>CM060408.1:71130685-76130685 GCA_030545235.1 Helianthus tuberosus
CATGACTATTAATGGAAATGTCTGTTGATCATTGAGCAAATACATTTTAGGCAAGCCTTGAAGAGAACCATATAAAGTTGTGCACTTACGTATTAAATAGCAAGTGGGAAATGATTGGCACAAAAACTACAGTTTGACATGCCATAACCAATATTAGTTAAAAACGTGATATGAATTTACATCGAGATAGATGGTAAACGGGCAACAAGCTACGCCGCTACCCCTTTTGAATAGCAAAACTAAGACTTTTAAAAACTACATCCATAGATCTCGGGTCATAACATTACTATGCACTATGCATGACCAATTAAACTTGTTAAATGTGACATTTAAGGCCTACTCTACACATGCCTTATCTCAAAAAACAGAACCTATTTTGTACTCTCACTTTCAGTCTTGATGAATACCAAAGGTAAAGATGGAGAGCATCACAACAGGTGGCTGGATCTTAGCCTCAGGCAAGCCACAAACGACTCGCCATCGAGACCGGTGGCGGTGAAGGTATGCCACTTCTGCAAGAGGAAATTCTACAGTGCACAAGCACTAGGGGGTCACCAAAATGCACACAAGAGGGAGAGAGATGCTGCTAGAAGATATCATTCGCTTATCACGCCTGCGTACGGTCGGACACTCAGTGTGCAACTGCAAGCTCACTCGGTTGTACACAGACCGATTACTGGGACAGCAGTGGCAGAAGCCAGTGGTAGTAATAAGTATGCAGTTGCAACCGCAACCGCAGCCGCAGACGCTTGGGTCCGTGTGCATGGTCAGGAAAGAATGTGGCATGGAGGTTATTATTTAGATCCGCAAATGGCGGATTTGCAGCCATCGGATCCGGATCCAGATTCAGATCCAATAACACTTGACTTGAATCTCAAGCTGTGATTCGAATTGGGTACAACTGTACAAGTATTTTTAATGAGAATAGATCGTCGTCGGCTTCACTATTACAAGCCTTATTACTCTCATGAAGCAGGCCCATCATCTGCAGAGTCTAGTTAATAGTTTGCTGTCTCTCATTTCAGTTCTTAGGTTTCAGGTAACAAACTCTTTTATGCAGCATAACCGCGATATACGAAGAGTTTTAGGGTTTTAAGTTTGAAGATGTCCTTTATATTGTTTATATCTACATCTTTTTCTAATTCGAAAGGAAAGATGAATCATGTACAGGTGATTGTAATAAAGTTGAAGAAAACTATTTATCTTGTATATCTTGATTAATCCAACCCTTTCAAAAAAATGGGTGGTGCTTTCAGGCCTAATAATTTTTTTTTAATGGCTAATGTTACTCTCCCAAACTCATATATTTACAAATAAATCACCCTTGCTTGTGATTGAACCCAAGACCTTCCACTAAGAGGCAAGAGCCTCTATCAAGTGAGCTAACCCCACTCGACAGGCCTAATAAATGTCAAATGGAATTGGGTTGAAAAGGAAAACAAAATCAAAATGTTATTTATTAATAAAATAACTAACTATAAATATTGAAAACTTGTAAACAACACAAACTACAGCTATATATTTTCACTGTTGATCGGTTATGTATAAACATAATAGAAAACATATAGAAATATCTATATCAGCAGACATGATAGCAGGGAATCCAGTCAGATACGCAGCCATTGAGTTCGACATAGTTGTCAGGATGATCTGGTTCCTCCTTAGGGTGTAATTTCTTGATGGTAATACCGAACTCTAGGGTTTGAGTTCGTGATTATGGAGAGGGAGGGAGATAGATGATGAAAATTATGATGTTATGGGAGTCCAAGTTGTGTAACCTTTAACCTCTCTAATTATCTCCTTATATATACACCCAAGAGGAAACCTAGCTAATTAGTTAATAACGGTAATATGGTCCATCAACAATTACCAACTAACTATATAATAGATTTTATATATCTTAATCTAGATATTATATAAATGATCATATGGCTACAAGATTAAATATCATAATAATAATATATTTAACCTTACATTCTCCCACTTAGCCAAGTACTCATTTATCATGAGTATTAGATAAGCCTGATCAGGAGTTAACACTGATTTTAGCTTTAAAACAAGAACCGTGATAGAGAAATACAGTCGTTGAATCATCATTCGACTCAGGACCCCCATTAGTCATACTACAACCCCAATTTAAAACCTAACAGTTATGATCAAAATACGCAAATAAACCCTTTAGCGTTTGATTTGTATTTATACTAGGTTATATACCCGTGAGCTTCACGGGTTATGGGTTGTTTAAAAAAAATATTTGCAAAAGATTTTTTTATATGATTTCTTATAAATGGATAAGCATTCATGTTTGGCAAACATTACAAAAAAAATTAACAGTTGTAGTTGAGATAAATTTTAACGTAACTGACAAAATCTGTAAAAAAACACACATTAAACAATGTTTATTGACATAATAAACGGAAACCTACAACACACATTTACATGCACTCAAAAGAGATTCAAAAGTTCTACTTACCATGTTTTTTTATTTTAACTTTATTTACAATGTAAAATATCTCATAACTCCAAGAAACAGGTACTTGCTTTCTGTAGCAAAGTTTGAGAATAGTGGAATGTCTTCTTCTAATCCAATTATAGATATCTTCTGCATCTGACAGACAGTAATCAATAATTAGTTATCTACAGATTTGTATAAGGAAGTTACTAAAACACCACCAGTTCCTCCTAAATCAGGTGTCAAGTATATATAACTCCAAATGAAACATGAATAAAGAAACACCTAAATGTAGGTAATTGTTCAGTAGCTTTTATATTATTATAATTCATCAATCAAAACCTAAACTCGCCGTTCGGAAAAAAGACTAAACTCATATTAACAATGGTGAACCCAATATGTTGGTTCATTTGTGAAGCACAAACAATATCAACCTTAACAACTTTAAGTATTTCTTATCACTCGAGATTGCTTCTCACGCTCGAGAAAGTTATTTAGATTAATTATTAATATATAAATAAAATAATCCAAACAAATAGATCATACGTGTATAAATATATTATAGTGCTGATTTTTTACCCTTTCTATTGAGCTCATTATTATCAATATGTTATAATACAATTTAAAACTTTATTTTTTAGATCCCCAGTACTAATAACAATATGTTGTAGCACGCTAGCACCAATTGACCAATTAGATCCCTAGTACTAATAACAATATGTTGTAGCACGTCAGCACCAACTGACCAAAGTAGTTATAGACTTATATTAATTAATTTTGGTTTACTTTTAATAGCTCAAATGTGTAAACTTTAAAAAGTTGAAAATGTAACTGTTCAAATGGCTTAAAAATGGCTTTCAATGCTTACAACATCTCGTAAATCGTTAAAATGTAAATTCTAATGTATGACATATATCCACCCGGCACACTACGTATACAATAAGAATGCAAAGCGTACGGACAAGTATAATCTCGACTCTCACCCACCAAGCATACCACCTCCAGACATGCCTCCAGAGAACCCACTTGGCATGCCACCAGGGAACCCACCAGCCATTCCACCAGGGAACCCACCTGCCATACCTCCCAACTCTTTCATGTATATAAGGTGGCAAAATGGGTAGTTCTTGGGGCACCTTTGCAATTGGGCCAGAACCATGCACAGATAACATGAACCCACAAACTATTTATATCAGTTGGATCAAAGCACCACCTATAGTAATATAGTACGGAATCAAAAACAGCATTTACAAAAAAAATGGTTAAACAACTATGTTAAAGAATATAAAAAGAAAAACATGCTTTTAATTGAGCAGAGGCAAACATTCTGTCGCAATATCAGGTGCTTTACATGCTTTAAAAAATCAAGTAATACAAATTAATATTTGCAAAAGGAAATAGATCCAATTTAACTAACACATATCTCATAAGATAAAGATGGAGCCCAACCCGGTTTCCAATCAGGTCTTTTCACCCTTGTACCAAACCTATATACATGCCTAAACATATGTACATTAAATGTTTGACAGAAAACCGACCTATAATGTGACAACCCGAACTCTTAAGGTTAGTATAGTGTAATCTCGTAACATTGTTTTCTCTTCATTCTTCGTTCATGTTCCTGGCTATGACAAGCTTGTTGTATGTAATCATTGTGTGTTTGACCGAGTGGGTTATTGGGCTACCTTATGTGTATAATGGCTGGGTTGGGCCGTGTAAAGACTTGGGCCGTCTCACTATTACCTCGGCCTACACTCCCTGAGATCCAAACCGAGCCCGAACCCAAGTGATACGTAAACCCAACTTGAAAGGAGCGGCCATATAGTTATCATTTTAATACAACTCGGCCCACATTAAGGTTTAACTTCGGCCCACTATTAAGACTTGATCCACGATTTATGAGCCCACATTATATTTCAAGACTTCAAGTTATATATTAAGGAATTGTAGGTTACGTAAACTAGGATGAGATTTTATAACAAACCCTAATAACCCCAAGTTGGACGGCAGCCCCCCTCTTTTCCCTTCTAATTCGGTTAGTACAATGCTCTTTTACTTGATTTTATTGATCGATGTTCTTGAATATATTGTTTGCATATTGTTGGTTCATTGATTGTTCATGCTAAATTACTGTTCAAGATGTGTACTAAGTGGGCCGATTGATTGTTCCTTATTATTGAGTAGTATGGGTTGAAGTGTCAGAATATGTGAATATATAATTCAATTTTATGATCACGAACAGTAATTAAGCATTGAAACAAAATTTGTTTTAATCTGATTATTTATAAACATGTAAATTAATTCTTGCAAGGATAATGGTTAATCATTAGATGATGGTTAGGGTTGTGTGAGTAATCTGATCATGTGCCTATAATATGGAATTGATAAGGATTTCAAGACTTTTGAATGAGTTGTCAGATCCACTAAATTGAGTAGGTCCAATGAACATTTAGAATGCATATAGTTGTTGCCCAAGTCTACACGTGATTGTATGATGAGCATGTGAAGTGTAATAATTGATATTTGCATGTGAATGATGTGAAGTGACTAATATGTATCCATGCTAGAATTAATGAATTTATAGTCTCTAATGTGTAGCAACATCATTTGTTCGGTTAGTGTGATCGTATGGTAATTGTGTATTCATTATTGTATGGCTGAATTGAATTTCGATAACTTAGGATTGTTTACATGGGAATTATTGAATGAATAGATTATACAGTTCTAGCTCCTTTATCGATGCATGGAAATTGGATTGGAGAGATGATGAATATTATCGTAATGTTGATGATAATTGTCAATGATTTAATTTTGAAAGATGATGCCGTAACAGTGGAATAATTGAGATAGAAATTCATTAGGCTGGTTAATTGATATGGTTTGGGTTGGGAGCGATTTTTCACAATGGGCCTCACACACGATTCAGTGGATCACAACACACTCATACATGGGCTGCGTGATGTTCTGGACAGCCACATATTGTTATGGGCTGGGCTCCGATGACACACACACACTCACACTTTGTTGATAGTTATTGTAATGGGCCGGAACCGGTTGGGTCGAACACTGGCCGTTAACTTGCTATGTGTCGGGTGTAGTATGAATTTGTGATGTGAGCGTATACGTGAACCAGCTATGTGTATGTAAATGGTAATTGAGCTGTTAATGTGTGACATCATGGTATATGGGTTTGTCATGGAAAGGTGTATATAACTTGAATACTCGTTATAACTCGTGTGATAATATGTGCCAAGCTTGTTCATTACTTGCATAATAAAGAATATGTGATTCATGTGTGTAAGTAATTAACTGGTACTGAAACCATAATAGGATTGGATTGATCAAACTGTGAGCACATACTTTAATCTTACCGAGCAAACCTAAGGTGAGTTCACTACATTCGAGCATGCGTCCCAGTGGTTGGGGACAGTCAGTGGGTATCTCGCGGAGGGATAAGTCTTTTGGGTAAAAACGGGTATATTGGTTAATATTCTCACCTATCATTCTTGTAAGTCCCTTATGTTGTTACCTGGAGGGTAACGGGTATTAGTTGGTAGCGCTACTTAGGTTTGGCACTCTCACACCGCTCCTAGAGAGGACGGATGTGAACTAATGACCCAGTCGGGCCCAGTGCTAGATAGGAGTACGTGGGAAAGGGCAGTCATGTACTACAGGAGCCGTCTTGTTCGGAATTGAGATATTAACAATATTACTTGCATTGGTTATTGAACTGTTTTACATACAACTGGTAACAAACGTTTTCTAAAACTGTGAACTCGCCAGCTTTGTCTGATACACTTGTTACATGCTCGCAGGTCGTTAGGTACTTGGGAATAGGAACTTGCTGGCTGGAGGGCGTGAGTGGTCATGGTGGCATTGATGGGTTTATTTATCAAACATTTATTTACTATGGTTGTTGGAAAGTATTTACATTATGTTACGTTAACGCTTCCGTTGAACTTGTTGGTTTTCGAATTACTTATGTTTGGATTTTGTTACTATTAAATGATGAAACTTTATTTCAAACTTATGGATTCAATGTAATTGGTGGCTCATTACTAGTAGTCACACGCCTAACAGGGACACTCCCTAAGTGGTAATTTGAGGGTGTGACAGTTTGGTATCAGAGCCATTGGTTATAGTGAACTTGGTTTTAAAACGTTTTTTTTATAAAACCAGACTATAACCGACCAGATCCGAAATCGACCATGACACTCGGCTCCAGACTGCAAGGTTCGTTTCTCGTTTACTCTTGCATAGTATATCTAGTGTTTGCTTATGAATAACATCACACGTGAATGCACACTTAGCACTGCAGTATGAACTTCTATGTTACCAACCCATGTTACGTGTTTTAAGAGTGCGACTCTTCTTGAACTTTCATGATCTATGTTGTGGCGTCGTCTGTTTTATTGCTCGAATTCGGGGAACCTTTTAGCGCGAGTTAAGAGGCACTGAGATAAGCATGCAAATTGCCTTATTATTATGGGTGCACACATAATAATAATGTGGGGTGCATGTGAGTCCCAGTGATGCTTAACGAGTGTGAGAAGGGTTCCGCTCTGTTAATTGATGATATGTTAGAACTCAGCAGTTTATAGGAGTCATAGCAGTGACTGACTCCTACTCGAACATGATCTTTTCACTCCTCTCTGAATTCTTACGAATCTCGATGCTATCGAATATCACCTGATCACACATCTGAATGCCTAGTGAACTGCGTAGAATGTTAGGTGCTAGTACGAACGTCCTGAGCTGGATGGCTCAGTGGCAAATGGCTGGACTACACTTTCCTCACTTATCTTTGCTTGCTGGAACTTAGCGTGTTGACGCCTTAGATCCCGAAGTGCGATCACTTCTGCAACACTCTCACGACATACCATGTATTACTCAGTCAACTTGCAAGATCGATGGACACGAGAGTAAACGTAGTACCTTACCGACTCCAGCATTTGAACGACCCTAGTTACCGGCAACGAACAACAGCGATTTGACTCCAATCGAATCCTTAACCCCAGCCAGCGACTCATGGGAGTCGACTCTTACTAACCAATCTGGACAAAATCGATGACGATTAGCTGTAGAACGGACTGTGTAACCGCCCGCACCATGAGTAGTGCCTTAGGACGTGGCATGAAATGTGAAAAGATGAACCTTGTTGGTAAAAGGACGCAGGACACCGTTACAGGCAACAATATTAGAAGCAACAGCCGTGGCAACATCAAGGTACTCATGATCGTAGCTTACAGTATGGAAACGAAGGTGACCTCGACAAGGATTGACTGTGTTAAGTCAAGGTGACGACAACCAAGGGAACGACGGCAGTACTGGAAATTCTCGTGATGAAAACAACACTGGAAATGAAGCTCATGGAAGGACATTTAGTATTGGCATAGGCTATACCATGTGTAATAGCAACATAATAGCTTGGATGGGTAAACTATTCGCTTAGTCTCTGTTCTGTTTAACCCTGATGCTTCTTGAAACCGAACCTGTTGTGGAGTCGGCTGATGCAAGTCAATTGAAGCCTTATATGTTTGCTGAGATGCAAACTCGACCTTGGGGGACATGTGTTCGACATCGACCTTCCTTCCACTACCCTTGATGGTTGCAATACAGTAGTTAGTGTGGATTGGTTATCCAGAGATCGCGCAGATACACCAGTGAGGAAAAAATTTTGTGTGGAGAATCGTTATTTGTTCTAAAGCGTCAGAGTGGTGCAAAGGTTAGCGCCATTTCAGCTGTGAAGGCCAGAAGTGCCCACAGAGGGATTACTCCGATATACTAGCAACCGTTGCTGATGTTAGGGCCAAGGAAACAGAGGATCGAGGATCCACCAATCATTCGTGATTCCTTTCGGTATGCTACCTAAGGAACTTTCGGGTTTACTTCCACAACTGTTAGGCGAAATCTCAGTCTGATCCCGCGGCAGAGGCCGCCCTAACTACACGCACTCTTACCGTCTTGCACCAGGAGGGTTGCAAGAGCTGTCTAATTAGCTACAGGAACTGTTGGACAAGAGTTTTGTCGGACCTAGCTTTTCGCTTTGAGGAGCCCCGGTTATATCCGTGAAGATAAGCCTTTTCGTAGGTGTACTGATTTTCAAGGACTCAATAAGGTGACAGTTGAGAACCGTTTGCCACGACCATAAATTGACAACCTGACAACCAGTTGCGGGGGTCGAGCTTCCATTCGAGGTTTGAATAACAAATGAGCTATTGTCAGAAGGTAGTCTAAGGGGAGAATGTGCCTGCAACGGCATATCGAGCGCAGTGCGGCCATTTCGATGTTGTATTCCAAGACTTTCGAGCTAATCATCACACCAACAGCTGTATGGATCACATGAATCGACCATGCTTATTGACGACATGTTGAATCATTTCCAGGAGAAAGGAACATTATGGGCAGCTTTGTGTCTTATTTGAGAGCTCCTGAGGGACGCGCCACTCCGCGCGAAGTCTTGTTAAGTGTAACTACTGGATTTGAGAGGTATATTTTTGGTCATGTAATCAACGAAGTGGGAATACACGTGGATCCTGCTAGGATCCATCTTGTTAGAAATTGATCGACACCAAAAACCCCTTCGAGGGTACAGCAAATTCCTGGTCTCACTAGATACTACCGCAGATTCAACACAGGATTTTCAAAGATCGCGTAGCTTCAAACTCTTAGCACAGCAGGGTGCGGTGTTCGTAGAAGATAAAACAGGAGGGCGGCTATTCAACTTTCGAATCCCAACTCTACAACGCATTGAGCATCATCTTTACCCAAGGATGCGGGTGATCTAGTGGTATATCATGCATGATGGTTCGAATCAGAATCCCAATTACGCGCCGATGCAACGCGAAAAGGTGACGACTGACACAGTGGGATTACAAGAAGAACTGCACAAATCACAACTTGCGGTGGAAACCATGGTCTTTGGATTTAAGTTGGAGGCATTACTTGGACGGTACCCGATGCGCTACTTAGACCGATCACAAGGGCCTCCCGTGTACCCGTATTTCGAAAAAAAAGGCTAAACATATGATGACATCACTGGATGGAACTCTCGAGCGGTTACAACTATGGAACCTAAAACACGTACGAGCTTTGCAGTTCACTATCGACTCTAACTTACCTGATCAGACTCGCCTTGTTCAAACTGAAGAACTGAAGAAAGAGAGTTTTCAAGATTGACCCATGCGGGGCATGGGGAAGCAACCTTTGGCAGGTCAGACGATATTTGCTACTTCATGGAACGAATATGGACCTCACTATACGGCAACCTTAGGGGACTAGTGCAGGCGGAGCACACGGGCCTCGATATCCTATTCATCTGAGTTTTGATAGGATGTATTAAACCTGAAGACCATGTGCGGGTGACCGAGCCAGAAGGCCCACATAGCCATGCATGGGAACGAAGTTTGACATGTGGGAAAGTCAAGGTAGGATATTAGCAACCAGAAACACATGTATGGAAACGAGAACAGACTGCCATGGATTTTGTCACTAGTCTACTTACAACTCGAAACGGAAACATTATCACCTGGGTGATCATTGATGGACTCAAGTTACCAGCACACTTTCTTGCAATCAAGAAAACTGACGAGTCTTCACAGCTTGTGAACATTCCTCTGAGAGAAGCGGCTATTGAGGCGCGAGGTGCCAACTCCTGTAATCCTGAATTTGATCCATACCTGATTTATGACAGGCACTACACAACACTCTTGGCACACATCCAGACATGACCATTACTTATCACCATAAGACAGACGGTCAGAGTAAGCAAACCATCCTGACACTCGAAGACATGCTGCGAGCATGTGTGTGTGTTTGACTTTAGTAAACATGGGAAGGGCACTTATCTTTGGTTGAATTCTACTGCAGCAGTTATCATCCTAGTACTCAGACAGCTCTGTTTGAGTCATTGCAGGGACAGTAATGCAAATCTCCTTGTTGGAATAAGGTGGGTGACGACCTAATCATAGATCCAGGATTTGTACTCGAACCACTTGGGGAGATTGGTTAGATCGGAAATCATTTGGTGATAACCGTCAGGGAAGCTGATAAGCTTAGGAAACACTAGGAGTTCACTGTGGGCGAACGTATTATCATCGAAAGCCTCACCCTGGGAGGGTGCGGTACACTATGGGGAAACGTAACAAGCTTAGTTTGCGGTACGCTGGGACATTCGGATTTCTGGAACGAATTACCTGACGAATTAGGTAATGTACGCGACGTCATTTATGTCTCGAACCGAAAGAAGCGTCTGTTTGACGCAACACTGGTGATACCCTTCTTGAGGAACCCACTGTTAACACAGATGAATTTAAATCGTGAGAGTCCGTTGGAACTTAAGACATGGACCGGAGTTCACGCGAAAACGCGAACGTCGGATAGAGCTCTAATATCCTCAATGGTTCAAGCGGTTGAAACAACTTTTGCTGTCATTGACGAATTTCGGGACGAAATTTCTTCCAAGTTGGGGATGATGTGGTACCCGTGGAAAACCCACAGTCATCCTAAGTTAGCGTCTCGTCGTTTTGGCCCACGAGTAAATATTTTGGCCGTTGTGGACTACTGGCCGTTTTGGACTAGCTACTTGTCAAATTTCGGGACGAAATTTCTTTCAAGTTGAGGATGATGTGACAACCCGAACTCTTAAGGTTAGTATAGTGTAATCTCGTAACATTGTTTTCTCTTCATTCTTCGTTCATGTTCCTGGCTATGACAAGCTTGTTGTATGTAATCATTGTGTGTTTGACCGAGTGGGTTATTGGGCTACCTTATGTGTATAATGGCTGGGTTGGGCCGTGTAAAGACTTGGGCCGTCTCACTATTACCTCGGCCTACACTCCCTGAGATCCAAACCGAGCCCGAACCCAAGTGATACGTAAATCCAACTTGAAAGGAGCGGCCATATAGTTATCATTTTAATACAACTCGGCCCACATTAAGATTTAACTTCGGCCCACTGTTAAGACTTGATCCACGATTTATGAGCGCACATTATATTTCAAGACTTCAAGTTATATATTAAGGAATTGTAGGTTACGTAAACTAGGATGAGATTTTATAACAAACCCTAATAACCCCAAGTTGGACGGCAGCCCCCCTCTTTTCCCTTCTAATTCGGTTAGTACAATGCTCTTTTACTTGATTTTATTGATCGATGTTCTTGAATATATTGTTTGCATATTGTTGGTTCATTGATTGTTCATGCTAAATTACTGTTCAAGATGTGTACTAAGTGGGCCGATTGATTGTTCCTTATTATTGAGTAGTATGGGTTGAAGTGTCAGAATATGTGAATATATAATTCAATTTTATGATCACGAACAGTAATTAAGCATTGAAACAAAATTTGTTTTAATCTGATTATTTATAAACATGTAAATTAATTCTTGCAAGGATAATGGTTAATCATTAGATGATGGTTAGGGTTGTGTGAGTAATCTGATCATGTGCACTATAATATGGAATTGATAAGGATTTCAAGACTTTTGAATGAGTTGTCAGATCCACTAAATTGAGTAGGTCCAATGAACATTTAGAATGCATATAGTTGTTGCCCAAGTCTACACGTGATTGTATGATGAGCATGTGAAGTGTAATAATTGATATTTGCATGTGAATGATGTGAAGTGACTAATATGTATCCATGCTAGAATTAATGAATTTATAGTCTCTAATGTGTAGCAACATCATTTGTTCGGTTAGTGTGATCGTATGGTAATTGTGTGTTCATTATTGTATGGCTGAATTGAATTTCGATAACTTAGGATTGTTTACATGGGAATTATTGAATGAATAGATTATACAGTTCTAGCTCCTTTATCGATGCATGGAAATTGGATTGGAGAGATGATGAATATTATCGTAATGTTGATGATAATTGTCAATGATTTAATTTTGAAAGATGATGCCGTAACAGTGGAATAATTGAGATAGAAATTCATTAGGCTGGTTAATTGATATGGTTTGGGTTGGGAGCGATTTTTCACAATGGGCCTCACACACGATTCAGTGGATCACAACACACTCATACATGGGCTGCGTGATGTTCTGGACAGCCACATATTGTTATGGGCTGGGCTCCGATGACACACACACACTCACACTTTGTTGATAGTTATTGTAATGGGCCGGAACCGGTTGGGTCGAACACTGGCCGTTAACTTGCTATGTGTCGGGTGTAGTATGAATTTGTGATGTGAGCGTATACGTGAACCAGCTATGTGTATGTAAATGGTAATTGAGCTGTTAATGTGTGACATCATGGTATATGGGTTTGTCATGGAAAGGTGTATATAACTTGAATACTCGTTATAACTCGTGTGATAATATGTGCCAAGCTTGTTCATTACTTGCATAATAAAGAATATGTGATTCATGTGTGTAAGTAATTAACTGGTACTGAAACCATAATAGGATTGGATTGATCAAACTGTGAGCACATACTTTAATCTTACCGAGCAAACCTAAGGTGAGTTCACTACATTCGAGCATGCGTCCCAGTGGTTGGGGACAGTCAGTGGGTATCCCGCGGAGGGATAAGTCTTTTGGGTAAAAACGGGTATATTGGTTAATATTCTCACCTATCATTCTTGTAAGTCCCTTATGTTGTTACCTGGAGGGTAACATGTATTAGTTGGTAGCGCTACTTAGGTTTGGCACCCTCACACCGCTCCTAAAGAGGACGGATGTGAAATAATGACCCAGTCGGGCCCAGTGCTGGATAGGAGTACGTGGGAAAGGGCAGTCATGTACTACAGGAGCCGTTTTGTTCGGAATTGAGATATTAACAATATTACTTGCATTGGTTATTGAACTGTTTTACATACAACTGGTAACAAACGTTTTCTAAAACTGTGAACTCGCCAACTTTGTCTGAAACACTTGCTACATGCTCGCAGGTCGTTAGGTACTTGGGAACAGGAACTTGCTGGCTGGAGGGTGTGAGTGGTCATGGTGGCATTGATGGGTTTATTTATCAAACATTTATTTACTATGGTTGTTGGAAAGTATTTACATTATGTTACGTTAACGCTTCCGCTGAACTTGATGGTTTTCGAATTACTTATGTTTGGATTTTATTACTATTAAACGATGAAACTTTATTTCAAACTTATGGATTCAATGTAATTGGTGGCTCATTACTAGTAGTCACACGCCTAACAGGGACACTCCCTAAGCGGTAATTTGAGGGTGTGACAGAAAGAGTCAAAGGTCTGGTCAAGCCTTGCAACTTGGTTGAGTGCCTGAAAAATTTTTGGATATATAAAATTGCAAAATCCAGCTTGCAAGGTAAATAGTATCATAAGTGAATTTAACTTTCCTCTTGTAATATGATATGTGTTTATGTTTATGCCAATCACAGATGCAGAATTGCCACAAGTTGACCCATGTCAATTACTTAAGAAAGATAATTATAATTGTAAATTATAAAAAACTGAAAAAGATGTATGCATGTTCACCCCACCTGACCCACACATATAAAACGATGGCTTTCATATGTTTCCCAGCCTGCCAATCCGCCCATTTTGCGTACTTGAAAGAAAAAACCCGACAAAATGCAAACTTTTTAAAGAGTTATCTGACGCAATATGCAAACATATACAAAATGTAAAAACACAAAAGTAAGATGCTAATCTATAAGGGACCTCTTAATCAGGAAATGTTTTTGAAGTTTACAAATGACATCTAGTGCCTATAGCTGGGTTTTAAAAGCTCGCCTAAGGCGAGGCATGTAGAGCACACTGTTTACATGAAGCGCAACTAAGGCGGGCGCCTCATGTATTTTTCATATTTTATGCAGCAAGTTGTTGTACGCATAGTCACCTAATTTGTAGTTCGCTCCGGTTCGGGTACGCGTTCGGGTTCACGATTCGCTAGATGGGACGAATTCGGTACGGAGGGGGTAGGTTCATTTCAGTACGATTTGGTACGTTGTACCATTGAGTCTGGTTCGATATACACAAATTAAAATAGAAATTACTAAATTGGCCTGCAATGGAAGATATATATTTAACAAACTTTCCAATGATAGTGTCCTATCCCTATTGTCATACGCGATTGATACTTTAAAAACGTACCGTACGCATTTTATATTGCATCCGCTCACCTTAATTAGCGACCCAATTAACAAAACCCAACAACGATCACAGCGATTGCAAAATCAAAGCGGACCAACATACCATTCAGTTACAGTCGCGTACCAGAACTGATTTGGTACAAAACAAATTTCGATTAGGTACAAAACGATCCAATACATAATTCGCAGGTGGATGAGCGATTTAGGTGACTATGGTTGTACGGCTTGCTTTTCAGGTTGTAAATGTGTATAATTTCGATGCTAGAACATATATAAAGTTTTTTTGTGTCTAAAAATTGGATAAATGATGCTAGAAACCTATGTGAAATATTCTAGAATAATATACAATTATTTGCGCCTTGGGTACGAAAAGAGATGCGCTTTTGCGCTTGGTGCTTCGCGCCTCGGTTTTAGACCTTGTCGCTTTTATGCGCTTCTCACTTTTAAAAACTAAGGCCTAGAGTTAGGAAATCCATTATTAACACCGATACTCACATTGGCACAACAAACTCATCAAAAAGAACTGTTATTGTCCCAACACCATGGTCATATAGTAGAGTTACAATCCAATCTAATTCATTTTAGAAAACGTAACGTTTTGACCTAAAACCATGAACATGTAGTAGAGGGCCCATCCAACCCAACCCACTTTAGAAAAAGTGATCATTTTGACCCAAAATTAAGTAACCCAATGTCCCAACCCTCTCAGCTCTAATATGAAGTGAAGGAGATGGAATTACCTATTTCTTGGAATTGCTATGTGTATCTACATACTATTGCAAAATGAACTTCTTGCATCAAAGGCTCAATCATGCTCATAGTATATGGGCACTGAGTTTAGGATTGATAGTCTGTTGCATAACAATACTTTTAGTGTCCCTAAATTGATTCAAAATGGTTAATTTGGTTACCTGACTGCCACTGAGGGTAATAGAAAACCTCAAATGGGATCTGGTAAAAGCAAACTAAAGGATGATGTTTATCTTCCAGCACATCTTTGTTTTCTTTTTGTGTAGAAAAAAAAAATTAAAAGTATAGTATTTGCTTTAAAACAAAATTGAAAACATAAGTTTACATTAAGTGTTATGACAATTGATAAGATTAAAATATTTATCATTTTATCATAGTAAACCATGATTAGAAAATATTTGACACTCAGGGGCTGTTTGGTAGCCTCTTAATGACCATTCAGATGCTACCTCTTAATGGTTTAAAACCTCTGAATGAATAAGAGGTAACCTCAAGTCTGAATGGTTAAGAGGTAACATCTGAATGGTAAATCATCACATGTCACATTCTTCTACCTTCTCATTAGTAAAATTCTTAATGGTTCCATTAAGAGGTAAATCATCACATGTCACATTCTTCTACTTTCATTGAATGGCAAGAGCACTTTCACCTAAATGTGAAAATTAATAGCAATGATTACAATTTACCACTATAAATGTAGGTGAATCAAAGATTTTAGCATCAAATGCATTGAAAATGTTTGTACCAGTTATACGTGTAGAAGGAACATTGTTTATTCCAACTAAACGGCCTGAATGAACCTTTGAGTTTTAAAAAATAAATAATCGACATCTTGCCTTTGTAAAAAGTATGATCCCATACCTCATATACATATGCTCTTTCAAGAATTTCATCGATATCCATGGTTAGAAAACATTTTTTGTTTTCTTCATCATTTCTATCTACCTTAAACGCTTCAGCTCCCCCTGGCCCAAATCTCTTGAACTCATGAGAATGTCATAAGAGGTGAGCCACTGCAGTGTACATAAAAGACATTAGACACCCTATCCTTCAATTTAGTAGGTTCAAATTAAGCGGATCATGCTAGATATGGTAAATATGATATTAAACTTAGGGCTTACACATGAGCATGATTGAAGTGTCTAGCCTCTTCGTTCAACTGCTACATCTTGTTCTTTTGTGCTCTGCAAAATGTAATAATAATTATTAGAAACTAACTCTGAAAAGATCAACATCAAAACAATAAAGCAGGCTAATATGTTATAACATAGTACCAACAGTCCACATCTTCTTATTAAATTGGACAAATGAACTATATGCGGCTCAACCTGACTCGTTCATAACTTGTAGGAAGACAACCTCCTAGTCATCATCGATCACAAGGTTAAGATAACAGTGTAATGAACGACAAAATTATATCAATTGAAAGGAGGGAAATAACATTAAGCACCTTGCATTTGAGACTATGAGGCTGAACTTGACTGAAATGGCTAAGAAGCCAATGATTCGAAACATTGATTCCTTCAATCTAGAGATTGCTTTCTTTCTTGAATTAAAAACCTAAAAAAAAATCGATTCAACTTTTTCTAATATCCTTCATTTCAACTTCATATATCTGTTTACCATAAAGTTCATAGTTTTAACTTGAATTAATAAATGGATTTATTTGAGGATTGACATGTGTTAAACGATAAACATAAAAATAATCAGCTGCTTACCTTAATTTGCATCGTTCAACTTCTAGGCGAGTGACCTGATCTTCAGATGAACTGTCACTATCTGAATCTGTATGGATACCATCTAAAGCATTATATTAAGAACATTTAAAATACTGACTACAAATTGAAAAATAAACAATATAATTACCGTATGAGAGAGGAAATGTTGGTACTCACCAAGATCTGGATCTTGAACGGATGAAGAAACAGAGAGAATGAGATGAAAATGAGAGAGCTGAACCTGAGATAAGATGAAAATGAGAGAGGGTCAATGAAGATCTGAAATCATTTGGATCTCAAATCAATTGGACCTTGTGAAATCTTCATAGATCTGGTGAAATCGCTTTTATGTTCTTGAATCGCCAGAGAGAGAAAGGGGCACCAGAGGATTTTGAAAACGTGAGATCTGAAGAATGAATCTAAAAAACCCTAGATGTGAATTGGGAAGAGAGCAGATGAGAATGAAGAAAGAGAGATGAATTTGAAATTTGAAATTTGAAATCAGATTTGGTTTCTTTCCAAACTCACGTGATGAGTTACAGATGGTTAAAATTCAGAGTTTTTGTCCACAAGCCTGCCTATTCTCATTAGGTTTTTTTTTTTTAAGAAAAAAACCAGAAAATGACACCTAGGATTAGAATATGTGAGAGATTGACACATAGGAAAGAGAGAAGGGAGGATGCTTGTGGTGTTGACACATGGGATTTTATGACTTTGATTTATTATAGTAGTAAGATTTGTCTATATGTCAGTATACCTACAGAACATATGTTAGAGACATACAAAATCAAAACTGAGGAAATTTCATTAATTAAAACATAAGAAAGTACAATATACTATTAAATAAGGTCTTTAGTAAATCTCATATTTGAAACATGTTCTTCGAAAACTTTAGGTGGGAGACCTTTAGTCATCGGATCCGCAGGCATATTTTTAGTACTAATATACTCAATACAAAGATTATTTTCCTCAACCCGTCCACGTATGAAGAAATACTTTGTATCGAGATATAAACCAGCTCTAGTTGAACTGTTACTGTTTGAGAAACTAACGGCAGCTGAGTTATCACAGTAAACCTTGGAATTAACGATTTTGAGTCCAGTAATCAGATTCCTAAGCAACATTCCATGATAGGTTGCATTATAAACAACAATGTATTCTGCCATCATTGTGGAAGTTGTGGTCAACTGTTGTTTATGACTCTTCCATGAGATAGGTCTGCCTGCTAACATAAAGATATAACCCGAAGTGGATTTCTTGTCATCTTTGCAGTTGGTATATTCAGAATCAGAATAGCCTACCACTTTTAAATGATCACTTCTTCTATAAGTCAGTTTATAGTCTTTCGTCCCTTGTAGACATCGAAGTACTTTCTTAGCTGCTTTCCAGTGATCTAGGCCAGGATTAGTCTGATAACGGCCTAGCATTCCAGCAGTATAAGTGATGGCTGGGCGAGTACAGACTTGAGCATACATCAGGCTCCCTACTACTGACGCATAAGGTATCTGGCTCATTTCCTCCTTTTCAACCTCTGTTGTTGGACATTGGAATGAACCGAAAACATCTCCCTTAACTACTGGAGCAACTAAGGGTTTGCACTGTTGCATGTTGTAACGTGTAAAGACACGATCTATGTAGGCCTTTTGAGATAATCCTAAGATCCCTTTGTGTCTGTTCTCGATGAATTTCGATGCCAATGACGTAAGAAGCATCTCTGAGATCCTTCATGTCGAAGTTATGCGAGAGTAACCGCTTCGACTCATGTAACATGTCTAAACTATTACTTGCCAATAGAATATCATCTATGTAAAGGACAAGTATATTAAAGTTGCTCCCACTCATCTTGAGGTAGGTGCATAATGTATTGATCCACTTGATTATTTGCAAATCCTTGTTTCTTCATGACTTCATCAACTTGAGACACCATTGACATGATGTCTGTTTTAACTAGTATATGGATTTCTTCAACTTACAGACTAGATGTTCTTGACCTTCAGGTTCAAAGCCTTCAGGTTATTTCATTTCATCTTTGTCTGAGTCTCCGTTAAGGAAAGAGGTTTTAACGTCCATCTGATGCAGCTCTAAATCAAAATGAGCTACTAGGGCCATAAATATCCTTAATGAATCTTTACGATAGACAGGTGAAAATGTCTCTTGATAATCAATTCCCTCTTTCTGAGTGTAGCCCTTTGCAACCAATCTTACTTTGTAGCGTTCAACGTTCTCATTTGGATCCACTTTTGTTTTGAATACACATTTACATCCTACGGGTTTGACACCATTGGGTAATTCTACCAAATCCCAAACGTCATTTCTATTCATGGATTCAAGCTCATCAATCATTGCTTTATTCCATTCAGAAGACTAATCACTGCTAATGGCTTCATTATACGAGATAGGATCATTGAGCTTTCCGGCATCCATTTTAGTCAGGTAGGTGACATAATCATCCCAATTAGTAGGCCTTTTGGGCCTAGATGACCTCCTGAGTTGATTATCGGGTTCAGCGTTGTCTTAGTTTTGAGCGTTTGATGTGCCTTCGTTATGAGGAATAATGGGTTCTGATTGTGGAGGTAAAATTGGAGTTGGTGCAGTGACACCAGGTGCAGTTGTTGCATTGGGTACAAGAGGAGTAAACGAAGTTATGGTTAGCGATGAGTCCCCCCCCCCTCCGCGTCTTGTACTTCTTATAATTCTTCATAAGGGTTGGAACTGCTCCCACTTACCTTAAAATCCTCCATGAACACGGCACGCTTAGTTTCAAAAACATGGGTAACATGGGAAGGACAATAGAAACGATAACCCTTTAAGTGATCAGGATACCCGATAAAGAAGCAGCTAACTGTTTTAGGGTCAAGTTTCCTTAGGAAAGGATTGTAAAATTTTGCTTCAGCAATGCAGCCCCATACTTTCATATATTTAAGACTCGGTTTCCTTCCTGTCCAAAGTTCATAAGGAGTTTTAGGGACAGACTTAGAAGGAACTATATTGAGTATATGAACAGCTGTTTTAATGCTTCAGTCTAGAGGAATAATGGTAAATTAGTGTTGGCTAACATACTGCGCACCATATTCATAAGGGTACGGTTTCTTCGTTTAGCGACATCGTTCTGCTGAGGTCTACCTAGCATGGTGTAATCCCCTGGCCCTTACAAAACTCATAAAATGGACTAGGAGCTTGACCCACATCAGTATGTCTTCCATAATATTCACCGCCTCTATCTGATCTCACAACTATAATTTTACGATCTAGTTGTTTTTCAACTTCAGCTTTATAATCTTTAAAACTTGTAGGAGATTCAAATTTTCCTTAATGAGATACAAGTACATGTGACGAGAATACTCATCAATGAAAGTGATAAATGAAGTATGTCCAGTTATTCCAGCGAGTTGGTAAGGACCACTAATGTCAGTATGAATGAGTTCTAATAAATTAGTGCTCCTAGTGGCACCTTTCTTATTCGCTAATGTCATTTTACCTTTAAGGCATTTGACACATGTTCCAAAGTCAGTGAAATCGAGAGGGGGTAAGACTTCATCCTTTACGAGTCGATTTAGTCGTTTTCTTGAGATGTGGCCTAAATGTTGATGCCACAACATGGATGAAGTCTCTAAGTCTCATTCTTGTTTCATCTTTCTGAGTGATTCATTAATATTATATGACAACAGAGATTTGGAAAAATCATCATCTAGTTCTAATCTATAGAGACTATCATCCAGAATGCTGGTACCATAAACAATGGAATCATAGAGAATAGAGAGTTTGCGATGACCACGGGAAACAACAAAACTGTCTATGTTTAACTTTGGTCCTGATACAAGGTTCTGAGTTACGTCAGGAATATATAAGGTATCATAAAGTTTAATGCATAAACCAGTTGGTAACACCAAAAAAAAAACGGGTTTGGTAATCAAACCACGTTAATATTAATGACAGGTAAAATACCGTTAGTGGTGAAAATTTACCCGGTAAATATTAGAATTTAAGTAAATAAACCTAATATTAATTAAAAGGAGAATAAATGCTTTGAGAAAAGTAAGTTTATAAGAAGCCCGAGTTAACGAGACTTAAAATAAAACGGGTTATAACTCCCGAAACCCACTAAGTAACTAGGAATATCAACCTAGTTAATTATGTGCCTTGAAAACAATAAAGAAAACTTGGTTAATCCTTTTGATAACTCTAGAAACTTGAGGGACTAGAAGGGTTAAATGAGAAAATAATTTTAATTTAATAAAAATTAAAACACCAAAACACACACTCATGTGTGTGTTCTGGTCGTGATTTACACAGGAACCAAAAAGGGATTCTTGATCAAGACTCTAAATCACAAGAAATTCAGCCAAATCAAGGGAAATTAAGCTAGGAAATTGGGGCGTTAACTAAAATCATGATCACCTAGCTTAGGGGATCACAAGGTATGTTGAATTTTGAAGTTTGGGGATATTTTGAAATTTTGATGAACATGCATGAACGAAATTCTGGAATGAATGTTAAATATATGAATGATATTGAGTTGAAACCATGTCTAGGAACAAACCCTAGTTGATAATTTGATGAATTAGTGTTGAAAACTATGAAATTGATAATTACCCATATATGTGTTAAGTGGGTTTTTATAACAATGTGATGAACACATGAATTTTAATGTTAGTTTGAGAAAAATTGATGTTATAATTCAAGTTCTTGATGTCGTTCATGTACACTAGACATAGGGGCTTGATTTTTGATGCTAAAAGTTAGTGACATATGTGTGTTTGTAATGATATGTTGGAAAATTTGGGGTAAGGTGTTCAAGAGATAGGTTAGAGACTAAACTTGAATGCGAAACCCGCCAAGTGTTCGATGAAATGCTTAAATAATATGGTGCAGACCTGAATTTTGAAAATTCACAATAAATCACAGAAAAAATCGTATGGGTGTGTACTTTATGTGCCTAGAAAGGTCTCTGAATAATCTGCATTTCGTTAGTTAACATGATGACTTGGTTCAGATGTTAAATGGGTCAAAAACGTTGAATTCAGTGGCTATTTCGAAAAGACAGCATGTTGTTTGGGCTAAAAATAAGTTGTTGTCCTAATTTTGTAAAAATCATATAAAATCATAGAAATATCGTTAGAAGACGTACCATACATGCTTAGAAAGGTATTTGAGAATTCTACGATCCATATTTGAACATGTTGTTCTAATTCAAATTTTAAATGGGTCAAAATGGTCAATTACAGCAGCTAAATAGAAAATCGTTGCACATTAATAATGTTCTTATTAACCAAGAAAAAGGCATAGGATTTTATAAACTTGCTTTAGGCATGAAGTATTGATTTTTGGGAACAAATAGCACTTTATGTGACATGCTTAAAGTGTTTAAAATCACTTATTAACTAGTTTGTATAAGTAACCTCACTAACAGGTCAAACGGTTAGTGAATGAAAAGATTTATGGTATAAAACTAGTTGTTGAATATATGGCATGTTTTGATTGATAAGTGTGTAAAAAAAGGGGGGTCCATAGGGTGATGGCCATTGTATAGAATGACCAATCTAACCATCTTATGGATGTTATGATATAGTTTAACTCTAAACGATCTAGGTAGGAGCTTGGAAAGGAAAGGGTCAAACGGATCATGGATGCGAAAAATGTTTGCGCGGACGCGAGGTAAATAAAGCTTACACCCAATTTAAGTGTACGTATTTATTTTATAGGTGATAAATATGACAACGTATTATATCCGAATATGGGCTCCGACATTAAACAATATGAGTCGGAACGAACAAAAACGATCAAAACCATGGTTAATGGAAAAAGGGGCAGAATGGTAATTTAGACATGAATTGACTATGAATTAATAAGTTTTCTTTAAGGTTACCTTACAGCGTAAATAGTAATGGGAAAAAGGGGGTAAAATGGTAATTTAGTCATGTGATGATTAAATGAAAGTTGAGATTAAAAAGATACCCATGGCATAAGCCAAAACGGGTTAAATATGTAAGAAAAAAGATCTTGTGATAAAAATTCGAAATGGGTCGGATGTGTGAATGGGTAGTTAAAACCATGTTTTATCATAAATGTAAATGTTTGGTCATATAGGCCAAACGGGTCAAATGGTGGTGATAACACCATTTGACAATATCGACTAACGTTTGGTTGTCAAGTCATATGTTCACAGGAGTGAATGGGAAGTGAATAATTGTGTAGCTATTAAGTAGTGGCTAAGTAAAGTAAGGTATAAAACGGGCCTATACGTTGACCTGAGCCAGGTACGCATAAATAACTTTATAGTTAAAAATGTGATTTTGGTCAAATAATTAGTGAAAGTCCTTCGTCGTAAAATGAGGGACTAAAATTGACCAAAAAGTCTTTGATGGGTAAACTGGGTAAACGACCCCTAGAGGTTGTTTAGGAACTTGTATTATGATTTTGTAACCCTTTGATACGTATAAGAGTTATAGGCATAAACTTTCGTAGGTCAAATGCCAAAAAATGGGTCATTAGCGTAAAATAACTAACAGAAGGGTAAAACTTAGGATAATGAGTTCAGTATGTCAAATCCACCACAAAAAAATAGTGGTGGCAGAATATAAGTAGTTATTAAAATTGGGAATGCGAAGTGTGAAATGAGAGGAGCGAGTTAGGTGCTTAAATGTATAAAAATCCTCTAAACGGGTCAAAACGGATTACGCGCATATCTTGGATAATTGTCTCGTAATTCACAAAAGTTATGAATCCGAGTTAAAGATTTTGAGTTAAATTCATTGGTGTATGTATTTTGATCATTTAGAAACAAATTGGTGGTTTTAAATTTGAATGGGTCAAAAGTCTTTATAAATTAATTTCAAGCCGAGGGCTTGAAATCTAATATTTTATGAGTTCAGATGTCGGTTTATAACTCCATATGATGGAGCATCGAATTGTGATCGTATAGGAAAAAGAATCACGCAAATCGGACTTGTAGAATAAAAGTTATGGCAATTTGAAGTTGAATTTGGTAAAAAAAAATAGAGCTGGAAAAATGCAGGTCCAGAAAACGGACCTGCCGGAAAACAGTGACCCTCGCGCCATGCGAGGGAGTAAAATGGTCCGGGCGCGCCACGCGACGCGGGTCGCGGCCCGCGAAGAAGTTTGCTCAGTCTCTTGCGGCCCGCGAGAGACACAACAGCTGGCAAAATTGGATTTTATTTGTTGTTTGATGCTTAGACTTGTGTAAACTATTATTTAAGTTATCAAAACTAACTTTTAAGTTGGTTTTGATCATATGTGAATATCAGGAGTACCCGGATGAAGATCAAGCGACGTACAAGAACCGAACACGTGAAAATGAAGCTTCCGCAAGTTGTTTCGTCGTTATTTTTAAACGATGAACCCAATCACATTATGTTGTATTATTTTTTTTTAAATTGTAAAAGTTTTAATTTACCCATATTTTTCAACGTATATGTAATCATAATTACATGTTTATTTTCGTAAACTATACGAAAACCGTCAATTAATAGTAAGGGTTTTACAAGTTCGTAATCAGAGCTCAAGGTTAAAGAGTAAAGTCTGTTCGGTTCGAGGCTTGATCGCAAATCCGGTAAGTTATATGTATATAAACGATTTAGCATATTAAATTGTTATAAACAACACATAGGGTTATCGTGTAATACACGTTACCCCAATTAAAAGATCGATATAGTTAACAAAATTACGTGTGTTGACACGTATAGTGGAAAAGCCTTGTATTATAATATGGGCGTTCATTAATGTCGAAATTACTAACTTTTATAAATGTTTTATTTAAAGGACACTCGCATCCGAAAATAGCGGGAGTTTAACAAATTGCGGATCTGACGAAGGAACGGTCCAAAGTATGTCAAGCAGAGCATGCTCAACAAGGACCTAAACCGCGTAACGATCGCGAACAAAGTTAATGGCATGGAAAGCTCGTTAGGGCAAACATTACTAGGTGCACGCTTTTAAATTTAATCGCACAAGTAGTAATATGCAACAAACACGTAGAGAATGATTGTTGCATATGTAGGATAAAACTTGGAAAACCTGAATAGGATATCTATTCAGGATGATGTTTCCAAGAGAAATTAAATAGAAGGATGTGTTATTCACGATGATGAATAACAAAGCAATAACAGGATTAGTTCATATGGAAACTTGGACGGGAGTAATTATCCAAGTGAATAATTCTCAACATAATGCTATTGAGAAAAGTAGCGATCATATTAACGAATGTGATTATATAATAGTTCGATAAAAAGGAAAAAAAATTATATGTTCAAGAATAAAACGGGTAAAACTAATGATTGTTAAATAACAATTAAATAAAGTTTTACCAACTGAAACCATGAATATGGAAATTATTAGAGGAGTTACTTACATGGGGCGTGATGCGAAAATTATAAAAATGTTATGTGTGTGTCATGTGTTGATCGCTTACTCTGGCCAAGTAAGTAGTGAACACACGATACCATGAACTTCTTATGATGGACACATTTACGTCCGATGTAGTAAGGACGGGGTGAATGGGACGAACTAAAAAGGTACCCAAATGAATCAAATAAGCAAGATGTATGATAATAAAAAGAGGAAAAACACAAACCAAACAACGGGAGCGTTAAAAACATTAAAATAAAAGAACCCGGGTAACAGGCTGTAAAGGAATATCACCATGAACCGGATAACGGTAAGCGAAGAACAAACCGATGCGTAAATGGCGTAAGAAGTCATAAAGTCGGAAGGATAATTCGAAAGAAAACAAACGTAGCCTTAGACTACGGTCAAGGTCAAATGAAATGCAAAAGCAAAAATAAATAATTCTAAACATAAAAAGGGGGTGCCTTGATGCTATGTAAGTATATATATACATATACACTTTAATAAAGACACGAGTAAAAGATGATCTACGGGATCAGCAAAACCTTCAGGATTATAAGTGGTGTTAAGGTTGATGGGACTAGAATAACCCTCGGGTCACATTTGCAAAGAAACAAACTGTAGGGGTGTCACCTCAAAAAGGTAAAGATCTAATAAAATAGCCTATGAGGCTAAGTGAAGGAACCTACGGGTCGATAATGCAAAGCGTGGGAATTAGTTATGATTCCCCGCGTAAAATAATAACAGAAAGGAATAAATCCTTGGCCGTCAATTTCCTGATAAGAGTAATTGACATAAGTTAAGGAGAAAAAAAAACGTTAAACTAAAATTCAGTTTTAGTCAAAGAAACGATTTAACAAAACATAAGTAGTATGAGATCATGAGTTCACATAAGACCGGGGATGGCAATGTGGTAAACCCAAATGACGGGGTATGAAGTAACGGTGATTAATCGGTCGGTAAAGCTATTCGAAGTTAAAAGTAAGGTTATGCACGATGTAAAGCGCTTGTTAATATAAGATTAGCGTGAAGTGAACGTGTTGACAGACTTAGTGACTGGGTGATCAAATGACAACTCAGTCAAACAGACGACAAAGATAAGAAATTCATGATAAAAGTACGGTTCGTGAGAACTTACACATAAATGACGTACACGTCAATCCAAATGATAACTTTCAACTGAAAGAATGAATATCATAAAAACGAAACTAAGTTCGTTTAGTCTAAATTAATGAACTACGTAAATAAGGTTTCGAAGACGAAACCTCTTTAAGGGGGGTAGACTTGTAACACCCCAAAAGAACAGGTTTGGTAATCAAACCACGTTAATATTAATAACGGGTAAAATACCGTTAGTGGTGAAAATTTACCCGGTAAATATTAGGATTTAAGTAAATAAACCTAATCTATACTTTCTATAAAAGGAGAAACTTCAATGACATAAAGGGAGCATAGTGACATCATAATTCAAAGATCTGCCATCAAACCATTGCCCCACTTTCAAATTTCAAAGGTCTGACCCTCATTCAATTATCAAACCACTAATGTTCATTCAAAAGGGCAAACCACTGTCCATCAAAACCACTAAACCACTGCCCACGTTCAATAATGCATAAATTTTGGCTCCATTTCCAAAATTCAAACGTGTCTCTCTCTCAAATAAATATAGTTCTGCCTCAATTTTTCAAAATTTAAACCATAATTTCAATCCCACTCTCTCTCACTCTCAAATCCAGAGCCTCATCTTTCAATCCTAATTTTCTAAAAATGTTGTTTTATTCAGTTTTCACGATTTTCTTGCTTATGCTAACCTGTGAAGTGTTGTGATCAATAGATTGAGCTTTGATGATGATGAGTTAGAAGATGCTGGTGTAGGAACCGCTCTTTCGTTGATCACGGATGCATTTGAGGATATATCGGAGCCCTAAATCAGTTCAAATTGCATCCGTTCCTATAAACCTTCAACTAGCCCTAAATTAGGTTCAATTTTAATCAAATTTGTATCTTATTTATCGATTTGGTAACGATTTTAGCTGTGTAGATAAAAGAGATGAAGTCCTTCTTTGCGGTAGGAATCGAAGTCCTCCTTCGCCGGATGGCCACCTCTTCCAAGTCGAATACGCATTGGAAGCTGTACGCAAAGGTAACGCCGCCGTCGGCGTTCGCGGCACCGACGCCGTCGTCCTCGGCGTCGAGAAGAAATCCACCGTTAAACTTCAGGATTCCAAGTATAATAATCCGTCATTGTAACTGTTCGATTAATTTTTATGTGTTTGTTAGAGATACTGTTGATTTAATTTTGCTTTTTTATTTTGTGAATGCAACTGTTAGTTTTGAATGTTGTGTTTGTTGATATTGATTGGTAGATATGATTAGTTAGTTAATTTGAGCCCTAATTGTGTTCCAGCAGTTCAAATAGTGATAGTGTTTTATGGCATTTAACATTTGTATGTTTAATTCTTTATTTGATATTCATTATTGAACGCTCTGCAAGCACTTCATGTATTTGCATAGATACATGTATAATATATTTGCTTGTGAGACAATTCTCAGGCCGTTTTCAAGGTTGTATTGTATTATACAATTTATCATATTGTGAAGCAATGTTGATATCATGTTGTTCGTTGCTTGATTCGGTTTGATTGCTAAATTTTACTCCATTTTTTATATTTTCAATACACCAGCGAATGAACCTGCAGTTCTGTTTAATGAAGATCTGTTTTAGCGAATGCACACTAAATCAGCGAATGGACATAAACTGTGCATCAGATGAATCTTTGAAACTGATCTGCAGCTTTATACTAGCGGATAAACCTCAAACGGATGAATGTATCAGCAAACCACTGATGTCGTATTTACGAATGAACTGCTGTTTAACGAATGAACAGTTTAATTCTGCGCAACTTAAAATCTGTGCACAAAACTCGATTTTGCGGATGAATAATGATTCTGCGATGATTACAAACCAACACTCAGACTGTTCGATTCCACAAATATCGACTCATATGAACCAACTTGAATCTGAATCGTTCCCTGGTCCGTATTAAGCCAGACGATTGATATAATTCTGGTTTCGTATGAAACTGATATACCTGCTGAACTAAGCTTGTATTAAGAAGAAAATAATATTGATTCGTATCCAATTTCGGTACGTATGAAGATATGATTGTTCGTATGAAGATCTGCTGTCCATTCGTATGAATGTTTCGATCTATTATACCTAAAGTGTCTAAAAATAGTTAAGACTCAAGTATACCGAAAGATGTTATGCAGCCGTTTCAAAGTTAGTTATTTTTTTTACCATCACATGTTGGTTATTTTTTTTACCAGTTACCTTATTATATATATTTAATTTGATATGTATCGTCATTGAAAGAAAATTGCTATATGTGGTGCAGGTCAAGGTCGCAAGTGTTCTCATCGATCTCAGTACAGGTGTGCTTCGACCATAGATAGGTCAAGTAATTGCAAAGGTCATAATAAGATTATATTATTTTGCTCATAATTCAAAAGTTACACATTTTTTTCAACAAAAATGCTTTTTGGATAGTATTCGAGCTTGAGACTCAAGGTGGTTCTATTATTCTATCTTAGGTAATTAAAGACACTCATTTCACATTCATGTCACCAAGATGACTGATATTTTGCAGAATTGTGAATATATAGTGAATACGGGCCGTTGGAGTATGAACTCGGATCGAGCGTATACAAAATGACAAGGAGGAGTTTGGAAGCTGATGATGAACCGAAGAGGAGTTTAGAAGCTGGCTGGTTTCGTGCTAATTTTCGGTTTAAAAGCCCTATGTTTCGGCTTCATAAAGGTGCAATTTACTGTTTTGTTTTTGTTTTTGTGTATGATATGTTTTGAATTTGATTAATTAGGTTTGCTTTTTTTGATGCGAGTAATTAGGTCTGTATTTAAAAGAAGTTGTAAAACAGAACTTGATATTCTTTTCAAGCGTATGCATAAGAACATTATTCTTTTCAAGTCAATCTGTAGAAGAAGATCAGTCAATTTCGGACAAAACTTGATATTCTTTTCAAGCGAAGAGGAGTTTGGAAGCTGGGTGGTTTCCGGTTTAAAATCTCTATGCTTCGGCTTCATAAAGGTGCAATTTACTGTTTTGTTTTTGTGTATGATATGTTTTGAATTTGATTAATTAGGTTTGTTTTTTTATGTGAGTAATTAGGTCTGTATTTAAAAGAAGTTGTAAAACAGAACTTGATATTCTTTTCAAGCGTATGCCTAAGAACATTATTCTGATTGTAAGTTCTGAAATCAAGATTATGCAATTTTGGGATTAAACAAGGTAAAATCATGCATCAGGTATGGCTTTAAAGGTTCATGTAATTATGCTCATCCTTGATGTTCAAGAAATGATAACGCGCTTCTCTTTTTATGTCAGTTCCTTTCTTCTCTTTTAGAATTATGGAAGAAGAAAATGGAGTATTCGAGCTTGAGACTCAAGGTCTTCTATTATTCTATCTCAGGTAATTAAAGACACTCATTTCACATTCATGTCACCAAGATGACTGATAATTTGCAGAATTGTGAATATATAGTGAATACGGGCCGTTGGAGTATGAACTCGGAGCACCGGCTCGAGCGTATACAAAATGACAAGGAGGAGTTTGGAAGCTGATGATGAACCGAAGAGGAGTTTGGAAGCTGGCTGGTTTTGTGCTAATTTTTGGTTTAAAAGCCCTATGCTTCGGCTTCATAAAGGTGCAATTTACTGTTTTGTTTTTGTTTTTGTTTTTGTGTATGATATGTTTTGAATTTGATTAATTAGGTTTTCTTTTTTTTTTTTTTTTTTATGTGAGTAATTAGGTCTGTATTTAAAAGAAGTTGTAAAACAGAACTTGATATTCTTTTCAAGCGTATGCATAAGAACATTATTCTTTTCAAGTCAATCTGTAGAAGAAGATCAGTCAATTTCAGACAAAACTTGATATTCTTTTCAAGCGAAGAGGAGTTTGGAAGCTGGTTGGTTTCGTGCTAATTTTCAGTTTAAAATCTCTATGCTTCGGCTTCATAAAGGTTCAATTTACTGTATTGTTTTTGTGTATGATATGTTTTGAATTTTGATTAATTAGGTTTGTTTTTTGTTTTTTTTTTTTTTTTTTTTTTTTTTGATGTGAGTAATTAGGTCTGTATTTAAAAGAAGTTGTAAAACAGAACTTGATATTCTTTTCAAGCTTATGCCTAAGAACATTATTCTGATTGTAAGTTCTGAAATCAAGATTATGCAATTTTAGGATTAAACAAGGTAAAATCATGCCTCAGGTATGGCTTTAAAGGTTCATGTAATTATGCTCATCCTTGATGTTCAAGAAATGATAACGCGCTTCTCTTTTTATGTCAGTTCCTTTCTTCTCTTTTAGAATTATGGAAGAAGAAAATGGAGTATTCGAGCTTGAGACTCAAGGTCTTCTATTATTCTATCTCAGGTAATTAAAGACACTCATTTCACATTCATGTCACCAAGATGACTGATAATTTGCAGAATTGTGAATATATAGTGAATACGGGCCGTTGGAGTATGAACTCGGAGCACCGGCTCGAGCGTATACAAAATGACAAGGAGGAGTTTGGAAGCTGATGATGAACCGAAGAGGAGTTTGGAAGCTGGCTGGTTTTGTGCTAATTTTTGGTTTAAAAGCCCTATGCTTCGGCTTCATAAAGGTGCAATTTACTGTTTTGTTTTTGTTTTTGTTTTTGTGTATGATATGTTTTGAATTTGATTAATTAGGTTTTCTTTTTTTTTTTTTTTTATGTGAGTAATTAGGTCTGTATTTAAAAGAAGTTGTAAAACAGAACTTGATATTCTTTTCAAGCGTATGCATAAGAACATTATTCTTTTCAAGTCAATCTGTAGAAGAAGATCAGTCAATTTCAGACAAAACTTGATATTCTTTTCAAGCGAAGAGGAGTTTGGAAGCTGGTTGGTTTCGTGCTAATTTTCAGTTTAAAATCTCTATGCTTCGGCTTCATAAAGGTTCAATTTACTGTATTGTTTTTGTGTATGATATGTTTTGAATTTGATTAATTAGGTTTGTTTTTTGTTTTTTGTTTTTTTTTTTTTTTTTTTGATGTGAGTAATTAGGTCTGTATTTAAAAGAAGTTGTAAAACAGAACTTGATATTCTTTTCAAGCTTATGCCTAAGAACATTATTCTGATTGTAAGTTCTGAAATCAAGATTATGCAATTTTAGGATTAAACAAGGTAAAATCATGCATCAGGTATGGCTTTAAAGGTTCATGTAATTATGCTCATCCTTGATGTTCAAGAAATGATAACGCGCATCTCTTTTTATGTCAGTTCCTTTCTTCTCTTTTAGAATTATGGAAGAAGAAAATGGAGTATTCGAGCTTGAGACTCAAGGTGGTTCTATTATTCTATCTCAGGTAATTAAAGACACTCATTTCACATTCATGTCACCAAGATGACTGATAATTTGCAGAATTGTGAATATATAGTGAATACGGGCCGTTGGAGTATGAACTCGGAGCACCGGCTCGAGCGTATACAAAATGACATAGGTCTGGGAATAGTTTTCGACGTAACACCATGAAAGATCAAGAAATTCCATTTCAACCCATGTAAGAACTCTCTTTTGGAATTATTTATTTATTAATGCCAAGGCCCGACTCGGATCCCCAACGTGTATGGAACCAAATCGTTTGCAGTGGATTTTGGAATCTCTCGATGTACGGTTGAGGATCTATGAGGCGGAAACCCAAAACACAATGCATAGTTGCTAAGACGTGCACTGTCGGGTCAGAGAGGATCCATTGTAGATACATTGGTAAGCCTGCTAATGGTCAATGTGGTGGCAACATTTAATAACAAATTGCTCAGATATTGCGACTAAATCAAATGAATCAGTTGTTAAATGTTGCAGCAGCACTTACAGCACACTTAGAGCGCATTAACAACTATGTTCCATCGTTTATGGCCTAAACATTCTATCTGTAAAAAACTTGACATGTGAAGTCTGACAAGTTTCTTGTCATCTTCAGCATCAAGATCTTGCAGCTCAGCTAAGCGCATTCTGGAATTTGATGGATACATCTGAAGAAGAAAGAAGGTTGTTTGATCATCTTACCTGCAACATCTCATCTTCAGTTGATGATGTGACAGCCCCAGGAGCTTTTGCACTGTATTCGATTGAACAGGTACCTTAGAATAAAAATATAATGTTAGTACATATGTCTGTAGCTTCCGTCTGCATCGAGTCTTATTTTGTGTTGTGTATGTATGTTTGTATATGTATGAATGTGTATGTATGTTTGTGTAATGACAACTCAGGGAACGATGCGATAATGTAAAAGTGATATCCGACGGAAGACGTTGTCATCCGATCGGATGGCCATCCGATCGGATGGCCATCCGATCGGATGACCATCTGATCGGGTCATCATCCGTCCAAGTGACACTTAAAGCCTTCCTAAGTTGCCTATAAATAGCTTGCTAGTGTTAGATTTTAGAAGACTTTTACTGAACTTGATAGCGAAGCTCTACCAGTCTGTATTTCTATCGGAACAATTGTACTTTCACAATCTTCAATAGAATTTAGATGGATTAATCGTTGAACTTGTCGTTGTTGATTCTGTGACACTATCAAGGGATTCCGCACCTTGATTCTGATCGATCCAACCACGTTCCAACCGAACAGATCCTGATCAAACGGCCTAACAAGTGGTATCAGAGCCACAAGAGGTTGAATCGGAGACGACAACTGCAATTTCACTGGATTTTCAGCGATCTTCAGCCGATTTCTGTCAAATTTCACCGGAAATTTTGACAAATTTCTCATCTTCTACCTTATTTCTTGCAATTCTTACGTTTTTACACCTTAAAACGAGAAAAAAACTCAAAATTGAACAGGAATTCACGGACAAAATTGACTAAAAATCATATCATTAGAATCGGAATTTGATATAGAACAATCCTGTAAAATTTCATTTAAAAATTCAAACTAAAACTAAATCAAATCAATCAAAAACATGTCGAGTTCTTCGTTGTTGCTGATGTCATCCACCCGATCGGATAGCTATCCGATCAGATTGGCATAGACTGTGTTGTTATTTTTGTTGCTGATGTAATCATCTCACCCGATCGGATCACCATCCGATCGGATTGGGTTAGATTGTTCTCATTTCACTCGCTGACGTCATCATCTCCCTTGATCGGATCACTATCCGATCAGGTGAAGTGTTGAAGGTTAAAGGGTTCTAGAAGCTTGTGTCACTCGACTGAATGACCACCCGATCGGATCACCATCCGATCGGATAGCCGTCCGACACTTGTTCCTATCCGATGATTGTACTTGGTTGTGACCCGATCGGATCACCACTCGACTGGATCACCATCCGATCCAAGTGCATCAGTTTGAGAATTTTGAAAATTGTGAAAATTTTTCAAAGTGTTTGAATATCTTTCAGGTACTTAAAAATGGCAGACGAATTTCTGAATCCATTCAGCGATGTTTTTGCATTCAACACCGGAGACACATCAACAAATACTTCCAATACTAATCCAAACCCGAAGAAGGCGATTGCTGATTCGCTCAGTGTAGACAACGTCTATGGTACTTACAACAAGCCGCCAAAGCTTATGGCGATAGAAGACTACAACAGATGGTTGGGCAGATTTGAGGATTAGTTGAAAGCGTTTGCTTATTAGAGCTGGAAATGTATGAAGAACGGCTACGAAATAGGAAGGAAAGATTATGAAAATCTAGATGATTCTGAACAAGACACATTTGTAGCTGAACAAAAATGTATAGCTTTGTTGCATCAGTCTGTTAGAGATGATATTATTTCGTTGATTAGTTATGAAAATGCAAAAGATTTGTGGGAAATGTATTGGAGGGACAGAGATAGTGAAGAACAAGAAACGTCTACTGAAGAAAGAGTTTGACTTGTTCGCGTGCATGAAGAATGAGAATGTGTTAAAGATGGTTGAGCGATTCTGTCACTTGAAGATATAACTTGCAAGACACGGTATCACAGTGAGTGAAGAAAAGATGGTCGAGAAACTGTTTGAATCCTTACCTGAAGAAAAGGATTGGCAATATTATGGGTTGGTTTTGAAAAACACCATGAAAATGTCTGATATGACTGTTGACTGGTTGATAGAAAGGTTTGAGAGTCATGAGATAGAAATCAAGAAGATGAATAAAGTCAACAACACCCCGTACCAACAAAACGTAGATCTTTACTACAGGGGTAGCATGATTCCGAAAACCGCTTCACCAAAAATAGCATTTTCAGCTGAGAGCTCGAACACAGTTACTCAAGAAAGACAAAACAGCAGTTCAGCACCGAGCAGTGGTTATCACGAAGGGTCTTCTTCATCTACTCTAAGCCAGCAACAACAGAATGTTCTGAAAAACGTTTTTCAGTGCAATATAGTTGTGAACCAGAACATTGCTCAAAACTTTAATGGAGAAACAGCTAAACAATAAATGGTGTTTCTTGCCTCAATCTTGGAATCATATGAAAGCCTAGTCGCTGGGAAAATCAGGAATACGAATCTGACAAAGGAAGATTATGATCAGATTGACCCCGAAGAGATGGAATTAATTGACATACGCTGGTGCATGGCTAGGGTAATCAGGAGAGCGCAAAGGTTCATGGAGATAACTGGAAGAAATTCCATTGGTGGGCCTTCCACGAAGTTGGGTTTCGACAAGTCTAAAGTGACGTGCTTCAAATGCAAACAAAAGGGGCACTTCAAGAGGGAATGCAGGAACTCTGCAGCGGATGAAACAGCTAATCCGTTCCATGACGACTACTACAAAAAGGTTGTATATCACCGTAATCGAGAAGAGCCGCCCAGAAAGAAGCAAATAGAGGAGACACCGAAGGAGAAGTCGAGAGCCTTGGCTGTGATTCACGACGATGAAGGTTTTGATTGGAGCGAGTTTTTACCAGAAGATGATGTTGTAGGTTTTGCTTTCATGGCAAAAACTGAACCATACAAAGATACACGAACTGAAGAGCAAAAATACACTTATCGAAAGTTGGTAGCTCAAAGCATGAAGGATAGAAACTATCGAGCCTGGAAAGAAGCTAAAGAGGCAAACAAATGGGATTCTGATCATGAGTGCTATTTGGACCCAAAAGGCAACATAATTGTTAAACCATCAACACTCATAGTTGAAACTCTCATTGAATCCTTGAAGCAAGAAGATGAACACAGAGAGAGAGAGATGCGGCAAAGATAGCTGAAGAGGAAGAGCTAAAGTCAAGAAAAATCGACAATGGGATAATCGACACAACAAAAGAAATGACAGCTGAAAACTTGACCAAGATGGCAGACAAAGTGCTTATGGCAAAGGAACTAGAGGTAGATTCCAAATCTGCTTCTGAGTCAACAAACAAGGTCAGTAAAAATGGTTCAAACAATGAATCAGGTAAGACTGATGGGGTTAAAATAGAAAGTGATTGCAAAAATTGCACGAAACAATGCAAAGTTTGCAGCACAAATGCGTATCTCAAAATGAAAAAGACCGAAGAACTGGTTGACAAAATCAAAACAACTGAAGAAAGTTTTTTAAATCGAGATAAACTTCTTAGAATTTCAAATGAGAGAATAAAAGAGTTAACAGAAAAGATTGAAAATGATAAAACTGATGTTGAACGTGTTAAGAAAGAAAATGAGAAGTTAATTCATGAAAACAGACAAATTTTTGAAAAATTTGAAAAATTAAAAAGAACAGTAAAAGATTCTGATGAGCGAAATGCGAAAACTTCTAAAGAGAATTTTCATATGTCTGGAGTGCTTCAGGCAAAAGAAAGACAAATCAACCAGCACTTGGACGAGATCGAAAATCTTAAGCTTCAATTCCAGGAAGCTAAGATTGAAAATGAAAGGATCACTTTGAAATTGAATAGTTACAGCTCCGCAAGCTTTGTTCTTCAACACATAGTTCCAAAACCAATTGGAAAGAACAAAGCTGGTGAAGATGTATACTCGGATGGAACTGAGGTAGGTTATCATCAAGTTCCACCACCTGTGTTAAACAACTTTTCAAAGAAACAATCTGGGTTGGATAAAATTTCTGAAACAAATGAAAAATCAGATGTTGAGAAACTTCCAGAAACAATCGATGTCACATTCACTTCATCATCTGATGAAGATAGTATTCAGTCTGAAGTTGTAAAAAATGTTGTTGAAAACATTTTAAAATCAGACAGATATTTGACTGAAGATGAAGAATGTTTTCTCAATAATTATATTCCGAAATCAAAATCCCAAAACAACTCAAATGACGAACCTACTCTTGTGATGTACAAGATGTCGGGTTCTGATAAGTTGTATTTGGATATTGAATTTCCACTTGAGAACGTGAATGTTGACAAGCTGAAACAAGTGTTCAAATTGGTTGAAATCGATGTTTCTGAAATTGAGGGTTTAAAGAAGTCAAAAAGGTTTTTGAACTTTGAAAAAGATAAATCTTACTATAAGAAACCTGCTGTACCCCCACGTTTTAACAATAACAACCAAAACAGATGGTCAGGAGGTTATCAGGGTGGTAAGAACAATCAAAGAAGAAATTTTAAAAACAAAAGGTTTGTCGAAAAGAAAGTGTTTGTAAAGAGCTCAAGTTCACATTCCGAGCAAGAATCGGAAATCTTTTCAAAAACAAATGAAAAATTCTTTGAAAAGAAGGCCTCACAGCCTCAGACTGAAGGCAAAAGTTGGGAAGTTGACACCCGCACATGCTTCAAATGCAATGAAGTTGGACACATTGCACAAAAGTGCACCAACTCGAAGCCTAAGTCGGTGGTTGTCGAGAATCCAAGAAAGAAGAACGATGTCAAAAGAAAGGCTTCAATGTTTGTTGGGAAGAAGATTTTGAAAAATGAAAACATCAAAGTCAAAACTGAAACTGTAAAACAGCCGGTAAAGAAAACTGATAAATTTTACAAACGGGTTGCTTCTCCACAGCAAACTTGGAAGCCAAAATCTGAGGCTAAGACATTGAATGTTCCAAAACCAAAGGTTTCTGTTGCTGAAAAACAATCAACTTCAACCAAACCAGTTAAGATGAATGTTCCTTTGGATTATTACCAGAAGTTGGAAAAACAAACTTCGACCCCACCAGGGAAGAAGTATGTTCCTAAGAAAAACCAACCATCTGGTCAACCTCAAAAAGACGATTTTTTCTTATACAAAGAGGTTGAGGTTGGGACTGAAGAGAGTTTGAAAATGAATGACAATAATTTCCCACCATTATACACCACGACAACTCACCTTAACGTCAAGCTACCCGAGTCGAAGGAGGCTCGGGTTGCTTCAAAATCTAACTAAGTGTTTGTGAAATGTGCAGGAGCTTCCGAGATCTATCTCACGATGGATTATGGATAGTGGAGCTACTCGGCACATGACAGGGAGAAAGACACTGTTATATGATGTTAGAGGGTTCAAGGGTGGATATGCCGGTTTTGCTGGTAATCAAGGAGGACGTATTATTGGTGAAGGAACATTATCAAATGGTGTTATCACGTTTGAAAGTGTAACATCTGTGCTTGTAATCATTGTGAACAGTTCGGTTATCAATAAAACAATATTATTTGATCCCAATGTTTGTTTGGTTGTGTTTTACATTTTCATGTTTTGACTTTTATTCAATTTTAAACTCTACATCGCTTTCTGGAGAGTTATACGCAAACTGATGCGTAAACGTAATCAGTTTAATGCGAAAAATACTCCGGAACATCAACATATACTTAACATACCTTAAATGACCTTTACATAACTTAGAAATAAGTTTTAAAGGTTTTGGTATGGCAAAAACAAGTTAATTCGCTTACAGGGACTAAACTTGACAAACTGCGAAAGTATGCCAATTTGAACTGTAACGAACATTTCGAAACATTACCATAGGTTAAACATACCATAAATGTCCTCTACATAGCTTAGAAATAGGCTTTGAGGTGTTCGGTGTGCTAAAATAAACTTTTGGGTCATTCAGGGACTAAAAGTGTCAAAACGTGCATAAGTTTGCACTTTCGCGCATAACTCACGTTCTGAATACATCCGGACATCCAAAAATTTATGTAAGCACTATAATATTTTATTTTAGTGTTTGGCTTGAGAAAAATCCATTCGTCGCGTCATTTGGATCGTTTTTCGCGCTTATGCGCATTCCGTCATAATTAAGCGAACATCGCGTTCGTACCAAACAAAACAATTTGCAAGGTTCGTGACTGACTTTTACTAAACAACTTTTTCTTAAACTTAAGTCATGAATCCTATTTTCACAAAACCTATGTATCTCACAGGCATTTTTATGCTGATGTACCTATTTTCACATGTGTTTTCAGGAGCTTTTCCATAGGATGATGATCATGACACTAGGGCGGACCTGTGCCTTAGAGACTAAAACTGAAGATAGACTAGTTTAATTATGTTATAAACTCTTTAATTTCTGTTTAAAACAATGAAACTCTTGTGTTGATAAATAAAATACAACTTTGTATGCCATGGTTATGAAACAATTAATTCTGTTACAACACTCCCCGACGTTTTCCGCCACGTTTTGTATGTTATACGTGGTCGGGATGTGACAGAAGAGTTGGTATCAGAGCCAATGGTTATAGGGAATTAGGTTATTAGTAATTCTTTGACCTAGACTATAACCTTTCTAGGACCCTAACACAAGTTATCTTGTGTTTAGATCTTAAAACATGTACATCACCTATCCTTAGGTGATTAGCAAAACAAGAACCAAAATTTTTCCGAAACGATTTTTTATGAAAAACAATCTTCTGTTTTTGAACGATTTATTACAAGGTTTTGAACCCTCTGTTATATGGTTTTTAACCCTTTCAGTTTGGTTTTTGGCCTTGTGCCTTCAAATTTTCAAAATCTCGTCAAGGTTTTGGGTTTTAAATAATGTGAACACGTGCAAACTGGAAGAGTGAATGCCTGTATTCTGGGTTTTCTGTCTAGGCAAGCACTTCGTATACATCTCATCAGACGCGAGACCAGTTGTGCTTACCTGGGAATTCTTGGGATGAGTGTTCACTTATAGGCGAGCATGTCTTCGCGATACATTATTTTGGACCCATTTACTTTGATTAGTCGCTGTGTGTCGTTTGTTTGCTTAGTAATGCGGACGAATGACCACCACCTTTGCTTTTGTTGATTTTGTTTCATCTCATTCTCTTCATCCAATCATCTCACTCGTTCCCTTTCATGTTTTCCTCTTTTAGAATGCCTCCTCGACGCGAGAACCAGATAGCGACTGCCGAACTGGCAGAAATCATTGCGCAGCAGATGGCTGCTCAATTCCCAAATCTCTTTGCTCAATAGAACCAAGCCAACAACAACAACAATGGTCCATGCAATTTCAAGACTTTTAACTCGGCTAAACCACTCAAGTTTAGTGGTTCTGAAGGAGCGACTGGGCTTCTTCAATGGTTCGAGAGCATTGAGAATACTTTCCGCCACGTGCAGTGTCCGGATAATCGCAAGGTTGAGTTTTCTTCGAGCGTGTTTCAGAAGAGGGCTCTTACATGGTGGAATGGGGTAATGAGAGACCGTGGTGCAGAAGTTGCTCTAGCACAGAATTGGGCTGAACTCAGGGCCCTTATGATGAGGGAGTTCTGTCCTCGTTATGAACAGCGAGCTTTGGAGAAAGAGTTCGATGACTTGAAATAAGATAGTGGTGAGCACAGGGCTTATACTGATAAGTTTGAGGAGTTGAGTCTGTTTTGCCCGACTATGGTTACCCCACTCGACAAGGCTTTCGAAAGGTACATCGACGGCCTACCTGACTCAGTGCAAGACATCCTTACTGGTAGTAACCCTGCCACACTCCGTCAGGCTATCGAGTTAGCAGCGACATTGACTGAGTCGCAGATTTGGAAGAATAAGTTACACAGGAAGGGTGACAAGGGCAAGAAACAGTCGGCTGACAAGGAAGATAGCAAGAAAGGTCAAAACAAGAATGGAAATAATTCTGGTTCATCGAAAAGGGCAAGGAAGCGTAAGGCTTCCCAAAACTATGCCGTTACTGCACAGGCTCAAGCTGCACCAAATCAGCCTGCGCAACCACCCGCCAAGAAGCCTTATTTTGGCAATGCACCTTTGTGCAACAGGTGTAACGGCCATCACCTACCACATCTCCAATGTCGTCAATGCACTAACTGTGGGAGAAATGGTCATCTTGCCGCTACTTGTAGCATTCCTGTTAACCAGAACCAGGCAGTTCAGAACCAGGCTCAACAAGTTGCTCAGCCTCTTGCTCAGCAACAAGGTCAAGCTGCACGACCTCATTTTCCTCCTGGTTCGTGCTACAATTGTGGGGATCTGACCCACTACAGGAACCGGTGCCCAAGACTAGCCAACCAGAATCAGAATCAGGCTCCGGCTCGAGGACGAGTTTTCAACATGAATGCTCAAGAGGCACAAGCAGACAATGAAGTGGTGAATGGTACGTTCTTTATTAATAATCAGCCTGCATCTGTTCTCTTTGATTCGGGTGCCGATAAGAGTTTTGTGTCATTGTCTTTTGAGCCAATGTTTCACGTGTCTAGAACGAAACTAGGTAAACCTTTGACAGTAGAAGTTGCTAGTGGTGAACCCATTGTTCTTGATTCTGTTCTACGCAACTGCCAGTTGAACCTTAACGACCATCTTTTTCCTATCGACCTCACGCCTATGCAACTTGGAAGCTTCGACGTTATTGTGGGTATGGATTGGTTAGCCAAGCATCGCGCAGAGATAGTTTGTTCTGAGAAGATTGTCCGTGTGCCGCTTTCGATAGGCGAGATCCTACAGGTTCGTGGTGAGAAGCCTACCGGTGGTCTCAAACTTATGTCTTGTTTTAAAGCTCGGAAGTATCTGCGAAAGAACTATGTGGCCTTCTTGGCACATGTTACAGCAGATAAAGACAAGGGTAAGTCTATTTCAGATATTCCTGTCGTTCGGGATTATTCTGAAGTTTTCCCTGAAGATTTACCTGGTCTACCTCCAGCACGCCAAGTCGAGTTCCGTATTGATCTCGTACCTAGTACGAATCCCATTGCCAGAGCTCCCTACCGTCTTGCACCGTCTGAGATGCAAGAGTTGTCTAAGCAGCTTCAGGAACTCTCTGACAAAGGTTTTATCCGTCCTAGCTTTTCACCTTGGGGTGCTCCCGTTCTTTTTGTCAAGAAGAAGGATGGATCTTTTAGGATGTGTATCGATTATCGTGAGCTTAACAAGCTTACCATCAAGAATCGATATCCCCTACCTCGCATCGATGATCTCTTTGATCAGTTACAGGGCGCTTCTTATTTTTCGAAGATTGATCTACGTTCTGGGTATCATCAACTTCGGGTGCATGAAGAAGATATTCCCAAGACAGCGTTCCGTACTCGTTATGGGCATTATGAATTCACAGTCATGCCATTCGGTTTGACTAATGCTCCTGCTGTTTTCATGGACTTAATGAATAGGGTCTGCCAGCCTTATTTGGATCAGTTCGCCATTGTTTTTATTGACGACATCTTGATATACTCTAAGACGCGAGCTGATCATGAGCAACATCTTTGTCTTACTCTGGAACTCCTAAAGAAAGAGCAACTTTTCGCCAAATTCTCCAAGTGCGAATTTTGGCTTAAAGAAGTTCAATTTTTGGGGCATATTATTAACGGACAAGGTATTCATGTAGATCCTTCCAAGATCAGTGCGATTAAGGATTGGGATACACCTTCTACTCCTACTGAAGTTCGTTCTTTTCTTGGTCTAGCGGGTTATTACCGCCGCTTCATAGAAAACTTCTCGAAGATTGCAGTTCCTCTAACTGCTCTAACTCAGAAGAACAAGCCCTTTGACTGGGGATTCAAACAAGAAGAAGCTTTTCAAAACTTGAAGCAGAAGTTTTGCGATGCGCCTGTTCTATCATTGCCTGAGGGTGATGATGATTTTGTCGTTTATTGCGATGCATCTAAATTGGGTCTTGGTTGTGTTCTGATGCAAAGGAACAAAGTCATAGCCTATGCATCGAGGCAGTTGAAGATACATGAGAAGAACTACACCACTCATGATCTTGAGTTAGGTGCAGTTGTTTTCGCTCTCAAGATCTGGAGACATTATTTGTACGGTACAAAATGTGTGGTTTTCACTGACCACAGAAGTCTTCAACATATCTTCAATCAGAAAGAACTCAACATGAGGCAACGACGTTGGGTTGAGCTTCTAAACGACTATGACTGCGAAATTCGCTACCATCCTGGTAAGGCGAATATTGTAGCCGATGCATTGAGTCGTAAGGAACGTACTAAGCTTCATTGTGTTTGTGTCCAATCTGTTATTCAAGCTCGATCCGATATCCAAGCCCGCATTTCTCAGGCTCAACAATCTTGTGTTTCACAAGGTTTGATGGATAAGGAATTTCCCTATCACATAACACCTGCTCTGGAACTGAAGGACAATGGATCGTATTACTTCATGGACCGTTTGTGGGTCCCAAGCCTAGATAATCTTCGTGCCTTGCTTATGGATGAAGCCCATAAGTCTCGTTATTCTATTCATCCAGGCTCAGATAAGATGTATAAGGATCTTCGTATTCAGTATTGGTGGCCTGGTATGAAGAAAGACATTGCCTTATATGTATCAAAATGCCTTACTTGTCTTAAGGTTAAGGCTGAACATCAACGTCCTTCTGGTTTATTGGTGCAACCAGAGATCCCAGTTTGGAAATGGGAAAACATTACTATGGATCTCATTACTAAACTTCCACGCACAAAGAAAGGTCATGATGCCATCTGGGTAGTCGTTGATCGTCTTACTAAGTCAGCGCATTTCTTGCCAATCCGTGAGGATTTTTTCTGCTGACAAACTTGCTAAAATCTATGTGGATGAAATTGTAGCTCGACATGGTGTTCCTTTAAACATCATTTCCGACAGAGATGCTTGTTTCACTTCTCATTTTTGGAGAACCATGCAATCTGCTATGGGGACCCAACTTAATCTGAGCACAGCTTATCATCCGCAAACGGATGGTCAATCTGAAAGAACAATCCAGACTCTGGAGGATATGCTTAGAGCTTGTGTGATCGATTTTGGCGGTAGTTGGGATTCACATCTTAAGTTGATTGAATTCTCCTACAACAACAGTTATCACACCAGCATCAAAATGGCTCCTTTCGAGGCTCTCTATGGTCGAAAATGTCGTTCACCAGTCTGCTGGAATGAGATTGGCGAGGCTCAGCTTACTGGACCTGCTCTCATTTTAGAGACAACTGATAAGGTCAAGAAAGTTCGTGATAACTTTCAGACAGCTAGAAGCCGTCAAAAGAGTTACGCGGACCCAAAACGCAAGCCCTTGGAATTTCAAGTCGGTGATCGAGTATTACTTAAGGTCTCACCTTGGAAAGGTGTGATCAGATTTGGAAAGAAAGGAAAACTTGCACCTAGATACGTTGGACCATTCAAGATCGTCGAAAGAATCGGTAAGGTCGCCTACAGACTTGAGTTACCTCCTGAACTTGGAAATGTTTATCCAACCTTTCACGTCTCCAATCTCAAGAGGTGTTTAGCTGATGAGAACCTCCACATACCGCTTGACGAAATTCGTGTTGACAAAACACTGAAATTTGTTGAGAAGCCAGTGGAAATCAAGGAACGTGAAGTCAAGTGGCTTAAACGCAAGCGCATTCCTTTGGTCAAAGTTCGCTGGGAAGCTAAACGTGGACCTGAGTTTACTTGGGAATGCGAAGATCAAATGAAGGCGAAATATCCGCATGTTTTCCCACGAGTTTCCTCTAAATAAATTTCGGGACGAAATTTTCACAAGTAGGGGAGACTGTAACATCTGTGCTTGTAATCATTGTGAATAGTTTGGTTATCAATAAAACAATATTATTTGATCCCAATGTTTGTTTGGTTGTGTTTTACATTTTCATGTTTTGACTTTTATTCAATTTTAAACTCTACATCGCTTTCTGGAGAGTTATACGCAAACTGATGCGTAAACGTAATCAGTTTAATGCGACAAATACTCCGGAACATCAACATATACTTAACATACCTTAAATGACCTTTACATAACTTAGAAATAAGTTTTAAAGGTTTTGGTATGGCAAAAACAAGTTAATTCGCTTACAGGGACTAAACTTGACAGACTGCGAAAGTATGCCAATTTGAACTGTAACAAACATTCCGAAACATGACCATAGGTTAAACATACCATAAATGTCCTCTACATATCTTAGAAATAGGCTTTGAGGTGTTCGGTGTGCTAAAATAAACTTTTGGGTCATTCAGGGACTAAAAGTGTCAAAAAGTGCATAAGTTTGCACTTTCGCGCATAACTCACGTTCTGAATACATCCGGACATCCAAAAATTTATGTAAGCACTATAATATTTTATTTTAGTGTTTGGCTTGAGAAAAATCCATTCGTCGCGTCATTTGGATCGTTTTTCGCGCTTATGCGCATTCCGTCGTAATTAAGCGAACATCGCGTTCGTACGACCAAACGAACCGACATCCGAGATATTTTTGAGCATGTTTTGAGTTCCCTATACTTTAACTTCCTTTTAGTGCCTTGAAATGAGGTTAACGGGGCTCAAACGCATCGAAAAAGGCCTTAAACACATGCAGGGACTAAAACTGTCAGTTTTGAAACATTTCTGAAACAGGGGGCAGTGGCGTAGCGCGAGCCCTAAGGGCCTTACCAGTCGCGCTACGCGACTGCCTAATCAGATCAGATAAGTCTGATTAGTCAGCAGATTTCAGCTGATTAACTCACAACCACACACTCACACTTGCCCTTTCAGCTCATTAGGGGCCATTTTTAGTCACCACAACATTTCAACAAGTGTACGCACGAGATTCGATCACGTTATTCAAGAAACGATCCTAACGGTTCGGGAAACACTATAAATACCCAACCCCATCCATTGCAAAACCCACTAGAATTTTGATTTGAGAAACTCTAAGTTGAAACCATTGTTTCATACCTGAGATTCTTGGATCGAGATTAGCATTCGGGGACCCTTCGTAAGTATTCCTTCGTTCTTTTATTGCTTTTCGAGTCTGAAAGTCAAACTTTGTTTGACTTTCTGCGTTGACCAGTTATGGTCAATGCGAAGTTCGTTAGAACTTCGCAACGGGATTGTAATCACGATGGTTATAGTCCCTTGTGACTATGCCTACTGATTACCACGTTGTCTAGGGTCGTAAGGGTAAGCGATCTAAATAAATCGCTTATACCTTCGAACCCGACCCATTTGGTCGATCATTAGGATCCGACCAAATACATTAGGTGACCATAGTGTATAGGGAATAACCTTCCAAGGTTATACCTTATGGTCGCTTCGTTTAAGTAGTTGTATGATAGGTAGTTTATATGCCTTAGGTAAATTACCAAAATACCCCTTTGATGCCAAAATTCATTTTAAACATATGTAACATAACTTTTGACATCTAAACTGATTTGACAACAATATTAGACATGTTAAGGCATATTCTACTTGTCATAGGACTAGTTAGGCGGTCCGAACGCGTTTCACGCGAACGACGCGTTAAAGTAGCATAAGCTACCTAAACGGGTCGTGATGGGTCATAAGCATTTATGTTAGGTTTCATTTAGCATGTAGGTTTCGTTAAACCATATGACACGAGTCTCCATACTCGTTTGGTTTATGAACCCTCATTCTATCCGATCCTCCGATTTAGGTCCGGTTTATTAACATAGTTACCTATATTAGGTGTCGTTTGATTCCGAGATCTCTAGCATTGCTTGGTGGTTATCTTAGGACTTCTGAGCAATCTCATGTGAGTACATAGAACCCCCTCTTTAACTGTTTTCAAACTGTTTTGGGGTGAAACACATGTGCCTACTTGTTACTTTCATGCTTTCCTGTTTTCACATCATATACCTGCTATGTTTGTTAGTACATTATAGTACATGATTTCATTACATTTCATGCTATGTATGCCCATTGTGTGCGTACTTAGTACATTGTTTTACATTACATTTCTGCTATGTATGTTGACTGATAGCATGCTAGCACATTGATTTACAAGACTTTTCTGCTTTGTATGTTAACTTAGCATACTTAGTACATTGTTTTCATATGACATGTATACAACTGCTATAACATTTGGTTTGCACAAACGGGTCTTTATTACGTTCATTAACATTTGCTACGCCGCTCGGTAGTAAGTAGTGGTACCATAGGACTTGACAAATCCCATTCCTGACATCCCGGGTTTGTTTGGATGTAAGGAATGACTGAATCCGAAAACATTTCTTTTGATAACCTTGACTGAAAGGGTTATCCGACTGTCTCAAGGCTTGAATGTATGCGTTAACTTACCACATAAATGTTTGTATCAATGTAACATGCATTACTTTGCAAAACATAACTTTTTGATATATTCAAAATACCTTGTTTTGTACATTTCTACATTTGGATTATGTGACAATACTTTACTTACAATACATAACATTTGTTACACATTACTTGACTACTTTTGGACTATCAACATTTGACATGGTTTATACAAGGACTTTTTGACAATTGTTTTAAACATAGACTTATTACATTGTTGGTTGGTTTAAGTGACTTAAGTAACGAGATGTGAGTAATATGATACAAGCATGGTGGATACGCCGCTGGTACTTCCTATATAAAAGTGTTTGTATTATATTACATATCATAACGTTATTTAAATCATTCATTTTGGACTTATACATTATACACAAGTAACATGTTTTCACAAGACTTTGGTTTACAATACGGTTTAAATTATACAAACTCATTTTACTTGGTTATTCATTTAACCATACATTATACTTTTATTTATACATATCATTTGATCTTATTGCTTTTAAATGACTTACAAAACAAAACAATTTGCAAGGTTCGTGACTGACTTTTACTAAACAACTTTTTCTTAAACTTAAGTCATGAATCCTATTTTCACAAAACCTATGTATCTCACAGGCATTTTTATGCTGACGTACCTATTTTCACATGTGTTTTCAGGAGCTTTTCCATAGGATGATGATCATGACACTAGGGCGGACCTGTGCCTTAGAGACTAAAACTGAAGATAGACTAGTTTAATTATGTTATAAACTCTTTAATTTCTGTTTAAAACAATGAAACTCTTGTGTTGATAAATAAAATACAACTTTGTATGCCATGGTTATGAAACAATTAATTCTGTTACAACACTCCCCGACGTTTTCCGCCATGTTTTGTATGTTATACGTGGTCGGAGTGTGACAGAAAGAGTCAATTACATAGCAGAGCTGGAGAATAACCTGCTGAGCATTTCTCAAATTTGTGATAGAATGTATTCGACACATTTCACTGACAAGGAATGTCTGATCCTGAAGCCGGGGTTTGTCATCCTGAGGAGTGGATCATCATGAGAGCACCAAGAGTTAATGATCTGTACGTGTTGGATATGAGCGTTGCTACGACTACCACGGGTTAAACTCATTGCTTCATGTCAAAATCCACTAAAAAGGAGTCTCAGCTGTGGCACCGGAATATGGGCCACATTCACCTGCGCAAGATGAACTACCTGGTGCATAATGATTTAGTAAAAGGTGTTCACTTGAAGAGTTTTCATCTTGAGGGGGAGTGCATTCAGTTGTATAAAGGGGAAACAACAGAAGAAATCCCATCCTGATAAGAAGATGAACTCAGTCTCGAAGCCGCTGGAGAGACTTCACATGGATCTTTTTGGTCATGTGAATGTCAAAAGTATTACGGGTGATCTTTATAGCCTCGTAGTCACTGATGACTATTCGAGATTCTCGTGGGTGTTGTTCCTGAAGTCAAAAGATGAAACATTTCAGAGTTTGCTGAGGTTATTCAGGAAGATAGAAAATCTGTACCAAACATGAATTCGTAGATTAAGAAGCGACAATGGTTCGGAATTCAAGAACAACAGAATGGAGGAGTTCTGTGATCGAAGTGGTATTTTGCAAGAATTCAGCGCACCATATGTGACAACCCTCACTAAACCAGGTATCCGTACAACTTAATTAATAATTAATTACTGCTTAATTACTGTGCTTGCTTGAACTTGTGAATAAACTGCTACTTGCATACTGATACATGCACTTACTTGCATCATACTTTATTTGCTGTCACTCCATATTTTGCTTACAGCACCTTAGTGACAAACATGATGCACAAAAAGCACAGTAGCACTATAACGGATAACCTATTGAACATGCTGATAAAGCCAGCATCAGGCAAACACTGCCTCTAAGGCCTGTATGTGCCAGAAATATTTTGCTACACTAGTGGTGAGTGTAGGGATACAAGGGTTGTAGAACTGCGTCTCTAGGAATAAGTTTCAATGACTGGATGTGCCTAAAACGTGCTCTAAGCACAAAACTCAGCACTTTACATGATAATTCAGCCTTTAGCTAACTAATAAAGTGCCAATACATGAGAAAAATATTACTAGACACTTTCCAAAGTGTCAGAAATGAGTTGTGTCACTAAAAAGGGTATTAACGACACATTAAAGCTTTGTTAAGCACTTTAACGGATTACTATCCAACCGGACTATACCCGGGACATGAAAATATTGTTATTTTCACTATTTATCTTTTTCTAAGCCAGTTAGGGTCCCTGAATACCCTAGCACCCGCATTAATGCATAACACACAACTAACCAAGTTGACTACTTAACTAACTTGGTTTAACCTAACTATAACCTAACTAATACTTGGAATCGAACTAGCTTACCCCCCCCCTTGGGCCGAATCGGTCACTAGGTGACCCCACTCTTGTCCTAATCTTGATTATTATATTCACTTATGTCTAATATCTAATAGACATAGTAACCTTTGGTCCATAATCACAAGTTTTGCCTATAAGATCAAACTCTTGCACACTTATCATTCTACACATTTCACTCAACTCAAAACTCTCTCCCTCTCTCTAAAGAAGCTACGACCGAACTCCCCTATATCCATCCATCCTTGTTCGATCTTGTTCAAGCCATTCCAACATCATACAAGCTTCAAGGATCACGTATTAGGAGGCTTGGTGCACTCGGAGTTGGAAGGACCTCTCTACTTTGCTTTTATCCACGTGTTTTTCGCATAGATTCTTCCCTAGCCTTGAGCTAGTGGTATGTCACTTAAAACACCTTCTTGAACTATTCTAAAGTGGTTAATACGATTTGTAACGGTTAAAACTCGAAATCTTACAAGATGATACTTTAAAGTCTACTAAAAATGCTATAAGTGTTGGATAAAAGCTCATAAGTTGTGTAAATGTTGTAGTAATTGAAATTTGTGATTATTTAGACCCGATCTATGTTGTGGTAGCTCGGATCATCACTTAACCCGGTTTGGTCATGATCACGAATCATGACATAAGGTTGTTTTGAATAGAACAAGGGTTAAAGGGTGAAACTCTACCACACGCGAGTCATGAACTTGTGTAAAAGTGTTTTAGCTTGTACAATAGTGTTTAAAACTAGCAGATCTACGTATCTGCAAGTGGTATTTTCAAAGGACCAAGCGTTAAAGAAATCATGCTTTCTAAAAATGGATCTTACACTAACAAGAATGGTTTTTAGAACACACAAGTGTGTAAACACATGTGTAACACAAAGTTTCGACAAAATAACTATTTTTGTAAAAGTTGACGAGAAGTTGTAAAGACGGAACTTCCATAAAAACGAGGTTTTCACATAATCGGATTATGTTATATAAAGGTCCACTAAAAGTAATGAGATTTACTTCACAGTTTGGATAAATCACAAGTTCATGAGATTTATGCGATTTATATACATATTTTGACTAGTTTGTGATTTGAACGTTGTTTTGGTTGATTGAGAAAATTGTTGGTTGATTTATAAAAGAAAATGATACGCTTGAAGGCGTGGCCACCTCCAGTTACAGAGGAAACTCTGGCGAAATTTTTCCAAAGACCTAACACTTAGAAATATTTTCACTATAAGTGTTAGAAATACATTTTGACTTGTTTTCAAATTATAGATTTCGCCACGACTTATTTATAAAATATCGGAGGTGGGATTTCACAAAATAAAACGTGATACATAAATATATTTAGTATATATTTTTCACAACATCACTTGTATAAGTGTTTATGATTATTTTGTGAACTACGTAAATATTATTTTTAGAGTAAAAATAATATTACTAAGTATTATTTTGGGAAAATCACATGTATCAAAGTTTAATATTGTTGAGAAGAATATTTATATTTTGGAATCAGAAATAAAATATATTAAGTGAGACTTAATAGTGAAATCTGAATGTTACGAACACACATGTATTAAATCCCCCATCCTTGGGAAGGAAATTAACTACCAAGTATACAGAATGTAAACACGAAATAGTTGCCTAACTATTTCCCAAAAAAAAACTTAAACCATAAAGCTAAGGCACGGCCGTCCGTCCGTCTAATAGAGTTAGCACGTGTAGGTCGTCATACAGTTGATTGATTTGGAGGCATACTTGGTAGAGACGCACCACTGTGAGTTCATGTCCCCCTTTTCTCTTAACTGTTTTCAGTTTTCTAAACTGCGGGGGTGAAATACATGTTACTATGATTACGAATATTTCTTACATGGTATGGTTAGCGTAAGGAGGGTTATTATTCAGATCATGTGAGTGGGTAGGCAGAAACTTGAGGCCATTAATCCTCAAGGTAGGACCGAGGGGCAGGAGCGGTAGATCTATCTGGGTGTAGCGAGCCCAACTCTAGGCCCAACAGAACGGACCTTGGAGTGACTTTGTACCCAACGCTAAATCTGCTAGGTTTGAGTCTTCCTACTTGCACTTCACACATATCAATGGCCTTGCAAACCATTGGTGATCTCTTTTCCTTATTTGCTACATACCAGGATTTTATACTTACAAGTGTTTTACATACTCACTACACATGAACTCGCTCAACATTATTGTTGATTTTTCAACTTACATGTATTTCAGGAAATTAAAGATCTGGCGCGGTATGTTATGTTTTCCCGCTGCATAAGGGTTCCAAGGTCATCCCAGTTTAGGAAACGTGACTCTTTCCTGGACAAGTCACAAATCTTAAACTGCGTTTATTTCATGTTGATGTTTATGTTTTTCAAGACAATGTTTTATGTTATGAGGTTGTAAGTCCCTAAGACAATGGTATGTTACTCTGGTTTTAAAACTTAATTAAATGGATGATCTTGCATGATTTTATTTCATATAGCTTTGTTATGGTTAAGCTATGGTATTAAGAAGTCACACCAAATTAACCACGCTTCCGCAAAGCCAGGGTGTGACACCATATACCCCGCAACAGAATGGAGTCGCAGAAAGAAAGAATAGAACACTGATTAAAAAGGCTAGAACGATGCTAGCAGATTCCAAATTACTGATTAATTTCTGGGCAGAAGCAGTATCAGCCGCTTGCTATACACTCAACAGGGTACTTACTGTGAAGAAGCATAACAAGACATGTTTCGAATTGATCAACAATCGCAAGCCTAATCTCGAGTATTTAGAGCCGTTCGGGTCTCCCTGCACTGTTCTAGATCCCGATGGCAAATTTGGTTCAAAGAGTATTGAAGGCATTTTTGTGGGATATGCTAGTCCACTAAAAAGAGTCTTTGTTCCAAGTCTCAAGAAGATCATCGAAGCACAACATGTTGAATTTCAAGGCTACACAATGCCACCACAGAATCCCGCAGACTCATGGCGATTCAACTACGATACCTTATGGGATTCATTCGAGTTAGAAGACAAGCCAGAGTTCTTTGATGATTTGGATATTTTACGAGAATATGAAGCATCTCAGGGAAGATTTCTAGCAAGTTCTTCTAAACGTCAACAACAAACTTCCAATAATGATGAAGCTGGTCCCAGTTATGCTGGAGAGAATGATGAAACTCAACAAACTCCGACTACTTCGGAACGCGATTCTGCTCCTGAAAATTAGACGGTAGTCAATGAAGATAATTCAGAATCTGATGATATTCCTACTTTTGATCATGGTGATTCAGAGTCTGAGGGGGAGCAAATCCAATCTTCAGATCAGACAGTTCTTGACAATGAACAAGTTGCGGATCAGAACGTTACTAATTTGGAAGGCGAGGTGGATGTTCCAGGCGAAGTTATGCCAAGGACTCTTTCGTGCCATCCAGAGGAGTTGACAATCGGAGAGCTGCAGTCAGGCCTTTGCACCAGAAGCCAGATTGACCATGGCCTTAGTTGCTTTTATACTAAAATTGCTCCTTTACAAACTATATTTTCACTCAGTTGTTTCATTTCGCAGATAGAGCCGAGAACCTACAAGGAAGCACTGACAGAAGATTCATGGGTCAATGCAATGCAGGAGGAACTGAGTCAGTTTGAAAAGCTTGGTGTATGGAAGCTTGTGGATCTGCCTGATGGACATCGAAAGATAAATATAAAATGGGTGTTCAAGTGCAAAAGGGATGACCGAGGAGTTATTGTCCGTAACAAAGCTCGACTAGTAGTCCAGGGTTTCAGTCAGCAAGAGGGGATTGACTTCACTGAGGTTTACGCTCCGGTTGCTCGACTTGAAGCTATCAGAATTTTCCAAGCTTTTGCTTCATGGAAAGGATTCAAAGTGTACCAGTTAGATGTCAAATCGGCATTTCTCTACGGCAAGGTGAAAGAGGAAGTATATGTCGGTCAGCCACCGGGCTTTACCAACCCAATCCACAAAGATAAGGTCTACCTGCTAGACAAAGTGCTGTATGGTTTGCATCAGGCCCCAAGAGCCTGGTACGAGAAGCTCTCTCAACATTTGCTTGCCAACAGCTTTATCCGAGGAAAAGTGGACGCTACCCTCTTCATAAAAGAAGTCGATGGGCACTTGTTGATCGTACAGATTTATGTTGATGACATAATCTTTGGGTCAACAAACGAAGAACTCTGCAAAGATTTTGAAAAAGTGATGAAGCAGAAGTTTGAAATGTCGTCAATGGGTGAGATGAAGTTCTTCTTAGGGCTGCAAGTCAACCAAATGTCTGAAGGAACCTTCATTCATCAAACGAAGTATGTTTACAACATTCTGGAGAAATTCGGGATGTCTGAGACAGCTCCTATATCCACCCTGTTAGCAACCAATCATGGTATCAACCCTGATCTCACTGGAGAGAAGGTGGACGAGACTCTATACCGCTCAATGATTGGTTCACTGATGTATTTGACAGTATCCAGACCCGATATCATGTACCCAACATGCCTCGCGACCTGATTTCAGTCAAGTCCTAGAGCTTCACATATGGATATAGTCAAGAGGATACTACGCTACCTGAAAAGAACTCCAACACTGGGGTTGTGGTATCCAAAAGATGGTGACTTCACGCTCGAAGGATACTCTGATTCTGACTTCGGTTGCTGCAAAATAAATGCTAAATCAACAACTGCAGGTTGCCAATTTTTCAGACCCCGACTGGTCACATGGCAATGTAAAAAGCAAACCTCTGTTGCTTTATCAACATATGAAGCAGAATATGTATCTGCCAGCAGCTGCTGCTCTCAGATCCTGTGGATTCAGCAACAGATGCACGACTACGGTTTGCAATTTCTTACTTCACCTATTTTTGTTGATAATGAGGCAGCAATAAACATAACGAAAAATCTGGTACATCACACTAAAACCAAACATATAGAAATTCATCATCACTTCATACGCGATTGTTATGAAAAGAAGTTGATACGAATTGAAAAAATCCACACCGACAAACAAAAGGCAGATTTACATACCAAAGCTTTCGATAAAGCTCGTTTTCAATATCTTTTAAAACTAAATGGTATGAAATTGTTGCCGGATGCGGAGGAGTTACTTGCCGTTGATGAAAGTACCACTGCAGATGATGTTGAGAAGCCAACTGCACTGGTTTGTCATATTTTTAGTTGTTTTGGTATTTAGGGGGAGATAGATAATATTTTCAGAAAATACAAAAACAATAAAAATGCAAAAATCCAAAAACATGAGATATTTTCAAATTCAAAAACAATAGAAAATCCAAAAAGAGTTTGTGTAAAAAGGGGAAATGATAGTACATCAGCTAGACAGTTACGGTATGCTAAAGATATGTAATGTTTAAAAAGTCTTAAGCAGTCTCGCTGATGATATGCCGATAGGTTTTTACACACTTAGTAGACTTTTAGAGATATAAACATAAATCACAACTTGCTTATTTCGTGGGGAACATCTCCAGGATATACAGGTAACCCCTGAAATCTTGTTTGAAGGGCTTTCTATTTCTGACATACTATGTCTATGTGCGTGATGATATCTGGGGTATTATACTGGGACTTCTGATTTTGCGGAAGCAATAGCCTAGTCCTCGTATAATACTCTACACTGCTTTAATCTTAAAGCCTACCCTCCGCATAAAAAATGATGAAACATTGCAAAATGCTAATCATGTGCTGTTGAAGAAAAGATCCCCAAACGGGACACACCGAAAGTCGAGCCATCATCTCTTTGTCTGAACGGAAGTTCTAACCTGAGCTCTCATGGCCTCGCATTACCCGTTACAGATATCATTATTGTACGTTCACCTGTAAGACTGAATATAGGAGTCTGGATACGAGAGTATATTCTGAGGTGGGACACGTGTATAAGTTAAGATCTTAAAACATTAAAACGTATCCTGATTAGTTGAAATTTGTGTGAAAATTTAAAAGGATCAGTATATCGGTAATCTGAGTGAATTGTTTAATACTTAGTGTGTAATCAAGCTCAACGGTACTTGTAACTTGTCAAGCAGTTGATATGATCCTTTAACACGCTCACCAAAAATATGTTTGTAAATAGTTTACATTTACTACATTTCATTTCATAGTTAGTCCAAAACCCAAAAAGATTTCATAGTTTTATAGTTTAAACTTTCGTTAAAATCCCAAAAAGATTTTATATTTCTACTTTAGTTTTGCGACAAATCGAGGTGGAAAGCGGATCTTCAGATTCTAAGAAGTGAAGCAAACCAGGAAGTTTCTGAACTGGACAACTGGGTTGGGAGCTAATCTTGGAAATTTTCATGAAAAATGTGTTTGAAAAGTTGAACAAAAATGTCAGTTTGTTTCGTTTCGGGTCAACCAAGGTCATTAACTTGGACTTGGTAGACAAATTAAGTGCCTAGGTTATTAGCTTGGACCTATATACTTAAGTGGATTTCTAAAACTGACCAAATCTGATAAAACGGGAAAAAGTCAAAAGATCAAATCTCAAAAGTCAAAAGAGAAGTGTTTGGATCGGGCGGCAATCCGATCGGATGGACATCCGACACTTGGTCACCTCCTATAAATAGAAGTCAATGAGTTCAGTCAAACCTTTACTCGTTCAAGCAACCATCCGACACTCTCTCACTTTCTCTGATCTTGATCTGATTTTCACTCTATTACTTTCCACACTACATTGGATTGTTGGCACGCTCAACCTTCACAATGGGAAAGGTAAGTTCACTGATCTTTGATGGTTAATTTGATGATTTTGATGAGTTTTATACATGTCGGCGCTGTCGGACCTTTATACCTTAGATCTAGGCAATTTTAGGATGTTTTGATAGAATCCAAGCATTGGGTTTCGTTCACAAGCCTTAGATCTATAGGTTTACCGTCTCAATTTGTGCTAAAACATGTTATAATTTGATGAATTGAAGATTAAGGGTGTCGACTATCGGTATACTTATTGTCAAATTAAACAAAATCTAGGCTGAATTAGAAAAATTTGAACATAGGGTTTTGATCGCCTAAGAAATCTCTACGTAGATCTGTGTTCAATTTGATGATTATCTTAGAAAATTTTTAGTGTTCATAATCTGTTCATGTTGTTCTTCAATGTTCAAGGATCGAGTGGCAACTCAATCGGACGGCAATCCGATCGAACGGCCATCCGATCCAGTACACTTAATGTTTAAAATTTTCTAAGTATTTGCCTAGGAATCTGTGCCTTAACTGATTGACTTGGAGAGAATGGCAACTCGATCGGATGGCAATCCGATCGGATGGCCATCCGATCCAAATAATTTATTCACTCATATGCTCTCATGCCAATGATCGAGTGGCAATCTGATTGGATGGCAATCTGATCGGACAACCATCCGATCCTCATCGCAAAACGACAAAAATGAACTTCATTTTTTTAAACTTGTCATGGATCAAGTGACAATCCGATCGGATGACAATCGGATGATGATAGATGATTAATTTAAGGATATTCCAAAGGATGATAGATGATTAATTTAAGGATATTCCAAAGGATTCTGATGATATGTTAGGTGTACGAAACATGACACCTGATACCATAAGCAGATTATCTAAAGGTACTGATGCAAGGGCGAAGAGAATGATCTGCAAGATTGCAAATCCAGCATACGTTGCTCTTGAGAACGATGCATGGAGACATGATAACAGCAATTCAGAAGATGAAACTGATAGATTGAGAGAGATGACTGAGAAGAAGTTCAAATATTGGTTTGTGAAGGACGGGAAAAGGAAGAGAACTCCAAAGACATCCCAAGCTGTATCTATTCCAAAAGTGTCAACACCTAAGATTGTTATTAAGGTTATAGTTGAAAGGGGGAGTCCTTAGAAAAGTTAGATCTTTAAATGTTATATTATTCTAATGATCTTTCAAATGCTTGTTTTGCAGGGCCTTCTGTAGAACCACAACAAAAGTTGATTGATGAGCCAGTGTTGGATCCATCAGAAGTTCTTCAACAAGGAGATGACATATTGAAAGATTCACTTGAAAGTTATTTAAAAAAGAATGAGGAAGTAACTGCTCAAAAGGATCAAAGTGCAAGTGTTCAAGCTGAAAGTGTTAAACAAAAGGAGCCTGAAGGTGTTGCTCGTGATGACTCAAGTGATGCTGACGATGAATCAACAGAAACAAAGTCAGAGATTGAAAGAATAGGAGTTGGGAAAGTACAGATGAAGAAGAAACCTCGGAAAAAGAAGAAGAAAGGATCTGATGATGAGGATCTTACTTACACTCCATCAGTTGAAGAGAAAAAGAATCTGAGGATAAAGCGCAAAGCAGTTCAGACAGGCGTGATTCCGAGGTATGTAAGGGCAAGGAAAGGAGGAGCATCTGTGCCAGAAAGTCAAAGCGGCAAGAGTGAGAAGCATGTTGTAACTTCTAAGGGTCCTGAAGCTGAAAAAGTTCAAAGTATTGAAGTTCCTAAGGCACCAGAAGTACAAAGCGTTGAAAAGCCTGAAGTTCAAAGGAAAGCTGGTGATGATGATTATGTTGAAGTGAGAGTTTCTACACCGCCACCACCACCACCACCAGAAAATCCTGAAGTTCCAGAGTCTTCACAGCCTAAGAAAACTGTTCTTCCAGACATGTTTGAAGGTTTTCCTAACATTCGAGTTGAACTCAATGACGATATTCTTTCTGGTGAAGAGTATGATATGTTTCATGATGCTTCTGTGGAAGATCTGAAGAAGAAAGTTAGTATGCTTGAGAAAGAAAAAGCAAAGGCTGAAGCTAATCGTGATGAGCTGAAGAAACAAGTTGAAGAGTTGTTGAAAGTGAATGAAGAGATAAAATCTATCCTGATCAAATAAGCGAAGAAGTTAAAGAAAATGGAAGGTGACGTTAAGGATAATGCAAAGCTATTTGAAGCTCTATCAATGGAGATTTCTGATCTACATGTGAAGAATGTGAAGCTGAATGATATAAATAAGACGCTAAATCAATTAATAAGTGAACTTCATGAAGCGTCAACCAATGAATTCAAAACGATGAAGCTTGAGATGGAAGCAATGAAGGGTGATAAAGCAGTGAAGGATGAACAACTTAGTATGTTATATACGGTAATGGAACATCATTTGGGCATCGATGTTCATTCTATCTACAACAACATCGAGATCAAAAAGGTTGAGGAACGAAGGATTGAGAGAGAAAGGAGGTTAGTTGAGGAAGCAACACAAAGAAAGAAAGATGTTATCATTGAGACTCAAGAAGCTGGAGGTTCTTCGAGTCAAGCTGATGTTGAGATGATGGATGCTGAAGTAGATCCTAAGGGGTTTGTGCTTGTTGGTGAGTCTACTCCTCTATCTTACAACTTCGATGACATTATTCGCCTTGTTCAAGTAGAGCAAAGGAAGAGGAAGGCAAAAGAACCAGAAATGTTATTGTTAAGGTGGAAAGAAGAGGAAGAGGAATAAGATGAAGAGCTGAAAGAAGATCTTGAGGCAATTGAGAATTATGATCCTTCATGTGATGCTTTTATAGACAACAAGGATGATGATAATCAAGGGTCATCAGGTTTATTGATCGTGAATTCCTCTGTTCAACAGAAGATATAAGATCTTATGAATGATGAGATAAATGAACAAGAGGAGGATCAACATCAAGAGTCTTCTTCATCTGGAAAGAAACATGCTGACCAGGTATTCCTTACACAACCTACTGTCATATATTTACATGCTCGGGATAAGGGGGAGATAGAGGTGCCTAGGTCAAGGGCTGAGATGTTAGAAGAGTTGGGGTTAGACGATGGCAAATTTAAGTTTGATATTGAAGATAAGATACCGTCGTCGCCTGGGAAAGAATATGAATTCAAGCATACTCAAGAGGCTGATAAGTACAATGATGTTATTGTTGAAGAAGGATTTGATTCGTCTGATGAAGATACAAGATTTCATTATGCTGGTGTTGATGAAACGTTTCCGTCTCTTGCTGAAATGTTTAGAGAACAGAATAAAGACGAAGTTAGAATAAAGATTGTGGAAAGGATCACTACTGAAGGTGTTCCAGAAACTATTCCGCGAGAAAATCTTGTTGAAGAAAGAAAGAAAGTTCATAAGGCCTCTACAGTACTTCACGCATGATGCTAATATCTCATGGGGTGATATATTGTCTTGGGTGTGACACCTGTGTCACTACGACCATTATACAAATTCAAATCCAATGAAATCTTGTATTTCATTCTTGAGATTTGTATAAATATGTGTATCATTTGCACAATATCAATTTTTGTTCGATTTCGAGCTTTAAATCGCTTTCTAGAAGGTTATACGCGAACTAATGCGTAAATATAATTAGTTTAATGCAACAAACACCACGGAATAGTGATATAGGCTTAACATACCTTAAATAACCTTTACATAACTTAGAAATAAGTTTTGGAGGGTTTGGTGTGTCGAAAACAAGTTTATTCGATCGCAGGGACTAATTGCATCAAACTGCGAAACTATGCCGATTTGTATAGTAACGAACATTCTGAAACTTGATCATAAGCTAAACATACCTTAAATATCCTTTACATAGCTTAGAAATAAGCTTTGAGGGGTTTGGTATACTAAAATAAACTTTTTGATCAAACAGGGACTAAAAGCGTCAAAAAGTACATAAGTTTGCATTTACGCGCATATCTTACGTTCTGAACATCTCCGGAGATCCAAAAATTTTTGTAATCATTAAAATATTTTATTTTAGTGATTGGAATGCTAAAATTTCATTCGTCGCGTAATTTGGATCGTTTTTCGCGTCCGTTCGAGTTTCGTCGTAATTAACCGAACAACGCAACCGTACTACCAAACGAACCGACATCCAAGATAATTTCAAGCATTTTTCAAGTTCTCTATGCTTTAACATCCTTTTAGAGCCTTGAAAATGGGTTAACGGGGTTTAAACGCGCCGAAAATGGCTTAAACGAGCTGCAGGGACCATTTCTGCCAATTTTCAAAAGTTGTTGTCTCTGGGGAGGGGTGGCGTCACGCGACCCCAATAGGGGTGGTGCCGTGGCATGACGCCAAGGCTCTGTTTCGACATAAATCTCATTTTTCAGCAACTAGATTGAACTTGGGGGTCTTTTATGTAACTTTTTCAATACTATGAACTTGTTTTGAGGCTCCCATTGTATCTAATACCATTTCCACACATGTAGGGCCAAGATTGATCCATCTAAACACTTGAAATGATCTCCTTGATCCTAACTTCCTATGAATAGAAGTGGGTTTTGGCCATTTTTCCTCACATTTGATCTCAATTCCTTCTCTAAGTTGAAGCTCTCACTTGTGAAGCTTCATTCCTAAGAATTTTGAGTTCAAATCTTTAAGGCTTGGACCTTTTGTAAGTCTCCTTCATGCTTTTCATGCATTTCATGCATGAAAGTCAAACAGTGTTTGACTTTCTGCTTTGACCACGTTATGGTCAACACAAAGTTCGTTTGAACTTTCCAACGTGAGCGTAATCACGATGCTTATAGTCCCTTGTGACTATACCTACTGATTACCACGTCGATTAGTCGAAGCGACGAGTCAAAGTTTCGGTCAAAATATGCATTTTTGCGTATTTTGCAACGAAGCAATTTTTGGGTATCAAAGCACTTTGTTTTGATATCAAACTTGTTTTCTAACTTAGTTAAACATGTTTTAACATGTTTAACTCATCACTTTTAGTCTAGTGCTTGTTTAGGGCCGTAAAGTTAAGCGGTCTAAACCACCGCTTAGACTTCTGAAGCCGACCCGTTTAGTCGATCATTAGGATTTGACCAAGCACATTTAGTTACCACAGTTGAATAGTGAATAACCTTCCGAGGTTATACCTTATGGTCACTTAGTTTAATTAGTTGTTTGATAGATAGCTTATATGCCTTAGGAAAATGACCAAAATGCCCTTCTCATGCATAATTTGTATTTAAGCATATGTAACTTAATTTTTGTCACTTAAACTGATTATGCAACATATTTAAACATGTTAGGGCATATAATACTTGTCATAGGACTAGTTAGGCGTCTCGAACGCGCATTCGCGTGAACGACGCGTTAAAGTAGCGTAAGCTACCTTAATGGGTCGTAACGGGTCGTAAGCACTTAGGATAGGTTCCGATTTAGAATGTAGGCTTTGTTAAACCATATCACATGAGTTGCAATATTCATTTGGTTTACGAGACCTCGTTCTACCCGATCTCCCGATTTAGGTACCGATTGTTTAATATAGTGATTCCATACTAGGTGCCACTTGATTCCTTGATTTTCGAGCTTTGTTAAGACACTTAATCGAGGATACTTACAATCTCAAGTGAGTAAATAGTCCCCTCTTTTACATTTTCAAATGTTTAAGGGTGATACATATGTTCCGATACTATATTTTCATGTTTTCAACTATATGATTACACATGCATAAGTACTATCTTTTGACGAATTAAACTATTATCCATGGCTTAAACACTTATTTCTAAAGTTTGTTAGAACTATTGGTCCATTTATACTGTTATTTGTACATTCATTAACAATGATCAAGCCTATTGGTAGTACGATATAGCGCTATAGGACTAGACACCCCATTCCTGTTGTATGGAATGTCAAAAACCAAATTTTAACCAAATAGAATTTGCCTTTGTGGTATTTCTATAGTCTTAAAGTGTAGTTTGATGCACTAAAGTTTGAATGTATTGCTAAATCGACATTTATGGTATATTTCGATATACTACCAACGTGATACTGTTTGCTAAAGCATAATTTGATATGCTATTGTTTACTAAAGTATAATTTGATATACTACCAAACCACGGTTTAGGGATGTTCCAACATACTACCAACGTGATATTATTTACTAAAGTATAGTTGATATACTACCGACTTTGTTATCTCTAAAGTATATTTTAATATACTACCAAAGCATAATTGATGTACTATTTTCAAACTAAAACATAGTTGATATGTTATTTACAAAACCAAAGTATAATGTATTATACTACCGATGTTTATCATTCTTAAACCAAAGTATACTTGTGATATACTACCGAATCTATTATTTCCGAAACTAAAGTATATTCTAATATACTATCTATTTAACTATTTCAAAACTAAAGTATATTTAGATATACTACTCATCCGTTTATCTCAAAACTAAAGTATATTTTTGTATATACTATAAACATTTTTCCAAAACGACACATTTTAGAAACAAAACTTTTACAAGGATTCATGGCTATTTTTGAAAATATAAAACCTTTTCTTGTGTTATCCAAAGCCATGAATCTAATACACAAATCCTATGTTACTCACAGGCATTTTTATGCTGACGTACCTATTTTCACATATGTTTCAGGTGCTGCTATGTGACGATTATTGATGTATGCTACACATAGGATGGACTCGTGCCTTAGCGACTTTAAAACTTGAGAGACAATTATTTGTATTTATCTGATTTGTAATAAAACAATGAGTTCAATAATTCAATAAAACGAAACTATTTAATCCATGGTTGTGAAACAATGATTCTGTTACGACACTCCCCGACGTTTCCGCCATGATTTGTTGTTTTACATGGTCGGGGTGTGACAGAAAAGTTGGTATCAGAGACAATGGTTATAGGGAATTAGGTTATTAGTGATGCTTTGACCTAGCCTATAACCTTCCTAGGACCCCTAACACAAGTTATCTTGTGTTTAGTCTTAAAACAATACTGTCGCCTATCTTTAGGTGACAACTAAAACAAGAATACCAATTACGAATCCGTTTTTGAAAACCAATCCTCTCTCCTTAGATGATTTATTATAAGGTTTTGAACCTTCAAAGTTTTCAAAATCTAGTCAAAGTTTGGGTCTAAATAATGTGAACACGTGCAATCTGGAAGGGTGGATGCCTGTACCTCGAGTTTTCTGTCTAAGGCTAGAGTGTTCGTACAAATCCAAATAAAAGGACCAGTCACTCTTACCTGGGAACTCTTGGGGTGAGTGTCCACTTATAGGCTAAAGCATGTCTTCGCGATACATTAGTATGACCCATTTACTTTGATTAGTCACAAGTGTCATTTGTTTGTTTTAGGTAACGAACAAATGATCACAATTTTCATGCTTTGTCGATATTCTTTTAAGCATTCAATTCTTACTATCTGATGTCATCTCACTCGTTTCCTTTTCATGTTCTTTGCTCTTTTAGAATATGCCTCCTCGACGAGATGGACAACCTCAAAATAATGCCAAACTCGCAGCTATTATCACTCAGCAAATCGTTGTTGTACTCCCAAACCTAATAACCCAAATAAACTAAGCATACAACAACAACAATGCTCCGTGCAACTATAAGACGTTCAATTCAGCTAAGCCACTCACATTTACTGGGTCTGAAGGGGCCACTGGGCTCCTACAATGGTTTGAGAGTCTCAAAAGCACGTTTCATCATGTTCAATGCCCAAACGATCAAAAGGTTGAATTTGCATCGAGTGTATTCCAGAAAAGAGCACCTACATGGTGGAACGGTGTAATGAGGGATAGGGGTGCTGTTGGTGCACTGAGTGTCTGTTAACTATGTCTTAAACAAGTCTTTTGTCTAGATAGAATGAATGAGCACACAATAGATTAGAAATTAGGGTTTTACATGTTTACATAGGGTGTTCGCTTGAAGGGGTTTCAAGGCAAGTTTAAGTGAAACCTAATGATCAGAGTTTGCTTGAATTGATATTGTGCATGTTCAAGCGAAACCTAGTAGTTTGTCATCCTCAAGCGAAACCTAGGGTCTATATATAGGTATGTGTGTCATTTGAAGCGAAACAGTCAAGGTGTTTGTGTGTGAGTCGAGGTGCTGCCGAAATTTTGTTAGAATTGATTGTAAAGACTCAGGAAAGCATTAATAGAAAAGAATTGAAAGAAACAAAGCTGTTGTGACTTGGTTTAATCTGTTTCCGCCTTTATAAACAAAGATGAACTGCCTTAACTGACTTTTAGGGTCACGAAAACGGTCCAACAAGTGGTATCAGAGCTCAGGACGAGGAGTTCATACCATAGCAGCTTGATTCTATCGGATTTTCTCATTTCTACTCACTTCTTCTCATACTTTTCTGATTTGAACGAGTTCTAACGGTTGAAATGGCCTGATTTTCACATATGTTGTGTAAAACATAGTATTAACAAATCCTACAAAGAATCAGATCAAAATACGGATTAAAACTGATAAAAAATGGCGTAAAACTGTGTTTCGTTTGAAATTGTTCTTCGTATGTTTCGCTTAAAGTTCACACGTTTCGCTTGAAAAACACACTTTCGCTTGAAAAACTCAAGCGAAACATCTTTAACATACATCTTTCGCTTGAAAATAGAACTTTCGCTTGAAATCTTAAGCGAAACCAGGCCTTTCGCTTGAACTAGTTCTAGTCTACTTGAAACAAGAGGTTTCGCTTGAAACTATTCTGATTCAAGTGGTTTCGCTTGAATCTGATATTTTTCAAAATCAAGAAAGTTCTAAGTGTTTGCTGATTTTTCAGGTACATACAAGATGGATGATTTCAATCCGTTTTATGATGTTTTTGCATTTGCTGGAGATGGTGGAAATGATACTTCTTCGAACAACACCAATGAAAATACGCTAAATCCAAAGAAAAAGTTATCAGACGCATTGGAGGTTGAAAGTGCTTTCGGAACCTACAACAAACCCCCGAAGTTGATGGCTATCGAAGAATATAGTCAGTGGGCCAAGAAGTTTGAAGATTGGTTGATGGCTTTTGCTTTTCCTAGCTGGAAGAGTCTAAAAAATGGATACCAAAATGGAAACAAAAAAGGTGAAACCTTAACAACAAATGAGGAGATAGAATTGTTTGTTGCTGAGCAAAAATGTATTGCATTACTGTTTCAGTCCATCAAAGAAGATATAATATCTTTGATCGAATACTCTAGTGCTACAGATCTCTGGAACAAATTGAAAAACAAATGTATAGGAAGTGAAGAAATTGTGAAAAACAAAAAGAAACTACTTAGAAAAGAGTTTGATTTGTTTGGGTGTTTAAAGAATGAATCAGTTTGTAAAATGATTGAGAGGTTTGGACATCTGAAGCTGGAATTGGTGAGACACGACATTGTCTATTCTCGAGAAGAGCTAGTCGATAAATTGTTTGATGCATTGCCAGATGAGATGGATTGGCAATATTATGCGTTGATGCTAAAGAATACTATCAAGCCACCAGAAGATTTGGCAGTAGTCTTACTGATTGAGAGACTAGAGAGTCACGAGTTGGAATTAAAGAAGACACACAAAGTCAATCATTCATCTTATCAGCAGAATTTGGATTTGTATTATCCAAAGAGCATGATGCCAAAGAGTACATCTCCCAAGACAACGTTTTCTACTGAGAATGTCGCTACAAAAAGCAAAGAAAGTCAAAGCAGTGGTTATCACAGTGGATATCACAGTGGGTCTTCATCAAATTCAAATCAGCCTGATGCAAAGAACTTATTTCAATGCAACATCGCTGTAGACTTAAAGAATGCTCAGAACTTCAGCGAAGAGTCTGCTAAACAGCAGATGGTTTTCTTAGGATCTGTGCTAGAATCTTATGAAAGTCTTGTAGTAGGGAAGATAGGCAACACCAACCTGACGAAAGAAGATTATGATCAGATTGATCCTGAGGAGATGGAACTGATCGACATAAAGTGGTGTATGGCCTGTGCAGTTCGTCGAGCACAGTGTTTCATGGAGATAACCGGGAGAAAGTCAATTGGTGGACCATCTACCAAGTTGGGCTTTGATAAGACTAAGGTGACATGCTTCAAGTGCAAGCAGAAAGGTCACTTTAAGCGTGAATGCAGAAACGCGTATGCTGATGAGTCTGAAAATCTGTTCAGAGAAGACTACTACAAGAAGGCAATATATCATCATAACAAATCAGAGCCACCAAGAACGAAGCAGACTGAAGATAACAAAGAAAAATCTAGAGCTCTTGCGGTGATTCACGATGATGAAGGTTTTGACTGGAGCGAGTTGTTACCTGAGGAGGATGCGGTTGGATATGCATTCATGGCAAAATCTGAACCTGTTCCTTAGAAAGATGACAGAACTGAAGAAAAGAAGTATGGTTATAGAAAGCAGTTAGCTATAAACAAAATGATCAGAATATCTGGTATTTTTTCTGAGGCAAAAAGAGCAAATAGATGGGATCCAGACAGGGAGTGTTATCTTGACCCCTATGGAAACATTGCTGTTGATCATAAAACTCTTGATTTGGAAACCATAATCCAAGAGTATAAAATTGAAGATGATTATTGGCAGAAAAAATGGTGGGAAGCGGTGAAGATGAAGAGAAAGAAAAGAAGGAGAAAGAAGAGAAAGAAAAGTCAAAGAAGATTGACACTGGGATCATTGATACGACACAGGAGTTGAATGCTGAAAACATGGAAAAGATGGCTGACAAGGTGCTGGCTGCTAATGCACTTGAGGTAGATTCTAAATCCGTTTCTGAGTCTAAAAGCCAAGTCAGTTCAAACGCGTTAACATCTGAGTCAGGTAAGAAGGTCATTGGTGATGTTGACTGCAAAAATTGCATCAAAGAATACAAGGTTTGTAGTACAAACACTTATCTCAAAGGTAAGAAGATTGAAGATCTGACTGCTAAAGTCAGAAGTGTTGAGGATCAAATTCTTGATCGTGACAAAATGGTGAAAGCTTCAACTGAACGGTTAAAAGAATTAACTAACAAAATTGAAACTAATAAAATTGATCAGGAAAAGGTTAGGAAAGAAAATGAAAGGTTAGTTCTTGAAAATCGTCAGATCACTGAAAAATTTTAGAAGCTTAAAAGCACGATTAAAGATAATGATGATAGAAACGGTAAACTTACAAAGAAAATTGCCAATTGCAATGTGTTTTGAGAATCAAAGAAGAATTAATCAACAAACAATTGGATGAGATTGCTAAATTGAAACTTCAGTTTGAAGAAGCCAAGATCAAGAATGAGCGTATCAATTTGAAATTGAACAGTTACAGCTCTGCAAGCTTTGTTTTGCAACACATTATTCCCAAACCCATCGGGAAAGACAAAGCAGGCGAAGATGTATACTGTGATGGAACTGGGGTTGGGTTTCATCAAGTTCCACCACCAGTTCTAGAAAATTATTCGAAAAAGCAATCTGGGTTGGTTAATCTTGAGGAAGAAAATGAAGTGAAACTTCCGGATTCAATTGATGTGACATTTTCTTCTTCATCATCTGATGATAATGTTCAAACTGAGATTGTTAAAGGCATGGCTGAAAGTGTTTTGGATAGTGATTCAGCTGAAGATGAAAAATGTTTTCTGGACAATTATATTCAGAAACCAAAATCCAAAAACAACTTAGGTGATGAACCGGGTCTTGTGATGTACAAGATGACTGGATCTGATAAGTTGTATTCGGATTCTGAGTTTCCTTTGGAGAATGTAAATGTTTCTAAGTTGACAAATGTTTTCAAATTGGTTGAAGTTGAGTTGTCAGAAGTGAAGAGTTTGAAACAAACAAAAAGGCAAATGAATTTTGAGAAAGATAAAGCTTACTACAAAAAGCCTGTAATTCCACCGCGTTTTTATAACAACAATCGAAACAATTGGTCGGGTGGTAAAAAATATCAAAGAAAGAATTTTCAAAACAAAAGGTTTGTAGAGAAGAAAGTGTTTGTGAACGGTTCAAATTCACTTTCTGATGAGGAAAATGAAATTTTTTCAAGATCAAATGAAGAGTTCTTTGAGAAGAGGGCTTCACAACCTCAGTCTGAAGGCACAAGTCGGGTAGTTGATACTCGTACATGTTTTAGATGTAACAAAGTTGGTCACATTGCAAGAAATTGCACCAACTTCAAGCCTAAGATTGAAGTTGTTGAGAACCGACAGAAGAAGGTTGATGCTAAAGGAAAATCTCCAATGGTTGTTGAGAAAATTTTGAAAAATGAGAAATCAAAAGTCAAAATTGAACCTGTTAAAAATGTGGTAACTAAAAATGACAAATTCTACAAACGGGTTGCTTCATCTCAACAAACATGGAAGCCAAAAGTGGTTGTCAAGAAAGAAAGTTCATCTAAACCAAAGGTTTCAGAGAAAGAAAAACAATCATCTTCTACCATTCCGGTAAAGATGGATGTTCCTTTGGATTTTTATGAAAAGTTGGAGAAACAATCTTCTACTTCACCAGAGAAGAAGAATGTTCAAAAGAAAATTCAACCAACCGGTCAACTTAAGATAGATGAGTTTTTCTTATACAAAAAGGTTGAGGTTGGATCTGAGGAAAGCTTAAAAATGAATGATAAAAATTTTCCGCCACTTTACACTACAAAATCTCACATTAAAGTCCAGTTACCTGAGTCGAAAGAGGCTTGGGTAGCATCAAAATCTCACTAAGATTTTGGACTTGCCGGAGCTTCCTAGTTGGTAATTGTGAAGCATGAATCAGCATCTTTATTGAAATGTGTTTTAAAATCAATTTGTGATATGTGCAGGAACTTCCAAGAACTATTTCACGATGGATTATGGATAGTGGAGCGTCTCGACTTATGACTGGAAAGACTGCATTGTTGTACGATGTTAGAAATTTCAATGGTGGTTATGTGGGATTCGCAGGAAACCAAGGTGGTAGAATTATTGGTGAAGGAACGTTATCCAATGGGATTGTTACATTTGAGAGAGTTAATTACATTACTGAGCTGGAGAATAATCTGCTGAGTATCTCACAGATTTGTGACAGGATGTATACCACTCACTTTACTGACAAAGAATGTTAGATATTGAAGCCAGGATTTGTTATCCCTGAAGAATGGATTATTATGAGGGCACCTAGAGTGAATGATTTGCATGTATTGGACATGAGTGTAGCAACTACAACTACAGGTCAAGCACAATGTTTTGTGTCTAGAGCAACAGAGAAAGAATCGAAGTTGTGGCACCGGAAGATGGGACATATACATCTTAGAAAAATGAATCACTTGGTGCACAATGATTTAGTTCTGGGAGTTAATATCAAAGGTCTTCATCTGGAAGGGGAGTGCATTAGCTGCATCAAAGGCAAGCAGAAGAAAAAGTCACACCCTAAAAAGCAAGTCAATTCAGTTTCCAGACTGTTAGAGAGACTACATATGGATCTGTTTGGTCCAGTAAATGTCAAAAGTATTACAGGAGATCTCTAATGTCTTGTGGTTACTGATGATTATTCCAGATTTTCGTGGGTATCATTCTTGAAGTCGAAAGATGAAACGTTTGACAGTTTGATGGCATTGTTCAGAAAGATTGAAAATTTGTACCAAAGGCGTATCAGAAGAATTAGAAGTGATAATGGTACTGAATTCAAGAACAACAAGATGGAAGAATATTGTGATGAAAGAGGTATATTGCATGAGTTTAGTGCTCCGTACACTCCGCAGCAGAATGGAGTTGCAGAACGTAAAAACAGGACGCTAATCGAAACGGCTAGAACAATGCTTGCTGATTCAAAGCTACCGATAAATTTTTGGGCAGAAGCAGTTTTCGCCGCATGCTATACGCTCAACAAAGTTCTAACAGTCAAGAAATTCAACAAAACATGCTTTGAGTTGATCAATAACCGCAAACCAAATCTGAAGTATCTTGAACCGTTTGGGTCACCCTGTACTGTTCTTGAGCCTTTTGGAAAGTTTGGTCCGAAGAGTATTGAAGGGATATTCATTGGTTATGCAAGTCCATTACGAAGAGTCTTCGTTCCAAGTCTGAAGCGGATTATTGAAGCTCCAAATGTTGAGTGTCAGGGGTATACTATGCCGCCTCAGAACCCCGGTGACTCATGGCGTTTTAATTACGTCAAGTTGTGGGATTCGTTTGACATGATGGAAGAACAAGAAGAAGAAGAAGATTTCTTTGATGAGTTGGATATTTTGCGACAGTATGAAGAATCGCAAGCAAGATTCCCAGCTGAGTATTCAAGAAGACCACGACAAGCTTTAAATGATGATGAAGCAGGTCCAAGCAATGCTGGTGAACATGATGATGTCCAACAGGATGAAGTTGCTCAAGATAATCAGACGGCACAAAATGATAATCAAGAATCTGAGAACATGCCAGTATTTGATCATGGTGATTCAGATTTTGAGGGGGAGCAAATTCAGATTTCAGGTCAAACAAACCCAGTCAGTGAACAAGGTGCAAATCAGAATGTTACTAATCTGGAAGGCGATGTAGATGTTTCAGGCGAAGTGATGCCACGAACTCTTTCATATTATCCAGAGGAATTGATCATTGGAGAATTGCAGACAGGAGTCCGCACTCGAAGACAGATTGATAAAGGGCTTACATGTTTTTATACAAAAGTTGCTCCTTTGCAAACTGAATTCTCATTGAGTTGTTTTATCTCGCAGGTTGAGCCGAGAACTTATAAAGAGGCGCTTACTGAAGATTCTTGGGTCAATGCTATGCAGGAGGAACTGAGCCAATTCGAGAAATTAGGTGTGTGGAAGTTAGTGGATTTACCTGATGGTCAGAGGAAGATAAACACCAAGTGGGTGTTCAAGTGTAAGAGAGACGATAGAGGAGTTGTGGTTCGTAACAAAGCTCGACTCGTAGTTCAGGGTTTCTGTCAGCAGGAGGGTATAGATTTCACTGGAGTATATGCTCCAGTTGCTCGGCTAGAAGCGATCAGAATCTTCCTAGCATTTGCGTCGTGGAAAAATTTCAAAGTATATCAGTTAGATGTGAAATCGGCGTTTCTCTATGGGAAGGTAAAAGAGGAGGTATATGTCGGTCAGCCACCGGGCTTTACCGATCCACACCACAAAGACAAGGTCTACTTGTTAGACAAAGCACTGTATGGTTTACACCAGGCCCCGAGAGCTTGGTATGAGACATTATCTCAACACCTACTAGCCAACAGTTTCATTTGTGGAAAAGTGGATGCCACTCTCTTCACTAAAGAGGTCGATGGACATCTTCTGATAGTTCAAATTTACGTGGATGACATTATATTTGGGTCAACAAATGAGAATCTATGCAAAGATTTTGAACAAGTCATGAAGCAGAAATTCGAAATGTCATCAATGGGTGAGATGAAATTCTTTTTGGGACTGCAGGTTGATCAACTACCCAAAGGAATTTTCATACATCAAACGAAGTACGTTCATGATATCTTGGAGAAATTTGGGATGTCAGGTTCTACTCCAGCAGCCACCCCATTAGCAACGAATCATGGGATAAATCCTGATCTCACTGGAGAGAAGGTAGATGAAACGATGTATCGTTCCATGATCGGATCACTGATGTATTTGACAGCTTCAAGACCCGATATCATGTACCCAACCTGCCTCGCAGCAAGATTTCAATCTAACCCGAGAGCATCGCACATGGTAATAGTCAAGAGGATATTACGCTACCTGAAAGGAACTCCATCATTGGGGTTGTGGTATCCAAAAGATGGCGACTTTACGCTCGAAGGGTATTCCGATTCCGATTTCGGATGCTGTAAAGTTAACGCTAAATCAACAACAGCAGGGTGTCAGTTCTTTGGATCACAATTGGTCACCTGACAATGCAAAAAGCAAACCTCTGTGGCTTTATCCACATGTGAAGCGGAGTATGTATCTGCTAGCAGTTGCTGCTCTCAGATCTTGTGGATCCAGCAATAGATGCACGACTACGGTTTGCAATTTCTAAACACCCCTATCTTTGTTGATAATGAGGCAGCGATTAACATTACTAAAAATCCAGTTCATCACGCTAAAACCAAACACATTGAGATTCGTCATCACTTCATTCGAGATTGTTTCGAGAAGAAGTTGATACGAATTGAGAAAATCCACACTGACGATCAAAAAGCTGATTTACATACCAAGGCATTTGATAAAACACGTTTTCAGTATTTGCTAAAACTGAATGGTATGAAGCTTTTATCGGTGTTGGAAGAGATCATTGGCGTTGATGAAGGAGATATTGTAGATGATGTTGAGAAGCAATCTGCAATGGTTTGTCGATTTTTTACATGTTTTGGTATTTAGGGGGAGGTATAGGGTAATATCTTCAGAAAATACAAAAATAATAAAAAATGACAAAAATACAAAAACATGAGATATTTTCAAAATCCAAAAATAATAGAAAACCAGAAAAGAGCTTGTGTAAAAAGGGAAAATGATAGTACATCGGCTTGACAGTTACGGTATGCTAAAGAAATGTAATGTTTAAATGCGTTAAACAGTCTCGCTGATGATGTGCCGATAGGTTTTTACACAATTAGTAGGTTTGTTCGGGATATAAACCTAAATCTTACTTGCTTATTTCGTGGGGAACACTACTTGGATATATAGGTAACCCCTGAAATCTTGTTTGAAAGATTCCTTTTTCTGATATACTAGGTCTTTATACTCAGTGATATCTAGGGTATTATTCCGGAACTTCTGCTGAACGGTAGTTCTGACCTAGTCCCCGAATAATACTTTCTACAAATGCTTGAAACATAGCATCACCCTCAGCATATATGATAAGACAATAAAATTTCTTAGCAATGTTGTTGTAAAAAAGATCCTCTAAAGGGGACACACCCACAAGTTGAGTCATGATCTCTCTGCTGAACGATGGTTCTGACCTGAGCTCTCATAATTCTTCATAATTTATTAACCCTTTACAGATATCATTTGTGTTATAATTACCTGTAAGACTGAATATCGGGATATGGATACGGGAGTATATTCAAGAGGTGGGACACACGTATAAGTTTAAGTCTCTAAAACACTAAATCCGTATCCTGGACAGATTGAAAATTGTCTGAGAATTTAAGTGGATCAGTATATCGACAATCTACGCGAATTGTTTAATTCTGAGTATGTAATTGAAGCTTAACGGTACTTGTGATTTGTCGAATAGCTGATATGATTCCCTAACACGCTCAACCAAAAATATGTTTGTAAATAGTTTACTTTTATTGCATTTTAGTTCTGTATTTCATTTCTAGTTTAGAAACTTTATTAAAATCCAAAAAGATTTTTCATTTCTGTTTTATTTTTGACAAACCAAAGTGGAGAGTTGATCTTCGGATTCGAAAGTTGAAAGCAGATGCAGGGAGGTTTCTGGACTAGATGATGAGTCGTGAGCTGAAACATGATAAGTTTGAGAAAGTAGGAAAGTTAAAGCAAATTCATTAGTTTGAAACTTGTAAATCTTCAGAAATTGTTTGAAAATGTTAAACAAATATCAGTGTGATTTGTCTCAGATCAACCAAGGTCATTAAATTGGACTTGGTAGATTAATTGAGTAATCAGGGTCATTTATTTGAACCTGAGTACTTAAGTGGATTTCTAACACTGTAGGTTAAAAGGTAAGTTTGATTTGAAACTATTTTTATCATATATCTTATTTTTGGGTAGAGTTTGTGCAGGTTTCAGGAATTCCCATGGCAATGATAATGCAAAAGTTTGAACCGGAATTTAAAGCTCTAGCTTATTGAGAGGGGGAGTTTGTGAAAGGGGGAGTTCACATTCTGGATCAACAATTAATGGAGAGATTAAAGATGGAGCAAGATGAGTTCCTGAATCTGTGAAGATAGAGTTTTTCCAATGAGAAGACAAAGTTGGAAAAAGACAAAGACTAAAGACTTGAAGCCAAAGACTTCGTCAACATCCAAGGGGGAGTCTGTTGGTGCACTGAGTGTCTGTTAACTATGTCTTAAACAAGTCTTTTGTCTAGATAGAATGAATGAGCACATAATAGATTAGAAATTAGGGTTTTACATGTTTACATAGGGTGTTTCGCTTGAAGGGGTTTCAAGGCAAGTTTAAGCGAAACCTAATGATCAGAGTTCGCTTGAATTGATATTGTGCATGTTCAAGCGAAACCTAGTAGTTTGTCATCCTCAAGCGAAACCTAGGGTCTATATATAGGTATGTGTGTCATTTGAAGCGAAACAGTCAAGGTGTTTGTGTGTGAGTCGAGGTGCTGCCGAAATTTTGTTAGAATTGATTGTAAAGACTCAGGAAAGCATTAATAGAAAAGAATTGAAAGAAACAAAGCTGTTGTGACTTGGTTTACTCTGTTTCCGCCTTTGTAAACAAAGATGAACTGCCTTAACTGACTTTTAGGGTCACAAAAACGGTCCAACAGGTGCCGATGTGGCATTGGCACAAACTTGGGAAGAGCTTCGAGCTCTAATGATGAAGGAGTTATGTCCTCGTCACGAACTTAGGGCGTTGGAGAGGGAATTTGACGATCTTAAGCAAGACAGTGGTGAACATCGAGCCTACACTGACCGTTATGAGGAACTGAGCTTATTATGTCCTACTATGGTTACGCCTTTGGATAAGGAGATCGAAAAGTACATTGATGGTCTCCCTGACCTAGTTCAGGACATTGTTACTGGTAGCAACCCTACTACCGTTAGACAGGCCATTGAACTATCTGCTACCCTGACTGGATCCCAGATCAGGAAAGGTAAGCTTTCCCGAAAGGGCGACCCGAAACCATCTGACGAGTCTACACAAGAAAAACCAAAGGATAAACAAACTGAGTCCTCCAAAAAGTCGAAGAAGCATAAGGCTTCACAAACTTCGCTGTAGTTGCTCAGAACAATCAGGTTGCACCAAACCAGCCAGCACAACGTCGTACAAGGAAAAACTATGTTGGTACTGCACCTTTGTGCAACAAATGCAACCCTCATCATCTGGAGCAAACACAGTGTCACAAATGTACCCACTGTGGGCGATTGGGACATTTGGTCAATACCTGCTGTTATGCTAACCAAAACCAAGCTGCTGCAAATCCTGCTGCTGCTCAAGCACAGTTTCCACCTGGGTCGTGCTATAACTGTGGTGATCTTACTCACTACCGAAACAATTGCCCAAGACTTGTTAACGTAAATCTAGCGCGTGGACGAGTGTTTAACATAAACGAGGCAAACGCAAACGACAATGCAACATTGAATAATTAGACTTTTGTATTTCCTTGTTTGTTATCTTTTGACGTTTGAAACAATTCAGCTGTTATATAAAAAAAAATTGTTGTTCCAATTTTATTTTACGAAACTGATACGATTGTGTATATGTCTGACATACCCCTACGATGCCGACACCAAGGAACTATGTTCCTTACAAAACAAACTACTCGTATGATTCTTTCATTTTATGATCACTTGTGATCTCCTAAAAAATCCTAAGTACTCGTTTCTTTTAAGAAACAAAGTACAAGGTGCAAGTTGCAAATTCCTAAACAGATACCTGAAATACCATTTCAAATCCTTGATTTGATACCTAAAGGTACTTTCATGAATCCTTAACTGGATTCCTTGTGTACTCTAATACGAATGATACGATACGACAAAGACGAAACCAAATCCTTATAAGATCTTCCTATCTTCATAGTTAGATTATTTGGGATGTTAAAAAGTATCAATTGAAGTCCGTAATTGGATTTCTGGTGTACTTTAAATGCAATTGATTCAAATTAATAAACGAGCTAATAACTAAATTAACGAATACACGATTATGTGATTATGTGTTTATGTGTAATTCTAAAGCTCGCTATCTAAGTCCTGGTAGAATCTTCTGTATATTTATACGTTAGATTCTTAGAAGGATACTCAAAGTACTATCTTAAATTCCTTAAGGGACTTTTCTATGCAAATAGTAAGAACCTTGGATTCCAAAATGCTATTTCAAAATGACTATTTGATTCAAAGTTACAAGGATCCCTTAGTGGTTTATTTAAGAGATCATACGACGGTCTAGTTAAGGGATCATGTGTTGATCTAGTTAAAAGGATCATTCGTTGATCTAGTTAAAAAGATCTTTTGGTGGTCTAGTCAAGTCATTACATTTTTGTTCGATTGATTTTTTCCCCTACGCATTATGAAATGAACTGTGCGTACTGTGCAAGGAATTACGTAATTATGGATGCATACATAATTATGGAATTCAGTACACAGAAACCACAACAAGTTTTGTCATGTGTTAAGACCTATAGTGATAAGAATAATGAAACGGGAACAATGTAAAAGGGCATGGTGGATACGCCGCTGGTACTTCCTATATATAAGTGTTCCTTATTACATTGCGAACGTAGTGTTATCTAAATTACTAGAAGTCCTGAACCTTGACCAATGTTATTTTATCTTACACTCTCCGACTCTGATTTCGAGCACACACAAGTTTCCTATAATAGTCTTCATAAGAAACATTCTCCTATCTGTTGTTCAAAGCTCCATGCTTTTGTTACAACAACGACAACACTTTGGCAATTAACAAATTCGCTAAGAATCCAAATGTGACCTAGAGTTTTACTTGGGAAATGGAGGATTCATTCGAAAGCGAAACAATCACAGTTGTCTTCATAGGTTTCCTCTAAAATTAAATTTCGGGATGAAGTTTCCTAAAGTTGGGGAGACTGTGACACCTGTGTCACTACGACCATCATACAAATGCAAATCCAATGAAATCTTGTATTTCATTCTTGGGATTTTTATAAATATGTGTATCATTTGCACATATCAATTTTTGTTCGATTTCGAGCTTTAAATCGCTTTCTGGAAGGTTATACGCGAACTAATGCGTAAATATAATCAGTTTAATGCAACAAACACCTCGGAATAGTGATATAGGATTAACATACCTTAAATAACCTTTACATAACTTAGAAATAAGTTTTGGAGGGTTTGGTGTGTCGAAAACAAGTTTATTTGATCGCATGGAGTAATTGCGTCAAACTGCGAAACTATGCCTATTTGTATAGTAACAAACATTCTGAAACTTGATCATAAGCTAAACATACCTTAAATATCCTTTACATAGCTTAGAAATAGGATTTGAGGGGTTCGGTATGCTAAAATAAACTTTTTGATCAAACAGGGACTAAAAGCGTCAAAAAGTGCATAAGTTTGCATTTACGCGCATATCTTACGTTCTGAACATCTCCGGAGATCCAAAAATTTTTGTAATCATTAAAATATTTTATTTTAGTGATTGGAATGCTAAAATTTCATTCGTCGTGTAATTTGGATTGTTTTTCGCGTCCGTTCGAGTTTCGTCGTAATTAACCGAACAATGCAACCGTACGACCAAACGAACAGAGATCCGAGATAATTTCAAGCATGTTTCAAGTCCCCTATGCTTTAACATCCTTTTAGAGCCTTGAAAATGGGTTAACAGGGTTTAAACGCGTTGAAAATTGCTTAAATGAGCTGCAGGGACCATTTCTGCCAATTTTCAAAAGTTGTTGTCTCTGGGGAGGGGTGGCGTCAGGCGACCCCAATAGGGGTGGTGCCGTGGTGCGACGCCATGGCTCTGTTTCGACAGAAATCTCATTTTTGAGCAACTAGATTGAACTTGGGGGTCTTTTATGTAACTTTTTCAATACTATGAACTTGTTTTGAGGCTCCCATTGTATCTAATACCATGTTCCACACATGTAGGGCCAAGATTGATCCTTCTAAACACTTGGAATGATCTCCTTGATCCTAACTTCCTATAAATAGAAGTGGGTTTTGGCCATTTTTCCTCACATTTGATCTCAATTCCTTCTCTAAGTTGAAGCTCTCACTTGTGAAGCTTCATACCTGAGAATTTTGAGTTCAAATCTTCAAGGCTTGGACCTTTTGTATGTCTCCTTCATGCATTTCAAGCATGAAAGTCAAACAGTGTTTGACTTTCTGCTTTGACCACGTTATGGTCAACACAAAGTTCGTTTGAACTTTGCAACGTGAGCGTAATCACGATGGTTATAGTCCCTTGTGACTATACCTACTGATTACCACGTCGATTAGTCGAAGTGACGAGTCAAAGTTTCGGTCAAAATACGCGTTTTTGCGTATTTTGCAACGAAGCTATTTTCGGGTATCAAAACACTTTGTTTTGATATCAAACTTGTCTTCTAACTTAATTAAACATGTTTTAACATGTTTAACTCGTCACTTTTAGTCTAGTGCGTGTTTAGGGTCGTAAAGTTAAGCGGTCTAAACCACCGCTTTGACTTCCGAACCTGACCCGTTTGGTCGATCATTAGGATCCGACCAAGCACATTTAGTTACCACAGTTGAATAGGGAATAACCTTCCGAGGTTATACCTTATGGTCACTTAGTTTAATTAGTTGTATGATAGGTAGTTTATATGCCTTAGGAAAATGACCAAAATGCCCTTTTCACGCATAATTTGTATTTAAGAATATGTAACTTAATTTTTATCACTTAAACTGATTATGCAACATATTTAAACATGTTAGGGCATATAATACTTTCCATAGGACTAGTTAGGCGTCTCGAACACGCATTCGCGTGAACGACGCGTTAAAGTAGCATAAGCTACCTTAATGGGTCGTAACGGGTCGTAAGCACTTAGGATAGGTTCCGATTTAGAATGTAGGCTTTGTTAAACCATATCACATGAGTTGCAATACTCATTTGGTTTACGAGACCTCGTTCTACCCGATCTCCCGATTTAGGTACCGATTGTTTAATATGGTGATTCCATACTAGGTGCCACTTGATTCCTTGATTTCCTAGCTTTGTTAGGACACTTAATCAAGGATACTTACAATCTCAAGTGAGTACATAGTCCCCTCTTTTACGTTTTCAAATGTTTTGGGGTGATACATATGTGCCGATACTATAGTTTCATGTTTTCAACTATATGATTACACATGCATAAGTACTATCTTTTGACGAATTAAACTATTATCCATGGCTTAAACTCAGATTTCCAAAGTTTGTTAGAACTATTTGTCCATTTATACTGTTATTTGTACATTCATTAACAATGATCAAGCCTATTGGTAGTACGATATAGCGCTATAGGACTAGACACCCCATTCCTGTTGTATGGAATGTCAAAAACCAAATTTTAACCAAATAGAATTTGCCTTTGTGGTATTTCTATAGTCTCTAAAGTGTAGTTTGATGCACTAAGGTTTGAATGTATTGCTAAATCGTGATTTATGGTATATTTCGATATACTACCAACGTGATACTGTTTGCTAAAGCATAATTTGATATGTTATTGTTTACTAAAGTATAATTTGATATACTACCAACGTGATATTATTTACTAAAGTATATTTGATATACTACCGACTTTGTTATTTCTAAAGTATATTTTAATATACTACCAAAGCATAATTGATGTACTATTTTCAAACTAAAAAATAGTTGATATGTTATTTACAAAACCAAAGTATAATGTATTATACTACCGATGTTTATCATTCTTAAACCAAAGTATACTTGTGATATACTACCGAATCTATTATTTCCGAAACTAAAGTATATTCTAATATACTATCTATTTAACTATTTCAAAACTAAAGTATATTTAGATATACTACTCTTCCGTTTATCTCAAAACTAAAGTATATTTTTGTACATACTATAAACATTTTTCCAAAATGACATATTTTAGAAACAAAACTTTTACAAGGATTCATGGCTATTTTTGAAAACATAAAACATTTTCTTGTGTTATCCAAAGCCATGAATCTAATACACAAATCCTATGTTACTCACAGGCATTTTTATGCTGACGTACCTATTTTCACATATGTTTCAAGTGCTGCTATGTGACGATTATTGATGTATGCTACACATAGGATGGACTCGTGCCTTAGCGATTTAAAACTTGAGGGACAATTGTTTGTATTTATCTGATTTGTAATAAAACAATGAGTTCAATAATTCAATAAAACGAAACTATTTAATCCATGGTTGTGAAACAATGATTCTGTTACGGTACTCCCTGGCGTTTCTGAAATGATTTGTTGTTTTACGTGGTCGGGGTGTGATATTGGGGATACTTAGAGGATCTACAAGTGTATGCTATAAGACGGGAACAAGGGGTTCAGTACTTCGAATTCTTGTCAGATATTAAAACCCTCCCATGGTGGGACTTTGAAGAGTTAGTGCAAACGAAGAATATCAAACAATTCTACTATGGATTGGATGTTAAGTAGCATGATAAACACTTGTGGGATTACATTAAGCTGCAAGCAAAAGCAAGATTTCCAGACTGAAAACCGTAGTTTCCAAAGCAGATTGTTACTATCTTGGAGTCTGGAGAGAAAGATATCTCGTTGGATAATAAGCCCGAGATGTTTGAAGAACATGCCACTGCATGCAATGGAACAAGACTTTTACGAAAGCTTTCAAGGTTGGTTGTATAATGAAAGCACAGCGGAAGCGGTGATCTCTCTGTTTGATAAGAAGACAGGTGAATCGAGAAGAATTTATGTGCTAGACCCGATGTGGCTAGTAAATTGTTCAAAGAAGGATATCGACTGCTTATTTTACAATAAGATTGTCTACGAGAAGCGAGATAAAGTTCAAGCGATGCAGTACCAGAAAATAGTGGATGTGTGCTTTGCAATAGACATCAATTCTAGGAGATATTGGAAATCTAAGTGGAGAGATTTGGAGATCGATGAGTTCTTGAAGAGATACAATCACAGTCAGAAGTTTAAAGAGATTGCTGAAAAAGCTGCGAGACTTGGAAGGTACATGAGACCTCCACCAACGGACCAGACACCTATTGAGAAAGAGGAAAACAAGATCCCACGTTGGGATAGGAAGCGTGATGGTGATCCAGAATACAGAAAGTACTGGAATGAAGTTGGTAGGCCACTCAGACGAAAGATGCTTGAAGAGAAGGCAGAAAAGAGAAGGCAGAGAGATAAAGAAAGAAGACGCAGCAGGAAGGATTGAAGACTATGTAGGAAGGAACTACAGCTACATCCAAGGGGGAGTCTGTTAGTACATATGTATGTAGCTTCTGTCTGCATCGAGTCTTTTTTTGTGCTGTGTATGTATTTTTGTATATGTATGAATGTGTATGTATGTTTGTGTAATGACAACTCAGGGAACGGTGCGATAATGTAAAAGTGATATCCGACGGAAGACGTTTGTCATCCGATCAGATGGCCATCCGATCTGGTCATTATCCGTCCGGGTGACACTTAAAGCCTTCCTGAGTTGCCTATAAATAGCTTGCTAGTGTTAGATTTTAGAAGACTTTTGCTGAACTTGATAGCGAAGCTCTGCCAGTCTATATTTCTACCGGAACAGTTGTACTTTCACAATCTTCAATAGAATTCAGACGGATTAATCATTGAACTTGTCGTTGTTGATTCTGTGACACTATCAAGGGATTCCGCACCTTGATTCTGATCGATCCAACCACGTTCCAACCGAACAGATCCTGATCAAACGGCCTAACATATAATAATATAGTATAAACTAGATACCTATTATTAATCATCGGCGTTTTCTGTTTCATTCTCAAGGCTGAGGTAGAAGTTGAAAGACTGGATTAGCTAAAAGCTAGCAGAATGAAAGAGATTGCTCTTAAGAAGCAAGGGGACCTTGAAGAGATATTTGCGCGCGCGCACATGAAGATCGACATGAAGACTGCTAGGGAGAAAACTGTGGCAATGATTGAATCTGGGAATGTTGAACCTTCTGAGCTGTTAGCTGACATGGATGCGCAGATCGCTAAAGCAAAAGAAGAAGCTCTTAGTAGAAAAGATATATTGGATAAAGTAGATAAGTGGATGTCAGCTTGTGAAGTCTTGAGTTGGCTTGAGGATTACAACAGGGTTAGCTTCTCAACTCTTGAAATCGGAGGCCGAGCGGCAAAGAGTGATCCAATGTATCGAAGCTGCCATCGAAAGAAGAGTATCGGAGGTACGACAATAAAAAATAAAAAAAATATTTGTACTGGTAGAACTATGAACAACAGTTAATATCCTGGATCTGCCACTACTGACTAACTAAATTGTTTTTTTTTTTTTTTTTTTTTTTTGTGTAGGGTTTGAAGTTAGAACTGTGCACAACGGACTGAGTCGGGCTTTTATCTGACGTGACTCGTATTTTCTGCGAAAATAGTCTCCAGGTCATGAGAGCCGAGATGACAACACGGGGTGGCAAAGCTGTAAACACGTTCTATGTCCGTGATGCCTGGGGGTATCCAGTTGACTCAAAGATAAGTTGAAAAAAGGTTGATCATTGTTCAATATATCTGTTTTGCAGGTTGAGAATGAATCAGGCTAGTCAAATTTTATTCCAATTCTCATTGCGGACAAAGAAATATGTTCTGAGATGAAAATAATACACACAAAATATTATTCAACTCTCTATGAATCAGAATCTATTTCTTGTGAGGCTGCTGTTAACAAGTTCTCTGAAGTGCTTGTAGATATGGCATGGTTACTCAAACAGCCAATCGTACAAGATATGGAATGTGCTACCATGTCATCACAACTCCAAAGATTCAGTTTTTTACTTAATTTTCTTATTGAAACGAGTCCATCGCAGTTTTGAAGAGAGTATTAGACTCGGTGAAGATGAGAATCATAGAAAATGGTGATGTTATAGAAACGGATAGATTATTGATTCAGGGGACTGTAAATCATGCTACTGAATTCCTGAATAAGCAATTGGAAATTGATTTGTAGTTGGATGGTCAAAGTCAAACATGGTCAAAGAAACTGCAAATATTTGGAAGTTTCCTTATGATTAGACTAACGTTTGATTTGTTGACAGGTGCATTAACATTCTCCGATTATCTGACTTCATGAATACATCATGGTCAGTCGGTTTGTGAGAAGACTTATAGTTTAACTTTATGATTATGATTTATGAATCTTTTGAGTGTGATATGATGCAGTTTATGTATTTGCAATAACAACTATGTATATGGCAACTCACACGGACTGATTGGAAAGTACAGAAAGTATGGAGTCCATATCATCAGATGATCCCGATATGCTAAAGTAAGTGCATTTCTTCAATATGAGTTTGTATTATTTTTTCACAACTAATGCTCATCAATTTAAAACCACTGTTGTTGATATATCTGTTGATACAATGGTTGATACATCTGTTGACTTTGGTCGAAGATGGATAAAAACAGATGTTTGAAACCACTGTTGGGTTAAAACAGTGTTTTGTGGAGAAAACAGTGGTTGTAGTGTTTTGTGGAGAAAACAGTGGTTGCCTTTTTTTCCAAACAGTGGTTTGACTTTGGTCAAACAGACTTTTGAACCACTAAGAATCATAGTTTTGCAAACAGTGGTTTGACTTTGGTCAAACAGTGGTTGCTCTTGTGACTGAGAACGGTGCACAAAAGACTGGAGACAATCCTATTCAGATGGAGGGTGAAACCACTGTTTGGTTAAAACAGTGTTTTCTATAAAAAAATGTTTGGTGAAAACACTGTTTGGTTAAAACAGTGTTTTCTATAAAATAGTGTTTGGTTAAAACAGTGTTTTCTATAAAAATGTTCTCACTTCGATCCAGGATGTAAGAGTGAAAACAATAGTAATTTTGTAGTATATTTTTATTAGGTTGTTTACATTTTTGGAGCAGACTATATGCATAAACTGAGGTGTCGAGCCTGACTATTATTCTGTCTAAACACTTACAGCGAGAATCTATTTTGGACCAGACTATATGCATAACAAAATGGGGACAAGATTATGATGAGTCCGAGTATTGGAACTGAACTTCTTCATGGATTCCAGAAGACGGAAATACTTCATATGTACTAAAAACTGATTCCCCTTTTTGTAGTTAAAAAATGTATAATTGTTTAATAAAATGTGTTATGCGTGGTTTTCTAAGAAACGATCTGTGTTTGCACATGGGTCTTACCGCTAGTATTAATTAAAATGAGAATAAATGCTTTGAGAAAGTAAGTTTATAAGAAGCCCGAGTTAACGGGACTTAAAATAAAACGGGTTATAACTCTCGGAACCCACTAAGAACTAGGAATATCAACCTAGTTAATTATGTGCCTTGAAAACAATAAAGAAAACTTGGTTAATAATCCTTTTGATAACTCTAGAAACTTGAGAGACTAAAAGGGTTAAATGAGAAAATAGTTTTAATTTAATAAAAATCAAAACATCAAAACACACACTCATGTGTGTGTTCTGGTCGTGATTTACACAGGAGCCAAAAATGAATTCTTGATCAAGACCCTAAATCACAAGAAATTCAGCCAAATCAAGGGAAATTAAGCTAGGAAATTGCGGCTTTAACTAAAATCATGATCACCTAGCTTAGGGGATCACAAGGTATGTTGAATTTTGAAGTTTGGTGATATTTTGAAATTTTGATGAACATGCATGAACGAAATTCTGGAATGAATGTTGAATGTATGAATGATATTGAGTTAAAACCACGTCTAGGAACAAACCCAAGTTGATAATTTGATGAATTAGTATTCAAAACTATGAAATTGATAATCACCCATATATGTGTTAAGTAGGTTTTTATAACAATGTGATGAACACATGAATTTGAATGTTAGTTTGAGAAAAATTGATGTTATAATTCAAGTTCTTGATGTCGTTCATGTACACTAGACATAAGGGCTTGATTTTTTATGCTAAAACTTAGTGACATATGTATGTTTGTAATGATATCTTGGTAAAATTTGGGGAACGGTGTTCAAGAGATAGGTTAGAAACTAATCTTGAATGCGAAACCCGCCAAATGTTCGATGAAATGTTTAAATAATATGGTGCAGACCTGAATTTTAAAAATTATACCCTTATACAATCACCAACTTAGGGTATGTCTCATTTGTTTAAAAGTCACAACTTTTAGTTTATTTTAATCACACCTTTTCATTTTATTATTATATTATATTATATTATATATACTTAATCAAAAACCAACTTAATTGACGTAATGTTTACCGTCGTGACGTTACAACCTAACTTCCAATCTTTACTTTACCGTCGTTATGCATTCCACCCCATGCCATTACCCACATGGTACCCTTTTAATCACACCCTTTACGATTTTACCCCATTTATGCTGTTTCTTGAATTAATTATATCAAGGTTTCCTTCGTTCCAAATTTTTTTGTTAGGGTTTCAAATTAGTTACAGACAAATTAGTTATAAATTGTGGGGAAAATGATTTTCATAAAGGAATATCACATAAATCTGAGTCTTAGAAAGTTGAAGAAGATTTTCGAAATATTTTGTTCCATAGATTCCATGGTTCGTATGGATCATTTTAAACAGAGTGATCATAAGGGATGTGATGGTTCAGTATGCGGTTGAATCGCTACCAAACCCGTTGATTCAAGACACAGATGCACCGACCAGAGGGTTTGATAGATCACGAATGGATTCGCTGGTTTGGTAGTATCGTCATATCAATCCCTAAAATTGATGTGTTAGTTTGTTGCTTGATAAACAGACCTGATGGTTTGATCAAACGACCAACAATCATGTATAATGATCTTCAAATGGATGCTATGGTTTGCTAAATCACATACATTAATATGAATGGTTACGATGGTGCAGTAGATGTAACTATTCAAAAGGTTGCCACACCATGGACACACCTCTTCGAAAGGGTCCTTCTATCACGATGGTACACACCATTCCCCATCGTCCATAATCTTCACCAAGACGTTTCGGGTAGACCTTCAAACGATGCAGTGGCGGTTTGCTTAAAGATCTACTCGATCTTCAAACAATGTTCTACTCGATCTTGGTGATCTAGAAGATAAACGTTTGAATGCACTATAGATAATAAAGTTTAACATTGAAATTTAATCATGGTGAAACATGTGCAGAATTGCCTATATTACGGTTAATTCCTTTTTGTGACATCTCTGTGTATGCACTAAGACTAATCATCAGAATTCACAAAGTAGAATCAATCCTCAATTAGATAAATTTGACTGTCAAATATGATTTTTATTGTTGGTTTAAAAGAAAGTAAATGATTTTGTCTTTTGCTTATGCATGCTAATTTCTTTATTGCATTTGCATATGGATTTATTGTGAGACCTCGGTACACATTCAAGGAATATGACAATATATGGGCAAATATTGTTTTTTGGTTAAAAAGCCTTTTGCTATGGGTAATGTTTAATTCTGTAAAGAAGGGGTCGGCCAAAGAGATTGCTTTAACATCTGATGCCATCGACGTGTAAATTTATATTTCATTTAATTAGAAAAACTCAATTAAAGCCTTAGAATCTCAATCTTATATAGATTTTATATGAAGTATAACTTTTGATTAACTAATTCTATTGTTTAGTTGTGAAAATGAAACTTATGTATATAATATTGATCTACGCACTCGAAATGGTGTTTGGTGTTGATTTGAAGTTTGATAGGTTTCCTTTTTCTGTAATTTAGATTGCACTTTCTATGTTGTAGGTGGATATTAATCAATCAAGTGCTGCGTAGGCCTGAGCAGATGTTCTTAACGGAGCACCAACATATATGAATAGAGGTGGCATTCGTGTCAGGTTGAATTGGTGAAGCCGGACATTACCCATATTTTTATTGGTATTGTAAACCAACCCTATCCAAAGCACATTTATATGTGTTTAACCCGAATATGATTTTTATAACCCATTTATCTAACCGTGTCAAACGAGTTGACAAGTTGTAAATTGGTTGATAGATTTTTAATGGGTTAATTGGTTAAACTGGCTGCCATATCATAACCTATATCAATTAAAGTCGATTTGACTTTTTTAACCATATATTACATTATAACTCCAGTAAAGGGTGATATTGGGTTTAAGAGATTAGATTTACAGAGGGCCAAAAGGTGATATTCTGATCAAAGGGGGTGATCGTCCGTAGATTCGGAAAGCTAGGTGGAATGGAAAAGTCTACAACTCGGACGTTGTGAGTCAGCCTTCCACATGCCACGCACCCCATGTCCCTTTTAGCAACACATGTTTTTGAAACCTTTCTTCATCTGTTTGTTTTGTATAACAGTATACACTAGAGAGAGAGAGAGAGAGGAGGTGGCGGATACAAGGCGGCATCGTTTAGGGTTTCGTCAAACATTGAAAATTAGTTTAACTTTAACAAACAGTATAAGTCCCTAAAAGCATGTGTATAACACTATAACCTCTTAAGCAACCAATAATCCTACGTATTATTTATCTCTACATCTCATCTGCTATTCTATCTTTTAATATTAGCCATGTCGTTCACTTCCTGTCCACTTTTCATCGTCAATTTTGTGCATATATAAATGAGATATGAACGCCATAAGTTGCTCTTTGCAGCTTGAATAACTACTTAGAAGACAAATTTACTATGCTATTTTAGTTTGTATTGATCTTGATCTTGATCTTCATACACCATTTGTGGATTTAGGTTTTTCGTTGTGTTTTGAAACTGTGAGTATCAAAAGCCTTGCGAATGTGTAGTTAGAGTTGGGAATTAAAAATCACCGGTATTAAAAACATTCATAATCAAGATCCCGTCGCAACGCGCGGGTTGACGTCAGCTCGTTCACAATAAATCACAAAAAAATCATATGGGTGTGTACTTTATCTGCCTAGAAAGGTCTCTGAGTAATCTGCATTTCGTTAGTTAACATGATGACTTGGTTCAGATGTTAGATGAGTCAAAAACGTCGAATTCAGTGGCTATTTCGAAAAGACAGCATACTGTTTGGGCTAAAAATAAGTTGTCTGATTTTGTAAAAATCATATAAAATCATAGAAACATCGTTGAGAAGACGTACCATACATGCTTGGAAAGGTATTTGAGAGTTCTACGATCACCTTTGAACATGTTGATTTAATTCAGATTTTAAATGGATCAAAATGGTCAACTACAGCAGCTAAATTGAAAATCGCTGCACATTAATAATGTTCTTATTAACCAAGAAAAAGGCATAGGATTGTATATACTTGCTTTAGGCATGAAGTATTATTTTTGAGAACAAATAGCACTTTATGTGACATGCTTAAAGTGTTTAAAATCACTTACTAACTAGTTTGTATAAGTAACCTCACTAACGGGTCAAACGGTTAGTGAATGAAAAGATTTATGGTATAAAACTAGTTGTTGAATATATGGCATGCTTTGATTGATAAGTGTGTAAAAAAGGGGGGTCCATAGGGTGATGGCCATTGTATAGAATGACCAATCTAACCATCTTATGGATGTTATGATATAGTTTGACTCTAAACGAGCTAGGTGGGAGCTAGGAAAGGGACGGGTCAAATGGATCATGGATGCGAAGAATCTTTGTGCGGACGCGAGGTAAGTAAAGCTTACACCCAATTTAAGTGTACGTATTTATTTTATAGGTGATAAATATTACAACAGATTGTATCTGAATATGGGCTCCGACATGAAACAATATGAGTCGGAATGAATAAAAACGATCAAAACCATGGTTAATGGAAAAAGGGGCAGAATGGTAATTTAGACATGAATTGACTATGAATTAATAAGTTTCCTTTAAGGTTACCTTATAGCGTAACTAGTAATGGGAAAAAGGGGGTAAAATGGTAATTTAGTCACGTGATGACTAAATGTAAGTTGAGATTAAAAAGATACCCATGGCGTAAGCCAAAACGGGTTAAATACGTAAGAAAAAGGATCTTGTGGTAAAAATTCGAAATGGGTCGGATGTGTGAATGGATTGGGTAGTTAAAACCATGTTTTATCATAAATGTAAATGTTTGGTCATGTAGGCCAAACGGGTCAAATGGTGGTGATAACACCATTTGACAATATCGACTAACGTTTGGTTGTCAAGTCATATGTTCACAGGAGTGAACGGGAAGTGGATAATTGCGTAGCTCTTAAGTAGCAGCTAAATAAAGTAAGGTATAAAACGGATCTATACGTTGACCCGAGCCAGGTACGCATAAATAAGTTTATAGTTAAAAATGAGATTTTGGTCAAATAATTAGTGAAAGTCCTTCGTCGTAAAACGAAGGACTAAAATTGACCAAAAAGCCTTTGATGGTTAACCGGTAAACGACCCCTAGAGGTTGTTTAGGAACTTGTATTATGATTTTGTAACCCTTAGATACGTATAAGAGTTATAGGCATAAACTTTCGTTGGTTAAATGCCTGAAAATGGGTCATTAGCGTAAAATGACTAACCGAAGGGTAAAACTTAGGATAATGAGATCAATATGTTAAATCCACCACAAAAAAATAGTGGTGGCGGAATATAAGTTGTTATTAAAATATGGGAATGCGAAGTGTGAAATGAGAGGAGCGAGTTAGATGCTTAAATGCATAAAAATCCTCAAAACGGGTCAAAACAGATTACGCGCATATCTTGGATAATTGTTGAGTAATTCACAGAAGTTATGAATCCGAGTTAAAGATTTTGAGTTAAATACATTGGTGTATGTATTTTGATCATTTAGAAACAAGTTGGTGGTTTTAAATTTGAACGGGTCAAAAGTCTTTATAAATTAATTTCAAGCTGAGGGCTAGAAATCTAATATTTTATGAGTTCAGATGTCGGTTTATAACTCCATATGATGGAGAATCGAATTGCGACCGTATAGGAAAAAGAATCACGCAAATCGGACTTGTAGAATAAAAGTTATGGCAATTTGAAGTTAAATTTGTAAAAAAAAAATAGAGCTGGGAAAAGTGCAGGTCTAGAAAACGGACCTGCTGGAAAACAGTGACCCTCGCGCCACGTGAGGGAGTAAAACGGTTCGGGCGTGCCACGCGATGGGGGTCGCGGCTCGCAAAGAAGTTTGCTCAGTCTCTCGCGGCCCGCGAGAGATACAACAGCTGGCAAAATTGGATTTTATTTGTTGTTTGATGCTTAGACTTGTGTAAACTATTATTTAAGTTATCAAAACTAACTTTTAAGTTGGTTTTGATTATAGGTGAATATCAGGAGTACTCGGATGAAGATCAAGCGACGTACAAGAACTGAGCACATGAAAATGAAGCTTCCGCAAGTTGTTTCAGCGTTATTTTTAAACGATGAACCCAATCACATTATGTTGTATTATTTTTTTTTAAATTGTAAAAGTTTTAATTTACCCGTATTTTTCAACATATATGTAGTCAAAATTACATGTTTATTTTTGTCAACTATACGAAAACCGTCAATTAATAGTAACGGTCTTACACAGTTTTCATAAATGATTGTAATGTTTCTATGGCTTTTACTTCTAATTCCCGATCATCCCCAACTTTAAGTGTTCTTAGGTTTCTTCCCAGCCTCTGGATTAAAATGAATCCTTGAGTAGAATTGATAACATGAACACTAGAACTAGAATCAAACCATCAAGAATTAGCAAGAACATTTAAATTATAGGACTCAAGTATCATGAAAAAATTGTTACCTTTCTTAGCCAGCCATGCCTTAAAGTCAGGGCATTCCTTCTGCATATGTCATGTCTTTTTGCAAAACTTGCAGTAAGGTTTGCCTAAGGAGTTCTTAGAGCTAGAAGGTGCACTTGGACTAGGATTTGGCTTTTGGACCTTAGAAGCATCCTTCCTTGGGTAATTGTTCTTCCTCTTCTTAGAGTTGGAGGTAGTGAAGTTTGCAACATCAGTGGTTCTATCCATCTTCATACGCTCTTCCTCCTGCACACACGTGGCGATCAGCTCACTCATCGTCCATTTGTCCTTCTGAGTGTTGTAATTGATCTTGAATGCTTCCTAGGACAAAGGAAGCAAAGTTATGATGAAGTGAATGAGAAAACCATCACTGATCTCTATGTCTAATCCCTTCAGCTTATGTGCCATGTCGTTCATCATTATAATGTGCTCATGGATGTCGCTCCTCCCATCATACTTAGTAGTCACCAGCTTGAGGATTAAAGTACTAGTGTGTGCTTTAGACGTCCCTTTGAATTGTTCCTCTACAGAAGCCAAGTAGGTTTTAGCATTATAAGAATCTGGAATGGCTCCTCGAATTGCCTTGCTAATGGATTGCTTCATGAACATGAAAGACATGCGATTGCACCTAGTCCACTTTTCCATAGGCATCTGCCGAGCAGTAGTACTTTGAGGAGTAAGGTTTTAAGGCTTAGGCTCACTTAAAGCATAGTCAAAATCCAGCAAAGCAAGAGTAAGCATGAGAGAGTCTTTCCATGCAGCAAAGTTATCACCAGTCAATGGTGGAATCCCGCAATTGGGTGCTGAGAGTGGAAATTAATGAGCAAATTATGATACTAAGTTAGAAGTCTCAATGTGATCTAAGGGCATGTTACACTAAGGCAGGCATAAGTAATGACCATTTTAGTTATGAAGTTGTGATATTGTCTATTGCTAACATCAAAATAATAGACTAAGTTAAAAAATTCTACTTAAATTAAGACAAATCACCTTTGGGAAGAAATGTAATCATCTAAGCATGTGTGCAAAGTGATTATGACAAATCAGCTTTGGCCAAAAATGAGACAATCACCTTAGTTATGCACTTGTTAAGTATACTAGACATGAATGAATTAAATTAGCTTTGGCTAGAAATGAGACATTTACGTTTGTAATGCATAATTAACATAGTTTCTTATAATACTTAAACAATAAATAGATGTATCAAATCACCTTTGGGCAAAAGTGATACATCAGGAGCTCATTCAAGTTAAGCTATTTGGTTTTGTGAAAAGTTATCTAATTCTGTTTTAAGTGTTTTACAAAATTAATTATTTAATAGCAAATCACCTGTTAGCGCGGGTTCAGGGCGGAGCCCCGAGCTAAAGTTTAGTTCACAATAACAGCCAAATGAAGTAATGAAATATCGGGAAAAAATCTTGATATTTCGAGAACATTTTAGATTTCAAAAAAGTTAGATTTCGGAAAAAGAAAAAATTGAGTTTTCGAAAACAAGGTAATTTTTTGAAAATTTTGTGATTTTGAATTTTTCCGAAAAGTTGTGATTTCAAATAATTTTTCGAAAAAATTGTGATTTCAAATAAGATTTTGAAAACCTTTGTGATTTGGAATAATAGTGATTTCGAATAAGATTTCGAAAAACTTTGATTTCGAATAAGATTTCGAATTTTTTGAGATTCGAAAAGTTATGAAATCTCGAAATCTCTTATGATTTTTCGAAACTTGTTCTCCAAAATTCGAAATCTGCTGATTTTTGGCAGTTAGTTGTGATAATGGTGAAAATCCAAAAATTAAGGGATCATGGGATCATGTTTCTTGTTTTAATGTTGATTTATGTTTATCTAAGTATTTCGAAAATATTATCCATTAAAGTTATAACCGAAAAACGTGAATATTAAGCTTTAACCGAATTTTATGTTCTTGAGTTTTATCAGGTTTTCATAAAGTTTTTTTTCCATATTTTAATTCCAGATTCATGGAAACAAACAAAACTGATTAATCAACATATGCTCTCATACCACATGTTGATCAGTTCTGTATAAACATAATGGAAAACATATAGAAATATCTGTAACCGCGGACATGCCAGCAGAGAATCCAGTCAGAGACGTAGCCATTGAGTTCGACATAGTTGTCAGGATGATCTGGTTCTTCCTTAGGGTGTAAGTTCTTGATGGTAATACCGAACTCTAGGGTTTGAGTTCGTGATTATGGAGAGAGAGATAGAGGACGAAAATTATGATGTTATGGGAGTCCAAGTTGTGTAACCTTTAACCTCTCCAATTATCTCCTTATATATACACCCAAGAGGAAACCTAATTAGTTAATAAGGATAATATGGTCCATCAACAATTACTAACTAATTATGTAATAGGTTTAATATATCTTGATCTAGATATTATATAAATGATTATATGGCTTCATGATTAAATATCATAATAATAATATATTTAATCTTACAGTCACCTCTAGGCAAGTGCAAATATTAGACGAGAAAAAGTAATTGCATTTACATAATAATACATTGTTAGACCACCCGCAATAAGAGGTTTTTTGGCGTTTTCCCCCCCAAAAAAAAGCCCCATAATGCACGTCCACCGCCCCCATAGGCGTTTTTCTTCAAAATTTGGGTTGGGACGTTCCAAATTAAAAGCCGGATCGAGATTTGTTTGGCCAATCATGCCACTACACCCATTTCTTCATTAGTTATAATTAAAAAAAAACAAAAATAATAATTGGGTAATCATTGGATGGAGCATTATTGGGCATTATACCACTGCACCCATTTTAAACAAATGTCTCATAATGCCTCATTGCTGACTGCACTGCCATGCCACATGACGGATAATGCCCAAAGGTGGGGTATTATCTTCCGTCACCACTATAGATGGTCTTAATCACATTTATAAACGGTTAAAAAGAGTGGCTACAAAAAACTATTATCAAAGTAAAGACATGCCTCTTCCGGATAACATCAAACCCAACTGCCATATTAGTCATTAGATACAGAATCTTCCAAAATTGGTATTAATAAATTAAGATAAACCTCACAGGCTATCAAGGGATTTTAAGCTTTTGGCTAATGACATTTGGATCGTTATATGAGGCATAATCAGATGGATATTCTTTCTGCACGGTTTTATTTATAAACCTTTACAATGCAATCACATGAAATCGTATCATCACAATATATATTTATTAAATTAAACTAGAGTTTAAACAGTTTGTTAGAGGGTAACAGAATGCTTTCCGAAGCCAGTGCCTTGAACAACATTTCTCTCCATCTATTAGGATAACAGGCTTTGTATTCTCAAAGGCACAAGGCGCATAGGCCTCACCCAGAGCCTAAGCGCAAAGTGCTTAAAAAGCAAGACGCGTAGTATGAAAATACCATTTTTAGGGGGTCTTTGACATGTTTTAAGGCTAGTGTAATTGTTCCAAACCTGTTCAAACGATTTTGGGCCAGAAACTGCGCTTGAGTGCCTGAGAATGCGCCTATTCAGGCAAGGCGCATATGCTGCGCTACTTGCCTTTGCACCTAAGGCACTTTTGAAAACATTGTTATTATTGCAGTTTTTGCGCCTTGAGCATGCATTGCAACTTTGACTACCTAGATATCATATTCAAAACCAGATGGAGGAATAACTAAGACCGCTCATTACCAAATCACGTGCCGCCGTTGTACACGGCCCCAATGGGCGTTATCGCAGGTGAAAGGTTGTGGGGCAATGCCAGCCAAGTATTCAATCACTTAATACAACAGATTATCTTAAAAACCTTCTAAATTTCCACTGAGCAGCTGCAGGAACTTCAACTGGCGACAAGGGTTCATTTTTTCTAAAGATTTTTTGGTTGTAACCGATAGGAGACGAACCGAATTGAGTTTCCTACAGCAAAAACAGAATGTAATTTAGTTTGATTTTAAATGGTATTATTTTTAATTGCTTTGAAGTCTAACATTGTACACCCAAGAGTCAAATGAATGCGATATCGAGAGTGTAATCTATCTTTCTAAAACGACTAATTTAGTGTATAACATATACTCTAACCTACTTTAAAATTTACATCAATGTCGGCCGTGGAATTAGAACCCACAATCACATGGAACAAAACACTTATTACAAATCTTGATACCACTAAGATACAAAGTCTTTTCGTTTTATAATTTAGCTATCTACTAATCTTGTTAAAAACTAACAATAAGAAAAAAAATACTATAATAACCTCTTCTAACCATGCATAGTGACAACTTTTATATGATTATTACAAAATTCAAAGAGGGAAATCTCAATCTTATCTTCTATCGTTCGTTTTTTATGTTGATTGTATGTTTTAAGTTTTTAGGATGTTTTGAGATGACGTTCAAACATGAATCCAAAAAAACCCACTTCCTAAGGTAACATTTGATCTTACACAATACATTATTCGATAATCGATCATACTCATATCCATATATCTTTTCTTTGCAGCATGCGTTTTCCACAACATATTACATGCAATGAGCACATTAATCGAACAAACCGTACATAAAATCAAAAAAACTAAACCACATGAATAAGCAATGGATCTGAACACATGCTCTAAAAACAACAAAACTTTGATGACAAATAATTTGCTCTACAACAGTTATGATTGTTTTGGTATTATTTGTCAGCATCTTCAAAGTAAGAAACCGGAATTACTGGAGGAGAAAGCAATGCCGCAACACACTTAAACTGTTTTCACAAAAAATAAAACAATTTTCAAACATAAGATCATAATAAATGTATGTGTAGCATGCACGTAAACCATATACGAAAATATTAGTACCTTTTGTTGTGAGTATTTCTCTCGTGTTGCTTGAGAAAACGATGATGTTCTTCTCAACTGTAAGTCATGAATGGCAATTACAGAATCCTTTAACTCACATGGTCTATATCCTGAATAACATTGCATTTTCAAGCCCTGAAACCGATAAAAAAAAAATGAATCTTGACTTCTCAGTGTCAAACCTATTGTTTAAAACCAAAAGATTAGCCAATTTCTCACCCAAGGATGCTTTTCCGGTTGAATTGTAAAGTTTGCAATAAAAACGGCTGAGGCTGCGACCATTGACGGCAAGAATCTTAAGCAACTGTAATCTAGCAAGCTTAGCTCCACAAGAAACCAACTCAAAAACTCAAATTCTGAATTTGACGGCTGCATTTGGTAAATACAAGTACGTCAGCAACTGACCAAATTGAGTTACTAGATATTGATTTAATGTATTTATATATTTACTTATCATAATATGGTAAGTTGTATGGTTAGAGTATAGAACTAAGCATACCATAATATCTCCTTGAGCAGCTCTAATAAAAATTCTGCACACCGATATGTGATTATTAGTCGGTGTATAGTTAAAATCATCAACCATTAGTCACAATTATCACTACAAACTCATACCTAACAAAAGTTTTTGGCGTTGGATTGCTCAGTTCCAGTTCCAAAAAGTTAAGCAATTCTTTCTCCATTTGAACCACCTATTAAATGCTTAATAGTTAATACCCTTTTATGTATAGTCATATGTACGAAAAACGCAAAAGACATTAATACCAACTGTCCAACTGGCTATTATAAGTTTATAACAAAGACAAACGAACCTCTTCTTTTGTATAAGTATTGTCTGTTATATAACAGTAATCTTCAGCATGTGGAGGGCTAACCTCTTCAAATTTCCTAAGATACATAATGAAGAGAATTAGAAACAACATTATCATGAGAAATTTATGATAAAACAAAGAATTAAATTAGGATTACGAGCATACGAGGCTAAAAGCATGCTGGATACACCAAGAAGCTGGAGCTTGTTTCTACTTAAACAATGTGAAGATAAAAATCTATCAATATAGGATACTGTGAGGAACAAGGTATCTGATACAAGTTTATACTCTTCTGCAACCTCAACCAACCAATCCACTAAAATCTCTCGCATTCCCGCTGTTACGTCTTTTTGAATCTTTTTCATGTAATTAGGCAATGGCCTTCTCTTTTCTTCAATCTATATCACAAATTCTGTGTTAGTAATGTTTACTATACCAAGCCAATTGCACATAAAACAGCATGATTATTACAATCTAAAACATATGTATGTACGTTTACTATACCAAGCCAATTGCACAAATTCTGTGTTAGTAATGTTTACTATACCAAGCCAATTGCACATAAAACAGCATGAAGGGGCCGGGAGGGGTGCCCGACCCCCCGAACTTTTTGCTCAGTAGTGTTATGTATGTACGTTTCGTATAGAATTTTTTAGATATATACGTTTTCGACCCCCCGGTTTTATAATTTTTAAGGTATAATTTTAGGTCCGGTGACTTCCGACCCCCCCCCCCGGTCGGAAATCTCAAGCTTCACCACTGACCATAGACATAGTAAAAATAATGAAAAGCTTATATCATGTTGTATATCATTATCAATAACCGACATCATCAAGGCTGTCATAAACAATTTAGAATCAATTAATGAGTATTCCACTAAAAATATTGGTGAAAGTAACTAACTAAATATCATTAAACTTCAAAAGTTTTGATATGTGCTTTTGGAATTCTACTTCTGTATTTCTAAATTGGAGCCAATTCAAATTGATTTGAAATATCATCTAAATTCCTAATCTATAGGTGATGTACTGCTCAAATTCATATTCAAATTCAAATTCACATCTAAAATCACACAAATAACAATCAGAAACATGAATCAAATACCTCTATTAAATGAAGATGCTGATACATAAGAGGCCTATCATCACGAGCTGATTCAAACGAAACAGAAAGATCAGATCTCACACACTCTTGATCCTTCTTCTGCTTCACGTTCCTTCTACTATCCAAGCTCGGAATCGAGCAAACGCTTCCTGAATTGGTTATCTCACCTAACGCCACACGCTTCTTTGTAGAACAAGTTTGTTTGAAAACGTTGTGGCTGACGTCATGGACGGTGGCGATGTGGAAAGAAGGCTTTGTGGATGGTCGGTTGATGACGTGGACGCAGTTTTCATCGGTGTCCATTGAAGTTGCAGGGATTGAAATGAAATTAGGGTTTTGGTGAAGAAGAGACAATGAGCGCGATGTGTGTAGAGAGTTTAAAATGGATTGAATGCCGCGCTGCTGAATCATTTAACATTTCAAGTTTTACCCGCTTTCGTGTTTTACGGGAAATATTCATTTTTTTAGTGATTTATTAATTTAATTAGAATCAAAATAAATAGGCAAATTGTAAAATAATAATCTTATCTTTCTGAAATTGGCCGATAATAATCACAAGTCAGTTATTAGCCAATAATAATCCGACCTCGTCCATTTTTTTTGTAAAATAGTCCGCCGTTAAAATAGCTTAACGGAGTTAAGTTTTTTTCCGAATTACAAACCAATGTTTTAGGGCTTTTGATCAGAACGAGGATACGAGTCGATTGATGTAAAACTTACCTCAAAATACTGCCCCCAACCCACGAAAACGGTGCGTCAATTCGGGTGTTTAACTTCCAATTAACAAAATTCAAGCCATTTCGAACACAATTTCGAGATAAGTTTTTACATCAATCGTCTCGTATCCTCGTTCTGATCAAAAGCTCTAAAACATCGGTTTGTAATTCGGAAAAAAACTTAACTCCGTTAAGCTTATTTTAACGGCGGTCTATTTTACAAAAAAATTGGACGAGGTCGGATTATTATTGGCTAATAACTGACTTGGGATTATTATCGGCCAATTACAGAAAGATGGGATTATTATTTTCCAGTTTGCCAAATAAATAAATTTTATATACTAAATAATCTATCTATACTTTCTATAAAAGGAGAAATAACAATGACATAAGAAAAGCTGATGTGTCAGCAGGAGAGGGTGTCCAACAAGGCTTTTCTTATGTCATTATTACATCACTAGTTGTAACACCCATGTGAATACACGGGTATGTTTAATAACGATCCAAATCAAATACTAAAAAACATATTATAATATATCATTTAAATCGTCTGCATTTAGTTTCATATCTTTATAAAACAATGTTAAAGACAGTATGTATTAGTATTACTTGATAAACCATATATTTTGATAAACCATATATTTTAAAACACGTGAACTTTAAAACACGTTTTACATGTTTGTGTAGTGAGTTGTTTTTAATAGTAGATGTTTGTGTGGTGAGTGATGGGTATTTCCACTAAAATCTATCGCTATTTATGGAATAATGCTCGATGACATGGCAGAAATTGATTGGATGTTGTGAGTGATGAGTAAGCGGTGAGATATGGGCGCCCCAACCCCCTTAGAGTACACCCCATGACCTTACAACCCACAACTCATTTGCAACCCATTTAACTCGAGTTTGATAAATGGATTACAAGGATCATGTTCTGGTTACACGGTTTTGAGAGTATCCATATAAAGATGATGTGAGCAACACATAAATATGTGGGTCGTGGTTCAAGTTCATCAATTCAACTTGTCAACCGAAGAGGATTGCAACCGACCCAATAGGATTGCAACAGGCTTTAACAGCACTAAATTTATAAAATTAGAGATCTTTAATTAACGTGTTCAAATGAAATACTGGAATTCAAATGCAAATGCAACAGTATTTACAAATAACAAATCTGATAAGCAAAAGTATCCATCAGATTTGGAGTAAATTCATCAAATGTGTTTCCCTCTTAGTTCCTCTTCAACTTTGTTGGTGTTGCAAGAATCCTTTTGGTTGCACTAATCTCCAATGGGCTGTTCCTACTCTGTAACATCAATAAAAAATAGTAAACATCCAATCAAACCACATATAGATCAAACACGCCCGCAATGCAAAAAGAAAGCATCATAAACTCACCTTCGAGCAGGTACCACGGCGCACATTGCAGATTGGATAATCATGTGGACAGCAACTGTAGTGATCATCACAGCAAGAAGCACCCTCTAACGGACAACAACCCCAAGCGAAACAGTAGCCATGGTACTCATAGATGCAACAGCAGGTTGTGCTTTAAGTTGACAAAGACACTACCATGTTCTATAAAATAAATATATAAGGTGTCCTCTTTTTAGTTCATTGAACCTCCTATAAAATATTAATAAGGTGTCCTCTTTTTTAGTTCGTTGATAATATTAAAAAAAAAATCTAAACCTTTAGCAAAAAAGACTTACTTGTTGTTCAAGTGTCATCTCAAGTTCTTCACGAGCTTTAATGATGCATCGATAAGCAATATCCACCGCCTTTGACAAACCAAAATCAAAAACTTTAGGGGTCTATTTTGACAAGCATATTTTCAACTCCATCATAAACGCAAAGTTTGTATCATATATAACCTGTAAGCGCAGGTATATATCAAGAACTGTTTAAATCAAAATAAATGCCTTCACGTCACCACTACTCTCCTAAACTTAAGCCCCACTTTTTGCACTTATACATCCATAACCAACAGGGTAATAAATAAAAAAAAACAATACATTAAGTGCATTAACCAAGCGGAGAACAGTTTAATAGGCCATATTTACCTTGCTTAAAGCCTCGTTAGCGTCTTCTTCAGCCCTCCACCATTTTATTGACTACTCAAATGCTCTCTACTTTGACTTCTGAGCATCCTTAGTGGCATACCTGAGTCTATCCTGCAAGCCAGAAGATGAAAGCCTTTGTGGTCGTTCCTTAAAGAAGAAAATAATATCCACAAATACTCTTCCTTCAACATAGCTTTATGTACGTAAATACAAAACAACTGATATGAAAAGTTAATACTAATGAATGGGTCAATTTGATTGTGATTTACCTTAGATATGTCAAATGAACTCATTTTAAGTAAAAGAGGAGTGGGTCAATCAGGTGCGTACAGCTTCCTAACTCATTTTATTGAAATATTCATGTGCAAAGTTACTGCAAGATGTTCATGTCCAATCTTAGCTTTTGATACCCATTCTGTAATAATATGGGAACAATGTAACAATATTATTAGGTATAAAAATGATTTAAGAGATGATGCCATGATTATTCCTTAAAAGAACCCCTTTAAATGTGCATCTGTTGTTTAAAGTTATAATAACTAAAACATCTGTTTTGAGTGTTTGGCAAATTTTGACTATTAAGGAACCAAAAAAAAGACATTCTTGTTAAAAACATGTATCCAAACACCCCCTATGTTCATCTTTACTACAAACAGATCAAGTGAGTAAGTGTACCACATATTGAGGATTGTGAATCGATAGTCTTTGGATTAAGATTCTGAGACCACAGAGGGTTTCCTGCCATTCCACCACACCTTGAAAACCTATTTAAGTTATCCTGCAACCCAAACAGTCACTCAACAAACTCATTCATCATGTGAAAAGATCTCATTTTGATTTCAGATTTTAAAACTCATGCAATAAATCACAAATCTTGCACCTATTTGAAAACAATTTCTTTTTTAACCTTTGATCAAACTGTTACATCTTCCCTAAAAAAACTGCTTTACAAAGATTACCTGGTTTTTTAGCTCGTCAGTTTCATCTTCAGCTTCATCATCATCAAGAACGTCCTCTATGGCCTCTGACATCATCTCAGTCTGCAGAAAGATAGGGAAGAAGTTAATTTTAGGTTCATCTATAAACCCTAACAAAACGGTCTTCAACATAGTCATCACAGCTCGATGAGGTTGTGATCTCTATGTAGTCATCACAGCTCCATGGTTATCTGCTGATCTCTATCAACTACAATTTGAACTGTACTGAGAAGATGCATTATTTTGTATTGTAAAAAAAATAATCAAAAGTAAACATTAAACAATCGGCGAATGAGAACTTACATAATTAATGCATGACTAAAAGTCTGTTTGCAGCTACTGGAAATATGAGAAACATACTGGCGAGTAAACAATCAACGAATGAATAACTTAGATTGATCGGTTTTCCGGTTTCGCAACGGTAGGCCGATTTTCGTCAAAGACCTAACCGGCAGGAGCATTACCTTGGTTTTGATCTTTTTTGAGGACTAACCTGATCATCACCATTCACTTCTCGTATGTCAAAAATCCATCCCGTTTCTTTGCATTTCTCTTGTTATTACACCACCTAACAAAACAAACAGTAATTAACCGTCATATCTGAGATCATATTTTCCATCAAAAAACAACTATTACTAAAATGAAACATTCATTACCTTGAACATGATTCATCCTGAAACACATACCTCAACAACATCTTCCTCTCTACCATCATCAAAAGCCTGATCATTGTTGACACCCAATGGTTCAAATTAGGATAAAATATAAAAACTCACAATCAGCCTTCAAAAAAAAAAAAAAAAAAAAACGATCAGATGAATAAGTTTCAAAAACAGGATTTGTTAAAATGGCTTAAAAATTAAAGACAACACAATTGATTTTTGAACTTAACCTCTGCAAAAAAAAAAAAAAAAAAAAAAAAAAAAAGGTCAGTTAAGAAGAAACATTCGGACAATCATTTTAATTTATTTGGGTTAAAACTACCTTCTTGAAGTGTTGACCAGCAGCATCTGCAGTAATTTGGGCAGGCTTAGCATTCTTTGCTAAGAATAATATCGAACAAACAAAACCCAAATCAGTGAAGCCCTATAAATCAAAATCCAAATATTTAGAAATCAAATACAAAGAAACATGAAATTCGATTGATACCTGGATAGTAATCATCCAAATCAGAGACTTGAATCGGAGATTTGGATGATTTGAGAAAGAAGAAAGCGTCGATACGGTCTGGATAGTTGATGTTGAAGACCATCTTCCATCACATTCGCCACCGATAATGATAGCGCTAGGGTTATATCAGCCCATGTTCTCCTCAATCTGCATCTCTAAGGTTGTGTTTGAGATTTAGGATTTCCTGTATGGAAGAGTTCAAAGAGTGTCGCGTGAGAGAGAGAGAGAGAGCATATATTATGTTTGAATTTTGAAATTTGGAATTATCTATTTGAAATCCCTAGATACTTCTAGAATATATGTTTTCAATTTTGAAATTCAAATGAAGGGGGAAACAATTATTTATTATGTATTTTAAATAAAAAATGAAAGTGATGTATTTTAAATAAATAAAAAATTCAGAATTATGACATCAGCGGAGTCTATGTGGCATAGCTAATATCATGACACGTAGGAAAAATTAAGTCATCATCTAAGGTCCTTTAATAGAGAGTATAGATAAATCCTAATATATAAATCACTTTAAAATACATTTAATGTTCTATCAAACCACTGCCTTGTGTATTTTCAAATGTTAAAGGTCTGGACCACATTCCAAAGGGCAAACCATTGCCCATCTACGAGAAAGTAGCAGCTGGTTCCTTTGGCAAACGTATACTTAGCAGCAGCAGTTGTTGTTATCTTCCATAATGCTTTTAGATCAGCGGATGTTTAACGCTAATTACCGGGAAATTCAAATTCAAATATGCATGGGAATAAGTAATTAGCAATTAATGCATGTCACTCAGAAACTCCTGTCAATCATCCTTCTTATATAAGGCTTTTCTTCTCATTTCCCTCTTTATATTTCATCACGCTTTCATCTTCTCTGATTTTGAAATTTGAAATTTAATCACAATCCGAATTCCGAATTAGAAGCATGTCAATATCAGTTGACAGTAATAATCTTAGTTTTGTTAACGATTTGAATCCTGGGAAGGATATGTGGAACATGAAGGCGAGAATTCTTCGAAATGGAATCAGGGTTACAAGATGGAGATCATCTTCATTGATGAGAAGGTAATTTGTATCTCTGCATTTCCGTTTTATTATTATTTTAGAAAATGTAGTGTTGTATGCTAAGAAGATACTTTCTTTAAATGTTCTTCAGGGTGCTAAGATTCAAGCAGGTATTAAGAGTCATTTGATACCTGTTTTTGATGGACAGCTGCAAGAAGATGCTGTTGTGATTCTGTCAAAATTTGGTGTTGGTGAGAATAAATATTTATATAAAGTAGTAGTGCAGCCTTATAAAATCAACTTTTAAAGATGCACGACTGTTACTCCTGTGAGAGATTGGCAAGGTGTTGAGTATGGTTTCAATTTCAGAGCTTATGAAGATATTCTTCAAGGAGAGGCGTTAAACGCTTTGAGTGTTGGTAGTGTATATTTTTGTAATCATGTCTTGCTTGTATAAGAGTTTTACTTATATTCTTGTATAATGTGATCATATAGATGTTGCTGGATCTGTGATTTGTTGTGGAGATCTTGAAATCTTTGATTTGACCTCCAAATGAGACTAAGAAGATGAATTTCGAGATTGAAGATTTGGAGTAAGTTGTTGTTTATATGTTCAGTCATGTACTGATCATTAAATGTATTTAATGATGTTAATAAATAAGATGAAGAATGTTTGTATTTAATGTGGGATCTTGGTAATGGTAATAAATGAGATTTATAGTGTTTGTATGTAATGCTGAATCATGGTAATAAATGAGGTCTATAGTTTATTCTTAGTGAATATGGTAGTTAATTTATGGCTCATTTGCTACTTTAATAAATGTTATAGCTTTCCTGATTGATTTTCTGTTTTTATTCATTCAATGTTGTTTCGATATGAATATTCTTTTCATGTAGAGGTAAGGTTTTGCGGTGTACTGTGTGGAATGATTATGCTCTGCAGATTAAGTACTTCATTTCTAAAATCCCACCTCATGAGCATGTGATGGTTGTTATACAGCATGGAAAGTGTAAGGAATGGAAAGCTATTTTTGTTACTTTCTGCAAATCATAACTGTATTGTTTATTTCTGGCAATATAAAGACAGATATACATTAAATATCTATATACTTTTCCATGTAGGTGAATATACTGTTCAAAGTGATAAGTTTGCAACACGAATTTTTCTGAATGAAGAAATTGATGAAGTTGATGAGCTAAGGAGGAGGTAATTTCTCAATGTAATTTCTATGTATATAGATGTTCAAGTCAAATACTTGGTTTCATCTCATTTGTATACTAATTCTAATCATTTGGGGTATTCAAAAGGCATATACTGAAGTTTGGACAAGGGAGTGGTTCTACTTCTCAAACGATACTATCGTCTCAGAGTGTTTTTCCATTACATAAAGAATTTGTAACTGAAGGTGTGAAGAAACATATTGATGAGATTAGCGAGATAGAAAAGGTTTCACATCTTTGTATATAGTTTGGTTATTTGTTTGGTTTGTCACCTGCGTGTTTTTACAGGAAGTGTCTTGCGTTTTTACAGGAAATGTCTTGTGTTGTGGTTGCGACAATTAAGATTGTGCTAGAAGAGTATGGTTGGTTCTATGCTGGCTGTCGTAAGTGTTTCAAGAAGGTGATGGGTAAAAGTGAATACTTGCAGAATGTTGAAAATGTTTCAGATGATATTCTTCGATTGCCTATGACTTCTTTGGTTTGTATAAGATGTCATACTGAATGTACATCGATCACCACAAAGTAAGCAATGATGATTATTTAGCGTTATATTTATATAAGTAACATTCTAAGACTGATATTTGAATATAGTTTTGCAGTTTACTTAGTTAGTTGTGTATATTTCAGGTTCAAGGTGCAAGTACGGGTGCAGGATGAGAGTGGTAGTGTTTCTTTTGTTATGTTTGATAGAGATGTTCAGAAGCTTCTTGGATTAGCGGCGAGTGACATAAGAGAGAGGCAGGTTAAGGCCAATGATACTGGATTCCCTCATGAGATACTTCGATTGGTTGATAAGAAGGCTGCTTTTAAGATTGATGTTTCAGAGTTCAATCTTAAAAATGACTATCGTGTTTATACTATGCAAAAAACATGTGATGATCCAGTAATAATTGCTGAGTTGGTTGGTGGAGATGGTAATGGTGATGAAAATACTGATGAGGTAGCATATAAAATTACTCTTTCAATCTATTTATTTTTCTTTTGAGTTTTAAACACTGGATTATGTACTTTTTTATATGATATCATATATTATGATCCTTTAGGTTACTCAAGAGGTAGCTGACGTTAAAGACGTTAACCTTTCAGACTCTTCCCAGGTGTCTGCTGAACGAACTTCAAGGGTGAGTATTTATTTTTAAAGTATGTTTAGTACGTTTGAAAAGAGTTCATTATTTTATAAAATGAGATCAATAATTGTTTTGTGATCTGTTGCAAGGATGCTGTCTCTGTTACGGCCGACTCTTCAGCCGTTGAAGTTGAAAAGGATTCTGGATCAAGTCCCAATGGAAAGCGGATGGCTCGAGATGCTGATGTTGTCAACGTTGGTGAGCTATCCACTAATGTGAGAAGAACCCGGAAGAAGCTGACTAAGGTTAACAATTAGATGCTTATGAAAAAACAATTCTTATGAGAGATAAGTAGAAACCACTTATTTTTGAAGAATCCTTGTGGTTTTTATTTATGTCTATTAACTGTTGTTTTAACAAACTGTGGTTAAAAGTTTGGTTTGTAAGGGCTACGATGATGAAAATGATATGTAATGTCTATGGTTTGAATATCAAGTAAGGTTAACCTTTTGTTTGTTATATAATATATTATTGTTATTATACATTATATACATTTTTGGTGATATTGAAGGACTGAATAAGTAGTAGGGTTGTATATTATTGTTAGATTGATGAATGAAAATTTAATCAATTGGTTAGTCGGAAAACTGTTGGGGTCTGAGATACATTAACATCTGTAAGAGGCTAAGCACTGTTATAGCGTGCAAACATCTGTTAACCCCTAAGCACTGTTAAAAGATCTGTTAAAATCTAAGCACTGTTGTATCGTGCTTCAACAGACCTTATGAGCTGTTGATCATCGTCTGTTAAAGATCTTATATTATAGATCTTCTGTTGAATTGTGTAATATCTGTTGGTGAACAGTAGGACTTAGGTTCATCATACATTTTACTTCATCAGCAGAGGTTCTCTTTAGCAGACCTTTGCTTCAGCAGTCTTTGTCTTAACAGAGCTTTTGGTTCATCAGCAGAGTTTGTTTGGCTATTGATGGACTAGATAAGTAGTAAGGTTGTATATTATTGTTAGATTGATGAATGAAAATTTAATCAATTGGTTAGTCGGAAAACTGTTGGGGTCTGAGATACATTAACATCTGTTAGAGGCTAAGCACTGTTATAGCGTGCTAACATCTGTTAACCCCTAAGCACTGTTAAAGATCTGTTAAAGGCTAAGCACTGATATAGCGTGCTTCAATAGACCTTATGAGCTGTTGATCATCATCTGTTAAAGATCTTATATTATAGATCTTCTGTTGAATTGTGTAATATCTGTTGGTGAACAACAGGACTTAGGTTCATTATACATTTTACTTCATCAATAGAGGTTCTCTTTAGCAGACCTTTGCTTCAGCAGTCTTTGTCTTAACAGACCTTTTGGTTCATCAGCAGAGTTTTTTTGGCTACTGATGTACTGGATAAGTAGTAGGGTTGTATATTATTGTTAGATTGATGAATGAAAATTTAATCAATTGGTTAGTCGGAAAACTGTTGGGGTCTGAGATACATTAACATCTGTTAGAGGCTAAGCACTGTTATAGCGTGCTAACATCTGTTAACCCCTAAGCACTGTTAAAGATCTGTTAAAGGCTAAGCACTGTTATAGCGTGCTTCAACAGACCTTATGAGCTGTTGATCATCATCTGTTAAAGATCTTATATTATAGATCTTCTGTTGAATTGTGTAATATCTGTTGGTGAACAGCAGGACTTAGGTTCATCATACATTTTACTTCATCAGCAGAGGTTCTCTTTAGCAGACCTTTACTTCAGCAGTCTTTGTCTTAACAGACCTTTTGGTTCATCAGCATAGTTTATTTGGCTATTTATGGACTGGATAAGTAGTAGGGTTGTATATTATTGTTAGATTGATGAATGAAAATTTAATCAATTGGTTAGTCGAAAAACTGTTGGGGTCTGAGATACATTAACATCTGTTAGAGGCTAAGCACTGTTATAGCGTGCTAACATCTGTTAACCCCTAAGCACTGTTAAAGATCTGTTAAAGGCTAAGCACTGTTATAGCGTGCTTCAACAGACCTTATGAGCTGTTGATCATCATCTGTTAAAGATCTTATATTATAGATCTTCTGTTGAAGTGTGTAATATCTGTTGGTGCACAACAGAACTTAGGTTCATCATACATTTTGCTTCATCAGCAGAGGTAAAACCACAAAGTTTTGAAAGTATATACTAAGACTACATAACTTCATTCTTAAGTTAGTTTCCAAATAAGAAATTTGTCCATTAAACATGTCAACTAAAACATAAATTATACAAGGCTGAAAAGGTGTTCAAAGATCATGTCAACAAACTTCAAAGTGTATTTTTTCTCCTCTTACACTTTTTTCTTCGACTATCTCAAACCTCAGCTTTTCCCCACAGATATTCCCGTTTCATCCATGATATGCTGCCAGTCTGTATGCATCACTAGATGGTTGTTGTCGTCAGGTCTTCTAGGATCTCTCCTAACAATCAGCTGTACCAAAAACTTCACATGACCAAATGACAATACAGCTCTACGGTAATCATTTAGCTGGTGTTCTCGAACAAAGTTCCTCGGTATTGCCAGTAAAGGAAAATTCTTTCTTTAGTTATTCATTCAAAACAACATATACTTTAAGTAATAACAGATAGATCCAAGATTATAAGTAAAATCAACCATATTAAAAGTAGATATGTAAATACCAAGCTGTGTGTCTCTAAAACATGGTATTCAAACTGTTTTTTATAATGTGGACGCCTTTTGCGGTGTTGGTGATTGGTACGGCTGCAGTGATGTTTTCTCTCCCCGTGAAGTGCAATCCCGTCTTTGTTAAAAACCTTCACAGTGAAGTTAAAGTCGTCTTCAGGAGTACTTCCCATCCATTGAAACAACAGTTGGCAGCTTTCCTCAATGTCATTTTCGAAGCAAAAAGTTGTTCATCCTGGTCCCATAAAACCAGCAGCTAATCCCTTTTTGTTTTCAGGAGAGAAAACATAATGCACATCAACTTTACTACTCTGCTTTGGTCCATGTACTTTGGCAACCAAGTTATCAATTTTTAATCTCCTTTGCGACAACAGCTTCAGTAAATCGTGTGGTAAATGCTATAATTTTCATATATTTTAGAAATGTCATATTAGATTTTATATAGGATACAAAATATAAATTAGAAGTTTTTCTAACAGTCCAAAAGATACACTGGCAATATATAAAAATAAGTAGCAGTTTTTAACCTGCTTGCAGTATGTTTCTTCTTCAGCCTGTATCAAGCATCCATGAACATAATCTCTGTTCGAGCCATCTTTTCTAATCTCCAATCCCTCATTGTTCAAAACATTTATCTCAAATTTTGCTTCCTTCAATTTTTTTAAACACAGCTTGTCTATGTTGTTATTTCTATAAGTTTCAACATACCGGGTCCATTCTGGCCCGTTTATCCTCTTACATTTATGACCGATGCTCTGTACTGCAATCTTATACTTAAAACCCGCATAATCAACCAACTTTATCACTTCACACTTTCTTGGTAATTGGTTAGCCATTATCTTTGGAAGTACCTATGTATATAAAATACACAACATTTAATATATCTTTAATTTTATAAATACAGTTTTTAGCATACAATTGTGATTTGAGCTAATTTGTTCTAAGAATATAGCTTACCAATCCCTCATTTAGGTCTGCCAATTGAGAGACGTTGATAATTATCATAAACTCCATCTGAAAGTAAAAAAATACAATAACAGTTAAATACTAAAATATAAAATCAATTGTATCCGAAAAGCATTCTATTTAAGGTATAAAAAAATATCCAACACTCTGTAGGACCAAACTTATATGTTGTGTACTTTAATATGGTCCCTACAACCAACAATATGAATCTAACACTGTTTAAGATCAAATTTTTATTATTGTATAATAAAAAAGTATTATATGGCAATAAAGTTTTCAAATATCCATGTTTGTGTCAACTACAAACTTCAGTTTTTTTCAGCAGACAAGGCTATATTCACTTACAAATCAGACATATGAGTACTATAAACTGTTTGCAGAATATTTTATGAAAATTAATATTGATAGAACAAATGTATCAACACTACATGGCAGTTCATACAATAATTCTAAAACCATTCGTAAAATTTACAACCAAATATTTATGAAACAATAATATTTCAAATTGTTATTTAAATGGAATGAATCAAAATGTAACTAAATAGGTTGATATAAATCCTATTATAAAATAAAGAAAATAAGTTCATATAAGTTTATCTATTTTAACATCAGTAGATTATGATTTTGATGTTTATATAATTTGAAATGAGGAAACTAAAAGGAACATGTCAAAGAATACCTATAAAATACACAAGAGAACAAAAAAAAAATACATGATCTATAACTTTAAACTTCTGATCGTCAAGTCTGAGGAAGAAGAAACTGTAGAGTTTTTTCGCCGGAGAAGAAGAGGTGAGATTGTATTGGGATTGTTGAAAATAAGATATTTATTTATTAACTTGTAATTGTTTATTTATTTAACTTATAATAATCTTTAATATCAGGATTTAAAAACTATTTTTAATTATATAAATATAAATATATTAAATTAATAGATAAGTTTTTCGTATTTAACATTTTAAATTTATATACAAACAGTGGTTATTGCTGTGCAAAAATTGCGATGTTTTAATGTAAAAGGGGGTAAAGTATAAATTTTACAAAATTTAATTTCAACCAACCAGTGTAAATGTAACATCTGTATTAACTCCATTTAATATACTTTTCATCTCCATTATTGAATATAAGCTCCAGAAAAGATATTCGGAAGTTTTCTCAAATAACTTTCTTATCAAAATAGGTAAGGTTCTATTGCATAATATAGATTACACGCTATAAAATCAAGTATTTTTTCTTTGAATTTATTGTTTGTATTATATATGTTAGATTAATCATTATTTGATGTTATGAGTATGTGTTTGTCACTGACGGCATTTCATATTCTCTCTTGAAACAAATAATTGTTGCTGTAATCCGGTGTATTTTTATTGATTAAGTACTGCATTAACTTAAATGAAGTTACTGATAGCATTCTCTGTCACAATTTGTGCATGCATCTTCGTGATGTTGTCTTCTACATTACGATTGATAAATCAACCATATAATTTTTGGTTGATGCTCATTTGCTTAATTGTTGTGAGAGATGATGATTTTCGTTTTGTGCTTTGTTTTTATAATACCTTAAGTGTGTGAATATACCACTTGATTTTTATAATAACTTGTAAGTTTAAATTGTTTATTGTAGATATGAATCTATCCAATCAAACACCATCCTTTTTACAAATCCTTAATGAAGATGATTTTATATTTTTGGTATGTTTTTTAACTTTCTTGCTACTATTAGGATTCTACGTTAATTTTTGATGTAAGATGTTTGTTAACTACTGTTGCAGAATATACCACTTGATTTTCAGACTCTGTTGTGGGGCAAGGAGGTCCCGTATAGGCGAATTGTAGAGTTACTTGATGGTGATAAATCATGGTTAGTACGAGTAAGGAAGAGAGATGATCATTGTATATTTATGGATGGATGGACAAAGTTTGTTAGAGATTGTTGTTTGAAAACGAAAGATGTTGTATTGGTGAAAGCTATTGGACGTTTGTCGTTCATTGTCTCATGTTTTAAAGAAAAAGTGTACGAGAACTCTTACATTTCAGCAAATATTAGCCCTGAAGTTGGCATGACTGTAAGTAACGATATATTATTTCGTTACTTACTCTAAATATTTTATGCTATCTCAACAGCTTGCTAACATCTATTTGCCCTTTTAACGTTTGTTTCCTTATAATCTTAACATCTGTTGACTAACCTTTTTAACTTCTGTTGACTAAGTCTTTTAACCTCGGTTGACTAACATCTGATATTTAAGATCTGTCCACGTTGCAACCTCTGCTGGACATAATGGATGACAGTTGTTACGAAACCTCTGTTGGATAGCAACAAATGTATGTAATAGTTGATAGCCAAACAGTGGTTAGGTTGTGTGTAAATACTGTAACTACTGTTGACTAACCCTGTTGAGTAATTCTCATTTTAACTTTTGTTGACTAATCCATTGTAACTTCTGTTGCTCATTAGTTCATATCAAATTTGCAAGTCTGCGCTAAATATTCCTTTGCTTCTTCTATAGCTAATTGCTGACAAATTTTGGAAACAATTCTATGGTAAAAATTATGAGTATGGGATGGCAACTATCTATGTTGGTGAAAGGTTTTGGAATGTGATGATGAAAGGATGGACTGATGGATGCGGATTTACTGATGGATGGTCAAAGTTGATTGAAGAAGTTCCCATACCAGTTGAATCTTGGTTGGTTTTCACCATGATTGCATCTAAAACGTTTGAGCTTTCCGTTTTCCATTCCGAGACTGGAACTGAGGTTTCTTTCAAGAAAGTTGATGTAGTTGTTTTGGATGATTCAGTTTATGGAGATGTTGGGTTTGATTTATTGGCTGCGGTATAAAATTTTGATGATATAATACATTGTTTGATAACATGACGGTGATAAGTAACTTTTATTATATTATGCTAATAACTTTTGAAATCTCATTTTGTAGGCTAAACACAAACAGCTTCTGGATTCCGGGGAAGTTGCTTTGGATGATGAGGATGCTGGAGCTTCGGTTGGTAATTCTAAGCAGCTTACGAGTTTTGAGGATATTTTTAATGTATATATACACATGTAATATTTATATATTATTATGATTTAAAATATGGTTTCTTATATATGATCCTTCTTATAAATATAGTTTGGTGATGATGGGCTATTTGATTCAAAGATTGCGTGTCTGGTTGATGAATCAGATGTTAAAAATGCTGTAAATTTATAATTTTCTACGCATATATTTTATTGTATTATAAGTATAAGAAGGTTTTTTTAAATTTTGTTGTAGCCTGAAGATCATTCTGTAAAAATAGTTGATGATGTTAATGATCGTTAACTACAGTCTAAAGATTTTCCTGTTCGTGACATTCTGCCTCTTCAAGTGTTGCATCTAATGTAAGTGTTTATTAGTTTTATACTGTCTATTTTATTATTGTCTCAATATATTGATATTCTTCTGTATGATTGAGTCTTAAACTTCAAAGCTGAGTTGAGAAGATAGTTTGTGTTGATAAAGAAAGTTATAAAATTTCAAGAATTTAGAGTTGTTATATTCTAAAATAATTTACTTAGGTGGAAAAGATGCGCAAACTTCGTGGCAAGACAATTGTAGAGGATAATAAAGCTGTTGATAGACCATGTAAAGTTTGAAAGGTTCGTTTAGTATCATCTACTTCAAAATCAGTCTTACACTTCACCACACATGCTGAAGACAGACTTGTAAGCTTTTGCAGTCGTTGATTTGTTTCGTTATTTCAACAATTTCAATTATATATCAATATTTTATAAAATTCACTATTCAATTTTCTGTTTTTTAGCAACTGCCATCAGATGTATCTTCTGCGTTGGATCTGCATACTGATAATCCTAAGCCTATCAAGATCCAGAATCTCAAATGTGAAGTCCAGGAACTGTTTACAACATCTCAAAAAACCAATACTGGATTCAACTATGCTGTTGTTGGATGGTCTTCTTATCTGAGATCTTGTAATATTGCTTTTGGTGATGAACTTTCGTTAGAGTTTCACAAGTCTACTCAATTGTTGAAGTTAATAAAAGTTGTGCATATCGTGACAAAGATAAAGGCCTCTTAGTTTCATGTCATGATTGTTTGTGGTTGTACATTTGGTTCGTTGCTGGTACTAATTTTGCTTCTTATACATGTTCTATATGTAGTTATGTCTATAAACAAGTTTCATTGTCAATGGGTGGGTGCTACTTTTTTTTGTGGATAGCACAATGGAAATACTCATATGTATCTTACATATTAACTGATGATGCATGTCTATAGTTGTCTTTTAGTTATAATAGATAACACGTTTTGGTACAATATCTATACACATGTATATGTTCTATCAATATGTGTTATGCATGGTTTTCTAACACATGTTGTTAATAACATTATTCTCTTAACATCTGTTTACTAACCTTTGTAATTTCTGTTGACTGACCTTTTTAACATAGGTCGATTAACATCTGATAGTTACTATCTATCCATCTAGTAAGCTCTGTTGGAGATTATGGATGACAGTTCTTAGTAAAGTCTGTTGGAAAGCAACAGAAGTTTTTAACAGCTAATAGACAACAGTGGTTTCCTATCAACATAATGGAATTGATGTTGAATAAAACTATTGATCATTAATTTATATCAATTTTGTAAGTTTGCAGTAATTATTTTTTTACTCTCTGTCAATATGTGTTATGCATGGTTTTCTAAGAAACGACACGTGTTTGCACACGGGTCTTACCGCTAGTTATATATAATAAATGAAAGTGATTTGGGCCACGTGTCACTTAATTAGGGCATCATTTTTCCCCTTTTCCCGCTCAACAGTAACCACTGCCCTTTATTCTCACATTTTCACAAACCCTATTTTATTCTTCTCCTTCACCTTTTCATACAAGATCCCCTTTCTCTTTGATGTTCATCCTTCTCCTTCTTCACATTTCCATCTCTTCAACAACGTCCTGCAAAGGTTACTTCTATTGGATACAGCTGCGTTTGAAACCCTAAATCATGTACCGTCGAGTAGTTGAAGAACAGAATATTCATGTAAGATCTATTTTTTCATTCAGAAATTTTATTTCGTTTTATCTATTTTCTCATACTGAATACGATGAACCCTTTTGTACCCTCAGAAGAAAAAGCAGATCTCCTAGGGTTTCTTATCGTACTCGATGAACCCTTTTGTACAAGCTCCTGTTAATCGGTGACACTGGTATGTTGTAATAATGTTTTTATTATTGTGTATATATATGAAATATATGAATAACTCTGTTTGTAGCTTTTGATTTTGTTTTTCCTTTGTTATTGTTTATTCAGATGCTTGCTTTGTTGTATCATGTGATTACGAGTAGACTGATTTTGATATGTTTGTAGTTTATGTCTTTCACAAGCTGTTTTGTTGATTTATTCACCCATGTTAGTAATTTTTGATGCTCATATGTTTCTTGATCCTCTGTTTTTATTTCAACTTTTATACTATTATTCTAGCAATCCAAGCAGAATATATAGATTTTATGCTTTTTTTTATTATTATTATTTTATAGAGTTTGTTGATTAGAAGCAACCTCTACCGGACGGTTGTTGACGAGACTGAAATGTGAAAGAGAAGGACGGTAAATTCATTGTTGGATTGTGTATGCGGTTAACTAAATTGAGTAGCTTAACTACTTAATTACAGAGAAGTTTTTGAGATTGTTTTTACACTTTATTATTTTTGCAGCAAGTTGTACTTCATTTGTTCATGTGGCAATTTTATATTTGCAGGCTTTTGAATTAAGGTTGGTTGTTACTTAATTTGTGTTTGCTTTAATGATTTTCAGTTTCATGAAGTCATTGTTTAGAAACTGATTTTGTTTTCAGGTCTGTTGATAGGTGATACCAGCCCAAAAGTTTAGGCTTCATCCCTTTTTGTTATTCGGTATGGTACTCATTTACAGTCCCACTTTCAATGTGGTTGTGTTAGTCATGTATTTGATTTTTGTCCTTTTCTTTACAATTGAAGTTGTGGAGAGACGAATTAAGAAGGTGGAGCGGAAGACAATCTCAGATGAGTATAGGAATTTTAGTGCATGATTGAGATCATTTGGACCCATGTACTGTAAGTCATTGAATGTTTTAATCTTACAATCAGTTTTACTTTGTTTTTTATGAAGGTGCTGTTGTCATGGACATCAAAGTGATTGCACAACACCAAGGTAACCTCAATTGGTCTGGTTTATTTTTTGGTATTCGTAACCTTTTGATTTACCATTTATTGATACATTGATTCATTTGTAATCGCTTGCAGATCACCCGTCATCTCAATTTGAGCAATTAAACGGAGTTTTCTTAATCATCACCGTAAGTTTCCTTCACTAATCTATGCATTGTTAATTCCACATGTTTTTTTTGATTCTTAATCGACGATTCTGTTTCACGTGTACTTTTTGCTGTTAGTTCCACGTGTTTTTTTCAGATTAATTGTTTTGATGAAAAGGGAAATCGTTCGAGATGTTTGATCCGAATAAAACATAGTGGATATTGCTGAAGGAGATAAAGATGATGTTGATTTGGCTGTTGAAGCTGCACGTTGATCCACAATAAGCACTGCCCAGCTAAGTTTCCTACAATGATAGTGGTTATAACAAGTTAATAAGGCAAAACTCTGATCTGCCTAATAACTGTTGGATATAACGACGGTTGTACACAAAGACTGATGAACATCATCCACTGTTGAAGACCAAACCACTGATGAAGACCAAAGTCCTGTTGAAGACAAGCACTGATGAACCAAAGGCCTGATCAACCAAAGGTGAACCACTGTCCAATAACAACATTGGTTCAGCATCAACATTAGTTATTCTACCTTTGTTTATGTTAACAGTGTTTTTCACATTAGTGTTTTTTAGTCTGTTAGGTTGTTAGAATGTCATCACCTCAGTGTTTTATATGTAACAATTTTTATGACATCAATGTTTATACGTAACAGTGTTTATCACAACAGTGTTTATATGTAACAGTATTTATCACATCACTTCAGTGGTTTGATCTGTACTATAAATTGAACAGTTGTTTCATCTTTATACTAATAAATAAAAATCAAGTACACTTGGATGATTATTAAGCTCCTCATTTTGATTATTTGGGTATAGTATTCTTGAAATTGGTCTTTTTTTGCAAACAGATGTTTATGGGCAAACATTTGTTTAAGCTCAAACATTTGTTTAAGGCCAAACATCTGTTTATGGACAAACTTCTGTTTATGGGCAAACATCTGTTTAAGGTCAAACTTCTGCTTAAGTCCAGACAACTGATATATAAGGCGAAACATCTGTTTAAGCCCCAACATCTGTTTAAAAGCCTGTTACAACCACTATGTTGGTTCAAACATTTGATTGTTAAAAGTTATCCATTGCTGAAATACAACCTCTGTTTCTTCAATCTTCGTGTTGACCACTGACTGACCAAACATCAGTGTTTCAAAAACTGTTGGGTATCCACTAATAGGAAAAATAGCAACTGCTCACTTTTTTATTGTTGACATCCACTGATATTGACCATCAGCGGTTTCCCTAAAAAACAGCCACTGCTCACATTTTTATTATTGATGGTGTTAATTAGTGATAGATTGAAATTATCAAATGGAAACTAGAATTACAATGAAATTACCATTTTACCTAATCGTTACATTCCAATGAGATAAGAGTTCCTCCAACATTGTTTTCATGATAAAATTTAAAGTTAAATTAAAAAATAAAAAAAATTCTTGATGACTATTTGTTGCAAATCAAATCAGTAATTAATGCTAATTTCTTGAGCTTTGGACATTTAAAATATGCAAAATGTGAATTTCAAATTGACGGTTATTATCTCTTAATTAAAGTTAAAATAAAAATTAGAAAATTCATCATGACAATTGCTTTCAAATCAAATTAGTAATTACTGATAATATCAGTAATTTTGAAATTTAAAATATGCAAGATGGTAATTTAAAATTGACGTTCTCTCTCTTTTTTTCCTACCTTGCATATCATTTCTAATATTTAATTACTTTAATAAAGCAGGATATAAGGATATACACTACTTGCCTTTCAAATTACATTTGCCACTGCATTCAATTAAAATTTTGAATGGAGAATTGGTAAGCTTGAATTCCAACCTGGATATTTTTTTAAGAACATCCATGCTTATTGTATTATCATATTACGTTTAGCAATAGATATATTTTGCTTATTCTTTTTTTTTATGTACAGTCTTTAAATGGAGGTTGCCAAGGTTAGCATGCTTAACAATCTGAATACATTCTCAAACAACTATTCGATTAGAGTGAAGATTGTTAGCATGTCGAAGAAGATGATGAATGAAAACAAAAATGAAATATATCGTCTTGATATGATCTTCATGGATGAGATGGTACCGTATATATTTGTCTTATAATTATTTTGGACATATGAATACCCAAATGTTATATAACACGTTTTTTATTTAATCGGATGTTTCATATTCTTAGGGAACTATGATACAAGCTAGCTGTCTGCATAAGATGCTAGGAAAATTCAAAGACTTCCTTCAGTTAGATGAATGTCTTCTTATCACCAAACCGTCTCTTGCTGCTAATAAGTCCTCTGCTAAGTATACCAAGAGAAATGACAAAATATCACTGTATTTCTATACTTCTGTTGAGAAATGCCTTGACTGGTCTGGACCGAAATACCGTTTTAATTTCGTTAACCTCAAGGATGTTGTTCAAAATAAAATTGAAGTTAATACAGTTATTGGTATGTAAATCACTACATGATATATATGTACTGTTTTGTCTTATTGTTTTTTTTTCATGTTATCGCTTCTTAATGCTGTTTTCTTTTAACAATATATTTTTGTTTATAGATTGGATTGGTTATACGGAAGTATGTTTCAATCTAGAGGATACATCAAAGAAGGATGGGAGCAAGGGCAAGAGACTTAATCTTATAGTTGAAGACCTTGAGTGAGTTCTTTTTATTAAGTTATTGCATTTTGACGTTTAAAGCGTTACAAGGTTGTTTGATGTTATTATGTTTTATGTTAATATTTTAGAGGCCATAAGTGTCCGGTTACTTTGTGGGATGCTTTTGCTGTTGACATGTTTGCTTACATGAATGATAAGAAATGAGAGAAATATGTTGTTATCCTTTGTCATTTTGGTATGGTCAACCTTTACAAAGGTACAATTTAAACTTAATTAGTTTAATTTTTTTATTTAGTAATTTATATTTATATTTATTTATATGTTTTAAATTTGACACTGTTTATATTGATCTACATTTGGTTTTATTTTTAAATTCCGGTAAGCGTGGAGTTGCAAACAGGTTTGAGCTTAGCAGACTTTTTATCGACACTGACATTGAAGAGATATCTTTTTAGGAAGAGGTATAGTTAGTAATATGTATATAAACATTAAACAGTATTATTTTGTACCTACATTTACTTTTTACGTTTTAATTTGATCACATGAATTTGTTTAGGTATGTAGAGAAAATTTCTGCTTCATCTTCATCAAATGAGCATGTTGGTTCAAACGTTATCTCATGTGTTGAAGATGAGTTTCTTAATAACCCTGATTTCATGCTTATTGGTTTCCTTGGAACCATATCAACGGTGTGTATTTTCTTATAAGTACTTTCCATGCTGAGTTTTTTATAGTCTTTTCTAAGTATTATTATTATTATTTTTTTTTTTGATATTGATAGACAAAGAAGGTTTTGGTTCTTGGCACAATCACAGCTATATGCACTGATAAACTTTGGTATTACAATGGTTGTAACCACTGTAAGTCGAGTGTAGAGGAAAGATTTGTAACAAAAGAAAATGTGGATGGCTCATTTGATGTTGATCATGCAAAATCTTTGGTGTGTACAAATGATAAATGTGAAGGAGTCGACATCTATTCTATTCCGCGGTTTGAGATTACAGTTTTATTTCCTTATACTAAATACTAATATGAACCACACTTCTGTTATTAGTTATACTAATGTTTTCATTTGTTTTTAACTTTGATAACTTCAAGATACCTATTAGGGTGCAAGACTCTTCCGGTACTGTGTCTTTGACACTGTATGATTTCGAAGCTTACAAGATTCTTAAGAAAACTGCCCAAGAGTTACTTGCAATCCAAGATCAGGTAACAAATACATGCATTCAGTTATTTGGCCATGTAGTAAATATAATTATAAATTAATTTTTATAAAATTGTAGGTTCTCAATTATGGAATCATTGTGCTCATTGTAATTTATATTAATTTTTATAAAATCATAGGTTGTTAATTCTGGAGAGATACCAAACCCATATCCTGAGATTTTTTACACGTTGATTGGAAAGAGGTATGCGTTCATCATTAATGTTAAAGACTATAACATTGAGCATCAGGTTGAAAACTATGGTATTTCAATGGCCACTAACGATGATGAGATCCTTACCGCGCTCTGCGCCAAAGTCAATCTTAACCAGGTTTAAATCTTCATTATGTCATTCTTTTCATTTCATAGTCATATCGTTTTGAAATAGATTTATACCATTGTGTGTATTTTATGTTACTGTGTATTATGTACTTAAAGCATGAGCAGTCCGAATCGTTGGATGTTCCAGATTCCTGCAGTTTGTCTACTCCTGTTGACCTTATGAAGGTAATATAAGAATTTAGTTATTTGTACTAAATTTTTTGAAACGTTAATATTTATTGTCTTTTTATATCAGGATGAGATGTCATGCAGTGGTGACAATGTTACACCTGCATCCAAAGCACTCGTAGGCAATAAGAATCCCTCTTCTGATGAAACAAAACGTAATATTCGTGAAGTGTGCGGCGTAGATGATGCAATAGGTTGCTCCTCAACAAAGCGCCGCATGAGTGATGAACTGTCTCAGGATGAAGATGCTGGTGTTTCGACGCTTTTGATTCCCAAGATTTAGAAATAGTTTTCTCTGTATTTTCAAATACATTTACGTGTTGATTTCATGTGTTGTTGCCATGTTGAACTTATGGTTTTCGTTTTGTTGGTTTTGGATGTTTGGTGTTGTTATGTTTTGGACTGATTGTGTGATTTTGAATTCCTGAAAACTTATCTGCTTATTATACTGTTATGTTCTAATATTATAATGAGTATGACCTTTCTTTGCATATTATAATGTATATGTTAAATAAATATTGAGATGTTCAATATTCAATATTTATGTTTAAAACTTATGTGTATGAATAGGAGCAACAATTTATAATATATATTGTATAAACCCAAATAACAAATTTTTTATCTACAAACATTTGTAATCTTTAAGCAATTTTAATCTTATTATCTTATCTCATAATTTATATAGGATTATCAGTGGATGTGGTTGTTCGTTATTGGTTTTTACCGTTATCCCTGCCCACTAAGGTTTAATAAGTATCCGTCATATATTGCAGTTTATAAAAAATATTTAATTTGTGCCTGTTTCTCCCATTAATTTATTTAAGTAATCTCATTCAATAACTTATTTATATACTTCAAATTTTGTCTAAGTCATTCAAAGTAGGGTGTTTAGAAAAACCGTAACCAAGCAAGAAGCGTAAACGCAAACCCATTTTATTCGGTTTTTTGTTCGGTTTATGGATCCACGTTTTATTTTATTTGTTTTGTTTGGTTTATTTGGATAACTGAATTAAAAAACCGTTTAACTTAATTATTTATTAAATAAAGATAATAATATTTTATTTTAAAAATCATATACAAATAAACCATAAACCTAACAGATGAACACCCGATTTACATTCCACAAAGATTACAAAATTTGTTGTTAAGTTTTTTATCAATGTAATAGATTGCTTGAAATAATTAATTCAATAATTTGAAACAATTCTATTTTGCTTTTCATGAAATGATTTTTAATTACAAAATGATAAAATGGAATATTATAATTTATTGTGGATATGTTAATCCCTAGGTATGACATATTGCAATTCAAAATTTAAAAACCACTGTTTGGTTCTACTTTTTTAATGTTCCTGATCCTTTACTCTTTTTTCTTTTGAATCCTTCTCCTTCTCTCATGTATGCAATGTCAAAGAATTCACGTTCATCTTCTACAGCTGCTAATTTATCTCAACGAAATTTACACAGTAAGTGAAATTATAACTTCTTAACTCATCATTTCCCAAATCAAAATCAGATTTCAGATTGAAATCATAATTCTACTTGGTTTTTTTGTAGGTCCTCTTATGAGAACTCCTCTTTCAGATATCTCAAATAGATCTCCTCTTTCAGATATCACAAATGGTAATAGCTCTTGAATTTGATTATAAGTATACTTTTTTCCGTTTTATGTTTCCAAGTGGACTGATTCTTGTGTTTCGTACATATTATACTTTCTCTGTTATTTAGTTACTTCACCGAATGAAAGGCGTAAGCTTCGAAAATTAATACTTGATAATAAGAAATCAAAGAATTCATCGTCATCATCAACGAATGTTCGTAACATCTTTTCTGACAATGCAAATTTGCTGGAATGTTCTGATACTACGGATCAACATATGTACTCCATTGCATGTCGAGCAGTTAGAAATGCTACTGGTTCTTTAATTTCAACTACACCAGGTTTGTATTTTGTTTCTTTATTATTTCTTTTGACAAATACATTACTAAACAACATACCGATACTAACATGTATGTTTTAATATTGAATGTTCGTATAACGGCATAAACATAGGTACACCTCTAGATAGCAACCGTCGATATTCCATTACTTCTAGCATCATTAGCAGTAACAATCAGCCAATATTGGGTAGTACCTCTATCCTTACAAGGTTGTCTTCTGGTAAACGTAACCTCGAGCGCAAGAAACGTGATAATACTCCTGTACCTATGCTGACTTTGGATTCAGATGAAGACGATGTGTTTTTGTGCACTGATGAAGATCCTTATAAAGGGATATCTAAAGGTTTTAATCTATTTTACCGTTTTAGGACATTTGTTGTGTTCCACCTGTAATATAACTATCAATCATTTTTGAACAGATTATTTGGACCATGGTGACCAACTGCTTACATGTCAGGTTTGTAGTACAAAGTTATGGACATCAGAAGGTGGAAAAGGTCGTTTAACTATAAATAAGCTATGTTATAGTATGTGTTGTGGGTATGGTAAAGTTCAGCTACCGCCTTTAAAGGATGCACATCCGTCTTATCAAAATTTGTTTTCTTCCTCAAATGCAAAAAGCAAGTTCTTCCTGAAGAACATAAGACGATACAACTCTATGTTCTCTTTTACATCTATGGGTGGAAAGGTTGATTCTAATGTCAACAAGGGAAACGCTCCATTTATATATCGTATCAGTGGCCAAAACTATCATTGCATGGGGAGTCTCAAACCTCCAGATGGAAATGAAGCTAAGTTTTGTCAGCTATACATACATGATACCGAAAATGAAATAACAAACAGACAGGCATTATTCAGGTACGAGTGATTTCGAAGTTCCATTTTTATTCTATTAAAGAACAACTAGAAATTGAAGCATTTGTAGTTCACTATCAGTTGTTAAGTACCATCACCTAATCCTTACTCACTGATTACTACAACAATAGTTGTTAACCATTAGTAGTTCACTATCAGTTGTTAAGTACCATCAGTGTTTTAATCATTAGCAGTGCTTACAAGGTTTCCATCAGCTGTTTGACTTAACAATAGTTTGCTTTATTCATTCTAAATTCATCAGTGGTTGTAGGTAAACTGAAATGTTACTTTTTTCTCAACATACTCTAAAAGTTTTGGGCTGGTATCAGCAGTTGTTAACAACTGCTCTTCCTTAACAATTAATTATTAATCACTGATTCTCTATCCACTGCTTATTACAATAGCAGTTGTTAACCATATGTAGTTCACTATCAGTTGTTAAGTACCATCAGTGTTTTAATCACTAGCAGTGCTTACAAGGTTTCCATCAGCTGTTTGACTTAGTACTAAACAATAGTTTGGTTTATTCAATCTAAACTCATCAGTGGTTGTAGGTAAACTGAAATCTTACTTTTTCTCAACATATTCTATAAGTTTTTATAAAACGAGATACTATTATAGTTATGTTATGTTAATGTTTTGTTGTTTTTTTTCTTTTAACAGCAAAGGAACTAAACCTTCATCGCCTACTGATAAAGAACTTGATGTTGAAATGATAGAGTATTTGAGGGCTTTATTAGATTCACAAAATATGTTGGTTAAGACATATAGGATGGTCAGAGACCATTTTCACCAATCTCCAGAGGCCAACCTTAGTCTGCGACTTATTTATAGAAGAGAAAGACGGCAGGACATATAACTTACCCACCACATCTGAAGTTGCTGCTTTGGTTGTCGGAGACATAGATAAAGCTATAGACCATCGTGATATTTAGGGGTGTTCATGAACCGATCCGATCTGATCGAGGGTCTGCTCATGCTCGGATTGAATTACAACCGATCCGATCCGAGCGGATCAAATTTGCAAAATCGAGCGCAAAAGTGATGCTCATGCTCGGATTGAATTTGAATCGATCGGCTCGGTTTCGCTCGGTTTTTATCAAATCCTAAAAAAAATCGAGCGGATCGTTTTCGCTCGGTTGAATGATAAAGCTTCGTTTTAACAAAAAACAAAATATAACTTAATTGAAACATGTCCAACACTTTACTAATAAAAGCAATACATAACTCAAATCATGATTCTAAAAATGTTCTAAAAATAAAGTGCGAATACAAATTGTCATTTAGTTCAAAAGCCATAAACTTCTTCTTTAAGCTTGAAAATCTATTTTTTTTGGCTATTATATTTTTTTGGGTTTTTAATCTATAAAATCTATAATATATATATATATATATATATATATATATATATATATATATATAGGGTAGGGATCCTAAGAGAAGTCCACCCTATTTGAGAAACTTGAGAAGCAATCTGGACCACACATTTTCCCTAAGCAAAAAATGCAAAAAAAAGGTGAAAAAAATGTAAATTTTTTTTTTTTTTTTTTTTTGAAAAATCGCTGCTTTTTCTTTAAGAATTAAAAAAAAAATTTTAAAAAAAAAAAAAATTTTTTTTGGATTTATACACATGTGTATATTGTTAATCTTAAACCATAAACACTAAAGCTAAACCCTAAACTCTAAACCCTAAAGCTAAACCCTAAAGCTAAACCCTAATTCTAAACCCTAAAGCTAAACCCTAATGCTAAACCCAAAAGCTAAAACTAAACACTAAAGCTAAACCCTTAATGCTAAACCCTAATACAAACCCTAAAGATAAAGCTAAACCCAAAAGCTAAACCCTAATGCTAAACCCAAAAGCTAAACCCTAATGCTAAACCCTAAATACTATTGCTAAACCCTAATACTAAACCCTAATGTTAAACCCTAAAACTAAACCCTAAACCATAAAGCTAAACCCTAAACCCTAATGCTAAACCCTAAATACTAATGCTAAACCCTAAATAACACTTATTTTTCAATTTTAAACATGTATATACATATATGTATAATTGACAATATACATATATGTATAGTTAAAAGATTAACAATATACACATGTGTATAAATAAAAAAAAAATTTTAATTCTTAAAGAAAAAGCTGCGATTTTTCCAAAAAAAAAAAAAAAAAAAATTTGCATTTTTTCACCTTTTTTTTGCATTTTTTTGCTTAGGGAAAATGTGTGGTCCAGAATGCTTCTCAAGTTTCTCATTTAGCCTACTACTTCTCACATGATCCTTATCCTATATATATATATATATATATATTAATTATTAATAAAAATAATTCGAGCGAAACCGAGCGATCGTCAAGCGAGCGGAGCTTTGCTCATGCTCGGATTGAATTTGAATCGAACGATCCGATCGGCTCATTTACAAACTGAGCGGGAATCGAACAAGCATTTTTCGAGCATTTTTTGAGCAATCGACGAGCGATCTTCGATCGTCGAGCAGTTTGGACAGCCCTAGTGATATTGTTGTCGAGACTCAGTCGGGAATGCTGCAGCGTATTAGCTAATTACACCCATCGTATCTTGCTCTGCAATATCCGTTACTTTTACCATATGGTGATGATGGTTATAGAGTTGATATTCCTCATAGAGATTTTATGTCCACACAAAAGAAAATAAAACCAAAGTGCACAAGGAGAGAATTTTTTTCATATAGGATCCAAGATAGAACTTATGGATTTTGCTTAATTTTAAATTGGCGAAGGTTGTTACAACAGTTTTTGGTTGATGCGTACACAATGATTGAGAGCGAAAGACTAAAGTACATCCGTAGGCAACAAGCGAACCTTCGCTCTGAAACATTTGAGAATCTTCAAAAGTATAAATCTAAAGGTAAGGATGTTTGAACAGATACTGGAAGGCCTGTTATACTTCCTTCTTCATTTACTGATGGTGCAAGATTCATGCAACAAAATTACCTCGATGCAATGGCCTTATGTAAGTGGTATGGGTACCCTGATTTCTTCATAACTATAACGTGTAATCCTAAGTGGCCTGAAGTAAAAAGATTTCTAAAAGATTCAACCATCAAAGCCGAAGACAGGCCTGACATATTGTGTCGATTGTTTAAAATGAAGCTTGATTCCTTACTCAAAGATTTGAAGGATTCTAAGTATTTCGGGGACATTAACGCTGGTATGTTATTTCGTTTTCACATCTTATCCTCTGATATATATTTCGTAATCAAGGTTATCAACTACTAAATCTATTTATTTTTCCTTTTTATTTAGTTGTTTATACAGTAGAATTTCAAAAGCGTGGTCTTCCTCATGCACATATATGCTTATTCATGAAGGTCGATCACAAATTTCCAACCATAGATCACATAGATCCATTTATTTCTGCTGAGATTCCCGATAGAAAAGAAGATCCTAAACTTTATTCCCTTGTGACTGATTATATGATTCATGGTCCGTGTGGGAATGCTAATTTGAATTGTCCTTGCATGGTTGATAAAAGATGTTCAAAAAACTTTCCGAAGAAATTCACACCACATACAACTATTGATTCAAGTGGTTTTCCTGTATACAGAAGAAGAGATTCAGGTCATACAGTTATAAAATCTGGTGTTAGATTAGACAACAGAAATGTTGTTCCTTATAACAAAAGGCTTTTGAAAAGATATCAAGCACACATTAATGTTGAATAGTGTAATCAAGCCGGTTCAGTGAAATATTTGTTCAAGTACATTAACAAAGGCTCTGATATGGCTACTGCGGTAGTTTCTGGTGATACAAATTCAACCATCAAGGAAAAGCCAAAAGACGAGATCAAGGAGTATTATGATTGTAGATATATTTCAGCGTGTGAGGCATCCTGGAGAATATTCTCTAATGAGGTTCACTATAGGTATCTTGCTGTTATGAGGCTTCCCTTTCATTTGCCGGGCCAACAGAATGTTGTGTATGGTGCGGATAACGATATTGATAATGTTTTAAGCAAGCCTTCTGTTGCTTCTTCAATATTTGTGCAATGGATGAAGTTGAACGAGACAAATGAAGATGCTAGAAAGCTGACTTATGTTGAGTTTCCTTCCAAATTTGTTTGGATACTTAAAGATAGATGTTGGCAGGTACGTAAGTCGTACCAGTGTGTTGGCTGGATTCATTCTGTATCTCCTGCATTGGGCGAACCTTATTTTTTGAGGATACTACTCAATAAAGTTAAAGGGCCTAGATCATTCGAGGAGATACGTATAGTTAACGGTCAATTATTCCTGACTTTTAGAGATGCTTGCTATGCGATGGGACTCTTAGATGATGACAATGAATACGTTGAGGCCGTTAAAGAAGCAAGTTTTGAAGGACATGCTGGGTATCTTCAAGCGTTATTTGCGACCCTGCTTTTGTCAAATACTCTTTCACGGCCAGAATTTGTTTGGGAGAACACGTGGAAATACTTAGCTGATGATATTGTTTATAGACGACAAAAAGAAACAAATATTTCAGGTTCTGATCTATCTTTTTTATTTCACATACTACATTTTGATTTTTTAATTAATAATGTTAATTTTTTGATTTGTTAAGTTTAGTGCTTCCTGAATATCAGATTAAGAACCTTACTTTGTTGAAAATTGAAAACTATTTAATTTCCAATGGTTCATCATTACGAAGGTTTGTCACTATGCCGTACCCTGATGACGATTCCTTACGTGATGCTTCTAATCGTCTGATCAATGAAGAGCTGTCACATGACCTAGATGAAGTACAAGCTGAGTCTAACAGGTTGCATCAATCTCTTATAGATGAACAACGAGCGGTTTTTGACGAAATAATGGAAGCAGTTGTAGGCCGTAAAGGAGGCCTTTTTTTCGTCTATGGTTACGGTGGAACTGGAAAAACCTTTTTATGGAAGACTTTGGCTTCAACTGTTCGATGTAGAAATGGAATAGTTTTAAATGTGGCTTCAAGTAGTATTGCTTCGTTATTACTTTCCCATAGAAGGACAGCTCATTCTCGGTTCCATATCCCCATTAATCTAACAGATGATTCAATGTGCAATATTAAGCCAAATAGTGATATTGCCAGATTATTAAAGGAAACCCAATTAATCATATGGGACGAAGCACCGATGGTACACAAACATGCCTTTGAAGCTTTAGATAGGACGATAACCGACGTATTTTCGAAAGGTAGTAGTATTCGTTCGGATATTCCTTTTGGAGGTAAAGTTATTGTATTTGGTGGTGACTTTAGACAAATCCTACCTGTTATTCCTAATGGTACTAGACAAGAAATTGTTAGTGCATGTATAAGCTCTTCATACATATGGTCAAAATGCAGACTGTTACGGCTGACTAAAAACATGCGTCTAACTATTGGAGCTGAAAGTTCAAATAGGAGTCTATTAGAGAATTTGCAAAATGGCTTATTGATATTGGTGAAGGAAACGTTGGAGATGATAATGATGGTGACACCATTATAGAGATACCAGATGATCTACGAATCACCGATATTTGTGACCCGATACAAAGTTTAATTGACTTTGTATATCCTTCAATTATTGAACAATTTAGGATTCCTGGATTTTTTTCGGAGCGAGCAATTCTAGCACCCAAAAATGAGGTAGTTCATGAAATTAATGATCGATTGCTTTCGTTATTTCCTGGTGATGCGAAAGAGTATCTGAGTTCTGATAGTATATGTCAAACTAAACAAATTCTTGATTCTTTTCAAGAAAGCTTATACTCAAAAGAAAATTTTAATGCTCTTAGGATTTCTGGCTTGCCTAATCACAGATTAGTTCTTAAAGTTGGTGTTCCTGTGATGCTTCTTCGAAACATTGATCAACAGAAAGGGTTATGTAACGGTATAAGGCTTCAAATTACTTTTCTTGGTAAACGAGTTATAGAAGCTGGAGTAATATCTGGTGGTAACATTGGCACAAGAGTTTTTATTCCAAGGATTAATATGATCCCGTCTGAGAAAAAAATACCTTTTCAATTTCAACGAAGACAATTTCCTTTATCAGTTTGTTTTGCCATGACAATTAATAAGAGTCAAGGACAATCGTTATCAAAGGTTGGTCTTTATTTGAAAGATCCTGTCTTCACTCATGGTCAGTTGTACGTTGTATTATCAAGGGTCAAGACCAGAGAAGGCGTTAAAATACTAATATTCGACGCTGATGGAAAACCAACAAATAAAACTTCTAATGTTGTTTACAAAGAAGTTTTTACTAGCTTGTAATCATTGTTTTTTCTGAGTTTTAACTTCCACCGTTCTAAGTATAGTTGTATCTATATTTTCTTAATTACTATTTTGTTTAAATTTTATTTGGTTTAAACTTTATAAACTCTATTGTGTTTTGCATCTCAGAACAATGTGTGATAAATTTATTCATAAGTAATTTACAACGCAGACAATTCTGAAGATCCCCGTGTTCACTATCAATATGCAAGAAAATTATACCGGATTTGGACTGCATAAGAGGCTACGAACTGATCAATTTCAAACCTACACCAGCCAAAAAACTGTTTCACCAAAGTCAAACCACTGTTTGACCAATGTCAAATAACTGTTTGCAAAACATATGATTCTTAGTGGTTCGAAAGTCTGTTTTACCAAAGTTAAAAAGACTGTTTGAGCAATGTTAAAACGCTATTTGACCAAAGTCAAACTACTTATGTTAAAAGCTAATTGAAGTAAAAGTGGAAATGATATTATTCATGTGGTCCTGTTGTGCTTTTGTTTGACCTCTAATATAGGTTCATGATCTAATCCGGTGATTTGAAGACATTGTTGTTGAATCGAATGAGATGGTTGATGTAATGTGGTCGTATTAATAACAAATAGTAATTAATATAACTAAGTTTCCCGAGCCCGGAAAGCAATCCCGGGTAAAAACCTAGTAAGACAGTGAGTAAGTTGCCAAAATCGTCCATGAGGTTTGGACATTTTTGTCATTTTCATTCAAAACAACTTTTTTGTAGAATATAGTCCTTCACTTTTGGGATTTTTTTGTCACTTTTATCCAAACATCTAATTTGCTTTATTTTTTTCTATCAAACATTTGGATGAAAAATGGAAAGAAATCCCAAATTCCAGGGATGATTTTGGCCAAAAAAAAAAAAAAAAAATCAAACGTTTGGATGAAAATAGCAAAAAATCCCAAAAATGAAGGACTATATGATACAAAAAAGTTGTTTTGTATGAAGATAGAAAACATGCTCAAACCTCAGGGATAATATCTTTAAAAACCTTTTTTATTGCATGGTTTAAATAAATTTAATTATATATATATATATATTAAATAATAAAAAGTTATATCTATAAAAACCATATGTATTGTACGGGTTGAATAAATGTAATTTTATATACCAAATAAAAAAAAGTTATATCTTTAAAACCATGTGTATTACACGAGTTGAATAAACGTAATATTGTTTACCAAATAATAAAAAAAATTATATCTTTAAAACCCTCGTGTAATACAAGGGTTGAATAAATATTATTTTATATACCAAATAATAAGAAAATTATATTTAAAAAAACTAATGGATATACTCGGCACGCCATAGATATGGTGATTACGGAGATGATTATTGAAAAGAAAATACAGTGGTCAAACATGTTATTCAAAAAGCAAATAAGCAGCTATTTAAGTGATAAAATATAAATTATATTTAAAAAAAACTCATAATAAATCTAATTTTATATATAAAGTATTATTGAAAGTTATATATAATTTGTTTAAAAATTATGTAATAAAATCAATATAATAATTTTTTTAATAATGAAAATAAAATTAAGTAATATATTATCACAAAGTTTGGTTTTGGTGATAAATAATTTGCTATTTATAAATCTCTTAAATTAACAATTTAAATTTAAGAATAATATTTTATTAGAAAAATAGAAGTATTTTATTCGACATTTAAAGTAGGATAAGATTTAATATTAATTTTTTTAGTTAGTTGATATAAGATAGCAAAAAAAATATATATATGATTGAATAGTTGGGGTAAAAGGAAAATAAAAATTGTAACTGTCATATAACACGTTAGGTAATATAAACAATGAAGATAATATTATATAGAAAATCAAATAAATAATATTATAATAAGAAGTATACATTAAATTTAAACTAAATAATAATTATCTATAGTTAAGTAGAAGAGATTAAACTACGTAATATTTAGTAGGAGAGTTATCTATAATTAATTAGAATAGTTTAAACTAAATAATAATTATACATAAAAGATTAAACTAAATGTTGGGATTGAACCCTACAAAGGAACAGTTGATAAAGCCAAAACCGGTTCAGATTAGTGGATCCAACATAAGCAGTTGTTTGCATCAGATCTTTCCCCTTGAAAGTGGCCCTATCATCTGATGACCTCTAAGTACTGCTCTTCACAACAACTGCTGATCCCTAAAGACTGTTGAAGATAAAGCACTGATGCTCAATCTACTGATATGGTTCAGGTACTGCTGAAGACACAAAGCACTGCTGGAGCTATAACAGTGGAATGAAGAAGCAGTAGTTTAGTCTTGTATTGTATTTGTTTATTGTAATCAGTGATTTATGATCAGTGTTTGTATAGGACAGTTGTTAGAGGTTGTTAGGAGGTTAGATGTCACTTTCATGGTGACATCAGCCAAAAGATGCTCAATGGTTGTTTTGTACTATAAATAGAACAGTACCCTGTATTGTTCTATAAGCTCTCTTCATTCACCAAGTCATTCTGTACGAACAATCATAGTGAGCTCAGGCTGAGGGGAAGATTAGTGCATGCACGCATTGTTATTGATTATTGTAATAAATACAATCATTCGATTTCAAGTTAAACATGTTTGCTAAAACTTATTCTCTCATTGATTGTGTGTTGAAAGTTTGTTTCATTTAATTCAGCTGCATTTAACTCTATTTCATCTTCATTCTAATTAAACGAACACAATCAAAAGAAACTCAGATCCTAACAATTGGTATCAGAGCTCGGACAGTCAAACTTGATCTAACAATCATTTTGACGTAAAAGTTCAGCTCAATTTCATTGATACTCTCGATTGTTCGGTTTAAGTTGTAAAACAGAGTAAGGTATAATCACGTACAAAGTTGATTATTCAGTGCCTGAAAAACAACCAGAATGATGTCACAATCACAGGATAACACTAATAATGTTGGTTCACTCTTCAAACCACCTATGTTGGTCAGATCTGAATACAACATCTGGGAGCGAATGATGAGTCACATCTTAGCTCAACAGAATACCGGATGTTGGAAGTCGGTTGTCTTTGGACCACATGTTCCAATGGTGCAGAGTGCTGAGGATCTAAAAGTCATGGTTCCTAAGAAAATTGAGAACTACACTGACCAGGATTTTCAGAAAATTGAACTGCATGCCAAGGCATTTAGCATTGTTGCATCCGCACTACCAAATGAGATCTATGTTGGGCTGTTACATTGTAACAGTGCCAAGGAATTGTGGGATGTACTTAAGGAACAGTTTGGGGGGACTGAAGAAGTAATTAAAAATAATAGGAAAGTTTTGAATCAACAATATGAAACCTTTTGTCACATTAAGGGTGAATCATTAACACAACAGTTTGAACGTTTTAGTTGTCTCATAAGTGAACTTGAACTTGTTAAATCTGAATTTTCTAAATCAACTCTAAACAGCAGGTTTTTAAGGTCACTTCCTGAAAAATGGGACACAATTGCTTTTGTAACCAGAAATTTAGTTGGGTTCAAAGATTTAACACTAACTCAACTTCATGGTAGACTCCTTACCTATGAAAGGGAGTTGAACCAAAAAAAGAAGTTACGAGAGTCAGAGAAGGTTGCTGATGACTATACATTTGGTAGCACAACACTTCTGGATCAAGAGGAACCTGGTTGTAGTAAGGATCAGAGTTATGATCATTATATTGACATAACTGCTGGTGGAGCTTTTAATAACTCTGATTCTTACTCAAACAGCTATGCTTTCACAGCTAGTAGTGAAAACCAGATTTCTGACAGTATCTCTTTTGAACTCAATGATCTGCAGCATTTTGATCCAACTGACTTAGTGGAAATGGACATATTGCACCAACTTGCACTGCTGAGTGTTAGAACCAGCAAGTTTTACAAAAGGACAGGGAGAAAATTTCCAGGGTTACATGGGAATCTAAAAGTAGGGTTGGATAAATCAAAGATAAAATGCTACAAGTGTAATAGGTTAGGTCATTTTGCTAGAGAGTGTAGGAGTCAAACCAGTGGACCAATCATCACACATCCTGGCTCTAACCCTAGACCACAAAATAACCAAACCACTGTTCATTATTCCCAATATGCCCCTGCTGCTCATGTAAACACTGCTCACTATGCACACCCTGCAATCCCTATTCCTGTTCACTATATCCAAACCACTGTTCCTCAGATACAGTATGTTCAGGCCCCAACTCCTCAGGTTCAAGTGCAACAAGTTGCACCTCAACAAGCTACACCAGCAGTGGTTCAACCAGAACAGCAAAGCTTTTTCACCCAAGGCTTTGTTGACTTGAGTAGCTTACCTGATGAGCTAGGTGGTGAAAATTTTACACTCTATGCTAAAAATGTTGCTTCTAGTGATGATTTCTGTTTTGTAGCATTAGAGTCTATACCAGAAGGGTTGGAAACTGAAGAAGGACAGTCAAATGAAGAAACAGTGGATACAATTGCTGAAGCAGTGGTTACTGTTGTTGCTGGTGAAATACTGTTGGGAGAAAATTCAGAACCCCTATTGGAACCACTCTCTGACCCCTGGTCTGAAGAAGAGGAGAAGAAACAAGGTGAAAAAGAAGAGAAAGTGTAAGAAGATAGTGAACATGTCTGTGATTGTGCCATGATGGCTGCAACTAAGGTATCACCTCAGGTTCTTAAAAACCTTTGTTCAGACAAATGCATCATAGCATTTGCAAACATCAAAGAGGTGAATGAAAACCTTAGAGATAGATTGTTAAATGGTGAAGTTCAATTTGAAAAATCTTTAAAAGAATTGAAAAACAAATTGTCAGAAAAAGAAAACGAGATTTGCAGCCTCAAACAAGAGCATAGCATAACTAAGGACCAACTTCAGACAATGATAGAAAAATATCAGGTCTGTAAAAAGGAGTTGGAATCCACCCAAATCACATGTGAAAAATGGGTGGAATCCTGCAAAGGTTATGAAGTTATGCTTGAAAAACAGATCTAAAGCAATGTAAAATTTGGTGTAGGTTTCAGAAAACATGATCAAATTGAAAACACTGCTGCAAATGAATCTGTTCAAACCACTGTTGAAGTCATACCCACAAACAAGAATGGCCAAGAAGTTAAAATAACTGACAAAAGTGGCAACAAAATCACTCTGGAAAGATCTGTGAGGTCCTTAACTTTTGAGAAAATTGAGAAATACCAATTCAAACCCACATGGTCTGATGAGTGTGACATTCTTGAAAATTTTAAACCCATGGATTTCACTACTGTGGATGGTGTCAAAGCTCCAAAGGCCAAGATCATTCCTCTTAAGGACATCCCAACAGTGGTTCAAAAATCTATTGCTAAGGAGTATGAAAAGAAGAAAAGAAAAGAAAAGATTAAAAACCTGTTTTGTGATTTCTGTGAAAAGAAAAATCATTTGACCAAAGATTGTTTTCATTTGAAAGCTTATGACATTAACAAAACAAGTATCATTGTGCCTTCAAAGAGCTGCACCATCTGTGGTAAATCAAACCATCTCACTCAGAAGTGTGTGTATCTTAAAACCTATGATGTAAAAAGGAATGAGTACACTTCAAAAACACCCATGAGTTCATCAAGTTCACAAGTCAAGAAACAACCATCCTTTGTGCCTGTCCAAACAGCTATTACAAAATAGCTGAACCAAAACTCTATTAAAAGAGAGGTTCAAGTGACAGATGCACCCCCCTGCCAACCAATATCAAAGAGGTAAAGGCCAACCACCATACCCAAGGGTCCCACATGTTTATAAAGCCTACAAAAGGCCTTCTAAACCAAGAGTGAATAGGCACCCCTTTGGATATCAAGAGTTGATAGGAAATGGCCCCCAACAGTGGTTAGAGAAACAAGCTTTAAAAATTGCTCAATCCCCTGATCTAACCACTGTCCATCTTCCTGACCTTAGCATAGACACTGTTGAGACCCCATCCAAAGCCTTATTGGCTTTGGAGACCCTCCTGAACTAATTATTTACTTGATGTGCAGGGAGCTTCTGCATGCTTAGATAGTCTTTGGTATGTAGATAGTGCAGGCTCCAGGCACATGACTGGATGTAGAGCCCTACTCAAAGAATTCAAAACTCATGGAGGGGGTGATATATTTTTTGGTAATAATAGTAAAGGGAAGGTGATGGGTTCTGGTACAGTACAGTCTGGAAATGTTAAGTTTGAAAATGTCAATCTGATAGACAGTCTAAAATTCAACCTCCTTAGTGTCTCTCAAATGAGTGACAAAGGTTATGGATCATTTTTTTACTAAGGAGTTTTGTAGGATTGTTGGACCAGAAATGGTTAAAAAGATTAAAGAAATAATAAAAAATGGAAAAACCCAACTTGTTGCTCAAAGAAGTGGCAATGTTTATGTAGTTGATTTGTTAAAAGAGAGCCCCAAAACTGATGCCTGTCTGTTCTTAGCTGCCTCTAACAAAGAGACAGAACTATGGCACAGAAGATTGGGGCACACAAATCTCAAGACAATCACTGCTTTGTCTAAACAAGGCCTTGTAAGAGGTCTTCCACAAAAAGTGTTCACCTGTCCTGAGCATTGTGTTTCCTGCTTAAAAGGAAAACAACATAAAAGCTCATTTAAGTCCATTGAAGAGTCCAAAACAACCAAGTGCTTGCAAATGCTTCACATGGATCTGTTTGGCCCAGTAAAAGTCATGAGTCTTAAAAAGAAAAGATATTGTTTGGTAATTGTAGATGACTTTTCTAGGTTTACATGGACTTATTTCTTACATTCCAAAGAAGAGACTGTAGGCATTCTGCAAGAATTTGTCAAACAGGTTGAAAAGAAGTTTGACTTGCCAGTAAAAGTCTTCAGGAGTGACAATGGCACAGAATTCAGAAATAGGGAGTTGGATGAGTTTTGTGTGTCAAAAGGAATTGTAAGGCAGTACAGCATTCCAAGGACACCAGAACAAAATGGGGTTGTTGAAAGAAAGAACAGAACCTTGATTGAGGCTGCCAGGACCATGCTTGTTGATTCAGGTTTGCCATTAACTTTCTGGGTAGAGGCTGTAAACACTGCCTGCTATGTCCAGAACAGAGTTTTAATAAACCCCAAGCATCAAAAGACTGCCTATGAAATTCTGTAGAAAATCAAACCACTGATCTCATACTTCAAAGTTTCTGGCTGCCCATGCTTCATTTTAAACTTAAAAGATTCCATTTCAAAGTTTGCAGCTAAAATTGATTGTGGTTATCATTTGGGATACTCAACCACTGCTAAGGCCTACAAAGTGTTCAACACTAGGACTAAGACAGTGGAAGAGACTTTGAATGTGAAGTTCAATGAACTTTCTTCAATGAAAACCCCTGCAAATCCTGCAGAGTTATTTGATCTTGATAAATTTACTTTTGAAAATGTTGCTGTCAAGACTAACAGTGCAGGTACATCTCAAAATCCTCCATCAGACAATGGATATGAAATCATCATTCCATAAAAAAAGTCTGCATCCATTGCTAGAGCAGCAGATGTTCAAAACAGCTGTCAAAGCTCAACCACTGCTACCTCAACAGTTGTTGACCAAAGTAGCCCTTCAACCCCTGCTTCCACATCCTCAAACACTGTTGATAAAAATCCTCAAACAGTGGATAAAAATCAACATGTTACCACACCACTTCCTCCTATTCCTCCACCTCCATTTCAAGACCCTGTTGGATCATCAAAGTCACCAACAGTGGTTAGCTCAGATGATTCACATCTGCAGCCCTCACCCTTAAATGTCATTGTACCATACAAAGGAGATTTAATCTTCTTGAGGTCTCATCCACCTGACCAAATCATTGGCAACATAAGTGACGGGGTGCTCACAAGAAGCCAATCCCAAAACATCTGTCTTTTGCTGGCTTTCTATCACTTCATCAACCTGTCAAGTACCAAGAGGCACTAAAAGACAACAGTTGGGTAGAAGCCATGCAGGAAGAGCTCCAACAGTTTAAAAGACAACTAGTATGAGAGCTTGTATCACTGCCAGAGGATGTGAGTCCTATTGGCACAAAGTGGGTCTTCACAAATAAAACTGATGAAAGGGGTATTGTTGTCAAGAATAAAGCAAGGCTTGTGGTTCAAGGGTTCAGACAGGAAGAGGGCACTGACTATGATGAAACTTTTGCCCCTCTAGCAATATTGGAAGCTATCAGATTATTCCTAGCCTTTGCTGTCAACCACAACATAAAGGTGTTTCAAATGGATATTAAATGTGCATTCCTCTATTGTAAGATTCAAGAAGAGGTATATGTTTGTCAACCTCCTGGTTTTGAGGATCCATTTAATCCAAATCATGTCTATAAGCTAAATAAAGCTTTGTATGGCCTGAAACAAGCATCTAGAGCCTGGTATGAAACTCTTTCCACCTTTCATCTCTCTATTGGTTTCATAAGAGGCAAAATAGACAAAACACTATTTTTAAAATGGAGAGGGAAAGACTTGATGATTGTCTAGATTTATGTGGATGACATCATTTTTGGAAGCACATGTTCCAAAATGTGTGAAGAGTTCAGAAAACTTATGACAGTTGAGTTTCAGATGAGTGCAATGGGTGAAATACAGTGCTTTCTTGGTCTCCAAGTAAAGCAACTGCAAAATGGTACTTTCATTCATCAAGGCAAATATGCCAAAGAACTTTTAAACAAAATTGAGATGAATGATTGCAAACCATGTAGTACACCCATAGTAACCACAAAGATAGTCATGTCTGATGAGAAGGATGATTTGGTTGATCAAACTCTTTATAGAAGCAAGATTGGGTCTTTATTGTACCTAACTGCATCTAGGCCAGACATCATGTTTGCAACATGTGTTTGTGCAAGATCCCAATCAGCCCCTAGAAAGTCAAATCTTATTGCTGTAAAAAGGATATTCAGATACCTAAAAGGTGCTCCCACACTTGGTATCTGGTATCCAGCTGATGGAAATATCAAGCTTTCAGGTTTCTCAGACAGTGACTTTGCTGGATGCAATACAACAAGGAAGTCCACTTCAGGAGGGTGCCAATTCCTAGGCAGTTGCTTAGTGTCTTGGCACGTGGACAGTACTTAGCCGTCAGATCTTTGTAACCGCTGCCACGTCAACATTCACTTTTTCACCCTATAAAACCCTGATCAAAATCCCCAAACAGGGCTTTCACTGTCGAATCGAATTCAAAATTCCTTTCAAAAGCAGTTACCATCAAATTTCTTCAAATCATTCATCGTCTTCTTCCTCTCGCAACTGCCCTCATTCACAATGGCTCTCGTACTAAAAACCCCTCACAACTACCTGTGTACACTTGATAAAACAATTCAAAGCACAACCTTTCACTCTGTTATTGATGCTCTCTCGTCTTCAAAGTATAAAACTTTGTTGACTTGTAATGCACCCATTTACCTGGATACCCAACAAGAATTCTAGAAAAATGCAAAGCTTGAAGTCAAGGACAAAAAGCCCTTGGCTATTACTTCATCTATAAGGGGAATTCAGGTTGCTGTCACACCTCAAACCATTTCAGAGGTTTTTGAAATCAATGATCTTACAAGTAAAAGTTCTTTCCCAAAGGAAGAATACCAAACTGATTTGACTGAGAGAGGGTATGAGGAAAAAATGAAAAAGGATACTTTGCAAAAAGGTAGTTTTCCACCTGCCATGAGATTTTTATTCCATACCATCCTCATGTGTGTGTCTAATAAAGCAACAGCTTTTAACGAAATACCATTGAAAATCCAATACTTGGGTTATGCTATAATGGCTGATGTTGATTTTAACTACTCCCAGGAGATTTTCAATGACATGGTCAAAAATGTTAATAATATTAAAGACAATAAAAACCCATTCTTATTGTTTCCAAGGTTTTTAAGCTTTTATTTACAAAAGAAAATTTCAAAGGATAATGCACATGTGCTTATCCAAGGAAATCCTTTTCAAATAAACAGCCTATCTTCTGAAACTTTCACAAGGCTGTCAAAACCTTCCAAATTACAAATAGAGGAACCTAAGCAGAATTTAGCTGAGACAACCTCTGCTCCTCCGGCTCCTACTGTTGAGCCGACTGCTCCTGGTGATCATAGCAACACAACCCCTGCTGTGAAACCCACACCAAAAATCACCAAACAACCTAAAAAGAAAATTACCAAAAAGCCCCCCAAACCCTCCAAAAAGGTAACTCTGGAAGATGAGATCCCAGAGATAATACCTGTGACAACACAAAAGTCACCAATAACCACTGTTGCTACTTCCTCACAGCAGATGGAAGAAAGATCTCAACCTGAGCCTAAAACTACTCTTGCATCCTCTCAAAAGGATCAGGTTGTATTCATAGGGACACCACATTATGAAGCAATAGATTCACTTGAATCTATCTTCCACAGCCCTGCTCCCGAGGCAAATTCTCTTTCAACCTCCATCCTCACTGCCAGAATTCCACCATCAATTATACCTCTGTTAGATGCACTTGATGTAGACCAGACACAAATCAGTTCTTCTCAACCACCTATTAATGAGAATATACCTCAACAAGTGACTGAGTCTGGTTCCTCTATCTTTGCTAACCCATCAACAGCTTAGGAGGCTACACTGCAGGAATTACAAGTAATTCCTGTCAGTAGTTCAAGTGGAGCAGCAACTACAGGTGTTGAATCCACTGATTTACACCTGGCCAATTGTTTCATCACTCAGACTCCCTTGAAGGCAATTTCCTCTTTGGGAACCAAGATGACCACTAGTGTGTTTCCATTACCCACTGGTGTGTTTACTAAGGTAACCACTGCTGAGGAAAGAAGTCCCCAGTACCAAGAAAAAGGGGCACCAGTGGATGAATTTTGGGAAACTTTCCCTAAGTCAACTACTGATACAACCACTGCCAGTGGGAAATCAGATGAACCCATTCATTTGGGTGATGGTTTAAAATATAAAGAATTGACAGAGAAGGTTGATAAAATTGAAACATTTGTTGCAGATATCAAAAATATGCTGCAACTGTTGTTACAATCTCAAAAGGCTACACCCACTGCTGCAACATCTGCTCTTTCCCCCACTGAGCTTTGGCAAATGTTTCAACCTATGCTTCATCAACAGAGACAGTATGCTGATCAACAACATGAAGTTCAGCTTCAAATGTTCAGAAATGTGATGGAAGCTAGATACAAAGATACACAAGCTGATATCAAGGCACCATTGGCACTTCTACTCCTACCATCATTTATGTTGAAAACCCTGATGATGCCAAAAAGGGGGAGAAAGGTAACAAGGGAAAAGAAGGTCTATACATGCCACCAGATCCAATGTCTAAACTTGTGGTAGAAATTCCAAGGCTAGATGGTTCCAAAAAGGTTGATGTAACTTAGAATGCATTTGCTGATTTAAAAGCAAACAAGAAAGAGTCTATGGAAATAAAAGGGTCAAAAAGATTTGAGCAAGAGAAGAAAGTTATGATGGAAAAGGAAGAGCAGGGTGCTTCTGCAACTAAAAGAAGAAAGCCTACCAGAAAGGTTAGCCAACCTAAAACCACACCTTCCAAAACCATCAAACATACTCCTCAAATCCCTAAAAGTTCCTCACATCAAACCTCCAAACCAACAGATGTTAAGACACCTGTTGTATCAACAGTTGTTGGTACTTCAGTGGTTTCAACAAATGTTATCCCAACCACTGCCATCATCATTTCATCAACAAACACTCAATCCACTGCCATACCTAAAACAACATCACCATCACAAAAACCCCTGCCAAAAAGCAGACAACAGCAGTTGACACCTCAACTGTTGTAGTGACAACAGTGGTTGAAACACCAGTTGTTTCAACAGTTGTTAGTCAATCACCCATCACTTCAAACACCACCACTCAACCCACAAACGCACCACCAACCTCTCCAAAGCACAAAAAGAGAACGGTAACAAACATTGTACTGGAAGATGAAACTTCCCCACCTCCAACATCTTCACAACAACTGACCCTAGCCATTATTCCAAACCCTGCTCCAATCTCTTCAGTTTAAGCCATGAATCCAAACACTGCCCTAGTCCCTTTGGGAGTACAATATCCATTAGATCTTTTAGCAGTCAGGGAGGAGATCAAATCCTTTTACTCTGAAGATGATCCTGCAAAGAGGAAACTCCCATCTCTTCAAGGATATCATTTGCCAAGAAATATAGAAGAGTATCTGAAATTAAAGGCCAAACAAGCAGAGGATATATCTCAAAGAGACACAAAGGGAAAGTCTGACAAAGACATTCAAAGGAATTTACAATACCTGCTCACCAAAGTCAGAACCTTAGAGCAGTTCTCAAAAGATCTTTGTCAGAAATTATCAGAAAAAAATGATGAAAGTATGAGACAAGACTACATTGAATACATCATGGCATACAAGAAATACAGGGCAGAAAAGTCTCAGTATAAGGAATGGACCATTAGTGAACTGAAAGAGGAGATAGCCAGAATTCAAAAGATGATTGAAGACAAAGTAAAGCAAACTCCTCCAGTCTAGTCCAATTACAAAAAGAATGTACCAGAAAGGAATTTGAAGCTGAAAAGAATGAAAGAAGAGCTTATAGCTGCTGATTATGGGTCAAGGAACCAAGTTACAAGGTGGTCAGAGGTAAAAGTGTTAGATACCTACAAAAGGTTGGAAGAGTTAAGGAAGAAAGATCCCACTGCTCCCAAAAAGCTTGATTATACAGAAGCAGTGGTTCCTGTCAAATAGAAATTGCCAATTAGAAGATCCACTGCTCCACCTGCTGCCATCCTTTATCAAAGAAGGAAACAAAAGCAGATGGATGTAGAAACAAAAGAAGACAAGACTCAAGAAGAATACATCATGAAGATGGTTCTTCAGACATTGTTGGCAGAAAAACAAGACTTAGCACAATCTCAAGACCCTGCCAAAGTTGTCATCACCAGGCCTCCATCTCCAAACTCATCAACAATAAAGTCTATCCCAAGAAACCCACTGGATTCAAAAATACTAAAGTGGAAGTCTGATCAAAAGACTCACGTATTGACTCTGCTCAAATCCAATGGTGAAGTGAAGCATATATCAAGAAAAAAATGCACTTGGCCTCAGTGTCGAAGATTTACAAGATCTACTTGAGCTTACAGTGTGCAGGGATGAGGATGATGAGGATTCCATGAACTTTGAATTACAATTCAAAGGGCAAGTAAGGGAACTCTTGATGAGACAATAAAAATCCAGAATAATGAAGTGTTTTGGCATCATCTGATCCAGGGGGAGATTGTTGGGATTGAACCCTACAAAGGAACAGTTGATAAAGGCAAAATTGGTTCAGATCAGTGGATCCAGCATAAGCAGTTGTTTGCATCAGATCTTTCCCCTTGAAAGTGGCCCTATCATCTGATGACCTCTAAGTACTGCTCTTCACAATAACTGCTGATCCCTAAAGACTGTTGAAGATAAAGCACCGATGCTCAATTTACTGATATGGTTCAAGTACTGCTGAAGACACAAAGCACTACTGGAGCTATAACAATGGAATGAAAAAGTAGTAGTTTAGTCTTGTATTGTATTTGTTTATTGTAATCAGTGGTTTATGATCAGTGTTTGTATAGGATAGTTGTTAGAGGTTGTTAGGAGGTTAGATGTCACTTTCATGGTGACGTCAGCCAAAAGATGCTCAGTGGTTGTTCTGTACTATAAATAGAACAGTACCCTATACTGTTCTATAAGCTCTCTTCAACACAAATTCATTCTGTACAAACAATCATAGTGAGCTCAGGCTGAGGGGTAGATTAGTGCATGCATGCATTGTTATTGATTATTATAATAAATACAATCATTCGATTTCAAGTTAAACATGTTTGCTAAAACTTATTCTCTCATTGATTGTGTGCTGAAAGTTTGTTTCATTTAATTCCGCTGCATTTAACTCTATTTCATCTTCATTCTAATCAAACGAACACAATCAAAAGAAACTCAGATCCTAACACTAAATAATACTTAGTAAGGGGGTTATCTATAATTAATTAGAAGAGATTAAACTAAATAATAATTATCCATAAGACATGACCTAATATAATGACAAGTATCCCTAAAATGGTTTCTTTTATTATAAAGTACTAGTAGTAAGACCTGTGTGCAAACACGGGTGGTTTTTAGGAAACCATGCATAACACATTTTAATAGAAAGTATAGATAGGTATATAGATATTGTACCAAAACGTGTTATCTATTATAGCTAAAAGACAATTATAAACATAGATCATCAGTTAATATATCAGTTACATACGATTATTTCCATTCTCGTATCCAAAAAAGGGAGTATCCACCCATTTACAATGTAAACTGTTTATAGACATAAGTACATATAAAAGATGTCTAACAAACTTAATAGAATTCGAATACAACTTAAGTTTCAACAAACATTAACTACGAACACACAATCACCTACCTCAACAACTTTCATCAAAGCTCAAACAAGAGTGTGTTACGCAGCAACATGTCCTTTCCTACATGTTGTGTCCTGGTTAAATATGCTACTGGAGACAATCTCACAGCTGCTGATCCAACAATCTCCCTATACAACAGATGATACCAAAACCCTTCTTTATTACAGATTTTTATTTCTCATTAACATCTCCCTGATTTTTCCTTTGAGTTGTAGTTCAAAGTCCATGGAGAACATGTATTCTTCATCATCCCTTTCAAGTTGAAGGTCCAACAAATCTTGGAGATCGTATTCATTCAGATTATATGCACTATCCATTTTTATCTCTTCAACACTACCATCTGATTTGATCAAAGTCAATAATTGGGTTTTTGAGCATGACTTCCACGTTACTATTTTTGGATCAGCTGATTTTCTTAGGAAAAGAATTATTGAAGATGAGTTTGGTGATTGTGGTCTGCTAACTAAATTTGCAATGGATTCAGATAAAGCAGATGATGAGAGAAGGTTTTCGGAGTATGGATCTTTAGAGACAGAGTAGCAGTTGTAGGATAGACTGGTTTTTAAGGAACATTTGGATCTTCATCTCTAAGTTCTTCCAGCTTTTTATAGGTCTCAACTATCTTCAGTATAGAGCATCTGGCAATGGATCTAGCTGAACCATAACCAGCAGCCACAAGCTCTGCTCTCATTCTTTTAAACTTCAATGCCTCATCTGAATCCATTGTTTTGACTTTCTTCCAATTAGGTAGAGTTGGCTTTACCAGAGGATCATTGCGCATTTTTGTGATTCTATCGATTTCTTCTCTAAGAGCATCTGCTAACCAGTCTTTGAATTGATCTCTGGTTGCATTATATGGTTTGTACTTCATAATGTGTCCAACATAATCATCCCTCAGTTGCATCTGAAGCTCAGGAATTACTGGCCTCTCAGACATAGATTTACTCAGGTCCCTAGCAAAGTCTTCAAGTTTTCTGACTTTGCTAAGCTGAAATGATAAGAACCTCTAGTATTCCCTGTCATCCATCCCTATGCTATTTTCTCTTGCTATAACCTCAGCCTGTGTTACTTTTAATTTCAGATACTCATCTAAGTTTTGAGGCTTCTTATAGCCATAAAAAGATGGGAAGGATCTTTTAGATGGATCCTCTATTGTGAAGAATGATTCAATTTCACCTTTAACAATGACTAACTCCAGAGGATATTGAGCTTCCAGGGGAACGACTGATGGTAGTGTAGCAATTGGAAGGGATGAAGTAGGTTCTCTGGGTAGAAATGATGAGGATGGACTGTTTTGAAAGGGGGTAGATGATACGGGGATTGTTGATTTAATCTCCTCATCATCTTGTAACACAATATGAGTTTTTCTCTTACATGTGGACATGATTTCTGGTGAAGGAGAACGTTTTGGTGGTAAAGATGAATGTATGGGAAATCTTTGTGATGTTGGAGGTGATTGGATTGTTGTTAGTGTAGTGAAAATGATCATGACAGTTGTTTGACAAACTTCTGCTAAAACAACTGGTGTCTCAGTAGCTATTTGGCTAACATCTGCTGATACTTTTGTTGTATCAGCATCTATTGGGTGAATTGGTGATGATGTTGTTGAAGCTATTTTCTCCTTCTTTTGTGGTGATTTTTCTGGAGAAGGTTTGGATTTAGGTTTTTCTGGTAAAGGAGCACATTTTGATGGTGAAGGTGAATGTGTGGGAAGTCTTTGTGATGTTGGAGGTGGTTGGAATGTTGTTGGTGTAGTGAAAATGATCATGGCAGATGTTTGACAAACATCTGCTAAAACAACTGGTGTCTCAGCAGCTGTTTGGCTAACATCTGCTGATACTTTTGTTATATCTGCATCTATTGGCAGAATGGGTGATGATGGTGTTGAAGCTATTTTTTCCTTCTTTTGTGGTGGTTTTTCTAGAGAAGGTTTGGATTTAGGTTTAGCAGAAGATACAATTTATGTAGGATTAGCAGTGCTTTCCTTTGTATCTTGCTTCTTCTGCTTTTCCAAAGCTATCTCTTCACCTTTCTTGTTTAGGATCTCATCAATCCCTTTTTCCTTTCCAGCTTCTGAAGATTTTGCAGAAGATTTTTGTTCAACTGACTCTGCCTGTTGTTGCACCTTTGGTTTTGGTTTTGGTTTAGCTTTTGAATCAGCTGGCAACTTTTTCAGTGAATCTCCCCCCCCCTTTGGCATCATCATCTTTTTCGAAGATTGATGTAGGGGTAGAGCCAGTAAGTTTGAACAAATGTTCCTTAATGTTCCTAACGTCTGCTTGTGTGTCTTTATGCCTAGCATCAACCATACTTCTGATAAATTCCAAATGGTAAGGTAGCTTGTAGATATCTCCTCCATCAAAATTTTGTGAGTGCAAAAGGAAAGGTTAATACCCTTGATATCAACTAACTTCAAGGCAATAGCATGCTCGTGTGCCCTCAACACAACCATCAATCTCTCATTTTCCTCCTCCGTCAGACTCGAAGAAATAATGATGGGTGATGTATTGCAAAATACATGCATTTATCGTGTAAAGTTCGTATACTTTTTGTTGCATTTGTTTCGGTTTTTAGTTAGAAATAGTTTCTATTGATTGTTTGTTTGCAGGTCTCGGTTGCTGAAAAGTTAGAAAAAAACGCTTGAAATATGTTGAAAAGGAGTTAGCAACGAGAACCGGGTCATGACGCAGCTGAACAGGAAAGGAAAATGAGAAAATCTGGAAAGGACCCCGTGGCATCACGCCACCAGTATCTGGGAACAGCTTGACGTAGTGCGAAGATATAATATAATAAAATTCACTTACCTAGCGCCGCGCTATGCGACGGATTAGACATATCCCCTTCGCATGACGCAAAGGGGTTGAATTCGGGCACAAGTTGTTGTTGCAGCTGGATTCTTGTTAGAACATCATATATAAACATCATTAACTAACAAGTCAAACCTAATCACGAACCTGCATTAACTTGGACGAATTCTCTGCTGAAATTGGAGCTTTTTGGAGCGTTTCTGAGAGCTTGAAGCAGCCGGTTGAAGGTTGGAAGCAAAGGAAAGCATCCGGGCCGTGTTTTACCATCTGGGTTTCTAAATTCTTCATTTCTTGTTTTTGATCATGTTTCTTGCTTATAAAAATACTCTTGTTTCGATTGTTTCAATGACTATGATTGGCAAAATTTATTTTCTGTCTAGACTGAGATGATTGGATTGTAAAGTTTTGAACTTTATTATGATTTATTGATTATTTATGGATTTTTTGCAAAAGTAGCAGACTTGGTTTATTGATTTGATGTTTATGCATGCTTAGAGTTGTTTGATTAATATTTGCTGCTTCGAATGAGTCTTGGTGAATGTCTTTCACGGATTAGGTTCATGCTAGATTATGACATTGTTTTATAATCTTTAAGGTTAATTGGCCAATACACCTTAGAAGTAATAATTAATAATTTAATAATTCTGAGTGTTCTGCTAATCTTTAAAGCTGTGAGGTGCAAGATTATTGTTGGGTCTATGTCATTAAATTGCTAGTAGGAGCTTCGTGAGGAGTCTGAACTAGTTGCCTTAGTGACCGTTGTCTAACAAGTTAAATTAATATTCCAAGTCTATCCTAGATTTATAGCCTGTGAGTGAGTAGATCGTATTAGGATACTTTTGTAAAACCCTTAGATAACACGTGAGAGAGTCTAGATTAACCGGTGACTATAACAGCCTTTAGAGCACCATAAGTGTCTTCTCGAGAAGGGTCGAGGATCATGTTCGGTGTCTCGATAGGTTTAGAATATAAAGATCCCGGTTCCATATTAATCAATAATCATAATAAATCTTTACTATGACAATCCAGGATTCCAGTCTAGGCAATCTTTTCCATCATCTGAGTAAACCCAAGTTAGTTTGTGTTTCGTTAATTTAATTTAAATTGCAATTTTAGGAAATTTAGACCCCCCCCTAAATATAAAAATGGTTAGTGTCGTGTCTGTGTTAGTCTAGGTCTAGATAGAGTATAGTTAACGTAATCGAATTGAGTGCTGTGGGTTCAATATCCAGACTTACTTAACTTTACTAGAGTCGATCGGTTCATTTTCCGGTTAGTAGTTTAGTCGATTTTAGAGAGTCTAGAGTATTACTTTGTGTCTACATTAGGTTAATTTAGTTTGTTTTTATTAAACTACTTTTAGCACATCAACGGACAACTAAGATCCCTCGCTAAGGAATGCATACTCCAGGTGAGATGACAATTCCCTAAGCTCTAGGGGCGGGGTTATCTCCACAGACGGCTTCTCCTCAGGAGTCTCTCTCTCTCTCTAACACCTCGAACACCTCAGAAACCTTAGAACACTAAAACCCTATGGTTTGATCACTAAATGGTAATGATGGCACCTGCTCCAGGTCAAACTCAATCAACTCAATTCCCTCTACATCAACCCCTAACATCTGGGTCTTTACAGACTCTCTCCCGTCAACCTCACCAATAAAGCTACCCACATGTGACATAAGAGTATCTATGAAGTAAGGTGTGTCATCATGTTGTGGGGTATGCTTCATCGTTGTGTTATGCTCGTCGGGTTGTTTTGTATTTTTGTTCATTACAAAAACATATATCTAAAAATAAAATACATATAAAATAAATAATATAAAGTTCGTTACAAAAACATTCATTGAAAAAAAAAATAGAAATTGTGATTTTTGAATGTTTAGTTTTCGAACCATTGTTGCTCCATCTGTGACAACCCAAGATTTCAAGCTCGTGTTACTTGTTTGTAATGCTGTTCGACAATTAGTTTTATTTTATGTAACGTGAAGTTATTAGATTGGAGTTTTGCTAGTTGGTGAACTTGTTTGTGTAATTGTGCAATGTTTCTGATTAATGAAAATCTTGATAACTCAACAACTGTTTAAAAGGGACCCGACAAAACATGGGACATGTTTCGTCATCTTTATGCTCGACGAAACATAAGTTTCGTCTGGGTGAGTTCGCCGTGATGGGTTTTCGACCCAGGTGAAGCCCAAGTATGTCTCAGTTATATATATACATAGAGTGTCAGTTACAAAACCCTAGTTTCCCCTACACCTATCGATGGTAGAAAAACCCTCTCAAAGCATATCATCTTTTGGTCCAATTACCCAAGCTACTATATCAAGGTTAGTGTATAATCATTGTTACTGGATTAATTATTGATGCTTATGGTTCTGTTGCTATGATGTTGTATGGATTAGGGATTGTTATCAATAGTGTGAATCTGATGATTGCATGATAAGGTTTGATAGTTGATTCATGATGTCATGTACAAGCTAAATAGGTCATGAATGTGTATGTGTATATGGATTGATATGTTTGTGATGATCTAGTGTTGCCTGTATGTTACATAAGAAGCTAGGGTTTGCATATTAAGGTTGTTGTCATAATGTAAACGATTCAGTCAGAATGATAAATTGATTGGTGATATGCATATTTGAATTGTTAAATGCCCTTGTTACGTGTTGTCTGACTAAATAGGAACTGTAAGTGATTAGGGTGATTATTGTTCATGACGCACTGTGAGGAAGAAGGCCCTTGACGAAAGGTGTTGTGTTTCGTCAAGAAGGCCCTCGACGAAAGGTGTTAAGTTTTGTCAACATGGACTCGACGAAAGGTGTTAAGTTTCGTCAACATGGACTCGACGAAAGATGTTATGTTTCGTCAATAAGGACTCGACGAAAGATGTTGTGTTTCGTCGACAGGAAAACCAGACAGAACGGATGTTTGTGCTGAGTTTGAGTATGAATAACTATATAATGAAAGTCTGTTATTACCTGTTAAGAATATACATATTGACTGAGGAAAACATGGTTTAGTTGTCATGAATAGTACACTTAAACTGTTAAGTACTGTTGTGAAACGTATATGTGAATTATGGAAACTTTATGAGTAAATAACTACTGTGTTACTTGTGTGCACACTATGATCATAACTTATACATGAACCATGCGACTGTAAACTGATTATGTATACATGAATACCATAGGGTGTGACTGTTTAAGTGTGAACAAGTAACTAATCTTATCGGGCAAACCAAGGTGAGTTCACTGCTCTTTTTCCAAGCATGCATCCTATCGGGCAAACCAAGGTGAGTTCACTGCTCTTTTTCCAAGCATGCATCCCGGGGAGGGATATCGGGTAACGTTCCGGGGAGGAATGTCAGGTTATTGGGATGTTTGTTATTACACTCATTTCTATCGATAAGACCCCTTACATCTACCGATTAGTTGTCGGGGAGGCAACGAGGTATTTAGTTGATAGCGCTATTAGGTTTTGCACCCTCACACCGTACCGGGGAGGACGGGCGTGAACTAATTACCTTTACCACTTGACCAATGTTTTGATAGAGACATTGGGGTTGGGCAAATAAATCTTGTAGCCATTTGCGGTAATCGAGTTAATAACAACATCAAATCGAATCGTTAAACTATTTTATATACATATCTGGTAACTAAACACGTTAACAAAACTTTGAACTCACCAGCGTCGTCTGACACACTTGTCTGCATGCTTGCAGGTCGTTAGATTCTTGACATGGACTTGCTATCTGGGAATGCTGGAGTGGTCATGGGTCGAGACTCTTGGATACTTGCTTGTTGACTATGAACACATGTTTTGAAACAATTGATTTACCGTTTACATTATGCTTCCGCTGAATATTTACTTTGGTTTAAACTTATGACTTGGATTTATATTTTGAAATGAATGGATTGTTTTATTTAAATATTATGCGTAGCTCAAAGTGATTGGTGGCTTGGATCCTGGTACGTCACACGTCCCGTGGTAATCCCGCATGTGGTATTTTGGGGTGTGACAGTTTGGTATCAGAGCCACTGGTTATGGTGAACTAGGTTTTAAAATGTTTTTATAAAACCAGACTATAACATAACAACTTAGAAAATCGACCATGACACTCAGCTCCAGATTGCAAGGTTCGTCTTCTGTTTACTTTAAGCATTACTTGTTTAGTAGTCACACACTCACAGCTTGCATGAAACGATATACTAGATACTATGGTCATTTGATAGTGTGACACTACTCTTCGACTTTGTGATTCGTAATCCTGTAATACCTTCTGTTTTGCTACTTGAATATGGGGGAAACGTTTAGCGTAAGTTAAGAGGCACTGAGATGAGCATGCAAATTGCATTATTATTATGGGTGCACACATAATAATAACATGAGGTGTGTGTGAGTCCCAGTGAGGCTTAATGAGTGTGAGAAGGGTTCTGCCCTATTGCTTGGTGTAAACTATGTAGTTTGTAAATGTTAACGTGATATTTGACTCCTAACTTATCTCGATCCTTAAATTTGTTCCCTCTCCTTATATAGAATCATGAGTAGACGAGGTCATGGACGTGGTCACATCGCGATGACCCAAGCTGAGCTGACAAACTTAATCAACATATGTGTGGCTGAGGCTTTGGCAGCCTACCAAGCTGGTACGAAATGTGTCGAATACTCTTTAATCTTGTGTCGCGTACACAACTCTTACCCCTGTGTTGTATTTTCTTTCGTCCATTAGGTCTGCCAGCGCATCATAACAATCCGCCTGCCTGCACATTCAAGACATTCATGGATTGTAAGCCACAGATGTTCAGTGGGACTGAAGGGGCTGTGGGGTTACTACGTTGGTTTTAGAAGGCTAAATTAGTGTTTGCTATGTGTAACTGTCCCGTGGGGGACCGAGTAAAGTATGCTACTGGCACTTTGGAGGATGGTGCCTTAACTTGGTGGAATGCCCAGGTGCAAATGTTGGGCATCGAGATGGCTAACGCCACTACTTGGGATGATTTTAAGGAGTTGATGCGAGAAGAGTAATGTCCTCGTGATGAGATTCAGAAGCTTGAGAATGAGTTCTATGATTTGAAGATGGAAGGATCCGAGATCGGGGCTTACACAAAACGATCTCATGAACTAGCGATTTTGTGCCCTAACCTGTCTCGACCTCCACATCGACGAATTGAGTTGTATCTCAAGGGCCTAGCACCAGTTGTAAAAGGGTATGTCACTGCTGCAAACCATAACAATCTGCCCCAGATCATCCGTTTGGCACATAAGATTGCTGACCAAGAGGTCGAGCGTGGCTCATTGCCGCCTCGTAAAGCTGCTACTACCTCTACTGCTACAGCTACCACACCTGCTAGTGATAACAAGCGAAAATGGAACGACGCTGACAAGGCAACCAGTGCCAGTAATCTCAGAAAAGGCCTGACAATAGTAATAACCGTAGCTTCAGTCAGTCATCCTTAGTTAATCAAGGCCAGGGCAGCAATCAGAATCAGGGCTCCTATGTTGGGAAGAAGCCACAGTGCAACAAGTGTGGTTATCATCACTATGGACAGTGTGTCCGGACTTGCCGTAGGTGCGAGAAGGTGGGCCATGAGGCCAAAAACTGTAGAGCCCCGGAGCCAAAGCAGCAGCAGCAGCAAAATCAGCAGTATCAGCGACAGCAAAGGCAACAACCCCATCAGAACCAGGGCTTTAAGAAGGGGCGTTTCCAGTGCGGAGATGAGGGCCACATCAAACGGGATTGCCCTCAGCTGAATCAGAATGCCAACGACAACAACCGCTAGAATAACAACAACAATGCTGGAAACAACAACAATAACGACAACAATGGAGGCAATGGTGCTCGTGGAAGGGTGTTTACGATCGGTGCTAGTGATGCTAGGAACGACGACAATGTCGTGACTGGTACGTTTTCTGTGAACAATCTTATTGCTTCTGTGTTATTTGATTCTGGTGCCGATTGGAGTTATGTGTCCCTAGAGTTTGGTCAACGATTAGGGTTAGCCCCAACACCTTTAGAAGTTAAGCATGTAGTAGAATTAGCTGATGGCAAAACGATTGAAGCCTCGCATGTCCTATTTGGGTGTAAACTAGATCTTGTGGGTCAAGTGTTTGATATTGATCTCCTTCCTATTACCCTCGGTAGTTTTGATATAGTGGTTGGTATGGATTGGCTGTCTAAACACCAAGCTGAGATTTTGTGTAAGGAGAAGATTGTACGTATTCCTCTCCCTGGTGGAGAGTCATTATCGATTCAGGGGCATCGCAGTGGTGCGATGGTTGGTATCATCTCAGCTATGCAAGCGCAGAAATGCCTACGAAAGGGGTATCCTGCTATTCTAGCACTTATTACTGATACTCCGTCAGGAGAAAGAAAGATCGAGGATCTGCCAGTTGTACGCGAATTTGCCGATGTGTTTCCTGAGGAACTTCCTGGTTTACCTCCTCACCGTCAAGTGGAATTTCATATTGATCTTGAGCCAGGAGTAGCCCTGATAGCTCGTGCTCCATACCATTTAGCACCTAGAGAATTACAGGAGTTTTCTAATCAACTGCAAGAGTTACTGTACGGGGCTTTATTCGAACCAGTTCTTCGCCTTGGGGAGCCCCAGTTCTGTTCGTAAAGAAGAAAGACGGGTCCTTCCGCATGTGTATTGATTATCGGGAACTCAACAAGGTCAAGTTATCCATTGCCACGCATCAACGACTTGTTTGACCAGTTGCAAGGGTCAAGTTATTATTCGAAGATCGACTTAAGATCGGGCTATCATCAGATGAGAGTCCGAGAGGAGGATGTCCCAAAAACGGCTTTTCGAATGCGTTATGGGCACTATGAATTTTTAGTTATGCCATTTGGATTGACGAACGCGCCAGCGGTCTTCATGGACCTCATGAACCGTGTATGCAAACTGTATCTCAACGATTTCGTTATAGTATTCATCGAAGACATTTTGGTCTACTCGAAGAGCAAGGAAGATTACGAGCGACACCTGCATCTTATTTTGGAACTCCTGAGGAAGGAGCAACTCTATGTGAAGTTTTCTAAGTGTGATTTCTAGATTCGAGAGGTACACTTCCTTGGACACATAGTGAATGAATCAGGAATACACGTGGATCCTCCTAAGGTTGATGCTATCAAGAGTTGGGCGGCACCAAAGAATCCTTCGGAGGTGCGACAATTTCTTGGCCTCGCTGGGTATTATCGAAGATTTATTAAAGACTTTTCGAGGATCGCGCAACCCCTCACCTCGTTGACACAGAAGGGCGTAGTATACTCTTGGGGAACGAAACAAGAAGAGGCTTTCCAGTTATTAAAAAGAAACTCTGCAGTGCGCCGATCTTGTCTCTACCTGAAGGTACAGAAGATTTTGTGGTATACTGTGATGCTTCCATACAGGGTCTTGGTTGCGTGCTGATGCAATGCAACAATGTGATAGCTTACGCCTCTCAACAGTTGAAGGTTCACGAGAGGAATTATACGACACACGACTTGGAGTTAGGAGCCGTAGTATTTGCGCTCAAAATCTGGAGGCATTACCTGTACGGTACTAAATGCACTATTTATACCGACCATGGGAGCCTTCAGCATATTTTCAACTAGAAGGATTTGAATATGCGACAGCGTCGCTGGGTAGAACTTTTAAACGATTATGATTATGCAATCAAGTATCATCCGGGTAAGGCTAACGTTGTGGCTGACGCTCTCAGTCGAAAGGAATCGATACCCAAATGTGTTCGTGCTTTACAACTCACTATTCATTCTAATCTACCTGATCAGATCCGTGCTGGTCAAACTGAAGCATTGAAAGAAGAAAACTATGAAGCTGAGTACTTACGGGGCATGGAAAAGCGACTGGTAGAGAGATCTGATGGTATTCTCTACTGCATGGAACGAATATGGATCCCTTTGTTTGGAAATCTTAGAGAACTTGTGATGGATGAAGCGCACAAGTCTCGATACTCTGTTCATCCAGGTTCAGATAAGATGTATCAGGATCTCAAAGTCATGTATTGGTGGCCGAAGATGAAAGCTCACATCGCGACTTATGTGAGTAAGTGTTTGACATGCTCGAAAGTTAAAGTGGAATATCAGAAACCGTCTGGGTTGCTGCAACAACCAGAAATACCCATGTGGAAGTGGGAGCAAATCGCAATAGATTTCGTCATAGGTTTGCCGAGAACTCAAAACGGAAACGATACCATTTGGGTAATCGTTGATCGTCTCATGAAGTCAGCACACTTTCTGGCAATCAAGGAAACAGATAAGTTCTCACAACTAGCTGCTGTCTATCTTAAGGAGGTGGTTTCTAGGCACGGGGTGCCGACATCTATTATTTCTGACCGTGACCCGCGTTTCATCTCAGATTTATGGAAGTCGATGCACAAATCATTCGGCTCGCGCCTCAATATGAGCACTGCTTATCACCCACAGACGGATGGTCAGAGTGAGCGAACCATCCAGACACTTGAAGACATGTTGCGGGTGTGTGTTATTGATTTTGGCAAGGGTTGGGAGAAACACTTCCCTTTGATAGCGTTTTCTTAAAACAATAGCTACCATACCAATATTCAGGCAGCTCCTTTCGAAGCATTGTACGGACGAAAGTGTCGTTCACCTCTCTGTTGGGCTGTGGTGGGTGACAGCCAGGTCACAAACCCTGAACTTGTGTTGGAAACTTCAGAAAGGATTATTCAGATCAGGAATCGGATGGCAGCGGCGCGTGACCGTCAGAAAAGCTACGCTGACAAGCGTAGGAAGCCTTTAGAATTCACAGTTAATGATCGTGTTATGTTGAAGGTCTCACCCTGGAAGGGTGTGGTGCGTTTTGGAAAACGCGGCAAGCTAAACCCACGTTATGTTGGGCCATTTAAGATTTTGCAGCGAATTGGTAAAGTGGCCTACAAGCTGGAGTTACCTGCTGAGCTGGGTAACGTTCATGATGTCTTCCACATGTCGCAGTTGAAGAAGTGTTTGACTGATGAGACACTTGTGGTACCGTTTCAGGAGCTGAAAATCGACGACAAGTTACAGTTTACCGAGGAACCTATCGAAATCATGGACCGGGAAGTCAAGGTCCGCAAGCATAGCCGAATCCCGATTGTAAGCGTTCGTTGGAACTCAAGACGTGGACCAGAATTCACATAGGAATGCGAGGATTAGATGAAACTCAAGTACCCACACTTATTTCCAGATGACAAGTCCAAGTCTGGCAAACCTAAGTCTGGCACAACTAGTGAATTTCGGGACGAAATTCCCATTCAAGTTGGGGATGATGTGGTACCCGAGGAAAATCCACAGTCATCCTGATCTGACACTTTGCCGCTTTTGGACCGCTTGTCAAATTTCGGGATGAAATTTCTTTCAAGTTGGGGATGATGTGACAACCCAAGATTTTGTCACACCCTGACTTTTGCGGAAGCGTGATTATTGGTGTGACTTCTTAATACCATAGCATTCAATCATAACAATGCTATATGATAAAAACCGTAAGATGTTCATTCATTCTAATTAAACGAACACAATCAAAAGAAACTCATATTCTAACAATTGGTATCAGAGCTCGGACAGTCAAACTTGATCTAACAATCATTTTGATGTAAAAGTTCAGCTCAATTTCATTGATACTCTTGATTGTTCGGTTTACGTTGTAAAATAGTGTAAGGTATAATCACGTACAAAGTTGATTATTCAGTGCCTGAAAACAACCAGAATGATGTCACAATCACAGGATAACACTAATAATGTTGGTTCACTCTTCAAACCACCTATGTTGGTCAGATCTGAATACAACATCTGGGAGCGAAGGATGAGTCACATCTTAGCTCAACAGAATACCGGATGTTGGAAGTCGGTTGTCTTTGGACCACATGTTCCAATGGTGCCGAGTGCTGAGAATCTAAAAGTCATGGTTCCTAAGAAAATTGAGAACTACACTGACTAGGATTTTCAGAAAATTGAACTGGATGCCAAGGCATTTAGCATCGTTACATCCGCACTACCAAATGAGATCTATGTTGGGCTGTTACATTGTAACAGTGCCAAGGAATTGTGGGATGCACTTAAGGAATAGTTTGGGGGGACTGAAGAAGTAATTAAAAATAATAGGGAAGTTTTGAATCAACAGTATGAAACCTTTTGTCACATTAAGGGTGAATCATTAACACTGCAGTTTGAACGTTTTAGTTGTCTCATAAGTGAACTTGAACTTGTTAAATCTAAATTTGCTAAATCAACTCTAAACAGCAGGTTTTTAAGGTCACTTCCTGAAAAATGGGACACAATTGCTTTTGTAACCAGAAATTTAGTTGGGTTCAAAGATTTAACACTGACTCAACTTCATGGTAGACTCCTTACCTATGAAAGGGAGTTGAACCAAAAAAAGAAGTTACAAGAGTCAGAGAAGGTTGCTGATGACTATACATTTGGTAGCACAACACTTCTGGGTCAAGAGGAATCTGGTTGTAGTAAGGATCAGAGTTATGATCATTATATTGATATAACTGCTGGTGGAGCTTTTAATAACTCTGATTCTTACTCAAACAACTATGCTTTCACAGCTAGTAGTGAAAACCAGATTTCTGACAATATCTCTTTTGAACTCAATGATCTGCAGCATTTTGATCCAACTGATTAGTGGAAATGGACATATTGCACTAACTTGCACTGCTAAGTGTTAGAACCAGCAAGTTTTACAAAAGGACAGGGAGAAAATTTCCAGGGTTACATGGGAATCTAAAAGTAGGGTTGGATAAATCAAAGATAAAATGCTACAAGTGTAATAGGTTAGGTCATTTTGCTAGAGAGTGTAGGAGTCAAACCAGTGGACCAATCATCACACATCCTGGCTCTAACCCTAGACCACAAAATAACCAAACCACTGTGCATTATTCCCAATATGCCCCTGCTGCTCATGTAAACACTACTCACTATGCACACCCTGCAACCCCTATTCATGTTCACTATATCCAAACCATTGTTCCTCAGATACAATATGTCCAGGCCCCAGCTCCTCAGGTTCAAGTGCAACAAGTTGCACCTCAACAAGCTACACCAGCAGTGGTTCAACCAGAACAACAAAGCTTTTTCACCCAAGGCTTTGTTGACTGGAGTAGCTTACCTGATGAGCTAGGTGGTGAAAATTTTGCACTCTATGCTAAAAACGATGCTTCTAGTGATGATTTCTGTTTTGTAGCATTAGAGTCTATACCAGAAGGGTTGGAAACTGAAGAAGGACAGTCAAATGAAGAAACAGTGGATACAATTGCTGAAGCAGTAGTTACTGTTGTTGCTGGTGAAATACTGTTGGGAGAAAATTCAGAACCCCTGTTGGAACCACTGTCTGACCCCTGGTCTGAAGAAGAGGAGAAGAAACAAGGTGAAAAAGAAGAGAAAGTGTAAGAAGATAGTGAACATGTCTGTGATTGTGCCATGATGGCTGCAACTAAGGTATCACCTCAGGTTCATAAAAACCTTTGTTTAGACAAATGCATCATAGCATTTGCAAACATCAAAGAGGTGAATGAAAACCTTAGAGATAGATTATTAAATGGTGAAGTTCAATTTGAAAAATCTTTAAAAGAATTGAAAAACAAATTGTCAGAAAAAGAAAATGAGATTTGCAGCCTCAAACAAGAGCATAGCATAACCAAGGACCAACTTCAGACAATGATAGAAAAATATCAGGTCTGTAAAAAGGAGTTGGAATCTACCCAAATCACATGTGAAAATGGGTGGAATCCTTCAAAGGTTATGAAGTTATGCTTGAAAAACATATCAAAAGCAATATAAAATTTGGTGTAGGTTTCAGAAAACATGATCAAATTGAAAACACTACTGCAAATGAATCTATTCAAACCACTGTTGAAGTCATACCCACAAACAAGAATGGCCAAGAAGTTAAAATAACTGACAAAAGTGGCAACAAAATCACTCTGGAAAGATCTGTGGGGTCCTCAACTTTTGAGAAAATTGAGAAATACCAATTCAAACTCACATGGTCTGATGAGTGTGACATTCTTGAAAATTTTAAACCCATGGATTTCACTACTGTGGATGGTGTCAAAGCTCCAAAGGCCAAGATCATTCCTCTTAAGGACATCCCAACAGTGGTTCAAAACTCTGTTGCTAAGGAGTCTGAAAAGAAGAAAAGAAAAGAAAAGATTAAAAACTTGTTTTGTGATTTCTGTGGAAAGAAAAATCATTTGACCCAAGATTGTTGTCATTTGAAAGCTTATGACATTAACAAAACAAGTATCATTGTGCCTTCAAAGAGCTGCACCATCTGTGGTAAATCAAACCATCTCACTCAGGAGTGTGTGTATCTTAAAACCTATGATGTAAAAAGGAATGAGTACACTTCAAAAACACCCATGAGTTCATCAAGTTCACAAGTCAAGAAACAACCATCCTTTGTGCCTGTCCAAACAGCTGTTACAAAATAGCTGAACCAAAACTCTATTAAAAGAGAGGTTCAAGTGACAAATGCATCCCCTGCCAACCAATATCAAAGAAGTAAAGGCCAACCACCATACCCAAGGGTCCCACATGTTTATGAGGCCTACAAAAGGCCTTCTAAACCAAGAGTGAATAGGCACCCCTTTGGATATCAAGAGTTGATAGGAAATGGCCCCCAACGGTGGTTAGAGAAACAAGCTTTAAAAATTGCTCAATCCCCTGATCTAACCACTGTCCATCTTCCTGACCTTAGCATAGACACTGTTGAGACCCCATCCAAAGCCTTATTGGCTTTGGAGACCCTCCTGAACTAATTATTTACTTGATGTGCAGGGAGCTTCTGCATGCATAGATAGTCTTTGGTATGTAGATAGTGCAGGCTCTAGGCACATGACTGGATGTAGAGCCCTACTCAAAGAATTCAAAACTCATGGAGGGGGTGATATATCTTTTAGTAATAATAGTAAAGGGAAGGTGATGGGTTCTGGTACAGTACAGTCTGGAAATGTTAAGTTTGAAAATGTCAATCTGATAGACAGTCTAAAATTCAACCTCCTTAGTGTCTCTCAAATGAGTGACAAAGGTTATGGATCATTTTTTACTAAGGAGTGTTGTAGGATTGTTGGACCAGAAATGGTTAAAAAGATTAAAGAAATAATAAAAAATGGAAAAACCCAACTTGTTGCTCAAAGAAGTGGCAATGTTTATGTAGTTGATTTGTCAAAAGAGAGCCCCAGAACTGATGCCTGTCTGTTCTCAGCTGCCTCTAACAAAGAGACAGAACTATGGCACAGAAGATTGGGGCACACAAATCTCAAGACAATCACTGCTTTGTCAAAACAAGGCCTTGTAAGAGGTCTTCCACAAAAAGTGTTCACCTGTCCTGAGCATTATGTTTCCTGCTTAAAAGGAAAACAACATAAAAGCTCATTTAAGTCCATTGAAGAGTCCAAAACAACCAAGTGCTTGCAAATGCTTCACATGGATCTGTTTGGCCCAGTAGACGCCATGAGTCTTAAAAAGAAAAGATACTGTTTGGTAATTGTAGATGACTTTTCTAGGTTTACATGGACTTATTTCTTACATTCCAAAGAAGAGACTGTAGGCATTCTGCAAGAATTTGTCAAACAGGTTGAAAAGCAGTTTGACTTGCCAGTAAAAGTCTTCAGGAGTGACAATGGCACAGAATTCAGAAATAGGGAGTTGGATGAGTTTTGTGTGTCAAAAGGAATTGTAAGGCAGTACAGCATTCCAAGGACACCAGAACAAAATGGGGTTGTTGAAAGAAAGAACAGAACCTTGATTGAGGCTGCCAGGACCATGCTTGCTGATTCAGGTTTGCCATTAACTTTCTGGGCAGAGGCTGTAAACACTACCTGCTATGTCTAGAACAGAGTTTTAATAAACCCCAGGCATCAAAAGACTGCCTATGAAATTCTGTATAAAATCAAACCATTGATCTCATACTTCAAAGTTTTTGGCTGCCAATGCTTCATTTTAAACTTAAAAGATTCCATTTCAAAGTTTGCAGCTAAAATTGATTGTGGTTATCATTTGGGATACTCAACCACTGCTAAGGCCTACAAAGTGTTCAACACTAGGACTAAGACAGTGGAAGAGACTTTGAATGTGAAGTTCAATGAACTTTCTTCATTGAAAATCCCTGCAAATCCTGCAGAGTTATTTGATCTTGATAAATTTAGTTTTGAAAATGTTTCTGTCAAGACTAACAGTGCAGGTACATCTCAAAATCCTCCATCAGACAATGGATATGAAATCATCATTCCATAAAAAAAGTCTGCATCCATTGCTAGAGCAGCAGATGTTCAAAACAGCTGTCAAAGCTCAACCACTGCTACCTCAACAGTTGTTGACCAAAGTAGCCCTTCAACCCCTGCTTCCACATCCTCAAACACTGTTGATAAAAATCCTCAAACAGTGGATAAAAATCAACATGTTACCACACCACTTCCTCCTATTCCTCCACCTCCATTTCAAGACCCTGTTGGATCATCAAAGTCACCAACAGTGGTTAGCTCAGATGATTCACATCTGCAGCCCTCACCCTTAAATGTCATTGTACCATACAAAGGAGATTTAATCTTCTTGAAGTCTCATCCACCTGACCAAATCATTGGCAACATAAGTGAAGGGGTGCTCACAAGAAGCCAATCCCAAAACATCTGTCTTTTGCTAGCTTTCTATCACTTCATCAACCTGTCAAGTACCAATAAGCACTAAAAGACAACAGTTGGGTAGAAGCCATGCAGGAAGAGCTCCAACAGTTTAAAAGATAACTAGTATGAGAGCTTGTACCACTGCCAGAGGATGTGAGTCCTATTGGCACAAAGTGGGTCTTCACAAATAAAGCTGATGAAAGGGGTATTGTTGTCAAGAATAAAGCAAGGCTTGTGGTTCAAGGGTTCAGACAGGAAGACGGCATTGACTATGATGAAACTTTTGCCCCTCTAGCAATATTGGAAGCTATCAGATTATTCCTGGCCTTTGCTGTCACCACAACATAAAGGTGTTTCAAATGGATATTAAATGTGCATTCCTCTATTGTAAGATTCAAGAAGAGGTATATGTTTATCAACCTCCTGGTTTTGAGGATCCATTTAATCCAAATCATGTCTACAAGCTAAATAAAGCTTTGTATGGACTGAAACAAGCACCTAGAGCCTGGTATGAAACTCTTTCCACCTTTTATCTCTCTATTGGTTTCACAAGAGGCAAAATAGACAAAACACTGTTTTTAAAATGGAGAGGGAAAGACTTGATGATTGTCTAGATTTATGTGGATGACATCATTTTTGGAAGCACATGTTCCAAAATGTGTGAAGAGTTCAGAAAACTCATGACACTTGAGTTTCAGATGAGTGCAATGGGTGAAATACAGTGCTTTCTTGGTCTCCAAGTAAAGCAACTACAAAATGGTACTTTCATTCATCAAGGCAAATATGCCAAAGAACTTTTAAACAAAATTGAGATGAATGATTGCAAACCATGTAGTACACCCATAGCAACTACAAAGATAGTCATGTCTGATGAGAAGGATGATTTGGTTGATCAAACTCTTTATAGAAGCATGATTGGGTCTTTATTATACCTAACTGCATCTAGGCCAGACATCATGTTTGCAACATGTGTTTGTGCAAGATCCCAATCAGCCCCTAGAAAGTCAAATCTTATTGCTGTAAAAAGGATATTCAGATACCTAAAAGGTGCTCCCACACTTGGTATCTGGTATCTAGCTGATGGAAATATCAAGCTTTCAGGTTTCTCAGACAGTGACTTTGCTAGATGCAATACAACAAGGAAGTCCACTTCAGAAGGGTGCCAATTCCTAGGCAGTTGCTTAGTGTCTTGGCAAAGCAAAAAGCAAGCATCTGTTTCAACATCCACTGCTGAGGTAGAGTATATAGCTGTTGCAAGCTTTACAGCCCAACTATTATGGCTTCAAAATCAACTGCTGGATTTTGGTATCACTGCCTTAAAGACACCTCTTATGTTGGACAGTCAGGCAGCAGAAAATATCATCAAAAATCCAGTTTCACATTCAACCACCAAGCACATTGATATCAGACATCACTTTGTGAGGGATTGCTATGAAAAAGGTTTGATTTCTCTGCACCATGTTCCAACTAAAGATCAGCTGGCAGATGTGCTAACAAAGGCTTTAGACACATCCACCTTTGAAAGCTTGATCTCTAGGATTGGCATGCTGAACATGGAATAACATGCAAAATCCTGTTTTTCTATGAATAAAAGCATTAAAATGTTTTCAGAAAATCAACAATTCATCCTTAAAAATAGCTAAAAATGAAAATTTTTATTAAATCCTTAAAAGTCTGCCACAACCACTGTTTTGGTTCAAACAACTTATCTGTTGATATTATCCACTGCTGAAAGTCAACCTCTGCTCCTTCATTATCCTTGTTAATCACTGTTGATCAAACATCAGTGTTCTAACCCACTGATGGCTATCCACTGATAGTTAAAAGTCAGCCACTGTTTTCATTTTCACCACTGTAAACCACTGATATTGACCATCATTGGTTTCCTAAACAACTGTCTTCCATTATTCATCAGAGGTTGGCATGTGGACAGTACTTAGCCGTCAGATCTTTGTAACCGCTGCCACGTCAGCATTCACTTTTTCACCCTATAAAACCCTGATCAAAAACCCCAAACAGGGCTTTCACTGTCGAATCGAATTCAAAATTCCTTTCAAAAGCAGTTACTATCAAATTTCTTCAAATCATTCATCATCTTCTTCCTCTCGCAACTACCCTCATTCACCATGGCTCTCGCACTAAAAAACCCCTCACAACTACCTGTGTACACTTGATAAAACAAGTCAAAGCATAACCTTTCACTCTGTTATTGATGCTCTCTCATCTTCAAAGTACAAAACTTTGTTGACTTGTAATGCACCCATTTACCTGGATACCCAACGAGAATTCTGGAAAAATGCAAAGCTTGAAGTCAAGGACAAAAAGCCCTTGGCTATTACTTCATCTACAAGGGGAATTCAGGTTGCTGTCACACCTCAAACCATTTCAGAGGTTTTTGAAATCAATGATCTTACAAGTAAAAGTTCTTTCCCAAAGGAAGAATACCAAACTGATTTGATTGAGAGAGGGTATGAGGAACAAATGAAAAAGGATACTTTGCAAAAAGGCAGTTTTCCACCTGCCATGAGATTTTTATTCCATACCATCCTCATGTGTGTGTCTAATAAAGCAACAACTTTTAACGAAATACCATTGAAAATCCAATACTTGGGTTATGCTATAATGGCTGATGTTGATTTTAACTACTCCCAGGAGATTTTCAATGACATGGTCAAAAATGTTAATAATATCAAAGACAATAAAAAACCTTTCTTATTGTTTCCAAGGTTTTTAAGTTTTTATTTACAAAAGAAATTTTCAAAGGATAATGCACATGTGCTTATCCAAGGAAATCCTTTTCAAATAAACATCCTATCTTCTGAAACTTTCACAAGGCTGTCAAAACCTTCCAAAACACAAACAGAGGAACCTGAGCAGAATTTAGCTGAGACAACCTCTGCTCCTCAGGCTCCTGCTATTGAGCCGACTGCTCCTGGTGATCATAGCAGCACAACCCCTACTGTGAAACCCACACCAAAAATCACCAAACAACCCAAAAAGAAAATTACCAAAAAGCCCCCCAAACCCTCCAAAAAGGTAACTCTGGAAGATGAGATCCCAGAGATAATACATGTGACAACACAAAAGTCACCAATAAACACTGTTGCTACTTCCTCACAGCAGATGGAAGAAAGATCTCAACCTGAGCCTAAAACTCCTCTTGCATCCTCTCAAAAGGATCAGGTTGTATTCATAGGGACACCACATTATGAAGCAATGGATTCACTTGAATCTATCTTCCACAGCCCTGCTCCCGAGGCAAATTCTCTTTCAACCTCCATCCTCATTGCCCAAATTCCACCATCAATTATACCTCTGTTGGATGCACTTGATGTGGACCAGACACAAATCAGTGCTTCTCAACCACCTATCAATGAGAATATACCTCAACAAGTGACTGAGTCTGGTTCCTCTATCTTTGCTAACCCACCAACAGCTTAGGAGGCTACACTGCTGGAATTACAAGTAATTCCTGTCAGTAGTTCAAGTGGAGCAGCAACTACAGGTGTTGAATCCACCGATTTACACCTGGCCAATTGTTTCATCACTCAGACTCCCTTAAAGGCAATTTCCTCTTTGGGAACCAAGGTGACCACTAGTGTGTTTCCATTACCCACTGGTGTGTTTACTAAGGTAACCACTGCTGAGGAAAGAAGTCCCCAGTACCAAGAAAAAGGGGCATCAGTGGATGAATTTTGGGAAACTTTCCCTAAGTCAACTACTGGTACAACCACTGCCAGTGGGAAATCAGATGATCCCATTCATTTGGGTGATGGTTTAAAACATAAAGAATTGACAGAGAAGGTTGATAAAATTGAAACATTTGTTGCAGATATCAAAAATATGCTGCAATAGTTGTTACAATCTCAAAAGGCTACACCCACTACTGCAACATCTACTCTTTCCCCCACTGAGCTTTGGCAAATGTTTCAACCTATGCTTCATCAACAGAGACAGTATGCTGATCAACAACATGAAGTTCAGCTTCAAATGTTCAGAAATGTGATGGAAGCTAGATACAAAGATACACAAGCTGGTATCAAGGCACCACTGGCACTTCTCCTCCTACCATCATTTATGTTGAAAACCCTGATGATGTAAAAAAGGGGGAGAAAGGTAACAAGGGAAAAGAAGGTCTATATATGCCACCAGATCTAATGTCTAAACTTGTGGTAGAAATTCCAAGGCCAGATGGTTCCAAAAAGGTTGATGTAACTTAGAATGCATTTGCTGATTTAAAAGCAAACAAGAAAGAGTCTATGGAAATAAAAGGGTCAAAAAGATTTGAGCAAGAGAAGAAAGTTATGATGGAAAAGGAAGAGCAGGGTGCTTCTGCAACTAAAAGAAGAAAGCCTACCAGAAAGGTTAGCCAACCCAAAACCACACCTTCCAAAACCATCAAACATACTCCTCAAATCCCCAAAAGTTCCTCACATCAAATCTCCAAACCAACAGATGTTAAGACACCTATTGTATCAACAGTTGTCGGTACTTCAGTGGTTTCAACAAATGTTATCCCAACCACTGCCATCATCACTTCATCAACAAACACTCAATCCACTGCCATACCTAAAACAACATCACCATCACAAAAACCCCTGCCAAAAAGCAGAAAACAGCAGTTGACACCTCAACTGTTGTAGTGACAACAGTGGTTAAAACACCAGTTGTTTCAACAGTTGTTAGTCAATCACCCATCACTTCAAACACCACCACTCAACCCACAAACACACCACCAACCTCTCCAAAGCACAAAAGGAGAAGGGTAACAAACATTGTACTGGAAGATGACACTTCCCCACCTCCAACATCTTCACAACCTCTGACCCTAGCCATTATTCCAAACCCTGCTCCAATCTCTTCAGTTTAAGCCATGAATCCAAACACTGCCCTAGTCCCTTTGGGAGTACAATATCCATTAGATCTTTCAGCAGTCAGGGAGGAGATCAAATCCTTCTACTCTGAAGATAATCCTGCAAAGAGGAAACTCCCATCTCTTCAAGGATATCCTTTGCCAAGAAACATAGAAGAGTATCTGAAATTAAAGGCCAAACAAGCAGAGGATATATCTCAAAGAGACACATAGGGAAAGTCTGACAAAGACATTCAAAGGAATTTACAATACCTGCTCACCAAAGTCAGAACCTTAGAGCAGTTCTCAAAAGATCTTTGTCAGAAATTATCAGAAAAAAATGATGAAAGTATGAGACAAGACTACATTGAATACATCATGGCATACAAGAAATACAGGGCAGAAAAGTCTCATTACAAGGAATGGACCATTAGTGAACTGAAAGAGGAGATAGCCAGAATTCAAAAGATGATTGAAGACAAAGTAAAGCAAACTCCTCCAGTCTAGTCCAATTACAAAAAGAATGTACCAGAAAGGAATTTAAAGCTGAAAAGAATGAAAGAAGAGCTTATAGCTGCTGATTATGGGTCAAGGAACCAGGTTACAAGGTGGTCAGAGGTAAAAGTGTTAGATACCTACAGAAGGTTGGAAGAGTCAAGGAAGAAAGATCCCACTGCTCCCAAAAAGCCTGATTATACAGAAGTAGTGGTTCCTGTTAAATAGAAATTGCCAATTAAAAGATCCACTGCTCCACCTGCTGCCATCCTTTATCAAAGAAGGAAACAAAAGAAGATGGATGTAGAAACAAAAGAAGACAAGACTCAAGAAGAATACATCATGAAGATGGTTCTTCAGACATTGTTGGCAGAAAACAAGACTTAGCACAAGCTCAAGACCCTACCAAAGTTGTCATCACTAGGCCTCAATCTCCAAACTCATCAACAATGAAGTCTCTCCCAAGAAACCCACTGGATTCAAAAATACTATAGTGGAAGTCTGATGAAAAGACTCACGTATTGACTCTGCTCAAATCCAATGGTGAAGTGAAGCATATATCAAGAAAAAATGCACTTGGCCTGAGTGTCGAAGATTTACAAGATCTACTTGAGCTTACAGTGTGCAGGGATGAGGATGATGAGGATTCCATGAACTTTGAATTACAATTCAAAGGGCAAGTAAGGGAACTCTTGATGAGACAATAAAAATCCAGAATAATGAAGTGTTTTGGCATCATCTGATCCAGGGGGAGATTGTTGGGATTGAACCCTACAAAGGAACAGTTGATAAAGCCAAAATTGGTTCAGATCAGTGGATCCAGCATAAGCAGTTGTTTGCATCAGATCTTTCCCCTTGAAAGTGGCCCTATCATCTGATGACCTCTAAGTACTGCTCTTCACAACAACTGCTGATCCCTAAAGACTGTTGAAGATAAAGCACTGATGCTCAATTTACTGATATGGTTCAAGTACTGCTGAAGACACAAAGCACTACTGGAGCTATAACAATGGAATGAAAAAGTAGTAGTTTAGTCTTGTATTGTATTTGTTTATTGTAATCAGTGGTTTATGATCAGTGTTTGTATAGGACAATTGTTAGAGGTTGTTAGGAGGTTAGATGTCACTTTCATGGTGACGTCAGCCAAAAGATACTTAGTGGTTGTTCTGTACTATAAATAGAACAGTACCCTGTACTGTTCTATAAGCTCTCTTCATCACAAAGTCATTCTATACAAACAATCACAGTGAGCTCAGGCTGAGGGGGAGATTAGTGCATGCATGCATTGTTATTGATTATTCTATTAAATACAATCATTCGATTTCAAGTTAAACATGTTTGCTAAAACTTATTCTCTCATTGATTGTGTGCTGAAAGTTTGTTTCATTTAATTCCGCTGCATTTAACTCTATTTCATCTTCATTCTAATCAAACGAACACAATCAAAAGAAACTCAGATCCTAACACTAAATAATACTTAGTAAGGGGGTTATCTATAATTAATTAGAAGAGATTAAACTAAATAATAATTATCCATAAGACATGACCTAATATAATGACAGGTATCCCTAAAATGGTTTCTTTTATTATAGAGTACTAGTAGTAAGACCTGTGTGCAAACATGGGTGGTTTTTAGGAAACCATGCATAACACATTTTAATAGAAAGTATAGATAGGTATATAGATATTATACCAAAACGTGTTATCTATTATAAAAGACAACTATAAACATAGATCATCGGTTAATATATCAGTTACATACGATTATTTCCATTCTCGTATCCAAAAAAGGGAGTATCCACCCATTTACAATGTAAACTGTTTATAGACATAAGTACATATAAAAGATGTCTAACAAACTTAATAGAATTCGAATACAACTTAAGTTTCAACAAACATTAACTACGAACACACAATCACCTGCCTCAACAACTTTCATCAAAGCTCAAACAAGAGTGTGTTACGCAGTAACATGTCCTTTCCTACATGTTGTGTCCTGGTTAAATATGCTACTGGAGACAATGTCATAGCTGCTGATCCAACAATCTCCCTATACAACAGATGATACCAAAACCCTTCTTTATTATTGATTTTTATTTCTCATTAACACCTCCCTGATTTGTCCTTTGAATTGTAGTTCAAAGTCCATGGAGAACATGTATTCTTCATCATCCCTTTCAAGTTAAAGGTCCAACAAATCTTGGAGATCGTATTCATTCAGATTATATGCACTATCCATTTTTATCTCTTCAACACTACCATCTGATCTGATCAAAGTCAATACTTGGGTTTTTGAGCATGACTTCCACTTTACTATTTTTGGATCAGCTGGTTTTCTTAGGAAAAAGAATTATTGAAGATGAGTTTGGTGATTGTGGTCTGCTAACTAAATTTGCAATGGATTTAGATAAAGCATATGATGAGAGAAGGTTTTCGGAGTATGGATCTTTAGAGACACAGTAGCAGTTGTAGGATAGACTGGTTTTTGAGGAACATTTGGATCTTCATCTCTAAGTTCCTCCAGCTTTTTGTAGGTCTCAACTATCTTCAGTTTAGAGCATCTGGCAATGGATCTAGCTGAACCATAACCAGCAGCCACAAGCTCTGCTCTCATTCTTTTAAACTTTAATGCCTCATCTGAATCCAATGTTTTAACTTTCTTCCAATTAGGTAGAGTTGGCTTTACCAGAGGATCATTGCGCATTTTTGTGATATATCGAACCTGCATCCGGGTTTCTAAATTCTTTATTTCTTGTTTTTGATCATGTTTCTTGCTTATAAAAATACTCTTGTTTCGATTGTTTCAATGACTATGATTGGCTAAATTTATTTTCTGTCTAGACTGAGATGATTGGATTGTAAAGTTTTGAACTTTATTATGATTTATTGATTATTTATGGATTTTTTTGCAAAAGTAGCAGACTTGGTTTATTGATTTGATGTTTATGCATGCTTAGAGTTGTTTGATTAATATTTGCTGCTTCGAATGAGTCTTGGTGAATGTCTTTCACGGAATAGGTTCATGCTAGATTATGACATTGTTTTATAATCTTTAAGGTTAATTGGCCAATACACCTTAGAAGTAATAATTAATAATTTAATAATTCTGAGTGTTCTACTAATCTTTAAAGCTATGAGGTGCGAGATTATTGTTGGGTCTATGTCATTAAATTGCTAGTAGGAGCTTCGTGAGGAGTCTGAACTAGTTGCCTTAGTGACCGTTGTCTAACAAGTTAAATTAATATTCCAAGTATATCCTAGATTTATAGCCTGTGAGTGAGTAGATCGTATTAGGATACTTTTGTAAAACCCTTAGATAACCCGTGAGAGAGTCTAGATTAATCGGTGACCATAACAGCCTTTAGAGCTCCATAAGTGTCTTCTCGAGAAGGGTCGAGGATCTTGTTCGGTGTCTCGATAGGTTTAGAATATAAAGATCCCGGTTCCATAATAATCAATAATCATAATAAATCTTTACTATGACAATCCAGGATTCCAGTCTAGGCAATCTTTTCCATCATCTGAGTAAACCCAAGTTAGTTTGTGTTTCGTTAATTTAATTTAAATTGCAATTTTAGGAAATTTAGAACCCCCCCCCCCAAATATAAAAATGGTTAGTGTCGTGTCTGTGTCAGTCTAGGTCGAGATAGAGTATAGTTAACGTAATTGAACTGAGTTCTGTGGGTTCAATATCCAGACTTACTTAACTTTACTAGAGTCGATCGGTTCACTTTCCGGTTAGTTGTTTAGTCGATTTTAGAGAGTCTAGAGTATTACTTTGTGTCTACATTAGGTTAATTTAGTTTGTTTTTATTAAACTACTTTTAGCACATCAACGGACAACTAAGATCCCTCGCTAAGGAATGCATACTCCAGGTGAGATGACAATTCCCTAAGCTCTAGGGGCGGGGTTATCTCCATAGATGGCTTCTCCTCAGGAGTCTCTCTCTCTCTCTAACACCTCAGAAACCTTAGAACACTAAGACCCTATGGATTGATCACTAAACGGTAATGGTGGCACCTGCTCCAGGTCAAACTCAATCAACTCAATTCCCTCTACATCAACCCCTAACATCTGGGTCTTTACAGACTCTCTCCCGTCAACCTCACCAATAAAGCTACCCACATGTGACATAAGAGTATCTATGAAGTAAGGTGTCTCATCATGTTGTGGGGTATGCTTCATCGTTGTGTTATGCTCGTCGGGTTGTTTTGTATTTTTGTTCATTACAAAAACATATATCTAAAAATAAAATACATATAAAATAAATAATATAAAGTTCGTTACAAAAACATTCATTGAAAAAAAATAGAAATTGTGATTTTTGAATGTTTAGTTTTCGAACCATTGTTGCTCCATCTGTGACAACCCAAGATTTCAAGCTTGTGTTACTTGTTTGTAATGCTGTTTGACAATTAGTTTTATTTTATGTAACGTGAAGTTGTTAGATTGGAGTTTTGCTAGTTGGTGAACTTGTTTGTGTAATTGTGCAATGTTTCTGATTAATGAAAATCTTGATAACTCAACAACTGTTTAAAAAGGACCCGACGAAACATGGGACATGTTTCGTCATCTTTATGCTCGTCGAAACATAAGTTTCGTCTGGGTGAGTTTCGCCGTGATGGGTTTTCGGCCCAGGTGAAGCCCAAGTATGTCTCAGTTATATATATACATAGAGTGTCAGTTACAAAACCCTAGTTTCCCCTACACCTATCGACGGCAGAAAAACCCTCTCGAAGCATATCATCTTTTGGTCCAATTACCCAAGCTACTATATCAAGGTTAGTGTATAATCATTATTACTGGATTAATTGTTGATGCTTATGGTTCTGTTGCTATGATGTTGAATGGATTAGGGATTGTTATCAATAGTGTGAACCTGATGATTGCATGATAAGGTTTGATAGTTGATTCATGATGTCATGTACAAGCTAAATAGGTCATGAATGTGTATATGCATATGGATTGATATGTTTATGATGATCTAGTGTTGCCTGTACGTTACATAAGAAGCTAGGGTTTGCATATTAAGGTTGTTGTCATAATGTAAACGATTCAGTCAGAATGATAAATTGATTGGTGATATGCATATTTGAATTGTTAAATGCCCTTGTTACGTGTTGTATGATTAATTAGGAACTGTAAGTGATTAGGGTGATTATTGTTCATGACACACTGTGAGGAAGAAGGCCCTTGACGAAAGGTGTTGTGTTTCGTCAAGACGGCCCTCGATGAAAGGTGTTAAGTTTCGTCAACATGGACTCGACGAAAGGTGTTAAGTTTCGTCAACATGGACTCGATGAAAGATGTTATGTTTCGTCAATAAGGACTCGACGAAAGATGTTGTGTTTCGTCGACAGGAAAACCAGACAGAACGGATGTTTATGCTGAGTTTGAGTATGAATAACTATGTAATGAAAGTCTGTTATTACCTGTTAAGAATATACATATTGACTGAGGAAAACATGGTTTAGTTGTCATGAATAGTACACTTAAACTGTTAAGTACTGTTGTGAAACGTATATGTGAATTGTGGAAACTTTATTAGTAAATAACTACTGTGTTACTTGTGTGCACACTATGATCATAACTTATACATGAACCATGCGACTGTAAACTGATTATGTATACATGAATATCATAGGGTGTGACTGTTTAAGTGTGAACAAGTAACTAATCTTACCGGGCAAACCAAGGTGAGTTCACTGCTCTTTTTCCAAGCATGCATACCGGGGAGGGATATCGGGTAACGTTCCAGGGAGGAATGTCAGGTTATTGGGATGTTTGTTATTACACTCATTTCTATCGATAAGACCCCTTACATCTACCGATTAGTTGCCGGGGAGGCAACGAGGTATTTAGTTGATAGCGCTATTAGGTTTGGCACCCTCACACCGTACCGGGGAGGACGGGCGTGAACTAATTACCTTAACCACTTGACCAATGTTTTGATAGAGACATTGGGGTTGGGCAAATAAATCTTTTAGCCATCTGCGATAATCGAATTAATAACAACATCAAATCGAATCGTTAAACTATTTTATACACATATCTGGTAACTAAACACGTTAACAAAACTTTGAACTCACCAGCGTCGTCTGACACACTTGTTTGCATGCTTGCAGGTCGTTAGATTCTTGACATGGACTTGCTATCTGGGAATGCTGGAGTGGTCATGGGTCGAGACTCTTGGATACTTGCTTGTTGACTATGAACACATGTTTTGAAACAATTGATTTACCATTTACATTATGCTTCCGCTGAATATTTACTTTGTTTTAAACATATGACTTGGATTTGTATTTTGAAATGAATGGATTGTTTTATTTAAATATTATGCGTAGTTCAAAGTGATTGGTGGCTTGGATCCTGGTACGTCACACGTCCTGTGGTGATCCCGCATGTGGTATTTTGGGGTGTGACAGCTTGGTATCAGAGCCACTGGTTATAGTGAACAAGGTTTTAAAACGTTTTTATAAAACTAGACTATAACTGAACAACTTCGAAAATCGACCATGACACTCAGCCCCAGATTGCAAGGTTCGTCTTCTGTTTACTTTATGTGTTACTTGTTTAGTAGTCACACACTCACAGCTTGCATGAAACGATATACTAGATACTATGATCATTTGATAGTGTGACACTACTCTTCGACTTTTATGATTCGTAATCCTGTAATACCTTCTGTTTTGCTACTTGAATGCGGGGGAACTTTTAGCGTAAGTTAAGAGGCACTGAGATGAGCATGCAAATTGCCTTATTATTATGGGTGCACACATAACAATAACATGAGGTGCGTGTGAGTCCCAGTGAGGCTTAACGAGTGTGAGAAGGGTTCTGCCCTATTGCTTGGGGTAAACTATGTAGTTTGTAGATGTTAACGTGATATTTGACTCCTGCCTTATCTCGATCCTTAAATTTGTTCCCTCTCCTTATATAGAATCATGAGGGGACGAGGTCATGGACGTGGTCACATCGCGATGACCCAAGCTGAGCTGACAAACTTAATCAACACATGTGTGGCTGAGGCTTTGGCAGCCTACCAAGCTGGTATGACATGTGTTGAATACTCTTTAATCTTGTGTCGCGTACACAACTCTTACCCCTGTGTTGTATTTTCTTTCGTCCATTAGGTCAGCCAGTGCATCAGAACAATCCGCCTGCCTGCACATTCAAGACATTCATGGATTGTAAGCCACAGACGTTCAGTGGGACTGAAGGGGCTGTGGGGTTACTACGTTGGTTTGAGAAGGCTAAATCAGTGTTTGCTATGCGTAGCTGTCCCATGGGGGACCGAGTAAAGTATGCTACTGGCACTTTGGAGGATGGTGCCTTAACTTGGTGGATTGCCCGGGTGCAAATGTTGGGCATCGAGATGGCTAACGCCACTACTTGGGATGATTTTAAGGAGTTGATGCGAGAAGAGTACTATCCTCGTGATGAGATTCAGAAGCTTGAGAATGAGTTCTACGATTTGAAGATGTAAGGATCCGATATCGGGGCTTACACGAAACGATCTCATGAACTAGCGATTTTGTGCCCTAACCTATCTCGACCTCCACATCGACGAATTGAGTTGTATCTCAAGGGCCTAGCACCAGCTGTAAAAGGGTATGTCACTGCTGCAAACCATAACAATCTGCCCCAGATCATCCATTTGGCACATAAGATTGCTGACCAAGAGGTCGAGCGTGGCTCATTGTCGCCTCGTAAATCTGCTACTACCTCTACTGCTACAGCTACCACACCTGCTAGTGATAACAAGCGGAAATGGCACGAAGCTGACAAGGCAACCTGTGCCAGTCAATCTCAGAAAAGGCCTGATAACAGCAATAACTGTAGCTTCAGTCAGTCGTCCTTAGTTAATTAAGGCCAGGGCAGCAATCAGAATCAGGGCTCCTATGTTGGGAAGAAGCCACAGTGCAACAAGTGTGGTTATCATCACTACGGACAGTGTGTCTGGACTTACCGTAGGTGTGAGAAGGTGGGCCATGAGGCCAAAGACTGTAGAGCCCCGGAGCCAAAGCAGCAGCAGCAGCAAAATCATCAGTATCAGCGACAGCAAAGGCAATAACCCCATCATAACCAGGGCTTTAAGAAGGGGCATTTCCAGTGCGGAGATGAGGGCCACATCAAACGGGATTGCCCTCAGCTGAATCAGAATGCCAACGACAACAACCGCCAGAATAACAACAACAATGCTGGAAACAACAACAATAATGGCAACAATGGAGGCAATGGTGCTTGTGGAAGGGTGTTTACGATCGGTGCTGGTGATGCTAGGAACGACGGTAATGTCGTGACTGGTACGTTTTCTATGAACAATCTTATTGCTTCTGTGTTATTTAATTCTGGTGCCAATTGGAGTTATGTGTCCCTGGAGTTTGGTCAACGATTAGGGTTAGCCCCAACACCTTTAGAAGTTAAGCATGTAGTAGAATTAGCTGATGGCAAAACGATTGAAGCCTCGCATGTCCTATTTGGGTGTAAACTAGATCTTGTGGGTCAAGTGTTTGATATTGATCTCCTTCCTGTTACCCTCGGTAGTTTTGATATAGTGGTTGGTATGGATTGGCTGTCTAAACACCAAGCTGAGATTCTGTGTAAGGAGAAGATTGTACGTATTCCTATCCCTGGTGGAGAGTCATTATCGGTTCAGGGGCATCGCAGTGGTGCGATGGTTGGTATCATCTCAGCTATGCAAGCGCAGAAATGCCTACGAAAGGGGTATCCTGCTATTCTAGCACTTATTACTGATACTCCGCCAGGAGAAAGAAAGATCGAGGATCTGCCAGTTGTACGCGAATTTGCCGATGTGTTTCCTGAGGAACTTCCTGGTTTACCTCCTTACCGTCAAGTGGAATTTCAGATTGATCTTGAGCCAGGACAGCCCCGATAGCTCGTGCTCCTTACCGTTTAGCACCTAGAGAATTATAGGAGTTGTCTAATCAACTGCAAGAGTTACTGGATAGGGGCTTTATTCGACCCAGTTCTTCGCCTTGGGGAGCCCCAGCTCTGTTTGTAAAGAAGAAAGACGGTTCCTTCCGCATGTGTATTGATTATCGGGAACTCAACAAGGTGACTATCAAGAACCGTTATCCATTGCCACGCATCAACGACTTGTTTGACCAGTTGCAAGGGTCAAGTTATTATTCGAAGATCGACTTAAGATCTGGCTATCATTAGATGAGAGTCTGAGAGGAGGATGTCCCAAAAACGGCTTTTCGAACGCGTTATGGGCACTATGAATTTTTAGTTATGCCGTTTGGATTGACGAACGCACAAGCGGTCTTCATGGACCTCATGAACCGTGTATGCAAACCGTATCTTGATGATTTCGTTATAGTATTCATCGACGACATTTTGATCTACTTGAAGAGCAAGGAAGATCATGAGCAACACCTGCGTCTTATTTTGGAACTCCTGAGGAAGGAGCAACTCTATGTGAAGTTTTCTAAGTGTGACTTATGGATTCGAGAGGTACACTTCCTTGGACACATAGTGAATGAATCAGGAATACACGTGGATCCTGCTAAGGTTGATGCTATCAAGAGTTGGGCGGCACCAAAGAATCCTTCGGAGGTGCGACAATTTCTTGGCCTCGCTGGGTATTATCGAAGATTTATTAAAGACTTTTCGAGGATCGCGCAACCCCTCACCTCGTTGACACAGAAGGGCGTAGTATACTCTTGGGGAACGAAACAAGAAGAGGCTTTCCAGTTATTAAAACTGAAACTCTACAGTGCGCCGATCTTGTCTCTACCTGAAGGTACAAAAGACTTTGTGGTATACTGTGATGCTTCCATACAGGGTCTTGGTTGCGTGCTGATGCAACGCAACAATGTGATAGCTTACGCCTCTCGACAGTTGAAGGTTCACGAGAGGAATTATACGACACACGACTTGGAGTTGGGAGCCGTAGTATTTGCGCTCAAAATCTGGAGGCATTACCTGTACGGTACTAAATGCACTATTTATACCGACCACAGGAGCCTTCAGCATATTTTCGACTAGAAGGATTTGAATATGCGACAGCGTCGCTGGGTAGAACTTTTAAACGATTATGATTGTGCAATCAAGTATCATCCGGGTAAGGCTAACGTTGTGGCTGACGCTCTCAGTCGAAAGGAATCAAAACCCAAATGTGTTCACGCTTTACAGCTCACTATTCATTCTAATTTACCTGATCACTGCTCAAACTGAAGCATTGAAATAAGAAAACTATGAAGCTGAGTACTTACGGGGCATGGAAAAGCGACTAGTAGAGAAATCTGATGGTATTCTCTACTGCATGGAACGAATATGGATCCCTTTGTTTGGAAATCTTAGAGAACTTGTGATGGATGAAGCGCACAAGTCTCGATACTCTGTTCATCCAGGTTCAGATAAGATGTATCAGGATCTCAAAGTCATATATTGGTGGCCGAAGATGAAAGCTCACATCGCGACTTATGTGAGTATGTGTTTGACCTGCTCGAAAGTTAAAGTGGAATATCAGAAACCGTCTGGGTTGCTGCAACAACCAGAAATACCCATGTGGAAGTGGGAGCAAATCGCAATGGATTTCGTCATAGGTTTACCGAGAACTCAAAACGGAAACGATACCATTTGGGTAATCGTTGATCGTCTCATGAAGTCAGCACACTTTCTGGTAATCAAGGAAACAGATAAGTTCTCACAACTAGCTACTGTCTATCTTAAGGAGGTGGTTTCTAGGCACGGGGTGCCGACATCTATTATTTCTGACCATGACCCGCGTTTCATCTCAGATTTGTGGCAGTCGATGCACAAATCATTCGGCTCGCGCCTCAATATGAGCACTACTTATCACCCACAGACGGATGGTCAGAGTGAGCGAACCATCCAGACACTTGAAGACATGCTGCGGGTGTGTGTGATTGATTTTGGTAAGGGTTGGGAGAAACACTTGCCTTTGATAGAGTTTTCTTACAACAATAGCTACCATACCAGTATTCAGGCAGCTCCATTCGAAGCATTGTACGGACGAAAGTGTCGTTCACCTCTCTGTTGGGCTGAGGTGGGTAACAGCCAGGTCACAGGCCCTGAACTTGTGTTGGAAACTTCAGAAAAGATTGTTCAGATCAGGAATCGGATGGCAGTGGCGCGCGACCATCAGAAAAGCTACGTTGACAAGCGTAGGAAGCCTTTAGAATTCACAGTTAATGATCGTGTTATGTTGCAGGTCTCACCCTGGAAGGGTGTGGTCCGTTTTGGAAAACGCGGCAAGCTAAACCCACGATATGTTGGGCCATTTAAGATTTTGGAGTGAATTGGTAAAGTGGCCTACAAGCTGGAGTTACCTGCTAAGCTGGGTAACGTTCATGACGTCTTCCACGTGTCGCAGTTGAAGAAGTGTTTGACTGATGAGACACTTGTGGTACCGTTTCAGGAGCTGAAAATCGACGAGAAGTTACAGTTTGTCGAGGAACCTATCGAAATCATGGACCGGGAAGTCAAGGTCCGCAAGCATAGCCGAATCCCGATTGTAAGAGTTCGTTGGAACTCAAGACGTGAACCAGAATTCACATGGGAACGCGAGGATCAGATTAAACTCAAGTACTCACACTTATTTCCAGATGACAAGTCCAATTCTGGCAAACCAAAGTCTGGCAAAACTAGTGAATTTCGGGACGAAATTCCCATTCAAGTTGGGGATGATGTGGTACTCGAGGAAAATCCATAGTCATCCTGATCTGACACTTTGCCGCTTTTGGACCGCTTGTCAAATTTCGGGATGAAATTTCTTTCAAGTTGGGGATGATGTGACAACCCAAGATTTTGTCACACCCTGACTTTTGCGGAAGCGTGATTATTGGTGTGACTTCTTAATACCATAGCATTCAATCATAACAATGCTATATGATAAAAACCATAAGATGTTCATCCATTAATTAAGTTTGAAAATAACACAACAACATTGTCTGAAACGTAGACTCCAAATTCAAGTTACAAACCACGACATGTTTGAATGAGTTCATGAAGACTCAACAAAAGACCTTAAACGAAACCGGGTTTAGAAACATGTATCCCGTCCAGGAATAGGATACACTTCCTAAACTCTAACGACCTTGGATGACATCTTTTATTCATGACGCAGCTTGACAACATGCAACCACCTTCCAGATCCACTTAGTTCCCTGAAATACATGTAATTTGAAAAAAATCAACAAAAGTTGAGCGAGTTCATGTGTAAGTGTATCAATAAACCTTTAAAGTATGTCTTGTATGTATGTATGTCCCTGGTATATAGCAAGAAGGAAAAAGATCACCAATGGTTTGCAAGGCCAATGGTATGTGTGAAAAGGTGCAGGAAGAACTCAAACCTAGCGGAATTTTGCCACGGCATTAGTATGTGGACATAGTCACCACATGGGCCACCCTGGTCCTCATGGGTGTGGGCTCGCTACACCCAAATAGATCTATCACTCATGTCCCTCGGTCCTACGACGAGGATTAATGGCCTTAAGTGTTATACCCACCTTTCACATGATCAAGCAGTAACCCTCCTTAGCTAATCATACCATGTATAAAAAGTTTGTAAACAATTGTAACATGTATATCACCCCCGAATTTATAAAACTGAAAAGAGTTAAAAGAAAAGGGGGACATGAACTCACAGTATTGCGTCTTTAGAATCGTAACCCAAATCTCCTTAGCGAACATGACTCCCTACAATGTACGAATGTCTATTAGACAAACGGGCCGTGCCTTGTCTTAGTATTTATGTTTTTGAGTTACGTTTCTTTCACATCTTCAATATTATTCCAAGTTATAATTCTTTGTTAAAATAATAATCATTTTAACTTGAAATTATATTTAATTTTGGAATAATTGTTTAAACAATATTTTGTAATAATACTTCTCAAGTATTTTATTTTCGTATTTCCTTCCCAAGGATGGGGGTATCTCATACATGTATCTTTGTATTCTCGTATTTGTAGTTCCAAAATAATATATTTTTAAGTCTAACTTAGAAAATATATTTAAACTTATTTTGTCCACAGATAGTGTATTTCAAGAATATATATATTTTTCCCAAAAATCATATATCTTCTAAATATACTAAGAAAATATATTTTTACTTCCAAAAATAATATATTTTCTCCTTTTGTCAAAGTATGATATAACTTGTAATTATAATAAAAATCATACTTTCACTCCTTTTTTATCCAAAATAATATTTACCAAAAATATATTTATAACGGTATTTTCCGGAATATTTTGTAAGTTACGTTCTATCGTTCGGTTCCACAATATTATGTGTGTAACTTACATATTTATTCCTTGTGATTTTTGGTATTATCTTGGATTGTAAATTTCTTGGTATTTGTCAAGTTATATTATTTTAACCTTAAATAATATAACTAGTTCACAAAATATACAAACATTCACACATGTGTTATATATATATATATGTATATATATATATATATATGTATACATATAATTAGCCATTTTTATTCATAAAAACCAACCTCCAATACTTGTATTTTTGTAACAATTTCTATGGCAAAGTATATATTGAAAACCATAGTTAAAACACACTTGTAAATACTTGTTAGAAAATATTTTTCTAAGTGTTTATATTTTTAGAAAATTTTGCCATAGTTTCCCCTAAAAATGGAGGTGTCCATGCTATCAAAGCATATCATTTTCTTTTTAAAATCATCACAAGCATTCAACAATTAACCCTAGTCAACTTACACTTACCAAGTGTCCAAAACTATACAATTTACATAACAACATGAACTTGATCTTTCACAACAACTTGTAGTAACTTGGTGGTGTTTTTAGTAGGTTTAGTTACACCTTTAAGGTGTGTTTATTTCTTTAAAAATCTCATTCTTGAAAGATTTGAGTGTTAACAACTTGTTAGATGATTTTTCCAAAAATCATTCTTTTGAATTTTTCTTGTCAAAAAGTGTTCTTATTCTTGTTTCAACACTAGAAACATGATTGGTTCCTTGTAAAACAATGTTCATGTAAATCTTTGTGATTAACTTGGTTTTTTGGAAAACTATTTTAGAAATCACCCACTCACAAGACTTGTATTTTGTTTAAATCATCATTACATGAAAACACCCTTTTATCATTCAAGTTCATGTAACATAAAGCGTTGTGATCTTGGTCTTTCACAAGATCACCACTTTAACTTACTAGATCATGTGTTTAGTCACAATCTAGTAGGTTACTTATGATGTCTAGCATCATTAACACTAATAATCAATCAACAAGAAGCAAACAATAATAAATCAACAAGATTTTATATGTTTATAAGCTTATGTTAGAGATTTATGATTATGTCTTTTAATGTTCATCATGTTTAACAATGTTCATCACTTATTAACCAACTATATATGAAAGATCAAGAGATCATAAGAGCCTTACTACTAGCACAAGGCTAGCGAAGAACACTTGATGTTGATGATGACAAAAGTGATGGATAAAAGCAATTGATGAAGGTCCTTTAGGATCACAAGCACCAAGCATCATTAAACACCTTCTAACACCATGTAGTGATCTTGGAATGGATGGAAGCAAAATGGAAGTGATGATGGTGGTGGTGGGGGTTCACGGCCGAGAGGGAGGGAGAGAGGGGGAGGATGAGGGTTGTGGTGAAGTGTGTGAGCTCTAGAGTTCTTATAATCCATCCAACTCTATTATCCAATGGTTTATGTGTTTCAAATAGTACAAACATGATCTAATCAAATCCAAGGAAGATTAGCAAGATCAAATGAGATTTAGTGTGATCAAGGGTGGGGCCACATGTGACCATCCACCTATATGGGGGGGGGGGTAAGTGTAAGTTTAATGGTAAGTTAGATGGTTTAGTTAGATCTTAAGTGTAAAGGTTAGTGTTTGAGTGTATGATGTGTTATATAGTGTGTTAAGGTGTTCGGGGATCATAACTAGCTCAGAAATAATAAAACAATGCTTCTAGTAATATTTTGGTGTTTCGGGTAGTGTCTGGTTGTTTGGTAGATATCGGTTCGTTAAAGGGTCAAACTATTCCGTTTAGTGTTCTTTAAGTACCCTTTTATGACACTTTTAATTCCCGACACTTAGGAAATCATACAGGACCATTTTGTCATATTTTTGCATGTTACTAGCTCATTAAATTGCTGAATTTTGCTGAAATATGCTGAATTCAGCACTTTAAGTGGGTTTTAGGCACTTCCCGGCACTTTAACTATCACCTAGTAAAGCAGTTTTATGGTCCTTACTTTCCTACACACTATACTAGTGTAGGACTTGGTTTCTGGCTCATACTGGGTCTCAAAACACTGTCTGTCTATGTATTGAACCCCGTCCGCATATTCCTGTTTTATCCGTTAACTGTGCTAACTGTGCTTTGTGCATCATGTATGTCAATATAGTTTGTATGTGATAATGATGTGACCTTATGTAATATGGGATGCACATGTAAGTATGATGCAGTAATCAAAAAGCAGTTTAAGTCATTATTTGTAATTCAGCACAGTCATTAAGCACTAATCATAGTTAATTAATTATACGGATGCATGCAAATTTGACAGTTGTCACATTCTCCCTCTATTAAGAAAATTTCTTCCTCGAAATTTATACTACCTTAACTCCCTAGTGTCACATTATGCGTGTATGTATATGGATAATGTTCAAGTAGATAATCCACAAAACCGAATCAAATCTTATTCACATTAGGTGATTCCAGGGATATATCTCAACACAAGAACCCAATGATTAAAAGGTATGTATTCTCGCATTTGATGTCAAAGGGTACGAGATGTATAGGTGTATAATCTAGCTTAACTTAGTTAACAGAGGTGTAACAAAGGAGTTTCGACCGATGGATTCTCAAACAATTGGTCACAATATGCAAACGAGTTTTCACAAACCATAGCATCCGCTATATGAATTCAAAGTCAACAATTTGAATATGAAAATGATCTGTCAATTTTCGAATAGATAAATGATAAGGATTAGTGTGTTGACATTCTTGAATTTCGTCACAAACTATAGCATCCGCTATATGAATTCAAAGTCAACAATTTGAATATGAAAATGATCTGTCAATTTTCGAATAGATAAATGGTAATGATTAGTGTGTTGACACTCTTGAATTTCGAAAATACACCGAATGAAATACAAGCGAATCTGGTGTATCATTGTCTTAATTCGTAGTTGCATTAGGAATGTTTAAATGACAAGTCAAACAAAAGTATGTGTAGTTTCGTGTGAAACGGTTGACCATGATCAGCACAAGCTACAAGTTTGTAATGACACCACAAGGTGTCGTAATGACATAATTCAATTATAGTGGTGACTGAACAAGTTCACCATGTCTGAGATCAAATGAAAATGTACTGAAACAAGCCTGAAGATTTGATTTACACAATGTCATAGAGTTTTCAGTTGGATATGGAACATCAAAGAGCCACTGTTTTTTATTGAAGACGGAAACAATAAACACTACGAGGTATTCAATTTGTAATGAAAGAATCGTTAGGAGGTACACCGTGATATGAAATGAATCTAGGTACCATTGTCTCAACACACAACTGTGTTGAGACCGCTTCAATAGTGATAAACAAAACGGATTTAGAACAATTAAATAGACAATTAAATCCGTGCATAGGGTGCGTAACTAAATTGGCGCAAGCTTCAATTCTCTGAAAGTATCACCGCAAGGCGTCGAAACTAATCAAACAATTTAGTGGGGTCATAGACCAACCAAGTCTACTACGACTCGAAATGAAAGAATCTTTGCAAAAATATTTGAATATGATGCTCCCAATACATCATATGACGTCTTAAACTGAATATGCGAAATGGATAAGTTCAAGCAATTGAACTTGGTTCTAGCGTAACCCGACAATAAACGTATGTATCAACATGGGAATCTCAGCATGGTTACGAAGATGAACTATGAATGTAACTCGAAAGAAAAGAAGTTTCAAGAAAGTGTGTTGACTTGATAACAAAAGAGCCAACAATTACAATAATGTAGGTCATTCGAATCACAAATCAGTAATTAGGTTTAGCAAATTAATATTCGAATCTTAATGAAGCGTTTGTTTGAAACGAAACCACATGCGTAGAAAATGGTGCATGTGTGACATATAAGTTTCCGAGTACTGAGATAATGAGTGTTTGCTAAAATGAAGAAATGACCAAGTATCGAAGCAAATGTGTGTTCGCTCTCAGCGAAGAAAATTGGCGTGATGCAACTACCATTAAGGGGAGTAGAGATGCAAGCATCTACTCGCTAAAAACAAAAGCGGAAATTCCAACAAAAGAAATTTGAGTACTTTCTGTTTGGTTAACTGAAGTAGCATATTTGTCAGGATAATGGGGTTTGCTTGAATTAGCAGGTGTGGTTCCTAAGTGACAACCTCTACGAGTTTTGGCCTGGGTTCCCAAAGGATTAAGCACAAGTTTTCAAAGTTTCGTATTCTGTGCGAAACTGTTTTGTGCATTGCGTAGGAAACACAATTTTGTGTATGTCCAAAATAAGTCATTTTCCCACAATTTCCCGGTATGCTTCCTTTCTGAATTCATAGGTAAAGACCCTCAATCACCGATCAATTGTAAAATAGTAGTTGGGTCCTTATAGTTAGTTAAATAAATAATTCGTTAATCCTTGGCAAGAATTACCAACTCTTGTTGGTTGGCTTGTTCGGCTCCTGGTAGTTGATGCTCATTTGAAAATCATTGCCCTTCTTCTTGGCGAGCGAAACCGGGGTTACTTAAAACGGGAAACTTGGTCTGTGAGCTTCCTTCTTTATCATCTACTGAGGCTACACTGTCAATCCTTGCCTCTCCGAAGGTGTAAGTCGCTAAGGCGCATTGACTGCAGGCGCGGCGCCTGGAATTATATCGATGCGAAATTCGACTCGTCGTTGAGGAGATAATTCAGGCAAGCCTTCGGGGGAAGACTTCAGGCTATTCCCTTATCATAGGGAAACCTTCCAAGTTCGGCTTAGCGGCTTCCCTGTCCATAATGTGTGCTAGGAAGGCAACGCATCCTTTGGTGTGAACACTCTCGTGCCCTCAAGTACTAGTGATTTGTAGAGGCGTATCCTGCTTCATGAGTCGCGATTGCTTCGTCGTTCGCCAATAAGGAAAAAGATCACCAACGGTTTACAAGGCCAATGGTATGTGTGAAATGGTGCAGGAAGAACTCAAACCTAGCGGAATTTTGCCACGGCATTAGTATGTGGACATAGTCACCACATGGGCCACCCTGGTCCTCATGGGTGTGGGCTCGCTACACCCAAATAGATCTATCACTCATGTCCCTCGGTCCAACGACGAGGATTAATGGCCTTAAGTGTTATACCCACCTTTCACATGATCAAGCAGTAACCCTCCTTAGCTAATCATACCATGTATAAAAAGTTTGTAAACAATTGTAACATGTATATCACCCCCGAATTTATAAAACTGAAAACAGTTAAAAGAAAAGGGAGACATGAACTCACAGTATTGCGTCTTCAGAATCGTAACCCAAATCTCCTTAGCGAACACGACTCCCTACAATGTACTAATGTCTATTAGACAAACGGGCCGTGCCTTGTCTTAGTATTTATATTTTTGAGTTACGTTTCTTTCACATCTTCAATATTATTCCAAGTTATAATTCTTTGTTAAAATAATAATCATTTTAACTTTAAATTATATTTAATTTTGGAATAACTGTTTAAACAATATTTTGTAATAATACTTCTCAAGTATATTATTTTCGTATTTCCTTCCCAATGATGGGGGTATCTCATACATGTATCTTTGTATTCTCGTATTTGTAGTTCCAAAATAATATATTTTTAAGTCTAACTTAGAAAATATATTTAAACTTATTTTGTCCACAAATAGTGTATTTCAAGAATATATATATTTTTCCCAAAAATCATATATCTTCTAAATATACTAAGAAAATATATTTTTACTTCCAAAAATAATATATTTTCTCCTTTTGTCAAAGTATGATATAACTTGTAATTATAATAAAAATCATACTTTCACTCCTTTTGTATCCAAAGTAATATTTACCAAAAATATATTTATAACGGTATTTTCCGGAATATTTTGTAAGTTACGTTCTATCGTTCGGTTCCACAATATTATGTGTGTAACTTATATATTTATTCCTTGTGATTTTTGGTATTATCTTGGATTGTAAATTTCTTGGTATTTGTCAAGTTATATTATTTTAACCTTAAATAATATAACTAGTTCACAAAATATACAAACATTCACACATGTGTCTTCTATATATATATATATATATATATAGTTAGCCATTTTTATTTATAAAAACCAACATCCAATACTTGTATTTTTGTAACAAATTCTATGGCAAAGTTTATATTGAAAACCATAGTTAAAACACACTTGTAAATACTTGTTAGAAAATATTTTTCTCAGTGTTTATATTTTTAGAAAATTTTGCCATAGTTTCCCATAAAAATGAGGTGTCCATGCTATCAAAGCATATCATTTTCTTTTTAAAATCATCACAAGCAATCAACAATTAACCCTAGTCAACTTACACTTACCAGGTGTCCAAAACTATACAATTTACATAACAACATGAACTTGATCTTTCACAACAACTTGTAGTAACTTGGTGGTGTTTTTAGTAGGTTTAGTTACCCCTTTAAGGTGTGTTTATTTCTTTAAAAATCTCCTTCGTGAAAGATTTGAGTGTTTACAACTTGTTAGTTGATTTTTCCAAAAATCATTCTTTTGAATTTTTCTTGTAAACAAAGTGTTCTTATTCTTGTTTCAACACTAGAAACATGATTGGTTCCTTGTAAAACAATGTTCATGTAAATCTTTGTGATTTAGCTTGGTTTCTTTGGAAAACTATTTTAGAAATCACCCACTCACAAGACTTTTATTTTGTTTAAATCATCATTACATGAAAACACCCTTTTATCATTCAAGTTCATGTAACATAAAGCGTGATGATCTTGGTCTTTCACAAGATCACCACCTTAACTTACTAGATCATGTGTTTAGTCACAATCTAGTAGGTTACTTATGATGTCTAGCATCACTAACACTAATAATCAATCAACAAGAAGCAAACAATCATAAATCAACAAGATTTCATATGTTTATAAGCTTATGTCAGATATTTATGATTATGTCTTTTAATGTTCATCATGTTTAACAATGTTCATCACTTATTAACCAACTATATATGAAAGATCAAGATATCATAAGAGCCTTACTACTAGCACAAGGCTAGGGAAGAACACTTGATGTTGATGATGAAAAAAGTTATGGATAAAAGCAATTGATGAAGGTCCTTCAGGATCACAAGCACCAAGCTTCATTAAACACCTTCTAACACCATGTAGTGATCTTGGAATTGATGGAAGCAAAATGGAAGTGATGATGGTGGTGGTGGGGGTTCACGGCCGAGAGGGAGGGAGAGAGGAGGAGGATGAGAGTTGTGGTGAAGTGTGTGAGCTCTAGAGTTCTTATAATCCATCCAACTCTATTATCCAATGGTTTATGTGTTTCAAATAGTACAAACATGATCTAATCAAATCCAAGGAAGATTAGCAAGATCAAATGAGATTTAGTGTGATCAAGGGTGGGGCCACATGTGACCGTCCACCTATATGGGGGGGGGGGGTAAGTGTAAGTTTAAATGGTAAGTTAGATGGTTTAGTTAGATCTTAAGTGTAAAGGTTAGTGTTTGAGTGTATGATGTGTTATATAGTGTGTTAAGGTGTTCGGGGATCATAACTAGCTCAGAAATAATAAAATAATGCTTCTAGTAATATTTTGGTGTTTCGGGTAGTGTCCGGTTGTTTGGTTAGATATCGGTTAAAGGGTCAAACTATTCCGTTTAGTGTTCTTTAAGTACCCTTTTATGACACTTTTAATTCCCGACACTTAGGAAAGCATACAAGACCATTTTGCCATATTTTTGCATGTTACTAGCTCATTAAATTGTTGAATTTTGTTGAAATATGTTGAATTCAGCACTTTAAGTGGGTTTTAGGCACTTCCCGACACTTTGACTATCACCTAGTAAAGCAGTTTTGTGGTCCTTACTTTCCTACACACTATACTAGTGTAGGACTTGGTTTCTGGCTCATACTGGGTCTCAAAACACTGTCTGTCTATGTACTGAACCCCGTCAGCATATTCCTGTTTTATCCGTTAACTGTGCTAACTGTGCTTTGTGCATCATGTATGTCAATATAGTTTGTATGTGATAATGATGTGACCTTATGTAATATGGGATGCACATGTAAGTATGATGCAGTAATCAGAAAGCAGTTTAAGTCATTATTTGTAATTCAGCACAGTCATTAAGCACTAATCATAGTTAATTAATTGTACGGATGCACGCAAATTTGACAGTTGTCACAGATTTCAAGCTCGTGTTACTTGTTTGTAATGCTGTTTGACAATTAGTTTTATTTTATGTAACGTGAAGTTGTTAGATTGGAGTTTTGCTAGTTGGTGAACTTGTTTGTGTAATTGTGCAATGTTTCTGATTAATGAAAATCTTGATAACTCAACAACTGTTTAAAAGGCACCCGACGAAACATAGGACATGTTTCGTCATCTTTATGCTCGACGAAACATAAGTTTCGTCTGGGTGAGTTTCACCTTGATGGGTTTTCGGCCCAGGTGAAGCCCAAGTATGTCTCAGTTATATATATACATAGAGTGTCAGTTACGAAACCCTAGTTTCCCCTACACCTATCAACGGCAGAAAAACCCTCTCGAAGCATATCATCTTTTGGTCCAATTACCCAAGCTACTATATCAAGGTTAGTGTATAATCATTGTTACTGGATTAATTGTTGACGCTTATGGTTCTGTTGCTATGATGTTGTATGGATTAGGGATTGTTATCAATAGTGTGAATCTGATGATTGCATGATAAGGTTTGATAGTTGATTCATGATTTCATGTACAAGCTAAATAGGTCATGAATGTGTATGTGCATACGGATTGATATGTTTGTGATGATTTAGTGTTGCCTGTATGTTACATAAGAAGCTAGGGTTTGCATATTAAGGTTGTTGTCATAATGTAATCGATTCAGTCAGAATGATAAATTGATTGGTGATATGCATATTTGAATTGTTAAATGCCCTTGTTACGTGTTGTATGATTAATTAGGAACTGTAAGTGATTAGGGTGATTATTGTTCATGACGCACTGTGAGGAAGAAGGCCCTTGACGAAAGGTGTTGTGTTTCGTCAAGAAGGCCCTCGACGAAAGGTGTTTCGTCAACATGGACTCGACGAAAGGTGTTAAGTTTCGTCAACATGGACTCGATGAAAGATGTTATGTTTCGTCAATAAGGACTCGACGAAAGATGTTGTGTTTCGTTGAGAGGAAAACCAGACAGAACGGATGTTTATGCTGAGTTTGAGTATGAATAACTATGTAATGAAAGTCTGTTATTACCTGTTAAGAATATACATATTGACTGAGGAAAACATGGTTTCGTTGTCATGAATAGTACACTTAAACTGTTAAGTACTGTTGTGAAACGTATATGTGAATTGTGGAAACTTTATGAGTAAATAACTACTGTGTTACTTGTGTGCACACTATGATCATAACTTATACATGAACCATGCGACTGTAAACTGATTATGTATACATGAATACCATAGGGTGTGATTGTTTAAGTGTGAACAAGTAACTAATCTTACCGGGCAAACCAAGGTGAGTTCACTGCTCTTTTTCCAAGCATGCGTCCCGGGGAGGGATATCGGGTAACGTTCCGGGGAGGAATGTCAGGTTATTGGGATGTTTGTTATTACACTCATTTCTATCGATAAGACCCCTTACATCTACCGATTAGTTGCCGGGGAGGCAACAAGGTATTTAATTGATAGCGCTATTAGGTTTGGCACCCTCACATCGTACCGGGGAGGACGGGCGTGAACTAATTACCTTAACCACTTGACCAATGTTTTGATAGAGACATTGGGGTTGGGCAAATAAATCTTGTAGCCATCTGCGGTAATCGAGTTAATAACAACATCAAATCGAATCGTTGAACTATTTTATACACATATCTGGTAACTAAACGCGTTAACAAAACTTTGAACTCACCAGCGTCGTCTGACACACTTGTCTGCATGCTTGCAGGTCGTTAGATTCTTGACATGGACTTGCTATCTGGGAATGCTGGAGTGGTCATGGGTCGAGACTCTTGGATACTTGCTTGTTGACTATGAACACATGTTTTGAAACAATTGATTTACCGTTTACATTATGCTTTCGCTGAATATTTACTTTGGTTTAAACTTATTACTTGGATTTATATTTTGAAATGAATGGATTGATTTATTTAAATATTATGCGTAGTTCAAAGTGATTGGTGGCTTGGATCCTGGTACGTCACATATCCCGCGGTGATCCCGCATGTGCTATTTTGGGGGTGTGACACCATCGCTGTGTTGTGCTCATCGAGGTTGTTTTGTATTTTTGTTCAAATTGTTATCCATTCATTATTTTTCTTTCTTAAAGTATAATATGAGTTAAGTATTGTTTTCTTAAAGTATTATATGAGTTAAGTATTATTTGAGCCCAGGGGTCTTCAACACATCTAGAACCTATTTATATTAGGGGTGTTCAAAACCGAATATCCGAAAATTCGGATATCCGAAATTTTCTGATACCATATTTCACTATCTGAATCCGTATCTGAAATTTCGGATATCCAAAATTTCGGATATCAGATCGGATAGTGAATCGGATATTCGAATATCCAGTTTTTTATTTCTTTATTATTTTTTGATATTCGGAACCGGATAATTCGGATATCCGAGTATAAATTTTCGGATATGTCGGATATTTTCGGATATCTAAAAAAATAAAAATTAAATTTTTCGGATATCCAAATTATCCGAAAATTTTTAAAATTACTATCCGAATCCGAAAATTCAGATATCCGATTTTTTGGATATTTCGGATTCGAATATCGGATATTTCGGATCGGATTTTAGGATACGAATAGTTTTGAACACCCTCATTTATACTACCGTGTGGAGGCAAAATGGTAAAAATTAGAAAAAGGGTAATAAACGGCTAGTTAAAAACAATACCGTCCTTCCCAAAGGCTAGTTTTTTTAAGAGTAAAAAAATTGATTCCAAACCGATTCGTAATCCATTTTCAAACCGGTTCACCTCATAAAATCCACAAACCGCTTCAAAATTGGCAGGTTCAATCGGCCTCGGTTTCTAGGCTTACCGGTTTCAGGTCGGCTTTAAACACGTTTTTGGTTCCCGCCCTACAAGTACAAGTTATCTATGATGGGCCCTCTTTACATTAAACAGGTTCAACCCATAACTGACATCCTTTAAGTTGGGCTACAATTTAGAGTGTCCATTAAGGCCCAAGACATAAAAAATCATCTTGGCCCATTGAAAATTTCAGATCCAAATCCATAACCAGAAATCAAAATGGTAAATAAACTGAAAAAGGTCCCATTCCGATACATACATATTCAAGGGATTAGGATTTTGACCCGCTGCCCGTTGCGGCGACGTCGAAAGTTAAAGTAACTCGTATTTATACTGTATATTTGACCCGACTCTTTACTTAAAAAAATTACATCGCCATCGAATGAGAACGTATTATATTTGACCCGGCTTGCTTTCAAATACAGTTTACGAACGTACACAAAATAAGTATATAGCGTATTATTTTTTACCAGACTCGCTTGAGAAAAAAGTTTATGTCAAAACGTAAGTCATTTACGTTGAAACGTGAATTTTAAAACGACATGTACGTTAAAACTGCAATACACAACGCGTTACGTCGGCGGCACCTTAGTTGTTTATAGCTGACGACATATGTGATGCGTTAACCACATAAAACACGTGTTTGACGTATCCGATCAAACTCAGTGTAACTTATATAAGCATTGTGGTTACAATGTACAATGATGAAATTAACATGTGATATCCGCACGTGACATTACACGTTTTTGACTTTGTTACACACGGTACGTTCGTGAAATTAACGTCGTTAGATATATATATGTGTGTGTGTGTGTGTGTGTGGCTCGCTCATTGCAGTGTAAAGTTGTAACAATATTTTAGACAACAGTGTAAAATCGTAAAAGTAATTTAGACATTAATATGGTTAGACATAGATAAAAAAAATATATTAATGTGTGACGCTATGGTCTAAAGTCGTAAAAGCAATTCAAATAAAATGAGACGTTAAGTTATTAATTAGAAAAAATTGGCAGATCAAAGTTGTCAATTACCAAAAGTTAAAAGTAAATGCTTAAGTTACCTAATTTGAGAGTGAATTGAAAGAACTATAAGTATAGGGGTTAAAAAGTAAAAATATAGGAATTATAATTGTAATATATGAAAATTGAAAGAAGATAAATGTATAGGAGCTAAGTGTATATTTTTATAAAAGTTGAGGACTTAAATGACAAAGGTCCTCCACCGACCTTTATCTTTAAGATTATATAAATAAATTAGCATGATCTGGTTTTTAATTAATATATTCGATGTTTTAATAATTGAACTGATTGGTTAGCCGAAAGTGTTCCTCTTTGACCCTGTGACATTTATTCAACTATTATTAGCAAGCAATAATCAAATGATTCTATTATAGAGATGAAAGACAAAATTCATATGGATATTCTATTATAGAGATTTTTTTTTTTGAAAGGCAAGGAACGACGTGTCAACTATCGTGACATCGGACGTTGTGGTCAAGATCGACTACTCGACCGCCGCCAGCCCCTTGGCTCTCCTAAATCTGTGGAAACCCAACCTCCACCCCCCCCCCCCCCCCGAAAACACGACAGTGGAACAATCAGTAAAACCTCGCCTCCCATCCAAGACGAACCGGCGTCACCCGTATTCGTCATTCTCCTGGATGCCACAAAAAATAATGAGAAGAGTTAAAGTAGAACCTAGGTCACAAAGAACACCAAGTTTTTCCCCAACCACTCCATCAGTACCTCATTCGCAATTCTATTATAGAAATGAAAGTCAAAATTCATATGGATATAAGTAGGTCTCGTTTTGAAGTTTGAACTTATCATCTATTCATATAAATATAATAAAATATACTCCCTCCATCCTATTAAAGGTGTCTTATTTTAAATTTTCAAAGTCTTTATTTATAAACTTTGACTTTAATTATATATTTTTTGTGTTATATAAAACTTGATGAAAATTAACCCGATAAAAACACTTGTAAAACACTCTCAAATCATATAACTTTCATCAAGTATTATCTAATACAAACAAAATTATTTAAGATCAAAGTTTATAAATAAAGACTTTAAAATTTTAAGATAGGACACTTTTAGTGGAACGGAGGTAGTAATAAAGAAGATGAGTAACAAATAACATCATATTATATTAAAAGAGAAAGGGTGGGTGGAAATCACCGACCTTTCTTTTTCATATTATACTAGAGGGAAGGCCCGTGCGATGCACGGCATGACCGACAGTTAGTGTCCTTCATTGTGTTGTGTGTTTAGGAAAAATGTTTATGTATGGATAAAAGATAATTAGCCAAAAGACAATGTAAGAGAAGCCATACAAAACGTGATAAGAGTTTGTACCATAAACTGGCCTCACAAAATTTAAGACGTGCATAGCACAGGAAAATTGCCAAGTCTAAAAAAATACATTACAGGGGAAAACTTAAAGGAGTTCATAAAGCCTCCTTTTTTATTCAATAATCAACGAAATCTTCTGTTGCTAATGCATGACCATGCAGCCGGCGTTCCCCTTAGCTACCCACAGAACCATCTGAATCAGAATCTTCATAACTAGGGCTGTGAAAAAGAAGGGAAATGTTAGGCTGAACCTTAAATTCGACGATCTATGTATTTCCATTATTTTGCGCTAAAAAATTGAAAGAATGTAACTATGTTCAAGTAAATTCCCATCTATGAACCACAGTTCAAACTCGTTGAAAATCAATTAATTCCATTTAGCTATTTGGCATGTAAAAACAGGGGGAAGAACATAATCTAACGATTTAACTTAACTATCCAAACGAAATAAACATATCAAGTCGAAAAACACATATCAAAACTGGTGGTGTCATTGTAGTCATAAAGAAATAAACATGATGTTTGTAGCATGTATTATTCAATTTTGAACATTTTCTAAAACAAAATACAAATGGACATGTAGTTACGTGGTTCATGGAATTTCGTAATTCAAAAGTATGTATAGAAACTTACATGTACTTGCTGACTATTTCTTTGAGCTTAACCGGTGTTGGAATTGTCATCACCCCTTTACCCTTCCTAGTCATGGGAGTAGGAGTGGTAGATCCAACGGATTGATAGTTGGTTTCGTCTGGGAGCACACGTTTGCAGTTGAAACTCTCAAAGGCCCCATGATGGTAGTATGTGGATGTATCAACTTGGATGGTTCGGGTGGTGCCTATAAGTGAATGTAAGCAGTTTGGGAGCGTTGAGATGTTACCGTTACAGGTCCGTATCATGACTGGTGTGAAGCTATCCTGGTTGATTGCGGAAGAAACGGTGTAGATGTGTGAGAGACCCGATTCCACATTGAGTATAGACTGAGCAGTGGTGCTTGTTAGAAGCTGTGCAGTGTCATCGAAGCACACGATGACCACATTAGCCGTGGAATCGACCACATCAAGTTGAAGATGGAATCTGTTGAAATATTTTTTTTATTCAGATGTGAAAATGTGTAAAGACGTTTGCCAATGCACATAACTATAGAATACCAAAGACGAACCTTGCTCGGGGAAACATAACTGGGTTTTCACAGCCTTCACACCACAACTCCCCGTGATCATGCGATACACCTTTCATGCATTTTCCTCCTCCACACATAAGTCTGAACCACTCTTCGCTATTACGTACGCCTTTAATCACCACACGGCAATTGAACTCAGCATTCTGCATGGATTAGAAGAAACACGTTCAATGTATGGATAATAATAATGCTGGGGGAAACATTCGACATTATAGAAAGTGTTGATACCATGTGTTTCTTATTTTCTCGACCATGGTTTAATATTTCTTCAACAGTTGCCAGACTTTCTGTACAGTTAGCAACAGCAGTAGTTTTCTTCATGTTTGCAGGGGTCTTTCGATATTCAGCCACAGGTTGTATAATGAAAGGTAGGATGCTTGAATATGGCTGTGTATTTATAGAGACATGATAAGTAGCCTCTTGGGATGACCTATGGCAGTTTTCATTTTAATGGAAGTTAAAAAGCAAAGATGTTACAATATCTGAATATGAGAATGTGAAGGTGCTTACACATCTAGTTGCATTAATGATAACCAATAATAATAATTTGATGTTATGGAAGTTGAATATAAGGAGTCTATACATATATAAAACTATATTATTAAATCTATATAAATCTATAAATCTATATCAGTCTATATAAATATCCCCTATATGCAGATAATATATATAGATATATACATATATATACACGCACATAATTAGATATGCATACCAAGGGAAAACCAAGCTCATATGATATATAACCGGCTGGAGCCACCAATCAAACTGTAGATAATGGTCTCATGAATCTGAAATCATAAAAACCGAAACATTTCCAGCCAATTAAATTCTGAACGGGAAAAGACAGGATGTGTAAGATGATTCAAAACTAACCGTGTGATAATACGCCAAAGTCTACTAAAACGAAGCACAATTTGAAGAGTTGAAGCAACAATAGCAGCAGCTCCTTGAGTCCCTGTCATAATCCTCTCAATTTTCTATATAATCATCAGCATGTGGAAGTCAATTGGTGGTAATATTGAACTAAGCACTATAAGTTTTATAAAAGGCTGATGTGCAAGTGTGTAACCACCTTTTGAGGTTACACAGTGTCACTATGTTGACCAGCCAAAATGATTGAAACAATAGTAGGCACGAAAGTGTATGACCCCCCCCTCCCCCTACAAAACGACAGATGGCAACCGTGTCAAAATACGTGTTTGTGTCAATAGTAATAATTTGATGTTATGGAAGTTGAGTATGAGGAGCGTATACATTTATAAATGAACATTATTAAATCTATATTAATCTATAAATCTATATCAATGTATATACATATCCCCTGTATGAAGATAATATATATATATATATACACGCACATATTTAGATATGCATACCAAGCTAAAACCAAGCTCTTATGATGTATAACCGTTTAGAGCCACCAATGAAACTGCAGATAATGGTTTCATGAATCTGAAATCATAAAAACAGAAACATTTCCAACCAATTAAATTCTGAATTGTAAAAGATAGAATATGTAAGATGATTCAAAACTAACCGTGTGGCATTACGCCAAAGCCAAGTAAAACGAAGCACAATTTGAAGAGTTGAAGCAACAATAACAGTAGTTCCTTAAGTCCCTCTCATAATCCTCTAAATTTTCTATATAAGCATCAACATGTGGGAGTCAATTGGATGTAATATTGAGCGAAACACTATAAGTTTTATAAAAGGTTGATGTGCAAGGGTGTAACCACTTCTTGAGGTTCCACGGTGTCGCTATATTGACCAGCCAGAATGATTTAAACAGTAGTAGGCACGAAAGACTATGACACCCCCCCCCACAAAACGACAGATGGCAACCGTCTCCAAATACGTGTTTGTGTCAATGTGTTTAAACCAGCTACAAACAATAGTTTTTGAATCATCGTTGTTTTTTCAGCCTAAAATAGACAAATAAACCAACCATCCCATGTCCCTGAATAAAATTAAGATAAGCTAAGAAATATCAAAGAATATGAGTTTTCAAAATTTAGTGGAAGCTGTAAACACTTACATTCCCACCACTTGTGGCACAAAAGTAGCTGGCGCACTATCGTTATTGGCAGACTATGTGGATAGCTGGTTGTCAGCTGTTGTGTTTGGAACGGACCAAAAAAAAATGGGCTTAGGACATGCATTACTTATTATGTTGGATTAACGGCGATAAAGATGATAAAAGCTGCTTGCCATAATCTGAGGCAATCCAATGTCAACACATTTAGTAACCTACAGAACGTTAAGGAAGCATATAAAACAATTTTTTTTAGGCATAATTAGGAGCAATCTATATACATATCCCCTATATGCAGATAATATATATATATATATAGACGCACATATTTATATATGCATATTAAGGGCAAATCAAGCTCATACAATCCAACCTCAACACATTTAGCAACCTTGAGGGTCAACGATGTCGCTATATTGACCAGCCAAAATGATTGAAATAGTTGCGGGCACGAAAGCGTATGACCCCCCCCCCCCCAATGACAGCTGGCAACCGTGGCCCAAGATGCGTTTGTGTAAATGTGTTCAAACCAGCAACAAACAACAGTTTTTGAATCATCGGTGCCTTTTCTTCCTAAAATATACAAATAAACCAATCAGCACATGTATCGGAATAAAATCAACCAACAAAAAACTAAGAAATTAAAAAGACTATCAGTTTTCAAAATTTAATGGAAGCTATAAAGACTTACATTCCCACCACCCGTGGCGCATAAATAGCTGTTGCGGTGGCGTTACTGGCAGAATACGGGGATAGTTGGTCGTCGGAGGGCAGATGCATAATACTCAACGTGGTACGTATATAGCTGTTGTGTCTGGGACAGAACAAACAAAAAAAATGGGTTTAGGGTATGCATCAGTTATTATGTTGGATTAACAGCAATAAAGGCGATAAAAGTTTCTTGGTGGTCCAAAAAATTACGGTATGGCAAGTATTGTTTATTGTGTCTGATCTGATGTCGCCAAATTATTAAACGTTTCTTTATAAACGATGTTTCTGGTATGGTTTTTCATGCTACCGTTGCCATCCCCGACGATGACAATCTTTAAACCTTCAGGTGTCGTAACCCTTGAAAGCGCGACATATAGCTGACCATGGCTAAACACAGGTCGGGGCAAATACAGTCCAACGACTTTTAATGATTGGCCTTGACTTTTATTAATGGTCATTGCATAGCATGGTTTCACTGGGAACTGGCGTCTTTTCATAATAAATGGCCATTTTGATTTCGTGGATGAAAGGGTTATCCTCGGTATTAATGCAGTATCTCCACGATTAGACCCAGTAAGTATTCTAGCCTTGATAACAAATTTCCCAAGGTCTGTTATAATAAGGCGGGTGCCATTACATAATCCTTGCGAGGGGTTCACATTTCTTAAAAGCATGATAGGGAGGCCTTCTTTTAAATGCAAAGCGTGCGGTGGCATACCTGACAATGTCAAATAATTAAAGAATTTAACTGGCCACATTTTTTTTGTCTGTAACTAATATTTTAGTGCCGGGGGGTGGGGGGTGGGGGGGTGGGGGGTACCTGGGAATGTCAAAGAGTTTAGGAATTCAGACGGATAGAACTGTTCCTGTTCTAATACATCCGTGGACGCGCGACATATCTCATCAGAACTCTTGTAGGTCTTTGTGGTCCGTCTCAGTTGTGCAAACATGTAATCATTGATTTCGTCCGCGTCTATATTGCGCGGGGTTAGTATTGCTCTTTCACATAAATAATCGTCATCAACCTGCCTTTCTGTAAACGACGGGAAGATAGCGTTAACAATCGATTCCACAGGAAGGCCACAACCATCTACGATGAACCTGGTGGGTATCTCGATCCAGGTTGGCTCATCCTCACCTTCTTTGGTCTTTGAAGGAACAATTCCATCGCCGATTTCTAACAACCATTTGTTGAAACGTTGCCTATCCATGTCTAGCACACCTGCTGAGGTGTATTCGTTGACACGCATACTACGGTGGAGGCTGAAGAGTTTACAACTTTTCCACAGATACGATTTATTTATGCATGCCTGAACAACATCTTCTCTTTTTCCTTTTGGGATGACGGGCAGGATTTGTCTGAAATCACCACCAAGCAAAACAGGCATGCCACCAAACACGCGTTCCCTGTTTGCGTAGGCAGGAAACCCCAAGATATCTCTAAGTGTTTTATCAAGTGCTTCAAAAGCATATTTTTGCATCATTGGTGCTTCGTCCCAGATGATTAACCTTACCTCTTGTAACAGGTGTGCCAATTGGGTATTTTGTTTGATGGCACACGTGCTATTGTGAAGTAATTCTAAAGGGATAGCGAAGCGGCTATGAGCTGTCCGACCACCGGGTAATAGAAGGGACGCGATACCTGATGTGCAGAGATAGGTAAAGTGAGTAAAAAATGGAGTTGCGTACGCGACCACATACATTATGTTGCACAAGAATAATAATACAACATTTCAAAATTATTTTTTTACCTGAAGATGCAACCGCAAGGGCAATCATGCCCATAGATCTTAAGCGTGACAGAATGGCTTTGTACAGGAACGTCTTGCCTGTCCCACCCGGACCATACACGAAATAGAACCCGCCTTTTCGAGTGGTAACAGAATCAATGACTGTGTTGTATATGACCGTTTGTTCCGTGTTCAGTGATGCATATAATCGATCGTGTTCGTCTGTCATCTTTTTTTTATTGTAACTCAACTCTTCCCTAATTAGACGATTATCCATCTTATCGAGGAGCGACGTACCCGGTTGGGGCATATCTGTGAAATCCGATAACGATTTTCCATTTTTCTCCAATAGTTCATTTAGTTCGATCAGGCAGTAGTTCTTAAGCTGGTCGTCAGATAAATGTAACCCTGGGAACATGAAGAGCCTACGTTTCAGGTACAAAATATCATCAGATAGTATCTCCCAATTTTGTGCCCAGAGTTGCGCCGGGCGATTCACTTCGCAAAACAACAACATGGTAATAAACAATTCCCGTAGTTGGGAACCGGACGCCCATAATTTAGCCTCTGACAGGGCGTCATTCCACTCCTTGTCATCATTAAGCAAGCCATACGCATAGCAGGCTTCTTTGAACGTTGCATATACGACTCCGTCGACCGTTTTTATTTCTTCGAAACTTCGAGGCCCTCTCACAATTCCCAACAACATTCTTAGATAATACTTTGGCCCAGCTGCTGGATTGCAATACACAATCCGCCCAATGGCTGTCCGCTCCAACCGCGTTTTCCATACCTTGTTATCCTCTTGCCACACATACCTTGTTGGTATCTCGGCGTACGTTAACTCTCTTGCCGCTTCATCTCTGTTGTTTAGCGCAAACCATTGGGTGAACATCGTGTCTCGTATCCCGTCCCGGTTTAACAGGTCCGGCAAGCTGTCTGAATCACGTAACGTGAGCAGATGTTGATTAGGTGTATGGAACGTTAGTTTCATGACGGATGGGAATGAGTAATGTATAGGAAATGCAAGCATTCTCCACACAGCTTCACATGGTGATAAGTACCGGCAATCCAGATAGTTTTTAATCTCATTAACCTTAACAATCTGTTGTGTACGCTTTTCACCGTTATTGCCAATGTTTTCCTGAACAACCATTGTAGCCCTGTCTGGCCCCTTGTTTAAGTATTTAAACAGGTATTTTATTGCTCGGGATTGGTTGCACCATTCAACATTGATGTGCGATTCGTACTTTAAGAGGAGGTAGCGGTTGTATGGGACGACAAACCGGTTGTCAAGCTTTGTTTTGCCCTTCTTAAAGAAGATCTTGGTATCTCGTCGGCGATAAACCGGGTAACCGTCTTCGTCAATTGTTGTTTCTCGGTAAAATGGTTTCGGAAAGTGTTTCATGCATTTTCCATCTGTTGTACACGGAGCACTGCGCGCATCATTCCCACATGGGCCGTGCAACATGTAATCTGTTACAGCCTTATAGCCGGATGGATCGTCAATTTCCGATGGGATCTCTGCAGAAATCAAATCATCTATGCTAGCCGGCGTGCGAGACTCGGCAGAATGTTCAAGCCACAACAAAAGGTGCGCGTGCGGTAGGCCTCGTTTTTGAAACTCAATTGTATAAACAGCTGTATATAACCAAGGGAACAAAGATTGAAGTCAGCAAGGGGAAAAGGGGAAAATTAGAAAGTTTAAAAAGGTTAGTATTTGTGGGAGAATTGATACCAAAAGAAAGAGGCGAGGCATTACAAACTTTACCTGCTTAGCAGCTGCCAAAGATTTGTTTCTTCATAATATCTTCAATCAAGGAGGTCAGCTTTAGCTTAAAAACATGTGATACAACATCTGCACGGTCATGAGACTTTTGTCCTGGTATGAGAGACACCATGTCTTCGATTTCAGGCCATTTTGGGTTAGCTATAAACGTTACAAACAGGTCGGGGTTCCCAAAAGTACGGCACAGAGCCATGGCGTCTTGGTAATTTTGGATCATATATCTTGGACTGCCCGTAAAGGTTGCCGGTAAAACTATACGTTGCCCGATAGCCTTAGCATTTGTATCCCCACGCGTCACAGCGTCACAAACATTATGATAGAGCTCAATGCGCAGCTCATTTTGGTTATTCCTCATCCAGCGCAACCTTTGTTCTTCGATAGCTGCGTATGAGTCAACTAAATACTGTTGGAATAAACGACCGCCTCTTAACAGGGTGGTGCCTTCGTTATTGCGATAATGGATTCTGTAGCAGTAGTATTCCCGCATTGTGACACATTGTCGTTTAGTCGCCCGACGTCCGGTGTTGTCATGGTAGTGTATTCGTTCGTGGAACCCGGTCTCTCCGTACGGAAACAACAACGGATATTGCAAAGGCATGTAAAGCTGATGTAATTCTGATATGCGTTGAAGCGCACCGTGCTTTGTGCTAACGATAACATCACGTGGTTCAGTGTTGTCCCCAAAGTCGTTTGTGATAAGAACAGCAACTTCAGACACATTAGGGCGGTTGTATTGTGGATTGTTTATTATTTGGCCAAGTAAGCGTAGTTGACAATTGTTTCTTTCATTTTGAGTGCACCAGTCACGTGCCATGCGGAAGGCAGTAGCCAAAGGACTGTGGGTGTCTAACATTCTGATGAGGGACGCAACAATTGCTTCATCACATGTGTCGTGACAATGGGTCTGGCCAAACAAAGCAGTTATACGGTTTTTAACTTCGTTTTACGTGTCGTAGAAATACAGCTGAGCATATCTTGGTTGCTCACCTTCAACTGGCAACATGGAGCCTATTCGGTGGTAGTTCTGCCCACTTATTCGGAAGGTGTATAGGCTTCGACCACTGTTTATAGCATGATCAATCTTTCCCCCAAATGATGTGAAACAGAACATGCTATTGTAAACTCTAATATGTTCTCTGAATCTAAGTGTCGCCGGGTCGTTATAATCAAGTAATGATCTTAATGGTTCAGGCGGATCAAGAAGGCGAGCAAGCAAAACCTTGCCATCCTGGCAGCACGAAGAGAAAGTCGTCCCATCAGACGACTTTGTATTTTTATTCCTCTCTTCATACCACATGATCGCCGCACAATTATGGCACGTGAAGGTTGGACGGCCAAGGTTCTGGTACCTAACATGCGCACCTATGATATTTGTAACAGGAAAGCTTAGCACAACGCACGATTTAGAGTAGCGTATACAGCATAGTAAAGCCAGATGCAAAAGGGAGCAAAACGTGCATGGCAAGAAACAGGGCCGGAAAATACCTGTTGATGCAAACGCTGCCCTACGTGGGGTGCGAACACGAATACCTGGTAACATATTAAAATATGGCAATGTTATTCCTACGTTGCATGATAGACAGGTCGAAGGATAGTCGGGTACAGGGCAGTGATGGTGGTTTACCTTCTGTTTTTTTAGGCCGAGAAGGGCGCAGGCGTGATGGGCCCGCTACGCTTTGGTGAGAATTCCGTGTAGTGCAGGAAATATTGTCTGGAAAAACGTAATAGTTACGGAAATGATAAAAGGATAGTAGTAAACATCGTAGATAACGTTGCAGACCTTGGGCAGACACGGAGGGAGAATATGTTGTTGGTGGACATAAAGCAGGCTTCATCTGCACTGCATCGCTCCGCATGGCGTTTTTACCTGTAACATATGTTTTAAAACAACTATTATGTAGGGCTCGTAGCGGGCTGAGGGATAATGTAAGCGTGCAATCCAGAAAGTATGAATAGGCGTACTGCGCCCCAGAGGGACGTTCATGAGGAAATATGGGGACGACCTTTTATTGATTCTCTTGTGCACACTTTAGCGCCAGGACCAGTGGTCACTGTAACAGTTGGCGGTTGTATTTGAGTGCAACCTGCAAGAGGTACAAAACATGCAGATAGGATAAACGCAACATAGTAGGTAGAAAACTTATAAATAACTGACTAAGAAAGTAAATTCCAATCCATTGCGTGCGGCTTTACAGCGGCGACATCAAAATTGGAGTGCCTAAACTGTTTGCAGCCTAGTTAGAGTTGTAATTTGAGCGGGCACGCATGTCGGTAAGTGGACATTATGGCTAAAAGGTTCCGTTTTTATGAACAGTATAACTAACCTGCGTTGGGGTCGGCAGAGGAAGTAGTTGCATCTATGGTAGTTAGGGTAGGCCCACAGTATGTCACGACCTTCCCACTAAGACCCACATAATTACGATTTTGTATATGGATAGAATGTTTGCTACCCACGATGCTAGAATCGTTGCAGCTGTTAAGCAATGCAAGGCCAAAATATGTTTGTATCTTTCCATCAGGCAACGTATGGGAACAACGACGGGCCTGTATCGAATTACTAACCACATCAGGAGCAGTAGGCCATAACCTGCAAACCTCGTCTTTTATGAGGGAACAGGATGGGTTAGAATTTAGTATTTAAAACTCCATATGCGGGGTCGGGGGTAACACTACAATTAAAAGTCTCATACCTCTGTTTGTTCCAGGCTGTTCAATCAGTTTTAGCCCACAAACGTATTGGACCAACCCGTTAGGCAAACCACGTGAATATGCATGAAAGGCGAAAGAGGCTTCGAGCATCACAAAGGGGCGCACAGCCATCTGTATGTTGCATACAATGTTACATAATACATCGTCCAAAATGAAGCATTCATATATGTCCCCGCCCGGGGGGGGGGGGGTTAAAACAAAGTAAGTTGCTGTCAAGGAAAAGGCATAGTATCTACAGCAAAATAATTCTTAAAGAATGCATGCTAAAGCTGGTGTAAATATTATATTTATTGTTGGCCGCGCGCCTGTTTTTTTACCAAAATAACATATACAGGCACAGTTGGTCAGAAAAGGTCGTAGGTGGTTAGGTCTTTGTGTAGCTCAAGTCATAATTTGATTATTTCGTTGTTGTTTGTAATGCAGTCTTCTACATAAGTGCTCACGAAGGTTGTATAGTGACACGGTCATCGCTTGTATATTTGCATTTATCTATATGATTTATTCAACATTTTAGATAAAAATTCATGTAAGTCTTATATGATTCCAAAACTTTTTTTACGTTGTTCATTGGTATTATTCTATTGGAGTATGCATGATTCCGAACAAACATTTATAGAACCCTTTTACAGTGATTGGAAGTTATATGTGACTTTAAAGATGTAACAAAAGGGTTGGGTAAACGTATTTGGTAGCGTATGTTCCGAGGTGGCATATTATGATCCTATTTGGACTATACCATCCCTTTTTAGGCGGAGTATCTTTATGCGATGTAAATTCGTGGCTGAATTGTTTTAAGAATTTCAGAGAGACTGGTAAGGCGTGAAAATTACATATATTGCACAATAGTAAAGCAGCACAGTTTTGGTGTGGGCACAAGTCATATATTTCGCCACATTATTTGAATCCATAAAAGAAAAAGTCACAAGAGCGCAAACACTTGAAGAAAATGAGAAATGACCATCGCCATATCAATGAGAGCCCTTCTTAGCATCCCCACTATTGTCGACCACACCGGTAACATGCGCACGATCAACGGACACCCCCTCATCATCGTCATCCGATTCTTCAAGGTAGCTGCAAAGAAAGATGGAAACGTATGTATTGGCGCAAAGTTCCAACATGTAAACATTTGAAACAGGGGACAATTGGCAGGTGTAACTTACAGTTTTCTAAGTTTGCGTCCAGTTCCGGGTGTCGGAGGCGGGAGGCTCGAACCACGCTTTGGGGAGTCAGATGGTATGGCACCCAAATCCGACGTGACACACTTAACGTTCCCATCTGTATCATCCAAACCAGGGCCGACAATCTTCGCACAATTGAAGCTCTCATATTCTCCATAACGGTAGTATGTGTGGCTCTTTATCTCAAAAGTGTGTTTTGTTCCAATAAGGGATTCGAGGGCGGAGGGTAATATGGGAGCATCTATAGAAGTATCCTGCATACCAAATACAAACCAGAAAAGTTATCGCAGCAATTTCACATATGCTTCAAAACCATCTTGTAATGAGGAGTGCGCATACATTTAGCTGCTCCTCTACTAAGGATTTTGCGGTCCTCTTGACCAACTGCTCAGCAACTTCATCAAAGAGGGTGACAACGGTGCTCATCGTTCCATCAGTTACATCCGCTTGAATCCGAAACCCAGCAGGGTAAAGTAGATCAATAATAATGGTAGTACGGGGACAAAATTGTTTGGTGGCGAAGGTAGAAGGGTATCAAATCACCCTGGACAATAAAGAATCATCGCATCATATCGGTAGGGGAACAAAGTCATGAAGTTGGGCATGAGATGTTGAAGTGTATACCTCGTCCTTGGATAGTCAACCTTCGATTTGCACGCCTTGCAAATGAAGTAACCGCCCTCTCTTGTTAGTCCCCTACGACATTGGCTCCCGGAACACGCGAAAAGATACCAACTGTTCTTGGTTCTAATAGACGTAATCTCTACAACGTTCCGGAAAAGGATGGCCTACAACGAACAAAAACACAAGTAGGCACATGGACAGGTTGTGTCGGGGAGGGTAATCCCTATTTCCATAAATTTGATAGATTAGGCAGTTCTGTTTAGTAGGAGATTAATAAAAAAAATAAGAACCCTAGATGTTTTTTTTTGTTTTTTTTTGTGATAAAAAGCTGAAGAAATGAGATTGGTATGATCCCAACGGTGGTGGGTCACAATGGTGGTGGGGTGGCGCCGGCGGTAGGGGTGGTGGTAAATCTTGGAATTTAAAGCATACGCTAATTATGTTCTTGTTTATTTTATACAGAATAATGGTTGCCTGCACATACTCTGGGCACTGGTCATTTTCTGATGTTTTAATCTAAGAATGGCGAAGGTGGAATGATTTATTCATTAACTTATACTAACTTTTAAAATAGTAAAAGATTTTAAAAAACAAAGCAGGATATGGGTGTTTATTAAATTACATTCAATAAAATCTAGTATGCATGAATGGTTTTAATGCAGAGTGTGTGTAGTAGTTCAGTACTCATTCCCCTGACCAACCAAAGCGAGGACCACCAGGTTGCCGCTACCATAACATCAACGTACCCTTTCTCAAATATATATTTCTGAACCTATGAAAAAGGTCTTGTTTGATTTAATTTGTAACTTTCAACCAATCATTAGGGTGGGTTAAAGCTCATAAAGTCGGTTAATCATTTCTTTTAGTTTCTTGGTAGCTGCCGAAGACAGTTTTTTTTAGAAAAGGGTTTGAGTAGTGCGTTGGGTAAAGTACTGGGTTACTGGTTGAAGCGGTATAAGGGGAGAGACGTATGCAAACAGTCAGTTGGGATGAATACCTTTTTTTTGGATTTGTCAGCACGAACTCTGTCCACAAGCTCTTGTAGAGTACCAACACTTACAACTTCCTCGGTGACTGGATCGCTAGCATCTCCAATAGGAACACAGCTGGGAAGCATAGCTTCATATTCAGCCAGAGCAATAAACGTATAAAAAATAGATAATTAAAGTGTGTGCGACAAAGGCTGTAACAGTACCTGATAGACGACTTAAAAGTCTGCAGTGCGGGAACCTCGGAGGAATCAATGAGAATAGTTGACGATGAACTGGACAAACCAAGGACACCTGCATTATCTTAAGTTAGGTGAAGTTTTTTTTAAGTAGTACGCATCATAATTTACGCGTCGGAAAACAATCGTACCCAGGTAAAACTTTGCGCTGATGGAAGTCAGGATTAGACAATAGACAGCCGGGTTTTCGTCCTTCTTCTTAATCATAACATCACCGAGATCACCCCACAGCGTCACTCTAACCCGGCGATTGCTGGGAGAATTTTGAAAAGGTCAAAAATTTAAAGGGTTAGGTTAGGGAAAAAGAAAGAACAAACAGGCAATAAGGATTAGGTACATACCGTTCATTGGTTAGATTGAACTCAACCGCGCGAGCACCCGATGATTTCACAGACTGCGGCCCCACCTCAGTAACATATCCGATAACATCTCCAGTGCAACGAAAATTGGCCTGAATTATAAATATGTCCAATAGCCTAACTGAGCCAATTTTGAGCCAAATTCGACTGAGTAAACTAATTTATTCGGTTTAGTTAGCTGATCGAACCAGTTATTGTCTAGTGTATTCGCTTTCATTTAGTTTGGTTATCCGAATATGCAAGGTTTGTGGAACCCGGATTCTGAATTTATATTCAAACACGGCTAGGGGGTGAACTGAAAACCGGATTCACCATTCGTTCAGTTATTTCTCGTACGGACAGCTTCAATTGGTTTTTGGCTTTTCTGTTTCAACGATTTGTGTGCAAGTGAATTTTTACCTAGAAGAATAACGTTTACATATTCCAACTCCCAAGAGAATTTCTAATGCATTCGAAGGTAGAAGGAGAAACAACGTATCACGACAGAGTAGATGCTATTCTACACCAGATAGTCATTACTCTTTGTAGATTCGTAAAGCAAAATGGTTCTTACGTTTAAATTTCCAACCCGTTTGGCCCATTACTTGGCCCGTTTACTATGCACATGTTTTACATTGAGGTAGTAGGCTTTGTAGATTTTAAGAGTAAAATGATTTTCAACCCAGGTGAGCCCTTTCGGATGGGTCGAAGGATAATCTAGAGGTAGAAACGGGTGGTTCCCACCAGTTTATGTGGACAGACATCAAAGCCTTACTAACACCAATGGAACACCCGACTTTTACTATTTTTCAATGTTATACACTCTATGTGGATTCCCTTTTATTTCTCTCAGCCCGTTATAGCAGTCTACAAACTAAATAAAAGATCAGTTTCATACTATGTGGGGTTACTACTGGTTTTCGAGCCTGATTTCCCCCGCAAAACCGTTACACCAGCATGAGGAGAGTAAACATACCTACAAAGTACTTGCCCTCTGTTGGTTCGAGTTCCTCAAACGCCGTAAGTAAGAACGGGTAGCGCGTAAATGAACCACCGGCATCATCAACCTTCTTAACTACCGTGGAGCCATTTAACCCGATAACAAAGGGGTTGTCTTTCAGAATCCGGTATTGATCGGTGCGTTGGACTACAAAACCCTTGAGTAAATATACCCCACCCTCTTTTAGCTTGTCAAAGAAGTAATGTGCAATGTTATTCCGGGCGGTACAATGCATGACACCTCCCTGCGTAAACCAAACAGTAGACTTTCAATAACGATGAGACTCGTAAAAGGGAAAGGGTATGGGGGTTAAAAGGGTGATAGTTACCTTTATATCACTGACGACATAGTCAGTGCTCATGAAGCGGCCATTGACACTTGTGACGTCCCACTTTCTGCAAACCATAACCGTGATGGGGCCGGTACTCCCTTCACGGATGTCAGCAAGGTCCAATTGGTTGCCAACACCAATTCCTGATGTATTAACACTAACAGAGCTAGACATGACAGTAGTTTAACAACTCTGAATATGGGTGAACAACAATAGGGAGGGTGGAGGTCATATAATAGAAAGCAAGACCATTCACCTTCCTAGGAAGAAATTGGGTAATTATCAATGCAATTAAAACCTACCGTAAATTGCCCCATTGAATGTTCATGCAATTGTGGTATATAAAAGGCCTCATTAATCAATATCCCTAGCTAAAACCCTAAAATCTATACATAATTTATTCTTAAATAATATGGTATAATGCGACAATTTTAATAGTATGAAGAATCATTACCTGACCACAATAATTCCTAGAATTAATATCACCTGAAGTTTCTTGAACAACCAAAGAACCAACAATGGTGTATACCCGCAACAGGAAGAAGATATACATATACTTCACCATTAGATTCATCTCATTGAAGAAGATGAATCAATAATCCCCAAACTCCAAACCCTATTTACCCAAAAATAATCAAAACAAAATAACAAAAAAACAATAACAACACTATTTGTCTCTAAAGACAACCATATTCTCAAATGTTTTGGGCTGGTAACTGAATTAAAAACACTATTTGTCTCTAAAGACAACTCATATTCTCAAATGACTAACTTCAAGATACTAACTGAATCTTACTTCTCGTTTGAAGGTTCCTTACGAAGAACTTCAGGTGCCATCTATTGAGGGTGTGAAAGGCATAACCATAATCAATATTTTTTTGCCAGTTTTGACACTTAACCAAGGAAATAACGAAAGAAAATGTTCTTACTGTCCCTCTCCGGAGGCAGCAGATAAAAGGGCTGCATGCCTCAACTTTAAAACACCGAAGCCCCCAACCTAGTGAATATCATGGCAGATTTAAATCATAGGCCAAAAAACAAAACTTTGAGAAGGGTAAAAATGGAAATGATCACCCGAAGATTGTCGAACAACCAAATATCCAACAATGCCGTACGCTTGCAACACCAAGAAGATATACATATACTTCACCATCAGATTCATCTCATGAATAAGATGAATCGAAATCCCCAAACTTCAATCCTAGCTCACCCAAAAATAATCAAAACAAAATAATAAAAATAATAACAACAACACTATTTGCCTTTAAAGACAACCATATTCTCAAATGTTTCGGGTTGGGATAACCCGAAGGACTTTCTGCCATGAACCAATAATTCGTTTCTTAGCAGTTTTTTTGGTGTGTGAAATAGCCTGCTTTCTCAAAAATAATTTTTTTGTAACAACAACACTATTTGCCTTTAAAGACAACCATATTCTCAAATATTTCGGGTTGGGATAACCCGAATGACTTTCTGCCATGAACCAATAATTCGTTTCTTAGCAGGTTTTTTGGGGTGTGAAATAGTCTGCTTTCTCAAAAATAAATTTTTTGTCAAATAAAACGATTAAAATGTTGTATGCAGTAAAAGTTTATATTATCTTGGAACTCATATTCTCAATTGACTAATTTCAAGATGCTAACTGAATCTTACAGCTCGTTTGAAGGTTTGTTACGAAGCACTTCATGTGCTATCCATTGAGGCTGCAAAAGACATAACTACAATCAATATTTTTTTTTGCCCAGTTTTCACACTTCATGAAAATAGCCAAAGAGAATGTTCTTACCGTCCATCCCCTGGATATAGCAGACAAAAAGGTTGAATGCTTCAATTTTGAAAGGCCGAAATCCCCAACCTGATCAACATCATACTATATTAGGCTGCTTCATTATTAAAACTAACAACAATTAACAAATATCAGATCATTTAAACAGTGTTACTCAGTGAGACACTACCTTTAACCTACTAATTATACATAAATAAGAGCCATAGCATTTTACAAAATAAATAAAAGATCAATTCCATACAATGTGTTGTTACTACTGGTTTTCGAGCCTGATTTCCGTCTGAAAACCGACTAATAATTAGAAACCAAAACACCAAGGGTAAATAACCGACTAATAATTAGAAACCAAAACACCAAGGGTAAATAAAGAAATTAGCAACCTGGTTTACGGATGTTGAACACAAAAACACCTAATCGACTTACAGATGAACAATAAACAAAAAATCACAACGAATTAATTCATAATATCAAAACTTAAATCATCAAATCAAACCAAATATAAAACACTCAAATTAACCCAACTAATTTCTTCACTACATATTCAAAAGACCAAAACAAAAATTTGAACTGAACATGTAAGATCAAACGAAATCAGAAAGTACCATTTTTAAACGAATCGCACCATCGTCAGTGGTTTAGGGTTCAGTGTCGCCACATTCAAGCGTGCATCACTGACGTCGAGTACCGCCTTCGCACACATCAGCGACTTCATTTCCTTCGGAGATTGTGGCATATCGCGGTAGTGATTGAGGCAAACGGAGATTAGGGTTTCAAAAAGTCGAACCGTGAGAAAGACAGATGATGCCAGATTGGGGATTTCCCTTAGAATTCGTCGAGGAGGGGTTTGGTTGCGGAAGATGGATTCTCCATCTTCAAAAGTCGAACTGTGAGAAAGACAGATGATGCCAGATTGGGGATTTCCCTTAGAATTCGTCGAGGAGGGGTTTGGTTGTGGAAGATGGATTCTCCATCTTCAGAGATTGAGAGAACCCTAATTAAAAGGGATAACGGGGATGGAGAGGGATTATGATTTTGTATTATATTATTTTAATTAATTTTATTTTAAGAATTGCATTTAAAACATCATAAATTAGGCTTTAAAATAGAAGATGTAACTAAATTTTAGATTATATATAGATAAATAAATATGATTGGAAAATAAAAGATATATCTGTGGTCCTTTTTCAAATTAAAGTCAACAATAATCAAATTAAGTCTCCATACATGTTGAAGTGAACACAAATATTAAAATCTTGTGTTTTGAAAGCACCAGACATTAAATACTAGTCTTTGTGGTTTAATTGCGGTGTGCGCGTATGATTTATATATGTGTGGGCTCTTATGGGGCAAAAGTGAAATTGCACTAATTTTAACGTTATTTTACTAATTTCGTGAAAATAACGTTAAAAGTGGCTTAGCGACGGACGACTAATCATGCATCATGTGGTGGCGTTGATAGCCGAAAGACAAGGGGGTACATGCACAAATCGGCCTTTGTCCCGATTACTGAGTGTTATGTGCCTCATGTCCAGTTTTCATATATGGTTTTGTAGTAAAACTATGAATCAACCATAGATGTTTAGGATTAGACTAATATCCAACAAATCTTTAACATAAACTCAAATCTTCTGGATAATCATTGGACTGAATGAACCTATTCTAGTTATGTGTTGAGATGTACAACTTAAACACTGGTTATGTAATAGAAGAAGATATATTACCACAGATAATTATTTTCTTTCAGAAGTTTATATTAGTTTTCGGACATGATTTCTGACGGGATTTGATATAAAGAAAACCAAATACATTTTTTAATAATTTTGGTCCATGATAAAGACGATTCATGACTATATAATATACACGACTACATATTCCAACAATTCTAGCTCGGTTTACAAAACCTATTCCATGTTCCAAATTAGATCAAACCGTTAAACTGACAATCCGTCTAAACCGGGTTGTCTAGATCTCGAGTAAAACGGATAAACTAGTCTTCTTGTTTCAATTTGGAGGCCTCTGTTTATAACAAAGTTATAAAACAATAAACAAACAAAACAACTGTCCATGTCACTTTGGACGAGCGATCCTAAAAATTTGAATTTAGATGTATGCGGATGAAAAAAAAAAAAAAAAAAAACTTTAGTTTCATGGCCACACTCAAACGACCAATATCTTGCACCACCATGTGGCGGCCGGTGCATGCATGCATGCATGCCGACATTTTGAATTCTTGGCTCAACCCTTGACTTTCCAAAAGTCCAAAACCAAACTTTACACTAAGTGTTTCTCAACTTTCAAAATCAAAAACTAATTCCTACCTAAACATGTAGAAATTAACATCCACACGTATCCACCATTAATTAAAGTGGTTTTATGCCAATGCGATCCCAGGTTCAATCCTGGGTAAGGGTGAATATTTAGGATTTATTGATGTAATAGAGTAAAAGCAAACGTGCCATTAAAAAAAATTCAAGTGGTTTTATAAATTTAATCCGTATGTTTCATAGTCGGATACATTGAACTTTAACATACATGATACAAATTAATCGAATCGAACTATTCTTTAGATACATGAAATGTATATCTGTATTTGATAACTTGAGTTATACGTAACAAGATTATATATGTATATATAAAAGTCCTTGCCGTGCATGTATTCTTGGTATGTTTGTTAAACTTGTCCATCATAAACAACGGCAGAAGATGACTTCGAATAAATAATATCTTATTGAGTTTCAAATGTTTGACCAGTTGAATAAAGTTTTTTTTTTTCTAAAAAAGTTACACATCTAACATAATACGGTAGTTGAAATTCGGCCATTTTTCCTATAAAAAGAAAGAAAAAAAGAAAAGAAGGATATATGTTTCACGTGCAAAGTTAAAGTTTTCAATGGTTTTGACAATAAAAATATATATGAAAACGTGTGGCGACCAAATTGTTGATGGTTTTTAAAGTTTCCGTGTAATCCCATGTCTCTTCCACTTCTCGTCAACTGTAGAACACACACACACACTTGTGAGTTGTAACCATGCCACACGTTTTTCATATAACTATTACACTACGCAACATGAATCATCCGTACTTGTGGTATATCAATTATTGAAACTTAAGTTTTAAGATATTTGAACCTTTTTTTTATATGGTTTGCCTTCATTATAAGCATTATTGAGTCGAAATTATAAACCTGCAGAACGAATATTAAAAAAATTATCGTATTGATTTTTAATAAAAAAACTAAATAAGTATACAAAAGTATATTAGTTATACTACGATGAATAGCATAACTACAATGTACCTTGCACCAAATCGATACATGTTGCCAGACAGTGCACATCACTATAGAAGAAGAAAAAAGATGAGTATTCGTTTCATCATTCGATCCGCAAAGAGGACACGTGACATCTTCGATATCGATATTCCTTTCTCTAAGCGTCATCCTAGTTCGAATCTTTCCCAATTCGGCTCTCCAAACGAAAACCTACATTTCATAAATTATAATTTGAATTTTTGTTGGACAAGTATAAATTATACGATTTGTTAATGCGTGTGCTATTTTATTACTTACAAACTTAAAAAATATTATATATACCCTTATAAAATTATAAATATCATATATATACCCTTACAAGTTTATAAGATAATTTTAGTTTTATTAGGTATATAAGAAATTTTACAAGTTTATAAAAATTTATATGAAATTAATCCATTTTATTAACATACTATTGAAAGTATTGAAAGTATGAGTATGTTAAAGATTGATGATTTATATTGTATAATATAATCTTTTCATGATGAAACAAGTAAATGTCACGTATATACTACACACAATATAGGTTAAAAAAACGTTTTATAATGCTACATGGATAAAAACTTTTTTATTTAAAAATACTTTATGTAAAACACATGGAATTCATGTGCATATAATGCAGGAAACAATGAGACAATATGATAAGAAAAGTGGTCCACTGGTTTCATCACTTTTTCTCTAAAATGACTAAAGAGAGTGGATTAGCTTTTTGTCTCCTCCAAATAATCTCAATTATTATAACATTTTGTAACAAATTTTATGAGATAAGTTATAATTTTGATGATGAATAAATCTAACATCTAAGGTACATAATTTAACTTTATTATTATATGAGTATCTAATTCATTATAAGTATTGCAAGTTAGAGTTATAATTTTGTACGTACATATTGGCATGTATATTACTTATATACAACGCACAAAATTATACAACTATTCGTAACATTATGGAAAAACAAGCTTAACAACTATGTTTCTTTATATTCTTCTCTTTTTTTCCACATCCCCCTCTCTCTTTTTTTTCATGACATTTCACTTTAGGTCTAGTCTTTTTTACGACAATTTCAAATTCTATCCATTGTATATAGTTCGCATCATAATTTGTAAACAGACATTCTAAGATTGGATTCAGATACATAATCTCCTAAAACTAGGAATTCGTAGAAAGGGTATCAAACGAATTTCGATTGAACTCATTCTAGCAGCATTGAAACCGTATTGTCGAACTCTACGATCTTAGATTTTAGGTTCGCTTTTGGATTCTTAGTTTGTAAATTTTAGAATTTTTGTTCCAGATCATTGTGTTTTTTATTTGGCATTGTGTTTTTATTTAGACCATTGTGTTTTTATTTTGGATCATTGTGTCTTTTTATTTGGCACTTGCGGCCTTGTGGTAGGAGACTTGGATTTTCTAATGGAGACTCAAGTTCAATTCCCACTTGTGTCATATGGGGTAGATATTGGCAATAATGGATTTGAACTAGGCCTTGTGTGAGGTTGTCAGTTCGATTCCCGAGCCCATCTGGGTTTTCGTCCCACCGTTACGTCAGAGAGTTCTGCTCTTGTGGTGGCATAACGATTGTTTAGTGGCAGTCGGCGATATGGTTTCCCGGGGGAAGGCCCAAGCCAAACTCTGAAGCCAGCGTGAGCCCGGTTAAGACAACATAGTCTGGCCAAAGTGAGGCATCGGGGCTCTCCAATTTGGGAAGTGCGGTAGTCTAATACAAGAAAGTTAACGTTTTAAATAAATTGGCATTGTGTTTTTTTTTCTTTTGTGATTGTGGTTTTTTTTTTTTTTTTTTTTTTTTTTTTTTTGCGATTTATTGTGTATTTTTTCCTTGGTATTGTGTTATATTGCTCCACGTTGTGTTATATTTTGCGATTCATTGTGTCTTTGTTAACTTACTAAATTTAAGAGACTATGTACGATAATCCAACCTTTGTAAATGGTTGATATAAATGTATGTCAATGTCACAACCCCCGACCCTACCCTAGACGTGAATCGTGAACAAATACGAGTGGTACCGGTGTTTATTAAAATTATCGCAGTGGAAAACTTATCAGGACCGGGTGTCAGGAAAAATATCAGAGTTTTCAAAACACCAAATTTTCATTTCATAAGTTGTGGAATAAAACACATATTTACATAAAGGATTTTCCATGGGATAAACCCTTGATTACAAAACATGTTTTATTCAGGTTTACATAGCCACTTATTTAAGCTTGAGTGCTTCATAGCACTTTTTCTTCTTGTTAGTGCATATGTCTGTTGACTTCGTCTTGTATCGAGTCTTGTAATAGAATAGATAGACCAAGACACGTTGTACGAAAGAATCGGGAAACAGACCTGAACCAGCAGGTTCATGCGACCTGGCCAGTTTGTGCGAACTGACCAGTTCGTGCGACCTGGACATGTCTGGTTCGTGCGACCTGGGATTCCTATAAATATGAGGTCTTGGGTCTTCATTTGTAACATTCTGATTCCGGTATCGAAGCTCTGCTGAAGTGTCGCCAGCTCTTGTAACGTTGTGAAATCAATACAAACGACAGTTAAAGTGATTCTAAGTGTAAATCAAGCTGCTTCAACATCAATACGTCTGATTCTGTCGTTCGTATTGATCGAGAACTCTTCTGAACGTCTCGTTTGATCGATTCACCGATCCTACAAGTGGTATCAGAGCTCAGGAGGAAGAGTTCTTACCATTTCAGCTTGATTTCTTCAAAAACAACTTCTTTCTACTCATTTTCTACACTTTTTCTTCAAAATTTCAACGAATTTACGGCTAAAATGACCTAATTTTGATATATAACACGTAAAACTGAGTTTTAATCAATCCTTGAACAAATCAGAACCTAATTCAACCTAAAACTTGATAAAATTTGACAAAAACATATCAGATCGTTCGAGATTTTGTCAGGTCGTTTGAGCTTAACAGACAGCTCGCACGAAGTGTATCAGGTCGTTTGAAATCGTCTCAGACCGCACGGAGCTGAATCAGGTCGTTTGAATCTGATCCAGATTGCTTGAAATCTGATCAGGTTGTGTGAAATTGTTGTCTCAGATTGCACGGATTGAAGTTATCATCATCAGGTCGCACGGTTTGAGATTAGGTCTAGATCGTGTGAGTTAGATCCAGGCCGTACGAGTTGAAAGTATCCAGGTCGTACGAGGAGGGTTAAGAACATTCAGGTCATTTGAAGTTCACCAGTTCGCAAGGTTTGAGTTTGAAAATATCTCCAGATCGTTTGAAAGTCTGTCATTGTGAATTTTTTTAAACCGAAACATGGATTCTGAATTTTACAACGCATTTGCTACCCCGATCACTATGGCTCAGAACGTGAACTTAGAGAATGAAATGGGTACCATCCAAAAACCGCCTAAGCTCATGAATATCGAGGAGTATAATGGATGGGAGAAACGTTTCGAAAATTGGGTTTTAGCGAATCACTTAGAGGCGTGGGAATGTGTTGAAGAACGATATGTTAGACCGATTGATGAATACAGAGAGATTGTTGCTATTAAAGATTTAGATGATAAAGAGAGAAATAAATACAAAAGTGAAAAGATGATGATCAGTATATTGCAACAAGCCATTAAGGAAGACATCTTGATCTTATTGCAACACAACGGAAGTGCACACTCAATGTGGAAAGCACTAAAAACGAAGTTTGTTGGAAGTTTAGACATGATCAAGAACAAAAAATCGCTTTTGAAGAAAGAATTTGATCTATTTCATGGATTGAAAACTGAAAACACCAAAATGATTATAGAAAGATATTGCAATTTGGTGGTTAACATGAAGCGATTGGATATCAAGAAAGATAGAGAAGAATGGGTTGAAAAGTTGGCCGATGCATTACCACAAGATGTTTGGGGCACGTATCTTATGATTTTGAAGAATAATGGTGAATTTGCGAATATATCACTGAGCAAGTTTATTGAAAAACTCGAAGTTTAAGAGATGGAACAACGGAAGATGGCAAAAATGAAGAATTCTAATGGTGAACAGGACATTGGTCTGAACTACAAAGGAAGTACGATTGATAAGACCAACATTGCACCAAAGATCGAAACTGCATTTAACGCAAACAGTTCTTCTGGAGGGTCATCTCAAGGATCAAACAACGATAATGGATTCTCTTCATATCCATCATTTGATCCAAATTTTTCAGCAACCAATTCTAAACCGCAAAGCTCATACAACAATAATGGCCAAATACTACAATGCAACATTGCATTACATCTTCAGAATGGTCAGAATTTCTCGGAAGGGGTTGCCAAAGGTCATATGTCTTTATTGATGACCGTATTAGAGTCTTATGAAAGTTTGGTAGCCGGAAGGATTGGTAATCCAATGTTGACCAAAGAGGATTATGATCAGATTGATGCTGAAGAGATGGAACTAATGGATATAAAGTGGTGTATGGCTAGTGTGTTGAGAAGAGTTGAGAAGTTTAAACAGATCACTGGAAGAGATGATTTCCGTGATGCTGGAACTTCACCTTTAGGTTTTGATAAATCTAAAGTTACTTGTTTTCGTTGCAGGGAGAAGGGGCACTTTAAGCGAGAATGCACAAATCGCGAAGCAAGTGGAGCTCAAAATCCATTCAGCAACAATGATTATCATCGAAAAGCGATTTATAATCAAATTGCTCTACAACCGCATCAACAACAATCGCCACAAAATTCACATGCTAGGAAGGATCTGATCGAAGAGCCATCAAAGAAAGCTTATCTAGTACATCAAGAAGATGAAAGAATTCCAGAAGGTTTTAATTGGGATCATTATTATCCTAACAGAACCTCATATTCTAAAGCATTTGTTGCTCAAAATTTTGAAGATTCAACTGCTGAAGATGAAATAGCGTATGCTTATTACGAATCTCAGCAATTCAGTGCCAAAAAGAAAGAAGAAAAACCAGTTTCAACAGAAGAGGCTTCAGAAAAAGCACCAATCTTTGATCAATCATCAGATGAAGAGAGTGATGATGACAGTAAAGAAATTCGAAAACTTGAATATTATAAAAGAGAATTTTCACCTGATAGATATAATTTGTATTTTGCAGGTAAAATGGAAGAGATCAAAGAAAGACAAGCTGCGAAAAAGAAGAATCATAAGGCAGCAATTGTTAAAGAAAAGGTCAAACCTGAGGAAAATGTCGAGTAGTAAAGAAGCAGGTTAAAGAAATTCCGGCTATCAAGGTTGAGTAGGAAGCAGATACTTAAAAGATACCTGAGAAGTGTGAAAATTGTGATATTGTGAAAAGACACAACAACAAATTGATTCATAACATGAACAGACTGAAAGAATCTTATGATGTTTTAAACAAAGCTATGAATCAATATAGCAAGTCAAGCAATGAACAAGAGATAGCTATGAAGACACTCAATGTAGCGTTCATGACGAAGCAGAAAATCATCAATCAGTACATTGAGAAATGTGCTGAACTTGAACAAAAATTGGAAACCCAGAGGATAGAAACTGAGAGGGTAAACAGGTAAAAGTTATTCATGTGCTTCTTACGTGATTGACAGGATTTACCCTACAGTAGAAGGTATGGAAGCGTTTGAAGAGAAGAAATCTGAAGTAAAGAATACTGGTAAGAAACATAGTACCAATTATACAAAGTGTCCACCTCCGCTTGAAGAAGGATATTCTCCACGAAATCCTAATTCAGAAAGAGTAAAAAAGGAAACCAACTTAAAGTGGGAATGTGAACCTTCAGATGGATTGCCAGACAACATTGACGTCACATTCACATTGTCTGACACTGATCATGAGTCTGAGTTAATAAAGAAAGTGGTCGATCAGGTGTTGGATAAGGATGAGGAGTCAAAGTCAACGTCTGACACTTCAAGTCCAACAGTTGAAAAGGAAAAAAGGGTTTACAATAATGATTTTCTGATATCAAAAAATAATTTGAATGATGAAACATTCAAAGTAGCATATACTTTGAATGACTCCGACAAATTATATTCTGATGAAGAATTTCCAATAAGAGGTGTTAAAACTGAAATGATTAACAAGGTTTTCAAATTAACGGAAATTAATTTTTCTGAAATAAAAGATGTAAATCTTACTGAAAAACCTAAAAAATACACTTCAAGAGTTCAACAAAGATTGAACAAGAAAAAAGGTTATAGTTCTGGTTCTGGATATCGAAAGAAACCAAACCATAACAGTAATTTCAAAAAGAAGGGATTGGGTTTTATTCCACCAGAAAATCATAAAAATGAGAAAATTTATAAACCAAAAACTATATTTGTTTCAGGAACATCTTCTGAAGAAGAAAAAGAGAATTTGTTCAGAAAGCAGACGAACAAATAATTCCTTTCTAAGAAGCAAGAGGGAATGAAGAATGATGCTGCTCAGAAGAAGAAAATGAGAACCTATTATCAATGTAAAAAAGTTGGGCACATTGCATGGAACTGTCCAAAGGCAACCCAAACAAAACAGGGAGTCTCTGAAAACTTGAAAGAAAAGTTGGTTGATAATGAACCACCAACCGAACAATTTAAAGTGTTCAAAAATTCAAAATTTGAGGTTGTTGAGAGTTCAACACGTTTTTACAAAAGAAGAGTGAATCTGAACAACCACAAGTGGGTTGTTAAGAAATCAGAGACACTTTCTGGCGATGAATCTGACTCGTCAAAGTCAGAGGAGCCAGCAGTTGAGCTAAAAAGTGATGTTTCCGTTCCGACAATGAATTATGAAAATTTTCCACCATTATCAAACGGAAACTTAAAGCAAAAAATTGGCAAAGTTGAAATTTCAAATCAATTCTTTTCTGAAAAAAAAAAGAATTTGATGTTGAAAAAGCCTTTAACCCTAAAGTTCTAAATATTTCTGGAAAAATGGTTGACGGGAAGGTCAAAGGGGTAAAGGAATTCTATGAAAAGAATAAGAAAGGAAAGAAACTGAGTGATGATGACTCGGAATCACCCAAGGACCGTCAGGCTTGGGTGAATCTCTTTAACTGAAAATCCTGACTTGCCGGAGCTCCCAAGTTGGTAATCGTGGAGCATGAATCGGCATCATTCTTGAAAATGTTTATGTGAAAAATCTACAAGTGATAGTTTGTACAAGTGGTTGAAAGAACAAAATGATGAATTAAACCCCATGATGTGTGAAATCAACAAAACTAATTTTCCGAAAAAACCATTTTAGTTAAAACAAACTTAAGTGTTTTGAAATCATAATGGGAAAATAGTTTGTTGTCAGGGGGAGTTCTGATTGTTTATGCCAAGTAGATGGCGAATTGAAGCAATTCACATCAGTTTGTCATTTTTTTGTACAGTTTATTGAAAGTAAAAGCAATATTTTCAAATTTTCCCGGAAAATAAAAAATTGAAACATATTTTTGATTTTAGGGGGAGTAAAAAATTTAGAAATTTTTGAAAATTTGAAAAATCCAAAAAACATGATAAAATCTAAAAATCCAAAAACATTGAAAAATCAAAAAATGAGTTTTGTTGTGAAAAAGAGGAAATGATAGTACATCAGTAGACAATCACAGTATGCTAAAGAATTGGAAAGTTAAAATGTGATAAACGGTCTCACTGATGATATGCCAGTAGATTTTTACACGCTTAGTAGATTGTTTTCGAGATATAAACCTAAATATCAATGCTTACTCATTTCGTGGGGAACATCTCTCGGATATATTGGTAACCCCTGAAATCTTGTTTGAATGGCTTTCTATTTCTAACATACTAGGTCTTTGTGCGTGATGATATCTGGGGTATTATACCGGGACTTCTGATTTTGCGGGAGCAATAGCCTAGTCCTCGTATAATACTCTGCACTGCTTTAATCATAAAGCCCACCCTCAGCATAAAAAATGATGAAACACTGAAAAATGCTAATCATGTGCTGTTGAAGAAAAGATTCTCTAAAGGGAACACACCTAAAAGTCGAGCCATCATCTCTCTGATTGAACGAAAGTTCTAGCCTGAGCTCTCATGGCCTCGCATTTACCCGTTTACAGATATCATTAGTGTACATTCACCTGTAAGACTGAATATAGGAGTCTGGATACGGGAGTATATTCTGAGGTGGTACACGCGAATAAGTTTAAGTCCTTAAAACACTTAATTCGTATCTCTAAACAGTTGAACTTTGTGTGAAAATTTAAGTGGATCAGTATACTGACAATCTAAGTGAATCGTTTAGATCTTAAAGTGTTTAAAGCTCAACGGTACTAGTGATTTGTCATAAACTGATATGATCCTCTTACACAAACTCACAAAAAGATGTCTGTATATAGTTTATTTCCCAAAATCCAAAAAGATTTTAAGTGTGTTTTAGCATAAAATTTTGAAAAATCAAAAAGATTTTATTTCATCTTATTTTCGACAACTGATGTTGAAAAGCTGATTTTCAAAATTCCGAGTGCTAAACATGATGAACAACAGTGGGTTGGGAGAGTGTGTTTGAAATGAGAAATGTTAATGTTTGAGATAATTTGAGAAATGATTTTACTGTTAGTTAATCAAGGTCATTAATTTGAACTTGATATAACTATTGTTGATGTTGAATGATATCTTCAAATGATTTCTAAATTTGTTAAATCTTAATAATTGTGAAACTTACTTTTGGGTAGAGTTTGTGCAGGAAAAAAAGCTTTGAAAAATCTAGGTTTCGACTCCTGAGGACTTTCCGCATAAGCATATGCAGATTAGAGCCAGGTTTCTGATCTTGTTGCTATGGAGAGCTAGGAAACGTTCCTGAACCTGTGAAAGTGCCATGTCAGATTGCAATCCTGGAACAACTTAAGGGGGAGTCTATTAGCAAAGGGGAGTCTGATCAAGAGAGTAAGAGAGAGATTGAAAGGATGCTTACAGAGACAGATACTTTGGAAAGAGCGAGAAGACTGATCAAGACTGAAGACTCAATACACTGAAGACTCGTCATCATCCAAGGGGGAGTTTGTTAATGCATATGTCTGTTGACTTCGTCTTGTATCGAGTCTTGTAATAGAATAGATAGACCAAGACACGTTGTACGAAAGAATCGGGAAATAGGCCTGAACCAGCAGGTTCATGCGACCTGGCCAGTTCGTGAGAACTGACCAGTTCGTGCGACCTGGACATGTCTGGTTCGTGCGACCTGGGATTCCTATAAATATGAGGTCTTGGGTCTTCATTTGTAACATTCTAATTCCGGTAGCAAAGCTCTGCCAAAGTGTCGCCAGCTCTTGTAACGGTGTGAAATCAATACAAACGACAATTAAAGTGATTCTAAGTGTAAATCAAGCTGCTACAACATCAATATGTCTGATTCCGCCTTTCGTATTGATCGAGAACTCTTCTCAACGTCTCGTTTGATCGATTCACCGATCCTACACTTCTCTTCACAGTAAATCACCTGAAACACGTTTTAAAAATATTTGATCAGCGAAAAATACTAGTAAGTTCATTCAATTTGTACACAAAAAGACACATTGTTATAATTACAACATTAACAGTTTTTATGTTTGTTTATATCTTTCAATTACCCACAATACTTGTCACTCGCCCATTTCGGTGATTGTGGTCATATTACTATTGGCTAACCCTTTGTCCAATAGTAAACTTATCAAGTAATGTATACATACCCCATATACAGGCTGTAATTTCAGAATACAAAAACTTAATCACTGTAAGTACAACTAGAAAACATTTAGGGTTTTGAAAGCATTTGACAAAAAGAGAATGACTCACATTGCAGATTTAGGGTTTCAGTACTAGCCTTCTGGTTTAATTTTTGGTTTCCTAATTAAGCACACAATGCATACGAATTAGTGTATTAACTCAATTCAACTTTAATGATAATCACGAGATCCAACCCACAACGTGATGACAAAGTATAGCTTTATTCCGGCAGCACTTAAACATCCGTCGGTTTGGTTTTAGATCGATCGGACAGGGTACCGTACCGGTGATTCGAGTTAGCATGCTGATTACGGGAAGAGGTTTAGGACTTCGGTATAATAGCAGTATTACACCAGTATATCGAGAGAGGAAGAAAAGAAATTGAGCAGGTTGGAATGTTTGCTTTTTGCTCAATTTATAGCTGAACTTAGGGTCTCTCGCGCCCCCCGACGGGTCAAGGTTTCCCTGTCGTGGCCCGTGAGAAGGTCTAGCTAGGGCATAGGTGGCATGACTCATGGAGTAGGCTTGACACGTGGCCTACACGTGTCTCTATCAAATTTCATACCTCTCGCGCCCCGCGGAGGACCCTTATGGGTCTGTCGCGGCCCGCGAGAAACATAAAATATTTCCTTTTTGATTTTTCATGCTGGTTCTCGTCGTGCGCACTTGGGTTTCGATTACAAATTGTTGTGGCACCTTTTTGAGGGTTGTTACACCCTCCCCACCTTGTTTTAAATCTCGTCCTAGAGATTCATTGAAATAAGTAAGGATACTTTCGTTTCATTTCTGACTCTAGCTCCCATGTGTATTCCGGTCCTCTTTTCGAATCCCATTTCACTTTGACCAAAATTAACCTCTTGTGCTTGAGATTCTTAATCTTTATCTTCAATTTGTGGAGGCTTCTGAACAAACTTCAGTTTCTCATTTAGCTCTATGTCTTGAAAAGGTACTATCAATGATTTATCAGCTAAACATTTCTTTAGGTTACATACATGAAATACGTCATGTACACCAGCCATTTCTTCAGGGTAATTGTAGCTGATAAGCTACTGGTCCAATTTCCTTGATAACTTTAAATGGTCTGACATACCTGGGGCTTAACTTTCCTTTCTTACTGAATCGGACTACTCCTTTCCAAGGAGAAACTTTTAATAATACTTTGTCTCAAACTTGAAATTCTAATGGCTTACGTCTATTATCTGCATAACTCTTTTGACGATCTTGTGCTGTTTTCAATCTTTCCTTGATTTGAATTATCTTGTTAGTTGTTTCTTGCACAATCTCAGGACCTGATAATTGCGTTTCTCCTATTTCTGCCCAACATACTAGAGTTCAGCACTTTCGTCCATAAAGTGCTTCAAATGGAGCAACATTAATGCTTTTATGATAACTATTGTTATAGGAGAATTCTATTATGGTAAATGATCGTCCCAACTTCCTCCAAAATCTATTACACATGCCCTTAGCATGTTTTCTAATGTTTGGATTGTCCTTTCAATTTGTCCATCTGTTTGAGGGTGATAAGCTGTACTTAAATTTAATCGTGTTCCCATAACTTTTTGGAAACTTTTCCAAAAGTAGGAAGTGAAACGACTATCTCTATCAGACATAATGGACAACGGAATTCCATGTAATAAAACTATCTCATTAACATATAGCTTAGCTAATCTTTCCATACTAAAGGTTTCCTTCATGGGTAGAAAATGAGCTGACTTGGTTAGTCGATCCACGATCACCCATATTGTGTCGTTACCTTTCCTTGTATTGGGTAATTTAGTAACAAAATCCTTTGTTATCAATTCCGATTTCCATACTGGCATATCTAATTGTTGAAGTAAACCTTAAGGTTTCTGATATTCAGCTTTAACTTGTGAATAGTTAGACACTTAGAAACGTAACGAGCTATATCCTTCTTCATTCCTATCCACCAAAAATTATTCCTCAGGTCTTGATACATCTTCTCACTACCGGGATGCATCATATACCTAGACTTATGCGCTTCCTCTAAAATTCTTTCAATTAGGTTTCCTTGGATAAGTACCCAAATTATTTTCTTATGGAATCTCCAAATTCCATTAGTTCCTTTTTTTCTAATTCCTTTATTATCCTTTTAATCCTTGAGCATCATCCTTGATTATTGTTTCTTGGGTGCTTTTTAATTGTTCCATTAAATCTATCTGTAGATTTAATCTGAGAGCACGTACACGTTTCGGATTCTCATGATATTTACGACTTAAAGCATCTGCGACTACATTAGCTTTACCTTCATGATATTGGATATCACAATCGTAGTCACTTAAAATTTCCATCCATCGTCTTTGCCTCATGTTCAATTCTTTTTGCCCAAAAATATATCTTAAGCTTTTATGATTTGTAAGGTTGATAAACTTACTACCATGCAAATAATGTCTCCAAATTTTAAAGGAAAAATTATCGCTCCTAATTCTAAATCATGAGTTGTATAGTTTTCTCCGCGCTTCTTCAATTGCGTAGACGCGTAAGCAATCACCTTCTCATGTTGCATCAAAACACATCCTAATCCTAATCTAGAGGCATCACAAAAGACTATAAAATCCTCAGTTCCTTCTGATAATGCAAGTATTCGTGCATTCAAATTTAACCGACTTACACGTTAACTTGGTTAACGAAACGACTATCCTTGCAAAGTCTTGAATAAAGCATCGATAGTATCATGCTAACCCTAGGAATCTTCTGACTTGTGTAGATAGATGACTTAGGGACTTTCCAATTAGTAATTGCCTCGATCTTTGTGGGATCTACATGAATTCCTTCATGATTAATCAAATGTCCTAAGAATTGCACTTCTTGCAACCATAATTCACATTTAGAAAATTTAGAATAAAGCTTCTCTTTTCTCAAGAGTGTTAAAAGTACATGTAAATGCTTAGTGTGTTCTTCCTTACTCTTTGAATAAATAAGTATATCGTCTATGAAGACAATTACAAATTTATCCAGGTACGGTTTACATATCCTATTCATCATGTCCATAAATGCTGCCGGAGCATTTGTTAAACCGAATGGCATGATTGTAAACTCATAATGACCATACCTAGTTCTGAAAGCAGTTTTAGGAATGTCCACTTCCTGTACTTTCAATTGATGATAGCGTGAGCGTAAATCAATCTTAGAAAAATATCAAGCTCCTTGAAGTTGATCAAATAGATCATCAATCCTAGGTAATGGGTATCGGTTTTTAATCGTGACCTTATTTAATTCCCTATAATCGATACACATACGCATTGAACCATTTTTCTTCTTAACAAACAACACAGGTGCTGCCCAAGGGGATGAGCTTGGTTGTATGAATCCTCTCTCTAGCAATTCATCTAATTGCTTCTTTAATTCCAGCATCTCCATATGTGCTAATCGATAAGATACTTTAACAATTGGTGCAGTTCCAGGTATCAGATGAATTCTGAATTCTACTTTTCGGTCAGGCAGTAGTCTAGGTAGATCTTCTGGGAAAACTTCGGGGTATTCCGATATTACCAGAATTTCCTTCAGTTCCTTTTCTTTAGTGTTAATGATCACAGAGACCATATACACCATGCCTTGCTTCCGTGCATAACTTGTAGCTTTCATCACCGACATGAATTTCGTTGACTTGGTCGGCTTGTCTCCTCGTATCATGATCATCTCTCCTGTTGGCGTACGAATCTCAACAGAATTTTGATCACATAGGATTCGATCATGGTTGGCTACTAACCAATCCATTCATAGTACTACATCGAATCCAGGTAGATTCATCGGTAGCAGATTTGCCGTGAACTTATGTCCTAATAATTCTATCTTCCTTTCTTGAAGTACTTCACGTAAGTGGGTGGAGTTTCCTTCTGCCGCCTCTACCGTACAAGCTTGACTAAGCTTAGATAACGGTTGATTAAGAGCTTAACAGAATGCAATATTTATAAAACTTTGGTTTGCACCAAAGTCAAATAATACTTGAGCATATACCTCATGAATAAGAAACGTACCTGCAATTATGTTTGGAATCATTGATGCCTCTTGCATTGTAAGTGTAAAGGCTCGTGCGTTCTTCTTGGCTCCATCTGTTGCTTATGCTTTGTTGTCAGGTGCTTTTGCTAACTTTGGGCAATCTGGTCGGATGTGACCAGTCTCTCCACAATTAAAGCAAATGCTTGATTTTCTTCTACAATGCTCTTCTTTTTGTCCGGATGCTTTGCAAAAGTTGCAGTACCAAGCACATTTCCCCGATTGCTTGTTTTTGTAGATTCTAAAGAAAGGTGGTGCAGAAGACTGCACAACTCCTTTCCTTCTGTAGGTATTACCCAAGCGAAATTCTTGGGTAATTTTCTAGGCTAATTCTTTCTTCTTATTTTCTTCCCTTGTGCGGATTAATCCGTCAGTCAAAGTATTAGCCAGTTCGACTGTTTCATCAATAGTCTGAGGTCTAGCAGCCTTGACTATATCACGGGTTTCACTAATTAATCCCCAAATATAACGAGAAATTAGTATAGATTCAGGCGATTCAAGAGTTGGTACAATTCTTTCATGTTCGAAGAATTTTATTGTATACTCACAACAATTCACATCAACCATTTTGTGATTTAGGAACTTATTAGCCATCTGTTCCCTTTCAAGGTGATTTAGGAACTTATTAGCCATTTGTTTCTTTTCAAGAGGAGGACAAAATTTCCTTTCTGTCATTTCCTTAAATTCTCCCTAGTTCATGGCATAGTCCCTGTCACTTCCTTTTTCCTGAAGAATCGTGTTCCACCATTCTAACGCCTCATCTCTGAAGTGATTAGAGGAATACATTACTTTATCTTCTTCGGCACATTTACTGATCATAAGAACAACTTCCGTCTTTTCCAACCATTGCAGAGCAGCCATAGCTCCTTCACTGCATGCGAACTCAGTTGGCTTACAAGCTAGAAAATCCTTGTAAGTACACCCGAAAGTTATCGCTTTCATTTTCTTAGGAAATGGAACCTTGATAATATCATCATTACCTCCATTGACACTGCGGCTAAAATTGTTATTACGAGTACGTTTGCTACTCGCAACATTAGTATTTTCTATAGGCACAGGGTTTCTAACAGCTTCAATAATTAAAGGTATAGCATCAGCTATTCCTTGGGCTATTATATTTTCTATGGCACTTTTGTCCAAGGAGTTTTCAGGATTGTTCTGGGTCGATTGATTAACTTCGTTTGACATCTGAATTGAAAACATATTCCAAATATTAATATCACATAATAAGTAACAAAATAATCAAAATATCGTAAACATAAATAAATCAGAGCATATTGTCAAAACTGTCAATCATTGCAACTTATTTTTTTCTTGCTTCTTATATTTTACATATACTATCATATATATATATATATATATATATATATATATATATATTAGTTTCTTTCCTCACAAAATACCGAAAGTACATTATACATGCATATTTTATAGGGTTAGTTTCCTATTTAAAAGTGATGCTCCCACTCGTCGTATTTCTAGACGAGATTTTCTCCTACATTTTTATTCGACTTCCTGCATCTATCAGTTCCTCTCCATAGCGGCGAAGCTCTGCCACATTTTCCAGGTTCATCGGGGGAAATTCAGGGGGTTCCGGTTGGAAATTTGGATATAATGGAAAAGGATTATTCATGAGGTTTTGAAATTCCCAATCGTTAGTCCACCATTCTTCCACCGGATTTGGGAGTGGTTGTTGTGGTATTACTGGTGTAGGGTTTATAGGTTCTGGGTTTATTGGCATAGCGGGGTAAGATGGCATATTCAAATTAATTTCTTCAGGTATAGGCCTGAACATCTCGTAATTTGTCAATCTTTGATCTAATTCCTCCCACGATAACGGCATGATGGTTGGGTTGGAACTTTCGCCTACAGTTGTTTTTCCACTTGTTCTCCAGTCCATTTGGTTTTTGTTGCTGTTGGAATTTTCTTCTTCCTTTTTACCTTCCAGTCCAATACTCTCTTTCTCTTTTTAGGATGTGCCTTTGGTAACGACTGGGCTTGAAAATATCATCGGTTCGTCTATATCCGCTTCATACCCGGTTTGTACACCGGTTTGATTTTCAGTAGTATCCCTATTTGTATGGTTAACGGATATATTCCGAAAGGCATCGGGTAGCTCTCTAGTGATCATACTGTTAGTAAAAAACAATAAAAACAACGAACTCCAAAAATCGAATATATAATATTTAATTAGTATCACAGTATTCACAGAAGTTATTCATTTGTTTCCTGACTACTAATTTTAAGTATTTTCTCAATACTTAGTTTAGTTGTATATTTCCTTTTCATTCATGACCATCCGAATCATCCTTGTTATAATTTGTGCATTGGTGAATCATATAATGAGGTTAATTCTTCATGCTTGACTTACATGACTATCTATGATACTCTTGATGGACTTAGCTTAGGATTACTATATAACTATAACTATATATATAAATATATATACAAACATGGCCGAATTCATGATGATAATCGGTTTATGATTATTTGTTATGAACTTAGGCTACTTTATCTATGATTCTAAGTCTCTCGTTGTTGATTCTAATGGGCAAACTAGGACCCATGAAATCACATACAACTTCGTGTCAAAACGAGTGCTTAGACTAGATATACTTTTATGCATACATACTTTTGTACTTGTATTCTAAATCCCGAATCTAACCACTCCATAAACGCCGTATGACCTTACCTTCGATTTCCCATTCTCAAAAAACTCGCCACTCACGGATAATCGGAAAGTTTTTGCAAAATTGTGAGTATACATGACCATTTTTTCCTTTTACACTTTTGGGTGCAATACGTTATACTATTTAAAGACACGAAATCGTACTTTATGCTTTAATCACAAAACAAATAATCCAATCACACATGCTTAAATACGTTATAACAACCCTCCTAAAATAATTCCGACACTCCTAAAATATTTAGAACATTCCTATACGTCCTAAAATACACCCCGTATATGTAAAATGGCCCTATATACCTTTATTTTTACAAAAATTAAATAGAAATAAATTTCTATGGTCTCTCGCGGGCCGCGAGGACCTAGTCTTCATCTTACGCAGGCAGCGAGCGAGAAGACAAGAGGCAAGCCCCGGAGTCGCCACGTGTCACCACGTGTCGAAGCTATATTGATGACCGGACCAAGCTAGGGCCTACACCCCCTATCTCGCGGGGCGCGTAAGCGCCTTGTAAGTCTTACGAGGGGCGCGAGGGACTGCCGAAGCAGCCCTATAAATGGAGACCATCGGCCTTCAGTCCCAACTCGTTCACAATTCACTTTCTCTCTCAATTTCTACGTAGCAATTATTATACCCAGGCATTATACCCACTAAAATAGCGAAGCTCTGCCTCGTTGTAAGTATTTTAACCCCCGGTTACGTATTAGATACGCTGCCCGATTGATCTAGTGCTCCGTAACGGCTGTCGAGGTTCTGCCCGACGTAGTCATTGGAGTTCTGTCTCGGAGAGGGTATAACTAATGTAAATATTGGGTTATTATACTAACGCGTGTGCACTGTTTAATTTATTAGATTATAACCAGGAAACCACATGAAAAAATCTAAATTAGCAATGTGAGTAATCCTTCTTTTTGTGTAAACCTTTTTGTGAGTAATCTCCTTTTTGTAAACCTTTTTGCAAACTGTTTTTACCAAACCTCAATTGTTTTTACATTATAATTAACAGTGATTGATTATTTGTAATTCTACAATTATCATCGGTATGTTGGGGTTTTCTATACAAAATTTGTTACTACACTGTGAGTAGTAACATGACCACAAGTCGGGTTGACAGTACTGTGGGTGGTAATTAAGGTAGAATAATAAACAAATGTAATTGCTGATTGCCCTCAATACTGTACAAGGATAAAATTTGTTTTGATTAAATTGGGATTCACTCACCAGTATTTCCCTTTGATAAATGTTTTTAAAACGCGTTTCAGGTAACAAAATGTGAAAGCCAAAATAGAAGCCAGCTGGAGAGCACTGAAGGCTTGGAAAATGTGGCTATAAAAGTTACCTAAATAAAGAAAGATGTTTTATTCAATAAATTAGGGTTTATCCCTATAAACATGCTTGTAAAAGAAACTTGGGAATTTCCCATGTGTTTACTATTATGAAAATGTGGTATTTTACTCTGATAAAATAGTTCCTATCTACGGTCCTGATGTAAATTCCGCTGCCAAATAATGATAAAGATACCACCATCTCTGAGTAGGCCGCGGCTGCCCGCCTCCCGAGGTAGGGGTCGGGGGTTGCGACAGAGGGTAGTATCAGAGCTACAACCACTGATTTCAGCCACAGAAGTGTTCAGCTGACACCAAAATTTTATATGTTATGTTAGGAAATTATCTACGGGATTATGTGCGCATATTATTGTTTTGTGTTATTTGACAATTTGTTAGTTTACAGTATGAGTGATCAAGGACCTTCGGATGCTTACCGTCAACTGTCTAGTTCACCTAAGGACGAAGGAACTTCTTCTCAGCCTACCCCCTCGGGGTATTCGGCTGACACCGAAGAAGGGATTTTTGTATTCAAAGCACAATCTGAAGAGCCATTCCCTCCCAAGAAGAGAGGATGGTTCAGCAGAGGAGCTCACGAGCGTAGAAAAAAGATGAGAAAATTACAGCTTAGCAGCGGCCAATAGAGATATGAATGCTCAAACCCAGGATATATACTCAATAGGAGACTAGCTAATTTTCAAATATTAGCTACCATAGCTGCCGACCCTAATCTAGAACAACTTGTTGCACCCCAGCAGTTACCACTATTTCCCACACAACTCATGGAAATTGAACCAAACCCAGTAGACCAGCCTCCAGTTCCTGCTTTTGACCCAACCGAAATTCCTAGAGTCCCAGCACCCCATCCTCCAGATTATGACCCATGGTTTGACGACCACAGGGATTACCAACAACTTTACCTAATAGAGGAACCCATGCAAAACCCAGTAGCACCTTACCCAAACCTTGACCCTCTAGACCCATATTTTGATAATGACCAATATATCAGGGAGATTCTAGAGAACCCATTCCCACAGGAGGAATCGATGCCACAATACCTGAACCAATACCAGCACCCACACCACCCATGAGCACTGAGAACATACAGGAACTCCGAACGTTTGGTGAGGAGTTGTTAGATGAAAGTGAAAGGATAAGACAGATAGGTGAGAGGCTCGTTTGGAAGTATGACGAGCATAACATGCAGTATTGGATGGACCCCCACTTAGTAGTAGTAGTAGTAGTAGTAGTAGTAGTAATAATAATAATAATATAAATATATATATATGTGTGTGTGACTTGAAAAAGAATAGATAATCTTATAGCTACTGATGCCTACTAGTATTGTATTTTAAAATTCAAGTTGTGGTTTGTACTAGACGCATATATATAAAATAGAGTAAAGGTCGCAATGTACGACGGTTTTAACCAATCTGTTTGTGTTGTGAGATTGTTTGCATTTAATATTGTTTTGCGATATTAATACTTGGTAAATGTTTATAATCCAGATGGACAACGCAGCAAATCAGGAAAACTAGAATAATGATAATCAAATAAATAACAGTGCAATTCGACACAGTGTAACCCAATGAATTAGAGATGCTATGCTATATATCATCCAAAATGTTAAAGAAGCATAAAATAATAACAGTAATGGTGGAAGTAAGCGAACACATACTGAACTTAGTCATAGCGTGAACAATGGACCATTACTTCAATTGCCAATCCCAAAACAGAAGATGAACAATGTCTTATGGTTGTTCTTACAAAGAATTCTGGTCCTGCAAACCGATAGAATTCTCTGGCAATGAAGGGGCCATTGCAGCTCTACGCTGGATAGAAAAGACTGAGGCAGTCTTAAAAATAAGCAAGTGCGCAGAAGAAGATAAGATCATGTTTGCCTCAAATTTATTTAAGAATGCAGCTCTAGAATGGTGGAACACTATTCTCCAGTCTAGGGGAAGTAACAGGGTCTATAATATGGAATGGAATGAGTTTAAGAACATGGTGGAAAGAAAATTCTGTCCTCCCAATGAAAAGGAGCAGATAGCTAATAAATTCTTAAACCTTAGAATGACTGGAGTAGACAGCAAGGGTTACACTACTACATTCTTTGAATTTGCTAGAATAGTGCCAACCCTAGCATCACCAGAACCAGTGTTAATCTCCCGTTATATCTGGGGATTAATTAGTGAAATTAGACATGTAGTCAAGGCAGCTAGACCACAAACCATAGAAGAAGCTATAGAACTAGCAAATAACTTGACTGATGAATTAGTGCGTACCCAAGAAGAAAACCAAAGAAAGAACTTAGCTCAAAAGCTTACCCCGGAATTTCGCTACGGTAACTCCAACCGTGGGAAAAATATAGGTTCTACCTCTACACCTTACTGTAAAGCCCGCAAGAAGAAGCATCCAGGAAGATGCTCCACCTACCGCAATTACTGCAAGATACCAGGACACAAAGAAGAAGATTGTAGGAAGAAACCTAGTAATGGAGTATGCTTCAACTGTGGAGAAAAAGGACATATCAAGCCAAACTGTCCGAAATTAGCTCCAGTCATAAACAACAAGACTACTAAGAATGCTAGGGCATTTGTTCTGACAGCCGAAGAAGCAAAGATGATTCCGGACGTGATCGCCGGTACGATTTTAGTTAATGATGTTTTTGCTCAAGTATTATTTGACTCTGGTGCAAACCAAAGTTTTATTAATACTTCATTTTGCAAACTTCTCAATCAACCATTAACTAAACTCCAACAAGAATGTCTAGTAGAAACAGCAAATAGAGAATCCATTAAGATTACTGAAATCATGCAAGGAGCAAGAATAGAATTTTTAAATCAAAAGTTTATTGCAAACCTTTACCCAGTGAATCTGGCAAGATTTGATATTGTGTTAGGAATGGATTGGTTAATAGCCAATAAAGCCAGTATTCTATGTGATCAAAAGTCAATCCAAGTAAATTCACCAAAGGGTGAAAAGATCACAATTAAAGAAGATAAGCCATCTAGACCCAGGAAATGCATCTCTGTGATGAAAATTGCAAGCTGTGCAAGAAAAGGGTCACTAGTGTATATGATTTCCATAATCATTCACACTAAAGGAAATGAATTAAAAGATATCCCCGTAGTATCTCACTTTTCAGATATATTTCCAGAAGAACTACCAGGACTACCGCCAGACAGAGAAGTCGAATTCAGAATTCATCTGCTACCAGGAACAGCACCAATCGCCAAGGCACCCTACCGTTTGGCACCCACATAAATGCAAGAGCTAAAGAAGCAATTAGACGAACAGTTGAAGAAAGGATTCATACAACCAAGCTCATCGCCATGGGGAGCACCAATCTTATTCGTCAAAAAGAAAAACGGGTCAATGCGTATTGATGTGCGTGTGGTGGTAAAGGGTTTTATGTATATTTTTAGCCCTTTTTACACATTAGTCAAGTTTTAAATTTATAAAACACGATATTTTACTAACACCAAACACACATATGGGCAAGTGCACCCATCGTGAGCGTAATATAGTGTTGGTAAGATACCGAGGTCGTCCAAGGACACAAGAGCTTTTAATACCGGTTTATCCTCAACGTCTAATCAAATCAAAAATTTAGAAAAAAAGGTTTTAAACTAGAAAATAAAAACTAAAAATGCTGAAAAATAAAAATAAAAATGAAAACAGATAGACAAGATGAATCATTTGGATCCGATTCGTATTTAGTGTAACCTTTGATTATTTTCGCACTTTTGCACTTTTTAAGAGATTATCTTAGTTATAATAGTAGGCCTCTCTTTTGAAGGTGACGTTACTCTCAACCCAGTAGTTTAAGTCAGCAAGGATACAATCCTAAAGGGTTGGATTATTGAAAGATAATTAATTAAGTTATTAATGCATAATGTGGTAGGCCCCTCTTTTGAAGGTGACGTTACCCTCGGCTAAGTAGTTTGAGTCAGCAGGGATACAATTCTAATTAGCGGGGTTAAAGTTTTAATAGTAGTTTACATATGAGGGGGTCAAGGAGTTCGGACCCCCGCCATCCAATACCAGTGGGTATTGAAGGAGGTCCTACTAAAGTTGACCCAGGTCCTTGCAGGATCTATACACTGAACAAGGCAAGACTCTTACCAAACCATTCCCTTAACCCCCGACCAGGTAGCCAACATATCTCCATATAGACCGTGGAGATATGAATGGTGAAAATCTTTTATTTTATATATACAGTAAAATAATGCCAAGACACCACGGACAAATGATAAGGAAGATTCACCTTCAACATAAGAAACGAGTTATTAAAGTCATTAATACATAACCAAATAAAAAGTGCAAAAAGATTAAAAATAAAAAGTATTACACTAAACACTTGTCTTCACCAAGTGATGTAAGAGACTTAGGCAAACATGGCCTTTGATTGTCAAGAACTCTTACGATCAATCTTGGATACCGAGACTACTCACACACTCTATGATGGATGATGGATGATGGTGGTGGATGTGGGTTGTGATGGTGGTGGTGGGTGGGTGAAGTGTGAGAGAGGTGGTTTGCCAAGGGATGAGTTGCAAGTAAGCTAAGCACCCCTATTTATAGCCTGCATAGAAGCCCGGACACGACCCCGTGTCCACCCATCTTCTCTTTCTTCATTAAATGCAGTTTGTCTGCATTAGTTGACCACGCCCCCGTGTCCGCTGGGCACGACCCCGTGTGCAGAAGCGTATCTGTATTATCAAGATTTGCCTAGATTCTGCGAATCTTAGCGTTGACCACGACCCGGTGTCCGCTGGGCACGTCCCCGTGGTGGGTGATAGAAGCTTCTACAGCTTTGTCTTTTCTACAGACACTTGGGCACGCCCCCGTGCTCATTGAGCACGGGGCGTGTTCAGCCTTCTGTTCTCTTGTTTTTGCTTGGGAGGATGCTGTCGAGGGGTCGGGCATGCCACGTTTATTCCTTTTCTTGTATTATTGTTAGATTTGGCTGTATTTTTGCTTCTTTTGTTCATTTAAGTTCATTTAATCCTGAAAATACAAAAGGAAGACAAAAACACACTTTTTCCAACATTAGTACTAAAAAGGGTTAGTTTTATGCCACATTTGATGCAATTTATATGTTGCATTTTGCACACATCACGTATGTGCATTGATTATCGAGAATTGAACAAAGTCATGATTAAAAATCAGTACCCATTACCAAGAATCGATGATTTGTTTGATCAGCTACAAGGAGCTCAATTCTTTTCTAAAATCGACTTACGCTCGGGATATCATCAATTAAAGGTACAGGAAAAGGACATTCCTAAGACCGCTTTCAGAACAAGGTATGGCCATTATGAATTTACTGTCATGCCATTTGGTTTGACCAATGCCCCAGCCGCATTTTTGGACATGATGAACCGAATATGTAAGCCATATTTGGATAAATTCATAATTGTATTTATAGATGATATTCTCATTTACTGTAAAAGTAAAGAGGAACATGCAGCGCATCTGCATGCACTCCTAAATTTGCTGAGAAAAGAAAAGCTTTACGCTAAATTTTCAAAATGTGAATTTTGGTTAGAAGAAGTGCAATTTCTTGGACATTTAGTTAATCATGAAGGAATTTATGTGGATCCCACAAAGATTGAGACAATTACTAAATGGAAAGTCCCTGAATCACCAACGGAGGTTAGAAGTTTCCTAGGACTGGCCGGTTATTATAGAAGATTTATTCGAGATTTTTCTAGAATAACCATTCCCTTAACAAAACTAACTTGTAAGTCTGTTAAGTTTGAATGGGGACCAAAACAAGAAGACGCCTTTAGAATTCTTAAGCAAAGATTAACCAACGCACCCATACTAGCATTACCAGAAGGAACTAAAGACTTTGTAGTCTATTGTGACGCTTCTAAGTTAGTTTATGGATGTGTGTTGATGCAACGTTAGAAGATTATAGCCTATGCCTCTAAACAACTTAAGAATCTTGAAGAGAATTATACAACCCATGATTTAGAATTAGGAGCCAAAATTTTTGCCCTGAAAATTTGGAGACATTATCTTTACGGTAGTAAGTTTACTATTTTCAACGATCATAAGAGTTAAGACATGTCTTTAGGCAAAAAGAGTTTAATATGAGACAGAGACGCTGGATGAAAATTCTTAGTGATTATGATTGTAGTATCCAGTATCATGCAGGAAAAGCTAATGTAGTAGCTAATGCTTTAAGTCGAAAATATCACGAAAAGCCAAAAAGAGTACGTTCTCTTAAATTAAATCTGCAGATAGATTTAAACAAGCAAATTAGAAAAGTACAAGAACCAGCAATCAAGGATGATACTGAAAAATTGAAAGGAATGATTAAGGAATTAGAACAAGGAACAGATGGAATTTGGAGATTTCATAAGAAAATGATTTGGATACCTAAACTAGGAAACCTACGTTACAGAATATTAGAAGAAGCCCATAAGTCTAAGTATACGATACATCCTGGAAGTGATAAAATATATCAAGACTTAAGAAAAAATTTATGGTGGATAGGAATGAAAAAGGATATAGCAGCTTATGTAGCCTAGTGTCTAACTTGTTCACAGGTCAAAGCTGAACACCAGAAACCCTCGGGTTTGTTACAGCAATTGGAAATGCCTGTATGGAAATGGGAATTGATAACAATGGACTTTGTTACCAACTTATCCAAGGCACGAAAAGGTAATGATACAATCTGGGTGATTGTAGATAGATTAGCTAAATTTGCTCATTTCTTACCAATGAAGGAAACTTTCAGTATGGAACAACTAGCCAAGTTGTATGTGAATGAAATAGTTTCATTACATGGAATTCCTTTATCAATTGTTTCTGATAGAGATAGCCGTTTTACTTCTCATTTTGGACAAGTTTCCAAAAAGCAATGGGAACCAAGCTAAATCTAAGCACCGCTTATCATCCTCAAACGGATGGACAAAGCGAAAGGACGATACAGACAATGGAAGATATGCTTAGAGCTTGTGTAATTGATTTTGGAGGAAATTGAGATGATCACTTACCATTAATAGAATTTTCTTACAATAACAACTATCATACCAGTATCAATGCTGCACCATTCGAAGCACTTTATGGACGAAAGTGCCGAACCCCAGTCTGTTGGGCAGAAATTGGAGAAAAGCAATTATCTGGACCAGAGATAGTACAAGAGAAAACAGACAAGATTATTCAAGTCAAGGAACGACTAAAAGCAGCACGCGATCGACAAAAGAGTTATGCTGATCACAGGCGAAAACCATTGGAATTTCAAGTAGGAGACAAGGTATTATTAAAGGTTTCTCCTTGGAAAAGAGTGGTGAGATTCATCAAAAAGGTATGTTGGACCCTTTAAGATTATTAAAAGAATAGGACCAGTAGCTTATCAGCTACAACTGCCAGAGAAAATGGCAGGAATACATGATGTATTTCATGTATGTAATCTCAAAAAGTGTTTAGCCGATGAATCATTAGTAGTACCTCTTAAAGATATAGAGGTAAATGAAAAGCTTAAGTTCGTAGAGAAGCCTCTACAAATTGAAGACAGGAAAGTCAGGAATCTTAAACACAAGAGATTAGTTCTAGTCAAAGTAAAATGGGATTCCAGGAGAGGACATGTCACGGCCCCTGACCCAGTTGCCCGGTTCGGAAGCCGCGGGACAGAAACCCGTGGTATTGGTGGTTAATTTGGCAGCGAAAATTTTTAACAGGATCGTTTAACTGAAAACACCCAATCATTTTATTTCGAGTTTCGGGACAAACCCCATAATTTACAATAAAGGAATTTCACTGGGAAATCCCCTGGTTACAAAACATTTTTATTTATTTACTGAGCCACTTCATTCAAGCTGGAGTGCTACACGGCACTTTTCCTTGTTCACAATAAATCACCTGAAACATGTTTAAAAAGATTTTATCAGCGGGGAAATACTGGCGAGTCATTCAATTTGTACAAAACGACACGTTGTTATAAATTACAGTAATAAGAGTTTTTACATTTGCCCCTATCTCATAATTATCTGGTCCAGTTGTAACTCGACCGGATCTATGACTGTGGACATATCACTAATTAGGCTCGCCCACCTAAGAGTGATAAATCATTAGTAATGTGCACAATACCCCCACTTACTGCCAGTACTTAAAGATTTGCAAAGACTTAATCCCTGTACTTATAACTGGAAAATATTTAGGGTTATACAAAGCAACTTTGATAAAAACAGAATGACTCACATTGCAAGTTTAGACGAACAGAGTCTACCTACTGATTAAGCCTGGTAACCTAGTTAAATAATGCAAACGAAACTAGGTTAGTAACTTAATACAACATTTACGATAACTCACGAGATCGAAACCCTCACGACGAATGACAAAGTATAGCCCAAGATTCGGGCAGCACTTAAACATCCATCGGATCGGTTTTAATCGATCGAACATTGTATCATAGCAGTGATCGAGTTATTACCCTGTTATCGCAGCAGCGTTTCGACACTTAAACACACGATTTTGAGCAGAATGTTACTTTTTTTGAAAGAGATTTTCGAACACAGAGGACTGTCCACGCAACGTACTATTTATAGCTGAAATTTGAGTTCCTCACGGGCTGCGTAAACCTGAAGGGATATCCTTCGCGGCCCGCGAGGGCCACCCTAGCTACGGCTAGGGCTGCTGTGTCATACCCTAGGCTTGCCACGTGTGTGACACGTGGCCCTAAAGCTTATCCGGAAATTCACATAGCTGTCGCGCCCCACGAAGGCCCTACTTAATTCCTTCGCGGCCCGCGACCATATAATAAAATTTGATTTTCTTGCTTTTTCATAAAAAAATAGGTTTTAGGGGTCCGGGTTATCACTTACAGAGTGTTTTTGGACAATTTCGTGCAGGTCCTTGCATCCTCCACACCTTATTTAAAATCTCGTCCTCGAGATTTATTGGAATAAGTAAGGATATTTTCGCTTCATCTCCGATTCCAATTCCCATGTGTACTCAGGTCCTCTTTTCGAATCCCACTTTACTTTGACTAGCACCAATCTTTTGTGCTTGAGGAACTTGACCTTTCTGTCTTCTGTTTTAAGAGGTTTTTCTATAAATTTTAACTTTTCATTTACCTCTATATCTTGAAGTGGTACTATCAGTGATTCATCAGATAAACACTTTTTAAGATTAGATACATGAAACACATCATGTACCCCGGCTAGTTCTTCTGGTAGTTGTAATCGATAGGCAACTGGTCCTATTCATTGGGTAACGGCAAATGGTCCTATGTACCTTGGACTTAGCTTTCCTTTCTTACCGAATCGAACTACTCCTTTCCAAGGAGAAACTTTCAATAGTACCTTGTCTCCAACTTGGAATTCTAAAGGTTTACGTCGATTGTCTGCATAACTCTTCTGGCGATCTCGAGCTGTTTTCAGTCTTTCCTTGATTTGAGTTATTTTGTCGGTGGTTTCTTGCACAATCTCGGGACCTGATAATTGACTTTCTCCTATTTATGCCCAGTATACTGGAGTCCGACACTTTCATCCATACAGTGCTTCGAATGGGGCAGCGTTGATGCTTGTCTGATAACTGTTGTTATAGGAGAATTCTATTAATGGTAAATAGTCATCCCAATTTCCACCAAAATCTATTACACATGCCCTGAGCATGTCTTCTAGGGTTTGGATTGTCCTTTCACTTTGTCCATCTGTTTGGGGATGGTATGCAGTACTTAAATTTAATCGTGTCCCCACTGCTTCTTGGAAACTTGTCCAAAAATGCGAAGTGAAACGACTATCCCTATCTGACACAATGGAGAATGGGACTCCATGCAGGGATACTACCTCGTCTACGTATAACTTAGCCAATCTTTCCATGCTAACGGTTTCCTTCATTGGTAGGAAATGAGCTGATTTGGTTAATCGATCTACAATCACCCAGATTGCATCGTTACCTTTCCTGGTTTTGGGTAGCTTAGTAACAAAATCCATTGTTATTAGTTCCCATTTCCATACAGGCATTTCTAGCTGTTGAAGTAAACCTGAGGGTTTCTGGTGTTCTGCCTTAACTTGCGAACAAGTTAGACACTTAGAGACGTATCTAGCTATGTCCTTTTTTATTCCTATCCACCAGAAGTTATTTCTTAGATCTTGATACATCTTGTTATTACCAGGATGCATCGTATACCTAGATTTATGAGCTTCCTCTAATATCTTATCTCTTAAGTTTCCTTGTCTAGGTACCCAAATCCTTTTCTTATGGAATCTCCAAATTCCATCAGTCCCTTGCTCTAATTCTTTTATCCTTCATTTCATTCCTTCAGCATCATCCTGGATTGCTGTTTCCTGAATCTTTTTCAATTGGTCCATTAAATCCAATTGTAGATTTAATCTAAGAGCACGAACTCACCTTTGCTTCTCATGGTACTTACGACTTAGGGCATCGGCTACCACATTTGCCTTTCCTTCGTGATTTAAAATATCACAATCGTAATCACTTAAAATTTCCATCCATCTTCTTTGCCTCATGTTTAATTCTTTTTGCCCAAATATATACCTTAAACTCTTATGATCTGTATAGACAGTAAACTTACTTCCGTACAGATAATGTCTCTAAATTTTAAGGGCGAAAATTATTGCTCCTAATTCTAGATCACGAGTCGTATAATTTTCCTCGTTCTTTTTCAATTGTCTTGATGCATACGCAATTACCTTTTAATGCATGCATTAGCATACAACCTAATCCTAGCTTAGAAGCATCACAGTAGACTTCAAAATCTTCTGTTCCTTCTGGTAAGGCAAGAATTGGGGTGTTTGTTAGTCTTTCCTTTAAGATTCTAAAGGCCCCCTCTTGCTTAGGTCCCCATTCAAACTTAACAGTTTTACAGGTTAACTTGGTTAATGGAACCGCTATCTTAGAAAAGTCTTTGATGAAGCGCCTATAGTATCCAGCTAATCCTAGAAAACTTCTAACTTCGGCTGCTGATTGCGGGACCTTCCAGTTTGTGATCGCTTCTATCTTGGAGGGATCCACGTGAATGCCTTCGTGATTCACCATGTGTCCTAAAAATTGAACCACTTGTAGCCAAAATTCACACTTAGAGAATTTGGCGTAAAGATTTTCTTCTCTTAACAAGGTTAAGAGTGTATGCAGGTGTTTACAATGTTCGTCCTGACTTTTGGAGTAAATAAGTATATCGTCGATGAAGACAATTACAAATTTATCCAAATACGGCTTACAAACCCTATTCATCATGTCCATAAATGCTGCAGGAGAATTCGTTAATCCAAAGGGCATGACTGTAAACTCGTAGTGACCATACGTAGTCCTGCAAGCAGTTTTAGGTATGTCATCTTCCTGTACCTTCAGCTGATGGTATCCGAAGCGCAAATCTTTTTTAGAGAAATACCTAGCTCTTTGAAGTTGATCAAAAAGATCCTCAATCCTAGGTGATGGGTATCGATTCTTAATGGTAACCTTATTCAATTCCCTATAATCGATACACATCCGCATTGAACCATCCTTCTTTTTCACGAACAACACAGGTGCTCCCCAAGGGGATGAACTGGGTTGTATGAATCCTTTGCCTAACAATTCATCTAACTGCTTTTTCAGTTCTAACATTTCTGTGGGTGCTAACCGATAAGGTGCCTTAGCTATTGGAGCAGTTCCAGGAATTAGATGAATTCTAAACTCTACTTCCCTATCCGGTGGTAATCCCGGTAGCTCTTCTGGTAAGATACCGAGGTCATCCAAGGACACAAGAGCTTTTAATACCGGTTTATCCTCAACATCTAATCAAATTAAAAATTTAGAAAAAGGTTTTAAAATAGAAAATAAAAACTAAAAATGCTGAAAAATAAAAATAAAAATGAAAAAAGAATGACAAGATGAATCATTTGGATCCGACTCGTATTTAGTGTAACCTTTGATTATTTTCGCACTTTTGCACTTTTTAAGAGATTATCTTAGTTATAGTAGTAGGCCCCTCTTTTGAAGGTGACTTTACCCTCAACCCAGTAGTTTGTGTCAGCAAGGATACAATCCTAAAGGGTTGGATTATTGAAAGATAATTAATTAAGTTATTAATGCATAATGTGGTAGGCCCCTCTTTTGAAGGTGACGTTACCCTCGGCTAAGTAGTTTGAGTCAGCAGGGATACAATCCTAAATAGCCGGGTTAAAGTTTTAATAGTACTTTACATAAATTCAGAGCATTCTTCAGTTAAATTAACTAATTGCAGTGATTCAATTTTCCTTTTGTGAGTGAGGAAGTCCCTCATAAATTTAGAATATTTAGGCATTTGGGTTAGGACTTCAACAAATGGAATATTAACATGCAACTATTTTAATAAATTTACGAACTTTGTGAATTGCTCATCGGTCTTTTGGCGAATTAACCGACCGGGGTACGGAATCGGAGGATTCTTGGGGGGCTCTTGATTTGGTGTAGGAGCCGTCTCTTGATGGGGCGTTTGTGGAGTTGGGGTTTGGCTAGATCGGCTCTTTTCAGCTAAAGGTAATGGAGCCTCCTCGGGACCCACGGTACGGTTTCTCAATGTGATGAGATGTACTTGCGCCTTTAGGTTGGTTTCGGTATTGCTTGGTAACGCGCCTTGTGGTCTCTCGGACATATTTTGAGCTAGTTGATTTATTTGTTTTCAATGTTTTGAATACTATCTTGTTGATTTCTAAAATTCGATTCCAGTTGTTGAAATCGATCCGAGTTTTTCTTTTAGGTGACGGAGATTAGGCGAGATACGGTATCTTCAAGCCTTTCCCGTCCCCCTTGTTGTTGAGAGAAATTTTGTAACTCGTTTCTTGGTTGTTGAAAGTTTGTTCGTTGGTTTAGATTTTATTGGTTACTACTATTGCCGGGTTCTCTCCAACCAAGGTTAGGGTGGTTACGCCATCCTTGGTTGTAGGTACCCGTTGGGGGACCCGACGGCCTAGGTCTATTATCAATGTAGTTTACCGATTCTGTTTGATTATCCATTTCTTTCATACAACTCCAATTTTCATGTGGCCCACCACACCCCTCGCAAGCCATAACCGAAGCTGTTTTTGTTATTTCTAACTTTTTTGATTTTTTAAGAAAGGGCTTCGATTTGGGCTTGCAAGGAAGTGCTCTCATCAACCTTACCCGGGGCAATAGATTTCGTGCCTCGGGGAGTGTGCCATTGAAAATTGGTTTAAGCAATTTCCTTAATTTGGTTATAAATTTCATTTGGGCGGCGATTACCTAAAAGTCCCCTGGAGCTAGAGTCGAGTGTTTGTCTTGTGTGTGGCAACAACCCATTATAGAAAGTGGATACTTGTTGCCATACCGCAAGACCATGATGAGGACACTTTCTTAGTAGCTCCTTGAACCTTTCCCAAGTTTCATATAAGGATTCCCCGTTCTCTTGTGAATATGTGTTAATTTCAGTCATTAATTTAGCCGTTTTAGCAGGAGGGAAATACTTATATAGAAACTTTTGGGCTAGTTCATCTCAAGTGTTTACCGAGCCAACTGGGAGGGTATTAAGCCAAGCCTTAGCTCGGTCTTTTAGTGAGAATGGAAACATTCGAAGGCGGATGGCGTCATTTGATGCTCCATTGATCCGAAAAGTATCACATATCTCCAAGAAGTTAGTGATATGTAAATGGGGATCTTCGTCCGCAAGCCCATGGAAGGTTGCAGAGTTTTGGAGCATTTGTATCAAATGCGGCCGAAGTTTAAAGTCGTTGGCCTCGACATTCGGTGCATTGATAGCGGCGCCGAGATTACCTATGGTGGGTCGTAGGCAATCCATGAGGGTACGTTGATCCGCCATTGGAAGTGGGTCCCCCGAAACTTTCTCTTGGTTTTTGGCTTTAAGTCTTCTTCTTAGAAAGCGTTCGGGTTCGTCTAGAGGTTCTTTTATGTCTCTACTAGAACTGGAGCTCATACACTGCGTAGGAAGTTTAGATGTGGCGCCTGGGTTCCAAGTTCTACAATAAAAACAAAAAAGAACGTTGGTCAGAAGTTTCACCACGGCCCCATGCTCATTTGAACACGGCCCGCGGTTGGAGATACAGTAGTTGTTTTCCGGATCCCTGTTACTAGGGAGCTCGACACGGCCCCGTGTTGCACCAACACGGCCCCGTGCTCAACTCTCTGTAACTCGGAAAATAAAAACTACCAGTGACAATGATGGGCACGGCCCGTGTCCGACCAGGCACGACCCGTGCTGAGCTCTGCAGAAACTGAAAATTTAAGAAAAATCCTAAAAAAAACAAAAAAAATAAGAAAAAATGATTAGCCCGTTGATTCCTAACTTTCTTAAAATCCTTGTGTCCCCGGTAGCGGCGCCAAAAACTTGATGTGCGTGTGGTGGTATAGGTTTTTATGTATATTTTTAGCCCTTTTTACACTTTAGTCAAGTTTTAAATTTATAAAACACGATATTTTACTAACACCAATCACACATATGGGCAAGTGCACCCATCGCGAGCGTAATATAGTGTTGGTAAGATACCGAGGTCGTCCAAGGACACAAGAGCTTTTAATACCGGTTTATCCTCAACGTCTAATCAAATCAAAAATTTAGAAAAAGGTTTTAAACTAGAAAATAAAAACTAAAAATGCTGAAAAATAAAAATAAAATTGAAAACAGATAGACAAGATGAATCACTTGGATCCGACTCGTATTTAGTGTAACCTTTGATTATTTTCGCACTTTTGCACTTTTTAAGAGATTATCTTAGTTATAGTAGTAGGCCCCTCTTTTGAAGGTGACGTTACCCTCAACCCAGTAGTTTGAGTCAGCAAGGATACAATCCTAAAGTGTTGAATTATTGAAAGATAATTAATTAAGTTATTAATGCATAATGTGGTAGGCACCTCTTTTGAAGGTGACGTTACCCTCGGCTAAGTAGTTTGAGTCAGCAGGGATACAATCCTAAATAGCCGGGTTAAAGTTTTAATAGTAGTTTACATACGAGGGGGTCAAGGAGTTCGGACCCCCGCCATCCAATACTAGTGGGTATTGAAGGAGGTCTTACTAAAGTTGACCCAGGTCCTTGCAGGATCTATACACTGAACAAGGCAAGACTCTTACCAAATCATTCCCTTAACCCCCGACCAGGTAGCCAACATATCTCCATATAGACCGTGGAGATATGAATGGTGAAAATCTTTTATTTTATATAGACAGTAAAATAATGCCAAGACACCACGGACAAATGATAAGGAAGATTCACCTTCAACATAAGAAACAAGTTATTAAAGTCATCAATACATAACCAAATAAAAAGTGCAAAAAGATTAAAAATAAAAAGTATTACACTAAACACTTGTCTTCACCAAGTGATGTAAGAGACTTAAGAAAACATGGCCTTTGATTGTCAAGAACTCTTACGATCAATCTTGGATCCCGAGACTACTCACACACTCTATGATGAATGATGGATGATGGTGGTGGATGTGGGTTGTGATGGTGGTGGTGGGTGGGTGAAGTGTGAGAGAGGTGGTTTGCCAAGGGATGAGTTGCAAGTAAGCCAAGCACCCCTATTTATAGCCTCCAAAGAATCCCGGACACGGCCCCGTGTCCATTAGGAACGGCCCCGTGTCCACCCATCTTCTCTTTCTTCATTAAATGCAGTTTGTCTGCATTAGTTGACCACGCCCCCGTGTCCGCTGGGCACGACCCCGTGTGCTGAAGCGTATCTGTACTATCAAGATTTGCCTAGATTCTGCGAATCTTAGCGTTGACCACGACCCCGTGTCCGCTGGGCACGCCCCCGTGGTGGGTGATAAAAGCTTCTACAGCTTTGCCTTTTCTGCAGACACTTGGGCACGCCCCATGCTCATTGAGCACGGGGCGTGTTCAGCCTTCTGTTCTCTTGTTTTTGCTTGGGAGGATGTTGTCGAGGGGTCGGGCATGCCACGTTTATTCCTTTTCTTGTATTATTGTTAGATTTGGCTGTATTTTTGCTTCGTTTGTTCATTTGAGCTCATTTAATCCTGAAAATACAAATGGAAGACAAAAACACACTTTTTCCAACATTAGTACTAAAAAAGGGTTAGTTTTATGCCACATTTGATGCAATTTATATGTTGCATTTTGCACACATCACGTATGTTCATTGATTATCGAGAATTGAACAAAGTCATGATTAAAAATCGGTACCCATTACCAAGAATCGATGATTTGTTTGATCAGCTACAAGGAGCTCGATTCTTTTCTAAAATCGACTTACGCTCGGGATATCATCAATTAAAGGTACAGGAAAAGGACATTCCTAAGACCGCTTTCAGAACAAGGTATGGCCATTATGAATTTACTGTCATGCCATTTGGTTTGACCAATGCCCCAGCCCCATTTATGGACATGATTAACCGAATATGTAAGCCATATTTGGATAAATTCATAAGTGTCTTTATAGATGATATTCTCATTTACTGTAAAAGTAAAGAGGAACATGCAGCGCATCTGCATGCACTCCTAAATTTGCCGAGAAATGAAAAGCTTTACGCTAAATTTTCAAAATGCGAATTTTGGTTAGAAGATGTGCAATTTCTTGGACATTTAGTTAATCATGAAGGAATTCATGTGGATCCCACAAAGATTTAGACAATTACTAAATGGAAAGTCCCTGAATCACCAACGGAGGTTAGAAGTTTCCTAGGACTGGCCGGTTATTATAGAAGATTTATTCGAGATTTTTCTAGATTAGCCATTCCCTTAACAAAACTAACTTGTAAGTCTGTTTAGTTTGAATGGGGACCAAAACAAGAAGACGCCTTTAGAATTCTTAAGCAAAGATTAACCAACGCACCCATACTAGCATTACCAGAAGGAACTGAAGACTTTGTAGTCTATTGTGACGCTTCTAAGTTAGTTTTTGGATGTGTGTTGATGCAACGTCAGAAGGTTATAGCCTATGCCTCTAGACAACTTAAGAATCATGAAGAGAATTATACAACCCATGATTTAGAATTAGGAACGAAAATTTTTGCCCTGAAAATTTGGAGACATTATTTTTATGGTAGTAAGTTAACTATTTTCACTGATCATAAAAGTTTAAGACATGTCTTTGGGCAAAAAGAGTTAAATATGAGACAGAGACGCTGGATGGAAATTCTTAGTGATTATGATTATAGTATCCAGTATCATGCAGAAAAGCTAATGTAGTAGCTGATGCTTTAAGTCGAAAATATCACGAAAAGCCAAAAAGAGTACGTTCTCTTAAATTAAATCTGCAATAGATTTAAACGAGCAAATTAGAAAAGTACAAGAACCAGTAATCATGGATGATACTGAAAAATTGAAAGGAATGATTAAGGAATTAGAACAAGGAACAGATGGAATTTGGAGATTTCATAAGAAAATGATTTGGATACCTAAACTAGGAAACCTACGTAACAGAATATTAGAAGAAGCCCATTAGTCTAAGTATACGATACATCCTGGAAGTGATAAAATATATCAAGACTTAAGAAAAAATTTATGGTGGATAGGAATGAAAAAGGATATAGCAGCTTATGTAGCCAAGTGATTAACTTGTTCACAGGTCAAAGCTGAACACCAGAAACCCTCGAGTTTGTTACAGCAATTGGAAATGCCAGTATGGAAATGGGAATTGATAACAATGGACTTTGTTACCAAATTATCCAAGACACGAAAAGGTAATGATACAATCTGGGTGATTGTAGATAGATTAGCTAAATCTGCTCATTTCTTACCAATGAAGGAAACTTTCAGTATGGAACAACTAGCCAAGTTGTATGTGAATGAAATAGTTTCATTACATGGAATTCCTTTATCAATTATTTCTGATAGAGATAGCCGTTTTACTTCTCATTCTGGACAAGTTTCCAAAAAGCAATGGGAACCAAGCTAAATCTAAGCACCGCTTATCATCCTCAAACGGATGGACAAAGCGAAAGGACGATACAGACAATGGAAGATATGCTTAGAGCTTGTGTAATTGATTTCGGAGGAAATTGAGATGATCACTTACCATTAATAGAATTTTCTTACAATAACAACTATCATACCAGTATCAATGTTGCACCATTCGAAGAACTTTATGGACGAAAGTGCCGAACCCCAGTCAGTTGGGCAGAAATTGGAGAAAAGCAATTATCTGGACCAGAGATAGTACAAGAGACAAGAGACAAGATTATTCAAGTCAAGGAACGACTAAAAGCAGCACGTGATCGACAAAAGAGTTATGCTGATCACAGGCGAAAACCATTGGAATTTCAAGTAGGAGACAAGGTATTATTAAATGTTTCTCCTTGGAAAAGAGTGGTGAGATTCATCAAAAGGGGAAAGCTAAGCCCCATGTATGTTGGACCCTTTAAGATTATTAAAAGAATAGGACCAGTAGCTTATCAGCTACAACTGCCAGAGGAAATGGCAGGAATACATGATGTATTTCATGTATGTAATCTCAAAAAGTGTTTAGCCGATGAATCATTAGTAGTACCTCTTAAAGATATAGAGGTAAATGGAAAGATTAAGTTTGTAGAGAGGCCTCTAGAAATTTAAGACAGGAAAGTCAGGAATCTTAAACACAAGAGATTAGTTCTAGTCAAAGTAAAATGGGATTCCAGGAGAGGACCTGTCACGGTCCCTGACCCAGTTGCCCGTTTCGGAATCCGCAGGATAGAACCCGTGGTATTGGTGGTTAATTTGGCAGCAGAAATTTTTAACAGGATCGTTTAACTGAAAACACCCAATTATTTTATTTCGAGTTTCAGGACAAACCCCATAATTTACAATAAAGGAATTTCACAGGGAAATCCCCTGGTTACAAAACATGTTTATTTATTTACTGAGCCACTTCATTCAAGCTGGAGTGCTACGTGGCACTTTTCCTTGTTCACATTAAATCACCTGAAAGATGTTTAAAAAGATTTTATCAGCGGGGAAATACTGGCGAGTCATTTAATTTGTACAAAACGACACATTGTTATAAATTACAGTAATAAGAGTTTTTACATTTGCCCCTATCTCATAATTATCTGGTCCGATTGTAACTCGACCGGATCTATGACTGTGGACATATCACTAATTAGGCTCGCCCACCTAAGAGTGATAAATCAGTAGTAATGTGCACAATACCCCCACTTACTGCCAGTACTTAAAGATTTGCAAAGACTTAATCCCTGTACTTATAACTGGAAAATATTTAGGGTTATACAAAGCAACTTTGATAAAAACAGAATGACTCACATTGCAAGTTTAGACTGACAGAGTCTGCCTACTGATTAAGCCTGGTAACCTAGTTAAATAATGCAAACGAAACTAGGTTAGTAACTTAATACAACATTTACGATAACTCACGAGATCGAAACCCTCACGACGAATGACAAAGTATAGCCCAAGATTCGGGCAGCACTTAAACATCCATCGGATCGGTTTTAATCGATCGAACATTGTATCATACACCCCCTAAGCTCGACAACCATGGTAATCATCTTTTATTCAAACGCAGTGTCACACCCTGTCCTTTGCGGAAGCGTATGATGTGTGACTGGTTTAATATCATTGCATTCAATCGTAATAAACAACTACATGATCAAAACGATGTTCATCCATTCATGAAAATTTGAGTATTACAAATACTTAAAGTTTTAAAAACACAACCTTCGTCTAGGTCACAATTTAACAAAAGTGGATGACATCTAAACTTGAAGTCTACTTCTAGCTATGACACTTGCGCCCATGATCCATCCTGTCACCTGAAATACATGTAATTTTGGAAAACATCAACATAAAGTTGAGCGAGGTCATGCGTTCTGTATATCTTGTATGAAAACATAGTTTGTATTTTGTACAAATCAAGTATTCTTGTATAAATCAAGTTTTCTTGTGTACCCCACGTATTAAATGATTGTTTATACAAGGACATTAAGGCACGTGAGAACATAGGGAGCATTAGTATTTTCTCCTTCAAGGCATGTGAGGACATAGGGAGCATTAGTGTTTTCTCCCTCAAAGCATGTGAGGACATAGCGAGCATTAGTATTTTCTCCCTCATGGCATGTGAGAACATAGGAAGCATTAGTATTGGCTCCTTTAACTGTGTCGATTACCCTCGACTGTGTCGATTAACCTCGACTGTGTCGATTTCCCTTGATTGTGTCGATTACCCTCGACTGTGTCGATTTCCCTCGACTGGGACACCGAAGCACTCAAGAGGTCACATAAGGACCATGAGTGGGGCACGGCCGTACCCGTTAGATCTAACCCTCGTCCCTAATTAAGTATTAATGGCATCTCAATATCTAGTTTAAGCTCACATGATCTAGTATTTTCTAGGCATTTCTTAAAGCACATCATACTCGGTGCTCGTTCTCACCAAGAGTGCTTCTCGTATTTTTTTTGTATTCTCAAATCATATTGCACTCGGTACTCGTTCTCACCAAGAGTGCTTCTTGTATTTTTACCATTTGTAAAAAATGTAATATTTGTAACATGTATTTCACCCCCGAGAGTTATAAAACCAAAAACAGTTAAAGAAAAGGGGGAGCATGCACTCACAACTTTGCATTCCTGCGTCGTAAACTCCACCGGATTTGCTTATCTAGCGTCGCGACCTAAACGTTTGTTATTAACGTTAGTCACTAGACTTGTATCGCACAAGTACAAGTCACTATCTTTTGTATTTGTATTGTTGTGTTAAAAATATTTTATATTTTTAACTAAATATCTTACTTATATTATTTTCCCAATAATTAATATAAGTATATTGTGTTTTGCACTTTGCACCCGAATTATGTATCTTGTCTGAGTATGTTGTATGTGTATTTTCATTTCTTAAGAGTACTTAGTGTATTTTCAAGTCCTAATACACTATCATGCATAATACATACTACACACACTTAGCACAAAATTTTTGGTGATCAAATAATATATATTTTCCTCAGATAACATACTCGACACTAAGACACGCAAATTACTACTTATGTCATTTCAACTTAAATATTCAAAACTGGGCTGTTTTCGGGCATTTTAATAAAATAGTTAACTTATTCCAAAAATTCCCAAATTTTTACAGAATATCTTAAACGATCAAAATATTATTGTGTAAAAATCTCAGGATCCAATTCATTACCAATATTTTATAAAAATTAATTTTCCGGACTTAAATCAGATTTATCTTTTTCTGACTGCAGTCCACGGAATAATTTATTTAAAATTCATCGAGAGTCCAATTTACGAAATTCGAGTGAGAGAATTACAAATACATCGATGGTCATCTACAGTACAAATTTCATGATTTAACTCTACACAGAAATCAAGTTATGACGGAAAACAAGACGCATAATTTCAGCAGAAAAATGCAGCTCTAGCTGCTGTTACGAAAAGACACTTTAAAAATACTAAACGGAGTCCAAAAATTATGATTCCGGTGTCATTAGAACCGTATTTCATAATAACATGTTACAGACTCAAGAAAATCAGTTTTTTGTTAAGTTGTGATCTGGTTACAGCTAGTTAAAGGCGGCTGAAATTGCAGATCAGCATGCTTTTTGTAGTATAAGTGCCATTAAAAGTACACTTACGACTGCCATTCATTCTAATAATGATTTATCTCGTACAGCAGATTATCACTTTTATATCTCAGATTTATCATGCATTATCATATTTCATCATCATTTTAACACTACTTTATCATATGTTAGATGATGTGCAAGACTTTGTTTAAGGTTCTTTAAAGTTCTTATTTTTTTGATCATTAAGCATCATTAACCACCTAAGTAACAAGTAAAATACAAGGATCTAAGTGCTTACCATTATCACAAGGCTAGGGGAGTTCGAGTGCATAAAAGTGGTGGATAAAAGAAGATGAGAGTGGTCCTTCAACTTCCGAATGTTCCAAGCTTCGTTAGTCACCTTCTAGTCAGCTTAGAATGCCTGGAGGTTGAATGAAAATGGTGGTGGTAGTGTGGGTGTAAGTGACCGAGAACAAGAAGGAGGGGATGAGGAAGGAGTGTGGTGAAGATGGTGAGATGAAATGAGGTTTATGTCCTAGTGGATTGTTCTTATATCTACCAACAATTGTTTAACCAATGGTTTCCATGTCTTCTAGAGTACAAGCACAATCCATTAATTAATTCACAAAATCTTACAATTAGGCATGTGAGCCGATTTCACTAGGATTTGGGGAGGGGTTCTAGTTGTAAATGTGAACCATGTAGTTACTTGTAATCCTATACCAAGTATCTAGTTAGTGTAGTTAGTTACTAGATATTCTAGTGTGTGTTAGGGTGTTCGGGGATCATGACTAGCTCAGTAATATTAAAATAGTGCTTCTAGTAATATTTTGATGTTCCGGGTAATGTCCGGTTGTTCGGTTAGATACCGGTTCGTTAAGGTGCTAAATTACACTGTTTAGTGTCTTTTATGTACCCCTTCTGTACCCTTTCTATTCCCGACACTTAGGGAAGTATTCTGGATGATAAATCATAATTTCTGCATAATATTTCAGTGTCATATTGCTGATTATAGCTGAATTTAAATAAATTATGCGCTTAAAGTGCGTTTCGGGTTCTTTTTAATGCGTAATTTAGCTTTCGTAATGTCTATATATAAACCCTTGTATGTACTCTTGGGTTTTAATGTATTCTTGTCGTTAGACCTACATCTAGGCCTCAGTTCTACTGTCTGACTGCTTTCCACAGTTTTGTTTACACAATGTGTCTTACCAGTGAGTTTACTAATATTTTTGACGCAACGCTATCATGAAGTAATTCTTGTAGTATAACAAGTTCATGAATTCACTTGTATGGAATTCAGAAATTTATTCGTCTGGTAAACTAGATCATGTACAGTCATTAAAGCACAAATTACTGTTCATCTAGTGTACGGAATGTACGGAAAAGTGACGGTTGTCACAGTCTCCCCCCGTTAAAAGAATTTCGTCCCGAAATTCAAGCGATGCCATCGGTCGCAGGGGAGTTGTGAAACGAATATGGTCACTTATATTCTAAACACGTCTTCGTGTTCTCATGCCATGTATTTTATCTTACTCAAGAAAATCAATCATGTCTTTTCTGTATCTCGTGGACTCTTGGTCCGTAACCTTAACAGGTTTCTATAGTGTTGTGGACTCTTGGTCCAAAACCTTAACAGGTTTCTATAGTAATTTTTGTCGTTTGTCATTGACGTGAATCTTATTTGTGGGAAAAACGACTGCTCCTTGAGTTAGACTCCTCTACAGACTAGACACATGAATGTGTCGCGATCACTACTGATCTTTTTCTGGGAGTTTTATCTTGTGAACAATGGTTCTGATCCCTACACCGGGGATTCAACCTTTTCGTTTTTCCACATCACACCATGCCTTCTCTAGGCGAGGCTCTCATCTTAGTCATACTTCTTGTCTTAAATTCTTACGATTTCTGCCGCTCATCGGCGCAACCTTTCTGTATCATGCGGGCTGCCTTGATACGATCACATATCTAAACGGTTTGCCTCTAGTTTTCCTGAACCCACTCGGGCCAGTAGACTGTTTGTTCCCGGTTTCTGATTATGCGGCGGGGACCGACTTATTATGTTTCATCTAAAGCTTCACTCGAAGCGGTTTTAACGGCGGTGTGATAAATACTGTTATAGGAAGACTCCACTAATGGCGAGTGAGTGTTCCAACTTTTTACTATAGTTTATCACACAAACACGTATCGTGTTCATACAGTCTGCACCGTTCAGTAGCTTAGTCCATCTTCGTTAATATTCAAGTTTTTACGACCAACGGTGTGCTGCAACCCTGGTGATCAGTAAAGGTCATGCAACGTTTTTCGTTAGGTATTGACGTCAAGTTTGCGGCGTGCAATCACTGTATCTAGCTCAAGGTTTCTTCTCATGATTCCTTGATCAATGTGCCGTGTATGCAATGTTCTGGTCTCGTTGCATCGACGTACAATCGAGACTTTGTCGAGAAGCGTCACTTAATTGCAATTCTAGCTCCTTAGCTCTGGGTTGCAGGGTTGGCATGAATCTCGTACTTATGCACCATGTATCTTAAAGTTCTTATTTCGTGAATTCGAAATCACCTTTTCGTCATCTTAGCACATAATTGTTCTTTCTCTAGGGGTTGCAAGTTAAATTGCAGCTGTTGCTTACGACCTTCCTTGGTCGTTGGCCATATAAGAATGTAGTCAATAAGTATGATCGTAATTTATCCAGGCATGGCTTACACGTTCGATTCATGAGGTCCATGAATATTGTCGATGCATGTGTTAAGCCAAATGGTACGACAAGGAACTCGTAATGCTCGAAGCAAGTCCTAAAGGTCGTTTTAGGGATATTTCCTTCTTGTATTCACAGTGGAGGACATCTTGTCCTCAAGTTGATCCTTGAGTGGTAACTAAGACTTTACGAGTTGTCTAATCACGTTGCCAATCCTTGGCAAAAGAACATCGGTCCATGATATCCAATTCTCTGGAATTGAGGTAAAGTGGGAATTGTCAAGTTTCTTCTTGTGTCTTTAACTAAGGATGTCGTGTCTTTAATTTCCTATGTCTAGCAGCTCTTGTTGGTACATCGGAGTGTTGGTGCATATTCGGTGACAACAGCTTAATAGTTTGATTATTTAGTCTTTGGATATTTTGTAATGGGCTTAGCTTATTGGTTAGTGAGTTTATTGTTGTAATGGGCTTGGAAAATGGCCTAGCCCAGTAGGAAGCCTAGTTCACAGACATGTGGTATATAAACATGTTTTGTGATTAGGGTTTTAGTGGTTAGAGAATTCTAGAGAGAGAAAGTCTAGAGAGAGAGAGAATTCGAAATTAGGTTTGAGCAAGATCACAGAGAGAGGCTGTGAGGTTGTGAGGTCTTGAATTGATTGTAAACTACAAGTTGGATAATCAATAGAAGACCCGTTTGATTGAATTTCTGTTTCTACTCGTTTCTGTAACAAATCTGATCTAGAGGATTCCGCACTCTAGGTTAGATAAACATTTCTGTGAAAGATCCATACATCAAGGGGACCTACAATTGGTATCAGAGCATTAAGCTCTTGAAGAAGCTCGGTTCAGAATTGCAGACTGCAGATTCGGGTGGAAGATTGAGAAATTTCGAAATTTGGAAACCTGAAAACTAGGGTTTTTGAAAAAAAAAATTCGAAATTTTTTGTTCTGTTCTTGGGATTTTCGAAAATTTTTGGGTTGTTTGATCTGTTTACGTATTTAATTTTGCTGTTTAAGTGTTTTTGGTTGCAGGTTTGGTTGATTTTTGAAGGATTTTGGCTTGAAAGTCTTGAAGATTCGAAAACTGTTCTTCGTGTTCTTCGTGTTTTCTTCAAAAAATTCTACTGATTTGGTGTTTAATTTGCATGAAACTGTTAGAAGAATCTGGAAAATCTTCAGAAATTTCAAACAGATTGAGTTTCCAAAATTTTCTAGCAAATTTGCTGAAATCGGATAAATACTCTGACAGACCAGCGAATTTAACTCGGTGACCTGCGAAATTAAAATCCAAAGGCGACTTTGGTGACCGTTTTAATTGTCCTCAGCGACATTATTACGGTGATCGGCGAAGTTACTAGACGTCGTGCTAGCGAAATTATTTACCAGCGAAATTAAGTGATCAGAGGAATTAATCAGCGAATTTGTTCCAGTGAATTTAAAAAGTCAGCATAATTATATCTACTCTACCAGCATAATTATAACTACTCTATCAGCATATTTAACTTGGTTTGCCAGCATAATTAGCGTGACACAGCGAAATTAACTTGGTTTGCCAGCAAAATTAAAAGGTGGAGTATTTATTTAGATACGTATAGAGGATTTAACGTTTTTGAAAATAGAAAGTGATCCGTAGCTCATCTCGACAAACCGTTTGCACGGTTGGATTCGGTTGATTTTTAGGACAAAAAAAAAAGACTCTGGAAAATCCGGGATTTGGTTTTCGACATTATATATCATTGGATTCGTTTTTTCGAGGCGATTCTAACGGTATAATTTGGTAAAAACAGTTTTCGGAAAAATTTTGTACGGTTTTATCAGTACGGTTACGGTAAAACGTGTTTAAAGATGGTTAAAGTGGACAATGTTGGTGAGAAAGTTAAGAATTGGCCAAAGCTGAAAAATGTCAAAGAATATACTATCTGGAAAGAGGAGTTTGAGGGATTTGTGAAAAGTGAAGATACCAGAATGTGGTATTGTATGATTGATGGATATGTTGCTCCTACACGTCGTGTTGAAGGAAGGGTTAAGGTGATTTCTGATGAGATGATGGATGAATCTGAGAGACAGGTGGTTGATGCTGAGAAGAAAGCTTTAGCTGCAATAAAAATGTCCTTACCTGATGGCATCAAGCATACCTTTACGAAGTACACTAATTCAAAGGATATGTGGGATGCATTAGAAAAGCGATATCAGGGAAATGCAGTTGTTGTGGTAGAAGAGAAGAAGAAAGCTGTTGAGAAGAAGGCTACAGAAGTTTCTAAGAGCATGAATGGTGTGAATGAACTTACAACAGAGGTGAAGGTAACATCAGAACCTGTAAGTCATACGTATCATAATTGCACTGAACTACAGGGTAAAGTTGACAGACTATCGGAGCAAAACAAAATTCAGTTAGCTGAATTGCAAAAATTAAAAGAGTCAAATGTTCTTTTGATTAAAAGAGAGTCAAATTGTTTAAATGAACTCAAATCGAATGAACAAAAAATCAGCAGTTTAACAAGCAAAGTCAATGAACTGTTACAGGTCATTGATTTGGCTCGTGAAACTGTGAAAGATAAAACTAATGAATTTTCTGAAAAGTGCAGGGAATTGGACGTTGCACAAGACCAAATTGTTGAACTAAAAGGAAAGTTAGACAAATTTGGAAATTCTTCATTAGTTAGGACTCAAATTCAAGCAAGTTTGAAAAAGAGTAATGATAAAAAGGGTTTGGGGTTTAGTAAAGCCTCATCTTCTAAAAATCAAGACTACTCTTTTTTACCCGATGAAAATGAGTTAATTGATTTTATGCCTACTACACCAACTGTAGTGGATCCGATAGCCGTGGACTTGCCAAATAGTCCAGTTACTTTGAAAGAATATGTTGAGTCTAGCAGTACACCTAATAAATCGGATGAGGATACTGAAGAGGAAAAGAAGAAAACTTTTAAAAAGAGATTTAAGAAAAAGAGAATTTATAAGACAAAATCTTGTTTTAAATGTCACACCAAAGGACATGTGGTGAGTTGTTGTCCTTTGAAGAAGAATAAGGTAAAAGTTGATAAGGTTAAAGATGGGAATAGGGTTGGTTTAAACAATAATGTGCAACCACATTGTCAATATAATCAACCAAGATTTCAATCTAAACCTTCATCATCAAGACAATTTGATAGACCAAGAAGCAATCCTACACAATTTAGTCATTTTAATGGTAAATCAAATCGGTTTCAAAATCAAAATAGAAATTTTGGATATCAAAATCGATACCAAACTTCTGGTAATCGAAATTTTCAAAGAAGAAACGAATATAGGGGTTTTAATAACTCAAATGTTCAACAACATCCAAATTTTTTTCAAAATTCATGGTATGATTATGGGAGAAGAAGGTATCAAGATAATAATTTTCAAAGGTCAGAAAATCCGAGATTTTATTGGAACTCTCGCGATCAAAGACCTAGTGGAAGTTATAAATCTTGTTCAACAACGGGGAATACATCCAAGACACCAGAAAGGTGTGAAGGATATTGGTTAGAAGCATCATATGTGGATTTACATGGTCAACCCAAAACCAGTCAGGTTTGGGTTGTTAAGTCTAACTAAGTTGTTGAGTGTGTGCAGGATGACCAAGAAGGACTGTTGATGTGTTCGACAGTGGTTATTCCTGTAAAGTGTCTGAGGTGAATAGTAGGTTAAAGTTGGTAACTAACTATTTACTTTAGTGATTGATTAATGATTTATTGGTGAAAAACTTATTGTCAGATTAAAGTGGGAGTCTGTTTATGTTTGTAAATTTTTTTGTTTTTGAAACTTGCTCCATAAAACAAAAATTTAGGGGGAGAAATTTTCCTAAGCCAAAAAGAGTTTAGATAGTGCGTGAGTTTAGGGGGAGTAAGTTATAAATTTAAAATTAAATTAAAAAATACAAAAACATTGAAAAATCAAAAACATAAAAAAAATAGAAAATTAAAAATGAGTTATCACTGTGTGAAAAAGGAGAAATGATAGTACATCAGCAAGTTAGACTGTCACACTGAAAACTGGAATTAAATTGTTTAAGTGTGATAGCAGCTTCATCATACGATGTATCAGTAGGCAAAAAGCATGAAATAATCAACTTACCAATGTGATATAAACTTAAACGAACTGAATATGAGTGGGGAACACATCAGTGGTGTATGGTTTAATGACCTTAAATCTTGCGTTGATAGATTGCCAAAATCTGAAGTTTTGGGTCTTTATATTGTTATTTCATCTGGGGATATCAGGGGTGTCCTTCTGCTGCATCCAGATATATGCTGACCTAGACACACCCAGGATATCTTAAAAGAGCAAAAAAAAAAAAAAAATGCCAAATCCCTGAAAATGAAGAAGCTCTCAAAGAGAGTTATTCAAATGTGCAAAATGCATAAATCGTACCGAAAAATGGTATTTGTCATAGCCCTCGTTAGATATTTTGGTCTCTCTGCTGTACGGAAGTACTGACCTGTTCACTAAGTATCTAAACGTTGAAAAATAAAACGGATGAATTCAGTATACTCACCTACTACGATGAATCTTTGTGCATACCTTGATCGTGGGGGTATATCCTGAAGTGGGACACACTAGTATCTCAGTAATAAAATTACCTTAACGTATCATACGGTAATGGTACTTGAAATGTTCATGCATTTTGTTTAAGTGGACAAACATACTGGTAATCGTCTTGGACTGCTTTTCACTAAAAATTAAATAAAGAATTATCTAATAGTGTGAAACAGTTTGATTTTGCTGATATGATCTTCTTACCGGTGATTCTCACAAAAATAGAGTGTTTATTGTTTTTGTAAATAGTTTACTGCTTTCTTAAAGTATCAAAAATACCAAAAATATTTTCTTCTTAAAAGACTTCCATTTTGAACTGACAGGTAGTTGTTTTTGCAAACTAAGATAAAATATTGGTTTATCTTTAAATGTGAAAAAGACTAATGGTTTTTCGAGATACTTGCTTGTGTTTCTAAACAGATTGATGCAGTTATCAAAATGAAGTGCAGAATACAAGTAAAGTGCAGATTGAGAGTGAAATGAAGATCATGTGAAGATGCATGGTAGGATCCTTCTACTACATTGCAGAAAGAGGAAGACATATGAAGAGTTGGAGCTTACTTGCTTAACCAAGGATTGCTAGCTAACTGATCTACAATGAATGAAAGTTTTGGAGATTGGAAGCATCAGCTAAGGGGGAGTCTGTTGATGTCAGAAACTGTGTAGCTGACGCTATCCAAAGACCAAAAGAACACAAGATGTTTGAAGACAAAGTTACACTATGAAGCTATTGTCAAGGGGGAGTCTGTTGGTGCATATTCGGTGACAACAGCTTAATAGTTTGATTATTTAGTCTTTGGATATTTTGTAATGGGCTTAGCTTATTGGTTAGTGAGTTTATTGTTGTAATGGGCTTGGAAAATGGCCTAGCCCAGTAGGAAGCCCAGTTCACAGACATGTGGTATATAAACATGTTTTGTGATTAGGGTTTTAGTGGTTAGAGAATTCTAGAGAGAGAAAGTCTAGAGAGAGAGAGAGAATTCGAAATTAGGTTTGAGCAAGATCACAGAGAGAGGCTTTGAGGTTGTGAGGTCTTGAATTGATTGTAAACTGCAAGTTGGATAATCAATAGAAGACCCGTTTGATTGAATTTCTGTTTCTACTCGTTTCTGTAACAAATCTGATCTAGAGGATTCCACACTCTAGGTTAGATAAACAATTCTGTGAAAGATCCATACATCAAGGGGACCTACATGGAGGCTTATGCTTCGTGGACGAAGCTAGTCAGTAGGGCGTCGTTTGGTACTAGTGCCGCTCCTGGCACGAGGGTTATCCCAAGCTCCTCTTGGCGCTGTGGAGGTATTCCTGGCAAGTCTTTAGAAAAGGCTACTGGAATTTCTTCCATAACGGGGATGTTCTCAGGCTCTATACTTGGATATCCAATCCATGCTGACTATCATATTATGACTTCGCAAGTCAATGGTATCAGAAGGTTCCGACCTTCTAAGTCCCTATATGCAATCCTCAATTGCTTCGACTGTTTAAACTAGCCTTCTATATTCCCATTCCTAGAGAATACGGAACGTCTAACTTATTTGAAACTAGGCCAGGCAGTCTCTTAAGTTCTAAGCATGCAAGGTAAAAGTTGATGCCAGTATTAATTAAAAGTAGATGCATAGGGTTGGTTAATAGGGGACGTACCCGTAACCGTATCTGGATCCTGGCGTGCTTCACAAGTTTCGATCGTGAAAACCCTTCCTTGCTTGCTTCTTCCTAGGGCAATATTTCCTAGTATGCCCTGCTTCACCACATTTGTAGCAGCCTGGTATTCTCTTATTCCTTCCATCTGGGTCCTTCGCCCAACAGGCGTCCTTGCTGTGCCCTTCTTTTCCACACTTTTCACACTTAGGCCTCAGACATCGACCTTTATGGTGAAAAGTGCATTCCTCGCACCTCGGCTTAGCTCCCGAGTAAATCTTATCACCAACCTTATTAGTGGTTCCAGAAGCTTTCCTGTCATGCGGCGGTTTCACTTTCTTTCTTTTGTTTGCTTTAGAGCTTCCATAGCCGACTTGTGTGCCCACCTTTAGGTTCGAAGACTTCCTTTTCTTATTGCCTGATGACTCCACATGAGTCTCTTTCTTGTTATCCTTAGATTCTGAAAATTTTCCCGCACGTAGAGCTTCTTCAGTAAGTGTAACGCTTAACTCGATAGCCTCTGCGATGGTTGGAGGCCTTGAGGTAGTAACCAAGCTCCTAATTTGAGGTGCAAGTCCCCAAATGAATCGTTCAATTCTCTTGAATTCTGGCTTGAATAAGTAGGGGACGACCCTAGACAAGTCGTGAAATCGCTGGATATATTCAGGAATCTTCGGTCCGTCCATTTTCAAATTCCAGAACTCCACCTCAAGCTTCGGGATTTCAGCCCTAGAACAGTATTTCTTTTCCATCATTTCCTTGAGCTCGTCCCAGCTTAGTGCATAAGCAGCATCTGCACCAAGGGTTTGAACCTGAAGGTTCCACCAGGAGAGTGCGCCATCTACGAATAACCCTGAGATATAGGTAACACTTTGTTGGGGCGAACAGTTACTCATTCTTAGAATGGAGTCAGTCTTTTCTGCCCAACGAATAAATGCAACGGCGCCTCCTGTGCCATCAAAATTAAATGGCTTGCAGTCCAGGAATTGTTTATAGGTGCAGCCAGTTGGAGGGTTATTTCCGGTAGTGCCACCACTGTGTTCGGAGCGGAGGGCTTCATGTCGAGCGATTGCCTGTGAGATTCACTCTTGAAGCTCAGCTTCTGCTCTTGGCAACGTACTGTTGTTTGTGTCTCGTCTGGATGTCATTCCTTTTCTGTTAAGAGTATGGGATGGGTTAGACAACATTCCATAATTGTCTATGAGGTACATAGTACCATAAGCCATCATGTAATCACCCAATTTCACATGTATATATAACCAACAATGTATGAGCGAGGAAACAATTACTGAGCCTTCCTAGGCTTGGCTACTTGGCCTATTGTTTGTAATGGAAAAGTGAACTCGAGGCTATATTGCCTTGGTCATTTATTTCCTGCTACATTGATTTTATTGATGTGTATATTTTCCCTTAGATGGGGTTGTTCGTGTAGAGGTGATAGAGAGTGTAACGTTGCTGAATCTTTTTGAATGTCACCCATCTTCACTTGCTTAAACATCGTTTTCTCAAACGTCTCGTATACAGGTAGAAGTGTCAGTCACGAAGTAGGCTAAGACAGGCTTCCTACTTTATAACGCGCTAAAGCACTGATCTATGTATTGTTCTACCAGATGAAGGTGTGAACACCTATAGATTAATTTTTGTGCAGTGATCGTTAGCTTGGTCCGCAGAGTCCACCAGGATTTCTATGCACTACAAGTCGTTATTACGTGGGCCCCCGTAATAATAAATTGCCTTGCACAGTTACCCCAATATCCTCTCGTCCAAGCAGATGATCAATCAAGGAGGGGACACTAATGTCCTTATTCCTTTGTTATGGAAAGGACCGTTGCGATGGTCCACGCGCTAACACTCGTTATCGTTACGCGTGTATAGGCACGATGATTAGATGGAATAGGAGTAGAGAGAATTCCTAGTAGTTGGAGGGGCACCTTCAAGATGAATACTTCATCTTCCTTTTCTGGTCAAGTGCGTCGTCAATCTTGCTTCTCATAAGCCGCAGGGATCTCGTCCCATTGATCAAGAATTCGTTCAAGGTTGCCGCCTCTGCCTCATCATCATCACCGTAGTTAGGCACCTTCACGATCGAGAGGGAAGAGCAGCCATCTCCTACGGAAGCAAGCTCAGCATCTTGTTTGGTAATCACTCCCAGCCATGAGCTTTGCAAAGGACGCGAGGTCGGTAGCTTCATCGTGCGAGTCACGTACAGTAATAGGAGTCGGAGTCAAAAGTATCTTATTCACATCAATAATCATTCCGTACACTTATTTGTATGTATGTATATCAATAACAAATATGCTACTTAGCATAAACAAGCAATTTGATGCATTATATCACGTATAACTCTCGTTTTTGGGGGGGGTCATTTTTCTAGTTGTCGATTCATGACAAAAACACTACTTGGTATTAGTGATCACCAAGGGTGTATTTTATTGTTGGCAAGTCTAACTCGTGTAGACTATGCCTTAATTGGCACCTTATCTTAAGGGTATTCCTCACTAATGTCCTTGCCTTGTCTCTTTTTGAAATGTGTTTGACTCGTGGATCTTGGCGCTTACGTGAATGCAATGAAAACCATTTTGTAAAATGTTTTTGTGAGAGAACTCTAGTGATTGTAGTCTAGACTCGAGAAAGAATCCTAGTTCACTACAATCGAAGCTCTGATACCAAACTGTCACACCCTGTCCTTTGCGGAAGTGTGTGATGTGTGACTGGTTTAATATCATTGCATTTAATCGTAATAAACAACTACATGATCAAAACGATGTTCATCCATTCATGAAAATTTGAGGATTATAAATACTTGTTATTTAAGTTTTAAAAACACAACCTTCGTCTAGGTTACAATTCAATAAAAGTGGATGACATCTAAACTTGAAGTATACTTCTAGCTATGACACTTGCGCCCATGATCCATCCTGTCACCTGAAATACATGTAATTTTGGAAAACATCAACATAAAGTTGAGCGAGTTCATGCGTTCTGTATATCTTGTATGAAAACATAGTTTGTATTTTGTACAAATCAAGTATTCTTGTATAAATCAAGTTTTCTTGTGTACCCCACGTATTAAATGATTGTTTATACAAGGACATTAAGGCACGTGAGGACATAGGGAGCATTAGTATTTTCTCCTTCAAGGCATGTGAGGACATAGGGAGCATTAGTGTTTTCTCCCTCAAGGCATGTGAGGACATAGGGAGCATTAGTATTTTCTCCCTCAAGGCATGTGAGAACATAGAAAGCATTAGTATTGGCTCCTTTAACTGTGTCGATTACCATCAACTGTGTCGATTAACGTCGACTGTGTCGATTTCCCTTGACTGTGTCGATTAACCTCGACTGTGTCGATTTCCCTCGACTGGGACACCGAAGCACTCAAGAGGTCACATAAGGACCATGAGTGGGGCTCGGCCGTACCCGTTAGATCTAACCCTCGTCCCTAATTAAGTATTAATGGCATCTCAATATCTAGTTTAAGCTCACATGATCTAGTATTTTCTAGCCATTTCTTAAAGCACATCATACTCGGTGCTCGTTCTCACCAAGAGTGCTTCTCGTATTTTTTTGTATTCTCAAATCATATTGCACTCGGTACTCGTTCTCACCAAGAGTGCTTCTTGTATTTTTACCATTTGTAAAAATTGTAATATTTGTAACATGTATTTCACCCCTGAGAGTTATAAAACCAAAAACAGTTAAAGAAAATGGGGAGCATGAACTCACAACTTTGCGTTCCTGCGTCGTAAACTCCACCGGATTTGCTTATCTAGCGTCGCGACCTAAACGTGTGTTATTAACGTTAGTCACTAGACTTGTATCGCATAAGTACAAGTCACTATCTTTTGTATTTGTATTGTTGTGTTAAAAATATTTTATATTTTTAACTAAATATCTTACTTATATTATTTTCCCAAAAATTAATATAAGTATATTGTGTTTTGCACTTTGCACCCGAATTATGTATCTTGTCTGAGTATGTTGTATGTGTATTTTCACTTCTTAAGAGTACTTAGTGTATTTTCAAGTCCTAATACACTATCATGCATAATACATACTACACACACTTAGCACAAAATTTTTGGTGATCAAATAATATATATTTTCCTCAGATAACATACTCGACACTTAGACACGCAAATTACTACTTATGTCATTTCAACTTAAATATTCAAAAGTGGGCTGTTTTCGGGCATTTTAATAAAATAGTTAACTTATTCCAAAAATTCCCAAATTTTTACAGAATAACTTAAACAATCCAAATATTATTGTGTAAAAATCTCGAGATCCAGTTCATTACCAATATTTTATAAAAATTCATTTTCCGGACTGAAATCAGATTTATCTTTTTTCTGACTGCAGTCCACGGAATAATTTATTTAAAATTCATCGAAAGTCCGATTTACAAAATTCTAGTGAGAGAATTACAAATACATCGGTGGTCATCTACAGTACAAATTTCATGATTTAACTCTACACAGAAATCATGTTATGACGGAAAACAGGACGCATATTTTCACCAGAAAAATGCAGCTCTAGCTGCTGTTACGAAAAGACACTTTAAAAATAGTAAACGGAGTCCAAAAATTATGATTCCGGTGTCATTAGAACCGTATTTCATAATAACATGTTACAGACTCAAGAAAATCAGTTTTTTGTTAAGTTGTGATCTGGTTACAGCTAGTTAAAGGCGGCTGAAATTGCAGATCAGCATGCTTTTTGTAGTATAAGTGCCATTAAAAGTACACTTACGACTCCCATTCATTCTAATAATGATTTATCTCGTAACATAAGTTATTTACAGCAGATTATCACTTTTATATCTCAGATTTATCATGCATTATCATATTTCATCATCATTTTAACACTACTTTATCATATGTTAGATGATGTGCAAGACTTTGTTTAAGGTTCTTTAAAGTCCTTATGTTTTTTATCATTAAGCATCATTAACCACCTAAGTAACAAGTAAAATACAAGGATCTAAGTGCTTACCACTAGCACAAGGCTAGGGGAGTTCGAGTGCATAAAAGTGGTGGATAAAAGAAGATGAGAGTGGTCCTTCAACTTCCGAATGTTCCAAGCTTCGTCAGTCACCTTCTTACACCTTCTAGTCACCTTAGAATGCTTGGAGGTTGAATGAAAATGGTGGTGGTAGTGTGGGTGTAAGTGACCGAGAACATGAAGGAGGGGAGGAGGAAGGAGTGTGGTGAAGATGGTGAGATGAAATGAGGTTTATGTCCTAGTGGATTGTTCTTATATCTACCAACAATTGTTTAACCAATGGTTTCCATGTCTTCTAGAGTACAAGCACAATCCATTAATTAATTCACAAAATCTTACAATTAGGCATGTGAGCCGATTTCACTAGGATTTGGGGAGGGGGTCTAGTTGTAAATGTGAACCATGTAGTTACTTGTAATCCTATACCAAGTATCTAGTTAGTGTAGTTAGTTACTAGATATTCTAGTGTGTGTTAGGGTGTTCGGGGATCATGACTAGCTCAGTAATATTAAAATAGTGCTTCTAGTAATATTTTGATGTTCCGGGTAATGTCCGGTTGTTCGGTTAGATACCGGTTCGTTAAGGTGCTAAATTGCACTGTTTAGTGTCTTTTATGTACCCCTTCTGTACCCTTTCTATTCCCGACACTTAGGGAAGTATTCTGGATGATAAATCATAATTTCTGCATAATATTTCAGTGTCATATTGCTGATTATAGCTGAATTTAAATAAATTATGCGCTTAAAGTGCGTTTCGGGTGCTTTTTAGTGCGTAATTTAGCTTTCGTAATGTCTATATATAAACCCTTGTATATACTCTTGGGTTTTAATGTATTCTTGTCATTGGACCTACACCTAGGCCTCAGTTCTACTGTCTGACTGCTTTCCGCAGTTCTGTTGACACAATGGGTCTTACCGGTGAGTTTACTAATATTTTTGACGCAACGCTATCATGAAGTAATTCTTGTAGTATAACAAGTTCATGAATTCACTTGTATGGAATTCATAAATTTATTCGTTTGGTAAACTAGATCATGTACAGTCATTAAAGCACAAATTACTGTTCATCTAGTGTACGGAATGTACGGAAAAGTGACGGTTGTCACACGCAGCTTAACGACACATGCATACCCTTGCCAGATCCACTAGTTCCCTGAAATACATGTAGTGTAAAAATATCAACAAAAAGTTGAGCGAGCTCATGTATATGTCTGTGTGTATAAACCTTTGAAATACGTCTTGTATGTATAAATGTCCCTGGTATGTAGCAATAAGGAAAAAGAGATCACCAATGGGTTGCAAAGCCAATGGTATGTGTGAAATGGTGCAGGAAGACTCAAACCTAGCAAATTTGTCTCCGGGATGAAGAAATAGTCACCAATATGGGCCGCCCCGGCCTCATGGGTGTGGGCTCGCTACACCAAAATAGATCTATCACTCATGTCCCTTGGTCCTACAATGAGGATTAATGGCCTTAAGTGTCATGCCCACCACTCACATGATCGCGCAGTAAACCCTCCTTAGGCTAACCATACCATGTATAAAAATGTCTGTAATAATTATAACATGTATTCCACCCTCGAAGTACAAAACTGAAAACAGTTAAAAGAAAAGGGGGACATGAACTCATTGTATTGCGTCTTCTGCTCGTAACTCAGACTCTGTCAGCAAACACGACTATCTACAGTGTACTAACGTCTATTATGTGAACGGGCCGTGCCTTTGCTTAGTATTAATGTTGTGAGTTACGTTTCTTATATTATTCCGAGTTATAATTATTTATCAAAATAATTAATATTTCAACTTAAATTATATTTAGTTTTGGAATAATTGTTTAAACAATATTTCTGTATTAATACTTCTCAGGTATTTAACTTTCGTACTTCCTTCCCAAGGATGGGGTGTCTTATACATGTATTTGTATTATTGTATTTGTAATTTTCGAAATAATATATTTCTAAGTCTCACTTAATAAAATATATTTGTAAACTCATTTTGTCCAAAATAATGTATTGTCCTGAAAATATATATTTTTCCCAAAAATCATATATCTTCTAACTATACAAGGAAAATATATTTTTATTTCCCAAAAATAATATATTTCTCCTTGTCCAAAAATAATATATACCAAAAATATATAAGTAACGGTATTGTTTTTGGATAATAAACTTCACTGTACTTATTAAGTTATATAATATAACCATTTCACCGAGTATACAAATAGTCACACAAGTGTCTTAATATGAAATATATATTCTAAATATATACTTATCCATTTTCATTTACGAAACCAACCTCCGATACTTTGTATTTTTGTCACAAAAATTATGGCGAGGTTTATGTTTGAAAAACATAGCTTAAAATACGCTAGTAAACACTTGTCTAGAAAATATTTTCTAAGTGTTTATATTTTTAGAAAATTTAGCCATAGTTTCCCCTAAAAACGGAGGTGTCCATGCTATATAAGCATATCATTTTCTTTAAAAAATTCAACCCAACAATCAATAATCAAACTACACTTCCCAAGTGCAAAAACTATACACTTTACATAGTAACATGAACTTGATTTTTCATAACGCGTAGTAACTTGGTAAAGTGTTTAGTGGGTTTAGTTACCTTCCAAAGTGTGTTTATTGCTTTTAAAATCTCATTCTTGCAAAGGTTTGGTGTTTACAACTTGTAAACATAATTTACAAAAATGTTTATCCATAGCATTTTCTTGTTTCTCTAGGGTTTATTTATTTGTCTTTCCACTAAAAATAGTGTAAGTTTAATAAAAAACCGTGATCCTTCAAGAACCATCTTTTTAACTTGGTTTCTTTTAGAAAAACCATTCACAAATCTTGGATTTACAAGTTTACTAGTTCACTAGGATTGTCACTTTACAAGAAAATCATTTCACTTTCAAGTTCATGTTTGATCAAGAGGATGATTATTTCATGTAAACCCATAATCACCTTCTAACTTATTAAACCATGTTTTTAATCATACTTTAACAAGTTCCATATGATGATCAACATCATATTATCAAGAAGTCAACAATCAAGTGCCATGCATGCTTTAATCAACATCATTTTAACAAGATTTCATCATCTTTAAGTTTCATGTTCATGATTCTTGTTTAAGTCTTTTAGTGTTCTTGTGATTTTCATCATACTACATCTTTTAATCATATAAAAAAAGTAAACAAGAGTTAAGAGAGATCTTACTACTAGCTTTAAGCTAGGGAAGAACACTTGTGAAAAAGATGATGAAATTTGGTGTGTAAAAGCAAGTAAGAGAGCTCCTTGATGATCCACAAGCTTCAAGCTCCAAGAATCACCTTCTAACACTTGAATCAAGCTTGAAAATGGATGTATGGTGGTGACAAGGTGGTGATGGTGGTGGCACAAGGGTGAGCCGAGAGGGAGAGAGAGAGAGTATGAGGGAGGTGGTGTAAGCTTGTGAAGTGAGAGAATGAAAGATCTTGTGAATGTTCCACCATACTTATAATGATTTCTCAATATTATGTTCAAGATATCAAGCAACAATCTAAATAAAATATTAGAAGGAGATCTAGTGGGATATGGTGATCTTGGTGGTAGGGTCCTCCTTGGACCGTAAATGGGCATGGGGGGGGGGTTAATTGTAAAATTTGGTGGTAAGCGGGTAAATAGTTGGTGGTTAAGTGTAATATCTAGTGTCAAATGTGTATGGCATTTTATATAATGTGTTGGGGTATTCGGGGACCATAACTAGTCCAAAAATAATAAAACAATGTTTCTGACAAAATTTTGGTGTCTCGGGAAATGTCCGGCTGTTCGGTTAGATACCGGTTCGTTAAAGCGCTAAGTTATACCGTATAGTGTCTTTTATGTAACTTTTTGTGACACAATTAATTCCCAACACTTAGGAAAGCATTCAGGACCATTTAGTCAATTTTCTGCACAATACTAGTATGTTAAATGCTGAATTTTTGCTGAAAATGCAGAATTCTGCACTTAAAGTGAGTTTTAGGCAATTTCCGGCACTCAAACTATCACCTAGTGATGTAGTTTTATGGTCCTCACTTCCCTACACACCATACTAGTGTAGTACCTTATCCCTGGCCCATACTGGGTCTCAAAACACTGTTTGTCTATTTACTGAACCCTATCAGCATATTCCCGTTTTATCCGTTAACTGTGCTAACTGTGCTTTGTGCATCATGTATGTCAATAAAGTTTGTCTGTGATAATGATGTGACATTATGTAATATGTGATGCACATGTAAGTATGATGCAGTAATCAGAAAGCAGTTAAGTAATTCAGCATAGTCATTAAGAACTTAATTAATATTAATTAATTGTACGGATACCTGGTTTAATGAGGGTTGTCACATTCTCCCCCCGTTAAGAAAATTTCGTCCTAAAATTTAAGTTCTGCTTCTATTTGCAGGGGTCTTGGGAAACAAATGTGGGTATTTAGCCTTCATGCGATCCTCACGCTCCCAAGTGAACTCTGAGCCGTGTCGATCAGCGTTCCAACGAACCTTGACGAGTTTGACACTACTCCATCGCGTCTTGTTAATCTTCCAATCAGTAACCTCAGCAGGTTCTTTAATAAAGTGGAGTGTGTCGTCAATGTGGACTTCGTCGGCAGGTATGACAACCGTCTCTTGAGTTGGACTCTTTTTCAGGTTTGATACATGAAATGTATCGTGAACGCCATTTAGTTCAGCAGGTAAATCCAACTTGTATGCTACAAGACCAATCCTTTTCAGGATTTTAAATGGACCAATGTACCGCAGATTCAACTTCCTACGCTTCCCAAAGCGTGCCACACCCTTCCAGGGTGAAACCTTCAACAAAACCATATCCCCCACCTCAAATTCCATAGGTTTCCTTCTTCGGTCCGCATAATTCTTTTGTCGATCACGAGCCGCTTTGATGCGCTCTTGGATCTGAATAATCTTGTCAGTCGTTTCCTGGACCAATTCCGGGCCAACAAGCTGTCTATCACCCGCGTCAGCCCAGCATAATGGTGATCGACACTTGCGTCCATAGAGAGCTTCGAACGGTGCGGCCTGAATGCTTGCATGATAACTGTTATTGTATGAAAATTCGACCAATGGTAGGTGAGTGTCCCATCTTCCACCTAAATCCATTACGCAAGCTCGCAACATGTCTTCTAATGTTTGAATCGTTCGTTCGCTCTATCCGTCTGTCTGCGGGTGAAATGCAGTACTCAGATTCAGCTGAGAGCCAAAAGCTTCTTGGAAGGATTGCCAAATCCTTGACACGAATCTTCCATCTCTATCAGAGATAATTGAGAGAGGCACTCCATGTCGTGCAACAATCTCTCTCAGGTATAGCTCAGCTAGCTTGCTTGTGTTGTCTTTCTCTTTGATTGCCAAAAAGTGTGCAGATTTCGTTAAACGGTCTACAATCACCCAAATTGTATCATGGCCCTTGGGCGTCCTTGGTAATTTTGTTATAAAGTCCATTGAAATCTGTTCCCACTTCCACTGGGGTATTTCAGGTTGTTGCAGGAGACCTGAAGGTTTCTGGTACTCGGCCTTTACCTTGGCGCAAGTTAAACATTAGCCAACATAAACCGCAACATCGCCTTTCATTCTCGGCCACCAATAGAAATCCTTTAAATCTTGGTACATCTTATCCGATCCTGGATGGATCGAGTACCGTGACTTGTGAGCCTCATAAAAAATAACGTCTCTCAGACCACCAAAGAAAGTAACCCAAATTCTTCCCAAGAAACACAATGTTCCATCCTCCTTTGGTTCCAACTGCTTCTCCATCCCCTGGATATATTCATTTTCAAGATTCCCCTTTTAAGAGCTTCCCTCTGCGCAGCACGAATGCGCAACGTGAGGTCTGTTTGAACAATCATTTCCAAAGCCCTAACCCTTATGGGCTTAATCCTTTCTTTCCGACTTAAGGCATCGGCGACTACATTCGCCTTCCCTGGGTGATACTTGATCTCGCAATCATAGTCGTTCAACAACTCTACCCATCATCTCTGTCTCATGTTAAGCTCTTTCTGATCAAATATATGCTGCAGGCTCTTGTGATCAGTGAAGATTGTGCATCGCGTGCCATACAAGTAATGTCGCCAGATCTTTAATGCAAACACCACCTCGCCTAACTCCAAGTCATGCGTGGTGTAGTTTTTCTTGTGAACCTTCAGCTTGCGTGAAGCATAGGCTATAACCTTCTGTCGTTGCATCAGCACGCAGCCTAAACCTTGATGCGAAGTGTCGCAATATACCACGAAGTCGTCAGTGCCTTCGGGTAGAGATAAGATCGGTGCATCGCAAAGTTTGTTCTTCAACAATTGAAATGCTTCTTCTTATTTGTCTCCCCATTCGTATTTCTTGTCTTTCTGGGTGAGAGAGGTCAAAGGTTGAGTGATTTTTGAGAAATCCTCAATGAATCTGCGGTAGTATCCTGCCAAACCTAGGAAATGTCGAATCTCGGTTGGCATCTTTGGAGTCTCCCAATTCTTGATTGCTTCAATCTTTGTAGGATCCACATGGATTCCATTCCTGTTAACCATGTGACCAAGAAATTGGACTTTGCATAACCAGAACTCGCACTTCGAGAACTTAGCGTACAACTTCTCTTGCTTAAGCAGCTCTAGGATAGTTCTTAGATGTTGCTCATGTTCTTCCTTCGTCTTTGAGTAGATCAAAATGTCGTCAATGAACACGATCACAAACTTGTCAAGGCACGGCTTACAGACTCTGTTCATCAAATCCATGAACACTGCTGGCACGTTTGTCAAACCAAACAGCATGACTAGGAACTCGTAATGTCCATATCGAGTTCTGAAGGCAGTCTTCGGAATACTCTCCTCTTGTATACGCAACTGGTGATAACCTGATCGAAGATCGATCTTGGAGTAACAACTCGAACCTTGTAGTTGATCGAACATGTCATCAATCCTTGGCAAAGGATATCTATTCTTGATTGTCAACTTGTTAACCTCGCAGTAGTCGATGCACATATGGAAACTACCATCCTTCTTTTTAACGAACAAAACTGGAGCTCCCCAAGGCGAGAAGCTCGGCCTGATAAATCCTTTATCCAATAGCTCCTGAAGTTGCGTTAACAGTTCTTGCATCTCGAAGGGCGCAAGTCGATAAGGTGCCTTAGCCACAGGCGCAGCACCTGGAACTAAGTCAATATGGAACTCGACTTGTCGCTGCGGCGGCAATCCTGGTAAGTCTTCTGGAAAGACTTCAGGATACTCCTTCACGACTGGAATATCTTCTAACTTTGGCTCAGCGGCTTCCTTATCCACGATGTGCGCCAAGAAGGCAACACATCCCTTATTCAAACATTTTCTAGCCTTCAAGCAACTAATGATCCTTAAGGGCATATCACGCTTCTCTCCGTGTACCACAATTGTTTCTCCATTCGCCATTGGGATGCGAATGGTCTTCTCGTGACATACAATTTCGGCTCTGTTGCTTGACAACCAATCCATTCCTACTACCAGGTCGAAGCTTCCCAACTCGACTAGCAGTAGATCCAGTGTAAACTCGTGCTCTCCCAGCTCTATTACGCATCCTCTGATGACTTCATTTGTTTCAACTAGCTTTCCATTAGCCAGTTCAATTGAGTACGGAATATCTAACTTACTAGCAGTTAACCCAAGCATACTTTTAAATTCTAGCGATACCAAGCTATAGTCGGCACCAGTGTCAAATAGAACAGATGCAAAGCGTTGATTAATAGGGAATGTACCAGTAACTACATTGGGATCCTGGCGTGCTTCCCTCGCACCTATGTTGAAGACTCTGCCTTGTGCTTGATTGAGTTTCGGGCATTCCCGCTTAAAGTGCCCCATGTCTCCACAATTGAAACACCCTGGTCCTCGACCATTCCCATTACCATTACCGCCTTGATTGATGTTCGTTCCCTGGTTACCAGCTTGATTCCCAACATTTCCATGATTTCCATTTCCACCATTTCCTCCCTGTTGGCGGTTTCCATTCCCTCCTCCATAACCTCTTTGATTACCACGACCAGCACCGGTACCAACCCAGCATGTTTCTTTTGAGTGGCCAGTCTTCCCACAAGACTCACATTTCCTGAGTCTGCATGGGCCGGGGTGATGATATTGGCATGTATCACATTTGGGCAGAACGCCCATGTACCCTCTTCCTTTGTTTTCAGCACCAGTTCTGGCCCTGGCTGGTGCGTTTCCCTCTTCTCTCTTGCTGACACTGTTGGTACCCTTTTTCAAGTTTGAGAACTTCCTCTTGTTCTCACTCGATGATTCGACGTGTGTCTCCTTCTTTTTCGGTCCAGAGATTGAAAATTTGTTCAACCGGATAGCTTCCTCAGTCAGTGACACGCTGAGATCAATGGCTTCGGTAATTGTCGGTGGTTTGGACGTTGTTACCATACTCATGATTTGGGTTTCCAATCCCCAGATGAAACGCTCAATGCGTTTAAATTCAGGATCAACCATATATAGCACAACGCATGACAAGTCGTGGAACCTTTGCATATATTCCGCAATTTTTGGGCCGTCCATTTTGAGATTCTAGAATTCCGTTTCCAGCTTCTTTATTTCGGCCCGTGAACAGTATTTCTTCCGCATGAGCTCCTTCAGCTCAGCCCATGTCAGTGCATACGCCGTCGCCTCCCCCAGCGTCTGGACTTGAAGATTCCACCAGGATAAGGCACCATCAAGAAAGAGCCCTGAGATGTATGTAACTTGATGTTCAGGAGCACACTTGCTCATCCTTAAAACAGAATCCGTCTTTTCCGTCCATCTGACGAAAGCAACAACACCCCCAGTGCCGTCGTAATTTAAGGGCTTACAATCCAGAAATTGTTTGTAGGTACAGCCTGTATAGGCGATAACATTTACAGAAAGCATTAGCGGATGTGTAAGAAATATCCAAATGTAACGTAATGTGTCTCAAGCGACTTGGACATTACCATTGGGTGGGTTGTTGTTTCTTGAGGAACCTCCGCTAGTTTCTGCGCGTAAGGCCTCATAGTGTGCTATTGATGCGGTAATTCGCTCCTGTAATTCAGCCTCAGTAGTGGGCAAACGTGTGTCTCGTCGTGGAGGCATCTTCTAAAAGAAGATCATATCGGTCAGGTCATAGTAAGTATAGTAAGTAAGTAATATGCGTATGTAATAACATCCATCAACACAATAACACATAACATCCCATGTCATAATCACAAACAAATAAATCAACAACGCTTGTAATGAGAAGGCTGCGATTGAGCTTTTCATATAACAAGACCACCAATATAGTTTTACAATTGTATCATACGTCAAAAGAGACCAAGGGTCACATCACCCTTGTCTGAATCGTCTAACAATCTACAACAACCAAAAGTCAAAAATCAAAAGTGTGGTCTTCAAAAGTCTTCACAATCATGGCTCAATAACTGTCTTCTCACCAAAAGTAGCCTATCTGCAGGAGACCTAAAACCCCTAAGCTGATGGTGGGGGAGGAGGAGGTGGAGGAATGAAAAGCAAACGGCGCATACGCGCTAACTCCTCCTCGAGCGTGTGAACAAGCTGCAACAAACAAGCAATCTGCTGCTCCATCGTCAGAAATCGGATGTGGAAATCCGGATAAGAAAATAGTGGAGCAGGTGGAAAAGCAGACTGTGACGGATCAGCAAAAGGTGGAGGATGCGAGATCCTCTCGAGCTCAGCAACTCTACGACTCAACATATCCTGCTGGAGTTGCAGGGACACAAGTATATCATTCGTCGTATACCCAACATGAAAGGGATGGTACGGATCCGATAAAGGCATAACGTTGGGCGAAGACCATATAAATGGCTCGCCCATGGGTGCTGAAGAAGAAGCAGGGTGAGGAAACTGTGGCATGAACTGATCGGCTCCTGACACAAAAGGTATGCGACCAAAAGGCTGACTCGATGATCCTTCCCCTAGACAGGGAGGAGGAATGTCCTGAAGAAAGGTAACGGGTAGGTCTGTGCGGTGCGCATCAGACAAGTGTGGGTGCCTGAACAGGTGCAACAGGATGAGTAACTGGTCTGACAAAAGGAGGATAATCGTCCTCCTCAATCCACCCATTGAGGGTGTGAGCATACCTAGGATCCATGTGTGTGGTAAATGGAGCACGGTCATCAAACACAGGGGTCGGGTCGGGCATTGGTGCAACAACAACAGGAACATCAACAACTGGTGGTGCAATAACTGGAACATCAACAACTGCTGGTGCAATAACTGGTGCATCAACAGGGATAGGGTCGTGCACAGGTGGAAGGTCGTGAGCAAGAACGGGCTCTGGTGCTAACTCAGGCTCTAGGTCGGCGGGAGCAAGCTGATGATCAGCGGGTACCTCAGGAAGCTGATCATCAGGGATAACAGGGGCCTCAACAGGCTGCTCCTCAGGGATAAACTCCATCTCATGGTCTGGCTCAAAATCATGTGGGAAGTTAGGGATGAACCCAAGACCCAGTTACGGAATGATAGGATCCATCTCATCATCAAACTCAGGATCAAACTCGAGATCGTGTGGCGAACCATGTGCTGCTGACATAGCAGTGTCGGAATCAGAGTCTGAGGGATACCGCTGTAATCCCAGTGCATGAAGAGTAGAAGACGACACGGACTCAAACGAGTCGGGACCAGACGGGTCAGATAAAACAGGAACCTCGACAGGTGGCAAAACAACGGCATCAGCAACAGGAATATCATCAGCAGGGATAACAAGGTCATCAACTGGTATATCAGCAAGTGGAATAGCGACATTGTCATCAATAAAAGCCCCGCCATCCTGGTCATACTCAGGGGGACCCTCGATGAAGAGATCGACGCCATCGTCTAATATATCGTCGAGAGGTAAATCCTCAACAAGAAGAGCAGCATGAGGAATAGGTGTAGGGATCTGAGCAGGAGGTAGATCCCCGGCAAGAATACCATTAGCTAAAGGTAAATCGTCTCTGAAATCTGGTAAGGCGAAGGGCTGGAAGTCATCGTCGTCACTGCTCGTAGTATCTGAAGTGTAAACCTCGCCCTCTGGAAGGATCTCGTCGTCTGATACTATAGCTATCGGGTGTATGGTGTCTGACACTCCACTCTCGGAGGATGATGACATGGTGTCTGTAACACAACCACAACATATGCACATATATCAGATAAGCATGTAAGCAAATAGCAATGTAATCATGTATGTATCCTAGTCTTCCCAGACTATCCCACCCAGTCTCTCAGACTGAACTCCCTAGTCTCTCAGACTAACTCCCTGGTCTCTAAGACCAAACCTCCCAGTCTCTAAGAATAACTCCCTGGTCTCTAAGACCAAACTTTCCCAGTCTCTAAGACTAAATTTCCCCAGTCTCTAAGACTGACCTCCCTCAGTCTCTAAGACTGAACTCCCTCAGTCTCTAAGACCGAACTCCCTCAGTCTCTAAGACCGAACCTCCCTCAGTCTCTAAGACTGAATTCCCCCAGTCTCTAAGACTGAACCTCCCTCAGTCTCTAAGACTGAATTATATACATAACCTTTTTGAAATGTGTACTTGTGCCTTTTGTTTGTAAAAATGTTTGTTCCCTGTATCTGGACATTTTGGGTATGCAATGAAAATATGTTTGTGAAAACATTTTCGTGAGAGCCCTGATGATCATACTCTAGACTCAAGAAAGAATCCTAGTTCGCTATGATCGAGGCTCTGATACCAAGCTGTCACACCCTGACTTTTGCGGAAGCGTGGTTATTTGGTGTGACTTCTTAATACCATAGCAACAATCATAACAATGCTATATGATAAAAACACGAGATGTTTATCCATTAATAAAGTTTAGAAACTACCACAATACCATTGTTTGAAAACATCAATACCAAATCAAGTTACAACCCATGACGTGTTTAAACGAGTTCATACAGACTCCACAAACGACTTTAAATAAAACCTGAGTTTAGAGACGTGTATCCTATCCAGGATTAGGATACACCCCCTAAGCTCGATATCCATGGTTAACATCTTTTATTCAAACGCAACTTGACGACACATGCATACCCTTGCCAGATCCACTAGTTCCCTGAAATACATGTAGTTTAAAAATATCAACAAAAAGTTGAGCGAGTTCATGTGTATGTCTGTGTGTATAAACCTTTTAAATATGTCTTGTATATATAAATGTCCGTGGTATGTAGCAATAAGGAAAAAGAGATCACCAATGGGTTGCAAAGCCAATGGTATGTGTGAAATGGTGCAGGAAGACTCAAACCTAGCAAATTTGTCTCCGGGATGAAGACAAGTCACCACTATGGGCCGCCCCGGCCTCATGGGTATGGGCTCGCAACACCCAAATAGATCTATCACTCATGCCCATTGGTCCTACAATGAGGACTAATGGCCTTAAGTGTCATGCCCACCACTCACACGATAGCGCAGTAAACCCTCCTTAGGCTAACCATACCATGTATAAAAGTGTCTGTAATAATTGTAACATGTATTCCACCCCCGAAGTGCAAAACTGAAAACAGTTAAAAGAAAAGGGGGACATGAATTCACTGTATTACGTCTTCTGCTCGTAACTCAGACTCTGTCAGCAAACACAACTACTTACAGTGTACTAACGTCTATTAGACGAACGGGCCGTGCCTTTGCTTAGTATTAATGTTATGAGTTACGTTTCTTATATTATTCCGAGTTATAATTGTTTGTCAAAATAATTAATATTTCAACTTAAATTATATTTAGTTTTGGAATAACTGTTTAAACAATATTCTGTATTAATACTTCTCAAGTATTTAACTTTCGTACTTCCTTCCCAAGGATGGGGTGTCTTATACATGTATTTGTATTATTGTATTTGTAATTTCCGAAATAATATATTTCTAAGTCTCACTTAAGAAAATATATTAGTAAACTCATTTTGTCCAAAATAATGTATTGTCCCGAAAATATATATTTTTCCCAAAAATCATACATCTTCTAACTATACTAGGAAAATATATTTTTATTTCCCAAAAATAATATATTTCTCCTTGTCCAAAAATAATATATACCAAAATATATAAGTAACGGTATTGTTTTTGGATAATAAACTTCATTGTACTTATTAAGTTATATAATATAACCATTTCACCGAGTATACAAATAGTCACACAAGTGTCTTAATATGAAATATATATTCTAAATATATACTTATCCATTTTCATTTACAAAACCAACCTCCGATACTTTATATTTTTATCACAAAAATTATGGCGACGTTTATGTTTGAAAAACATAGCTTAAAATGATATGAAATATATATGCTTAAAATGATATGCTTATATATAAGTAACGGTATTGTTTTTGGATAATAAACTTCATTGTACTTATTAAGTTATATAATATAACCATTTCACCGAGTATACAAATAGTCACACAAGTGTCTTAATATGAAATATATATTCTAAATATATACTTATCCATTTTCATTTACAAAACCAACCTCCGATACTTTATATTTTTATCACAAAAATTATGGCGACGTTTATGTTTGAAAAACATAGCTTAAAATACGCTAGTAAACACTTGTCTAGAAAATATTTTCTAAGTGTTTATATTTTTAGAAAATTTCGCCATAGTTTCCCCTAAAAACGGAGGTGTCCATGCTATATAAGCATATCATTTTCTTTTCAAAAATCAACCCAACAATCAATAATCAAACTACACTTCCCAAGTGCAAAAACAATACACTTTAAATAGTAACATGAACTTGATTTTTCATAAAAACGCGTAGTAACTTGGTAAAGTGTTTAGTGGGTTTAGTTACCTTCCAAAGTGTGTTTACTTCTTTTAAAATCTCATTCTTGCAAAGGTTTGGTGTTTACAACTTGTAAACATAATTTACAAAAATGTTTATCCATAGCTGTAACACCTCGAAAATTCACGTCCTATAAAGTGTTGACACGTGTCATATGTTTGAACGTGTGAAAGAATGTTATAAAAGGACTAAAGTTGACAATCATGGAAAGTATGTGAATATACGAGTTCTAAATGTCAACAGTGAGTAAATATATTGTATATTAACCCTACATGACGCTCATACCTTCAAACGAATAAATCATGGATCATATGAAGCTAAAAATGAAAGAAAGTGAGGGATTACAAACTACAGGGGTTAAATGTGTCAACATGTTTAAGTTATACCTCTGAGTGACCTTTTAACAAACCCGAACCTTTGTAACGGTTAATTATGCTCACTAGAATACACGATATAAATTTCATAAAGTTTCGTTATCGTATGAGAAAGTTATGATCAAATTCGTATACGAGGGGTTAAAGGCGTCAACGTTGAAAGTTAGGACTTTTCGGGTAACAATAAGTTAACCGGGGACTTAACAAAATGGGTATATGTCTTGAAGCCCCTAAACATCAATTTGGAGGGCTCAATATGCAAGAAAATGAAGTCTAAACAAAGTTTGAAGAGCCAAGGACCATTGCATAAAAATCTAAAATTTGGAGATTTGATCAGAAGGGCCTCGCGCCACGCGAAGCCCCAGGAGGGGGCCTTCGCGTCATGCCTAGGGCTGTCTGATCCGAATTTCTTGGTTTCTTGTCTGCCATGGCCCTTGTAATCGACTTTTATCTGATTTTCCTCATCTTGCTTGACCCCTAAACCACCCCTAGACACTTAGGGACACTTATGGATGAATTGTGGTCAGTTGTAGACTTGCATGTCAACAATCTAGTGGGTTCTTGATCACTATATAAAGCCACTAAGTTGCAACAAGTTCTTCACACCTTCTCTTGCATTCCTGATCATTTCTGGAGCTCAAGACTTCTCTCAAGTGATCACTAATCGTACATAGGACCTTGGTAAGTTTGCTTAACCTCTCTTAGTTAAGTTTTTGCTTAGTTTTAGCTTAAAAGTCAAATCGTCGTAATTAGCTGTTGACTTAACGATTAATCACTAATGGTCCAGTGATTAGTCGAATTGAAAGTAGTTATAAGTTGGTAATTATGTGGGTAATAAACCCTTAAAAGGGTTCCCCCTGATTCCCACTCTAACTAGGTCAAATGTCGGGTCAAACTTGTTATTAAAAAAGTCAACAGAATGTTTAAATTACAATTTATGCATAATTAGCAATGTAGAACACTTATAACCTGTTTGATCATTAATATAACTTGGTAATGAATGTAAGAACATGTCTAAACATATTCAACCCGACAATTTTCAGTTGAGACCCGGTTCGGAACCGAAAGTCGCATAGTTTGACTTTTGCTTTGACTTTCAGTTCTGACCCGTTTAAGCATGTTTTAGAAATTCCTTAGAGCTCTAATAGGACCAGGTTACATGCTAGTATAACCCTCTATGATTATACACCTCGGATCATTAGTTATCCGATTAATACGCATGATTCCGTTAATTGCTCATATGTTGACCATTATGCCCTTTTTACCTTAAAACGTGATTTTTGAAAATGTAAAAGAGTAGAAACCTTAGTTACTGATATATAAAGTTGCACCCAAAATTTGACATCAGTTTGAGGTGTAGATTGAGAGTTATGCTCATTAGCGTAATTAGAAAGTTTATTAGCGATTAAACGACATGATTAGCGTATAGCCTATTTAAACATACTTTTTGGTATCAAAATTATTACCCACTGATGTAATATATTATTTTGGGATTTTGAAGATTTTTAATTAATTTTAGGCTGAGCATAACTTATAGTCGTAGGCTTAATCCGGTAATTGTCGGTTTTGCCCTCACGGGCTATAAAATGAGTTTTACATATCTAATTGACTCCAAACCTTTTGCTACTGATTTCATATGATAAATAAATTATTTTAAACCTTCTGGAATAATAAAAATATCAGATTTATATATAGAACCCGGAAACGGCTTCTAATCGCCTTATTAAGCGTTTTTAAAACATAGTATGTATTAAAACTATTTTAATCATACAAAGGTTGATACCCACTGATATTTGAGGTAAATTATAATATTTTAATAGTAAGCAAAATTTGTTTAACTCAGACTCCAGTTTTGAGCTTTTCGGCTTATGTGAAATTACCAAAATGCCCCTACGGTGCATAAATTGGTTATAATTGATAAATTTCACATATGTACTTTACCCTACTATTATAACTTAGTAAATTGAGTATTTTTGCTGATTATATCAGACCTGTAACTCAGGTTAATACTTAAACTCTTTAATAACCTTTTAAATGACCAAACTACCTCTACGGGGCATAGTTTGTGTTTAGGTTCATTTCGGGCATAATAAAAGACATCTTACTGATGTCACAACATATTTGAAGCATACTAACTTAGGAAACCAGTATATGGCTCTTACGGATACCCGTTACGCTTATTACGCAATCGGTTCGGTTTATGTAACTAGTTTACATAAATTAGCCGAAGCTGGTCAAACCTTATCGGTTTTATCTCAAATTCCAGAATGTGTATGAAATACCCATATTAAACAAGCCTTCAAACTTATCGGGTCTAAATCACATTCTATTCCGGTCTTCGCTTAATCGTGCGTACGAACCGTACCTTTGAAACTAACCGGTCTAAGCTTAAGCTTAACTAAAGACCCGTTAGGATTCTAATAGGTTATTATAAACCTTCGTTCCAGATTAGGAGCCCAGTAAAAGCTATCTGTACTTGCTGAATTGATATATGGCTGGGATTGAATTTATATTTAGCTCAGGTAAATACTTTTAACTTATTTTCCCTATACGGGCTTGGGTTACGGTATATAATATACCGCTTGGTCGGGCATCAAATCTTCCATCGTTTGGTGGTTAATTGAATAATTTGATTGGCCCGTTTAAACAGTTTTGTTTACTTAAAGCCTTTGGGGGGTTAATGACCATGTCCCGGATATCCTTGGCATCATTTTACGAAATGGCCACGACCTAAGCGCGGAGTGTAGGCGTACAATCGTCAGTGCATAAATAGTTGATGTGCTGTGTCTATTGATCTTTAACCCGGTACGTCCGGGCTACTGAACGCATAAGGAACATGTAATTCGTTCACAAGATTATATATTTAAATAATTGTCCCAAGTATAAAAGAATAATTTTGCCTCTGTGCATTTTAATCAAATTATAAAAGATATTTTTGCCGAAGTGCATTCAAATCAATTTTCAAACTCTTTTCAAAATGAGTCAGTTGATAGTATTTACCAGTGTAAACTGATGTATTTTTTAAAAAGGCTAAATGCAGGTACTATACGTAATAGGCTGGCTACTCCAGGCATCAATAATCAAGTCTCGCAAGCTTTAGATGTTAAAGTCTGTTGAACAGTGTTATCTTTTTATTTTAGATCCGCCTGTGGATCCATCTTACATTCCGTTGTAATACTAGATATTACTTTATATTCGGATTGTAATATATTTATCTTTTGCTTCCGCTGTGCATTTATATATTGTGTTGTTTGACTATGATGATATCAACTACGTCACGATACTCCCCACCGGGCCCACCGGTAATACGTGGAAAGTCGGGGTGTGACAGGTTGGTATCAGAGCCAACATTGAGTGAATTAAACACTAACTTTTGTGTTTAATCTCAATGACACATTAGCACATTCTTTGACCTTCTGAGTCTAGACTTAACATAGGAATAATCTCAATCTTAATCTGGAAACTTTGCTTCCAATATTTTTATATATTGGATACCTCGCCAAGCTAAGAAGCTGTAATAGAAATTCTCCACATCCGGAGCCTTGAAAAGCTGAACTTCGTACCGCGGTGAGGATGAAACGTGCAACCAAGGAGGAAGCATTCAGAAATAAAATGAAGAAGAAACTCCTTTTTGCGGAAGATCGTTTCCTTAATAGTCCTTCTAAGGACATATTTATTTTTTCAGTCCCTTCGAGGACAACATTATTTCTTTCAAAGTCCCTTTTAGGGCAAACCTGAAATTTTTATTTTATAGTGGAATGACTGAATTTTCATCCTATATATGAAATATGAAATAAATGAAAAATAACATTCCTTTAATAAGATCTACCATTATAATAAAATGACAAAATCTAAAAAGGACAAAACCTAGCCACGTGTCATTTTAAGACAAGGCCAAGATGGTAGTTCCATAATTAGATTAAGATCCATATTAACACCTCAATTTAGGATTTGTTCTGCGTTAAATATTCGAAAGAATCTTGAAGGTAAAACCTAGCCTAAATGTCACTGCAGACAAGGCCAAGATGGTAGAACCTATTCAAGAGATTCAAACCCTTGTTAACATCTGTAACATGTTAACACTCCTGGCAGACGTGATTCGTTAAAATCACACACATCATTTTTATTTAAGGATCTTTCCAAAGATTCCTAACCCAATTTAATGATCTCTGAATCATGGGTTTAAATCATCAATTAAGATGATCATATTTAGACCATACGTGGTAATATGGTGCCTACGGGCCTTGCTCATTTCCATATGAGCCAAAAGACAGTGGTAGCTATGACTCCCTGTCAGAAAAGGTAATGGACTATGTTCAAACCTTCATGCCTCGATTCTCTGAAATCCTGGCTTATGATTAAAAAAAAAAATTGTCCTTGTGACTAGGCCTTATGTGCTAATATATGTTGTTATTTTTTATAATTAGGATAAATTATAATAGAAATCCTAAATAAATATGATTAATAAATTAGCCAAATATGGTCTCTGTTTACCATGGTTAATGAATTTCCCTAAGGGGCAATTCCGTAATAAACATCCCTAAGATGGGAAGTGCCTACGGGCTATAGTTAATGTCCTTTGAGACTAAAGACAGTGGTAGCCTACAGCTCCCTGTCAAGAAAAAGGTAATGAACTTTGATTCAAACCTTAATGCATCGATTCTCTGAAATCATGGCTTATAAATTAAACTTGTCTACGCGACTAGGCCATTTGTGCTATTATTAAAACCTTAATGCCTCGATTCTCTGAAATCATGGCTTATAAATTAAACTTGTCTACGCGACTAGGCCATTTGTGCTATTATTAACTTATAAATTAGGATTTATGATAAAAATCCTAAAGAAAATAAATATCCTTCCTTCCCTGCCAGTATGCATTTTAAAAAGAATCTTAAAGGTGAAACCTAGCCTACGCGGCCAAGAGGGTGAAACCTACTCAAGGGATTCAGACCCTTGTTAACACCTAAGAACGTGTTAGCACTCCTGACAAATGTGATTCGATAAAATCACAACAGTCATCCCTATATTGGAAATTTTTAAATTCCTAATTTGCCTTATGATCTAGAAATCATGGCTTATATCATCTTATAAGATGATCATATTATAAACATCCGTGAGTGATGAAGTGCCTACGGGCTAAATTTGTTGTCCGATAAGACAACGACAGTGATGGTCTTTGACCCTGTCTAAAGATGTTGGAATACGTCCAAGCATAGTAGTCGGTAGGGTCCATACGATCTAGACTAATATCATCTAAAAAGATGATCATACCATAAATATCCCTTAGGAGGGAAATGCCTACGGGCTATAATTAACGTCCTCCGAGACTAAAGACAGTGGTAGCCTACAACTCCCTGTCAAGAAAAGATGTTTTGCCTACGGGCTATAATAAATTGTCCATCTGAGACATTGACATTATGATCTTTATGATTCCCTGTCTAAGTTGGTGAGCTATGCTCAAGCCGAATAGTCAATATGATTAATGCAATCCTGACTTATATCATCTAAAATGATGAATCCATTATAAACATCCATTAGTGATGTTTCGCCTACGGGCCATATTATATTGTCCATTTGTGACACAAACATTATGATCTCTATGATCCCCTGTTTAAGGTAGTGAGCTGTGCTCAAGCCTAATAGTCTATATGATCATTGCGATCCTGACTAGTATCATCAGTATGATGATAAATTCATAATATTGACATCCCTAGTGATGAATTGCCTACGGGCTATACTTTACTCTATTGTCGATAAGACAAAATAGTGGTGATCTTTATGATCCCCTATTCAAAATGGTGGGATTATACCCAACCCTAATAGTCAATATGATCGATGTGATCATGACTAATATAATTAGATACGATAATTATATATAGACATCCATTAGTGATGTTAATTGGTTTACCTTTCTGTCAAGTGAATCGCCTTTCAAGACGACGACATTTGTAGTCTATGACTCCCTGTCCAAAGGTGAAGAACTACGTTCAAGCCTTAAAACTCCTGATCTAATAAGATTGCAGCCTATGAATTGATGTCCTTGTGACAAATCCACAAGTTATATTTCAAGTCACCCATAACAAGCCTCCGTGCTATAATTCGTCGTTCGTGACAAGTTAACATACTAAATGTTAACATCCCTGGTGATAGGCCTTAGAGCCATATCCTATAACGTCCTAGAGACAAGGCCATCTGTGCTGTATCTAAATGTCATTACGACAAGGCCTTCGCGCCATATGATTACTTATGTCCTTCATCACTGGGCTTTATGCCATATCTTTCTACGTCCCTCGCGACAGGCTTCTATGCCATATATGTATATATATAACCAAAGTCATGTAAGGCTAGCCTTTGAGCTATTTATAATCATCCTTGTGACAAAGACAGTTGTGACATTATGGTCCCCTGTCAAGCAAGTATTGGACTAGCTCCAAACCTTGAATGCCATTGATAGTCCTTTTGTGACCTAAGCTAAATGTAATAGATATACATTCAAATAGCATTCATTAAGAATTTTCAGAACATAATGGCCTATACGGTTCGTGGATGCCGTGGCTAATCTATGTCAGGTCATCAGGATGATGAATAATAATGGTTTAATTTGGTAATTAGTACCAAGTTTTGAGTATGGAAAACTCGGATGAGATGAGCAATAGTCGCGATGCTACTAATGCGACAAAAGCAAATAATGTCTCAAACGTAAACCTCAATATTAACGGAGTTAATCTCCAAGCGGTGGTTAACGCAACAGTTTGAAAGGCCATGGGAAAAGGTCATGAAACAATCCAAAGAGCCGAATGCTTCTCGCTCTAAATTTCATTCAAAACCACGTTCAATTGCTCATAAGAAGAGCTTTGTTCACACTTCGAATATGAAAGATGAACCAAAGGAGGAGGATAACTCCCAGAAATCTAAGAAAGAGAGCAAGTACAGGCTTAATAAAAAGCAACGAAAGTTCAGTAAGAAGCCTGTATGTAATAATTGCTATAAAAGACACTAGGGACAGTGTCGAATAGAACCAGGACCAAAGCAGTGTGACATCTGCTAAGGAACAGGTCATCATTTCCCAGGAATGTAGGGACATAAAGAATGCAGTCTATCACGGCTGTGGTGAGTAAGGCCGCATCAGAACTAGATTCCATAAAGCTGCCAAAGAAGGTGTAGCTGGGCCTGGAAAGGCTAAAGGAAGAAATTCCTGAACTCACCTGATGAATGCCAAGAGGCAGTTCACGATGTCGTCAAGCACGTTCCTTATCATTTACCAATGATAATTTTTGCTAAGTGTCCTGATTTAATATAGGCAATAATAAATCTTCATAAACCATAAGCTTAGCAAACTTTTAAATTATCCACAAGGTATAACTTACCAAGGAAACCATAGTAACCGATTCTTCTAGTATCGGCAAGGAATCCTTCCGAAAAATCTAAGAGTACTCTTTCTCCATATAGAGTACGACAACATATGATATTTTAATTATTTTTCTCATTGTTTTTCTATCGCCTGCGAATGCCAAACTATGTTTGATAAAAGTGCCATATGAGGATTGGCGTATCCTAGTGTGACCCATAGATTACTTCCATGCCTGATCAGTATGGAGGTTTAATACATGGAACCTCTGAGATATCCCAATGGTCATATTGTACTAAAGTCGACTAGTAGTATTCAAAGAAGATATCCAGAATGGAATTGTCCAAGTAAATGTTCCCGATTAAGGGATTCGTGGACTTATAACATAAATGTGTCGCTTATTTGACACAAGCAATGATGGATGAACTAGAGCCTGAGATATGGAAAATCTCCGTAGCCTCCTTGTATCTTGATTATCTTCTCATAAGTTTTCCCTGCTTACCTCCTGGGAGGCAGGTAGAGTTAAGATTAACATCCCACTGTGGGCTGGAGTATTGTGAAAACTCCATATTGATTATGGAATAATCAAAACCTTGATTAAGTTGGTTTTAAGACATAGGCTCATATAGCCTGACTCAATGTTATGAGGGTTTGATATTGTTAAATAGGAAAGACGGTTCATTTTGCTTATGCATTAATTACCGCAACCCTATTAAGGCAACAATTAAGAATCGCCATTAGCTGCCCAGGATCGTCGAATTGTTCGACTAGCTGTAAGGATTAGCTATTCCTTAAGGTTAGTTTTGAGCAATGGTTGGAATAACCATCTCACCTTAAGATAAGCTTCTCTATAATAATTGCTATATAAGTATCAAGGTGGCTCCTTTGGAGACCTTGTATAAATGAAATATCGAAACATCCGTTGGATGGACGAGACTTTGAGAAGTCCACATATAAGAATCTGAAAGTTGCATTGGAAACAACGAATAAGATTCATACAAATCCCTAATCATCAGTAAGCTGCCAGTATTCGGCAGAAAAATCAAGAATTTATGAAAGTAGCAAACCTCCTAAGATCTTGTTAAAGAATAAGGCTCAACAAAAGATATCACCCAGGAAGGGTGTGCCAAATTTGTTAAATTTTCAGGCTAGTTAAGCTCTGAATATATAGAACCATTCGAAGGAAATCAAATGTATCAAGATCAAGTAGCTTATAAGTTAAAACCAATTTAAGGAGCTTGGCGGAGCTCGCAATACATTGCACACCAGTGATTGAAGGATGTGTTTCGCCCAAAGACAAGGGACGGCAATGATACGATATGGGTTATAGTTGATAGATTGACTAAGTCAGCACATTTCCTACCCATCAAGGAGACTTATAGCTCCGATATGTTATCCCAGTTGTACGTGGATAAGATTGTAGCTTTACATGGCATACCTGTGTCTATTATCTCTGACAGAGATACTAGATACACGTCACGTTTATGGAAGAGTTTCCAGCAATGTTGGGGCACACGTTTGAATTTTAGTACAGCTTACCATCCTCAGACGGACGGTCAGAGTGAGCGTATTATTCAAACTTTGGAAGACATGCTTCGAGCATGCGTGATTGATTTGGGTGGTAGTTGGGATAACTACCTACCATTAAATGAAATCTCCTACAACAATAGCTACCATACCAGCATTAAGGCTGCGCCTTCGAGGCCTTATACGGTAGAAAGTGTAGAACGCCCGTTTGTTGGGCGGAAGTTGGAGATGTCCAATTATCAGGACCAGAGATAGTCTTTGAAACGACGGACAAGATTGTCCAGATTTGTGACCGTCTCAAAGCTGCCCGAGATAGGCCGAAGAGTTACGCAGATCCAAAGCGTAAACCTATGAAATTTGAAGTAGGCAACTAAGTGTTGCTTAAAGTATCACCCTGGAAAGGGGTGATGCGATTTGGTAAGAAAGGTGAGTTAAGCCCGAGGTATATGGGACCATTCGAGATCATCGAATGTGTTGGATCAGTGGCTTACAAGTTAAATTTACCTGAAGAGCTCAGTGGTATTCATAACGTATTCCACGTCTGTAATCTGAAGAAATGCCTAGCTGACGGGTCGCTAGTCATACCACACACAGATGTGCATATAGATGAGAGCTTGAAATTTGTGGAAAACCATTGTCGATTGAAGATCAACAGGTTAAGAAGCTTCGAAGAAAGCATGTGACTATTGTAAAGGTCAAATGGGATGCCCGTAGAGGTCCCGAATATACGTGGGAGGTTGAGTCCATGATGAAAGAAAAGTACCCTCATTTGTTTCAATAAATAGGTCGAGATTTCTTTTAAGGGGATGAGGATGTAACACCTCGAAAATTCACGTCCTATAAAGTGTTGACACGTGTCATATGTTTGAACGTGTGAAAGAATGTTATAAAAGGACTAAAGTTGACAATCATGGAAAGTATGTGAATATACGAGTTCTAAATGTCAACAGTGAATAAATATATTGTATATTAACCCTACATGACGCTCATACCTTCAAACGAATAAATCATGGATCATATGAAGCTAAAAATGAAAGAAAGTGAGGGATTACAAACTACAGGGGTTAAATGTGTCAACAAGTTTAAGTTATACCTCTGAGTGACCTTTTAACAAACCCGAAGCTTTGTAACGGTTAATTATGCTCACTAGAATGCACGATATAAATTTCATAAAGTTTCGTTATCGTATGAGAAAGTTATGATCAAATTCGTATACGAGGGGTTAAAGGCGTCAACGTTGAAAGTTAGGACTTTTCGGGTAACAATAAGTTAACCGGGGACTTAACAAAATGGGTATATGTCTTGAAGCCCCTAAACATCAATTTGGAGGGCTCAATATGCAAGAAAATGAAGTCTAAACAAAGTTTGAAAAGCCAAGGACCATTGCATAAAAATCTAAAATTTGGAGATTTGATCAGAAGGGCCTCGCGCCACGCGAAGCCCCAGAGGGGGGGGGGCCTTCGCGTTACGCCTAGGGCTGTCTGATCCGAATTTCTTGGTTTCTTGTCTGCCATGGCCCTTGTAATCGACTTTTATCCGATTTTCCTCATCTTGCTTGACCCCTAAACCACCCCTAGACACTTAGGGATACTTGTGGATGAATTGTGGTCAGTTGTAGACTTGCATGTCAACAATCTAGTGGGTTCTTGATCACTATATAAAGCCACTAAGTTGCAACAAGTTCTTCACACCTTCTCTTGCATTCCTGATCATTTCTGGAGCTCAATACTTCTCTCAAGTGATCACTAATCGTACATAGGACCTTGGTAAGTTTGCTTAACCTCTCTTAGTTAAGTTTTTGCTTAGTTTTAGCTTAAAAGTCAAACCGTCATAATTAGCGGTTGACTTAACGATTAATCACTAATGGTCCAGTGATTAGTCGAATTGAAAGTAGTTATAAGTTGGTAATTATGTGGGTAATAAACCCTTAAAAGGGTTCCCCCTGATTCCCACTCTAACTAGGTCAAATGTCGGGTCAAACTTGTTATTAAAAAAGTCAACAGAATGTTTAAATTACAATTTATGCATAATTAGCAATGTAGAACACTTATAACCTGTTTGATCATTAATATAACTTGGTAATGAATGTAAGAACATGTCTAAACATGTTCAACCCGAAAATTTTCAGTTGAGACCCGGTTCGGAACCGAAAGTCGCATAGTTTGACTTTTGCTTTGACTTTCAGTTCTGACCCGTTTAAGCATGTTTTAGAAATGCCTTAGAGCTCTAATAGGACCAGGTTACATGCTAGTATAACCCTCTGTGATTATACACCTCGGATCATTAGTTATCCGATTAATACGCATGATTCCGTTAATTGCTCATATGTTGACCATTATGCCCTTTTCACCTTAAAACGTGATTTTTCAAAATGTAAAAGAGTAGAAACCTTAGTTACTTATATATAAAGTTGCACCCAAAATTTGACATCAGTTTGAGGTGTAGATTGAGAGTTATGCTCATTAGCGTAATTAGAAAGTTTATTAGCGATTAAACGACATGATTAGCGTATAGCCTATTTAAACATACTTTTTGGTATCAAACTTATTACCCACTGATGTAATATATTATTTTGGGATTTTGAAGATTTTTAATTAATTTTAGGCTGAGCATAACTTATAGTCGTAGGCTTAATCCGGTAATTGTCGGTTTTGTCCTTACGGGCTATAAAATGAGTTTTACATATCTAATTGACTCCAAACCTTTTGCTACTGATTTCATATGATAAATAAATTATTTTAAACCTTCTGGAATAATAAAAATATCATATTTATATATAGAACCCGGAAACGGCTTCTAATCGCCTTATTAAGCGTTTTTAACGCATAGTATGTATTAAAACTATTTTAATCATACAAAGGGTGATACCCACCGATATTTGAGGTAAATTATAATATTTTAATAGTAAGCAAAAGTTGTTTAACTCAGACTTTAGTTTTGAGCTTTTCGGCTTATGTGAAATTACCAAAATGCCCATACGGTGCATAAATTGGTTATAATTGATAAATTTCACATATATACTTTACCCTACTATTATAACTTAGTAAATTGAGTATTTTTGCTGATTATATTAGACCTGTAACTCAGGTTAATACTTAAACTCTTTTATAACCTTTTAAATGACCAAACTACCTCTACGGGGCATAGTTTGTGTTTAGGTTCATTTCGGGCATAATAAAAGACATCTTACTGATGTCACAACATATTTGAAGCATATTAACTTAGGAAACCTGTATATGGCTCTTACGGATACCAGTTACGCTTATTACGCGATCGGTTCGGTTTATGTAACTAGTTTACTTAAATTAGCCGAAGCGGGTCAAACCTTATCGGTTTTATCTCAAAATCCAGAATGTGTATGAAATACCCATATTAAACAAGCCTTCAAACTTTTCGGGTCTAAATCACATTCTATTCCGGTCTTCGCTTAATCGTGCGTACGAACCGTACCTTTGAAACTAACCGGTCTAAGCTTAAGCTTAACTAAAGACCCGTTAGGATTCTAATAGGTTATTAAAAACCTTCGTTCCAGATTAGGAGCCCAGTAAAAGCTATCTGTACTTGCTGAATTGATATACGGCTGGGATTGAATTTATATTTAGCTCAGGTAAATACTTTTAACTTATTTTCCCTATACGGGCTTGGGTTACGGTATATAATATACCGCTTGGTCGGGCATCAAATCTTCCATCGTTTGGTGGTTAATTGAATAATTTGATTGGCCCGTTTAAACAGTTTTGTTTACTTAAAGCCTTTGGGGGGTTAATGACCATGTCCCAGATATCCTTGGCATCATTTTACGAAATGGCCACGACTTAAGCGCGGAGTGTAGGCGTACACTCGTCAGTGCATAAATAGTTGATGTGGTGTGTCTATTGATCTTTAACCCGGTACGTCCGGGCTACTGAACGCATAAGGAACATGTAATTCGTTCACAAGATTATATATTTAAATAATTGTCCCAAGTATAAAAGATTAATTTTGCCTCTGTGCATTTTAATCAAATTATAAAAGATATTTTTGCCGAAGTGCATTCAAATCAATTTTCAAATTCTTTTCAAAATGAGTCAGTTGATAGTATTTACCAGTGTAAACTGACGTATTTTTCAAAAAGGCTAAATGCAGGTACTATACGTAATAGGCTGGCTACTTCAGGCATCAATAATCAAGTCTCGCAAGCTTTAGATGTTAAAGTCTGTTGAACAGTGTTATCTTTTTATTTTAGATCCGCCTGTGGATCCATCTTACATTCCGTTGTAATACTAGATATTACATTATATTCGGATTGTAATATATTTATCTTTTGCTTCCGCTGTGCATTTATATATTGTGTTGTTTGACTATGATGATATCAACTACGTCACGATACTCCCCACCGGGCCCACCGGTAATACGTGGAAAGTCGGGGTGTGACAATAGCATTTTCTTGTTTCTCTAGGGTTTATTTATTTGTCTTTCCACTAAAAATAGTGTAAGTTTAATAAAAACCATGATCCTTCAAGAACCATCTTTTTAACTTGGTTTCTTTTAGAAAAACCATTCACAAATCTTGGATTTACAAGTTTACTAGTTCACTTGGTTTGTCACTTTACAAGAAAATCATTTCACTTTCAAGTTCATGTTTGATCAAGAGGATGATTATTTCATGTAAACCCATAATCACCTTCTAACTTGTTAAACCATGTTTTTAATCATACTTTAACAAGTTCCATATGATGATCAACATCATATTATCAAGAAGTCAACAATCAAGTGCCATGCATGCTTTAATCAACATCATTTTAACAAGATTTCATCATCTTTAAGTTTCATGTTCATGATTCTTGTTTAAGTCTTTTAGTGTTCTTGTGATTTTCATCATACTACATCTTTTAATCATATAAAAAAAGTAAACAAGAGTTAAGAGAGATCTTACTACTAGCTTTAAGCTAGGGAAGAACACTTGTGAAAAAGATGATAAATTTGGTGTGTAAAAGCAAGTAAGAGAGCTCCTTGATGATCCACAAGCTTCAAGCTCCAAGAATCACCTTCTAACACTTGAATCAAGCTTGAAAATGGATGTATGGTGGTGACAAGGTGGTGATGGTGGCGGCACAAGGGTGAGCCGAAAGGGAGAGAGAGAGAGTATGAGGGAGGTGGTGTAAGCTTGTGAAGTGGGAGAATGAAAGATCTTGTGAATGTTCCACCATACTTATAATGATTTCTCAATATTATGTTCAAGATATCAAGCAACAATCTAAATAAAATATTAGAAGGAGATCTAGTGGGATATGGTGATCTTGGTGGTGGGGTCCTCCTTGGACCGTAAATGGGCATGCGGGGGTTAATTGTAAAATTTGGTGGTAAGTGGGTAAATAGTTGGTGGTTAAGTGTAATATCTAGTGTCAAATGTGTATGGAACTTTATATAATGTGTTGGGGTATTCGGGGACCATAACTAGTCCAAAAATAATAAAACAATGTTTCTGACAAAATTTTGGTGTCCCGGGTAATGTCCGGTTGTTCGGTTAGATACCGGTTCGTTAAAGCGCTAAGTTATACCGTATAGTGTCTTTTATGTAACTTTTTGTGACACGATTAATTCCCAACACTTAGGAAAGCATTCAGGACCATTTAGTCAATTTTCTGTACAATACTAGTATGTTAAATGCTGAATTTTTGCTGAAAATGCAAAATTCTGCACTTAAAGTGAGTTTTAGGCACTTTCCGGCACTCAAACTATCACCTAGTGACGTAGTTTTATGGTCCTCACTTCCCTACACACCATACTAGTGTAGTACCTTGTCCCTGGCCCATACTCGGTCTCAAAACACTGTCTGTCTATTTACTGAACCCTGTCAGCATATTCCCGTTCTATCTGTTAACTGTGCTAACTGTGCTTTGTGCATCATGTATATCAATAAAGTTTGTCTGTGATAATGATGTGACATTATGTAATATGTGATGCACATGTAAGTATGATGCGGTAATCAGAAAGCTGTTAAGTAATTCAGCACAGTCATTAAGCACTTAATTAATATTAATTAATTATACGGATACCTGGTTTAATGAGGGTTGTCACAGCGAAGGCCCTACTTAATTCCTTCACGGCCCGCGACCATATAATAAAATTTTATTTTCTTGCTTTTTCATAAAAATTAGGTTTTAGGGGTCCGGGTTATCACTTACGGAGTGTTTTAGGAAAATTTCGTGCAGGTCCTTACATCCTCCTCACCTTATTTAAAATCTCGTCCTCGAGATTTATTGGAATAAGTAAGGATATTTTTGCTTCATCTTTGATTCCAATTCCCATGTGTACTCAGGTCCTCTTTTCGAATCCCACTTTACTTTGACTAGCACCAATCTTTTGTGCTTGAGGAACTTGACCTTTCTGTCTTCTATTTGAAGAGGTTTTTCTATAAATTTTAACTTTTCATTTACCTCTATATCTTGAAGTGTTACTATCATTGATTCATCAGATAAACACTTTTTAAGATTAGATACATGAAACACATCATGTACCCCGGCTAGTTCTTCTGGTAGTTGTAATCGATAGGCAACTGGTCCTATTCATTGGGTAACGGCAAATGGTCCTATGTACCTTGGACTTAGCTTTCCTTTCTTACCGAATTGAACTACTCCTTTCCAAGGAGAAACTTTCAATAGTACCTTGTCTCCAACTTGGAATTCTAAAGGTTTACGTCGATTGTCTGCATAACTCTTCTGGCGATCTCGAGCTGTTTTCAGTCTTTCCTTGATTTGAGTTATTTTGTCGGTGGTTTCTTGCACAATCTCGGGACCTGATAATTGACTTTCTCCTATTTCTGCCCAGCATACTGGAGTCCAACACTTTCGTCCATACAGTGCTTCGAATGGGGCAGCGTTGATGCTTGTCTGATAACTGTTGTTATAGGAGAATTCTATTAATTGTAAATGCTCATCCCAATTTCCACCGAAATCTATTACACATGCCCTGAGCATGTCTTCTAGGGTTTGGATTGTCCTTTCACCTTGTCCATCTGTTTGGGGATGGTCTGCAGTACTTAAATTTAATCATGTCCCCATTGCTTCTTGGAAACTTATCCAAAAATGCGAAGTAAAACGACTATCCCTATCTGACACAACAGAGAATGGGACTCCATGTAGGGATACTACCTCGTCTACGTATAACTTAGCCAATCTTTCCATGATAAAGGTTTCCTTCATTGGTAGGAAATGAGCTGATTTGGTTAATCGATCTACAATCACCCAGATTGCATCGTTACCTTTCCTGGTTTTGGGTAGCTTAGTAACAAAATCCATTGTTATTAGTTCCCATTTCCATACAGGCATTTCTAACTGTTGAAGTAAACCTGAGGGTTTCTGGTGTTCTGCCTTAACTTGCGAACAAGTTAGACACTTAGAGGCGTATCTAGCTATGTCCTTTTTCATTCCTATCCACCAGAAGTTATTTCTTAGATCTTGATACATCTTGTTATTACCAGGATGCATTGTATACCTAGATTTATGAGCTTCCTCTAATATCTTATCTCTTAAGTTTCCTTGTCTAGGTACCCAAATCCTTTTCTTATGGAATCTCCAAATTCCATCAGTCCCTTGCTCTAATTTTTTTATCCTTCCTTTCATTCCTTCAGCATCATCCTGGATTGTTGTTTCCTGAATCTTTTTCAATTGGTCCATTAAATCCAATTGTAGATTTAATCTAAGAGCACGAACTCACCTTTGCTTCTCATGGTACTTATGACTTAAGGCATCGGCTACCACATTTGCCTTTCCTTCGTGATTTAAAATATCACAATCGTAATCACTTAAAATTTCCATCCATCTTCTTTGCCTCATGTTTAATTCTTTTTGCCCAAATATATACCTTAAACTCTTATGATCTGTATAGACAATAAACTTACTTCCATACAGATAATGTCTCCAAATTTTAAGGGCAAAAATTATTGCTCCTAATTCTAGATCACGAGTCGTATAATTTTCCTCGTTCTTTTTCAATTGTCTTGATGCATACGCAATTACCTTTTTGCGTTGCATTAGAACACAACCTAATCCTAGCTTGGAAGCATCACAGTAGACTTCAAAATCTTCTGTTCCTTCTGGTAAGGCAAGAATTGGGGCGTTTGTTAGTCTTTCCTTTAAGATTCTAAAGGCTTCCTCTTGCCTAGGTCCTCATTCAAACTTAACAGTTTTACAGGTTAACTTGGTTAATGGAACCGCTATCTTAGAAAAGTCTTTGATGAAGCGCCTATAGTATCCAGCTAATCCTAGAAAACTTCTAACTTCGGCTGCTGATTGCGGGACCTTCCAGTTTGTGATCGCTTCTATCTTGGAGGGATCCACGTGAATGCCTTCGTGATTCACCATGTGTCCTAAAAATTGAACCACTTGTAGCCAAAATTCACACTTAGAGAATTTCGGGTAAAGCTTTTCTTTTCTTAACAAGGTTAAGAGTGTACGCAGGTGTTTACAATGTTCATCCTGACTTTTGGAATAAATAAGTATATCGTCGATGAAGACAATTACAAATTTATACAAATACGGCTAACAGACCCTATTCATCATGTCCATAAATGCTGCAGGAGCATTCATTAATCCAAAGGGCATGACTGTAAACTCGTAGTGACCGTACCTAGTCCTAAAAGCAGTTTTAGGTATGTCTTCTTCCTGTACCTTCAGCTGATGGTATCCGAAGCGCAAATCTATTTTAGAGAAATACCTAGCTCCTTGAAGTTGATAAAAAAGATCATTAATCCTAGGTAATGGGTATCGATTCTTAATGGTAACCTTATTCAATTCCCTAAAATCGATACACATCCGCATCGAACCATCCTTCTTTTTCACGAACAACACAGGTGCTACCCAAGGGGATGAACTGGGTTGTATGAATCATTTGCCTAACAATTCATCTAACTGCTTTTTCAGTTCTAACATTTCTGTGGGTGATAACCGATAAGGTGCCAACCGATAAGGTGCCTTAGCTATTGGAGCAGTTCCAGGAATTAGATGAATTCTAAACTCTACTTCCCTATCCGGTGGTAATCCCGGTAGCTCTTTTGGGAATACATCAAAGTATTCTGATATTACCGGAATTTCTTTAAGTTCCTTGCTTTTAGCGTTAATGATTACTGAAATCATATACATTATTCCTTTTTTCGTTCATAACTAGCAACTTTCATTACTGAAATGAATTTCATTGGTTGACGAGGCTTATCTCCTGTAACCAAAATTACTTCTCCTTTGGGTGTATGGATTTCTATGGAATTTTGATCACATAGGATTCGGGCATGGTTGGCTACTAACCAATCCATTCCTAATACGACATCGAATCCTGCTAAATTCATAGGTAGAAGGTTTGCAGAAAACTTTTGGCCTGAGAGTTCTATTTTTCCTATTTGGAGAACCTTATCGATATTAACTGAGTTTCCATCTGCTGTTTCTACTGTAAAAACTTGCCTAAGTTTGGTTAAGGGTAGGTTAAGAGCTTGGCAGAATGAAGTATTTATAAAACTTTGGTTTGCACCAGAGTCAAATAATACTTTTATGTAAACGTCATGTACAAGAAACGTACCAGCTATCACGTCTGGAATCAGATCTACTTCTTGTGTTATCAGCTGAAAGGCTCTTGCATTCTTCTTATTAGTTCCTTCAGTCGCTTTTGCCTTGTTGTCAGCTGGCTTGACCAGTTTAGGGCATTCTGGCTTAATATGCCCGGCTTCTCCGCAGTTGTAGCAGATCATGGATTTCTTTCTGCATTCCTCCTCTCGGTGTCCCGATCTAATATAGAAATTGCAATATTCCTTGCATTTCCCAAGATGCTTCTTTTTACAGTTACTGCAAAACGGAGCAGTGGAAGATTGCCCAGTTCCCTTTTTCTTGAAGTTACTATAATTATTATTACCCCCACGGAAACCTTGGGTAATCTTTTGGGCCAATTCCTTTTTCCTGTTTTCTTCTCTTGTGCGCACCAGTCCGTCAGTCAGGGTGTTGGCCAATTCGACCGCATCATCAATCGTTCGGGGTCTCGCAGCCTTGATTATGTCGCGAATCTCACTAATTAATCCCCTAATATAGCGAGAAATAAGCACTGGTTCTGGCGAGGCCAGAGTCGGCATAATTCTAGCATACTCGGAAAATTTTAAAGTATACCCACAACAATCAACATCCACCATCCGGTGGTTTAAGAACTTAATTGTTATCTGTTCCTTCTCGTATGAGGGACAAAACTTTCTTTCTACCAAGTCCTTAAACTCCTCCCAACTCATGGCATAAGCCACGTCACTTCCCTTAGCTTGTAGCATCGTGTTCCACCATTCTGTTGGGATTGAACCCTACCAGAGGAACAGATAATGAAAGCCAAAACCGGATCATAACAGTGGATTCACAATAAGCAGCAGTTTACACTAAGTCTTCTCCCTTGACAGTGATTATAACATCTGATGGCCTTATATCCACTGTCCGGATACAACTACTGCTGTTTTGCATAACCCCTGATGAAGCCTAGAAGACTGCTGGAAACTAAGCACTGCTGGTACAAACTGCTGATGACAAAGCACTGCCCAATCAAGGACTGATCAACCTTGAGGAAAGCACTGATGAATAGAAAGAGCAGTAGTTTAGTATATCATCTGTTTATGTATAGTCAGTGGTTAGGTTTAGCAGTGTTTGTATGAGGACAGTAGATACAGGTTGTTAGGCTGTTAGACGTCGCTTTCATGGTGACGTCAGCTGAGATGCCTCAGCGGTTTGCTTTGTCTATAAATGGAACAGTACCCTGTACTGTTACATTTGATTCGTTTTGAGTGAGTTCTTCTCCTCAATTCAATCCTTTCATCTTGTGCAATCCAACCACTGAAGTATCAGGCTGAGGGGGAGTTTAGTTTGTAAGCATGCTTGTAATCTTTTGAATTGCTTTGTAATCTTTCGACTGATGAAAAGCATTTGTCTATCTAAACTATTTTTCTTCCTTAATTGTGTTTACAAAGTTTGTGATCATTTCCGCTGCACTTAAAATATGTTCATAACTATTTGATTTGTTCAAACCACACAAACAAGCACAATCATGAGAGCCTCCGATCCTAACAATTGGTATCAGAGCCTGGACAGTCAAATTCGATCTAACAATCAATTTGACATAACAGTTCGGCTCAAAATTCATCTGATACTAAGGTTGGTTGTATTCAGTTGAAAAACAGAGTAACGAGTAAACCATGATCAAAATGGGTATTCAAAAACTCTGTACATCAACCAAGGTGTCATATGACACACAAATTTCACACAACAAGTGATATCATGCACAAGTCACTCATAGTTTTCAGATCTGAAAACATATCTATTAAACTATGGAATTATTTTTTTTTTAAATTGATTTCAACAGTTGTTTTGATATTTGTGATGTTGTCATTAAATGCTAAAGGATGAACCTCAGATTAACAAAACCTATGATTCATTAGACATTAGTGTTTTGATTTTCTATAAAGAGGGAATTAAGACTTTAGTTATTTAGATCTTATGTGTTGAAAACAGGTTGAGATCCTCAAAAGGAACAAATCAACCTTGTCTAAATACATTAAGAAAAACAGGGGTCAACATAGTCCGTATCATATGTAGTGTGAGATTGGTTGAAAAAATTATGCAAACATGACCAAGTCTCTCAAAACATTACTGCAAAATGATTTTGGACTAAAATTCACAAAAACTCGGAAGGGTGTTTATCTCAAAACTTTTGAAGTCAGAAGAAAAGAGTATAAACGTAAAACACTTAAGAGTCAAAGCTTGGGGTAATAATGGTCATTAAGCAACTATGTGCATTCATCTGTTCAGGAAAGGTTCAGGTAAAAATGGTTATTCCGATGAATAAACTTCAAGAGGAATAGACAAATTTTCAACACTCATGTGTCCATCTGTCCTCATGTTTGCAATCAACTGACAAGTAAATGGTACCAAACAGTGGTCAAAATGTATTCAAAATTTCCTACCACTGCTGTCAAACCACTGACCATTTTCATAAACTTGAGAATGATATGATTATGTATATTATTGAAATTATACCAGATCCTGCTTGATGCTGTTCTCAGAAAATCCTTTAAATTTTTTTTATATATATAAAGGATTTTCTCGAATAACCAGGATATATTATTCGTTTTTTTAGAATAATATATTTTGAACTTTTGCTTGTTTTTTGTTGGCAATAGTTTCAGTTCCTGTCAGGATATAGTACCTTCTTTTTGTTGGTATTAATGTCCTCATAAATGGGTCAAAAGGAAATGGTACATATGTCAAGGTCATGTCATACTCAGATTTGTTCTTAAACATTAATCAAAGGTTGATTGCTAAACAGTGCTTAAACTACTGGGGCACTCATGTTTTAATTTGAATATTAAACGAAAATGAGTTGCCTTAGCAAAAAGTTCTCATCATCTGGGGTACTAAACCACTGTCAGAAATTTGAAAAAGCTTCAAAAAAAATGTAATTGACATGTGGCAAAAACCTTGAATGAAAAATTCTCTATACAGTTGCTGATATACTTGTCCTTCAAATCTGTACCATTTACCCTAATCACTGCTTTGTTCAAACATCTGCTTACTAAATATTGTCCACTACTGAAAGTCATCCACTGATCCTTCCATTCTCTTGACAAGCACTGATGCTCAAAATCAGTGACTTATCCACTGATATGCTATCCACTGATAGTAAAAATCAACCACTGTTATCACATTATTACCGTTGTAACAACTGATGCCTGATTCATCAGTGGCTCTTAAAACAACTGTCCTCCACTCTTCATCCATTTCATCAGTGTTTGACACGTGGTCAGTTTTTAGCCTTCAGATCATAATAACCGCTGCCACATCAGCGATCACTTTTTCCCTAAATAAAACCCTGATCAAAACCCACAAACAGGGTTTTACACTGTCGAATTGAATTCCAAAATTCTCTTCTCAAAGCAGTTTCCAACCTTTTCCTCCCAAAACACTCTCCGATTCTTCTCTTTCAAAATGACAAAATCAAAATCAAAACCAAAATCACCATCAACTTCCAAAGAGGTCGCTCAAACGGCCGAAGAATCCATCGATATACCATACAAATCTCCTCATAATTATCTGGGTTTGCTCAAAAAACCCACCGATAACCACACCTTCAATTCCATCAATGATACATTATCTGCATCAAAGTACAAAACTTTGTTGACAGCGGATGCTCCCATTTACCTACAAACCCAGAGAGAGTTCTGGAAAAAGGCGACGCTTGAAAAACAAGACAATAAAGCCATAGCCATTAACTCCTCGATACAGGGTAAAGTGATTCAAATCACTCCACAATCAATCTCCGAAGTCTTTAAACTCGACGATCAGAAAGGTAAAATCTCTTTTGATAAAGCCGAGATGAAAACTGATTTCGTAAAAAGGGGATATGCAGAACAATCAAAGGTAGATACCTTACAAAAAGGTTACTTCCCTTCTGCACCAAGGTTTTTATTTCACACACTTCTGATGTGTGTTTCTAATAAAACAACAGCTTTTAACGAAATACCACTGAAGATACAATGCCTGGGCTATGCTATTTTAAATAATAAAGATTACAACTACTCCCAGGAGATCTTCAATGACTTGGTAAAAAACGTTGATAGCAAAGCATTCTTACTTTTTCCAAGATTCTTAAGCTATTATTTTAATCAAAAATTTGAAAAAGAGAATGAAAATTTGCTCAAATAAGGTGTCTATTTTCAAATAAAAGGCTTAACAAATGAAACATTTTCCAGAATGATGGCACCAATAAAAACAAAAGCAGAGGTGCCTGAGCAGATTTTAGCAGTTACCAATGCTCCTCAGACATCTGCTGCTGAGCCCAGTGCTCCAGGTGATCATAGCAGCACTACCACTGCTTTGAAACCCACACCTGACATCTCCAAAAAGACCAAAAGAAAATCTTACAAAAAGCCCACCAAACCCAAGAAAAAGGCAACTCTGGAAGATGAGATCCCAGAGCAACTACCTGTGACAACACAAATGTCACCACAAACCACTGCTGCTACTTCCTCACAGCAGATGGTAGAAAGATCTCCACCATAGCCTAAAACTCCTCCTGCATCCTCACAAAAGGATCAGGTTGTAATCACAGGGACACCACAATATGAAGCTCTGGACCCAATCGGGTCCATCTTCCTCAGTCCTGATCCCAAGGACATGTCTCTTTCAACTCCCATACCCTCACCAATCATACTACCACAATCCATGCTACCTTTGTTGCATGCAGTTGATATAGCTCAGACACAAACCAGTTCCTCTCTATCACCTGTCACTGAGAGTATACTCCCACAAGTGACTGGGTCTGATGCTACTACTCCTGCTATCCCAGCAACAATTGAGGAGGTTACACCCCCTGAGTTACAAGTAACTCTCGGTGGTAGTTCAAGCGGAGCAGCAACTACAACTGATGGATCAACAGATCTTCAGTTGGACAGTTGTTTCATTAGTAAGACTCCCTTGAAGGCAATTTCTTCTATAGCACCATCGGTAATCACCAGTGAGTTGGTTCTAACCACTGGTACCATCAAAGATTTATCTAGTGCTGAAGAAAGAAGTCCCTAGTACCAATAACAAGGGGCATCAATGGGTGATTTTTGGGACTCTGTTCCTAAGTCACACATTGATATAACCACTGCTGGTGGGGATTCAGATGATCCTACTAACGTAGGTGATGATTCAAAATATCAGGAATTGACGGACAGAGTTGAAAAACTGGAAATCTCAGTTGCTGAAATAAAGGATATTGTGCAAGAGATTTTGAAAGCTCAAAAAGCACAGTCCACTGCTGTTCCACCTCAAGCACCTGCTTCACCACAAGCATTTACTGTAAATGAGCTCTGGAATCTCTTCCAACCCATGCATGAAAAACAGAAACAAATGGCTGATCAGCAACATGCTATACATGTACAAATGCTGACAAACATGATGGAATCAAGGTTCAAGGATACTCGAGCAGATATCAAGGCTATAAAGGCCAGCATACAAAAGACTGCCCATGGTGAAAAAGTTCCTTCCACTATCCTCTCCATGGATAACCCCCTTGCAGATAATGCCAAAAAGGGGGAGAAGCTCAAGTTGAGGAAGAAAGGAATAGAAGATGGGCTGTATATTGAACCAGAAAAAGAGAAACAGCCATCCAAACCATCTCAAACCACTTCCATCCAAACAGCTGATACTGCAGTAGTTACAAAAACTACTAGCCAAACAGTTGTCATCTCATCAACACACACCACTCCATCACACACCACCAAAACCACTTCCCTCACATCATCATCATTACCTCCTGCCATAAAGCAGAAGGCAGCAGATGTTATAACATCTGCTGTAATGACAACAGTGGGTGAAGCACCAGTTGTTTCAACTGCTATTAGTCAATCACAAACCACTGCCACTCACTCTCAAACCACTGATCCACCTAAAACATCATCATCCTCTCCTACAACAAAAAGGAGAAGGGTTTTCATACCCTATGATTCACCACCACTACCTCACCTTCCTCAACCCCTGCTCAAAAGCAGAAGACATCTGCTGACATATCGGCAGTTGTAATGACAACAGCGGTTGAAACACTAGTTGTTTCAACAGCTGTGAGTCAGCCATCCACCACTGTGCTCACCAGTCTCACATCACAACCAGCAAAGCTCTACACCAGAAAAAGAAAACTTACTCAGCCAGATGAGGACCAATATGATCCCACTGCTGCAAAATATCCGTTGGAACTAGAAGCTATAAAAAATGAGATGAGGCAATTCTACACTGATGATGACCCTTCAAACAGAAGGTTTTCTTCACTCGTTGGCTTCATGGTTCCAGAAGACATGGATGAGTATCTTCAGCTCAAAACAAGACAAGATAAGATAAGAGCAAAGGTTGAATGTAAAGGTCAAGGTGATAAAGCCATTGCTGAAAGATTGGAATTTCTGCTCACAAAAGTCAAACAAATAAAAGATTTTGCACATGAGCTGAGCAAAGAAAAGGCAGAACAACGAAAGGAGATGAGAAGAAAACTTCTTGCATACATAATGCAAGAAAAAATTTATCCTGCTGAAGAAAACCAATTTGAAGAATGGCCAATAGTGCTTTTAAAGCATGAAGCTGATAGGATTGATAGAATCAAGAACGATCCTAAAAAGAAGAAAAATGCTCCAAATTGGAGCAAATACAAAAAGTTCATCAATGACCTAACAGCTGAGTACAAAAGGAAGAAACAGGAGTTGGTGGATGCAAAAGTGGACACTGCCAATGCCATATCAAAATGGTCAAAGCAACAAACTGATGAAGCCTATGAAAGGCTGAAGAAAAGGAAGATAACTGCTTCAGGAACTTCAAAGAAACATGAACAAATGATGAAGCTTGAACAACAGATTGAAAACCTCAAAACACTGTTCAAGTCAATGAAAAATCCTATTCTTGTGTCAAACCAAGAAGAAGGAGAACAGCTGACTAGTGAAGAGGTCAAGGAAAAGGAAGCTGAGCACTTCACAGAAGCCATCAAGAAAATGGGTCTAAAAGAAGATAGTTCAGTGAGACTTCAAAACCTTTTCAAAAAGGTATTAACCAAACCTGCATCACCAAACATTTCAGCAGATATCCCAGACAGTGAGCTTGATCAACAACAGAGACAAGAGCTGATTGACAAAGAAGTTGCAGAAGACATAGCTGCAGCAAATCAAGTCATAGAAGAGGCTTTCAAGAAAATGTCTGAAGTTCAGGATACTGCTCTACAATTTTTCTCAAGGCCAAAATCTTCAAGCTCATTAGGAAATAAATCCCTCCCAAGAAACCCATTGGGTTCAAAAGTACTAAAGTGGATGTCTGATCAAAAGACCCACGTATTGACTCTAGTCAGATCCAATGGCGAAGTGAAGTACCTATCAAGGAAAGAAGCACTAGGCCTTAGTGTTGAAGATTTGCAGGATCTCCTTGAACTTTCACTGTGCAGGGATAAGGATGATCTAAGTTCCAAAGAATTTGAAGAAGAATTCAAAAGACAAGCTAAGGAACTTCTGATGAGGAATAAAGATCCAGAATAATGAAGGGTTTTGGCATTATCTGTTCCAGGGGGAGATTGTTGGGATTGAACCCTACCAGAGGAACAGATAATGAAAGCCAAAACCGGATCATAACAGTGGATTCACAATAAGCAGTAGTTTACACTAAGTCTTCTCCCTTGACAGTGATTATAACATCTGATGGCCTTATATCCACTGTCCGGATACAACTACTGCTGTTTTGCATAACCACTGATGAAGCCTAGAAGACTGCTGGAAACTAAGCACTGCTGGCATAAACTGCTGATGACAAAGCACTGCCCAATCAAGGACTGATCAACCTTGAGGAAAGTACTGATGAATAGTAAGAGCAATAGCTTAGTATATCATCTGTTTATGTATAGTCAGTGGTTAGGTTTAGCAGTGTTTGTATGAGGACAGTAGATACAGGTTGTTAGGCTGTTAGACGTCGCTTTCATGGTGACGTCAGCTGAGATGCCTCAGCGGTTTGCTTTGTCTATAAATGGAATAGTACCATGTACTGTTACATTTGATTCGTTTTGAGTGAGTTCTTCTCCTCAATTCAATCCTTTCATCTTGTGCAATCCAACCACTGAAGTATCAGGCTGAGGGGGAGTTTAGTTTGTAAGCATGCTTGTAATCTTTTGAATTGCTTTGTAATCTTTCGACTGATGAAAAGCATTTGTCTGTCTAAACTATTTTTCTTCCTTAATTGTGTTTACAAAGTTTGTGATCATTTCCGCTGCACTTAAAATATGTTCATAACTATTTGATTTGTTCAAAACACACAAACAAGCACAATCATGAGAGCCTCCGATCCTAACACATTCTAATGCCTCTTCCTTGAAAAGATGGGATGCATACATTACCCTATCCTCATCTGCGCACTTACTTATTTTAATTACTGCTTCGGTCTTTTCCAACCAACGTAGTGCGGCAGTCACCCCTTCATTACCTGCAAATTCGACTGGTTTACAGGCAAGAAATTCTTTGTAAGTGCAACCAGGCGTTGCCACTTTCATTTTCATAAGTAATGGGGCTTGAATTACATTATTGTTATCGCCGCCCCCATTCACACTGTTACTGAAATTATCGTCACGGGTGCGTTTGCTATGGTTGGCTTGGGAAGGTTCAATGGGATTCTTAACAGCAGCGACGATTGCTGGGATAGCGTTGGCTATTCCCTGAGCAACAATATTTTCTATATCTTGTCTATTGAGAAAATGATCTTCATTATTGGGTTCAGAGTGGTTAACTTCATTTGCCAAATTAACTTCATTTGCCGGTTGGTTTTCTACGTTTTCCATCTGAATAATTAACAATATATATATATATATATATATATTATTGTCACAAAATGGATAGCAACTAAACACAATAGGGCAATCACAAACACAATTAAGTTAACACATATAGCCAAAATCGTCGACATTGCGACATTTATACTTATATAACATATTATGCATCCGTACAAGCCTAATATTTTACATATGTTTTATTTTAGTATTATTATACAATATTGTATTATTATATATATATATAGGTATTATATATTATTTTTATTATTATTATTTTTTTTCCAAATATTATTATTATACAAAATATCTAACTATTTTTCATCCGATTTTTCAAAAATGACGCTCCCTCTCGTCGTACTTCCATGTGATGTTTTCCCCCACTTCTCGAATCCGATTTCCCGCATCCACCAGTTCCTCGCCGTAGCGGCGTAATTCGGCAACGTTCTCTGGGTTCATGGGTGGAAAAGAAGCAGGTTCAGGTTCAAACTGGGGAAAGTACACATTTGGGTTATTCATAAAGTTTTAAAAGTGCGAGTCACTAGTCCACCATTCTTCCAACTGCCCTGTAAGAGGTTGAGGGTTGACAATTGGGTCCGGAATAGCAGGTTCCAAATTGACAAGAAGTTCTGATTAAGCGGGAAAATAGAAAAAGGTTTCGCAGCAGGTCCGATGAGGTCACAATTTGCCAGTTTTCTATCGAGTTCTTCCCATGGTGGCAATTCCTGGGCTTGACCAGAGCTCTCCCCTATTTCTTTCCCTTTTCCTTTTGGATCCTTCGTCTTTTTCACCCTTTGGGCAGCGGGCTTCTTATTTCATCCTCATTTCTAGTCCAGAAGCCTTCTCCTCTTTTTAGGTTTGGGTTTCTCCTGTGACTGGGCCTGAAACACTAGTGGCTCCTCGGTGTCGGCCTGGTAACCGGACTGGGTTCCTGTTGTATCCATATCAGTGGTATGGATTGTGAAATTTCGGAGGGCTTCCGATAGTTCATTCATGCTGTTTAGGCACACATGAAGAAACACAAAAATCCAGATTAAGTTTTATTTATTGTAAATTTAATTTTCACATAATCACAAAATGGCAACTTGAATAATTAAGTATTTTTCAAATACTTAATTGGCTTAAATCAGTGGCTCTGATACCACCTTTTTCTGTCACGGCCCCCGACCCAGTTGCCCGGTCCGGAAGCCGTGGGATAGAAACCCGTGGTATTGGTGGTTAATTTAGCAGCGGAAATTTTTAACAGGATCCTTTAACTAAAAACACCCAATTATTTTATTTCGAGTTTCGGGACAAACCCCGTAATTTACAATAAAGGAATTTCACTGGGAAATCCCCTGGTTACAAAACATGATTATTTATTTACTGAGCCACTTCATTCAAGCTGGAGTGCTACGCGGCACTTTTCCTTGTTCTCAGTAAATCGCCTGAAACATGTTTAAAAATATTTTATCAGCGAGGAAATACTGGCGAGTCATTCAATTTGTACAAAACGACACATTATTATAAATTACAGTATTAAGAGTTTTTACATTTGCCCCTATCTTATAATTATCTGGTCCAGTTTTCACACGACCGGATCTATGACTGTGGACATATCACCAATTAGGCTCGCCCACCTAAGAGTGATAAATCAGTAGTAATGTGCACAATACCCCCACTTACTGCCAGTAGTAAAAGATTTGCAAAGACTTAACCCCTGTACTTATAAATGGAAAATATTTATGGTTATACAAATCAACTTTGATAAAAACAGAATGACTCACATTGCAAGTTTAGACGGACAGAGTCTGCCTACTGATTAAGCCAGGTAACCTAGTTAAATAATGCAAACGAAACTAGGTTAGTAACTTAATACAACATTTAAGATAACTCACGAGATCGAAACCCTCACGACGAATGACAAAGTATAGCCCAAGATTCAGGCAGCACTTAAACATCCATCGGATCGGTTTAATCGATCGGACATTGTATCGTAGCGGTGATCGAGTTATTGCCCTGTTATCGCAGCAGCGTTTCGACACTTAAACACACGATTTTGAGCAGAATGTTACGTTTTTTGAAAGAGATTTTTGAACACAGAGGACTGTCCATGCAACGTACTATTTATAGCTGAAATTTGAGTTCCTCGAGGCCTGCGTAAACCTGAAGGGATATCCTTCACGGCCTGCGAGGGCCACCCTAGCTGGCTAGGGCTACCGTGTCATACCCTAGGCTTGCCACGTGTGTGACACGTGGCCCTAAAGCTTATCGGGAAATTCATATAGTTGTCGCGCCCTGCGAAGGCCCTACTTAATTCCTTCACGGCCCGCGACCAAATAATAATATTTGATTTTCTTGCTTTTTCATAAAAATTAGGTTTTAGGGGTCCGGGTTATCACTTACGGAGTGTTTTAGGACAATTTCGTGCAGGTCCTTACAGGACCAGAGTACACTTGGGAGCTTGAATCAGAAATACAAAGAAAATATCCACACCTATTCCAGTAGACCTCGAGAACGAGTTCTAAAACAAGGTGGAGAGGATATAACAACACTCCTAAAATAACTCCGACACTCCTAAAATATTTAGAACATCCCTATACGTCCTAAAATACACACCGTATACGTAAAATGGCCTTATATACCTTTATTTTTACAAAAATTAAATAAAAATCAATTTTTATGGTCTCTCGTGGGCCTCGAAGACCTAGTCTTCATCTTACGCAGGCCGCAAGCGAGAAGACAAGAGGCAAGCCCCGGAGCCGCCACGTGTCACCACGTGTCAAAGCTATATTGATGATCGGACCAAGCTAGGGCCTACACCCCCTATCTCGTGGGGCACGTAAGCCCCTTGTAAGTCTTATGCGGGGTGCGAGGGACTGCCGAAGCAGCCCTATATACGGAGACCATCGGCCTTCAGTCCCAAGTCGTTCACAATTCACTTTCTCTCTCAATTTCTACGTAGCAATTATTATACCCGCGCATTATACCCACTAAAATAGCGAAGCTCTGCCTCGTTGTAAGTATTTTAACCCCGGTTATGTATTAGATACGCTGCCCGATTGATCTAGTGCTCCGTAACGGCTGTCGAGGTTCTGCCCGACGTAGTCGTTGGAGTTTTGTCTCGAGGAGGGTATAACTAATGTAAATATTGGGTTATTAAACCAACGCGTGTGCATTGTTTAATTTATTAGATTATAACCAGGAAACCATAGGAAAAAAGTCTAAATTAGCAACGTGAGTAATGTTTCTTTTTGTGTAAACCTTTTTGTGAGTAATCTCCTTTTTGTAAACCTTTTTGCAAACCGTTTTTACAAAACCTCAATTGTTTTTACATTATAACTAACAGTGATTGAGTATTTGTAATTCTATAATCATCGTCGGCATGTTGGGGTTTTGTATACAAAATTTGTTACTACACTGTGAGTAGTAACATGACCACAAGTCGGGTTGACAGTACCGTGGGTGGTAATTAAGGTAGAATAATCAACAAATGTAATTGCTGATTGCCCTCAATACTGTACAAGGATAAAATCTGTTTTGATTAAATTGGGATTCACTCACCAGTATTTCTCACTGACAAATGTTTTTAAAACGCGTTTCAGGTAACAAAATGTGAAAGCCAAAATAGAAGCCAGCTGGAGAGCACTGAAGGCTTGGAAAATGTGGCTATAAAAGTTACCTAAATAAAGAAAGATGTTTTATTCAATAAATTAGGGTTTGTCCCTATAAACATGTTTGTAAAAGAAACTTGGGAATTTCCTATGTGTTTACTATTATGAAAATGTGGTATTTTACTCTGATAAAATATTTTCTAACTATGGTCCTGATGTAAATTCACGCTGCCAAATAATGATAAACACGGATACCACCATCTCTGAGTAGGCCGCGGCCGCCCGCCTCCCGAGGCAGGGGTCGGGGTTGCGACATACGTGATACTTGATTTGTATACTTGGGTGATTCTTATGTGATTTACTTATCATTAGCTTTTATTTAAAGCCTCACCTTAACATGTATAGTGCTATAGGAGTAACGCACCGCCCGTATTTTTGAGGTCATGTTAAGTTTAGTCATACAAAAACGGTCTTATCGTTGCTACGATAAGATTACGCTAGCCGTAATCAGAGGATTGACTTGTATAATCGCATGACATGTTTACATTAATCTAGTTAACTATTTTTGTCATGTAGATTGTCCAACATTTTGTATATTTATGCTAGTACTCAAAACTTGTATACTCGCCAATACTTTTGTATTGAACTATACTTTAAAGCATATTGCAGGATTTTGATGATGATGATGATGATGCACGGAACCTAATAGGATGCCTAGAAACGCACCAAACTTAAATTCACGTGTATTAGTTTAGCCATTCGATACTTGTTGTAATTTGTTTGTTTCAAACTTGTTTTATTTCTATTTCAAACAATTTACTTGATATTAGCAATGAAATGAAATTATTTATCAAATACTTGTCACATTTAGTGTTATGAAGTCTCGAGCAATCTCGTTTGTCTCACTCCGATGTTTCCGCCATCAGTTGGGGTGTGACAGATTGGTATCGGAGCCATAACTATATGGAATTAGGAAAATTGCCATGCTTTTGACCTAGTCTATAGTTAAGCACCATACTCGACCATACTTGATTTATGTGCTAAATTCTTGAAACGTCTTTTATGTGCTCATAACTATTTTCCTATTTCAAAACATACGCCTTTCCTAAGGAAACTTTACATGATTATGTTAAAACATGAAAACACTTGTATAATACAAACGAGAAGACTTCACCAAAATATGCGTGAAACCCACAATTTGGTGAACGACTCTCAATCCGCTTGTTCGTTTTGCACTAAATTTCGCCATCAAGTTAGGAGTGAAATCCTCACCTCGATGGAAAATTTCCAATTCAAACTCTAGTGGACACTCGTCAATGTGTTGGAATTAACTTTCTTGACCCGACGGGTACTAACCACACTTAGGGTTCAAGGTTGTCAAGTTAGGGGTGAAACCCGTATCTTGTCAACTAGTCCCACTCCTTGATTTTCAAAATCCCGCCAAGTCTTGAATTTTTTATTGATTAGGGACATGTAGTAACTGGAAGGATGAATACCGTTAATCGAAATTTCGGCGAGAGTATTCTATCTATTAGGCCAAAGCATGTTTCTCAAACTCAAAAACTTTCGACCACTTTGGTTTAGTTAAAGTTCCGTTTTGGAACAATCCAAGTTTTAATCGAACCTCCATTTTACTAGTATCAATTTTATGGTTAACACGATCCAAACTTTTCCTTTCAAAATTCAAATTATTTTTATGATGGTTACACACACATCATACTAATCCTTTTCATATACCTATATGTTATTTATATGCAAAATTTCAAAATGTCTCCAACAAGATTTACATTACTCGTAATCCCAAAATGGGGGTATATCATCAACATAGGAGTGATTTCCTTACCTTGACGATTAATTCTGCTCCTTCCTTTCTTAAAATGACCTCACCAATGGGCTAGGGGCGATTCCCTTACCTCGGTGATCGTTACTAACTCTCCTTTTTCAACGAAACTTTATCATGCCAACCACACGATCAAGTCTTATACTTAAATCTTTTATCATTTTGTCAAAACTTCTACTTATGCAAAAATCTCGAACCTCATTGTTTTATCAAGCGTATCTCTTACAATCTATTTTACGTAAATCACATGCACGAAATTCCTAATCATACTTTAAGTGCTTTATTACCCGATTTTCAAAATCTCATGAAATGCTACCTACCAACCTATTCGGTCTAATGAATCTCTTGCCCACGATTTTCAAATTTTGTCCAATCACTAAAACACACTCATATTATACTATTATACTAAAGACGTTTTGTTCCCAATAGGGAACCAATGAAACTTTCACTTATACACGTATAAAACTTATAGATGTCGCTTCGTTAACCCCGATTAGTTGGAAAGACACAACCGATCCATAGCCAACCTAACCAACAGATGCAAATAGCCAATCCATACACCCTCGAGAATTCGATTTCCAACAATGAATCCTAACTTAGAATTTGCTCTCCTACCAGAAAATTTATCAATGCCTCAGAACAAGGATAAATCTCTTACAACCCCCACCTATACTCACAACACAAGAAACCCGATACAAACTATACCTAGGGAACCTTTCAATACACATGACCGCTAATCCACCCGTGCACCATACTGTTAAACACCAAGCATCATACATATAGTTATTAGTCGAAACCCGACATTTTACCATCAACCTAACTCCCAATACAGACGCTCGACATGGTAACCTTACACCTACATGACTATACCAATGAAATTCGATTATCTATAAATTCATTTTGCTAAAATCCTATTCAAAACCAAAGTTTTTCCCGAGAATTTTCGAAATACAGCTTGTCTTACTTTTAATACAAGATACTTTAAATGAAGCAAGCTCACTGTTTTCAAAAAAAATCTTTTTCAGACATCGCTAATACACGATTCTAAATCCAACACGTGAGCAAGGAAACCTCATAAGAGCAGACAACCTACGATATACATAAATCTTTTTTTTAAACAAGAGTAGAATTTCCTTTTACAAAACACCTCTCGCATAACAAATGGATACTTTATGCTCTCTTGACATTCACAAATCTGACACTCCACTCTCGACAAACTCAATCTATTGTGATTCAATAAACTCAATGATTTGCTCAAACAACTATACATGCATATCTTCGTACACATTTTAATCAATATTTCATGACAATCTCACACATATTATCATTACACTTCCTTTTTACATACTCAAAATTTCATGATCATTTTATATGCTTAAACTCATTATGCTTCAACTTATCCACTAGATACTATATACGCAATTGTCATCAATCATACTCATACTCGTACATTCGCACTACTCGGTAGTCATACTTGAAACCTATATGTAGGCGTAACTCGAGTGGTTCGCCTATGTTAGTCACAAGCATACTTAAATACAATCAGACTTATACGCTAAATTTTTATATGTTATCCCACACGCACATTCTCATTTGTAATGATAAAACATACCCTGACTCATGCACTACTAGTACAAACTATGCAGATCATACAATGACCAATATAATCGAGGGTGCACACGGGATTATAGTGGTAGGCACATGAAAACCATATGGTGTTCTATTGTGTATTGTAAGACACAGAACGTAACCTGACACCGAATAGCGAAACGGAAGTAATATGGTTAGAACATGGTGGATACGCCGTTGATACTTCCTATATATAAGTGTTCCTACCATATTACCAAACTTTCGTGGAACGTGCCATGTGAAATTCAGTGTTTTCCCAGACCTTTTTAGACGCAATTAAACAAACTTTAGTAACTCACAACGCACTGCCAAACGCGCTATACCTGATTATCCATGACGAAACCTCATCCTTAAAATCGTTAGCTGCAACGGATACAACTATCACTAGCATTTCTCAACGCTTCATATTCGCATTATATCCGATAATCATACCATTCCTACCCTTGCATTTATCTACCGAATCATCCGTTCACTCTCATACCACGATTATCCCAATTATTCCCTTGACATTATATCCAAACCTTATTTACAATAAATCGGCCTAAACTTTCAATCCCTTAAACAAATATCCTCATCGGTTCAGTTCTGTCAAAATACTTCTTTACTTTTTAAAACTATCTTCCATTCTTTATTACGCACAAACTTTACTTAGTCGGCCAAATACCACCAAAACCGTTTGAAACCGTAAATACCTACTATCCCAGTTTCTCACCAATAAGCAATTTTCTACAAACGTGTAATTTTACTAATACGCCTTAGAACCGATAAAATTTTTCTTATAACCTACGGTACGGGCGGCACTTTTCATCATAATACGTTCTATTTTATATTAAAAAAAACTTTTCTTCTTAGGTAGGATCCTTTTAAAATATTTCTCCCATCGAGTTATTCTAACTTGGTCAAACTCACTTACTTATACATACACATGCACGTTTTACCCATATTTATGATTGATGCCTCAAATCTCCTTAGTCAAACGAACTACTTTTACAAACCTACCTTTTCAACCCTCAAGAATTTTTCATGTATTCTAACATGCCTATACATAGACTCCTCATAGAATTTAAACGTTAAAATTGCGATTTTAGCCAAACGTTTTAACCAAGATGCCTTTTTCTAAAGTCTTCCTCTTGAATACATTTCGGGACGAAATTTCCTAAAGTAGGGGAGACTGTAACGCTTCGCATTTCATACTTTCCTTATTTAGAAAGTTTAATCCTATTTTTGTTTTTGAAAACTTTTATTCTCTTTGTAATCGTATTTCATTTCCAGCCTTGTAATCCGAGAATTGATCATAATGAAATTCGTTCTTTATACTTATTTGTTATACATAGAATCAGTCGTTTAAATACATGTTCCGATACTCTTTATACTTGAAAATACTTATACATGCATTCACGACACTCAAATTATGGTTGCATACATGTTACATACTTGAAAATGTGCTAAAAAATGGAAGTTATGGTTTAAAATAATAAGAATATCAAAGTCCAGGGGCCAAAATGAAATAAATCAAACTTGGGCCTGATAAAATGGGATGCCACGGGGCGCGATACCTAAGCCATGTCTATCGCGGCTAATGAAACCCCTTAATCAGCAGACTGTTGTTTTCCTTTCACGGATTGGCCATCTTTTCTTACCCTTTTCTTCCTCAATCACCTTTAAACCTCATTAAACTCTCAACCCAAATCCACCACTATATAAACAAGCTTCCTACCTCCCAATTCCATTTTCCCAACTCACTTACACTCTCAAAATGCTCTCAATTCAGCTGGAAATACAAGTTTTGGCAGATTATTCTAAGTGCCAAAGTGAGCATTTTTCTCACTTTTTATCATCTATTCTTCATCTTTTCTTACATTACAAAGCTTTGAACACCTCTAGGAGTGTATCCATAATTTTACCATGGTAAACTAAGGTCAAAATGCTCTCAATTCAGCTGGAAATACAAGTTTTGGCAGATTATTCTAAGTGCCAAAGTGAGCATTTTTCTCACTTTTTATCATCTATTCTTCATCTTTTCTTACATTACAAAGCTTTGAACACCTCTAGGAGTGTATCCACAATTTTACCATGGTAAACTAAGGTGGAACATCACCATTTTGAGGTCTAAAATTTCTGTTTTGGAATATTATCTTGTTAACTTTATAAAACTTATGATTTCTTATGCAATCTTGTACCTACCTTGCTTCTAATCAAGTCTATGGTTAGTGAGCTTGTGTATGGTTGATTCTTATGAGTTTAGAGGTGCAAACACCCTCTAAACTTTCTATTTTGATAGGGTTTAGGATAACCCACAAGTGTTGGAGTCATACAAGTCTACCAAAGTTCATATGGCAAGAATTGTGTTTGATGAAAGTGTGAACCTTGGAAGCTTTGGCTATCCTAACTTGTTCCATACCTCACTTGATGTTTTATTTTATAATCCAAGTAGCTTGCAAGTCTTAAAGTAACATAACCCCATCTAGCCTCCAATACTTGGTTAACTCTTTCTATGTTGGGACGGCTCTCCCAGGTTAATCTTACTTGGCTACTTGAAGACATATTAGTTTACTTGTATATTTCCTTTTCATTCATGACCATCCGAATCATCATTGTGATGAATTGTTAATTGGTGAATCATACAATGAGGTTAATCCTCCATGCTTGATTTACATGACAATGTATGATACTCTTGATGAACTTAGCTTAGGATTACTATCTAACTATATATATATATATATATATATATATAAACATGGCCGAACTTATGATGATAATCGGTTTATGATTATTTATCATGAACTTAGGCTACTTTATCTATGATTCTAAGTCTCTCGTTGTTGATTCTAATGGGCAAACTAGGACCCATGAAATCATATAGAACTTAGTGTCAAAACGAGTAATTAGACTAGATATACTTTTAAGCATACATACTTTTGTACTTGAATTCTAAATCCCGAATCTAACCACTCCATAAACGCCGTATGACCTTACCTTCGATTTCTCATTCTCAAAAAACTCGCCACTCACGGATAATCGGAAAGCTTTTGCAAAATTGTGAGTATACATGACCATTTTTTCCTTTTACACTTTTGGGTGCAATAGTTATACTATCTAAACACACGAAATCATATTTTATGCTTTAATCACAAACACAAACAATCCAATCATACATGCTTTAATACGTGATACTTGATTTGTATACTTGGGTGATTCTAGTGTCATTTACATGTCATTAACTTTGTTTAAAGCCTCCCCTTAACATGTATAGCGCTATAGGAGTAACGCACCGCCAGTATTTTTGAGGTCATGTTAAGTTTACTCATACAAAAACGGTCTTATCGTTGCTACGATAAGATTACGCTAGCGGTAATCAGAGGATTGACTTGTATAATCGCATGTCATGTTTACATTAATCTAGTTAACTATTTTTTTCATGTGAATTGTCCAACCTTTTTTATAATTATGCTAGTACTCAATACTTGTATACTCACCAATACTTTTGTATTGAACTATACTTTAAAACGTATTGTAGGATTTTGATGATGATGATGATGCACATAACCTAGTAAGATGCCTAGAAACGCACCAAACTTAAATTCGTGTGTATTTGTTTAGCCATTCGATAATTTATGTAATATGTTTGTTTCAAACTTGTTGTATTTCTATTTCAAACAATGTACTTGTTATTAGCAATGAAATGAAATTATTTGTGAAATACTTGTCGCATTTAGTGTTATGAAGTCTCGTTCTTCTCATTCCGATGTTTCCGCCATCAGTTGGGGTGTGACAACAATACCCCACCTATCAGCTGTAATTTTAGAATACAAAGACTTAATCACTGTAAATATAACTAGAAAACATTTAGGGTTTTGAAAGCATTTGATAAAAAGAGAATGACTCACATTGCAGATTTAGGGTTTCAGTACTAGCCTTTTGGTTTAATTCTTGGTTTCCTAATTAAACACATAATGCACACGTATTAGTGTATTAACTCAATTCAACTTTAACGATAATCATGAGATCCAACCCACAACTTGATGACAAAGTATAACCTTATTCAGGCAGCACTAGGGATGGCAAAAATACCCGAGCCCGGCGGGTATACCCGAAACCCGACACAAATGGGACGGGTATACCCGATACCCGACGGGTATTGGGCCGGGTATGGGATTAGTTTTAAAATTTTTCGCGGGTATGGCTCGGGTATGGGATTAGGTGATACCCGACCCGATTACCTGAAAACACATACCCGTTTACCTGAACTATATACCCAATCATATACCCGAAGTTTTTTATTTATATTTTTATTTTCCATTAACCCTTATCTATTAGTGATTTATTTTAGTATGTTTATAATGTGAAAAAAAATAAATTTTCTTTTAGCATACGTATTTGATAATAGTATTTATATTTTGTATGTTGTGAAGTATATACATATAAGTGTATAAATATTATAAATTATTATTAATTTATGATAAAACTTATATTTATGTAAAGTATATTTTTAATTTATAATAGTTGTTGCATAAATAGAATTATATAATAATTATAATAGTATAAATGTATTTGGAAATCCCAATATATATCTTTTAACAAACTGATGGGTATACCCGATACCCGTGGGTATACCCGGTACCCGACGGGTAATTACCCGAAAAATACCCGACGGGTATTGGGTCGGGTATGGGACACAATTTTACAACCGGGTATGGGTATGGGATTACCAATACCCGACCCGAACCCGACCCATTGCCATCCCTAGGCAGCACTAAACATCCGTTGGTTTGATTTTAGATCGATCGGACAAGGTACCGTACTAGTGATTCGAGTTAGCACGCTGATTAAGGGCAGAGGTTTAGAACTTCGGTATAATAGCAGTATTACACCAGTATATCGAGAGATAAGAAAAGAAATTGAACAGGTTGGAATGTCTGCTTCTCGCTCAATTTATAGCTGAAATTAGGGTCTGTCGCGGCCAGCGAGAAGGTCTAGCTAGGGCATAGGTGGCATGACTCATGGGGTAGGCTTGACACGTGGCCTACACGTGTCTCTGGCTAATTTCATACCTCTCGAGCCCCGAGGAGGACCCTTATGGGTCTGTCGCGGCCCGCGAGAAACATAAAATCTTTCCTTTTTTTTTATTTTTCGTGCTGGTTCTCGTCGTGCGCGTTTGGGGTTTCGATTACGAATTGTTGTGGGACCTTTTTGAGGGTTGTTACATCCCCCCATCTTGTTTTAAATGTTGTTCTGGAGATTCATTGAAATAAGTAAGGATACTTTCGTTTCATTTCTGACTCTAGCTCCCATGTGTATTCCGGTCCTCTTTTCGAATCTCATTTCACTTTGACCAGAACTAACCTCTTGTGCTTGAGATTCTTAATTTTTCTATCTTCAATTTGTAGAGGCTTCTCAACAAACTTCAGTTTCTTTAGGTTACATATATGAAATACGTCATGTACACCCGCCATTTCTTCGGGTAATTGTAGCTGATAAGCTATCGGTCCAATTTGCTTGATAACTTTAAATGGTCCGACATACCTGGGCCTTAACTTTCCTTTATTACCGAATCGGAATACTCCTTTCCGTGGAGAAACTTCAAATAACACTTTGTCTACAACTTGAAATTCTAATGGCTTACGTCTATTATTTGCATAACTCTTTTGATGATCTCGTGTTGTTTTCAATCGTTTCTTGATTTGAATTATCTTGTCGGTTGTTTCTTGCACAATCTTAGGACCTTTGCTCATGCTTGTCTCGTTTACAAACCGACCGGAGCGGTTCGTTTACAACCGAGCGTCAAATCGAAAGAACAGTTTTTGAACGATCGGCGAGCAAGCAACGAACAGTTTGAACGGCCCTAATCCTGTGGTTACGAGGTTAATTATAAATACATGGTCGGCACAATTGTTGTAAAAAGAAGTGTTCTAGAGAAAGCGTACTGTTTAATTTGTTGTCGGGTGGCATTGAAGTATATGCACTTGACTGCTAAATTCAAATGCTAAGTTGTCGGTACAACAATGTCAACCACATTTCTTGCTATCCTTGCATTCCATGTACGGCCTTCATACATTTAGTCTTAAAAAAACAAGGGTTATTTTTACATCTTGTACATTATTTACACACATATATTACTTTTTACGACAATCTTCCTAAACATTTTAATTTAGGGGTGTGAACAAAAATTTGAGCAAAACTCATACGAGAATGCCGAGTTCTCTAAAGTTTTCACAACCCGGGAGAGTTTCCCTTGATCTTGATCCTCATATATATATATACTATGTATGTGTAAAATAATCTTAATGATGTAGTGATGTACATACCACTTCTCTTTAGAAACAAGTTTGAACTCAAATAGTGATACAAGTATTGTTAATCCAACTTATATATCTTTAGATTTAATGATAACATATAGATATTTTATACTTGGGATAGTTTTGTACTGAGAATTCATAGGAGAGTGTAATGAATTGTTACTTTGTGAATATGTAAAAAACGATTGTGTATCGACCATCTTTGACAATATTTTCACTTGGAAGTCTTGAAGTTCTTCAACAAATGACGATTTGTAAAAGTTGTCTCATCCGTATACGGTATAGGCTAATGGTGTGTCAACTTAAGCATGCTTTACATTGTAAGTGCTCACATGATATGCATTAACTCAGAGAGCCAAGCAAAGCAATATTCACATGTTGACCATGAGACAATTCACCAGCGAACATGTCTTCATGTCGTTAGCTATAATTATCCTATATATTCATAATACAACAACTACTTTTTATTTATTAAATTAAAACACTTAAGTTCAGTTCAAGTCAAAGACATTGTTGATGTGATAATATCTGCTTTCATATGCATATTTTTTTCAAACTAGGATTGCGATCCGCCGCAATGCAGTGGTGATTCTTTAGTTATAACTAACTCGATCTACGATCCGTACGTTATGTTAAACCTGTCAAACAGGAAAAAAATAGACGATATAAAAACGTTCACCCACATACGCACGTTGCGTCGTCTTAACTCGCAAAATTTAGAACGAAACGTAAAAATGTTAAACCAAAGACGCATGTTGCTATGTGTTAAGTCACAAAATTTAAAACCAAGCGTAAACGAAAAATTTGCGGAAAATGAAAACTATAAATGACCAAAGTTGAAAGTAAAAAAAGTTGTGAGCATAGATTGCAAAAGATAAAAAGTTTTGGGGTAAAAGTAAAAAATAAAATAAAATAAACAAATAGTTTTAGGTTAAAAGTAATTTATGAAATACTTTTGCGTGAAATGTAAAAAAAAATCATTTTTTTTTGGAAAACCCCCAAAGCCAAGGTTACGAAAACCATATGCATAACCATTTTTTCTTTGAAAACCCCCCAAAGTACACCCCGCGTTGCGGCGGGGCGTAAAACGGTGTCAAATAGTATTAATGTCACACAACCGTCATCGACCACCAACACTGAGTCGACCTAGGATCTGCGTGTTGCAACAAACCTGTCAAACATGAAAAAATAGAGCTAAAAACGTTGAACCACACATGCACGTTGCGCCGTGTTAACTTGCAAAATTTGAAACAAAACATAAAAAAGTTGAACCACAGTCGTACGTTGAGTCGTATTAACTCGAAAATTTAAAACTATACGTAAAACGAAAATTTGCGAAAGATGAAAAATATAGTGATAAAAATTGTGAAGTTAAATTACAAATAATAAAAAGTTTTGGGTTAAAGTTATAAAACAAATTATGTAAGGTTAAAATTGCAAAACGTAAAAACCTTTGGTTTAAAACTAAAAATTCAAGGTTTTTTTTTTTTGAAAAAGCCCCAAATTACATAAATTTATTGCTTATTTATGGTAATAAAATATGTAGTTGATTCCCTTAAAAGGCCTACATACACATATGTTGGCTGACTCATGTATAATAGTTATCTCATTCATCTTGCTAAGAGGATTCAATTCCATTCTTTATCCTTATCCAACTATAAATTATTATTTCATAAATTTATCTCACATTTTTCTAAGCCCTTCCATACATAGGCGAAGCTTTTAAGGGGCGGAAGGGGGCGGTCAACCCCCGAACTTTTCGCTCGTTAGCGGAGAGTATGTACTTTTTGTATAGAAAATTTTGGGTATATACGTTTTCGACCCCTCGGTTTTATAGAAATTTTTAGATCCGGTGACTTTTGCCCCCCGGTCGGAAATCTCAAGCTTCGTCATTGCTTTCATATCACATTCATTATCCATAAAAATATAAGGTTTTACTCCTTTGCTTTTCCTTAAATATATGGATAAGATATAAGAATAAGGAATGAGATAAAGTGGTGTTTTTAAGTAGTTTTCTAAAACACTAAGCATTTCACGAAGATAATCACAATTATACAAAATGGAAACACCCCTAACTAATAACCACATTCAACAAATCACTGAAACATGCCCTAACTTTGATAAGTATTATTTTTTTTTTTTTAAAAGGAAAGGAGATACTATTATGCATCTAAAAACTCTTGAGGATAAAATGGCTCGATATATATTGACGGATCTCATGTTCCTCACTAAACCTCTTAATTAGTTTATGGTTGAAGGAAGAAACGTGCAATATTTTGAAATATAAAGTACAAAATTGGTTAGAGCTAAAGAACAAACCGTGCAACATTTTGAAATATAAAGTACAAAACTCGTCAACTTTAGTGACAAAGGACACGGCCTGAAATTTGTTATAAAAATAAAGGACAGTTTGTAATTTACTCTTATTTCTATTTTGTTAGTCCGCTTAATTTATTAACGAACGAGAATGGACAAGCTCGTTTTTTTAACAAACGAACAAGAAAAAGTTAATTAATTTTAGAGTTAAATGTCATTTTAGTCCATGTGCTTTGGGCCATTTTGTCAGTTTAGTCCAAATGTTTCATTTTTCGCCTGTGGGTCTAAAAAGGTTTCACCGTTGCCATTTTAATCCACTGGGTTAACTTCATCCATTTTTTATGTTAACAAGAAGGACAATTCAGTCATTTTATATGGCCGAATTGCCCTTCTAGTTAACAGAATTACATATAAAATGACCGAATTGCCCTTTTCATTAACAGAAAAAATAGATGAAGTTAACACATTGGACTAAAATAGCAACAGTGAAACCTTTTAATACTTACGGGCAAAAAATGAAACCATTAGACTAAAATGGCATTCAACTCTTAATTTTATTAACGAACAAACACATAAAATATAACATGTACATTAATTTGTTCATGCTGTATTAAATTTAGACGAGTGAAAAATAAGCGTAGTCTCACTCTGTCATTCGATTTGGTTATTTACAAACATGGAGGTCATATATGTTCTAACAAGCCAAATAAGGAGGTCATAGGGTATCAACTATACAAAATCTATTTCTATTATATATAATAAATGAAAGTGATTTGGGTCACGTGTCAGTAGATGAGGGCATCGTTTTTCCCTTTTTCCCGCCCAACAGTACCACTGCCCTCTTTTATTTATCTCCTCCCTCATTTACTCATTTAGGGCTTCCCCACTTTCTCTTTCCCTCTGCTCTGATCTATTCCGATCGATGTTCAGATCAATGCTCCGAATCAAGGTTAGATTATCAATAACTTCCGTTCTATAAGTGTCAATCTTTGTTTTCATTGTTCACTCATTCGATCTTCATGCGTCTTTACTTATTGTTGTGCTTTGGCTAGGGTTCCGCTGGTAACTTGATGACGGAGATTATCGGAGGTTGTCGGCTCTGCGGCCTGCGGTTCTCTTGGTTAATTTTTGGTCAGGTTTGCTGTTCAATTTTGATGTTCAATTATCTAATTTTCATTTTATTTTTAGGCTTTTATATCATTTTGAGGTCGATTGAATGGTTATGCTATAATGGATTTGAGGTTTAGGGTTAGTTATAAATATATTTTTTCATTTTTCCGTCTTGAGTTTTAGGTTAGAGTTTGTTTTATTTTTGGGCTTCTATATGATTTTGAGGTCGATTATTTGGTGACTTGCTATTGTTGTTTGTTGTTGTTTGTTAATTAGGCTGCTGACATCACCGACCGACTCCAACGACTTCGAAAGGTTGTAAGACTATGAGGACCAACTAAAAGAATTGGACGACAAATATCAGGTGTTTGGTTTCATTTTTTTTTTTTTTTTTTTTGTGTGTTTTACTTATTTTCATATTATGAAATTTGTGAAATAAGGTAAAAATGGCCATTCTAATAGTTCATGATTTCATCCCTGTTGAAATAAGGTAAAAAATGTTCATTCTAATACGGCAAGTATCTTATGGTTGGATGGTTGAATTAGTTTTATTTTGGGTATTTTTTAGTGATTTCATCCATTTCTTTAAATAGTTCATGATTGAAGATGCAGTTGAACGTATCTTTTGAGTGAAATGAATGTTGATTTATCAGAAGATGCAGTTGAAGGTATCTTAAATAAGGTAATAATGCATTACATTCCTGTTGAAAAACAGAGTAGATAAATTTAGGGAAAATGAGGTTGAAAAATGATAAGCCAACAGTGGACGATATCATTCTACAGGTTCGATAAATTCAGGTGTATTATCAAATAATGCTTGCTAGATGCTTCCAAACAAGCAGCACTTTGGACATTTGTCGGTTTTCAAACATGTATTATCTATTATCTAATATCTATTATCTATTATATATAATAAATGAAAGTTGATTGATCCACTTTGGGCCACGTGGAGCAATCAACTTTCATTTATTATATATAATAGATAATAGATAATAGATGTTTGAAGACCGACAAATGTACAAAGTGCTGCTTCTTTGGAAGCATCTAGGAAGTATTATTTGAGAATACCCCAGAATTTATCGAAGCTGTAGAATGAGATCGTCCACTGTTGACTTATCATCTTTCAACCTCATTTTCCCTAAATTTATCGACTCCGTTTTTCAACGGGGATGTACTGCAATCATTCCTCTCAGTTAAATAGACCGACACTTGCTTCCTCTCAAAGGGTTATGGAGTGGTTATAACAGCTGATCATGCTAAGGACTGTTATAACTAACCACTGCTCCTTATAAAGACTGATGGACTTGAAGACTGATGAGGCCTATCCACTGTTAAAGACAAAGCCCTGTTAAAGACAAGCACTTATGTACCTAGAGCTTCATTAACCAAAGGAAAACCACTTCTCAGTAGCAGCAGTGGTTCAGCATCTACAGCGGATTCAGCTTTAGTATTTATGTATCAGTGTTTCTTATGTAACAGTGTTTAGTATAGCAGTGGTTCGCTAGAGTTTATCTCTCGAGACAAACCCTATACAAACCCAAAGACGAACCACTGCCCAACAACAACAGTGGTTCAGCATCAACAGCAGATATTCTACCTCTGTTTATGTTAACAGTGTTTATATGTAACAATATTTATCACATCAGTGTTTTATACTCTGTTAGATTGTTAGATGTCATATCACTTAGGTGTTTATATGTAACAGTATTTATCACATCACCTCATTGGTTTAATCTGTACTATAAATAGAACAGTGGTTTGATCTTTATACTACTAAATAAAAATGTACACTTGGATGATTATTAAGCTCCTCATTTTGATTGTTTGGGTATAGTATTCTTGAAATTGGTCTTTTTTTTGCAAACAGATGTTTATGGGCAAACTTCTTTTTAAGGTCAAACATTTGTTTAAGCGCAAACATCTGTTTATGTCCAAATATCTGTTTAAGGTCACATATCTGTTTAACTCCAAACAACTGATATAGAAGGTCAAATATCTGTTTAAGGTCAAACATCTTCAAAATAGTTAAAAATGATAGTTTTCATTAATCCTTAAAAGTCTGTTACAACCACTGTTTTGATTCAAACATCTGATTGTTAAATGTTATCCACTGCTGAAAGACAACCTTTGTTTCTTCATTCTTTATGTTGACCACTGACTGACCAAACATCAATGTTTCAATCACTGTTGGCTATCCACTGATAGTTAAAAAATAATCACTGCTCACATTTTTATTGTTGACATCCACTGATATTGACCATCATTGGTTTTCCTAAAAAACATCCACTGCTCACATTTTTATTGTTGATGTGGTTAATTAATTATAGAATGAAATTATCAAATGAAAACTAGAATTACAATGAAATTACCATTTAACCTAATCGTTACATTCCAATGAGATAAGAGTTCCTCCAATATTGTTTTGGTGATAAAAATTAAAGTTAAAATAAAAAATAAAAATAACTGTTGATGACATTTTGTTGCATATCAAATCAGTAATTAATGTTAATTTCTTGAGCTTTGGACATTGAAAATATGCAAAATGGGAATTTTAAATCGACGGTTATTTTCTCTTAATTAAAGTTAAAATATAAATTAGAAATGTCATGATGACAATTGCTTTCAAATCAAATCAGTAATTACTGATAATATCCATAACTTTTGAAATTCAAAATATGGAAAATGGTAATTTAAAATTGACATTCTCTCTCTTTTTTTTTCCTACAAACGCAACATAGATTCATAAGATTAAAATTTATTCATTTATTCATGAGAAAGAAAGTCCAATTATTACATAACATACTGAACAACTAAACTTTTAAATCTAACAATAACCATAAAAATTAAGAAATGTCAGCTTCAACTCCATCGATTGCTGAACCTCTCGATGTATGTCCTTAAGCATCGCCATGAACTCCACGTCTCTATCACCGCACTCTATATTGCTGACAACACAAAGCTCATGAACTAAAGTTGAAGGCATCCGCATAAGATTTCTGGAAACCTGCTCTCTCGTGAACAGGCCAACTTGCAATCCATCAAAACATCTCTTCAGCTCTTGAAGAGTAGCCCTATCTTCATACACCTGTTCCTCTATATGCTTGACTAAACGCTGCTTTAAATCATCTGATTTTACGGTAGTGAATGACGCCATATCAATAAACTATATTACTCGACTTTCCTGAAAGTATGATATCTTCGTAGGAAATCGTGATGAAAAACAGGTGAAGTGGTCATGAGTTTATATACTTAATCAATCAAAACGTGTAGATTTAATATAAACATATTAATGTATATTTCAAAGCAGCAGTCTTTTAATTCAAAAACCTTTTCAAACCCCAACTTTTATGGGAAAACTTTAAAATTAAATGCCAAGAAACCCAAGGGACAAATTTTCGAAGTTCAAAGAACAAAAGCATATTATCATAATTACAATTAACCTCTTCATTTACCATGTAGACGCGTTTTTAAACTCTATAAAAGATCGATAATTACTTTGGATTCAAAACATCAACAAACTGTCCTATAAATCACTGTCTGTGAAAGATTGTTCCACATTAGAAAATCCATCAAAAATCTACATGGCAAACTTCAGCTTCTACCACATGTCAGACACCAGCGATGTTAAAACCCAATTTTCGATGTGGTCACTTAAAGAAAAAAGAGCAAACGAAGAACTAAACAGTAAAGTCGACATAATCAATGACACTAATTACAAGAAAACCTGGAACAGCATAGCATTGCTTGATGAAGTCCTCCACTCTCCTCCATCAGATTTCCAGAAAAATGCAGAAGAGTTTCTCACACAACTTTTAAAACAGGATCAAAAAATCGGCAACATGCTAACTGATCTGAAAAACAAAAGAGAGCATGAAATCACATGGAGAAAGGCCAGAGTTTACGAAGTCCTAACAAGTGTTAACTCTAGCATGTATTAGTTTATAAATATTTCATTAAATTTCTATTTTTCTATGTAATAGTTTATTTTAATAATCTCAATAACATATTTTAAAATGTCAGTGTCAATAAAAACTCTCAACATCATCAACAGTTAATCAAAATAAGAAACAAGCCTAAAATGCAAAGGTCTCCTCTCAACTGTTGTATCACATTTAACTTTTCACGATTTTCATTCAAAGTTTTATGATACTTCAGTGTTTATTCATTCATACTGTTTAATCTAACATGGGTTTCCATCCAACTGTTGACCAAAAGTCAAACAGATGTTCATCAAAAGTCAAACCGATGTTCACCAATAGTAAAAAAAGATCTTGACCTTAAACAGATATTTGGTTTAAGACCAAACATCTGTTTATGGGCAATCTTCTGTTTATTGCAAACATCTATTTAAGGTTAAACATCTATTTAACTCCAAACATCAGTGTTTCAGTGACTGTTGGCTATCCACTGATAGTTAAAAAACAGCCACTGCTCACATTTTTATAGTTGACATCCACTGATATTGACCATCAGTGGTTTCCCTAAACAACTGTCATCCATTTTCATTAGAGGTTGTTACGTGGACAGTTCTTAGCCGTCCACGCTTTGTAACCGCTGACACGTCAGCATCCACTTTTCACTTTTATAAAACCCTGATCAAAACCCCAAACAGTGTTTTAACTGCCATTTCGAATTCCAAACAGGGTTTCCATCAAATTCATTCAAACTCTTCATCTTCTTCTTCCTCTCACAAATTCCTTATAATCACAATGGCTCTTTCTCTTAAAAACCCTCATAACTATCTGTGTACACTTGAGAAAACAAGTAAACACAGAATTTCACTCAATCATCGATGCTCTTTCATCCTCAAAGTACAAAACTTTGTTGACCTGCAACGCACCTATTTACCAAGAAACCCTACGAGATTTTTGGAAAAATGCAAAATTAGAAGTTCAAGACAACAAGCCTTGGGCTATTACATCAACAGTAGGTGGGATTCAGGTTGCTATTACTCCACAAACCATGTCTGAGGTTTTTGAGATGAACGATCATACAGGTAAAAACTCTTACCCTAAAGAAGCGTATCAACGAGATTTGACTGAAAGGGGGGTATGAAGAGCAATGCCCCAAAGCTACTATGCAAAAATGAGCATTCCCACCTCCGATGAAATTTTTATTTCATACTTTACTCATGTGTGTCAAACAAAACAACAGCTTTCAATGAAATTCCATTGAAAATTCAATACTTGGGATATGCTATTATGGCTAAACAAGATTTCAATTACTCCCAAAAGATTTTCAATTATTTGGTTAAAAATGTCAATAATATAAAAGATAAGAAACAACCATTCCTGTTGTTTCCAAGGTTTTTAAGCTACTATTTACAGCAGAAACCATTCCTGTTATTTCCAAGGTTTCAATCACTGTTGGCTATCCACTGATAGTTAAAAAACAGCCACTGCTCACATTTTTATAGTTGACATCCACTGATATTGACCATCAGTGGTTTCCCTAAACAACTGTCATCCATTTTCATTAGAGGTTGTTACGTGGACAGTTCTTAGCCGTCCAAGCTTTGTAACCGCTGACACGTCAGCATCCACTTTTCACTTTTATAAAACCCTGATCAAAACCCCAAACAGTGTTTTAACTGCCATTTCGAATTCCAAACAGGGTTTCCATCAAATTCATTCAAACTCTTCATCTTCTTCTTCCTCTCACAAATTCCTTCTAATCACCATGGCTCTTTCTCTTAAAAACCCTTATAACTATCTGTGTACACTTGAGAAAACAAGTAAAAACACATAATTTCACTCAATCATCGATGTTCTTTCATCCTCAAAGTATGAAACTTTGTTGACCTGCAACGCACCTATTTACTAAGAAACCCTACGAGATTTTTGGAAAAATGCTAAATTAGAAGTTCAAGACAACAAGCCTTGGGCTATTACATCAACAGTAGGTGGGATTCAGGTTGCTATTACTCCACAAACCATATCTGAGGTTTTTGAGATGAACGATCATACAAGTAAAAACTCTTTCCCTAAAGAAGAATATCAACGAGATTTGACTGAAAGGGGGTATGAAGAGCAATGCCCCAAAGCTACTATGCAAAAAGGAGCATTCCCACCTCCTATGAAATTTTTATTTCATACTTTACTCTTTTGTGTTTCAAACAAAACAATAGCCTTCAATGAAATTCCATTGAAAATTCAATACTTAGGATATGCTATTATGGCTAAACAAGATTTCAATTACTCCCAAGAGATTTTCAATTACTTGGTTAAAAATGTCAATAATATAAAAGATAAGAAAAAACAATTCTTGTTGTTTCCAAGGTTTTTAAGCTACTATTTACAGCAGAAAGTACCAAATGACAGTGCACAAGTGCTTCTTTAAGGTGCTCCTTCTGAAATAAATAGTTTGTCTGCTGAAACTTTTACAAGGTTGTCAGAGTCAAAAGCTTTAAAAACACAAACAGAGAAGCCTGAGCAAACTTTAGATGCGTCCACATCTGCTCCTCAGGTTTCTGCTGTTGAGCCCACTGCTCTTGGTGACCACAGCATCACAACCACTGCTGTGCAACCTCCACCAAAAATCACCAAAAAGACCGTCAAGAAAAAAAACCAAAAAGCCCCCCAAACCCTCAAAAAAGGACCTTCTGGAAGATGAGATCCCAGAAGTAACTCCTGCGACAACACAAAAGTTACCATCATGCACGGTTGCTACTTCCTCACAATAGTTTGAAAGATCTCCACCACAGGCCTCAACTCCTCCTGCTTCCTCATAAAAGGAATAGGTTGTAAGCACAGGGACACCTGTCTATGGTACATTACCCTCACTTGAGAGTATGTTCTATAGCCCTGCTCCCGGGGCAATTTCTCTTTCAACTCCTATCCCTACAACCACATTACCAACCACCATTTTACCTCTGTTTAAAGCATTGGATATGGATCAGACAATAATCAGTTCTTCTCAACAAGTCATCACTGAGAATATACTCCAACAAGTGACTGAGTCTGATGCCTCTACCTTTGCTAACCCATCAACAGTTGAGGAGGTTACACCCCTAGAGTTACATGTATCTCTTGGTGGTAGTTCAAGTGGAGCAGCTAGTACATATGTTGAATCCACTGATTTACACCTGGAAAGTAGTTTCATAAGTCAGACTCCCTTGAAGGCAATTTCTTCCTTGGGAACCAAGGTATCCACTGGTGTGTTCAAGCTAACAACTGGTGTGCTTACTAAGGTAACTACTACTGAAGAAAGAAGTCCCCAGTACCAAGAAAAAGGGGCATCAGTGGATGAACCATTGGAGACTTCTCCTGGTCCAACTGCTGATACAACCACTGCTGGTGGGAAATCAGATGATCCCATTAAATTGGGTGATGGTTTAAAATATCAGAATTTGACGGAGAGAGTTACCAATCTTGAAACATCTATGGCAGATATCAAAAACATGCTGCAACAGTTGTTACAATCCTCAAAGTCTCGATCCACTGCTTCATCATCTGCTACCACAACAAGTGAGCTATGGCAACTTCTACAACCTTTGTTTCATCAACAAAGAAAATATGCTGATCAACAACATGAAATTCAGCTACAAATGTTCAAAAATGTGATGGAATCAAGGTATAAGGATACTCAAGCTGACATTAAAGCCATCAAAGCTCATTTACTTCAAACCACAGGTACTTCTCCTCCTACTATTGTCTATGTAGAAAACCCTGATGATGCCAAAAAGGCGGGGAAAGGAAAGAAAGGAAAGGATGGTTTGTATCTAAAACCTGATCCAAAGGCTAAACCTGTTGTAGAAATTCCAAGGCCAGATGGTACAAAGAAGGTTGATGTGACTCTCAATGCCTTTGCTGAACAAAAAGCAAACAAAAAAGAGAAAATGGAACGAAAGGGTTCTAAAAGATTTGAAAAAGAAAAGGAAGTTCTGATGGCAAAGGAAGAGCAGGATACTTCAACAACTATTGAGACACCTATTATATCAACAGCTGTTGATACATCAGTGGTTGATACATCACCTTCTGAAATCCCAAAAAGTTCCTCACCTCAAACTACAAAGCCAATAGATGTTGAGACACCTGTTATATCAACAGCTGTTGATACATCAGTGGTTTCAACAGTTATTGTCACAACAAATGCGGTTGTCACTTTACCAACCACCACTCAACCCATTTCCACACCTGTTATATCAACAACTGTTGATACATCAGTGGTTGATACATCACCTTCTGAAATCCCCAATAGTTCCTCACCTCAAACCACAAAGCCAACAGATGTTGAGACACCTGTTATATCAACAACTGTTGATACATCAGTCGTTGATACATCAACTTCTGAAATCCCCAAAAGTTCATCTCCTCAAACTAGCGGGCCAACATATGTTGAGACACCTATTATATCAACAGCTATTGATACATCAGTGGTTGATACATCACCTTCTAAAATCCCTAAAAGTTCCTCACCTCTAACTACAAAGCCAACAGATGTTGAGACACCTGTTATATCAACAACTGTTGATACATCAGTGGTTTCAACAGTTGTTGTCACAACAAATGCTGTTGTCACTTTACCAACCACCACTCAATCCACAAATCTAACTCCAAGTTCAACACTTACAACCACACCAAAAATCAAAAGAAGGAGGATAACAAATGTCAAACTTGAAGATGACACAGTAGCTTCTCCACTTCCAATATCTTCACAACCTCTGATTATATCAACTGTACAAAAACCTGCTTCAACTGCTTCAATTCTAACCCCTGACTAAACTGCTGACTTTGTTCCTTTGAGTGTGAAATTTCCTCTGGATCTTCTAGCAGTTAGGGAGGAGATCAAATCCTTCTATTCTGAAGATGATCCTGAAAAGAGGAGTTTTCCATCTCTTCAAGGGTATCCTTTACCAAAGAACATTCATGAATACCTTCAATTGAAAGTTAAATAAGCAGAGGATATCTCAAAAAGAGACACAAAAGGAAAATATGATAAAGAAATACAGAGATATCTGCAATATCTGCTCAGCCAAGTCAGAACATTAGAGCAGTTTTTAAAAGATCTTTGTCAGCAGTTATTAGAAAGAGATGATGAAAGCCTAAGGAATGATTACATTGAGCTCATCATACAAAACAAGAAATACAAGGCAGAAAAGTATCAATTCAAAGATTGGACCATAAGTGAGCTCAAACAAGAAATTGCAAGAATACAAAAGATGCTTGAAGACTCAACAATAAAACCAACCCCACCAGTCTGATCCCATTATAAAAAGAATGTACCTGAAAGTACTTTGAAGTTGAAGAGAATGAAGGAAGAGCTTATAACTGCAAATTATGGCTCAAGGAATCAAATCGCAAGGTGGAAAGAGATTAAAGTGATAGAGACATACAAAAAATTGGAAGAAAGAAGAAAGAAAGATCCCTCTGTTCCTAAAAAGCCAGATTATCCAGCATCAGAGGTTTCAATCAAATAGACCGTACCAACTAAAAGATCTGCTAAACCCACTGCTCCATATGCTATTGTTATCTATCAAACAAAGAGGCAAAAACAGATGGAAGAAGAAGAACAGGCGCAACAAGAATCCCAATATTTTAAATTGGCCATCAAGCAGATGTTGGTAGAAAATCCTGACTCAGCAAAGGTACAAGAATTAGCCAAAGATCTGAACAACCAAAGATGAACCACTGCCTAACAACAATAGTAGTTCAGCATCAACAGCAGATATTGCATCAGTGTTTATGTTAACAGTGTTTGTATGTAACAGTATTTATGCAGTAAAATACACTTTGAGTGTTTTTGACCCGGTTAATATGTTATTCTTTTAGTGAATTTTCTTTTCGAGTTTTCCCATCTAAGATAAAACACACGATTAAATCATATGGTCAAATTGTTAAGGGTCTTGATGATTTAAGATGCTAAATGTGTGTCTTCTATTAGCTAATTATTTGTAATTTATGTTAATAGTGTTTATATGTTAACAGATGTTGACCAAAAGTCATTCAGATGTTGACGAATAGTGAAACAGATGTTGACCTTAAGCAGATGTTTGGTTTAAGGCCAAATATTTGTTTATGGGCAAACATCTGTTTATGGGCAAACATCTGTTTAAGGCCAAACATCTGTTTATTGCCAAACATATGTTTATGGCCAAACATTTGTTTAAGGTCAAACATCTGTTTAAGTCCAAACAATGGATATAGAATGCCAAACATCTGTTTAAGCCCCAACATCTGTTTAAGTCTAAACAGATGTTTAAACATCTGTTCAAAACACTGTTCAATCTAACATGGGTTTCCATCCAACTGTTGACTAAAAGTCAAACAAATTTTCAAACCACTGATTGACTTATTCAAATTTCTGTTGAATACTAAATGAGATGTTGACCAAAACTCAAACAGGTGTTGACCAAAAGTCAAAGAGATATTGACGAAAAACTAAATGGGATGATCCGACCCGGTTACATGGGATATTTTTAAACCTTCTAACTTTTTAAAGATCCTCACAAAATCTCGGTTCGTTTCTCTCTCCACGTTTCTTTCTCAGAAAGTCTGTCATCTTCTTCAATTTCTTCTGATCTTCATCAATATCATCTTGTATAATAATAATGGTATTGTTAAATAATCTGAATTGTTTTGTATTTTTTCATGTTTATTCTTTTAGTTTTGAATTCCATAGCCGATTATGGTTCTTGCTATTTTAATGAAGAAGTTGTAATCGAAGGTGGTGTATTCATGTATCTCCCTGTTTTTTTTTTCAATCCATTGTTGGTTATGATTGCGTTTATTGTTGCGGCTTATACTGGAACAACTTCTGATAGTCCTGATTTTTTTGTATATCCGATTACTATGTAGTTATTATGCATGTTATGATAGACATATATGATTCTAAAAAAAGTTATCTGCATTTCGTGTATCTACCATTTGTCTTATCCATTGTTGATTTTATTGGATTTCGCTTTGCTCATGTATTTATCCTATTCTGATTTATGATATAAAATTTCGATCTTTACTGTTGTATTCTCATTTGTAATTGTAAAGTTATTTATAAAGTTGTTGTTGTGATTCTGATGTATGATATAAAATTTCAATCTTTACTAATGTATTGTCACGTTTATTTGTAAAGTTGTTTATAAAGTTGTTCATGTAACGTTGTTATTCTGAAGTATAATATAAATTTCCGATTTTAACTTATGTATTCTCATGTGTATTTGAAAAGTTGAACTTATTTTGATTAGTAGTTGGTATACTGTTTTTAAGTTTTTGTTTGGAATAGACACAAGTCACTATCCTGTTTTTCAATACAATTTATTCAGCTGATGATCCTCCATGTCTATTTGTGATACTTAATCGGAAAAGTAGGTTTTAAGTTTTAATTATATGATTTGCTGTAAAAAAAAGTATATATATTTCGATATGATAAGAAATTACATGTATTCTCACCTTTTCGATGTTGTCTACTGTTATTTTGATATATATTAGTTGTATCATCTTTTATTTAGATGTATTGCATACCTTAATGGATTGTATTCATTTGTTTCTTAATGTTATTGATTTTGATTCTATATGATTGATACTGTTACAGTTTTACGTGAGAATGATTTATGGATTTCCGTGTTACCTTGAAGACAGTAAAAGGAAATGTTTGGTTAGTAATTTTATCTGATCTTAGTTTAACACTTAATTTTAATTTTTGGTATGATATTTAGCAATAAAAGTATTTCTTTTATTTATGCTTAGATTTTTCCAAAACAGTATCAAAATTGGATTCAACAGTTTAATTATCTAACTGGAAATACAATCATCCGGACCACAACTGGAAATGTTTTTAAAGTCAAGATCTATCCTCTAAGCAATGGCATATATTATTTCTATAATGGTTGGTGTCAGTTGGTAGACAGTTTGAAAATACCTTCAAATTCATGGTTGATATTTCATTATGAAGAAGCATTAGAAAGTTTCAGAATATTATATTTTTATCAAGACATTGCTCTTGCTCCTTGTGAAGATTTTTACTACAAACCATCTGGTAACGAAGATTATGTGGTATGTAACTTCGAATATTATTCATCATGTAATTTTTTTGGAGATACAGTTGTTTAATTATTGTTTTTTATTTGTTTACTTAATTTTCTGATATATTTTTACTAATGTACTATATAATGTGTTTTATTCTGATTGTAGAGTATTAATCGTTCTTTTGTTCATCACAAGATGTTAAACACTATTCCTTTATATCCGGTTCTTATTAAAGGATCTGAAAACCAGAACTGGTCTGTAGGGATGGAAGAAATCAACAACGAACTTTACATAACTACCGGATGGAAGGAGATAAAGAATGAGTTGTCATTAACTGCTGATCATCTCATTGTCTTTGAGATGATAGATCTTCAGACTTTTCATATCACGGTTTTCAATTGTGCTACCAGTGATTTAGTGCTTCCACCGGAGGTTTGTGCTGTTGTTAAAGAAAAGGTGATAGAAGAGACTGTCTTGAGTTCAGATACTGAAGCTATTAGGACCGGAGGCTCCAATGATTGTGCTTGTTTGTATAATTTGGACAAATCAAACAGAAATGAACAGAGTTTAAGTGCAGCGGAAATGAACAACAAACTTTGTAAACACAATCAAAGAGAGAAATAGTTTTGATAAACATATGCTTTCCATTGAGTCGAAAGATTTACAATATAAATCAAAAGATTACAAGCATGCTTACAAAACTAAACTCCCCCTCAGCCTGATACCCCATGGTAGGTTGCACAAGATGAAAGGATTGAATTGAGGAGAAGAACTCACTCAAGACGATCAAATGTAACAGTACAGAGTACTGTTCCATTTATAGACAATCCAAACCACTGAGACATCTCAGCTGACGTCACCATGAAAGCGACGTCTAACAGCCTAACAACCTATATCTACTGTTCTTATACAAACACTGCTAATCCTAACCACTGACTATGTATAAAACAGATGACAAGCTAAACCACTGTTCTCTTCTTACATCAGTGCTTTCCTCAAGGTTGATCAGTCCTTGATTGGGCAGTGCTTTGCCATCAGTAGATTGTACCAGCAGTGTTTACTTCTCAACAGTTTTCTGGGCTTCATCAGTAGTTAAAGGAGCAGCAGCAGTTGTATACGGGCAGTGGTTATAAGACCATCAGCTGTTATAATCACTTTCAAGGGAGAAGACTTAGTGTAAACAGCTGCTTATTGTGAATCCACTGTTGTGAACCAGTTTTGGCTTTCATTATCTGTTCCTCTGGTAGGGTTCAATCCCAACAATCTCCCCCTGGAACAGATAATGCCAAAACACTTCATTATTTTGGATCTTTATTCCTCATCAGAAGTTCACTAGCTTGTCTTTTAAATTCTTCTTCAAAATCTTTGGAACTTGTGTCATTCTCATCCCTGCACAATGAAAGTTCAAGGAGATCTTGTAGATCTTCAACACCAAGGCTCAGTGCTTCTTTCCTTGATATGTACTTCATTTCACCATTGGATCTGATCAGGGTCAATACATGGGTCTTTTGATCAGATAGCCACTTTAGTATTTTTAAACCCAATGGGTTTCTTGGGAGAGTTTTATTTTCTGATGAGCTTGGTGATTTTGGCCTTGAGAAAAATTGTAAAGCAGTATCCTGAGCTTCAGACATCTTTTGAAGGCCTCTTCTATGACTTCATTTGCTGCAGCTATGTCTTCTGTAACTTCTTTGTCAATTTGCTCTTGTCTCTTTTGTTCTAACTCAGTGTCTGAGATATCTGCTGCAGGTTTGATTAATACCTTTTTGACAAGGTTTTGAAGACTCACTGAGCTCTCTTCTTTTAGATCCATTTTCTTGATGGCTTCTGTGAAGTACTCAGCTTCCTTTTCTTTTTCTTCTTCACTAGTCAACTGTTTTCCTTTTTCTTGGTTTTTCACAAGGATAGGTTTATCTGCTGAAGTGACCAGTTATTTAAGAGCATTTAGCTGTTGTTCTAGCTTGTTGTAGTCTGGCTTGTTAGAGGTGTCTGTGACTGTTATCCTTCTTTTCTTAAGCCTTTCATATGCTTCGTCGGTATACTGCTTTGTCCATTTTGCTATGGCTTCAGCAGTATCCACTTTAGCATCTACCAGTTCCTGTTTCTTCTTTTTGTACTCAGAAGTAAGATCAGCAATTAGCTTTTTGTATTTGTTCCAATTTGGAGCTATCTTCTTCTTTCTTGGATCATTTTTAATCCTTTCAATCCTGTTTGCTTCATGCTTCAAAGCGACCATTGGCCATTCTTCAAATTGTTTTTCTTCAGCTGGATAGAATTTTTCTTTCATGATATATGCAATATATTCTTTTCTCATCTCTTTTCATTGATCTGCTTTTTCTTTGCTCAGATCTCGTGCATAATCTTCCATCAGCTTGACTTTTGTGAGTAAAACTTCCAATTTTTCAGAAATGGCTTTATCACCTTGATCTTTGCATTCGAGTTTAGCTCTAATCTTTGCTTGCCTTACTTTCATCTCGAGATATTCATCCATGTCTTCTGGGACTATGAAGCCTATGAGAGAAGGAAATCTTCTATTTGAAGGATCGTCCTCGGTGTAAAATTGTCCCATCTCATTTTTTTACAGCTTCTAGTTCCAGTGGATATTTTGCAGCAACAGGATCATATTTTTCATCAGTTACCTGAGTTGTTTCTCTTTTTCTTTTGTGAAGCTTTATGGGTGGAGGTAATTTTGGTTGTGATGTAGGAATGATGAGAGCAATGGTGGATGGTTGACAAACAGCTGTTGAAACAACTGGTGTTTCAACCTCTGTTGTCATTACAACTACTGATTTGTCAGTAGATGTCTTTTGCTTTTGAACAGGGGTTGAAGGTGGAGAGGTAGTTTTTGATGGTGGTGATGGTGGTGGTGGTGGTGAATCATGAGGTATAAAAATCCTTCTCCTTTTTATTGTATGAGAGGCTGATGATGTCTTGGGTGGATCAGTGGTTTGAGTGATGGAAAGTGTCTGACTAACAGCTGTTGAAACAACTGGTGTTTCAACCACTGCTGTCATTACAACAGATGTTGTAGCATCTGCTGTCTTCTGCTTTATGGCAGGAGGTAATGATGGTGATGTGATTGTAGATGATAATGGTGGTAGGGCAGTGGTTGTGGTGGTGTGTGGTGAGGTGGTGTGTGCTGAGATGGTGTGTGTTGATACAGCAGCTTTAGTCTGGCTCTCTTTTTCAGGTTCAATATAGACACCATCTTCAATTCCCTTTTTCTTCCACCTGATTTTCTCCCCCTTTTTGGCATTATCTGGAAGGGGTTTATCCATGAAGAGAATAGTGGAGGGAACTTTTCCAGTCGTGCTTTGGATATGAGCCTTGATAGCTTTTATGTCTGCTTGAGTATCTTTAAATCTTGACTCCACCATGCTTGTCAGCATTTGTACATGTATTGCATGCTGCTGATCAGCCATTTGTTTTTGTTTTTCAAGCAAGGGTTGAAAAAGATTCCAGAGCTCATTTGCAGCAAGTGCTTGTGATGGAGCAGGTGCAGGTTGTACAGGAGCTTGAGCTGGAACAGCAGTGGATTGTGCTTTTTGAGCTTTTAACAGCTGTTGCACCATATCCTTTATTTCAGCAACTGATGTTTCAAGTTTTTCAACTCTGCCCGTCAATTCCTGATATTTTAAATCATCACCCACATAAGTAGGATCATCTGATTCCCCACCAGCAGTGGTTGTACCAATGTGTGACTTAGGAACTGAGTCCCAAAAATCACCCATTGATGCCCCTTGTTCTTGGTTCTGGGGTCTTCTCTCTTCAGCACTTGATAACCCTTTGATTGTACCAATGCTCAAAATAGTTTCACTAGTGGTTACCAGAGGTGCTATAGAAGAAATTGCCTTCAAGGGAGTCTGACTGATGAAACAACTGTCCAAATGTAGATCTGTTGATCAAACACTTGTAGTTGCTGCTCCGCTTGAACTACCACCAAGAGTTACTCGTAACTTAAGGGGTGTAACCTCCTCAGTTGTTGCTGGGATAGCAGAGGTATAAGCATCAGACCCAGTCACTTGTGGGAGTATACTCTCAGTGATAGGTGATAGAGAGGAACTGGTTTGTGTCTGAGCTATATCAACTGCATGCAACAAGGGTATTATAGATTGTGGTAATGTGAGGGGTGAGGATAAGGAGTTGAAAGAGACATGTCCTTGGGATCAGGACTGAGGAAGATGGACCCAATTGGCTCCAGAGCTTCATAATGTGGGGTCCCTGTGCTTACAACCTGATCCTTTTGTGAGGATGCAGGAGGAGTTTGAGGTAAGGGTGGAGATCTTTCTACCAACTGCTGTGAGGAAGTAGCAGCAGTGGTTTTTGGTGACATTTGTGTTGTCACTGGCAGTTGCTCTGGGATCTCATCTTCTAGAGTTGCCTTTGTTTTTGGTTTGGTGGGCTTTTTGTATGTTTTCTTTTTGGTCTTTTTGGTGATGACAGGTGTGGGTTTCAAAGCAGTGGTTGTGCTGCTATGATCACCTGGAGCAGTGGGCTCAGCAGCTGATGCCTGAGGAGCAGTAGTAACTGCTAAATTCTGCTCAGGCACCTCTGCTTTTGTTTTTATAGGTGCTAACATTCTAGTGAATGTTTCAGGTGTTAAGCCTTTTATTTGAAAATAAACACCTTGTTTGAGCAAATTTTCATTTTCCTTTTTGAATTTTTGTTTAAAATAATAGCTTAGAAACCTTGGAAAAAAGTAAAAATGATTTGCTATCAACATTTTTACCAAGTCATTAAAGATCTCCTGGGAATAGTTATAATTTTCATTATTTAAAATAGCATAACCCAGACATTGGATCTTCAATGGTATTTCATTAAAAGCAGTTGTTTTATTTGAAACACACATCAAAAGTGTGTGGAATAAAAACCTAGGTGCAGAAGGAAAGTAACCTTTTTCTAAGGTATCCCTTTTTGTTTGTTCTGCATACCCTCTTTTTAAGAAATTAGTTTTCAACTCGGTTTTATCAAAAGAAGTTTTACCTTTCTGATCATCGAGTTTAAAGACTTCTGAGATTGATTGTGGAGTAATTTGAATCGCTTTACCCTGTATCGAGGAGTTGATAGCTATGACTTTATCGTCTTGTTTTTCAAGCGTAGCCTTTTTCCAAAATTCTCGCTGGGTTTGCAGGTAAATGGGAGCATCTGCTGTAAGCAAAGTTTTGTACTTTGACGCAGACATAATGTCGATGATGGAATCGAAGGTGTGATTGTTGGTGGGTTTTGTGAGCAGCCCCAAGTAGTTGTGCGGAGATTTGTATGGGATTTCAATAGGTTCAGCGGCTGTTTGTGTGGTTTCTTTGGGAGATGAAGATGAGGATGCTTTTGATTTTGATTTTGATTTCGATTTTGTCATTTTTGCGAAGAAGAACGAAGAATGATTTGGGATGGAAAGTTAGAAACTCCTTTGAGAAGAGAATTTTGGAATTCAATTCGACAGTGTAAAACCTTGTTTGGGGGTTTTGATCAGGGTTTTATTAAAAAAAATGATCGCTTATGTGGCAGCGATTATTAAGATCGGATAGCTAAAAACTGACCACGTTTCAACCTCTGATGATATGGATGAAGAGTGGAGAACAGTTGTTTTGAGAGCCACTGATGAAACAAGCATCAGTGGTTACAACGGTAATAATGTGACGACAATGGATGATTTTTATTATCAGTGAATAGCATATCAGTGGATAAGACACTGATTTTGAGCATCAGTGCTTGCCAACCAAAATGAAGGATCAGTGGCTGACTTTCAGCAGTGGACAGTATTTAGGAAACAGATGTTTATACATAACAGTGGTTAGGGTTAAAGTAATGGCAATGGTTTGAAAGTTCATTATGTCAGCAACTTTTAACGGAATTTTTCATTCAAGGTTTTGCCACATGTCAATTACATATTTTGAAGCTTATACAACTTCCTGACAGTGGTTTAGTACCCCAGATGGTGAAAACTTTTTACTGTGGTTACTCATTTTTTGTCATAATTTTGAACTAGGACATGAATACCCAAGTATTTTAAGATCTGTTTGGCAATCAATCTTTGATCAGTGTAAAAACCGAACTTGAGTTGACATGACCTTGACACATACACCATTTTCTTTTGATCTATCTTCGAGGATAATATCACAAAAAAAAAATAAAGGTTCTATATCCTGTCAGGAGATTGAAACTTTTACTATCAAAAACCAGTAAAAGTACAAAATATATTATTCTTGAAGAAAAGTAAAGAATAATATATCCTGCTTTATTTAAGAAAATCCTTTTCCAGAAAAAATAATTAAAGGATTTTCTGAGAAACAGCACCAAAAGGATCTGGTATAATTATCCACTGAAGCTCCTAATCATATCATTCTCAAGTATGATAATGGTCAGTGGTTTGACAATAGTGGTATGAGATTGTAAATACGTTTTGACCACTGTTCAGTACCACTTTCTTGTCAGTTGATTGCAAACATGAGGACACAAGTACACATAAGTTTTTGAAAAACCCTATTATAGATTTTGGTTGCCATGTGATAATTCTGAACGCTGGTCTAGTCCTCTTGTAAGTTCATTCACAGAAGATACTATTTCCACTTGAACTTCCCTGAACAGTTGCTTGATAACCATTCTTAACCCAGTTTTGGACTCTTAAGTGTTTTATATTTATACTCGTTTCTTTTGACTTCAAAAGTTTTGAGATAAACACACTTCTGAGTTTTTGTGAATTTTCTTCTTCCCTTTTTACCCTTCCCATTCATAAGTAATGAGATACTTACTGGGAGGTCTTTATTGAAGGAATACTTAATCCAGAATCATTTTGCAGTAATGCTTTGAAAGGTTTAGCCATATTTGCACAAATTTTTAACCAATCTCACATTTCATATGATACGGACTATCTTGACCCCTGTTTTTCTTAATGTATTTTAACAGAGTTGATTTTTTCCTTTTGAGGATCTCAACTTGTTTTTAACACATAAGATCTAATGACTAAAGTTTTAATTTCCCTCTTTTTATGTTAGCAAAAACACTAATGTTTTTATGAACATAGGTTTTTGTTAATCCGAGGTTCATACTTTAGCATCTAATATACTGAAAACATCACAAGTTTCATAACAACAGTTGAAATCAATTTTGAAAATAAGAAATAATACCATAGTTTAACAGACATGTTTTCAGATCTGAAAACTATGAGTGACTTGTGCATGACATCACTTGTTGTGTAAAATTTGTGTGTCTTATGACATCTTGGTTGTTTTACAGAGTATTTGAATAACAACGTTAAGCGTGATCAATCATTACTCTGTTTTTCAACTGAATACAACCAACCTTAGTATCAATGAATTTTGAGCTGAACTGTTATGTCAAATTGATTGTTAGATCGAATTTGACTGTCCAGGATCTGATACCAATTGTTAGGACGGGAGGCTCCAATGATTGTGCTTGTTTGTATAATTTGGACAAATCAAACAGAAATGAACAGAGTTTAAGTGCAGCGGAAATGAACAACAAACTTTGTAAACACAGTCAAAGAGAGAAATAGTTTTGATAAACATATGCTTTCCATTGAGTCGAAAGATTTACAATATAAATCAAAAGATTACAAGCATGCTTACAAAACTAAACTCTCCCTCAGCCTGATACCCCATGGTTGGTTGCACAAGATGAAAGGATTGAATTGAGGAGAAGAACTCACTCAAGATGATCAAATGTAACAGTACAGAGTACTGTTCCATTTATAGACAATCCAAACCACTGAGACATCTCAGCTGACGTCACCATGAAAGCGACGTCTAACAGCCTAACAACCTATATCTACTGTTCTTATACAAACACTGCTAATCCTAACCACTGACTATGTATAAAACAGATGACAAGCTAAACTACTGTTCTTTTCTTACATCAGTGCTTTCCTCAAGGTTGATCAGTCCTTGATTGGGCAGTGCTTTGCCATCAGTAGATTGTACCAGCAGTGTTTACTTCTCAACAGTTTTCTGGGCTTCATCAGTAGTTAAAGGAGCAGCAGCAGTTGTATACGGGCAGTGGTTATAAGACCATCAGCTGTTATAATCACTTTCAAGGGAGAAGACTTAGTGTAAACAGCTGCTTATTGTGAATCCACTGTTGTGAACCAGTTTTGGCTTTCATTATCTGTTCCTTTGGTAGGGTTCAATCCCAACAGAAGCTGTACAGGACATCGTTAATGTCAATGAAGGTGGTATGGTTGTTGTGAATGAAGATAATCATATCGTACCTATTTCTTTCCGTGAGAACGGTCATTTTGTAAGTTTGTGATGACGAGTTTACTAATATATAATACTTTAGTCAGATTTTAAAGATGTGTTAATTCTTTGTTTATTGAATTGTTCGTTGTTTGTTACAGCGCCTTTTTAAAAAACAGGCTGAAGATCTTGGACTGAATCGTAAGATGGGTTTGAAGATTGTGGATGTGGCAGGTGATGTTTGGAATGTTCAAGCTGCTATAGGTTCATCTCGAGGTCAAGCAAGATATTATCTACAAGGAATGAGAAAGTTTGTGAGAGATAAAGGCATGGCTCCAGGTCAAGCATTTACACTTAACTTTGTGAAAGGTAAAAAGCTTTTTATGTTCGGATGAATGCTCATGGGTTGTAGAAGGCAAATGCAGAAGGATACATGGAACCAACTTTTTGGGTTGTAGTTCTTTGCTTTTCAAAACTGATAGTAGACTTGTTTGTTTAGTTTTGAAGTTGTGATTCTAAAACTATATATGTACATGTAAATTATTAGGTCCATGCTAACGGAAACAATGCGGAGATGTAAGCTAAAGACAGTATGCTCGGTTTGACTTTTGGTCAACATCTGATTGACTTTTGGTCAACATCTCATTTAATATTCAACAGACGTTTGAATAACTCAAACAGTGGTTTTAACATCTGTTTGACTTTAGGTCAACAGTTCATGGAAACCCATGTTAGGTTGAACAGTGTTTTGAAGAGGAAAACAGTCCTAAAATATAAGAAGACAGTGGATCTGGTTTAACATCTGTTTCACTTTTGGTCAACTGTTTGACTTTTGGTCAACATCTGTTTGCTCGATCGGATTGGGTGTTAAACTATAGTTCTTTAAGTCACTGTTTTGTTTTCTTGAATTCTATGTAATTTTGTTAAGAAGTACAAGAACAAACATTTTTACAAAATCCCAAATCACCCGATCATGTAAGTGCATTGAAGTAAAACTGGAAATGATGTTATTCATGTGGTCCTGTTGTGCTTTTGTTTGACCTCTAATATGGGTTTATGATCTAATCCGGTGATGTGAAGACAATGTTGTTGAATCCAATGAGATGCTTAATGTAATGAGGTCTTATTAATAACAAATAATAATTGATATAACTAAGTTTCCCGAGCCCGGGAAGCAATCCCGGGTAATAACCTAGTATATATATACGCGTCTACACATTTGTGTATACACATATATTATAGTACTAGAAGGGTGGCCGATGCGGCAAGAAACACGGACATCGGCAGGGTGCACATTGTTTGGTTGGTTCGGTTATTATCCTTAAACGAAATCGAAGTTATCGATTAGTCTTTTTTTCTATTAACCAATCGGTTTGGTGTATTTGGTTAGATTGATGATTTTTTGTTTGATTCGTTTAATTGCAGTTAATAGCAAAACCCAAATTTGAGCTAAAACTTTTGCTTAAAAATATATAAAACAAGGGTATAAATACATAAAATGAAGGTGTAAATATGAAATATATGAAGTGGAGGGATGATGTGTGCAAAATGCAACATATAAATTACATCAATTGTTGCATAAAACTAACCCTTTTTTAGTACTAATGTTGGAAAAAAGTGTGTTTTTGTCTTCCTTTTGTATTTTCAGGATTAAATGAGCTCAAATTAACAAAAGAAGCAAAATGGCAGCTAAGTCTAACATAAATACAAGAAAAGGAATAAACGTGGCATGCCCGACCTCCCCGAAAGCATTTTCTCAAGCAAAACAAGAGAACAGGAGGTTGAACACGCCCCGTGCTCAGTGAGCACGGGGGCGTGCCGAAGTGTCAGCATAAAAGACAAAGTTGTAGAAGCTTCTATCGCCCACCACGGGGCCGTGTTCAGCGGACACGGGGTCGTGGTCAACTATAAGATTCGCAGAATCCAGGCAAATCTTGATAGTACAGATATGCTTCTGCACACGGGGTCGTGCCCAGCGGACACGGGGCCGTGGTCAACTAAGAAAGACAAGAGAAATTAATGAAGAAAGAGAGGGATGTGGACACGGGGCCGTGCCCACTGGACACAAGGCCGTGCCCGAGCTTCTGTTCAGCCTATAAATAGGAGTGCTTGGCTCAAGCTTAAACCATCCCTTGGCACACCACCTCTCTCACACTTCACCCACCACCCACCACCACCATACACCATCATCCACCACCATCATCCATTGTCCATCATAGAGTGTGTGAGTCGTCTCGGGATCCAAGATTGATCGTAAGAGTTCTTGACAATCAAGGCCATGTTTGCCTAAGTCTCTTACATCACTTGGTGAAGACAGAGTGTCTAGTGTAATACTTTTTATTTTTAATCTTTTCGCACTTTTTAATTGGTTATGTATTAATGACTTTAATAACTAGTTTCTTATGTTGAAGGTGATTCTTCCTTATCGTTTGTCCGTGGTGTCTTGGCATTATTTTACTGTCTATATAAAATAAAATATTTTCCCCATTCATATCTCCACGGTCTATATGGAGGTATGTTGGCTACCTGGTCGGGGGTTAAGGGAACCGTTTGGTAAGAGTCTTGCCCTTGTTCAGTGTATAGATCCTGCAAAGGACCTGGGTCAAATTTAGTAAGACCTCCTTCAATACTTAACGGTATTGGATGGCGGGGGTCCAAACTCTTTGATCCCCTCATAAGTTAAACTACTATTAATACTTTAACCCGGCTACTTAGGACTGTATCCCTGCTGACTCAGACTACTTAGCCGAGGGTAACGTCACCTTCAAAAGAGGGGCCTACCACAATATGCATTAATAACTTAATTAATTATCTTTCAATAATCCGAACCTTTAGGATTGTATCCTTGCTGACTCAAACTACTGGGTTGAGGGTAACGTCACCTCCAAAAGAGGGGCCTACTACAATAACTAAGATAATCTCTTAAATAGTGCAAAAGTGCGGAAATAATCAAAGGTTACACTAAACACGAGTCGGAACCAAGTGATTCATCTTGTCTATCTGTTTTTACTTTTATTTTTAATTTTCAGCATTTTAGTTAGTTTTTATTTTTCTAGTTTAAAACATTTTTCTAAACTTTTTGGTTTGATTAGACGTTGAGGATAAACCGGTACTAAAATCTCTTGTGTCCTTGGACGACCTCGGTATCTTACCAACACTATACTACGCTCACGATAAGTGCACTTGCCCATATGTGTGTTTAGTGTTAGTAAATATCGTGTTTTATAAATTTAAAACTTGCCTAAAGAAAGTGTAAAAGGGCTTAAAATAAACATTAAAACCATAACATACTTCACGCACATCAAGTTTTTGGCGCCATTTCCGGGGACACAAGGATTTTAAGAAAGTTAGGAATCAACGGCCTAATAGTTTTTCTTATTTTTCTATTTTTTTTTAGGATTTTTCTTAGTTTTTCAGTTTCTGCAGAGCTCAGCACGGGCCGTGCCTGGTCGGACACGGGCCGTGCCCAGCATTATCACTGGCAGTTTTTATTTTCCGAGTTACAGAGGGCTGAGCACGGGGCCGAGTTACAGAGGGCTGAGCACGGATCCGGAAAATAATCACTGTACCTCCGACCACGGGCCGTGTTCGCTGAACACGGGGCCGTGGTGAACCTTCTGACCAACGTTCTTTTCTGTTTTTGTTGCAGGACTTGGAACCCAGGCGCCACATTTGAACTTCCCACGTAGTGCATGAGCTCCAGTTCTAGTAGAGACATAAAAAGAACCTTTAGAAGAACCCGAACGCTTTCTCAGAAAAAGACTTAAAGCTAAAAACCAAGAGAAAGTTTCGGGGGACCCACTTCCAATGGCGGACCAACGTACACTCATGGATTACCTACGGCCCACTGTAGGTAATCTAGGCGCCGCTATCAATGCACCGAATGTCGAAGCCAATAACTTCGAACTTCGGCCGCATTTGATACAAATGCTTCAAAACTCCGCAACCTTTCATGGGCTTGCGGACGAGGATCCCCATCTACATATTACTAATTTCTTAGAAATATGTGATACCTTTCGGATCAATGGAGCATCAAACGACGCCATCCGCCTTCGAATGTTTCCATTTTCACTAAAAGACCGAGCTAAGGCTTGGCTCAACACCCTCCCAGTTGGCTCGGTAAACACCTGGGATGAACTAACCCAAAAGTTTCTATATAAGTATTTCCCTCCTGCTAAAACGGCTAAATTAATGACTGAAATTAACACATATTCACAAGAGGATGGGGAATCCTTATATGAAACTTGGGAAAGGTTTAAGGAGCTACTAAGAAAGTGTCCTCATCACGGTCTTGCGGTATGGCAACAAGTATCCACTTTCTACAATGGGTTGTTGCCACACACAAGACAAACACTTGATTCTAGCTCCGGGGGACTTCTAGGTAATCGTCGCCCAAATGAAATATATAATCAAATTGAGGAAATTGCTTAAACCAATTTTCAATGGCACACTCCCCGAGGTAATAAATCTATTGCCCCGGGCGCCCATAAGGTTGATGAAAGCACTTCTTTACAAGCCCAAATCGAGGCCCTTTCTTCAAAAATCAAAAAGTTAGAAATGGCAAAAACGGCCTCGGTTATGGATTGTGAAGGGTGTGGTGGGTCACATGAAAATTGGAGTTGTATGAAAGAAGTGGATGATCAAACGGAAACGGTAAACTACATTGATAATAGACCTAGGTCGTCGAGTCCACCAACGGGTACCTACAACCAAGGATGGCGTAACCACCCTAACCTCGGTTGGAGAGATCCCGGCAACAGTAGTAACCAACAAAACCAACGAACTAACTTTCAACAACCACAAAACTTCCCTCAACAACAAGGTGGACGAGAAAGGCTTGAAGATACTGTATCTCGCCTCATCTCCGACACCGAAAAGAAAAACTCGGATCGATTTCAGCAATTGGAATCGAATTTTAGAAATCAACAAGCTAGCATTCAAAACATTGAAAAACAATTAAATCAAGTAGCTTAAAATTTCTCCGAGAGACCACAAGGCGCGTTACCAAGCAATACCGAAACCAACCCAAAAGCGCAAGTACATCTCATCATATTGAGAAACCGAACCGTGGGTCCAGAGGAGGCTCCATTACCGCCGGCTGAAAAAAGCCAATCCGGTCAAACCACGACTCCACCACAACCAGAAAAGGCTTCTCCACCAAATAAAGAGCCCACCAAGACTCCTCCGGTTCCATACCCTGGTCGGTTAAATCGTCAAAAGACCGATGAGCAATTCGCAAAGTTCGAAAATTTACTAAAACAATTGCATGTTAATATTCCTTTTATCGAGGTCCTAACCCAAATGCCTAAATATGCAAAATTTATGAGGGACTTCCTCACTCACAAAAGGAAAATTGAATCATTGCAATTAGTTAACTTAGGCGAAGAATGCTCCGCCTTAGTACTCAACAAACTCCCACAAAAGAAAATTGATCCCGGAAGCTTCACGATCCCTTGCTCGATTGGGGAATCCCCCATTCGTAATACACTAGCCGATCTTGGGGCTAGCATTAACCTCATGCCCACATCAATGTTCAAATGACTCGGCCTAGGAACAACGAGCCCTACAAAGATGAGCATACAACTCGCCGACAGATCCGTCAAATTTCCACAAGGTGTCACTGAAAATCTATTGGTCAAAGTTGATAATTTAGTTTTCCCGACCGACTTTGTCATCCTAGACATGGAGGAAGACGCCAATGTCCCTCTCATCCTCGGGAGCCATTTCTAGCCACCGCCCAAGTAGTGGTGGATATGAATGACGGAACACTAACATTGAAGTTTGGGGACGAGGAAGTGAAGTTTGGAGTTGGAAAGAGAGTAGAAGACGAAGACCCGGTCAACTACATGAAGGTCATGGACTCAAGTTTGGATGAAGCTCTCCGACGGTGTAGCATGGGATGCAAAACATCCCACTTGAGTAACATATGACCAGGATTTGGGTCTAGCCAAGGACCCTTATAAACGTGGCGCACCACGGAGGTATTCCGCGGAACTATCCTTAATTTAGTTTAGATTAATCTTTATGTTTTCTAGTTAGTTTTAATTTTCAGGAATAAAAGACACTCAGGATGGCAAAGGATAACAAGGGAAACTTGAACCAGCACCCCATGCAGGAAAACAGGGCCATCCGACAATTTTCTTCATTAACAGTAAGCTCAGCACGGGCCGTGTCCGCCCAACACGGCCCCGTGCTGCACAGTCTGCAGAAATGACCCAGTTCAGGTAAACTGGACACGGGCCGTGTTCACCCAACACGCCCCCGTGTCCAGACTTCTGTTTCTTTTGTTTAATTTTTGTTACTGGCACTTGAACACGGGGCCGTGCCCGGACAACACGGAGCCGTGTCCAGCGCCCAGTAACACAAATTTTTGCTTGTTCACACCTTTTTACACATTCAATCAACCTAAAAACTTATTTTTGGGACACATTGAGGACAATGTGTAATTTAAGTGTCGGGGGGGGGGGGGGGATGCTAAAAACCTTGAATCTTGCAAGTCCTAAAACAAGCCTTACACAAAACTCTATTGGAACCGCTAATCACCCCAAATTTTTTCAAAAATTTTCATTTTTTTTTACTTGTCTAGGTTTAATTTGGGAATTTCAAAATTCTAAAAAGGTTATATCTTTACAAATTTACAACCGATAGCGTCGTAATAAAAAGAACCAACATAAGAAAATTATGAAAAGGCATGACAAGCTTAGTTAAAATTTAATTATATATACTTGATCACATAAAAACCCATTCCCACAAAAGTGAGTTTTGAGCCTTTATTGAGCATACAAATACATATATTTAAATTAAATGCTCATTTTTCGTTTCTTGTATGAATAGCCGCTTGGTTCTTGCAACTCTAGAACTTGCCACGACGATACATTCCCGGTCCTTACCAACTTAAACCAGAGTAAGTAAATGATGGAGGCATTAGGACTAACCCTTTTTTATTTCTACACCATTATTTTTCTTTTTTTTTTACCACCTACCCAAAATCCCCCTAGTTAACCCCTTTGAGCCTAAACCTTTTCATTTCTTAACCCAAACCAAACACCCTTTCACCCACCAAAACCTTTTTATTTTTAACCCTTTGTTTTAGTAACAAGCTCGGTTTTTCGTTTGACTTTGAAAAAATAATAATAATAATAATAATAATAATAATAATAATAATTTTGTTTGGTTGATGAAGCAAAAGAAATAAACAAACAAGTTCATCAAAAATAACTTTGTTTGAATAATAGCTTCATTAAATTAAAAATTGCAAAAATAAAATGTCTTTTGAAAACCGACGCTTTTTCGCCCTTTTTCTACTAACCACTAACCCAACCGCCTACCTTTAACCCTAGCCTAACCCTTCACCCAAAAGTCCTCTTGATATGTACAAAGGTTTATAGTTAAAAAGGAAGAGGATTGATTCCTTGGCAAGCCTATGGTAGGAGTAAGTTCCATGCCGCTCTCGAGTGATTTACTGAAATACATCTTCGGCCGAGTGTTGAGTGATCCCCCGTGAGGTATGTGAACTTGTATATAAATGGAATTTTAAAGAGGCATGTTATGCCCTAATAAGTAATTTATCTTATGAAAAAGTTTTGAATAAATCATGACCAATAAAATTGTAAATAAATAAAAATAAAACTAAATAAAGAATCTTGGAAATCCCGACACTCTATGACAAGCCCAAAAACCTTCTTTTCTACCAATTCCATTTGGGAGTGTAAAGCCACATTATAAAGAGTTTTGCTTGAGGACAAGCAAAGATTCAAGTGTGGGGGTATTTGATGTGTGCAAAATGCAACATATAAATTACATCAATTGTGGCATAAAACTAACCCTTTTTTAGTACTAATGTTGGAAAAGTGTGTTTTTGTCTTCCTTTTGTATTTTCAGGATTAAATGAGCTCAAATTAACAAAAGAAGCAAAAAGGCAGCTAAATCTAACATAAATACAAGAAAAGGAATAAACGTGGCATGCCCGACCTCCTCGAAAGCATCTTCCCAAGCAAAACAAGAGAACAGGAGGTTGAACACGCCCCGTGCTCAGTGAGCACGGGGGCGTGCCAAAGTGTAAGCATAAAAGACAAAGTTGTAGAAGCTTCTATCGCCCACCACGGGGCCGTGCTCAGCGGACACGGGGTCGTGGTCAACTATAAGATTCGCAGAATCCAGGCAAATCTTGATAGTACAGATATGCTTCTGCACACGGGGTCGTGCCCAGCAGACACGGGGCCGTGGTCAACTAATAAAGACAAGAGCAATTAATGAAGAAAGAGAAGGATGTGGACACGGGGCCGTGCCCACTGGACACGGGCCGTGCCTGAGCTTCTGTTCAGCCTATAAATAGGAGTGCTTGGCTCAAGCTCAAACCATCCCTTGGCACACCACCTCTCTCACACTTCACCCACCACCACCATAACACCATCATCCACCACCATCATCCATTGTCCATCATAGAGTGTGTGAGTCGTCTCGGGATCCAAGATTGATCATAAGAGTTCTTGACAATCAAGGCCATGTTTGCCTAAGTCTCTTACATCACTTGGTGAAGACAAAGTGTCTAGTGTAATACTTTTTATTTTTAATTTTTTCGCACTTTTTAATTGGTTATGTATTGATGACTTTAATAACTAGTTTCTTATGTTGAAGGTGATTCTTCCTTATCGTTTGTCCGTGGTGTCTTGGCATTATTTTACTGTCTATATAAAATAAAAGATTTTCACCATTCATATCTCCACGATCTATATGGAGGTATGTTGGCTACCTGGTCGGGGGTTAAGGGAACGGTTTGGTAAGAGTCTTGTCATTGTTCAGTGTATAGATCCTGCAAAGGACCTGGGTCAAATTTAGTAAGACCTCCTTCAATACTTAACGGTATTGGATGGCGGGGGTCCAAACTCTTTGATCCCCTCATAAGTTAAACTACTATTAATACTTTAACCCGGCTACTTAGGACTGTATCCCTGCTAACTCAGACTACTTAGCCGAGGGTAACGTCACCTTCAAAAGAGGAGCCTGCCACAATATGCATTAATAACTTAATTAATTATCTTTCAATAATCCGACCCTTTAGGATTGTATCCTTGCTGACTCAAACTACTGGGTTGAGGGTAACGTCACCTCCAAAAGAGGGGCCTACTACAATAACTAAGATTATCTCTTAAATAGTGCAAAAGTGCGGAAATAATCAAAGGTTACACTAAACACGAGTCGGAACCAAGTGATTCATCTTGTCTATCTGTTTTTATTTTTATTTTTAATTTTCAGCATTTTAGTTAGTTTTTATTTTTCTAGTTTAAAACATTTTTCTAAACTTTTTGGTTTGATTAGACGTTGAGGATAAACCGGTACTAAAAGCTCTTGTGTCCTTGGACGACCTCGGTATCTTACCAACACTATATTAAGCTCACGATGGGTGCACTTGCCCATATGTGTGGTTAGTGTTAGTAAATATCGTGTTTTATAAATTTAAAACTTGGCTAAAAAAAGTGTAAAAGGACTTAAAATAAACATTAAAACCATAACACACTTCACGCACATCAAGGGACAAAAGCTATAAATATATGAAAATACAAATGATTCAGTTCGGTTACTTTAGGTTAAACGATGGTACAAAAAAATCGATAACCGGTTTTGGTTAATTCGGGTTTCCATTAATCGGTTTTTAGTTGATTCAGTTTTTGGTTGATTTTGGTTCGTTTTCATCTGTTTTCGGTTCAGTTTCGGTTAACGGTTCAGTTATTGCTCATCCTTTGACACTGTTAATCACGTAACATATCTTTTAATTAAAAAAAATACAAAAAAGTTATGACCGTATAAAAATTATGAGGTATTTAGTTTTTTAAGAGAGGACAAAGTGTAACTATTAATAATTATCTATAATTTGTTAGGGTAGATGGGGCATCCATCACAACCACCAAACTAACACACTCAATTAGTATTTGACATCTCACTTTTTCACATTTCATTAGAGTAAATTTCAAGGATTGTCTTTTATTTTTATACCCATTTTTAGGCGTTGTCCTTTACGTTCAAAATTGACGAGTTTTGTCCTTTATGTTTTCAAATCATACACGTTTTGTCCTTTCGGCCTAACCCATTTAGTTTTTTCAGTTAAATTTTGTCATGTGCTTTGCACATGATGGCGTTTTTGTCAATTCAAATGTGGTCTCTTCCACCCATCACCACCTTGACTCATTTGACTTTTGAATTGACAAAAATGCCCTCATGTGCAAAGAACATGACCAAATTTAACTGAAAAAACTAATTGGGTTAGGCCTAAAGGACAAAACGTATATGATTTGAAAACATAAAGCACAAAACTTGTCAATTTTGAACATAAAGGATAACGCCTGAAAATTGGTATAAAGATAAAGTACAATCCTTGAAATTTACTCCATTTCATTTTATGTCACTCTTGACTTTTGCAACACCTATCAGAATCTATCAATTTTTTTTTAAATAAATATGATGAAAAGATTAAAATGTAATTAGTGTTTGAAAGACTAATTACACTTATATTAAGTTGTATCTTATGCGCTAAAAAAATTCTAAACTTTTAGGTATATTAAAATGCTCTTGTATTATCCATTATATATATATACTACAAATATAGATTATACGTATATGGGGCTCGGTTTAAATGAGAACCACCACGAGTTGTGGCAACCATGAGAACTCCTACTTCTCGCGCGAGTTGGGCCAAAATTTTTTTGCACAAATGTAGATGAAACTATTATAAAAAGTAAAAACATCTATAAAAACAACCATTTTAATCTTTTCATCTTATTTATTTAAAAAAAAAAATGATAGATTGTGATAGGTGTTGCAAAAGTCAAGAGTGACATAAAATGAAATGGAGTGAATTTCAAGGATTGTACTTTATCTTTATAACCATTTTCAAGCGTTGTCCTTTATGTTCAAAATTGACAAGTTTTGTGCTTTATGTTTTCAAATCATACACGTTTTGTCTTTTAGGCCTAACCCAATTAGTTTTTTCAATTAAATTTGGTCATGTGCTTTGCACATGAGGGCATTTTTGTCAATTCAAATGTGGTCTCTTCCACCCATCACCACCTTGACTCATTTGACTTTTGAATTGACAAAAATGCCCTCATGTGCAAAGAACATGACCAAATTTAACTAAAAAAACTAATTGGGTTAGGCCTAAAGGACAAAACATGTATGATTTTAAAACATAAAACACAAAACTTGTCAATTTTGAACATAAAGGACAACGCCTGAAAATGGGTATAAAGATAAAGTACAATCCTTGAAATTCACTCCATTTCATTTTATGTCACTCTTGACTTTTGCAACACCTATCACAATCTATCAATTTTTTTTAAATAAATAAGATGAAAAGATTAAAATGTAATTAGTGTTTGAAAGACTAATTACACTTATATTAAGTTGTATCTTATGCGCTAAAAAATTCTAAACTTTTAGGTGTATTAAAATGCTCTTGTATTATCCACTATATATATATATATATATATATATATATATATATATATATAGGATAATGTTATATAAAAAACCCCATTTTTTTAAAAAACTTAGCAAACTCTACTTGTGGACTATATTCATCCACGTGGCCTGAGAACCTTCATAATCCATTTTGCTTTCAAGGATATATTAGTAATTTTCCAACCCAAGTTTAGTTTCCCAATTTGATCTGACATCATCATTTAATGCCCATCAACTCATTTCAAAAAACAACTCACCCCATTTTTCATTTACAATATTTCAGTTTATTTTATATGCCCTATTTTATATCTTCATTAACAGAAAGCTCCATTATCATCTTCTCCTCCAAATTATGCTTTCTCCATTAATGTCCATGGAGACAATTCCACCAACATCCGAGTTAATGTCGTCGGTCCATAGTTTCCCCAACATGTTCCTTAGCACTGACTCTCAAACTGGTGAAGAATTAAATGCTCAAGGTTTGTCTCTTTAGGGCTGTCTCTTTATCTAACTTAAGTATCTCGAATCTATGTTTTTTTTTTGTTAGTTGAGATTTTTTTTAATGGAATAATCCAAATATACTGCATGGCAATGTTCAGCTGTTGCATTCGAAGATTCTGTATATACTTACATGCCTATAATCCAAAAGATTAATTATTTTTCAATACCATTGATTATTGTTTCAAAAAAAAGAATGACGTTTATAGGTAATAAATTTCAATACTATTGATTTTAGTTTGGTTTTCATTCTTCTGGTGTTTATAAATTTTGATTTTGATTCATGGATTACTTGTTTTGGTTTCAAACTCATTTGATTTTGATCCATGGATTAGTTATTTTTTGTGTTAAAAAAATGTGTTTGTTGGTTTGGGGATTTTGATCTGAATAGTAACTGTTTTTTTGTTGGTATGGTTGCCTTGTTTGGTGCTTTTTGATCTGAATAGTAACTGTTTTTTGTTGGTTAGGTTGCTTTGTTTTGGGCTTTTGATCTGAATAGTAACTGTTTTTGCTTTGTTTTGGGCTTTTGATCTGAATAGTAACTGTTGGTTAGGTTGCTGTGTTCATGTATAACATGTGTTAAGCCCCTGATAGAATGATATATAACGTGTGTTAATAATCGGCACATCTGTTTTTAGAAACGAAAAGCCAAGTTTGTCTTACAGCACAACCAACGTAACACGTGTTATAGTCTGAACTCCTGTTTAACAGCTAAGCCAAGTTTGTCTTACAGCACAACCAACGTAACACGTGTTATAGTCTGAACTCCTATTTCACAGCTAAACCATAGTAACATGTTATAGAGACATGTATTAGGGTATGACGACGTATTAGAGACATGTATTAGGGTATGACGAATTAATTGCAGGTTTTTAGTTCTGTGTCCTTTGTTAGTTGTTGTTTCAGTTGTGTAAGATTAATTTGCAGGTTTTTTATTTTTGTGTTAAAAAGTTGTGCTTGGTTTGGTTGCTTGTTTGGGCTTTTGATCTGAATAGTAACTGTTTTTTGTTGGTTTGGGGCTTTTGATCTGAATAGTAACTGTTTTTGTGATGTTATCTGAGAAAAAAGATTTTCTGGCTATGAATGTGTTAATATTTATGTCTGGTTAACGACTTAACGGTTATCTTATCTTTTTGTTATTAGGATGGTGATGGATACAAGGGAAACAAGATCCAATTCTCGGGACCGTTGGTTTCGTCAAACGTGGATCAGATGCTTAAGGATCATGACCATGTTTATGTTACAGCACAACACAACTAACACGTGTTAGTGCTATGTATTTTAGTTTACTTCAGGACATGCATGTGTTACATGTGACATGAAACCCATACAACGTAACACGTGTTAGTGCTATGTATTTTTGTTTACTAGTAATATGTAATGTGATACTCTTCTTGTTTTCTCTAATACACGATGTTAAAACGGTCTAGACTTAACACATTTTCTGTTGGAGGCGCCCATATTTGTACCTCTAACGTTACAATTACTATTGAAGTTTATGCATCCATTCTGGAATTATTAAGACATGTTATAATAGAGGCTTAAAACACGTTATATCAGGTTTACTCTGTTGTTATTAACTTACTACTGGAGTTTATTCATCCATTATGGAAGTCTTAACACACGTTATAATAGATGATTAACACCCGTTATACATTTTCAGTCATTTTAACACATGTTACAAGATGTATATACACATCATGGTGTTTTGGAAACCACTAGCTTATACATGACACCGTGTTAGGTTAAACCAAGATTATAACAGAGGCTTAACACATGTTATCCCATGTATACGGTGTTACGATATTAACTTGTATGTTCCATATTAACTTGTTCATGTGTTACGATCAGTATATGCACATCATGGTGTTTTGCAAACCACTTTCATATACATGAATACAAGTCGGGTTATAATGGATGCTTACATGTTAGGGTTACAACAAGATTACAATATTAACTAAGCTCACCATTAAACTCATCGCCCCCTTCGACTGTTTTCACCCTTGTCACATGTTAAGCAATTACATGTTTCGAACAGACAAATTGTAACACATGTTAGATCAGTATATACACATCATGGTGTTTTGTAAACCACTAGCTTATACATGAATACATGTCAGGTTACAAAAAGATTATAACAGAGGCTTAACACATGTTATACATTCCAGAATGTGCAAAACAAATGACCCGTTTCATATTATATTTTCCAAAATTACCGGTACATGTGTTACCATAAATGGCTCATTTCATATTATATATCAGGTTTTTACTCTGTTGTTATTAACTTACTATTGGAGTTTATTCATCCATTATGGAAGTCTTAACACACGTTATAATAGATGCTTAACACATGTATATACACATTTGTTATATTGCCTAAACATCAGGTTACATCATGGTGTTCTGTTACAGCATGAACCACCAACACATGTTATAAATGAACGAAGACTTCTTTCCCAAAGGATGTGACTTTCATATACATGAATACAAGTCGGGTTACGGTGTTACAATATTAACTTGTATGTTCCAAGATTATACAAGTTAATAGTTTTTTGGAAACCACTAGCTTATACATGACACCATGTTGGGTTAAACCAAGATTATAACAGAGGCTTAACACATGTTATCCCAGGTATACGGTGTTACAATATTAACTTGTATGTTTCATATTAACTTGTACACATGTTATGATCAGTATATACACATCATGGTGTTTTTCAAACCACTTTTGATATACATGAATACAAGTCGGGTTATAATGGATGCTTACATGTTATCATATGTATACAAGTGGGGTTACAACAAGATTACGATATTAACTAAGCTCACCATTAAACTCATCGCCCCCGTCGACTGTTTTCACCCTTGTCACATGTTAATCAATTACATGTTCAGAACAGCCAAATTGTAACACATGTTAGATCAGTATATACACATCATGGTGTCAATTGAATATCTTTATGGCCGAAAACTTGTTATAAACGAACGAAAACTTGTTACAGCATGAAAACTTCTTTATGGATCTGTTACAGCATGAACAACTAACACATTTTATAAACGAACGAAAACTTGTTACAGCATGAAAACTTGTTTATGGATCTGTTACAGCATGAACCCCTAACACATGTTATAAACGAACGAAAACTTCTTTCCCAAAAGATTTGACTTATTCAATGTCCCCACATTAACGTCGCCTACATCCATCCAGCTTGTCAATTGAATATCTTTATGGATCTGTTTCTGTAAATCAACACACGTTATATATCATTCTAACAGGTGCTTAACACATGTTATGGGTCTGTTTCTGTAAATCAAACAACCCAACAAAAAAAACACTTACTGTTCAGATCAAAAGCCCAAACAGCAACCAAAGCAACAAAATCGTCAACCGTATATCATTATTTCTGTAACAATTATTCCAACAGTTTCAATAATTTTTTCAGACCTTATGTATACATAAACAAACAAATCGGTAACCGTGTATCATTATTTCTGTAAAATCCCTATATAGTTAACAATCAACATTTTTCAAGCATAATCCATCCAAACAGTTCACAGCTATATATATATACATATACCCATATCCAAGATTCACGAAATGTAAGGAAACAAGATACACATCCTAAAATCAATCAAACAAACAGCAATTCGAACAAATACTCAGCTAAAAATTACAAGGATGTAGGGAATTCAAAGACAATCATGTACCGACCGAAATAAATCTGGAGTGAATCCCGAACTAAATTAGAACCGAACCTGAACATGAATCTGACCCGAGTCGTCTGTATGTGTGTTCAAACTTCCTCTCTCTCACACACTTGTATGTGTGTTCTTGGTGTTATAGATGAACATGATGAAGTTTGTTGTCATCGTTCTCTCTCTAAAACAACATTCAGACCCTTCATTTGCTTCTAAAGATTGAGGAGAGAGAGAGAGCCGGAGAAGAAGCCCGGTGAGTTTCGCCGGAGGAGGTGGTTGTTGTTTATTTCTCCTGAATATGAAGAGTGTTCATCTTTTGTCTTCAAGATTGGGTTGAAGAAATGGGAAAGAGGAAGAGGTAAGAGAAAGAGAAAGTGATATGATGATTTGATAGTTCTGGAAAGTCAAAAAACTTCTTTTTCACTACCTAAAATGCCCCTTCCACTTGTAGTAATGTATTATATTATTTCTTTTAAATCTAATTCTTACCTAAAACCATGAGAACCATTGATCAACTTGGCTGGCACCTAATCAATGGATGACAAAGAGTTTGCAAAGTTTTCTAAAAAAGATAGGGTTTCTTATATAGCCAAGCCCTATATATATATATATATATATATACTACAAATATAGATTATACGTATATGGGGCTCGGTTTAAATGAGAACCACCACGAGTTGTGACAACCATGAGAACTCCTACTTCTCGCGCGAGTTGAACCAAAATTTTTTGCACAAATGTAGATGAAACTATTATAAAAACATCTATAAAAAAAGCAAAAAAAAATTGTTGAGTCGTTAGTTTTGCCTGATGTAAGTTTTTTTATGCGCTGGTGTAAATTTGTTACGAAGAAAAAAATCTATTTAACACATCATGTAAATGTGTGTATGCGGCATTTTATTTATGTATTATTTTTCTATTTTGCTGAAACAATTGATTTTTTTATGATTTTTGAGAAAAAAAAATTTGGAAAAACCTTTTGGATGGTCCAGTTCTCACGGTTCTCACAATTCAAGGTGGTTCTCATTTTAACCTATCTCATACGTATATGTATATGTATAAGTATAGATTTAGATTATACAATAATGCATTTCACATAGGAGGAGTAATTGAGTTAACATCATTTTCATTGACCTTATACGTTATAATTTTTGCTGTGAGGATTGATTTAAAACGAAACAAATTGTCAACTTTTACCACCAAAAATATCTAGTTAACTCTATATTTTATTTTGAGAAAGAATACTTAAATTGTCAAAAATGCCATCCTAATACAAAACTAGTACTGATTTACGACAATATATATTGAGAAAAAATTATCAGTAAATAAAACTAGTTAGATGTTTTACTTGCACATAACAAAATGAGTAAAGATGGTCACGGTAAAAAACGAAGTATACTGACAAAAAACAGAATCGTCAAAAAAGAATTCGAGAATAGACTTTCAACCTTTTTATAATATTTTTTCCTTTTCTTTTAAATAATTAAACAATTAGGCTATGATGACACATTTTAATGTCTCGCAAAATGTTCTCTTACAATGATGATATAAATTTATTTATTATTGAGTTTGTTTTGTAAACTTTCGTAACAAAAAAAGTAATTACCACAATGACACTATGTTTCAATAAACTTAAAAGAATATGTGCAAAAACAAATGGTTAGATAAACCTACCATGACAATGACCCAAGCTAAACAAAATGTGATCAAGTTGCAACCTTGTCTATGGAGTGCCACCCCTACTTACCAAATATGCTTCATCAACCATGGGGTCAAGTTCCATTGCATGTCCCACTCATGTTTTTTTTTTTTTTTTTTTTTTATTGGGGGGGGGGGGGGGGGGGGGGGGGTTGGGGGAGGAGGACAGGGGACAGGTTTGTTGATAGGTCATGGTCTTCAAACCACCTTACCAATTTAAAACCAAGTAAGATAACACAATTCACAAGTCATTTATTTGATACCCAGATTGATCTATTGAACAATATAAGACAATACAAAAAGATTAACGGAAAGAGATTGATGATCCATCTGATGTTACTTGTCATTGATGGTATGTTCCAAACAAATACCAAATAGAATGTGTTTGCTAGTTGTCTTCAAAATGAAACGAAGGCATGCATGTCAATTCATGTTGTATTATTACTATAGACGTGTTAGAATGTGATCAACAAACACTTATAAGCACGGATAATGAAGGATCATGAAGGATCACACAAGTTTTGTTCTCAAAAGCGATCATCACGACATTTTAGTTAGGAGTTACGTGAACACATTTGTTCATATTAATTTTGGTAGTTACACGATTTCAACATCTAGAACACTATAGTGATTTCGAAGCCTTTTGCAATGTTCAATCTAATTCTTCAGTCCTTCAATGAACCAAAAATCGATATTGAAGAACACAACGAACTTGATGATGTGGGACAGTTTCAAGATTCTTTTGTTCACAAACGATTCCACTGATTTCTCTAATATAAGGTATGTTTCAAGAATATGATTTCGCAAAAGAACCAAGAATATATTTTATTGAAAATCAATAAGCGCTATCTATTTCAAGAGCCAAATATCTATTTCTCATTAAATCGCATGATTTTTGCCAATCAATTGATGAAGACGGTAATGAAATCAAATGAAATTAACCATTTACATATATGTAAAGTTATTATATGAGCATGGGCAATAGCCAAATTTTATCATTTTTCCATGCCCATGTGGAGCTTGATCTCCATTTTTCTCAGTGTGGAAGTTGTTTTTCAACTTCATTTTTGACCCTTCATTTTTCCCGGAAGAATTAGAAAAAATGAAAGTGGGTGGGGACTTTTTTTTTTTACGGCAAACAGAATTAATCTCGAGCATTTTTGGGGTACCAACTGGACCAAACGGAGTACTCCGAGAGTAACCTGAGTCCACCACTAATTCCAGGGTAAACCCGGTAAACCATCCGCCCGTAGGTACGACAGTGAAATTACCTGTAAAACCGGTTTGGCTCAAGGATCGAACCCAAGTTTCCATGAGTCTCCTATCATTGCCCACCAGTGTCTCACTCTGCACCAAGTGAGAATTGAACCTGCATCCCTCAAGAGAAATGCAAGTATTCCACCACTTGATCTAGAGATGATTGGCGTGGGTGGGGACTTGTGTCGGTGTATAGTAGGGGTGTGCAATAACCGAACCGTTAACTGAAACCGAACCGAAAACCGACAAAACCTAACCGAAATTAACCGAAAGTCGGTTAACGGATATTTTTTTTACCATCGGTTAACCGAAATTAACCGAATCGAACCGAATCATTTATTTTTTTATATATTTCTAGCTTTTATACCTCTATTTCATGTATTTCATGTTTTATACTTTCATTTCATGTAATAATACCTTCATTTCATTTATTTATACCTTCATTTCATTTATTTATACTTTCATTTTATGTATTTAAACATCTATTCATGCATTTATGCCTCCATTTCATTTATTTATACATCCATTTCATGTATTTATACCTCCATTACATGTATTTCTAAGCAAAAAAATTAGCCCTTGTTTGAATTGGTTATTAACCGAAAATTAACCGAAACGAACCAAAAACCGACAAATTAACCGAACCGGTTAGCCGATGACTTCGGTTACGGTTACGGATAATGCTAATACCGAATCGAACCAAACCGTGCACACCCCTAGTGTATAGGGCCGGGGTTGGGTTATAACAGAACAAAAAACAATTTTTTTATTTATACTAAACATTTTATTTAGAGAATTTAAATATTAAAAGATTAAAATTTATGAGTTTAAATTTAAATTAAATTCTTTATGTATATTTTGTTATATAACGTGGAGCATAATCTCTATAGAAATTATTTTTTCCTATTGCTTTATAGCCTAGTGACATTTTGAAAGTGAGATAAAACTTTTAAGACCAATAGGTTATGAGTTCAATTCCCAAATGCAAAAAAACTTGAAGAAACCGGGCGTCACCCCCAGCAACTTCGATCGAGAAAGTGCCACATATGCTGGTCAGTCGATTAATGTGGGTGGGGCATCCTCGTCATCACAACCGTGGAATTGGCACGAGTTAGTGATAGCGGTCATGATATAAGACGGGATCTGCCAAGATTTGTCATTATTAATGACGAAGAGAGTGATGAGTGAGTTTACATTGGTGAAACCAGTGGTGGACTGCAGGTGGTTGGTTAGACGGCGGTTGGCCATATTCGGCAAGGCGGGTGGTGGACTAGAAGGACGGGAAGGTGGTGTGATTTGTGCGGTGACGACTTCGGTGTGAAGTTAAAGGCTGGTGGTTTAGATTGGAGGTTATAGTCAGAAAGGGTTGAAGATGAAGAAGAAGTTCTAACCTTTAGGTTTGAAGAGTAGAAGGCTGGCTTTAGTGGTGGTCCTTGTGAACGCGTATGGGGCATCGACTGCAAAATCGACAAAAAAACGGTAAAACAACTCAAACAAACGACTTTAAACAAGCAAATAAAGACAATACATATTAGACTCCTACGACTCAAAAATAAAACACAATAAGCACGTAATTCAAGCAAGCCTAATCGAAGCTAATGAACGCAATCGCTAAGAGTCCCCGGCATTGGCGTCAAAATCTCGATGTGCTAAAAGTGGTCAATTAAAAACTAATTAATTTTAACCTTAAACTAGACTCTCTAAGTTTTAAATTTATAACTATGACTCTCTAAACCTAGACCACATAACCGGCAAGTGAACCGGTCAATGTAGTATAACCTAAGTAAGTCCGAGTATCGAACCATGAGACTCTCTAATTACGTATATTAGACTCTATAGACTTGACAGACTGACACGACTAAATTTATTTTATATTTTGAGGGGGGGGGGGGGGGTTTCTAAACTCCAAAATTGCAATTAAAATAAAATTAATTAATTAATTCAAATAGAACTAGAACGCGACTTAAACTAGGAATGAACTCAGTAATGACGAATAACTATCTAGGTTGGAATCTAATTGTTATTGTATGATTTCTTATCAGATGCTAATGTGTTATGGAACCGGAATCTTTAAATGCTAAACCCTGAGAGAAACCGAGCAGGACCCCCGGCCCTCATATTTTAAGGATCATCGCGGCGCGCGACCATTACAACTAAATGTATCACGCCCCGCAAAGCATTGATTTTGGTCCAGGTTAATTAGGGTCTCTGATGGGCCGAGATGCATTAAACCATAGGTCTCGTGGGTAGCGAGACCCACATGATAACAAAACGTTTTTTTTTTTTTTTTTTTTTTTTTTTTTTCAAGCTTCATGCCTTAGAAAACTTTTAATAATTTACCCAAACCTTACCCAATAACTTCCCAAACCATTTTAGAACATGAACACTTACCTCAAGCGCGAATTCTTCGTATATTTCCGCTCCGCAACAGTAATGAATCCCTGCAAAGACTCAACGACACAAAACACAAACCACAAACTACCGAAAATACGAATATGACTCAAAATTACAACTACGACCCAAACTCTACAAAACTCTACAAAAGGGATACCACCTTAATTTCTCAATTTCTCAGGCACTTACGGAGGATCATGTAGACATGTCTAGTCTCCGTATCTTAATTCACGAACTCTAGCACTATCATATCGATTAAAACCCGAATCTCTCCAAGCTCCCTCATACCTCTCATAAACTTTAAATTCATTCTCAAGTAGGTTGAGTCTAGATGTTTTAAATAGAAATCCATCCCCACACTGAGCTTCACTCAGTGTTTCCATCTTAGCTTCTAAGCACATAATATGTTTCTCTAATTCCTCAACCTTCCTGCCCGATTGATCCCCATACTTAGTTTCTATCACCATTTCTAAACTAGGATCACTCATCCATGGGTCAACATCTCTCTCTTCCCTCACTTTTCCCCAACCAATGCTATCGCCTCCACTCGAGCACTCGAACCTATCATTTTAATGACCTTGAAAACTACTGATTCCTTACCAGCTCTAAATGTGATTGTGCCTAAGAAGACATTTATAAGAGCTTTGGCAGTGCACAAGAATGGACGTCCAAAAATCAAGGGTACGTTTTCATCCGCTTCCATGTCTAGCACTACAAAGTCCATCAGGAATACAAATTTATCAACTTTTACGAGCAAATATTCTACAATTCCCCGGGGATACTTAACGATTTTATCGGCTAAAGCTAAGGTCATACGAGTAGGCTTGAGTTCACCAAGGCCTAGTTTTTCATAAAATGAATATGGCATCAAATTAATACTAGCACCAAGGTCGGCTAACGCGTGGTTCTGAACATCACCACCAAACAAACACGGGATCGTGAAGATACCCGGGTTTTTTAGTTTTCCGGTAGCTTGTGCGTCACCACGGCGGAACATTCGGCATTTAGAGGAGCATTCGAGAGCTCTTCTAATTTGTCTTTCCCTTTATGGAGATCCTTCAAGAACTTAGCATATTTCGGCATATGCTTAAGAGCTTCTATTAATGGCAGATTGATCTTAAGTCGTTTGAACATATCTAAGAAATGCCCGTATTCTTTGGTGTATTTTTTATTTTTAACACGCTCAGGATACGGAACACGAGCATGATCAATCTCAGGACTCAGTTTAAATAGCTCAACTGGCTTCCTAACAAGCTTCTCTAACACGGGTGATTCTCGCTCTAGACCCTCACTCACTAGTTCTTCTACCCCTACCTGAACAGGTGGTCTCTCAACTCCCCCTAGTTCTAGACCTGATCTAGTGGTTATGGCTTTCACGTGATGGTTGGATGAGTTGGGTTGGGTTGGGTTGAGTGTTACCCGAGAACTGACCCGGTGGTCATTCTTGCAACTGAAGGGCAATGTCACCTACGGACCGCTGAAGATCTAAGAGTGCGGATTGCTGATTCTTCAAAAGAAGATCATGCTCCGCGAGTGTTTTCTGTGTAACCTGGTCCTTAACAACTAATTGAGAAAGAAGTTCCTCAATTCTATCCAAACTACTACCTGAATCCCCACTACCAGACTGACCCAGTTGACCTTAACTTCCACTAGCAAACTGACCCCATTGATTTGAATCTCCAAACTGACATTGCCCCCTGTTTTGACTCGATTGGAAACTAGGAGGATTACGGGAAGAACGCCGATTATTATTATTATTATTATTATTATTATTATTATTATTATTATTATTATTATTATTATTATTATTATTATTATTATTACGGCATTTTGAATTATAATTGGAGTTATTATTATTAAATGCGCTCGTAACCCTGATTTTGACCAGTGATGTACTCGATCTGTTTCCTTGTAAGCAGAGGACACTCTATTGTACCATGAACCCCCCCCCCCCCCCCACCCCGACAAACCTCACACTTATCTACTTTATTCTTAAGCTCTTGGATTTCTTTATTCACTTCTCTCTTGAAATTTTCCAAAGCAGCGGTCACCGTAGTTTCCAAGCTAACTTGGTGTACACCTCTCGTAGTGGAGGATGAACTAGGTGCAGGACTGGAACTCCTGTTTGCCAACCGTTGTTTGTATTCAGATTGAGCAAAGCTCTCAAACAAATCATTGCATTCAGCCCCCGTTTTCTTACCCATAAGGTGGCCTCCTGCAGAGGTATCGAAACAGGCCTTGGTGCCATAAGTGAGGCCATTGTAGAACTTCTTTATAAGGGCCCAATCAGAGAGACCATGCTGAGAACACCGAGACAATAGGTTTTGGAACCTCTCCCATGCAAAGTAGTAGAGCTCATCAGGCTCCATTCGGAACGAATGGATCTGATCACGAAGGCGAGATGCTTTTGCGGGTGGAAAATACTTAGCTAAGAAAGCATCTCGAAGGGCGGCCCAAGTAGTGAATGTACCTTCCGGCTGTGAATCGAGCCAAGTGGCAGCCCGACCGATAAGTGAAAATGGAAAAACCTGAAGAAACCGGGCGTCATTCCCAGCAACTTCGATCGAGAAAGTTCCACATATGCGAGTCAGCGAGTTAATGTGGGATTTGGCGTATTCGGTTTCCTTCCTCAACCAACTCTTTACCATATTGGCGAAGTTCTTCTACGTTCTCCTGACTCATTGGTGGCATTGGGGCAGGTATGGGTTTAGGGTAGGCTGGTACTGGTTCTCCGTAAGGATATGGGTTATTCAGTAAATCCTGAAATGCCCAGTCATTGGCCCACCACTATTCTAAAGGGTTCGGTGCTGGAATCCTAGGTATCTCGTTTGGATCAAAGGCTGGGATTGGAAGTGGGTTTTCATGGTTTTGTTCTAGATTCATGGGTAGGTCAGGGTAGAGAGGTAGTAATTGTGGTTCTGGTACTGCTACTTGGTTGAGATCAAGTTCTGCATCTGCATTTCTAAACATATGAAAGTTGGCTAGTTGTCTATCCAATTCTTCTTCCCATACAGGTCTAGCTTCTGGATTTTGGGTATTTCTTTCAGCTCTATTTACTATTGCTGGTTGTTGGGCTTTTCTCATTCTTTTTCCCCTTTCTACTTTTCCTCTACTAAACCACCCTCTTTTTCTAGGGGAAAAAGTTTCTTCGGATTTGGCTTTAAAAACAAAGATTCCCTCGGAATCGGTTGCGTATCCGGAGGTTGGCTGGGATGTTCCTTCGTCCATTGGAGAATGAGATAGGTGACGATAAGCGTCAGAAGTATCATGATCACTAATACTGTAAACTTAGAAAATTGTCAAAATAACATAAAATAATAATATACATATTTGCACAGAATAACACATAGGTTAATTCTTAACACAATCGGTTAAAATTTAGGTATTTAAAAGAACACCTAAATGGCTTAAACCAATAGCTCTGATACCACCTTCTGTCGCAACCCCCGACCCCACCCCGGAGCGGGAGCCGCGAACACGAGCCGGTGGTATCGGTGTTTATTAATTTGGCAGCGAAAATGAGACATCAGGACGGTAGTTAGGAAATAAATTTCAGAGTTTCAAAACACCAAACTTTTATATTAAATATTAAATAAATGGGATAATGTTATATTTATAGGGATAAACCCTAGTTGCTGAAAACATAAACTTTTTATTTATGTAACTTTATAGCCACTAGTCTTCAGTGCTCCTTAGCTGGCTTCTAATAGCTTTCACATCAAGTTACCTGAAACGCGTTTTAAAAATATTTTATCAGTAAGAAATACTGGCGAGTAAATTCCAGTTTATAAAAATAAGCTTTTATAACGTTACAGTATTAAGAGCGATTACAATGTTTATATCTACCTGTTGGACCCAGTATGGCCTTAAAAAACCAACTTCTTTTCACGTATTATGGCAAGTGATTTCAGTAGATGTGAAAAAGATGTGCGGAAATGGAAATCAGACTTTCAAGAAACAAGATCTACAGAATTATCAAGTTTATATCACTTTGAAACAAAATGGTTTACAAGGTGATTGTAAGATTATTATCTAGTACAAACGAATCTTGAATTCTATGGGTGAGAGGGCAATGGAGTTTTGATGTATGTATGAATGATAAGCTCCTGGTTGAGCCTTCTATTTATAGACGGCTGGGTGCATGAATAAACAATAGTTTATTCATGCAATAAGTCCTGCTAAAAGTGCCCAATTGACATATTCATTGAATCCAACGTTCAAGTTGCCTTTTTTCATCATGATATCAATTAATGTCAACTTGTTTCGGTAAGTGTGGCAGGACAGAGCCAATTTCAGACAAGTGGGGTATTTCATCAGAATTCTGATAAACCACTTCATCAGAAATTCTGATGAACAAATCATCAGAAAAATCCTGATGATCAGAATCGTCAGAAACTGACGATATTTCATCAGAAATATCATCAGATCCATCAGAAATGACCTTTTCTGATAATCCAATTCAGCTCTTAATCAACTTGTGATTCTTTGAAGTAGATGTTGTGCATTCCAGTTGTCCCATCTGATCTTCTTTTTCTTGTTCGTGATCTTCAGGACTGTGATATCTTCATATATCCAGTTGATTGTGATTTTCTTCAATACTTACAAATAAAGTTTCCTAACAGTTTCCCCCTAAGTATTGTAAGAAAATGAACTACCTCATAAACAGAAAATTTCCAAACAGTGGAAACATAATACTTGCAAAATTAAACCAGTTACTGATGTTTTTGAAAAACAAATTACATAAAAGATGATAAATCAAATAAACAGTTTCTTCAGTTCAGCTTCACTCTCTTATGCACATCTCCTTTCTTTAACTTCTTTTTGTAGGAGATATATTTGTTGCAGCTGACATACATGTCTTTGTACCATTCTCTTGCTTGGATCCATTCTTCAATTATCTGCTCAATTTCTTTTCTTCTTCCCTCCAAGTTCTTTTCTATCTTCTGATGATGTTCTTGTCTTTTGTTCATGGTTTTCAAGATATACCTCAGAGTTTGATTTGAGTACTTGCAGATGTCAACACTTTTGAACATAGCTTTGTTATTATCATGATCTTTGAAGATTACACCATAGTCTTGTTCTCCGTTTTTATTTGTCAGCATAATGATGTCTCCAGATCTTGCATCTTCCAATATATCTGAGGGAACTTTTGTCTTTGGTGATCTGACATACACCTTTTTATCGTGTACATGCTCAAAATTGATGCATAGATCAAAGTCTGAAAAAGCCATTCTTTCAAATAGCAATATTCCAGCTTTTGATATGCCATTTAATGCTCTTCTGACTTGTTGATTATTTTTCTTTTCCTTTTCATAGTGATCCTTCATAAACAAAATGTCTAAAGGATGCAATTGGTCAGCTATTTCTTCATCAGTCACCTTTTGTTCTTCCCCATTCTCCCTCTGAAGTGTGTATCTGTTTTGTACATGAGTTCCTCCAACATCATCAGTTGCAGCTTTTACTTCATTCACCTTTAAAATTCTCTTTACTGGATTCCCATTCTGTCTGTGAATGCTATCTGGCCCTCTTTTCATCCTTTCTTCTCTTAAACCCAGTCTGGTAGGAGACAGTGATCTTGGTATTTCATCTTCTTTTGTTAAATAATAACTCACCAAATTGGACTCAGGGAATATCATTACATCCTGGGCAATCTCTTTAACCATGACAGACTTGGTTTCAGAGATTTTTCTATTAATAATCTTTGATTTTGTTGCTAAATTACCTTCTTGTTCCCATTCATTCATTGTTTGTATATTCATATACTTACTTATTGCTGAGTCATCAGATATTGTTGGATTTGGGACAGATGCTAGCAATTTCAAATTTGTAATAACTTGAGGTTTTGCAGTTGCTAACCTTTTCAGCATTTCATTTCTTGGGATATTAGGAGGTGGACCCATCATTGTGGTTCCAGCTTTGGTGATTGGTGTGGTTGATGATTGTTGAGGAGTTGACTTTGGAGCTTCTTAATGTGAGCTTTCAGCAGGAATTTCTTTCATGAGTTCTTGTGGATCCACTTTGGCCAATCTTGCAATGTTGAATTACATCTTCTCCACCAGTTGTTGTACTTCTCTTACTTGTTTAGAGTTGCTGACCATGTTTTTCTGAACATTGGTGAATTCAGTTTGAGCTTTCGTCTGAATTACAACCAATTCTTTTGACAGCTTTTCAAGAGCATCTGTGATACTGTTATTGCTTGCCCTTAGCATGGTAACTTCCTCCAAAACTCTGTTTGCACTGCTTGACTGCCTTGACTCCATCACATTTGCAACTTATGCTTTGATCTTTTCTATTTCTATGAGAATCGTTTGGATTTCTAATGCAGAGATGTTGGATTCTGGTGCTTTTTCTTTCATCTTTTGAAGAGACTTTAGTGCTTCAGTGTTTTCATCAGTTTGTTTCTTTATTGCCTCCACTGATTCTGACAAAGTCTTCATATCAGCTCTTTGACCTTGTATTTCTGACAGCAACATATCAAGTTTTTCTTCCACTGGATTTCTTTTGCAGACTTTGTAAACATTTTCTAGCACTGTTTCTAAACTTTCCTGGTTCATAGGTTTCTCAGGGATAATTGGAACAACAGATGTTCCTTCTAACATTCCAGCTGCAAACACATTTGCTGCTATTTTGGAAATGATAGGATCACTTTTGGCTTTACCAGATTTTGGTGCAGCTTTAAGTTTACCAGAATCATCTCCACCAGTGATGAAAAACTCATTTTCATCCTGGGTTTCCTTATGTCCTTGAATCATATCAACATATGATCCTCCATAAGTTTTTGAGGTAAACATATTACCTTTAGCCAGATTTCCTTGATCAGTTTCCTGATCTCCATCTGTTGGGATCTCATCATCTTCCTCATTTTCTGATTCAGAGTTGAGATTAATGGAACTAGTAACCTCTTCATCAACATTCGTTGTTCTGTATTCTATTTTGTAAGAAACATTAACTGAACTTTCTGATTTTGTTTCTTCTCTGTGAGTTTCTACTAGAACAGTGTTTAAAAGAGATGTACCAGCAATGTGAGATTCATCATAATGAATGACTTCAGTGGCTTCAATTTCAGCAGCATGTGTTTCTCCAGCAATATGTGATTCTGCATAACGTTCTTGATGAATTTCAAATTCATGATGAGTTCCTGCTTCATGAATTTGTTGACTTTCAGCATGTTCTTTCTTGCTTTCTGGTGAGTTAGCTATCTCCAAGTTAGCTATCTCCTGAATTCTTTTTCCTTCTGCACCCTCCTTTTTTGATGGTGAGGACTTCTTATCATCTCCTTTTTCTGTTGATGAAGAATAGTTCACAACTTCTCTGCTGGGCTCTTCTGTTGGAGAATCTGATTTTGTCAGAAGTTTTTCATGTTGTATTCTGTATTGTGAGTCTGGTGCAATGAAGCATAACATGCTTTCTGGCAACACAGGGACATCTTTGTCTGATTCCCATCCATGATTAGAACTCCAGGCCTTCATGGTTTTTGATATCCAGACGTCTTCTAAGATTGGAATTTCCATATTTCTTTCAATGAATGCTTCAGAAATGAAAATTGAGATTAACCTTGGATATGGCAGATGAGAGGTTATTTTTCCATTTCTGGTGATGATTGATCTTTTGAGAAGGTTAAAAATTTCTGACCCATAATCGATTTTGAACCCATTTATGAGTCCAAACATAATTGTCAGAATAGCTTGACAGATTTGATCAGTTCCTCCTATCTTTGAGGTGAGACATTTGTTTAGCACTTCCATCATCACTTGCCAGATGGCTGGCAATTCACTTCTTCTTATTGCTCCAATTTTGTTGATATCCCTTTTCTTGTAGCCAAGCCCAATGACGAAGTTTATTAAATCTTCTCTGCTTGGGGCTTCAGTGTAACTATCAAGAATAGGCAGTTCAAGCCATTCTCTTACTCTTGCAGGGGTTAATGTTACATAAACACTTCCCCATACATGAGCAGACACCTGATTTTCTTCAACTTCATTAAAGGTGTAAATAAATTGCTGTAGTAGCCTTTCTGGTACTTCTCTTCCTTTTGTTAGTGCTCCTGAGATTGGACATTTTGTGAGATATTCTACCAGAAGTTGACATCTTTCATCATACTCTGAATGCTCTGTATTCATCAGCAGATTGTTTTCCTTCATTGGTAGAAATTCTGCTTCCTCGACAAAAGGTACTTCATGTTGAGCAATTGGAATGTTGAGGTTAACTTTTGCCATTGTTGATCTCTGTAAGTTAGGGTTTGAAATTTAGGGATTTTTGAATTGTGAGTGAAAAACAGGGGATTTTAATATTTGTTGTTTTTGTGAGGAAGATGAGTGATTTTTGAGTTTCTCCTATGGGTGTGTTATATAGGAGTGTTTCAGCAGAGTATTGTGGGTGTATGGAGTTGGAGGAGTTGAAAGGATATAGAATGTGGTATGAAATAGTGATAAAGAGATCATTAATTGTCTTTATAACCGTTAGATCATGAGTGCTGAGTTTTTGGTTCAAAATGTAACCGTTGGATCGTGGGTGTTAAGACATTAATGAAATTTTTATCATGGAATCGTGGTTATGCCCTTTCAACTTGACTCTTCAAATTGTAGTTTCTTCAATCATTCCTTCTTGAAAGTGTTGCACTGATTTTTGATTGGAGAAAGCTATCGGTTCTATGACACCCTTTCTTCTCTGTGGACCCCATTTGATAGGAGGTCCAATGATCTTTCTTCATATGTATCCTCTTTTCTTCATTAGTCAGAAAGTCCCATTCTGATGATGTAGTCAGAAATTCTGTTGATCATATGTATCCCCCTTTTTTTTGTTCTGACTTCTGTTGACCTTGTAGATGTGGTCAACAGAAGTCAACAGAATTTTCATCAAAATCTCTTGGTTGAGATTTCCCCCTAAACTTGTGATCCTTTTCAACAGATTTTTTTTTTTTTTTTTGAGATGAGAGGGAATAAGATAAGATCAGAAGACTCACATTTGTTTTTCTGGTAGCATCCATGTCTCTTTGCCTTCTCAGATATTTTCTAAAACATTTTATCATCTTGAAGTTTTTATCAGAAAAATTTTAAGATCCATTGTTACCAGATTTTGTCTTTTGTCATCAGAAACTTTGAGTTTTGAGTCAGGATTTTGATTTCTGATGATCATTTCATATTTACCCATTTCCCAAAAAAATACAAACCATAGATCAGAAAAATTAGCAAGCATAAAATATTAACATATTAACAGAGAAAAACTTGTACAAACAACGCAAACAAGACCTAATCAATATCTATGCCTTCATCATGTTCCATTTCTAGGAGCAACAACAGATCAGTTATCTTCCCAAAGTTGTGGTTGGTGGGTACAAGCATGTTGAGACCCATGTTTTCTTGAAGTCTCATATCAGCTCTTGGATAACTTGCAGGTATGCCTGCAAAGTCTAGCTGGCTCATTATTATCTTTGTCAGAAAACGAGGATACATCAAGAATGGCTTGCCAACCCACATATTACTTGCAAAATCACTCATTAGATAATGAGAGAAGTTGTAAGGTACTTTGAGTACGAGTGCCAGTATGGGTTCCATCAATCTAAGAGATACTTCATGATGATTGATGGCCTTCTTTGAAAAGCATGCTCCCATCTGTGTGACCAGATATTGCCATGGCTTGATGAAGCCATGTTTGTTTATTGCTCGTTGTTGGGTTTGTGTGTGATAACCCATTTGCCTCAAGACATCATCCTTCTGAGCCCTTGTGAACATCAGGACGTCATTATCATCATTGAGTTGAAGAGCTGGTGGCTTCATTTAACAGAATTTGTTGATTTAGCACCACACTCTTGATGGCCATCTGTTCCCTGTTTTGATACTTAGATAATGTTGCATTTTTCCAGAAGATTTGAAGAATCTTTGGATGAACAGTTATATGAGCAGTGAGGGCATAGCTCAAGTTACTGCTCATGAGCATCTTCAGCACAACTTGACACCCTTCCCAATGTGGACCTTCTAGATTGGTCCTCAATCTAAGGTTATGATATGGATAAAGAACAAGTGGGAAGCATTCATCTTTGATGGTGTTCATTTTGTGAGAGTGTGTGAATATGAGGTGAAGAAGAGGAGTGAAGAAGACGGATTTTAACCCAAAGTGGTGATTATTTATAGTAAATTTAATATTTGCCATAAATGGAAGCTACCAACTTGTAGATTTTCTTCACCGCAATCTCTGTTATTTTAATGATTACCAGAGGACAGAAAAAAAATAACAGAGATATGTTTCTTCTCCACTTCACATGTATTTAATGATATAGGCGGCTAATTTCTGATGATGTAATCTGATAGCCTACCAATATCTCACTTCAACCTTCTTAATACATAATGGGGTGTAATAAATGAATGAGAGAGAAAGTTCCATATTAACGAGTTCCCATAAATTTTCTGTTGAGTGACGTTATCAGCACTAAATTTTTTTTTTAAATGTACAATTTATGAATATACAGTCAAGAGATATGAATAAGGATGATGACATGCAGCAATTTGTTTTAATGAATTTCGACAATTCTGGTTATCCAACATATTTTCTGATGATTCACCAAAATTCTGATGATTTATCAGGTGTTCTGATGTTGTGTCAGATTTTCTGATGACTTCATTAGAATTTATGATAAGTTGCCAGATTTTCTGGTGATTTATCAGATATATGATTTTGATTACCACTAAAGCAATTTATCAAGCATTTTTCTGGTGATAAAATTATCTGAGTAATTTTTATCATTGATCTGACCATACCAAAGCAGATTATTTGTTAAGCCTTCAACATAGGCTACTCTCTCTATGGTCAGACGTCCATACCTTACACATCCATATCCCATGATCCTTCCTTTCACTCCATTTCTAAAATTTACAATTCTACCCAGCTTTGAAACAAAGTTGCTGAGTAAGCTCCTATCCCCAGTCATGTGCTTGGAGCTTCCTGAGTCACAGTACCAGATTTGCTACACATGATGGTCCTGAAATGGAATGAGTAGAGGTTTTTTGGTACCCAGGCATGCTTGGGTACTATTTCTGATGGAATATTAATCACTTTATTCTTCTTCTTCTTGGTTTTGCATCAGAAACTCTGTTATATGCTGAGCCATTAACAGATTTTACATTTTTCTTTTGAAGATGGTGTTGAACAAGCTTCAGTATGTCAACACACATACAAGATGTATCAGAATTTTCTGATATTTCCTCTTGTGATGGAATGAGTGGATAATTTTGAAAAGATGAGTGAACTGCTTCTGGAGTCTTTACAGATTCTCGACTACATTCACTCTTGTTTGTTTTGAAGTTTGGTTTTTCAAAAGAGTATTCAGAACAGGTTGTGTTGCAAGATTCAGATTCAGATTCTGATACAAATTTATCAGAAATCTGATGAGTTGCTTTTACAAAGACAGTGGGTTTACTTCCTCTATTTGATCTTGTATAACCTAAACCCTCTCCTTTGTTCTTTGGTGTGGACTCAATAAAATTTATGAACTCTTTGGCTTGTTGAAAACCTCTTACATTGATTTCTTTGTCATTGATTTTCTTATAAAGATATTTTCTTTCATTTTCATAAAACTCAATTTTAGCTCTTTAATCTAAACTATCCTCTATAAGAAGTTGGTTTTCAAGAATGATTTTATTCAAAGTCTTTTGCAACTCATCAGATTTTCTAATATCTGATTGATGTTTTTCTTGCAGATTTAGAAAATCTGACATGAGCTTGTTTAGCTTGTGTTCAAGATCAAGATTGTCTAAATTTACCTTTTGTTCTGAAGTTTCTGGTAGTCCTTCAGAGAGTGCCATGAGGCAGAAATTTGCCAATTCTTCTTCTTCATCATCAGAAGAATCATCAGATAACCATGGACCTGTTCCAGTAATTAAGCTTACTTGTTGCTGCTTCTTTGCTTCTTCAAGCTTTTTCTCATAATAGGCAACATCCTTCAGCTTTTTGGTCTTGCATTCTGATGCATAATGACCTCTCTGCTTGCACTTGTAACACACAACTTCAGCCTTCCCTTTATCCTTAGATCTAACCTCTTCTTTAGATCTTCCATCCATCCTTCCTTTGTCACTCCTCTGGTATCTCTGGCTACCTCCCCTCAACCTCTGCTCAAATGTTTTGGTGAGCAGTGCTATTGCCTCAGCAAAGGCTGAAAAATCTGATGAAGTATCAGAAACTTCAAAACTTTGGCTACTTGATGGTTGTGGATCATTGGTGGGTATTGTTCTTTGTGAGTTAGAGATAAGAGCAAAAGATCCCCCTCTTTGAATGGTTTCTTCAAATATTTCTTCCTCTCTGGGGATCAAGATGCTAAATAAGTCATGAAGACTCATGTTTCCTAGTTCTAAGGTTGATGATAAAGTCATGGTTAGACTTCTCCATTCTCTAGGAAGGGCATCAAGAAATTTTATATTTCTTTCATCATTTGACTTTGTTATTCCAAATTTCTTTAGCTCGTTTAAAAGTTTTGTAAATCTTTGATATGTATCATTTAACCTTTCATTTGGCAAACTTTTAAATCTTTCATAAGATGAGACATTGTTTGTTCTCTTGTTTCTTCTCATCCTTTCTCCTCCTTCACAAAGATTTTCCAACTGATCCCATATTTCCTTAGCTGATGCACATGCATCAACTTGTGAAAATATGTCATTGGGGATGGCCATTATTAAAAGTGACTTTGCCCTTTCATCCCCAGCCACCAGGTCATTGTCTTCCGCGCTCCAGTTTATTTCACTTTTGGGAGCGCGGGAGGCAGGGATAGCTGGTGATTGGTCAGATGCTGGAATAGCAGGTATGTCTGTCATTGGTGTATATGGACCCCTTTCAATGGATTGAAACAAAGCTCGGTCATGACCATTAAGGAAATTGACCATCCTGATTTTCCATTGGGGGTATTCCTCTCTGACCAGAGTCGGAGGTTTAGACATAGAACCAATGTTAAAAGAATTATTCCAGGATTGAAAGCTGGCCATATTTAGAGAAAAGAAGATGAGCGATTGATCGTTTGAAAATAGTTTATTCAATCTGCTTTGATACCAATTGTTGGACCCAGTATGGCCTTAAAAAACAACTTCTTTTCACGTAATATGGCAAGTGATTTCAGTAGATGTGAAAAAGATGTGCGGAAATGGAAATCAGACTTTCAAGAAACAAGACCTACAGAATTATCAAGTTTATATCACTTTGAAACAAAATGGTTTACAAGGTGATTGTAAGATTATTATCTAGTACAAACGAATCTTGAATTCTGTGGGTGAGAGGGCAATGGAGTTTTGATGTATGTATGAATGATAAGCTTCAAACTCACTTTGCTTCTCCTGGTTGAGCCTTCTATTTATAGACGGCTGGGTGCATGAATAAACAATAGTTTATTCATGCAATAAGTCCTGCTAAAAGTGCCCAATTGACATATTCATTGAATCCAACGTTCAAGTTGCCTTTTTTCATCATGATATCAATTAATGTCAACTTGCTTCGGTAAGTGTGGCAGGACAGAGCCAATTTCAGACAAGTGGGGTATTTCATCAGAATTCTGATAAACCACTTCATCAGAAATTCTGATGAACAAATCATCAGAAAAATCCTGATGATCAGAATTGTCAGAAACTGATGATATTTCATCAGAAATATCATCAGAACCATCAGAAATGATCTTTTCTGATAATCCAATTCAGCTCTTGATCAACTTGTGATTCTTTGAAGTAGATGCTGTGCATTTCAGTTGTCCCATCTGATCTTCTTTTTCTTGTTCGTGATCTTCAGGACTGTGATCTCTTCATAGATCCAGTTGATTGTGATTTTCTTCAATACTTACAAATAAAGTTTCCTAACACTACCCAATTACTCATTCAGTATTTGTAACCTTAACAGTTACAATGACTATGGTCATATTACTATTGGCTAACTCTTTGTCCAATAGTAACGTTTGATTAGTAGTGTATACAAAACCCCACATACCGGCAGTAATTGTAGAATACAAAGACTTAATCATTGGTAAAAACATTTAGGGTTTTGTGAAACATTTGAAATATAGTGGCTCACAAACTGTGAGAAAAGGAGAATGTACTCACATTGTAAACTTATGTTTTTCTACGGGCTTCCTGGTGATATCTCCTGATTACTTTCTTGAGTTTCTATTAAAACATATAATGCACGCGTGTTAGTAAAATAACCCAAATCACTTTAGCCATACATCACAAGACAGAACCCCAACGTACTTAGTCAGGCAGAGCCTTGACATGCGTTACTGGGTCCTAGATCAATCGGGTAGGGTAACGAATTAGTGATCGGGGGTTAAAATACTTACAACGGGGCAGAGCTTTGTGTTTTAGGGTGTATTTTAGCTTTGAAATTCGGATTATAGAGACTGAGAGAGAAAGAAAATGTTGAACGGTTTGAAATGCTGCTGAGAGGCTCCATTTATAGCTTTTCCAGGGGTCTCTCGCGCCCCGTCCCCCTTGTCCTTGTCGCGCCCCGCGAGAGGCACCCTAGCTACGACTAGGGTTGCCGAGTCAACCCTTAGGTCAAACACATGACTGAGACGTGTCAGCATGGGTGTCCTGCAAGAAACGGGCTTGTCAAGCCCCACGACTGGCCCCTTCAAACCTGTCACGGCCCGCAACAGGTGAAATTTTCTTATTTTTCATTTATTTAATTAAATAAATGTTACACGGGTTCAGTTTCTTGTTTACGAAGCGTTTAAGGGTGTTTTTGAGGGTTGTTATACAAAACGTGCAACAAATGGCAAAACCTGTCAAAATTCATTGAAAAGTACACAGCCTGAATTATGGTATCTAGATAAAGGACAAAACTTGTAATTTTTCCTAAATAAGAACACTAAATATCGCGAGAACTGTAAGAACGAATGAAAAAACTACGAGAACTTGGTCAAAAACAATTCAAATTAAAAACTTCTTTTTACACTTATAATTATTATTCGAGTATAATGTTAGAAATTTAATTTACATGTTTCAATTTACGTGAATTCATTTATAAAGAAAATTTACACATGTGTAAAAAATCTAACAAGAATAAATTTGAGAGAAGAAATGAATTATTTGATGTTGTAAATTCATTTTTTTATGTTGTACTTTAATTACAATGAGGTTTGTATTAAAAAAATGGGTTTGATTGATTTTTTTATTCGTTCTCACGGTTTTTGCTTTGGCGTTTTAGCTTTTAGAGATTAGAATTTTTGTTTAGATCATTATGTCCTTTTATTTTACATTGTATTTTTCGTCATTGTGTTTTTTTTTTTTTTTTTTTTGACGATTCTTTGTATATTTTTTACTTGACATTGTGTTATATTTCTCGGCATTGTTCAAAAAATAGAAATCGTAGGAAATGTATCAAACGAAGTTTGATTGAGAACTAATTCTAACGGTATTGGAACCGTCTTGTCGAACTCTGTGATCTTTGAATTTAAGTTTTCGCTTTTAGCTTTTAGAGTTTAGAAATTTTGTTTAGATCATTGTGTCTTTTTATTTTGCATTGTATTTTTTCGTCATTGTGTCGTTTTTGCGATTCATTGTGTCTTTTTTCTTCAACATTGTGTTATATTTCTTAGCGTTATGTTATATTTTACGATCCATTGTGTCTTTGTACCCTTTCTAAATTTAGAAAACTTTGTAGGATAATTTTACCCTATTTTATTAGATATATATATATATATATATATATATATATAATTTTAATATTCTAGTATATAATCATTTATCCGTATAATTATGACATTGTATGTCTGTAAATAGTGGTCAGTCAACTTCTAATTTGAAGAGCATTATACACATCTTTATGGAATGCCTTACCTATTCAAATATAATTTTACATAACCACATATACAACTAGAAAATTCAAATCGTCAATAATAAATAATAGTTAAATACTGAATCAAGAACATGTAGTTATAAAATAAACTTCTGTAAATACCCGCGCCGGCTACATTATTTTGGCGGTTTATTAACAAATAAAACCAGAATCTTAAATAATATATTAACTAAAAAGAGAATCTTACTTGTGCTAATTGCATGTTTCTTCTTCTACTTTTTCAATTTTAATATAAAATATGTAAAGGATAACTAATATATAACATTACGTGTCTACGTCAGAATTTTCAAAAAAGAAATTTGTTACATATCAAAAGCTGTTTGTAATAGAATATGAAATTAAGTTATTTTATAAAGGTTTCAAAAAATAAGAAGTGTATAAAGACATAATGGATGTCATAAGATGACACAATTTCGAACAAAATATAACACAATATTGAGAAGAAAAAAAAACACAATGAATAAAAAAAGACACAATGACGCAAATATAGAAAAGACACAATGGTAAATAAAAGAAACAATGATAATAAATAAAAATTCTAAAATCTACAACTTATAAATCCAAAAGTGAAAACCTAAAATCTCATATGGTAGAGTTCGATGAGACGGTTCCAATACAACTTGAATGATGTCAATCGGAGTTCGTTTGATACCCTTTGTACGACTTCTTATTTTTTAGAGCATTTGTATTTGATCCTAAACCTAGAATATGTATTTAGTGTGATGTTTAATAAAAGAATATGTTAAATAAAAAAGAAAATAATATACTTAAAAAAATCCTCAAAATGCGTAACTAAAGAACGAAAGAGAGAATTAATTATATGAAACGAAATACATTACATAATTATATTTTTTTAAATTAAGTGATTGGAATATTATCGCGTAACATATGGTGGGGGTGACTAAAAAGTCGGTAGCGTAGCCAGCCAAATTTTATAAAATTATATTTGAAGGATTAACAAAAAAAAAAAAAAAAAAAAAAAAAAAAAACAGTTTTGGATTTTGTGAATATTTATTAAAGTTGGACGGAACTTGTCAAATTTCGAATCAACATATCTTATTCAACATCACTGTCTTCTCATTATTCGAATAACAAAAACCTTAAGATAATTACTAACCACAAATCAACTACCCCAGCGAGTCTCTCGTGTGGGGGCAGTATGGTTTCCGGGCGGAAGTCAGCTCACGCGGCAGGCCGGGACCCAATCGAACATCGCGTCCGCAGATGCGGGGCTGACGGGGGAATGTCTTTGACATAAACCCGGTGACCAATGGTCCAGTACATAGAAAGTCACCTTCCAAAAAAAAAAAAAAAAAAAAAACCACAAATCAACATATCTTATTCAAAAAACCTTCAACATCAGTCTTCTCGTTATTCGAATAAAGAAAAAAACGTTAACATAGTTACTAACATTTCTCATGCTTATTTCGATTTAGAAAAATATGACATTGGTGTTTTCAATGTTATTCACATTCGTTAGAGTCTTCTAACTAGGTATGTGCATGGGTCGGTTTTGACCAAAAACCATAACCATAACAGCAATATCGGTTATTGGATAACCATAACCATAACCGATCGGTTATGATGGTTATGGTTATTGGTTTTGATGGTTATAGCGGGTCGGTTTGTTGTGTTTCCATGGTGATCGGTCAAAAATTTTATTTATCAAAAACCCGGTTCAATAAATAATGGTTAATTAATTAAGCGAGTTAATTAATAGAACGCAGCGGAAAAATAAACAAGTGATCAACAAAACGAAACCCGACAGGATCCGGTTACATGCAAATACGAGCACAGTAAAAAAGTATATTTAATTACCGATGAGAAAGATATACCTCGGTTAATGACTAACCGATTGAGATACCGAGGTTCAACGAACAAGTGCTAGTGTTGCGAACTAACGAATGCGAGTACGATCCCGTATAGCGGCGGCGGTGACCGGCGGTGAGTGGCGGCGTGGGGCGGCGACAGAAGGCGGGCGGCAGCGTCTGAAAGCGGCGGAGGCGGCGACGGCGGCCCCGGTGGTGGCGGTTGTGGATGTGGGTGCTTTGAGAGTTTTTGCAAAATCTTCCAACCTCCTAAAGCTTGTCCATACACTCCTTTAAATAATATATGGAGATCCATGCATGTGCGACAAATGGCGGGCATGCATATGGAAGATGGGCAAGTGTCGAGAAGCTTATGCATGTCCAACAAGTGGCCATGCAAGATTGCATGCACGACAAGTGGCGGTAGGCGGGTGCATGTGCGACATATGGCGCAGCAAGGTGCATGTGCGATAAGTGGCGTAGGATGAGTATACCCGTCTCACCCGGTCCATGTACCTGTCTCTCAGTTAATACCCGCAACAAGTTTATCAGTTAAGATAAACAATTATATTATTAATAACGAGTATTAATAATATAAATCCGCTCATGATCATAAATATAATTATGATCTGTTTCATATCGTTCGTAATTACCAGTTAAACCAGTTAAGTGGATTTTAGTTCGTTGCCCAAGGTGTAACTCTTACGGATCAAGACCCGGTCGACAGCGTTGACTTATCGAACCGGACATAATATCCAACAGCTCCCACTTGGACGATCTCTGATAAGATCTCAACTCAGACAGCCAGCGGTGCTCTAGCTACACATAGCTGCCCCCAACAGGTCATGACACTTTATAGTCATTAACCAAGGTATCTTCTCTTTAGCAACGGCTTGCTACATGAAGACAGTAGACTTATGGCAATCTTTGTCATCTATCCTTTCTGTAAAAGACTTCAATTGAACAATGAGACATGGATCAGATTCAATCTCACATGGCGTTCAATCATTATCGTTCTCGTTCACAGAATCAAAGTGGTCCAATCAAACACACATTAAGTTTGGGTAAGGCCTTACACTTCACCAGTTTGAATCAACGAGGGCGCCCTAATGTCTAACTGTTACATATAATCTAAGAGTACAGAATCCCATCTTGACTACATACAACTCTCACTGAAGTTCAGAACCACTCCCAACCAATGCCTTTATGACTGGCAATTACGCGATAGCATTTGACATTGATCAAAGAATAGTGTTTAGTAAACGAAAGTTCTAGTATGTATCTCAGGTCAGAGGATACTAAATGAGTATACCTAAATCAAATACATCTTATAACCAAGACCCATGAAGATGATTTGATGTGAGTTACATCCAACGTCATTCACAATGAGGTTTGTGAGTTTGGAAGTCAACCCCTTGAGTCCAAAGTCAGAATAGTCTTAATTCAGAGTCGTTCCCACGAGTCTGACCGACTATGGATAATTTAGAATACAATACTCATGGATTAAACGTATAAAAATCGAACACAGTTGTAAGATTCAAACTTTGCATTGAGCCAGTAAATCAAAGGTGAATTCAAAAGGTACAACTGTTTGAATGTTCGTACATCTAAATGCTAAATCAAAACAAATGGTTATCCAATCTAAGATCGATAGCATTCCCATGCTTGTTCTGAGACATCGGTTTAGTGAACGGGTCTGCTAAGTTTTGATCTGTGTCTATTTTGCTTATTAAGATGTCTTCTCGTTCCTTAATTTCCCGTATATAGTGGAACTTTCTTAGAAGGTGCTTAACCCTGTGATCTGGGCTCCTTGGTTTAAGCAATGGTTTCTGTGTTATCACAGAACACCTAGATTGGTTTCTGAATACTTGAAACCACATCGAGGTCGTTGATGAACTACTTCATCCAAGTAGATTCTTTCGCAGCATCTGATGCAACTATTCATTCGGATTCGGTGGCTGAATCCACCACTACACTCTGTTTGGAGCTTTTCTAATAGACAACTCCTCCACTGAGAGTGAATACGAATCCTAATTGTGAGCGAGAATCATCTTGGTCACTTTGAAAGCCAGCATCAGTGTAACACCTTACAGTGAGCTCCTCTTCCACTCCTCCAAACACCAAGAACATATCTTTGGTTCTTCTCAAGTACCTCAGAATGTTCTTTACTAGCAGTCCAATGGGCAATGCTAGGACTATGCTGAAAAACGACTGGTCATGCTTAAAGCATACGAGACGTTAAGTCTAGTACATAGCATACATGATTGAACCAATCGCGGAAGCATATGGAACTACTTCCAGTTGCTTAATTTCAATGTCTATTGAAGGAGATTGCGAATTGTTCAACACGGTTCCTTTAGTCATAGGAACACATCCCTTCTTGGAGTTTCCCATCTTGAAGCGTGTCGACATTTTTGCCTATGTACGTTATTTGAATTAGCCCTAGAAGCCGCTTAGATCTATCCCTATAGATCTTCATTCCTAGAATGTAAGCAGTTTCTCCATGGTCTTTCATTGTGAAGCAAGATCCTAAATATTGTTTTAACTTCGTTAAGCATAGGGATGTTATTTCCAATGATTAATATACCATCCACATACAGGATGAGGAATGATATGGTGCACCCACTAACCTTTCTGTAAACACAACGCTCATCTTCATTCTTGACAAAACCAAACTCTTTGATCTTCTGGTCAAAATTAAGATTCCAGCTACGAGATGCTTGCTTGAGTCCATAAATGGACTTATTGGGTTTGCACGCCTTAGCTGGATATTTAGGATCGACGAAACCTTTAGCCCGAACCATATAAGCATCTTCAGAGATATGTCTATTAAGAAAGGAGGTTTTGACATCCATTTGCCATATTTCGTAATCACAGTACGCAATTATGGTAAGCAATATCCTGATTGATTTAATCATAGCAACGGGCGAGAGGGTCTCATCATAGTCAATACCTTGAGATTGAGTGAAACCCTTCGCAACTAGCCGTGCTTTATAGGTGTGTACATTTCCATGCATATTGGTTTTTCTCTTGGAAATCCATTTGCTCCCTACTGCCCGAGATTCGGGGGTAGCTCAACCAGGTCCCATACTTGATTGTCATGCATAGATTGCATCTCGATGTTCATGGCTTCTTGCAATTTCTCAGATTCCGGATCTAAGATTGCAAATTTGTAGTTAGCAGGTTCGTCATTAGACTCAGCTACTAATAAGACTTCGAGACCTTTTAGACGCCATAGACATCTATCAGATTCTTGCGAATTCTACTACTTCTGAAAACGCTTGTGTTTTATGTCTGATTCATTGGCAACAACTACTTGTTGATCAGATAGTCCGACTACATTAGCGGTTATTTGCGGTTCTTGAATTTATTCAAGATTAACCACATTATTTCCTGTTTCTCGATCAAGAAGTTCTTCCTCGAGAAAGTGTCCATTCCATTTGATGGAAATCACATTTGCATCATGTTACGGCCCCCGACCTGGTTTTACCCGGTTCAGAAGCCATGGGACAGAAACCCGTGGTATTGGTGTTTAATTTGGCAGCGGAAGTTTTAACAGGATCAATTAAACTGAAAACACCCATTTATTTTATTTCCAAATTTCAGGACAAACCTCGTATTTTATAATAAAGGAATTTTACTTGAAAATCCCTTGGTTACAAAAACATGTTTATTTATTTACTGAGCCACTTCCTTCAAGCTTGTAGTGCTACGCGGCACTTTTCCTGGTTCACAGTAAATCACCTGAAACATGTTTAAAAAGATTTTATCAGCGGGGAAATACTGGCGAGTCATTCAATTTGTACAAAACGACACATTGTTATAATTTACAACATTAAGAGTTTTCACATTTGCCCCTATCTTATAATTAGCTGGTTCAGTTGTCACTCGACCGGATCTATGACTGTGGACATATCACTAAATTAGGCTCGCCCACCTAAAGTGATAAATCATTAGTAGTAATGTGCACAAAACCCCCACTTGCTGCCAGTAATTACAGATTAGCAAAGACTTAATCACTGCAAAGTATAACTGGAAAACATTTAGGGTTTTGTAAAGTAATTTGATAAAAAAAGAATGACTCACATTGCAAGTTTAGTTGGATAGAGTTTTGCCTACTGATTAAGCTTGGTACCCTAGTTAAAATAACAATGCACAGGAAACTAGGTTAATAACTTAATACAACATTTACGATAAGCTCACGAAATCAAAACCCTCACGGCGAATGACAAATTATAGCCCGAATTTGGGCAGCACTTAAACATCCATCGGATCGGTTTCAATCGATCGGACATTGTATCGTAGCAGTGATCGAGTTATTACCCTGTAATCGTAGCAGCGTTTCAACACTTAAACACTCGTATCTAAGCAGAATATTGACGTTTTGAAAGGATTTTTCGAACACAGAAACAAGACCATGCAACGTCCCATTTATAGCAGATTTTTGAGTTTTACGTGGCCCGTGTAAACTCCAAGAACAACCTACGTGGCCCGCGAGGGCCACCCTAGCTACGGCTAGGGCTACCGTATCACGTGTAGGTCTGCCACGTGTCTGACACGTGGCCTAAAGCTTATCCGGAGCATTTTGAAGCTGTCGCGCCCCGCGTAAGCTTCGGTTATCTCTTACGCGGCCCGCGACAGATCAACAAAATTTGAATTTCTTGATTTTTCACAAGGATTAGGGTTTTAGGGGTCCGGGTTTTCACTTACGAAGTGTTGTGGGATATTTTTGCAGGTCCTTACATCCTCCCCACCTTATTTAAAATCTCGTCCTCGAGATTTACTGAAACGTATAAGGGTATTTCCGCTTCATTTCCGATTCCAGTTCCCAGGTATACTCAGGTCCTCTTTTCGAATCCCACTTCACTTTGACCAGTATCAATCTCTTATGTTTAGGGAACTTAATCTTTCTGTCTTCTATTTGGAGCGGTTTCTCAACGAATTTTAACTTTTCATTTACCTCTATATCTTGAAGAGGTACTACCAGGGATTCGTCAGATAAACATTTCTTGAGATTAGATACATGAAACACATCATGTACCCCGGCTAGCTCTTCTATTAGTTGTAATTTATAAGCAACTGGTCCAATTCGTTGGGTAACTGTGAATGGTCCTATGTACCTTGGACTTAGCTTTCCTTTCTTACTGAACCAAACTACTCCTTTCCAAGGAGAAACTTTCAAGAGTACCTTGTCTCCAACTTGGAATTCTTACGGCTTGCGTCGATTGTCCGCATAACTCTTCTGACGATCTCAAGCCGTTTTCAGTCTTTCCTTGATTTGAGTTATCTTGTCGGTGGTTTCCTGTACAATCTCGGGACCAGATAATTGACTTTCTCCTATTTCAGCCCAGCAAACTAGGGTTCGGCACTTTCGTCCATACAGTGCTTCGAATGGGGCAACACTGATACTTGTATGGTAACTGTTGTTATAGGAGAATTCTATTAATGGTAAATGGTCATCCCAATTTCCACCGAAGTCGATTACACATGCTCTGAGCATGTCTTCAAGGGTTTGGATAGTCCTTTCACTTTGTCCATCTGTTTGGGGATGGTATGCAGTACTTAGATTCAACCGTCTCCCCATAGCTTCTTGGAAACTCGTCCAGAAGTGCGAAGTAAAACGACTATCCCTATCTGATACAATGGAGAGTGGAACTCCATGTAAGGATACTACTTCATCTACGTATAACTTTGCTAATCTTTCCATGCTATAGGTTTCTTTCATTGGTAGGAAATGAGCTAATTTGGTTAATCGATCTACAATCACCCAGATTTCCTCGTTACCTTTCCTGGTTTTGGGTAACTTAGTAACAAATAGTAACAAAGTCCATTGTTATTAGTTCCCATTTCCATACAGGCATTTCTAACTGTTGAAGTAAACCTGAAGGTTTCTGGTGTTCCGCCTTAACTTGCGAACAAGTTAGACACTTAGAAACGTATCTAGCTATGTCCTTCTTCATTCCTATCCACCAGAAATTATTTCTTAAATCTTGGTACATCTTATTATTACCAGGATGCGTCGTATACCTAGATTTATGGGCTTCTTCCATAATCTTATTTCTTAAATTTCCTTGTCTAGGTACCCAAATCCTTTTCTTATGGAATCTCCAAATTCCATCCATCCTTTGCTCTAGTTCCTTTATTCGTCCTTTCATTCCTTCAGCATCATCCTTGATTGCCGTTTCTTGAACGTTCTTCAGTTGTTCCATCAGATCTAATTGAAGATTTAATCTAAGAGCACGAACTCGCCTTTGCTTCTCATGGTATTTACGACTTAGGGCATCTGCTACTACATTTGCCTTTACTTCGTGATATTGAATATCACAGTCGTATTCACTTAGAATTTCCATCCATCTTCTTTGTCTCATGTTTAAATCTTTATGTCCAAATATGCATCTTAAACTCTTATGATCTGTATAGACAGTAAACTTACTTCCATACAGATAATGCCTCCAAATCTTAAGGGCAAAAATTATTGCTCCTAACTCTAAGTCATGAGTCATATAATTTTCCTCGTGCTTTTTCAATTGTCTGGATGCATACGCAATTACCTTTTTGCGTTGCATTAGCACACATCCTAATCCTAGCTTAGAAGCGTCACAATAGACTTCAAAATCTTCCGTTCCGTCTTGTAGGGCTAAAATTGGGGCATTTGTTAAGCTTTGCTTTAAGATCTTAAAAGCCTCTTCTTGCTTAGGTCCCCATTCAAACTTAACAGTTTTACAGGTTAGCTTAGTTAATGGAACTGCTATCTTAGAAAAATCTTTAATGAAACTTCGATAGTATCCAGCTAACCCTAGAAAACTTCTAACTTCGGTTGCTAATTGTGGGACCTTCCAATTAGTGATCGCTTCTATTTTGGAGGGATCTACGTGAATACCTTCGTGATTCACCATGTGTCCTAAAAATTGTACCTCTTGTAGCCAAAATTCACATTTCGTGAATTTGGCGTAAAGCTTTTCCTTTCTCAACAGAGCTAAGAGGGCATGCAGGTGCTCACAATGCTCGTCCTGGATTTTGGAATAAATAAGTATATCATCGATGAAGACAGTTACGAATTTATCCAAATACGCTTTACAGATTCTATTCATCATGTCCATGAATGCTGCAGGGGCATTCGTTAACCCAAAGGGCATGACTGTAAACTCGTAGTGACCATACCTAGTCCTGAAAGCAGTTTTAGGTATGTCTTTTTCCTGTACCTTCAACTGATGATATCCCGAGCGCAAATCTATCTTGGAGAAATATCTAGCTCCCTGAAGTTGATCAAAAAGATCATCAATCCTAGGTAATGGGTATCGATTCTTAATTGTAACCTTATTCAACTCTCTATAATCGATACACATTCGCATTGAACCATCCTTATTCTTTACAAACAGCACAGGCGCTCCCCAAGGGGATGAACTAGGTTGTATGAATCCTTTGCTAGCAATTCATCTAACTGCTTCTTCAGTTCTAACATTTCGGTGGATGCTAATCGATAAGGTGCCTTAGCTATTGGTGTAGTTCCAGGAATCAGATGAATTCTAAACTCTACCTCTCTATCTGGTGGTAATCCAGGTAGTTCTTCTGGAAATACATCCGGGTATTCTGATACTACTGGGATTTCCTTGCGTTCCTTACTTTTAGTGTTAATGATTACCGAAATCATACACATTATTCCTTGTTTTCGTTCATAACTAGCAACTTTCATTACTGAAATGAACTTCATTGGTTTACCTGGTTTATCTCCTGTAACCACAATTATTTCTCCTGCGGGTGTATGAATTTCTATGGAATTCTTATCACAGAGGATTCGAGCATGGTTGGCTACTAACCAATCCATTCCTAGCACGACATCGAATCCAGCTAAATTCATGGGCAACAGGTTTGCAGAAAATTTATGGCCTGAGAGTTCTATTTTTCCTTCTTGCAAAACCTTATCTATGTTAACAAAATTCCCATCTACCGTTTCTACCGTATAAATCTGCTTAAGTTTGGTTAAAGGTTGCTTAAGAGCTTGGCAGAATGAAGTATTTATAAAACTTTGGTTTGCACCAGAGTCAAATAATACTTTCGCATAAATGTCATGTACCAGAAACGTACCAGCTATCACATCGGGAATCAGATCTGCTTCTTGGGTTGTCAGCTGGAAGGCTCTAGCATTCTTCTTAGTAGTTCCTTCTGCATGTTTGGCCTTGTTATCAGCTGGCTTGACCAATTTCGGACAATCGGGCTTGAAGTGTCCTGTTTCGCCGCAGTTGTAGCAGATTACGGTCTTCTTCCTACATTACTCCTCTCGGTGGCCTGGTCTCTTGTGGAAATTACAATTTTCCTTGCATTTTCCAAAATGTTTCTTTTTGCAATTCCCTCAAAATGGCGGTATGGAAGGCTGCCTGTCACGGCCCCCGACCCGGTTTTACCCGTTTTAGAGCCGCGGGACAGAAACCCGTGGTATTGGTATTTAACTAAGCAGCGGAAATTTTAACAGGATCTTTAAAACTGAAATCATCCATTTGTTTTATTTCAAATTTCGGGACAAACCCCGTAATTTACAATAAATGAATATCACTGGGAAATTCCCCGTTTTCAAAAGCATGTTTATTTATTTACTGAGCCACTTTCTTCAAGCTGGTAGTGCTACGCGGCACTTTTTCCTGGTTCACAATAAATCACCTGAAACATGTTTAAAAAGATTTTATCAGCGGGGAATTACTGGCGAGTCAATCAAATTGCACAAAATGACATTGTTATAAATTACAGTATTAAGGGCGATTACAATGTTTATATCAACCAATTACCCAACGGTATTTATCACTCGACCCGATTCTGTGACTATGGTCATATCACCCATTGGCTAACCCGTTGTCCAATGGTGACGATTATCAAGTAATGTATACAAAACCCCACATACCGGCTGTAATTGAAGATTACAAAGACTTAATCCCTGTAATTATAACTTTGAAAATAAATAGGGGTTTGGAAACAATTTGGTAAAAAGAGAATGACTCACATTGCAGGTTTAGTTGGACATAGTTTTGCCTACTGATTAAGCTTGGTAACCTAGTTAAATAACAATGCACACGAAACTAGGTTAGTAACTTAATACAACATTTACGATAAGCTCACGAAATCCAAACCCTCACGACGAATGACAAAGTATAGCCCGAATTCGGGCAGTACTTAAACATCCATCGGATCGGTTTGAATCGATCGGACATTGTATCGTAGCAGTGATCGAGTTATTACACTGTTGTCGCAGCAGAGGTTTGGGATTTAAGTGTTTTGAATGAAATAGTGTATAACTCAACGTACGTAACGAATTTTAACGTCTAAACAAGACAGACATGCAAGTGCCAAACCCCTACATTTATACTGAAATTTTGACTCCCCCGCATGTCGCGCCAGGCTCCCTAGCCCCCAGCGCGTGTCACGACAGCGACCAGTTTAGGCTAGGGTAGCCTGGTGTCCTGCTTAGTCTTGCTGAGTCAATTTAAATGAAAAATTGAGAGTTATCTTCGTTTTAGGATGATAATTATCAAAAAGGGATACCCCCCTTGAGTTTTAGGGGGCCCTGATCCTAGTTTTGACCGTTTTAAAAATTAAGGGTCATGCCATACTACTTAGGGGTCTCAATTAGGGTTTCCTAGTGGACATTATTAAAATAAGAAATAATAATTTTGGCAAGAGTTGTTACACCCTCCCCACCTTGTTTAAAATCTCGTCCTCGAGATTTACTGGAACAAATAAGGGTACTTTCGCTTCATCTCGGATTCCAATTCCCAAGTGTACTCAGGTCCTCTCTTTGAATCCCACTTTATCTTGACTAGCACCAGTCTCTTGTGTTTAAGGAACTTGACCTTTCTGTCTTCTATTTGAAGAGGTTTCTCCACAAATTTTAGCTTTTCATTTACCTCTATATCTTTAAGAGGTACTACCAGGGATTCGTCCGATAAACACTTCTTGAGATTGGATACATGGAACACGTCATGTACTCCAGCTAGCTCTTCTGGTAGTTGTAGGCGATAGGCAACTGGTCCTATTCGTTGGGTAATGGTAAATGGACCTATATACCTCCGACTTAGCTTTCCTTTCTTACCGAACCGAACTACCCCTTTCCAAGGAGAAACTTTCAAGAGTACCTTGTTTCCAACTTGAAATTCTAATGGCTTGCGTCGGTTGTCCGCGTAACTCTTCTGGCGGTCTCGAGCCGTTTTCAGTCGTTCCTTTATTTGAGTTATCTTGTCGGTAGTTTCCTGAACAATCTCGGGACCTGATAATTGACTTTCTCCTATTTCTTCCCAGCAGACTGGAGTTCGACACTTTCGTCCATACAGGGCTTCGAACGGGGCAGCATTGATACTTGTATGATAACTACCGTTATTGGAGAATTCTATTAATGGTAGGTGATCGTCCCAGTTTCCACCGAAGTCGATTACACATTCACTGAGCATGTCTTCTAGGGTTTGAATCGTCCTTTCACTTTGTCCATCTGTTTGGGGATGGTATATAGTGCTTAAATTCAGCCGGATCCCCATTGCTTCTTAGAAACTTGTCCAGAAATGCGAAGTGAAACGACTATCCCTATCCGATACAATTGAGAGTGGGACTCCATGTAAGGATACCACCTCGTCTACGTATAACTTTGCTAATCTTTCCATGCTAAAGGTTTCCTTCATCGGCAGAAAATGAGCTGATTTGGTTAATCGATCTACAATCACCCAGATTGCATCGTTACCTTTCCTGGTCTTGGGTAACTTAGTAACAAAGTCCATTGTTATTAATTCCCATTTCCATACGGACATTTCTAATTGTTGGTGTAGCCCTGAAGGTTTCTGGTGTTCTGCCTTAACTTGTGAACAAGTTAGACACTTAGAAACATATCTTGCTATGTCATTTTTCATTCCTATCCACCAGAAGTTATTTCTTAAATCTTGGTACATCTTATTATTTCCAGGGTGCATTGTATACCTAGCTTTATGGGCTTCCTCTAAAATCTTATATCTTAAATTTCCTTGCTTAGGTACCCAAATTCTTATCTTATGGAATCTCCAAATTCCATTAGTCCCTTGCTCTAATTCTTTTATCCTTCCTTTCATTCCTTCAGCATCATCTTTGATTGCCATTTCTTGAACGCTCTTTAGTTGTTCCATTAAATCTAATTGGAGATTTAATCTAAGGGCACGGATTTGTCTTTGTTTTTCATGATACTTACGACTCAAGGCATCTGCTACTACATTTGCCTTTCCTTCGTGGTATTGAATATCACAGTCGTAGTCACTTAGAATTTCCATCCATCTCCTTTGCCTCATGTTTAATTCTTTTTCCCCAAATATGTACCTTAAACTTTTATGATCTGCACAGATAGTAAACTTACTTCCGTACAGATAATGCCTCCAAATTTTAAGGGCAAAAATTATTGCTCCTAATTCTAAGTCATGAGTCGTATAATTTTCCTCATTCTTTTTCAATATCCTTAAGGCATACGCAATTACCTTTTTGCGTTGCATCAGCACACATCCTAATCCTAACTTAGAAGTATCGCAGAAGACTTCAAAATCTTCTGTTCCGTCTGGTAAAGCCAGAATTCGGGCATTTGTTAATCTTTGCTTCAAAATCCTAAAGGACTCTTCTTGCTTAGGTCCCCATTCAAACTTGACTGCTTTACAAGTTAACTTAGTTAATGGAACAACTATCTTAGAGAAGTCCTTAATGAAGCGTCTATAATAACCAGCTAATCCTAGAAAACTTCTAACTTCGGTAGCTGATAGTGGGACCTTCCAATTGGTGATCGCTTCTATTTTGGAGGGATCTACGTGAATACCTTCGTGATTCACCATGTGACCTAAAAATTACACCTGCTGTAGCCAAAATTCACACTTCGAGAATTTGGCGTAAAGTTTTTCCTTTCTTAACAAAGTTAAGAGTGCATGTAGATGTTTGCGATGCTCATATTGGCTTTTGGAATAAATAAGTATATCGTCGATGAAAACAATTACGAATTTATCCAAATACGGCTTACAGATTCCATTCATCATGTCCATGAATGCTGCAGGAGCATTCGTTAATCCAAATGCCATGACTGTAAACTCGTAGTAACAATACCTAGTTCTGAAAGCAGTTTTAGGTATGTCTTCCTCTTGTACCTTCAACTGATGGTATCCGGAGCGTAAATCTATCTTAGAAAAATATCTAGCTCCCTGAAGTTGGTCGAAAAGGTCATCAATCCTAGGTAATGGGTATCGATTCTTAATTGTAACCTTATTCAATTCTCTATAATCGATACACATTCGCATTGAACCATCTTTCTTTTTCATAAACAACACTGGTGCTCCTCAAGGGGATGAACTAGGTTGTATGAATCCTTTACTTAGCAATTCATTTCTAACCTTTCGATGGGTGCTAACCGATAGGGTGCCTTAGCTATTGGTGTAGTTCCAGGAATTAGATGAATTCTAAACTCCACCTCCCTATCGGATGGTAGTCCAGGTAGTTCTTCTGGGAATACATCCGGGTATTCTGATACTATTGGAATTTCCTTAAGTTCCTTACTTTTAGTGTTAATGATTACCGAAATCATGTACACTATTCCTTGTTTTCGTTCATAACTAGCAACTTTCATTACTGAAATGAACTTCATTGGTTTTCGCGGCTGATCTCCTGTAACCACAATTATTTCTCCTGCGGGTGTATGAATTTCTATGGAATTCTTATCACAGAGGATTCGAGCATGGTTGGCTACTAACCAATCCATTCCTAGCACGACATCGAATCCAGCTAAATTCATAGGTAGCAGGTTTGCAGAAAATTTATGGCCTGAGGGTTCTATCTTTCCTTCTGGTAGAATCTTATCTATATTAACAGAATTTCCATCAGCCGTTTCTACCGTATAAACCTGCCTAAGTTTGGTTAAAGGTTGCTTAAAAGTTTGGCAGAAGGAAGTATTTATAAAACTTTGGTTTGCACTAGAGTCAAATAATACTTTTGCGTAAACGTCATGTACAAGAAACGTACTAGCTATCACGTCTGGAATCAGATCTGCCTCTTGTGTTGTCAGCTGGAAGGCTCTTGCATTCTTCTTATTAGTTCCTTCAGCAGGTTTGGCCTTGTTATCAGCTGGCTTGACCAGTTTAGGGCATTCTGGTCTAAAATGCCCAGCTTCTCCGCAATTGAAGCAAATCGGTGATTTCTTCCTGCATTCCTCCTCTCGATGTCCGTGTGCCTTGCAGAAATTACACTTCTCATAACATTTACCAAAATGTGTTTTTCGACAGTGTCTGCAGAATGGAGGTGTGGAAGATTGCCCAGTTCCCTTTTTCTTAAAAATATTACTGTTATTACCCACACGAAATCCTTGGGTAATCTTTTGGGCCAATTCCTTTTTCTTATTCTCTTCTCTTGTATGAACCAGCCCGTCGGTTAAAGTATTTGCCAATTCAACCGCATCGTCAATTGTGCGAGGTCTCGTAGCTTTGACGATATCACGAATCTCGCTAATTAAACCCCAAATATAGCAAGAAATAAGTACCGGTTCTGGCGAAGCAAGAGTTGGCACAAGTCTGGCAAACTCGAAGAATTTCGAAGTATACCCTCGATAGTCAACATCCACCATCCGGTGGTTTAGGAACTTATTTGTCATTTGTTCCTTTTCATAGTCGGGATAAAATTTTCTTTCAACCAATCGCTTAAATTCTTCCCAACTCATGGCGTAAGCCATGTCACTTCCCTTGGCTTGCAACACCATATTCCACCATTCCAATGCCTCTTCCTTGAAGAGGTGGGATGCATACATAACCTTGTCTTCTTCGGCGCATTTACTTATTTTAACTACTGCTTCGGTCTTTTCCAACCAGCGCAGTGCAGCAGTCGCCCCTTTATTACCTGCAAATTCGACTGGCTTACAGGCAAGAAATTTCTTATAAGTGCAACCAGGTATTGCAACTTTCATTTTCTTAAGTATTGGGGCTTGAACCACATTATTATCATTATTGCCGCCTCTATTGACACTGTTACAGAAATTGTCATCCCGAGTGCGTTTGCTATGGTTGGCTTGGGAAGGTTCAGCAGGATTCTTAACGGCAGCAACAATTGCCGGGATAGCGTTAGCTATTCCCTGAGCAACGATATTTTCTATGTCTTGCGTATTAAGAAAATGATCCTCATTGTTTTGTTCAGATTGATTAACTTCATTGATTGGTTGGTTTTCCACGTTTTCCATCTGAATAATTAACAATATATTCAAATTATTGCCACAAAATAGATAACAATCAAACAAAATAAAGCAATCACACATAATCACGTCAACACGTATAGCCAAAATTGTCGACTTTGTGACATTCATATTTTTATATAGTACTATGCGTCGATACAACCCATTTATGTTACAAAATTTTATTTTAGTTATTATACATTATTATATTATTATTATTTATTATTATTATTATATTATATATATATATATATATATATATATTTACTACATATTATTATTATACAATCACACAACCACAGTTAGCCGGCCTTTCAGAAACGATGCTCCCTCTCGTCGTATTTCTAGGTGATGTTCTCCCCCACTTCCCGAATCCGGTTGCCCGCATCCACCAGCTCCTTGCCATAGCGGCGTAACTCGGCAACGTTTACTGCGCTCATAGGTGGAAATGGTGCAGGTTCAGGATCAAACTGGGGAAAGTAGACATTGGGGTTATTCATGAAATTCTGAAAGTGCCAGTCGCTCGTCCACCATTCCTCCAGCTGGCCTGTAACAGGTCGGGGGTTGACAATAGGATCTGGGATAGCAGGTTCCAAATTTATTGGAAGTTCAGAATGGACAGTGAAAATCGTAAAGGTTTTCATCGGTAGGTCCGATGAGGTCACAATTTGCCAGTTTTCGATCAAGCTCCTCCCAGGGTGGCATTTCCTGGGCTTGCATGGAAATTTCCCCGATCTCCTTTCCTTTCCCTTTGTCTTTTGGATCCTCAGTCTTTTTCACCTTCTGGGCAGCTGGTTTCTTCCTACGTCCACGTTTCCAGTCCAAAATTCTCCTTCTCTTTTTAGGCTTTGGTTTCTCCTGTGGCTAGGCCTGGAACATTATTGGCTCCTCAATATCCGCCTGATAGCTAGATTGAGTTCCTATGGTATCCATATCAGCGGTATGGATAGTAAAGTTTCGGAGTGCCTCCGATAGTTCATTCATGTTGTTAGCACACATGAAGAAACATACAAAATTTTAAGTTAAAATTTTATTTATTAAATTAAATGTTCACAGAATCACAGAATGGCAATTTGGAAAATTAAGTATTTCTAAATACTTAATTGGCTTAAATCAGTGGCTCTGATACCACATTTTTCTGTCACGGCCCCCGACCCGATTTTTCCCGTTTCAGGAGCCGCGGGACAGAAACCTGTGGGATTGGCATTTAATTAAGCAACGGAAATTTTAACAGGATCTTTAAAACTGAAAACATCCATTCGTTTTATTTCAAATTTCGAGACAAACCCCGTAATTTACAATAAAGGAATTTAACTGGGAAATTCCTGTTTACAAAAAACATGTTTATTTATTTACTGAGCCACTTTCTTCAAGCTGGTAGTGCTACGCGGCACTTTTTCCTGGTTCACAGTAAATCACCTGAAACATGTTTAAAAAGATTTTATCAGCGGGGAAATACTGGCGAGTCATTCAAATTGCACAAAACGACACATTGTTATAAATTACAGTATTAAGGGCGATTACAATGTTTATATCAACCAATTACCCAACGGTATTTGTCACTCGACCTGATTCTGTGACTATGGTCATATCACCCATTGGCTAACCCGTTGTCCAATGGTGACGATTATCAAGTAATGTATACAAAACCCCACATGCCGGCTGTAATTGAAGATTACAAAGACTTAATCCATGTAATTATAACTTTGAAAATAAATAGGGTTTTGGAAACAATTTGGTAAAAAGATAATGACTCACATTGCAGGTTTAGTTGGACAGAGTTTTGCCTACTGATTAAGCTTGGTAACCTAGTTAAATAACAATGCACACGAAACTAGGTTAGTAACTTAATACAACATTTACGATAAGCTCACGAAATCAAAACCCTCACGATGAATGACAAAGTATAGCCCGAATTCGGGCAGCACTTAAACATCCATCGGATCGGTTTCAATCGATCGGACATTGTATCGTAGCAGTGATCGAGTTATTACCCTGTTGTCGCAGCAGAGGTTCGGGATTTAAGTGTTTTGAACGAAATAATGTATAACTCAACGTACGTAATGAATTTTAACGTCGAAACAAGACAGACATGCAAGTGCCAAACCCCTGCATTTATACTGAAATTTTGAATCCCCCGCGTGTCGCGCCAGGCTCCCTAGCCCCCAGTGCGTGTCACGACAGCGACCAGTTTAGGCTAGGGTAGCCTGGTGTCCTGCTTAGCCTTGCTGAGTTAATTTAAACGAAAAATTGAGAGTTATCTTCGTTTTAGGACGATAATTATTAATAAGGGGATACCCCCCCCCTGTGTTTTAGGGGGCCCTGATCCTAGTTTTAATCGTTTTAAAAATTAAGGGTCATGCCATACTACTTAGGGGTCTCAATTAGGGTTTCCTAATGGACATTATTAAAATAAGAAATAATAATTTTGGAAAGAGTTGTTACACTACCCGTTTCCCTTTCTCTTGAAATTACTATTATTATTACCCACACGAAATCCTTGGGTAATCTTTTGAGCCAACTCCTTTTTCCTGTTTTCTTCTCTCATGCGCACCAGTCCGCCAGTCAGGGTGTTGGTTAATTCGACCACATCATCAATCGTGCGAGGTCTCGTAGCTTTGACTATATCACGAATTTCGCTAATTAGTCCCCAGATATAGCAAGAAATAAGCACCGGTTCTGGTGAAGCCAGAGTTGGTACAATTCTCGCATACTCAAAAAATTTCAAAGTATACCCTCGACAATCAACATCCACCATCCGTTGGTTCAGGAACTTATTTGTCATTTGTTCCTTTTCATAGTCAGGACAAAATTTTCTTTCCACCAATCCCTTAAATTCCTTCCAACCCATGGCATAAGCCACGTCACTTCCCTTGGCTTGTAGCACCGTGTTCCACCATTCTAACGCCTCTTCTTTGAAAATGTGGGATACATACATTACCTTGTCTTCCTCTGCACACTTGCTTATTTAATTACTGCTTCGGTCTTTTCTAACCAACGCAGTGCTGCAGTCGCCCCTTCATTGCCTGCAAATTCGACTGGTTTACAGGCAAGAAATTCTTTAAAGGTGCAACCAGGTGTTGCAACTTTCATTTTCTTGAGTATTGGGGCTTGAACCACATTATTGTCATTATTGTCGCCTCCATTCACACTGTTACTAAAATTATCGTCGCGAGTACGTTTGCTATGGTTGGCTTGAGAAGGTTCAACGGGGTTCTTAACAGCAGCGACGATTGCAGGGATGGCGTTGACTATTCCCTGAGCAACGATGTTTTCTATATCTTGCCTATTAAGAAAATGATCTTCATTGTGTTGTTCTGATTGGTTAACTTCGGTTGCCGGTTGGTTTATTGCGTTTTCCATCTGAATAATTAACAATGTATGCAAATTATTGTTACAAAATAGATGGCAACCAACCATAATAAAGCAAACACACATAATCACATCAACACATATAGCCAAAATCGTCGACCTTGCGACTTTTATATTTTATATATATTATGCGTCAATACAAACCATATATTTTACAGATATGTTATTTTATTATTATGCATTATATTATTATTACTATATATTATATTATATATTTTATTATTATTATATATATATATATATTCACATATTATTATACAAAAACTTTTTAACCACAATCGACTGGCTCCTCAGAAACGAGGCTCCCTCTCGTCGTACTTCCACGTGATGTTTTCCCCTACTTCGCGAATCCGGTTTCCTGCATCCACCAAGTCCTCGCCGTAGCGGCGTAATTCAGCAACGTTTTCTACGCTCATAGGTGGGAATGGTGCAGGTTCAGGATCAAACTAGGGAAAATAAACATTAGGGTTATTCATAAAATTCTGAAAATGTCAGTCGCTCGTCCACCACTCTTCTAACTGCCCTGTAAAAGGTTGGGGATTGACAATAGGGTCCGGAATAGCAGGTTCCAAATTAATTGGAAGTTAAGATTGGGCTGGGAAATTGAAAAGGGTTTCGTCAGCTGGTCCGATGAGGTTACAATTCGCCAGTTTCCTATCAAGCTCTTCCTAAGGTGGCATCTCCTGGGCTTGACCGGAACTCTCCCCTACTTCCTTTCCTTTTCCCTTGTCCTTTGGATCCTCTGTCTTTTTCACCTTTTGGGCTGCTGGCTTCTTCCTTCGTCCGCGTTTCCAGTCCAGGATTCTCATCCTCTTTTTAGGCTTGGGTTTCTCCTGGGGCAGGGCCCGGAACACTAGTGGCTCCTCAGTATCCGCTTGATAGCCGAATTGGGTTCTTGTTGTATCCATATCGGTGGTATGGATTGTAAAGTTTCGAAGTGCCTCCGACAGTTCATTCATGCTGTTAGCACACATGAAGAAATACAAAAAATTCCAATTAAAATTTTATTTATTGCAAATTAAATTTTCACAGAATCACAGAATGGAAATTTGAAAAATTAAGTATTTCTAAATACTTAATTGGCTTAAATCAGAGGCTCTGATACCACCTTTTTCTGTCAGGATCCCCGACCCGGTTTTACCAGGTTCAGAAGCCGTGGGACAGAAACCCGTGGTATTGGTGTTTAATTTGGCAGCGGAAGTTTTAACAGGATCAATTAAACTGAAAACACCCATTCATTTTATTTCCAAATTTCGGGACAAACCCTGTATTTTACAATAAAGGAATTTTACTGGAAAATCCCTTGGTTACAAAAACATGTTTATTTATTTACCGAGCCACTTCCTTCAAGCTAGTAGTGCTACGCAGCACTTTTCCTGGTTCACAGTAAATCACCTGAAACATGTTTAAAAAGATTTTATCAGCGGGGAAATACTGGCGAGTCATTCAATTTGTACAAAACGACACATTGTTATAATTTACAGCATTAAGAGTTTTCACATTTGCCCTTATCTTATATTTAGCTGGTTCAGTTGTCACCCGACCGGATCTATGACTGTGGACATATCACGAAATTAGGCTCGCCCACCTAAAGTGATAAATCATTAGTAGTAATGTGCACAAAACCCCCACTTACTGCAAGTAATTACAGATTAGCAAAGACTTAATCACTGCAAAGTATAATTGGAAAACATTAAGGGTTTTGTAAAGTAATTTGATAAAAAGAGAATGACTCACATTGCAATTTTAGTTGGACAGAGTTTTGCCTACTGATTAAGCTTGGTACCCTAGTTAAAATAACAATGCACACGAAACTAGGTTAGTAACTTAATACAACATTTACGATAAGCTCACGAAATCAAAAACCTCACGACAAATGACAAAGTATAGCCCGAAATCGGGCAGCACTTAAACATCCATTGGATCGGTTTCAATCGATCGGACATTGTATCGTAGCAGTGATCGGGTTATTACCCTGTAATCGTAGCAACGTTTCAACACTTAAACACTTGTATCTAAGCAGAATATTGACGTTTTGAAAGGATTTTTAAACACAAAAACAAGGCCATGCAACGTCCCATTTATAGCAGATTTTTGAGTTTTACACGGCCCGCGTAAACTCCAAGAACAACCTACGCAGCCCGCGAGGGCCACCCTAGCTATGGCTAGGGCTACCATGTCACGTGTAGGTCTGCCACGTGTCTGACACGTAGCCAAAAGCTTATCCGGAGCATTTTGAAGCTGTCGCGCCCCGCGTAAGCTTCGGTTATCTCTTACGCGGCCCGCGACAGATTAACAAAATTTGAATTTCTTGATTTTTCACAAGGATTAGGGTTTTAGGGGTCTGGGTTTTCACTTACGGAGTGTTGTGGGATATTTTTGCAGGTCCTTACACATCAGGATGGTAGAAATAATATCCGCTTCTTTTATAGTGTCCAACGAAAACAACCTTTTTGCCTTGAGGATCGAGCTTATCATCAGAATCACTTGTGATGTATGCATCACATCCCCATACTCTAAGGTATTCCAAATCGGGTTTACGCCCATGCCATATCTCATATGGCGTTTTTGTTTACCTTTTAGTCGGAGCTAAATTGACAATGCGAGAAGCGATCATAAGAGCATGTCCCCAAATGGAGTTAGGCAAGTTAGTTCTACACATCATCGATCGAACCATATCAAGTAGAGTTCGATTTCACCTTTCACTCACGCCATTAAGTTGGGTTGTGCCAGGTGGAGAGGGTTGTGAAACTATTCCACACTATTTCAGATGATTGAGAAATTCAAAGCTGAGGTATTCACCACCTCGATCTAATCGAAGTACTTTTATCTTTCTATCAAGCTGGTTTTTAGTCATGGTTTCTAGTCATGGTTCTGAAAGGGCTATATACATCATGTGAATGAGTTCTAGAAGATCATTGATCCATTCACCAACATCGGTGAGGGGTGCTTTGTGAGTTTGCCAGCTAAGCAAGATTCACAATCATCAAAGGAGTCTTGTCTAGTGGATTCAAGAATCCCCTCAGACTGGAGCCATTTTATGCATGCCTTACTTATGTGGCCAAGTCTGCAATGCCATAAATATGTTTCATTTATGCCAGTTTTGTTACATTTAGAAAGATGACATATGTTATTACTTGTTTGAATATCAATCTCATAAATACCATTTCGAGGTTTAGCCTCAAAATAAAAGACATCATTCAAGTAGACTAAAATAGAAGATCCATTTAAACGTACTTGAATCCTTGTTCAAATAATGAAGAAACTAAAATAATGTTTCTGGTCAAACCAGGTGCATATAAACAGTTATTTAAAGTAACTACAAGGCCAGGGGAACATGAAAAATAAAATGTCCCAGTTGCCAGAACTGTAAGTCTCTTTCCATTACCAACTATGAGTTCCAGGTGGCCTTGTTTCAGTTTCTTCCACTTTTCAGGCTCCTGCAAGACATTAACGATGTGGTAACCACATCCGGTATCAAATACCCATGTGTTGCTAGAAACAGTGAAAAGTTCGATAACATAAATGAGAATATTAAAAGAAGTGCCAATGTTATTAGCCTTGTTCATCTTCAGCTTAGCTAGATACTGTGGGCAGTTTCCTTTCCAGTGCCCATTTGGTTGCATTCAAAGCATTGATGCTCCTAGGAGGGTATGGTTTTGCAACATGCTTGTTGTGGGTGGCATTTCTGGCAGCAACAACAACTTTTCTCTTGCCTTTGCTCTTATGTTTCCTTTTCTTGTTATTGGGCTTCTTAACACCACCAGACTTGACCATTAGAACTTGGTTGGTTTTGTGGAATAACCAAGTTTGTTCATTTAGTCAATGTATCCTTTCATCTTTAGCACATGACTACTGATACATGATCCTTCCAGCATTTTACAGCTTATGAGCTGTTTCATGGTGTCATATCGCTCCTGTCGGGCTTGTTTCTGGAACATGCCTTTCAGTTGCTGGATCATGTCATAAGCATCCTTATCTTCCATGTTCTTCTGAAGTTAGGAGACACTGTGGCTTTCATAAAGTAGGCTACCTCAACGGCATCCTCGTTATGTTTTCCAGTGCCTTGCGAGCAGTAGTAGAATTACTTTCAGGCTCGTTAAGGACTGGGCCATCTAAGATATACAGTTTTTCCTCCATCTTGAGAACTATTCTCAGATTGCGGTGCCATTCGAGAAGGTTGGTGTTATTCAAATTTTTTATTTCTTTTCCTTTTCAAGTATAGAATTGAAAATGAAGGAGTTGTTTTCATTAGACATCTGTTATATAAGCAAGGTGATTTTAATTAGTATTTTCAATGTATATCTCTTATTTCGTGAGGTGAGACGATAAGGAATGAGAATCCGATTAGAAGCTCTTTCTAAAGGCAGCTGGGGCACGCAACATTAGCAAGAGGTTCAAGCGGACTGGCAACGATTGTCATTTGTGAGAAAAGCACAACTCCCGAGGTTTATGAGGCTGCGAGGATAACCTATTGTCCTTGCATTGATACGTTTGGCCTCATCTATGCCACTTTGTTCTTGAGACAGCTGGGGCATGTAAACACGAGAAGAAAAGTAATAGTCGTCCAAGAACAGTCACATGTGGAAGGGTCAGATGTGTCGACGAAAGCCCTTGCACCTTGGAAGGATAAACTAGACACCAAGTGTCGTGCTGTGTCTCCAACACCGATGTTTCGCATTATGCACCAAGTGTTACTAGTAGTAGGATGGCATAGACCATTGATTTTAATTGTTACCAAATAGGGTCGTTATAGTCGGTTTTAATTTAGATATTAAATTTGTGACATAACCAAAAGGACCCTTTCACCTCTCGGGACAATTAGTTTTAGATAACCTATAAAACTACGTTTGTCGCGACTTGGAATAACCAATTTTAAGTTAATAGAAAACTATTAAGCTAATAGTTTTGGAAAATTAAAATTAGTTCAATTTGCAAACCTTAATTGGTTATTGTTTGTTTCAAAAACAACCTTTGTTTTATAACAAAAACTTTAACAAGTTGTAAAAACAATTTAGAACTTATTTTAGTGTGATTGTTTTAATATTTTAAAACTCCTTTTAAAATCATGTTGGTATTTAGGTTGGTTATGTTATAACAACTTATAAGATAAAAGCAACCACAATAGCAAGACAAATATGTAAATCCATATGGCCAAAAAATGTTCGATCTTACTAGAGCCTAATAGCAAGATCAAACGGGTCATGGGGTCACAACACACAAACAACCACAAGGATGGACTTGAGTGCATCCATTCGTCTCAAGCAACTCCCACTGACTTCATGACTCCTGTTTAGTGTCCTCGGTTTTTTCTCCGGGTCTTCGTTTATTACAATATTTACAGAAATACAATAAAGGAAAGAACCCTATATATTACAACTTCGAACCATCTCGGTGGCCAAAAACCATAATAACAAAACCGAAGAAAATATACAACTACAAAACAAGGTCGGGCCGGATTTACATATCGCACAACAATCACAAGACAAAACGGGCAATGTTTTGGTCAAGCAAAACAAATAAAATATTGACCAAAATTAAAGTGCCTTAAAAAATACTTAGATCAGAAACTTTAAATAAATAAAGTTTGTGTTCTAATTCCGGTTAAAAGGCCGGTACCGACTCGTATGTTGTAACCAAGGCTCTGATACCACTGTTGGGTTTCCATGGTGATCGGTCAAAAAATTTATTTATCAAAAACCCGGTTCAATAAATAATGGTTAATTAATTAAGCGAGTTAATTTATAGAACGCAGCGGAAAAATAAACAAGTGATCAACAAAACGAAACCCGACAGGATCCGGTTACATGCAAATACGAGCATAGTGAAAAGGTATATTTAACTACCGATGAGAAAGATATACCTCGATTAATGACTAACCGGTTGAGATACCGAGGTTCAGCGAACAAGTGCTAGTGTTACGAACTAACGAATGCGAGTACGAACTCGTATAGCGGCGGCGGTGACCGAAGCCGAGCGGCGGTGACCGGTGGCGGCGGCCGGTGGTGAGCGGCGGCGTGGGGCGACGACTGCAAGCGGGCGGCAGCGTCGGACAGCCGCGGAGGCGGCGACGGCGGCCCGCTGTGGTGGCGGTTGTGGATGTGGGTGCTTTTAGAGTTTTTGCAAAATCTTCCAACCTCCCAAAGCTTGTCCATACACTCCTTTAAATAATATATGGAGATCCATGCATGTGTGACAAATGGCGGACATGCATATGGAAGATGGGCAAGTGTCGAGAAGCCTATGCATGTCCAACAAGTGGCCATGCAAGATTGCATGCGCGGCAAGTGGCAGTAGGTGGGTGCACATGCGACATATGGCACAGCAAAGGTGCATGCGCGACAAGTGGTGTAGGATGAGTATACCCGTCTCACCTGATCCATGTACCCGTCTCTTAGTTAATACCCTCAACAAGTTTATCAGTTAAGATAAACAATTATATTATTAATAACGAGTATTAATAATATAAATCCGCTCATGATCATTAATATAATTATGATCTGTTTCATATCGTTTGTAATTACCAGTTAAACCAGTTAAGTGGATTTTAGTTCGTTGCCCAAGGTGTAACTCTTACGGGTCAAGACCCGATCGGAAGCGTTGACTTATCAAACCAGACATAATATCCAACACGGTTATGGGTGGTTAACTGTGTATTTAGCTTAGCTAAAAATAACTTAATTTTTTATTAACATAGAACAAATTATTATTGCATATTTGTATATATTAATATATTACATAGTATTAAAAAATACATATAATCTATTGTTTTGGTCAAAAATTACCGAGGCAATTAAGTGATCAAATTAGTTAAATGAGGTAGTGTGCTAAGAAAGTGTATCGAAAATATGCTTGTTTAGTTCTTTGCAAAAACCGTTTTCAGGATACGGCTCAGTATATCGAGCTATATCTACAATCAAACAATGAGCAAAAATGTAAAGGGTGACACAAGATGTACGAGGAAAGCCCTTAATCAATCTAGATCACCGGCACAAAACCTTGGGAGCTGACAATCGCAACTGCCTTGTTCTTCTTATAATTTCAAATGTCAGGATACAGTGCAGGTTATGATGCGGATCAACTAAGTGTTACAAAGCGATTATGGTACAAGTGTGAGTGTATTGTGAGTGTTTGTAGTTAGAGAGAAAGAAAGCTCGAGAGATTGTGTGTGTTCTTATCTGATCCGATCATTCCTATTTATAGTAAAATAAAACTAACTAACTAGTCTATAAATCCGGGATACGTCGAATATTCCCCATGTGAACGTTGTAGTCCACGTCTTCCGGCTTCAACGTTTATAATTCAACAGATTTGTCCGAGTATCAAGGAGAAGAAGTCCACTTGAACGTTATAGACGTGTTCCAATGATCTGCACGTGAGTTAATTAGTTACTACCAGGATATCGTATCGGGATGTTACCAATATCCTAATCCGGTATCCTGGTCACAACAAAAGAAACATAGTCAGAATATTAGTCAGGATATATGAGCAGAAAACCACCCATAACAATTGTCCCCCAAAATATATCTGTTGGCATACCCAATTCCAACGGATATATTTTAAAACTTATCTCTTAAATCGAGGTTATTAAGTTGAAGTGACGATTGATGTGACATGCTACAACTTCCCACGCGATATTTACTCTACACCCTAATATCCAGCCTATATTTAGCCGAATTATTCTGCATTATGATCATCACACTTCAAGCAAATTCTCAGGTACTCTTCCTTTTACTCTTCTCTGCATTTCTCTGTTTTTATTTCTTATTCCTTAGTCGAAACCTTCCATGGCCTCACGAACAAGATCTCGCACAAACGAGCCAATCCCAACCCTCGAGAGTCAGAATCTTCATCGGGAACCTGAGAAGGAGATTTGCTCTTTTAATAATGCCGACATCGCCGCCTTAAAAGATTCTGGTGCCTTCCCTGCCGGAGTGATCATCCGTCCCTTCGACCGAGAGGTTCGCTCAGATGCAGTATCGAACGAGTGGGTGTGTTTCTTAGCCTATCCCTTCTCCTTGGGACTCCGGTATCGTTTTCCACCCTTCATTTCCCGCTTTTTCGAACTTACTGGTCTCAGTTATGCTCAGACCATGCCAATGGTGTGGCGAGTTTTAACGGTGTTATACCGAATTAAATCTCGCCATATCCCTGATCTGTGTGTCGAAGATCTCCCCATAGCATATCGACTGAGATCCCATGGTCATAGCCGCTTTATTCTATTCTCCACCTCTAAGAACCCCCTCATCCTTAAAACCACTAAGAATGAAGATCAGTGGTAACGAAAGTTCTTTTTCGTAAAATGGGATTCTATCGTCAAGGGTTTTGACCTGCCAGTTGGATGGTTGACTTCGGATAGGATTTAGGGTTTTAGGAATAACCCCAAATATATCTTAATAATATATCCTTGACTGACAACTTCATTTCTTGTGCAGCAAATTTCAGAGATTTTGCCCCTCTAAGTGCAGAATTGGAGCTCAGGATCAAAGAGATCTATCGTCTTCCTGACAGTGAAAGAACTTTCTCCCTGTCTCTCATAAGTTCAAGCCAAAAATCAAGTTCAAAGATGTCTGGTAAGTATATTATTAGATTAATTACAGAATATAAGGATTAAGAGTTAAATATTTCTCCCTTCATTTCAGTGCCGGTTATTAATCTTGAAGGCTTCCAGCTTAATGAGTTGGACAGTTACTCTAGCCTTGCACCTGTTAAGCAAGAAACCAATCCTAAGCCAGCTGTCACGCCAAAGCATACCGGTTCGAAAACTGCTACTGCACCCAAGGCTCCCCCAGCATCCAGGACTCGAGCCTCCAGCTCCCGTAAGAGGAAGGAAGTAGACTACCCTGCTACCCCCATGTGTTCCCATTCGAGAACTATGGGTTTACAGAGTACAGCAAATTCATGACCGGCTTCCTTAACCAGGTTCGTATCCTTGACCTACATCCTGCACCATATGCTGGTTATAAATGTCAATAAAGGCTAATACCTGTTTCCATGTTTTGCAGGGTCTTGAACGCCTAGTGTTCCTCTATGAAGACGCATGTGGTTTAAACACGATGATAGAGAGTAAGCTGAAAAAGGATGAAGCCACCATTGCGGACCAAGCAGCGATCGCCAGCGCCAAATCAGAGCACTATGAAGCCAAGTACAAGGAAATGATCCAAGAGCACCAGTCTGCCATCCAGAAGATCACCTATGAGGCCCAAGCCAAGTCCGATGCTGCCCAAGTTCAACACGAGCAGGATATGGCTTCATATCGGGAAAGCCTCAAGAATTCTGTTGTCATCTCCCTCCTCCAGGCTAGATTGAAAATGGCCTATGAGGCTATGGCTCTGGGCTTCGAATGTCCTTCATGGAACATCAAGGCTTGGGAGGTGAAACTGAAAGATCTTGGTGGTAATCCTGTGGAGCCTCCCGTGTAGTCTGCTGTGGAGGAATCTGCTATGGTGGTCGAGAAGATGGATGATGCTGGTGCTTTGAAGGATGCTGGTGGCGATGCTGGGACGAATGCTGAAGAGGATGCAGGTAAGGATGCCGGAGAGGATGCTGTCGATGAAGCCATGGTGGAACAGGGTGCTGCCCCTTAAAAGCAACGAAGTGGGCGATGACGAATATTTGTTCCTAGGCCGAAGCCCACTTTTTTAAGCTTGATGGTTGTGGTTTGTGATCCCTGAACAATTTAGTTTTCCTGTCTTTGAACAATTTACATTTCCTGCACTAAGACAATATGATGGCCAAAGGTGGATGGGTCCTGGGTTTCAGGATGAAGCCCTTGGTCATCATCTTATGAACATATCAAGTAAATGTTTTACAAGGACATTAAGGCATGTGAGGACATAGGGAGCACTCAAAATGAGTAGGCTTGTACCCTTGTCGATTTCCCTCGACTATGTCGAATTCCCCTTCGACTATGTCAATTCACCTCGACTGATGTCGATTCACCTCGACTGGGACACCGAAGCACTCAAGCGGTCACAAGTACCATGAGTGGGGTTCGGCCATACCCGTTAGATCTAACCTTCGTCCCTAATTAAGAGTTAATGGCATTTCAAATTTAGTCTATGCTCACATGGTCTAATAGTTCACTTCATAGTCAATTCATACCGTTTAAACATTCGTAACATGTATTCCACCCCGAGAGTTATAAAACCAAAAACAGTTAAGAGAAAAGGGGGTCATGAACTCACTAGTTGCGTTCTTCAATCCGACGTAACTCAAGCTGCTACTAGTGTGCACGACTACCTACAACGTACTACGGTTTATTAGCCGAGCGGGTCGTGCCTTGACTTTGTAAGTGTCTTTGAGTTACGTATCTTTGTGTCCTTAATATTATTCCAAGTTATATAATTATTTGTTAAAATAATAAATATTTTAACTTAAATTATATTTATTAAATTTTGAAATATTTGTTAAGAATAATATATTTTAACTTGACACTTTCCAAGTATTTAAACATGCATATCCTTCCAAAGTCTAACTTGACAAATATATATAAACTTATTTTTATCCACAAATAAGGTATTTCAAGTTTTCTCAAGAAAATATATATGTTTTTCCCAAAAATAATATATCTTCTAAAAATTCCAAGAAAATATATTTTTACTTCCAAAATAATATATTTTCTCCTTGTCAAAAATATGATATAAATTTGTAATAATTGTAAAAATCATATTTTGTTACTTTGATGTCCAAAATATTATTTACCAAAAATATACTTATGAGTAAGTTTTCTGGAATACTTTGTAAGTTACATTCTTTTGTTCGGTTTCACCAATATTTTATGTATAACTTGTATACTCATATTCTTGGAATTTTGGTAATATTTTGGATTGTAATTTCTTGGTATTTTGGTGAGTTGTATTATTTCAAGTTCTAAAATAATATAACTTGTTGGATCTGAGTTTGGTTTTGATTGTATTTTTCGTTTGAATTAGAATGAAGATGGATGAGTTGTGCAGCGGAATTAAGATGGAAACAAACTTTGCATACAATCAAACGAGAGTATTGCTTTGATCAAACATTTTTCACAAAGAACCGAAAGATTGAATTTATTTCAATTACGATTACAATGCAATGTTGAATACAAACTCCCCCTCAGCCAGAGCTCAGTGTTTGTTCGTGCAGAGAAGACGATTTTGCAAAGAGCTGATAGAACAGTACAGAGCACTGTCCTATTTATAGGCACTAGCAAACCACTGAGCATCAAAGCTGACGTCACCATGAAAGTGACATCTAACCTCCTAACAAACTCTAACCTCTGATCTATACAAACCTCTGCTATGCTAAACTACTGATATTACATTACATTACATAAAGACATAATAAACTACTGCTGCATCCTTCCACTGATGTGAACCCAGCAGTACTTGTCCGGATCAGCAGTGCTTGACTCAAGGCAGTAGATTGAATAGCAGAGCTTTAGTCTTTCATCAGGCCTTTACTAGATCAGCAGTTTGTAGGTCAGCAGTTTGCATGATCAGTAGATAGGAGGTCTGCAAATGTTGAAACCACTTTCAAGGGGAGAGACTTGTATGTATCATCTGCTTATTCTGGATCCACTGCACTGACCTAGTTTTGGCTTTAATTATATGTTCCTTTAATAGGGTTCAATCCCAACAATCTCCCCCTAGAATAGATAATGCCAAAACCCTTCATTATTGTGGAACTTTAATGCCTCATCAACAGTTCCCTTATCTGACCTTTAAGTTGTAGCTCAAAGTCTAGGGCATCTGTGTCATCTTCATCCCTACCAAGTGGAAGATCAAGGAGATCCTGCATATCTTCAAGACTCAGGCCAAGAGCTTGTTCCCTCGTTATTTTCTTCACTTCTCCACCAGACCTGAACATAGTCAATACATGGGTCTGTTTGTCAGTTACCCACTTTAGTACTTTTGAGCCTGGTGGGTTTCTTGGGAGATTTTTATTTGAAGAGGTGTTTGGAGATGCTGGCCTATTCATGACTGTATGAGTAATACTTGCAGATTGTTCCAATTCAGGATCTTCTTTCATCATTAATCTAATGCCCTCTTTTACAAGGTCATTTCCAGCATTTAGATCTTGAACTGTTTCAGCACCTAACTGGTTTTGACTCCTTCTTTTGTAGATGGCAGCACCAGCTGGAGCAGTGGTTCTTTTGACTTGCAGCTTTGGTGGTCTTTTTGAGACCTCTGCTTTGGAGTAGTCAGGCTTTTATGGAACTGTTGGATCTTTCTTTCTAAGTTCCTCCAACTTTTTGTAGGTAGCCCTGACCCTATCTTCTCCCCACTTTGTCACAGAATTCTTTGACCCATATTCAGCTGCTATCAGCTCCTCTTTCATTCCCTTCAACTCTAAGGTCTTATCAGCTTCAAACTATTTGAATTTTTCAGGAGGGGTCTGCTTGACCTTATTTTTGATCATTTCTTGAATCCTGGCTGCCTCTTTTTCAAGCTCAGGAATGGTCCAGTTTTTATACATGTGTTTCTCCCCCTTGTATTTCTTGTAGGTCATGATGTTATCAATGTAGTCTTTTCTCAAGGACTCATCTGCCCTTTCTGAGATTTGCTGACATACATTTTTGGCAAATTGCACCATAGATCTGACCTGTGTGAGTAGAAACTGATAGTTTTGCTGAAATTCTCTATCAGATTTCCCTTGTTTATTTTTGATTGAGATATCCTCTGCTTGCTTGGCCTTGATTTTCAAATATTCTTCAATATTGTTTGGCCTGGGATATCCTTCAACTGATGGCAAACTCCTTTTAGCAGGGTCATCCTCATAGTAGAAGGATTTGATTTCTTCCCTAACTGCTATGAGTTCCAGAGGAAATGAGACACCAGCAGGAGGTAATGGCTTTAGAATTTGAGTTGAAGAGAAAGGCATGGGTTTTGGAATTGTGACAAGTGACATAGATTTTGAAGATGTTGGTGGTGGAGATGTGTCATCATCTTTTAGGATTAGCCTTCTCCTTTTTGTTTGAGGAGGGACTGATGATGCTTTGGGTGGAACAGTGGTGGTAGTTTGAGTGGCAGTGGTTTGTGGTTGACTAACAGCTGTTGAAACAACTGGTGCTTCAACCACTGTTGTCATTACAGCAGATGTTGTAACATCTGCTGTCTTCTGCTTTTTGGCAGGATGCGATGGTGGTGATTTTGTTTTTGGTGGTGATTGTGATGATAAGACAGTGGTTGTGGTGTGTGTTGAAGTGGTGTGTGTTGAAGTGATAACAGATGTTGAAACTTCTAAAGTACCAGCAGTAGTTGATACAGCAGGAGTTACAACAGCTGTTTGGATGGAGGTTTGATGTTGGTGGCTTTTGGATGGTGGTTTTGGAGTATGCTTTGGAATTCTGGATGGTGTGGACTTGGGTTCCCTCACTTTTGTAGTGGGATTTCTTTTTGGCACAAGATTTTGAACATCCTTTAGCCCAGAACAACCCTGCGCATTCAGCTCCATGTAAGCTCTTTTCTCCTCATTCCACCTTGACCTGTCCTTTGCCTCTCTGTCCCTTTTTACACTTGCTATAGCTTCATCAAGTGCATTTTGGGTAACATCAACCTTTTTGCTACCATCTGGCAAAGGTATCTGCTTGGTCATATTCTCCATGTCTGGTTCTATGTAGAGACCATCATCTACTCCCTTTTTCTTCCATTCTTTAAGTTTCTCCCCCTTTTTGGCATTATCTGGGGGTAATTGATCAATGAAGAGAACAGTTGGAGGAGCAGTGCCAGTGGTTTTCAATATGTGGGCCTTGAGTGCCTTGATGTCTGCTTGTGTGTTCTTGAACCTGGACTCCATGATGTTTCTCAGCTTTTGTACATGTATTTCATGTTGCTGATCAGCCATTTGTTTTTGTTGTTGGAGAAAAGGTTGAAATAGATTCCAGAGCTCATTTGCAGCAAGTGCTTGTGGTGGAGCAGGTGCTTGAGATGGAATAACAGTGGATTGCATCTTTTGTACCTTCAACAGCTGTTGCAGCATTTCTTTGATATCTGCAACTGAAGTATCCAGTTTATCAACTCGTTCCGTTAATTCCAGATATTTTAAACCATCACCCAATTTAATGGGATCATCTGATTTCCCACTAGCAGTGGTTTTATCAGTGGTTGAAGTAGGGAGTGTACTCCAAACATTAACCACTGATGCCCCTTTTTCTTGGTACTGGGGTCTTCTTCCTTCAACACTTAACAATCTTTTGATGTTGCCAGTGGTTAAAAAGAATCCACTGGTAGATGTCAGAGGTGCTATGGAAGGAATTGCCTCCAAGGAAGTCTTATTAATGTAACCATTGTCCAAATGTAACCAGTGGGTTCAACAGTTGTAGTGGCTGCTTCACTTGGATTACCACCAAGAGTTACTTGTAACTCAAGGGGTGTAACCTCCTCAGGTTATGTTGGTGGGTTAGCAAAGGTTGATACATCAGACCCAGTCATTTGTTGAGGCATGTTCTCATTGATGGGTGATTGAGAAGGACTGGTTTGTGCCTGGTTCAAATCAATTGCTTCCAACAAAAGTCTTGTTGGTGGAGGAATTGTGAATGTGAGGTTTGGGGTGAGAAGAGAATTTGCCCCGGGCATTGGGCTGTGGATGATGGAAACGAGTGATTCCAGAGCATCATATTGTGGTGTCCCAATGTGTACAACCTGTTCTTTTTGAGAAGAAACAGGAGGAGTTTCGGTTATGGGTTGAGATATTTGCACCAACTGCTGTGAGGAAGAAGCAGCAGTGGTTTCTTGTGACTTTTGTTTTGTCACAGGCAGTTGCTATGGTATCTCATCCTCCAGAGTTGCCTTTTTGATAGGTTTGGGGGGTTTTGGAGTTTTCTTTTTCTGTGGCTTTTTGGTGATTTTAGGTGTGGGTTTCAAAGCAGTTGTGTTGCTACTTTGATCACGTTGAGCAGTGGGCTCAGCTGCAGATACCTTAGGAGCAGTGGTAGCTGCTAAATTCTGCTCAGGCACCTCTGCTTGTGTTTTGCAAGGTGTTGACATTCTTGTAAAAGTTTCAGTAGTTAAGCTGTGCATTTGAAAGTATTCACCTTGGTTTATTGCAGCAATGTCATCCTTACTAAATTTCTTTTCAAAATAGTAGCTTAAGAACCTTGGAAACAGTAAGAATAACTTTGTTTCAACATTTTTAACCAAATCATTAAAAATTTCCCGAGAATAATTAAAATTTTCTCCTTGAAGGATAGCATATCCCAGATTTTGAATTTTTAATGGTATTTCATTAAAAGCAGTGGTTTTGTTTGAAACACACATTAAGAGGGTGTGAAATAAAAATCTTGTTGCAGAAGGGAAGTAGCCTTTTTGTAAGGTGTCCTTTTTTACTTTTGCATTATACCCTCTTTCCAGAAAATCATTTTTAACTCGTTTTTGGGAAAAGAAATTGTACCTTCCTGATCATCGAGTTGAAAGACCTCTGAAATTGATTGTGGTGTAATCTTGACGACTTTACCCTTTAGAGAAGAGTTGATGGCTATTACAGTGTCTCCTTGTTTTTCAAGGGTTGCATTCTTCCAAAACTCTCGTTGGGTTGTCAAGTAAATTGGTGCATCTGCTATTAACAAAGTTTTGTACTTTGATGCAGATATGGTAGTAAGGATGGAATCGAAAGCGTCTGTAGTGCCGGGCTTTGTGAGGAGACCCAGAAGATTGTGAGATGGTTTGTGTGGAATTTCAGTGGGTTTTGCCTTTTGAGAGGCTTGTTTTGATGTTGATTTGGAAGTGGGTTTTGCAGATGACTTCGATTTTGTCATTTTTGAGATGATGATCGAAGAAGATGATGAAGAAATTTGAAGAAAAACTGCTTTGAGAAGAGAATTTTTGAGAATTCAATTCGACAGTAAAACCCTGTTTTTGGTGTGAAGTGGGGGTTTTATAGAGAAAAAGTGAATGCTGATGTGGCAGCGGTTACAAAAGGTCTGACCACTATGTACTGCCCACATGCCAACCTCTGAGGAAATGAAGGACAGTACTTTTATGAAAATTACTGATGAAGGCAGTGGTTACAACAGTAACAAAATGGAAGCAGTGGATGATTTTCACTATCAGTGGATAGCATATCAGTGGATAAGACACTACTTTTGAACAACAGAGTTTATCTAGGAAATGAGAGGACAGAGGATGGCTTTCAGCAGTGGACAAACTTTGAAGTAGAGCAGACTTTTGAACAAGCAGTGGTAATGGCAGACTTTTAAGGATTTTAATGAAAACTTCATTTTTAGCTATTTTTAAGGATGGATTTTTGATTTTCTGAAAACATTTTAATGCTATTTTTCATAGAAAAACAAGATGTTACTTGTTATTCCATGTTTAGCATGCCAATCCTAGAGACCAAACTTTCAAAAGTGGTTGTGTCTAATGCTTTTGTGAGCACATCTGCCAGCTGGTCTTTAGTTGGAACATGATGCAGAGAAATCAAACCTTTTTCATAGCAATCCCTCACAAAGTGATGTCTGATGTCGATGTGTTTGGTGGTTGAATGGGAAACTGGATTTTTGATGATATTTTCTGCTGCCTGGCTATCCAACATGAGTGGTGTCTTTAAGGCAGTGATACCAAAATCCAGCAACTGATTTTGAAGCCACAGGAGTTGGGCTATACAGCTTGCAGCAGCAATGTATTTAGCTTCAGTAGTGGATGTTGAAACACCTGCTTGCTTTTTGCTTTGCCAAGAGACTAAGCAATCACCTAGAAACTGGCACCCTCCTGAAGTAGACTTCCTTGTGGTGTTACATCCAGCAAAGTCACTGTCTGAGAAACCTGAAAGCTTGATATTCCCATTAGCTGGATACCAGATACCAAGTGTGGGAGCACCTTTTATGTATCTGAAGATCCTTTTTACAGCAATGAGGTTTGAGTTTCTGGGAGCTGATTGACTTCTTGCACAGACACATGTTGCAAACATGATGTCTGGTCTAGATGCAGTTAGGTACAGTAAAGACCTAATCATGCTTCTATAAAGTGTTTGGTCAATCAGCTCATCCTTTTCATCAGACATGACAAGCTTATTTGTTGCCATGGGTGTGCTGCATGGTTTACAATCATTCATATCAAATTTATTTAAAAGTTCTTTAGCATATTTGCTTTGATGAATGAAAGTTCCATTTTGCATTTGCTGAACTTGGAGACCAAGAAAGCATTGCAGCTCACCCATTGCACTCATTTCAAACTCAGCTATCATGAGTTCCCAAAACTCTTCACACATTGTATTGCATGTGCTTCCAAAAATAATGTCATCCACATAAATTTGGACAATCATTAAATCCTTTCCTCTCCATTTTAGAAACAGTGTTTTATCAATGGTACCTCTTTTGAAACCATTTGAGAGTAGAAAGGTGGAAAGAGTTTCATATCAGGCCCTTGGTTCTTGTTTCAAGCCATACAAGGCTTTGTTTAGCCTGTAGACATGATCTGGATAAAATGGATCCTCAAAACCTGGAGGTTGACAGACATACACCTCTTCTTGAATTGTACCATAGAGGAAAGCACTTTTGATATCCATTTGAAACACCTTCATGTTGTGGTTGACAGCAAAGGCCAGGAACAGTCTTATAGCTTCCAATCTTGCTACTGGGGCAAATGTTTCATCATAATCAATCCCCTCTTCCTGTCTGTAACCTTGAACCACAAGCCTGGCTTTATTTTTGACAACAATGCCCCTTTCATCAGTTTTGTTTTTAAAGACCCACTTTGTGCCGATGGGTACAAGCTCCCATACTTGTTGTCTTTTAAACTGTTGGAGCTCCTCTTGCATGGCTTCTACCCAGCTGTTGTCTTTCAGTGCCTCTTGGTACTTGACTGGCTGATGGAGTGATAGAAAACCAGCAAAAAGACAAATGTTTTGGGTTTGGCTTCTTGTGAGCACCCCTTCATTGATGTTGCCAATGATTTGATCAGGTGGATGAGATCTCAAGTAGATTAAATCTCCTTGGTATGGAATGATGGCATTTGTTGGTGAAGGCTGCAAATGTGTATCATCTGAGCTAACCACTGCTGGTGACTTTGATGATCCAGCAGTGGCTTCAAAAGGTGGTGGAATAGGAGGTAATGATGTTAACACATGCTGACTTTTATCCACTGTTGGGGTACTTTTGTCAGCAGTGTTTGTTGATGTGGAAGCAGTGGTTGATGGGCTACTTTGGTCAACAACTGTTGAGGTAGCAGTGGTTGAGCTTTGACAGTTGTTTTGAACATCTGCTGCTCTACCCAATGAGACAGACTTTTGTTGAGGAATGATGATCTCATACCCATAGTCTGATGATGAATCCTCTGATGGACCTACACTGTTAGTCTTGACAGCAGTATTTTCAAACGTGAATTTATCAAGATCAAATAGATCTGCAGGATTTGCTGGGATTTTCATTGATGAAAGTTCATTGAACTTTGCATTCAAGGTCTCCTCCACTGCCTTGGTCCGTGTATTAAACACTTTGTAGGCCTTGGCGGTGGTTGAGTATCCTAGATGATATACACAGTCAATTTTGGCTGCAAATTTTGAAATGGAATCTTTTAAGTTCAAAATAAAGCATGGGCAGCCAAATACCTTGAAGTATGAGATCAGTGGTTTGATTTTATACAGAATTTCATAAGCAGTCTTTTTGTGCCTGGGGTTTATTAAAACTCTGTTTTGGACATAGCAAGCAGTGTTTACTGCCTCTGCCCAAAAAGTTAATGGCAAACCTGAATCAGCAAGCATGGTTCTGGCATCCTCAATCAAAGTTCTGTTCTTTCTTTCAACTACCCCATTTTTCTCTGGTGTTCTAGGGATGCTGTACTGCCTTACAATCCCTTTCTTCACACAGAAGGCATCCAACTCCTTTTTTTGAATTCTGTGCCATTGTCACTCCTGAAGACTTTTACTGGAAGGTCAAATTGCTTTTCAACCTGTGTCACAAAGTCTTGCAAAATGCCTGCAGTCTCATCTTTTGAGTGTAAAAAGAAAGACCATGTAAACCTAGAGAAGTCATCAATAATAACCAAACAATATCTCTTTTTCTTGAGACTCGTGACTTGAACTGGGCCAAACAAATCCATGTGCAGCATTTGCAAACACTGGGTTGTTTTGGACTCTTCAATGGACTTAAAAGAGCTTTTATGATGTTTTCCTTTTAAACAGGAAACACAATGCTCAGGACATGAAAACAGTTTTTGTGGCAAACCTCTTACAAGGCCATTTTTTGATATTTCAGTGATTGTCTTAAGATTTGTATGCCCCAGTCTTCTGTGCCAAAGTTCTGTCTCTTTGTTAGAGGCAGCTGAGAACAGACATGCATCAGCTCTGGGACACTCTTTTGACATATCAACAACATAAACATTGCCACTTCTTTGAGCAACAAGTTTTGTTTGACCAATTTTTATTATTGCTTCAATCTTTTTGATCATTTCTGGTCCAACAATCCTACAACAATCCTTTGTGAAGAATGACCCATACCCCTTGTCACTCATTTGTGAAACACTCAGGAGGTTGAATTTCAGACTGTCTATCAGATTGACATTTTCAAATTTTACATTGCCAGACTGTACTGTACCAGACCCCAGAACTTTCCAGTTACTGTTATTCCCAAAGGATATATCACCCCCTCCATGAATTTTGAAATCTTTGAGTAGGGCTTTACATCCAGTCATGTGCCTGGAGCCTCCACTATCAACATACCAGAGGCTATCTAAGGAGGCAGAAGCTCCCTGCACATGAAGTAAAAGGATTAGTTCATTAGGGTTTCCAAAGCCAATAAGGCTTTGGATGGGGTCTCAACAGTGTCTGGGATGGATGCAGATTGATGGACAGTGGTTAAGTCAGGGGTTTGGATAGTTTTAGGACTGTTTCTTGCTAACCACTGTTAGGGGTCTTGACCAATCACCTGTTGATAACCAAAAGGATGCCTATTCACTTTAGGTTTAGAGGGCCTTTTGTAGGTCTCATAAACATGTGGAATCCTTTGTTAAGATGGTTGTCCCTTACCTCTTCTGAACTGGTTGGCAGGGGCGCATCAGTAACCTGAACATCTCTTTTGACAGATGTTTGGCTCAGCTGTTTTATGACAGCTGTTTGAACTGGCACAAACAGTGGTTGGTTTTTGGTAAATTTGACAGATGATGTTGATGGACTCAAGGATGTTTTAGCAGTGTATTCATTCTTTATCACTTCAAAGTTTTTGAGATACACACATGCTTGAGTTTTGTGACTTGAGTTTTGTGATTTGATTTACCATAGACAATGCAGCTTTCAGCAGGAACAATGACACTTGTTTTGTTTAGATCGTATGATTTTAAATGAAAACAGTCTTCTGTTAGATGATTTCTTTTCTCACAAAATTCACAAAACAAGTTATTGACCTTTTCTCTCTTCTTTCTCTTCTCAGACTCCTTTGCAACAGAGTTTTTAACCTCTGTTGGGATGTCCTTAAGAGGAATGACATTTGCTTTTGGAGCTTTAACACCGTCAGTGGTTGTAAAGTCCATGGGCTTGAAATTTTCAAGAATATCACACTCATCAGACCATGTGGGTTTAAACTGGTATTTCTCAATCTCCTCAAAAGTAGAGGATCCCATTGGTCTATCAAGTGTGATTTTGTTACCAAGTGTATCAGTGATTTTCACTTCTTGGCCATTCTTGTTTGTGGGAATGTACTCAGTTATTTCATCAGTGGTTTGAACAGATTTTTCAAAAGCAGTGTTTTCATCATCATGTTTTCTATAACCAACACCAAATTTTGCATTGCTTTTAATCTGTTTTTCAAGCATAACCTCATACCCTTTGCATGATTCCACCCATTTTTCACAGGTGATCTGGGTGGACTCCAACTCCTTTTTGCAAACTTGGTATTTTTCTACCATAGTTTGGAGTTGAGTTTTGGTTATGCTCTGCTCTTCTTTCAGACTGCTGATCTCTTTCTCCTTTTCAGTCAATTTGTTTTTCAGTTCTTTTAAAGATCTTTCAAATTTGACTTCATCAGTTAAGATTTTATCCCTAAGGTTTTCATTTACCTCTTTGATGTTAGCAAAAGCAATAATGCAATTGTCTGAACACAGTTTTTCAAGAACTTGAGGTGATACCTTGGCAGCAGCCATCATGGCACAATCACATTGATGATTTTCTTCATCATCAGCTCTTACTTCTTTCTCACCTGCTTTCTTCTCTTCCTCTTCTTCTTTGTCCTCTTTGGACCAGGGGTCTGTCAGTGGTTCAATCAGGGTTTCTGAATTTTCTCCCAGCAGCAGTTCACCAGCAACTGCATTAACAACTGCTTCAGTCACCTCATCCACTGTTTCAGCACTTAGCTGTTCACCTTCAGTTTCTACCCCCTCTGGTATTGACTCTAATGCCATCAAACAAAATTCATCATTAGAAGGTTCATTAAAAGCATAGAGTGCAAAATTTTCATCACCAAGCTCATCAGGCATGCTGCTCCAGTCAACAAAGCCTTGAGTGAAAAAGCTTTGCTGATCTGGTTGTACCACTGCTGGAGCAGCTGTTTGAGGTGCAACAGGTTGCACTTGTGCCTGGGGGACAGGGGTTTGAACATACTGAATTTGTGGAACAGTGGTTTGGACATAATGCACAGGCACAGGGGTTGCAGCATAGTGAGCAGTGTTAACATGGGCTGCAGGGGTATATTGGGTATAGTGAACAGTGCTTTGATTTTGTGGTCTAGGGTTTGAGCTGGGATGAGTAATTATAGGACCAGTAGTTTGACTCCTGCATTCCCTAGCAAAATGACCTAGCCTATTGCACTTGTAACACTTGATTTTAGATTTATCCAACCCAACCCTTAAATTCCCATGTAACCCTGGGAATTTTCTCCCTGTTCTTTTGTAGAATTTGCTTGTTCTTACACTAAGCAAAGCCAATTGATGCAAAATATCCATCTCTTCTAAGTCAGTGGGATCAAAGTGTTGCAAATCATTAAGTTCAAAGCACAAGTTATCTGACATCTGGTTTTCACAATTTGCAGTAAAAGCATAATTTGCAGAGTGAGGATCAGGGTTGTTAAAATTTCCACCAGCAGTTATATCAATGAAGTGATCATAACCCTGATCCTTACCACTGCTACCAGATTCTTCCTGACCCAAAAGAGCTGTGCTACCGAATGAATAATCATCAGCAACTTTGCCAGACTCTTGCAACTTCTTTTTCGGGTTTAACTCCCTTTCATAGGTCAGGAGTCTACCATGAAGTTGGGTCAGGGTCAGATCTTTGAACTCAGCTGAGTTTCTAGTCACAAATGCAATTGTGTCCCATTTATCAGGTAGTGATCTAAGAAACCTGCTATTTTGTGTTGATTTTGGAATTGCAACTTTAACAAGCCTTAGCTCACCGATGAGACAGCTAAAACGTTCAAACTGTCGGGTCAATGATTCACCCTTAATGTGACAGAAGGTTTCATACTGTTGATTCAGAATTTCCCTATTGTTTTCAATAACTTCTTCAGTTCCCCCAAACTGTTCCTTCAATGCATCCCATAGCTCTTTGGCACTGTTACAATGTAACAGTCCAGCATAGATCTCATTTGGTAATGCAGATGCTATGATGCTAAATGCTTTGGCATCGAGTTCGAACTTTTGAAAATCAGTTTCAGTATAGTTTTCAGTTGGTTTAGGAACGAACTTCTTTGCATCCTCAGCACTTGGCACCATAGGAACATGGGGACCAAAAACAACAGACCTCCAACATCCAGTGTTCTGTTGAGCAAGGATGTGACCCATCCTTCTCTCCCATATGTTGTATTCATTACGTTTAAGCATGGGTGGTTTAAAAAGCGAGCCAATGTTATTCTTATCATCTTGTGATTGTGACGTCATCCTGGTTGTTTTACAGGCACTGATCAATCAACATTGATGGTGATTAAACCTTGCCCTGTTTTTCAACACAAACGAACAAACTATCAGTATCAACGATTATGAGCTGAACTATTTATGTCAAAATGATTGTTAAATCAAATTTGACTGTCCAAGCTCTGATACCAATTGTTGGATCTGAGTTTGGTTTTGATTGTATTTTTCGTTTGAATTAGAATGAAGATGGATGAGTTGTGCAGCGGAATTAAGATGGAAACAAACTTTGCATACAATCAAATGAGAGTATTGCTTTGATCAAACATTTTTCACAAAGAACCGAAAGATTGAATTTATTTCAAATACGATTACAATGCAATGTTGAATACAAACTCCCCCTCAGCCAGAGCTCAGTGTTTGTTCGAGCAGAGAAGACGATTTTGCAAAGAGCTGATAGAACAGTACAGAGCACTGTCCTATTTATAGGCACTAGCAAACCACTGAGCATCAAAGCTGACGTCACCATGAAAGTGACATCTAACCTCCTAACAAACTCTAACCTCTGATCTATACAAACCTCTGCTATGCTAAACTACTGATATTACATTACATTACATAAAGACATAATAAACTACTGCTGCATCCTTCCACTGATGTGAACCCAGCAGTACTTGTCCGGATCAGCAGTGCTTGACTCAAGGCAGTAGATTGAACAGCAGAGCTTTAGTCTTTCATCAGGCCTTTACTAGATCAGCAGCTTGTAGGTCAGCAGTTCGCATGATCAGTAGATAGGAGGTCAGCAGATGTTGAAACCACTTTCAAGGGGAGAGACTTGTATGTAACATCTGCTTATTCTGGATCCACTGCTCTGACCCAGTTTTGGCTTTAATTATTTGTTCCTTTGATTGGTTTCAATCCCAACATAACTAATACACATAATATACAAGTGATCACACAAATTGTGACATCAATATATATATATATTTTCCTAAATATATACTTAGTCACTTTTATTTATAAAAAACCAACCTCCAATATTTGTAATTTTTGTAACAAAATTATGGCAACTTTTATATGAAAACCATTCTCAAAATTTACTTATAAACACTTGTTTTAAAAATATTTTTCTAAATGTTTAATTTCTATAAAAATTTTGCCATAGTTTCCCCTTAAAAATGGAGGTTTCCATGCTTTCAAAGCATATCATTTTCTTTTAAAATCATCATCAATCATCAACAAATCAAATAATGCTTACCAAGTGCCAAACATATGAAATTTACACTATGTCATGAACTTGGAACTGGGTAAAAATTCGCAGTAACTTAGCATGTTGTTAAGTATGCTTAGTTACCCTTAAAAGTGTGGTTGTTTCTTTAAAAACATCATTTTTAAGGAAAATGGTCCTTTACAACTTGTGATCACATTTTCTAAAAATGTTTCTTCTTGGATTTTTCTTGTTAAATATATCTTTCTACACTTGATTAACCACTAAAAATGTGGTTAATTTCTTTAAGAACCAAGTTTATGTATATCTTGTATTTTAACTTAGTTTCTTGAGAAATCTATCTTTGAAATCATCATTCTACAAGTCTAATAACATGTTTCATACTTCATCATACATAAAAACAACTTCATTTTTCAAGTTCATGTTTAACATAAAGGATGATCATTATGATTTTCACAAGATTCATCCTTATACTTGCTAGACCATGTATTTAATCATCATCTAGCAAGCTTCTTATGATGATCAACATCATAATCACAAGAAATCATCAAATAAGTTTCATACATACACCAAAACAATTTGATCTTCATGTTATTAAGCTTTATGTTCAAGTTCACCTTTATATTTTCTTGAGTTTAACATTTTACATAACACTTTAACCACTAGAATCATGAGTAAAAATAGGATCAAAGAAGCTTACTACTAGCACTAAGGCTAGGGAAGAACAAGTATGAAGATGATGAAGAAAAGTGATGGATAAAAGCTCTTGTAGAAGGTCCTTCCACTTTCAATGCTAGCAAGCTTCTTAGATGTGCTTAAGACACCTTGAGATCACCTTAGAATGGGTAGAATGAAGCTAGAAAATGATGGTCATGGTGGTGGTGTTGAGGCCATAAGCTAGAGGAAGGAGAGGAAGGGATGAAATTGTTTGAAGTGGTGAAATGTGTATTATGTTGTAACTTGTCGTTTATAAATCAATATCCTCCAACAACATTTTAACCAATGGTTCTTGTGTTCCTAAAGTACTTAGCATATCCAATAAACAAATGCAAGAAAATCAACAAGTGGGGTCCAATTGTGACCGTCCTTAGGAAGGGGGGGGGGGTGGGGTATTAGTTTGATTTCAATTGCTAGTTACAAGATCTAGTTACAAGTTAGTGTTAAATTTTGGTGTTTAAGTGTGTTATATGTTTTAAGTAGTAATATGATGTTTATGCTTCATAACTAGCTTGGTAACATTAAAATAATGGTTCTAGTAAGAATTTGATGTTTCGGGTAGTGTCTGGTTGTTCGGTTCGTTACTGTTCGTTAAAGTGCTAAATTGCGCAGTTTAGTGTGCTTTATGTTGTATTTTATGACAGTTTCGGTTCCCGACACTTAGGAAAGTATTCTGGACCATTATATCACAATTCTGCATTATATTTAGTTGTTAAATTTGTAAGGCCCGCATTTGCGTCTAATAGAAATGACATCCAAAAGACACTAGAAACATAAACTTTAAAAAAAAAAGCGTCCAAACTTTTTGCAATTGAAAGGTAAAAATACTAATAACATTAATGCGCAACTTTAACAAAATTTGGGCATGACCCGTCCATACGACGAGTGTATCCCTGTTTTAACCATCATCTATATAAAAAGTCTACAACCCGTTTGACAGACGCGACCAAAAACCATAACATCAAGTTTAAAAAGTATAGCTACTAACAAAGTTATACACGTCAAGTATTTTGACCCGTAATACAACTACAAAATAGCGGAAGCGCTTGATGGTCATAGCATGTGCATGTGTTCACTCCAACTTGCCAAGTCGCCTAAGATGAGGATTTACCTACATTCAACATAAACAAATAAGTTAGCATGTCCTCACTAACCAATTTATCCAATAAATCGATTCGTCTCTATCACGGCCTTACATCATTCAATTACATTACTAACCGTTAGACGGTTCATTACATGCTCGCCTTAATGTAGAGACTAACATACTTTTCTTATCTTACCCGCTAACAACGGGTACTAGTATTTCTAACATAACTTCCATTCGATTCGTTCCTGACGAACGAATATATTCTTTACATACACTTACACTCCAATCCGAGAAGGACGGATGGAGTAGACTTTCGTTCATTACATACTTAACTTCCCATACCCGGTTCGACTAGAAGGAACCGAGTATGATGCATTCTCCTTCATGACTTATTCATTTCTCACAACCCGTTTATGACGGATCTTACTTTTTACTTTCAAACAACTATGGATTCAAATATCACAATTTATCATAACGACACAAAATAATTGGGATTAGCATACATATGAAAACATAATGGAAATATGGTGTACACGAACGTACCTCGATCTTGTGAACCTTCCGATTTCCTAGTATTGGAACCTTCTTCCTTCACGCCTATATCAACACATTCATTCATTTATTTAGTATCCCGCTATTTCATTCAATTATCTTGCAAATTACACATATTTATTCTTTCAAGCATTTCATCAAACACTTGGCGGGTTTCGTATTTGTGGGACACTAAGTACAAGCTTTTAAAGCATAATTCCTACTAGTTCATTTCAATATTCATCAACAAACAATCAAGTTCATAATATTCACTTGTCCTATTCAAATTTGTTTAAGATTCAAGTACTACAGCATCATCTTATATCAAATTTACACATGATCACTACTAATTTTCCACCATTCTACACCTCTAATAATTCATATCAAATGGGTTATGCAATTATCTTTTCAAATGATCGGATTCACGCATAAATACACATGATTTCTGTTCTATAGAAAAGTCCTAACTCCAATCTACACACTTTCTTTTCTAAAATTCGAGATTGGGTCATAACCCACTTCCTACAAGTCATGATTTCAAGAAATTGAACTTACCTCCTTTAAATCGACCTTAGATGGGTGTAGATTCGAGTTCATGCAGTTGATTATCTTCTAAATTTCTACCCAATTTGATTGAATTTGGTGAACAAGGGTTTCACCTTTGGTCTCCCTGCTTTGATCGATCCCCAGAACGCACATATGTGTGTTTTTGGGGTTTTCCTCCCTCTAATACCCATACTTTACAATTACTCATGTTTAACCCCCATAGAATTTCATTTCTTTAATTAAACACTTTCCACCCTTTAACTAGCTTTTGCAACATTTTTACTAACTAAGTTAATTCTTTTAATTATTTGAACTTAGTTTCATGTTATTCTATTTTGGGGTGTTACAAGTCTACCCCCTTAAAAGAGGTTTCGTCCCCGAAACCTGGGCACATAACAAATTTAAACATTTACATACCAAAGAGAAAAGGGTAGTGCTTCCTCATTTCATCTTCCGTTTCCCATGTGAGTTCCGACCCCTTTCGGTGTTGCCACTGAACCAACACTTGTCTAACAGCCTTGTTGCGGAGATTCTTCACCTTCACGTCTTTAATGGCTATTGGTCTTTCGACATAATTTAACCCCTCGTCCAACTCGATGTCATCGAGAGGTACTAATGCTGTTTCATCCGCAAGACACTTCCTTAACTGCGATACGTGGAAGGTATTGTGAATCCCGTCTAGTGTAGACGGTAATTCTAATCGATATGCAACTCTTCCAACTCGAGCCAAGATTTTAAAAGGTCCAATATAATGAGGGCCTAACTTACCCCGCTTGCGGAAACGGATTATACCCTTCCATGGAGATACTTTCAGCAGAACATAATCTCTGACTTGAAACTCGATAGGACGCCTCCTCTTGTCTGCATAAGCTTTTTGCCGATCCTGGGCTGCTTTTAGTCGAGCTCTAATCAATTCAATCTTTTCATTTGTCACTGCTATTTAATCACTTGGCGCAAGCTCCCTTTGCCCTACTTCACCCCAACATACGGGAGTCCTACACTTCCTCCCATATAATAATTCATAAGGAGCCATTTGAATACCACTATGGTAACTATTATTATAAGAGAATTCCACTAGTGGTAAATGGTCATCCCAACTTCCCCCAAAGTCCAAAGCACATGCTCTCAACATATCGACAAGTATTTGAATGGTTCTTTCTGACTGACCGTCAGTCTGAGGGTGGTAGGCGGTGCTAATATGTAACTTCGTGCCCACACTTTCGTGAAACTTCTGCCAGTAACGAGAGGTAAATCTAGTATCTCGATCTGAGATAATTGATACGGGCACTCCGTGTCGAGATATGATCTCATTCATATAGATTTCCGCCATTCTCTCGGAAGAGTAAGCTTCTCGAATAGATAAAAAGTGAGCGCTTTTTGTGAGTCGGTCTACGATTACCCATATTGTATCGTGCCCCTTTTTCGTTCTAGGAAGCTTGGTTACCAGATCCATAGTTATCTCCTCCCATTTCCAGACCGGGATTTCCAAAGGTTGTAACTCCCCGTATGGTTTTTGATGTTCTGCATTCACTTGGGAGCATGTTAGGCATTTCGAGATATACTTTACAATATCGCGTTTCATACCCGGCCACCAATAATTGGTCTTCAAGTCCCGGTACATCTTGGTTACCCCGGGATGAATTGAGTACCGTGACTTATGAACCTCCTCGAGTAGAGCGGTCTTGACTTCGCAAAATCATGGTATCCAAATTCGACCGAATCTTGTTTTGAGTCCGGTCGAATTTTCTTCTAATTTATCGGCTATACCTTTCATTCTTTCTTTCTTTGGGTCTTCTGCTCCAAGCGACTTTATTTGGGAATCTCGTATCATATCAAGTAAACGTGGCGTAACTATCATCTTTATGGATTTTTATTTGAATGGGAGGTGGATACTCTTTTCGGCTTAACGCATCAGCCACCACGTTCGCCTTTCCCGGGTGATAAAGGATATCGCAATCGTAATCTTTGATAAGTTCTAACCATCTCCGCTGCCTCATATTTAAGTCTTTCTGCTCGAAGAAATATTTGATGCTTTTGTGATCTGAGTAAATTGTACATTTTGCACCATAAAGATAGTGCCTCCAGATCTTTAAGGCGAAAACTGCTGCCGCCAACTCTAAGTCGTGAGTTGGGTAGTTTCCTTTATGCGGTTTAAGTTATATTGATGCATACGCGATAACCTTCCCCCTTTGCATTAAAACACACCCTAAACCTTGACGTGAAGCATCTGAATAGACAACCAAATCTTTCATTCCATCTGGGAGTGTTAAGACCGGAGAACTAGACAACTTTTCTTTTAACACGTGAAAGGCTTCTTCTTGATCTTTGCCCCACACAAACTTCTCCTTCTTCCTTGTCAACTTCGTTAAGGGTAACGCTATTTTTGAAAAATCTTGTATAAACCTCCTATAATAGCCAGCAAGGCCTAGAAAGCCCCTTACTTCAGTTGGAGTTTTTGGGGAAACCCACTTCATTACTGCCTCAATCTTCGATGGATCAACCAAGACACCTTTCGAGTTTATCACGTGGCCAAAGAAACTGCACCTCTCTGAGCCAAGGCGCATTTTGAGAATTTTGCGTTAAGTTTCTCCTTACGGAGAACTTCAAGTACTTCACGCAAATGTCTCGCATGTTCAGTCTTGCTTCGCGAATAGACTAGAATATCATCTATGAACACGATCACAGATTTATCTAACATGGGTCGGCATGCCCGGTTCATAAGATCCATAAACGCAGCCGGCGCGTTCGTCAATCCAAAGGACATGACTAAAAATTCATAATGCCCATATCGGGTTCTGAACGCGGTCTTTGGAATATCTTCTTCCCGTATTCTAACTTGATGATACCCCGAACGCAGGTCTATCTTAGAGAACCAACTCGCCCCTTGTAATTGATCAAAAAGATCGTCAATTCTAGGCAAAGGGTAGCGGTTCTTCACGGTCAACTTATTTAATTCTCTGTAATCGATGCACATGCGCATCGACCCATCTTTCTTCTTAACAAATAAGACATGCGCTCCCCAAGGCGACGCACTCGGGCGTATAAAGCCCTTATCTAGTAGATCTTGTAATTGTGTCATTAACTCCCGCATCTCGGTGGGAGCCAATCTATAGGGAGCCTTCACAACCGGTTTTGCACCCGGATTCAATTCGATGCGAAACTCTATTTCTCGTTCGGGAGGGAGTCCCGGCAATTCCTCCAGAAATACATCCGGAAATTCGTTTACGACCTCAACATCTTCAAGCTTCGGGAGGCTTTGTTGAGCGTCTACTAGATAAGCTAGGTATACTCTACTCCCGTTAAGTACGTATTTAACGGCTTAAACAAGGGTGCACAATTTTGTTTCCACATTTCTCTCCCCTTGAATACTCAATTGCCTTCCACTTGGATATTGGACAAGCATTACCTTATTTTCACAATTAATCTCAATACGGTGTCGTGCTATCCAATCCATACCAACTATCATTTTAAATTCCCCCAAAACCATAGGTATGAGGTCGATATCAAATTCTTCATCTTCTATAGTGAATTTGCAATTTCTACAAATCTCGTGTAACATATAGTTCTTACTATCGGCTATTTCTACTTCTAAAGGCATCGGGATTCGTTCAATCTTAAATGAAGGATGCTGTACGATTTCATTTGAAATAAACGACATAGTGGCTCCGGTATCGAACAAAACATAAACCGGTATGGAGTTTAATAGAAAGATACCTGAAACCACATTCGGATGGGACTTGGCTTCTTCGGATGTGATTTGAAACCTCCTCCCTTTCGCCTTAGAGCTTTCTTCGTTCTTTCCCTCCTTCTTTGATCCTTGTTGGAGTTTAGGACACTCCGACTTAACATGCCCTTTCTGGAAACAGTTAAAACATGTCTTCGGGTTGCTAGGGCACTTGTAGGATGTATGCCCCTCTTCACCGCATTTATAGCACCCCTTCTTACCCAAAAGGCATTCCCCAGTGTGAAGTTTTCCACATGTCTTGCAAGGAGTAATACCACCCTTTGACTTGTCTTTCCTTCCCTGATCTTGGAACGTCGCCTTTTTAGATGGACTTGCATTTGTCCCCTTTTCAGTCGACCTCTTTTCACCACGTTCCTCCTGCCTTTTAATTTCAATTTCTCTATCCCGTGCCAAATTGATAAGCTCATCAAGGGTCTAACATTTTGAGGGAGTGATGAACTCCCTAAATTCTGCCTTCAGTATGCCATAAAAGCGATTGATCTTCATTATTTCAGTCTTCACAAAGTCTCCACAAAACTTCATCTTATCCATGAAAGTGTTTGATATTTCGTTTATCGTCTTGTTTTTCTGTCGGAGGCGTAAGAAATCCTCCTGAATCTTATCAATGGCTGACTGAGGACAATGATATCTCATGAAGGGTTCCTTAAATTCTTTCCAAGTCATCATTTGGAGTCTATCCTCACCTATTTCCTTGCTATACACATCCCACCAATCTTTCGCCTGAAAAGATAGTTGACCAGTAGCGAACATCACTTGGTCTTCCTTATCACATCTACTTCGTATAAATACTGCCTCTATATTGGAAATCCATCTTTGCCATGCGATTGGATCAATTTTACCATCATACGTTGCAGGATTGCATGCCATGAAATCTTTATATGTGCATCGTCGTTCCTTGCTTTTAACTTTAGATTCCTCAATCAGTTCCTTCAATTCTTCTATCTTGCTGGTCATCATTGCATCCACTACTCCCAACACCCGACTCTCCACTTCTTGAGCTAATCGTGGAAGATTAGCTTGCATAACCCCTTCCGCCACTTCTGTGACTTTGCTATTAAATGCTTCTTGTCTAGCCGTATCATCGTCATCCTCATTAACGTTTCTTGCATCGGCCATCTACACATTGTCATGTTTACGTTTAATACAAATCACAAGCTTTCAATACATCATAGTTCATTAGTCCGTATTTACTTCATTCGCATTCTTACATTTTAAACTTTACTCACTTTTTAAACTTTCATCATTCATTCGTGTCATTCGACACATTACTTTCGACCTTTACAAATTTCTTTCCATCGTAACCACTAATTGTGGCTACATACATCTTATTAGGCCTTATATGGAACCTACATAAACATTTAATAGGCCTTCGGACAATTCGGAAACTCAAAATGCAAAAATAATACAAAACGAAAATTTTCAGCGGACTTAATTTCCGCTGGCCGTCGGCGACGGTCTCACACCCCGTCGGCGACGGGATCCAAAAATGTGGCGTTGGCCACTTTGTCCGTAAACAGTAATTTAGGGTGTCAGCCCAAAGGGGGGCGTCGGCGACGGCTGGCAGCCCGTCGGCGACGGCCTCCCAATTGCTGAAACGTTGTTGCGCTCATTTTTGGCTGATTCGACTATTTCCCGGGTCCGTTTTCAACCATACGGTTCCTAGAACTCCCCGTATGGCCCCCATATTTACTCCTTCGCGTACTTAACTTAAATATTATATCCCAAGCACATTACACATACTAGAATTTTACCAAAAACTTAAATTGTTACCTCATTGGCGATCTTGGAGTGAACACACCTTCGAACGAGCCGTCAGTTTGAGTTCAAGCATCTCAACATATGCTTGAATCCCTCAAACCTCGGCTCTGATACCAACTTGTAAGGCCCGCATTTGCGTCTAATAGAAATGACATCCAAAAGACACTAGAAACATAAACTTTTAAAAAAAAACGTCCAAACTTTTCGCAATTGAAAGGAAAAAATACTAATAACATTAATGCGCAACTTTAATAAAAGAGAAAATTTCACTTTTTGTCCTTTATGTTTGCACTGAATTTTGAAACGTGCCCTTTAAAACTTTTAGTTTCAATTTATGTCCAAAAAACACTTGTTTTGCATCACTTTATGTCCTTTCCACCTAACTGAGTTAATTTACTTAGTTACGTTTATTTAATGCAAGGGTATAATTGTCATTTGAAGTTTTTACTCTATTTATCGCCCCCTATTTAACCACTATGCATCTTCTTCTTCAATTATTTTAGGGTTTCATAAAAGCTCTCTCTCTTATCATCTATAAAGTGAGAATCTATTCTTCTTAGCTATTTTTGCAACCTCACAGATGACACAAATCTGAGCAAAACCCACCGTTTCTTTCTTCATCTATTCCAAATCAAGAAAATATGAACACTACAAACCTTGCTTTCTTCATCCGCAATTTGGTTCTTTAATCAACATTTATCTTTCTTTTTTCTGGGTTTTGATAAAAATTTGATATATTTTCTGGGTTTTATCAAAAATTTCATCTTTTTTCTAGGTTTTATCAAAAATTTGATTTTTTTTTCTGGGTTTTGATAAAATATTGTTTTTATTTTCTGGGTTTTGATAAAAATTTGATTTTTTTTTACTCTATGGCTGCTGGTCCTGAAATTGGTGTTGAATCACCTGATCAATCTCCACCGAAAATTGAGGTTTCTGTGGTCAAAAGTGTGGATAGTGAGAGTGTTGATTTAGTGAATTCCGATGATAATAATAATAATGTTAATGGGTCTGTTGTTGAGACCAAAAAAGGGTCTGATTTGGGTCCAAAATCAGAAATGAAAATGCAAGAGTTTGTTGATATGTTGTCATCTTTGAAATTGAATCCCATGGCTAAGGAATTCTTTCCTTCATACTCGATTAATGATCGAAATGGTGAACAAACCGAGTTTGCAATCAATTACTTTGTTCAGCAGCCTGGTTATTTCAAGAATTATCATGAAAATGGGGTTGAAGGATACCCTAATAATAGAAGGGTATCATCTCTTTATTCCTAGAATTTGTTCTTATATTTTTGCTTAATTGTTGTGGTTTTGATATATTGAAATCTGAATTAGAGTTGGTGTTTTTGATTGATGAGTTTCTTTAATTTCTTGAATTTGTGTTATAGTTTTATTAAAAGAATACTGTGTGTTGAGTGTTAGCTATGAGTTTGTGCCTTTTTTTGCAATGGGTTATGTTGGTTTAATGATAAAAAGATGGAATTTTTTAGATTAATGTTATTTATGTGTATATCAGTCTTGTTTTGTTTGTTTCTTGATGTTTTAATTGTCAAAAAGGAAAAACTTCTTTGCATAATGTTTTAAAGGGAAATAAAACTTCAAATGACAATTATACCCTTGCATTAAATAAATCTAACTAAGTAAATTAACTCAGTTAGGTGCAAAGGACATAAAGTGATACAAAACAGGTGTTTTTTGGACATAAATTGAAACTAAAAGTTTTAAAGGGCACGTTTCAAAATTCAGTGCAAACATGAAGGACAAAAAGTGAAATTTTCTCTTAATAAAATTTGGGCATGACCCGTCCATACGACGAGTGTATCCCTGTTTTAACCATCATCTATATAAAAAGTCTACAACCCGTTTGACAGACGCGAACAAAAACCATAACATCAAGTTTAAAAAGTATAGCTACTAACAAGGTTATACACGTCAAGTATTTTTGACCCATAATACTACTACAAATTAGTGGAAGCGCTTGATGGTCATAGCATGTGCATGTGTTCACTCCAACTTGCCAAGTCGCCTAAGATGAGGATTTACCTACATTCAACATAAACAAATAAGTTAGCATGTCCTCACTAACCAATTTATCCAATAAATCGATTCGTCTCTATCACGGCCTTACATCATTCAATTACATTACTAACCGTTAGACGGTTCATTACATGCTCGCCTTAATGTAGAGACTAACATACTTTTCTTATCTTACCCGCTAACAACGGGTACTAGTATTTCTAACATAACTTCCATTCGATTCGTTCATGACGAACGAATATATTCTTTACATACACTTACACTCCAATCCGAGAAGGACGGATGGAGTAGACTTTCGTTCATTACATACTTAACTTCCCATACCCGGTTCGACTAGAAGGAACCGAGTATGATGCATTCTCCTTCATGACTTATTCATTTCTCATGACCCGTTTATGATGGATCTTACTTTTTACTTTCAAACAACTATAGATTCAAATATCACAATTTATCATAACGACACAAAATAATTGGGATTAGCATACATATGACAACATAATGGAAATATGGTGTACACGAACGTACCTCGATCTTGTGAACCTTCTGATTTCCTAGTATTGGAACCTTCTTCCTTCACGCCTATATCAACACATTCATTCATTTATTTAGTATCCCCCTATTTCATTCAATTATCTCACAAATTACTCATATTTATTCTTTCAAGCATTTCATCAAACACTTGGCGGGTTTCGTATTTGTGGGACACTAAGTACAAGCTTTTAAAGCATAATTCCTACTAGTTCATTTCAATATTCATCAACAAACAATCAAGTTCATAATATTCTCTTGTCCTATTCAAATTTGTTTAAGATTCAAGTACTACAACATCATCTTATATCAAATTTACACATGATCACTACTAATTTTCCACCATTCTACACCTCTAATAATTCATATCAAATGGGTTATGCAATTATCTTTTCAAATGATCGGATTCACGCATAAATACACATGATTCCTGTTCTATAGAAAAGTCCTAACTCCAATCTACACACTTTCTTTTCTAAAATTCGAGATTGGGTCATAACCCACTTCCTACAAGTCATGATTTCAAGAAATTGAACTTACCTCCTTAAAATCGAGCTTAGATGGGTGTAGATTCGAGTTCATGCAGTTGATTATCTTCTAAATTTCTACCCAATTTGATTGAATTTGGTGAACAAGGGTTTCACCTTTGGTCTCCTTGCTTTGATCGATCCCCAGAACGCACATATGTGTGTTTTTGGGGTTTTCCTCCCTCTAATACCCATACTTTACAATTGCTCATGTTTAACCCCCATAGAATTTCATTTCTTTAATTTAACACTTTCCACCCTTTAACTAGCTTTTGCAACATTTTTACTAACTAAGTTAATTCTTCTAATTATTTGAACTTAGTTTCTTGTTATTCTATTTTGGGGTGTTACAAAATTGCTGAAAATTGCTGAATTTATTTATTTTCTGCAGAATTTTGCAGTTTCAGTGTGTTTCTGGCACTTTCCGGCACCTATGTTTTTACTAGGAAGGCAGTTTTGTAATTCCTACTTCCCTGCACACTATGCTAGTGTAACACATGGTCCTGGGGCTCATTTTGTGTCTTTACATCATGTCTGTCTAAGTACTGAACTCCCGTCAGTATTTCTAGTTTGTCTGATAGTTGTGCCAACTATGTTCTGAGCATTAATAGAATTTATATTGTGTTGCATGTAGTAATGATAAAGTCTTGCAACATGAAATGACATTGTGTGTGTATAACTGTAATCAGAATTTCATTCGTCTTGTAAACTATACTATGCACAGTTATTAAAGCACAGATTGCTGTCTAATTATTGTACGGAATGTACGGAAAAGTGCCATTTTTCACATTCTCCCCCCGTTAAAGGAATTTCATCCCGAAATTCAAGCGATGCCATCGGTCGCAGGGGAGTTGTGAATCAATTGTGGTCACTTATGTTCAAATTGGTCTTCATGTTCCCAAGTACTCTGGGCTATGATATGAATTCCAACGAAATCTAACAAATCAACTACGACTTCTCCGGGTCTTGCGGACTCCCGGTCTGCAGCGTCAATAGGTTCTTTAATAAATTGGAGTTTGTCATTGACGTGAATCCTGTCTCTCAGACTGAAACACCCAGTCTCTCAGACTGAAACACCCAGTCTCTCAGACTGAACCACCCAGTCTCTCAGACTGAACCACCCAGTCTCTCAGAGTGAAACACCTAGTATCTCAGACTGAAACACCCAGTCTATCAGACTGAAACACCCAGTCTCTCAGACTGAAACACCCAGTCTCTCAGACTGAAACACCCAGCCTCTCAGACTGAAACACCCAGCCTCTCAGACTGAAACACCCAGTCTCTCAGACTGAAACACCCAGTCTATCATACTCCTCTAAAAGCTAGACACGTGAAACGTGTCGTGATCACTGCTGAATTTCTCAGGTAATTTTAGCGTGTGAGCCATGGTCCCGATCCTTTCCAGGATCTTGAAAGGTCTAATATATCATGGGCCCAACCTCCCACGCTCTCCAAATCATACCACGCCTTCCCAAGGCGAGACTCTCATTAAAACCATACTTCTTATCTCAAATTCCATTGGTTTTCGCCGCTCATCAGCGTAGCCTTTCTGTATACCGCGTGCTGTCTTGATATGATCACATATCTAAACGATCTTACCTATAGTTTTCATGAACCAATGTGGGGCCAGTAAATTGTTTATCCCTGGTCTCTGTTCAACACAACGGGGATCGACACTTACGTTCCATCTAAAGCTTCACACAAGGCGGCCTAAACAACAGTGTGGTAATGTTTTTGTAGGAAAACTCCACTATGGGCAGTGAGTATTCCAACTTTTCATCAAGGTTCATCACTCAAGCATGTAACATGTCCGTACAGTCTGTATCGATCATTTGCTCTGGCCGTCCGTCTGAGGGTGAACTGTACTAAGGTCCAATCGTGACCTAAACGCCTATGAAATGTTTGCTATATCTTTGGCACAAAACGACCATCTCGGTCGGACATGATAGAATCAGGCACTCCATGACGTGCCACAATCTTTTAGGGCTGAATCTCTGCTAATTTCCCTTGTGCAGCCTTCCTCACTGTTTGGCAGGAAATGTGCACTCTCGGTGTGTCGAGCAATAATCACCCAAATCATATCGTGACCCTATGGGTCCCTGGTAGCTTGTAATGAAATCCATTAAGATTCGTTCCCTCTTCCACATGAGGACCTCAGGCCGTTGCCACAGCCCTGATGGTTTCTAGTATTCAGTCTTAACTTTAGCATAAGTAAGACATTTACCCACATAGGTAGCTCTATCAGCTTCCATCTTGGGCCACTTATACTAATCCTTCCAGTCTTGGTACCTCTTACCGGATCCAGGATGGATCAAGTACCTGGACCTATGAGCCTTGTCCCACAATAAATGTTCGTAAATTGCCGCGAAACGGAACCTAAAGTTGTTTCAGGAAGTGTATGGTTCTGTCTTCCTTAGGCAATACTGCACTTACATTCCATATGACGCTTCAGCTTGAAAGCTCTCTGGTTTGAGCATCTCATGCTCAGCTTCACGAATCCGAGTGATGAGTTTTGCCTGTAAGCTCAATTCTAAGGCTCGCACCCTTAGAGGCTTCGCGCGTTCCTTGCGGCTCAAGGCGTCTCCTACAATGCTTGCTTTGTTCAGGGGATACCTAATCTCACAGTCACATTCATTCAGTAGCCTACTCTATCTCGTTATCTCATGTTTAAGTCCTTTTGATCGACGGTGTGCCGCAACCCTTGTGATCAGTAAAGATCGTGCAGCGTTTTCCCATACAAGTACTGGTGTCAAAACTTTAGTGCGCAATTGCTATACCTAGTTCAGGGTCTCTTCTCATGATTCCTTTAATCAACGTGACGCGTATGTGATGACGTGGTCTCGTTGCATCAACACGCAATCGAGACTTTGTCGAGAGGCGTCACAACTACCGCAACTCTATTGATACTTTTAGGTGACGACAAGATAGGTGTCGACTATGTTAGGGTTGTTAGCGGTTGGACAGTCCTTGAAAGGTTTTCTAGGGGGGTCGTTGGATACAGCCTACGGTCCCTTAAAAATTCTTGGTCGCGTCTTTGGGACTCCTTAGTCCTTGATCGCAGGGTTGACATGAATCTCATTCTTATCCCCCACGTATCCTAAAGTTCTTACTTCGCGAATCCAAAGTTCGCTCTTCGACATCTTAGCACATAACTGTTCTTTCTCTAAGAGTCACAAGATAAATTGCAAATGTTGCTCATGACTTTCCTTGGTCCTTGAGCTTCTGAAAATGCAGTCAATAAATATAGTCATGATCTTATCTAGGTATGGCTTACACGTCCGATTCGTTAGGTCCATGAACACTGCCGGTGCATGTGTTAAGCTAAATGGTGCGACAAGGAACTCGTAATGCTCGAAGCGAGTCCTAAAGGTCGTTTTAGGGATACTTTCTTCTTGTACTCGTAGTTGAGGACATCCTGTCCTCAAGTCACTCTTCGAGTAGTAATTAGAACCTTACGATTGGTTCAACAAGTCATCAATCATTGGCAGAGGATACCGGTCCTTGATATCCAATTATCTAAAGTTGATGCAAAACAGAAACTGCCAGCTTTTTTTTTCTCGTGTCCTTAACTAAGGACATCATGTCCTTAATTCCATCTTGGAATAGTAGCTAGGACCTTGTAGTTGGTTGACGAGTCATCGATCCTTGGTAAGGGGTACCGATTCTTGATGGTTAGTCGTCTATCTCCATGTAACCTATGCATAGCACTTTTTCCTTCATTAATTCTTCTGAGTTCCTCTCAGATTAGGCTATGTACATGAGTAAGAACTGTCACCATACTTCCTAACGAATAACACTGGGGCTTCCCAGGGTGAGAAGCTCGGCTTGGTAGATTTCCTCTGTCCAGCAGCTCTTGCAGTTGCATCGGAGGCTCATGTATCTCGGATGGAACTAGTTGGTAAGGTGTCATCTTTTACTAGTGCTGCTCTTGGCACTAGGTTCATACAAAGCTCCTCCTGTCGCTGTGGAGGTATCCCTGGCGAGTCTTCAGAAAGGCTTCTGGAACTTCTTCCATCACGGGGATGTTTTCAGGCTCTGGCTCCTTGGTCTCCTTATTGACAACATGAGCAGGGAAGGTTATGCAGTCTACTCGGAGGCGCTTCTGTGTCTCTTCGACCATTGTGAGATGTTGCAGCCCCACGGTCTTATGGGGCCTAAGGCTCTTGCACCTATTGCAAGAAGGTTGTGTACTATAAGGGTTTCATCATTCGTAAGGGGGATGCGGATGATTTTCCTTATAACGAACAACTTCAGCTCTATACTTGGATATCCAATCCATGCTGACTACCATATCATGACTTCCCAAGTCAATGGTAGTAGAAGGCTCCAGCCTTCTAAGTTCCCAAATACAATCCTTAATCATCTCTTTCGCTTAACTAACCTTCCATCCGCCAATACTAAAGAATACAGAACGTATATTCTACTCGAAACTAGGCCAAGTAGTTTCTTAAGTTCTAAGCATACAAGGTTATAGTTGGTGCCAGTTGTAACAATCCTCAATAAACCGACACTCTCGAATAATTTCCGACACCCTATTATATTTTAAAATGTCCCAATATGTCTTTAAATATATCCCGTATGTGAAAACCGAGCCCGAAATATAGCATAGCATTAAAAATAAAATAAAAATCTGATTTTTTTAGTTCAGGCGGGCCGCGTAAAGGATCCTTAACCCTTACGCGGGCCGCGTCAACTTATTGAGTAGGCGGGCTCCGGTGTCGCCACGTGTCGTGCAACGTGTTGAACCTAGTCATGACCCGGATCAGCTACGCCTAGACCCCTAAGCCACGCGGGCCGCGTAAGCCCTGCCTTTGTTTTACACGGGCCGCGAGGGAAACAGATTTCAGCACTATAAATAGAACGCATCGGATTTCATTTCAAATCGTTCACTTTCTTTTCTCAGTCTCGAATTCTCTCAATAGTAGGCATAATATTCAAGTATAATACCCCCTAATTAACGAGGTTCTGCTCCGATGTAAGTATTATAACCCCAGTTTCGTAATAGATACGATGCCCGATTGATTTAGGGTTCCGTAACAACTGTCGTGGTTCTGCCCGACGTAGTTGTTGGAATGCCATCTCGGGGAGGGTATCATTAATATTTTCAAAGGGTTATGATACTAACCTATGTACATTTGTGTAAATTATAGATTATTCCCAGAAAACCCTTACGCGAAGTCTAAGATAGCAAAGTGAGTTTATCCGCTTTTTGTAACCTTTTTGTGAACTGTTTTACAAAATCTTAAATGCTTAATAATGTAATTAAGCAGTGATTGAGTCTTTGTAGTTCTTCAATTACTGCCGGTATGTTGGGGTTTTGTATACAAAATTTACTACACTGTGAGTAGTAAGTCGGGGATGACAGTACGTTACCATTGGACAACGAGTTAGCCAATGTGTAATATGACCCACAAGTCAGGATTGACAGTACTGAATGAGTAATTGTGTAGAAATAAACAATGTAATCGCTCTCAATACTGTTTTAATTGGTAAAATGTTTCTTGATTAAACTGAGATTCACTCACCTGTATTTCCCACTGACAAATGTTTTTAAAACACGTTTCAGGTAACACAATGTGACAGCCAATTAGTAAAAAGCCAGCTGGAGAGCACTGAAGGCTTGGGAAAAATGTGGCTATAAAAGTTACCTAAAAGATGATGTTTTAAATTCAATAAAATAGGTTTTATCCCTGTAAACGTATTGTAATAAGAAACTTGGGTTTTACCCATGTGATTATTAATATTAAATATGGTGGTTTTACTCTGATAAACATTTCCTAACTATGGTCCTGATGTAATTTCCGCTGCCAAATTAACAAGCTGATACCACCGAAACTCTGAGTTCGCGTCCGCCCGTTCCCGGGACAGATAAGGGATCGGGGGTTGCGACAGAAGGTGGTATCAGAGCCTAGCCACTGGTCTAAGCCAAAGAAGTGTTCTGCTGACACTTAAATTCTAAATTTTGTGTTAGGAAATAAATTACGGAAATACGTGCATAACTATATTTATTTGTTATGTGTTATTTGACTATTTGTTAGTTTACAGTATGAGTGATCAAGGACCCTCAGACATGTGTTGTCAGTTGTCTGATTCACCTAGGAGTGAAGGTACCTCTTCACAGCCTGCCCTTTCTGGGTATTCTGCTGATCAGGAAGAAGGAATGTTTGCTTTTAAAGCTCAGTCAGAAGAGCCATTCCCTCATAAGAAACGAGGATGGTTCAGTAAGGAAGCCTTTGCACGTAGGAAAAGAATGCGAAAGTTGCAACAGCAAAGAGTTTTAGCATCCGCTAAGCGAAAGACAGATGCCCATACACAGGATATGCTTAATAGAAGCCTAGCCAATTTCCATATCCAAGCTACAACTGCTGCTGAGCCAAGTTTGGAACAACTAGTAGCCCCACAACCACTAATCCCAGACTAACCCATGGAGATAGAAAACCCTGAAAACCAAGTGGAGATGCATGATTTCAACCCAGAGAAAATCCCTAGGGTACAAGCACCAAACCCCCTAGACCCAAATTACGACCCCTGGTGGGACGATAATAGGGACTTTGTGCAACGTTACCCGGTACATGAAGACGCACCCATACAGAACATAGGAGCCTATCCAGGTATGGACCCTTTAGATCCCTATTACCATGATGACTACATTACGGAGATCTTAGAAGATCCTTACCGATTTCAGGGACTTTCACCCCCATATCAGGAACCCGCACCCCAGATTCCGAACCCAGTCCTAGAACCTGCACCCCCAATGAGTGCAGAAAACGTGCAAGAACTTAGGACCTTCGGTAAAGAAATTTTAGAAAGCAGTGAGAGAATGCGACAGGTGGAGAGCGTCTCGTATGGAAATACGATGAGCGTAATATGGATTTTTGGATAAATCCATATCCGTGATGTGATGGAGGAGATGGTAATAGTAATAATAATATAATAAAATAAAAATAAAAATAAAAATAAAATAAAAAAAAATGTGTGTACGAATGCCTATTACTATTAGTGTGATTCTATTTTTGTTGGTATTGTAATTTTATTTCAGTACTACTGTGTAATGGATGCATAATAGTATATGGAAATAGAGTAAAAGTCGCAATGATCGATGTTTTTGGCTAGATTGCGCATCATGTGATTAATTATATTAAATATTATCTTGTGATATTTATATGGGTTAAATGTTTAAAATTCAGATGGCCGACGAAGGAAATCAAGGAAATCTGAATAATGATAACCAGAGTAACATTAACGTGGTTAATGAGAATCCAAGCATCAATAACAATGGAAACCAAATGGATAATAGTGTTGTTCAACATATAGTGGCTCAAGGAATCATAGCTGCAATGCCATTTATTATTCAAACGATTCAAGAAGCGAATAATAAAAGTAAGCATAGCAGTAAGCGACCCATCGAACCCAAAAACAGTGTAAACAATGGACCTGTACTTCAATTGCCCATTCCCAAAAAGAGAAGAACCGTGTCTTACGGTTGTTCTTATAAAGAATTATGGTCTTGTAAACCAATGGAATTCTCGGGCAACGAAGGAGCCATTGCAACCCTACGCTGGATAGAGAAAACTGAGGCAGTCTTAAGAATAAGCAAGTGTGCTGAAGAAGATAAGATACTGTTTGCTTCTAATCTGTTTAAGAATTCAGCTCTAGAATGGTGGAACACTATCCTCCAATCAAGAGGAAGTGATAAAACTTACAATATGGAATGGGAAGAATTTAAGAACAAGGTAGAAAGGAAATTCTGCCCACCAAATGAGAAGGAACAGATAGCTAACAAATTCCTAAACCTTAGGATGACTAGTGTGGATAGTAAGGGATACACTAAATTATTCTTCGAATATGCTAGAATAGTGCCAACTCTTGCTTCACCAGAACCAGTATTGATCTCCCGTTATATTTGGGGATTAATCGGTGAGATAAGACACGTAGTCAAGGCAGCTAGACCTCAAACCATAGAAGAAGCTGTAGAACTAGCAAATACCTTGACAGACGAATTAGTCCGTACCCGAGAAGAGGACCAAAGGAGGAACCTAACCCAGAAGCTCACACAAGAATTTCGTTCTGGAAATTTTAATCGTGGGAAAAATATAGGTTCTACCTCTACACCTTACTGTAAGAATTGCAAAAGAAAGCATTCAGGAAGATGCTCCATATACTGTAACTTTTGCAAAATATCAGGACACAAAGAAGAAAATTGCAGGAAGAAAGCTAACAACAGGATATGCTACAACTGCGGAGAACAAGGTCATATCAAGCTTAATTGCCCGAAATTAGCTCCAGCTACAAACAACAAGAATACTCAAAATGCTAGAGCATTTGTTCTAACTGCAGATGAAGCCAAAATGATTCCAGATGTCATAGCTGGTACGTTTTTAGTTAATGATGTTTTTGCTGAAGTATTATTTGACTCTGGTGCAAACCAAAGTTTTATTAATACATCATTTTGCAAATTTCTAAATCGGTCATTAACTAAACTACCATAAGAATGTCTAGTAGAGACAGCTGATGTGTTCAAAATGTAACATATAAATTTCATCAAATGAGGCATAAAACTAACCCTTTTTTAGTACTAATGTTGGAAAAAGTGTGCTTTTGTCTTCCTTTTGTATTTTCAGGATTAAATGAGCTCAAATTAACAAAAGAAGCAAAAAGACATCAAAATCTAACATAAATACAAGAAAAGAGACAAGACGTGACATGCCCGACCCCACGACAGCATCTTCCCAAGCAAAACAAGAGATCAGAAGCCTGAACACGCCCCGTGCTCAGCCAGCACGGGGGCGTGCCCAAGTGTCAGCAGAAAAGACAAAGTGGTAGAAGCTTCTATTGCCCACCACGGGGCCGTGCTCAGCGGACACGGGGCCGTGGTCAACTATAAGATTCGCACAATCCAGCAAATCTGCATAGTACAAAGATTCTTCTGCACACGGGGTCGTGCTCAGCAGACACGGGGGCGTGGTCAACTAATAAGACAAAGCTGCATTAAATGAAGAAAGAGAGGGATGTGGACACGGGGCCGTGCCCGAGCTTCTGTTCAGCCTATAAATAGAAGTGCTTGGATCAAGCTCAAACCATCCCTTGGCACACCACCTCTCTCATACTTCACCCACCACCCTCATCCATTGTCCATCGTAGAGTGTGTGAGTTGTCTCGGGATCCAAGATTGATCGTAAGAGTTCTTGACAATCAAGGCCATGTTTGCCTAAGTCTCTTACATCACTTGGTGAAGACAAAGTGTCTAGTGTAATACTTTTTATTTCTAATCTTTTGCACTTTTTACTTGGTTTTGTATTAATGACTTTAATAACTAGTTGCTTATGTTGGAGGTGATCTTTCTTTATCGTTTGTCCGTGGTGTCTTGAAATTATTTTACTGTCTATATAAAATAAAAGATTTTCACCATTCATATCTCCACGGTCTATATGGAGGTATGTTGGCTACCTGGTCGGGGGTTAAGGGAACGGTTTGGTAAAGGTCTTGCCATTGTTCAGCGTTTAGAGGTCCTGCAATGGACCTGGGTCAAATTTAGTAGGACCTCCTTCAATACTTAACGGTATTGGATGGCGGGGGTCCAAACTCTTTGATCCCCTCATAAGTTAACTACTATTAATACTATAACCCGACTATTTAGGACTGTATCCCTGCTGACTCAGACTACTTAGTCGAGGGTAACGTCACCTCCAAAAGAGGGGCCTACCATAATTTGCATTAATAACTTAATTAATTATCTTCCAATAATCCACCCTTTTAGGATTGTATCCTTGCTAACTCAAACTACTGGGGTGAGGGTAACGTCACCTTCAAAAGAGGGGCCTACTACAATAACTAAGATAATCTCTTAAAATAGTGCAAAAGTGCGGAAATAATCAAAGGTTACACTAGATACGAGTCGGAACCAAGTGATTCATCTTGTCTATCTGTTTTTCTTTTTATTTTTATTTTCAGCATTTTAGTTAGTTTTTATTTTTCTTAGTTTAAAACATTTTTCTAAACTTTTTGATTTGATTAGACGTTGAGGATAAACCGGTACTAAAAGCTCTTGTGTCCTTGGACGACCTCGGTATCTTACCAACACTATACTACGCTCACGATGGGTGCACTTGCCCATATGTGTGTCTAGTGTTAGTAAATATCGTGTTTTATAAATTTAAAACTTGACTAAAAAGTGTTAAAGGGGCTTAAAATATACACCTAATAAATATAACACTACCACGCACATCAAGTTTTTGGCGCCGTTGCCGGGGACACAAGGATTTTAGGAAAGCTTAAAATCTACGGCCTAATCAGTTTTTCAAAACCTTTTCAAAACGGGCCCACATTTTTCTGCATTTTAGTTTAGTTTTGCATTTACAGTAGGTTGAACACGGGCCGTGCTCGCTGAACACGGGGCCGTGCTGCACATTTTCATAAAAACACCTAGTAACAGTAGCTTGAACACGGGCCGTGCTCACTGAACACGCCCCGTGCTCAACGAAATCAGTAAATTTAATTAAAACGCCCAGATACAGATCCTGAACACGGGGCCGTGCTCACTGAACACGGGGCCGTGTCCAGCCTCTGTTTCCGTTTTTATTTTTGTTTTCTGATCTCGAGACTTGGTTGTGGTCTGCTGAGTGATTCTTATGGATCAATACTCAGGAGGTTACAACTACACCTATGAGGAGGATGATTATAGGGGTAACTATTGCGCTAATTGTCGTAACACACACTCGGTTCAAAATAGTCACTCATATCAACCATCCAATTCATACACCTACTATGAGGAACCCAGGTACGAGCCATCAACTTCATACACATCCTATGAAGACCAAAGGTATGAACCTCCTCCCTCATACTCATATTTTGATGAACCAAGGTATGAGCCTCCATACTCATACTTTGAGGAACCAAGATATGAGCCACCACCTTCGTATGCTTATTATGAGGAACCATGGCGTGAACAACCCACCTCATATGAGTATTATGAAGAACAAAATTACGACCCTTATCCATCATATGCTTACAATGAAGAACAATGGTGTGAACCATCTACTTCATATGGGTATTATGAGGAACAAAGGATCGAACAACCGGATTCAAGCTTTGAAAATTCCGACTCTTTTTCTATAACCGAAGTAACCGAGAGGATATTAGAACACATTAGAGTTATCGATCGATGTATAAAAGAATCTCGCGCAAGGGAAGAGGAGTCCCGCGCAAGAGAAGAATTAAATAAGGAAAAGATAACCGAAAGTGTAAAAATGGAAGAACAAATAAGTGAAGAACCGACACATGAGTTAAACAACTAAAAAGGTGAGTCCGTTAACGATAAAATTCAAGAAGAGTCTAATTTTGAAGAAATTAATCTCTTGTCTCCTTCTTTCGAAAATCATTGTTTAGTACCCACTCATGCTAAGTTTTTAAAAGAGTTAAACACTAACACTAAAATTGACAAAACGGTAAGTGTTAAGTTAACTAATGATCAAACCTCGCTAATAAAAGAAGACCCATTTGAAATTAACATTACACCGGTTCCATGTTTCTTTCAAAATTCGTTTATTAGTAATGTCACGATTGATAAAGATCTTTGTGTTAACATAATGCCTAACTACATTTTCGAAAAATTAAGTATTAGTAATTTTTCTCCACTTCAAATACCCATTTTACTATCTAATCGGAGAATAATAAAATCAATCGGTGTAGTTGAGAAAGTCTTGGTTCAAACAAATCAAATGGTAATCCCAACCGACTTTGTCATCATTGATGACGCTCCTCTAGTGTTGGGAAGACCATTTGTAAAAACTCACGAAGCTTTGAAAAACTGGAAGTTCAACAATCTACCTCTTCAATTAGGGGCATTTAAAAAGAGTGTCGATCTTGAGCGGTCAATGAAATATCTATTCGGCAATAATGACCCCCTAATTGAAGATGAGCCAGAACCACCCGATAAGGAGGGTCTAGCCAAGGACCCTTATAAACGTGGCGCACCACGGAGGCATTCCGCGGAACTATCCGTAGTTTAGTTTAGATTAACCTTTATGTTTTCTAGTTTAGTTTTTAATTTTCAGGAATAAAACACACTCGGGATGGTGAAGGATGATAAGGGAAGCTTGAACCAACACCCCATACATAAAAACAGAGTCTCCCGACGATTTTTCTTCATTACAGCAAGTTCAGCACGGGGCCGTGCTCACCCCAACACACCCCGTGCCCAAGGTTCTGTAGAAAATGTCCAGTTCAGGTACCTGGACACGGGGCCGTGCTCACTGGACACGCCCCCGTGCCCAACCTTCTGTTTACTTTTGGTACTGGCAGTCTGGACACTGGGCCGTGCTCAGCCAACACCACCCCGTGTTCAGCTACCCAGTACCATAAAATCTTGTTTTTAACCCACTTTTACACATTCAATCAACCTAAAAACTTATTTTTGGGACACATTGAGGACAATGTGTAATTTAAGTGTGGGGGGGATGCTAAAACCTTGAATCTTGCAAGTCCTAAATACAAGCCTTACACAAAACTCTATTGGAACCGCTAATCACCCCAAATTTTTTCAAAAATTTTCATTTTTTTTTTTTACTTGTCTAGGTTTAATTCGGGAATTTCAAGTTCTAAAAAGGTTATATTTTTACAAATTTACAACCGATAGCGTCGTGATAAAAAGAACCAACATAAGAAAATTATGAAAAGGCATGACAAGCTTAGTTAAAATTTGATTATATATACTTGATCACATAAAAACCCATTCCCACAAAAGTGAATTTTGAGCCTTTATTGAGCATACAATTACATATCATTAGAACAAATTGCTCATTTTTCGTTTCTTGTGTGAATAGCCGCTTGGTTCTTACGACTCTAGAACTTGCCATGACGATACATTCCCGGTCCTTACCAACTTAAACCCGAGTAAGTAAATGATGGAGGCATTAGGACTAACCCTTTTTTTTTTCTACACCATTATTTTTCTTTTTACCACCTACCCAAAATCCCCCTAGTTAGCCCCTTTGAGCCTAAACCTTTTCATTTCATAACCCAAACCAAACACCCTTTTTACCCACCAAAACCTTTTTCATTTTTTCCCCTTTGTTTTAGTAACAAGTTCGATTTTTCGTATGACTTCAAAAAAAAAAAAAAAAAAAGAAAGAAAGAAAGAAAAATATTTGTGTTGATGATGAAGCAAAAGAAAATAAACAAACAAGTTCATCAAAAAAAATAACTTTGTTTGAATGAATAGCTTCATCAAAATAAAAGTTACGAAAAATAGAAAGTCTTACGAAAACCGACACTTGTTACGCTTTTTCGCCCTTTTTCTACTAACCACTAACCACCAACCCAACCACCTACCTTTAACCCAAGCCTAACCCTTTACCCACAAAGTCCTCTTGATATTTACAAAGGTATATAAGTTAAAAAGGAGGAGGATTGATTGCTTGGCAAGCCTATGGTAGGAGTAAGTTCCATGCCGCTCTCGAGTGATCCACAAAAATACATTTTCGGCCGAGTGTTGAGTGATCCCCGTGAGGTATGTGAACTTGTATATAAATAGAATTTTACAAAGGCATGTTATGCCCTAATAAGTAATTTATCTTATGAAAAGTTTTAAATAAATCATGACGAATAGGATTGTAAATAAATAAAAATAAAACTAAATAAAGAATCTTGGGAATCCCGAAACTCTACGACAAGCCCAAAAACCTTCTTCTCTACCCATTCCATTTGGGAGTGTAATAGCCACATATTAAAGAGTTTTGCTTGAGGACAAGCAAAGATTCAAGTGTGGGGGTATTTGATGTGTTCAAAATGTAACATAAAAATTTCATCAAATGAGGCATAAAACTAACCCTTTTTTAGTACTAATGTTGGAAAAAGTGTGCTTTTGTCTTCCTTTTGTATTTTCAGGATTAAATGAGCTCAAATTAACAAAAGAAGCAAAAAGACATCAAAATCTAACATAAATACAAGAAAAGAGACAAGACGTGACATGCCCGACCCCACGACAGCATCTTCCCAAGCAAAACAAGAGATCAGAAGCCTGAACACGCCCCGTGCTCAGCCAGCACGGGGGCGTGCCCAAGTGTCAGCAGAAAAGACAAAGTGGTAGAAGCTTCTATTGCCCACCACGGGGCCGTGCTCAGCGGACACGGGGCCGTGGTCAACTATAAGATTCGCACAATCCAGCAAATCTGCATAGTACAAAGATTCTTCTGCACACGGGGTCGTGCTCAGCAGACACGGGGGCGTGGTCAACTAATAAGACAAAGCTGCATTAAATGAACAAAGAGAGGGATGTGGACACGGGGCCGTGCCCACTGGACACGGGGCCGTGCCCGAGCTTCTGTTCAGCCTATAAATAGAAGTGCTTGGCTCAAGCTCAAACCATCCCTTGGCACACCACCTCTCTCACACTTCACCCACCACCCTCATCCATTGTCCATCGTAGAGTGTGTGAGTCGTCTCGGGATCCAAGATTGATCGTAAGAGTTCTTGACAATCAAGGCCATGTTTGCCTAAGTCTCTTACATCACTTGGTGAAGACAAAGTGTCTACTGTAATACTTTTTATTTCTAATCTTTTGCACTTTTTACTTGGTTTTGTATTAATGACTTTAATAACTAGTTGCTTATGTTGAAGGTGATCTTTCTTTATCGTTTGTCCGTGGTGTCTTGAAATTATTTTACTGTCTATATAAAATAAAAGATTTTCACCATTCATATCTCCACGGTCTATATGGAGGTATGTTGGCTACCTGGTCGGGGGTTAAGGGAACGGTTTGGTAAAGGTCTTGCCATTGTTCAGCGTTTAGAGGTCCTGCAATGGACCTGGGTCAAATTTAGTAGGACCTCCTTCAATACTTAACGGTATTGGATGGCGGGGGTCCAAACTCTTTGATCCCCTCATAAGTTAACTACTATTAATACTATAACCCGACTATTTAGGACTGTATCCCTGCTGACTCAGACTACTTAGTCGAGGGTAACGTCACCTCCAAAAGAGGGGCCTACCATAATTTGCATTAATAACTTAATTAATTATCTTCCAATAATCCACCCTTTTAGGATTGTATCCTTGCTGACTCAAACTACTGGGGTGAGGGTAACGTCACCTTCAAAAGAGGGGCCTACTACAATAACTAAGATAATCTCTTAAAATAGTGCAAAAGTGCGGAAATAATCAAAGGTTACACTAGATACGAGTCGGAACCAAGTGATTCATCTTGTCTATCTGTTTTTCTTTTTATTTTTATTTTCAGCATTTTAGTTAGTTTTTATTTTTCTTAGTTTAAAACATTTTTCTAAACTTTTTGATTTGATTAGACGTTGAGGATAAACCGGTACTAAAAGCTCTTGTGTCCTTGGACGACCTCGGTATCTTACCAACCCTATACTACGCTCACGATGGGTGCACTTGCCCATATGTGTGTCTAGTGTTAGTAAATATCGTGTTTTATAAATTTAAAACTTGACTAAAAAGTGTTAAAGGGGCTTAAAATATACACCTAATAAATATAACACTACCACGCACATCAACAGCTAATGGAGAAACCGTTAGGATTTCTGAAATCTTGCAGGAAGCAATAATAGAAATTTAAATCAGAATTTTATTGCGAACCTTTATCCCATGAATCTGGCAGGATTCGATGTTGTTTTAGGAATGAATTGGTTAATAACGAATAAAGCTAGTATTTTATGTGATCAAAAGTCAATTCAAGTAAATTCACCAAAAGGTAAAACGATCACAATTAAAGGAGATAAACCATCTAGATCCACAAAATTTATCTCAGTGATGAAAACTGCAAGTTATATAAGAAAAGGTTCTATAGTGTATTTAATTTCCATAATCACTAACACTAAAGGAAAGGATTTAAAAGATATTCCAGTAGTATCTCAGTTTTCAGATATATTTCCAGAAGAATTGCCAGGGAAACCTCCAGAAAGAGAAGTTGAATTCAGAATCCATTTAATACCAGGAACAGCACCAATTGCCAAAGCACCTTACCGTTTGGCACCTGCAGAAATGCAGGAACTGAAGAAACAATTGGACGAATTGTAAGAGAAAGGATTTATACAACCTAGTTTGTCGCCATGGGGAGCGCCAATACTGTTTGTTAAAAAGAAAGACGGATCAATGCGTATGTGCATTGACTACCGTGAATTGAACAAAGCCATGATTAAGAATCGGTACCCATTACCGAGAATCGATGATCTGTTCGATCAACTGCAAGGAGCTCGATTTTTCTCTAAAATCGATTTAAGGTCAGGATATCATCAATTAAAGGTACAGGAAGAGGATATTCCTAAAACCGCATTCAGAACAAGGTATGGCCATTATGAATTTACTGTCATGCCATTTAGTTTAACCAATGCCCCAGCTGCATTTATGGATATGATGAACCGAATATGTAAGCCATATTTGGATAAATTCATAATTGTTTTTATAGATGATATTCTCATTTACTCTAAGAATAAGGAAGATCATGCAAAACATTTGCAAGCACTTTTAAGTTTATTAAGAAAGGAAAAGCTTTATGCTAAATTTTCCAAGTGCGAGTTTTGGTTAGAACAGGTACAGTTTCTTGGACATTTAGTGAATCATGAAGGAATTCATGTGGATCCAACAAAAATCGAGGCGATTACTAAATGGAAAACCCCTGAGTCACCAACCGAGGTTAGAAGTTTCTTAGGATTGGCCGGTTATTAAAGAAGATTTATTCAAGATTTTTCTAGAATAGCCATTCCCTTAACTAAGCTAACCTGTAAATCTGTTAAGTTTGAATGGGGATTAAACAAGAAGAAGCCTTTAGAATTCTTAAGCATAAATTAACCCATACACCCATACTAGCGTTACCAGAAGGAGCTGAAGACTTTGTAGTCTATTGTGACGCTTCTAAATTAGGTTACGGATGTGTGTCGATGCAACGTTAAAAGGTTATAGCCTATGCATCTAGACAACTTAAGAATCATGAAGAGAATTATTCAACCCATGATTTAGAATTAGGAGCTATAATTTTTGCTCTTAAGATTTGGAGACATTACCTTTATGGTAGTAAGTTTACCATATTCACTGATCATAAAAGTTTAAGGTATGTTTTCAAACAAAAGGAGTTGAATATGAGACAAAGACGCTGGATGGAGATGCTTAGTGATTATGATTGTGATATCCAGTATCATGAAGGAAAAGCAAATGTAGTGGCAGATGCTTTAAGCCGAAAGTATCATGAAAAGCTAAAAAGGGTACGTTCTCTTAAATTAAATCTACAAGTAGATTTAAATAATCAGATAAGAGAAGCACAAGAATCAGTAATCAAGGATGATACTGAAAAATTAAAAGGTAGGCTAAAAGAATTAGAACAAGGAACAGATGGAATTTGGAGATTCCATGAAAAGAGGATGTGGATTCCTAAATTAGGAAACCTATATCATCATATATTAGAAGAAGCCCATAAATCCAAGTATACGATGCATCCAGGAAATGATAAGATGTATCAAGATTTAAGGAAAAATTTCTGGTGGATAGGAATGAAAAAGGACATAGCAACCTATGTTTCTAAATGTTTAACTTGTTCACAAGTCAAAGCTGAACACCAAAAACCCTCAGGATTTCTACAACAGTTAGAAATGCCAGTGTGGAAATGGGAATTGATAACAATGGATTTTGTTACTAAATTACCCAAAACAAAGAAAGGCAATGATACAATCTGGGTGATTGTAGATAGGCTAACCAAGTCAGCTCATTTCCTACCAATGAAAGAAACTTTTAGTATGGAACAGTTAGCCAAATTATATGTAAATGAAATTGTTTCTTTACATGGAATTCCTTTATCAATTGTTTCTGATAGAGATAGCCGATTCACCTCTCATTTTTGGTCAAGTTTTCAAAAGGCAATGGGAACCAAGTTAAAGTTAAGCACAGCTTATCATCCTCAAACGGATGGACAAAGCGAAAGGACAATTCAAACGATGTAAGACATGCTTAGAGCTTGTGTAATTGATTTCGGAGGTAATTGGGACGATCACTTACCTTTAATAGAATTTTCTTATAATAATAGTTATCACACAAGTATTAATGCTGCACCATTCGAAGCACTTTATGGACGAAAGTGCCGAACCCCAGTCTGTTGGGCAGAAATTGGGGAAAAGCAACTGTCTGGACCTGAGATAGTGCAAGAAACAACTGATAAGTTCATTCAAGTCAAGGAACGACTGAAAACAGCACGTGATCGACAGAAGAGCTATGCTGATAACCGACGCAAACCGTTGGAATTTCGAGTAGGAGATAAAGTATTATTAAAAGTCTCTCCTTGGAAAGGAGTGGTAATATTCATCAAATGGGGAAAGCTAAGTCCCAGGTATATTGGACCATTTGAGATTATTAGAAGAATAGGAGCCTATCAGCTACAACTGCCAGAGGAAATGGCAGGAATACATGATGCATTTCATGTATCTAATCTCAAAAAGTGTTTAGCTGATGAATCACTGATAGTACCTCTTAAGGATATAGAGGTGAATGAACAACTCAAGTTTGTAGAAAGACCTCTACTAATTGAAGACAGGAAAGTTAAGAACCTCAAGCACAAGAGACTAGTTCTGGTCAAAGTAAAGTGGGACTCCAAAAGAGGACCTGAATACACATGGGAGCTTGAATCTGAAATGCAAAAGAAATATCCGCACTTGTTCCAGTAGATCTCGAGGACGAGCTCTAATACAAGGTGGGGAGGATGTAACAATCCTCAATAAACCGACACTCTCGAATAATTTCCGACACCCTATTATATTTTAAAATGTCCCAATATGTCTTTAAATATATCCCGTATATGAAAACCGAGCCCGAAATATAGCATAGTATTAAAAATAAAATAAAAATCTGATTTTTTTAGTTCAGGCGGGCCGCGTAAAGGATCCTTAACCCTTACGCGGCCGCGTCAACTTATTGAGTAGGCGGGCTCCGGTGTCGCCACGTGTCGTGCAACGTGTTGAACCTAGTCATGACCCGGATTAGCTATGCCTAGACCCCTAAGCCACGCGGGCCGCGTAAGCCCTGCCTTTGTTTTACGCGGGCCGCGAGGGAACCAGATTTCAGCACTATAAATAGAACGCATCGGATTTCATTTCAAATCGTTCACTTTCTTTTCTCAGTCTCGAATTCTCTCAATAGTAGGCATAATATTCAAGTATAATACCCCCTAATTAGCGAGGTTCTGCTCCGTTGTAAGTATTATAACCCCAGTTTCGTAATAGATACGCTGCCCGATTGATTTAGGGTTCCGTAACAACTGTCGTGGTTCTGCCCGACGTAGTTGTTGGAATGCCGTCTCGGGGAGGGTATCATTAATATTTTCAAAGGGTTATGATACTAACCTATGTACATTTGTGTAAATTATAGATTATTCCCAGAAAACCCTTACGCGAAGTCTAAGATAGCAAAGTGAGTTTATCCGCTTTTTGTAACCTTTTTGTGAACTGTTTTACAAAACCTTAAATGCTTAATAATGTAATTAAGCAGTGATTGAGTCTTTGTAGTTCTTCAATTACTGCCGGTATGTTGGGGTTTTGTATACAAAATTTACTACACTGTGAGTAGTAAGTAGGGGATGACAGTATGTTACCATTGGACAACGAGTTAGCCAATGTGTAATATGACCCACAAGTCAGGATTGACTGTACTGAATGAGTAATTGTGTAGAAATAAACAATGTAATCGCTCTCAATACTATTTTAATTGATAAAATGTTTCTTGATTAAACTGGGATTTACTCACCAGTATTTCCCACTGACAAATGTTTTTAAAACACGTTTCAGGTAACACAATGTGACAGCCAATTAGTAAAAAGCTAGCTGGAGAGCACTGAAGGCTTGGGAAAAATGTGGCTATAAAAGTTACCTAAAAGACGATGTTTTAAATTCAATAAAATAGGGTTTATCCCTGTAAACATATTGTAATAAGAAACTTGGGTTTTACCCATGTGATTATTAGTATTAAATATGGTGGTTTTACTCTGATAAACATTTCCTAACTACGGTCCTGATGTAATTTCCGCTGCCAAATTAACAAGCTGATACCACCGAAACTCTGAGTTCGCGTCCGCCCGTTCCCGGGACAGATAAGGGATCGGGGGTTGCGACACCAGTATTAATCAAAAATAGATGCATAAAGTTGGTTAATAGGGAACGTACCCGTAACCGCATCTGGATCCTGGTGTGCCTCACGAGCTCCAATCGTGGAGACCCTTCCTCGCTTGGTTCTTCCTAGGGCAATCTTTCCTAATGTACCCTATTTCACCACATCTGTAGCAACCTGGTACTCTACCATTATCTCTTCCGTCTGGATCCTTCGCCCAGCAGGAATCCTTGCTGTGCCCTTCTTTTCCACACTTCCTGCACTTAGGCCTCAGACATTGACCTTCATGGTAAAAATTGCATTCCTCGCATCTCGGCTTATTCCCCAAACATACCTTACCACCGGTCTTATTAGTGGCTCCATAAGCCTTCCTGCCACGGGGCGGGTTCACTTCCCTTCTTTTGTTTGTTTTAGAGCTTCCATAGCTGACTTGGGTGCCTATCTTTAGGTTCGAAGACTTCCATTTCTTATTGCCCGAAGACTCCACATGAGTCTCTTTCTTGTTTATCTCAGATTTTGAAAACTTTCCTGTACATAGAGCTTCTTCAGTAAGTGTGACACTTAAATCGATAGCCTCTGTGATGGTTGGAGGCTTTGAGGTAGTAACCATGCTCATGATTTGTGGTGCAAGTCCATAAATGAATCGCTTAATCCTCTTGAATTCTGGCTTGACTAAGTAGGGAACGACCCTAGATAAGTCATGAAAGCGTTGGACGTACTCAGCGATCTTCGGCCCGTCCATTTTTAAATTCCAGAACTCAGTCTCAAGCTTCTGGATTTCGGCCCTGGAACAGTATTTCTTCTCCATCATTTCCTTGAGCTCGTCCCAGCTCAGTGCATAAGCAGCATCTTCACCAAGGGTCTGAACCTAAAGGTTCCACCAGGAGAGTGCGCCATCTAAAAACAACCCTGAGATAAAGGTAACACTCCGCTGGGGTGAAAAGTTACTCATTCTCAAAACGGAGTCAGTCTTTTCTGCGCAACGAACAAATGCAACGGCACCTCATGTGCCATCAAAGTTTAATGGCTTGCAGTTCAAGAACTGTTTATAAGTGCATCCAGTTGGAGGGTTACTTCCAGAAGTGCCACCACTGCATTCAGAGTGGAGGGCTTCCTGCTGCGCTGTAGCTTGAGAAATATGCTCATTGAGTTCGGCCTCAGTTAACATAATGGTGTCCGTGTCACGTCTGGGCGGCATTTCCGTCTGTCAGAAGGTATGGGGTCGGTTAGACAACATTCCATAATTGTCTATAAGATACATATTACCACAAGCAAACATGTAATCACCCAATATCACATGCATACATAATCAACAATGTACAAGTAAGAAAACAACTACTGAGCTTTCGTATAGGCTTGACAACTTGACTTAGTGTCTATAATGGGAAAAACAAAATGAATTCGAGGCTACATCGCCTCGGTCATACAAGTTTCATAATATGGAGTGGTAGTTATTTTCCTTCTGCATTGGTTTTCTTAGGTCTTTGGTTTCACCATGACGGATATGCTTTCCAATGGGTGGGGTTTGTGCATATAGAGGTGATAGAGAGTGTAACGTCACCGAATCTTTCCCGCGTGTTAGCCATCTTCACTTGCTTAGAAACTGATTCCCAACAACTCGTAGACGGGTAGAAGTGTCAGACACGAAGTAGGCAAAGACAGGTTTCCTACCTTGTAAAGTGCTAAGGCAATGGTCTAGGTGTTGTTCTACCAGATGAAGGTGTGAACACCTGTAGATTATTTTTGGAGGGACGGTGATCATTAGCCTGACCCGCAGAGTCCACCAGGATTTCCATGCACTACAAGTCGTTATTACGTGGGCCCCCGTAATAATAAATTGTCTTGCACAGTTACCTCAATTTTCCCTCGTCCAAGCAGCTGATCAACCAAGGAGGGGGACCCTACTATCCTTATACCTCTGACATGGAAAGGACCATTGCAGTGGTCCACGCGCTAACATTCGTTATCGTTACGCGCGAATAGGCACGATGATTAAACGAAATAGGAATAAGGAGAATTCCTAGTAGTTGGAGGGGCACCTTTAAGATGAATACTTCATCTTTCTTGTCTGGTTAAGTGTGTCGTCAATCTTGTTCTGCAAAAGCCACAGAGACCTCATCCTGCTGATAAGGTTGTTGTCCAAGGTTGCCGCCTCTGCCTCGCCGTCACTACTGTAGTCAGGCACCTTCACAATTAAGAGGGAAGAGCTGCCATCTCCTACGGAAACAAGCTCAGATTCTCGTTTGGTAATCACTCCAGCCATGAGCTTTGCAATGAACGCGAGGCCGATAGCTTCATCGTGCGAGTTAAGAACAATAATAGGATTTAGAGTCGAAGGTATCTTATTCACGTCAATAATTTATTCCGTACACTTATTCGTATGTATATATCAATAAACAAGTATGTCACTTAGCATAAACAGGAAAATAAATGCATCATATCACATATAACTCTCGTTTATCCTTTGGGGGGGTCATTTTGTCTTTGGCAAGTCTATCCCACATAGACTATGCCTTAATTGGCACCTTAGTTTGGGGTATTCTCCTCCCTACCAATGTCCTTGCCTTGTCTTTTCTTTGAAAATGTTTGACTCATGGATCTTGACGCTTACGTGAATGCAATGAAAACCTTTTTGTAAAATGCTTTTCGTGAGAGAGTCCTAGTGATTGTAGTCTAGACTCGAGAAGGAATCCTAGTTCAATACAATCGAGACTTTGATACCAAACTGTCACACCCTGACTTTTGCGGAAGCGTATGTTGTGTGACTGGTTTAATATCATTGCATTCAATCATAATAAACAACTATATGATCAAAACGATGTTCATCCATTCATAAACTTTAAGTATTACAAACACCGGTTATTTAAGTTTTAAAACACAACCTTCGACTAGGTTACAAACCAACAAAAGTGGATGACATCTAAACTTGAAGTCTACTTCTAGAAACAACACCCGCGCCCAAGATCCAACCTGTTACCTGAAATACATGTAATTTTGGAAAACATCAACAAAAGTTGAGCGAGTTCATGCGTTTTGTGTGAGTACTGACAAACTTGTAAACCTTTGAGAGACTCCTTTGAAAAAAGGTATGAAAAGCATTTATGAAGATATCAAGTAAATGTTTTACAAGGACATTAAGGCATGTGAGGACATAGGGAGCACTCGAAATGAGTAGGCTTATACCCTTGTCGATTTCCCTCGACTATGTCGAATTCCCGTCATGAACTCACTAGTTTGCGTTCTTCAATCCGACGTAACTCAAGCTGCTACTAGTGTGCACGACTACCAACAACGTACTACGGTTTATTAGCCGAGCGGGCCGTGCCTTAACTTTGTATTAATTGGTGTCTTTGAGTTACGTATCTTTGTGTCCTTAATATTATTCCAAGTTATATAATTATTTGTTAAAATAATAAATATTTTAACTTAAATTATATTTATTAAATTTTGGAATATTTGTTAAGAATAATATATTTTAACTTGACACTTTCCAAGTATTTAAACATGCATATCCTTCCCAATGATGGGTATATTTGTATTTGTATTTCTTACACTCGCGTATTTTGCCATGTATTTGAGTCGTATTCCAGAGTGTATTTGTATGTACACAGATGCGTATTTCCATTGTGTTTGTTAAGTATCCTTATACTTAATTTTGTATTAACTTCTCCGGAATATTATTTCGAATAACAGTTCATATATATTTCCAAAAATAATATATTTTCAAGTCTAACTTGACAAATATATATAAACTTATTTTTATCCACGAATAAGATATTTCAAGTTTTCTCAAGAAAATACATATATTTTTCCCAAAAATAATATATCTTCTAAAAATTCCAAGAAAATATATTTTTACTTCCAAAATAATATATTTTCTCCTTGTCAAAAATATGATATAAATTTGCAATAATTGTAAAAATCATATTTTGTTCCTTTGATGTCCAAAATATTATTTACCAAAAATATACTTATGAGTAAGTTTTCCGGAATACTTTGTAAGTTACATTCTTTTGTTCGGTTTCACCAATATTTTATGTATAAGTTGTATACTCATATTCTTGGAATTTTAGTAATATTTTGGATTGTAATTTCTTGGTATTTTGGTGAGTTATATTATTTCAAGTTCTAAAATAATATAACTAATATACATAATATACAAGTGATCACACAAATTGTGACATCAATATATATATATTTTCCTAAATATATACTTAGTCACTTTTATTTATCAAAAACCAACCTCCAATATTTGTAATTTTTGTAACAAAATTATGGCAACTTTTATATGAAAACCATTCTCAAAATTTACTTATAAACACTTGTTTTAAAAATATTTTTCTAAGTGTTTAATTTCTACAAAAATTTTGCCATAGTTTTCCCTTAAAAATGGAGGTTTCCATGCTTTCAAAGCATATCATTTTCTTTTAAAATCATCATCAATCATCAACAAATCAAATAACGCTTACCAAGTGCCAAACATATGAAATTTACACTATGTCATGAACTTGGAACTGGGTAAAAATTCGTAGTAACTTAGCATGTTGTTAAGTAAGCTTAGTTACCCTTAAAAGTGTGGTTGTTTCTTTAAAAACATCATTTTTAAGAAAAATGGTCCTTTACAACTTGTGATCACATTTTCTAAAAATGTTTCTTCTTGGATTTTTCTTGTTAAATATATATTTCTACACTTGATTAACCACTAAAAATGTGGTTAATTTCTTTAAGAACCAAGTTTATGTATATCTTGTATTTTAACTTAGTTTCTTGAGAAATCTATCTTTGAAATCATCATTCTACAAGTCTTATAACATGTTTCATACTTCATCATACATAAAAACAACTTCATTTTTCAAGTTCATGTTTAACATAAAGGATGATCATTATGATTTTCACAAGATTCATCCTTATACTTGCTAGACCATGTATTTAATCATCATCTAGCAAGCTTCTTCTGATGATCAACATCATAATCACAAGAAATCATCAAACAAGTTTCATACATACACCAAAACAATTTGATCTTCATGTTATTAAGCTTTATGTTCAAGTTCACCTTTATGTTTTCTTGAGTTTCTTGAGTTTAACATTTTACATAACACTTTAACCACTAGAATCATGAGTAAAAATAGGATCAAAGAAGCTTACTACTAGCACTAAGGCTAGGGAAGAACAAGTATGAAGATGATGAAGAAAAGTGATGGATAAAAGCTCTAGGAGAAGGTCCTTCCACTTTCAATGCTACCAAGCTTCTTAGATGTGCTTAAGACACCTTGAGATCACCTTAGAATAGGTAGAATGAAGCTAGAAAATGATGGTCATGGTGGTGGTGTTGAGGCCGTAAGCAAGAGGAAGGAGAGGAAGGGATGAAATTGTTTAAAGTGGTGAAATGTGTATTATGTTGTAACTTGTGGTTTATAAATCAAGATCCTCCAACAACATTTTAACCAATGGTTCTTGTGTTCCTAAAGTACTTAGCATATCCAATAAACAAATGCAAGAAAATCAACAAGTGGGGTCCACTTGTGACCATCCTTAGGAAGGGGGTGGGGGTATTAGTTTGATTTCAATTGCTAGTTACAAGATCTAGTTAAAAGTTAGTGTTAAATTTTGGTGTTTAAGTGTGTTATATGTTTTAAGTAGTAATATTGTGTTTAGGCTTCATAACTAGCTTGGTAACATTAAAACAATGCTTCTAGTAAGAATTTGATATTTCGGGTAGTGTCCGGTTGTTCGGTTCGTTACTGTTCGTTAAAGTGCTAAATTGCGCAGTTTAGTGTGCTTTATGTTGTATTTTATGACAGTTTCGGTTCCCAACACTTAGGAAAGTATTCTAGACCATTATATCACAATTTTGCATTATATTTAGTTGTTAAATTGCTGAAAATTGCTGAATTTATTTATTTTCTGCAGAATTTTGCAGTTTCAGTGTGTTTCTAGCACTTTCCGGCACCTATGTTTTTACTAGGAAGGCAGTTTTGTAATCCCTACTTCCCTGCACACTCTGCTAGTGTAACACATAGTCCTGGGGCTCATTTTGTGTCTTTACATCATGTCGGTCTAAGTACTGAACTCCCGTCAGTATTTCTAGTTTGTCTGATAGTTGTGCCAACTCTGTTCTGAGCATTAATAGAATTTATATTGTGTTGCATGTAGTAATGATAAAAGTCTTGCAACATGAAATGCCATTGTGTGTGTATAACAGTAATCAGAATTTCATTCATCTTGTAAACTATACCATGCACAGTTATTAAAGCACAGATTACTGTCTAATTATTGTACGAAATGTACGGAAAAGTGCCAGTTGTCACATAAACCCTGCATAGCATACATCAGTTCAGGTATATTTACAGAAAAACAATATTTTGATAACTTAGGATACTCCTCAGGATCCTCGTCTTCAACAGCATTCACTTTCTTGCTGTCATTCCTCCCATATGGCTTAGAGCGGTATGGTTTATACGAGGATTCTGATTTCCTGTTGGTTGACTCATAAGTTGTGGATGAATTCATCCTTTCTTGCATCTTTTTGTCATCCTCCAGTCGAATATATCTTAAAGCCCTGTTCCGAGCTTCATCCAGGTTCCTGCAGGGATTCATTACAAGATCCTGGTAAAATTGAGAATCTTTCTGCAATCCCATCTTGAAAGCCTGCACAACTGTTGCAACATCAAGATGCGGGATATCTAAGGATTCCCGGCTAAACATGTTCACATAATCTCTTAAGGATTCCTGAGGTCCTTGAGTTATCCTGTAGAGATCACTGGTTAGTTTTTCAAAACTTCGACTACAAGAAAATTGACTATTAAATAAATTTACTAAATGAGCAAATGATGTAATCGAATGAGGAGGAACGTTTAAAAGCCATTTTAAGGCTGATCCTGTTAAGGTAGAACCAAAACCCTTGCAGAGGCATGCTTCCTTGAGATCCAGAGGGATAGGGTTGATTTCCATCCTTTCCCTATACTGGGCAATATGCTCTTCAGGATTCGTAGTTCCATCATAGATAATAGCATATTGTATATTTGTAAAATATTATCTCCATATATGTAGGAGATTTAGTTAGATTATTTAGATGATTCTTGTATTATTTATACCATTGGTGATGAATGAGAATGATCAAGTTGAATCACATCTTTACATGGTATCATACTTACACGATCCTCTCTCCTAAACCCTATTTTCACCGCCGCCGCTGTCACACCTCTCCGGCCGCCGGCTTTCTTTCTTCGATACACTTTCTCTCCCTTCTTCCCTCATAGAACCTAAACTACATCCCACCCTCACGGTCTCCAACATTAAAACTCATGTTCCAGTTATCCTGGAAAAAGATTCAACCCATTACACAACTTGGAAGACCCTTTTTAAGGTCCATTGTCAGATATACGAGGTCCTTAATCACCTTGCCGCTAAGCCGGTTGCCGTCTCTTCTTCTACTACATCCGACTCCACAGACGCGGCTAAAGACAAAGCAGCAGCCGCCGCCGCCGTTGAGACTCTTTGAAACCAACTGGACGCCGTCATGCTCCAGTGGATCTATGCCACCATCTCCACGCCACTTCTGCACACCATTCTTCAACCGGGTCAGACTGCTCATGAAGCCTGGCTTGCTGTTGAAAGCGAATTCAATGACAATAAAAATACACGGGCTATCTTTCTCGGTCAGGAGTTCGCCAACTTATGTCTTGAGAATTTTTCCTCCATGGCGGAATACTGTCAACACGCCAAACACCTTGCTGACCAACTTCAAAGTGTTGGCTCTCCGGTTGATGACCGGATGTTTGTCATCAAAATCCTCACCTGCTTGACTGACCAGTATGACAGCATCTCCACCGTCCTGCAAAACCGGGATCCGCTACCTGACTTCAATGAAGTTCGCTCTAGGCTCAACATGGAAGAACAAAAGAAGAAGCGTCAGGTTACTCGCGGTGCTCAGTCCGCCGCCACGGCTCTCGCTGCCACCGCCTCAACCCCGCCGTCATCCAATATCCCGTCTACCTTCTACCCTTCGGACCGCGGTCGTGGGGGTCGTTCACGAGGAAGTCGCGGCCGTGGCCGTGGCCGCAATTACTCGGGCCGTGGTAATAACAACAACAGCCGCTACCAGCCATCGCCCACTCCGTCGCACCCTTACATCGTCTTTCCTAGCAACTGGACCGTTGCTCAATGGGCCGGCCTGCTCAATCAGCCCAACCCCCTTGCCCCTACCCTTCAAAGCCGGCCCCATCTTCTTCACAAGGCATCTTGGGCCCGCGGCCCGATCAAGCCCATCAGACAACTTATTCGCCCACTGACATCGAGCAGGCGCTTTACTCACTGGCACTTAATCAATCGGACCCAAGGGTGATGGATACTGGAGCTACATCTCACTCGGCCAATGAGCAAGGTATATACTCCCCGTCTATTTTTAATACTTGCACTAATAAAAATATAATTATTGGTAATGGCATGACTATCCCTGTTTTGGCTCAAGGCAACCAGGTCCTACCACCCCCTTATCCACCACTTAAACTTAATAACGTCCTGTTTGCCCCGAACCTAATCAAAAATCTTATTTCTGTGCGTCGCCTTACCACTGATAACCTTGTTTCTGTTGAATTTGACCCATTTGGTTTTCTTGTGAAGGATCTCAAAACACGGGCTCCTATCCTACGATGCAATAGCACGGGCGATCTTTATCCACTGACTGAACCACTCCCACTTCAACCCACTCAACCATCCGTTTTTGTTGCTGTTTCTCAAGATCGCTGGCATCAACGTTTGGGTCATCCTGGCAAAAACTTATTACAGTCTTTAAAACTTTCATCTTTTGTTGATTTTAAGAAATTTAATAAAACTCTTTGTCAATCTTGCGTGTTTGGTAAAAGTGTTAAATTGCCATTTTATAATTCTGTCAATCATACTCATTCTGCCTTTGATATTATACACAGCGACTTATGGACGCCACCAGTACTTAGTACGGGTGGTCATAAATATTATATCCTCTTTTTAGATGATTTCACAAATTTTTTGTGGACTTATCCCATATCAAACAAATCTCAAGTTTTTAACGCCTTTACTACGTTCCAGAATCTAATTCACACTCAATTTGAGCGTAGAATCAAGCAATTTCAGTGTGATAATGGCAAAGAATACGCAAATACAAATTTTTACAACTTTTGTAATCATAACGGAATGCAATTTCGCTTCTCTTGCCCCTACACCTCCTCTCAAAACGGTAAGGCGTAACGCAAAATCCGCACTATCAATAACATGATCCGCACCCTCCTTGCTCAAACCTCCTTACCCTCTAACATATGGCATCATGCTTTAGAGACTGCCACATACCTTCTTAACATTTTACCAAGCAAACTACATAAATTCAAATCCCCTGCCACCTTGCTTTACAATTGCATTCCTGAATACGATCATCTTCGGGTTTTTGGGTGTCTTTGTTACCCGCTAACTCCTTCCACCATAATCCATAAACTCAACCATCGGTCTTACCCTTGCGTTTTTCTTGGGTATCCGCCGAACCATCGCGGTTATAAGTGTCTCGACCTTACCTCAAATCAATTAATTATTTCGAGACATGTTCACTTTGAGAAATCCATCTTTCCTTATACCATACAATCACCCACCAAACCCTCGTCTTACGAATTTTTGAACCCGACCATTAACCCACTCGTTTGGGACTATCTGCAACAAGCCCAATCTTCTCAGCCCAACACTCAACCCTCCCCCACTCCTATTTCTTCACCCCTCGGCTCACCTCTCCCAAACAGCCCTGGCCCAAATGTTACGGCCCAATCCCTAACCTCACCCACTCCTGATCTCGGTCCACACCATGGTCCGATAGCACCTAACCAAACTGCTTCCTCCTCGGCTCAACCCTCCTCAGCCCAAAACGCTGGCTTGGCACCGTCACACTCCTCTCAGCCCGTTGTTCCTTTGCCCGCGTCCAGCCCTCTCCCTTCCGAGCCATCGGCCTCAAATCCTTCCACCCGTACCATCCACACTCGTTCTATGAGTGGTATTGTTAAACCCAAGCAAATTTTTAATCTTAACATGTCCACCGTTGTTCCTGTTTCGAAAACTCCACAGGTTGCCTTGTCCTCTCCAGAGTGGTTTAATGCCATGTCCAATGAATTTAGTGCACTTATTAAAAACAAGACCTGGGAGCTTGTACCTAGAACGCCTGACATGAACATTATACGTAGCTTGTGGTTATTTAAACATAAATTCAGGTCGGACGGGACTCTGGAGCGTTATAAGGCCAGGTTGGTTTGTGATGGTTGTAAGCAGCAAACAGGTATAGACTGTGGTGAGACATTTAGTCCGGTTGTTAAGCCGGCTACTATTCGGCTAGTTCTTTCTCTTGTGTTATCCAAGTTATGGTCGATTCACCAGTTGGATGTCACTAATGCCTTCTTACATGGCAATTTGGAAGAAACTGTTTATATGCATCAGCCCATGGGTTTTCGACATCGAGACTTTCCAGATCATGTTTGTCTTCTTAGGAAGTCGTTATACGGGCTCAAACAGGCTCTGCGAGCCTGGTACCAGCGGTTTACCGATTTTGTCACCTTACAGGGCTTTCGGCAAAGCAAGTCAGACAACTCTTTGTTTATTTATCATCACGGTGCTGACATTGCTTATCTCCTTATTTATGTGGATGATATTATCCTTACTACATCTTCTGAGGCTCTTCGTACATGATTGTTACACACCCTGTCAGGAGAATTTGCAATGAAAGACTTGGGGCCACTTTCGTATTTCTTGGGCATACAGGTGAGAAGAACTGGTGATCATATGTTTTTATCTCAACAGGCGTATCTTAATGACGTCATTCATCGGGCATCTATGGACTCCTGCAAATCGGTTGCCACACCGGTTGACACACAGTCAACGTTATCCGCCTCCTCCGGGCCTCTATATGAAGATCCGACCAACTATCGTAGTCTTGCAGGTGCTCTCCAGTATCTCACTTTTACTCGCCCGGACATCTCTTATGCGGTTCAACAGATATGCATGCATATGCATGCTCCTACGCTTGATCACTGGAATGCTTTAAAGCGCATTATTCGATATCTTCAGGGTACGACTCACTTTGGTCTTCATTTAGGGCCTGTGCCAACGTTACGGTTGCTGGCTTATACTGATGCGGATTGGGCTGGCTGTCCCGACACTCGGCGGTCTACGTTAGGTTATTGTGTATACTTGGGTGACAATCTCATTTCCTGCTCTTCTAAGCGTCAGCCAACTATTTCGCGCTCCAGTGCAGAAGCTGAATATCGAGGGGTTGCAAATGTGGTTGCGGATATTTGTTGGTTGCGTAATCTCCTTCTCGAACTGCATCATCCGCTTTCTATGGACACCTTGGTCTACTGTGATAATGTCAGTGCTGTTTATCTCTCCGGCAATCCCGCTCAGCATCAGCGGACTAAACATATTGAGCTCGACATTCACTTCGTTCGTGAACAAGTGCAACGTGGCCGTATTCGTGTTTTGCATATACTGTCTCGTCATCAGATTGCTGATATCTTCACGAAGGGTCTTCCTCGAGTATTGTTTGATGATTTTCGTACCAGTCTCAACATCGGACCTCCTGACGTTTCAACTGCGGGGGTGTAATAGCATATTGTATATTTGTAAAATATTATCTCCATATATGTAGGAGATTTAGTTAGATTATTTAGATGATTCTTGTATTATTTATACCATTGGTGATGAATGAGAATAATCAAGTTGAATCACATCTTTACAATAGAGCTTCATGTTGGGGGTTTGAAATCTTTTCGGGATTTCAGCATCACAAACAGGATATGCAAATCGAGATATCTTGTGGCTATCCTGGGATACTTCTGGAATTGGCTGGACTACTCCAGGTACACTGGATATCATGTCCTTTAACTTTTGAAGCTCCCTAGAAAGTGCTGATGTCATACTTGCATCCTGCAAAGATCCAATACCATTAGTAGCAAGAGTATTATTATTATTAGATGCATTACCAGTCTGAGGATTCTGGTCATATCCTGAAGCATATCCTGAGCTTCTCACAGTTGACACCCTGACCGAAGAGGTTATCTCAGGAGTATGATTATGAGAATGGCTAGGCAAAATATTTCCCCTGTTATCCTCAGGATACACTGCAGAACTGAAGTTCAAAGCTCTAAGTTGCAAGGGAGTGACAGTATCCTCAGCGGGCCTGCTTGAGCTAGGTTTCAAGAGTTGTATCTCTCTCATCAGCATTTGGTTGGTCTCCTGTTGTTGCCTCATCTGTTCCTGTACACTACCAAATAAAGTTAGAATTTCTTCATTAGAGGCCAAAACAGGACCAGATCCCTGAATATTGCGAGCGGGGATAACATCCTGGGCCACATGAATTTTAGTTCCTTGTGAAGAGGTTTGCATTCTCGGAGGAGGTGGTGGAAGTACCGAACCAATTGTTGCAGAGGTTGTAGCAGACACGGTAAGAAGAGCTCATGTTTGATCTCGAGGCCATTGAGAATAGTGTAGCAAAAAGTTTTGAAAATAAAAAACCAAGTAATGATTTTGCAAAAGCTTTTAGTAGAAATAACACCACTTGCCCCACGGTGGGCGCCAAATTGTTTTGGTCAAAAATTACCGAGGCAATTAAGTGATCAAATTAGTTATGTGAGGTAGTGTGCTAAGAAAGTGTATCGAAAATATGCTTGTTTAGTTCTTTGCAAAAACAGTTTTCAGGATACGGCTCAGGATATCGAGCTGTATCTACAATCAAACAATGAGCAAAAATGTAAAGGGTGATACAGGATGTACCAGGAAAGCCCTTGATCAATCTAGATCGCCGGCACAAAACCTCGGGAGCTGACAATCGCAGCTGCCTTGTTCTTCTTATTACATCAAATGTCAGGATATAGTGCAAGATATGATGCGGATCAACTAAGTGTTACAAAGTGATTACAGTACAAGTGTGAGTGTATTGTGAGTGTTTGTAGTTAGAGAGAAAGAAAGCTCGAGAGATTGTGTGTGTTCTTATCTGATCCGATCATTCCTATTTATAGTAAAATAAAACTAACTAACTAGTCTATAAATCCGGGATATGTCGAATATTCCCCATGTGAACGTTGTAGTCCACGTCGTCCGGCTTCAACGTTTATAATTCAACAGATTTACCCGAGTCTCAAGGAGAAGAAGTCCACTTGAACGTTATAGACGTGTTCCAATGATCTGCACGTGAGTTAATTAGTTACTACCAGGATATCATATCGGGATGTTACCAATATCCTAATCCGGTATCCTGGTCACAACAAAAGAAGCATAGTCAAAATATTAGTCAGGATATATGAGCAGAAAACCACCCATAACATCTATAATATTAATACCAATTATTATCGAATATTCAAATAAAGTGATATGATACATTAAATTCAAATAAATATTCAACCAAAACCACAAAATGATATGAAAAACCTATAAGTACAAAAAATCTTCAGTCAAAAACATCAAATATTAAAAATATGGTGAAAAGTACTAAATCCAACAAAGATTTATTACATGTCGGTTCGGTTCGGTTATGGTGGGTATGGAAAAAATGATAACCATAACCGACCCGCTACTTTTGGTTTTCAAAAAACCATTAACCGATCCATCGGTTTTTTATTTGGTTCGGTTTTTTCGGTTCGGTTTTGTCGGTTAATTCGGTTTTTTGCACACCCCTGCTTCTAACCAACATAATAGAAAATACCAGTGCCGATACCGAATTTCGAAAAATCTATTACCGGTACCGTTTATGATCGGTACGGTACGACATCGGTACGGTACCGGTATGGTACCGGTACGGTACCGGTATTTCGGTAAAAAATCTCATCCCTAACTTCCATCATATCATCTACCTCGTTCTCTTCGGTACCAACCCCATATAAATTAGACTTGAGGATATTAATGCGAAGACCCGAACAAAGGTGGAAAATACGAAGAATCCGAGCCGTACTTTGGAGATTCACCTTTGACCATTCGCCTAAAATTAATGCATCGTCCGCATAAAAAAGATGAGTGATGTCCGTATCATTACCGGCTAGCCGAATACCCTTCAAGTCTCCAATCTCCTTGGCCTTCTTTAATAAACACGATCACGCCTCCATGACTAGAAGAAAAAGAAAAGGTGATACAGGGTCACCTTGTCGTAACCCCTTTTCACATTTAAACTCGAAAGTTGGCGAACCATTAACTAACACCGAGGCTCGGGCTGATACTAAAATGCCTTTTATCCATTTACACCATGTAGGGAGAAAACCCATTTGCTCCATAATAGATAATAAAAAATTCCAGTTGACGTTATCATAAGCCTTCTCAAAGTCGATCTTTAATAAGAACGCCTTCCTCCGCCTTTTCTTCAACCATTCGATTATCTCATTTATCACAAGAGGCCCATCTAAAATGAAACGGTCCGAAGTAAACGCAGACTGAGATTCGGAAATAAGCGACCCCATAACCTTTTTAAGGCGATTAGCAAGGATTTTTGAAATAACATTACTAACCATCCCAATTAAAGTTATAGGCCTATAATCTTTGAGACCCAAGGGGGTTTTAACCTTAGGAATCAAAGTTATAAACGACGAAGCACACCCCGGATTAATAAGGCCAGACCCGTGGAAATCAGAGACTATACGGAAAAAATCCTCCTCCAACAAATCCCAAAATCTTTTAACAAAGTGGAAGTTGAAACCATCTGGACCCGGCGCTTTATTCGAACCACATTCGAAAACCGCATCTTTCACCTCTTGTCTAGTAAATAAAGAAATCAACGCTGCACTATCTTCGATATTTAGAACCTTCAAACCTGGGCAAACAAGGGCTGGCCGATTGTAAACCTCCTCTTTAAAGTGATATATCTCGACATGCTTAAATAAAATTTCGAATACACATGCTTCATTATTTGTTACATATATGTCATATTTTTATGTGACATAAATTTTGTTACATATATGTCATAGTTTTATGTGACATAAATAAATGCTTGAACATATCATCATGAAATTGTAATTTTATATTCACATATTTTTGTGGTTTTTCCGTTGGTCTATATCTCGACATGCTTAAATAAAATTTCGAATACACATGCTTCATTATTTGTAATTTATTTTTCGACATGCTTATGTTTTGCAAGAATAAATTCTTTTTTTTTTTTTTTCATGATATATTAAGTAATTATTAATTGAAAATGCATTGGCGATACACTTTTCTTGGAGGGAACTCAATTGTTTCAACTTTCAAGTGATGATGTCTCCTGGAACTTTCCATATGATTCTTCCACTTCAACACACACACATAGGCTAGATCTGCTTTTAGTGTGTGCAACACATTTTTTAATTATTTATTTACTTTTCTTATTAACATAAACTAGGGTTAAGACCCGCCCGCGTTGCGACGCGGGTACATCATAAATATGTTCAAACGTTATATGATGAATTAACCATATGAAAACACACATTTTGACGTATCCAGTTGAACTTAGTGTAACATGTATAAGCATTGTGATTGGATCAAACGTAAAGTAAATGGAATTCATATCGAACAATCATAACGTATTATATGTGACCCAACTTATACAAAGAAAACGTAACGGGTATGAAAGAAAATATGCACATGTAATCGAAAGGGATTAATTAGAGCTTTCGAAAAAAGAAGAGAAAAAGAAACTATAATTTGGCTCCACTCGGTTCGAAACAAACTTTACGAAACATACATAAAATAAACACAAAAAACATATTATATTTGACCTGAATCATTTGCCAAAAAAGTTTACGTCGAAACGTAGAACAACTTGAATTTATACGAAAACGTACATAGAAATATGCACGTAAAAATGGCTTCTTTAAACGAAAACGTATTATATTTGACCTGACTCGTCTATAAAAAAGTTTACGTCGGAATGTAGAAGAAATCATATTTACACATAACCGTACATAAAATATGCACGTAAGAAATAGTTTTTAAGTAAAGGAAGTATAGGGGTAAACTGAAACAAAAAGTTAGTAAAAATTTAATAGGTTAAAAACGTTTGTAAAACCGTGCCAAGTAGCACCAATGCCACAACTACATCGACTCTCAACATCGTAAAAATAAAAAAGATAAAATGATAAAAATTACACTGAACGAAAAGCAGACTAAAATCGTTGAACCACGCACACCCGTTACAGTGTCTTAATGCGAAGAAATTAACCAGAAACGTAAAACGTAGAAAATAATAACTTAGTCGATCTACGACCCGCCCGTTGCGGTGAACTTTTCAAAAGGGGAAAAATGGACGCGTTGCAACGGGTTTGTCAAATATGAAAAAATATAGCAAAAACGTTGAACCTCACATGCACGCTACGACATGTTAACTCGCAAAATTTAGAACGAAACGTAAAACGAAAAACTTGCGAAAGATAAAAAGTATGGGGATACGGAAGTTGTAAATAATAAAGTGTTGTGTTAAATTATAAAAGATGGAAAACTTTAGGGTAAAAGTAAAAAAATATGAAAAGGGGTTAAAATGTAAAATATGAAATGTTTGGGTTAAATATGAAAAACCTAGTTTTTTTTTTGTTTTTTAAACACTCCCCAAGCACAAGGTACAAGTCATGATGCAAATATAAGTTGCTTATTTATATATGGAATAATTTCTCCTAAAAAAAATAAATATAGCTTATATTAAACGACGGATAATATTGTATAATGGCTACAGGATAACAATAAAAAATAGGAAAATTATATTGGCACACCGGCCCATCTATCTACACATTTTGACGGGTTCAATACGAATCGTATAGGCCTATACGATCCGTATTGGGTAAAGCTTTAGATATGACAGACTGACAGGGTCAGCGTTTGTCTGACGGCTAGCTTATACGGATCGTATAAGCCTATACGATCCGTATTGTAGACCTGATTCTTTTTGAGGTTGAATTTTGGTGTTTTGGGTTTGATTATTGGTGTTTATTGTTGGGTATTTTTGTTTTAATGGGTTTTATAATTTTTATTATATTTTTATCGTTACGTATCGTATTATAGTGTATCGTGACGTATCGTATTATAGCGTATCGTGACGTATCGTATCACATTTTTAACTTTGTTCTATTTTATCGTGACTTGTAGTATTATATCGTATCATCCTTGTATCGTATCGTGGCGTATCGTAGTTGTATTTTGTACTATTTTCTATGTTGACGTATTCACGACGTCTGATATATACATTATACGTAACCAACCAACCAATCTAAACATTTCAAATAAACAATCATAAATATAAATAAACTGAAACTGCAAATTTAACTATATAATAAGTTTGTATATATACATGACATCGTCCAAAATACATAAACTGTTAAAATACAAAAAAAGCGCACAACAATCCTAAACCGCTAGATCCGCATCCTGACACTCCTGAGTGGTGCCTGGCGGCCCCGAATCCAGTCCAGGGAGAGGCGGCAACATCGGTATCGTTAACGGCAGACCACGATCGATAGTCACTTGTATATCGCCCGAGATCGCCCATATGAGAAGGGTCTCAGTACGGGCATGATAGGCATCGATCCGCGCCTGTAGTCGACCCTCCATCTGTTGTAACGCAAGCGCCACAGCTGGTGGGAGCTGGTCATACAGAATGTGTTGGGGGCACTGATGCACCCCCTGCGGCTGCGGTGGCAGTGGCGGTGTCGTCATCGCTGTGAGCATCACCACCTGCTAGGGGGGACAAAAAGTTGGTCGTCCTCTGCTATAAAGCGAAGGCCGAGCCCAGGGAAGTCACGTGTGATGTGCATGCCGATCAGCGTCTGTCGTGTCAACCTGGTCGGCTCAACCGTGCCCCCCGGTGAATAGTGGGTCCTCCTGTAGAACGAGGGCCAACGAGTGGCAGAAATTTGATTTCCTTCGTCTGCTTTGTCGAATATGTAGGCATAAAGTTGAATGCAAATTTGTTGGTCTAATACGGGTCGTGTGGCCCTATACGATCCATATAGGGCTGACGTAATGTTCCATCTATCACTTTCTGTCTCTCAACAGTGACAGAAAGCTAACCTCGTACATGATACGGGTCGTATAGGCCTATACGACCCGTATAGGGTTTGCATGTGAACATTATGTGTCAAGTTTGAAAGACAACTTGGTACCAATAAGAGTCGTATAGGCCTATACGACTCGTATAAAGCAGGCATGGGAAGACGTTAGCGTTTGCTAGATCTTGAGAATTGAAATTGCGTAATACGGGTCGTATAGGACTATACGACCCGTATTCTTGATGTTAATTTAGACTGTGTGGTATGGGGCGGGGGTTGGGGCGTGGGTTGGGGGAAAACGCCCAAGCCACCACCCCGGGTGGGCTTGGGTTGGGGCGTGGCCCTTGGGGCTTGGGTTTCAAGCCGGGCGTGGGGCGGTCTTGACATCCTAGCTGGCGACCTCCTATTCGCTGACCCCGCCATGTCATAGCGGGCCATTTGAAAAGTTTGAATTTTAAATTCAAACCGTTTGGCTTGGCCAAGCGGTCACCCCAACCCCAACATCCCCTATAAATAACCCCAAACCCCACCGGGTGGTCCATCCCAAACCGTCACTATCCCCCGCTACCCCACCGGCTACCCACTTCAACCCACGAACCCGCTACCCCAACCCGAAGAACATGGCATCCAGGACCTACCAGGAAGAATTGGCTCTCGTCACAAGCGTCGTTGACGCTATGAAGGGGCGGCCACCGGGCCAAACAAAATATTGGCCGGAAGCATTCGCAACCTACCGACATAACGTCGGTAACGACCGCCACAACCTCAACGCGTGCCAACATAAATGGCGCGAGCTACGGCCCAAGCTCGAGCGTTTCAAGGCTTACTACAAAGCCGTTCCGATCGACGAGGTAAGCCACGAGGACCGGGTGGCAGTGGCGAACATAGAGTTTCGAGGCAAGGAGCGAAAGGCGTTCGACAAGATCGACCTTTTTGAAATTTACCTAACGTTCTAGGTTTTTTTATTTTGTAATTTTTAGGATTATGTAATTTTTAGGATTTTAATGAAATTGTGGTTTTTTTTATAAATGTTGTGTGAATTTTATAAATTTTTTGTAATTTTTTTTTAAATAATCTGCCACGCGGTGCACCTAACCCAAGCCCAACCCACGCCCCGCCATACCCCGCGGACACGTCACTAGGAGGTGGGGAGGCTCCCATTCCACGTGTCAACAAATGCCCCAACCCAAGCCCAACCCAAGCCCCACCATTCCCCACGTTCTTCACGGACGCTAGTGTGCCAACAATATAACCCTAAAAAAATATAGGAAATGAAGTGTATTTCAGTCAAAACCCCATCATTTTTGTTGCCATTTATATTGGCATGGACAATTTCTTTTTAGGCAAAAAATACTAATACAACAAAATATAATTATTATCTTGTTGATATAAAAATGAAGTAGACAAAATGTTAGGCAAATTAGGGGCATAATGTTCATGTGTTATCAATATATTATCTAGAAGTTATTTCTATTATCCTTATTTCATATAAGTAATTGATTGCGCCAAATATCACAATGTAAAAACAAGATTTTTCTTCGCTTCTCTTCTGTCATCTATTCTTATTTTAATTCCTAAATTAAAAAAAATTACTTGAACAATCTGACACTTCTCTTCTTCCCCTTCGGTATCAAACCCATTCCAAAAATATATATTGATATTCTAAAATTAATTCTTTACTTTGCTATGAATACCATGAAGAAATGGATTCTCAAAATCTCTATAACTAACTATTTTAGTGTGTTTCTAATCTAGTTTTATATAGATGTAAAACATATTTTTTTTAAAGGAAAAATTTCTCTCAAAACAGAAATCTAGCGAAGAGCTAGAAAAACATGTAAGGCCTTAGGCCACGCAAAGCAAAACAAACAGACGAAGGATCAAATTTTGAAGCTATACCAAATTTCCGTTCTAAAGTACCCAACTTAGCCCTATGTTTAACTCAATGTTTTAAAATCTGGTTTTTATACTTAACCAGATTTGGCTCAGAAACTATTTAACCGGTTATATCGGGCGATTCAACTGGGTGTACCGGGCAATTTAACTGGTTTTACCTGAATGGTACAACCGGCCGGTTTAAACCGGTTTTTAGAACATTGGTTTAACCCACATAAAATTGGTGCTTTTGATCTCTTTAATTAATCTATGTATAGAATTTCTTTTGTTGTTGAAATGCCTCATTTTTAGCCTGCCATATGCATCAACAAGTCTTAAGAGCATCTACAATAACTAACGTGGTCTAAACTACATACTGTCTAGTCAGTATCTCACAACGTTACAAACCACAACCACTCCAAACCCTTAATTTTTTCTCTAAGACTAGCAGGAGTGGAGCGTTTTATGGGGCGGGGGATGCCAGGCAACACTGGCTAACCCACACCAACACTGGCTAACCCACACCGTGCCAGCATTATCCACGGCGTTGCCCCGCTAGCGTGGCTTTGAAGGCCGGCGTTGGCTGAGGAGCAGGGGGGTCTGAGCTGGCTGGCTAGGATTGGTGAATGAAAGTGGACCGTTTGGGGTAGCAGTTAGCCAACGCCATCCGAAGTCACGCCAACCCACACCCAGTCGCAGCCCGGCCACGCCACATCACACCTTGTGGATCCCACAACTGCCACTTGTCGATCATGCCTCAAACGAAAGCCCCCACACCCAACAGTCTAACAATAAAACACTCCAAACCTCTACCTCATCACTTACTTTCTCATAATCTATATATATTTTGTATAATCTATATTTTTTATAAACTTGTGTATTTATTTGCGTTATTTTTTTAATTTAAATTTTTTTTGAAAAATAAAGTTAAAAAACTAGATAATACATTAAAAATAACACACACTTACAACAATTTTTAGGTTGTGAATTTGATGTAGGCTTCTAAAGCGGGGTAGGCTAAACGTACCTTCTCTCTTACTTGTCATACCCTTCTTCTGTAAAAATCACTTTAAAAACTGTCAAATCTACCGCTGAAAGTATTTTTAAAAATGTTTTTATACAAATTGATTTACTAATTTGCACTATACATTTTATTTACACTTGTGTATATCTTTAACATAAACTTTAGAAATTTGAATCTATAAATGTTATCGCAATCAATAAAAAAATATGACACGGCTTAGTTTTATCTCTTTATGAACACTTGTTTCATATAAACTAGTCAAATGACCCACGAGCGATGCGCCGCGGGCCCGTTGCAAACATCGAGTTGATTAGTTCAAACGTTATGTGATGTGTTAACTTTATGAAATTGTTTGTTTCGATGTATCCAGTTTAACCCAATGTGACATACATAAGTATTACGGTTGAATTAAAAGAAAAAGTAATCGAATTTAAACCGTATAAAAGAAACGAAATTAAACTCAGGTTAGTTCGTTTAGTGAGGTTATACACATTTCAAATGAAATATTATTAATAACATCACCATAGTTTTATATTAGTCTTTTAGATTAGATAAAAGATCCAAATGAGTTATTAGTAATAACAGCACCGTATTTTTATGCCATTTAGTCTTTTAATAAAAGATCGTATATCACACACATATGTTAAATAAGGTAGTGTTTGGTATGCAGGAATGAAAGGTGGAATGGAATGGATGATTACGAGGGAATGAAGTAAACTGTGTTTGGTTGGTCAACGGAACGGAATCACCCATTCCAAAAGGTATTTCATTCCCTCAAAATCATTCCATCCACCCTCTATGTTTTTTTTCTTTCATTCCACCACCTTTTACACCATTCATCAACAACACCACAACCCACCACCTTCACCACAACCCACCACCACCACCACCCACCACCGACGTCGCTGCCGCCACCCACCACCAACCGTCGCCGCTGCCGCCACCCACCGCCACCTCCGCCATCACCCACCACCAACGACCGCCTTGCCGCCACCACCACTCATTGTCGCCGCTGCCGCCACCCACCACCGCCACCTATAAGGCTATAACCACCCACAATCACTACCACCGACCACCACCGCTCACCGCTGATTTATTACTTCTTGTCTACCGAATAATACACAATAATAATTCATTCCATTCACACATGGTAACCAAACAAGACATGGAATGGTAATGATCAATTGCATTCACTCGTCCATTCCATTACCTCGTCCATTCCATTCCTTCGTCCATTCCATTATCCCATACCAAACAGACCCTAAGAGTTTTTTAGAAATTAAAAAACAAACATATATATGCAATATAGTCGATAAATAAAAGGGGGGATTCTATTGGTACACCGGCCCCCCTATCCGCACACTTTGAAAGTCCAATACAGATCGTATAGACCTATACGATCTGTATTGAATAAAGTTAAGACATGGCAGGCTCACAGGTATAGGGCTTGTCTGGCGGCTGGCCTATACGAATCCTATATGCCTACACGATGCGTATTAAGGCCCTGAATATTTGAGGTTAAATTTTGGTGTGTTGTGTTTGGTTTTTGGTGTTATGGGTTTGGTTATTGGTGTTTATTATTGATTATTTTTGTTTTAATGAATTTAAAAATATTTATTATTTTTTTATCGTTAAGTATCGTATTATAGCGTATCGTGGCGTATCGTATCACATTTTTAACTTAATATCGTATTATAGCGTATCATGGCGTATCGTATCACATCTTTATTATTTTTTATCGTTAAGTATCGTATTATAGCGTATCGTGGCGATCCTTATCACAGACTTCTGCCTTTGGAACCACAAACCACATCTTTGATGATAAAAAATGTTCCAAAACTCATCATTTATGACGTTTCGTATGATATCGTATCATCCTTGTACCGTATCGTGTCATATCGTAGTTGTATTTTGTATTATTATTTATGTTAATGTATTCACGACGTGTGATATTATACATTATACCTAACCAAGCAAACCAATCTAAACAGTTAAAAACAATCACAAATACAAATAAACTGAAACTGCATATTTTAATTACGTAATAAGTTGTATATATACATTACATTGTCCAAAATAAATAAACTATCAAAAAACAAAAAAATGCAACGATCCTAAACCACTGGATCCTGACTGGTGCCTGAGGGCCCCGCCCCCTGAGTCGTGCCTGAGGGCCCCGCTGTCACACTCCAACCGATTGCGGAAACATCGGAGTGAGACGAAAACGAGATTGCTCATTACTCATAACACTAAATTGTGACAAGTATTTAAATAATAAATTTCATTTTATTGATAAAAGAATCAATTATATTGTTTGAAATAGAACACAAAAGTTGAAACAAATGAAATATATTACAACAAGTATTTAAAATCTAAAATGCGTTTCTAGGCATCCTACTAAGTTCCGTGCATCATCAACATCATCATAAACCCGCAACATGTTTTAAAAGCATAGTTAAATACAAAAGTAATGGCGAGTATACGAGTTTGCTGTACTAGCATATAAGTATAAAATGAACAATGAATAATCCACATGGCAAACCTAGTTTTCAAGATTAACGTATAAACTGGCATGCGATTTACAAGTCAACCCTCTGATTACCGCAAGTATAAAGAATGAATAAACTTAACATGACCTCTCGTTCACAGGTGGTGCGTTACTCCTATAGCGTTAATACATGTTAAGTGGAGACTCGTACGAAGTTAATGAAAAGTTCATCACATAAGAATCACCCAGAAAACACAAATTAAACATAACATAATAGTAAGCATGTATTGGATTGTTTGTATATATGATTGCATAAAAGTATGTATGTTAAGTGTGTTTTTGTATGTATAAATATGTTGCACCCAAAAAGTGTGAAAACGGTAAAATGGGTCAAGTATACTCACAATATTGCACATGCTTTCCGATTATCCGTGAGTGACGAGTTGTTGGTGAATAAGGATTCAATGGTAAGGTTACGTGATGTTTTGGAGGAGGTAATATTCGGGATTTAGAATTTAAAGTATCAAAAGTATGTATACAAAAGTATCAATTAGTTCTAAGTTTATGACGAATAATCATGAGTTGGTTATCATCACAAATTTAGCCTTGTTTTATATAGATTTATACACTTATATAGTTATAATAATAATAATAATAATAATAATAATAATAATAATCTAAACTAAGTCCAATCATGGTTATCATGTATGTCAAGCATGGAGGTTAAAACCTCGTTATATGATTCACCACTACACAAACCATCACATGGATGGTTCGGAGGGTCATGAATAACAAGAAATAAATCTAATCTATCATAAGATCAAGTGACTAAGTACTCTCTAACCCGGGTGTGCCAACACATCATGAAAAGAATTAACTAAATGAGGGAGGCTAGACAGCGCTAAGGTACTTTGATTCTAGTAGGCCACTTGAGTGTTTATACACAAAGCTCAAATGAAGGAGTGGAACTAGTTTGGAAAGCCTAAGCTCCCATTGTTCACACTTCACAAGTCACAAGTTCATCATATGAAAGATAATGACTTGTGCTTGCTTTCATCATTTGATTTTATCATGCATAAATAGAAATATATGAGTGCTTGAACTCATAACTTTGATGGTAATCACCTCAACACAAACCCACAACCATAGACTTGATTGTGAGCTTGGTGGGCATAAGCACCAAGTTATTAACAAGAATATGAGTGTACTTTGGACCTCAAATGTGGTGAGGTTTCACCTTAGATTACCAAGGTTATCTTGTGAAAACCTTCCTAGAGGTTATCCAGGTGCTAAGGAAGAAAAAATAAGTAAGAAATGGTTGTAGTAGTGAGCTAAAAGTCACTTAGAATGTCTTGAACTTTTTGTCCACTTCTTGAAATTTAGAGATATTTGGGAGTGTTTTAAGAGTGATTGTGAGGTTTGCAAAGTGGAAAATGAGTATGAGAAGTATTGGTTATATAGTGGAGGGATTAGGGTTTGAGTTAGGTGGTTATTAAGTGTAATTAGGTGGAAGAAACACAACTAAAAACACAAAACTGACCAACCCATGAGCCGATAACAACTTTCTGCGGATTCATAGCCTTCGCGTGCCGCGAAGACAAAGCTTCAATCCCGTCGCGGAGCGCGACGGGTGTAATTTCGAGCAAAAGGTTTATTTTTGGCAATTTTAGTCCCTGGTGTTTGCTTAGTGATATATTATAAGGTATTTTATGTATTTTAAACATGTAACCAAGTATTAAATAAGAATAAGTATCATGGATTAAGTATCGTAAGTGTAGAATGATGTATAAGCGTATGTGAAGCGTGTGAAGTCATGTATATATGATATTTGTTTGCAAGTTGCACACATGTAACACCCTAAAAACGGGTTTGGTAATCAAACCACGTTAATATTAATGACAGGTAAAATATCGTTAGTGGTGAAAATTTACCCGGTAAATATTAGGATTTAAATAAATAAACCTAATATTAATTAAAAGGAGAATAAATGCTTTAGGAAAAGTAAGTTTATAAGAAGCCCAAGTTAACAGGACTTAAAATAAAATAGGTTATAACTCACGGAACCCACTAAGTAACTAGGAATATCAACCTAGTTAATTATGTGCCTTGAAAACAATAAAGAAAACTTGGTTAATAATCCTTTTGATAACTCTAAAAACTTGAGGGATTAAAAGGGTTAAATGAGAAAATAGTTTTAAAATTAATAAAAATCAAAACACCAAAACACACACTCATGTGTGTGTTCTGGTCGTGATTTACACAGGAGCCAAAAAGGGATTCTTGATCAAAACCCTAAATCACAAGAAATTCAGCCAAATCAAGGGAAATTAAGCTAGGAAATTAGGGCTTTAACTAAAATCATGTCACCTAGCTTAGGGGATCACAAGGTATGTTGAATTTTGAAGTTTGGTGATATTTTAAAATTTTGATGAACATGCATGAACGAAATTCTGGAATGAATGATATTGAGTTGAAACCATGTCTAGGAACAAACTCTAGTTGATAATTTGATGAATTAGTGTTGAAAACTATGAAATTGATAATCATCCATATATGTGTTAAGTGAGTTTTTATAACAATGTGATGAACACATGAATTTGAATGTTAGTTTGAGAAAAATTGATCTTATAATTCAAGTTCTTGATGTTGTTCATGTACACTTAGTGACATATATGTGTTTGTAATGATATGTTGTTAAAATTGGGGAAATGTGTTCAAGAGATAGGTTAGAGACTAATCTCGAATGCGAAACCAGCCAAGTGTTCGATGAAATGCTTAAATAATATGGTGCAGACCTGAATTTTGAAAATTCACAATAAATCACAGAAAAATCGTGTGGTGTGTACTTTATATGCCTAGAAAGGTCTCTGAGTAATCTGCATTTCGTTAGTTAACATGATGACTTGGTTCAGATGTTAAATGGGTCAAAAACATCGAATTCAGTGGCTATTTCGAAAAGACAGCATGCTGTTTGGGCTAAAAATAAGCCGCTGTCCTGATTTATCATATATAATCATAGAAACATCGTTAGAAGACATACCATACATGCTTGGAAAGGTATTTGAGAGTTCTACGATCCATCTTTGAACATGTTGATCTGATTCAGATTTTAAATGGGTCAAAATGGTCAATTATAGTAGCTAAATAGAAAATCGTTGCATATAAATAATGTTCTTATTAACCAAGAAAAAAGCATAGGATTGTATATACTTGTTTTAGGCATGAAGTGTTGATTGTTGGGAACAAATAGCACTTTATATGACATGCTTAAAGTGTTTAAAATCACTTACTAACTAGTTTGTATAAGTAACTCCACTAACGGGTCAAACGGCTAGTGAATGAAAAGATTTATGGTATAAAACTAGTTGTTAAATATATGGCATGCTTTGATTAATAAGTGTGTAAAAAAGGTCCATAGGGTGATGGCCATTGTATTGAATGACCAATCTAACCATCTTATGGATGCTATGATATAGTTTGACTCTAAACAAGCTAGATGGGAGCTTGGAAAGGAACGGGTCAAACGGATCATGGATGCGAATAATGTTTGCGCAGGCGCGAGGTAAGTAAAGCTTACACCCAATTTAAGTGTACATATTTATTTTATAGGTGATAAATATGACAACGGATTGTATCTGAATATGGGTTTTGACAATAAACAATAAGAGTCGGAACGAATAAAAACGGTAAAAAACCATGGTTAATGGGAAAAAAGATCTTGTGGTAAAAATCCGAAATGGGTAGGATGTGTGAATGGGTAGTTAAAACCATGTTTTGTTATAAATGTAAATGTTTGATCATATAGGCAAAACGGGTCAAATGGTGATGATAACACTATTTGACAATATCGACTAACGTTTGGTTGTTAAGTCATATGTTCACAGGAGTGAACGGAAAGTGGACAATTGCGAAGCTATTAAGTAGCAGCTGAATAAAGTAAGGTATAAAACGGGTCTATACATTGACCCGAGCCAGGTACGCATAAATAAGTTTATAGTTAAAAATGCGATTTTGGTCAAATAATTAGTGAACGTCCTTCGTCGTAAAATGAGAGACTTGTTAGGCCCTAAAGTGTGAGACTGACGCATCAAATTAACACAACGGGTTATGGTTACGAACTGGGCTTTACCGGGTTAGTTATATTAGGTTTTGGACCTTTATAGGTCACTTGGGCCAAGCTTTAGGCCATGTGGGCCAAGCAGGCCCAAGGGGAGCCCATGTAGGGAATTGGGCTTGAGTTAGTATATAAACAAGTTTCTAACTTGTTTTTAGGTTTGAACCTCTAGGAACCTCATTGTTACAAAAGTTCTAAAGAAGCTAGAGAGAGGCGATTGTGGTGTAGGAACTTGTACCAGACGGTTTTGCTAGTTCATAGTAATAGAATCGTGTGCAAGTTTAAAGGTTATTTCGGTGTTCTTGTTATTTTCGTTTTGATTCTTGAATCACCCATTGATTGGATTCCGCACAATCAATAGGTTGTTTGATATCATTGAAAGATCCAGTTAAACGGGACTTACAAGACTAAAATTGACCAAAAAGCCTTTGATGGGTAAACCAGGTAAACGACCCTTAGAGGTTGTTTAGGAACTTTCGTGATACGTATAAGAGTTATAGGCATAAATTTTCGTGAGTCAAATGCCTAAAAATGGGTCATTAGCGTAAAATGACTAACCGAAGGGTAAAATTTTAGATATTAGGTTTGTTATACTAAATCCACCACAAAAATAGTTGTGGTGGAAAATAAGTAGATGTTTAAATGTGGAGATGTAAAGTGCGAAAAGAAAAGAGTGAGATGGATGCCTAAATGCATTAGATCTTCTAAACGGGTCAAAATGAATTACGTGCATAACTCTAAAAATGGTTGCGTAATTCATTAAAGATGAAGGGTAACTTAAAGATTTGAAGTTATATAAGCAATCTGTGGCCTTATGATAATTGATAAATAAATTGGTTAACAGAATGTGAAACGGGTCAAAATGTTATAATTAAAATTTTAAGCCGAGGGCTTAAAAATCCAGAATTTTGTGAAATCCGATAACAGGTTTTAACTCCATGAGATGAAGAATCGAATTACGGTCGCTTAGGAAAAAAATCACGCAAAACAGACATCTAGATCAAAAGTTATGGCAAATTGAAGTTATGTTTTGATTGAAAACTTGAGCTGGGTAGAAATGCAGGTCCAGATACGGACCTACTGGAAAACGATGACCCTCGCGCCACGTGAGGGAGTATACTAGTCCGGGCGCGCCACGCGACCCGGGTCGCGGCCCGCGAAGGAATTTGCCTTGTCTCCCGCGACCCGCGAGAGACACAGAAGTTGGCGAAATATGATTTTATTTATTGTTTGATGCTTTGAGTTTGTTTAAACTATTATTTAAGTTATCAAAACTAACTTTTAAGTTGGTTTTGATCATAGGTGAATATCAGGAGTACCCGGATGAAGATCAAGCGACGTACAAGAACCGACATGAATGTGAAGCTTTCGCACGTTATTTCGTCGTTATTTTTAAACGACGAACTTAATCACATTATGTAATATTTTTTTATTGTAAAAGTTTTAATTTACCCATATTTTTCAATGTATATGTAATCATAATTACAAGTTTATTTCTGTAATCTATAAGAAAACCGTTAAATAACAGTAAGGGTCTTATAAGTTGGTATTCAGAGCTCATGGTTAAAGAGTAAAGTGTGTTCAGTTCGAGGCTTGATCGCAAATCCAGTAAGTTATATGTATATAAACGAATTAGCATATTAAAGTGTTATAAACAACACATAGGGTTATCGTGTAATACACGTTACCCCAATTAAATGATTGATATAGTTAACGAAATTACGTGCATTGACATGTATAGTAGAAGCCTCGTATTGTAATACGAGCGTTTATTAACGTTAACATTACTAATCCTTATAAATGTTTAATTGAAGGACACGCGCATCTGAAGATGGCGAGAATCTAACAAATTGTCGATATGACGGAGCAACGGTCCGAGTATGACAAGCAGAGCATGCTCGCCAAGGATAAAAATCGCGTAATAATCGCGAACACGGTTAATGGCAAGGAAAGACCGTTGGGGCAAGCATTACCAGGTGCACATTTTAAATTTAGTCGCACAAATAGTAATATGCAACAAACATGTAGAGAATGACTGTTGCATATGTAGGATAAAACTTGGAAAACCTGAATAGGATACCTATTCAGGATGATGTTTCCAAGAGAAATCAAATAGAGACATGTGTTATAAATGTTTGTGAATAACAAAGCAATAACAGGCTTAGTTTATATGGAAACTTAGACGGGAGTAATTATCCAAGTGAAAAAAATTCTTAATATAATACTATTGAGAAAAGTAGCAATTACATTAACGAATGCGACTATATAATAGTTTGACAAAAAGAAAACATTTATTATGTTTAAGGGCAAAACGAGTAAAACTAATGATTGTCGTTTAGCAATTAAATAAAGTTTTATGGAATAAAATTAAAGATACAGAAATAAATAGAGGCGTTACTTACATAGGGCGTGATGTGAAAATTATAAAAAGGTCATGTGTTGATCGTTTACTCTGGCCAAGTAAGTAGTGAACATATGATACCATAAACTTCTTATAATGGATGCATCTACGTCCGATGTAGTAAGGACGGGATGAATAGGACGAACTAAAAAGGTACCCAAATGAATCAAATAAGCAAGATGTTTGATAATAAACGTAAACGCAATCCGGATGACGGAAGCATATTACGTTAGAATAACGAACCCGAGAGAAGGGACAAGGATCAAAGTAAATGTAAATACAGACCGACTAATGAGAATGTTAAGGCATAGGAATAAAGTTTAACTGTCACAAGTGATGAAATTCACACGAACAAGTCAAACGGAACGAATAAAGAATAAGGACTTGGTTGAATAAAAGCGATGGATTTCGCTAAGACGACCAAATAAGTGAAAACGAAGTCTAAAACCATATCAAAATGGTTACTTTGAAGATAACTATGGTAGAAATACCTGATAGATGGGTAGGGTTTTGAGTATGCGCGTAAACAAAGATACGGGAATGTGGATTAGAACGTCAAAAGACTCGGGTCATGAGTTATGACTAAGAAACGATAAAATTTTGCAAACGAAAATGTTGATAATTATGTTTAAGTATTTGGAGGTTAAACAAGTAGAATAAAGAATAATGTCTGATAATAAAAAGAAGAAAAACACAAACCAGGCAACGGGAGCGTTAAAAACATCAAGATAAAAGAACCCGGGTAATGGGCTATGAAGAAATATAAGTATGAACCGAATAACGGTAAGCGAAGAACAAACTGATGCGTAAATGATGTAAGAAGTCATAGAGTCGGAAGTTACGAATTACGAAAATGGAGGCGAAGTATGAGTACGATACGTATGTAAGTTTCCAAAAATAGATTACAAGGTGAGTTTTCTAAATACGGAAAGTTCTAAAACGCGAGGCGTTACATCCGCCCTTTAATCCGCATCCTGTCCAGGGCGAGGCGACAACAGCGGTATCGACAATGGGGTCCGACCACGGTCCATAGCCATCTGTATATCGCCCTAGATCGCCCGCATGAGAAGGGCCTCAGTACGACGGTGAGGGGCATCTATCCGCGCCTACAATCGTTCCTCCATCTGCTGTAACACAAGCACCACAGCTGGATGGAGCTGTTCGTACAAAACGTGCTGGGGGTACTGAGGCACCCCCTGTGGCTACGGCTACGATGGTGATCCAGGTGGCAGTGGCAGAGGTGGTGGGTGAGCGTCATCGTCGTTGTCCTCGACGGCATCACCACCTGCCGGCTCTGGCAGCTCCTCTAGTAACTCAGCTGGGAGAGAGCCGGGGACAAACAACCGCCTATCCGCTCCTATAAATCGAAGCCCGAGCCCAGGGATGTCATGCATCACGTGCATGCCAATCAGGGTCTGCCGTGTCAACCTCCTCGGCTCCACCGTGCCCCCATCGATGAACATTGGGTCCTGCTGGGGAACAAGGCCCAACGAGTGGGTAATACGCGTGATGTACGCCCCCCGTACAGCAGAGACCTGTCCTACCGGTGGTACGCAGCCGTGAACCATTAGGCTAGACAGTGATGGAGGGCGCACGTCTTCCCCCATACAAGATAGTTAGGTAAAAGAGATCCCCCCTGACTTCACCACTCGCGACTCCGCTCGCGTGGTCAATGGATGTGGCAATAAGCCTGTGCAGGTAACAATATAGGGTGTCTCTGATATGTGAAACCCTCAACTTCGAGCGCCCAAAGCGACCCGAACCAATCACCTGCCAGAACCTGCAGAGAGTCAAACAGGGGACCAAATGGACGCCCTCGGTGTAGAGAGAGGTGTCTGCCTCCTCTAACGTGTAAAGGCCGCAGTGCACGTCAAACTCTCTCAGTGACATCTCATGCCACTCACCGGGTAATCGAAAACTAACCTCTATCCATGGCTCCTCGGGGTCGTTAAGCTCCTCTGGCTGGTCTACAGGCCTAGGAGTGAAGTCGAAAGACACCAAGAACTCGAGACCATGACCTTAAACGACGGCATGTATGCAAGATGGATCAACCTGTCACACAGTGTGGTTAATATCCATTTCGTATACAAAACAAAGAAAACACAGTAACAAATAGTATACCTATCCCACAGAGTATCGTGTCCGATGAAATCTCGGGCTCTCGCCGCCTCGTCTACCTCATCTAGAGCCGTCCAATCGACGGCCGCGTGGCCACCGATCTCCATCCACCGAAACTTTTCACACTTGTGAAAAGCCTCGCTCTAGTGCTCGAACGCTAGATAAGGATTATCTACCAACAGATCAACATCTAGGCCACCGCGCCCACGCCCACGCCCACCACGCCCACCGGCCACCGCCTCCCCCACCCGATCACCTCTACCACGTCCGCCACCTCCACCTCTACCACGTCTAAACTATCTAATTGGGGTTTGTTTATTTGTTTTAATTTTAAAGAAAACACAATTTGTCACGAAAAGTGTTGTCAGAATGAGAAGAAGTAACCGCCATCCGGAATCCCGAAAACCCGTTTTAACACAAAAACCCGTTAACTGATTCAAGGCACCACATAGACATGGCCTTGGAATTAATGACTCTGATTAATTATTAGGGATAGTTTTTAAGACTTACCATACAACCTAATAACCCGTTTAGTTATATCAATTACCCACCAATCTATTAACCCGCTAACGATGCAAGTATATCGCCGATACGCTTAATAAATGACAAATAATTCAAATATAATCAGGGTTTCACAAAATCAACACAAGTGGTCAAGCTTTACCAGTTTACAAGAATCAGAAACAAAGTAGTTGTGCCAAAATAGAGCAAATGTTCATCTGAGTGGAAGTCACCGAGTGTTTAGCCACGCATGATTGTCCTCGCTGCTTCACTATTGATTAGAGATGGATTAGACATGAGAAACAGCTTTAAGGATGGAAGAATGATGCTAAATTCGCCCCTTGGTTCATCTGAGACGGCTGGGACAAGATGGGATCACCTAAAACGCGAATTAAGTAAATTTATAACTTTTCCCACAATTAAACTCTCGTGCGCGTCGCGAGAAAGTCCCTAGCTTGTGCCGCGGTTCGCCTGGGTGTCCCAGGTGACCTTTTTCCGCTACCAGCCCCGTGTTGACCCGTTAAGCCCGGTTTCTCTCGTTTATCCTTGTTAATACCTATCAAACCAAAAAAACCAACACACACGATAAGTATATAATCAAATACGAATTAACGTATTAACGCACTCATAATTAACGCAAACTACTACAAAAATGCATCGTGTTTTGACCCAACATCAATAGTTGATTGCGGGGCCCGACATTTGGAAAAGTTTTTAGTTTCACTCCTTTGTTCTAGTCGGAAAAGCATACGCAACGGCGACCTCCAACGGTGTCATTTGGTTTCTAACACCACTTCTCCTCCATCAGGCCGCTCGTTACGTTGGAAATGTTGTTTGTAGGTATAATTTCTTGGTTTCTCATAGTTGTCTTGCAAGTTACAGTCCTATTAAATATATGTTTTTTGGGTTTCGAAACCTTACCAGCCAAGAATACCTTCTTATTACTAACGGAGAAAATACGAGAATTTGTATAACTGTTTTTAAAAGTATAATATCTCACTACAATTTAAATCCTACCAGCCACAAAACACTTGACCCATATAGGGCTGACGTCAATCACTTTATGTCACTGTTGAGTGACAGAAAGCAACCTCGTACTATAATATAGATCGTATAGGCCTATACGATCCGTATAGGGTTTGCATGTGAACCCCATCTGTCCGCTTTGAAAGACAACCTAGGACTAATACGCATCGTATAGGCGTATACGATACGTATTAGTCAGTGTTAGCCTTTGACTGACCTTGGAAATTGAATTTCACCTAATACGCATCGTATAGGCCTATACGATGCGTATTGGTGGTGTTGATTTATTTTTTCAAAGTGTCTCAATAATACGACCCTATAAAAACGTGATTAAATATAAATTGCGGATTGTGGGGCCTGACATTTGGAAAAGTTTCAGTTTCACTCCTTTGTTCTAGTCGGAAAAGCAGATGCAACGGCGACCTCCAACGGTGTCATTTGGTTTCTAACACCACATCTCCTCCATCAGGCCGCCCGTTACGTTGGAGATGTTGTTTGTAGGTATAACTTCTTGGTTTCTCATAGTTGTCTTGCAAGTTACAGTCCTATTAAATATATGTTTTTTTGGGTTTCAAAACCTTACCAGCCAAAAATACCTTCTTATTACTAACGGAGAAAATACAAGAATTTGTATAACTGTTTTTTAAAAGTATAATATCTCACTACAATTTAAATCCTGCAAGCCACAAAACACTTGGCTATGAGTTTGTATTTGATCGATATTTTGTTTAGATTTTGAGTTTTCATCCATTTGTTTTAGTATTCGAATTTTGTACAAACAATAATACAAGACAAAAAAAACTAAAGATTTAAACTGTGTTTATTCGAGAACTTGAACAAAAACGAAGCAAAGGAAAAGAAAAAAAAACTATAGGTTTGAATTGTATTTATTTTCAGAACATGAGGGGAGGGGTACAACAAGTAATAATGATGAAAAAGGGTATGTTTAGCAGGCTATTTTAAAGTTGAATTTGGTTGATATTTATTGAAATTTATAATTTACAATTAAATTCTTTTTACAGGTACTCTGAGGTTGGAGGGTGTGGTATAAAGCTCCTACGAGCTTTATCACGCTACATCAGTGACATGTCATATAGGGGGCTTTAAATCCCTTCATTTAACTTCAATGCAATGGTTTAAAGCTCCTTTAAAGCCCCTATTAAACAAAATAAAAAAAAATAAAGAGAAGAGATTTGATTGGTTGAAAAGAATGGGCGTCACCGTCTTAACAAGCGTTACTGCAATGGAGCCCTCCCCATAGCGCCCCCCTTCAGGGGCGGACCTAAGCTCATCTAAGGTGGGCGGGCGCACCCCCAGGATAAAAAAAATTTAGTGCTAAGTTCCGTCGAAAAGCACGTCGGCACCCCTTGGAATTTTTGTTCCTCACCCCTTAGGTAAAAAGTATTATCAATTTATATTTTAAATTTTTTTAGTAAACTCTTATTTTATAAAAAAAAAAATGCTACCTAAATTATATAACTTTCAGAGTTAATTACACAGATGGGTCCTGTGGTTTATGGCTAGTTTCACGTTTGGGTACTAACTTTTTTTTTTTAACAGGTTTAGGTTTTATAGTTTCAATTTTGTAACACATTTGGGTACTAACACCAAAGTTATCAATATAATGACTAAAATATCCTTCCATTCTTTTTAATTTTATCAATGTAACACCTTTGGGTACTAACACCTAATTTTATTTAAGTTTAAATCAATTTTACAAAATCTATTTTTTTTATTTTCATCTTTTTATTATATCTCTTACTTAACATAAAATCTATTTATTTTTTTATTTATAAATATTTATATATAATTTTTTAAGAAATGATAAATAATTTAACATGATAGAAGTTGCTCAAAATCTTAAATAATTAAAAATCCAATAGGTATAATAATAGTTGTTAATGTGCAAATAAATTATTATTAAGATATTAGGTTAAAACTCCGTGTATTACACGTACTGTATAAAACTTAGTTTTAATTTTTTAATTTTAAATATATGGGATTAAATAATACAAAACTACTAACAATAATAATAAAAGACTGTATCTCATCGGAACTAAAGTGTGTCCTAAGCACATAGATACACAAATAAAATAGAGATGTTATGGTTTAATCACACCGTCTCAAAATGTGCCAAGTAATTGACCGTAACAAACAAATCAGATTAGATTATACATTTTTACGATTTTACTACAAAATATATTAAATTAGTTGTAGTTATTTTTTAAACAGTTTTTCTCGATTATGCTACATATCTTGATATATTAATTTAACTAATTTTCAGATATTATATTCGTGTGTTTTAAGATTGCTATGGATTTAATAGATACTTATTATATCATTTGTTTCATTATTTAATTTATATTTTAAAGAGTTTTTATATATTCATAATAGAGTTAATTACATAGTAAGTCCCTGTGGTTTGCACAAAGTAACATACTTAGGTACTAATAGTTTAAAATCACATTATAGGGTATTAACTTTTCTTTTTGTAACTTTTGGAGGTATTAACGTTATTTGTAGGTTTAAAATCACATTCTATTAGTATCTAAGTATGTTATTTTGTGCAAACCACGGGGACTAACTATGTTAATACCGTAGAAGTTAATACCTCCAAACGTTACAAAATAAAAAGTTAATACCCTAGAAGGTAATTTTAAACTATTAGTACCTAAGTATTTTATTTTGTGCAAACCACAGGGACTAAGTATGTAATTAACTCTTCATAATATTAGTCATATATTTATCTAGTATTATTTAGTAATATTATTAATAAATAAAAATGGAACCGACGTTTTCTGACTTTTTTAATTTATATTTATAAATAAAAAAATAAAAAAATAGATTTTACGTTAATTAAGATATATAATAAAAAGATGAAAAAAAAAATAGATTTTGTAAATTGATTTAAACTTAGATAAAATTAGGTGTTAGTACCCAAAGGTGTTACATTGATAAAATTAAAAAGAATAGAAGAGTATTTTAGTCATTATATTGATAACTTTAGTGTTAGTACCCAAAGGTGTTACAAAATTCAAACCATAAAACATAAACCTGTTAAAAAAAAGTTAGTACCCAAAGGTGAAACTAGCTATAAACTACATGACTCATCTGTGTAATTAACTCTAACTTTTAATACCTAAATAACTAAACCCAAATACCCAATACATTTAACTAGCCCACTACTAAGTCTTAGCCCAATAAATAAACCCAACAAATCAATAATATTTCAAACTAAAATAAAATAAACAAGGCCAAAACCCTTACATATTCTACCTCGCTCTCTTTATCATCCTTGCACGCCAGCGATCAGAACATCAACAGCGACAATAGTGAACAGTCAGCAGCCACATACCACCGTAATCAGTCACCATACCACCGCCGATCAAACACGGGTAAGTTTCTTTGTTATTTTTGATGATTTTTTGTTGACTTTTTGATGATTTTTTGTTGATATTATCCACCTCCAGTAGCCTATTATAGCCGCATACTAACCACAATATACACGTGCTTCGTTTTGTTTTTTATTATGTTATGGTGGGTTGTATTTTGTTAGTGATGATATTTTGCCATTTTTTATAGCCGCATACCACAGTATGTTTGGCCTTTTTTTTTTAGTGAAGAATGTTTGGCTTTTTTTTATGGTGTATATGTTGTTCAGATGATTTTTAGGGTGATTTACATTATGATTTCTAGGGCTTGAATAGTTGATACATTATGTAAAATGTTATGGAGGCATGAACTTATAGATCAATTTATTTAAGATAGCAGATAAGAACAATGAGTAGGGACGTTATGGCGCGATTTCTCAAGAGGAAAGTTGATACGTCTTCCGAATTCGTTGATGTGGATACTTGCGTAATCGGATTGGCGATGAGAATTTAAGTGATAGTTGTATATGTTATATAGTTGCTTAAAAAATTAGGTTTAGATGATGTTTTTGATAGATTTCAAAAAATGAAAACCCGTAGGGCGGCGTTTTAATTATGCTTGTAATAAGGTTTGACGTGTTTTTGATGATTATATAAATTTAGTTTAATGTTCTTTTGTTTTACATGACCCGACTCGATCCGAACCGACCCGATACGAACCGATTTTTTTTACTTATATACCTTGGGGCCTAAAATTTTAAAAAATGTTCCGCACTCCCATGGAAAAATTCCTGGGTCAGCCACTGCCCCCCTTTGGCGCCCAGGGGGTGGCTATGGAGCACTATAGATGGTGATGTGCAGTGTTTTCAGACCCGGATCGGACCGGCCGGTCGGACTGGAAACCGGAGGTTGAGCCGGTCCGGGTGATGGTATCGGGCCGAAAATGCATTGAACTGGAGTTGAACGGGCAACCCGGCGGTTGGACTGGGAAACCGGCCGGTCGGACCGGTATTTTGTATATTTTTTCAGATTTAACCCTATTAATTTTTTATAATATTTACGATATCTTCTGCTTCTTACGTCCGGCCCGACCGGTCGGATCATTGAACCGGTAAGAAGGTCAGTTCGACGTCCGCTCCGGTTCTGAAAACATTGGTGATATGGCGGGGGACTTTATACCACACCCTCGCCTAAGTATCATCTCCTGAGCATGGGCGGATTCAACTCATATTTGTGGGTTTACAGGAACCTAGTGCGTTTGGAAAAAATGAAAAAAAATTAGTGAGAACCTCATAAAATTTAGAAAAAAGTAGTGAAAATTAAAGAGAATTTACTAAAAAGAACTCATAATAATAAAATCCTGGATCCGCCATTAGAGCATTCACAATAAGGGAATATTTTGGTGTTTTTAGGGAGAGAGAAAGTGATGTGGATGAGAGAGGGTGTGAAGATGCTTGTGAGGAAAAATAAGAAAAAATGGATGAGTGTGAGTTATGTGAGTGTAGAGAGGAGAGAGAGAAGAAATGTGTTTGTGAGAGGGGCAAGTGAGAGAAAGAATATGATTGGTTTGGCATGTGCCAACTAGGCACCCTCAAAAATGAAAAAAAATAACCCTTAATGACTCCTGACTAGCCTTTTCTTTTCACTGAATTTTGAATTTTGATAGAGAAGTTTAAAAATTTTGAATTTTTGCAAAGGGTGAAGAAAGGTGTAGTGGTGAATGGTTTTTTTCTCACGTGCCACGTTTGCAACAGTTGACACTGGAGTACCGAGTACGCCGGCCAGCCATCGTCAATCTTCAAACCAATTTTAACCGAAAACACCCGCGTGCTTCTGCTGACGTGTGCCAACGCGGCCCCTACGTGTCTCCTGTAACGTTGCTGTCATGGTCCCACCTGTCCCCTTTTCACTCTACATCCCTTTAATCCTTCAAAATTACCAATTTGCCCACCACCTCTCCTCTCTCACTTTTTACCTTCCTTCCTAGTTCCCCCCTATGGGTCCCACCATTACATGTCACGTGACCATTCCCCCACCCACTATATAACCCTCCTCCCCCACCCTTCATTTCTCCCCACTTCAAAATCCTAACAGAAAACCACAACACATTACAATTCACACACTTTGTCTACTTTTCTTCCAACGATTTTGTTCATTTGCTTGCTTGTAATCGTTTGGTTTTCGTAATTAATTAATCAATGGCGGTTGATGCTTTGTGTTCGCCGTTGGGTCCACCGGCGTGCGAGAAAGACGCAAAGGCGCTTCAGTTCATCGAAGAGATGACGAGAAGCGCCGATGCGGTTCAGGAAAGAGTTCTGGCTGAGATTCTCAGCCGGAACTCTGAAACCGAGTATCTCCAGCGATACAATCTCGCCGGAGCAACTGATCGGGAAACATTTAAGTCTAAGATTCCCATGGTAACTTATGAGGATCTTGAACCTATTATTCAACGTATCGCCAATGGCGATCGCTCTCCAATTCTTTCGGCTCAACCCATTTCTGAATTCCTCACCAGGTGACTATTCAATACAATACAATACGATACAATATAAATTTAAAGGTATAAGTTATGAAATTTTGACATTAATGGTTCGCTTTGTGAATAGCTCTGGCACTTCTGCGGGTGAGCGAAAGCTCATGCCTACGATTCGGGAAGAGTTGGATCGACGTCAGCTACTATACAGCCTTCTCATGCCTGTAATGAATCTGTAAGTTTACAACTCATTACGTATCTATGAAATGTACAATTATTTATGCAAAAGGTACAAGTAATAGAAAATGATTCGTTGACCTTTTTTTTTATTTTTTTTAACGAGATTGAATTGTTTGTGACAGGTACATGCCCGGCTTAGACAAAGGAAAAGGACTATACTTTTTGTTCGTCAAGTCCGAAACAAAGACTCCGGGCGGGTTATTGGCCCGACCCGTTTTAACGAGCTACTACAAAAGTGATCATTTTAAGACCCGGGCTTTTGACCCGTATAACGTGTACACTAGTCCGAATGAGGCTATTCTTTGCCCCGATTCGTTTCAAAGCATGTATTCGCAGATGCTATGCGGACTTTACGAGCGTCAACAAGTGCTTCGTCTTGGTGCAATTTTTGCGTCGGGTCTGCTCCGTGCCATTCGCTTCCTCCAGCTAAATTGGAGGGAGCTTGCACATGATATCCAAACCGGAACTCTTAACTCGAAGATTTCCGATTCGGATATCAGATCGTGCATGGCACGGGTGCTACGACCGGACGTGGAGCTCGCGGATTTTATTGAATCCGAGTGCTCCAACGATAATTGGGAAAGAATTATTACACGAATTTGGCCGAACACCAAGTATTTAGAGGTGATTGTCACCGGTGCAATGGCGCAATACATTCCGACTTTGGATTACTACAGCGGCGGGTTACCGAAAGTTTGCACCATGTACGCTTCATCCGAGTGTTATTTTGGACTTAATCTCAACCCGATGTGCAAACCGTCCGAAGTTTCGTACACCATTATGCCAAACATGGCGTACTTCGAGTTTCTCCCGCACGACCCGAACTCTCCATCCGCGGGTAGTGACAAATTGGTCGACCTTGTTGACGTGGAAGTCGGAAAAGAATACGAGCTAGTGATCACCACTTATGCGGGTCTATGCAGGTACATTCACGTTGTACTCTTTTTCCTTTAATTATTTCTTTCTTATTCGCTTTTTTATTGAGTTTTCTTAACAAGGTTTTTTTTATGACAGGTACCGTGTTGGTGACATTCTCAGAGTCACAGGGTTCCACAACTCCGCCCCTCAGTTCCACTTCGTGAGACGAAAAAACGTACTCCTGAGCATCGACTCGGACAAAACTGACGAGGCGGAGTTGCAGTCCGCGGTCGAGAACGCATCAAAGCTTCTAAACATATTCAACACGACCGTGGTGGAGTACACCAGCTACGCCGACACGAAAACAATTCCGGGACATTACGTAATCTACTGGGAACTATTAGTTAAAGATCCAACCAATTCACCAACAAAAGAAGTGCTGGAACAATGCTGCCTAGCAATGGAAGAATCGTTAAACTCGGTATACCGGCAGGGTCGGGTCGAGTGCAATTCGATCGGGGCGTTAGAGATCCGGGTGGTGAAAAACGGTACATTTGAAGAACTAATGGATTACGCGATTTCTAGAGGAGCTTCAATCAATCAGTACAAAGTTCCACGGTGTGTAAACTTTACACCAATAATGGAACTGCTTGACTCCAGAGTGTTGTCAAACCATTTTAGTCAAAGTTTGCCTCATTGGACCCCGGAACGACGTCGTTAATGAATGGTTGGACGTACAGGTGATTTACGTATATTGTTTAGTTGTCACACGAAACCGACCATTCCAAGTCAAATGTAAGAAAGATTCGTGATTTAGGATTTGTGTTTTTTTTATTATTAATGTGTGGGTGATTATTTAAATCACGTAATTAATTATGTGTATAGTTCAATTAGGTGATTTAAGATGGGGACGTTTCAACTTACAGGTTTCTTTTGTATGTTTTTGTTACATAAAACGACAACCTGTACGTATGTGGCTTGCTTGTGTAGTAAGAAATTTAAACTCTCTTTCTTTGGTGTATTAAACTTTGTTACGTCACAAACAAGCAATCCAACAGCAAACAGCTTTCATACCATAGCAATGTAAAATTGCACATGGTTTTGTGTTACTTGTTTTGTAAGTTTCACACGAGTACGGATAGTCGAAACTTAATCTGTTTCTATAGTTGTTTATGTATGCCAAGTTGCTGAACTTTTGTATATGTAAGTCGCTTATACTCCAGTGGCGGATCCATGATTGTTTTACAGGGATTTCTTTTGCTAGATTTTCACTATTTTTTTTTTCAAATCCTACAAGTTTTTCATTAACTTTTTCTATTTTTTCTAAACAGAGGAGGTTCTTGGGAACTCAGGAACTCCCCTGGATCCGCCACTAACTTATACGCTTGTATCTTGTTAATAACCTTAGTTTAGAGGCTATTTAGTCTGGATATAAAATAAAATTAATTGTCTTAAGTTTATAAAAAATGTATATATTTAATTTAATTAATAAAAAAAAACAAAGTGCAAAATAGGACAGTTGTTAGGTTGGATTTAATATAACTAAAATTGCATGCCTTAATGAGAGGAACGTGAAGTTCATAAATGGATGTGAAAATTTAAACCACAATGCACATGCAATTCTTCTCTTCTCTTTGGACGTTCTTTTATTTATTAATTTATCTTATTCATTTTTTAATCAATTATTATTGCAACCATAAAATATATATTATCCAGTTAATAATAAATCATGCATAACAACAAATGACTCAACAGGTGGTTGTAAAGATATACAAAACCTTAATAATACATATGGATCTATCTGTAGCCATACACACGTTTACAGATATTAATTATGTGTAACAAAATATATAGATTTGAATGCCACGATTATAGAAGTAAAATAGTGTATTTTATTACGTTGAAGTTGCATGATAAAGACTTCGTATACGTAACGGAACATTATGTAAGAAATACACACGAATAAATAAACACACATTTAAGAAAACTTTGAAGAGATGTTAAAAGACGCAAACTTTTTTGGCCTACCATTTTCGGTTTGTAGACTACGGGATTGCTTTTCTACAAGTCTATGAAAGTAAACTAAAGGTGGTAGTTTCTTAAACGATATATGTTCAAATGTATAGCACTTCACCAAATTTAGAATGTTTAAAATATAATAGAATTCGGATTTTAGTAAGCAACATGGGTGTCTATTATATATATAAAACGAACAAAAGTAAACAATTTATTTTACAAATATTAGAAAAATATATATAATGAAAGAAAATGGTATATAAATGTAATGGTTCTTGTTTCTCGGTCATCTACTTTAAATTTTAAAAAAATTAATATATATTATATATATTAGTTTGATTGTTCATTTAACATTGCGCATGATACATCTATAAATAACTTATACATCTATAAATAACTTATACAAGTTTAGGTAATACAACTTATACGTGTGTGTAATCGATACAAAATTAAAAGAGTTAAATGTCATTTTAGTCTCTGTGATTTGGGTTATTTTGTCAATTTAGTACAAAGATTTTATTTTTCTTCTGTGGGTCCAAAAAAGTTTCACCGTTGCCATTTTAGTACACAGGGTTAACTTCATTCATTTTTTTTTAACGAGAAGGGCAATTCGGTCATTTTATATGACCGAATTAGCCTTCTAGTTAACAGTATTACATATAAAATGACCGAATTGCCCTTCTCGTTACTAGAAAAAATGGATGAAGTTAACCCAGTGGACTAAAATGGCAACGGTGAAACTTTTTTGGACCCACATGTGAAAAATGAAACCCTTGTACTAAACTGGTAAAATAACACAAAACCACAAGGACTAAAATGACATTTAACTCAAATTAAAATATACATGAAGAAATTAGATTGATAGTTTTATATGTGCATCACCTACATATGTGTATGTCACTCGCACCCGCTCACACTCACACATATGTTATTGGGCAATTGGGCCAATATTATTTCGAACATGTCCAGGTCTCACGTGAATTGTGAAGCGACCTTCCCCCTCGATTCACTTATCAATTCCCGAATCCTGCTTCGGTTTGTAAAGACTTGAAAGCGAAAGGGTGTGCAACAACATGTCAATAATCATATGGAACAGACCCAACCAAATAGTTTATAATCATGATTTATGAGGATGGATAATCAAGTAGATCAAAGGATGGATCGATTGCCTTCTCACATATCACAATGATTTCTCAGAATCCTGAGTCTCACTAGACACACTGATTCACAGTCACAACTTCTTAGTTCTCAATTTGACAATTCACAATCGATTCTCTTGAGATTTTAAAGTTCTAATCGAAGTTAAACATTTGGTCATTTGTTAATTGTTTGTACATCATGATGTCTTGGTAATCAACTATTCTTCACACCAATTATCCATTGTAATTTCTGATTTAAAAGTTGATTTTTGGTTCACTCGACTATTCGAGACTTAATATCCGGATAATATGTTATTCTACTTGTTAATTAGTTACTTATTAGTTCATAAGTTCATTTAAGACTTGATTACTTTAATAGTGATTAGTTGCTTGTTCGTTTATGATATTTCCCTCACGTCAAATCAAAATCAAATTTACGAATCAGGTTATTCGACAAGGAGAAAAAAACAACTAAAAGTCTTAATCGAATCACGATAGGGTCATTTTTAATTGGTACCAACCACAAAATTATAATGCCTAAACAAATTTAATAAACCTACAAATGTTGAATTGTTGATGAACCTATATACATTGCTAAACAAATAAATGTTGATGAACCTAGATTAATGAACAAACAAATGTTGTGAAGCTACAACTAAAATGAAGTAAATGAATATCCAAATATTTATAATCCAAGTACATGGAATAATAACATCAGTTAAAAAAAGGATATAATACAAGGAAAATGTATGGTTAAAATTTATGATTTTAATCTCCAAAAGATAAACATTCAATAGGCTTTGGTTATTATTCTCTTTATTTTCAAAAGTTGACAAAAAGAGAAAAATATGAAAGAAAATGTTTAGTTTATTCTATAAATTTAGATAGAACTACTTTGTTTATGTTATAAATTATTTACGGGAATCAATGTATAAGTCAAGCTTGGTATGTTAAGTTTGGGTCCGAGCTCGTCTATTAAATGAACTCTAGTTTAGGCTTGAGCTCATTTAAACTCAATCATTTCGAACTTTAAGCGAACTGATCTCAAGTAGCTCACGAGCATCACAAATTGTTTACCCTCTAACCATTATTTCACTAGTTTCATTAACTTAATGATAAATGAATAATCCAATCACACATCCTAAATCAACTATAACCTTAGGTTTTGATTAATATAAAGTTAATTTATAACAAAAGTGCAGCTATGATAACTAGTAACAAAGTTACATCCCCACCATTCATGTGGAACCAACCAACCAATCAACTAGTTGAAACTTGTGATTTGCGTCCTATATTGTTAGGTGATCAAGCTGCATTTAATAGTGGATCTGTTAAGTTTAAAAGATTCAGCATTTCACAAGTTCAAATTGAATCAACAGCCACAAATAAAGGAGAGCACATGCAATGCCATCCAAGCATGCAAAAAAAAAAATAAAAATAAAAATAAAAAACAGAAGAAGAAGAAGAAGAAGAAAGAATTGAAGTAGTTTTTATTCAAGTATTATATCAAACAATTAGTGTGCACTTATTGATAAACTGAAAATCAGTTTGGACTGAAAATCAGTTTCGAAAATGCCCCTTCAAAAATCACGACGCCTAAAGCAAGGGCCTTTCTCTATATGAGGAAGACTTGCTGGTTACAACGTACATATATATAAGAGTTAATAGCCAAAATGGTCCCTGAGGTTTGCTCACTTTTGCCACTTTAGTCCAAAACCCAAATTTGTTACATCTGGGTCCCCGAGGTTTGCATTTTGTTGCCATTTTAGTCCAAAAATGAAATCTGGTCAGATTTCTCAAAAAAACCTCAAGTTTTGTCCTTTTGCACAGGGGTAAAATGGTCATTTTGCTTTTCATTTAATATTTTCTTAATTCACAAATTAATATATATATATATATATATATATATATATATATATATATATATATATATATATATATATATATATATATATATATATATATATATATATATATATATATATATAATAATAATAATATACACACATCATCAGAAGATGCAGTTCATCTTCATCATGTTCTTCAACACTCTCTCTCTCTTCTCTGAAATACCTCCACACCACCACCGCATCATCCCCACCACCACCATCCCACTGCCGCCAACACCACCACCACCGTGATGAGAACCGACATCGGAAAACGACATCCATCTCTCTCATTCTCTCTCCAAACACCCATCTCTCTCTCCTCTCTGTCGAACACCACCACCACCGTGATGAGAACCGACATTGGGATTAGGGTTTTCAGTAGGGGTGGTGGGTTGAATCGTGTTGGTTGCTGATTTGGGTTAGGGTTCCGCTGGCTGAATCGTGTTGTTGCAGGTTTGGGGTTAGGGTTCCGGTGGCTGAATCGTGTTGTTGCAGGTTTGGGGTTAGTCGAAGACGGTTTGCAGGTGGTTGGTGATTAGGGTTGTTGCAGGTTTGAAGGTGGTTGTGGTGGTGTGTTGTTGGAGGTGGTGGGTGAAGGAGGGAGACAGAGAGATGGTGGTGGTGGTGGATTAATGGTGGTGGTGATGAAATTGGGTGCAGGTCTGCTTCAACATCTTCAATTCCAAAACCAAGAAAAAATCCAAATCCTCACCGGAGCTCCGAGAACAACAACAAACCCAATCATCCAAACAAGCTACAAGATTAGTTAAATCAACTGGGTCAATCTCTTCACCTCGATCCATACCAGAATTGTACAGAGAAAAAGGCCACAATCTCAAAAAGTTCTCGTTTTCGGAGCTCCGAATTGCTACTAATAATTTTAACAGGATGTTGAAGATCGGTGAAGGTGGGTTTGGAAGTGTTTACAAAGGCTCTATTAAACCGGTTAGTGGTGAAGGTGATCCGCTTGTGGTTGCCATCAAGAAACTCAATAGAAATAGCCTGCAGGTAGATTATGTTATGTTTTCATCTTTGAACAATAATTGAATTATGTTATTTTTTGTTTGATTTTTATGTCATGAGTTAGGCATATGTGAAAAATGGTTCACATTTGACCTTAGTTATTGAAAAATGGTTCACATCTTGTGATGGTTTCTGGTTGTGTTTTAGAGAGAGAGAGAGAGAGAGAAAGAGAGGGGGATACGGAGGAATGTTAGTGTCGCCGGCGTGAGGAGGTGGCGGTGGTGGCGGCAGAGAGGAGTAGAGGGAGAGAGAGAGAGGTGGTGGTAGGTTTATTATTTTTAATTAATAATTAGTTATAATAAAATGAAAATGACCATTTTACCCCTGTGCAAAATGACAAAACTTGAGGTTTTTTTTGAGAAATCTGACCAGATTTCATTTTTGGACTAAAATGGCAACAAAATGCAAACCTCGGGGACCCAGATGTAAAAAATTTGGGTTTTGGACTAAAGTGGCAAAAGTGAGCAAACCTCAGGGACCATTTTGGCTATTAACTCTATATATAATAACACTTGGTAACACAATGTAAACAACACATAGGGTAAGTTGAACTCGAGAAAGGTTATTTTTAAGTGTACAAAACACTACTAACTCACCTCGACAGTCTTGTGACGATCCAAAGTGTGATCTCATGCCCCAACACATCTAATATCTCTATTGAAATGATCATGTGTAAATGACATACCATTATCTTAATAGATACGCACCAGAAATTCATCTAGCAATATGCTAAAGTCTAATACAATAGGTTTGTAATGTGCGGGTTTTTAACTCAACTCAAACTAAGACATATGCATTCGAAAACATAACTTTCTAAGCCATTTGTGATCCACAACTCAATACGATTGTATCAAAATCCAAGTTCTTCTTCAACCCCAATTTTGTAGAAAAATCAACTCAAGTTCCATTGAGTCCAACAATGCAACATGCATCAGCCCAACCCAGCCCACCTTGACTTATTAGTGTGATCCACTCTCTTCTTTAATAAGAAAGTAATCAAATATAACTTCTTCCCTCATTTCATAGTAGAGGTGGGCAATCGGGATTTTGGTCTAAATCCCGCGCATGTTAAGGGACATAATTTTGTGTTTAGTATGGTATGATTTGCTATTCAGAAGAGGGTAGCGGCGCAACTTGTTGTCCGTCTACCTACCATTAGTCTGTAATCGTCTCTGTTTTAATGTTGCCTATGAAATGAAACATCATAATTTGGAGATTGGAAAAAAAAAAGTCTAAATCGGTTCGGGTTGGAGCAAAAAAGTTAGGCTCGGTTTTTTGTGAGGTCGATTTGGTATTTTAGATTCTAATTTACTGTTAGCAACTTCAATTGTTTAATCACTTAACTTAAACAACCTTGTAAACCTCTCTTTATTTCATTATATGTAGCAATTTGACCTGATTTGCTGACCACTCGTGACTTTCAACAAATAAAAGAAAGCAATAGTGGTCCCAAACCAAATGCATGCATGTCCAATTTTTGCAACTACATCTGATGGAAAACGTTTGAGTTAGACATTCTCAACAGTCAACACATTAATTAATACTAAATCCTTTTTTTTTTTATCAATGTTGGGACATTAAATTCATTTAAACTTAAAAGATACATCATGTGTTACACCATAATCCAGTGATCCACAACAGGGTTGTTGCTACTTTTTTTTGATACCCTAAGCGAACTATAAAGTGAGGGCCTTAATTTCGCCGATGAACTCTCCTCCAATTCCGACGCCATGGATGATTACCCTTACATTTTTCGTCTAGTGATAGCCGATAGCCTATAAATTGAAAGCAGCTTGCGATGGGAAGTGGGAGCGATGATTGCTTATTAGATCGAATAGAGTTGTATTTAGGGGCTTTAGGCCGCTAAATATTGATTATTAGATCGATAGTTGTTGTGTTGTAATAGTTGGAAATCAAGGCGAAATGGGTTTTAAAACTTAGCTTTTTTTGCTAAATAATATTTATTTTGGGCTCTTTCAATGAAAAACCAGTTTAGTTTTGGAATAAACGTATTTATTTGGGCCTAATACATATATATTATATATAAAAACTTTCTAAAAACTTGGAGGCCCTTATTTTTTATGGCTCTAGACCCGTGCCTAGGTTGCCAACCCTATGGAGACGGCCCAGATCCACAATACCACATGATCAATTCCTTTTTCCCTTGAGCCCAACATTGCTGCATGCTCCAGCCCAACCTAACTAGGCCTATCAGTGTGATCTACTCTCTTCTTTAAAAAGAAAGTAACCCTTTATTTCAAATAGAAAATAGAGGTGTGCAAAACTTGGTTTGGGCCTATAGTGGTTCGGTTTATAAACCGGTTTGGTTTTTTTCTGGTTTAGTCACAAATCAGTTCGACCCAAATTGGTTTGGGTTAAGAACCGATTTTAGGGTTGAAAACCCCAACCTATCCAAATCGATTAAGGCCGGGCCCTAACCATTTTTTATTTTTGTTTAAAAATACAAATTAAAAAAATAACTAAAATTATCTACTTTATTTTATATTCAAAAACATAGAAAAACATTAACGGCGCCAAAAACTTGACGTGTGCGGGTGTATATATATTTTTAATGTATATTTTAGCTCTTTTTACTCGCCGATTCAAGTTTTAAATTTATAAAACACGATATTCTACTATCACTCTACAAACACGTTAGGGCAAGTGCACCCATCGCGGGCGTAGTATAGTGATGGTAAAATACCGAGGTCGTCCAAGGAAACAAGAGCTTTTAATACCGGTTTATCGTTAACGTCTAATCAAACCAAACTTTGATGAAAATGTTTTAAAGCTATAAAAAGATAAAATAAAAAGCAAAAATAAAATATAAAGACAAGAATAAATCACTTGGTTCCAACTCCTCTTTTATGTATCCTTTAATGATTTCCTCACTTTGGTCATTTTAAGAGATTATCTTTAAGTTATAGTAGTAGGCCCCCTTCCAAACAACGTTACCCTCAACCTACTGGTCTGAATCGGCAAGGATACAGTCCCGCAAGGTCGGATTATTGAAAGATAATTAAGTAAGTTATTAATGCAAAAAGTGGTGGGCCCCCTTCCAGGCAACGATGACCCTCAACCCTTTGGTCTGAGTCAGCAGGGATACAGTCATCGCAGGGTTGGTTTAAAGTTTTAATAGTAATTTATAGATAAGGGATTCAAGCGGTTTGCACTTCTCCCACGGGGGTTAAGAGCGTTCGCTCGTGAAGTGTTACTAAGCTTGAACCAGGTTCTCGCATGATCTATACACTGAACGAGACATAAAATTTACCTAACCACCCTTCTAACCCCCATCCAGGCAATTAACGCACTTTATATAAACCGTAAAGACACGAATATGTGAATCAACAACATATGAAGAATGATTAGATAAATTTGCCTTTAATATAAAAAAAACTAGTTATTAAAGTCATTAATGTATACCCAATTAAAAAGTTGCCAAAGATTGGAAATCAAAAAGTAATACATAAAATATTTGTCTTCACCAAGTGATGTAAGAGTTTAGCCAAGCATGACCTTTGTTTGACAAAGACTCTTACGATCGATCTTGGATCCCCGAGACTACTACACACTTTAAATGATGGAAGATGGATGATGGTGGTGGAGTGGTGGCAAGTGAGAGAGAAGTGGTTTACCAATAGATGGTTTGGAATGGAACCAAGCACATCTATTTATAGCTGAAAACAGGACGTTCACCACGGCCCGTGCCAGCCTGGCATGGCCCCGTGGCTATATCTCTCTCTCTCTCTCTCTCTCTCTCTTCATCATTAACTGCAGTGTCAGGTCTTGTACTAACACGGCCCCGTGTGTCAACAGCACGACCCGTGGCCGATGTACTTGCTGTACTATCTAAGATTCTGCAAATCTTAGAGTTGACCACGCCCCGTGTTGGCTTAGCATGGTCCCGTGTTGGTTGTCTGTTTTGTCCTTTGTTGTTGTCTTTTCTTCCGCAGAGATTCTAGTCTTGGACACGGCCCGTGTCTGATGGACACGGCCCCCTGTCAGGTCTTCTGATTTTGCCATTTTCTTGGTTTGGATTGGATTGGGGCTTGGCGAGTTGCGTCAATCCTCCTTCTTTGTATTTATGTTGGTTTTTATTGTTATTTTGCTCCTTTTGCACATTTAAGCTCTTTTGACCATGTAAATTAAAAAGGAACAAAGAAACAAGTTTTTTCCAACATTAGTACAGAAAAAGGGTTGATTTTACACCGTATTTGATACAATTTATATGTTGTATTTTATGCACATCATGTACCTTGCTAAACTCCTGCCACCCTCCGACAAAAACTATGCCTTCACTACCGCAAGCTCTTCGACCTTCCCACTCAGATTTGCAATCTTTAACTTTGAGTCTGACATCTCTTCCTCATGCTTCTTCTGCATAGCCTCAATTTTTTCCTTCACGTCAGTTTCGCCTGTTTTATGTAAGTCCTTTTCTGTAAAATAAGTTAGAAAATTCTGAATACAAAAGCATAAGGTATCAATAAAGGAGTTGTTTTGGTCAAAAATCACACAAGGATAATGTAACCAAATCTGATTTTTGTGAGGTTGGATGCTTGGTTAAATGAACAAAAGTTTAAACAAGAAATGAATGAAAATGGTGATGAACACAAGGATTTATACGAGGAAAAAGCCCTTGATCAATGAATGATCTCCGGCATAAAAAACCTCGGACAGTGAAAACTATCACTTTCAACTATATTGAACAATAAAGGTTACAACTTTGGAAGATAACAAGCTTGTTACAATGATTGCTAATGTGTTTGTGTGTGTGTTCGCCAACTGATTTCTGAGAGAGTTCGAATATGTCAATGTGTTTCTAATAATAGCTTGTTATCCCCTTAAAAGATAGAAAATAACTAGATAAATAACTATCCGAAAAATAAGCTTGCCATCCACGATCACCACAACGGCTATCATCTTGTGCACGTGCTATAATAAAGAGCATATTCCCCTGGAATCTCGGTTAGAACAAGCCTCCTTCGAAATATACCTGCGAAACAAGCTAAAAGATGATGGAAACAATTGTTAGTTTTAGAATATCAAAGAGGATCCTGGATCCTTAGCCCTCCTGCACCATTTCCTGAGGATCCTTGATCCAGGCTGAACTGAGGATCCGTGATCCTTGACTAATAAAATTCTATCCCTAACAATTGCCCCCAAACATGACTAGTTGAAATCCAATCAGATAGTCATGTTTCAGCAAAATGCGGACTAGCCGTTACATATGGATAGAGCCGTTACAGGCTTACGTCAGCGATGATCATCCCTGCAACAAACAATCATTATAAATAGGATAAGGATAGGGGCGGGATTTAGCATTTAAATTCGAGATACTTCCCCTTTAAATCCTCATTCGAAGATCACCACTGGAATCACCTTCCTTCTTCTCTCTAAATTTCTTTTTATCGATCCTCTATTTCTTCAAAGTTCCATGGCTAGAATGAACACCCGATCCTCTCCTGCTAAGAATCTTGAGCACAACAGCCCATTGAAGAGTCCGGGCCTTACCAAAAACCCCTCCATGGAACTTTGTCGCTTCACTGATCCTGAAGTTGATCAGTTACGCCATTGCTTCCCGGATGGTACCATTTTCCGGCTATTTGACTCTTCAATGAAGAGTGATTGCATATCAGACGTCCAGGTCACCTTTCCTGCAGCCCCATGCCAAATAGGCTTCACATATCCTTTCCCAACTCTCACACAGGGCTTCTTCACACTAACCGGTCTGTGTTACATTCAAGCCATGCCGTTGGTGTGGAGAGTCTTGTATACCCTTGAGCACATCATAGAACAGGAGGGAATAGATATAGGTCTGTCGGAGTTGAGCCGCTTGTACAACCTAGTTAGCCATGGTTCTCATCGCTTCCTCTTCAAGCATAAGCCACATAATCCCCATCCCTTGCTGAAGGTCACCAAAAACGACGGTAACTGGAGAAACAGTTCTTCTTCGTGAGAAGAGATTCCATCCCAAATGGGAATCATCTTCCTAAGAATTGGAACACCCAGGGTAGGATATAGGATCCTTAGGCTAGGTCCACGGTAAGACTTTTCCTTTCTGTTGAGGATAACTGATCTTTTCTCTTTTGTCTTATGCAACTATTTCCATGTCACACATTCAAGGTTCACCTGTCACTGAAGAGAGAATCTCTGCCTTCTGGAAGCTTGATCCTACCGTTAGAACTTATCCACCAAGAACAAAGGATTCTCACAAAATCTCTTCCACTTCCTACACAATGTCTAGTAAGTATCCATCTTCATAAATATGTAATTGAAAAGTTAAATAATGAATACTTATCTGATTGTTGATGATGTGTGTAGGCGCTGCCAAGTCTTCAAAGTCTGCCTCCAAGTTCAGTGTTGGTGACATCCAGGATATCGTATCCCCAAGGTCCATCAAAAAGGAGCTGGCTACAAGCCAAAGCATGCCAGAGGCTAAGGGTATGAACACTAGGGGCAAAGGGACCAAAAGGAAGAAGCCCACTGAATCCTCTGAAGGTCTCCCTCTGATGGAACGCCAATTCCATGACTATGTCTCCGAGGTAAGGATCTGGTATCCCGAAACTTGTATTGTTTATAAGGATAAAGGATCTTGAGAATTGAGTCTTTCCTTGCAGAAATTTGCTGAGGTCCAAATCCTCCTAGACCAACGCTTGGACGAAGCTGAAGAGAAAATCCTCGACCTCCAAAAGATAACACTTGCCAAGGACAAGAAGATCTCCTCACTCGAGAAGGATAACAATACCCTGCATAAGGAGCTGCTCCTTGCTGAGATCACTGCTAATAAGGAGAGGATGGAGGTTATCGACGGAGCCAAACACTCTGCTGCCATTGTGATGCTGAAGATCAAGCTTCAAATGGCTAAGGAAGCTGCTGATCCTTCCTTTGATCTGAGTGGGACGTGGAGGCTTGGACAAAGAGGCTGGCAGAGCTAGGAGACGATGAGGAGCCTGAAAAGGTGCTGGCCCTTGAAGCTGGTGGGAGTGGAGCTAAGGATCCTGAGGATGCAGCAGTGGCAGGTGGTAGTGGTCAAGGCGGACGAAGCAGTCAAGGTGTAGGCTGCATAAATGGGCGATGATGGAAATTTCTAGACGTGGTTGGAGCCCATTTTTTGTGGTTTAGTGGTTTTATTTGGTGGTGTTTTGGTTTCAAACAATGATGGTCTGTAATAACTTTAGACAATAGCTTTTAGGGTTAAGGATCACTGATCCTTTTGGACAATAGAGGGGTGACAAAGGTGGATGGGTCCTTCTGTTTGTGGAGGATGAAGCCTTTGGTGGCCCTCGCCTTTTATTTTCCTGCACTTACGTGAACCTTGTTAATATGGACACCCTTTGCCAACCCAAGTGGACGGGCCACGTTTTGCTGGTAGAAGCTTGGGTTGGCAATTTTGACAACCTTTAAAAGGGTTAATTGATAAATAAATAAAACTTTAACTTTGGCTATCTTTTGTGTTACCAATGTTGTGTTGTTTTATTCATATTCATTTATCAATTTAGGTTTTATAACTTTAAAACTTACAAGTTGTTAGAAAAGATAACCAATGTTTGTCAAAATCAGTTCACGTTAAAAGATTAAAAATTATATGATTAAGGATCATATATCCTGTTGTCAAAGAATAAGGGTAGTAATAAAGAATAAAACAAAGGCAAACAAGGATCATACCAGAGAACCCAAGTTAGGATTCTATATCCTTAAGACTTATAACTATGCCAACAAAAGATAGGAACCAGTAGAAAGTTAGGATCCTGGATCCTTACCTGTTTAGCTTTGGAAACCTGTAATAACACACCACTTGGGACTAAGCCAATTGTCAAAGGATAAGAATCATTAGTAACTGGGGACAAGCCCAACAAGCTGGGGACAAGCCTAAAAACTGGGGACAAGCCCAAATATACTTAAGTAAACTGGAGTATGGCCCAAACTGGCGACTATCCAAACTTGAGTGACATGAAAATGCCAAAACCTTAGCTAATGTGAAAACGTTAGAAACCTTAGGAACGGATGTATGGTACGTCTACCGTTATACTTAGGATCCAAAATACAGCTAATAACAATGAAACTGCCAGCCCCTAAAGCGGGTACTGGTCCTGTTGCCTTAAACTATACTAGGATAATCGTGCGCAACTGGCGAAGGTGTTGAAACCTGATTCGTAGAAGGTAATAGATACCTTAGACTGGGGACAAGCCCATAAACTGGGGATGAATCCAAAAACTTTGGAGATTTATCCAATCACTTGGTCCTTTGTCAAGACTACACCTAATTCTGCAAAACTTAAAACTTGATGAAAAAGGATAAAGGATCCTAGTACCCTCTCCTTATAATCAAATGAATTAAAGAACTTGTGAAATAATAAGTAAATCATTACCAGAATGAGGATCATATATCCTCTGAGGATCCTTACCATGAAATGAGTATCAGGATATCTAAGGATCCTGGATCCTTCTTACATGAAGTACTTCTTCAAATGGACAGCATTCCAAGCCCTTGGTAAAAGATCACCTTTCATTGTTAGTAAACGATACACCCCCTTTCCTGCCTCAGCTTCAATTAGATAGGGACCTTCCCACTTTGGTGCTAGCTTGCCATCGGCAGGATTTGTGGTATTTTGAAATGTTTTCCTCAAGACCAAGTCACCAACTTGAAATTTCCTGATCCTGACATTCTTGTTATAAGCTCCAGCCATTCTTTGTTGATAGCTAGCCAATCTTATCCTTGCTAAATCTCTGAGTTCTTCTATGGTATCCAGATCTTGAGTCAAGTTTTCAGCATTTCCTTCCGGATCATGGATGCTTGTTCTTGCAGTAGGGACTACCATCTCTGTAGGGATCACAGATTCAGCTCCAAAGACTAAGGAGAATGGAGTTTGACCAGTAGCATTCTTAGGAGTTGTTCTATCAGCCTATAATACATATGGTAGCTCTTCTGCCCATTTCCCTTTCTTGGATCCAAGCTTCTTCTTCAGGTTATTGATGCTGATCTTGTTGGATGATTCTGCTTGACCATTAGCTTGTGGGTGGACTGGTGTTGATGTTATCATCCTAATCCCCCAGCTGTCACAAAAGTTAGTAGTTCTACTCCCAATGAATTGGGATCCATTATCACAAACAATTTCAGAAGGTATGCCAAATCTAGTAATGATGTTTCTTTTAATAAAGGACATAACTTCTTTTTCTTTGACTTGTGCAAAGGCTTCAGCTTCTATCCACTTGGAAAAGTAATCAGTCATGACAAGTGTTTTGGTCAAAAATTACCGAAGTAATTAAGTGATCAAATTAGTTAAGTGAGGTAGTGTGCTAGAAAGTGTGTTGGAAATATACTTGTTAAGTTATTTGGAAAAACAGTACTCAGGATACGGCTCAGGATATTGAGCTGTATCTATGATCAAACAATGAGCAAAAATAAAGTAAACGACACGAGATGTACGAGGAAAGCCCTTGATCAATCTAGATCGCCGGCATAAAACCTCGGGAGCTGACAATCGCAGCTGCCTTGTTCTTCAATTGCTTCAAAAATCAGGATACAGTGCGGGATGTGGTACGGATCGACTAAGTGTTACAATGAATATGAAATACAAGTGTGGTGTTTGCAATTAGCTAGATAGTGTAAGTGTTCGAGAGTGTAAGTGTGAATTGTTGTGTTCTAAGCTGATCCGACCTCATCTATTTATAGTAAAGATAAAATAACTAACTACCCTAAACTCGCGGGATCCACCGAATATTCCTTCTTGGAACGTTGTAGACCTGGTCTTTCGGGCTCAACGTCTCTTTCTCAACAAATTCGTCCGAGTCTTGTGGAGAAGAAGTCCTCTTGACCGTTAGCAAGTCTCAACCCTTAACCTGCACGTGGTTAATTCAATAAGCCTCAGGATATCGCCCAATATGTTAGCAATATCCTCTTCCAGCATCCTGATCACAAATAAACAAACAAAGGCAGGATATTGGTCAGGATACATATGTTAAGAAAATGACCCCTAACAATTGTCCCCAAATATATCGGTTGGGATACCAATCCAACGGATATATTTCAAAAACCTTATCCCACAACTCAAGGCATTTAAAATGAAGCGACGGTCAAGATCACATCATAACTTCCAACGCGTTTTTTACTCCATGGAGATCCACAATGCCCCTATATCTTCTCTTTTCTTGTTTGAAAAGCAGATATCTTCAACAGACCCTTCAAGTAATTCTCCATTTTTGACTTTCTTCCTGTCAATTTACTTCATCTTTCTAGCAATGGCCGCCGAGACCTTCACCCAGCAGAATCTTCTCAAAAATCCCGAGAAGGAGATCTGCGCTTTTGACAACGCAGATATTGCAGCTTTAAGAGCCTCCGGCGCTTTCCCTGACAGCACAGTCTTTAGGCCATTTGATCGGTCAATCCGATCGGATGTTTCTTCTACCGAATGGATCTGTTTTCCAGCATATCCTTTTTCACTAGGTCTTCGATACCCTTTTCCTGAATTCATGATGCAATTCTTTCGTATTACTGGCATCTCTTTTGCTCAAACCATGCCCATGGTTTGGAGAGTACTAATTGTACTCAACCAAATCAAAAACCTCCATTGTTCTGACCTCTGCATCGAGGATCTACCTATTGCTTATCGCCTCCGATCCCACGGCTCTAGCCGGTTCTTGCTTTTTTCAACCTCCAGCAAACCCCTGATTCTCAAAGCCACCAAAAACGAAGACGGATGGCAACGCAAATTCTTCTTTGTCAAACGAGATTCCATTGCTGAGGGTGCCAACCTTCCGGTGGAGTGGTTAACCACCGGTAGGATCATAAATATCCTTATAGACGATTTAATTGTTATCCCCTATTAATATTCTTCTTTTTGACCTTTATGCAGTGAACTTTAAGGAAGTTGCTCCTCCTACCGCTGAGTCAGAAGAGAGAATCAATACCGTTTACCGGTTACCTGCAATAGACAGGACTTTTACCACACACGTTCCGAGTTCAAGTCAGTACTCGTCATCCGAGATGTCTGGTAAGAATTCCTTTCAAAATAATTAGTCAAAACAATATAATGATAAAGAGTAAAACTTTTCCCTTTACGCAGCACCAGCTAAGATCCCTGAAGTCTTTGATCTTGACGAACTGGATAGCTATTCTGACCAGATCCAGGTCAAGAAAGAACCTGGCTCCAAGACCACTGCTACGTCCAAACCCAGTAGCTCCAAAGCCATCATCATTCCTAAACCTTCACCGGCTACCAAACCTCGGAGTTCAAGTTCTCGCAAAAGGAAAGAACCCGATTCCCCTGTCGTTTCTGACACATTTCCTTATGAAAAGCATGGATTCATCGAAGCCAGCGGTTTTATGACTTCTTTTCTCAACCAGGTTAGTATCTTTATATCATATCCTGCAATTTAGACTATTTTCAAAGACTTAATAATAATATTGATCCCTGTCCTTTTACCTTTGTAGGGTCTTGAGCGTTTGGTTCACTTATATCAAGAATCCTGCAAGCTTAACAAAACACTTGAATCTAAGCTAAAGGAAGCAGAAATCACAATTTCTGACCAAGGTATGATCGCGGCCGCCAAGTCTCGTCATTACGAGGAGAAATACAAAGCTATGACCCAGGAACACCAAGTTGCTCTTAACAAAGCTACTCTTCAAGCCCAAGCCGATCTGGAAGCTGCCCATGTGCAGTACGAACGGGATATGGTCAGTTACCGAGAAAGCCTCAAAAGTTCCGTCGTCATTTCTCTTCTCCAGGCTAGGTTGAAGATGGCTCACGAAGCCAAAACATTAGGCTTCGAATGCCCTTCTTGGGACGTTGGTGCTTGGGAGACCAAGCTGAAGAATCTTGGCGGTACCTCTTCCAAATCAACTGTCGATGAACCTTCTAAAGCAGTTGAAAAGGCAATCGATGCTGACAAGGATGCTGAGGCGGATCCCAAAATGGATGTTGCTGAAACCGCTATGGAGCAAGAAGGCACTACCCCCTAGAGCTTATTTTCATTCGAACAATTTTATGTCTTTATGAACAATTTTCATTTCCATCTCTAAACAATTTGATAACCGAAGGCGGATGGGTCCTGGGTTTCAGGATGAAACCTTCGGTTATCAACCAGTATTGATCGCTTTAAGAATAATTTCATCTTTTGACTTATTTTCTGTTACCTTGCATTGTTTAGTGTAAGTCTTGGCTTTGTAAAAATTTCATACTGTTATTTTACAAAATATCCTGACCAGTATGCTTAAAAACATACTGCAGAAGCCTTTTATAGATCCTCCAGACGTTCCTTTAACTTTATAAAAATTTCTTTAGAAAGTAAAAAATAGTTTATCTCTTCAAAACCAAGTTTTGATGATGATCAAAGTTCCAAGCCAATACTAGTTTCAAACATCCTAATCAAATATCCTTAAAAGGACTTTGAGGATATATGCCAGGATACTTAACATAATGTTACCAAAAACTTAAATGAGGCTTACAAAGGAAAGATCATACCAGACATAGGATATAAGCCTATTACCGAACTTCAATCCCTTTGCAACTCTTCCAATGAAGATGTCCCCAGTGCAAGGTACTTAGTGCATTAGTCACAAACTTCATTCTTTTAGCTTTACACCACCATCTTGGCAGGGATGTCCCCTGTGTACAATGTCTTCAAATATCTTAGAAATCTACTTAATGTCAGTTTTCATGGCATAAGCAATTTCTCACGTCCCGAGGGTATAACCCAAGGATGTACTGGAGATAAATCCTTTGTATCCTGGGGAAAATCCCAATTTTTCATGCGCTACAGGCGGGAGTGTATAAACTCCAAGACTTAGAAAGGTGAAAACCTTTAAACCTTAGAGAGTATGAAAATACCCTTTCGTGAGAGAGGGTGATCAATCCTCATATACCGTTAGGATTCAGGATATAGCCAATGGTAACGAAATTGTCAGCCACTTTTACATGGACTGGTCCCGCCACCTTGAACTATCCCTGAATAACTTGCGCTCCAGGCGGGGTGTTTAAACCCAATTCGGAAGAAAGGTGAATACCTTTAAACCTGTGAAGGGATCAGTATCCCTTAATCGTGAGAGAGGGGGCCAATCCTCTAATCTTCTGAGTTATCCTGAGTGCATATCCTGGAGCTATATCCTGAAACATATCTTGCAAAACAAATGTAAACTAAGGTGGGTGTTAGCTTGGCTAACACCCCTCCGATGCTTAAGTCAGTATTAGGTTACAAAGAACAAATTAAACCAAACATGTTTAAAAGAAGTAGAATTCATACCATCCTGAGTTAGAAATTAAATTCTAACTCACTTGAAATAGAGCTTAAGGTGTATAGCATTCCAAGATCTCGGTAGCATATCCCCCTCCATATTCTTGAGTCTATATGCTCCTTTCCCTGCTTCTGATTTAACTTCATATGGTCCTTCCCATTTTGGAGCTAACTTGCCATCGGCAGGATTAGTAGTATTTTGGAAAGCCTTTCTTAACACCCAATCTCCAACCTTAAATCTTCTGGTTCTAATATTCTTGTTATATGCCCTGGATATTCTCTGTTGATATGCTGCCATCCTTAGCCTCGCTGCATCTCTCTTTTCATCTATAGTATCTAAATCCTGACTCAAGGCTTCGGGATTCTGCTCAGGATCACTTAAGATAGATCTTGCAGTAGGTATTGTCATCTCCGTTGGAATCACTGCTTCTGCTCCAAACACCAACGAAAATGGGGTTTGACCTGTTGCATTCTTTACCGTTGTCCTATCAGCCCATAAAACAAAGGGTAATTCTTCTGCCCATCTTCCTTTTTTGGCTCCAAGCCTTTTCTTTAAGTTATTGACAATTATTTTGTTTGAGGATTCTGCTTGTCCATTTGCTTGAGGATGTACCGGAGTAGATGTGATCATTTTGATTCCCCAACTCTTGCAAAAGTCTGTAGTCCTCTTACTTATGAACTGAGAACCATTGTCACAGATTATCTCAGCTGGTACTCCAAATCTGGTCAGGATATTCCTCTTTATGAAGGATACTACTTCTTGGTCTCTAACTTGAACAAATGCTTCAGCTTCAACCCACTTAGAGAAATAATCCGTCATTGCTAGCATAAAGACTTTTCCTCCCGGAGCTTTTGGTAGCTTTCCCACTATATCCATACCCCACTTCATAAATGGCCAAGGGGAAACAATAGGATATAATGGTTCAGCCGGTTGATGCAGTATGTTACTATGTCTTTGACATGCGTCACATCTTCGAGCATATTCTGCGGCATCTTTTCTCATTGTTGGCCAATAATATCCTGTTCTTAATACTTTTGAGAATAACGACCTGCCCCCAGCATGGTTACCACAATCCCCTTCATGTATATCCTGAAGTACTTCTTTGGCTTCAAGATCCTCCAAGCATCTCAAATACGGTCCTGCGAGAGATTTCTTGTATAAAATATTATTTATAATAGTGAACCGTGATACCTTCATCCTAAATGCCTTAGGATTTTCATTTCCAGGGATGTGTCCTTCTTTGAGATATCTCATGATTGGAGCCGTCCAGGATTCAGGATCCTCCTCAGGATATTCTGCTCCAGGATTCTGTATACTAGTTACTTCTTTATCCTGAGGATTCGTTGCAGGATATAAGACATGTAATATTGGTATTTGCGTCCCTTCAGGTATCCTGATCGATGATCCCAAATTTGCTAGGGCATCCGCTTCAGCATTATCTTCCCTTGGTACCTGTTCAAGTATAAAAACATCGAAATATCCTGCTAATTTTTTGAGAATATCGAGATATTCGATTAATTTCTCACCCTTAACTGCATAGGATCCATTAAAATGGTTAGTAATTAACAAAGAGTCAACATACACTTGCAAATTTTTGATACTCATGCTCTTAGCCAACTCTAATCCTACAATTAAAGCCTCATACTTTGCTTCATTATTAGTAGCAGGAAATTCACACCTAATAGCCTGGGGTAATATATCCCCCTGTGGCGATTTTAGTAGTATTCCTAATCCTACTCCTCTTACATTAGATGCACCATCAGTATATAATATCCAGGATCCTGAGGATTCTCCTAGCTGTTGAACTTCTAGGTCTACCTCGTCCTGAATGTCACTACTAAAGTCAGCCACAAAGTCAGCTAAAGCCTGAGATTTTATGGCACTTCTAGGTTCATATACTAAATCATAAGCACTCAACTTTACTGACCACTTGGCCATCCTGCCTGACATCTCTGGTTTCCTAAGCACATTTTTGACAGGATAATTCGTTTTAACATGTATCCTATGTGTCTCGAAATAATGTCTAAGCTTTGTTGATGCCATGACTAGAGCTAATATCAATTTTTCTAAATGAGAATACCTAGTTTCAGCATCTAACAAACTTTTACTAACATAATAAACAGGATACTGCTGACCTTCATGGTCTTTTATAAGAACGGCACTTACAGCATTCCCTGACACAGCAAGGTACAGGGATAGTGGTTCACCATTTTCGGGCTTCATCAATAGAGGTGCGGTTGAAAGATACCGTTTCAAATCCTGCAGGGCTGCTTCATGCTTTTCCCCCCATTCGAATCTTTTGTTCTTCTTTAGGATATCATAGAAGTCTTTGCATTTTTCTGAGGATCTTGAGATAAATCTGTTTAGAGCTGCTACCCGGCCTGTTAATCTTTGTACGTCCTTCATATTTGAGGGTGATTTTATGTCTAGGATAGCTTTGATCTGCTCTGGGCTTGCTTCTATCCCCCTTTTTGTCACCATATATCCAAGAAACTTCCCTGCCCCCACTCCGAAATGGCATTTAGCAGGATTTAGCTTCATGTTGTAGTGATCCAGGATATCAAATGCTCCTTTGATATCCTGGAGGTGATCCTCAGACTTTTTAGATTTCACCACCATATCATCGATATATACCTCCATGGTGTCCCCCAGTTTGTCTTTGAACATCATGTTCACCAATCTTTGGTATGTTGCACCTGCATTTTTTAAACCAAAAGGCATAGCTGTATAACAATAAATACCTGTTGGTGTCATGAAGGCGGTATCCTCCTGGTCAGAAGGCTCCATTTGGATCTGTTGAAATCCTGAGGATGCGTCCAAGAAGGTCAGCATTTCATGCCCGGCAGTGGCATCTACCATTGCATCAATATGGGGAAGAGGAAATGGGTCTTTAGGACAAGCTTTGTTCAAGTCTGTGTAGTCTACACAAACTCTCCATTTCCCATTCTTCTTCTGTACTACAACCACGTTTGCTAACCACCTTGGGAACTTAACCTCTCTGATCATTCTGGACTTTAATAATCTTTCAACTTCCTTCTGGATAATCGCGTTCCGCTCAGGAGCAAACTTCCTTCTTTTTTGTTACACAGGCTTGAATGATTTATCAATTCCAAGCTTGTGAGTGATAATATCTTTGGATATGCCTGTCATATCCTCATGCTTCCATGCAAACGTAGACATCCTGCATTTCAAAAAGTTAATTAATTGTTCTTCAATATCCTGAGGGATATTGGTCCCTACGAGCACCGAGATATCGGGGTTATCCTGGTCCAGGATAACTTTCTTCACATCCTGCTCCGGATCCTCCACGATATCCTGGGCCCGTGTCTTTAATTGCTATGCTGCACTAGTTTTGGCTGAGGATTTCATCGAGGATGAGTAGCATTCTTTCGCCTCCTGCTGATCGCTATCAACTTTAACAACTCCCCAAGGGGTAGGTATCTTGATGCATTGGTGATATGTTGATGGCACGGCCTTCACATCGTGAATCCACGGTCTTCCCAGTATAATGTTATAGCAGGATAGAGAGTCCATCACACAGAAACGTTGTATCGAGTTGACTCCTTCAACGTACACCGGCAACTTTATCTCTCCCACTGTGTTTCTGGCCTCTCCGCTGAACCCAACAAGCACGGTGGACTTCGAAGTGATATCCATTGGAGATACATTCATTCTTTTAAGTGTCTCTAGTTGGATTATGTTGACGGAGCTGCCATTATCAACCAATATCCTGCGTACAAAATGGTTAGCCACATATAACGTTATTACCAGAGCATCATGGTGAGGATCCTGGACAGTATCCCTGTCATCAGCATCAAATGTGATCACTTTGTCAGTTGTGAGTGTAGTCATCCTGATAGGTTTGTCTCCCCTTTCGGCTTTGGCTTCCTTTGCATGTCTCTTTGCTGCCGAATACGAAGTTCCACAAATGTCGGATCCCCCCGAAATGAAGTTGATTATCTTGGCATCCGCGGGAGGTGATGCTGCTCGTTCAGGACCCTTCTCAGTATCCTGACCCTTATTCTTCTTTTTTCCTAAGAGATCTTTCAGATATCCCTTGCTCAGAAGATAGCTTATTTCTTTCCTTAAAGCAATGCAATCCTCAGTCATATGTCCGAAATCTTCGTGGAAAGCACACCATTTCGACTTATCTTTCCAGTCAGCCTTTTGTTGATTCTTTCGAGGCCATCTAGCCTTGTCTCCTAGACCCTGCATAGCATACATCAATTCAGGAATATTAACAGAAAAGCAATATTCAGACAATTCAGGATACTCTTCAGGATCCTCATCTTCGACAGCATTCACTCTCTTGTTTTCATTTCTACCATATGGCTTAGGCCGATATGACTTAAATGAGGATTCCGACTTCCTATTAGTCGATTCATAAGTGTTGGATGAGTTCATCCTTTCTTGCATCTTCTTGTCATCTTCCAGACGGATATATCTCAAGGCCCTATTACGAGCTTCATCGAGATTCCTGCAGGGATTCATTACAAGATCCTGATAAAACTGAGAATCCTTTTGTAATCCCATCTTAAAAGCTTGCACAGCTGTTGCAACATCAAGATGTGGGATATCCAAGGATTCTTGACTAAATTTGTTCACATAATCCCTCAAGGATTCCTGAGGCCCTTGGGTTATCCTGTAAAAGATCACTGGTTAGTGTTTTGGTCAAAAATTACCGAAGCAATTTAATGATCAAATTAGTAATGTGAGGTAGTGTGCTAGAAAGTTTACAGAAAATATGCTTGTTGAGTTATTTAGAAAATCAGTATTCAGGATACGGCTCAGGATATTGAGCTGTATCTGCGATCAAACAGTGAGCAAGTAATAAGCAAAAAGTAAAGGAAACGACACGAGATGTACGAGGAAAGCCCTTGATCAATCTAGATCGCCGGCACAAAACCTCGGGAGCTGACAATCGCAGCTGCCTTGTTCTTCTTATTGCTTTAAACGTCAGGATACAGTGCAGGATATCAACCAGATCGCTAAGTGTTACAATGAATTCGTGTGAGAGTACAAATTACGAAAGAACAAGTGTTAGAGTGTAGTGAGAGTGATTGCAGTGAGAATGTTGTGTCCTATTCGATTTGGTGTTCCTCCTATTTATAGTAACGAAATACAAACAAATATCCCTATAAATTTGGGATGCTCCGAATATTCCATCACGAACGTTGTAGACCGAGTAATAAGGCTTCAACGTCTTTCTTTGAACGGTTTGGACCGAGTCTTCCGTAGAATAAGTCTTTGTGAACGTTGCTAGCTTTCAGCCCACGTACCTGCACATAATCCGTTAGTGATCCTGAGGATACCATTCAGGATGTTACCAATACCCTGAATCTGCACCCCGGATATGAACAAATATTATTTAATCAAGATATAGGCCAAGATATTTCTCAGGATATGAGCTTAGAAATTAGCCCACAACAGTTAGTTTCTCAAAACTTCGACTACAAGAAAATTGACTGTTAAATAAATTAACCAAATGAGCAAATGAAGTAATTGAATGAGGAGGAACGTTTAACAGCCATTTTAAGGCTGATCCTGTTAGAGTAGAACCAAATCCCTTGCACAAGCACGCTTCCTTGAGCTCCGGAGGGATAGGGTTAATCTCCATTCTTTCCCTATACTGGGCAATATGCTCCTCAGGATCCGTAGTCCCATCATAAAGCTTCATGTTGGGGGTTTGGAATCTCTTCGGGATCTCAGCATCACAGATAGGATATGCAAAACGAGATATCTTGTGGCTATCTTGAGATACTTCGGGGATCGGCTGGACCACCCCAGGTACACTAGATATCATGTCTTTCAACTTCTGAAGTTCCCTGGTAAGTGCTGATGTTACACCTGCATTCTGCAAAGATCCACCACTGTTAGTAGCATGAGTATTGTTATTATTCGACACGTTACCCGTTGGAGGATTTTGCCCATATCCTGAAGCATATCCTGAGCTCCTCATGGTTGACATCCTAATCGAGGAGGGTATTTCAGGAGTATGATTCTGAGGAAGACTGGGCACGATATTCCCCCTATTATCCTCGGTATACACAGCTGAGCTAAAGTTCAACGCTCTGGGGTGTAGCGGAGTGACATTGTCCTCCGCAGATCTGCTCGAGCCAGCCTTCAGGAGTTGTATCTCCCTCAAAAGCATTTGGTTTGTTTCCTGTTGCTGCCTCATTTGTTCCTGCACACTTCCAAATAAGGTTAAAATTTCATCGTTAGAAGCTAAAACGGGAGCAGATCCCTGGACACTCCGAGTTGGGATAACATCTTGAGATTGTGTAGAGGCTGGCATCCTTGGAGGAGGTGGTGGAAGCACCGAACCGGTAGTAGCAGAAGTCATAGCAGACACAGTAGAGGAACTCATGTTTGATCTTGAGGCCATTGTGGACAATGTGGCAAAAAGTTTTGAAAATAGAAAACCGATTAGCGATTTGACAAAAAATTTTAGTAAAGAGAGCACCACTTGCCCCACGGTGGGCGCCAAATTGTTTTGGTCAAAAATTACCGAAGTAATTAAGTGATCAAATTAGTTAAGTGAGGTAGTGTGCTAGAAAGTGTGTTGGAAATATACTTGTTAAGTTATTTGGAAAAACAGTACTCAGGATACGGCTCAGGATATTGAGCTGTATCTATGATCAAACAATGAGCAAAAATAAAGTAAACGACACGAGATGTACGAGGAAAGCCCTTGATCAATCTAGATCGCCGGCATAAAACCTCGGGAGCTGACAATCGCAGCTGCCTTGTTCTTCAATTGCTTCAAAAATCAGGATACAGTGCGGGATGTGGTACGGATCGACTAAGTGTTACAATGAATATGAAATACAAGTGTGGTGTTTGCAATTAGCTAGAGAGTGTAAGTGTTCGAGAGTGTAAGTGTGAATTGTTGTGTTCTAAGCTGATCCGACCTCATCTATTTATAGTAAAGATAAAATAACTAACTACCCTAAACTCGCGGGATCCACCGAATATTCCTTCTTGGAACGTTGTAGACCTGGTCTTTCGGGCTCAACGTCTCTTTCTCAACAAATTCGTCCGAGTCTTGTGGAGAAGAAGTCCTCTTGACCGTTAGCAAGTCTCAACCCTTAACCTGCACGTGGTTAATTCAATAAGCCTCAGGATATCGCCCAATATGTTAGCAATATCCTCTTCCAGCATCCTGATCACAAATAAACAAACAAAGGTAGGATATTGGTCAGGATACATATGTTAAGAAAATGACCCCTAACAACAAGCATAAATACTTTTCCTCCTGGTGCCTTGGGAAGTTTGCCAACTATGTCCATTCCCCATCTCAAGAATGGCTAGGAAGATGATATTGGATGCAGGAACTCCACTGGTTGATGAAGGATATTGCTATGTCTCTGACAAGCATCACATTTCTTTGCATATTCCACAGCATCCTTCTTCATGGTAGGCCAATAATATCCTGTTCTAAGGATCCTTGAAAATAGTGCTCTGCCCCCAGTGTGGTTCCCACAATCTCCTTCATGAAAATCCTTTAAGACTTCTTGAATCTCTGGATCCTCAATGCACCTTAAATATGGACCTGCAAGAGACCGTTTATATAAGATGTTATTTAGCATTGTAAATTGAGATACCTTAACTTTGAAAGCTCTAGGATTTTCTCCAGTAGGAATCTCTCCATGTTGTATATATTTCAGGATTGGATGGATCCAGGATCCTGGATTTGACTGTGCACCATCACTAGGTATGATTGCAGAATCCTCCACTATCTTCATGGCTGTGTTATCCTTAATAGCAGGGGCTAAGATGTGGATAATGGGTATCTTGACATCCTCTGGAATCTTCAATAATGATCCAAGGTTAGCTAAGGAATCGGCTTCTGCATTTTCTTCCCTGGGTACCTGTGTTAAACTAAAAGTAGCAAAAGAGTCTGCCAATTTCTTGACTATCTCAAGATATTTGATTAGCCTCTCACCTTTGACAACATAAGAGCCATTATAGTGGTTAGTAATTAACAAAGAGTCTACATGTACCTTAAGATACCTGATCCTCATATGCTTGGCTAATTGCAAACCTGCTATTAGGGCCTCATATTCAGCCTCATTATTAGTGGTTTGGAACTCACAAGCAATTGATTGGGGTATAATGTCCCCCTGTGGCGATTTTAGTAGTATGCCTAGTCCAGTTCCCTTGATATTTGAAGCCCCATCTGTGAAGAGTGTCCAAGGATCCTTAGTCTCTTCAAGTTGTTGAACTTCCAATTCAGCTTCCCTTTGTAGATCACTACTGAAATCAGCCACAAAGTTAGCTAAGGCTTGGGATTTGATGGCAGTTCTTGGTTCATATTTAATATCATATCCACTAAGCTTGACTGCCCATTTTGCCATCCTTCCTGACATTTTAGGTTTCCTGAGAACATTCTTGATAGGAAAGTTAGTCTTAACAATAATAGGATGAGTTTCAAAATAATGACGTAATTTAGTAGATGCCATGATTAAAGCAAGAATAAGTTTCTCTAAATGAGAATACCTGGACTCAGCATCAAGTAGACTTTTACTTACATAGTATACAGGATGTTGAGTACCTTCATGATCCTTAACAAGGACCGCACTTACTGCCTTAGTAGAAACAGCTAGATATAAGGATAATGCTTCTCCATTTTCTGGTTTCATTAGAGCTGGAGCTGAGGATAAGTAATCCATGAGGGCTTTGAGGGTATTCTCATACTTCTCAGTCTATTCAAACTTTTTATTCTTTCTCAGAATGTCATAGAACTCTTTGCATTTCTCTGATGACTTTGAGATGAATCTGCTCAAGGCCGCGATTCTTCCTGTCAACCTTTGCACATCCTTAGCATTGGCAGGAGACTTAATGTTCACGATCGCCTTGATTTGTTCTGGACTTGCCTCTATTCCCCTTTTTGTCACCATGTAACCTAAGAATTTGCCAGCTTTTACTCCAAAGTGGCATTTGGAAGGATTCAATTTCATGTTGTATCTATCAAGGATATCAAATGCATCCTCCAAATCCTTAAGGTGATCCTCAGCTCTTTCGGACTTAACCACCATGTCATCTATATAGACTTCCATTGTGTGTCCAATCTGTTCTTTAAACATCATATTTACTAGCCTTTGGTATGTAGCACCTGCATTTCTTAGTCCAAAGGGCATAGCAATATAACAATAGATACCAGTATGGGTCATAAAAGCCGTATCCTCTTGGTCAGATGGTTCCATCTGAATTTGCTGGAATCCAGATGAAGCATCCATAAAAGTTAACAACTCATGACCCGCTGTAGCATCCACCATGGAGTCAATGTGGGGTAAAGGGAAAGGATCCTTGGGACATGCTTTATTTAAATCAGTAAAGTCAACACATACCCTCCACTTTCCATTCTTTTTTTGAACAACAACCACATTGGCTAACCATTTTGGATACTTTACCTCTCTAATCATACCTGCCTTGGGCAATTTATCTACCTCCTCTTGGATAATGGCATTTCTTTCAGGTGCAAACTTCCTCCTTTTCTGATGTATTGGTTTGAAGGACCTGTCAATGCCAAGTTTATGAGTAATAATATCTTTAGAAATACCTGTCATGTCTTCATGTTTCCAAGCAAAGGTAGCTTTTCTCCTTTTTAAGAATGATACTAAATCCTGTTCGATGGTGTCAAGGATCCCGGATCCTATAAAGACCTTGTATTTAGGATCCTTAGGGTTCATCAGAATGTCCTTGACATCTTTCTCTCTCGCCTCCAGGACATCCCTTGGAGGATACTTTAATTGCTATGCCTCCCTAGGTCTTGAGGCTGGTTTCATTGATGAAGTGTAACAATTCTTGGCCTCTTGCTGATCACTCTCTATCTTCACCACACCCCATGGAGTAGGGAGTTTCACACACTGATGATACATTGAGGGGACTGCTTTCATATCATGTATCCATGGCCTGCCAAGGATAACATTGCAGCAAGATAAGCAATCAATGACACAAAATTTTTGAACATAATTTACTCCATCTATGTAAATAGGAAGTTTGATGTCCCCCAATGTATTCTTGGTCTCTCCACTGAATCCCACAAGAACAGATGATCTTGGGACAATTTCGGATTCAGGGATGTTAATTCTCTTGAGGACATCCAACTGGATGATGTTCACTGAGCTTCCCCCATCAATGAGAATCCTGCGAATAAAAGGGTTAGAAATGAATAATGTAATAACAAGACCATCGTGATGAGGATCCTGAATATATGCACGGTCATCCTCATCAAAGGATATGACTTTTTCCTGTGTGAGGATAGAAGTTCGAATAGGTCTATCCCCATTCTCCATCTTTGTCTCCTTTGTATGCCTCTTAGCTGCCGAGAATGAAGTGCCACAGATGTCAGATCCACCGGAGATGAAATGAATAATTTGAGCATCAGCTGGTGGAGTAGAAGCCTTTTCAGGAACTTTCTCAGTGTCATGGATCCTTGATTTCTTCCTTCCGAATAACTCCTTCAGATATCCTTTGCTCAAGAGGTAACCAATCTCTTTCCTTAGTGCTATGCATTCATCTGTGAGATGACCAAAGTCTTCATGATAAGCACACCACTTTGATTTGTCTTTGGTAGCTGCTGGCTTGTCACTCTTCCTCGGCCATCTGGCTTTATCACCTAGATTCTGCATGGCAAGGATTAGTTCACTATTATCAACAGCAAAACAATATTCAGAGATAGGGGATAATCCTCATCATCTTCCTCTTGCTCCACAGCATGTACATTCTGATTATCAGACTTATTGTAGGACTTGGATTTGTTATTCCTAAAATAGGATCCTTGTTTGTCTTGCTTTGAGGATCCTGACAATCTCTCCTGGATCCTTTTATCATCCTCTAAACGGATGAATCTAAGGGCCCTGTTCCTTACTTCATCTAGGTTCCTGCAAGGTGTCATAACAAGATCATCATAGAATTGTGAATCCTTAAGCAAACCCATTTTAAAAGCCTCTACAGCAGTAGTAATGTCTAAGTTAGGAATATCTAAGGATTCTCTACTGAATTTAGTTATGTAATCCCTCAATGATTCATTATGACCTTGGGTTACCCTATATAAATCACTAGTTAATCGTTCAAATCTCCTACTACATGAAAATTGGCTATTGAACAAGTTAACCAGATTAGAAAATGAGGTAATAGAGTAAGGAGGAAGACTTAGCAGCCATTTAAGAGCTGATCCTGACAATGTGGATCCGAAACCCTTGCAAAGACATGCTTCCTTTAACATTTCCGGAATGGGGTTGATCTCCATTCTCTCCCTGTATTGAACTACATGCTCTTCTGGATCAGTTGTGCCATCATAGAGCTTCATATTTGGTGTTTGAAACCTCTTTGGTATCTCCGCATTACATATAGGTGGTGCAAAGCGAGACACCCTATGACTTCCATCCGGAATCCAGGAATGGGTTTAACCACTCCCGAGACACTGGATATCATATCATTGAGTTTTTGCAACTCCCTTGCCATAGCTTGGTTGATCCCCGTTTCCTGCACAAAGCCATGGTTAGTATTATAAGATGTATGACTGAGTCGAGGCTGGGATCCCAGATGTGAATCTAAATTGATGTGGTTCCGGCATAATCGTGGGACCAGATGAAGCAATAGTCTGCATGGGAATGAAGTCTCTGACGGGTGGTCCATAGGACAACACATAAGTATGTTAAAAGACGAGTTAATCCCTCATTTAATCATGTAATTGTCTTGAATTAGATAACTAAAGTTGCTTATGTTTCAGGTGCGTTTGGAGCTTAAAACGGAGGAAAAAGCTACTTTGGATGGGAATGGATTGGAACTGGATACACAAGATTGGAAAGAAGAACAAAGGAGAAGACTCAGGGGTCCACCATAAATTACGGTGGCTACCGTAATTTACGGTAGCCCCTGGATGTTCCCATTTTCTACCGTAAACCAGTAGCATTCCACCGTAACCATCTTGAAGCTACCGTAATTTATGGTAGGTACCGTAAATTATGGTAGACCCTGACGCAAAACTTGTAACTGCCCCTTTTAATACCGTTTTCAAGTGCCTTTTCACCTATCTCATCACTGGAGATGTTTCTCAGGGTGCAAGGGGCGATTTTCAGCTTTGGATAGTGTTTGTGAACAATTTCTAACATTTCGGTTTGTATTTTGATTCATATGAACTTCAATCTTGATGTTAGGATGATCCACCAAACAATGTCCGGCTAAAATTTCGGTGATCATCTTAGTTGAAGGTTTCTTATGACTTTTGTGTGTTTATCCTTATTTCTAGAAAATGAACTTGGTGTGTTTTACTATGTTTATTATGGTGCATGAATGTTCGATTGTAATTTATTAATTGATGTTTTGATCTTAGTCTAAACCGTACGTTCTTGGTGTCGTTGACAATCGAGATATCACGGGAAGGGTTAGGGTTGGATATTGGTTAATTGGTCATCGGGTAACAACCTCGCGTTTATCTAATCCAAGTACTTAGTTCCCTTTTATCACAACAAACGTTTATGCATGAGTTATGTCTATGTAACTCTTTCTAGTTGGATTTAGGCACAATTGTTAATGGAAACCGGAACCTAAGATGGTCATTCTCTCGTAATCTGATTAACAACCAATTTTGATTTGCAATTAGTTAATAATCTAGTTCTTAAAACCAAAAAATCCAAACTCTTGAATTTTAATTTCTGTAAATTAGTTTACTTGTAGTTAATTCACAAAGCTATATAATCAACACACTTTCCACAAACTCCCTGTGTTCAATACCCATTTGCTGCTATCTATTAGTTGTAATTTGGATTAAATTTGCGTGTGACTACGACAAAGCGTCAAATTTTGGCGCCGTTTCCGGGGAGTAGTGCGCAACGTGTGTTAATTTAGTAGTTTTGTTTTGTTATTTTCGGGTTTATGCTGGTTGTGTTTAGTGTGCAGGTACTTCAGGTGTATGCATACTAGGGGCTCTCACAAGTCATCACCGCTATCATTTGATTCGGAAATTGAAAGAACGTTGAGGCAAAACAGAGTTTTATTACGAGAAAACAAAATCGTTGGTTCACCCACTTCACCCATCACACCAAGAAACATCATGGACGAAACACAAGTACCACCCACTACGGGTCAAACAACATCAACTTTCATTCCTACATCAACACAACCTTCACCAAATACCACCATGCCTAATTCCACTACCAATCCTACTCCACCACATGACGTTACACCAACCAACACTACACCACCTATTACTACCCAAGTTGAACCTACCCTTACCTACAACCCCTTTACTACAATTCCACCATTTTCACATTTCTTTCCAGCTTCGGGTCAATCATCCTCTACCTATTCAATACCACTGAGTTCCACCGTTATTCATACTACTTCTACATACCGACCACGGAACCAATCGGGTTTCCACTATTTGTCTTTTCCTTTTGTGCAATCTTCGGGTATAGGAGGAGATGGATATGATGATGGGTATGAAGAAGATTTTAGAGGATACGAAGAAGATGGATTTTACTATGGGGGTGATGGAGGTAATTTGGGACCTCAAGGAGGAGCGGGTCAACAAAGTCAACCGTTACAACAAATTCAAGACATGGGTAGATTACCGACATGGGTACAACATATCCGACCACAAGGACCACAATTGCAACGTCCTACGCATTTACATCAAGTCCGTCCCCAAAATACACAACCCTAATTTCAAAGGCCGATTCAACAACCACCAATGCAACAATACCAATTTCAGCCACCATTTGCACCTCAAGGGCCTATGCAAAGGCAAATGGGTCAACCAAGAGCACCATTGGGCACTCCACGAAGACATCACCGGGAGGTAGTACGGGGAATCGAAGCTCATTTCCGACCCGTTATCACTAACAATCCTTCTCCGATAGTTATTACTCATCATGCGGATGGAAGGACTTTTGAAGTTAGAACAACCGCATTGCAAAGTTTGCTAAAGTTTAAGGGGTTAGCAACGGAAGAACCTTACTTTCATTTGGAGACATATGACTCCATTTGCAACACTATTGGAGGTCAAGGATTTTCATCGGATGATGTCAAGTTGGTTCTCTTCCAATTTTCTTTGGAAGATAAAGCAAAAAGATGGTTTCATACTTTGCCCTCTGCATCGATTTATACATGGGTCGACATGCAACAGATTTTCTTGGAAGAGTTCTACACTTCTCAAAAGACAAATGATGCAAGGAGAATTTTGAGAAGCTTTCAACAACAACCGGGGGAGATGTTTCATGAAGCTTTTGAAAGGTTTAACATGATGTTGAAAAATTGCCCTCACCACGGTATACAACTTTGGGAGTTGTTGAATGCGTTTCACGAAGGGTTGAGTTCGGAGGATGCTCGTGACTTAATGTCAATCACTAATGGTACGTTTGGTACAAATTTTGAGCATGATGATTGGCAATTTTTAGAGCAAATGGCGGTTACTTCAAAAAGGAAGGCTCAATCTTCAAGATGGGCAAGGCATGTTATTGCATGGCAGCAACTTCATAGGGTAGAGAATGTAGGTGTTCAAGCCACAAATCAAGTGTACAACGTGTGCACTAATTGCAATGAGATAGGCCACACAGCGGAGGTGTGTTTAGTAGGAATGGTCGAGGAGCAAGTGGAAGAGGTGAATGTTATTCAAGGGGGTGGTCGAAACTTTAACATGAATTCGAACACATACCACCCCGGGTTAAGAAATCATCCTAACTTCCGTTATGGGAACCCGGCAAATCAAGCTAACCCAAATTTTCAAGGAGCTCAAGGTAATTTCGCGCCTCGTCAACAATACAATCAAGGTAATTATCGGGGTGGAAACAATTATGGCTACCAAGGGCAATTTCAACAATCGGGTCAAGGTGGTTCTTCGGGTCAAACTTCATCAAGTGGGAATGAGGTTATGGATATGCTTCGGGCAATGCAACAAGACATGCAAAAAAGGAATAAACTTGATGAAGTCCGGATGCAAAAGGATGAGGTTCGTGATAAAAGCATTCAAACACTAACAACTCAAATGGGTCAATTAGCAACCGACGTGGCGGAGTTAAAGAAAAGCAAAGGTTAACTTCCTAGCGACACTAAGGTAAATCCTTCCCATAGCTCATCATGTAGTAATAATGTTAATATTAATCATGTTAGTGTGTTAAGAAGTGGCAAAGAGTTTAAAGCAAATTTGTCACCGGGGGTGGTTGAAGATATTACGGGTAATGAAAGTGAAGAAGATGAAGTTTCACCTATTGTGTCTAAGGAATCAAATGTTAAAAAACCGGGGTTGGGTGAAAGTGAAAAAGATAAAAAAGATGAAGGGGAGCCGAGTCAAGTCCCATTTCCATCGGTTCTACTTGACCCGGGTAAGAAAAATTTTATCTCAAAAAGGGGTCCCCAAAAAGAAGAGTTGTGGGATATTTTTAAACAAGTAAAAGTCAATCTCCCGTTACTTGATGCAATAAAGCAAGTGCCCGCTTACGCTAAATTTTTAAAAGGATTATGCACACAAAAAGGCAACAAAAGAAAAGAATTATGCACACAAAAAAGGCAACAAAAGAAAAAGATGCCTAAGTGGGTCGACTTAACCGGGCAAATGAGTGCGGTACTTAATGGGGAGCTTCCTCCTAAGCTCCAAGATCCGGGCACGCCATTAATAAATATTCAAGTTGGTAATTTTCAAATGTCAAAGGCGTTACTAGATCTTAGAGCCGGAGTGAGCATTTTACCGGGGGACTTATATGACCAATATGATTTTGGTCCATTAGCAAGGGTAGAGACGACGGTTGTGTTAGCCGATTTGTCTCATAAGCTACCTCGGGGGATGGTTCAAGATGTTATAGTAAAAATCGATGAGTTTTATTACCCGGTTGACTTTTTAGTCTTAGACTACTCATCCGCGGACCCGAAACAACAATAAAATGTTATTTTGGGTCGGCCATTTTTTAGCACCGCGCATGCCGTGATTGATTGTCGATTTGGTACGGTCGACATGACTTTCGGAAATCGAAAAACGAGATTGAATGTTTTTACTAACAATTCTAATTCTGTTGGTGTTGATGAGTGTTTTATGGCAGATTTAGTCGATGGATGCAACTCGCATGAGTATGAGAAGGATAGTATGGATATGTGTGTTTGTGATTTTTCTGAACAGGTACATGCTTGTGCATTACGGGTTGAAGAGGAGAAGCAAGATTCTATGGCATTGAAGGAGGGTCGACTGCCATGGACCCATCAATTTGAAAGCTTGCCGGTGGAAATCAATTCGGGTACCAAACCATCATTGGAGGAACCACCAAAATTGGAGTTAAAAGACTTGCCAAGCCATTTGAAGCACGCATTCTTAGGGGATAATGACACTCTACCGGTCATTATTGCCTCTAATCTAGAGATGGCACAAGATCAAGCTTTGTTTGAGGTGTTAAAGGCGAATAAAGGGGCCATTGGGTGGACAATTGCTGATTTGAAAGGAATTAGTCCATCAATCGTTATGCACAAAGTTATCACCACCGAAGATGCGAAACCAACAAGGGAGGCACAACGAAGATTGAACCCGAATCTATGAGAAGTGGTAAAAAGGAGGTAATTAAGTGGTTAGATGTGGGAATTATCTATCCTATTTCGGATAGTGCTTGGGTAAGTCCTACTGTTGGATCTGAGTTTGGTTTTGATTGTATTTTACGTTTGAAATTAAGATGGAAATGGATGAGTTGTGCAGCGGAATTAAGATGGAAACAAAGTTTGCATACAATCAAACGAGAGTATTGCTTTGATCAAACATTTTTCACAATGAACCGAAAGATTGAATTTATTTCAATTACGATTACAATGCAAATGATTGAATACAAACTCCCCCTCAGCCAGAGCTCAGTGTTTGTTCGTGCAGAGAATACGATGTTGCAAAGAGCTAATAGAACAGTACAGAGCACTGTTCTATTTATAGGCACTAGCAAACCACTGAGCATCTAAGCTGACGTCACCATGAAAGTGACATCTAACCTCCTAACAAACTCTAACCCCTGATCAATACAAACACTGCTATGCTAACTACTGCTATTACATTACATTACATTACATAAAGACAAAATAAACAACTGTTGCATCCCTCCACTGCTGTGAACCCAGCAGTACTTGTCCGGATCAGCAGTGCTTGACTCAAGGTAGTAGAATGAACAGCATAGCTTTAGTCTTCTTATCAGGCCTTTACTTCAGCAGCAGTTTGTAGAGCAGCAGTTTATACGGTCAGTAGATTGGAGGTCAGCAGATGTTGAAACCACTTTCAAGGGGAGAGACTTGTATGTAACATCTGCTTATTCTGGATCCACTGCTCTGATCCAGTTTTGGCTTTGATTATCTGTTCCTCTGGTAGGGTTCAATCCCAACAATCTCCCCTTGGAAGAGATAATGCCAAAACTCTTCATTATTGTGGAACTTTATTGCCTCATCAACAGTTCCCTTATCTGACCTTTAAGTTGCAATTCAAAGTCTAGGGCATCTGTATCATCATCATCCCTGCCAAGTGGAAGATCAAGGAGATCCTGCATATCTTCAAGACTTAGGCCAAGTGCTTGTTCCCTTGTTATTTTCTTCACTTCTCCACCAGATCTGAACAGAGTCAATACATGGGTCTGTTTGTCAGTTACCCACTTTAGTACTTTTGAGCCTGGAGGGTTTCTTGGGAGATTTTTATTCGATGAGGAGTTTGGAGATGCTGGCCTATTGAACACTGTCTGAGCAGTGCTTGCAGGTTGATTCAGGTCAAGAGATTCAGCTAACATTACTTTAATACCTTCCTTTACAAACTCATCTCCTGCCATTAAGTCACCCACTGTTTCAGTAACCAATGGTTTTTGTTGCTTTCTTTTGTAGATAGCAGCACCAGTTGGAGCAGTGGCTCTCTTGATTTGCAGCTTTGTTGGTCTTTTTGAAACCTCTGCTTCAGGATAGTCAGGTTTTTGAGGAACTTTGGGATCTTTCTTCCTCAATTCCTCCAACCTTTTGTAGGTGGCCCTGACTACATCTTCTTTCCACCTTGCTATTTGTCGTTTAGACCCATAATCAGCAGCAACCAATTCCTCTTTCATTCTCTTCAGCTCAAGTGATTTATCAGGCACATTCTTTTTGAATTTTGACCATTCTGGAGGAGTGTGTTTGACCTCATTCTTTATCATTTCTTGAATCCTGGCTGCTTCTCGTTCAAGCTCAGGAATGGTCCACTCCTTGTACATGTGCTTTTCTCCCTTGTATTTCTTTGTTGCCATGATGCTTTCAATGTAGTCTTTTCTCAGAGTTTCATCTGCTCTTTCTGAAATTTGTTGACATACATTTTTTGCAAATTGTTCCAGGGATCTGACTTGTGTGAGCAAGTATTGAAGGTTCTGCTGTATTTCCCTATCAGATTTCCCTTGTGTGTTTCTTTTAGAGATATCCTCTGCTTGCTTACCCTTGATTTTCAAATATTCTTCAATATTGTTAGGCCTGGGATATCTTTCAACTGATGGCAATCTCCTTTTAGCAGGGTCATCCTCATAATAAAAGGACTTGATTTCATCTCTGACTGCAATGAGCTCAAGAGGAAATTGGACACCTACAGGAGCTAAGGGCTGTTGAACTTGTGCTGATGAGAGAGGAACAGGTTTGGGTATTGTAGCAAGTGACAAGGATTTTGAAGATGTTGGTGGTGGTGAATTGTCATCATCTTTAAGAATTAGCCTTCTCCTTTTTGTTTGAGGAGGGACTGATGATGTTTTGGGTGGAACAGTGGTGGTAGATTTGGTGGCAGTAGTTTGTGATTGACTAACAGCAGTTGAAACAACTGGTGCTTCAACCACTGTTGTCATTACAGCAGATGTTTTAACATCTGCTGTCTTCTGCTTTTTGGCAGCAGGTGATGTTGTTTTTGGTGATGATGGTGGTAAAGCAGTGGATGTGGTGTGTGTTGAAGTGGTGTGTGTTGAAGTGAGAACAGATGTTGAAACCACTGAGGTACCAGCGGTAGTTGATACAATAGGAGTTACAACAGCTGTTTTGGATGGTGGTTTTGGAGCAGACTTTGAACGTCTGGTTGGGATGGATTTGGGTTGCCTTACTTTTCTAGTAGGCTTCTTCTTTTCATCAACAGGATTTTCATCATCCTTTGACCCAGAAGTACCCTGATCTGGATAATCCACCCTAGCTTTCTTCTTGGCCTCTCTATCCTTTTTGACACTTGCAACTGCTTCTGCCAGTGCATTTGTGGTCTCATCAATTTTCTTGCTACCATCTGGCAAAGGGATATTTTTAGTCATGTTTTCTCTTTCTGGTTCAAGGTAAAGACCATCATCTATTCCCTTCTTCTTCCACTCCTGAATTTGCTCCCCCTTTTTGGCATTATCTGGAGGGAGTTGATCAATAAAGAGGACAGTTGGAGGAGCAGTGCCAGTGGTATGCAGGATCTGGGCTTTTAGAGCTTTGAGATCAGCCTGGGTGTTCTTGAACCTAGACTCCATTGTATTTCTCAGCTTTAGTACATGTTTTTCATGTTGCTGATCTGCCATTTATGCTTGTTGATGGAGAAAAGGTTGAAATAGATTCCAGAGCTCATTTGTAGCAGGTGCTTGTGGTGGAGCAGGTGCTTGAGGTGGAACAGCAGTGGATTGCACCTTTTGTACTTGTAACAACTGTTGCAGCATATCTTTGAGTTCTGCAACAGAGTTATCAAGTTTTTCAACACGATCCGTCAATTTCTGGTACTTTAAACCATCACCCAATTTAATGGGATCATCTGATTTCCCACTAGCAGTGGTTTTATCAGTGGTTGAGGTAGGGAGTTTACTCCAAACATTAACCACTGATGCCCCTTTTTCTTGGTACTGGGGTCTTCTCCCTTCAACACTTGACAGTCTTTTGATGTTGGCAGAGGTCAAGAAAAGTCCACTGGTAGATGTCAGAGGTGCTATGGAAGGAATTGACTCCAAGGAAGTCTTATTAATGTAACCACTGTCCAACTGCAGACTAATGGGTTCAACAGTTGTAGTGGCTGCTTCACTTGGATTACCACCAAGAGTTACATGTAACTCAAGGGGTGTAACCTCCTCAGGTTGTGTTGGTGGGTTAGCAAAGATTGATACAACAGACCCAGTCATTTGTTGAGGCAGGTTCTCATTAATAGGTGATTGAGAAGGACTGGTTTGTGCCTGGTTCAAATCAATTGCATCCAACAAAAATTTTGTTTGTGGGGGAATTGTGGATGTGAGGTTGGGTGTAGAAAGAGAATTTGCCCCGGGCATTGGGTTGTGGATGATGGAAACAAGTGATTCCAGAGCATCATATTGTGGAGTCCCTATGAGTACAACTTGTTCTTTTTTAGAAGAAGCAGGAGGAGTTTCGGATATGGTTTGAGATATTTTGACCAACTGCTGTGAGGAAGCAGCAGCAGTGGTTTTGTGTGACTTTTGTTTTGTCACTGGCAGTTGCTCTGGTATCTCATCCTCCAGAGTTGCCTTTTTGATGGGTTTGGGGGGTTTTTGACTTTTCTTTTTGTGTGGCTTTTTGTGGATTGTAGGTGTGGGTTTCAAAACAATTGTTCTGCTGCTTTGATCACCTTAAGCAGTGGGCTCAGCAGCAGATACCTGAGGAGCAGTGGTAGCTGCTAAATTCTGCTCAGGCACCTCTGCTTGTGTTTTGCAAGGTGTTAACATTCTTGTAAAAGTTTCAGCAGTTAAGCTGTGCATTTGAAAATATTCACCTTGGTTTATTTCAGCAATATCATCCTTACTGAATTTCTTTTCAAAATAATAACTTAAAAACCTTAGAAACAGTAAGAATGATTTTGTTTCAACATTGTTAACCGAATCATTAAAGATTTCCCGAGAATAATTAAAATTTTCTTCTTGAAGAATAGCATATCCCAGATTTTAAATCTTTAATGGTATTTCATTAAAAGAAGTGGTTTTGTTTGAAACACACATTAGGAGGGTATGGAATAAAAACCTTGTTGCAGAAGGAAAGAAACCCTTTTGTAAGGTAGCTTTCTTCATCATTGTGTCTGCATACCCTCTCTCAATGAAGTCAATTTTTAACTCGTTTTTAGGGAAAGAAGTTTTACCTTGCTGATCCTCGAGTTTAAAGACTTCTGATATAGATTGTGGCGTGATTTGAACAGCTTTACCCTTTAAAGAGGAGTTAATGGCTACCACAGTTTCACCTTGTTTGTCAAGGGTTGTGTTTTTCCAAAACTCTCGTTGGGTTGCTAAGTAAATTGGTGCATCGGCTGTTAACAAAGTTTTGTACTTTGATTTAGCCATTGTGTCGATGATGGAGTCGAAAGCATCTGTGGTGCCGGGTTTTGTGAGAAGACCCAGAAGATTGTGAGATGGTTTCGACGATGATTTGGAGGTGGGTTTTGCAGATGGCTTCGATGTTGTCATTTTGAGGATGATGATCGAAGAAATTTGTGAAGAAATGAGATGGAAAGCCTGCTTTGAGAAGAGAATTTTTGAGAATTCAATTCGACAGTAAAACCCTGTTTTGGTGGTGAGTGGGGGTTTTATAGAGGAAAAAGTGAATGCTGACGTGGCAGCGGTTACAAAAGATCTGACCACAATGTACTACCCACGTGACAACCCCTGATGAAATGAAGGACAGTACTTTTATGAAAGTTACTGGTGAAGGCAGTGGTTATGGAAGTATTGGATGATTTTCACTATCAGTGGATAGCATATCAGTGGATAAGACACTGCTTTTGAACAACAGTGTTTATCAAATAAATGAGAGAACAGGGGTTGACTTTCAGCAGTGGACAGACTTTGAAGCAGAGCAGACTTTTGAACAAGCAGTGGTTATGGCAGACTTTTAAGGATTTTAATGAAAATTTCATTTTTAGCTATTTTTAAGGATGGATTTTTTATTTTCTGAAAACATTTTAATGCTTTTATTCATAGGAAAACAAGATGTTGCTTGTTATTCCATGTTTAGCATCCCAATTTTAGAGACCAAGCTTTCAAAGGTGGCTGTATCAAGTGCTTTTGTGAGCACATCTGCCAACTAGTCTTTAGTTGGGACATGATGCAGAGAAATCAAACCTTTTTCATAGCAATCCCTCACAAAGTGATGTCTGATGTTGATGTGTTTGGTGGTTGAATGGGAAACTGGATTTTTGATGATATTTTCTGCTGCCTGGCTATCCAACATGAGTGGTGTCTTTAAGGCAGTGATACCAAAATCCAGCAACTGGTTTTGAAGCAACAGGAGTTGGGCTGTACAGCTTGCAGGAGCAATGTATTCAGCTTCAGCGGTGGATGTTGAAACAGCTGATTGCTTTTTGCTTTGCCCAGAGACTAAGCAATCACCTAGAAACTGACACCCTCCTGATGTGGACTTCCTTGTGGCGTGACATCCAGCAAAGTCACTATCTGAAAAACCTGAAAGCTTGATATTCCTATTAGCTGGATACCAGATACCAAGTGTGGGAGCACCTTTTATGTATCTGAAGATCCTTTTTACAGCAATGAGATTTGATTTTCTGGGGGCTGATTGACTTCTTGCACAGACACATGTTGCAAACATGATGTCTGGTCTAGATGCAGTTAGGTACAATAAAGACCCAATCATGCTTCTATAAAGTGTTTGGTCAATCAGCTCATCCCTTTCATCAGACATGACACGCTTATTTGTTGCCATGGGTGTGCTGCATGGTTTACAATCATTCATATCAAATTTGTTTAAAAGTTCTTTAGCATATTTGCTTTGATGAATGAAAGTTCCATTTTGCATTTGCTGAACTTGGAGACCAAGAAAGCATTGCAGCTCACCCATTGCACTCATTTCAAACTCAGCTGTCATGAGTTCCCTAAACTCTTCACACATTTTGTTACATGTGCTTCCAAAAATAATGTCATCCACATAAATTTGGACAATCATTAAATCCTTCCCTCTCCATTTTAAAAACAGTGTTTTATCAATGGTACCTCTTTTGAAACCATTTGAGAGTAGAAAGGTGGAAAGAGTTTCATACCAGGCCCTAGGTGCTTGTTTCAGGCCATACAAAGCTTTGTTTAGCCTGTAGACATGATCTGGATAAAATGGATCCTCAAAACCTGGAGGTTGACAAACATACACCTCTTCTTGAATTGTACCATAGAGGAAAGCACTTTTGATATCCATTTGAAACACCTTCATGTTGTGGTTGACAGCAAAGGCCAGGAACAGTCTTATAGCTTCCAGTCTTGCTACAGGGGCAAATGTTTCATCATAATCAATCCCCTCTTCCTGTCTGTAACCTTGAACCACAAGCCTGGCTTTATTCTTGACAACAATGCCCCTTTCATCAGTTTTGTTTTTAAAGACCCACTTTGTGCTGATGGGACTGACATCTTTTGGCAGTGGTACAAGCTCCCATACTTGTTGTCTTTTGAACTGTTGGAGCTCTTCTTGCATGGCTTCTACCCAGCTGTTGTCTTTCAGTGCCTCTTGGTACTTGACTGGCTGATGGAGTGATAGAAAACCAGCAAAAAGACAAATGTTTTGGGTTTGGCTTCGTGTGAGCACCCCTTCATTGATGTTGCCAATGATTTGATCAGGTGGATGAGATCTCAAGAAGATTAAATCTTCTTGGTATGGTATGATGGCATTTGTTGGTGAAGGCTGCAAATGTGTATCATCTGAGCCAACCACTGCTGGTGACTTTGATGACCCAGCAGTGGCTTCAAAAGGCGGTGGAATTTGAGGCAATGGTGTGGAAACAAGCTGATTTTTATCCACTGTTTGGGGACTTTTATCAACTGTGCTTGAGGATGTGGAAGCAGTGGTTTTGGGGCTACTTTGGTCAATGACTGTTGATGTAGCAGTGGTTGAGCTTTGACAGCTGTTTTGAACATCTAATGCTCTTCCCATTCTGACAGACTTTTGAGGAATGATGATTTCATACCCATAGTCTGGTGTTGAATCCTCTGATGGACCTGCACTGTTAGTCTTGACAGTAGTATTTTAAAAAGTGAATTTATCAAGATCAAACAGATCTGCAGGATTTGCTGGGATTTTCATTGATGAAAGTTCATTGAACTTTACATTCAAGGTCTCCTCCACTGCCTTGGTCCGTGTATTAAACACTTTGTAGGCCTTGGCAGTGGTTGAGTATCCAAGATGATAACCACAATCAATTTTGGCTGCAAATTTTGAAATGGAATCTTTTAAGTTCAAAATAAAGCATGGGCAGCCAAATACCTTGAAGTAAGAGATCAGTGGTTTGATTTTATACAGAATTTCATAAGCAGTCTTTTTGTGCCTGGGGTTTATTAAAACTCTGTTTTGGACATAGCAAGCAGTGTTTACTGCCTCTGCCCAAAAAGTTAATGGCAAACCTGAATCAGCAAGCATGGTTCTGGCAGCTCAATCAAAGTTCTGTTCTTTCTTTCAACTACCCCATTTTGCACTGGTGTTCTGGGGATGCTGTACTGCCTTACAATCCCTTTCTTCACACAGAAGGCATCCAACTTCTTATTTTCGAATTTTGTGCCATTGTCACTCCTGAAGACTTTTACTGGAAGATCAAATTGCTTTTCAACCTGTGTCACAAAGTCTTGCAAAATGCCTGCAGTCTCATCTTTTGAGTGTAAAAAGAAAGTCCATGTAAACCTAGAGAAGTCATCAACAATAACCAAACAATATCTTTTCTTCTTGAGACTCATGACTTGAACTGGGCCAAACAAATCCATGTGCAGCATTTGCAAACACTGGATTGTTTTGGACTCTTCAATGGACTTAAAGGAGCTTTTATGTTTTTTCCTTTTAAACAGGAAACACAATTCTCAGGACATGAAAACAATTTTTGTGGTAGGCCTCTTACCAAACCATTTTTTGAAATTTCAGTAATTGTCTTAAGATTTGTGTGCCCCAGTCTTCTGTGCCAAAGTTCTGTCTCTTTGTTAGAGGCAGCTGAGAACAGACAGGCATCAGCTCTGGGACACTCTTTTGACATATCAACAACATAAACATTGCCACTTCTTTGAGCAACAAGTTTTGTTTGACCAGTGTTTATTATTGCTTCAATCTTTTTGACCATTTCTGGTCCAACAATCCTACAACACTCCTTTGTGAAGAATGACCCATACCCTTTGTCACTCATTTGTGAAACACTCAGGAGGTTGAATTTCAGACTGTCTATCAGATTGACATTTTCAAATTTTACATTGCCAGACTGTACGGTACCAGACCCCAGAACTTTCCCTTTACTGTTATTCCCAAAGGATATATCACCCCCTCCATGAATTTTGAAATCCTTGAGTAGGGCTTTACATCCAGTCATGTGCCTGGAGCCTCCACTATCAACATACCAGAGGCTATCTAAGCAGGCAGAAGCTCCCTGCACATGAAGTAAAAGGATTAGTTCATTAGGGTTTCCAAAGCCAATAAGGCTTTGGATGGGGTCTCAACAGTGTCTGGGATGGATGCAGATTGATGGACAGTGGTTAAGTCAGGGGTTTGGACAGTTTTAGGGCTGTTTCTTGCTAACCACTGTTGGGGGTCTTGGCCAATCACCTGTTGATACCCAAAAGGATGCCTATTCACTTTAGGTTTAGAGTGCCTTTTGTAGGTCTCATAAACGTGTGGAATCCTTTGGTAAGACGGTTGTTCTTTACCTCTTCTGTATTGATTGGCAGGGGGTGCATCAGTAACCTGAACATCTCTTTTGACAGATGTTTGGTTCAGCTGTTTTGTGACAGCTGTTTGAACTGGCACAAACAGTGGTTGGTTTTTGGTGAATTTGACTGATGATGTTGATGGACTCAAGGATGTTTTAGCAGTGTATTCATTCTTTTTTACATCAAAGTTTTTGAGATACACACATGCTTGAGTTTTGTGGTTTGATTTACCACAGACAATGCAGCTTTCTGAAGAAACAATGACACTTGTTTTGTTCAAATCATATGCTTTTAAATGGAAACAATCTTTTGTTAGATGATTCCTTTTCTCACAAAATTCACAAAACAAGTTATTGATCTTTTCTCTCTTCTTTCTCTTTTTGGATTCCTTTGCAGCAGAGTTTTTAACCTCTGCTGGGATATCCTTGAGAGGAATGACTTTAGCTTTTGGAGCTTTAACACCATCAGTGGTTGTAAAGTCCATAGGCTTGAAATTTTCAAGAATATCACACTCATCAGACCATGTGGGTTTAAACTGATATTTCTCAATCTCCTCAAAAGTAGAGGATCCCATTGGTCTGTCAAGTGTGATTTTGTTTCCAAGTTTGTCAGTGATTTTCACTTCTTGGCCCTTCTTGTTTGTTGGAATGTACTCAGTGGTTACATCAGTGGTTTGAACAGATTTTTCAAAAGCAGTGTTTTCATCATCATGTTTTCTATAACCAACACCAAATTTTACATTGCTGTTAATCTGTTTTTCAAGCATAACCTCATACCCTTTGCTTGATTCCACCCATTTTTCACAGGTGATCTGGGTAGACTCCAACTCCTTTTTGCAAACATGGTATTTTTCTACCATAGTTTGGAGTTGAGTTTTGGTTATACTCTGCTCTTCTTTCAAACTGCTGATCTCTTTCTCTTTTTCAGCCAATTTGTTTTTAAGTTCTTTTACAGACCTTTCAAATTTGACTTCATCAGTTAAGATTTTATCCCGAAGGTTTTCATTTACCTCTTTGATGTTAGCAAAAGCAATAATGCAATTGTCAGAACACAGTTTTTCAAGAACTTGAGGAGATACCTTGGCAGCAGCCATCATTGCACAATCACATTGATGATTTTCTTCATCATCAGCTCTTTCTTCTTTCTCACCTGCTTTCTCATCTTTCTCTTCTTCTTTGTCCTCTTCGGACCATGGGTCTGTCATTTGTTCAATCAGGGTTCCTGAACTTTCTCCCAGCAGTAGTTCACCAGCCACAGTAGTAACCACTGCTTCAGTCACCTCATCCACTGTTTCAGCACTTAGTTGTTCACCTTCAATTTCAACCCCCTCTGGTATTGACTCTAATGCCATCAAACAAAATTCATCATTAGAAGGTTCATTAAAGGCATAGAGTGCAAAATTTTCATCACCAAGCTCATCAGGCATACTGCTCCAGTCAACAAAGCCTTGAGTGAAAAAGCTTTGCTGATCTGGTTGTACTGCTGCTGGAGCAGTTGTTTGAGGTGCAACAGTTTGCACTTGTGCCTGAGGGACAGGGGTTTGCACGTACTGAATTTGTGGAACAGTGGTTTGGACATAATGCACAGGCACAGGGGCAGCTGCATAGTGAGCAGTGTTAACATGAGCTGCAGGGGTATATTGGGTATAGTGCACAGTGCTTTGATTTTGAGGTCTAGGATTTGAGCTAGGATGAGTGATTATAGGACCAGTAGTTTGACTCCTGCATTCCCTAGCGAAATGACCTAGCCTCTTGCACTTGTAACACTGGATTTTTGATTTATCCAACCCAACCCTTAGATTCTCATGTAACCCTGGGAATTTTCTCCCTGTTCTTTTGTAGAATTTGCTTGTTCTTACACTAAGCAAAGCCAACTGATGCAAAATGTCCATCTCTTCTAAGTCAGTGGGATCAAAATGTTGTAAATCATTGAGTTCAAAACACAAATTATCTGACATCTGGTTTTCATTAGCAGTAAATGCATAGTTTGCAGAGTGAGGATCAGGGTTGTTAAAATTTGCACCAGCAGTTATATCAATGAAGTGATCATAACCCTGATCCTTACCACTGCTACCAGATTCTTCCTGGCCAAAAAGAGCTGTGCTACCGAATGAATAATCATCAGCAACTTTTCCAGACTCTTGCAACTTCTTTTTCTGGTTCAACTCCCTTTCATAGGTCAGGAGTCTACCATGAAGTTGGGTCAGGGTCAGATCTTTGAACTCAGCAGAGTTTCTGGTGACAAAGGCCATGGTGTCCCATTTTTCTGGTAGTGACCTAAGGAACCTGCTATTTTTAGTTGAATTTGGAAAAGTTACTTTAACAAGCCTTAGTTCACTGATGAGACAACTGAACCGCTCAAATTGTTAAGTTAGTGATTCACCCTTGATGTGACAAAATGTTTCATACTGCTGGTTCAGTATTTCCCTATTGTTTTCAATGACTTCTTCGGTTCCCCCAAACTGTTCCTTCAGCGCATCCCAAAGCTCTTTGGCACTGTTACAGTGTAACAATCTAGCGTAAATCTCATTGGGTAGCGCAGATGCTATGATGCTAAACGCTTTAGCATCGAGTTCGAACTTTTGGAAATCAGTTTCAGTATAGTTTTCAGTTGGTTTGGGAAAGAACTTCTTAGCATCTTCAGCGCTTGGCACCATAGGAACATGGGGACCAAAAACAACAGACCTCCAACATCCGGTGTTTTGTTGAGCGAGGATGTGACCCATCCTCCGCTCCCAGATGTTGTATTCATTTCATTTAAGCATAGGTGGTTTAAAAAGCGAGGCAATGTCATTCTTATCATCTTGAGATTGTGACGTCATCCTGGTTGTTTTACAGACACTGATTAATCAACTTTGATGGTGATTAAACCTTGCTCTGTTTTTCAACACAAACGAACAAACTATCAGTATCAACTGTTATGAGCTGAACTATTTACGTCAAAATGATTGTTAAATCAAATTTGACTGTTCTAGCTCTGATACCAATTGTTGGATCTGAGTTTGGTTTTGATTGTATTTTACGTTTGAAATTAAGATGGAAATGGATGAGTTGTGCAGCGGAATTAAGATGGAAACAAACTTTGCATACAATCAAACGAGAGTATTGCTTTGATCAAACATTTTTCACAATGAACCGAAAGATTGAATTTATTTCAATTACGATTACAATGCAAATGATTGAATACAAACTCCCCCTCAGCCAGAGCTCAGTGTTTGTTCGTGCAGAGAAGACGATGTTGCAAAGAGCTAATAGAACAGTACAGAGCATTGTTCTATTTATAGGCACTAGCAAACCACTGAGCATCTAAGCTGACATCACCATGAACGTGACATCTAACCTCCTAACAAACTCTAACCCCTGATCAATACAAACACTGCTATGCTAACTACTGCTATTACATTACATTACATAACGACAAAATAAACAACTGCTGCATCCCTCCACTGCTGTGAACCCAGCAGTACTTGTCCGAATCAGCAGTGCTTGACTCAAGGCAGTAGAATGAACAACATAGCTTTAGTCTTCTTATCAGGCCTTTACTTCAGCTGCAGTTTGTAGAGCAGCAGTTTATACGGTCAGTAGATTGGAGGTCAGCAGATGTTGAAACCACTTTCAAGGGGAGAGACTTGTATGTAACATCTGCTTATTCTGGATCCACTGCTCTGATCCAGTTTTGGCTTTGATTATCTGTTCCTCTGGTAGGGTTCAATCCCAACACCTACCCAAGTAGTGCCTAAGAAGGCCGACATTCAAGTAATCAAAGACGAAAATGGTGAACAAATAGCCACCCGACCGGTCACCGGGTGGCGTGTTTGTATTGATTACCGCAAATTGAATGCCGCCACTTCTAAGGACCTTTTCCCGCTACCTTTTATTGACCAAATCATTGAAAAATTATCGGGTCAAAAATATTACTGCTTTTTGGACGGGTACTCGGGTTACAATCAAATCGCAATACACCCGGGTGACCAACACAAGACCACCTTTACTTGTCCATATGGCACTTTTGCCTTTAGGCAAATGCCATTTGGTTTGTGTAATGCACCGGCAACTTTCCAACGATGTATGATGAGTATTTTCTCAGACATGGTTGGAGAGTCGCTTGAAGTTTTTATGGATGACTTTTCAATTTTTGGCACTAGTTTTGAATCTTGTCTTAACGAGTTACAAAAAGTTTTAAAAAGATGTGTTGAGAAAAATTTGGTGCTTAGTTGGGAGAAAAGTCATTTCATGGTGCAAGAGGGTATTGTGTTAGGCCACGTGATTTCGGAGAGGGGTATGGAGGTGGATAAGGCAAAAATACGGGTAATATCATCTTTGCCTCCACCGAAAAATGTGAAAGGGGTAAAGTTATTTTTGGGACACGCGGGTTTTTATAGACGTTTCATTAAAGGTTTTAGTGTCATTACTAAACCTTTGTGCAATTTGTTATTAAAAGATGTTCCCTTTGACTTTACTAATGAGTGTTTGCAAGCTTTTAATATTTTGAAGGAACACTTGGTAAAAGCTCCCATCTTGCAACCACCGGATTGGTCAAAGCCATTTGAAATCATGTGTGACGCAAGCGACACTACAATTGGTGCAGTTTGGGTCAACGAATCGATAAAAAGCCGGTGGTGATTTACTATGCAAGCAAGACATTGTCTGAGGCGCAACTGAATTACACCACAACCGAAAAGGAGTTGTTAGCAGTGGTGTATGCCTTGGACAAGTTCCGGCCTTACATTTGGGGAAGCAAGGTGATCGTGTACTCGGACCATAGTGCGGTCCGATATTTGATGGAGAAAAAAGATGCAAAGCCCCGTTTGATTCGTTGGGTGTTGTTGTTGCAAGAATTTGATGTAGAAATTTGGGATAAAAAAGGAAGTGAAAACATAGTGGCGGATCATTTGTCTCGAATTCCGGTGGAAGGGGTTGATGATTTGAGTGAGATAAACGAACGGTTTCCCGATGAGCAACTACTAGCCGTGTCTACTTTCGGCACCGTGGTATACCCATTATGTTAATTACTTAGCCACGGGTGCAATCCCAAATCATTGGACCAAGAAAAGGAGGCAACAATTCATGGTCCAAGTGAAACAATATATTTGGGATGAGCCGGACCTTTTCAAGATTGGGCCCGATCAAGTCATTAGGAGGTGTGTGCCCGAAACGGAGGTGTTGGAGTTTTTACACATGCCCACTCATCCGCTTGTGGGGGTCATTTTAGTGGCCATAAAACGGGTTACCGGGTACTTTCATGTGGGTTTTATTGGCCCACAATTTTCAAGGATGCATGTGAGTTTGCACGGAATTGTATTAATTGTCAAAGAATGGGGAGTATTTCAAAGAGGGACGAGATACCTTTGCAACCGATTTTGGTTGTTGAAATATTCGATGTGTGGGGCATTGACTTTATGGGTCCCTTTCAGAGTTCAAATGGGTTCTTGTACATTCTAGTGGCGGTGGACTATGTCTCGAAGTAGATTGAAGTTATTCCTACATGAACAAACGATCACTCGGTTGTTTGCAAATTCGTTCAATCCAACATCTTTGCTCGTTTCGGTATTCCAAGGGTGATTATTAGTGACAGGGGGTCGCATTTTAAGAACTTTAATTTCGGAAAACTATTGAAGCGGTATAATGTGAATCACCGGATTGCTACACCGTATCATCCGCAAACTAGTGGACAAGTCGAAGTGTCCAATCGTCAAATTAAAGAAATTCTCATGAAGACGGTTCGAACGGATAGGAAAGATTGGTCAAGCAAACTAGACGATGCATTATGGGCATATCAGACGGCTTATAAAACTGCAATTGGTACAACTCCTTACCGGATGGTGTATGGGAAGGGTTGTCACTTACCAATGGAGTTAGCTCATCGGGCGCATTGGGCAATCAAAACGGTGAATGCGGATTACGATGAAGCGGGAAAGATGCGGAAGTTGCAACTAAGTGAGATAGAAGAAATTCGAGACGAAGCTTACGAGTGTGCATCGGCATTCAAGGATAAGCTTAAAAAGGTTCATGACGCGAAAATCAAAAAGCGAACCTTTGAAGTGGGTCAAAAAGTTTGGTTGTATAATTCAAGATTGAAATTATTTGCGGTCAAATTGAAAAGCAAATGGATGGGCCCATATGTCATTCGGCGAGTCGGTAGATTTGGTGACGTTGATATTCAAGATGTTCACACCAACAAGCAACAAACGGTGAACGGACATCAGTTAAAGCCATACTTGGAAGGAAACGACATCAATAATTTGGAGCTTGACAAAGCGGGCTACATCCTACGCCCGGTAGATGAAGAACAACCATGAGAGGCCCAGGTTTGGTAGTGTATATAGTTAGTTTATTTCGTTTGTTTTGTTTTGTTTAGTTTGCACAATTACCGTATCCGCTCGAAGCTCGTGTTTGAAACAAGTGTGGGGACGTTCGTATGAATAGTTCTAGCATAGTGTTGAGGACAACACGGGATTTTCGAGGGGGTATGGTAAACATAAAAATTATAAAACTGAAAAAAAAAACATTGAAAATGAATTTTTGGCGAAGTGTACATTCCCAGGTGCTACCATAATTTACGGTAGCTTGGGAAATTTTGATTCCTTATGTTGGTTTGCTACTGGTTTACGGTAGGTATTTTTGTCCAGGGTCTACCGTAATTTACGGTAGCCCTGGCAAATAAAGGGAGCGCAACAGTCAGCGGTTATAATAAAAATAAATAAATAACGTCACGTGCAATCAACCCTACCCACTCGTTTCCTGCTTATCTTCCCCCACCACACATATCTTCTTTCACTTTCTTCAACCCCACAAAATCCCCAAGAACCCCACAACATTCAAACCTTTAATCCTCCATAACTTTCTCAAATCTTGGTCAAATCTAGTGATTTTTGGGTCTATCTTGGCTAAAATTTCACGAGCTTTCTGATTTTGGGGAGAGATTTGGAAGAAACCCTTGTTTTCTTGGTCGATTGTGAAACCCTAGGTGCCAAATTTTTGGGGGTTTTTGAAGATTTTGTTTTTCTTAGTGTTCTTGCATCTTCAACTCAAGGTATGTGATGTTTTACTTTCTTTTTGATGATGCATTGTGAAGTTGAAGGTTAATGTTGTTCTTTGTTGCATATACACTTGCTTGTTCTTAGTTTATGTCATAAAATAGTTAGTTTGAAAGATTGAATATGGTTGTAGATGTAGGTTGATGCAAAATTTTTGAACTTTTGGGAACCTTTACATTGTAGAGGCACCATGCCCAAATTTTGTGAAAATACCATATGAAACTTTGTGTTTACTAGCATCTACAACTATAGTAACACGCAAGTGTGGGGATTTTTGGAAAAAGGGGACTGATTTTTGTGTGTTTGGTTGTTGTGTTGTGTTTGTGATATGTATAGGAAATGGTGAGAACTAAAGACAAAGTGGGAGCAAGTTCTTCAAAAGGCAAACAAGTTGAAACACAACCAAAGAAGCAGAGATACTTAGGAAGAGATGATGATGATAGCGATGAAGATGAAGTGATGGAGTTGGATCCGACTGACAAGCCGAAGTGGGAAGCGGGTCCACTAGATGACCAACCGGAAGAATGGCAGCCTACATTGTACAATGATCGTATGAATCACTTAAAAGACAAGGCGGCTGCATTCATTTATGAAAGAGAGGTTAGAGAGGTGGAGTTTAGTCCGTTCAACGTATTTGCTAGGTTCCGTGCCTTGGGTTGGGAGGTTGCGTTAAGTTGCTATGACAAAGATAACAAGAACTTGTTCAAGGACGAAATTCAGGAGTGGATGGCCACTCTAACATGCAACAAGTATGACAAACAGTCTCAAATGAAGTTAACCGGAACTGTGAATGGGATAGATGTGGAGATGTCATTTGATACATTGAGGAAGTTGGCAAGGTATGATAGCTTGCCCGCACGTGATTATACGATACCGAGTCTTGACGACTTGCTTCTCAAACCGGAAGCACACCCAAGATGGAATGACATGTTGGAAGCATTATTCTTACCGGGTACCTTTAGTGGCACGCTATATAGAAGGAACCTGAAAATTAAGGCAAAATTGTTGCTTACGATTTGCATCTTAAATGTGATTCCAAGGAGAGGTGATAAGCAAGAAGTGAGGTTTCAAGAGGTGCCCATTCTCTACTCGTTGCTTCATGGGTCACCCCGTTTACTGTTTCGGTACTTGGTAATGAACAATGTTTGGATATGTCGGAATAAAGTGGGAAGAAATATTATTCCGTATTGTCAGATAATTACGGGGTTGCTTAAGTTATTCAAGGCTATTACACCGGAAGATAAGGGGGCAGCGAAGAGGCACAAGCCGTTTGACATTCGGAGAATGGGAGTTGGATGGACTTATGATGAATCGGAGCGATATCATAAGTTAAAGTCGGAAGGTCAAAGGTGGCGTGCTTTAAAGGTTGATGCAAGGGAGTTATTACCGGGCGAGGAGGATGAGCCCGAGAGTGAGGATGAACCCCCGAGTGGGGATGAAGATTACGCCGATGAACCGCATGGTGAGCACATGAATGTGGACCAAGGGGGTCCAAGTCGGGGTCATGGTGCAGGTTTCTTTGATTATGCGGAGCGCTCTTATGAGCCAAATTGGGCATATCAGGGAACCATGCAAGAAATCATTGAGAATCAACGTCCACCCTCATCGGTCTTTGATACTTGGTCGGGGTCCGAGCGCACATTCTTTGATCATCAAACATGGATGGGGGCGAGTATGGAGCGGGCATTGAAGTATAGCTTTGACAGACAAGAGTCATGGAACCGCACACATGCTTATGCCTTTGAGCAGGAAATGAACAACATGTACAACGATGATCAAAACCGACGTATGCACGCGGATTGGCATGCGGGGCGGCCGGTGGTTGTGGATCCACCTCCGGTGGATTATGCGTCTTTGCCACCTTATGATGGTAGCATTTCGTATCCGACAACACCGCTACATCATTCGCAATGGGTGGACCCCCGTCAAGATCAACAACATGGAGCCTCACAACAAGGAGGAAATGGGAGTGGAAGCGGCTCGTTTGCTTTTGGAGAATGGTCTGAGATGATGACTTCCATCTTCGGGCCTCCTCAGCCGCGTTACTACTAGCCAGGTTGTGCTCCTTCTTGTATATTTTTGTGAATATTTGCTTGTTTATGTTCATGGTTGGGAGGATGGGTGGTGTTTTGGTTATTGATGTTATGTGATGGGTTGTGCTAGTTTGGCGGTGTTATTGTGTTTTTATAAAAAAAAATATAAAATGAAAAAGACCAAAAAGAAATTTAGGGTTTGAGTTTTTGAGCTTTTGTGGTGATGAATGGGTTTTAGCGATCAATTCCTTCCAAAACCATACATTGGGGTCAATGTATCCCAAGTGTGGGGATGGGGGGGAAATTTTGATGGTTTTGAAAAAAAATTAAATCAAGCGAAACATTTTTGGAATTTGAACACTTTGTACTAACCCCGACTGACACACCGGCAACCCTTATTTACCCTTTCTCTTGGTGAGAGTTGAAGCCACAAATGTAAATAAATAATGCTTATCTTTGATGAGAGTGGCACCGGGTGAGGGTGCATTAGAAGTTGTGCTTGAATGCGGTTCGAGGCCTTAGTGAAACATGAATGTAGAAAGGATAAGGGCATTTAGGTAGCCTCGTCATAGTGTGTGCGAGTGTGGGATTTGGGGGGTTGGACCTCATAAATTATATATATGAGCTTGGTAGTGAGAGGGGCGGGGGTTTGGACATTTAGTTGCCCATTTTGTGCCTAAAGCCAATCATTTGTTAACCCTTACCTAGTTCCCCAAAAATTTACCCGATTTGACCCGGTCTTATAGTGTTAGTAGTTGTTATAGTTGTGTTTAGATATGTTATGTTGAATGTTTCTTTATGTTGCTATGTTAAAAAAAAGCAATGAGAAAATAAAAAATGATGCATGAGAAGTTGTATATAGCTGTTTTGTTTTGTTTGTTTATTGTGTAATAAAAGACCGGGTTAAGTCATTCGCTACTTTACATATATATTTCCATTTCCTACCCGTATACCTAGCCACGTTGCAACCTTCAAGTCCCTTTGATTTGCATTCATGTTTTGATGCTTGTTAGGTGGAGGACCGATTTAGGTACAAGCATATAGTTGTGCAATCACCCGTTTGCTTTTTGTGTGTCTAGCTTATCTTTGCTAGTGCTTACTTGTCGCCGAGATGAGAGATATAGCAAGGGGTGTGTTGTTTGGGTGTTAGGAAAAGGCTAGTAAAAGGATGACATGTTTATGCTTGATTTATGTTGATCGCTTGTGCACTTGAAAATGGTTTTGATGGGTTGCTTGGGGCAAGCAACGGTTAAGTGTGGGGATGTGATGGGTGGTCCATAGGACAACCATTAAGTATGTTAAAAGACGAGTTAATCCCTCATTTAATCATGTAATTGTCTTGAATTAGATAACTACAGTTGCTTATGTTTCAGGTGCGTCTGGAGCTTAAAACGGAGGAAAAAGCTACTTTGGATGGGAATGGATTGGAACGGGATACACAAGATTGGAAAGAAGAACAAAGGAGAAGACTCAGGGGTCCACCGTAAATTACGGTGGCTACCGTAATTTCCGGTAGCCCCTGAATGTTCCCATTTTCCACCGTAAACCAGTAGCATTCCACCGTAACCATCTTGAAGCTACCGTAATTTACGGTAGGTACCGTAAATTACGGTAGACCCTGACGCAAAACTTGTAACTGCCCCTTTTAATACCGTTTTCAAGTGCCTTTTCAGCTATATCATCATTGGAGACGTTTCTCAGGGTGCAAGGGGCGATTTTCAGCTTTGGATAGTGTTTGTGAACAATTTCTAACATTTCGGTTTGTATTTTGATTCATATGAACTTCGATCGTGATGTTATGATGATCCACCAAACAATGTCCGGCTAAACTTTCGGTGATCATCTTAGGTGAAGGTTTCTTATGACTTTTGTATGTTTATCCTTATTTCTAGAATAATGAACTTGATGTGTTTTGCTATGTTTATTATGGTGCATGGATGTTTGATTGTAATTTGTTAATTGATGTTTTGATCTTAGTCTAAACTGTACGTTCTTTGTGTCGTTGACAATCTAGATATCACGGGAAAGGTTAGGGTTGGATATTGGTTAATTGATCATCGGGTAACAACCTCGCGTTTATCTAATCCGAGTACTTAGTTCCCTTTTATCACAACAAACGTTTATGCATGAGTTATGTCTATGTAACTCTTTCTAGTTGGATTTAGGCACAATTGTTAATGGAAACCGGAACCTAAGATGGTCATTCTCTCGTAATTTGATTAACAACCAATTTTGATTTGCAATTAGTTAATAATCTAGTTCTTAAAACCAAACAATCCAAACTCTTGAATTTTAATTTTTGCAAATTAGTTTACTTGTAGTTAATTCACAAAGCTATATAATCAACACACTTTCCACAAACTCCCTGTGTTCGATACCCATTTGCTGCTATCTATTAGTTGTAATTTGGATTAAATTTACGTGTGACTACGACAACACGTCAGTCTCCCACATGAATCTCTGAACTTCTGGGCTATTGACTCCTTAAGGATCCTTGATCCTGAAAGATATTGGATCCAGTATACATCGGAGCTGAACGTCTTGGAGGGCATTCTATGGATCCTTGAACCTGCAATGAGGATCCTTGAACCTGGGATGAGGATCCTAGAAGCTGAGGGTATGATCCTCGTACTGACAACGTCCCCATGTATCCTCCCAACCTAGAGAAGGATCCTTGATGCTGGAAGGAGGATCCTTGAGGCTGAAGAGAGGATCCTGAAGGCTGGAAGTAGGATCCTTGAGCCTGTGTCATAGCCGATGATCCATAGTGCATACTTGATGATCCTCCATGGTACTGGACATCTGAAGCCTTAGAATGCTGAACGGTTGTTGCTGGAGTAGTGAAATCCAATGGTCTGGGCACCAATGGAAAGTGATCCTCTGTTGATTTCTTCAATTTCTTGATTTCATCAATCTCATGAAGGATCCTGCCATTAGTTTCATCCTACTGTTGCATTTAATTCTTCATCTGCAAAATCAAAGAATAACGATCATTGTTAGTAGGAGCAGAAGAAACAACAGTAGTTGCTTTTGTGAAAACGGGGGTTGTCTTCTTCGCAGCATTCTCAGCATTCTTCTGGGATCTAGAAGGAACAGGAGGCAAAGGTGGAATGCCCTGTGATGAGGTGATCGATGACATGGAGCTCGAAATGTTTTTCCCTTGGGAAGCCATGTGGTTGAAGGTAATGAACAGAAATGAATGAAATGAACATAATTTTCAAGAATGAAGCACCGATTGCCCACGGTGGGCGCCAAACTGTTTTGGTCAAAAATCACACAAGGATAATGTAACCAAATCTGATTTTTGTGAGGTTGGATGCTTGGTTAAATGAACAAAAGTTTAAACAAGAAATGAATGAAAATGGAGATGAACACAAGGATTTATACGAGGAAAAAACTCTTGATCAATGAATGATCTCCGGCATAAAAAAATTGGGATAGTGAAAACTATCACTATCAACTATATTGAACAATAAAGGTTACAACTTCGGAAGATAACAAGCTTGTTACGACGATTGCTAATGTGTTTGTGTGTGTGTTCGCCAACTGATTTCTGAGAGAGTTCGAATATGTCAATGTGTTTCTAATAATAGCTTGTTATCCCCTTAAAAGATAGAAAATAACTAGATAACTAACTATCCGAAAAATAAGCTTGCCATCCACGATCACCACAACGGCTATCATCTTGTGCACGTGCTATAATAAGGAGCATATTCCCCTGGAATCTCGGTTAGAACAAGTCTCCTTCGAAATATACCTGCAAAACAAGCTAAAAGATGATGGAAACAATTGTTAGTTTTAGAATATCAAAGAGGATCCTGGATCCTTAGTCCTCCTGCACCATTTCCTGAGGATCCTTGATCCGGGCTGAACTGAGGATCCGTGATCCTTGACTAATAAAATTCTATCCCTAACAGGAGTGAACACTGAACCTTTTGTCATCCGCTCATAAGCAGCCCAAGCCTGAGAAAGAGAGTCCTCCATTTTATCCAAAAGTTCATTGTGAGCCTTATCATTCTCTTTCATGGTAGAAGCAAATTTCTCCAGCTCGACCGCACTTTTATCCCTTTCTTCTCCGGCTGAAGCAGCAGCAGCTTGAGCCGATTGATATTGGGCAGTCAAGAATTTGATCTTCTTCTTCTGAGAGGCTAAGTCACGAGTAAGCTGAGCAACTTTCTTCTCGGTATCGGGAGTACGCTGCAGCTTATCCTTCACAGACAATAACTCCTGCTCTAGTTTCTCTCTCACCGACTCCGCTTCAACCCACCTTCGGTATAGCTTGGTCATATAAACGTTGGATTGAGCTTGGTTAGCTAAAACGACCATTCTTAAATCTTGACTTTTCATCCGGCGGCTTCGGCTATGGTCGACCGGAGTATTTATCCTAAAGATGAACATTTTTGCAGTCAAGGCATCCATCATCGAATCCTTGTTCTTGACATCCCAATCAGGGGCAAATTTCTCCTCAGCTATGGCCGGGTCAACCTCTATCTCATCTGAAAAAGCATCAGTATAACGAAAAAAGTTCATTACCTCGGGTTTGAACCAAGAAGAGGAATCGAGGAAACTTGATCCTCATCATCCCCCAAGAAACAGTCCGGACCTAAGGAATAACTTATCGTCGTACCTAAAAACTCATTGTTTTCTTATCTCCCTTTCTCAAAGTCCTCGTGGCCTCTACCTCCATCACTTCGTTGTCCACTGAATCCAAAGGGTCGGATTGGGTATATGGCATTGTCAGTCCAGACATAGTTTTAAGAGCTTTGTCCCTGGATGATTTTCCGCCTGTTAGATGTTCATCCAAAATGGACAACAGGAGATCAAACGGAGAAGAAAGGGTCGGTTTAGCTTTCTTGGAGACACTGGGCAAATAATGACGATCCTTTTTAGGATTGATTCGAAGAGAAACCTAGGAGTTACCTTTCCTCTTCCTGGGTGTCAAATTTTGCACATCTGCAAAAACTGAAAAAGCTGTAACTTTACCTTTAACCAAAGAAACCGTTGCCGATGAGGTTTGGGCATTCAAATTCTGATCCCGGGCGTGGATCTTAGGATCACTATATTCGTTCTCATCCAACTCTTGCACCTCCGGAGTAACCAAAGGGCCGCCAGAACCTCTAGTACCGGTAGTAGACTCGGCACCACCATGATTTTCAAGAGGCGCTTCCGGCCCACCAGGAGCCCTTATTGCAAAAGCGGCTAGTGTAATCTACTTCAAAAATCGGTCATGCTCTCCGGTGGTCTTTAGAAAGCTGAAATCCAAATCAGTAAAGCGAGGAACCTTTAGAGCATCCCGAAGTGACATGGTGGTACCTGTCACAGAAAATGAGCAAGTTAGAAACAAAAGGAAAGAAAGCGGTGTCGTGAATAGAAAAAGGCCAGATCACTCACCATAGTCCTTCTTAGCAATCACCTGCCATTCTCCATCCCTACGGCCCCATATTTGGCTCACTCGGCCTAACAGTAACATATGCTCCGGAAGAGGATGGATGGGACTTCGATTATCAACCAGGTTTTGGGCCAACACTTGGTCAAAAATAAAATTCTCTTTAAGATCAAAATCCATCGATTGATCTTTAAACTTCCATGGTAGATCGGCCGGAAGACATAAATCGTCCAACCAAAAGAAGTTATCCTTCCAATTTTTTAGGCTCGATTTCTCCTCCGATGAGATACTAGGAACAGACTTTCGGTAAGCAAAGGTATACCAGTCATCGGTCGTAATAAATTCATTAAAATACCAGAAAACGTTTAAATCCAGCTTACGGTTCAAAGCCCTACAGGAAATCTCATAATGGTTTATTCTGCTAAGGCCGAAGGGATTCACTTGCGAAAGATGAATTCGAAAAAAACCGGAGGACCTTTATTAAGAATTTCGCAAACGGAACAAGGTAGTTTTCAAAATTAAACACTTGTGTGTAAAATGCAAACTTCCCTGCCAAAAAGGGATATATCGCTCGGTTTCTCTCCGGAAGCTCGGGATTTAAAAACACCGGAATCTAATAAACCCTAATAAAGTTGTCTAGTTGCTTTTGCGTCAACACGCTAAAGCTTGCGGATAAATTTTCCTTACCCGGAATCATGATTAAAACAATAAGAGAAATAAAGAACGCACCTCTCTGTAGAAGAAAAAAAAGAGAAGGAAGGATCACCGGAACTAATTGTTGTTAGTTAAAAGAAGATAAAGAAACAGAGATAAGAGAAGAAAAGTTAAAAAAAAGTACTTTTTTTTTCCTTTATATAAAGGAAAGGTGTTGGAAGACAGCTAGTCGCCCATCTGTCCAATCAGATGTCACGTCAGGAGACGGTTACGATTCCCAAGAAGGGTACGCTACGGACAGATGAGGGTGACTGACAGACAAACGCCACATCATCTGTAAAATAGCCAAGTACGTTATAAAGTTTCACTAAGTCCCTATCGAGACTTGATAAAACTGGGGTGGGGGACTTACAGCTACATGACTGAATCCGGACCTTCACCAGGGGATGAACGGACATATGGTCATGAAGGACCTGAACATTAAAAACCCCTGTCTCAAAGGTCCGTCCTACTTTCCAAGAAAAGGACGCACTCTCCAAGTACACCTTAAGTCTCTGTGTAGTGGGGCGCTATGTGCCCCTATAAAGCCCCAATGGCGCCCACAACACCACGACGAAGGGCGTTATGAGGCCAAAAAAAGGGGGGGGGGGGGGGCGCTATATATATAGCGGCGCTATGGGTGAATGATTTCAAAAATGGACCAATAAAAAAAAGCTAGTTTTTTTTAATTAATTAATAAAATTGAAAATTAATAATTAGGTAATGATAGGTAGAGGCTTTATGACTACGGGCTCTAGTGATATAACGCCCCATAAAGCCCCTGTGTAACGTGACACGACACGTGTCGCATAACGCCCCACAAGAGGCTTTATGACTATGGATGGCCTAAGTACGATTTTTTGAACATTCATCCTTATTCTCGCTCTAAACAAATACCTATGAACCCCTGTCTCAAAGGTCTGTCCTACTTTCCAAGAAAAGGATGCACTCTCCAAGTACACCTTAAGTACGATTTTTTAAACCTTCGTCCTTATTCTCGCTCTAAACAAATACCTATTCTCACGCCGGAGGGTGGTCGCAAAGTACCCTAACGGTGATCGATCTAGAGTTGGGTACACTATTTGGGTCTTCAAACACAGTAGCCTAAACTTGGTTGCCTTTATTAGGTAGCAAAATTGTGGCTTAAGTTCCTCACAATCTCAGCAAAGTAGCAGAGCGAAAGAGAGCGCAAAAGCGCGTCCGTCAATGGCAGCTTTTGCTGCTGCCTCTTTTCTTTCCTCTGCTGCTCCTTCTCATCCTTCACTCTCTTTTCGTCCCACCAACCCCCTATCTCCCCCCACCCTTCGTTTCACCAAAGGTTTTTTACACGTCAAAACCCTAGTTTTCGCTTCTTCTTCAGGTGAAATTAGGCCCTACGAAGGGGACTCACGCTCAAAGGTAATCTAATTTCTTTTAATCTGTTATCACCACCTGGAATCTATGTTTGTTTGGTTTCTGAATCTGTTATGACCTTGGAGTTGGAATCTGTGTTTGTTTGCTCATTTAATCTAATTGTTTTGAGTCCTTAAATACACAGGACCTGGAATCTATCATTTGTTTGTTCATTCAATCTGATTGTTTTGAGTCAGTCTGTTACAACAACCTTAAATATACAGGAGCTGCCTGGAATCTGTGTTCGCTTCGATGATGCGTGTGGTTTTGTTCATTTGTTGGTTCATTCAATCTAATTTCTTTGAATCTGTTATGACCTTAAATATATAGAAGCTGTGGTTGTTTCGATGCCTGTTTATTTGTTTGTTTATTTATTCAATCTAATTGTTATGACCTTAGATATATAGTACCTGGAATTTGTGGTTGTTTTGATGAGCGTTTGTTAATGATACTGATTGTCGGATTTGTTTGTTGTATTGGATTGTTTTGAATCTGTTGTGGTTTTGATGCGCGGTTGTTAATGATGCGGAGAGAGCTGATTGAATTTTGTTTGTTTGTTTGAGAGTAGAAATCGTTATTGTTGAAGTTGATTCAAGAGATTGAGCCGTTGGATGTGAGTGTTATTCAGAAAGATGTTCCGCCTACTACTGTGGATGCTATGAAGAGGACTATATCTGGGATGTTGGGATTGCTGCCTTCGGACCAGTTTCAAGTTTTGATTGAAGCTTTGTGGAAGCCGCTTTCGAAGTTGTTGGTTTCTTCTTTGATGACAGGGTAATTGGGCTTCTTCTGTTATTTTTGCTTTAAGAAACTATACATAATCATTAAATATTGATGATTCTATGCATATCTGAATTCGGGGACAGCTATTAGAACTGTTTGTCATTCAAACTTGTTAGTTGGATATTCAAATATATTTGGCTAAGTCAAGAATGCTAGGAAATGAATCAGATAAGTAAAGATGATGCAAATGTGATTCCATATCCGAATATAAGGACTTCTCTATAACATAGGACTTATCCACACAAGTAACAGAGAACACATGAAAGCTTTGGAATATTATTTCCGAGCGCTTAAACAGAACCCATTCTTTCCAAGACCTCTTAATAATATGGCCGTGATATGTAATTATCAAAGAATGTAAATAAATTTCTACGTTATTAAATCATGTAGCACTGCAGGTATACTTTAAGGAATGCTGAATACAGGCTGTGTCTGGAGAAGAACTTTGATACCGAGGAAGATAAGCATACAATTGAAGATTCTAAATCACCAGTATTATTGAACAATGATATATTAATAAATACACCAGCTGGTCAAGAGGATGTGTTGCATAAGTCTCCTGAAAACACATATCAAATTCCAGATCTTGGTCAAATGACCCCGGAAGTGCAACAATATATTCTAGAACTGCAATCCCGCTTGTCTTCTGTCAAAAAGGTAAATATATAAATGAGCAAAATGCCATTTTCGTCCCCTAGATGTTTGGCTAGTTTTGCAACTTTCGTATAAAGGTTTGTTTTTCTGCATCTGGATCCAAAAGGTTTTAAATCTTGCCACTTGGATGAAAATGACACGTTTTCCAACCTTTAGGATCCAGATGCGGAAAACAAACCTTTATACAAAAGTCGCAAAACTGGCCAAACCTCAGGGACGAAAATGACATTTTACTCTATATAGATCATTTAAACTATATACTCGCTCAAAATTTAACTTAATTAAATTCCAGGAGCTACATGAAGTAAAAAGGAAGAACGCAGCCCTCCACATGCAACAGTTTGTCGGGGAAGAAAAGAATGAACTGCTGGACTACTTAAGATCTTTACAACCGGAAAAGGTTGCTGAACTGTCAGAACCGACATCTGCTGACCTGAAAGAAACGATCAACTCCGTTGTTCATGGTCTGCTTGCAACTCTGTCGCCTAAAGTGCACTCACAAGCTCCACTTATATCTGAAAACACCTCAATAGGAGTCTCAAATAATGGAAGTGGAAGTAATGATGCGGTGGACAACACTTCGATGCAGTTTCAACCCCTCGTTTCTTTGAGTCGGGACTATCTAGCGCGTCTACTGTTTTGGTGCATGTTATTGGGGCATTACCTCAGAGGGCTGGAGTACCGGGTGGAACTTATGGATCTTTTATCATTGTCTCAGAATGACGGTTCTGATGGTGGTAATATGATGTAAATTAATGGCTATATATATATATATATATATGCGTTTGAATCTTGTTTTTGTAGAATGATGATGAATTGCAAGTGAGATTGATTTTAATATTTTATGGTTCAGTAGATGGTGAGACCCATGATCCAAAAATAATTTCATAACATCTACTAGCGATACATGACACATCACACGATTGTAATGTAAAGACTGTTTACTCAGAATCTGAATCATGTGAATTAGAGCCGTGTCGAACGTTTCTTGTTTGGGGCTTTGATGCTTTAAAAGATGATTCGCCTTCGAAATAGATAACCTGGGCCCTGGCCAACCTCTCTTCAAGTTCCTCTGTGCTAAACTCGTCGGTTCCACCAAGTTCATTGAATCCCACCTGCGCATTATCGTTTAAACACAAGTTAACAATGCGGAAAAGCTACAAAAAAGCATGAGAAAGTGCATAGGTGTTGACATACCACATAATCATCCACTTTAGCATTCTTTATAAGAGCAATTGTTGGAAGAACGACAATCTTTAGCTTCTCGGCCAAGAACGGGCTTTTCTCGGCTTGAATCTTTATAAACCGTGTCTCGATATGTTGTTTTGCCAATATGCTCAAGTGTTTGTCTACCACCTGCACAATGTCAACATCAGACTCTATTTCTGGAAATCAAGGGCATAGGCTTATTCTTTCATTCTATATTATAAGAGTGGTCTTGAACTAAGAACAAGACACTAGAAATTCGAGAGTGGTATCTTGTGCTACATGTATCAGATACAAATTATTAAATACCATCCATGTTAACCTCATTAGTTATTATTAACTTACTGTTTTGAGTGTTTTCTTAATAGTCTTAGGACTTGAAAGGGTAGAACACTCTGGGTTTGTTTCATTGTTCACTTGGTGATGCCATAACTCCTCATCTAATAAGTGTACAATCTAATGGCCATGTGCCAACTAACTCATAACGCAGCAGCAAAAAGCACAAAAAATGTTCAAAACGCAAAAAAATCCCAAATCAGAACTGAAGTGTAGAAATAATATATCCATTAATTGGTTGGAATACAAGATTCTTGTTCGACTCAGGGCAGCTGGAAATTTCATCATTCACAAAGTTACTGAAAAACAGACCAAATAGCGGGTTGGGTAGCTGGGTCAGGTTTAGGTAATGCGAATAAGCATTCAGTAGCAAAAACGGCCTATTTCAAACTAGATCTACAGCCAAACAAGCCCCCACAATGAACAGACAACCCAATCAGACAAAGGCAAAATGATTTGAGGTTTTTCTTGCATGTTGATTTTTCTAGCATTTTGGCAGGGAGTTCCAGGAGCAATAGTGATTATGTTGCAGATGAAGGTTGCAAACAATTGAAAATCACATATTGAGGCATTTATCGTATTTAACCATCCGCCTTTACTATCACTGGTCATAGGCTTAATTGCTAAATCTGGATCAAGAGTCTATTTAGATGGTTGTGTAGCTACATTCATATCTTTCTGGTTCACACTGAGTTTTGCAAGCTGCCTGGTTGCTTTATCCAGATCTGGGAGGTATTATCAAAGAAACTAGGATTATGTTTAACAGCGGCTATTTCACACTTGCAGATCACTTTAAGAGTTTAAGTTGGTAAATCATATGCTGAAGAATGGTGTGCATAGCCACTTGCTACCTTTTGATTGCTACTACAGTAAACTTATATTCTGACTTTAGTGTTAGTTGTATAAAAATTTGCTTGGTCGGTGATTGTTTACGTTTTGGTAGTTTATTACATTTGTGAATATATATTTACGACAACTGGCTTATGGGTAATTTCTCAAGTTGTATTTTTTTTTTATATTTTCTATCTTTCCTGGGTATAAGCAGAAGCCTTCTACATATACAACAGTGATTATGTTCAAGAACTATATGATTTAGCAGTGTAGCTTTCATCAATCAAGTTATGCGACTGCTTTGTAATTCATATGCGGTTAATCTCTTTTTGAATGGCCATTGATTTGTTGTTTTTATGTGTGTATTCTTCAAGTTGTTTGTTCCTTCCTCTTTATTGGGTTGATGGTAATGTAACTTTTTTGAACCCTCGCCGCTTCATTACCTAGTTCAAATCTTGAAGAAGCTGAGTTTTGATTAATGTGGTTGATGTGTATAACTATATTATTACATGTTATGTTTCCTTGTTGCATCTTTCTTGTATCGTTCCCTTGACATATTCATGTTAAGACTAACCATCCCTATAATAGTGAATCAACATTTGGGTACTCACATATGGCAAGTGAGTAAAAATGGCATATTTGTCTAGTTGTCTTTCATGAGTTTGAATTTTGGAGACATTTTCCAAATATACAACACTTTCTAGTTGAGAACTTAATTAACCCAAAGTTACTTATTGTTTTCAAAGTTTAAACGTTGTAAATGTGGGACAGCATTTTACTTCTTGTTTAATCTTTAAAAACTGTGGCGAATCAACATGGTATTCTCTTCTAACAATTGATAAAACTTTGTTACTACCAGCCTTTTTTATTATGCTTACAAGTCACCATTATCTTTCTCTGCAGCTTATTACATCTACAACAATTCGGATCCTATCCTATAGAATGTGACACATTGGAAGCGCAGAATACCTAATTACTGTTTAACCTTAAAGAGTAGAGATTCAATATGGTATTTTCTCCTCTCCTGACAATTAATTAAAATTTGTCACTAATAGCCCTTTTTATTATGCTTAACAAGTCACCATCATCTTCCTCTGCAAATGATTAATTATACATGAATTCGGATCCTGTCCTAAAAAATCTGACAATTAAAAGAGCAAAAAATTCAATTACTGTTTAACTTTAAGAGTGTAGCAAATTAATATGGTATTTTCTTCCAACAATTAGTAGAACTTTGTTACTAACAGCCCTTTTTATTATGCTTAACAAGTCGACCATCATCTTCCTCTGCAACTAATTACATCTACATCAATTCGGATCCTATCCTATAAAATCTGACAAACTGGAAGAGCAAAATATTCAATTACTGTTTAATCTTAAGAGTGTAGCAAATCAATATGGTATTCTCTTCTATGCAGAATTGGTGATATATCACCGATAAATCGGTTGTCGGACCCCGTATAAAATATCGGTACCAATATTATCGGCGATATTGATCGATATATCACCAATTTTCCTGAAATTTTAATTTTATAGTCTTTCTTAAAATTTCTCTCAGAATATATTTAATATGTGGCTAATAAAATAATAAGTCTAACTCTAAATTATTTTGATTTACTCTTTAAATTTATAGATAATAACCTACGTGAGTTTTCGATTTTGAACCGACAAAATATTTCGTTTAATACCCTGGTATCAGAGCCACACAGATTTCCTTCGCTGGGGCCCTAATTTTCATTACCTTTCTTCTTAGTTCTACCATTCGTCTTAAATCTTATTGCTGCTATTAGTGTCTTAAGTCTTAATTGTTAATTGTTAGTGTTAAATGTTAATGTTTTAAGTCTTAATCAGTTCCTACTTGCTACAATTGTTAGTGTTTTGCATGTTGCAAAAGGTTAATTTGTTAGTTGTAGGAGAGTATACTGAATTGTTAGTGTTAAATATCTATATATATAAATTCTGTATGATATTAAAATTACCGATACCCCACCGCGATAACCTATATCTCAAATATCGGTCCTTGACCGATATCCGATTTTTTACTGCATTAACCGCATAGATTCTCTTCTAACAATTAATAAAACTTCGTTACAAACAGCCCTTTCAATTCTGCTTAACAAGTCACCACCATCTCCCTATGCAAGTTATCACATCTACATCAATAGAGATCCTATCCTATAAAATTTAACAGATAGGCAAATACACTCAAATATACATTCAAACATTTACTAGTTTACAAAACAATATTGGTAATTTTGCTTCCAGGCCTTGTTACATCTTATTACCATTCAGATTGTACTAAGTTGAACCTCGAATTCACTAAAACATAACATAGCCTAAAGAGACATTACCAAACAGCATTTTGCTTCTTGTTTGTTTTGTATGAACAATAAATTTTCAAATTGTCCCGCTCAACCACTCATCATACCTTAATCTAAAATGATATCTCATTTCACTAAATCCTATTCCAAAACCGTGGTGATTCGGAGCATAAAAAAACAGTTTAAAACAATATAAGTTTCACAATTAGCAATTCCACAACTTAAAGCTAAAGAAGCATAATCTCAGCATTTACTGACAGTTTTATCAAAATTAACAATGTCAGCATTCATTATATGATTTTATCCTCTCAACATATGTAAAAAAATCATTCTAACAATCCAAACAATCAATCATACAGCTATACACATAAACCCTAACTAACAAACAAATTCAAACCATAAGCAATCAAAACAGAAATCACTCACCTTACACGGCCAATTCTCGCGATAAAAATGACAAACAACACCATCACTCGCCTTCACAATCGTGAAAAAATCCTTCTCAGAAAATATCTCCGAGTATTCACCATGACCGAGCGAAATCCAACGGCTCCGTTTCTCCGCCATCTTCTTCATCTGCTGGAGCCTGCGCTCTCTCAACACCTCAATATCGTCCAGATCTAGCTTCTCCAATGCTGCAATTTCATCGTCGATCTTGTCCTCTACAGCTTTTGCTACCGTTAGCACTTGTTTCTCTATGATCTGAAACGAAAAGTTAGGTGTGTGATTAGGTTGTGTTACGTAATGTTTGTGTGAAGTGGAATGATCGAATTGCTAACCTCTTGAACCGTATTCTCCATTGAATTTGAGTTTTGTTGGAGATTGTGGATTTGAAAATGAGAATTTGAGATCGATTGATTGAAGAAGATGTAGTTTGTTAGATACAGGCGCACATTTAGAACGAGCGAGTGTGATTCAAATTTCAAAATGTTGCTGGGCCGGGCTTGGTTTGGGCCAAATTAATATGAGAATTAAGGCTGAAATAAAAACCGGTTTGGAAATGTTCTTAACCCGACCCGATTTGCACTGTCAAATCGGTTTGAGCCAAACCGGTTTCAACCCGACTCAAACCGCTAGTTTGTATGCCCTCTCTCCAGTTTGAGATAAACTGAACCAACCTAAAACATAATATTCTTTTTTGAATGCTGGTTTTGGGTAACAGTTTATAACCCAAAACGGTTCCAGACCGACCCAAATTAGTTTATGATTTTAACTGGTTTTTTCTCAATTTGGTTTTGACCAAAGTTGACCAACCCAAGTTGGTTTACAACTCGAATTGTTAATTTTTAAAATCTGGTTTGTACACCTCTAGAATTGTTTAGTTGAATCGGAACTTAATCATCCAAAAAGTAGAGGTGCGTCTAAAAACCTGGGTATTAAAAAACCCAGGTATTCACAATCTGGTTTCGTACTCGACCCTAATAGCCAGATATTTATCAAGTCCACATCCTATGATTTAAAACCGGGGCCAACCCGGGTATACACGACCCTACCCGATCAAAACCCAAAAACAAGGGTACTGGAACCGAACAAAAACTCGATCACTTCCTCTATAAAATATGGTACCATACCTAACTCAGATGTTCACAAACCAGGTTTTTTTTTTTTTTACTTTGTTGATCATACCCAGAACCGATTTCAAACCGGAACCCCATACCCGATTTGTGTAATTCAAAATTTTGATAAGACAAATGATAGACAATTTCAGAGTATGACTGGGTTGGGCTTGATTTGTTTCAAAACTAATATGACAATGAAGGCCCAAATAAGAAAAATGGAAAAAGGAGTTGAATTTGAATGATTGTCTGAAAAAAAAATCAAAACACTCTTTTCATATGTTACACATTTTGAAAAGCAAGGATATTTATATTTACATTTATAATTTATAATTTATAATTTATATTTATAACTATAATTATAAATGAACATAATAGTTGTGTCGTTGAGATAGGACTTCATATCGTGATCTAGAGTATCGGACTAGTTCAAAGTCTTTTCAGACCACCACCGAATTAATGTCACAATTAATAATGTACATATGCATTGGTCGTTGTCGATTGTATTTGATTTCGTAAACCTTTTCATATGTTACACATTTTGAAAAGTTAGGATATTTATATTTATATTTATATTTATATTTATATTTATAACTATAATTGTAAATGAACATAATAGTTGTGCCGTTGAGATAGGACTTCATATCGTGGTCTAGAGTATCGGACTAGTTCAAAATCTTTTCGGACCACCACCGAATTAATGTCACAATTAATAATGTACATATGCATTGGTCGTTGTCGATTGTATTAAATTTCGTAAACCATGTGTATCATGTAATGGATGATTGGAATTGATCAATCAGTTACTTAAGTATGATTACCTGATATGGGTCGGTTGGCTCGTGTCATCCACGTGGTAATCATGGACGGAGAGGTCAAGGATCACATGTTGTGAGATCAGTGGCGGATCTAAGAACTTTTTTCATTGTGTTTCTTTTGCTAGATTCTCACTAATTCTCACTATTTTTTTTTTTCAAATCATATGGGGTTCTCACTATTTTTTTACGTTTTTTCCTAGGAACCCACAAACATAGCCTAGATCCGCCCTTGTGTGAGATGGGTTTATTACCAAGTCATGAACTGAGAGCTCAAGGATCACCCATTGTCTGGTGGTTTTTAGGTGATTTTTGAATACGTTTGTGGTTAAGGACCTCCCAAAAATCTCAAAGGTAAGCCCCATGTTAACAAAAAAAAAGTTTATATACTTTTTCTCTTACTTTTTTATAAAAATTAAGTTGTATTTATAAAAAAAAATGATAAATTAAGAGCTCCATATTAACAACAAAAAAAAGAAAAAAACGTTGATATTGTTTTTAATAAATGTAAGTTATGTTTAACACTTTTACAACTTTATTACAACACGTAAACCTGTGTAAACCTGTTCGGGTTACATGGTTGTAAGGCCATCCATAGTCATAACGCCCCTTTGTGGGCGTTATGCGACACGTGGCGCGCCACGTGTGCGGGTGGGCGTTATGGGGCGTTATGCATTTAAGCCCATAGTCATACAGCCCCCGTCTAATCATTACTCAATTATTAATTTCTAATTTTTTATAATTATTTTCTAACTTTATAAAATTAAAATTCATTTCATTAAATTAAAAAAACATTACACTAAAATAAAAAATAAAAACATTACACTTAAAAAAAAACATTACAGTAACATAAAAAAAAATTACACAATCAAAGGTTATATTTTTTTTCAATCCGCTCTTTTTGTGCCAACGCCATTTTCAAAGCTTTTCCCGTTAAGTGGTCATGCGGTTTCGAGTAGAACTCAAAGTCGTGAGCCCATTGTCTATCCCGCATAATCTCCGTAACTTCGCGGTTCTCCTCCATACGTTTAGTACCGAGTTCGTGTATGTCTTGAAGTCGCTTGTTTATCTCCGAAAATGCGTTACTCATATCCATTCCCATAGATATCGATGACGACTCGGGCTTTTTCGCCCACCTACTTCTTCCGGGCGGTCTTGGTAGCTCCTCCACCGGCTCGTCATCCGGAATATCCTCGTTCAAGTCGTGTTTCGAGCGTCGGAGGTTGGCGTTTCGGGTTCACCCGACTCGTTTGTTTTGGACCTCTTTGACGGCCGTTTATTTCCCGAACGACCACTCGGAGTAGATATGGTGGCCCATTTGGCCATTAGCATCCGTATACTCGACCAATGCCGCTTGCGTAATGTCTTCGTCCTTACTTCCACTTTTCCATCCGGCAAACGTGCGTTGGTACACGGTTTGAAAGTTCGTGCATTTCTCCGGTGGGCGGTATTTGTCTCCTTTACCCATGAGATCGAAAAAAAGTTCTCGTATTCGGGACCAAAAAACGGTTTTACTTTGATTGTTTGCTAAAAAAAATATAATGTTAGTCTAAAATTTAAAAAAATAAAAACAGAAAATAAATTAAAAAACTGAAAATAAATAAAAACTGAAAATAATAAAAAACAAAAATATATAAACTGGAAAATAAATAATAATAGAAAATAAATAAATAAACTGCAAAAAAACAGAGAAAAAAAACGAAAAAACACAAAAAATAAAAAACACAAAAAAAAGGGAAAAAACACAAAAAATAAATAAAGAAATTTAAAAAATATACCTATAACCGGGTCCTCCGACACATCGATGAAAGAGCGGGTTAACGCATACTCCTCATCGGGCTCCCACGATATCACATTTTTTTCGCTCGGGTGGTGGTTTCCGCTTTCTTTTTATGTGGCCGTTTTCCTTTTCCTTTTTGCGTCTCCGCTACTTCGGGTTGTGTTTCCGGAACAACATCGGGTTCGTGTAGTGGGGACCCAAACGCTTGAGCCGACCCAAACGCTTGAGACGACCCCATTCCATCGGTGTTTTGATTCGGGTTCCACCCGTAGAGATTCGGGTTCCACCCGTAGAGATTCGGGTCCCATGATAGCGGTTGGTTCAAAAGATTCATGAACCCGACATTTTGTTGATTGTAATCGAGAAAACCGGAGCCGAAAGGGTTGGGTCGAGTGGGAACCGACGACACGGGGCGAGTAGGATTACCACTTTGGTTTGGGCCCGCACTTGATCGGGGAGGAATGAAGCCACGGTTGAATGGATGCATTGTATAAAATATAAGGATTTCTAAAAAAATTGGAAGAGATAAAGAGTGTTTGAGTGTGTGTGGTAAAAATATAGGAAAGGAGGTATTTATTTAAAGGAAAGTTTGAAAAAAAATTGATTTTTTTTATGAAAATGACCGTTTACCAACGGTCAAAAAAAAATTTCCATTTCATACCGCCGTTATCATCATCGCGCCATCCCAAAATTTCGAAACATAGTGCCTGCCGTTTTGGTGTTCCCGGCAGTATGGCGGCGCTATGTTTGGGCATACCGCCCCACTACGTATCACCTAAGTGGTGTGTGGGTTAAACTTGTTATCTTTGACATAAATTAATATATGAATTATGTACTTGTGTTGTGTTTGGGTTTTTTAAATGCAATGCTTTGGTTTATGTGAGATATCTTTGACATAAATAAATATATATATGGCATGTTTGTTTGTGGCTCGGTTAAAGTAAAATGAACAAATACGAACATTCCATGTCCGTGCCTTTTGATTCGTTAGATCATGAAATGTTTTAATATACTAAATAATATATTTCATAATATTAATGATTTTTTGTTTATTTGCAAGGTATTAAAAACTAAATGGGTTATTAAAGTAAATAAAGTGAATGTGACACAAATGTAAAAGTAATAATGATGTAGAAATGTAAGTAGCTTGATGATATCGTGTGTATTACTTGAGAAAAGTTTGTGAAAAGGTTTTCTAGGTGTTGCTAATGTGTAAATTACTGGGTCGGCTTAAGGGATAGGGAAATAAAGTAAGGGCTGTAGGCCTCTACTTTCTTAGGACCCCAAATTCTAAAAAAAAATATATTATATAGAGGTGATTTGAATTTGAGATTGTTGACATTAAAATTTATGATCTTTAATTATGTATATACACAAAGATAACATATATATACTCTAAAATAACTTTTTTTTTTTTTTTGCTATTCTCTTTGGGCCTAAAAAGTTTTAAGCCCCCTCTAGTAAAATAACTAGCCAAGTTTTAAAAGCTTTTTGTGTTTAGACCAAGCGGTATGAGGGCCGACTTAGGCCCGGCGAGGCCCGGCGCCGGTCCCCCACACCGCCCCCCTCGCCCCGTCTTGTGAAAACCGGCTGCCAGAAGACGTTGATGACGGGTCTCATTTTCAAAAAGAATGCCGTTGGTAACGGCTATAATTTAAAAAAAACATTTTAACTTTAAATAAATACCACTTCTTTCATCCATTTTTATACAATTTACTCCCATTCTTCTCCCATTCTCATCCATTTTTATAAAAAAACACTCCCTTTTTTTATACAATCATGAATCCATTCACCTAAACAACCCCAACCCGAACCAACCTAACTTTTTTTCGAGTCCCGCTTACACTCCGACTATGGATCCTTCATGGGGGTCTCCACAATTTACGTTTTCGGGTTACCAACAATCACCCAACGCCTTCTCACAAATGTCCCAAGTTCAACAAATGCAACAATTCCAAGCACTCCAACAATTCATGCAACACAACTCGATTCAACTTGAACAATCCCAACCGCAACCCCCGGTTCAACTTGATGATGATGATGAAGAAGTCGTCCCCGAATCGCCACCTAAAGAACTCAAGCGCAAAAAAAACACGGGGAAAGGGAAGGCGGTTGAAACTGAACCGGCACCGCAAAAAAAAGCGGTTCGAGAGGGAAGCAGAGACAACAGTGGACAAAAGTAGAGGAGGAGGCGCTAGCAATTGCGTATGTTAAGGCCTCAACTTGCCCGATTGTCGGTATAAACCAAAGTTTTTTTTTTTAATTTAAATTTAAAAAAGATTTATTTTTTAGTTTTACTAATGCATTTTTTTTAATTTTAGGGAACAATCAAACGGGTTCTAGTTTTTGGAAGGCGACAACGGATAGATTTAACGAGCTTATGGGGCAAGGCCCGATACGTGATATCGATTCCGTATCGGGCAAGTGGCGGAAAATGAACATGACCGTGAATGATTTTTGCGGGTATTATAACGCAATTTACAACAATCCTCCTAGTGGGAGTAACGACGAGGACATTCTTAACCTTGCGATGGCTAAATGGGATTCAAAAAATCCAGCGCCTTTCCCGCACCTCCGAGCATGGAACATTTTAAAGAAAGAACCTAATGGGCGCCGGTTCCAAATGAGGTCGCAACCGCCAAACGGACTAAACCTTCCGAGTCTGGAATGTAACACCCTGTGTTTCCACGAGTGAAAGTCAAAGTCAAAGTCAAAGTCAACGACCGATTTCGCGCAACGTGACTCGTAGAATTGTTTGTATGATATTTAGATTATGTGGAGTAAATGTCGTACATTGCAATAATCGAATCATGCTGACCGTATTTCAATCAACCCACGACTGTGAACGATAGGAAGTAACAATGCGATAAAGTTAATCAAGCTCTGCTAATCAAATCGACATCAAATCGTAACTCGAGCTACATATCTTACTTGTCAGTTATATGTGTCTGTGCCTTACGTGTTACTTGTGCATGTTTATTTTATGTTATTTTATGTTGGGATAATCAAGCGAACTCAATCGAACTCGAAGTCTAACTCGAAGTCTAACTCGAATCTAAACGAACCCGAACCCGAACCCGAATTCCGAGTCGAACCCTATAAGAAGTAGTTGGGACTGAAAATAAATTAGATTAGGAAACCCTATCGAACCGCTCGCAATCAGAGCCGAATCAACATCGCATCGAGCTCACCCAAGGAGGTGGCATCCGCACGGATGGCCAATCCGCACGGATGGGCAATCCGCACGGATGGCCAGCCCGCGCGGATAACCTACCCGGGTACGTGCCATGCGCACGGCTCACCCCTTTCCCTTTTTGGCATCCTATAAATACACGGGTCACTCTCCACTTTTTCCACTTTTGGCAAGTGACGTCCGAACCACACGCATTCTTCACCTTTTCTCAGATTTCTCTTAATCCAGGTAAGATCTTGCACTAATTCTTGTACATCTTTAATCACTACACGATTCTACACACTTCTATCTTTCGAATCTTCGATTTTAACCATGAAATCATCCGGATTTGAGGTATTCACGGGTGACGTCATCATGAAGTTCATGAGAACTTCATGCTTGGCCTCATTCCACCAAGAATATCACAGATCTAAACGATTTCTACAAGTTTTTACAATAATTTCACCTAGATCTAAACTTCCTAAGGATAAAAGAGCTGAAAGAAATAAACCTAAGTTCTCTTCTTCTTTTACTCTTAAAAACGGTACGAATCCGATCAGTCCTAGTGTTCTACTCGTCAATAGTGGTGCCCTAGTTCCAGATCTGGAATCCTACCCACAGACAACTGATTTCGGGGTTAACCGGGACGACCGTTCTAAGTCGCCGACAGGCCGAGTTAGGGTGGTTCCTGACCGGCCTAGTCACGCGGGTAGGAACACAACTCCAAGTGGTTGCCACGTGATCAGAACGTCTCGATAAACGACAACAGAAACCAAGTGTAGACGAACGGGACAACCAGACCAGCCGTCCGCACGGACAAGCTATCCGCACGGACTAGCTGTCCGCACGGACGAGCCATACGCACGTACAGCCCATACACACGTACGGGTCATACGCACGGGTTGTCATCCGCACGGACTACCCTTGGGACCCACCTTCCAAACAAAGGTTTGAGTATCGACGAACGAGCAATCCGAACGGACGACCTCTGAATGGATTACTCTTCGGATCATGAGATACTAAGGCCTTACAATGAAAATCAAACAAACTTCATCCGCACGGCCAAGCCGTACGCACGGACAGGCTATCCGGACGGATTGTCTCTGCCCGCGCGCACAGGCTGCCCATACGGACTACCATACGCACGGACCGCCGTCCCCGCGGCCGGCTTGAAAGGTAGAAACACTTTGGTGTTTTCGAAATGCTACAACGAAAACTTCAAAGCACAAACCATCATACACAAACACATCATAGGAAGAAACAATCCACTTGAACATTTATCCACACAAGCAATCTAACCGTACGGGTAAGTCGTCCGCACGTATAACTAGTCCGCACGGGTTTCCACCCGCACGGACAGTCACACGCACGGATGACCTATCCGGATGGAACACCGTCCGCACGCATCACCATCCGCACGCATCACCATCCGTACGGATAGGTCGTGCGCACGGATGACTTCTATTCACGGATAACTGATCCGCACGATCCGTCATCCTACCCACTCTCACTTGTACTGTTTTACGCGTCACTTATCGTTACGTTATCGAATCTATTCAGGCTAATCGTACTCGCTGTAAAGCGCTCCCTTCAATCCATATCGCTGTGAGTATACTCGAACCCTTTTCGCTTTAGCACTTTTGGGTGTTACATACGTTACAACTATTCAAACTGCAACTATCACACTACTCAAGCTATTTTAACGCTTAACCATTAATGCATGTTATACGTGGCTTATGAATGCTTGTTTGTTATGCTTACACATGGAATGCTGTCTACCTGCCTTAGCAACGATAGTACTATAGTTTGGACTCAGCACCCGTTCACACGGGGGTTGTTAAGGATCTTTTACTTGCATGGATTACGGTGGTAATCATGTATTGCGAACTGCCTCGGGCAGTCAACCCGCAGTCATTGGTATCGATGGATCTATGTCGATAACTAACGTGCTTCATTTCACTATGTGTACGTGCTGGTTATGCGTAAACGAATTCGAACACTATATGCTATTATCAAACTTGTATGCTCACCTTTACATTTTATGTATTGACTTTATTTTAACGTATGTGGCAGGTGCCTAGGTTGTTTATATACTTCTCGGGCTGTGATGAAATCGAAGCTAGGAACTGGAGTCCTAGAAACCAACAAATAAATTGTTATGTTTAAATCTGAGTTGTCGGAACAGAATATTTGTTTAGTTTTTGTCTGTAACAACTTGTTTTACTATTTGAGACATGGTATGGGACATGTTAACTTAAATTGAATGGTAATGATAGTTGTTGTGGAAACTTCTGGACAATCTGTTTCGCTCAGTGCCGCGCCCCGATGATTCCGCCATCGGTTGGGGTGTGTCATGGAAGTTATAGTGCGGGAGGCTCCACCGCTTGTTGTCAAATCGACATAAACGATGACCCGATATATGACGAGGATGTGTTGCCCGTTCATGAGAACGAACGTCCCACCGAAAAGGACAAAGCAAAAAAAGAGGCGACCGGAAAGGCAAAGGGGCCGGCTCGAGTGGAGGGGGCGGCTCGGGTGGAGGGGGCAGCTCGAAGGCGTCTTCGAAAATGGACGAGTTGATAAATGAATTCCGTTCGTTCAAAGACTTTGCGGCCGAAAAATATAGTCACAAGAAAACCGTGTCGGCCGACTATGCTCGAGCGGAGGATTTTAGGATTATGAGGTTGGATCTCAACTCGGTTCCGGAGGATGAACGCGAGGTTTATCGGAGGATGAAGGAAGAGGTGAAGAAAAAATGGACGGCGTAGTTTGTTTAGGTTTTTAATCGTATCGTAATTTTTTTTTTCGTTTTTATGTTTTCCGTTTCTAGGATTAGTAATTTTTATTTTTAGGAAATGTAATTTTTTTTATGTTATGAAATGAATTTATTTATCTTGTTTTATGTTGTATTTTTTAATTTTTATGAACTTTTTATTAAGTTAACAAAAAAACTTTAGAAAATTATAAAATAATTACGTGGGGTAGCCCCATCCTCCACCCCCCTCAAATTGGGAGGATGCCCATCCTCCATGAGATGGTGATGTGGCGCCTACGTGACGGCCCATCCTCATGAGGATGAGCCTCCCCATACCCACTAGTCTTACGCATTACTGTTGCTCTCTGAATAAAATTGTGTACGTTCTGAACCCCAGTGAAATGAAATGAAGAGTTGAATAATCTAAAATATCATAAGATTGATTGTCATTCAGATGTTACACATTTGGACACTAGCTACAGATATTTGTAATCATAAGTCGATCCGTAGTGGGGCGCTATGCCCGGAGATGGCGCCGGAAAAACGCCCCAAACACCAAAACTAGCGCCGCTATAAATGAAAAATGGGGGGGTGTGGCACAAGAATTATAGCGGCGGTATGGGGGAGGTTTTCAAAGATTGGAGCAATCACAAACAAGCAAGGTTTTTATAATTAATTAATAAAATTGAAAATTAAGAATTAGGTAATGATGGGTAGGGGCTTTATGACTACGGGCTCTAGTGATATAACGCCCCATAAAGCCCCCGTGTGACGTGGCACGACACGTGTCGCATAACGCCCCACAAGGGACTTTATGACTACGGATGGCCTAAGTATTAATGCATACAGGAGTTGTCTTATTGAGATTCTATTTTGGCTCGTACTCTTATATAGATTGGTTCAGGGCAATCTGATAGTAGTGAAGTGGTTGGGGAAAGACTTAGTGTTCTTTGTAACTCAGGTTCGACTCTCACTCTCCCTATTATTTTCTGCGACATCTAGGTGAAGGGCGAATACAGGTGGCGCCGGTTTGTCTTGGTTGGGAGGCAAGGTTTGATGTGCTAAAAAGTAGTTTAATAAAATAGCTATATTAACCTAATTTTAGACTCTAAGTAATACTCTAGACTTACTAAGACACACTAAACTACTAACCGGCAAATGTACCGATCGACTCTAGTATAGCTAATGTAAATCCGGATATCGAACCCACGAGACTCTATCGAATTACGCTAATGACCTTATCTAGACTGACTCTGATGCGACACTTAACGATTTTTAAGTTTTAGGGGGGGGGGGTTTCTAAAAATCCTAAGAATGCAATTAAACTAAATTAATTAACTAAATTAACTAAACGAATTACTTCGGACTTTACTCAGATGGTGGAAACACTACCTAGACTGGAATCCTGATTGCTTTTAGTTATGATTATATTTGGAAGTTGTTTACTATGGAATCGGGATGATGAAGTTCTCACCTTTCGGGAAATCTAAAGGACTCCTAACCCTTCTCAAGAGCACGCTATGACACCCTAGAGGTTGTTTAGATTACCGATTATTAGACTCTTTTTCAAGACACCTAATGGATTTATGAAAGTATCCTACAAGGCTCACTCCTTGTCGAGATCTAAACCAAGGATAGACTTGTTTTCTCAGTTAGACTTGCTAGACATTAGCCAATAGGTTTACTCCTAACGAAGCTCCTACCTTTCAGTTTAATGACTTAGACCTAGCAATAACCTCGCACCTTTCAGCTATTGATGATTAGTAGAACACTTGATTTTATGAGATTACCGAATATTACTTCTAAGGTTTATTACGTAATTCCACCCTAAAGGTTAGAGATTCATTATGTGATATAGACACTCACCAAAATCTAAAACCTAGCACGACTCTATTGTGTTATAAAGACCGTCACCAAGAATCATACGAAGCAATAATCAATATTCAAACAATATCAAGCATGCATACACATATAACCGATAGAACAAGTCGTTTACAATTCATAAATAATCCATAGCATTCATAAATCCATAACAATAATCAAAACTTAAGCAATCATTCATCCAATCTAGGTAGTTAACAAGTTTAGCCAATCAAAGTCATGAAAAACATCAAACACGAAGTATTAACAAGAACACGAAACATGACGGTGAAAGAAAGACGAAAGTAAAGACACCCGAATGGCAAATATGCAACCGGAATGATTCCCCCGCTTCGTATCTTCAACCGGTAGCTTCACGAACTCGAAAACGCTCCAAAAGATCTCTCAAAATCGTCCAAAGCTTGCTTGATTCGTAAGTTGTAGGGTTTTGAAAGTTTATGATCAATATATATCGACCCTGATCTCGAAACAAGGAACAACCGCCATATAACCCCGTCATGTCGCGCGACGGGTAACTGCATTCAAGGTCGCGCAGCTCTACGTCCTGAAATTCACATATATTATTTGTTTAATGCTCACAGTACGCGACGGCTAAGGTAAATAGGTGTGGCGCGACGCGAGTGGTTGTTTTTCACAGACTCTTTCGTTTTTTGAAGCAGTTTCAACATCCCAATAATCCAGAATTCATTCCAACTCCAAACTCAGCTGTTTACTCTTCGTCTTTCGACACTTTCAGCACCAAAGACCTAGAAACACCAAAACGAATCAAAGTAACGAAATTCTAACTAAAAGGTAATCAAATAAACACGAAATATGTACAAACTTTACACGATAAATGGATGTATTTTGCAATACATCAAGGTTTTACCGATTATTCTACTGTCGTGCCTTCGGGCGGGTGGAGGTCAGGTTTCCGCGCATCTAGGACAACCAAGGGGCTGGCGGCGGTCGAGTAGTCGACCTTGGCCACAGTGTCCAGCGTCACAATGGTTGGCACGTCGTTCCTTGCCGTTCAAAAAAAACATCAGATTGGTTCAAAATCTTTTCAAACCACCACCAAATTCATGTCACAATTAATAATATACATATTCATTGTTCGTTGTTGATTTCATTTGATTTTATATAATACTAGCTTATAACCCCGTGCTATATACGGTTGCATAAATTTAATTTTATATAATAAGCAAGATAGTTATATCTTTAAAATATCTCATATATTGCACGAGTTAAATAAATATAATGCGATCAATTAACACGTACGATTGTCAAGATATGTATTTAAATGATAAATTCGTTGTACTATTTACTTATTAAGATTTTAATTTGTTTTTTATTCATTATTATGTTAGAAATACGTGTATTACATGTGATAGAACCAATGAAATACTAGATGATTATTAATAAGCGGAAAAAATAGAATAAATAGTAAGTAAATAAATAAGAGAGATCATGAAATTTGTGATTTAATACAATTTTCTTATTTATGTATCCTATTAAATAATAATAGAACTAAAAAATAATTTAACTAAATCTATTTTAAAGGAGAATAAAAATTTAATAGAAAGGTTATTATCCTTATCTAAATTATATTTAGTTAAACTATTGTTTAATCAGAAAAAGAAATTGAAAAACAAGATAAACAGATTATTAATTTAAACTTGGATAAAAAAGAATTGCAAAACCATTTTGGTAAGTGAGGCAAGTAACATTGGTCCTAGGTGGCATCTAGAATTCTAGATGGTACTTGTGTGGCGTCTATATGACATTCGGTAAGGGAAGCAACGTGGTTCGATGGTATGGTTCACTTACTGAGGAATACAAAGAAAATAAATCAAGTGTAGCATCAAAAGTGACCCAAACCAAGGTGAGCAAGCACTATACACCATTTGATGCGTCAACTGGTGACATGGATGCAACAAGATGTGGACTTGCTGCAAAGACAGTGCGTACCCTTGAAATATCAGATGTTATAAAATAAAAATTATAGATTTCTAAACAGTTGTATTTATTAATAAATAAAACATATTATTCATTCTAATTTGTTTTTTTTTTTTAATTTATAATTTGAATAATGTAGAATGTTAAAACTTTAACAAACTCGTGGTTTATTATACTGAACAAACATGATTCAGGTTGGGTGCTTGATTCTTGCATTTCATTGTTGCATTTATTGTTCAATTTTTCTTATAAATTAACAGTCGGTGCCTAACTTGTAAAAGGAAAAATAATTCAAAATAAAAAATAGAACGTATGATTTGGTCCTCAAGAGCAACAATAGTGTTCTGATACCATAAAAAATTAGGGTGTTTCATATATTGATCAAGTTCGATTCACCTCTTTAAATATAGAGGTGAAACCGAATTACATGATAATAAGATAATGATAAAAAACAATAATTGTCATAATATTAATATAATAATAGCTATAATAGAGAATTGTCCAAATTTGTTTTTTTTTAATACTGTATTTTTTTTTTTACTGTTTTCATTCCAATCATCAGGGCAAATTACATAAGAATAGCAGGTAGACGAGCAACAAACTACGCCGCCATCCCTTTCTGAATAGAAAACCCTAATCTACTAAAAACAAAGCCTCGCCCCTGAGGGGTCGAAAAGTTGTTGTGGACTACACGCTGAACTCTGGACAAGAAACGAACTGCCTCTGGCTCCAAAGAGCCAAACGTGTCAAACGCTAGGGGGACAAAGGCATGCTGATTATCCTCACAAGCTTTCGCGTGCTTTTCCACCTTCTTCGACTCTGCTTTCAGTACCGCTTGCCCCGCCACAAACCCATTTTCCCGAAACCCGGCTAGGGGGGATACACCTGTGAGATCGACACAAGCATGTTTCCCGCCCTCCCAACCAAATAGAGAATTGTCCAAACAATAAGAGGGTGGTTCTTTCATTTTCTTCTTGTTTGAGGGTAAGCCTTTTGAGATGATTCGGATATGGCTTCCATGAAAGGGATGTTGACATGTATTTGCTATAATCTTTGTTAAAACACACCAACTCAGATCATGTTTATATTTGACTTCTTGTATACTGTATAGTATAGTAACAGAATGTGCTAGGATATATTTGTTTACGAGGCTGCAATGCAAATAGCTAATTGTTGATAGACTTTAGGAGCATTTACCTATATATTTAAAACAAAATTTACCTATATATTATACCTATAACATTTGCAAAGTCGGATTAACAGTGCCACCCAGCTGCATTGCAGCCGGGTATTCGTCCACGTGTCAACCTTCCATTTGCGCACAATTTTTAGTTTTTTCCTTTTTCTTTTTATCTTCTTTCCATTTTAAACTTTGAAGATGATTAGAAACCCAGAAAAAATCTCAGATACAGAAGAAAATCAAGACAAACATCAGAGGTCGAAAACACCAAACAAAGATTTAATTGTTGTTGGATGTCGTTCCAGAAGAAAATCAAGAAGAGCAACCACGTCTGACCATTTAACGGATTCAACTATTTTGGTGATTTTGCAGGCCAAGAAAAAGCATCAGCCACGGGCTGTAATATGTTGTCGTTATGGTGTAGTGCTGGCGGATGGGTAGGAGATGGTGTGGTGATGATGGTTTGAGATGGCGGTGGGATAGAGCCGGTGGCTATGGCGGTGAAGTTGTGAGAGAATGAACGACAGAATTACAGTTTTGTCCTTCGAACATAATTACACATTTACCCTTCGTTCAACCACCAGGATTTTGGCAGTCACCACAGAGGCCGACCACTGCTGAAGACACACACAGAGAGAGAGAGAGAGAGAGATCAGGCGGTTGTACAGTGGTGGCCGGTTCCGGCGACGGGTCAGCTTTGCGAGTTGTTGGCCGGAGTTCACCCAGTAGATATCGCGACGATGTTTTCCCGGCCAGCACAGCTAAGGCGAAATACGGATGTCGAGATTTCAGACGGTTGCGATGATAGTTGACAGAGAAAGGGTAGGTGGAACGTTGTGGTTGTTTGCAACGGTCATCGTGGTGGTTGACGGCGTACCGGCGGTTAGCGGTGATGCAGTGGTGTCGGCTAGATGGTTACGATGTCGTGGCGGTGGCGATTTTACGATCGTGTGAGGTGTTGGTGATTTTTTGAGAGAGTGAAATTGGGCTGCAACATTGCTGGTTTTACAGAATGGTGGCATAGGTGATGGTTTCTAAAATAGTTGGGTCAGAATCTGACATTTACCCCTCTTTCCTACTGTAAATAGTTAAATGCTTTTATTTTATATAATAAATGCAAATGGTATTAGGCCATGTGTAGTCATAACGCCCTTTTGGGGGCGTTATGCGACACGTGGCGCGCCACGTCAGCAAGGGGCTTTATGGGGCGTTATGCAATTTGAGGCCGTAGTCATAAAGCCCCTTTGTCATCATTACTCAATTATGTTAATATTCATTTTTTTAATTAATTTATAAGTTTTATAAAATTAAAAAACATTCCATTAAATAAAAAACAATACATTAAAATAAAAAAAGTTAAAGAAAAAAAAATTACACCTAAAAAAAATTATTTAAGAAAATGGAGGGACCAAAGTGTAAAACTTTAAAACAAAACAAGAGAAAAACAAGTTTAAAACCATTTTTAAATATTTGAGAAAATGCAGGGACCAAAGTGTAAAAATTTAAAACAAAAATAGGCGGACCTTCTTCTCCGGCCTTCTGCAAGTTCCGGCTTCATCTCCGGCCTTCTTCTCCGGCTTCTTCTCGGTCTTCATCTCCGATTTGCAGGGACCTACACTGCTTCATCTCCGATTTGCAGGGACCAAACATGTATAAACCAAAAACTTTAAACAATCATACCGCCGTTATGCATATCGCGCCACCCCCAAATTTTCGATTGATGGCGCCGGTCGTTTCGGTGTTCCGGCGCTATGCCGGCGCTATGGGGGGGTTATACCGCCCCACTACGTATGCTCTTAGGCTCTAAGTATTTAAAATTCATGTTAAAATTTGATATATAGTAAATGCAAATGGTATTAGGCTCATTTAAAATTCATGTTAAAATTTGATGTCTAATTTTCGTATTCATGTTAAAATTTGATCTCTAATTTTCGTAGCAATATTAAGATATCCAACAATTGCAATATCTATCAAGTATTGTGATAACTTATTAATACTAACACGTGTTATAAAAAAAATTATAATGTTGATTTTAAAGATCGTATTAACAAACATTTTTTCATATTCATATATTTAATATAATATGTGTATATATATTAATTATATTAGCAAATCAAAACAAAATATATATATCAGTAACTCACAAGTCCTGTAATAAACTTAACTTTATTAATTGAGTTAACACCGTAACACGCATGAAAACTCCTTACACAATTTTACACTCCTTGCATAGAAAATGTTTATATGAGTCTAGCCGTCTTGATATTTTCCGTTTCTTTTCTTTCGATTGCCATTTTTTTCTTTCGATTACAATTACGAGTGTTAGTACAGATAAAAAGTAAGGTGTCAGTATCGATAACAAGTGAATCAATACCAACCGATTTTCCGCCGCGAAGCGCGGGTATAACTTCTAGTATATATATATATATGTATGTATATGGGGCTTGTAATTGTAGTTACCGAAACATGAGGCGGTTTTAACCAAAAAAAAAAAAAAAAAAAGACACGCACACACATAAAATCCCCCTCCCTGTTTTCCCCAAAGAATCAGTTTCACTTTGGAGTTTGGACCTCCGACCCTTCCTCTACTCTCACAGGTTCCTTTTCATTCTATTTCTTCATTTCATATCAAATCTTCCTTTGATCTTTTGATGTTTAACTAGTCAATTCTCTCAAAAATTACCCAAATGTAATGCTTTTTTTTTATATAATTATTTATGTGCTTTCTGTCTATTGAGTTGTTGTGCTAAATGATTTTTTCGCATGTATGATTCAATGTTTTTCTTTTCTGCAATTATTGCCCTAATGTTACGATATTTGATGCAGACTGTATGAATTCCAGTTGAAGTTGTTTAAATTTGAATTTTAATGTCTTCAACCTTATTAGATAATCTCAGTTCTTGTGTGACATAATTTATTTGAAGTATAATAAAATTCTAACCTACTTAAGTTAGGGTTTGAAGATATTTGAAGGTAGTTGAATCATCATACAGAAGCATTGTTGGATCATAAGGTTTATTATGGCGTATGGAGGCGCAGCGTTGGGTCCGCCTGCACTCAAGCAGGTGAAACTGGAGAAAGAGAGTGAGCTCAGGATTGAAGTTAGTTTCAACAGTTCTCTGCGCCTCAGGCTACTTAGCGGGAATGCGGAGATATTTGGCACTGAGATGCCTCCCAAAAATTGGCTCGTCTTCCCTCCAAAAATGAAATTTGCTGTAAACAGATGCATACTTACTTTTCAATCTTTGTTATTAACTGTATTGTTATATTCTATGTTATATTATTAGCGACTTTCTGTAACATTATTTAGCTGTTTGGTTGATGAGTTTGGACCTTTGGGTAGAAATAGGTAGGCCTGTAAACGAAACGAACCGAACCGAACCGAACGTTCATGAAATTGCTCGGCGGGAAGTTCGTTTATGTTCGTTTATTTAATAAACGAACAAACACGAACCAAAAAATTTGTTCGTTTAATTAAATGAACGAACATGAACACACCTTGTTTAAAACAAAAGTGAATGTACAGTATAATAATAATAATAACTATAAATATATTTAAAACAAAAGTGAATGAACAGTATAATAAATAAATGGGTAAATTATTTTTTGAGTCTCTGTATTTTATGGGTTTTAACCACTTGAGTCCAAAAGCAAAAAGTTTAACGACCTGAGTCCCCATAAGCATTTTCTTTAACCGTTTGAGTCCAAATTTCGAACACTGTTAGAATTTTTTGGTTAAGTATTATTAAATGACCAAAATACCCTTATAGTTAAAAAAATAAAAAAAAACTAAATTATTATTAGAGTTTTTTTTCTCTCTCTCCCTCTTATGTATCCCCTCTTGTCTCTTTCTCTCTCTAAACAAACATTGTGCACCTCTGAACTTTCTTTATCTCTCAAGAACACCTGCTTCCCCCACCACCAAACCACCACCGTCACCACCACATTCACAACCACATCCATCACCAACCACCACCACAACCACAAACCTCCAGCACAGTCACCAACGTCAGCGTCGCACCACCAGGATGCAAACTCTGGCTAATCTCCGGTACGCCGCCTTGATCTCCACCGCATCGGCTCCGATTTGTATTCCGAGCACGTCGTAGAGTGAAGATTGATTAGTAATCCGTTGAGATCTGGTTGAAATCGACGCCGTTCGTTCAGCTGTGGCGAAATTGGCAGAAATTGGTTGTCGATTGATGGTGAAATTGGAGGAAATGAAGAAGTTTTGAAGTAAGTGTGCAAATGAATTGGAAGGATATGTGTGGGTTTTTTTTTTTTTTTTTTTTTTTTTGAGTGGGGAGATGTAATGGATAAGGGGTTATATAGATGGAACGGAAACTTACCGGAGGATTTTCCAGCACAGGATGTCGGAGACGAGATCGGAGCGGAGGATTAGCGTGCATTATTTATGTGGAAAGTCTTGTGATTTGCTTTGGATTTATTTGTTAGCATCAGTTAAGGTTTAAATTTGTATTTTAAGGTTTAAATTTGTATTTACTTTGAATTTGTTTGTGATGTGCTTTGAATCTGTTTTTTTTTCTTCATGTTTGATCAGTCTATGGGAAGTCAACTTTTAAAAGTCAATTATGAGTGTAGAATACAGATGATGATCAGCTGCTGAAATTGGGTCATGATTTTCGATTAGTGGATTGGTGGTGGCAATGGGGCGGCACTAGTGGTGGAGGTGAGACAGTGGTGGTGGGTGTTTGGAGGTGGCGGTAGTGCGATGGTGGCTGTGCGGTGGTGGGGCAGTGGTGGAGATGGTGGCTGTGCGGTGGTGTTTAGAGAGAGAAGAGACTTGTACTGATGTGCATATAAGACTTGTACTTTGTGTGTAAATGACCAAATTACCCTTACAGTTAACAGACTTGGTGGATGGAGTTAGAAATTTGGACTCAAATGGTTAAAGAAAATGCTTATGGGGACTCAGGTCGTTAAACTTTTTGCTTTCGGACTCAAGTGGTTAAAACACATAAAACACAGGGACTCAAAAAGTAATTTACCCTAAATAAATACTAAAATGAGTATGGAATGAAAAGTAATAAAAATAGAAATGAATGAATAGTATCGGGTACCGGTACCGGTATCAGATTTATCAAACTAAGTGTATTTTCGGTATCTGTTCGGCACCGGTATTCATCGGGGTTTACCATCAAATACCGGTGCCACACCAGTATCGACCGTATCAAGCCGTACTGTACCAGGTATATTCGGTACCGATACCCGTTTTTGGGGATTTCGGTAACGGTATTTTCAGTACCGGTTGGTACCGAGCTCATCAAATCCTGTAGCACGTAGCAATGCAAGTAATTGCACAGTTTAGATTACTTTTCATACACACAGTAAGTAAATTGTATTTCGTTTGAATGAGGTTTTATATACACAACAACTTATTTTGCTCTATATTTTGTCTTTTTACGTAATGAATGAATTGTAGCATGTAAAATTAACTTGGATATTTAGATTATTGATGAGCAAACCGTATCAAATCCTGTAATCAAACCAGTATCGTATCGGTACCAAATTTACTATACCAAATCATTTTCGGTAACAATTTGGTACCCACCTTTTGGCGTTTTCAGAATCGTTACTTTCGGTTCGACACCGGTCTAGCACCATACCTATATTTATTGATTTTTACCTTCAAATACCATACCGTATTGTACCGAGCATTTTCGGTGCCGGTACCTAATTTCGATGATTTTCCGGATCGGTACTTTCGGTGTCGTTACAGGTACCGAGCTCATCCATATTTTAACGTGTTAGCACCGTAATAACCGAACTGAAAACAACCGAATTTCCAACGTGTAGGACTTTATATATTAGGTAATTTAAAATCGTTTTTTTAGGACGGATTGACTATCCTTTTCACGACATTTTTATTTATGTTTTGATATTCGGTATCTGCTTGCCGTTACTGACACGCGTTTTGCACTCATTGGGTCTCCGCCGCAACGCGCGGGCGGAAATTTAACTAGTTTAATTAATATTCAATTGTTGGATCATCTCATAGCCACATACAAATGGAAGATTCTTGATGCTATTTGATTAACCAATAAGTCGGTTATAGATATGGTTAAAGGTGTCCCATAACCGAACGTTAACCAAACCAAATCGAAATGAATTAAGACATCTAATTTAACTCGTTTTATGCATGTGTATGTTTTTTTTTTTGTTTTTTTGTTTATGAATATGATTGAAACTAAGCCAATAATTTTCTAATATGTTCATTTAGTTTAAATTTTAATGCAAACCTAGATCAGTTAAATAACCAAAATTAACCAAAACCGAACCATAATCGAGTCTCATAACCAATTAACCGAATCGAAGTTCGGTTATGGCTATGGTTAAGGAAATTCCATAACCGAAGCTAGCGGTTACAGATATGGTTAAAGGTAAAACTCGAACCGAGCCATCATTTGCACACCCCTTTCTAGAATTGATCAGTTGAATCAAGAATGACTCATCCAAAAAGTATAGGTGCATATAAAAACCAAGTATTATACGCTACCCGAAATCGGGTAATAAAAAACCTAGGTATTCACAATCTGGTTCCGTACTTGACCCTACCCGCCAGGTATTTGTCAAGTACATATCCTATGATTTGAAACCAGGTCCAACCCAGGAATACATGACCCTACCCGATCAATTCCTCTATAAAATCCAGTTCCCTGCCTGACTCGGGTATTACAATACCCGATTTTTTTACTTTGTTGAACTGAACATACCCAAAACCGATTTCAAACATGAATCCCATGCCAGATTTATGTAATTCAATTTGGTAAGACAAATATCAGCAGAAGAATTGCAGAATATTGTTGGGCTGGGCAAGATATGGGCCTAAATAAGAAAAATAAAATGTGGAGTTGAAATGTTGAACGAATCATCTTAAAAGTTAAAACATCATAGGACTCTTTATCACATTTTTCACGTTTTAAAATGCTAGGATATTTGTAACTATAATTATAAATGATCACAGTAGTTTTGTCGCGGAGATGCAACTTCATGTCATGCTCCCGAGTATCGAATCGGTTCAAAATTTTTTCGGGCCACCACCGAATTGATGTCACAATTAATAATGTACATATGCATTGGTCGTTGTCGATTGCACTTGATTTTGTATAACATGTGGTTACCATGTAACTAGCGATTGGACTTGATCAACCAGTTAGCTTAACTATGATTACATGATGTTATGTTTCATAGGCTTTATAGTTTAGATCATTTATAAAGGCATACAAGTCTATATAATTTTTTTTAAAAGCAGTAGCTACTAAACCCATAGCGTTTTAGCACAATGCACAAATGAGTAGATGTGATCTTTAAACATTTGTCACACCACATAAAGTTGTTTTGTTTTAGTGAGCTAAATGTGGTGTGCCAAATGTTTGAAGATCATGCCTATTCGGTTGGTATGAATCGCTTAGGTTTACTTGCATCTCATTTGAGAGAGCCCCGATGATTAAGGATAGTCATGCAGCGGTAGCACTTGCACTTACCGCATACAACTGGTTAGGAGTTAAGGTCACTCCCTTGATGACTCAATGACAGGACGGATCCCGTGACCTGTATCAATAAATGAGACAAAACTACTAGTCCAAAGGAGACCGAGGGTGCCGCGGAGGACTTCAAGGCAACCCATGACAAAACGTGCACTGGTTTTAGCTGTCTTACATGTTTAAAAAATTTAAAACAGTTAATTTGGATGTATCAAGTTGTGTGCTATTAATCTATAAATGTTTGGGTTAGTGAAGGAACAACTTTACATGAAATGCATTATAAAGTGATCACCTAAACCATTAAGTATAAGCAGGGGCGGAGCCAGTGTATAAAGAGGGTAGCCCGACTACCCCTCAACCCCGTCTCCGTAGTATAACAATACCCTTCAATTCCGTCTACGTAGTGTAAAATTTTTATTTTTTTATACAAATTATACCCCTGGTCCCAAAAAAAAAGGATACCCCTGAATTTTTTAGCTAGATGCGCCACTGATATAAGGATTCCGTTAAAAAAGAATATGTTTCCCGGTGACGATGGTAGGCCAAAGACGACTCCAAGTCTAGATTTCAAGTAACTCACTTTTTAATTTTGTTGTAATGTCATCAAACTTTGCATGGTTTGTGTTAGCATAATAAGTTATATTGGGCTCTTTTTTATTAGGTGGACGGTGTGGTTCGGTGAGTGTGATCGGGAGGGGGGGTTTGCCGATCGGTGAACCATTTCCGGTGGTGAATCGGTGAGTGTGAAGTAGGAGAGAAGGGGTGTGATCGGTGAGTATTCACCAAAGGTGAAGAAGAAGAGATGGAGAAGAGAGAGAGGAGAGAGAGAACCAATCAATTTTTTTTAATTGAGTGGGTGTTTAAACCATTCCTAGTGTTTGAGTAGAAAATGGGGAGTGAAGAAGGGAGTTGACATGACATGTGATTATTAGGTAGAGAAAACTCAAATACCCTAACTCACCCCAACCATACCGTCCACCCTTATATCTTCCTTATTTATTAGGTGGGTAGGGGTGGTCATCACTCACCACCAATCTATCACTCACAACTTCCAATCAAGTTCCACCACGTCATCGAGCTTTATTTTATCACTCACAACCTTTTTTAGTGGAAATGGCCATCACTCACCACCACACCCAACAATTTCTCCCCAACCAACAATTTCCCTCACAAGAATCAAAACTCAACGCGTCAAAAATATAACGCGAGTTAATGTTAATGCGTGATGAAGAGGGGGTGGCGCTGGTGTTTGGGCTTCTTCCACGCATGGAACTCTTTCATCACGCAGACGCAGCCACCCCGGGTGGCCTTTATCTTGTTTTCCTTTTTTCATTGTAATTCACCTTCCTGTAATAATGAATCCTAACTGTATTCTTTGTATATTGTCAATTTACAATTTGTTCCCATATGCGAATAAGTTGGTCTAGAGGCATAACTTAATGTTTTGGAGTTAAGTGATTACCATGAATGGTACGTTCGTCGGTTCGTCAAAGTGAAGATTTCTTCGGTTAGTTACCAAAAAGAAATTAGTATGTTTTTTATTACACATACAAAAAAATGATTTTTTTTAATCACGCCTCACTTACGGTTTGCGCAGATAATGTGTGTGTATATATATATATATATATAGGACCTCAAGGGGGAGTGGAATTGCACTAATTTTAACGTTATTTTACTAATTTCGTGAAAATAACGTTAAAAACAGCGGACAAGGTTAATTATGCATCATGTGGTGACGTTGATAGCCGGAAGACAAAGGGATACATGCACTAATCGTGCATCATGTGGTGGCCTTTGTCCCGATTGCTGAGTGCTATGTGCTTTTGCAAAACTACTGTGAGCAGCCTCGTTATTCCTGTGAGATATAGATAAGGCTGTTTACATCTTACCCTCCTTAGACCATACCTTAGCTTGCTATCGGTGGAATTTGCTAAGTATGATGATGGTGATATAAAAAAGGCCATTATCAAATAAAAACACTGTTGATTTTTATCAGGTAACAGTTTAGTCCCATGACTCCCATCGATATTTCAATACCTATGTTTCAAAATCTTGTAAACTAATTGTTTAAGCCGAATTGCTGATGTTTTGGTTCGTTCTAATGTGAATGATTCTCTTTTTTATATATAAATTTGATGTGTTTAAACATTATATTATATCATATATAATCATTAAAAGGCTATTTTGCCACTATCATCTATAAACACCGCTTCCACTTTAGTTTAAGGTAGAGGTGCGCACACCAGGTATTTTTAATAACTGGTTTCAGTTATGGAACCAGTTTTGATTTCTCGTTTTAAGGGTTGGAACCGGTTATTGTTATAACCGGTTCGGTTTCGGTTATTTGACCATAAAACCATACTCTTTGTGTCTGATTCCGGTTGTTAAGAAACCGGGTATTAAAATACATTATTTTTCGGGTTTTTCTATACCCTATTTTCGAGTTTTTTAGTACCTTATTTTAAGGTTTTTAATACTCTATTGCGTTTTTATTATCCTATTTTCTCGTCTTTTTGTTTTACCTCACTAAATTACTGTTCGGTTTTTACCTTTATTTATTGGGCCAGATGTATACTATAGATACATATTTTATTTCTTTTGAGTAAATTACAAAAATCGTCTTTTATGTATGTCACTTATTGCAAATTGTGTACTTTGTCTTTAATAATTACAGAAAACGTACTCGATGTTTGTAAACCCTTGCAAGTTATGTCCTTTAGCCTTAACTCAGTTAATTTTTTGTGGTTAAATCTGACCAAATGGACCTCAGATGAGGGTATTTTGGTCATTTTACTCTCATGTGAAGTCCATTTGGTCAGATTTAACCAAAAAATTAACTGAATTAGGGCTAAATGACATAACTTGCAAAATTTTCAAACATCGAGTATGTTTTCTGTAATTATTGAAGACAAATGACACAATTTGCGATAAGTGACATACATAAAGGACGATTTTTGTAATTTACTCTATTTCTTTTGGTTATGAAGTGGTGAGTATCACTCTTTCTCTTGCACACATAAATACACCCATTCCTCTTCCGATTCTCTACTCTAAGCCAAAGACATTTTTTAAATTTTACTTTACTTTAGCTCCGACTTAACATTTTATAATTAAATTTAATATCATGGTAACATAAAATAATAGATTTAATACTCATTTATATAAATATTTTAAGACTATAATGTTTTAGTTGTAAAAAAACTACAATGTTTTAGTTAAAAAAAATTGTGACCAATGTTTTACATAGTATAAAGTTAATAGCACAATACATAGATAGAACGTATGTATTTGTTTTTAACTTATTTTTTATAACTTTAATTTACCTAATTTACGGGTCCGCCTTAATCTTAGGGTATGTTTGGCATGGAGCTTTTAGGAGCTTCTAGCTTTAAGCTTTTATGAAAAAGCTCCTACTCAATAAAAAGTCTTGTTTGGTTGAAGGAGCTTTAAGCTTTTAGGTTAGGAGCTTGAAGCTTTTGGTTGAACGCTACTACTAGTAGCGTTTAGAAGGAGCTACAAACTTTAGGGAAAAAATGACTATTTTAGCCTCTAAAAATAAGGAACTTTTTAATGCACCAACTTTCTAAATTTTTAGTTATGTCCATTTTGGTCATTTTATACATTTTATTAAAAGCTCCAGCTACTCTACCAAACACCAAATATATTTAAAAAGCTACAGCTACCAGCTTCCAGCCACCAGCCACCAGCTACCAGCTTCCAGCTTACAGCTACCAGCCACCAGCTACTTTTGCCAAACATACCCTTAGTTAATTACATATAAAGTCTATCTCCTAAGGGGAGGAGGGGTGGTCACTAGTGATAGAATTCTATCACTCCCAATATCCAATCAACTCATGCCATGTCATCACCCAATATTCTATCACTAGTGATAGAAATGTAGTAGGGGTGGTCACTAGTGATAAAAAAAGCCAACTTCAACTAATTAAAAAACCCAATATTCATTTCACTTTTGATGCTGCAGAACAATTGGTCCAGAGCGTCATCATGCAACAGGTGTCAAACATGCAGAACAATTGATACATTGAAGTTTCACGCGTGATATTTTGTACGCGTTGAAAAAATAACGCGTTAAAATTCAAGGGGCGGCGGTGTTCATGATGTTATAACTCGTGGTCGGGCGTCCATCACGGACCGCCCCGGCTGGCCTAATAATGTTTATAAAATAAAAGAAATGTTGTTTTTACTATTAATTATACCTTAGAGTAAATTGTCAGAATCGTCCCTAAGGTTTGGGTATGTTTGTGAGTTTCATCCAAAACAATTTTTTTTTACTAAATAGTCTTTCACTTTTGAGATTTTTTGCCATTTTCATCCAAAAGTCTAATTTGCTTTATTTTTCTGTCAAATATTTGGATGAAAATGACAAAAATCTCAAATCTCAAGGACGATTTTCGCAAAAAAGTTAGACGTTTGGATGAAAATGGCAAAAATCCCAAAAATGAAGGACAATATGGTACAAAAAAATTGTTTTGGTTGAAATTGGCAAACATGCCCAAACCTCAGGGACGATTTTGGCAATTTACTCTTATAGCTTATTTTTTTTTCAGTTTAACGATATCGCCTTTCAGATTATTAAAATTTCGTTTTTTGTATCGGAATACATTTTGCGAGTTAACATGACGCAACGCGCGTACGCGATTTAACGCATTCACGTCTATTTTTTTGTTATGTTTAACGGTCATGTCGCAACGCACAGGGTCCTAAAGACTTATTATTAAATATGCATTGTATAATGTATTTTTTTTTAAATAAATGTACTAACATAAATTTAAAAGATAGATATTAGAATCATGTATCGGTTTAGTCGGGTATAATCGATTCAGGTTTCGGTATTAATCAGATGTGATCGGTTCCGGGTATTGAGATCAAAATGCATACCCTACAGGTAGGGTTGGTTTCATTTTCAGGTATAGAATATCCAGGTATTTAAAAACCCAGTTCCGGGTACGACTTTTTTGTGCACCTCTAGTTTAAGAGGCTGGTTGGTAGTCTTTTAATGATTCTATTATGACGCTATCTCTGAATTGGTCAGCAGTAAGGGTGGTCGGGTGGGCAAGTGATGGGAGCTTTGTGATGAATGATGAGTGGTAGCACACCGCCACGAGTGTTTATCACATGTGATGGAGGCCAAACAAGTAATGGTATCACGTAGTGATGGAGGAATGTGTGTATGTGTATGTGTTTGACTTTGGTGTTGAGGTGTGAGTGGAGAATGTGTGTACTTGACTTTGTTGTTGAGGTTTTAAGTTGTGATTGGGTGTGATGAGTGATGACCACCCCTTATATGATAGAGTGAATTGTGATGGAGTGAGGTGTCAACTGGTGATTGGGTGTTGTGTGTGATGGATTGTGATGGGTGATGACCACTCTTTCCACCCTAAATGTCATTCACCTGTGTTCATAACCCTCAGACAACCACTCATGCACCATCTCAGTGACCCACCACCAACCAATCAGACTAAGCCAAGCTAGTTATTTTACTAGTTTACAGTCTTTTACCCAATCAAATCTCTTAAGGGTGTAAGGGGCACTCCTCTAAGTGGGGAGTGACCTCTCTTACCCATAGCCAATCGCACGCGCCACGTTAACTCCCCCCACACCCTCAATTTGATGGCGGCACTCCTCTCTTGGGGGACTTGTTTTTTTTTTTTTTTTTTATTTGTTGTAATTATGCATGTATTATAAATTAAACAAATGTTAATAAAAATTAAATAAAATTTAAGAAAAGACATTTCATTAAATTAAAAATAAAAATTACATTCAAACTCGTCGTTTTCGTCTGGTGGGTTACCGGTTGCAAGTTGTTTAATCGCAGAAGTAACCTTTTGCAACGGCGTGAAACTTTTCTTCATTCTCCCGTCCAAGCCCTCTTGAAACCACTCGTTATTCGCTTCCACGTCACTAACAATTTTTAGGAACAAAGACTTGGACATACGAAATCCCTGACGAAAAATATCGGCATTAAATTTTGGATTATCGACAAAATAATCGGCCATGAGTGTTTCGTGGCCTCCCACACGATCTCGACGGACAACTTTTTTTTTACTAGACGATGCCGTGTCTAGTAGCTCCGCTTGTTGGATGAGATTTTGGAAGAAAATTAAACTACTATCGCTTGACAATGAATCTTCATCGTCGGGAAAGTCGGGCAGGAGAGAAAAAAAACGGGAACTCGGAATCCATTTTTTTTAAAGATTGGGTAAAAAATTAGATGAGTTGAAGGGTTTAGGAGAGTAATGTAGAGGAAGTTGTTTTGGGTTTGAAAAATAAAAAGATTGAAGTGGGTTAGTATTTATAGGGTTTAGGAGAATTTTTTTTTAGATATATATAACGGCTATATAGCCGTTTTAATTAAAAAAAACGGTCAAAAAAATACAAATCTCATCGGTGAACACAACCCGCTCCCCACTCACCGATTTGGGTCACCGAGGGGTCGGCGGCGGTGTTCCCGATCGGGGAGTACACTCACCGCACCCCTCCCCGCAGGCGCCCCGGACACCCTAATAGCTTAGCACACTTAGTAATATAGAGGTTGCCAAACAATCTCTAACTTTTTATTACAACCTTTGCAATTTAGTCAGGTTCTTACCCCTGTATTTTAGCTTAATTCTTATTTACAACCTCTGCAATTTAGTTGTTTGATTTTTTTCTTTAATTATTTTAGAACTTTAATTATATTAAGATAATAAGTTTTTAACAAATTTTCTAGTTGAGATATAAAGTAGTTGTACGGCAAATATTTTACCCAACATAACATATTATTGGTCTAATATTTTTTTGGCTCCCACTAATTCAACTAATTCACACCTTTATATCTTATTTTCACAATCTTCTTCTTTTTATCTCTCTCTATCTAGGTATATATAGAGATAGAGGAAAACGATGTGTGATATTTACACTTTTTTTAACAATCTTATTTAAATAGTTTTTTACTATTGATTTTGGTGTTTGATGATAAAAGTGGATGCAGGGAACATAATCTGCCGTATGCTAGTTGAAATAACTAATTGGCACGAAAGTAAAAAAGTTTATTCGAGCCTATTTAGCATTTTTCTTATTAAAAAAACTAGGTTACAACCCCGTGTATTACCCGGGTTGAATAAAATAAATATAATTAATAATAAAGATTAAAATATTATAAAATAAATTTTGTGATAACATATTGTTGATTTTTTTAATAAAATTTATAAATTGAATAATAGAATCTGAAAGCGAGTGAAATAAGAGGGAAAATAAATCTTCGGCTAACTAAATTATAACATATGACACAAAATAATAATAATGATAATAACAACAAAAACAATGTAGCAAATTAAAGATAAAACTCGAATATAAAAAACGTAACCTTAAGGTCACCAATAAACCATTTGTACGATATATATATATATATATATATATGCATATATATACATAGAGAGAGGGGATCAATAAGAAGACTCATTATTAATGATAAAGCTTAAAATACTCCATCCGAAATTGTATTACATATATACATATAAAATACGTTTATTAAAAAATGCTTGCGATCCACAATGAGCATATGTAGTATTACACATATGTAGTACATGATATATTGCGTATCTGCAATAGTCTTTTTTTTCCAATTTTTATTTTTTTATTCTTCTTGGATATAAAATACAGGATGTTACACAAATGGAACTACATAAAAGTTTACATTTTACAGATTAGCACTATCATAACGTGTGATAAACATATTCCTTTAGAGTGGTCGTGGGTTACAGTCTCATGGTGGACATTAATGTAGTTTCAGAAATAGTCTTTAAAAAATAAAATAAAAAAATTACCTCTGGAATATAAAAGAAAACCGCCACCTTAAGAATTTTCATAAAATTATTATGAAATTTATAAATTAATCAAATAAATTCAGTTAGGAAATATCTAATATGACTTCTAATAAGTTAATGCCACATGTTAACACATCATTTAGTTTATTTATTTCTTTTTAATATTTGAGGGTGTGTCATCGAAATAATATATGGAATTTGTGTGAAATATATATAAACAAAACAAAATATTTTTGTGTTACACGGGATAAGTATAGGTGTTATACAAAATCGTAGCCTTCCTTTAATTTTTGTGTAATATATCTGTAAACACATTTTTTAATTATGTTAAATTCATTGCATAGATATCTCACCTATGCAACGCATCCTCACAGTTTCAGAAGATTACAAATTCAATGTCATGATTTTATATCATCATCTTTCTTAAAGCCAAATTTATATGTAAAGAATGCATAAAATAAAAAAAATAAAATAAAACTTATCTATAATTATGATTTATCACTTATCAATTACAAAACATATATATATAATATTTAAACTAAAAAATCCGTAAAACAAAAAATAAAACTTACCTATAATTATGGCTCATTTTGTGGGAAAAAAATTACATATTTATTAGAGATAGAATATCATGAGTAATTTAAGGATATTAACTAAATTGGAAATAAATAAATCAGTTGGAAAACAACTCTAATGATGCGTAGAAATACGACACGTGTCCCAAAACAGGTTTCTTTTATTATATAGTACTTATCTATGATTATGATTTATCACTTATCAATTACAAAACATATATATAATATTTAAACTAAAAAATCCGTAAAACAAAAAATAAAACTTACCTATAATTATGGCTCATTTTGTGGAAAAAAAATTACATATTTATTAGAGATAGAAGATCATGAGTAATTTAAGGATATTAACTAAATTAGAGATAAATAAACCAGTGGGAAAACAACTCTGATGATGCGTAGAAATGCGACATGTGTCCCAAAACAGGTTTCTTTTATTATATAGTACTAGCGGTAAGACCCGTGTGCAAACACGGGTCGTTTCTTAGAAAACCATGCATAACACATATTGATAGAACATATAGATACATGTATAGATATTGTACGAAAATGTGTTATCTATTATAGCTAAAAGACAACTATAAGTAAATATAAAAGATATTTAACAAACTTAATAAAAGATGTCTAACAAACTTAATAAAATTCATCAGTTACATATGATTATTTCCATTCTCTTATTCAAAAAAGAGAGTATCCACCCATTGACAATGTAAATTGTTATAAACATAAGTACATATAAAAGATGTCTAACAAACTTAATAAAATTCGAATACAACTTAACTTTAACAAACATTAACTAAGAACATACGATCACCTGCCTAAACAACACACATCAAACCTCACTCAAGAATTTGTTACGCAGCAACATGTCCTTTGCTACATGTTGTGATCTGGTTAAATATGCTACTGTAAACAATGTAACAGCTGCTGATCCAGCAATCTCCCTATACAACAGATGATACGAAAACCCTTCTTTATTGCTGATTTTTATTTCTCATCAACATCTCCCTGATTTGTCCTTTGAATTGTAGTTCAAATTCCAGGGAGAACATGTCTTCTTCATCATCCCTCTCAAGTTGAAGGTCCAACAAATCTTGGAGATCGTATGCATTCAGATTATATGCACTATCCATTTTAATCTCTTTAACACTACCATCTGATCTGATGAAAGTCAATACTTGGGTTTTTGAGCATGACTTCCACTTTACTATTTTTGGATCAGTTGGTTTTCTTGGGCAAAGAATTATTGAAGATGAGTTTGGTAATTGTGGTCTGCTAACTAAATTTGCAATTGATTCAGACAAATCAGATGATGAGAGAAGGTTTTTCGGAGTACCGATTTTTAGAGACAGAGCAGCAGTTGTAGGATAGATTGGGTTTTGAAGAACGTTTGAATGTTCAGCTCTAACTTATTCCAGCTTTTTGTAGGTCTCAACTATCTTCAGTTTAGACCATCTGGCAATGGATCTAACTGGACCATAACCAGCAGCCACAAGCTCTGCTCTCATTCTTTTAAACTTCAATACCTCATCTGAATCCACTGTTTTGACTTTCTTCCAATTAGGTGGAGTTGACTTTACCAGAGGATCATTGTTCATTTTTGCGATTCTATCGATATGAGTTTTTCTCTTACGTGTGGAGATGATTTCTGGTGAAGGAGAATGTTTTGGTAGTGAAGATGAATGTATGGGAAATCTTTGTGACGTTGGAGATGGTAGGATTGTGGTTGGTGTAGTGAAAATGATCATGGCAGATGTTTGAGAAACTTCTGCTGAAACAACTGGTGTCTCAGCAGCTGATTGGTAAACATCTGCTGATACTTTTGTGTTCCCGACATCTATTGACAAAATGGGTGATGATCGTGTGGAAGGTATTTTCTCCTTCTTTTGTGGTGATTTTTTTAGAGAATGTTGGGATTTAGATTGAGCAGGGGATACAATTTCTGTAGGATTAGCTTTTGAATCTGGTGGCAACTTTCTCAGTGAATCTTTCTCCCCCTTTTTGGCATCATTGTCATCATCATCATCATCATCTTTCTCAAAGATTGATGTAGAGGTGGAGCCAGTAAGTTTCAACAGATATTCCTTAATGTTCATAATGTCTGCTTGTGTGTCTTTATACCTGGCATCAACCAAATTTCTGATAAATTCCAAACTAAAATTGCGGTTACTTTCAGCCAAATTCCTCTGAGCTTGAAGGATGGGTTGCATAGAATTCCAAAGCTCATTAGCAATTTCCTGTCTGGTAGGTTGACTTTTAAAAAGCTCTATCATCTGCTTAATCAATTCTTTCATTTCAGCAACATCTGTTTCAATGGTAGACACTCTAACCGTCAAATCCTTATAAGTTAATTCATCACCTACTTTAATAGAATCATCTGAATTCCCACCTGTAGTGGTTATATTTGTTTTGATAATAGGAGAAGTCTCCATATCATCAGAAACAGATGCCCTTTTTTCTTTGTTCTGGGGACTTCCACTGAAGGAGAGATTACAGTTGTAACCTCATCAGTGGTTGCCTTCAAGGGAGTCTTAATGATGTAATCACTGTCCAACCGATCACCAATGGGTTCAACAGTTGTAGTGGCTGCTCCACTTGAACTACCACAAAGAGTTTCGTAATACTCAACGGGTATAACCACCTCAACTGTTTGTAGGATAGGAGATTGAATTGGTTCAGACACAGTCATTTGTTGCGATCTACTCTCAGTAATGGGGGGGGGGGATATTCCACGGTCCTCCCAACCGCCGAGGTGATCCCACCTCGCAGACCCGCCACCCAGCAAGCCTGAGTCTGGGGGTAAATCCGCTACCGTAGGGGCATTGGGAATGAGCAAGACTCGAACCCGCCACCTCCGGGTTAAAATGCGGGCTGGTGGCCATTGGGCTGACACCCAATGGTTCTACTCTCAGTAATGAGTGCATTAGAGGAACTGTTTTCTTTCTGAAATTCAATTGCTTTAAACAGAAGTAATATTGTTGATGGAACTTGAGTCGAGGGTTGTGGTGTAGAAAGCGTGATTGCCCTGGGAGAGAGACTTTTAAACATACTTTCATATGAAAGGTCTACTTCATGTTGTGGTGTCCCTGTGCTTACAACATGATCCTTTTGTGAGGATACATGAGGAGTTTGGATGGGTTGAGATCTTTCCAACAACTGTGAGGAAGTAGCAGCAGTGGTTTCAAGTGATATTTCTGTTGTCACTGCATTAACCTCTGGGATCTCATCTTCCAGAGGAACCTTTTTATTTTGTTTGGTTTTGGTGGGCTTTTTGGATGTAACGGCTTTCTTTTTGCATTTTCCTGGTGTGTGTTTCACAACACCGGTTGTGGTGTCATGATCACCAGGAGCAGTTCGCTCAACAACAGAAGTTTGAGCAACTGATGCGAACGCATCTAAAACAGGCTTATCCCCATTTGTTTCCGTTATTGAAACTTTTGACTCTTTATCCATAAGTTTAGTAAAAGTTTTATTTGTAAGACTATTTATTTGAAAAGCTACACCTTGTTCAAATCTGTTTGTGACACTTGTTTCCGTAGGTAGTAGCTTAGAAGTCTTAAACAGAAAAGCATTACGACGAACACCTTTTTTCATTTTTTTCACATTTTTCACATTATTCAACAAATAAGAAAACAGTGCTTGTGGTAAATTGTAATCAGATTTTGTTAAAATAGCATAACCCAAATACCGAATGTTCAAAGGTATCTCATTAAATGCGGTGGTCTTGGCTGAGAGACAAGTTAAAATAGTATGAAACAAATATTTCATTGGCGAGGGGAAGTTTCGTTTGTAGATAGTAACTTCCTTTAATTGTGCATCATACCCTCTTTCAATGAATTCTGTATGAAGTTCAAGTTTTTCAAAGTTGGTCTTACCTCCCAAGTCATCCAATGCAAATGTAGTGGAAATTGTAAAGGGAGAAATTCGTACCACACTTTCCCCGACCTTAGATGTGATGGCAACTGGATTATTATCTTCAGACTCTATTTCAGCATTAAACCAAAATTGTCAGAGTGTTTCTGTATGAACCGGAGCATCAGCAGTAAGAATTGATTTGTATTTTGATGACGTTAAAAGGTCAATTATTGAGTGATAGCTAGTATTTTTGCTGGTTTTCTCGACGATGGGGAGGTAGTTGTGAGGGTTTTTTTATGTTCAGAGACATGATCGGAGAAGAAGGTGATTTAGGGATGAAACAGGGTTTAAATTGGAGGGTTTTTAATATGTTGGAAACTGTTTTTGACAATTTTGAATTCGAGACGGCAGTAGTAGTGTAACACCCCGAAATCGGGGTTAGTAATTAAACCATGTTAATAATAATGAACGGGTAAAATACCGTAGGTGGTTAAGTAAACCCGGTGAATATTAGGATTTAAATAAAAAAAAATCTAATATTCATTAAAAGGATGAAAAATACTTTGAGAAAACAAAGTATATAAAGGGCCCGAGTTAACGAGACTTAAAATAAAACGGAGTATGTACAAGATAAAATAACTAGGAATAAATAACCTAGTTAGTCACAAGTCTTGTAGTAATAAAGAAATTGGTTAAAACACACTATATGCAACTTGGGGAAAGTTGAGGGGCCAAATATGAAGAACTGAAAACTAGTTTTAATTAAATAAAATCCTACACCAAAACACACACACTAAGTGTGTGTTCTGGTCGATACAATCACAGGAGCCAAGGGGCTCTCCTACTCAAACCCTAACAAGCACCAAAATCAACAAATTGAAGGGGCAAATCAAGTCCAAATCAAAATCTAAGTTCAAATTAGTGATCACCTCCATGAAGGGATCATAAGGTATGCCAATTTTCGTTATTTAGTTCCATCTCGAATTCTTGGTGAACATAGAAAATCGAGAATTTGGCTTGCATGATTGATGCTTGGATGAAATTAGGATGAAATAATGTCTAGGAGTAAACCCTAGTCAATAGTTTGTTGAATTAATGTTATAATTGTGAAATTCATAGTCACCCATCTAAGTGTTAAATGGGTGTTGTAGAATGATGAAGAACACTAGAAATTTGATTATAAATTGAGTGTTATTTATTTACATAAGGTGAATCTAGATGTTATTATGCATACGAGATATATTAAACTTGCAAAGATTGTTTAATCTTGGCTAAATAGTTAGTCATGAAACTTGATTTTTGATTTAGTGAAATTATGCCCACTAGGTGTTTGTTAAAATGCCTAAATGAAGCTAAAATGTTGAAATTTCGTGTGAAATGTGCATTTGAATATGTTGATAGATCAATTGACTTTAGGAAGTCAAACTAACCAATGATTTGATCGATTGATAAATTCGACATAAGACCCGTTAGGTGGAGTAGTCATAATTGATAATGACTAATCTAACCATCTTACGAATTATGATGATAGTTGACGCTCGACAAGCTAGGTGGAAGCTTGGGGAAAGAAACTGGTTAAATGGAACAAGTACGCCGAAAAAGAGCATAGCCGGATGCAAGGTAAGTGAAACTTACACCTTTTTGTAGAATACATATCTATTCTATAAGTTATAAATACAATGGAGATAATATTCGAAATATGGTTTCCGACACGAAATGATTTGGGTCGGAATCAGAAACAAATGTTAGAAACCATAGTAATGGTAAAACGGGGTGGAACGGTAAATTAGTCAAGAAAAGAATAAGATAAAATGAGTTTTCGAACGGCTACTTTATAAGTAAGCCAAAACTAGTAAAAAGAGTAAAAAAGGGATCAAATGGTAATATTGATACCATTTGACAATTAACGACTAATAAGTGTATGTCGAGTCTCATGCTCGCAGGATGAACGGCTCGTGAATTAGCGAAGCTATGAAATAGCAAATAAGTCAAGACAAGGTATTAAAACGGGTCAATATGTTGATCCGAGCCAGGTACGCATAATTATGTTGTCGTTAAAAGTGCTATTTTGGTCGAATAATTGGTGAGAGTCCTTCGTCGTAAAAGAAGGACCAAAATCGACCAAAACGCCCTTGTAGGCTAAATTGAACAAACAACCCTTAAAGGTTGTTTGGAAACGAATTTCATGATTAGATAAATACTTAGAATAAGTATAGAAGTTGAAAGATGTAATATGTTAGTCAAATGGCTCTATTTGAGTTTTGCCATAAAATAATAATCCGAGGGGTAAAACTCGGAACATATAGATATCCACATTAAATCCAACGCACATATAGTTGTGGTGGAAGATTACTTGATAAGAAATGTAGGAATAAGATATTAGAAATGAATGAAAGCGATTTCAAGCTTCAAAGTGTTTAAATACCCTTAACGGGTCAAAATAAGCATACGAGCGTAAACGGGTTTAAATTGTGTAATAAACCTGTGATTAGAACCCTAAATGGTAGATAACATTAATTTGAAGAAGTGTATGTGATATAAGGATCAAACAAATACGTTTGTTTGATAAAATGCATAAACGGGTTAAAATTCGGTAAAAAGGTAACGAGTCGAAGGCTTAGAAGTCTCAAAATTTATTATGTTGGATGTTGGATTTTAACTCCATATGATGGAGAATTAAATTACGGACGCGTAGGAAAAAGAATCGCGTAAAACGGATCAATAACGAAAAAGTTATGGCCATTTCCGTAAAATCTAGTGTTGCTGGAAAATGCAGGTCCCAGATCCAGACCTGCTGGAAAACGGTCTCCCTCGCGTGGCACGAGGGATCAACTGGGTGCCTTCGCGTGGCGCGAAAGAGCACTGTTTTAGCGAAAAAAATTTATTTTAATCAGTTTCGCTTCCCGGACTCGTTTAGATACGTTCTAAGTTACGTATGACTAATCTAACTCATGTTTTATGAGTTTCAGGTATAATTTTAGCACCGGAGGACGATCAAGCACAACGAAGAACCGAACACGTTCAAGAAATAAGCTTCCGCACTATGTATCGTTGTTATGTTAAATGACGAACTCACACATGTTATGTTGTATAGTTTTAATTCTGTAAATAAAGTTTAATGAAACCCGTATTTTCAATGTATTTGAAATTCTAATTACCCGTTTATTTTCGTAAATTATACGAAAATCGTTAAATAATAATAAGGGTGTTACAAGTAGAACCTTGATTTAGGGATGAAACAACTTTTATATAGAGAGAAGAAGTGAATGCTGACGTAGCAGTAGTTACAAATATTTGATGGCTAAGAACTGTCCACGTCAGAACCTCTCTTGCGACAACCGATGTCAGTTGTTTGGAGACCTCTGTTGGTCGTTGGGAACAGTGTGAGTCAAACAGTCGTTAGATAAACAAACGTTATGAGAACAGATGATAACTTTCAGCAGTTGTTTTATTTTTAGCTAACATCTGTCAAAACCTCTGTTGTCATAATGAATGACAGTCAGCAGTATAGTAAATCAACAGTCATTAGGATAAATAGAAATTATGACAACAGACGGTACCCTTTAGCAGTGGATGTATTTTTAGGCAAGCAGAAGTTTTAAAAACAGTTGTTTTCAATCGGTGTAACTCAACAGTCGTAAGTCTAACATCTGCTATTAGCCCAACCACTGTTAGTATCAAATCCTCTGTTAAACATCTGTTGACCCATAGCAGACTTTTGCATCTTCAGACATTTATTCATCAGCAGATGCTCTCTTTTGTCAGACTTTAGCTACAACACACCTTTTATAACACCAAAATATACGGTAAATTCTTCCAAAAAACTGTTATTGATAAACAAAATTATATAATAATACTTATAACAGACCTTATATAATAATACTTATTCATCATTAGCCCAACCACTGTTAGTATCAAAACCTCTGTTAAGCATTTTAAGATTGAATATAATCTGTTGTTCATTAACATCTGTTGACCCATAGCAGACCTTTGCATCTTCAGACATTTATTCATCAGCAGATGCTCTCTTTTGTCAGACTTTATCGACAACACACCTTTTATAACAACAAAATATACGGTAAATTCTTCCAAAAAACTGTTATTGATAAACAAAATTATATAATAATACTTAGGAATGACTGAAATAATTAAAATGAAGATGCGATAACAAAGATTAATACTATTAAAATTTATTCATTTAGTCAACAGTGGTAAATCAACAGTCGTTAGCATACACACTTGTTTCATCATCAGCAGATGTTCTCTTTTACCAAACTTTAACTACAACAGACCTTTTACAACTCCAAATATTGACTCTCTGTAATTTGCAGTAGCACAGATTCTTCAAAAAACTACTATCAATGATTCCATTCTGAACATTTGTTTTATCTTTGCACTCATCTGTTCACCATCAAACCAACCCTTGATACTATTAAACCTCTGTTGACTTACCAAACAGATGTTCAGACACAATTCAACATCAACATAATCTGTTCACCATCAAACCAACCCTTGATACTATTAAACCTCTGTTGACTTACCAAATAGATGTTCAGACACAATTCAACATCAACATTATTTGTTCACCATCAAACCAACCCTTGATACTATTAAACTTCTGTTGACTTACCAAACAGATGTTCAGACACAATTCAACATCAACATAATCTAAATCAAACTCAAACACTAAATAAGTAAAACTAAAACGCAACATAGATTCATAAGATTAAAATTTATTCATTTATTCATGACATTAAAAGTCCAATAATTACATAACATACTGAGCAACATTAAAGTTCAAATATAACAATAACAGCAAGAATTAAGAAACTTTAGCTTCAACTCCATCGATTGCTGAACCTCTCGATGTATGTCCTTCAGCATCGCCATGAACTCCACGTCTCTATCACCGCACTCTATATTACTGACAACACAAAGCTCACGAATGGAAGTTGAAGGCATCCGCATAAGATTTCTGGAAACCTGCTCTCTCGTGAACAGGCCAACTTGCAATCCATCAAAACATCTCTTCAGCTCTTGAAGAGTAGCCCTATCTTCATACACCTGTTCCTCGATTTGCCTGAAAAACGCTGCTTTAAATCATCTGCTTTTACAGAATTGAATGACGCCATTTCAATAAACTATATTACTCGACTTTCCTGATTTGTATGATATCTTCGTAGGAAAACGTGATGAAAAACAGGTGAAGTGGCTATGAGTTTATATACTGAAATATCTAACAGTGAAAACGTGTAGATTTAATATAAACATATTAATGTATATTTCAAAACAGCAGTCTTTTAATGCAAAAACCTTTTCAAACCCCAACTTTTATGGGAAAACTGTAAAATTAAATACAAAGAAACCCAAGGGACAAATTTTCGAAGTTCAAAGAACAAAAGCAGATTATCACAATTACAATTAACTTCTTCATTTACCATGTAGACGCGTTTTTAAACTCTATAAAAGACCGATGATTACTTTTGATTCAAAACATCAACAAATTGTCCTATAAATCACTTTCTGTCAAAAATTGTTCCAAATCAGAAAAACCAACAAAAAATCTACATGGCAAACTTCAGCTTCTACCACTGGTCAGACACCAGGGATGTTAAAACACAATTCTCGATGTGGTCACTCAAAGAACAAAGAACAGACGAAGAACTAAACAGGAAAGTCGACATAATCAATGACACTAATTACAACAAAACCTGGAACAGCATAGCATTGCTCGATGAAGTCCTCCACTCTCCTCCATCAGAGTTCCAGAAGAATGCAGAAGAGTTTCTGACACAACTTCTAAAACAGGATCAGAAAATCTGCAACATGCTAACTGACCTGAAATTCAAAAGTGAGCATGAAATCACATGAAAAAAAGCCAGAGTCTACGAAATCCTAGCAAGTGTTAACTCTAGCGTGTAATACTTTATAAATATTTCATTAAATTTGTATTTTTCTATGTAGTAGTTCATTTTAATAATATCAACATGCATCTTAACATATTCTAAAATGTCAGTGTCAATAAAAACTCTCAACATCATCAACAGTTAATCAAAACAAGAAACAAACTTAAAATGCAAACGTCTCCTCTCAACTGTTGTAGCACATCTGACTTTTCACGATATTGCACGAATCTATACTTTCTATAAAAGGATAAAATCTTACTGACGCAAGAAAACCTGACTTTCGATTTACCGAAAATCCAACAATGCAACTCTCCCATCAAAGAAGATAGCACATGCAACTTTTCACGATGTTGCAACAATGATACTGCAACATCGATATTGAAAGGTTGATGTGTGAATGGAAGCTTCATTGAAACGACGATGTTGGAACAATGATACTGGAACGATAACATGTAAACAAAATCAACAAACATTCGAACAAAGAAGTGTAATCGGAGATTAGCGGCTGAATCACGAGAAAGATGCATTTGAGAGAGAAAGATACGCTCGCAGATATGAGCGGGAGGGATTTGAATGTGGAGCCATTGAGATTTCTCCTTTTAAAGAAAATATAGATATATATATAGATATTTTTAATGTAATTGTCTATTCCTATGGATTTGATGAAAAGTCAAACTAGCATTAAAACATTGAAAGCGACTGTGATCAAAGTAACAATTTAACTTGCGTTTATAAACTTTAATCCTAAACCAAATATAAACATTTAAAAAAATTGTATCAAGTGCGATAAATCATTTAGGGGCTATTGTTTACATCTTAATGGGACTCTTAATGGTTCAGACCTCTTACTGGTTCAGCAATTAATGGTTCAGACTGTTTGTTTCACGAGCAGATGTCTAAATGGTTCAGACAATTGCCTCTGAATGGTTAAGCATTATACTGAGTTTGAATGGTTAAGACCACTAATTTGAATTGGTCAGACATTTGCCTCTGAACGGTTAAGCTTTATACTAGCTCTTAATGGTTCATACCTCTTACTGGTTCAGCACTTAACCATTCAGATGTTGCCAAACAGCCACTGACTCTATTGTATTTTTTTTTCTCCCATTAAATATGACAAGCAATGCATACAAATTTATTATCCGTTTATCATGATTTTTACTTAAAATGACTAGATAATAAACGTGTTTACCTATGTTAGAACCAAAAGTGTATTCGTATCTCTCTGTCTTTCTCAACTTTTGTTGAATGAGACCTTTCAATGTAGTTGTAATTATGGAATAAAAAAGAATTAAAAATTAAATAAAACCGTAAATGTGAATATAAAAAGTCATAAAAAAAGTGAGGGTGTTGGGCCCGGGATAGAAGTTAAGCGTGTTATTGGCACTTGTTTTGTACGTGTAGAAGTAGGCCCATTGGATGCCCTTATCTTTCATAATGGGACCATCTTTTGGCCATAATCTGTTAATTACTTTTTCAAGATAACCCTCAATCTAATATATTGTGGTCACAATACCTTGACTGACTACCTTACAAAATTATATTATCTACTTTTATTTCATAGCTTTATAAAAGTAAAATATTAGATTTTTTAGAGTTTTATTATTCATTACAAATTAAAATATTTGTAGCATTAAAAAAGGTTGAAAGGAACTTATTATCATGAACTTGACACTTTAATTCACTTGTTTTTAGGGTAGCATTAAAAAAGTTGAAAGGAATAATTGTTTTTTTTAACGGCAAGGAACGATGTGTCAATCACCATGACACCGAGCGTTGTGGCCAAGGTCGACTACTCGACCGCCGCCAGCCCCTTGGCTCTCCCAAATGCGCGGAAACCCGACCTCCACCTGCCCGAAGGCACGACTGTGGAATAATCGGCAAAACCTCGCCTCCCATCCAAGACAAACCGACGCCACCCGCAGGGGTGGACCTGGAGAGTAATTAGCCATAGCACGGGCTACGGCTCAACTTTGTACCGGTAGTGTAAATTATATTTTTTTTTCGATTTTTATACAAAGGACACCCTAAACAACTACGAGGACACCCTTAAAACAAATTGTAAGCCCAAATTGCAGTTGTAAATAATAAGCCCAAATCAGTTTATTAAAGCCGAGTTATGAAGAGTAAGCATTCAATAATGAAGATTGTATGTAATAAGCCCAACCAATTTATTAAAGCCGAGTTATGAAAAGTAAGCATTCAATAATGAAGATTGTATGTAATAAGCCCAACCAATTGTTATTAAAGCCCAGTTATAATGTTATATATTAGCCCAAACCAGTTATAATGTTATATGTTAGCCTAGTTATAATGTTATATGTCGCAGGGATACCAAACGTCGACTTGGAGGGCTGTGATTGTGAACGACACTGAGGTCCAGAGACAGAAGAACTGAAGAAGTGCTGCTGATGATAATTTTGCAAACTTGAATGAAATAAGTGAACTTGCGCGTGTTATGGTTGAAACGGGAACGCATAGTTCTTGTCCTTCAGTTTATCGGGTAGTGAAGCTAGCTTTACTTTTACCGGTTGCAACCGCAACCGTTAAAAGATGTTTTTCGAAATTGAAGCTTGTCAAGATGGATTTACGCAATCGAATGGGCCCGGAATTTTTGAACAATGCTATGGTTTGTGCGGTCGAAAATGATTTTTTAACATGAAGTAAAAGACGACGATGTGATGGAACGATTTCAAGCTATGAAAAAAAGAAGAGGACAAATCTGTTAGGTATTTGTTTTACTTTATTTATTTATTTATTTATTGTCGTTCTTTTTAATATTGTATAATTGCACGATAATTTTTTTTTTTAGATACCCCTGAGTTAATGTTCTAGTTCCGCCACTGACCACCCGTATTCGTCATTCACGCTGCAGAAAATAATTGTTAGTTTACTCCTCTTTTCTGTAAGGGTTTTATTATCTCATTCTAATATATCCTAGTGATTGTATTCTGTAAGGGTTTTATTATCTCATTCTAATATATCCTAGTGATTATTAGTATTAGTTTGGTTGACTTTCTTTATTTGGAGTCAACGAAATCTATACCATACATTTATCTAAAACTTAATTTAATAACAAAAAAACAAATTTTGTTAAGTCATTCAAGGACTTCACATGTGCAATAAATGTGTTATTCAGATATGAGATTTGTGTCGGTTTATAGTTTCTTCATAAATTTACGTTATTCATAGCTATTTTACTCTATTGATAATGTAGCATAGTAATTATTTTATGGGTGAAAAAAAACAGATAAATATGATGATAAGGTTATAAAAACCTTTACAAAATAATTATATAGTACCCTAGAAACAAATAAATTACTAGCATAAGCATAATAAGTATGATAATAAGGCTTTCTTAAACTTTTACCAAATATTTATATTTTTAATAACAACTTTTACACTTAAATACCATATAATGTTACATCTGTAAAATCCATAGGAGGGCACAAGATCACTATGACATGAGTAATAAAATATTTATATCAACTTAGGAACAACTTATTAGTGACCCGAAAGAGGTGTCTCGGGTGGTATATGACATTATTTGCCAAGTCGGGAGTATTATGTTGCACTTTTTTTTTTATATATAACTTGGGATAGCGTAACACATAATCATTCATGTTGGATATTAAAATATATATATATTTTTTTTGTCTAGAAGTGACAAATTAAAATTAAAAACAGTCAAGTATAACATCAATTTATTTAATTAAGATTTCTAGATTTTAGTATTTACAGGTAATGTTTCTTGATTTAAACTGTTAATGAACTCAAGAATAACTAGGACTTAAAAGTCCATGGCTTTATAGCCTAGTGGTATTTTGGGGTTGGGATAAGATTTTAGAACTAATAGGTCCTGAGTTTGATTTCCACAAGGGAGTTTTCACATATTTATTGGGTTTCCTCCTGAGTTAGTGTATACTGTATAGGCATTTTGCCTAGTGGAGATCAATATGATCGGGTGGTTCTGCTCGTGGCACGATGATACTCCAGTGGTCCGTCAGTGATTCAAATTTGCCGTTAAAAAAAACTAGGACTTAAAAATTAACTAAAAAAAGGAAATATAGAATATATCTTGTAGCAACTCAAAATAGAACTTTGCATTAAAAACAAGAACGCACATGGCTAATTGTTTCGAACCAGTCACGACGTTCTTCTAAAGTTATTTTGGATATTGACATATACTTGTTGTCATCTGAATTTATTTATTATTTTATTAAGATATCAAGTATGTTTCACAATCATATCTATTTTCATTATATAGGTAAACACATGCACAAACATCATCATGTAAAACAAAAGATAAAACATTTTATTATAAATTTAAAATGACTACCCTCATGGTTACTTGATATCTAAGTCTACTTTTTCATAAACTTATAATTATAATATATCATAAAAGAATTGTTTATACATAACCAACTTTAACTAAAAACCTATAAAAATCAATATATATATATATATACACACACACATATACATAGGGTGGGGTTCTAGAGTGAAAACTAGTGTATTTGCGAACTGAGTGAACAAATCTTGGCCATTGATTTACACACGTGGATGGCTAGGATTTCATCATGAAATCAAATACACTAGTGTATTTCATCATCAAATCCTGGTCATTGATCTACACACATGTATGGCCAGAATTAGTTCGCTCAGTTCGCAAACTACACTAGTGTTCACTCTTGAACCTAGTCCCATATATATACATGTATATACAAACACATATACATTCTATTAAATATTTGTACTATATATAATTATATATATATATTCACACTTATACATATTCTTTTAAGAGTTAACTTCTATTTTGCTTCTTGTGGGTTGAACGTTTTAACGGTTTTGTCCCAATAGTTTAAAAATGGATTTTAAAACTATTTCACTCCACGTTCCAAACGACATCATTTTTAACGTTAAAAAGTGTCACGTGCCCCTCACATGAGGGGCATTTTAGTCATTTCCAATCCAATATAAAAAGATATCTTATTATTATATATAATAATACGTATATAACACGAACATATACACTCTCTCCTCTCTCTCTATTTTTTCTCTCTACATGTCTCTCTCTCCTCCATAACCAGACAACACCACCTGCCGACCACCACCACCTTGTCTTGCCGACCACCACCTCCCCTTGGCCTAATTTGAAAACAATGATCTGAAAAATTATTTCTCCCCCAAAACCCTAGTTGCCTGCCATCAAATCAAGCCCGAAACCCTAGATCTGAAAATGAGATTCAAGACCCAACTAGATCGATTTCACTCTAGACACGTTTTCTTAGCCAAGGTTTTCGATTTGTCGATTTGGGGAGGTGTTATCTCCAGTTCATATTCCCTCCCCACCGCAAGTTAGGTTGGCAAGGTTGTGGTGGTAGCATCCGCCAGATCTGAAGCCCTTTATCGGCCTTCCAGGTTTGCAAGTTGTGGTGGAAGCAGCCGTCGGATCTAATGGTGATTGTTGGTGGAGTCTAGAAGAGAATGTCGAGTGGTGGTGGTGATGTCGGGCGATGGTGAGGCGGTGGGTGGTGGTGATTTCGGGTAGAGAATGTCAAGTGGTGGTGTGGTGGTGTGTGGTGGCAGTGATGTGAGGTAGTAGTGGTGGTTGTTGGCAAGTGGTGGTAGTGGCGGCTACTGGTGATCAGGGCTGGCTAGTGTTAGTGGTTTACAGAGAAGTTAGAGATGGGTGGTAGAGAAAGAAGAGAGAGAGAAATATAGAAGGGTGAGAAAAAAATGATAAGTAATTTTTCTTTATAAGAGAGATGAAAAAAGACTAAAATGTCCCTCATGTGAGGGGCATGTGACCTGGATTTAAAAGTTGAATTGGATGGCGTTAGGGGCGTGGAGTGATATAGAGATAAGCTTCATAGATCAGGGAGTAAAATGGCTATTTTTAAAGGATTGGGGCAAAACTGTTAAAACGACCAAACCACAGGGAGCAAAATGGAAGTTTACTCTTCTTTTAAATATCTATACTATATATAAGAGTAAATTACAAGTTTTTTCCTTTATGTTTACATCAAATTGCAGGCGCTGTCCTTTAGCGCAAAAGTTGACAAGTTTTGTACTTAATGTTTCAAAATCTTGCACGTTATGTCCTTTAGGCCAAACCCAGTTAGATTTTTTGGATAAATCTGGTCATGTGCATTGCACCTGAGTGCATATTTGTCTATTCACCATTACATGGACTATTGTGTAAATGTTTAATGTATAGGAACTATTATGTAATATAATGAAAATGATATATATAATTTAAAAAAAAATGTACTCTCTACCTCTCTCCCCTCTCTATCTCTCCAACCTACTCACTCTCTCTCTAACCTATAGAGCACCGCCACCACCCTGCCACTGGTCACCCATCTTCCTACACGGTTTCCTGGAGCTCTGGTACACGTGGCGCCACCATATGCCCCACCTCTCTGCCGCCCACCATCAACAGTTCAGAATCATACCTACCGACCAGCACCATCCACCCCTGTTCATAATCATTCAGTCTCCACCAGGCTTTAAGAAGTCACATTCTTCCACCAGATAATCTCCACCATCGTCACCGACACTCCCTCTTTCGCCGACACGTAGATCTCCGACACTGAGCGCCTCCACCACTCCCTCATCGTCGATGGGTTAATCGATGGTTGATGTCACCTCATATGTAGTGTGCTCGTATCGATGCCTTTTTGAGTATTGAGATTGGGGGTTTAGATATCTGGGAGTGAGAATGTAACACCTCGTAAAAAAAAGCATGCCCAATAAAAATAAAGACACGTGTCATGGAAGGTAAACGTGTTATAAACCCGGATCAAGTTAAAGGATGTATGATAGGATTTAAAAGTGTTGACATGTTAATTAATACCTCTTAGCGACCTAATAATAAATCCCAAACCATATTCTGTTTTATAAACATCTAATGTATACTCAAATCCGGTTATTTCTGATAATGCATAATTCAAATTTGCAAAGATGGGATCCTATGAGAGTATATACGACAAACTTTCATTCATGGATTTTTAAAAGAATCCAAGATAATTCTAATGCATGGCAAGGTTGTCATAACACTTTAGACCTGATCAAGTGGTCCCATACTGATATTAAAGGCCCTAAATTCATAATATCAAAGTTGCATGGCCAAATACTAGAGATTCTCAAATTTTTGTCTTCTGGCCATCGGTTACGGACCGTATGGGTTTAGCCTTACGGTCCGCAAGGACTGTAACTGGGCAGTTCAGATCAGGGTTGGTTGCGGACCGTATCAGGTTGGACTTACAGTCCGTAAGAGTTGGATACGGACCGTAAGGGTTTTCGCTTACGGTCCGTAAGACTGTCGCTAGCAGTTAAAAATTGGCAGTTGCCTGTTATAGCCGGTTACACAGCCTTACTTGCATGGTTTTTGAAATACAGGAGTTGGGCCAGTGGTCTTACATGCATAGGGACACATGGGAACATCAGGAAACAATTATAGACTTAGGTGTGATGATCTTGTTACATGTAGTTCACTATACAAGAACTTGAAGTTGCAACATTTGAACTTGCACATTTGAAGATCATCCAAGGCACTCTCTGGAGCTTCTCTGACTTTCAACAAGTTTCCTTAGGATCCATAATCTTGCTTAGGACCTTTGTAAGTGTCCTTAACTTCCTAATTTCAGTTTTAATTAACTTAATGACCATAAGTCAAACTTATCGTAATTAAGGTTTGACTTAGTGATTAATCACTAATGGGTCAGTCAATTCTTGGATTACGAGTAGTTATAAGTTGGTAATTATGTAGGCAATAAACCCCTGAGAGGGCACCTACTGATTATCACCCTAACTTGGTCAAATGTCGGGTCAAACCTAAGACTAAAAAGTCAACAGAAAGCTAATTTTCAAATAATCACATATTTAACAATGTAGAAGCTATGAAACCTGTTTTATCAATCATATAACTTGGTAATTAATGTAAGAACATGTCTAAGCATGTTCAACCCGACAATTTCAAGATTAGGCGCGGTTAGGAACCGAAAGTCGCAAAAGTTGACTATTACTTTGACTTTCAGTTCTGACCCAATGTAGCATGTTTTAGAAATGCCTTAGAGCTTTATTAGGACGATGTTACATGTTAGTATAACCCTCTGTGATTATACAACTTGCTTCAATAGTTATCCGATTCATATGCATGTTTCCGTTATATGCCTAAATGTTGACCAATATGCCCATTTGACCTTAAAACAAGAATTTTGAAAATGTGAGAGGACAATAATCTTTATTACTGATTTATAAATATGTCCCTAAATTTTCACATCAGTTGGAGGTATAGATTAAGAGTTATACTCAATAGCGTAATTAGAAAGCTTTTTATTAATTAAACGGCGTAATTAGCATAAAGCCTATCTAAACCCAATTTTTGATACCAAACTTTTTACCTACTGATGTAAAATAATATTTTGGTATTTTTGAAGATTTTTATTTATTTTTAGGCTGAGCATAACATAGGGTTATACCTTTGATTCGGTAATTGTCGGTTTTGCCCTTTAGGCCTATAAAATGAGTTTTACAAATCATTTTGATACCAAACCTTTTTCTACTGATCTTATTTGGTAAATAGAATATTTTAAGCCTTATGGTATAATAAAAATAGCAGCTTTCATTATAAAACCCGGAAATCGCTTAAAATCGTCTTTTTACGCGTTTTAAACGCATAGTAAGTATTAAAACTATTTTAAAAATATAAGACTTGATACCTACTGATATTTTTAGTAAATTTTTATATTTTAATAGTAAGCAAAAGTTTTAAACTCAGATTTCCAGATTTAGCCTTTTAAGCTTACGTGAAATTACCAAAATGTCCCTACGGTGCATAGTTTAGTTATAAGAGGTAAATTTCACCTATATACCATACCCTACTGTTATGACTTATAAAAATAAGTATTTTTACTGAATATATCAGACTTGAAACTCAGAGTTATATCTAAACTCTTTTATAACCTTTAAAATGACCAAAATACCCCTACGGGGCATAGTTTGAGTTTAAATTCATTTTGGGCATAATGGAAGGTATCCTACTAATATCACAACATATTTAAGGAATATTAACTCAGGAAACCTGTTCATGAATCATTTGGTTACCCGTTACGCATTATTCGCGTTCGGTGCGGTTTATGTAACTAGTTTGCATAAAGTGACCGAAACGGGTCAAACCTTATCATTTTTGTCTCAAAATCCAGAATGTGTTTAGTCTACCCATATTATACAAGTATACAAACTTGGTGGGTCTAAACCACGTTCTAATCCGGTCTTCGCTTAATCGTGCGTTTTGAACCGTATTTTTCTTTAAAACTAACCGGTTTAAGTTTAGGCTTAATTAAGACCCGTTAGGAATCTAATAGGTTATTAAAACCTTCGTTCCAGATTAGGAGCCCGGTAAAAGCTACTTGCACTCGCTGTTTGTGAATTATACTTGCTCAGGTAAATACTCTTAACTTATTTTCCCTATAGGGGCTTGGGATACGGTATTATAATAATACCGCTTGGTCGGGTATGTAGTCATTTAAATTGGATTGTGATTAATGTATTTACATAACTCGTTTTAATCTGTATTATTTGGTGTATGGCCTTTGGGGGTTAAATGACCATGTCCCGGATATCCTTGGCATCATTTAAAGAAATGGCCACGACCTAAGCACGAGGTGTAGGCATACACCTGACAGTTGCATTATGTAAAAACTGGTAATCCACTTAAAGGAATCAACCTTGTGGGCATTATACCTGTGGCGTGTCAGTTAATCTTGTCCGGCTCTTCTAACCGGCCCTGACGGACGACAAATAAGTAAAACTGTATACAAGATTATTTTTAAATAATTGTCTCAAGTTATAAAAGATATTTTGTGCCGTGTGCGTTCAAACTAATTTTTCTTAACTCTTTTCAAAATGAGTCAGTTAATTGTATTTACCAGTGTAAACTGACGTATTTTCCAAAAAGGCTAAGTGCAGGTACTAGACGAAATAGGCTGGCTACTCCTGGCATCATTAATCAAGTCTTGCAAGCTCTAGATGTTAAAGTCTGTTGAACAATGATCTTTTATCTTTTGATCCGCCTGTGGATCTTTTACTGTCCGGATTGTAATACTTTGATATTACTATTTATTCGGTTTGTAATGTGATTCACCTTTTGCTTCCGCTGTGCATTTAAAATTGTGTTGTTTGACTATGATGATATCAATTACGTCACGATACTCTCCACCGGGCCCACCGGTAATACGTGGAAATATCGGGGTGTGACAGAGAATTGATTGGAATTAGGGTTTGTTGCTTTAATTCTGAATGCTTAGTGTGTTTAATGTGTGCTGGTGGTGAGATTCCAGGATCCGGTGAGTTTGACGGAGTTTTGGCCCCGAGATAACCGGTTCGGTGATAAGAAATGAGTAGAAGTAGAATTGACACCGAACAAGTTAATTTAAATTGGTTTCTATTCAATGATTTGAAGTTACATACCCGCGAAACCAATTGGACAACATCTCCTCTCTAGGAACCAAAGCTTGTCCAAATGAGAGACCTCATCCCATATTTATAGGAATAGTCCATTCGTACGAACCCACCTGGTACGAATGAACTTTATCTACGAATGAACCATAGGGACGGATCTACTCAATCGTACGGATCTACCTATGTAGATTCGTATGAATGCACATTTACACTACAAAATCTTGTCCGTTTTCACACTATTCTATACAAATATTCAACACGCGTTCTATCTAGCCTATCCGCACAGTGGCGGACATACGAAATATGCACCAACAGGTGGATGTTGATTGGTTCATGAATTAGAGATTTATAATTACAAAATGATCCTGTTTAGGATCTGGCTATATTTATTTGGTTTGACTGAATGTTGATTTTCTACAAATAGTGAAGCTGTGAATTAAGTTCACTTTTTTGGTGAACTGTCAAGTATTGGGGGATAATATTTTGTTAAAAGGAATGATCAGTTTTGGCCAAAATTTTGGGTTGATATGATATCTTGTTTCTATGAAGATGGGTTAAACCGGGAAGCTTAGGCAAGTGATACATCTTAGGCATAGTGATGACTTAGATTGCATATTGGTCGTTCCAACTTTCCGACAAGGTTCCGACATCTCAGGCGAGCGGTGATGGTGGCGGGTGGAGGTCTTGAATTCTAGATATATACAGAGAGAGTTTATATATTTTTAATTTTTAAGTTTTGTACAAAATAGTCCCTGAATAAAAGTTCTTTACAAAATAGCCTCTGGGATGTGAAATGACAAGAATGCCCTCATGTGCAATGCACATGACCAGATTTAACCAAAAAATCTAACTGGATTTGGCCTAAAGGACATAACGTGTAAGATTTTGAAACATTAAGTACAAAACTTGTCAACTTTTGCGCTAAAGTACAACGCCTACAATTTGGTGTAAACATAAAGGACAAAACTTGTAATTTACTCTATTTATAACTAGGTTTGAACCCCGTGTATTACACGGGTTGACTAAATATAATTTTATAAACTAAATAATAAAACAATGTATCTTTAAAAATCTCGTTTATTACACGAGTTGAATAAAATATAATTTTATATGTTAACACATATGGTCGTCAAGATTTATCTTTGAAAAATAAATTTTGATGTACTATTTACTTATTAAACATTTTACTTTGTTTTTTATTTTATTATTAGGTTAAAAACACATGTATTGCATGGGGTTGAATCACGTTTTATGATACATTAAAAAATTATGAGATACAATGATTTTAGTTAGTTTTATTAAGCTTCATGCTTATTTGTTATTTCATTTATAAAACACTCGTCTTAAATTTGTATTCATGAGAAATCGGCTAGGTTTGTGCATTATAACTTGTACGAACATAAGATAAATGCACGAAATAATTTCACATATAACATATTTCATAACCGGTGGCATTATATAAAAAGTTATCTGTCGATTTTTTTCATTCAATAAGCATACTATATGTTTAAAGACATACAGTTGAATTAACATTCATCAATAAATAGAAAAGATTAATATACGGTTGAGAAAAAAATAAATATGTTTTAAAATTAACTTAACATGATTTATAAATGTCTTGACGACTCAATGTGTTAACAGAATAACATAAATTTATTTAACCCGTATAATACATGGTTTTATATAGTTACTGCAATACACATCTTTTTAAAGCATAATTTCTTTTTATAACCTAGTAAATATTTAAAGAAATATAGGGGAAGAGTTCGGTGACTTCAAGAGAGAAAGGAGGATAAAAGATCTAAGTTTTAGGATGGTTTTATTTAAATTAGTCTAGGAGATATAATAAAAGATATGTCTATTAATTTAAAAAAAAATATTGTGTAGAATGAGAAGAGGAAGTCACGGATCCATAGATGGATAGGATGACGAGATTTTAATTATTAGTCCATAATTCTGTGAGTGACGATTTTATTATTAAGGATATATCATATACATTATGATTTATAAAATTATTAATATATAATTATTATAAATATATTTTAGGTGAAAAATCTCATGGATATTACTCCATAGAATGCCACGTGTCCATCATATGGTTTCTTTTATTATAGAGTACTAGTGGTAAGACCCGTGTGCAAACATGGGTCGTTTCTTAAAAAACCATGCATAACAAATATAAATGATGAATATGGTTATATTTATATAAACTTATAAATAAATAAGTTAGTCGGTAAATACTTAAAGTTTAGAGTATAAAAATACAAAAATATACAATTTATTAATCTTTTGTAAACAAAATAACATTTGCATTCAAACATGTTCCTTCAACCTCCACAAAACACTATTTTAACCCAACAGTAGTTTTAAACCACCATTTTAACCCAACAACAGTTTCAACCATAGTTTTCTCCGCAACAAATACATTTAACCGAACTGTTTTATTTTCAAACATATGTTTTCATCCATCTGTTGACCAAAGTCAACAGATGTATCAACTATTGTTTTATTTTCAAACATTTGTTCACAACAATAGAGCTTTCATCATTTAAACTCTCATACCTAAATATTCATTTAATTAATTTAAATAACAAACATCGTTAATAATTTTAACACTACTAATTATATAAAAACTACAACTGTCAAACAGAAGTAACTATATAATAAACAAAGTTCAAAACAACAAACATCATTCAATAAAATACTGCATACTAATTCCTAATCAATGGACGAAACAGCATACAAAGTTCATCCATCTGTTGACCAAAGTCAACAGATGTATCAACTACTGTTTTATTTTCAAACATCTGTTTTCATCCATCTATTGACGAAAGTCAACAGATGTATCAACTACTGTTTTATTTTCAAACATCTGTTCACAACAACAGAGCTTTCATCATTTAAACTCTCAAACTGAAATATTCATTTAATTAATTTAAATAACAAACATCGTTAATAATTTTAACACAACTAATTATATAAAAACTACAAGTGTCAAACAGAGGTTACTATATAATAAACAAAGTTCAAAACAACAAACAACATTCAATAAAATACGGCATACTAATTCCTAATCAATGGGCGAAACAACATACAAAGTTCATCCATCTGTTGACCAAAGTCAACAGATGTATCAACCACTGTTTTATTTTCAAACATCTGGTCACAATAACAGAGCTTTGATCATTTAAACAGACCTTTGCCAATATTACAAGCTTTTACACTCTCAAACATAAATATTCATTTAGTTAATTTAAATAATAAACATGGTTAATAATTTTAACACAACTAATTATATAAAAACTACAAGTGTCAAACAGAGGTAACTATATAATATACAAAATTTTAAAACAGCAAACATCATTCAATAAAATACAGCATACTAATTCCTAATCAATGGGCGAAACAGTGGTCTCGATAAGTAAAGCTCCTTTTGGACCATTGTAGTTGTCAACATGTTGGAGGTATTTCAGAAGTTCGTTGCTCACATCAACTTCAACCATATCCCCCCAGATGCTTGTTATCAGCCACTTGTTGTTTTCAGTTATATTAGTCCTTAGGCGCCTATCTACATAATCAACTACACGAGGATTATTGAAAGCAAACACCTTCATCCAGCCTTCTTCTTCATATCTGAGCAAATCAGCAGTTAGCTCAGCAGAATTTCCAATAACAATCAAATGCAGCCTCTTTGCGATGGTCAAAAAATGCCCTTGGCAAGGATTGACTACAATAGTCTCTGGAAAATGAAGCATTCTGAAAGTCTCACTCAGTACATCAAAAGCAACGATGTTCCTCTCACCTAGTGGATACCAATAATTTGAAACCATAAAATATATGTTTTTATTAGCATAAACTCCTGTAGACCATGAATAACCACTTGAACCATAATTATTTACTCTACCAAAATTTATTGTTCTCCATGACTCACGACGTCGTGAGTAAACACGAGCAGTAGCTACATTACGGTAACGTCTGATGTTCAGCACTTTCAGATCATTGAATTGATCAAAATAAATTCCACCAGTATCAGCGTTTCGATCATGATTGTAATTTAAGTAGTCATCAGACAAAACCTTATAGCGCCTGGTAGTTGGATTCCAAAGAATCAGCTCATAGCAAATGCCTTCATTGCAAACTAACAACAATCCATTAAATGACGATAGAATACGTAAGAAGCTAGGGTGGACATTGTTAGGAAAACTTAAGGTTTTGCTTCTAACAACATCCAAATTACCAGCAACTACGTCGTCAATGACAATTGACGTGTCTTTAAAGGAGAGTAGTTTCTTTTCTAGTGAATCTCCACTTCGGAGAGCATGCATCATCTGAAATCCATGACTTGACAGTGCCCTATAAAATTTATTGGAAAGACATTTCAAACGACCAATATCTTCTGCAGAGAGCCTTGTGAAAATTTCGTCAACAATCACTTGAAACCCAATGTTTTCCATTTTGCAGTGAACCAATGTGTAGGATCGGTTTGCGACCCGAACGAGTCGTTCAGAAGAGATTTATCAGTTTCAGAGGCGGAAACTAAGAAACCGAAGTCGAAACAGCTTGCGTATCACTTTAACTACTAATTTGATTGATAATAACACTAATACAATCAGTCTTCACACCGGCAGCACCTCGGTATGGAATTTCAGAAACATTACAAATGATTTAGCTTGAAGGCTATTTATAGTGGTGTTGATTTAGCTTGAAATGACACATGCCACTTTCAAGGGAAATCAACATGTTGATTTAGCTTGAAACTGTCATGTGACACTTTCAAGGGAAATCACCACGTTCAAGCTAAATTACCTTAAACACATTCTAAAATGTATAACATATCTAACATTTTTATTCCTAGACTCGATACAAGACGAAGTCGACAGACGCATGCACCAACACAATGCGTCTTTGAAAGTAAAAGAATCTGTAATGATATTGATAAACAAAAAACTTTTGAAGATGATTGAGTAGATGGATGAAAACGGTAATGATGAAAACCTCTGCCCAATGTATTTTATATACCCAATGAAGGCGGTTATGACTAAATACATCGTCAGACGAAAGAATATGATGCGACACTCGTTAGGCTTTTAATGCATTTCCATGGGAAAAGTATAAATTAAACACGTTATTATAATTACAATTAACCTCTTCATTTACCATAACACACCTTTACCATAAGACAAAACTGAGTGAGAAACGTGCATTAATTGCAAAGTACATATCCCCAAGCATTTTGAATTTAAAATTACCGGCAATTTCAAAATCACTGCTAAGGTATATGTTTACCAAAGGAAACATCTACTAAGTGATACTTTCTTGCGATGGGCAGTGGTTTGCCCTCTTGAATGTGGGCGAGACCTTTGACATTTGAATATAGAGCAGTGGTTTGAAATTAAATGTATTTTAACTCAGATAAAAAATCGCTTCATTTGCAATCATCATTTAGTCATAACTCAGATAAAAATCTATTCATTTAAAAACCAGCAATACTATACATACATATTAAACAAATGCTTCTGCAACTCTAGCAGACAAAGATATTGCGAACATCTGTTAGCCAACAACAAATTTTGCCAACAGTAGCTAGTCAAACAGTCGTTAGATTAGCAGAAGATCACCAGTAAACAAATGTTCTCTTTAGGCAGACTTTACCTTTGATAGAGAGTTAAAGTAACAGATGCATCAGTATTTACAATTGAAAGGAGGAAATTCTTCGAAAAGCTCTATTAGGCAACAACAGATGTTGGCAACAGTAGCAAGTCAAACAGCCGTTAGATCAGCAGATGATGATTTAGAGCAGATGTTCTCTTTTGGCAAACTTTAACTTTGACAGATCTATACACTAACAGAAATTGATACAACATCAATATAATCTAATTAAAGTCAGAGACAATTTCACTTCTACATCAAAAGTACCGATCTGCAATAATCAGATGATATTAAAAATTACATAATAATACTTATTCACCTTTATGAGGATTAAATGCTCCACAAACATTATGAGGATTAAAAGATCAACAATTACATCGAGTACTGAACAACGAAACTTTAAAATCTAAAAACAACACCAAGAAATTTACGAATGTAACAGCAAAAATTTAGTGCTTTTAGCTTAAACTCCATCGAGTACCGAACTTCTCAATGTATATCTTCGACAATCGCCATGAACTCCACGGAACTACTGAATGCATCACCATCAAGTTTCTGGAAACCTGGTCTGTCGTGAACAGACAAAGATGCAGTACATGAAAACACTTCTTCAGCTATTGAAGAGTAGCCCTATCCTTAATCCTTAACTTGCTTCATAAAGAGCTGCTTTAAACCAAACTTTATGCTTCTTTTAATACAAAAAAGGCAGGAAAGAACATTGCTCTAGTAAGATAAAATCTTATCTTACAGCAGTAGCAGATCTTTTCTTGCGTTTAGTAGGAACTACTGTGGGTTCTACATCATCATCATCTGCCCAAAGTCATATATAATCATCATTTAGTCATAAGCAAAAATTATGTTAAATGTACATTTAATAATCTTTCTTTGTGTTTAATTTAACTTTATGCTTCTTTTAATACAAACCTATAATAACCCGCAGATGATTGTATGAATGTCAAACAACTGTGATTAGACTGAAATATAAACCGAGAATTAGAGTATATCACTTCAAAATTATAAATTCAAAATTTCAAAATTAGAGTAGCAAAAAAAAAAAAAACATACTTTAAACGATGTTGGAACAATGATGCTGGAAACAACCGTAGAACTATCATCATCATCATCATCATCTGCTCAGATCATTCACAATCATCATTTAGTCATAATTCAGATAAAAAAAATTTAGTAAAAATCAAAAACAAAAACAAACATAATCATATATATCACATTACCATCATCAAGGCAAACCCCATATCCCCAAATTTTGTTCTGAAAGTGGGTCAGAGAGAGCTTCCGTTTTCTCTTATCCTTTATGAACAAATGTCGAGTATTGAGAAGAAAGGATTTGAGGGAGAGATACATTAGAAATGTGGTTTGAAAATGTTGGTGCATAATGTCTATAGCCTACGTCTACAGTCTAGGTCATGTCGGTAGCTTGTATTAGGGTTAAAAGTGTCAAATATGTAATTTTATATGTTTTGAAAGTCATTTCGCACGAAATAGCATTTGGCTATTTCGTACGAAATCAAAGTTTGCTATTTCGTACGAAATGGCATGTTGCTATTTCATGCGAAATCATCTGCCTATAAATAGGAGATGTTGGTTTTTCATTTGGTACGAAATAGGTGAACGTGTAACGAAGTGCTGCCCAATTTTCACCGTGTAATCAAGTTGAATATCAATGGAAAACCTGTTTTAAGTATAATTCTCTGTTTCTACACCTTTCTATCACTGATTCTCAGTTGTTTGACTGTTTCTGCCTTTCAAACGACTTAGATTTGACTCTGAACGACTCATATAGGTCGCAAAACGATCCTACAAGTGGTATCAGAGCCAGGTTGAGTCAATTCGTTTGAATCAGTGCTTAGAATTCTGTCTTTCTACTCATTCTTGGATTTCTGGACAAATTCACGGACAAAATGGACTGATCTTTTGAAATAACGTGTAAAATACAATTTTAACAAATCCTTGAAAGAATCAGACCTAAATTCAGACTAAAAGTGATAAAAATGGGCCAAAAACTTGATTTCGTGTGAACGAGCAGTATTTCGCTTGATAATTTGAGTTTATTTCGTACGAAATGAGCTATTTCGTGTGAAAAGTTGCTATTTCGCTTGAAATCATTTGTTCATTTCGCGCGAAATGAACCTTTTCGTTTGAAAAGTCATTCCGCTTGAGTATTTCACACGAAAAGAAAGTTTTTGCTGATTTTGCACGAAATGACACTTCATTTCGCTTGAAAGTGTCATTCCGTTTGAAAGTTGTTTTCGTTTGAAAAGTTGATTTCGCATAAATCTTGATTTCGCTTGAAGTCCATTTCGTTTGTGTGATTTCGTTCGAAAGATCATTTCGTGTGTAGAAGCTATTTCGCTTGAAAGTGACTGTTTTCAAAAACTTGAATTTTTTTCCGAAACTGTTTTCGTAAAATGGATAACCAAGAGTTTTATAACTTGTTTGCCGGAGGAGGAATGACAGCTGTACAATCTCCAGCCAGTATCGTGCAAAATGTGAACATGGAAAATGAACTCGGTACGATGCAAAAACCGCCGAAGTTGATGAACATTGACGAGTATGCTGGATGGTCAGATAGGTTTAAGACCTGGGTACAAGCTAATCATTTCGAGTGCTGGATGAAAATCGAGTCAAAATATGTTCCTCCAAAGAATGGTTCGGGAATTGAGAAAACAATTAGCAGTTTGACTCCAATTGAGCAAGAAGATTTCAAGGCAGAAAAGAAAATGATGAGTATCCTACAGCAAGACATCAAAGTGGATATCTTAGTTCTGCTACAACATCAGGGTAATTCACAGTCCGTCTGGAATTCATTGAAAGTAAAGTTTCTTGGAAGCGTGTCTATGATAAAGAGTAAAACTGCTTTGCTGAAGAAAGAGTTTGATATCTTTACGGGTATAAAGGGTGAGACAACAAAACAGTTGATTGAAAGATATTTCCATCTGGTTGTTGAGATGAAGCGATTGAGCATTGAGAAAACTGATGAAGAGTGGGTTGATAAGCTGGCGGATGCTTTACCGTACGATGAATGGGGTACTTATTTGTTGGTGTTGAAAAACAATTTGGAGTATGTTGGATTCAATCTTAGTACATTTATTGAGAAGATAGAATCACATGAGCTTGAGCTGACAAAGATTATAAAAATGAAGTCTTCAAGTGTGCAACAAGATGTTTCATTATATTACAAAGGAAGTTCGTCATCAACATCAAATCTGAGTCCAAAAATTCAAACAACTTTTAGTGCTGATTCTACTTCCGGAGTTTCACCTGACACATCAAGCAGCAATAATTCACCATTTGCAAGTTTTGAACCAAATCCTAAGGTTCAAAACTCATCAGATCAATCATATACCCAAAGTTCGTCAGGATCAAACAGTCAAAGTCAAGGTCCAGGAATTCTGTGCAACATAGCAGTGAACATAAAGAATGCTCAAGACTTTACTGAATCATCAGCGAAACAACACATAGCACTACTTGCTTCGGTGCTTGAATCTTATGAAAGTTTGGTTGCAGGTAGAATTGGGAACCCTGATATGACAAAGGAAGATTATGATCAGATTGATCCAGAGGAGCTGGAGTTGATCGATATCAAATGGGGAATGGCAAGCTTGGTGAGAAGAGCTCAAAGATTTATGGAAATTACTGGCCGAAACAGTCTTTCAGGACCAGATAGTAAGCTTGGGTTTGATAAACCAAAAGTCACATGTTTCAAATGCAAAGAGAAGGGACATTTCAAACGTGAATGTCCAAACCGAGAAGTCAACAATCATCAAAACCCATTCACAAACGACTACTACAGACAAGCAATTTATCACAAGACAAGTCAACAACCATTCAACCAAAGACCTCAAATTGAAAACAAACCTGAAAAAGCTCTTTTAGTCAATCAGGATGATGAGAAGGTTGCAGAAGGGTTTAGTTGGGATAATTATATTCCCGGTGAAGGTTTGGCCATGATGGCAGAGATTGTGGAAGAGCCGAAATTCGTTGTTGAAACAGAAGAAGTCAGTGAAGTCATGTCTGAAGAAAGTTTGGTAGAGCTGGAAGAAGTTGTAGCAGAAGTTTATTACTATCAATCTGAATAGGAGATTATTGCTAGTTCTTTTAAATCAATAATGCCTCCTAACATGTTTGAATCTTTTGCAGGTTTCTTCAGTGAGCCAACTACCGGTCTTTGCCCACAATACGACGTTGAGAAAGCTCCAGTTGAACAGATAATAGACCTTTCCAAAGAAATGAATGAAAAGACTCTAAAAGAGATTGCTGACAAAGCATTGATGGGCAAGCTAAAAGAGGTAGAAACAGAATCTGTTGAAACAGAGTCTGTCAAAACAGAGTCAGTTGAAAATGTGTATGTCGAAACGGAGTCAGTTCAAAACGAGTTTGACGAGAAATCAGAAATTGAGGAGATCAAATCAGGAGAAGAGTCTGAGTCGGAGTCTGATGGGTTTGGTAAAACAGATGTTAAAATTGATAACGAAGAAAATGTTTCTGAAAAGGTTGATTCAATTCATGAAATTCCATGTAAAAAATGTTCAAAACCCTGCATGGATTGTCTTGAAAAGGACAAACAATTTCAAGAATTGAAGAAATTTACTGATGAAGTAAAATATGATCTCAGTGAGATAAAAGAAGCATATGACACTTTGGCACGTTCAATCAAAATGATTAAAAAAGAAAGTTTTGAAAATGATAAAGCAACGAATTTGCTAAAATCTACTGTCATGGATAAACAGATAGAGATTAACATCCATTTGGACACAATTGCTTCTTTGAAAAAAGAACTTGAGTTAATGAGAATTGAAACTGAGAGAGTTGATAAGAAACTGATGAGTTATGTTGCTTCATCATATGTGATTGATCAAATTGTTCCGCAACAACCTGATGCGAAACCTGTCTTCAAAAGTGTTCCACCCCCAATGTGGAATCATTATACACAAAAATATCCAGATGGGGTGGAAACTGCTTTGAATCTCAAGTTGAGAACCGTTGAGAATGAATTACCAGAGAATATTGATGTTACATTTTCTCCGTCCGACACTGACAACGAGTCACAGGTGATCAAAACCGTTGTTGACCAAGTGTTAGATGAAGAAAGTGATAATTCGGAGTTTGGTACTGTGAAAACTCATTTTGAAAAATCCATTTCTGATTCTGAAGACGATGGTAACTTCTTGGACAAATTTATACCAAAATCAAATAAAGTTACGAATGATGATTCGATCATTGTAGTTTACACAATGACCGGAACTGACAAACTATATTCTGATTTTGAGTATCCAATTCAAAATGCCAGATTGGAAAATGTTGAGAAAGTGTTTAAACTTGTTGAGATTGACATTTCAGAGGTTAACAATAATGAGTTTTTATCAAAACCAAAAAGGTCTTTTGTGAAATCACAACCAAACAACTCGGGAAAGAAAGAGTGGGTAAGTAATGGTGGTAATAACAAGAGAAATGGAAACAATTTCAAAAACAAAGGTGTTGGTTTTGAAAAGAAAATGGCTAAGAAGATTGTCAAGCCAAAAGAAAAGATAAGTGATGTTTTTGTTGCTGGTCCTAGTGTTGATGCTGAAAAGGATTATATCTTTAGTCAAAAAGCCGTTGACGATTTCAATGCAGCTAAGAAGTTGAGACAGGAGACTTACAGATCAATTTTTGTCGAGTATGACAAAAGAATTTGTTACCGCTGCAATGAAATTGGTCACATGGCCAAACAGTGTATGAAAAAGATTGAAAAACCAGTTTTGCAAAAACCCAAACCTAAAACTCCAACTGATGTTAAGGGTAAAACACCAATGATTTCCCCCGTTCGTATTTTGAAAAGAGGTGAATCTTTGAAGACCGAGGATAAGCCGAAATCAACATTTGAGATTGGTGAATCTTCGAAAACCCAAAAGACTTCAAAAGTTTATCCGAAGACGAAAATTTTTGAAAACCAATCATGGGTGGCAAAATCAAAACAATCAGTTGAAGAAAAGAAGATGGAAAATGAGCTAAAATCTGAATCAAAAGTTTTTACAAATGATGTTGAAAAACTGGAATTTGAACTAGACAAGTTGCTTGAGGAATTCCCACCAATTAAAGAGGGAGATTTAAAACCAAAATTCAAACCTGCTGTTCCAAACGTCATTTTTAACATTCCGAAAGTTGGTGTGTCATGTGATCTTGTGTTTGGTAGTGTTCCAAAGGTAAAGAAATCATGGGCTTCATTGTTTGAATGATTTTATTTGATGTATGCAGGGGCTTCCGAGGTTGATAATCTCAAAGTGGATCATGGACAGTGGAGCTTCAAGGCATATGACGGGAATGTTGGCTTTGCTCTATGATGTCAAATCTATCAACGGAGGATATGTTGGATTTGCAGGAAATCAGGGTGGCAGAATTGTTGGTGAAGGAACTCTAACAAATGGAGTCGTAACGTTTGACAAAGTGAACTATATCATCGAACTTGAAAACAATCTGTTGAGCATCTCACAGATCTATGACAAGTCTTTTACATTACACTTTACTAAAAATGAGTGTTTAATCATAAAACCTGGTTTTAAAATACCTGAAGACATGGTGTTGATGCGAGCTCCACGGGAAAACGATTTTTATGTCCTAGATATGAGCGTCGCAACAACAACAGATATGAAACCAAAATGTTTTGTAACAAAAACGAAAGCAACAGAAAAGGAGTCAAGGATGTGGCATCGAAAAATAGGCCACATTCATGTCAGAAAAATGAATTTCCTTGTACACAATGATCTTGTTGAAGGTGTAAATCTTAAAAATTTTCATTTGAATGATGATTGTGTAGAGTGCAAGAAGGGAAAACAAACGAAGAAGACACACCCACAGAAGCTCTTAAATTCCATAAGAGTACCGCTTGAAAGGCTCCACATGGATTTGTTCGGTCCAGTTAATGTGAAGAGTGTGAATGGAGATTTGTATTGTCTGGTGGTCCCCGACGACTTTACCAGATTTTCATGGGTGATGTGTATTGAAAGAAAAGACCAAACATTTGATTCATTGATGGTTCTGTTCAAGAAGATGGAAAATCTGTACAAATTGCCGATCAGGAGAATACGAAGCGACAATGGAACGGAGTTCAAAAACAGTCGCATGCTCGAGTATTGCAATGAGAAAGGAATTCTTCATGAATTTAGTGCACCATACACTCCACAACAAAATGGTGTAGCTGAACGAAAGAATCGCACTTTAATTGAAACAGCTCGAACTATGCTCGCTGATTCCAAGTTGCCAATATTTTTCTGGAGTGAAGCAGTTGCAGCAGCGTGCTATACATTGAATCGTGTCCTAACAGTGAAGAAATACAAGAAAACATGTTTTGAACTTCATCGTTACAAGCCAAATTTGAAGTTTTTAGAACCGTTTGGATCTCCTTGTACTTTTATTGATCCAGATGGTAAATTTGGTGCTAAAAGTAATGAGGGTTTCTTTGTAGGTTATGCGAGTCCGCTGAAGAGGGTGTTCGTTCCATGCCTGGGGAAGATAATTCAAGTTCAGCATGTTGATTGTCAGAAGCATACTGCTCCACCACAACTTCCCGGAAAAAGATTGCTTTTTGATTATGACAAACTCTGGGAATCATTTCAACTGCCGACTGAGCCAAGTGAGGAGGAACTTGCATTTTTATACCAATATCAGCAATCTATGTCACAAGAACAAGTGCCAAAACCATTGGTAGTTTCTCCACCCACCGAGGGTTCAAATGATCACGAGGCCGGTCCAAGTGGAACTGCTCATGAACCCCCAGAGGAACCAGCTCCAGCATTTGATCAATCTGACGACTCAGAATCAGAAGCCGATCTGATTTTTGACGAGGACCCAAATGTTGCAACTTCAGAAGTTGTGGATCACACGGGTGATCAAGATATCATAAACTTGCAATTGGAAGTGAGCGTGCCTGACTCAGTCATGCCAAGAACTTTGTCATATCATCCTTCAGAGCAAATAATTGGTGATCTTCAGAGTGGAGTAAAAACACGGGATCAGATCAACAGAGCTCTTACATGTTTTTATACAACTGTAGTTCCTTTACAAGTTGATTTCTCACTAAAATGTTTCATCTCGCAGGTTGAACCAAGAACGTATAAAGAAGCTTTAACTGAAGAAAGCTGGGTAAACGCTATGCAGGAAGAGCTGCAGCAGTTTGAGAAGCTGGGAGTATGGAGATTGGTGGATCTACCTGAAAACCAGAAGCTGATAAAGACTAAATGGGGTTTTAAGTGTAAGCATGATGACAGAGGTGTGATAGTGAGAAATAAAGCACGGTTGGTAGTTCAAGGTTTCAGTCAGCAGGAGGGGATCGATTTTACTGAAGTATATGCCCCTGTTGCTAGACTTGAGGCGATTAGAATCTTCCTGGCGTTCGCATCGTGGAAAGGATTCAAAGTTTACCAACTAGATGTAAAGTCTGCATTCCTATATGGAAAGATCAAAGAAGAGGTGTACATCAGACAACCACTGGGTTTTACCGATCCAGTGCACAAAGACAAAGTCTATCTTCTAGATAAAGCACTTTACAGATTACACCAGGCCCCGAGAGCCTGGTACGAGACGCTTTCCCAATATCTGCTGACCAATGGGTTCACCAGAGGGACGGTTGATAGTACTTTGTTTACAAAAGAGGTTGCAGGGCATCTATTGATCGTGCAGATTTACGTCGACGACATCATCTTTGGATCGACAAATGATGATTTGTGTAAAGAGTTTGAGACAGTGATGAAAAGAAAGTTTGAAATGAGTTCGATGGGGGAGATGAAGTTCTTCCTAGGGCTACAGGTGGAGCAAATGCCCGAAGGAATCTTCATTCATCAAACCAAATACGTGAACGATGTTCTGGAAAAGTTCAACATGTCTGAATCTACTCCAACATCAACCCCCTTGGCTCAAAATCATGGAATCTGTCCGGATGAAGGTGGAGAGAAAGTGGACGAGACGTATTATCGGTCGATAATTGGATCTTTGATGTATTTGACTGCTTCCCGCCCGGACATCATGTATCCGACTTGCTTATGCGCCCGATATCAATCCAGCCCAAGACAGTCACATCAGACGATCGTGAAAAGAATATTACGGTATTTGAAAGGCTGCCCAAGCACCGGCTTGTGGTATCCTAAGTCTGGTGACTTCTCTCTTTCTGGTTTTGCTGATTCTGATTTTGGAAGCTGCAAGCAAAATGCGAAGTCCACCACTGCAGGCTGTCAGTTCTTTGGAACTAGATTAGTCACCTGGCAGTGTAAGAAACAAACCTCAGTCGCTCTCTCTACGTGTGAGGCTGAATACGTTTCGGCCTCCAGCTTTTGCTTTCAGATCCTTTGGATCCAGCAGCAGATGAGGGACTTTGGTTTGCAGTTCTTGGACACGCCCATTTATGTGGACAATGAGGCAGCGATAAATATAACTAAAAACCCTGTTCACCATTCTAAAATGAAACATATTGAAATTCGGCATCATTTCATCCGTGATTGCTACGAGAAGAAATTGATTCGAATTGAACATATACACACCGATGATCAGAAAGCTGATTTTTACACAAAACCTTTTGATAAAAAGAGATTTAACTATCTTTTGAAATTAAATGGGTTGAAAAATTTGTTTTCTGGGAGGGTTGTTGAATGTGAAGCCGAGGAGGACGGCGATCAGAAGTGATCCACGTCGTGTTGTCAAGTTTCTGTACAGTTTATTTTCTGCTTTTGATAGAACCAAAAACACAAAAATATGTTTTGTTTTTAGGGGGAGAAAGTTTGCAGAAAATCCAAAAACATGATAAAATGTCAAAATCCAAAAACAGTGAAAAAGTCAAAAAGAGTTTGTGTAAAAAGGGGAAATGATAGTACATCAGCTAGACAGATGCAGTACGCTAAAGAAATGTAATGTTTAAAATGTGTTAAGCAGTCTCGCTGATGATGTGCCGATAGGTTTTTGCACATTTAGTAAATTTGTTCGGGATATAAACCTAAATCATAACTTGCTTTTATGTGGGGAACATCTCCAGGATATATAGGTAACCCTGAAATCCTGTTTGAAAGATCCTATTTCTGACATACTAGGTCTTTGTACGTGGTGATATCTGGGGTATTATACCTGGACTTCTGATTTTGCGGGAGCAATAGCCTAGTCCTCGTATAATACTCTGCACAGCTTTATTCATAAAGCCCCCCCTCCCAGCATAAAAAATGATGAAACATTGAAAAATGCTAATCATGTGCTGTTGTAAAAGAAGATCCCCAAAGGGGACCCACCTATAGTTGAGCCATCAACTCTCTGATTTTGCGGAAGCAATAGCCTGAGCTCTCATGGCCTCAACACTTAACCCCCTTACAGATATCACTAGTGTGCACTCACCTGTAAGACTGAATATAGTGGTCTGGATACGGGAGTATATTCTGAGGTGGTACACGCGTATGAGTTAAGCCTTTAAAACATTAAATTCGTATCCTGAACAAATTGAAGTTTGTGTGAAAATTTAAGAGGATCAGTATATCGACAATTAAAGCGAATATTAATGCTGAGTATGAAATCAAAGCTTAACGGTACATGAATCTTGTCGGCAGCTGATATGATCCCCTAACACGCTCACAAAAAATATTGTGTGTACAGTTTTGTTGCTTATAAAAATTCCAAAAAGATTGTCTGTTTGTTTAGCAAAATTAAAATCCAAAAAGATTTGATTTTCATCTTATTTTTGAAAACGGACGTTGGGGATCTGATGATTAAAGTCTTATGTGCTGAACAAGTTTGGATCATCAGTGTTGGATAAGCAAAAGTTGGTGAAAAAGTGTTGGTAATTGCTTGAAAGTTTAAAAGTTCATTAACTTGAACTTAAATTGTTTCAGAAAGTCAGCAAACTTCATAATTTGGACAGCCAGGGTCATTAATTTGGACTTGGCAGGCTAAACAGTTGACCAGGGTCATTAACTTGGACTTGGTTAACTGGGTGTGATGGTAAAAAATCAAAAAGTTGAAAAATTTTGAAAAATTGAATTTTCAAACGAAATGACTATTTCGTACGAAATAGCCATTCCGTTTGAACATTGATTTCGCTTGAAAGCGCCTCAGTGCCTATTTTGCACGAAATAGGCAAGTCTATAAATAGGTGGCCGTATTTCGCTTGAAGGTATCAGTTCTGTCATTTCGTATCAAAACTCTGTCAAAGAGATTTTCAGACGAAATCACAAAATCCATCGTTTCTAGCCGAGATCTTGCCTGTTTGTTGTTTGTAATCAAGATTTAAGTTGGTTTGCTCAACTTAGATCATGGGAAAGGTGAGAGTTCATGTTAATTTGAACCGAAAGGACTGGTCGGCGATGAACAGGACTTAAAATTTAGATCTAGGGTTTGTTTATGAACTAAAATGAACGATAATCATATCTGTGTGTTCGGAATATGTTGTAGATCTGTCTTAGGGTTTCAATTTGTACCAGATCTGTTGATTTCGTATGAACGACGTTGAACAGGTTCTTTGAACTCAGATCTAGGATGTATTTATGGGTAAAACTGAGAATAAAACATACCCATGTGCTCGGAATTCATCATAGAACATACCCAGAAAATCAATTTCATCATATGTTCATGTTTTGATCAACTGTAATTTCACTGTTCATAGTTTTGTCTTCAAACAAAATGATAAGGTATTTCGTATGAAATAGCCTATTGATAAATGTGTCAAATTTAAACGAAATGACTATTCCGTTTGAAGTTGATTTCGTTTGAAATCAGGCTATTCCGTTTGAAAAGTGATTCCGCTTGAAACAATTATTTCGCTTGAAAATGTCTTTTCGTTTGAATGTGCTATTTCGTTTGAAATGTGATTCCGTTTGAAATCATTTCGCATGAATGATATGTTTTTTTGAAAAATATTCTAAGTATTAACTTCAATGTATGTTGTTGTTTTTCAGGCGTCGAATGTTCAATACGATCCATTACACAACATCTGTTGTGTTTATGATGAGGAACTTCCAAAGATGGCTGCATTCAAAAGTATTCTGGAGTTTATGAAAAGATTACCTATTCAGAAGGCCTTATCTAATCAGCATCTTGTTTTTGAGTCACACATTGAGCGTTTCTGGAAGAATGCAACGTATGACGAGGAAAGCAAAACAATAAATTCGATTGTGAGCTTGGATGGTAAAGATAAACCGATCATCATCACAGAGCAGCTAGTACGTGAGGTGTTAAACTTTCCGGACGATGAAGATTCTCCGACAAAGTTTCCAGAAAGGATGGTCAAAGGTTGCATGTTACGGATGGGTTACACTGGTCCATTGAACAAAGCAAACTATTTAAAATCAAATTTCTCAAGGCCTTACAAGTTTCTTATACATTCAGTATTGCATGCTCTCTGTCATCGAAAAGGAGGTTATGATGTGATGCGGGATTATCAAATGTGCATGGTGACTGCACTTGTGTTAAACTAGAAGTATAACTTTTCAAAGATTGTGTTTCACTACATGGTAGAGAATATTACTTCAAAAAGCAAAACTTGGATCTATCCTAGATTTATACAGATGATGTTAGATCATGCTTATCCTGATTTGGAGAAAGATGAAAACAATGATTTGTTGGTGTTGTTCCATATGGATAATGAAATGCTGAAAGTACTGGCCAGATATCACAAAAATCATCCGGAGCCAACGACAAAAGCTGAATTCTTTGGATTCATCAAAGACAAAAATTACCAAGATCCAGATCCGGTTGATCATCAAAAATGGAGGAATGACAAAGAAATGAAAGAAAAGAGTTATGCAGATGAGTTGAAAATCCTTGAAAATTTCAAAGAAACAAGAAATGAGTGGTTTCTGAAGGAAGAGAAAAAGAAACGGAGTAGAAAGACAACTCCAAAAGTACAAGCTGAGGAAGGTTCATCTTCACAACCTAAGCAAAAGCGTCAAAAGAAAAGTGTTGAGACATTACTGGTCGATGAACCAGAGGAAGAAGAACCAGAGGCTGATGTTGAAGGAGATCAAGTTCGTTTATCTCCAGAATCTGATCGCTTATTGAAAGCTCTTAAAGAAAGTTTTAAAGCTGATGAAGTGTCACACCCCCAAAAATCCACATGCGGAGTACCACCGCTTGGAGGCATGACTGACCAGGATCCAGCCACCGTGTATACTGAGCATTGGTTAAAAGTAAAAATGTTCACCAACCATAATAGTTAGCAAACATCATAGTTTGAAGTTTTAAAAGTTTAGATTGAAATAACTGTTAAGATAAACAGCGGAAGCATCAACCCAACAGTTTCAAAACAAAGTTCATAGTTCAAGATTATTTAAAACCCAACACGGGAGTTAGACGACCACTACACATTCCCAAGCTGTAAGCTCCTGAGTCACTGGGTACCTGCAAAGCATGCAGTAGGGTATCAACAGAAATGTTGGTGAGTTCACGAGGTTTCCAGTTTTATACTTTTCAAAAACGTAGGTTGTTTAGGTAAAACATTTATAATCACGTCATGGGGAGCTACCCCATATGAAAGCTACTAAACTGATGTTACCGAAACTGCTGACGAGAAGATTTTGTGCCCCAGGTCAATGTCTATCGTCATTGACCGAGATGCAAGGTCTACTAGTTCACGCCCGATCTCCCCCGGTCACGGTGTGAGGTTGTCAAACCTAATAGCGCTATCAACTAATAACCCGTTCGCCCCCGACGATTAATCGGTACTATAAGCAGGGACTTTACATGATAGAGATTCGTTTAGTTTTGCTAGTTGTGATTTATAAATAATACCCAAACGTATCTCCCCCGGATGTAGTAATTCAAGAGTACCCATTCGCATATTCCCCCGGAAATATTAGTTAGAAAACATTCTTTAGTTTGTTCGTGTCCCTCCCTGGGACGCATGCTTTTAGTGTGTGAACTCACCTTGGGTTGCTCGGTAGTTTAGTTCACTTGGTTATGTATGCTGGTCACCAATTCCTAATATGGTTACCAGTATAGGTCAGGTTTGGGTACAGGAAGATCACGTATATTCTACACATAGCTAACACATTGCATGCATAACATATAAATATCCAGCAAGTTATCGAGCCTGTTCTAATACGTGAGCAGTTAAACTGTAACCGTCAACACCTAACATACAATTCATAAGTGTTATTGGGCCTATCCAATCATACTAACAGTTAACAGCATCACAGAGTCCAAATAAAACGGTATGCACAGTCCACACACTTTTGGCCCAATAACGGAGACAAGCAGCCCAGTCGAGACAAGGTGGTCTCGACTCGAGAACGTGCGGTCTCGAGTCGCAACCATGAGATCTCGAGTAATGCAGGCATGAGTCGCAACCTCGGAAGTCTCGAGCTTAGTCTCGAGTCGAGAACAGGAGGTCTCGAGTCGAGATCTTGGTAGTCTCGGGTCCTTGATGCCTGCCACTTGGTCTCGAGTTGCCACTTTGGTGGTCTCGAGTCGCAACCGAAGGTCTCGACTCGCAACCACGGATGTGTGCACAAGAAATCCTTCTAGAACCTGTTCAACTCGTACTATCCAATAGAATTGTGATTTCATGGAACTGTGTACTAACCAATAGGATTTCATAAACATGTTTTCTTGTCTAAATTCTAATTAAATCAGATCAAACATCACATATTCAAATGTTTATCTCATATTCAACATTGTTCATTATATTCAACATTTGTTCATCATATGTTCATATCATATTTGACACATATTCATAATGTGTTTCATGAGATCATTCAAGCATGAAATGTTGTGATCAAGGATCAAGTAAATCTTGCATCATCTCATCAAACACACATTTGTCCTAAAATATCTAACATGAATCGGATAGCAAAAATCATCCTAAGCTATTAATCTTTTACCATTCAAAACATCTTAGCAAAACATTATCATACAATAGTTCACACACATTATTCATCATTCAACCATTACAACTCACTAATCATACAAAAATCATGCAAAAAGACCTCTAAACTAATCATGTATCCTATTCATTAAGCACACATAATTTCTAACACACATTAAAACACTAACCGGTTGTGATCCAAGGTGTGAGGGTATGGAGGATTGATGAACGGGCTTCCAAATGATGATTCCAAGCTTGAACCGAGGGTTCTAGTGTTGCCGGTTGGATCCGAGAGAGGAAGAAGATGGTTTTTGTGTTGGTGCTCTAGGGTAGGAGAGTGTGTGTGTAAATGTTGCAAATGGTGAAAAAGTGGCAAGGTTGGCCACTCTTGTGGGTTTTATACCCGGACCGAGTTGGTGCACCCTAGTGGGTTTCCGAGCGGCATGGCCCAACCGGCCCAATTGTTTCACTGTTTACTCGAGACCAAGTGGTCTCGAGTCGGGTTCATGGTCTCGGTTTACTACATACGAAAATATATATATATATATATATATATATATATATATATATATATATATATATATATATATATAACCATTCATTATACATACACATAATTAAACGCGAGGATCACATAGCACACCAAGATAATTCACAATCTTTCATTTAATAGTATATATACACACACAATGTAATTACAAGATGGTTGCTCGGGAAAACCCAGAGTGTCACATTATCCCCAAGTTTTAAGAACTTTCATCCCGAAAGTTAAGGCAGTCACTGTCAAGCTAGTATAAGTGAGAACGTTTCGACGGGGTGTCACATCATCCCCCCGTTAGTTTGGAATTTCGTCCCGAAATTCGGTTGTAGCATCAGTGCTGAGAGTTTCATTTGGGAACAACTGGGGATACTCGCGCTTCATCTGGTCTTCCCGTTCCCAGTAAACTCTGGGCCACGGTGCGAGTTCTAACGAACTCGTACGAGAGGTATCTGGCTACGTTTGAGGGTTTTGATCTCTCGATCCGTGATCTCAATCGGTTCCTCAGTAAAGTGTAGCTGTTCGTCAATAGTGAGTTCCTTGAAAGGAATTATGAGTGTTTCATCTGACAGACACTTCTTCAGATTAGACACGTGGAAGACGTTGTGCACAGCACTCAGTTCTTCAGGCAGATTCAATCTGTAAGCGACCTTACCGATCTTTTCGGTAATTTCGAATGGTCCGACATATCGCCTATTAAGCTTGCCCCGTTTTCCAAAACGAACTACACCCTTCCAGGGTGAGACTTTAAGTAGAGCCCGGTCACCAACCTGGAACTCTAGCGGTTTCCTATCCTTATCAGTGTAACTTTTCTGACGGTCACGAGCTGCCGCCATGCATTGTCTGATCTGGGCAATCCTTTCGTAGTGTCTACCACAAGTTCTGGACCCGTGATTTGGCTGTCACCAACTTCCGCCCAGCAGAGAGGCGATCGGCATTTACGACCGTACAATGCCTCAAAGGGTGCTGCCTGAATGCTGGTGTGGTAGCTGTTGTTGTAGGAGAATTCCACTAACGGTAGGTGATTTTCCCAACCCTTGCCAAAATCGATCACACATGCCCTAAGCATGTCTTCCAGGGTTTGGATGGTGCGTTCAGAGTGCCCATCCGTTTGTGGGTGATAAGCGGTGCTCATGTCTAAATGTGAGCCAAAGGATTTGTGCATAGCTTGCCACAACTCAGAAGTAAAACGTGCGTCTCGATCGGAAATAATAGAGGTTGGCACCCCGTGCTTCGAAACCACTTCCTTTAAGTATACCTCTGCTAAGGTAGAGAACTTGTCTGTTTCTTTAATAGCCAAAAAGTGTGCAGACTTAGTTAATCGGTCCACTATTACCCAAATGGTGTCATTTCCGCGTTGAGACCTAGGTAGGCCAGTAACAAAATCCATGGAAATTTGCTCCCATTTCCATTGCGGGATTTCTGGCTGTTGGAGTAGGCCCGATGGTTTCTGATACTCAGCCTTGACTCTTGCACAAGTCAAACATTTTCTGACATAGGTTGCTATGTGGGCCTTCATGCTAGGCCACCAGTATGTAGTCTTTAAGTCGTGGTACATCTTATCCGAACCAGGATGTACTGGGTAACGGGACTTATGGGCTTCATCCATTACAAGCTCACGCAAATTCCCATAAAGTGGGACCCATATACGCCCGTTTACATAGTAAGCACCATCTTCTTTTTGTTCTAGCCGTTTCCTTGATCCTCGCAGGGACTCAGCCCTGATGTTCTCGGCTTTCAATGCTTCGACCTGAGCGTTTCGGATTTGCTTAGGGAGGTTCGAGTGGATGGTGAGCTGTAAGGCACGAACACGCTTAGGTTTGGTTTCCTTCCTGCTGAGGGCATCTGCCACCACGTTAGCCTTGCCTGGATGATATTTAATCGCACACTCGTAGTCATTTAGGAGTTCGACCCATCAGCGTTGCCGCATATTCAACTCCTTTTGTTCCATTATGTGCTGGAGACTCTTGTGATCGGTGTAAATCATGCACTTGGTACCGTATAAGTAATGTCTCCAAATCTTGAGCGCGAATACCACAGCTCCGAATTCTAAGTCATGTGTCGTGTAGTTCCGTTCGTGGATCTTGAGTTGTCGCGAAGCGTAAGCAATGACCTTCTCGCGTTGCATCAACACGCAACCAAGTCCTTGAATAGAAGCGTCGCAGTAAACAACGAAGTCGTCGGTACCTTCAGGTAAGGAAAGAATAGGAGCACTACAGAGGTTCTTCTTTAGTTCCTGAAAGGCAGATTCCTGCGCATCTTTCCACTTATAAGCAACACCCTTCTGAGTGAGGGTCGTAAGTGGTTGAGCGATCTTAGAGAATCCCTTGATAAATCTTCGATAGTATCCTGCCAATCCCAAGAATTGGCGAACTTCGGTCGGAGTCTTAGGTATAGGCCAATTCTTAATGGATTCGATCTTAGCGGGGTCGACATGAATCCCATCCTGATTGACGATGTGCCCAAGGAAATGGACTTCTCTAAGCCAGAAATCACATTTCGAGAATTTGGCGTACAGTTGCTCATTGCGAAGGAGTTCGAGAATAAGACGCAGGTGTTGTTCATGCTCCTCTTGACTTTTCGAGTAAATTAGGATGTCGTCAATAAACACAATCACAAACTTGTCGAGGTAGGGTTTGCACACTCGGTTCATGAGATCCATGAAGATCGCAGGTGCGTTTGTCATTCTGAAGGGCATGACAAGGAATTCGTAGTGACCATAGCGGGTTCTGAAAGCAGTCTTAGAGACGTCCTCATCGCGGACTCTCAGCTGGTGATAGCCCGATCGCAGATCAATCTTGGAATAATAGCTCGACCCTTGCAGCTGGTCGAACAGATCGTCGATACGGTGAAGTGGATAACGGTTCTTGATGGTAACCTTGTTCAGTTCGCGGTAATCAATGCACATTCGGAATGTGCCATCCTTCTTTTTGACAAAGAGCACTGGGGCTCCCCAGGGTGACGAGCTAGGACGGATGAAACCTTTGTCCAATAGTTCTTGTAGTTGAGTAGAAAGTTCCTTAAGTTCGGCGGGAGCTAGACGATAAGGTGCACGAGCTATAGGTGCTGCTCCGGGAGCTAGCTCGATTTGAAATTCGACCTGACGGTGTGGAGGAAGTCCAGGTAGTTCTTCAGGAAATACCTCAGGATAGTCGCGTACAACTGGAAAATCTTCAATCCTGTTTTCCTCTTTCTGTGTGTCGGCAACAAGTGCTAAGATAGCGGTGTGCCCCTTTCGTAAACACTTCTGGGCTTTTAAGAATGAAATGATGCCTGTGACTTCCCCGCTTTTGTCGCCTTGGACTATAAGGGGTTTGCCAGGAGGATGGGGAATACGTACAGCTTTCTCTTGGCAGAGGATTTCCGCTTGATGCTTGGATAACCAATCCATACCAATGACGACGTCGAAGCTTCCGAGAATGATGGGGAAAAGATCGATACGGAAGGTTTAACCAGACAATTCTAGTTTGCAGTTACGAATAACGTGTGAGGCCTCGAGGTTTCTACCATTAGCTATTTCAACGATGTGCTTAGAGCTTAACGGCGTAAGAGTGGACTTAAGCTTCTTACTAATACGTAGGGATACATAACTAGCATCTGCTCCAGAATCAAATAATACGAAAACATAACGATCATTAAGTAGGAACTTACCCGCTACAACGTTGGGGTCATTCCTCGCTTCTCCAGCTCCAATCACAAAAGCCCTTCCTCTCGCACCATTCCCAGCATTGTTGGTGTTGTTGTTGTTATTCCCTGCTCCCTGGTTGTTATTCTGGTTTAACTGGGGATAATTCTTCTTAATGTGCCCCTCGGCCCCGCACTGGAAACAACCCTTGATGTTCCCATGATGCTGCTGCTGCTGTGTTTGGTTCTGTCTTGCGGGGTGAGGGCTCCTACAATCCTTGGCCTCATGCCCCATCTTGTTGCATCGCTGACACTTGTTCCTCGCATAGGGCCCATTGTGATGTCGATTGCACTTGTTACATTTGGGGAGATGGCCCTAGTAGCCGCCCTGCTGCTGAGGGCCTTTGTTGTTTTCAGTCTTCCTTTGCTGAACTGAGGCCTGAGTGGGGTTAGCATCCTTACCCTGATTTCCATCCCACTTTCGTTTGTTATCGCTAGAAGTCCCGGCAGTAGCACTGATCCTTTTGGGCAGCTTGCCCTCCTCCACAGCCTGATTGGTGAGTTTGTGAGCAAGACGGACCACGGGCTGTATGGTATTGAGGTTGGCTGAGGTTACATGGCTCCGGATTTCTGGGACCAAACCTTTGATATACAATTCGATCCTTCGATACATAGGTCGGGACATGTTTGGGCAAAGTGCAGCATAGTCGTTGGACTGTTTGGTGTAGGTCTCAATCTCGGATCCAACCATCTTGAGCTCATAGTACTCGTTCTCAAGTTTGTGGATATCATCCCTGTGACAATAATCTTCCTTGATCATGTCCTTGAAATCTTCCCACGCAGTAGCGTTTGCAGTTTCCAGACCAAGCATCTGAATCTGCGCCTTCCACCATGAAAGTGCGTTTCCTTCAAGCGTACCAGTCGCGAACTTTACCCAGTTAGCAGGGGGACACTCGCAGACCGCAAAGACAGCTTCGGCCTTTTCAATCCAGTGCAGAAGGCCTATGGCACCCTCAGTGCCGTTGAAAGGGAGAGGCTTGCCATCCATGAAGGTCTTGAAAGTACAAACACGTGGCTGCGCAGGCGCAGGCTGACCTGTTGTGAGAAGCGAAGCGAATAGGTTTAGAGGTGAAAAGACGATGCGGGGGTAGGATCTAAACATCCTAAAGTAACGAGTTTACCTCCAGGGTGAGCTGCGAAAGCTGCAGCCACCGTGTTGAGCAAGTTAGTGAACTGAGCCTGGGTCATGTTAACGTTTCCTCTTCCGCGTCCACTCATTGTCTTCATAACCAGAAAACACAGTATGAGTGTGATGTCGTAACGTAGCGAGAAAGAGGTACAAGAGGGATACGTATCTATCTAATTAGGCACACTAGTATGTATATGTCACACCCCCAAAATCCACCTGCGGAGTACTACCGCTTGGAGGCGTGACTGACCAGGATCCAGCCACCAATCATATTGAACAAGCATATAAGTAGTTATAAAAATCCAACCAATACAATTGGTGTTCAAACCAAACTTAGTTAAGTTGCAAGCGGAAGCATAAGTCTTAAAAACAAAGCATAAGTTTAATTGTTTCAAAGTTTAACATGGCACACAGTCGTCCATGTCCCACAACGATCCTCCTCCATGCAAGCTCCAGCTAAGAACCTAAGGACCTGCAAAGCATGTAGTAACGAGTCAACAACAAGTTGAGTGAGTTCACGGTTGGGTGTTTGTTTTAAGTTGTTTCGAAAACAGTTTCCTTTATCTGGCATCCTGCCGTGGGGGTTACCCCATAGTAAAAACGTGACTTGTTTATTCCCGGTTACTCTGGCTATCCAGCCGTGGGGGCTACCCCGTGTTAGTTATCTGGCATTTCGGCCGTGGGGGCTACCCCATGTATACACTAGACTCGTTACCATATCGACTGCTGACTGTAGTCATGTTTATGTGCCCTGAACTGTCAATGTCTATCATCATTGACGTGCCAGTAGTCCATTAGTTCACGCCCGTCCTCTGCGGCACGGTGTGAGGTTTGTCAAACCTAAATAGCGCTATCTAACTAATGACCCGCTCGCCATTGGCCCGGCGATTAAGTCGATACAAAAATGAGGGACTTCGTGATAGAGTTTTGGTCTAGTACGAGTTATCTGTCCGTGAGGACGAGGAATTACATTCCTGAACCTTTGCTGTCCTACCCAAGGAGGACGAGGAACCCATGTTCCTTAACCCCAAATTCCCGACCCCTGGGAATCCCATGCTTTGTAGAGGGTGTGAACTCACCTTGGTTTGCTCGGTAGATACACAGAAAGTTAAACAAGCAAGATTGTGGTCACCCGCGTCCTAACCTAGTTGTATCATACAAGTCAGGTTCATATCCAGGTTGTACACGTATGTTTCTAGCACATTGCATTCAAGTATCATCTATGGCAGTTCATTAACATTCACGTTCAACAGTAACACATAAGGTCTGTGCATTAGGCCCAAGAGTCCGGCCCAATCACTTAAGCCCGTAATGGGGTGCAAGTCTAAACAGCGTGCACATGAACATGGTCTCGAGTCGCAACTGAGGAGGTTTCGGGTCATGCAGGTTCTGGTCTCGAGTCGCAACTGGACTCGCAATCATGGTCTCGGGTTATCATGGTTCTGATCTCGAGTCGCAACTGGACTCGCAATCATGGTTTCGGTTCATGCTGTTTTGGTCTCGAGTCGCAACCAGGCGTTTGCGACTCGCAACCTGTGTCGCAATCGGGGATCTCGAGTTGTCACGTAGTGGTTTCGAGTCGCAACCGAAGGTCTCGACTGGACATGAGCTGATTCTGCACAGTGTACTATCCAATGGGATTTTGATTTCATGTAACAGTTTGTACCATCCACTTAAACATGTTTTCTTGTCTAGCAGCTTACTAAAATGGATCAAACAACAAAATTCAAATGTTCATCACACACTCATATCATATTCAACAAGTTCTTCATATATTCAAATAGTTCATCATGATCATTCAAGCTTGTTCATTCACGGCAACCTAAACTTCTAAACCATTGCATGATTCGGACAACATTAAGGGCTATCATCGGTTTCTACATCTAGCATGTTCAATCAACACCATAGCATACTTACATAAGATTTGTCATATCTTAAACATATATACTAAAACAAGTTGTTCAAACATATCACACTTAGCTAGTGCATCACATTCGATTATTCAAGGAGGATGTGTTCATCATGCATAAAACTTCACAAACCAACATATTGTCAAATCACACCAAGATGCATCATTGTCAACCAAAATATCACACATTATCATCATCAACCGAATATCACACATCATCATCTACATCCGAAATATATAACAAGAATCACTAACCGGTTAGGTTTTCAAGATGCGAGAGTATGAAGAAATCGATGAGTGAGCTTTCAAGGGAGGTCCTAAGCTTGAACCGAGGGCTCTTGTTATCGCCTATTGAATCCGAAAGTGAGGAGGGGAGGTTTGTGCCTCTAGGGTTTTAGTGAGAGAGAGGGAGTGTGTGTGGGAGAGTATGTGTGTTGTCCAAAATGGCAACAAGGCTATCTATCAAGTTTATATATCCGCTCCAAGTAATACACCCTAATGGGCTCTCGGTTGGGTTAAATGAGGTGTAAGGCCCATCCGGCCCATTGTTTCATTGTTCACTCGAGACCACATGGTCTCGAGTTGGGTCCTTGTGTCGCGGTTCATACTAATACACACGTACTATACATACAAGCATACATATACGCACACAATTAAACACAACACGTAACACATAGTCACATACGAGGTTCACTTATCATTCATCAAATCATCAAATCAGTTAGTCACTTAACGTTCAAGCATACAACGAAAGGTTCTAAATTTCGAGTTGTCACATCATCCCCAAGTTGAAAGAAATTTCGTCCCGAAATTTGGTAGGCACTCACTGAGGAAGCTAGTTAAGTTGTATGGTTTTCCCGGTTTTCCTGGGGTGTCACATCCACCCCCCGTTGATCTGGAATTTCGTCCCGAAATTCCGTAGCTTCGGCCTCAGTAGTGGTTGTACTATTTACGAACAGTTGGGGATACTTTTGTTTCATCTGATCTTCGCGCTCCCAGGTGAACTCTGGGCCGCGACGTGAGTTCCAACGAACTCGGACGAGCGGTATTCTAGTGCTCTTGAGGACCTTAACATCCCGGTCCGTGATTTCAACTGGTTCCTCGACGAATCGTAACTGTTCGTCGATAGTGAGTTCCTTCAGAGGAACTACGTGGGTCTCATCTGACGGACACTTCTTCAGATTCGACACGTGAAAAACGTTGTGAACTGCACCGAGTTCCGCTGGTAAGTTTAGTCTGTAGGCCACCCTGCCTATTTTCTCAATGACTTCGAAGGGTCCAACGTATCGTGGGTTAAGTTTACCGCGTTTACCAAAACGAACCACACCCTTCCAGGGTGAAACTTTGAGTAGTACCCGCTCCCCAACCTGGAGCTCAAGCGGTTTCCTGCCCATGTCGGCGTAAACTTTCTGACGTTCACGGGCTGCCGTCATGCGTTTTCGTATTTGAGCAATTTGTTCGGTCGTGTCTACCACATATTCTGGACCAGTGATCTGACTATCTCCCACCTCTGCCCAGCAAAGAGGTGACCGGCATTTACGTCCGTACAATGCCTCAAACGGAGCAGCTTTAATGCTGGTGTGGTAGCTGTTGTTGTACGAGAATTCCACAAGTGGCAGATGCTTTTCCCAGTGGTTGCCAAAGTCGATTACACATGCACGAAGCATGTCTTCTAGTGTTTGAATAGTGCGCTTGGACTGCCCGTCCGTCTGAGGGTGATATGCTGTGCTCATGTCTAATCGTGAGCCAAAGGATTTGTGCATTGCTTGCCACAGTTCCGAAGTGAAACGTGCATCTCGATCTGAGATGATGGAGGTGGGCACCCCGTGCCTCGAAACAACTTCCTTGAGGTATATTTCTGCAAGAGTGGAGAATTTTTCCGTCTCCTTGATAGCCAAGAAGTGTGCAGATTTTGTGAGTCGATCCACGATCACCCAAATAGTATCATTCCCGCGCTGGGATCTAGGTAGGCCGGTAACAAAGTCCATGGAAATTTGCTCCCATTTCCATTGAGGTATTTCTGGTTGTTGGAGTAGGCCTGATGGTTTCTGGTTTTCAGACTTGACTCTTGCACAAGTCAGACACTTGCTGACGTAGGTTGCTATGTGGGCCTTCATGCTAGGCCACCAATATGTAGTTTTGATATCATGATACATTTTATCCGATCCAGGATGTACCGAGTAGCGAGATTTGTGTGCTTCGTCCCTCACAAGCTCTCGTAGGTTGCCATAGAGTGGGGCCCAAACGCGTCCCGTTACGTAGTAAGCACCGTCTTCCTTCTGTTCTAATCGTTGCCTTGATCCGCGTAGGGCTTCAGCCCTGACGTTTTCTGGTTTCAGTGCTTCTATCTGAGCAGCTCGTATCTGGGAAGGGAGACTAGAGTGGATCGTGAGTTGTAGAGCTCGTACGCGCTTAGGCGCTGTGTCCTTCCGACTGAGGGCGTCAGCCACAACATTGGCCTTGCCCGGGTGATACCTGATTGAGCACTCGTAGTCATTTAGTAGTTCGACCCATCGTCGTTGTCGCATATTCAGTTCCTTCTGCTTGAAGATATGTTCGAGGCTCCTGTGGTTGGTGTATATGGCGCACTTGGTACCGTACAAGTAATGCCGCCATAACTTAAGTGCAAAAACAACAGCTCCCAGCTCTAAGTCGTGCGTAGTGTAGTTCTTTTCATGAACCTTGAGTTGGCGTGAGGCGTAGGCTATAACTTTATCTCGTTGCATCAATACACAACCAAGACCTTGAATTGATGCGTCGCAGTAGACCACAAAATCGTCTGTGCCTTCTGGCAAGGAAAGGATAGGTGCGCTACAAAGTCTATCCTTTAGGTGCTGAAATGCCAACTCCTGTGCGTTTCCCCAGCGATAAACAACGCCCTTCTGCGTTAGTGAGGTGAGAGGCTGTGCAATCTTAGAAAAATCCTTTATGAATCTCCGGTAGTATCCCGCCAAACCCAAGAATTGGCGAATTTCCTTTGGTGTACGAGGTGCAGGCCAGTTCTTAATCGAGTCTATCTTGGATGGATCAACGTGAATCCCATCCTTGTTTACCACGTGGCCTAGGAAATGGACTTCTCGAAGCCAGAAGTCGCATTTCGAGAACTTTGCATAAAGCTGTTCTGTTCGAAGGAGTTCCAGAATAAGTCGCAGATGTTGCTCGTGTTCTTCCTGACTCTTAGAGTAGATCAGGATGTCGTCGATGAAGACTATAACAAACTTGTCCAGGTAAGGCTTGCACACTCGATTCATCAAATCCATGAAAACCGCAGGTGCGTTTGTCATCCCAAAAGGCATGACCAAAAATTCATAGTGCCCGTATCGAGTTCTGAAAGCTGTTTTGGAGACGTCCTCTTCCCGGACTCTCAGCTGGTGATAACCTGATCTCAAATCGATCTTCGAATAGTAGCTCGACCCTTGCAGCTGGTCGAACAAGTCGTCAATACGCGGTAGAGGATAACGGTTCTTCACCGTCACCTTGTTGAGTTCCCGGTAATTGATGCACATTCTGAAGGTACCGTCCTTCTTCTTTACAAATAATACTGGAGCTCCCCAGGACGATGAGCTTGGACGAATAAAACCCTTATCCAGGAGCTCTTGTAGTTGCGTAGAGAGTTCCTTCAACTCTGATGGGGCTAAACGATAAGGTGCACGAGCTATAGGCGCAGCTCCAGGAGCTAGTTCGATCTGAAACTCGACTTGGCGATGAGGCGGAAGACCAGGTAATCCCTCAGGAAATACCTCTGGATAATCGCGTACCACTGGAAAATCTTCTATCTTCTTCTCTTTTTCTGAGGTGTCAGTAACGAGAGCCAAAATGGCAGTGTGGCCCTTTCGCAAGCACTTTTGGGCCTTAAGGAGAGAAATGACGTTCTCCACAGCACTCCTCTTGTCGCCATGAATCATGAGAGGTTCACCACCGGAACCTGGAATACGGACAACCTTCTCGTTGCAAAGAATCTCTGCTCGGTGTTGGGATAACCAATCCATCCCAATGACAACGTCGAAACTACCCAAGACAATAGGAATAAGGTCGATAGAGAAGGTCTGGTTAGCAAGAACAAGTTTACAACCCTTGACTACGTGTGTGGCTTCTAAACTCTTACCATTTGCTAGCTCTACGGTGTGCTTGTTGTTCAAAGGTGTTGGAATACGCTTAAGCATTTGGCTAACTTCTAGTGACATGTAGCTAGTATCGGCACCCGAATTAAATAAAACTGAAACATAAAAGTCGTCGAGAAGGAACTTACCCGCCACAACATTGGGGTCATTCCTTGCTTCACCTTGGCCGATCACGAACGCCCGCCCCTGGGCTCCATTGTTGCTGTTGTCGCGTTTCTGCCTCATCTGCGGACAGTTCCTCTTAAGATGGCCTTCAGCCGTTGAAAGGGAGAGGCTTGCCATCCATGAAGGTCTTGAAAGTACAAACACGTGGCTGCGCAGGCGCAGGCTGACCTGTTGTGAGAAGCGAAGCGAATAGGTTTAGAGGTGAAAAGACGATGCGGGGGTAGGATCTAAACATCCTAAAGTAACGAGTTTACCTCCAGGGTGAGCTGCGAAAGCTGCAGCCACCGTGTTGAGCAAGTTAGTGAACTGAGCCTGGGTCATGTTAACGTTTCCTCTTCCGCGTCCACTCATTGTCTTCATAACCAGAAAACACAGTATGAGTGTGATGTCGTAACGTAGCGAGAAAGAGGTACAAGAGGGATACGTATCTATCTAATTAGGCACACTAGTATGTATATGTCACACCCCCAAAATCCACCTGCGGAGTACTACCGCTTGGAGGCGTGACTGACCAGGATCCAGCCACCAATCATATTGAACAAGCATATAAGTAGTTATAAAAATCCAACCAATACAATTGGTGTTCAAACCAAACTTAGTTAAGTTGCAAGCGGAAGCATAAGTCTTAAAAACAAAGCATAAGTTTAATTGTTTCAAAGTTTAACATGGCACACAGTCGTCCATGTCCCACAACGATCCTCCTCCATGCAAGCTCCAGCTAAGAACCTAAGGACCTGCAAAGCATGTAGTAACGAGTCAACAACAAGTTGAGTGAGTTCACGGTTGGGTGTTTGTTTTAAGTTGTTTCGAAAACAGTTTCCTTTATCTGGCATCCTGCCGTGGGGGTTACCCCATAGTAAAAACGTGACTTGTTTATTCCCGGTTACTCTGGCTATCCAGCCGTGGGGGCTACCCCGTGTTAGTTATCTGGCATTTCGGCCGTGGGGGCTACCCCATGTATACACTAGACTCGTTACCATATCGACTGCTGACTGTAGTCATGTTTATGTGCCCTGAACTGTCAATGTCTATCATCATTGACGTGCCAGTAGTCCATTAGTTCACGCCCGTCCTCTGCGGCACGGTGTGAGGTTTGTCAAACCTAAATAGCGCTATCTAACTAATGACCCGCTCGCCATTGGCCCGGCGATTAAGTCGATACAAAAATGAGGGACTTCGTGATAGAGTTTTTGTCTAGTACGAGTTATCTGTCCGTGAGGACGAGGAATTACATTCCTGAACCTTTGCTGTCCTACCCAAGGAGGACGAGGAACCCATGTTCCTTAACCCCAAATTCCCGACCCCTGGGAATCCCATGCTTTGTAGAGGGTGTGAACTCACCTTGGTTTGCTCGGTAGATACACAGAAAGTTAAACAAGCAAGATTGTGGTCACCCGCGTCCTAACCTAGTTGTATCATACAAGTCAGGTTCGTATCCAGGTTGTACACGTATGTTTCTAGCACATTGCATTCAAGTATCATCTATGGCAGTTCATTAACATTCACGTTCAACAGTAACACATAAGGTCTGTGCATTAGGCCCAAGAGTCCGGCCCAATCACTTAAGCCCGTAATGGGGTGCAAGTCTAAACAGCGTGCACATGAACATGGTCTCGAGTCGCAACTGAGGAGGTTTCGGGTCATGCAGGTTCTGGTCTCGAGTCGCAACTGGACTCGCAATCATGGTCTCGGGTTATCATGGTTCTGATCTCGAGTCGCAACTGGACTCGCAATCATGGTTTCGGTTCATGCTGTTTTGGTCTCGAGTCGCAACCAGGCGTTTGCGACTCGCAACCTGTGTCGCAATCGGGGATCTCGAGTTGTCACGTAGTGGTTTCGAGTCGCAACCGAAGGTCTCGACTGGACATGAGCTGATTCTGCACAGTGTACTATCCAATGGGATTTTGATTTCATGTAACAGTTTGTACCATCCACTTAAACATGTTTTCTTGTCTAGCAGCTTACTAAAATGGATCAAACAACAAAATTCAAATGTTCATCACACACTCATATCATATTCAACAAGTTCTTCATATATTCAAATAGTTCATCATGATCATTCAAGCTTGTTCATTCACGGCAACCTAAACTTCTAAACCATTGCATGATTCGGACAACATTAAGGGCTATCATCGGTTTCTACATCTAGCATGTTCAATCAACACCATAGCATACTTACATAAGATTTGTCATATCTTAAACATATATACTAAAACAAGTTGTTCAAACATATCACACTTAGCTAGTGCATCACATTCGATTATTCAAGGAGGATGTGTTCATCATGCATAAAACTTCACAAACCAACATATTGTCAAATCACACCAAGATGCATCATTGTCAACCAAAATATCACACATTATCATCATCAACCGAATATCACACATCATCATCTACATCCGAAATATATAACAAGAATCACTAACCGGTTAGGTTTTCAAGATGCGAGAGTATGAAGAAATCGATGAGTGAGCTTTCAAGGGAGGTCCTAAGCTTGAACCGAGGGCTCTTGTTATCGCCTATTGAATCCGAAAGTGAGGAGGGGAGGTTTGTGCCTCTAGGGTTTTAGTGAGAGAGAGGGAGTGTGTGTGGGAGAGTATGTGTGTTGTCCAAAATGGCAACAAGGCTATCTATCAAGTTTATATATCCGCTCCAAGTAATACACCCTAATGGGCTCTCGGTTGGGTTAAATGAGGTGTAAGGCCCATCCGGCCCATTGTTTCATTGTTCACTCGAGACCACATGGTCTCGAGTTGGGTCCTTGTGTCGCGGTTCATACTAATACACACGTACTATACATACAAGCATACATATACGCACACAATTAAACACAACACGTAACACATAGTCACATACGAGGTTCACTTATCATTCATCAAATCATCAAATCAGTTAGTCACTTAACGTTCAAGCATACAACGAAAGGTTCTAAATTTCGAGTTGTCACAGTATAGTAGAGTAATCAACATAAAGCAATCAAGCAAGTAAACACCGGTCCGAGCTATGGGGTCTAATACGTTGAGTCTTGCCCTTGGAGTGTAGTGTCGTCACGAGTCACGGGTTATAGTCCGGTTTTTCTCAAAAAGACTTTCTTTTTAAAACCGAGTTCACTATAACCAATGGCTCTGATACCAATCTGTCACACCCCCAAAAATCCACATGCGGAGTACCACCGCTTGGAGGCATGACTGACCAGGATCCAGCCACCGTGTATACTGAGCATTGGTTAAAAGTAAAAATGTTCACCAACCATAATAGTTAGCAAACATCATAGTTTGAAGTTTTAAAAGTTTAGATTGAAATAACAGTTAAGATAAACAGCGGAAGCATAAACCGAACAGTTTCAAAACAAAGTTCATAGTTCAAGATTATTTAAAACCCAACACGGGAGTTAGACGACCACTACACATTCCTAAGCTGCAAGCTCCTGAGTCACTGGGTACCTGCAAAACATGCAGTAGGGTATCAACAAAAATGTTGGCGAGTTCACGAGGTTTCCAGTTTTATACTTTTCGAAAACGTAGGTTGTTTAGGTAAAACATTTATAATCACGTCATGGGGAGCTACCCCATATGAAAGCTACTAAACTGATGTTACCGAAACTGCTGACGAGAAGATTTTGTGCCCCAGGTCAATGTCTATCGTCATTGACCGAGATGCAAGGTCTACTAGTTCACGCCCGATCTCCCCCGGTCACGGTGTGAGGTTGTCAAACCTAATAGCGCTATCAACTAATAACCCGTTCGCCCCCGGCGATTAATCGGTACTATAAGCAGGGACTTTACATGATAGAGATTCGTTTAGTTTTGCTAGTTGTGATTTATAAATAATACCCAAACGTATCTCCCCCGGATGTAGTAATTCAAGAGTACCCATTCGCATATTCCCCCGGAAATATTAGTTTGAAAACATTCTTTAGTTTGTTCGTGTCCCTCCCTGGGACGCATGCTTTTAGTGTGTGAACTCACCTTGGGTTGCTCGGTAGTTTAGTTCACTTGGTTATGTATGCTGGTCACCAATTCCTAATATGGTTACCAGTATAGGTCAGGTTTGGGTACAGGAAGATCACGTATATTCTACACATAGCTAACACATTGCATGCATAACATATAAATATCCAGCAAGTTATCGAGCCTGTTCTAATACGTAAGCAGTTAAACAGTAACCGTCAACACCTAACATACAATTAATAAGTGTTATTGGGCCTATCCAATCATACTAACAGTTAACAGCATCACAGAGTCCAAATAAAACGGTATGCACAGTCCACACACTTTTGGCCCAATAACGGAGACAAGCAGCCCAGTCGAGACAAGGTGGTCTCGACTCGAGAACGTGCGGTCTCGAGTCGCAACCATGAGATCTCGAGTAATGCAGGCATGAGTCGCAACCTCGGAAGTCTCGAGCTTAGTCTCGAGTCGAGAACAGGAGGTCTCGAGTCGAGATCTTGGTAGTCTCGGGTCCTTGATGCCTGCCACTTGGTCTCGAGTTGCCACTTTGGTGGTCTCGAGTCGCAACCGAAGGTCTCGACTCGCAACCACAGATGTGTGCACAAGAAATCCTTCTAGAACCTGTTCAACTCGTACTATCCAATAGAATTGTGATTTCATGGAACTGTGTACTAACCAATAGGATTTCATAAACATGTTTTCTTGTCTAAATTCTAATTAAATCAGATCAAACATCACATATTCAAATGTTTATCTCATATTCAACATTGTTCATTATATTCAACATTTGTTCATCATATGTTCATATCATATTTGACACATATTCATAATGTTCTTCATGAGATCATTCAAGCATGAAATGTTGTGATCAAGGATCAAGTAAATCTTGCATCATCTCATCAAACACACATTTGTCCTAAAATATCTAACATGAATCGGATAGCAAAAATCATCCTAAGCTATTAATCTTTTACCATTCAAAACATCTTAGCAAAACATTATCATACAATAGTTCACACACATTATTCATCATTCAACCATTACAACTCACTAATCATACAAAAATCATGCAAAAAGACCTCTAAACTAATCATGTATCCTATTCATTAAGCACACATAATTTCTAACACACATTAAAACACTAACCGGTTGTGATCCAAGGTGTGAGGGTATGGAGGATTGATGAACGGGCTTCCAAATGATGATTCCAAGCTTGAACCGAGGGTTCTAGTGTTGCCGGTTGGATCCGAGAGAGGAAGAAGATGGTTTTTGTGTTGGTGCTCTAGGGTAGGAGAGTGTGTGTGTAAATGTTGCAAATGGTGAAAAAGTGGCAAGGTTGGCCACTCTTGTGGGTTTTATACCCGGACCGAGTTGGTGCACCATAGTGGGTTTCCGAGCGGCATGGCCCAACCGACCCAATTGTTTCACTGTTTACTCGAGACCAAGTGGTCTCGAGTCGGGTTCATGGTCTCGGTTTACTACATACGAAAATATATATATATATATATATATATATATATATATATATATATATATATATATATATATATATATTTAACCATTCATTATACATACACATAATTAAACGCGAGGATCACATAGCACACCAAGATAATTCACAATCTTTCATTTAATAGTATATATACACACAATGTAATTACAAGATGGTTGCTCGGGAAAACCCAGAGTGTCACATGAAGCAGCTAAAGCAGCTGGTGAAAATGAAGGTGACAATGAAGAAGAAAGCTCATCTAGTTCTGAATCTGAGATTGATGAAACGGAGCGTTTGAAAAGAATTCAGGCTGAAATAGAAAAAGAGAAACAGTTAAAGAGAAAAAGGAGAGAGGAAAAGGATGATGATTTGTACATTCCATCTCCGGAACATGTTCAAGATACTCAAACACCACCATCATCTGGTGGTAGGAAGAAGCAATCTGCTAGAAAGCGTGTTGTATCTCCTGCTGTTGCAAAAAGATTGAAGGTCTTGTTAAAGAAGAAACCTATTCAGGAACTAAGTAAACCACCATCACCACCACCTGAACCATCACCACCTAAATCACCACATCAATCACCTCCAAAACAACCTACACCACCACTTCATTCATCACCACCAAGACAACCAACACCACCACATCTATCACCACTACATCTATCACCACCACATCAATCACCAATTCTAGAACAACCTGTTATCACATCACAACATATTCTACAAACACCTCCATCTACACAACCACCGATACAAACAACTCCTGGTTCTTATGGATAAAGAAATTTTCCACGTGTTCTGGAGAATATAGCACTTAAAGATATTGGAGATTTCGGTTTTGCTAATGATGAGCAAGTGAAGAAGTTGGAAAAGAAAATGGAAGAAGTATTGGTTGAAAACAAAAAGTTGATAGATCGTGAAAAGAAACTTGAAAAGCGTGTCAAGACAGTTGAAGCTGAAAACTCGTCTTTGTTGAAGAAAGTTGAAGCATATCACTCTGACATTGATATTCTTAAAGTTCGTATTGCTGAGTTAGAAGAGGAAAAGGCTAGGAGAGACGAGCAGAATAAGTATTTCAAGTTAAAGAATAAAGAGTTAGAGGCTGCCAATGCAAAGAAAGAGCACGAGATGTATATGTTGAACAAAGTGTTAGAGAATTTGATTGGAACGTCTGTTGAGCAAAAGTTTGAAGAAATTCAGCTTGAAGAAGTTAGAGCTCGTCGTCAAGCTGCGATTGATGCAGAAATGAAGGATAAGGGCAAAGGTGTTCAAACGGAAGTTACAGAAAGAGCAATCGTTGCATCAATAACTTCTGAATCACCTATTCAGAATCCTCATCCTATATCTGCAGTTTCTGCTATATTTGAAGAGGATGTATTAATTGATGATGTTAATGATGATGAGGAAGATGTTGAAGAGGATGATGAAGAAGATGATGATGATGATGAAGTTGAAAAAGATGATACAGATGATGTATTTTCTGCTAGTAGTCATGATGACAATGATGGAAATGATGATGATGATGATGATGATCATGGTACGTCAGGTATCAAAGTTACTGAAGTGTCAACTGAAGAGAATGTAGATGATTACCTTCATGATGATGCTAATGAAGAACCAGAGAATGCTGATGGTGAGGGGGAGAATGTTGATGATTATGAGAAGTTGATTATGCGTCTTGAACCAGATGTAGAAGAAGGAGAATTCAGACATTCTTATACTTTAGCTGAGATCCTCAAGTTGACGCACATTGATGAGAATGAGTTTAAGTTTGATTTTGAAGAAGAATTGAATGATTTCGACATCAATCAGCAGTCCGAGTATCAGTATAAGTATGTGGAGGAAGCTGATAACTATGATAGGGTTGAAGTTGAGTATTGCAGTGATGAAGAAACGTCTGCGAATGTTGATACTTCAAACTTTCCAACGCTGGTTGAATTTTTCAGTCAAGAGAACATTGATGAATTAAGAAGGAAAGTTGAAGAATGTTTGAAAAACAAGAATTTTGATGGGACGACAAAAGATGAAAGTCGTGAAGAAAGGAAGAAATGGTTTAGAAAGAGTATTGAAAGAAAATTCAAACGTCCACTGAAGTTTTATAAGAGAGACCGAGAAATTTCACTTGGTGACATTATCAGCTGGGGATTCTTGCCACAAGTGAAAGTGTATGCAATCAGAAGAGAGTATGGGGTGCAGTACTTTGAGTATATTCAGGATATCATGTCACTACCCTGGTGGGATGTTGAAGAGTTGTCAAAAGTTAGAACTTTGAATTATCCTATCAGAAAACATGATGTGCCTATTTGGGGTTTGATGAAGTATGAAGCGTTCAAAGACTTTAAGCACTGGAAACCTCATTATCCAAAGAAAGTGAAGAGAGTGGATCCTGAAACAGGTGCTGAAGATTCAATCCTGAAGATAAAGAAGCCAAAAGTGATAAAGAACATTCCTGTGCCAAAAATGGAGCAGGATTTCCATACAGGGTTCTTGTATTGGGTGTACAACTGTTTGACAACTGAAGCTGTGATCACTTACAAAGTTGAAAATGAAATCAGATATATCTCTGGGTATGATCCTTTGTGGTTGGTAAACTGCTCAGCAAAAGATATAGAATGTTTGTTTGTTAACAAGATTGGATTCAAGGTTGAAGACAAAGAGCAGGCAATGCAGTTTCAGAAGGTTGTGTCTATCTGCTTCCAAAAGGGAATCAATGCTGAGAGTAAATGGTCGTCTAAATGGCGAAAGATTGAGAAATAGGAAGCGCTGAAGGCTGAGAAAGAAAGAAAGGAAAGCTCGTGAAGAAAGAGATAACATGCTAAGACATATTGTTGTACAAAGAATGGCTGCAGAGGAAAAGAGAAAGGTTGAAGAGAATGAAAAGCTTAGGAAGCTGTTGATGAGAAAGCCTAAGCCAAGGGAAGAAAAGTTTAAGTCCCTGTGAAGCAAGTGCTGAAGACTACCTGACTGAAGACTCCGGCAATATCCAAGGGGGAGCTTGTTGGTGCATAATGTCTATAGCCTACGTCTAAGTCTAGGTCATGTCGGTAGCTTGTATTAGGGTTAAAAGTGTCAAATATGTAATTTTATATGTTTTGAAAGTCATTTCGCACGAAATAGCATTTGGCTATTTCGTACGAAATCAAAGTTTGCTATTTCGTACGAAATGGCATGTTGCTATTTCGTGCGAAATCATCTGCCTATAAATAGGAGATGTTGGTTTTTCATTTGGTACGAAATAGGTGAACGTGTAACGAAGTGCTGCCCAATTTTCACCGTGTAATCAAGTTGAATATCAATGGAAAACCTGTTTTAAGTATAATTCTCTGTTTCTACACCTTTCTATCACTGATTCTCAGTTGTTTGACTGTTTCCGCCTTTCAAACGACTTAGATTTGACTCTGAATGACTCATATAGGTCGCAAAAAGATCCTACAGAAAATACAAAAGAAGAGAACAAGAGAATGTAAATATGAAGAGTGAAATGAGAATATAAATCAGTTTATATAAGAAGATGATCGACAGAAGTGAGTGAGTGACATGCATTAATGGAAAATTACATATCCCCATGCATTTTGAATTTCAAATTACCCGCAATTTCAAAACATCTGCTAACTACGTTTGCCAAAGGAACCATCTGCCAGTTTCTTGTAGATGGGCAGTGCTTTGCCATTTGGAATGTGGGTCAGACCTTTAACATTTGAATACACAAGGCAGTGCTTTGAAATTAAATTAAATGTATTTTAAAGTGATTTATATATTCAGGTTTATGAAGTAAAAATGACATAAGAAAAGCTTTGTTGGACAGCCTCTATGGCTGCCACCTCAGCTTTTCTTATGTCACTCATATTTATCCTTTTATAGAAAGTATAGATAGATGCATGAGACAATGGTGTTTTGAAATACCGAAAAGTTAAAAACATTTTTTTTCTTTAATGCATAAGGTACAACGTAACCTAACCTAACCTAAAATAAATGTAAATTAGTCTTTCAAACATTAATTACATTTTAATCCACTAATCTTAATTACAGTTTAATTTCCTCATCTTTAATAAAATTATAGATAATTAGTTAATAGTTACGCTTTTCTCTTATAAAAACTAACTACCTTCACGATTTCAAATGACATTAACTTTTTTGTATGTAAATATTTAAAAAAAAAATTAAACCATAAAAACAAGCATTTTATTATCTTTAATTTGAGTTAGTAAGACTATAGTTTTTTTTAATAAAAAAGTTGATATGTTATGTGATTAATGATGTTTAGAGGTGAGCAATAACTAAATGCTTAGTTGAAACCAAACCGGAAACAAACAAGACTGAACTGAAATCAATCAACAACTGAATTTACTGAAACCAATTAATGAAAAACCGGTTATCAGTTTTTTTACCCCCATTTAACCAAAATTAACTAAGCCGAACAGTTCATTTTCATATAATTTTAGCTTTTATACCTCCAATTCAGGAACTTCATATTTTATGCCTCCGTTTCATGTATTTATATCCCAACTTCATGTATTTTTAAGCAAAAGTGTGAGCCCCACATTGGTTTTGCCTATTAATTGAATTAAACGAACTGAACCAAACATCGTCAATCTAACAGAATAAACTAAACTAATCAATTGAAAACTAACTGGTTAATAAAATAGACTAATCGATTACTTCGGTTTCGGCTTAAGTTGGGGAATAGCCAAACTAATCGAACCATGCCCACCACAGTGAAATGGACTAATCGATGGTTTCGCCTATGATATATATCCACTAGTGGATGCTACAATAAATATTATACGAATAAGAAAACTGTCATAAACGAATACTACAATGCAAAATGTCACCTTCGTCGCATCATACATGTACTCTCTAGTGATATATAATACATCTAAATCACCTCTCGTTTTCTCTAAATACATATGATTATATTCTCTAAAAAACATACAAACATTTATATGATTTTATGGATAAATAAAGCAACTAACGTCCTCAAAGCTATTAATAAAATAAATCCATAGGATAAAGAAACCATTAAAAGATGTTTATAAATAGACGTACTCGGAACTTTATATAGAAAAACAAAACCTTTATACAAACCCGTGCGTTGCAGCAAAATAGGTAGTAATATTCAAAAATTATTTTAAAAAAAGGAAAACGGTATATTAGTACTTACTTTAGGGGGAAAAAATACACACTAAAACATTTGGTAACATAGATAAAAATAAACAAAATTTAGATAAAAAATAACAAAAGTAAAAGTAAAAAATACAAAGAAAACTAAAAAAAATCTAAGAAAAAGAGTAAGTTAAGAGTTATTGTAACTTAAGGATAAGAGGTACATTCTCAGGGGTATTGTCTATACTACGTTGTGGGTGATATGGAATGAACGTAATGACCGGATTTTTTCTAACAAGAGGCGGAGACCAATAGAGGTGGTGGAGAGCATCAAGTCGACGTCTTATTTTTGGTTACGCAATAGGTCTAGATGGAAAAATGTTGATTGGAAAACTTGGTGTTTTTTCCCGTTGGGTTGATGTTGTTTCGTTTGTTTGCTCGTAGGTCCTTGCTTTGAGGCCTTTCGTGCCGTGCTAATGAAATTCTCTTTCCAAAAAAAAAAAAAGTTAAGAGTTATTTACAAAATTTAGGGTAATAATGTAAACTGGTTATAAAGAAGGTGATTAAAGTGCAAGGGCCAAAGTTCAAAATTACGGGAAAAGACAAAAGAACCTATGTACAATAGCCAATGTTTTTAAATTCGATTCAAGGTATTACTGATTGAACGGACTACAGGAGACGATATTGACATGATAGAGCTCGGTCTAATTAGGGTAAGGGTTTAGTTTTCAAACCACCTAAAGATTTGGTATTACCGGTGCATACTTATGAACCGATTTATTCTTCAGTTTATATTTTAAATAATGGTAGATGAGTTAACTTGGGTGATGTATCTTTTCTTATAAACCATATGAATATTTGTTTACAATCAGTTTAGTTATTTATTGTTTTTGTAAACTAAACACATAAGTGTTTGAATAGTTTGTGAAATGAACAGTAGTCGGATACTGGATAGTAGTTGCATAATTGAGTCGATTGATTAAAACAAGTTATGCATATGTGCTAGATTATCTTGTACTCATTCATTAATAATTTTTCATTATATTGTATTTTTCTGTTTAGATCTGAATTCCAAACCAATATCCCATCTCCATGGTTTTTCTTCTAAGTTGTTCATGGCATCTTCTAGGATGATAATTTGAACTTATTTCTAATACAATGGTTCATATCCATCAGTTATGGAGATTAAGTAAAACAACAGAAAACACTAAAACGGTACCAATGCGGTAAAGTACTGAAAAACCAGCATCGATACCGGTACCGAACCGATAAATGCGGTACGGTATTCGGTATCCATTTTTTCTCAATTTTATTATCGGTACCGGTACGGTACCAGTATGATACCGATCTCATCCCTACTTGACACCACTGTTTCGCATTGAAAAAAGTATGGTAACCACTTATTTGAATCGACACCAGTGATGAGGATTGAAAAGAAAAATAATTAAGCGTGTTGAGACATTACAAGTTACAGAGAGAAAAGACTGAAAAAATATAAATTATGATTACCTATCCTTAAGAAAGAAAATAAATATATCAATATTTCCTAATTGTTATGAATTAATATCTATTTATTGAGTGACTATCCACTTGGGTTTATCATTATATTATAACTCTCCATGTACTTAACTTCCATCTTGTAAGCCTATAAATAAAGGCATATGTGATCCATATTTTATATCAATAAGAAATCCATCTTTCATTCTCTCATTCTTCTCTATACATTGCTAGTAGGTCGTTGTTTCACAACTGTAACACCCTAAGTCCATTTTAATCAATTATCCAAAATTTTCAATTATAATAATGTATTAAGATTAAACACACACTTAAAAATGCGAGTTTGTTAAAACATTTTACTAAATAAAACATTCCAACATTTTGTAATTTAATTCGCCGTTTAAAACGTGACGACGAAACTATTCGCGGAAGCTTTAATCTCGTGTGTTCGGTTCTTCGTCGGGCTCAGTCGTCATCCGGTACTACTAGGCAACCTACATTCCATAAACATGAAATGATTTTAGTCATATGCGGTTTAAAACTTGTTCAAATGGATTCGCGAAACAAAACTCAACAAAAATAACTGGGCGCTACCGTAAGTTACGGTAGCCACTGGGCATTCAAGGGTTGCCGTAATGCAGTATAAAACCAGCGTAACAACTTTAATTGCTACCGTAAGTTACGGTAGCTACCTTAACTTACGGTAGCTGTTGCATGTTCTTCGTGATTTGCTGTTTTGACCAGTTCATGTATAAATCAAACAAAAAAAGGTTTGTATGCCCCCCCTAAACTTATGAAATTCATAATTTCAAAATCTCCTATCATATTAGGTTCAAGTCACACGTTTCTTACGTATTTAGAACCCGTTTACGCTCAAGTGCTTATTTTGACCCGTTAAGGGTATTTAATTTCAAGCTTAAAATTGTTTTCGATTGCTTCTAGCATTACATTACCACATTTCTTATCATATAATTTTCCACCACTACTGAATTTATGGTGGGTTTACTATGGTAACCTATATAAATCGAGTTTTACCCCTCAACTCATTATTTTTACGGCAAGGACTCAAATAGAGTCATTTGACTATCGTACTACATCTTACAACTTCTATACTTGTCCTAAGTATTTAACTAATCATGAAACTCGTTTCCAAACAACCTTTAAGGGTTGTTTGCTCAGTTTAACTTATAAGGGCGTTTTGGTCCATTTTGGCCCTTCATTAACGATGAGAGATTTTTGTAAACATGTTTGACCCATAAGCCCTCTTTTCAACTATGATTTTGTTTGAAAGTCATTAGGCCTTTCAAGCGAAATAACCACCATTTGTAACATTCAGTTTACCCATTGAAGTAACCAAAAATCTATTTTAGACTCTGATTAACTCTCATTAAACCTTACTTTTAAATGAGAGTTATTCTATTATGCGTACCTGGTTCGGATCATTATATTGACCCATTTAAATACCCTGCCTCAATAGCCGCTAAGTAATAGCGATGTAAATATCCATTCGATAATTATTTCTGTAATCATACAACTCAACAAACCATTAGTCGATATTGTCAAAGAGTGATATTTTCACCTTTTGACCCGTTTGGTCTGAATGACCGATTATATTGGCGAGATGAAGCTTATTGTCATCTCGTCTACATGACTCGCTCCGGTTTACACCAAACGGTCATTTTAATTATAAATCACCTCTTAACGCTTTTTGGCCTATTAAAGCTTACGAAATAAGTATCTTTCAAAACCAACAATTATTGTCAACGAGTGACCAAATTACAGTTTTGCCCTTATTGGTTATCATGATTTACCTTATATGGTAACCTTTAAAAGTACATATTTCATTCGTCATAACATGATCGAATTACCGATTTAACTCATTTTTAGCCATCAATACGGTTTCTTATCCTATTTGGTTATCTTGTTCCGTACGACTACACGCCGGAACACCTTATCTCAATTAGGCATTTATCTTATTCGTAATTAATACGACAAAATAACATTCTAAAATATATGACTAGTGTAAGCTATACTTACCTTGCATCCAAATTATGCTTTTCCTCCATTCTTGATTTGTTTGACCCGCTTCCTTTCCAAGCTTCCACCTAGCTTGTTAAGCGTCAAACTATAATGCGATCATCCACAAGATAGTTATATTACTCATCAATACTATGACTATTATACTTATAAACTCTCTTTACAATTTTTCCGCATACGATTCTTATTATAGACCGGTTTGACTCTTAAAGGTCAAACTGCTTATCACATATGCAATTTGCACTAATGAACTCAATATACTCATTTGCTTAGCTACTAGAGCAACAATCATGTATAAACCATGTGCTAAATATTTCACATAATTAATAACTATGATAGTGAAAGGTATTTCTACTATCATCAAAACACATTAATTCACCATCTTCACCTAGGCATTACATCGAACACCTTATGGGCATGAAATTTTTTACTACTAGCAATCGAGCTCATGACTAACTACATAGCCAAGATTAACATTGTTTTCAAGTTCATTACATCTAGAATGCATAACAACACCTAGATTCGTTTCACAAAAATCAATAACACCTGTTTCCTGATCAAGATTCTAGTATTCTTAATCTCTCTACAAAACCCATCTAACACATATGTGGGTGATTCTCAATTTCATGTGTATGAACATCAATACATCAAATTATTGATTAGGGTTCATTTCTAACCATGAATTTATCATAGTTTCATTTAAACATCTAACATTCAAGCTTCAATTTCGATTTTCATAAGTTCATCAAGAATCCCAACTTTATAAATATCAAAAATTTGACATACCTTACGATCCCCTTGACTTGGTGATCGTTTATTTGTGTTCATGCATCGATTTGGGTCATGATTTGCCCTCCAATTTGATGGATTAAGGTTGAACAAGGGTTTCCCCTTGTTTCTTCTCCTGATGATCGACATATACACACACTAAGTGTGTGATATGTGTTGATTTTTATGTTTTAATAAAAAAAGTTTCCCTTTTGGCAGCTTTGGTCCCTCAAGTTTAGTTTTAATTGTTAGGGACTAGAACTCCATGCTTTATTACTTATTTACACCTCACTAACTAGGTTAACTATTCCTAGTTAACTTGGTGGGTGTGGGGAATTAGAACCCGTTTTATTTTTAAGTCCCGTTAACTCGGGCTCTCTATATACTTTGTTTTCCTCAAAAGGATTTGTTCAACTTTTATTTAATATTTGGTTTATTTATTTAGATCCTAAAATTTACCGGGTTAATTTTTACTACTAACGGTACTTTACCCGTCTTTTAGTATTAACGGGGTTTGATTACCAAACCCGTTTTCGGGGTGTTACAAGTCTACCCCCCCTTAAAGAGGTTTCGTCCTCGAAACCTTTCTTACGCAGTTCCTCAGGTTTGACTCCTTGGACTTAGTTTCGATAATTACTTGAGCATTGCTCGCATCTAATAATCTTACCAGGATAATATGGTAATGCCCTTTTGGCTTCCAAACGTATGCGCCTTTCACGTATAAGGCCTCATGGGCCGTAACTTTCATCTTGTATTTCATATCTTTATTAATTATTTATTTTGGCGGTTAGAATTGTTAGTCACTGGTTACCTTATACCCCACTGCTCGGGCATATATCCATATCGCCATCTCCGGCCTTATGTGCGTTTACGGTTTTCTAAATCGCTTCATACCACTTATGTTTATTAAAACGTTGCTTTTGACTAAAAACTAAATTTTTAGTTTACGTTTTCTCTTTGTCTTATGTCTTTCTCTCATATCTAGGAATGTTGCTTCCGAGGATTTGTTCCTTTCCAATATCTTTTAATGCGGGGAATTTCAACTAGTTCCCACGCTTAACCCAAATAACCCGTAGGTTCTTTCGCTTAGTCTCGTAGACTATTTCTTTAGATTTCCACCTTTTTAAGGTAAGACCCAACAGTTTGTTTCTTTCTATTTATGACCCAAGGGTCTTCTTGGTCCCGTAGACCATAACACTATGTTTAATCCCGTAGGTTATGATAATCCCATAGATCATCTTTTATTCAAGTCTTTATTCAACTGTGTATATATATATATATATGGTGTCAAAGTACCCCTTTTATGTCTAGAACTATTTACTTTTGCTTTTTGGATTTCATTTGACATTGACCGTAGTCTAAGGCTACATTTGTTCTCTTTCGAATTATCTTTCTGACTTTATGACTTCTAACGTCATTTACACGTCGGTTTGTCCTACACTTACCGTTACCCCGTTCTTACCTATACTTCTTTTCGACCCATTACCCGGGTTCTTTATCTTACTGTTTTTAACATTTTTGTTTCGCTAGTTTGCGTTTTTCCTATATATATTCCTTTATGACCCATCACGTAGGTTCATTAATGTTTTGCGCTTCCATTATTCAGTTTGCGCTTACTTGCACTACCAAGTTTTTATACCTTATTTATCTCGTTTGACTTGTTCGTGTGAAATTTCATCACTTGTGAACGTCAAACTCCATTCTATATTCGACCCGTTCAACTTTAAAATAGTTTAGCGTAGTTATTAACATTTCTGTTTGCAAATTCTCATTGTCTTTTAGTCATGACTCATATTCCGAGTCTTTTGACTTTCTATTTCGCGTTCCCGTCTCTTGGTTTACGCATTCTTTCCAAATCCTACCCATTCATCAGGTATGTTTACCATAATCATTTTCAAGTAACCATTCTTATATGGTTTTAGACGTTATTTTAATTTATTTGGTCGTCTTAGCGAGATCCATCGCTTTTATTCAATCAAGTCCTTTATTCTTTATTCAATTCGTTTGACTTGTCCATGTGAATTTTATCACTTGTGACAGTCAAACTTTTATCCCTATGCCTTAGCATTCCTATTGGTCGGTCTGTATTTTTTTTACTTGATCCTTGTCCCTTCTCTCGGGCTCGTTATTCTTACGTAATACGCTTCCGTCATCCGACTTATATTTACGTTTACTATCAAACATCTTACTTATTTGATTCATTTGGGTACCATTTAAGTTAGTCCCATTGTTTCTTCTCCTGATGATCGACATATACACACACTAAGTGTGTGATATGTGTTGATTTTTATGTTTTAATAAAAAAGTTTCCCTTTTGGTAGCTTTGGTCCCTCAAGTTTAGTTTTAATTGTTAGGGACTAGAACTCCATGTTTTATTACTTATTTACACCTCACTAACTAGGTTAACTATTCCTAGTTAACTTGGTGGGTGTGGGGAATTAGAACCCGTTTTATTTTTAAGTCCCGTTAACTCGGGCCCTCTATATACTTTGTTTTCCTCAAAAGGATTTGTTCAACTTTTATTTAATATTAAGTTTATTTATTTAGATCCTAATATTTACCGGGTTAATTTTTACTACTAACGGTACTTTACCCGTCTTTTAGTATTAACGGGGTTTGATTACCAAACCCGTTTTCGGGGTGTTACAACAACACTAACAATATTTTCTTCATAACTAAAACTTTGTAAGAGAAGAGTCATCTAAAATCACACCTGCGTCTGCGTGACTCAAATCATTTTCGTTTATTACAGATAAAATATAAATAGATATAAATATAGATTTATTATCTATGTAGAGAGTTCAAATTAGAAGAAATTGTAAATTACGAATAAAAAGAATAAATGTAATTTGAATAAATCATTTAATGAGTCTAATCTTTATTTTTGCTATTCAAATTAATGAGCCCTAATCATTCAATGAGTCATCCTATAAAATAGTTTTGCACCTTACACAATAAAAACAATCATGCATATGATTCTACATATTCAACGTTTCCTACACTTTAAAAACAATGTTTCCTACACCATAAAAAATGTTTTGGTGTAAGATACATAATGTGTAGGACCCCAACACTTTTAAATAATTTTACGACTCATAATAAAATATGTGTAGGACACAACACTTTTAAATAATTTGGTCATTTCTAATAAAATGAGTGTAGGACCAACATATTAATGGTGGTGAATGAGAAAATTATGATGTCATTAATAAGACTTGAGTAACCCTTTATAATATTTATTAGTATTCTACATCAAAATGTCTATCCTACCCTTATTAGTTAAAGCATTATTTAAAAGTAGACAAAAATTATATCTTGATTCGGAACCATTGATAAAAAAATATAAGGTCTAGATTAATTTATTTTTATTCTTACAAGAAGATTCTTCTCAAATGAACCTCCCATATTATCTATTTTTGAATATTACTATTGTCTTTTCCACGGTCTATTGATGTTAATTTAAAAACATTCGACTAAGTTTGCAATTAAGTTTCAAAAGATATGTATATAAATAAGGGTTGAGTTATAATACAAAGTATTTAAAAATAAGAACGGTAAGAGGCCATAAGAGAGTGACAAGTGTCATAGGAGAAATTAAATGAAAAGAGTAATTTTGTCTACAAGAGGAAAGAGAATATGCACATGCAAGTCACATGTTATCCCCCCCCCCCAATTTTTAAACGTCCGTAACTTTTTTATACATCATTTATTTTTGAAAAAAAATATACCATAAAATCGAGCGTTTTTTTATCTTTAATATGAGTACTATATTGTTATATTTAAAAAAAAAATAAAAAATTCAAAAACCCAGTTGCATATTACACAATGGACATGATGTAAAACATAATGTAAAGTAGATCAAAAACACAATCAATGACAACAGATAAAGACACAATGGACAACATACTAAAACACAATGACCATAACGTATAACACAATGGCGATAACATATAACACAATAAGTATCAGACTAAATAAAAACACAATTGATGACAACAGATAAAAGACACAATTAATGACAGTAGATAAAAGACACAATGAAGAGCAGATGAAGACACAATGGAAAACAAACTAAAAACACAATACACAACAAACTAAAACACAATGAACAAAGATAATAAAAAATTGAACAAATTATTAAAACACAATGGACAACATTTTAAAACACAATGAATAACATATTAAACACAATAACCTGAACTAATAACACAATTTATAGAAAACCCAGATATAATACCATCTTCATTGTGTCATATATTGTGTTATAGGTTCTTATAAAAACGCAATGGATAGAACCCAAATTAACATTGTGTTATAGGTTTTGATAATAACACAATGTATAGAAACTCTACTGATCAAAACCCAGTTAAAAGACACAATGATCTGAACCTTTAACACAATGCAAAAAAAAAAAAAAAAAAAACCAGTAAAAATGAAAATTTTTATTTTATTTTTATATGATAATATGGTACTCATATTAAAGATAAAAAACGCTCGTTATTATGGTGAAGTTTTAAAAAAAAATGTCGTATGAAAAAGTTATAGACGTTTTAAATCGATGGGGGAATTGGCATGTGCCTTGCATGCGAAGAGAAAAAATCCATAAATATAGGATTCCATTTATGTCCTTCTATTATCTTCTTTTTACTACAACTAATCTCAACCCTCCAAATCTAAGATCAATGGACTAGAATCCTTCTTATTTATTTTATCATTTGTATTTGATCCTAACGCTATAAATATAAACAAACATCAGGACCATATGTATATTAATTCATTATATTATTGAGTAAAAATATTTATCTGGTATGATAACATGCTATATGGGCGCCTCGCCTCATTGTCACCCACAGGCACAACCTAAACAGTACGCAGTAGTCTCTTTTTACTCTTCTCACACCATATTCATATTTATCTCTCTCACTCTTCATGTCTCTCATCTTCTCTCACTAGACTCCTTCATTCCATATTCCCTTCTCTAGTGAGAGCCACTTTAACAAAACAAATGGACAAGAAACAAGGCTTTTTCTCTACTCTAAAACACGAAGTCATTCGCGGTTTATCCCCGGTTCGGTCCAGGTCCAAAAGCCCGGCCCGAACCGGTTCTCCGATGTCAGCACTTCTACGTCGGAGGCCCAAACAGCTGACCAACGGTGAGCCGTTGGTCGGGAGCCTCACCGGAGAAGTGCTGGCACCGCTGTACGAAGGACCCGACCAAGACGGGTCCGAGCTTGGTGACTCGAAGCGGGTCGGGTCGGCTATTGGACAGTGGATGAAGGGTCAGCTTTCAAGGGCTCCATCCATGACTGCTACTATGGCTTATAAACATAGGTCTGATTTGAGGTTGTTGCTAGGTGTGATGGGCGCACCATTAGCCCCTGTGCACGTTAGCACCACTGACCCTCTGTTTCACCTTAGCATCAAGGACACGCCTATTGTAAGTCTTGCCTGTCTTTTTAATGTTGGACGTCATAGATTTGACTGTTTTCATATTTTGTAACGAAAATCTGCAGTTTTTTTCTATTTTCAGAAACTTAATATTTTGTTTGGATTTTAGCTTGTTTCAAGTAATCTGGTCAACAACTTTCCTTGAGTAATAATATTTTGTTACGTGTTTTTAAGATTGTCTGTTTATTTGATTTGATTGGGCTTTTTATTGTACATTTGTACCACTAGTGAAAAAAAATTTGTTAGGTTTTATTCTAATTATTTGTGTTATAATTATAATTAGAAGATATGATTTGATTAAGTTTCCTGTGTTACGTATTGTTACACAGGAAACGTCGTCTGCTCAGTACATACTGCAGCAGTACACAGCTGCATCCGGAGGGCAAAAGCTACAAAACTCGATAAAAAATGCGTACGCAATGGGGAAAGTGAAGATGGTAGCGTCCGAGTTCGAAACCGCATCAAGAGTGGTGAAAAATAAGCACGCGGCCAGAGCGGCCGACACTGGGGGATTCGTTTTGTGGCAGATGAATCCGGATATGTGGTATGTTGAGCTGGCGGTTGGTGGTAGCAAGGTTCACGCGGGTTGCAATGGGAATTTGGTTTGGAGGCACACACCGTGGCTCGGTGCTCATACCGCGAAAGGCCCTGTTCGACCCCTGCGTCGCGCTCTTCAGGGCCTTGACCCTAGAACCACTGCGAGTATGTTTACTGATGCGAAATGCGTCGGTGAAAAGAAGATCAACGGTGAAGATTGTTTCATTCTTAAAATATCTGCTGACCCACAAACATTAAAGGCTAGAAGTGAAGGTCCAGCCGAAATCATAAGGCATGTTTTGTTTGGCTATTTTAGCCAGAAAACCGGGCTTATTGTTCACATGGAGGATTCACATCTAACCCGAATTCAAACCACTGGGGGCGATGCGGTCTATTGGGAGACCACAATCAATTCAAGTATGGATGATTATCGGCCAGTGGAAGGCATAATGATTGCCCACTCGGGTCACTCCGTAGTAACCCTTTTTCGATTCGGTGAGATGGCTATGAGCCACACCAAAACCCGAATGGAAGAAGCATGGTCCATTGAAGAAGTTGCATTCAACGTCCCCGGGTTGTCAATGGACTGTTTTATCCCTCCGGCCGACTTAAAAACCGCTTCGTTTAGCGAAACAGCCGAGCTCCCGGAGGGCGAAAGAGGGAAATCCGCGCTTATGGTCTCCGGTCACCGAGCAAAGGTTGCAGCCCTTGTTTAACCGCAATTGTTCATATAGGGTCAACGGTAGTTTCTGATTGACTTTTAACACGTTAGTAGGTACAATTACAAATTAGAAGCTTTAGGGTATTTAAGTAATTTCACAACTTGGGTTTTCACAAGCCAATGGGGGGCTTAGAAACTCACATGTTAGTTAGTTAGTTATAGATGAAATGGAGGTTTAATTTTAGTTCACCTTCCATAACGTATGGTTTTACTTATGTTGTTTGTTTCACTTAGGTTTTTGTTTTTTTTGTTACAATTGTTGTTGGTGTCAAAGATCAAAGATGATGGTTCTTGTGATCTATTGTTTTGTGTTTTTTTACCCTACTGTAACCAAAATGTTACTGATGTAGTAGGTTTACTGAAAGAAATATATATGTTTATTATTTATTTATATTGGGAGGAAGATTCTTTTTGGTCCTTTTACTTTTGTAAAAGTTGCATGTTTGGATAGAAAGTTGTTAAGATTGTTTTAACTTTTTGGTTTGGCTTTTTGACAAATGTGAGTGGGTTCGCATCGTATGAAGGAAAGCGTGTTTGGGAAATATGATGACGACGTGGCCACGGGGTTAAAGTGGTTTGTTTACAGCTGTAATTGCCACTAGGTGGATCTTGTCATGTGCATTCCAACTTGTACTTTATGCTTTAAAACTATATCTATAGTAGAGGATTATGCGGTGTGATTCGTAACCAAAATGTTAAAGTTCAAATCCTGTAAGGTGGAGCAATTATAGTATTTATCCTGGAAGATCTACGGCAAATTTGGATCACTGACGTCTGACGAACCGCTGGAGTATTATCGTGGCACGAGTAGAACCACCCGATCATATCCGTCTCCACAAGGCATAATATGGAAAAAACCTCCTTGCGGGAATCAAACCCAGGACCTATTGGTCCCAAAGTCTTATCACACCCCCAAGATGTCATTAGATTATAAAGCCATAGACAAATAAGTAATGAACGTTAAGAAAGACAAATTCTTAAAAAATAAGTAAATGACTGTGTTATGTGTTATAATTATGCAAGCCTAAGATTTTTTTTTTTCATTCTTATTATTTCACCCTTTCGTATTTTATTTCTTAATTTAAAATTATTAAAAGGCTAGTTAAAAAAAATAATAAAGCATAACATATATCATTAAGGTTTATATTACTAGCTAGCTATTTAATATTTTATTTTTTTAATTTTATGTACAAGTTTCTAATCTAGTCTAGTCTAGTATAATATATTTGATGATGATTTAATATCATAAAAAAAGTTCTTGGTTTGACGGTTTGTTGGAATAAGATACGAAGATTCAAAGGATAGATGTTAAGCTTCTGAAATAGCCCAACCCACCTTGAAATGATGAAAGGTGCCAACCATGTGACCTTAAAACTTTAGTCATGTGGTCTTAGTCTGGTTTACTAATCTCTGTTCTTGAAGGTCACTTGTGAGATTCCAAGACAAACTGTAATCTGTTTTTTAATTACTTTTTTATTGATTACAAAAGGAATTATTGTTTGCGCTTTTAGCAGGAGTCTTAGAAGTAAGGTATAATTAAAGGTATTAAACGAGTTGTTTTCATGGTTTAGCTGGTGAATTGACATGAATCTGACAAATTTGATTGAACTTAAAAATCATGCCTGACATAACGATATTTACAGGTTGACATATATACGACCCATTTATCCCTTTTTTAGATATTAATACATTAAAATTACGAATTTAAAAAGTACAACTGCATGTCTGCATATAAAAAACTACGTTTAAATTATAAAAGTTGGTGTGAATCTCTTTTTATAGTTTAAGTTTTGACATAATATATCCATCCATTTTAGGTTAGGCCATGGAACACATTACAAAAAAAACTAACATTAAATGAGTTAAACATGCCAACATGCGAATCTTTCAGGTTAATCGGACCCAACCAATTTAGCTAGACGTGTTTCCAGGTTTCACGAGAAACTAACCCAAACCCAGTTAAACTAAACGCATGTATCCAATTTTTGTACTACGTTGGTGTCTTATTTTCATATTAATTCACAGGATATTATTACACATATAGAAGACAAACAATTTGGACTAATTTGTGAAGGTAAAGTCTTCTATTAAGAACAAATTAAGGTAGATATTAAATTATTAACTTTGATTAATTATATTTTATAAATATTTATTACTTATGATTTTTCATAATTTCTTAATGTACAAGTGGAGACCAAGGTCTGAAAATGTTGAATGATGTTTGTAAATATTTTATTAAAAAGATATTTAAATAAGAAATAATAAGAGTGGTGGGGGAATACTTTATTATGATGAGGTCCCTGAATAATGGGAGTGGTGAATAGCTGTAAAGGACGTTTATTGCTGTTCAAAGTCATAGTCTTCGTTTAGGGATTTTCGAAGGTTACCAGTCCCCACATGCATCACTCCTTCATTTTATTATATTTTATTTATCATCTAATTCGTATATATTTTATTAAAATGATTTACTTATTTGTCAAAAGTTGATAATCTTTTTATAAAAAAAAAAATAACTCAATGGGTCAAAATAAGAATCGCAGTAAAACTGAGCCAACAAACCAACAAAGACAACCATCAAAGACAAAGAGGAATTGTAAACATAGTCTAATGTTGAACCACCATAGCTCATCACAAACCAAAGCCCTAGCAAAGAATAACCATTTCACACTCAACCAAACCTTTTGATAGGCTATGATCGATTGAACGAGAAAAAAACTTCGCTTGATCAAGAAAAATGAAAAATTAATACGTCACTATTACAGTAAAAACAAAAAAACATAGTTTGTGATAATTAAGATAAATCTTATACATCGAGGCGTCCAAAGAGTAATTTAAAAGACCTACTTAGAATCATGAAAGCACCAGTGAAAGAATGTTACAGAGGATGCAATGGGGTCACAATTTGGGAATGGGAATGGTCATGTTAGGACCTTAAGGTTTATGCATTATAGTTAGGGCTCAGTTAATGTAGATAGTGGATCTCGAGATCATGTTTATGAGATATCGAGATGGGCTTAACATGTTTTGGGTTTTCGGTTTGCTTGTATGGGCTTAGGATATCGATAATTTAACTTGTATCACCTATATAATGTGGCTTGATTACACATTATTAGGTTGAACATCATAAGGCATTTGTGGACTACTTGTATTAGACGAAATTCTAACCGTATGCAAGTTTGTTCTTTGAATATTCGGTGTTCATCATTCTTCTTCGTCTCATCTTGTGTTTCTTGTTTATTGTGTTTATTGAATCGACTTGGTTGTGTGTTTCCGCCATACAAACAGGTTAACATTGATATCATATTGTTGAGATCCAAATTCGGGGAAAACAAGTGGTATCACATCCATTAGAACCTACTTCTAGGCTTGGTTTATGATATCAATTGATTCAATAAAGGTTCTCGGTGTTTCGACAAAGATTCGAGATGTTTTTGCGTGTTTCTTGAAGTTTCGGTGACATGATCGTATTTCGGTGTTCTTTAAAAACTCATTGAAATTGCTATAATCTGCTTTGTTGATCTTTCAGAAGCTGGAATCGAAGAACAAGGATCTTGATAAGATTTCGAAACAAACCTGTAAAGATTTTGAGAAATCTTCAAATCCCAAATTTTTCGGACTTTCAATTTTTATCTCATAATTCCTTGTTTTGCAGGTTTTCAAGTAGAGATTTTGACAACAACATTCCATTTCCGAGTTGCTGATCAGATTTCGAGTTGGAAGTGTTTCAGTTTTCGATAAAAACAACATTGTGTTTTCGAGTTGGAGATTTCAACAACAACATCAAACTTTGAGTTTTCGAGTGCACAGGAGATTTCGAGTTCCCTTGATGTCACACCCCAACCGATGGCGGGAACATCGGGATGGGACGAACGAGATTGCTCAAACACAACTTAACACTAAATTTGCGACAATAAATTAAAATTAAAATTTCATTTCATTTTATCAAATTCAAACATTACATTCTCTCAAAAGGAAATACAACGAATTTCAAGTTACAAGACTAAAAGGTAAGAATGCATAAATTAGTGCGTTTCTAAATCCACCCTAAGTAGATTTCTTGCATCATCAAATATTTCCTGCAACATGTATAAATATCCGTCAACACAAATTATGTCGGTGAGCATACTAGTTGTAACAACCCTCGAAAAGACCCATAAACAAAACCAGAAGTGTGCATGATGAAGCTTGAAAACTTGACGGTTGATGAACCAACCCGCACAAAAGTACCTTTATTAGACTCACAATTAAAAATCGAACCATTTAGGATCAAGACAAGGACATACGCGATAAGCACCAGCACAAAAATTGAGAAAAACACGCGATTGGGCGAAGAAGGCGGCCGAGGACACGTGACGTCGAGGCGCCACGTGTCAGACCTATGCTGGACACGTGGCAGGTCTAGGCCAGGCCGACCCTCCCGGCGACACGCGGAAGAAGACAAGGTATCTTCCGCGACGCGCGGGAGAGTCCAATTTTGGCTATAAAAGGGCAGGTCTGGGAGAAGTTCAGTTGCACCAATTGGATTTCGAATCGACACTTCTTTCTTTCTCGAATTGTTGTTCTAATACCAGAGCCCCTAAAACCCAAAACTCTGCCATGTTATCAGAGTAATAACTCGAATCACTGGTACGGCACTTTGTCCGATTGATTGAAACGATCCAACAGATGTTTAAGTGCTGCCTGTATACGGCTATACTTTGTCATTCGTTGTAGGTTTTGATCTCGTGATTATCGTTAAAGTTGAATTGAGTTAATACACTAATACTTGTGCATTGTGTGTGTAATTAGGAAACCATGCTTTAACCAACAGACTAGTACAGACACCTTAAATATGCAATGTAAGTCATTCTCTTTTTATCAAATTGCTTTCAAAACCCTAAATGTTTTCTTAAGTAATATTAGTGGTTTAGCGGCTAAGAGGGCAACGTGAGCTGTTGACATTATGGGATACCTTCCCTTGTTGCGGGATCCTCAAAGCGAACTCCTCTTGCTTAGATCTTGTATGGGGGTTGCAAAGTTGCTATTTGGTTTGCGAACTTGCCATCCCCCCTTTGTGGATGATGTTGTTTCATGTTTTGATAAAGGTCTTCGGGAGGCAATAGAAGACATTGTCGTATGTGGGGGGCCTTTTTGTGAACTCCAGTGGCGGATCGCGACATTACCAATGCGGCTTGGTGGGTTGGGCCTTCTCTCGGCCCGGGATGTGGCCGCCCATGCCTTTGTGGCTTCCAGGTCTCAATCTTGGGAGTTACAGGACCACATCTTACGTAACAGTGGGGTTGCTAACACTGACTCGGATTTGCCAGCGCCTTGGAACGCTTGCATGAATCTCTCCCTGACTTTGATCTCGACGGTTTCTCTAACAAGGACACCGCCCCAAAAAGCCACATAAAACTTTGGTGAATGCCCTTTGTTGTCGAATCGCAAAAAGTTTGGGAGAAGATTTCCATTTGTCCCCCCCCCCCGCCAGAAAGTCATCATTGAATGCCTACAGAGGCCTCACGCTTAGGATTTCTTAACTGTTATTCATATTGAAGGTCTCGGTCAACGTATGTCAGCGATGGAGTACCGGTCAATCCTTAAGTACCATCTGATGATCCCCATGTTCCCGAATGACGAAACTTGCCCAGTCTACCGTAACGCATGCCTGGATAAATACGGGGAGCATGCGTTACACTGTAGAGAGTTGTCGGGGTTTAAGTATCGCAATGACTTTGTTCGAGACGCGTTAATGGATATTCTCAGACGAGCAGGGATCTCAGCAAAGAAAGAGGCACCGGTTAGTTTTCTTACAGACCCGGCTTGCGTCAATCTCACAGGTGTATCCCCCCTAGCTGGGTTCCGGGAAAATGGGTTTGTGGCAGGGCAAGCGGTACTGAAAGCAGAGTCAAAGAAGGTGGAAAAGCACGCGAAAGCTTGTGAGGATAATCAGCATGCCTTTGTCCCCCTGGCGTTTGACACGTTCAGCTCCTTGGCGCTAGAGGCGGTTCGGTTCTTGGCAAGAGTTCAGCATGTGGTCCACAACAACTTTTCGACCCCTCAGGGGCGAGGCTTTGTTTTTAGTAAATTAGGGTTTTCTATTCAGACAGGGGACGGCGGCGCCGTTTGTTGCCCGTCTACCTGCTATCCTTATGTAATTTGCCCCATGATTGGGAATTAACCGTATGAAAGAATGGTAATAAATAATAACTCACTACGGGTACAAAAAAATTTGATAAAAAAATTTATTATCAATTTTAATGGTGCACTTTGCACCTAAATTCATGTTAATTCAATATAATTTTGTTTCTTACAAAAATTACAGTGATTAAGTCTTTGCATTATGATATTACAGCTGGTATGTGGGGTATTGTATACATTACTTGATAAGCTTTAGTATTGGGCAACGGGTTAGCTAATAGTAATATGACCATAGTCACCGAAATGGGCGAGTGACAAGTACTGTGGGTAATTGAAAGATATAAGCAAATACAAAAAATCTTAATGTTGTAAATTAGAACAAATATGTTTTTACAACAGAATGAACTCACCAGTATTTTTCGCTGACCAAATGTTTTTAAAACGCGTTTCAGGTGATTTAATGTGAAGTGAAGAAAAGTGCCGCGAAGCACTTCCGCTTAAATAAGTGGCTATGTAAACCTGAATCAAACGTGTTTTTGTAATCAAGGATTTATCCCAGTGAAGATCCTTTATGTAAATACGGGTTCTACCCCACAGTTTATGAAATGAAAATTCGGTGTTTTGAAACTCTGATATTTTTCCTGACATCTGGTCCTGATAAGTTTTCCGCTGCGAATTTAATAAATACCGGTACCACTCATGTCTGCATCACGGCTCCCGCCCGAGGTAGGGTCGAGGGTCGTGACAGAAGGTGGTATCAGAAACACTGGTTTAAGCTAATTAAGTATTGTGAAAATACTAAAGATTAGTAGTTAGGAATTAGATTACATGCTTCTGTGAAATTTGTGATATTAATATTATATTCGAATTTCAGAGTTCGTGTTTTCATTGTTTTTGACTAACAGTATGAGCGCTAGAGAAGTAGCAGACGCGTTCCAAAATATATCTGTTAATAATAAAGATATGGAGACTTCTGAGAGTCAATCCGGGTACAAAGCTGATACGGACGAACCAATGATCTTCCAAGCGCAACCTGTCACACCCCGATTTCCGGTGGGCCCGGATAGGTACAATCGTGATGGCTGGATAACAGTTATCACAATATAATAATATGCAGCGGAAGTATTAGATTAAAATTAATAAAATAAAGGTTGAATGTATGAAAGTAATTACAAGCGTTCAATACAAGCCCACAGGCAGGATCCAAATAAACAGAGCTTTAGACATCATAGTCCTTAAGCTTCAGGAGTGCAAATTCCTTAGCCTTCATTCTAGCCGACCCGTAATCCCAGCCTATAATAAGGTTCGGTACCTGCTGTACAATCTTTTGAAAAATACGCCAGCCAAAGCTGGTAAATACAATTAACTGACTCTTTTAAAAATAGTTTTTCGAAAAGAGTTTATACATATCAGAAAACCCGTAGGAGATCTTTTAAATATATCTTGGGATTATTCTTGTAACGAGATTATATACTTGCTTAACCCATTGGGTTGTTCGGACATGGTATCAATAACCCCCAATTACAATAATTATCAAGTAAACTGAATAAACCGTATTCATACACTTTTGCGCAATCATAGGCGACTTACTTATGTAATAACCGTCCCAAGAGGCATATTTGCAATCCCAAGTTTACACTAAAATAAGTCAAGAGTATATTGACCCAAGTCCGATTATCTGGGGGGTACTATAGTCTGGAATGAACAGATTTATTATCTGTTAGAATGTATACGGGTAAAAGGTAGTCCCTTTAGATATGACCCGATACTTAAGAATAAGTTCGCTAGATTAAGTGTATACGGAATAGAATGTAGTTTAAACCCAACAAGTACTAGGACTTGTATAATATGGGTAAACATAATACATTCTGGATTTTGAGATCAAAACGATAAGGTTAAACCCGTTTCAGTAAACTTATGTAAACTAGTTACGTAAGTCTAACCGTATGCGTATAAGCGATGACGGGTAACCGGATGAGTCATGAACAAGTTCCATATGCCAATACACGTTAAACAAGTTATAATATCAGTAGGATATCAACTTGTATGCTCGTTAAGGTTTTAAAATCAAATTATGCCTTATAAGGGCATTTTGGTAATTTTACTACTTATAAAAGGAGCTTGCAAGTAAACTGATGTCATGGTCATAAACATTCTGTAAAAATGTTTAAATTATGATATCATATCAGTAGGATATCAAATATATGTGTGGTTTACGCTTTAAGACCAAACTATACGCCGTAAGGGCATTTTGGTCATTTCACACATAGTTTTGAAAACTTATTTGGGATTATGAGTTTAGGACTTATACCTACTATAAAAATATTCATTATGATATATAAAATCAGTAGGTAACAAGTCTTGGTTCATAAGTATGGTTTAAAACCATACTACGCGCCTAAACGGCATTAATATCGTTAAATGACGATTTATGCGAAGATTTTATGAAATTTAATGTTATGACCAGCTTTGAATACTTAAAGTATTTTATTTGTCATAACATATCAGTAAGAAAAAGGTTTTTGTTTGAATATTATGTTTAAAACACATTTTATTGTCATAAGGGCATTATCGTCATTTATCGGCATTATATACGGAACTGAAGTTAAACTCAGTTTACATCCTGACTTAGCATCCCAAATAATCCTAATTATCATATCATATCAGTATACAATGAGTTTTATGCTAAAATTATGTTTTAAAACTAATTTTATACTTAAAAGGGCATTTTTGTCCTTTTAAAAGCATAGTTTACGCTTATATGCGTAAACTTAGTTTATGACCAGATTATAAGCACCAAAATATTCTAAACATGTTTAATGATCAGTACATAACTCATTTGCATGCTCAATTATATTTAAAACCTTATTTTTAAACAAAAGGGCATTATAGTCAAAGTACGACATAATAACGGAACATGCGCATAAACTCAGATTCCTAGTCCGATCGTGTAATATAACCTTACGGGGTTATACTACATTATATTACGATAATAACGGAACCTAAAATCAGTAGCATACTAGTCTAATTCGGTTTATAACCAAAAGTCAACGTAGAAGTCAAACTACGCGACTTTCGGTTGCGAACCGACCCTAAAACGGGAATTGACGAGCCGAACATGTTTACACATGTTCTAATAATTATTACCGAGTTGTTTAAGTTATAAAACGTATTTTAGGATACTTCTAAACTCATATCGCAATTATTTTAAAAACTGACCCGTTGACTTTTTAATTTAATATTACTTTGACTCGTCAATTGACCAAGCAAACGTGGTAATTAGGAGGTGCTCTTTTGATGGAATAACACCTACCTAATTATGATCACGTAGTCATGTTCGTTGCGAACAATGGCTTGACCTTTTAAGGTCTTACTAAAAGTCAAAGCGTTTTATCATAAACGCTTGACTTTTTGGCTTTAAGAGCAAAATAAAATAACTAGCCATGAAAGGAACACTTACAAGTGTCCTAAGGACTGAAGAGGACTCAATGGTTTGCTCCTGATGCTCAGGAGCTCCCAACTTAGAGTGATAGAGAGAATTCAAGGAATGGTGCAAGATTTGAAGGTGGATGATCACCTCTATTTATAGTGTTTGGGGACATTCTAGGATCATGCCAAGTGTTTAGGGGGCTCCTAAGATCACTCCAAGTGTTAAAACAGGTGTTAAAAACCAGCTAAGATCCCTAGTTTTCGATTTTATGAGTGAAGGAGTGGTATGTGTGGGCTGCAAGGAAGAACCTGCAGCTGTAAGTTGAATTCTGTGAAAATCATGCCGTCGCCGCACGCGACGGTGAAAGACTTTTGTCTTCGCGCGACGCCACGGCTCCATATAGGTTTCAAAGTTTGGCAGATTTAGTCCCTGTACTTAATTTGTTGTGTTTTGACACTTTTAACCCCTTTTAACCCACTTTCTAGGTTGCGTAAAGGTGTTAAGGCATAAGTAACTTGGTTTATGCCCTCCTTATCAATAACATACAAGATATTAGGTATACCCAGGATATGACCAAGCATCATAAAACTCTCGGTTCGTTAAAAGGTCATTCAGAGGTAAGAATTAACATGTTGACGCTTTTAACCCTTCGTCGCGCAAACTTTCAAACGATTACGCAACTTTCAAACAATTATGTAAACGGCTCCTCACGTCCAACAAGTGGCTCATATGAGAATACGGACACCGTATACGGTCACTCAGAGGCTTGTTTCAGCATGTTGACACTTTTAGTCCTTCCATAAACATAGTTTTCATTTTTGACGAAAATAGTCCCTCTTAACCAAGTTTTGACATAATTAGGATTAGGGACACGTGTCAATACATTATTGGACATGATTTTACGAGGTGTTACACAACTGCTACCTAAAGCACCATCAAAAAAGAGGAAGAGAATACTAGATTGGAAAAGAGGAAGGAAGAAGAAAGCGGCAGTTGCACCAAATACAAAAAGAACGGGAGAAGCAAAAGGAAAAGAAATTGTAGGTGAAAGTTCGAATCAAACCTCTATGCCGCTATCTTGGGAAGAGTTAGATCTAGATGATATTCTAATTTACTCTAAGAGTAAAGAGGAACACGCAGCGCATCTGCATACACTCCTGACATTGTTGAGAAAAGAGAAGCTTTATGCTAAATTCTCAAAATGTGAATTTTGGTTACAAGAAGTGCAATTCCTTGGACATCTGGTTAATCATGAAGGAATTCATGTGGATCTCACAAAGATCGAGGCAATTACTAAATGGAAAGTCCCTGAATCGCCAACAGAAGTACGAAGTTTTCTTGGACTGGCAGGATACTATAGACGGTTTATCCGAGATTTTTCTAGAATAGCCATTACATTAACCAAACTGACCTGCAAATCAGTTAAGTTTGAATGGGGACCGAAACAGGAAGAAGCTTTTAGGATTCTTAAGCAAAGGTTAACCAACACACCCATACTCGCATTACCAGAAGGAACTGGAAACTTTATAGTCTATTATGACACGTCTAAGTTAGGATATGGATGTGTGTTGATGCAACGTCAAAAGGTTATAGCTTATGCCTCTAGACAGCTTAAGAAACATGAAGAGAATTATACAACCCATGATCTAGAGTTAGGAGTCATAGTTTTTGCCCTTAAGATTTGGAGACACTATTTATATGGAAATAAATTTGTTGTCTTCACCGATCATAAGAGTTTAAGGTACATTTTTGGGCAAAAAGAATTAAATATGAGTTAGAGACGCTGGATGGAAGTTCTTAGTGATTATGATTGTGATATCCAGTATCATGCTGGGAAAGCTAATGTAGTAGCTGATGCTTTAAGCCGAAAGTATCATGAAAAGCCAAAACGAGTACGTTCTCTCAGATTAAATCTTCAAGTAGATTTAAATGAGCAAATTAGAAAGGTACAGGAAACAGCCATCAAGGATGATGCTGAAAGTTTAAAAGGAATGATTAAGGAATTAGAATAAGGATCAGATGGAATTTGGAAGTTCCATAAGAAAAGGATATGGATACCTAAACAAGGAAACCTACGCCACATAGTTCTAGAAGAAGCTCATAAGTCTAAATATACGATACATCCCGAAAGTGATAAGATGTATAAAGATCTAAGAAAGAATTTCTGCTGGATAGGAATGAAAAAGGATATAGCAAACTATGTTGCTAAATGTCTGACCTGTTCACAAGTTAAAGTTGAGCATCAGAAACCCTCAGGACTATTGCAACAGTTAGAGATGCTAATATGGAAATGGAAATTGATAACAATGGACATTGTTACCAAACTACCCAAGACAAGAAAAGGAAATGATACAATCTGGGTGATTGTAGACAGATTGACCAAATCTGCTCATTTCTTACCAATGAAGGAAACTTTCAGTATGGAACAGTTAGCCAAGCTATATGTAAATGAAATAGTTTCATTACATGGAATTCCTTTATCTATCGTATCTGATAGAGATAGCCATTTTACTTCTTATTTTTGGACAAGTTTCCAAAAAGCAATGGGAACCAGGTTAAATCTAAGCACTGTTTATCATCCACAGATATACAGACAAAGCGAAAGAACAATTCAGACGAATAGAGCTTGTGCAATTGATTTCGGAGGAAATTGGGATGACCATTTACCATTGATAGAATTTTCCTACAATAACAGCTATCATACAATCATTAGTGCTGCACCTTTTGAAGCACTTTATGGACGAAAGTGCAGAACTCCAATCTGTTGGGCAGAAATTGGAGAAAAGCAATTATCTGGACCTGAGATAGTGCAAGAAACAACAGATAAGATAATTCAAGTCAAGGAAATACTAAAAGCAGCATGAGATCGTCAAAAGAGTTATGCAGATAACAGACGAAAACCTTTAGAATTTCAAGTAGGAGATAAGGTATTATTAAAAGTTTCTCCATGGAAAGGAGTAGTCAGATTCGCTAGAAGAGGAAAGCTAAGCCCCAGATATGTTGGACCTTTTAAGATTATTAGAAGGATAGGGCCCGCAGCTTATCAGCTACAACTGCCAGAGGAAATGGCAGGAATGCATGATGTGTTTCATGTATGTAATCTCAAAAAGTGTTTAGTAGACGAATCATTAGTAATACTTCTTAAGGACATAGAGGTAAATGAGAAACTTAAGTTTATCGAGAAACCCATTCAAATTGAAGATAGAAAGATCAAGAACCTCAAACATAACAGACTAGTTCTGGTCAAAGTAAAATGGGATTCCAAGAGAGGACCAGAATAGACTTAGGAACTCAAATCAGAGATTCAAAGGAAATACCAACACCTGTTCCAGTAGACCTCGAGGACGAGATCTAAAACAAGGTGGGGAGGATATAACAACCCTCCTAGAACCCTTAACGTGACCCTAAAACGTTCCTAATATACCCCGTATGTGAGAAACGAACCCGAAACACCTTTATACTTAGAAAAATCAAATAAAAATAATTATTAGAGTCGCTTGCGGGCCGCGACGTAGTCACCATGGGTTTGTCGCGGGGCGCGATGGCCTAAACTTGTCCGGCACACAATTGCGCCACGTGTCGAACGCGTGGAAGGGCTACCCCTTGACTCGGCGAAGCTATAACCGCCACGTGGTCTCTCGCGGGCCGTGAAGGCCGAGGCTTACTTGGTCGCGGGGCGCGACAGACTGGCCGATCAGCCTATAAATGGAGGGGTCGAGCTCATTTGTTCAGTCGTTCAGAAATCAATTCTCTCTCTAATATTTTGTAGGCAATTACTTTACCCGGGCATAATACCTACTATAAAGCGAAGCTCTGCCTCGTTGTAAGTATTATAACCCTGCTATTACCCTACACGATCGATTTAGGGCTCCGTAACGCATGTCAAGGCTCTACCTGACTCAGTCGTTGGAGTTCTGTCTCGTGTTACACCCGATTGATTTAGGATTCCGTAATGCATGTCAAGGCTCTGCCTGACTCAGTCATTGGAATTCTGTCTCGAGTTGTAAGGTTAACGTGATTTGGGTTATTTTACTAACACGTGTGCATTGTTTAATTTTAATAGATAATAACCAGGAGATACACCAGGAAGCTCAAGTTTTACCTAAATCTACAATGTGAGTACATTCTCTTTTTAAATCTTTTTATAAGTACATTCACTATTTGAGAGTACATCCTTGTGAGTCAAAACGTTTTACCAAAACCTTAAATATTTTCAAATACAGTTACAGTGATTAAGTCTTTGTAATTCTACAATTGATGCCAGTATTATGGGGTATGTATACAGTACTTGATAACCTTCACAATTGGGCACGGGTATCCAATGTGTGATATGACCATAGTCACAGATCCGTCGAGTAACACGTACTGACCGAGTAATTGTGTAGATTTAAACATTGTAATCTCCCTTAGTACTGTAATGTGTAAACAGACGATGCTTTACAAAATGGAATGTACTTGCCAGTATTTCTTGCTGATAAAATGTTTTTAAAACGCTTGGAAAAGTGGCTATAAAAGTTACCTAAATAAAAAGGAGTTTTTGTTTTCAATAAATAGGGTTTATCCCTACAAATGTATTGTCAAATGAACTTGGGTTTTATCCCAAAGAGTTGTTATAAAAAGTTTGGTGTTTTACTCTGATAAAAATACCTCCTAACTACGGTCCGGATGTCTCATTTTCGCTGCCAAATTAATAAACACCGATACCACCCATCTGAGCTCGCGGCGCCCGCTCCCGGGGTAGGGGTCAGGGGTTGCGACACAAAATAAAAAAAGTTGGTTAATTGTATACGGGTCGTATAACGTTATACGGCCCGTATACAAGACATTAAACAGTGATCGTATATTGAGTATATGAGCGAATAAAAAATTATAAAAGTTGTATACAACCCTTATAACTTTATACGGGCCGTATACAGTCTTGCAATTAGTCAGCAGTCATTACTTTTTAATGAACTCGAATTCAGAAAATGATGAGGAATGTAAGAAGAAGCGTTGGGATTCAAGGGTTTAGACGCCATGTCGCAGGAAGATGGGTACAGAAACCACCAAGGGGATAATGGATATTATACGGATATGAAAGTACGTTTAAATGGTGTTCAGAACTCCACTCCACTCCACTCTCACACTTAAAATTTTCAACCTCAGTTTCCAACATAACACGCCTCATTTCATCTTTTTTACTCTTTTCTTTGATTTCAACAAATCTTTTCAACAATCAGTAAGTAAATACACAACAGTTCTCCAATTCCAGATCAGTATTGTTTATCACCCTGTGTGAGCATTGGAAGCCCGACAAATAGTCTTGCAATTAGTCAGCAGTCATTACTTCTTAATGAACTCGAATTCACGGAATGATGAGTAATGTAAGGAGAAGCGTTGGGATTCAAGAGTTTAGACGCCATGTCACAGGAAGATGGGTACAGAAACCAACAAGGGGATAATGGATATTATATAAATACCAAAAGCTTCAGCCATGATTGTTTGATTTCCAGCAGAAGATTGTTGATTTTTCAGTGGAAGAAGGTGAAGAGTGTGGGTGAAATGGTGTGTATGAATGGATTGGAAGAATCTCGTTCCGTATTCTCTCATTTTCTATTTCTCGAAGAATTCCGTTCCGTATTCTCTCCTTTTCTAGTTCTCGAAGAATCTCGTTCTGTATTTTCTCCTTTTATAGTTCTCGAAGAATCTCGTTCCGTATTTTCTCTCCTTTTCTAGTTCTCGAAGAATCTCGTTCCGTATTTTCTCCTTTTCTAGTTCTCGAAGAATCTCGTTGCGTATTTTCTCCTTTTCTTGTTCTCGAAAAATCTCGTTCCGTATTCTCTCCTTTTCTAGTTCTCAAAGAATCCAGTTCCGTATATAGATGTCAATGATAAATGTCAATGATAGATGTCATTGATTGATGTCAATGATAGATGTCAATGATTGATGTCAATGGTAGATGTCAATCAAAGTTACACAAGGCAATTAAACCTTACAAACACCATCTAAAAACTTATATAATATGCTTCATATATTAAACATAAAATAAGTAAAATATATTCCTCCATTCATTGCTTCACTTGACCCAAAAGATGATAACTTTCACCAAGGTGTTTATAATAAAACTTCAAGCATTCTGAACCCTAGCTACAAACAACCCAACAAACCCTAGCTAGAAACGGTTCCCATAAACTAACTTATACGCGATAAATCTCTGTTAATCAACTTATTCCCACCGATTTTCGCTTTTTTAGCACATCTAATTCCGACGTACAGTTCACCGTTATCTGCTCCATGTAGTGAGTTGTTGATATGATTAGACCACGAAAGTACTCCATCCGATAGTTAACAAACGAACATCGGCAGGGTTCTGGTGACAACCCACACGGCATACATCGGTTGCGAGCAAGGAAAACTTTTACAAGGAACGTATAACTTGATATCAGAACATCCTTGATTAATACAAGACGCAGGAATTCATGGATTTAGGTTGGCTATGATCTCTATTCGGTCATCTTTCCAAACTGCAACACACGAATATGTGATTCCCAATTTGTAACATATCATCACAAAGCCACTGTGTTTATATGCAGTGTACAGTGTTCTAATATCACCATATTCAAGCATTCTGAACCCTAGCTACAAACAACTCAACAAACTCTGGATACTGAAAACCTTCAGCATCCGTACCCTCAGTACTATCACACACCCACCGTCGTCGCCATCCAACAAACTCCGAATACTAAAAACGCTATCTAAAGAATTACTAAAAAAATTATTAAACGGTTGTTCGGTTTTACACAAAAACTTATATACGGGTCGTATAGTATTATACGGCCCGTATACAGATCTTAAAACCCCAAAAATCTGATCAAACCTCACAAAAATAAACACATTTGCCATATAACATTATATTGCTCGTATACAATTGTATACGGCTCGTATAATGTTATACGGCCCGTATATATATAAAACAAAAAAAGATTCCGTTGCATTTATTTCTGTGCAAAATCATTCTATATAGGCCGTATAACCTTATACGGCTCGTATACACTAGGGATGTGAAAATAAGATTATAGGGGTGTATGTATAAAAGGGGCATAAATAAGAGCATTCACATCCATGACATCAAATTCTGTGTGTGGTGTTTTTAAAATATAAAGAGTATTAAAAGTGGTTGTGAGTGGAGGAGAGAGAAAATGTTACTGTTCATCTGTATATTTGGGGGGACACTGTTCACCCCTATAATTTTTTAATATATTTTGAAAGTGGTTGTGAGTGGAGGAGAAAGCAAAGGTAATGATAAATGTATAAAAAATATTATTTAATTAAAAAAGAAAGAGAAAATATAGTGTTTTTTAGTGTAATTTAAGGTGAAAATATGATGGAATGGATGTGAATGCTAGGAAACTAATTTGATATGAAAGGTAGCTACCCAAATTTTGAAATGGAGTGGGTCCAAAAGATTTAAAGCACCCTCAGAAACAGGGAATGTTAGCAGCACCAAATCAATCATATAATCTACATCAATCATATAATCACTCACATACATCAAATAATAAATAATGGAATATCACTCACATACATCAAATAATAAATAATGGAATCTAAGTGTTGCCATGTCCCTTGGCCTTGGTTACTTATTCAATGCTTGCAAATAAAATCCAGTGACATTTATGTAGGTAGTTGAAAGTTGTATCATAATATCAAGATTTAATTTCAACATATACATTACGTTACCTGTATAGGTGTCCTAGTAAGGTAAGTTTTGTGACAAAAGTATACGGATGGTCTAATATTGTCGTATTTGGTAATGTTAAATTTATGTACAATTATTATTTTACTTTTTCTTAAAAGCAAAACATATCTCTATGACTATCTATCTCCATCCTCTTGCTCTTTATGCTTGAATGAAGACCCACTCTCTATTTCGCCGTCCCACGATCTTCCATCAACATGGTAATCCTCCAACAAACACACATGTCACAATCGCCTCCCCGATCCAACCATTTATGGATTCTACTAATTTTCATGCTGGTTGCTTGGTTTTTGAGTATTCATTTAGGAGGAGGGGTGTTCAAAGCACACCAATCTTTTGTTGTTTATTGGAAGATTATGATATGGGTATCCGTAAGATCTAGTATTAGTTGAAGAATCGATTTGTCTTAAAGAGATATTCTAGTGGTATGGTGTCCCTCTATCAAAGAGGTGAAGTACTAAAGGCCAGGGTAAAAATTCTACAAAGTGCATTTGTAGATGGTTAATATGAGTAGTTTAGGATTAGGAATCATTCTAAAAAAAGTTAAAAGACCTTAGAGTTAATTGCCAAAATTGTCCCTGAGGTTTTGGCACGTTTGTCATTTTCGTCCAAAATGACCTTTTTGTACCATTTTGCCCCCCACGTTTGGCATTTTTTTTTGTCATTTTCATCTAAATGACTTAGTTAAAAACACTGTTTAATGAAGGGTATGTTTGAAATTTTACATTTATAAGTAGGGGTATTTTGGTCTTTTGGCTTTATCATTTTATATTAATAAAAAAACATTCTTCTTCATCCCTAGTCACCCCACCCGCACCTGCACCTCCACCACCACCACCACCCTACCAGCCATTACCACCATTGCCAAATTTGAAACCCTACCACGCTAGCCATAACCACCATTATCGGATCTGAAATCCCACCCAATTCTATCAAAATTCGTTCAACAAAATAACAACAATTCAATTTTTCTTCAATTTCCCGTAAAAAAACTGTTGACATCTCCTTGATTTGACTCAATTCTTGAACAAATCCAAAACGTATTGAGCCCTACTCGACTCAATTAAAATGAATTCTAAGGTTTCTAAAACAAAATCAACATGATGAATGAAACTGATGCAAATGTAACACCGCTCCATCTGAGCAATTGGGTCAGTTTCTACCTCCTTCACGTCTCCTTTGAACACATCTTTACCAGAAGTCAGATCCACACCCGAACAAAACAACTGACCCAACCCGGACAGTATGATAACCCCCACAGAGTCGTCGGAGATAAGTTGGGTGGAGAAGTACTGCCTGCGATGATGAACATTTATACAAAGCATGATGATCAGATTTTTTTGTTTGAATACAATATATAAATGGAAATAAATAATCAGATATACATTTTTATATAATATATAAAATGATAAAGCCAAAAGACCAAAATACCCCTACTTATAAATGTAAAATTTCAAACATACCCCTCAATAAACGGTGTTTTTTTAACTATGTTAGTCATTTGGATGAAAATGACAAAAAATGCCAAACGTGAGGGGCAAAATGGTACAAAAATGTCATTTTGGACGAAAATGGCAAACGTGCCCAAACCTCAAGAACGATTTTGGCAATTAACTCAAGACTTTAATAATGTTCTTTAAAAATTATTATGACAAACTAAAAAGAATGGATACATGGGAAAAGAAAGTTACATTTTCATGAAAACAATTTATGCTATAAAATTACCAGTTTACTTTAATTTGGGCCTAATAACCTTTAATGTATAAATTCGTACTTGTAAATTATGAAGAAATTGTAAATGAAATATTCCAAACTCACGAAATTCGTGACTAAAGCAAGATTTACATGTCGATCGAAACTTTACCAAACAAACATGTCGATTGAAACTTTATCAAACAAAAATAGGAAAGATATATGATGGAGACAATGCATAGGAGATGCATACACATTCAAAGAAGACAATGAAAGACCAGCGACAACAAACGAAGATAGAACATGTTCTTGGTGTGTTGTATGTTCACTTCTTATTCAGTGTATTTGGGTACCCGACATACGTAGCTTCAAAAATTAGTGATGATTCAAACTTCAACTACCTCAAAGTGACCGTTATCAACTTAACATTTTAACGATGACAAACAACCAACTTTTAATGTTCATAATCACATTATTAAATAAGGTAAAGGATCAAATAAAAACAAAATTAACTTACGAAACGTACGAATTGAGGGAAAAAGCAAAAAGTGGCGGTGTCATTTTGGTAATTATCAGCAACTTCAAAATTACTGGGGAAAAAGCAAAAAGTGGCGGTGGCAATCTGGTAATTATCAGCAACTTCAAAATTACTCTACTATTTTGAGCATCTGTAGAGTAATTTTGAGCATTTGTAGAGTAATTTTGGAAAATGTAGGTTAATTATCAAATTACTCCAGTAGAGTAATTTTGTTACCATTTAGTTATGGGGTTTAGCTTTATGGTTTTGTTTTTAGCTTTTAGTTGGGGGGGGGGGGGGGGGGGGGTTTAGGTTTTTTTAGGTTTTTGGGGGGTTAGTGTAATTTTGATAATTACCCTACAATTTTGATAATTACCCTACACGACCAAAATTACTCTACAGAAGTTCAAAATTACTCTAGTAGAGTAATTTTGAAGTTGCTGCTAATTACCAAAATGGCACCGCCACTTTTTTTACTTTTCTTTCAATTCGTACGTTTATTTTATTTTCACATGAACTTAACTCTATTAAATAAAGGATAACAAGCAAAATACAGCATTTGTCTTTCAAATGGAATAAGTTTCCATACACTTATCACGAATTTAATTCAACTCTTTTCTAGTGTATAAGCGTCTCATTTTCATGAATAATTCAACTCTATTAAATAAAGGATAACATGAATAAGTTTCCATACACTTATCACGAAACCCGAGCGGGGACCCGTTGTGTTAGACAGAGACTGAATCGGTGGAGCATCTTTTCACTTCTTGCTTCTTTTCTGTGGTTTTGTGGCAGAAGATTAGTCAATGGTGCCGGATTCCCCCGATTTATGCTTTTTCTTTCAGAGATTTGCTCGAGATTTATAAAGTGGGTCGCTTCGATGCAGCAAAGAGGTCGGTCATTCAAGGTATCATCATCGTCTCTTGTTGGAGTTTATGGCAAGCCAGGAATAAAGTCGTTTTTTCGGACGCCGAGGCCAAAGTGGAGAAGGTTTTTAGTGAAGTTAAATCGTTGGGATATTTGTGGTTTAGGCATAGATCGAAAAACAATCATATCTCATGGTTGGATTGGTGTAATTTTTCCTTGTTGTAAGCTCTTGTTTGGGTACCCGCTCGGGTTTCGGGCTTGGGGTGTTGTTTTAATGAAGTTTTCCTTTAAAAAAAAAAAAACATGAATAATAATGGGGAATATCTGTAAAAATAAACAATAAAAAATACTTGAAATGCTTGGGAACAAGTGTTTTGGATCTATAGAATTTCTTCCCCCAAGAACATCATATTTATTATGTGCACGTGTGTGCCTGTTTCTATCCATGCATCAACCCTAAAGCGGTCAAATCCAGAACTTCTTGTTATATAATTTTTTTAATAAAAAAAAAACCTGATTATTCGGCTAAATCTAATGATAAAACGTCATCTACATTAACGTAGCAAACACAGGCAGTGCCGGTGACTTGATCCGTCATCATTCCAGAGAAAACTCATCGTACGAAAGCCCTCTTTGGTAAAATCCCAATCTCAACCAGAGAAAAAAATCATGGGTCTACTAATGCACCAGAAGCTCATTGGCCTATTGTTACGCAATTGTAATTCGTAATTTGAAAAATGTGAAGACTCGTAGTGGTTAACTAAGTGTGAAAAAATGGTGATTCATCTCAATGGCATATGGATGGAAGGGCACTTACACTCATAAGCCTAAGGGGTGTAGTGGTTATAAGGCGGTGGGTTATGGAAAGGGAGAAGAGGTCGGGGAGGTCCGGGGGGAAACATACACCCCCCCCCCCCCCCAGCCGAGATCATTTCGGTACAAATGGGAACAATTCCCCAACCTCCCCAATTTGCTTTTGTGCAATTTTCAAAAATCAAGCCCTTGAATAACGATTATATTTAAATTTTTTTTTTTTATTTATTATAAAACCTATACATACCCACACATTTAAAGATAAAACTCTCAACCCTCTAAACCTGTATATAAGGCTTATTATATAATCCTCTTCTTTAAATCACAAAATATTCTCTTCAAACTTTTTATATAACTTTGTTAAAATTTTGTCCAAGATAGCCATGAGTTCATCATCATTTGAGGAAAACGTTGTAAACTTTTACTTTAACGCGATGATGGAGACGGCGAAAATTAGTGTAGGAACTAGGTTCACTTTTTATAAAATATAATTACAAAATATATAATAACGAGACTCTCGTTCTTCGTAGAAAATATCATAGTACAATACCGGTTGCAATAAATAAATGAAAAGAATATAAAATATAATTTTATATACCAATCTTGATTCAAGTCGCATCTCTGGTGGGTCCTTCAAGCGCATTTGATAGCATCCTAGACTCGAGTATTCATCATCTTGAGTCTTGAAAAATACTCCTTAACTGCAACAAAGAGCACACTAAAACGTTGACGATTTTGGTTGAGGCACGTGTTCAACACGCTTCCCTTAAAACAGATTTCGCGCCTCTACTAAAGACGACACGTCTGTCTCCCAGGGTACAACAACCGAAGTAGTATGTACTGCCGGAGATGGCCACACGCCCGAGGTTACACAGGATAAAATTATAGTGTTAGAACTTGTGGAAAATAATGATATGAAGATGATGAAATTGAATAGAGACAACATATCTCTCTAAGTACCCAACACATGGGTCTTCAAGTATCTCTAAGAACTCTTCTAATTTTTTTTCTCTAAAATTCCACTTTTCAATTCTCTACTTGTAATTAGCTTCATCAAGTTAGGCATATAACATACTCTGCATACAAGAGATATGGGGTAGAGAAGAGTCTCACTTTATTAGAGAAATAAACTCTAATAAAAACTAATAAATTGACATAAAAACTCTACTAAAAGTCTCACTTTATTAGAGATTTTATTAGAGACATAAACTCTAATAAAAACTAATAAATTGACATAAAACTCCACTTAAGAGTTTATCACCCATTTGAAGAGTCTAGTAAATAATTATAATTTTACTAAATTATAATTTCACTAAATTAATATCCATTCACACCATCTAAATTTTCAACAATCCCCCACATGAATGGAGATTGTTCTAAACACATAAAATTTCCAATGGAACCTCGACAGTTGAGTTTTGCATACGATAGGTAGGTGTTACCCTTTGAACCTTCGCTCATGAAATGCACTTAGCCCACTAGCTCTGAGTAGATCTCGATGTCTTTGAACTCGTCTGCCGTTTGTGTAGACGACAATACACTTCACACAAGACTCTCCCTAGCGGGGTCGTCTCCTCATATTCGTGTCCAATAATGGTCGTGGAACACTTTCCTGGTTCTGCGAGAGCTCTAGGAATTGTTCCCTCAATTCCATTGGAAGCGACCCCACTTCTCTCTAACATTGGTGATTCTCCTTAGATCATTAAAAGCATTGTGGTTATCGTGATTTATCCAAATCATTTACCACATATTATGCTTAGCCTCACTCTTTGTCACTGAATATCATAGGAATAGACTAGGACGTATTTAAACACCCTTTTATACTTTGGGGGTATGTATAACCATATATACATATCATTTATGCCCCCACAGTGACCACCTTTAGGCATATGAGTTAGTTGTCCTATTGAACTTAGATCTTGGGATCTCCAGTCAACTAAGTTAGGTGTCCTTCACATGCCCTTTTTCCATGGGCTTCAGTCTCATTCCACAACTTGATCTCTAATAAACCCTCAGGTTGTTGGATCCATAACATTAACAAATAACTTTGCGTATTTGAGATCAGTTGTCATGATGTGTTCTTAACTCGTAAGTTAATTTTGCCTATTGTTAACTTCGAAGACTATAACCTCAGTGGCCATCTGAATCTGGTTATTGTCACACCCTGACTTTTGCGGAAGCGTGATTGTTGGTGTGACTTCTTAATACCATTGCATACGATCATAACAACACTATATGATAAAACCAGTAGATGTACATCCATTAATTTAAGTTTAAAAGTAGTACAACATAATTGTCTGAAATGTCGATACCAAATTCAAGTTACAAACCATAACATATTTTAATGAGTTCAGAAAGACTCGACAAAAGATTTTAAAACAAACCCGAGTTTAGGACCACGTATCTCGTCCAGGATTAAGATACGTCTCCTAAGCCCTAATGACTTGGATGACATCTTTATACACAACGCAACTTAGAAACTCCAACGCCCGCCAGATCCATTTACTAATTTCCTGAAATACATGTAGTTTGAAAAATCAACATAAAGTTGAGCGAGTTCATGTGTAAGTGAGTATGTATAAACCTTTGTAATGTGACTGTATGTATGAAAATCCCTGGTATGTAGCAATTAAGGAAAAAGAGATCACCATTGGGTTGCAAAGCCAATGATATGTGTGAAGTGATGCAGGAAGACTCAAACCTAGCAAATTTGTGTGTCGGGCACATAGTCACCGCCTGGTCCACTCAGCGGACTCAGGAGCGGGGCTTGCTACACCCAAATAGATCTATCACTCATGTCCCTCGGTCCTACAACGAGGATTAATGGCCTCAAGTTCCACCTACCCACTCACATGATCTAAGTAGTAAACCCTCCTTAAGCTAACCATACCATGTATATAAAAGTCTGTAATAATTGTCGCATGTATTTCACCCCCGAAGTATAAAACTGAAAACAGTTAAGAGAAAAGGGGGAACATGAACTCACTGTATTGCGTCTTCGTACTTGTAACCCAAATCTCCGCGGCAAACACAACTACCTACAATGGTCTAACGTCTATTAGACGAACGGGTCGTGCCTTGTTTTAGTATCTATGTTTTTGAGTTACGATTTCTTGACATAATTCCAAGTTATAATCACCAGTTAACATTTGGATTAATTGCTAAACAATATTTCATATTCCTACTTCTCAAGTATTTTAACTTTGTATTTTCCTTCCCAAGGATGGGGGTATCTCATACATGTATTTTCGTATTTGTATTTGTATATCTTGCCAAGTAGTGGCGTCGTATTCCGGTGTATTGTTCCAAATAAAAATATGTTATTATATTCCCAAAACCATATATTTCAAGTCTTACTTAAATATATATAACTCATTGTGTTCAATCAGATATTGTCCCAGAATATATATATTTTTCTCGAAAATTATATATCTTCTAAATATACTAGGAAAATATATTTTTTTATCTCCCACCTGAAAAAATATATTCAACTCATTTGTCCAAAAATAACGTATTTCCAAAACATATGTATTTTTCCCCAAAAATAATATATTTTTATTTCTACAGTTTCCAAAATAATATTTTACCAAAATACGTGCAAGAGTATTTTCTGGAATATTACATAAGTTACGTTTTAGCGCGTCGTATTGCAATAATAATTGCGTAACTTAAATATTTATTTCGTGAGAGTTTTGGTATTATTTTAGAGTCGTAGTTTTTACGGTGTCATAAGTTATATTATTTTTTTACCCTAAAAATAATATATCTAGTTCACATAATAAACGAACAATCACACAAGAGTTTTAGTAATAAATATATTCTAAATATATTTATCAAATTTTATTTACGAAGATCAACCTCCGGCACTGAGTATTTTTGTAATAAAAATCATGGCGAAGTTTATTTTGAAAATAAATTTAGAAATATATTTGTAAACACTTACTAGAAAAATATTTTCTAAGTGTTGGATTTTCAGGAAAATTTCGCCAGAGTTTCCTTTGTAAGTGGAGGCGTCCACGCTTACTAGCGTATCATTTTCTTTAACATATAACCCATTAGATCGTTCTCAAATAACCAACCCGACATTTAGACGTGCAAAATACTACTTTTATCATTTCAGTTTTTAATATACAAAACTGGGCTGTTTTCGGGCATTTTATTAAAATAGTTATCTTATTCCAAAATTTCCCAAATTTTTACAGAATGTCTTATATGATCCAAATATTAATATGTAAAAATATAGGGGTCCAAACCATCACCAATATTTTATAGAAAATCATTTTCCGGACTACATTCAGATTCATCTTTTTCTGACTGCAGTCCACGGAATAATTTATTTAAAATTCCTCGTACGTCCGATTTATGAAATTCCAGTGGGAGAATTTCAAATACATCGGTGGTCATCTACAGTACAAATTTCATGAGCTAATTCTTCACAGAACTCAAGTTATGACGAAAAATACAACTCATATTTTCAGCAGAAAAATGCAGCTTAAGCTGCTGTTAGAAAATGACCCTTTAAAAATCGCAAACGAAGTCCAAAAATTATGATTCCGGTGCCTTTAGAACCGTATTTCATAATAACACGTTATAGACTCAAGAAAATCAGTTTTTTGTTAAGTTATGATCTGGTTACAGCCAGTTGAAGGTGGCTGAAAATGCTAATCAGCAAGCTGTTTATAGGTTAAATGTTACTAAAATGTATACCTACGATTACCATTCCTTCTAATAATGATTTATATCATAATGTGAGTCTTTTACAGCAAGTTATCACTTATATATCTCAGATTTATCATGTACTATTATCTTTTATCTCATGACCTTTATGTAAAGTTCTTATGTTCATGATCTTGTTTATGTTTTTAGAGTTTCTTAATATTTATCATTCTTTCAACTATTATCCACCAAAAATATGAACAAGATGAAGTTTTAAGGCACTTACTACTAGCACAAGGCTAGGGGAGTTTCAAAGCGTAAAAGTGGTGGATAAAAGAAAAAAAGAGCGGTCCTTGAGCTTCCGAGTGCAACAAGCTTACTTGTTGGACCTCTTGCACCTTTGAGTGTATGGAAAATGCTTGAATGGAAGGTTGAAGGTGGTTGTATGGTGGATGATGGTGGCGGCCGCAAGCAAGGAAAGAGGAAAGGAGAGAGTGTTTGTTGGTGGGTGTTTGATGAGAGAAGATGGAAGTCTTATGTGTTAATTTATAAACCAAGTCTTGTGTTTATCCAACATATATACTGTTCCTTTAACCAACAACAATAGCAATAAAATAATAAAATATCATGGGGGGTGTCCCCACTCTCACACAACCGGTTCGAATGGGGGGGGGGGGTAGGGGGTTGGGTTGTGATGGAACTAGTTACAATCTAGTTAAGTTTAAAGTGTTTAGTTAGTTTGTTATTGTGTGTTATCTAATATAAAGTGTGTTAGGGTGTTCGGGGACCCTAACTAGCTCAGAAAAGTAAAAACAAGGTGTTTGGCAGTATTTTTATGTTCCGGTTAAAGTCCTGTTGTTCGGGTGGATGTTGATCCGTTAAAGTGCTAAATAAAGCTTTAAAGTGTCTTTTATATTATTTTTAGTGACACATTAAATTCCCAACACTTTGGAAAGTATCTAGGACTATTTTGCCAAGCTTTTGCACTTTACTAGCTTAGTTAAATGCTGAATTTTGTGTATTAAGTGCAGAATTCTGCATTTAAAGTGCGTTTTAGGCACTTCCCGGCACTATAACTATCACCTAGTGACGCAGTTTTATGGTCCTCACTTCCCTACACTCCCTACTAGTGTAGTATCCTGTCTCTGGCTCATACTGGCCTCAAAATACTGTATGTCTTTGTGCTGGCATTGTCAGCATGTTTACTGGGTTATCCGCTCACTGTGCTAACTGTGCTTTGTGCATCAAGTTTGTCACTAAAGTTTGTGTGTAATAAATGGAGTGACAGTATGAATGTGATGCATGTGTATGTATGTATCAGAAATCAGAAAGCAGTTAAATCAACAGTTGTAATTTAGCACAGTCATTAAGCATAAATCCATATTAATTAAGCGTACGGATGCATGCAAATTTGACAGTTGTCACAGTTATAATATATATCTTTGTAAGATACGCTTATCATTTAAGGCAAACATATCTCCATTATGCACTACGACCTTTGTGTCCTCCACATAGTCGTCTGTTTGCAATGTTAGATTGGATTACAAAATCCTTATTGCCAAACTTTTATGATACAAATGCAAGACACCCCCTCATTTAAGTGTTATAGGATATCATCCAGATGGGGTAATGAAAACCATTTCTACACACCCTTATAGGGTTGTTTCTAAATGAATCCTCCCCCATATTTCTTGCCATTTGATCAACATTTCCGTAACACCACTTATGGCGAGATTTATACACATATGATTGAACAAGATCAACCTCATTGTATCAGTGAATTCAACTCATTGCATTAGCTTACATAAGCTTCAAAGCTGACCAAAGCAACACATGCCATTGTCATAAGTTTGTCACCAACTTAGAATAATTCTACTTTAACATCTAGAATAAGCTTAGACAATGAGTTCTCCTCATTAGCTTTTTCGAACAAACTCTTAAAAAGTTACATGCCAGAATTTGAGAGGAGAAGTGATTTAAATGAAACGAGCAATGAAGCAAAGCACCAAGGAGCCTTATTTATAGGTGAGGATCATGTTTCAAGATCATCACAGGTGTTATGGGGGTGTTTAGGATCATCCCAGGTGTACTAGTGGTAATCTAAAACCATCAACAAGCGCCTGGTATCGAATTACAGGAGTTTAAGTCGGTGAATTGCATAAACCTACAGCTGGCAGTGTTTTTCTGCACTGGGCACTCTCTTGCGGCCCGCGTAGGATACGGGGGAGGGTTTACGCGCCCCGCGACAACCCTTATTTCAGGTGAAAAATGTTTCAAGTTTGGCAGTTTCAGTCCCTGGTCCTTTATAACTCTTATAACCTTCATTTTAGGCATAAATGGCCCCTGTAGTTAGTTTGTAGAGGATCTTGGGAGTATAACCAAACACCGTTAGGTCTAGTTTCGTGGAATGATCACCGAAAACACTAGTTTCTGCTTGTTGACACCTTTAACCCTTATTCTTGGGAATTTACGTAAATAACGCTTATCGATATCGAAACCTCGTGAATTTATTAACACATATTCTTGAGAGTATAATCGAACATTACGAAGCCCTGGGTTCGTTAAAAGGCCACTCAGAGGTAAGAATTAACATGTTGACATGTTTAACCCCTGAATCTTGTAAACTTTCGTTTACCTTCACAAACGGCTTCTTATATTTGAATAATTACTCGTTTAAGAATATATTCTTCGTGTGTGGTCATTCAGAGGCACAAGTTTGGCATGTTGACACTTTTAGTCCCTTCGCATACATATTTTTATCGTTTGTCAACTTTAGTCCTTCAAACTCAAACTTTTACATGTTTAGAGTTTAGGACACGTGTCTTTACATAATTGGACACGTTTTTACGAGGTGTTACATCCTCACCCCCTTAAAAGAAATCTTGACCCCGAGATTTACTGAAACAAGTGAGGGTACTTTTGTCACATAGTGGACTCAACCTCCCACGTATATTCAGGGCCTCTACGGGCATCCCATTTAACTTTCACTATAGGCACGTGCTTCCTTCGGAGCTTTTTAACCTGTCGATCCTCGATCGATATAGGTCTTTCAACAAACCTCAGGCTTTCATCAATCTGTACGTCTTTATGAGATATTTCTAGCGATTCATCAGCTAGACATTTCTTTAAGTTATAGATGTGGAACACATTTTTAATTCCACTGAGCTCCTCAGGCAAGTTTAGCTTATAAGCTACACTGCCGACACATTCGATGATCTCGAATGGTCCGATATACCTTGGGCTTAGCTTGCCCTTCTTACCAAAACGCATCACACCTTTCCAGGGTGATACCTTTACTAAGACTTTGTCGCCTACCTCAAACTTTAGAGGTTTTTACCTCTTATCTGAATAACTCTTCTGCCTATCTATGGCAGCTTTTAGGCGTTCATGAATTTGGACAATATTTTCCATCGTTTCAAGGACTATTTCAGGTCCCGATAACAGAGATTCTCCTACTTCTACCCAACAAACAGGTGTTCTGCATTTCCTCCCATACAATGCCTCAAAAGGCGCAGCCTGAATTCAAGTATGGTAACTATTATTATAGGAGAACTCGATCAAAGGTAGGTGGTCATCCCAGCTACCACCCAAATCAATAACACATGCACGAAGCATGTCTTCCAAAGTTTGAATTATACGCTCACTTTGTCCATCTGTTTGAGGATGGTAAGCAGTATTAAAATTCAAACGAGTGCCTAACGATTGTTGGAAACTTTTCCAAAAATGAGAGATGTATCTAGTATCTCTATCAGATATAATAGATACTGGCACTCCGTGGAGAGATACAATCTCATCCACATACAGCTGAGCTAGCTTGTCGGAGCTACGAGTCTCCTTGATGGGTAAGAAATGTGCTAACTTAGTCAGTCTGTCAACTATGACCCTTATAGTATCATTTTCATGCCTTGTTTTAGGTAACTTGGTTATAAAATCCATGGTTACCATCTCCCATTTCCATGTGGGAAGTTCCGGTTGTTGTAGCAAACCTGACGGTTTTTTATGTTCAGCTTTAATCTAAGCACATGTCAGACATTTAGCTACATGTGTGGCTATAGATTTCTTCAAACCTATCCACCAATAATTGGCTTTCAATCTTGATACATTTTGTCACCTCCAGGGTGAACCGAGTATCTGGAGTTATGAGCCTCCTGGAGGATTACCTCTCTAAGTCCTCCATGGATAGGAACCCAGATTCTTCCATTCAATCTGAGGATCCCGTCCTTGCCAGGTGACAACTGATCAGCAGTCACACCTAACTTCTCGTTTGGAAAGTTAGCTTCCAATATTGCTTCCTTCTGAGCAGCTAACAGCCTTTCATTCAAGCTGTTCTTAAGTTCAATACTCTTGGCATTAATCCTTATAGGTTTAATCCTTTCCTTTCTGCTCAATGCATCTGCAACTACATTTGCTTTACCAGGATGGTAGCGAATTTCACAATCGTAGTCATTTAAGGTCTCCATCCAATGGCGTTGTCTCATATTAATATCTTTTTGATTGAACAAGTGTTGGAGACTTTTATGATCTGAATATATCATGCATTTAGTTCCATATAGGTAATGTCTCCATAAATTTAGTGCAAATACAACGGAACCCAACTCTAAATCGTGGGTGGTGTAATTCTTTTCGTGCACTTTTAACTGTCGTGATGCATAGGCAATTACCTTGCCCCTCTTCATAAGCACACAGCCCATGCCAGTGTGTGAAGCATCACAATAGACAACAAACTCTTCTATTCCTTCAGGCAATGTCAACACAGGAGCATTGCTTAATTTCTGCTTAAGAATCTCAAAAGACTCTTGTTGTTTAGGACCCTAATCAAACTTCACATTCTTGCGGGTCAGAGTAGTTAATGGTGCAGTTACCCTTGAGAAGTTCTCAATGAATCTTCTATAATAACCAGCTAAACCCAGAAAGCTGCGAATCTCTGTAGGTGTCTTAGGTGCCTCCCATTTCATAATTGCTTCTATTTTAGCGGGATCCACTTGGATTCCACGCTCGCTCACCACATATCCAAGGAATTGGACTTCGCGAAGCCAGAACTCACACTTGGAGAATTTAGCATACAGCTTCTCCTGTTGTAGCAATCCTAAGATACATCGGAGGTGTTTCTCGTGATCAACTTGATTACGAGAATAGATAAGTATGTCGTCTATAAATACGATGAAAAACTTATCTAGGTATGGCTTGCAGACTCGATTCATGAGGTCCATGAATGCTGCAGGTGCGTTAGTGAGCCCGAAAGGCATCACTAAGAACTCATAGTGGCCATACCTTGTTCTAAACGATGTTTTAGGTACATCTTCAGTTCTAACTTTTAGTTGATGATATCCTGATCTTAAATCAATATTCGAGAAGAAGCTTGCCCCTTGGAGTTGATCGAACAAGTCGTCGATCCTTGGCAATGGATAACGATTCTTGATTGTTACTTTATTTAGCTCCCGGTAATCAATGCATAGACGCATTGAACCATCCTTTTTCTTCATGAACAGTATGGGTGCTCCCCAAGGTGATGAGCTGGGTTGTATAAAACCTTTTTTCAGTAATTCTTCCAGTTGAGTTCTCAATTCTTTCATCTCTGTTGGAGCTAAACGGTAAGGAGCTCGTGCAATCGGTGCTACTCCTGGCAGAATATCTATCCTGAATTCGACTTGCCTCTCAGGAGGTAACCCAGGTAGTTCATAAGGAAAGACATCAGGGTATTCAGAGATGACTGGAATGTCTTCAATCTTGGGTTTCGTTCTGTTGGTGCATATGTCTGTTGACTTTGTCTTGTATCGAGTCTTGTAACTAGATTGATAGGCCAAGACACGTAGTTCGAAAGAAACAGGAAACAGGTCTGAACCAGCAGGTTCATACGAAGTGACCAGTTCGTGCGAACTGGCCAGTCCATTCGAACTGGGCTATGCTGGTTCGTGCGACCTGGGCTTTCCTATAAATAGGAGGTCTTGGTTTCTCATTTGTAACATTCTGATTCCGGAGACAAAGTGCTGCCGAAGTGTCGTACGATCTGTAATCATTATCAAATCAATCTAAACTACAGTTAAAGTGATTCTTAGTGTTAAACAAGCTGCAATCATGTCCGAATCATTGAATTCCGCCTTTGGTTTTTTATTAGAACTCTTCTGATCGACTTATTAGGTCGAATCCCCGATCCTACAAGTGGTATCAGAGCTCAGGAGGAAGAGTTCTTACCATTTCAGCTTGTTTTCACAGAAAAAAATCTGATTTCTACTCATTCTTCTACACTTTTTCATCAAATTAACTGAGTTTTTACGGTTATAATGATCTGATTTCGTAATATAACACGTAAAACTGAGTTTTAATCAATCCTTGAACAAATCAGACCTAAAATCAACCTAAAACTTGATAAAATAGACCAAATCGCGTGAAAAACCATTCAGATCGCATGAAAGTATGTTCAGGTTGTACGAAGTTGAATCAGGCCGCACAAGTTGAGTGAAAGCTTGATCAGATCGCACGAGCTGAACAGCCAGCTCGCACGAAGTGTTTCCAGATCGTAAGAGGTGGTCAGTTCGTTTGAAAAATTCTCCATGTCGTACGGATTGACTTCCAGATCGTTTAGATTTGAACCAGTTCGCACGAGGTGAATTGTTATCAGGTTGTTTGAATTGAGATTGTGATCCAGGTCGCGTGAGATTAGTCAGGTCATTTGAACCAGATCATTTGAACTCAGTTCGTTTGAAACTCCAGCTAGCTTGAACATTGTGCTTTTGTGAACTTTTGACACCGAAACATGGATTCTGAATTTTACAATGCGTTTGCTACTGCCCTGGCTACTCCTGTTACCGTTGCCGAAACTGTTGGAATCGAAAATGAAACAGGAACTTTCCAAAAGCCTCCGAAGCTTATGTACATTGAGGATTTTAAAGGATGGCAAGATCGTTTTGAAATCTGGGTGCAAGCTAACAAGTTTGATGCATGGGTATCATTAGAAAAAGATTATACTTTACCGAAAGATGATCTTGAAAATGAAAAACCATTAAGTCAATTTACATCGGAAGAAAAATTAAGATACACCAGTGAAAAGATGATGATTAGCATTCTCCAACAAGAGGTAAAAGAAGATATCTTTGTTTTGCTTCAACATGAGGGAACTGCTAGATCAATTTGGAGAGCGTTGATTAAAAAGTTTAAGGGTAGTACTGATATGATAAAAAATAAACGTGCATTACTAAAGAAATCTTTTGATATGTTTACAGCTCTTGAAGGTGAAACAACAAGAACGATTATTGAGAGATATTGTCATCTTGTTATGGAAATGAAAAGGTTGGACATCAAGAAAGAAGATGATGAATGGGTTGATAAGCTAGCCGATGCGTTACCACAGAATGAATGGGGAACATATCTGTTGATTTTAAAGCATAACCGACAATTTGAAGATTTGAATTTGAGTAAGTTTATCCAGAAGTTGGAAGAACATGAGCTAGCAATGCGAAAAACTGCTACAATGAGAAGTCCGGGTGCTCAACAGGATGTGAGTTTATACTATAGAGGAAGCAAAGTTGAGACCACTCCAAGTCCAAAGATTCAGACTGCGTTCAGTGCTGATGGTACTTCCGGAACAAATGCAAGCAATATAAATCAGAGCACTAGATATTCTTCGTCTTATACAAGTTTTGAACCAAATTTTTCAACACCAAGTTCTCAACAACAAAGTTCAACAAATTTGCAATGCAATGTGACATTAAACATTCAAAATGGTCAAAATTTCTCTCCAGATATTGCAAAGCAACACATGGCATCTCTTGTCACTGTGTTAGAGTCGTATGAAAGCTTAGTTGCTGGACGAATCGGCAATCCGATGCTCACTAAAGAGGATTATGACCAGATTGATTCTGAAGAACTTGAGTTGATGGATATCAAGTGGTGTTTAGCTAGTGTTTTGAGAAGAGCAGAAAAGTTCAAACAGATCACAGGAAGAGATGATCTTCGTGAAGCTGCTACATCTCAGCTAGGTTTTGATAAATCGAAGGTTACTTGTTTTCGTAGCAGAGAAAAAGGGCATTTTAAATGAGAGTGTACAAACAGAGAAGCAACCAGAAGACAAGATCCTTTTGGAAACAACGATTATCATCGAAAAGCAATTTATCATCAGGTTGCTCAACAACCATATCAACAACAATCTTCACACTCAAATACTATTCCAATTGAAGATGGAAATAAGAGAGCTTGTTATGGTCTGATAGATCAAGAAGATGAAAGGATTCCAAAATATTTCAATTGGGATGATTATGATCCTTCTAGACCTTCAGTTTCTAAAGCATTTGTTGCTCGAATGTTTGAAGAAGAATCAGTCAAATCTAAGAACAGTCCGAGAAGACAACCTATTTTAAGTCATTAGGAAGTGATGCAGACACTGATGATGAGGAAGATTATATTAATAAAGCTAGAAAACAATTGGATTCTTATAGTTTTAATTTGTTTTTTGCAGATAAAATCGAGATGTTGAAAGAGAAAAGGGCTGCTAGACTGAAGAGAGAAATGGAAGCAAGAAGGGTTGCTGAAGATCAGACTAAAGTTCAGATGGAAGATGATAAGGCAAAAGTTGAAGAAAAACCAACAGAGAAGGTCGAGGTTGAAGAGAATGAAGTGAAGATAGAATTTGATAAAGAACCGATTGTGATTGAAAAGGTGGTGGAGAAAATAGTTGAAGTTGAAAAAAATGTTGAAGTGGAAAAGATTGTAGAGGTTGAAAAATCTTGTACTAAGTGTTTAAAACCTTGCAACGATTGTGCTGAAAAAGATACAAAGCTTGCTGAATTGGAAAAGCTCAAAGAGAATTTATTTCATAATGTGAGAAGCATAAAGGAGTCATATGATCTCCTAAGAAGCAAAGTGAACTTGTACAAAGGAGCTTGTGATAAGGATATTCAGATGAAAAATCTTCTGAAAGCAACAGTTCTTCAAAAGCAAACTGCAATCAATGGATATATTGAGATGAATGCTGAGCTGAAACAAGAATTGGCAGCAATGAAGATTGAAACCGAAAGAGTGAACAATTTACTTCGAAGTTATCAAAGTTCAGAGTATGTTATTGATCGCATCTATCGTGCCGTTGCAGCTCATAAGTTTGCAGATGATGAAGAAAATTCTGGTAAGAAAACTGGTTTGAAGTATAACAGAGTTCCAAATCCAATGTGGGATGGCTATACCCCCCGACACTTTGAAAAGGTGGCTGAAGCACTAAATCTGAATCTGAAATCCGAGTCTATTGATGGATTGCCAGTTGATATTGATGTCACCTTCACAACGTCTGATACTGATCATGAGTCCGAGTTAATAAAGAAAGTGGTCGATCAGGTGTTGGATAAAGATGAATAGTCAAAGTTAGAGTCTAAATCTGAAAATTCGAGTTCATCAGACAGAAGTTCGAATTCACCAGTCAAAAGGGTTTACAATAAAGATTTTCTGATGTCACAAAATAATTTGAATGACGAAACATTCAAAGTAGCATATACTTTGAATGATTCTGACAAATTATTTTCTGATGAAGAATTTCCAATAAGAAGTGTTAAAACTGAAATGATTAACAAGGTTTTCAAATTAACATAAATTAATATTTCTGAAATAAAAGATGTAAATCTTACTGAAAACCCTAAAAAGTACACTTCAAGAGTTCAACAAATATTGAACAAGAAAAAGGGTTACAGTTCTGGTTCGGGTTATCGAAAGAAACCAAACCATAACAGTAATTTCAAAAAGAAAGGATTAGGTTTTATTCCACCCAAAAATCATAAAAATGAGAAAATTTATAAACCAAAAACTATATTTGTTTCAGGAGCAAATTCTGAAGAGGGGAAGGAGAAACCATTCTGGAGACAGTCAAACAAGGAATTTCTCGCTGAAAGAAAAAAGAATATGTTGAAAGAATCTGAACTGAGAGTTGAAAGAACAACCTGTTTCAAATGTCAAGAGGTTGGACATATTGCTTGGAATTGCCCAAAGTCCACCAACACAAAACAGGGAGTTTCTTCTAACTCTAAATTGAAAGAGAAATGTGTTGATAAAAAGGAACAACCAATGGAAAAATTCAAAGAGTTCAAAAATTCGACTTTCGAAGTTGGTGAAAGTTCGAAACATTTTTACAAAAGAAGAGCAAATCTTAACAAACAAAAATGGATTGTTAAGAAATCAGAAGTTAGTTTTGGCAATGAATCTGACTCGTCAAAGTCAGAGGAGCCATCTGTTGTGCTAAATGATGAGAATTCCGTTCCAACATTGGATGATGAAAATTTTCCACCATTGTCAAATGGAAACTTGAAATCAAAAGTTAATAAGATTGAGATTTCAGATCAATTCTTATCTGATAAGAAAGAATTTGATGCTGAAAAAGCATTTAATGGTAAAGTGTTACATATTTTTGGTAAGATGGCTAAATGGGAAGGTGAAGGGAGTGAAAAGAATTTATGAATCGAAAATTGTTAAACCAAATGAGGATGGTTCACCCATGATTGATCAGGCATGGGTGAGATTCTTTAAAAAATAAAATCCTGACTTGCTTGAGCTCCCCAAGTTGGTAATCGTGGAGCATGAATCGGCATCATTCTTGAAAATTAGTTTTGTTGATTTAATTTGTATTAACATTCATACAAGTGGTGAAAGAAAAGGAAAAGTGAACTTAAAAGTGGTAATTTGAATACAATGTGATGAAACCCCATGTTTGTGAAATAACAAACAAACTAATTTTCCGGAAAAACCATTTTGATTAAAACGAACTTAAGTGTTTTGAAATCATAATGGGAAAATAGTTTGTTGTCAGGGGGAGTTCTGATTGTTTATGCCAAGTGAATGGAGAATTGAAGCAATTCACATCAGTTTGTCATTTTATTTGTATAGTTTATTGAGTTTATTTTCAAATTTTCCTGGAAAATAAAAAATTGAAACATATTTTTGATTTTAGGGGGAGTAAAAAATTTAGAAATTTTGAAAATTTGAAAAAACCAAAAGCATCAAAAAATCAAAATGAGTTTTGTTGTGAAAAAGAAGAAATGATAGTACATCAGTAGACAATCACAGTATGCTAAAGAATTGGAAAGTGAATATGTGATAAACGGTCTCACTGATGATATGCCAGTAGGTTTTTACACGCTTAGTAGAGTGTTTTCGAGATATAAACCTAAATATCAAATACTTACTTATCACGTGGGGAACATCTCTCGGATATATGGGTAACCCCCGAAATCTTGTTTGAAGGTCTTTCTATTTCTGACATACTAGGTCTTTGTGCGTGATGATATCTGGGGTATTATACCAGGACTTCTGATTTTGCGGGAGCAATAGCCTAGTCCTCGTATAATACTTTGCGCTGCTTTAATCTTAAAGCCCACCCTCAGCATAAAAAATGATGAGACATTGAAAAATGCTAATCATGTGCTATTGAAGAAAAGATTCTCTAAAGGGAACACACCTAAAGTCGAGCCACCATCTCTCTGATTTTGCGGAAGCAATAGCCTGAGCTCTCATGGCCTCGCATTTACCCCTTACAGATATCATTAGTGTACATTCACCTGTAAGACTGAATATAGGAGTCTGGATACGGGAGTATATTCTGAGGTGGGACACGCGAATAAGTTTAAGTCCTTAAAACACTAACCTCGTATCTCGAATCAATTGAACTTTGTGTGAAAATTTAAGTGGATCAGTATACTGACAATCTAAGTGAATCGTTTAGAACTTAAAGTGTTTAAAGATCAACGGTGCTAGTGATTTGTCATAAACTGATATGATCCTCTTACACAAACTCACAAAAATATTGTCTGTAAATATTTCGCTACTGCTTTTCATTAATATGTTTTAGCATAAAATTTTTGAAAAATCAAAAAGATTTTATTTCATCTTATCTTTCGACAACTGATGTTGGAAAGCTGATTTTCAAAATTCCAAGTGCTGAACATGATGAACAACAGTGGGTTGGGAGAGTGTGTTTGAAATGGAGAAAGAAGTTAAAGCTTGAGATAATTTGAGATATAACTATTGATGATGTTGAATGATAGTTACAAGTGGTTTCAAAATTTGTTAAATTTTAACAATTGTGAAATTTACTTTTGGGTAGAGTATGTGCAAGTTAACAACTTTGAAAGAGCTAGGTTTCGAATCCTGAAAACTTTCCGCATGAATATATGTAGGTTTCAGCCAGGTTTCTGATCCTGTTGCTACGGAGAGCCAGGAGACGTTCCGGAATTTGTGAAAGATGTAGATTGAGAATTCCAGACTGCGATCCCAGCTTATCGAAAGGGGGAGTCTGAAGACTGAAGCTGCTGATGCTGAAAAGCTTAAAGAATCAAGAGACCTGATAAAGAGGATTAGAGAGAGGATAGAGCCAGGTTGAGATTCTGATAGAAGAAGATAAAGATTGAAGGATGCTTACAGAGATAGATACTTTGGAAAGAGCAAGAAGACCGATCAAGACTGAAGACTCAATACACTGAAGACTCATCAACATCCAAGGGGGAGTCTGTTGGTGCATATGTCTGTTGACTTTGTCTTGTATCGAGTCTTGTAACTAGATTGATAGGCCAAGACACGTAGTTTGAACGAAATGGGAAACAGGTCTGAACCAGCAGGTTCACACGAAGTGACCAGTTCGTGCGAACTGGCCAGTCCGTGCGAACTGGGCTATCCTGGTTCGTGCGACCTGGGCTTTCCTATAAATAGGAGGTCTTGGTTTCTCATTTGTAACATTCTGATTCCGGAGACAAAGTGCTGCCGAAGTGTCATACGATCTGTAATCATTATCAAATCAATCTAATCGACAGTTAAAGTGATTCTTAGTGTTAAACAAGCTGCAATCATGTCCGAATCATTGAATTCTGCCTTTGGTTTGGATTAGAACTTTTCTGATCGACTCATTAGGTCGAATCCCCGATCCTACAGGTTCATCAACTGTCACTTGTGCCATGTAGATGACACATCCGTTCTTCAGACACTTGGATGCCTTAAGTATGGTTACATTATCGGGCAAACCATAGTGTGTATCTCCATGAATGGTGACTATTTCACTTGATGGGGTTTTGATGTTAACTAGTTTCTTATCACAGGCAATTTGGGCTTGGTTATGCGACAACCAATCCATGCCTAAAACTACATCAAACCCAGCCAATTTCATTGGCAAAAGAGATAACGGAATAAAATGATTCTTAATGGATATAAAGCATCCATAAAGAAGAGTTGAAGCGGTTTCTAAGGTACCACATGTGAGTTCTACCTCATATTTAATGTCTAGAGTTTTAATAGGCAGATTCAGTAACTTACTAAACTTATGGTCTACAAAGGACTTATCAGCACCTGAATCAAATAAAACTCTAGCATAAATATCATTAATGAGGAAGGTACCTGTTATGACCTTGTCATCTTTCACCGCCTCCCTGGCGTTCATCTGAAAAACCCTAGTATTGGTTTTCTTCGCCTCATCAGGCTTCTTGGTATTCTTAGGGCAATTAGTCTTTATGTGCCCCTTTTCATTACAACCATAGCAGGTTGCATCCTTCAACTACGGCACTCCAGAGTTTTGTGCCATTTCTTTTTGCAGATTCCACAAGGCTTAGCTTGTGGGTCCTGATTGCACTTCCCAAAGTGCCACTTATCACAAACCTTGCACCTGGGTTTGTCACCAGGCTGACCTTTCTTAAACCCAGAACTACCCTTCTTCTTCATATTCGACTAATGAGATTGATCATCTTCTCGCTTTCTCTTCCCATCCTCAGTGATCCTCCTTGACTTACTTCTTATTGCATCAAGGGTTAGGGACAGTGAAAGATCCACAACTGATCTATAAGAAGTAGGCTTAGAAGCCTTAACATTTCCCTTGATTTCAGGGGCTAAACCACCAATAAAACGCGCAATGCGTTTTGGCTCTGGAGTGACCAAAATACGGGACGAGTCGAGACATCAAGTTAAAACTAGTAACATAAGATCTACAATCCAGATCTTTCATGACCAATGTGAGGAAATCAGTCTCTACCTTTTCCACTTCATGCTGTGGGCAATAAGTGTCTTTTATAAGTTCAACAAATTCAGCCCAAGAAAGGTTATATAGGGGAATCTTTCATGTGGATTGCACTAAGGCTTTCCACCATGCCAGGGCATCGCCTTTGAAGGACTGTGACACAAACTTTACAATGTCCTCCTTGGCACACCCACTGATATCAACTACTGTCTCCATCTCATCCAACCACTTCATGCAATCAATAGTCCCCCTTTTCTCCAGTGAAATCTCTTGGTTTATAAGAGACAAAGTATTTGTAGGTACAACCCTTGTTGTACCTGGGAGTCTGATCAAGCAAGATCTTTTGAGGTTCAGATCTTTGATTGGATGAATGTTGTGAATCATCCTTTCTTGAAGTATGCTGTTTGGAAATGGTCTTTGAATGAGTTTTAGATCGAACATTACTTGGTTCTTTAAACAACTCATTCACAGCTTGAGCAACTGCTGTGTTTATCATGGCCTGAAGTTCAGCACCAGTAACATTTATTTTCGTATTATTATTGTCTCCTTCAACTGGGTGATTGTTAGCTTCATCGGAGCCAACCATGATTTGGATACTAAAATCAAACAATAATGATTTGTTTAGATTGTATAATAAATCATCAAAATTGATGATTTGGTGATCATGGTATTAATAAACCATATAGACCGTTTAGTCAATAACTCAAAATTAATTTGATTATGATTTGCCTAGGCTACATATGAACCATTATTAGCAATCAAGTAGGATTTAATCCTTTATATTTATCAGACAGGGGGCATAAGTCACAACTGTCAATGTCGTATAGACATTTTCATGTAGCACAAAGGCTCATCTCGAAGGACATTTAAATGGCACAAAAGGCCTTGTCACTAGGACAATTTAAGTATTATCAATGATCTTTTGGATCAGAGATTTTAAGGGTCGAACATAGTTCATCGCCTTTTTGACAAGAAGTTATAAAATATAACTATCTTTGTCATATATTTGATGTTAATAGCCATGATTCCATGATTCACATTGATCGTTTAGGCTTTGAAAGTGGCTTGGAAAGATCCAAGTACTTTAGGAAGCTAGTGTGGTCTCTCAAGTCACACTGCCAGGAGTGTTAACATATTTTTAGATGTTAACAAGGAATCATTGTCTTAAGAGGGTTATACCATCATAGCCATTAATATTTTGGCTTGGTTATACCTTTAAGAACTTCTTTTGAAATGTCAATGCAGGTCAATGAAAATTGAAATGATATTTGCATGATGATGTACTAAAATACACATATAAATTTTCAAAAGAAATTCCATTAATAATACTAAACGATTACAAAAAGTGCCCTAAACGGGTATTTGAAATAAACAAATTGTCCACGCAGGAACTACAGAAAAGAAACAAGTCCACACAGGGACTAATACTGAAAATAAATGTCCACACAGGGACTTAATTGAAATTACAATACAAAATAAAATAAAAACTTCTACTTCTTCTTTCCCTTGATGAAGTTCGCAAGACCCTTAAGGAATTTATGGGCCTTCTTTTCTCGTTCCTCCATTTTTTGTTCAACCTCGTCCAACCTTTGCAAGATTTCTTGCGTTTGAGATGGTTGAGGTGGAGGTGGAGGTGGAGGTTGTTGCTGATAATGAGGGTATTGATACCCTTGCACGGGATACCCAGTTGGGTATGCCGGAGGAAACGGTGAGGGGTAAAGGGCGTTAAAGTGAGCTGTCTCAAGATATGGATCATGGGCAGGGGCTTGATATTCATAACCCGTACGAGCTTGATATTCAAACGGGTTATACTCAGACGAACCTGGGTAAGTAGGTATTGGGTTTTCATAACCCATTGGCGATGGCGGTGGTGCAAAGGTAACCGGCGGGGGATCATTTTCCGGCACCGCGTGAGAAGGTCCACCCATTTGTGGATCTTCATGGATTGGAGGGTAAGTGCTTGAAGCTTGTGGGGAACTGAATCTCGGTCCCCCTCGCACGGACATCTGTGCATTCCTCCTTCGCCTTGGTGGCTCAGGAGGTGGTTGTGGTGGTTGTTGAGGTGGTTCCTCAACTGGCAATGGCGGTGGAGTTACCGCCTGGATGTAAGGTTCATCCATTGGAGGTTGTGGTGGAGAGTTATGAAAAGAAGGGGTGTATTCCCATTTGTATATGTTCCCCCTTTCGGCCCATGAATTGGGGACTTGGTATGGCGATCCTGCATAAGAAGAACCGCTGGAGATACTGATGGGATGCGTAGGCGTCCCCGTTGGTGGCATTACTGGATCTGGATCATCGTCCATATCCATGTCTTGTGAGAAGTGGTCCTCGGGTCCAAGTGGGTTATATGCTGGTGGTTCATTGATATAATCGTTGGGGTTAAATTGACCCGGTGAATAAGAATGGTGAGAATTAGAATGGTGAAATGAATGTGAGTGTAGCGAGTGATATGAATGATGTGAGTGGTGAGAATGGTGGGAATGATATGAATGTTGGGGCTCGTCTTGTATAGGCGGCCCAAAGGAAGGGTGGGATGAGGGTGATGTACTTAGCGAGACGGATAGCCTCGCTGGTTGTAAAGATTGCCTCCAATCATCATTCGAATCAGAGGTGCTAAAGGACGCGGATGGAGTGCGTCTGTGTGAGGGTCCAACGTTACTTGATGGTCCTCCACGCATAGGACCTTTTCCTTTTCCTCTGACACGTGGCGGCATTTTATAAAACCTGTCAAAACAAGAAAACAACATATAAACGACAAAAGGAAAGTTAAGAGTAAGTCCTAGGTCATTTGCCTAGACTCGGAAGTCTAAGGAATGTGCTATTGTGTCATTGAGATTAAACACAAAAGGCTAGTGTTTAATTCACTCAATGCTAGCTCTGATACCAACCTGTCACACCCCTATATTTCCACATATTATCGGTGGGCCCGGTGGGGAGTATCGTGACGTAGTTGATATCATTATAGTCAATATACACAATGTTATAGCACAACGGAAGGGTTGGTAGATAATTATTATTACAAACCATAGTGTCCGAGTGTCCAAAATAAAAGAATATACAGACTGGTTGTAAGGCGGATCATAAAAACAAAATACAAGAAACTGAAATAACAGACTTCAGGCATATAAGGATTTGCAAGATCCTCTTATTTGACACCAAGTAGCTCCAGCCTAATTTCGAGAGGTACCTGTCACTTAGTCTTTGGAAAATACGTCAGTTTTCACTGGTAAATACAATTAACCGACTCATTTGAAAAGAGTTTATGAAAATTGATTTAGGCGCACAAGGCACAAAACCATTTATAACTTGGGACAATCTTTATTAAAATCTTGTATACAGTTTTACATGTTTGTCATACATATGGGGCCGGTTTGGAAGCTGGTCATGATTAACCAACTCACCACCATAAAACCCACAAAGGAGTTATCCCCAACATGTGGGTTATTTAGCATTTGCATCTATCAGGTGTATGCCTACACCCCGTGCATAGGTCGTGGCCATTTTCAAATGAAATGAGCCGAGGATATCCAGGACATGGTCGTATTAACCCCCAATGTTTATGTTATCAAACAAAACAAATTAAAACGGGTTATGCAAATCTATTAATCACAATCCAATTAAATGATTTCATACCCGACAAAGCGGTATTATTATAACACCGTATCCTAAGCCCGTATAAGGGAAAATAAGTTAAAAGTATTTACTTGAGCTAGATGTGTAAGGATGTAACTCAGCCGTATGTTTCCTAAAGCCTTATGTAAATACCTTCTACCGAAGCTACTTAATCTGTATAGAAGGTTTAATAACCTATTAGGATACTAACGGGTCTTTATTTAAGTCAAAGACTTAGACCGGTTAGTTTGAAAGATACTTTACGGTTCGAAACACTAGATTAAGCGGAGACCAGAATGGAATGTGATTTAGACCCGACAAGTTTGGATACTTGTATAATATGGGTAAACTAAACACATTCTGGATTTGGAAGATTTAATGCTAAGGTAAAACTCATTTCGGCTAATTCATGTAAACTAGTTACATAAACCGAACCGAACGCATAAATGCATAACGGGTAACCAAATGAACCATATATAAGTTTCATATGTTATTATGCTTATAGTATGTTAATACATCAGTAAGATGTTAACATATATGCCCAAAAAGTATTTAAAACCAAAATAAGTCCCGTAAGGGCATTTTGGTCATTTTAATATTTATAAAAGAGGTTTTAAAGTAAACTGATATTTTGGTCTAAAACATTCAGTAAAAATATTTATTCTATGATGTTAAAACAGTAGGATATCATTCATATATGTGGTTTACCATTTATGGCCAAACTATGCCCCGAAAGGGTATTTTGGTCATTTCACATATGATTTTAAGGACATAATTGGAAGTCTGAGTTCATGACTTATACCTACTGTAAAAATATCAAAATTTATTTACAAACTCAGTAGGTAACAAGTCTTAGGTGTTAAATATGGTCTTAAACCATACTATGCACCTAATTAGCGTAAAAGTCGACAATTGACTTTATTTGAGATATTTATGTGATTCTGAGATTTTAATCAGCCTTGAATGTTTAAAATATTTTATTTTTCATAACAAATCAGTAGAAAAAGGTTTGGCATGTTAATTATGTGTAAATCACATTTTATTAGCAAAAAGGGCATTATCGTCAATTAAGGAATTTACACAAGAACTCAATGATATGGTCAGTTTATAATCTGACCCAATATTCCAAAAATCCCTAAAAATAATATCATAGCAGTAGGTGATGAGTTTTGGGTCAAAATCTATGTTTAAACATGCATTATGCATAATAGCGTAGTTTAATTAATAAAAAGTTCAAATTTACGATATCTTGCATATCTTTAATTTGAGACCAGAAAATTATGTCAAAACAATTTTGACATGTTTATATATCAGTACTTAACCTATTTGTATGATCATATATTCAGAAATCTCATTTTTAGAACAAAAGGGCATAATGGTCAATTATAAGCATAATAACGGAAACTGCATATAATTCAGAATATTAATAACCAGGTAATATAACCTCATAGGGTTATACTACAACATAATATGATCCTAATGGAAGCTTAAAACATAAAGGATTTAAGCTTAATTGGGTCAGAACTGAAAGTCAAAGCAAAAGTCAAGCTTTTGCGACTTTCGGTTGCGAACCGACCCTAAACTCAGAATTGTCGGGTTGAACATGCTTAGACTTGTTCTAATAATAATTACCCAGTTATTAAAGTGATAAAATATGGTTTATACCTTCTACATTATCAGATTATGTTTTTATTTAAAAACTTGACTAGTTTGACTTTTTACTCAACTACTTTGACCCAACAATTAACTAAGTAAACGTGGTAATTAGGATGTCCCCTTTTTAGGGATTAATACACACCTAACTATGATCACGTAGCCATATTCGCCTCGAACAATGGCTGGACCGTTTAGGTCTAAACCAAGAGTCGAAGCCATTTTACGTAACTTTGACTTTTCGGTTTTTAAATAACAAAACTGAACTAAAGAGGGGGCTAAGACACTTACAAAGGGTCCTAGCTAATCTTTTCAACTAGAATGAGCTTCCTTATTGTCAGGAATCCCAGAATTTGAGAGGAGAAGTGATTTAAATGAAATGAGCAATGAAGCAAAGCACCAAGGAGCCTTATTTATAGGTGAGGATCATGTTTCAAGATCATCACAGGTGTTATGGGGGTGTTTAGGATCATCCTAGGTGTCCTAGTGGTAATCTAAAACCATCAACAAGCTCCTGGTATCGAATTGCAGGTGTTTAAGTCGGTGAATTGCAGAAACCTGTAGCTGGCAGTGTTTGTTTGCGCTGGGCACTCTCTCGCGGCCCGCGTAGGATATGGGGGAGGGTTTACGCGCCCCGCGACAACCCTTATTTCAGGTGAAAAATGTTTTAAGTTTGGCAGTTTCAGTCCTGGTCCTTTATAACTCTTATAACCTTCATTTTAGGCATAAATGGCCTTTGTAGTTAGTTTGTAGAGGATCTTGGGAGTATAACCAAACACCGTTAGGTCCAGTTTCGTGGAATGATCACCGAAAACACTAGTTTCTGCTTGTTGACACCTTTAACCCCTATTCTTGGGAATTTACGTAAATAACGCTTATCGATATCGAAACCTCATGAATTTATTAACACATATTCTTGAGAGTATAATCGAACATTACGAAGCCCCGAGTTCGTTAAAAGGCTACTCAGAGGTAAGAATTAACATGTTGACACGTTTTACCCCTGAATCTTGTAATCTTTCATTTACCTTCACAAACGACTTCTTATATTCGAATAATTACTCGTTTAAGAATATATTCTTCGTGTGTGGTCATTCAAAGGCACAAGTTTGGCATGTTCACACTTTTAGTCACTTCGCATACATATTTTTATCGTTTGTCAACTTTAGTCCTTCAAACTCAAACTTTTACATGTTTAGAGTTTAGGACACATGTCTTTACATAATTGGACACGTTTTTACGAGGTGTTACACCATTCCACTTCTAATCAGTACAAGAAAAGGAGGTCTAATCAAAGTGCTGAACTAAAAGCACTGGCAGAGAACCAAAAGGAATTGATTAGGATGGTACAAAAGCTGTTAATGGGTCAAAATAGTGATCAAAGTTACCAATCAAGTTCTAATGGAACCAAGCCTGCAAGTTATAAGGCATGGGTTCCAAAGTCTCACTATTAAAAGGTTTTGCAAAGAAAAAAACTGTTGGTTTCATCATTCTTGTACATATTGCACAAAACTACTGGCTAGACCCATCAGTTTGCCAAAATCCAGCCGTTTCTTTTTTACCGTTTATCATTTCCCTATATATAAGCTCCAGATTATCGTATGATACTTTTAATTGTTTCATACATATCCAGTGATCAACTGCAAACCCTAAGCTTCAATTTCTTCACTAACCGAAGATTCTCATCATCTTGATCATGGTAAACCTTCCTCTCCGACCCACTCACAACCTTCTTTACTGACCTAAAATTCTCATCATCTATCATTTCCATATAAATAAGCTTCCAGATCATCGTGGGATACTTTTAACTATTTCATACATATCTAGTGATCAATTGCAAACCTTAAGCTTCAATTTCTTCACTAACCTAAGATTCTCATCATCTTGATCATGGAAAACCTTCCTTTCCGACCCACTCACAACCTTCTTCCTTATCTAACCAAGGAGAAGGACCATCCTCAATACCATCACATGATAGACCTTATAAAAAAATCTCCTTTCTATCATGCACTCACTATGAACCCAACCATCTATAGAACTACTTTGCATGATTTTTAGACCACAGCCTAGCTAAACCAAAATGAAAAAGGGAAAGTGATGGCTATAAATGCCAAGATTGAAGATATTACCATTGCAATCATCCCAGAGATCTTATCACTTCGTCTACAGCTTAAAAATGCATAAATGGTTGACGAATTCTCCAAATCTGAGATGGATCTGTGGTTCATTGAACAGGGCTACTATGGCAATACCAAGTATGCCACATATGAGAAGAAAGATTATGGTCCTGCTCTTAAATTTCTCTTCCATACTATGATGCAGTGCTTGTCAGGTAAATTTGGTTCTTGAAACGACATTCCACAGTCAACACAATACATTGCTTACTCAATATTGATTAAATCAAAGTTTAAACTTTCAAATCAATTTTTGTTAAAGAACTAGTTACTAATGTAAACTCAACTTCCAAATTTTTAATGTACCCTAGACTTATTATGGCAATACTAGTCAACAGAACGATCAGGTTGAGCGTAAGCACCAGCATGTGGTTGAAACCGGTTTGGCAATGTTATTTAATGGGAATATTCCTCCATCTTATTGGGTTAAAGCTTTTAGCTCTACGTTTCACATTATGAACCAGTTGCTTACGGTAATTTTAGGCAACAAGTTACCTTTCGAGAGTGTGTTTTATCGAAAATCGTCTTACAATAATTTTTGTGGCTTTGCTTGTCAGGTCTATCCATGTCTACGTGACTATGCGCCAAACAAATTATCTCCACGTAGTCTTCCATGCATGTTCTCGGGTTATTCCCCACAATACAAAGGATACCGTTGTTTTGATCCCACCACATCTCGAACACATGTGACTCGTCATGCAAGATTTGAAGAAACTTAATTTTCGTTCATTGGGAGTATCTCGACAACTGACCCAACACTCCACAAGGCACGACTCAATGGCGAAGGGTTTAGCCAAATTTTAGGACTTGACTACTTTCACACATTTAGCCTGGTTGTCAAAGCGTCCACAATTCAGGTTGTCCTCTTACTTGTGATTATACATCAGGTCGATGTTAATAATGCCTTTCTTCGCGGGAAACTATCTGAACTTCTTTATATGGACCAACCACATGGGTTTGATGATCCTCGTTTTCCTAATCATGTATGTCGCCTTAATAAAGCCATATATGGTCTCAAGCAAGCCCCAAGGGATTGGTTTCAATGGCTAAGTAACTTCTTGGTTTTGGTTTGATGATCCTCGTTTTCCTAATCATGTATGTCGCCTTAATAAAGCCATATATGGTCTCAAGCAAGCCCCAAGGGATTGGTTTCAATGGCTGTAACACCCCAAAAATATAGATTTAGTATTTTAAACTAAATGTCGATTATGGTCAAGATAGAATAACTAGGAATAAATAACCTAGTTAATTATAAGTCTTGCAATAGTAAGGAAAACATGGTTAGAAGCACCCTTTGTAAACCTGGGTAAAGTTGAGGGACTAAAAGAGGTTAAAATGAAAAATGGTTTTATTTAATAAAAACTAAAACACCAAAACACACACCTTTGTGTGTGTTCTGGGCAGGAATCACAGGAGCGAACAAGGCTCCTTCAACTAAACCCTAACTTGCAAGAATTGATCAAATTAAGAAGGCAATTCGAATCCAAATCGAAATCCAAGCTCAAATTGGTGATCACCTCAATGAAGGGATCACAAGGTATGTTAAATTTCACTATATGGTTCCATCTTGAATTCTTGATGAACTTATGAAATCGAAATTCGAGCTTGCATGATTGATGTTTAGGTGAAACGAGGATGAATCCATGTCTAGGAACAAACCCTAGTCGAAAAATTGATGAATTAACATTGAAAGGTAGGAATTTGATAACCACCCATATATGCGTAAGTGGGTTTTTATATCTTTGTGATGAACACATGATTTAGTATGTTAAATTGCGAGAAAATTGATGTTATGATGCAAGATAGTGATATTGTGCATGAATACTAGACCAAGGGTTTGATTATTGTGAATAAAACTTGGTTAAAAATTAATTAGAAGCTAAATTGATGAAAGTATGAAAATCATGCTCACAAGGTGTTTGATAAATTGCCTAAGTGAAAACATAAAGCTATAGAAGTATGATAAAACTTAAAAAGAATCATATGCAATGATTCTTGACAAAATTGGATGATATAGATGCTTTAAAGTGGCAATTTAATAATTAGCCGGGTTGTTCACTATAGGCGACTCGAGCGAGAAGGCGGGCGATAAAGCCGGGAGCGATACACGGCATAAAGGAAAGATCTAAGGTACGCGACTTGTCGTCCCGTTACATTTTTGTAGATAAGCTTAGTTAAAATATGTGTAATATTGATATAGCGAAAATGGTTGCGTTGGTATGTCATTAAGGTGATGGAATTCACTTGACAACCAAACGGGTCAAAATAAATAGTTAAAATATGTGTAATGTTGATATAGCGAAAATGATTGTGTTTAGTATGTCATTGAAGTGATGGAATTCACTCGACAACCAAGTGGGTCAAATAAATAGTTAAAATAATAGCGATCAAAACAAAGACACCATTTGGTAAAAGTTATAACGGGTCGAATAACTTAAGAATATTGTCTTTTAAGTAATAAGAACTCATGGCTCGAACCGGAATAGGTTTAAGGCGCATGATGGTTTTAATATACCATCATACGTTGATAAATGGTTATGTCGACTAAACGGGTCAAATGATGTGTTAATACCATTTGACAATTATAACTGACGACTACTTGTTGAGTTTTGTGTTCACAGGAAATAATATATGTTTGCGATGCTTTAACTAGAAAAATTAAAGCAATAAGTATGTAAACGGGTCGATGCTATGACCCGAGCCAGGTACGCATATTTAGAATTTTAGTAGAAGTGATATTTTGGTCAAATGTTAGCGAAAGTCCTTCGTCGTAAAATGAAGAACTAAAATTGACCAAAAAGCCCTTAATGGGTGATTTGGGTGAACGACCCATATGGGTTATTTAGGAACTTGTATGGTGAATTCGGAATATAGGTAGATACTTTAGATAGGGAATTCCGAATTGTGAAAAGAAAAGAGGCAGTTTTAGACTAAATTGCTTAGATCCCCTAAACGGGTCAAAACGGATCTATGCGCATAACTTGCATACTAGTTGCGTAATTCATAAGAATTACGAACCTGAGCTAAAGAATTTGTGTTAAACGCATTGGAGCATGTATTTTGATTAATTAGAAACAAATTAGTGGTTTTAAACTTAAACGGGTCAAAAGTTTTAGTAAAATAATTTCAAGCCGATGGATTGAAATTCTATATTTTGAGAAGATAGATATCATGTTTTAACTCCTTAAGATGTAGAATCCAATTACGGTCGCGTAGGAAAAAGAATTACACAAAACGGAGGTCCAGATCAAAAGTTATGCTATTTTGAAGTTGGTATTTGGTTAAAACTTAGCTGGGCAAATATGCAGCTCAAGAAAGAAACTTGCTGTCGAAAATAGGGTCTAGCGTCGCGCGACAGGTGAAGGGCTTCACCGTCGCGGCACGCGACAAGGACTCCCAACACCGTCGCGGCACGCGACGGGAGTATATCCTGCAAATTTTTGTTGTTTTGTTTGTTTGGCTTAAGGAACTTGGTATAACTAGTTATAAAATTATCAAAACTAACTTTTAAGTTGGTTTTGATTCCAGGTGATCGATATAGACCTCCGGATGAAGATCGAGTGACGAACAAGAACCGAACACACCTCTCAATAAAACTTCCGCATTTGTTCTTGGTTGTTTTATAAAAAGTGGATTATGTAAACACTTTTACTATGTTTTAGGTTGTTGTAAACATGTTTAAACACTCATAATGTAATAGCTTTTAATAAGTGGCATTTTCTTATAAAATGCTTACTTTAATTATATATATAAATATTAATTTAGTATGGGTGTTACAATGGCTAAGTAACTACTTGGTTTAGAATGGCTTCACATGCAATAGATATGATCCGTCACTCTTGTTTTTTCCTATGAAATTTGCATCATGTATTTTTTAGTGTATGTTGATGACCTTATTCTTACCGGTGATCAACCTCAAATATTGACATCTTTTATTACTCGGTTGAATCGGAATTTGCCATTAAAGATCTTGGAAGTCTAAACTACTTTCTTGATCTTGAGGCTACTAGATTTTTTGATGGACTATTTCTCTATCACTCGAAATATGTTCATGATATTCTTTAGCGTGAAGATCTTCTTGATGCTAAATCGGTTCCTACCCCAGTGTCAGTCAATGCTATCTTTAGTTCTCAGGGTGATCCTTACAAGGATCCCACTCATTATCACTCTTTTGTTGGAGCTATACAATATTTAACCATAACTTGTCTTGATATTTCTTATGTCGTGAACCTGGTTAGCCAGTTTTTGCTACGTCCTACTGATCTTCACTATTAACATGCCAAAGGATTCTTCGCTATGTAAACCATAACTCATCCCAATATTTCTTCTGTGTCATTTGGTGGTAATATAGTATCCAGGAGTGCTAAGAAGTGGCCAACGGTGTCTCATTCCAGCTGTGAGTCTGAGTACCGTGCTATGGCCATTGCTGCTACTGAGATCATTTGGCTTACTCATAAGCTTCGTGAGCTACATGCTTTTCTATCGGATCACCCAAGACTGCTATGTTACAATCAGAATGCCCTCTTCCTTACCTAGAATCCTCCTGTTGCTTCGGGCTAACAATTTTAAACACAGACACGATTACACGACACGAACCTACACGACCTTAACAGGTATCGTGTATGACCTTAACAAGTTTCGTGTACTAAATAGGTTGACACGAGAAAACCTATTATTTTTCGTGTATAAACAGGTATTTAACATGTTTACCTGTTTAGGACTCGTTAATACATGTTAACAAAATATAATTAAATAAAAAATATGATATGGATTATAGTGTGTGTGCGTGTGGGTTCCTTCATTCCTCAATTCAAAAAAAAAATAATAACCCTAACTCCCTCTAACTCTCAGTTCCAACCGACAGCTCACAACCATACACATCCACCATCCAACCGCCGGCCGACAAGATAGTTCAACCCTCTTCCACCGTCCACTTCAACCACCGGTATGTTCGTTCAAGTGTTCAACCTTCTTCGTTTGTTCAGCCGGAAACCCTCGTTTGTTTAGGCGCATGTGAGTTCAAGCATCGATTTAATATGTTTAGTGTTTAATTTTATTATCCTTATAATCATGTATTAATCTGTTTAACTTTAATGTGAGACTTATTTTTTGATGATTTTTTATAAACCTATAACATTTAGCAATTCGCATGATAAGTAGATTGATTTAATTGGTTGGTGGCTGGACGTTGCAGCCATTAGCGAACTTATTTTTATTTTTGCTTTTCGATTCAACTTGAATCGGTGATAAGGATGAACCATACAAGAGAGAGTCAAAATTGCAAGTGTGCTCATTCACAAACGGGAATATGGATCGTCATCGTCTACGTGATTAGATTCACTTGAGTTTCAAATTATACTTGTACATATTTAACCAAAATATCAATTAGGAATATTTAACCAAAATATCAATTAGGAATATTTGCTTACTGCCAATATCTCTAGATCAAGTGGTGGAAGACTTGCAAGTTTGACTCCCACTTGGTGCAGAGTGAGGCATTGGTGGACAATAATAGGAGATGGCGACCAAGGGAAATCTGGGTTGGATCCTTGAGACAAACGTGTTTTACCGGTAATTTCATTGTCGTGCCTAGGGGCGGGTGGTTACCGGGTTTTCCCTGGAATTGGTGGTGGACCCGGATTACTCTTGGAATACTCCGTTTGGTCCAGTGGGTGCTCCGAGAGTGCTCGGAATTGATTCTGTTGGCCGTTAAAAAAAAGGAATATTTGCTTACAGCTTACATATTCATTTAACTTAGTTAATATATTGATTTATTATACATGATTTCACTAAATATATTGTATGCATCATGCTTGTAAAGTTGTTAACATGATTTATTATTGTGTTCATTAACATGTAATTTTCGTGTATAGCGTGTCGTGTTCGTGTTTAAAAATAAGGACACGATAAGTTGTTGTGTTCGTGTATAGCGTTCCGTGTCTTGTATACACGATATGCCAGCCTTACTGTTGCTCTTGATCGTGCCAAGCATCCTGATCTGGATTATCGTTTCATTCGTGAACTAGTCTATTCTAAAAAGCTTCATACAAAGTTTGTTCTTACCAAGCTCCAGGTGTCTGATATCTTCACCAAATGTCTCTCTCGATCCCAATTTGAGTTCTTCCACTTACAGCTTCGCCTTGAACCATCCCGTCCTGATTGAGGGGATGTTAGACTACCATGATTATACTCTTGTATTTATCTGTGTATTTTTTTATTGTATCTAGAGTCTTCCAAGTATTTGTATTAATACGTTAGTTGATGTTATGTAATTCACTAAAACATTCGATCCAAATTACTATCACATATGGTATGTTCTATACCTTTTTTATCAAAAAAATTCTGAAATTGATTAATATTAAGTGATAATATTCTTGTTATTGTACTTATTGTTCTTGCCTTTTGTTTTTCCTACTTTTTTTTTTCTATATAATCAATCATACCCAAAATCGTTCAGTTCTTCAACTTATAAATCTGACATGATTGCAACTTATTATACTGTATATATAATATTATATAACACCTAACTAAGTATTCATTATTCTGTGATAATCAGTAATTACTAACATACCGCATGGACCACAGAATTAGTAATGGTTTAGTCACTGTGTACGCACTTCTATTGTCTTTGCTTAAATTATAAACAATTAGTTCAATTAAAAGTATATATAAGAATAATAAACTTATTAAAATAGAGGTACATGACAATATCTAAGTTAAGCCCATCTTCTAATTGTTAATCGATTCTTTCAAATGTTGACCATCCAGTTTCAGTTTGAATTCTTGAAAACATAAACTCATGGTTGACCACAATTCTTTGAAATAAATAACCGTTTTTTAATCATTTTATTCTTATATTATAACCGTTTTTTAAAGACCCGTTACTTCTCTTTATATAAAGCCCCGTTAGGTATAATAAAGACTCTCGAAGCTAAAATGAGAAAGTTTCTTTGGACAGGTAATGGTGAGAACAACAAAATGAATTGGGTGGCATGGGATTGGATCACTTGGCCTAGGAAAAAAGGGGGTTGTATTAAGAGACTTAAAGAAGTTAATGAGACTCTCCTTTATAAATGGGGATGGAGATATAGGGTTGATAATCAAAATCTTTGGAGGAAAGTGGTGGAAGCATGTCATAGTAAAAACAATCAAAGAAGTTTTCTTCCTCTTAATGGTAAATATGCGGGTTGTTGGAATAACATTGTGAAACTGATTTCCAAAATGAAATAAATGGTAAGGGTAAATCGTATGATTATGGGTAAGGTGGGGAATGGAGAGGATATCCGTTTTTGGATAGACACATAGGTGGGCGATCTTCTATTTTTGGAAAGATGGCCACATCTGTTCGTTTTGGATTTGTGTAAAAATTGCAGGGTTGTGGATCGAATTGATACGAGACATGGAATCGGCGGATATTTGTGGAATTAGGTTAGACAACCGGAGTCTGATACAGAGTTAAAGGAATGGCAGGAATGTCAAGATGCCTTAAACATGGTGAGATTGTCCAATAATAAAGATGCGTGGAGGTGGAACGTTAACAATCAGGAAGGATTCTCGGTGAAATCAGTAAAAAAGAATATTATTTCGGACAGGGGAAATAGTAATCTCCCTAATTTCGATTGGCGCAAATGGGTTCCCTTCAAATGCAATATAATGGCGTGGAGATGTAACTTGGATATGTTGGCTACTAAAGTTAATTTGAGAAGAAGAAACGTGGATTTAAATTCAGTTATGTGTCCCTTCTGCGAGGAGTATGAGGAAACGGCGGGCCATTTATTCATGGCTTGTTTGGTGGCGATTAGGGTTTGGGCGGAAGTCAGCGCGTGGTGCAATATCCCAACGATCTTCGCTTTTGAATTCAAAGACTTATTGGATATTCATAATTCCATTCAGGTAGGGAAGAAATTGAGTGATTATTACAGCGTGCTGGTGTATTTGGAAAAGTAGAAATGAGTTGGTTTTCAATCAGTTCAGGAGAAGTCCTCAAGATATTATGGTGGAGATCAAGTCTAGAGGTTTTGGGTAGATTAAAATAGATCTTCATGTAAATACATTAGTTGGAGGGAATGGTGTAAGTACCCTATGTATATGTTGTAAATTTGCCCTTTGTCCGTTTGGTCGGGGGTGCTGTTTTGTTTAGCATTTTGCCCGTTTGTGTCAGGTGTGTATTTTTAATGAAGTTTTATTTCAAAAAAAAAAAAACCTTTTTTAATCATTTTATTCTAATCATTTTTTTAATAATCTTTATTTCTATTTTCAAGATCTATACAAATATTACTAAATTAGTCAACTTGGTAATGATTAACTAATTTAATACATTATTTTATTCTAAAGTCAAAAGTAATAATTATGTTTACTTATATTATTTTATTTCATAATACTTTTGTTACCTTTTTATATTTTGTTAATAATCTTGGCTCTCTCTCTTTATCTGTCTATCTCGACCAACTTTTAATATTTCCTGTCCTATTGATCTGTGAACAGTATGTAATAATACTTGCACTCGTTTCTTGAAGGTTATTGAAACGAGCTCTTGAGAGAAGGCTTTATCTTCTTCTTTATGGTACTCCCAAAGGCCATATTGCGATGCCACCTACTGACAAGAACAAGGATAATGAACAAGGCCAACAAAATATATACAAAGAGATTGAGATAAAGAGAGAGAGACAAGAGAGATGTGAGAGAAAAAAATATAAAAAAGTAGCAAAAGTATTATAAAATAAAATAATATAAAAAAACATAATTATTACTTTGACTTTAGAATAAAGTAATGGAGTTAATTGCCTGGATGGTCCCTGTGGTTTCACTTTTTTTCACGTTTAGTCCCCACCTTTTGGAAATAACAGGTATGTTTACTCAGGGGACTATCCGAGTAACAAAATGACAAACCATAGGGAGCATACCTACTATTTCGAAACTAACTGACATCTACTCAGGGGACTATCTGTAACACCCTTGCTAATATTTTAGGGTTTTCGTATTATTTACGTAATAAACATGTAATTATAATTACATATACATTGAAAAATACGGTTAAATTAAAACATTTTCGGATTTGGAACAATATATTACAATATGTATAAATTCGTCGTTTTTAAATGACGACGAAACCATGTGCGGAAGCTTGTATCTTGATCGTGTTCGGTTCTTCAATGAGCTTGATCTTCATCCGGGACATCTTCGCATTTACCTATGATCAAAACCAACTTAAAAGTTAGTTTCGATATCTTAAATATTAGTATAATCAAGTTCTAGTATCGAACAATCAAAAACAAAATAAAATTTCGGAATTTAGTCTGTCCCGCCACGCGACAGACTCCTCTTGATCTTTCGCGTGTCGCGCCAGGATTACTGCTCCCTGTCGCGTGTCGCGGGGGAGATGATTTTCCAGCAGTTTTGTTGCTGAAACCTGCATTTTTCCCAGCTATGGTTTTAATCGTAAAACGATCTTTAAAGGGTCATAACTTTTTATCTACAAGTCCGTTTTAGGTGATTCTTTTTCCTACGCGTCCGTAATTAAATTACGGACCCGTTTATCACCTTGGTTTGCATAAAAATCTAATTTATCTAATGTTGGCTCATAAATCCTTTAGGTGATTATTCGACCCGTTTGGCATTATTATCACTACATGCTCTAAAAAGAAAATAGTTAATTCCTATCATTTTACCCATCCCGGGCTTGTCAAACCTTAACGTTTTCACTCCCATCCTAGAGTTTACGTAGGCGTTTACATTCACCGATTCATTTGTATCTATCTAAGCATTTAACCACAATTTACTTCTTAGTCTATTTTGACCCGCAAACGTTTTTGCCTATACTTTTTATATGTATCTAAGGGTTTCAAAATCAATAAACAAGTTTCTAAACAAACTCTAACGAACGTTTACCCGGTTCGCCCGTTAAGGGCTTTTTGGTCAATTCTAGTCTCTTATTTTACGACAAAAGACTCTCACCAATTATTGACCAAATTAGCACTTTTAACTATAACATAATTATGCATACCTGGCTCGGATCAATACATTGACCCGTTTTAATACCTTGTCTCGAAAATTTGCTAATTCATAGCAACGCTAATTCATAAGCCGCTTTATCCTGTAAGCATAAAACTCGACAAGTGCTTATTAGTCGATATTTGTCAAATGGTATCCACATTACCATTTGACCCGTTTTACTCTTTTTATTCATTAGGCTAACTTATAGTAACCGTTCAAAAACCCATTTTTATAATTAACTTTTCATGGCTAATTTACCGTTCTATCTCTTTTACCATTAAACATGGTTTTTATCATTTATATTAGTTCCGACCCGTATTATTTCGCGTCGGGAACCATATCTTAAATATTATCCTTATTGTATTTGAAACTTATAGGATGAACATTTATTTTACTAAAAGGTGTAAGTTTCACTTACCTTGCATCCGGTTATGTCCTTTTTCCGCGTACTTGATCCGTTTGACCCGCTTCTTTCTCAAGTCTTCATCTAGCTTGTCTAGAATCAAACTATCATCATGACAATTCGTAAGACGGTTAGATTAGTCATAATCGTTTACGACTATTCCATCCTACAGGTTTTTATGTCGAATTTATCATTCGACCATATCAAAATTATCATTCGATCTAATCATTTGGTCGGTTTGACTTTTTAAAAGTCAATTGACTTATCAACATATTCAAATGCACATTTGGTTCATTGAACTCACTTAGGCATATTTCATCTGAACTCTTAATGAAATCAAATTTTACACACAACCAAGTAGACCGCGATTTCATTCAGGCATTTCATATCACTGAAAAATGGGTTGTTTTTTGTGACTTGTTTAACCTGTTTACAAGTCTTCAAAAATTATGATTTTTATGTGGCGTACCTATCGGAGGGTTAGACCTTGTGATAAAATTTCAAGATCTAACTCTTTACCAAAAATTCGTAAAAATTCATTCACTAAGCTGTAATCAGATTTGTCACTTCTGACTACAGCTTACGGAAAAATTCATTTAAAATTCCTCGTTTATCCGATTGACGAAATTCCAATTGACGATTCTTTTAATCATTTAAACTTTATACAGTAAGAATTTGAGATCATAACCCAATTCCTAAATTGAGTTATGACATTCGTAATGGGCTGCAAATTCTGCCAGAAAACGCAGCTTGAACCTTCGATACGGAAAGATTCATAAAACGCTCAATTTTCGTCGAAAAAATACGATTCCAGTGGGGTTTTAAAGATATTTCCTGGAATTACATTTTGGACTCAAGAAACACATGTTTTTGTCATGTTTTTTCCAGGTTACAGCCAATACAAGTCAGCTGAAAATTCTGATCAAAAGCTGTTTGAATTCAGCTTTCAATTTGAACATGTTTATGACATTACAACACTTATTCTTAGCAATCAAAACCCATAAAAGCATCACATACACGAATTTAGTCAAAACAAAATCTGAATTTACTTGAGCTAAGCATGATTTCAATCTATACTTGTCTAGGGTTTACTCCTAGGCATTTAAATGTTCCTTTTTCATCTACATATCACACATGTATCCACAGATTTCGAATTCCCTAAATTCATGAGAATTTCAAGTAGAGAATTTTTATCAAATTTTACATACCTTATGATCTCCTTGCAATGGGGATCACTAATCTATGTTCGATTTTCGTTTTGGACTTGATTTGATCCTTCAATTTGGAGGTTTTGACAAGAACTAGGGTTTTGGGGAGCTTGGGGTCGCCCCCTGCTTCTGATCGATTTCCAGAACAAAACACAAGTGTGTGTTTTGTTTTTAATAAATTGATTTTATTATAATTATTTTCCAATTAGACACTTTTAGCCCCTCTAATTTCTTTTAGTTCATATTTAGGTGCTTTTAACTCACTTTTAAGTTAACACCAGTCTTATAACTAACTGGGTTATTTTTTCCTAGTTAGTTTGTCCTTGTTTATTTAAAACTTTATAATTTTAATATAAAGTTTTATATTTTCCTAGTTATAAAGTTTTAACCCACTAGTATGTCTCTACAAGACTTCTCTTCTAACTAGGTTATTATTATTCCTAGTTAACTTATTGGATTCCGGGAGTTATAACCCGTCTTATTTAAGTTTCGTTAACTCAGGCCTTTTATCCCTTTTATTCCTTGAAAGTTCTTATCTGCCTTTTAATTAATATTAGGATTATTTATTTAAATTCTAATATTTATCGGGTTGCTTTTGCCGCTAACGATACTTTACCCGTCTTTTAGTATTAACGGGGTTTGATTACCAAACCCGTTTTCGGGGTGTTACAAGTCTACCGAACACCTTGTTTACGTATTTCTTTTAATTCAGACTAAACGAACTTAGTTTCATTTTCAAGACATTCATTCGTTCCTTTCGATCTAACGTTTTCATTTATATTGACGCGAACGTCTTTAATTTGTAAGGCCTCGCGGGTCGTTACCTTCAGCTCGTATTCGTTATCTTTATTGATTATCTATTTTGGCGGTTAGACTTGTTAGTCACCGGTTACTTTATACCCCATTGCTCGGGTATATATCCATATCGCCATCTCCGGCCTTATGTGCGTTTACGGTTTTCTAAACTTCCTCATACCACTTATGTTTATTAAAACGTTGCTTTTGACTAAAAAAGCTAAATTTTTAGTTTACGTTTTCTCTTTGTCTTATGTCTTTCTCTCATATATAGGAATATTACTTCCAAAGATTTGTTACTTTCCATTATCTTTTACTGCGGGGAATTTCAACTAGTTCCCACGCTTAACCCAAATAACCCGTAGGTTCTTTCGCTTCATCTCATAGACTATTTCTTTAGATTTTCACCTTTTTAAGGTGATACTCAACAATTCATTTCTTTCTATTTCCGACCCAAGAGTCTTCTTGGTCCCGTAGACATTAGCACTACATTTAATCCCGTAGGTTATGATGATCCCGTAGATCATCTTTTATTCGTGTCTTTATTCAATTGTCTATTTATACATATATAGCTTTAAAGCATCCTTTGTTATGTTTGGAATCATTTAATTTTGCTTTTGAACTTTAGTTGACCTTGACCGTAGTCTAAGGTTTCATTTGTTTACTTTCGGACTATCTTTCCGACTTTACGACTTCTAACGTCATTTACACGTCGGTTTGTCCTACGCTTACCGTTACCCGGTTCATACTTATACTCCTTTACAACCCATTACCCGGGTCCTTCTATCTTATTGTTTTTAGTTTTCCGGTTTCACCGGTTTGCGTTTTCCTATTATATTAAGCGTTATTCCTTAATTGACTCGTTTGACTCATTTTGGGTGAATTTTCATCACTTATGAATGTCAAACTTCATTCTTTATTTGACCCGTCCAACTTTGAAATGGTTGAATGTAATTATCAAAATTTATGTTTGCGAAAATTCTTGTCATCTTTTAGTCATGACTCATATTCTGAGTCTTTTGACTTTCTATTTCGCGTTCCCGTCTCTCGGTTTACGCATTCACCCACAATCCTACCCGTCCATCGGGTATCTTTACCGTAATCATTATCAAGTAACCATTCTTATATGGTTTTAGACGTCATTTTAATTTATTTGGTCGTCTTAGCGAAATCCATCGCTTTTATTCAATTAAGTCTTTTATTCATTATTTAATTTGTTTGACTTGTCCACGTGAATTTCATCACTTATGTCAGTCAAACCTTTATCCCCATGCCTTAGCATTCTCATTAGTTGGTTTGTATTTTCATTTACTTCGATCTTTGTCCCTTCTCTTGGGCTCGTCATTTTAACATAATACGCTTCCGTCGTCCGACTTGCGTTTACGTTTACTATCAAACATCTTATTTATTTGGGTACCATTTAAGTTAGTCCCATTCACCCCGCCCTTACTACATCGGACGTAAATGTGTCTGCTACAAGAAGCTCATGGTATCATATGCCACTACTTACTTGGCCAGAGTAAGCGATCATCACATGATACACATGACCTTCTTATAGCTTTCACATCACACCCTATGTAAGTAATGCCTCTATTTATTTCATATCTCTGATTTCATTTAGTAAAACTTTATTTAATTGCAAAACAACAATCATTAGTTTTACTAGTTTTACATTTGAACATATAAAATGTTTTTCTTTTCTATCGAACTATTATATAATCACATTTGTTAATGTGATCGCTACTTTTCTCAATAGCATTTTATTGAGAGTTTTCCACTTGGATAATTACCCCCCGTCCAAGTTTCCATATGAACTAATCCTATTATTTCTTTGTTATTCATCATCGTGAATAACACATATTTCTATTAAACTTCTCGTAGAAACATCATCCTGAATAGATATCCTATTCAAGTTTTATCAGATATATGCAACCGTTATCCCCTACGTGTTTGTTGCATATTACTGTTTTGGTCAAAAATTACCGAAGCAATTAAGTGATCAAATTAGTAAAGTGAGGTAGTGTGCTAGAAAGTGTATTGAAAATATGCTTGTAAAATTATTTAGAAAATCAGTATTCAGGATACGGCTCAGGATATAGAGCTGTATCTATGATCAAACAATGAGCAAAAGTAAAGTAAACGACACGAGATGTACGAGGAAAGCCCTTGATCAATCTAGATCGCCGGCATAAAACCTCGGGAGCTGACAATCGCAGCTGCCTTGTTCTTCTATTGCTTCAAATATCAGGATACAGTGCAGGATGTGGTGCGGATCGACTATGTGTTACAATGAAATTTGAATACAAGTGTGGTGTTTGCAATGAGCTAGAGAGTGAAAGTGTTCGAGAGTGTCAGTGAAAATTGTGTGCCTTAAACTGATCCGCCCCCATCTATTTATAGTAAAGATAATGTAACAAACTATCCTAAACTTTCGGGATCCAGCGAATATTCCCACTCGAACGTTGAGGACCAAGTCTTTCGGGTTCAACGGCTTCCTCATAACAAATACGCCCGAGTCTTGAGGAGAAGAAGTCCTGATGACCGTTAGTAACTTACAGCCATTAACCTGCACGTGTTTAATTCACTCAGACTTAGGATATCGCCCAAGATGTTAGCAATATCCTCGTCCAGTATCCTGGTCACAAATAAACAATAAAAAGCGGGATATTAGTCAGGATATGTATACTCAGAAAATGACCCATAACAATTGTCCCCAAATATATCGGTTGGTATACCAATCCAACGGATATATTTCAAAAATCTTATCCCATAACTCAAGGCATTTAAAACGAAGCTACGGTCAAGATCACATCGTAACTTCCAACGCGTTTTTTACTCAATGGAGATCCACAATGCCCCTATATCTTCTCTTTTCTTGTTTGAAAAGCAGATATCTTCAACAGAACCTTCAGGTAATTCTCCATTTCTGATTTACTTCTATCAATTTACATTGCCTTACTCCCAATGGATGCCGAGACCTTCACCCAGCAGAATCTCCTTAAAAATCCCGAAAAGGAGATCTGTGCTTTTGACAACGTAGACATTGCAGCTTTAAGAGCCTCTGGCGCTTTCCCCGATAACACGGTCTTCAGACCATTCGATCGGTCAATCCGATCAGATGTTTCTTCCACTGAATGGGTTTGTTTTCCAGCATATCCTTTTTCACTAGGTCTTCGATACCCTTTTCCTGAATTCATGATGCAATTCTTTCGAACCACCGGCATCTCTTTTGCTCAAACCATGCCCATGGTTTGGAGAGTACTAATTGTACTTAACCAAATCAAAAACCTCCATTGTTCCGACCTCCGCATCGAGGATTTGCCTATTGCTTATCGCCTCCGATCCCATGGCTCTAGCCGATTCTTGCGCTTCTCGACCTCCAGCAAACCCCTAATTCTCAAAGCCACCAAAAACGAAGACGGATGGCAACGCAAATTTTTCTTTGTCAAACGAGACTCCATTGCTGAGGGTGCCAACCTTCCGGTGGAGTGGTTAACCACCGGTAGGGTCATATATACTCTCATAGACCATTTAATTCTTATCTTCTATTAATATCCTTCTTTTCGATCTTTATGCAGTGAACTTCAAGGAAGTCGCTCCCCCTACCGCCGAGTCAGAAGAGAGAATCAATATTGTTTACCAGTTACCTGCAATAGACAGGACTTTCACCACACACGTCCCGAGTTCCAGTCAATACTCGTCATCCGAAATGTCTGGTAAGGATTACTTTCAAAATAATTAGTCAATACAGTAAAATAATAAAATGAAGAGTAAAACTTTTCCCTTTATGCAGCACCGGCCAAGATCCCTGAAGTCTTTGACCTCGACGAATTGGACAGTTATTCTGATCAGATCCAGGTCAAGAAAGAACCTAGCCCCAAGACCACAGCCACATCCAAACCCAGCAGCTCCAAAGCCATCATTATCCCCAAACCTTCACCGGCTACCAAGCCCCGGAGTTCAAGTTCCCGCAAAAGGAAAGAGCCTGATTCCCCTGTCATCTCTGACACATTTCTTTATGAGAAACACGGGTTCATTGAAGCCAGCGGGTTTATGACTTCCTTTCTCAACCAGGTTAGTTTTCTCATATCCCATCCTGCGGCTTACATTATTTTCAAAGATTTATCAATATTAATACCTGTCCTCTTACCTTTGTAGGGTCTTGAGCGTTTGGTTAACCTATATCAAGAATCCTGCAAGCTCAACAAGACGCTTGAAACCAAGCTAAAGGAAGCTGAAATCACAATCTCCGATCAAGGCATGATTGCAGCCGCCAAATCTCGTCATTACGAGCAGAAATTTAAAGCCATGACTCAAGAACACCAAACTGCTCTCAACAAAGCTACTCTTCAAGCCCATACCGATCTTGAAGCTGCCCACGTGCAGTACGAACGGGATATGGTCAGTTACCGGGAAAGCCTCAAGAGTTCCGTCGTCATTTCTCTCCTTCAAGCCAGGTTGAAGATGGCCCATGAAGCCAAATCATTAGGCTTTGAATGCCCCTCTTGGGATGTTGGTGCCTGGGAGACCAAGCTAAAGAGCCTCGGCGGCATTTCTTTCAAATCAGCTGTCGAAGAATCTTCCAAAACAGTCGAAAAAACAACCGATGCTGAGAAGGATACTGAGGCGGATCCCAAGACGGATGCTGCTGAAATTACTATGGACGAAGAAGGCACTACCCCCTAAAGCTTATTTATTTTAAATCGTTTGAACAATTTTAGGTTTTTATGAACAATTTTTATTTCTGTATCGAAACAATTTGATAGCCGAAGGTGGATGGGTCCTGGCTTTCAGGATGAAACCTTCGGTTATCAACCAGTATTGATTGCTTCAAGAATCTTTTTATTTTTCTCGCCATCATCTTCCGTTTTTTCTAAGTATAAATCTTAGCTTTGCAAAAAATTTTATATTGTTATCTTATAAAAATATCCTGATCAGTATACTCAGCAATATATTACAAAAACTTTTTTATTAGATAGGACTCCCAAATGCTCGTTCAACTTTGTAGAAAGCTTTTTGAAAAACAATCTATTTTTCCAAAACCAGTTTTCGATAATACTTAAATGATCAAAGTTCCAAACTAATACTAATTTCAAACACCTTAATCAAATATCCTGAAAAGGACTTTGAGAATATATCAGGATACTTATAAAATATAGTGTTACTAAAAACTTAAACGATGTTTACAAAGGAAAGATCATACCCGGAGTAGTATATAACCCTATTACCAAGCCTCAATGTCTTTGCAACTTCTTCAATGAAGATGTCCCCTGTGCGAGGTACTTAGTGCATTAGTTCCGAGCCTTATCCTTTTAACTTTACATCACCACCTTAGTAGGAATGTCCCCTGTGTACAATGTCTTCAAATACTTTAGAAATCTTCAGAATATCAGTTTCCATTGTATAGGCAATTTTTTACGTCCCAAGGGTAAAACCCAAGGACGTACTGGAGATAAATCCCTTGTATCCTGGGGAAAATCCCAAATTTTCATGCGCTACAGGCGGGAGTGTATAAACTCCAAGACTTAGAAAGGTGAAAACCTTTAAACCTTAGAGAGTATGAAAATACCCTTTCGTGAGAGAGGGTGATCAATCCTCGTATACCTTTAGGATTCAGGATATAGCCAACAGTAACGAAATTGTCAGCCACTTTTACATGGACTGGTCCCGCCACCTTGAACTATCCCTGAATAACTTGCGCTCCAGGCGGGGTGTTTAAACCCAATTCGGAAGAAAGGTGAATACCTTTAAGCCTGTGAAGGGATCAGGATCCCTTGTACGTGAGAGAGGGGCCAATCCTCTAATCTTCCGAAATATCCTGAGTGAGCATCCCGGAGCTATATCCCGAAGCATATACTGCAAAACATCCTTACACTAAGGTGGGTGTTAGCTTGGCTAACACCCCTCCGATGCTTAAGTCAGTATTGGGTTACAAAGAACAAATTAAACCAAACATATTTAAAAAAGGTAGAATTCATACCATCCTGAGTTAGAAATTAAATTCTAAACTCACTTGAAATAGAGCTTAAGGTGTATAGCATTCCAAGATCTCGGTAGCATATCCCCCTCCATATTCTTGAGTCTGTATGCTCCTTTCCCTGCTTCTGATTCAACTTCGTATGGTCCTTCCCATTTTGGAGCTAACTTGCCATCGGCAGGATTAGTAGTATTCTGAAAAGCCTTTCTTAACACCCAATCTCCAACCTTAAATCTTCTGGTCCTAATATTCTTGTTATATGCCCTGGATATTCTCTGTTGATATGCAGCCATCCTTAGCCTTGCCGCATCTCTCTTCTCATCGATAGTGTCTAAATCCTGACTCAAGGCTCCAGGATTCTGCTCAGGATCACTCAGGGTAGATCTTGCAGTGGGTATTGTCATTTCCGTTGTAATCATTGCTTCTGCTCCAAATACCAAGGAAAATGGGGTTTGGCCTGTTGCATTCTTTACCGTTGTCCTATCAGCCCACAAAACAAAGGGTAATTCTTCTGCCCATCTTCCTTTTTTAGCTCCAAGCCTTTTCTTTAAGTTATTGACAATTATCTTGTTTGAGGATTCTGCTTGTCCATTCGCTTGAGGATGTACTGGAGTAGATGTTATCATTTTGATTCCCCAACTCTTGCAAAAGTCAGTAGTTCTCTTGCTTATAAACTGAGAACCATTGTCACAGATTATTTCGGCTGGTATTCCGAATCTGGTCAGGATATTCCTCTTTATGAAGGATACTACTTCTTGGTCTCTAACTTGAACAAATGCTTCAGCTTCAACCCACTTATAGAAATAATCCGTCATTGCTAGCATAAAGACTTTTCCTCCCGGAGCTTTTGGTAGCTTTCCTACTATATTCATACCCCACTTCATAAATGGCCAAGGGGAAACAATAGGATATAATGGTTCAGCAGGTTGATGCAGTATGTTACTATGTCTTTGACATGCATCACATCTTCGAGCATATTCTGCGGCATCTTTTCTCATTGTTGGCCAATAATATCCTGTCCTTAATACTTTTGAGAATAACGACCTGCCCCCAGTATGGTTACCACAATCCACTTCATGTATATCCTGAAGTACTTCTTTGGCTTCAGGATCCTCCAAGCACCTCAAATATGGTCCTGCAAGAGATTTCTTGTATAAAACATTATTTATAATAGTGAATCGTGATACCTTCATCCTAAATGCCTTAGGATTTTCATTTCCGGGGATGTGTCCCTCTTTAAGATATCTCACAATTGGAGCCGTCCAGGATTTAGGATCCTGTTCAGGATATTCCGCTCCAGGATCCCGAATACCCGCTACTTCTTTATCCTGAGGATTCGTTGCAGGATATAAGACATGTAATATTGGTATTTGGGTCCCTTCAGGTATCCTGATCGATGATCCCAAATTTGCTAAGGCATCCGCTTCAGCATTATCCTCCCTTGGTACCTGTTCAAGTATGAAAACATCGAAATATCCTGCTAATTTTTTGAGAATATCGAGATATTCGATTAATTTCTCACCCTTAACTGCATAGGATCCATTAAAATGGTTAGTAATTAACAAAGAGTCAACATATACTTGCAAATTTTTGATACTCATGCTCTTAGCCAACTCTAATCCTACAATTAAAGCCTCATACTCTGCTTCATTATTAGTAGCAGGAAATTCACACCTAATAGCCTGGGGTAATATGTCCCCCTGTGGCGATTTTAGTAGTATTCCTAATCCTACTCCTCTTACATTAGATGCACCATCAGTATATAATGTCCAGGATCCTGAGGATTCTCCTAACTGTTGAACTTCTAGGTCTACCTCGTCCTGAATGTCACTACTAAAATCAGCCACAAAGTCAGCTAAAGCCTGAGACTTTATGGCATTTCTAGGTTCATATACTAAATCATAAGCACTCAGCTTTACCGACCACTTAGCCATTCTGCCTGACATTTCTGGTTTCCTAAGTACATTTTTAACAGGATAATTTATTTTAACATGAATCCTATGTGTCTCAAAGTAATGTCTAAGTTTCGTTGATGCCATGACTAGAGCTAATATTAATTTTTCTAAATGAGAATACCTAGTTTCAGCATCTAACAAACTTTTACTAACATAATAAACAGGATATTGCTGACCTTCATGGTCTTTTATAAGAACGGCACTTACAGCATTCCCTGATACAGCAAGGTATAGGGATAGTGGTTCACCATTTTCAGGCTTCATCAATAGAGGTGCGGTTGAAAGATATTGCTTTAAATCCTGTAGGGCCGCTTCATGCTTCTCACCCCACTCGAATTTTTTATTCTTCTTCAGGATATCATAGAAATCTTTGCATTTCTCTGAGGATCTTGAGATAAATCTGTTTAATGCTGCCACTCGCCCCGTTAATCGTTGAACATCCTTCATATTTGAGGGCGATTTAATATCCAAGATGGCTTTAATCTGCTCCGGGCTCGCTTCTATTCCTCTTTTGGTCACCATATATCCTAGAAATTTTCCTGCCCCCACTCCAAAATGGCACTTAGCAGGATTCAGCTTCATGTTATACTGATCCAGGATATCAAACGCTCCTTTAATATCTTGGAGGTGATCCTGAGCTTTCTTTGATTTTACCACCATATCGTCGATGTACACCTCCATGGTGTCCCCCAGTTTGTCTTTGAACATCATGTTTACCAATCTTTGGTATGTTGCACCTGCATTTTTCAAACCAAAAGGCATAGCTGTATAACAATAAATACCTGTTGGTGTCATGAAGGCAGTATCCTCCTGGTCAGAAGGCTCCATTTGGATCTGTTGAAATCCTGAGGATGCGTCCATGAAGGTCAGCATTTCATGCCCGGCAGTGGCATCTACCATTGCATCAATGTGGGGAAGAGGAAATAGGTCTTTAGGACAAGCTTTGTTCAAGTCTGTGTAGTCTACACAAACTCTCCATTTCCCATTTTTCTTCTGTACCACAACCACGTTTGCTAGCCACCTTGGGAACTTAACCTCTCTGATCATCCTGGACTTCAATAATCTCTCAACTTCCTCTTGGATAATCGTATTCCGCTCAGGAGCAAACTTCCTTCTTTTTTGCTGAATAGGCTTGAATTTATCAATTCCAAGCTTGTGAGTGATAATATCTTTGGATATGCCTGTCATATCCTCATGCTTCCATGCAAACGTTGACATCCTGCATTTCAAAAAGTTAATTAATTGTTCTTCAATATCCTGAGGGATATTGGTCCCTATGAGCACCGAAATATCGGGATTATCCTGGTCCAAGATAATTTTCTTCACATCCTGCTCCGGATCCTCCACGATATCCTGGGCCCGCGTCTTTAATTGCTATGCTGCACTAGGTTTGGTTGAGGATTTCATTGAGGATGAGTAGCATTCTTTCGCCTCCTGCTGATCACTATCAACTTTGACAACTCCCCAAGGGGTAGGGATCTTGATGCATTGGTGATATGTTGATGGCACAGCCTTCATATCGTGAATCCACGGTCTTCCCAGTATGATGTTATAGCAGGATAGAGAATCCATCACACAGAAACGTTGTATCGAGTTGACTCCTTCAACGTATACTGGCAACTTTATCTCTCCCACTGTGTTTCTAGCCTCTCCACTGAACCCAACAAGCACGGTAGACTTTGAAGTGATATCCATTGGAGATACATTCATTCTCTTTAGAGTCTCTAGTTGGATTATGTTAACGGAGCTGCCGTTATCAACCAATATCCTGCGCACAAAATGGTTAGCCACATATAACGTTATTACCAGAGCATCATGGTGAGGATCCTGGATAGTATCCCTGTCATCAGCATCAAAAGTGATCACTTTATCAGTTGTGAGGGTAGTCATCCTGACAGGTTTGTCTCCCCTTTCGGCCTTAGCTTCCTTTGCATGTCTCTTTGCCGCCGAATACGAAGTCCCACAAATGTCGGATCCTCCCGAAATGAAGTTGATTATCTTGGCATCCGCGGGAGGTGATGCCGCTCGCTCAGGATCCTTCTCAGTATCCTGACCCTTATTCTTCTTTCTTCCTAAGAGATCTTTCAGATATCCCTTGCTTAGGAGATAGCTTATTTCTTTCCTTAGAGCAATGCAATCCTCAGTTACATGTCCGAAATCTTCGTGGAAAGCGCACCATTTTGACTTATCTTTCCAATCGGCCTTTTGTTGATTCTTTCGAGGCCACCTAGCCTTGTCTCCTAAACCCTGCATGGCATACATTAATTCAGGAATGTTAACAGAAAAGCAATATTCAGATAGTTCAGGATATTCTTCAGGGTCCTCGTCTTCAACAGCATTCACTCTCTTGTTTTCATTTCTACCATATGGCTTAGGCCGATATGACTTGAATGAGGATTCTGACTTCCTGTTAGTTGACTCATAAGTGTTAGATGAGTTCATCCTTTCTTGCATCTTCCTGTCATCCTCCAATCGAATATATCTTAGGGCCCTGTTTCGAGCTTCATCCAAGTTCCTGCATGGGTTCATTACAAGATCTTGATAAAATTGAGAATCTTTTTGCAGCCCCATCTTGAAAGCTTGCATAGCTGTTGCAACATCGAGGTGAGGAATGTCCAGGGATTCCCGGCTGAACTTGTTCACATAATCCCTAAGGGATTCCTGAGGCCCCTGTGTTATCCTGTAGAGATCACTTGTTAATTTTTCAAAGTTTCTACTACAAGAAAACTGACTATTAAATAAATTTACTAAGTGAGCAAAAGATGTAATCGAATGTGGAGGAACATTCAAGAGCCATTTCAAGGCTGATCCTGTTAAGGTTGAACCAAAACCCTTACACAAGCATGCTTCCTTAAGATCCGGAGGGATAGGGTTAATCTCCATTCTTTCCCTATACTGAGCAATATGCTCCTCAGGATCCGTAGTTCCGTCGTAAAGCTTCATGTTGGGGGTTTGGAATCTCTTTGGGATCTCAGCATCACAGATAGGATATGCAAAACGAGATATCTTGTGACTGTCTTGGGACACTTCCGGGATCGGCTGGACCACCCCAGGTACACTGGATATCATGTCCTTCAACTTCTGAAGTTCCCTAGTAAGTGCTGTTGTTACACCTGTATCCTGCAAAGATCCACTATTAGTAGCATGAGTATTATTATTATTTGACACGTTACCCGTTGGAGGATTTTGCCCATATCCTGAAGCATATCCTGAGCTCCTCATGGTTGACATCCTGACCGAGGAGGGTATTTCAGGAGTATGATTCTGAGGAAGGCTGGGCACAACATTCCCCCTGTTATCCTCAGTATACACAGCTGAACTGAAGTTCAAAGTTCTGGGTTGTAATGGAGTGACAATATCTTCAGCAGATCTGCTCGAACCAGACTTCAAGAGTTGTATTTCCCTCAACAGCATTTGGTTTGTTTCCTGTTGCATCCTCATTTGTTCCTGCACACTTCCAAACAAGGTTAAAATTTCATCGTTAGAAGCTAAAACGGGAGCAGATTCCTGAACACTGCGGGTAGGGATAATATCCTGAGGTCGTGAAGAGGCTGGCATCCTTGGAGGAGGTGGTGGAAGCACCGAACCGGTAGTAGCAGAAGTCATAGCAGACACAGTGGAGGAGCTCATGTTTGATCTTGAGGCCATTATGGACAATGTGGCAAAAAGTTTTGAAAATAGAAAGCCGATTAGCGATTTCACAAAAATTTTTAGTAAAGAGAGAACCACTTGCCCCACGGTGGGCGCCAAATTGTTTTGGTCAAAAATTACCGAAGCAATTAAGTGATCAAATTAGTAAAGTGAGGTAGTGTGCTAGAAAGTGTATTGAAAATATGCTTGTAAAATTATTTAGAAAATCAGTATTCAGGATACGGCTCAGGATATAGAGCTGTATCTATGATCAAACAATGAGCAAAAGTAAAGTAAACGACACGAGATGTACGAGGAAAGCCCTTGATCAATCTAGATCGCCGGCATAAAACCTCGGGAGCTGACAATCGCAGGTGCCTTGTGTGCCTTAAACTGATCCGCCCCCATCTATTTATAGTAAAGATAATGTAACAAACTATCCTAAACTTCCGGGATCCAGCGAATATTCCCACTCGAACGTTGAGGACCAAGTCTTTCGGGTTCAACGGCTTCCTCATAACAAATACGCCCGAGTCTTGAGGAGAAGAAGTCCTGATGACCGTTAGTAACTTACAGCCATTAACCTGCACGTGTTTAATTCACTCAGACTTAGGATATCGCCCAAGATGTTAGCAATATCCTCGTCCAGTATCCTGGTCACAAATAAACAATAAAAAGCGGGATATTAGTCAGGATATGTATACTCAGAAAATGACCCATAACAATTACTACTTATACGATTAAATTTAAAAGCGTGCACCTGGTAATGCTTGCCCTTAATGAGCTTTCCTTGCCTTTGACTTTGTTCGTGATCATCACGGGATTTAGGTCCTTGATGAGTATGCTCTGCTTATCATACCTCGGACCGTTCCACCATCATATCCACAATTCGTTCAACTCTCGTCATCTTCAGATGCGAGTATCCTTCAATTAAACATTTACAAAGTTAGTAATTTCAACATTAATAAATGCACGTTTTGTAATACAAGGCTTTTTACTGCACGTGATTTCGTTAACTATACTAATCATTTTCGTTGGTGTAACGTGTATTACACGATACCCTTTGTGTTGTTCACAACACTTTAATCCTACTAAACTATTAACATACATGTACTTACCGGATTTGCGATCAAGCCTCGAACCGAACACATTATTCTTTTAACCGTGAGCTCTGATTACCAACTTGTAACACCCTTGCTAATATTTTAGGGTTTTCCTATTATTTACGTAATAAACATGTAATTATAATTACATATACATTGAAAAATACGGTTAAATTAAAACATTTTCGGATTTGGAACAATATATTACAATATGTATAAATTCGTCGTTTTTAAATGATGACGAAACCATGTGCGGAAGCTTGTATCTTGATCGTGTTCGGTTCTTCAATGAGCTTGATCTTCATCCGGGACATCTTCGCATTTACCTATAATCAAAACCAACTTAAAAGTTAGTTTCGATATCTTAAATATTAGTATAATCAAGTTCTAGTATCGAACAATCAAAAACAAAATAAAATTTCAGAATTTAGTCTGTCGCGCCACGCGACAGACTCCTCTTGATCTTTCGCGTGTCGCAAGCGCCCTCACGTGTCGCGCCAGGATTACTGCTCCCTGTCGCGTGTCGCGGGGGAGATGATTTTCCAGCAGTTTTGTTGCTGAAACCTGCATTTTTCCCAGCTATGGTTTTAATCGTAAAACGATCTTTAAAGGGTCATAACTTTTTATCTACAAGTCCGTTTTAGGTGATTCTTTTTCCTACGCGTCCGTAATTAAATTACGGACCCGTTTATCACCTTGGTTTGCATAAAAATCTGATTTATCTAATGTTGGCTCATAAATCCTTTAGGTGATTATTCGACCCGTTTGGCATTATTATTTCACTACATGCTCTAAAAAGAAAATAGTTAATTCCTATCATTTTACCCATCCCGGGCTTGTCAAACCTTAATGTTTTCACTCCCATCCTAGAGTTTACGTAGGCGTTTACATTCACCGATTCATTTGTATCTATCTAAGCATTTAACCACAATTTACTTCTTAGTCTATTTTGACCCGCAAACGTTTTTGCCTATACTTTTTATATGTATCTAAGGGTTTCAAAATCAGTAAACAAGTTTCTAAACAAACTCTAGCGGTCGTTTACCCGGTTCGCCCGTTAAGGGCTTTTTGGTCAATTCTAGTCTCTTATTTTACGACGAAAGACTCTCACCAATTATTGACCAAATTAGCACTTTTAACTATAACATAATTATGCATACCTGGCTCGGATCAATACATTGACCCGTTTTAATACCTTGTCTCGAAAATTTGCTAATTCATAGCAACGCTAATTCATAAGCCGTTTTATCCTGTAAGCATAAAACTCGACAAGTGCTTATTAGTCGATATTTGTCAAATGGTATCCACATTACTATTTGACCCGTTTTACTCTTTTTATTCATTAGGCTTACTTATAGTAACCGTTCAAAAACCCATTTTTATAATTAACTTTTCATGGCTAATTTATCGTTCTATCTCTTTTACCATTAAACATAGTTTTTATCATTTATATTAGTTCCGACCCGTATTATTTCGCGTCGGGAACCATATCTTAAATATTATCCTCATTGTATTTGAAACTTATAGGATGAACATTTATTTTACTAAAAGGTGTAAGTTTCACTTACCTTGCATCCGGTTATGTCCTTTTTAAGCGTACTCGATCCGTTTGACCCGCTTCTTTCCCAAGTCTTCATCTAGCTTGTCTAGAGTCAAACTATCATCGTCACAATTCGTAAGACGGTTAAATTAGTCATAATCGTTTACGACTATTCCATCCTACAGGTTTTTATGTCGAATTTATCATTCGACCATATCAAAATTATCATTCGATCTAATCATTTGGTCGGTTCGACTTTTTAAAAGTCAATTGACTTATCAACATATTCAAATGCACATTTGGTTAATTGAACTCACTTAGGCATATTTCATCCGAACTCTTAATGAAATCAAATTTTACACACAACCAAGTAGACCGCGATTTCATTCAGGCATTTCATATCACTGAAAAATGGGCTGTTTTTGGTGACTTGTTTAACCTGTTTACAAGTCTTCAAAAATTATGATTTTTTTATGTGGCGTACCTATCGGAGGGTTAGACCTTGTGTTAAAACTTCAAGATCTAACTCTTTACCAAAAATTCGTAAAAATTCATTTACTAAGCTGCAATCAGATTCGTCACTTCTGACTGTAGCTTACGGAAAAATTCATTTAAAATTCCTCGTTTATCCGATTGACGAAATTCCAATTGGAGATTCTTTTAATCACTTAAAACTTTCTACAGTAAGAATTTGAGACCATAACTCAATTCCTAAATTGAGTTATGACATTCGTAATGGGCTACAAATTCTGCCAGAAAACGCAGCTTGAACCTTCGATACGGAAAAATTGATAAAACGCTCAATTTTCGTCGAAAAAATGCGATTCCAGTGGGGTTTTAAAGATATTTCCTGGAATTACATTTTGGACTCAAGAAACACATGTTTTTGTCATGTTTTGTCCAGGTTACGGCCAATACAAGTCGGCTGAAATTTCTGATCAGAGGCTGTTTGAATTCAGCTTTCAATTTGAACATGTTTATGACATTACAACACTTATTCTTAGCAATTAAAACCCCTAAAAGATCACATACACGAATTTAGTCAAAACAAAATCTGAATTTACTTGAGCTAAGCATGATTTCAATATATACTTGTCTAGGGTTTACTCCTAGGCATATAAATGTTCCTATTTAATCTACATATCACACATGCATCCACAGATTTCGAATTCCCTAAATTCATGAGAATTTCAAGTAGAGAATTTTTATCAAATTTTACATACCTTATGATCTCCTTGCAATGGGGATCACTAATCTATGTTCGATTTTCGTTTTGGACTTGATTTGATCCTTTAATTTGGAGGTTTTGACAAGAACTAGGGTTTTGGGGAGCTTGGGGTCGCCCCCTGCTTCTGATCGATTTCCGGAACAAAACATAAGTGTGTGTTTTGTTTTTAATAAATTGATTTTATTATAATTATTTTCCAATTAGACACTTTTAGCCCCTCTAATTTCTTTTAGTTCATATTTAGGTGCTTTTATCTCACTTTTAAGTTAACACCAGTCTTATAACTAACTGGGTTATTTTGTCCTAGTTAGTTTGTCCTTGTTTATTTAAAACTTTATAATGTTAATATAAAGTTTTATATTTTCCTAGTTATAAAGGTTTAACCCACTAGTATGTCACTACAAGACTTCTCTTCTAACTAGGTTATTATTATTCCTAGTTAACTTATTGGATTCCAGGAGTTATAACCCGTCTTATTTAAGTTCCGTTTACTCAGGCCTTTTATCCCTTTTATTCCTTGAAAGTTCTTATCTGCCTTTTAATTAATATTAGGATTATTTATTTAAATTCTAATATTTATCGGGATGCTTTTGCCGCTAACGATACTTTACCCGTCTTTTAGTATTAACGGGGTTTGATTACCAAACCCGTTTTCGGGGTGTTACACTATCCGAGTAACAAAATAACAAACCATAGGGAGCATACCTGCTATTTTCAAAAGGTGGGGACTAAATGTGAAAAAACGTAAAACCACAGGGACCATCCGGGCAATTAACTCCAAAATAATGTATTAAAGTAGTTAATCATTACCTAGTTGACTAATTTGATATATTAATCCTTATTTTAGGTTTATTTATCATATCCCATAAATTACAGACATTTCAATCCAATTCTTAGTCATTAGACCACCCGTAGTGGGGCCATATTGCGATGCCACCTACTGACAAGAACAAGAACAAGGATAATGAACAAGGCCAACAAAATATATACAACGAGATTGAGATAGACAGACAGAGAGAGAGAGCCAAGGGAGATGTGAGAGGAAAAAAATATAAAAAAGTAACAAAAGTATTATAAAATAAAATAATATAAAAAAACATAATTATTACTTTTGACTTTAGAATAAAATAATGTATTAAAGTAATTAATCATTACCAAGTTGACTAATTTGATATATTAATCCTTATTTTAGGTCTATTTATCATATCCCATAAATTAAAGACATTTCAATCCAATTCTTAGTCATTAGACCACCCGTAGTGGGGCGGCACATCACGTCTAAAACCACTATGGCCGGCGCTATGGGAGTTCGATTTTGGGTCCTCACAATAGGCATAGCAACGTGAGTGGGGTGTTTGTTTCAAAATTTGACCGTTGGAACGGTCATAAATTTAAAAAAAATTAATTCATTTTAAATTTCTATAAATATTCCCCATCTCTCCTGTTTTTTTTTTTTTAAATCCAACACACCCAACACACTCTCAAACCATCTTCTCTCTACCTTCTTTATAAAAATCTATAATTTTTATACAATGCATCCCTTCAACCGCGGTTTTATTCCTCCGCGTTCTAGTGCGGACACGAACCAAACGAGCAATCCTAGTCGTCCCGTTTCTCCGGTTCCTACTTGACCCACCCTCTACGGATCCGGTTTTATTGATTACAATCAACATCAAACCGGGTTCATGAACCTATTGAACCAACCACTCTCATGGGACCCAAATCTATACGGTTGGAACCCGAATCAAAACATGGGCGGAATGGGGTCGTCTCAAGCCTTTGGCTCGGCCCAAGCAATCGGCTCGCCACTACGCGAGCCCGACGTCGTTCCAGATACACAACCGGAAGTAGAGGAGACGCAAAAAGGCAAAACAAAACGCCCCCTAAAAAGAAAACCGAAACCCGAACGAAAAAAACCGTGCAACCATGGGAGGATGAAGAGGAGTACGCATTAACCCGATCTTCGCTTGATGGGTTGGAGGACCCCGGAATAGGTAATATTTTTGTATTAATTTTTTGTATAAATTATTTTTGTTTGTTTTTTTGTAGTAATTATTTGTTTATTTTTTAGCAAACAACCAAAATAAATCCGTCTTTTGGAACCGAATTCGAGAGCTTTTTTTCGGGCTCATGGGTAGGGGAGATAGCTACCGGCTACCGGATTCAATATCGGGTAAGTGGACCGATATCAACAAGAAGTGTACAAATTTTCAATCCGTTTATCAACGGGTAAAAACGGATGAAAAAGTGGCCACAACGACGAGAACATTACACAAGCGGCCTTAATCGAGTATCAAGTCGGTCAAGGTAATTTCCCATACATGAAGTGTTGGCAAATTCTTCGTAATAGTCCCAAATGGGCCAATGTCCCTACGGTAGGAACTCCTTCGGGTCTGTCGGCAAATAAAAGGCCGTCAAAGAGATCAAAAACCAACGAGTTGGTCGAACCCGAAACGCCAACGTCCGACGCTCAAAACACAGACGTAAACAATGATATTCCGGAGGAAGAGCCGGCGGAAGAGCTTCCACGACCCGCCAGAAGAAGAAGCGGTGCAAGATCAAGAAGGCCCGAGTCATCGTCGATAGGATCCGACATGACTAATGCATTTTCGAAGATAAACTGACGCCTTCAAGACATACACGAACTAGGGACTCAACGTATGGAAGAGAACCGGGAAGTGACCAAGATTATGCGGGATAGACAATGGGCTCATGACTTTGAATTCTACTCGAAACCGTACGACTATCTAACCGGAAAAGCATTGAAGATGGCGTTACAATAAAAGGAGCGAATCGAAAAAAAATATAATCTTTGAGTTTTTTAATTTATTTTATTGTAATGTTTTTAATTTAATGAAATGGTTTTTAATTTTATAAAGTTAGAAATTAATTATAAAAAAAATGAAAATTAATAATTGATTAATGATGAGGTAGAGGCTTTATGACCACACTCTCTTGTGATATAAAGCCCCATAAAGCCCCTCTATGACGCGTTTCGCCTCTTGTCACATAACGCCCCCAAAGGGGCTTTATGACTACACATGGTCTTATATTCGATCTATAAGTTATGATCAGACTATATATATATATACACACCCAAACCCCATAAATAAGATCATGTGTAGTGGGAGGGGAAGATAATGCCCCAACCCTTGGGCTTTTTGCGCCATTTGGCGTCCAATCAGCATGTGGGCATTATGGGGCGTTTTTCTAAAATGGGTGTAGTGGTATAATGCCCCAACAATGATTACCCAATTATTAATTTTTTTTAAATTAAAACAAATAAAATTTCCTTAAATAAAAAAAATTACATTGCTAAAAATAAAAATAAAAAACCGAAAATAACTAATAAAAAACTAATAATCTAAAGTCCGTATTTGTCACGGATTTGTTGCCGACGCATTTCCGCTAGGATCAACGCGTCGCCTACGAGGTGATCGATCGGTTTAGACAAAAATTCTATATCTTTCTCCATTTGCCTTGATTCTTGTATCGCGACAATTTTTTTGTTTTCGGCGTTTTTTTCTTGCATAGTCTCTAAACGCCTATGACCGAGGTCTCGAATGTCTTGTAAGCGTCGGTTCATCTCTTCGAAATCTTCCTTCATTTTGAAATTAGCCAAAGACGACTCCGCCTTTTCCCCCTTTTTCCCACTTCTTCTACCTGGCGGTCGTTCCAACTCCAAATCCTCGTCATCCTCCAAATTAATTTTTAAGTCGACATTACGAGCATCGGAAGTGGGTGTCTCCAGGTCAACCGAGGATGATGTTTTGGACCGTTTTGCTTTACGTCACTAGACGTCATGGTCGGTACGTTAGACCATTTGGGACATCCGCGTAAAAGCTCCCAACATCTCAAGTATGCGAAAACATCTCTCGTTTGGTTGTACTCTTCCAACGTTCTTGTTAAAATACTCGCATCGTTTTGTCTGTTACCCCAGTTGTCCCTAGTGCATTGGAAGACTTCTTGGAACTGATGACATTTTTAGTTTATATCGGTCCATTTGCTGGATATCGAATCTTTATCCCGATACTCATCTTTACCCATCGTTTTAAAAAAAGTTTCACGCATTTTATTCCAAAAAATTGGTGAAGTTAGATAGTTTGCTACAAAAAATATAAAAAATATAATGTTATATCTTAAAAATAAAAATAAATGCTTACAAATATATTTTTAAAATGCTTACCAACTTCGGGGTCCTCCGATATGTCGAGACACGCCCGTGCTAACGCGTATTCCTCGTCTTTTGTCCAAGCTACGCAGGTTCCCTTTCGACGTGGAGCCTTTGGTTCCTTTTTTTATGAGACCGTTTACCACGTTGAGATGCCTCAGCAATGGGCTTGGGTTGTGTCTCCGGTACCGTTTCTACGTCGGGTTCGGTTTCTTGGGTGGACGGTTGCGAACCGCCCATCGATGCAAAGTTGTGTGAACCGTGAAAGAATGGTTGCGAACCGCCCATGCCTAGTATTTGTGCGTACGCAAACATACTCGAGTCCATCTCTTGAAAATTGAAGTTTAGTTGCGGTTGGGTGGTTTTCGGGCGATATGTAGTGGGGTTACCGGGTCTAGACGAAACACCGAAAGGGGTCGGAAGGGATTCATGATGTAATTTTTTTTAATAAAATTTGAAGTAGTATAGAAGAAATTAGGGTGAGTTTATAAAAATAAGTGAAAAGTGGGGTGCTTGTTGGGTTCGTAGGCTTTAGGGTAGCCGGCCCTAATTAGGGTTAGCCGGCCCTAGTTATTAGGCCCACTTAGTTAACTTGTTGACTAAGTAGAAAACCCTGATCTTGTTCTATAAATATCTATGATGTAATTGTAGTCTGTGTCGTATCTAATAAAGTAAAACCCTAGTTGCAACCCGTTGACGTAGGTCACCTTGACCGAACCACGTAAATTTTCGTGTTCTTTATTTTCTACTAGTGTGTGTGTGTGTTTGTTCCACTTCCGCTCGAGCCTACTCTGATCAATGTTGTAGAAGGCGCTAGGCGCTAGTCGGGCGGTGAGGTACAACCTAGGGATTAATCGGGATTAATCGGAATGGGATTTTTATATGTATTTTTTCAAAATTATATATATATACCCAATAATATAAAAATAATACTTCAAAATTCACATAAATACTTCAAGTTTCAGATAGTATGGTTCGATTTTGACCGATTTTGACCAATTTTGACCGCCTAGGACCACCTAGGACCGATTTTGATCGATTTTGACCGACTAATATTGTCCGATTAATCCGATTTTTGACCGCCTAGGACCGATTTTGACCGATTTTTTACCATGACCGATTAATTGACCACCTAGCTCAAAATTAGGCAGTAGATGACTGCCTAGCGCCGATTAATCGGCCGCCTAGGCCGATTAATCGGCCGCCTAGGCCGATTTCTGCAACCATGACTCTGATTCAATACCCCTAACAGTGCTTTATAGGTTAAAAGGTGGAATAAAAAAATAAATAAAAGTTTTTGTTTGTTACCGTTGAAGCAACGGTATAATTTCGAAACATGTGCAAATTTTGTCGTTTTAAAAACAACGCGACTGGCCTTTTCTTTTTTGAAAAAAAGCCCCCGGGGCCGGTCCCATAGCGTGGTTGGGCGCTTTTTTTAGGAAAAAGCGTCAGAAAACCCCCACTACGGGTGGTCTAACAGAATGAAGATTACTTAAACATCATATCTATGGTTTTGTTTTGTGTTCTGGGTGATAAGGCTTTGATTATTGAATGACTAACATTATTGTGTTTTATGACAATTATCATGTTATGTTTTATATTCATATTCTGTTCTACGATGGTGTATTTGATATTTTTATGGACTGTTAGGGTTTGAATATGGTGTTTTAGTAATTTTCACTAGGTTTTTTGTGGGGTTTCGGTATCTTTTATGGCCGAAATTATGACGTTTTATGATTTTGTACACTTTTTAGGAGTTTTAGACTTTATAGCCGCACCCTACCATTGGAATGATATTTAATTTCACAAATTTGAAGAAACTGAAGCGTAAATGACTATCAACCTCAAAGGAACAAGTGAGTATCGAAAGGAATATTGATAATATCATAATAGTTTATATTGGTGAGTATAAAAAATATTAACCGAACAATTTGTTATGTATTTTGTTTTGTAAACCATTTTGTTAAAATTGGCCTACTAAACTTGTTTAATAAAGTTTAACTATTATAAGACCATTTAAAGATGGATGAACTGAAATAACATATGGGAAATACTCGATATGTAACCAATGTATGTACAAAAGAGTTTGTATTCTAGCGATATGGGATATGAAGGTGTTAGGAAAATGTTTTCCTTTCAATTAGGCTTAGAGTTATAGTCTCGTAGTAGATAAAAGATGTAAAGTTAGGAGTATGATTAGTTGTGTGAAGTTAGCCGTTCTATAAAAACTATTAGATGTATCTATTGTTCTGTTACATAAGCATGTCTTCATCTATGAGGTCCCGAAGTTACTCAACATGGCAATTGATGTGACGTTTTTTATGGTGGTGTGATTTCACCATGGCATCCCACTTTACTACACCTGGCCATACATATTATGAAATGTATGAATCTGTTTTAGACCGCGAGGTGCGGGGCGTTGTTTGGGGCGGAGAATGCCACGCAACGCTGGCTAAACCACTCTGGGCTAGCGTTGGTCACGGTGTTGCCCCGTTGGCGTGGCTTTGAAGCCTGGCGTTGGGAGGGGGGAGAGGTGAGGTGGCTGGCTTGGAGTGGCTGGTGATACATGACCGTTTGGGCTAGCCGTTGCCAACTACTACTTTATTTAGAAAAAAAATATTTCTTTTTTTAAACATTATAAATACTGTTGATGCAACAAATAACAGACCAAAGGTAGTAGCTGGGTTGGTTAGGCAAAAGGGTTGAAGGGTTCAACTTTGCCTAACGCAGGTCGTGGGGTCCCCCCACGTTTGCAAGACGTGGAAGGAGGTTCACTAGATTAATTTTATTGTTTGCTAAAGATCCTCCTCTGAAGTATGTTCAGATTCGAATGTGCAAGCAAAAGGAATGTGTGTGTTGAATGTGAAAGCAAGTGACTCGCGTGAAGCAAGTACTTGAGAGCAATGATCAGAGATTCTCCAAGAATCAGAGCTGATCGGAGTGTGTCCCTTAGTAAATGAAGTGTCTAATATATAGGAGAAGACATCACTCGAAGAGGAATGAGTTAGACTAGTGAACATGCTTGCGGTGGAGGACTTGCCCTTTCGGGGGTTGAAGCCTTTTGACCCGCGGATAATAGAGTGTGCTCTGAGGACCTGCATTGCTTTTGTGGCTGGTGAGTTGGTGAAGCAATCCAGAGACATGGCCTTTTACTGTTCCTGCATTGCTTTATCTCGACTTCCCAGGTTTTTAACCTTTGAACCATTTTGCCTTATGAGCATTTACGTATTTAAGTCATTTATATTTGGTCTTGGGCTACCCCCGTCATCAGCCCCCCAAGTCAGAGGTTTTTGGGAAATGAGCTCAAAGACTTCTGACTTTTATACGTGTATTTTATTCCTAAAGGCTTCAAGGGTTCAAAGGTTGGAAGGTTGAAAACGGTTGAGGTTTTTGAATTTCGAAATTTGACAAGACAGTTGACATGACTTGTGGCAGTTTGTCAGGCGGCGGTTTTAATTCTACCACTTAATTATTACCTTTTATCTCATTTATTTACACATATTTTATCAGAAGAACATTACTTGCCCTCTTTTTCCTCAAGTTTTTCCCCTTTATCAAATCAGGTTAGTTTCCTTTGCTTATTTTCTGTTTAATTTCTCATATCATGGGTGCTCGTAAGGATATGGCAAAGTCGTTTTCTCGAATGACTCAAGAGGAAGTCGATTTGTTTTGTATGGAATGGGGGATAGGGACGAAGCTTAAACCGGTTGCACCGGCTTGTGATAAGTCTATCGATCAATGTCTCCCTGGTTTGATTGCTTTATATTGTCGACATTTTGAGTTTTCAAATCTTCGTCATCCGTTTTCAAACTTTGTTTTGAATATCTTGGAATATTATCGTATATCTTTTGGTCAAGTTCACCCCCTTGGAATGGCTAGGGTTTTACATTTTGAAATTTTGTGTCGGGCCTCCGGGTATGATCCCACTCTTTTATCATTCCGCCGTTTTTTCCGATTGGCTAAGAATGGTGATTGGTTTACCTTCGAGACCACTCAAGTTGACACCTGCTTGATTTCGTCTATGGTTTCTACCCTTGGGGTCTGGAAGGACCGGTTTTTCTGGGTGTCGGAAGAAATTGTCCCTTTTAAACTTGTTTGGAGACACCCGGATGCTGTTTTGAATGAACCTGAGCCTTCTGCGTCTGATATAAATACTCGGTTTTTAGAAACCCTTAGAGAGTGTTCTTCAAGGCTTCGTCCCTTTCCCGAGCATTTGTTGGTGTTATTGGGTCTTAGTAAAGTGTGGGAAAAACGTGATCGAGACCCGGTGCTCATGAGAGATGGGAAGGGTATGCATTTGTTCTTCTCGTGCTCTTGCGTTCCTATTTCTGTGTTTGCTTATGTGTTTTTTGTTTGTTTTGCAGTTATGTCTGCACTTGACTTTATCAAAAGTGATGATACCTCCGATGTTGCCTTTGATGATGTTGGTGCCACTCCGGGTGAGGATGCGGTTGTGAGAGGTTCTGATTATAGGTTCGAGGGTTCTGGGTATGTAAATGTCCCAAATGTTAAAGGCTTTACCAAGACTACTGCTTCCAAGGTTTCCACTCGTCGTTCCCAACGTTATCTGAAAGGTGTTGATCAGCCATCTGGTTCGGAGGCTGTTGATGTTAGTGATGATATTGAAGTATCAGCAGATCAGGCCATTGATGTTGGCAAGGGTAAGGAGAAGGAGTTAGTTGTTTCAAGCAAAAAGAAGAAGTTAATTAAGAAAGGTACCACTCCTGCCATTCAAGATCCGTCAGTCAAAAACGTTGAGAGCTTCGAAGGTTCAGAGGGTCAAGAGGTTTATGTGCCCAACTGGGGGGTTAAAGTCGGAGATAGTTTCAAAGATCCGGCTGTTTGTGCTGAAGCCTTAGCTCATTTTGCTCCTCCTAGCGTTCGGGATGCCATTTCAGAGATGGAGGCTGATCATCTTATTTCTAGGATGATGCTCAGTTCCTGCAACCTTTCAGCCCTGTTGGCTGAAGGTGTTACTCGGTTTGCCAAAGGCATGCAGGAATATGAGGAAGCCTCTAAGAAGAAGGAAAAGATGAAAGCTTCAATTGCCTCCATGAAGAAGGAGATTGATAGCTTTTCTGAAAAGGAGCTGGCTTGGACCAAGAAAGTGAGTGAGTTGACAAAGAGACACGAGATTGAGATGAGTGATCTCAAAAAGAGTTTTGAAGCTGACCGATTGAAGCTGAAGTCTGATAGAGAGGCCTTGGTTGTTCAACAAAAGGCTTTTGATGTGAAAAAAGATGGTTTGAAGACTTTGGTTGCCCAAGCCACTGGGGATAACCAGTGGCTTATTGAGCAGGGTTTTCATCAGGTTGTTACCTATCTTCTTCACTCTAAAGAGTTTAACTCTCCTCTTGGTGAGGTTTACACTAAACTGCTCAATCTGAGAAAACATCAAGGTCTTATTGCGGGTTATAAGCTTCATGAGTCTGGCCATCCTTTAGAGAAATCTCCCTTGTACCGTCCGGAGGCTTTCGACATCTTCAAGAGTTCCATTGAGCAAATGGAGAGGTTAACATACCCGTATGTTAGCCAGGTTGCTTCTTGCTATGGTAAGCCTCTCTCCGTCTTGCAAGAACTGAAGCCGGATGGTTTAAATGAAAATGTATGTGTTGAAGTGCTTAGTTCTCTTTCAAGGAAACGTTCCTACTCGGGAGATAGCAAAGATTCCTTTCCTGGAGAACCTGATGCCCCTAAGGATTCCAGCTTGGAGGGTTCAGCTGTTGGTGATGAGGGCCCAAAGGCTAAGAAGATCAAGAAGACTAAGAAGGCTAAAGGTAACAGTTCTGGGGCCTCTAAGCCTTCTATTGATGCATGATATTCGTAGCTTTCTTAGCATCTTTTAAAAAAAATTGTGATGTTAACTTCAAACAATATTAGGTTTTGCAGGAACCCTTAAGGTTCCTGTTATGTGGTTGTGTTTTAGTCCTGTATGGCTGTTTGAACAATTTCTGAACTTACAAGTCACTAGGACTTGTTTTAACTTGTGTTTGGATGGTTGAAAGTCTTTCACGGCTTTCTTTGCTATGATACTATGTTTAACTATTTTCTTTGTGTTGTGTTTTTTATACTTGTGCCTATTTTGTTAAGGCAGCTTGGTTGGCTTTAAGCCTTTTATCTTTTTGGCGATTATGTAGGTTGAAGTCTTTAAGGTTTCTATATAGCTTGAAGCTTTTAAGGCTTCTTGGATTTGTGCCTTTGCTTGGTTTGTATTTTTGAGTTTCTATAACTTTTTGTTCAAGTCATTTCATTGTTCTTCAAGTTATTTCCTTTTTCTTGTAGCTTTGTCTTTGTGAAGCTTGTGTTGTCTTTATGTTTTTATACCTTAAAGGGTTCAGTGCTGCAGTCACTTAGCCTTGGCATTTTTAACAAGAAGACGTAACACCTATCCTATTTATTTTCCTATTTTTATTTGATTTCGTAAGCCTATTCGTTGATTGTTTTTCTAAGGCTTAAGGAACATTTGGTGTAGGCTATTCAAACCCGTCTATGAGACAACTTTGTTTTTAATAACAAGTCTCATGGAGTTGTATTGATTTAGGAACTCACCTCTTATATAGGTTTGTTCAACCCTTGAACCTATTGAGCGATGTGGCCTGGGAGCTCATCCCCTTACATGGCCCTTGCCATGGAGTTTTTTGCTAGGTTCTCAACCTGATCTTAGGATAGAAAGACAAATTTGATAAAACAACTTCATTCATTCAGGAGATGCTTGTTTTTACAAAAGGTGTTCGTAGTGCCATTCTTGAAATACAACTTGTGAAATACAAACCAAACTTTCCTGTTTAGACATGGAACCTTTTCAAGGTTTTTCCATTCCAATGCCTTGGAAGCCTTTTACCCTCTGAGTCTGCTAGCTTGTAAGATCCACCCTTATGTGCTTCAAGGACGGTATACGGGCCTTCCCATTTTGGGCCAAGCTTTCCTTGATTCTTCTTTTTGCTAGCTTCATTGTTTCTAAGGACCAGGTCTCCTGGCTTGAAGCATTCGTTCTTGACTCTCTTGTTGTAGTAGGCTTCCATTCGTTGCTTGTACTTGGCTTCTTGAATTGCAGCTTGGTCTCGTGCTTCCTCTAGGAGTTGTAAGTTCAACATGGTCTCTTTTTGGTTTGTTTCGGGATCCATGTTGACAATTCGTTGTGTTACAACTCTTACTTCAGCGGGGATCACAGCTTCAGACCCGAATATCAAGCTATAGGGTGTTCTTTTATGGCTTGTTTTTTAGGTCGTTCTTATGGACCATAGAACGCTAGGCAATTCTTCAAGCCAGTTGCTTTTGTACCTTCCCAATCTTGTTTTGATACCTTCCACTATACTTCGATTTGTTCTTTCAACTTGACCATTTGATTGAGGGTAAGCCACTGAGCTGAAAACCTGATCAATTCTGTATTCTTTGCACCAAACGCTGAAAGGCTTCTCGGCAAATTGCTTTCCATTGTCAGTGACAAGTACTCCCGGCAATCCATAGCGGCAAATAATGTTCTCCCAAACAAAGTCAATGACATGTTTGCCTGTGATCTTTGCGAGTGGTTTAACCTCGGGCCACTTGGTGAAATAATCTATTGCTACCAACAAGAATTTCACCCCACCCTTGCTTGGGGGAAACGGACCGACAATGTCCATTCCCCATTTATAGAATGGCCATGCTGAGGTTATAGGGACCAGATCATGCTTGGGACTTTTTGGGATTGGTGCATGAATTTGGCAGGCATCACATTTCCTTAATTGCTCAACGGTATCCCGGTGCATTGAGGGCCAAAAATACCCAAGGTTCATAAGTTTTGCAACCACCGACCTAGCTCCAAAATGAGCTCCGCATATACCTTCGTGAATTTCTCTGATCAAATACTGACTTTGTTCGGGACCCACACATCTTAGCAAGGGAGCAAGATAACCCTTTTTGTAAAGGGTTTCACCTTGTAGTACATACTGCCTTGCCTTGATCTTAACCCTTTCAGCTTCTATTTTATCACTTGGCAATTCACCGTTTTTAAGGAATTTCTTGATTGGAGTCATCCAATTTGGATCTTCCTCGGTGACTACGTCCTGAACTTCCAACTCATCGATTGATGGAACCTTTAACACTTCTACCAATACCTTCTTGGTAAGGTGGGCAAAAGTGAGAGATGCAAGCTTACTCAAGGCATCCGCTTTTTTGTTTTGAGATCTGGGAATTTGTTTGATGTTGCATGTTTGGAAGGTATTCATCAGTTCCTTGGATTTTTCTTTATATCTTTTCATGTTGGGCTCTTTTGCAACGTAGCTATCATTCACTTGGCTCGAGACCAGCAACGAATCTGTGAACACTTCAAGCTTTTGGACCTTCATTTCTTTAGCCAGTCTTAAGCCGGCGATCAGTGCCTCGTATTCAGCCTCGTTGTTGGTGGTCTGAAAATCAAAACGGAGAGCATACGTAAATTCCAACCCATCTGGGTTGATCAAAATGAGCCCAGCCCCTGACCCTTCAATGCTTGAAGCCCCATCGGAGAAAAGCTTCCAGGCTTCAAGGTCTGAGGGTTCAGTGGTGGCGGTGTTCACTTCAGTGACTGTTTGCTTTGGGACTTCTACAATGAAATCAGCCAAGACTTGGGCTTTGATAGCTTTTCTTGGGATGTAGGTGATGTTATGCTCACCTAGTTCCACTGCCCATTTGGCTAATCATCCCGAGTTTTCTGGTTTTTCAAGCACACTCTTAATAGGCTGGTTAGTGACCACTTGTATAGGGTGTGCTTGAAAATACCTTCGAAGCCTTCTAGCTGTTTGAACTAGGGCTAGGGTAAGTTTTTCAAGAGGGGGATATTTGGTTTCAGCCAATTTTAGGGTTTTGCTGAAGAAATAAACAGGTACCTGAACCTTGTCTCGCTCAATGGTGAGGACCACGCTTATGGCCTCTTCAGCAACTGAAAAGTACACCGAGATTAACTCTCCCGTTTCTGGAGCTGCAATGTCAGGTAAGGAAGCGAGATGTTGTTTCATCTGGTTGAAGTCTTCTTCAGCCTCCTCAGTCCATTTGAAGTCCTTCTTATCAGAGCAGCTCTTGAGCGTTTTGTAAAAGGGTAAAGACCTTTCAGCCAACTTGGAGGTAAAACGCTTAAAGGCTGCAAGCTTCCCATTTAAGCTCTCAACCTCTTTCTTGCTTCTTGGTGGTTTGGTTTCCAGAACAGCTTTCACCTTATTCGGATTGGCTTTAATGCTTTGTTTGCCCACCATGTGCCCAAGGAATTTGCCTTCCTCAAACCCAAAAGAGCATTTCTCTGGGTTGAGTTTCATATTGACCTTCCTTAGGTTCTTGAAGGTTTCTTGGATGTCATCGAGCATTTGATACTCGGTCTTGCTTTTGATCACCAAGTCGTCGACATATGCCTCCATGTTTCTACCAATTTGGCTTGAAAAAGCCTTGTCAACTAAGCGTTGGTAGGTGGCTCCAGCGTTTTTGAGGCCAAAAGGCATCTTTTGATAACAAAAGATCCCTTTGTCCGTGTGAAAAGCGGTCTTTTCCTCATCCTCTTCCTTCATGAGGATTTGATGATAACCTTTGTAGGCGTCAACAAAACATTTGAACTGGTAACCGGTAAGGGAGTCAACCTTGAGATCGATTTCAGGTAATGGGTAGCAATCCTTAGGACAAGCCTTGTTAAGATCCTTGAAATCTATGCACATCCTCCACGAATTGTCTGGCTTTCGGACCATCACCGGGTTTGCAACCCAGGATTGATACTTGACCTCGCGGAGAATGTCAGCTGACACAAGCTTTTCAACCTCTTGGCATGCAGCCAAGCTTCTTTCGGGTGCTAGACTTCGTTTCTTCTGGACGACAGGCTTGACATTCGGTGGTATCTTCAATTCATGTTCAGCGATGCTCCGAGGGATACCTGTCATATCTTCCGGGCACCAAGCAAAGACATCAATGTAATGTGTTAACAGCTTTTCAAGATACGAGAGGGTCTCTTGTGAAAGGCTTGGATTGACCCTTATCCTCTGCTCAGGGTACTTGGGATTTATTACTAGCCTTTGTTTGTCCTCTTCACTTTTGGAACTTTCACCTTCAATCATGTAGGCCTCCTGAGAAGGTTGAAGGGTTGCTATTCCCCTCTCGGTGGGAAATTTGACAGTGTCATGGCCAACGGAAACAGCCATATAAAATGCACACTGTCCCGGCCTTTCGATGATCACATCGTAGCTTGAAGGTATATTGATAACTACAAAAGTGAGTGGCTGGACTCTCTCCTTCTGACCTTCGCTGAAACGAACATCAAGTGTCAGTTGCCCTAAAGGCTTGAGGGGTATATCGGCAATACCTTTTATGGAGGTTCCGGAGGGTTGAAGCCTTGAACGTTCTTCATTGCTTAGACGGTTAAAGAACTTCTCAAACATGATTTTGGTGGCAGCACCAGTGTCTATGTAGTCTTTACTTGTTTGCAGTGTTCCCACAGTTGCCTCAACCACAAGAGGGCTTGAAAGAGGGTCTTTTTCAGTTGGGGGGAAACAAACACACTGAAGCTCCCAAGCTTCCAACCGCTGCCTTTTGTGTGGAACCCTTCCATCGGAATCTACCATATTGACTTCCTTGCATTTTCCTTCAGTCATTTTATCCCTTACTCCCTTTACCAAGTGAGCAAGTTCCCCGGACTTGACGGCTTCTTCGATCCTCTTTTTAAGTTGGAAGCAATCATTGGTATGGTGTCCCTTTTCTTCATGAAATTCACAGTATTGTGTGGAATTTTCGTTTTTTCTGCTTTTGGGGAGAGGTCTAGGAGGCCAAAAGTTCTGCTTGACTTCTTCCGTTGCAAGGATTTCTTGAGGAGTCTTTGTGAGGGGTGTGAAACTTATGCCTTTCTCCCTGGTGGAAGGGTTTTGACCTTCAAGCCTTCGATGATCTGAACCCTTTTGACGTCTGTCATAGGAGTTGAAGTTCCCCCTTTTTCTGGCTGGGCTGTTACATCGCCAACTGGATCCCCTTTTCCTTTGCTCTTTAATATCTACTGCTTCCTCTCCCCGGATATGGGCTTCAGCTCTTTCGAGAGCTTCTTCCAAGGTCTTGGGCAGGGATTTGTTGAAATCTCTTGTGAGATATTTTGAGGTGATAGCATTCATGAAACCAGCCACCCTCATTTTTTCGTCTGCCCCTACATATGTTAGACCTTCCTTCTTGTATCGTTCGATAAACTCTCGAAGACTTTCATCATCACGTTGTTTTATCTGAAAGATCACTGTTGCATCTTTGACATATCGCCTTTGTTGGGAGAAATTGGCCAGGAATCCCTTGCTAAAGTCGTCGAAGCTTCGAACACTTCGAGCAGGTAAATCATTTAACCAAATTCTGGCTGATCCGACGAGAGTTTGCATGAACATTAGACAACATTCAGCGTTTGACCATTTCTCAATCCTTGCTGCACCAGTGAAGATCTGAAGATGATCCTCAGGATTTTCAGTCCCATCATATGTTTTGATGTGGGATGGCATCTTGATCTTCGTTTGAAAATCGTAATCGGCTATTTGCTGTGAAAAGCATGAGAGGTTACTTGGCTTGTAAGGTTTGGTCAAATCTTCTTCAGCCCCTGCACCCGTGTTGTTGCCATTGTTGCTGTTCCCCTGAGTGGCTAGCACCTGATTAATAAAATGCTGCCACGGGAAACTGGCCATCATCTTGGGCATAGGGTTGAAGCCTTGAAGTCTTCCGGGTACAACTGGGCAACTGACTCCAAAGGGGGTGCTCATAACAGCACTACGTGCCAAGGGGAGCACGGACAAAGCTTGTTCCCATGAAGTTGTTGCAGAAGGTGGAAGGCTTGTCACTGGGGATTGTAGGAGCTGGTCAAGGGTCAGCTCATGGCCCAGAGGAGCATTGTTCGTCGCTGGTTGGGATGAGGATATAGGATATGTTGTAGGATTCGTCCTTGCGGACAGATACGGGTTAGGATTTGGAGGATTAATGGGACCAGCCTCATCCCTTGATGCAAAAGGAGGGATAGGAGGCCCAGGAGATAGTGTTGGTTCTGGCTCATCATAGTCTAAATGAATCGTTATTCCCTTGTCCCTTTCCCTACTCGCATATTGGTTGAGAAGAGACCTCAACTCAAGAAAATTGTTGGCAACCCCTTCAGGGGTAAGTTCAACGCGTGGTGGGGTGCTAGAGACACCAACATTAGGGGAAGGGACTCCGGATCTGGACGGAGTTGGAGTGTTGAAGGTGAGAAACTCGGGAGTGCTCCCCGGAGTTGAGAAAGAAGTTGGTATAGCCACATGAGCTTGGCTAGTACCTGGGGTAGAGGTGTTCGGAACCTGATTTACTTCTCCCGGGGATCCACTTTCTGACATGGTAGTTTCAAGAGAAAGGAGCTACACTACTAGGTCTTTTGAGGAAGAATAGTGGCGTAGCCCCACGGTGGGCGCCAACTTGTTGATGCAACAAATAACAGACCAAAGGTAGTAGCTGGGTTGGTTAGGCAAAAGGGTTGAAGGGTTCAACTTTGCCTAACGCAGGTCGTGGGGTCCCCCCACGTTTGCAAGACGTGGAAGGAGGTTCACTAGATTAATTTTGTTGTTTGCTAAAGATCCTCCTCTGAAGTATGTTCAGATTCAGATGTGCAAGCAAAAGGAATGTGTGTGTTGAATGTGAAAGCAAGTGACTCGCATGAAGCAAGTACTTGAGAGCAATGATCAGAGATTCTCCAAGAATCAGAGCTGATCGGAGTATGTCCCTTAGTAAATGAAGTGTCTAATATATAGGAGAAGACATCACTCGAAGAGGAATGAGTTAGACCAGTGAACATGCTTGCAGTGGAGGACTTGCCCTTTCGGGGGTTGAAGCCTTTTGACCCGCGGATAATAGAGTGTGCTCTGAGGACCTGCATTGCTTTTGCGGCTGGTGAGTTGGTGAAGCAATCCAGAGACATGACCTTTTACTGTTCCCGCATTGCTTTATCTCGACTTCCCAGGTTTTTAACCTTTGAACCATTTTGCCTTATGAGCATTTACGTATTTAAGTCATTTATATTTGGTCTTGGGCTACCCCCGTCATCAAATACTCACCCATTTTTTACAATTTTTTACCACTCCTCTACTTCTATAATTCTTCTATCTTTATCTTTTTTTTTATGAATTCAACCCACTTTAATCCTCTACCATGCATCCATTTAACCGAAGCTATGACCCAACCAACCCTTCTGGTTACCAAGAGAACCCGAACCCTAGCCCGCCACAAAACCGTCAACCAACAAACCGCGGCCATCCTCTAGATTTAGTATACTCACCGTGTCCCGGTCTAGTCGGTTTCGCGTCGTATTTAGGAAACCGTGTATTCACGAACTTTCCATATGACGATTCATCTATTCCGGTTAACCTTTCCCAACCCGATTCCGTACCCGAAACACACCTGCGAGACGTTGGTGGTTCGTCATCCAAACCGGCCAAAAAAGAAGTCACAAGAAAAAAGCAGATGAAGAGAAAGCACTGGCGGCCGCTCAACGAACACAAATAAAGTGGATGCCTTAAGAAGAAACCACTTTGACAAGATGTTATGTCGACGAATTGGAAAATCCTATTCAAGGTATTTTTTATATAACATATTATTGCTTTCAGTTTTATTATAATTTTTTATAATGCCTAAAATTTTTTTGGAATAGGGAATTCACGACACCGCAAAAATTTCTGGGATTCCATAAAGAAATCCTTTCATATGCAAATACAAAGTGCGGAGGTGTATCATGAAAATGATAGCCTCTCGTCCAATTGTGGTGACATAAATACACAAGTCACCGCGTTCAACGGTTGTTTCCAAAAGGCGAAGAACTCGCCAAGGAGCGGTGAAATGGAGGCCGACTTTATCAAGAATGCCATGGGATCATATAGAGAAAACAAGAAGCACGAGTTCAAGTACATGCATTGTTGGGATGTATGTAGGTACGCTTCTAAATTGGCAAGAGTCCCTACTGCTAGCGAATCAACTTCATCCAAAAGGGCAAGAACACCCTCGTCCCAAGCTCAGTCTGATGCTCGTGATCAAGAGCTTGATCTAAATTTGGATGATTTTGATGATTCTCCTCGCCCACCAGGTAGAGACACGTCAAAAAACTGATTCAAAGAGGGAGATCGGGTTCGGCCTCGGGTTCGGGCCCTAGCTCGGCCTTGGGTAAAGGGTTGTACACCGACCAATTGGAAGAAATTGGGACGAAAATCGACACATTCATTTTCATCCAACAACAAAAGATCGAGATGAGGAAAAATTTCCAAGCGTCGTACAATAAAAAAACATCTCTAAAAGAAAAAAAAACGCGAAGATATGAAATTTCTCGCCATGTCCGTCGATCACCTTACCGGTCCAGAATTGGAATTGACGTTGCAAATGAAACAAGAAATCTTGAAAAATATGAAACAGATAAATCATGAAGTTTTTAATCTTTTTTTTTATTTTATGTAGCTTTTTTTTATTTTTATGTAGTTTTTTCTTAATTTTATTTGTAGTTTTTAAAAAATTATATGCAATCTTCTATTTTAGTTAGTGTGTTAATTTAATTAAATGAAATTTTAAATAGTTAAAACAAAAAAAAAATCAAAATCGACATGGCTGGCCACGCCAGCCGAAGCCACGCCACCCCACACCTCCTCTTTTGAAGAATTGCCTTATGGACCTCACACCCGTCATGTGTCGAGCAATGCCCCTAACTCAAGGCCCCCACACCCCGCGATCTTAGTATATCAAATATGAGTGGACAAAGTGGCATGTGCCCACACTTCCATTTATGTGCAAATTTGGTGCGCGCATACGACGCTACATATGAATTACTTTTTTATGGCAAATGTTATTTCTACTCTACTTTACATTAATAATTATAAACTACTATTGTTCATGTTTGAATCTGCGACCCCTCTGTAAGAGACATGTCCCTCTACCAAGTAGGCCAGTCCCACACTGGCACTTAAATATTCACATATGAATTACATAATTATAGATAATGTCATAGCTTAATTCATATCCTCCATGCGATACGGGTTACTTTTTTGTCATTGATTCATAGTAGTACTATATTGTGAAGATTTTAGGCTTTATTGTGCCCAGCAGTGGCGAATCTTGAGATTTCCGACCGAGGGTCGAAAACGTATATACCTAAAAATTTCTATAAAACGGGAGGTCGAAAACGTATATACCCAAAACATTTTATACGAAAACTACATACTCTCCACTACTGAGCGAAAAATTTGGGGGTTCGGCCGCCCCCTCCCACCCCCACTATCCTTCACCCATGGTGCCCGGTTCAGTTTTACTATGTTCTTAGTTAGGCACTTTTAGTTGTTATGCTATTTGATTATTTTGGGTTAGTTAGGTAGTTACACAATTTTGTAACTTGTTTGTTTCATTCACTATACTCCATAGAACTCAAATGCGTATACATTAATCAAAACATTTTATTTCTGAGATTACGTACTGGAATATCATAATAGTTTTGTGTATAACCTAGATTGGAGGATACTAATTTATGGCTACAACCACCTTTAGTTTCAATTATTTTTTCACAGTACAAAGGTAAGCCTCGGTGTGTGTTACATGTAACATAATGTTTATTCATGGCGTACTAGTGTACATTCTTCACATGTATCCAAAAAATTGTACCACTAAAGCATACAAAAAAATTTAATAAAATAAGACAGAGTGAAAAAACCAATTCGTAGAGGACATACCAAGATGGCCTAATGTAATGACCCTCAAAAAGGTCCCACAACAATTCTTAATCGGAACCCCAAACGCGTACGATGAGAACCAGCACGAAAAACAACGAAATCAGGATTGGGTCACGTCGCGCTACGCGACGATGTTATGAGAATGCGGTCGCGTGACGCGACACCCCTTTGATATACAAGAGACACGTAGCACCACGTGGCATGCCTACATGGTGACTCATGCCACCTATGCCCTAGTCTAACCCCTTCGCGCTACGCGAAGGTGAACCATAAACCCGGTCGCGCGACACAACGAGGTCAAACCTCAGCTATATAAAGAATGAGAATTGGACATTCACACTCGTTCAGTTTCTTTTCTTTCTCTCGCTCTCTCTCGTTCTATCGTTTTAAATCCCGAAACCTTAAACCTCGAAACTCTGCTCCGTAGAAAGTGTGCTAACCCTGATCACTGGTATGGTACCATATCCGATCGATCTAAAACCAAATCCCTCAACGGATGTTTAAGTGCTGCCTGAATAAGGCTATACTTTGTCATCACGTTGTGATTTGGATCTCGTGATTATCGTTAAAGTTTGAATTGGGTTATAACACTAATAGGAGTTACATTGTACCTAGAAATTAGAACTTATAACCAAGGGGCTACTAACTAGAATACTTAGCAGTTAAGAATACTTAACGGTTAAGAAAACTTAGTGGTTAAGATAACCTAGCGGTTAAGGAAGCTTAGTAATTTAGTAAACTTAATAGCTAAGAAAACTTAACAGCTAAGTAAGTTAATTAATCAACTAAGTAAGTTACTTAATTAAACAGTTAAAGTAAATTAATTAGTTAAACAGCTAAGTTTAACAACAAAACAGTTATGTAAGTTTAATAACTTAACATCTAAATAGATATACATGAGATAGATAACATCTAAATAGGTGTATATGGGGTAGATAATATATAAGGAATGTATATATAAGGAAGTAATATATAAGGAAAGGTTTATCTAAGTAAGGTTTATCCAGGGAAGGTTTATTTGGAGAAGATGTATATGGGTAGATAACAACTGAGGAAGATGTATATGGGTAGATAACAACTGAGGAAGGTGTATATGAGTAGATAACAACTAAGGAATGTTTATATGGGTAGATAACAACTGAGGAAGGTGTATACGGGTAGATAACACATGGGGAAGATCTATATGGGGTAAGACATATTCCTTACCTATAAATAAGAAGCTTAAGGTTCATTTTTCTTTGCTCATTCCTTTTCTTCTTCTCTCTATACGTTGGTGTTCTAACCAATAATCACCGATACGATATTCTGTCCGATCGATCAGGGAACCAACTAACGAATGCCAAAGTGCTCTCTGAATAAGGCTATACTTTGTTGACTTACGTTACGGTTCTGATCTCATAACCATCGTTAGGTTTGATCTAGTTTTACACTAATACGTATTCTACTCTGTTAAACTAAATGTTTAACTATCAGAAAACTCTGAACTATAAACTTACAATCAAATAGATGCTTAATTACCAGAAGATTCAAAACTATAAAAGTAGAGGCTTACCAATCAGAAGGCTTAGAATCAGGAGGCCTGTTAAATCAAGAACTATAGACCTACAAGGTGAGTCATTCTCTTTTTCTCAAATGATTTGCAAAACCCTAAATGTTTTTCAGTTATACTTACAGTGATTAAGTTTTTTTATTCTGAAATTACTGCTGGTATGTGAGGTGTTGTATACACTACTTGATAATCTTCACTATTGGATAAAGAGTTAGCCAATGAGTGATATGACCACAGTCACAGGAACTGCCACCGAGTGATAAATACTGATTTGAGTAACTGAAAGATATAAACAAATGTAAAAACCCTTAATGTTGAAATTATAACAATATGTTTTTATACAAATTGAATGAACTCACCAGTATTTCCTGCTGATTAAATATTTTTAAACGCGTTTCAGGTGATTATAGTAGATCAGAATAAGAGTTGTGATACCGCACCGAAAGGCTGAAAGAAGTGGCTTATTTTATCAATTAAATTAAGAAATGTTGATTTATGTATTCGGGTTTATCTCATATTAAAGCTTCTTTGTAAAAAATGAGTTTATTCCCATCTGTTTAATAAATAAAATTTAGTGTTTCAAAACTCTGATATTTTTCCTAACTCACGTTCCTGATAAAATTTTCCGCTGTAATATTTTTGAAAAAACCACCGGTACCACTTGACTGTTCACGGCTCCCGTCCAGGGTGTGGTCGGGGTTGTGACACCTAAGCAGTGTAAAACATATATACATTAATGCGTTGAATCGACATTTGCAAAAGTCATAACATATAATGATAAGTCTAGACATACTTAGCCTAGACATAATACTATAAGTCGAACTATTCTTATAATTAGTTATTACTATCAACGTATAATGATAAGTCTAGAAATACTTAGCCTAGACATAAGACTGTATGACAACTATACTCATCATGAGTTATTACCATCCACGTATATTGATATGTCTAAACATACTTAGCCTAGACGAAATATTGTATGACAACTATACCCATCATGAGTTGTTACTATCAAGGTATAATGATACGTCTAGACATACTTAGCATGCACATAATATTGCACGACTACTATTCTCATCATTAATTATTATTATTATCATCAATGATTATTATTAGAAGTCGAAATGAGAATAATGAAAATGTCATTAAGAGAAACGAGAGTAAAACCCTTAAATGAATAAGTTTATATGAAGGAAGTCCTAATCAATTCAACTCGAGATCATAAAATTTGGGTTCAACATGATAACCTACTTGTATAGACTAAAGGTGAACATTATGGGTATACATTAGTCAAGATAGCCTAAGCAGTGTCAAACATCTATACATTTATGCGTTAAATCGACATTTGAAAAAGTCATAACATATAGTGATAAGCCTAGACACACTTAGCCTAGACAAAATATTGCATAACAACTATACTCATCATGAGTTGTTACTATCAACGTATAATGATAAGTCTAGAAATACTTAGCCTAGACATAAGATTGTATGACAACTATTCTCATTATGAGTTGTTGCCATCCGAGTATGTTGATACGTCTAAACATACTTAGCCTAGACGAAGTATTATATGACAACTATACTCATCTTGAGTTGTTACTATCAACGTATAATGATAAGTCTAGACATACTTAGCCTACACATAATATTGCACGACTGCTATTCTCATCATTAATTATTATTATTATCATCAATGATTATTATTAGAAGTCGAAATGAGAATAATGAAAAGGTCATTAAGAGAAACGAGACTAAAACCCTTAAATGAATAGGTTTATATGAAGGAAGTCCTAATCAATTCAACTCGAGATCTTAAAATTTGGGTTTAACATGATAACCTACTTGTATAGACTAAATGTGAACATTATGGGTATACATTAATCAAGATAGCCTAAGTAGTGTAAAAAATTTATACATTTATGCGTTGAATCGACATCTGCAAAAGTCATAACATATAGTGATAAGTCTAGACATACTTAGCCTAGACAAAATATTGTATGACAACTATACTCATCATGAGTTGCTACTATCAACGTATAATGAAAAGTCTTGAAACACTTAGCCTAGACATAAGATTGTATGACAACTATACTCATCTTGAGTTGTTACCATCCACGTATATTGATATGTCTAAACATACTTAACCGAGACAAAATATTGTATGACAACTATACTCATCATGAGTTGTTACTATCAACGTATAACGATAAGTCTAGACATACTTAGCCTACACATAATATTGCACGACTACTATTCTCATAATTAATTATTGTTATTATCATCAATGATTATTATTAGAAGTCGAAATAAGAATAATGAAAATGTCTTTAAGAGAAAAGAGACTAAAACCCTTAAATGAATAAGTTTATATGAAGGAAGTCCTAATCAATTTAACTCGAGATCTTAAAATTTGGGTTCAACATGATAACCTACTTGTATAGACTAAAGATGAACATTATGGGTATACATTAAATAAGACAGCCTAAGTAGTATAAAACATCTATACATTTATGCGTTGAATCGACATTTGCAAAAGTCATAACATATAGTGATAAGTCTAGACATACTTAGCCTAGACAAAATATTGTATGTCAACTATACTCATCATGAGTTGTTACTATCAACGTATAATGATAAGTCTAGAAAAACTTAGCCTAGACATAAAATTGTATGACAACTATGCTCATCATGAGTTGTTACCATCCATGTATATTGATATGTCTAAACATACTTAGCCTAGGCTAAATATTGTATGACAACTATACTCATCATGAGTTGTTACCGTCAACGTATAATGATAAGTCTAGACATACTTAGCCTACACATAATATTGCACGACTACTATTATCATCATTAATTATTTATTATTATCATCAATGATTATTATTAGAAGTCGAAATGAGAATAATGAAAATGTCATTAAGAGAAACGAGACTAAAACCCTTAAATGAATAAGTTTATATGAAGGAAGTCCTCATCAATTCAACTCGAGATTTTAAAATTTGTGTTCAACATGATAACCTACTTGTATAGACTAAAGGTGAACATTATGGGTATACATTAGTCAAGATGGCCTAAGCAGTGTCAAACATCTAAACATTTATGCGTTGAATCGGCATTTGCAAAAGTCTTAACATATAGTGATAAGTCTAAAGATACTTAGCCTTGACAAAATATTGTATGACAACTATACGCATCATGAGTTGTTACTATCAACGTATAATGATAAATCTAGAAATACTTAGCCTAGACATAAGATTGTATGACAACTATACTCATCATGAGTTGTTACCATCCACGTATATTGATATGTCTAAACATACTTAGCCTAGACGAAATATTGTATGACAACTATACTCATCATAAGTTGTTACTATCAACGTATAATGATAATTCTAGACATACTTAGCCTACACATAATACTGCACGACTACTATTCTCTTCATTAATTATTATTATCATCAATGATTTTTATTAGAAGTCGAAATGAGAATAATGAAAATGTCGTTAAGAGAAACGAGACTAAAACCTTTAAATGAATAAGTTTATAAGAAGGAACTCCTAATCAATCCAACTCGAGATCTTAAAATTTGGGTTTAACATGATAACCTACTTGTATAGACTAAAGGTGAACATTATGGGTATACATTTATCAAGATAGCCTAAGCAGTGTCAAACATCTATACATTTATGCGTTGAATCGACATCTGCAAAAGTCATCACATATAATGATAAGTCTAGACTACTTAGCCTAGACAAAATATTGTATGACAACTGTACTCATCATGAGTTGTTACTATCAACGTATAATGATAAGTCTAGAAATACTTAGCCTAGACATAAGATTGTATGACAACTATACTCATCATGAGTTGTTACCATGCACATATATTGATATGTCTAAAATACTTAGCCTAGACAAAATATTGTATGACAACTATACTCATCATGAGTTGTTACTATCAACGTATAATGATAAGTCTAGACATACTTAGCCTACACATAATATTGCAAGACTACTATTCTCATAATTAATTATTATTATTATTATCATTAATGATTATTATTATCATCAATTATTAGAAGTCGAAATGAGAATAATGAAAATGTGATTAAGAGAAACGAGACTTAAACCCTTAAATGAATAAGTTTATATGAAGGAAGTCCTAATCAATTCAACTCGAGATCTTAAAATTTGGGTTCAACATGATAACCTACTTGTATAGACTAAAGGTGAACATTATGGGGGCAGTTGTAAGGTCACACCCTGATATTTCAACGACATCGCCCAATGGGCCCGGTTGGGGAGTACATGACGATTAATATCAAGATACACAAACACAGATAGCACAACGAAAGTCTTGGATTTAAAATATTATTACAAAAATAATTGTCTGAGTGTTCAAAATAATAATACAGACTGATTGTAATAAAAATCCACAGGCGGATCGAAAATGTGCATAAATGAGATAACAGACTCTAGGCTTTATTCAAAGGAGTTGCAAATTTCTCTTCTAGCATTACCAGGCAATTTCCAGCCTATTACGTCAATTTACACTGGTAAATACAAATAACCGACTCGTTTTGAAAACATTTCAAAAATCATTTTAAGTGCATAAGGCACATGATTTTCATAAATAACTTGAGACAATTCAAAATGATCTTGTAAACAGTTTTACATGTCTGTCAATACATATGGGTCCAGTGCAGAAACCGAATAACATGATTAACTGACACGCCACTTTAACCTACAAAGGGGTATTCCCAATATGGGTAAGAAAAACATTTTATAATAGTATTAGCATCTGTCAGGTGTATGCCTACACCCCATGCTTGGTTGTGGCCATTAGTAACTTAAATGAGCTGAGGATATCCAGGACACAGTCGCGTTAAACCCCATTGTTTAACTTATCAGACAAAACAGATTAAAACGGGTCATGGAGATTTTGTAGTCACAATCCGACATATGATCCCATACCCGACCAAGCGGTAATAATTTACCGTATCCCAAGCCCGTATAGGGAAAATAGGTTAAGAGTATTTACCTGGCTTAATTATGTCTTACAATGCAAGAAACAATAAGAACAACCGTTAATAAATAAACTAAGGTTGGTTGCAATCTATCGGAAAGCCCTAGTCTGGAATGAATGGTATAAATAACCAATTAGAATGTCTAGGGGTCCTATTCAAGTCATAGATTTGGACCGGTTAACTTAAATTAATGAAAACGGTACGATACGCTTGGTTAAGCGATGACCGGAATAGAATGTAGTTTAAACCCCACAAGTACTAAGACTTATATAATATGGGTAAACAATATACATTCTGGAATTTGAAATAAAATGATAAGAATTGACCCGTTTCGGTAAACTTACGTAAACTAGTTACATAAGCTCAACCGTACGCATATAAGCGATATCGGGTAACCGGATGAGTCATAAACAAGTTCTATATGCCAATATACTTTAAATATGTTACCATGTCAGTAGTTAACCAAGGTTTTATAAACAATATGGTTTAAAACAAAAATATGCACCGTTAGGGTATTTTAGTCATTATATGACATACTTTGAGAACTTGCATAAAAATCTGAGTTATGAACAAGTACAATCTGTAAAAACAGTTTAATTATGTTAAATATCAGTAGATAATAAGTTTTGTATGATATTTATGGTTTAAAACCATACTATGCGCCAAAAGGGCATTTTGGTCATATTATAACATAACTTACAAACTTGTAACAAAACTCAGGTTATGAACAGATTTGATATACCAAAATATGTTAATTATAATAACATATCAGTTGGTAATTCGTTTTACAAGTTCATCGTTGATTAAAACCAAGTTTTATATGAAAAGGGCATTTTGGTCAAAATTGGGCATATTATAAGAACTTGTGTAAAAATTCAGAATCTGATTATGATCAAGTAGTATAACCACAGAGGGTTATCCTATACATTACGATGTGATCATAATACAACTTAAATTCAGTAGCTAACTATGCTAAATCGGGTCAGAATCGAAAGTCAAAGTAGAAGTCAAACTGCTCGACTTTCGGTTGCGAAACAACACTAAAATGGGAAATGACGAGCTGAACATGTTCATACATGTTCTAATATTAATTACCAACTAATTAAGTATCAAAAACATGGGTTATAACATTCATAAGATCAATTTATAAAGTTTACGAAAAACTGCCCTTTGACTTTTTAATTAACATAACTTTGACCGGTCATTTGACCAAGTTAATGTGATTTTCAGGAGGTGCCCTTTTGAGGGATTAACACCTACCTAATTACGATCACGTAGCCATGTTCGATTCGAACAATGGCTGGACCATAATGGTCTAAACCGAAAGTCAAAGCAAAAGTCAATTTGCTTGACTTTCGGCTTAATAAAAGCCTATAAAGTGAAATAACAGGGATGGAACACTTACAAGTGGTCCAAGAGGATGATTATAACTCAGAGGGAAGCTCTTATATAATCAGGAACTTATAGAGGAGAGTAGAGAAGTGTTTGAAGATATGGTGAAAGTGAAAATGAAAGATCAAGACCCTATTTATACTTGTGGAGCTTGAAGGGGATCATTACAGGTGTTAGCACTCATTTAGGATCATTACAAGTGTATAGGGACGTGTCAAGACCAGCTTAGAAGCTCAGAGTTTCGAATAGGTGGCATACATGCATTTTTGCTTGGGCTCCAAACAATTTTTGTCTCTGGCGGTCCTTTATGGACCGTAGGGGATATTCTTTTGCGGTCCGTAAGGACCTTGGGCGCACACAGATTCTAGCTTGCTTACGGACCGTAAGCCATAAGGCTTTGCGTTCCGTAACCGATCCTCAAGAGCCAAAAATCAAACATCTTGCGGTCCATAAGCCAAAAGGCTATACGGTCCGCAAAGGTCACCCAGAGGCTAATAAATTAGCATGTTGACACTTTTAGTCCCTCCACATTCATACTTTCATAAATTGTCATAATTAGTCCCTCTCGTCCAGCATTTGGCACAACTGAGAGTATGGACACGTGTCAGTACATTACTCGACACGAATTTACGAGGTGTTACATCCTCACCCCCTTAAAGAAATCTCGACCTCGAGATTTTATTCAAAAAAGATGGGGGTACTTTTGACACATAGTGGACTCGACCTACCATGTATACTCTGGGCCTCGACGAGCATCCCACTTAACTTTCACAATAGGTATAAACTTCTTTCGGAGCTTCTTAACCTGTCGATCCTCGATCGAAATCAGTTTCTCAACAAACCTCAGGTTTTCATCAATCTGCACATCTTGATGTGACATTGCTAGCGACTCATCGGCTAAACATTTCTTTAAATTACAGATGTGGAACACATTGTGAATTCCACTAAGCTCCTCCAGCAGATTTAGCTTATAAGCTACTAATCTGGCACATTCGATTATCTCGAATGGTCCGATATATCTCGGGCTTAACTTGCCCTTCTTTCCAAAGCGCATCACACCTTTCCAGGGTGATACCTTCAGCAAAACTTTATCCCCTACTTGGAACTTAAGAGATTTACGCCTCTTGTCAGCATAGCTTTTCTGCCCATCCCTGGCTGCTTTGAGACGATCATGGATTTGCACAATCTTCTCCATGGTCTCTAGGATAATCTCTGGTCTAGATAGTTGGGCTTTCCCAACTTCAGCCCAACACACGGGCGTTCAACATTTTCTCCCATACAAGGCCTCAAAAGGAGCAGCCTTGATGCTCGTATGATAACTATTATTGTAGGAGAATTCTATTAGTGGGAGATGGTCATCCCAACTACCACCCAAGTCGATCACACATGCCCTAAGAATGTCTTCCAAAGTTTGGATTGTACGCTCACTATGTCCATCAGTCTGAGGATGGTAAGCCGTACTGAAATTCAATCTTGTGCCTAATGATTGCTGGAAACTTTTCCAGAAATGAGAAGTATATCTAGTATCTCTATCAAATACAATAGATACTGGCACACCATGCAGGGACACTATCTCATCCACATATAACTTAGCCAACTTATCGGAGCTATACGTCTCCTTTATGGGTAAGAAATGAGCTGACTTCGTCAGCCTATCAATGATTACCCAAATCGTGTCATTGCCACGTTTGGTCTTAGGTAACTTGGTAATCAAATCCATAGTTACCATTTCCCACTTCCCCCTGGGAATTTTGAGTTGTTGCAAAAGTCCTGACGGCTTTTGGTGTTCAGCTTTAACTTGTGAACACGTCAGACACTTAGCTACATAGGTGGCTATGGATTTCTTCATACCCATCCACCAATAGTTCTTCTTTAAATCTTGATACATTTTGTCACCTCCAAGATGAACAGAGTATTTGGAATTATGCGCTTCCTGGAGGATTAGGTCTTTAAGTCCTCTAAAGATTGGAACCCAGATTCGACAATTGAATCTAAGAATTCCATTTTTCCCAGGTGACAACTGATCAACAGTTCCACCCAATCCTTCATTAATGAATGTTAGCCTCTAACAAGGCTTGCTTTTGTGCATTCAATAGCTTCTCATTTAAGCTATTCCTGAGCTCAATGCTCTTGGTGTTAATCTGAATTAGCTTAACCCTTTCCTTGCGACTTAGCGCATCAGCAACCACATTTGCCTTGCCGGGATGATAACGAATCTCGCAATCATAATCATTCAACGTTTTCATCCAACGGCATTGTCTCATATTCAAATCCTTTTGGTTAAATAGATGTTGGAGACTTTTATGGTCAGTGTATATAATACACTTCATGCCATACAAGTAATGCTCCATAACTTAAGTGCAAATACAACGACACCCAACACCAAGTCGTGGGTGGTGTAATTCCTTTCATGCACCTTTAATTGCCGTGATGCATAAGCAATCACTTTGCCTCTCTGCATCAGCACACAGCCATGCCAGTGTGCGAGGCATCACAATACACGACAAAATCCCCAATACCCCCAGGCAGAGTTAGCACTGGAGCATTGCTTAACTTGTGCTTTAGAATGTCAAAAGATTCTTGCTGTTTGGGACCCTAGTCGAGCTTAACATTCTTGCGGGTCAAGGTAGTCAAAGGAATGGCTATTCTCAAGAAGTTCTCAATGAATCTCCTATAATAACCAGCCAATCCTAAGAACCTACGTATTTCAGACGGTGTCTTTGGTGCTTCCCAATTCATTATGGCTTCTATCTTAGCGGGATCCACTTGGACACCACGCTCACTAATCACGTGTCCAAGAAACTGGACTTCTCTAAGCTAGAATTCGCACTTGGAGAACTTAGCATAAAGCTTCTCCTGCTTTAATAGCTCTAGGATGCATCGAAGGTGTTTCTCATGATCAACTTGATTACGAGAATAGATAAGTATGTCGTCTATGAAGACAATGACAGATTTATCTAGATACGGTTTGCAGACTTTATTCATGAGATCCATGAATGCTGTAGGTGCATTAGTGAGCCCAAAAGGCATCACTAGAAACTCATAGTGGTTGTATCTTGTCCTGAAGGCAGTCTTTGGAACGTCTTCACTACTGGCCTTCAGTTGATGATAACCTGACCTCAAGTCTATCTCAGAAAAATAACTAGCCCCTTGAAGTTGATTAAACAAGTCGTCGATCCTGGGCAGCGGATAACGATTCTTGATCTTTATCTTGTTTAGCTTACGGTAGTCAATGTACATCCGCATTGAACCGTCCTTCTTCTTAACAAACAGGATAGGAGCTCCCCAAGGTGATGAGCTAGGTTAAATAAAGCCTTTCTCCAAAAGCTCATCAAGCTGGGTCTTCAATTCCTTCATCTCTGTCAGCGCTAGCCGATATGGAGCCCTAACAATAGGTGCATCACCTGGTAGGATGTCAATCCTAAACTCCACTTGTCTCTCCGGTGGTAGACCGGGTAGCTCTTCTGGGAATACATCGGGATTTCGGAGATGACTAAGATGTCTTCGATCCTGAGCTTCAGCTCGTATACCGTCACATGTGCCATGTAAATGACACATCCGCTCTTCAGACACTTGGATGCCTTGAGTAGTGACACTTTTTCGTGCAATCCATAGTGTAAATCTCTTTGGATGGTGAGCATTTCACAAGATGGGGTTTTAACTTCGATGAGTTTCATATCGCAGGCAATGCGGGTTTGGTTATGAGATAACCAATCCATGCCTAAGACTACATCGAACCTTGCCAAATTCATTGGCAGAAGAGAGATATGAATAGAATGATTCTTAATGGATATAGACATCCATCAAGAATAGAAGACGCGGTTTCTAAGGTTCCATCGGCAAGTTCTACTTCGTAAGCTATATCTAGAGTTCTTATAGGTAGGTTTAGTAGTTTACTAAACTTATGGTCCACAAAAGACTTATCAGCTCCAGAATAAAAAAAAACTCTAGCAAAGATATCGTTAATGAGGAACGTACCCGTTATGACATTTGTGTCATTCACTGCCTCCCTTGCATTCATTTGAAAGGCTCGGGCGTTTCCTTTCTTTGCCTCTCCAGGCTTAGCTGTACCTTCTTTGGCAGCTTTAGGGCAGTTAGTCTTAATGTGGCCTTTCTCGCCACAACCGTGACATATTGCATTCTTTAGATCCTTGCAGTCTAAGGTCTTATGCCCCGACTTCTTGCAAATACCACAAGGTTTTGCCTGCTGATCCGAACGACATTGTCCCCAATGTCTTCTGTTGCAGGTCTTGCAGACTGGTCTCTCATCAAACCTCTGTTGGTTCTTATTGAACCCAGACTTTCCCTTTTTCTTGGACTTTTGGGAGTTATCCTCCTCCCTCTTTCTCTTTCCGTCGGTCTCAGTTTTGACCGACTTCTGTCTCACTACATCCAGAGTGAGAGACGATGATAGGTCCACAGTAGACCTATAGGAGGTAGGCTTCGAAGCCTTTACCATGCCCTTGATCTCAGGTGCCAAACCACCTATGAAACGCGTAATACGTTTTGATTCCAGAGTAATTAAGTGGGGCACTAACCTCAACAAAGAGTTAAAGTCGGTCACATACTTCCGACACTCCAAATTCTTCATGGTGAGAGTCAGAAAATCTGACTCCACTTTCTCCACCTCATGCGGTGGACATTACATCTCTTTAATAAGGTCCACAAAGTTGGACCATTCAAGATTGTACAGGGGCATCTTCCCTTTCGATTGTATCAGGGTCTTCCACCAAGTTAGGGCATCGCCCTTAAAGGATTGAGAGACGTACTTCAAAACGTCCTTATCAGCACAACCGCTGATATCTACTACAGTCTCCATCTCGTCCAGCCATATCATGGCATCTATTGCCCCCTTTTCTCCATTGAAGTACCGGGGCTTGCATGAGACAAAGTACTTGTATGTACAACCATCCTTAAAAGAACGGGACTTATCTTGAAACACTTGTTTCTTAGGCTCACTCTTCACAATTGAAGAGTGATGTGAGCTCTCCTTACGAGCTGATGAATTTGGAATTGATTGGGACTTGGGTTGAGTCGAACTTGAACCCTTAAAGTTGGCTATGAAAGCATTCATAGCCTTGCCGACTTCAGCGGCTATCATGGCTTGGAGATTAACTCCCTCGTCGTCACGGTTAACATTAGCATTGTCATTATTGCGTCCGCTGTTGGCTTCATCAGAATGTGAATTCCCATATTTGTATGCTTGGTCTAAAAACCAAAGTAAGTAATTGCTCAGTTGCAATATAATAAATGGTCATCGAATTTGATGACTTGAAAATTTCATTGGCCATGGTATCATTAAACCATATAGGCTATAAGGTTTGGATATATAAATGCTTCACCCTTTTTGGGCCAGTGTGCACAACGTCACAACTGCCATAATGTAAAATTTTAACATTTTAAATGAATGTTGAGTTAAAATAATCAGGTATGCTTAGCTACGGTCTCGAAGGACCATCTAGGGCATTTGAAGTTCGGACATAGTCCATCACTTATTGGACAGTGGATCATAAAGTCATGACTGTCATTGTCGCAATGACAATTTAAATGGATAAAAGTATATATATAAGCCGCGATCTCATTTGATCAAGTGGCTTTAAGGTTTGAACAGAGTTCACCACCATTAGACAGGGAGTAATAAGACCACAACTGTCATTGTCATAATTGACGATACAATATGGCCCGTAGACAAATCAATTGACATCACATAGGATGTTAAAATAGATAATCATAGCACTGATGATATTAGTCATGATCTCATTGATTATATAGACTAAGAGGCTTGGGCATAGCCCACCACCTTGGACAAGGAACTATAAGGTCACAACTGTCATTGTCTCAGTTGACAATAAAGTATAGCCCGTAGACAAATCATCACTAAGGATGTTAAGAATATAGCCCGTAGGCAATTCATCACTAAGGATGTTAAAACAAATGATCATCGCATTGATGATATTAGTCATGATCTAATTTGATCGTATAGGCTATAAGGCTTGGACGTAGTCCATTACCTAGACGGCTAGTGTGGTTCCTCATGTCACACTGCCAGGAGTAGTATAATATCAGTAGGTAATAAGTTTTGTATGATATTTATGGTTTAAAACCATACTATGCGCCAAAAGGGCATTTTGGTCATATTATAACATAATTTACGAACTTGTAACAAAACTCAGGTTATGAATAGATTTGATACACCAAAATATGTTAATTATAATAACATATCAGTAGGTAATTCGTTTTGCAAGTTCATCGTTGATTAAAACAAGTTTTATATGAAAAGGGCATTTTTGTCAAAATTGGGCATATTATAAGAACTTGTGTAAAAACTCAGAATCTGATTATGATCAAGTAGTATAACCACAGAGGCTAATCCTACATTACAATGTGATTATAATACAAATTAAATTCAGCAGCTAACTATGCTAAATCGGGTCAGAATCGAAAGTCAAAGCAGAAGTCAAACTGCTCGACTTTCGGTTGCGAACCGACACTAAAACTAGAAATGACGATCTGGACATGTTCATACATGTTCTAATATTAATTACCAACTAATTAAGTGTCAAAAACATGGGTTATAACATTCATAAGATCAATTTATAAAGTTTACGAAAAACTCGCCTTTGACTTTTAATTAACGTAACTTTGACCCATCTTTGACCAAGTTAACGTGATTTTCAGGAGGTGCCCTTTTGAGGATTAACACCTACCGAATTATGATCACATAGCCATGTTCGATTCGAACAATGGCTGGACCATAATGGTCTAAAACGAAAGTCAAAGCCAAAGTCAATTTGCTTGACTTTCGGCTTAATAAAAGCCTATAAAGTGAAAGAACAAGGATGGAGCACTTACAAGTGGTCCAAGAGAATGATTATAACTCAGAGGGAAGCTCCTATTTGACCAGGAACTTCTAGAGGAGAGTAGAGAAGTGTTTGAAGATATGGTGCAATTGAAAATGAAAGATCAAGACCCTATTTATACTTGTGGAGCTTGAAGGGGATCATTACAGGTGTTAGCACTCATTTAGGATCATTACAAGTGTATAGGGACGTGTCAAGACCAGCTTAGTAGCTCAGAGTTTCGAATAGGTGGCATACATGCATTTTTGCTTGGGCTCCAAACAATTTTTGTCTCTGGCGGTCCGTTACGGACCGTAGGGGATATTCCTTTGTGGTCCGTAAGGACCTTGGCGCACACAGATTCTAGCTTGCTTACGGACCGTAAGCCATAAGGCTTTGCGGTCCGTAACCGATCCTCAAGAGCCAAAAATCAAACATCTTGCGGTCCGTAAGCCAAAAGGCTATACGGTCCGCAAAGGTGACTCGAGGCTAATAAGTTAGCATGTTGACACTTTTAGTCCCTCCACATTCATACTTTCATAATTGTCATAATTAGTCCCTTGGACCTTGTGACTTTGTTGAGTTTGACAGGCTGAAGAACTTGGAACTTTCACTGTTAAATATATGTGAAGGATCATCTCAGGTAATAATCTTGAACCTTGTGACTTTGTTTTTGAATGTAACAGGTGGGTACTACGCAAAGTGCACATTTTTGGATAGGGGATGAGCTTGGACCGGCTTCCCACGAGAAAAGTGCTGGAAAACGATACATCAACATGCCCTATGTCACGTGCCCACTATGCAATGAATCGGATGAAACAAATGAACATCTACTTACATCTTGTTTCGTTTGCTCAGTTGTCTGGCAAATGTTATCATTGTGGCTCTCTAGACCACCTTTATACGCATACACAGTAAAGGATCTCCTGGGGTTGCATTTAAACATGACCAGACCAGTTTCTGTTATGTTAATAGCATGTTGGAGGTATTTGAAAGCTCGCAATGAGGTCATCTTCTCGGACAAAAGGATCGATATAGTAAGTCTTATGGCGAATATTAAAGCTACAAGTTATCTTTGGGTGAAAAATAAAGCAAAAATGTCTTTTCTAGAATGAGCAAATTGGCTAGCTTTTGATTTCCTATAAAGTAGTATCTATAATGTTATATAGTCCTTTGGTTTTAATAAAATCCGTCGTTAAAGAAAAAAAGATATGATAAATATTTCGATGTTTGACTTTTCCTGCTAAACTTGCTACGTTTAGTGTCCGAGTAATAAATTTGCTATTTCACAACTTTTGTCACCCACATCAACAAGCAAATATTTTCTTCAACTTATAGTTAGTATCAATTGCCTTCAATGACGTCAAACATGTGATCAGTTTTTTAAACGTCACGCTGACTTATCTATTTTCTTAATAGAACCTATAACTTCTTAATAAAAACATTGTATATAATCGAACCTAAAAAAAGATATTTTTAAGACCAAGATAAACTGTATAATTATACGAAAATAAAATATAAAACATAACTTTTGGATTTTGAAATGGTTTTGGGCCTATAAGATATTGGACAGTGGAGTTGCTCTTGATAAGAAGATGAAGTACCAAATTCAAGTTATTCATTAACGGTGGCCCATGTAGGAACGTTGTTGGGTTCTTAACAGAGTTTAGTAGCTTTATTTAATTGGGCCCAAGTAAATATTTATTTAAACTTCAATAAATTAAACTATGAATATAATCCACTCATCTATACTATATAATAAAAGAAACCAACTTTGGGACACGTGTCATTTATTGAAGGCGTCTACGTTTTAATTTCCTACATTTTCATATTTATCTTATATCAATTAATTAAATAATAAATAATCAATTAATATTAAATGTTATCATACTTTGAATGTCGGATAGAATCATTCTATTTTTTCTAATAAAATATTATCTTCAAATTTAAATTATAAATTTAAGATATTTTTTAAATAATAGCACAAAACAATAATCTTAAACTTAAAAAACAATAATAAGTTCATATGAAAACCTTAAAGTACAAACAAAATATACAAAATAACTTATCAGACATTAGACCAAACTTAAAAAAAACACTAAATAGGAAGAGAAGCGAATAATATTATTCTGTTTTTGGTTTTTTCAAATTGGGGTTCTAATCAATTCGAATTAAACTTAAACAAGTTTATGATTCGATTCGAATTAAACCGAACCAAATTTATGATTTTTTAACCGAATCCAATAGCATATAATTTACTATATAAAAAGTACATTTATTTAACCCGTGTAATACATGATGTTTTTAAAGATATAACTTTTTTTATTATTTAGTATATATAATTAGATTTATTCAACCCATATAATACACGGGGTTTATAAAAATATAACTTTTTTATTATTTAGTTTATAAAATTACATTTATCCAACCGGTGTAATACACAGGGTTACAAAATTACATTTATTCAACCCGTGTAATACACAGTGTTTTTAAAGATATATTTTTTTAGAGTAAACTGCCATTTTGGTCCCTGTGGTTTGGGCACTTTTGCCATTTTAGTCCAAATCTCAAACTTTTTACATCTGGGTCCCTATGGTTTGCATTTTGTTGCCATTTTGGTCCAAAATTTCAAAACCCTATTTTTTGACTGTTGCAACCTCATATTTTGTCTTTTAGTTCAGGGGCATTTTGGTCATTTTGCTTTTCATTTAACATTTTCTTAATTCAAAAATTAATATATATATATATATATATATATATATATATATACACACGTACATAGCAGTTCATCTTCATCATCATCATCGACAACTTCAGCTCTCTCTCTCTCTTCTCTGAACTACCACCACACCACCACCACCACCCCCACCACCGCATCATCCCCACCACCACCATCCCACTGCCGCCAACACCACCATCTCTCTCTAAAACCTGCACACACACTCTCTCTTTCTCTCTCCAAACACCCATCTCTCTCTTCTCTCTCTTCTCTCTCTCTCCTCTCTGTCGAACACCACCACCACCACCGTGATGAGAACCGACATCGGAAAACGACACCGATGAGAACTGACATCGGAAAACGTCGGCCACTGTTTGATTATTGCATAAATTTATCGAAGTTACAGGTCAGTATTGTTGTTTGCTGTTGCAACGAAGAAGAACACAAGTTGCAGGTTTTGTTTGCCGCCGGCCACTGTTGGAACTCAGACGAACCATCCCTCTCTGTAACACCTCGTAAAATTATACCCAATAAAATAAAGACACGTGTCATGCAATGTAAACGTGTCAGGAACCCGGATCGAGTTACAGGATGTACGGTAGGATTTAAAAAGTGTCGACATGTTAAGATATACCTCTGAGTGACCTAATTTATAAATCCCAAACCTTAAAATAATAAACATCCGATTTAATTATATTTCAAATCCGGTTACCCTTGGTAATAATTAATTAAAAACCCATATGATAGTGATTCTATGAAAGTTCACTACAAAAATCTCAAATATTGAGTCTTTTGGATTCATGTGCTTAGCAACACATGCAAAGACATGCAAAGTCTGTCTCTATGGTCCCCTCCTGCTAACAATGACTGAAAATTCGAGCTTTAAAGGAATGCATGGTCCAGCCTAAAAGTTTGCAAAGTTTTGTCTTCTGATGAAGGCTTACGGACCGCAAAGGTGAACCCTTACGGTCCGTAAGGTGGCGGGGCTGGGCATCAGAAATTGAAAAGCGGATACGGACCGCAAAGCCAAGGGCTTACGGTCCGCAACATTATAACTGGGCATCTTTGATCAAGGTCGGTTACGGACCGCAAGACCAAAAGATTACGGTCCGTAAGAGGTGCTTACGGTCCGCAAGAGTTACTTCTTACGGTCCGTAAGACCGTCGCTGGCAGCAGAAATGGACAGTTGCCTGTTTAGCCTGTTGCACCGCCTTAAGAGAGTGGTTTTCGAAATCAGGGACTTGGCAACTGGTTTTGGCATTATAGGGACACATGGGACCATCATAAAACATCAGTAGACTTGGGTGGCATCATCTCATGCAATCTATGTTGGTATATATAGAGCATTGTTGCAACTCTTGAAACTTGCTTACTTCAAGTTCACTCAAGACTTAGTTCTGGAGCTTCTCTGATCAGCAACAAGCTTTCCTAGGATCCCTAATCATACTTAGGACTCTTGTAAGTGTCCTTAATCATCTTTAATTCAGTTTAGCTTAGTTAATTAGCTTAAAGTCAAACCGTCGTAATTAAGGTTTGACTTCGAGATTAATCAATAATTGTTCAGTCAAATCTCGAATTAAAAACCTATGAGTAGGTAATTATGTGGGTAATAAACCCTTAAAAGGGTACTCTCTGATTCCCACTCTAACTAGGTCAATTGTCGGGTCAAACTTGATATTAAAAAGTCAACAGAAAGCTTAATATCAAATTAATGCATAATTAGCAATGTAGGATCTATGCAACCTGTTTTATCATTAGTATAACTTGGTAATTAATGTAAAAACATGTCTAAACATGTTCAACCCGACAATTTTCAGTTTAAGCTCGGATTGGAACCGAGAGTCGCATAAGTGGACTTTTACTTTGACTTTCAGTTCTGACCCATTAGAGCATAGTTTAGGATTTCCTTAGAGCTTTATTAGGACCAAGTTACCTATAAGTATAACCCTATGAGATTATACAACTTGGTTCAATAGTTATCCGATTCATATGCATGTTTCCGTTAATTGCTTATATGTTGACTATTATGCCCATATGACCTTAAAACATGAATTTTGAAAATGTAAAAGAGTAGAAACTTTAGTTACTGATTTATAAACTTGTACCTAAAATTTTACATCAGTTTGAGGTCTAGATTAGGAGTTATGCTCATTAGCGTAAATGAGAAGCTTTTTAGTAATTAAACGGTGTAATTAGCATATAGCCTATCTAAACCCGATTTTTGATACCAAACTTTTTACTCACTAATATAAAATAATATTTTGAGATTTTTGGAGATTTTTATTTATTTTTAGGCTAAGCATAACTTAGAGATCTAAGTTTAATTCGGTAATTGTCGGTTTTGCCCTTTTGGGCTAAAAATGAGTTCTACAAATCCTTTTGACCCCAAACCTTTTGCTACTGATTTTATATGATAAATAAAATATTTTGAGCCTTCTGGAATAATAAAAATATCAGCTTTCCTTTGAAAACCCGGAAATGGCTCCAAATCGCCTTTTTAAGCGTTTTTAACGCATAGTATGTACTAAAACTATTTTAAACATATAAGGTTTGATACCTGCTGATATTTTCAGTAAATTTTTATATTTTAACAGTGAGCAAAAGTTTTAAACTCAGGTTTCCAGTTTTGACCTTTTAGGCTTAAGTGAAATTACCAAAATGCCCTTTCGGTGCATAGTATGGTTAGAAATGATAAATTTCACACATAGGTTATACCCTACTGTTATAGCTTATTAAATTAAGTGTTTTTACTGATTACATCAGACCTGTAACTCAGATTAATATTTAAACTCTTTTATAACCTTTAAAATGACCAAAATGCCCCTACGGGGCATAGTTGGAGTTTAAATTCATTTGGGGCATAATAGAAGATATCTTACTGATGTCACAACATATTTAAATCATATTAACTTAAGAAACTTGCATATGACTCTTTTGGTTACTCGTTACGCACTTTTCGCGTTCGGATCGGCTTATGTAACTAGTTTGCATATATTAGCCGAAACGGGTCAAACCATATCATTTATGTCTCAAAATCCAAAATGTGTTTAAGTTACCCATATTAAACAAGCATACAAGCTTGTCGGGTCAAAGCCACATTCTAAACTGGTCTTCGCTTTATCATGCGTTTGAACCGTATATTCCTTTTGAAAACTAACCGGTCTAAGTCTAAGCTTAATTAAAGACCCGTTAGGATTCTAATAGGTTATTAAAACTTTCATTCCAGATTAGGAGCCCAGTAAAAGCTACGTGCACTTGCTGTATTTGATTTATACTTTGCTCATGTAAATACTCTTAACTTATTTTCCCTATACGGGCTTGGGATACGGTATTATAATAATACCGCTTGGTCGGGTATGTAGTCATTTAAATCGGATTGTGATTAATGTATTTACATAACTCGTTTTATTCTGTATTATTTGGTGTATGGCCTTTGGGGGTTAAATGACCATGTCCCGGATATCCTTGGCATCATTCAAAGAAATGGCCACGACCTAAGCACGGGGTGTAGGCGTACACCTGACAGTTGCATTATGTAAAAACTGGTAATCCACTTAAAGGAAATAATCGTTGTGGGCATTATACCTGTGGCGTGTCAGTTAATCTTGTCCGGCCCTACAAACCGGCCCTAATGGACGACAAATAAATAAAACTGTATACAAGATTATTTCTAAATAATTGTCCCAAGTTATAAAAGATATTTTTGCCGAAGTGCATTCAAATCAATTTTCAAACTCTTTTCAAAATGAGTCAGTTAAGTTGTATTTACCAGTGTAAACTGACGTATTTTCCAAAAAGGCTAAGTGCAAGTACTATACGAAATAGGCTGGCTACTCCAGGCATCAATAATCAAGTCTCGCAAGCTCTAGATGTTGAAGTCTGTTGAACAGTTTTCCTTTTTATTTTGATCCACCTGTGGATCTGTTTCAACTATTTTGTGATACTTAATATTACAATTTATTCAGTTGAAATGAATCTATCTTTTGCTTCCGCTGTGCATTTAATTGTTGTGTTGTTTGACTATGATGATATCAACTACGTCACGATACTCCCCACCGGGCCCACCGGTAATACGTGGAAATATCGAGGTGTGACACTCTCCCTCTTCAATCAACGCCGAAATGATGTTAATGTTTGCTGCATCATCCCCCAAATCAAAGGTCCAGTTTCATGTGGGTTAATGGGTTTGATGCAAAATTAGGGTTTGGGTTTTGTGTGGCTCGGAGTAAAGAAAGAAGGTGAGATTGTCGGTTTGATTGTCTCCGTTTCATTGTCGGGTTTGGGTTTTATGGGTTTTGAAGCCGATTTGATTGTCGGGTTTAATGGGTTTTGAAGCCGATTTGATTGTCGGGTTTGGGTTTATGTGAGGGTTTTTGAGGGTTTTGGGGTTGGGAGGGTTGGCGGCAGTGGGATGGTGGTGTTGGCGGCAGTGGGATGGTGGTGGTGGGTGTGATGCGGTGGTGGGGGTGGTGGTGGTGGAGGTGTGGTGGTGCTTGTTGTTGTTCTGGCAGTGGTATTATTGTTGTTCTGGCAGTGGCATTATTATTTATTAAATTTGAGTTATAATAAATCTAAATGACCAAAATACCCCTGAGGATAAAGACAAAATAGGGGGATTTAAGTTAAGGAATCTAGTCAAATTTGAAATTTGGACTAAAATGGCAACAAAATGCAAACCACAGGGACCCAGATGTAAAAAGTTTGAGATTTGGACTAAAATGGCAAAAGTGCCCAAACCACAGGGACCAAAATGGCAGTTTACTCTTTTTTTTTATTATTTAGTATATATAGTTAGATTTATTCAACCCGTACAATACAAGGGTTTTATAAAGATATAACTTTTTTTATTATTTAGTTTAGAGTTAATTACACAAATGGGTCCTGTGGTTTATAGCTTTTTTCGCCTTTGGGTACTAACTTTTTTTTTTTAACATGTTTAGGTCTCATGGTTTCAATTTTGTAACACCTTTGGGTACTAACACCAAAATTAGTTAATTAATGACCAAAATGCCCTTGCTTTTTTTTTTTTTAAGATTATCAATGTAACACATTTGGGTACTAACACCTAATTTTATTTAAGATTACAAAATCTATTTTTTTTATTTTCATCTTTTTATTATATCTCTTAATTAACATAAAGTCTATTTATTTTTTTATTTTCATATTTTTATTAAATTTCTTATTTAACATAAAATCTACTAGTTACACCAGTAAAATCTACTAGCAATATAGTTTTATGTAAATTAAATATTTTACTCGTTTTAAATAATGTAAACCTTACTCGTTTTCAATTTTGGATAGATAGGATAGATAATAATAAATATATAAACTGTATAAGTTCTAAAATAGTAAAATGTAAATGAATAAAAAAACGAGTTAAAAAAAGGCTTAATTTTTTTTCATGAAAGATATTTATTTTTATCAATCATATCTATCCAAAATTGAAAACGAGTAAGGTTTACATTATTTAATAAAAATATGAAAATCTACTAACTATATAGTTTTATGTAAATTAAATTTCTTAGTCGTTTTAAATAATGTAAACCTTACTCGTTTTCAATTTTGGATAGATATGATTGATAATAATAAATATCTTTCTTGAAAAAAAAATTAAGCCTTTTTTAACTCGTTTTTTTGTTCATTTACATTTTACTATTTTTAGAACTTATACAGTTTATATATTTATTATTATCTATCCTATCTATCCAAAATTGAAAACGAGTAAGGTTTACATTATTTAAAACGAGTAAAATATTTAATTTACATAAAACTATATTGCTAGTAGATTTTACTGGTGTAACTAGTAGATTTTATGTTAAATAAGAAATTTAATAAAAATATGAAAATAAAAAAATAAATAGACTTTATGTTAATTAAGAGATATAATAAAAAGATGAAAATAAAAAAAATAGATTTTGTAATCTTAAATAAAATTAGGTGTTAGTACCCAAATGTGTTACATTGATAATCTTAAAAAAAAAAAAGCAAGGGCATTTTGGTCATTAATTAACTAATTTTGGTGTTAGTACCCAAAGGTGTTACAAAATTGAAACCATGAGACCTAAACATGTTAAAAAAAAAGTTAGTACCCAAAGGCGAAAAAAACTATAAACCACAGGACCCATTTGTGTAATTAACTCTTTAGTTTATACAATTACATTTATTAAACCAGTGTAATACACATGGTTTTTAGAGATATTTTTTTATTATTTGGTATATAAAATTATATTTATTCAGTACAATACATGGGGTTCTTAGAGATATGATTTTTTTATTATTTAATATATAAAATTACATTTGTTCAACTCGTGTAATAAACTCGATTTTTAAAGAATAATTGTTTTAATTTTGTCTATAAAATTACATTTATACAACCCGTATAATACACGGTGTTCTAACCTAGTATCTATATATTAGAACTTAAACTTTAACTTCTTTATTTATTAATTAAAGAGTATATAGTTTCACCTTCTTTAGAAACTAGTAATGGCGTACGTTATCAAATTTTATATATTTAAGATTCATTATATTCTTTTAAATTATGAATTCGGTTTGAGAAATTCAGCTATGCTGAACTGATCAACTTTAAGATTTTTATGATGATAATTCCATGTTTAAGTTTTGGTTTGAGCCCATCAACATAAGAAGCAAATAGGGGTGTGTACGGTTTGGACTTAGCTTAGGTTTTCTTTTACAAGATAAACAAGACTACACTTTTTGGTTAAAATACCGATGTGCGAAACTTTTTAGTAAAGTAATTCTTAACAAAAAAAAGTTACGACCATAACACCTCGGCTCTTCATCAAAATAAGGGGCATGTACATCAAGATGATTTTGTTAGTAACATACTTTTATCTTAGTAAAAAACCTCTATATAGTTAATGTAAAACATAAATCCATTATATAGAGTTGACATTACAAGTTCAGTTTGGTTTTGGTTATTTTGGTTAATCAAAGCTTCATAACCATAATCATAACCGATTAGTCGGTTAATCAAAGTTTCACAACCATTGGTTACGTCGGTTATCGGTTAATGGTGGTGCGGTTATGTCGGTTATAGTTATGACGGTTAATTTGCTCACCCCTTGAAGCAAACACTAAGGTGTTGGAGAGATATTTAATGATTCATTGTCGTATTTTTATTCTTCCTTTTTCTTATGATGTATTTTAAATTTTGATTTATTAAAAATCATAATTTCAAAGTTCGATTGATACGCAACAAAATGTACACCGAGATAGAAATTAAACAGGCCGATGATTGTTGGAACTTACTCGATTTGCAGAGCCGAATAGGGACTGAAAACCTGAAACGACTTGGATTCTCTTGGAATCGTGATACACTTTCAGATCAAACATTTGATGGTACACTCAAAGATTTGATCGGATAAGACCAAGAGTCGTCAAGAACGAATTTGGTTGTTTGAAATTGTAACCGTACCCACTGATCAATGTTCGACCAGAGTTTGATAAACCACCAAGAAAACCGTATTAGCGTTTTTGACACTGTTCGTCTATATCCAAAAACCCATCGGTTTCGTCTTTTTGTTTTAGAAACAAATCAGTTTCCATAGCCTAAAGCCCAAATGATATAAACGTTTATGGCCCAGTTCTTAAATCTTTATGATGTAAACTTTACATCAGATTCCCAATTGATATAAATCAATTTTAACAGGCCCATTCATGCCCATTTATAAATATAATTTATAAATATACAAAACCGATAAAATACCCGATCGTATTAAAATAAAACGAGCCTGCACTCCCGCATCTCCTAACTCGTTTATTTTTTAATAAGATCAACTTGGTCAACAAGTTAATCCAATACCACCAAAATATGTTGATAACACTAAAAATTACCAACATTCCTCCCCCATTTTAGTGATATCCATGATTAACTTAAAACACTTCTCAAACAAGCACAAACTTATGCGTAAATGAAATATCGCGACGATTGAATTTCACATTAGTATATTACACGTTCCAAATATTCGAATATTAGGGTGTCGCTATGGATTGAACCCTTTCTATTCATAATGAATACATGAAGATAATATACACATAAGTTCACAAATTCATTGTTCTTACTTGACACAATATTTTACTAGCCTGTGTCCTATCCTTCAAAGAGTATATCAAAGCCAAGTCCAAGCTTCTTGAAGCGGCTAAACTTCATACTCTTATAGGTAGTTCTTTTATTCTCGCACCTGCAAATGCAATTTTTCAAAGAACTATTAAGAAGTTATACTTCAACCTCCTTTATCTTGCAGTCTGAACACAACCTTGGGATGATTCTGATCATGTGTTCCAATATCTCTATGACAAGCTTTCCACATTGAATTCTGCATCTAACGTTGTATTAGATGGGAATTGGGTATCTTGACATAGGATATTAAAGTGTGGACTTTAAACCCATCCCTATGACTGATTTATTCACGAGATCTCTCCTAACTCTTTAGTTAGCTACTCAGTCAAATTATACTTAGATCTTACAAATTCAACAGATATCACCACTCTATGCATGATGAGCTCATGAATCATGCTATGTATAACACATAACCGTCTAGACTTTCCATTATACATCTGACTAAAATCCTTAGCCAACACTATCTCATTTGATAGATAATTGGTGATATCAGTTTTGACCACAAAGGAATCTCAAAGACCAAATTTCTTAGCCATTCAGCTTATTTACCAGCTGCTGCTAAATCTACAAGTTCAGATTCCATTGTTAAATTTGTGATGCAAGTCTTCTTCTTTGAAGCCTAGGAGATAACACCTCCACCAAGTAGGAATACCCATCCACTTAATAATACAACTTACATCAAAATACCCTTCTAAAACTAAAGGAAAACCTTAATAACATAAACCATAGATCATGGTTCTTTTCAAGCATTCAAACAATCTATTCACAGCTTGCGACTGTAGAGTACTTGGATTACTGGTAATTCTACTCAGTTTCCCACAACATATGTTATATAGATTCACCTTGATTATGCACAAGTAGGATATTAGGCATCCAATTGCTTTAAATACACCATCTGTGAAATAGATTCTCCTTGTTTACGCACAAGTTAGATATTATGACCTATAGGAGTATTAACCGGATAACAAAGTAATTGAATTTCTTCAACACTTTCTCTATGTAATGAAACTGTATATTAATATACTCTTGTTCCTCCATCTTATCCTTGTTCATAGGATGACAACATCCTCCTCCAAATCCTATATACCAATCGATTACTTCTTTACCAGAGGAATCAGGATTGCTACATAAATAATTATCTGCTTGGTTCAGAAAGAACCCGTTATATAGGATCATCTCCACAATGCTTGTTTAAGGTTTTGCTCAGGAGTTGATCATCTTCAATATTAAAATAATATATTGATCCTGATGTCCAACTTAACTCCTAGTCCTTTCAACTAAATAAAGATGAAAGTCAGAACCAAAATACTTAGTTGTTCTTTTTCTCATGCTGTTCCTAGGTTGAGAAGGAATAGATACACTGTCATTACCAGCAGCTGATGCTTTATCAGAATCAACATTCTCAATAGGATCAGAAGCCCTATTCTAAGAATTACGGATGATATCCCTTGATTCTAAGACAATTTTTACACACACTCAGTCATTAATTCTAAGACACAGAACCAATAGGCTTATGAATTTTTAGCATAGCATATGAATATATACTCTGTTCCTTTCTCACCTAAACTCTTTCTTTTAGGTTCAGTAAGATGTACAATAGCACTACCACCCCAAAATATTAGATAGCTCAACTCCAGGCTTATGTATCTAAATTTATTAAGGGTAGTCTAATTCCTTTTATTAGGAACCCTATGTAGCAGATACATGGCTGTTAACATAGCCTAAAAACATTTCACATAAACATGAATCGAACAACACAGATTTAACCATTTTTAAGAAAATACATGTCCCTCAAATCAACATGGCATGCTTAGCAATAAAAATACACATGTACATGAGTTAATATATCAAAGTGGCTCAAACTCTTCCCGGTTAAAAGAACCACTAAATTTACTATCATTCAAGAGTGTTGAAATTAGAGACTTTTACTTCTCCCGTTCAATCCATATATCAACTATGGTGACCATATTACGTTTAGTCAAATAGCATGCTTGTTTTATAAAAACATCTACCACATATAAACAAGACGTTCATACAAAACATGTTTTCCATGTCACACATTTAAGATTATCTACAGTTAAAGAACATAAGTTGTAGATAGTTAATCATCTACAGTTAAAGAACATAAGTTGTAGATAGTTAATCAAACACTACTACAAGTTAGATGTGAAATTAGTAGGAATAATTTAACAAGTATAATGTTCACATAATCATTTAATCATGCATAAAGATAAAACCGACAGCCAATCAGACGACTCCTGTAACGCACAAGACAATACAACCGCAGCGGTGAACCCTACGCGCCGAGCACGTAAAACTCCGCCATACTAACCCGGTTCAGTTCACATATATGATTCGTTAAACAAACAGATCACAAGTGATCTCGGTTTCTATCAAAACACGTTACTTGTTCATGCTTCAGTACATAAAATTTATGCATAAAAGGAAATAACTTATCTGTAATTTGAGACGATCACACGCAAGAAGGCCATTGTTCCTTCAGTTTGTATCAAGAAATAACCCATTAAACGCTCAATGATTGTAAGACCGCGTGTTTCCCTTCTTTGATTGCCTCTTGCTAATTACAACACTCCACGGGTTTTTCTTCTGCTCATTATTTACGACACAAGTGTCGTTTTTGGTTTTACTTCGGTTGACAAACAGACAACAAAATCCCATGTGCCAACGACCAAATATCAAATCGCTACTTATATGTGTGTGTAAAAGAACCTTCAATGATCATCAACGTACACCCATGTATGTCCTCATGCACCACATAAACACACATGTCTATATGTGTGAGAGATATAAATAAATATAAATATGTCTCTGCACATGCAGATTCATCCCATGGGTTATATATAGACCAAAAGATATGTATCTATATGTAGACACACACATATATATGCAACCATCGATGACTCTCATTTAGAACAACCCAAACAACTTATGTCCATGCCATGTATTTAGTGAATGAGGAACACATATACGCAAGCCTATGTGTATATGCTCGATCACGCGAGAAAGATCCCATGGGAAGGTCCGATTCGGCGAGAAAAAGAAATAACCGGCACTTGTTGTGTCATTGATTTTCGTGGGGTTGTCGAACCCGGTTTCGATGTCCGTCGCGTCAGCCGCGAGGCTAGGGCGGCAATCACCGTGTCCTCCCTTCGATTAGAAGAGAAACCATGACAGTCGTCACTTCTCTTTTCCCATCCAGTTATCCTTGAACCAAAGTTAACCGACAACAGACTCGATTGACGATTTTAAACAAAATCGACGCCACCTTCATCATTGAAACCATCAAAGCACACAACCGACTACCAATCCGATTCGGCCATGAACACCGAAATAGTTTGTTCTTTTCGTCTCGGTTGGATACCGCAATCGCGACCGAAGAACACCATACAAATCTTCCTTGTTTCTATTGCAAATCCACAATAACCAAAATTCAATTGTAAGTTGCAATTTAAAAGAAACAAATTTGTACTGATAAACCACTCCGTGAATCCCGATTTGTAGATAAACGAAGTCACAAAATTCGTTGAATAGAACCGAAACTTGAAGAGATCGTCTTCAACAAAATGCAAACAAAGATCAAACATTTATGCATACAATCTCGATTTGCTGTTTTGATTACATCCATGAAAAGATTTTGCTTGCGTTAAATGCAATCAACAATTAGAGTCGGGTCTCTGTTTTCAATTTATGTGTGATGGGGTGACGGTTCTGGGGTATAATCTGATCTGTTGTGCTCGATCAAACTGTTTGGTGTTCGCAACGAAATCGGATATTCGATTTGGAGGTACAATCGCAACAGAAGAATCAGGGGCTGTTTTGGTGATTAGCAACATGATTCTTGCAGGCCTGGTCGAATGAAATTGAGAGGTTCTGGAAGCGGCAGAGCGGTGGTGGCTACGATCATCGATGTCTGACGTGTGTGGCGATTGAACGGAAGTGTTAGTGGTTACAGTGATACCACGGCCATTGCCGCCAGTACTGTCACTATCGATTATGTGATGGGTTTTTTTACTTGCCTGTTGATGGTCTATGGTTGCGACAAGTTTTTAAATCCTTATTTCCTCTTCATAAAAGTCATTTGTTGCTTTTATTATACGTTTTGACCCACTAATGAACTATGCATGTAAGGTATTTGACAAAATGATTTGATACTCTTCTTACTGAAATCGGCAATAATGAATTCTGAGCCTCAGTTGTCACTTAACAAACGATATGAAACAACCCAGGTTTACAAACTTGGTGTTTCTTATGTTGAGATTTGGCTGAATATGATGGTAATTGCGAAGGTTGATATAGTAACAGTAATGTATTTGGATCATCATGTTGATGATGACCACGATAATGATGATTATTATTATCTTTTGACATAGGTGGCTTGGTCCAGTTAAATCATGGGAGCCTGCATCCACTTCAGTATGTTGTAAACGTTGCTTTCTTAGCTGCCCTCTATAGTGACTACCTCGATGCTACAGATACCCATGGGTGATATTAGTGTTGTAAGAATCGCTAGGTGTTAGTCGGGCGGTGGGGTACCGACTAGCTTTTAATCGGGATTAATATGGATTAATCGGAATTAATCAGACTGAGATTTTTATATGTAATTTTTAGTTAAATACACACACACTTTTATATGTAGTTTTTAAAGTAGACATGTTTTAACCCCTCATTGACCAATTTATAAAGTATTTGGAAGGAATTTATAAGGTTTGGTCGAAATTTGGCCCGCGTTTGGCCAGAATAGGACCGCTATTGACCGCCTAGCGATTAATCGGCCATTAATCGGTGAACCTCCGATTAGTGATTAATCAGCGATTAATCAGAGACTAGTCGGGATTTTTACAACCATGGGTGATATTGTGGAGCTAATTTGTATTCATGCAACGAGCAACGCAAGTTTGCGAAGACTTAGGTTCGCATTATAGCTATAGTGACCAAGATTTTTTATGGGTTGTAAAACACATCACTTTTCCCTTGTATTTTGTATATTATTTTGATTGTTTTTAGTGGTGTCTTTATAGGTTTTTTATTTTATTAGATGGTGTTGCTACAGGTCCCGGTATGAAAACGAATAAAAAAACGAGCTTAAACGGTGTATAAACGAGTAACCAGGAGTTAAATTAAAAGTCCAGGGGCCAAAGTTGTAATTTGCTGAAAGTTATTTAATTATATATATCTATGGAACCCATTAAGTCTAACCACCATCCAAGTCAGTATCCACCGTTGGATCATGCTGAGATGAAATCTCAGCCGTTTAAACTAGCAAAAATAACCGCTCTAATGGAGGTTATTTGCAGTTTTCTGCTGGTGGTTTTGCTCCAGAAATTTAGGCCCATGATCTCCACTCCTCTTGCAAGTTTTCTCCTTATTTTTAGACCCATTATCTCCAAACCAACTGCTACAATCCTTCTAGAAGCAGCAGTTAATGGCAGTTCCACACTCTCTCTCATAGCCTCCTGTAGTTGGCGACGGTTTCAATCTATGATGCACACGTTCTCTGCTACATTTGCCGCTTTCTTCTCCCCAACCACCCTAGGCCACCCATTATAAACCCTCACCCACATCGCCAAGACACCACATTTTCTTTTTTTCTCTGTATTCGCGAATCATCCTTCATCACCCTAGACACAAATTCGATGAATCACCTCAGTAATCGATGCAACAGATTCCATGTAAACTTCTCAACTAATTTACTTCCTCTTCTTCTAGACCTAAGTTGAGAAAAGGCGACAAACCAGGGTTCGTAGTCTCCATTCATCTTCATCTTCCTCTCTTCTAAATTGTTCCAACTTTCACCGTTTGTTTGCCGTCATCTTTTCAAGTAGCATACTTCTATTGTTTTTTTAACCTATTTGAGTGTTCTGTCGTAAATTAGGGTTTGTTGGATTGCTCTATGTGTTATACATTGGTAGCTATTCGATTCTGTACCTGTTGTAGTTGCTTATATGTTAATGTTTCACTAGCAACTTTAATAGTTGTGTTTTGTCTGTAAAATTGTAAGTGAAATTGGAGCTACTTTTATAAGTTATAACCGTTTGTTTGGTAGGACTGAAATAGGGAATGAATTTGGAAGTAATTAAGATGTGGGATTACATTTTAGTCGTTTTAGGGTTATAAATAGTTGGGTAAATTACACTTTTCGTCCTTTATGTTTGTACCGGATTGCAATAGATAGCCTTTAACTTCAATAATTACAGTCACAGTCCTTTATTTGGAAAACTCACTACACCCTACGTCCTTTAACCATAACCTGATTAAAATTTTCAGTTAAGTATTACAGTTGCCTTGCATATAAGGGTATATTAGTAATTTCCCTTCTAAAATATTTTTTTTTCTTTCATTTTCATAGCCACACATGCCAGACCTTATCCCCTTAATCTTTCTTCTCCCTCATGTTCTTCATCTCTTCCTCTCACTCCATGAAACCCTAGAAATTTGAAGAAATTTGCTGAGATAATGATGAACATTAATCATCCATGAGAAGATTAACCAACAATGTAATGTTATTACACTCCGCCCGTTTCTGCTCCCATTAATCTCACACAAATCAAATCAAATCAATTCATTCGATTCCTCTTACTCTCTCTCCTCCTCAACGCCGTTCGGTTAGCTTATGTACAGTACAGATCTAGTGTATTTCATCAAACCGTAGCCCAAAATCTGGTGGATTTTGTAATCCGAGTTCTTAATTTCAGTAACAATACTAGAAGATGGGGTTAGATGTGAAAAAAAAAAAGCCAAAGAAAAGCCTTTTTGCTACTGGATAAGTTGTCCTTGTGTTCAATCTTGATATGCAAATCTGCTTTATCAAAGTAGAGAAAAGATCTAAAATTGAAAATACTTATAACACAGTTATGTGTTCTCAAAATCCATACAATCGGGACCAACAAATAAATATGTGATTTAAGCATAATATCATCAGGAGTAAAAAGGAAACATTGATTTCATATACTGAGGAAAAACATGAAAATGTCGGCAGGAACCAGGATGATGATGGTGGAAAGTTGCAGGTTTCGATTGAGGGATTTGGGGTTGACAAGAGGGGTTTTATATGGTGGGGGTAGTTAGTAGGTGGATGGACATAAATACCCTCACGTGCCAAGCACGTGAGCAGAGTTAACTTAAATTTCTAACCTAGTTTGGGGTAAAGGACAAAACATGCAACAAGTTTTCAAAATAAAGGATTGTGACTGTAATTATTGAAGTTTAAGGTCATCCATTGCAACACGCTACAAACATAAAGGATGAAAAATGTAATTTATCCTAAATAGTTTAATACACATCTGAATTTGTGTGAACGTGATGTTTAGAATCAGATGAAGACTGTTTCTGGAAGAATTGTGTCTACAAAGCCTGTTACTTTGTCTAAACCGGCCTATGTTTGGTCGAATTTTGTTAGCTCGGACAAGGCGTTTCTCAATCGGTGGCTGCTTACCTGCATCGCACTTCTGCAGCTTTTGACGAGCTTGTGTACTTTAAAAAGCATATCAAGTCAAAAAAAATATTCGTCAAAGGATGATGTTTCGACGAAATCTGATGTAAGCCATGGAAGTTTCGAATAACGTGAAGTTAGGGTTCGTGAAAGTGGCGGGGTAAACAAGAAACTTGATCATGTTTCAGTTGAGGTTGAGGTTAAGATTGATGAACACCGGGTCGGAGAAGGTGATGGTAAGTTAAAAAAGAAAGAGAAGAAGAGGAAGAAGAGCGAGGGTAGTTTGGGGAGTGGACAAAACGATAATGTTGAAGTTGAGTTTAAAGAAGGTGTTAAAACGACGAGCGAAAAAAGTGAAGAAAAGAAGAAGAAAAAGAAGAAGAGAAAGAATGCGGAGGTTGATGGGGGCGAAACTAGTAATTCAGTGACGCCCAAAAGGAAGAAAAGAAGGAAAACCGAAGCTGATGATTAGGCTTGAATATTTGGTGAGAATTTTTGTTGCTATTTAATTAACTTGACGAATATGTTAAGCAATTTTGGATGGTTAAAAACTGCGTTTGTGATTATTGGTGTTTGTTTTTATCTAGGAATCAATTTTTAATGTTGTTGAGTTTATCTTTCAAGCTATTTGACTCTCTTTTATACATACATACATACATAGAAATGGACTCACGTTTGTGATTACTGTTTAGAAACTTATAGGTTGTATGTCTTCAGTGCATGAATAGAAGAAATTATGTTTTGAAGTCTCATGTTTGTTATTTGATTTGTCTCCATCTTTGTTTATATTTATATGCACTTATGTGTTCAGATTTACTTTTAAATTCCATGTTTAAGGTCTCATGGTACCTGTAGCATACCAAGAATCCAAATGTAACATTTGACACAAGTATAATTTGACCCATTATATTTGTTCTGCAAGAGTTACCCGGTTGGATTCTTACCCTTATCATAGAGCTGGCTAATACATCTCATTTTATCATTGTGGCTATTAAATTTAGAGAAAATCAGTAGAATAGTATACCTTTTGATATATGAGTGAGTTACTTCGGCTTGTGAGTCAAATCAGCTTGGGTTTTATACAAGCGAGATACATTCAGGCAGCTTTCATAGATCTTTTTAGGAATACAGTAATACTTATCATATATTATGATAAGTACAGCCACTTATATGCATTTGCTATATAAAGTCGCTACAGGCTTTAGTTAGAGGGGTCGATTCATGAAATTATCAGTCTTCAGTGTCTTCACTTTACACTTTCTCTAGGGTTTCGTATTGAAAGGCGTTTCAGATCTTTGTAGATATAGATTCTATTGTCTTTTAAATCTTTTGAGAGTTTTACACATATCATCATGTGGATGTTCTGTATGTGAGGTTGTGAGAAGATCTGTTGCTGAATCGGTTAAGAGTTTTTATATAATCGGTTGTAATAATCAAAGTTCAGAGTTCTTGATCCATGAAATTTGACACATTCAGGCAAAGATCAAACTACCATTGTTTATCTTTTTGTTCTTGATATACTGATTGCTTTGAAAATCTTTAGTAACTTTCACAACAGTTTCTTGAATAATAAATAATTGGTTGCTTGGGCATATATCATAGAATGCAAGTTACTTTTGGAGTTTAATTTGGCTTGTCACCATGAAATTTGAAGACTATAAAAGGAGGGGAAGTTTTCGTAGGTTTGTTTCTTTTTATTTTCTTTTTCCTTAAATTTGATAGTAACTTTTTTGAAATATTATTATGTGATACTTCTTTGTTCATGATGCAACTTTCAGAAAACCAAATGAATGGATGAGGGCTGCTGTAAAGATCATAATCAGTATTGATTTTGGGTTCTCCATTGGAGTATCATTTAAGGATATTTCACCACCAAAGGTATGTATTTTTTTTTTTGGGCATATATCGTGTGATTTGACTTTTAAGAGTATAAGTAGTTATATTTTAATTCAATTTATCAAGAAGTTGTGTAGACGATATTGGTAACTAGATTGAACTTTATAAAGTTTCTTTATTGTTTCTGGCTTTTCACCACCAAGGTGTTGGGTTTTTCACATGTTTATCAAAGTATTTTATCCTTATACAATAAAAACGCAGCGGAAATTATTATTTAAAACATGTTACTTCCAAGATATAAAACCCATTTATATGTAAAACCCAATCCCCGGATCCATATACGAACATGCATGCTATCAAAAATTAAAACACAACCATAGGGTGTTTAGAATACTACCTTCCAAGGAGTAAAGGATATGAAGAAGATGATGCTTCTTGAACGGTTGCCTTCAGGTGTAGAAGACCTTAAGCTTGTATACCCCAAGTATTCCAACAAACGCCTTGTGTTTAGCTAGGATTTCTACACTTATGAACTCACTTGAAAAACCCTTATGAAGACCAACTCTTGGCCGAAAATAAGGGACATTTTTAGAGAGTTCTTGCACTTGAAATTACCAACTTGAAAACCATCTTGGACAACTATACCTTGGCCGATTTTAGAGAGTCTTTTACAAGTTCTTACACTTGAAAATACCCTCCTCAAATGGCACTATGTTGGCCGAAAATTATGAGAGCAAAATCTCTAATAATCTTTAAAAAAAAATGATCTTCCAAAGTCTATGAAAACTTGAGAGAAGTGCACCCTTTATTCACTAAATCATCTTACATCTTTTTTCAAGAAATGCATGTAAATTGATTGGTCAAAAAGGAGGTGGGAAGACCCACTTGGGGCCGGCCCTATAGGGGTGTTTAAAAAAAAATTCAATTTTGCCTTTTTGTATTTTAAGTCTTGGTTTATATATTTATAACTTTTATAAATATAACACCATGTGTTTACAAGACTTATACAATCTTTTAAAATGTTATTTAACCCATTAAATAACAAAATAAAATATTCTCTCAAAATAAATTATCCATATAATTTATTAGTTTGTCAAGTGCAATTATTTAGAAAACCAATTTCTAAATATTCTAAGTGTTAATATTTATTTGTTTAATCATATCATAAAAAAAATATTATAAGTGTTTGTCTAGCTTGTATTTGGGTATGACTCGACTTGGATCATAACGTACTAGTCACATCAATCTAATATGTGTCTTGGGCATACAGAATCCAACAATCTCCCACTTGCACAAGATACATAGAAGATTGATGCAAGTAGTAAAGACCACCTAACTATAGTTTACTACCCCTAATACGTATGACTATATATCCCATTCAATCACATCATCCCTTTCAAGTCTCTTACTTGAAAATGATTTAGGTGAATCTATCATTTATCCCTTTGTTACAGATGTCATGTCAAATCCAGAGACATAGAGTGATCACTCTCTGTTGATTTAACTTTAGCAGGCCTTAGACATCTTACTCTCAACGATAAGAGGAACAAATCCCATCTTGACTACATACGTCTCTCACAATCACCTTGTACCACACCTGAGCTTAGCCTTATGTACTGTCATATTACTAATAGCGAAGAAATAAGTCAAGGTATAATATTTGGTGAATATCAAGACCCAATATGTAACTCAGGTCTGAGGATACTATGATATTCTCCTTTACTCAAATTTACTTATGATCAATCACAAATGATTCCATGCAGTAATATTTGAGAGCGAGTCAGTCCAATATTTGTATCCCACAAATATCTATGAACTTTGGCAGCAACACTTTGCTCTATATTCATACCTAATGAATATCCACCAATCCAAGTTCATAATAGTCTTACATTCATATTTGTTCCCACAAGTATGATTGACTACGGACATTTAGAATAAGTAACTTATTCACGGATTTAAACATGCTAAATTGGAACATAACTCAAAATACCATAAAGAGTTATAAAAACAGTTGTTCCAATATCCAAATACAAAATAGATCAAATCCAATCACTAGAATATCGAAGTCCTAAAGCACAAGTATGACCCCTCATGCTTTGCCCGTTCAAGGAGCTTCGTGAGTGGATCCGCAATATTTTGATCAGTGTGAACTTTGCGAATACATATCTTTCCCTTTTTCAACTTCATCCCTTATGTAGTTGAAACTCCGCTCAATGTGCCTAGTCTTTTGATGTGCACGAGGTTCCTTGATTTAAGCAATCACACCATCGTTATCACAAAGATCTCTAGGGGTCCTGAATGGTAGGGACTACCCCTAGATCGGCAATAATTCAAGTGACAGATCCATATGAATTATCTCAATCAATGAAGCGGCGATGTATTCTGATTCTGTAGTGGACAATGCTACCCTGATTGTGATCGAGAATCATCTCGATCAGTTTGGAAACTCGTATCCATGTAACCCTTTACAACGAGTTCCGAATCTCGCATCCTTGTAACCTTTTACAATGAGTTCTTCTTCACCAGATCCATATATTAGAAATATATCCTTAGTCCTTCTAAGGTATTTCAATATACTTTTAACAGTCACCCAATGACCGTTACTCGCTGGTATCTTCTCGTCATGCTTAATGCGCATGACATGTCCGGTCTAGTGCATATCATTACATACATAATGAATCCTATAGCAGACGCATATGTGATTCCTTTCATTCTTTCTTTCTCATCCTTTGAGCTTGGACATTGAAACACATTCAATATTGTCCCCTCTTTGAATATGTACCAAATCTTTCACAGAGTTCTCCATCTTGAACCTTTTCAAGACTTTGTCAATGTATGCACTTTAGTTTAAACCTATCAAGCGCCTTGATCTATCCCTATAGATCTTTATTCCCAAAATATAGGCGACTTCACCAAGATCCTTAATGGAAAAACAACTTCCAAGCCAGGTTTTTACACCTTCCATGGTTGGAATGTCATTTCCAAATAGTAGAATGTCATCGACATACAATACTAAGAAAGTAATAATGCTCCCACTAGCCTTCTTATACACACAAGCTTTATCGACGTTCTTGATGAATCCAAAATTCTCAATTTCTTCATCAAAACGATGATTCCAACTTCTAGATGCTTGTTTCAATCCATAGATTGATTTCTTTAACTTGCATACTTTATCAGGATGTTTTGGATCGACAAAACCTTCAGGCTGAACTATATAGACATCTTCCTCAAGATATCTATTAAGGAAAGCCGTTTTGACATCCATTTGCCAAATCTCATAATCACATTATGCAGGTATGGCAAATAATATCCTTATTGACTTTAGCATCGCCACAGGCGAAAAGGTCTCATCATAATCAACCCCTTGAGTTTGAGTGAAACCTTTTGCTACAAGTCTCGTTTTACTAGTATCCAAGTTACCATGCATATCGGTTTTCTTCCTGAAAACCCACTTACTTCCAACTACTTTGGATTTAAGAGACGGCACAACCAATTCCCATATTTGGTTGTCATACATGGATTGCATCTCTACGTTCATGGCTTCAAGCCATTTGTCATAATCGGATTTTGACATTGCATCATGGTATGTGGTAGGTTCACCCGAACTACCACGTAGCATCCATCCATGAAAATCCATATCTTTCAAGTGGACTACTAATTCTACCAGATCTGCGAACGTTTTGTGTGTATTAATCAACTGCTTGATTATCTTCAACAACCCCTTGTTGAGTGCTAGTATCAACCAAACGGGTATTGGCTTGTGGTTCGCGATCCTTATCAAGTTCCACTATTCTACTAATTCCTTTCCACAAGGAACTTAGCTTCCAAGAACTCAGCCTTTTCGAGCAACAAATACCTTTTGCTCTGTTGGATCATAGAATTAATATCCTATACCATCTTTAGGATATCCTACAAAAATACACTTAGTGGATCGTATTTCTAATTTGTTTGGGGTGTATTGCTTCACATAAGCTTCACAACCCATACCTTTAAATATGATAATGATGGAACGATTCCATGCCATATTTTAAAAGGTGTCTTATCCACTTTCTTGGTTTGGGCCATATTTAATATACGGACCACGGAGAGCAAAGTGTAACCTCAAAATGATAGAGATAATGCGTTCCTAGCCATCATAGATCGAACCATATCCAATAGAGTTCGATTCCTCCTCTATCGAAACGAAGAACTTTAAAAGAGTTGGTTTTGTACTTCACTTTTTGAAGATTTTGAAAGTTTTAAAACTTCTTCTTTGTGTCAAGTACACATAACCACAACTACTATAGTTGTCGGTTAAAGTAATGAAGTATCTTTCACCATTCCTAGTCATTGGCTAAAAGGATCACAAACATCCGAATGTATGATACCTAGTAAATCTTTTACCCTTTTTCACTAAAGGGTTTCTTATTCATTTTATCTTTTAAACAAGATTCGCATATATCAAATAAACCAATTTCATTTGTTTCCAAAAGACCATTCTTTTGAAGTGTTTGTATGCGATTCTGTTTATATGACCAAAGGCTATAAGGCCAAAGATAGGTCTAACTCAAATCCGTTTTTGAGTTTCTTGGTGATTGCTTGGTACAGTTCACTATCAAATGGTATATTATTATGAACCAATTCATAAATACCATTTGAAAGCATAGCTTTAAAGTAAAACATGTCATTTATCGAAATATAAATGTCATTGTTTACAAACTTTAAATTAAAACTATAGGATCGTTTTCACGACCAAAACGAGTCGTTCAGAAGAGTTCTATCCAATACGAGAGGCGGAATTCAATCGTATCGAAGATGTTTCAGCTAATTTGCAAGAATCACTTTAAACTGTCTCGTATATTGAAAACACAACATTTCACAGGCTGGAGACACTTCGGCAGCACTTCGGCACCGGAATCCGAACATTACAAACGAAATGATCAAGGCACATATATATAGGCCCACCATTCCGCACGAAACAGTTTCACACAAAATGGCATTTCGTGCGAAATGACCAAACTTCATTTCGTGCGAAATAGTCAGTATTCATTTCGTACGAAATGGATAATTCCATTTCGTGCGAAATGGTCCTATCACACAAATTTCATGTATTTCTCGTATTTTGTGCCCTGATCTTTCTACACTATTACAAGACTCGATATAAGACGAAGTCGACAGACATATGCACTAACAGACTCCCCCTTGGATGTCGACGAGTCTTCAGTACTAGTCTTCAGCATGTCGAGTCTTCAATCTTTATCAGTCTTTGTACTCTCTTTCAAAGTATTCTCCATTGTAAGCATCCTCAATCTTTTCTCTCTCTCTCTCTCTCTCTCTTGATCAGATCTCTTGATTCTTTAAGTTCTTCAGTATTAGCAGCTTGCAAGAATCTCAGAATCGAACTTGACTCTACTAACTTCAGACTCCCCTTTGCTAGCAGACTCCCCCTCAAATTTTTCCGGGATCGTAATCTGACATAGCTCTTGTTCTAGAATCGTAACCTGGCTCACACTCTGCTCAGGTTTAGACACAGGGATCTGCACAAAACTCTACCCAAAAAAAATTTCACAATTTAAAATTTGACAAATTTAATTTCTGCTTACCACATGTAAAAACAATCTCAAATTATCACATGAACATATCATCAAACTGATTTAACATTTTATAAACTCGGATGATCACATGTAAGAACAAATTTTCAAACACAATTTCCCAAACCTGTTCATCATGTTTAGCACTTGGAATTTTGAAAATCAGCTTTTCCAACATCAGTTGTCGAAAATATTTTTGTATTATCAAAAATCTATGCTAAAACACACTGAGAATCTTTTTGGATTTTGTATTTAATGAAATGCAGTAAAGAAATATTTACAAACAATATTTTTGCGAGTTTGCGTAAGAGGATCATATCAGTTTTGAGACAAATCACCAACACCGTTAGGCTTTAAACATTTTAAGTTCTAAACGATTCACTTAGATTGTCAGCATACTGATCCACTTAAATTCTCACACAAAGTTCAATTGTTTCGAGATACGAGATTAATGTTTTAAGTACTTAAACTTATTCGTGTGTCCCACCTCAGAATATACTCCCGTATCCAGACTCCTATATTCAGTCTTACAGGTGAATGTACACTAGTGATATCTGTAAAGGGGTTAAATGCGAGACCATGAGAGCTCAGGCTATTGCTTCCGCAAAATCAGAGAGATGATGGTTCGCTTTACGGTGGGTTCCCTTTAGAGAATCTTTTATTTTCAACAGCAAATGATTAGCATTTTTCAATGTTTCATCATTTTTTATGTTGAGGGTGAGCTTTAAGAATAAAGCAATGCAAAGTATTATACGAGGACTAGGCTATTGCTCCCGCAAAATTAGAAGTCCAGGTATAATACCCCAGATATCACCACGCACAAAGACCTAGTATGTCAGAAATAGAAAGCCCTTCAAACAAGATTTCGGGGGTTACCCATATATCCGAGAGATGTTCCCCACGAGATAAGTAAGTTTGATATTTATGTTTATATCTCGAACACAGTCTACTAAGCGTGTAAAAACCTACTGGCATATCATCAGTGAGACCGTTTATCACATTTGACTTTCCAATTCTTTAGCGTGCTGTGATAGTCCACTGATGTACTATCATTTCATCTTTTTCTCAACAAAACTCGTTTTTTATTTTATCATGTTTTTGGCCTTTTCAAATTTTCCAATGTTTTTGAATTTTCAGAAATCTCTAAAATTTATTACTCCCCCTAAAATTCAAAACCATGTAAAGAAAATTTGAAAACAGACTGTACAAACAAATTGACAAACTGATGTGAATTGCTTCAAATCGCCATCCACTTGGCAAAAACAATCAGAACTCCCCCTTACAACAAACTATTTTCCCATAATGGTTTCAAAACACTTAAGTTTGTTTTAATCAAATGGTTTTTCAGGAAAATTAGTTTTGTTGATTTTACCACTTGTAGGAATGGGGATTCATTCATCACTTTGTTTTCTCAACCTTTTGAATGAAAGTTAAATCAAGTTCAACTTAATGACCTTGATTAACCAATTGTAGGTGAAAACACTTTTTCATCCACTTGTAGGTTCTCATCACCAAAACCACTTGTAAATTAAAATATAACAATTTTAAGAAAACTACCACTTGTAGATCGAAATCACTTTCGTGAATTTCTCAAGAAATATGCCGATTCCTACTCCACAATTACCAACCTGGGAGTTCCGGCAAGTCAGGTTTTTCAGTTAGAGAGATTCTCCCAAGCCTGACAGTCCTGGGGAGATTCCGAGTTATCAATACTCAGTTTATTTCCTTTCTTCTTCTTTTCATAAAACTCCTTCACCCCTTTGACCTTCCCATCAATCATTTTTTCCAAAAATATGTTTCACTTTGAGGTTAAAGACCTTTTCAATATCAAATTCTTTCTTTTCAACAAAAAATTGATTTGAAATCTCAATTTTTCCAACTTTTTGCTTAAAATTCTCAGCCCGCAATGGTGGAAAGTTTGCATCATCCATTGACGGTACTGATTTTTCAACTTTTGATTCAACTTGTGGCTCCTCTGACTTTGTGGAATCAGATTCATCGCCAAAATATAGCTCCTCTGATTTTGTTGAATCAGAATCATTGCTAGAACTATCATCTGATTTCTTAACAACCCATTTGTGGTTATCAAGATTCACCTTTCTTTTGTAAAAACTTTTTGAACTTTCACCAACCTCAAATTTTGATTTTTTGAAAACTTTAAATTGTTTGGTTGGTGATTCATTCTCAACCATCTTTTCTTTCATTTTTTCAGAGACTCCCTGTTTTGTTTGGATTGCCTTAGGACAATTCCTTGCAATATGACCAACTGTTTTGCATTGAAAACAGGTTCTTGTATCCTTTTTCTGAGCAATTCCCTTTTTCATTTCCTCTTGCTTTTTAGCAAGGAATTCTTTGTTAAACTGCTTTCTGAACAAATGCTCTTTTTCTTCTTCTGATGATGTTCCTGAAACAAAAACTGTTTTTGTTTTAGAAATTTTCTCATTTTTATGATTTTCTGGTGGAATAAAACCAAATCCTTTTTTTTGAAATTACCATTATGGTTTGGTTTCTTTCGATAACCTGAACCAGAACTGTAACCCTTTTTCTTGTTTTCTCTTTATTGTACTCTTGAGGTGTATTTTTTAGGTTTTTCAAAAAGATTTACATCTTTTATTTCAGAAATATTAATTTCTGTTAGTTTGAAAACCTTTTTGATCATTTCAGTTTTGACACCTCTTATAGGAAATTCTTCATCAAAAAATAATTTGTCAGAATCATTCAAAGTATAAGCCACTTTGAATGTTTCATCATTCAAATTAGATTTTGATAACAAAAATTCTTTATTATAAACCCGTTTGCCCTTTTTGACTGTTGGGCTTGACGTTTCAGACTTTGAATCTGAATTTAACTCCGACTTTAACTCCTCGGTTTCATCTTTATCCAACACCTGATCGACCACTTTCTTTATTAACTCAGACTCATGATCACTGTCAGACGATGTGAAAGTGACATCAATGTTGTCTGGCAAATTTTCTGAAGACTCAGACTCCCACTGTAAGTTGGTTGCCTTTTTTACTCTTTCCGAATTAGGATTTCGTGGAGAACATCCATTTTCAAGTGGAGGCGGACACTTTGTATAACTGGCACTAGGTTTCTTACCAGAATTCTTTTCTTCAGTATCCTCTTCTTCAAATGCCTTCATGCCTTCAACTGTTGGATAAATCCTGTCAACATGAGTAACTTTTTAACATGTTTACCCTTTCTGTTTCTATCCTCTGGGTTTCCAGTTTCTGTTCCAGCACAGCACATTTCTCAATGTAATTATTGACAATTTTCTGCTTTGTCATAAAAGCTCCTTGAAGTGTTTTCATAGCCGTTGCTTGTTCACTGCTTGATTGATTGTATTGATTCATAGTATTTGTTTAGAACATCATAGGATTATTTCAATCTGTTCATGTTATGTATCAAAGTACTATTTTGTTTCTTCACTGCTTCACAGGTTTCACATTTCTCAGGAATCTTTCGTGCATCAACTTCTGCTTCAACTTTGAAAACTGGAACTTCTTTTACCTTTTTCTTTATCACACGAACTTCTTCATCATCACTGCTAACTTGTTTTTTAACTTTCTTCTTTTTCACTCGAACTTTTCCATCATCACTATCACTCTCCTCTAGCATTTTTAAGTGCTCTCTCATTCTGTTCGCATAATAATCATCATTATCACTATCTTCAACAACTCGAGCAACAAAAGCTTTATGATCTGAAATTTTGTTAGGATCATAGTTATCCCAACTAAAACCTTTTGGTAGCCTTTCATCATCTTGATCTATCAAACATGCTTTACTTTCAGCTGAAATGTATATATCCCAACTGAATCCTTTGGACAAACTTCCATCATCTTGATTCCCCATATAAGCTTTCTTTGATTCTTCAATTTCCTTCCTAGCATGAGCAGTTTGTGGTTGTTGTGCAACTTGATGATAAATCGCTTTCTGATAATAATCATTGTTGTTGAAAGGATTTTGAGCTCCACTTGCTTCGCGGTTTGTGCATTCTCGCTTGAAATGCCCTTTTTCCCTGCAACGAAAACAAGTAACTTTAGATTTATCAAAACCTAAAGTAGAAACATTAGCATCACGGAAATCATCTCTTCCTGTGATCTGTTTGAATTTCTCAGCTCTTCTCAACACACTCGCCAAACACCACTTTATATCCATTAATTCCATCTCCTCAGCATCAATCTGATCGTAATCCTCTTTTGTCAACATTGGATTTCCGATCCTCCCTGCAACTAAACTCTCATATGATTCTAACACAGTCCCTAACAAAGACATGTGACCTTTTTGCAACCTCTTCCGAGAAATTTTGACCATTCTCAAGGTTTAATACCATGTTGCATTGTAACATCTTGCCATTCTTTGTTGCTGAAAAGTTTGGATCAAATGATGAATATGAAGAAAATCCTGTTTTGCTGTTTGATCCCTGAGATGACACTCCAGAAGAACTTTTAGCGTTGAATGCAGTTTCGATCTTTGGTGACATGTTAGTCTTATCACTGATACCTCCTTTGTAATATAAACCAATATCTTGTTCACCATCAAAATCTTTCATTCTTGAGACCTTCCGTTGTTCCATCTCTTGAGCTTCAAGTTTTTCAATAAAATTACCCAGTGTTAAATTTCCAAAATCTTTCTTATTTCTCAACATCATAAGGTATGTGCCCCAAACCTCATGTGGCAACGCATCAGCCAATTTTTCAATCAATTCTTCATTATCTTTTGTGTTGCTCAACCTTTTCATGTTAACTATCAAATTACAATATCTTTCTATGATCTGCTTGGTGTTTTCAGTTCTTAAACCACGAAATAGATCAAATTCCTTTTTCAAAAGTGATTTTTTGTTCTTGATCATTTCTTTACTTCCAACAAACTTCGATTTTAATGCTTTCCAAATCGAATATGCACTTCCATTGTGTTGTAGTAAAACCAAGATATCTTCCTTAACAGCTTGATGCAATAGACTAGTCATCATCTTTTCATCCTTGTATTTCTTTTTCTCCTCAACACTTAGATCTTTAATAGCAATAACCTCTTCCTCATCATTCACTGGTCTTACATATTTTGTTTCAACACATTCCCAAGCATCCAAGTAATTTGCTTGAACCCAATTTTCGAATCGCTCCTCCCATCCTTTATACTCCTCAATATTCATGAGCTTTGGCGGTTTTTGCATGGTGCCCGTTTCATTTTCTAACATTGTGTTCTGTGCAATAGTAATCGGAGTAGCAAACGTGTTGTAAAACTCTTCTTCCATGATTCGGTTTCAAAAATTTCACAAACTCAGCTATTCAAACGAAATGACACAATTCACACGAAATGATCCTTGGTGCGAAATGAATTTTCACACGAAATGATGATTTCGTGCGAAATAACCAAACGAAATGCCAACTTGGTGCGAAATGATTGATTTCGTACGAAATGGGATCAAAATATGTCAATCCGTGCGAAAAGGTCAAAACTATGCTATTCCGTGCGAAATGAAAAACTCATTTCGTGCGAAATGCTGCTGATGTCATCATATCGGCCATGTTTTTGTCAAAATAATCAGGTTTTAGTCCGAGTTTAGGTCTAATTCTTTCAAGGCTTTGTTAAAACACTGTTATGCACATTATATTTGAAAGTTAAGCCATTTTATCCGTGAAAATTCAATTAATTTTGAAAAGAAGGAGTAGAAATCAGAAAATTCAGCTGAAATGGTAAGAACTCTTCCTCCTGAACTCTGATACCACTTATAGGATCGTTTCACGACCAAAACGAGTCGTTCAGAAGAGTTCTATCCAATACGAGAGGCGGAATTCAATCGTATCGAAGATGTTTCAGCTAATTTGCACAAGAATCACTTTAAACTGTCTCGTATATTGAAAACACAACATTTTACAGGCTGGAGACACTTCGGCAGCACTTCGGCACCGGAATCCAAACATTACAAACGAAATGATCAAGGCACATATATATATAGGCCCACCATTCCGCACGAAACAGTTTCACACGAAATGGCATTTCGTGCGAAATAACCAAACTTCATTTCGTGCGAAATGGTCCTATCACACAAATTTCATGTATTTCTCGTATTTCGTGCCCTGGTCTTTCTACACTATTACAAGACTCGATATAAGACGAAGTCGACAGACATATGCACTAACAAAAACATATTGTCTTATAAGGGAAACTTGAATAATGTTCCTAGTCAAACTAGGAGCATACATAATATGTTTAAAACAATTTCCAAACTATTTGGAAGTTTCAAAACATAGTCTCCTTTCTTGTAATGCTTATTTGTTTTAAACTTTTGCAACAAGTTGCAAACTTGAGTTCTACATTCGGTATCTAATACCCATGTGTTAGAAGAAATAACATTAAGGTCAATATGTATCATTAAGATTTTACCTGAGGTTTGCCCCGCATCCCTCTTGTTTTCAACTCCTTGAGATAGGTTGGACAATTCGTTTTCAAATACCCTATCTCACCATACTCAAAGTATGGATTATTCATGGCAACCTTTGCCTTCTTTTCTTTTGATTTGGTGGTTTCGCTTTAGTCTTTCTTTTCTTTCCCTTGATGTGCCCGTTTCCATTTGCAACATTTGCTTTGGTGTCGGGGTGATGCCCTTTCTTGTTGCCACCCTTATTGATCGTTAGAACGGATAAAAGCCCTTTTACCCATATTGAGCCTTTTTGAGGTGATCAATGTGGCTTTTCATCATAAAGATATAAGATGAGACCGATTGGGTTTCCTCCATTCGACATGCATGAAGCGCTCGAACCGTTTCGAAGCGTTCTACCCTTAGGAACATTTCCTACAATTGATTAATCATGTCGTATGCTCATGATGTTCAAAATCCTTTTGAATCTCGGGAAACATAATTCCTAACATGAGGCGGGAGGCTTGCATAGTATCCTCGATATACTTAATCCAATCGTTATAGGCATCCTTATCTTCCATAAGATGTTCATCGGGATTAGGATCGTTCAACACATAGGATATCTTTTCTTACTTGAGAACGATTCTTAAGTTTTGATATTAATCCATAAAGTGTTTTGATTGAGACGATCCTTTTTCAAGGATTGTTTTTAGTGATAGGTTACGGACGGTTTGGGTAATATTGTTAGCGGTCATCTACAAAATTTAACAAGGTTTAATTTTAGTATTTTCGATATTATTATATTTTAATCATTAATACCCTTTTATGTCTCATAGACAATTAATAATTAAAATCTAGAATCCAACGTTACATTTAAATATTGGTTAGGTGACCTTTATCCCTATATTTAAATTAACAAGGTAGTCAACGTTTGACAATTGCAACCCTTTGCAACTTCTAGCCATATGGGATCGGTTAAACATCTTTATGTTTAGTTGGCATGTTTAATCCCATCAACACCTTTGTTCCCCATGCTTCGGTGACCCTAAGTTCATGGTTTCCAAATCAAGTCGTCCAACTTACACACACATGTGAGTTTACACACATAAGTGGTTAGGTGACCTTTATCCCACAAACATGGTAAACCCACCTCGAATATACAAGTTCCCTCAAATGTGGTTAGGTGACCTTTATCCCACAATAAGAGTTCCCAAGTGATTCAAGTGTTGTATAAAAGGATGGTGTTTGACTTGTTTTATAAAAGGGATTTTGAGTTTTCAAAATTCTAGTTTAGAAAAATTTATGTACCATACATTTGCATGCATTCAAATCCTTTGTACTTTTGTGAAAACAAATTTTCAAGGTTCTTTTAATAAAACCCATTTTATTATAAAATCATTAATTTTTAATAACCTTTTATTAACCAATTTTAATGATTTTTTAAGAACCAATTTTAAGCTTATTATTAGTTTGTTAAGCATGCATATCCAAATATCATCCAAACAATAAAATAAGCAACCACACAAGCACAACATACATAACAATATGTGCATAACCATAGCCAACTATTTTTGTCCACACTTGTTAGCCGAAACAAGTGTGCCAAAAGGTCCTTCCTAAGGGTGAATATAGACACAAATAATGTGTCGTTGAACTCCCACTGGATTCCGCATCCAAATGCTTCAAGTCTTCTTCTTGTGTTGTGATTTCTTCACTTTCTTTGGGCTTCCAAATGTCTTTTATATTCAGCTCCAAACTCCTTTGGACTTCAAAAATGTGTTTTGGTTATCGGGCTAAAATCCCGTTAAAAACTATGAAGTCCTTTAGGCCCGAAATTAGCCAAAACCAAAACCGCATTTTGTGTGCATCTTCTTTTACAAAAATTATCCTAATACATTTTTCTAGTAAAATAAAATGCACCTAATCTATTTATTTTACATACCAAATGAAAATAAATAAATTACATATTTTTACAAATGGAAGACAAAAATAATAATTATTACAACCCATTGAATAATTAAATACAAATCACAAACACAAGCATTCAACATATTCACATAAGGTCATGGCTAGGTTATGTACACCAAAATATATATCCATATATATATATAAAATATTCAAGAAGCAAAAATGGTTTCCTTTTTACAACCAACATTTTCGGTCAAGAATGAAAAAACCGAAAAAGTGGGTTTTTCTCCAAACAAATAAATCATCCAAATGACATAATTTTTCAAGATACTTTTATGCATGTATGAAAATAATCTTGAAAAACAAAAGGATAACCATGATGAAAATTTCGGCCATAGGGTTTAACCAAACCCGAAACCCAAAAATTTCATATCCTATGAAGCATGCACTCACATAAGCGGCTCTAGATGCCATTGTTGGGTTTTTCACATGTTTATCAAAGTATTTTATCCTTATACAATAAAAACGCAGCGGAAATTATTATTTAAAACATGTTACTTACAAGATATAAAACCCATTTATATGTAAAACCCAATCCCCGGATCCATATACGAACATGCATGCTATCAAAAATTAAAACACAACCATAGGGTGTTTAGAATACTACATTCCAAGGAGTAAAGGATATGAAGAAGATGATGCTTCTTGAACGGTGGCCTTCAAGTGTAGAAGACCTCAAGCTTGTATACCCCAAGCATTCCAACAAACACCTTGTGTTTAGCTTGGATTTATACACTTATGAACTCACTTGAAAAACCCTTATGAAGAACAACTCTTGGTCGAAAATAAGGGACATTTTTAGAGAGTTCTTGCACTTGAAATTACCAACTTGAAAACCATCTTGGACAACCACACCTTGGCCGATTTTAGAGAGTCTTTTACAAGTTCTTACACTTGAAAATACCCTCCTCAAATGGCATTATGTTGGCCGAAAATTATGAGAGCAAAATCTCTAATAATCTTTCAAAAAAAAAATGATCTTCCAAAGTCTATGAAAACTTGAGAGAAGTGCACCCTTTATTCACCAAATCATCTTACATCTTTTTTCAAGAAATGCATGTAAATTGATTGGTCAAAAAGGAGGTGGGAAGACCCACTTGGGGCCGGCCCTATAGGGGTGTTTAAAAAAAAATTCAATTTTTCCTTTTTGTATTTTAAGTCTTGGTTTATATATTTATAACTTTTATAAATATAACACCATGTGTTTACAAGACTTATACAATCTTTTAAAATGTTATTTAACCCATTAAATAACAAAATAAAATATTCTCTCAAAATAAATTATCCATATAATTTATTAGTTTGTCAAGTGCAATTATTTAGAAAACCAATTTCTAAATATTCTAAGTGTTAATATTTATTTGTTTGATCATATCATAAATAAATATTATAAGTGTTTGTCTAGCTTGTATTTGGGTATGACTCAACTTGGATCATAACGTACTAGCCACATCAATCTAATATGTGTCTTGGGCATACAGAATCCAACACAAGGTACATACTTGATATTTCAACTTATATCCCAGAAAGTCTGTTCTTGACTTTTGAGAGTCAAAGTAGCTATAGTTGCCTTCTAAATTTACTTTGTATACGTGAGACCGATAACTAATTGAATTGTTTGTATCATATTTGAATTAAAGCATTATGTTAAGGCCACTTATTTTATGAATTTGATAGCTTAAACTCGTACCATCAATTTATACATACATTGGTGACAAAAATTCAGGGCGTTCTACACAAACAATCTTAAATGTGATCTCTGTCTCAAAGGACAATGTCTCAACCAAAGCTCAAAAACTTGGTGATCAATCACAGGTAATATTGTTTGACAAGGTTATATTATGATTCTCTTACTCAAGTTATCTATCTGTGTATAATCATCCAATTATATGATCATAACATCAATAATAACTAAAAATATGATATGATGTTTATTCATAATTTGTCATTTATGCAGATTTTCGTCTCAACTAACCCTCGCGGTGCAGAAAGATTACCTCCGGCTATAATTGCTTCTGAAACAGACTTATATCCTAGAGAATTATATGGTAGACCTAGTGAGGTCAGCAAATTTGTGATCAAACTTGCTATTTTGGATTGACTTTCTTGGATACATGTCGAAATTTTTTAAGATTTAATCTTCTTTTGATTTGCAGGACCTAACATTCAAACCAAAGTATCTTGTAGCTTTCACTGTTGGTTGTGATCAGAAAGATAACATTGACCAAGCAGTCAAAAAGGTCAAACTTTATTCCTTTATCTCTGGATTCTCCGCCCTTTGCCACCTTATATCTCCACCTCTAATGGTGTTTGATTCTACAGTTTTCAAACAACTTCACTATCCTTCTATTCCACTATGATGGCCGAACAAACGAATGGAATGAAGTTGAGTGGTCAAAAAGAGCCATTCACATAAGTGTTCCAAAGCAAACAAAATGATAAAGAAACAAAATCAGTTTATACTTATTATTGGGTATGTGGTATCTTTGACTTTTAGTTGAATTCATAGGTGGTATGCTAAAAGATTCTTGCATCCGGATATTGTTGCACCGTATGACTTCATATTTATATGGGATGAAGATCTTGGAGTTGAGAATTTTGATGCTGAAGAGTGAGTGTCTATGATGACTTTTTAAATAGTCAATGTTTGACTTTGACATGATCTTTGAATCTTTACATTTTCAGATACATCAAACTTGTGAAGAAGTACAAATTGGAGATATCACAGCCCGGCTTGGATTTAAAAAAATGAGGGTTTGACATGGGATATGACCCAGAGACAAGAAGAACTTGAAGTTCACAAGTAAGTCAACACTTTGACCTTATGTTTAGTTGTTCAACATCAAACCTTAATCTATGTATTTTAATCAATGAAGTGAGTTTTTATGTGTGTTGTTTCATTTGGTATGGTTTGCCTCCATGTGCAGCGTATGAACATATATAATTTCATATATAACTTTTACATATAGTTTTGTCTTTTGAGGTTAAACGGGCTCATATGAAATTCAAGATTGTAGGGGACAATTTACGGATTTGTTTAATATTAGGAAAAAACATAAAACAAAAATTGCCAAGAAAGGTAACCAGAAATTAAAATGACCAACTTTGACCAGTACTTGAAACTACCAACTTTGACCCGTTACTCAACCCAGCCCAACAGACCGTCCCTTTTGCCATTTTTACCTATGAGTATGACATTTTTACCTTCGACAATATCAAAAATGACAAATGATTAGAGAAAATGGCATTGTGAAGAAGACACCATTTATAAAAATTGTGGCTAATATTTGGATGAAGAACGATGAATCCAAGCTGCTATGAAGATTGTTATTACAAGCTTTGAGCTTATTCATATACATTATTTTAGATTTTCTTTCACTCTACCGGCCATAAACTCAAAATATAAATAATTTCATATAGGCAAGTGAATTGAGTGAAATTGGATCAAAGGACACAGAACAAAAGTACGAGGAAAGTGTCAAGAAAATTGAGCAAGATGAAGAGATTGAAGAAACCAAGCCGGATGTAGAAATTGCAAAAAGGAGCAAAATGGGTTATTACAAGCAATCACCCCCGATGCTTGCGCCTCAACACAAACAATACCTCAAGTAGAGATGACAGAACATGAAGAAAAGGAGAAAGTTGTCAACGTATTAGAAAAAAGATCAAGATGAGGAAGACGTTACACGCGCACAGGAGGTGACGGTTGAAGGAGGCTTACAAGAAAAGACCCACCACAATGACGATAATGAACGTGAAGTTGTTGAAGCTAAAGAAAGTGTAGAGGAAGATGCTGGTGATGTTTGTGTCTCAACACTTGTCAAAGAAAGTACAAATATTTTGTTCCATTAAGTAAGATCTTTTGTTTTGTTCATTTTTATGTTTGGTTATTTGTAGTGTTTGGATAATGTGTTGAGAATGAGTTTTAGTGGTTTGAAAAGAAGAAAAGGAAAAGTTAGATGGTTGCAACCTTTTCAAAAAAGGATATGGAAAAGAAGAAAAGGAGAAGCGTTCCCGAACACCCTCAATATACATTATCTTTGTTTGTTACGTTGTTAGCGTAAGCCGTCCAACGGACGGGTATTAAACTAGTTATATATGGAGTGAAAAGAATGAAAAAGCGGATCATGATAATTCAAAACACACGTGAATTGACCAAAAAGACCATAATGAATCCTCTTAATTACCAAATTGTCATTGCCTACATCTTTATTTAATTAGATTTGGGCCGTAGAAGTGTTGCGAGGCCACCAATTGTTCATGCTCGTGATATGTTAATGGGCCTTTAATTTGTGGAACTGGGTATTTGAATCATATTGTGATATGGATTATGATCCATATAAATACAATACCCAATACACACCTGCTGATAATATACGCAATATCTACCGGACGAATTATTAAAGACACCTTGAAGGACGAATTTTCAGTGGCAAAGCTTGACCCAAATGACGGGGTGGGGTGGGGGGGAGGTCAAAAACGTATATACCAAAAAATTTCTATAGAACCGAGGGGTCGAAATCGTATATACCCAAAAATTTCTATACGAAAACTACATATATAACACTACTGAGTGAAAAGTTCGGGGGTCGAGCGCTCCTCCCCTCCCCTTCTATACTTCGCCACTGCGAATTTTATACTTGTTTTGCATGAATTTTAATTAATTGATTTTGTATTTAATTCTAATAAAGAAATATGCCATATTAGATTCTCTTATTTTATTTATTTTCATCTAATGTTATATGTCATTCTCTTATTTTATTTATTTATATATTAAATTAAATACTATTAATGTATTAAATTAATCTCTGACATTATTAATATATAATATAATATATCTAATAACATATAAATATAAGTAATTGTTATAAATTCTTCCAGTTTATCTTTGCGTCAATTTCTTAAACTTTATTTTTTTAATGATTATATGGATTTTGTCTTTTTTTTTTCTTTTTTTATTAAAATATCTAAATTAAAAACATATAAATAATTAAATGAGTATTTAAATTAAATTTTATATTAAGTTAATGCTATATTAATATATTAGATTAATCTCTAATATTAATAATTAATGATATCTAATAATCTAATAATATATAAATATAAATAATTGAGTAAATTACAAGTTTTGTCCTTTATGTTTACACCAAATTGCAGGCGCTGTCCTTTAGCGCAAAAGTTGACAAGTTTTGTACTTAATGTTTCAAAATCTTGCACATTATGTCCTTTAGGCCAAACCAAGTTAGATTTTTTAGTTAAGTATGGTCATGTGCCTTACACATGAGGGCTTTTCTGTCTTTTTACATTCCAATGGCTATTTTGTAAATAAGTATTCTTCAGGGACTAAATATTTTATGTAAAACTAAAAATTAAAAAAGAATTATAAACAAACTCTCCTTTGATGACTTTCTCTCAACCTAGATTGTCCAAATAAATTAAACAAAACTAAAAATTCTATTTTTCTCCACAACCTGGGTGGCCAAGCAACCCAAGGTTGCAAGAGGTTGCACATGCTTTTTTGCCACTTGTCAAAATTGGATTGATTACATCACCTAATTTTCTTTTTTGTATTTTATTTTTTAACTACCAATTCCCCCAATAATTTTATTACTCAAATAATTTTTAATATTTAAATTGAATAACAAACCTAAATACACCGTATTTCCTAAAATAAATTTATGAACATTACGATATAAATTTTATTAAAAATGGAGTTTGTTTGAAAAGATATATTTTCCAGTGTATTATATATGTTGATTGTTTAACTTTTTAATTTTTATATTAAAAATAAGTAACTTTTATTTGTTTATAAAAAATTGTTTCAATTATTATTTACATTTATTTAATAAAAATTTAAGTTGGGTTGAGTTGTGAATGTGTGTTAAAAATTCCGTTAGAAAAGATGTAATTTCTATTTTCTGTCCTTGTAATTTTACATTAATTGTTATGTAATATTTCTTTTTTAATTTTTTATAACTTTTTTTATTTTAAATACTAAAGTTTAAAAAATAAACATTTTTATCATTTATGATAAATTTTATAGAATAAATTATTAACCAAGTCATATTTATTTAATAAAAAATTGTTAGGTTGGGTTGTTAATGGGTGTGAAAGGTTGGGTTGGGTTGGGTTGGGTTGGGTTGTGTAAGTGGTAGAGAGAGAAATTATTTTTTTATTGAAAGTTGGGTTGGGTTGGGTTGTGAATGGGGATAATCTTTATAATCTGAACCTCACCTCTCCTCTCTTCTCTCTCTCTTTCCAGAAGACTGTATCGATCCTCACTCAAACATAGTTCGCATAGTTCTTGTTGAAATTAAGTCTCATCTTGTCAGATCTGCGGGTACGGTGACTGTAATAGTCGCCGGAAATAGAGTTGAAATCGAGTCAGATCACATAGTTCTTGTTGATATTGAGTCTCATCTAGTCAGATCTGCCGGTACGGCGACTGTAATAGTCGCCGGAAAGTCGTGTGGTGGCAACATGTCTAAGGGTCGGAGAGGGGAAACAAGGTGAAGCTGCTTGTTCTGGGTCAGTCGGTGGACCCACGGTTGTGCCTGAGTAAGAGCTTTAGCCACTGTGATTTTTAGTATAAATCTAGTGGTGCCAAAATGTGTGGCCATGCTTTATTGAGCATTTGAGCCGTTGGGATGGATGGATGGATTTATGTGTACAACAATTTTAGGATAAAACTTTAAGTCAAAGTTCACAGTTGTATTTTAGGTTTATGGTAACAGAGTTCTTAATTATTTGACTTTGATTCTATTTGGTTTTAAAAGATTGAACCTGGAATCTGAAACAGGTTATTACAATTCATATTAAAGACCAATTATATATCAAATTCACAATGAATTTTGAAGTTTGTACATGATATATAGATCCCTAACAGGAATTTATATTATCAGGAATTTTATGGCGGTGGGTATTGGTGGTGGAAGGTGGGAGGTGGTGGTAGTGGGTGAAGAGAGAGAAGGGAGATTTGAGGGAGAGGACGTGAAAGTTATTTTTTACACAATTAATCACTTAATAAAAGTTATTTATTCAATAGTCCCTAAGATGTGAAATGTCAAGAATACCCTCATGTGCAAGGCACATAACCATACTTAGCTAAAAAATCTAACTGGGTTTGGCCTAAAGGACATAACGTGCAAGATTTTGGAACATTAAGTACAAAACTTGTCAACTTTTGCGCTAAAGGACAACGCCTGCAATTTGGTATAAACATAAAGGACAAAACTTGTAATTTACTCTAAATAATTGTTATACATTATCCTGATTTATTTTTGCATCAATTTCTTAAACTATATTTTTTTAAAGATTACATGAATTTTGTCTTTGTTTTCTTTTTTTTTTCATTAAAATATTTAAATTATATACACATAAATAATTAAATGAGTATTTAAATTAAATTTTATATAATTCTTAACTTATATTTTAATTTATGATCAATAATAATTAAGTTATTTCTAATTATTGTAGAGGATTTTTATATAGAATGTTGAGTTTACATTTGATTAGTGGGATAAACTAACGAGACGAATTTGATTTGCTTTAGTCATTAACAATAACAAATATATAATTTGAAGTAATAATTACTGAAATCACCTGTGTGATTCGGCGGGAATTCAATTTCGGTCGATATCGGTTTGGTTCATTACGATAATGACACTTTGTATAACAACTCAAAGAAAAAAAATCAAAGAAATAAAGTCGTTAAACCTCATAGTATAAAAAATTTGTGGTCATTTTAAAAAGTGTTTAAACTTTAATGTTCTTGTCACAAAAATACGTGTGAAAAGAAAATTTATATTAAAGAGAAATTCGTTAATGAAATCTATGCTCAAGCTGATGTTTAACATTTAGAAGTACTAGCATATTATTCATGTTGTGGGAATGGATGAAACTTTAAGGGAAGTTATACTGATATAAAGCACATGGAAGGAATCACTACAATGGGGTAAACACATAATCAGCAGTATCTAAATCATATAGAAGGCCCATGTACTTATTAGCTTATATATTTTCATGTGTATGTTTGACTGTGTATGTATATATTGTAGCATTGTTAATTCCTAAATTTTATGACTGAGCATCCCCGGTGTGCAGTTGGCACTCCATATGAAAATGGTGTTTTCACATGAAATTGATCATGTCCTATGAGTTTTCCCAGTCACTTCCTTAAGGTTTGTAAAAAAAAATGTTAGATATGAAATCCATAATCTTACTCTTTCTGTTGTAACTTCGTTTGGTACATTACGTACCCGCAGGTAGAGGGATGAATTTCGTTATTTGAACGTTTTTTTCTTTCAAAAGATTATTTCAACAATTTTAAGTTATATATTTGTATGTTAGTCCACCCGCGAAATTCGCGGGATCTTAGACTAGTTTCATTTTATAATAAAATGAAATGATGCATTAAATATGGGAAAAAGTTAAATTACAATATAAAAGTTCTTTTTGTTCTTTGTTATTTCTGTTGTATGTGGGACTTGAAGTCTTGAATCTAAGACCTTCAAATCTAAGTGTACCTAAAGGCTTTTGGCTTTGTCAATGGGTCACCAATCTCATTGGTAAGTAACAAGCATATAATCAATCTATAAATCTCTAATATTTCTTTGTACACCACATTTGTTAGCTTATTTGTAACATTTTTCATCTTTGTCTAATATTAGTAATTTCACTTTGTGTCTTCTTTTTTATTCTTGATAGTGTCACATACAACTGTCATGAGCAAAAACCGATTCTTTTACAATCAATCCTTTGATAGTGATTGTGTTTGACTTTTATTAATAATTATTTGTTAAACATCAAATTGTTGTTTATTTATAAGATATGCAAACATGTTAAATATGGAAATGATGTTTAGTTATCGTTTAAGATTTCATTAAAAAGTAATAATAACAATACACAAAAGTAATAGTTATTATATTAATTTATTAAAAAAAACAATTTAAACTATATTGATTGCGTAAAATATATGTTATAATTTTTACAAGTCTATTTATATTAGTTACAATCATGGATTATATTTTGAAAAAGGTCATTGTATTTATTAAGTGTATTTATTAAGATTGATGATTTGTAATCACATTCAAAAGGAAATAATCTACACAAAAAGGAAAGTCAAATTACTTTAAAATTTGTGAGAAAAAAAGAGTAACAAAAGTCTTGTGTGTTTCCCTGCTAAAGCAAAACAATAAGGAGTATAATTATTACACATGACAATTAATGGCTTAAGAGAAAGCTAAGTGACCTAAGATGGTTTTGATTTATTATAATTTATAGATTCTAAATATACATGTTAAATCCTTATATAATGTTTATCTCTATCTTGACCCGCTCTTTTCTCTATCTTTATCTCTATATTATTTCTATATTGTCATTTATTATTATTTTTAATTTAATTCCTACAATACATAAGTATACATGTTAAATCCTTATATAATCTTTATCTTTATACCGAGTTATTCTTTATCTCTATATCATTTTTTATTATTTCTATATTATTATTTAATTATACACGTAAATCCTTACCGGTTTCAAATTAACCGGATTTCCTTTTCAACATACATTCCTTATTTCATTTTCATCATTTAAACTTTGGCATTTTTATAATAAAGTTTTAATTCACAGTTATTTTGTTTCTATTTTCCAAATTTAAGAGTCATGATTCTCATTTTCCTCTTTTGCCTTTTATGATTCCACATATTTAAATTACAAAAGTAAAACCCAGTTTTATTAATTAAAGCCATGTAATACACGTGATTGTAACCTAGTATTTTATATAAGACTACATGGTATGGGGCGCCAGCCTTATGCCATCTCAGCCAAAAAAGATCAATAACGCCCCTCCCTCCACCCAACCATCTCGCGAGCGCCATTAGGGAGCGCTATTAAATGGACGTCGTTGCAATGACGGACAATAACGAAATGTGTGTGTGAGAGGGGGGGGGGGGGGGAGGGGTCGCAATTGATGGAAAGAAAGCTTTATCCCATTAATTGGTTGTTAAAGAAGGGCTCTATTAGTGATGTGACGATGGGGTAACACAATGAAGCTCGAGAGGCTTCAAATACCCTCCAGCCTAATACTCTTGATCAATATAACTTTCAATCACATCTTCAAAATAAGGGGAGTGGGGGTGGTATCACTTGCAAAAATTCCATCACTCACAAACATCCAATCAAGTTCTGCCATGTCATAAACCACTATTCTATCACTTAGGCTGGAGGGTGTGGGGGTGCCACCCCCGCCATGTCACCCTATATAGCGCCCACCGGCGGTATCACACCACACCCACCAATTCAATTCGGGGCGCCATTGATGGGGCTCCATCATGGTAACGAGCTCGAAGAGCTTTATCAGGTGGGGCCATGTCATTTCACCCGATGAAAACTTTTTTTTTTTTAATTTTTTTAATAGGGAGCTCCATCCACACCATGCAAGTTAAAGAGGGGCGTGATAAAGCCCCATGGCTGAGGTGGATCCTAGGTGGCGCTGACGTGGAGCTTAGGTGGCATGATAAAGCCCAAGGGGGCTCCATCCACACCTCATAGCCTTACAAGCCTTTTTTAAGTGGCGGTGGTCATCACTAGTGATGGAATTCCATCACTCACAACTTTTTTTAATTTTTTTTTAAATTAGAAATTAACAATAAAACACTAAAATTATAAATTTCATTAAAATTAAAACATACTAGTTCAATTTACGTTAAAACTCTTTACCATACAACTTAATTACCGCGTCGCAAAAAAAATTGCAGACATTCACGGGAAGTTCTGGACACCATAGCTAGGTATTCATCAAATTGATCGGGAGGATTACCTGTCGCTAGTTGGCGAATGACGGACGTGCATTTTTGTATCGCTGTGAAACTTGGTTTGCCCCTCGCATCGTAACATTCTTGAAACCATTCCTCGCCTGCTTCGATGTCTCCAACAATTTTTAAAAATAATTCTTTTGGTAAACGAAACCGATCTCTAAATGTTTCGGCATTGTAGAGAGGATTCTCCACAAAATAATCGTTCATTAACACTTCGTTGGCATGTATACGATCACGATCTACCATCTTTTTCATTGCCGGAAGACGACTGGGTATCGCCATCACTGTCCATCAGAAACGTCGAATCCGTAGGAAACTCCATTTGAGAAAGATGTAGATTGTGTGAAATGTGTTTGTGTTTTGGTGTGGGTGAAATGGTTAAAAATGGAGAAGTATATGTAAAAGGTTTGAAGATTTTTTTTTTTTATTATTAAAGTTACCGTTAAAAAACGATCAAAAAGGAGCCAACGTTCAAAATTTCCAAATGTTCAACGCGTGATATGTTCCACGCGTTTATAATTCCACGCGTGGTGGATGTTGGTGACGGCGGTGTGCAAGTCTTGGCCACGCGTGATGGAGGCTCCTTCACAGACCACCCCCAGTCCCCTAATATTTGAATAATATAGTAATGAAAAGAAAAACAATTTGTATTCGGTGGTAGGTATGTTTGGACTTTAAACCGGCCTCCGTTGTTGGTCGGTCGTATGTATTTTATGATAAATACAAAGAAAGATTTGGATTACATGCTACCCAACAGGATGAAGTTGACCCATGAATTTAAATAAATGTGCATCATATCACATGTGGCATTATCATCATCATCTCGTGTATGAATCATTGAATATTTCTCAAGTAGTTAGTGTCTTTTTTTATCATATAACGATATAAATGAATTAATAACCTTGAGTAGGTGTTGAAATTGGATACACGATTGAAAATACATTGGAAAAATAATTAGGTTCAGGTTTGTTGTTTTGAATCCGTTTAATAAAATATTTAATGTTTGGAGAACTCTTTTTAGTTAAATATTTAAATATTATATATTTACTTGGTTTGTTTAGCCCATTTAGTAAAACATGTGAGACATGTTGATATGTCCAATACTAAAAGGATATTTTTTATAACGTTAACCCACAAACTCTTTTAAACCATTAGTGCAACCTCTCAACCTGATCAGGCTAACCTGTTTATAACTTGATAACAACCCATTTATAACCTACCAATTTGTTTACAACCCGTCAACTCGATTGACTTATTTAGGTAAATGAATTGCTTGGGTGTGTTGTGGTTACATTTTTTTAAAATTTGTCCAGTTAGGATTGAATAAATATGAGTTATATTCAGGTTTATCCATTCAACCGATAACAATGGCTAGCCCGGGTTTTTTTCCATTAGGGGGTGGGGGTGGGCGATTAGACGACTTAATCAAACTTTGAAGGAGAGAATCGAGATTTTTGCCTAAAAAGATTGATTTTTTTTTCATAGGGAGTGGATGCCCCTCTCCTCAATAAGTGGGTATGCCCCTTACCACCAACTCAAAACCCGTCACCCTAATACAACCAACACCCCTAACTCTGACAACGTTTAAAAATAAGATATCAAAGCTCAATTTTCTTCAAGATACTAAGTTATGTTCATTGTTAGATACATTAATATAAGTTGAATAATTTAGTTTGTTATGGTGAGCAACCAAGATTAAGTCGTCATTACTTCAAATCCAAATAGTAGGGCACAACCAAAGTACCTAAATGACACCAACTAATTAAGAATAACCACCTTATTTTTTAGCAAATTTATGAAAAATTACCCAAATTAGTAAGAGCACCAAAATGACACCAACCAATAAGAAACTCAACCTCATCACCTCCCCCACGCTCATAATTGCTTTCCAACACCCGATTCTCACTACCCGATTTCCAAACCAAGCCGTCTGCGACAGTATTACCGAACTACCTTACCAAACCGAATAAAATACTCAAGGATTCCTAGAGTACCTAAGTGTGAACAAGCTTGAAATCTACGAAATCAAATTACAAAACAAGTAAAAGTTAATGGGAACATGAATATAAAAACAAGAAATTGATGTATACATTTTGTTTTATACACATATAATGGGGAACATGAATTTGAAAAAGTCAAAAGTAAAAAAAAAAAAGTCAAAAGTACGTATATAACACGGTTTCAACTTTCAACTCCAAGATGCGTATTAATCCTCCTCATCATCATCTTCCTTCATTCTCTATACAACACGCTATTTCTCACTTTTCAAACAAAATATCTCTCTCCCCAAATTACATTTCCATTTCATTCACATTCCATTTTCATTTCATTTCATTTACATTCCATTTGCATTTCAAATCAACAACAACAACAACATGCTGCGTATGTGTGTGAAGCCGTTGGAGAGATGTCTAGGGCGACGGAGCGGTGACGTATTGCTGTGGCACAACGACCTCAAGCCTCATTCCTCCGGCGACTTTTCAATCGCCGTTGTTCAGGCGAATTCCAACCTTGAAGATCAAAGTCAGGTGTATACGTCACCTTCTGCTACGTATGTTGGCGTTTATGATGGTCATGGAGGTCCTGAAGCTTCTCGGTTTGTTAATACCAATCTGTTTCCGTTTATTCACAGTAAGGTTTCGTTTACGCTAGTGTCGAATATTGAGTATGTGATTTAGGTTGAAATTTGAATGAGTTTTGTTGTGTTTAGATGTTGAATTTTGTGATTAGATGTTTTGATTTGAAATTGTGTTTGTTATTGATTGATTATGTGTTTACTGTTAGGTTTTTGTTACGGTAGTGTCGAATTCTATATGTGATACAGTGATTGTGTGTTTTGCTGTGAGGTTTTAGTTACGGTAGTGTGAAACCCTAGGTGTTGTTTGTGTGAGGTTGAGTATATGATTTGGATTGAAATTTGAATGTTGTTATGTTTTGTTTTGTTTGGAGGTTGAATTTTATTTTTTGATTAAGTGTTTTGATTTAAAATTATGTGTGTGATTATGTGTTTACTGTGAGGCTTTTGTTATGCTGACTTTTATGAAATCGGAATGTTGTTGCTGTGTTATTGTGTTATGTTTGAAAGTTGAATTTCACAAATCAGCTGTTTCGATTCAGAATTCTATACACCAATGTCAAACCCTAGGGGCTTATTGTGTGAAATTGAATAGGTGATTTGGTTTATCTATATTTAATTTTTTTGAAATCTGAATGTTGTTCTGTGTAATCATGTTATGATCGAAAGTTAGATTCGACAGTCAGCTGTCTTGATTCAGAATTCTATCTGTGATCATGCATTCACCGTAACGTTTCTCTTATGCATTCACCGTAACGTTGTTTTGTGAAATATCTTTATGTTCGAAAGTTGGAATTTCATTGTCAGCTGTTTTGATTCAGAATTCTTTCTGTGATTATGTGTTCATATCTGGTACTTTTTATATTCAGAGTATGCAACGGAACATGGAGGTATATCTGCAGATGTTATAAAGAAGGCATTCAGCGCGACTGAAGAAAAGTTCCTTCAATTTGTAAGACATCAAATGCCAGTTAGACCTCAAATTGCATCAGTTGGCTCATGTTGTCTTGTCGGTGCCATCTCTGACGGTGAATTACACGTAGCTAACCTCGGGGACTCGCGAGTAGTTCTCGGTCAGAAAGTTTCCGATGGAGGAAAGGCTAGAGTCGTTGCAGAGCGTTTGTCCAGAGATCATAACGTTTCGTACGAGGAGGTCAGGAACGAGGTAGAAGCCCAACATCCTGATGATTCACCTGTTGTTATATACTGCAGGGGAGTTTGGAGAATCAAGGGTATAATTCAGGTAATTATGGGCTCTGTTTGTCGTATAATCAAAGCTAAATACTTATTATCTGCATTCTTGATTTTGACGAAGAACCTGCATTAGTTAGCATATTCCTTTCCACCTGCAAAAGACTGAAGTTAACAGTTTAACACAATGCCCTTCTAGTGTTAAATGTCTACAAGTTAGGTGCCCTTTGTCATCAATGTGCTCACATGTTACTGAACAATATATGTATATATCATTTTTTAGAAATCTTCATATGCCCAACTAACAAATCAATATAAAAATACGCGCTACGCTTTTAAGTTTCCTATTCACTTTTGATCTTCACCTCCTTTTTAGATCTTTTTGGTCTTTGCTTTTGTAAAAAAGATGATTCTCGACACCCTGGAACCAATTGATATGTAAATTCTTTATTTTAGTGTGGCATCTCATTCTCAATTATTTTTGTCCATTTTCTTTTTACTTTTTTGAGAATCATCATGATACCCTTATTCTAATGTTTATGCATACATCATACATGTTACATGTGGGAAGAGACTTGCAATTTTGTTATAGACATAAGATTTCCATTTTGAAACAAATGGAATTGATACCCGCTAGCCACTTCTTTTCAGGTATCAAGATCTATAGGTGACTTCTATTTGAAGAAACCCGAATTTCACAGGGACGCACGTCTTATGCAATACGGACACCACATTCCTTTGAAAAAACCCGTATTGACCGCCGAACCGTCCATCATATCTCGCAAACTTAAATCCCATGACTTGTTTTTAATATTCGCTTCTGACGGGCTTTGGGAGCATTTGAGTGACGAAGCAGCGGTTGATATCGTTTACAAAAATCCAAGAGCGGTTAGTCGCCTTTTTGTCTCATAATTTACAAATCAAATAATGAATAATTACTTTTGGATAATCAGTTGAATAAAAAACGTCTTATCTCGTTTCAGGGAATAGCAAAAAGATTGGTGGGTGCAGCGATCCGCAAGGCTACAAAGAAACGGGAGTTGAGATACAAAGATATAATGAAGATAGAAAGGGGAATTCGGCGACATTTCCATGATGACATATCGGTGATTGTAATATATCTTGATCATGAGAAAGCATCCAAACATAGCAAAATAGGGTTCACAACTGCGCCTGTTGATATATATTCTCATAATGAAGATAAAGTTGTGGAAGATCCTCTTTTGTTGAAGAGCTAAGAAAGGTACAGACAGAAGGAGATGATGGAAGTTAACAGTGTAAATAGTTCTACAAGAGTGCTGCAGCTGCTGATATTATACTTGTTTGCATCTCCATTTAAACCGGTTTTTTTATTTCTAACATATTCCTTTGTTTTTTGGACACAAGAGTGTTGATATGATATGAAGTTCATGAGTTATAGTTATTGGCTTATTGCTATGGTTGACCAAATAAAATTTGATACGAGACTGAAATGTTATGCAAACTAAAACAAAAATTGAAGATAAAAGTAATTTGATAAGTTTTTAAATCTAATATATTCAAATTACTTTGTTTTTTTATGTATCTGAAACAAGGACAAATGATTCTAGTTTAGACACTAATAGTTTGTTTATTACTGTAACATCCTTCCATTTTCTTGATTATGAAATATAAAATACGCGATTAAGTGATAAGGTTAGTTTAACAGACCATGATTCCACCTATAAATCGACCGCCCCCTTGGTTTGTGATTACTATCGGCAGCTTGAGAATGAGAGAGATCAAAAGCAATGCGGCACGTGGTGGGTGGTGTGATCGGTGTAGGTACGGTGGACCACAGCAAGCAAGCGGTGGCAGTCGATGCGGCGACCGATCAAAACATGTTTGATCGAAGGGTGCTGGGTGCTCATGAGTTGAACACGGGTTACCTACAAAGAAAGGTAAAGCTTTTATGCCCCAAACATTTGAGGTACACCATAGGGTAGTAATCGAAATAGTAAAATGAATGATTAAGGGGCTTTTTGGCAACTTCTGAATGGTTAAGTGCTGAACCAGTAAGAGGTCTGAGCCATTAAGTGCTAAACCAGTAAGAGGCCTGAACCATTAAGAGGCAGTATAATGCTTAACCCTTCAGAGGCAAATGTCTGACCAATTCAGATTAGAGGTCTTAACCATTCAGACTCTGTATAAAACTTAACCATTCAGAGGCAAATGTCTGAACCATTCAGACATCTGCTCATGAAACAAACAGTCTGAACCATTAAGTGTTGAACCAGTAAGAGGTCTGAACCATTAAGAGCCTCATTAAGAGGTAAACAAACAGCCCCTAAGACCAAGTGTAGTGCGGTGCCAAGCCTCCACATCACCACCTCATCAACGTTGTTACCATCGCATCATTACGGGCTTTGCAAAGGCCTGCGCCACGGAGCGTTCCACCATTCCCTTTGGCAGGCGTGAAGAGTGTAAGAGATGGGTCCATCCCTAATCAACCATTCAGACACTTAATAAAAAAAATTAATTTAATTTTTAGTTAAACCACTACACCCTTGTTAAAGGCTGGATTAGTTAAAGCCCCACGGCCTATGTGACACTTACGTATCAAAAACTTTTGTACTTTCTAGTAGTTATGATTATGAATATATTTGGTGGAACCCTCGGGTTGGATGTCCTATTGGTCAAGTGGGTTACGTTGGGTAACATGAAATTCGAATCCAAAGTTTGAAATATTTTATATTTAGAAAGATATAAAAGATTTCATAATAAACAGTTTGATATTTCATAAGACCATGTGACGACGGGCCAATGGGGAATCCCATCTACCCGTTTTGGGCTGTCACCATGCGGGCCCAACAGATGAGGCCCAAGAGCAGTTTATCTTGCCCACTAAGGTTTCTCTTATGCAAAATGAGCGGGAAGAAAGGTACCAGAGAACACAGGCAACATTTAATGCCTGATATGAAGAGGATCTCGGCTGACATTGTACTTCTCAAGCCGGAAACATTTAATGAGGCCATAATCTTACCGTTGGGGGTCAGACACGTGTTTGAGCCCCCCGAAGACCCTCGGAATCCGTTAGATCATCTCATTAAAATATCCCACATGAGAGATAAGGAATCCGGGTTATATAGGGAAGAAAGGAGATGATCAAAGGGCAGACTCAAGGTATCACACTAAGTGCTCTCTCATTTATTCCGACCAATATTCCCCATATTCAATACACACACATTAATTAGATTCACGCCATAGAGAAATATTCCGGTGATCATACTCATCGAAATAAACTTCTCATACTCTCCGGCAAGTTTACTTATCCTCACGCCGGAGCTTGGTCACGGATCCCCCTCCCGGGGCCCTCCGTGACGAGGCTAACGGTTTATTCTTTTGCAGCAACGAAGGCCAGGACATTTCAACGTCAACGAAGACCCTTTGAACGTTATCAGGGATTTGGGTATTCGACATTGGCGCCATCCGTGGGACATTACAGTCTAGCTGGTGTTCCCATTACAAAACTCCGACGTTGAGATAGCCCATCTCACAAGAAACAACATGGCGACACCACCAAGCTCACGTACCATCCAGACGGTGCAGAACGAACATGATAAGGTCACTGTGGAAAACATAACCCACGAGGAAGAGAACGAAAATCAGGTGGAAATTCTGGAAAGGGAGGAGGCCATTACCCCAGATTTTGTTGCCATGCACAAAGAGAAGTTGAAAAAGCATCTGGAGGATCTAGAAAGACAAGAGAAACTCGACAGCCTCAGGGCTAGACTATCCTTCGACACACCATCCAACCAAGAAGGTGCAGATCCACAAAGCAAAAACGGCGGCAATGACCCTCTGGAAACTTTCATGACTGCCCTAAGGCAGATGTCCTCGGAGGAAAGAAAGGATCTCATTACAGGAAAGAAACATAAAGGAAAAGAAAAGGAGAAGGAGAATCAAAGCAAGGATGATTTGGATCAGCCTTACCTCCCCCGGGACTTAGCTGAGATCTCAAAGTTCACTAAGAGAATTGCTGAGGCACCCATGCCCCCTAAGACGAAGCTACCTCCGAACTTTGACAGGTACGACGGGACAAGAGATCCTGAGGACCACCTCCATGCTTTCAAAGGTGCTGGACAGCTGGGACGATGGTCCATGCCAGTTTGGTTCCACATGTTTGTGCAAACTCTAACGGAGGGAGCCAGGCTCTGGTTTGACACCCCCCCCCCTGCGGAGGAATTGACAGCTATGAAGAGCTAAGTGAGAAGTTTCTGAGGAACTTTGGACAACAAAGGAAAGTGATTAAAAACCCAAACGAAATCATGCATATAAGGCAGAGGGACAACGAGCGGATAGATTAATACATGGAAAGGTATGTCAAGGAAAGCATGAATATCAAGGACGTCCCGGAGGTCATGAAGATCAGCAGTTTCATAAATGGGTTAAAACACGCACAACTATGTGAGAAGCTGGGGGAGGAGTTCCCACACTCATTTGACAACCTCATGGACAGGGTTAGGGCTTTTGTCAGAGGCAAAGATACGGCAAAGAAATGGACACCCCGTCCCGAAGAGCCAACCCCACTGTCAAACCTCCTGAAAAAGGTACTCCTTACTCGAGAAAACCCGCTATTGATAGAATGTTGCATGACAGAACGAGGCCCTCGTATTCCCCATATAGGCCTCGGGGGAGAAGCCCATTCCCCTATTCTGATAGCTTCACCCCTCTGACCAAAACTCCAAGTGAAATACTAGCCACTGAGAGGGTGAAGAATTCCTTCCCAAGACCACCACCCATAAAACCAGGGCCAAAGGCACAGCCGAACGAATATTGTGATTTCCATAGGGGCTTCGGCCATAAGACTGATGATTGTATGTATCTAAAGAGGGAAATAGAGGCCGCGGTAAAAACGGGTAAACTGGCTCACTTGGTTAAGGAAATAAAGGAAGGAGGGGACCGCAAGGGGAAAGATGTGAGGGAGCCTGTAAGGGCGGATGTAGACATGATTCGGAGGAGGGATGAATTTGAGACCACCAGGAGTGTAAAGGCCAGAATTCTGGGCTCCCCAGACCGCATGAAAGCTCCCATATTGATGCCACACCTGGAGGAGAACGAGGTCCAGCGACTCCCCCTTAACATTTCGGCCATAATAGCAGGTCACAAGGTGGCCAGGATACTTGTGGACGGAGGAAGCGGGGTAGAGGTGATATATGAGCACTGCTTCCTCAAATTTTATAGGGATGTAAGGGATAGACTCGAGGAGGACTCTATCCCCTTAGTAGGCTTCAACAACAGTGTGTCACACCCCTTGGGAAAGATCAGGCTCCCATTTACAGTCGGGGTAGGAGATCGAGTCCGAACCATCAATTTGACTTTCACAGTGGTCTGAGCACCCTTAAAACATAATGAAATCCTGGGAAGGCCAGGGATTGGAGATCTACAAGCGCAGACATCAACCCCACACAGAGCACTAGTGTTCCAAACGCCAAAAGGCTTGGCTTGGGTAAAATCTGCATATGAAGTCATTTCTTCTGTCTCTGAGGGAGAAGTATCTGAGAAGCCCCAAAGGGATGGAGTAGAAGAGTGGGTCCTTTGTGATAGGTTCCCGGAGCAGACAGTTAAAGTGGGAAGTCACCTGAGTGACAAGTGCAAAAGTGCCCTCAAGGAGCTGTTTCTCCTCAACATAGACGTGTTTGCATTTCAGCACGGGGACATGACAGGAATCCCAATAAGCCTGACCGAACATCGGCTCAATACATACACCTGGGCGAAACCAGTCAAGCAAAAGAAGCGGAGCATGGGTCCCAGAAAAAGGAGGGCCGCCTGTGAAGAAACCAGGAAACTGCTCAGATTCGGAATAGTAAGAGAAGTGAAGTACCCGTCCTGGGTTGCTAACCCAGTCATGGTTAAAAAGAAGGACGGGGGGGTGGAGGATGTGCATTGACTTTCAAGACCTGAACAAAGCGTGCCCCAAGGACTGCTATCCCCTCCCGGAGATAGACGTCCAAGTGGATTCCTTATCTCAGTACCCCCTAAAGTGCTTCCTGGACGCTTACAAAGGGTATCATCAAATTCAAATGTCAATGGAAGACGAGGAGAAAACCGCCTTCATCACAGACGAGGGAACATTCTATTACACCAAGATGCCCTTTGGGCTAAAAAATGCGGGGGCCACCTACCAAAGGTTCATGAATGCTTTTTTCAGAGAACAGCGGGGGAGGAACTTATAAGTGTATGTCGATGACATTGTCATAAAAAGCCTAACCGAGATGGCTATGATAGACGATATAGCCGAAACCATTCGAACTATGCAAGATGTGAATATGAAGCTAAACCCCGGGAAATGCTGCTTCAGGGTAGAAGAAGGGAAATTCCTAGGGGTAGTGGTTACTAAGGGTGGAATTAAAGCTAATCCGGAGAAAACTCAAGCGGTAGCTGAAATGCGAAATCCCCCAGGTCTCTGAAGGACATCCAGTAGTTAAACGGAAGGATAATCGCCCTGAACCGTTTCCTATCAAAGGTAGCCGACAGGACTCTTCCCTTCATGAAGGTTCTGAAGGATTGTCTCCAGACAGACAGGTTTAAGTGGATCCCAGAAGCGGAGGCCGCCTTTCAAGAAATGAAAGATTACATCTGCAAGCTCCCAACCTTAGCAACCCCAGTACCCGGGGAGGATCTGCTTTTGTATTTGTCTGCTTCAAAGACAACCATAAGTGCGGTTATGATGGTGGAACGGGAAGGAAAGCAGATACCAATATACTTCATCAGCAGGACCCTCAAAGGTCCTGAGGAACGTTATATGCCCCTGGAGAAGTTAGCTTTAGCTCTTGTTTTTGCATCTCGGAGACTCAGAAGGTATTTCCAAGGGCACAAGGTCACCTTAATGACGGATCAACCACTCCAAAAAGTGCTAAGGAGACCGGAATTATCGGGCCGACTGGCCAAATGGGCAGTAGAGCTGGGGGAACACTCTTTGGAGTTTAAACCCATGACAGCCATGAAGGGACAAATACTGGCCGACTTCTTGGCAGAAGTCCCTGAGGATGAAGAAAAAGAGCTTTTAAAGAGGGAAGCCCTGGAGAGGGAAGAGAAAGAGAAAGAAGACGGAGCAGTATGGAAACTGCTCACAGATGGGGCCTCCAGCGAAGAGGGTAGCGGAGCGGGTATTACGTTGATAAGTCCTGAGGGAGTTGAGCTAACCTACGCCATCAGGCTAGACTTTGAAAATACCAAGAACACCGCAGAATACGAAGCCCTTTTAGCAGGGATGAGGCTAGCCAAAAAGGTGAAAGCAAAACATGTGGAGGCCAGTATGGACTCACAGTTAGTGGTCAAGCAATACCAAGGAGAATATGAGGCTAAAGACATCACAATGGCTCAATATGTAGCAAAGGTAAAGGAAACAGCCAAGGCTTTCCAGACCTTGAAGCTATAATATATCCCTCACGGGAGAAACAGGAAATCCGATGCCCTCAGCAAACTGGCCTCCGTGGCGTTTGACCATCTAGCAAGAGAAGTCAAAGTGGAAGTCCTGACTTCCCCCTCTCTCGACACAACAGAGGTGGCTACAATCGGGGACGAACAAGAGACATGGATGACACCGATTGTAAGATTCTTAAGAGACGGGGAATTACCCGAGAAAGACTGGGCAGCCAGAAAAGTAAGAGTCAAAGCTTTACAATATGAGTTGATTGATTGAGAGCTCTACCGGAGGTCATACCTGGGTCCATCACTGAAATGCGTCGATAATGAAGAGGCTAAGTATGTGATCAGAGAAATGCATGAGGGGATTTGTGGGATACATTCTGGGCCAAGGACAGTAGTGGCGAAGGCAATAAATGCGGGGTTCTATTGGCCCAGAATGTTTGAGACAGCATAAGAGGAAATCAGGAGATGTGACAATTGCCAAGTCCATGCACCCATGACGCACCGCCACAAACACCCAATGATACCTGTCTCAACGTCTTGGCCCTTCCAGAAGTGGGCCATCGACATAATCGGACCATTCCCAGAGGGTCCAGGATGGGTCAAATACGTGGTGGTTGCCATTGATTATTTTACCAAGTGGATAGAGGCAAGGCCCTTAGCAAAAATAACCGGGGAGCAGATGAGACGGTTTGTGCTAGACAACATTATCTGCATATATGGGGTCCCAAAGGAGCTCGTGAGCGACAATGGTGTACAATTTGCTGGAAAACCCTTCAGGCCATGGTGTGAGCAGATGCACATACACCAAGTATTCACTTCCATCACCAATGCCCAGAGCAACGTGCTAGTGGAAAGAGCAAATCAAAGCGTCATCAAGGGAATGAAGGGGAGACTTGGAAGGAAACAAAAAGGATGGCTGGAGGAATTACTATTTGTGCTAAGGGCATCTAGGACCACCCCCAAGGACTGCAACGGGGAAACTCCCTTCACTTAACTTATGGGACGGAGGCGGTCATCCCGGCTGAGATAGGAACCCCGACAGCCAGAATGAAGCTCAGGGAGGCCGAAAATGAGCAAGACCTCTGGATGAACTTGAACCTGCTTGAAGAAAGAAGGGAAGTGGCAGCAGTCAGGGAGGCTAGGTACAAAAAGCAGCTCGAGAGCTATTACAATGCCAGAATGAAAAAGCTCAATCTCGTCCCAGGGGACCTGGTATTAAGAGCAAACGAGGCCAGCCTGCAGGAAAACACCGAAAAACACGGGCCCAACTGGGAAGGACCTTACCGGGTAACTTGGGCAAACAGCAAGGGAAGTTGCAAGCTGGAAACGCTTCAAGGCAAGGAAATTCCAAGAACATGGAACCTCATGCAGCTTAGGAAATACCACATATGAGGCATAAAAAGGCCTTCTAGGAAAAACAGCCAGGGAGCCACTTTTGTAATGATTAACTGCTAATCAGGGGCTTACCCCAAGAAAAAAACCTTTTGTAAAAACTTGTGCTGGGAAGCTTAGTCCCCAATAAATGAATGACAAACGGACAACTCACTTGTCCCCTTTTGGCAAAATAACAGGTGTTATACCAAGGCAGACATGCCCGGAAAGGCTATAAACCTAACAACAAACAAACACACGTGTACAAGGTATGCCAAACATACCAAACGCCCGGCTGTGGGGCAAAATAGGGTCTAGCTAACCCAAAGAAAATGGACAAACAAGCCAAAAACATAATCTTACATTATAGACTTATCCAGCGATTGTCCTCGAACAGACAATCCTGGTTTATAAAGCAAACCATGAACACAACATACTTTTGTAAACCAACTACAAAAAGAAGTTTTTCATGAACGAATTACAAAATGAATGTACAACAGGAAGCCCTATGGGCCTTAAAAAGAAAAGCTAAAATACAGGCCAGAAAGCCTGGTAGACAGACTGAAGAACAGTTTCTTGTAAATACACTATAAATAACTAAGGGTCTTTAGGAAAATGCTGGCCCAATTCCCGGCAAAGACTCCTGCAAAAAAAAAAACATACCAAAAACAGGCAAAAAACAAGACAACAGAATACAGTCATAAGTCATACGATTACGTACTAGGGGAGCCCCCACACAAAGGCCCCCCCATCCCAAGCATCAAAAAGTCAAGAGTACCCTAGAGTGTATAATTGTTTAGATTACAACCATATCGAAGTAGATTAACGTTCAGAAATTACTGGGAACCACCCCCAGACAAAGACTTCGGGGATGAGGGACCGGCAGGAGTGAATAGGGCTTTCAATTCATCAATGGATATCATAGGATGTTCCAGGATCTTTTCAAGAAGGGCTGGGGTCTTACCCCTAAACTCCTTGTCCAGCTTAGACAGCCGCTTCTTTGCCTTGGAATTATAGAGTGGAGTTTCGTTCCTGTCCAAACCCTGATCAGAGTAAAGATATCCATCCTTCAGGCCTGATTGATATCCAACATCCCGATACGCCCTATAAACCTGCTCGAGACCACTCTTGAACTCCTCCGATTGAGAGACGACAGTAAGAAAGGCTCCGAAGCCTTCAGTAATCAGCCAATGCTTCTCCTTAGCCAACCTCTGGTTATCATCAGACGTCATTCCATACTCAGCATACATCGTATCCAGATCTTTCTGAGAAACGGAGTCAAGCTCCCTCTGACGTTTCAACTCCGCGGCTAACTCCTCTTTCTCCTCCACCAACGCCGCCATCTCCCTCTCCCAAGCTCGCTCCCTTCGCTCCAACATAGCTCCAGCCCCCTGAGCAAAAGACATCATAAAATTCCAAAAGCAATCGAAAAAAAGGGAGAGGGGAGAAAGGCTATGCACCTTTTCCTCTTGCAGTTTACGTTCAGCCTCAACCACTTGACACCGAAGCTCAGCAGCAACAGATTGAGAAGTCTTAAGATCATTTTTGAGTCCTTCATTCTCTTTCCTCAGATCATCAACCCGCTGCAACATGCCGACGCCCCAGAAAAAACCCTCGCAGAGTGACATGCTATACTGATCGTCAAAAAGATCATCCCTCAAAGCAGAGTTCATAAACCTATGGGAGGGAGGAACAACATGACTCAAAAAATCCCTGGCAGTTTCGGGGGTCCCTACCACCGAAGACTGAGTAATTTTCCACTTAGGGACGTAGGTGAAAGGAAGGGCATCAGCAAACAGGGGAGCCAATGGGGATCGATGAGCAAGACCCTCAAATTGAGAAGGTTTACTGGTCCCGGTTGCATGATGAGGAGAGATCTCAAAAGCCGGAGTAATATGAGCATCATTTACCTCCGGGGTTTTGTCCCTAACACGAGAAGAAGAGGAGGCAGTAGGGATTTCGATAGGAGCATGCGAACTTCCCTGTCCAAAGCAAGAAGGGGAGGAAACATCAAGAACGCATCAAGGCAAATCAAATCTAGAATAAGAGATAAAAAGTGAACTCACCAACAAAGGTTCACTCACAAAGCTGGAGGACCACAGATGTTTAGACAAAGAGCCCTTAACCCCAATAGGGGGAAGTTCGGAAGCAGCTTTCGTCGCAGGAGGGGCCTTTTGCTCACTGGCGCTCCGGAGCCTCAGCCGGATGTCACGAGGGGCAGGGGCTGGCTTGGGGCTAACAACTTTCCTCTTACGAGCCAGACGACTCTCCAGGTCTTCCTCATCATCATCATGACTAGAATGCTTAACTTGAAGAGGGTCAGGGGAACTCTCTTCCCCATCAGAAGAAGTCCCCTCACCTTCTTCCATAGCAACAGAGCCCCAGGCCTGAACAGACCCTCCAGCAACCTGCATCTCAGCACCCCGGTTCAAACCCGGTTCAACCTCATCACCAACCACAAACTTAACATCTCGAGAATCCCCCTAAAGCAACCTCCACAGAGTCAACTCTACAAAAAAAAATGCTAAAGATGATTACACAAAATCCCAAAAAATAAAATAGAGGCAGCAAATCAGGAGCAAAAGGATACCTTTTTTGCCGAAAAAAGCCTTGGGTCGAACTGAATAGGAAGGGCTCAGCCCTCCCATAGCCAAGATCCCCTAAGAGAAAGTAAAGGCTCTCGTTGGATTCTCATACATTCGCTTCCATTGGACGATTTCATCAGCAGACAGAATAGGAACACTGTCTTCAATAGCAGCCTCGGTATCCCTCGGCGGTGGAGACTCCGGTAGCATGGCGACAGAGACAAAAATAAACCTACTCTTCCATTCTTTAGGATAAGTGGAAGTTGGCATGAAGGTATAACAAGGCCGAGACACACTATCCTTCCGTTTGGCGAAGGTGAACCAATCCCCATCGGAAATCAGTTTATAAAACATGCATAAAAACAGGGGAACTGACGGCTCGCCGGAGACAGCCGCACAAGATAACTCAAAATGTACCATCCTCATAAACCTTAGCGGGTGCAGTTGGGAGAAATGAATTCCGAAGTGACGTAGTAACGCTACCTTAAAGGGGGAAAGGGGGTACCGAACTCTACACGAAGAAAACGCTAAAGTATAGAGAACAATCTTGTCTGGTGTGCATACAGCCGGTTCATCAGGACCTGGCAGAGTAGGAGAAAAACGATCAGGAATCTTGTAGGTCTCAACAAAGGACTTCAAATCCTTCGCTGTCAAGACTGATCGAATCACAGAACGACCGGTACGGCTCATAGTTGAGGAGGAGATGATGATCGGAGAAATATGAGGGAAAGAAAGAAGGGGAAAAAACCAGCGGAAGTTGAGAAGAAACTCAAAGGAAAATGAGGGTATTTAAAGAAATAACTGACAAGAAGAAAACCGTCACATCATCCGTCCCTTCAAAATTTAAAAAGAGTGCACGTGTATTAAGGGGATTAAACCCCCGCCACTAATATTCAGTGAAGTGATGGGCCTCGAGAATAGGAGGGGTGAGTAATGATTAGTAAAAAACGGGCCCACATTCTTAGCCCAAGAAAATTACTCCCCTTGAGTAGTTATGACTCAGCCCCGGATCATGAGCCTTGGGTCTCAGAACCAGGGACTAAAGATGACTTGTCGACGGGCCAATGGGGAATCCCATCTACCCGTTTTGGGCTGTCACCATGCGGGCCCAACAGATGAGGCCCAAGAGCAGTTTATCTTGCCCACTAAGATTTCTCTTATGCAAAATGAGCGGGAAGAAAGGTACCAGAGAACACAGGCAACATTTAATGCCTGATATGAAGAGGATCTCGGCTGGCATTGTACTTCTCAAGCCAGAAACATTTAATGAGGCCATAATCTTACTGTTGGGGGTCAGACACGTGTCTGAGCCCCCGAAGACCCTCGGAATCCGTTAGATCATCTCATTAAAATATCCCACATGAGAGATAAGGAATCCGGGTTATATAGGGCAGAAAGGAGATGATCAAAGGGCAGACTCAAGGTATCACACTAATTGCTCTCTCATTTATTCCGACCAATATTCCCCACATTCAATACACACACATTAATTAGATTCACACCATAGAGAAATATTCTGGTGATCACACTCATCGGAATAAACTTCTCATACTCTCCGGCAAGTTTACTTATCCTCACGCCGGAGCTTGGTCATGGATCCCCCTCTCGGGGCCCTCCGTGACGAGGCTAACGGTTTATTCTTTTGCAGCAACGAAGGCCGGGACATTTCAACGTCAACGAAGACCCTTTGAACGTCATCAGGGATTTGGGTATTCGACACCATGTGTAGTGGGCGTTACCTCAATATCACATTTCCATTGAAGGGCGCCAAACATCATTCCATTCCATGGGCAGCAAGGGCAATTCCGTGAGTGTGGTAACAAGTGCGAGAGTGGTCAACGTGTATATCCTATCGATCACCTAATGAGATGCCTCCAAATGGAGGGAGGGGCGTCACACTTGGTCTAAAGGGATTGCAAGAGTTTCAATGAAATGACTTAACTAGTCACCAATTTAAGCGCGAAGAAAGTTAAGACCTACGAGATTTAACCAAATGACTAGGGAGTTGTACTTAAATGTAAATTAATTGTGGGACGTCATAGTTATAAGACGTCAATGAAGCCAAAAATTTGCAATAAACATTGTGACAGAGTGACGATTATTAACCTAAGAATAGCTATGGTGAGTTTAGGGAGGTTTGGCCTTTATTGTTTTAAGCATAAGTGCATGCTTTTATTAAAAGTTTTTAATGCAAGTTAAACGTTTTAATGTTTATGTATGTGTCTAAAGTAGTTGATCATAAAATAGCTTAAACACTGTAGAGGGCCTTCGGCAACCTCGTAACTATAAGAGGATCTTCGGGCAGCCTCGAGAGTAGTAAAGGAGTTTCTAGAAGCCTTGTAAGCATCACAAGACCTTTATACATCTTTGGAAGTATTCAAGGACCTTCGGGTTGCCTTGTGTATAATAAGGGTCTTTGTAGTACTCTTAACTATGACTAGGGACCTTAGGGGGATAGCATCACTACCCTAACTCCCTCCAATCTTGCAGTGCCACATCACTATCTTCATTCACTACCCTTAAACACCCAATTTGGTGACACTACTACCCCACCATTTCACACCACTCCTTTCCCTACACACTACTCTCTCTATCTCTCTCCTACCCACACACACTCTCTCGGCTTCCACGACCCAAACCCAGTACTCACAGCAGCCCCCTACCCGCACGACCGGTGCCGGTGAGTAGGGGTACCTGAGCCCACCCTTATTCGGTTCAGCTCGTTTACAGCCCTACTTCTAAGGACCTCCATTACATGAGGAAGAGATTTGACATTTGACATTAATGTTTTCTTTCTGAACCACTCGTTAGATTTTAGATCTGATGACCGGTTTTCATTGAGAAGACCTTATTTAGACTTCTGTTGCTATTTAAATATTTAATAAATAAATTGGAAAGTGTAAAATTAACATAAATCGTGATACATACACTATTAGGGGTAGGGACGCTCCCAGAGCCGGCCCAATGGGCTATTGAACCTAGTCCCAGGCCTAGGGCCACCAAATTTGAAGGGCCACTAGTTTTCTAATAGATTTTCTTTATATTAGACCCATTTTAGCAGATCAGGCCCAGATCTCTAATCATAAACCTAATAACCCAATGGCATATCTCACAATCTGTGAACATTGAATGCACGTGCAGCGATGCAGCAGCAAAGCGGCGATATCATCAGAGACGTCTCTGAGAGACGTTTGAGTTTACGATATGGAATCGAGCAATGAGCATTGAGCAATCAAAGTATCAGACAGAGACGAGCAATAATCATGGCATCAGTTTTGGGGTTTAATCAAAATATCAGACTCTGCATCATCGCAACTCGCAAGGTAACATTTAACAACCGACGGCTCCTTTAATCTTTTATATACACTCTTCAATAATCAACTGCTTCGTTAATCAATATCATCGTGACACTGATTTCGTCAATCTCAATTGAACATTATAGCGGGTAACAACTAACAAACGACTAGTTTTAGTATTCACTGTGTGTGTGTAACGATATCATCGTTATACTGATTTTATCAACCTCAGCCTCTTGATTTTGATTATTTTATAGTGATACACTGATACTTTAGTATTTCGATTGGCCCTAATTTGGTATTGCAGTTGCACTTGGAAGACAGTGGGACTTAGTTAAACTATTTCATCTTGTGGCTGGCTTGGAACTTGGAAGATAGTGGCTTGGAACTAAGTTTTGCCATTTTGCTCAGGTTAGATATCCTCATTATTTGCTGATTTTAAGTTGTTATTTAAGAAAGTACGGCTTATTTTTTTTATTCAGTTTGTTATTTAGGCCTTTTGGTCTTATTTGCTCATTTAATTTGTTGTTTAGGGCTCGTCGTTAATCAATGTCAAATCGAATTGCAACTTTTGAATCTGGTTATGCAAAAAAAAAAAAAAAAAACGTAAAAGGGCCTCCACTTCGTAGTTCGCTTAGGGTCTCAAAAAACGTAGGAACGGCTCTGGACGCTCCACTAGTGATGGAATTCCATCACTCACAGCATCCAATCAAGTTCCGTCACATCATCGAGCTTCATTCCATCACTAATGATAGAATTTACTAGGGGTGCCCATCACTAGTGATGTTTTTTTTTTTTTTTTTTTAAATATAAATTAACAATAAAACAATAAAATTATAAATTTCATTTAAATAAATCCTAAATTACAAACTAAAAATGGCAAATTAAAAAAAAACCTAAAAAATCTACCGCATCTCCCAACCCCACTTTTCACATATCTCGCGTTTGCATTGAAGTAAGATCGACTTAAACGGTTCGTCAAGAGTGTTGTGCAGTTGTAACAAGACGTTTGAATCACTAATTTTTTCGTTTTCGGTCAAGTGTCTAATATACGTCTCGTCACATTTAAGTTTTGAAGCCGCAGGTTTTTCTCTTCTTTCTTTGGATTCGGTTATTTCCACCAATTTAGCCGCTTTGAATTCGGTGATGGACTCTGCCACCACTTCCTTTCGTTTACTTGACGAATCACCACTTTTCTTGCGGCGCGACCTTGTGGGTGTATCACTTGATCGGGTTCGTCATCGGGTTGGTCGTTCAAATTCATTTAGGGCATGTTGCCGGACTCGGAAGTTTTTGATATTTTGTGACCTCCTCTTCTCCTTAGAGCCGTCGGCACATCCATGTCGACCAATGCAACCGGTACCCACTTCGGGTGATGTCTCGCAACCTCCCATGCCGCCATGTGTGGAAAGGTTTTATGCTTGTATATCCGGCAATACTCTTTTAAGGTGTTTTTTTATGATAGTCGCCTCGCTCGCTCCTCTTTGTGGATTTCCGGTCTACAAAAAATACAAAAAAAAAACTAATTTATAAAAAAGATAAAAAAATAACAGTTTTCTGTTTTATAAAAATAAAAAAAACAGTTTTCTGTTTTTAAAAAATAAAAAAAACAGTTTGTTGTTTTAAAAAAATAAAAAAATGTTTTATGTTTTAAAAAAATAAAAAATAAAAACAGTTTTCCGTTTTATAAAATTCAAAAAGCAGTTTTCTGTTTTATAAAATAAAAAAACAGTTTTCTGTTTTATAAAATAAAAAAACAGTTTGCTGTTTTAAAAAATACAAAAAACAGTCATTTTATAAAATTCAAAAAACAGTTTTCGGTTTTAAACAAATAAAAAAAAAACAGTTTTCGGTTTTAAAAAATAAAAATAAAACATATAGAGAAGTTAAAAAAACGTACCAATTGAATGAAGCAAGCGTTAAATTTACTCATTTTTCGGTTCAAATCTCCCCACTTCGAAGTCATTTGATCCATGTTTCGTTCGGTCGAACTGGGAAGTTTAGCAAAATGAGATATAACTCGTCTCCAAAACAAGTCTCTTCGTTGTTCATTCGAATGTTTTTTTTTTGTTTTCGGAGGTGTGCAGGTATGCCTTGACCAAGGCGACCTCCTCCTCGCTCCTCCAAGCTTTCCGAACGGATGTTGGGACGATTTCAACTTCTTGATCGTCGTCGTCGTCTCACTATCGTCGTCGTCATCAAGTTGTTGTTGTGGTTCGCGGTATGCACGGGCGAATTGGTGGATGAGATTGTTATATTCTAGTGGGTCGAGGTTGAAATGGTGGGTTTGAAACGGTTGTGTTTGAAATTGTTGAGGTTGAAATGGTGGAATGAAAGGTTGATTTTGATACGTTGGGTTTGAAATGGTGGAAATTGTTGGGACTGAAAGGGTTGGTTGGGAAATGGTTGGGTTTGAAATGGTGGGATTGGGTTGGGTTCGTCTTGCAATCGAAATCTCGCCGGCTCGCCAAAATTAGCTCGAACCTTTGGCCGTACGGGTTTTTTCTTCGAACCCGAACCTCGTTTGCTTGAACCTTCCATTTTGGGTTGAAATGAATTTTTTATAGTTTGAAAGATTGGATTTTTTTTGTGTTTGAATGATTGTATTTTTTGGTATTTGAAAGATTGTATTGTGTGTGTATCTATAGCAAAATCCTCCCCAAACTGTCATCCTCAAACCAACGGTCACGTTCAAAAATTGGAATTTAACGTGTGATGATGAGCACGCTTCATCAGATCAACGCGTGGGACAAAGGGGTGGCGGCGGTGTATAACGGGTGACCACGCGTGGGGGGTGGCCATCACGTGGCGCCCGACTGCCCTTAGAAATCATAGTTTATCACTTCCACCATTTAATGAAGTTCACTAGTTAATCAACTAATGCTAGTTTTACATGTATAATGGTTATACAATTAGATACTTGTGTATACATTATTACTTGTATTCATTCAGAAATTCATTAGCTCCCAATAGTTTTATAAACAATCTATTTATCAGTAAATGTAAATGAACAGCTGTAAATACAATCAAAGCTTCTAAAGTAATCCATCCATTAAAAGTGTTTATTAACTTCAAGTAATGCATCATACAACCAACTTCTTATCTTTATTAACCCAAATTATAAAACACACTTATTTCTTCTTTCATACATAGATAATAAAACATCATGCAACAACAAACTTCAAACCTAAGGAACAATCTTGTACCCTTTCATCTTATCAATCCAAGATATCAAACTAGATTTAGTATTCCTAAACCCCAAAAACCCATGCTCTTTGCTCTTGTTCATTGTATCCAACATACACTCACTACCAAGAATCACATCAACAAACCACCACACCGCAACCTCATCCAACTTAGTAACCGCAAGCCCCTTCTCCCTCACAATCTCATCCCAAACACCCGCCTTATCCTTCATCATCTCCACCATACTCATCTTCCCCGCACCCTCATCAAACCCGCCATCCTCAACCTCAAACTGCTCCGCCAACACCTTCCAAAAATGCTTCCACTTAAACACATCCCCATTACTAATGTTAAACGCCTCATTCTTCGCGTAAGGATCAACCGCAGCCCAAATATGTTGTTCCGCTATCAAATCAGCGTCAGAACAATCCGAGTAACACTCCCACGCTTCCTTCGTCCCAGGAAACTTAAACGGCACCCCTTCGTGTTTACAAATTGTCGCGTAAACACATAGAGTGCCAATTATGTTCATCATACTGTACGGCGAAAAACCAAATATTGTACCTGGTCTGTGAACAGACCAGGTCAACTTTTCATTCTGTTCAACTGTGCTGAACAGAATGTCCTCTTGGGTGTAATAAAAATTAGGGGCGTCTAGCCTAGGTAGATCCTCGTGAAAAGGCGGATCATGCGCCACTTTTCCGTACAACTCAAAAGGACCTAAATAATGTTTTCTCCCAGTTTGCAACGACACGTGTTGCAAACTGGGGGAATTCGTAACCACTACATCTAGAACATTCTTAAACATTTTACCATTGATTTCACAGTTCTCAGATTCAGTGGATCTGTTAGCCCAAGTGACATAAAACAGATGTGTAACATCCTTTACCTCACCAAGTTTTATAAGTGTGTCATCTGGATCTGAGATGTCGCACTGGATGTATTCGATCGGGTGGTCCGCGTTCCACTGGGGGCGCGGGCGGCGTGCGACGCCGTACACCTTCCATGGGCCGCCAGGGGTGTCGGAGAGCGGCAGGATTTCGGCTAAACTGTTGCCGACGATGCCGGTAACTCCTACGATAAGGGCGACACTTTGGTATTTGGGTGGGGCGTCGTCAACATCTAGTTTTTTCTGTAATTTGATAAAGTAATTGATTAATTAAATGATGGTGAAGTTGATAAATGAGATGGGGATTGAGTTAGAGTTAGTTACCCTTGCAGCGCCAATTGCTCCGGCCCACCACCAGCTCATGATGAATGTTGTGTGTGGATATGGATGGAACGGTGGAGAAGGTTGAAGGGGAGAGTGAGAGGGGTGTAAGTTGCGTGTGATATTTATAGAGTTATTATTATTAGTTTGCCAGATAACCACGATGTCTCATATGATCGTGTTCGTTTTTTTCTCCTTGGGATTTTTTTTTTCCTATTAAATCCACATGGTATTATCTTATTCTTACATGGTTGATACGGGCCGTATAAGGTTATACGGCCCGTATAGAATAAAGTGAACCGACAAAGGCTATGCCAGCAGCCTTTGTCGGTTCACTTTATTCTATACGGGCCGTATAACCTTATACGGCCCGTATCAACCATGTGAGAATAAGATGATACTGTGGTCGTATATATATTATACGACGATGATATACGGCTCGTATATATGTATACGACCCGTATACAATGATTTTCGTTTTTTTATTATTTTATTACTATTTGACGCGACGTATTATTACTCGATTCACGTGTGATTAGACGTAAGTTTCTCCGATTCGATGTTATATTCCTCGAATCTCGTGCGAGTTATGTGATTAGACGTTAGATTCCTCGATTCGCGTGTTAATCATTTGAAACGATGTAATATTCCGTAAAATTCTCTATATAAACGACACTAATTTCATTCATTTTCATTCAACTTCTATTCGTTTCTTCTATTTTTCTCTGTATTCAAATTATTTACGTTATAATGTCGGGTTGGGGTGACATTTTTAATGTGTTTGGTAACGAGGCGAATCAGGGGAATGAAGATAACAAAGCGGGCATGTTTGATCTGAATGCTCCGTTCGATCCCATTTTTGCGTCTGGTTCAGGTCAGGATACTTGGGGTTTGGATGCCATTCAGCCTAATTATGCTGGTTATTATCCATCGCAACACCCGGTTAATTTTGAAGCCCCTCCGATATATACAACACTATTTTAAATACAAAATTTATTAAACGGTTTCCTGATTGCAACAAAAAAGTTAACATTTCTATACGAGCTATACGTGCCGTATAACATTATACGGCCCGTATACATATTCCAAAACTAAAAACCCTTGGCAAACCTTCGAAACAAAATTATGCAAATATGTATACGGCCAGTATATAACTATACGTCCCGTATACATATAAAAACAAAAAAAACATTCCACCGCATAAAATTCTGTGCATAAACATTCTATACGGCCCGTATACGGCCCGTATAGATATAGGAATGTGAAAATAAGATTATAGGGGATGTGGAAATAAAACAACCCTTTTTTTTTCTTTTATTCCTCATGTGATCGCATAAAAGCAAAAGGAGGAGGTGTTTGGATTGAGTTTTGAAATAATAACTTTATTAATTTACGAGTGGACTACAAAATTAGCTATTGGTGTTTCAGTCCTCCTATTTTGAAAAATATTGCTGTCTTACCCTCAACAACTTTCAATTGCATCGATTTTGAACCTCGCCGTTGTTCACCGTTAAATGTCCACATTTCTATCTATATTAAAGTACAAAGTCGGTGGATTTACTCCACCGACCTCACACTTTTCACAACAAGACAAAAAATCTCAAATACTTTGAAATGACAATTTTAACCCTATTGCAATTGTGCACTGGTCTGTCTTGTTTTGGTGATGGTAATATGTGCTTGCATTCCATTCATACTTATATGGATAAATTACACTTTTCGTCCTTTATGTTTGTACCGGATTACAATGGATAGCCTTTAACTTCAATAATTACAATTACAGTCCTTTATTTGAAAAACTCAGTACACATTTCGTCCTTTAGCAGTAACTAAGTTAATTTTAAAGGTTAAGTGATGTCACATGGACCCCACATGAGGGCATTTATGTCCTTTCGCACCTGATCATTCTCTTTTATAAATATCATCTCTCTCACAACTCTGTTCTCTTTCTCTCTCTCAATTCCATCTCTCTCTTTAGAGAACCAGATGTTTAAACCCTAGAATCAAACGCACCATTGAAACAACCGCTATCCACACATCCACATTTCAACTTACTGAATCCTCTAGCGCCGTTCACTTCTTCAACTTTCGAATCTCCTTTAATGACAGATCCAAACCAAATCTTAGATCTTGTTCAAACCTGCAAGAAAATCAATGGGAGGGTCGTTTAAAACCTGAATCCGAACTACGGTGTTGGATATTTTGGATCGAGATGGTTTGATTTCGCATAGATTGTCTAGTGATTTGTGTAAGAAAATCAATAGGAGGTGTGTTAAGGATTTTGTTCGCCGCCTGAAACAACTCAGATCTTAGCTCTTCAACCCCCAAAAGCCTCAAATCTGAAACCCTTGTTCACCCTCTTCAACCCTTGAAACCGTCAACAATCAGACAAAGAAATCAGAGATGATGGTAGTAGACTGCAGAGGTGCAACGATGGTGGTGTTTCACTGGATATGAAGTTCGTGGCGGCGGTGGTTGTAGCTGATGCGTAGATCAGGTGCTTCACTGGATAATTTTTTTTTGTTTTATTGGTGGTGATTTTATTATTTTTGTTGATGATGGTAGTAGAAAGCAACTTCTCTGTAACATCACCAAAGTTTCATGTATATGGTTTGGAAACAAATTTGATTGCATCTATATCATACGAGTGTACTGTGGATTCAATTTTGTAGTTAACTCAGATCTGACTTTGTTTCATTCAATTCAAATAGAGCTATAAAAAGTCAAAAATCAGTACAGGTAATGATTATTAATAACGGATCGATCGATAGGCATAACAACATACATGATCGAGCAAGGATTTGTACTACAAACTCACCGTCCCGTTGATGAACATGGTTGTGAAAAACCTTCAACTTGTGGTCACGTACTGGAGGCTGTGAATCTTGAAGATAATCATAGATCTGGTGCTTCATTGGTGATGTGGTGGTTAAATTATATTTGTTTTATTTATTAAATTTCTTTTAAAGTTAAAAGACTAAATTACCCTTAAGTGACCAAAGTTAACTGAAAAATTTAACCTAGTTAGTGGTAAAGGACGAAAGGTGTAATGAGTTTTCTAAATAAAGGACTGTGACTGTAATTATTGAAGTTAAAGGCTATCCATTGCAATTCAATACAAACATAAAGGACGAAAAGTGTAATTTATCCTACTTATATTACAGGCCACATGTTACATAATTAGTTTCACACAACCTAAAAGGGTGAAAGGGTAGAATAGCATTTTCACCATTCTTTTACTTAGCCCAATCTTAAAAAAAAAAAAAAAAACAAAAAAAAAACCTACACATGTCAACCTATGCTGCCTTACCCCCAACCAATCAAGGGCGTATTCATCCTAAGCCATGGGTGGGCGGACGCATCCCTTAAGAAAATAATTTTTAGTGTTATTTTTCATCGGAAATTTCGACCGCACCCTTTGAAAATTTTCAACCGCCCCACTTAGAAAATAAATATTATGAATCTATAAAAAAACATTGATTATTATTTAATATATACTAGCGGTAAGACCCGTGTGAAAACACGGGTGGCTTTTAGAAAACCATGCATAACACATATAAATGATGAATATCGTTATATTTATAGACTTATAAATAGATAAGTCAATCGGTAAATACTTAAAGTTTAGAATATAAAAAATACAAAAATATACAATTTATTAATCTTTTGTGAACGAAATAACATTTGCATTCAAGCATGTTCCTTCTCCAAAAAACAATGTTTTAACTCAACAGTCGTTTCAGTCCCCTTCAACCTCCACCAAACACTATTTTAACCCAACAGTGGTTTTAAACCACCGTTTTAACCCAACAGCGGTTTCAACAACAGTTTTCTCCACAACACTCTGCTTTAACCCAACAGTGGTTTCAAACATCTTTTTTCATCCATCTGTTGCCCAAAGTCAACAAATTTATCAACCACTGTTTTATTTTCAAACATCTGTTCACAACAACAGAGTTTTCATCATTTAAACAGACCTTTGCCAATATTACAAGCTTTTAAACACTCAAACCTAAATATTTATTTAATTAATTTAAATAACAAACATGTTTAATAATTTTAACACAACTAATTATATAAAATATGAAAGTGTCAAACAGAGGTAACTATATAATAAACAAAGTTCGAAACACAAAAACCATTCAGTAAAATACAACATAATAAATTCTAATCAATGGGTGAAACAGTAGTCTTGATAAATAAAGCTCCCTTCGGACCATTGTAGTTGTCAACATGTTGGAGGTATTTCAAAACTTCATTGCTCAGATCAACTTCAACCATATCCCCCCAAATGCTTGTTATCAGCCACTTGTTGTTTTCAATTATACTAGTCCTTTGGCGCTTATCTACATAATCAACTACACGAGGATTATTGAAAGCAAACACCTTGATCCAGCCTTCTTCTTCATATCTGAGCAAATCAGCAGTTAGCTCAGCAGACTTTCCAACAACAATCAAATGCAGCCTCTTTGCAATGGTCAAAAAATGCCCTTGGCAAGGATTGACTACGATACTCTCGGGAAAACGAAGCATTCTGAAAGTCTCAGAAAGAACATCGAAAGCAACTATGTTCCTCTCACCTGGTGGATACCAATAATTTGAAACCATGAAATATACGGTTTTACCAGAATAAATTCCGGGAGACCATGAATAACTGCTTGAAACATAATTATTTACGCTCAAGAAATTTATTGTTCTCCACGACTCACGACGTCGTGAGTAAACACGAGCAGTAGCCACATTACGGTAACATCTGATGTGAAGCACTTTCAGATCATTGGATTCATCAAAATACATTCCACCTGTATCAGAGTTTCGATCATGACTATTATTTAAGAAGTCGCCAGACAAAAACTTATAGCGCCTGGTTGTTGGATTCCAAAGGATCAGCTCACAGCAAATCCGTTCATTGCAAACTAACAACAACCCATTAAATGACGATAGACTACGTAAGAAGGTAGGGTGGACATTGTTAGGAAACTTATGGTTTTGCTTGTAACGACATCCAAATTACTAGCTACTATGTTGTCAACGACAATTGACGTGTCTTTAAAGAAGAGTAGTTTCTTTTGTAGTGAATCTCCACTTCGGAGAGAATGCATCATCTCAAATGCATTACTTGAAAGTTCCCTATGAAAATTTTTGGAAAGACATTTCAAACGACCAATAGCTTCTTCAGGGAGCCTTGTGAAAATTTCGTCAACGATCGTTTGAAACCCAATGTTTTCCATTTTGCGGTGAACAAATGTGTCTTTGAAAGCCAAAGAGATTATAATGATATTGATAAACAAAAAAAACTTTGAAAATGATTGAGTAGATGGATGAAAGCGGTAATGATGAAAGCAGTTACCCAAATGTAAGGCAAATAAAATTATTTTATATACCCAATGAAGGCGGTTATGATTAAATAGATCGTGAGACTAACTTACTGTTAAAGAATATGATGCGACGATGGTTAGGCTTTTAATGCAAAACATTTCAAAAATAAGTTTTCATGGGAAAACTATAAAATTAAATATCAAGAAATCCAAAGGACAAATTTTAAACCTTAAAAAAACAGGTTATCATAATTACAATTAACCTCTTCATTTACCATAAGACGCATTTTAAACACTATAAATGATTATTTACCATTATCCGCATTTCAAAACTTCAACAATTGTCTTTTAAAATTTTCACATTTCTTGACTTACGAAACATCTGTTTAGGCACAATTCAACATCCACATAATCTAAATCAAACTCAGACACAATGAGAAGAATGCTTTCATCATCATGCTTTTATAAAGATTGCAATTACATCTAATAGCCTAAGAAACTCCCTACATCTACTATTAGCCTAAGCACTATTACATTGAAAACCTCTATTGAGCAGGATCTATCGAATATCATCTGTTGTTCTTTAAGATCTGTTGACCCGTAGCAGACCTTTGCTTCTTCAAACTTTCTCCAGACTATGTCTTCATCAGCAGAGGATCACTTGAAATAGATGTTCTCTTTGGGCAGAGTTTACCTCTGACAGACATTTAGAGGAACAGATGTTGTGTATTTGTAATTGAGAGGAAATTCTTCAAAAAACCTGTTGACTTACCAAATAATTAAAAAATAATAAAATTTCAAACCTCTGGCATAAAAAAAATAATAAAAAAATCTCTTCATTTAAAGACCAACAATACTCTACATAGTAAACACATGCTTCTACAACTCCAGCAGACACAGATGTTGCGAACCTCTGTTAGGCAACAACAAATGTTGCCAACAGTACTATTCATTTAAAGACCAACAATACTCTACATAGTAAACACATGCTTCTACAACTTCAGCAGACTCAGATGTTGGGAACCTCTGTTAGGCAACAACAGATGTTGGCAACAGTAGCAAGTCAAACAGCCGTTAGATTAGCAGAGGATCACTACTAAACAGATGTTCTCTTTGGGCAGACTTTACCTTTGACAGAGATTTAAAGTAACAGATGTTGAGTATTTGCAATTGAGAGGGGGAAATTATTCAAAAAACTGTTAACTTACCAAATAATAAAAAAATAATAAAATTTCAAACCTCTGGCGTAAAAAAAAACAATAAAAAAACTCTTCATTTAATGACCAACAGTACTCTACATGCTAAACACATACTTCTACCACTTCAGCGCACACGGAGGTTGAGAAGCTCTGTTAGGCAACAACAGATGTTGGCAACAATACTCTTCATTTAAAGACCAACAATACTCTACATAGTAAACACATGCTTCTACAACTTCAGCAGACACGGATGTTGTGAACCTCTGTTAGGCAACAACAGATGTTGGCAACAGTAGCAAGTCAAACAGCCGTTAGATTAGCAAAGGATCACTATTAAACAGATGTTCTCTTTGGGCAAACTTTACCTTTGACAGACATTTAAAGTAACAGATGTTGAGTATTTGCAATTGTAGGAATTTCTTCAAAAAACTGTTGACTTACCAAATAATAAAAAATAATAAAATTTCAAACCTCTGGCATAAACAAACAATAAAAAACTCTTCATTTAAAGACCAACAGTTAAAAAACAGATAGATATCAACATAATTTTTAACTATTTTTTAAGAAGGGACTTTTGATGTTTTGAATACATTATTATGCTTTCATCATCAGCAGATGATGATTTCGAGCAGATGTTCTCTTTTGGCAAACTTTAACTATGACAGATCTATACAGTAACATAAATTGATTCTTTGTAATTCTTCAAAAAAAAAATTTCAAGCACAATTCAACATCAACATAATCTAAATCAAACTCAGAGACAATTTCACATCTACATCAATATCGATCTGCAATACTCAGATGATATTAAAAATTACATAATAATACTTATGCACCCTAAAATTAGTAAAAATAAAATGCTCCACAAAGATTAATAGGATTAAAATTTAATTATGAGATTAAAATATCAACAATTACATCGAGTACTGAACAACGAAATTTTAAAAAAATCTAATAACAACACCAAGAAATTTAAGAATCTAACAGCAAAAATTAAGAGCTTTTAGCTTCAACTCCATCGAGTACTGAACCTCTCAATGTATATCTTTGACCATCGCCATGAACTCCACGGAAGTTGAAGGCATCGCCATTAGGTTTCTGGAAACCTGGTCTCTCGTGAACAGACCAAGATGCAGTCCATCAAAACACCTCTTCAGCTCTTGAAGAGTAGCCCTATCCTCATATACTTAATCCTCAACTTGCTTGATAAAGAGCTGCTTTAAATCATCGGAGCCTGCAGAAGTGTATGCATCTTATATGTATACATTCTATACATCAAAATTCCAAACTTTATGCATATTTTAATACAAAAAAGGCAGGAAAGAACAAACTGAATCTACTTATATATCTTATCAAATAAAATCTTATCTTACAGCAGAAGCAGATACTTTCTTGCGTTTAGTAGGAACCACTGTAGATTCTACATCATCTGCCCAAATCATTCATAATCATCATTTAGTCATAACCCAAATTAATTTAACTGTACATTTAATAATTGAAGAAATAGTGGTTAGAATTACCAGAATCAATCTGACCAAGGGTTTAGTTTCTACATAAAAGGGTTAATCCTCTCGCTTGATTCGGGCTCCGGTGATTACTGCAAAACAGAAAGCCGTTAGACTCGCCACGGGAGAATGGGGGTTCTCTCCGTGACCACCCTCCGGCGTGAGAATAAGTACAATGATCTCGATGAAGAAGAAGAAGTAGTAAAGGTGAAGTGAATGTAACTTGTGAGATCATACCTGCAATAACTTATTCATAACCGGTTTTGGCGGGAAAATGGTGTGACAGAGAGATAACAAAAAGTACTTTCCATAGGCGGTTATTCCTCTTTTCCGTTGATAGTTAACGTCACATTTTTTTTCACACGGATCGTGAGTGAGATCGATGGCTAGGGAGTTGCCACGTGGAAAGTGGGCTTGAGTAGACCCTTCCCTAAGTTGATGCTATCATTGAGATCAGATGAGCGTTCCAGATTGTGCCACGTCACAATTGGTTATAACTGAATGCCTGTGCACGATGAGCATTGACAACCTTCTAGAAGATCTACAGCTGTAAACCTTTATGCCCTTGCCACGTGTCTATTCTGTTGTAACAGAAAAAACTCTTTTGTTCAAGTCTTGATTCCAAGCGCGTGGAGATGTTAGGATCTTGTCTTTGAGTCTAACTGTATCCTTGCACGAGCCCACGCAAGGGTGTTAGTTGAATGTTAGTTTTATCCTTTCTCCGACGCATGATTATCGAAGATTGCTTTCTTCTATTTCTTTGTTTAGAACCACTGCGCAGCCGCGCAGGGTTCTGTTAAAGGTGTTCTTGGAACAGGACCATGGTATGGTCTCATGATCTTACGCGGGGTTTCCTAGACCATATTCCTTTCTTTGAATTGTTCCATCCTAAATCCTATTTAAGACTGTTGCGCAGCCGCGCATGGTCTCTATTCAAGATGTTTTGGGATAAGGTTGTGGTATGGTCCAATGTGCCTGTGCAAGGTTTTTGGGACCATACCCCTTCAAGTCCCCCCAGTCCAGTGTTGCTTCTATGCAAGCAGGTGGAGCACTGGACTATATAAAATGAAGTGTGCGGTTTTTGCTTTGAGAAGTACACGCTTGTTTTGGCGTGAAATATGAAGAATCTTTTTGTGGAAGATACTTGTTTCTTCAAGTTGAAATGCTCATGATTTCAAATTTTGAAAAATTTGACTCTTGTCAGATGAAAGGTACTGTGCTGACTGCTGATGTGTGACGGTTTTTGGTGACAGGCTGTGACTTGTCAGTTATTTATTAAATGTGCATCGTCACTTGTAAGGACCTGCAAAAATGTCCCAAAACGACCCGTACGTAGAAACCCAGACCCCTAAAACCCTAATCCTTGTGAAAAATCAAGAAATTTAATTTTATGGATCACTCGCGGGTCACGTAAGACTCAAGAGAAGCTTAAGCGGGGCGCGACAGCTTGATGGTTCGATCGGATAAGCTTTAGGCCACATGTCAGCCACGTGGCGGGCCTACGCGTGACACGCTAGCCCTAGCCGTAGCTAGGGTGGCCCTCGCGGGCCGCGTAAGATATTGTTAGAGTTTACGCGGGCCGCGACAAACTCAAATTTCAGCTATAAATTGGTCGTGCATAGGGCATTCATCTGTGCTCGAAAAATTTACTCTAAAACATTCTTTACTGCTCAAAGTCGTAGATTTAAGTAGGGAAACGCTGCTACAAGTACAGGGTATTAACTCGATCACTGCTACGATACAATGTCCGATCGATTGAAACCGATCCGATGGATGTTTAAGTGCTGCCCGAATTCGGGATATACTTTGTCATTCGTCGTGAGGGTTTTGATTTCGTGAGTTTATCGTAAATGTTGTATTAAGTTACTGACCTAGTTTCGTGTGCATTGTTATTTAACTAGGTTACGAGACTAAATCAGTAGGCAAAGTTATGTCCAACTAAACCTGCAATGTGAGTCATTCTCTTTTTATCAAACTGTTTTTATCAAACTTCAAATTATTTTCAAGTTATATTTTACAGGGGTTAAGTCTTTGTTATCTTAAATTACTGGTAGTAAGTGGGGTATTGTGCACATTACTATTGTTTTCTCACTTTTAGGTGGACGAACGTAAACAGTGATAATCATCACTATTGGGTGAAAGGACCCAATAGTGGTATGACCATCGTCACCAGGGGGTGACACTGGACCAGATAATTGTAAGATAATGGCAATTGTAATCGCTCTTAGTCCTGTAATTTATAACAATGTGTCGTTGACTCGCCAGTATTTACCCGCTGATAAAATATTTTTAAACATGTTTCAGGTGATTTACTATAAACCAGGGAAAACTGCCGCGTAGCACTACAGCTTGAAGAAAGTTGCTCAATAAAATAAATAAACATGTTTTTGTGTAAATAGGGAATTTTTCACGTGAAATTTCCTTATTATAAATTATGGGGTTTGTCCCAAGAATGTGAAATAAAATAATTGGGCATTTTCAGTTTAAAAGATCCTATTAAAATTTCCACTGCCAAAATAAACACTAATACCACGGGTTTCTGTCCCGCGGCTCCTGAAACGGGTAAAACCGGGTTGGGGGCCGTGTCAGAAAAAGGTGGTATCAGAGCCACTGATTTAAGCCAATTAAGTATTTAGAAATACTTAATTTTTCAGATTGCCATTTTGTGATTCAGTGAGAATTTAATTTAATAAATAAAATTTTAACTTAAATTTGTGTGTGTTTCTTCATGTGTGCTAACAACATGAATGAACTGTCGGAGGCACTCTGAAACTTTACTATCCATACCACCGATATAGATACCACAGGATACCCATCTGGCTACCAGGCGGATACCGAGGAACCACTAACATTCCAGGCCCAGGCCCAGGAGAAACCAAAGCCGAAAAAGAGGAGGAGAATCTTGGACTGGAAACGCGGGCGTAGGAAGAAGTCAGTTACCCAGAAGGTTAAAAAGACTGAGGATCCGAAAGATAAAGGTAAAGGAAAGGAGATCGGGGAAAGTTCCGGGCAAGCCCAGGAAATTCCACCATGGGAGGAGCTTGATCGCAAACTGGCGAATTATGACCTCATCGGACCTGCCGATGAAAACCTCTTCAATTTCCCTGCCCAATCACAACTTCCAATTAATTTGGAGCCTGCTATCCCAGATCCTATTGTCAACCACCAACTTCTACCCGGAGAATTGGAGGAATGGTGGACGAATGACTGGCAATTTCAGAACTTCATAAATAACCCCAATGTTTATTTTCCCCAGTTTGACCCTGAGCCTGCACCATACCCACCTATGAGCACAGAAAACTTAGCTGAACTCCGTCACTATGGTGAGGAACTGGTGGATGCAGGAAATAGAATTCGGGATGTGGGGGAGAAGATCTCATGGAAATACGACGAGCGGGAGCGTCGTTTCTGAAAGGCCAGCTGACTATGGTGGTGGTGTTTGTGTAATAATAATAATATAAAAACAATATAATAATAATAATAGTAATAATAAAATATTGTATAATAATAATTAAAATAAAACTTTTGTAAAATAAATGGTGTGTATTGAGGCATACTAATATATATAAAAATATGAAAGTCGCAAAGTCGACAATTTTGGCTATACGTGTTGACATGATTATGTGTGATTGCTTTATTGTGTTTGGTTGTTATCTATTTTGTGGTAATAAATTGCATATATTGTTAATCATTCAGATGGAAAATGTGGAAAACCAACCAGTCAATGAAGTTAATTAATCCGAGCAAAACAATGAGGATCATTTTCTTAATAGGCAAGATATAGAAAATATCGTTGCCCAGGGAATAGCCAATGTTATCCCAGCAATCGTCGCTGTTGTTAAAAATCCTGCTGATCCTTCACAAGCCAACCACAGCAAACGCACTTGGGATGATAATTTCAGTAACAGTGTAAATGGAGGCGGCAACAATGATAATAATGTGGTTCAAGCCCCAATACTCAAGAAAATGAAAGTTGCAACACCTGGTTGCACTTATAAAGAATTTCTTGCCTGTAAGCCAGTCGAATTTGTAGGCAATGAAGGGGCGACTGTTGCACTGCGTTGGTTAGAGAAAACCGAAGCAGTAATTAAAATAAGTAAATGCGCCGAAGAAGACAAGGTTATGTATGCATCTCACCTCTTCAAGGAAGAGGCATTGGAATGGTGGAATTCGGTGTTGCAAGCCAAGGGAAGTGACATGGCTTATGCCATGAGTTGGGAAGAATTTAAGCGATTGGTGGAAAGAAAATTTTGTCCCGACTATGAAAAGGAACAAATGAAAAATAAGTTTCTGAACAACCGAATGGTGGATGTTGACTGTCGAGGGTATACTTCGAAATTCTTCGAATATGCAAGAATTGTACCAAGTATGGCTTCGCCAGAACCGGTACTTATTTCTCGATATATTTGGAGTTTAATTAGCGAGATTCGTGATATCGTCAAAGCTGCGAGACCTCGTACAATTGACGATGCGGTGGAATTAGCCAACACCTTGACCGACGAACTGGTACGTAACAGGAAGAAGGAATTGGCTCAGAAAATCACCCAAGGATTCCGTGGGGGTAATACTAGTAGCAACTTCAAGAAAAAGGGAACTGGGCAATCCTCTACCCCGCCATTTTGCAGTACCTGTAAAAGAAAGCATTTTGGAAAATGCAAAGGGTATTGCAATTTCTTCAATAGACCAGGGCACCCAGAAGAAGAATGCAGGAGGAAGAAATCAATGATTTGCTACAACTGCGGCGAAGCAGGGCACTTTAGACCAGAATGCCCAAAATTAGTCAAGCCAGCTGATAACAAGGCCATACTTGCTGAAGGAACTAATAAGAAGAATGCCAGAGCCTTCCAGCTGACCACACAGTAAGCAGATCTGATTCCCGATGTAATAGCTGGTACGTTTCTGGTACACGACGTTTACGTAAAAGTATTATTTGACTCTGGTGCAAACCAAAGTTTTATAAATACTTCATTCTCCCAAGATCTTAAGCTACCCTTAACCAAACTTAGGCAGATTTATACGATAGAAACAGCAGATGGTAATTCTGTTAGCATAGATAAGGTTCTTCAAAAAAGGAAGATAGAACTTTCAGGCCACAAATTTTCTACAAACCTGCTACCCATGAATTTAGCTGGATTCGATGTCGTGCTAGGAATGGATTGGTTAGTAGCCAACCATGCTCGAATCCTCTGTAATAAGAACTCTATAGAAATTCATACACCCGCAGGGGAAATAATTATGATTACAGGAGATAAGCCACGTAAACCAATGAAGTTCATTTCAGTAATGAAAATTGCTAGTTATGAACGAAAACAAGGAATAGTGTATATGATTTCGGTAATCATTAACACTAAAAGTAAGGAACTTAAGGAAATTCCTGTATTATTAGAATACCCGGATGTATTCCCAGAAGAGCTACCAGGACTACCACCAGATAGGGAAGTAGAGTTTAGAATTCATCTAATTCCTGGAACTACACCAATAGCCAAGGCACCCTATCGACTAGCACCCACCGAAATGTTAGAACTGAAAAAGCAGTTAGATGAATTGCTAAGTAAAGGATTCATACAACCTAGTTCATCTCCTTGGGGAGCACCAGTGTTGTTTGTGAAAAAGAAGGATGGGTCGATGCGAATGTGTATCGATTATAGGGAATTGAATAAGGTTACAATTAAGAATCGATACCATTACCTAGGATTGATGATCTTTTCGATCAACTTCAGGGAGCTAGATATTTTTCTAAGATAGATTTACGCTCCGGATATCATCAGTTGAGGGTATAAGAAGAAGACATACCTAAAACTGCTTTCAGAACCAGGTATGGTCACTACGAGTTTACAGTCATGCCTTTTGGACTAACAAATGCCCCTGCATCATTTATGGACATGATGAATAGGATCTGTAAACCATATTTGGATAAATTTGTAATTGTCTTTATTGACGATATACTTATTTATTCCAAAAGTCAGGACGAGCATAGTGAGCACCTGCATGTACTTTTAACTCTGTTAAGAAAGGAAAAGCTTTACGCTAAATTCTCGAAGTGTGAATTTTGGCTACAGGAGGTGCAATTTTTGGGTCACATGGTGAATCATGAAGGTATTCATGTAGATCCTTCTAAGATAGACGCGATCACAAATTGGAAGATCCCTCAATCAGCTACGGAAGGTAGGAGTTTTCTAGGATTAGCTGGATACTATAGGCGATTCATTAAAGATTTTTATAAGATAGCTGTGCCATTAACTAAGTTAACCTGTAAAACAGTTAAGTTTGAATGGGGACCCAAGCAAGAAGAGGCCTTTAAGATTTTAAAGCAAAGGTTAACAAACGCCCCAATTCTTGCCTTACCAGAAGGGACAGAAGATTTTGAAGTTTATTGTGACGCTTCTAAGCTAGGATTGGGATGTGTGCTGATGCAACGCAAAAAGGTAATTGCATATGCCTTAAGGCAATTGAAAAAGCACGAGGAAAATTAAACGACTCATGACTTAGAGTTAGGAGCCATCATTTTTGCCCTTAAAATTTGGAGACATTATCTGTACGGAAGTAAGTTTACAGTCTATACAGATCATAAGAGTTTAAGGTACATATTTGGGCAAAAAGAATTAAACATGAGGCAAAGAAGATGGATGGAAATTCTAAGTGACTACGACTGTGATATTCAATATCACGAAGGGAAGGCGAATGTAGTAGCAGATGCCTTAAGTCGTAAGTATCATGAAAAGCAACGACGAGTTCGTGCTCTTAGATTAAATCTCCAATTAGACTTAATGGAACAACTCAAGAACGTTCAGGAAACAGCAATCAAGGATGATGCTGAAGGAATGAAAGGAAGGACAAAATAATTAGAGCGAGGGACGGATGGAATTTGGAGATTCCACAAGAATAGGATTTGGGTACCTAAGCAAGGAAATTTAAGAGATAAAATTTTAGAAGAAGCCCATAAATCTAGATATACTATGCACCCTGGTAATAACAAGATGTACCAAGATTTGAGAAATAGTTTCTGGTGGATATGAATGAAAAAGGACATAGCTAGATATGTTTCTAAGTGTCTAACTTGTTCACAAGTGAAGGCAGAGCACCAGAAACCTTCAGGTTTACTTCTACAATTAGAAATGCCAGTATGGAAATGGGAACTAATCACAATGGACTTTGTTACTAAGTTACCCAAAACCAGGAAAGGTAACGATGCAATCTGGGTAATTGTGGATCGATTAACCAAATCAGCCTACTTCCTGCCGATGAAGGAAACCTTTAGCATGGAAAGATTAGCAAAGTTGTACGTAGACGAGGTAGTATCCTTACATGGTGTCCCACTCTCCATAGTATCGGATAGGGATAGTCGTTTCACTTCGCATTTCTGGACAAGTTTCCAAGAAGCAATGGGGACCCGACTGAATTTAAGTACTGCATACCATCCCCAAACAGACGGACAGAGTGAAAGGACAATCCAAACCCTGGAAGACATGCTCAGGGCATGTGTGATAGATTTTGGTGGAAACTGGGATGACCACCTACCCTTAATCGAATTATCCTATAACAATAGTTATCATGCAAGCATCGAAGCTGCCACGTTCGAAGCATTGTATGGACGAAAGTGTAGAACTCCAGTTTGTTGGGCAGAAATAGGAGAAAGTCAATTATCAGGTCATGAGATTGTACAGGAAACCACCGACAAAATAACTCAAATCAAGGAAAGACTGAAAACGGCTCGAGATCACAAGAAGAGTTATGCTGACACACGACGTAAGCCATTAGAATTTCAAGTTGGAGACAAGGTACTCTTGAAAGTTTCTCCTTGGAAAGGAGTAGTTCGGTTCGGTAAGAAGGGAAGGCTAAGTCCAAGGAACACAGGACCATTCCCAGTGATCTAGCGAATAGGACCAGTTGCCTATCGCCTACAACTACCAGAAGAGCTAGCTGGAGTACATGACGTGTTTCATGTATCTAACCTCAAGAAGTGTTTATCTGACGAATCCTTGGTAGTACCTCTTCAAAATATAGAGGTAAATGAAAAGTTGAAATTTGTGGAGAAACCGCTTCAAATAGAAGACAGAAAGGTCAAGTTTCACAAACACAAAAGACTAGTACTGGTCAAAGTCAAGTGGGATTCAAAAAGAGGACCTGAATATACATGGGAGCTGGAATCAGAAATGAAACAGAAGTATCCTCACCTGTTCTAGTAAATCTCGAGGATGAGATTTTAAATAAGGTGGGGAGGATGTAAGGACCTGCAAAAATGTCCCAAAACGACCCGTACGTAGAAACCCGGACCCCTAAAATGTCACACCCCTTTCTAAGGCGGAAGCACGAGGTGTGATCATGAAAGGTTTTCATTGCATACGATTGGTAAACATACTACTTGCTCATGAAAAATAACTCCAAATGCCAAACATTACATAACTGAAAACGTAGTTTAAGTGTTTACATCACAAGACAGCATATTGTCTAAAAAGTTTACAACTTTATTCAAAGGTAAACATAAACAACATCCAAGAGCAAGAGTATGACCGCACGCACATCCACTTTAGTCACCTGAAATACATGTGAGTTTTTGGAAAATCGTCAACATAATGTTGGTGTGAATTCATGCAGTTTTTGTATTGAACGTTTGTATACTTTGTATGAAAACATGGTATGTAATTTGCATGTATCAAGTATTTCTGTATGTATCGAGATTGTTAATGGGTTGCAAGGCCATTAACATGTGACACGACATAGGAAGCATCCAAACCATAGGCATTTTTCTAGTTGTCGATTCACGACGGAGACACAAAAGCACTGCTTGGTACTAGTTATCACCAAGAGTGTGGCTGCCCAAAAACCCATTAGATCTAACCTTTTGTTCTGCGGTCTTAGTATGTACACGATTAATGGTGCTTCTGGTACCCTATTCGTGACACGATTTCAAGTATCATTCCTTAGTTCTTGTATCCATCATACCATAACACATGTATTTTCCCCAAGTTTAAAAGTATGTAAAAGTTTAAAAGTGGGGATATGAACTCACTTTTCTGTAAACATTTAGTAACATGTACTTCACCCCCGAAGTTATAAAACTGAAAACAGTTAAAAGAAAAGGGGGAGCATGAACTCACAACTTTGCGTTTCTTGCGCCGTAAACTTCACCGGGTTTTGCTTATATAGCGTCGTGACCTATACGTGTTTTATTAACGTTAGTCACTAGACTTGTATCGCACAAATATAAGTCACCATCTTTTATGTATTTGTTCTTGTGTTAAAAATAATTTATATTTTTTACTATGTATCTTACTTATATTATTTTCTCAAAATCAATATAAGTATCTTGTATTTTTTCACCCGAGTTATGTATTTTGTCCAAAACTTCATTTCATGTTCATAACTTGTCCAAGTTATATAATCTATCAAGTAATATATTTTTATAAATATATTTTCTTGTATTTGTCTATGCATGTTGTATGTGTATTTTTGTATTTTCACTCCTCAGGAGTATTTAGTGTATTTTCAAGTCCTAATACACTATTCACATGTAATACATACTACATACACTTAGCACAAAATTTGGTGATCAATAAATATATATATTTTCCTCAAAAATATACATATTTAATATCAATTTTTATCTTGAAGAAATCATCATTTCTTAACTTGAAGTTTACATAAAAATTAGGGAAACCTTGGTAAATATTTTTGGGTGAATCTTTAGGGAATAAGTTTCACCAAAACTTATATTTTTCTAAGTGTCAAAATTTATAGAAATTTTGACATGGTTTCCCCTAAAAATGGAGGTTTCCCATATTTTCAAAACATGTGTTTATTTTCTTTTAAAATCATCACAAACAATCAACAACTCATTCAACACTTACCGAGTGTCAAAATCAAGTATATTACACTATATCATGAACTTGAAATTTTTGTAAAAACTTGTAGTAACTTACCATGTTATTTAGTAGGTTGAGTTACCCTTAAAAACATGGTTATTTGTTTGTAAATCACTTTATTAAAAGATTTAGTCATTTACAACTTGTAGGATGATTTTTCTAAAAATACTTATTTGGTATTTTTCTTGTTACAATCATGTTCCTAGTCTTGTTTAAACACTAAAAATATGATTAGTTTACTTAGAAACCATGACTTTGTAAATCTCATAAATAAACTTGGTTTCTTGGGAAAATTATTTTTGTAATCATCTATTTACAAGATTTGTATTTTGTTTAAACCATCTTTACATATGAAAATCACTTTCATCATTCAAGTTCATGAAGACATAAAGTATGATGATCTTGGTCTTTCACAAGATCACCACTTTAACTTACTAGATCATGTGTTTAATCACAATCTAGTAGGTTTCTTATGATGTCTAACATCACTAACACAAATCATCATTCATCAAGAAGCAAATCATCATCATTTACATGTATTCTTATGTATTTAAGCTTATGTTAAGGTATCATGATCATGTTCTTTTGTGTTCTTGTGATTAACAATATTCATCATCTTTTAACCATCAAAATATGAAATAACAAGTTACAAGGAGCTTACTACTAGCATAAGGGCTAGGGAAGAACTCAAGAAGTTGAGGATGGCAAATGTGATGGTTAAAAGCAAATGGAGAAGGTTCTTCGAGATCTACAAGCTCTAAACCTCCTTAAACACCTTGTTGCACCTTAGGTTAAGCTTGGAATGGATGAACTTGATTGAAGAATGATGGTGGTGTAGGGTGGTGTCACACACCAACCGATGGCGGAATCATCGGGGCATGGCACTGAGCGAAACAGATTGTCCAAAAGTTTCCATAACAATTATCATTACTATTCAATTTAAAATAACATGTCCCATACCATGTCTCAAACAGTAAACAAATTATTACAGATAAAAACTAGGCAAATAATTCTGTTCCGACAACTCAGATTTAAAATAGAGCGATTGTTTATCTGTTTCTAGAGACCCTTGATTCGATTCCTACAGACAACTATTTGTTGGGCTCTAAAGCTTTATTCTAGCTTCACTTTCCTACCACGTGTGCATCCTAAGCACCTGTCACATACGTTAAAATAAAGTCAATACATAAAATGGAAAGGTGAGTATACAAGTTTGATAGTAGCATATAAAGTTCGAATTCATTTACACATAACCAGCACGTACACATAGTGAAATGAAGCACGTTAGTTATCGACATAGATCCATCGATACCAATGACTGCGGGTTGACTGCCAAATGCAGTTCGCAATACATGATTACCACCGTAACCATGCAAGTAATTGTCCTTAACAACCCCCGCGAACGGGTGCTGAGTCCAAACTATAGTACTATCGTTGCTAAGGCAGGTAGACAGCATTCCATATGTAAACATAACAAACAAGCATTCATAAGCCACGTAATACATGCATTAACGGTTAGCATTCAAATAGTATTGAGAAGTGTGTTCATTGTGATTTGAATAGTTGTAACGTATGTAACACCCAAAAGTGCATAAAGCAAAAAGGGATCGAGTATACTCACAGCGGTTGATGGATTGAAGGGAGCGCTTGGCGAGTAAAGTTAGCCTGAATAGTTTGATAGCATAGTAGTAAGCAACGCGTAAAACGGAAAACAAGTATTGGAGAGTCGGACAGCTGGTCGATCGGACGGTAGTTCGATCGGACGGCTGACCGTTCGGTTGACAGTCCGTTCGGTCCGCTGTCCGGTCGGTCGGTAGGCCGATCGGATGGCTGTTCGAGTGGATTGTTTCTTCCTTTGAGAAGGATGTGTTTGTGTATGATGGCTTGTCTTTTGAAGTTTTCGTTGTAGCATTTGAAAACATTGAAGTACCTTTACCCTTCAGGTCGGTCGATCGGACGGCTGTTCGATCGGCCGGCAACCCGATCGGTTAGGTATTTTAATGAATTGTAGTGATTTGCTTTGGATCGGACAGGTGTTCGATCGGACAGGTCAACAAGTCAAAACATAATGATTTGTAAAATGACGCAATAATACGGCTTGCTGACCGATCGGTTGGCAAGTCAACAATAGTCAACAACTTTAAATGAAATGCATAGTATGATGCAGTCAATCGGTTAGCTGATCGATCGAACACTAATGCTGTTCGATCGGACAACATTCATGAACAATCATGACGAGTTCTCAGCAGGGTGTCACCTGATCGGACGGCTGTTCGATCGGGTGGCACTCCTAGTGCATCGAACATGTTGAAAAATCGATTAAGTGTTGAAGTATAGTATCTCATGATCCGAAGAGTAATCCGATCGGGCAGTAGTTCGATCGAATAACAGTTCGTTCAATACTAGTCTTCAAAATAAATTGATTAAGCGTGGGACCATGTGTTAACCAATCGGCTGGCCAGTCGATCGGGTGACTATCCGATCGGCTGGCTGTCCGTTCGGTCAGCACCCTGACCTGACCAGCCTACTCGTCTAACACTTGGTTGTTCTGTTTGTTTGTCGTTTTATTGAGGTATTTTGACAACGAGTCGAACCATAGATCCCTCGTCCTTACTTGGTTCCCCTGGTCGAACAGGAATCACCCCAAATCCGGCCGGTGAACTGTTCGGAAAGGAGTTTAACGTTTAACCCGAAATCAGTTAACCTCGTGGATAGAATCCGGATCTTGAGCCATGTAACCACCGGAGTGATTTGTAAACCGGCACAGGCTCCGTTTCTATCGGTTTGAAGGCATTGAGTGAAAAAGAGTTGAAAGAAAGTTGGAAAATCCATCTTTCAATCCCTTTCACTGTGTATATGTTTAGATCTATGAAAGATCTTTGTTTGTTTATGTGGAAATCGGCTAGATCCAAGTTATTCTTGGTGGATTGAAGCCAAAACATGAAGTTCTTCAAGAACCCATGATGATATCATCCTAGAACACTTGAATCTTGATGATTTCACGGTTGAAAGTTAAGATTTAAAAGATAGAAAGGTGTAGGAGTGCGTGCAGATCAAGAAAGTACAAGATTTAGAACGAAATCTTACCGGAATCGAGAGGAATCTGAAAAAAGCTGAGCTAAGCGTGCTGGTCGAACAGAGGTTTCCAAAAGTGGAAAGGATGACAATGACAGGGGTATTTATAGGATGCCAAATGGGGAAAGTGCTGGCCGATCGGCCAGGCAGCTCGATCGGACAGCCTGTCCGATTGGACAGCAATCCGATCGGCTGGCTGTTCGATCGACTGGTAGCCTGATCGATTAGCTGCACGCCTCGAGTGTTCGGTGTGACTATTTTTGATATTTCGATTTTGGTTGCGAGCGGTTCGATACGATAGGGTTTCCTAGTCAAATTACTTTTAATCCCAACCACTCATATCTTGCGCTATCCTTTCTCCACTAATTATCATAGTTCGATTGTGATTCGAGTTCGATGTCGATTGAGTTCGTTTGCATTTTGAGTTTCGATTGAATTCCACAACATACATAATTAAACATGCACAAGTAACACGTAAGGCACACACACACATGTATAACAATATTCCAAATGCGTAGTTCGAGTTGCGATTCGATTCGATTTGATTAGTATAGCTTGATTATCGTTCAGTTAACTTTATCGCATTGTTACTTCCTATAATTCACAGTCGTAGGTCGATTGAATAGCGATTAACATAAGTTGATTATTGTAGTTATAGACACTTACTCCCCATAATAGCTAAAATAAAAGAAATCTATTATTAATCGGCTGCGCGAAATCGGTCGTTGACTTTGACCTTGACTTTGACTTTGACTTCTTGAAAACACGGGGTGTTACAGCCTCCCCTTGTTTAGGGAATTTCGTCCGGAAATTAAACTGATAGTTGTACCACACCGTGAATCACGTTTGAGAACTTTCTCTTTCTAGACTTTCTCTTTAAACAACTGCGGGTACTTCGCCTTCATGTCGCTTTCGAGTTCCCAAGTGAACTCTGCGCCTCGTTTGCCTTCCCATCGAACTTTCACAATAGGAATGCGAGAGCGTCTGAGTTGCTTGGTTCGGTGATCCATGATTTCGACAGGCTTCTCCACGAAGTGTAATGTTTCGTTCTCTTGCAGGTCATCGAGTGAAACGTGTAAGTCGTGGTCGGCTAGGCATTTTCGGAGGTTTGACACGTGGAAAGTCGGGTGGACGTTACTAAGTTCCTCCGGTAGTTCGAGTCTGTAGGCGACTTTTCCGATCCTTTCCATAATCTTAAAAGGTCCAACATATCGAGGCGCGAGCTTCCCTTTCTTGCCGAATCGGACCACACCCTTCCAAGGTGACACCTTTAGGAGTACGTAGTCACCAATGTCAAATTCAAGGGGCTTGCATCGTCTATCGGTATAACTTTTCTGTCGATTCCAAGCTTTTACCAGGTTGTCTCGAATTTGGAAAATTCTGTCTGTCGTTTCTTGTAATAGCTCAGGACCGGTTAATTGCGAATGACCAATCTCGTGCCACACAATAGGCGATCGACATCTTCTTCCATATAAAGCCTCGAATGGTGCCATTTGAATGCTGGAATGATAGCTGTTGTTATACGAGAATTCAACTAACGGCAGGTATTTATCCCAATTACCACCGAAGTCTATGACACACGAACAGAGCATGTCTTCAAGAGTATGAATCGTTCTTTCAGTCTGATCGTCGGTTTGAGGGTGGAAAGCGGTACTTAGATTTAGCGATGTACCGAGTGCCGTTTGAAACATTTCCCACAGTCGTGAGGTAAACCGAGCATCACGATCAGAGATGATGTCACGAGGCGTCCCATGATTACAAATGATCTCGTCGGTGTAGATTCGGGCTAATCGTTCTACCTTGTAGTCTTCCCGTATCGGCAAAAAGTGAGCTGATTTAGTCAAACGGTCGACCACAACCCAAATGCTGTCGTGACCTGATGACGTGTGTGGTAGCTTTGTTATAAAGTCCATAGCTATACTCTCCCACTTCCACATGGGGATCGGTGATTGTTCGAGTAAGCCAGAGGGTCTTTGATGTTCAGCCTTGACTCTTGCACAGGTTAGGCATTTTCCAACATAGAGAGCAATATCCCTCTTCATGCCCGGCCACCAGTACTTATAGCGAAGGTCCTGGTACATTTTGTCGGCACCGGGATGAATAGAATACCGGGATTTGTGGGCTTCGTCCATCAAGATCTGTCGCAAATTGGTCCGTTTGGGGATCCAAATTCGGTCCAGAAATTGGAATATCCCATTCGACTTGCTCACAAGCTGGGCTCCATCGTGGTAGATTCTTTCTTTCTTCAGAGTGCGTTCGTTAAAACATGCATGCTGAGCTTCACGGATGAGGGTTTCGAGATCGTATTGGGCTTGAACATTACGAGTGCTAAGCAGATAGCTCCGTCTGCTGAGTGCGTCGGCAACAACATTTGCTTTGCTTGGGTGATAACGAATCTCACAGTCGTAATCGTTGAGAAGTTCTACCCATCGACGTTGACGCATATTAAGTTCCTTCTGATTAAAGATGTGTTATAGGCTCCTATGATCGGTGAAGATCGTACACTTGGTACCATACAGGTAGTGTCGCCAAATCTTTAACGCAAAAACAACTGCGCCTAGCTCGAGATCATCGGTTGTATAGTTCTTCTCGTGGATTTTGAGCTGACAAGATGCGTAAGCTATAACCTTGTCCCGTTGCATGAGGACACAACCAAGACCAAGGTTGGAAGCATCACAGTAGACAATGAAATCGTTGTTTTCGTCGGGTAATGTGAGAACAGGAACATTGCAAAGCATGTGCTTGAGGGTTTGGAAGGCAGATTCTTGTTTAGTTCCCCAAACAAAAGGCTTGTCTTTATGCGTGAGAGCGGTAAGCGGCACAACGATCTTTGAGAATCCTTCGATAAATCGTCGGTAATAGCCCGCTAGTCCGAGGAAAGAACGGACTTCAAATGGGTTCTTAGGTGTAATCCAACTCTTGACAGCTTCAATCTTCGCAGGATCGACGTGAATTCCTTGATTATTTACGATGTGACCCAGAAACTGAACCTCCTCCAACCAGAATTCACACTTGGAGAACTTGGCATAGAGTTGGTTCCCCTGGAGTAGCTCGAGAACCAAACGTAGATGTTGCGCGTGTTCGGTCTTCGACTTGGAATAGATCAAGACATCGTCGATAAATACGATGACGAAACGGTCGAGATATGGTTTACACACGCGATTCATCAGATCCATGAAAACCGCAGGTGCGTTGGTTAAACCAAAGGGCATAACGACAAATTCATAGTGGCCGTATCGAGTATGAAACGCGGTTTTGGGTATATCCTCCTCTTGGATACGTAGCTGGTGATATCCCGAGCATAGATCGATCTTCGAGAAGCACGTAGCACCTTGTAGCTGATCAAATAAATCATCGATATGAGGTAGGGGATAGCGGTTTTTGATAGTTATCTTATTCAATTCCCGATAGTCGATGCACATCCTGAACGACCCATCCTTCTTTTTGACGAAAAGGACTGGCGCGCCCCAAGGAGAGGTGCTCGGGCGAATGAAGCCTTTCTCAAGTAATTCCTGGAGTTGGTTTGAGAGTTCGCGCATTTCGGATGGCGCGAGTCGGTAGGGAGCTTTGGCAAATGGGTTGGCTCCAGGAATGAGGTCGATACGAAAGTCGATATCACGACTTGGCGGTAGTCCGGGAAGATCCTCTGGAAAAACATTAGGAAATTCTCGAACCACAGGAACGTCTTTCACTTCCTTCTTCTCTTTCTTTTCCTTCTTCGCTACTACAATGTTAGCCAAGAAAGCCCTGTATTCCTTGCGGAGATACTTGCTAGCTTGAACACATGACATGAGCTTGAGACCTTTCGAAGTAGTATCACCGTAAACACACAATAAATCACCATTCGCGAGCGAGAATCGAATCATCTTGTCGAAGCACACAACTTCAGCATGGTTTTCGCGAAGAAAGTCCATGCCGACTATAACGTCAAAACTTCCGAGTTGCATCGGAATAAGGTCGATTGGGAAGATGTGATTGTTGAGCTCAAGAGTACAATCACGAAGTACAGAATTTACGGCGACAGTTCTTCCGGTAGCGACTTCGACATCAAACGTCGAGGATAGTTGGGATCGTTTACGACTAAGGAGTTTCTCGAATTCGAACGACACAAAGCAATTATCGGCTCCAGTATCAAACAAACATGAAGCATAAATACCATTCACAAGGAACGTACCATTGACCACGTTGTTGTCGGCTTGGGCTTGACGCACGTTGATGTTGAAAGTTCGTGCGCGTGCTGCTTGTTGTTGTTGCTGCCGGTGTTGCTGCTGCTGAGGTTGCTGCTGCTGGGGCTCTTGTTTCACAACCCTGTTCGGGCACATGTTGGCGAAATGGTTAGGATCGCCACATGCGAAGCAGGCTCTGGCTTTGACCGCGGGTGCCGGAGGAGCTTGTTGACCCTGAGGGGCGGTGAGTAGAGCTTGATGAGCAGTAGCTTGTCGAACACGGTAGTTGGTAGTAAAATGGCCGTACATATTGCAATGAGCATAAAAACGGCAAGCAATGGCAGTCGGGTGGTGGTAGGTTCAAGTAGGGCAGAGTGGGTGTGGCCCAGTGTATGCACACTTTGCAGGCGGTGCATTAGCCACAGGCGCCGCTACTTGACGCTGTTGGGCTGGTACAGCTTGAATCGGTGCAGCAGTGATCGCACAGTTCTTGTTGCTGGAGTTGTTCTTTCTCTTGTTCTTCCTCTTGTTGCTCGACGAGGTGGTGGTTTCAGCAGTTGGTGCGGTGGTGGTAGCTTGATGCAGGTGCTTCGAAGTTTTATCCCAGACGCCAGCCTTGACCCTCTTGTCGTTGATTTCGGCGGCCAGTAGGTAAGTCTCTTCGATCGTCTTTGTCTTAGCCGCTTGCACGAAATCTGCAACGCAGTCGGGCAAAGCTCGGATATACTTCTTGATTGTGATCTCCGGAGTCTTGACTTGGTCGGGACAGATGATGCTGAGCTGTTTGAAGCGAGCAGTGAGCGCAGCATTGTCACCTTCATGTTGATGTATGTGCCAGAATTCATCCTCTAGCTTTTTGACGTTCATGAGGAGGGCAGAATTCTTCTAGCATGACTTCTTTGAGCTCGTCCCACGACAGACCGTAGGCTGCATTGTTCCCTCGCTTGTTTCTCTCGGCCGTCCACCAGTCTAGTGCACGAGACTGGAAAACGCCGGTAGCATTCAGAGTACGGAGGTCATCGGGGCAACCACTTTGTCGTAGAGTGACCTCAATGGAATCAAACCATTGGAATAGTGCAGTAGGACCTCCCTCGCCAGTGAATTCTTTTGGCCCACACGACTTGAATTGCTTGAAATTGAAGGCCTTGGCGGTAGCTTTAGGAGTTTCGATCCTTGATTCCTCAGATGATTTGCTGGCATTCTCGTAAACATCACTCACGGCCTTTGCTACACTTTTAGCGATGATGGCAGCAAGGCATTTGTCTCTCTTTTCTTGACGGGAAAGTAAGGGATGGCGGGATCCAGATGACATTGTCTGCAACAGACATCGTCACAGGACTCAACACATTGCATTCGAATCTCACCCCACACGTCTACTACTTACTAAAGCTCAGGAACACAATGTAACATGTATCACATAACACATAGGCATATAATCACATATTCACATAAACACGGAAGCACATAAGCATGTAGGGCACAGAATCACAGAAGCACATAGTTCTCCTAAGCACATATTTTACGTGTATCCACCTTCTTATGGTTATACGTGTTCCTTTATCATTTAAGAGGTAGTCAGAATACCGAAACCTATCATTCACAGTTCGCGAGCATTCAAATATAGCATTCGCGTTTGATATATCAAGTCGTGTAGTATAAGCGTATAACGTAGCATAAAGTCGTCCACAACTTAGCGATTTGTTGGCGTTTTGAGATAGAAATGTAGTGCGGGTCGTGCATGTCGATCGATGTGAAAACAAAGTTGAGTAAGTTTCCCAAAATTTAAACACATAAACAGGTAAATTCACTTATAAACACATAAAATCAACGAGTCATCAGAGTCGGCAGTTGCGGGCTCAGAATCGAAACACATAAAAATCGAGGAATGGATTGTCAGCGGCTAGTAGACTTCGACTACCCAAAGTGTTTCGACTATTCTCAAGGACTTGTTGTACACGTTCGACCTTCAGGGCAGTGCCTCTGCCTCGATTCTTGGGTGTTGGGCACGCATCCCGTTAGTCGTATCGTGACTTCAGGTCATTGGAGTCCGTCGAGACTTTGGTGAGAGTTTTGTAAAATGAGCGGAACAAGTCGTCAAGGTTAGGGTTTCACCGCTAGCTTAACCACTCCCTTCCTGTTTTTAATAAAATAGAGGAGATTATTCATCAAAATACGGATTTCACTCCTGATTTGGCATAATTCTCCTCGTTTGTAGATGAAATGCGGGTTGATTAAGCAACTTTAGTCGAGAGTTTGCGGTTTTCACACCTAATCTCAACTTAATTGCTCATTCAAAGCTTGAAAATTCGTGTGTAGTGATAGTGTAGCATAAGCGAGAGTAGTGAGAAATAAGCTCGTACTTAATCCCTACTGGATGTACTCAAGTTGGTCTATTGGTTCTTAACTATAGACTAGGTATCTAGGACATCGACCTGGACTAGGTCGTGTCTTGCCTAATTCTCTATAGTTTTGGCTCTGATACCAATCTGTCACACCCCAACCGATGGCGGAATCATCGGGGCATGGCACTGAGCAAAACAGATTGTCCAGAAGTTTCCATAACAATTATCATTACTATTCAATTTAAAATAACATGTCCCATACCATGTCTCAAACAGTAAACAAATTATTACAGATAAAAACTAGGCAAATAATTCTGTTCTGACAACTCAGATTTAAAATAGAGTGATTGTTTATCTGCTTCTAGAGACCCTTGATTCGATTCCTACATACAACTATTTGTTGGGCTCTAAAGCTTTATTCTAGCTTCACTTTCCTACCACGTGTGCATCCTAAGCACCTGTCACATACGTTAAAATAAAGTCAATACATAAAATGTAAATGTGAGCATACAAGTTTGATAGTAGCATATAAAGTTCGAATTCTTTTACGCATAACCAACACGTACACATAGTGAAATGAAGCACGTTAGTTATCGACATAGATCCATCGATACCAATGACTGCGGGTTGACTGCCAAATGCAGTTCGCAATACATGATTACCACCGTAACCATGCAAGTAATTGTCCTTAATAACCCCCGCGAACGGGTGCTCAGTCCAAACTATAGTACTATCATTGCTAAGGCAGGTAGACAGCATTCCATGTGTAAACATAACAAACAAGCATTCATAAGCCACGTAATACATGCATTAATGGTTAGCGTTCAAATAGTATTGAGTAGTGTGTTCGTTGTGATTTGAATAGTTGTAACGTATGTAACACCCAAAAGTGCATAAAGCAAAAAGGGATCGAGTATACTCACAGCGGTTGATGGATTGAAGGGAGCGCTTGGCGAGTAAAGTTAATCTGAATAGTTTGATAGCATAGTAATAAGCAACACGTAAAATGGAAAACAAGTATTGGAGAGTCGGACAGCTGGTCGATCGGACGGTAGTTCGATCGAACGGTTGACCGTTCGGTTGACAGTCCGTTCGGTCCGCTGTCCGGTCGGTCGGTAGGCCGATCGGATGGCTGTTCGACTGGATTGTTTCTTCCTTTGAGAAGGATGTGTTTGTGTATGATGGCTTGTCTTTTGAAGTTTTCGTTGTAGCATTTGAAAACATTGAAGTACCTTTACCCTTCAGGTCGGTCGATCGGACGGCTGTTCGATCGGCCGGCAACCCGATCGGTTAGGTATTTTAATGAATTGTAGTGATTTGCTTTGGATCGGACAGGTGTTCGATCGGACAGGTCAATAAGTCAAAACTTAATGAATTGTAAAGTGACGCAATAATACGGCTTGCCGACCGATCGGTTGGCAAGTCAACAATAGTCAACAACTTTAAATGAAATGCAAAGTATGATGCAGTCGATCGGTTAGCTGATCGATCGAACACTAATGTTGTTCGATTGGACAACATGCATGAACAATCATGACGAGTTCTCAACAGGGTGTCACCTGATCGGACGGCTGTTCGATCGGGTGGCACTCCTAGTGCATCGAAAATGTTGAAAATCGATTAAGTGTTGAAGTATAGTATCTCATGATCCGAAGAGTAATCCGATCGGGCAGTAGTTCGATCGAATAACAGTTCGTTCAATACTAGTCTTCAAAATAAATTGATTAAGCGTGGGACCATGTGTTAACCGATCGGCTGGCCAGTCGATCGGCTGACTATCCGATCGGCTGGCTGTCCGTTCGGTCAGCACCCTGACCTGATCAGCCTACTCGTCTAACACTTGGTTGTTCTGTTTGTTTGTCGTTTTATTAAGGTATTTTGACAACGAGTCGAACCATAGATCCCTCGTCCTTACTTGGTTCCCCTGGTCGAACAGGAATCACCCCAAATCCGGCCGGTGAACTGTTCGGAACGGAGTTTAACATTTGACCCGAAATCGGTTAACCTCATGGATAGAATCCGGATCTTGAGCCATGCAACCACCGGAGTGATTTGTAAACCGGCACAGGCTCCGTTTCTATCGGTTTGAAGGCATTGAGTGAAAAAGAGTTGAAAGAAAGTTGGAAAATCCATCTTTCAATCCCTTTCACTGTGTATATGTTTAGATCTATGAAAGATCTTTGTTTGTTTATGTGGAAATCAGCTAGATCCAAGTTATTCTTGGTGGATTGAAGCCAAAACATGAAGTTCTTCAAGAACCCATGATGACATCATCCTAGAACACTTGAATCTTGATGATTTCACGGTTGAAAATTAAGATTTAAAAGATAGAAAGGTGTAGGAGTGCGTGTAGATCAAGAAAGTACAAGATTTAGAACGAAATCTTACCGGAATCGAGAGGAATCTAAAAAAGATGAGCTAAGCGTGCTGGTCGAACAGAGGTTTCCAAAATTGGAAAGGATGACAATGACAGGGGTATTTATAGGATGCCAAATGGGGAAAGTGCTGGCCGATCGGCCAGGCAGCTCGATCGGACAGCCTGTCCGATCGGACAGCAGTCCGATCGGCTGGCTGTTCGATCGGCTGGTAGCCTGATCGATCAGCTGCACGCCTCGAGTGTTCGGTGCGATGCTTTTTGATATTTCGATTTTGGTTGCGAGCGGTTCGATATGATAGGGTTTCCTAGTCAAATTACTTTTAATCCCAACCACTCATATCTTGCGCTATCCTTTCTCCACTAATTATCATAGTTCGATTGTGATTCGAGTTCGATATCGATTGAGTTCGTTTGCATTTCGAGTTTCGATTGAATTCCACAACATACATAATTAAACATGCACAAGTAACACGTAAGGCACACACACACATGTATAACAATATTCCAAATGCGTAGTTCGAGTTGCGATTCGATTCGATTTGATTAGTATAGCTTGATTATCGTTCAGTTAACTTTATCGCATTGTTACTTCCTATAATTCACAGTCGTAGGTCGATTGAATAGCGATTAACATAAGTCGATTATTGTAGTTATAGACACTTACTCCACATAATAGCTAAAATAAAAGAAATCTATTATTAATCGGCTGCGCGAAATCGGTCGTTGACCTTGACTTTGACTTTGATTTCTCGAAAACATGGGGTGTTACAGGTGGTGGTTACGTCCGAGAGTGGGAGGGAGGAGAGGAGGAAGAAAGTTGATGTTGGTGAGGTCTTGATCTTTTGTGCCTACTTATAACCATTTCATATCTTCAAAGATCTTTACAAAATCATATAGAATCCAAGGAATATCATATGCAATCTAATGAGATCAAGCAAGATCTAGTAAGATCACACAAGATCAAGGGTGGGTCCACACCCTTTGTGACCGTGAACAATATAGGGGGGGGGGGGGCAAAGTGTAACTTCCAATCTCTAATTTCATAAATAAGTTAATTTTCAAGTATAAAGTTTAGGGATTTAATGTGTTATTATGTTATAAGGGGTGTTATGGTGTTCGGGGGACCATAACTAGTTCAGAAACATTAAAACAATGCTTCTAGTAATATTTTGGTGTTCCGGGTAATGTCCGGTTTTTCGGTTAAATACCGGTTCGTTAAAGTGCTAAATTGCACCGTTTAGTGTCCTTTAAGTATCCTTTTGGGACCCTTTCAATTCCCGACACTTAGGAAGGTATTCTGGATAATAAAACATGAATTCTGCATGATATTTATGTGTTAAAAAGCTGATTATAGCTGATTTGTGCAGAATTCTGCATTTAAAGTGTGTTTCGGGTGCTTTTTAGTGCATATACTAGCTTCCGGAAGGTCTATATGTTAACCCTTGTATATATTCTTTGGGTTTTAATGTATTTTTGACGTTGGACCTACTCCTAGGCCCCAATTCTATTGTCTGACTGCTTTCTACAGAATTGTTGACACGATGTGTCTTACCGGTGAGTTTACTAGTATTTCTGACGCAACGCTATCATTAATGCATAAAGCAATATTTGTAGTATAAAACGTGCATGAATTCACAAGTATAGCATGTAATCAAACAATGTTGACATTTAAGCACATAACTGCATATATTTAATATTAATTAAATTGTACGAAAATTACCGGTTTTGTGCCAGTTGTCACAGTCTCCCTCCGTTAAAAGAATTTCGTCCCGAAATTCAGGCTGATCTAACTCTCGCAGGAGTTTTCTTGAACAGGTGGGGGTACTTTTCTTTAAACTGGTCTTCACGTTCCCACGTGTACTCAGGTCCGTGCTTAGAGTTCCAACGTACTTTGACGAGCTTGACACTGCTCCTCCTGGTCTTGTTGACTTTCCAGTCTGTAACCTCAACGGGTTGTTCTGTAAATCGGAGGGTGTCGTCAATATGCACTTCATCCGCAGGGATGATCACTGTTTCTTGGGTTGGACTCTTCTTGAGGTTGGATACGTGAAACGTATCATGTACTCCGTTAAGTTCTTCCGGTAATTCCAACTTGTACGCCACGGTACCAATTCTTTCCAAGATCTTGAATGGTCCGATGTATCATGGATTCAGCTTTCCACATTTTCCGAATCTTACTACGCCCTTCCAAGGTGAGACCTTCAACAAAACTTTGTCTCCCACCTCGAATTCTATCGGTTTTCGTCTTCGGTCAGCGTAGCTCTTTTGTCGATCTAGAGCCGCCTTAATGCGCTCTCGGATCTGCATAATTTTGTCGGTTGTCTCTTGCACAACTTCAGGACCAACCATACGTTTGTCTCCAGCGTCTGCCCAACATAATGGAGAGCGGCACTTGCGGCCATACAAAGCTTCGAATGGTGCGACTTTTATGCTTGTATGATAACTGTTATTGTAGGAAAACTCAACTAAAGGTAGGTGAGTATCCCAGCTGCCGCCTAGGTCCATAACACATGCACGAAGCATATCTTCCAGCGTTTGTATGGTTCGTTCGCTCTGGCCGTCTGTTTGCGGATGGAAGGCCGTGCTTAGATCTAGTTGAGAGCCAAAGGCCTCCTTGAAGGATTGCCAGATCCTTGAGACAAAACGTCCATCTCTGTCTGAAATGATTGAGATAGGCACTCCATGACGTGCAACGATTTCTTTTAAGTACAACTCGGCAAGCTTTCCAGTGCTATCCTTTTCTCGGATCGGTAGGAAATGCGCAGATTTCGTCAATCGATCAACTATCACCCATATCATATCATGCCCCCAAGGGGTCCTGGGTAATTTCGTTATGAAGTCCATCGAGATTTGCTCCCACTTCCACATGGGTATCTCGGGTTGTTGCAGTAGACCAGACGGTTTTTGATATTCAGTCTTAACCATAGCACAGGTTAGGCACTTTCCAACATAGATAGCAACATCACTTTTAAGTCTCGGCCACCAATAGTAGTCCTTCAAGTATTGATACATTTTGTCCGATCCTGGATGGATCGAGTATCTCGACTTGTGAGCTTCATTAAGGATGACTTCTCGAATAACGCCATAGAGCGGAACCTAAATACGCCCTTTAAAGTACAAGGTTCCCTCTTTGTTTGGCACCAAATTCTTCAGCATACCTCGAAGATGTTCAGCTCTACGATTCTCCATCTTAAGGGCTTCTTGTTGTGCGTCACGAATGCGTGCAGTGAGGTTCGTTTGAATAGTCATTTCCAATGCTCGAACCCTTAGGGTCTTAACTCTTTCTTTTCGGCTTAACGCATCTGCTACAACGTTTGCCTTTCCAGGATGGAACTTAATCTCACAGTCATAATCGTTCAGCAGCTCGACCCAACGTCGTTGACGCATATTTAATTCCTTCTGATAAAATATGTGTTGTAGGCTTTTTTGATCTGTGAAGATTGTACTTCGTGTACCATATAAATAATGTCGTAAGATCTTCAAGGCGAATACCACCGTGCCTAGCTCCAGGTCATGAGTGGTATAGTTTCTTTCATGCACCTTCAATTGTCTTGAAGCGTAAGCGATGACTTTTTGGTGTTGCATGAGCACGCAACCCAGTCCTTGACGCGAAGCGTTGTAGTATACCACGAACTCTTCAGTGCCTTCGGGTAAGGATAGTATCGGTGCATCACATAGCTTATTTTTGAGCAGTTGGAAGGCTTCTTCCTGTTTATCACCCAAGTCATACTTCTTGTCTTTCTGCGTAAGGGTAGTCAGCGGTTGAGCTATTTTGGAGAAATTCTCAATAAACCGTCGGTAATAGCCTGCTAAGCCCAAAAATTGTCGAAATTCAGTCGGGGTTTTGGGGGCTTCCCAATTCTTTATTGCTTCAATCTTGGATGGGTCTACATGAATGCCTTTCTCATTCACAACGTGACCAAGAAACTGTACTTCGCGTATCCAAAATTCGCACTTGGAGAATTTCGCTTAAAGTTTCTCTATCTTCAGTAGTTCCAAAATGGTTCTGAGGTGTTGCTCGTGCTCTTCCCTCATTCGTGAGTAAATCAGGATATCATCGATAAATACAATCATGAATTTATCGAGATATGGTTTGCATACGCGGTTCATCAGATTCATAAATACCGCTCGCGCGTTCGTCAGTCCGAATGGCATCACAAGGAACTCGTAATGCCCATAACGCGTTCGGAATGCAGTCTTTGGTACACTTTCCTCTTGAATCCTTAACTGATGGTATCTCGATCGAAGGTCGATCTTGGAATAGTAGCTCGGTCCTTGCAATTGATCAAATAAGTCATCAATCCTCGGTAGTGGGTACCGATTCTTGATAGTGAGTTTGTTCAGTTCTCTATAATCGATACACATCCGCAGTGTTCCATCCTTCTTCTTCACGAACAATACTGGAGCTCCCTAGGGCGAGAAGCTTGGCCTTATGAATCCTTTATCCAACAACTCCTGGAGTTGTATGGATAATTCTTGCATCTCAGATGGTGCAAGCCGATACGGTGCCTTGGCTACAGGAGCGGCTCCTGGAACCAAGTCTATATGGAATTCAACTTGTCGTTGCGGAGGTAGTCCTGGCAGATCTTCGGGAAAAACATCAGGAAATTCCTTCACCACGGGAATGTCTTCGAGTTTCGGCTCCTCAGCCTTCTTATCTACAACGTGCGCCAGGTAAGCAACACATCCTTTCCTTAAGTACTTCTGTGCCTTCATACAACTGATGATCCGCAGAGGCACATCTCGTTTTTCTCCATGCACGATGAGAGTTTCATCATTCGCCCGAGGGATGCGGATGATTTTCTCGTGATAAACAACTTCAGCTTTGTTCTTGGACAACTAGTCCATTCCGACCACTACATCAAAGCTACCCAATTGAATAGGTGAGAGGTCAATGCGAAATCTTCGCTCACCAAGTTCTAATGAGCAACCCCTAACAACTTCGCTCGATTCAACAAGTTTACCATTGGCTAGTTCTATGGAGTAAGGAATATCTAATCTACTAGATTCTATTCCAAGCATACGTTTAAATTCCACAGACATGAAGCTAAAATCGGCACCCGTGTCAAATAATATGGATACAAAGTGATTGTTAACGAGAAACGTACCGGTGACCACATTAGGGTCCTCGCGTGCGTTCCTTGCTCCAATCACGAATGCTCGAGCCTGAGCATTGTTTCCCCTTGGGCAATCTTTTATGAAATGATCCTTGCTTCCACAACCAAAGCATCCTTGGTTCTGCCCAGCTCCATTACCATTCCGGTTACCATTGCCATTTCCATTTCCACCATTGTTTCTATTACCGGTACCGTTGCGGTTTCCGTTCCCGTTCCTATTTCCTTTTCCCCAACAATCCTCAGTATGGTGACCCAGTTTTCCACACTTGTCGCATTTTAGAATGCGACAAACTCCTTCATGATGACGCTTGCACTGGTTACAGGTGGGCAGAGTGCCCAAGTATCTTCTGGCAGGTGCGTCATTCATGGTTGCAAGAGTTTTCGCCTCCTGGGGCGGGTTGGGGTCACGCTTCTTGTTGTTGGAACCCTTGTTGTTACGTGTCGCTTGATTCAGGTTCGCATGCTTCCTTTTCTTGTCACCAGACGACTCAGCATGCGTCTCAGTCTTTTCAGTTGGGTTCAGTGACAACTTTTTCATATGAACAGCATCTTCAGTAAGGCTGACAGCCAGAGTTACAGCCTCTATGATCGTTTGAGGTTTGGCCGAAGTTACCATGCTACGAAATTCTGAGGCCAATCCCCAAATATAGCGTTCAACGCGCTTAAATTCGGGAGTCACCATGTAGGGGATCACTCTTGACAAATCGTGGAACCTTCGAGTATAACCAGTAATGTCAGCACCTTCCATGGTCAAGTGCCAGAACTCAGTCTCCAACCTTTGGAGTTCAGCACGAGAGCAATACTTTTCTCTCATACATTCCTTTAGCGCATCCCACGTCATGCCGTACGCAACATCATCACCCAGAGTCTGGACTTGCAAATTCCACCAAGTCAAAGCTTCATCAACAAACAACCCCGTAGCAAAAGTGACTTGCTGATATGTGGAACACTTGCTCATACGGATAGTGGCATCAGTCTTCTCCGTCCAGCGTACAAAAGCCACTGCACCTCCAGTGCCATCGTAGTTCAGTGTTTGCAGTCGAGAAACTGCTTGAAGGTGCAACCGTGAGCTGTGTTTCCTCCGGATGTATCTCCCTGCCCATTACGTCTAGCATTGCTTGGTCCTCCACTTTGTTCGGTGTGGTTCACCTCGTATTGAGCGATAGCTGCGGAGATCCTTTCTTCCAGTAGGGCATTCAGTTCTTTAGCAGTCCTTGGTAGAAGAGGAGGAGGGGGTTGACCGGAATCTTGGTTGTTCACAGCTCTCCTAGGTGCCATGTTCTGACAGAACACAACGCACAGGGTTAGACATTTGTTTGATATCGTCATACGAGACAGTAGTAGTATATATACACAAGCATATACCACATAAGTGATATCAAACAATCCGCCCAACGTATAAATCAATTCATAAAGCAACAAGCATGTATAAACAGATAAATACTGGCGTGTCATAAGATATTCATCAAGTCTTTACACATATCAGAACAACTTGTTACATCATTGTTTGCGAAATAAACAAAATGCATAAGGGTTACATCTCCCCAAAGTACAAGTTTAATATATGTAAAGGACAAAATATCTTACTTCACATTGGCGGTTCTTGTCTTTATACCCTAAATTATTACTCCAAAAGAGTATTTAATAGGCTGGGGGAAGGGTGTTCACGTTTGACCCCTTTCCTGTATTTGAAGGAATCTCTTATGATACGTGACAAGACTTGCTGTGGTTTCTGTGTACTGAATTCCATAATTATGTATGCATCCATAATTATGTAACTCCTTGCACAGTCCGCACAGTTCGTTTCATCCTCGTATCACTTCCTTCAGATAGGCCACTGTTTTCAGGTAAAGTCACGAGTACCTGAGATATTCTATTTCTAGTATATGTATATATATCAATTATCACACATAGTTGCAAGTAATTTCTAGTCAAAGACATGTGCTACTCCAGTGCACCCTAAGTCTCGTAGTGTCTTTTCTTGACTCTTCGTAAACAGTTTCAGGTAGTGGATGTCGCGGAAAGTTTTATGCAATGAAAAACTCTTTGAAAAATTGTTTTCGTGAAAGGATCCTAAAGATTGTAGACTAGACTCGAGAAGGAATCCTGGTTCACTACAATCGCAGCTCTGATACCAATCTGTCACACCCCTTTCTAAGGCAGAAGCACGAGGTGTGATCATGAAATGTTTTTATTGCATACGATTGGTAAACATACTACATGCTCATGAAAAATAACTCCAAATGCCAAACATTACATAACTGAAAACGTAGTATAAGTGTTTACATCACAACACAACATATTGTCTGAAAAGTTTACAACTTTATTCAAAGATAAACATAAACAACATCCAAGAGCAAGAGTATGACTGTGCGCACATCCACTTTAGTTACCTGAAATACATGTGAGTTTTTAGAAAATCCTTAACATAATGTTGGTGTGAATTCATGCAGTTTTTGTATTGAACGTTTGTATACTTTGTATGAAAACATGGAATGTAATTTGTATGTATCAAGTATTTCTGTATGTATCGAGATTGTTAATGGGTTAGAAGGCCATTAACATGCGACACGACATAGGAAGCATCCAAACCATAGGCATTTTCCTAGTTGTCGATTCACGACGGAGACACAAAAGCACTGCTTGGTACTAGTTATCACCAAGAGTGTGTGTCACACCCCGATATCACGTATTACCGGTGGGCCCGGTGGGGAGTATCATGACGTAGTTGATATCATCATAGTCAAACAACACAAATTTAAATGCACAGCGGAAGCAAAAGATAGATTCATTTCAACTGAATAAATTGTAATATTAAGTATCACAAAATAGTTGAAACTGATCCACAGGCGGATCGAAAGAAAAAGGAAATTGTTCAACAAACTTTAACATCTAGAGCTTGCGAGACTTGATTATTGATGCCTGGAGTAACCAGCCTATTACGTATAGTACCTGCACTTAGCCTTTTTGGAAAATACGTCAGTTTACACTGGTAAATACAACTTAACTGGCTCATTTTGAAAATGTTTAAAAATTGATTTGAATGCACTTAGGCAAAGATATCTTTTATAACTTGGGACAATTATTTAAAAATAATCTTGTATACAGTTTTACTTATTTGTCGTCCATTAGGGCCGGTTGGTAGAGCCGGTCAAGATTAACTGACACGCCACAGGTATAATACCCACAAGGTTGATTCCTTTAAGTGGATTACCAGTTTTTACATAATGCAACTGTCAGGTGTACGCCTACACCTCGTGCTTAGGTCGTGGCCATTTCTTTGAATGATGCCAAGGATATCCGGGACATGGTCATTTAACCCCCAAAGGCCATACACCAAATAATACAGATTAAAACGAGTTATGAAAATACATCAATCACAATCCGATTTAAATGACTACACACCCGACCAAGCGGTACTTTTATAGTACCGTATCCCAAGCCCGTATAGGGAAAATAAGTTAAGAGTATTTACCTGAGCAATGTATAAATCAAAAACAGCGAGTGCATGTAGCTTTTACCAGGCTCCTAATCTGGAACAAAGGTTTTTAATAACCTATTAGAATCCTAACGGGTCTTTAATTAAGCTTAGACTTAGACCGGTTAGTTTTCAAAAGGAAGGTACGGTTCAAACGCATGATAAAGCGAAGACCAGTTTAGAATGTGGTTTTGACCCGACAAGCTTGTATACTTGTTTAATATGGGTAACTTAAACACATTCTGGATTTTGAGATGAAAACGATATGGTTTGACCCGTTTCGGCTAAATTATGCAAACTAGTTACACAAGCCGATCCGAACGCGAAAAGTGCGTAACGGGTAACCATATGAGTCATATACAAGTTTCCTAAGTTAATATGACTTAAATATGTTGTGACATCAGTAAGATATCTTCTATTATGCCCAAAACGGATTTAAACTCAAATTATGCCCCGTAGGGGTATTTGGTCATTTTAAAGGTTATAAAAGAGTTTAAATATAAATCTAAGTTTTGGGTCTGATGTAATCAGTAAAAATACTTAATTTACTAAGTTATATCAGTATGGTATAACCTATATGTGAAATTTATCATTTCTAACCATACTATGCACCGAAGGGGCATTTTGGTAATTTCACCTAAGGTTTAAAGGTCAAATCTGGAAATCTGAGTTTAAAACTTTTGCTTAATGCTAAAGTATAAAAATTTATTTAAAACATCAGTAGGTATCAAGTCTTATATATCTAAAATGGTTTTAATACATACTATGCGCTTAAAACGCGTAAAAAGGCGATTTTAAGCGATTTTCGGGTTTTATAAGAAAAGCTGATATTTTTATTATTCCAGAAGGCTTAAAATATTCTATTTATAATATTGGATCAGTAGAAAAAGGTTTGGTATCAAAAGGATTGGTAAAACTCATTTTATAGCCTAAAAGGGCAAAACCGACAATTACCGGATCAAGCTTAGAACTCTATGTTATGCTTAGCCTAAAAATAAATAAAAATCTCCAAAAATCCCAAAATATTATTTTATATCAGTGGGTAAAAAGTTTGGTATCAAAAATCGGGTTTAGATAGGCTATACGCTAATTACACCGTTTAATTACTAAAAAGCTTTCTAATTACGCTAATGAGCATAACTCTTAATCTAAACCTCAAACTGATGTCAAATTTTAGGTACAAGTTTATAAATCAGTAACTAAGGTTTCTACTCTTTTACATTTTCAAAATTCATGTTTTAAGGTCATATGGGCATAATAGTCAACATTTAGGCATTTAACGGAAATATGCATATGAATCTGATAACAAATGAACCAAGTTGTATAATCACAGAGGGTTATACTTATATGAAACCTGGTCCTAATAAAGCTCTAAGACATTTCTAAAATATGCTCTAATGGGTCAGAACTGAAAGTAAAAGCAAAAGTCTACTTTTGCGACTTTCGGTTTCGAACCGAGCTTAAACTGAAAATTGTCGGGTTGAACATGTTTAGACATGTTCTTACATTAATTACCAAGTTATATTAATGACAAAACAGGTTGCATAGCTTCTACATTGCTAATTATGCATTTATTTGAAAATTAGCTTTCTGTTGACTTTTTAAGATTAACTTTGACCCGACAATTGACCTAGTTAGAGTGGGAATCAGAGGGTGCCCTTTTAAGGGTTTATTGCCCACATAATTACCAACTCATAGGTACTTTCAATTTGGAATTTAACTGGACAAATTAAGATTAATGATGAAGTCAAATCTTAATTACGACGGTTTAACTCTAGGCTAATTAACTAAGCAAAACTGAATTAAGGAAGGTTAATGACACTTACCAAGGTCCTATACACGACTAATGATCACTAGGAAGGGTGCTTGAGCTCCAGGAACCTCCAGAAAAAGAGTTGTGAAAGTTTTGAAATGAAGTGTTCAAGGTTTGCAAGTTTGGAGCTCTTATATAGGAACTTTGATGCCATTAGATCATGACAAATAAGTCTATGGGATGATTCCTGATCATCCCAAGTGTCCCTAGGCCCTTCTAAACCATCAAACAAGCCCCAGGTATCAAAAACAAGCTTCATAAGTCGGTGTAACCTGCTGAAACAGACACCTGTGCTGTTTTTATGATGCTGGTAGTGCCAGGCGGCCCGCGTAAGGTCCTGGGCAATCCTTACGCGACGGCCCGTGTGAAGGTTGGCTCCGGTCAACAAGTTTGCAAATATTGCATTTTAGGTCCCTGGTCCTTCTAAACGTGGTTTTTACTTCATTTCTTGCATTTTCAACCCTCTAACTTGACTTTTAAGGGCTCCATGACATATCCAAACACCGTTAAGTCCTCGGTTAACTTTGTGATCACCCGTAAGGTCTTAAATTTCAACGTTGACGCTTTTAACCCCTCGTATACGAATATTATCATAACTTTCTCATACTTTATCGAAACCTTGTGAAATTTTTACCACACATTCTAGTGAGTATAATTTATCATTACAAAGCTTCAGGTTTGCTAAAAGGTCACTCAGAGGTACACTTTAAACATGTTGACACATTTAACCCCTGTAGTTTGTAATCTCTCACTTTCTTCCACAATTAGCTTCGTATGATCCATGATTCATTCGTTTAAGGGTATAAACATCGTGTAGGGTTATTGTAAAGTATATTTATCCATTGTTGACATTTTGAACCCTTATATTCACATACTTTCTTTGTTTGTCAAATTTAGTCCTTCTAAATCACTTCTTTACACGTTTAAAGTCCATGACATGTGTTGATATATTATTGGACATAAATTTACGAGGTGTTACATCCTCACCCCCTTAAAAGAAATCTCGACCTCGAGATTTACTGAAATAAATGAGGGTACTTTTCTTTCATTGTGGACTCTACCTCCCACGTGTACTCGGGACCTCTGCGGGCATCCCATTTGACCTTTACAATAGGCACATGCTTCCTTCGAAGCTTCTTTATCTGTCGATCCTCAATCGACAAGGGTTTTTCCACAAATTTCAAACTCTCATCTATGTGCACATCCGTATGTGGCATGACTAGTGACTCGTCAGCTAGACATTTCTTTAGATTGCAGATGTGGAATACATTGTGAATTCCACTGAGCTCTTCAGGTAAGTTTAACTTATAAGCCACTGCTCCTACACATTCGATGATCTCGAATGGTCCTATATACCTTGGGCTTAACTTACCTTTCTTACCAAATCGCATCACCCCCTTCCAGGGTGATACTTTAAGCAAGACCTTATCACCAACCTCCAACTTTAGAGGTTTTCGCCTTAAATCTGCGTAGCTTTTCTGCCTATCCCTGGCAGCTTTGAGACGATCTCATATCTGGACAATCTTGTCTATCGTCTCTAGGACTATATCAGGTCCTGTCAGTTGGACATCTCCAACTTCTGCCCAGCAAACGGGCGTTCTGCACTTCCTTCCATACAAAGCTTCAAATGGTGCAGCTTGGATACTTGAGTGATAGCTATTATTGTATGAAAATTCAATCAGTGGAAGATGTTCATCCCAACTTCCACCTAGGTCAATAACACAAGCCCTTAACATATCTTCTAGGGTTTGAATCGTTCGCTCACTTTGACCATCCGTTTGAGGATGATATGCTGTGCTGAAGTGCCTAAGGATTGCTGAAAACTTTTCCAGAAATGCGAGGTATACCTTGTATCCCTATCAGATATTATAGACACTGGCACTCCGTGGAGAGATACAATCTCATCCACGTACAGCTGAGCTAACTTATCTGAGCTATGTGTTTCCTTAATAGGTAGGAAGTGAGCTGACTTAGTCAGTCTATCCACTATCACCCAAATAGTATCATTTCCTTTCTTTGTCTTTGGCAACTTGGTGATAAAATCCATTGTCACCATTTCCCACTTCCAGGTGGGAAGTTCAGGCTGTTGTAGCAAACCTTACGGCTTTTGATGTTCAGCTTTAACTTGCGCGCACGTCAAACATTTGGCTACATAGGTAGCTATAGATTTCTTCAAGCCTATCCACCAAAAATTTGCCTTCAGATCCTGGTACATCTTATCAGCTCCAGGATGAACGGAGTACTTAGAATTGTGGGATTCCTGGAGGATCACATCCCGAAGTCCTCCATAAACTGGAACCCATATTCGTCCATTTAATCTTAGGATTCCGTCCTTGCCATAGGATAACTGTTCAGCGGTTACTCCTAGCTTTTCATCAGGATAGTTAGCTTCTAGTACAGCTTCCTTCTGCGCAGCTAACAACCTTTCATTCAAACTATTCTTTAATTCAATGCTCTTGGCATTGATTCTTATAGGCTTCATTCGCTCCTTTCTACTTAAGGCATTTGCGACTACATTTGCCTTGCCTGGATGGTATCGGATTTCACAATCATAGTCATTTAGAGTTTCCATCCATCGTCGCTGCCTCATGTTTAAGTCCTTCTGATTAAACAGATGTTGAAGGCTCTTGTGATCAGAATAGATCACACACTTAGTTCCATACAAGTAGTGCCTCCAAAGTTTCAGTGCAAATACAACGGCACCCAACTCCAAGTCATGGGTGGTGTAATTCTTCTCATGCACCTTTAACTGACGCGAAGCATAGGCAATAACCTTGCCTTTCTGCATAAGCACACATCCCATACCAGTGTGCGATGCATCACAATATACTACAAATTCCTCTATTCCATCAGGCAATGTTAATACTGGAGCATTGCTTAACTTCTGCTTAAGAATGTCAAAGGATTCCTGCTGCTTAGGACCCCAGTCAAACTTAATATTCTTACGTGTCAACGAAGTTAGGGGTGCAGCAATCCTTGAGAAGTTTTCAATAAAACGCCTATAGTATCCTGCCAGTCCTAGAAAGCTGCGAATCTCTGTAGGCGTCTTTGGCTCTTGCCAGTTCATAATGGCTTCAATCTTAGTGGGATCTACTTGGATACCACGCTCACTAACAACATGTCCAAGGAATTGGACTTCACGAAGCCAGAATTCACACTTAGAAAATTTGGCATAGAGCTTTTCCTGTTGAAGCAGCTTAAGAATGCAACGGAGATGCTTCTCATGATCGGTCTGATTCTTCGAATAAATAAGAATGTCATCAATGAAGACAATGACAAACTTATCCAAGTAGGGTTTGCAAACGCGATTCATGAGGTCCATGAACGCTGCTGGTGCATTTGTGAGTCCAAAAGGCATCACTAGGAACTCGTAATGACCATAACGAGTCCTAAATGCAGTCTTGTGCACATCTTCATCTCTAACCTTCAGTTGATGATAGCCTGACCTCAAATCGATCTTAGAGAAGTAGCTTGCCCCTTGTAACTGATCGAACAGATCATCGATCCTGGGCAAAGGATACCTATTCTTGATAGTGACCTTGTTAAGCTCGCGGTAATCGATACATAAACGCATCGATCCATCCTTCTTCTTCACAAACAAGATAGGTGCTCCCCATGGAGACGAACTAGGTCTAATAAAACCTTTGGATAACAAATCATCTAATTGGGTCCTCAACTCCTTCATTTCTGTTGGTGCCAATCTGTAAGGCGCTCTTGCGACTGGTGCTGCTCGAGGGATGATGTCAATTCTGAATTCTACTTGCCTATCTGGTGGTAAACCAGGTAGTTCTTCAGGGAAAACTTCAGGGTACTCAGAAATGACGGGAATATCTTCAACCTTAGGCTTCTGCTCATCAATAGTTACTTGTGCCATATAAATGACACAACCCTTCTTCAAACATCTAGATGCTTTGAGCATAGACACTTGCTCAGACAGTCCATATTGGGTATCTCCCTGAATGGTAAGTGGCTCACCAGACGGAGTCTTGATCACCACTTGCTTCTTGTTGCAAACGATCTGGGCTTGGTTATGAGATAACCAATCCATGCCTATAACTATATCGAACCTGGCTAACTTCAAAGGTAGTAAGGACAAAGGAAAAGAGTGGTTCCTAATGGATATGCAACATCCATCTAACACGGTTGAGGCGGTTTCTAAGGTACCATCAGCTAATTCCACCTCATATTTCACACTTAGGGTTTTAACAGGTAAATTCAGCAACTTACAAAACTTATTATCTACAAATGACTTATCAGCTCCAGAATCAAATAACACTCTTGCATAAACATCATTTATGATGAAGGTACCTGTTATCACATTGTCGTCCTGAACAGCTTCTCGTGCATCCATACGGAAGACCCTTGCATTGGTCTTCTTGGCTTCCTCAGGCTTTTTGGCGTATTTAGGGCAATTAGTCTTAATGTGCCCTTTTTCATTGCAATTGTAGCACGTAGCATCCTTAATCTTCTTGCAGTCTACTGTCTTGTGCTCCTTAGACTTGCATAACCCACATGCAGGTGGTCCTGACTGAGACTTGGTCTTAAGCCTGCATTTTCCGAAGTGCCGTTTTTGGCAAGTCGTGCACTTTGGCTTCTCCTCTTCTCGTTGACTACCCTTTCCAGACTCAAACTTCTTCTTGTGGTCCGTGTTTCCCTTAAACTTCTTCTCAGACTGTCGTGAGTTGTCGTCCTCACGTTTTCTCTTACTGTCTTCCGAGTTCTTAAGCGATTTTAGCCTAACCGCATCCAAAGTAAGAGATAGAGATAGATCAGTTGCCGACCTAAAAGTAGCAGGTCTAGATGCCTTAACACTGGCCTTGATCTCTGGGGCTAAACCCCCAATGAAGCGAGCAATTCGCTTGGGTTCCGGTGTTACCAGATACGGAACCAGCCTAGACAGGGTATTGAAACTGGTGAGGTAAGCTTGACAATCTAAAATTTTCATTTCTAAAGATAAGAAATCTGACTCAATCCTCTCAACCTCGTGTTGAGGGCAGTAGTTCTCCTTAATGAGAGCAACAAACTGATCCCATGTCAGATTGTAGAGTGGGATCTTTCCAGCAGCTTGAATGAGAGACTTCCACCATGCTAGTGCCTCTCCCTTGAATGATTGGGATACATATTTCACTACATCCCTTTCAGCACAACCGCTGATATCAACCACGGTGTCCATTTCATCCAACCAGGTCATACAATCAATCGCTCCTTTCTCCCCAGTAAAATCCCTGGGTTTGCAGGAGACAAAGTATTTATAAGTGCAGGACTTGGCACGTGGTTCTCTGTCAAATACTATTCTCTTAGATGGAACACTGTGTTGATTTGAGAAGTGTTGAACATCCTCTTTCTTTGGTTCATCTTTCTTAGAGGGTGGCTTGCTATGAGCCTCTGAATGAGTCTTAGGGACAGATTTAGAGTGGGGTACAGATGAAGTCCTACTATGCGTCCCACTAGACTCCCTGAATTGCATATCCACATCTTTAGATACAGCTGTATCAATCAGTGTACGGAGCTCTTCCCTTATTATATTAATCCTAGTATTCTCGTTATTCTCCAGGGGATGACTGTTTACTTCTTCCGACCTAGTCATGTAGCTTTAATTGCTACATAAAAGAAAATTAATGATAAGGTTTATTTAGAAGCCTATACAGTACTATCGTTCTTGACGATTTATTAACCATGGTTTTAATAACTATTTTTGGTTAATTTGTTAAGTATATACATATTCAGGATCTTTATTACAATCCCTAGTTATAATTTAATAATAGCACAAAAGCAAGTCACATGGACAGATTTAATTTATAAACCAGGATTTTACAGAATCGAGGTATTAAGGTTTGAACCAAAGTTCATTACCTTTTCTTGACAGGGAGTTGTAGGCCACCACTGTCTTTAGTCCCAAAGGACGTTAATTATAGCCCGTAGGCACTTTATCCTTAAGGGGTGATTATATAATTAAGGGAAGTTGGAATATACCAATTTAAGGATGACTTATGTGATTTTATCGAACCACATTTTTCCGAGAATGTTAACATGTTTTCAGATGTTAACAAGGATTGGAATCTTTTGAATAGGTTTTACCATCTTGGCCACGTCTGCAACGACATATAGACTAGGTTTTACCTTTAAGATTCTTTTTAATATTTAACGCAGAACAATCCTAAATTGAGATGTTAACAAGGATCCGAATCTAATTGTGGAACTACCATCTTGGCCCTGTCTTAAGATAACACATGAGCTAGGTCTTGTCCTTTTTAGATTTTGCCATTTTATTATAATGGTAGATCTTATAAAAGGAATGATATTTTAAATCTAACTGTTCCATTAAAACTTAACAAGTACATGGTTGCCCTAGACGGGACTTCTAACTTAAATGACTTGCCCATGCAGGGGCTAAACAGAAAATAACAAGAAAACAAATAAAAGACAAAATAAAACGAATTAGGATTAGTCCTATGTTCTTTGTCTAGACTCGAGAATGTGCAACTATGTAACTGAGATTAAACACAGAAGGCTAGTGTTCAATTCACTCAGTGTTGGCTCTGATACCAACCTGTCACACCCCGATATTTCCACGTATCACCGGTGGGCCCGGTGGGGAGTATCGTGACGTAGTTGATATCATCATAGTCAAACAACACAAATTTAAACGCACATCGGAAGCAAAAGATAGATTCATTTCAACTGAATAAATTGTAATATTAAGTATCACAAAATAGCTGAAACAGATCCACAGGCGGATCGAAAGAAAAAGGAAATTGTTCAACAGACTTTAACATCTAGAGCATGCGAGACTTGATTATTGATGCCTGGAGTAGCCAGCCTATTACGTATAGTACCTACACTTAGCCTTTTTGGAAAATACGCCAGTTTACACTGGTAAATACAACTTAACTGACTCATTTTGAAAATGTTTAAAAATTGATTTGAATGCACTTAGGCAAAAATATCTTTTATAACTTGGGATAATTATTTAAAAATAATCTTGTATACAGTTTTACTTATTTGTCGTCCATTAGGGCCGGTTGGTAGAGCCGGTCAAGATTAACTGACACGCCAGAGGTATAATGCCCACAAGGTTGATTCCTTTAAGTGGATTAACAGTTTTTACATAATGCAACTGTCAGGTGTACGCCTACACCCCGTGCTTAGGTCGTGGCCATTTCTTTGAATGATGCCAAGGATATCCGGGACATGGTCATTTAACCCCCAAAGGCCATACACCAAATAATACAGATTAAAACGAGTTATGTAAATACATCAATCACAATCCGATTTAAATGACTACACACCCGACCAAGCGGTACTTTTATAGTACCGTATCCCAAGCCCGTATAAGGAAAATAAGTTAAGAGTATTTACCTGAGCAATGTATAAATCAAAAACAGCGAGTGCACGTAGCTTTTACCGGGCTCCTAATCTGGAATGAAGGTTTTTAATAACCTATTAGAATCCTAACGGGTCTTTAATTAAGCTTAGACTTAGACCGGTTAGTTTTCAAAAGGAAGGTACGGTTCAAACGCATGATAAAGCGAAGACCGGTTTAGAATGTGGTTTTGACCCGACAAGCTTGTATACTTGTTTAATATGGGTAACTTAAACACATTCTGGATTTTGAGATGAAAACGATATGGTTTGACCCGTTTCGGCTAAATTATGCAAACTAGTTACATAAGCCGACCCGAACGCGAAAATTGCGTAACGGGTAACCATATGAGTCATATACAAGTTTCCTAAGTTAATATGCCTTAAATATGTTGTGACATAAGTAAGATATCTTCTATTATGCCCAAAACGGATTTAAACTCAAATTACGCCCCGTAGGGGTATTTTGGTCATTTTAAAGGTTATAAAAGAGTTTAAATATAAATCTGAGTTTTGGGTCTGATGTAATCAGTAAAAATACTTAATTTACTAAGTTATATCAGTAGGGTATAACCTATATGTGAAATTTATCATTTCTAACCATACTATGCACCGAAGGGGCATTTTGGTAATTTCACCTAAGGTTTAAAGGTCAAATCTGGAAATCTGAGTTTAAAACTTTTGCTTAATGCTAAAGTATAAAAATTTATTTAAAACATCAGTAGGTATCAAGTCTTATATATCTAAAATGGTTTTAATACATACTATGCGCTTAAAACGCGTAAAAAGGCGATTTTAAGCGATTTTCGGGTTTTATAAGAAAAGCTGATATTTTTATTATTCAAGAAGGCTTAAAATATTCTATTTATCATATTGGATCAGTAGAAAAAGGTTTGGTATCAAAAGGATTGGTAAAACTCATTTTATAGCCTAAAAGGGCAAAACCGACAATTACCGGATCAAGCTTAGAACTCTATGTTATGCTTAGCCTAAAAATAAATAAAAATCTCTAAAAATACCAAAATATTATTTTATATCAGTGGGTAAAAAGTTTGGTATCAAAAATCGGGTTTAGATAGGCTATACGCTAATTACACCGTTTAATTACTAAAAAGCTTTCTAATTACGCTAATGAGCATAACTCTTAATCTAGACCTCAAACTGATGTCAAATTTTAGGTACAAGTTTATAAATTAGTAACTAAGGTTTCTACTCTTTTACATTTTCAAAATTCATGTTTTAAGGTCATATGGGCATAATAGTCAACATTTAGGCATTTAACGAAAATATGCATATGAATCGGATAACTAATGAACCAAGTTGTATAATCACAGAGGGTTAAACTTATATGAAACCTGGTCCTAATAAGCTCTAAAACATTTCTAAACTATGCTCTAATGGGTCAGAACTGAAAGTCAAAGCAAAAGTCTACTTTTGCGACTTTCGGTTTCGAACCGAGCTTAAACTGAAAATTGTCGGGTTGAACATGTTTAGACATGTTCTTACATTAATTACCAAGTTATATTAACGACAAAACAGGTTGCATAGCTTCTACATTGCTAATTATGCATTTATTTGAAAATTAGCTTTCTGTTGACTTTTTAAGATTAACTTTGACCCGACAATTGACCTAGTTAGAGTGGGAATCAGAGGGTGCCCTTTTAAGGGTTTATTGCCCACATAATTAACAACTCATAGGTACTTTCAATTTGGAATTTAACTGGACAAATTAAGATTAATGACGAAGTCAAATCTTAATTACGACGGTTTGACTCTAGGCTAATTAACTAAGCAAAACTGAATTAAGGAAGGTTAATGACACTTACCAAGGTCCTATACACGACTAATGATCACTAGGAAGGGTGCTTGAGCTCCAGGAACCTCCAGAAAAAGTGTTGTGAAAGTTTTGAAATGAAGTGTTCAAGGTTTGCAAGTTTGGAGATCTTATATAGGAACTTTGATGCCATTAGATTATGACAAATAAGTCTATGGGATGATTCCTGATCATCCCAAGTGTCCCTAGGCCCTTCTAAACCATCAAACAAGCCCCAGGTATCAAAAACAAGCTTCATAAGTCGGTGTAACCTGCTGAAACAGACACCTGTGCTGTTTTTCTGATGCTGGTAGTGCCAGGAGGCCCGCGTAAGGTCCTGGGCAATCCTTACGCGGCCCGTGTGAAGGTTGGCTCCGGTCAACAAGTTTGCAAATATTGCATTTTAGGTCCCTGGTCCTTCTAAACGTGGTTTTTACTTCATTTCTTGCATTTTCAACCCTCTAACTTGACTTTTAAGGGCTCCATGACATATCTAAACACCGTTAAGTCCTCGGTTAACTTTGTGATCACCCATAAGGTCTTAAATTTCAACGTTGACGCTTTTAACCCCTCGTATACGAATATTATCATAACTTTCTCATACTTTATCGAAACCTTGTGAAATTTTTACCACACATTCTAGTGAGTATAATTTATCGTTACAAAGCTTCGGGTTTGCTAAAAGGTCACTCAGAGGTACACTTTAAACATGTTGACACATTTAACCCCTGTAGTTTGTAATCTCTCACTATCTTCCACAATTAGCTTCGTATGATCCATGATTCATTCGTTTAAGGGTATAAACATCGTGTAGGGTTATTGTAAAGTATATTTATCCATTGTTGACATTTTAAATCCTTATATTCACATACTTTCTTTGTTTGTCAACTTTAGTCCTTCTAAATCACTTCTTTACACGTTTAAAGTCCATGACACGTGTTGATATATTATTGGACATAAATTTACGAGGTGTTACAGTGTGGCTGCCCGAAAACCCATTAGATCTAACCTTTTGTTCTGTGGTCTTAGTATGTACACGATTAATGGTGCTTCTGGTACCCTATTCGTGACACGATTTCAAGTATCATTCCTTAGTTCTTGTATCCATCATACCATAACACATGTATTTTCCCCAAGTTTAAAAGTGGGGATATGAACTCACTTTTCTGTAAACATTTAGTAACATGTACTTCACCCCCGAAGTTATAAAATTGAAAACAGCTAAAAGAAAAGGGGGAGCATGAACTCACAACTTTGCGTTTCTTGCGCCGTAAACTTCACCGGGTTTTGCTTATATAGCGTCGTGACCTATACGTGTTTTATTAACGTTAGTCACTAGACTTGTATCGCACAAGTACAAGTCACCATCTTTTATGTATTTGTTCTTGTGTTAAAAATAATTTATATTTTTAACTATGTATCTTACTTATATTATTTTCTCAAAAATCAATATAAGTATCTTGTATTTTTCACCCGAGTTATGTATTTTGTCCAAAACTTCATTTCATGTTCATAACTTGTCCAAGTTATATAATCTATCAAGTAATATATTTTCATAAATATATTTTCTTGTATTTGTCTATGCATGTTGTATGTGTATTTTTGTATTTTCACTCCTCAGGAGTATTTAGTGTATTTTCAAGTCCTAATACACTATTCACATATAATACATACTACATACACTTAGCACAAAATTTGGTGATCAATAAATATATATATTTTCCTCAAAAATATACATACTTAATATCAATTTTTATCTTGAAGAAATCATCATTTCTTAACTTGAAGTTTACATAAAAATTAGGGAAACCTTGGTAAATATTTTTGGGTGAATCTTTAGGGAATAAGTTTCACCAAAACTTATATTTTTCTAAGTGTCAAAATTTATAGAAATTTTGACATGGTTTCCCCTAAAAATGGAGGTTTCCCATATTTTCAAAACATGTGTTTATTTTCTTTTAAAATCATCACAAACAATCAACAACTCATTCAACACTTACCGAGTGTCAGAATCAAGTATATTACACTATATCATGAACTTGAAATTTTTGTAAAAACTTGTAGTAACTTACCATGTTATTTAGTAGGTTGAGTTACCCTTAAAAACATGGTTATTTGTTTGTAAATCACTTTATTAAAAGATTTAGTCATTTACAACTTGTAGGATGATTTTTCTAAAAATACTTCTTTGGTATTTTTCTTGTTACAATCATGTTCCTAGTCTTGTTTAAACACTAAAAATATGATTAGTTTACTTAGAAACCATGACTTTGTAAATCTCATAAATAAACTTGGTTTCTTGGGAAAATTATTTTTGTAATCATCTATTTACAAGATTTGTAATTTGTTTAAACCATCTTTACATATGAAAATCACTTTCATCATTCAAGTTCATGAAGACATAAAGTATGATGATCTTGGTCTTTCACAAGATCACCACTTTAACTTACTAGATCATGTGCTTAATCACAATCTAGTAGGTTTCTTATGATGTCTAACATCACTAACACAAATCGTCATTCATCAAGAAGCAAATCATCATCATTTACATGTATTCTTATATATTTAAGCTTATGTTAAGGTATCATGATCATGTTCTTTTGTGTTCTTGTGATTAACAATATTCATCATCTTTTAACCATCAAAATATGAAATAACAAGTTACAAGGAGCTTACTACTAGCACAATGGCTAGGGAAGAACTCAAGAAGTTGAGGATGGCAAATGTGATGGTTAAAAGCAAATGGAGAAGGTTCTTCAAGATCTACAAGCTCTAAACCTCCTTAAACACCTTGTTGCACCTTAGGTTAAGCTTGGAATGGGTGAACTTGATTGAAGAATGATGGTGGTGTAGGGTGGTGGTCACGGTCGAGAGTGGGAGGGAGGAGAGGAGGAAGAAAGTTGATGTTGGTGAGGTCTTGATCTTTTGTGCCTACTTATAACCATTTCATATCTTGAAAGATCTTTACAAAATCATATAGAATCCAAGGAATATCATATGCAATCTAATGAGATCAAGCAAGATCTAGTAAGATCACACAAGATCAAGGGTGGGTCCATACCCTTTGTGACCGTGAACAATATATGGGGGGGGGGGCAAAGTGTAACTTCCAATCTCTAATTTCATAAATAAGTTAATTTTCAAGTATAAAGTTTAGGGATTTAATGTGTTATTATGTTATAAGGGGTGTTATGGTGTTCGGGGACCATAACTAGTTCAGAAACATTAAAACAATGCTTCTAGTAATATTTTGGTATTCCGGGTAATGTCCAGTTGTTCGGTTAAATACCGGTTCGTTAAAGTGCTAAATTGCACCGTTTAGTGTCCTTTAAGTATCCTTTTGTGACCCTTTCAATTCCCGACACTTAGGAGGGTATTCTGGATAATAAAACATGAATTCTGCATGATATTTATGTGTTAAAAAGCTGATTATAGCTGATTTGTGCAAAATTCTGCATTTAAAGTGCGTTTCAGGTGCTTTTTAGTGCATATACTAGCTTCCGGAAGGTCTACTCCTAGGCCCCAATTCTATTATCTGACTGCTTTCTGCAGAATTGTTGACACGATGTGTCTTACCGGTGAGTTTACTAGTATTTCTGACGCAACGCTATCATTAATGCATAAAGCAATATTTGTAGTATAAAATGTGCATGAATTCACAAGTATAGCATGTAATCAAACAATGTTGACATTTAAGCACATAACTGCATATATTTAATATTAATTAAATTGTACAGAAATTATCGGTTTTGTGCCAGTTGTCACATAAAACCCTAATCCTTGTGAAAAATCAAGAAATTCAATTTTATGGATCGCTCGCGGGCCGCGTAAGACTCAAGATAAGCTTACGCGGGGGGCGACAGCTAGATGGTTCAACCGGATAAGCTTTAGGCCACGTGTCAGTCACATGGCAGACCTACGCGTGACACGCTAGCCCTAGCCGTAGCTAGGGTCCGCGTAAGATATTGTTAGAGTTTACGCGGGCCGCGACAAACTCAAATTTCAGCTATAAATTGGTCGTGCATAGGGCATTCATCTGTGCTCGAAAACTTTACTCTAAAACGTTCTGTACTGCTCAAATTCATAGATTTGAGTAGGGAACGCTGCTACGAGTACAGGGTATTAACTCGATCACTGCTACGATACAATGTCCGATCGATTGAAACTGATCCAATGGATGTTTAAGTGCTGCCCGAATTCGGGCTATACTTTGGCATTCGTCGTGAGGGTTTTGATTTCGTGAGTTTATCGTAAATGTTGTATTAAGTTACTGACCTAGTTTCGTGTGCATTGTTATTTAACTAGGTTACGAGACTAAATCAGTAGGCAAATTTCTGTCCAACTAAACCTGCAATGTGAGTCATTCTCTTTTTATCAAACTTTAAATTATTTTCAAGTTATATTTTACAGGGGGTAAGTCTTTGTTATCTTAAATTACTGGTAGTAACTGGGGTATTGTGCACATTACTATTGTTTTCTCACTTTTAGGTGGAAGAACCTAAACAGTGATAATCATCACTATTGGGTGAAAGGACCCAATAGTGGTATGACCATCGTCACCAGGGGGTGACACTGGACCAGATAAATGTAAGATAGTGGCAATTGTAATCGCTCTTAGTCCTGTAATTTATAACAATGTGTCGTTTTGTACAAAATGAATGACTCGCCAGTATTTCCCCGCTGATAAAATCTTTTTAAACACGTTTCAGATGATTTATTGTAAACCAGGGAAAAGTGCCGCGTAGCACTACAGCTTGAAGAAAGTGACTCAGTAAAATAAATAAACATGTTTTTGTGTAAACAGGGAATTTTTCCCGTGAAATTTCCTTATTATAAATTATGGGGTTTGTCCCAAGAATGTGAAATAAAATAATTGGGCATTTTCAGTTTAAAAGATCCTGTTAGAATTTCCGCTGCCAAAATAAACACTAATACCACTGGTTTCTGTCCCGCGGCTCCTGAAACGGGTAAAACCGGGTAGGGGGCGGTGACATCACTCGTGGCCTACACGCGCGCGTGAGGTTGTTTGTTGTTCCCCACTCGCCCCTGATGCTTTGATAACCGTGTTTTCCTAAAAAAAGGGTTGCGTATTTTCGAGGGCATTAATGGCGATCCCTATATAAACTCTTGAGTGCCTTACTTTTTTCATTAGTTGTTCTTGAATTCTTTTTGTCTTCTCCGATTTTTCTTTGAAGTAACCTGCAAATTTTTTTCTCTTATGTCTACCAGAGAACGTCAAGAGGATTCTTCAGAAGATATGTCTGCTGTCGTACCACCGTTGAAGTGGTCCAAAGAAACCCTTGATGGTTTAGTCCAGAACTTTAAGTTCCCCGACAGTTGGGGTGCAACTTACCCAGATGAGGGGCAAACGGCGGCACAGGCTCCGGCCGGTTACATTACGTTATTCTGGGATTACTTTTCTGAAGGGAACTTCCAATTACCGGCGATGAGGTTTTTCCTTGATATCCTCGCATATTACAAGTTTCATATTTCTCAACTACACCCCATCAGAATGGTTCGGATTCGACACTTCGAATTCCTTTGCCAGTCAGTGCATATTGAGCTAACAGTTAACCGTTTTCGGGTGTTTTATCAACTCCATTGCTCCCAGGGCTTTTATTCCTTTGCCCAACGTTCATCGGCCAAGAAAATCTTGTTGAACCCTCCAAAATCCTTTCACGAGTGGAAACCGAAATTTTTCTTTATCAAAGCCAGCATTATTCCGATGAAAATGACATTTAGGGGTACAGAAGACATTGTGGTAGAGAACATGAATACTCCAGAATCGGAGATTTGGTACCAGGATCTGAAAGATGTTCCGTCGATTGAACTTCCGGAGAGGGCCCTGGTTACTGCTGGCATGAGTCTTCACTGAAAGATGGATCGTGAAGACAAACCGATGTATATGGAGGATGATAAAAGTAAGATTTGGGATTTTCTTACCTTTTTGTTTTCTGTTTTTGTAAATAATATTAATATGTTACTATTTTTCCCTTTGTAGTTGTTTCCTTTTATGTTGTTGCATACAAGAGGGAGAAAGGGAAGATGAAGACCGTTCCGAAGGGTGCTGGTGAAGAACTCTGGTATCTACAGATAGTAAGGAATTTTTCCCTTCCACGGGATGAAGATCTGGCTGCGTAATCTTCGGCTGGTGCTGGTAAGTTTACTTTAAAATTTTTTATCAATATTGCAATATTACTCTTTGTTGTCTTTACGCGTGGGGTAATATTGCAATATTTCCTTTTAAATAGGTGAGTTGACTAACCTGGGCATAGCCCCTGAAAAGAAGAAAAAACGTGTACCGGCTGTCACTATTGAGCCGAAGAAAACTGATGCGCCGAAGGCACAATCTTCAAAGACCAAGAATGTTAGGGAAGAGAAGAAAGGTATGCGCCATTTCTCTGATTCCTGGTGTGATTATATAGTGGTGTCTGATATATTGGAAAGACTTGCGCCTGTAGTTTTAAGAAAACCAAAGGCGGAGCCTCGAGATACCGTGGATATCCTTGCGTCGAATCCTGATGACCCATTGATTTGGAGTCAAGTCTGGAGCCTTTACTGAGAACGAAGGCATTGAAGAGGAAGCATATTGAAGTTGAGGCTACGTCGCAGCCTGCTACGAAGGTGCTGAAAAGGAAAATTGGCAAAAGAGGCAATCTGGATGCCTTTATTACAAAGCCACCCCCAGGTGAGTATCTTCTTTAGCTGTTGTTTCCTCGTACTGTATGTTAATATAGCCTTTACTTTTGCAGAAAAGTCGATTCCTTCTGCTCGCGCAGAGCCATCATCTGTTTTTAATGATGATCTCCCGCCTTCGTCACCTCACGCATCTATTAGGGAACTGCTAGAAGGTACGAAAGCTGTTGAAACGGAGGTGGAGAAGGTTGTTGAGGTGGAAAAGCCTGAAGAAGTTGAGAAACCTGTCAAGGTTAAGTTGGAGGCGAAGAAGATTGTGGAGACAGAGGTTGTGGATGTTGATGTTACTCAGCCTAAGTCTCCTGAAGTTGTGGCGCGCGAGCCTGAGAAAGGGAAATTCGTTCAAGAAGACCCAGTGATAACTATTCCCTTCTCTATCGCTACTTCTGCGCCTGTGAATGTTGAGAGAAGCCCAGCTGGTGATCAGGACTTCTTTCCTCATGATAAGCAAGACTCTCCCATCCGCCCAGAGGAAACTACGGGGGATTACTATTATAAATCTTACTCAGAGAGGAAAGCTTCTGAGATTCATGCGCCGGTGTGGAAACTGAAAAAGGGTGACACTTTTTCAGACTGGCAGGTTTTTCGTGATTGGTTACAGGGTACCTTTCCTCCTACTGAAGTGAAGTTTCAAGAAGAGCGTTCTCATGATCAGTCTTATCAAACTTACCTTGAAGAAGCTGCTAGCTTTACTTCCACTACACACCGCATAGTGCACGAGTGGCGTAGTATGCATAGAGAATGGGCTGCTTTCGAAGCATCCAAAAAAGAAGATTCTGAAGAGAAGGCACGAGTTGCCTTGCTGAGAGACAAGTTGGAGGCTGATCAATCCAAGTTTGAGAGCAAGCAGAAAACTGAAGAGTGGTCTGCTGTGGGGTGGAAGAGAAAAGCGGAAGTTGAAGCCGCCCTTCTTTCAGAAGAGCGTAAATGTTGGAAAGAAATCTGTGAGAAGGACAATAATGAAAAGATGGGTCTCCATAATGGCATCAACAATCTCACGGCGGAGATTGAGAAGCTGAAGAAAGAGAACGCGGAGATTGAGAAGCTGAAGAAGGAGAAGGCGGAAGCTGAAGCGGCCCGTGATGAGGCTCGTTCTCATTGAGAGAGGAGTGAACAGAGAGAGGTACAAAATTGCGCCACTCTTGCCCTTAAAAATAAGGAGATAGACAAACTCACCTCTTTATTATCTGATCAGGAACAAATTAAGGCGGAGCTCGAATCTGCCAAAAATGATTTGCAGCTTGAGCGAGTTGAAAAAGTTGAGACCTCCAGCCGACTGAGTGAAACCGAAGTAAAGTTAGAAAACTCTGAGACTGCTCGGGTGACGGCGGAGGGTCTGGTTGAACCATTGAAAGATGACATGCTCTGGATGAAGCATCACGGGATTATAAGTGTAAGTGTGTCAATTCTTTGTAATGTTTTGATGTGGTTGTACATCCTCTTATTTGTTTTATTGTGTAGGTTACAAATTCCGTCCTTAATTCCCATGAGTTGGATCAAACGGTTGCGCATCTGCTGGTTACTGCGCATAATGATGGATACGCCCAAGGATACACAGAATGTACCCAACATGTTAATAATGCTTTAAAGGTTACTTGGGATACCAGCAGGTCCGCCACGCATGGAGTTGATACCGAAGCTACTCATGCTGCTGCCAAGACTTAATACAACACTTTACACCTTCCTGTGATGGACTTGATCACCGCTGCGCTTCAATCTGAAGACTTTGTTGCATAATTAAAGGAAGTGTTTCCTGATGAAGCAGATGAGGATGAAGACCTAGAATAGGTTTTCTTTGTATTTTTGTGGTTGTTGAACAGTTGTAGTTTAAGTAGTCTTGGGATGTGGATCCCTGTTATTGGTTTGTTGATGCGCTGTTGCGCAAGTAACTTCGTTAATGCACTGTTGTGCATGTAAGAAATTTTGTTAATGCGCTTGTTGCGCAAGTAACTTTGTTTGAATATATGGTATGTTTGAATTACAATTTTTGCATAAGTACAATTACTTTGTTTAGGTAAGGCGAATTAAGATGGTATAAAGCTCATGTGTGAACGTAGGTCTGGACCTTGCGCGGTACCTGTGACCGCGAATCGTTCATGAGACTTGTATTAGGTTACCATAGTGTTTTTGCGCTTATCAAAAGGAACTGCATGCATTTGTAATAAACATAAAAGTAATGTAACGAACTTTGTATTGATTGGATAGGGCGTAGAGGCCATGTATTACAAAGGTGTTTTAGGACAAATACTGAGACTTAATTTACTGCGCACGGAATAGTCCTTGTATCATAAGTTGACAAGTTGAAGAACATGCCAATTATACAGGAACTATGCACGCTGAACTGCCATGGGCCCTTAGGTTTGTTTGGCTTTTTTGCTGCTTGGCCCTTCGTCTCCGCGCGTAATCTGCTTGATTTCCTTGCGCACGTTTTGAACCAAGTGGGTAAGTTCCCCACTCTTAGGTGCTTTCTCTATTTCCGTGCGGAGGCTGATGCAGTTGTTTGTAGTGTGGCCATTGTCTTTATGGTACTCGCAGTAAAGGTTTGGGTCTTGTCCTCTTTTGTTTTTCATCGGCGGGGGTGTTTTGAATTGGTAATCTTCAGTGCTAAGCACCTCCGCCGGTGTCTTGGTAAGAGGCGTCCACTGCCTTTCGCGGTTCTTCTGTTTAGCCTTCTTTTATGCTGTTATCTTGTTAATCGTTGTGCGAGCGTCATCGGATGTACCTGAAGCTGAGTCCTTCAAGTTTTTCTTGAATTTTCTACCGCTGTTTCCACTCATGTCCTGTGGGCGGTTCTGTGGTAGTGGTGGCCTGTTGGAGTTTAGATTACGCTCTATTTGAGCATAGACTTTCCCACCGGCCATCAATTTTTCCCAACTTTTCGGCAGGCCTTCAATTCCTGACAAGACTTTTATCATATCATCACACCCTACCGCGTATCTGAATTGCGCGTGGATTAGGTGCTCATGTACATCGCCGATTTCCAGTACCTCTTTGTTGTACCTAGTTATGAAATCTTCCAAGCTTGCATCATCCCTTCTCCAGATGTTCATGACATCTGCTGAGTCTCTAACATATCTGCGTTGTTGACTGAAATGGACCAGAAACTTCTCCCTCAAATCTACCCAGGACGTTAACTTACCCACTGGTAAGATGTCGAACCACAATCGTGTTGCGCCTGTCAAAGTTTGGACAAATAAATGGCACCACATGGGTAGTGTCCATCCTCCGACTAATCTTGCGCTGGTGAACACACGTAGATAGTCGTCGGGATCTGACAGTTCATTGAACTTCCTTACATTTGACGGTAATTTCTCCCTCTCAAGGGGAGCTAGAGCAATCTCGCTAACAAACTTTGAGTTTTCTGCGGCTTCTATCGCAACCCCCGATCCCTAATTCCCTGGGAACGGGCGGCCGCGAGCCAATTTCGGTGGTATCGCGTATTGTCTAATTTGGCAGCAGAAATTTTCATCAGGACCGTAGTTAGGAAATATTGATCAGAGTAAAATACCACCTTTTCATAACATTAAACAAATGGGATAAACCAAAGTTCATAGTACACACGTTTTTATAGGAATAAATCCTTTATTATTAAATAAAAACATCTATTTTATTTTAGGTAACTTTATTGCCACTTTTCCAAGCCTTCAGTGCTGTCCAGCTGGCTTCTATTTGGCTTTCACAGTTTGTTACCTGAAACACGTTTTAAAAACATTTGTCAGTGGGAAATACTGGTGAGTGAATCCCAGTTTAATCAAGTTTAAGTAAAACCCAGTGTACAATATTGAGGGCGATCCCGCAATTATATTTGTTTCCAAGACATCACAATTAACATCCATGGTACTGTCGAACCCGACTTGTGGAAATGTTACTCCTTGACCAGGTGGTAACAAATTTTGTATACAAAACCCCAACATACTCATGATAATTGTATTCTTACAAATACTCAATCACTGTTTAATATATAATTAATTAAATGAGGTTTTGTAAAAACAGTTAACAAAAAGTGGATCAACTCACTTTGCTGTCTTAGATTTTCCGTAAGGGTTTCCTGAGAATTATCTATAATTTACACAAATGTACACGCGTTAGTATAATAACCCATTTTAACATTAGTAATACCCTCCCCGAGACGGCATTCCAACGACTACGTCGGGCAGAACCACGACAGCCGTTACAGAACCCTAGATCAATCGGGCAGCGTATCTAATACGTATCCAGGGGTTATAATACTTACAACGGAGCAGAACTTCGCTATTTAAGGGGGTATAATACCCGAGTATAATAAGCCTACTATCAGAAATTTGCTTAAGAAAGAAAGAAATGAACGATGGAAAACGAAAACCCGTTGCTTTCTTATATAGGGTCTGATCTCGGTCCTCTCGCGGCCCGCGTAACACAAAGACAGGGCCTACGCGGCCCGCGTTGACCTCAGGTCAATGTGTAGCTTGTCCGGGTCAGCAACTAGCTCCGCCGGGTGTTGGGCCACGTGGCCGTACCGGGATGCGCCATGTTTTAAGCTCACGCGGCCCGCGTGAGGGTTGGGGTGGGTCTTACGCGGCCCGCCTCAACTTAAATTTCAGATTTTTAATTATTTTTAATACTATTTAATATATTTGAGGCCCGTGTTCGCGTATGGGGTGTATTTTGGGACATTTTGGGATATTTTAAAATATAATAGGGTGTTGGAAATAATTCGAGGGTATCGGTTATCTTGAGGATTGTTATAGCTTCTTCTGGTCGGTAAATCAGATTGTAATCATACTCCGCTTTTGGGTTGTAAACCGCACAGATTTTTGGTTTGTAGTTTGCATGATCTCTCTGCAATCGACCTAAAACGCTTGTGTCACACCCCAACCGATGGCGGAATCATCGGGGCATGGCACTGAGCGAAACAGATTGTCCAGAAGTTTCCACAACAATTATCAAAACTATTCAATTTAAATAATACGTCCCATACCGTATCTCAAACAGTCAAATAATTATTACAGACAAATATCAAGACAAATATTCTGTTCCGACAAATCAGATTTAAATAAGTAGCAGTTGTTTATCTGCTTCTAGAGACCCCTGATTCGTTATCTACAGACAACTATTTGTTGGGCTCTAAAGCTTTATTCTAGCTTCAAATTCCTACCACATATGCGTCCTAAGCACCTGTCACATACGTTAAAATAAAGTCAATACATAAAATGTAAAGGTGAGCATACAAGTTTTGATAATAGCATATAGAGTTCGAATTCATTTACGCATAACCAGCACGTACACATAGTGAAATGAAGCACGTTAGTTATCGACATAGATCCATCGATACCAATGACTGCGGGTTGACTGCCCGAGGCAGTTCGCAATACATGATTACCACCGTAATCCATGCAAGTAAAAGATCCGTAACAACCCCCGTGTGAACGGGTGCTGAGTCCAAACTATAGTACTATCGTTGCTAAGGCAGGTAGACAGCATTCCATGTGTAAACATAACAAACAAGCATTCATAAGCCACGTCTAACATGCATTAATGGTTAGCGTTCAAATAGTTTGAGTAGTGTGATAGTTGTAGTTTGAATATTCGTAACGTATGTAACACCCAAAAGTGCTTAAAGCAAAAAGGGATCGAGTATACTCACAGCGATTAATGGATTGAAGGGAGCGCTTAGCGAGTATGGTTAGCCTGAATAGATTCGGTAGCATAGATTCGGTAGCATAACGATAAGTGAAACTTAAAACGGGAAATAAGTGTAGGTAAGTCGGACAGCTGGTCGATCGGACGGCAGTTCGATCGGACGGCTGACCGTTCGGTTGACAGCCCATTCGGTCTGCTGTCCGGTCGGTTAGTAGACCGATCGGATGGCTGTTCGAGTGGATTGTTCCTTCCTTTGAGAAGGATGTGTTTGTGTATGATGGCTTGACTTTTGAATTTTTCGTTGTAGCATTTGAAAGCATTGAAGTACCTTTACCTTTCAGGTCGGTCGATCGGACGGCAGTTCGATCGGCCGGCAACTCGATCGGTTAGGCATTCAAATGAATTACAACGTTTAGTCTTTGGATCGGACAAGAGTTCGATCAGACAGGTGTTCGATCGGACAGGTCAACAAGTCAAAGACTTTAAATGAAATGTAAAGTATGGTACAATGGATCGGATAGTTGATCGATCGAATAACGCAATTGCTGTTCGATCGGACAACAGGGTGTCACCTGATCGGACGGCTGTTCGATCGGGTGGCACTTCTAGTGCATCGAACATGTTGAAATCGATTAAGTATTGAAGCATAGTATCTCATGATCCGAAGAGTAATCTGATCAGACAGTAGTTCGATCGAACGACAGTTCGTTCAATACTAGTCTTCAAAGTAAGTTGTTTGTGTGGGACCATGTGCTAGCCGATCGGCTGGCTGTCCGTTCGGACAGCAGTCCGATCGGTCAGCATCCTGACCTGATCAGCTCTTTCGTCTAACACTTGGTTGTTCTGTTGGTTTGTCGTTCTATTGAGGTATTTTGACAACGAGTAGAACCATAGATCCCTCGTCCCTACTTGGTTCCTCGGGTCGGACAGGAATCACCCAATCCGGTCGGTGGACTGTTCGGAACGAAGTTTAACGTTCAACCCGAAGTCGGTTAACCTTGTGGATAGAATCCAGATCTGGAGCCGTTCGACCACCGAAGTGATTTGTAAACCAGCCCAGGGTCCGTTTCTACAAGTTTTGAATTATTGAGTGAAAAAGAGTTGAAAGAAAGTTGGAATTCATCTTCCAATCCTTTTCACCGAGTATATGTTTAGATCTATGAAAGATCCTTGTTTGTTTATGTGGAAATTGGCTAGATCCAAGTTGTTCTTAGTGGATTTAGGCCAAAACATGAAGTTCTTCAAGAACCCATGATGACATCATCCTAGAACACTTGATTCTTGATGATTTCTCGGTTAAAAGTTAAGATTTGAAAGATAGAAAGGTGTAGGAGTGTGCATAGATCAAGAAAGTACAAGATTTAGGACGAAAACTTACCGGAATCGAGAGAAATCTGAGAAAAGGTGGGCTGAGCCTGCTGGTCGAACAGAGGTTTCCAAAAGTGGAAAGAATGACAATGACAGGGGTATTTATAGGATGACAAAAGAGGAAAGTGCTGGCCGATCGGCCAGGCAGCTCGATCGGACAGCCTGTCCGATCAGACAACCTGTCCGATCGGACAGCAGTCCGTTCGACTGGCTGTTCGATCGGCTGGGAGCCTGATCGATCAGTCGCACTTTTCGAGTGTTTCGCGCGATGATTGCTGATATTTCGAATTCGTTTGCGAGCGGTTCAATTTGATAGGGTTTCCTAGTCAAATTACTTTTAGTCCCATCTACTTTGTATCTAGCGTAATCTCCTTTCCACTATCTATCATGGTTCGATCGTGATTCAAGTTCGAGTTCGATTGCATTCGAGTTTCGATTGAGTTCGCTTGATTACACAACATAACATAATTAAACATGCACAGGTAACACGTAAGGCACACACACACGTATAAACAACAAGTAAAATACATAGCTCGAGTTGCGATTCGATGTCGATTCGATTAGCATAGCTTGATTATTGATTAGTTAACTTTATCGCATTGTTACTTCCTATAGTTCACAGTCGTAGATCGATTGAATAACGGTTAACACAATTCGATTATTGTCATTAACGACACTTACTCCACATAATACAAATAAAATAAAGAAATTCTTGTAAGTCAGGTTGCGCGAAACCGGTCGTTGACTTTGACCTTGACTTGTGAAAACACGGGGTGTTACAGCTTGTGTTGTCACCTTCTTGGTACGTTCTGTCATATTCATCGGTTTGGGTGTCATTCTTCTGGTATGAACGCGGGCCCAACCGTGAATGGACTGACGTCTGTGGGAGTACTGTTCATCATGATGATCTCTTCGCCTGGATTCAGAGTGAGTGGACTCTTACTTAGTGGTAGATCTGGAATAAACTTCCGTGTTGTCTACTAACATCTGTAATGGTGCATCATAGTGCAATGCTCGAGGTGCAGACGGGGCTTGCACATGAGGTGCAGATCTACGAGATTGTGTTGTAGGCTGAGCAGCTTGTGCACAGAGCTGTGCATAGACTGCGTTTATTGCACCTTGAGATTTTACGTACCATGAAATCGGAGTTTCACCCGAGGGTAAAATTGAACTGATCGGGATTTCAGGTTGTGCTCCTGGTGTAACAGGATCATTTACATGATTAACGTTGTTTTGAACATCGTTATCATCGGAAGCTTCATCCACAATTCCCTCGACACGGAGATCAGGAGCAAAATTGCTCCTATTTTCCGGTCGAGAGCCTAGTGGATGGTTTGACGGATTTTCTACCATGGTAAACAGAAAATGAAAAGAAACGAATCGAACGAGAAGTTGTAGATGAAAATTGAAGAATCGGTGGGCCCCAATGAAGAAACAGTGGTTAGAATGACCAGAATCAATCTGACCAAGGTATTAGTTTCTGCATAAAAGGGTTAATCCTCTCGCTCGATTCGGGGGTTAAACTGAGCCCCTTCTCCGGTGATCACTGTAAAACAGAAAGCCGTTAGACTCGCCATGGGGAGAATGGGAGTTCTCTCCGTGACCACGCTCCGGCGTGAGAATAAGTACAGTGATCTCGATGAAGAAGAAGAAGTAGTAAAGGTGAAGTGAATGTAATTTGTGAGATCATAACTGCAATAGCTTATTCATAACCGGTTTTGGCGGGAAAATGGTGTTACGGAGAGATAACGGAAAGTACTTTCTGTAGGCGGTTATTCCTCTTTTTCGTTGATAGTTAATGTCACGTTTTATCAAACGGGTCATGAGTGAGATCGATGGCTAGGGAGTTGCCACGTGGAAAGTGGGCTTGAGTAGACCCTTCCCCAAGTTAATGCTATCATCGTGATCAGATGAGCGTTCCAGATGATGCCACGTCATAATTGGTTATAACTGAATGGCTGTGCACGATGAGCATTGACAACCTTCTAGAAGATCTACAGCTGTAAACCTTTATGCCCTTGCCACGTGTCTATTCTGTTGTAACAAAATAAAAACACTTTTGTTCAAATCTTGATTCCAGGCGCGCGGAGATGTTTAGGATCTTGTCTTTGAGTCTAACTGTATCCTTGCGCGAGCCCGCGCAAGGGTGTTAGTTGAATGTTAGTTTTATCCTTTCTACGGTGCACGGTTATCAAAGATTGCTTTCTTCTATTTCTTTGTTTAGAACCACTGCATAGCCGCGCAGGGTTCTGTTAAAGGTCTTCTTGGAACAGGACCATGGTATGGTCTCATGATCTTGCGTGGGGTTTCCTAGACCATATTCCTTTCTTTGAACTGTTCCATCCTAAATCATGTTTAAGACTGCTGCTGTCACACCACGATATTTCCACGTATTACCGGTGGGCCCGGTGGGGAGTATCGTGACGTAGTTGATATCATCATAGTCAAACAACACAATTTTAAATGCACAGCGAAAGCAAAAGATAGATTTATTTCAACCGAATAAATTGTAATATCAAGTATCACAAAATAGTTGAAAAAGATCCACAGGCGGATCAAATAAAAGGAAACATAGTTCATCAGATTTAAAATGCATCCAAGCTTGCGAGACTCTTATTGATGCTAAGGAGAGGCCAGCCTATTTCGAGTAGTACCTGCACTTAGCCTTTTTGGGAAAATATGTCAGTTTACACTGGTAAATACAATTAACTGACTCATTTTGAAAAGGTTTAGAAAATTGATTTGAATGCACATGTCACAAAACTTTTTATAACTTGGGATAATTATTTATATATAAACTTGTAAAAGAATTACATGTTTCTTATACGTTCAGTAGCCCAGATTGACGCCGGGTTAAAGATTAATAGACACACCACATGATATAGTCCCGCGGCGGGTTATTCCCGTAACCGGCGGTTATACCTTATTATTTATATATGCACTGTCGGGTGTACGCCTACACCCCGTGCTTAGGTCGTGGCCATTTCTTAAAATGATGCCAAGGATATCCGGGACATGGTCATTAACCCCCCCAAAGGCTTTAAGCAAACAAAACAATTTAAACGGGACATTTCAATAAATTAACCTTCATACAATTAAAAATTCAATGCCCGACCAAGCGTTATTTTATATACCGTACCCCAAGCCCGTATAGGGAAAATAAGTTAAAAGTATTTACCTTTGCAAGTAATAATCACAAATAGCAAGTGCACGTAGCTTTTACCGGGTCTCCTATTCTGGAACAAAGGTTTTTAATAACCTATAAGATTTCTAATGGGTCTTTATTTAAGCCTAAACTTAGACCGGTTAGTTTTAAAGGAAAATACGGTTCAAACGCACGATTAAGCGAAGACTGGAACAGAATGAGATTTAGACCCGACAAGTTTGAAGACTTGTATAATATGGGTAAACTAAACACATTCTGGATTTAGAGACAAAAATGATAAGGTTTGAGCCGTTTCGGTCAATTTATGCAAACTAGTTACATAAACCGAACCGAACGCGAAAGATGCATAACGGGTAACCAAAAGAGCCATATACAGGTTTCCTAAGTTAATATGCCTTAAATATGTTGTGACATCAGTAAGATATCTTCTATTATGCCCCAAAACGGATTTAAACTCAAATTACGCCCTGTAGGGGTATTTTGGTCATTTTAAAGGTTATAAAAGAGTTTAAATAATAATCTGAGTTACAGGTATGATATAATCAGTAAAAATACTTATTTTAATAAGTTATAACAGTAGGGTATTACAAATATGTGAAATTTATCATTTATAACCAAACTATGCACCTTAGGGGCATTTTGGTAATATCACATAGGCTTAAAAGGTCAAAACTGGAAATCTGAGTTTAAAACTTTTGCTTACTGTTAATATATAAAAATTTACTGAAAATATCAGTAGACATCAAACCTTATATGTTTAAAATAGTTTTAATACATACTATGCGTTAAAAACGCTTAAAAGGGCGATTTTGAGCTATTTCCGAGTTTTTAAAGGAAAGCGGATATTTTTATTATTCCAGAAGGCTCAAAATATTTTATTTATCATATTAGATCAGTAGAAAAAGGTTTGGTGTCAAAATAATTTGTAAAACTCATTTTATAGGCCAAGAGGGCAAAACCGGCAACTACCGAATCAAGCTTAGAACTCTATGTTATGCCAGCCTAAAAATATTCAAAAATCCCAAAATATTATATTACATTATTGGGTAAAAAGTTTGGTATCAAAAATTGGGTTTAGATAGGCTATATGCTAATTACGCCGTTTATTTAATAAAAAGCTTTCTAATTACGCTAAAGAGCATAACTCCTAATCTAGGCCTCAAACTGATGTCAAATTTTAGGGACAAGTATATAAATCAGTAACTAAGGTTTCTATTCTTTTACATTTTCAAAAATCACATTTTAAGGTCATATGGGCATAATAGTCAACATATAGGCAATAAACGGAAACATGCATATGAATCGGATAACTATTTAACCAAGTTGTATAATCACAGAGGGTTATACTAACATGTATCCTGGTCCAAATAAAGCTCTAAGGCATTTCTAAACTATGCTCAAACGGGTCAGAACTGAAAGTCAAAGCAGAAGTCAAATTATACGACTTTTGGTTCCGAACCGAGCCTAAACTGAAAATCGTCGGGTTGAACATGTTTAGACATGTTCTTACATTAATTATCAAGTTATATTAGTGATAAAATAGGTTGCATGGCTTCTACATTGCTAATTATGCATTAATTTGAAAATAAGCTTTCTGTTGACTTTTTAAGGTTAGCTTTGACCCGACAATTGACCTACTTAGAGTGGGAATCAGAGGGTGCCCTTTTAAGGGTTTATTGCCCACATAATTACCAACTCATAGGTACTTTCAATTTGAAAATTGACTGGACAAATTATGATTAATTACGAAGTCAAACTCTAATTACGACGGTTTGACTTTAAGCTATTTAACTAAGCTAAGCTGAATTAAGGAAAGTTAAGGACACTTACAAGGGTCCTAAGTACGACTAGTGACTCCTAGGAAGGGTGCTTGAGCTCCAAAATTCTCCAGAACTTGAGTTGTGAGAGTTTCCAAGTGAGTGTGCACAAGAGTTGCAACTTGGGTGTCCTTATATATGCATTTTGATCACTTAGGATCATGCCAAGGAAGTCTACAAGAGTTATGAGATCAGTACAAGTGCCCCTATTGCATGTAATACCATTGGAGGAGTCCCTGGTATGCAAAACAAGCTTCCAAAGTCGGTTAACAGACCTGAACTTACACCTGCAGGTGAATTCTATCGCTGGGGTGTTCAGGCGGCCCGCGTAAGGGTCCCCTGATACTTTACGCGGCCCGTGTGGCTTTCCAGAACCAGCCAAACAAGTTTCGTTAATTGCACTTTAGGTCCTTGGTCCTTCCAAACGTGGTTTTACCTTTATTTCTTGCACTTTTGGCCCTCTAACTTGACTTTCAAGGGCTCCAAGATATAACCAAACTTTGTTAAGTCCTTGGTTAACTTTATGATCACCCGAAAAGTCATAAATTTCAACGTTGACGCTTTTAACCCCTCGTATACGAATGTTATCATAACTTTCTCATACTTTATCGAAACCTTGTGAATTCTTAATCACTTATTCTAGTGAGTATAATTAATCGTTACAAAGCTTCGGGTTTGCTAAAAGGTCACTCAGAGGTGTACTTTAAACATGTTGACACATTTAACCCTTGTAGTTTGTAATCTCTCACTTTCTTCCACAATTAGCTTCGTATGATCCATGATTTATTTGTTTAAGGGTATAAACATCATGTAGGGTTATTGCAAGATATATTTATCCATTGTTGACACTTTGAACCCTTATATTCACATATTTTCTTTGCTTGTCAACTTTAGTCCTTCATAAGTAATCTTCTATACGTTTAAAGCTCATGACACGTGTCAATATATTATTGGGCATGAAATTACGAGGTGTTACATCCTCACCCCCTTAAAAGAAATCTCGACCTCGAGATTTACTGAAATAAATGAGGGTACTTTTCTTTCATTGTGGACTCTACCTCCCACGTGTACTCGAGACCTCTGCGGGCATCCCATTTGACCTTTACAATAGGCACATGCTTCCTTCGAAGCTTCTTTACCTGTCGATCCTCAATCGACAAAGGTTTTTCCACAAATTTCAAGCTCTCATCTATATGCACATCCGTATGTGGTATGACTAGTGATTCATCAGCTAGACATTTCTTCAGATTGCAGATGTGAAATACATTGTGAATACCACTGAGCTCTTCAGGCAAGTTCAACTTATAAGCCACTGGTCCGACACATTCGATGATCTCGAATGGTCCTATGTACCTTGGGCTTAATTTTCCCTTTTTACCAAAACGCATCACTCCCTTCCAGGGTGATACTTTAAGTAACACCTTGTCACCAACCTCGAACTTTAGAGGTTTACATCTTAAGTCTGCGTAGCTTTTCTGCCTATCCCTGGCAGCTTTGAGACGATCTCGTATCTGAACAATCTTGTCTATCGTCTCCAGGACTATATCAGGTCCTGTTAGTTGGACATCTCCAACTTCTGCCCAGCAAACGGGCGTTCTGCACTTTCTTCCATACAAAGCTTCAAATGGTGCAACTTGGATACTTGAGTGATAGCTATTATTGTACGAAAATTCAATCAGTGGAAGATGTTCATCCCAGCTTCCACCTAGGTCAATAACACACACCCTTAACATATCTTCTAGCGTCTGAATTGTTCGCTCACTTTGACCATCCGTTTGAGGATGATATGCTGTGCTAAAGTTCAAATGAGTGCCTAGGGATTGCTGAAAACTTTTCCAGAAATGCGAGGTATACCTTGTATCCCTATCAGATATTATAGACACTGGCACTCCATGGAGAGATACAATCTCATCCACGTATAGCTGAGCTAACTTATCTGAGCTATGTGTTTCCTTAATAGGTAGGAAGTGAGCTGACTTAGTCAGTCTATCCACTATCACCCAAATAGTATCGTTTCCTTTCTTTGTCTTTGGCAACTTGGTGATAAAATCCATTGTCACCATCTCCCACTTCCAGGTGGGAAGTTCAGGCTGTTGTAGCAAACCTGACGGCTTTTGATGTTCAGCTTTAACTTGTGCGCATGTCAAACATTTGGCCACATAGGTAGCTATGGACTTCTTCAAGCCTATCCACCAGAAATTTGCCTTCAGATCTTAGTACATCTTATCAGCTCCAGGATGAACGGAGTACTTAGAACTGTGGGCTTCCTAGAGGATCACATCCCTAAGTCCTCCATAAATCGGAACCCATATTTGTCCATTTAATCTCAGGATTCCGTCTTTGCCATAGGATAACTGTTCAGCAGTTACTCCTAGCTTCTCATCAGGATAGTTAGCTTCTAATACAGCTTCCTTATGTGCAGCTAACAATTTTTCATTCAAACTATTCTTTAATTCAATGCTCTTGGCATTGATTCTTATGGGCTTCACTCTCTCCTTTCTACTTAAGGCATCTGCGACTACATTTGCCTTGCCTGGATGGTATCGGATTTCACAATCATAGTCATTTAGAGTTTCCATCCATCGTCGCTGCCTCATGTTTAAGTCCTTCTGATTAAACAAGTGTTGGAGGCTCTTGTGATCAGAATAGATCACACATTTGGTACCATACAAATAATGTCTCCACAGTTTTAGTGCGAATACAACGGCACCCAACTCTAAGTCATGGGTGGTGTAGTTCTTTTCGTGCACCTTTAGCTGTCGAGAAGCATAGGCAATAACTTTGCCTTTCTGCATAAGCACACATCCCATTCATGTGTGCGATGCATCACAATAAACCACAAACTCTTCGATTCCTTCAGGCAATGTCAATACAGGTGCATTGCTCAACTTCTGTTTGAGAATGTCAAAGGATTCTTGCTGCTTAGGTCCCCAGTCAAACTTGACATTCTTGCGGGTTAATGAAGTTAGGGGTGCTGCAATCCTTGAGAAGTTTTCAATAAATCGCCTATAATATCCTACCAGACCTAGAAAACTGCGAATCTCAGTGGGCGTCTTTGGCTCTTGCCAATTCATGATAGCTTCAACTTTAGCGGGATCCACCTGGATACCATGCTCACTAACTACATGTCCAAGAAACTGGACTTCGCGAAGCCAAAATTCACACTTTGAAAACTTGGCATAAAGCTTTTCTTGTTGAAGCAGCTTAAGAATGCAACAGAGATGCTTCTCATGGTCAGCTTGAGTCTTCGAGTAAATAAGAATATCATCGATGAACACGATGACAAATTTATCCAAGTAGGGCTTGCAGACGTGGTTCATGAGATCCATGAATGCTGCTGGTGCATTAGTGAGCCCAAAAGGCATCACTAAGAACTCGTAATGACCATAATGAGTCCTAAATGCTGTCTTGTGTACATCTTCATCTTTAACTTTCAGTTGATGGTAGCCTGACCTCAAATCGATCTTGGAGAAATAACTTTCTCCTTGAAGTTGATCGAACAGATCGTCGATCCTGGGAAATGGATATCTATTCTTGATAGTTACCTTATTAAGCTTGCGATAATCGATGCATAGACGCATCGACCCATCCTTCTTCTTTACAAACAGGATTGGTGCTCCCCAAGGAGATGAACTAGGACGAATGAAACCTTTTTCTAATAAATCGTCTAGCTAAGTCCTCAACTCTTTCATTTCCATTGGTGCCAACCTGTAAGGTGCCCTTGCAACAGGTGCTGATCCTGGAATAATGTCAATTCTGAATTCTACTTGCCTATCTGGTGGCAAACCAGGTAGTTCTTCAGGGAATACTTCGGGATATTCAGAAATGACGGGGATATCTTCAATCTTAGGCTTCGGCTCATCAATAGTCACTTGTGCCATGTAAATGACACAACCCTTCTTCAAACACCTTGATGCCTTGAGCATAGACACTTGCTCAGGCAGTCCATACTGGGTATCTCCCTGAATGGTAAGTGACTCACCAGACGGAGTCTTGATCACTACTTGCTTCTTGTTGCAAACAATCTGGGCTTGGTTATGAGATAACCAATCCATGCCTATTACTATGTCAAATCCAGCTAATTTCAAAGGAAGTAAGGATAATGGAAAAGAGTGGTTCCTAATGGATATGAAACATCCATCTAACACGGTTGATGCGGTTTCTATGGTGCCATCGGCTAATTCAACCTCATATTTTATGCTTAGGGTTCTAACAGGTAGGTTTAACAACTTACAAAACTTATCATCAACAAATGACTTATCTGCTCCAGAATCAAATAACACCCTTGCATATACATCATTAATAAGGAAGGTACCTGTTATGACATTATCATTCTGGATCGCCTCCTGTGCGTTCATCTGGAAGACCCTAGCATTGGTCTTTTTCCCATCTTCAGCCTTCTTTGCAAACTTTGGGCAGTTGGATTTGATATGCCCTTTTTCATTGCAGTTATAGCACGTCGCATCCTTGATTTTCTTACAGTCTAAAGTCTTGTGCTCAAAAGATTTACAAATCCCACAAGCTCTCGGCTGTGACTGGGATTTTGATTCATATCTGCACCTCCCGAAATGGTGCTTCTTACAGACTTTACACTTGGGCTTATCACCCGACTGATGACCATCCTTTTTCGTTCCAGAACTCTTCTTGTGGTCATTGTTTCCCTTACGCTTCTTGTCTGAACGTCGTGAGTTGTCATCCTCACGCTTTCTCTTCTCAGCGTCTGTGTTTCTCAGCGATCTCTGCCTGACCGCGTCCAAAGTATGGGGCAATGATATATCAACTGCAGACCGAAAAGTAGCTGGTCTGGAGGCCTTCACACTGGCCTTGATTTCTGGGGCCAAATCCCCAATGAAACGAGCTATCCTCTTGGGTTCCGGAGTTACCCGATACGGAACCAGTCTTGACATAGTGTTGAAGCTCGTAAGGTAGGCTTGACAATCTAGGTTTTTCATAACCAACGACAAGAAATCAGCTTCAATCTTTTCAACCTCATGCTGAGGGCAGTAATTCTCCTTAATCAATGTCACAAACTGCTCCCAAGACAGATTGTACAATGGGATTTTCCCTGTGGCTTGGATCAAAGATCTCCACCAGGCTAGTGCCTCACCTTTGAACGACTGAGATACAAACTTTACCACATCCTTATTAGCGCAACCACTAATATCTACCACAGTGTCTATCTCGTCCAACCATGACATGCAATCAACTGCTCCCTTTTCCCCGGTGAAATCCCTGGGTTTGCAGGAAACAAAGTATTTATAAGTGCAACCTTTAGCACGTCGTTCTTGGTTTAACACAACTCTCTTAGATAGAACACTCCTCTGGTTTGATGAGTGATGAGAATCACTTTTGTGAGCAGTATGAGTTCTTGAGGGTGGCTTCGTATGTGGTACAGATTGGGTCCTTACATGGGTACCACTGGATTCATTGAATTGCCTATCCAAAGCTCTTGTAACAGCATTGTCTATCAATGCCTGTAATTCTGTTCCTGCTACGTTGACTCTGGAGGTGTCATGATTATCTCTGGGGTGACTGTGGACTTCGTCTGACCCAGGCATGTAGCTTGATTGCTACATAAAATAATGATTTTAATTCATTTAGAGGTCTATAACAGTTTTATCCTTCTAGGTGATTTATTAACCATGGTATTAAGAAACCATTTTGATTAATTTGTCAAGCATATATATATTCAGGATTTTTCATTATAAAAACCCTAGGTATAATTAAAATATATCAATGGCAAAAAGGCCTAGTCGGACAGTTTTAAATTTTTAATCACGGTCTTATAGGATCAAGGTATTGAGGTTTTAATTATAATTTATTGCCTCTTCTTAACAGGGGGTCGAAGACCACGACTGTCTTTTTTCTTATATGACAATGAATATAGCTCGTAGGCATTACATCCCTATGGATGTGTAATATAATAAGAGAAGCTGGAAGAATCCAAATGCAAGGATGACTTATGCGATTTTATCGTATCGCAATTTGTCAGGAATGTCAACATGTTTAAAGACGTTAACAAGGAGTTGAATCTTTTAAATAGGTTTTACCATCTTTGCCATATTTAGAATGACAGGTGGCTAGGTTTTACCTTTAAGATTCATTTTAAATTTTATCATTTTATTATTATGATAGGTCTTATAAGAGGAATGTTATATTTTCATTTATTTCACATTTTGTATTTATGCATATAATTTAAAAATGAAAAATTTTAACTAACCATTCCATTAAAATTTAAACAAGTATATGTTTGCCCTAAACGGGACTTCTACAGAAATAACACACCCGCGCAGGGGCTAAACTAGACATGCCCACGCAGGGGCATAATACAAAAAGACATGCCCACGCAGGGGCAGAATACAGAAACAAATGTCCACGCAGGGACATGATTACAGCACTAAAAACAGACAAACAAATAAAGGATTTAATAATCCTTCTTGCTCTTTCCTTTAATTAAGTTTGCCAGACTCTTGAACATTCCTCGGTTTTGCCTACGGTCTTCCCGCACTTCCTGTCGCACCTCATTAATCATTTGAAGAATCTCTTGATGCTGCGGTGGAGCAACCTGTCACACCCCGATATTTCCACGTATTACCGGTGGGCTCGGTGGGGAGTATCGTGACGTAGTTGATATCATCATAGTCAAACAACACAATTTTAAATGCACAGCGGAAGCAAAAGATAGATTTATTTCAACCGAATAAATTGTAATATCAAGTATCACAAAATAGTTGAAAAAGATCCACAGGCGGATCAAATAAAAGGAAACATAGTTCATCAGATTTAAAATGCATCCAAGCTTGCGAGACTCTTATTGATGCTAAGGAGAGGCCAGCCTATTTCGAGTAGTACCTGCACTTAGCCTTTTGGGAAAATATGTCAGTTTACACTGGTAAATACAATTAACTGACTCATTTTGAAAAGGTTTAGAAAATTGATTTGAATGCACATGGCACAACACTTTTTATAACTTGGGATAATTATTTATATAAAAACTTGTAAAAGAATTACATGTTTCTTATACGTTCAGTAGCCCGGATTGACGCCGGGTTAAAGATTAATAGACACACCACATGATATAGTCACGCGGCGGGTTATTCCCGTAACCAGCGGTTATACCTTATTATTTATATATGCACTGTCGGGTGTACGCCTACACCCCGTGCTTAGGTCGTGGCCATTTCTTAAAATGATGCCAAGGATATCCGGGACATGGTCATTAACCCCCCCCCCCCCCAAAGGCTTTAAGCAAACAAAACAATTTAAACGGGACATTTCAATAAATTAACCTTCATACAATTAAAAATTCAATGCCCGACCAAGCGTTATTTTATATACCGTACCCCAAGCCCGTATAGGGAAAATAAGTTAAAAGTATTTACCTTTGCAAGTAATAATCACAAATAGCAAGTGCACGTAGCTTTTACCGGGTCTCCTATTCTGGAACAAAGGTTTTTAATAACCTATAAGATTTCTAATGGGTCTTTATTTAAGCCTAAACTTAGACCGGTTAGTTTTAAAGGAAAATACGGTTCAAACGCACGATTAAGCGAAGACTGGAACAGAATGAGATTTAGACCCGACAAGTTTGAAGACTTGTATAATATGGGTAAACTAAACACATTCTGGATTTAGAGACAAAAATGATAAGGTTTGAGCCGTTTCGGTCAATTTATGCAAACTAGTTACATAAACCGAACCGAACGCGAAAGATGCATAACGGGTAACCAAAAGATCCATATACAGGTTTCCTAAGTTAATATGCCTTAAATATATTGTGACATCAGTAAGATATCTTCTATTATGCCCCAAAACGGATTTAAACTCAAATTACGCCCTGTAGGGGTATTTTGGTCATTTTAAAGGTTATAAAAGAGTTTAAATAATAATCTGAGTTACAGGTATGATATAATCAGTAAAAATACTTATTTTAATAAGTTATAACAGTAGGGTATTTCAAATATGTGAAATTTATCATTTATAACCAAACTATGCACCTTAGGGGCATTTTGGTAATATCACATAGGCTTAAAAGGTCAAAACTGGAAATCTGAGTTTAAAACTTTTGCTTACTGTTAATATATAAAAATTTACTGAAAATATCAGTAGACATCAAACCTTATATGTTTAAAATAGTTTTAATACATACTATGCGTTAAAAACGCTTAAAAAGGCGATTTTGAGCTATTTCCGGGTTTTTAAAGGAAAGCGGATATTTTTATTATTCCAGAAGGCTCAAAATATTTTATTTATCATATTAGATCAGTAGAAAAAGGTTTGGTGTCAAAATAATTTGTAAAACTCATTTTATAGGCCAAGAGGGCAAAACCGGCAACTACCGAATCAAGCTTAGAACTCTATGTTATGCTCAGCCTAAAAATAAATAAAAATATTCAAAAATCCCAAAATATTATATTACATTATTGGGTAAAAAGTTTGGTATCAAAAATTGGGTTTAGATAGGCTATATGCTAATTACGTCGTTTATTTAATAAAAAGCTTTCTAATTACGCTAATGAGCATAACTCCTAATCTAGGCCTCAAACTGATGTCAAATTTTAGGGACAAGTCTATAAATCAGTAACTAAGGTTTCTATTCTTTTACATTTTCAAAAATCACATTTTAAGGTCATATGGGCATAATAGTCAACATATAGGCAATAAACGGAAACATGCATATGAATCGGATAACTATTGAACCAAGTTGTATAATCACAGAGGGTTATACTAACATGTATCCTGATCCAAATAAAGCTCTAAGGCATTTCTAAACTATGCTCAAACGGGTCAGAACTGAAAGTCAAAGCAGAAGTCAAATTATGCGACTTTCGGTTCCGAACCGAGCCTAAACTGAAAATCGTCGGGTTGAACATGTTTAGACATGTTCTTACATTAATTATCAAGTTATATTAGTGATAAAACAGGTTGCATGGCTTCTACATTGCTAATTATGCATTAATTTGAAAATAAGCTTTCTGTTGACTTTTTAAGGTTAGCTTTGACCCGACAATTGACCTACTTAGAGTGGGAATCAGAGGATGCCCTTTTAAGGGTTTATTGCCCACATAATTACCAACTCATAGGTACTTTCAATTTGAAAATTGACTGGACAAATTATGATTAATTACGAAGTCAAACTCTAATTACGACGGTTTGACTTTAAGCTATTTAACTAAGCTAAACTGAATTAAGGAAAGTTAAGGACACTTACAAGGGTCCTAAGTACGACTAGTGACTCCTAGGAAGGGTGCTTGAGCTCCAAAATTCTCCAGAACTTGAGTTGTGAGAGTTTCCAAGTGAGTGTGCACAAGAGTTGCAACTTGGGTGTCCTTATATATGCATTTTGATCACTTAGGATCATGCCAAGGAAGTCTACAAGAGTTATGAGATCAGTACAAGTGCCCCTATTGCATGTAATACCATTGGAGGAGTCCCTGGTATGCAAAACAAGCTTACAAAGTCGGTTAACAGACCTGAACTTACACCTACAGGTGAATTCTGTCGCTGGGGTGTTCAGGCGGCCCGCGTAAGGGTCCCCTGATACCTTACGCGGCCCGTGTGGCTTTCCAGAACCAGCCAAACAAGTTTCGTTAATTGCACTTTAGGTCCTTGGTCCTTCCAAACGTGGTTTTACCTTTATTTCTTGCACTTTTGGCCCTCTAACTTGACTTTCAAGGGCTCCAAGACATAACGAAACTTTGTTAAGTCCTTGGTTAACTTTATGATCACCCGAAAAGTCATAAATTTCAATGTTGACGCTTTTAACCCCTCGTATACGAATGTTATCATAACTTTCTCATACTTTATCGAAACCTTGTGAAATCTTAATCACTTATTCTAGTGAGTATAATTAATCGTTACAAAGCTTCGGGTTTGCTAAAAGGTCACTCAGAGGTGTACTTTAAACATGTTGACACATTTAACCCTTGTAGTTTGTAATCTCTCACTTTCTTCCACAATTAGCTTCGTATGATCCATGATTTATTCGTTTAAGAGTATAAACATCATGTAGGGTTAACACTTTGAACCCTTATATTCACATATTTTCTTTGCTTGTCAACTTTAGTCCTTCATAAGTAATCTTCTATACGTTTAAAGCTCATGACACGTGTCAATATATTATTGGGCATGAAATTACGAGGTGTTACAGCTGCGCAGCCGCGCAGGGTCTCTATTCAAGATGTTTTGGGATAAGGTTGTGGTATGGTCCAATGTGCCTGCGAAAGGTTTTTGGGACCATACCCCTTCAATAATCTTTCTTTGTGTTTAATTTAATACTCTCAATATCCATATTAACATATTCTAAAACCATTATGGCTCCACAAATACTTCTACCACTGGTCGCTCGAAGAAAACAGAGCTGAAATATATCAACAGTTTAAAATAAAAATTATCAACATTATCAACAGTTAAAAAAAATCCACAAACCTAAAATAACTCGCAGATGATTGTATGAATTTCAAACAACTGTGGTTAGACTGAAATATAAAGCGAGAATTAGAGTAGATCAGTTCAAAATTCAAAATTTGAAAATTACAAAAAAAACATACTTTTAACGATGTTGGAACAATGATGCTGGAACAACTGTAGAACAATCATCATCATCATCTGCTCAAATCATTCACAATCATCATTTAGTCATAACTCAGATAAAAAACAATTATGAAAAATCAAAAACAAAAACAAACATAATTATATATGACATTACCATCATCAAGGCAAACGACATATCCCCAAAATTTGTTCTGAAAGTGGGTTAGAGAGAGCTTCGGTTTTCTCTTTTCCTTTATGAACAAATGTCGAGTATCGAGAAGAAAGGATTTGAGGGAGAGATACATTGAAAGTGTGGTTTGAAAATACAAAAGCAGAGAACACGAGAGTGTAAATATGAAGAGGGAAATGAGAAAAAAAAACCTTTTATATAAGAAGATGATTGACAGAAGTGAGTGAGTGACATGCATTAATTGCAAATTACGTTTCCCCAGGCATTTTGAATTTGAAATTACCGGCAATTTCAAAACATCTACTAAGTTATACGCATCCCAAAGAAAGGATTTTCAACCTTTGTTGGCTTTAAATGATAGATATGGGCAGAGGTTTTGTGAGGCAGACTTTTAGATAGATTTTAAAATGATTTTATATATTAGGCTTTATGATGCAGTAATGACATAAGAAAAGCATTGTTGGACAGACTCTCTGGCTGCCACATCAGCTTTTCTTATGTCACTCAGATTTCTCCTTTTATAGAAAGTGTAGATAAGTATATAACACAATTTATATAATTATTTTTTAACCACTTATTCACTTAATTACTTAACCCAATCAGAGTCCAATCTATAATTTTTTTTTATATTAACCCAAGCCGAAACTCAACTCAAAGAAATTTGAACAAAATAAAATAACTCAAAGTCATCCACCAATTCCAATTCCAAATCCGGCCCCAAAAAAACTCCTAGCGACTTGACGCCACTGCTCACGACCGGACGACTTTTTTTGCCGAAAAACCCAAAATTCCGGCAAGACCGACCCATGTTACGCCAGAATTCCGATATAGAACTAGTATGGTTTCTTTATTGATTTTTTTTTTATTTTTTTTTAAATTTTATGTGATGATTAGGAGAAAATATAGATGTATAAGGGTATGATATTTTTTATGTTTTTGAAGTTTTTTTTTTTTTTATTCTAAACTTGTAGTTAAATGATTTTATTGTTTTATTTATAGTTTTGTTTGTTTAAATGATTATTTACAACATTTAATAATAGGGCTTGAATGTTTGAAAATAAAACTGAAAATTATGGACTATGGTTGAACATGATTATTTATTTTGTTTAAGTGTTTAGTGTTGTTTTATGAACTTATTGAGCGATTTATATGTGATAGAAACCATCAGTAAGAATGTAATGAACTTATGAAGTGCTTAGTATCTCTAGATGATGTTTTGAATAGATTTCAAAAAATGAAAAACCAGTATGACACAATTTTAAATACGTTTGTAATGACGTTTGACGTATTTTTTAAGATTATATAAATTTTAGTTTGATATTTTTTTGTCTTACATGACCCGACCCGATCCGACCCGCTATGAACCGATTTTTTTATATAGCTAGGGGCATAAAATATTTAAAAGTATTCTGCACCCTCGCAAAAAATTCATGGGTCCACCATTACAACCAATCCACGCTTGTCTTCTCACCCTCATCATCTCTTCTTCGTCCTTGTTAGTCTGAAACCCACTCTTCGACGAACACTTTCCAGCGAATTCAGTCCCAACACTCCGGCGAACACAACTGCCAATTAAGTTCCACTTGTTCAAAATCACAAAATTAACTGCAATTTGTTGTCTTTATTATTTACGTAAAGAGTATATTGAAATCAAAGAGTAAACTAAACTTTTGTTTGCAAATTAAAGGATGTAAAAGATTATATACATCTATCATTCTTACTAATAGCCGTCCATATTCTGTCTATATTTAGCTCTCATGGCAGTAGTCTTTCCATTCTTTCTATTTTATATTCTCTATTGGGTAAATTACTTTTTGAGTCCTTGTGTTTTATGAGTTTTAACTAGTTGAGTCCAAAAGCAAAAAGTTTAACTACCTGAGTCCCTATAAGCATTTTCTTTAACAATTTGAGTCCAAAATTCTAACTCCATCCATCAAGTCTGTTAGCTAAGAGGGTAATTTGGTCATTTACACACAAAGTACAAGTCTTATATGCACATAAGTACAAGGAACAAGTCTTTAATGCATAAACTTTTTATATATAATATATATAAACACCACCGCACAACCACCATCCCCACCACTGCCGCCGCCCCACTGCCACCACCCCTGCAACCACCGCCGCTGCCCCACTGTCCCTGGACGGGCTAAGACGATTAGTCTACACTTTGCCGGCTTTATTCGGCTAAAACTACTTTGTGCAATACTAAATCTCATCATCAATTTACAAAAATTGTGGATCAAATTCGCCTATTTTGGCAACTTTTACTATTAAATACACAAGGTTGCAACCCATTTATAATTCAACAGTTACAACAGTTACTTCCCACCACTAAAGTACAACAAAATATGCATAATGTACCACTTAACATACAGTTCACACCATTTGAGCCGGAGCTCTACCAATCTGAATCTCCTCACCAGGCTTCGGATACACCATGGTCTCCTCGCTGTTTGCGCCACAATAAACACCAAAAACAACTTCATTAACAAAACTCCACACAACACCCCAATCAACACCCTCCAAATCATCAATAATCCAGCCACCTCATCACCATACTCAACAAACAATTCGTACACAACCACTAACCCTAACGACCTGGACCTACCGTGCAGCTGTTGAAGACGTTTCATGAACTCGATCTGTCCTCAAAACCCTAGGTGACTGTCCGGATCATGAGTTTGTTGATATCGCTAGATCTAGACTTGCGGAGATTGAAGAACTTGCGGTGAATCGGAATCAGGAGGTTGCGGTGGAGGTGGAGATGGTGACGACGGTGCTGTCGGAGGTGGGGTTTTGATGGTGTCGAAGGTGGGGTTTTGATGGTGTCGAAGGAGGGGCTTTCATGGTTGTCTGACGGTGCTCTGATGTGAAGGTGGTGTATGATTGCAGGTGAGGAGGTGTATGATGGTTATGGTGGTGGTGTATGATGGTTATGGTTGTTTTGAGAGAAAGAGACTGAGTGTGCAGTATTAATATAGGGTATTTATTTTTCTATTTTCTAATATAGGGGCATTTATTATTTTATTTTTTAACTATAAGGGTATTTTGGTCATTTAATAATATTTAACCAAAAAATTCTAACAGTGTTAGAAATTTGGACTCAAATGGTTAAAGAAAATGCTTATGGGGACTCAGGTCGTTAAACTTTTTGCTTTTGGACTCAACTAGTTAAAACCCATAAAACACAGGGACTCAAAAAGTAATTTACCCTTCTCTATTTAGAGCACAAGGTATAGGGGTTTGAAACTTATGCGTTATTCGACATGTGGAGGCCACGTCAGCGCGCGTCAGAAAAGTGGTGTGGTGGAAAAAAAAAAGGTGTTGAAAGGGCCATGGAAAGGTGTTATTATCCGACACGTGACACACACTTTTATTTATTAATTTATATTTAAAAATTATATAAAATATATTAAATTTAAATAAAAAACCAATTAATACTAATTAATCATATAACTTAAAAATTAAAGACATTACATTAATTAAAAATTAAAGACATTACATAACATTAAAAAAATTAAAGTCACGCCCGTACATGTTATGGAACTCGACGAGAGCGACTTAGATAATGTCGACTTCGTTTAGCTCACTATCGTCGTTGTCCACGGCGTTGAGAATCCCTTCAAATCTCGTACAATCAATATGAATCATCTGAAAACGTGAATAAAGTGCATCCTTGGATCGGATGGCCTCACCCCTACGCGTACAAATTCTTGATAAACTCGTTCCAAAAACGAAGACGTGCGTAACGGAGGCCCTTGGTTGTTCACCACTACGACCCACGATTCGCATAACGTGATGTCCTCTTCTAGGATCCATGGAATAACCGGCATTTTAATAAGATGAAAGTTGAGATTTTTTGAGAGAGTGTAATAGTGTATTTATATATAAAAAAGATTATAAAAATTGATTTTTCTTTATTAGCCGTTGGGTAAAACGGCTACTTCCACGACCCAATGAAAAGATGACACATATGCACACTTATTAACTCAACGCCGGTGGATTTCTCCAAGCCCATAACTCAACGTCGGGTGCGATGTGATGTGTGCGACGTGGAAAGGCATAAACGCTATTGATCCACGCCAACACTGTGTGGTCTTAGCTTATTCCCATGTAATATTCCAATGTAATGATCTGTATCAAAGTTTGTGAATAGAAACTTCCGATCAAACTTTTTTTTTTATGAATTAACTAACTACATATCTATAACCAATTGGTGAAAGTTCTGAATCCGGTGGGTTTAGATGGAAGTTTGAATAAGATAAAGCTAATTCGATAGAAATCTCGTAAGAATAGTCAAAAGTAGAAAGATTTCATTAATATCGAAAGGGCATACGTCGTTTACAAGCTGGAGAGAAATCTGAGGTCTCTCAAGCCTTTCCCTAAAACTTAACAATTATGAACACATGACCACTATATATATATATATACATGAGGTTTGGGATGGACTAGGTTTGGGAAGCACCCACGTTGTGGCATAAATGTCTCGGTTTTAGATAAAGTTTATCTTGAAACATAGAAAAAAAATAAGCAACTCGCCTTTTGGATTGACATGAAATTTCAGGCAAGTGAACGTGAGTGACCCTTATGTCTACGTGGTGCTAAGATGGGTGTACTTTTTTTTCACTCAACTTACCACTACGGATGGTTTTAGAACTATAGATCTTCCAACATTATTAAGATTAATTGTGATCAACAGAACATATTAAGTTTTGTTGCATGTTTAATGATTGATTATCAACAGAGACTAGAATCAAGGAACTGCGCGTTACGACAGGTCTGTAATTATATACGTAATTTAGGCACATCACAGAAACGAAAGTAATGGAATAATATCCATTTTTATAAATTCTGAAGCTAACACATGTTAATAAATCTTGAAAATTAAATTGCCTTTAAGACCCGTACGTTGCAACCAGACCATTAAATCAAACAAAAAACAGACGTAAAACGTTAAACCATGAAATCTGATAATTTAAAAAAGTTGCTTGAATAACATTGAGTATTTTCTTTTTAAATAATACAATGAATACTTGGGAGACCCGCTTTCAAGTTTCATTTAACCAAAAAAACAATTTTTACTATTACTTTTTTTTTTTCGAACGGCGATATTTCTACAACAGGCGATAGAGATCGCACCTAACCCTATAACTCGGGCAGGCCCCTCCGCCCCACTCCGGCAGCCAAGACTATGTTGTCTTAACCGGGCCCACACTTGGTGCATCAGAGTTTGGCTAAGGCGTTCCCCGAGAAAATTTCCAACCCCCTGCCCATATGACAGGAGTTGCACCCTCCACAAGAACCAAGGTTCTCTGGAGTAAATGCACTGTAATAGAAAACTCGAGGTGGCTCGGATTCGAACTTGAGACCTTAAGATCCCAAGTCCTAACCTTCATTGCCATGACCATTGGGACAAGTCCCAAGGTCTACTATTACCTAATAATATTGACTTTTAATTCTTCTTTTCATTCAATGGTAAATCACAAATTTGTTTCTAATTCTCATATGTTTTCAACCTAATAATATTGACTTTTAATTCTTCTTTTCATTCAATGGTAAATCACAAATTTGTTTCTAATTCTCATATGTTTTCAAAGAAATCACTCAAGGATTGGGACGCAATTATATATATATATATATATATATATATATATATATATATATATAGTGGAGGGTTCAAATGAGAAGAAATTCTTTGTAAAAAGAAATTTCAACCAATAAGAATGCTTCATTAGACTTCATTTAATATTTGTACTTAATGTAACTATAAGGGTATATTAGTAAACTTACATACATCATTAATTGGTAGTTTCATCTTTAATAACTAACTATATTAAATTTGTAACTTATTTTTAAGATATATATTTTTCACAAAAAATAAAAATTCATTTAAAGTGTAGGATAAATACGAGGCGTGTAGGATAAATTACGAGTTGTGTAGGACAAATTTCAATATGTGTAGGATAAATTTCGAAATGTGTAGGATAACTTTTGATGTATGTAGGCAAAAATATTTAGTGTGGAGGATTATAGTCTTAATGACTAATTAATTAGTCAAACATAATAATAAATGAGATGAGAAAAAAACTATTTAATGTTTTACAATTATGCCCTTTTATTCTTTTTCTTCTTAATAAAATTTTCTTCTCAAATGAACCTTCCCCTATATATATATATATAAAGGTTCCTGTAAAAAAGACCAAAAGTGGGAGAAGGATAAGAAAGAATCTACACCATTAGATCTTTGATCTAATGGTTGAGATTAATAGAGACCAAATTGTAAAATTTGTTTAATTTTTTTGAACTGAATTGAAAATTATAGGGGTAATAAAGTCTTTATATCCATTCAAAATAGGAAAATGTAAATCAAAATCCCTACAATTTTGATCTCTCTCTCTACATCACACGACCAGATGATATCTCTCTCTACAATTTTGATCTCTCTCTACATCGCAGTGGAGCGGCGGCGGCAGTGGTGGTGCCGGAGCGGCAGTGGTTGTGCTGGAAGTGGCAGTGGTGGTGGTCATGTGATTTCTCTCTACATCGCACGACCAGATGATCTCTCTCTCTACACGACAGCGGCGGCGGAGCGGCAGTGGTGGTGCCGGAAGTGGAGAAGATGATACAGAGATGTAATGATTATTGAATGGTGTTATATATGTGCTGAATGGTGTTATATATTTTATTGTATGTTGTTATATACTTTATTGAATGGTGTTATATATGTGCTGAATAGTGTTATATACTTACTGAATGGTGTTATATACTTGCTGAATGGTGTTATATACTTACCGAATGGTGTTATATACTTGCTGAATGGTGTTATATACTTGTTGAATGGTGTTTATAGAGATCTTTTAAAAAAAATCCAGTTCCTATAATTAAGGTGGCGGTTATGGGAAGTTTTTAATTAATTGAATTAATGATAAAATTATTTTTTTACCCTTTTGAATTAATTTAGATTTAGGATACATGTCATCTCCACAATATTTCTTACATTTCTCACACTTTTAACATTTTTTACAATAACCTTACCCTATATATATATATATATATATATATATATATGTTAATTTCAAGGCATGATGAATAGTAACTTTATTTTTATAATAATATATAGTTTTTTATTATTTTATTATTTAATATATTATAATAGTTTGTTATTATATTTACTTTTAATAATATATTTTTCTTTTTCTTAACCTATATTTCCTTTACCTTTTTTTTAATAATTTTTTTCTTTTTTTGAACATATATTAATTTATCAATTAATTTGATACTTCTTTAATAAGTTACGTTTATAGTTTTTTTCTAAAAACTTAAGTACGTAGATGTGCTTGATTTCTTTCCCTAACATTCCGTTATAAGTTTTATTAAAACGAGGTTATACTCAAAATAAAGTATTTATTTTGTATCATAAAACGGTACGATGATAAACTAAATCATTCTAATGGTTTGACTTTTTAAACAACATGTTTTATTTTCAAATCACGTTTGTTTTACATTATCATTTTCTTGGTTTAGCAGCAACGCGCGATATGAACAAACTAGTAATTATTAAAATCACTTATATAAATCTACTTAAGCCTCACAATTGAATTGCTTTTTGATCCCTTTTTTCGCCAAATCTATTATGTTGCATCATATGATCGCCGCCCGATAGCATTCCAACCGGAAGCCCGTACGTTGTGGCGGAAACGACTCGGTATTAAATAAAGTCTACGCTGAAACGTAGATAAAATAATAACTCGACTATGGGATTGACGTGAAATTTCAGGCAAGTGAACGTGGGTGCCCCTTCTGTCTTTGTGGTGCTGAGACGGGTATACTTTATATCAACTAAACTTACCACTACGTATGGTTTTAGAACTATAGCTCTTCTAACATTATTGAGATTACTTGTGATCTTGCAGTTAAATAATTGATTACCAGTTGAGACTATTATCAAGGAAGTGTGTGTTGTTGCGGGTCTATAATCATATACATAATTTAGGCAAATCATAGCGACCAAAATAATGGAATAATATCCACTTTTATAACATCCGAAGATAACACGTGTTTATAAGTCTCAAAGATTAAATTGCTTTTAGAACCCGTATGTTATAATGATACTGTTAAATTGAAAAAAAAAAAAGACATAAAACGTTAAAGCATGCACATGAAATTTGATAATTCAAATAATTTGCATGAATATCATTAAGTATTTTTTTTTAAATAATACAATGAATACTTGGCAGGACTGTAAACGAACCGAACGAACACGAACAAGGCCTTGTTCGTGTTCGTTCGTTAAGGAAATAAATGTGTTCACGAACGGTTCATGAACACTTACCGAACGAGATTTTATGTTCGTGTTCATTCGTTAAGGAAATGAGCGTGTTCGCGAACGGTTCACGAACACAAATAAATTTGGCGAACGCGACGAAGGATAAAGATAGATGGCCTAGAGAGTAGCACTTGAACTTGATTCCCTTATTGTGGAACGCAGGTCGATCGTATTCGCCGATGTAAATAATGAGAAATGAAGGGAAATGATACATAAACAAGGTGAAAGTGGGTTTCCTAGTTTAATTGTTAGGGTAATAAAATAAATAAAAGTCTAATAATATCAAAAGTACAAATAAAATATAAGAAAGTACAAAGATCTTCAATTAAAACACAAACATACGAACATAAACGAACACAAATCAACGAATGTTCATGAACACCTTACCGAACGTTCACGAACACAATCGAACGAACGAGACCTCTGTTCATGTTCGTTCATTTAACTAATCGAACGAAATTTCTTGTTCATGTTCGTTCGTTTATTAAACGAACGAACATAAACGAACTTCCCGCCAAACGGTTCATGAACTGTTCGCTGAACGTTCCGTTCGTTTACAGCCCTACTTGGCAGGCTCGACTTCAAGTTTCCTCTGACCTAAAAATCAGTTTTTACCATTACCTAATAACATTGACTTTTTAATTTTTTTTCGTTCAATGGTAAATCACAATTTTGTTTCTAATTCTTATTTGTTTCAAACAAATCGCCGAATGATTGGGACGCATTGATTATTACAAACTTTTATATTAACCAATTAAAGCCTCGCAATTGAAATTGTTTTTCGATCCCTCTATTGCGCCATATCTATTATGTCACATTGCACGACCACCACCCGATAGCATTCCAATCGGAAGACCACATGTTGTGGCAGAAATGGCTCGGTTTTAGATATAGTTTATGTTGAAACGTAGAAAAAAGTTAATAACTCGACTTTTTTGGTTGACATGAAATTTCAGGCGAGTGAACGACTGGACGTGAGTGCCCCCTGTCTACGTGGTGCTGAAATGGGTGTACTTTTTTTCATGTTCAACTTACCACTATAGATGGTTTAAGAACTATAGCTCTTCCGACATTATTGAGATTAGTTGTGATCAACAAAACTATTTAAGTTTCGTTGCATGTTAAATAATTGATTATCAGTATCAAAGAACCGCACGTTGCAGCGAATTTGTAATAGTATACGTAATATAGACAAAGCACAGGGACTAAAGTAATGGAATAATACCCGCTTTTTATGGCATCCGAATATAACATGTGTTTATAAATCTCGAAAATTAAATTGCTTTTAGGACTCGTACGTTACGAGGAGACGGTTAAACTAAACAAAAAAGAGACTTAAAATCTTAAACCATGAATTTTGATAATTCAATCAATTTGCTTGAATAACATTGAGTAATTTCTAAAATAATAAAATGAATACTTAGGGGGTGTTTGGGATTCCTTTTAAAAGTGACTTATGGAGCTAAGAAGGACTTTTGAGAAGGAAAGGAATCCCGAACACCATCTCAGAAGTCCTTTTGAAGTAAAAGAAATCCCAAACACCATTAAAAAAGGACTTTTAGAGCAGATTATGTATTCAAAAAGGAGATTTTGAGAAAAGGATTTCTTACTTATTGAATTTGAGAAGAACTTTTGAGAAGGAGAAATTAAAAAGAAATCCCAAACACCCCAGGCACGAATTCAAGTTGCACTTGACCCAAAAATCAAATTTGAATATCACCAAATAATGTTGTTGACTTTTCTTATTTTCTTTCGATGGTAAATCACAATTTTGTTTCTAATTCTTATATGTTTTCAAAGAAATCACTGAAGGATTGGGACGTGGTAATTATTACAATCGTTTGAATAAACTTTCATTTTGTCCCTGAGGTTTGGTCACTTTTGCCACTTTAGTCTAAATTTGAAATCTTTTGCATCCGAGTCCCTGTGTTTTCACTTTTATTGTCATTTTGGTCCAAAAATCAAATCAGCTCATATTTCTCAAATTAGTTCCTACTATTTTATCCTTTTCTTCAGGGGCAAAATAGTCATTATGAGTTTTATTATAAAAAAATATTAATTAAAATTATAAAAACCTAAATGGCAGTTTACCCAAACCAATTGCAATGACAGTGGCACATCCTCTTTCTCCCTTCTGCAACACAAAGAAGACACCCAAATTAAGTCAAGAAACACCGCCACCACTATCGCCGACCACTACCTCTACAGTCCCTTCTTGTCTCCCTATCCTCTTTCTCCCTTCTCCAACGCTACCCACAACTTTTCACCCCACCACCACCATTATCGCGACCACAACCGACACCAAACCACCACTACCGATGTGTTTACCAGAATGATGAACTCGTTCGTTTCTGATTTTCTAAGTTCAAAGAAATCAGATTTTATATAGAAAACTTCAGGTTCTTTGTTCAATAATCAAGTACACAGAACTTCATCTTCATGGTGTTCGCCGGAATCTGAAGGTACAACACCGCCTCCATATCGTGCTCAGAAATCCTTCAAACCCATCAAAAACGGTTTTGTGGTAGATCTGGGGAACCGGAAAATGGTTTTGTGGTTGTAGTAGATTTGGGATCTTTTTCTCTCTAAACACCCCTCCGTCTCTCTCTCTCTCTCTCTCTCTTCTCTCTCTATCTCTCTCTATCATAGGAGCACCCCTATGTCTGTCTCTCTCTCTCTCTCTTTCTTCTCTCTCTTTTCTTTAAAACAACTCTCGGTGGCGGTGGCGGTGGTTGAACAATCTCTAAAAAATTGACCGGAGATTGGCGATGGTGGTGGCTTCATCTTCTGGTTTTTATTCAGTCAGTCAGACAGATATAGGGTTACACAGAGAAACAAGATGACGATGTACATGGTCAAGGTCGTCTGACCATTTTGCTCCGGCAAAAAAGGCAAAGGAGGATGGTAGGCGCCTCTCCTCTATGTCTGCCTCCAACACCACCATATTTATCTTCGTTGAACAACGCGATGGTCAATGTCACAAGGTTAGGGTTATGTTTTGTTGATTGAATTTGCTTTTTCTCAAATGGTTTGTAACTTATTATTGAATTGATTTGAAATTGAACAGAGTTTTTCATTTGTTTGATCTGAAGATATTTTGTTCTGCATTTTGTTATTGAACTGGAAACTGTTTGGTTTTGGAATTCAAGATTCTGAGGCTCTGTGGTTGCTCATCTGTACTTTTAGGTTACTGATAGCTGGAAACTGTTTGGTTTTGGAATTCAGGATTCTGAGGCTCTGTGGTTGCTCATCTGTACTTTTAGGTTACTGATAGTAGCCATGGATGTTGCTATGCAGCAAGTGGATCATGTTTTGGAGCAAACGAGGGATTAGGGTTTGAGGTTTGGGGGAAGACGAAGATATTTATATGCTTTTATAAGGTCAAAGGGTCTTTTTTTTAATTTTATTATTTTAATTAATAATGTGTTTTAATATAATTAGAATTATAATGACTATTTTGCCCCTGAAGAAAATGACAAAAAAGTAGAAATTAATTTGAGAAATATGAGTTGATTTGATTTTTGGACCAAAATGACAATAAAAGTGAAACCACAGGGACCCAAATGCAAAAGGTTTCAAATTTGGACTAGAGTGGCAAAAGTGACCAAACCTCATAGACCAAAATGACAGTTTACTCCAATCGTTTATATAAACCTACTTAAGTCTCATAACTGAAATTGCTTTTCGATCCCTCTATTTCGCCAGATCTATTATGTTGCATTGCACGACCACCGCCCGGTGGCATTTCAACTGGAAGCCCGCACGTTATGGCAGAAACAACCCGGTTTTTAATAAAGTTAATGTTTAAACATAGAAAAAAAGAAGCAACTCAACTTTTGGAATCAATTTGTCCAAGTCTAACCTTTATGGTTTGGGGGTGGAAGGAGGAGAGGTAGAAGATAAAGCGTTGAGTGTAGGGTGTGGAGCAGATAACCTTCCGTTTCGGTACTTGGGGATTATGGTAGGAGCCAATATGAGTCTTGTTAACAATTGGAAGCCGGTCTATGATTCTTTTGAAGCTAGATTATCTAGATGGAAGGCGGAGTCGCTTTCCATAGGGGGAAGGTTAGTTCTTATAAAGTCCGTTCTTGAAAGCCTTCCCTCATATTATTTCTCTCTATACAAAGCGTCGTGTAAAGTGATAAATGACCTTGAAAGTATGATAAGAAGGTTTCTGTGGGGAGTTCTAGTGAAGGGAAAAGAATCCATTGGGTAGCTTGGGACATTGTCTCTACTCCAAAAGACTGTGGTGGCCTCGGTTTATGTAAGCTAAAGGATATCAATTTAGCCCTTTTATCTAAGTGGTGCTGGCGATACAAGACTAATGAAAATAGTTTGTGGAAGAAGATCATCACAGCGATTCACAATAGGGCTCGGAGCTGGGATTTTTTACCGGCTATTAAGAACGGGGGAGGAACTTGGAGTAAAATTGTCAAGTTAATAGCAAGATCCAAGATAGGAGACGCTCCGTTGAGAAGTTTCTTTAAAGGGGTGCCGGGTAAAGGTGATTCGATAGCTTTTTGGCTTGATCCGTGGGTAGTTTGTGAGCCTCTTAAAGACCTTTTTCCTAGTTTATTTCAGATTGAGATTAATAGGAAATGCAGTATTAGCGAACGAGTTTATCCAGGAGTTGGGCAGGAGAGATTCTTCTGGCAATGGAAGAGACCTCTTGGCCAAGGATCGGAAATGGAGGAGCTGAATCAGTTGTGTAGTTTGCTGGTGTCCTTCACGGTTTCGGGTAGAGATGATAAGTGGGCGTGGAGTGGGGGTGGAGCGGAGGAGTTTAGTGTTAGAGCTGTCAAGCAAACGATTTTAAAGAGTCGGAGTCCGAGTGGAAACTCGAGGTTTGAGTGGTGTAAATGGGTCCCCGCCAAGTGCAATATATTTGCTTGGCGGGCGAACCTTAACCGGATCCCTACGGTCGAGGCCTTGCGTAAAAGAAACATTATAATTCAAGATGGGACTTGCGGTTTTTGCAACGAAGGTGACGATGCAGTGAATCATTTGTTTACGGGGTGTCTTGCGGCTAACGTTGTTTGGAACGCTATTAGTAAGTGGTGCCGGGTTCCTCAGATTTATGCTTTCTCGTTTCAAGATTTGTTGGAAGTGCATATGTCGTGTGGATTAAAGGATCCGAAGAAACTTATATTTCAAGGAGTGATCATCATAGCGTGTTGGAGTCTTTGGAAGGCAAGGAACGAATCGAGATTCAGGAACAGTAGTATCAGAATTGAGAAGATTATTAGTGAGGTGAAATCGTTGGGGTTCCTTTGGGTAAAAAATAGAACGAGATACAAGAACTTGTCTTGGGGTAATTGGTGTAAATTTGTAATTATGTAATTGTTGCTTTGTGTTGGTGCCCCCCGGTTTTCGGGTGGGTGGTTTTCTAATGAAGTTTACATTTAAAAAAAAAAACTCAACTTTTGGATCGACATGAAATAGCATGTATCAAATGTTATTAAAGGAAAATAAAACTTAATTTAAAACATAAAAGGAGAAGAAAATGTTTTACATGAGTTACCCAAATTTCGTAGAAACAATAAATGACTAATATCATTTGATTTGAGCTCTATTATTTAGTCACAGTTGAATTGTTTCCATGAAATTTTGTTTCAAATAGAACTCACAAATACTGTTAAAATGTTAATTAGGGGTGACCAAAAAAAAAACACTGATTAACCTAACTGAAATGAAATAAACAACAAAAATGAACCAAAATAATGGAGGTTTGTTTTTATTTTTGAAAACCGAAAATTATGTATCGGATTTTGTTATGCTTTGCTCCAAAACTGGACGAACTATAAAACCAAAGTGCACCTTGTTTGAATGTTTGTTATTGAATTTCTTGGCCAGATTTTTTTTTTTTTTTTGGGCCAATAGTTTAATCCCGAAATTCACTAATAGGTGATTAACAACAAATTTAGGACAAAAGTTTTAAGCTCAAATTCATTACTTTTTGCCAATATTTTCAGGCCCAAATATTTCAAAACATAAAAGCAAAGCGCACCTTGTTCAAATGTTTTTGGATTTATTGACCAAATTCATTTTTAGGGCAACCATTTAATCCCGAAATTCATTATTAGGTGATTCACATCATCTTTAGGCCAAAAGTTTAAAGCTCAAATTTATTATTTTTGTACAATTATTTTAAACATAAACATTTCAAACCCAAATGTAAAACCAATAACTGAACCATAACAAACCCATGCAAAACACCAAAACCAATCAGTTTCCTGAAAGTGAAATTTCGGTTTTGGTTCGGTTTAAGCCCAAAACCGGCCAATGAACACCCTAAAGTCGCACATAGATAGTTGTTTTCATTTTCTATATTTATTTGTTAGTGAAACGTTCTATTCCAAGCTTTGTGGCAAATTCATCATCTCTTCACTGTTTGTGAAGTAGTGGTTTCCTTTCTAAAAAAAATGGGTCAATGAAAAGCTATGTTTCAAATGAAATCAGATTAAGAACACCCCCACCCAACCTCCAAAATCATTAATCACACACACCCAATTCGTCACGGATTCAGATGATTTTGTAATTTCTATCTTATTGAAATGCAAATGCATCCAATTTGTAATGAAACACAAATTTAAGGCCTTTGACAAACAAAATCGAAGAGAAAACCTGATCAGGGGAAATTTGAGAGATGATTGTGATCAACTAACCATGTTGTAGTGAAGAATTCAAGTGGCAATGATAATCTGGATTCTAGACGAAAAATACGCTGTGATAGTCTAGACTTTGGAGTAACTGATGAAGAAAGAAGATAGTTGGCTGGTATACTGTACAGTCGGTTAAGAAACCTATTGTTTTTTTAACCGCCCATTACGACCCCTGAGCTTTTTACTTCTGCCCATCCTGACCCGTTAGAAATTTCACTTGTTTTTTCAGCCCATAGAGATCCACCCACCAAGATGTTACTTGTTGCCCAAAACAACCCAACATATTATAAAGAACCCCCACAAAACTGATACTTGAGCTTAGTGTACCAGGTCTACACAAAAGTATTCATATCAAGTTATGACTACATTCCTGATTTTCTTTAAATGAAACCCATGTGAAATTAGTACAACTGACATTAATACAACTATTCCTTCAACATGTATTACAAACACCACCAAGATCTCTGTTTCATTTACTCAAATCTTACAAACTACACTAAATTTATGTTAAATACACTCATACAAACAACTCCGTGTGTAGGTTAGGAGGCATTATAGTCAAGAAACAGGGTTATCACTAGTTACAACTATGTCTTTCCTACAGTTTGGGCAGGCCCCACATACCTCAATCCATGGAAACAAGCAGGAGCAATGGAATCGGTGCATGCAAGCCAGGTTTATAAGCTCATCACCATGCTCAAAACCTTCAAGACAAATACTACACTCCCTCGATGCACTTGACGTTTCATTATTTCCTTCGTTAAAAACCGTCATTTGTAAACGATTCAGTTCATGTTTAGACAGTCCAGGTGGAAGCATTTTTGTCATTGATGACATTGGCAGACTGTTAAATGAGAAGTCATCTTGATGGATGCTGAATGAAGACCTAGTGTTTTGCCTGCAAGTAAAACCAATACAAATGAAGCATAAACAAACAAACAAACATACCCAATAATAACAATATTAGCAACTATCAATAACATAACCGATGCGTTCAATAACAACCTAATTCATGCAACATTGCATCACATATAGGGCTGCAAACGAACCGAACGAACACGAACGAGACCTTGTTCGTGTTCATTTGTTAAAGAATATATATGTTCACGAACGGTTCATGAACACTTATTGAATGAGATTTTATGTTCATGTTCGTTTGTTAAGGAAATAAACTTGTTCGTGTCGTTTGTGTTTGTTTGTTAGTGTTAGACAACGAACGAAAACAAACGTTGATGAATACAAATGGAAATAAACAAACACAAACATGTTCATGAATAGATCATATAAGACACTAACACTTATAAAATATTTTATTTGTCGGGATCTTGTATATTTAAATAATATATAAAAACAAAACACTAATGAACTATCGAACACAAACGAACACGTTACTGAACATTCACGAACATAAATGAACGAACACGACCTTTGTTCATGTTTGTTCATATTAACTAAACGAACGGAATTTCTTGTTTGTGTTCGTTTGTTTAATAAACGAACGAACACAAACGAACTTCCCGCCGAACGGTTTGTACGTTTGGTTCGTTTACAGCCCTAATCACAAATATAACAAAAGTTACAAATGCACACGTTTTTGCAGCGCATAATATCTGTATGCGTGTGAGAGATGAAGAAACATGATATTGATACCTGTTTTGTGAAATATGAACACCTCTCAATCTTTCAACAAGTCTTTCCCTTGCAAGTAATACAACTCCGGGAAGCCTATCGTTCTCCGTTGCCCCCCATCGATGTATGCTTCTGAAATCTTCTGAATTTATTATGCTACCAGAGTGAGGTTGAATAACACCTTCTTCATGTTCCTGTCAATCACAAATTCAACCTTACTAAAAAATTACGAAACCCTAGAATTATTATTAACTGAACCTCATGTATCTAAAATCTATATCTAACACCAACAGTTTTACTGTAAACATATTAATTAATAATTAATAACTGAATTAAAAACGGTAATTAAATAAATTGAATAAATAAATAGTAAAATGGAATTACTGAGAGGTGAAGGCGGTGGAGACGCCGCGAGGGAGGGTTGCAGCCACCGAGATCATGGCGGTGATGGTGGCGACGGTGGGTGGTGGCGCTACGGCGGTAGGAATTTCCGTCAGCTAGAGAGGAATCTAAGGCTGTATCGTCTACGACGTCGTTTCGAGCACCAAATCGTATTCTTCGGCTGTGCAATAGCTTCGACATTCAATAGAATCCCTAATTAGAATGAAATTATCAGAAATTATTGTGAAATTACAGAAATTTGAATTTGAATTTAAGGATGTATAACCTGTGAAGATTGTTTGTCTGAAAATTTGTTGATTTTGGTAAAGGCGAATAGAAAGGGGAAAAAGTAGATTTACTTTTGAAATTTATTTATTGTTCTCGAATAGAATTTTGACGCAACTAACTGACCCATCAATACAGGATAACGTGGCGGTTGACTGAGAGTGGAGTTTCAAATGAGCTTGGGCTTGGGCTTGGTACACTCGAACAGCCCACATATATATATATATTCAGTTAAAAAAGAGCTTCCGGGTTGAACTTTAAAGAGGTAACCAACCCTCATATTGATCACATGTACTAGTCTGGACCATCACATATATCTGGACCACTAAGAATAGGCTCCGGAACCGGATCACTCGTCTGGACCAATGGGCCCAAGCAGAAAGGTCATGAACTCTCTGGTGGTATGGACCAATGGGCCCAAGCAGAAAGAGCATTTACAATAAGGCATTTTCAGCCTTCATTTTTTCTCATTTTTCTACTTCGTTCATTTTTACCTATTGTGGACTCCATTTTTTGGTTTCATTTTTCCTATCCATATTTCCTCACAAACATGAAAAAAATAGGCAAATTAGATTTAAATAATCCCAAGTTTCTCAATTTAGCCGATAATAATCCCAACTCAGTTATTTGCCGATAATAATCCGCACTAGTCCACTTTTGGCCGATAATAGTCTGCGTTAAAAATAGTTTAACGGAGTTAAGTTTTTAATTACAACCCGATGTTTTAGGGCTTTTAATTAGAACGAGGATACGAGTTGATTGATGTAAAATTTACCTCGAAATATTGCCCCAAACAACGAAAACGGTGCTTCAATTCGGGTGTTTAAACTTCCAATTAACAAAAATCAAGCAGTTTTGAGCACCGTTCGAGATAAGTTTTACATAAATCAACTCATATCCTCGTTCTGATCAAAATCCCTAAAACATTGATTTGTAATTCGGAAAAAAACTTAACTCCTGTGACAACCCTCATAATTACATGTATCCGTACGATTAATTAATGTTAATTAAAGTGCTTGATGTCTGTGCTGAGTTACTTAACTGCTTCCTGATTACTGCGTCATACTTACATGTGCTTTTAACATACTAGTCTTGTGAAGAAAATTAACTAAATGGTCCCGTATGTTTTCCTAAGTGCTGGGAATTTAGAAGTGTTACAAAAGATACGTAAAAGACACTATACAGAATAACTTAGCACTTTAACGAACCGGTATCAAACCGAACAACCGGACACTACCCGAAACACCAAAATAATGCTATAAGCATTGTTTTAACATTTCCAAGCTAGTTATGATCCCCGAACATCATGACACACCTTATAAATGCATAACATCTAAAACACTAACCTTTATGCTTGAAACCTAACTAAACACCTAACTAACTAGTTGAAACCCAACCCTATACCCCCGCCCCTTGGCGACGGATATCATGGGTGGACCCACCCATGATTTTCTAGCATTTGTTTAATAGATCTTGTCTAATCTTTTGCAACATATTAACCTCTAGATATAAGGATGTTGGAAGTATACTTAAGTTAACCTCTAGATCATAACATCTCATTTTCCACAACACTTCTCAAACTCTTTCTTCTCTTCTCCCTTGGCTTCGGCCGAACTCACCGCCACCATCATCACCTTCATTCAAGCTTGTTCCATCCATTCCATTCATATACAAAGGTGTATCAAGGTGAATCACGAGGTGTGGAACTCACGGATCATCAAGGACCTTCTTCACGAGCTTTTATCCACTCATTTTCTCTAGTGTTTCTTCCCTAGCTTAAAAGCTAGTAGTAAGCTTCTTTGATCCTCATTTACTTCATGTTTATGGTGGTTAATAGTTATGTCTTGATGAAAATATATGAACACTAAAAGATCATAAACACAAAACTTGAACATAAGCTTAAAGATGAAGAAACAAGATGAAATAATGGTAGTATGATGTTGTTTGAATGTGTAGATGATTTCTTGATGATTACTAGTAATATGATGATTGAACATCATATAGAACTTGTTAAAGCATGATTAAAAACATGGTTTAACAAGTTAGAGGTGATTATGTGCTTGTATGAAATAATCATCTTCTAGTCTACACATGAACTTGAAAGAAAAATGATTGTTCTTGAAAAATAATAAACCAAGTGAACTAGTGATCTTGTAGATCTAAAACTTGTGGATGATTTTTCTAAATAAACCAAGTCTAAAAGACGGGTTTTGAAGGATCGTAACTTTTCTTGCATATACATTATTTTTGGAAATTAAAAAGGAGTATAAGGATGCAAGTGAAACATGAAAATGTGGTAAACAAATATTTTTGTAAAATATGTTCACAAGTTGTGAACATCTAAAAATCACGAGAATGAGATTTTAAATAAAGTAAACACACTTTGGAGGGTAACTAAGACCACTAAATACCTTACCAAGTTACTACGCGTTTTTACGAAAACACAAGTTCATGTTACTATGTAGAGTGCATTGTTTTTACACTTGGTGAATGTAATATTGTTTAGTGAATGGTTGATGATTGTTGAATGAAAATTTTGGAAAGAAAATGATATGCTTATAAGCATGGACACCTCCATTTACAAAGGAAACTCTGGCGGAATTTTCTAAAAATTCCAACACTTAGAAATTATGTTTCTAACAAGTGTTCACAAATACGTTTTAACTTTGTTTTTCAAAATAAACTTCGCCATGAGTTTTGTTACAAAAATACAAAGTATCGGAGGTTGATTTTTACAAGTAAAATGGTTAAATATATATTTAGAATATATATTGTATACTAGAACACACGTGTGAATACTTGTTTATTTTGTGAGATAGTTATATTATTTTAGGGTAAAATAATATAACTTGACAAAGTACCTTGATATTTGAATTGTGCGGTATGTGATAGAAGTAATGAGTAGAATAAGTCGTACGTAGGATACGCGTTATGCATGCACGAGAAATTGATTGTTATCTGTACTTTATTAGGACGTGCTTGATTTCTGATTATTAGAGTAACTAATCTAACCGAGCAAACCAAGGTGAGTTCACACACTTTCTAAGACATGGGATTCCCGGTGGTTTGGGAATGGGTTAAAGAATTAAAACGGAACCTACATATCCTCCTTGGGTAGGATATGTACCGCCATCCTCCATAGGTAGGATGCCAATATTAATCCTGCGTATTCTCCTTGGGTAGAATACGTACGTTCGTCCTCCTTGGGTAGGACAACAACCTTAAAACTTACTAGACAAAACTATATCATTAAGTCCCTCATTTTATATCGACTTAATCGCCGAGGCCAATGGCGAGCGGGTCATTAGTTAATAGCACTATTAGGTTTAACAAACCTCACACCGTGCCAGTCGGACGGGCGTGTACTAATGGACTATGGCAAACTGTCAATGATGATAGACATTGACGTAGGGCACAACTTACTTTCGTTAGTAGTCGATATCTTAACGGTCTAGTGGTTCACATGGGGAAGCCCCCACTAATTATGGGTATGGTTTGGGAAAGAAGGAATTGGTTAATCATATTTTCAACTATGGGGTAACCCCCACGGCAAGTAAGCCAGCAAAAGACAAACCATGTTTTCGGAAACAACTTAAAACTAAACAACCAACCGTGAACTCACTCAACTTTGTTGTTGACTCGTTGTTACATGCCTTACAGGTCGTTAGATGCTTATGGAGCTTGCACAAGGAGGAGGTCGTTGTGGAATATGGACTGTTATGTCCCGTGCTTAACATTTGAACTCTATGAACTTATTGAACTTATGTTTTGGGTTTTACCTTTAATGCTTCCGCTGTTTAATTTGAACTTGGTTAACTAGATTTTGGTCACCAATTGTATCGTGGTTGGTTTTATTTACTTAATTGCGTTGTTCAATATGATTGGTGGCTCGATCCTGGTCATGTCACGCCTCCAAGCGGTGATACTCCGCGTGTGAATTTTGGGGGTGTGACAACTCCGTTAAGCTATTTTTAACGGCAGACTATTGTTTGCCAAAAGTGGACCAATTCGGATTATTATCGGCAAATAACTGAGTTGGGATCACTCAAATTGAGAAAGTTGAGATTATTTAATCCAATTGCCAAAAAAAATAAAGAAAAAAGGTGGGTATGTGACAGATGGTAGGGCCAGGGCCCAGGAGGGGGTTTTGAAGTAAAAGGTGATGGTGATGTGGCAACATATTTTGGTTTCCTAATTGGGTGGGTTTTTGATGTTTTTAACGAATGGTGTTCCTATGACGAATTGAAAGGTCAAAGAGCTGTTGGCATAAATGGATAAACGATTGGGGGGGGGGGGGGTTACCTTTGTATGATGTTATGTTTGCTCCTCACAAAAAGTTCTCTATAAAGAACTTGACCCTGACGTGCGAAAGAAAGATGTATATGATGTATTGACAACTCAGCTCCAGTCACATCCTAGCTTCCACTCTTCATCACCAGCCGCATCCCAGCTTCGACTCGGTCCAGCCTCAGTTGCGGCTCAAGTTTCCACGGCTCTAACCCAGCACCGACCTAACAACCTCTAGGTTGCGGCTTGTGTCTCTAGTTGAACCCCAACCGCATCTCAATTCCTTTTGAGCTGCAACTCACTTCTTCCTTCTTCTTCTTTTTTTGTAAGGTAAAATATTGGATTTTGAGAGTTCCCCTTCTGATTTTTTTCCGAAAATTAAGTTCAAGATCCACCAATAAGCATAGAAACATGTGAAGTACATTATGTATGTTCTGCTAGCAGGTAAGCATAATAAAAAAACAATCCTGCTTTTGTAATTTGAGACTTTTACCGAGTTACCACTAGTATTTGCCTCACAGTTTAACAGTTGACACGTGAAAAACTATTTTCAAAGATCTCTAATAAAATACCATCAGAAGAGATTTTTTGGATTTTGAAGACAAATAAAATATATTACACCCATCCTGCTTAGTTCATATTGTTGGCTTAGGAATTTTACAAACCTTTTATATACTTTTTTTTTTATTTATAGACCCAAATTAGTGATAACATCATTCTTAACTTTCCTAATTAATGATGTATTGACAATACTACATCTTGTGATGTCATTATCTCTTAAAAAGGTGGAAAAAGCGTGACACAACATATGTGGAGATTGTTTCATCCCATAATGAGCCTTGTCTAACCTATACACATGACACATCACATACGAATTGATGAGGATACGTCCTTGATCGGACCGAATCATCGCCAAACATAGAACCGAACTATAGCACATCAAGGTCGGACCGCACCTCTTGCCATAAACGGAACGGACAGATACATTGGTACGGCATAACTAACTGGGCCCCACTTCCATAACCGTCATGATAATGACTGGTCCGACCCTAACTAACCCGCCACATCAGCATACCCAAAGACTATAAATACCATACTTAGGCCTCCAAAAAGGGGTAATCGCTGTTCTCTCTCTCTAAACTCTCCTCTCTCTCTTCCTAACCTATTTCCTCCTCACAAATACTTATTCTCACGCCCGAGCTTGGTCACAGAGAGGCCCCCCTCCCTGTGACGAGGCTAACGGTGTGCTTGTTACCTTGTGATCTTGCAGGTTCTTGCCAGGTCATCTGAAGCTCTGCTCTAACCAGGTCGGACCAACTGGTTTTGAGTCTTCAGTGGCGCCATCCGTGGGACGAAAGGGTCCGGTTCCAAGTTTGTGATCGAAGATGAAGGGGTACACGTTTCTATCGAGGATGAGGGAGTGCATGCTGGAGGGGTAGAAGAGGGTGGTGATGACGATGATGAAGAGGAGCTTCCGCAGGCTAGTTTGAAAAGAAAACGGACTATTTCTTCTAAGTCCGGTCCGAAACTTAAGCAAGTGAAGAAGAAGAAAATAGACTTCAAAACCATCACGCTAGATGATGAGGACGATCAAGTTACCGAATTTTCTGCTGCCGGAGGTGTATTGGAGAATTTAGATGCCCATCTTCATGGGGGTCGTACCCCAAGGGACCATTCGGTACAAATTCCGCCGAGCCCATTGTCTTTTGGAGGGGGAGCTACCAAAGTTATTACAGACGTCCATACGTCCGATCCTTTATCTTTCAAGAAAACCGAACCTTCTCCTTCGGGTAAGCCTACCACGGGGGTTGCTTCTAATGTGTCAAGGCCGAGCCCCAAACCAATTGATGGTGGGGATAGTGCCTCTTCCTCCCCTTTATGGTATAATACTGAAGCTGTTTTCTTATCCCGGGAGCTAGGTTCGGGCGGCGTTGAGGACATGGATTCGGCTCGAGCGTTGGAGAAGTATGTTCCGGAGTGGTCGTTGACGAACAAGGATAGGATTGTGGACGCTCTGTCGGCGAAGATGGCATTATTTCACTTGGGAACTCCGGCTGAGCATTCTCATTATCGGAAGATGAGCGGCCAGGAGCTTGGGAATGCCCTTATGTTGAATCAAGCGCAGTCGAATTCTTTGGTGGTGGAGGCTTATAAACGTTGGATCGAGTCGGAATCAAGTTGCCGCAAACTTCAACGTGAAATTGCTAATTTGAAAAATGAAGATAATGTCCGGTCGAAGACGAAACAGGAGCTAGTTTCTCTCCGATCTCAAATTGATCGTCTGAAAGAGCAGGCCTTGGAGGCAAAAGAAATTAGTAAGTCTTCCCAGGCTTCGGCTGCGGCTGCTCATGAGGCTCTAGACAAAACCCTTCAAGACTTAGAAGCTTTCAAACTAAAATTTGCTGATCTGGAGAAAAAGTCATCTGATGCGGAGAAGAGGCATGCGGCTGAGCTGAAAGAAATGTAAACATCCTATGATCAGCTCCTGGGCGATCACCATCGCTTGATTGATGGTACGTTCGTAATTTGCTTTTTATTGCTTCTTTTTTTTTTTACTAAGTTAAATCTTATCTTTCTTTAGATAATGAAGAACTCAGAAGAGCCCATGACAGGGCGATCGAATCGCACACAGCGACGATCGACGAGGCAAAGGGCATGTTGACCCGTACCGACGGTGAGATGGTTGAGCTATATGCCCAGGTGTCGGAGCTTATGTTAACCAAACAGTGGTTTTTGACGGAACGGGTTGCCTGGGTGGTTAGATTGGTTCATGAAAGTCCGGAGCTAGAGAAGGTCGTTGCAGACCTGGTTAATAGTGTGAACGTGGTTGGAATGAACGAGGGAATTAAGCAAGTCTTTAAAGCCGCTCACGACTCGGTTCGTTCTGCTGAAAAGGTTCCTGGGTTTGATGAGGGAGCCCAAGACGCACTAAATGCCGCGATAAAGGCCTTCGACAATTTTCATATCTCCGTTCTTGGCAAAGTCGCAGATTTGGTGGATAAACCTTTGTCCGTTATTAAACAGAGAAGTGAGCTCCCCATTGTGAAGGAAGGTTATGAAACTTGAACTTTGATCTTTATCAGTCGTACAACGTTTTACTGTTATTGTGGCTTGTAATCGCATAATTTTAAACTTTTCTTTTGGCATGTAACCGTACAGTTTATCTTTTTCGTTTGTGGTATCTGACTGATATGTTTATCTTGCTTCGCATGAAATCATGATTTTGATAACAGGTATTCATTCCTGGCTACTTACCATTTAGTTTGCGTCCAAACTTCAACTGTTCGACCAGGCTTTTTTCTCGGTTCACTTTGGTGACTGAGTTTTAGCAAGAAGTTTTTTGTTGACTTTCATTGCTTGGTAGATTTTTTGTAATCGGACCGAACTAGGTACGGACCGTTTGCTTAATAGATTTTACTATTTTTGGAACTATTTAAGCCTTCTCGATCGGCGCGAGGCATGGGTCGAGGCCCGTTTGTGCACATTTTTTGATATCGTTCGAACTTATGCATATGCTATGCTTTATACTTAAAAAAATACAGATCGCTTTATTTGATTACTTAATCATAGATCCGGGGAAAACCCTCCCGGTTACATGGAAATCAAAGATTTGTTCGGGGTATTACCCTCCCGACTTACATATGGAAATTGAAAATAAAATAGGAAATAGCGATCTTTTTTGGCCGTGTCCGGTTGTTTACATGAAACATTTCTTCAGATGTACCCCGTTCCATGTCCTGGGGACTGGGGTTCCATCAATTTTCTCCAACACGTACGAGCCTTTTTCACTAGCCTCTTTGACTCGGTACTGTCCCTCCCACTTTGGGGTTAGCTTGCCAGGGGTTTCGACGCGGCTCGCGTCATTGCTTCGGAGCACATAGTCTCCGACCTTGAACTTGTAGAGCTTGGCACGGGCGTTATAGTATTTCTCGATCTTCTTTTTGTATCGGGCTTCTTTGATCGCTGCGATGTTCCGACGTTCTTCTAGCAGATCAAGATTGGATCGGAGCTCACGCTCATTTTCCTCCCAAGTTTTACACCTTTGGTTTGGGAGTCCGATCTCTGCGGGGATCACGGCCTCTGTGCCGTATGTAAGACTGAACGGTGTTTCTCCGTTACTGGTCTTGTGTAACGCTCGGTGAGCCCACAACACATTCGGTAATTCGTCCGCCCAACCTTTGCCTTCGTAACCAAGCCTTCTCTTTATCCCATCAACAATTCTTCGATTTATCTGCTCAACTTGCCCGTTCCCTTGGGGGTGGGCAACCGAGGAAAAGACTTGGTTAATCTTCAAGTTTTCGCACCAGCGTTTGAACGGGTTTTCCGCGAATTGCTTTGCATTGTCGCTTACAACATAGAGTGAAAGACCAAAACGGCACACGATCTGTTCCCAAAAGAACCTCGTTACATTGTAGCCGGAGATGATTGTAAACGGTCGAGCTTCCACCCATTTGGTGAAATAATCCACTGCGACTAGCAAGTACTGGGCGCTTCCGCTCGATCGTGGAAAAGGTCCGACTATGTCAATACCCCACTTTTGAAAGGGCCACGCCGCGGTCACCGGTATCATCTCGTTCTTAGCTCGAAGGCTTATGGGTGCGTGTTTTTGGCACTCATCACACTGTTGGAGCTCCTTAACTGCACTCCCGTGCATCCCGGGCCAGTAATATCCCGCATTAAGTGTTTAAAAGTATCATATGCAATATGCAAGAAAGATTCTTATGCCTTTCTGGCTACATATGCAAATATTTCATCATAGTTTATTGTCTTGAGCCACTAACCTTGAGTTGTTTCTAATAACCACTCATTGTTCATCCACTTAGTTCTTTCGGTTGTTTTTATCATAAGGGGGAGGTACTAATTAAAGACCATACTTTGTTTCTTTCAAACTGTGCAAGCTTCTGCTTTGGATTCCAATGAAGCAACACGTCAAAAACGAACTGCCAAGTGTTATTGGAATAAGAAGATGAGCGGATGCATCTTACATCGAATGTGACTCTTTGATTACCTTTCGCGTGTTGATGAATAATTAAAAACTTTATATGATTTGGAAATAAGAATATATTCAACAAATATACCATCATTAGATTTGGCGTTTGGGGGCAAACTTGCTGAGTTGATCTCTCTGGTTGAGAATGTAGCAATTATTCTGAATTTCATATGTAGACCTATTTGGATTAAGCATGTGGTGTTGAAAGCTTTAACCCAGATTCACACAACATGATTTGGCAGCTTCTATCAAGGTAGTATAGGGGCTTAAGTGATATTGGTAAATAGTATAGGGGCTTAATAGTCAGTTATTGTAAGTAAAAGAGTATTATAGCAAGTTAATCAAATTAATAATAAATACTTAGTTAGGGCTGAAGGGGTGCTTCTAGTTAAATCCATGGTTGCAAAAGTAGCTAGACGCTCCCTAGTCGGATTCGGGAGTACTCGGGAAGTACTCGGCTTAGGCGGAGATTACTCGGGTAGTAATTTGCTTTGGAGAATAGTACTCGTGCCTCGACAACCTACCTTGTCCTAGGCGGGACTTTTACAACCATGGTTAAATCCACAAGTACACTCTCCATTAAGTGGTAATATTGTGTCACTTTGAACTCAATTCAACCCTACATGATTTGAATCCACAACTATCCTAACATTTTCATTTTAATTAAAAGTAAATAAAAACGGCTGACTCATGGCTTTCATCTTGGGTTCATATGATTTGATTTTTTTTTTTTTTGTTCATTTCGCTTCTTCTTCGTCTAACGCCACTTACCTTTTAATTGATAGTTTTCTCATGCATTTGTGGTAGTTATTAGTTCCTTTGAAATCATGTCACCTATTTCTCAGTGTATATGAATATGATTAGCATGTTCATTCAATATAATTATAATGACTTGTTATAACTTTGTTAGTTTCTTATTGTGATATAGCGTGCGTTTTGACTATGCTATGATCATTTCAATTTTGCATTATATATGTTTCGATTCGACTCAAGACTCGAGCTATGAAGCATCTACAAGATGCCATAGGCACGTCATTACAACATTAAACCATTCGTGATGGTATGATTAGTTTACTAGCATCCACTATTTTTGTGCTTTGAGAGCACTTGGTAAATTTGATGTGATATGAGGCGTATGAGTCACCCTTGGGATAATTTGATATGCTTGTTTAGTGGAAGGTTGTGTGATGCTTATACCCCATCGCACATCTTGCGACGAGTTTCGTATACAACATTATGTACCAATTCGAAATGACTATTATGATTATGTGCGTGTCATGGGTGTTTTCAATGTTTTGTTTGTTCATTTGCTTTATTAGATTACTCTTTCATTCTCGTTGGTATACACTCTATCAAATAAATGTTGGCTATTCATTTGTCTCGCTCGCTCAATTGTAGGTTTCGTTAGATCTCTTATGTGCCTGTGTATATTCACATCATAATGCATTTTAGATAAAGTGTTATTTTCTAACACGTCTCAATTTACAACTTTCAAAGTTCCAAATATATTTCATGGTATCATAATAATCTAAGGTGCGATAAAGAGTGCTCGCCTCAAAGCCGATTACAATTATAATTAGTTTCAGAGTAAACTGTAATTTTACCCCCTGGGGTTATATGAGATTGACACTCTGACCCCCTCCCAGGTAAATTTCGCACTCTGACCCCCCAACTAATGTAAAACTCTGCTGTAACAACCCGCACGTTCGTGCGTTGTTACTACTCGCTACACTCGTTACGCCTAGCACCAGAGATTCGGATCATAATGTAACTATATCGCATACATCGCTATTTCGCAGTATATTCGCATATTTCGCATATTTTATCGCTATAACGCATCACATCGCATACACTAACACTCACGATGTCATTGAGTTAGGACCTATTCTACCCTCCTCGATAGCCGTGATGTGTCACGACGCAAACATTAATGCTAACGATGACTTTTCGCGTGAGTACTACCCCATTGGTCATCGTGACGATGATGACAATACGAGCGAGTGGTACCCCGTCAGTCATTGTGGCACAACGCATCGCAAACTCGAAAGCGCACCCGTAATCACGCGCAACTCGATTATCGCACCGTACATTTGAAAGTGTGGATACTTATATACGACCTTCTGTGATTAATTATAATAAATATATATATGAAAATGTGTAACCAAACTATCGCAACGCTTAACGATCGAAACGAAACGCCGAAACGTTGCCACCCGATCGGTGACCCCCCGATTCGTGACACTCTATCGCCTCCTCTCCTCTTCACCTATAAATAGCCCTTGTCACATCACTGGAACAGTGATGTGACAGCTCCCACTCGACCAGCACGCTTTGGGGCTCTTTTCTCTCGATTTCTCGCGATTCTTGTAAGTTTTCAACCTAAATCTTGTACTTCTATGATCTACACGCACTCCTCCACCTTTCTCTCTTTTGAATCTCAACTTTTAACCGTGAAATCAACGGATTTGAGGTGTTCTAGGGTGATGTCATCATGAAGTTCATATGAACTTCAAGTTTTGGCATCATTCCACCATGAATAACTCAGATCTGAAGGATTTCCATAAGATTAAACAAAGTTTCGCACAAATCTAAACATTTTCATGGTTAAAAGGATTGAAAGATGGTTTTCCAACCTTCTTTCAACTCTTTTACACTCAATGTACTCGAAACGGATAGAATCGGAGCTCGTTCTGACCTTCTACTCCTTCTAGTGACATGTCGGTTCAAGATCTGGTTTCTATCAGAGAGACTACCGATTTCGGGTTAAACATGGACAACCGTCTCGAACAGGTTAACTGGTCGGGCCAGGGTGATTCCTGTCCGAACGGGTCACTTTGGTCAAGATGGGGTCTCTGTTGGTTAGCAACTTATCACCCCGTCTCGATCAACACTGTAAACCTATCAAAACTACCAAGTATCAAGACGATCAGGCCATCGGAACGGACTGCCATCCGATCGGGCTACCACCCGATCGGATTGCCGCCCGATCGGACAGCCGCTCGATCGGCTTGTACTTGGCCCCACACTTAAATTTTATTTCAAACTTTCAAGAGTTTGAACATCGAACGGATTGCCATCCGATCGAGCGACCACCCGACCATGTGATGTTTGGAACTTCAACACTTAAACAATTTTCAACATGTTCAATTTCTAACGGATTACCACCCGATCGGATTGCCACCCGATCGAGTGACAATCCTACTTGTCCCCCACTTGGTGTCCTACTGATCGGATCGCCGCCCGATCGAACCGCCGTTCGATCGAACGACCTGAAGGGTAGAGATACCTCCCTGTTTTCAAAATGCTACAATGAAAACTTCAAAGGACAATCCATCATACACAAGCACATCATTCTCAACGAGTGTCAATCCGACCGAGTGGCCATCCGACCGGATTACCACCGAACGGATTGACATCCGATCGAGTGACCATCCGATCGGATTGCCACCCGATCGGATTACCACCCGACACTTGGTTCAACCGCCACCGCTTAACGCACTGTTCAACGCTTACGCTATCAATTTGTACTCGGGCTAATATCAGACGCGCTCTCAATCCATCCAATCAAGCTGTGTTTACTTGCTGAACACGCACTGTGAGTATACTTGGACCTTTTTTGCTTTTGCACTTTTGGGTGTACCATACGTTGCTATCGAATCAAATCATATCAAATGCTTAAACTATTTATCACTTGCGAATGACTTACTTGCATAGTTATACGTGATGCTAGTTACATATATGCTAGGACTTATACTCGCGACGTCCCACCATGACTAGTATAGTACTATTGCGCCCAACGGGGTCTAGTTTGCCATCGCGTATTCGAGCATCGAGGACTTAGCTGGTAGTATCGGTTTTGTGAGTATATATGTCGTGTATCTAGTTTATGTATGTAGGAATTCGCAGCACTTTTAATCTATTATGCTATTACATATCAAACCTGTATACTCGCCAATACTTTTGTATTGACATTATTTTAACGTATGTTGCAGGTTAGATCGCAGGCTATTTCAAACCAAGCTAGGAAGTCTAGAAACTCAACTAAAATCTAGGTTGTCGGATTTGTATTGTTCGAGAGAACATGTAATCTGTGACGACGTATGTGATTATGATTGTTTATTAGTATGGGATAATGAACGCATTAATTATTGTCACACAATAGTCGTTATGGATTCTCCTGAGCAATCTGATTCGCCTAGTGCTGCGCCCCGCTGATTCTGCCATCGGTTGGGGTGTGACATCTGCAATATTACCCCCTGCTGTCAACTAACTTAACAGTTTTGTTAAATGGTATGTAAAATGACTATGTTACCCTTTCATATTACCCCCTATGGTTTGCTGTAAGCAAACGTATTACCCCCCGGTGTTAAATGACTATATTGTCCTTTCTTATTACCCCCTATGCTTTGTTGTAAGAAACAGTATTACCCCCCGTGTTAAATATTTCACTGTTTCCTTACCCCTACTGAAAACAAAACCATTCTCGCCAAAAATGTTTAACCAGGCAAAGTCAAAGGCTGCAGAAACTAAGTGTAAAACAGTGTAATTGATGTGATCCACTGTTTTATTGATACTAGAACACTGAGAAATGATCATAAACAAAGTATTCATAACATTCACTTATTTATTGATACTAAACCTGCTACATTGAATCTGACCACAAACTAAATGCTCAACTCAACTGAATCTGATAAACAAGTCCTAATGGATCATCTAACCTGCTGCAAATGGACATGAAACTGCTTAATTGATGTGAATGGATCATCTAACCTGCTGCACATAAACAAACCAAACCTGCTGCACATAAACAAACCAAACCTACTCCACATAAACAAACCAAACCTGCTGCAAATGGATCATCTAACTGTGATCATCTAACATGCTGCATATAAACAACTCAAACCTGCTGCAGGTGACAAAATGGTTGCAAATGGTCAAAATGGTCCATTTTGATCATCTAACATGTTGCACATCACTGGTGGTCCATTTTGATCATTTAACATGCTGCACATAAACAACTAAGCCTAACTGTTGCAAATGGTCAAAATGGCCATTTAATCTTAACACTCATCACCATCAATCATCATCATTAACACTCATAATGACATTATAACTAAGCCTAACTGTAGTGTAATTGACTGTAAATTTTGACCATAAAACCTGCTTCTGATCATCAATCATCATCATTAACACTCATAATCTTAACATTCATCATCATCCACACAAAACCTGATGCAAATGACAAAAATGACCATATAAACAAGTAGACTGTAATGCATGTACATTTTGACCATAAAACCTGCTGTTGATTATCAATCATCATCATCATTAACACTCAAAATCTACACAGTCATCATCATCCACACAAAATACACTTTAAGTTAAGTTAACCTACAAAATACACATGACTAATCCTACATAACTACTAACTTAACATCAGCTCAACTCTCCGGTGGATAATGGAAGTTGATGACAGGCCGACCAAACATGGAGACCACCAAGTGGACCACCAGTGATGAGCTTGATAGGCTCATCGTCAGGTCAACTTTAAAAAAAATCAAACAACACAAAATTATAATAGAAATCCGACTAATTTTTAATACCCTATTTATAACATCAAACAAATCGGACCCTAATCGAACCCTCCATTTACATCAAACAAATCCGACCCTAATGGGATTCATACATGAGATTAACTAACACTGACATACATATCAAACTATAATATATCCGATCTGTGATCTCTAATGTCGAACCCTGATTAACTAACAATGGAACTACGATTGTACCTGACGTGTGGCGGATCAGGTATCGGATCACCCAACACAGTAGTGGCATTTGGTCGGAGATGTGAAGGGTCGTAGTTGATCGGAGATGAGGGCAGTTGATCGGAGATGAGAAGGATCGCCAGAGAAGAAACAGGAGGATAGCTTATAAGGTGGGGGAAGGTGGGGGTAACAGTGCCAAGAGTGTGATATATGTAGGGTGGTGTCTTGAGTAAGATATAAAACTAGAGTGGAAAAGACCTTTATACCCTTTGACTGTTTTATCTTGACTTTAAACAGAAGTTGACAGCAGGGGTAATATTGCAGAGTTTTACATTAGTTGGGGGGTCAGAGTGCGAAATTTTCTTGTGAGAGGGTCAGAGTGCCAATCTCATATAACCACAGGGAGTAAAATTGTAGTTTACTTTTAGTTTTAAATCTTTATTAGACTTTAATAAACCAGTACATAATGGGTGCTTATGTATTAACTTTAACATAAACTTGTTTATTTAAATAATTTAATTTAATTTGGATTTGATTAAGAAAAGAGGGGACCCACCATAGCAAGTTGCGCTTATGCAGCAACACACAACCGTTGGATGGCAGAAGGTGGACCCCTTCATGTTCGGTCAAATTGACCCACCCTTTGAACCACCACCACCCCATGAATGGATCTGGGCTCCACCCACCCAAATTGGACATGCCCCCTCACAGGATGCAAGAGCCAATCATATTTCATCAACCCAAACTCACATTACCCCTCCCTGCTTCATAATTTACATTTTTGCCACCATTCATATTATATATTTGTACCACAAACAAATGATTATAGAAAATAATGTTGTCCGGCTAGGTTTAATTTTTTTTCCTTAGGTTTATGGTTTAAATCAAATACAAAAGATTATAAAATTAAGAAATCGTATAAATGGTATTAAACTGACTTTAATTGACTTCATTAAAATATTATTAGAATCGTCTAATCGAATTCTACGATGTAAGATTTTAAGTTTTCACTTTTGGATTTGTAGATTGTAGATTTTAAAATTTTTGTTTATTATAATTGTGTCTTTTATTTATCATTATGTATTTTTTTATTTGCTTCATTTTGTCTTTTCTGCGACTTGCTATGTCTTTTTTCTTCGACATTATGTTATATCTTTCGGAATTTGTTATATTTTGCTCGATATTGTGTCATCCATTGTGTCTTTGTACACTTCTTATATTTAGAAGGCTTTGCAGATAACTTAACCCTTAAAACCATAGCTAGCGGTTTAGTCTAGGACTTTTGTCAAACCAGACAAAAATTAGAAATATCGGTTTATGCCGTTAAACTCAAGCGCGTAGCTTAGTGGGGGCCGGGGGCGCCCGCCCCCCCGAACTTTTCGCTCAGTAGTGTCTGGTATGTAGTTTTCGTATAGAATTTTTTAGGTATATACGTTTTCGGCCCCCCGGTCGGAAATCTTAAGCTTTGCCACTGGTTAAACTGTCAAACCAGTAATGTGGTTTGGTCCGGCCAGGTGTATTATATCGTTTAAAAAACTGTAGCTAACGGCGTCGATTACCATTACAAGAACGGTAGAACAAATTAAAGAGAACTTCTTCTTATGGATAAAGTGTAGAACAATACTTTGTAATCTAGATTGGGACAGGTGGTGTGGTTTCAATATTCGGGACATTATCATGTAACCGGGTCTCAGCGGCCGTTTTGCCATTTTCTATATATATATATAGAAGTTTCGTTGTTAAAAAAAAAAAAAAAAAGTTAACGGCGTCGGCCTGTGACTTTTATGAAAATCAGACAACACACATCCGTAACCATTAAAACTTTTTTCCTTCAACATCTCATATTAATCTGATATCTTTGCCGATGAAAAAAAAAAACACAAAAAGAAAATAAAAATAAAATTTATAGGTAATGTAACAATTAGCCTGGTGAAACTCATAAAAAGAGTTTCAGAACCTTTGTTTCGCTACAAGAAGATTCCAACGTCGTCGTTTCAGACGCATCCGACGGCGTCACAGCTCTCCGTTTCTCCGTCATCCTCCGGTTACTATTTCTCCCACCGTCGGATGACGTGAGCCCAAGGTTTAGATCTTCTGGCTTCAGTCTGGACACATCAAAGTTACAGTTGATTCCTTCTGAAGAATCATCGTTTTCCATCATCACGTGGGTAGATCCGACGGAAAACAGCTCGGGCATGGCCCGTATGGTTCCGCCTCGAAGCACTGTCTCGACCGCGGACTGGCACACGTGCCAGTTCCCGGTCCAGAGCAGCCCGACTGCTCCGTTAACCGGGTTCACTGTTCGACCACACGCTTCGAATAATAGAGATTGGAATAAAGCTGCATAAAACAAACAAACACGATTAGTATCTGGATAACAAAACGAGTATAATCTCACTTATAGCAGAGCTATTGGTAGAGTCTTAACAGATGTGATGGAGTCAAACTCAGTGGCAGAACAACAACTGCTTTTACTGGGTCATGTTTTTTAAGAAAAACATGGTCCAGATAATTTTCTTTTTTGAAAAATCTCAGATTTTATATATAAAATCCAATAAATTCCTATCGTTGAGGGTCAACAAACCATGTTGACCCTCTCTGACAAACCTTACGCCTATCTAACAATCCTATGTATATTTAATTAATATTTACCGGGGCGTTGGGAGTGGGGGACGGAGGAGAGGAAGGACATGAGGCCAGCACGGCCGAAGAATTTGGCGACGAAGACGGTGGCGTTGGCTTGAGCTTGAGGGGTACCGATCCCATGGAGACTGTGTCTAAGAATGCAATTATCATTGCAGCCTTTTCGGAGAACTCGACAACCGTTACAACTCATAGTGGTGGATTGGATCTCTTCTTCTGCTCATATAATTGTTGTTCTGGTGATTTTACTGGTGAAAAGTGGGGAAGAAGTATGTACGAGATGTTGGGAGAAGGAAAGGGACATATATAGACGAGGAAGTTTGGGAATGATTGGGTCGTTTGTTGGTGGATACGAAATTTTATAATGTAATATGGTTTTTAGCATAAAGAATAACATTTTTACTTGGATAAAACTTTAATAGTTTTTTATAGAAAAAAACCTACCATAACCTAGCAAAATTTGGTTGTCATACGTTATGAAACCAAAAGGCCAAAAGGGTATACAAGGTTAAATAAATACTTCTACAATAAACATTTTTTAAACAAGAACCTATTGCTGAAAACCTCAACTTAAGCTGGACAGGTGTGCTTCAAGAGTTTATGGAAGGTTAATTTTTATAGTAATCTCATTCAAGTAATAATAATCATCTAAAATATAAATTTTGATTTTGAATTACCCAATACTATAATTTGCAACATTTTTGAGCACAGAGATGTTTTTCCATATGCTTTGAGAGTTTTTTAAAAAACCAATTGATTTTTTTTAACCCAAAACTATTTGTTTTTTTTACTTTTAACTCAAAACTATTTGATTTTTTTACTTTTAACATCAAAACTTTTCATCTTTTACAATTTAAACTCACAACTTTTTTACTTTCAACTTTGGTCCTTTATACTTTTCAGTTTCGCAAAATTTTCGTTTTACGTTCCGTTCTAAATTTTTTGAGTTAACACGGCGCAACGTGCGTGTGTGGTTAGATGTTTTCACGTGGCTTATTTTTTTTTCGTTTAACAGGTTCATCGTAACGCGCGGGTCTTAGATCGACTTAGTTATTCTTTTATATGTTTTAAGTTTCGGTTTAATTTCTTTGCATTACCACGCCACAACTTCAATGTTGGTGGTCGCTGGTAGTAATGTGGCATTGGTGTTCGCCTCGCTGTAGCGTGGGGTGCCAGGGGCGGATCTACATAGTGGTTAGGGTGGGCGGCCGCACCCCTTGGAAAAAAAAATTTAGTGTATATTTTAGGCAAAAAACCCGACCGCACCCCATGAAAATATGGTTGAACACCTCATCCGCACCCCCAGTAAATAATTTCTGGGTCCGCTACTGTGGAGAGCTTAATACTAGTTCATATATATTTTTAAAGAATGATGTAAAAAATAAAATAAAATAAAATAAAATAATAAAGATGCAACAAAAATTGTTGTGGGTAGTAAGATAGTTGGTTTAGTTGGGTCGAGAGAGTAACCATGGTTAAGTTATTAGGCATGTGGTGTGTGGTGGTGGCGTTCCAAAGGTATTGGGGTGGAGCTGCTCCGAGTCGCCGCAAGCAGAGATGGATGAGGGATGCATTGCCGCCCCCTTGTTTTTGGACATCGTATTCTACGTCCCTTTATCAGATAATTTCAGTTTACACCCCTCAACTACGGCCTTAGTATCCAGTTGGACCTCAAGTTTTACAATATTTTCTTCATGTGCCTCTACTGAAACCAAAAAGTGACAATCACCCCCTATCCAACTACTGTATTATTTTGTTATAGTATATGCATAAGAGGTTTAGTTTGTTTTTATATATTTAATTATAAATTTAAACGGTTGATGGGTCGTAATGTGTAACTAAACGAGTTAAGCATGTTAACTCCAATATGAGCAATTTGATTAAAGGAGTTAAAAGAAATCAACCTTAATACAAATCTGAATATTTTCAATTTAATGTTCGTTTAGAAATTATGATTTGCAAAGTGGAGAAGAATGTGTTATCTTATTATTAGGCCATAGCTTGAGTTACTCGCATCCAATTTTTTTTGAATCTATATTATAGTATGAAAAATATTATTTGATAAAAATAAAAATAAAAAGAAGGTTAAATATGTCCCTTGGAAGACATGTAAAGATATGTTGTTTTCTATACAAGATTCCACCTTTTCAACCTTCTTTGCTTGCCATGACTCATCATTTCACTTTCATCTTATAAAAAATTCCTAATCCACTCACTTTTCCTTTTATTTTTTTATTATAAATTATCCAATCTTTTTATATTCTATTTTCTTTACCCATTGTTGTTATATTTTTATGCAATATGGATGACCAATAATTGGATACATCGATCCATGAGAAGCAAGAACAAATGTAACTGATGCACATATATTACAGAATCTTATTGAATATAGAGTTAATTTCCCGGATGGTCCCTGTGGTTTCACGTTTAGTCCCTACCTATTGAAAATATCAGGTATGCTCACTACGGTTTGTTATTTTGTTACTCGGATAGTCCTCTGAGTAGATGTCAGTTAGTTTGGAAATAACATGTATGCCCCCTATGGTTTGTCATTTTGTTACTTATTTAGTCCCCTGAGTAAATGTCAGGGGACTATCCGAGTAACAAAATGACAAACCGTACGGAGCATACCTGCTATTTCCAAAAGGTGGGGACTAAAAGTGAAAAAACATAAAACCACAGGGACCATCCGGGCAATTAACTCTTGAATATATATTAACATAGTTTTGTTCCTTTTTTTATTTTTATTTTATTTTATTATATGTTTGTCTAGTGATAACATTTCCTCATTAAAAAACCAAATTTGGAATTGTGTTTTTTTTGTTTGATTGAGAAGGTAAAGTTAAATTTCTTGTTTTGTAACTGATTGGTTTTTCCAAGATTATATTATCTTTAGTGTTGTAAAATATTTGTTTTATGTGTGTACTTTGTAAAACCAGCATGGCGATAGGGGCAAGGAAGTTTCATTGAAGTTAAAAGTTTTAGACTAGGAATACGTGGCAAACCGATCTTCACCACACAAGATATGATTATTAACTTTTAAAAATACAAAACATCTTAGTCTCAATTACATTATAATGTTTGTTACAAAATTTAACTAATATAACTTTATTACAACATAAATTATTATGAAAGTTATTTTCAAAAATAGAAACCATGACAAAGTACAAGATCTTACAAATTGAAGAACTAAAGACGTTCATGTATAGGGAAGTACAGTAACGGATATAGGCATATAGCCAAAAAATTCAGGGGCATTCCAATTATTTTTCATATCAGGGGTATCATTTGTATAAAACTAGAAAAAAATTTACACTACAAAAACGGTATGGAGACAGGGTTGAGGGGTGGCCCGTGCTACCCCTCCTAATACACTAGCTCTTTTTTTTTCCAGATAAAATTTGTGAAAGACGTAGAGAAGAACATGTTTTACATCAAAGCGCTTACGAGTTGTTTTCAGATAAAATCTGTGAAAGACGTAGAGAGATCAAGATTTGAGAGGAGAACAACTGGTTTTAATGGTTAAGATGAACTTTTGGTTGTGTTTGCCGTTGAGTAAGAGGGCATAGATGGTTGTGGAAGTATGGAATCCTCAAGAGAACGATATATGTTAAAGGAATCGTGAGGATATCTCAATTATTCCACACGATCGAGATCTTACTGGATTTACTTTAAAGACTTATCTTTAAGAGGGAGGATACAAGAAATTATGGTTAATTATGTTTTACTAAGAAATTATTCCACATAGATGGTTAATTATGTCGTCTAAATGTGAGGTTTGAAAACGTGGAGTGATTAAAACTATAGAAAACGGGTCCTTAACCTACAAAGTGTAGGAATGATTTTGAAAGATTTGATATGAAATCAACAGATTATGGAGGCTGACACGTCATCAATTTAATTGATATATAGTCTACTATTCTTGATTTTTTTCAAGTTTCTATAAAGCTAATAACTTTTTTGTATGCTAACTTGACTCACTATATTGTTAGGAATATCCACCGTCTCGTAATATATCATAGTGGGTTGTGAAAAACAGAAAAAAGTATAAATATTCAACACACTTCTTAAATTAACAAGCATAGGTAATGGTTTTTACCTTATGTTATTTTATAATTTTAACTTAAAATAATTTTATATTTATTGCACGGGGTGGTTTGAAACGGGAAGATTTAGAAATTTTGTACTAAGTACAAAGAAAGAGTATTTTAATAAGATAAAAACAAAAACGCTAGTATCAAATTTAAAATTTTTTATGAGAACAACTTTTATATAAAAAGTGTTATAACGAATAAAGATAATAAACTTCTATAGTTTTTATCTTTCATTTGGTTGGTTCCATAATCCTACGAATTTCATTAAACTTGCTAGCAAAATCAACTTTGGAATAATAAAAATAGGTGTGTATGGGTCGGTTTAATTTGGTTTTTACTATTAACCATAATTATAATCGCTAACTCTAGTTATGGATTTTTTTAACCATAACCGTAAGTCCGTAACCGAACTTCGTTTATGGTTAATCGATTATGAAGTTGGTTATGGTTCGGATTTTGTTATTTCGGTTATTAACCAAAAACTTTACCTAAAACTAAGTTTTGGGATAAAGTTAAAATATTATATGCTAATCGGCCTTTAAAATAAGAATGAAACTCACCATGTTGGATTTAGCTTGAACCTTTTTTTATAAGACAACCAAGACTATACTTTTTGGTTAAACTACCTCTGTGGAATCTCTTTCAGTAAAGTAATTATGTACTCTGTGTTATATAAAAGATTTATACGATCATAACACCTCAGTTCTTCATCATAATAAGGGCATCTACATCAGTATCATTTTGTTACTAACATACTTTTATCTTAGTAAAAAAAACCTCTACATGGTTATTATAAAACATAAATCCGTTATATCAAATTATAGACTTAACATTACAATTTCAGGTTCGGTTTCGGTTATATAGGTTAACCAAAGCTTCATAACTGTAACCATAACCGATTGGTCGGTTAACCAAAGCTTCATAACCACAACCATCGGTTATGTTGGCTATCGGTTAAAATCGGCCCGTTTATGTCGGTTATGGTTCGGTTATCGGTTATAGCGGTTAATTTGCTCTCCGCTAATAAAAAGAATGCTGATTAAATTACACATGAATCGTAAATGAACTAGGTGGGGGAATGGCAAGGGAGAGACTTGCTGTTCCAAGTGACTCAGGTTTGATTCATGCCCCACCATTTAGGTTCGGTGGCAGCTAGTGATGATGGGAGACTAGGCGAGTAGGCGACGATCGTTAGTTCGATCCTTGACCTCGTTCAAGCGGTATTGGAACCGTCTTATCGAACTCTACTATGTGAGTTTTAGGTTTTCACTTTTGGATTTATAGGTTGTAGACTTTAGAATTTTTGTTTATTATAATTGTGTCTTTTATTTATCATTGTGTCTTTTTTGTATTTGTGTCATTGTGTCTTTTTTTTACTCATTGTGTCTTTTTTCCTCGACATTGCGTTAGGAGACTTTGTAGAATAACTTAACTCATGTTTTTACTATAACTTGTAATTTTTTTATTAGCAATATCCTAAAATATATAAACAAAAATGTTGAATATTTGATTAAACAAGTTGTGTTCATATTAGTTCGTTTTATTTTCAGATTAAGGGGCTGTTTGACAACATCTGAATGGTTAAGTGCCGAACCAGTGTCGCAACCCCCGGCCCCTATCTCTTGGGAACGAGCGGCCACGAACCAGTATCAGTGGTATCGGTGTTTATCAATTTGGCAGCGGAAATTACATCAGGACCGTAGTTATGAAATATTTTATCAGAGCAAAATACCACATTTTTATAATAATAAATACATGGGAAAAAAACCCAAGTTTTCATTACAACATGTCTCTAGGGATAAACTCTAATTTATTGAAATAAAACATCTTCTTTATTGAGATAACTTTTATAGCCACTTTTCCAAGCCTTCAGTGCTCTCTAGCTGACTTCTATTTGGCTTTCACATTTTGTTACCTGAAACGCGTTTAAAACATTTTGTCAGTGGGAAATACTGGTGAGTGAATCACGGTTTAATCAAAACAAGTTTTATCATTTTACAGCATGGAGGGCAATCCAGCAATTACATTTTTTACATCTACTTTAATTACCACCCACGGTACTGTCAATCCTGACTTGTGGTCATGTTACTATTCACAGTATTAGTAACAAGTAATGTATACAAAACCCCAACATACCGACGATAATTGTAGAATTACAAATACTCAATCACTGTTATATAATTTAAAACAATTGAGGTTTTGTAAAACAGTTTATAAAAAGGTTTACAAAAAGAAGATTACTCACAAATAGGTTTACACAAAAAGAAGGATTAACTCACATTGCTACTTTAGGTATTTCCTTGTGACTTCCTGGTTATAATCTATTAATTTAAACAATGCACACGCGTTAGTATAATAACCCAAATTTACATTAGTTATACCCTCCCCGAGACAGAACTCCAACGACTACGTCAGGCAGAGCCTTGACAGGCGTTACGGAGCACTAAATCAATCGGATAGCGTATTGAATACGTAACCGGGGGTTATGATACTTACATCGAGGCAGAGCTTCGCTATTTTAGTGGGTATAACACCCGAGTATTATAATTTCTATGTAGAAATTGAGAGAGAAATATCGAAAATGAATGGTTTGGACTGAAGGCCAACAACCTCTATTTATAGGGTTGTTCGTGCACCCAGTCGCGCCCCGCGAGAACCGAAGGTAAAGCCTTCGCGGCCCGCGAGCAAGTCTAGGGTAGGCCCTAGCTTGGCTGATTCAACCAATAGGCTTGACAAGCACATGCCACGTGGCGGCACCGGGTGCGTCCTGGTGGCCTAGTTGTCGCGGCCCGCGACTGGGATAACCAAGGGCTTCGCGTCCCGCGAGCGCCCCTTGAAACTTCATTTTATATAATTTTTGTAAAAATTAAGGTATTTCGGGCCGTTTCTCAGATACGGGGTGTATTTTAGGGCGTATAGGGGTGTTATAAATATTTTAGGAGGGTTGTTATATCCTCCCTGCCTTGTTTTAGAACTCGTCCTCGAGGTCTACTGGAACAGGTGTGGATATTTTCTCTGCATCTCTGACTCGAGCTCCCAAGTATATTCTGGTCCTCTCTTGGAATCCCATTTTACTCTGACTAGAACTAATCTCTTGTGTTTGAGATTCTTGATTTTTCTGTCTTCAATCTGTAGGGGTCTTTCCACAAACGTAAGTTTCTCATTTACCTATATGTCCTTAAGAGGTACTACTAAAGATTCATCTGCTAAGCATTTCTTGAGATTACATACATGAAATACGTCATGTATTCCTGTCATTTCCTCTGGCAGTTGTAGCTGATAAGCTACGGGTCCTATCTTTCTAATAATCTCATGGAATACCTGGGGCTTAGTGTCACGGCCCCCGACCCACCCTGGATGGAATCGGGAGCCGCGAACAGCCCAGTGGTACCGGTGATTTTTTTTTTTTTTTGAAAACGTTGCAGCGGAAATTTCATCAGGACCGTGAGTTAGGAAAAATGTCAGAGTTTTAGAAACACCGGATTTTATTTATTAAATAGATGGGATAAACCCATGTTTTGTAAAGGTAGCTTTAATAAGATAAATTTGTTTACATAAAACAATATTTCTTTAATTTGATTTAATTAATAAAATAAGCCACTTCTTGAAGCCATTCAGTGCCGTATCCATCTCTTACTCCAATCTACTGTAATTACCTGAAACGCGTTTTAAAAAGGTTTTGTCAGCGGGAAATACTGAGTGAATCATTCTATTTACTAAAATGACACATTTGTTATAATTTACAGTATTAAGGAAAATTACAATGTTTCTGATATCAACCAACTACCCACAGTACTTTGTCACTCGACCCATTGGCCCTTTCGTCCAATGGTGTCTGTGACTATGGTCATATCACCCCTTGGCTGCCCCAATGGTGAAGATTATCAAGTAATGTATACAAAACCCCACATACCGGCTGTAATATGGTGATTACATAAACTTAATCCCTGTAATTATAACTTTAAAATAAATAGGGTTTTGTAAAGCAATTTGATAAAAAGAGAATGACTCACTTATAATCATGCAGATTCATATGGGCAGAATTTAATCTACAGATAATCCTTGATATATTGCAGATTGAGACAGGCAGAGCTTAGCCTATTGATTTAGCCTTGTAACCTAATGCATACGAACTAGGTAGATAACTTAATACAGCATTTACGATAACTCACGAGATCAAATTCTCACAATGAATGACAAAGTGCAATACTTTATCCATCGAATTAACGATGATCCGTCAAATTAATGACAAACGACAAAGTATAATACTTTATCCATCGAATTAACGATGATCCGTCAAATTAATGACGAACGATAAAGTATAACCCTAATGTGGGCGGCACTTAAACATTCATCGGATATATTGATCGGTCGGAAAATGAATCGTAATAGCGATTGAGTTAATACCCTGTTCTGCAGCACCCCGCTATACTAATTAGTGATTTGTGGGGGTTAATTGTGATAAACAGACAAGATCTCAGCGTATTTTGTGAGAATTTACGTCGTTTCAGTTCCCAGAATCAAGTCCCACTGCCTTGTATTTATAGCTGAAAATCGTCCCCCTCGCGCCACGCGAGGGGTCCTCTCATTCCTGTCGCGTGGCGCGACAGGTTACTTTTAACATATGATTGCCACGTGTCTTTGAAGCCTAGGTGAGTCGACAGATCGAATAAATTCGATTTTTATAATAAACTGTGTTGATAATCATCAACGGGAAATGCCCCCCCTGAGTTTTAGGGGCCCTGATCCTGATTCTGATTGTTCTGAAATTTGTAGGGTTTGCGTAGAATTACTTGGGTGTCTCAATTAGGGTTTCCTATTGAATAAAATAATAATATAAATAGGACTTTTAATGAGGGTTGTTACATTCTCCCAACCTTAATAAAAATCTCGTCCTCGAGATTTACTGAATAAGTAAGAATACTTTTTCTTCATCTCAGGTTCCAGCTTCCAAGTGTATTTGGGTTATGATATTTCTTTTAGACTTATGTCATCTTTTTAGTTAATAAAAATAATATTAGGGTAGATGACACAGAATTAAAATATCGAATTTTGTGAATACGAGTTGTATCATAAGTAGGATTCAATGGTTCAACTAAATTAGTTCAAGAAATCGATGACAAACGAATAAGATGAAATGATTTTTAAAGTGACTAGGTTCAATCCAAAAGATATATAATCAAAATGAATGTGAAGGACTTTTAGAATCAAATAAAAATTCTTTGTCAAAAGAAAGCTTACTTTGATTGACAACTGAGAAAAACTTAGAATTGACAGGTTCCAAATGAAATAAAAGTATGAAAAATGATTTGTCAAATATTTATGATGTTAGAAAATCAAAGTGTTGAGATGAGTGGATTGCAAAGATACACCAGAAGATAATAGAGTTAGTGTATTAATTAAAGTTCCAAGTTGTTTTAATTGTGAAACAATGTGATAGTACACTATTAGTGACCATAGTTTTCATACTATGTCCTAGAGATCGAAATGAAATAAGTATAAATTGTTTTGGTAAGACCAACCATTATATTATATTTCTAAAGCAAATGTAATATATATATATATTATTTGTGTACTTGTCTGAACCGTATCTTACATATCAAATATAAATATTATTTGTGACACATTTTTTTTTACTATATGTAAATGGTCACTACTTTTAAATAGTTTAGTATTTTATTATACTATGTAAAATAATTTATATATTACAAAATACCGCAATGAAGTTATTATGTTACAAAATATTATTTTGTAAAAGAAATCATTATTTTTTTTATAATGTTTTATTTGTCCCTTTTATTTTATGAATATATTTTCATATATAATTAAAATATACTAAATAAGTATGATGATTTAAATTATATATATATCAACTAGTCATTATCATAGTGGATATTGGTTAGTGCTCCCTTGTTTAAGCATAGGTGATCAGTCCATGCCTAATTAAGGCTAGGCTATCCAATACCTACCCTTGATAATAACCTTAGTAAAAATAATACTAATATAATAATAAAACTAATATTAGTAATACATAACTAAACATATACTTAAATGGAAAAATTTCTAATAAAATGGTGAAACCGGCCGTCCCCTGGATCGAACCCGGGTCTAGGCCACACCCTTTCGCGTGTCTAGCCAACCGAGCTAGATGCCTAGTTTATGAAATTTCCATTTTGGTTAAATATAAAAACATGTACAATAAATTCTATACTTCTTTTTATAAGTCACCTATTTATTTTCCTTATGTTGACTAATAGTAATACTATTAGGTAATCACTTATGTAAGTTTCCATATAAAATAAATTTTATATAATGTTTTTCGATTGAAGATGTTAAAGTAATAATTTATCACGAAAGGCTAGATTGATGTTGTAAAAAATCTTTTAAGAGCTACTTTAAAATATGATAAGAATTTGTGTATCATTATCTTAACATACGATTTGTGTTAAGATAGCTTTTATAAATATCCGTATATGATATATATAAATGAGATTAGTGCAAGTTTTAATTTTTATGAAAACGTTAGTACAAGGTGACCGTGATCAAAGAAATGATTTAGTGAAGTCGAAGACCAAATAAGCATTTTATAGTTCTATAGAATTGAAGTGTTTGTTGGAGAATATGATAGCTTTAAATCTATCATATGGGAATTTGAAATAAATATGAGCAAGTTCAAGCAATTGAACTTGGTTTAATCACAACGAGTTCATGTATTAATAAGAAAGTTCGGACATGGTTACAGCAAAATCATGTATGCCAAAGAAAATTGAGTTTCTCAAGAAATTTATTGACTTGATATAAAAGGGTCATCGTTTTGCCTTACTGTGGTATATAGTACCAAAAATTGAGTATAGCGAAATGATAATTGAGTCTGGATAAAACAACAAATTAGAATGAAGTCCTTCAGTTGGTTTCATAAATCAAATGAACCACAAGCGCAACAAACAGTGCATGTGTAACGTGTGGATTTATCAAGAAATGAAATAGATCAATATTTGTTACCATGAAAGAAATCCTCATGGTATGACGACTTTTAGGGAAAGTAAAAACACGAAAGTCAATTCTTTATATGCAGAAGTCAGAAAAAGAATTTATCTGAAAATTTTGTATGATAGTCGTTATTAAGTGATATTACCAAGGAATATCAAATAAAATGAAATAGGGAATTTGCAAAGTATGTAACTCCTTTTTGCAGTGATAATAATTATGATTCTGATTAGACTGTGCACCGATGATTGTGAAATCTTGTTTCAAAGTACCTCAGCGATATTCATTTTGTAGGATCATGTGGCAAAGTGCTCCTTTTTTATTAGTAGTTTTTCCACTAACGGGATTAGCCTTGTTGCCATTGTGTCCAATTATATTTTTCAAAGGTCTTGCCTTTAGAAGTCGTGTATGATATACTTTAACTTCTATAGACTTATAATTAAATTTTCATGTGTTTTCTTGTACCTTATCACAGCTTTACATGCTTCTTACTTATGTTAAAATTTATGGTAACGCGTTTAGAAATTCTTTACACTTTTGATGGTATCTCAACTTAATGGATTTCTATTGTTATTATTATCGCTCGAGCTACGAGACAGATGATCAAACGAAATAATGTTTGATATCAGAAAAGAGATTCCTGATAAAGAAATCTAGACACAGATGCTTGTGCTTTATTCTTATTTGGCTTTTGGAATTCCTTATAGATATATATATAATCATATATTTCACATGCTGAATTAAACATACCATTTATCAGGTCAAATGTATTTAATAGATTCATATTTCCAAGAACCAGTCAGATATCTGATCATGATACTATTTAGGGAAATCTTGTCACTTTATTTGACATATTATATACCCCGTCTTATCCGATTCACGTCGGAGCGGTAACCTCAGTATATCCGAACAAACTGGAGAGTCTGCTACACCATACCCAGTCTTGCCGGAGAAAATTTTCTATTTCCCATAAATAGTATCTTTTCAAAAGTGACTCTTTTATTAGGGCTTTTATCCAGAACCAAAGAAAATTGTATTTCCCGTAACATATCTTATTCTAGCCCAAGTAATATCAATAAGCAATAATGACTATTAATTCTTGCTTATTTATCATATCTTGCAATATTCTAATTACCATTCTTATGGTATATCAAAACACCTCATAATTTATTCACATAAGTACTTAGCTTATCTTGAAGCTGATACTAAGGCATCTTTTCTTAAGTTTAAATCTAAATGTTATCATGTGTGCTACCAGTTAACAGTAATCTCCTAACTCTTTTATATAAACTTAGGTATTATTATTATAACACCTAAAGGTTTGAAGCAGTGGCTCTGATACCACCTTCTGTCACGGCCCCCGACCCACCCTGGATGGAATCGGGAGCCGCGAACAGCCCAGTGGTACCGGTGATTTTTTTTTTTGAAAACGTTGCAACGGAAATTTCATCAGGACCGTGAGTTAGGAAAAATGTCAGAGTTTTAGAAACACCGGATTTTATTTATTAAATAGATGGGATAAACCCATGTTTTGTAAAGGTAGCTTTAATAAGATAAATTTGTTTACATAAAACAATATTTCTTTAATTTGATTTAATTAATAAAATAAGCCACTTCTTGAAGCCATTCAGTGCCGTATCCATCTCTTACTCCAATCTACTGTAATTACCTGAAACGCGTTTTAAAAAGGTTTTGTCAGCGGGAAATACTGAGTGAATCATTCTATTTACTAAAATGACACATTTGTTATAATTTACAGTATTAAGGAAAATTACAATGTTTCTGATATCAACCAACTACCCACAGTACTTTGTCACTCGACCCATTGGCCCTTTCGTCCAATGGTGTCTGTGACTATGGTCATATCACCCCTTGGCTGCCCCAATGGTGAAGATTATCAAGTAATGTATACAAAACCCCACATACCGGCTGTAATATGGTGATTACATAAACTTAATCCCTGTAATTATAACTTTGAAATAAATAGGGTTTTGTAAAGCAATTTGATAAAAAGAGAATGACTCACTTATAATCATGCAGATTCATATGGGCAGAATTTAATCTACAGATAATCCTTGATATATTGCAGATTGAGACAGGCAGAGCTTAGCCTATTGATTTAGCCTTGTAACCTAATGCATACGAACTAGGTAGATAACTTAATACAGCATTTACGATAACTCACGAGATCAAATTCTCACAATGAATGACAAAGTGCAATACTTTATCCATCGAATTAACGATGATCCGTCAAATTAATGACAAACGACAAAGTATAATACTTTATCCATCGAATTAACGATGATCCGTCAAATTAATGACGAACGATAAAGTATAACCCTAATGTGGGCGGCACTTAAACATTCATCGGATATATTGATCGGTCAGAAAATGAATCGTAATAGCGATTGAGTTAATACCCTGTTCTGCAGCACCCCGCTATACTAATTAGTGATTTGTGGGGGTTAATTGTGATAAACAGACAAGATCTCAGCGTATTTTGTGAGAATTTACGTCATTTCAGTTCCCAGAATCAAGTCCCACTGCCTTGTATTTATAGCTGAAAATCGTCCCCCTCGCGCCACGCGAGGGGTCCTCTCATTCCTGTCGCGTGGCGCGACAGGTTACTTTTAACATATGATTGCCACGCGTCTTTGAAGCCTAGGTGAGTCGACAGATCGAATAAATTCGATTTTTATAATAAACTGTGATGATAATCATCAACGGGAAATGCCCCCCCTGAGTTTTAGGGGCCCTGATCCTGATTCTGATTATTCTGAAATTTGTAGGGTTTGCGTAGAATTACTTGGGTGTCTCAATTAGGGTTTCCTATTGAATAAAATAATAATATAAATAGGAATTTTAATGAGGGTTGTTACACTTAGCTACCCCCTTTGTGCCCAGGTGGTTTTTTCAGCTTTCTAATACGTGAAATACGTCATGTATTCCTGTCAGATGGTCCAACATACCTGGGGCTTAGCTTTCCCCTCTTGATGAATCGGACTATTCCTTTCCATGGAGAAACTTTTAATAATACCTTGTCTCCTACTTGAAATTCCAACGGTTTCCGCCTGTTATCAGCAACTCTTTTGTCGATCGCGTGCTGCTTTTAGTCTTTCTTTGACTTGAATAATCTTGTCTGTTGTTTCTTGTATTATCTCTGGTCCAGACAGTTGTTTTTCTCCAATTTCTGCCCAACAGACTGGAGTTCGGCACTTTCGTCCATAAAGTGCTTCGAATGGTGCAGCATTAATACTGGTATGATAGATGTTATTATAAGAAAATTCTATTAATGGTAAATGTCACACCCCCAAAACACCACATGCGGAAACCCCCGCAAGGCGTGTGACGTGCCAGGATCCAAGCCACCAATCACGTTGACCTCATACATATAGTTAAATAAAACTTTCATTCATTAACGTAAAGTATTACGACGTTACATATCATTTATTGAAAACAGCGGAAGCATAACTCATTTGTTAAGTGTTTCGTAATCCATGTGTACGTAAACCATTAGACTTGACTTGCGATTCCATGTATCTCGACCCATGACCACTCCAGCATCCCAGACAGCAAGTTCCAAAATGATATCAACCTATAAACCTGCAAGCATGCAGACAAGTGTGTCAGACGACGCTGGTGAGTTCAAAGTTTTGTTTACGTGTTTAGATACCAGTTACCAGATTAAAATGTTTCACAGCTTTGATTTGATGTTGTTATTAACTCGAATACCGCAGATGGCTACAAGATGTTTTTGCCCAACCACAATGTCTCTATCAAAACATTGGTCAAGTGGTCAAGGTAATTAGTTCACGCCCGTCCTCCCCGAGACGGTGTGAGGGTGCCAAACCTAATAGCGCTATCAACTAAATACCTCGTTGCCTCCCCGGCAACTATCGGTAGATGTAAGGGGTCTTATATGATAGAAATGAGTGTAATAACCAACATCCCACAACCCAACGTTCCTCCCCGGAACAATTACCAGATATCCCTCCCCGGGATGCATGCTTGGAAAAAGAGCAGTGAACTCACCTTGGTTTGCTCGGTATGATTAGTTACTTGTTCACACTTAGTTAATCGAACCCTATGGTGTTCATGTACACGCAATCAGTTTACATTCGCATGACTCGCGTATAAATTGTAATCATATTGTGTTCAAGCAACAATCACCAAGTAGCACATAAACAGTTATTCAACTCAAACGAATCCAAAATTCACATGTATGTTTCGTAACAGTGCTTAATAGTTAGGTGAGCTATTCATCATAAATATCACTGTACGTTACATAATATATGCTCAGTTCACACACGTATTCACATCCTATGCATATCATACAACAACAATTAAGTATTACACAACAGTTAACTGGGTTACTCCACCAATTCATTTATCAAAAGTTAACACCCTATTTAACTACCACGTCAGATCCAACCATATGCTCATATCATGCGATGCTTACATGTGTTCACAACAATCATTATTTACTCACACACAATTAAGGTTCTAGCTTATTATCATAATAACCATCTATCATATCCTCCCATGACCGATTACTTGCACAAGGAATATTGTACTGACATCATACAAACCTTATCCCCATGCAAACCTTATCCCCATGATTATTAGGGTGTCTATTACGTGAACAGCCCCCATGTGATGTCATGTTTAACATTAGCGGCCCAATTGAATTCCTTTTAGTTGCAATATTGACAGAATTATTTAATAGTTTTCGGCTAAATCATTGATTCACACTAATCTTATCTTAGTTTACAAACACATCGGACCCTATGGTGAAACATCTATGTTTCGTCGCCCCTCATTCATGGCGAAACCCATGTTTCGTCGAGTGCCAGGTTTCGCCGAGGAAGAACAGTTACGGATCCAAATCAGTTCGAGTTCCACGTTTCCTAGAACTCTAATCGTTATTAATTAGCAATACCCTTATTATCTTAACAATCAGTTACATGCCATCCGAATCTTAAGATCATTGGAATCCTTTATGTCAAACACATCACGGTTCGTATCACGATTACACGATCACAGAACTAATCACAAAGAATTCTATAATCATACAAAAACTAACATATATTCATCATTTATAAATCCAGTCGCTAACAACGATCACGTATTGATACAACTATGCACAACAAGGGGATTTAATTTGCAAATAAATGAGATTATACTAACCAGGAGAATCAGGATGCTAGAGGAACTCGAAGGAGAAAGCTTCACAAAGTGGATTGTTGCCGTCGGGTTCAAGAACTCTAGGGTTCCTATGTGTTCAGAACCATACTACGTATTCTAATAATACACGCACATAAAAGGGTTTTGGGCTCAACAGGTGCGGGCCAAATGTGTGGGTCGGCCGAAGCCAAACATAAGCCGGCCTACCTAAATGTGTGCGTGAACAACAATCCCAAACAACCGGCCCACTTCCAAACTCCATTTGGACTTGCATGGCCCAAAATATATGCGGTAACTATGTGGGCTCAGGTTAGGCTCAAGGTATATTGGATATTAAAGCAACACACACATACCACTCAAACGTACTCAAATACATTCACGTTTAACATGTTTAACATAACAAAATGTTTAACGGGTTGACATAGCAAGAGCGTTTAACACGTGGGAGAGAGATAACTAGGAGTTAAGATCACAAGGTTAAACGTTACTACTCTGACGTTCGGGTTGTCACATCATCCCCAACTTGAAAGAAATTTCGTCCCGAAATTCACTAGTTGCATCAGAATTCAATTCGATAGTTTTAAACAGGTTAGGGTACGTGAGCTTCATCTTGTTATCGCGTTCCCATGAAAACTTCGATCCACGTTTTGAGTTCCAGCGAACTCTCACGATTGAAATTTGGCTATGCTAACGGATCCTGACGTCCTGACCCATGATTTCAGTAGATTACCCGACCACTGCAACTTGTCACTAGCCTTAGGTTCTAATAAGGGTGTCACTAGTTTTCCGTCGGACAAACACTTCCTTAGATTCGCGGCATAATAGCATTGTGACCGTTACCCAATTCATCAGGTAACTCGAGTTTGTGGGTCATATCACCGGTCCGTTCCAGCAATCCGAATGTCCCAACGCATCATAAACTAAACTTGCCACGTTTTCTATAGCGTATTCCCAGTGTTTCCTAAGCTTATCAGCTTTCCTGACAGTCACGCGCTGCTGCCAAATGATTTCCAATCTAGATGATCTCCCCAAGAGTTTCGAGTGCAAATCCTGGGCCCGTGATTAGGTTGTCATCCACCCCAGTCCACAAGGAGGTTGGCATTATTATCCATGCAATGCCTCAAACAGAGCTGCATGCATACTAATACGGTAACGGCTGCAATAAAACTTAACCAAAGGTAAATGTCCTTCTAACTTCCACTAAGTCAATCACACACATGCTCGCAGCATGTCTTCGAGTGTCTGGATGGTTCGTCTACTCCGACCGTTGTCCCACGATGATAAGCAATGCCCATGACTAGACGTGAGCCCAGGGTATCATGTATTGCCTGTCACAAATCAAGTATAGCTCAAAATTAGAAGTAGAGGGAGTTGGCACCTCGTGCCTAAAAGCCGCCTCTCTCATAGGAACGTTCACAGCTGTGAAGACTCGTCAGTTTCCTTGGTTGCAAGAAGGCATGCTGGTAACGTGAGACAATCATCGATCACCCAGGTGATATTGTTTCTGTTTCTGGTTGTAGGTAGACTAACTACAAAATCCATGGCAGTCTGTTCTCATTTTCCATATGGGTGTTGCCGGTTGCTGATACTCCACCTTGACTTTCCCAGAAGCCAAACATTATTCACATACCTTGCCAGGTGGGCCTTCATTCCTGATCACTAGTACAAGATTCATAGTCCCTTATATCTCTCATCAAAACTCAGACGACTGGAATATCGAGGCCGGCGTGCTTTTCTCAACACAAATTCCCTAAAGTTGCCGTATAATGAGATTCACGTTCATTCCACGAGGTAGCGAATATCGTCCGACCTGCCAACGGTTGCTTCTCCATGCCCCGCATGGGTTCAACTTGAAAATCCTCCTCCTACAGTCCTCCAGTTTGAACAGAGTGAGTCTGATCAGGTAGGTTAGAGTCTATAGTGTGCTGCAAAGCTCGAGCATATTCAAGTTCCACAGTCGTAATCATCCAAAAGTTCCATCCTGTGATGCCATTAACTGATTTAGCTCTTTCGTAACCTGGGTACACGGGAGGCCCTTGCGATCGGTCTAAGTAGTGCATTCGGTACCGTCCAAGTAATGCCTCCACTTAACTCCAAAGACCACGGTTTCCACAACAGGTTGTGCGCTGTGCAGTCCCTCGTTATAACCCCATTTCGTACGTCATCACTCTCGTGTTGCATCGGTGTGTAACTGGGACTCTGATTCGAACCATCATGGTATACCACTAAATCATCAATACTCTCGGATAGAAGCGACGCTCAGTGCATTGCAGAGTTGTGTTTCAAAAGCTGAAAAGACGTTCTCCTGTTTTGTTTTCCATGAACACATCACCCTGCTATGCTTAAGAGATTGGAGATGCGCGATCTTCGAAAATCCTGTTATGAATCTGCGATAGTTTCTAGCGAGACCAAGAAATTGCTGTATCCTCGAAGGAATCTTTGGTGTCGATCAGTTCCTAACAAAATGGATCTTAGTGAGATCCACGTGTATTCCCACTTCATTGTTTATATGACCAAGAATGTACCTCTTGAATCCAGAAGTTACCTTTTAACAAGACTTCGAGCGGAGTGGCTCCTCCCTTAGGGGCCCTAAAATAGGATACATATGCCGCCCATGTTGTTCCTTTCTCCTGGTAATAATTCGAAACATCATCAACAAACACGGTCGATTCTTGTGGTCCATAAAGCTGCTGGTGTGTTGATCAACTCAACGATCATGGTGTACTAAGTCACACTAGCCGGATTGTGTTCACCATGCCGCTCCAAGAACATCCTCCCCTTGGACTTCCATTTGATAATAGCTCGTTTCGTTAGTCAATCCTCGAATGAAAGCTTATCCCTCGTAACTGGTCAACAGGGTGTTACTACATGGTCGAGGCAAGTGGTTCTTGACTGCCACCTTGTTAAGTTTTCGATAATCAGAACACATACGAAAAGGCTTATCTTCATGGATACAACTGGGGCTCCCCAAAGTGAAAAAAATAGGTCTACCAAAAATCCTGTTCAACAATTCCTGTAGTTGATTAGACAGCTCTTGCAACCCTCCTGGTGCAAGACGGTAAGAGTACGAGTATTCGGAGCTGCATCTGCGTGAGATCAAACTGAGATTCTGCCTAACAGTTGTGGAAGTAATCCGGGAAGTTCTTCAAGTAGCTCATCGGAAGAAGTCACGAACAACAGGTGGATCCTCGACCCTCTCTTCCTCAGCCTTAACATCAGTAGTGGCGGGGTATTCCCTCCGTAGACACTTTTGGGCTTTCATTGCAGATTTGACGCTAACCTTTGCACAATTCCGATACTTTGGAACAGATGACGATTCTCCACTAGGGAGAGGGGTACGCAAAGCTTTCTTCTCACAGGGTATATCTGCGCGATGTATGGATAACCAATCCATACTAACTACTGCATCAAACTATCGAGGATAGCAGAAAGAAGGTTGACGTCGAACACTTGTCCCACAAGGTCGAGTTTACATCCCAACGGACATAAGAGGTTTCATTTGACTTGCCATCTTGTTACACCCCGATATTTCCACGTATTACCGGTGGGCCCGGTGGGGAGTATCGTGACGTAGTTGATATCATCATAGTCAAACAACACAATTTTAATATGCACAACGGAAGCAAAAGATAGATTTATTTCAACCGAATAAATTGTAATATTAAGTATCACAAAATAGTTGAAACATATCCACAGGCGGATCAAATAAAAAGGAAACGTAGTTCATCAGACTTAAAATGCATCCAAGCTTGCGAGACTCTTATTGATGCTAAGGAGAGGCCAGCCTATTTCGAGTAGTACCTGCACTTAACCTTTTTGGGAAAATACGTCAGTTTACACTGGTAAATACAATTAACTGACTCATTTTGAAAAGATTTAGAAAATTGATTTGAATGCACGAGGCACAAAATATTTTTATAACTTGGGATAATTATTTATATAAAAACTTGTAAAAGAATTACATGTTTGTTATACGTTCAGTAGCCCGGATTTGTCACCGGGTTAAAGATTAATAGACACACCACATGATATAGTCCCGCGGCGGGTTATTCCCGAAACCGGTGGTTATATCTTATTATTTATTTATGCACTGTCGGGTGTACGCCTACACCTCGTGCTTAGGTCGTGGCCATTTCTTAAAATGATGCCAAGGATATCCGGGACATGGTCATTAACCCCCTAAAGGCTTTAAGCAAACAAAACAATTTAAACGGGACATTTCAATAAATTAATCTTCACACAATTAAAAATTCAATGCCCGACCAAGCGGTATTTTATATACCGTATCCCAAGCCCGTATAGGGAAAATAAGTTAAAAGTATTTACCTTTGCAAGTATTAATCACAAACATCAAATGCACGTAGCTTTTACCGGGTCTCCTAGTCTGGAACAAAGGTTTATAATAACCTATTAGATTCCTAACGGGTCTTTAATTAAGCCTAAACTTAGACCGGTTAGTTTTAAAGGAAGATACGGTTCAAACACGCGATTAAGCGAAGACCGGAATAGAATGTGATTTAGACCCGACAAGTTTGAAGACTTGTATAATATGGGTAAACTAAACACATTCTGGATTTTGAGACAAAAATGATAGGGTTTGACCCGTTTCAGTCAATTTATGCAAACTAGTTACATAAACCGAACCGAACACGCAAGATGCGTAACGGGTAACCAAATGAGTCATATACAAGTTTCCTAAGTTAATATGCCTTAAATATGTTGTGACATCAGTAAGATATCTCCTATTATGCCCAAAACGAATTTAAACTCAAACTATGCCCCGTAGGGGCATTTTGGTCATTTTAAAGGTTATAAAAGAAATTTAATAATAATCTGAGTTACAGGTCTGATATAATCAGTAAAAATACTTAATTTAATAAGTTATAACAGTAGGGTATTACATATATGTGAAATTTATCATTTATAACTAAACTATGCACCTTAGGGGCATTTTGGTAATTTCACATAGGCTTAAAAGGTCAAAACTGAAAATCTGAGTTTAAAACTTTTGCTTACTGTTAAAATATAAAAATTTACTGAAAATATCAGTAGGCATCAAACCTTATATGTTTAAAATAGTTTTGATACATACTATGCGTTAAAAATGCTTAAAAAGACGATTTTGAGCTATTTCCGGGTTTTTAAAGGAAAACTGATATTTTTATTATTCCAGAAGGCTCAAAATTTTTTATTTATCATATTAGATCAGTAGAAAATGGTTTGGTATCAAAATAATTTGTAAAACTCATTTTATAGTCCAAAAGGGCAAAACCGGCAATTACCGAATCAAGCTTAGAACTCTATGTTATGCTCAGCCTAAAATTAAATAAAAATCTTCAAAAATCCCAAAATATTATTTTATATCAGTAGGTAAAAAGTTTGGTATTAAAAATTGGGTTTAGATAGGCTATATGCTAATTACGCCGTTTAATTAATAAAAAGCTTTTCATTTACGCTAATGAGCATAACTCCTAATCTAGACCTCAAACTAATGTCAAATTTTAGGGACAACTTTATAAATCAGTAACTAAGGTTTCTACTCTTTTAAATTTTCAAAAATCACATTTTAAGGTCATACGGGCATAATAGTCAACATATAGGCAATAAACGGAAACATGCATATGAATCGGATAACTAATGAACCAAGTTGTATAATCACAGAGGGTTATACTAACATGAAACCTGGTCCAAATAAGGCTCTAAGGAATTTCTAAAACATGCTTAAATGGGTCAGAACTGAAAGTCAAAGAAGAAGTCAAATTATGCGACTTTCGGTTCCGAACCGAGCCTAAACTGAAAATTGTCGGGTTGAACATGTTTAGACATGTTCTTATATTAATTACCAAGTTATATTAATGATAAAACAGGTTGCATGGCTCCTACATTGCTAATTATGCATTAATTTGAAAATAAGCTTTCTGTTGACTTTTTAAGATTAACTTTGACCCGACAATTGACTTAGTTAGAGTGGGAATCAGAGGGTGCCCTTTTAAGGGTTTATTACCCACATAATTACCAACTCATAGGTACTTTCAATTTGAAATTTGACTGGACAAATTATGATTAATTACGAAGTCAAACCTTAATTACGACGGTTTGACTTTAAGCTAATTAACTAGGCAAAACTGAATTAAGGAATGTTAAGGACACTTACTGAGGTCCTATGCACGACTAATGACTTGTGAGAAGTGTGCTTGAGCTCCAAAAATCTCCAGAAGTGAAGTTGTGAAGCTTGCAAATGAATGTGCTCAATGTTGCAACTAAAGGGCTCCTTATATATGAGTTTTGATGCCATTAGATCATGCCAAGCAACTCTATACATGAATTTAGATCATCACAACTGTCCCTAGTGCATGAAATACCAGTGGGGGAGTCCCTGGTATAAGAAAACAAGCTTTTAAGTCGGTTACAGACCTGAACTGGCAGCTGCCAGGAGTTTTCTGTCGCTGGCATGCTTACACGGGCCGCGTAGACCCATAAGCAATCTTACGCGAGCCGCCTGGCTCCCCAGAACCAGCCAAACAAGTTTCAGCGAATTGCAATTTTGCCCCTGGTCCTTTATAACGTGGTTTTAAGTTCCAATTTTGCATTTTCAGCCCTCTAACTTGATTTTTAAGGACCTTAAGACTTATATAAACTTTGTTAAGTCCGTGGTTAACTTTGTGATCACCCGAAAAGTCATAAATTTCAACGTTGACGCTTTTAACCCTCGTATACGAATTTTATCATAACTTTCTCATACGATAACGAAACTTGGTGAAATTTTTATCACATATTCTAGTGAGTATAATTTATCGTTACAAAGCTTCGGGTTTGCTTAAAGGTCACTCAGAGGTATACTTTAAACATGTTGACACATTTAAACCCTGTAGTTTGAAATCTTTCACTTTCTTTCACAATTAGCTTCGTATGATCCATGATTCATTCGTTTAAGGGTATAAACATCGTGTAGGGTTATTGCGAGATATATTTATCTATTGTTGACACTTTGAACCCTTATATTCACATACTTTCTCTGTTTGTCATCTTTAGTCCTTCATAAGTAATCTTTTACACGTTTACAGCTCATGACACGTGTCGATACATTATTGGACATAATTTTTCGAGGCGTTACATCCTCACCCCCTTAAAAGAAATCTCGACCTCAAGATTTACTGAAATAAATGAGGGTATTTTTCTTTCATTGTGGACTCTACCTCCCACGTGTACTCGGGACCTCTGCGGGCATCCCATTTAACCTTTACAATAGGCACATGCTTCCTTCGAAGCTTCTTAACCTGTCGATCCTCGATCGATAAAGGTTTTTCCACAAATTTCAGGCTCTCATCTATATGCACATCTGTATGTGGTATGACTAATGATTCATCAGCTAGACATTTCTTTAGATTGCAGATGTGGAATACATTGTGAATACCACTGAGCTCTTCAGGCAAATTCAACTTATAAGCCACTGTTCCGACACATTCGATGATCTCAAATGGTCCTATATATATGGGGCTTAACTTACCTTTCTTACCAAAACACATCACTCCCTTCCAGGGTGATACTTTAAGCAACACTTTATCACCAACCTCAAACTTTAGAGGTTTACGCCTTAAATCTGCGTAGCTTTTCTGCCTATCTCTGGCAGCTTTGAGACGATCTCTTATCTGCACGATCTTGTCTGTCATCTCCAGGACTATATCAGGTCCAGTTAGTTGGACATCTCTAACTTCTGCCCAACAAACGGGCGTTCTGCACTTTCTTCCATACAAAGCTTCAAATGGTGCAGCTTGGATACTTGAGTGATAGCTATTATTGTACAAAAATTCAATTAGTGGAAGATGTTCATCCCAACTTCCACCTAGGTCAATAACACATGTGACAACTGGCACCAAACCGGTAATTTTCGTACACTTTAATCAATATTTAATGACTGCAATTATGTGCTTAATTGTCAGCAATGTCTGAACACATGATTAAACAAGTGAATTCATGCACGTTGTATACTACAAAATATTGCTTTATGCATAAACGAGAGCGTTGCGTCAGAATTAATAGTAAACTCACCGGTAAGACACACTGTGTCAATGGAACTGCAGAAAGCAGTCAGACAATAAAATTGGAGCCTAGGTGTAGGTCCGACAACAAGAATGCATTAAAACCCAAGAGTACATACAAGGGTTTAATATATATGCAGTACGAAAGCAAAAATAAGCACTAAAAAGCACCCGAAACGCACTTTAAGTGCAGAATTTATATAATTCAGCAATAAATCAGCATTTAAACATATGAATGTTATGCAGAAATGTCGTTTTATTATCCAGAATACTTCCTCAAGTGTCGGGAATAGAAAGTGTTACAAAAGGATACTTAAAAGACACTAAAAGGTGCAATTTAGCACTTTAACGAATCGGTATGTAACCGAACAACCGGATATTACCCGGAACACCAAAATAATGCTAGAAGCATTGTTTTTATTTTTCTAAGCTAGTTAGGGTCCCCGAATACCCTAACACACTATATATTACTTAACATACTTAATCACCTAAATCTAATGCTTAGCTTGTAACTAGATTGTGAACTTGGAGTTGAAATGTAACCAAGACCCCCCCCCCCCATATGTTGGACGGTTGGGAGACATAATCCCACATGGGATTTGAGCTTTATATTTTATTAGTTCATGCCATGTCCTTGTGAAACATAAAAACCATGGGGTAAAGTCTTGGAATGGGTTATAAGAATACACATTAGGATCATGAGTTCAAAGTTCACATAACACTTCAACACACCATCTCTTTCTCCTTCCTCTCCCTACCTACGGCTTCAACAACACACACCCACACTTTCATTTTCAATCCATTTCCATCCATTCTAAGGTGATATTGAGGTGTAAGAAGGCCACTAACGAAGCTCGGTGCAAGCGGATCTTGAAGGACCTTCACCATTTGCTTTTATCCACCTTGTTTTCGCTTTGATTCTTCCCTAGCCTTGAGCTAGTAGTAAGTGCTCTAAAACACCATCTTGTTCTTGTTTAGAGTGGTTAATAAGAGATTCGTCGGTTGAAAATCATGAACATACTAAATCACCAACTAAAAGTCTATTAAAGTGATGAATATGATGGTTAATAGTTGGATAATTGTGTAAAACTTGTTAAACTTGTTTTGTGATAATTATTTTGTGTTGTTTAATGCTAGTAGTAGTTCGGATCGTCATCTAACCCGGCTAGGTTATGTCCTTAGAACATGAGCTAGTGTATGTTAAAGTATAAAAAGGACTAGATGATGAACACTACTACTATTAAACATGAACTTGTGTAAAAACAATTTATCTTATGAAATGGAGTTCTAAACTAGTAGATCTAAAGATCTACAAGTGGTATTTTCGAAAGACCAACTGTAAGACAAAACCATGTTTTAAAACCGGATCTTTCATGAAGTAGAGGTGTTTTTATGAACAAACAAGTGTGTGGACACTTGTGTAACAAAAGTTTTAACAAAGAAATAATTTTCGTAAAAACCGACTAGAAGTTGTGAAACTTCAAGATCTTTAAAAATAAAGTTTTTAAGAAATTAAACTTATTTTTAAAGATAACAAGACTTACTAAATGTGCTAGTAAGTTACTACACATTTTTGTAAATATTCAAGTTCATGAAATGGAGAAATTAGTGATTGTTGTTGATGATTATTGTTGATAATTGTTGTTGATGATTGTTGACGATTTAAAAGAAAATAAACACATGTTTTGAAAACATGGGAAACCTCCATTTTTAGGGGAAACTCTGTCAAAATTTTTATAAATTTTGACACTTAGAAAAAAATATAAGTTTTTGGGAAACTTATTCCCTAAAAATGTATTTAAAGTATTACCAAGGTTTCCCTAATTTTTGGTGATAAGGAATGGTGATTTCTTCAAAAATAAAAATGGATATTATGTATATATATTTTTGAGAGAAAAATATATATTATTTTATCACCAACCTTTGTGCTAAGTGTATATAGTATGTGTTATACGTGCTAGTGTATTAAGACTTAAAAATACACTAAATACTCATGAGGAGTATAAACATAAAAATACACATACAACATACAAGATACATAATTCGGGTGCAAAGTGCAAAACATGAGATACTTATATTAATTTTGAGAAAATAATATAAGTAAGATACTTAGTTAAAAATATAAAATATTTTTAACACAAGAATATATACACAAAAGAGAGTGACTGTACTTGTGCGACGCAAGTCTAGTGACTAACGTTAAGAAAACGCGTATAGGTTACGACGTTAATTAAGCAAATCCGGTGAAGTTTACGACGCAAGGAACGCAAAGTTGTGAGTTCATGCTCCCCCTTTTCTTTTAACTGTTTTCAGTTTTTATAACTTCGGGGGTGAAATACATGTACAAATGTACAATATTTATAATTGGTATGTTATAAATATAAGAAGCACACTTGGTGAGAACGAGAATCAAGTGTGATGAAATATAAGAATACAAGAAGTACACTTGGTGAGAACGAGAACCAAGTGTGACGAAATATAAGATAATAAGAAACGCGCTTGGTGAGGACGAGAACCAAGTAGGATGCGTTATGAGAATTGATAACAAGAAACGCGCTTGGTGAGGACGAGAACCAAGTAGGATGCGTTATGAGAATAGTGTCACGAATAGGGTACAGAAGCACCATTAATCAACAATATACCTAGACCGCAGAACAAAAGGTTAGATCTAACGGGTGCCTGGCAGCCACACTCTCGGTGAGGGCGAGAATCGAGTAGTGCTTTTGTGTCTCAGAATATACCAATTAAATGCCTTAGGTTTGGTGACTTCCTATGTCGTGCCACATGTTAATGGCTTTGCAACCCATTAACAATCCTGAAACTTACAGGAATACTTTATTTACATAAAAGTCATACCATACTAAAAATTGATGAATACTTGAGTACGTGGGGTACTCAAGAAAAGATTGAATTATACTTGAAGTACATGGGGTACTCAAGAAAAGAATGAATTATACTTGAAGTACGTGGGGTACTCAAGAAAAGATTGAATTATACTTGAAGTATGTGGGGTACTCAAGAAAAGATTGAATTATACTTGAAGTACGTGGGGTACTCAAGAAAATGAGAATTATACTTGAGTACGTGGGGTACTCAAGAAGAAATTGAATTATACATGAGTACGTGGTGTACACATGAAACTGGATTTATATATGAAAACTTGATTATTTCTCAAACTATGTTTTCATACAAAGTATACAAACGTGAAATACAAAACTGCATGAATTCACACCAACATTATGTTGACGTTTTTCCAAAAACTCACATGTATTTCAGGTAACTAGGATGGATGTGCGTGCGGTCTCGCTTATGCTTGTGGATGTCGCTTATGTTTATCTTTAAATAAAGTTGTAAACTTTTTAAGACAATGTTTTATGCGACTTAGCGATGTAAACGCTAAACTTATGTTTTCAAACTACGGTATTTGATGTTTTTACGAGCATATAGCATGTTTACCTTTCGTATGCAATGAGAACCTTTCATGATCACACCTCGTGCTTCCGCCGCAGAAAGGGGTGTGACAACACAAGCCCTTAACATATCTTCCAGTGTTTGAATCGTTCGCTCACTTTGACCATCCGTTTGCGGATGATAAGCAGTGCTGAAGTTCAGTCGAGTGCCTAGGGATGAACAGAGTACTTAGAACTGTGGGCTTCCTGGAGGATCACATCCCTAAGTCCTCCATACATTGGAACCCATATTCGTCCATTTAATCTCAGGATTCCGTCTTTGCCATAGGATAACTGTTCAGCAGTTACTCCTAGCTTTTCATTAGGATAGTTAGCTTCTAATACAGCTTCCTTCTGTGCAGCTAACAACCTTTCATTCAAACTATTCTTTAATTCAATGCTCTTGGCATTGATTCTTATGGGCTTCACCCTTTCCTTTCTACTTAAGGCATCGGCAACCACATTTGCCTTGCCTGGATGGTATCTTATCTCACAGTCATAATCGTTCAAGGTTTCCATCCAACGTCGCTGCTTCATGTTCAAATCCTTCTGATTGAACAGATGTTGAAGGCTCTTGTGATCCGAATAGATCACGCACTTGGTTCCATACAAGTAGTGTCTCCATAGTTTTAGTGCAAATACAACGGCACCCAACTCCAAGTCATGGGTGGTGTAATTTTTCTCATGCACTTTCAATTGTCGAGAAGCGTAGGCAATAACTTTGCCTTTCTGCATAAGCACACAACCCATACCTGTGTGCGATGCATCACAATAAACTACAAATTCATCAATTCCATCTGGCAACGTCAGTACTGGAGCGTTGCTCAACTTCTGCTTCAAAATATCAAAAGATTCTTGCTGCTTAGGCCCCCAGTCAAACTTGCTATTCTTTCGTGTTAGTAGAGTCAGGGGTGCTACAATTCTTGAGAAGTTTTCAATAAATCGCCTGTAGTATCCTGCTAAACCTAGAAAGCTACGAATCTCAGTAGGCGTCTTTGGCTCTTGCCAATTCATGACAGCTTCAACCTTAGCGGGATCTACTTGGATACCACGCTCACTAACAACATGTCCAAGGAATTGGACTTCACGAAGCCAAAATTCACACTTCGAGAACTTGGCATAGAGCTTTTCCTGTTGAAGCAGCTTAAGAATGCAACGGAGATGCTTCTCGTGGTCAGCTTGACTCTTGGAGTAAATGAGAATGTCATCGATGAAGACGATGACAAATTTATCCAAATAAGGCTTGCAGACGCGATTCATGAGATCCATGATTGCGGCAGGTGCATTAGTGAGCCCAAAAGGCATCACTAAGAACTCGTAATGACCATAACGAGTCCTAAATGCAGTTTTGTGTACATCTTCATCTTTAACCTTCAATTGATGATAGCCTGACCTCAAATCAATCTTAGAGAAGTAGCTTGCCCCTTGTAATTGATCGAACAGATCGTCGATCCTGGGCAAAGGATACCTATTCTTGATAGTGACTTTATTAAGCTTGCGATAATCGATGCATAGACGCATCGATCCATCCTTCATATTCACAAACAAGATTGGTGCTCCCCAAGGAGATGAACTAGGTCTAATAAAACCTTTGGCTAACAATTCATCTAATTGGGTCCTCAACTCCTTCATCTCTGTTGGTGCCAACCTGTAAGGTGCCCTTGCAACAGGTGCTGCTCCTGGAATAATGTCAATTCTGAATTCTACTTGCCTATCTGGTGGCAAACCAGGTAGTTCTTCCGGAAAAACTTCTGGGTATTCAGAAATGACGGGAATATCTTCAATCTTAGGCTTCGGCTCATCAATAGTCACTTGTGCCATGTAGATGACACAACCCTTCTTCAAACACCTAGATGCCTTGAGCATAGACACTTGCTCAGGAAGTCCATACTGGGTATCTCCCTGAATGGTAAGTGGATCACCAGACGGAGTCTTGACCACCAATTGCTTCTTGTTGCACACAATCTGAGCTTGATTGTGGGATAACCAGTCCATGCCTATAACTATATCAAAACCGTCTAACTTCAAAGGAAGTAAGGACAATGGAAAAGAGTGGTTCCTAATAGATATGAAACATCCATTTAACACGGTTGATGCGGTTTCTATGGTGCCATCGGCTAATTCAACCTCATATTTTATGCTTAGGGTTCTAATAGGTAGGTTTAACAACTTACAAAACTTATCATCAACAAATGACTTATCTGCTCCAGAATCAAATAACACCCTTGCATAAACATCATTAATAAGGAAGGTACCTGTTATGACATTATCATTCTGGATCGCCTCTTGTGCGTTCATCTGGAAGACCCTAGCATTGGTCTTTTTCCCATCTTCAGCCTTCTTTGCAAACTTCGGGCAGTTGGATTTGATATGCCCTTTTTCATTGCAGCTATAGCACGTCGCATCATTGATTTTCTTACAGTCCAATGTCTTGTGCTCAGAAGATTTACAAATCCCACAAGGCCTTGGCTGCGATTGGGATTTTGAATCGTATCTGCACCTCCCAAAATGGTGCTTCTTACAGATTTTACACTTGGGCTTATCGCCCGACTGATGACCATCCTTCTTAGTCCCAAAATTCTTTTTGTGGTCATTGTTTCCCTTATGCTTCTTATCTGACCTTCGTGAGTTGTCATTCTCACGCTTTCTTTTCTCAACATCGGTGTTTCTGAGTGATCTCCGCCGGACCGCGTCCAAAGTGAGAGACAATGAAATATCAGCTGCAGACCTAAAAGTAGCTGGTCTAGAGGCCTTCACACTGGCCTTGATTTTTGGGGCCAAACCCCCAATGAAACGAGCTATCCTCTTGGGTTCCGAGTCACCAGATACGGAACCAATCTTGACATAGTATTGAAGCTTGTAAGGTAGGCTTGACAATCTAGGTTTTTCATAACCAAAGACAAAAAGTCAGCTTCAATCTTTTCAACCTCGTGCTGAGGGCAGTAGTTTTCCTTAATGAGAGTAACAAATTGATTCCAAGACAGATTGTACAATGGGATCTTTCCAGTGGCCTGAATCAAAGATCTCCACCACGCTAGTGCCTCGCCTTTGAACGACTGAGATACAAATTTTACCACATCCTTATCAGCGCAACCACTGATATCCACCACAGTGTCCATCTCGTCTAACCATGACATGCAATCAACTGCTCCCTTTTCCCCGATGAAATCCCTGGGTTTGCAGAAAACAAAGTATTTATAAGTGCAACCTTTAGCACGTGGTTCTTGGTTTAACACAACTCTCTTAGATGGAACACTCCTCTAATTTGTTGAGTGATGAGAATCACTTTTATGAGCGATATGAGTTCTAGAGGGCGGTTTAGAGTGTGGCACAGACTGGGTCCTTACATGGGTACCACTGGATTCATTGAATTGCCTATCCAAAGCTCTTGTAACAGCATTGTCTATCAATGCCTGTAATTCTGCTCCTGCTATGTTGACTCTGGAGGTGTCATGATTTTCTCTGGGGTGACTGTTGGCTTCGTCTGACCCGGCCATGTAGCTTGTTTGCTACATAAAATAATGATTTTAATTCATTCAGAGGTCTATAACAGTTTTATCATTCTAGATGATTTATTAATCATGGTATTTAAGAAACCATTTCGATTAATTTGTTAGGCATATATATATTCAGGATTTTTCATTATAATAATCCTTAGTTATAATTAAAATATTTTAATGGCAAAAAGGCCTAGTCATATGGACGGTTTTAAATTTTTAATCATGATCTTATAGGATCAAGGTATTGAGGTTCTAATTATAATTCATTACCTCTTCTTAACAGGGGGTCGAAGACCACGACTGCCTTTCGTCTTATATGACAATGAATATTGCCCGTAGGCATTACATCCCTATTGGATGTTTAATATAATAAAAGCAGTTGGAAGAATTCAATGCAAGGATGACTTACGCGATTTTATCGTATCGCAATTTTTCAGGAATGTTAACATGTTTTACAGATGTTAACGGGGATTTGAATCTTTTAAATAGGTTTTACCATCTTGGCCATAATTAGAATGACATGTGGCTAGGTTTTACCTTTTAAGATTCTTATTATTTTATTAAAATGGAAGGTTTTGTAAAATGAATGTTATTTTTCATTTATTTCACATATTATATTTATGCATATAATTTAAAATGAAAATTTAAACTAACCATTCCACTAAAATTTAAACAAGTACATGTTTTCCCTAAACGGGACTTCTACAGAAATAACACGCCCGTGCAGGGGCTAATCTAACAAACATACCCACGCAGGGGTCAACAGAAAGACTTGCCCACGCAGGGGCAAAATACAAAAAAAGACATGCCCACGCAGGGGCAGAATACAGAAACAAATGTCCACGCAGGGACATGATTACAATACTAAAACAAACAAACAAATAAAGGATTTAATGATCCTTTTTGCTTTTTCCCTTGATTAAGTTCACCAGACCCTTGAACATTCCTCGGTTTTGCCTACGGTCTTCCCGCACCTCATTTATCCTTTGAAGAATCTCTTGATGCTGCGGTGGTGACATCACTGGCGGCTGCGGGGGTTGCTGATAAAACGGAGGTTGAGGAGGCGGCGGTTGTTGATATCCATATGGTGGGTACCCATAGTGTGGGTATCCAACTTGATATGGGACCCCAAAGGATCCTTCCGGATGATGGGCATTGTAGTTTGTCGCTGCTACCAGGTAAGGGTCGGCCTCGGCATAGTTGTAGTTGGTGTGGATCGGCTGCTCAAAGGGATTATACGCCGCCGCACCGGTGTATGTAGGTATAGAGTCGCCAAAGCCCAACGGTGGTGGCGCGACAGGCCCAGAGTTTACTTCCGAGACGGGGTTTGAAGACCCACCCATCTGCGGTTCTTCATGGAGTGGCGGGTAGCGGCTGCCACTCGATGGTTGAGGGGTGCTGATACGCACTCCTCCTCGCACGGACATCCGTGTGTTCGATCTTCTTCGCCTCGGCGGCTTCCGAGGCTGTTGCTGAGCTGGTGGTGGTGGCGGAGTGACCGTGACAAAACGAGAATCCTCGTAGGGATCCTGCTGCTGCTGCTGCTGTGGTGAGTTGTGGTAACTGGGAGTAAACACCCAGTCGATCTGTCAGAACCTTTCTTCATAGCTGTCGGGACCATTATAAGGTGATCCCATGAAAGGTGACCCATCTGAAATTTCGATGGGGTGGTTAGAGGTTCCGGACGGTGGCTCTGCGGGATCGGTGTCCTCGTCCATGTCCATTGCATGGTCGCCTGAGAAATGGTCTTCGGGTCCTAGTGGGTTAAAACCCACTGGTTCTCCAAGGTAGTTTTCCAGGTTGAACCGGCTCTGGAAAAAGGGCGTTGGGTCATCAAAAGGTGAGTTGTGGCCCTGGAGAGGAATGTAAGATTGGTGGGAATTATAGGACTCATTTTCAGAATGAGGCCCAAAGGAGTTTTGAAAAGAAGGGGAGGAGCTTAGTGAAACTGAGCGCCTTGCTGGTTCAATATAGGTCCTCCAGTTATCTTGAGGACTCTGGCTAAGTGAATCTGATGGTGTTCGCCGGTGCGAAGACCCGGCCTAATGATCATTCGGGGCGACAAGTGGCCCCTTGCCTCTTCCTCTCCCTCTCACTCTTGGTGGCATCTTGTTCAACCTATCAAAACAAACAAAGGATACAACAAGAAAATATAAAAGACAAAGTTAGAAATAAAACAAATTTGGATAAATCCTAAGTTCTTTGTCTAGACTCGAGAATCGAGGAATGTGCAATTGTGTAACTGAGATTAAACACAAAAAGGCTAGTGTTTAATTCACTCAGTGTTGGCTCTGATACCAACCTGTCACACCCCGATATTTCCACGTATTACCGGTGGGCCCGGTGGGGAGTATCGTGATGTAGTTGATATCATCATAGTCAAACAACACAATTTTAATATGCACAGCGGAAGCAAAAGATAGATTTATTTCAACCGAATAAATTGTAATATTAAGTATCACAAAATAGTTGAAACAGATCCACAGGCGGATAAAATAAAAAGGAAACGTAGTTCATCAGACTTAAAATGCATCCAAGCTTGCGAGACTCTTATTGATGCTAAGGAGAGGCCAGCCTATTTCGAGTAGTACCTGCACTTAACCTTTTTGGGAAAATACGTCAGTTTACACTGGTAAATACAATTAACTGACTCATTTTGAAAAGATTTAGAAAATTGATTTGAATGCACGAGGCACAAAATATTTTTATAACTTGGGATAATTATTTATATATAAACTTGTAAAAGAATTACATGTTTGTTATACATTCAGTAGCCCGGATTTGTCACCGGGTTAAAGATTAATAGACACACCACATGATATAGTCCCGCGGCGGGTTATTCCCGAAACCGGCGGTTATATCTTATTATTTATTTATGCACTGTCGGGTGTACGCCTACACCCCGTGCTTAGGTCGTGGCCATTTCTTAAAATGATGCCTAGGATATCCGGGACATGGTCATTAACCCCCCCCCCAAAGGCTTTAAGCAAACAAAACAATTTAAACGGGACATTTCAATAAATTAATCTTCACACAATTAAAAATTCAATGCCCGACCAAGCAGTATTTTATATATCGTACCCCAAGCCCGTATAGGGAAAATAAGTTAAAGGTATTTACCTTTGCAAGTATTAATCACAAACAGCAAATGCACGTAGCTTTTACTTAGATTCCTAACAGGTCTTTAATTAAGCCTAAACTTAGACCGGTTAGTTTTAAAGGAAGATACGGTTCAAACGCACGATTAAGCGAAGACCGGAATAGAATGTGATTTAGACCCGAAAAGTTTGAATACTTGTATAATATGGGTAAACTAAACACATTCTGGATTTTGAGACAAAAATGATAGGGTTTGACCCATTTCAGTCAATTTATGCAAACTAGTTACATAAACCCAACCGAACGCGCAAGATGGGTAACGGGTAACCAAATGAGTCATATACAATTTTCCTAAGTTAATATTCCTTAAATATGCTGTGACATCAGTAAGATATCTCCTATTATGCCCAGAACGAATTTAAACTCAAACAATGCCCCGTAGGGGCATTTTGGTCATTTTAAAGGTTATAAAAGAGATTTAATAATAATCTGAGTTACAGGTCTGATATAATCAGTAAAAATACTTAATTTAATAAGTTATAACAGTAGGGTATTACATATATGTGAAATTTATCATTTATAACTAAACTATGCACCTTAGGGGCATTTTGGTAATTTCACATAGGCTTAAAAGGTCAAAACTGAAAATCTGAGTTTAAAACTTTTGCTTACTGTTAAAATATAAAAATTTTCTAAAAATATCAGTAGGCATCAAACCTTATATGTTTAAAATAGTTTTGATACATACTATGCGTTAAAAATGCTTAAAAAGACGATTTTGAGCTATTTCCGGGTTTTTAAAGGAAAGCTGATATTTTTATTATTCCAGAAGGCTCAAAATGTTTTATTTATCATATTAAATCAGTAGAAAATGGTTTGGTATCAAAATAATTTGTAAAACTCATTTTATAGTCCAAAAGGGCAAAACCGGCAATTACCGAATCAAGCTTAAAACTCTATGTTATGCTCAGCCTAAAATTAAATAAAAATCTTCAAAAATCCCAAAATATTATTTTATATCAGTAGGTAAAAGTTTGGTATTAAAAATTGGGTTTAGATAGGCTATATGCTAATTACGCCGTTTAATTAATAAAAAGCTTTTCATTTACGCTAATGAGCATAACTCCTAATCTAGACCTCAAACTGATGTCAAATTTTAGGGACAACTTTATAAATCAGTAACTAAGGTTTCTACTCTTTTACATTTTCAAAAATCACGTTTTAAGGTCATACGGGCATAATAGTCAACATATAGGCAATAAACGGAAACATGTATATGAATCGGATAACTAATGAACCAAGTTGTATAATCACAGAGGGTTATACTAACATGAAACCTGGTCCAAATAAGGCTCTAAGGCATTTCTAAAACATGCTTAAATGGGTCAGAACTGAAAGTCAAAGCAGAAGTCAAATTATGCGACTTTCGGTTCCGAACCGAGCCTAAACTGAAAATTGTCGGGTTGAACATGTTTAGACATGTTCTTATATTAATTACCAAGTTATATTAATGATAAAACAGGTTGCATGGCTCCTACATTGCTAATTATGTATTAATTTGAAAATAAGCTTTCTGTTGACTTTTTAAGATTAACTTTGACCCGACAATTGACCTAGTTAGAGTGGGAATCAGAGGGTGCCCTTTTAAGGGTTTATTACCCACATAATTACCAACTCATAGGTACTTTCAATTTGAAATTTGACTGGACAAATTATGATTAATTACGAAGTCAAACCTTAATTACGACGGTTTGACTTTAAGCTAATTAACTATATAAAACTGAATTAAGGAATGTTAAGGACACTTACTGAGGTCCTATGCACGACTAATGACTTGTGAAAAGTGTGCTTGAGCTCCAAAAATCTCCAGAAGTGAAGTTGTGAAGCTTGCAAATGAATGTGCTCAATGTTGCAACTAAAGGGCTCCTTATATATGAGTTTTGATGCCATTAGATCATGCCAAGCAACTCTATACATGGATTCAGATCATCACACCTGTCCCTAGTGCATGAAATACCATTGGGGGAGTCCCTGGTATAAGAAAACAAGCTTTTAAGTCGGTTACAGACCTGAACTGGTAGCTGCCAGGAGTTTTCTGTCGCTGGCATGCTTACACGGGCCGCGTAGACCCATAAGCAATCTTACGCGGGCCGCCTGGCTCCCCAGAACCAGCCAAACAAGTTTCAGCGAATTGCAATTTTGCCCCTGGTCCTTTATAACGTGGTTTTAAGTTCCAATTTTGCATTTTCAGCCCTCTAACTTGATTTTTAAGGACCTTAAGACTTATATAAACTTTGTTAAGTCCGTGGTTAACTTTGTGATCACCCGAAAAGTCATAAATTTCAATGTTGACGCTTTTAACCGTCGTATACGAATTTTATCATAACTTTCTCATACGATAACGAAACTTGGTGAAATTTTTATCACATATTCTAGTGAGTATAATTTATCGTTACAAAGCTTCGGGTTTGCTTAAAGGTCACTCAGAGGTATACTTTAAACATGTTGACACATTTAAACCCTGTAGTTTGAAATCTTTCACTTTCTTTCACAATTAGCTTCGTATGATCCATGATTCATTCGTTTAAGGGTATAAACATCGTGTAGGGTTATTGCGAGATATATTTATCTATTGTTGACACTTTGAACCCTTATATTCACATACTTTCTCTGTTTGTCATCTTTAGTCCTTCATAAGTAATCTTCTACACGTTTACAGCTCATGACACGTGTCGATACATTATTGGACATAATTTTTCGAGGCGTTACATCCTCACCCCCTTAAAAGAAATCTCGACCTCAAGATTTACTGAAATAAATGAGGGTATTTTTCTTTCATTGTGGACTCTACCTCCCACGTGTACTCGGGACCTCTGCGGGCATCCCATTTAACCTTTACAATAGGCACATGCTTCCTTCGAAGCTTCTTAACCTGTCGATCCTCGATCGATAAAGGTTTTTCCATAAATTTCAGGCTCTCATCTATATGCACATCTGTATGTGGTATGACTAATGATTCATCAGCTAGACATTTCTTTAGATTGCAGATGTGGAATACATTGTGAATACCACTGAGCTCTTCAGGCAAATTCAACTTATAAGCCACTGTTCCGACACATTCGATGATCTCAAATGGTCCTATATATATGGGGCTTAACTTACCTTTCTTACCAAAACACATCACTCCCTTCCAGGGTGATACTTTAAGCAACACTTTATCACCAACCTCAAACTTTAGAGGTTTACGCCTTAAATCTGCGTAGCTTTTCTGCCTATCTCTGGAAGCTTTGAGACGATCTCTTATCTGCACGATCTTGTCTGTCATCTCCAGGACTATATCAGGTCCAGTTAGTTGGACATCTCCAACTTCTGCCCAGCAAACGGGCGTTCTGCACTTTCTTCCATACAAAGCTTCAAATGGTGCAGCTTGGATACTTGAGTGATAGCTATTATTGTACAAAAATTCAATTAGTGGAAGATGTTCATCCCAACTTCCACCTAGGTCAATAACACATGTGACAACTGGCACCAAACCGGTAATTTCCGTACACTTTAATCAATATTTAATGACTGCAATTATGTGCTTAATTGTCAGCAATGTCTGAACACATGATTAAACAAGTGAATTCATGCACGTTGTATACTACAAAATATTGCTTTATGCATAAACGAGAGCGTTGCGTCAGAATTAATAGTAAACTCACCGGTAAGACACACTGTGTCAATGGAACTGCAGAAAGCAGTCAGACAATAAAATTGGAGCCTAGGTGTAGGTCCGACAACAAGAATGCATTAAAACCCAAGAGTACATACAAGGGTTTAATATATATGCAGTACGAAAGCAAAAATAAGCACTAAAAAGCACCCGAAACGCACTTTAAGTGCAGAATTTATATAATTCAGCAATAAATCAGCATTTAAACATATGAATGTTATGCAGAAATGTCGTTTTATTATCCAGAATACTTCCTCAAGTGTCGAGAATCGAAAGTGTTACAAAAGGATACTTAAAAGACACTAAAAGGTGCAATTTAGCACTTTAACGAATCGGTATGTAACCGAACAACCGGATATTACCCGGAACACCAAAATAATGCTAGAAGCATTGTTTTTATTTTTCTAAGCTAGTTAGGGTCCCCGAATACCCTAACACACTATATATTACTTAACATACTTAATCACCTAAATCTAATGCTTAGCTTGTAACTAGATTGTGAACTTGGAGTTGAAATGTAACCAAGACCCCCCCCCCCCCCATATGTTGGACGGTTGGGAGACATAATCCCACATGGGATTTGAGCTTTATATTTTATTAGTTCATGCCATGTCCTTGTGAAACATAAAAACCATGGGGTAAAGTCTTGGAATGGGTTATAAGAATACACATTAGGATCATGAGTTCAAAGTTCACATAACACTTCAACACACCATCTCTTTCTCCTTCCTCTCCCTACCTACGGCTTCAACAACACACACCCACACTTTCATTTTCAATCCATTTCCATTCATTCTAAGGTGATATTGAGGTGTAAGAAGGCCACTAACGAAGCTCGGTGCAAGCGGATCTTGAAGGACCTTCACCATTTGCTTTTATCCACCTTGTTTTCGCTTTGATTCTTCCCTAGCCTTGAGCTAGTAGTAAGTGCTCTAAAACACCATCTTGTTCTTGTTTAGAGTGGTTAATAAGAGATTCGTCGGTTGAAAATCATGAACATACTAAATCACCAACTAAAAGTCTATTAAAGTGATGAATATGATGGTTAATAGTTGGATAATTGTGTAAAACTTGTTAAACTTGTTTTGTGATAATTATTTTGTGTTGTTTAATGCTAGTAGTAGTTCGGATCGTCATCTAACCCGGCTAGGTTATGTCCTTAGAACATGAGCTAGTGTATGTTAAAGTATAAAAAGGACTAGATGATGAACACTACTACTATTAAACATGAACTTGTGTAAAAACAATTTATCTTATGAAATGGAGTTCTAAACTAGTAGATCTAAAGATCTACAAGTGGTATTTTCGAAAGACCAACTGTAAGACAAAACCATGTTTTAAAACCGGATCTTTCATGAAGTAGAGGTGTTTTTATGAACAAACAAGTGTGTGGACACTTGTGTAACAAAAGTTTTAACAAAGAAATAATTTTCGTAAAAACCGACTAGAAGTTGTGAAACTTCAAGATCTTTAAAAATAAAGTTTTTAAGAAATTAAACTTATTTTTAAAGATAACAAGACTTACTAAATGTGCTAGTAAGTTACTACACATTTTTGTAAATATTCAAGTTCATGAAATGGAGAAATTAGTGATTGTTGTTGATGATTATTGTTGATAATTGTTGTTGATGATTGTTGACGATTTAAAAGAAAATAAACACATGTTTTGAAAACATGGGAAACCTCCATTTTTAGGGGAAACTCTGTCAAAATTTTTATAAATTTTGACACTTAGAAAAAAATATAAGTTTTTGGGAAACTTATTCCCTAAAAATGTATTTAAAGTATTACCAAGGTTTCCCTAATTTTTGGTGATAAGGAATGGTGATTTCTTCAAAAATAAAAATGGATATTATGTATATATATTTTTGAGAGAAAAATATATATTATTTTATCACCAACCTTTGTGCTAAGTGTATATAGTATGTGTTATACGTGCTAGTGTATTAAGACTTAAAAATACACTAAATACTCATGAGGAGTATAAACATAAAAATACACATACAACATACAAGATACATAATTCGGGTGCAAAGTGCAAAACATGAGATACTTATATTAATTTTGAGAAAATAATATAAGTAAGATACTTAGTTAAAAATATAAAATATTTTTAACACAAGAATATATACACAAAAGAGAGTGACTGTACTTGTGCGACGCAAGTCTAGTGACTAACGTTAAGAAAACGCGTATAGGTTACGACGTTAATTAAGCAAATCCGGTGAAGTTTACGACGCAAGGAACGCAAAGTTGTGAGTTCATGCTCCCCCTTTTCTTTTAACTGTTTTCAGTTTTTATAACTTCGGGGGTGAAATACATGTACAAATGTACAATATTTATAATTGGTATGTTATAAATATAAGAAGCACACTTGGTGAGAACGAGAATCAAGTGTGATGAAATATAAGAATACAAGAAGTACACTTGGTGAGAACGAGAACCAAGTGTGACGAAATATAAGATAATAAGAAACGCGCTTGGTGAGGACGAGAACCAAGTAGGATGCGTTATGAGAATTGATAACAAGAAACGCGCTTGGTGAGGACGAGAACCAAGTAGGATGCGTTATGAGAATAGTGTCACGAATAGGGTACAGAAGCACCATTAATCAACAATATACCTAGACCGCAGAACAAAAGGTTAGATCTAACGGGTGCCTGGCAGCCACACTCTCGGTGAGGGCGAGAATCGAGTAGTGCTTTTGTGTCTCAGAATATACCAATTAAATGCCTTAGGTTTGGTGACTTCCTATGTCGTGCCACATGTTAATGGCTTTGCAACCCATTAACAATCCTGAAACTTACAGGAATACTTTATTTACATAAAAGTCATACCATACTAAAAATTGATGAATACTTGAGTACGTGGGGTACTCAAGAAAAGATTGAATTATACTTGAAGTACATGGGGTACTCAAGAAAAGAATGAATTATACTTGAAGTACGTGGGGTACTCAAGAAAAGATTGAATTATACTTGAAGTATGTGGGGTACTCAAGAAAAGATTGAATTATACTTGAAGTACGTGGGGTACTCAAGAAAATGAGAATTATACTTGAGTACGTGGGGTACTCAAGAAGAAATTGAATTATACATGAGTACGTGGTGTACACATGAAACTGGATTTATATATGAAAACTTGATTATTTCTCAAACTATGTTTTCATACAAAGTATACAAACGTGAAATACAAAACTGCATGAATTCACACCAACATTATGTTGACGTTTTTCCAAAAACTCACATGTATTTCAGGTAACTAGGATGGATGTGCGTGCGGTCTCGCTTATGCTTGTGGATGTCGCTTATGTTTATCTTTAAATAAAGTTGTAAACTTTTTAAGACAATGTTTTATGCGACTTAGCGATGTAAACGCTAAACTTATGTTTTCAAACTATGGTATTTGATGTTTTTACGAGCATATAGCATGTTTACCTTTCGTATGCAATGAGAACCTTTCATGATCACACCTCGTGCTTCCGCCGCAGAAAGGGGTGTGACAACACAAGCCCTTAACATATCTTCCAGTGTTTGAATCGTTCGCTCACTTTGACCATCCGTTTGCGGATGATAAGCAGTGCTGAAGTTCAGTCGAGTGCCTAGGGATTTCTGAAAACTTTTCCAGAAGTGCGATGTATACCTTGTATCCCTATCAGAAATGATAGATACTGGCACCCCATGGAGAGATATAATCTCGTCCACGTACAGCTGAGCTAACTTATCTGAGGTATGTGTTTCCTTAATAGGTAGGAAGTGAGCTGACTTAGTCAGTCTATCCACTATCACCCAAATAGTATCGTTTCCTTTCTTTATCTTTGGCAACTTGGTGATAAAATCCATTGTCACCATCTCCCACTTCCAGGTGGGAAGTTCAGGCTGTTGTAGCAAACCTGACGGATTTTGATGTTCAGCTCTGACTTGCGCGCATGTCAAACATTTGGCTACATAGGTAGCTATAGACTTCTTCAAGCCTATCCACCAGAAATTTGCCTTCAGATCCTAGTACATCTTATCAGCTCCAGGATGAACAGAGTACTTAGAACTGTGGGTTTCCTGGAGGATCACATCCCTAAGTCCTCCATACATTGGAACCCATATTCATCCATTTAATCTCAGGATTCCGTCTTTGCCATAGGATAACTGTTCAGCAGTTACTCCTAGCTTTTCATTAGGATAGTTAGCTTCTAATACAGCTTCCTTCTGTGCAGCTAACAACCTTTCATTCAAACTATTCTTTAATTCAATGCTCTTGGCATTGATTCTTATGGGCTTCACCCTTTCCTTTCTACTTAAGGCATCGGCAACCACATTTGCCTTGCCTGGATGGTATCTTATCTCACAGTCATAATCGTTCAAGGTTTCCATCCAACGTCGCTGCTTCATGTTCAAATCCTTCTAATTGAACTGATGTTGAAGGATCTTGTGATCCAAATAGATCACGCACTTGGTTCCATACAAGTAGTGTCTCCATAGTTTTAGTGCAAATACAACGGCACCCAACTCCAAGTCATGGGTGGTGTAATTTTTCTCATGCACTTTCAATTGTCGAGAAGCGTAGGCAATAACTTTGCCTTTCTGCATAAGCACACAACCCATACCTGTGTGCGATGCATCACAATAAACTACAAATTCATCAATTCCATCTGGCAACGTCAGTACTGGAGCGTTGCTCAACTTCTGCTTCAAAATATCAAAAGATTCTTGCTGCTTAGGCCCCCAGTCAAACTTGCTATTCTTTCGTGTTAGTAGAGTCAGGGGTGCTACAATTCTTGAGAAGTTTTCAATAAATCGCCTGTAGTATCCTGCTAAACCTAGAAAGCTACGAATCTCAGTAGGCGTCTTTGGCTCTTGCCAATTCATGACAGCTTCAACCTTAGCGGGATCTACTTGGATACCACGCTCACTAACAACATGTCCAAGGAATTGGACTTCACGAAGCCAAAATTCACACTTCGAGAACTTGGCATAGAGCTTTTCCTATTGAAGCAGCTTAAGAATGCAACGGAGATGCTTCTCGTGGTCAGCTTGACTCTTGGAGTAAATGAGAATGTCATCGATGAAGATGATGACAAATTTATCCAAATAAGGCTTGCAGACGCGATTCATGAGATCCATGAATGCGGCAGGTGCATTAGTGAGCCCAAAAGGCATTACTAAGAACTCGTAATGACCATAACGAGTCCTAAATGCAGTTTTGTGTACATCTTCATCTTTAACCTTCAATTGATGATAGCCTGACCTCAAATCAATCTTAGAGAAGTAGCTTGCCCCTTGTAATTGATCGAACAGATCGTCGATCCTGGGCAAAGGATACCTATTCTTGATAGTGACTTTATTAAGCTTGCGATAATCGATGCATAGACGCATCGATCCATCCTTCATATTCACAAACAAGATTGGTGCTCCCCAAGGAGATGAACTAGGTCTAATAAAACCTTTGGCTAACAATTCATCTAATTGGGTCCTCAACTCCTTCATCTCTGTTGGTGCCAACCTGTAAGGTGCCCTTGCAACAGGTGCTGCTCCTGGAATAATGTCAATTCTGAATTCTACTTGCCTATCTGGTGGCAAACCAGGTAGTTCTTCCGGAAAAACTTCTGGGTATTCAGAAATGACGGGAATATCTTCAATCTTAGGCTTCGGCTCATCAATAGTCACTTGTGCCATGTAGATGACACAACCCTTCTTCAAACACCTAGATGCCTTGAGCATAGACACTTGCTTAGGAAGTCCATACTGGGTATCTCCCTGAATGGTAAGTGGATCACCAGACGGAGTCTTGACCACCAATTGCTTCTTGTTGCACACAATCTGAGCTTGATTGTGGGATAACCAGTCCATGCCTATAACTATATCAAAACCGTCTAACTTCAAAGGAAGTAAGGACAATGGAAAAGAGTGGTTCATAATAGATATGAAACATCCATTTAACACGGTTGATGCGGTTTCTATGGTGCCATCGGCTAATTCAACCTCATATTTTATGCTTAGGGTTCTAATAGGTAGGTTTAACAACTTACAAAACTTATCATCAACAAATGACTTATCTGCTCTAGAATCAAATAACACCCTTGCATAAACATCATTAATAAGGAAGGTACCTGTTATGACATTATCATTCTGGATCGCCTCTTGTGCGTTCATCTGGAAGACCCTAGCATTGGTCTTTTTCCCATCTTCAGCCTTCTTTGCAAACTTTGGGCAGTTGGATTTGATATGCCCTTTTTCATTGCAGCTATAGCACGTCGCATCATTGATTTTCTTACAGTCCAATGTCTTGTGCTCAGAAGATTTACAAATCCCACAAGGCCTTGGCTGCGATTGGGATTTTGAATCGTATCTGCACCTCCCAAAATGGTGCTTCTTACAGATTTTACACTTGGGCTTATCGCCCGACTGATGACCATCCTTCTTAGTCCCAAAATTCTTTTTGTGGTCATTGTTTCCCTTATGCTTCTTATCTGACCTTCGTGAGTTGTCATTCTCACGCTTTCTTTTCTCAACATCGGTGTTTCTGAGTGATCTCCGCCGGACCGCGTCCAAAGTGAGAGACAATGAAATATCAGCTGCAGACCTAAAAGTAGATGGTCTAGTGGCCTTCACACTGGCCTTGATTTTTGGGGCCAAACCCCCAATGAAACGAGCTATCCTCTTGGGTTCCGAGTCACCAGATACGGAACCAATCTTGACATAGTATTGAAGCTTGTAAGGTAGGCTTGACAATCTAGGTTTTTCATAACCAAAGACAAAAAGTCAGCTTCAATCTTTTCAACCTCGTGCTGAGGGCAGTAGTTTTCCTTAATGAGAGTAACAAATTGATTCCAAGACAGATTGTACAATGGGATCTTTCCAGTGGCCTGAATCAAAGATCTCCACCACGCTAGTGCCTCGCCTTTGAACGACTGAGATACAAATTTTACCACATCCTTATCAGCGCAACCACTGATATCCACCACAGTGTCCATCTCGTCTAACCATGACATGCAATCAACTGCTCCCTTTTCCCCGGTGAAATCCCTGGGTTTGCAGGAAACAAAGTATTTATAAGTGCAACCTTTAGCACGTGGTTCTTGGTTTAACACAACTCTCTTAGATGGAACACTCCTCTAATTTGTTGAGTGATGAGAATCACTTTTATGAGCGATATGAGTTCTAGAGGGCGGTTTAGAGTGTGGCACAGACTGGGTCCTTACATGGGTACCACTGGATTCATTGAATTGCCTATCCAAAGCTCTTGTAACAGCATTGTCTATCAATGCCTGTAATTCTGCTCCTACTATGTTGACTCTGGAGGTGTCATGATTTTCTCTGGGGTGACTGTTGGCTTCGTCTGACCCGGCCATGTAGCTTGTTTGCTACATAAAATAATGATTTTAATTCATTCAGAGGTCTATAACAGTTTTATCATTCTAGATGATTTATTAATCATGGTATTTAAGAAACCATTTCGATTAATTTGTTAGGCATATATATATTCAGGATTTTTCATTATAATAATCCTTAGTTATAATTAAAATACTTTAATGGCAAAAAGGCCTAGTCATATGGACGGTTTTAAATTTTTAATCATGATCTTATAGGATCAAGGTATTGAGGTTCTAATTATAATTCATTACCTCTTCTTAACAGGGGGTCGAAGACCACGACTGCCTTTCGTCTTATATGACAATGAATATTGCCCGTAGGCATTACATCCCTATTGGATGTTTAATATAATAAAAGCAGTTGGAAGAATTCAATGCAAGGATGACTTATGCGATTTTATCGTATCGCAATTTTTCAGGAATGTTAACATGTTTTACAGATGTTAACGGGGATTTGAATCTTTTAAATAGGTTTTACCATCTTGGCCATAATTAGAATGACATGTGGCTAGGTTTTACCTTTTAAGATTCTTATTATTTTATTAAAATGGAAGGTTTTGTAAAATGAATGTTATTTTTCATTTATTTCACATATTATATTTATGCATATAATTTAAAATGAAAATTTAAACTAACCATTCCACTAAAATTTAAACAAGTACATGTTTTCCCTAAACGGGACTTCTACAGAAATAACACGCCCGTGCAGGGGCTAATCTAACAAACGTACCCACGCAGGGGTCAACAGAAAGACATGCCCACGCAGGGGCAAAATACAAAAAAGACATGCCCACGCAGGGGCAGAATACAGAAACAAATGTCCACGCAGGGACATGATTACAATACTAAAACAAACAAACAAATAAAGGATTTAATGATCCTTTTTGCTTTTTCCCTTGATTAAGTTCACCAGACCCTTGAACATTCCTCGGTTTTGCCTACGGTCTTCCCGCACCTCATTTATCCTTTGAAGAATCTCTTGATGCTGCGGTGGTGACATCACTGGCGGCTGCGGGGGTTGCTGATAAAACGGAGGTTGAGGAGGCGGCGGTTGTTGATATCCATATGGTGGGTACCCATAGTGTGGGTATCCAACTTGATATGGGATCCCAAAGGATCCTTCCAGAAGATGGGCATTGTAGTTTGTCGCTGCTACCAGGTAAGGGTCGGCCTCGGCATAGTTGTAGTTGGTGTGGATCGGCTGCTCAAAGGGATTATACGCCGCCGCACTGGTGTATGTAGGTATAGAGTCGCCAAAGCCCAACGGTGGTGGCGCGACAGGCCCAGAGTTTACTTCCGAGACGGGGTTTGAAGACCCACCCATCTGCGGTTCTTCATGGAGTGGCGGGTAGCGGCTGCCACTCGATGGTTGAGGGGTGCTGATACGCACTCCTCCTCGCACGGACATCCGTGTGTTCGATCTTCTTCGCCTCGGCGGCTTCCGAGGCTGTTGCTGAGCTGGTGGTGGTGGCGGAGTGACCGTGACAAAACAAGAATCCTCGTAGGGATCCTGCTGCTGCTGCTGCTGTGGTGAGTTGTGGTAACTGGGAGTAAACACCCAGTCGATCTGTCAGAACCTTTCTTCATAGCTATCGGGACCATTATAAGGTGATCCCATGAAAGGTGACCCATCTGAAATTTCGATGGGGTGGTTAGGGGTTCCGGACGGTGCCTTTGCGGGATCGGTGTCCTCGTCCATGTCCATTGCATGGTCGCCTGAGAAATGGTCTTCGGGTCCTAGTGGGTTAAAACCCACTGGTTCTCCAAGGTAGTTTTCCAGGTTGAACCGGCTCTGGAAAAAGGGCGTTGGGTCATCAAAAGGTGAGTTGTGGCCCTGGAGAGGAATGTAAGATTGGTGGGAATTATGGGACTCATTTTCAGAATGAGGCCCAAAGGAGTTTTGAAAAGAAGGGGAGGAGCTCAGTGAAACTGAGCGCCTTGCTGGTTCAATATAGGTCCTCCAGTTATCTTGAGGACTCCGGCTAAGTGAATCTGATGATGTTCGCCGGTGCGAAGACCCGGCCTAATGATCATTCGGGGCGACAAGTGGCCCCTTGCCTCTTCCTCTCCCTCTCACTCTTGGTGGCATCTTGTTCAACCTATCAAAACAAACAAAGGATACAACAAGAAAATATAAAAGACAAAGTTAGAAATAAAACAAATTTGGATAAATCCTAAGTTCTTTGTCTAGACTCGAGAATCGAGGAATGTGCAATTGTGTAACTGAGATTAAACACAAAAAGGCTAGTGTTTAATTCACTCAGTGTTGGCTCTGATACCAACCTGTCACACCCCGATATTTCCACGTATTACCGGTGGGCCCGGTGGGGAGTATCGTGATGTAGTTGATATCATCATAGTCAAACAACACAATTTTAATATGCACAGCGGAAGCAAAAGATAGATTTATTTCAACCGAATAAATTGTAATATTAAGTATCACAAAATAGTTGAAACAGATCCACAGGCGGATAAAATAAAAAGGAAACGTAGTTCATCAGACTTAAAATGCATCCAAGCTTGCGAGACTCTTATTGATGCTAAGGAGAGGCCAGCCTATTTCGAGTAGTACCTGCACTTAACCTTTTTGGGAAAATACGTCAGTTTACACTGGTAAATACAATTAACTGACTCATTTTGAAAAGATTTAGAAAATTGATTTGAATGCACGAGGCACAAAATATTTTTATAACTTGGGATAATTATTTATATATAAACTTGTAAAAGAATTACATGTTTGTTATACATTCAGTAGCCCGGATTTGTCACCGGGTTAAAGGTTAATAGACACACCACATGATATAGTCCCGCGGCGGGTTATTCCCGAAACCGGCGGTTATATCTTATTATTTATTTATGCACTGTCGGGTGTACGCCTACACCCCGTGCTTAGGTCGTGGCCATTTCTTAAAATGATGCCAAGGATATCCGGGACATGGTCATTAACCCCCCCCCCAAAGGCTTTAAGCAAACAAAACAATTTAAACGGGACATTTCAATAAATTAATCTTCACACAATTAAAAATTCAATGCCCGACCAAGCGGTATTTTATATACCGTACCCCAAGCCCGTATAGGGAAAATAAGTTAAAGGTATTTACCTTTGCAAGTATTAATCACAAACAGCAAATGCACGTAGCTTTTACTTAGATTCCTAACAGGTCTTTAATTAAGCCTAAACTTAGACCGGTTAGTTTTAAAGGAAGATACGGTTCAAACGCACGATTAAGCGAAGACCGGAATAGAATGTGATTTAGACCCGAAAAGTTTGAATACTTGTATAATATGGGTAAACTAAACACATTCTGGATTTTGAGACAAAAATGATAGGGTTTGACCCATTTCAGTCAATTTATGCAAACTAGTTACATAAACCGAACCGAACGCGCAAGATGCGTAACGGGTAACCAAATGAGTCATATACAATTTTCCTAAGTTAATATTCCTTAAATATGCTGTGACATCAGTAAGATATCTCCTATTATGCCCAGAACGAATTTAAACTCAAACAATGCCCCGTAGGGGCATTTTGGTCATTTTAAAGGTTATAAAAGAGATTTAATAATAATCTGAGTTACAGGTCTGATATAATCAGTAAAAATACTTAATTTAATAAGTTATAACAGTAGGGTATTACATATATGTGAAATTTATCATTTATAACTAAACTATGCACCTTAGGGGCATTTTGGTAATTTCACATAGGCTTAAAAGGTCAAAACTGAAAATCTGAGTTTAAAAATTTTGCTTACTGTTAAAATATAAAAATTTTCTGAAAATATCAGTAGGCATCAAACCTTATATGTTTAAAATAGTTTTGATACATACTATGCGTTAAAAATGCTTAAAAAGACGATTTTGAGCTATTTCCGGGTTTTTAAAGGAAAGCTGATATTTTTATTATTCCAGAAGGCTCAAAATGTTTTATTTATCATATTAAATCAGTAGAAAATGGTTTGGTATCAAAATAATTTGTAAAACTCATTTTATAGTCCAAAAGGGCAAAACCGGCAATTACCGAATCAAGCTTAAAACTCTATGTTATGCTCAGCCTAAAATTAAATAAAAATCTTCAAAAATCCCAAAATATTATTTTATATCAGTAGGTAAAAGTTTGGTATTAAAAATTGGGTTTAGATAGGCTATATGCTAATTACGCCGTTTAATTAATAAAAAGCTTTTCATTTACGCTAATGAGCATAACTCCTAATCTAGACCTCAAACTGATGTCAAATTTTAGGGACAACTTTATAAATCAGTAACTAAGGTTTCTACACTTTTACATTTTCAAAAATCACGTTTTAAGGTCATACGGGCATAATAGTCAACATATAGGCAATAAACGGAAACATGTATATGAATCGGATAACTAATGAACCAAGTTGTATAATCACAGAGGGTTATACTAACATGAAACCTGGTCCAAATAAGGCTCTAAGGCATTTCTAAAACATGCTTAAATGGGTCAGAACTGAAAGTCAAAGCAGAAGTCAAATTATGCGACTTTCGGTTCCGAACCGAGCCTAAACTGAAAATTGTCGGGTTGAACATGTTTAGACATGTTCTTATATTAATTACCAAGTTATATTAATGATAAAACAGGTTGCATGGCTCCTACATTGCTAATTATGTATTAATTTGAAAATAAGCTTTCTGTTGACTTTTTAAGATTAACTTTGACCCGACAATTGACCTAGTTAGAGTGGGAATCAGAGGGTGCCCTTTTAAGGGTTTATTGCCCACATAATTACCAACTCATAGGTACTTTCAATTTGAAATTTGACTTGACAAATTATGATTAATTACGAAGTCAAACCTTAATTATGACGGTTTGACTTTAAGCTAATTAACTAGATAAAACTGAATTAAGGAATGTTAAGGACACTTACTGAGGTCCTATGCACGACTAATGACTTGTGAGAAGTGTGCTTGAGCTCCAAAAATCTCCAGAAGTGAAGTTGTGAAGCTTGCAAATGAATGTGCTCAATGTTGCAACTAAAGGGCTCCTTATATATGAGTTTTGATGCCATTAGATCATGCCAAGCAACTCTATACATGGATTCAGATCATCACACCTGTCCCTAGTGCATGAAATACCAGTGGGGGAGTCCCTGGTATAAGAAAACAAGCTTTTAAGTCGGTTACAGACCTGAACTGGTAGCTGCCAGGAGTTTTCTGTCGCTGGCATGCTTACACGGGCCGCGTAGACCCATAAGCAATCTTACGCGGGCCGCCTGGCTCCCCAGAACCAGCCAAACAAGTTTCAGCTAATTGCAATTTGGCCCCTGGTACTTTATAACGTGGTTTTAAGTTCCAATTTTGCATTTTCAGCCCTCTAACTTGATTTTTAAGGACCTTAAGACTTATAAAAACTTTGTTAAGTCCTTGGTTAACTTTGTGATCACCCGAAAAGTCATAAATTTCAACGTTGACGCTTTTAACCCCTCGTATACGAATTTTATCATAACTCTCTCATACGATAACGAAATTTGGTGAAATTTTTATCACATATTCTAGTGATTATAATTTATCGTTACAAAGCTCCGGGTTTGCTAAGAGGTCACTCAGAGGTATACTTTAAACATGTTGACACATTTAACCCCTGTAGTTTGAAATCTTTCACTTTCTTTCACAATTAGCTTCGTATGATCCATGATTCATTCGTTTAAGGGTATAAACATCGGGTAGGGTTATTGCAAGATATCTTTATCCATTGTTGACACTTTGAACCCTTATATTCACATACTTTCTCTGTTTGTCATCTTTAGTCCTTCATAAGTAATCTTCTACACGTTTACAGCTCATGACACGTGTCGATACATTATTGGACATAATTTTTTGAGGTGTTACACATCTGCCGACTCCACAACAAGTTCGGTTTCAAGAAACATCAGGGTTAAACAGAAGAGAGACGAAGCGATTAGCTACCATACGAGTTACCATGTTGTTATATTGCCTGGCGTCGCCTACGCCAATCCTGAATGCCCTCCTGCGAGCATCACTACTAGTGTTGCTGCTGCTGTTATGAGGTTTCCCATTACTGTCATGGTTCCTTGGGTTGTTGTCGTCTTGACTTTACATAAGCCAGTCTTTGTTAAAGCCACCTTCATTCCCATACTGATTGCCATGATTTGCAAGTATCTTGTTGTCGCCGTGTATGCTGCCTCTAATATCGTAGCTTGAAATGGAGCCCCTGTGATCTTCACCAATAGGGTCCGTTCTTCACATTCCATGTCACGTCCTAAGGTGCTACTCATTGTGTTGGCAGTTACACATTCCATACTGTAGTTAATTGTCATCGCTCATATCCCAATTGATTCGTAAGAGTTGACTCCCATAAGTCGCTGACTAGGGTTAGAGATTCGACTGCAGTCACTTTACTGGTGTTCGTTGCCGATAATCAAGGCCGTTCTAACGCTGAAGTCGGTGAGATACTACGATCATCCTCTTGCCCTTCGACCTTGCAAGTTGATTGAGTAATACACGGCACGCTGCTAGAGTGCTGCGGAAGTGATCACACTTCGGGATCTAAGGCGTCAGTACGTTGAGCTCCAGCAAACAAAGAGGAGTGTGAGAGGTATAGACCAATCATTGATGCTGCAACATCCAACTCAGGGACGTTCGTACAAGCACTTAACATTCTACACAGTTCGCTAGGCGTTCAGATGGGTGTTCAGGTGATACTCGACAGCATAGAGATTCGAAAGGATTCAAAGAGGAGTGAAAAGATCACGTTCAAGTGAGAGACAATCACTGCTATGACTCTTATAGACTGTTGTGTTTCACATCGATCAAATAACAGAGCAGAATCCCTTTTTCACTTGTTAAGCCTCACTGGGACTCGCATGCACCCCACATTATTATTATGTGTGCACCCACAATAATATTGTGATTTGCATGCTCATCTCAGCTCCTCTTAACTCATGTCAAATGGTTCCTCAAACTCGAGTAGCAAACAAAGAGCATCACGAAATGTAAGTCATGAATGTTTAGGGAAATACCACTCTATCAGTCACATAACACATGCAAGTAATACATGAATTCATACTGTTGTGCTAAACGTACAATCATATGCAATATCATATGTAAGTGTTCACTAGTTATGCAGTACAATGAGTATACGAGAGACGCACCTTGCAATCTGGAGCTGAGTGTCATGGTCGTATTCACATTTTCAGAACTGTTCGGTTATAGTCTGGTTTTTATAAAAACAATTTTTTTAAACCAAGTTCACTATAACCAGTGGCTCTGATACCAAACTGTCACACCCCCAAAACACCACATGCGGAAACCCCCGCAAGGCGTGTGACGTACCAGGATCCAAGCCACCAATCACGTTGACCTCATACATATAATTAAATAAAACGTTCATTCATTAACGTAAAGTATTACAACGTTACATACCATTTATTGAAAACAGCGGAAGCATAACTCATTTGTTAAGTGTTTCGTAATCCATGTGTACGTAAACCATTAGACTTGACTTGCGATTCCATGTATCTCGACCCATGACCACTCCAGCATACCAGACAGCAAGTTCCAAAATGATATCAACCTATAAACCTGCAAGCATGCAGACAAGTGTGTCAGACAACGCTGGTGAGTTCAAAGTTTTGTTTACGTGTTTAGATACCAGTTACCAGATTAAAACGTTTCACAGCTTTGATTTGATGTTGTTATTAACTCGAATACCACAGACGGATACAAGATGTTTTTGCCCAACCCCAATGTCTCTATCAAAACATTGGTCAAGTGGTCAAGGTAATTAGTTCACGCCCGTCCTCCCCGGTACGGTGTGAGGGTGCCAAACCTAATAGCACTATCAACTAAATACCTCGTTGCCTCCCCGGAAACTATCGGTAAATGTAAGGGGTCTTATATGATAGAAATGAATGTAATAACCAACATCCCACAACCCGACGTTCCTCCCCAGAACAATTACCAGATATCCCTCCCCGGGATGCATGCTTGGAAAAAGAGCAGTGAACTCACCTTGGTTTGCTCGGTATGATTAGTTACTTGTTCACACTTAGTTAATCGAAGCCTATGGTGTTCATGTACATGCAATTAGTATACATTCGCATGACTCGCGTATAAATTGTAATCATATTGTGTTCAAGCAACAATTACCAAGTAGCACATAAACAATTATTCAACTCAAACGAATCCGAAATTCACATGTGTGTTTCGTAACAGTGCTTAATAGTTAGGTGAGCTATTCATCATAAATATCACTGTACGTTACATAATATATGCTCAGTTCACACATGTATTCACATCCTATGCATATCATACAACAACAGTTAAGTATTACACAACAGTTAACTGGGTTACTCCACCAATTCATTTATCAAAAGTTAACACCCTATTTAACTACCACGTCAGATCCAACCATATGCTCATATCATGCGATGCTTACATGTGTTCACAACAATCATTATTTACTCACACACAATCAAGGTTCTAGCTTATTATCATAATAACCATCTATCCTATCCTCCCATGACCGATTACTTGCACAAGGAATATTGTACTGACATCATGCAAACCTTATCCCCTTGCAAACCTTCTCCCCATGATTATTAGGGTGTCTATCACGTGAACAGCCCCCATGTGATGTCATGTTTAACATTAGCGGCCCAATTGAATTCCTTTTAGTTGCAATATTGACAGAATTATTTAATAGTTGTCGGCTAAATCATTGATTCACACTAATCTTATCTTAGTTTACAAACACATCAGACCCTATGGTGAAACATCTATGTTTCGTCGCCCCTCATTCATGGCGAAACCCCTGTTTCGTCGAGTGCCAGGTTTCGCCGAGGAAGAACAGTTACGGATCCAAATCAGTTCGAGTTCCACGTTTCCTAGAACTTTAATCGTTATTAACTAGCAATACCCTTATTATCTTAACAATCAGTTACATGCCATCCGAATCTTAAGATCATTGGAATCCTTTATGTCAAACACATCACGGTTCGTATCACGATTACACGATCATAGAACTAATCACAAAGAATTCTATTATCATACGAAAACTAACATATATTCATCATTTATAAATCCAGTCGCTAACAACGATCACGTATTGATACAACTATGCACGACAAGGGGATTTAATTTGCAAATAAATGAGATTATACTAACCAGGAGAATCAGGATGCTAGAGGAACTCGAAGGAGAAAGCTTCACAAAGTGGATTGTTGCCGTCGGGTTCAAGAACTCTAGGGTTCCTATGTGTTTAGAACCATACTACGTATTCTAATAATACACGCACATAAAAGGGTTTTGGGCTCAACAGGTGCGGGCCAAATGTGAGGGTGGGCCGAAGCCAAACATAAGCCGGCCTACCTAAATGTGTGCGTGAACAACAATCCCAAACAACCGGCCCACTTCCAAACTCCATTTGGACTTGCATGGCCCAAAATATATGCGGTAACTATGTGGCCTCGGGTTGGGCTCAAGGTATATTGGACATTAAAGCAACACACACATACCACTCAAACGTACTCAAATACATTCACGTTTAACACGTTTAACATAACAAAATGTTGAACGGGTTGACATAGCAAGAGCGTTTAACACGTGGGAGAGAGATAACTAGGAGTTAAGATCACAAGGTTAAACGTTACTACTCTGACGTTCGGGTTGTCACAGTAAATGATCGTCCCAATTTCCTCCGAAATCAATTACACAAGCTCTAAGCATGTCTTCCATTGTCTGAATTGTCCTTTCGCTTTGTCCATCCGTTTGAGGATGATAAGCGGTGCTTAGATTTAGCTTGGTTCCCATTGCTTTTTGGAAACTTGTCCAAAAATAAGAAGTAAAACGGCTATCTCTATCAGACACAATAGATAAAGGAATTCAATGTAATGAAATTATTTCATTTACATATAACTTAGCTAATTGCTCCATACTGAAAGTTTCCTTCATCGGTAAGAAATGAGCAGATTTAGTTAATCTATCTACAATTACCCAGATTGTATCATTACCTTTCCGTGTTTTGGGTAATTTGGTAACAAAATCCATTGTTATCAATTCCCATTTCCATATTGGCATCTCAAGTTGCTGCAATAAACCTGAGGGTTTTTGATGTTCAGCTTTAACCTGTGAACAAGTTAGACACTTGGCAACATAAGTTGCTATATCCTTTTTCATTCCTATCCACCAGAAATTCTTTCTTAAGTCTTGATACATTTTATCACTTCCAGGATGTATCATATACTTAGACTTATTGGCTTCTTCTAATATTTGGTGGCGTAGGTTTCCTTGTTTGGGTATCCAAATTCTTTTCTTATGGAATATCCAAATTCCATTTGTTCCTTGCTTTAATTCCTTAATCATTCCTTTTAACTTTTCAGTATCGTACTTGATTACTGATTCTTGTACTTCTCTAATTTGTTCATTTAAATCTATCTGCAGATTTAATTTAAGAGAACGTACTTTTCTTGGGTTTTCGTGATACTTTCGACTTAAAGCATCAGCTATTACATTAGCCTTTCCTGCATGATACTGGATATTACAATCATAATCACTAAGAATTTCCATCCAGCATCTCTGTCTCATATTTAACTCCTTTTGTCAAAAAACATATCTGAAACTCTTATGGTCGGTGAAAATGGTAAACTTACTACCGTAAAGATAATGTCTCCAAATTTTAAGGGCAAAAATTATAGCTCCTAACTCTAAATCATGGGTTGTATAATTCTCTTCATGATTCTTAAGTTGTCTAGAGGCATAGGCTATAACTTTTTGACGTTGCATTAACACACATCCATAACCTAAGTCACATACAATGTCTTCAGTTCCTTCTGGTAACGATAGTATGGGTGCGTTGGTTAATCTTTGCTTAAGAATCCTAAAGGCTTCTTCCTGTTTTGGTCCCCATTCAAACTTAACAGATTTACAGGTCAGTTTTGTTAGGGGAATGGCTATTCTAGAAAATTCTCGGATAAACCGTCTATAATAACCTACCAGTCCTAGAAAACTTCTCAACTCCGTTGGTGATTCAGGGACTTTCCGTCTAAGAAGATTGTATTCGATCAAGAGCCACGTGTTAGGGGTTGTTCCTATAAGTGTTTCGTCTCCTGCAAGCCCAGGGATTTCACTGGGGAAAAAGGAGCCATTGATTGCATGACGTGGCTAGACGAGATGGATACCATGGTTGATATCAGTGGTTGTGCAGAGCATGATATAGTGAAGTTTGTGTCGCAATCGTTTAAAGGAGAAGCTCTAGCTTGGTGGAGGTCATTGATCCAAGCTACTGGGAAGATCCCGTTATATAACATGACTTGGGATCAGTTTGTTGCTTTAATCAAAGATACTTTCTTTCCTCAACAAGAAGTTGAGAAGATTGAGACTGACTTCTTGACCTTAGTCATGAAGAACTTAGACTGCCAGGCTTACCTCACCAGTTTCAATACCATGTCTCGATTGGTTCCATACTTGGTTACACCAAAACCAAAACGTATCGCTCGTTTTATTGGGGGTTTAGCCCCGGAGATCAAAGCTAGTGTGAAGGCGTCTCGACCTACCACTTTTAGGTCAGCAGCTGATTTGTCATTATCCCTTACTCTGGATGCGATCAGGCTGAGATCGCTTAAGAGTTCTGATGAAGGAAAAAGGAAACATGAGGATGATAACTCATGACGTTCTGATAAGAAGCGTAAGGGGAACACAGAACACAAGAAGAATTCTGGGTCTATCAAGGGTAACCAGCAAACGGATGAGAAGCCTAAATGCAAATCCTGCCAGAAGCGTCATTTTGGAAAATGCAGGTTTGAATCAAAGTCACAGTCAAAGTCGATTGCATGTGGGATATGCAAATCCAAAGAACATAAGACTTTGGATTGCAAAAAGATAAAGGATGCAACTTGTTACAACAGTAACGAGAAGGGGTATATTAAGACAAACTGCCCAAAATATGCAAAGAAAACTGAGGAAGGTAAGAAGACCAATGCTAGGGTTTTCCAGATGAATGCACAAGAAGCGATTCAGAATGACAACGTGATAACAGGTACCTTTCTTATCAACGATATTTATGCAAGGGTATTATTTGATTCGGGTGAAGATAAGTCATTTGTTGATAATAAGTTTTGTAAGTTATTAAATCTGCCTGTTAAAACCCTAAGCATAAAATATGAGGTAGAATTGGCCGATGGTACCATAGAAACTGCTTCAACCGTGTTAGATGGATGTTCCATATCCATTAGGAACCACTCATTTCCATTGTCTTTGCTTCCTTTGAAACTAGCTGGATTCGACATAGTAATAGGCATGGATTGGTTATCTCATAACCAAGCTCAGATTGTTTGTGATAAGAAGCAAGTGGTTATTAAAACACCTTATGGTGAGCCGTTGACAATTCAGGGAGACACTCAGCATGGGTTGCCTAAGCAAGTGTCTATGCTTAAGGCATCAAGGTGCATGAAGAAAGGTTGTGTCATCTATATGGCACAAGTGACAATTGATGAACCAAAACCCAAGATTCAAGACATCCCTATCATTTCTGAATACCCTGATGTATTCCCTGAAGGACTACCTGGTTTACCCCCAGATAGGCAAGTGGAGTTCAGAATCGACATTATACCTGGAGCAGCTCCTATTGCAAGAGCACCTTACCGGTTGGCCCCAACTGAGATGAAAGAGTTGAGAACTCAGTTGGATGATTTGTTAGCAAAAGGATTTATTAGGCCTATCTCATCTCCTTGGGGAGCACCGATCCTATTTGTAAAGAAAAAGGATGGATCAATGCGTTTATGCATTGATTATCGAGAGCTGAACAAGGTTACAATCAAGAATAGATATCCATTGCCCAGGATCGACGATCTATTCGATCAGCTTCAAGGAGCCAGCTACTTCTCCAAGATCGACTTGAGATCAGGATATCATCAGCTGAAGGTTAGAGATGAAGATGTGCACAAGACTGCATTCAGAACTCGCCATGGTCACTACGAGTTCTTAGTGATGCCGTTCGGACTCACTAATGCACCAGCAGCGTTCATGGATCTCATGAATCGCGTTTGCAAACCCTACTTGGACAAGTTTGTCATTGTCTTCATTGATGACATTCTTATTTATTCGAAGGATCAGGCTGATCATGAGAAGCATCTTCGTTGTATTCTTAAACTTCTTCAACAAGAAAAGCTCTACGCCAAGTTTTCAAAGTGTGAATTTTGGCTTCGTGAAGTCCAATTCCTTGGACACGTGGTTAGTGAGCGTGGTATCCAGTGGATCCAGCTAAGATTAAAGCTATCATGAATTGGCAAGAGCCGAAGACGCCCACAGAGATTCGCAGCTTCTTGCGTCTGGCAGGATACTATAGGCGTTTTATTGAAAAATTCTCAAGAATTGCAGCACCCATAACTTCGTTGACTAGGAAGAATACCAAGTTTGATTGGGGTCCTAAGCAACAAGAATCCTTTGAGATTCTTAAGCAGAAGTTGAGCAATGCTCCTGTGTTGACATTGCCTAAAGGGATCGAAGAATTTGTGGTTTACTGCGACACATCACACACTGGCATGGGACGTGTGCTAATGCAGAAGGGAAAAGTCATTGCCTATGCTTCCCGACAATTAAAGGTGCACGAAAAGAATTACACCACCCACGACTTGGAGTTGGGTGCCGTTGTGTTTGCACTAAAACTATGTAGGCATTATTTATATGGTACCAAGTGTGTGATCTATTCTGATCATAAAAGCCTTCAACACTTGTTCAACCAGAAGGATCTGAACATGAGACAGCGTCGATGGATGGAGACACTGAATGATTATGATTGTGAAATCCGATACCATCCAGGTAAGGCGAATGTGGTCGCCGATGCTTTGAGCAGAAAAGAAAGGGTTAAGCCCATTAGAAGCAATGCCAAGAGCATTGAATTGAAAAACAGTTTGAATGAAAGATTGTTAGCCACTCAGAAGGAAGCTGTATTAGAAGCTAACTACCCTAATGAAAAGTTGGGAGTAACTGCTGAACAGTTATCATATGGCAAGGATGGAATCCTAAGATTGAATGGACGAATATGGGTTCCAATCTATGGAGGGCTTTGGGACGTTATCCTTCAAGAATCCCATAGTTCCAAGTATTCTGTTCACCCTGGTAGTGACAAGATGTACCAGGATTTAAAGGCAAATTACTGGTGGATAGGTTTGAAGAAATCTATAGCCACTTATGTGGCCAAATGTATGACGTGTGCTCAAGTTAAAGCAGAACACCAGAAGCCGTCAGGTTTACTAAAACAGCCTGAACTTCCCACCTGGAAGTGGAAAATGGTAACTATGGATTTCATCACAAAGTTACCGAAGACAAAGCGAGGAAATGATACTATCTGGGTTATAGTCGACAGATTGACCAAGTCAGCCCACTTCTTACCTATTAAGGAAACACACAGCTCAGATAAGTTAGCTCAGCTGTACGTGGATGAGATTGTATCTCTCCACGGAGTGCCAGTGTCTATTATCTCTGATAGGGATACGAGATATACGTCTCACTTTTGGAAAAGCTTTCAGCAATCACTAGGCACTCGATTGAACTTCAGCACTGCATATCATCCTCAGACGGATGGTCAAAGCGATCGTACTATACAAACACTCGAGGATATGCTACGAGCTTGTGTTATTGATTTAGGTGGAAGTTGGGATGATCATCTTCCGTTGATTGAATTTTCATATAATAATAGTTATCATTCGAGTATTCAAGCTGCACCATTTGAAGCTTTGTATGGAAGAAAGTACAGAACGCCAGTTTGCTGGGCGGAAGTTGGAGATGTCCAACTAACAGGACCTGATATAGTCCTAGAGATGACAGATAAGATTGTGCAGATACGTGATCATCTCAAAGCTGCCAGGGATAGACAGAAAAGCTACGCAGATAAAAGGCGTAAACCACTGAAATTCGAGGTAGGTGACAAAGTGTTACTTAAGGTATCACCCTGGAAAGGGGTAATGCGATTTGGCAAGAAAGGTAAGTTAAGCCCAAGATACATAGGACCATTCGAGATCATCGAATGTGTCGGAACAGTGGCTTACAAGTTAAACCTGCCTGAAGAGCTCAATGGAATTCATAACGTGTTCCACATCTGCAATCTTAAGAAGTGTCTAGCTGATGAATCGCTAGCCATGTCACATAAGGATGTGCATATAGATGAGAGCTTAAAATTTGTTGAAAAACCTTTGTCGATCGAGGATCGACAGGTTAAGAAGCTTCGTAAGAAGCATATACCGATTGTGAAGGTAAAATGGGATGCCCGTAGAGGTCCCGAATATACGTGGGAGGTTGAGTCCACAATGAAACAGAAGTACCCTCACTTATTTCAGTAAATCTCGAGGTCGAGATTTCTTTTAAGGCGGGTGAGGATGTAACATCTCGGAAAAACCCGTCCAATATAATAAAGACACGTGTCATGGACCTTAAACGTGTTATAAACCCGGATCATGATAAAAGATAACCGGGGGAATTAAAAGTGTCAACATGTTAATTTATACCTCTGAGTGACCTTTTAACGTTTCCAATTCTTGGTAAAACAATATTATCCTTTCAAGAAATGTCTGTTAAAGAAATCCAAGGTGTCTGAATTAAACCTTGTGAGAAATAATTCAATTGTCAAGTAAATGATCATGTGCCAATAATGACAATTCTACATTCATTATCCTATCCAAAAGACTCCAAGGTAACACCATTGCATGGCAACACTTTCAAGATTGATCAGACCTGATCAAGTGGACCCATTGTGTTGATAATGACTAAAGATACGAGTTATAAAAGATTGCATGGTCAAATGTTAGAAGTTCACAAGTTTTTGTCTTCTGACCAAGTCTTACGGACCGCAAAGAGACCACCTTACGGACCGTAAGGTGGCTGATCTGGGCGATAAAGATTAAAAAGCGGATACGGACCGTAAGGACCTTAGCTTACGGTCCGTAAGACCTGTAACTGGGTAGAAAATAGTGGACAGCTGCAGGTTCAGCCGGTTCCACCGCCTTAGATGCATGGTTTTCGAATTCAGGGGCTGCACCAGTGGTTTTTCATGCATAGGGAACACTTGGATTTATCAGGGATCAATGGTAGACTCATGTGGAGTGATCTTGTGCAATTAAATTACCTATATAAGGAACATAAGTTGCAACATTTTTCTTGCTCAATTAAAAATCATTCTCATACACTTTCTGGAGCTCTCTGGACTTCAAGCAAGCTTCCATCAGATCATAATTCGTGCTAAGTACCATTGTGAGTGTTCTTAGCCTTCCTAATTCATGTTTTATTAGTTTAATGACCAAAAGTCAAAGCCGTCGTAATTAAGCTTTGACTTAGTGATTAATCACTAATGGTCCAGTCATTTTTTGAATTGAAAGTGGCTATGAGTTGTTAATTATGTGGGTAATAAACCCTTAAACGGGCACCCTCTGATTTCCACTCTAACTAGGTCAATTGTCGGGTCAAACTTAATTATAAAAAGTCAACAGAAAGCTATTTTGCAAATAAACACATAATTAACAATGTAGAAGCCATGAAACCTGTTTTAACACTTATATAACTTGGTAATTAATGTAAGAACATGTCTAAGCATGTTCAACCCGACAATTTTGAGTTTAGGCTCGGTTCGGAACCGAAAGTCGCAAAAGTAGACTTTTGCTTTGACTTTCAGTTCTGACCTGATTTAGCTTAGTTTAGATATGCCTTAGAGTTCCATTAGGACCAGGTTATAGTTTAGTGTAACCCTCTGAGGTTATACAACTTGGTTCCTAATTATTCCGATTCATTTGCATGTTTCCGTTAATTGCTTAAACGTTGACCATTATGCCCTCTTGACCTTAAAACGAGATTTTTGAAAATGTGAGAGGACAAAAACCTTTGTTACTGATTTATAAACATGTCCTAAAAATTTGACATCAGTTTAAGGTCTAAATTAGGAGTTATGCTCAATAGCGTAATTTGAAAGCTTTTTATTAATTAAACGGCATAATTAGCATAAAGCCTATCTAAACCCAAATTTTTACACCAAACCTTTTACCTAATGATGTAATATAATATTTTGGGATTTTTGAAGATTTTTATTTATTTTTAAACTGATCATGGCATAGGGTTCTTGCTTTGATTCGGTAATTGTCGGTTATACCCTTTTTGCTAATAAAATGAGTTTTACATGACATATTGATACCAAATCTTTTTGCTAATAATTTTATATGATAAATAAAATATTTTAAGCCTTCTGGGCTGATAAAAATCTCAGCTTTCATTATATAACCCGAAAATCGCTTAAAACCGACTTTTACGCGTTTTAAACGCATAGTATGGGTTAAAACTATTTTTGGCATATAAAACTTAATACCTACTGATGTTTTAAGTAAATTTTTTTATAACTTAACAGTAAGCAAAAGTTTTGAACTCAAATTTCCAAATTTGACCTTTAAAGCTTATGTGAAATTACCAAAATGCCCCTACGGTGCATAGTTTGGTTATAAATGATAAATTTCACATATATGCAATACCCTACTGATATAACTTATTAAATTAAATATTTTTACTGATTAGTTTAGACTAGAACCTCAGATTATTATTTAACCTCTTTTATAATCTTTAAAATGACCAAAATACCCCTACGGGGCTTAATTTTAGTTTAAATTCGTTTTGGGCATAATGGAAGGTATCCTACTGATATCACAACATATTTAAGGCATATTAACTTAGGAAACCTGTTCATGACTCATATGGTTACCCGTTATGCATTTATCGCGTTCGGTACGGTTTATGTAACTAGTTTGCATAATTCAACCGAAACAGGTCAAACCTTATCATCTTCACTTCAAAATCCAGAATGTGTTTAGTTTACTCATATTATACAAGTCTTCATACTTGTCGGGTCTAAACCACATTCTAATCCGGTCTTCGCTTAATCATGCGTTTTGAACCGTATACCTTTCTTTAAAACTAACCGGGCTAAGTTTAAACTTAAGTAAGACCCGTTAGAAATCTAATAGGTTATTAAAACCTTCGTTCCAGTTTTAGGAGACCAGTAAAAGATACTTGCACTTGCTGATTTGTACGGCTGGGATAAATTTGTATAATTTGCTCAAGTAAATACTTTTAGCTTATTTTCCGTTATACGGGCTTGGGATACGGTATTATAATAATACCGCTTGGTCGGGTGTGTAGTTATTTAAATCGGATTGTGATTAATATATTTACATAACCCGATTTAATCTGTTTTGTTTGGTATATGGCCTTTGGGGGGTTAATGACCATGTCCAGGATATCCTCGGCTCATTCATTGAAATGGCCACGACTTAAGCACGGGGTGTAGGCATACACCTGACAGTTGGGTATGTATAAATGGTAATCCACAATGAGGAATTCTCCTTGTGGGCATTATACCTGTGGTGTGTCAGTTAATCTTGTCCGGCTCTTCTAACCGGCCCCGACGGACGGCAAACATATAAATCTGTATATAAGATTATTTTTAAAATAATTGTCCCAAGTTATAAAAGATATTTTGTGCCTTGTGCATTTAAATCAATTTTCTTAAACATTTTTAAAATGAGTCGGTTAATTGTATTTACCAGTGTAAATTGACGTATTTTCCAAAAAGGCTAAGTGCAGGTACTAGACGGAATAGGCTGGCTACTCCTAGCATCAATAAAGAGTCTTGCAAGCTTAGATGTTTATAAATCTGTTGAACAATGTTCCTTTTAACTTTGATCCGCCTGTGGATCCCTTACAACCGTTTTTGTAATAATTGATATTACTTTCATTCGGTTTGTAATGATTTTATCTTTCGACTTCCGCTGTGTATTAAACTGTGATAAATTGTCTATGATGATATCAACTACGTCACGATACTCTCCACCAGGCCCACCGGTAATACGTGGAAATATCGGGGTGTGACAGCCATCCTACCCGACATCTCAGGTTTCCTAAGCACATTTTTAACAGGATAATTAGTTTTAACATGAATCCTATGTGTCTCAAAATAATGTCTAAGCTTGGTCGATGCCATAACTAGGGCTAATATCAATTTTTCTAAGTGTGAGTATCTAGTTTCAGCATCTAACAAACTTTTTCTAACATAATAGACAGGATACTGCTGACCTTCATGATCCTTAACCAGAACGGCACTTACTGCATTCCCTGATATTGCGAGATACAGGGATAATGGTTCACTATCCTCAGGCTTCATCAACAGAGGTGCAGTTGAAAGATATTGCTTTAATTCTTGTAAGGTTGCTTCATGCTTTTCTCCCCATTCGAATTTCTTATTCTTCTTCAGGATATCGTAGAATTCCTTGCATTTCTCTTAGGATCTTGAAATAAACCTGTTCAACGCCGCTACTCATCCTGTTAATCTTTGCACATCTTTCATGTTAGATGGTGATTTGATATCCAGGATAGCTTTGATCTGTTCCGGACTTGCTTCTATCCCCCTTTTAGTCACCATGTATCCTAAAAACTTTCCTGCCCCCACTCCGAAATGGCATTTGGCAGGATTCAGCTTCATATTATATTGGTCCAGGATATCAAATGCACCTTCAATATCCTGGAGATGATCCTCATCCTTTTTGGACTTTACCACCATATCATCAATATACACCTCCATGGTGTCCCCTAGTTTGTCTTTAAACATCATATTCACCAATCTCTGGTACGTTGCACCTGCATTTTTCAAACCGAAAGGCATGGCAGTATAACAATAAATACCTGTTGGTGTCATGAAAGGTTAGCATCTCATGACCGGCAGTTGCAATCCACCATCGAGTCTATATGAGGCAAAGGAAATGGGTCTTTAGGACATGCTTTGTTCAAGTCTGTGTAATCTACACAAACTCTCCATTTCCCATTCTTCTTTTGAACTACGACCACATTTGCTAGCCACTTGGGGAATTTGACTTCCCTAATCATCTTGGATTTCAATAACCTTTCAACCTCCTCCTGTATGATTGCATTTCTTTAAGGAGCAAACTTCCTTCTCTTTTGTTGAACGGGCTTGAAATACCTGTCAATCCCAAGTTTATGAGTTATAATATCTTTCGATATACCTGTCATGTCTTCGTGTTTCCATGCAAACGTGGATATCCTGCATTTCAAAAAGTTAGTAAGCTGATCCTCAATATCCTGAGGGATATTGGCCCCTACAAGCACCGAGATATCTAGATTATCCTGATCCAGGATAACTTTCTTAACATCCTGCTCCGAAGCTTCCACGATATCCTGGGCTTGTATCCTTAATTGCTATCCTGCCCAGGATTTTCTTGAGGCCTTCATTGAAGAAGAGTAGCACTCCTTCGCCTCTTATTGGTCACTTTCAACTTTGACTACCCCCCAAGGAGTAGGGATCTTGACACACTGATGATAGGTGGAAGGTACAGCTTTCATATCGTGAATCCATGGCCTGCCTAATATAATATTATAGCAGGAAAATGAATCCATGATACAAAACCGTTGCATCGAGTTTACTCCTTCGACATATACGAGCAGTTTTATCTCCCCAACAGTATTCTTTGCTTCTCCACTAAACCCTACAAGCACAGTGGACTTTGAGGTAATCTCCATCTCGGGGATGTTCATTCTCTTCAGGGTTTCCAATTGGATGATGTTGACCGAGCTGCCATTGTCCACCAATATCCTGCGTATAAAATGGTTAGCAATATATAAAGTAATTACCAAACCATCATGGTGAGGATCCTGGATGTTATTCCGGTCGTCACTATCGAATGTTATCATTTTGTCGTTTGTAAGTGTTGTCATCCTTATTGGTTTGTCTCCTCTTTCTGACTTAGCCTCCTTGGCATGCCTTTTAGCTGCAGAATAAGATGTTCCGCACATATCGGATCCTCCTGAAATAAAGTTAATTATCTTGGCGTCTGGAGGAGGTGATGCTTCACGTTCAGGATCCTTATCAGTATCCTGACCTTTATTCTTCTTTCTGCCCAGAAGATCTTTCAAATACCCCTTGCTTAATAGGTAGCTTATTTCCTTCCTTAGGGCTATGCAATCTTCCGTCACATGTCCAAAATCCTCATGGAAGGCACACCATTTGGATTTATCTTTCCAATCGGCCTTTTGCTGGTTCTTTCTTGGCTACCTCGCTTTATCTCCCAAACCCTACATAGCATACATTAGTCGGGTATGTTAACAGAAAAACAATATTCTGACAATTCAGGATACTCCTCAGGATCCTCATCCTCAACAGCATTCACTTTCTTGCTGTCATTCCTGCCATATGGCTTAGAGCGGTATGGCTTATATGAGAATTCTGACTTCCTGTTAGTTGATTCGTATATCGAGGACAAATTCATCCTCTCTTGCATTTTCTTGTCATCTTTAAGCCTGATATATCTCAAAGCCCTGTTTCGAGCTTCGTCTAAGTTCCTGCAAGGATTCATCACAAGATCCTGATAAAACTTGGAATCCTTTTGTAGTCCCATCTTGAATGCTTGGACTACTGTAGCAACATCAAGGTATCGGATGTCCAAGGATTCCCTGCTGAATTTGTTCACATAATCCCTTAGGGATTCTTGAGGTCCCTGTGTTATCCTGTAGAGGTCACGTGTTAGTTTTTCAAAGCTTCTACTGCAAGAAAACTGACTATTAAACAAATTAACTAAATGAGCAAATGATGTAATTGAATGAGGTGGAACATTTAGAAGCCATTTCAAGGCTGATCCTATTAAAGTAGAGCCGAATCCCTTGCACAAGCATACTTCTTTAAGATCCGGCGGGATAGGGTTAATCTCCATCCTCTCCCTATACTGGGAAATATGCTCCTCAGGATCCGTCGTCCCATCATACAGCTTCATGTTGGGAGTCTGGAATCTCTTTGGGCTTTCTGCATCACAAATGGGGTGAGCAAAGCGGGATATGTTGTGACTAACCCAGGATACTTCCGGTATAGGCTGCACTATCTCAGGCACACTTGATATCATATCCTTCAACTTTTGAAGCTCTATGGTTATTCGTTGATGTCACACCTATATCCTGCAATGATCCAAGATTATTAGTAACAGGGATACTGGTGTTAACAGACAAGTTACCAGTTTGGCGATTCTGGCCATATCCTGTAGCGTATTCTGGAGCATATCCTGGGTCCCTCATAGTCGACATCCTAGCCGTTAAGGGTATCTCCGGAATATTGCTCTGAGAATGGCTCGGTATTATATTGCCCTGATTATCCTCAGTATATACTGCTGAACTAAAGTTCAGCGTCCTAGGCTGCAAAGGGGAGACGGTATCCTCAGCAGGTTTCTTGGAGTTGGACTTCAAGAGTTGTATTGCTTTCATTATCATCTGGTTAGTTTCCTGCTGTTGCTTCATCTGATCTTGTATATTACCAAACAAAGTTAAAATTTCATCATTAGAAACCATAATAGGAGTTCTCCCTGGAACACCAGATCTGTTGACATTCTGAGCAGGAGGAGTGTCTCGGGATATTTGGCTTTCATTTCTCTTTAGAGGAGCTTAAACTTGTGGAGGAGGAGGAAGCACCAAACCAGTTGTAGCAGAGGTTGTGGTAGGCATGGTAGAAGAGCTCATGTTTGATTTTGAGGCCATTGAAAATAGTTGTGCAAAAAGTTTCGAAAAAAGAAAACCAAGTAAAGATTTTAGCAAGGTTTTTAGCAAGAATAACACCACTTGCCCCATGGAGGGCGCCAAATTGTTTTGGTCAAAAATTACCTAAGCAATTTAGTGATCAAATTAGTTTTGTGAGATAGTGTGCTAACAATGTGTATTGAAAATATTCTGGTTTAGTTGTTTGCAAAAAACAGTTTCAGGATATAGCTCAGGATACCCATCTATATTAATAATCAAACAATGAGCAAAAATGTAAAGGTTGACACGAGATATACGAGGAAAGCCCTTGATCAATCTAGATCTCCGGCATAAAACCTCGGGAGCTGACAACGTTGGCTGCCTTGTTCTTCTTATTACTTCAAAATTCAGGATACAGTGCTGGATATGACTCAGATCGATGCAAAGTGTTACAATGATTGCAAGTGATGAGTGTTAGGGTGTATTTGCAGCTAGAAATGAGAGTGTGTGAATGTGAGAGTTCAAAAGTGTGTGTTTCCTATGATCTGGCCATCCATATTTATAGTTACAAGAACCAACAAACTATCCTATTATTCCGGGATACGGAGAATATTTCCCTATTATTCCGGGATACTGAGAATATTCCCTTCTGAACATTGGGGGGCTGTTTCAACTTGTTTTCCACGTGCATATTAACTATAAATCCGGGATTTAAGCTCCTATAACCGTTACAACATTAATAGCATTGACCAGCATCCGTAACTCCCATAAAATATGCCTTTCTTCAATGCTGACCGTTACAAGAGCTATTCTTCCGCCATCAACGTCCTTATCCTAACCAATTTGAGCGAGTCTTCAGGATGACTTGGTCCTCATGAATGTTAGTCCCTTGTAACCAACGTTTACAAGAAAATTGTTAGTAATAGTCAGGATACTGCCTCAGGATGTTACCAATATCCTGGTCTGGTATCCTGATCGTAATCAGCTATCATAAAATCAAGATATAATGTCAGGATATGGGCTCAAAATTTCACCCATAACAAATACGAATACCGTATAATGTCACTCAGAGGCTTAGTTTAAGCATGTTGACACTTTTAGTCCTTCCACATTCAAATTTTTAATTGTTTGGCAATAATAGTCCCTCCTAGTCAACGTTTGACATAGTTAGGATTAGGGACACGTGTCAACACATTATTGGACACGATTTTGCAAGGTGTTACATCCTCACTCCCTTAAAAGAAATCTCGACCTCGAGATTTGTTTGGAGTAATACGGTCAATTCCGTATCGTAGTAGGTTTCAACCACTTAATAGTATCCTGGGCCACAATAGGAATCCCATTTCACATTTAAGAGGGAAACTTGGAACTTTAAAATTTTATGGTCTATAATGGACAAGGATTTTCAATAACCTTAAGCTCACGTTTAAATTTCATGGCGAAACATGACAAGTGCTTATCAGCTGAGCACTTTGCTGGAATTTTCCAGATGTAGGAATATATATTTAGTATCATAATTTGATACTTTTAGACAACGGTACTCCATAAGGAGACTCGGCGTTGTCTTTATATAGCTTAACTTTTCGAAATTATAAATTTTCCTTATTTGACAAGAAGCGTCGACTTAGTAAGTTTGTCGACTATAAGTTACATCGCGTCATTGCCGCGATTTATTTTAGGTAACTGAGAGATTAGATCCATTGTTACCATTTCCCAATTCTGTGTGGGATTTTCTAGTTCGTTATGCAGACCACAAATGGTCTACGATGTTCGGCTCACTTGCAAACGTTCTAAGCATTATGCTTCCTAGGTGGCTATGGACTTCCCATGTCCATCCACACAAAGGTCTTCAGTTTTCGACTATTATTAGTCAGAATTTATTTGTGTCATGTGGATAATGCATCCTCTATTCTATCTCTTGGATACTTTAAGCATAGAAGCTTCTTCGGGAAATTCGTGATGTTTGTTCTTCCTCGAATGGTGAGTATATCACTAGATGGGGATTTAACTTCGGTAAGTTTCTTACTGTAAACAATGTGGATTTGGTTTTTGAACTAACCAATCCATGTCTAAAATCATATCGAATCCCACAGGATTTATAGATAAAAGATTATCAAGAACAACTTGCTTTGAGAAGGATATATTATATGTGAAACCATCTAGATCGGCCACTTAATTTTATAATTAATATTCAAGCCTTGAAGGGGCAGAATTAAAATTTTATTAAATTTACAAACGATGATGCTCTAACTAGCTCCAGAGTCTAAAACAAGTTTCTAGTAAATAAATCATTTACGGGAAACATATTCGTAATGGTATGTTTTGAGCTATTTCTGCTGTAGCAGATTGGAATGCTCAAGCATTGCCTTTCTTGCCATCAGTAGCCTTGTTCTTCCTGTCAGTTGCTTTCTTTGGGCAGCGGGTCTTTATATGCCCTTTCTCGCCACATCCATAACACGTGGCGTCTTTCAGGATTTTGCATTCATGAGACTTGTGGTCCACCTCCTTTCAGATGCCACAACCCTTGTTCTGCTCTCGGAGACATTTTCTGAAGTGTTGCTTTCCGCAAGTTTTGCAACTGGGTTTTGCCTCATTTGGCTTGGACTGGTTATAATTTGAACCGGTCTTACCCTTTTTGTAATCCTTACTTGGGGTATCATCGCGCTTTCGCTTGTGATCCCCCTCGACCTTAATCGCCAAAATGCAACAACTGCAACAAAGTCACTTATTCAATTTTAATGCAATGAAAGTGGTTCATAAGGGACAAAACGCACAGGCACTTACCTTCGTTCTTTTCCTTCAACACAAGATTCGTCTTCTTCCCTGGCTTGTCTCACAACATCATTCGTAAGCACTGTAGCTCCTTGTTCCCCAATTTCTTCAAAGGAACAAGCTACAGGTGCTGAAGCCAGGCTTGTTCTCCCTCTGTAGGGGTACTCAGCTGCTCCGTAGCAATATTACTAGTCACATTCCTGGAATGCAATTTACAAGTCACCACAGCCTCCTTCACGTAGAAAAACTTGGCCTTCCACTTGGTCAGGCCTTTGGGTGCGGTCATAAGCTTCAGGGCACCCTTCCGTAGGCTAAAAGAAAAGAACCCGAGCATCACGGTCATCTGGTAGAAACGTCAGAAATCTTCTACCAAAGGCTCAATATTCTGGGAATGGAAACAATATTCGAAATGACGAGCACGTACCATTCCTAGTGGACTCAGTTGGGAAATGTGAATATTGTAATACTCCAGCAAATTCATCATGAAAACTGTCAAAGTGTAACACCTCGTAAAATCACATCCAATGATGTATTGACACGTGTAATAAACCCTAATGAAGTCAAATAGTAAATTTAAGGGACTAATTTTTCGAAAAATCAAAAACCATGATTATGAAAGGACTGGAAGTGTTTGTATACCTAAAATAAGTTTCTGAATAACCTCGTACGGTATTTATATTCACAAATGAGCCACTTGTTGATCGTGTATAGCCGTTCGCGTAATTAATTAAAAGTTTGTGCAATGAAGGGTTAAAAGCGTCAACATGTTAATTCTTACCTCTGAGTGACCTTTTAACAAACTGGGAGCTTCATTATATTTTATTATATTCTCGGGAATGCCAAACATTGTCCTTCTAAAGTTTTTATGCCAATAAGTAAAGATACGCGCAACTTTGCAAGTTAGAAGGACTAAAAGTGTCAATATGTTTAATTACACCTCTGAATGACCTTTTAGCAAACCCGAAGCATCGTGATGTTTAATAATATTCTCAAGAGTGCCTAATATCGATTAGATGAGGCTTCGATGCTATTAAACGATGAAATGCGCAAGTTTGCGCATTAGAGGGACCTAAAGCGTCAACTTTTGAATCTACGTCTTTCGGTGATCATTTAAGCGAACGGGAGCATAGTATTAATTAAACTCATGCTAGGGAATGTTCATTATGGGCCCTGGAAGGCTTGGATATCATTAAATGACATTTCGCGCTACTTTGTGCGATTAAGGGACTATTTGCGTCAAACTGCAAAAGTATGTCGATTCGTATGGTAACGGACCTTCCGGAATATGATCATAAGTTAAACATATCCTAAATATCCCTTAACTAGCTTAGAAATAGGCTTAGAGGTGTTTCGTGCGCAAAAATGAACTTTTAAGTCATGCAGGGACTAAAAGTGTCAAAAAGTGCACAAGTTTGCATTTTCGCGCATATCTTACATTCTGGATACATCCGGACATCCAAAAATTTATGTAAGCACTAAAATATTTTATTTTAGTGTTTGTCTTGATAAAATTCCATTCGTCGCGTAATTTGGTTCGTTTTTCGCATCCGTCCGTGTTTCTTCGTAATTAGCCGAACAACATGGCCGTACGACCAAATGAACCGACATCCGGCATGTTTTTGAGCATGTTTCATGTTCCCTATGCTTAGGCATCATTGTAGAGCCTTAAAAATGGTTTAACAGGCCTTAGATGTGTCGAAAATGGCTTTTGGAAGTGCAGGGGCCAAAACTGTCAACAAAAGAAAGTATGTGTATGCTGTACTGGTCCTTACGGACCGTATACGATGCCCAGTTCCAGAAAATTCAAAAACCAGCTTTGGTTTTGCTCTTTGTCTCACATATTTGATTCAAGGGGCTGGTTTTAGTGTACCCATAGTTTTCTAAAACAGGGGGCACACTTGTAAGGCTGAGACTGCCCTAAAATTTGTCAAAAATTTTGCAGTTAAGTTTAAAAGGATTAAGAATGGAGGCGTTTAACCCTCCTGATGAACGATTAGAGGCAGTTCACATTAATAATGACACCAGATAAATCCCTTATTGTGATTTTATTGCTAAGAGTTACGTTTGGGTTCAGGTGCTGCTAAGTCTCTCATAAGATCATAAGCTTAGCAAAATTTTAGAAATTTTCCCATAAGAACCCCAGATATTAAGTGTAAGATAAAACTTACAGGCAAAATCATAAGAACCATTTCTTCTGTTTCTGTCAGAAACCTTCAGTCATAGAATTTTAGAAGTATCCTCTCTCTAGAGGAAGTGTGTCAGCATATATAGTTGATATCTCTTTAATCTCTATCGGTTACGAATAACAGAAGGTACGATAAAAACGCCATATGAGGATTGGTGTATCTTAATATGTTCCATAGATTGCTTCCATGCCTGATCAGTATGGAGGTTTAATGCATGGGACCACAAAGATATTCCGATGGTCATATGGTACTAAAGTCAGCTAATGGTATTCAAAGAAGATATCCATAATGGAATTGTCCAAGTAAAGGTCATCGATTAAGAAATTCATGGACTCGTAACATAAATGTGTCACTCATTTGACACAAGCAAGGATGGATGAACTGGAGCCTGAGATTTGGAAAATCTCTGTAACCTCCTTGTATCTTGATTATCTTCTCCTAAGATTACCCTGTTTACCTCCTGAGAGGCAAGTAGAGTTAAGATTTATATCCCATTTAGGGCTGTATCATTATGAAATCTCCTAAACGGCTAGTACCATCATTGGAGGAATCGAAACCCTGATTAAGTAAGTTTTAAGATATAGGTTCATATAGCCTAACTCAATATTCTGAGAATTCGGTATAGTTAAGTAAGAAAGACGGTTCATTTTGCTTATGCATTGATTACCGCAACCCTAATTAGGCAACAATTAAGAATTTGCCATCAGCTGCCCAGGATCGTCGATTTGTTCGACTAATGGCAAGGATTAGCTATTCCTTAAGATTAGTTTTAAGCAGTGGTTGGAATAACCATCTCACCTTAAATTAAGCTTTTCTATACAAGTTGTCATATAAGTATCAAGGCTGCTCCTTTGGAGACCTTGTATAGATGGAATGTTACACAATTATTGTTAGACAAAAGTTTGGTAAGTCCAATTATCAGGATCTGAAAGTTGCCTTGGAAACAACGAATAAGATCAAACAAATCCATAATCATCTGTAAGTTGCCAGTATTCGGTAGAAAATCAAGGATTAATGGAAGTAGCAACCCTCCTAAGTTCTTGTTAAGGAATAAGGCTCAACAAAAGATATCACCCTGGAAGGGTGTGCCAATTTGTTAATTATCAGGCTAGTTAAGCTCTGAATATATAGAGTCATTCGAGGGAATCAAATGTATCAAGATCAAATAGCTTATAAGCTAAAACCTATTTAAGGAGCTTGGCGGAGCTCGCAATGTATTACACACTAATGTTTTAAGGATGTGTTTCACCAATAAGTCAAGAGCATTATCACATAATGATATGCAGATGTATGATATGATGAGAAACCTATATCGATTGAGGATCGACAGGTTAAGAAGCTCCAAAAAGGATACATGTACATATTATAGAGGTCAACTTGGGAGCTTGGAGAGGCTCCAGATATGCTATAGAAGTTAAGTCCATTATGCGACAAAAAGTACTTCCAGCATTTTAGCAAATCTAGAGGTCGAGATTTCTTTTAAGGGGGTGAGGATGTAACACCTCGTAAAATCACATCCAATGATGTATTGACACGTGTAATAAACCCTAATGAAGTCAAATAGTAAATTTAAAGGACTAATTTTTTGAAAAATCGAAAACCTTGATTATGAAAGGACTGGAAGTGTTTGTATACCTAAAATAAGTTTCTGAATAACCTCGTACGGTATTTATATTCACAAATGAGCCACTTGTTGATCGTGTATAGCCGTTCGCGTAATTAATTGAAAGTTTGCACAATGAAGGGTTAAAAGCTTCAACATGTTAATTCTTACCTCTGAGTGACCTTTTAACAAACCGAGAGCTTCATGATATTTGATTATATTCTCGGGAATGCCAAACATTGGCCGTCTAAAGTTTTTATGCCTATAAGTAAAGATACGCGCAACTTTGCAAGTTAGAAGGACTAAAAGTGTCAATATGTTTAATTACACCTCTGAATGACCTTTTAGCGAACCCGAAGCATCGTGATGTTTAATAATATTCTCAAGAGTGCCTAATATGGATTAGATGAGGCTTCGATGCTATTAAACGATGAAATGCGTAAGTTTGCGCATTAGAGGGACCTAAAGCGTCAACTTTTGAATCTACGTCTTTCGGTGATCATTTAAGAGAACGGGAGCATAGTAATAATTAAACTCATGCTAGGGAATGTTCATTATGGGCCCTGGAAGGCTTGGATATCATTAAATGACATTTCGCGCTACTTTGTGCGATTAAGGGACTATTTGCGTCAAACTGCAAAAGTATGTCGATTCGTATGGTAACGGACCTTCCGGAATATGATCATAAGTTAAACATATCCTAAATATCCCTTACCTATCTTAGAAATAGGCTTAGAGGTGTTTCGTGCGCAAAAATGAACTTTTAAGTCATGCAGGGACTAAAAGTGTCAAAAAGTGCACAAGTTTGCATTTTCGCGCATATCTTACATTCTGGATACATCCGGACATCCAAAAATTTATGTAAGCACTAAAATATTTTATTTTAGTGTTTGGCTTGATAAAATTCCATTCGTCGCGTAATTTGGTTCGTTTTTCGCATCCGTCCGTGTTTCGTCGTAATTAGCCGAACAACGTGGCCGTACGACCAAACGAACCGACATCCGGCATGTTTTTGAGCATGTTTCATGTTCCCTATGCTTAGGCATCATTGTAGAGCCTTAAAAATGGTTTAACGGGCCTTAGATGTGTCGAAAATGGCTTTTGGAAGTGCAGGGGCCAAAACTGTAAACAAAAGAAAGTATGTGTATGCTGTACCGGTCCTTACGGACCGTATACCTGGTCCCTTACGGACCGTATACGATGCCCAGTTCCAGAAAATTCAAAAGCCAGCTTTGGTTTTGCTCTTTGTCTCACATATTTGATTCAAGGGGCTGGTTTTAGTGTACCCATAGTTTTCTAAAACAGGGGGCACACTTGTAAGGCTGAGATCGAATCACGTTTATCGATGAACGATCCTAAAGGCTCTCAAAATCCTATAAATACCCCACTCATTCTTGCCAAACCCACACTTGATTTCTGAATTCTCTAAGTTGGAGACCTTGCTCTTCATACCTGAGAATTTAGGATCAAAACCTCCTTGCTTGGACCCTTTGTAAGTGTCCTTTCGTGCTTAGTTTAATTGTTTAGCGTTTATAGCCAAAAAGTCAAGCGTTTCGATAAACGTTTTGACTTTTAAAGGGTTGAGCCATTGTTCGTAACGAACATGGTACGTGACCGTAATTAGGTAGGTGTTAAACCCTCAAAAGGGCACCTCCTAATTACCACGTTTACTTAGTTAAATTGTCGGGTCAAATAAAAGTCAAACGGGTTAGTTTTAAATAAAATTCATAACTATTAATATAGAAGCCATAAAATCAGTTTTCTCACTTTAACAACTTGATAAATATTAGTTGAACATGTTTAAGCATGTTCAACCCGACAATTCTAAGTTTAGGCTCGGGTCGGAACCGAAAGTCGCAAAAGTTGACTTTTGCTTTGACTTTCAGTTCTGACCCGATTTAGCTTAGTTTAGATATGCCTTAGGATTCCTTTAGGACCAGGTTATAGGTTAGTGTAACCCTCTGAGGTTATACAACTTGGTTCCTTAGTTATCCGATTCATATGCATGTTTCCGTTAAATGCCTAAATGTTGACTATTATGCCTTTTTATCCTTAAAACGAAATTTTTGAAAATGTGAGAGGATAGGAACCTTCATTACTGATTTATAAATGTGTCCCTAAAATTTGACATCAGTTTGAGGTCTATATTAGGAGTTATGCTCATTAGCGTAAATGAAAAGCTTTTTATTAATTAAACGGCGTAATTAGCATAAAGCCTATCTAAACCCAATTTTTGAAACCAAACTTTTTATCCACTAATCTAAAATAATATTTTGGGATTTTTGAAGATTTTTAATTATTTTTAGGCTGAGCATAACATAGGGTTCTAGCCTTGAATCGGTAATTGTCGGTTTTGCCCTTTTGTCCTATAAAATGAGTTTTACAAATCCTTTTGATACCAAACTTTTTACTACTAATTTTATATGATAAATAAAACATTTTAAGTTTTCTGGAATGATGAAAATATCAGCTTTTCTTATAAAACCCGGAAATCGCTTAAAATCGCCTTTTTACGCGTTTTTAACGCATAGTATAAGTTAAAACTATTTTTAACATATAAGGTTTGATACCTACTGATATTTTAAGTAAATTTGCATAATTAAATAGTAGGCAAAAGTTTTAAACTCAGAATTCTAATTTTGACCTTTAAAGCTTAAGTGAAATTAACAAAATGCCCTTTCGGTGCATAGTTTGGTTATAATTAATAAATTTCACATATATGTAATACCCTACTGATATAACTTATTAAATTAAGTATTTTTACTGATTATATCAGACCTAAACCTCAGATTAATATTTAACCTCTCTTATAACCTTTAAAATGACCAAAATACCCCTACGGGGCATAAATTGGTTTTAAATTCGTTTTGGGCATAATGGAAGGTATCCTACTGATATCACAACATATTAAAGGCATATTAACTTAGAAACCTGTTCATGACTCATGTGGTTACCCGTTACGCGCTTTTCGCGTTCGGATCGGCTTATGTAACTAGTTTGCATAAATTAGCCGAAACGGGTCAAACCTTTATATTTCTATCTCAAAATCCAGAATGTGTTTAGTTTACCCATACTAAACAAGTATACAAGCTTGTCGGGTCTAAACCACATTCTAATCCGGTCTTCGCATAATCATGCGTTTTGAACCATACCTTCTTTTTAAAACTAACCGTTCTAAGTATAGGCTTAATTAAAGACCCGTTAGGAATCTAATAGGTTATTAAAAACCTTCGTTCCAGATTTAGGAGCCCAGTAAATGCTATCTGTACTTGCTGATTTGATATACGGTTGGGATTGAATTTATATTTAGCTCAGGTAAATACTTTTAACTTATTTTCCCTTATACGGGCTTGGGGTACGGTATATAAAATACCGCTTGGTCGGGCATTGAATTTTTAATCGTATGAAGGTTACTTTATTGAAATGACCCGTTTGAATTGTTTTGTTTGCTTAAAACCTTTGGGGGGTTAATGACCATGTCCTGGATATCCTTGGCATCATTTTAAGAAATGGCCACGACCTAAGCACGGGGTGTAGGCGTACACCCGACAGTGCATATATAAATAATTAGGTATAACCGCCGGTTTCGGGAATAACTCGCCGCGGGACTATATCATGTGGTGTGTCTATTAATCTTTAACCCGGTGTCAATCCGGGCTACTGAACGTATAACGAACATGTAATTCTTTTACAAGTTTATATATAAATAATTATCCCAAGTTATAAAAAGTTTTGTGCCATGTGCATTCAAATCAACTTTCTTAAACGTTTTCAAAATGAGTCAGTTAAATTGTATTTACCAGTGTAAACTGACGTATTTTCCCAAAAAGGCTAAGTGCAGGTAGTAATCGGAATAGGCTGGCCTCTCCTAGCATCAAATAAAAGTCTCGCAAGCTTAGATGCCTTAAATTCTGTTGAACAAAGTTTCTTTTTATCTTTTGATCCGCCTGTGGATCTTTTACATTCCGTTTGTAATACTTTGATATTACTTTATATCGGTTTGTAATATTTTTACTTTTGCTTCCGCTGTGCATTTAAATTGTGTTGTTTGACTATGATGATATCAACTACGTCACGATACTCCCCACCGGGCCCACCGGTAATACGTGGAAATATCGGGGTGTGACACAAAGGTAGCCAGAGATTACAAATACCGAACTAGTCGGCAAACATGCTCACATAACGTGCCGGAGCATCACCGACTGTGTTGCCTTCTTGGGGATACATCACCCCAAAGGCTGCCGACATTTGAGTATTTGTCATCAGAGTCCGGAATTCAGACTCTTTCCACTTCAAAACCGGCAAGAACTTGCCGGCTGGAGTATCCTCAACATCCTCCTCCGCCGCCAGCAACGACGATGGGTCAGGATTTGCAGGAGATGGAGAAGATGGTTTAGATGGACCAACCATCACGACAAAGAACAATGAAGAAGAAGAAGAAGAAGAAACTGTAAGTCCCGAAAATCCAGATCAAACAACGATATCAAACGATCAACAAGGATGGGCAGAATCCAAGCTTGATGATCTTCAAGAAATCAAGAGTAAGATGATGAAAGATGAAATATTTTGTTGATTCAAATGCTTAATCTTGCATACAATATGGAATTGTCTAATACAAGATTCTAAAACAAATCAACCAACCCATGCTCCTAATTTCCAACTTCTATTTATAGTAAGGGGTTTCCCCAAAAAACCCTAGGCCCATTATCCCTAAGCCCACTCTATTACCCCCACTTTCTAGAAGCCTTGGTCCATTTAACAGCAATCCTACTAATCCTTAAACCTATAGGACCTAACAATCTCCCCCTAGGTTTACTGGATTAGTTGCTGAATCCGTCAGGAGGACCACAAGGCAACGGAGCTGGATCAGCAAATACATGATTCTTGATTACGATCTTGAACTTCTTTTCCACCTTAACTTTCAACAGATATCAGCATACCCACATCAGTTTGTAGTTGCTCGATCGTCTGATCTTTGCTTGATTTTTAAGCTTACAAAGATGAGATCTAAGCTTTTTTTAGGGCAGCATCTTGTTCCAACACAATCACTCTTCGTTGCAACTTCGCTACATCAACAGTCGTATCGTCATCACTATCTCTTTCTTTAATAAATTTCATTTTGTTGGCTGCAAAGCGCATGGCTGCTTCATCATGCTCAGAGAAACCAGCACCACTGGAACTTCCTACATTGAACCTGATGCCGCTTGAGCTTTCTGGTTGCTAGTGAGTTGTTTCAGGCGGATCGAAATCAAAATTAGAATCAAAATCGAGATCTTGTGTGCTTGTTTTTTTGAGTAGCAGCAGTGACTTGTGGATCGGTGGGCATAGTAGGCTTTGGTTCTGAGCTTGGACCAGTAGAATGGTTATCAGGAGCTGTTTCGGTTCTTCATTTCTTGTTGGATGCTTCTTCAGCATCATCTGTCGCGTCTTCAATCTTGAACATGAGTTTCAGAATTAGGTACGGAAGGAGGGTTTCCGACACTACCCTGCAAAGACTCAAGTAGGGCTTGTAGTATTTTTGCAGTCATTACCGTTGATTCTCGAACGGGTTCCTCAACTTTCTCAAAGACAATCACTTCCACATCATTGTCGACGTCAGATTCTTCTTCATCCATCTCTAACACTTCAGCTTCTATCTCAGCTTTAGCAGCAGCGTGTGTCTGTTGCACATCATATTCTTCGGTAATTGTGGCATTTAAAGGCTTTGGTTTGAAAAGTATAGAAACTGCAAACCTTGTAATTCGAATAAGTGGTCTGAGAAGATAATGAGAGAATCTAAAATGATTAGGAGATGAGATTTGTCCGAAATGTGACTCGAATGAAAAATGGTTGGCAATTTATAGTGTTTCGGATTGGGCCTGAGATCAAACGACCAAGCCCCAACTCGGAACAATGGTCCGAATTACATTCGAGAGCAATGGGCCGGATCTGATTCGTTTTATCTGAAACAGTGGGCCCCAATCCAAAACAGTGGGCTAGACTACTACTTTAATGTTTTGCTTATTCAAGACAGAACATCTTTTCAAAATCAACGATCTAACCAACCGAGCAACCTTTTTGAACATAGAAATAAGAAAAATAATAATAACAAAATAAAATAATAGAATAATATATAATATAAGGATGAACTGCCATGGGATCAAATCGTTTTCGAACTAATTAAGGAACACTTTTCAGCACCTACTTACTTAGACTGGTCCACGCGATTGTTGATATATTTGTCCTCTTAAATCCAACGCTCAACCTTCAAATTTCAACCTTGTGATACACTTAGGGTAGATTTATATTGTGACATTCGTGTGTCCCATTCCAAGGCATACCCCCACGATCAAGGTAAGTACAACGGTTCATCGTAGCAGGTGAGTATACTGAGTCCATCCTTTGCTTTTATAACGCCAGACTTTCTGGTGAACAGGTCAGTACATCCGTACAGCAGAGTGACCAGAGAAGTCTGACGAGGGCTGGGCAGATACCTTTAATGGTACGAATTTGGATTTTGTAAGCTCACGTAATTCTCTTTATGAGATTTTCTTCCGTTTTAAGGTTTTGGCCCTTTTTGCAGCTCTTTTAAGATATCCTGACTGTGCCTAGGTCTGCATATAATCTGGATGCAACAGAAGGGCAGTCCAGATATCCCGGATGACTCATCAGTATAAAGACCCGAAACTTCAGGTGTTGGCTATCTATCAACGCAGGATTTAAGACCATGAAATCATACGACGTTGGTCTGTTACCCACGTGATGTCCAGTCCATTAGATTTAGATCACTTGGTATCTCTTTGCTTTTTGAGCATTAGACCTATCAACACATCGCAATGGATCTTAGCCTGTTCAGCTTCGAAACCTTACATGTGTTAATCAAGTTCTTTAGCACAAAAATTCATTTCACTTCCCAACGACTATTTCTCCCCCTCAAACAATGCGTATGTACATTTTTTTTTTGCTTTTCTCCACCTCAAACAATGCATATGTACATATATGTCCCCCCCCCCCTAAATTTGTGCATCACACTTTATGCACAAATGTACTTATTTATTTACATTAGTATAGAAACCCGGTTTTTTCTTTTCTTTTTTTTTTTGTCGCTCAGTCGGTGAAAACGCATCATTTTTAAAAGATCCACAAGCACATTGAATCACGAGATGTTGACAGGTTTTGTAAAAAGATCCGATGAATTAGTATCAGTGAGGATCTGTTTAAGTTTAAACAATCCTCTGTCATAGCAATCTCGAATAAGGTGCACCTTGATATAGATGTGCTTGGTTTTAGAGTAAAAGACAGGGTTTTTGATAATCCGGATAACGGCATCATTATCAAAATAAATAGTAGAGTTTAGATGTGACAACCCGAACTTTCAAGGTTAGTCAGGCGATTCTGATTTCTCGTTATTTCTCTTTCACATCTTTGCTGTGATAAATTATTAAACGTAAACGTGGTGGATTATGTTTGAGTGTGTATTGGGCCACCCTTAGTGTCGAAAATTATTACACATGAAACCAAACCCGAGCACACACCCACACACTTATCATTATGACCATAATTGTCGACGACGTTCTGAATCTTGACCAGGAGAAAGGAACACCATATATGGCATATGTATCCTATCTCAGTGTTTCTGTGGGAGGAGCCATTACATGCGAAGTCTTGTTCGAGAGATGTATTTTTGATCATGTAGCCAACAGAGTGGGAAAACACGTGGATCTCGCTGAAATGCATTTTGTTAGGAACTGATCGACACCAAAGATTTCTTCGGGGATGCAGCCATTCTTTGGTTTCGCTAGTTACTATCGCAGATTCATCACGGGATTTTCGAAGATCGCGGAACTTAAATCTCTTTAGCACAGCAGGGTGTTGTGTTCATGGAAGACAAACAAGGGGACGTCTTTTCAGCTTTCGAATCACAACTCAGCAATACACTGGGCATCATGTTTATCCGAAAGTACTGATGACTTAGTAGTATACCATGATGGTTTGAATAAGATTCCCAGTCACACGCCGATGCAACTTGAGAAGGTGATGACTTATGTAATGAAATCATGAAGAGGAACTGCATGACATATAACCTGCGGTGGGAACCGTGGTTCTCGGATGCAATTGGAGGCATTTCTTGGACGGTACAAAATGCATTACCTAGACCGATCACAAGGGCCTCCCTTGTATCGATGTTTGAAAGAGCTAGAGCATGCAATGACATCGCTGGATGGAACTTCTGACGGAGTACGACCGTGAAACCTGAACGTACACGAGATCTGCAGCTCGCTATCGACTCTAACTTACCATATCGGACTCGCTCTGCTCAAACTGGAGAACTGAAGGAAGAGGATTTCCAAGTTGAACCCATGCGGGGCATGGAGAAGCAACTGGCTTCTGTAGGGAACTGTAGGGAACTCGTGTTGAGCAAAGCACATCGGCTTCGATATCTTAGTCGACTGGGTTTTGATGATAGGCATTAGGACTTATAAACCGTGTACTGGTAATCGGGCATGAAGGCCCACCTAGCTAGGTATGGGAATGATATTTGACTTGTGGGAAAGTCAAGGTGAAGTGTTAGCAACCAGAAACACCTATATGGAAAGTGAAAACAGATTGCCATGGATTTGGTCGCTAGTCTACTTACAACTCGAAGTGGAAACAATATCACCGGGATGATCGTCGATTGTCTCACGTAACCAGCACATTTTCTAGCCATAAAGGAAACGGATAAGTATTCTACACTTGCAGTCATCTACCTGAAAGAAGTGGTTGCTAGGCACGGGGTGCCAACCTCCATTATCTCTGATCGCGACCCACGATTTGCATCTGATTTGCGGCAAGCGATGCACAAATCCTTTGGCTCACGTCTAGACATGAGCACAGCATATCATCCACAGACGGATGGGCAGACTGAACGCACCATCCAAACTCTTGAAGACATACTTCGAGCGTGTGTAATCGACTTTGGTAACGGCTGGGAGCGGCATCTACCTTTACTGGAGCTTTCGTATATCAACAGTTACCCCACCAGCATCCAGGCTGCTCCGTTCGAGGCATTGTGCGGATGGAAGTGCCGATCACCTCTTTGTTGGGTAGAAGTTGGAAACAGCCAAATCACGGGCCCAGAACTCGTCATAGACACAACAGTGAAGATTGATCAGATACGACAACGAATAGCGGTAGCTCGTGACCGTCAGAAATGCTACGCTGATAAGCGCAGGAAACTACTCGAGTTCCAGGTTGGGGATCGAGTACTACTTAAAGTCTCACCTTGGGAAGGTGTAGTTCGTTTTGGTATACGAGACAAACTCAACCCGCGATATGTTGGACCTTCCGAAATCATGGAGAGGATTGGCAAGGTGGCCTACAGATTGAATCTACCCGAAGAACTCAGTGGAGTTCATAACGTATTCCATGTGTCGAATCTGAAGGAGTGTCTGTCAGATGAAACTCTCATAGTTCCTTTCAAGGAGCTCACCATCGACGATCAGTTGCGATTTGTCGGGGAACCAGTGGAAATCTTGGACCGGGAGGTCAAGATTCTCAACCGCACCAGGATACCCATTGTTCAAGTTCGTTGGAACTCCCGTCGTGGCCCAGAGTTTACCTGGGAACGAGAAAACCAAATGAAACACAAATATCCCCAGTTATTCGAGAACAATGAAACCACTACTGAGGCAGAAGCTACTGCGGTATTTCGGGACGAAATTCCAAACCAACGGGGGGATGATGTGACACCCCAGGAAAACCAGGAAACCACGCAACCTAACTAGCTTCCTCAGTAACTACTTGTCAAATTTCGGGATGAAATTTCTTTTAAGTTGGGGATGATGTGACAACCCGAACTTTCAAGGTTAGTCAGGCGATTCTGATTTCTCGTTATTTCTCTTTCACATCTTTGCTGCGATAAATTATTAAACGTAAACGTGGTGGATTATGTCTGAGTGTGTATTGGGCCACCCTTAGTGTCGAAAATTATTACACATGAAACCAAACCCGAGCACACACCCACACACTTATCATTATGACAAGTATACATGTTTAACCAAAGCCCAAATAAAAACATGGAAATTGGGCCGGCCACTGTTGTGATGATATATACCCGCACACACATAAGTTATTATACGTGGTCCTCATAAGTTAACATTCACCTCATCACAAACCCTAAACACTCTCCCTCATTCATTTAAGTCGATGGCAGCCCCCACCTTTCGAAGCTTATACTCCCCTTGAAACTGGTCTCGTGTCTAGTGACATCCAGTATTTGGTTAGTATATTTACATTATAACGAATCTATTATTGTTTGGCTATTTTGTTTACGCTCAAGTGTGGTTGAGTTGCATGATTAATGGAGTGTGAAGTATTAATGTTCAGATGGTCTCGATCAAGTTGGTTGTTGTTGTTGATTTTGTAACTAAATGGAATAATAATTCTTGGTGAATGATGCTAGACTTATGAATCATATATGAATTAGGGTTATTATGAACAAATAATAATGTTACTGAATTGATAATGGTAATAGGATTTAGGCACTATTGATGATAATGATGACATAGTCCTTGGGTGATGTGTGGGCCGATTATGTTGTGCTAATTTTAATGCCTCTTATATGATAATATATAATTGTTAATTTATGGTTAATAATCATAGTGTGTGGTGGGTCGAGTAACATGCTGATGATTTGTGTTATTTGTGTATGAGTGTGATTAATGTTATATTACAAGTTGATATTAATCAGTTGTCGGCCATTATATAAGAGAGGTCCACTTAAAATTCCTTGACTAGTGATATGCATGTGAAGTTCTAAAAGGTATCGGCTCAGTGACATTGGAAATTAGCAATTGAGTGTGATCACTACAAATTGTCAGCCGACTTTAATTGTCAATATCTAATCACATAAGTATTGGTCCAATAGAAATTAAAAGAGTCATTGCTAATACAATTGTTTCATTCGAGATTTGCATGTGATCGTTTAGTCCAATAAAGCTGTTTCAAGTGTTTCCATTTCAATTCAAGATATGGGACAGTTTTGAGGAGGTAGTAGTATTAGGGGTGGTGAGTGGGCATTACATGTTAATCGGGCCACTCTAGTAAACAGATCATGCCTGCACTTAATATTGGGCCGCTCTCTAGTGGGCCACACATGTAATGAACTGTTTCATCTCTGTGAACTTGCACATTACTTGAACGAGAATTGGGCTATTGATATGAGTTATTGTGAAACACGAGCATGTGATGTGAACTTTGCATGAGACCTGAATGATTGTACGTACTGTCAAGGATCAATGTGATATGTGAACTCTTGTTACAACTTGTATAATGATGTGTGGTTATGTGTCCGCAGTTTGTGTGGTGTGAATGTAGAATACATGAATTATGTGCATATAATCTGATTACCATTGGTAACTATGTTAGGATTTGGTTGACCAACTGTAAACGTAAAGAAGTAACTAATCTTACCGAGCAAACCAAAGGTGAGTTCACACTCTTTATAAGGCATGGGATTCCCGGTGGTTGGGAATGGGTTAAAGAAATTAAAACGGAACCTACGTATCCTCCTTGGGTAGGATATGTACCTCCATCCTCCATGGGTAGGATGCCAATGTTAATCATGCGTATTCTCCTTGGGTAGAATACGTACGTTCGTCCTCCTTGGGTAGGACAACAACCTTAACTTACTAGACAAAACTCTATCATTAAGTCCCTCATTTTTATGTCAACTTAATCGTCGGGCCAATGGCGAGCGGGTCATTAGTTAATAGCGCTATTAGGGTTGACAAGCCTCATACCGTGCCGGTAGGACGGGCGTGTACTAATGGATCTGGGCACTCAGTCAATGATGATAGACATTGACGTAGGGCATAACTTACTTTCGTCAGTTGTCGATATGGTAACGGTCTAGTGGTTCACATGGGGAAGCCCTCACTAATTATGGTTATGGTTTGGGAAACAAGGGATTGGTTAACTCATGGTTTACGAATGAACTTACGGTTTTGGAACAACTTTAAAATGAACATCAACTATGAACTCGCTCAACTTTGTTGTTGACTCATTGTTACATGCCTTGTAGGCCTTTAGGTGCATATCGTTGGAACTTGCTGTCTGGGATGCTGGAGTGGTCATGGGTCGAGATACATGGAAACGTGAGACGAACTTAATGGCTTTCACACACTTGGTTTATGAATTTCTTAATTAATGTATTATGCTTCCGCTAAACGTTAAATAATGTTTTGTAACACTTCTATCAATAATAAATGAAAGTTTTATTTGGAATAATTGTTATGAGTTCAACATGATTGGTGGCTTGGATCCTGGTACGTCACACGCCCCGCTGTGATTCCGCATATGGTAATTTGGGGGTGTGACATTAGATAAGTCAAACCGTAATCCTTGAGCTGGTGTTGTATCCAAAGAACCTGAGAGCAGCAGGCAGCAGATCCAGCAACACACTTTGCTTCCCATGCAAATGTGAGCTGTTGCTTCTTGCACTGCCATGAGATGAGTCTGTCCTCCAAGAATCAGCATCCAGCCGATGTAGACTTCAAATCCCTGTCCATCTTTGAATCTGTCGTATTGAATTTGGCAAGAACGTCATGAACATATTTGCTTTGACAAATCAAGATTCCTTAACTGTTTTGATGAACTTGCAAGCCCAGAAGCATTGTCACGTCTCTCAACGAGCTTATTTCGAACTTCTTTCTCATCATCCAAAAAAAAACACGAATGGCCTCCAGACGTGCCACCGGTGTGTATACCTCATCATGATCCAGACCTTCAACTTGTTCGAAACCTTGAACTGACAATCGTGCCTTATTCCTCATGATCACGCCGGGATCATCCAGTTTCTTTTCTGAATACCCTACGCATTCCAAGAGCACGTTTTCTTTTGGTGAATACCCTACGCTCAAAAGGCTGTGCTTCAGTTCAGGGATATAATTTACGTCTGAGAAGATGAGAACCAAAACAGTGCCCTTCATAGTTATTCTTCCAGTTTCCCCTCCCGCAAAGTTGACATATCCATCGTCGAATATATTTTTTTTAATTCAACTAGGATAAGTCTTCTGTCACGTGTCTGGAACAACTACTATCGATAAACCAAGGTCTAACGATCGCCCTCCATAGTTGTTCCTGCACACTTAGCGGGATTAATTAGAAACTGGAACCCATGCCATTGTTGACCTGAGTTGACCATCGCTATTAGTGTAAGAAACCTCACGAAAAAATCGTATGACTTTTGGTAGAATTTGAGGTTTGAGGTGAAGATGTGCATGTTGACGGTCGTGAACAGTGAGACTGGGATCCAGCAAGAACCGTGGGCTTCCAAATCTTAGAGTCAGTGTTGTTTTTTTGAAATATTTTTCTTTACAGATGTGACTTTTGACTTTATTTGTTGACTTTGGAACCCATTTGTGTTTGAAAACCTTTGATTGTCCTTTTTCGCTAGATTCCAGTCTCCATCAGAAGGCTTGACTTTAAAAGGTCGATTTTTGACAGATTGAGGATGCATATCCTTCTGATGATACGTGTTGCCAGAGTAGTAGGGAGGATGAACACAGTTTCTTGCAATGTGTCCCAGAATTCCACAATTAAAACACATTTGCCTTTTTGATAAAAAGACATTTAGTTCTGCTTGTGTTATTCTCGAGAACTGATCTAGTCTCTTCTTTTCATCATGCTCTGACTGCTTGTGTGCATGCTTGATCTTGATCTTGGATGAACCTTGCTCACGGTTGTCAGCCTGAGAGTAAGTATCCGCAATTTAACCCTTTAGTTTTGGTTCAGTTTTCTTGAGAGATGGGTTTTCCTTTTGAGTCTTCTTTTTGCGTGGTTTTCTGTTTTTATGTGACCGTCTTTTTTTAAGGGAGCAGATTCAGTAGACTTTGCTTCATTGAAACACTTTCTTCAGAATCTGATCCTTTAGGATCGAGAGTTGAATCATCTGTTGAATTGATTTCCACGGATCCTTTTTCTTTAGAAAACATGTTCTCATGAGTTTCTGCAGAATTGGTTTCCATAGATATCTCTTCTTCAGTTTCATCAGTTGAATTGATTTCCGTGGATCCCTTTTCTTCAGGCTCCAAGATCTCATGAGTTTCCTCAGAATTGGTTTCTACGAATATCTCTTCTTCAGCTTCATCAACCTCTGAGTTTCTGACATCAGCTGATTCTGGTTTCTCAGATGAAGAGCAATCTATGTTTGAAACTGTTTGGCTCTCTTTGGGCATTGCACTACTTGAATCTGAGTGTTTGACACATTCAGAATTTTCAGAAGCGCTATGCTCATTATCTGATGTACCAGAATCTGCAACTTGAATGCCAGGTTCATCAGATGATCCCTGTTCATGAGTTTCTGATGTATCAGCTGATGTTTCAGGCACACTAGAATAGTTGTCTGAATCACCAGAATAGATTTCTGAGTCACTTGAAACAGGTGTTTCAAGTTTATCAGTCAATACATCAGATTTTCCTGTTAAAACATTTTCATCACCACCATAATCTAAAAACACAGCACCAGATTCATCAGTTTTAGTAGGAACACCCCGACTCTCAGCATACGAAGACATAACATAGTTCCAAATGTCAAGATCACGTTTGGCAGCATCTGAATCATCATCAACGTTTGAATGTGGTTCATCATCCACTGCAGACTGCTCTTTAACTGTCACTGATTCTGCACATGAACTAGAACAGTTAGCATTTTCTACAGAATCAAAATTTGATAAATTTTCTTTGGGCTCATTTGCGGATGTTTTCACTGGTTCTGTTTAATTCTCTGGTTCATTTTCTTTTTCGGATTCGCCAACTGAATTGTTTGAGCAATGTTTATCCGCATTTTTAAAAAAATTCATTGGTTTTTGAAAATCAGTGGGTTGGGCATTCTTTGGTTTGAAGGGCTCCCATGGAACATAAGCACTTGGTTTACCATAAACCATTTTATCATAATTTTCTATTTCTTGCTCAGTAATGGGCAATCTTGAGTAATTATGATTATAAGGCGGTGGAACCCTGTTGTAGCCCAACCCCTTTCCCTTGTTTTCTTTGAATGCCAACTGCACATTGCACAAGTTACGAACAGTGTCACTGGAAGTATCAAACTTCTTTATGTTCAACCTGTTTTGTTTGTACTTCCCAGTAAGAAGTTCCAGCTAAGCTTTCACAGAGTCGCATTCCAAGGTTTTTACTGTGAGTCTGTGTTTATAGTCGTGAACCCAACATTGCTATTGATTCACGTCTCTATGAAGCTGAGCTATATCCTTCTTAAGTGCATCAATCTTTTCATAGAGAATTTTATTGTTCTCTCGAAGATTGATGCACTTTCCCATGGCACTGTTGTAATCCGTGATCAATGCAGAATTTTGTGATCTCAGAAGTGCAACTCTCTTTCTACAGTGCTCAGTACATAAAATAGAGTTTAGCGTTTCAGAAAGTGATTTCGGTTCTTCAGCCTGGGCCACTTCATCGTGATGACATCCTGTTGATTGTGTGGCCTTCACATCAGATGATGCAGCAGCCACAGATAAAGATGAAGGTGAGGGAATCTGAGCGGTGTTGGGATCAGTAGCAAGTGGTGAAGTAGCAACGGCCTTCTGACATTTGGACATAGACAACGATGTGATTGCGTGATTCTGATTCCTCTGCTTCTCCTCTTAGACATATTCATTGACTAAGGAGATCACATCTTTAGTTTCCGTTGTACTATGAGTGCATGTCCCCATGATAACTGCAACACGATAGTCCCATGTCTTGTTAAGTGGCAAACCGTATAGAAAAGCCCTGTTAATCCTACCACATGTCACATTTAATCCACTCTTCTTGATTTCAGAAAGTAACTGCGTAAACCTTCTTATCACGTCTTCTACGGTTTCACCCTCAATGTAACCGAAATTATCGAGTTGTTCCCAGAGAAACTGACGTTGAGAAACACTGCTTGGAGAATTCATTGTTGAACCAAGTTATCGTAGAACCAAGTTATGTAAAACATGAGCCACAACAAGAAACAATGCACACACTAATTCGAGCACGTCGCAGATGTGCAAACCGGTTTCTTTTACTGTACCTCAAAAACTTGTCAAAACTTTTACCCCAAAACGAACAAACCCCCTTTTCAAATTAGTTAATTTTGTTAATTAATTAATTATATATATTTTTTAATTTTCTATATAATAATTTTTAACTTTTAAGATATAATAATAAATAATTTTTAATATTTGCTGCGGGGTTGTTCCCAAAGGATATTGGGAGGCCTAAGCTGGGAGTCAAGTTATTGGGGGGTGCCGTCAGCCGTGATCGGGACTTCATCAGTGACCTGGCTGTTAAGAGGGCCTCCCGGGCTGTCGATCTCATGAGGGTACTCCCGCAACTTAAGAATCCACAATGTGAACTCCTTTTACTGCGTTCGTGCATGGGAGTTGCCAAGCTTATCTTTGGTCTCCGCACATGCCAACCATCTTATGTTGGAGCGGCTGTTACTTTGTTTGATGAAGGACTTCGGCAAGCCATTGATGATATTGTGGTTGGCGGGGGGCCGTTCTTTGGGGATTTGCAATGGCGATTGGCTTCCTTGCCAATCAAGGAGGGTGGGCTTGGATTACTATCGGCGGGGGATGTCTCGTCTTTTGCCTTCGTGGCCTCCAGAGTGCAATCTTTGGAACTTCAAGATCATATTCTGCGAGCTTGTTGTATGGGTGATTTGGATTCGGAATTTAGGGCTGCGTTGGATGGTTTACAAGCCGTTCTTCCTGATGTTGACCTTGGCGGTTTTGCTAATAAAGACACCGCCCCCCATGAACCTCAAACTATTTTGGCGAGTGCTTTTTATGGTAAAACCGTGAAGGAAATCAATGGTGTTTTCGGGTTATCCCCTCGGCAAAAAGCTGTTTTTGATTGTTTACGAGCCCCCCACGCTCAAGATTTCCTTACTGTTATCCCGATCGAGGGCTTGGGGCAATGTATGTCGGCAGTAGAATATCGGTCTGTCCTCAAATATCGTTTGATGATACCGTTGTACCCTGAGGATGAACCGTGCCCTGTTTGTCGGAAGGTGTGTCTTGATAGCTTCGGGGAACATGCCCTTCACTGCAAAGAGCTTCCTGGCTTCAAGTACAGACACGATCTGGTTAGAGATGTGTTGTTTGACGTTCTCAAGCGAGCTGGTATCTCTGCTAAAAAAGAGGCTCCGGTTAATTTCCTAACGGACCCGAAGGAGGGGAGGTCTTCCCTTCGACCAGCCGATGTGCTGGTTTTTGGATGGTCCAGGGGTAAGCATGCTTGCATTGATCTTACGGGGGTGTCGCCTCTTGCCGGTTTCAGGGGCAGTGGTTTTGTTTCGGGGCAAGCGACGCGGAAGGCTGAGGCGGGGAAAATATCCAAGCACGAGCAGGCCTGCATAGATAATCAACATGCCTTCCTTCCTTTCGCGTTCGATACCTTTGGTTGTCTGGCCCCTGTGGCGTCCGGTTTCTTGAAGCGGGTTCAAAAGGCAGCACTTGCGCATGCGACAGTGTCTGTAGGCCATAGTTATGTGTTTAGCCGAGTAGGATTTGCAATTCAAAAGGGGGTGGCGGCGCAGCTTGTTGCCCGTCTACCAACCCATGATTTGTAATTTGTCTTTTATGAGTAAATGAAAATATATTTCTATAAAAAAAAAAAAAAAAATTTGCAGTTTAAAAAAAAAAAAAAATTAATATTATAATTGTATAATTTAATAAAAACTTCTAATTAATGTATATTAATGATTTAGTAATGATTACCTAATAATTAATTATTATTAATAAATATTATATAATATTAATTAAAAAAACATTGTTTGATGTATCCTTCTTCAACCGTTCGATCAAAACCATAAATTCTAAAACTTTCAGCCGCCACAAACTGGGGTCGTTGCTGATTCTGAAATGAACGGTCCTTCGGAGAGCATAGACAATGGGTGGAGTTGCAGGTGGTGATAAATGATAATGAACGTTGATGGCGGAGTTGGTTCTATGGTTGACGGAGAAGATGGTGAACTTTGAAGATGGAGGCGACGAACGGAGATCGAAAGAAGAAGATGAACAGTGATCGGTGTTTGTACGGTGGTTGTCAGAAACTGGAGATCAACGAGGACGGAGAACTCAAACAGTTGCCGAGAAGATGACCGGAGATCAAATGATAGCCGGAGACGATGACGATGATGTGAGACTATGATGGTGATTATGATCGGCGATGGTGGTTATAGAGGTGAGAAGATGATCGATGAACCGATGTGTCTGTGGTGGTTATAGAGGTGGGTACGGTGGCTGCAGGTAACAGCGGTGATCGGCGATGAACGACGAAAGATGTTTTGATTATGATGCTGATGAACAGAGAAGTTGAACGGAGGTGATGATGACTGTTGTTTGACGATGATATGATTGTGAAGAAATGTATCTCGGATTAAGAGTATTGGATGGTTTTAAATGAGTTCTTATGTGTTTGAAATAGTATTTCGGATGGTAACAGTGAGTTACAGGTGGTTCGAGATGAACTGCTGATGAATGAATGATGAACTGGATGTGTTTGAAAAAGTATTTCGGATGGTTTCGAATGAGTTCATATGTATTTCGGATGTGATGATTGGGTATCTCGGATGAAAAGTTATGATGTCGGATGAAATTGTGATGTGTCTCGGATGAAATGGTTGTGAAGAAAGATGAAGATGATGTTTCCAAGATGATGATGACTGTTTGATGAGTTGTTGATTTAAATGAAATGATGATGTCTTTGAAATATATGAAATGATGATGTTCCTGATAAAAGAAGGTGATGACAATGAAAGAGAAGATGTTCGAAAAAGATGTTTAATAAATAAAAAATATTGTTTTTGAATAACAAGGTGATGTCTGATGCTGATGTTTGATGATGGCAGACAGGTGAGATGGATTATGATATTTTCTTTTTGAATTTATGAAGGATGAATCTTGCACTATGTTCCCGAGTCATTTAACAGGGGGAGGTGAGGGGAGGGGAGGGGAAGGAAAATTTTCTCTCCTAATCTCTCCAATTTGGAAGGATGAATATTTGGTCATATTTGGTCATATTTTCTTTCCTTTTCCCTCCCCTCCCCCTGTTAAATGAAACTCGGGAACATGGTTTTTCATATTTTCATCTCTTTTCCCTCCCCTCCCCCTGTTAAATGAGACTCGGGAACATAGTGTTGAAGAAGGTGTGGAGATGATCAGGGATGCAGTTAGAGATGATAGGAGATGCAATGGGAGATGGTTAGAGATGCTATTAGAGATGATGGGAGATGATGGGAGATGGTTAGAGATGCTATTAGAGATGATGGGAGATGATGGGTGATGAAGGAAATCTTCAACAGAAATTCAAATATCTTGAAGAACACGATGAAGATCTTCAACAAAAATGCAGAATTTCTTGAATGTTTGATATCTAAATGGCTCTGATACCAATTGTAAGTCCCGAAAATCCGGATCAAACAACGATATCAAACGATCAACAAGCATGAGCGGAATCTAAGCTTGATGATCTTCAAGAAATCAAGAACAAGATGATGAAAGATGAAATATTTTGTTGATTCAAATGCTTAATCTTGCATACAATATGGAATTGTCTAATACAAGATTATAAAACAAATCAACCAACCCATGCTCCCAATTTCCAACTTCTATTTATAGTAAGGGGTTTCCCCCAAAAACCCTAGGCCCATTATCCCTAAGCCCACTCTAATACCCCCACTTTGTAGAAGCCTTGGTCAATTTACAACAATCCTACTAATCCATAAACCTATAGGACCTAACAGAAACAACTTCGAAACTCTCACCGGAAAACTCAAGATTTTTGGTCGAAGAAGACAGAGAAACGCTAAAACTCTCACCGGAAAATTTTTGAAATTTCAAACAAGTGAGGGAAAACCCTAAAAGGTTTCCACTTTTATACCCATCGCAATTAATGCGATCACGGTAACCGAACAGACGTGCAGCTTCTTCGCCTATCGCAAACCACCATGTGTAAGACGACGGTCCTCTGACAGTTACCCACGTGCCTGACAACAGATGACCCTTGCACTTTGGCTACAGTGCATTTATTGCCTTGGGCTGTGCAAACGTCCTTTCGTATCAGCACATGCCAGCTAAATCTCACCAACTTCCACCAACTCGCATGTGCGGTCTACAATGTCTATAGTAAACAACAAAATGAAGACAAATTCATATACGTGGCATGCGATTAATCTGGTATCTTATACCGCAACCCATACTGCATGTTATTTTCCACACCCCCTGAAAAAAAAAAGATAACTTATTAAAGGGGGGTAACAAAGCTCATTCTAGCTTTAGTTCCACACATGGCATTGCGGGGAACTCACACACACACGCGTCCTACGCAGGTGTGTCAGATACTTAGAACCAGCGATACTCTTTGGACCGCGAAAACTGCATCTCAGCAACATGCGACGCAGTACTTCTAAGAGCTCCCCTTCAAGCTTCAAATCCCTTGTCTTCGGTTCATTACCACAGATGGGATATCAACAAGCTTCTCACCAAGGGAATGGTGGCTATGGGAAACGACCGCATCTCAATGGATAACACTCCTGAACCTTCAAGAGCCACATCAAACGCACAACTCTTTTAAAGACGAGCTTTCGGCTACAGAACCGTAGACACGCATGAGGAGCTGCGCCCGATCTGTAACCACGGGAACGGTGGTTACGGAGAGATAGTCCATCACCAAGTGGGTTACATGGTCCACAAACAGAGCCACGCCTTTGCATCACAAAGATGGTGGACCACAACACCGCACCATGCCCTACCGCACGATAGGACAAGGTACGGAAGGCTACTTCAAGAAAAACTGGTTGCCGTTCATAAGCTGAAAGTGGCTACAGAACGAATGCCTCGAACGAGTTTCACCTAGATTCCTAATAATCAATGGTGAACTCAAAGAGCAGGAAGCTCAACAATGGCGGTAACAAGTCTGCTTATGACTTTGTTTACCTCCCGATTGTCTACATAGAATAAACAATGGTGGGAACAGGTCTACTTATGACCATGTTTATTTGCCCATTGTTTTCATCACAACTCCTCACATTGTTCGACCAAACACGGCCGACAATGTCAGGAAACGAGGTAACCGCAAAGGAAGTACGGTTACTTGAGAGCTAAATTGATGAACACGAACGCCCCACAAGAAAGGGATCTTCGTTTCATGTCCAGTTGATGAACATAAAGCGCCAACGCGGCACCAGGACCATTGCATCAGTAACCGCAAAGGTTACAACTGGAGTTGCGGGTAATGGCAAGTTCATACTCATCTTCTGTCACCAACTCAAAGGTTGGTTCGGCACACCAACAGGTGGCGATCATGTTTGATGATATCAGGAAAAGGTAGACTACACTACCAGCCCACAATAACCATGACGCGTTTCAGCATCAACTTGAACTTGCTCACCGGTCCGGAAGAGTCGTTACACAACTCTATCCACCTACCTACACAAGTAATACTCAATCCATGAATTGATTTACTTGAAGCAGGAGCGAAGGCCCGGGCCTAGAATCTTCTCCAAACCGATTTCAAAGGTATCCAGTCGACCAAATAATCCAGTATTCCTCCCACCTGCAACTTGCATGAGGAAACAACACTGGACTGGGGGACTTGAAGGGGTATGGTCCCAAATCTCGCACCAGGACGAACGCGAGTGACCATCATCCATATCAAATACTCCCATCAATGAGGACTTATCTGCGTCCGTGCGGGCACATGACGGGTGGTCCATAGGACAACCCTTTATGGTGTTAAAAGATGTGTTAATCCCGCATTTGATTACGTAATTATCTTGAATTAGATGACTACAGTTGGTTATGTTCCAGGTATGTTTTGGAGCTTAAAATGCGAAAAAAGCTGCTTCGGATGGAATGGAGCGGAACGGGTCAAGCAAGGATGGGAAGAAGAAACAAAACAAGAAATTCAGGGGTCCACCATAATTTACGGTGGCTATCGAAAATTGCGGTAGCCCATGAAACTTTCCTGATCCACCGTAACACAGTCTCTGGCCAGCGTAACAATTTGAAGTCTACCGTAACTTACGGTAGCTACCGTAAGTTACGGTAGAGCCAGCAAGGAAAAACGTAACTACTCAATTAAAACCGTTTTCATGTGTCTTTTAGAGTCATTCATGATTGGAGACGTTTCTCTGCACTTTGGGGGCGAATTTTGGCTTTGGATAGTGTTTGTGAACAATTTCTAACATTCTGGTTTATCTTTCGATTCGTATGAACTTTAATCTTGATGTTATGATGATCCACCGAACAATGTCCAGCTAAATTTGTGGTGATCATCTTAGGTGAAGGTTTTCCTATAACTCTTGTGTGTTTTTCCTTTATTTCTAGAATGATAACTTGGTATGTTTGCTATGTTTATCATGGTGTATGAATATTTGATTGTAGCTTGTTAATTGATGTTTCAATTCTAGTCTAAATCGTACGTTCTTGGTGTCGTTGACAATCGAGATATCACGGGAAGGGTTAGGGTTGGATATTGATTGATTGATCATCGGGAAACGACCTCGCGTTAATATAATCCGAGTACTTTGTTCCCTTTTATCACAAAAAATGTTTATACACGAGTTATGTCTATGTAACTCTTTCTAGTTGGAATTTCACAGTGTTAAAAGAAACTGAATCTTAAGATGGTCATTCTCTCATAATCTGAATTACAATCCACTTTTGATTAGCAATTAGTGATAACTTAGTTTTTAAATCAAACAATCCAACTCTTGAATTTTAATTTCTGCAAATTAGGTTAATTGTAGTTAATTCACAAAGCTATAGAATCAACACATTTTCCACAAACTCCCTGTGTTCGATACCCATTTGCTGCTATCTACTAGTTGTAATTTGGATTAAATTTGCGTGTACCTACGACAGCACGTCAAATTTTGGCGCTGTTGCCGGGGAGTAGTGCGCAACGTGTGTTAATTTAGTAGTTTTGTTTGTTATTTTCGGGTTTATGCTGGTTGTGTTTAGTGTGCAGGTACTACTGGTGTATGCATACTAGGGGCTCTCACAAGTCATCACCGCTATCGTTTGATCCAGAAATTGAAAGAACTTTGCGTCAAAACAGAGTTTTGTTACGAGAAAACAAAATCGTTGGTTCACCCACTTCACCCATTACACCAAGAAACATCATGGAACAAACACAGTTACCACCCACTACGGGTCAAACAACATCAACTTTCATTCCTACATCAACACAACCTTCACCAAATAACACCATGCCTAATTCCACTACCAATCCTACTCCACCACATGACGTTACACCAACCAACAACATACCACCTATTACTACCCAAGTTGAACCTACTCTTACTTATAACCCCTCTACCACAATTCCACCACTTTCACATTTTTCCCCAACTACGGGTCAATCATCTTCTACCCACCCACTACCACAAAGCTCAACCGTCATTCATGCTACATCTACATACCGACCACAACCGAATCAATCGGGCTTCCACTATTCATCTTTTCCATTCGTGCAATCTTCGGGTATAGGAGGAGATGGTTATGATGATGAGTATGAAGAAGATTTTAGGGGATACGAAGAAGAAGGTTTTTACTATGGGGGTGATGGAGGTAATTTGGGACCTCAAGGAGGAGCAGGTCAACAAAGTCAACCATTGCAACAAATTCAAGATATGGGTAGGCCACCAACGGGGATACAACAAATTCGGCTACATGGACCACAAATCCAAAGACCAACACCTCTACAACAAGTTCGGCCGCAATATCAACATCACCAATTCCAAAGGCTGGTGCAACAACCTCCAATGCAACAACATCAATTTCAACCACCATTTGCACCTCAAGGGCCTATGCAAGGACAAATGGGTCAACCAAGAGTACCATTGGGTGCTCCGCGTAGACATCATCGAGAGGCAGTACGGGGTATTGAAGCTCACTTTAGACCGGTTATCACTAATAATCCTTCTCCGGTAGTAATTCCTCATCACCCGGATGGGAGGACATTTGAGGTTAGAACAACCGCACTTCAAAGTTTGCCAAAGTTCAAGGGGTTAGCAACGGAAGAACCTTAATTTCATTTGGAAACATACGACTCCATTTGCAACACTATTGGAGGTCAAGGTTTTTCGTCGGACGATGTCAAGTTGGTTCTGTTTCAATTCTCTTTGGAAGATAAAGCAAAGAGATGGTTTCATACTTTGCCTTCCGCGTCAATTTATACTTGGGCCGACATGCAACAAATTTTCTTGGAAGAGTTCTACACTTCTCAAAAGACAAATGATGCAAGGAGAAGTTTAAGGAGCTTCCAACAACAACTGGGGGAGATGTTTCATGAAACTTTTGAAAGGTTCAACATGATGTTGAAAAATTGCCCTCACCACGGTATACAACTTTGGGAGTTGTTAAATGCGTTTCACGAAGGGTTGAGTTCGGAGGATGCTCGCGACTTGATGTCAATCAATAACGGTACATTCGGTACAAACTTTGAGCATGATGATTGGGCATTTTTAGAGCAAATGGCGGTTACTTCAAAGAGGAAGGCTCAATCTTCGAGACGGGAAAGGCATGTGATAGCAAGGCCACAAGTTCATGGAGTCGAAAATGGAGGTGTGCAAACCACGAATCAAGTGTACAATGTGTCCACTAATTGTAATGAGATAGTTCACACGGTGGAAGTTTGTGTAGTAGGAGTGGTTGATGAGCAAGTAGAAGAAGTGAATGCTATTCAAGGGGGTGGTCGAAATTTCAACATGAACTCCAACACATACCACCCTGGGTTACGAAAGCATCCTAATTTCCGCTATGGGAACCCGGCGAACCAAGCTAACCCAAATTTTCAAGGAGCTCAAGGTAATTTCGCACCTCGCCAACAATACAATCAACGGAACTATAGGGTTGGAAATAATTATGGCTACCAAAGGAAATTTCAACAAACGGGTCAAAGTGGTTCGGGTCAAAATTCATCAAGCGGGAATGAAGTCATGGATATGCTCCGTGCAATGCAACAAGACATGCAAAAACGGAATCAACTTGATGAAGTTCAGATGCAAAAGGATGAGGTTCGTGACAAAAGCATTCAAACATTAACAACCCAAATGGGTCAATTGGCAACCGACGTGGCTGAGTTGAAGAAAAACAAAGGTCAACTTCCTAGTGACACCAAGGTAAATCCATCCCATAGCTCGTCACGAGGTAATAATGTTAATGTTCATCATGTTAGTGTGTTAAGAAGTGGCAAAGAATTCAAAGCCAATTTGTCACCGGGTTTGGTTAAAGGGGTAGTTGAGGATGTCACGGGTATTGAAAGTGAAGATGATGAAGTTTCACCGGTTATATTTAAAGAACCAAATGTTAAAAAACCGGGGTTGGGTGAAAACGATAAAATGAAAAAGATGAGGTGAACCAAGTCAAGTCCCTTTTCCATCGGCTTTACTTGACCCGGGTAGGAAAAACTTTATTGCATCAAGAGGTCCCCAAAAAGAAGAGTTGTGGGACATGTTTAAACAAGTTAAAATTAACCTCCCATTACTTGATGCAATAAAACAAGTACCCGCATATGCTAAATTTTTAAAGGAATTGTGCACACAAAAAAGGCAACAAAAGAAGAAAATGCCTAAGCGGGTAGATTTAACCGGTCAAATGAGTGCGGTGCTGAATGGGGAGCTTCCTCCTAAGCTACAAGATCCGGGCACGCCATTAATAAATATACAAGTTGGTAATTTTCAAATGGCAAAGGCGTTACTAGATCTTGGAGCCGGGGTGAGCATTTTACCGGGGGGCTTATATGACCAATACGACTTTGGTCCGTTAGCAAGTGTAGAGACAACGGTTGTTTTGGCCGATTTGTCTCATAAGCTACCTCGGGGGATGGTTCAAAATGTTATTGTGAAAATTGATGAGTTTTACTACCCGGTTGACTTTTTAGTCTTAGACTACTCATCCGCGGACCCGAAACAACAACAAAATGTTATTTTGGGTCGGCCATTTTTTAGCACCGCACATGCTGTGATCGATTGTAGATTTGGTACAGTCGACATGACGTTTGGAAATCGAAAAATGAGATTGAATGTTTTTACTAACAATTCTAATGTTGTTGGTGTTGATGAGTGTTTTATGGCAGATTTAGTCGATGGATGCAACCTGCATGAGTATGAGGAGGATAGTATGGATGTGTGTCTTTGTGATTTTTCTGAACAGGTACATGCTTGTGCACTAAGGGTTGAAGAGGAGAAACAGGATGCTATGGCATTGAAGGAAGGTCGACCGCCATGGACCCACGAATTTGAAAGCTTGCCAGTGGAAATAAGCTCGGGTACTAAACCATCATTAGAAGAACCACCAAAGTTGGAGCTCAAAGACTTGCCAAGCCATTTGAAATATGCTTTTCTAGGGGATAATGACACTCTCCCAGTCATTATTGCCTCTAATTTAGAGATGGCGCAAGAACAAGCTTTATTGGAAGTCTTAAAAGAAAACAAAGGAGCTATCGGATGGACGATTGCCGATCTTAAAGGAATTAGTCCATCAATCGTCATGCACAAGATCATCACCACCGATGATGCAAAACCGACAAGAGAAGCACAACGACGATTGAATCCGAACCTAAGGGAGGTAGTAAAGAAAGAGGTAATTAAATGGTTGGATGCAGGAATTATCTATCCGCTTTTGGATAGTGCTTGGGTAAGTCCTACCCAAGTTGTGCCTAAGAAGGTCGGCATTCAAGTAGTCAAGGATGAAAATGGTGAACAAATCGCCACCCGACCGGTCATCGGGTGGCGTGTATGTATTGATTACCACAAATTGAATGCCGCTACTTCTAAGGATCATTTCCTGCTACCTTTTATTGACCAAATTATTGAAAAATTGTCGGGTCAAAAATATTATTGCTTTTTGGACGGGTATTCGGGTTACAATCAAATAGCAATACACCCGGATGACCAACACAAGACCACCTTCACTTGTCCATACGGCACTTTTGCCTTTAGGCGAATGTCGTTTGGCTTGTGCAATGCACCGGCAACTTTCCAACGATGTATGATGAGTATCTTCTCGGACATGGTTGGAGAGTCGCTTGAAGTGTTTATGGATGACTTTTCGATTTTTGGCACTTGCTTTGAATCTTGTCTCAACGAATTACAAAAAGTTTTAAAAAGATGTGTTGAGAAAAATTTAGTGCTTAGTTGGGAGAAAAGTCATTTCATGGTGCAAGAGGGAATTGTGTTAGGCCATGTGATTTCGGAGAGGGGTATGGAGGTGGATAAGGCAAAAATACGGGTAATATCATCCTTGCCACCACCGAAAAATGTGAAAGGGGTAAGATCATTTTTGGGACACGCGGGATTTTATAGACGTTTCATAATAGGTTTTAGTGTTATCACCAAACCTTTATGTAACTTGTTGTTAAAGGATGTTCCATTTGATTTTACTAATGAATGTTTGCAAGCATTTAATGTTTTGAAGGAACACTTGGTGAAAGCTCCCATCTTGCAACCGCCGGATTGGTCAAAACCATTTGAGATCATGTGTGACGCAAGCGACACTACAATTGGTGCAGTTTTGGGTCAAAGAATCGACAAGAAGCCGGTGGTAATTTACTATGCAAGTAAGACTTTATCCGAAGCGCAACTGAATTACACCACAACCGAAAAGGAGTTATTAGCGGTGGTGTATGCTTTGGATAAGTTTCGTTCGTATATTTGGGGGAGCAAAGTGGTTGTATACTCGGATCATAGTGCGGTCCGGTATTTGATGGAGAAAAAGGATGCGAAGCCCCGTTTAATCCGGTGGGTGTTGTTGCTACAAGAATTTGATTTAGAGATTCGAGACAAGAAGGGAAGTGAGAACGTAGTGGCGGATCACTTGTCACGAATCCCGGTGGAAGGGATTGATGATTTGAGCGAGATAAATGAAAGGTTTTCCGATGAGCAATTACTAGCCGTGTCCACTTTTGTTGCACCGTGGTATGCCCACTACATAAATTACTTAGCCACGGGTGCCATCCCAAATCATTGGACCAAGAAGCGAAGACAACAATTTATGGTCCAAGTGAAGCAATACATTTGGGATGAGCCGGACCTTTTCAAGATCGGGCCCGATCAAGTCATTCGGAGGTGTGTGCCCGAAACGGAGGTGTTAGAAATCTTGACTCATGCCCACTCATCCGCGTGTGGAGGTCATTTTAGCGGGCATAAAACAGGTTATCGGGTTTTGTCGTGTGGGTTTTATTGGCCCACAATTTTCAAGGATGCGTGCGAGTTTGCAAGGAATTGTGTGAATTGTCAGAAGATGGGAAGCATTTCAAAGAGGGACGAGATGCCATTGCAACCAATTTTGGTTGTGGAAATATTTGATGTATGGGGCATTGACTTTATGGGTCCCTTCCCGAATTCCAACGGGTTCTTATACATTTTGGTGGTAATGGACTACGTCTCTAAGTGGATTGAAGTTGTTGCAACAAGAACAAATGACCATTCGGTTGTTTGTAAATTTGTTCAATCTAACATCTTTTCCCGTTTTGGTATTCCAAGAGTTATCATTAGTGATGGTGGTTCGCATTTCAAGAACTTTAACTTCGGAAAATTGTTGAAGCGGTATAGCGTGAACCACCGGATTGCCACATCTTACCATCCGTAAACTAGTGGACAAGTCGAAGTGTGTAACCGTCAAATTAAAGAAATTCTCATGAAGACGGTTCGAACGGATAGGAAGGATTGGTCTAGTAAATTAGATGATGCGTTGTGGGCATACCGGACGGCCTACAAGACTCCAATTGGTACAACACCTTACCGGATGGTGTATGGAAAGGGTTGTCACTTACCAATGCAGTTAGCTCATCGGGCGCATTGGGCAATAAAGACAGTGAATGCGGACTATGATGAAGCGGGGAAGATGCGGAAGTTGCAATTAAGTGAAATAGAAGAGATTCGAGACGAGGCTTACGAGTGTGCATCGGCTTACAATGATAAACTGAAAAGGTCCATGATGCAAAGTTGAGAAAGAAAACCTTTGAAGTGGGTCAAAAGGTATGGTTGTACAACTCGCGGTTGAAAATGTTTGCGGGCAAGCTTAAAAGCAAATGGATGGGCCCATATGTCATTCGGCGAGTCAGTAGATTTGGTGATGTGGATATCCAAGATGAGCAAACCAACAAACAACAAACGGTGAATGGCCATCGGTTAAAGCCATACTTGGAAGGGAAGGACATCAACAACTTGGAGCTTGACAAAGCGGGCTACATTCTACGCCCGGTAGATGATGAACAAACATGAGAGGCCCAGGTTTGGTAGTGTACATAGTTAGTTTTTAGTTTATTTTGTTTGTTTTGTTTAGTTGCACATTTACCATATTCGCTTGAAGCTCGTGTTGGAAACAAGTGTGGGGACGTTCGGGTTACGAATAGTTCTAGCATCGTGTGAGGACAACACGAGATTTTTCAAGGGGGTAGGGTAATTCTTCCATGTTTTTGAAAAATTATAAAAACATAAAAAAATTAGAAAACTGAGAAAAAATACAAAAATAACCACTAAAAGTTGCATTTTTGGGCGAACCAAATATCCCCAGGTGCCACCGTAAATTACGGTGGCTACCGTAATTTATGGTAGCCTGGGGATTTTGGCTCCTTTACGGTGAAAACCTACTGTGTTACGGTGGAATTTGTTTGCCAGGGTCCACCGTAAATTATGGTGGCTACCGTAATTTACGGTAGCCCTGGCGAGACAAAGGGTCGCTACGAGTTCAGCAGTTACATATAAAAAAATAATAATAATAAATCACGTGACTCTTTCCCTGACCACTCGTTTTCTCATATCATCTCCCCCACATATCCTCATCTATCATTATCATTCAACCCCACAAGTATTCAAACCTTCAATTCTTCATATTTTCTTCAATTCTTGGCCAAATCTTGTGAATTTTGGGTCTATCTTGACTGAAATTTCACGTACTTGCCGATTTTGAGGAGAGATTTGCAAGAAAAACTCGTTTTCTTGTCCGGTTGACAAACCCTAGAGCTGAAATTTTTGGGGTTTTTTTTTGAAGTTTTTGGTTTTCTTGTGTTCTAACATCTTCAATCCAAGGTATGTGATGTTTATGTGTTATTTTTGATGATGCATTGTGAAGATGAAGGTTATTGTTGTTAATTGTTCACACACACTTGCTTGTTCTTAGTTGTTATCATGAAAAATTGTTACTTGGAGCATTGTTATGGTTGTAGATGTAAGATTGATGTTAAAGTTGTGAACTTTTGGGAACCTTTACATTGTAGAGGCACCATGCCCAAATTTTGTGGAAATAATGTATGAAATTTTTGTTCACCAGCATCTACAACCATAGTAACAAGCAAGTGTGGGGATTTTTGGAGAAAAAAAAAGCTGATTTTTGTGCTTGGTTGTGTTGTTTGTGTTTGTGATGTGTGTAGGACAATGGTGAGAACTAAGGAAAGAGCGGGAGCTAGTTCATCTTCAAAAGGCAAAGGTAAACTACCGGAACAACAACCGAAGAAGAGGAGATATTTGGGTAGAGATGATGACAGTGAAAGTGATGAAAAAGAAATGGTGGAGTTGGACCCGGCTGACAAGCCAAGGTGGGAAGCGGATCCGTTAGACGATCAGCCGGAAGAGTGGCAGCCAACATTATTTCATGATCGAATGAACAAGTTAAAAAATAAAGCTGCTGCGTTTATCTGTGAAAGGGAGGTTAGAGAAGTAGAGTTCGGGCCGTTTAATGTGTTTGCTCAGTTTCGCGCCTTAGGTTGGGAGGCAGCGCTCAGTTGTTATGACAAAGACAACAAGAATTTGTTTATGGATGAGATTCAGGAATGGATGGCTACTTTGAAATGCAACAAGTATGATAGGCCGTCGCAGATGAAGTTGACTGGCACGGTTAATGGGATAAAGGTGGAAATGTCGTTTGATACATTGCGGAAATTGGCGAAGTATGACAGTTTACCTGCTCGTGATTATACAATCCCGAGTCTTGATGATTTGCTTATCAAACCGGAACAACACCCGAGGTGGAATGACATGTTGGCCGCCTTGTTTTTACCGGGTACTTATAGTGGCACATTGTATAGAAGGAATTTGAAGATTGAAGCAAAACTGTTGCTCACTATTTGCATCTTAAATGTCATTCCAAGAAGAGGTGATAAGCAGGAGGTGAGGTTTCCGGAGATACCCGTTCTTTATTCATTGCTCCACGGGTCTCCCCGCTTTCCGATACGGTATTTGATAATGAATCATCTTTGGATATGCCGAAATAAAGTGGGGAGGAGCATCATTCCGTATTGCCGGATTATTACGGGGTTGTTGAAACAGTTCAAGGCTATCACATCGGAAGATAGGGGGCAGCGAAAAGACACAAGCCATTCGACGTACAAAGGATGGGTATTGGATGGACCTACGATCAGTCGGAAAGATACCACAAGCTCAAGTCGAAAGGTCAAAGATGGAGAGCTTTGAAAGTTGATGCAAGGGCATTATTACTGGGTGAAGAGGATGAACCCGAAAGCGAAGATGAGCCCCCGAGTGGGGATGAAGATTATGCGGATGAGCCTCGTGCTTAGCATATGGATGTGGGTCAAGGGGGGCCCAAGTCAGGGTTATGGTGGTGGTTTCTTTGACTATACGGAGCGCTCATACGAGCCGAATTGGGCATATGATGGGACTATGCAAGAAATCATTGAGAACCAACGTCCTCCGGCATCGATTTTTGACACATGGTCGGGATCGGAGCGTACCTTCTTTGATCACCAAACAATGATGGGGGCTAGTATGGAGCGGGCCTTAAAGCACAACTTTGACCGACAAGAGTCGTGGAACCGCACACATGCTTATTCTCATGAGTTAGAGATGAATAATCGGTACAATGATGATCAAGCCCGGCGGATGCATGCGGATTGGCATGCAGGGCAGCCCGTGGTTGTGGATCCACCTCCGGTGGATTATGCGTCTCTACCACCTTACGATGGTAGTGTTTCGTATCAGACACCGCCGCTTCATCATTCGCAGTGTTTGGACCCCAGGTGAGAACAACAACATGGAGCTTCGCAACAAAGTGGAAGTGGTAGTGGCGCGTTTGCTTTCGGAGAATGGAATGATATGATGACTTCCATTTTCGGGCCTCCTCAGCCACGCTATTACTAGTCAGGTCATGTTCCTTCTTGTATATTTTTGTGAATATTTGTTTGTTTGTTATGTTTATGGTCGGGTGGATGGGTGGTGTTTAGTTTGTGATGTTATGTTTTGGGTTGTGCGAGTTGGTGGTGTTATGTTTTTAAAGAAAAAAATATATAAAATGAAAAATACCAAAAAGAAACTTGGGGTTTGAGATTTGAAGCTTGTAGTTGATATTGAATGGTTTTAGCGATCAATCCCTTTCAAAACCATACATTGGGGTCAATGTATCCCAAGTGTGGGGATGGGGGGAAATTTTGAGGTTTTTAAAAAAAATTAAATCAAGCAAAATATTGTGAGAATTTGAACACCTTGGACTAACCCCAAGTGACACACCGGCAACCCTTAATACCTTTTGTTCTTGGTGAGAGTTGAAGCCACACTTGTATATAAATAATGCTTGTCTTTGATGAGAGTGGCAACGGGTGGGGGTGCATTAGAACTTGGTATCCACATTTCCTCAATTTCCTCAATTTCGATAACGGTATTTACGGATACCGGTACCGGTATCGTACCGATCTCATCCCTAGTGTGGGATTTGGGGGGTTGGACCTCATTAATTATATATATGAGCTTGGTAGTGAGAGGGGCGGGGGTTTGGACGTTTAGTTGCCCATTTTGTGCCTAAAGCCTATCATTTGTTACCCCTTAGCTAACTTCCCAAAAATTTACCCGACTTGACCCGGTCTTATAGTGTTAGTAGTTATTTTAGTAGTGTGTAGATATGTTATGATGTTATGTTGAATGTTTCTATGTTAAAAAAAATGGAAAAAGCAATGAAAAAGAAAAAAAAAGTGATGTTGAGTTGCCTTGTATATAGAAGTTTAAATTTGGTGTTTGTTTGTTTCATTGTGTAATAAAAGACCGGGTTAAGTCCTTTGCTACTACATATATATTCTATTTCCTACCCGTACACCTAGCCACGTTACAACCTTTAAGCCCCTTTGATTTGCATTCATGTTTGGCACTTGTTAGGAGAAGGACCGATTTAGGTACAAGCCTATAGTTGTGCAATCACCCGTTTGCCTTTTGTGTGTCTAGCTTACAAATGCTAGTGCTTACTTGTTGCCGAGAGGAGAGACATAGCGAGGGGTGTGTTGTTTTGGGTGTTAAGAAAGGGTTAGTAAAAGGATAACATATTATTGCTTGATTTGTGTTGATCGCTTGTGTTGAAAATGGTTTTGATGGGTTGCTTGGGATAAGTAACGGTTAAGTGTGGGGATGTGACGGGTAGTCCATAGGACAACCCTTTATGGTGTTAAAAGATGTGTTAATCCCGCATTTGATTGCGTAATTATCTTGAATTAGATTACTACAGTTGCTTATGTTCCAGGTGCGTTTTGGAGCTTAAAATGGGAAAAACGCTGCTTCGGATAGAATGGAGCGGAACAGGTCAAGCAAGGATGGGAAGAAGAAACAAAACAATAAATTCAGGGGTCCACCGTAATTTACGGTGGCTACCGTAAATTACGGTGGCTACCGTAAATTACGGTAGCCCCTGAAACTTTCGTGATCCACCGTAACACAGTCTCTGGCCAGCGTAACAATTTGAAGTCTACCGTAACTTACGGTAGCTACCGTAAGTTATGGTAGAGCCAGCGAGGAAAAAACGTAACTGCTCAATTAAAACCGTTTTCATGTGTCTTTTCGAGTCATTCATGATTGGAGACGTTTCTCTGCACTTTGGGGGCGAATTTTGGCTTTGGATAGTGTTTGTGAACAATTTCTAACATTCCGGTTAATCTTTCGATTCGTATGAACTTTAATCTTGATGTTATGATGATCCACCGAACAATGTCCGGCTAAATTTGTGGTGATCATCTTAGGTGAAGGTTTTCCTATAACTCTTGTGTGTTTTTCCTTTATTTCTAGAATGATAACTTGGTATGTTTGCTATGTTTATCATGGTGTATGAATATTTGATTGTAGCTTGTTAATTGATGTTTCAATTCTAGTCTAAATCATACGTTCTTGGTGTCGTTGACAATCGAGATATCACGGGAAGGGTTAGGGTTGGATATTGATTGATTGATCATCGGGAAACGACCTCGCGTTAATATAATCCGAGTACTTTGTTCCCTTTTATCACAACAAATGTTTATACACGAGTTATGTCTATATAACTCTTTCTAGTTGGAATTTCACACAAGTGTTAAAAGAAACCGAATCTTAAGATGGCCATTCTCTCATAATCTGAATTACAATCCAATTTTGATTAGCAATTAGTGATAACTTAGTTTTTAAATCAAACAATCCAACTCTTGAATTTTAATTTCTGCAAATTAGGTTAATTGTAGTTAATTCACAAAGCTATAGAATCAACACATTTTCCACAAACTCCCTGTGTTTGATACCCATTTGCTGCTATCTACTAGTTGTAATTTGGATTAAATTTGCGTGTACCTACGACAGCACGTCAGCACGCGCGAACCCAATTAACTGTTCCAATCGGTCTAGTGATGAGAAAACTTACCTTGTGTATGGAAACGGTTGTTTTCGTCACAACAAGGGATGCGGCTCGGAACCGCATCCTATTGTAAACACAAGTGGGACTGACACTTTGACTTAAGTGTCCAAACCAGCAAGGGGCACTGACAATAGTCAGCTGTCCGACCCATATGTATGCAAAGGTGGCACACTGACTGACAGCCACAGCAGGACGTGGCATCACCCCAGGAAGGGTTCAACGCTTCCGTGACCTACGCTTCTGACACACCTTCAAAGGGATGCGCGTTGGCAGTCTAGCCACTCAATTACCCTCCTTCACTTTTCGGCTATAAATACCCATCCCGGACCAGGTTTAAGGTAACGTTTATCTGCTCTCTTTCACACTTACTACAAACACACACTTTGCTCTCTAGAAAATACTAATTCTCACGCCGGATAGTGGTAACAAGGAGCATCCCCACCCCCTCCTCGTTACGAGTCACGGTGTGTTTCCTTGTGCAGGAGACATGTTAGCGGGCGATCCAGCCACCGATCCTCGGAAAGAAGGGATTGACCCTACTTGACGAGACCAGTGAATTAACCTCCCCGGTTAACCACTGTTTCATCATGTACATTTATATTTGAGGGGAAGAAATTAGTTTTAAGTTTAGGGTTTAGCATTAGTATTTAGGGTTTATCTTTAGAGTTTAGTTTTAGTGTTTAACATTAGTATATAGGGTTTAGCTTTAGGATTTAGAGTTTCTGGTTAGGTTCGACAAGTCGGTTCCAATGCCGCTAGAATGAGCTCAATTGGAGTTCGTTTGACCCGGTTTCTTACACTTCTTAGGTTAAGGATATATATGTTTATAATATACACCTGTGTATAGTTTAAAAATTGACTATATACATATGTGTATAATTCAAACTTGACAATATACACATATGTATATATTAAAAAACTCTTTAAACGTACAATTAGAAGAAAAAAAATGGCTTAGAGAAAATGTATGGTCCAAAATATTTTTCAAGTTTCTCACTTAACAAGTGTTTCTCTTAGGATCCTAACCCTTTATATATATATATATATATATATATATATATATATATATATATATATATATATATATATATATATATATATATATATATATATATATATATATATATGTGTGTGTGTGTGTGTGTGTGTGTGTATATATATATATATGTGTGTGTATATATATATGTATATATAAAATAGGATATAGTAGGGATGAGCAAATGGTACCGGTTCGGAACTGGTACTGGTACCGAATATCTCGAATCGACTCAATTTTTGGTACCGACATTTAGCGTTTTCGACATCGGTATTTACCTTCAAGTACTGGTTTGTACCAAACTGTACCGGGTATTTTCAGTACCAGCACCTATTTTTTAGGATTTTCGGTACTGGTTGGTACCGAGCTCATAGATAGGATATAAACCCATGTATTATACGAGTGTGAGGATATAAATTATATAACTTATTAAGAGCATTCACAAGAGGTTCCGCATATATTTATAAGTGAGTTTTGCATATTTTAGGAAGTAGTTGTGAGTGGAGGAGAAATAAAATATTACTATTTTTCTGTATATTTCGGAAGATGTTGTTCCCCTATATTTATTTTTTAATATTTTTTTAAGTGATTATGAGTGAAGTAGAGAAAAAATGTAAAGATAAATATATAAAAAAATATTATTTAACTGAATAATGTTTACACATAATATAAAGCTAGTAACTTATATAACTTAGAGCATTAACATTGAAACCTCTATATTAGTACATTCTATATAATATACAGGAAGAAATAGTGGAAACAACAAAAACACTACTACATTGAAATCTCTATAATAGAGAAAGTTTTATAGATATTAAAGTAAGCCTTTATATTTAGAGGCTTGTATCCATGCCTCTATATTTTTATGATGAGTGTGTAGAAAAGAAAAAGAAGTAATAAATTAAGTGATTATGAGTATGATAGAGAAATAGACAGAGAGTTTGAATGTGAGAGTTTTTGAAAAGTAAACTTAATTTAGAGAAAAATGTGTTTTTTGATTAAAGTATATAGATGGAGATAAAAACTCCAATGTGAATGCTCTTATATAAGTACTTTTTTAAGATCGTTTGGTTGACATTTAATAAAATATAAACATTTATTGTATAATGTACGTAGTTACATAAATCTTATATTTTCTATATATGGTGTTTTTAATGTGGTATAAATTTTTTTTATAAGATGTATTTATCGTATTCGTATTTAAGTATTCTAGCTTACAAATAGGTGAGGAGAATTTATACAAGCATTAACAAATTAACTAGAGTATGTTTATGCTTCGGAAGACGTAAGCGTGTACTTGATTGCTTATTGACAATAGGCCTAGGCCAACCTTACGGGTCGAGAGAAAGAGTTTCTTTTAAAAAAGGTTGTTCCAAAACAAATAATGAATACTTATAACTAATAAAATAGAATTCAAAAAAATGAAAAAAGAACTCGTGTAAATTTATAATTATAAAAGTTTGTTGAGGTTATCGTCATATCGATGAAGTAAATGCTCGCATCTGCTACAAATTCTATTCGTACTTATTTTATCTTTTCTTGGCCAATATAATATAATATATATTTTACGCAATATTCACATAAGTGAGATTGTTGTTGAATGAATATATCATAATGGTTTAAGACAAAAACATCTTTACATTTCTTAGAATTTTATCTTATTTAGCATAAGATGCAGCGAATTGAAAACTCATGCTGGATGGATTGAATGACGATAATTTTTATGGCTTCTTGTCTTTTGGGCATTTAACATTTTTAAATATAATTTGTTTCAAAATAGCAAACATCTTCTTATAAATTTATTAAGAAAACAAAGATAGTGTTTCAATGATGGGTTCATGGACGGCCCCCCTCACTCCTTTAAGTTGGCGTCAGCAATGGGGTCCCCTTTTTTCGGTGTATAGATTTTTCACAATCTAAAGTTAGAATTTTCGGGTCGGTTGCCATTCAGGTCGGGTCGAAGAGAGAAACATAATAAAATACAATATCATAACAAAAATATATAACCATTACATATTAAAAAACACACAGTAAATGTTATTCAAATTGGAAAAAAAAAAAAAAAAAACATTACAAATTTTAAAGAACAATGGGGATGGATTTATTGAGCCTAGAAGCTTGAAAAATAAATAAATACATAACAATATAGCACTGCATTAGACATGAAATCGTGACCCCTTTGTTGGTATACAAGGAGATTTACCACTACACTAGCTTAGCTATTGATAATATTGGGTCCAACTAAATATTTTTATGTGATCCTTACAAAATTTAATACACCGGATCTACTATGCTTTTTAAAAAGATTGGGGTCCAGGGACCCACCCCGACCCACTATATGTGGGCCCGTCCCTGGCTGTCGTTGACGTTGGCCAGCCACTAGCTAACTAGCTCCTCCAACCATCTCATTGTCTCCTTTCACCTTCCTCCCCCTCTCATAGAGAACATCAGCGGATACGTGTGGTTTCTCTCTTCTAGCCTCGTCTACATCATCCTTCTTGAGGTGTGGTTTCTCTCTCCTAGCCTCGTATACATCATCCTTCTTGAGTTTCACAAGTGAGGCTCGTGGGCAATGTTTTGAAAACCGGACCGGGCCGGCCGGTCGGACCGGTCCGGCCGGGAACCGGGACTTCATCCGGACCGGTTCATGCCATCAAACCGGACCAACATCAGGCCGGAGGTCGGGCCGGCGGGCAGGCGGTCGGGCCGGCGGGTCGCATAGGGTCGGGCCGGTCATGGTTTTTTTTTAATTTTTTTTAATTAAATATGGAATAAATCACTTCAAAACCTAATCTAAAAAACTCAAAACAATATTTGACACTATGTTTGATAGTTAGTTGCAAGATTTGGTACTTTTGAATGTTTTTGGATGACTAATGGTTGTGTTTTTAGTTCCTTAACTATTTGGAATTTTATCTATTTTTTCTATGTTTTATATATATTTTTATATAATTTATGACGTAACCCGGTTCTTAAATCCGGTCGAACCGGTCGGACCGGTCCGACCTTTGACCCCGTAAGGTGACCGGGTCGACCTCCGGTCCGGTTCTGAAAACATTGCTCGTGGGTGCTAAAACCCACGACGCCTTTCATTATTTATTGGAAACCAAATCTTACATACTCAATGATATGGGATCCCTATTTTTGTACTACTTAACCCCCAAGTGTCATCCTACATGGCTGCCATATTGACCCAAATACAAAACTAAATAACTTGGACTCAAAAGCAACATTCAAAATTCAAATAAAACCAACTCAAAAGTATTACGGCCCATCACTTGATCCAACTCGCTTCATCAGATAGTTAAAATCATTTTCTAAAGCTATGAAACATTTCGTACATAGTTAAATATTGCCCAACATTCACCAACGGCCAACCTTAATCAAATCAAAATACTATAAAGTGGTCAACTTCAACAACCATAGTGCTACTCTGTTATATTTAGCACAAATTAAGGATCATACAAATTGATGCAATACAACAAAAGATTAAACCTAATTTTCTGTTAGATTTCATCAACTTATGGGGTTCTAATTTGGTCTTCCCCAATGTCCCTAAACATAAAAGATCCACCATTTTTTAGACAACATTAATAATAATAATAATAATAATAATAATAATAAGACTACACTTATGATCTCCTAAGTTAGAAACACATACCATCTAGGCTTATATCATTGCTACCATACTCCCATTAACAAAAAGATTGTAAAAATCAGACCGTTTCAAGACACCGAATGCCGCCCTTTTCGTGCAGGGGTTGATGACGCCAATTTCACGTCATCAGGGTTACCAGACCCAAGACTTCCCGACGAATCCGACCCACTATTCTCCCCAGTCCCACCTTTGTTAGACCATATCTTCGTTAGCATTCGCTTTGTGGCTAATAGACCCTTGACTTTATTAACCGGTCTATTATCGACTAACGGACTCTTTGCATGACCACCGTTGCGTTCCAGCCTCAAGGAGGCTAGCTCACTTCTCAAAGCCTGAAGTTCTTCGGCTGTAGCCACTGTGTCCCAATCTTCTTCGGTGTTGGTTGTGGTTGACCTCGAGCTTCCGTGAGACGCGCTGTTGAGGTCCTTGATTGCTTTCGGTAGGTCGGGTGTGCTACTTCCGGAGGAAGCCGCCGCTCGAACCTGTTCAAAGAAAAGAACTTGAACCACTACACGCATCGGGAGCCTCTCGTTTTGAACCGCGTGCATGCATGCCTCAACCGAAAGCTTCTTGCAGTCCATTAGTCGGCATATTCTCTTCCTCTCACTCTTACTGATCCCAGGGTGTGCCTGCACCATTGTAGACCGATTTTTAATATTTAATCATTATAGATTACGGTTTACAAGTAGCAAGGAGTATTTGTACCTTGAGATACATATCAATAGCTCGGTATATCCCGTCGTGGGCTGGTCTAGAAAAACCTGAAACCTTTTCGGCAAGATCAGTGAACATTGATAAAGGCAAGTTCGGATCCTTCGCAATTTCAGCAAGATAAGAATCAACAAGTTTAGCCACCATTAACTTTGAAGCTTCTGTTAATATACCACCAGTTGACCTCACTTCTTGAATCTCGTTTCCGTTGACTTCAAACTCACCGTTCGGGTCATGATCTCGAACCATAAACTCCTCAACTATCTTTTGAACCATTTTGACATCATACATTGTTGGTTCACCTTCATTGGCCCGAATCAAAAGATCATGAACCAAAGCCTCCTCAAGTTGTTGACCAATCTTTTTGACCAACTTGATCTTCCCTGTTTCCCCCAAGTCCACCAAAACCGCCATTTTTGAAAGCTGGAGCAAGAAACCACATGAAACGCTACCTTTTTCGGACGGCAAAAGCCCGACGATCGCGTCAACAACCGACCTAGCTCTCGTCATATCACCGCTCGGTATCACACCTTTGTTAAACCCCGGTAATCTTCTAGAAGCAAAAGCTTTTAGCGCTTCTCCAATCACTTCGTGATGTACTAACCCCTTGTTTTTTATATTCACGAGAACCCGTTTGAATAAATCTAGCTCCAGCTCAGCGAGGTCCTCCACCCACCAATCCGTCGGCACCGTCACGCTTCTAATACCTCCGTTTAACATGTGGTTATTCGTTTCTTCCGAAAGATTCTTACGGTTGTAAGTATAAGACCAGTCAACCCTAGAAACATCAACCGATACCTTTGAAGAGATAGCATCGATACAACGACTAACCAGCTTTAGTTCCTCCGACAACATCGGCATAGATCTCGTAGTTTGTAGAACTATGATTGAATCTTTCCAGCTTCTAAAAATACTTGAGTTTAAGAACACGTCGATTTTGTAAATCAGATTTCCCCTCTCCATTGTTTCGTGCATCTCGAGGTATTCGGCTGCACAACGAGCGTTGACGACATTGTACGCGTTTAAGGTTATGGTCATACCATAACAGAATTTGGCACATAACTCGAAAGAAGCGAGACCACCTGGAATGTCGGGAATATCGATTTCATCCCCGTTCCCGGACCCTTCGTTCATGTTTGCTACTAACTTCTGCAATCGAGCACTCTTTGACAACAACGGAAACTGCAAAAAAAATTTATCAATGATTAAATATCAGACGTTTATTCCTTATTGTAGTCGGAAGGCCAGATTTTACCTTGTGAAGATAAAACTTTGCTTCTCCTACGTTGATGATAATATCTGTTGCTAAATCTGAAGCCACATACCTGTACAACAATGAAAACAGAATATTATTTTAACATAAGGTGTTCTACTTCTACTTCTAATGAAATAACCCGATTATTAAAGCGAGAAATTGACATTAATAACCTATAATACAATCAACATGCAGTTTTAACCCAAATCATCTAATGATAACCATTACTAATCAGGCTTTATGTACATGTTTTGACAAGTCAAACAAAATAATTAACAGAAAGCAATGTTAGATAAGATGAATTTGGAACAAAAATTTACCAAACATAGTTGTCATCGGTCTGAAACGAATCGGGTTTGGATCCAAGTTTCATGAATTTCATCTTGAGCTGCCTTTGTTAACCCAATCTGCCTTCACTCCAGAACTTATCTATCCCCACTTTTAACACCATTGACCCCTAAAAATGCAAATAAAACCATCTTCAAGATTGTTTATTTTTTCAAGATTTTCTTGAGCAAAAAACTTTGAAAACAACTTCAAAATGAGAGCTTTTTTTTCAAGATTTCTTGATGGGTATTTTCTTAATGAGATTTTTATGGGTTCTTTTAAATGAGAAAGAAGAAATAAGATCTGAGTAATGTGTGATAAAGAGGGGTGTGTCCTGGTTAACCAGCAAAGCCCACAGACTCCGGGTTAACCCAGGAGACAAACCCAACAGTAACACACACTCCTCTCACTAAACTACCCTTTCTCTCTCTAGAAAACCAGTAGAGAGAGATGAAAATAGACACCCCAGAAGCACAAATCTGACTCAACCCACTTCCTATTTTGTATAATTTCTCTCTAGAAAGAAACTATCACTCTTGCTGTTTCTTGTATCTTTTTTAATAAAATCTTGAAAAAAGATTTTAAAAAACACTTCAAGTTTACATTTTTAATCTTGAACTTGTATTTAAAGATATTATACATTACCTTTGAAACACGGAAAAACAGATGGAAAACAGCATCTTGGAATAAGTTGCATTAAGCCATTGAAAGGGCAGACAACAAGCATCTACTGATCTGTTTTAGTACCAAAGAAAACAATTAAGTAATGGTAAAATGAGAGAAAAAAAAATCAGTTAATTAACTAACAAGTGAACAACAACAACAACCCATATGTATAGATAGATACTCACTAACCAGAATCAAATTTTAAAAAAAAAATGATAAACCCCACTTGAATTCAAGAAACCAAAAACCCACATAAAAATGGTACCAAAACAGCATCTTTAAATATAAAAATGATATTTTGGACCATGTGGTGGAAAAAACAGAGCACCCACATGAACAGTCATTTGAGAGATGATCAAAAATGGAAGCCTTTGGAGGGGGGTAACTGTGTAAAGAGACAAGAAAACAAACACTATGCTATCCCCACAACACCACCCAAACAACAACACAAAGACATAGAGACAGAGATTAGATTAGAACAAGACAAGGTGTTTTCCATATTCTGTGTCCACTAAAAAGCAGAAACCATTTTACACTAAAATCCAATCTCAGTGCTTACACAGTCTTTTAAAGAATCCCACAGAAGAGATTACAGAAGCACTAGTGTTGTCTTTCTTTGTTAAGAATCTTGGGTGGCCTTTTGCTTTTAGTTTTGAAGCCCTAATTTAATTGTTTGAAAGATGAAGGGGTGCTTTCAAGTTGAAATCTTTTTGGTTGGGTGAATCATTTGATGAGGGGTTGTATGTACGTAGTGATTAAGATTAAAGACTCCGAGAGCCCAATCTGCTATGTTATGCACGCCAATGCTGACAATCTGCTTTTTTGTTCCCCCCTTTAAATGTGGACTTTGTACTCTCCTCTCCTCTCCTTGTGTGTAAAATACTAAAATTGTGATTCACACCCCAAGTTTTACTTTTTTTTCTTTCGAGTAAATTACAATTTTGATCCAGTGGTTGTATCATTTTTACCCTTTTAGTCCAAAATAGAATTTTTTAACATCTGAGTCTCTAACGTTTTTTTTCTAACCCTTTTGGCCCCTAACACTAACCTCATACATTAAATATTAGAGGCCAAAAGGGTTAGAAAAAAAGACGTTAGGGGCCAAAAGGGTTAGAAAAAAGATGTTGGGGGCTTAGATGTTAAAAAATTCTTTTTTGAGCTAAAAGGGTAAAAATGATATAACCACAGGGGGCAAAATTGTAATTTACTCTTTTCTTTTTTATAGCGTTTGAAACTAATCCCGGTATTTGAGTGAGCTTCACTGAATAAGATGTCAACTATCTATATTACAATACAGTATAATTTGATTTCCTTAGGTTATGTGGTATGGTAGAGGCCCATCCTTCGAGGATCATCCGTCACGTAAACGCCACGTAAATCGGGTGTGAGAATGGGGCAAAGAGGATGGAGGTAAGGAAATGGGGGATGGGCCTAAAATATATATGTATATGTTGTATGTATAGGTGTGTGAAAGAGAGGGAGGCCCGTCCAAATCGTCGCACCCCCGACGATCTCGACGACGGAGGCACGGCGACGAAGTGGGGGTAATGGAGAAGGGGCAGGACGGTCCCCATACCGTCCAGCCTTAGCGTTTTCTTGGCGTGTAGATTTTTTTAGGACGTATGCTAGATATTACTTTTTCTTGTCACGTTGCTCTTTTATATGTCACGACTTTAGTTTTCTTTTCGCTTTTATGTTAGTGATGGTTTACTACGATAATTATTAGCAATTTGCGTTTAGATGTTGCTTTGAATCTCTTAACCACACCTTTATGTTATTGGGATTACTATAATTTCTGAAGTCGGGATCTCATTAAAAGGGGCATCTATATCTAGTGGGATACAGGAAAAGTTTGCCATAAAACTACCCTCTTAGACTAATAACCAGGGGCGGACCCACATTGAACGGGTCGGGGTGATCGGACCCCAATGTTTTTTAAAAAAATAGTAGAGACGGTGTATTAAATTTTCTATGGACCCCATAAAATAAAATAGCTGGACACCATTCCAATAATAGTGAGACTAGTCTAGCGGTGAAACCCCGTGTTTATCAACAAAAGGTCCGAGTTCGACCCCTCTTTAACCCGTTTTTTGTTTTTTTTTTACAAATCTAATTTTAAACTAGGGTTTTTTATTCCTTTTCAAAACCTACAACAGAGCCATAAGATAAATCAAATGCGCCTTTTCTTCTTCCCAAAGTCAGCAACCCTCCACTCTCCACCCAAAGCCACCAACCATCTCCACCCAAAGCCTCCCTTTCTCTGCCCTCTCCGCCTCCATCCGTGGCTTCGTCGCCCTCTCCTATCATCGGCTGCCACCACTCCCCCGCCATTCCTCTCCACAGGTAAGAACCGTATTTTTTTTCGTTTTGTAAAATCTGATTAAATTTCTTTTAGTTTGGTTAGTACTTTAATATTAAGTGCACTGTGATGAAGTTATGAAGTTTCCGAAATTTTTAGTGCACAGTGATGAAGTTACGAAGTTTTCATCTTATAAAGTGATGAAGTTGTATGCTAAACTGATTTTACTTTTAAAAGTGATGAAGTTAGTACTTTAATATTAAGTGCACTATGAATCTGTGATGAAGTTATGAAGTTTCCGAAATTTTAGTGCACACTGATGAAGTTATGAAGTTTTTATCTTATAAAGTGATGAAGTAATGATCGGTGCATTTTAGGTACACCTTATTTGATACTAATTATTTAGTAAAATGCAGTGATCTTGTATTAAATGTTTTGATTTGATTTGTCATTATATATGTTTAAGATTAAAATGAACTGAAAAGATCCTATTAACCTATTCAAATGAAACATAGTGAAATTAATTGGTTTAATTAGTTTTAAGTGAATTGAATTGCCATTTAATTGATGCAAACCTATTCCAACGAATATGTGGACTAAAGTTAATTGGAATTTGAGCTAAATTGTTATTTTGATACATTGGTATACTTTGTTTTCCAGGCCACCATTTAGATCAAGTATTCACGTGGGATTTTATTTATTGTTCATCAACATCAATTATATCAATGATAAAAAGAGTCACGCAGACTTTATTCTTGTGGGACGAATTGGAGGCAGCCAATATAAGTGGAGGGGTATTAATTTCACATAGAGGATATTATATTGAGATCATCCATAAATATTTGCGGCCGATTAACACATCACCCATCAGCAAACAATATATACACACGCATACATGTTGGACGTGTGGGCCGCACATGGGCTGAATATCTTGGACTTTACGTGAACAGTAGGCTTAGGAGGGTTGGTGAGAGGCTTTATCATTCTCATATAGAGGATCGATTGGGGAGCCATAGAGAATTGGGGGAGGGGGCTCTAATCACTGATCGACATCAATCACTAGTCATCCGCACATACGGTACCAATCATGTCTTCATCACTATCTCAAGCTTGTGAGGCCAGTCGGCATGGGCATCGTTCACGGATCATCCTGGGTCGGCGACGATCCAAACACCGTGCCGACCCCCCCCCCCCCCCGGTCCCGTCTTGAACGTCGGGTTCTAGACGTTTGCGACGATCCAAAGTGGTGGGGCCCGGATCCATTGTGACCGTTCAAAATAAAATAAAAAATTAATTTTCTAATAAACATTAAATATCAAACGGTTATAATTCAAAATATACCCCAATTCACTTCCATTTTTATAAATACTCACCTCTTTAACCATTTTTTCCACAACTTTTCACCCACTACCACCCCATCTCTCTCACATTTTATAAACCACTCTTCCCTTTTTATAAAAACTCATCATATTTTATACCGTTTTTTACACACTACCACCCCATTTCTCGCTAAAAAATTATCATGGCTTCACCCATGTCTTCCATTTCTTCTATTTCTTCTATGTCTTCATCGGGTTCGTCTGCGTGGTATTCATCATCTTCGGAAGAGGATGATATTATGCACAACATGATTATGAACGCGGCTCAAGTCTTCATGGCGGCTGATCAAGGGTCGTCCCAACGGGTAACTAGACGAGCAAAATATAACCGAGACCAAGAAGGTATTTTACTTTTTTTTTCCATATGTTTTATATAGATTTGAAAATGTATTTTATAATTAATTTCATTTATGTTTCGTTTTAAATTTATAGCCGGCCACGCTAAACTACTAGCCGATTATTTTGCCGACGAACTCGTGTACCCAACCGAGATTTTCCGACGTCGGTTCCGCATGAGTCGTCCACTGTTTTTACGTATTGCAGGCGACATGGCCCAGTCTGATCCGTTTTTTACATTGCGGAACGACGCTAGGGGGCTAAGGGGTTTCAGTAATTTACAAAAATGCACGTCGGCCATTCGCCAACTTGCGTACGGTTACGCACCTGATGCATTAGACGAGTATATTAGGATGATGACTAGGACCAACTTAACCATGCCCTCTAGTTTTGGAGGATGGACCAATCTTGGGAGGATGATGACGTGGCGCATACGTGGCGGATCATCCTCAAGGATGATCCATCAACCATACCCACTAGCCTGATCGCGTCCATTCAACAATGAGCAGCTAGTCTTGTCGGTTTCACCCCGGTGTAGATGTTGTAAGATTTCTAGGGTTTATACATTTGTATTTTAATTTGGTTTTGTGACAAATTGTTTAGTATTTGAAACTTATGATAATTGTCGTGCATTTGAATTGAATTTGTGAATTGTCGAACGATGATAAAGTTATGACTTTGCGAAATTAATTTGTGCACTTATGCCTTATCGTAGGTTAGGATTTACATGTCCGAGGCAACGAAGTGCATTACGGTCCGTTGTCTATGACGTTGATAGCAATTGGCACCTAAGCTTCGTGATAGTAATCCGTTAATCACTATATGCAATTGAATCAAGTTAAAACATGTAGGAACCCTAGGTCTTGCAATTATCGAACCGGGTGTGATCTGTATTCTCATTTCTTGTTTCAACTTTTTAGTTTAGTTTACAATTTTAGTTAATATTCAATTGATTTCGATAACATCAATTTGTCGGTTCATTTCGATTTAATTTAAAAACTAAACAAATAAATAAAAATAGCAATCTTCATAATCACTTTGTACATTATTTGTAAATAGTCTAACTAATCGAACGGGTCGTGCGATACTGACCACATGCTCTTCGTGGATACGATACCCGACTTACTCTAGCTACCTAGGTTTAATTGGGTTTTTGACTGATCGGGACGACACGGTCACGTCAAGTAACATATACTATTAAAATCTGATTTTACTTTGTATGCTTTGAATTTAATTTAGAATCTGAGGTTTATTATCTTAAAGAGACCTTTTTGCCTATGTATGTAACGGATCGTTTTCAAAAGATGAAAGCTCGTAGGGAACAACTCTAAAAGTTTATGATGTTTCTTTTTCGTTTCGAATGACATCGTATTTTTATTACTGTGTGTTTTCTAATGAGTAACGATTATATAATTTTGTTACGGTATTATATTTTGTTATGTTCCTTGCTCCGACCCGACCCAAATACCCAAAAATTCTGAACACCGAAAAAAGTGGACCTCGTTGGAAAAAAAATCCTGGGTCTGCTGTGACAACCCGTGATTTACGGCTCTTAATTACGTGATTAACAAGTGATTAACGCGATAATAATTAGTGTTTACAGTGCAAATTAACTTAATTAGGCCTTTGGAATGCCTAGGAACGTTTATCGGACTTTACAGTGCGTGTATGGTGATTAACGGGGAATCTGCTGAACACTACGCGACAACGAACTGATGCCGTACAAAATGCTGTCAACGCCGACAAATATTAAATTTTTTACGATATATATTAGCTTCGTAATAAAATTTTTGTGACTACAGTCGAAACCGGATAGAAAAACGGATTAAAGACGGCAACGATACAATTTTTCGCGATTATTACCGTGATCGACAAACGGGCGTGCAAACAACGACTACCGACCGTATTTTTGTGTATTTTAATTTTTGACGTTAAACGGAGTTCTGGTTTTGACAACGGGTCTCGTAGGAATTACGGGCCGCTTACGCACGAGAAGGGCTTGTGGGCCCTGGGCCCAAGCCTAAACCTATACATAATATATTAAGATCTCTAGAAATCTACTCAAGACTTGTGAATCTATACAAAATCCTAGTAAATCTCTGCAAGAGATTTGTAAAATCTCTAAAGATCATATAAGATCTCTTTATAAGGAACCTTACTTCCCTCAATCTCTTATGTCTGCAACTTGAGTTCCAACACACATACATAAAACCTTCTCCTCTTCACAAACATCCACAGACCTCACACCCCCCCCCCCTCTCGAGTTCGACACAGCAGACCCCCAACACCTTCACTTTCCCCTCTCGACCTCCATTACCGATGAGACACCCCCTCCGATCTTCGTGATTCCGAGCAACAGGACCGACCACCACCACCACAGTCCGGTGGTGGTGCGACGGTGGAGACAGAAACGGAGAGAGAGAGAGAAGAGACAAAGAGATAAAGATCGAGAGAGAGAAACAGCGGGATGACCGTTCCGGCAACGATCCGCCACTCGCGGCGGCGGCGGCGACGGAGGAGACGGCTGCGGAGCTTCGATGACAGGTTTTTCCGGTAAAACACCCCCGTTTCTCATTAATTCTTGCAAAAACTTGAAGATGATTATGCTGATGATGTTCGGTTCACATTTCGGGACATTTCGGGATTCCGGGTCATAGATGGCTTTGGGTCAGGTTCGGTCGGTCAACAAGTCAACAGATTCGGAGTTCGGTTTAGTGTTTGGCTCAACTCGGTTTGACTCGATCAACCGAGTCAACTCAGTCAACAGAGATGTTCGGGACAGATTCGGTTCGGTCAGGCGGCTCGGGCAGGCGGTTCGATTAACTCAGTCAGCGAGTCGACTCGGGACAGACAAGTCCACTCGGTTTGGTCGGTTCGGGTCAGATTAGGAAGCGGTTCGGTCGACTCGGTCAGACTCGGTCAAACTCAGTCAACTCAGTGAGTTGACTCGGTCAGCTCGGTTTTCGACACGAGAAGATGGTAAAGATTTTACGGCGCAATACATTTCATTATTCTTATAATTTTATTTATTTCGTGAACGAGCTCGACCGATACTTTTAGCGACTATTTACACTTTAGTTTGGCATATTTGATGAAAAACTATATATATTGCGTGAATTGATTGAATTTTGATAAAAATAGCGACAACTTGTGTTGTCGGGGCGTCCAAAAACAGAGGAAACTCTGCCCGTTTTTCGAGAAAAACCCGTAAACAAAACACGTTTTATTATGAGACGAAACTTTTATCCGAGGAGCTTTTATAAAGACAAATACGAATGTAAAACCTCTTTCGACAACAACTTACAACTTTCGATATCAAAGATTCGGAAATTATTTACAACACATAAATATAGTTATTATATTTATTTTAAACTTCGAAAATTCGACGAATCTTTTATGAAATCAATATAATTATTTGTATTGTTTCAAATGCCGAACACGCCTTCGTTTTATAAAATAAATATATTTTTATATATTTCAAGTATCAAACGACACGAATTCGTTTTTAGAAAAATAAATATAGTTTGTATATTTATTTCAAGTATCATACAATACGAATTCTCTTATTAAAATAAATATGATTTTATATTTATTTCAAACGCCTAAACGGCATGTACACATCTTTTGATACTTTTCACGGGAGACGCGATACATGATACGAGTTTGTTATATGATATTTTCATAGAAATATTCTTTTATACACGTATGACTACTCGAGACGGCTAACACACTTACAACGATATATTTATATATTTTTATATAAATATTTATTCATTTTAAGTCTCTCGGAAACTACGTCTTTTTCAAGACTTATTAAATTGCTACTGACATTAAACGAGACTTAACACGTATGACTTAATCTTTTCCATTAAGTTAACAACTTACCGTTGAATCGTTCGATCAATGATTCGGTAGAGCTCGGTGACACGTAGTTTGTTACTACGTTTATTTAGAAACTTATTAGATATTCCGTGTTAGGAATATTGTAGAATGCACGCTAGCTAGTCTCATCTTGGAAACGACATCACGAGGTCGTAATTAGCTCGCTTTGCACAAGAATATTCAGGTGAGTTCATAACCCCACTTTTCACGGTTTTACATTTTCATAAATGCTTTCGGGGTGGAAAGACATGCACGTTTTCAGAAACATACAAAGTTTTCGAATAAATGAAAACTCATATTTCTAAATCATATTACAAAGGGATTTCGAGGAACTCAAATGATTTACGAAAGGTTTATACTAAACATACCGGTTTTTACAAAACAAATGCGTATTATCGAAAGGTGAATGATTTTTCATGACTAGGGATGGGATCATCTGGTGATAATATTGAGGAAGGATCAGTCTTAGAGACTGGGGGAGGATCAGTCTTAGAGACTGGGGTAAAATACATGTACAACGATTTCAGACACTTACAGACATTTTTATACATAGTATGGTTAGCGTAAGGAGGGTTACTACTTAGATCATGTGAGTGGGTAGGCGGGAACTGGAGGCCATTAATCCTCATTGTAGGACCGAGGGGCACAATGCGGTAGATCTATCTGGGTGTAGCGAGCCCAGCCCCAGGCCCAGCAGAACGGACCTCGGGGTGACTATGTACTCGATGCACAAATCCGCTAGGTTTGAGTCTTCCTACTTGCACTTCACACATATCAATGGCCTTGCAAACCATTGGTGATCTCTTTTTCCTTATCTGCTACATACCAGGGATTTTATACTTACGGAAACTTCTTGTTCATACAAATTAACTACCATGTTTTATACAAATTTAAAGCATTATGCGGGTATGGAGTCAAAGTCAGGTGGGCATTGACGGTTATGCGAACATTACAAATACAAGGCTTTACAAATACAGGGTTTTATGAACATAACGTGTTACAAACACAACGTTTCCATATAACTTGGCAAGAAAATGATTTTTTTTATTCATTTTCTCAATACTATTTCAAAAACCGGTTATTCCAAATATTTATTTCAAATCTTTCACAATACCAAAGATTTATTTCAAACCTTTCACAACTCAAAAGATTTATCTCAAATCTTTTACGAACAAACTATGAACTCGCTCAACTTTATGTTGATTTTTCGCATGTTTCTTTCTCAAGTTACAGTTCTAAGACAAGGCACGGTTGGAATAGGAGAACCATCGAGAGTCGAGTACTTAGCAGGCGTTCAATTTCTTGAAAGACTTAGCTTATTTGCTTCCGCTGTGCAATGAAGATACCAGTCCAGTCACGCCAGCTCTGATAATTTCGGGGTGTGACATCTGCCACTGTTAATAACTTTGCTTTGAGTGATATTTTACTAAGTAAGTTTGTATTATTTTAATATGAATTTTCTTTTGAAATGGCAATATGATTTAGTTTATACAGCTTAGATTAAATCATTTTTAGATTCTGTTAAATCAAATTTGACTGTCCAGGCTCTGATACCAATTGTTAAATCAAATTTGACTGTCCAAGCTCTGATACCAATTGTTAGGATCGGAGGCTCTCATGATTGTGTTTGTTTGTATAATTTGAACAAATCAAATAGAAATGAACAGAGTTTAAGTGCAGCGGAAATGAACAACAAACTTTGTAAACACAATCAAAGAGAGAAATAGTTTTGATAAACACATGCTTTACAATAAGTCGAAAGATTCACAAAACAAATCAAAAGATTACAAGCATGTTTACAAACTAAACTCCCCCTCAGCCTGATACTTCATGGTTGGTTGCACAAGATGAAAGGATTGAATTGATGAGAAGAACTCACTCAAAACGATCAAATGTAACAGTACAGAGTACATTTATAGGCAAACCAAAACCGTTGAGGCATCTCAGCTGACGTCACCATGAAAGCGACGTCTAACAGCCTAACAACCTGTAACAACTGTTCATATACAAACACTGCTAATCTTAACCACTGACTACAGATGACACACTAAACTACTGCTTTCTCTTTACATCAGTGCTTTCCTCAAGGTTGATCAGTCCTTGATTGGGCAGTGCTTTGTCATCAGTAGATTGAACCAGCAGTGTTTACTTCTTAGCAGTCTTCAGGGCTTCATCAATAGTTAGAAGAACAGCAGCTGTTGTATACGGACAGTGGATAGAGGACCATCAGATGTTATAATCACTTTCAAGGGAGAAGTCTAGTATAAACAACTGCTTATTATGAATCCACTGTTGTGAACCAGTTTTGGCTTTCATTATCTGTTCCTCTGGTAGGGTTCAATCCCAACAGATTCCCAAACTTTGACTAACAATTTAACCATAAAGCTGGAGGGTGTGGTGTAAAGTTTTTAGGGGCTTTATCATGCTACATCAGTGCCATGTCACATAGGGGGCTTTAAAGTCATTCCCTCTTAACTTGCGTGCAATGGTTGATTGATTGATTGATATCATATGAGCCCCACCAGCCTTTCCCTTTAACACTCGTTAGCACGCTGGCGGGGATGCCATAGCGCCCCCTTGTTAACGATGGTGGTGTGGTTGATAACGCCCCGGGGCGCTAAAAGGGCTGACATGGCGAGATGGCGCTAAGCCACACCCTGTGGCCTAACGATTCAAAGATGAGAGAAACGTGAACATGGCGGGAATACTTAACCCGAAACATTTGAACGGTCTGGGAGCATAATTGGGATGATATTAATTATAAGTTTATGTTTTTGGGATAGATGCAGTATTAGGTATATGTCACATGGATGCATCAATTATGCGTATAAGGCTAGACATATTAATATATTATATAATTTAAAAAAAATTAATAAATGTATTTGAAAATAGCTAACAACTCGAATTTATTCAAATGTTGAATAGTTAGAAGTGCAAGGAAGTATTTCATATTTCACGTTGATTTAAAGGTAAGCATAAAACGGTTTACTAGTAGTGAAAATCTCAGGGAGTAATGCTTAACCACACAATACATAAAGTCATAAACCGTCATAATGAGAAAGCTGAAACAATAGTATGATCCACAAAGAAACTCACATATCTTTTTTTTTTTTTTTTTTGGAAGGTGACTTTCTCTATACAGGACCGAATTGGTCACCGGGGTCATGTCGAAGACATTCCCCCGTTAGCCCCGCTCTTACGGACGCGATGTTCGATCGGGCCCCGGCCGGTGCGTAAGCTGACTTCCGCCCGGAAACCATACTGCCCCCACACGAGAGACTCGCTGGGGTAACAGCTGGGTAAAACCGGGTTGCCCTCAGGACCGCACCATGCCTCGGTAGGAACGATCCATCATTGGGACCCCCCCCCCCCCCCCGCCCCCAAAATGCCGCAGCCGAGAGGAAGCCGGCCCAACCACCACATGGGAAACCAGCTGGGCTGGAAGGGGGTCTATCAATTTTATACCATAACTTATCATAGCTAAAATGATTTTATAATTGGGTCATAATGAGAAAGTTGAAACAATAGTATACTAAACAGTTCGAAGGACCAGCTTTAATAAACAAAGGATTAACACATGGTAAAATCTTGTTTTAATATGGTGTATACGGGTCGTATAAGGTTATACGGCCTGTATAGAATAAAATGAACTAACAAAGTTTATGGGCACCAGTGGCGAAGCTTGAAAAAAAAGTTCAGGGGTCGGAAGGTAACGGACCTAAAAAAAATTTCTATCGCGTAGTTTCGAGGTGTATGTTCGGGTCGGACGTCGGTGATTCGATTCGGGTCGAGTCGGGTCGGGTCAAACATTAATATCAGATAAAAAACTTTTCTCAAACATTAAAAAAGTTGTCATTTTATTATTCCCCATAGTATAATCTAATAACAAAACAAGTTAACAAATCACCCTAAATTTAAAACTCTAATTTCTATCTAAATCAAATCACAATAAGAGCATCCACAAAAAGCATGTATTTTGGTGATGTTTTTAAATGCCACATGGGCAGTTGCCCAACCAATAAAACCATTTCTCTCTTATGACCCTCTCACAGACTATAAAAACACAATTTATGTCTCCTCTCTCTTCACTCTCACTCACATAACCCATTTTTTCTCATTTTTCCTCACATACACCATCACACTCTCTTTCCTCCAACTCATCATCTCTCTCATCCACATCACCTTCTCTCTCGTTAAAAATGCCAAAAAAATAAGCTTATTGTGGATGCTCTAAGATTAAACAAATAAAATTAGACATAGTTACAGAAAGATTCAACAAGTTTAGGGCAAAAATTCGGACCAATTTCACCCCTAATTGCAATCTAAATCACATAAATTGCAGCCCTAAATTAAACCTAAAGATAAAAAACACATACCTTTAACCTTATGAAGATTGAAGAAGTCGAACAAGAGTACAAGACCACAACAACGAGCGCGTTTTGGCTTCTGTTCTCGAACAAGAAGCTGAAGTCGAACAGTTCTAAAACCTGCGTTTTCCTCCTTCTGCAATTCTGGCTTATGGCTTCTGTTCTTCTGGTCGATGTCCCAAAGTAAACGAATTTGGGGTTTTTTTTTTGATTGGGTGGGCTTTTAAGTTGGGCTATATAATGATTTAATTTGTGTTATATAATATACATTCTAGTATTCTACCAAATATAATGATTTGGGCTATAATATTTGGGCTAATTAAATATTTTATTTGGGCTATATAAATAAAAAAAATTAAAACCGGGGGGTAGATAACGTATATACCTAAAATTCTTTTTTTATAAAACCGGGGGTCGAAAACGTATATACCTACAAAATCCTATACGAAACGTACATATATAACATTAATGACCGAAAAGTTCGGGGGGTCGGGCGCCCCTCCCCGCCTCTTAAATCATGTGCCCCGGGTGGGCACAACATGTGTCAGTTTATATTATTCATACGGGCCGTATAACTTTATACGGCCCTGAAACGCCCACTTTCCATAGAGTCAAAAATCAATACATTAACGACCAAAATCATGACCCAATTTAAACTTTTTACATATCAATAAAACGAACATAAAATTCCTTACAAAAACCATTGCGTTTTAAACATTTACCACCAACTAGAATTTACAAGACATAACATATTAAGGTTTTAAGTCTAACTACTAAACATAAGCTAGTTACAACAAAAGTATTTTGACCCATTAACATCGTTACAAAAGTTTCGGAAGCGCATGGAGGGCATTCTAAGTGTGTTCGATCCGAGCAAAGCATGACCATTTAGACTTGAGTTTTACCTACATCACAACATCAAAAGTTAATATCATTTAAACTTAATTCCTTCCTAATAATATAAGATTTTAACTCACGAATAATATGACAATTATGCCATTTGCGTAACCTTACAAGTTCGCTTGTTAGCTAGTACTAACGTTCTTTTACTTGAATACGTTCATGATGTAGACTTCATACCAACATTCTTATTCTTTCATTCTAAACCGTTCGACCCGTTCGTGAGGGGTCTAACATATATTCATTCTTTGCATATCATTCTAAAATATCCGACCCATTCGTAATGAGTCTCTTACATGGTTCTTCTCTTATCAATTACATTTGTCACAATAGATAATGAAAAGCAAAACTATAATAAAAACCATGATCGTACAAGTAGCGTGCCTCGTTCTTGATTCCCTTGTTGCTTCGCGTGGCTTGAACTTTCTTCCTTTACACCTATACATAACCATTCATACTTAGAATTCATTCCTTATACACATTTACATACATCCTTTGATAAGACATCATATATTTTAACGCCTATTTCATAAGCACATTCAAATCATGATTTTTACATAAGGTTTATGACTAACATGGCTGAATTCCTAATTGAGGCATTTCATCAAACACTTGGTGTGCACAACATCAACAAAGCATAAGGTACAAGTGTTCATAGCATAGTTCTACTTGTTCATTTCCTAGATTATCAAATTTAATCAAATTCATACATTTCTTTCATCCTACATCAACTTATCTAATTTCTCTATTACATACAAGATCATACATCAAATTACAACTATTTGCATTTATTTAATCATCATGTTCATCATACTTTTACAAAAAGTGGGTATATACCTCAAATCATTCAAATAATCGAAATCAAACAAAATTCTTATTCTATTGTGTAATCCTAACTCATAATTACACAAGATTTCCACATGAATTCATGATTGGGTGAAAACCCACTTTCTACAAATCACCAAATCAAAAATTTTGACTTACCACTTGTTGGACAAGCTTAGATGGTTAGAGATTTGAGTTCATGCATTAGTTTTGGCTCTTAATTCCCTTCTAATCTTGTGAATTTCTGGAAACAAGGGTTTCTTCTTGGTTCTTTGCTCTTGGTCGATCCACAGAACACACCCACTGTGTGTGTTTTGTGTTTTATTTGTTTATTAATAACTTTCATTTATTTTTGCAAGTTCAGCCCCTCTAATTCTAGTTGTTGTTTATTATCACACTAACTTTCATTCTTTCTAAACTAATATCACATTCTTTTAACTTAGTTAATATTGCATAATTAGACATTTAAGGTAAAATAAATAAATTGCATATTTTTGGGGTGTTACAAGTCTACCCCCCTTAAAAGATGTTTCGTCCCCAAAACCTTAATACGTACCAAATAATGTCTGGTAGTGCTCCCGCATCTCATCTTCTAGTTCCCAAGTAAGATCCGATCCCTTTCGATGTTTCCATTACACTAAGACTTGCTTTATAGCCTTGTTGCGAAGGTGCGTTACCTTGGAATCCTTGATAGATATCGGTCTTTCAACGTAGTTCAATCATTCATCCAATTCGATATCATCGAGGGGCACGTACGCCATCTCATCCGCTAGGTACTTCCTCAATTGTGACACATGAAATGTGTCATATATCCCATCGAAGGTTGGCGGTAATTCCAACCGATATGCCACTTTCCCAACTCGAGCTAAAATCTTGAAAGGTCCTATGTAACGGGGACCTAGCTTTCCTCGTTTACGGAATCGGATTATACCTTTCTACGGAGAAACCTTCAATAACACGTGATCCCCTATTTGAAACTCAATAGGAAGTCTTCTTCGATCTGCATAGGCTTTTTGTCGGTCTTGAGCCGCCTTTAAACGGGCTCGCACGAGATCAATCTTCTCGTTAGTCTTAGCTACTACGTCGTTGGGCACAATTTCTCTTTGTCCCACCTCTCCCCAACAAATAGGAGTTCTACACTTCCTCTCGTACAACATTTCATACGGTGCCATTTGAATGTTGTTATGGTAGCTATTGTTGTACGAAAATTCCACCAACGGCAAGTGGTTGTCCCAACTTCCCCCGAAATCTATGACACACGCTCGTAAGATATCAATGAGCGTTTGAATGGTTCGCTTAGATTGACCATCTGTTTGGGGGTGGTAGGCGGTACTGAAGTGTAGCTTCGTACCCATACTCTCATGGAACCCTTGCCAATATCGGGATGTGAACCGGGTATGTCGATCTGACACAATGGATACAGGGATTCCATGACGAGATATTATCTCGTTAATGTGACAACCCAAACTTTCAAGGTCAGTATCTCATCGTCACGTGATCCTGTTTCTTGTTATTTCTCTTTCATATCCCTTACGACGATAGAACTTAGTAAATACTTCTGACGGTAATATAATTGCTAAGCGTTTAATGTGTATGTGTGTGTGAATTGGGCCGAACTTTGTGTCGTGTATATGGTTGGGCCGCACCCCAGACTATTGAAGCCCACCCTTTAATCTCTAGTGTTGGCTGTCTTGCCAATGTATTTCGGCTGATTTGGGCTCAAGTCCATTATCACGGCCCAAAGGAGGAACTGCCCAAACATGTGTATTAATTGTGTATACGTAACATGTCACGGCCCCCGACCCGGTTTGACCCGTTTCAGGAGCCGCGGGACAGAAATCCCGTGGTATTTAATTAATTGAGTTTAACAGCAGAAGTTTAACATCAGGATCTTTTTAGAGCTGAAATATTTCCCGATTATTTTATTTCACAACGCGGGATAAAACCCCGGTAATTTACAATCATTTGATTTCACGAAGAAATCTTTTATTTTACAAAACATGTTTCTTTATTTTATACTGAGCCACTTCCTTTAAGCTTGTAGTGCTGTATGGTACTTTTCCTGGTTCATAACAGGTCACCTGAAACATGTTTGAAAAAGGTTTTGTCAGCGGGAAATACTGAGTGAATCATTCTATTTACATAAAATGATGCATAGTTATTAATTACAGCATAAGAGCGATTACAATGGCTTCTATCTTATTTTTATCTGGCGCCGTGTCACAATGGTGACATGTCACAATGGTGACGATGGTCATACCACTATTAGATCAATGAACCTAAATAGTGATGATTATCCCTAGTAGGTCAATGAACCTAACTGGGAGAAAATTAGTAATGTGCACAATACCCCACTAGCCAGTAATTCAAGATATCCACGACTTAGTCCCTGTAATTATAACCTTGAAAATAATTTGAGGTATTGTAAAATAGTTGATAAAAAGAGAATGACTCACATTGCAGATTTAATTTGAGCAGAGTCTAGCCTACTGATTAGCCTTTTTAACCTAAATTTAATAACAGGCACACAATTCTGGGTTAGTAATCAATACATCATTTACGATAACTCACGAGATCAACCCTCACAACGAATGACAAAGTGCTATGCTTAAACATCCATCGAATTAATGACTAATGACAAAGCATCACCCTAATGTGGGCAGCACTTAAACATCCATTGAGTACATTGATCGATCGGACAATGAATCGTAATAGCGATCGAGTTAATACCCTGATTGCGGCGTCGATTAGTGATCCGTGTGTGTTAATTGTGGTAAACAGAGCATAACTCAGTGTATCTTTCGAAGTTTTACGTCGAACTGAAATCAGGAATCAAGTCCCAAGCCCCTGTATTTATAGCTTAAATTGACATCTCCCGCGTGTCGCAACAGAGACACCTGCATCTGTCGCGTGTCGCCTGAGGTGACATTTTTAGGGTAGGGTAGGTACGTGTCCAACTAGCTCAGGTGAGTCGACAATTCGTTAAAATTCAATTTCCACGTAAATCTGTAAAGATAATATCAACTAGGTTTTACCCCCCCTGAGTTTTAGGGCCCTGATTCTAATTCCGATTGTTCTGAAAATTTTAGGGTTTGTTCAGAATCAATTGGGTGTCTCAATTAGGGTTTCCTATTGGTCAATTAAAATAATAATTAGTACTTTTTAATGAGAGTTGTTACATTCTCCCTACCTTAATAAAAAATCTCGTCCTCGAGATTTACTGGAATAATTGAGGATACTTTCGCTTCTTTTCTGATTCCAGTTCCCAAGTGTATTAGGGTCCTATCTTTGAATCCCACTTTTCTTGAACTAACACTAATCATTTATGTTTTTGAGAAATTTGATCTTTCTATCTTCTATCTGAAGAGGTTTCTCCACAATTTTTTTAAACTTTTCGTTTACCTCTATATCTTGGAGAGGTAATACCAAAGATTCGTCAGATAGACATTTCTTGAGATCGGATACATGAAATATATCATGTATTCCAGTTAACTCTTTTGGTTATAGTAAACGATAAGCAACTAATCCTATACGTTGGATCACTGAAAATGGTCCTACGTATCTGGGACTTAGCTTTCCTTTCTTACTGAATCTAACAACTCCTTTCCAAGGAGAAACTTTCAACAGTACTTTTTCTTCAACTTAGAATTCTAACGGCTTACGTCGATTATCAGCATAGCTCTTTTGATGATCTCTAGCCGTCTTCAGCCTTTTCTTCGTGATACTGAATATCATAGTCGTAGTCACTTAGGATTTTCATCCATCTCCTTTGCCTTATGTTTAATTCTTTTTGCCCAGATATATATATATATCTTAAATTCTTATGATTTGTATAGACAGTAAACTTACTTCCATACAGATAATGTTTCCAAATCTTAAGGGCAAAAATTATGGCTCCTAATTCTAAGTCATGTGTGGTATAGTTTTCTTCGTGCTTTTTCAATTGCCTTGATGCATACGCAATTACCTTTTTGTGTTGCATTAACACATATCCAAATCCTAGCTTTGAAGCATCACCTTATACTTTAAAATCTTCTGTTCCTTCTGGTAAGGCTAAGATTGGTGCATTTGTTAATTTATGCTTTAAGATCCTAAAGGCTTCTTCTTGTTTAGGTCCCCATTCAAACTTAACTGTTTTACAGGTTAGCTTAGTTAATAGTATAGCTATCTTGGAAAATTCCTTAATAAACCGTCTATAGTATCTGGCTAAACCTACAAAATTCCTAATTTCTATTGAGGATTGCGGAATCTTCCATTTGGTAATTGCTGTTATCTTATCAGGATCTACGTGAATACCTTCATGATTCACCATATGACCTAAAAATTGCACTTCTGGCAGCCCAAATTCTTACTTCGAGAAATTGGCGTAAAGCTTCTCTTTTCTTAAAAATGCTAAGAGTGCATGCAAGTGCTGACAATGTTCTTTTTGGAATAAATAAGTATATCCTCGATGAAGACAATTACAGATTTATCCAAATATGGTTTATAGATCCTATTCATTATGTCCATGAATGCTGCAGGTGCATTCATTAATCCGAAGAGCATGATTGTAAACTCGTAATGACCATACCTATTCCTGAAAGCAGTTTTAGGTATGTCTTCCTCTTGTACTTTCAATTGATGATATCCGGAATGTAAGTCGATCTTAGAAAAATATCTATCTCCCTGGAATTGATCGAATAGATCGTCAATTCTAGATAATGGGTATCGATTCTTAATTATAACTTTATTCAATTCTCTATAATCAATACACATTCTCATCAACCATCCTTTTTCTTAACAAACAATACTGGTGCCCCCCCATAGGGATAACTAGGTTGTATGAAACCTTTACTTAATAATTCATCTAATTGCTTTTTCAATTTTAATATTTCTATGGTTGCTAACCGATAAGGTGCCTTGGTTATCAGTATAGTTCCTGGAATTAGATGAATCCTAAATTCTACCTCCCTAACTGGTGGTAATCCTGGTAACTCTTCTGGGAATACATCTGGGTATTCTGAAACTACAGAAATTTCCTTAAGTTCTTTATCTTTAGTATTAATGATTACTGAAATCATATATACTATTCCTTGCTTTCGCTCATAATTAGCAACTTTCATTACTAATATGAACTTTATGGGTTTACATGGCTTATTTCCTGTAATCATTATTACTTCTCCAGTGGGTGCACAAATTTCTATGGAATTCTTATCACGGATAATTCGAGCATGATTGTTTACTAACCAATCCATTCATAATACAACATCGAATTTCAACTAATTTCATAGATAATAGGGTTGCAGAAAATTTATGACTTAAAAGTTCTATTTCTATGTTTTGCAGAACTTTATTTATTTTAACTGAATTCCCATCTGCCGTTTCTACTGTAGAAATTTGCCTAATACTGGTTAAAGGTAAGTTAAGAGTTTGACAGAATGAAGTATTTATAAAACTTTGGTTTGTACCAGAGTCAAATAATACTTTTGTGTAAACGTTGTGAACTAAGAACGTACCGGCTATCACATCTGGAATGAGCTCTGCTTCCTGAGCAGTCAGTTGGAAGGCTCTTACATTCTTTTTTGCTCCTTCTGCAGGTTTAGCTTTATTGTCAGATGATTTGTTTAGTTTTGGACAATCTGGCCAAAGATGTCCAGCTTCTCCACAGTTGTAGCATACTGAAAATTTCTTCCTCCTGCAGTCTTCTTCTTGATGCCCCGGAATTTTGCAAAAATTGCAATATCCTTTGCATCTTCCAAAATGCTTCCTTTTGCAAGAATTGCAAAATAGACTAGTAGAAGATTGCCCATTCCCTCTTTTCTTGAAATTGTTATGGTTATCCGGACGGAATCCTTGGGTAATCTTTTGGGCTACTTCCTTCCTTCTATTTTCTTGTCTTGTCCGTACTAGTTCGTCAGTCAGAGTATTGGCTAATTCTACCGCATCATCAATCGTGCGAGGTTTTGCAGCCTTGACGATATTACAGATTTCGGAAATCAATCCCCAAATATAACGAGAAATAAGTACCGGCTCTGGCGAAGCCAGGGTTGGTACCACTCGAGCATATTCGAAGAATGTCGAAGTATAACCGCGACAATCTACATCCACCATCCGGTGGGTTAGAAACTTATTTGTCATTTGTTCCTTTTCGTACTCGGGACAGAATTTTCTTTCTACAAAGCTCTTAAATTCTTCCCAGTTCATAGCATACGCCATCCTTCTTCCTTTTGCTTGTAACACCGTATTCCACCATTCTAGCGCCCCTTCTTTGAAAAGGTTTGACGCGTACATGACCTAATCATCCTGAGCACATTTACTTATGGCAATTACTGCCTCGGTTTTCTCTAACCAACGCAGTGCCGCAGTTGCTCCTTCATTGCCTGCAAACTCAGTGGGTTTACAAGCAAGAAATTCTTTGTAAGTGCAACCAGGCATTGCAGCTTTCCTTTTCTTAGGGAGCGGAGCTTGTCGTGGTTCATTATCATGATTAACATGATCATTGCCTCCGTTTACGCTATTACTGAAGTTATCTTCAGAAATACGTTTGCTAGGAACGATTTGTTGCGGTTCTATTGGATTTTTAACAGCAGCAACGATTGCTGGAATAGCGTTGGCTATCCCTTGAGCAATTATTTCTGGAATAGCGTTGGCTATCCCTTGAGCAACGATATTTTCTATATCTTGCCTAGTCATAAATTGATCCCTCGGTTGTTGCTCAAATTGATTAACCTCATTAACTGGTTCATTACCCACGTTTGCCATCTGGTATGTAATTTTTTATTAGTATTAAATAAATAACAATTATACACAATATCATCATACAAATTTCACAATACACATATAGCCAAAACTATCGATTTCTCGATTCCTATTTTTATTTTATAGTATGCATCAATACATACTATTATCTTACAGAGTTTTATTGGTAGTGATTTTACAAACTGATTTTTACTATTACTATTATACAATTACAGTTCCATAATCCCCTATCCTTTGTCAGATAATATTCTAGTAACGGCGTTCCCTCTCGTCGTATTTTCAGGAGATCTGTCCCCCAATCTCTTGGATCCTATTCTCAGCATCCATTAGTTCTTCACCAAAGTGGAGGAGTTCAGCCATATTCTCGTTACTCATTGGTGGATTTGGTAAAGGTTCTGGATTGAATTGAGGAAAAAGCTTATAGGGATGGTTTTGTAACTGTATTTCATTAGTCAACCATTCGTCTATTTGCGAGTGGATTGAAGGGTTTGGAATAGCTGGTTCTAAGTTCATTGGTAGTTGTGTTTCAAGAGAGTGAATAAAAACATTTTCATTAACAGGCTTAATAATATTATAGCTTGCCATTATCAAATCTAGCTCTTCCTGAGATGGTAACCCCTCAATTTGTCTAGAGCTTTTCCCAATTTCTATTTTCTTAGGCTTGGGTTTCTCGAGAGGTAAAGCGGTGAATTCTATAGGTTCTTCTATGTCTGGTATATACCTATTGAAATCTCTGAAAACCTCTATTCTTACTGGATAGAGATTTAAATTCTGAAGGGCTTCAGACAAGTCACTCATGCTGTTTAGCAAAATACACACAATTACTAAGTTAAAAATTATAACAAAATTTTATAGAAAAACTTTTAAATATTATTTCATACTGGGTAACTACCAAAACAACTGAAAATAAAAACACACTAAGTTTTATTTATTTGTAAACTTATTTATTTACTGAATAAGGTTTCTAGACTGTAGATAATAAAGGTGTTAAAACTTAAATTATTTAAGGATTTGCAATTAATTGCTACATTGGCTAGCATATAAAGATCTGTACATACTGTACACAATTAGTCAGATAATAAAACACATAATCACAAAATAGCAATTAATAAAAATTATGTATTTTCTAAATACTTAATTGGCTTAAATCAGTGGCTCGATCAGTGGCTCTGATACCACCTTTTTCTGTCACGGCCCCCGACCCGGTTTGACCCGTTTCAGGAGCCGCGGGACAGAAATCCCGTGGTATTTAATTAATTGAGTTTAACAGCGGAAGTTTAACATCAGGATCTTTTTAGAGCTGAAATATTTCCCGATTATTTTATTTCACAACGCGGGATAAAACCCCTGTAATTTACAATCATTTGATTTCACGAAGAAATCTTTTATTTTACAAAACATGTTTCTTTATTTTATACTGAGCCACTTCCTTTAAGCTTGTAGTGCTGTATGACACTTTTCCTGGTTCATAACAGGTCACCTGAAACATGTTTGAAAAAGGTTTTGTCAGCGGGAAATACTGAGTGAATCATTCTATTTACATAAAATGATGCATAGTTATTAATTACAGCATAAGAGCGATTACAATGGCTTCTATCTTATTTTTATCTGGCGCCGTGTCACAATGGTGACATGTCACAATGGTGACGATGGTCATACCACTATTAGATCAATGAACCTAAATAGTGATGATTATCCCTAGTAGGTCAATGAACCTAACTGGGAGAAAATTAGTAATGTGCACAATACCCCACTAGCCAGTAATTCAAGATATCCACGACTTAGTCCCTGTAATTATAACCTTGAAAATAATTTGAGGTATTGTAAAATAGTTGATAAAAAGAGAATGACTCACATTGCAGATTTAATTTGAGCAGAGTCTAGCCTACTGATTAGCCTTTTTAACCTAAATTTAATAACAGGTACACAATTCTGGGTTAGGAATCAATACATCATTTACGATAACTCACGAGATCAACCCTCACAACGAATGACAAAGTGCTATGCTTAAACATCCATCGAATTAACGACTAATGACAAAGCATCACCCTAATGTGGGCAGCACTTAAACATCCATTGAGTACATTGATCGATCGGACAATGAATCGTAATAGCGATCGAGTTAATACCCTGATTGCGGCGTCGATTAGTGATCCGTGTGTGTTAATTATGGTAAACAGAGCATAACTCAGTGTATCTTTCGAAGTTTTACGTCGAACTGAAATCAGGAATCAAGTCCCAAGCCCCTGTATTTATAGCTTAAATTGACATCTCCCGCGTGTCGCAACAGAGACACCTGCATCTGTCGCGTGTCGCCTGAGGTGACATTTTTAGGGTAGGGTAGGTACGTGTCCAACTAGCTCAGGTGAGTCGACAATTCGTTAAAATTCAATTTCCACGTAAATCTGTAAAGATAATATCAACTAGGTTTTACCCCCCCTAAGTTTTAGGGCCCTGATTCTAATTCCGATTGTTCTGAAAATTTTAGGGTTTGTTCAGAATCAATTGGGTGTCTCAATTAGGGTTTCCTATTGGTCAATTAAAATAATAATTAGTACTTTTTAATGAGAGTTGTTACATAACATGTTAATAATTAAACCAAAACTCAAACAAAAACCCTACCCTCCTCCATCTTTTACGTACGGCAGAAGAGGACCCCCCCATCGAGGCATCACCCCAATCTGTCGAGCTCTTCGGTTAGTAAACTCGTATTCATGCTATTCCATATTGATCTGGTCTAGGTAGTGGTATGCTTGTTTGTACTTGTATGATACATGTGTAATAAGATCATGGATATTATGAAACTGTTATTGTGATTAATATGCATATGTTAGAAAATTCGATATGATGATGATCTTGCTTTACAAGTATAATATGTTCCAATAACCTTTGCATGACTTTGTTTTTATATGTGGTTTGATCATTTACGGCTTGTGTGTCACTAAAAGACTTCAATAATCTTGATATGTTAATACCCAATGTGTTGATGTTATGAAATTTGGATGGCAAGTAACTGATCGTTGAACATGATTAGGGTATCTTGTTATGTGATTTGAATGGCTAGTTGTATGAATCTAGGTTACGGTTAATGTTATGGATGATAATTGATTTGTGTTGGGCCGGTTAATTGGAAGTAATTAACACAAAAATTCATTGGGCTTCACATGATAATCTAGGTCGAACACTTTGGCAGATCGCATACATGTAGTTGGGTTATATGTTAAATGGACTGCTAGAATTATGGGACTAATTTATTTGTGATCGGGCCACACAATGTAGTTGAATTACTGATTAAATGGGGCTGCAATTGTAATTAGAATACATCAGCGGGCCGGGTAATACAAATGAAACATGGGCTGCACACCGAGCCCAGATACACAAACACACACATGGAACTAACTTGGGCCTGGTCGGGTGGGCCGTGATGTTTAGTTAAGTTGTGGGATTTGCAACATTTGGGCCACGCAACCTGAAGTGTTTCAGGATTAGGCTGCGTGGTGTATTTGGGCCGAGGGGACATAAGCAACGAACTAGACACTTTTGGGCCGCAGGGCTGTGATGATTAGTTATGTTATAATCTGCCTAATGCTGGAATGGTTTTTATTAAATGTGAAGGTGAGAGTATGTGAAGCGTATGTAACTCGAATGTTTATCATGTGACTATTTGATGACTGATATACTATACGCAAACTGTTCCATGCGTGGTTTGATAGAATGAGATTCTAACTGTTAGTGGTAACCACAATAAGGACTGATTGATCAACTTGGAACACGTATTTTAATCTTACCGAGCAAACAAAGGTGAGTTCATTTCTCTTGAGCATGCGTCCCGGTGGTTGGGACAGTCATTGGGTACCCCTGAGAGGGATAGGTTTTGGGGTAAATCATGGGTATTCCTGAGAGGAATATGTCTTGTGGGTAAAATCTGGAATGTTGGATAATATACTCGTCCTATCACCATTAAAGTCCCTTCTTGTTGTTTGTTACCTGAGAGGTAACAGGGTATTAGTTGGTAGCGCTACTTAGGTTTGGCACCCTCACCCCATACCTGAGAGGACGGGTGTGAACTAATGACCTAGTCATGACTAATGTCTTGATAGGAGAATTGGAGAAAGGGCAATGTAAATCAGGAGCCGTCTTGTATTCGGGATATTATCAACATTAAATTCAATGGATTAACTAAACACTTGGTAACCAACATTTTCGTAAAACTATGAACTCACCAGCGTTGTCTGATACACTTGTTGCATGCTCGCAGGTTGTTAGATATCTTGGATTTGGGAACTTGCTGTCTGGAGTAGCTGGAGTGGTCATGGGTCGACTGGAGGGACTCATGTGATTGATTATTGCTATTATACATTAGTTTTGAACAATTTAACTTTGGTTTACTATTTGCTTCCGCTGAACATGATGGTTTTCATTTAAACTTGTTGATGACATTTTTTGTTAATAATTGGGGATTTTATTTATAAACTTGAATGGGTTCAATGTAATTAGTGGCTCGTTGTTGGTACGTCACACGCCTAACAGGGACATTCCCTAGGTGGTATTTTGGGGGTGTGACAGTTAACATAGATCTCCGCCATCCTTTCGAAAGAGGAGGTCTCCCGAATGGGTAAGAAGTGCACGCTCTTAGTGAGACGGTCCACGATTACCCATATGGCATCGTGACCTTTATTTGTTTTGGGAAGTTTGGTCACCAGATCCATCTTCACTTCTTCCCATTTCCATACCGGAATTTCTAACGGTTGTAATTTACCGTATGGTTTCTGATGTTCTGCCTTTACCTGTGAACAGGTTAGACATTTCGCAACGTACTTGACAACGTCACGTTTCATACCGGGCCACCAATAATCTTTCTTCAAGTCTTGATACATTTTTGTGGTTCCTGGATGTATCGAATAGCGGGACTTATGGACTTCTTCAAGTAACAAAGTCTTTATCTCACATGACCAAGGTATCCAGATCCGACTGAACCTCGTCTTTAACCCATTCGCATTTTCCTCCAGTTCATTCACGAACCCTTTTGTCCTTTCTTTCTTTGGATCCCCCATACTTAGGGATTTTGTTTGTGCTTCTTGTATTACCTTAAGAATTCGAGGAGTAATAATCATTCTCATTGACATCACTCGAATAGGAGACATGTAATCCTTCCGACTCAAGGCGTCGGCCACGACGTTCGCCTTTCCCGGGTAATAGAGAATTTCACAATCATAATCCTTAATGAGCTCTGGCCATCTTCGTTGTCTCATATTCAGTTCCTTCTGTTCGAAGAAGTATTTGAGACTTTTATGATCGAATAAATTGTACTTTTCGTCCCGTAAAAGTAATGCCTCCATATTTTCAAGGCAAACACCACCGCTGCTAGTTCCAAATCATGTGTCGGGTAATTTCCCTCGTGTTGGTTCAATTTCCTTGACGTATACGCTATAACTTTACCCCTTTGCATTAAAACCAAGGTTGGAGAACTCGCTAGTCGCTAGTCGGTCGGTGAGGTGGGGACTAGCGACTACTCGGGATTAATCGGATTGGAAATTTTATATGTATATTTTTTACTTTTATAAATATGTATATATATATATATATACTCACACATATATATCAAAATAATACTTAAAAAGATAAATGTCACACCCTGATATTTCCACGTATTACCGGTGAGCCTGGTGGGGAGTATCGTGACGTAGTTGATATCATCATAGTCAAACAACACAATATTTAAATGCATAGCGGAAGCAAAAGATAGATATTATTTCAACTGAATAAAAATGTAATATTTAAGTATCACAACACAGTTGAAACAGATCCACAGGCAGATCAAAATAAAGAGGAAACTTGTTCAACAGACTTAAATGCATCCAAGCTTGCGAGACTCTATTGATGCTAAGGAGAGGCCAGCCTATTACGAGTAGTACCTGCACTTAACCTTTTTGGGAAAATACGCCAGTTTACACTGGTAAATACAATTTAACTGACTCATTTAAAAAAATGTTTAAGAAAATTGATTTGAATGCACATGGCACAAAACTTTTTATAACTTGGGATAATTATTTGAATATAATACTTGTAAAAGAATTACATGTTTCTTATGCGTTCAGTAGCCCGGTTCGTGTCGGGTTAAAGATCAATAGACACACCACATTAATTTATTTAGGCACTGACGGGTGTACGCCTACACCCCGTGCTAGGTCGTGGCCATTTCGTAAAATGATGCCAAGGATATCCGGGACATGGTCATTAACCCCCCAAAGTCTTTAAGCAAACAAAACATTTTCAAACGGGACATTTCAATGATTTAACTTTCATACAATTAAAGATTCAATGCCCGACCAACCGATATTTTATATACCGTACCCCAAGCCCGTATAGGGAAAATAAGTTAAAAGTATTTACCTGAGCTAAATTGTAACACCTCGAAAATTCGTGTTCAATAAAATAACGACACGTATCATACAAGACAAAAGTGTTAGAAACCCGGATCTAGTCAAGGATGTATGGTAGGATTTAAAGCGTCGACATGTTAATTAAACACCTCTGAACGACCTCATTATAAATCCCAAGACCCTAATATATATTATAAACATCTGGTATACTTAAATCCGGTAAATGCTAACAATGATTGATTCGAATTACACAAGAATGGGATCCTACGAGGATGTGCATGACAACCTTCATTTACGGCACTTTCAAAAGGATCCAAGGGAACTTTATATCATATCAAGGGGTGTAAAATGTTCATGACCCAAACAAGAGGCCCCATACTGAAAATAATGGCCCAAAATCGAATTACACTAGTTACCCGTTCGAAGCCTGAAAGGTCAAATGATTTTTGCCCTCTGGAGAAGGCTTACGGACCGTAAGGGTCAAGCCTTACGGTCCGTAAGGCCTGCACAGCGACCAGAAATGTGACAGTTGGCTGTTTTGAGCTTGAAACCGACTTAGGAAGATATTTTCCACTTCCATGCGCTACCTCTACTGATTTTTAGACTTAGGGCCACTTGTTATTGATCTGGATCACCCCTTAGACTTAGTTGTCATCATCATAATGGATCAAGAACACTATAAAAGGCCCTCATGTTTGCAACATTTCTTGCATTCATTCCATCTGCATTCCTGGAGCTTTTGAGAGTTCAAGAGCAGACCCTAAGCATCTCTAATCGTGCATAGGACTTGGGTAAGCTTCCTAAACCTTCCTTAATTGAGTTTAGCTTAGTTATTTAGCTAAAAGTCAAACCGTCGTAATTAGAGTTTGACTTCGAGATTAATCAATATTTGTTCAGTCAAATCTCGAATTAAAAGTAGTTATAAGTTGGTAATTATGTGGGCAATAAACCCTTAAAAGGGCACCCTCTGATTCCCACTCTAACTAGGTCAAATGTCGGGTCAAACTTGTTATTAAAAAGTCAACAGAATGCTTATTTTCCAATTTATGCATAATTAGCAATGTAGAACCCATACAACCTGTTTTATCACTCATATAACTTAGTAATAAATATAAGAACATGTCTAAACATGTTCGACCCGACAATTTCCTGTTTAGACCCGGTTCGGAACCGAAAGTCGCAAAACTTTGACTTTTGTTTTAACTTCAGTTCTTACCCGAATTAGTATGATTTAGAAATTCCTTAGAGCTTCCTTAGGACCAGACTACATGTTGGTATAACCCTCTATGGTTGGTTCATTGATTACCCGACTCGTTTACATGTTTCCGTTAAATGCCTAATGTTGACCAATATGCCCTTTTGACCATAAAACGAGAATTTTGGATATGTGAAAGGACAATAATCTTTGTTACTGATTTATAAACATGTCCCTAAATTTTCACATCAATCGGAGGTCTAGATTAGGAGTTATGCTCATTAGCGTAATTAGAACGCCTTTTAGTAATTAAATGGCGTCATTAGCATAAAGCCTATCTAAACCCAATTTTTGACACCAAACCTTTTACCCACTGATGTAATATAATATTTTGAGATTTTTAAAGATTTTTAATTATTTTTAAACTGATCATAACCTAAGGTTATGACCTTGTTTCGGTAAATACCGATTTCACCCTTTTTGGTTATAAAATGAGTTCTACATAATATTTTGACACCAATCCAATTGCTACTGATTTTATATAATAAATGAAGTATTTTGAACTTTATAACCTGTTCAGAAAACTCAGATTTCCTGTATAACCCGGAAATCGCTTAAAATGGCTTTTAAGCGTATTAAACACATAGTTTGGGTTTAAAACCATTTTGTCACATAAGATGTGACACCTGTGTCACTGCAACCAACAAACAAATACCAAGCCAATGAAATATTGTATTTCATACTTGGGATCTGTATAAATATGTGTATCTTTTGCACATATCAATTCTTGTTCGATTTCAAGCTCTAAATCGCTTTCTGGAAGGTTATACGCGCACTGATGCGTAAATATAACCAGTTTAATGCAACGAACACTCCGGAATAGTGAAATAGGCTTAACATACCTTAAATAACCTTTACATAACTTAGAAATAAGTTTTGAAGGCTTTGGTATGGCAAAATCAAGTTAAATCGCTTACAGGGACTAAAATTGACAAACTGCGAAAGTATGCCAATTTGAACTGTAACAGACTTTCCGGAACATGAACATAAGTTAAACACAACTTAAATATCCTTTATATAGCTTAGAAATAGGCTTTGAGGGGTTCGGTGTGCTAAAATAAACTTTTGGGTCATTCAGGGACTAAAAGCGTCAAAAAGTGCACAAGTTTGCATTTTCGCGCATAACTTACGTTCTGAATACATCCGGATATCCAATAATTTATGTAAGCACTAAAATACTTTATTTTAGTGTTTGGCATAAGAAAAATCCATTCGTCGCGTCATTTGGATCGTTTTTCGCGCTTATGCGCATTCCGTCGTAATTAAGCGAACATCGCGATCGTACGACCAAACGAACCAACATCCGGAATATTTTTGAGCATGTTTCATGTCCACAATGTTTAGGCATCATTTTAGGGCCTTAAAGTTGGCTTTACGGGCCTTAGAAGTGTCGGGAATGGCCTTAAAACACAACAGGGACTAAAACTGTCATTTCTGAAAATTTGTTCTGATCAGACAAGGCCATGCGGCCCGCCTAAGCTTTTGTGTATCCTGACGCGGGCCGCGTCAGGGTCCCAGATCAGATAAGATCGATTTGTCAGCATATTACAGCTGTTTAACTCACAACCACAAACCCACACTTGCCCTTTCAGCTCATTAGGGGCCATTTTTAGTTACCACAACTTTCCAACAAGTGTACGCACGAGATTCGATCACGTTATTCAAGAAACGATCCTAACGGTTCGGGAAAAGCTATAAATACCCAACACCCACTTCACTCATTCCTCACACCTTTGAAATCTGAGTTTGCTCTCTAAGTTGTTGTGTTTAACACTTCATACCTGAGAGTACTCGGATTCAAACCTTCCATTCTTGGACCCTTCGTAAGTATTCCTTCGTTCTTTTATTGCTTTTCGAGTCCGAAAGTCAAACTTTGTTTGACTTTCTGCATTGACCAGTTTATGGTCAATGCGAAGTTCGTTTGAACTTCGCAACGTGATTGTAATCACGATGGTTATAGTCCCTTGTGACTATGCCTACTGATTACCACGTTGTCTAGGGTCGTAAGGGTAAGCGATCTAATAAATCGCTTATACCTTCGAACCCGACCCATTTGGTCGATCATTAGGATCCGACCAAACACTTTAGGTGACCATAGTATATAGGGAATAACCTTCCGAGGTTATACCTTATGGTCGCTTCGTTTAAGTAGTTGTATGATAGGTAGTTTATATGCCTTAGGTAAATTACCAAAATACCCCTTTGATGCCAAAATTCATTTTAAACATATGTAACATAACTTTTGACATCTAAACTGATTTGACAACAATATTAGGCATGTTAAGGCATATTCTACTTGTCATAGGACTAGTTAGGCGGTCCGAACGCGTTTCACGCGCACGACGCGTTAAAGTAGCATAAGCTACCTTAATGGGTCGCGATGGGTCGTAAGCAATTATGTTAGGTTTCATTTAGTATGTAGGCTTTGTTAAACCATATTACACGAGTCTCCATACTCGTTTGGTTTACGAACCCTCATTCTATCCGATCCTCCAATTTAGGTCCGGTTTATTAACATAGTTACCTATATTAGGTGTCGTTTGATTCCGTGATCTCTAGCATTGCTTGGTGGTTATCTTAGACTTCTGAGCAATCTCAAGTGAGTACATAGACCCCTCTTTTACCGTTTTCAAACTGTTTTGGGGTGAAACACATGTGCCTACTTGTTACTTTCATGCTTTCCATGCTTTCACATCATATACCTGCTATGTTCGTTAGTACATTATAGTACATGATTTCATTACATTACACGCTATGTATGCCCATTGTGTGCGTACTTAGTACATCATTTTACATTACACGCTATGTATGCCCATTGTGTGCGTACTTAGTACATCATTTTACATTACATGCTATGTATGCCCATTGTGTGCGTACTTAGTACATCATTTTACATTACATGCTATGTATACCCATTGTATGCGTACTTAGTACATCGTTTTACATTACATGCTATGTATGCCCATTGTGTGCGTACTTAGTACATCGTTTTACATTACATGCTATGTATGCCCAGTGTGTGCGTACTTAGTACATCGTTCTACATTACATCTCATGCTATGTATGCCAATTACGTGCATACTTAGTACATTGTTTTACATTGCATTTCTGTTGCATATGCTCATCCAGCATATGAACACATTATACTACATTTTGAACCGTTGTAACCGTTTGACTATGTGAACCGTCGTAACCATTTGATTATGTAAACCGTTTGTAACTGTTGAACCGTGTGAACCATTTGTATCTGTTGACATGATTTACATTTGACAATAGACATTTGACTATACATAAACATTTCTACAATTGTTAAACATTACATCTTGGTGGTTTGGTTTGAGTAAGTGATTTAAGTAATGAGGCGTGTGTAATATGATACAAGTATGGTGGATACGCCGCTGGTACTTCCTATATATAAGTGCTTGTATGGTATTACATATCGTAGCGTTATTTGAATCATTTCAATTTGAGACATATAACATTTTATACAAATAACATACTTTTCACAAGACATTGATTTACAAACAACTTATCTTATACAAACTCATTTTACATGGTTATTCATTTAACCATACATTATTCTCTTATTTATACATATCATCTGATCTTATCGTTTTTCAAATGATTTACAAGACAAAGCAAATTACAAGGTTCATGACTAAACATTTTCTCAAACATAAGTCATGAATTTCTGTTTTCACAAAACCTATGTATCTCACAGGCATTTTTATGCAGACGTACCTATTTTCACATATGTTTTCAGGAGATGATGCATAGGACTTATCAAGACATACTTAGGCGGACCTGTGCCTTAGTGACTTAAAACGAGACAAGAACTAGTCAATTTATGTTATGTACTCTTTAGTTCTTGTTTAAAACAATGTAAACTCTCATGTTTGATTAATAAAATGAAACTTCATTTGCCATGGATTTGAAACAATTAATTCTGTTACAACACTCCCCGACGTTTCCGCCACGTTTTGTTGTTCTACGTGGTCGGGGTGTGACATAAGACCTATTACCAACTGATATGACCTAATAAAATAAGTTATTCTACTGATGTATTCGGACCCGAATCTCAGAATTTTAAATAACCTCTTTTATAATATTTAAAATGACCAAAATACCCCTACGGGGCTTATTTTGAGATTAAACTCGTTTTGGGCATAATGGAAGATATCCTACTGATATCACAACATAGTTAAGGTATATTAACTTAGGAAACCTGTATAGGACTCTTTTGGTTACTCGTTACGCACTTGTCGCGTTCGGATCGGCTTATGTGACTAGTTTGCATATATTAGCCGAAACGGGTCAAACCATATTATCTTTATCTCAGAATCCAGAATGTGTTCAAGTTACCCATATTAAACAAGCATAAAAGCTTGTCGGGTCAAAACCACATTCTAAACCGGTCTTCGCTTTATCATGCGTTGATCCGTGTCTTCCTTTTGAAAACTAACCGGTCTAAGTCTAAGCTTAATTAAAGACCCGTTAGGATTCTAATAGGTTATTAAAAACCTTCGTTCCAGATTAGGAGCCCTGTAAATTGAAGCATTCACTTCCGGGTTGGGGTTTGAAGGTCCCCCCATGAGCTGATCTTCTTGGAGCGGCGGGTAGTGGCTGCCACTCGATGGTTGAGGGGTGCTGATATGCACTCCTCTTCCTTGCACGGACATCCGTGCATTTGTTCTCCTTCGCCTTGGTGGCTCAGGAGGCTGCTGCTGAGGTGGTGATGGTGGCGGGGTAACAGCCACAAAGCGTGAATCCCCGGAAGGATCCTGTTGCTGCTGCTGCTGCTGTGGGGCGACGAATGATAGGAGGGTGTAAAGTACCATTCGTACTGCTTGAACCTTGCTTGATAACTATCAGGACCACGGTAGGGTGATCCTTGAAAAGATGATCCATCTGAGATTTCAATAGGATGTGTGGGGGTACCAGTCGGGTCAGTATCCTCATCCATATCCATGGCGTGATCTCCAGAAAAGTGATCTTCCGGCCCCAATGGGTTAACACCCATTGGTTCTTCAAGGTAGTTTGTCGGGTTGAACCGGCTACGGAAGATATGGGACGGGTTATCAAAGGAATAACGTGAGTTGGACCGCTGGAGAGGGATAAACGAAGGCTGTGGGTTTTCGGGCTCATTTTCTGAATGGGGTCCAAAAGAGTGAAGGTAAGAAGGTGACGAAGCTAACGAGACAGACCGTCTTGCTGGCTGCAGATGCGCCCTCCAGTCTCCCCGTGGACTGGTGCTAATAGGGATAGGTGAGGTTCGCCTTTGAGAAGGCCCGGCCTCCTGGTCGTGACCTGCTACAGGTGACTTTCCCTTCCTTCTAAAGAATCTTGGCGGCATATTTAGACCTGTTAACATAAACAAAAGATAACAACAAAGAATAATATAAAAGACAAAAACAAAACAAAATTAGGATTTGTCCTATGTTCTTTGTCTAGACTCGAAAATTCGAGGAATGTGCAATTGTGTAACTGAGATTAAACACAAAAGGCTAGTGTTTAATTCACTCAGTGTTGGCTCTGATACCAACCTGTCACACCCTGATATTTCCACGTATTACTGGTGAGCCCGGTGGGGAGTATCGTGACGTAGTTGATATCATCATAGTCAAACAACACAATATTTAAATGCACAGCGGAAGCAAAAGATAGATATTATTTCGACTGAATAAAAATGTAATATTTAAGTATCACAACACAGTTGAAACAGATCCACAGGCAGATCAAAATAAAGAGGAAACTTGTTCAACAGACTTAAATGCATCCAAGCTTGCGAGACTCTATTGATGCTAAGGAGAGGCCAGCCTATTACGAGTAGTACCTGCACTTAACCTTTTTGGGAAAATACGTCAGTTTACACTGGTAAATACAATTTAACTGACTCATTTAAAAAAATGTATAAGAAAATTGATTTGAATGCACATGGCACAAAACTTTTTATAACTTGGGATAATTATTTGAATATAATACTTGTAAAAGAATTACATGTTTCTTATGCGTTCAGTAGCCCGGTTCGTGCTGGGTTAAAGATCAATAGACACACCACATTAATTTATTTAGGCACTGACGGGTGTACGCCTACACCCCGTGCTAGGTCGTGGCCATTTCGTAAAATGATGCCAAGGATATCCGGGACATGGTCATTAACCCCCCAAAGGCTTTAAGCAAACAAAACATTTTCAAACGGGACATTTCAATGATTTAACTTTCATACAATTAAAGATTCAATGCCCGACCAACCGGTATTTTATATACCGTACCCCAAGCCCGTATAGGGAAAATAAGTTAAAAGTATTTACCTGAGCTAAATATAAATTCAATCCCAGCCGTATATCAAATCAGCAAGTACATATAGCTTTTACTGGGCTCCTATATCTGGAACGAAGGTTTTTAATAACCTATTAGATTTCTAACGGGTCTTTAATTAAGCCTAAGCTTATACCGGTTAGTTTTAAAGGAAGATACGGTCCAAACGCATGAAAGGCGAGGACCGGTTTAGAATGTGGTTTTGACCCGACAAGCTTGCGTGCTTGTTTAATATGGGTGATTTAAACACATTTTGGATTTTGAGACAAAAATGATATGGTTTGACCAGTTTCGGCTAATATATGTAAACTAGCCACATAAGCCGATTCGAACGCGAAGGTTATACTAACATGTAACTAGGTCCAAAAGAAGCTCTAAGGCAATACTAAACTAGGCTTAAACGGGTCAGAACTGAAAGTCAAAGCATAAGTCAAACTATGCGACTTTCGGTTCCGAACCGGACCAAAACTGAAAATTGTCGGGGTGAACATGTTTAGACATGTTCTTACATCAATTACCAAGTTATATTAATGATAAAACAGGTTGCATAGCTTCTACATTGCTAATTATGCATTAATTTGAAAATAAGCATTCTGTTGACTTTTTAATATCAAGTTTGACCCGACAATTGACCTACTTAAAGTGGGAATCAGAGAGTACCCTTTTAAGGGTTTATTACCCACATAATTACCTACTTATAGGTACTTTTAATTCGAGATTTGACTGAACAAATTTTAATTAATCTCGAAGTCAAACCTTAATTATGACGGTTTGACTTTAAGCTAATTAGCTAGGCTAAACTGAATTAGGAAGGGTTAAGGACACTTACAAGAGTCCTAATCATGACTAGGGATCTGAAGAAAGCTTGTTGCTGATCAAAGGAGCTCCAGAAGTGAACTTGTGAACTTTGCAAATGAATGAGCATCAATGTTGCAACATATAGTCACTTTGATCACCTAAGATCATGCCAAGGAGGTCTATAATTGTTTCCAGATCAAGACAAGTGCCCCCCTATACATGAAAAACCATTGGGGCAGCCCCTGGTATGTAAAAACAAGATTTTAAGTCGGTTAACAGCCTTAACAGGCAGCTGCAGGTGAATTATGTCGCTGTGCTGCTCTCGCGGGCCGCGTAAGTCCTTAGGGCACTCTTACGCGGGCCGCCTGGCCTTCCAGAACCAGCCAAACAAGTTTCAAGTTTTGCATTTTTGGTCCTTGGTCCTTTTAAACGTGGTTTTAACTCTTGTTCTTGCATTTTTGGCCCTCTAACCTTACTTTTAAGGGTTCCAAGACATAACCAAATATTGTTAAGTCCTTGGTTAACTTTGTACTCACCCGAAAAGTCATGAATTTCAACGTCGACGCTTTTAACCCCTCGTATACGAATTTTATCATAACTTTCTCATACGGTAACGAAACTTTGTGAAATTTTTATCACACATTCTAGTGAGTATAATTTATCGTTACAAAGCTCCGGGTTTGCTACAAGGTCACTCAGAGGTATACTTTAAACATGTTGACACATTTAACCCTTGTAGTTTGTAATTCCTCACTTTCTTTCACAATTAGGTTCGTATGATCCATGATTTATTCGTTTAAGGGTATAAACATCGTGTGGGGCTATTGTGAAGTACATTTATCCGTTGTTTACACTTTGAACCCTTTCATTCATGTATTTTCTCTGTTTGTCAACTTTAGTTCCTTTAAATCAATTCTTTACACGTCTATAGTCCAAGACACGTGTTGATATATTATTGGACATGAATTTTCGAGGTGTTACAATAAAAGTAGTTCAAAATTCACTAAGTATATATAAATATGAATATATATACACTCACAGTCCAACAATTACAATTACAACATTCACTAAGTTATAATCGGCCAACTATAATCAGTCCAACAATTACAACATTCACTAAGTTATTAAACAACAATTACAACATCAACCTATTACCAGTCCACTCAAACACTAATTAACAACAATTAGAGCATATTATGCACTAATGTCGAACAATTACAGCATATAATCAGTCCAATAAATTACGTGTTGTCGCTGATGTCACCGGAGAAGGTAGCAGGGCCGCCCGAGAATGAAGCCGGAGAAGGTAGCAGGGTCGCCGGAGAATGAAGCCACCGTAGTCGCTGATGTCGCTGATCAGTTTGTAAAGATTTTAGGGCATCGAATCTAGTTATGTTGCTGATAAGGATAACTCTGAATCTTTGATTTTAGGGTATAACTACGAAAATGGAGTAATTTTTTCATTATGGGCCAGTTTTGTAAACATTTATATTGGGCCGACTAGCACCGGCTTTGACCGACTAGCGCTTTTTTTACTGATTAGTGAAAAATTACCCAGTAGGAGGCCGACTAGCGACTAGTTGCCGATTAATCGCCGACTAGTCGCGATTTTTGCAACACTGATTAAAACCAAGGTTGAAGAACTCGCTAGTCGCTAGTCAGCCGGTGAGGTGGGGACTAGCGACTACTCGGGATTAATCGGATCGGAAATTTTATATGTATATTTTTTTATTTTTATAAATATGTATATATATATATACTCACACATATATATCAATATAATACTTAAAAAGATAAAAGTAGTTCAAAAGTCACTAAGTATATATAAATATGTATATATATACTCACAGTCCAACAATTACAATTACAACATTCACTAAGTTATAATCGGCCAACTATAATCAGTCCAACAATTACAACATTCACTAAGTTATTAAACAACAATTACAACATCAACCTATTATCAGTCCACTCAAACACTAATTAAACAACAATTAGAGCATATTATGCACTAATGTCGAACAATTACAGCATATAATCAGTCCAATAAATTACGTGTTGTCGCTGATGTCACCGGAGAAGGTAGCAGAGCCGCCCGAGAATGAAGCCGGAGAAGGTAGCAGGGTCGCCGGAGAATGAAGCCGCCGCAGTCGCTGATGTCGCTGATCAGTTTGTAAAGATTTTAGGGCATCGAATCCAGTTATGTCGCGGATAAGGATAACTCTGAATCTCTGATTTTAGGGTAAAACTACGAAAATGGAGTAATTTTTTCATTATGGGCCAGTTTTGTAAACATTTATATTGGGCCGACTAGCACCGGCTTTGACCGACTAGCGCTTTTTTTACTGATTAGTGAAAAATTACTCAGTAGGAGGCCGACTAGCGACTAGTCGCCCACTAGTCGCGATTTTTGCAACACTGATTAAAACCAAGGTTGGAGAACTCGTTAGTCGCTAGTCGGCCGGTGAGGTGGGGACTAGCGACTACTCGGGATTACTCGGGATTAATCGGATCGGAAATTTTATATGTATATTTTTTTATTTTTATAAATATGTATATATATACATATATATATATATATATATATACTCACACATATATATCAATATAATACTTAAAAAGATAAAAGTAGTTCAAAATTCACTAAGTATATATAAATATGTATATATATACTCACAGTCCAACAATTACAATTACAACATTCACTAAGTTATAATCGGCCAACTATAATCAGTCCAACAATTACAACATTCACTAAGTTATTAAACAACAATTACAACATCAACCTATTATCAGTCCACTCAAACACTAATTAAACAACAATTAGAGCATATTATGCACTAATGTCGAACAATTACAGCATATAATCAGTCCAATAAATTACGTGTTGTCGCTGATGTCACCGGAGAAGGTAGCAGGGCCGCCCGAGAATGAAGCCGGAGAAGGTAGCAGGGTCGCCGGAGAATGAAGCCGCCGCAGTCGCTGATGTCGCTGATCAGTTTGTAAAGATTTTAGGGCATCGAATCCAGTTATGTCGTTGATAAGGATAACTCTGAATCTCTGATTTTAGGGTATAACTATGAAAATGCAGTAATTTTTTCATTATGGGCCAGTTTTGTAAACATTTATATTGGGACGACTTGGGCCGACTAGCACCGATTAGCACCGGCTTTGACCGACTAGCGCTTTTTTTTACTGATTAGTGAAAAATTACTCAGTAGGAGGCCGACTAGCGACTAGTCGCGATTTTTGCAACACTAATTAAAACACACCCCAGCCCTTGGTGTGACGCGCCCGTAAACACAACCAAGTCTTCAGCGCCATCAGGTAGAGTCAATACCGGAAAGCTTGACAATTTTTTTTTCAAGGTTTGGAAAGCCTTATCTAGATATGTGCCCCATAAAAACTTCTCATTCTTTTTCGTTAATTGGGTCAATGGCAAGGCTATTTTAGAAAAGTCTTGAATAAACCTCCTATAATAGCCCGCTAACCCCAAAAAGCTTCTCACTTCGCTTGGGTTCTTCCGGGGTACCCATTTCATAACGGCTTCGACCTTAGACGGGTCTACAAGGATGTCGTCCGCATTAATCACGTGACCGAGAAATTATACCTCTTTAAGCCAAAAAGCACACTTAGAGAACTTCGCGTACAATTTCTCCTTGTGGAGTACTTCAAGGACTTCACGTAAATGATGTGCATGATCAGCTTCACTTCGAGAATACACCGAGATATCGTCAATAAAAACTATAACGAATTTGTCTAACATGGCCCGACATACCCGATTCATAAGATCCATAAAAGCGGCAGGCGCATTTGTTAACCCAAAGGATATTACCAAGAACTCGTAATGTCCGTATCGCATTCTAAATGTTATCTTTGCTACATCTTCATCCCGTACCCTTAGCTGGTAGTATCCTGACCGCAAATCAATTTTAGAAAACCAGCTTGCCCCTTGCAATTGATCAAAGAGATCATCGATTCGGGGCAACGGGTAACGATTTTTCACCGTTAGCTTATTCAATTCTCGATAGTCGATGCACATGCGCATCGAACCATCTTTCTTTTCTACAAAGATAACGGGGGCTCCCCAAGGCGATACGCTCGTGTTGGATCGTTATGTGACCCTAACGAGTCAATCAGAAGAGTTTATGATCCATATCAAAGGCGGAATCAGTGATATAGACGTGAAACAGCTTGATTCTCCTTAATTATCCTTTTATTAATGATTTCAAAGCAATTCTGATCGTTTGACAAACTGGCAGCACCTCGGCTCTGAAATCTCGATCGTTACAAATGACTCAGCTGCTCAGGTATATATAGGGGTGATAATTTCGTACGAAATAGCAAAAGCCTATTTCGTGCGAAATACCAGTGTGTAATTTCGTACGAAATAGCCCTTGCTATTTCGTGCGAAATTCCCCTTAAACATACAAAACCTATTTTCTAACACACTGAGCACTGGTTTATCCTATTTAGACACAAGACTCTATAAAGACGAAGTTAACAGACATCTATGCACCAACAGACTCCCCCTTGGATGTTGACGAAGTCTTTAGCATCAAATTTTCAGTCTTTAGTCTTGATCTATCTTCTTCTCTGTCCAATTTGTCTGACACTGTAAGCATCCTACAATCTTTATCTTCAAAACTCCCCTTTGAATGTCAATCCAGAATGTAGACTCCCCCTTTCATCATGCTGGAGCTCAAATTCTGATTCAAACTTTACACAAACTTTGCCATGGAGATCTTGTTTCTTGCTTCTCAAGAATATAACATTACAATCTATTGACTTATAACATCTTTTCTCGTTTTTATCAGTTCTTAAAATTCCACTTAAGTAACTAGGTCCAAGTTAATGACCCTAGGCACTTAATTTATCTACCAAGTCCAACTTAATGACCTTGGTTGACTTGAGACAAAACAAAACTGACTTTTGTTCAAACAATTTCAAAACATTATTCTGAAAAATTACAAGTTTCAACTTAATGAACTTGTTTAGACTTTTCATTATCACAATTTTATCATATTAAGCTCACAAACCTTTTGTCCAGCTCAGAAACTTCCTGCATCTGCTTCAAACTGCAAATCTGAAGATCAGCTTTCCACTTTGGATTGTCGGAAAATAAAGCAGAAATGTAAAATCTTTTTGGATTTTGAATAAAGTTTCTAAACTAGAATGCTAAACAGAAATGAAATGCAGTAAATGAAAACTATTTACAAACATATTTTTGGTAAGCGTGTTAGGGAATCATATCAGCTGTCGACAAGTCACAAGTACCGTTAAGCTTTGATTACATACTTAGCATTAAATAATTCGCTTAGATTGTCGATATACTGATCCACTTAAATTCTCACACAATTTTCAATCTGTTCAGGATACGAATTAGGTGTATTAAGAACTTAAACTCATTCATGTGTCCCACCTCTTGAATATACTCTCGTATCCAGAACCCAATATTCAGTCTTACAGGTGAGTATACCACAGATGATATCTGTAAGGGGTTAAATGCGAGGGCCATGAGAGCTCAGGCTATTGCTTCCGCAAAATCAGAGAGATGATGGCTTCGACTTTAGGTGTGTCCCCTTTAGAGGATCTTTTTTACAACAGCACATGATTAGCATTTTGCAATGTTTCATCATTTTTTATGCTGAGGGCAAGCTTTTATTTCAAGCAGCAGTAAAGTATTATACGGGGACTAGGCCATTGCTTCCGCAAAATCAGAAGTCCCGGGATAATACCCCAGATATCACTGAGTATAAAGACCTAGTATTTCAGAAAGAGGGATCTTTCAAACAAGATTTCAGGGGTTACCTATATATCCAAGTAGTGTTCCCCATGAAATAAGCAAGTAAAGATTTAGGTTTATATCCCGAACAAACCTACTAAATGTGTAAAAACTTACCGGCATATCATCAGCGAAACTGCTTAAGACTTTTAAACTTTACATATCTTTAGCATACCGTAACTGTCAAGCCAATGTACTATCATTTTCCCTTTTTACACAAGCTCTTTTCTGGTTTTCTATTGTTTTTGGATTTTGAAATATCTCATGTTTTTGTATTTTTGAAATTTTTTACTGTTTTTGTATTTTCTGAAAATATAACCTACTCCCCCTAAATACCAAAACAAGTAAAAAATTGACAAACCATTGCAGATTGCTTCTCAACATCATCTACATTGGTACCTTCATCTACGCCAAGAATCTCCTTCGACACCGATAAAAGCTTCATACCGTTCAATTTTAAAAGATATTGAAAACGAGTTTTATCAAACGCTTTGGTATGTAAATCAGCTTTTTGGTCGTCAGTGTGGATTTTCTCAATTCGTATCAACTTCTTCTCGAAACAGTCTCGGATGAAGTGATGACGAATTTCAATGTGTTTCGTTTTAGCGTGATGAACATGATTTTTAGTAATGTTTATCGCTGCCTCATTATCAATAAAGATAGGGGTGTTAAGAAATTGCAAACCGTAGTCTCTCATCTGTTGCTGGATCCACAAGATCTGAGAGCAGCAGCTGCTAGCAGATACATATTCGGCTTCACATGTGGATAAAGCTACAGAGGTCTGCTTCTTACATTGCCAGGTAACCAATCGTGGTTCGAAAAACTGGCACCCCGCTGTTGTTGACTTAGCGTTAACTTTGCAGCATCTGAAATCGGAATTGGAATACCCTTCGAGCGTGAAATCGCCTTCTCTTGGATACCACAACCCCAGTGATGGAGTTCCTTTCAGGTAGCGCAATATCTGTTTCACAATCACCATATGCTAAGCTCTCGGGTTAGACTGAAATCTTGATGCGAGGCAGGTTGGATACATGATATCGGGTCTTGAAGCTGTCAAGTACATCAACGATCCGATCATGGAACGATACATCGTTTCATCAACCTTCTCTCCGGTGAGATCAAGGTTTATCCCATGGTTCGTCGCTAATGGGGTGGAAGCTGGAGTAGAACCTGACATCCCAAATTTCTCTAAGATATCATGAACATACTTCGTCTAATGTATGAAAATTCCCTTAGGCAGTTGATCAACTTGAAGTCCCAAGAAGAATTTCATCTCACCCGTCGATGACATTTCAAATTTTTGCTTCATAACTCTTTCGAAATCTTTGCACAGATTTTCATTTATTGACCCAAATATGATGTCGTCCACGTATATCTGAACTATCAGAAGATGTCCATCGACTTCTTTGGTGAAGAGAGTGACATCCTCTTTTCCACGGATGAAGCTGTTGGCAAGAAAATGTTGAGACAATGTCTCGTACCAAGCTCTCGGGGCCTGGTGTAAGCCATACAGCGCTTTATACAGTAAATAGACCTTGTCTTTGTGGATTGGATCGGTGAAGCCCGGTGGCTGTCCAACATATACCTCCTCTTTTACCTTCCCATAGAGAAACGCCAATTTAACATCTAGCTGATAAACTTTAAAACTTTTCCAAGATGCAAATGCTAGGAAGATTCTGATCGCTTCAAGTCTAGCAACCGGAGCATATACTTCAGTGAAATCTATCCCCTCCTGCTGACTGAAACCCTGGACTACGAGTCGAGCTTTGTTACGAATAATAACCCCTCGATCGTCTCTCTTACACTTGAACACCCACTTGGTGTTTATTTTCCTATGACCATCAGGCAAATCTACCAATTTCCGCACTCCCAACTTCTCAAACTGACTCAGCTCCTCTTGCATCGCATTGACCCAAGAATCTTCAGTTAGTGCTTCTTTGTATGTTCACGGCTCAATCTGTGAAATAAAACAACTAAGTGAAAACTCAGTTTGTAACGAAGCAACTATAGAATAAAAACAAGTAAGGCCTTGGTCAATTTGACGTCTAGTGCGAACGCCTGATTGTAATTCTCCAATAATCAGCTCTTCTGGATGGTACGAAAGAGTTCTCGGTATCACCTCGCCTGGAACATCTACCTCGCCTTCCAAATTTGTGACATTCTGATTTGCACCTTGTTCATTGACTGGAATTGTTTGACTTGAAATCTAGATCTGCTCCCCCTCAGAATCTGAATCACCACGATCAAATATAGGTCTATCATCAGATTCTTGATTATCATTGACTGCCGTCTGATTGTCAAGAGATTGTTGAATATCATCATGTTCTCCAGCATTACTAGGACCGGCTTCATCGTCATTGGAAGCTCGATTTTGACATCTAGAATACTCAGCTGGAAACCTTTCTTGTGATTCTTCATATTCTCTCAGAATATCCAACTCCTCAAAGAAATCTGGTTCTTCTATGTCAAACGAATCCCACAAAGTATCATAATTGAAACGCCATGAGTCACCGGGATTTTGCGGTGGCAAGGTATAACTTTGACACTCAACATTGTGTGCTTCGATTATCCGCTTTAGGCTTGGAACAAAGACTCGTTTTAATGGACTTGCATAACCCACGAAAATTCCTTCAATGCTCTTTGCACCTAATTTACCATAATGTTCTAGAACTGTACAGGGAGACCCAAACGGTTCCAGATACTTCAGGTTAGGTTTGCGGTTGTTGATCAGCTCGAAACATGTCTTGTTGAATTTCTTCACTGTAAGAACCCGGTTGAGTGTATAGCAAGCAGCTGATACTGCTTCTGCCCTAAAGTTGACTGGTAGTTTCGAATCAGCAAGCATTGTCCTAGCCGTTTCAATTAGCGTCCTGTTCTTTCTTTCAGCTACTCCATTTTGCTGCGGAGTATAAGGAGCACTAAATTCTTGCAATATACCTCTCTCATCACAATATTCTTCCATCTTGTTGTTCTTAAACTCAGTACCGTTATCACTCCTGATTCTACTGATTCGAGTTTGGTACAAGTTTTCAATTTTCTTGAACAACGTCATCAAACTTTCAAATGTCTCATCTTTTGACTTCAGAAATGATACCCATGAAAATCTCGAGTAGTCGTCTGTTACTACTAGACAGTAGTAATCACCAGTTATGCTTTTGACATTCACTGGACCAAACAAATCCATATGAAGTCTCTCTAACGGTCTCGAGACTGAGTTAACCTTCTTCCCAGGGTGAGATTTCTTCTTTTGCTTGCCTTTGACACAGCTAATGCACTCCCCCTCAAGATGAAAACCTTTCACATGAACACCAGTTACTAAGTCGTTATGCACCAGGTGATTCATTTTTCGCAGATGAATATGGCCCATCTTTCGATGCCATAATTGCGATTCTTTTTCCGTTGCTCTTGACATAAAACAGTGAGCCTGACCCGTGGTAGTAGTTGCTACACTCATGTCCAACACGTACAGATCATTGACTCTGGGTGCTCTCATGATAACCCACTCTTCGGGAACAACAAATCCTGGTTTCAAGATCAAACATTCCTTATCTGTAAAGTGCGTTGTATACATACGATCACAAATCTGAGAGATGCTCAGAAGATTGTTTTCAAGCTCGGCGATGTAGTTTACTCTTTCAAACGTAAAAATTCCATTCGATAAAGTTCCTTCACCAACTATTCGACCTCCTTGATTACCTGCAAAACCCACATATCCTCCATTAAACCCTCGAACATCGTACAGTAGGGTTTTCTTCCCCGTCATGTGCCGAGAAGCTCCACTATCCATAATCCAACGTGAAACGGATCTTGGAAGCTCCTGCACATATCACAAACACTTTAGTTAGATTGTGATGCCACCCAAGCCTCTTTTGACTCAGGTAGCTGGACTTTGATGTGAGTTTTAGCAGTGTAAAGTGGCGGAAAATTTTTGTCATTCATCTTTAAGCTCTCCTCAGATCCAATCTCAACCTCTTTGTATAAAAAGAAATCATTTTTAGGAGGCTGACCAGATGATTGGTCTTTCTTTGGTACATACTTCTTTTTAGAAGTAGTAGCCTCTTGTGGTTCAAGTTTCTCATAGTAATCCAAAGGAACATTCATCTTTACCGAAGTGGTAGAGGATGATTGTTTTTCCGTCTCAGAAACCTTTGGTTTTGGAGAACTTGATTTCTTGTCAACAAATTTTGGTTTCCATGCTTGCTGAGGCGAAGCAACCCGTTTGTAAAACTTATCAGTTTTAGTTACCACATTCTTTACGGATTCAGTTTTAATTTTGATGTTATCATTTTTCAAAACTTTCTTCTCAACAACCATTGGAGCTTTGCCTTTTGCATCAACTTTCTTTTTCTGACTCTCAACAACTTCAGACTTAGGCTTTAAGTTGGTGCACTTTCGTGCAATATGTCCAACTTTGTTGCACTTAAAGCATGTACGAGTATCAACTACCCGACTTGTGCCTTCGGTCTGAGACTGTGAGGCCTTTTCTTCAAAAAACTCTTCATTTGTTTTTGAAAAAATCTCAGATTCTTGCTCGGAATGAGAACTCGAGCTTTTTACAAACACCTTTTTCTCAACAAACTTCTTGTTTTGAAAGTTCCTTCTTTGATAATTCTTACCACCCTTATAACCACCCGACCATCTGTTTTGATAGTTGTTAGAAAAACGCGGCGGTACAACAGGTTTTTTGTAGTAAGCTTTATCTTTTTCAAAATTTAATTGCCTTTTAGAACGTTTCAAACCTTCGATCTCAGACACATCAATCTCAACCAGTTTAAAAACATTTTTCAATTTATCCACATTCACGTTTTTCAAAGGAAAATCACGATCCGAATACAACTTATCAGATCCCGCCATCTTGTACATCACAAGATTTGGTTCTTCACTTAAGTTGTTTTTGGATTTTGATTTTGGAATATATTTGTCTAAAAAACATTCATCATCCTCAGTAGTGTCACTTTCAGACTTTAAAACATTTTCAACCATGCTTTTCACAGCTTCAGATTGGACACTATCTTCATCGGAAGATGAAGTGAATGTAACATCAATTGTGTCTGGAAGCTTAACTTCATTTTCTTCTTCATCATTAACCAACCCTGATTTTTTCTTTGAAAAATTATTTAACACCGGTGGTGGAACCTGATGAAACCCAACCCCGGTTCCATCAAAGTATACATCTTCGCCGGCTTTGTTCTTCCCAATTGGTTTAGGAACGCTATGTTGAAGAACAAAACTTGCGGAGTTGTAACTGTTTAGTTTCAACTGGATGCGTTCATTCTCAATTTTACCTTCTTGAAACTGAAGCTTCAACTTAGCAATCTCATCCAGTTGTTGATTAATTTGCTCTTCTTTTACCCTAAGAACTCCGGTCAGTTGAACATTTTCTTTGTTTGTCTTACCATTTCTCTCATCAGAATCTTTTACCGTTCGTTTTAGTTTTTCAAAATTTTCTGAAAGTTGACGATTTTCATGAATCAATTTTTCATTTTCTTTCCTAATTCTTTCTACGTCAATTTTATCATTTTCAATTTTCTCAGTTAAATCTTTTAATCTATCATTTGAAGCTTTTAACATTTTGTCACGGTTTAAGATCTGATCTTCAACATCTCTTACTCTTCCTGTCAGTTCTTCAACCTTTTTACCGTTGAGGTAAGCAACTGTACTACAAACCTTGCAATCTTTCATGCAATGAAAGTTGACGATTTTCATGAATCAATTTTTCATTTTCTTTCCTAATTCTTTCTACGTCAATTTTATCATTTTCAATTTTCTCAGTTAAATCTTTTAATCTATCATTTGAAGCTTTTAACATTTTGTCACGGTTTAAGATCTGATCTTCAACATCTCTTACTCTTCCTGTCAGTTCTTCAACCTTTTTACCGTTGAGGTAAGCAACTGTACTACAAACCTTGCAATCTTTCATGCAATTTTTGCAGTCACTCTCAGTTTTAGCTTTCTTACCTGTTTCATTGGTTGCATCAATCTGACTGACCTTGGTTTTAGACTCAGTGCCAGAACCAGAAACTACCTCTTGCTCTTTCGCAGCAAGCACTTTGTCAGCCATCTTCTTCAAATTGTCAGCCGTGAATTCTTGTGACGTATCAATAATCCCATCATCAATTTTCTTTGGCTGCAGCTCCTTCTCTTTTTCTTTTTCTTTTTCTTCAGCTTCTCCTCATCCCCACCACATTCTCTGATTTGCTTCTTCTTCTTCAGCAATTTGCTCGATGAGAGTTTCAACACTAACAAAATCAGAATCAATAGCAATGTTTCCTTTGGGATCAAGGTAACATTCTCTATCAGCATCCCATCTATTCGCCCTTTTTGCTTCTCTGTATGTACAATAGATTTTATACTTCATGTCTTGAGCTTTCATCTTTCTGTTGATGTATTTCTCTTCTTCTGTTCTGCTATCTTTGAAAGGAACAAGCTTTGTCACAAACGCATAGCCCACTGCATCCTCTTCTGGTAGCAGTTCACTCCAATCGATACCTTCATCATCATGAATAACAGCAAGTGTTCTTGATTTTTCTTTGGGGGTATCTTCTAGCTGCTTCATTCTGGGAGGTTCTGATTTGTTCTGATGATAGATTGCTCTTTTGTAATAATCTTCACGGAATGGATTTGCAGTATCATCAGCATATGCATTTCGACATTCTCTTTTAAAATGACCTTTTTGTTTACATTTAAAGCATGTGACCTTCGACTTATCAAACCCTAGCTTGGTTGAAGGTCCACCAATAGAATGTCTACCGGTAATCTCCATGAATCTTTACGCTCTCCTAACTGCACTAGCCATACACCACCTGATATCAATCAACTCCATATCCTTTGGGTCGATCTGATCATAATCTTCCTTGGTGAGGTTAGTATTTCCGATCTTTCCTGCTACGAGGCTTTCATAAGATTCTAAAACAGATGCTAAAAACACCATTTGCTGCTTTGCGGATTCTTCACTGAAATTTTGAGCATTCTTGAGATCCACAACAATGTTACATAAGAACAAATTCTTCGGAACTGATTGACTTGACGTAGTTGACGATGAACCACCATGAAAACCACTGCTCGAACTCTCTTGATTTGACGTGTTAGAACTTTCAGCTAAGAAAGCTGTCTTAGGAGACACAGTCTTCGGGATCATACTACCTCGATAATACAGTTCAACATTCTACTGATATGAGGAATTATTGACTTTGTTTGATTTCTTGATCTCCAATTCATGACTCTCCAATCTTTCGATTAACAGATCAACCGTCAGATGCTCCGACTTTACTGTGTTCTTCAGCATCAAAGCAAAGTATTGCCAGTCTTTCTCATCCGGCAGCGAGTCAAACAGTTTGTCAACCAATTCTTCTTGAGTATATATGATTCCATGTCTTGCCAGCTCCATCTTCAAATGCCCGAATCTTTCAATCATCTTAGATACAGATTCGTTTTTCAAACATCCAAACAAATCAAATTCTTTTCTTAACAACTTCTTTTTGTTTTTAACTATCTTGGCACTACCCACACATTTCACTCTCAGTTTCTCCCATAGATCTTTCGAATTTGTGTACTCAATCAACGATATTATGTCGTCTCTCACAGACTGATGAAGCAATGCAATGCACTTTTGCTCAGCAACAAATCTTTCTACATCAGTATCTGCTATATTTTCATAACCCGATCTTCCCATATTGAAACCATTCTTCATGCTCTTCCAACTGGGATACGCAAACGCTTTTAGCCACTCTTCAAACCTTTTAGCCCATCTATTGTATTCTTCAATCGCCATCAGTTTGGGAGGTTTGTTGTATGTGCCATATGCACTCTCCACACTCAAAGCATCAGACAGGGTTTTCTTTGCACTCGGATTAGAAGCATTTTCATTTGTGTTGTTTGATGTATCATCTCCGGTGTTTCCCGTGAAAGCAAACATGTCACTGAACGGATTCATAAACTCATCCATCTTCAAGTACTGTAATAATCAACAAACACTTAGAAAATTTTTTGATTTTAACAAAAACAATTTCAAACGAAATCAGTCTTCAAACGAAAACAGATTTCACGCGAAATAAGCTTTCACACGAAATACCAACTCAAACGAAAACAAAATTTTCAAATGAAATAGTGATTTCATTCGAACAGACCAAACGAAATATGATTTCGTGCGAAATTAGCTTGGATTCAAATGAAACCAAACGAAATATGATTTCGTGCGAAATTAGCTTGGATTCAAATGAAATAGTGATTTCGTATGAAATATCTCAAACGAAATCTAATTTCGTGTGAAATCAATCAGCAATTTCAAACGAAATTAATCACAAAATATAATTTCGTGCGAAATTAAGAGGCTATTCCATGCGAAATAATGATGACATCATCATTTCGGCCACCATTTTGTCAAATTGATCCAGATTTTGTTCGAATTTTTGTCCAATTCTCTCAAGGATTCATTAAAATGATGTTTTACATGATATATGTGAAATTCAAACCATTTTGTTCGTTAAATCTTGTTTAATTTTGAAAAGAATGAGTAGAAGTGATGAAAACAAGCTGAATTGGTATGAACTCTTCTTCCTGAGCTCTGATACCACTTGTTGGATCGTTGTGTGACCCTAACGAGTCAATCAAAAGAGTTTATGATCCATATGAAAGGCGGAATCAGTGATATAGACCTGAAACAGCTTGATTCTCCTTACTTATCCTTTTATTAATGATTTCAAAGCAATTCTGATCGTTTGACAAACTGGCAGCACCTCGGCTCTGAAATCTCGAACGTTACAAATGACTCAGCTGCTCAGGTATATATAGGGGTGATAATTTCGTACGAAATAGCCCTTGCTATTTCGTGCGAAATTACCCTTAAACATACAAAACCTATTTTCTAACACACTGAGCACTGGTTTATCCTATTTAGACACAAGACTCTATAAAGACGAAGTTAACAGACATCTATGCACTAACAGCTCGGGCATATAAAACCCTTATCGAGTAATTCTTGTATTTGAGCCATTAGCTCCCGCATTTCGGTCGGGGCCAACCTATAAGGAGCTTTGGCTACGGGTTTGGCATCAGGGTATAATTCAATCCTGAAGTCTACCTCACGCTCCGGTGGAAGACCCGGTAAATCTTTCGGGAATACATCAAGAAACTCGTTCACAACTTTGACCTCTTCTAACCTTGGGGTGTCTTGTTTGGTATTCATCACATAAGCTAAAAATGCCTTTCTTCCATTTCGTACATACTTGAATGCTTGAATTATAGATCAAAGCTTCGAATCAACATTTCTTTCCCTTTGTATACTCACTTGTTTTCCCCCCGGTGTTAATACATGAATAACCTTTCTCTCGCATTGGATTTCGGCATGATGTTTGGCTAGCCAATCCATGCCAATCAACCTTGAATTCTCCCAATATCATAAGAATAAGATCCATAGAAAACTTCTCTTCTTCAATAATGATTTCGCAATTTCTACATACTTCGTGTAACAAATAACTCTTGCTATCCGCTATCTCTACTTCTAAGGGTACGTGCATTCTTTCGATTCTAAAAGAGGGGTGAGATGCTAATTCACTTGATACAAACGATCTACTGGCTCCAGTATCAAATAACACATACGTAGGTATCGAGTTCAATAAGAATATACCTGATACAACATTCGGGTGGTCCTTTGCTTCTTCAGTTAAAATCTGAAACATCCTCCCCTTAGCCTCTGGGACGTCCTCCTTTATTACTTCCTTGTCTGTCTTCTGTTGAAGCTTGGGGCATTCGGCCTTAACATGACCCGGTTGAAAATAGTTATAACAAGTTCTGGTGGGATTAGGACATTTATAGTATGGATGTCCTTCTTGACCACAATTGTAACATCCTTTCTTTCCCTTCAAGCACTCGCCTATGTGTAACTTCCCACATGTCTTGCATTTATGGATGTTACCTTTCGCTTTATCTTTCTTGTTGTGATCTTGAAATTTCTGCTTCTTTGACGGACTTGAGTTGGGGACATTCTCAGACGTTCTCTTCTCGCCTCTTTCCACTTGTCGTTTCAGTTCAATTTCCCTATCCCGGGCCCAATTGATGAGCTCGTTCAAAGTTTCACATTTAGAGGGAGTTATGAACTCCCGATACTCGGCCTTCAGCATGTCATGATAGCGGATTATCTTCATTCTTTCGGTTCCCACTATTTCTCGACAAAATTTCAGCTTGTCAAGAAAGATATTGGTGATTTCATCGATTGATTCGTCTTTCTGGCGAAGACGTAAGAAATCTTCTTGGATCCTGTCAATGGCGGATTGTGGACAGTGATATTTTAAGAAAGGTTCCTTGAACTCTTGCGAACTTTATCTTCCCCTATCTCTTTATAATAAGTATCCCACCAATCTTTAGCTTGGAGTTGGAACAATCCCGTCGCAAACATTACTTGATCTTCCTTCTCACAATGACTTCTTACGAACACCGCCTCCATACTTGCGATCCACCTTTGACATGCTATAGGATCAATCTCCCCCTTGTAAGGTAAAGGATTGTAAGCCATGAATTCCTAGTACGTGCATCTACGAGTTCCTTTCTTTCCTCGTATCTCACCAATCATTCCTTTTAGATCATCCATCTTACTTGACATCATTGTTTCCACCAATTCCAGCACATGACTCTCTACTTCTTGGGCTAACCGAGGAATATTTGCCTCGATTGCCCTTCCAACTTCTTCCGAAATCATAGTTTTTAATTGTTCTTAACGTGCCGCTTTGTCATCATCCGTGTCTCTATTATCCGCCATCTACACAAACATACCTTTCTTTTATTAACATTCCACAATTTATAGTTAATTGCATTCTCATACATTCTTTATACCGTATGGTAAAAATGACCGAGGAACATTCGTGTGTCAATCATAAGATTGAGTTACTTATCATCCCATACATTCTTATTCATTCTTTCGAAATAAAAATTTGTTTCCGACATGCCTTACTATATTAATCTAGGTGCACATACTCTTTTAGTAGCTATTGACACCTTTCGGGACTAATTAAGGGTCACGGGACAGGTTTCGGAAGGTTTGGGACTCATCATGGAACAAAACAAGTTAAACAGCATTTTTCGTGCAACACTGGGCGTTGGCGACGCCTCCTGCTTCATCGCGTCGGTGGGAATTGGAGTAGACAGTAAAATTGGGTGTCGGGGATCAGACCAGCATGGGTGACGCACCAGGGGGCGTCGGCGACGCCTCTCCTGTGTTTCCGATGCTGTTTTGCCTGGTTTTCGCCTGTTTGACCCGCTTCCTAGCTCCGTTCCAACCTGAACTAACCCAAAACGTTCAGAAATGACCCGTATCAACCCATAGCCTTCCGTAACATCCCGTATCATCTCATAACATTCCGTAACTAACCCGTAACATGATCATTCATTATACAAAATTCTAAAACGTTAAATGCACTTACTTACTTGCTTCGTGCCTCGGAACGAACACACACTACGTACGAGCTTTCGGTTTGAGTTCAAGCACTTAGTACTTAAATCCCTCAAACCTAGGCTCTGATACCAACTTGAAACGCCCACTTTCCATAGAGTCAAAAATCAATACTTTAACGACCAAAATCATGACCCAATTTAAACTTTTTAAATATCAATAGAACCAATATAAAATTCCTTACAAAAACCATTGCGTTTTAAACATTTACCACCAACTAGAATTTACAAGACATAACATATTAAGGTTTAAGTCTAATTACTAAACATAAGCTAGTTACAACAAAAGTATTTTGACCCATTAACATCGTTACAAAAGTTTCAGAAGCGGAAGCGCATGGAGGGCATTCTAAGTGTGTTCGATCTGAGCAAAGCATGACCATTTAGACTTGAGTTTTACCTACATCACAACATCAAAAGTTAATATCATTTAAACTTAATTCCTTCCTAATAACATAAGATTTTAACTCACGAATAATATGACAATTATGCCATTTGCATAACCTTACAAGTTCGCTTGTTAGCTAGTACTAACATTCTTTTACTTGAATACGTTCATGATGTAGACTTCATACCAACATTCTTATTCTTTCATTCTAAACCGTTCGACCCGTTCGTGAGGGGTCTAACATATATCCATCCTTTGCATATCATTCTAAAATATCCGACCCATTCGTAATGAGTCTCTTACATGGTTCTTCTCTTATCAATTACATTTGTCACAATAGATAATGAAAAGCAAAACTATAATAAAAACCATGATCATACAAGTAGCGTACCTCGTTCTTGATTCCCTTGTTGCTTCGCGTGAATTGAACTTTCTTCCTTTACACCTATACATAACCATTCATACTTAGAATTCATGCCTTATACACATTTACGTACATCCTTGGATAAGACATCATATATTTTAACGCCTACTTCATAAGCACATTCAAATCATGATTTTTACATAAGGTTTATGACTAACATGGCTGAATTCCTAATTGAGGCATTTCATCAAACACTTGGTGTGCACAACATCAACAAAGCATAAGGTACAAGTGTTCATAGAATAGTTCTACTTGTTCATTTCCTAGATTATCAAATTCAATCAAATTCATACCTTTCTTTTATCCTACATCAACTTATCTAATTTCTCTATTACATACAAGATCATACATCAAATTACACCAATTTGCATTTATTTAATCATCATGTTCATCATACTTTTACAACAAGTGGGATATACCTCAAATCATTCAAATGATCGAAATCAAACAATATTCTTATTCTATTGTGTAATCCTAACTCACAATTACACAAGATTTCCACATGAATTCATGATTAGGTTAAAACCCACTTTCTACAAATCACCAAATCAAAAATTTCGACTTACCACTTGTTGGACAAGCTTAGATGGTTAGAGATTTGAGTTCATGCATTAGTTTTGGCTCTTAATTCCCTTCTAATCTTGTGAATTTCTGGAAGCAAGGGTTTCTTCTTGGTTCTTTGCTCTTGGTCGATCCACAGAACATACCCACTGTGTGTGTTTTTTGTTTTATTTATTTATTAATAACTTTCATTCATTTTTGCAAGTTCAGCCCCTCTAATTCTAGTTGTTGTTTATTATCACACTAACTTTCATTCTTTCTAAACTAATATCACATTCTTTTAACTTAGTTAATATTACATATTAGACCTTTAAGGTAAAATAAATAAATTGCATATTTTTGGGGTGTTACAGGTCTGTATACACCATGTTAAAACAATCATGATCGTATATAGCTTTATACGGGCCGTATAATGGTATACGACAGTATAGATAGGATTTTTTTTAAATTAATATTCACACATTAGGGTTTCGATCCGGCAGTCTATAGATAGGATTTCCTTTTTTTAATAAATGTGATTTGTTAAATGAAATATGTGAAATGTTAGCAACAGTCTCTAAAACTTTCAATAATAGCATCATCCCATAATAAAATGAAAAGGTAAGAAAAGGGCCCTTTCTATACACACACCCCTATAATCTTGTTTTAACGACCATTCGATTTGGCAGTTTATATAGTGTTCAGAACCATCAAATTGAACGGCTTCTACTATCAGAAAAACAGGTTTCAGTTTTCTTTTTACTTTGAAACAAATCACATTTCATTAAAGAGAAAGAAAACTCATATAAATGACCATTTGATCTGGCAGTCTATATAGTGTTCAGAACCATCAAATCGAACGGCTTCATTGACGTATTCTCTCTTACTTGTCTCGAATGCATGTACGTCTCGTAGGTATAACAAATAGTCAATGTAGTAAAGTGTGAGCTTTTACAGCAACCATATCGATATTCTAGTTTTTGAAGAATCTCGTTCCGTATTCTCTCCTTTTGCTAGTTCTCGAAGATGAAATAAGATCAAGCTTAACGTAATGAAATAATGGTAACAACTACCAAGGGGATAATGGTTATGTTAACAACTACCAATGGGATAATGGATACGGTAAAAACTACCAAGGCGGCAATTAGGATGGGTACAGAAACCACCAAGGGGATAATGGATATTATATAAATACAAAAACACAATCCTTTTCCTTCAATTTCCAGAACATTCTCCCCAAACCATAACAAATCCTTTTCCTTCAATTTTCGGAACCTTCATTGTGAATTTGAGAACAGGAAGCTCAACAATGGTGGTAATAAGTCTGTTTATGACTTTGTTTACCTACACATTGATTTTAAAAATTTATTAACTAACTCAAACAAAGTTCGTAGTTCTAAATCCTCAACGTTACTGCGTTTTCGTCAATTGCACATATACTAATTAAAAAAAGAAAGTTGGTTAATTGTATACGGGTCGTATAACGTTATACGGCCCGTATAGAAGACATAAAACAGTGCTCGTATGTTGAGTATACAATTGAATAAAAAATTATAAAGGTTGTATACGACCCTTATAACTTTATACGGGCCATATACAGTCTTACAATTAGTCAGCAGTCATTACTTCTTAATGAACTCAAATTCAGGAAATGATGAGTAATGTAAGGAGAAGCGTTGGGATTCAAGGATTTAGACGCCATGTCGCAGGAAGATGGGTACAGGAAGATGAATTATGCAACATTTCCGCATTTTATCTATCATGTCATCGACCAACTGCTCATCATGGCGTCTAAATCCTTGAATCCCAATGCTTCTCCTTACATTACTCATCATTTCGTGAATTCGAGTTCATTAAGAAGTAATGACTGTTGACTAATTAGTGGAAGAATCTCGTTTTGTATTTTCTCCTTTTGCTAGTTCTCGAAGAATCTCGTTATGTATTTTCTCCTTTTCTAGTTCTCGAAGAATGTCTATTTTCTCCTTTTGCTAGTTCTCGAAGAATCTCGTTCCATATTTTTTCCTTTTCTAGTTCTCGAAGAATCTCGTTCCGCATTTTCTCCTTTTCTAGTTCTCGAAGTATCTCATTCCGTATATAGATGTCAATGATGGATGTCAATGATAGATGTGAATCAGAGTTACACAAGGCAATTAAACCTTACAAACACCATCTAAAAACTTATATAATATGCTTCATATATTAAACATAAAATATATTCCTCCATTCATTGCTTCACTTGACCCAAAAGATGATCACTTTCACCAAGGTGTTTATAATAAAACTTTAAGCATTCTGAACCCTAGTTACAAACTACCCAACAAACCCTAGTTAGAAACGGTTCCCATAAACCAACTTATACGCGATGAATCCTCTGTTAATTAACTTATTCCCACCGACGTAAAGTTCACCGTTATCTGCTCCATGTAGTGAATAGTTGATATGATTAGACCACGAAAGTACTCCATCCGGTAGTCAACAGACGATCATCGGCAGGGTTATGGCGACAACCCACATGGACAATTGTTAGGGTTCAGACGACGATAACTCGTTATATGTATTTTTATGTATCAGCTTGCGATTTCTTCTGGGGGGGTTCACCTATGGTAGTGTTTTTCCTTTTCTAATATCATCATATTCAAACATTCTGAACCCTAGCTACAAACACCCCAACAAACTCCGGATACTGAAAACATTATCTTAAGAATTACTAAAATTTATTAAACAACAACAGTGTAACGAATCGCACAAAAATGTCCTAAAACGCTCCAAGCAAAACCCAAACCCGTAAAACCTTACTTTTCATGGAAAACCAAGAAAATCAAAATTTGGTACTCGCTCGAGGGCCGCGAAGGACTAAGAGAGAGTCTTCGCGGGGCGCGACAGCTATGCAAGTTTCCGGATAAGCTTGAGGTGTGACAACTGTCAAAAATACAAGTATCCGTACAATTAATTAATATTGATTAGTGCTTAATGACTGTGCTGAATTATAATTAATGTCTTAAACTGCTTTCTGATTACTGCATCATACTTACATGTGCATCACATATTACATAATGTCACCTCATTATCACATGCAAACTTTATTGACATACATGATGCACAAAGCACAGTTAGCACAATTAACAGATAAAACAGGAGTATGCTGACGAGGTTCAGTACATAGGCAGACAGTGTTTTGAGACCCAGTATGAGCAAGAAACCAAGTTCTACACTATTACAGTGTTTAGGGAAGTAAGGACCACAAAACTGCTTCACTAGGTGATAGTTTAAGTACCGGAAAGTGCCTAAAACCCACATAAAGTGCATAATTCTGCATATTTCAGCAAAATTCAGCATTTTGACAAGTTTGTAACATGCAAAAATATGACTAAATGGTCCTGAACGCTTTCCTAAGTGTCGGGAATTAAAAGTGTCACAAAAGGGTACTTAAAGAACACTAAACGGAATAGTTTGACACTTTAACGAACCGGTTTCTAACCAAACAACCGGACACTACCCGAAACACCAAAATTATACTAGAATCATTGTTTTAATGTTTCTGAGCTAGTTATGATCCTCGAACACCCTAACATACTATATGACATATGATATGCATAAACACTAAACACTACACTTGAAATCTAACTAATATCTCTAACTATGATTTAAACTTACACAAGACCCCCCCCCCCTTCATATTTACGGTCACCAAGGGAGTGGCCCCACCCCAAATCTTCTCTTGATCTCCTAGATTTCATTTGATCTTACTTAGATTTGTTAAGATCATGCTTGTACTTAGGGAACACATAAACCATTGGGTAATAGCTAAACTTGGTTATAAGAAGACATGAAGCTTTCATAATCACCCACACACTTCACACCAACTCATATCCTTCCCTTCTCCCCATTCTCGGCCGAACATAGCACCAAGCACCACCATCATTTCCAACTCATTCCCATCCATTCCAAGATCATCCTAAGGTGTAAGAAGGTGTTTAAGGAAGCTTGGAGCTAGTGGATCTTGAAGGACCTCTCCCGATTGCTTTTATCCAACACGTTTGTCATCACCATCATCTTGTGTTCTTCCCTAGCCTTTGTGCTAGTAGTAAGCTTCATATCACTTGATCTTACTTCATATATTGTTGGTTAAAAGATGATACACATTGTTAATCTTGATGAACACTAAAAGACATATTCATGAATCTCTAACATAAGCTTATAAACATGTGAATACTTGTTGATTTGTGTTTATTTGCTTCTTGATGATTGATTATTAGTGTTAGTGATGCTAGACATCATATGAAACCTACTAGATTATGATTAAACACATGATCTAGTAAGTTAATGTGATGATCTTGTGAAAGACCAAGATCATCATGCTTATTGTTTTCATGAACTTGAAAAATGAAAATGATTTTTATGAATGATGTAGTAAGTAACATGTTTACTAGACATAAATGTGGATGATTACAAAAATAGTTTTCCAAAGAAACCCACTTAAATAACAAGATTTACATGAACTTTGTTTTAAAAGAACTAATCATGTTTCTAGTGTTGAAACAAGTATAAGAATACATTGTTTACAAGAAAAATTCAAAAGAATGATTTTCGGAAAAATCATCTAGTAAGTTGTAAACACCTAAATCTTCCAAGAATGAGATTTTTAAAGAAGTAAACACACTTTGAAGGATAACTAAACCTACTAAACACACTACCAAGTTACTACAAGTTTTTATGAAAGTTCAAGTTCATGATTATTATGTAGATAGCATTGTTTTGGCACTTGGCAAGTGTAGGTTGATTATTTGTGATGTTTTTTGAAAAGAAAATGATATGCTTTGATAGCATGGACACCTCCATTTTTAGGGGAAACTATGGCAAAATTTTCTAAAAATATAAACAGTTAGAAAAAATATTTTCTTACAAATATTTACAAGTGTATTTTAACTATGGTTTTCGATATAAACTTTGCCATAATTTTTGTAACAAAAATACAAGTATTGAAGGTTGGTTTTTACAAATAAAAATGGATAAATATGTATTTAGAATATATATATATATATATATTAAAGACACTTGTGTGAATATTTGTATACTTTGTGAAATAGTTATGTTATTTTAGGGTAAAATAAAATAACTTAACATAATACCAAAAATCACAAGGAATAAATATATAAGTTACACACATAATATTGTGGAACCGAACGATAGAACGTAACTTATATAATACTCCGGAAAATACTGTTATAAATATATTTTCGGTAAATAATATTTTAGATACGAAAGAAATGAAAGTGTGATTTTTATTACAAAGTATATCATATTTTCAACAAGGAGAAAATATACTATTTTTGGGAAGTAAAAATATATTTTCTTGGAAATTTTAGAAGATATAATATATATATTTTCTTGGAATACATTAATTATGGATAAAAATAAGTTAAATATATTTTCTAAAGTTAGACTTGGAAATATATTATTTTGGAATTACAAATACAAGCATACGAAAATACATGTATAAGATACCCCCATCCTTGGGAAGGAAATACGAAAATAAATACTTTAGAAGTATTGTTACAAAAATATTGTTTAACAATTATTCCAAAATTTAAATATAATTTAAGTTGAAATATTTATTATTTTAACAAGTAATTATAACTTGGAATAATATTGAAGACTTAAAAGAAACGTAACTCCAAAACATTAATACCAAGCAAAGGCACGACCCGTTTGTCTAATAGACATTAGTACGTTGTAGGTAGTCGTGTTTGCTGACAAGGTTTGAGTTGCGAGTACTGAAGACGCAAAACTGTGAGTTCATGTCCCACTTTTCTTTTAACTGTTTTCAGTTTTATAACTTCGGGGGTGAAATACATGTTACAATTGTTTACAAACGTTTTATACATGGTATGGTTAGCTAAGGAGGGTTACTGCTTGATCATGTGAAAGGTGGGTATAAATACTTAAGGCCATTAATCCTCGTCGTAGGACCGAGGGACATGAGTGATAGATCTATTTGGGTGTAGCGAGCCCACACCCATGGGGGCCAGGGTGGCCCATAGGGTGACTATGTCTTCCAGCCGGAGGCCTGGTACAAATTTGCTAGGTTTGAGTTTTCCTGCACCATTTCACACATACCATTGGCCTTGCAAACCATTGGTGATCTGTTTTTCCTTATTGCTACATACCAGGGACATACGGACATACTTTAAAGGTTTATTCATACACAAACACATGAACTTGCTTAACTTTTGTTGATGTTTTTAAACTACATGTATTTCTGGGAACTAAGTAGATCTGGCAGGTGTTGCATGTTTTCAAGCTGCGTTATAAGTAAAAGATGTCATCCGAGGTTGTTGGGTTTAGGAGATGTATCTTATTCCTAGACGAGATACATGTTTCTAAACTCGGGTTTGTTCAAGGTCTTGTGTTGAGTCTTTGTGAACTCATTTAGACATGTTGTGGTTGTAACTTAAATTTGGTGTCGATGTTTTAAACAAGTATGTTGTGGTATTTTCAAACTTAATTTTTATGGATGAATATCTTATGGTTTTATCATATAGTATTGTTATGATTGAATGCTATGGTATTAAGAAGTCACACCAATAACCACGCTTCCGCAAAAGTCAGGGTGTGACAGCTTGGTATTAGAGTTTCGATCGTAGCGAACTAGGATTCTTTCTCGAGTCTAGACTACGATCATTAGGGCTCTCACGAAAATGTTTTCATAGCATATTTTCATTGCATACAAGAAGTGTCCAGATCCATGAAACAAACATTTTTACAAATAAAAGACACAAAATACATTTCAGGGAATTCATTTATGTTTCAGTCTGAGAGACTGGGTGGTGCAGTCTGAGAGACTGGGTAATTCAGTCTGAGAGACTGGGGAGTTAGTCTGAGAGATTAGCTGGGGCAGTCTGAGAGACTGGGTAGTACAGTCTGAGAGACTGGGAAAGTATAGTCTGAGAGACTGTGTAGTTCAGTCTGAGAGACTAGTTAGGACAGTTTGAGAAACTGGGAGGTTTAGTCTGAGAGACTAAGTAGTTCAGTCTGAAAGGCTGGGTGGGATAGTCTTGGGAAGACTAGGATGCATACATGCTTACATTGTTACTGCTTACATGATGATTGTTGATATATGTGCATATGTTGTGATTGTTTTGTTACAGACACCATGTCCTCTTCTGATAGTGGAGTATCAGATACCGTAGACCCTATGGCCATAGTTTCGGACGATGAGATTGTCCCGGACCCTGAGGTTTTCACATCTGACACTGAGAGTAGCGATGATGATGATTTCCAGCCGTTTGCTTTACCAGATTTTGGCGATGATATACCGCTAGCTGATGGTTTCCCTGTCTAGGATCTACTTCTTGTTCCCATCCCCGATCCTTTGCCTCTAGCTGCATTTCCTCTCGAGGATCTGCCTTTTGATGCCATGTCTGACGATGACATCGATCTTTTTATTCCCCCTGAGGGTGCCAGGATGATGGAGCTCCAGTCGATGATGTCATTGTTGTTCCGCTTATTGAGATTCCTGTCGTTGAGATTTCATCCGACCATTCTGGTCCTGATTCATTCGAGTCTGTGTCATCTACTACTTTGCACGCACTGGGATTGCAACGTTATCCCACCGATTCTGATTCCGACACAGCTATGTCTGCCGCACCTGTTCCTCCACAGGACTTCGAGTTTGATCCTGACATTGATCCTGAGCATGAGATTAACTTTATTCCCGATGATCAGCTATTTGATGTACCCGCTGATCTTGAGCTAGGACCAGCCGACCCTGAGCCTATGCTTGCACCCGAGCCTATACCTGCTCACGATCCTCTGCCTGAGCATGACCCTGTTGACATACCAGTTGTTGCACCACCTTTACCCGATCCGATCCCTGCAGCTGCTGACCATGCTCCTTTTGCTGCCCAGATAGACCCCGGATATGCATTCACCCGCAATGGGTGGATAGAGGACGATGATGAATTACCTCCTTTTGTTAGGCCTGTTACTCCCCCACCTGCACCTGCACATGCACCAGTTGACATTGCCCCATTTCACCCACATGTATCTGACATTCACCGCACTGATCTACCGGTCACGTTCTTACAGGATATCCCTCCACCCCGTCCAGGGGAAGGACCATCTAGCCAGCCGTCTGGCCATGTTCCACCTATGTCAGTAGCTTTTCCTTTCATGCCACAGTTTACACATACTGCACCTTTTGCTTCTGTACCATCAGGCGAGCCACTTATTTGGTTTCCGCCCAACACGATGCCTGTTTCTGATCCCTATCATCCTTCACATTACACTGGTTACACGAGGGATGATCTGCTTTTGTCATTACAGCTCCAGCAGGAGATGTTGTGTCGGAGAGTCATGGATCTTGAGAGGATCCCACATCCTCCGCCTTGTCCTTGTCAGTCACCGTTCGCGACTCCACCGCACCTCTTCTGCCATACCCAGATTTTGACGTCCGTTTTCTTACTATGGAGCAGCAGATTAGCTATCTGGTGCGTACCGTTTATGCTCTTGAGGAGGAGTTAGCGCATCTGCACAGTTTGCTTTTTGTTCCTCCACTTCCTCCTCCTCCACCATCAGCATAGCAGTTTTTGGTTTTATGCAGGTAGCATACTTTTGATGAGAGTGTCGCTATTGAGCTCAGATTACACAGCCTTTTAAAGACCACTTTTGATTTTTATGACTGTTGTAGTTGGATAGACGATTTGGACAGCGGTGATGTGACCCTTTAGTCCCTTTTGATATATGGTACATTGTAGAACATGTAACACTGTAATTGTGGTCATTTGATATATGAAGGCTCAATCGCAATATTCTCATTATATACATTGTTGAATTACTTGTTTGTGTTATGACATGGGATGTTATGTGTTTACTTGTGTTGATAAATGTTATTACATACACGTACTACATACTTATATACATAAAGACCTGACCTATACAATCTTCTTATAGAAGATGCCTCCTCGAAGAGACAACACACTGCCTACAACTGAGGCCGAGTTACAAGAACGAATTTCACGAGCGATAGCACAACACGAGGCCTTACGCTCCGAGCATAGCGGAGGTACCTCGGGAAGCAACCCACCTCTTGGTAATGTTTAAGTCACTAAAAGACACATTACGTTACATTTGGATATTCCATGTGCGATCGCTAATGCTTTATGTGAATGATGTTACTTGTACAGGCTGTACCTATAAACAGTTCTTAGACTGTAAGCCTTTGAATTTCGACGGCACCGGGGGTGCTGTAGCTTTTGTCAGATGGACGGAGAAGACTGATTCTATGATAAGAATGAGCAAGTGTGCTTCGGAACACCAAGTCACCTATATCTCCGGATTGTTTTTAGACGGAGCGCTTTCCTGGTGGAATCTCCAAGTCCAGACCTTGGGAGAAGAGACTGCTTATGCCATGACATGGGACGAAATGAAGGAACTCATGCGAAAGAAATACTGTTCCAGGGCTGAAATCCAAAAGTTAGAAATTGAATTCTAGAACCTCAAGATGGACGGTCCGAAAATTGCTGAATATGTGCAGAGATTTCACGACCTATCTCGCGTGGTACCATACATGGTTGATCCGGAATTCAAACGTATCGAGCGCTTTATCTGGGGGTTGGCACCTCAGATTATGAGTATGGTGACGACGTTGAAGCCTGCCACAATCACCGAGGCGATTGATCTGAGTGTGGCGTTAACTGAAGAGGCAATCAGGTTAAACAAGTTTTCGATCTCTGACCAGAAGAAGAAAGAAACTCACGTTGAGTCATCGGGTGAGAACAAAAGGAAGTTCTCAAACTTTAAGAAGGGTACCAGCAGTACTAACAAGAAGAAGGATGTGAACTTACCAGCTGAAGCCAAGACTGGGGTCGAAAACAAAGGAAAAGGTTACATGGGCGCTCTGCCCAAATGTGATGTATGCCAGTACCATCATTCCGGCCAGTGCAGATTTAGGAAATGTGAGTCTTATGGGAAGGTTGGCCATTCGAAGGAGACATGCTGGGCTGGTACTGGTACTGGTACTGGTCGTGGTGGTCAGAGAGGTTATGGTAATGGAAGCAATAACCGTGGTGGTAATGGGTATGGAAACTGCCCACAAGGAGGAAATGGCGGTAATGGTAATCGTGGTAATTTTAGAAATCAAGTTGGTAATGGAAACCGTGGAGCGAATAACAATCAAGGTGGTAATGGGAATGGAAATGGTCGAGGACCCGGTCGCTTTAATTGTGGAGACGTTGGGCACTTCAAGCGAGAATGCCCGAAAATCAACCAAGCTCATGGAAGGGTTTTCAACATCGGAGTGAGGGAAGCACGCCAAGATCCAAATGTGGTCACTGGTACGTTCCCTATCAACCAACGCTTTGCATCTGTATTATTTGATATCGGTACCGATTATAGCTTTGTATCGCTAGAATTTAAGAATATACTTGGGTTGGTAGCTAGTAAGCTAGATATTCCGTACTCGATAGAGCTAGCTAATGGAAAGCTAGTAGAAGAGAATGAAGTCATAAGGGGTTGCGTGATAGAACTGGGAGAGCACGAGTTTTCGCTTGATCTTCTGCCCATTGAGTTGGGAAGCTTTGACGTGGTAGTCGGAATGGATTGGTTATCAAGCAACCGAGCAGAGATCGTATGTCACGAGAAGATCATTCGCATTCCGATGGCGAATGAAGAGATAATCGTAGTGCATGGAGAGAAGCACGATACGCCCCTATGGATCATCGGTTGTTTGAAAGCTCGAAAGTGCTTGCAAAAAGGATGTGTTGCCTTCTTGGCACACATTGTGGACAAGGAAGCCGCTGAGCCGAAGCTAGAAGACATTCCAGTTGTGAAGGAATATCCTGAAGTCTTACCCGAAGACTTGCCAGGATTGCCGCCGCAAAGACAAGTCGAATTCCACAATGATTTAGTTCCGGGCGCCGCGCCTGTGGCTAAAGCTCCTTATCGACTTGCGCCTTCTGAGATGCAAGAGCTGTCAACGCAACTTCAGGAGCTATTGGACAAGGGATTTATCAGGCCAAGCTTCTCGCCTTGGGGAGCTCCAGTGCTGTTTGTAAAGAAGAAGGACGGTAGTTTCCGCATGTGTATTGACTACCGCTAGCTGAACAAGTTGACCATTAAGAATCGGTATCCTTTGCCAAGGATTGATGACCTGTTCGACCAACTACAAGGTTCGAGTTTCTACTCCAAGATCGATCTTCGATCAGGTTATCACCAGTTGAGAATTCAAGAGGAGAGTATTCCAAAGACTGCCTTTAGGACTCGGTATGGACATTACGAGTTCCTGGTTATGCCGTTTGGTTTGACGAACGCGCCAGCAGTATTCATGGATTTGATGAATAGAGTCTGCAAGCCGTATCTCGATAAGTTTATGATTGTGTTTATTGACGATATCTTGATTTATTCCAAAACGAAGGAAGAACATGAGCAACATCTAAGAGCTATCTTAGAGCTGCTCAAGGAAGAGAAATTGTACGCAAAGTTCTAGAAGTGCGAGTTCTGGTTGCGTGAGGTTCAGTTCCTTGGTCATGTGGTTAACGGAAATGGAATCCATGTGGATCCTACAAAGATTGAAGCGATAAAGAATTGGGAAACTCCAAAGATGCCAACCGAGATACGTCAGTTTCTAGGTTTGGCAGGATATTACCGCAGATTCATAGGGGATTTTTCGAAAATCGCACAACCGTTGACCTCCTTTACACAGAAAGACAAGAAGTATGAATGGGGAGACAAGCAAGAAGAAGCATTTCAGTTGTTGAAAAACAAGCTTTGCTATGCACCGATTTTGTCCCTACCCGAAGGCACTGATGACTTCGTGGTACATTGCAATGCCTCGCGTCAAGGTTTAGGCTGCGTGCTGATGCAGCGACAGAAGGTTATAGCCTATGCGTCGCGCCAGTTGAAGGTTCATGAGAAGAACTACACCACACATGATTTGGAACTAGGCGCTGTGGTGTTTTCTTTGAAGATCTGGCGACATTATTTGTATGGCACGCGATGCACAATCTATACTGATCACAAGAGTTTACAGCATATATTCGATCAGAAAGAGCTTAACATGAGACAGAGACGATGGGTTGAGCTGTTGAACGATTATGATTGTGAAATCAAGTATCACCCAGGGAAGGCGAATGTAGTCGCAGACGCCTAGAGTCGAAAAGAAAGAATCAAACCCATAAGGGTTCGAGCTTTGGAAATGATTATACAAACGGACCTCTCATTGCGCATTCGTGCCGCGCAGAGAGAAGCTCTTAAGAAAGAAAATCTTGAGAATGAATATCTCCGTGGGATGGAGAAGCAGTTAGTACCCAATGATGAAGGAACATTGTGCTTCATGAAACGAATCTGGGTTCCTTTCTTTGGTGGTCTGAGAGAAGTAATTTTCGATAAAGCTCACAAGTCACGGTACTCGATCCATCCAAGATCAGATAAGATGTACCAAGATTTAAAGGATTTTTACTGGTGGCCAAGATTAAAAGGCGATGTTGCAACGTATGTTGGCAAATGTTTGACTTGTGCCAAGGTAAAGGCCGAATATCAGAAGCCTTCAGGCCTTCTGCAACAACCTGAAATACCCATGTGGAAATGGGAGCAGATTTCAATGGATTTTATAACGAAGTTACCAAAAACACCCAGAGGTCATGATACGATTTGGGTAATCGTAGACCGTCTGACGAAATCTGCACACTTTTTAGCGATCAAGGAAAAGGATAACACTAGCAAGCTTGCTGAGCTATACCTGAGAGAGATAGTTGCACGACATGGAGTGCCTCTCTCGATTATCTCTGATAGAGATGGAAGGTTTGTGTCAAGGATTTGGCAATCCTTCCAAGAAGCCTTTGGTTCTCAATTGAATCTGAGTACTGCATTCCATCTGCAGACTGATGGCCAGAGCGAACGAACAATTCAAACGTTGGAAGATATGTTGCGAGCTTGCGTAATGGATTTGGGTGGTAGTTGGGACACTCACCTACCGTTGGTAGAATTCTCGTACAACAACAGTTACCATGCGAGTATTCAAGCTGCACCGTTTGAAGCTCTCTACGGACGCAAGTGTCGATCACCGTTATGCTGGGCGGACGCGGGTGATAGACAACTTGTTGGTCCTGAATTGGTTCAAGAGACGACTGATAAGATTACATAGATCCGAGAGCGCATAAAGGCGGCTCGTGATCGACAAAAGAGTTATGCGGACCGAAGAAGGAAACCTTTGGAGTTTGAAGTAGGAGATATGGTTTTGTTAAAGGTTTCACCCTGGAAGGGTGTAGCACGCTTTGGGAAGCGTGGGAAGTTGAACCCGCGATACATTGGACCATTCAAAATCCTGGAGAGGATTGGTCTTGTAGCCTACAAGTTGGATCTACCCGCAGAACTGAATGGAGTTCATGATACATTCCATGTATCTAATCTGAAAAAGAGTCCAACTCAAGAAACAGTTGTCGTTCCTGCCGATGAAATTCACATTGACGACACACTCCACTTTACTGAAGAACCTGTTGAGGTTACTGACTGGAAGGTTAACAAGACGTGAAGGAGTAGTGTTAAACTCGTCAAGGTTCGTTGGAACGCGCGACACGGCCCAGAGTTCACTTGGGAGCGTGAGGATCGCATGAAAGCAAAATACCCACATTTGTTCCCAAACTCCCCTGCAGCTAGTAGCAGAACTAAAATTTCGGGACGGAATTTTCTTAACAGGGGGAGAATGTGACAACTGTAAAAAATACAGGTATCCGTACAATTAATTAATATTGATTAGTGCTTAATGACTGTGCTAAATTACAATTAATGTCTTAAACTGCTTTCTGATTACTGCATCATACTTTCATGTGCATCACATATTACATAATGTCACCTCATTATCACATGCAAACTTTACTGACATACATGATGCACAAAGCACAGTTAACAGATAAAACAGGAGTATGCTGACGAGGTTCAGTACATAGGTAGACAGTGTTTTGAGACCCAGAAACCAAGTTCTACACTAGTACAGTGTGTAGGGAAGTAAGGACCACAAAACTGCTTCACTAGGTGATAGTTTAAGTGCCGGAAAGTGCCTAAAACCCACATAAAGTGCAGAATTCTGCATATTTCAGCAAAATTCAGCATTTTGACAAGTTTGTAACATGCAAAAATATGACTAAATGGTCCTGAACGCTTTCCTAAGTGTCGGGAATTAAAAGTGTCACAAAAGGGTACTTAAAGAACACTAAACGGAATAGTTTGACACTTTAACGAACCGGTATCTAACCAAACAACCGGACACTACCCGAAACACCAAAATTATACTAGAAGCATTGTTTTAATGTTTCTGAGCTAGTTATTGTCACACCCTGACTTTTACGGAAGGGTGGTTATTTGGTGTGACTTCTTAATACCATAGCAATCAATCATAACAATGCTATATGATAAAACCAAAAGATTTCCATCCATTAATAAAGTTTAGAAAATACCACAATACCATTGTCTTGAAAACATTAACGCTAATTAGTTAAAACCATAACATGTTCAAATGAGTTCCCATGGACTCAACAAAAGACTTTAAATAATTCTGAGTTTAGAAACATGTATCCCGTCCAGGAATAGGATACATCTTTAAAACTCTACAACCACGGATGACATCCTTTATTTAACACGCAGCTTGTAGACGCATGCATACACCTGCCAGATCCGTTTAGTTCCCTGAAATACATGTAGTTTGAAAAATCAACAAAAGTTGAGCGAGTTCATGTGTATATGTGTATGAATAAACCTTTGAAATATGTCTGTATGTATGAAAGTCCCTGATATGTAGCAATAAGGAAAAAGAGATCACCAATGGTTTGCAAGGCCATTGATATGTGTGAAGTGATGCAGGAAGACTCAAACCTAGCAGATTTTGTCGGTAAGACATAGTCACCTCATGGTCCACTCAGTGGACTCAGGAGTGGGGCTCGCTACACCCGAATAGATCTATCACTCATGTCCCTCGGTCCTACAACGAGGATTAATGGCCTTAAGTATCCGCCTACCCACTCACATGATCTAAGTAGTAACCCTCCTTAAGCTAACCATACCATGTATAAAATGTCTGTAATAATTGTAACATGTATTTCACCCCCGAAGTATAACACTGAAAACAGTTAAAAGAAAAAGGGGACATGAACTCACAGTAGTGCGTCTTCAGTCTGTGTAACCCAAGTCTCCTCCGCAAACACGACTACCTACAGCGTACTAATGTCTATTAGATGAACGGGCCGTGCCTTTGCTTAGTGTGAGGGTTTTTGAGTTACGTTACTTTGATATTATTCCAAGTTATAACTTCTTGTTAAAATAATAATAATTATTTTAACTTAAGTTTTGTTTTTAGGGTTTTGGAATAATAGTTAGGCAACTATCTCGTACCCATATTTCTCAAGTATTTTATATGCGTATTTCCTTCTCAAGGATGGGGGTATTTTGTGATTAGAGTCTTGACATTATATATTCCTAAGTCCCACTTTAGAAAAATATATAATAACTTATTTGTCGAAAATAATGTATTCCCAAAATATATCTTTCCCAAAGATAATATATTTTCACTCCTTGTATCCCAAAAGAATATTTACCCAAAAATATATTTGTAAAAGTATTTTCCGGTATATTTCGTAAGTTACGTTTTTGCGTTTGGTTCCACAATAATAAGTATGTAATTAAATATTTATTCCTTGTAATTTTTGGTATTATTCTGGGGTTATAAATGTGATGGGGTTTTGATAAGTTATATTATTTTGCCCTAAAATAACATAACTAGTTCGGAAATCGAACAAATATTCACACAAGCGTTTTAGTATAAAATATATACTCTAAATATATATCTATCCGCTTTTATTTACGAAAACCCACCTCCGACACTTTGAAATATTGTAACAAAACTTATGGCGAAGTTTACTTTCGAAAAACAAAGTTAAAACACACTTGTAAACACTTGTTAGAAAATAATTTCTAAGTCTTGGAATTTTTAGAAAATTTCGCCATAGTTTCCTTTGTAAACGGAGGCGTCCATGCTAATAAGCATATCATTTTCTTTTCAAAATAATCACAATAATCATCAACAATCAACCTTTAAACAACTTTACATCACCAAGAGCAAAAACTATATGCGTTACATATTAATCATGAACTTGATATTTCACAAATACGCGTAGTAATTTGGTAAAACGTTTAGTGGCCTTAGTTACCTTCCGAAGTGTGTTTACTTTTGTTAAAAGCTCATTCTCGGGATTTCTAGATGTTCACAACTTGTGAACTTATTTTAGAAAAATATTTATTTGCCAAATCTTCTTGATTTACTAGCACTCTTACACTTATTTGATTTAAAAAAAAAATAGGGTAAGTGTATGTAAAAGTCATGATCTTTTTAAAACCGACTCTTGAACTTGGTTCGCTTAGAAAGGTCTCTTGTAAATCTCGGATCTACATGATCACCAACTCATTTTGTTTCACTTTTTTTCAAGAAATCATATTATCATCAAGTTCATAACTTTATTAGAAGATGATTATTTATGTAACACAATATCATCTCCTAATCTTGTTAAATCATGTTTCTAATCATCACTTAACAAGTTCCATATGGTGATTAACATTACATAACCAAGAATCAACATGAAATCAACAACATATTCACTATAATATCATACTAACAACATCTCATTATGTTTCATCTTTATGTAAAGCTTTATGTTCATGTTTCTTGTTTAAACCTTTTAGTGTTCTTGTAAATTTCAACATACTATAACTTTTAACTACTCAAACTGGAAGTAAACAAGGGTAAATCAAAGACTTACAACTAGCTCAAAGGCTAGGGAAGAACTCTAGTGAAAAAGATGATGAAAATGGTGTGAAAAAGCAAGTGATAAAAGCTCCTTGATGATCCACAAGCTACAAGCTCCTTTAATCACCTTCTAATCTTTGAATGAAGCTTAAAAATGGTTGTATGGTGGTGACAAGGTGGTGATGGTGGCGGTTATGGATGGAGCCGAGAGAGAGAGAGATAGAGAGTGAGAAAGATGAGTGAAGTTGTGAAGATGAAATGTGAAGATCTTTAGAATCCATGTCCATACTCAAAATCTTTCTTCTAAATATTATGTCTACTATATCAAACACGATCTAATAAAATAAAAGAAATGAAATCTTTGTGATATGGTGGTGATCTTGGTGGGGTCCTTGTGACCGTAAGTTCCAAGGGGGGGGGGGGTAACATGTAAATTTTAATCATATCTAATAAGATCACATAAAATCCAAGGAGGATCTAAGCAATATCTAGAGAAGATTATTTAGGATCTTGCTAGATATGGAATATTATTGAAAATCTTGTAAGATTTTGGAGATCACAAGTGGGGCCATACCTTGTGATCGAAAATATAAGGGGGGAGGGGGTCCAAGTGTAAGTTGTAATGGTAAGTGAATAATAGTTGGGGGTTAAGTGAAAAGTCTAGTGTTTTAAGTGTATGACACAATATATAGTGTGTTGGGGTGTTCGGGGATCATAACTAGTCCAAAAATAATTAAACAATGTTTCTAGTAAAATTTTGGTGTTCCGGGTAATGTCCGGTTGTTCGGTTAGATACCGTTCCGTTAAAGTGCTAAGTTATTCTGAAAATTATGTAACTTTATGTAGCACTTTTAATTCCCAACACTTTGGAAAGCATTCAGGACCATTTAGTCAATTTTCTGCATAATACTAGTATGTTAAACTGCTGAATTTTTGCTGAAAATGCAGAATTCTGCACTTAAAGTGTGTTTTAGGCACTTTCCGGCACTCAAACTATCACCCAGTGACGCAGTTTTATGGTCCTCACTTCCCCACACACCATACTGGTGTAGTACCTTGTCCCTGGCCCATACTGGGTCTCAAAACACTGTTTGTCTATGTACTGGCACTGTCAGTATATTTCTGAGTTATCCGCTCATTGTGCTAACTGTGCTTTGTGCATCAAGTATGTCACTAAAGTTTGTATGTAATGAATGGAGTGACAGTATGAAATGTGATGCATATGTATGTATGATACAGAAATCAGAAAGCAGTTTACGTCATCAGTTGTAATTAAGCACAGTCATTAAGCATGTAATTAACATTAATTAATTGTACGGATACCTGTAATTATGAGGGTTGTCACATTCTCCCCCCGTTAAGAAAATTTCATCCCGAAATTTTGTACTACCTTAACTCCTTAGGGTTTCATTATGCGTGTATGTATACGAATAATACCGAGGTAGATAGTCACCAAACCGACTCGAACCTTGTTCATATCAGGTGAATCCAAGAATATATAACAACATGAATCCAATGGTTAAAAGGTATGTGCTTTTAGCATTTGATGTCAAAGGTACAGGACGTACTTGACGTATAGTCTAGTGTAATCCAGCTAACAGGGTTCCACAAAAGAGGAGTTTTGACCTATGGATTCTTCACACAATCGGTCACAATATGCAAATGAGCTTTGGTAACAATGGCATCTGCTAGATGAACTCAAAATCGGTAAGCTCAAACGTAATAGTGAAATGACCCGTCAACTTCCAAACAAACAAGTGAATAAAGTAGCGTGTTGACATTAATGAATTGTTAAAATACACCGAAGGGACACAAGCGAATCTGGTGTATCATTGTCTTGGTCCGTAGTTGCATCTGGAGTGTTTAAATGACAAGTCAAACAGAAGTATGTATAGTTTTGTGTGTAACGGTTGACCATGATTAGCACAAGCTTCAAATCTGTAATGACACCACAAGGTGTCGTAATTGAAATGTTTCCAACAATAGCGGTGACCGAACAAGTTCACCATGTTTGAAATCAAATGGAAGTATATCGTCACAATCTGAAGATTTGATTTACGCAATGACATAGAGTTTTTAGTTGAATACGGAACGTCAAAGAACCACTGTTTCTGATTGTAGATGAAAGAGTAATAAGTACCACAAGGTATTCGATCAATAATGAAAGTATCGTTAGGAGGTACACGGTGATATGAAATGAATCTATGTACCGTTGTCTTAACACGCAATTGTGTTGAGTCTTCTTTGATTGTGAATATCAAAATGGATTGTTAACAAATAAATAGACAATTAAATCCGTGTATGATGTGAGTAACCCAATTAGCGCAATCTCAATTTTGTGAAACCATCTCCACAAGGTATTCAAACCAACAAACGATTTAGTGGAGTCGTAGACCAATCAAATCTACTACGACTCGAAACGAAAGAACCTTTGCAAAAAATATTTGAATATGATGCTCCCAATACATCATATGATGTTTTAGATTGAATATGCGAAATGGATAAGTTCAAACAATTGAACTTGGTAACCTGATAATAAACGTATATATCAACAAAGGAACCTCGGCATGGTAACAAAAATAACCCATGAATGTATCTTCAAAGAAGTTTCAAGAAAGTGTGTTGACTTGATAGCAAAAGAGCCAACAATTACAATAACGTAGATTATTTGAATCATAAGCCAATAGCTAGGTTTAGCAAAGTAATATTTGTACTTCAATGAAGCGTTTATTCGAAATGAAACCGCATGCGTAGCAAAAGGTGCATGCATAACATATAAGTTTTCGAGTACTAGAACAATGAGTATGATGAAATGACCTAGTATCGAAGCAATTGTGTGTTCGCTCTTAGCGAAGAGAATTAACGTGATGCAACTACCATTAAGGGGAGTAGAGATGCAAACATCTACTCGTTAGAAGCAAGAGTGACGATTTAAGTGAAAGAAATTTAAGTACTCTCTGTTTGGTTAACTGAAACAGCATATACGTCGGGATAAGGGAGTTTGTGTGAGTTAACAGGTGTGGTTCCTAAGTGACAATCCTTACGAGTTTTGACCTGGGTCCCCAAGGGTTAAGCACATGTTTTCTAGGTTTTCAAAGTTTCGTATTCTGTGAAAAATTGTTTTGGTGCATCGTGTAGGAAACACCATTTGTGTGTAAGTTTAAAACAAGTTATTGTCCCACAATTTCCTTGGTATACATTCTTTCCGAACTCACAGCTAATGACACTCGATCATCGATCGGTCACGAAATAGTAGTCGGATCCCCATAGTTAGGCAAATAAATAGTTCATTAATCCTCAGCAAGAGTCATCGACTCTTGTTGGTTAGCTCGTTCGGCTCCTGGTAGTTTGACGTTCGTACGAAAGCTATCGTCCTTCTCCTTGACGAGCAGAGCTGGGGTTATTCAAAGCGAGAAACTTGGTCTGTTATCTTCCTTCTCTACCAACTACTGAAGCTATACTGACAATCCTTGCCTCTCCGAAGGTGTAAGTCGCTAAGGTGCATTGACTGTAGGCGCGACGTCTGGAATCAAATTGATGCGAAGTTCGACTTGTCGTTGGAGTGGTGGTTCAGACAAGCCTTCGGCTTCTTTGTCTGCGACTTGAGCCGAGAAGACAACATATTCTGTGCACGAAATTCTCGTGCCTCCAAGCACTAGTAATTTGTAGAGGCGTATCCTGCTTCATGGATCACGATTGCTTCGTCGCTCGACATCGGGATGCGGATAACGATCTCCGCTTGGGTGCTCGACAATTGGTCCACCCCAGTTACCTCGTCGAGGCTTCCCATTAACTAGTTCTATCGAGTGTAGGTTATATAACTTATCCTTATCATACCAAGTGTATCCTTAAATTCATGAGATACGAAGCTATGGTTGGCACTGGTATCAAATAGCGTTGATGCAAAATTTTGGTTGACAGAGAACGTACCAGCATCCACATCTGGGTCTTGGCGTGCTTCACGAGCTCCGATGTTGGGTGCTCCTTCACGGTCTTGACTAATCTCCCTTGGGTATTCTTTCCGAAAGTGCCCCATGTCACCACAGTTATAACATCCTTGCCCTTTCTTTCCACGTTTCGTCTTATGCCAACACGTCTCCTCGCTGTGCCCCACTTTGCCACAGTTGTCACATTTTTCATTTTTGCATTGCCCGGTATGATGACGTTGACATTCGTCGCACTTAGGTAGTTTACCCTGGTACTCCTTTCCCTTTTTGGCCTTGTTCTTGTTATTTTCCCGATCACCTCCTTGGAATTCACTGAGCTTCCTTTTGTTCTTTTCAGATGACTCTATCGGAGTTTCCTTCTTCTCGTCGGGGGTTAAGAGTCTTTCCAATCTAAGTGCTTCCTTAGTGAGCGCCAGACTCATCATATATGCAACCATGGTTGTTGGTGGCGTTGATGCTATCATCAAGCTCAAGGCTTGAGGTGCCAGTTCCCAAATGGATTGCTTCATTCTCTTCAATTCGGGTTCCACCAGGTACGGAACGACTCGTGATAAATCATGGAGCCTCTGCACGTGCTCCACCACTTTTGGACCTTCCATCTTTAGCTTCCAGAATTTGACTTCCAGCTTCTGGATCTCCATCTGAGAACAATACTCCCTACGCATCATTTCCTTCAGCTCACTCCATGTTAACGCATATGCTGCAGTCTCGCCCATTGTTCGAACCCTAAGATTCCACCATAATAGAGCCTCATCTTGTAGCAATCCAGAAACGTATGGGACTTGTTGCTCTAGCGTACAACCGCTCATTCGTACAACCGCGTCCACATTCTCAACCCATTTTACAAAAGCTATGGCACCTCCAGTGCCACCGTAGTTCAGGGGTTTGCAGTCTAGAAACTATTTGTAGGTACAACCTGTACCCAAGCAATTACCATCACAGTATGTATTAGCAAAGCACATTGGGGATTTTCCAAACATGTTGTAATGTGTATTGGATGACTTAAACATTACCGTTAGGTGGGTCATTCCTTGAGGTACCTTCGCTGCGTTTGTAGCGAAGAACCTCGTGCCGAGCTATGACTAGTGAGGTGTGCGCTTGCCATTCTGCCTCGGTCAATCGAGTGATCTCTTGATGAGACATCTTCTAATATGAAATTCGGGTTAGTTAGGTCTCGTCTGTTCAGGGAATGTAAATAGTTGTTTGGAAATCATATGTATTTGCACGTATTTAAATCATCATATCAACACATCAAGCAACAACACAAGCAAGTAAATGGAATCATGTTTAATGAGAGTATAACAAACAAACACGTGTATCTCAATCATAGCACATTCCTGTTATATTGGTAGCACGTATTACGATTAGGTTTTCATTAAGCAGGTAAGCACATTGCATCATAATCATAGCATAAGCACGCAATTTGGGAATTATATTTAATGAGAGCATAGCAAGCAAGCACGTAGTATTATTATTATAGCACATACACATAGATCAACAACGTGCTTAGCGAAGGTTTAGTGATTGAACTTCCATAGGGTTTTGGCCATAAAGTATTGTCACATGATTATTGATGATTGGGCTCTTATTATTCCCTGACCACGATTACATTGTCTTCCAAAATGTATCGCATCAACAGGGACACAGGGTCCCCCTACCCTTGTCCATTAAATATATTAGTGTATCAAATCACATAGTCAGATGTGGTCTTCAAAAGTCTCCACAATCCCATCTTATCATTAGTGTCTTTACCCAAATGTAATGCAATCCGCATAATCCAGAAATCACTATACCGGTGTCTGAGATGGAGGAGGAAAGAAAAGTAAACTGTTAACATGCGTGGACTTCCTCCTCGGGCTTGTGTACACGTCGAAGTAATTATCTGCTCTGCCGCTCGACTGTAAAGAAATGAGCATCAGAAACCTGGGAAAGGTGTAATAGCAATGGTTGAGAGCGTAAAAGGAACCTTGATATATGTGGGGGATCAAAGTATGCTGGCAATAGACAGGGTGGAGGACGTGATGTCAGCTCAAGCTCCAATATTCTGCGACTCATATTCTCAAACTGTAGCTGATGTTATAGGAGCAATTCATCCCGGGTGTAGCCTCCATAAAGTGAGGGATGGTAAGGGTCTAAAATCTGTATAGGGTATGATAGGAACCACCGAAATGGCTCATCCAGCGGTGTAGAGGTGAAAGTAGCAAACGGTGCGGCCTGTGAGGTCGTAGCAAATGCTGCTGTAGCAAATAGGATCGTCATGTGGTGTGCTGACCTGGAGTACCTTCCCGGGGTGTGGGTATGACTTGAAAGAAAGCGATAGGCATGTTGGTGCAATGAACGTCAGTCTCCATAAGAGAGAAGGAGCAACATCAGCGGTTGCGGGCGCAAAACAAACGTCTCAACCAATAAGGAGATTGTCAGGTGCGGGTACTGGGTCAGATATAAAGGGTGCAATGTCAGGTAAACCAAAAAGAAACAGGGTCATGATCAATCAAGGGTGCAGGATCGGTAGGTGCAATATCAAGCTGACCCAAAAGGAACAGGAGCTGGCTCAGGAGCAGGCCCTGGGTCGAGTAACGGTGTGTGCCTCGAGCAGGTGATAGTGCAGCAGTCATGTCGTCGTCGTCTGCGTCAGTAGTAGAAAGCTGTAATCCGGCCGTCTTGTAAGGCTGCAGATGTCACAGACTCAAAGGAGTCTAAAATCGAGTGTATATTAGAATCAGAGGATAGCTTGCTGACAGGGGCCTCCAGACGTGAATTTAGTAACAACGTTTTCGTCCATCTTCCCCTCATCCTGGGCGTTATCAGAAGGATCATCAATAATACGTTAAAGTCATCATCAATTATTCATCGAGTAGCCAACCTTCAGAAGGAATGTCCACAAAGGCGCATTGTCGAGGATCGGAGCCATGGTGTGTTCACCATCGGGATGACCAGTGATGAAGTGGTCATGGACTGAAACAAGAGTGACAAGAGGATTCTTGTCAGAGAAGCCATCAGCAAGGGTAAATTATCACCACAATCTAGTAGCGCGGTCTGTTAAAAGTCGCCCTCGTCCTTGGTCAGCATATCAGGATCACTCTCAGTGTCTGACGAAAATATTTCCGGCACATATGTAATCCCATTATCTATGGCGGTGGTCGTAGGGTTATCAATGTCTGACAGCTCTCTTTCTAATCACGGTGATATGTGTGTCGGTACATAATAGTCATAGCACGTATATCCATAGTAATCACTAACCATTAGCGTATGCAAACAAAGTAATTTATCATGTAGTCATGTATACACATTATTCTTCATGAAACTTTCTATCCTTCCCAGTCTCCCAGACTAACCCACCTAGCCTCCCAGACTAAACCAACCAGTCTCTCAGACTAAAACACCTAGTCTCTCAGACTAAATTTCCCCAGTCTCTAAGACTGAACCTCCCCAGCCTCTAAGACTGAACCTTCCCAGCCCCTAGGGCTGAACCTCCCCAGTCTCTAAGACTGATCCTCCCCAGTCTCTAAGACTGAATCCCTGGTCTCTAAGACCAAACCTCCCAGTCTCTAAGACTAAATCCCTGGTCTCTAAGACCAAATTTCCCCAGTCTCTAAGACTGACTCCCTGGTCTCTAGGACCAACCTTCCCTCAGTCTCTAAGACTGAACCTCCCTCAGTCTCTAAGACTGATCCTCCCAGTCTCTAAGACTGAATTATAAACGTAAATTTTGAGATGTGTATTTGTGCCTTTTGTTTGTAAAAAAAATGTTTGTTCCCTGGATCTGGGCGTTTTGTGTATGCAATGAAAACATGTTTGTAAAAGCGTTTTCGTGAGAGCCCTATTGATCGTAGTCTAGACTCGAGAATGAATCCTAGTTTGCTACGATCGAAGCTCTGATACCAAGCTGTCACACCCTGACTTTTGCGGAAGCGTGGTTATTTGGTGTGACTTCTTAATACCATAGCAATCAATCATAACAATGCTATATGATAAAACCAAAATATTTTCATCCATTAATAAAGTTTAGAAAATACCACAATACCATTGTCTTGAAAACATTGACGCCAATTAGTTACAAACCATAACATGTTCAAATGAGTTCCCATGGACTCAACAAAAGACTTTAAAAAATTCTGAGTTTAGAAACATGTATCCTGTCCAGGAATAGGATACATCTTTTAAACTCTACGATCACGGATGACATCCTTTATTTAACACGCAGCTTGTAGACACATGCACACACCTGCCAGATCCGTTTAGTTCCCTGAAATACATGTAGTTTGAAAAATCAACAAAAGTTGAGCGAGTTCATGTGTATATGTGTATGAATAAACCTTTGAAATATGTCTGTATGTATGAAAGTCCCTGGTATGTAGCAATAAGGAAAAAGCGATCACCAATGGTTTGCAAGGCCATTGATATGTGTGAAGTGATGCAGGAAGACTCAAACCTAGCAGATTTCTTCGGTAAGACATAGTCACCTCATGGTCCACTCAGCGGACTCAGGAGTGGGGCTCGCTACACCCGAATAGATCTATCACTCATGTCCCTCAGTCCTACAACGAGGATTAATGGCCTTAAGTATCCGCCTACCCACTCACATGATCTAAGTAGTAACCCTCCTTAAGCTAACCATACCATGTATAAAATGTCTGTAATAATTGTAACATGTATTTCACCCCCGAAGTATAACACTGAAAACAGTTAAAAGAAAAGGGGGACATGAACTCACAGTAGTGCGTCTTCAGTCTGTGTAACCCAAGTCTCCTCCGCAAACACGACTACCTACAGCGTACTAATGTCTATTAGATGAACGGGCCGTGCCTTTGCTTAGTATGAGGGTTTCTGAGTTACGTTACTTTGATATTATTCCAAGTTATAACTTCTTGTTAAAATAATAATAATTATTTTAACTTAAGTTTTGTTTTTAGGGTTTTGGAATAATAGTTAGGCAACTATCTCGTACCCATATTTCTCAAGTATTTTATATGCGTATTTCCTTCCCAATGATGGGGGTATTTTGTGATTAGAGTCTTGACATTATATATTCCTAAGTCCCACTTTAGAAAAATATATAATAACTTATTTGTCGAAAATAATGTATTCCCAAAATATATCTTTCCCAAAGATAATACATTTTCACTCCTTGTATCCCAAAATAATATTTACCCAAAAATATATTTGTAAAAGTATTTTCCGGTATATTTCGTAAGTTACGTTTTTGCGTTTGGTTCCACAATAATAAGTATGTAACTTAAATATTTGTTCCTTGTAATTTTTGGTATTATTCTGGGGTTATAAATGTGATGGGGTTTTGATAAGTTATATTATTTTGCCCTAAAATAACATAACTAGTTCGCAAATCGAACAAATATTCACACAAGCGTTTTAGTATAAAATATATACTCTAAATATATATTTATCTGCTTTTATTTACGAAAACCCACCTCCGACACTTTGAAATATTGTAACAAAACTTATGGCGAAGTTTACTTTCGAAAAACAAAGTTAAAACACACTTGTAAACACTTGTTAGAAAATAATTTCTAAGTCTTGGAATTTTTAGAAAATTTCGCCATAGTTTCCTTTGTAAACGGAGGTGTCCATGCTAATAAGCATATCATTTTCTTTCAAAATAATCACAATAATCATCAACAATCAACCTTTAAACAACTTTACATCACCAAGAGCAAAAACTATATGCGTTACATATTAATCATGAACTTGATATTTCACAAATACGCGTAGTAATTTGGTAAAACGTTTAGTGGCCTTAGTTACCTTCCGAAGTGTGTTTACTTTTGTTAAAAGCTCATTCTCGGGATTTCTAGATGTTCACAACTTGTGAACTTATTTTACAAAAATATTTATTTGCCAAATCTTCTTGATTTACTAGCACTCTTACACTTATTTGATTTAAAAAAAATAGGGTAAGTGTATGTAAAAGTCATGATCTTTTTAAAACCGACTCTTGAACTTGGTTCGCTTAGAAAGGTCTCTTGTAAATCTCGGATCTACATGATCACCAACTCATTTTGTTTCACTATTTTTCAAGAAATCATATTATCATCAAGTTCATAACTTTATTAGAAGATGATTATTTATGTAACACAATATCATCTCCTAATCTTGTTAAATCATGTTTCTAATCATCACTTAACAAGTTCCATATGGTGATTAACATTACATAACCAAGAATCAATATGAAATCAACAACATATTCACTATAATATCATACTAACAACATCTCATTATGTTTCATCTTTATGTAAAGCTTTATGTTCATGTTTCTTGTTTAAACCTTTTAGTGTTCTTGTAAATTTCAACATACTATAACTTTTAACTACTCAAAATGGAAGTAAACAAGGGTAAATCAAAGACTTACAACTAGCTCAAAGGCTAGGGAAGAACTCTAGTGAAAAAGATGATGAAAATGGTGTGAAAAAGCAAGTGATAAAAGCTCCTTGATGATCCACAAGCTACAAGCTCCTTTAATCACCTTCTAATCTTTGAATGAAGCTTAAAAATGGTTGTATGGTGGTGACAAGGTGGTGATGGTGGCGGTTATGGATGGAGCCGAGAGAGAGAGATAGAGAGTGAGAAAGATGAGTGAAGTTGTGAAGATGAAATGTGAAGATTTTTAGAATCCATGTCCATACTCATAATCTTTCTTCTAAATATTATGTCCACATTATCAAACAAGATCTAATAAAATAAAAGAAATGAAATCTTTGTGATATGGTGGTGATCTTGGTGGGGTCCTTGTGACCGTAAGTTCCAAGGGAGGGGGGGGGGGTAATATGTAAATTTTAAACATATCTAATAAGATCACATAAAATCCAAGGAGGATCTAAGCAATATCTAGAGAAGATTATTTAGGATCTTGCTAGATATGGAAGATTATTGAAAATCTTGTAAGATTTTGGAGATCACAAGTGGGGCCACACCTTGTGATCGAAAATATAAGGGGGGAGGGGGTCCAAGTGTAAGTTGTAATGGTAAGTGAATAATAGTTGGGGGTTAAGTGAAAAGTCTGGTGTTTTAAGTGTATGACACAATATATAGTGTGTTGGCGTGTTCGGGGATCATAACTAGTCCAAAAATAATTAAACAATATTTCTAGTAAAATTTTGGTGTTCCGGGTAATGTCCGGTTGTTCGGTTAGATACCGTTCCGTTAAAGTGCTAAGTTATTCCGAATAGTGTCTTTTATGTAACTTTATGTAGCACTTTTAATTCCCAACACTTAGGAAAGCATTCAGGACCATTTAGTCAATTTTCTGCATAATACTAGTATGTTAAAATGCTTAATTTTTGCTGAAAATGCAGAATTCTGCACTTAAAGTGTGTTTTAGGCACTTTCCGGCACTCAAACTATCACCTAGTGACGCAGTTTTATGGTCCTCACTTCCCCACACACCATACTGGTGTAGTACCTTGTCCCTGGCCCATACTGGGTCTCAAAACACTGTTTGTCTATGTACTGGCACTGTCAATATATTTCTGAGTTATCCGCTCATTGTGCTAACTGTGCTTTGTGCATCAAGTATGTCACTAAAGTTTGTATGTAATGAATGGAGTGACAGTATGAAATGTGATGCATATGTATGTATGATACAGAAATCAGAAAGCAGTTTACGTCATCAGTTGTAATTAAGCACAGTCATTAAGCACGTAATTAACATTAATTAATTGTACGGATACCTGTAATTATGAGGGTTGTCACAGTTATGATCCTCGAACACCCTAACATACTATATGACACATGATATGCATAAACACTAAACACTACACTTGAAATCTAACTAATATCTCTAACTATGATTTAAACTTACACAAGACTCCCCCCCCCCTTCATATTTACGGTCAACAAGGGAGTGGCCCCACCCCAAATCTTCTCTTGATCTCCTAGATTTCATTTGATCTTACTTAGATTTGTTAAGATCATGCTTGTACTTAGGGAACACATAAACCATTGGGTAATAGCTAAACTTGGTTATAAGAAGACATGAAGCTTTTATAATCACCCACACACTTCACACCAACTCATCTCCTTCCCTTCTCCCCATTCTCGGCCGAACATAGCACCAAGCACCACCATCATTTCCAACTCATTCCCATCCATTGCAAGATCATCCTAAGGTGTAAGAAGGTGTTTAAGGAAGCTTGGAGCTTGTGGATCTTGAAGGACCTCTCCCGATTGCTTTTATCCAACACGTTTGTCATCACCATCATCTTGTGTTCTTCCCTAGCCTTTGTGCTAGTAGTAAGCTTCATATCACTTGATCTTACTTCATATATTGTTGGTTAAAAGATTATACACATTGTTAATCTTGATGAACACTAAAAGACATATTCATGAATCTCTAACATAAGCTTATAAACATGTGAATACTTGTTGATTTGTGTTTATTTGCTTCTTGATGATTGATTATTAGTGTTAGTGATGCTAGACATCATATGAAACCTACTAGATTGTGATTAAACACATGATCTAGTAAGTTAATGTGATGATCTTGTGAAAGACCAAGATCATCATGCTTATTGTTTTCATGAACTTGAAAAATGAAAATGATTTTTATGAATGATGTAGTAAGTAACATGTTTACTAGACATAAATGTGGATGATTACAAAAATAGTTTTCCAAAGAAACCCACTTAAATGACAAGATTTACATGAACATTGTTTTAAAAGAACTAATCATGTTTCTAGTGTTGAAACAAGTATAAGAATACATTGTTTACAAGAAAAATTCAAAAGAATGATTTTTGGAAAAATCATCTAGTAAGTTGTAAACACCTAAATCTTCCAAGAATGAGATTTTTAAAGAAGTAAACACACTTTGAAGGATAACTAAACCTACCAAACACACTACCAAGTTACTACAAGTTTTTATGAAAGTTCAAGTTCATGATTATTATGTAGATAGCATTGTTTTGGCACTTGGCAAGTGTAGGTTGATTGTTTGTGATGTTTTTTGAAAAGAAAATAATATGCTTTGATAGCATGGACACCTCCATTTTTAGGGGAAACGATGGCAAAATTTTCTAAAAATATAAACACTTAGAAAAAATATTTTCTAACAAATATTTACAAGTGTATTTTAACTATGGTTTTCGATATAAACTTTGCCATAATTTTTGTAACAAAAATACAAGTATTGAAGGTTGGTTTTTACAAATAAAAATGGATAAATATGTATTTAGAATATCTATATATATATATTAAAGACACTTGTGTGAATATTTGTATACTTTGTGAAATAGTTATGTTATTTTAGGGTAAAATAATATAACTTAACATAATACCAAAAATCACAAGGAATAAATATATTGTGGAACCGAACGATAGAACGTAACTTATATAATACTCCGGAAAATACCGTTATAAATATATTTTCGGTAAATAATATTTTGGATACGAAAGAAATGAAAGTGTGATTTTTATTACAAAGTATATCATATTTTCAACAAGGAGAAAATATACTATTTTTTGGAAGTAAAAATATATTTTCTTGGAAATTTTAGAAGATATAATATATATATTTTCTTGGAATACATTAATTATGGATAAAAATAAGTTAAATTTATTTTCTAAAGTTAGACTTGAAAATATATTATTTTGGAATTACAAATACAAGCATACGAAAATACATGTATAAGATACCCCCATCCTTGGGAAGGAAATACGAAAATAAATACTTGAGAAGTATTGTTACAAAAATATTGTTTAACAATTATTCTAAAATTTAAATATAATTTAAGTTGAAATATTTATTATTTTAACAAGTAATTATAACTTGGAAAAATATTGAAGACTTAAAAGAAACGTAACTCCAAAACATTAATACCAAGCAAAGGCACGACCCGTTCATCTAATAGACATTAGTACGTTGTAGGTAGTCGTGTTTGCTGACAAGGTTTGAGTTGCGAGTACTGAAGACGCAAAACTGTGAGTTCATGTCCCCCTTTTCTTTTAACTGTTTTCAGTTTTATAACTTCGGGGGTGAAATACATGTTACAATTGTTTACAAACGTTTTATACATGGTATGGTTAGCTAAGGAGGGTTACTGCTTGATCATGTGAAAGGTGGGTATAACACTTAAGGCCATTAATCCTCGTCGTAGGACCGGGGGACATGAGTGATAGATCTATTTGGGTGTAGCGAACCCACACCCATGGGGACCAGGGTGACTCATAGGGTAATTATGTCTTCTAGCCGGAGGCCCGGTACAAATTTGCTAGGTTTGAGTTTTCCTGCACCATTTCACACATACCATTGGCCTTGCAAACCATTGGTGATCTGTTTTTCCTTATTGCTACATACCAGGGACATACATACATACGGACATACTTTAAAGGTTTATTCATACACAAACACATGAACTCGCTCAACTTTTGTTGATGTTTTTAAACTACATGTATTTCAAGGAACTAAATGGATCTGGCAGGTGTTGCATGTTTTCAAGCTGCGTTATAAGTAAAAGATGTCATCCGAGGTCGTTGGGTTAGGAGATGTATCTTATTCCTAGACGAGATACATGTTTCTAAACTCGGGTTTGTTCAAGGTCTTGTGTTGAGTCTTCGTGAACTCATTTAGACATGTTGTGGTTGTAACTTAAATTTGGTGTCGATGTTTTAAACAAGTATGTTGTGGTATTTTCAAACTTAATTTTTATGGATGAATATCTTATGGTTTTATCATATAGCATTGTTATGATTGAATGCTATGGTATTAAGAAGTCACACCAATAACCACGCTTCCGCAAAAGTCAGGGTGTGACATGAGGGACGCGTGTCAAGACCACTCCATGACTCAGCAACCTTCGCTCCGACCAGACTCCCTCGCAGGCCGCGAAGGAGAAGCTGATGAGCTTCGCGGGCCGCGACGCGCCCCAATATCAGCCTATAAATGGAAGCCGATGGTTTCATTTCAATTCGTTCAATTCTTTTCTTTCTTTTGCTCTCTTATTCTGTCATTCTAATGTCAGAACTTCTAAACCCGAAACTCTGCCTATTATTAGGGTAATAACTCTAATCACTAGTACGATCCTTTATCCGATCGATTGAAACCGATCCAATGGATGTTTAAGTACTGCCGATACCTGGCTATACTTTGTCATTCATTGTGGGTTTTGATCTCGTGATTATCATTAAAGTTGAATTGGGTTAATACGCTAATACGAGTTCCATTGTATCTAGAATTGGAACTCATAATCAGGAAGCTGTTAAACTAAGAATACTTAGCAATTAAGTCAACTTAGTAGTTAAGTAAACTTAATGGTTATGTAAAACTTAGCAGTTAAGAAAATATAGTGGTTAAAGAAAACTTAATAGCTAAGGAAACTTAACAGTTAAGCAAGCTAAGTAAGCTAATTAAGTTAATTAATTAATCGGCTAAGTAAATTACTTAATTAAACAGTTAAGGAAAAGTAATCAGTTAAACAGCTAAGTAAGATTAATTAATTAAGCTAAGTAAGATTAATTAATCAGTTAAGCAAGATTAATTAAGCTAAGTAAGATTAATTAACTAAAGTTAATTAAACACCTAAATAGATATACATGAAAATAGATATACATGAAAGGAAGGTGCAAGGAAGGTATAAGAAGATATACATGTGGGTAGGAAGCTTCCTAGAAAATGTATAGGTAACTTCCTAGAAAAGTATATATGAAACTTCCTGGAAATTTCATATTTCCTACCTATAAATAGGAAGCTTAGGATTCATTTTTCTTTGCTCATTTCTTCTATTCCTCTCTCTATACGTTGGTGTTCTAACCAAAAATCACCGATACGATATTCTGTCTGATCGATTCGGAAACCAACTAACGAATGCCAAAGTGCTGTCTAAATAAGACTATACTTTGTGAATTTCGTTAAGGTTCTGATCTCGTGACCATCGTTATGTTTGATTAGGTTTAACACTAATACGTATTCCACTCTGTTAAACTAAATGTTTAACTACCAGAAACTCTGCACTATACACTTACAATCAAAATAGATGCTTAGTTATCAGAAGACTTGGAATCAGAAGGCCTGTTAAATCAAGACTATATGCTAACAAGGTGAGTCATTCTCCTTTTTATCAAATTGCTTTGCAAAACTCTAAATGTTTTCCAGTTATACTTTGCAGTGATTAAGTCTTTGCTAATCTGTAATTACTGGCAGTAAGTGGGGGTTTTGTGCACATTACTACTAACGATTTATCACTTTAGGTGGGCGAGCCTAATTTAGTGATATGTCCACAGTCATAGATCCGGTCGAGTGACAACTGAACCAGCTAATTATAAGATAGGGGCAAATATAAAAACTATTAATGCTGTGAATTATAACAAATGTGTTTTTGTACAAAATGAATGAACTCACCAGTATTTCCTGCTGACCAAATGTTTTTAAAACGCGTTTCATGTGATTACAGTAGATTGGAATAAGAGTAATGATACGGCACCGAAATGCTTAAAGAAGTGGTTTATTTTATCAATTAAATTAAATTAAGAAAACATTGTTTTATATATTCGGGTTTATCCCATATTAAAGATACCTTTGTAAAACATGGGTTTATTCCCATCTATTTAGTAAATAAAATCCGGTGTTTCTAAACTCTGGTATTTTCCTAACTCACGGTCCTGATGAAATGTTCCGCTGCAATATTTTCACAATAACCACCGGTACCACTTGACTGCTCACGACTCCCGTCCAGGGTGTGGTCGGGGGTCGTGACAAACAGGCCCGCAAAGCCCATCAACGATTGCGTGTTGTAGGCATTGAGACAACAACAGATAATGAACAAATTGTTGGACTTCTTGTTCCAAATGCAACTGTAGGATCCGTACTTAAAGTTCTCTCTCTCTCTTACATAGTTGATATGCTTAGACCACGAAAGGACTCCATCCGGCAGTTAACAGATGAATAACAGTATCATTTAATGAAATTTAGCGAACATACCGCATTCGAAGATCCTTGCATCACAAAGCCACTGTGTTTACATGTAGTGTACAGTGTTCTAAGATCACAATATTCAAGCATTTTGAACCCTAGCTACAAACAAACCAACAAACTCCGGATACTGAAAACGTTATCTAAAGAATTACTAAAATTTATTAAATGGTTGTTTGGTTTTACACAAAAAAATTTATATACGGGCCGTATAGCTTTATACGTCCCGTATAAAGATCTTAAAACCCAAAAAACTGATCAAACCTCAAAAAATAAACACATTTGGCCGTATAACATTATATTGGTTGTATAAACATGTATACGGGCCGTATAACCGTATAATGTTATACGGCCCGTATACATGTAAAAAATAAAAGATTCTAGTGCATTTATTTTTGTGCAAAATCATTATATCCGGACCGTATAACCTTATACTGTTTGTATACTAGTGAAAATAAGATTATACTAATGTGCGTATAGAAATTGCCTAAACAAAAGATCTAAGTACTTCAACTATTTGATTTATTTAAAAAATAAAAACTTTTACAAAAAACAAAACATTTAGACTGAGGGGAGTGGGGCGACTCCCCCTCCTAAGTCGCCCTAAGTCGCCCCAAACACCGCGCCCCTTAGGCAACTTCCATAGCAACTTCATTCTTGGCGTCTCCCACAGATCGCCACCCCCATTTGCTTTTCTTTTTCATCGACCAATCAAAAAACTTTCCTTTTTCAAACAACCAATCATAAGTCTTGGAGGGGCATCTTGAGTTGCCATGAACACCACGCCCCCTTTTTTGAAGACGCCCCAAATCACCCCCAAACGCCACATATCACAAGACGCCCTCTTTTGAGGACGCCCCACTCCCTTTAGTCTTATGTCCTTGAACTATCTTATGCAATAAATTCTTACTTTAATCATTTAATGCAATATAATTCTGTGGTTCTACTATTTGATGTAATTTTTGACGTGAAATGTCTGCGATTTGTGTGTTTTTTTTTTAATTCACATCTCAACGTCTCATTATGACATTGCTTATTTTTCTATTTTAAAATGTTTAAATGTTTTGTTATGTTATATTTATGGTTTTATTCTAAGCAACTAATTACTACATGTTAATTAAACGTGTTTATTTTTGTGAAATTAATCTTAAATGTTTTGTCATGTTATATTTATGGTTTTATACTTGTCAACTAACACTATACCGTATGGGGGACGGCCTAGGGCCGGTGAGGGCCGGCACCGCCCTCCTAGGCCCGTCCCCGTCTTCATCGTCCTCCACAAACCATTCACGCCGTGCCTCTTCTTCTCACACACACATATACATACAACACACACACATATATATGTATATTTAGACCCATCCTCCACACCCGCTTACGTGTACGTCTACATAACGAAGCATCCTTTAAGGATTACCCTCCTCCACACCGAGTAGTCTAATTACTACATCTTAAATTTATTGAACAACTAATGTTACTCTAACTTTATACCAATCAATACATGTTAATATAGTTAACTTATTTAACAAAGTGACACATATTTACAAAACAATTTTTTCAGATGATATATATTCATTTCTTAAGTTAACTATATTTCTAACCATGGTATACGTAAAATGTGATTGTGTATCTACTTTCGAGTTTTAACCACATATCTTTTTTTGTTTCTAACTTTATTATCAATAGTATACATCTTATGTGTTACATTCTATATATAACTGGCAGTGGGAATTAGATCTGCGCGCGTTGCGATACGGGTTCGTCAAACAAATGTTATGTAATGCATTAACCATATGAAAACACACATTTCAACGTATTTGAAACGTAACCATATCAAAACGTAAAGTAAATTGAGTTTATACCGTACAATCATAACATGTTATATGTGACCCGACTCATACATAGAAAACATTAACGGGTATAAAGGAAAATTCGACACATGTAATCAAAAGAGATTAATTAGAGCTTTTGAAAAAGGGGAAAAACATAATATGACTCCCCTCGGTTCGAAACAAAATTTACGAAACATACATAAAAAAGCATGATGACATTATATTTGACCTAACTCAAAAAAAAATTACGTTGAACTAGCGATCTCCGCCCACTTACCTAGTCTTCCATCATCACCAGGTGCCGCAGAAAATATCGGGGGGAGCAGGAATTAAACTTGGATCCCTTAGAACACTAAGTCTCTCCAATACCACTTCAGCACCACATCATTGGCAAGGTTTTGATTTTTTTTTTTGAATGAGATAAATTATAATAAAAAAAATAAAAATGATATTTTGCATTTCCAAGGTGAGTGACTGAGTGGTGTCGAGACATTGTCCTTCCTGCATCTTCCTTAAGTTATGGAGTCTATTCATGTCACATAGAGTAAATGTGAAATGTACCCTTGGCTTGATCTGCAATCCAACTCTTTTTATTCGTCACATAAATTAAGTTCAAGCATTGAATCATATCTCTTGAGTGTTTGATGAGTTTTAAAATGATAAAATGAATTTAATTTAATAGGGGTAGTTATGCTTGATTGGTTGGTGAGCTGAGCTGAAAATAAAATATAAGCATAAAGTAACAAAAATTCGTAAGTTTAAAACTTATAGATTAAGATCATACTGTAGAAGGGTTATTATTTTTAAAACGAGACAACATGACCGATCATATTAATTTTAGCTTATAATAACCTTTATTCTACATTCTATATTTTAATATTATTCTTCAAGTAGTTTTCCCGTGAGAGTTTGGTCGTAAAGCTTGTTCTGAAAGTTGGAAACTTCCTTAGGAACAGCCGAACAGGAAGTCCCACGGATGGCGCCAATGTCGAATCCCAGATAGACCGAATGACGTGTCCGATGCTGGAGATCCACTGACGTTCACCGTTGTCAGAACCTATCTGCAAAAGAGAACACCGTTAGCCTCGTAACGAAGAGCCGGGGGGGGGGGGGGCATTAAATGATGAGGACTAGTCACGTCGTTCTTCCCAATGTTTTAAAAACCGGTTTTTAAATTAAACCGGATTAGGCTAAAAAATGGTTCAACCGGTTGAACCAGGTTATACCGAGCGGTTCAACCGGGTTGACTAGTTAACTCTATAATTTCATAAATTACAATATCAACTCAAAAGTTAATCCAAAATGTATGATTACATATTAAAAGCTAATCCATAAAAAAAAATCCAAAAGATAATTGAAAATCATTCAATTTTTCAACAGCCTCTTTAAATGAAAGTGTAAAATATGTTTAAGCCATTTGAGTGTTTAATACATCAAGTTTCATACAATATTAAATAAGAAATTTTAGTTACGAATAATTATAATATATAAAAAATATTTAAGATAAGTAACATATATAATAAAAATAAGTAACAACCCAAACTAAAATAACCTTACGCTGGTACCGGTATTACGTTTCAAACCGGTATACCGGATTTTACCGCCGGTACAAACCTTATGCCGTTTCACATGTATTACCGGGGTGTTTCGTACCGGATTTACATCTGAAAACGGTAATACCGGTATAACCGGCCGGTATTTACCGGTTTTTAAAACACTGGTTCTTCCCCTTATCGGAACAGTGGATTGGTCCATAAAGCATGGGTGGGAAACCAGAGAGCTTTGACTTGGTCTTCCCTCCATGGACTTAATAAACAAGAGATGTTGTTATGGGCTTGGGTTCAATATCTGGTTGAGGACAACAAGCCTAGACGAGGACGCTCACTTGATGATCCTCGTTACCTATATATTTTGAAAGAAAGTTTCATCCAATAACTAAATTACTCAAGATGTTTATTATTCTTTAACGTCACTTAATTTTCATTACTTGATTAAATATTGTGAATAATGTAAAAATAAAAAATTATAACTAAGTGACCAAGATGAAACATTCGATAATAATTATTTTTCCATTTCCAGTCATATCGATCCAGTTCTTCTATCCCCTGTAAATGCAACCCCCAACCCCACCGGCTACCCCATCCCAAACCGTCTCTATCCACCGCTACCCCACCGGCTACCCACTTCATCCCAATAACCCGCTACCCCAACCCGAAGAACATGGCATCCTGGACCCACGAGGAAGAATTGGCTCTCGTCACAAGCGTCGTTGACGCTATGAAGGGGCGGCAACCGGGCCAAACAAAATATTGGCCGGAAGCATTCGCAACCTACCGACATAACGTCGGAAACGACCGCCACAACCTCAACGCGTGCCAACACAAATGGCGCGAGCTACGGCCCAAGCTCGATCGTTTCAAGGCTTACTACGAAGCCGTTCCGAGCGGCGAGTTAAGCCACGAGGACCGGGTGGCGGTGGCGAACATAGAGTTTCGAGGCAAGGAGCGAAAGGCGTTCGACAAGATCGCCCTTTTTGAAATTTACCTAACGCTCTAGGTTTTTTATTTGAGTTAAATGCTTGGTTGGTCCCTGTGGTTTTCAAAAATTGCAGACTTGGTCCCAATGGTTTACTAATTACACGCGTGGTCCCTGTGGTTTTCAAAAATGCACTCGGTTGGTCCCTAGCTCTAACATCAGTTAAATTTCTCAGTTAAGTTCATGTTAAATGACCAAAATACCCTCTGCTTATTAACTCTCTTCTTCTACAACCAGATCCGTCACCACAATCATCATCTGCTTATTAACCCTCTGCTTATGAACACCCACCATCACCACAATCATCATCTTCTTCTACAACCACCACCTCCGAACACCAATACCCGACCACCACCACCAGATCCGTCAACCATGGCTACCTCCGTCCATCTCCCTTCCTGCGGCTGTGGATTCACCCCTGTAGTATCTAATTCAGCTCACAATAACAACCATGGGGATGCACACAGACGACGACGGTGATTACACCGATGTAGACGATGACAGTTCAGGTTTGAGATTAGGCGATTTTTTAAATCCAATGATTCTGACTTCAATTGTGGTTTCGGATGCTATGGAACCAGATTTTCCGGTAATTTATGTTAATAAGGTGTTCGAATCCGTCACCGGTTATCGCGCCGATGAAGTCCTTGGCCGGAACTGGTATATTTATTTTTTCTGTAATTTATCCAGAATTTTTTTGTGAATTTGAATTGTGTGGTTATAGATCTGTAGTTATTGTTGAATTTGTGAATAGGGTTTCAATAAACCCTTTCCAGTTTCAAGCAATCTTTATTCAATTTTGGGGGAATTAGGGTGTGATCATGGCGTTTTTATGTTCAATTTTGTTCGGGATTTAAGCGATGTAGAAGAAATTGAGTGTTTTTTTTATCGGTTGTTTGTGGGTTTTGTGTTGGTTTTTGTTGGGAATACATCATGAGATTCTTTAGCCTTGTGGGCAATTCTTTTGGGTGCTCTGCATCTGGTGAAAGACTTGTGTCTGCTGCAAGAGATGGTGATGTTCAAGAGGCTAAGCTTTGTTGGAATATAACCCTAGACTTGCTAGATATTCCACTTTTGGTGTTAGGAATTCACCCCTTCATTACTCTGCAGGTAGTTGCTGGTTGTGAAGGTAGAAACCGACATTAACATTACGAAATGGTGGTGGTGGAGGTAGTTGCTGGTTGTGAAGGTGGTTGCGGTGGCTTAAAGGTGACGGAGAAGGTGGAGGGTGGTTGAAGGTGACGATGAAGGTGGCGGGTTGAAGGTGACAGTAGTTGTGGTGGGTTGACGGTGGAGGTGGTGGTGGTGGTGGGTGGGTGGTGAAAGAGAGTTAATAAGCAAGGGTATTTTGGTCATTTAACATGGACTTAACTGAGAAATTTAACTGATGTTAGGGCTAGGGACCAACCGAGTGCATTTTTGAAAACCACAGGGACCACGCGTGTAATTAGTAAACCATTGGGACCAAGTCTGCAATTTTTGAAAACCACAGGGACCAACCAAGCATTTAACTCTTTTTATTTTGTAATTTTTAGGAATTATGTAATTTTTAGGATTATGTAACTTTTAAAATTTTAATGAAATTTTAGGTTTTTTTTATAAATGTTGTGTGAATTTTATAAATTTTTTGTAATTTTTTTTTTAATAATCTGCAAAGCGGTGCACCCAACCCAAGCCCAACCCACGCCCCGCCATACCCCACGGACACGTCACTAGGCGGTGGGGAGGCTCCAAATTCAGGTGTCAACTCATGCCCCAACCCAAGCCCCACCATACCCCACGGTCTAAACCTAACCTTGTAAACCCACCCCAACCCCATATTAGAATTATATGTTGTGCAACCCGGCTAAAACCGAACGAAATGGTCTCAAAATGGAACGAAACTAAACGAGTTTATAAGAATTTTTTTTTGGGGTAGTTTAGGCCCATAAATGAGCGTGTTTATGAGCCACCGGCATAGGAGCTAGACATGTCCTTTCTAGACCAGGTTCAGCAGCAAACTAAATGTACTGCACCCTTTATCCCTCACCATAGGACCTACACACATCCCATATCATTTACCATGGTCCACGAAGGATGCTCGTAATATAAAAAAAATTAGGTTTATGCCCCGCCCGTGTTGTGGGACGGTAAACCGAATATTCCCCAGTTTGATAATATGTATGCATGTGTTTCGGATACTTTTACATACTATTGATAAATGTCATAAAAATTACATCGAGACGTAGATAAAAATACGGTCGTCTTTTTTAATTAAGTTTAGGAATTGTAAAGTAACTTTATTAGAGTTCAGAAGTAGCATCGTTTGTCCACCAATAACAAACGGTCACTATTCCCCCAGGTTGACTCGTCACGGAAACAAGGGGAAAAGACTAAAAGATAAAATACTAAAAGGAATAAAAGTAGATAGACTAAACATGTAACTACTAAAGTTAAAGCGGAGGGACTAAACATGCATTTACACACAGTTAACTAATAAAAAAAAGTTTTTAAAAAATAAAGCGGCTAAAGACGTATATTAGCGAAGTTGAAAGTTTAAAAGTAACATACAAAATAACTAAAAAAAAGTCACGGCAAATGGTGAAGTGTCAAACAGCTGTCTGACACTATTTCTGGCCATGACCTTTAATATAGTATATAATATAAGATAATATAATTTAATTTAATACAGTATATAATAGATCCTTTTTAAAATTATTAACACATTGATGAAAAATCTACTAGAAAAATGATTATGTCTCGTTTATTTTGTTTTCAGTCCTGAACAGTCAGATTGACTACGAAATTTACAAGAATCAAGTCGGGTCAAATTCAAGTATTCAACTATTTGGGATCTACATTTGACAAGCAAAGGTGGAATTTGCATGAACCGGGGCAACTTGTTTTCACAAGCATATCGACCCTTCATATCATGGGAAAGGATAAATTATTATAAGATATGATTTCTAAGTGGTTATATGGGACTTAATACGACGGTGTAAGAGTTGGATAATCCAACGGTTACCCATGTACACTACATACATTTGTTAGAATGTTTGGGGAGATTGAGGTTTGTTTTTTTTTTTTTTATAATTTTTTTTATTAATAAATTAGTGGGATTACTTGCCTTCGCAGTGGACTTTGGGTGGGTATCGTTTTGGTTCGACACGGTATCCGCACTTGGTGTAGCAGCCGAAAGAGATATGCCCAAGAGGATATCGATATGTGTTTTACATTGATCGAAACCCATAAAAATGAATACGGGTACCGGTACCGATGTTGTTCGATGTGTATCGCTTCGGTTCATTACGGTACCGTTACCGTGTCGGCATTCGCCATAGCTTATGGTACAAAAAAACTCTATTGCGAATATAACCCCGTTTCCAACGAATATTATACAATCACGTCAAGAAAACCATAAAACCGAATACGATACCAGTACCGATGTTCAGACAGTATCGGTTCGGTTCCTTGAGGTAAAGGAAAAAATCGACTATATTTGACCTACTCGAAAAAAAACTTTTACATAATCGTAGATAAAAATAAGGATATCATAACAATATATTCAATATTTTATAAAATGTTATAGTATATTACTAAAATAACGAAAAAATGTAATCTTTGATAACATGTATGTTTGAGTTTCTATCACTTGGACATTATGATCCACAAGTTGGCTTGGCGTAAAACATATATCAAGTTGTACATAAAGATACGTACGTCACAATGGCGTACTCAGAATTTTTTAAAATATCGTATCTTAAAAGTTATAAGCGAAAAAAACACTATAAAAGGGTTATCATATAGAATTATAGATATAAAGGTGAAGTCAAAAGTGTCTTTAATCGTAAGAATTGAACAATTTAACTTGTTAGGGTTTGTATTTGACATCACTAAGGCGAATGTGTATGTCTTCTATAGTAAATTAGATCATAGAGCACTAGTTGTGCCGTCAAAGATGAACTAACAAGTCATCACTAGGCTTTTCAATGCTAACCATTTGCGAAAGGAAGAATCTATGAGTAGAATGAAACACTATTTTACTACTCCTATCTAAAGTTCTAAATGGTTTCTAAATCTTTGTCGTATGTATTGCAACATGAATCAATAAGTTCATTATATAGTCACTCAATGTTGTAAATATTAGTTAGCCATTAACCTGACTTAATTATGATTAAAGAAACTATTTGATTCATTTATGACAACATTACAACTTGTAACTATCCATCACAGGATTCAAAGCAAAACCCGGCTAGACGAGCCTGAGAGGCTAAAGGGTATGGGGAACGGCTCCGGGCCGTCATGGGTCGACGGGGCACGGCTACACCGCCCCCTTGGGCCCAAGGGACGACGCCGACGCTCCTCTTTTCAATTATTGCCGTAGAACAACCACCACACATCTCTGTTTTAGCGAAACACCAACAAAAAAGAAAGAGTAGAAGAAATATCATTTTCTGCTGTTGTTAACATTGATTTTGAAGTGTAAAGAGGGGGAAAAGTGTTGCAGATTGTTGTTGTGTTGTGTATAGGGAGAGAGTTAGCAGTTGAGCGGTTGGCGGCTGAAGTAAGTTCAAATTTTTAAGGTTTGTTTGTTGTTTGCAAAGACAAAAGAACTAGGGTGGGCCAGTTCGGTTGGGCTGAATGAATACATGGGACAATAGATTTATAGTGAATTAGTGATGGGCTCCATATAAAGTTTGGACTAAGAATAAGGATGTTGAATATAATTAACAAAAAAAAAAAAAAAAAAAAACAAAAACAAAAAAACAAAAAATAAAAAAAGGGGGCCACCGATATCAACACGTATTTCAAAGAAGATTGTCACGTTTTGTGTAAAATAAAAGAAAAGGTCTCTAAAAATGAAATTCTTAGCATTTTTAATATTTAGTAATCTAGTATTTTTTATGTTATGTAGTTTCTTTTAAAGTTATCTAATGTTTTTTAAGTTATGTGATATTTTATTTTATAAGTTATGCAATGTTTAAAAAAATGTTGAATTCTTATAAGGAGGTCCATCCTCCACACAATTGGTCCATCCTTGGAGAGACATCCTCCTTAGGTTGTGACGTGACGGGTGACGTGAAGGATAATCTTCAAAGAATGGGGCTCCTCCATACTCCATAGTCTGAGGATCATGGTTCAACTTTTGTGTCCTCATGTTGTAGGCGTGATTTGAACCATATTTTGCACCCCCTACATGTACGTGCAAGTTTGAGTAAGATACAACTAAAAAAACTCAATAAGCATTTTGCCTATTTCCTTATAAACCATTCCATGGTTTGCAGGGGGTGATGAGGGTTTTCGGAAAGGACCTATTGCCAGGGCCTGGGTTTTTTTTGGGGCAAAATAAAAAAAAAATATTGTATATATATATTTTTTTGAATGATGTTTCTCCTACACAATTACTTCAATAATACTACAATTAATTACTGTTGTCAATATTTGAACCTGAAACCTCACCTCTAAGAAACATATGCCTCTACTACCATGTGGGCTAACCCCACATTGGCATGTATATACGAAAACTAACTAAAAAAAGCCTAAAAAACACACCAAATTTTTTTTTTCAATTTTTTTTATAAAAAATCGCAGGTTTTTGTATATAAAAAAAACCTTTTTTTCAAATTTTTTTTTTTTTTTTTGTATTACACATGTGTAGTGTACTACACATGTGCACTACAAAAAAGAAATTGTTTTTTTTTTGAATTTTTTTTATATACTAAAAGTAGCGAAAATTATTATGCAAAAAAAAAAAAAAAATTTGGTATGTTTTTTTGGCATTTTTAATTAGTTTTCGAGTTTTCACAATAACTAGTGGTTTTCATTTGAACATTCCCCTATATATATATATATATATATATATATATATATATAGGCCCGCTAAAATGAAAAATACCCCAAGTTGTAAGAACGGAGAGAATAACTTCAATTTATACAAAATTCAAGATTCTCACCAAGAAACTCAAAACAATTGTTTCCAGATTCAAACATTCAAAAGCACCAGCAAACCCTTACCAACAAACGCAGCAACATCATCAGCCGTAAAACAACCGACGAGGGTTTATGCCACACCCACCCCCCTATGCGGCGGCGTCGTCCAAGGGTTCAGCCACCGCCGCTCACATAACCACCGCCTCCAACACCAGCACCAGCACCGCCAACACCGTCGGGCCACCCCCACCACCGGAAGAGACCCCCCCCCCCCAAAGAAAAACCCTAAAGAAAACCCCACTACACCGCCTTTCTCTCTCCTCGATCTGGTATACAGAAACACCACCGCACCGCCTATCTCTCTCCTCCGGTGCCATATTAGCTTGAACTACAGCCATGGAGAAATCTCCATTATAATGATGTCCTGTATCCTTGTACCATAAGAGACCATCATCTTGACAACCACCAGAATCATAACCGTTGTGAACATGTCTGTCGGAACATGGCCAGAAAACAAGCCCACAAAAAGTTCATGAACCCAGATATCATACCTCATCTCATCAAGACCCCTTTTCTAAGTATAAACAGAAAATCAGAGGAGAGAAGGGCGGAGAAACGACGGGTCGTCGGTCTTGTCGCCGGAGAAGGAGAAGGTCGCTGGAGTAAAATGCATAGACAGAGAGATGGGGGTGAATGAATTTAAGAGAGATGAGAGTTTATAATTTAAGAGAGAGAAAGATGAGAGATGTTTAAAAAGCTCTAGTTGCTTTAAATGAAGAGAGATGGACAAATATGACATTTGAGGTAAATGACCAAACTACCCTTAATGGTGACAAAATCTAATTGGTGGAGAGTGGTTCTCACGGTTCTCGCAACTGAGGATGGTTTTCATTTTATATACACATATATATAAATTTTCATGTTACATAACATATATGTCCAAAAAAAATGTAACATATAAATTTCGAACATTTAAAAAAAACTAGTAGGTGCTTTTGACATTTTTTTATAAAAATGTTCAAGTATATTTATGTTACATTCCCTTTGTTTTAGAAAAAAAAATTTACATAGGGTTTTCTTGAGTTTTCTAAACTCAAGTGGGTTTTTGTTTTATATTTCACACACTCATATATATATATATATATAGAGAGAGAGAGAGAGAAAACCCATTTAAACTAGGCCCACATTGGTATAACAACTCTCCCAAAACCATTAAAATACTCCTATACGTCTTAAAATATACATCGTATACGAAAAACGAGCCTAAATAACCTTTATATTAATAAAAATCAAATAAAATAAATAATTATGGCCACTCGCAGGGCGCGACCCAGACAACCCAGTCTGTCGCGCGCCGCGACAAAGTGACACCAGGCCGCACCCGGTTCCGCCACGTGTCCCAACGCGTGTGAAGGCTAGTGGTCTGACTCGACTAAGCTAGGGCCTACCCTAGTTCTCTCGCGGGCCGCGAGAGAGATAGAAATGGCAGTCGCGGGCCGCGAGCCGACCAAAATCAGGCCTATATAAGGAGGCCTCTGCCTCATTCAAATCTCGTTCAATTATTTTCTTTCTAAAGCCCCTATAATAGCAATAGTGTTGCTCGATATAATACCCCTAAAAAGCGAAGCTCTGCCTCGTTGTAAGTATTATAACCCCCGGTTACGTATTGTTACTCTGCCCGATTGATCTAGAGCTCCGTAACGGCATGTCAAGGCTCTGCCTGACTCAGTCGTTCGAGTTCTGTCTCGGGGGTATAGCTAATGTAAATTGGGTTATCTTACTAACACGTGTGCATTGTTTAATTCTAATAGATTATAACTAGGAAGTTACCAGAAAGCAGTAGTATTATCTAAAACAACAAAATGAGTACATCTATTTTTGTAAACCTTTTTATACAAACCTCAATTATTTTAAACTATAATAACAGTGATTGAGTCTATGTATTCTACAATTACTGTCCGTATGTTGGGGTTTTGTATACATTACTTTTTGCTACACTGTGAGTAATAGCATGGCCACAAGTCAGGATTGGCAGTACCGTGGGTGGTAATTGGGTAGATATAAACATTGTAATCGCTCTCAATACAGTAAAGATATAAAATCTTGTTTTGATTAAACTGGGATGTACTCGCCAGAATTTCTTGCTGATAAAACTTTTTAAAACGCGTTTCAGGTAACAAAATGTGAAAGCCAAATAGAAGCCAGCTGGAGAGCACTGAAGGCTTGGAAAAGTGGCTATAAAAGTTATCTAAATAAGAAATAAGTTATATTTTAATAAATTAGGGTTTATCCCCATAAACATATCATAATGGAAACTTGGGTTTTTTCCCCTGTATTTATTATTTATAAAAGTGTGGTTTTTTTACTCTGATAAACTATTTCCTAACTACGGTCCTGATGTTAATTTCCGCTGCCAAATTAATGAACACCGATACCACTAATCTGGATCTCGCGGCACCCGCTCCCGGGGTAGGGGTCGAGGGTTGCGACAGAGAGCAGTATCAGAGTTACAACCACTGGTTTAAGCCAAAGAAGTGTTCTGCTGAAACCAAGATTTTTATTAATTGTGTTAGGAAATAATGTATGTGATTATGTGTATATATGTATATTATTGTTTTGTGTTATTTGACAATCTGTTAGTTTACAGTATGAGTGAGCAAGGTACTTCTGACGTTTACCGTCACCTAGTTAGTTCCCCCAAGAGTGAAGGAACTTCATCACAGCCTACTCCTTCGGGGTATTCTGCTGAAACTGAAAAAGGAATCTTCATTTTTAATGCACAATCCGAGGAACCATTCCCTTCGAAATAGAGAGGATGGTTTAGCAGGGGAGCACATGAGAGGAGAAAGCGAATGAGAAAGTTACAACAACAAAGAGCGTTAGCAGCAGCCAATACGGAAGTAAATGCCCAAACACAAGAAGCAGTTAATAGACGATTGACAAACTTTCATATACTAGCCACCACTGCAGCAAATCCAAACCTTGATCAGATAATTGCACCACAACCATTGCTTTTATTTCCAATCCAACCAATGGAGATTGAACTTAACCAAGGAAACCAATTTCCCATACCAGCATTTGACCCTAACGAGATTCCTAGAATCCCAGCACCTAATCCTCTAGCGTATGATCCATGGGAAGATGACCATAGGGAATATCAGGAACTCTACCCACAGGGAGAACCGATACCAAATCCCATAGCACAGTATACCAACCTTAATCCCTTAGATCCGTATTGGAATGCCGATCAGTATATTCAGGATATGTTAAACAACACGTACCCATATGGAGAGCCTATACCTCAATACCCTGACCCGATACCAGCCCCACTACCATCCATGAGTGAAGAGAATGTGCAGGAACTCTGCACATTTGGTGAGGAATTAGTGGAAGAAGGAGAGAGGATACGACAGATAGGAGAAAAGCTCGTGTGGAAATATGACGAGCGAGAAATGCAGTTCTGGATGAACAACCCCTAGTGATAATATATATAAATAAATGTGTGTAATTTGAAGAAAAATAAACTAAAATAGATAACCTAATACCTATCGATGCATAACTATTAGTGTGTTTACATTTCAGTTTTAGATTGTGTCACAACCCCCGATCCCACCCCGGGAACGAGAGCCGCGAGCCAGTCAGATGGTATCGGTGTTTATTAATTTGGCAGCGGAAATTTTCATCAGGACCATAGTTAGAAAATATTTCTATCAGAGTTAAACACCAAAATGTTTAAGATAATTAAATGGGATAAAACCCAAGTTTTTCTGATAATACATTTATCATAAACAAGTGGGACAAAACCCGGTTTCCATTTGTAATACATTTATAGGGAATGACCCTAATTATTTAAAATAATTCTCCTTTTTAATTAGGTAACTTTTATGGCCACTTTTCTAAGCCTTCAGTGCTATCCAGCTGGCTTTTATTGGCTTCACACTAAGTTACCTGAAACACGTGTTTAAAACATTTTATCAGCAAGAAATACTGGTGAGTGAATCCTAGTTTAATCAAAACAGGTTTTATCATTTTACAGTATTGAGAGCGATTACAATGTTTATATCTACACAATTACTCATTCAGTACTTGCCACTCGACCGAATCTGTGGCTATGGTCATATCACACATTGGCTAACTCGTTGTCCAATTGTAAAGATTATCATGTAATGTATACAAAACCCCATAATACCTGCAGCAATTGAAGAATTACAAAGACTCAATCACTGCTTAATTATAATTTTAAAACAATAAAGGTTTTGTAAAAACAGTTTGCAAAAAGGAGATTACTCACATTGCTATTTTAGGTATTTCCTTGGTGACTTCCCGGTTATAATCTATTAATTAAACAATGCACACACGTTAGTATAATAACCCAATTTACATTAGTTATACCCTCTCCCGAGACAGAACTCCAACGACTACGTCGGGTAGAACCTCGACAGCCGTTACGGAGCACTAGATCAATCGGGCAGTGTATCTAATACGTAACCGGGTTTATAATACTTACATCGAGGCAACGCTTCACTTATTAGGGGGGTATAATGCCCGATACTACTTTAAATATTCAGAAATTTAGAGAGGAAATCGAATTGTGAACGAATTCTCAACTGAGCCGATCGATCCTATTTATAGTGCTGATCCAGCACTTTCTCGCTCCCCGCGAAAGAAACAACAGGGGCCTTCGCGGCCCGCGAGGTCCAGAAAGGCGGCGATAGGGTGGGTGAGTCACGAACTAGCTTTGTCGGGTGTCATGCCACGTGGCACGATGTGGTGCGGCCTGATGGCCAGCTGTCGTGGCCCGCGACAGCTTCTGCTGTCTCCGTCGCGCCCCGCGAGCGAGTAGGGAATTTTGTTTTCTTTGATTTTTATTAAAATAAAGGTATTTCAGGCTTATTTTTCATATACGGGGTGTATTTAGGAGCGTTTAGTGGTGTCCAAAATATTTTAAGAAGGGCTGTTATATCTTGGGTATAACTCCTAAACTATTTAATAAAATATATAATGCACTAGTGTTAAGTATAGTAACCCAATTTAACTTTATCCCTATGTCACGAGACAGAACCCCAACGTGCTTAGTCGGGTATAGCCTTGACATGCGTTGGTGGGTCCTAAATCAATCGGACATGGTATTGACTCAGTGATAAGGGGTTACAACACTTAAAACGAGACAGGGCTTTGGAGTATAATTGGCTTAATATGAAAAAGAAAAGAATGAGAGGAGGGCATCAGAAAGAACAATTCTAATTGTTAGAATGTAGCTTCTACTTATAGTGACTCCTAAAGTCTTGGAGTGCATGACATTGAGTACTCTGAGGACACGTATCCATTACTCATGACATATGTTTATGTTTTTCAATATACACGTATATGTTGATACTTCATGCAATTGTTTTAGATTTTTAGTTATTTTATTATTTATATATTATAATTAATTCAGCTACTTCACTTATTTGGCGCTTATAACTTCTAAAAGATAACGTTTTATAAAACAATGAATATGTCATTAGAACGAAAATATTTGTATCTACATTTTGAACCAAGTTTCATTAAAAACGGAGTAGGTTCAAATATAATGTATTTTTATAATTTAGTTATTAAACGGTTCCTAGGCCCGTCTAGGTACTTCATATTTCTAACAGTCAATTTACCCATGATCTATTCATGTAATAACTTTATTTTAAATTTGAATTTTCGGGAATGTTACATCCTCCCCACCTTGTCTTAAATCTCATCCTCGAGATTTGGACTACGATATCTTCTTGGGGTTACGTCACGTCTTTTAGTTGGTTATCAAGGTGTCTGGGATGGAATCAAAAGATGAAATATAAGGATATCATAGGATAATTGGAATTTAATGGTCTCAAAACTTAGTTTCAGGAATTGATGTTAACTGAATAAGATGAAATGATACCATTATCAAGGTGGCTCAGTTTCACAAATCAAAAGAGAGATTTGATAGGCATAAAATTCGAAATGCAATGACTTGTAGAAATCAAAGAACTTACTTTGATCATCAATTGAGGGAGATTCTGAATCAATAATCTTAATTTGAGAATGGAAGTATGAAAAATGATTTGTCAATGATCAAACCAGAAATCAGTGACATTTATTTAAATGGCAGGGATACACCGGATAATACAATAGAATTTAGTGTATCATTGTCTTAATACATAATTGTATCAAGCCTACTTGAAATGATGAGTCAAACGAATGACATATGAATTGATATGATTAGGGTTTACTATTAGTACAAGCTATAAATTTATACAGATACCGCAAGGTGTTGTAGCGATTAAAAGAATTCAGTGATTATGGTAATTGAACGAATTTACCGTTTTCGAAATTAACTGGAAAGTTTCAATGAAGTGAATCTGGATATTCAAAAGATATGATGTTCAAATGAAAGTAAAAATGAATATTGTAGGATTTAATTTAAAGATGAAAGAAATGTTGAAGGTACATTGGAATAAGAATTTAGGTACCTTTATCTTAACACAAAATTGTATTAAGACTGGTTTAGGATAATGAATCAATAAATAGATAAATTCGTACCTCAGATGTGAAAATGAAAGGAGTCCAAGTTTCAAAGAAATCACCACCGTAAGCTGTCGTGTTCTAACAAATGATACATCGAAATTGAAGACTTTAAACAAGTTTATTATGATTCAAACAATGAGATTACCTCAAATATGATGATCTCAATTCATCATATGGGATTTTGAATTGAATGTATATTATGAACAAATTCAAACAATTGAGCTTGGTTTGGACATATTCCAACAATGGATATACGTATTGACAAGAAATGGTTCCAATGAAAATCAGGTAAGTAACTTTGAAAAGAAAAGGAGTTTTCCAAGAAATCTGTTGACTTGATATCAAAAGTCAGCATTGTGTAATCATATAGATTATTACAATGAGTATAACGAAATATTTTATTCGAACTTGCGAATAATTGATCTTTTGGAAGTAACATCACATGCATAGCAAGCAATGCACGTATAATATAGGAATTTGTCAAGAGATGAGACAGATGAGAGTTGGCTCTATAAAAAAAAATAAAGACCTTTTATTGATGAGGTTTCGATCGAAATCAAAAGTCAACTAGCTTAAGTACAGACAAAACATAAGGGTGCTTATTTTAAAAGTTGTTATCTCTAGTGTTGTAATTATTTATAAGTTCTCTTGGGTTTCATCTGGGTTTTTTTTTACCCTTGTTGTCGGGTGTCTTAGATAGTTTCGGGCAGTCGAGACGGAAGTGACCTGGATCTCCGCATTTGTAACATACATTAGTTTTCCTTCTCTTTCTACATTCTTCCTTTGTATGCCCAGCCTTCCTGCAGAAGTTACAGCGAAGTGTCTTCTTAAAATGGCGTTTTCTTGTGTGCTTCTTGTTGTTGTTGCAGATAGGTCGCGTGATTGCTGGTTTTATTTCTTTGTCCTGACATGATTTGTTGGAGCGGAATTCCTTATAAGAGTAGCTATAGGTTGTGGTTTTCTTTCGTTTGGAAGATGAAGTTTTGACACGAGTATTATGACCTCCATTGGTACTAGGGTTAGGTTTGAAGTGATGGGTATGCTTACAGTGTATAGTGGGACTCTCGTTTGTAGGAACAAAAATCTTAATAGCTTCGATGATCGAAGGTATAGCATTTGCTATTCCTTGAGCTATTATATTTTCTATAGTATTTTTATCCAAAGAGTTTTCATTACTAGCCTGAATTTCTTGATCACATGCTATTTCCTTTGACATCTGAATTACAAACATGTTCAGATATAATTATCACAGAAATAAGCAATTATATAGGTACATTTTGTTTAGCACAATTATAGTCATAGCTATCAGTATTATGCGTTGATAATTATATATATATATATATATATATATATTAAGGTATACATATATACATGTTATATATTAACATTTTCTCTTACTATATATCTTATCAAAATACAAGGAAAATGTATATTTTATATGTATTGTTTCTTCCTTTGGTGTAATAGCTTTTCTCTATATTGTCTTAATTTAATTATATTTTCAGAACTCAGGACTGGATACGTATAAAGGTAAAAGTTTTATATGAAATTATGAGATTTTCCGTCATTGACCCATTATTGTTTTTTTTTTCAAGAGGAGGTGCTAATACCGATATTCTTAAGGTATCCTTTGAATTAAAGTTGGGTATCAAAATAGAAGACATTTGATATGTAGGTTTGTTTCTTCTGGTATATAAAAAAGCTTGTCCTTCTACAGAAGACATTTGATTCTTATATCGTATATATTATCAAGAAAATTGTGTCTTGTTTATACAAATGTATAAATATAAAGTTTTAAAATTTCCTCTAATATATATAATACCAATTCGTAAAAATCCAGTTACATTGTATTAGCTATCCTGTTTATTCTCATAACTTTGTTTATTCCTTTGTATTAACAAAATAAATTTCTATCAAATTTATTGAAGATAATATTTTAGAATAAAAAAGGGAATTCATCAAAAGGAATAAATTTAATAAAGATATAAATTTTCTGGATTCTTTTATAACAATTTAATCTTTAACTAACAGGTTGATTAATTCAAATTCTTAATTTATTATATCTATTTATTAAAAATTCGTAATAGATAATACAAAGTCTAGCATTTCTAAATTTGATTTTCAAGTAATGAAGTATCATTCTCATATCAAAATATATATACCTATGACTTAAATATAGTTTAAGAAATGAATTGAACTTATCAAATGGTAAAAATTGTTTCTTCTCGAGATATATGTATATATTTTAAATCATATCATTATATCGTACTAAATATTTTTTATTTTATAGATGAAATATCATTTGTAATATTGATACAAGTTATATATAAAAATATATATGCATCTGACTTACATATAATTTAAGAAATAAGTTTAAGTTATTTCCTGTTGATATATAGATATTAAGTATTAAAATCATTTAATTACACATTACTAAGTTATTGTACATATTCCTGTTTCATAGATACAGTGTTGTAAAATATTTTATATTTTCCATAGTATATGTGTTTAAATTTTAGAATCGTTAAACTATGAGTCATGAATTGTAATAATTCATGTTCATTATTTGTATAAGTTAAATTAAGAATTGTGTTTTATAAAATTCTTTTAATAACTTTATTCAAGAGTCAAATATTTAAAATATTATTATTATTAGTTTATTGTAAAACAGAATTTAGTAATATTTAATTTAGTATATTATATTAATAATAATGATAATAAATAATAACAGTATATACTAAAGATTTTTAGAGAGCGTTTTTGTATATTAAAAATTTTCTAGCATGTTACTTATTATCAATATTGACTATAATTTCTGAATATTAAATAACTTATCAAATTTTGAGGAATAAGCTATATATTTAATATTTAATAATATGATAAAGAATTATAAAGTGATTTACGAAGTACTTTAATTATTGTATCTAAACAACGCTGAAACATTATATTTTAACAAAATCAGTATAATTATATGTTTTAAAATTTTGACAAATACATATCTTTCAATCGAGTGAAACTTTTGGATTATATCATAAATCATAAAATATACTGCTTTCCTTGAATAATATCTTATATTATGATATTTCAGCGACATCATACCTAAGGGTATTATCTTATATTTTTGATTTTAGTATCAATATCATAATGTTATTATAATTTATATTAAATTATATTCACATAAATGTATGGGTATGATATATATCACAAAATTTACTAAGACACGATATTATTAATATATATATTATTTATATATATAAAGCATAACTGTAAGATACAGATATGGGTAACACATATTGGGAATTCAAAATTCGTCAAATGGCATAAAAATCATAATAAACATATTAAGATGTTATGTTCATAGGATAACACATAAGATATTAATTTCCTAACACAAATGGTTAAGGGTTTAGGTATTGGAAGAACACCTAAAGGGCTTAAACCAGTGACAGAGCTCTGATACCCCCTTCTGTCACAACCCCCGATCCCACCCCGGGAACGGGAGCCGCGAGCCACTCAGATGGTATCGGTGATTATTAATTTGGCAGCGGAAATTTTCATCAGGACCGTAGTTAGGAAATATTTCTATCAGAGTTAAACACCAAAATGTTTAAGATAATTAAATGGGATAAAACTCAAGTTTTTCTGATAATACATTTATCATATACAAGTGGGACAAAACCCGGTTTCCATTTGTAATACATTTATGGGGAATAACCCTAATTATTTAAAATAATTCTCCTTTTTAATTAGGTAACTTTTATGGCCACTCTTCTAAGCCTTCAGTGCTCTCCAGCTGGCTTTTATTGGCTTCACACTAAGTTACCTGAAACACGTGTTTAAAACATTTTATCAGCAAGAAATACTGGTGAGTGAATCCTAGTTTAATCAAAACAGGTTTTATTATTTTACAGTATTGAGAGCGATTACAATGTTTATATCTACACAATTACTCATTCAGTACTTGCCACTCGACTGAATCTGTGGCTATGGTCATATCACACATTGGCTAACCCGTTGTCCAATTGTAAAGATTATCAAGTAATGTATACAAAACCCCATAATACCGGCAGCAATTGAAGAATTACAAAGACTCAATCACTGCTTAATTATAATTTTAAAACAATAAAGGTTTTGTAAAAACAGCTTGCAAAAAGGAGATTACTCACATTGCTATTTTAGGTATTTCCTTGGTGACTTCCCGGTTATAATCTATTAATTAAACAATGCACACGCGTTTGTATAATAACCCAATTTACATTAGTTATACCCTCTCCCGAGACAGAACTCCAACGACTACGTCAGGCAGAACCTCGACAGCCGTTACGGAGCACTAGATCAATCGGGCAGCGTATCTAATACGTAGCCGGGGTTATAATACTTACATCGAGGCAGCGCTTCGCTTATTAGAGGGGTATAATACCCGATACTACTTTAAATATTCAGAAATTTAGAGAGGAAATCGAATTGTGAACGAATTCTCAACTGAGCCGATCGATCCTATTTATAGTGCTGATCCAGCACTTTCTCGCGCCCTGCGAAAGAAACAACAGGGGCCTTCGTGGCCCGCGAGGTCTAGAAAGGCGGCAATAGGGTGGGTGAGTCACGAACTAGCTTTGTCGGGTGTCATGCCACGTGGCACGATGTGGTGCGGTCTGATGGCCAGCTGTCGCGGCCCGCGACAGCTTCTGCTGTCTCCGTCGCGCCCCGCGAGTTAGTAGGGAATTTTGTTTTCTTTGATTTTTATTAAAATAAAGGTATTTCGGGCCTATTTTTCATATACGGGGTGTATTTAGGAGCGTTTAGTGGTGTCCAAAATATTTTAAGGAGGGATGTTATATCTTGGGTATAACTCCTGAACTGTTTAATAAAATATATAATGCACTCGTGTTAAGTATAGTAACCCAATTTAACATTATCCATACGTCACGAGACAGAACCCCAACGTGCTTAGTCTGGCATAGCCTTGACATGTGTTGGTGGGTCCTAAATCAATCGGACATGGTTTTGACTCAGTGATCAGGGGTTACAACACTTAAAACGGGGCAGGGCTATGGAGTATAATTGGCTTAATATGAAAAAGAAAAGAATGAGAGGAGGGCGTCAGAAAGAACAATTCTAATTGTTAGAATGTAGCTTCTACTTATAGTGACTCCTAAAGTCTTGGAGTGCACGACATTGAGTATTCTGAGGACACGTATCCATTATTCATGACATATGTTTATGTTTTTCAATATACACGTATATTTTGATACTTTATGCAATTGTTTTAGATTTTTAATTATTTTATTATTTATATATTATAATTAATTCAGCTGCTTCACTTATTTGGCGCTTATAACTTCTAAACTATAACGTTTTATAAGACAATGAATATGTCATTAGAACGAGAATATTTGTATCTACATTTTGAACCAAGTTTCATTAAAAACGGAGTAGGTTCAAATATAATGTATTTTTATAATTTAGTTATTAAACGGTTTCTAGGCCCGTCTAGGTACTTCATATTTCTAATAGTCAATTTACCCATGATCTATTCATGTAATAACTTTATTTTAAATTTGAATTTTCGGGAATGTTACAGATTGTAACAGATATATATATATATATATATGAAAAGAGTAAAAGTTGCAATGTTCGACGTTTTTGATCAATTTGTTTGCCTGATTGTTTGCTTTAAATCCTATTCTGTGATATTAATACCTGATAAATGTTTATAATCCAGATGGACAACAAAGTAAATCAGGAAAACTAGAATAATGATAATAACGGAAACCAAATAGATAACAGTGCCATTCAACATATCATAGCAGAAGGAATCATAGACGCTATGCCATATATTATCAAGACTGTTAAGGAAGCAAAAAATAATAAAACTTTAAGTGGAAGTAAATGACCACCTACTGAACCCAGTCACAACGTGAATAAAGGACCACTACTCTAATTACCTATTTCAAAAAAAGAAGAACCATGTTATATGGTTGTTCTTACAAAGAATTCTAGTCTTGCAAACCAATAGAATTAGCTGGCAATGAAGGAGCCATTGCAGTCCTACGTTGGATAGAAAAGACAGAGGCAGTCTTAAAAATAAGCAAATGTGTAGATGAAGATAAGATTATGTTTGCTTCTAATCTTTTTAAGAATGCAGTCTTAGAATGGTGAAATACTATTCTCCAGTATAGAGGAAGTGATAAAATTTATAATATGGAATGGACTGACTTTAAGAACATAGTTGAAAGGAAATTTTGTCCTCCTCATGAAAAAAAACAAATCGCTAATAAGTTCTTAAATCTTAAAATGTCTGGAATAGACTGCAAGGGTTACACTACCATATTCTTCGAATATGCTAGAATAGTGCCAACCCTAGCCTCACTAGAACCAGTATTAATCTCCAATTACATATGGGGAATAATTAGTGAAATCAGACACATAGTCAAGGCAGCTAGACCACAAACTATAGAAGACGCCATAGAACTAGCCAATACCTTGACTGATAAATTGGTACGTACGCAAGAAGAGAACCAGAGAAAGAACCTAGCCCAGAAACTTACCCAAGAATTTCGTCATGGAAATACCTATCGTGGGAAAAGTACAGGTTCTACTTCTACACCTTACTGTAAGTACTACAAGAAGAAGCATTCAGGAAGATGTTCAATATACTGCAACTTCTGCAAAATGTCTGGACATAAGGAAGAAGACTGCAGGAAGAAACCCAGCAATAAGCTATGCTTCAACTGTGGAGAGACTGGGCATATGAAACCGAACTGTCCGAAACTAGCTCTAGCAACAAACGACAAAACTACCAAGAATGCCAGAGCGTTTGTTCTGACAGCCGAAGAAGCCAAAATGATTCCAGATGTGATTGCCGGTACGTTTTTAGTTAATGATTTTTTTGCTAAAGTATTATTTGACTCTGGTGCAAACCAAAGTTTTATTAATACTTCGTTCTGCAAACTTCTCAATCAACCATTTACTAAACTTCAACAAGAATGCCTGGTAGAAACGACAAACAGAGAATCCATTATGATCACTGAAATCTTGCAGGGAGCAAGAGTAGAAAATTCAAACCATAATTTTATTGCTAACCTTTACCCAATGAATCTGGCTGGATTTGATATCTTATTAGGAATGGATTGGTTAGTAGCCAACCATCCCAGCATTCTATGTGATCAAAAGTCAGTACAAGTAAATTCACCAAAGGGTGAAAAGATCACAATTAAAGGAGATAAGCCAACTAGGTCCACAAAAATCATCTATGTGATGAAAACGAGTTATGCAAGGAAAGGATCACTAGTGTATATGATTTCCATAATCATTAACACTAAAGGAAAAGAATTAAAGATATTCCCGTAGTATCTAAATTCTCTGATGTTTTCCAGAAGAATTACCTGGACTACCGCCAGATAGAGAGGTTGAATTCAGAATTCACCTAATACCAGGCACAACACCGATTGCCAAGGCACCTTACCATTTACCACCTGTGGAGATGCAGGAACTGAAGAAACAATTGGATGAACTTTTGGAGAAAGGTTTCATACAGCCTAGTTCATCACCATAGGGAGCACCAATCTTGTTTGTCAAGAAAAAGGACGAATCAATGCGTATGTGCATTGATTACCGAGAATTGAACAAGGTCACGATTAAAAATATGTACTCACTACCGAGAATCGATGATCTGTTTGATCAACTTCAATGAGCTCGATTCTTTTCTAAGATCGATTTACGCTCAGGATATCATCAATTGAAAGCACAGGAAGAAGACATTCCTAAAACTGCTTTCAGAACAAGGTATGGTCATTATGAATTTACAGTCATGCCATTTGGTTTAACCAATGCCCCAGCCGCATTTATGGACATGATCAACAGAATATGAAAGCATATCTGGATAAATTCATAATTGTCTTTATAGATGATATTCTTATTTACTCTAAGAGTAAAGAGGATCATGCAGAGCATTTGTTTATACTTCTGAATTTGCTGAGAAAAGAAAAGCTTTACGCTAAATTTTCAAAATGCGAATTTTGGTTAAAGGAAGTGCAATTCCTTGGACTTCTGGTTAATCATGAAGGAATTCATGTAGATCCCACAAAAATCGAGGCGATTACTAAGTGGAAAGTCCCTGAATCACCGACGGAGGTGAGAAGTTTTCTTAGACTAGCAAGTTATTATAGACGTTTTATTCAAGATTTTTCTAGAATAGCCATTCCCTTAACAAAACTGACCTGCAAATCAGTTAAGTTTGAATGGGGACCAAAACAGGAAGAAGCTTTCAGGATTCTAAAGCAAAAATTAACCAACGCACCTATACTCGCGTTACCAGAAGGAACTGAAGACTTGATAGTCTATTGTGACGCTTCTTAGTTAGGATATGGATGTGTGTTAATGCAACGTCAAAAGGTTATAACCTTTGCCTCTCTACAACTTAAGAATCATGAAGAGAATTATACAACCCATGATCTAGAGTTAGTAGCCATAATTTTTGCCCTTAAAATTTGGAGACACTATCTTTATGGTAGCAAGTTTACTATTTTCACCGATCATAAGAGTCTAAGATATGTTTTTGGGCAAAAGGAGTTTAATATGAGACAGAGACGCTGGATGGAAAATCTTAGTGATTATGATTGTGATATCCAATATCATGCAGGAAAGGCTAATGTAGTACCTGATGCTTTAAGTCGAAAGTATCATGAAAAGCCAAGACGAGTACGTTCTCTCAAGTTAAATATGTAGATAGATTTAAATGAGCAAATTAGAGAAATACAGGAATCAGTAATCAAGGACGATACTGAAAAATTAAAAGGAATGATTAAGGAATTAGAACAAGGAATAGATGGAATTTGGAGATTCCATAAGAAAAGAATCTGGATACCCAAACAAGGAATCCTACGCCACCGAATTTTAGAAGAAGCCCATAAGTCTAAGTATACGATACATCCTGGTAATGATAAAATGTATCAAGACTTAAGAAAGAATTTCTAGTGGATAGGAATGAAAAAGGATATAGCAACTTATGTTGCTAAGTGTCTAACCTGTTCACAGGTTAAAGCTGGACATCAGAAACCTTCAGGTTTATTGCAGCAACTAGAAATGCCTATATGGAAATGGGAATTGATAACAATGGACTTTGTTAATAAATTACCCAAGACACGAAAAGGTAATGATGCAATCTGGGTGATTGTAGACAAATTAACCAAATCTGCTCATTTCTTACCAATGTAGGAAACTTTCAGTATGGAACAATTAGCCAAGTTATATGTAAATGAAATAGTTTCATTACATGGGATTACTTTATCTATTGTATCTGATAGAGATAGCCGTTTTACTTGTCATTTTTGGACTAGTTTCCAGAAAGCAATGTGAACTAAGTTAAAACTAAGCATAGCTTATCACCCTCAAATGGACGGACAAAGCGAAAGGACAATTCAAACAATGGAGGATATGCTTAGAGCTTGTGTAATTGATTTCGGAGGAAATTGGGACGATCATTTACCATTAATAGAATTTTCCTACAATAATAGCTATCATACCAGTATCAATGCTGCACCATTTGAAGCACTTTATGGACGAAAGTGCCGAACTCCAGTCTGTTCGGCAGAAATTGGAGAAAAACAACTGTCTGGACCAGAGATAGTACAAGAAACAATGGACAAGATTATTCAAGTCAAGGAAAGACTAAAAGCAGCACGAGATCGTCAAAAGAGTTATGCTGATAACAGGCGAAAACCGTTGGAATTTAAAGTAGGAGATAAGGTATTATTAAGAGTTTCTCCATGGAAAGGAGTGGTCAGATTCGTCAAGAGGGGAAAGCTAAGCCCCCAGTATGTTGGACCTTTTGAGATTATTAGAAAAATAGGATCAGTAGCTTAGCAGCTACAACTGCCAGAGGAAATGGCAGGTATACATGATGTATTTCATGTATGTAATCTGAAGAAGTGCTTAGCAGATGAATCATTAGTAGTACCTCTTAAGGACATAGAAGTAAATGAGAAACTTAAATTTGTAGATAAACCCCTACAGATTGAAGATAGACAGATCAAGAATCTCAAACACAAGAGATTAGTTCTACTCAAAGTAAAATGGGATTCCAAGAGAGGACCAGAATAAACTTGGGAGCTTGAAGCCGAGATGCAAAGGAAATATCCACACCTGTTCCAGTAGACCTCGAGGACGAGATCTAAAACAAGGTGGAGAGGATATAACAACTCTCCCAAAACCACTAAAATACTCCTATACGTCTTAAAATATACCCCGTATACGAAAAACGAGCCTAAATAACATTTTTATTAATAAAAATCAAATAAAATAGATAATTATGGCAGCTCGCGGGGCGCGACCCAGACAACCCAGTCTGTCGCGGGCCGTGACAAGGTGACACCAGGCTGCACCGGTTCCGCCACGTGTCCCAACGCGTGTGAAGGCTAGTGGTCTGACTTGACTAAGCTAGGGCCTGCCCTAGTTCTCTCGCGGGCCGCGAGAGAGATAGAAATGGCATTCGCGGGCCGTGAGCCGACCAAAATCAGGCCTATATAAGGAGGCCTCTGCCTCATTCAAATCTCATTAAATTCTTTTCTTTCTAAAGCCCCTATAATAGCAATAGTGTTGCTCGATATAATACCCCCTAAAAAGCGAAGCTCTGCCTCGTTGTAAGTATTATAACCTCCGGTTACGTATTAGTTACTCTGCCCGATTGATCTAGAGCTCCGTAACGGCATGTCAAGGCTCTGCCTGACTCAGTCGTTGGAGTTCTGTCTCGGGGGTATAACTAATGTAAATTGGGTTATCTTACTAACACGTGTGCATTGTTTAATTTTAATAGATTATAACCAGGAAGTTACCATAAAGCAGTAGTATTATCTAAAACAGCAAAGTGAGTACATCTATTTTTGTATACCTTTTTATACAAACCTCAATTATTTTAAATTATAATAACAGTGATTGAGTCTATGTATTCTACAATTACTGTCGGTATGTTGGGGTTTTGTATACATTACTTGTTACTACACTGTGAGTAGTAGCATGACCACAAGTCAGGATTGGCAGTACCGTGGGTGGTAATTGGGTAGATATAAACATTGTAATCGCTCTCAATACTGTAAAGATATAAAATCTTGTTTTGATTAAACTGGGATGCACTCGCCAGTATTTCTTGCTGATAAAACTTTTTAAAACGTGTTTCAGGTAACAAAATGTGAAAGCCAAATAGAAGCCAGCTGGAGAGCACTGAAGGCTTGGAAAAGTGGCTATAAAAGTTACCTAAATAAGAAAGAAGTTTTATTTCAATAAATTAGGGTTTATCCTATAAACATATTATAATGGAAACTTGGGTTTTTCCCCTGTATTTATTATTTATAAAAGTGTGGTGTTTTACTCTGATAAACTATTTCCTAACTACGGTCCTGATGTTAATTTCCGCTGCTAAATTAACAAATACCGATACCACTAATCTGGATCTCGCGGCACCCGCTCCCGGGGTAGGGGTCGGGGGTTGCGACAATTGGTATGTATATATTTTTTTAGAGAAAACCTATTTAAACTAGGCATATTTAGAGGTGCACAACAAACCCGAACCCGAGTATTAGAAAAAGCGGGTTTTTTAAACCTGAACCTGACCCTACCCATAGGGTAGGGGCCAAGTATTCATATTCTGTTCAATACCCAAACCCGAGTTTTTTCGTACCTGGTTTGTACCCGATGTTTCAGCTTACCGGGTTTCCATAAAATCCGTACCCGGGTTTTTGTAATACTCGTAACCGGTTTTTGTAATACTCGGACACGTTGTGTACAACAACTTTTTTTGCACGTCTAGAGCTTGTGTGAGGCTTTTTTGGGCAGATTTCAAGACATCCAACATGTAAAACTAAAGGTTTCCATTATATTTCTATGTTTTATGACAAAAAAATGAATCAAAAACCCGATCTATACCTAATACGCGAACCCTACCCGACCAATACCCAAACCCTACCCAAACCTGGAAATAGGGTATTCTAATACCCGGTTATTGAAAACCCGAACTCGGGTCCATAAGGTATAGATTTTCTAGCCAACAACCCGGACCCAAATCCGACCCGGGTATGACCAATACCCGAAAAGTCAAAACCCGATCATATCCGTACCCGGGTATATACCCGAACCCGGATATTTAAAAAACCCAGTTTGTGCACCTCTAGGCATATTTAAGACATAAAAGACTTAATACTTAGATAGATTCAATTTAAAATTCGCATATTTAAGACATAAAAGACATAGGTGCTGTTTGTTTTTTAAGAGGTAAAATGTCTGCAGTCTGCAGACCACATTTGCAGACATCTGTAGAAGAAGAGATGGACAAAACCTCTGTAGTGTGCAAGAAGAAGGCTGTTTGTTTTTTAACGTATGTAGGCTTCTAAAATAAACTGGTGGTGGTGTACAGACGGTGGTGGTGGGTGGTTGGGGTGGTTGTAATGCTTCGCTTTTTGTAACTTTCCATATTTAGCAAATTTGGCTTGTACTTCTATTTTTGGAACCCGTATTTCTTGTAATCGTATTTTGTTTTCAGAATATTGTAATCTGATGCTTTCTTCGTAATAAAACTTGCTTATTTTATAAGAATTATACATTGGTTATTCATACATAGTTATCATTCGATTTATTCACATACTTGATACGTATTCATCATTCGCGCAAACATATACTTGCTTTACATACAATCAGTAGTAAATACGTGTTTAATACCCATTATACATACAATATACATGATAATACTTTCACCATACTTGTTTATGCTTTAATACTTGAATCATGCTTAATTACATGTCATTTATACAAGTTACGTCTCAAAACATCAAATATATGAAACTTCAGGGACTAAAATGCAAAAAAATAAAAGTAAGGCCAAATGAGGCTTAGCGCTACTTGAAGCCTAAGGCCTCCAGCCTTGGCATAGCGCCAAGGTCCTGGATCCGCTGAATGTTGTTTCTTGTGTGCGGGTTGGCCAATTCCTCCACCTCCAAACTCACCCAATCACCTTCAAACTCCATTAAAACTCAAACCCTACTTCACCACTATATAACCAAGCTTCCATCACCTCATTTTTACTTTTCCAACTCTTCTACACTTGAAAAACACTCCCAAATCAGTTGCAAATACAAGTTTTGGGCAGATTACAAGCAAGTTCCAAAGTGAGTTCAAACTCACTTTTCTTCTACTTTCTTCACCATTTCTTGTTCTACAAAGCTTGGAACACCTCTAAGAGTGTTTCCACAAGATTACGATGGTAATATAAGGTGGAACATCACCCTTTTGAGCTCCAAACTTTCTGTTTTGGAAGAAACTTGGTTAACTTTTACAAAACTTAACTTTTTATACTTGAATCTTGTACCTAGCAACCTCCTAAACCTATCAACGGTTGTGAAACTTGTTAGAGTTGATTCTTACAAGTCTAAAGGTACAAACAACCTCTAAATTTTCTGTTTTAATAGGGTTCAATACAACCCACAAGTGTTGAAGTCACATAAGTTTACCATAGTTCATATGGTGAGACTTATGTTTGATACAAGTGTGAACATTGGATGCTTTGGCAATCCTAACTTGGTTCCACACCTCACTTGATGATTTATTTGTTAATGTATTAGTTAGTTATTTGTTCCTTGTTATTCATGACCCTCCGAATCATCCTTGTGATGATTTGTGTAGTGGTGAATCATACAAAGAGGTTAATCCTCCATGCTTGACTTACATGATAATATATGACAATCTATGATGGACTTAGCTTAGATTATTAATATAACTATATAAATATACATATATATATATATGAACTTGGCCAAGTTTGTGATAATAATCGGTTTATGGTTATTCATCATAAACTAGGGCTAACTTTTCTACGATTCTAAGTCACCCGTTGTTGATTCTAATGGGAAAACTTGTGTCACTGCGAGTACTTAGACTAGATAATACTTTTATGAATACCTACTTTTTGTACTTTAAATTACAAATCAGAATCTTCCGTCTAAATTACCGTTACTCACACACCTTCGTTTACCCCATGTAGGGTAACCTCGGTTTTCGATCCTCCAACTCACAAAGCTCTTTACGGGATTCCAAAAGAAAAGCTTTGCAAAATCGTCACTACACTTGAACACCCTTTTTACGCTTTGCACTTTTTGGGTGCAATATGTTTAGCCTATTAAAAATCACAATCCCACTTATACTTTATGCAATGCACAAACAATCCAATACATGCATACTTATTCGTTATACTTGATTCGTATATTTGGGTGATTCTTATGTGATAAACATGTCATTAACTTCGTACGAGCCTCCATTTAACATGTATAGCGCTATAAGAGTAACGCACTGCCCTTAGACTAGTGGTCATGTTAAATTAAATTCTTGCGGTAATCAGAGGGCTGACTTGGATATTCGCATGCCATTTGTACGTTAATCTTGATAACTTAGTTTTGACATGTGGATTCGTTTAAATCTTTTATACTTACGTTATGCATTTAAACTTGTGTACTCGCCAATACTTTTTGTGTTGAACTATACTTTTAAACATGTTGTAGGTTGATGATGATGACCATGATGAAATCTAGTAGGGACGACTTAGAAACACACATTGAAATACTAGATTTGATTACTTTATTTTGTTGAACTTTGTCTTATTTGTCTTTTCAATGTTGTAACTTGAATTTCCCATGTTGTATTTGACAATTATTACCTATGAATGAAATTGGTTTTGAATTAATTATTGTCGCAAATAGTGTTATGATGCAATGAGCAATCTCGTTCGTCTCACTCCGATGTTTACTCAATCGGTTGGGGTGTGACAGTGGTGGCGGTGTTGGACGGTGGTGATGGGTGGTGGTGTTTAACCCTCTACAGTCCTTAGAAGATTTTAAAAGTGGTTGGGCTAAATCTACACAAAGAAGAGCTCGCACAGACGTTTTTTAATGAAACATCTTCGGAAAAACAAATACTCTGCAAATGACAATGTCTGCATGTGGTCTGCGTGATGCTGATAGAAGAGGCTGCGCTGATCTTTTTTAGAAAAACCAAACACCACCTTAATACTTAGATAGATTCAGGATTCAACAAATTAAGCTAGTCCCATCTAATTCTATAATTTTGTTAAATTCTATATATATTATTATAACTTTAATTGTCTTTTTTTTGAGTGGTATGGTTCAGTGAAAAACCCCCCAGGCTGGTGAAACCCAAGCCCACGAGTTCGAATCCCCCCGGCGTGCGAACGTTACCTTCCGATTGGACCGGACTCGCCCTCGTGCGGGAAACCCACTAGGCCAGGGATCGAACCCGAGACCAATTGTCTTTAAAAATAGTTTAAAAAATACACTTAAAGGGCATACTTTTTAATAGTTCAGACAGAGCATTAAATCTTTAGGAACGCCTCCTATGGTTTGTACACCCACACATGTGAGACAACTTCATTGTTACATCAAAAGTCATAACCATAAGTAGAAACCTAAGAAATTTAGAGAGAGAGATGGATAAACCCTATCCACCGTTGAGTTCATGAGAGAGAGAAAGAGAGAGACGGATAAACCCTATCCACCATTGAGTTCATTCATGACTTTTAGTTAGTATAAACTTTGTGGTTAACCTCCATTAAGAAAAAAAGTAACAAAAAACAAATATACAAAGTAACAATAAGATTAGAACAAATAAACTAAGGGGTGATTCTATCCACACACACTCCTATAATCTTATTTTCACATCCCTAGTGTATATGGGGTCGATAACCTTATACGGCCCGTATAGAATGCTTTTGCACAGAAATAAATGCAGTGGAATCTTTTTTTGGTTTACATGCATACGGACAATATAACCTTATACGAGTCGTATACAATTGTATACGAGCAATATAATGTTATACGGCCAAATGTATACAGACAAGAGAAATTGGTGGAACCTGATGTATTATATGGGCAGTATAACATTATTCGACCCGTATAAAAATATCGTATACATTGTATACGACCAAATTTTTTTTCACATGTACACTGGTTGTATAAGGTTATACGGCTCGTATACACTATATGAGAATAAGATTTTACCATGTGGGATTACTAACTCCCTAAACAAAGTAGACAGAAAGACACATTTTAAAGGAACCGATGTTTTATAAAAAAAAGAGAATTGATACGACAAAAAACAAAATAAAAAAAAGATCATAATATACTTGTGGTTTTCATAAATAAACCCATAGAAATAAAGAAAACTAGTTAAAAGTGACAATTAGTTTCATTCATGGGATACAAACAAGAACATCAAGGATTCTAGGGCGTTAGTTAAGTTTTGTTAATACTTTTAAAGTGGCTGGATCAAGTACAAGGCACTAATTACGTCGTGACAACTAGAGGAGGACAAGTGTAATTGAGAGCAAGGGTATTGAAGGATCGATTCGTGACCCAAATGAGTCGTTCAGAAGAGTTCGTATCTATACGAAAGGCGGAAACAAACGTATAGACTTAGAAACAGCTTGATTATCACTTTAAAAGCCTTGTATATTGATATAACACTGTTTACAATCAGTAGGCAAACCGACAGCACCTCGGTATCACTATGTAATTCCGTTGCAAATGACAATCATGAACCACCTATATATAGTCTCGTAATTCTGCACGAAACTCAACAACACATCTCATACGAAATTACATGAAGTAATTCCGTACGGAATTATACAACACATTTCATGCGATATTACAATTCTGTCTCATATGTGTATTCTATTCACGTGATATTGCAACATCATGATGTCATCTTTATGATGTCATCATTGAATATGATGACATCATGCTTGATCAGATCTGCAATGCAACCAAAACTCGATATAAGACGAAGACGACAGATGTATGCACCAACAGACTCCCCCTCAGATGTTGACGAGTCTTAAGTGTCGAGTCTTCACAATCTTCAGTCTTTATCAGTCCTCTCGAACTACTCTGAAATATCTAACACTGTAAAGCATCCTCAATCTCTCTCTACATTTCCAGGATCTCTGGCTCTTACATCTTTTCTTCAGCACCAACAAATTTTCCACGAACAATCTCTACTCGAATGTCTTCAGACTCTCCCTTTATATTTACTGGGATCGCAGTCTGGCTCGTAAAAATCACAGAGTCCTCAGGTATCAGAACCTGGCTCTCTATCACTCAGAAACCTGCACATCCTCTACCTCATAATAAATTTTACAATTTGATAAAATTTATACTCTGTTTACCACTTGTAGAGCAAATCTTAGAATGATTTATCAACTATAATCTTTGATGAACCATTTGCAAGAATATCATGTTCATTTCAAAAACTTTTTATCTTTTAAACTCAGACTCTCCCTCACAAACTGCTCAATTCTTTCCCAAACCAGTTATCATCATGTTTATCACTCAGAATTTTGAAAATCAGCTCTTCAATACCAGTTGTCGAAACTCTTTTTGAATTTTTCAAAATTTTATGCTAAAACACACTGAAAATCTTTTTGGATTTTGAATGTAAAGAAATTCAGTAAAGAAATATTTACAGACAACATTTTTGTGAGTTTGTGTAAGAGGATCATATCAGTTTATGAGACAAATCACTAACACCGTTAAGCTTTAAACATTTTAAGTTCTAAACGATTCACTTAGATTGTCAGTATACTGGTCCACTTCAATTTTCACACAAATTTCAATTATTTCGAGATATGAGATTAATGTCTTAAGCACTTAAACTTAATCACGTGTCCCACCTCAGAATATACTCCCGTATCCAGATCCCAATATTCAATCTTACAGGTGAGTATACCACAGATGATATCTGTAAGGGGTTAGATGTGAAACCGTGAGAGCTCAGGTCAGAACTTCCGTTCAGCAGAGAGATGACGGCTCGACTTTTGGTGTGTCCCCTTTAGAGGATCTTTTTTTACAACAGCATTGATTAGCAATTTTATTGTCTCATCATTTTATGCTGAGGGCGGCGCTATTTTTCAAGCAAGCGTAAAGTATTCTCCGGGGACTAGGCCATTGCTTCCGCATTATCAGAAGTCCCGGGATAATACCCCAGATATCACTGAGTATAAAGACCTAGTATCTCAGAAAGAGGGACCTTTCAAACAAGATTTCAGGGGTTACCCATATATCCGAGAGATGTTCCCCACGATATAAGCAAGTTTGAATTTAAGTTTATATCTCGTCACAATCTACTAAATGTGCAAAAACCTACTGGCATATGATCAGTGAGACCGTTTATCACATTTTTCTTTACAATTCTTTAGCATGCTGTGATAGTCCACTGATGTACTATCATTTCCTCTTCTTTGACACAAAAACTCATTTTTCATTTTATCATGTTTTTGGCTTTTTCAAATTTTCAAGTGTTTTTGGATTTTCAGAAAAATTTCTTACTCCCCCTAAAATGCAAACACATTACAAGTAAATTTGAAAACAAACTATACAGATAACATGACAACCGATATCGAATCGCATCAATTCGCCATCCACTTGGCATAAACAATCAGAACTCCCCCTTACAACAAACTATTTTCCCATTGTGATTTCAAAACACTTAAGTTTGTATTAATAAAATGGTTTTTCCGGAAAATAAGTTTGATTTTACCACTTGAATGTTAGGGGTTCATCACTTTGTTTTTCAAATAATCACTTGTATGTGTGATCCAATCAAGTTCAAATTAATGACCTTGATTAACCACTTAAAGTAAATCTTCTTCAACCACTGTAGGTTCATTCATCAACCTTACCACTTGTAAGAAGCTAACAATTTAAAATATCACCTGTACTTTACCAACTATACCACTTGTATGATTACCAACCAAGAAAGATAGATGCCGATTCCTGCTCCACTCTTACCAACCTGGGAGCTCCGGCAAGTCCAGAGACTTACTGTTCATAGTATGTACCATCCCAGTCACAAACCAGGGATGGTTCAATTTTGTCTTTCTTCATCTTCTTCTCATAAAACTCCTTAACTCCTTTGACCTTCCTGTCAACCATTTCACCAAAAATGTTATGGACTTTGGAGTTAAATGCTTTTTCAACATCAAATTCTTTCTTTTCAGAAAAGAATTGATTTGAAATCTCGACCTTACCAACTTTTTGTTTGAAATTTTCAGCCCTCAATGGTGGAAAATGGACATCATCCATTGGAGGAACTGAATTCTCACCTTTTGATTCAATTTGTGGCTCCTCTGATTTTGTGGAATCAGATTCATCGCCAGAAGATAGCTCCTCTGATTTTGATGAATCAGAATCATTGCTAGAACTATCAACCAATTTCTTAACAACCCATTTTTGGTTGTCAGAATTTATCCATCTCTTGTAAAATCTGTTTGAACATTCACCAATCTCAAATTTTGAATTTTTGAAAAGTTTGGATCGGTCAATTGGTGGTTCAAACACAACTTCCCTTTCTTTCAGTTTACGAGAAACTCCCTGTTTTGATTGTATTGCCTTGAAACAATTCTTGGCAATATGACCAACAGTGTTGCATTGGAAACAGGTTCTCGTTTCTTTCATCTGATCAGCATACTTCAACTCTTCTTGCTTCTTAGCAAGGAATTCTTTGTTTGACTGATTTCTGAATAGATTTTCTTTTTCTTCTTCAGTAGATGTACCTGAAACAAATGTCATTTTTGATTTAAAATCTCTAGCATATTTTTCATTTTTATAATTTCTTGGTGGAATAAATCCAAGACCTTTCTTTTTGAAATTACCGTTATGGTTTGGTTTCTTTGGAAAACTAGAACCAGAACAGTAACCCTTTTTCTTGTTTTCTCTTTGTTGAACTCTTGAGGTGTATTTTTTAGGTTTATCATTAAGATTTACATCTTTTATTTCAGAAATATTAATTTCTGTTAGTTTGAAAACCTTTTTAATCATTTCTGGTTTAACACCTCTTATTGGAAATTCCTTATCAAAATATAATTTGTCAGAATCATTCAAAGTATATGCAATTTTGAATGTTTCGTCATTCAAATTAGACTTTGATAACAGGAATTCTTTATTGTAAACCCTTTTTCCCTGTTTGTCGGTTTGACTCGGAATGCTGGACTCAGAATTAGACTCTGAACTAGACTCCGACTTTGACTCCTCAGTTTCATCTTTGTCCAACACTTGATCGACCACTTTCTTTATTAACTCGGACTCATGATCAGTGTCAGATGATGTAAACGTCACATCAATATTTTCTGGCTAGTTAACTGAAGACTCCGACTCCCACTGTAAATTTGTTGCCTTTTTGACTCTTTCTGAATTTGGTTTATAGGAGAATATCCATTTTCAAGCAGGGGTGGACACTTGTTGTAACTGAAACCTTGTTTCTTACCAGAATCATTCACTTTAGTATCCTTCTTCTTTACTTTCTTCTTTTCAGGGGTCTTTTCTTCAGAAACTTTCTGTTCTTCATAAACTTTCTGTTCTTCAGAATTCTTTACCTCAGAAGTCTCCTCTTCCTCAAATGCCTTCATGCCTTCTACTGTTGGATAGATTCTGTCAATAACATAAGAAGTACATGAGTAACTTTTCAACAATCGATTAACTCTTTCAGTTTCAATTCTTTGTGTCTCAAGTTTCTGTTCTAGCACAGCACACTTCTCGATGTAGTTGTTCACAACTTTCTGCTTTATCATGAAAGATCCCTGAAGTGTCTTCATTGCCGTTGCCTGTTCTTCACTTGTTTGATTGTATTGATTCATAGCTTTATTCAGGACATCATAAGATTCCTTCAAACTGTTCAAATTATAAATCAATGTGCTGTTCTGCTTCTTTATAGCTTCACAAGTGTCACACTTCACAGAAATCTTTTTAGCATCAACTTCTTCATCAACTTTGAACTTTGGTATATCTTTCACCTTTTTCTTTATCACTGGAACAACTTTATCATCACTGCTGACCGGTGTTTTGACCTTTTTCTTTTTCTTTTTAACTTTTTCATCTTCACTATCACTTTCAGCCATCATTTTCAAATGATCTGCCATTTTCTTTGACCAATACTCACGATCATCATCACTATCCTCTTCAACTCTAGCAACATACGCTTTATGATTTGAATCTTTGCTTGGAACATAATCATCCCAATTGAAATTTGCCCAACTAAAACCTTCAGGCAATTTTTCATCATCTTGATTTATCAGGCATGCTTTGTTGTCAGCTGAGATATATTTGTCCCAATTGAATCCTTTTGTTGCCTTTTGATCATCCTGATTCACCATACAAGCTCTCTTTGAAGATTCGTCAATCACTTTTCTTCCATGAGCTACTTGTGGTTCTTGTTGTTGTTGAGCAACTTGATGATAGATCGCCTTCCGATAGTAATCATTGTTGTTGTTGAACGGATTTTGAGCTCCACTTGCTTCGCGGTTTTTGCACTCCCTCTTGAAGTGTCCTTTTTCCCTGCAACGAAAACAAGTGACTTTAGATTTATCAAATCCTAAAGTAGAAATATTAGCTTCACGTAAATCATCTCTTCCTGTGATCTGCTTAAATTTCTCAGCTCGTCTCAATACACTAGCTAAACACCACTTTATATCCATCAATTCCATCTCTTCCGCGTCAATCTGATCGTAATCCTCTTTTGTCAGCATTGGATTCCCGATCCGACCTGCAACAAAACTACCATATGATTCCAAAACAGTTCCCAACAAAGACATGTGACTCTTAGCAATTTCTGCTGAATAGTCTTCATCATTCTCCAGATTCAGTACAATGTTGCATTGTAGCTTTTTGCCATTCTTTGTTGCTGAAATGTTCGGATCAAAGGATGGACATGAAGAAAAACTTGTGTTGCTGTTTGATCCTTTGGATGAACTTTCTGATGAACTCTTTGCATTAAATGTTGTTTGAACCTTCGGTGACAAGTTGGTGGATTTATCACTGACACCACCTTTGTAGTAAAGCCCGATGTCTTGTTCACCGTCAAAATCTTTCATTCTCAAAACCTTTCTCTGCTCCATCTCCTGAGCCTCAATCTTTTCAATGAACTTGCTTAGTGTCAGATTGCTAAAACCTTTCTTGTTCCTCAACATCATGAGATATGTGCCCCAAGTCTCATAGGGTAATGCATCAGCTAGCTTCTCAATCAACTCCTCATTATCCTTCTCGATGCTCAATCTCTTCATATTAGCTAACAAATTGCAATATCTTTCAACAATTTGCTTTGTGCTTTCATTTTTCAACTCACGAAACACATCAAACTCTTTCTTCAAAAGCGATTTCTTGTTTTTGACCATCTCTTGACTACCATGAAACTTCGATCTTAATGCTTTCCAGATAGAGTAAGAAGTTCCATTGTGTTGTAATAACACCAAGATATCTTCTTTCACTGCTTGTTGTAAAAGACTTAGCATCATTTTCTCATCTTTGTACTTCTTTCTAGCATCTGAACTTAGATCTTTGATTGGAACAATCTCTTCGTCATCATTCGTCGGTCTAATGTATTTTGTCTCGACACATTCCCAAGCATCTAAGTAATTGGCTTGTACCCAATTTTCAAACCGTCCTTCCCAACCCTTATACTCCTCGATGTTCATTAGTTTAGGCGGCTTTTGCATCGTCCCCGTTTCATTTTCCAACATCGTGTTCTGTGCAAGAGTAATCGGGGTAACCGGGGTAGTAAATGCATTGTAGAATTCCTCTTCCATGTTTCAAAGTCAAAATTTCACACACACAAACTTTCTTGTTTCAAAAATACTAGTCTCAAACGAGCGGTATCACTTTGTAAAACACCTACAAACAAACAAACAAACAATTAGTTTAAACGAACTGAATACGTAACAATGTGTGTTGATGAAATCAGTCTAAGACTCGTTGTTGAAGACTTGCGAACTCGTTTCAATGTTGTTTAAGTGAGATCACGGAATGAATGGGTCGATCAAAACAAAATGGATTCAATTTGGCCTTTACTAATTGAGCCGATGACTTGAAAAGCTCAATTCACTTCTGTTGAGCCGCACTTTAAGACTTGATCAGATATTGTGATTGGACCGAGAATTATTGATCAGTTAAAGCACATGGATCCTTCAATGGACTGACAAATATCACTTGTAAATCTCTTATATCAATACATGGGCCGACAATATTAATACTCAAAACAAATCTATTGGACCGAATGTTATGGACTTATCCCATACACAAATCGACAACTTTAGTGGGCTGACACCTTTATAACACCAATTGATTTAATTTGACCTTAAAGTCCACTTAACCGACACACATTAAACAATTAGCTCAGATCGATGAAATGTTTCACGCGAAAATAGGTATTCACACAAGATTACCAAACGGAATTATGCATATCACACGGAATCCTCACACGTAATTAGCAAAACACAGTAATTCCGCACGAGATTAAGGATCTTTCAAAACGGAATTAGGTTCTTTCAAATGAGATTAGCTAAACACCGTAATTCCGTGCGGAATTAATATGCTGATGTCATCATTTCGAATACATTTTCATGCGAAATTAAAGATTTTATCAGTTTTAGAACAAATTTAGATCCAATTTTCTCAAGGCTTTGTTTAAACACTGTTTTGCTTATGATGTGTGAAACTCAGGTCATTTTAACCGTCACAACTAGTTTAAATGAGAAATGAAGGTGTAGAAGACATAAATAGAGACGAAATCAGGCTGTTTTGGTATGAACTCCTCGTCCTGAGCTCTGATACCAATTGAAGGATCGATTCGTGACCCAAATGAGTCGTTCAGAAGAGTTCGTATCTATACGAAAGGCGGAAACAAACGTATAGACTTAGAAACAGCTTGATTATCACTTTAAAAGCCTTGTATATTGATATAACACTGTTTACAATCAGTAGGCAAACCGACAGCACCTCGGTATCACTATGTAATTCCGTTGCAAATGACAATCATGAACCACCTATATATAGTCTCGTAATTCCGCACGAAACTCAACAACACATCTCATACGAAATTACATGAAGTAATTCCGTACGAAATTATACAACACATTTCATGCGATATTACAATTCTGTCTCATATGTGTATTCTATTCACGTGATATTGCAACATCATGATGTCATCTTTATGATGTCATCATTGAATATGATGACATCATGCTTGATCAGATCTGCAATGCAACCAAAACTCGATAAAGACGAAGACGACAGATGTATGCACCAACAGGTATTTTGGTCATTAACTTCCCCCTTGATTTTCAAACGGCTATAACTTTTTCATACGTTAATTTTTTAAAAGAAAAATTATACCGTATTAACGAGAATTTCATTTTTTTTAATTCGAGCAGCATATTGTTATGGTTTTTCTTAAAAAAATTACAGGATTTTTAATATCCGTTACGTGATTTTGAATACCTAGCACATGACTATGTTATTTTTAATATCCGTTACGTGATTACACATATAATATAAATCCATTACTTGATTACACATTTAATATGATTTGTTATAACTGATGTTATATTGTTATTACAACTATGCTTATTATGCGATTACACATTAAATATTTAGACTTTGATTGTTTATGTTTTATTACGTGATTAAATCTCTAATATACAATATTATGTGATTATAGGTTGATTAGGCTAATGTTTTGTATATAATGCATCCTTAATACGTGATTAGACCTGAAATATAAGGTATTCCATATGAAATATCATGTATTACGTTTTTTGTTTTTACGTAATTACGTAATTACTCAGTGTGGTTTTCACATAAAATATTATAATGAAATCACGTAATTACGAAATGAGTTATCAAAATCATGTAGTCATGTAATAATACATAGTCAACCATTGTTACATAATTGCATAATCAGTTACTGGGGTTTCACATAAAATACTATAATAAAATCACGTAATCACATAATGGGTATTCAAAATCACGTAATCATGTAGTCACTTACTAGGTCTTCAAAATCACGTAATCATGTAATGTGTATTCAAATCTTATAATTTTTTTTAAGAAAACTATAACAATAGGATGGTCGAATTAAAGAGAATGAAATGCTCGTTAATACGGTGTAATTTAAAAAATTATTAACGTACGACAATGTTATAGCGGTTTAAAAATCAATGGGAAAGTGAGTTTACGAGTCAACAGTATTGATTTTCATGTTTTGCCCTTTTCCCCACATGTTTTTAGTTTATGAATTCTAAATTTGAGACCTACTTAATCTCAACCATTGATCTTGAAAATTATGGGCCAAACTTCCCCCTATACTTCGTACACTTAATGCCTATTGTACAATAACCGTTCTCTACTTTTAAAACGACTCTAGGAGAATTACAAGTTCTTTTTAAAAGAAAGCATATATTTAAAAATGTTTTTTAATAAATATTTTCATTAAAGTTACTTAGCTATTTTTATTTAAAACATATAATTTATAATAAGTATAATTTGATTATAAACATTCATTTTGAAAGTTAATAACCTATTGTGATGAATATATTTATTATTAATATGGTTATCAACACCAAAAATAGATTAGGCTTGTTCGATAAGTTTTCCTCAATTATATATAGTCTTTTGTATCTCTTGTAATAGATATCTCAATCAATGAAATATTAGATCTCTTCTCCCTATTATTTTCTTCTTCTTTCTTTGCTATTAGGCTAGTTTCACAACACGTTATCAGCACGAAAGTGCTCTCTCTGAAAACCCTAACCACAACCACCACATGTAGATTCACATGTACTTCATAGATCCGCTTTCTCAAAGTTGCAAAGCCAAATTGTGGTATGGGTAATCGTTCAACTCTTGTGCGCCATCATCGAGCATCACCAACTTCGGTTGATTTAAGGTAATACTTCATATTATCGACAAATATGGTACCATCGATTCTTTTTCTTTTATTGAGTTTTGTGATTTCTTTATTGAGTTTTGTGATTGGGAAGATAATAACGACGGTCAATATTTTAAATATAACAAGCGTCGGCAATTGACAACAATTGGATATAGTTTTGGATATATAAATCTGATTTTTTTCTTTACTAAACAATTTATTGTTTCTTTATTAAAATAATATGCTAATGTTTTTTTAGAAACTGTCTGGATTCATATGTTTTGTTGTTTATTGTTTCTTTATTTTTAAAACATTGGAATTTATCATCGAATGCAATTTCTTTATTAAAATAATATGTTAATGTTTTTTTAAAATAACTGTCTGGATTCATATGTTTTGTTGTTTATTGTTTTTTTATTTTTAAAACATTGGAATTTATCATCGAATGCAATTTTTGCGACTACTAAATATATATTTATATATATATATATATATATAGGTTAATTTGATTTTATCAACTTTCTTTATGCTTAACATGATATTTATAATTTATGTGCGATATTATATATGATGAATTATATCTGAATATATGAATGTGTGGTTCGTGATATGAATCTTAACTTTTCGTATGATCAACTTGTTATTCTAACTTTATACGGTTTTTGCTTAGTTAGATAGATATTGCTTTTATTCATATAGGTGCACAATGAACCTATGAATAAACAAATCTTATATTTATAAAATACATATTAGTATATTTCACCTTGTTTTACAAATTAAGTTTTACACGTCTATAAACTAAGCATTTAATGCATATAAACTTTATTGTTTTATAAATATCTTAAATATTTAAACTTTATTGTTTTATAAATAATTTCTTAAATGAAAGCTATACAGATGAATTATATAACGTAAGTTATATAAGCACATATTATTCAGTTTATTAACTTTTAATCATTAAGACACTTTATAGTTTAATATGATTGCAATTTTTCAATCTAACATGATACATGGATAAGTAAACTGGATAGGTATGTTTCTTTAAAATTTGAAAAAAATTGGAAAGTTGTAGTAAATTGTGAATATATTCTTTGATTTAGTCGTTCCAAATATGTTCAAAATATGCTATTTTTGCGGTAAATTGTGAATATATTCTTTGATATGTGGTATGTATTAAATATGGAATTATTTAAATAAGTTAAGAACAGTAAAAGTTTTAGTTTAAAAGAATTGTGTTATATTAATGTAGCATAAACTATAGTTAAACTATAAACTATAGTTTCTAAACATGCTATTTTGTATATAAGAGTATTATAAGACCATCTATGTTGCTCGGTGTGAACATGTTTAGAAGAGTTATCAATGTTGCTTGCCAGATACCTTTTATATGTGAAATAACAATATTGGTTTACAAGTAACAAATAATTATATGTTAACGTTATTAAGGAATAACGGAAGCAGGGAACTTGATGGGATATTTGCTTATGTTTAAAAGTAGAGTAATATATATTTTTCTGTATATTTTCTGTAAAAGATTTGTGATAGAACAATATACAACTCTATATGTAGACACATGTAAGTGATCTTATATTATAAAGTTTTGTTTTATGGTGAGATGTTATAATTTCATGTTTGCATAATTTGACTTGATGTATACCTTGTATTCTATGCTAGTATTTATGCATATAGATGGTATTCATTATTCAATAGAACATTAAACCAAAGTTGTGGTTTGTTATCACTTTTATAAAAGTGTATAAATATTCTTAGACATGACACCTGAAGGGTCATACTCCCTTAATCTCATTATAGATTTACAGAAGGTCATAAGAATCAAGACCAGTAAATTTTATATGACACGGATACGCAATTATTTTTCAATTGATATTATGTAAAACGAAATTATTTGTCACACATGAGATATGCTCCTGAAATAGTAATATCATTAAGAGAATAGGAAGAGTTTGAAATGTTTTCGTATCTGTCTGACTGAGTAAAGAATGAAAAGTTATAAAGCTTGTTTCGGTTCAACTATATTCTCAAAGTGAATGTGATTTTATATTGAATGGTGTAAATGTGGTGATCATGGAGAGAATATTATGATGATGAGATTGACCATGAGAATTTTAATGATGTTAATAATGAGATTGACCACTAGAAGTGACAAATTAAGGGAATGGTTACATGATAATAAAATGTGAAAAGCATGAAAGTGATAACATGATAGTTTTTTTGGATCATGATTATTTAATAAATTGGCATGACCGGTTAGACCACACCGAGTCAATGATGATGTGAAACTTAGTGAAGAATTAGAGGATTCTTCCTGATATTAAGTATGTAATATTTGTTTATTTGCCAACTAAAGTAGGATATGAATCCCCAAATATTCTAGAAATGATGAATGGATATGAATATCCAACACGACACCATTTAGTGTTTTAAATCGATGCATCGTCTAAATGGTTATCAAGTTCGCAACCTAAAGTTTGCGTGATATATGACGTAGCTATAAGATAGCAAACATATTATTCCAGATTGGCACATTTATAATGAATTTGATTTCCATGTGCAAATGATCATTCGAAGAAGTGTTATTGTTAAGATGATCACTAAATGTCTACTATTGATTACAAAGCCAATGATCATGAGAGGAGCAAAAGTTCATTTAGGTACATGTAATTTTACATATAGTACCATTAATTCACATCAAGCCAATACGTTATAGTTCTCCCCATACATTTGGTTTTTAGTCAGGAACCAAAGATGTCTCATCAAAGATTATCTTTGGTTGTGCGACATATATTGAAACTTATCCACCACACCGCACAAAGATGGGACTTCTAAAAGTTTGAGAATATGTTGGGTATAAATAATTGTCTATGATTGGACACTTAAAGTCATTAGTGAGAAATTTGTTTATGGATCATTGGTTTTCACTTTAGTGAATGAATGTTCCCAACATTAGGGGGAGATAACAAGCAGTTGAAAAGTGAAAAGTGAAATGAATTATCATGTCATCTTGATCCTTAGACTATACAAACTATGAACTAGAAGTTTAAGTATAATTCATTTAACACCTTTTTTCCGTTTTACACTTTGGGTGCAATATGTTTACCTATTAAAAAGTACACAGTTACAGTTAGACTTTTGCACACAATGCACCAACAATCTAATACATGCATGCATACGTTATACTTGATTCGTTGATCTGGGTTTGTTCGTTTTGTGATAAACTTGTCATTAACTTCGTACGAGCCTACCTTTAACATGTATAACACTATAGGAGTAACGCACCGCCCGTGAACGTGAGGTCATGTTAAGTCTTTAATCATTTGCGTTAAACCTTGGGTTGACTTGTTTGTTCATATGTCAGTTTTAATGTTAATCTGGATAACTAGTTTGCATGTGGATTTGTTAAACTTTTATACTTATGTTATGTATTAAACTTGTATACTCGCCAATACGTTTGTATTGAACCATGTACTTTTAACATATTGCAGGATGATGATGATCATATTAAAATGGGTGTAGCGAGGATGCTTAGATACACACTTAGAAATCATTAGATTATGTTGTTGTATCAAATTTTGAACTTTGATGTATTGTACTTTGCTTTGTTGTGTTCGAAACATGTATTTTATTTCTTATGATGTAACTTGACAATGTGTATCTGTCACGGACCCCGACCCGGTTTGACCCGTTTCAGGAGCCGCGGGACAGAAATCCCGTGGTATTTAATTAACAGCGGAAGTTTCTTAAGGATCTTTTAAAAACTGAAATATTTCCCGATTATTTTATTTCACAACTCAGGATAAAACCCGGTAATTTACAATCTTGAGATTTCACGAAGAAATCTTCTATTTTACAAAACATGTTTCTTTATTTTATACTGAGCCACTTTCTTAAGCTGATAGTGCTTCGCGGCACTTTTCTTGGATCACAACAGATCACCTGAAACTTGTTTGAAAAAGGTTTTGTCAGCGGGAAATACTGAGTGAATCATTCTATTTACTAAAACGACACATTTGTTATAATTTACAGTATTAAGAGCAATTACAATGTTTCAGATATCAACCAACTACCCTCGGTATTTGTCACTCGACTCGTTTCTGTGACTATGGTCATATCACCCATTGGCTAACTCGTTGTCCAATGGTGAAGATTATCAAGTAATGTATACAAAACCCCACATACCGGCTGTAATATGGTGATTACAAAGACTTAATCCCTGTAATTATAACTTTGAAAATAAACATGCTTTTGAAAGTAATTTGGTAAAAAGAGAATGACTCACATTGCAGATTTAATTTGGGCAGAGTTTAGCCTACTGATTAGCCTTTTAACCTAAATTTAATAACAGGCACACAATTCTGGGTTAGTAATCAATACAGTATTTACGATAACTCACGAGATCAACCCTCACAACGAATGACAAAGTGCTATGCTTAAGCATCTATCGAATTAACGACTAATGACAAAGCATCACCCTAATGTGGGCAGCACTTAAACATCCATTGAGTACATTGATCGATCGGAAAATGAATCGTAATAGCGATCGAGTTAATACCCTGATTGCAGCGTCGATTAGTGATCCGTGTGTGTTTTGATAGTAAAATTACGATATCTCAGCATGTATTTGGAATTTTTTCGTCGTTTCAGTGCCCAGATTCAAGTCCCAACATCCTCTATTTATACTGAAAATTTTACCCAGTGGCGTAGCGCGACTGCTTACCCCTTTAGTCGCGCGCTACGCGACTGCTAACCTAGTTTCATAGGGTAGCCTCGTGTATGAGTAGGCTTGCTGAGTTGACTGTTTCGTGAAATTCGATTTCTACAGATAGTTATGTGGATAATCGTAACTAGGGTTTTACCCCCCCTGAGTTTTAGGGGCCCTAATCCTGATTCTGAAAATTCTGAAAATTTTAGGGTTTGTACGGAATCACTTGGGTGTCTTAATTAGGGTTTCCTATTGGACAATTAGAATAATGAATATGACTTTTGATGAGAGTTGTTACATTCTCCCCACCTTAATAAAAATCTCGTCCTCGAGATTTACTAGAATAATTGAGGATACTTTTGCTTCATTTCCGATTCCAGCTCCCAAGTGTATTCGGGTCCTCGTTTTGAATCCCACTTGACTTTAACCAATACTAGTCTTTTGTGTTTAAGAAACTTCACTTTTCTGTCTTCTATCTGAAGAGGTTTTTCAACAAATTTTAACTTTTCGTTTACCTCTATGTCTTGAAGAGGTACTACCAGAGATTCGTCCGATAGACATTTCTTGAGATTGGATACATGAAATACATCATGTACTCCAGCTAACTCTTCTGGTAGTTGTAAACGATAAGCAACTGGTCCTATACGTTGGATCACTGGAAATGGTCCTACGTACCTTGGACTTAGCTTTCCTTTCTTACCAAATCTAACAACTCCTTTCCAAGGAGAAACTTTCAACATTACTCTGTCTCCAACTTGGAATTCTAATGGCTTGCCTCTATTGTCTGCATAACTCTTCTGGCGATCTCGAGCCGTTTTCAGCCTTTCCTTGATTTGTGTAATCTTATCAGTCGTCTCTTGCACAATCTCAGGACCTGATAATTGACTTTCTCCTATTTCTGCCCAACAAACTGGAGTTCTGCACTTTCTTCCATACAGTGCCTCGAATGGGGCATTTTCAATACTTGAATGATAACTATTATTATAGGAGAATTCAATTAATGGTAAATGATCATCCCAGTTTCCACCAAAATCTATCACACATGCTCTAAGCATGTCTTCTAGAGTTTGGATTGTCCCTTCACTTTGCCCGTCTGTTTGGGGATGATATGCAGTGCTTAAATTTAGTCGAGTTCCCATAGCTTCTTGGAAAACTTTTCCAGAAATGAGAAGTGAAACGACTATCTCTATCTGATACAATGGAGAGTGGAACTCCATGTAAGGATACTACTTCATCTACATACAATTTTGCCAACCTTTCCATGCTAAAGGTTTCTTTCATTGGTAGAAAGTGAGCAGATTTGGTTAATCGATCCACAATTACCCAAATCGCATCATTACCTTTTCTGGTTTTGGGTAACTTAGTAACAAAATCCATTGTTATGAGTTCCCATTTCCATACAGGCATCTCTAATTGTTGTAGTAGACCTGAAGGTTTCTGATGTTCTGCCTTAACTTGTGAACAAGTAAGACACTTAGAAACATATCTAGCTATATCCTTTTTCATTCCTATCCACCAAAAGCTATTTCTTAAATCTTGGTACATCTTATTGTTTCCTGGATGAATTGTATATCTTGACTTATGGGCTTCTTCTAGAATCTTATTTCTCAATTCTCCTTGCTTAGGTACCCAAATTCTGCTTTTGTGGAATCTCCAAATTCCATCAGCTCCTTGCTCTAATTCTTTTATTCGTCCCTTCATTCCTTCAGCATCATCTTGGATTGTTGTTTCCTGAACATTCTTTATTTGTTCCATTAAATCTAATTGTAGATTTAATCTGAGAGCACGAACTCGTCTTTGGTTCTCATGATACTTACGACTTAAAGCATCTGCAACTATATTTGCCTTTCCTTCATGATACTGAATATCACAGTCGTAATCACTTAAGATTTCCATCCATCTCCTTTGCTTCATGTTTAACTCTTTTTGCCCGAATATATATCTTAGACTTTTATGATCTGTATAGATAGTAAACTTACTTCCGTACAGATAATGTCTCCAGATTTTCAGGGCAAAAATTACGGCTCCTAATTCTAAATCATGAGTCGTATAGTTCTCTTCGTGCTTTTTCAACTGTCTTAAAGCATACGCAATTACCTTCTTGCGTTGCATAAGCACACATCCAAATCCTAGTTTTGAAGCATCACAATATACTTCAAAATCTTCAGTTCCTTCTGGTAAGGCTAAGATTGGAGCATTGGTTAATTTATGTTTCAAAATTCTAAAGGCTTCTTCTTGTTTAGGTCCCCATTCAAACTTAACTGCTTTACAGGTTAGCTTAGTTAACGGTACAACTATCTTGGAAAAATCCTTAATAAACCATCTATAGTACCCAGCTAAACCTATAAAACTTCTAATTTCCATTGCAGTTTGTGGAACCTTCCAATTGGTAATTGCTTCTATCTTAGCAGGATCTACATGAATACCTTCGTGATTTACCATATGTCCTAAGAATTGTACTTCTTGCAACCAAAATTCACACTTCGAGAATTTGGCATAAAGCTTTTCTTTTCTTAACAAAGTTAAGAGTACATGCAAGTGCTGACAATGTTCGTCCTGACTTTTTGAATAAATAAGTATATCGTCTATGAAGACAATTACAAATTTATCCAAATACGGTTTACAGATCCTATTCATCATGTCCATGAATGCTGCAGGTGCATTCGTTAATCCGAAAGGCATGACTGTAACTCGTAATGACCATACCTAGTTCTAAAAGCAGTCTTAGGTATGTCCTCTTCTTGTACCTTCAATTGATGATATCCGGAGCGTAAATCTATTTTAGAAAAATATCTAGCCCCTTGAAGTTGATCGAATAGATCATCAATCCTAGGTAATGGGTATCGATTCTTAATTGTAACCTTATTCAATTCTCTATAATCAATACACATTCTCATTGAACCATCCTTTTTCTTAACAAACAACACTGGCGCTCCCCACGGGGATGAACTAGGTTGTATGAAACCTTTACTTAGTAATTCATCTAATTGCTTTTTCAGTTCTAACATTTCTGTGGGTGCTAACCGATAAGGTGCCTTAGCTATCCGTATAGTTCCTGGAATTAGATGAATCCTAAATTCTACATCCCTATCTGGTGGTAATCCTGGTAATTCTTCTGGGAATACCTCTGGGTATTCTGAGACTACAGGAATTTCCTTAAGTTCTTTTCCCTTTGTACTAATGATTACTGAAATCATATATATTATTCCTTGTTTTCGTTAATAATTAGCAACTTTCATTACTGATATGAACTTCATAGGCTTACGTGGTTTATCTCCTGTAATCACAATTACTTCTCTGGTAGGTGCCTGAATTTCTATAGAGTTCTTATCACAGAGAATTCGAGCATGGTTGGCTACTAACCAATCCATTCCTAACACAACATCGAATTCAGCTAATTTCATAGGTAACAAATTTGCAGCAAATTTATGACCTGAAAGTCCTATTTCTATATTTTGCAAAACCTTATCTATTTTAACTGAATTCCCATCAGCCGTTTCGACTGTAAAAATCTGCCTAATGTTGGTTAAGGGTATATTAAGAGCTTGGCAGAATGAAGTATTGATAAAACTTTGGTTTGCACCAGAGTCAAATAATACTTTGGCGTAAATGTTGTGAACTAGAAACGTACCGGCTATCACATCAGGAATCATCTCGGCTTCCTGAGTAGTTAACTGAAAGGCTCGGACATTCTTCTTAGTAGCTCCATTGGTTGTCTTGGCTTTGTTGTCTACTGATTTGATTAATTTAGGACATTCTGGTCTAAAATGTCCCTTTTCTCCACAGTTATAGCAGATTGTTGTTTTCTTTCTGCAGTCTTCTTCACGATGTCCTACCATTTTGCAAAAATTGCAGGTTACATTACATCTTCCATAATGTTTTCTTTTGCAATTCTTGCAGAATGGCAGAGTTGAGGATTGCCCTGTTCCTCTTCTCTTGAAGCTGTTATTATTACCCGTACGAAATCCTTGGGTAATTTTCTGAGCCAGTTCCTTCTTCCTGTTTTCATCTTGCGTGCGTACCAGTTCGTCAGTTAGGGTATTAGCTAGTTCCACAGCATCGTCAATTGTGTGAGGTCTCGCAGCTTTAACGATGTTACGGATTTCACTAATCAATCCCCAAATATAACGAGAAATGAGTACCGGTTCTGGCGAAGCCAGTGTTGGTACCACTCTAGCATATTCAAAGAATGTCGAGGTATAACCGCGACAATCTACACCCATCATTCTATGGTTTAAAAACTTATTTGCCATTTGATCTTTTTCATATTCGGGACATAATTTTCTTTCTACAAAACTCTTAAATTCTTCCCATTTTATGGCATAAGCCTTATTTCTTCCTTTAGTCTGTAGCACCGTGTTCCACCATTCTAGCGCCCCTTCTTTGAAAAGATTTGACGCGTACATGACCTGATCATCCTTGTCACATTTACTTATGGCAATTGCTGCCTCGGTTTTCTCTAACCAACGCAGTGCCGCAGTTGCTCCTTCATTGCCTGTAAACTCAGTGGGTTTACAAGCAAGAAATTCTTTGAAAGTGCAACCAGGTGTTGCAGCTTTCATTTTCTTAGGGAGCGGAGCTTGCCGTGGTTCATTATCATGATTAACATGATCATTGCCTCCGTTTATGCTATTACTGGAGTTATCTTCAGAAATACGTTTGCTAGGAACGATTTGTTGTGGTTCGATTGGATTTTTAACAGCAGCAACGATTGATGGAATAGCATTGGCTATCCCCTGAGCAACAATTTCTGGAATAGCGTTGGCTATCCTTTGAGCAACGATATTTTCTATATCCTGCCTAGTCATATATTGATCCCCCGGTTGTTGCTCAGATTGATTAACTTCGTTAACTGGTTCATTATTAGCGTTTTCCATCTGATAATATATATAATTTATTAGTATCAAAATAACAATTAAACAAAACAATTATACAGAGTTCGTAACACCAATATAGCCAAAACTATCGATTTCTCGATTTCCATTTATATTTAATAGTATGCATCAATACACACTATTATCTTACAAAGTTTTATTTTATTTTACAGACTGATTTTAGTATTACTATTACACAACCACAGTTCCATAAACCCCCAATCTTTTGTCAATTGGTATTCTAGTAACGGCGTTCCCTTTTATCGTAATTCCAGGAGATCTGTCCCAAAATCTCTTGGATCCTATTCCCAGCATCCATTAGTTCTTTGCCGGAATGGCGGAGTTCATCCATATTCTCGTTACTTAAAGGTTCTGGATTGAACTGAGGAAAAAGCTTATAGGGATTGTTTTGTAACTGTATTTCATTGGCCAACCATTCGTCTATTTGCGAGTGGATTGAAGGGTTTGGAGTAGCTGGTTCTAAATTCATTGGTAGTTGTGTTTCAAGAGAATGAATACAATCATTTTCATTAACAGGCTTAATAGTATCATAGCTTGTCAATATTAGATCTAGCTCTTCCTGAGATGGTAATCCCTCACTTTGCCTAGAGCTTTCCCCAATTTCCATTTTCTTAGGCTTGGGTTTCTTGAGAGGTAAAACGTTGAATTCTATAGGTTCTTCTATGTCTGGTATATACCTATTGAAATCTCTGGAAACCTCTATTCTTACTGGATAAAGATTTAAATTCTGAAGGGCGTCAGACAAGTCACTCATGCTGTTATGCAAAATACACAAATACTAAGTTAAAAATAAAATTTTATAAAAAAACTTTTAAATATTATTTCATATTGGGTAACTACCAAAACAATTGAAAATTAATACACACTAAGGTTTACTGATTTATTTACTAGGTAAGGTTTCTAGATTGTAGGTAACCCGGGTGCTAAAAGTCTGAGTCAGATTATTTTAAAGATTTGTATTTATTGCTACAGTGGCTAATATATAGAGACCTGCCCATACTGTACACAATTAGTCAGATAATAAAACACATAATCACAAAATAGTAATTAATAAAAAAATTAAGTATTTTCTCAATATTTAATTGGCTTAAATCAGTGGCTCTGATACCACCTTTTTCTGTCACGGCCCCCGACCCGGTTTGACCCGTTTCAGGAGCCGCGGGACAGAAATCCCGTGGTATTTAATTAACAGCGGAAGTTTCTTAAGGATCTTTTAAAAACTGAAATATTTCCCGATTATTTTATTTCACAACTCAGGATAAAACCCGGTAATTTACAATCTTGAGATTTCACGAAGAAATCTTTTATTTTACAAAACATGTTTCTTTATTTTATACTGAGCCACTTTCTTAAGCTGATAGTGCTTCGCGGCACTTTTCTTGGATCACAACAGATCACCTGAAACATGTTTGAAAAAGGTTTTATCAGCGGGAAATACTGAGTGAATCATTCTATTTACTAAAACGACACATTTGTTATAATTTACAGTATTAAGAGCAATTACAATGTTTCAGATATCAACCAACTACCCTCGGTATTTGTCACTCGACTCGTTTCTGTGACTATGGTCATATCACCCATTGGCTAACTCGTTGTCCAATGGTGAAGATTATCAAGTAATGTATACAAAACCCCACATACCGGCTGTAATATGGTGATTACAAAGACTTAATCCCTGTAATTATAACTTTGAAAATAAACATGCTTTTGAAAGTAATTTGGTAAAAAGAGAATGACTCACATTGCAGATTTAATTTGGGCAGAGTTTAGCCTACTGATTAGCCTTTTAACCTAAATTTAATAACAGGCACACAATTCTGGGTTAGTAATCAATACAGTATTTACGATAACTCACGAGATCAACCCTCACAACGAATGACAAAGTGCTATGCTTAAACATCCATCGAATTAACGACTAATGACAAAGCATCACCCTAATGTGGGCAGCACTTAAACATCCATTGAGTACATTGATCGATCGGAAAATGAATCGTAATAGCGATCGAGTTAATACCCTGATTGCGGCGTCGATTAGTGATCCGTGTGTGTTTTGATAGTAAAATTACGATATCTCAGCATGTATTTGGAATTTTTTCGTCGTTCCAGTGCCCAGATTCAAGTCCCAACATCCTCTATTTATACTGAAAATTTTACCCAGTGGCGTAGCGCGACTGCTTACCCCTTTAGTCGTCGCGCTACGCGACTGCTAACCTAGTTTCATAGGGTAGCCTCGTGTATGAGTAGGCTTGCTGAGTTGACTGTTTCATGAAATTCGATTTCTACAGATAGTTATGTGGATAATCGTAACTAGGGTTTTACCCCCCCTGAGTTTTAGGGGCCCTAATCCTGATTCTGAAAATTCTGAAAATTTTAGGGTTTGTACAGAATCACTTGGGTGTCTCAATTAGGGTTTCCTATTGGACAATTAGAATAATGAATATGACTTTTGATGAGAGTTGTTACAGTATCTATGAAAAGAAATCAGTTTATTTAAATTATTGTCACTTATAGTGTTATGTTGCAATGAGCAATCTCGTTTTCATCCCACTTCGATGTTTCCGCCATCCGTTGGGGTGTGACATAAAAGCTTTTACCAAATTCTTAGTGGGGTAAGGTTCATGTAAAAATACAGATTGGTATTTCTCGACTGAACCTAACGAGCAGAGATTAATGATTTTTTTAAACCCTAACTTTTGAAGTTCTTCGATTTCAATGCCCCAATCGGTTATCTTATAATCCCTTTGAATGGTTTTATGAATCCGCAGATGAAGGCTCGTAGTCCTACAAATTATTGGATTTTTGCCCATTGAATGGTTGTGGTTATGTGCGGTATAGTGGCAGTGATGGTAGGTGGACAGAAGGGAGAGGTATGCGATAGTACTGGTTTGATGTTTTGAACGTGGGGTTAGATGGGTTTTAAAACACCTATATCATCGGAACTCGTTTTTAGGAATGGTTGGGGAAGAAAGGGGTGGTCGGCGACAAAGGCTGGATTTAGTGGTGGTGGTGGTGGTTAGTGGTGGTGGGTTTTGGTTGAAGAAAGATATAGAGAGCTGTGATAAAGAGAGAGAGAGAGAGGGAGAGAGAGTTGTGAAAGAGAGGTTTCATAAGGGGGAAGAAAGGTGTGAAAAGACATAAATGCCCTCACATGGGGTCCATGTGACCTCACTTAATGTTTAAATTTAACCCAGTTAATGCTAAAGGACGTAGAGTGTAATGAGTTTTACAAATAAATGATTGTGACTGTAATTATTGAAGTTAAAGAACATCTATTGCAATCCGATACAAACTTAATTAACGAAACATGTAATTTACCCTAAATGATGAGTAAAGCGGTTCGTAACAGTTTTTATCATTGAAAACCTAAACCATACCGCTAAAAGATAAAACCAAACCATTTTTAATAGTTTGGCCAAAATGGTTTGAGTCGTTTCACACCCAAAATTTATTAATTCCAATTCAAAGATAGCATATACTAGGGTGTGTTGGGTCGGTTTGGGACGGTTTTGACCAAAAACCATAACCATAACCGCGATGTCGGTTATTGGATAACCATAACCATAACCGATCGGTTATGGTGGTTATGGTTATTCGGTTTTGATGGTTATAGTTCTAGGTCCGTTTTTCTCGGAGGATCCAATACGTAACCTATCCTTGTTTATCACAAACACTATCACGGGTGCGGAATCCCTGTAAAGGTGCAAACCAAACAAATGTAAAGCGGATAACACAAACAGATAATCAAAGATTCACTTGGATTAAAAGGATGAGAACAAACTGCAAACACATACACACAATGCTTGACGATAAACTCTCAGTTTCTCTCTATGCTCTCATGGAGTCTCACACTGATCTCATGACTAAACTGTGAAACAACTTAGCTATTTATACTGACCAATGACGAAAACCCATGCGGCGAAAACCATGTGTGACGAAATCAGGGATTTCACCACACACACATATGACGAAAACAGGGGATTTCATCACACATATATTGACGAAATCACAATGTTTGTCATGCATGGTTTATGAAAATGTAAAGTCTTCTCATGAGATCATCATGACATCATCATGGTGATGTCATGGATGATGTGTCTGCGGGACGGTTCGCGGCTCTTCGTGCTTCGCGTGTCGATCTCTGGGGCGTACGACGGAGAAATGTCGCGACGTCGGACTTGAGCCAAACCTAACCGAGTCGAACCGAACCGAACCGAACCGAACCGAGTCGAGTCGCGTCCACATAAAGTGTACCAACAAACTCCCCCTTGGACGTTACTCGCGATGGTTTGTTCTTCACATTGTCGGATCTTTAAAAGGTCTTCACGTGACACAGTCAGGGAGTGTATCAACAAACTCCCCCTTAAATGATGCTCGTGAATCTTTTGAACTTCAAAACTTTAGATCCTTGTGGTGTTGATGAGTGATCAGTTGCAACCCGATCATCTTGATCTTCTGATTGCATCAACGTCGTGTCTTCACTGTACGGCTTGTCATCTGACACGTTCTCTTCGCTTTTAGCTGGTTCAAATGCACCATCTGGACATACAACAGAGCTAAAAACGTAATCAGAACAACCGAGAAGAATAAAATCAATCTAAGAAAGTTTTCAAATGAAAACCTTACTAAGAATTGACATCAAACAATATAAGCGCATGACACATATGAGACCAACTCTCATTTAAACACCGACTGACAATAGTTTGAAAGTTTAAGAATTGATCAATTTTAATCTTTTAACTTTCAAAACTTGTTAACTTCGACAGTTTATGAAGGTGCAATTGTTTTCCGGCTTACGATCAGGATTTTGGGTAGGATAGACTCGAGTTCCAACATCGGTCAATCAAAAATAAACTAGAAGCAAAATCTTTTTGACTTTTATAAAGTTTATATTAAAAAACACCTAAAATCTTTTTGGAATTTTTTATTTTTCAAATGTAAAGACGGAAAGCAATAAATAAATATATACAAAGATGCAGAAACGAAAGCAGTAAACAAATATTTACAGACATTCTTTTTGCGAGTTTTGAGGGTAAGAGAATCATATCAGTGTACGGTCATGCCAAAACGCTCTTGTTGTTCTTTTAGTTAACAATTAGATAAGCATCCTATAATGATTATCGGTATTGTTGTCCACATAAGCTCAACTTATCAGATGTAATCATGTTTAGGGGATACGTTAAGGTATGAATTATACTTGCAGACCGGTGTTCATCCACACACGACACATTCCCGTATCAAGGTATGCACGAGAGTTCATCTTACCGGTGAGTATACAGTTTATCATCTGTTTGACCCTATAAAAGATGTGAGAAACTCACTTATTTTGATTGAAAACAAGCCCTATGTGATAGAATCACTTATTGATGAGGAACTTGATTTTCATATGCATGAGGGCACAGGAGCAAGTCCGTGAACAGGTCAGTACAAACGTACAGCAAAGAGACGAACTTGACTTTCAGATAAATGTGACATATTATCACTTATTTTGTTTGGACATGTGGTTGTTGATCACTTATTGAGGTCGTATGCAATATGTACACGTATGTATGATATCATGGAAGATCTAGACTTCGTCTCCGTTATTTTTCGGTAAAAGATACAACCATGATACGCAGATGATAAGACAGCATAAAGACCGAATATCTCAGAACCTCGACAATCTCTCAAACGAAATTTCGGTACTAAGACCATATGCCAATGTGTGGTTCCCACCTGGTCTTCAGTCAATTTAAGATTTATATCGCCCTGCACACTTTAAAATGATTGTGAGCCTACCAATACATCTTATATAGAGCTGCTTAACATATTTCATTTTAAGTTCATTTCAAAGAGGTTTAGACAGACCACTGATGTACTATCATTTTCCCTTTTTCTCGCCAGGAAACTCATTTTTGTTTTTCCAATGTTTTTGCGTTTTGAAATTTTTTACTGTTTTTGAATTTTTCAAATTTGGACTTACTCCCCCTAAAATCAACAAACTATGATAAATTTTAAAAACACAAAGGTATTTACAAAAAGGATTTCCCGATGTCGGTTAACTCATGTTTTACCTCAATGCTGTTTACCAAAATTAATTTAATCAGAAATGATTTATCGAATTTTGGAAAAATGAGTTGGCACATCGGTAAGCGGTGCGGACCATGACAACATTGACGAGTTTCATATTAAAAACAATCACGTGTGCTCTGATACCACTTGTAGGTCCGTTTTTCTCGGAGGATCCAATACGTAACCTATCCTTGTTTATCACAAACACTATCACGGGTGCGGAATCCCCGTAAAGGTGCAAACCAAACAAATGTAAAGCGGATAACACAAACAGATAATCAAAGATTCAATTGGATTAAAAGGATGAGAACAAACTGCAAACACATACACACAATGCTTGACGACAAACTCTCAGTTTCTCTCTATGCTCTCATGTAGTCTCACACTGATCTCATGACTAAACTATGAAACAACTTAGCTATTTATACTGACCAATGACGAAAACCCATGCGAAAAACCATGTGTGACGAAATCAGGGATTTCGCCACACACACATATGACGAAAACAGGGGATTTCATCACACATATATTGACGAAATCACAATGTTCGTCATGCATGGTTTATGAAAATGTAAAGTCTTCTCATGAGATCATCATGACATCATCATGGTGATGTCATGGATGATGTGTCTGCGGGACGGTTCGCGGCACTTCGTGCTTGGCTTGTCGATCTCTGGGGCGTACGACGGAGGAATGTCGCGACGTCGGACTTGAGCCGAACCTAACCGAGTCGAACCGAACCGAATCGAACCGAGTCGAGTCGCGTCCACATAAAGTGTACCAATAATAGCGGGTCAGTTATGGGTGGTTAACCGTGTACATAGCTTAGCTAAAAATAGCTTAATTTTTTAACATGGAATAAATTGTTATTGCATATTTATATATATTAGTATATTCCATAAATTAAAAAATACATATAATCTATAATATTAATACCAATTATTATCGAATATTCAAATAAAGTGATATGATACATTACATAAATTCAAATAAACATTCAACCAAAACCACAAAATGATATGAAAAACCAATAAGTACTAAAAATCTTCAGTCATAAACATCAAATATTAAAAATATGTTGAAAAGTCCTAAATCCACAAAGATTTATTACATGTCGGTTCAGTTCGGTTATGGTCGGTATGGAAAAAATGATAACCATAACCGACCCACTACATTCGGTTTTCAAAAAAAACCATTAACTGACCCACCGGTTTTTTATTTGGTTCGGTTTTTTTGGTTCAGTTTTGTCGGTTAATTCGGTTATGGTTTGGTTAATTCGGTTTTTTGCACACCCCTAGCATATACTAACAGTTTAGTTTTTTTTTTTTAATTTTGATGCAATATCTCCGTTTCAATATTTCAATTTTATGTCAATTTTCTTCGTATTATATATTTCTACTGCACATTTATGAACACATAATACTTATTTTTAAGAAAAACATATTCATTGCACGGTTTTGAATAAAAGATAATATAATTTGCTAGCTTATACAATCATCAAGATATGTATTTAAAAAAATAAACATTGATGTGACAATTAAAATATTTGTAAAGTTAGTTTTTTAAACATTATTTCTTTCAGTATTAGCTTTCATATTTTAGTACAACTTATTTTTTATTATTTAATATATTGTATTTTTACCATTCTTACCATCTAACCACATTAAATATTTCAATTTATTTTTCAAAAAATCACTCATAAAAACAACCATCATAATTATTCTTCGTTTTTTTAATATTTTAACCAACAAAATTTTAAACTTAGTGAAACTTTTAAGTAAAAAATATGAATTTATTTAAAAAATTGATAATTAATTTCATTTGATTAATGATATAATAACTATCTTTAATAAAAAAAGTATCCATAATTGAGTAGTAGAGAGGGATAGGAAAAACTAAAAGCAGATGTCCTCGATGGATGACACGTGTTTCTTTTAGGTTTTCTTTTATTATATAAGAAAAATAAATAGATAGATATAGATATAGATAACGTTAGGGTTGCTCATGCCTTTATAGCGTAATAACATCTTAGAGGTGAGATAAGGCTTTAGGACCAATGGGTCCTGGGTTCGATTCCCATAAAGGAGGTTTTCCATATTTATTAGGTTTCCTCCTGAATTAGTGTATATGCATTATGCCTAATGGAGGTGGATATGGTCGGGTGGTTCTGCTAGTGGTACGATGATACTGCGGTGGACCGTCAGTGATTCAAATTGGGCCGTTCAATATATATATATATATATATACCGTCAGTGATTCAAATTGGGCCGTTCAATATATATATATATATATATATATAGGGATGGGTTATATGGAAAACTCTATCTTTTTAAGAAAACTCTGCAAACCCAATATCATCCATTGATTATCTTTCATCTAACTTGATCAATGGCTCTCTTAATTTGGGTAAGAATTAGATTTAAAAGAAATGTTATAATACACATTAGTACAACTGGAAGGGCATTTTCGGTAGTGCAAAATGTCCTCTGTTGAACTTTGGAAAACCAAATCCCTGCCATGCAGTAGACGTCTAATCAAAACTTCAAAGCATTTCAAACACAGTTCGTCTTTATCTTTCCCACTCGATACTGACTGTTCATATTTCTCTTTCGCCAAACAACATCACTCGGTACTTTCTAACCCTAAAACAGAAGCATATAGGGGCGATCGTGGAGAATGAGGAAATCGTTCATAATCTTGTCGTCGTCGGTTAAACTGAAACGATTAAGGAAGATGAAGAGTTCAAGTAAAAGGTTAGTTCTTGTAATCGGACCTGTAAAAGGGGGTTTTGTTCAATCGATTTCCCCAAAATGGCAACTGATTTTGTTTTGTTTTCTATATATAGCACGACGAGGCCTATATTAGGGCAGAAAAGGTCTGAAAGCCGTAGGGTTGTTATTATCTCCGATGGTTCCAAGGAAGGTCCTTCCAATCAACAATATGGCTTCGGTCCGACCCAAAGGGCGTTAGGTTAGTATTGATGTGTGTATGAACCGTGAACACAGTTGAAGGTGATGTATATATGTATAGTGTGTTGGATTAGTCCCTGTTCATAACATACTTTTGTTGGCTGCATTGCAGTGTATGATGATACTGATAGTGGGTCACCAGGCCTTGGGAAACGACGGAAAACCGTTAAAGGTTAACCAGTAATATTGTGTATAGTTTGTATCGTTAAAACTTGCTAACTGCACGTTAAAACTATTGATTTGTAACAATAATTTGGTGGTTCGGCCGTGTATGGGATTGATTTGTAACAATAATTTGGTGGTTCGGCCATGTATGGGTAGGTTAAAGTTACGTGGCGAGAACATCGGCGAGTTCAAGAGGTAGGTGTTTTATCGAAATTAGGTAACATGTGTTAAACCTACCTTGTTTTTATCAAAAACAAATTAGGTAAACCTGTCTTATTAGGGTTCGATGTGTTAAACATCTGTAAACATATTATCGTAACATGTGTTAAACCCGTCTTATTTTTATCAAATTAGGTAACATGTGTTAAACCTGTCTTATATTTTTATCAAAAACATATTAGGTAACATGTGTTAGACCTGCCTTGTTTTTTGTCAAAAACAAATTAGGTAAACCTCTGCTATTAGGGTACAAGTCTAAGGGCTCAATAGCATATAAATATATTAGCGTAACATGTGTTAAACCTATCTGATATTAGGGTACAAGTCAACGGACTCAAAAGCATATAAACATATTAGCGTAACATGTGTTAAACCTTCTTATTAAGTTACCATGTGTTAAACCTCCCTGATTAGGTAAACATATTAGTGTAACATGTGTTAAACCTGTCTCATTTTTATCAAATGATGTAACATGTGTTAAACATGTCTTATTACTATATGTTAAACCTCTCCTATTAGGTAAACATGTTAGTGTAACATGTGTTACACCTGTCTTATTTTTATCAAATTATGTAACATGTGTTAAACCTGTATTATTTTTATCAGATTAGTTAACATGTGTTAAGCTCTCATATATTTTCCAAGTTATCTAACAAGTGTTAAACTTATTTTTATAAAAATAGGTAACATATGTTAAACCTGACTTTATTTTATCAAAGACATATTAGGTAACCTGTTTTATTTTTATGAAATTAAATAACATGTGTTAAACCTATTTTATTTGCAGCAACAAAGAGAGTAACAAGATCGCAAAATGGTAAGATACCGAAAAAGCGAAAGAAAGTAGACGAAGAAACGGACTATGAATGGGATGAAGAAAGAGAAGAAGCTGAAGGGGAGGTCATGTATAGGTTGAGGAAAAAGTCGAAGCGTGATAATTGACCAGGGATTAGAACGAGATCATCACCAATCCAACTGGCCCGATGCATTAACGTGTTGTCGTTCGAACAAAGAATGGCAGTAAAAGAAATGGGATTTGGTTTTTGTAACTATCGTAGTCACCACGAATTTTGTTTATTTTAAATTATGGCCATAACCCAAAATACAATATGACCATTCTGGTATTCTCTGTAATATGTTGTAACTATCATAGTCACCATGAATTTTGTTTATTTTAAACAGTTATGGTGGGAAATGTATTTGGTTACCACTTATCAGTTAACATGTGTTATTAGTTAACATGTGTTATTAGTTAACATGTGTTATTAGTTACCAATTGTAAGAAAAGTAGTAGACGAGCATTGGGTGGTGAACATACTGTTTCAATTGTAACCTGTGTTACTCATTAGCAAGTGTAACGTGTGTTACACAGGATGAAGTAGAAAACAAGGTACATTTTACTGTTACTTGAAAACAATAAGCAATTGTAACATGTGTTACACATCTTACGTAAGTATATGCAGTACATGGTGGAACATGTAAGTAACATGTGTTACATACGATGTAGTGAATAAAAACAAGGCACATATATGGTGAATAACATACGTATAGATGTAACACGAGTATATGCACCACAAAGGCATACGCATGTTACATGTGTGTATGAAACACACTTGGTATATATAAAACACTTAGTATATGTAACGTGTATACATCCAAACTTGCTAGTACATGTGATTTGTAACACACATTACAAAAGTATATGCAACACATGGGCATCATTGTCATCTAATATGATCGAAGTAATCGAATAAAAGCAGTGTGTAACACAAGTAATACATGATGGTTTGATTGGTTACCGAATTGGTTACATGGGTGCACCCTTAAAAAAAACAAAAATAGGTCGTTAAACATAAAAAGTGGTAAAGGTAACATATAAAAGTGGTACCATACACAAGAATATACACATCTAGTAAAACATGTTAAGGGCAATCATGCCATTGTCAAATTACAACCAAAATACATGTTGAAACACGAGCGGGATATTGTTTATGTTTCACATGAAACGTACCTATGTTAAACTAAGTAACGAAGAACATATTGAGCTTCACCAATCAACTTCCAAAAAGTAGCTTACCTAAACAAAAACAACCATTGGAAAATGCCTGTTACACACGTAACACATGTTACAACTACCTATTGTTTTGAAGTAACACTGAAAAAAGATATCTTTACTGTTACTTCAAAACAATAAGCAATTGTAACATGTGTTACTTCAAAACAAAAAGAACCAGCACCCGGCATGTTAGGGTAGCCAGAATCTTCGGATGCTGTTATGGGCCATTTTCTGAGCGTACATATCCTGACTAATATCTTGCTTTTAATTATTTGCTTGTGATCAGGATACTGGATCGGGATATTGGTAACATCCTGGGCGATATCCTGATGTTAACTAAATTGACCACGTGCAGGTAAGTAGCTGTGGGTTACTAACGGTCAGATGGACTTCATCTCCTTGAGACTCGGGCGAATCTGTTATATGAGAGACGTTGAACCCGAAAGACCAGGTCTACAACGTTCAAGTGGGGAATATTTGCTGGATCCCGGTTTATTAGGGTAGTTTGTTGCATTTCTTTTACTATAAATAGATGGGGCGGATCAGGTTAAGGCACGAAACTTTACACACACACACTCTTTCGCACACTTTTGCTCTCTAGCTCACAGCAAACACTATACACAAACACTTGTACTCGAATTACATTGTAACACCTAGTTGATCCGCATCACATCCTGCACTGTATCCTGATATTTGAAGTAATAGAAGAACAAGGCAGCTGCGATTGTCAGCTCCCGAGGTTTTGTGCCGGCGATCTAGATTGATCAAGGGCTTTCCTCGTACATCACGTGTCAATCTTTACTTTTTTGCTCATTGTTTGATCATAGATACAGCTCTATATCCTGAGCCGTATCCTGAAACTGTTTTTGCAATTAACTTGGTTAACATATTTTTCACACATATTTCTAGCACACTACCTCACTTAACTAATTTGATCACTTAATTGCTTCGGTAAGTTTTGACCAAAACAATTTGGCGCCCACCGTGGGGCAAGTGGTGCTATTTTTGCTAAAAACTTTAGTAAAATCATTACTCGGTTTTCTATTGTCAAAACTTTTTGCTACATTGTTTTCAATGGCCTCGAGATCAAACATGAGCTCTTCCACCATGTCTGCTACAACCTCTGCAACAATTGGTTCGGTGCTTCCACCTCCTCCTACAAGAATGCAAGCTTCTTCACACGGAACTGAAAGTCATGCAGCTCGGGATGTTTTCCCCGCTCCCAGTACCCAGGGATCCGGTCCTGTTTTGGCGTCTAATGATGAAATTCTGAATTTGTTTGGTAGTGTACCGGAACAGATGAGGCAGCAGCAGGAAACTAATCAGATGCTGATAAGAGAGATACAACTCTTGAAATCCGGCCCAAGTAGACCTGCTGAAGAAACTGTCACTCCTTTACAGCCTAGGGCTTTGAACTTCAGTTCTACAGTTTACACTGAGGATAACCGAGGGGATATCGTGCCAAACCATTCTCAGAATCATACTCCTGAGATACCCTCCTCGGTCAGGATGTCAACAGTGAGGAGCTCAGGATATGCTTCAGGATATGGCCAGAATCCTCAGACCGGTAACGTGTCAAACAATAATATTCTTGCTACTAATAATAATGGGTCTTTGCAGGATGCAGGTATGACGTTAACATTTACTAGGGAGCTTCAGAAATTGAAGGATATGATATCCAGTGTACCTGGAGTGGTCCAGCCAATTCCGGAAGTGTCCCAAGACAGCTACAGGATATCCCGCTTTGCATATCCTATCTGTGATGCTGAAATCCCAAAGAGATTTCAGACCCCCAACATGAAACTGTATGATGGGACTACGGATCCTGAAGAGCATATTGCCCAGTATAGAGAAAGAATGGAGATTAACCCTATTCCTCCGGAGCTCAAGGAAGCATGCTTGTGCAAGGGTTTCGGTTCTACCTTGACAGGATCAGCCTTAAAATGGCTGTTAAATGTTCCTCCTCACTCAATTACTTCGTTTGCTCATTTGGTTAATTTATTTAATAGTCAGTTTTCTTGCAGTCGGAGTTTTGAGAAACTAACCAGTGATCTTTACAGGATAACTCAAGGACCTCAGGAATCCTTGAGGGATTATGTGAATAAGTTTAGTCGGGAATCCTTGGATATCCCACATCTTGATGTTGCAACAGCTGTTCAGTCTTTTAAGATGGGATTGCAAAAAGATTCTCAGTTTTATCAGGATCTTGTAATGAATCCCTGCAGGAATCTCGATGAAGCTCGTAACAGGGCCTTGAGATATATTCGCTTGGAAGATGACAAAAAGATGCAAGAGAGAATGAATTCTACCTCAACCTATGAATCAACCAACAGGAAATCAGAATCCTCGTATAAACCATATCGCTCTAAGCCATATGGCAGGAATGACAACAAGAAAGTGAATACTGTTGAAGACGAGGATCCTGAAGAATATCCTGAATTATCTGAATACTGCTTTTCTGTTAATATACCTGAGTTAATGTATGCTATGCAGGGTTTAGGAGACAAAGCTAGGTGGCCTCGAAAGAATCAGCAAAAAGCTGATTGGAAGGATAAATCCAAATGGTGTGCCTTCCATGAAGATTTCGGACATGTGACCGAGGATTGCATTGCTCTAAGGAACGAAATAAGCTACCTATTAAGCAAGGGGTATTTGAAGGATTTGCTGGGAAGAAAGAAGAATAAAGGGCAGGACCCTGAGAAGGATCCTGAATGAGCAGCATCAACCCCAGCAGATGCCAAAATAATTAACTTTATTTCAGGAGGATCCGACATTTGTGGGACTTCATATTCTGCGGCCAAGAGACATGCAAAGGAAGCTAAGACTGAAAGGGGAGACAAACCAGCCAGGATGACTACCCTTACAACTGATAAAGTGATCACTTTCGATAGTGATGACAGGGATACTATCCAGGATCCTCACTATGATGCTCTCGTAATAACATTATATGTTGCTAACCATTTTGTACGCAGGATATTAGTGGACAATGGTAGCTCCGTCAACATAATTCAGCTGGAAACATTGAAGAGGATGAATGTATCTCCGATGGACATTACTTCGAAGTCCACTGTGCTCGTTGGTTTCAGTGGAGAAGCTAGGAATACCGTAGGGGAGATAAAGTTACCAGTATATGTTGAAGGGGTCAACTCGATACAACGTTTCTGTGTGATGGACTCCCTATCCTGCTATAACATCATACTAGGCAAGCCATGGATTCATGATATGAAGGCTGTACCATCGACTTATCATCAGTGCATCAAGATCCCTACCCCTTGGGGGGTTGTCAAGGTTGATAGTGATCAGCAGGAGGCGAAGGAATGCTACTCATCCTCAATGAAATCCTCAACTAAGCCTAATGCGGCATAGCAATTAAAGATGCGGGACCAGGATATCATGGAGGCTTCAGAGCAGGAAGTAAAGAAAGTTATCCTGGATTAGGATAATCCGGATATCTCGGTGCTCGTAGGAGTTAATATCCCTCAGGATATTGAAAATGAATTGATTAATTTTTTGAAATGCAGGATGTCAACATTCGCATGGAAACACGAGGATATGATAGGTATATCCAAGGATATTATAACACATAAGCTTGGTATTGACAGGTCATTCAAGCCGGTCCAACAAAAGAGAAGAAAATTTGCTTCGGAGCGAAATGTGATCATCCAAGAGGAATTTGAAAGACTGTTGAGGAGCAAGATGATTAGAGAAGTGAAGTTTCCTAGATGGCTTGCGAATGTAGTCGTGGTACAAAAGAAAAATGGGAAATGGAGAGTTTGTGTAGATTACACAGACTTAAACAAAGCATGTCCCAAAGACCCGTTTCCTCTACCTCATATTGATTCAATGGTAGATGCTACCGCCGGCCACGAGATGTTAACCTTCATGGATGCCTCTTCAGGATTTCAGCAAATCCAAATGGAACCCTCTGATCAGGAGGATACTGCTTTCATGACACCCATAGGTATTTATTGTTATACTGCTATGCCCTTTCGTTTGAAAAATGCAGGTGCAACATACCAGAGGTTGGTAAACATGATGTTTAAAGACAAGCTGGGGGACACCATGAAGGTATATATTGACGATATGGTGGTGAAATCTAAAAAGGCTGAGGATCACCTCCAGGATATTAAGGGAGCATTTGATATCCTGGATCAGTATAACATGAAACTGAATCCTGCTAAGTGCCATTTCGGAGTGGGGGCAGGAAAGTTTCTAGGATATATGGTGACCAAAAGAGGCATAGAGGTGAGCCCGGAGCAGATTAGAGCTATCCTGGATATAAAATCACCTTCGAATATGAAGGATGTTCAACGGTTAACAGGCCGAGTAGCAGCATTGAACAGATTTATTTCAAGATCCTCGGAAAAATGCAAGGAATTTTATGATATCCTCAAGAAGAATAAGAAGTTCGAATGGGGAGCAAAGCATGAAGCAGCCTTGCAGGATTTGAAGCGATATCTCTCAACTGCACCTCTATTGATGAAGCCTGAAAATGGTGAACCACTATCCCTATACCTCGCTGTATCAGGGAATGCTGTAAGTGCCGTTCTTATAAAGTGTTAGGGGTGGATTTCTAAATGATCAGTGATCGTCATTTACTGATGGGTTTAGTGATCCTCAATTCTGTCTGAAGTAGTGATCCTCAGAAGTGTTGCAGGATCAGGATCATGGATCATCATAAGGATCCTTGTACTAACGATTGTCTACTTTGAATTCGTAATTGTTTTGCAGAGTATCAACTTGGACTTGGTCTTGGCGATATTCCTGGAGAATATTCTATGTTATTTCCGCACGTGCTTGGCCAAAAGTGGACGTTGTGGAGTCGTGGAGGACTTGCACCATTTGCGGAATGTTAGTTAGAGTAGATATTTTCTATTTTTAAAGGGGTAGCGAGCTAATTAGCAAACACTTGGCTATTTTTGGCTATACACACACTCATACAACTGCTCTCATCAACTCTCGTTAACACATTTGGCGATTACACACATTTTCTACACAATACACTATAGTGATCCTTGTACTTAGCTCGCTATCATCCGAAGTTGTAACACATTTCTTGTTTAATTTGAGTTGGTGATCGGTAGTTTCCATCACCCGAGGTTTTTTATGCCGGAGATCATTCATTGATCAAGGGCTTTTTCCTCGTATAAATCTTCGTATCACTTGTTCATTACACTTCATAGTGATCCTTATTGTTGTTCATCAATTCAAGCATCATACCTCACAACAGAAAGTTTGGTTACATTGTCATTGCTTGATTTTTGACCAAAACAGTTTGGCCCCACCGTGGGGCCATTGGTGCTTCATTTCTAGAAAGATTCGTATTTTCGTGGTCATTTCGGTTCATAACAACCAGGCAGATGGCTTCCTCAGCGAAGAACACCTCAAACTTGATGCCGTCATTCAGTTCTTCACAAGGCGTTCCTCCTTTGCCTCCACCACCTTCTGGATCCCAGAAGAATGCTGAGAATGCTGCGAAGAAACCAACCCCTATTTTCCAAAAACCACCAACTTCTTCTATTTCAACTAATCCTACTACTAATGATCTTTATATTCTGATTTTGCAGATGAGGAATCATGCACAAAAGCAGGATAAAACCAACGAAAGGATCCTCCGGGAGATCGATGAGATCAAGAAACAGAAGAAATCAGTGGAGGATCATTCTCCTCTGATGCGAAGATCGCTAAACTTTGACACTCCGGTCATAACTTCCCAACACTCAGCAGTTCCGGACGTGCAATACTTGGGCGAATTACCAGGAAGGCGTTATGGAACAACAACAATGAGTCAGGCATTTGGCTCTTACTTCCAGCCTCAGGGATCCTCTTCTCAACCATCAGGATCCTCCTCTCAGCATCAAGGATACTTCACATCAGGAGGATATTTAGGAATGCATGCAGGTCCAAGGACCCTCCCAGGTCCAAGGACCCTCCCAGGTCCAAGGATCCTTCCCGATCCAAGGATCCTCCCTTGTTCCAGGATCCTCCCTGGTTCCAGGATCCTTTCAGGTTCAAGGATCATCTCAATTCCAAGGTTCCAACCTCCTTCAAAATCAAGGATCCTTGAGAAGTATGCAGCCTCAGAACTCGGACGTTCATCAAGGAGACTTCATACCAATGCAGACCATTGCCTCCTCTGGTCCTTCAATCATGCCAGAGTCTCGACAATATGGATTCACATCCGCAATTCCAAACACGAATCCTGTGGGAGGTAACACTTTTAATAATTTATATAACACTAACCATGGCTTTATGCAGGATGCAGGTATCAATCAGGCCATGGCTAGGGAGCTACAGAAGCTTAAGGATATGATATCCAGTGTACCAGGAGTGGTTAAAACCATTCCTGAGATTGCGGATGGTAGCCATAGGATATCTCGTTTTGCACCACCTTTATGTGATGCTGAGATACCTACAAGATTCCAGATACCATCAATGAAGCTATATGATGGTTCAACGGATCCAGAAGAGCATGTAGCTCAGTACAGGGAGAGGATGGAGATCAATCCAATTCCTGAAAGGTTGAAAGAAGCATGTCTATGCAAGGGATTTGGATCCACACTTACAGGATCTGCTCTTAAATGGCTGCTAAGTCTTCCCCCTACTCTATTACTTCATTTGCTAATTTAGTTAACTTGTTCAATAGTCAATTCTCTTGTAGTAGAAAGTTTGAACGATTAACTAGTGATTTATATAGGGTAACACAAGGTCAAAATGAATCACTTAGAGATTATAGCACTAAGTTTAGTAAAGAATCCTTAGATATTCCTAATTTGGATATTGCTACGGCTGTAGAAGCCTTTAAAATGGGATTACTTAGGGATTCGTTATTCTATGATGATCTTGTTATGACACCTTGCAGGAATCTTGATGAAGTAAGGACTAGGGCCCTTAGATTCATCCGCCTAGAGGATGACAAAAGGATCCAGGATAGATTGACAGGATCCTCAAAACAGGATAAGCAAGGATCCTACTTCAGGAACAACAAATCCAAGTCCTACCACAAATCTGACAACCAGAATGTGCATGCAGTGGAACAAGAAGAGGATGATGAGGATTATCCTCCTATTTCTGAATACCGTTTTTCTGTTGATAACAACGAACTAATCCTTGCAATGCAGAATCTAGGTGAGAAAGCTAGGTGGCCAAGGAAAAGTGATAAACCAGCTGCTACAAAGGATAAGTCCAAGTGGTGTGCATATCATGAGGATTTCGGGCATCTCACTGAAGAGTGCATTGCACTTAGAAAGGAAATTGGTTACTTGTTGAGCAAGGGGCATTTGAAAGAGCTTTTGGGACGAAAGAAGTCAAGGGTCCAGGATCCTGAAAGGATCCCGGAAAGGGCTCCTGCTCCTCCAGCATATGCACAAGTCATAAATTTCATATCCGGTGGATCAGACATCTGTGGTACATCCTTTTCGGCAGCAAAAAGACATGCTAAGGAAACCAAGATGGACAATGGAGACAGACCTGTCCGGACCTCTGTTGTTACCCAGGATAAAGTCATAACTTTTGATGAGGATGATCGTGTTGACATCCAGGATCCTCATCATGATGGTCTTGTAATTACATTGTTTATTTCTAACCACTTTGTTTGCAGGATCCTTATAGATGGAGGAAGCTATGTGAACATCATTCAGCTTGACGTTCTCAAGAAAATGAATATCCCAGAGTCTGATATCATCCCAAGATCCTCAGTACTTGTGGGATTCAGTGGGGAAACAAAGAATACATTGGGGGACATCAAACTCCCAATCTATATTGAAGGATTGCATTCTTATCAAAAGTTTTGTGTTATAGATTGTTTATCATGTTGTAATGTTATCCTTGGCAGGCCATGGATACATGAAGGCAGTCCCATCCACTTATCATCAATGTGTAAAGCTTCCAAGTCCTTGGGGAGTGGTGAAAATTGAGAGTGATCAACAGGAGGCTAAAAACTGCTATACCTCATCAATGAAGCCGGCCTCAAGACCAAGGGAGCAATAGCAATTAAAGTATCCTTCAAGAGTTGTCTTGGAGGCAAGAGAACAGGATTTGAAAGAAATCCTCATGGATCCTGATGATCCTGAATCCAAGATCTTCATAGGATCAGGGATCCTTAGCGACATCGAACAGGAGCTAGTATCCTTCCTTAGGAGAAGGAAATCCACCTTTGCCTGGAAACATGAAGACATGACAGGTATATCTAAGGATATAATTACTCATAAACTTGGCATTGACAGGTCATTCAAGCCTATCCATCAAAAGAGGAGGAAGTTTGCACCTGAGAGGAATGCTATTATCCAGGAGGAGGTAGATAAGCTACTTCGGGGGGGGGGGGGGGTATGATTAGAGAGGTTAAGTATCCAAGATGGTTAGCCAATGTGGTCGTTGTCCAAAAGAAAAATGGAAAGTGGAGGGTATGTGTCGATTTTACTGATTTAAACAAGGCATGTCCCAAGGATCCTTTCCCATTACCCCACATTGACTCCATGGTGGATGCTACCGCGGGTCATGAGTTGTTGACTTTTATGGATGCTTCATCTGGATTTCAACAAATTCAGATGGAACCATCTGATCAAGAGGATACAACCTTTATGACCCCAACTGGTATATACTGTTATATTGCTATGCCATTTGGACTAAGAAATGCAGGTGCTACTTATCAAAGGCTAGTTAATATGATGTTCAAGGAATAAATTGGACACACTATGGAAGTTTATATAGATGACATGGTGGTTAAGTCCAAGAAAGCTGAGGATCACCTTAAAGACTTGCAGGAAGCATTCAATATCCTTGATAAATTTAATATGAAACTTAATCCTTCCAAGTGTCATTTTGGTGTTAAGGCAGGTAAATTCTTAGGATATATGGTGACAAAGAGGGGCATTGAAGCAAGTCCAGAGCAAATTAAGGCTATTGTGAATATCAAATCTCCTGCCAATGCTAAGGATGTGCAAAGATTGACGGGAAGGATCGCAGCCTTGAACAGATTCATATCCAAATCCTCAGAAAAGTGCAAGGAGTTCTATGACATCCTGAGGAAAAACAAGAAATTTGAATGGACTGAGAAGCATGAAAGTGCCCTTAAAGCTCTTAAGGATTACCTATCCTCAGCCCCAGCCTTGATGAAACCAGAAAAAGGAGATGTGTTATCCTTATACTTGGCGGTATCCTCAAAAGCAGTAAGTGCGGTCCTTGTTAAGGATCACCAAGGTACACAACATCCTGTTTATTATGTAAGTAAGAGCTTACTTGATGCTGAATCCAGGTATTCACATTTAGAAAAACTTATCCTTGCATTAATAATGGCATCTACCAAATTAAGACATTATTTTGAGACTCATGCCATTATTGTTAAAACTAATTTCCCAATTAAGAATGTTCTCAGGAAACCTGAAATGTCAGGAAGGATGGCTAAGTGGGCAGTAAAGTTGAGTGCATATGATATAAGATATGAACCAAGGACTGCCATCAAATCCCAAGCCTTAGCTAACTTTGTGGCAGATTTTAGTAGTGACTTGCAAAAGGAAGCTGAGTTAGAAGTCCAACAGCTTGAAGAAACTAAGGATCCTTGGATACTCTTCACTGATGGTGCATCTAATGTAAAAGGAACAGGACTTGGAATACTACTAAAATCGCCACAGGGGGACATAATACCCCACTCCATAGCTTGTGAATTTCAAACTACTAACAATGAGGCTGAGTATGAAGCCTTGATAGCTGGTTTGCAAATTGCTAAGCATATGAGGATCAGGTATCTTGAGGTACATGTAGATTCTTTACTGATCGCTAATCACTTTAATGGATCCTATGCTGTTAAAGGTGAAAAGCTAATCAAATATTTGGAGATAGTCAAAGAATTGGCACTCTCTTTTGTATCCTTTAGTTTGACACAGGTACCAAGGGAAGAGAATGCAGAAGCTGATGCATTAGCCAATATAGGATCATCCTTGAAGATCCCGGAAGATATCAAGATCCCTATTATCCATATCCTGACTCCGGCTATCGAGGGTCATCCAGCTATGGAGATAGGAGAAGATTCTGCAATCATCCCTAGTGATGATACTCAATCTCATTCAGGATCATGGATACTCCCAATCATGAGATACATACAACATGGAGAAATTCCTACAGGAGAAAACCCATGGGCTTTCAAAACCAAGGTATCTCAATTTACAATATTAAATAATATGTTGTATAAACGATCTCTTGCAGGACCATACCTAAGATGCATTGAGGATCCTTAAATCCAAGAAGTCCTAAAGGATTTCCATGAAGGAGATTATGGAAACCACACTGGGGGCAGGGCATTATTCTCAAGGATCCTGAGGACAGGATACTATTGGCCCACTATGAAGAAGGATGCTGTGGAGTATGCCAAGAAGTGTGATCCTTATCAGAGGCATAGTAATATCCTTTACCAACCAGTAGAGCTCTTGCATCCTATATCCTCTTCTTGGCCATTCATGAGATGGGGAATGGATATAGTTGGAAAGCTTCCTAAGGCACATGGTGGAAAAGTATTCATGCTTGCTATGACTGATTACTTCTCTAAGTGGATAGAGGCTGAAGCCTTTGCTCAAGTCAGAGAAAAGGAAGTTATATCCTTTATTAAAAGAAACATTATTACTAGATTTGGTATCCCTTCTGAGATTATTTGTGATAATGGATCCCAATTTATTGGGAATAGAACCACTAACTTTTGTGACAGTTGGGGGATTAAGATGATAACATCAACACCAGTCCACCCACAAGCTAATGGTCAGGCAGAGTCATCCAATAAGATCATCATCAACAATTTGAAGAAGAAGCTTGGATCCAAGAAAGGAAAATGGGCAGAAGAACTACCTTATGTGCTTTGGGCTGATAGGACAACTCCCAAGAATGCTACAGGCCAAACTCCATTTTCTTTGGTGTTTGGGGCAGAATCAGTGATCCCTACAGAGATGGTGGTTCCAACTGCAAGAACAAGCATTCGTGATCCTGAAGAAAATGCTGAAAACTTGGTTCAAGACTTGGATACTATAGAAGAAATCAGGGATTTGGCAAGGATAAGGATGGCCAGTTATCAACAAAGGATGGCTGGAGCTTATAACAAAAATGTCAGGATCAGGAAATTCCAAGTTGGTGATATGGTATTAAGGAAAGCATTTCAGAATACCACCAATCCTGCTGATGGAAAGCTAGCACCAAAGTGGGAAGGCCCCTATTTGATTGAAGCTGAAGCAGGAAAGGGGGCATATCGATTGCTAACAATGGAAGGTGATTTGCCACCAAGAGCTTGGAATGCTGTCCATTTGAAGAAATATTTCATGTGATCATGATCCGTGATCCTTACCAGACAAGTATCCTTTAAGGATCCCTACTGACAGATGATCCTCTTTCTGGTAACATTCCAATCTCAAACTATTTCATTCTTTTATTCTCTTACAAGGATAAGGATCCTGCATCCTTTATCCTCCTTTCACTTGATTCTGAGTTTTGAAGGTTCAGGTATCCTTAACTAAGGATTGAGTATCCACAGAAGTATCCAGTTATTTGGGCTTGACCCCAGTTATTTGGGCTAGTCCCCAGTTTGGGCCTGTCCCCAGTTTCGCCAGTAGCGCACGATGATCCTGGTATAGTTCATGTCAATGGGACCAGTACTCGCTTTAGGGGCTGAAAATTTCATTGTACTGGCTATATTCAGGATCCTACGTATAATGGTAGACGTACCATACATCCGTTCCTAAGGTTTCTAACGTTTTCACGTTAGCTAAGGTTTTGGCATTTTCATGTCACTAAGTTTGGATATTCGCCAGTGAGGGCCATACTCGAGTTTACACACGATCCTTTGGGCTTGTCCCCAGTTATCCTTTGGGCTTGTCCCCAGTATATTGGGCTTGTCCCCAGAATTGTTGGGCTTATCCCCAGTTACTAACATTCATCTTATATTGGCTCAGTCCCAAGTTATATCTTATTTCAGGTTTGTGAAGATAAATGACCAAGGATTCTTGATCCTTACTTTCAACTAAGGTTTGTATTTTGGTTATCCTGATTATAAGTATTAAAGGTTAGGATCCTAACTTGGATTCTCAGGTATGATCCTTAACTATTTTGATTTTATTCATCATTTATGTGATTGACCCTTATCCTTTGACAACTGAACTTATGATCCTTAAACTATGTTACTTTTCAGAACTTATCAATTATGGGTAATGTGATCCTTGATCATATCCTAAACTTTTTGGGACATTTCTTAAATTTTTTCTTTACTGGATAAGTTTAAACAACATGAACATCACAATAGGTTGAAAAATAAAATACCGATAAGGATATCAACACAGGATATAGCCAAAAAAGTTAAAGTCATTTTATTCACAAAAGCTTAAACCCTTTTAAGGTTGTCAAAATTGCCAACCCACGTTTCCACCAGCAAAACGTGGCCCGTCCACATGGGTTGGCAAAGGGTGCCCATTGCTCATAGGTCTAACAAGTGCAGGAAATTAAAGACAGAAGGATAACGAGTGGCTTCATCCCCCAAACAGAGGATCCATCCACCACCCATTATCCTACCTATTGTTCAAAGGATCATCCATGATCCTCAACCCTAATTACTATTGTTTGAGTACAGACCAACCATTGTTCAACAAAACATCACCAAAACAAAAACCATAACCAAACTAAAAAAAATGGGCTCCGGCTACGTCTAGAAATGTCCTTCATCCCCTTTCATGCAGCCTATACCTTCGCTGCATCATCATCCCCTCCAGCTCCAGTATCCTTAGCATGATCCTTGCCACTGCCATTAGCTTCAATCGCCAGAACCTCATCAGCCTCATCCTCGTCCTCCAATTCAGCCAGCCTGGCCTTCCAGCCTTCCACGTCCCAACTGCTCCTATCAAAGGCAGGTTCCTGAGCTTCTTGAGCCATCTGTAGCTTGGTCTTGTACATGGCAATGGCAGCGGAGACCTTAGCATCCTGTGTGATCTCGTGCTTCTCATAGTCAGCATTGATTTGGGTTGCAACTATCTGAGCTTTGGCATCATTGAGATCCTTTTCAAGGGAAGCAATCTTGTGATCCTTGAGCACCGCCACCTTCTGGAGATCGGAGTATTTCTCCTCAAGCTCTTCAACATTCCTCACATAGTCCTCTATCTCAGCAAATTTCTACAAAGAAGACAATGTAAAGATTAGAGTCAGGTGATCCTCAAGTGGATAGGATAACTAAGCTGAGTCAGTGATCCTTACATCGTTGAAGTACTCGAGGAATTGATGGCGGATCAGGGGCAGGCCTTGTAGGTTGTCAGCTTCGGAAGTCTTCCTTTTCTTTCCACCTCTTCCCTTCGAAGCGGTTGCCTTGGGGATGACGATTGAAGGGCTAGCAGCAGATTTTTTCTTGGAGGATCGAACAGTGTCAAGCTCAGTGACACTGAATTTGGATGCAGATCTTGATGACTTTCCAGCGCCTACACACCCAAAACAGATAAGTATCCTTATTCTATTCATATATAACTATTTATTTAAACATTTGAATACAAAATGAACAAGATACTTACTTGACATGGTGACAGAGCCTGAGGATACCTCTTGAGAATCCTGGGTGTTTGTTTTGAATGATCTTGTGGCAGGATCAAGTTTTCTAAAAGCGGCAAGTCTCCCCTTGGTGGCAGCTGAAGGAATAATATGCGAGAATGTGATAGCTGTACAAAAGAAACAAAAGCATATTAGTAATCATTATCAGAAATGAGCTTACTTAGTGATCCTTCTAAGGATCCTCTACCCTACCATGGGTGCTCCACTTCCTTGGTAGATCCTTTCCATCCGGGATAGAATCCCTTCTGACGAAGAAGAATCTCCGTTTCCAGTTGGTATCATTTTTAGTGGCTTTAAAGATGGGATGTTCTTCACCAGGTTTACGCTTGAATAGATATCGGTGGGATCCGAAGGTTGTGAGATCATACATCTCAGCTAATTCTGACATTCCCAAGTCAATTCCTTCTTGCTCAATGATCCTTTCAAGGGTATATAAGACCCTCCAGATCATTGGCATAGCTTGAATATAGGAGATGCCAGTGAGGGAGAAAAAGGATTGGGTGAATTCAGGGAAAGGATACGAATATCCTATTGTGAAAGGTGTGACTGGGAAAGCTACCCAAGTTTCAGAAACATGATCGCTTAAAACGGTGGGATCAAACGGTTTGAAAATGGTGTTCGCCGGAAAGCAGTATCGGATCTTGTCTATTTGTGGATCAGAGAAACAGCATATTTCTTTCACCGAATCTTCAATGATTCCCTGGCTCTTGAGAGGACTATCCTTCTTGTGATCCTTGGCCGGTGAGGATCTTAGCATCATCTTGAAGAAGGTGAAGAAAGAAGGAGCAGAGAAAGAAAATGTAAAGAAGGAAGAGGAAGAGAAATACCTGCTTGATCGTCGGATAAGAATTTAAAGGGAGTTCTCTTGAATTTGAATGCTGATTGATCCCTATCCCTAACTCCTATTTATAATAATGGTTTTGCAGGATAGTCATCTCAGTGACGTCATGATCGTAGCGGCTAGTCCGATTACAATGGCTAGTTATCCGTTGGTTGATTGCGGATAAGAACAAAATATAACTCATTTATTTACATAATTACTCCTTATATTTTGGGGGCAATTGTTAGGGGTGGATTTCTAAATGATCAGTGATCCTCATTTACTGTTGGGTTTAGTGATCCTCAATTCTGTCTGAAGTAGTGATCCTCAGAAGTGTTGCAGGATCAGGATCATGGATCATCATAAGGATCCTTGTACTAACGATTGTCTACTTTGAATTCGTAATTGTTTTGCAGAGTATCAACTTGGACTTGGTCTTGGCGATATTCCTGGAGAATATTCTATGTTATTTCCGCACGTGCTTGGCCAAAAGTGGACGTTGTGGAGTCGTGGAGGACTTGCACCATTTGCGGAATGTTAGTTAGAGTAGATATTTTCTATTTTTAAAGGGGTAGCGAGCTAATTAGCAAACACTTGGCTATTTTTGGCTATACACACACTCATACAACTGCTCTCATCAACTCTCGTTAACACATTTGGCGATTACACACATTTTCTACACAATACACTATAGTGATCCTTGCACTTAGCTCGCTATCATCCGAAGTTGTAACACATTTCTTGTTTAATTTGAGTTGGTGATCGGTAGTTTCCATCACCCGAGGTTTTTTATGCCAGAGATTATTCATTGATCAAGGGCTTTTTCCTCGTATAAATCTTCGTATCACTTGTTCATTACACTTCATAGTGATCCTTATTGTTGTTCATCAATTCAAGCATCATACCTCACAACAGAAAGTTTGGTTACATTGTCATTGCTTGATTTTTGACCAAAACATAAAGGACCATGAAGGTCAGCAATATCCTGTCTATTATGTTAGTAAAAGTTTACTAGAAGCTGAAACTAGATATTCTCATCTAGAGAAATTGATATTAGCCCTAGTTATGGCATCAACAAAACTTAGACATTATTTTGAGACACATAGGATTCATGTTAAAACCAATTATCCTGTTAAAAACGTGCTTAGGAAACCCGAGATGTCAGGTAGGTTGGCTAAGTGGTCAGTAAAACTGAGTGCTTATGATTTAGTATATGAGCCTAGAAATGCCATAAAGTCTCAGGCTTTAGTTGACTTTGTGGCTGATTTCAGTAGTGACATTCAAAATGAAGTAGATTTAGAAGTACAGCAGCTAGGAGAAAACTTAGAATGCTGGACATTGTATACTGATGGTGCATCTAACGTAAGAGGTGTAGGTTTAGGTATACTACTAAAATCGCCACAGGGGGACATATTACCACAGGCTATTAGGTGTGAATTTCCTGCTACTAATAATGAGGCAGAATATGAGGCTTTAATTATAGGATTAGAGTTGGCTAAGAATATGAGTATCAAGAATTTGCAAGTATATGTTGATTCTTTGTTAATCACTAATCACTTTAATGGAACCTATGCAGTTAAGGGAGAGAAGTTAATCGAGTATCTTGAAATTCTCAAAAAATTAGCAGGATATTTCGATATTTTTAAACTTGAACAGGTACCAAGAGAGAATAATGCTGAAGCTGATGCCTTGGCAAATCTGGGATCATCGGTCAGGATACCGGAAGGAACCCGAATACCAATATTACATATCCTATATCCTGCGACGAATCCTCAGGATAAGGAAGTAATAAGTATTCAGGATCCTGATGATGAGTATCCTGAGGAGGATCCTAAGTCCTGGAAGGCTCCAATCATGAGATATCTCACGGAAGGACACATCCCAAAGAATGAGAATCCTAAAGCCTTTAGAATGAAGGTATCACGATTCACTATTATAAATGATGTTTTGTATAAGAAATCTCTTGCAGGACCATATCTGAGGTGCTTGGAGGATCCCGAAACCAAAGAAGTACTTCAGGATATACATGAAGGGGATTGTGGTAACCATACTGGGGGCAGGTCCTTATTCTCAAAAGTATTAAGGACAGGATATTATTGGCCGACGATGAGGAAAGATGCCACAGAATATGCTCGAAGATGTGACGCATGTCAAAGACATAGTAACATATTACATCAGCCTGCTGAACCGCTGTATCCTATTGTTTCCCCTTGGCCGTTCATGAAATGGCGTATGGATATAGTGGGAAAGCTTCCAAAGGCTCCAGGAGGAAAGGTTTTCATGTTGGCAATGACGGATTATTTCTCCAAGTGGGTTGAAGCAGAAGCATTTGTTCAAGTTAGAGATCAAGAAGTGGTATCCTTCATAAAAAGGAATATCCTGACTATGTTTGGAGTACCAGCTGAGATAATTTGTGACAACGGATCTCAATTTATAAGTAAAAGGACTACTGACTTCTGCAAGAGTTGGGGAATCAAAATGATTACGTCTACTCCGGTACATCCTCAAGCAAATGGACAAGCAGAATCCTGAAGTCCTATGCCAGGAACTGGATACTATTGATGAGACAAGAGATGCTGCAAGGCTAGGGATGGCAGCATATCAACAGAGGATATCTAAAGCATATAACAAGAATATAAGGACTAGAAGATTTCAGGTTGGAGATTGGGTATTAAGAAAAGCTTTTCAGAATACTACTAATCATGCTGATGGAAAGTTGGCTCCGAAATGGGAAGGACCCTATGAGGTTGAATCAGAATCAGGAAAAGGAGCATACTGACTCAAGAATATAGAGGGGGATATGCTACCGAGATCTTGGAATGCTATACATTTAAAACTCTATTTCAAGTGAGTATGGAATTTAAATTCCAACTCAGGATGGTATGAATTCTGTCTCTTTTATTAAATTTTGATATTATTTACTATTTTGAACCTATTACTGACTTAAGCATCGGAGGGGTGTTAGCAAGGCTAACACCCACCTTAGCTTATAGTGGTTTTGCAGAATATACTTCGGGATATAGCACCAGGATATACACTCAGGATACTTCGGAGCATTAGAGGATTGGCCCCCTCTCTCACGTATAAGGGATCCTGATCCCTTCACAGGTTTAAAGGTATTCACCTTTCTTCCGAATTGGGTTTAAACACCCCGCCTGGAGCGCAATTTATTCGGGAATAGTTCAAGGTGGCGGGACCAGTCCATGTAAAAGTGGCTAACAATTTCGTTACTATTGGCTATATCCTGAATCCTAAAGGTATATGAGGATTGATCACCCTCTCTCACGAAAGGGTATTTTCATACTCTCTAAGGTTAAAAGGTTTTCACCTTTCTAAGTCTTGGAGTTTATACACTCCCGCCTGTAGCGCACGAAAATTTGGGATTTCCCCTGGGATACGAAGGATTTATCTCCAGTATATTTTGGGTTTTACCCCTGTAACACAAAAAAATGTCTATACAAGTGGAACTAGTGTTCAAAAATTTTCTAAGTGTTTGAGGACTTCATGCACAGGGGACATTCCATTTAAAGCAATTGTATGATGCACAAAGGTTCAAAGTTGAGCTAAGTGTCTCGAACTGGGGACATCTTAGTAGGAGAAGTCGCAAAAGGGATTGGAGTTTAATACTAGGGTTAGACTCAGTTCCTGGTATGATCTTTCCTTTATAAACCTTACATAAATTTTATAACTCAGGTTAAGGTTTAAGTATCCTGAAAAGGATATATCTTTAGGATATATCTTCAAAATGTGTTTTTGGGATGCGTTTCAGAATATTTGATTGAAATATTTGGAAATGATGCTTGATTGAAATTAAAACTTTGATCAAACAAGTATTGTCAAAACAGGTTTTAGAAAATGGACTATCTTTTATTCTTTAGAAGTTTTCTCTAAAGTTGGTTGAATTTTAAGAAATTCTATTTAATAAAAGTTTTCATAATATATCACTGAGTATATTGATCAGGATATTTTCAAAAGATAGTTGTACAAAATTTTGCAAAGCTAAAATCTACACTAAGAAATGCAGAAAACAATAGCAAGCCATTTGAAAGACGAAATTATTTGAAATAGGCAATACCAGTTGATGACCGAAGGTTTCATCCTAAAACCTAGGACCCATCCGCCTTCGGCTATCAAGTTGTCTTAATACAGAAATAGAAACTGTTCATAGGATAAGAAATAAAATTGTTCAAACGAAAGCATAACTCTCAAATTTAAAGAAAATGAGTTTTAGGAGGCAGCGCCTTCTTCGTTTATGACATTTTCAGCAGCATCCATCTCGGGATCAACCTGAAATTCCCTCTCAGCATCAGTTGGTTTTTCGATTGCCTTTGAAGATCCTTCGGCTGCAGGTTTAGCAGAAGTGCCGCTGAGACTCTTCAGCTTTGTTTCCCAGGCATTGATGTCCCAGGAAGGGCATTCGAAGCCCAGTGCTTTAGCTTCGTGGGACATCTGTAGCCTGGCCTGGAGAAGGGAAGTGATGACAGAACTTTTAAGACTTTCCCGATAGCTGATCATATCTTGTTCATGTTGAGCATGGGCAGCATCAAGATCGTTCTGAGCTTGAAGAGCAGCTTTGCTGAGAGCGGCCTGGTGTTCTTGGATCATAGCCTTGAACTTGTCCTCGTAATACCGAGATTTGGCGGCTGCAATCATACCCTGATCAGAGATGGTGACCTCAGCTTTCTTTAACTTGGATTCAAGCGTCTTGTTGAGCGCACAGGATTCCTGATATAAGTGAACCAGACGTTCGAGACCCTACAAATTAAAAGGACAGGTACTGGTTTTGTTAAATACTTATAAGCAGTATAAGATGCAGGATATGACTCGAGGATATTAACCTGGTTGAGAAAAGAAGTCATGAACCCGCTTGCCTCAATGAACCCGTGATTCTCATAGGGAAATGTATCAGAGATAACAGGAGAATCAGGCTCTTTTCTTTTATGAGAACTTGAACTCCGGGGCTTAGTAGCTGGCGAAGGTTTAGGAATGATGATGGCCTTAGAGCTGCTGGGCTTGGATGAGGCCGTGGCCTTGGGACTAGGTTCCTTCTTGATCTGGACCTGATCGGAATAACTGTCTAGCTCGTCGAGGTCAAAGACTTCAGGGATCTTGGCTGGTGCTGGGTAAAGGGAAAAGTCTTACATCTTTATTACCAGACATTTCAGATGATGAGTATTGACTGGAACTCGGGATATGTGTGGTAAAACTCCTGTCACTTGCAGGTAATTGGTAAACTGTTTTGATTCTTTTTTCTGATTCCGTAGTAGGGGGGGCTACTTCCTTAAAATTCACTGTAAAAGGACCAAATGAGAAGATATTAGCAAAGGATAAAAGTATAAAGATACGTGGGGACATTCATGATCCTACCGGTGGTTAACCACTCCACCGGAAGGCTAGCACCCTCATCAATGGAGCCTCGTTTGACGAAGAAGAACTTGCGTTGCCACCCGTCTTCATTTTTGGTGGCTTTAAGAATAAGGGGTTTGTTAGAAGTCGAAAAAAGCAAACACCGGCTAGAACCGTGGGATCGGAGGCGGTAAGCGATTGGCATATCTTCGATACAAAGGTCAGGACAGTGAAGGTTTTTAATTTGATTGAGTACGATTAATACCCTCCAGACCATGGGCATGGTTTGGGCGAAGGAAATACCGGTAGTCCAGAAGAATTGCATCATAAATTCGGGAAAAGGGTACTGAAGACCTAGCGAGAAAGGGTATGCCGGGAAGCAGACCCAATCAACAGAAGAGACGTCCGATCGAATTGACCGATCAAATGGTCTAAAGACCGTGCCATCAGGGAAAGCACCAGAAGCTCTCAAAGCCGCAATGTCTGCGTTATCAAAGGCACAGATCTCCTTCTCGGGATTTTTGAGAAGATTCTGCTGAATGAAGGTCTCGGATGATTCGCTGGTTTGAGAATAAGTTCTGGCGGCCATTGCAAATAAAGGAAAAAAGATTGACAGGAAATGAATAAGAAGTAGGGAATTACCTGGAGACTCCGTTGGAGATATCTGCTTTTCAAACAAGAAGAGAGAAGATATAGGAGCGTTGTAGATCTCCATCGAGTTAAAAGTGCGTTGGAAGTTATGATGTGATCTTGACCGTCGTCTCGATTTAATTGCCTTGATTTACGAGATAGAATTTTTAAAATATATCTGTTGGATTGGTATACCAACAGATATATTTGGGGACAATTGTTATGGGCCATTTTCTGAGCGTACATATCCTGACCAATATCTTGCTTTTAATTATTTGCTTGTGATCACGATACTGGATCAGGATATTGGTAACATCCTGGGCGATATCCTGATGTTAACTAAATTGACCACGTGCAGGTAAGTAGCTGTGGGTTACTAACGGTCAGATGGACTTCATCTCCTTGAGACTCGGGCGAATCTGTTATATGAGAGACGTTGAACCCGAAAGACCAGGTCTACAACGTTCAAGTGGGGAATATTCGCTGGATCCCGGTTTATTAGGGTAGTTTGTTGCATTTCTTTTACTATAAATAGATGGGGCGGATCAGGTTAAGGCACGAAACTTTACACACACACTCTTTCGCACACTTTTGCTCTCTAGCTCACAGCAAACACTATACACAAACACTTGTACTCGAATTACATTGTAACACCTAGTTGATCCGCATCACATCCTGCACTGTATCCTGATATTTGAAGTAATAGAAGAACAAGGCAGCTGTGATTGTCAGCTCCCGAGGTTTTGTGCTGGTGATCTAGATTGATCAAGGGCTTTCCTCGTACATCACGTGTCAACCTTTACTTTTTTTCTCATTGTTTGATCATAGATACAGCTCTATATCCTGAGCCATATCCTGAAACTGTTTTTGCAATTAACTTGGTTAACATATTTTTCACACATATTTCTAGCACACTACCTCACTTAACTAATTTGATCACTTAATTGCTTCGGTAATTTTTGACCAAAACAGATACTACATGTGAACATTATGCCATATGTTTGCATTATGGCATAATGTTCAAAACAATAAGTAATTGTAACATGTGTTACTTCAAAACAAAAAGAACCAGCACCCGGCATGTTAGGGTAGCCAGAATCTTCGGATGCTACATGTGAACATTATGCCATATGTTTGCATTATGCCATATCTGGGAAAGAAAAAAAAATAAAACGAGTGTAACATGTATATAGAAAAACAAACCTTGCTCATTATCCATAACCTCGTCAGTAGGGAAATCGCTGCTAATGAACTTGTTGGAGATCAGAAAATCCGATGATCTAACAGGGACTTGAGATGATCCAGCACCATCAACCGGCATGTTAGTGTATCCAGAAGCTTCGAATGGTACAGGTGAACATTGACCAGTATATTTGGATTATTCCATTAAAAATGTCAAATAAAAAAAACATATATACGAGTGCGTTAAGTTAGATAGAGAGACAAACCTTGAGCATTTAATTCCTCATCAGTAGGGAAGTCACTGGTAATGAACCTGTTGGGGAGCAGATGACCCGGCGACATTAACTCGTTCGTTGGTGGATTTGTCTCCATGGACATTAATGGAGAAAGGAAGATATGCAGGAGTAGATGGTAAAGGAAGACATGCAGGACATTAATGGAGATTTTTATTATAAAGGTAAAGGATAGAGAAATGGAGTTAGGAAAGGTACAATGGGAAGATAAGTGTGTAATAAATGTTGTCAAATCATAACAGACAAAAGGTCAAGAGATCTTTTGAGTTGGGTAGGATAATGTTAAATTTACCAATGTGCCCTTAAAAGCAAAAAAAAAAAAAAAAAAAAGATGAAGATGGCTGGGACACGTGGCCAATTGTAGGCCTTGTGATGGGTTTCCAAGGTTTTCTCAAAATAAAGGGTTTTCTCCATAGCATTATCCTATACATATATACTTACATTATATATATATATATATATATAATATTAGGGTTAGGATTAAAATAAAGTAAACAAAAGGAATATTCCTACAATCTATGGGGCTGTTTGTTTACCTCTTAATGAGGCACTTAATGTCACACCCCAACCGATGGCGGAATCATTGGGGCGTGGCACTGAGCGAAATAGATTGTTCAAGAGAATCCACAACAACTATTAAATGACAATATCTTTAATGTTAATATCCCATACTACTAACGGATAAAGCAAATACAGTCATTACAGAACAAGTCTAAAAAACAAATACTATTCCGACAACTCAGATTTTATTGTGGGTTTCTAGACTTCCTAACTTGATTCAGCATAGCATAGCATCCTATCAACCTGTCACATATGTTAAAATAAGTCAATACATAAAATATAAATGTGAGTACACAAGTTTGCAAAGCATATAGTAGTAAAAGAGTTTACGCATAACCAACATGTAACACGTAACGGGCGAAGCATGTAACTATCAAACAATGATTACAACTTAACCACGAGACTGCGTTGTAGAGTATGCGTGACACATGTTCAGCGAATACGTGAAGTAGAGTAAATGTGATCCCTAGCAACCCCTGTCCACGACAGGTGTTGAGTCCAAACTATAGTACTATCGTTGCTAGAGGCGGTATAGTGTAACACTGTATAAGCATAGTACAAGCATTCATAGATCACGTATAGCATGCGGGAGCGGTTAGCGTTATAATGTGTTTGCGTTGTGTGTTGTGTTTTGATATAGAACGTATGTAACACCCGAAAGTGCGTTAAATGAAAATGGGTTCGAGTATACTCACAATGCGTGTTTAGCTAGTAAACACAGTCTGTATTGGATTGAAGGGCATGCTTGAGTTAGCCTGTGTACAGAAGCATATGTCGTTGAGCAGGACGTTGAACAGTGCGTAAACAGAATGTCGAATGTGCTAAGTGTCGAATGGTCATCCGAACGAATGGGGATAACCCATCCGAGCGGATGGTCATTCGGTTGAATGGTCTCAGCCCATTCGATCGAACTCACTGTTCATGATGAAGGTTCATGCTTGACCCGTAAGTCGCCCATCTCTCCAGTGAAAATCCGTTTTCAAGCCGGCTCTAAACTAAGGAACGAGTCTAGAGTCCGATTGAGTCCAGATTCCATGGAAAAATGTGTAAAACTTGAAGAAAAGTTGAAAATAGATAAAAAGTGTTGAAATCTTCCATAACTTAGTTGAAAAAGTGTGGAAATCCTTTAGATCTGAACCAATCTTGATCAAATGATGCTTCACAACAGTTGCCTAAGCAAACCGAGTGGAAACCACCTTCAAGAGGTCCAAACCAGGCGATTTCGAGAGAAAAGTTAGTGTTTGTGTGTGATTTTGATGAAGAAGATGATGTAGAAGTGATTAGAGATGAAGATTGTACAAGATTTGAGGATAATAGCTTACAAAATAGCCTTGAATCGTGACTTAGAGTGAATGAGAGCGTGTGAGCGGATGAGAGTGTCAAATCAGGGAAAGGGAGGTGTACGGGTAGTATTTATAGTGTGAGGGTGAGAGTTAAGTCAGTGGAGAGTGGTGAGGTGTTTGGGGCGGATGGCCATCCGGTCGGACGATCATCCGGTCGGACGGTCATCCGGTCAGACGTCCATTCGATCAGTAGGCCATTCGTCCGGCCGTGTGTGCGCGAGTTAGCTTTCCAACTTCATTTCGTTTGTTAAGCGTTGCGTTTAATCGAGTTGCGAGTGAGCGTTTGAGCGTATAGGCGTTGCGTTGATAACCACATAACAAATAAACAATCAATAACACAAATAACACACATAACATAAGTAAATCTGCGTTTCGAGTCTGCGTTGAGTTTGCGTTGCGATAGCGTTTAGTCTAAACATGCGATGCAATCAAGCGATAAAAAGCGTTAAAATGCGTTTGAGTTGTAAGCGTTATAAACATCGTTTAAATGCGATAACTGCGTTTTGAATAAGAGTTGTAAAGTAATTATTGTCATATGCGTTTAAAATAATGCGTTGCAGATATAGATTCAACCCTTTTGCGTTAATCAAAATCTCGGGAGTACAAGCGGTTACGAATGAAAAGACAGCGATGAGTAATGACCCGAAGAGTCGGGTTGTTACAGCCTCCCCTACTTTGAGGAATTTCGTCCCGAAATTAAGGATCAGGGATAACAAAGAGTTGTGGGTATTTAGCTTTCATATCACTTTTGAGTTCCCAAGTGAATTCGGCACCGCGTTTGCCTTCCCAGCGAACCTTCAATATAGGAATGCAAGAGCGTCGAAGTTTCTTGGTCTCTCGGTCCATGATTTCCACTGGCTTTTCCACAAAGTGTAGAGTTTCGTTCACTTGCAAATCTTCAATAGGAACATGAAGATTTTCTTCAGCTAGGCACTTCTTGATATTCGAGATGTGGAAAGTCGGATGTACGTTGCTGAGCTCCTCTGGTAATTCGAGTCGGTAGGCCACTTTGCCAATTCTTTCTAGAATCTTAAAGGGACCCACGTATCATGGCACTAGCTTTCCTTTCTTGCCGAATCGGATCACCCCCTTCCAAGGTGAAACCTTTAGGAGTACGTGATTGCTAACTACAAACTCAAGGGGCTTGCAGCGTTTATCGGCGTAACTCTTCTGACGACTCTGAGCTTTCAAGAGATTGTCTCGTATTTGGAGGATCTTGTCAGTCGTTTCTTGTAATAACTCAGGACCGGTGATCTGAGTGTCTCTGATCTCGTGCCATACAATAGGCGATCGACATTTTCTTCCATATAATGCCTCAAAGGGTGCCATTTGAATACTAGCATGATAACTGTTATTGTACGAGAATTCTACTAAGGGTAATTGCGAATCCCAATTACCACCAAAATCTATAATGCACGAGCGAAGCATATCTTCAAGGGTGCGGATCGTGCGCTCAGTCTGACCATCGGTCTGGGGATGAAATGCGGTACTGAGATTAAGAGTAGTACCAAGAGCGGATTGGAATGTTTCCCAGAGACACGAGATAAATCGACCATCGCGGTCGGAGATGATGTCACGAGGCATCCCATGTCGACAAATGACTTCGTCGGTATAGATTCGTGCTAATCGTTCAACCTTATAGTCTTCTCGTATCGGTTGAAAGTGAGCGGATTTCGTAAGACGATCAACGATAACCCAAATGCTATCGTGACCTGATGGCGTGCGAGGGAGTTTCGTAATGAAGTCCATAGCTCTACTCTCCCATTTCCACATCGGGATTTCGGATTATTCAAGTAAGCCAGAGGGTCGTTGGTGTTCGGTCTTAACTTTCGAGCAAGTTAGGCATTTTGAAACATAAAGAGCGATATCCTTCTTCATTATTGGTCACCAATACCTGGCACAGAGGTCCTGGTACATCTTGTTGGCACCGAGATGAATGGAATATCAAGATTTGTGGGCTTCAGTCAGCAAAATCTCTCGGAGATTATTGCGACTGGGTGTCCAAATGTGATCGAGGTAGTGAAAGATACCATTCAGTTTATTCACTAATTGGTTTTTGGTTCCAAGAATTCTTTCTTCCCTTAACGTGTTCTCGATAAAACAAGCATGTTGAGCGTCTCGAATGAGAGCTTCGAGGTCGTGTTGGGCTTGAATATTACGAACACTATGTAAATAGCTTCGTCGGCTAAGAGCGTCGGCAACGACGTTTGCTTTGCCTAGGTGGTAGCGTATCTCACAGTCGTAGTCGTTGAGAAGTTCAACCCATCTGCGTTGGCGCATATTCAGTTCCTTCTGGTTCAAGATGTGTTGTAGGCTCTTATGGTCGGTAAAGACCGTACACTTAGTACCATAAAGGTAGTGTCGCCAAATCTTTAACGCAAAAACAACTGCACCGAGTTCGAGATCGAGATCGAGATCGTGGGTTGTGTAGTTCTTCTCATGAACCTTGAGTTGGCGAGACGCGTACGTGATAACCTTGTCTTGTTGCATAAGAACACAACCAAGACCTAGGTTAGAGGCATCGCAATAAACAACAAAGTCGTCGTTTCCATCGGGTAGCGTGAGTACAGGAGCGTTGCAAAGCATACTCTTAAGAGTTTGAAAGGCATCCTCTTGTTAGGTTCCCAAAACGAAAGGCTTGTCTTTATGCGTTAAAGAGGTGAGAGGAACGACGATATTAGAGAAATCAACGATAAATCGACGGTAATAACCCGCCAATCCGAGAAAAGAACGAACTTCGGACGGGGTTTTCGGTGTAATCCAACTCTTAACTACTTCAATCTTCGCGGGATCGACGTGAATACCTTGACTGTTGACAATGTGACTGAGAAATTGAACCTCCTTGGGCAAAAATTCACACTTGGAGAATTTGGCGTAGAGGCGATTTTCTTGGAGAAGCTCGAGAACTAAACAAAGATGTTGCGCGTGTTCGGCTCTCGACTTCGAATAGATAATGATATCATCGATGAACACGATAACGAAGCGATCAAGAAAGGGTTTACACACACGGTTCATCAAGTCCATGAAGACTGCGGGTGTGTTTGTAAGACCAAAAGGCATGACCACGAATTTGTAATGGCCATAGCGGGTTCGAAAAGCGGTTTTAGGGATGTCTTGCTCCTGAATTCGCAGTTGATGATAACCAGAACATAGATCGATCTTAGAGAAACACGTAGCGCCTTGCAATTGAACAAACAAGTCGTCGATTTGAGGTAGAGGGTAGCAATTCTTGATAGTAAGCTTATTGAGTTCCCTATAATCGATGCACATTCGGAACGATACATCCTTCTTTTTCACGAAAAGGACAGGTTCGCCCCATGGTGATGTGCTAGGGCGTATGAAGCCTTTATCAAGTAATTCCTAGAATTGGCTTGAGAGTTCACACATTTCGGACGGTGCAAGGCGATAAGGGGCTTTAGCAACAGGGTTAGCTCTAGGAATAAGGTCGATACGGAAATTGATATCACGAGTCGGGGGTAGACTGGGTAAATCGTCAGGAAAGACATTAGGAAAATCACGAACCACAAGTACCTTTTCCATCAGCTTCTTTTCCTCCTCTGCTACTACAATGTGAGCTAAGAAAGCCAAGTATTCCTTGTGGAGATACTTGCTTGCTTGAATGCACGACATAAGTTTCAGTTCCTTCGAGGATACTTCGCCATAGATACACAGTTGATCACCGTTTGAAAGAGAGAAACGAATCATCTATTCGAAATAAACAACTTTGGCACGATTCTCACGGAGAAAATCCATGCCTACTATGACATCGAAACTACCAAGTCGCATAGGAATGAGATCAATTGGGAAAACGAGATTGTTGAGTTCGAGAGTACAATCACGGAGAACAGAACTGACAGTGACGGTTCTTCCGGTGGCAATTTCTACGTCGAAGGTCGTCGGGAGATTAGCGCGTTTACGTTTTAGGAGCTTTTCAAATTCAAACGACACAAAATAGTTATCGGCTCTAGTATCAAATAAACACGAAGCATAAATACCGTTAACAAGGAACGTACCATCGACAACGTTGTTGTTAGTCTGAGCCTGGCGGACGTTGATGTTGAAGGTTCTTCCGCGGGCTGCTTGTTGTGGTTGCTGCTGCTGCTGAGGCTGCGACTGTTGTGGCTGCTGTTGTTGCTGCTGCTGCGGTGGTTGCTGCTGCAGTTCTTGTTTCACAACGTGGAGCGGGCAGACATTAGCAAGGTGATTCGGGTCACCACAAGAGTAGCAAGCTCGTGCATGGACAGCGGGTGTAGGAGCTGCTTGGTTACCCTGGATAGCAAGGGGTTGAGCTGGTGGTGCTGGAGGAGCTTGAGTGGCTTGCTGGCGTGGGCCTGAACGGCAGTGGGCAGTAAAATGCCCATAGATGTTGCAGTTTGCACAGAAACGACAGTTCACTTCTGCAGGGTGATGTTAGGTGCAAGTAGGGCACAGAGGCTGAACACCAGTATACACACGCTTGGCAGGCGGTGCGTTGGTAACAGGTGCTTGGCGATTCTGGTTGCTGGGTTGTGCGGGGACAACGTTGAGAGGAGCGGCGGTAGTAGCGTAGTAGTTGTTGTTGTTGTTGTTCTTTCGCTTGCGATTCTGACGTGAAGACTTTGAACCTTGTGATACTGCAGTGTCGGTAGCGGTAGTAGCGGTTACTTGATTGAGGCTTTTGGTTGAGGTTTTGAAATACCCAGCTAAGACTCGCTTATCGTTGATCTCAGCGGCGAGTTGGTAGGTTTCCTCAATGGTAGCGGGTTTGGCTGCTTGAACAAAATCGGCAACACAGTCGGGGAGAGCTCGAATGTACTTCTTGATTGTCATATCAGGCGTTGCCACCTGACTAGGACAGATAATACTGAGCTGCTTGAAGCGAGCGGTGAGACCAACGTTGTTACCTCCATCCTGTTTGATGTGCCATAATTCATTCTCCAACTTTTGAACATGAGGAGGATAGAACTCTTTCATCATATGCTCCATGAGTTCCTCCCAAGAAAGGCCATAAGCTGAATCATTACCACGCCTGTTGCGCTCAGCAGTCCACCAGTCCAAAGCCCTGGACTGAAAAACTCCAGTAGCATTCACAGTACGCAGATTTTTTGGGCATCTGCTTTGCCTGAAGGTGACCTCGATTGAGTCAAACCGCTGGAACATTGCACTGGGTCCATCTTCACCCGTGAAGTTTGCAGGACCGCAGGCCTTGAATTGCTTAAAGCTGAAAGGAGCTTTTGGAGAGTCGCTCTTTGATTCAACAGAGGACTTGCTGCTAACTTCGTGAATCTCGCTGACAATCTGAGGTATGACCTTAGCCATTTCCTTGGCTACGAGAGAAGCGATACGCTTCTCAGCATGGTTTCGACGAGCGGCACGTTGGGTGTGCGATCCAAATGACGACATTGTCTGCAGTAGACGTCGTCATATGAATTAGATGAGATTCGATTATACCGGGTTTTGAAAAGTTTAGCGTTTAACCAACATACTTATTATTATTAGGTAAAGCATCAGGAACACGTCGGCACATAAGCACATAGTCACGTCGACACATAAATCACATAGGCACATGAGCACATAAGCATGTAGGGGTACATAATCCACGTAAGCACAAATTTTACATGTATTTATCTATATTTTACACGTATTCGCCTACATATTTTGCATGTATTCACCTATCTTTCAAAGCTGCGTAGCGCGTTCGAGGGTTGCGAGCGATAGCGAGTAGCATAGCTGTCACACCCCAACCGATGGCGGAAACATCGGGGTGCGACACTAAGCGAATCAGATTGCTCAAGAGATTCCACAACACTATTTGTTTCGATATAGATTAATCAAATTTCATAAAATAAGTCTAAAAATGTCAAACAGAATCCACAACCACAATAAGTATCCAAATATCATAACGATTCGAATATTGTTCAAATTATTTGATTAACTAAGCTGTGTTTCTAACCGTCATCCTAGCTTGTTTTCCTTGAGTGCCAGCTACTATCAACCTGCAACATGTACTAAAATACAATCAACAAAAATGTTGGCGAGCATACAAGTTTGAATACGTAGCACAATAGTTAAAAAAAAACTCATATCCAACATGAAAAGATATAATAAGTTTCACCATGCTAGTTTACGCAGTCCAAGTGATATCCCAAGTTTCCCAACAAGTTAAATGCCTTTCCCAAAGAATAACGGGAGGTTAATGTCTCCTCCTAACAATACCCCAAAGACTAACGGGGAGGTGCATTACCCATATAGCGCTACTATTGTTAAGGCGGAACTACACACATGGATTAAACGTTCACATAGCATAAAAGTCTCAAGTATCACAAGTTTCAAGTTTAATGCGGATAGAGTATGTTTCCAAACAAGTTTCAAGTGTCAAGTGTCTTGATATAGAATACATGTTGCATCCTAAAAGTGTTTAAAGCAAAAAGGGATCGAGTATACTCACAGTGGGTGCTTAAAATAAACACTGCTAAGATTGGATCGAAGGGAGCGTTGGATCAGCCTGCGTGCGGGGAACAGAGCATAATTCCTCTAAGAGCTAACCCGGTTGGGAACAGAGTGTCGAATGATGCGAAAATCGAGTAAAAGTGTCTGACTAGATACCTGAGCGGATGGTTATCCGGACGGATGACCATTCGAATGGATGGCCATTCGAACTGTGGGTGTTTGTGTACTGATAATGTTTTCAATGTTTTGCTCATAGTGTCCTGTAAAACAAACAAGTGTCATCATAATCAGATCATCTGGTTGAATGGTCATCCTATCGGATGGCCATTCGGACAGACGATTAGTGTGCAAAGTTTCGTGAAATTTTCTATGTTTCGAGTTAACGGAGACGGCGCAACGACGTGTCAAACAACGAAAACGTACCAAACCCAGCTCGCTCGGCCGGCTGGGAACCACCCCTTTCTCGAACCGACGACTTGTTTCTGATGATGTTTTATGTTTGGACCCGTCAATCGGCTTGTTTTCTGGTGGAATCCAGTCTTCAAGTCGGCTTTTGACTAAGAAGAGAGTCGAAGTCCATTTTGAGTCTGATTTCTACCAATGTTTTGGATAATAGTTGAAGAAAAGTTCGAAAATCAATTGTAAAACGTGATGTTCCTCAGATCTGAGTCGGAAACATGTGAACTTCCATCAGATCTGGTGTGACAGTGTGTTAATCCTTTAGATTCTGTTTAAAAGTTGTGAAAATCCTTTAGATCTGGGGTCGATCTTGATGAAATGATGTTCCACCACAGTTTGTACAAACATCCGAGTGGAAACCACCTCCAAGAGACCCAAATCAGTTGATTTTTGTGAAAAAGTTGAAGTGTTTGTGAGATTTCGATGAAGAATATTGTGTAGAAGTGATCAATGATGGAAGTTGTACAAGAATTTAGAAGAAATACTTACAGAATAGGCTTGAATCTTGATTAAAGTGACTGAGAGTGCGTGTGGTCGGATGACAAATGGTGAAGGTGAGAATGAGAGTTTAAGGGGTGTATTTATAGTTAATGTTGACAGGTAAGTCGGTGGAGAGGTGCAACAGATCGGATGGTTGTCCGGTTGAATGACCTTCCGATCGGATGGTCATCCGAGCGGATGGTCATCCGATCGGATATCCATTCGGATAGCCAATCCCTCTGCTAGTTTTTCCGACTTCGGTTCGTTTTTTGATCTAGATTAAGCGTTGCGTTGCGTATAATTGTGGGTAACCAATACATGACATTATTATTTAGTTAACACAAAATTTTCCGTGTTTCAAGTCTGCGTTCAATAGGTGTCAAGTTTCTCGTTCAATAAGTATCAAGCATAACAAGTTTCTAGTATCACAAGTATCAAGATTTGAAGTTTCACAAGAGTCAAGCGTCACATGAGTCAAGTATCATAAGAGTCAAGTATCACAAGAGTCAAGATTCACATTGTTTACATAGAACGCATCCCAAGATTCAAGAATCAAGAGTCAAGAATCGCATTGTTCACATATAAAAGTATCACATAAGTATCACATAGAGTAAAAGTTTCGCATAGTTTAACGTGATCAAGGTTCAAAGTCTCATTAAGCATCAAGTTTCACATAGTCTAACACGATTAAGATTCAAATAGTCTCACTAAGCATCACTAGATACGAAGTATGATGAGACTTGCTAGTACTGACTAAGTATCGGAACGCAGGGCATTACAGTCTCCCCTCCTTTAGGAGATTTCGTCCCCGAAATCTAAGAGAAAGACTGCTCGAAGAGCTGTGGATACTTGGTTTTCATTTCGCTCTCAAGTTCCCAAGTGAATTTGGCACCACACTTTCCTTCCCATCTGACCTTAAGTATGGAAATTTTGTTGCCCCTTAGTCGTTTGGTGCCTCGGTCCATGATTTCGACCGGTTTTTCCACAAAATGAAGAGACTTGTTTATTTGCAAGTCTTCGATGGGAACCTGAAGTTCCTTGTCTGCTAAGCACTTCCTAAGATTAGATACGCGGAACGTCGGGTGTACGTTGCTAAGCTCTTGAGGCAAATCGAGTCGGTAAGCCACCTTGCCAATCCTTTTGAGAATTTTGAAAGGACCCACTTAGCGAGGGGCAAGCTTTCCCTTTTTACCAAAGCGTATTACTCCCTTCCAAGGAGATACCTTGAGTAGAACGTGATCACCAACATTGAATTCCAAGGGCTTACGCCTTTTGTCAGCATAGCTCTTTTGTCTACTCATAGCCTTGATCAAGTTATCACCGATTTGAAGAATCTTATCCATCGTCTCTTGAATGATTTCAGGGCCAGTAAGTTGCTTATCACCAATCTCATGCCAACTGAGAGGAGATCGACACTTGCGACCGTATAAATCTTCGAAAGGAGCCTTTTGAATACTGGAATGATAGATGTTGTTGTACGAGAATTCGATCGATGGTAAATGTATATCCTAATTACCACCAAAGTCGATGACACAAGAACAGAGCATATCCTCCAGGGTTTGGATTGTACGTTCAGCCTGCCCATGCGTTTGAGGATGAAAGGCTGTACTAAGATTCAATAGAGAACCCGTAGCGGATTGAAAAGTATCACACCCCAACCGATGGCGGAAACATCGGGGTATGGCACTGAGCGAAACAGATTGTCCAGAAGTTTCCATAACAATTATCATTACCAATAAATTTAAAATAACATGTCCCATACCATGTCTCAAAAGGTAAACAAATTATTACAGACAAAATCTAGGCAAATAGTTCTGTTCCGACAACTCAGATTTTCAAATAGAGCAATTGTTTATCTGCTTCTAGAGACCCCTGATTCAATTTGTACAGACAACTATTTGTTGGCCTCTAGAGCCTTATTCTAGCTTCGATTTCCTACCAGATGTGCATCCTAAGCTCCTGTCACATACGTTAAAATAAAGTCAATACATATAATGTAAAGGTGAGCATACAAGTTTGATAGTAGCATATATAGTCGAATATCGTTTACGCATAACCAGGACATACACATAGAGAAATGAAGCACGTTAGTTATCGATATAGATCCATCGATACCAATGACTGCGGGTTGACTGCCAGAGGCAGTTCGCAATACATGATTACCACCGTAATCCATGCAAGTAATTCTCCTTAACAACCCCTGCGAACAGGTGCTGAGTCCAAACTATAGTACTATCGTTGCTAAGGCAGGTAGACAACATTCCATGTGTAAATATAACAAACAAGCATTCATAAGCCACGTATAACATGCATTAACGGTTAGCGTTCAAATAGTATTGAGTAGTGTGTTTGTTGTGTTTTGAATATTCGTAACGTATGTAACACCCAAAAGTGCATAAAGCAAAAAGGGATCGAGTATACTCACAGCGATTGATGGATTGAAGGGAGCGCTTAGCGAGTAAGGTTAGCCTGAATAGTTTGATAGCATAACGATAAGTGGCATGTAAAATGATGTAATGTGTGAGTGGGTCGGACAGCAGTTCGGTCGGATGGTAATCTGATCGGACGGCTTGTTCGTGTGGGTGACAATCCGTTAGGATGGTCATCTGGTCGGACGGTGATTCTAGTGATAGGGTTACTTAGTGGGAACAAATTCACAGTCGGAGTGTCACTCGGTCAGATGTCCATTCGACCGGGTGGCAACCCTGTTAATGAACATGTTGAAAATTGTTTAAGTCTTTAAAGTCCTAGTATCTCATGATCCGAAGAGTAATCCGGTCGGATGGTAGTCCGATCGGATGGCAATTCGTTCAATACTCAAACTTCAGATAAAGTTGATTAAGTGTGGGACCCAAGGTGTGATCCGTTTGGATGGCAATCCGTTCGGGTGGCTTATCCGCTCGGACAGTAGTCCGGTAGGATAGCACTCCGTCCCGGTTGTTCCGTTCATCTTACACTTGGTCGTTTTGTTTGTTTGTAGTTTTATCGAGACGTTTTGACATTGTGTTAACCAACAGAACCCAATCTTGACCCAAGTGACCTGATCGACCAGGAATCACCCTAGTTCGGCCAGTTAAACGGTTCAATACGATTGTTCTTGTTTAACCCAAAATCGGTGGTCTCGTAAGTAGAATCCAGATCTTGAGCTACCACAACACTAAGAATGAGCAGTAGACTAGAACAAGACTCGATTCTATCGGTTTTGAGTGCATTGAGTGTAAAAGAGTTGAAAGTAAGTTAGAAACCATCTTTCAATCCTTTTTCACTATGTTTATGTTTAGATATATGCAAGATCTTTGTGTATTCATGTGGAAACCGGTCAGATCTAAGTTGTTCTTGGTGGATTGAGGCCAAATCATGAAGTTCTTCAAGAACTCATGATGACATCATCCTAGAACACCTCAAATCTAGTGATTTCACGGTTAAAAGTTAAGATTCAAAAGATAGAAATGTGTAGGAGTGCGTGTAGATAAAAAAAGTACAAGATTTAGGGTGAGATCTTACTGGAATCGAGAGAAATCGAAGAAAAGGTGCGGAACACGAGCTGGTCGGTCAGAGAGTTTCCAAAAGTAGAAAGTTTGAGAGTGACATGGGTATTTATAGGATTCCAAAAGGGGAAAGTGTGGGTCGGTCGGATGGCACCCCGCCCGGATGACTATCCGGTCGGATGTCATCTCGGTCGGATGGCATCTTGACACCATGACCAAGTGGCAGCCCGATCGGATGGTTATCCGGCCGGATGGCACTTGGTTCGTGTGTTCGACGCGACGATTTTTGCTGATTCGATTTCGGTTGCGATTGCGCATCGCTCGCAACAGAGTTACCTATTCAAATTACTTTTAATCCCAACTATTCATATCTCACACTATCCCTTCTCCACTAATTATCATAGTTCGATTGTGATTCGAGTTCGATGTCGATTGAGTTCGATTGAGTTCGATTGCGTTTTGGGTTTCGATTCGATTCGATTGATTACCACACATAACATAAATGAACATGCACAAGTAACACATAAGGCACACACACACGTATAACAATAACTAATATGCGTAATTCGAGTTGCGCTTTGATGTCGATTTGATTAGCATAGTTTGATTATCGTTTAGCTAACTTTATCGCATTGTTACTTCCTATAGTTCACAGTCGTAAGTCGATTAGATTGCGAGTAACATACGTCTAAAATAACATTCAAAAGAAATTATTGACACTTACTCCACATAATACAACTAAAATAACATTCAAAAGAAATCTACTACAAGTCAAGTCGCGCGAAATCGGTCATTGACTTTGACCTTGACTTTGACTTTGACTTCTCGAAAACACGGGGTGTTACAGCCTCCCTTTGTTTAGGGAATTTCGTCCTGAAATTAGGCTGAAGCTGTGACACCTCAAGAAAACCAGGAAAACCATACAACCTAACTAGCTTCCTCAGTGAGTGCTTACCAAATTTCGGGACGAAATTTCTTTCAACTTCGGGATGATGTGACAACTCGAAATTTAGAACCCTTCATTGTATCTCGATGTAACATGCTTGAACATATGTGACTAGTTAACTTGTCGGTTTAATGAATGATATAAGTAAATTTATGTGATTATGTGTTGTGCTTGTATGTATAGTATGTATATATGTATAAGTGAGCCGAGAACCATGAACCCGACTCGAGACCACTCGGTCTCGAGTGAACAGTTAACAGCGGTTGGGCCGCACCTCCTTAGCCCACTCGAAACCCTTATAGGGTGCACCACCCAAACCGGGTATAAAACCCCCATCCACCCTTTTTCCTTACACTCTCACACACTCTCTCCCTCACTAAAACTCTAGAACTACAAGACCTCCTCTCCTTTCTCTCGGACCAAACCGGTGATAACAAGGACACTCGGCTCGATTCAAGCTCGGAATCATCACTCGGAAGCTCACCCATCGACTCTTCATACCCTCACACTTCGAGTCTCTACCGGTTAGTGTTCTAATGTGTCCTAGGTGTTATATGTGTGCTAGATGTCATGTGTGCTTGATGAATGAAACATATGTTTAACCTCTTTTGTACGATCTTGATTGACCTAATGAGTAAGAATCATGAAATACATGAAGATTGTTGTTATTCATCTATGATGTAGATGCTTGATTTCTAGATAAAGTCATGGTTAGGAAGAATAGAGTGGTTTGTTAATGATCATGCTAACTTGACATATGAATAAGTAGAAAAAAATGTTTGAATATGGTGCTATTATGTTCTCGGTTGGATGTGTGAATGATGAGGATCGATGGTGCATTAAACTAGGTGGATTATGCTAGCATAAATCGGTTAAATGAGCATGTTTGTTTAGGATGAAAACCCTAAAGATGAACTAGATGAATATATGTTGAATATGGTATGAAGATTGGATAATATTTGAAAATGCTTGTTTTGATCCATTTTGGTTAAGTGTTAGACAAATAGACATGTTTGTAGAACCTCATTGGATAGTACATAAAAATCACAACAGTGAAATTCTGTTGGATAGCACAACGCGGGCAGATGCATCAGAATCGGCAGGTGAACGAGTCGAAACCACTGGTCTCGACTCGAGACCATGAAGCTACAACTCGAGACCGCAACGGTTGCGACTCGAGACCCGGACCAAGCAACTCAAAAATGGACCTTAGGGACTCGAGACCGTCAAGGTCTCGACTCGAGACCACATCGTGACAACTCGAGATGGGACTCGAAACCTCAGAGGTTGCGAGTCATGCCTGCACCACTCGAGACCAACCATTACAAGTCGAGACCTCCTGGTTGCGACTCGAGACCGCATGTTCTCGAGTCGGGATCACCTTGTCTCGACTGGGCTGCTCACTTCAGTTATTAGGCCACAACGTGATTTGTTTGGGCCGCCTGTTTAACTGAACTATGTGTTAGTTGTTACTGTTAACTGATCTAATAGTAGAACAGGCCCAATAACTCAACATATAACCGTATGCATGCTATGTTTAGTCTATGTGTAAAACATACGTGCATTTCTTGGCTTGAACCTGATATGTATGATAACCATGTTAGGACGTGGTTGACCACTAGCGTCTAGACTTGACTTTCTGTGTATCTGCCGAGCAAACCAAGGTGAGTTCACACCCTCTACAAAGCATGGGATTCCCAGGGGTTTGGGAATGGGGTTAAGGAACATGGATTCCTCGTCCTTTCTTGGGTAGGACAGTATTGGTTCAGGAATAAAATTCCTCGTCCTCATGGACAGATAACTCGTACTAGACCAAAACTCTATCTAGAAGTCCCTCCTTTTTATATCGACTTAATCGCCGGGCCAATGGCGAGCGGGTCATTAGTTAGATAGCACTATTTAGGTTTGATAAACCTCACACCGTGCCGCAGAGGACGGGCGTGAACTAATGGACTACTGGCACGTCAATGATGATAGACATTGACAGTTCATGGCACATAAACATGACTACAGTCAGCAGTCGATATGGTAACGAGTCTAGTGTATACATGGGGTAGCCCCCACGGCCGAAATGCCAGATAACTAACAAGGGGTAGCCCCCACGGCAGGATTGCCTGAGTAACCTTGAATAAACAAGTCACGTTTTCAACTATGGGGTAACCCCCACGGCAGGATGCCAGATAAAGGAAACTGTTTTCGGAACAACTTAAAATGAACACCCAACCGTGAACTCACTCAACTTGTTGTTGACTCGTTACTACATGCTTTGCAGATCAATAGGTACTTAGCTGGAGCTTGCATGGAAGAGAGTCGTTGTGGGACATGGACAGTTGTGTGCCATGTTAAACCTTGAAATAATTAAACTTATGTTTTGGTTTTTAAACGTTATGCTTCCGCTTGCAACTTAAATTATGTTTTGTTTGGACACCAATTGTATTGGTTGAACTTTTATAATTACATGTTTGCTTGTTCAATATGATTGGTGGCTGGATCCTGGTCAGTCACGCCTCCAAGCGGTAGTATTCCGCAGGTGGATTTTGGGGGTGTGACAGATTGGTATCAGAGCCATTGGTTATAGTGAACTTGGTTTTAATAAGGGAAAAGGTTTTATTAAAATCAGACTATAACCTGTACAGTGCTCTATGATCCACAACGACGCTTCACTCCACCTGCAAGGCTCGACATTCTAGGTGATATGATCTGTGTATATATTGCCTACTTGATAGTTACATAGTGCATTGCTCCTGGTATGCTTAGTTAGTACAACTACTGTTGCTTGAACACTTGTGTGCTTACTCCCTTCTGCCATCGCACTTTCACGAACCTCTCACTCATGTTTCCCTTGATATGAAGATCATGGCTAGACGCATTAACATGACTCAAGCCCAGTTGACGGCTCTGATTAACCAACAAGTTGCTGCGGCACTTGCAGCCGCACAGGCAGGAGGTATATCCTGCAGTTGAAACTCACTCTAGGATCTTTAGGTCCTACTCTTGTAAACCGACCCTTGTGCTTAACCTTGTCCCTTCTTACACCCACGACAGGCCAACATGTTCAGCCAACTGTGAGCACTTTCAAGATCTTTATGGACTGTAGACCTAGTACCTTCAGTGGCACCGAAGGAGCGATAGGTCTCCTACACTGGATTCGAAGGATCGAATCTGCATTCGAAGAAAGCGAAAGCCCCACCAGCAAACGAGTAGAGTACGCTGCTGGTACCTTGCAAGGGAAAGCGTATTCTTGGTGGAACACACAAGTTCAGATGCTCGGATTGGCGGATGCGAATGCCACCCCTTGGAGCGACTTCAAGGATTTGATCAAGGAAGAATTCTGTCACTCGGACGACATTCTAAAACTTGAAATAGAGTATTATGGTTTGAAGATGGAAGGATCAGAGATCGAAGCGTACACAAAAAGGTCCAACGATTTGGCTGCCATATGTCCTAACTTGTCACAGCCCATTTCTAGACGAATCGAGCTATACCTCAGAGGCTTAGCCCCGGAAATCCAAGGGTCTGTAATTGCGGCCAACCTTTCCACAATCCAGCAAGTCGTACGTTTGGCGCACCAGCTCACTGATCGGGCAGTGGGAGAGGGCAAGTTGCCCAAGCGTAACTCTTCCAATGCAAATGCACTTATTAACACCAAGCATATTTGGGGTGATCACCAGGGTGAGGGTCGTAGCTCTATACAACAGGACCCGCACAGGAAACTCGTACAGCAAGGGCCCAACTACCAAAATCAAGGGGGATACCTTGGGAATAAGCCGGAATGCCGCAAGTGCCGTCGACACCACAACGGGTCATGTGCGGGGTCGTGTTGCCCTCGATGCAAGAAGATGGGACATATGGCTAGAGATTGCAGGGGCCCATATCCTGCAAAACGGAACCAGCAGCAGGGAAGCAAAAACGGGTGTTTTCGTTGTGGGGCTGAAGACCATCTCAAGAGGAACTGTCCGCAGATGAGGCAGAAGCGTGACAACAATAGCAACAAGGGCAACGGGAACAGTAACGGAGGCCATAATGACAATCACATGGCTGGTAGGCGTGAGTTCCTGAATGGGCAGGGAGAAGAAAGAAACAACCCAACGTTGTGACGGGTCAGTTCCTTCTCGACGACTTTTATGTTACAGTTTTATTTGATTCGGGTGCCGATACTAGCTACGTGTCGCTAGGAGTTAGTCAAATGGTTAAGCGTATTCCAACACCTTTGAACAACAAGCACACTGTAGAGCTAGCGAATGGTAAGAGTTTAGAGGCCACACACGTAGTCAAGGGTTGTAAACTTGTTCTTGCTAACCAGACCTTCTCTATCGACCTCATTCCTATCGTCTTGGGTAGTTTCGACGTTGTCATTGGGATGGATTGGCTATCCCAACACCGAGCGGAGATTCTTTGCAACGAGAAGATTGTTCGTATCCCTGGTTCCAGTGGTGAACCTCTCATGATTCGTTGGCGACAAGAAGGGTGCTGTTGAGAACGTTATCTCTTTCCTTAAGCCCCAGAAGTGCTTGCGAAAGGGCCACACTGCCATTTTGGCTCTCGTTACTGACACTTCGGAGAAAGAGAAGAAGATAGAAGATTTTCCAATTGTACGCGACTATCCTGAGGTATTTCCTGAGGAATTACCTGGCCTTCCGCCTCATCGCCAGGTCGAGTTTCAGATTGAACTAGCTCCTGGAGCTGCGCCCATAGCTCGCGCACCTTATCGTTTAGCTCCATCAGAGTTGGAAGAACTCTCTATGCAACTACAAGAACTCTTGGATAAGGGTTTTATTCGTCCAAGCTCATCGCCCTGGGGAGCTCCAGTGTTATTTGTGAAGAAGAAAGACGGTACCTTTAGAATGTGCATCGACTACCGTGAACTTAACAAGGTGACTATGAAGAATCGTTATCCTCTACCACGTATTGACGACTTGTTCGACCAGCTGTAGGGGTCGAGCTACTATTCAAAGATTGATTTGAGATCGGGATATCACCAGTTGAGAGTCCGAGAAGAGGATGTCTCTAAAACAGCTTTCAGAACTCGTTATGGACACTATGAGTTTTTGGTCATGCCTTTTGGACTGACCAACGCACCCGCGATTTTCATGGACTTGATGAATCGAGTGTGCAAGCCCTACCTGGACAAGTTCGTCATAGTCTTCTACGATGACATCCTGATCTATTCTAAGAGTCAGGAGGGACACCAACGGCATCTACGACTTATTTTGGAACTCCTTCGAACAGAAAAACTTTACGCGAAGTTCTCAAAATGCGACTTCTGGCTTCGTGAAGTCCATTTCCTAGGCCATGTGGTAAACAAGGATGGGATTCATGTTGATCCATCCAAAGTGGACTCGATTAAGAACTGGCCTGCACCTCGTACACCAAAGGAAATTCACCAATTCTTGGGCTTGGCAGGTTACTACAAGAGGTTCATAAAGGATTTCTCTAAGATTGCACAGCCTCTCACCTCGCTAACGCAGAAAGGCGTTGTTTATCGATGGGGAAATACACAGGAGTTAGCATTTCAGCCTTTAAAGGATAGACCTTGCAGCCCACCTATCCTTTCACTGCCAGAGGGCACAGACGATTTTGTGGTTTACTGCGACGCATCAATTCAAGGTCTTGGTTGTGTACTGATGCAACGAGATAAAGTTATAGCCTACGCCTCACGCCAACTTAAAGTTCATGAAAGGAACTACACTACGCATGATTTGGAGCTGGGAGCTGTTGTTTTTGCACTTAAGATATGGAGACATTACCTGTACGGTACCAGGTGCACCATTTACACCGATCACAGGAGTCTCGAGCATATCTTCAAACAGAAGGAACTAAACATGCGCCAACGATGATGGGTCGAGTTATTAAACGATTACGAATGTGCAATCAAGTACCATCCTGGCAAAGCCAATATTGTGGCTGATGCCCTTAGCCGAAAGGACACTGCGCCTAAGCGCGTACGAGTTTTACAACTCACTATACATTCTAGTCTTCCTTCCCAAATACGAGCTGCTCAGGTAGAAGCATTGAAACCGGAGAACGTCAGAGCTGAAGCCCTACGCGGCTCAAGGCAACGCTTAGAACAGAAGGAAGACGGTGCTTACTACGTAACGGGACGCATTTGGATCCCACACTATGGCAACTTACGAGAGCTTGTGATGGATGAAGCACACAAGTCTTGCTACTCGGTACATCCTGGTTCGAATAAGATGTACCACGATATCAAAACCACGTATTGGTGGCCTAGCATGAAGGCCTACATAGCAACTTACGTCAGCAAGTGTTTAACTTGTGCGAGAGTCAAGTCTAAATACCAGAAACCCTCAGGCCTACTCCAACAACCAGAGATACCGCAATGGAAATGGGAGCAAATTTCCATGGATTTTGTTACCGGCCTGCCTAGATCCCAGCGCGGAAACGATACTATTTGGGTGATCGTGGATCGACTCACAAAGTCTGCGCACTTCTTGGCTATCAAGGAGACGGATAAATTATCCACTCTAGCAGAAGTATATCTCAAGGAAGTTGTCTCGAGGCACGGGGTGCCCACCTCTATTATCTCGGATCGAGATGCGCATTTTACTTCAGAACTGTGGCAGGCAATGCACAAATCCTTTGGCTCACGATTAGACATGAGCACAGCGTATCACCCTCAGACGGACGGGCAGTCCGAGCGCACTATTCAAACCTTATAAGACATGCTTCATGCATATGTAATCGACTTTGGCAACAGCTGGGAAAAGCATCTGCCACTTGTGGAATTCTCGTACAATAACAGCTACCACACCAGCATTAAAGCTGCTCCATTTGAGGTATTGTACGAACGTAAATGCCGGTCACCTCTTTGTTGGGCAGAGGAGGGAGATAGTCAGATCACTGGTCCAGAACATGTGGTAGACACAACCGAACAAATTGCTCAAATACGAAAACGCATGGCGGCAGCTCGTGACCGTCAGAAAGTCTACGCCGATAAGGGCAGGAAACCACTTGAGCTCCAGGTTGGGGAGCGGGTACTACTCAAAGTTTCACCCTGGAAGGGTGTGGTTCATTTTGGTAAACGAGGCAAACTTAACCCACGATACGTCGGACCTTTCGAAATCATCGAGAAAATAGGCAGGGTGGCCTACAGACTGAACTTACCAGCAGAACTCAGTGCAGTTCACAACGTTTTCCACGTGTCGAATCTGAAGAGGTGTCTGTCAGATGAGACCCACGTAGTTCCTCTGAAGGAACTCACTATCGACGAGCAGTTACGATTCGTCGAGGAACCAATTGAAATCACGGACCGGGATGTTAAGGTCCTAAAGAGCACTAGAATACCTCTCGTTCGAGTTCGTTGGAACTCACGTCGCGGCCTAGAGTTCACCTGGGAACGCGAAGATCAAATGAAACAAAAGTATCCCCAACTGTTCGCAAACAGTACAACCACTACTGAGGCTGAAGCTATGGAATTTCGGGACGAAATTCCAGATCAACGGGGGGAAGATGTGACACCCCAGGAAAACCAGGAAAACCATACAACCTAACTAGCTTCCTCAGTGAGTGCTTACCAAATTTCGGGACGAAATTTCTTTCAACTTAGGGATGATGTGACAACTCGAAATTTAGAACCCTTCATTGTATCTCGATGTAACATGCTTGAACATATGTGACTAGTTAACTTGTCGGTTTAATGAATGATATAAGTAAATTTATGTGATTATGTGTTATGCTTGTATGTATAGTATGTATATATGTATAAGTGAGCCGAGAACCATGAACCCGACTCGAGACCACTCGGTCTCGAGTGAACAGTTAACAGCGGTTGGGCCGCACCTCCTTAGCCCACTCGAAACCCTTGTAGGGTGCACCACCCAAACCGGGTATAAAACCCCCATCCACCCTTTTTCCTTACACTCTCACACACTCTCTCCCTCACTAAAACTCTAGAACTACAAGACCTCCTCTCCTTTCTCTCGGACCAAACCGGTGATAACAAGGACACTCGGCTCGATTCAAGCTCGGAATCATCACTCGGAAGCTCACCCATCGACTCTTCATACCCTCACACTTCGAGTCTCTACCGGTTAGTGTTCTAATGTGTCCTAGGTGTTATATGTGTGCTAGATGTCATGTGTGCTTGATGAATGAAACATATGTTTAACCTCTTTTGTACGATCTTGATTGACCTAATGAGTAAGAATCATGAAATACATGAAGATTGTTGTTATTCATCTATGATGTAGATGCTTGATTTCTAGATAAAGTCATGTTTAGGAAGAATAGAGTGGTTTGTTAATGATCATGCTAACTTGACATACGAATAAGTAGAAAAAAATGTTTGAATATGGTGCTATTATGTTCTCGGTTGGATGTGTGAAAGATGAGGATCGATGGTGCATTAAACTAGGTGGATTATGCTAGCATAAATCGGTTAAATGAGCATGTTTGTTTAGGATGAAAACCCTAAAGATGAACTAGATGAATATGTGTTGAATATGGTATGAAGATTGGATAATATTTGAAAATGCTTGTTTTGATCCATTTTGGTTAAGTGTTAGACAAATAGACATGTTTGTAGAACCTCATTGGATAGTACATAAAAATCACAACAGTGAAATTCTGTTGGATAGTACAACGCGGGCAGATGCATCAGAATCGGCAGGTGAACGAGTCGAAACCACTGGTCTCGACTCGAGACCATGAAGCTACAACTCGAGACCGCAACGGTTGCGACTCGAGACCCAGACCAAGCAACTCAAAAATGGACCTTAGGGACTCGAGACCGTCAAGGTCTCGACTCGAGACCACATCGTGACAACTCGAGACGGGACTCAAAACCTCAGAGGTTGCGAGTCATGCCTGCACCACTCGAGACCAACCATTACAAGTCGAGACCTCCTGGTTGTGACTCGAGACCGCATGTTCTCGAGTCGGGATCACCTTGTCTCGACTGGGCTGCTCACTTCAGTTATTAGGCCACAACGTGATTTGTTTGGGCTGCCTGTTTAACTGAACTATTTGTTAGTTGTTACTGTTAACTGATCCAATAGTAGAACAGGCCCAATAACTCAACATATAACCGTATGCATGCTATGTGTTAGTCTATGTGTAAAACATACGTGCATTTCTTGGCTCGAACCTGACATGTATGATAACCATGTTAGGACGTGGTTGACCACTAGCGTCTAGACTTGGCTTTCTGTGTATCTGCCGAGCAAACCAAGGTGAGTTCACACCCTCTACAAAGCATGGGATTCCCAGGGGTTTGGGAATGGGGTTAAGGAACATGGATTCCTCGTCCTTTCTTGGGTAGGACAGTATTGGTTCAGGAATAAAATTCCTCGTCCTCATGGACAGATAACTCGTACTAGACCAAAACTCTATCACGAAGTCCCTCCTTTTTATATCGACTTAATCGCCGGGCCATTGGCGAGCGGGTCATTAGTTAGATAGCACTATTTAGGTTTGACAAACCTCACACCGTGCTGCAGAGGACGGGCGTGAACTAATGGACTACTGGCACGTCAATGATGATAGACATTGACAGTTCAGGGCACATAAACATGACTACAGTCAGCAGTCGATATGGTAACGAGTCTAGTGTATACATGGGGTAGCCCCCACGGCCGAAATGCCAGATAACTAACAAGGGGTAGCCCCCACGGCAGGATTGCCTGAGTAACCTTGAATAAACAAGTCACGTTTTCAACTATGGGGTAACCCCCACGGCAGGATGCCAGATAAAGGAAACTGTTTTCGGAACAACTTAAAATGAACACCCAACTGTGAACTCACTCAACTTGTTGTTGACTCGTTACTACATGCTTTGCAGGTCAATAGGTACTTAGCTGGAGCTTGCATGGAAGAGAGTCGTTGTGGGACATGGACAGTTGTGTGCCATGTTAAACCTTGAAATAATTAAACTTATGTTTTGGTTTTTAAACGTTATGCTTCCGCTTGCAACTTAAATTATGTTTTGTTTGGACACCAATTGTATTGGTTGAACTTTTATAATTACATGTTTGCTTGTTCAATATGATTGGTGGCTGGATCCTGGTCAGTCACGCCTCCAAGCGGTAGTATTCCGCAGGTGGATTTTGGGGGTGTGACAGAAGCCGTAACAAACAACTGCGGGTACTTCGCCTTCATGTCGCTTTCGAGTTCCCAAGTGAACTCTGCGCCTCGTTTGCCTTCCCATCGGACTTTCACAATAGGAATGCGAGAGCGTCTGAGTTGCTTGGTTTGGCGATCCATGATTTCGACAGGCTTTTCCACGAAGTGTAACGTTTCGTTTACCTGAAGGTCATCGAGTGGAACATGTAAGTCATGGTCGGCTAGGCACTTTCGGAGGTTTGCGACGTGGAAAGTCGGGTGGACGTTACTAAGTTCCTCCGGTAGTTCGAGTCTGTAGGCAACTTTTCCGATCCTTTCTAGAATCTTAAAAGGTCCAACATATCGAGGCGCGAGCTTTCCTTTCTTGCCGAATCAGACCACACCCTTCCAAGGTGATACCTTTAGGAGTACGTAGTCACCAACATCAAATTCAAGGGGCTTGCGTCGTCTATCGGCATAACTTTTCTGTCGATTCCGAGCTTTTACCAGGTTGTCCCGAATTTGGAAAATTTTGTCTGTTATTTCTTGCAATAGCTCGGGACCGGTTAATTGCGAGTGACCGATCTCGTGCCACACAATAGGCGATCGACATTTTCTTCCGTATAAAGCCTCGAATGGTGCCATTTGAATGTTGGAATGATAGCTGTTGTTATACGAGAATTCGACTAACGGAAGGTATTTATCCCAATTACCACCGAAGTCTATGACACACGAACGGAGCATGTCTTCAAGAGTACGGATCGTTCTTTCAGTCTGACCGTCGGTTTGAGGGTGGAAAGCGGTACTTAGATTAAGCGATGTACCGAGTGCCATTTGAAACGTTTCCCACAGTCGCGAGGTAAACTGAGCATCACGATCAGAGATGATGTCGCGAGGCGTCCCATGATTACAAATGATCTCGTCGGTGTAGATTTGGGCTAATCGTTCTACCTTGTAGTCTTCCCGTATTGGCAAAAAGTGAGCTGATTTAGTCAAACGGTCAACCACAACCCAAATGCTGTCGTGACCTGATGACGTGTGCGGAAGCTTTGTTATGAAGTCCATGGCTATACTCTCCCACTTCCACATGGGGATCGGTGGTTGTTCAAGTAAGCCAGAGGGTCTTTGATGTTCAGCCTTGACTCTTGCACAGGTCATGCATTTTCCAACATAGGGAGCAATATCCCTTTTCATGCCCGGCCACCAGTACTTATAGCGAATATCCTGGTACATTTTGTCGGCACCGGGATGAATAGAATACCGGGATTTGTGGGCTTCGTCCATCAGAATCTATCGTAAATCGGTTCGTTTAGGGATCCAAATTCGGTCCAGAAAGTGGAATATCCCATTCGACTTGCTCACAAGCTGGGCTCCATCGTGGTAGATTCTTTCCTTCTTCAGAGTTCGTTCATTATCACGAATGAGGGTTTCGAGATCGAATTGGGCTTGAACATTACGAGTGCTAAGCAGATAGCTCCGTCTGCTGAGTGCGTCGGCAACAACATTTGCTTTGCCTGGGTGATAACGAATCTCACAGTCGTAATCGTTGAGAAGCTCTACCCATTGGTGTTGATGCATATTAAGTTCCTTCTGATTAAAGATATGTTGTAGGCTCCTATGATCGGTGAAGATCGTACACTTGGTACCATACAGGTAGTGTCGCCAAATCTTTAATGCAAAAACAACTGCGCCTAGCTCGAGATCGTTGGTTGTATAGTTCTTCTTGTGGATTTTGAGCTGACGAGATGCGTACGCTATAACCTTGTCCCGCTGCATAAGGATACAACCGAGACAGAGGTTGGAAGCATCACAGTAGACAATGAAATCGTTGTTTCCGTCGGGCAATGTGAGAACAGGAGCATTGCAAAGCATGTGCTTGAGGGTTCGAAAGGCAGACTCTTGTTCAGTTCCCCAAACAAAAGGCTTGTCTTTATGCGTGAGAGCGGTAAGCGGCACATCGATATTTGAGAATCCTTCGATAAATCGTCGATAATAGCCCGCTAGTCCGAGAAAAGAACGGACTTCGATGGGTTCTTAGGTGTAATCCAACTCTTAACGGCTTCAATCTTCGCAGGATCGACATGAATACCTTGACTATTAACAATGTGACCCAGAAACTGAACCTCCCCCAGCCAGAATTCGCACTTGGAGAACTTGGCATAGAGTTGATTCCCCTGGAGTAGTTCGAGAACCAAACGTAGATGTTGCGTGTGTTCGGTTTTCGATTTAGAATAGATCAAGACATCGTCGATGAATACGATGACGAAACGGTCAAGATATGGTTTACACACGCGATTCATCAGATCCATGAAAACCGCGGGTGCGTTGGTTAAACCAAAGGGTATAACAACGAATTCGTAGTGGCCGTATCGGGTACGAAATGCTGTTTTGGGTATATCCTCCTCTTGAATGCGTAGTTGGTGATAGCCTGAGCGTAGATCGATCTTCGAAAAACACGTAGCACCTTGTAGCTGATCGAACAAATCATCAATGCGAGGTAGGGGATAGCGGTTCTTGATAGTTAACTTATTCAATTCCCGATAGTTGATGCACATCCTGAACGACCCATCCTTCTTTTTGACGAAAAGGACTGGCGCGCCCCAAGGAGAGGTGCTCGGGCGAATGAAGCATTTCTCAAGTAATTCCTGGAGTTGGTTTGAAAGTTCACGCATTTCAGACGGCGCGAGTCGGTAAGGAGCTTTGGCAATAGGATTGGCTCCAGGAATGAGGTCGATACGAAAGTCGATATCACGACTTGGCGGTAGCCCGGGAAGATTCTCTGGAAAAACATTAGGAAATTCTCGAACCACAGGAACGTCTTTCACTTCCTTCTTCTCTTTCTTTTCCTTCTCCGCTACTACAATGTTAGCCAAGAAAGCTCTGTATTCCTTGCGGAGATACTTGCTAGCTTGGACACATGACATGAGCTTGAGACCTTTCGAAGTAGTTTTACCGTAAACACACAATAAATCACCATTCGCGAGCAAGAATCGAATCATTTTATCGAAGCACACAACTTCAACGTGGTTTTCGCGAAGAAAGTCCATGCCTACTATGACGTCAAAACTTCCGAGTTGCATCGGAATAAGGTCGATTGGGAAGATGTGATTGTTGAGCTCAAGGGTATAATCACGACGTACAGAATTTACGGTGATGGTTCTTCCGGTAGCGACTTCAACATCAAACGTCGAGGAGAGTCGGGAGCGTTTACGACTAAGGAGCTCTTCGAATTTGAATGACATAAAGCAATTATCGGCTCCAGTATCAAATAAACACGAAGCATAATTACCATTCACAAGGAACGTACCATTAACCACGTTGTTGTCGGCTTGGGCTTGACGCACGTTGATGTTGAAAGTTCGTGCGCGTGCTGCTTGTTGCTGTTGCTGCTGGTGTTGCTGCTGCTGCTGAGGCTGCTGCTGCTGGGGCTCTTGCTTCACAACCCTGTTTGGGCACATGTTGGCGAAATGGTTAGGATCGCCACATGCGAAGCAGGCTCTGGCGTTGACCTCGGGTGCCGGAGGAGCTTGTTGACCCTGAGGGGCGGTGAGTAGAGCTTGAAGAGCAGGAGCTTGTCGAGCACGATAGTTGGTAGTGAAATGGCCGTACATATTGCAATGAGCACAGAACCGGCAAGCGATGGTAGTCGGGTGGTGGTAGGTACAAGTAGGGCAAAGCGGGTGTGGCCCAGTGTATGCACGCTTAGCAAGCGGTGCATTTGCCACAGGCGCAGCTACTTGACGCTGTTGGGCTGGTACAGCTTGTATCAGTGCAGCAGTGATCGCACAGTTCTTGTTGCTGGAGCTGTTCTTTCTCTTGTTCTTCCTCTCGTTGCTCGATGCGGTGGTGGTTTTAGCAGTTGGTGCGACGGTGGTAGCTTGATGCAGGTGCTTTGGAGTTTTATCCCAGACACCAGCCTTGACCCGCTTGTCGTTGATTTCAGCGGCCAGTAGATAAGTCTCTTCGATCGTCTTAGTCTTAGCCGCTTGCACGAAATCTGCAACACAATCAGGCAGGGCTCGGATATACTTCTTGATCGCCATGTCTGAGGTCTTGACTTGGTCAGGACAGATGATGCTGAGCTGTTTGAAGCGAGCAGTGAGAGCAGCATTTTCACCTTCCTTCTGCTTTATGTGCCAGAATTCATCTTCTAACTTTTGGCGCTCATGAGGAGGGCAGAATTCTTCCAACATGACCTCCTTGAGTTCATCCCACGACAAACCGTAGGCTGCATCATTTCCCCGCTTGTTTCTCTCAGACGTCCACCAGTCTAATGCGCGGGACTGGAAGACGCCGGTAGCATTCAGAGTGCGGAGGTCGTCGGGGCAACCGCTCTGTCGCAGTGTGACCTCAATGGAATCAAACCATTAGAACAACACTGTAGGCCCTTCCTCGCCAGTGAATTCCTTTGGCCTACAAGACTTGAATTGCTTGAAGTTGAAGGGAGCTTTGGTAGTAGCTTTAGGAGCTTCGGTTCTCGACTCCTCAGATGATTTGCTGACGTTCTCGTAGACATCACTCACAGCTTTTTCTACTTGTTTAGCGATGATAGCAGCAAGACGTTTGTCTCTCTTTTCTTGACGAGAAAGTGGTGTGTGAAGGGATCCAGATGACATTGTCTGCAATAGACATCGTCACAGGACTCATCACATCATAATCGAATCTCACCTCACACGTCGACTACTTACTAAAGCCTAGGAACACGCAATGTAACATGTATCGCGCAAACACGTAAACACATAATCACAGATTCATATAAACACAGAAACACATAAGCACGTAAGCACGTAGAGCACATAATCCACAAAAGCACATAAGCACGAATTCACAAGATGCATATAGGGACACAGGGGGGTATTCTGACTGCATCTATCATCTAAGGTCTAAATTGCGATCGCGATTAATACACCGAGTATAGTATAAGCGTATAAAATAGCGTAAGATCTTCTATAGTTTAGCGATTTGTTAACGTTGTATAATGTGTTGTGTGATTAGCAGAAGCAAAAGGCGTTAGATCGATTCCAATAGTACCTCAAAACGCTAACAAATAAACATAAACCACATAAGTCACATAAAATCGACGAATCATCAGAGTCAGCAGTTGCGTGCTCAGAATCGAAACACATAAAAATCGAGAAATAGATCGTCTGCGGCTATTAGACATTGACTAACCAAAGTGGTTCGACTATTCACATGGACTTGTCGTGCACGCTTTACCTACCGGGCGGTGCCTTTGCCTCGATTCTTGGGCGTTGGGCACGCATCCCGTTAGTCATATTGTGACTTTAGGTCGTTGGAGTCCATCGAGACTTTGGTGAGAGTTTTCGTAAAATGAGCAGAACAAGTCGTCAAGGTTAGGGTTTCACCCCTAGCTCAACAACTTCGTCCCTGTTTTGATAAAATAGAGGAGATTATTCATCAAAATACGGATTTCACTCCTGATTTGGCATAATTCTCCCCTTTTGTAGATAAAATACGGGTTGATTTAGCAACTTCAGTCGAGAGTTTGCGGTTTTCACACCTAATCTTGACTTAGTTACTCTTTCATAGTTGAAAATTCGAGTGTAGTGATAGTGTAGCATAAGCGAGAATATCGAGAAATAGTAATTCCTTTGTTTTGTGCGAGCTTACTGCTATTCCTTTCATACATAACCACTAATGGATATGCACCAGTCGGTCTGTTGGTTCCTAACTATAGACTAGGTCTCTAAGACATCGACCCGGACTAGGTCGAGTCTTGCCTAATTCCCTATAGTTATGGCTCTGATACCAATCTATCACACCCCAACCGATGGCGGAAACTTCGGGGTATGGCACTGAGCGAAACAGATTGTCCAGAAGTTTCCATAACAATTATCATTACCAATCAATTTAAAATAACATGTCCCATACCATGTCTCAAAAGGTAAACAAATTATTACAGACAAAATCTAGGCAAATAGTTCTGTTCCGACAACTCAGATTTTCAAATAGAGCAATTGTTTATCTGCTTCTAGAGACCCCTGATTCAATTTGTACAGACAACTATTTGTTAGCCTCTAGAGCCTTATTCTAGCTTTGATTTCCTACCAGATGTGCATCCTAAGCACTTGTCACATACGTTAAAATAAAGTCAATACATATAATGTAAAGGTGAGCATACAAGTTTGATAGTAGCATATATAGTCGAATTTCGTTTAAGCATAACCAGCACGTACACATAGAGAAATGAAGCACGTTAGTTATCGACATAGATCCATCGATAGCAATGACTGCGGGTTGACTGCTAGAGGCAGTTCGCAATACATGATTACCACCGTAATCCATGCAAGTAATTGTCCTTAACAACCCCTGTGAACAGGTGTTGAGTCCAAACTATAGTACTATCGTTGCTAAGGCAGGTAGACAACATTCCATGTGTAAACATAACAAACAAGCATTCATAAGCCACGTATAACATGCATTAACGGTTAGCGTTCAAATAGTATTGAGTAGTGTGTTGTGTTTTGAATATTCATAACGTATGTAACACCCAAAAGTGCATAAAGCAAAAAGGGATCGAGTATACTCACAGCGATTGATGGATTGAAGGGAGCGCTTAGCGAGTAAGGTTAGCCTGAATAGTTTGATAGCATAACGATAAGTGGCGCATAAAACGATGTAATGTATGAGTGGGTCGGACAACAGTTCGGTCGGATGGTAATCCGATCGGACGGCTTGTTCGTGCGGGTGACAATCCGTTCGGATGGTCATCCGGTCGGACAGCTTACCCGGTTGGATGACTATTCGAGTGGATTGTTTCTTCCTTTGATGTGTTTGTGTATGATGGCTTGTCCTTTGAAGTTTTCGTTGTAGCATTTTGAAAACATGGAAGTATCTCTATCCTTCAAGTCGGTCGATCGGACGGTCAGTCGTGTGGATGACAATCCGTTCGGTTGGTCATCTGGTCGGACGGCGATTCTAGTGATAGGGTTACTTAGTGGGAACAAATTCACAGCTGGAGTGTCACTCGGTCGGATGTCCATTCGACCGGGTGGCAACCCTGTTAATGAACATGTTGAAAATTGTTTAAGTCTTTAAAGTCCTACTATCTCATGATCCGAATAGTAATCCGGTCGGATGGTAGTCCGATCGGATGGCAATTCGTTCAATACTCAAACTTCAGATAAAGTTGATTAAGTGTGGGACCCAAGGTGTGATCCGTTCGGATGGCAATTCGTTCGGGTGGCTTATCCGCTCGGACAGTAGTCCGGTCGGATAGCACTCCGTCCCGGTTGTTCCGTTTGTCTTACACTTGGTCGTTTTGTTTGTTTGTAGTTTTATCGAGACGTTTTGACATTGTGTTAACCAACAGAACCCAATCTTGACCCAAGTGACCTGATCGACCAGGAATCACCCTAGTTCGGCCAGTTAACCAGTTCAAGACGGTTGTTCTTGTTTAACCCGAAATCGGTGGTCTCGTGAGTAGAATCCAGATCTTGAGCTAGCACAACACTAAGAATGAGTAGTAGACTAGAACAAGATCCGATTCTATTGGTTTTGAGTGCATTGAGTGTAAAAGAGTTGAAAGGAAGTTAGAAACCATCTTTCAATCCTTTTTCACTATGTTTATGTTTAGATCTATGCAAGATCTTTGTGTATTCGTGTGGAAACCGGTCAGATCTAAGTTGTTCTTGGTGGATTGAGGCCAAATCATGAAGTTCTTCAAGAACTCATGATGACATCATCCTAGAACACCTCAAATCTAGTGATTTCACGGTTAAAAGTTAAGATTCAAAAGATAGAAAGGTGTAGGAGTGCGTGTAGATCAAGAAAGTACAAGATTTAGGGTGAGATCTTACCGGAATCGAGAGAAATCGAAGAAAAGGTGAGGAACACGAGTTGGTCGGTCAGAGAGTTTCCAAAAGTAGAAAGTTTGAGAGTGACATGGGTATTTATAGGATTCTAAAAGGGGAAAGTGTGGGTCGATCGGATGGCACCCCACCCGGATGACTATCCGGTCGGATGTCATCTCGGTCAGATGGCATCTTGACACCATGACCAAGTGGCAGCCCGGTCGGATGGCTATCCGGGCGGATGGCACTTGGTTTGTGTGTTCGACGCGACGATTTTTGCTGATTCGATTTCGGTTGCGAATCGCTCGCAATAGAGTTACCTATTCAAATTAATTTTAATCCCGACTATTCATATCTCGCACTATCCCTTCTCCACTAATTATTGTAGTTCGATTGTGATTCGAGTTCGATGTCGATTGAGTTCGATTGCGTTTCGAGTTTCAATTCGATTTGATTGATTACCACACATAACATAAATGAACATGCACAAGTAACACATAAGGCACACACACACGTATAACAATAACTAATATGCGTAATTCGAGTTGCGATTCGATGTCGATTTGATTAGCATAGTTTGATTATCGTTTAGCTAACTTTATCGCATTGTTACTTCCTATAGTTCACAGTCGTAAGTCGATTAGATTGCGAGTAACATACGTCGATTATTGTAATTATTGACACTTACTCCACATAATACAACTAAAATAACATACAAAAGAAATCTACTACAAGTCAAGTCGCGTGAAATCGGTCGTTGACTTTGACCTTGACTTTGACTTTGACTTCTCGAAAACACGGGGTGTTACAAAAAGTTTGCCAAAGGCGTGAAGTAAAACGACCATCGCGGTCAGAGATAATGTCAATGGGTATACCATGACGACATATGATTTCATCAGTGTAAATTCGGGCAAGTTTCTCCACTTTGAAATCTTCGCGAATAGGAAGAAAGTGGGCTGATTTGGTCAAACGGTCAATGATTACCCATATATTGTCATGACCAGAAGGTGTTCGAGGTAGTTTAGGTATAAAATCCATAGCGATGCTATCCCACTTCCAAGCAAGGATTTCGGGTTGTTCAAGAAGACCTGAAGGACGTTGTTGTTCGGCTTTAACCTTTGAGCAAGTAAGACACTTCGAGACGTAGGCAGCGATCTCTTTCTTCATACCAGACCACCAATAGGACGTACGCAAGTCATGGTACATCTTATCAGCACCAGGATGACTAGAGTATCGAGATTTATGGGCCTCATTCATAATGAGCTCACGGAGATTCTCGCGATCTGGTACCCAGATGCGATTGAGATAGAACTGAAGTCCATCTGACTTTGTCTCGAGTTGATCGATTGTAGCGCCTCGTATTTCCATATTTAGACTTCCTTCGTTTGCTGACAAGTATTGAGCCTCATGGATACAAGCATGAAGATCAATAGTGATCTGAAAACAACGGATGCTACTAACATGAGTCTTACGACTAAGAGCGTTGGCCACGACATTTACCTTGCCAGGATGATAGTGAATCTCGTAGTCGTAGTCATTAAGCAACTCTACCCATCGTTGCTGACGCATTTTCAGTTCCTTTTGGTTAAAGATGTGTTGCAGGCTCTTTTGGTCAGTGAAAACCACACACTTAGTACCATATAGGTAGTGTCGCCAAATCTTTAACGCAAAAATGACTGCCCCAAGCTCTAAATCATGGGTAGTATAGTTTTTCTCTTGTATTTTGAGATGTTAGGAGGCATATGCGATGACCTTGTCCTGCTGCATGAGCACACAGCCCAGGCCACGGTTCGAGGCATCACAATATACCACAAAATCATCATTCCCATCGGGAGAGCAAGTACATGAGTGTTACAGAGCAGATTCTTAAGAGTTTGAAAGGATTCCTCTTACTCAAGACCCCAAGCAAAAGGTTTCTCTTTCTGAGTTAACGAAGTGAGCGGAACAACAATTTTTGAAAAGTTCGAGATGAATCGACGGTAATAACCCGCCAATCCCAAGAAGGAACGGATTTCAGATGCAGATTTAGGCGTACTCCAGTTCTTCACTGCTTCGATTTTGGAAGGGTCAACATGGATTCCTTGTTTACTAATGACGTGCCCGAGAAATTTGACCTCATTAATCCAAAACTCACACTTAGAAAAATTTGCGTATAAACGTTCACCTCGTAATAGTTCTAACATAAGGCGTAAATGTCGTTCATGATCAGCTCGAGTTTTCGAATAAATAAGGATATCATCAATAAAGACTATCACAAAATGATCCAAATAAGGTTTACAAACACGATTCATGAGGTCCATGAACACAGCGGGTGTGTTGGTCAGGCCAAAAGGCATGACCATGAACTCGTAGTGCCCATAACGAGTGCAAAATGCAGTTTTGGGGATATCTTCTTCGAGAACACGGAGCTGATGATAACCAGATCGAAGGTCAATTTTTGAGAAATAGCTTGCTCCTTGTAGTTGGTCAAATAGATCATTGATACGAGGGAGAGGATAACGATTCTTGACGGTGAGTTTGTTAAGTTCACGATAGTCGATGCACATGCAAAAAGAACCATCTTTCTTCTTGACGAATAGCACAGGAGCACCCCAAGGTGAGGTACTTGGACGTATAAAACCTTTATCGAGTAGTTCTTGCAGTTGACTAGATAATTCTTGCATCTCGGAGGGTGCGAGTCGGTACGGCGCTTTGGCAACAGGAGTCGAACTAGGTAGGAGATCAATACGAAAAATCGACAGATCGAGGAGGAGGAAGACCAGGAAGATCTTCAGGAAAGACATCAGGGAAATCACACACTACTGGAACATCACTTACGCTCTTTCCCTTGCACTTTTGTTCCACTTTGTGGGCCAAGAAGGCAAAGTACTGTTTACGTAAGCATCTATTCGCCTGAGTGCATGACATCAGCTTCAGTACTCTAGAAGGTTGATCTCAATAGACGTGCAAAGTATCACCGGACGGAAGAGGTAAACGAATGTACTTCTCGTGACAAGCGATTTCAGCATGGTTCTTATGCAACCAATCCATGCCGATTATGATATCGAAGCTACCCAATTGCATGGGTATAATATCAATAGTGAAAACGTGATCGTTAAGAGTCAGGGAACAATCACGGGGAATATAATCAACTAGAATAGACTTACCATCGGCAATCTCAACAGAGAACGACTTAGGTAGTTTAGAGTGTGCACAGTTTAACAAAGATTCAAATTTTACGCACACAAAGCGTTTGTCGGCACCAGTATCAAATAGTATCGAAGCGTAAAGATTATTAACGAGAAACACACCATTAATTACATCATTGTCGTTACGTGCCTGGTTTGCGTTGATGTTGAACGCTCATCCTCGAGCGGCTAGCTGTTGTTCTTGATTCAGCTGGGGACGTTGGGAACGGAGATGAGTGGTATCCCCACATTTGTAGCAGGCTCGCACATTGTTCATTGGTTTGGAGTTCTGAGGAGCTGGTAGAGCTAGAGCTGCTTGATGGACTTGATTGGCTTGACGGCAGTAAGGGGTTATGTGACCCTAACGATCGCAGTTGGTACACAGGCGACAGGCTACGCCGACGGGGTGATGATAGTTGCAAATGGCACACTTGGGATGAACCCCAATGTACGACTTCTTGGTGTTGTCTGGAGCAGGAGGGTTTAGGGTAGCAGCGGGCACAATAGCATTTCCAGCAGGGGTTGGATTCGCAGCAGGGACAATTGCATTGCAGCCAGAGTTTTGAGACTTTCGTTTCTTGTTCTTTCTACCGCTGGGCTACTGGGTAATCTGGTTAATAGGTTTCGAGGGAGCAGAGTTTCCAGACTGTTTATCACGAACACGGTTGTTGTTCAAGCTCGCTGCAAGACGGTAATCTTCCTCAATAGATCCAAGCTGAGCTGCTTCAATGGCATCGCGCATAGCAGGAGGTAACCCATGGATGTACTTAGTGATCATGCGTTTAGGAGTAGACACCAAGTGAGGCACAATGATGCTGAGTTGCTTAAAGCGGGTAGTATAAGCCAGATTGTCATCCCCAACTTGTTTCAGATGCCATAATTCGTCCTCAAGTTTCTGTTGCTCATGCGGAGGGCAGAATTCAAGCATCATCATCTCCCTAACCTCAGCACAGGGTAAAGCATATGCTTCCTCATTGGAGTGAATGTTCCTTTCATTGGTGCACCATTCTAGAGATCTTCCTTGAAACATGCCAGTTGCACTCCTAGTCTTTAGATGCTCAGGGCATTCACTGTTGATAAAAGTAACCTCGATGCTGTCGAACCACTCCAGCATTGCAGTCACCCCATCGCTGCCCGTGAAAGGCTTAGGGTTGCAAGAGACAAAGTGTTTGTAATTGAAGCTCACAGGCTTAGGTTTGTCTGCTTTAGAGTCAACAGAGGAGGGAGGTGTGTTTGATCCCTGGATTTCAGTCACAATCTTGGGAACAATGCGTGCAATCTGGTCGGCCATAAAAGACATCATCTTTTTCTGAGTGTTGGCCTTCGATTTCTTGCATGGGTTGTTAAGACGACCCGACGACATCTAAAGATTCAACAAGGAATCGGGTGAGACTCGATTATAGTTTCATGATTTTGTAGCATAGCACAATGTTTCACATGATCGCATAAAAGGCTCAAGTTATTTCACACAAGACATTCATCATGCTTAATCAAGTTGTTTCACATAGCATAACACGTTCAACATGTTTCACGTAGTTGATCTAGTTATTCACATAGCACAGACGTTCAACATGTTTCCCATAGTTTATCCAAGATTTCCACGTAGTATAACACGAATGAATAAAGCATCATAAATTTAGTTCGTTCCCGAGGGGTCATTATTATTTGTTTTAGATTTTAGAGATAGTACAATTCGTGCAAAAGTTTCGAAATTAATCAAGCATCAAGTATAAAACCACATGTAAACCGAGATAACATAAAAGATAGGCTCATAAAACATAGGATTGTTTCGGGTAGAGAAACGTCGACTAACCAAAGTAAATCGAGCCCCTTTCGAATCAAGGTAAAGTGCCTTGGCTTACTTAGACAAATATGTTCATCGATGTTAGGCCTACGGTATTTATCCTTTTGGTCAATACACGTCCTTAATTGATTGGAAGATTCGAGACTTTGGCGAGACTGAAAATCAAAGAGTGGGACTAGTTATCAAGATGTGAGTTTCACCTCTATCTTGGTAACAACGTACCCTAATAGTGTCGGTACCTATAAAAAGATAAGACCTACTAGATTATGAGATGGAAATTTCCCCTCAAGGTTTGGATGTCACTCCTGACTTGAGGGTAAATCCCGTGCGTGAATACTAACATTGCTGAGCAAAAGTCATCATCAAAGGCGGGAATCACCCATGTTTTGATGAGTCATTTCGAGAGTGTTTTCAAAGCATCCAAGTGTGTATTCTATTAGCTTTAGGAAAGGCATGTAAGTTTAATAGGGAAGTGTTGGTGGGAAGCATGTACGGTAGAATGCATAAGTTTTAAACAACAAATAAGAGTAAAAATTCCTAGAACTATAGACTAGGACAAAGCATTCCTACTTTTCCTAATTCCCTATAGTTATGGCTCTGATACCAATCTGTCACACCCCAACCGATAGCGGAAACATCGGGGCGCGGCACTATGCGAATCATATTGCTCAAGAAATTCCACAACACTATTTGTTTCGATATAGTTTAATCAAATTTCATAAAATAAGCCTAAAAATGTCAAACAGAATCCACAACCACAATAAGTATCCAAATATCATAACGATTCGAATATTGTTCAAATTATTTGATTAACTAAGATGTGTTTCTAAGCTTCATCCTAGCATGTTTTCCTTGAGTGCCAGCTACTATCAACCTGCAACATGTATTAAAATACAGTCAACAAAAATTTTGGCGAGCATACAAGTTTGAATACGTATCATAATAGTTTAAAAAAACAAACTCATATCCAACATGAAAACATATAATAAGTTTCACCATGCTAGTTTACGCAGTCCAAGTGATAGCCCAAGTTTCCCAACGCATTAAATGCCTTTCCCAATGAATAACGGGAGGTTAATGTCTCCTCCTAACAATACACCAAAGACTAACGGGGAGGTGCGTTACCCCTATAGTGCTACTATTTTTAAGGCGGAACTACACACATGGATTAAACGTTCACATAGCATAAAAGTCTCAAGTATCACAAGTTTCAAGTTTCATGTTTAATGCGGATAGAGTATGTTTCCAAACAAGTTTCAAGTGTCTTGATATAGAATACATGTTGCATCCCAAAAGTGTTTAAAGTAAAAAGGGATCGAGTATACTCACAGTGGGTGCTTAAACCAAACACTGTTAAGATTGGATCGAAGGGAGCGGTGGATCAGCCTCCGTGCGGGGAACAGAGCATAAGTCCTCTAAGAGCTGACTCGGTTGGGAACAGAGTGTCGAATGATGCGAAAATTGAGTAAAAGTGTCTGAATAGATACCTGAGCGGATGATTATCCGGACGGATGACCATTCGAACAAATGGCCATTCGAACAGTGGGTGTTTGTGTACTGATAATGTTTTCAATGTTTTGCTCATAGTGTCCTGTAAAACAAATAATTGCCATCATAATCAGAACATCTGGACGAATGGTCATCCGATCAGATGGCCATTCGGACAGACGATCAGTGTGCAAAGTTTCGTGAAATTTTCTAAGTTTCGAGTTAACGGAGACGGCGCAATGACGGGTTAAACAATGGAAACGTACCAAACCCAGCTCGCTCGACTGGCTGGGAACCACCCTTTCTCAAACCAACGAGCTGTTTCTGATGATGTTTTATGTTTGGACCCGTCAATCGGCTCGTTTTCCAGAGGAATCCAGTCTTCAAGTCGGCTTTTGACTAAGAAGAGAGTCGAAGTCCGTTTTGAGTCTGATTTCCACCAATGTTTTGTATAATAGTTGAAGAAAAGTTTGAAAATCAGTTGTAAAACGTGATGTTCCTCAAATCTGAGTCGAAAACATGTGAAATTCCATCAGATCTGGTGTGAAAGTGTGTTAATCTTTTAGATTCTGTTTAAAAGTTGTGAAAATCCTTTAGATCTGGGGTCGATCTTGATGAAATGATGTTCCACCATAGTTTGTACAAACATCTAAGTGGAAACCAACTCCAAGAGACCCAAATCAATTGATTTTCGTGAAAAAGTTGAAGTGTTTGTGAGATTTCGATGAAGACTATTGTGTAGAAGTGATAAATGAATGGAAGTTGTTGATGTGTGTAAAATGCAACATATTAATTACATCAAATGAGGTATAAAACTAACCCTTTTTTAGTACTAATGTTGGAAAAGTGTGCTTTTGTCTTCCTTTTGTATTTTCAGGACCAAATGAGCTTAAACGAACAAAAGAAACAAATACGCAACAAAAACTAATATAAATACAAAGAAAAGGAATAAACATGTCATGCCCGACCCTTCGACAACATCTCCACAAGCAAAAACAAGAAACAGAAGGCTGACCACGGCCCGTGCCCACTGGACACGGGGGCGTGGTCAGGTGTCTGCAGAAATGGACAAAGTTGTGGAAGCTTCTAGGCCCACCACGAGGGCGTGCCCAGCTCAGCACGAGGTGTGGTCAACGCTAAGATTCGCAGAATCTTGCAAATCTTGGTAGTACAGATACGCTTCTACACACGGGGCCGTGCCCAGCGAACACGGGGCCGTGTGGAGCCTAATGCAGACAATTGCAATTAATGAAGAAAGAGAAAAGGGTTGGCCACGGGGGCATGTCCAGTGGACACGGGGCCGTGGCCGGGCTTCTGTTCAGGCTATAAATAGGGGTGCTTGGCTCACTTCAAAGGCATCCCTTGGCAAACCACCTCTCTCCCACTTTGCCACCACTCCACCACCACTACAACACCCACATCCACCACCATCATCCATCATCCACCTTAGAGTATATGTAGTAGTCTGGGATCCAAGATTGATCGTAAGAGTTCTTGTCAATCAAAGGCCATGTTTGGCTAAGTCTCTTACATCACTTGGTGAAGACAGGCATTTAATGTATTATTTTTTATTTTTAATCTTTTCGCACTTTTTATTTGGTTTTGTATTAATGACTTTAATAACTAGTTTCTTATGTTAAAGGTGAAACTTTTTTATCATTTGTCCGTGGTGTCTTGGCATTACTTTATGGTCTATATAAAGTAAAAGATTTTCACCATTCATATCTCTACGGTCTATATAGAGATATGTTGGCTACCTGGTCGGGGGTTAAGGGAATGGTTTAGCAAGGTTCTTGCCTTGTTCAGTGTATAGATCCTGCAAGTACCTGGGTCAAGCTAACTTGGACCTCCTTCAATACCCACTGGTATTGGATGGCGGGGGTGCGAATGGCTTGATCCCCTCATATGTAAACTACTATTAATACATTAAACCGGCTACTTGGGATTGTATCCCTGCTGACTCAAACCACTTAGCCGAGGGTAACGTCACCTTCAAAAGAGGGGCCTACCACTTTTCGCATTAATAACTTAATTAATTATCTTTCAATATTCTAACCCTTTGGGATTGTATCTTTGCTGACTCAAACCACTGGGTTGAGGGTAACGTCACCTTCAAAAGCGGGGCCTACTACTATAACTAAGACAATCTCTTAAAAAAATGCAAAAGTGCGGAAATCATCAAAGGATACATTAAAGGCGAGTCGGATCCAAGTGATTCATCTTGTCTATCTATTTTTATTTTTGTTTTTATTTCAGCATTTTAAGTTTTTATTTTTCATGTTTAAAACCTTTTCCAAAAAATTTAGTTTGATTAGACGTTGAGGATAAACTGGTACTAAAAGCTCTTGTGTCCTTGGACGACCTCAGTATCTTACCAACGCTTACTACGCTCACGATGGGTGCACTTGCCCATGTGTGTGTTTAGTGTTAGTAGAATATCGTGTTTTATAAATTTAAAACTTGACTAATGTGTAAAATGGGCTTAAAATATTAATAAAAACATATCGCACCTAACGCACACCAAGTTTTTGGCGCCGTTTCAGGGGACACAAGGATTTTAAGAAAGCTTAAAATCGACGGCCTAATCGCTTTTCAAAACCTTTTTTAAAATTACGCGCACATTTTTACATTTTTTTGGTATTTTTTGCATTACAGTAGACTGAACACGGGGCCGTGCTGCATAAAAATTAACTAAACACCCAGATACAGAGTCTAAACACGGGGTCGTGCTCACTGAACACGCCCCCGTGCACCATAAAACCAGTTGCATTTTTTAAAACGCCCAGATACAGAAACTGAACACGGAGCCGTGCTCACCCGTGCTCAGCCTCTGTTTTCGTTTTTATTTTTGTTTTCTGGTCCCGAGACTCTGTTGTGGTCTGCTGAGTGATTCTTATGGATCAATACTCAGGAGGTTAAAACTACCACTATGAGGAGGATGATTATGAAGAAGAGTATTGTACCATTTGTGGTAATCCTCATTCGGTACAATATTATGACCTCTTTGAACCATCCCCTTCGTACACATACTATGAGGAGCCCAGGTACGAGCCAACCACTTCATACGCATACTATGAAGAGCCAAGGTATGAACCTTCTCCCTCATACTCATATCTTGATGAACCAAGTATGAGCCTTCATACTCATACTTTGAGGAGCAAAGTTATGAGCCTTCACCTTCATATACTTACTATGTGGAACCATGGCGTGAACAACCCACCTCATATGAGTATTATGAAAAACCAAGTTACGACCCTTATCCATCATATACTTTCAATGAGGAACAATGGTATGAACCATCTACCTCATATGAGTATTATGAGGAACCAAGGATCGAACTTCTGAACTCAAGCAGTGGGGATATTTATTCCGATCGCTTTGTCGAACCACCAACTATCTCCCCCGTAGCCGAAAAGATAATAGAACACCTTAAAACTATTGAGCACTATATAAAAGAAGCCCGCGCAAGGGAACAGGAATCCTGTGCAAGGGAGGAGGTAATTTATATCAAAGAAGTGATAGTTGAAGAGGTAAAAATGGAAGAACAAGTAAGTGAAAAACCGACACATGAACTAAACAACGAAAAAGGTGAGTCCGACAACGTTAAAATTTAAAAAGAGTCTAATTTTCAAGAAATTACCCTCTTGTCACCTTCTTTCGAAAACCATTGTTTAGTACCTACTCATTCTAAGTTTTTAAAAGAGTTAAACACTAACACTAAAATTGACGAAATGGTAAGCATTAAGTTAACAAATGATCAAACTACACTAATAAAAGATGATCCATTTGAAATTAACATTACACCGGTTCCATGTTTCTTTCAAAATTCCTTTATTAGTAATATTACAATTGATAAAGATCTTTGTGTTAATATAATGCCAAACTACATTTTCGAAAAATTAAGTATTGGTGATTTTTCTCCACTTCAAATACCCATTTTTCTATCTAATCGGAAAACAATAAAATCAATAGGAGTAGTTGAAGATGTGTTAGTCCAAACAAATCAAATGGTAGTCCCTACCGACTTCGTCATCCTTGATGACGCTCCACTCGTGTTGGGAGGACCTTTTGTGAAAACCCACAAAGCTTTGAAAAATCGGAAGCAAAACAATCTACCCATTCAATTAGGGGCATTCAAAAGAAGTGTCAATCTTGAGCGTTCAATGAAATATCCAATCGACAATGATGACCCCCTAATTGAAGATGAAGATGAGCCACCCGATACGGAAGAAAAAATCGACCACTTTGTTGAAGAAGAGGTAGCCATTGAACAAACCTTTTTGGTTCTTGACCAAAATGAGCAACCAAATAAGGAGTCTCCTAAAGACCCACCACTTGAGCTCAAAGAACTCCCTAAAGGTTTGGAATATGCTTTTCTCAACAAGGATGGTAAGTCACCTGTAATTATTTCGTCAAAATTAACTAGTGTAGAAAAAGAAAAATTAATCACGCTTTTGAAAAAACACAAAAACGCGATCGCTTGGAAGCTTGTAGATGTTAAAGGAATAAGCCCTTCCATGTGCACGCACAAAATTTTAAAGAATGATGACTATAAATCAGTAATACAACCACAACGTAAAGTAAATCCAAACATCCAAGAAGTGGTTAAAAATGAAGTCATCAAATCACTTGACGTCGGACTTATCTACTCGATTTCCGATAGTCATTGGGTAAGTCTCGTCCAAGTAGTTCCTAAGAAAGGAGGTATGACGGTGGTCACTAACGAAAAAAATGAATTAATACCAACTAGAACCGTCACCGGATGGAGAGTGTGTATTGATTATCGTCGATTAAATGAGGCAACAAGGAAAGATCATTTTCCCTTACCCTTTATTGATCAAATGTTAGAAAGATTATCCGGTCACAAATTTTATTGTTTTTTAGATGGTTTTTCAGGTTACTTTCAAATACCGATAGCACCCGAAGACCAAGAAAAGACAACATTCACATGTCCCTATGGAACTTTTGCTTATCGATGCATGCCTTTCGGTCTATGTAATGCCCCCGCAACTTTCCAACGTTGCATGGTGGCCATCTTCCATGACATGATAGAAAAGACTATGGAAGTCTTCATGGACGACTTTTCTATCTTTGGATATTCATACGACCAATGCCTTGATAACCTTGAACGAATGCTATCCCAATGTGAGGAAACTAACCTCGCCCTTAATTGGGAAAAATGCCATTTCATGGTAACGGAGGGAATAGTACTCGGTCATAAAATCTCAAGCGAAGGAATGGAGGTTGATCGGGCTAAAATAGACACTATTTCCCGATTACCACTCCCATCCTCCATTAGAGCCATCAGAAGTTTCCTAGGACATGCCAGATTTTATAGACGATTTATTAAATACTTTGCCAAAATCTCAAGACCTTTAACAAAATTACTTGAAAAAGATGCTCCTTTCATCTTTGAGAAGGATTGCAACCAAGCATTTCTAACGCTAAAAGAAAAGTCAATGCACCTATCATGATAGCGCCTGATTGGAAACTACCTTTCGAAATCATGTGTGATGCAAGTGACTTTGTATTTGGAGCCGTCTTGGGACAAAGAAAAGATAAGCCTTTTCACCCAATATATTATGCTAGTAAAACACTTAACGATGCACAAGAAAATTACACAACAACTGAAAAAGAATTACTAGCTGTAGTATTTGCTTTTGATAAATTTCGTTCTTATCTTGTTCTTTCTAAAACGATAGTTTATACAGACCATGCAACCATTCGTTATCTCTTTAAGAAATAGGATGCCAAACCACGTTTGATCAGATGGATTCTACTCCTCCAAGAATTCGACATTGAAATAAAAGAAAAAAGAGGAGCAGAAAACACCGCTGCAGATCATCTATCCCGCTTGGAAGATCCAGCTTTGGAGGCAACTAGGGACGAGCTAATAAACGAAAAATTTCCAACGGAGTCCTTAGAAATGGTGGAATACCGAGAAAAGCCATGGTACGCCGACTACGCTAACTGCTTAGCTAGTGGAATAGTCGCAAAAGCATGGTCGCATCATCAAAGAAAAAAAATTCTTTGCCAATGTAAAACATTATTTTTGGGAAGACCCTTATCTTTTCAAAATATGCGCCGACCAACTCATCCGACGATGCGTACATGATGGTGAAGCAAGAAGAATTCTCCGCCATTGTCATGAAGGTCCATACGGAGGACATCATGGTGCCGCTAGTACCGCACGAAAGGTATTTGATTCAGGATTTTATTGGCCAACCATTTATAAAGACGCCAAAAGTCTTATCAAGACATGTGATGCATGCCAACGATCAGGTATATTTCTTCCAAAAATGAAATGCCACAAAATAGCATTCTTGTTTGTGAAATTTTTGATGTATGGGGACTCGACTTTATGGGACCTTTCCCACCGTCAAAAGGAAACAAATACATACTTGTGGCAGTGGATTACTTGTCAAAATGGGCCAAAGCCGAAGCTCTTGCAACAAATGATGGAAGAGTCATGGTAAGATTCCTGAAACGATTATTTTCTCGTTTTGGAACTCCAAAAGCATTAATAAGTGATAGGGGTACCCATTTTTGTAACCATCAACTTGAAATTTTTTTAACAAGATTTGGGGTCTATCACCGGATCTCAATAGCATATCATCCACAAACAAATGGACAAGCCGAAGTGACTAATCGAGATTTAAAAAGAATACTTGAGAAAACCGTAGGGTTAAATAAAAAGGAATGGGCCGATAAATTAGACTACGCTTTATGGGCTTTTCGAACTGCATATAAAACAACCATAGGTACCACCCCATATAAGCTTGTCTATGGAAAAAGTTGTCATTTTCCAGTAGAAATAGCACACAAAGCCTACTGGGCAATAAAAACGTAAACTTAGACATAGAAATTGCCGGTAAAAATCGATTTTGTCAATTAAATGAATTAGACGAACTAAGGAATCACGCATATTCCAACTCTGAAATTTATAAGGAAAGAATGAAAATTTTGTATAGGATCGTTTTCAGACCCGAACGAGTCGATCAGAAGAGTTTATCTCTAAACGAAAGGCGGAAACAAACGTGTAGAGTTCAATTCAGCAAGATTCACACTATAAACTGTTGTATGATTGATTTCAAAAAGATTTACAACCTGACAACACTTCGGCAGCACTTCGTTGCACAAGCCGGAAAGTTAGAAATGAAATGAACATGAGGGTATTTATAGGAAGGACCCTTCCGTTTGAAGGTGACATGACACACTTCAAACGGAACCCATTTCAAACGGACATGCATGTTCAAACGATACACAAATTCAAACGGATCTTTCATGTCAAGCTAATCTGTTTTGTCTTCTAGTGATGTATACTTCCATGATGCAATGGATGATGTCATCTGTATGATGTCATCATCAACAATGATGACATCACTCTTGTTCCAAATCACAACGAACCCGAGACTCGATATAAGACGAAGACGACAGATGAATGCACTAACAGACTCCCCCTCAGATGTTGATGAGTCTTAAGTGTCGAGTCTTCACAATCTTCAGTCTTTATCAGTCTGAACGCTCTTTGAAATATCTCACAATGAAAGCATCCTCAAACTCTATCTCTTTCTCCTCTTCAGCATCAACAGACTACCCACGAACAATCTCTACTCGAATGTCTTCAGACTCCCCCTTCGATATGCTGGGATCACAGTCTGGCATGTTGAAATCACAAAGTCTTCAGGTATCGGAACCTGGCTCTCTATCACTTAGAAACCTGCACATTCTCTACCTCACAATAAATTTTCTGATGATAACTTGTAAAAACAATCTCACCAGCTAATGAACCACTTGCAGGAATTATACAATCAAAGAATGATTTTACAATGTTAATCTTTGATGAACCACTTGAAGATATATTATTTTTATTTTCAAAAACAACACACTCTCCCAAACCATTTGCTCATCATGTTTAGCGCTTGGAATTTTGAAAATTAGCTCTCCAATACCAGTTATCGAAAATCTTTTTGGATTTAAAAAAAAAAAATGAAATGCAGTAAAGAAATATTTACAAACATTATTTTTGTGAGTTTGTGTAAGAGGATCATATCAGTTTATGTGACCAATCACTAACACCGTTAAGCTTTAAACATTTTTAGCTCTAAACGATTCACGTTGATTGACGATATTGTTGTCCACTTAAACTCAAACTAAAAACTTTCGAGATGCTTACCGATACGTTAAGGTATATTAATTTTGCACAAAGTTCTTATGGACCCCACGATCTCAGCATATCCCCTCATCATGCAATACACTAACTCGAGTAATGCTTTTAAACTTTTATCAACTGTGATTTGTGCGAAAACAAAGCAGAATGTTTAAACATTAACAATCAGGTCGATACTTCCGTATACGCCGAGAAAGTCCAATGTTTAAACAAAATAAAAAAATAAAAAAAATTGAAGTTGTTTAGGCTTTAACCACCAGGTCGATACTTCCGTATACACAGAGGTGATCCAAAGCTTAAACGAAACACCAAAGAAAATAAAGCAGAACGTTTAGGCATTAACATCCAGTTCGATACTCACGTATACGCAGAGGATGTCCAATGCTTAAACAAAATAAAGAAATAAAACAAGTTTAAATTTTTGCAAAATACAATGCACAAACACAATGATTTTTTCAGCAAAGTTGTGAAAATTCACAGACTTAACCAGTTTTATGTCTTTCGACAATCAGCGATTACTGAGTAGGCACATAATCAAGAAGGACAAAACTAAGTACTATGCTTTCAACCGCATTTCCCACTAGAACTAGGCTTTTTGCTTTAGGTTTGTATCGTTATCGCAAATCTACTAGTCTAGCTGAGCCTATCGTCACATCTTTAGTAAGATCGTTTATCACATTTTAATTTTCCATTTCTCTAGCATGCTGTGATAGTCCACTGATTTACTATCATTTCCTCTTTTCTCAACAAAACTCATTTTTGAATTTTATCATGTTTTTGCCTTTTTTTTCAAATTTTCAAATGTTTTTGGATTTTCAGAAATTTCTACTCCCCCTAAAATGCAAACACATTTTAGGAAATTTGAAAACAAACTATACAGTAAAGTGACAACCGATATCGAATTGCGTCAATTCGCCATTCACTTGGCATAAACAATCAAAACTCCCCCTTACAACAAACTATTTTCTCATAATGATTTCAAAACACTTAAGTTTGTTTTAACCAAAATGATTTTTCCGGAAAATAAGTTTTGTTGATTTTACCACTTGAAGGTTAGGGAATGATCATCTTGTTTCTCAATCATTTGTAGAAAATCAAGTACAACTTAATGTCCCTGATTTACCACTTGTAAGTCGAAAACCTTCTTCAACCACTACTCACCAACTATAACCTCATGTAAATCAAAATATAACTATATAAAGATATCACCTGTATATTTACCAATCAAACATATCAAGAATGATGCCGATTCCTGCTCCACTCTTACCAACCTGGGAGCTCCGGCAAGTCAGATTTTCAAGTAAAGAACACAGACACCCAAACCAGACCAGCTTTGGGTGTAATCTTCTCAACTTCACTAGGGGTTGGGCTGTAAGTAGCCTTCTTTGATTCGTAAAATTCTTTTACCCCTTTAACCTTCCCATTGACCATTTTTCCAAAAATTTTCTTTACATTCCAATTAAACGCTTTTTCAACATCAAATTCATTCTTTTCAGAATAAAATTGATTTGAGATCTCAACCTTTCCAATTTTTGTTTTAAAATTTTCAGTCCTCAATGGTGGAAAGTTCTCATCATCCATCGGAGGAACTGAGTTTTCTCTTTTTACCTCAACCAGTGGCTCCTCCGATTTTGTGGAATCAGATTCATCGCCAGATTTTACCTCTGATTTCTTAACAACCCAAGCTTGGTTGTCAAGGTTTCCCCTCTTCTTGTAAAACCTTTTCGAACACTCACCAACCTCATATGTTGAATTCTTAAACACTTTAAATCTTTCAGTTGGTGGTTCAGCTTTGTCAACAACTACTTCTTTAAGTTTTTCTGAGATTCCCTGTTTTGTTTTTGTAGCTTGAAGACAGTTCCATGCAATATGACCAACTTCATTGCATCTGTAACAGGTTCTTGTCTCTTTCCTTTGAAAAGCTCCATACTTCATCTTTTCAGCAAGAAACTCCTGGTTTGACTGTTTCCAGAATGAGCTCTTTGCTTCTTCTTCATGGCTAGTTCCTGCAACATATGTCATTTTTGATTTAAAATCTCGAACATATTTTTCATTTTTATAGTTTTCAGGTGGAATAAAACCAAGACCTTTCTTTTTGAACTTACTATTATGGTTTGGTTTCTTTCGAAATTGTAACCCATTTTCTTGTTTAACCGTTGTTGAAATCCTGAAGTGTATTTTTTAGGTTTTTCAGTAAGATTTAAATCTTTTATTTCAGAAATATTAATTTCTGTCATTTTGAAAACCTTTTTGATCATTTCAAATCGAACACTTCTTATTGGAAATTCTTTATCAAAATATAATTTGTCAGAATCATTCAAAGTATATGCAACTTCAAATGTTTCATCATTCAAATTAGATTTTGACAAAAAAAATTCTTTACTATACACCCGCTTTCCCGACGATTTTGAACTCTTGACAGACGAACTCGAACTCCTGGACTCAGACATTGACTCGGACTCCTCATCCTTATCTAACACCTGATTGACCATCCTTTTTATTAACTCAGACTCATGATCTATGTCGGACGCTGTGAACGTGATATCAATATTGTCTGGTAATATGTCGGTTATCTCGGACTCCAACTTTATATTGACTGCCTTTTTTACTTGCTCCTCATTTGGTTTTCTTGACGAATACCCTTCCCAAATTGGGGGCGGACACTTGTTAAACTAACACTCTGTTTCTTACCAGTATCCTTTTTCTTCGACTTCTTTTGATCTTCATTAAACGCTTCAAAACCTTCAACCGTTGGATAAATTCTATCAATTATGTAATCACAACTTGTATAACTTCGCAGCAATCTTCTGATTCTTTCATTTTCAGCTTTCTTAGTTTCCAACTCTTGCTTCCATTTTGCACATTCTTCGATGTAAAAATTTATCTCTTTCTGCTTTGACATCATGGTAGCATTCAACATTTTCAAAGCTTTCTCTCTTTCAGAATTAGTCTTTTCCAGACTATTCACAGTTCTGTTCAATACATCATATGACTCTTTCAAATTTTTTACATCAAACAACAACTGTTCTTTCAACTTTTCTAACTCACTAAACCTCTCATCTTTTTCTATACATTGTTTAGATGACTCTAAACAAGTAAGAGAAGGTTTTGTGACTTCGACTATCTTTTCTATCTCCACCATCTTTTCAACTTCAACTATCTTTTCCACTTCCACTATTTTCTCAATCACTTTGACTTCCTTCAATTCTTTTGCAGCTTTTCTCTCTTTGAGTTTCTTCAATTTATCTGCAAAATAAAATTCAAAACAGTCAGAAGATAAATGAGATTTTCCAATGTTTATCTGTTCAACTTCTTCATCATCATCACTAATATCTGTTGAACTGTTTTTAGAAGAAACAGATTCTTCATCTTCACTTTTCTCATCATCAGATAATACAGCCATCCATTCCTTTATCAACTCTGGCTTTTGCACAATCTGAGCAATAAAAGCTTTAACATTAGGATCAGATGGAATGTACTTGTCCCAGTTAAAACCTTCAGCCACTTTCTCATCATCTTGATCAATAATGCCATAGTAAGCCTTCTTGTTTGCATCTTCGATCATTTTACCATGTGCCGTTTGTGAATCTTTTTGTTGATGTGGTAGATGAGTGATTTGTTGATATATGGACTTCTTATAATAATCATCTTTTCCAAAAGGATCCTTTACTCCTCTTGGTTCCTGATTCTTGCACTCTCTTTTAAAATGTCCTTTCTCCCTGCAACGAAAGCAGACAACTTTAGATTTATCAAAACCTAAATTTGAAAGATTTGCATCCAAGAAATCACTTCTTCCTGTAATCATTCTAAATTTTTCTGCTCTCCTCAAAACACTAGCTAATGCCCATTTAATGTCCATCAGTTCCAACTCCTCTGCATCGATTTGGTCATAATCTTCCTTTGTGAGCATTGGATTACCAATTTTTCCGGCAATCAACCCTTCATAAGATTCTAATGCAGTGACCAGTAATCCCATATGACTTTTCACAACTTCTTCAGAATAATTTTGTCCATTTTGAAGATGTAAAGCCACATTACACTGAATCAGATGCCCATTTCCAACAGATGCACTTTGAACACTTGGAGAATTCACATTTGAAAATCCACTAGTATTGATTGAGCTTTGACTGCTTGTTCCGGATGAATTTCCTGCACTAAATGCTGTTTGGATTTTTGGACTCACTTCAGCTGTCTGAACATTTCCTTTATAATACAGCTTGATATCTTGCTGATTACTTGAACTGTTCATTCTGGCAATTTTCTACTGTTCAAGATCCTGTGCCTCCAGCTTTTCAATAAACTGAGCAATTGATAATCTGCTAAACTATCCAGAATTTTTCAGAATCATCAGATATGTACCCCATTCCTTTTGTGGTAATGCATCAGCAAGCTTTTCTACCCATTCTGCTGGAGTTTTTGTAATCTTCAACTGTGACATGGTGCGTACAAGATGACAATATCTCTCAATGAGAGTCTTTGTTGTCTCACCAGGCATACAAGTAAACAATTCAAACTCTTTTTTTAACAAAGCTGCTTTACTCTGTAGTATTTCTGTACTTCCTTCAAATTTCTTTTTAAGAGCTTCCCAAATAGAATAAGCACTGTCATCATGTTGAAGCAACACAAATATTGTCACACCCTGGCTTTGCGGAAGCGTGGTTAATTTGGTGTGACTTCTTAATACCATAGCTTAATCATAACCAAGCTATATGAATTAAAAACATGCAAGATCATCCATTAAGTTTTGATAACCAAATACAGTACCATTGTTTTAACGGGAACATACCCCAACAACCATAACCTTGTTCAACAGACATTACAAACTTAAACATAATATAAACATGGTTTAAGGATTGTGTCTTGTCCAGGAAAGAGACACATCCCCTAAACCCCGGATGACCTCGGAAACTAGTGCAGCGGAAAACATGCCATACCGTGCCAGATCTCGTTAATTTCCTGAAATACATGTAAGTTGAAAAATCAACAATAATGTTGAGCGAGTTCATGTGTAAGCGAGTAAGTAAACCTTTGTGAGTATAAAAATAGTCGTGGTATGTAGCCAATAAGGGGACTTGTGATCACCAATGGTTTGCAAGGCCACTGATATATGTGAAGTGCAAATAGGGAGACTCAAACCTAGCAGATTTCGCCACGGCATTAGTATGTGGACAAAGTCACCCCAAGGTCCGTTTCTAGTTTGGCCTGGGGCTGGGCTCGCTACACCCAGATAGATCTACCGCTCCTGTCCCTCGGTCCCGACATGAGGACTAATGGCCTCATATTGCTCCTACCCACTCACATGATCTGAGTAATAAACCTCCTTACGCTAACCATACCGTGTATAAAGTACTCGTAATCATAGTAACATGTATTTCACCCCCGCAGTTAAGAAAACTGAAAACAGTTAGAGAAAAGGGGGACATGAACTCACAGTCGGTGCGTCTCTACCAAGTACTCCAAATCAGAAAGCTGTGCGACGACCTACAAGTGCTAATTCTATTAGACGGACGGCCGTGCCTTAGCTTTATAGTTTAAGTTTTTGGGAAATAGTTAGACAACTATTTCGTGTTTACATTTTGTATATACTTGGTAGTTATTCTCCTTCCCAAGGATGGGGGATTCAATACATGTGCGTTCCAATCATATTTCCGTAAGTTCGTAAGTTACGTTTTAACAATCGAGTGGTAATATAATTACCGATGTAACTTATATATTCATGGTGAAAGCGTTCGTATTATTTGGGATTCGTTAACGTTCGTAAATATTATTTTTACTCTAAAAAAAATAATATCTATGTATTTTCACAAAATAATCATAAACAGTGTGTGAAAATATATTTATCACGTTAAGTTTTGTGAAAATCCCACCTCCGAATATTTAGTAAATAAAGTCATGGCGAAATTTATATTTGAAAACATATCCAAAAATAATTCTAACACTTGTAGTGTAATAGTTCTAAGTGTTAGGTTTTTAGGAAAATTTCGCCAGAGTTTCCTCTGTAACTGGAGGTGGCCACGCTTTCAAGCATATCATTTTCTTTTTCAAATCAAATCAATAATCTTCTCAACGTCATCAAACAATATTTCAACATTTTAATTAGTCAAAATATACAAATTGCGTATATTACATGAACTTGTAGTTTTTCCGAGAATATGAGGTAAATCTCATTACCTTTAGTGGATCTTTATTTAAATAAAGCCGGTTTCGTAAAGGTCTTGTTTTTAGAGAAGTTCCGTCCTTACAACTTCTTGTCCATTTTTACAAAGATAGTTATTTTGTCGAAATTTGTGTTACACAAGTGTTTACACACTTGTGTGTTCTAAATATCCTACTTGTTATTGTAAGATCCGTCTTTTAGAAAACATGATTTCTTTAACGCTTGGTCCTTTGAAAGTACCACTTGCAGATACGTAGATCTGCTAGTTTTAAACACTATTTTGCAAGTAGAAATACTTTTACACAAGTTCATGTTTTATGTGTGGTAGAGTTTCACCTTTTAACCCTTGTATCTTCTAATATAACCTTATGTCATGATCCAAGAACATGACTACATCGGGTTAAATGGTGATCCGAGCTACCACATCATAGATCGGGTCTAAATAAACACAACTTTCAATTACTACAACATTTACACAACACATGAGCTATTAACCACCATTTTTAGAGTTTTAAGTAAACTTTAAAGCATCAACTTGTAAGATTCCGAGTTTTAACCGATAAAAATCCTTTTAACCACTTTAGAATGGTTCAAATACGAGTTTTAAGTATTATACCTCTAGCTCAAGCCTAGGGAAGAATCTATGCGCAAAAGAGGTGGATAAAAGCTAGAGAAAGAGGTCCTTCGTGTTCCGCTTGCTCCAAGCTTCCTAATACGAGACCCTTGATGCTTGTATGAACTTGGAATGTGATGAACCAAACTTGAAGATGGATGTAGGGGATGGGGGGTGTTCGGCCGAGAGTGTAAGGGAGAGGGAGAGAGAGTTGAAGTGTTGTGATGAGTGTGAATGATTATGTTATGTAAACTCATGATCTTATAGACTAAACACAAGTGTATTATCCAATGGACTTTGTGTTAACTAGATATTAAACAACTTAGATTATAAAAATCAATAAGGTACAAATGTGTCCCCCTCTAATGGGGACGGTTATGAATGGGGGGGGGTACCTTGTTCGATCTCAACTAGATGGTTAGGAAGTAATTAGTTAAGTTAAGTGTTTTAACTCGGTTACTTGTATGTTATGTGTTATAGCGGGTGTTAGGGTATGCGGGGACCCTAATTGGCTCAGAAAAAGATAAATAGTGAAAATAACAATATTTTCATGTTTCGGGTAACGCCCGGTTGTTCGGTTGGATAGTAATCCGTTAAAGTGTTATCAAAGCTTTTAAAGTGTCGTTATTATTACTTTTAGTGACACAGCTTATTCCTGACACTTTGGAAAGTGTCTAGTGTTATTTTTCTCATATTTTGGCACTTTACTAGTCAGCTAGAAGCTGGATTATTTATCAAAGTGCTGTGTTTTGTGCTTAGAGCACGTTTTAGGCACATCCAGTCACTGTAGCTTATTCCTAGAGACGCAGTTCCACAACCCTTGTATCCCTACACTCACCACTAGTGTAGCAAAATATCTCTGGCTCATACAAGCCTTAGAGGCAGTGTTTGCCTGATGCTGGCTTTATCAGCATGTTCAGTAGGTTATCCGATGGTGCTACTGTGCTTTTTGTGCATCATGTTTGTCACTAAGGTGCCGTATGTAAATAATGTAGTGACGATAAGTAAAGTATGATGCAAGTAAGTACATGTATCAGATATCAAGTAGCAGTTCATCAGCTAGTTTCAAACAAGCACAGTAATTAAGCAGTAATTAATCATTAATTAAGTCGTACGGATACCTGGTTTAGTGCGGGTTGTCACATTCTCCCCCCGTTAAATAAATTTCGTCCCGAAATTTAAGTTCTGCTTGTAGATGCAGGGTTCTTAGGAAAAAGGTGGGGGTATTTCTCTTTCATCCGGTCCTCACGTTCCCAGGTGAACTCAGGACCATGTCTGGCATTCCAACGAACTTTGACGAGCTTGACACTGCTCCGGCGGGTCTTGTTAACTTTCCAATCCGTGACCTCAATAGGTTCTTCAACGAAGTGGAGCGTGTCGTCAATATGAATCTCGTCGATGGGAATGGCAACGTCAACTTGAGTTGGACTTTTCTTTAGATTGGATACATGAAATGTATCGTGAACACCATTCAGTTCAGCAAGTAGGTCCAACTTGTATGCTACCAGTCCTATTCTTTCCAGAATTCTGAAAGGACCAATGTAGCGCGGATTTAACTTCCCACGCTTCCCAAAGCGTGCCACCCCCTTCCAGGGTGATACTTTCAATAACACCATTTCTCCAACTTGGAAATCCACATGTTTCCGGTTTGGATCCGCATAGGCCTTCTGTCTGTGGCGAGCTGGTTCGATGCGTTTAAGAATTTGCGCAATCTTGTCTGTCGTCTCTTGGACGATTTCGGGACCAGCAAGCTGCCTATCACCTGCGTCAGCCCAACATAAGGGTGATCGGCACTTGCGTTCGTAAAGGGCTTCAAATGGCGCGACACCAATACTGGTGTGGTAGCTGTTGTTGTATGAAAACTCGACCAAAGGTAAATGTTTATCCCAGCTACCGCCCAAATCCATATCACACGCCCTTAGCATGTCTTCCAAAGTCTGTATCGTTCGCTCGCTCTGGCCATCAGTTTGCGGATGAAACGCAGTGCTCAGATTCAATTGTGAGCCAAAAGCTTCTTGGAAGGATTGCCATATCCTTGACACAAACCTTCCGTCTCTATCAGAGACGATCGAGAGAGGCACTCCATGACGTGCGACGATCTCTCTCATGTAAATTTCCGCAAGTTTACTAGTGCTGTCTTTCTCCTTGATTGGCAGAAAGTGTGCGGACTTTGTTAGGCGGTCAACTATTACCCAAATCATATCATGGCCTCTTGGCGTTCTTGGCAATTTTGTAACAAAATCCATTGAGATTTGTTCCCATTTCCACTTGGGAATCTCAGGTTGTTGCAGCAGCCCTGAAGGCTTCTGGTATTCCGCTTTAACCTTAGCGCATGTTAAACATTTGCTCACATAAACAGCAACATCGCCTTTCATCCTAGGCCACCAATAATAATCTTTGAGATCCTGGTACATCTTATCCGCTCCAGGATGGATAGAGTACCGTGATTTGTGAGCTTCATCGAAAATAACCTTCCTTAAATCACCAAACAGAGGAACCCAAATCCTTTTCTCAAAACATAATGTTCCTTCCTCGTTTGGTACCAAAAGCTTCTCCATCCCATGGAGATATTCTTCTTCAAGATTCCTTTCCTTGAGAGCTTCCTTCTGCGCGGCCTTATGGGCTTGATTCTCTCTTTATGACTTAGGGCATCGGCGACTACATTCGCCTTCCCTGGATGATACTTTATCTCGCAGTCGTAGTCGTTCAACAATTCAATCCATCGTCTTTGCCTCATATTCAACTCCTTCTGGTTGAATATGTGCTGTAGGCTCTTGTGATCTGTGAAGATTGTACACTTCGTACCATAAAGGTAGTGTCTCCAGATCTTTAGTGCAAATACCACTGCGCCAAGTTCCAAATCATGTGTGGTATAGTTCTTTTCGTGCACTTTCAGTTGACGCGATGCATAAGCAATAACCTTTTGGCGTTGCATCAACACACAACCTAATCCTTGACGCGATGCGTCGCAGTATACCACAAAATCGTCAGTACCTTCCGGTAGTGCTAAGATTGGTGCATTGCAGAGCTTATCCTTCAGTATTTGGAACGCTTCTTCTTGTTTGATTCCCCAATCAAACTTCTTATCTTTCTGGGTGAGGAGCGTCAATGGTTGAGCGATTTTCGAAAAATCCTCGATGAACCTTCGATAGTAGCCAGCCAAACCCAAGAATTGTCGAATCTCGGTTGGCGTCTTTGGCACTTCCCAATCCTTGATCGCCTCGATCTTGGTTGGATCCACATGGATTCCATTTCCATTTACCACGTGCCCAAGGAATTGGACTTCACGTAGCCAAAATTCGCACTTGGAGAATTTGGCATATAGCTGTTCCTTCTTCAGTAGCTCTAGAATGGCTCTAAGATGCTGCTCGTGTTCAGCCTTCGTCTTTGAATAAATTAAAATGTCATCGATGAATACAATCACGAACTTATCCAAGTACGGTTTGCAAACTCTATTCATTAGATCCATGAATACCGCAGGTGCGTTTGTCAAACCAAATGGCATAACGAGGAACTCGTAGTGTCCATAACGAGTTCTGAAGGCTGTTTTCGGAATGCTTTCCTCTTGTATCCTTAACTGATGGTATCCAGATCGAAGATCGATCTTTGAATAAAAGCTTGAGCCTTGCAGTTGATCAAACAGATCATCGATTCTTGGCAGAGGGTATCTATTCTTGATTGTCAGCTTGTTCAGCTCCCGGTAGTCGATGCACATACGAAAACTACCGTCCTTTTTCTTGACAAACAGGACCGGAGCTCCCCAAGGAGAGAAGCTTGGTTGGATAAAACCCTTGTCTAATAACTCTTGGAGTTGTGTCGACAGTTCCTGCATCTCAGACGGAGCAAGTCTATAAGGTGCCTTAGCCACAGGCGCGGCGCCTGGGACTAAATTAATGTGGAACTCTACTTGCCTCTGAGGTGGCAGTCCCGGCAAGTCTTCTGGGAAGACTTCTGGATACTCCCTTACGACAGGGATGCCTTCGATTCTTGGCTCAGCAGCCTTCTTATCCACAATGTGTGCCAGAAAAGCAGCACATCCTTTCTGCAAACACTTCCTTGCTTTCAAGCAGCTGATAATCCTCAACGGCGTCTCACGCTTCTCTCCATGAACCACAATGGTCTCACCATCACCGGTTGGGATACGAACAACCTTTTCGTGACAAACTATCTCAGCTTTGTTGCCTGATAACCAATCCATTCCTACTACCACGTCGAAGCTTCCCAACTGGACTGGTAGTAGATCTAAAGCAAACTCACGCTCTCCTAATTCGATCACACAACCTCTGATAACTTCATTGGCTTCTACTAACTTCCCATTGGCCAATTCGATCGAGTAGGGAATATCTAACTTATTAGCGGCTAGACCAAGCATACTCTTAAATTCTAACGATACGAAGCTATAATCGGCACCAGTATCAAATAAAACGGATGCATAGCGTTGGTTCACAGGGAACGTACCAGTAACAACATTGGGGTCCTGGCGCGCTTCCCTTGCTTCGAGTTGGAACACTCTTCCACGGGCTTGGTTTAACTCTGGGCAGTTCTTCTTAAAATGCCCGATATCACCGCAGTTATAGCATCCAAGTCTTTGCCCGTTTCCACCAGCTTGATCATTCCTCTGATTACGATTCACAGCGCCCGCTTGGTTAGCATTGTTGCCTCGATTTCCGTCTCCTCCATTGTTCCCCTGTGGGCGATTTCCAATACCACCACGGTTATTATTTCTATTTCCAAATCCTCCCTGGCCTCCCCGGCCAGCACTAGCCCAACAAGAATCTTTCGAGTGGCCCAGCTTTCCACATGCTTCACATATTTTCACATTACAATGCCCAGTATGGTGGCGTTGGCAGGTATTGTTGGTGCATGTTTGTTACAACAGCTTAGATTTTGGTCTTTGGATATCTTGTAATTAGTTAAACGATAAACAGTTAGCGGGTTTAGCTTTGTAATAGTTAGTTGTAATGTTTGGGCTAAACAAACCCATACTTATGGGGATGTGGGGCGAATTGGGCTTGTCCAATTCGCAGTCCATGATGTTTAACCTTGGCCCAAGTAGTAACCTTGTGTTATATAAACAAGGTTAGGCTTTAGGGTTCAGGTTAATCAGCCAAAACAGTTTGTGTGAGAATTTCGTGAGAGTGCTTAGGGCTTGGACGAAATTGTGTGATTAGGGTTTAGATTGATTGTAATTCTTGAGTGATTGATAATCAATAGAAACCCAGTTTGAAAGTGATTTGCTGTTTCTGTTCTTCTACTTGTTTCTGTGATATTCTGATCAAGAGGATTCCGCACTCTTGATTAGAAAGACAATTCTGTTGAAGATCCACACGAATAGGGGACCTACAATTGGTATCAGAGCATTAGGCTCTTGAAGGCTCGGTTCAGAATTGTTCTTGGAGAAACAGGGAGATTTCGAAATTTTTGAAATCTGATAAAATTAGGGTTTTGAAAATTTTCGAAATTTTTGATAAAATTTTCGAATTTGTTTGGTTGTTTTGATATTCTGGTTTGTTTGATTGGTGTTTTACAGGATTTCTGGACAGATTCTGCTGATTCTGGAGAAGTTTTCGGCTGATAGACTTGAAGATTCGAAGACTGTTCTTCGTGTTTTTAGATCAGTTCTTGATAATTTTCGAAATTATTGTGCTGATTTGGTGTTTTGATTTTGCAGATTTGTGTTGGAGAAGAGATAGAATCATCAAAATTTTCGAAAAGATTAAGTTTCCAGAAATACAGACCAGCGAATTTACAAGACCTGCGAATTTAACTGATCCAGCATATTTACCAGCGAATTTGTGACTTAACTACTCGGTGACCGGCGAAGTTAAATCCAAAGGCGACTTTGGTAACCGTGAAATTTTCCACAGCGAAAATATTACGGTTTTCGGCGACTTTACAGGTCGTCGTAATCGCGAAACTGAGACAGCGAACTTAAGCAGCGAACTTGATTTTTCAGCGAATTTAAGCAGATCAGCGAAATTAACAGAAAAACCAGCGAAATTAACAGCCTAGCCAGCGAATTTAGCAGCATATTTAAGGGGTGGAATTTTCGTTGGGAAGCGTCGAGAAAATTTCACAGTTTTGCAAATAGAAATTGATCCGTAGCACGTTAGACAGAACTGTTTGGACCGTTGAATTCCTTGGATTTAAAAAAAAAAAAAAATCCCGAATACGGTTTTTGACATTATATATCACTGGAATCGTAATTTCGAGACGAATCTAACGGTATAATTTGATAAAAACAGTTTTCGGATAATATTTGTACGGTTTTATCAGTTCGCTTACGGTGAAAGCTCGACAAGGACCAGTAGAGAAGTTAGATTTGGATTTTGATTCAGGTTACCAAAATTCATTTGAACTTTTACGCTGCGTGATGGCTAAGATGGATAATGGAAGTGAGGTTGTTAAGAACTGGCCAAAGCTTATAAAGGTCAATGAATATGCTGAATGGAAAAAGAAGGTTGAGGCATATGTTCAGAGTAAGGATACGAGAATGTGGAGCTGTATGATTGATGGATATGTTGCTCCTGCACGTCGTGTTGAAGGAAGAGTTAAGGTGATTTCTTATGACAAGATGGATGAATATGAGAAACAGTTGGTGGATGCTGAGAAGAAAGCTTTAGCAGCAATAAAGATGTCCTTGCCTGAGGGTGTTAAACATACTTTCAAGACGTATGGGACTTCTAGAGAGCTGTGGGAAGCTTTGGAAAAACGTTATCAGATCTCTTCACAAGTAAGTACTTGTGATCAAGCATTGGTAGCTGAGCTTGCAGCTGTGAAGATTGGAGAGGGAGCTTCTGAGGTAGAAGAGAAGAAGGAAGCAGATGAGGAGAATGCTGACAAGAAGGGTGCAGAAGTTTCAAAGGGCTTGAATGATGTGAACGGACTTACAACAGAGGTAAAGGTATCATCAGAATCTGTAAGTCATACATGTCTTAATTGCACTGAACTACAGGTTAAAGTTGACAGACTATCGGAGCAAAACAAAATTCAGTCAGCTGAATTAGAAAAGTTAAAAGAGTCAAATGTTCTTTTGATTAAACGAGAGTCAGATTGTTTAGAAAAACTCAAATCAAATGAACAAGAAATCAGTAGTTTAACAAGCAAAGTCAATGAACAATTACAGATCATTGATTTGGCTCGTGAAACTCTGAAAGAAAAGACTAATGAGCTTTTAGAAAAGTGCACAGAATTGGCTGATGCACAAGCCAAAATTGTTGAACTTCAAGGGAAGTTAGATAATTTTGGGAATTCTTCGTTAGTCAGGACTCAAATTTAAAAAGGTTTAAAAAGGAGTAATGATAAAACAGGGGTGGGGTTTACTAAAGCTTCATCTTCTGGAAATCAAGACTACTCTTTTCTACCAAAAGAAGAAGAGCTAATTGATTTTGTAACCACTGCACAAGAGGTAGTGGATCCGATAGCTGTGGACTTGCCAAATAGTCCAGTTTCTTTGAAAGAATCTGTAGGGTCTAACAGTACACCTCATAAAGTGGATGAGGATACTGAAGACAAAAAGTCCAACACATTTAAAAAGGGATCAAACAAAAAGAAAAATTATAAGAAAAGATCCTGTTTTAAATGTCACAACAAAGGGCACGTGGCGAGTTGTTGTCCTTTGAAGAAAGGTAAACAAAAAGTTGATGAGGTTAAAGACGAGAATCAGGTTGGGTCAAGCAATAGTGTAAAACTAAGTTGTCAGACAAAGAAACCTGAATCTCAATCAAAACCCTCAACTTCTAAAAGATTTGATAGACCAAAAGGTATTTCTCCACAGTTTAGTCATTATAATGGTAAATCAAATCAGTTTCAAAGTCAACATAGAAATTTTGGATATCAAAATCGATACCAGACATCTGGAAATCGAAATTTTCAAAGAAGAAATGGGCATAGGGGTTTTAGTAACTCAAATGCTCAACAACATCCAAAATTTTTCCAAAATTCATGGTATAATAATGAGAGAAGCAGGTATCCAGATAAAAAGTTACCCAAGGATCCACTGAAGTGTGATGGATATTGGATGGATGTTCCAGTGGTTGGTGAATTTGGACGACCCAAGACCATTAAGGCTTGGGTCCCCCAATCTAACTAATTTCTTAGTTGGTGTGTGCAGGAGCTGCTAAGGAGGATTATCAACTTATGTTGATAATGGCTGCTCTAGGCACATGAAGGGGGATGTGAGATTGTTGAAATTTATATATATTGAAATGATTTAAGTTGAAGTTCAAAGTGCTGATTCGACACACTAGATAACCTGGCAGATCTTTATACTAAAGCTTTTGACAGGGCTCGCTTTGAACATTTAGTCGAACTCAATGTGATGAGGAATCCTGAATAACTGGTTTTTCATAAGAATTTTGTAAATAGTTTACCGCTTTTCTTAAAAATCAAAAATAAAAAAATTGAAAAATAAAAAACATAAAAAAAAATAGAAAAACAAAAATGAGTTATCACTGTGTGAAAAAGGAGAAATGATAGTACATCGGCAAGTTAGACTGTCACACTGAAATTGAAATTAAATTGCATAAGTGTGATAGCAGCTTCATCATATGATGTACCAGTAGGCAAAAAGCATGAAATAATCAACTTACCAATGTGATATAAACCTAAACGAACTGTGTATGAGTGGGGAACACATCAGTGGTGTATGGTTTAATGACCTTAAATCTTGCGTTGATAGATTGCCAAAATCTGAAGTTTTGGGTCTTTATACTGTTATTTCATATGGGGATATCTTGGCTGTCTTTCTGTTCAGAACTAAAATTGTACATGACCCCAGGAAAGAAAGTCACTTGGAATTAGCACATTTCTATTTGAATGTCTGTATGTTGTCCCGATACACACAATTTTGATATGATTCTGAAATCTTCTCTGAAAAAAGTCGTGTACCTCCTCTGCTGCATCCAGATATATGCTGACCTGGAGGTGCTAGGCAACGACAGCTTCTGCTGCATCCAGATACATGCTGACCTAGCTGTACGTTGTCGCGCTATAGATCTAATACACCCGAAAGAGGCCCTCAAGTGCCCAAAAGAAACCCAAGAAACCTATATCAAACTGAGTAAAAAACTCATTTGATCTGTATATTATACCATCTCTCCTAAAGATCTATTCTGTTCTCTTCTCAACCTATTCCCAGTTAAGATTTCAGAAATCTGGATTGGACTTGTGAAATATGTGGTAGGGAAGATACTTGCATGATAGAGTGTGTTGTTTATATTTCCAGGATTTGATTTGTATTTATCTGGGTGTTCATTGTTAAGCAATCAAAACATGATAAAACAGATTATATGCAGACCTAGACATTGTCAGGATATCTTAAAGGATGACTTCAGTATACTCACCTACTACGATGAATCTTTGTGCATACCTTGATCGTGGGGGTATATCCTGAAGTGGGACACACTAATATATCAGTAATTAAAATTACCTTAACATATCATATGGTAATGGTACTTGAAATTTTCATGCATTTTGTTTAAGAGGACAAACATACTGGTAATCGTCTTGGACTGCTTTTCACGAAAAATTATATAAGAATTATCTAATAGTGTGAAACAGTTTGATTTTGCTGATATGATCTTCTTACCAGTGATTCTCACAAAAATAGAGTGTTTATTGCTTTTCATATTTCTTTGCTTTCAGAAAATACAAAAATACAAAAATAGTGTTTTTTTCTTGTTTAAAATTCTTAACGTACGAAAGACTGTTATTCTTGGAGGAATTGTTACTGATAGGGGGAGACGGTGTTGGAAAGTGAGTTCAAAATTTTAAATCATGCGGGTTATAGGGTGTGTGATTAAAAAGTTTTGCGTGTTGATGAAGTTGAAAATGCTTAATCTGTGATATAGTTTAACAAATCTCTTGAATAATAATAATTTGTTTAACTTAGGTTGAAAAATTCTTATGGTTTCTCGAGATGTTTGTTTTATAGTAAACAGATTGAAGCAGTGTGTTGCTGAGAAGTTGCTGTGTTGCTGAGAAGTTAAAGTGATGAGTTGCTGTGAAGATGAGAGTTTGATTGGATGCATGGTAGAACCTCCTTTCTATATTGCAGACAAAGTTGAAGAGATTGAAGAGTGCTATACAAATGCTGAACTGGAGTTTACTCAAACGCTAAAGTTTTTGAAGATTTGGTGATTGGATGCATCAGCTTAGGGGGAGTCTGTTGCTGACAGAGGCTGTTAAAGCTGAAGCTATCCAAAGACCAAAGACAGTGCAAGACTACATGAAGATTGCAAGAAGACTGAAGACAAAGTTATTTTGTGAAGCTATTGTCAAGGGGGAGTTTGTTGGTGCATGTTTGTGACAACAGCTTAGATTTTGGTCTTTGGATATCTTGTAATTAGTTAAACGATAAACAGTTAGCGGGTTTAGCTTTGTAATAGTTAGTTGTAATGTTTGGGCTAAACAAACCCATACTTATGGGGATGTGGGGCGAATTGGGCTTGTCCAATTTGCGGTCCATGATGTTTAACCTTGGCCCAAGTAGTAACCTTGTGTTATATAAACAAGGTTAGGCTTTAGGGTTCAGGTTAATCAGCCAAAACAGTTTGTGTGAGAATTTCGTGAGAGTGCTTAGGGCTTGGACGAAATTGTGTGATTAGGGTTTAGATTGATTGTAATTCTTGAGTGATTGATAATCAATAGAAACCCAGTTTGAAAGTGATTTGCTGTTTCTGTTCTTCTACTTGTTTCTGTGATATTCTGATCAAGAGGATTCCGCACTCTTGATTAGAAAGACAATTCTGTTGAAGATCCACACGAATAGGGGACCTACAGGTATTACACTTGGGCTGGGTGCCCTGGTATCCTTTTCCTTTCTTTCCATTACCAGCTGATCCTCCTTTCTTAACCGCCACACTGGCGCCCTGCTTGAAGTTTGAGAACTTCCGTTTGCTACCTCCTGATGACTCGACGTGAGTCTCTTTCTTCTTATGCTTAGCATCATCAAACTTGTTCAGACGAATGGCCTCCTCTGTGAGAGCCACGCTCAAATCAATCGCCTCAGTAATGGTTACAGGCTTGGATGAGGTTACCATGCTTATGATTTGAGGAGCTAATCCCCAAATGAAGCGTTCAATTCTCTTGAACTCAGGAGTGACCATGTAGGGTACCACATGCGATAAGTCATGGAACCTCTGAACGTACTCTGCGATCTTTGGACCATCCATTTTCAAGTGCCAGAACTCGGTCTCCAACCTCTGGATTTCTACGCGGGAACAATACTTTTTGCGCATAAGTTCTTTTAGTTCGGTCCAGGTCAGCGCGTAGGCAGCAGCTTCGCCTAGTGTCTGTACTTGTAGATTCCACCAGGATAGGGCTCCATCTAGAAACAGCCCTGAGATATAGGTGACTTGCTGATCCAGCGCGCACTTGCTCATGCAAAGAACAGATTCGGTTTTCTCAGCCCAACGAACAAAGGCGACAGCACCTCCAGTGCCATCGAAGTTGACCGGTTTGCAGTCTAGAAACTGCTTGTAGGTGCATCCTGCACATACGTTATAACATACGTTTGGCATTAGCATCATTGCTAGAGATACCCAATTAGGTCACGGTATGTCTTAATGACTTAGTATTATCGTGAGGTGGATTGTTATTGCCTTGGTTAATACTTCCGCTCGTTCCGGGCTGAGATGCTGCATACTGCGCTATGGCAGCGGCAATGACTTGTTGTAGTTCTGCCTCATTAGTAGGCATGCGTGTCTCACGTCTTGGCGGCATCTTCTAAAAGATGGTTTAAGTTGGTCAGGCCATAGTAAAACGTACGTATATAGTAATAGTAATAGCACATAACATCTCATGTCATCAATAATACAAATAAGCAATCAAGCGAATCAAATATGGTGAGAATACTGCGATTGCCATATATCGAGACCACATAATAAGTGTATCAGTACATCCCTGTGTCATACAATCATCAATCAACTAGAGGCTACATCACCCCTGTCCAAAAAACTACATCAGTGTCAATACAACATCAAATACATGTCAACAAAAGTCAGAATCATAAAGTAGTCTCCCAAAAATGCTGTGCAGTCAAAACCAATCGCCGCCTTCTCACCCTCGTCTACCCAAACAGCACTGATGAGCTCTATACAGATGGTGGTAGAGGAGGGGGAAAGTGGGTGTAAAACAAACGACGTAACTGGAGCCAGTCCTCCTCCTGGGCTCGCTGAGTACGAATGATAGAGGCAACCTGCTGCTCTAGTGTAAAGAGACGGGCAGCATAATCTGGAGGTAAGGGTCGAAATGGCTGCAGAGGAGAGTGTGTCTGACCATGGCACGGACACGGTGGCAGCTGAGCTCTCTCGAGCTCCTGGATGCGCTGCGTGTGTGACTCGTGCTGAGCGACAAAAGACATCAAAACGTCCTCGATAGTGTGTCCCATGTGAAAAGCATGGTAGGGGTCAGTAGGTGGCATAGCAGAGTCTGGTGCCCAAAGGAACGGCTCACTAGAGGGATCAAAAGGTGCTACATGAAATGGAGCAACAGAGGGTGGAACAGATGACATCTGGGGCATGAAGGGGATAGACATCGGTACATGCCCATCAGGATGGGCTGAAGAACCCTCTCCAGGCCTCGCTGGAGGTACAAACTGAGGAACCTGAAAAGGAAAATCAACATGTCGTGTATCAGGGATCTGAGGGGGAAAAGGTGGAACATCCTCATCAGCAGGTATCCAACCGTGCTGTGCATGCTCATCTGGTGGATCCATGTGTGCCGCGAACAGTGCATGCCCGGGCTCTAGTGGAATGGGATCAGGTGGGGGAGCAACAAAAGGGTGAACAGGTGCAATGTGCTCAACAGGATGGTCAACAGGTATATCAACAACAGGTAGAGGAACAACAGGATCAACAACAACATGATCGCCCTCTAACAAAGGAACATCCACGGGGAGATCATCAACAGGTGGGTCTGCTATAACAGGCTCGATAGGGATGCCAGCATGTACGAGGTCATGCTCAAGTATGGGGTCTAGAGCGGCTGCCTGCTCAGGAGCGATGACAGGCTCGGGATCATCAAAAGCCATCTCGAAGTCAAACTCGGGGTCGATAGGGTCTACTGGGTCCGCTGGATCCTCCATGGGCTGATCCATAGGTATAAACTCGATATCATGATCCGGGTCGTACCCCGGGGGAAAGATAGTGTCAGAGTCCTCTATGTCATCATGGTCAAACTCAAAGTGGGGAATGGGTGCAACAGAGGATGCCTGGTCAGGATCAGAATCATGCGCAGAGTGCTGTGCGCTCAATGTGTGAGAAGGTGCGGATGCCACAGACTGAAAGGAGTCTGGGACAGGAGAATGTGCTGGCGAATCCTCAGCGGGAACGTCAGCGATCATCAGTAGATTGTCCGCAGGAAGTAGGGCCTCGCCCTGGATCTCATCCTCAAACAGGTCAATATCGCCATCAGCCTCAGCGTCAAAATCATATGCTGGATAAATGGCTAAGGGTATAGGAGCCGGAATCTCTACTAGAGGTAGGTACTCAGCGGGAGGGTCATCTGCAGGCTCATCAGCACCATCGGGTAGTGCGAAGGGCTGGAAATCATCCTCGTCAGTACTGGTATAGTCAGATGTGTACACCTCATGCTCGGAGGATGTGAGGTCATCAGATACGATAGGTATGGGTCCAGTAGTGTCCGAATCGCCAGTACCGGCTGAATCCATGAGTCTGTAACACAAACACAAATATGCTCAAATAATCAGTCATACAATCAGATAATCACATAAGTCACCAAGTAAGGTATCACCTAATCCTCCTAGTCTCACTAGCCAATTTCTCCCAGTCTTTAAGACTGCTCTATCCTCCACCTCGACCACTTAGATCGAGCCTCGGTCCCCTTGACCGAGCCTCAGCCTTCATGGCTGAGCCTACTCTTCCTAGCCAACTACCTTGGTCACCTAGACCAAGCCTCGATCCTCCAGACCGAGCCTCAGCCCTCCAGGCTGAGCCTATAATAAATCAACGTGTTCAACTACCTCGGTCACCTAGACCGAGCCTCGATCCTCCAGACCGAGCCTCAGCCCTCCAAGCTGAGCCTATAAATAATAAAATGTGCTCAACATTTGTTTGTAAAAAGTTTTGGATCTGGACTTAAGTGGTATGCAGAAAAATGTTTTCGTGAGAGCCCTAGTGATCATAGTCTAGACTCGAGAAAGAATCCTAGTTCGCTATGATCAGAGCTCTGATACCAAGCTGTCACACCCTGGCTTTGCGGAAGCGTGGTTAATTTGGTGTGACTTCTTAATACCATAGCTTAATCATAACCAAGCTATATGAATTAAAAACATGCAAGATCATCCATTAAGTTTTGATAACCAAATACAGTACCATTGTTTTAACGGGAACATACCCCAACAACCATAACCTTGTTCAACAGACATTACAAACTTAAACATAATATAAACATGGTTTAAGGATTGTGTCTTGTCCAGGAAAGAGACACATCCCCTAAACCCCGGATGACCTCGGAAACTAGTGCAGCGGAAAACATGCCATACCGTGCCAGATCTCGTTAATTTCCTGAAATACATGTAAGTTGAAAAATCAACAATAATGTTGAGCGAGTTCATGTGTAAGCGAGTAAGTAAACCTTTGTGAGTATAAAAATAGTCGTGGTATGTAGCCAATAAGGGGACTTGTCATCACCAATGGTTTGCAAGGCCACTGATATATGTGAAGTGCAAATAGGGAGACTCAAACCTAGCAGATTTCGCCACGTCATTAGTATGTGGACAAAGTCACCCCAAGGTCCGTTTCTAGTTTGGCCTGGGGCTGGGCTCGCTACACCCAGATAGATCTACCGCTCCTGTCCCTCGGTCCCGACATGAGGACTAATGGCCTCATATTGCTCCTACCCACTCACATGATCTGAGTAATAAACCTCCTTACGCTAACCATACCATGTATAAAGTACTCGTAATCATAGTAACATGTATTTCACCCCCGCAGTTAAGAAAACTGAAAACAGTTAGAGAAAAGGGGGACATGAACTCACAGTCGGTGCGTCTCTACCAAGTACTCCAAATCAGAAAGCTGTGCGACGACCTACAAGTGCTAATTCTATTAGACGGACGGCCGTGCCTTAGCTTTATAGTTTAAGTTTTTGGGAAATAGTTAGACAACTATTTCGTGTTTACATTTTGTATATACTTGGTAGTTATTCTCCTTCCCAAGGATGGGGGATTCAATACATGTGCGTTCCAATCATATTTCCGTAAGTTCGTAAGTTACGTTTTAACAATCGAGTGGTAATATAATTACCGATGTAACTTATATATTCATGGTGAAAGCGTTCGTATTATTTGGGATTCGTTAACGTTCGTAAATATTATTTTTACTCTAAAAAAAATAATATCTATGTATTTTCACAAAATAATCATAAACAGTGTGTGAAAATATATTTATCACGTTAAGTTTTGTGAAAATCCCACCTCCGAATATTTAGTAAATAAAGTCATGGCGAAATTTATATTTGAAAACATATCCAAAAATAATTCTAACACTTGTAGTGTAATAGTTCTAAGTGTTAGGTTTTTAGGAAAATTTCGCCAGAGTTTCCTCTGTAACTGGAGGTGGCCACGCTTTCAAGCGTATCATTTTCTTTTTCAAATCAAATTAATAATCTTCTCAACGTCATCAAACAATATTTCAACATTTTAATTAGTCAAAATATACAAATTGCGTATATTACATGAACTTGTAGTTTTTCCGAGAATATGAGGTAAATCTCATTACCTTTAGTGGATCTTTATTTAAATAAAGCCGGTTTCGTAAAAGTCTTGTTTTTAGAGAAGTTCCGTCCTTACAACTTCTTGTCCATTTTTACAAAGATAGTTATTTTGTCGAAATTTGTGTTACACAAGTGTTTACACACTTGTGTGTTCTAAATATCCTACTTGTTATTGTAAGATCCGTCTTTTAGAAAACATGATTTCTTTAACGCTTGGTCCTTTGAAAGTACCACTTGCAGATACGTAGATCTGCTAGTTTTAAACACTATTTTGCAAGTAGAAATACTTTTACACAAGTTCATGTTTCATGTGTGGTAGAGTTTCACCTTTTAACCCTTGTATCTTCTAATATAACCTTATGTCATGATCCAAGAACATGACTACATCGGGTTAAATGGTGATCCGAGCTACCACATCATAGATCGGGTCTAAATAAACACAACTTTCAATTACTACAACATTTACACAACACATGAGCTATTAACCACCATTTTTAGAGTTTTAAGTAAACTTTAAAGCATCAACTTGTAAGATTCCGAGTTTTAACCGATAAAAATCCTTTTAACCACTTTAGAATGGTTCAAATACGAGTTTTAAGTATTATACCTCTAGCTCAAGGCTAGGGAAGAATCTATGCGCAAAAGAGGTGGATAAAAGCTAGAGAAAGAGGTCCTTCGTGTTCCGCTTGCTCCAAGCTTCCTAATACGAGACCCTTGATGCTTGTATGAACTTGGAATGTGATGAACCAAACTTGAAGATGGATGTAGGGGAGGGGGGGTGTTCGGCCGAGAGTGTAAGGGAGAGGGAGAGAGAGTTGAAGTGTTGTGATGAGTGTGAATGATTATGTTATGTAAACTCATGATCTTATAGACTAAACACAAGTGTATTATCCAATGGACTTTGTGTTAACTAGATATTAAACAACTTAGATTATAAAAATCAATAAGGTACAAATGTGTCCCCCTCTAATGGGGACGGTTATGAATGGGGGGGGGGGTACCTTGTTCGATCTCAACTAGATGGTTAGGAAGTAATTAGTTAAGTTAAGTGTTTTAACTCGGTTACTTGTATGTTATGTGTTATAGCAGGTGTTAGGGTATGCGAGGACCCTAATTGGCTCAGAAAAAGATAAATAGTGAAAATAACAATATTTTCATGTTTCGGGTAATGCCCGGTTGTTCGGTTGGATAGTAATCCGTTAAAGTGTTATCAAAGCTTTTAAAGTGTCGTTATTATTACTTTTAGTGACACAGCTTAGTCCTGACACTTTGGAAAGTGTCTAGTGTTATTTTTCTCATATTTTGGCACTTTACTAGTCAGCTAGAAGCTGGATTATTTATCAAAGTGCTGTGTTTTGTGCTTAGAGCACGTTTTAGGCACATCCAGTCACTGTAACTTATTCCTAGAGACGCAGTTCCACAACCCTTGTATCCCTACACTCACCACTAGTGTAGCAAAATATCTCTGGCTCATACAGGCCTTAGAGGCAGTGTTTGCCTGATGCTGGCTTTATCAGCATGTTCAGTAGGTTATCCGATGGTGCTACTGTGCTTTTTGTGCATCATGTTTGTCACTAAGGTGCCGTATGTAAATAATGTAGTGACGATAAGTAAAGTATGATGCAAGTAAGTACATGTATCAGATATCAAGTAGCAGTTCATCAGCTAGTTTCAAACAAGCACAGTAATTAAGCAGTAATTAATCATTAATTAAGTCGTACGGATACCTGGTTTAGTGCGGGTTGTCACAAATATATCCTCTTTAACAGCTTGTTGTAATAGATTGATCATCATTTTCTCTCCTTTATAACTTTCTCTCTCTTGCTCTGTGAATTCTGAAATGATTTTACCAACTCCCACTGAGTTTTGTGGCCTCTCATATTCAGTTTCAATGCTTTCCCAAGCTTTCAAATGGTTCGCTTGAACCCAATTCTCGAAACGTTTCTTCCATCCATGATAGTCTTCAATTCCCATAAGTTTCGGGGGTTTTTGCATTGTTCCGGTTTCATTCTCCATGTTCATGTTCTTAGCAATGTCAGCCGGAGTAGTCGGGGTTGAAGCAAATGCGTTGTAGAATTCAGAATCCATGTTTTGGTATCGAAGAATTTCTCAAACAAGCTTTCAAACTAACTGGTTCACCTTGTAGAACACCTGACAACAAACAAACAACAATCAGTTTAAAGATTTATCAATTAACAGAATAAGACTGGTACTCGAACTGGTGAATATTCTGTGCGGACTGAAGGTTAACACACTGTGCAGATTGAAGGTTGACACACTGTGCGGACTGCTATGACCCAGAACTAGTTTGAATTCAAACAGACTGAACCACCTCTTATGAACTGTATGCTTTGAGCTTGATTTAAAAAAAATTTGAACTTGGGCCAAAAATACAAGGTAGGCTGACACCACTTTAATTGGACCTTCAAAGTTTGAATGTTTGACTAAAACTCATTTGGCCTCACAACACCTTTTGATTTCTTTTTGTGATTGGGCCGAAGAATGTTGTTCACATGGGCTGACACAAATCCACTTATCCAACAACTTCAATTTTTACTTATATTTGATTTGAGCCGATGATAACACTTGGGCTGACCTTTATCGATATACTAAATGATCACATGCCCATAATAGATGGTCGACAATTTCTATTACCAAACTAAAATTTGATTGGACCAATACACTCTACTAAGCCGACACTATACACATGCAAACTCAAATGGTTCTGATTTCTTTCACATGCAATCTGACACAAGCATGTTGTTTCTTTTCAAACTTACTGACATCCTCGAATATAATGAACTTTCACATGATCTTGTTTAATATTTCACAAAAATCAATGTACTTTCTCGTGAAAAACAAATCAAGAAGTCGTCATTTTCAAACGGAATCCTCAAATGGTGTTACACTTTTCAAACGGAAGCATCAATTTCAAACGGGATAGGTCAGTTTCAAACGACAACTTCAAACGGACTGGTTTCTTTCAAACGGAATCGGTCAGTTTTAAACGATAGGATCAAATTTCAAACGGAAGGGTATGCACTTTCAAACGGATAGCCAAGCTTCAAACGGATTACGTCAGCATTTAACAAACATTTTCAAACGGTATAGGTATTTTCGATCAGTTTTAGGTCGAATTTTAGTCTGAAACTTATAAGGTTTTGTTAATACATGATTCTGAGTCAGTGGTGAGAAATTGAACAGTTTCTGACCGTGAAATGATGTTTAATTTGAAAAAGAATGGTGTAGAAACAGAAATTGCAGCTGAATTGTATAGAACTCTTCCTCATGAGCTCTGATACCACTTGTAGGATCGTTTTCAGACCCGAACGAGTCGATCGGAAGAGTTTATCTCTAAACGAAAGGCGGAAACAAACGTGTAGAGTTCAATTCAGCAAGATTCACACTATAAACTGTTGTATGATTGATTTCACAAAGATTTACAACCTGACAACACTTCGGCAGCACTTCGTTGCACAAGCCGAAAAGTTACAAATGAAATGAACATGAGGGTATTTATAGGAAGGACCCTTCCGTTTGAAGGTGACATGACACACTTCAAACGGAACCCATTTCAAACGGACACGCATGTTCAAACGATACACAAATTCAAACGGATCTTTCATGTCAAGCTAATCTGTTTTGTCTTCTAGTGATGTATACTTCCATGATGCAATGGATGATGTCATCTGTATGATGTCATCATCAACAATGATGACATCACTCTTGTTCCAAATCACAACGAACCCGAGACTCGATATAAGACGAAGACGACAGATGAATGCACTAACATTTTGCATGATAAACACATTAAACCTAATGAATTTCGGGTAGGAGATCAAATTCTATTGCTAATTCACGACTTCGATTATTTCCCGGTAAATTAAAGTCTAGGTGGTCGGGACCTTTTTCTATCACCCATATTTTCTACACGGTGCAATTAAAATTAAATCTCGGAATGGAATTCCATTCAAAGTCAATGGCCAACGACTAAAGCTTTATCAAGGATTCATTGAGGATGAAGAGGAGGAGATCTCGCTACAAGCGGCCGACGAATAAACGAAGGTTTGTGCATCAACATCATATCTTGTAGGCAACGAACGTCGGGAAAGCTTCTAAATCGGTAAGATTTCTAATACCAAGTTTCGGGAAACTACGTCACTCACACGTGCACTACAAAAAAAAATTTAGTTTTTACCCGCCCACGGGGCCGTGCCCACTGGACACGGGGCCGTGGCCGGCTACTGTCGGGGATAAAACCCCTTTTTCCTTTTCATTCTTCACTTCAACACGACCCGTTTCCCGAAAACTCTCTGGTTCCTTCGCGAATCTCTGCAGATTTTCACGTTCTTCCACCGTTCAACAACGTCAAGGTATGATTCTATCATCATAGTTAGTTAGATTAATGATTTGCATGTAGTTTACATAAAAAATTTGGTGGAAAATCTAGGGTTCTTCAAGTTGAACCGAATCAAACCTCAAATTTTTGCTTAGATATGTTAGTATTGGTAAAGTTGCATGTTATAGGAAGTAAATCAACTTGAATTGTTTGTAGATTTGCCCGATTTCAAACAAAAACCTCAAACCCTTGTTTTTGAACCGAAAAAGATGAAATTGAAGGGGTAAACAGTTTGATTTTGGAAAAATGGCACTCGGGGTTTCATTTTCGGGGAAAACCGCCCCTACTCAACCAAAAATTTTCAAGTTTTTGAAACCGGGTCGAAAAATGGAATTTTTGGGAAACAGACGCCTGAGCATGGGGTCGTGCTCAGCGAACACGGGGACGTGGCCATCAATTTTCATCCGAACACGGGGCATGGCCAGTGGCTATGTGGCCAGCAATTTTCAATCTCCATTGCACAGTTTGGGGAAATAATTGGGTTGTTTTCTGAAGAGGATGCCGGAGACGAAGAAAACATGGGTGGTCTCCATGAAATCTTGCCAAACATGCGTCAGACGGCATGGTTACAAATCGGAGAAGGTCCATATGATCCAAGCCAAACCAAAAGCTCCCAGTTGCGGGACCCTCTATACCGCTACATTCATAGGGTGCTTAGCAACTTGCTCAATCAATGGCGTGACAGTACCAGTGTTGTTAGCCTACGTGATCTAACGGTCTTACACTGCATCCACAACCGTGTCCCTCTTGATGTTCCACACTTGCTCCTCCGAAACATGCACCTGAACCAACTGGCCACCGCCCCGACATCTATCTTCTTCAGGGGGTGGATCTACCGACTTTACAAGAATTTCGTGCAAAAGATGCCAAGATCCTTACGTAAAGGTCCATGGTCAAGCAAGGTGGATCGCGTTATATGCCGCTCAATGGGAATCATCAACGAGGCAGGTGACGGGACGGTACGCTTCCAAACTGTTCAGGGACATGTTTGGAACCCACAAGAGGCTCTTGTTCTTCACGCCGCCCCAATCCGACCTCCTCCTCAATTTCAGGGCCATGCGGGCTCGTCCTCTTCTCAAGGAAGTGGTTTTCCTAATTTTCAAAGCTTACATGATCTTTTGCAGGAAAACCTCTTATGCACCCGCAACACCTACAACATGGCCAGCAACACCTACACCCGGGTCAGAGCAATGGAAAGGAACATCTCCGACATGCAAGATGACATCAGCCACATCTGGGAGCATATGGTGTATCGAGGAGGAGATGATGAAGATGAAGAGATGGATTGATGCGGAGGCGTCGGAGATGGTGTGACATGGTTGCGACTTCTACCAGGTTAACCTTTTATCTCATAAACAATTATCTGGCCTGCGTGCCAAAGTTTAAACAATTTACTTTCTTTAACACTTTTACTGTTCTGCATTTTTTTTAGTTTGTGATGTGGATGATAACGTTGGTATGTTTAGGATGTTTCTTATTTGTTGTGTGGTGTGGTATTATAAGCAAAACAGGTACCTAGGAAGCTTGGAGGCACTAAGTATTAGTGCTACACAAGCCCGGAAACCTAAACCGAAAGCCAAAAACCTATTTCATTTAATTGCAGATTGTCACCACGGGGCCGTACTCAGCCAGCACGCCCCTGTGTCCACCACCCTATACCTGCTGTTTGTCTAAAAACTACCCACCACGGGGCCATGTTCACCAGGCACACCCCCATGGCCACCTTCCGTAAGTTTTTGTTACTGGCACACTGACCACTGGGCCGTGCTCACCCAGCACGAGGCCGTGGCCAGGTGCCCAGTAACACCAAACCTTGTTTTTAAACACCTTTCTACACATTCAATCAACCTAAAAACTTATTTTTGGGACACATTGAGGACAATGTGTAATTTAAGTGGGGGGGGGGGTGCTAAAACCTTGAATTTTGCAAGTCCTAATAACAAGTCTTACACAAAACTCTATTGGAACCGCTAATCACCCCAATTTTTTTCAAAAACTTTTCCTTTTTTTACTTGTCTTAGTTAATTTAGGAATAACAAGTTCTAAAAAAGTTATATTTTTACAAATTTACAACCGATAGCGTCGTGATAAAAAGAACCAACATCTATGAAACGACATGGCAAATCTAATTAAAATTTGATTATATATACTTGATCACATTATAAACCCATTCCCACAATAAGTGAGTTTTGAGCCTTTATTGAGCATACAAGCATACATCTTTAAACTAAATGCTCATTTTTCGTTTCTTGTGTGAATAGCCGTTTGGTTCTTACGACTCTAGAACTTTCCACGACAATACATTACCGGTCCTTACCAACTTAAACCCAAGTAAGTAAATGATGGAGGCATTAGGACTAACCCATTTTCCTTTCAACACCATTATTTTTCATTTTCTTTATCACCTACCCAAAATCCCCCTAGTTAACCCCTTTGAAAATGAAAGTCTAGCAATAAACAAACAAAGTCCTTAAAGAAACTTTGTTTGAAAATGCTTAGTTTGAATAAAAGTCACAAAAACAAAAAGTTTTACGATGACCGACGCTTTTTACGCTTTTAGCCTTTTTTTTACTAACTACTAACCAAAACCACCTACCCTTAGCCCAAGCCTAACCCTTTCCCCAAGTCCTCTTGATATTTACAATGGTTTATAGTTAAAAAGGAGGAGGATTGAATGCTTGGCAAGCTTATGGTAGAAATAAGTTCCATGCCGGTCTCGAGTGTTTCACAAAAATATATCTTCGGCCGAGTGAGTGTTGAATGATCTCCCGTGAGGTATGTGAACTTGTATATAAATGAAATTTTAAAGAGGCATGTTATGCCTAAATAAGTAATTTCTCTTATGAAACGTTCTAAATAAATCATAACGAATAGGATTGTAAATAGTATAAAAATAAAACCCAATAAAGATCTTGGATTCCCGACACTCAAGACAAGCCCAAAACTTCTCTTCTACCCATTCCATTTGGGTGTGTAAGCCATATAATAAAGAGTTTTGCTTGAGGACAAGCAAAGATTCAAGTGTGGGGGTATTTGATGTGTGTAAAATGCAACATATAAATTACATCAAATGAGGTATAAAACTAACCCTTTATTAGTACTAATGTTGGAAAAAGTGTGCTTGTGTCTTCCTTTTGTATTTTCAAGACCAAATGAGCTTAAACGAACTAAAGGAACAAATACGCAGCAAAAACTAACATAAATACAAAGAAAAGGAATAAACGTGTAGGATCGGGAAATCGACCTAAACGAGTCATTCAAAAGAGTTCTTGATCAATACGAAAGGCGGAATCAAACGTATTGATGTTATAGCAGCTTGATTAACACATAGAATCACTTTAACTGTCGATTATATTGATTTGATAGTGTTTACAGATCGTTCGACACTTCGGCAGCACTTCGTCTCCGTAATCAGAATGTTACAAATGAAGACCTGGACACACCTATTTATAGGAATCGCCAGTCCTCACGAACCAGACATCACCAGTCCATGCGACCTGGTCAGTCCGTACGAACTGGATTATCTAGTTCGTGCGACCTGGTCAATTCTTCCTAAATTCCTATTTTCTAGTCTACCGAGCTCCAGTCTATCCAATCTAGTTACATGACTCGATACAAGACGAAGTCAACAGACATATGCACTAACAAACTCCCCCTTGGATGTTGACGAGTCTTTAGTGTATTGAGTCTTCAGTCTTGATCGGTCTTCTCGCTCTTTCCAAAGTATCTTTCTCTGTAAGCATCCTTCAATCTCTCTCTTATTCTTTCAAAATCTCAACCTGACTCTTCAAATTCTCTTGATCAGATCTCTTGATTCCTTAAGCTCATCAGCATCAGCAGCTTCTATCTCGAGCAATGTTCCAGAATCTTAGACTGGCTCTTTTTAAACTTCAAACTCCCATTTGCTAACAAACTCCCCCTTAAGTTGTTCTGGGATCGCAATCTGACATAGCACTCATTCTAAGATCGTGTCCTGGCTCAAACTCTACTCAGGCTTAGACACGGGGATCTGCACAAATCTCTACCCAAAAGTAAATGTCACAATTTTTAAAATTTAACAAAATTTAGAAACCACTTATAGATATTATTCAATCATCAACTATAGTTATATCAAGTTCAAATTAATGACCTTGATTAACTAACAACTGATTTTACTATTAGTTCATTTTTCATTTCAAACACACTCTACCAACCCACTGTCATTCATCATGTTTAGCACTTGAATCTTGAAAATCAGCTTTTCAACATCAGTTGTCGAAAATAAGATGAAATAAAATCTTTTTGATTTTTCAAAATTTTATGCTAAAACACATTATTTTTGGTTTTGTTTTTTTTTAAGATTTTTAGTGTGTTAAAATGCAATAAAGAAATATTTACAGACAATATTTTTGTGAGATTGTGTAAGAGGATCATATCAGTTTATGACAAATCACTAGTACCGTTGAGCTTTAAACACATTAAGTTCTAAACGATTCACTTAGATTGTCAGTATACTGATCCACTTAAATTTTCACACAAATTTCAATTGTTTCGAGATATGAGATTAGTGTTTTAATGGACTTAACTTATTCGCGTGTCCCACCTCAGAATATACTCCCATATCCAGACTCCTATATTCAGTCTTACAGGTGAATGTACATTAATGATATCTGTAAATGGGTAATGCGAGACCATGAGAGCTCAGGTTAGAACTTCCGTTCAGACAGAGAGATGATGGCTCGAATTTTAGGTGTGTCCCATTTGGGGATCTTTTCTTCAACAGCACATGATTAGCATTTTTCAATGTTTCATCATTTTTTTATGCTGAGGGTGGGCTTTATGATTAAAGCAGTGCAGAGTATTATACGAGGACTAGGCTATTGCTCCCGCAAAATCAGAAGTCCTTGTATAATACCCCATATATCATCACACACAAAGACCTAGTATGTCAGAAATAGAAAGCCCTTCAAACAAGATTTCAGGGGTTACCTATATATCCGAGAGATGTTCCCCACGAAATAAGTAAGTTTTTGATATTTAGGTTTATATCTCGAAAACAATCTACTAAGCGTGCGAAAACCTACTGGCATATCATCAGTGAGACCATTTATCACATTTTAACTTTCCAATTCTTTAGCATACTGTGATTGTCTACTGATGTACTATCATTTCCTCTTTTTCACAACAAAACTCATTTTGATTTTTCGATGTTTTTGGTTTTTAGATTTTATCATGTTTTTGGATTTTTCAAAATTTCTAATTTTTTTACTCCCCCTAAAATAAAAAAATATATTTCAATTTTTGATTTTCCAGGAAAATTTGAAAATATGTTGCTTTTGTTGGAAAAATAGGTGAAAATAGCATTTTTCACAAATATAGGAAAATGATTTTTTCCTATTTTGGACTAGAAATAAATATAATAAAATGAGCGGGTTTTATATATTTATTTGTGGGTTTGTGTTCTATGTTGGAAGAGCTTCGCAACGAACTAAACCACGTCCAAAACGGAGCTAAGATGAATGAGATATCGATGCTCAAAGTTGGGTGTTTGAAACATTCAACGCTGAAACAGAAGGGAAAGTAGCACCTTGTCCCACATCGGAGGAGAGATGGAACTTAAATGGGTATTTAAGTGGGAACTCTCCCTCCTTATTGTTTCATGGAAGCACACACTAAGTGTCCTCGCGAAAGGTGCGGAGCACCCTAACTCGCACTCGCACTCGCGAACGCTCGTGCGCGCGCGTGGCATGGGCGATGAGGCGCAATGTGGCGCTTTGATGGCGCACTTTGCACTTCGCACGCTCGCATCGCCGCGAGCCGCCTTTGTATTTTTGATCATGTGCGCATGGTGGATCACAGAGGCTGCAAGGACCAAGTGGTGAAGTGGCGTGCAGGTTCAAGGCGCGTGACGTGGCAGTCCGCGCGCGAGTACAAGTGGCACGAAGGAGCACGGTTGCGCATGGTGCATGGGTCCTGATGTGACGTGCACGGCGCACCAAAGTGAGCCAAAACGGCGCTACTGTGTGGCGTGCTCGTAGAGGCTCACAGGTGACGTGGCGCACGCGCGCATGGACCTGAGTCAGAGTGGCGCACGCGCGCATGGCTGTGAGCCAAATGGATGCACCGCGCATGACCGTGCAGACCTGGGCGCGCGCGAACTAGTGTGTCTTGCGCGCGCGCGTGCGCAGAAGCTTCCAGCATTGAATGACAATGCAGTTACAGTTCAGCTTCGAAACTGAAAAGTTAACGGTCTTTGACTGAGAATTAAATGACGTATTAAATTGCATTGAAGACGTTTAATGCAATTTAAACCTCTCTTTAATTCCGTTTTGACTGTTTCAACTTAGGAGCTGTATAAATAAAGCTCCATACCCAGCTGCAAGGTACACCACGAACAACAACAACTTATGCATACTACTCTTTCTCTACCACTGATCTTCATCCTGCTCTCTTCAAGGTAACCTTCGGGTTGTAGGCGAACTCCGGCAGTACCACTACTCCGGCTGTTGTACCCTGGGAAACAAAACGAGTACTCTTGGGAGACTCGGAATTTGTTTTAAGGGAAGCGTGTTGAACATGTGCGTCAGTATTTCTTCTTCTACTTTTCTTGTACTTTGGTTATTTTCAGTTGTAATTGTACTAGTTGTTTAGGCTTTCTTTTTCTTGTATTGTAATCATTTAATAAAATTTGTTTTATTTTATTTAAATTACGCGATCGGTTCCTACAATCTTAAAACAAATTTTTAAAACCGTTCGTGTAATCAAAACCATCCTGTTTTTTATTCAAACCAGTTTTGTTTTCACTCAGTTTGTGTTTTAAAAACAGATTTTTTGTGTTTTCATCTTCAAAGGGGCGACTTTGGTTGAAAACATTTTTGGTTACCTTCAGCATTGTCCTAAAAATTGGTAATAAACTTTCTGCCTTGGTCTTCAAAGTTGGACTTAGAAGCCTAAACAGTAAATTTGTGGTAAAATTAAAATTTATTAGTTTACTTCTGTTTTTTGCGTAAAACAGACCTTTTGTCTAAAACTTTAAATTTTAATTTTTCAGCATGTCGACTGAAAACGTCAACGTTAACAACACGGGTGTTGTGACGGGAACCCCCTTGAACGCCACCACTGTGGGAGCGTCCATAGTGGCCAATCACGCTGAACGACCCGAAAAGTTCTCGGGTCAACACTTTAAGAGGTGGCAGCAGAAGATGTTCTTCTACCTGACCACCATGAACCTTGCGAGGTTCTTAACGGAAACCGCTCCCCAACCTGTGGAAGGGGAGACCGACACACAAAGACAGTGTGCGGTAGATGCGTGGAAGCATTCGGATTTCATATGTCGTGGCTATGTGTTAAACGGCATGTCAGATGCGTTGTATAATGTGTACTACAACGTCAAGACTTCCAAAGACCTTTGGGATGCCTTGGACAAGAAGTACAAAACGGAGGATGCTGGCACAAAGAAATTTGTGGTAGCCCGTTTCTTGGATTTCAAAATGGTTGATTCTAAAACAGTTATGAATCAAGTCCAAGAATTCCAAATTATACTACATGACATCTTTGCGGAAGGCATGACACTTAGCGAGACATTCCAAGTGGCAGCGATGATTGAAAAGTTACCTCCTAGTTGGGTTGATTTTAAGAATTATCTTAAACGCAAACGAAAGGAGATGACTATAGAGGACCTTATTGTTCGTCTTCGGATTGAAGAGGATAATAGAATTGCCTAAAAAGGCAACCTTGCGCAGACTAGTGCTAGCGCAAATCTGGTTGAGCATGGGCAATCCTCTAATGTCGCGAAGGGTAAGGGGAAAAAGGACAAACAGAAAGCAAAGGCTAGAAAACTTGGACCGAAGAAAGGGGTTGTGAAAAAGAAACCTCAGACATTCAAAGGGACTTGTTACAGCTGTGACGAGCCGGGGCATCGGGCTAACCAATGCAAGAAACCAAAGCGTGATCGTGCGCACATGGTGGATGAAGACGGAATGCCTTTGGTGGCAATGATTTCCGACAAAAGCGCAATGATGGATGAGGTCAATACTGTCACCAACACTCCAAAAGGATGGTGGGTTGATACGGGCGCGACCCGTCACGTTTGCGTAGACAGAAGCCTCTTTACCACCTTCAAGGCGCTTTCTGGAGAAGAGAAGATGTATATGGGAAATGCAGCCACCGCCGACATCATGGGTGAAGGAACGGTGATCTTGAAGTGGACTTCGGGGAAGGAGCTCACTCTAAGCAACGTGTTGTATGTCCCGGACTTGCGCAAGAATCTAGTCTCGGGTTGGTTGCTTAACACGTTTGGATTTCGTTTAGTATTTGAAAGTGACAATTTTGTTCTTACTAAAGGAGGAATGTATGTGGGTAAGGGCTACGCCTAAAACGGCATGTTCAAATTAAATGTAATGGTTGTCAAGAACATGAATAAAATTGCTACTACTTCTACTTATATGCTTGAGTTTTCTGATTCGAATAAATGGCATGGTAGATTAGGTCAAGTAAATTTTAATTCTATACGCCGTTTAATCAATTTAAATTGTATACCAACATTCCATATTGATTCACATTATAAATGTGAAACTTGTGTAGAATCCAAACTTACAAGATCATCATCGAAATCGGTTGAACGAATAACCGAACCCCTTGATTTAATTCACACCGATATTTGTGATTTAAAAGCGGTACCCACAAGAGGTGGAAACAAGTACTTCATCACGTTTATTGACGATAGTACTAAATATTGATATGTATATTTACTAAAAAGTAAAGATGAAGCAATAAGTAAATTTATCTTGTATAAAAATGAAGTTGAGAATCAACTTCAAAAGAAGATAAAAGCTTTGCGAAGCGACCGAGGAGGCGAATATGTTGCACCTTTTGCCGATTTATGCGCAAAAAGTGGCATTGTACATGAGTGTACAACTCCTTATTCTCCACAATCAAATGGCGTGGCGGAACGAAAGAACCGTACATTGAAAGAAATGATGAACGCCATGTTGATAAGTTATGGGGTGAGCCAGGAAATGTGGGGGGAAGCCATTCTCTCGGCCAATTATCTTTTGAACAAGATACCATTGAAAAAGAGGGACGAGACTCCACATGAGTTATGGAAAAAGAAAAAGCCTTCATATAAATACTTGAAAGTGTGGGGGTGCCTAGCAAAGGTGATTGTACCACCTCCTAAGGCTCTTAGGATAGGACCCAAAACTGTTGATTGCATATTTATTGGGTATGCGCATCAAAGTAGTGCACATCGCTTTCTTGTACATGAGTCCAAGAATCCTGATGTACACGTTGTGTCTTACTTTGAAAATGTGTTTCCTTTGAGAAGACAAACACATGCAACGTCATCAACACCTAATTTTGAAGTAGGTGAAAGCTCATCTAGACCAGTTGATGAGGTAGTTCATGATAAGACACATGAACAACCTGAGGTTGAAGAAAGTGACCGTAGGCGAAGCAAAAGGCCAAGGGTTGAAAAATCCTTCGGTCCAGACTTCGTTAGCTATATGGTTGAGGGTCAGCCCAATACATATCGCGAAGCGGTTTCCTCTTCAGAAGGACCTCAATGGAAAGAAGCAATAAGGAATGAAATTGATTCTATATTGCAAAATCATACTTGGGAGTTAGTAGATCTTCCACCTGGTTGCAAACCACTTGGATATCGTTGGATATTCAAAAGGAAGATGAAAACTAATGGAAGTATTGATAAATACAAGGCTAGGTTGGTGATTAAAGGATTTAGACAAAAGGAAGGTCTAGATTACTTTGATACCTACTCGCCTGTGACGCACATAACCTCGATTAGATTGGTTCTTGTTATAGCGGCTTTAAGAAATTTGGAAGTTCACCAAATGGACGTTAAAACTGCATTTCTAAATGGCGATTTAGAAGAAGAGATTTACATGGAACAACCTGAAGGTTTCTCTGCCCCAGGTCAAGAGGGTAAAGTATGTAAACTCGTCAAGTCTTTGTATGGCTTGAAGCAAGCACCAAAACAATGGCACCAAAAGTTTGATCATGTCATGATTGACAATGGTTTCAAAATAAATGAGTGCGAAAAATGTGTTTATTTCAAAGACACAAATGAAGGTTATGTGATTTTATGCCTTTATGTAGACGATATGCTTATCATTGGAAGTAATGATAAAATTATCAAAGCTACTAAAAGCATGTTGAAAGCGAGATTTGACATGAAAGACATGGGTTTAGCAGATGTGATTCTTGGAGTAAAGATCATAAGAACCCAAGAAGGTCTTGTGTTAAGTCAATCTCACTATGTGGATAAAATTCTTGAAAAATTCAACTCGGGAGATACGACGGTAGCTCGAACTCCAGTTGATACCTCCCAACATCTCAAGAAAAATAAAGGAGAGGGAGTTGCTCAGTTAGAGTATTCAAGAATTATTGGCAGTCTAATGTATCTAATGACATGTACTAGACCCGACTTGGCTTACGCGGTTAGTAGGCTAAGTAGATACACCAGCAATCCGTGCGCGGATCATTGGAAGGCTATCACGAGGGTGCTTAGATACATAAGATACACAAGAGATTATGGACTGCGTTATACCCGACAACCAGCAGTGATCGAAGGATACACTGATGCAAACTGGATATCGGATAATAAAGATTCCAAATCAACAAGTGGTTACGTGTTTACACTTGGAGGAGCTACCATTGCTTGGAAGTCTTCTAAGCAAACGGTCATAGCAAGATCCACAATGGAATCTGAATTTATCGCTTTGGATAAGTCAGGCGAGGAGGCGGAATGGCTACGTCAATTCATGGAATATATTCCAAGATGGCCAAAGCCTTTGCCAGCCATATGTGTACATTGTGATAGCCAATCAGCGATTAGTAGAGCTCAAAGCTTGATGTACAATGGCAGATCAAGGCATATGCGACGTAGACATAACACGATACGAAAACTACTCTCAATGGGTGTTATCACAACTGATTATGTGAGATCAATGGATAACATTGCGGACCAGTTAACAAAAGGCTTAAGCAGAGAGTTAGTGGAAACGTCGTCAAGAGGAATGGGACTAAAGCCCATGATAAATAGGAATATGAGGGAAACCTAACTTAATTGACTGGAGATCCCAAGATCTAAGTTCAATAGGACAACTTAATCATTAACATTGAAGTGAGGCTAAGAATATTAAGGTTAACGATTTCGGGAAATCAAATAACCATGATGCTTTTAATGATTCAGAGGAATCACCTATGTTAGAGAGAAGTAGGGTCGCTTTGAATGGATTTGTGGGGTGCGCAAATCCTAGAGCTCTCGCAGAACCAGGCTAGTGTTCCAGGACCATAATAGGACACGACAATGAGGGGTTGGCCAAACCAGGGAGAGTATTGTGTGAAGTATATTGTCGTTTACACAAATGGGGGTATGTTCAAGGACATCGCGTATACAAACCGCTAGTAAGCTAAGTATGCTTCACAAAAGAAGGTTCAAAGGCAACAACCTACCTATCTTGCAATACTCAACTGTCGAAGTTTATCGTTGAAAAGTGTAAGGAAAAGATTGATTTCCATACATGTGGGGGATTGTTAGAAATTTGATGAAAATAGCATTTTTCATGTGGGGGATTGTTGGAAAAATAGGTGAAAATAGCATTTTTCACAAATATAGGAAAATGATTTTTTTCCTATTTTGGACTAGAAATAAATATAATAAAATGAGCGGGTTTTATATATTTATTTGTGGGTTTGTGTTCTATGTTGGAAGAGCTTCGCAACGAACTAAACCACGTCCAAAACGGAGCTAAGATGAATGAGATATCGATGCTCAAAGTTGGGTGTTTGAAACATTCAACACTGAAACAGAAGGGAAAGTAGCACCTTGTCCCACATCGGAGGAGAGATGGAACTTAAATGGGTATTTAAGTGGGAACTCTCCCTCCTTATTTTTTCATGGAAGCACACACTAAGTGTCCTCGCGAAGGGTGCGGAGCAGCCTAACTCGCACTTGCACACGCTCGTACGCGCGCGTGGCGTGGGCGATGAGGCGCAATGTGGCGCACTTTGCACTTTGATGGCGCACTTTGCACTTCGCACGCTCGCATCGCCGCGAGCCACTTGAGAGCCGCCTTTGTATTTTTGACCACATGCGCGTGGTGGATCAGAGGCTGCAAGGACCAAGTTGTTAAGTGGCGTGCAGGTTCAAGGCGCACGGTTGCGCATGGTGCATGGGTCCTGATGTGATGTGCATGGCGCACCAAAGTGAGCCAAAACGGTGCGACTGTGTGGCGTGCTCATAGAGGCTCACATGTGACGTGGCTCATGCACGCATGGACCTGAGTCAGAGTGGCACACGCGCGCATGGCTGTGAGCCAAATGGACGCACCGCGCATGACCATGCAGACCTGGGCGCGCGCGCACCAGTGTGTCTTGCGCGCGCGCGCGCAGAAGCTTCCAGCATTGAATGACAATGCAATGCAATTACAGTTCAGCTTCGAAACTGACGAGTTAACGGTCTTTGACTGAGAATTAAATGACGTATTAAATTGCATTCAAGACGTTTAATGCAATTTAAACCTCTCTGTAGGTCCCTCTCGGAGGTTGAGATCAAACCTATTCCTTGTTATGCTTAACACACTAGCGAGTGCGGAATCCAAGCTAGCATGCAAACCGAGATAGAAGACGACAAAACACAACACGCAAGATTCACCGATTAACACCACTTGTATTAATACGAATGAAGGGTCCGGTTACAAGCTCAATGTTTACAGAAGTATTCCATAAACTCTCAAAGTGTGTGTGTGCTCCTGTCTCTCTCTGTCTTCTCTATCAAGTGAACACAACACACGGGTATTTATACCCGACACAGCAGGTCTGGTCGAAGGATCAGACAGAGTGATCGAAAGATCATCTGTCGACCAGAAAACCCATCGAAAGATCACATACACCACGAAGGATGATATCCTTCGTGGTCTATCCTTCGTGGTCTATCCTTCGAGCTCATCATCGAAGGATATAAAACAATCCTTCGATTACACATCCTTCGACACAACCAGCTTACAACATTTTTCCAGCTGTTTGGTCAAGTCAAACCAGGAGGATGGTTGACTTGGTCAAACTTACATCAACCTTACATTAAAGACATCGTTTTGTATCATGACGAAATACAGACAAAGTACAGACACAAATGCACCAACAAACTCCCCCTTGGCTGTATCTTTGTCTCAATCTTCGTGTCTTCAAGTCTTCAAGGTCGAGTCGAACCGAGCCGAGTCGCGTCCACACAAAGTGCATCAACAAACTCCCCCTTGGACGCTACTCGTGATGGTTCGTCTTCTATGTCTTTCATGTCGGAGGATCTTCAAAGTCTTCACGCGCCATAAGTAGAAAGTGTATCAACAAACTCCCCATTTAACTTAGGCAGTGTGTCAATAAACTCCCCCTTAAATTGAACTCTCCATTGAGTCATGCTCGTGAATCTTTTGACTTGTCAATTCTTCAGATCCTTGTGGTGTTGATGAAGGGACAGCGGCAACTCGATCATTTTATCCTTTGAGTGCCTCCACTTCGTGTCTTCATTCCAAAGCTTTTCATCGAACATGTTCTCCTCGCCTTTAGCATCTGCACATGCAAGAAAGCTAAACGCATAGTGAGAACAACCGCTTGGAATATAGTTAACATTTAAACTAACGACACATATGAGATCAAATCTCAATCAAACACCAACCGACAGCAGTTTGAAAGTTTAGAAAAATATTCATTTTAATCCTTTAACTTTCAAAACTCGTCAACTTCGACTGTTTATGAAGATGCAATTGTTTTCCAGCTTATAATCAGGATCTTGGGAAGGATAGACTCGAGTTCCAACATCAGTCAATCAAAAAAATAAACTAGAAGTAAAATCTTTTTGGATTTTATAAAGTTTATATTAAAACACACCTAAATTTTTTTTTTTTTTTTTTTTTTTTTTTTGAAATTTTTAATATTTCAAATGTAAAGACGGAAAACAATAAATAAATATATACAGACATTCTTTTTGTGAGTTTCGAGGGTAAGAGAATCATATCAGTGTACGGTCATGCCAAAACACTCTTGTTGTTCAATTAGATAACATTAAGATAAGCATCCTATAACAATTATCGGTATTGTTGTCCACTTAAGCTCAGCTTATCAGATGTAATCATGGCGAGGGGATACGTTTAAGGTATAATTTATACTTACCGACCGGTGTTCATCCACATCACGACACATTCCCGTATCAAGGTATGCACGAGGATTCATCTTACCGGTGAGTATACCGATTATCATCTGTTTGACCGTATATGATGTGAGAAACTCACTTATTTTGATTTTGAAAAACAAGCCCTATGTGATAGAATCACTTATTTATGAGGAACTTGATTTCAGATGCATGAGGGCACAGGAGCAAGTCCGTGAACAGGTCAGTACTTTCGTACAGCAGAGAGACGAACTTGACTCCCGGATGAATGTGATATTTTATCACTTATTTGTTTGGACATGTGATTGTTGATCACTTATTGAGGTCGAATGCAATATGTACACGTATGTATAGTATCATGGAAGATCTAGACTTGCGTCCCCGTTATTTTTCGGTAAAAGATACAACCATGATACCCAGATGATAAGCAGCATAAAGACCGAATATCTCAGAACCTCGGCAATCTCTCAAACGAAATTTCGGTACTAAGACCATATGCCAATGAATGGTTCCCACCTGATCTTCAGTCGATTTAAGTTTATATCACCCTGCACACTTTAAAATGATTGTGAGCCTACCGATACATCTTATATAGAGCTGCTTATCGTTTTTCATTTAAGGGTTTAAAGAGGTTTGGATAGACCACTGATTTACTATCATTTTCTCTTTTTCTCGCCAGGAAACTCATTTTTGCTTTTCTATTGTTTTTGTGTTTTTGAAATTTTTCAATGTTTTTGGATTTTCAAATTTTGGATTTACTCCCCCTAAAATCAACAAACTAAGATAAAATTAAAAACACAAAGATATTTACACAAACGATTTCCCGATGTCGGTTAACTCATGCTTTACCTCAATGCCGTTTACCAAAATTAGTTTTAATCAGAAAAGATTTATCGAATTTTGGAAAAATCAGTTGGCATGTCGGTTTGCGATGCGGACCATGACAGCATTGTCTGGCCAAAGAGTGCTGTTCGAGATAATAATTCACAAAGCAGCTCAAATATCGACAAGTATAGGAGAGATTAGAATTTAAAACCGTATCCTGCAACTGCATCGTGCACTGCAAGGAATCTGAGTGCTCTCCCTACAGAATATCTACCCGGTGTGGATTTCAAAGACGATTTTTGTAGCTACTGAGAAATCTATTGACAGCAACAAGATCATAAACCTTTGGATCCGGCTGGTCTTCCACGTTGCACCAGCGAAGGTTTTTGTCTTTCTCTTTCAGAAGTAGTGTGCGGTTGTTCAATCCACGCCAAGGCATCCGCACACCCGGTTGGTTTGTTCAACAAACACATTTTCTTCAATCACACCGCAAAGAAATGTACACTGCACGTTTATCTAGTTGATTTTGAACATCAGACGTGCTGCAGGTGCGTACATTTTGATTTGAATCTATCCTGGGGACCCGATTAAAGCCTTTTACAATCACCCTTTTGGAATGATTTTCAATTTGTCGAAGCTTTCAAATTCTTTCAACCACATTCTTTCGCCATCATTCCTTCATCGGAATGTTTGACTTCTTATCTTTTTCCTTTCTCTCCATCAATGGCAACAATTTCTTCCGTCGCCTTTCTTGTGCAAGGACGCTCCACTATCAACCATCTTACGACTATCGAAAGTTCCTCCTGGAATATCCTACACACTCACTCAAAGATTAGTTGGAGAGGGGGACCCAAGCCTTTGTGGACTTGGGTCGTCCTTGATCATCAATGAAAGTGATCTCAATCACTTGATGATTAGGAAAAAGAACCTGTGGTGCTCCCCCTGATTGAGTTACCTGCTTTTGCTTCCAAACTGTTTGTTCTTTACCAGTATTTGAATTTATTGTTTTAGCATTTACTGGTTTTACAGTTTCAGATTTCGCCTTTACAGGTTTTTCTTCTTTGACCTCTGATTTTAAGGCCCTTTCAATTACCTTTTGATTCTTTTGCTTTAACTTCTTTTCCCTTTCTTTCAAGACACGTGAGTCTTGTTTCGGGGAAACTGATCGTTTTCGGTAATCGGTTTCTTGGGGAGCACTCGTTTTTACCTTCAACTTTTGCAGGTATGGGCAGTATCTTACAATATGCCCAATTGTGCCACACTCAAAACACATTCTCCGCTCTACAAACCTCGGAGAAACATGTTGATGATCAGACGAAGAACCAGACCATGAACTTTGTGATCTAGACGTGCTTGGACCTAAATCACATCCGTTGGTGTGTTGGGTGTAATTATTTTGATCATTTCGTTTTAAAATTCTAACTTGTTTTACAAAATCAACGTTAGATTTTTCTTGAAATGTTTCAATTTTATCTGAACCCGTGGATCCAACAAAGTTCATTTTCGGTTCTCGTTTCTTAACAGGAGCTCTTTTGTTTTGCACCTTTTGTTGTTGAACTTTTGGTTGTTCAGTCTTAGCCTGCTGAACTTTAGGTGCTTGAGCCTTCTTGTTCTGAGCCTTCTTTCCCTGTACTTCACCCTTTCCTGAGTTGACTTGTTGTTTTCGCTCAATTGGAAGTTTTTGGTTTCCGTATTGTTTTCGAATTTGTTCACATGGAATTGGATCACAATGAGTGACGGTAATTTTGCCACTTTTGTTCCCCAAAAACTTATCAGTACATCCTTCAAAAATTTGCTCAATTAAATCTTGATTTACATATTTAATTGGAAAATCTTTGTTAGAGTAGATTTTGCTATCTCCTTTGAGCGTGTACAACAAGTTATTCTCTTCACTGCTAGATACAAGGGACTCCATTGGTTTTGACATTTCAGTCTTACTCGGTTTCACTGGTGGATCACACAGGATGTGATTCTCGATAGGAATATCTGTTGTAACCGAGTTAGACTGTTGTTTCACAATTACTTCAGATTCATCATCCGAAGAATCAGCATCCTCAACAATGGGAGGACTCTATTCCTTAACACACGATGAATCTGTCACATTCTCAGATTCAGATTCAGATTCAGATTAACCCGAGGATGATGTACCAGTTGTGAACCCGAGGCCTGCTGCAAAATCATCTAGATTGAGTGGCACAGTAGGTTCAAAACGGGGCATATCCTCGTCATCAGGCAATTTTGAGTAATTGTGATTCATTGGGGGAGGACATGATTTGAATCCAACACATTGTCTATCCCCCTTTTTCTTCTGAACGTCAATTATGTGATCCAATACATAGCGGGAATTGGAATAGCTTTCCAGTTTCTGCTTAATTGTCTCACATTCACATCGAGCTGTTGCCAACTCTACCATTTGCTTTTCAATTGTGTCAATAAGATTATTATTAGCATGTTGTTTTCGCAAAACAACCTTTTGTAATTCTGAAACATCATGTCTTAATGACGCAATTGTAGCTTTAAATTCTTTTTCATTTCTGGTTAAAAACGAGTTAGCTTCAGCTGCTTTTGAAAGATCTACAATCAATTCTTGATTGTGTTTGGAAATGATTTCAAACTGACTTTCCTGTTCAGCATATTTAACAGTTAAACTATCACAGTTTTCACAGCTAACTACAGTGGGTTCATCGACACTTACCTCGCTTGATGAACAGTCGACATTAGCCATAAAGGCTGAATGGAGAGAAGACGAAGATTGAGCAGCTTGATCCACCAAATTAGATCTTCTTTCAGTTCCTGCTGCAGCTTCTTCCAAAGATGTCTCATCCACATGTTCATTGCCTGAAGTGGAAGATTCTTCATCTGAGCTTCCACTATAACCAGAACTGTCTTCATCTTCCGAAGATTCATCACCATTGGTGGAAGATTCTCCACCACTGGCGTGCTTTAAATCTTTTACGATTTCAGCAAAACATGCTGTTCCACCATTTCCTCCTTCTCCAAGCTGAAGCGACCAATCACAACCTTCATCTACTTGAACCACAAGTGCCCTGTTGGCATTTGATGGTCCTGCTTGAGTTCGGTTGTTGACAGGTATCAACATATGCTCATTGTTCCTGTTCTGGTTCTGCTGGTTGCCTTGGTTTCTGAAGGGATTCTGGTTTCCATGCTGAGCTGGTCTTGTGCATTCCCTTTTGAAATGACCTCGTTCACCACAGTTAAAGCATGTTACAGCTTGCTTGTCGAACCCATACTTGGTGTCTTTCTTGCTTTCCAAGTTGGTTCTTCCTGTCCTTTCCATAAACTCCTTAGCTCTTCGAATTGCACTAGCAAGAGCCCATTTGATATCCATCATCTCAAACTCTTCTTTATCCACTTGCTGATAATCTTCATTGGTTAGATTGATATTCCCAATCTGACCTGCGATCAATCCAGAATAAGCACTAACCAAGGTGTTCAACATCTCCATATGCTCCTTGGCTATTTCGACACTGACTTTGGAAAAGTTGGAAGTGTCTAATCTGACTGTGTTCGGATTGGAAGTGGCTTGAAAGTTTGAAGAGCTTCCATAAAACCCTTGCTGTTGCGGTTGTTGCTGCTGAGCTGAAGAAGAAGAAGAATCTGGTTTTGAATACATCATCGTGTATGCTGAAGGATCAAACTGATTTGTTGTGGAAGGACCGGTGTTTGAGACGAAAGCTGTTTGAAGCTTTGCATGTTGAGAGACTGGTCTTTCTCCACTGATACCTCCTGCGATCCCAAAGTACATCTCTGGATTTTGAGGAGTCAATGTTCTTTTTGCCTTAAGCTTTTCTTCTACATCCTTGTTTTCCAATCGTTGAATTAACTCATAAACGGTGATTGTGTCTAGAACACCGTTTTCTTTGAGAATTTCAAGATAACTGCTCCACTTTGCTGGTAAGCTATCAGCGAATCTCTTCACCAATTCTTGTGGAGTGGCAGTGACTTTAAAAGCAAACATCTCGCTCAACAAATGATGGAATCTTGTAGATAGCTCTGCCAAAGTCTCATTCTCCAAACACGTGAATCCTTCAAACTCTTTCTTCAGTAATTCTTGCTTGATCTTTCTAGATTGAGCATTTCCTTCACAACGTAACGTGAGCATATCCCACAAGCTTTTAGTAGTCGTGCAGTAAACAAACTGGTGGTAAATGTCTTTGTGAAGAGCTTGGGTGAGAATCATGAATGCTTTCTTTTCTAACTCAAACTTCTTCTTATCTTCTTCAGACAAGGTGCTGTAAGTTTCTGGATTAGATCCTGCAACTTCCAAATCATTTTCAAATGCAGTGAAGAAGCACATCCATAGATCTTGACCTTGCCCCTGAACGTAAGTTCTCAGCCTTTCTTTCCACCATCCCCAATCATTGATGTGATTTAGCTTTGGCGGTTTTGTGCTTGTACCAGTTTCACTGTCGTTCTGTATCATAGATTGAATGCTGTTGTTTTGATTTGTAACCAATGCCCATTGATTTGCAGTTATCATTGCAGCTTGAGGTGGGGCAATAGCTTGCATCCATGCAGTTTTGTTGAAATCTGACTCCGATTGCGTAGTTGATGATTTTGGAGTCAAAGATGTTAAAGTCCACGCGGTTGGATCCCACTGACCGTTAGTTCCCATTTTTTTTTTTTTTTTTAAAAAAACACAAACTATGATAAAATTTCGAAGGATAACAACCGGCCGAAGGACCCTTAATCGAAAGATCTGTAAAACACAAACTTGTTAAACTTAAACAGATTAGGATCGAAGGATCAAACCTTGTTCGAAAGATCAACAGTGTTCGAAAGATCACTGTTGAGTTTCGAGCAATGACTTCGAAAGACTCTCCACTCGAAAGATCCTTGTCTTTCGAACAATGACTTCGAAAGACTCTCCAATCGAAGGATCCTTGTCTTTCGAAAATGAACTGTAGACCGAAAGATGAACACGAAAGTTGACTTCGAAAGACTCCCCAGTCGAAGGATCCTAGTCTTTCGAGAACGAGCAGCAGACCGAAAGATATATGTTTCGAAATGATTCCTTGGAACGAAGAATAAGTCTCACACTTCGAAGGATGCTCGAAGGATGACTATCTGTCGAACCTCCTTTGGTCGAAAGATGATCTTTCGATTTCGAAGGATATCTTTCGAACTTGCTCTGACACAGTTGACAAATGGGACAGTTTGGTGAAAAGTTGATGAGTTGGTGAGAACTTTCGGCAGAAAGTATGTTCAGACCATATCTTTCAGGTCTGACCATGCAGGTTTTTCACCAACCGGGTAATGACCAAATATTTTAATCCAAAAACAACTCCCAACACAGAAACACTTTGCAATTTCAAATTTTAAGATCAAAAGTGTAGTTTTTATGAAGAACACTATGAAGATAACAAGAACACTTATAAATTTTCGGTGAAATATAACCTTCCAAACACAAGATTTTGCTAAAATGTTTAACAAAAACCAACAACTAACATGTCAACATGAAGAATAACAAGGTTTTAAGTCAAACACAATGCAAAATAGCAAGATTTTCCAGAAAATATGAACTTTAAACACCCGGAAAACACCCGAAAACACTCGGTTTTAACAAGGAGAAGAGCCACGGCTCTGATACCACTTGTAGGTCCCTCTCGGAGGTTGAGATCAAACCTATTCCTTGTTATGCTTAACACACTAGCGAGTGCGGAATCCAAGCTAGCATGCAAACCGAGATAGAAGACGACAAAACACAACACGCAAGATTCACCGATTAACACCACTTGTATTAATACGAATGAAGGGTCCGGTTACAAGCTCAATGTTTACAGAAGTATTCCATAAACTCTCAAAGTGTGTGTGTGCTCCTGTCTCTCTCTGTCTTCTCTATCAAGTGAACACAACACACGGGTATTTATACCCGACACAGCAGGTCTGGTCGAAGGATCAGACAGAGTGATCGAAAGATCATCTGTCGACCAGAAAACCCATCGAAAGATCACATACACCACGAAGGATGATATCCTTCGTGGTCTATCCTTCGTGGTCTATCCTTCGAGCTCATCATCGAAGGATATAAAACAATCCTTCGATTACACATCCTTCGACACAACCAGCTTACAACATTTTTCCAGCTGTTTGGTCAAGTCAAACCAGGAGGATGGTTGACTTGGTCAAACTTACATCAACCTTACATTAAAGACATCGTTTTGTATCATGACGAAATACAGACAAAGTACAGACACAAATGCACCAACACTCTCTTTAATTCCGTTTTGACTGTTTCAACTTAGGAGCTGTATAAATACAGCTCCATACCCAGCTGCAAAGTACACCACGAACAACAACAGCTTATGCATACTACTCTCTCTCTACTACTGATCTTCATCCTTCTCTCTTCAAGGTAACCTTCGGGTTGTAGGCGAACTCCGGCAGTACCACTGCTCCGGCTGTTGTACCCTGGGAAACAAAACGAGTACTCTTGGGAGACTCGAAATTTGTTTTAAGGGAAGCGTGTTGAACACGTGCCTCAGTCTTTCTTCTTCTACTTTTCTTGTATTTTGGTTATTTTCAGTTGTAATTGTACTAGTTGTTTAGGCTTTCTTTTTCTTGTATTGTAATCATTTAATAAAATTTGTTTTATTTTATTTAAATTACGCGATCGGTTCCTACAGCTTTTACTTTCAAATTTAAAGCAATAAACTGTACAAATAAAATGACAAAATGATGTGAATTGCTTCAATTCTCCATCCACTTGGCATAAACAATCAGAACTCCCCCTGACAACAAACTATTTTCCCATTATAATTTCAAAACACTTAAGTTTGTTTTAATCAAAATGGTTTTTCCGGAAAAATAGATTTGTTGATTTCTCACATCATGGGGTTTAATTCATCATTTTGTTCTTTCAACAGCTTATGAATGAATCCCTTTTTTTCTTTTAACCACTTGTACAAACTATCACTTGTAGATTTTTCACACAAAAACATTTTTCAAGAATGATGCCGATTCATGCTCCACGATTACCAACTTGGGAGCTCCGGCAAGTCAGGATTTTACTTTTTAAAGAATCTCACCCATTCCTGATCAATCATGGGTGAACCATCCTCATTTGGTTTTGTGACAACTGCCAAATTTGCATGTATCCGTACAATTTAATTAACCATGATTAGTGCTTAATGACTGTGCTGAATTACACTCTACTGCTTTCTGATTTCTGCATTATACTTACATGTGCATCACATATTGCAAATGACATATCATTGACTGCATGCAAAAATATTGACATAAATGATGCACAAAGCACAGTTAGCACAGTTTACAGACAAACCGGGAGAATGCTGACAGAGTTCAGTACATAGACAGACGTTGTTTTGAGACACAGTATGAGCCAGAAACTAAGTACTACACTAGTATAGAGTGTAGGGAAGTAAGGACCACAAAACTGCTTTTCTAGGTGGTAGTTTAAGTGCCGGAAAGTGCCTAAAACTCACATAAAGTGCAGAATTCAGCACAATTCAGCAAAAATCAGCATTTTAACATGCTAATATTATGCAGAAACATGACTAAATGGTCCTGAAAGCTTTCCTAAGTGTCGGGAATTAAAAGTGTCACTAAAGGGTACATAAAGAACACTAAACGGTATAGTTTAGCACTTTAACGAATCAGTATACAACCGAACAACCGGACACTACCCGAAACATCAAAATTATACTAGAAGCATTGTTTTAATGTTTCCAAGCTAGTTATGATCCCTAAACATCATAACACCCACTAAAAATATTTACTAACTAGTACATGTTACAAACACTTGAAATTAAACTATATGGTAACTATTTAGTTTAACCTAAGCTAATACCCCCCCCCCCACCTATAAAATCGGCCCATATGGCCTAATTGAAAGATTTTCTTCCAATTGTTTATTAGATCATGTTATGTACTAAGTAGACATATTAACCATTGGATAAGCACTTGTTGGAAAATAATATAAGTAACCACAAGACTTCCATTCTCTTTCATTCACCATCTTCTACACAACATAAACTTCCTCCAACCCCTCCATAACTCACGACCACTCATCCCCACAATACCATCTCCATTTTCCCTCCATCATCTAGCATTCTAAGGTGATTCTAAGGTGTTAGAAGGTGTATAAGGAAGCTTGGAGCTTTCGGAAGTTGAAGGACCTTCACCGTTTGCTTTTATCCACTTGTTATCTTCACTTGAATCATCCCTAGCCTTGAGCTAGTGGTAAGAACTTCATACACTCCATGGTTCATCTTATATTAGTGGTTAAAAGAAGATTCATATTGATTATTATGAAGAACACTAAAGAACATAATCATGAAACATGAACATAAAGCTTAATAACATAAGAATACATAATGTTAAGTGTTGTTTTGCTTCTTGATGGTTGATTATTAGTGTTTATGATGTTAGACATCATATGAAACCTACTATATTGTGATTAAACACATGATCTAGTAAGTTAAAGTGATGATCTTGTGAAAGACCAAGATGATCATACTTTATGTATACATGAACTTGAATAATAAAATTGTTTTCATATGTGATGGTGATTTAAACACAACATAAGTCTTGTAAATGGATGACTTCAAGAATAATTTTCTCAAGTAACCAAGTTCATTTGCAAGATTTACATAATCTTGGATTTTAAAGAAACTAACCATGTTTTTAGTGGCAAATCAAGTATAGAAATACATTGTTAACAAGAAAAATACAAGAAGATTGATTTTAGAAAAATCATCTAGTAAGTTGTAGAAGACTAAATTTTACAAGAATAAGAATTACAAACAAATAACCATATTTTTAAGGGTAACAAGGCTTACTTAACAACATAGTAAGTTACTACAAGTTTTTATAAAAGTTCAAGTTCATGTTGTTGTATAAATAGCATTGTTTTGGCACTTGGTAAGTGTTGAATAAATTGTTGATTGCTTGTGATGATTTTAAAAGAAAATGATATGCTTTGAAAGCATGGGCACCTCCATTTTTAGGGGAAACTATGGCAAAATTTTCTAAAAATATAAACACTTAGAAAAATATTTTCAAACAAATATTTACAAGTGTATTTTAACCATGAGTTTTCCATATAAACTTTGCCATAATTTTTGTTACAAAAATATAAATATTGGAGGTTGGTTTTTATAAATAAAAGTGGCTAGGTATATATATTTAGAGTATATATACATTGAAGACACACATGTGTGATTACTTGTATATTATGTGTAGTAGTTATATTATTTTGGTGCTTGAAATAATATAACACATTAAAACACCAAGAAATTTCAAACCAAAATATTACCAAAGATCTCAAGGAATAAATACACAGGTTACACATAATATTGGAAAACCGAACGGTAGAATGTAACTTACAAAATATTCCGGAAAATATGTTCACAAAGTATATTTTGGTAAATAATACTTTGGACACAAAGAAATGAAAATACGATTTTTATGATTATTGCAAAGTATATCATATTTTTTACAAGAAGAAAATATATTATTTTTGGGAAGTAAAAATATACTTTCTTGGAAATTTTAGAAGATATATAATTTTTGGGAAAGATATATATTTTCTTGAGAACACTTGAAGTACATTATTTTGTTTTTATAAAGATGTGTTTATGTATATCTTTCAAGTGAGACTTGAAAATATATTATTTTTGGGACTTATGAGAAGTTACAAATATTTTTGCCCAAAGAAAAATTATAAATAATTTTTCTAAGCAATATTTCTTTTATATATATATATATATATATATATATATATATATATTGGAAATATATACATATTGGTGGACTTTTATTAAAGATAATATTCCGGAATAATTAATGTGAAGTTAATATGAGAATACTTAATGAATACAATAAAATACGTATTTTCATACGTATGAATACACACCGGAATACGACACCAATACATGGCAAGTTATACAAATATAAGAATACGAGTACACATGTATAAGATACCCCCATCCTTGGGAAGGAAATACGAATATAAATACTTGAGAAGTATCGTTACAAAATATTGTTTAACAATTATTCCAAAAATTCAATAAATGTAATTTAAGTTAAAATATTTATTATTTTAACAAATAATTATATAACTTGGAATAATGATGAAGACACTTGGAAACGTAACTCAAAGGCACTAATTAATACTAAGTCAAGGCACGACCGCTCGTCTAATAAGACCATAGTATGTCACACCCCGACCACGTAGAACATACAAAACGTGGCGGAAATATCGGGGAGTGTTGTAACAGAATTAATTGTTTCAAATCCATGGCAATAGAAGTTTCGTTTTATTGATTAAAAGTGTTACAATGTCTTAACAAACAAAGAAATACAACATAATTAACTAGTCTTGCATCATTTATTGTCACTAAAGCCCAAGTCTGTCTATGTGTATCTTGAACATCTTATGCAACAGCTCCTGAAAAACACATGTGAAAATAGGTACGTCAGCATAAAAATGCCTGTGAGATACATAGGTTTTGTGAAAATAAGATTCATAACTTATGTTTGAGAAAATGTTTAGTCATGAACCTTGTTATTTGCTTTGTCTTTTAAATCATTTGAAAAATGATAAGGTCTGATGATATGTATAAATAAATGTAAGGTTAAATGAATAACCAAGTAAAATGTGTTTGCATAAGATAAGTTGTTTATAAATCAATGTCTTGTGAAAAGTATGTTATTTGTATGAAATGTTCTATGTCTCAAACTGAAATGATTTAAATAACGTTACGACATGTAATACCATACAAACACTTATATATAGGAAGTACCAGCGGCGTATCCACCATGCTTGTATCATATTACACACGCATCGTTACTTAATCACTTAATCAAACCAAACCAAACAATGTAAAATGTTCATGTCAAGATATAAATCATGTCAAAATGTCTATGTCAAATATCCATGTCAAATGTCTATGTCAAATATCCATGTCAAATGTCTATGTCAAATATCCATGTCAAATGTCTATGTCAAATATCCATGTCAAATGTCTATGTCAAAATGTCATGTATGGCAAGTGAAAGGTCTCAACTAAACCATATGCACAAAAACAAAGTATTGAAGTAAAACTTGGTTTAAGTCAAAGCTATGTTTTGTGTAAATGCATGATCAAATGTCAATCATGTTAAAATGTCTATGTCAAAATGTCTATGTCAAATGTCTATGTCAAAATGTCATGTATGGCAAGTGAAAGGTCTCAACTAAACCATATGCACAAAAACAAAGTATTGAAGTAAAACTTGGTTTAAGTCAAAGCTATGTTTTGTGTAAATGCATGCAAATATTTAATATGAACATTTATGCGGTATTGTGAATATGCATACATCCAAGCCTGGCGACTGAGGTGATAAACCCTTTAAACAAATTAAAGGTCTATCTGTCTTTATAACAACGAATTCGGTCATTCCTTTCTGTCCCCTTACCCTGGGATGTCCGGAACGGGAGTTGTCAATTCCTATGGTACCACTACCTACTAACGAACGGCATGATCGGTGTTAATGAATGTATTGTCCCATGTAAACAAACCAAATGTCATACCAAAATGTAAGCATGTGAAAATAATGCACTAAGTATGTAATCAAATGAACATACATAGCGTGAAATGTCATGTAAAACAATGTACCAAGTAATGCACACAATGGGCACACCTAGCATAAAATGTAATGTAAAACATGTACTATAATGTACTAACGAACATAGCATGTATATGATGTGAAAACAGGAAAGCATGAAAGTAACAAGTAGGCACATGTGTTCCACCCCAAAACAGTTTGGAAAACAGTAAAAGAGGGGTCTATGTACTCACTTGAGATTGCTCAGTTGTCTAAAGATAACCACCAAACAGTGCTAGAGATCTCGGAATCAAACGGCACCTAATATAGGTAACTATGTTAATTAACCGGACCTAGATCGGAAGATCGGGTAGCATTAGGGTTTGTAAACCAAACGAGTGTGGAGACTCGTGTGATATGGTTTAACAAAGCCTACATACTAAATGAAACCTAACATAACTGCCTACGACCCATTACGACCCGTTTAGGTAGCTTATGCTACTTTAACGTGTCGTGCGCGTGAAACGCGTTCGGACCGCCTAACTAGCCCTATGACAAGTGTTATATGCCTAAACATGTTACAAAATCAGTTATGTGACAAAATTTTAGGTTACATATGCTTAATTACCGATTATACATGAAAAGGGTATTCTGGTAATTTACCTAAGGCATATAAACTACCTATCATACAACTACTTAAACGATGTGACCATAGGGTATAACCTCGGAAGGTTATTCCCTACCTACTATGGTCACCTAATGTATTTGGTCGGATCCTAATGATCGACCAAACTGGGTCGAGTTCGAAGGTATAGGCGATTTATTAGATCGCCTACCCTACGACTCTAGACAACGTGGTAATCAGTGGGCATAGTCCCAAAGGACTATAACCAACGTGATTACACTCACGTTGCGAAGTTCAAACGAACTTCGCATTGACCATTACTGGTCAACGCTAAAAGTCAAACAAAGTTTGACTTTCTGACTCAAAAAGCAATAAAAATAAGGAAAAGAACGAAAGAATACTTACGAAGGGTCCCCGAATGCTAATCCCGATCCAAGAACTCAGGTATGAAACAATGGTTTCAACTTAGAGCTCTCAAATCAGAATTCTTGTGCAAAATGAGGTTGTGGGGGTGGGGTATTTATAGTTTTCGGGTAACCGTTAGGATCGTTTCATGGAAAACGTGCCATGATCCAACCCGTACACTTGTCGGAACCTTATGGTAACTAAAATTCCATCCTTATCACATGACTAGACAATTGGGATTGTGTGGTTGTGGTTAAATCTGCTGAAAACAGGCTGTTTAAACATTGAACCTGGTCTGGAGACCCCTTGCGCATCGTAGCAAGATATTGCTACGCATCGTAGCCATACAAGTTTGGCAGAATTACACTTTTGGTCCCTGTCATGCATTCAGCCCATTTTCGACACGTTTAAGGCCCGTTAACCCCATTTCAAAGCTCTAAAATGAAGTTAAAGTATAGGGGACTCAAAACATGCTCAAAAATATCTCGGATGTTGGTTCGTTTGGTCGTACGAACACGATGTTCGCTTAATTACGACGGAATGCGCACAAGCGCGAAAAACGATCCAAATGACGTGACGAATGGATTTTTCTTATGGCGAACACTAAAATATAATGTAGTCATGCTTACATAAATTTTTGGATGTCCAGATGTATTCAGAACGTAAGTTATGCTCGAAAATGCAAACTTGTGCACTTTTTGACACTTTTAGTCCCTGAATGACACAAAAGTTTATTTTAGCATACCGAACACCTCAAAGCCTATTTCTAAGCTATGTAAAGGATATTTATGGTATGTTTAACTTATGGTCATGTTCCGGAATGTCTGTTACAGTTCAAATTGGCATACTTTCACAGTTTGTCATATTTAGTCCCTGTAAGCGATTTAACTTGGTTTTGCCATACCAAAGCCTTCAAAACTTATTTCTAAGTTATGTAAAGGTTATTTAAGGTATGTTAAGCCTATGTCACTATTCCGGAGTGTTTGTTGCATTAAACTGGTTATATTTACGCATCGATGCGCGTATAACCTTCCAGAAAGCGATTTAGAGTTTGAAATTGAACAAGAATTGATATGTACAAATGATACACATATTTTTACAAATCCCAAGTATGAAATAAAATATTTCATTGGTTTGGTATTTGTTTGATGGCCGTGAAGGCACAGGTGTTACAGTCTCCCCTACTTTAGGAAATTTCGTCCCGAAATTTATTTAGAGGAAACTTGTAAGAGTTTAAAACATGAAGTTGAAAAGATCGAACAATATTGGCTAGATTTCTGAACTTCTAGTAACTTTAATAACATCATGATTGCAATGTAAGAGGGATACTTATATACAAGTATATAAAGCGTCATTGGTGCGTCCACCGTACCTCCATTACATCGTTCTCATTTCGTTATTGTTGTCACTATCGGTTCTTACACATAATCAATCTCACTGGGTTTCTGTGCACTAAATTTCATAATTATGTACGCGTCCATAATCAGACAATTCCTTGCACAGTTCACACAGTCTATTTTATAATGTGTAGGGGGAAAACCAAATGAACAATCCTGTGATGAGTGTGACTAGACCGCCATAGAGTCCTTTTGACTAAATCAATAAATGATCTAAATAGACTATCAAGGAGTCTGTCCAGCTACATCACTAGATGTCGTCTTTTAACCAAATTGTGAATCAATCTTTTTGACTAGACCACTAAAGGGTCTCTTATGAATCATGGAGTGGTACTATATAATCCAAGGGTCTTAACTATTACATAGAAACCCATTTAAGGATTAAAGGTAGTACCTTTTGAATATCCTGTTACGAATCCCTCATATGAAGATATGAAAGATCCTGCAAGGATTTGGATAAAGAATATCCAGAGTATTAAAAACACCAAAAATGCATAAAAGAAAACATAAGATGAGTAAACACATAGTCACATAACCACAAAATTGTTTGTTAATTTGTCTTGTAAATTGCGTACATGCATTTAAAGCACACTAGGAATCCATTCCGTGGATTTCATTTGGTACTTTAAACGTTTATCAAGAATCCAACTATAAAGATAGAAAGATTCAAAAAGAAAATTCGATTTCGATTATTAGGAACCGAAGTGTTCGAATTAAGGTACATAAGGAATCCAATTAAGGACTCTGATTTGAATGATGATTATCCACAAGGGTCTAATTGTGGAGATAAAAAAAATCCCATATGGATTTTAGAAGTTGAAGATGTTTTGAAATCTTGCACGGGATGTGCTTAAGTCAAAACATGAAGTAAAATGCTTATGAAGTTGAGATGCCTGATATGTCAAGGCGACATATGAAGCGGAATTTGAAGGTTAAGTCAATGTATGAGGAAAATATTTTTGAATACTATGCATGGGGTTCCTTTAAGAAAAATGTGTTTAACGTTTTTGAAACCTTATATATAATATTTTTGAAATCATAAAGTAGGTGTATTAGGTAGATATATTTACAAAAATGTTTTAAAATCATGCGAGATGAATTTTGAAATTATGTATAAGGTTTTTGAAAGACATGAATGATGCTTTTCGAAATCATGCACTTGATAAGAAAATGTATTGTGTTAATATTGTCTTCAGACTATATGAAATATTTTGAAATTAGAAAGGTTGGTTTTGATAACATGGCCAATGTTTTTTTTTTTTTTGAAATAACATAGACAATGCATCTAGAAAAATTGTTTTCAAACTATATGAAAATGTTTTGAGATCATGAAGATTGTTTTGAAATACTTGTACCTTGTATGTTGAAAAATCAAAACGTAATGGGTATGAGATTTGAAAATATCCTTAGTTATCCAACCAAGGATTCAAAAGTACTGATGTGTAAAAAGCACGATTACTCATAATTTCACTTTATTTCCTGTACTTCGTTTCTTAGAATGAAACGAGTACTTAGAACTTTCGAGGAAATTATGAGCGATCACTTGAAAGTGAGAATCACAAGAGTAGTTTGTAAGGAACATAGTTCCTTGATGTAGGTATCATAGGAAAAAAATCATACACACATGGAATTACACTCGTAAATCAGAACTGTGAACAACAACTTTTATTTATGAACGAGACATATTGTTTCACAATACATGAAAACAAAAGAAACAAAGGCATAAGACAGCAACATCCTTTGTTCAGCCGAATGCTCATCCAAGAGTTGGATTTGCATTAGCATTTGCATTCACCAGTCTCGGACAGTTGTGGCGGAAGTGACCAATCTCTCCGCAGTTGAAACAGGAACCCAGTGGGAATCTTGTAGCATTCCCTTGAACCGGAGCTTGGACCTGAGAAGCCTGATTTTGTCCCAAACGACAAACATTGGCTAAATGCCCAAGTTTACCACACGTCGTGCATTGCCAGCAAGCTTGTTGTACCGCGTGATGACCGTTGCAGCGTGCACAATGAGGTGCGGTACCGGCATATGCTTTCTTTGCAGGTGGTGTTGCCACCCGGATGGGTCCTGCTTGATTTGGTACTGCTGTAGTTGGGCAAACCCTTGCCGTATGACCTATAAGTCCACAAATATGGCATTTGCGGCACTTCACACTAGTCTGATGATGAAGGCTACATTGGTTGCACAAGGGTGCAGTTCCGTTGTATGGCTTCCTAGCTGGTGGCCTTGCCACGTGGCTAGGTTCCGCTTGATTAGGTGTAACCGCTGCGGGTTTCCTTGAAGCCTTACGTTTCCTTGATTTTGGTGCTGGCTTGACTTCTGTTTCCTTTGGTGGCTCTTGAGTGGCTTCATTGTCGAGACGAGAGGCTTCATTGTTAAGACGAGCCATGGCAATACCTAAATCCACAGTCCTCTGAATCACTTCGCCAATTTGCTGGACAAATTTGGCTGTTCGCTCGGGTATTTGACCAGTGCCAAGAGGAATAGACATTCTAGAAGAAAATGAAAGACAGAGGAAGAAACGAGTGAAAGGTTATTGGATAATCAATACAGAATGGTAACGAATGAAAATTGTGATCATTTGTTTGTTACCTAAGGCAAACAAATGAGATGGTGACAAATCAAAGTAAATAGGTCAAAAATAATGTATCGCGAAGACATGCTCGCCTATAAGTGAACACTCATCCCAAGAATTCCCAGGTAAGCACAACTGGTCTCGCGTCTGATGAGATGTATACGAAGTGCTTGCCTAGACAGAAAACCCAGAATACAGGCATTCACCCTTCCAGTTTGCACGTGTTCACATTATTTAAAACCCAAAACCTTGACGAAGTTTTTGTAAACTCAAAGGGGTTCAAAACCGTATAATAGAGAGTTCAAAACCTTACAATAGAGGGTTCAAAACCTACTAATCAATCATCCTAGAACAGATAATTAGTTTTCAAAGCGGTTTTGAATTTTATGTTCTTGTTGTGGTCGTCGCCTAAGGATAGGTGACGGTATTGTTTTATGACTAAACGCAAGTAAACTCGCGTTAGGGTCCTAAGAAGGTTATAGACTAGGTCAAAGCATTACTAATTACTAATAACCTAATTCCCTATAACCATTGGCTCTGATACCATCTTTTCTGTCACACCCCGACCACGTAGAACATACAAAACGTGGCGGAAATATCGGGGAGTGTTGTAACAGAATTAATTGTTTCAAATCCATGGCAATAGAAGTTTCGTTTTATTGATTAAAAGTGTTACAATGTCTTAACAAACAAAGAAATACAACATAATTAACTAGTCTTGCATCATTTATTGTCACTAAAGCCCAAGTCTGTCTATGTGTATCTTGAACATCTTATGCAACAGCTCCTGAAAAACACATGTGAAAATATGTACGTCAGCATAAAAATGCCTGTGAGATACATAGGTTTTGTGAAAATAAGATTCATGACTTATGTTTGAGAAAATGTTTAGTCATGAACCTTGTTATTTGCTTTGTCTTTTAAATCATTTGAAAAATGATAAGGTCTGATGATATGTATAAATAAATGTAAGGTTAAATGAATAACCAAGTAAAATGTGTTTGCATAAGATAAGTTGTTTATAAATCAATGTCTTGTGAAAAGTATGTTATTTGTATGAAATGTTCTATGTCTCAAACTGAAATGATTTAAATAACGTTACGACATGTAATACCATACAAACACTTATATATAGGAAGTACCAGCGGCGTATCCACCATGCTTGTATCATATTACACACGCATCGTTACTTAATCACTTAATCAAACCAAACCAAACAATGTAAAATGTTCATGTCAAGATATAAATCATGTCAAAATGTCTATGTCAAATATCCATGTCAAATGTCTATGTCAAATATCCATGTCAAATGTCTATGTCAAATATCCATGTCAAATGTCTATGTCAAATATCCATGTCAAATGTCTATGTCAAATATCCATGTCAAATGTCTATGTCAAAATGTCATGTATGGCAAGTGAAAGGTCTCAACTAAACCATATGCACAAAAACAAAGTATTGAAGTAAAACTTGGTTTAAGTTAAAGCTATGTTTTGTGTAAATGCATGATCAAATGTCAATCATGTTAAAATGTCTATGTCAAAATGTCTATGTCAAATGTCTATGTCAAAATGTCATGTATGGCAAGTGAAAGGTCTCAACTAAACCATATGCACAAAAACAAAGTATTGAAGTAAAACTTGGTTTAAGTCAAAGCTATGTTTTGTGTAAATGCATGCAAATATTTAATATGAACATTTATGCGGTATTGTGAATATGCATACATCCAAGCCTGGCGACTGAGGTGATAAACCCTTTAAACAAATTAAAGGTCTATCTGTCTTTATAACAACGAATTCGGTCATTCCTTTCTGTCCCCTTACCCTGGGATGTCCGGAACGGGAGTTGTCAATTCCTATGGTACCACTACCTACTAACGAACGGCATGATCGGTGTTAATGAATGTATTGTCCCATGTAAACAAACCAAATGTCATACCAAAATGTAAGCATGTGAAAATAATGCACTAAGTATGTAATCAAATGAACATACATAGCGTGAAATGTCATGTAAAACAATGTACCAAGTAATGCACACAATGGGCACACCTAGCATAAAATGTAATGTAAAACATGTACTATAATGTACTAACGAACATAGCATGTATATGATGTGAAAACAGGAAAGCATGAAAGTAACAAGTAGGCACATGTGTTCCACCCCAAAACAGTTTGGAAAACAGTAAAAGAGGGGTCTATGTACTCACTTGAGATTGCTCAGTTGTCTAAAGATAACCACCAAACAGTGCTAGAGATCTCGGAATCAAACGGCACCTAATATAGGTAACTATGTTAATTAACCGGACCTAGATCGGAAGATCGGGTAGCATTAGGGTTTGTAAACCAAACGAGTGTGGAGACTCGTGTGATATGGTTTAACAAAGCCTACATACTAAATGAAACCTAACATAACTGCCTACGACCCATTACGACCCGTTTAGGTAGCTTATGCTACTTTAACGTGTCGTGCGCGTGAAACGCGTTCGGACCGCCTAACTAGCCCTATGACAAGTGTTATATGCCTAAACATGTTACAAAATCAGTTATGTGACAAAATTTTAGGTTACATATGCTTAATTACCGATTATACATGAAAAGGGTATTCTTGTAATTTACCTAAGGCATATAAACTACCTATCATACAACTACTTAAACGATGTGACCATAGGGTATAACCTCGGAAGGTTATTCCCTACCTACTATGGTCACCTAATGTATTTGGTCGGATCCTAATGATCGACCAAACTGGGTCGAGTTCGAAGGTATAGGCGATTTATTAGATCGCCTACCCTACGACTCTAGACAACGTGGTAATCAGTGGGCATAGTCCCAAAGGACTATAACCAACGTGATTACACTCACGTTGCGAAGTTCAAACGAACTTCGCATTGACCATTACTGGTCAACGCTAAAAGTCAAACAAAGTTTGACTTTCTGACTCAAAAAGCAATAAAAATAAGGAAAAGAACGAAAGAATACTTACGAAGGGTCCCCGAATGCTAATCCCGATCCAAGAACTCAGGTATGAAACAATGGTTTCAACTTAGAGCTCTCAAATCAGAATTCTTGTGCAAAATGAGGTTGTGGGGGTGGGGTATTTATAGTTTTCGGGTAACCGTTAGGATCGTTTCATGGAAAACGTGCCATGATCCAACCCGTACACTTGTCGGAACCTTATGGTAACTAAAATTCCATCCTTATCACATGACTAGACAATTGGGATTGTGTGGTTGTGGTTAAATCTGCTGAAAACAGGCTGTTTAAACATTGAACCTGGTCTGGAGACCCCTTGCGCATCGTAGCAAGATATTGCTACGCATCGTAGCCATACAAGTTTGGCAGAATTACACTTTTGGTCCCTGTCATGCATTCAGCCCATTTTCGACACGTTTAAGGCCCGTTAACCCCATTTCAAAGCTCTAAAATGAAGTTAAAGTATAGGGGACTCAAAACATGCTCAAAAATATCTCGGATGTTGGTTCGTTTGGTCGTACGAACACGATGTTCGCTTAATTACGACGGAATGCGCACAAGCGCGAAAAACGATCCAAATGACGTGACGAATGGATTTTTCTTATGGCGAACACTAAAATATAATGTAGTCATGCTTACATAAATTTTTGGATGTCCAGATGTATTCAGAACGTAAGTTATGCTCGAAAATGCAAACTTGTGCACTTTTTGACACTTTTAGTCCCTGAATGACACAAAAGTTTATTTTAGCATACCGAACACCTCAAAGCCTATTTCTAAGCTATGTAAAGGATATTTATGGTATGTTTAACTTATGGTCATGTTCCGGAATGTCTGTTACAGTTCAAATTGGCATACTTTCACAGTTTGTCATATTTAGTCCCTGTAAGCGATTTAACTTGGTTTTGCCATACCAAAGCCTTCAAAACTTATTTCTAAGTTATGTAAAGGTTATTTAAGGTATGTTAAGCCTATGTCACTATTCCGGAGTGTTTGTTGCATTAAACTGGTTATATTTACGCATCGATGCGCGTATAACCTTCCAGAAAGCGATTTAGAGTTTGAAATTGAACAAGAATTGATATGTACAAATGATACACATATTTTTACAAATCCCAAGTATGAAATAAAATATTTCATTGGTTTGGTATTTGTTTGATGGCCGTGAAGGCACAGGTGTTACATAGTACATTGTAGGTAGTCGTGTACACCAGAGGACACTTTGAGTTACAGGCGGATTCGAAGAACGCAAAACAGTGAGTTCATGTCCCCCTTTTCTTTAAACTGTTTTGTTTATTAACTTCGGGGGTGAAGTACATGTTTCAAATGAATACAAAATGCTTACAGACAAATACATTTGGTATGGTTAGCTAAGGAAAGTACAGTAGATCATGTGAATGGGTAGGCGCATACTTAAGGCCATTAATCCTCGTAGTAGGACCGAGGGACAGGAGTGATAGATCTATTTGGGTGTAGCGAGCCCCATCCATGAGTCCGCCGAATGGGCCATGTGGTGACTATGTCTTACAGCCGGAAGCCCGGTACAAAGTCTGCTAGGTTTGAGTCTTCCTACACCATGTCACGTATATTAATGTATTAGCTACACATTAATCGATATGTTTCCTTGTTGCTTTCATACCGGGATTTCAAGTACATACATATTTACAAACGTTACAAAGATTTATTCACAAACACACACATGAACTCGCTCAACTTTTGTTGATGTTTTCGAACTACATGTATTTCAGGGAATTAGTAAGTGGATCTGGCGGGCGTTGGAAGTTTTTATACTGCGATAGGAATAAAGATGTCATCCATGGTCTTTGGGTTTGGTCAGTGTGTCTTATTCCTGGACGAGACACGCCTCTCAAACCTTAGTTATATTTAATATCTTTTGGACGAGTCCTGAGTAAACTCATAAATAATTTGTATGGTTTGTAAAACTTGAATTTGAAGTTTACGTTTTGAAACAATGTTGCTAAGTTTTAAACTTATTTAATGGATGGCAAACCTATGGTTTTAACATATAGTTGATGTTATGATTGAATGCAATGGTATTAAGACAGTCACACCATAATCACGCTTCCGCAAAAGTCAGGGTGTGACAGGTTTAAAAATTTTTTATTCATAAAATTCTTTCACTCCCTTCTCCTTCCCATCTGCCATCTTACCAAAAATATGTAGCACTTTACCACTAAATGTTTTTTCAGCATCAAATTCTTTCTTATCAGAGAAGAATTGATCTGAAATCTCAATCTTACCAACTTTTGATTTCAAGTTTCCGTTTGACAATGGTGGAAAATTTTCATCATCCATTGTTGGAATAGAATTTTCATCATTTAGCACAACAGATGGCTCCTCTGACTTTGACGAGTCAGATTCATTGCCAGAAACAACCTCTGAATTCTTAAAAACCCATTTTTGTTTGTCTAAATTGGCTCTTCTTTTGTAAAAATGTTTCGAACTTTCACCAACTTCGAAAGTCGAATTTTTGAACTCCTTAAAATTTTCTATAGGTTGTTCCTTTTTATAAACACATTTCTCTTTCAATTTAGAGTTAGAGGAAACTCCCTATTTTGTGTTGGTGGACTTTGGGCAATTCCAAGCAATATGTCCAACCTCTTGACATTTGAAACAGGTTCTTCTTTCAAGTCTTGGTTCAGATTCCTTCAACATATTCTTTTGCTTTTCGGTGAGAAATTCCTTGTTTGACTGTTTCCAAAAAGGTTTCTATTTCTCCTCTTCAGAACTTGCTCCTGAAACAAATGTAGTTTTTTATTTATAAATTTTCTCATTTTTATGATTTTCGGGTGGAATAAAACCTAATCCTTTCTTTTTGAAATTACTGTTATGGTTTGGTTTCTTTCGATAACCCGAACCAGAACTGTAACCTTTTTTCTTGTTCAATCTTTGTTGAACTCTTGAAATGTATTTTTTAGGTTTTTCAGTAAGATTTACATCTTTTATTTCAGAAATATTAATTTCTATTAATTTGAAAATCTTGTTAATCATTTCAGTTTTAACACCTCTTATTGGAAATTCTTCATCAGAATATAGTTTGTCAGAATCATTCAAAGTATATGCTACTTTGAATGTTTCATCATTCAAATTATTTTGTGACATCAGAAAATCTTTATTGTAAACCCTTTTGACCGGTGAACTAGAACTTCTTTCTGACGAACTCGAATTTTCAGATTTAAACTCTGACTTTGACTCTTCATCTTTCTCCAACACCTGATCGACCACTTTCTGAATTAACTCGGACTCATGATCAGTGTCAGACGCTGTGAAGGTGACATTGTCACACCCCAAATTTCCACGTGTTACCGGTGGGCCCGGTAGGGGAGTATCGTGACGTGGTTGGCAACATAATAGTCAAACAACACAATATTTAATTTCACAGCGGAAGCAAAGTATAGATTTAATTCAACCAAACGATATTGTAATATTAAGTATCACAAATAGTCGAATATAAATCCACAGGTAGATCCAAATAAAAGGAAACAAATGTTCAACAGTTTATGACATCCAAGCTGGCGAGACTTAATGTGGATGCTAGGAGACAAGCCAGCCTATTTCGCGTAGTACCTGCACTTAACCTTTTTAAGAAAATACGTCAGTTTACACTGGTAAATACAATCAACCGACTCATTTTGAAAAGAGTTTAAGAAAATGCATTTAAGGCACAAGGCACAAATAATATTTTATAACTTGGGATAATTATTTAAATATATAAACTTGTAAAGGATTTACATGTTTCTTATGCGTTCAGTAGCCCGGATCGAGCCGGGTTAAAGATCAATAAACACACCACTTTATTTATGAGACACTACAGGTGTACGCCTACACCTGAGTGCTAAGGTCGTGGCCATTTCGTAAAATGATGCCAGGGATATCCGGGACACGGTCATTAACCCCCCAAAGGCTTTAAGCAACAAAACAATTTAAACGAAACATCTCAATACTTTAACCATATACAATTAAAGATTCAATGTCCGACCAAACGGTATTTTATATACCTTACCCAAGCCCGTATAGGGAAATAAGTCAAAAGTATTTACCTGAGCAAGTATAGTTCAAAATCAGCGAGTGCAAGTATCTTTTACTGGTTCTCCTAATCTGGAACGAAGGTTTATAATAACCTATTAGAATCCTAACGGGTCTTTAGTTAAGCTTACGCTTAGACCGGTTAGTTTTAAAGATACGGTTCGTACGCACGATTAAGCGAAGACCGGATAGAATGTGATTTAGACCCGACAAGTTTGAAGACTTGCTTAATATGGGTATATGATACACATTCTGGATTTTGAGATAAAACCGATAAGGTTTGACCCGTTTCGGCTAATTTATGTAAACTAGTTACATAAACCGAACCGAACGCGCGTGAAGCGTAACGGGTATCCGTAAGAGTCCTAAACAGGTTTCCTAAGTTAACACGCCTTAAATAAGTTGTGATATCAGTAGGATATCACCCATGATTCCCAAAACAAGTTTAATCTCTTTATAAGCCCCGCAGGGGCATTTTGGTCATTTTAAAGATTATAAAAGGGTTTAATTAGACGCCTGTGATCCGGGTCTGAGTTGATCAGTAAAATAGCTTATTTTAACAGGTTATAACCTTTGGTAATAAGTCTTATATACTAAAATAGTTTTAAACCCAAACTATGCGTTAAATACGCGTATAAAGTCGTTTTAAGCGATGTACGGGTTAAAATACGATTCTGAGTTTTCTGATCAAATAAACAGGCTCAAAATACTCCATTTATTATTTAAAATCAGTAGCAATTGGATTGGCGTTAAAAGGATTTGTAAAACTCATTTTATGGCCGAAAAGGGTATTTTTGGTATTAACCGAATCGAGGCGATAAACCTAGCTTATGATCAGTTTAAAAATAATTAAAAATCTTCAAAAATCCCAAAATATTATATCACATCAGTGGGTAAAAGGTTTGGTGTCCAAAATTGGGTTTAGATAGGCTTTACGCTAATGACGCCGTTTTAATTACTTAAAAGCATTCAAATTACGTCATTAAGCATAACTCCTTATCTAGACCTCCAACTGATGTGAAATTTTAGGTACAATTCTAAAAATCAGTAACTAAGATTATGGCACTTTCACATTTCCAAAAATCTCGTTTTATGGTCATAAGGGCATTACGGTCAATATTTAGGCGTTTAACGGAAACATCGGACGATTAGGGATTCGAGTGGTATAAACGCAGAGGCTTATACACACATGCAACTAGGTCCTAATGGAACTTTAAGGCATGTCTAAACCTATATAAATCGGGTCAGAACTGAGGTCAAAGCAAAAGTCAAACTTTTGCGTCTCTCGGTTCCGAATCGGTTCAAAACATAAAGTTGTCGAATCAAACAAGCTTAGTCAAGTTATTATACTTATTTTCAAATTGTATGACTGATAAAACAGGTTACACGCCTTCCGTATCGTTAAATATGTGATTAATGTTTCTGTTGACTTTTCGGAAGAAGTTTGACTCGACCAAACGACATAGTTAAGATTGAAATCAGTGGGTGACCTTTTAGGGGTTTATTACCCATATAAATACCAACTTATAACAACTTTCGATTCGACTAAACTCTGGACCGATTGTGATTTATTGCTAAGTCAAACCGTAGTTACGACGGTTTGATTTCTAGGCTATAAACTAAGTATAAATGAATTAGAGAAGGTTAGGCATACTTACACACGACTAATAGATGATGTGGAATGCTTGTGACCTGCTTGTATGCTCTGGAAATGCTCAGAAGTTGATGAATGATCAATGTTGCATAATGTGGGTCTTTATAAATAACTTCAAACATGCATGGATCATCAACACCTAAGTCTAGGAGTGAAACAATAACATCCACAAGTCCCCTACTAGCTAAAACCACCTTAGACAGCCCAAGGTATCGAAAAAATGAGATTTGAGTCGGTTACAAGCATCAACAGGCAGCTGCCTGTTTTTTCTGCATCTGCAGGCCTGAGGCGGCCCGCATTAGATGTTCACATATCGGAGGCGGGCCGCGTGGCCCTTCGGATCAGGTCACACATGTTTCTTTTATTGCACTTTGGCCCCTAGTCCCCCGAAAGGTCGTTTTCATGATGTTTCTTGCATTTTAAGGCTTTGATAATTATATATAGGGGCTTTAATACTTATACCCACTTTGTCAAGTCCTCGGGTAACTTTGTGATCACCCGAAAAGCCCTAAATTTCAATGTTGACGATTCTAACCCTCACACACGAATTCTATCACAACTTTCTCATACGGTAACGAAACTTGGTGAAATTTTTATGGTAGATTCTAGTGAGCATAATTAATCGTTACAAGGCTTCGGGTTTGTTAAAAGGTCATTCAGAGGTATATCTTAAACATGTTGACACATTTAACCCCTGTAGTTTGTAATCTCTCACTTTCTTTCACAATTCGCTTCGTATGATCCATGATCCATTCGTTTAAGGTTATAAACATCATGTAGGGTTATTGTAATGTATATTTATTCATTGTTGACACTTTGAACCCTTATATTTACACAGTTTCACTGTTTGTCAACTTTAGTCCTTCAAGAACATTCTTTCACACGTTCAAACCTATGACACGTGTCAACACATTATAGGACGTAAATTTTCGAGGTGTTACATCCTCACCCCCTTAAAAGAAATCTCGACCCGAGATTTACTGAAACAAGTAAGGGTACTTTTCTTTCATCGTGGATTCAACCTCCCACGTGAATTCGGGACCTCTTCGGGCATCCCATTTGACCTTTACAAAAGGTATATGCTTCCTTCGAAGCTTCCTTACCTGTCGATCTTCGATCGACAAAGGTTTTTCCACAAATTTCAAGCTCTCATCGATATGCACATCTGTATGGGGTATAACCACTGATTCGTCAGCGAAACACTTCTTCAGATTGCAGATGTGGAACACATTGTGTATACTACTGAGCTCTTCAGGTAAGTTTAACTTATAGGCAACTGACCCGACACGTTCGATAACCTCGAAAGGTCCTATGTATCTCGGGCTTAGCTTACCTTTCTTACCAAATCGCATCACTCCCTTCCAGGGTGACACTTTAAGTAGGACTTTTTCACCTACTTCGAAGTGAAAATCCTTTCGACTTGGATCAGCATAACTCTTCTGCCTATCCCGGGCAGCTTTGAGACGGTCATGAATCTGGGCAATTTTGTCCGTCGTCTCGAACACTATCTCTGGTCCAGATAATTGGACATCTCCAACTTCTGCCCAACAAACGGGCGATCTACACTTTCTACCGTATAATGCCTCAAAAGGCGCAGCCTTAATGCTGGTATGGTAGCTATTGTTGTAGGAGAACTCAACTAATGGTAGGTGCTTATCCCAGCTACCACCCAAGTCAATTGCACATGCACGAAGCATGTCTTCCAACGTTTGAATAGTACGCTCACTCTGACCGTCTGTCTGTGGATGGTAAGCCGTACTAAAGTTCAAACGTGTGCCCAAAGATTGTTGGAAGCTTTTCCAAAAATGTGATGTGTATCTAGTATCTCGGTCAGAAATAATAGACACAGGTATGCCGTGTAAAGCTACAATCTTATCCACGTACAGTTGGGCTAACATATCGGAGCTGTAGGTCTCCTTAATGGGTAGGAAATGTGCTGACTTAGTCAGTCGGTCAACTATCACCCAGATGGTGTCATTTCCTTTCCTTGTCTTGGGTAACTTGGTGATAAAATCCATAGTTACCATTTCCCACTTCCAAGTAGGAAGTTCAGGCTGTTGTAGCAAACCTGACGGTTTTTGATGTTCTGCCTTGACTTGCGCACACGTCAAGCATTTAGCTACATAGGTAGCTACAGACTTCTTCAAGCCTATCCACCAATAGTTTGCCCTTAGATCCTGGTACATTTTATCAGCACCAGGATGAACAGAGTATTTGGAACTATGGGCTTCCTGGAGGATAACATCACGAAGTCCCCATAAATTGGAACCCATATCCGTCCATTCAATCTAAGAATTCCATCCTTACTAAGAGATAACTGCTCCTCAGTTACTCCTAGCTTTTTGTTGGGATAGTTAGCTTCCAACACAGCTTCCTTCTGTGCAGCTAACAACCTTTCTATCAAATTATTCTTTATTTCCATATGCTTGGCATTGATTCGGATGGGTTTCACCTTCTCCTTTCGACTTAAGGCATCGGCGACTACATTCGCCTTGCCGGGATGGTATCTTATTTCACAATCGTAATCATTCAGAGTTTCCATCCAACGGCGTTGCCTCATGTTCAAGTCCTTCTGGTTGAACAGATGTTGAAGGCTTTTGTGATCAGAATAGATCACACATTTTATCCCATATAAATAGTGCCTCCACAGTTTTAGTGCGAATACAACGGCACCCAACTCCAAGTCGTGGGTGGTGTAATTCTTTTCGTGCACCTTTAACTGACGTGAAGCATAGGCAATGACTTTGCCTTTCTGCATAAGCACACATCCCATCCCGGTGTGTGATGCATCACAATAAACTACAAACTCCTCTATTCCATCAGGCAATGTCAGTACTGGAGCATTGCTCAACTTTTGTTTCAGAATATCGAAGGATTCCTGCTGCTTAGGACCCCAGTCAAACTTAATCTTCTTACGTGTCAGCGAAGTCAGGGGTGCAGCAATCCTTGAGAAGTTTTCAATGAATCGTCTATAGTATCCTGCCAAACCTAGGAAGCTATGTATTTCTGTAGGCGTCTTTGGCTCATGCCAATTCATGACAGCTTCAACTTTAGCGGGATCTACTTGGATACCACGATCACTAACAACATGTCCAAGAAACTGGACTTCCCGAAGCCAGAATTCACACTTCGAGAACTTGGCATAGAGCTTTTCTTTATGAAGTAGTTCCAGAATGCAGTGAAGATGCTTTTCATGGTCAGCTTGGTTCTTTGAGTAGATGAGAATGTCGTCGATGAAAACGATGACAAATTTATCTAAATGCGGCTTGCAAACGCGATTCATGAGATCCATGAACGCGGCCGGTGCATTAGTGAGCCCAAAAGGCATCACTAGGAACTCGTAATGACCATAACGAGTCCTAAATGCTGTTTTGTGCACGTCTTCATCTCTAACCTTCAATTGATGGTAGCCTGACCTCAAGTCAATCTTCGAGAAGAAACTTGCTCCTTGGAGTTGATCGAACAGATCGTCGATTCTAGGCAAAGGATACCTATTCTTGATAGTAACCTTATTAAGTTCACGGTAGTCGATGCACAGACGCATCGATCCATCCTTCTTCTTGACAAATAAAACTGGTGCTCCCCAAGGAGACGAACTAGGTTTGATGAAACCTTTAGCTAGCAAATCATCTAGCTGCGTCCTCAATTCCTTCATCTCTGTTGGTGCCAACCTATAAGGCGCCCTTGCAACTGGTGCTGATCCAGGAATAATGTCAATTCTGAATTCTACTTGCCTATCTGGTGGCAAACCAGGTAGTTCTTCAAGAAATACTTCGAGGTATTCAGAAATGACTGGGATATCTCCAATCTTGGGTTTCGGCTCATCAATAATCACCTGTGCCATGTAGATGACACAGCCCTTCTTCAAACACTTAGAGTCTTTGAGTATAGACATTTTCTCAGGCAGCCCATACTAAGTATCTCCCTGGATAGTAAGTGATTCACCAGACGAAGTCTTGATCATCACTTGCTTCTTATTGCAAATAATCTGGGCCTGGTTATGTGATAACCAGTCCATACCCAAAACTATGTCAAAACCGGCTAGTTTTAAAGGAAGTAGAGACAAAGGAAAAGAGTGATTCTTAATGGATATGAAACATCCATCTAATAAGGTTGAAGCGGTTTCTAAAGTGCCATCTGCTAGTTCCACCTCATACTTCACACTTAAAGTTTTAACAGGTAGTTTCAACAATTCACAAAACTTATTATCTACAAACGACTTATCAGCGCCTGAATCAAATAACACTCTCGCATAAGCATCATTTACGAGAAAGGTACCTGTTATCACGTTGTCGTCCTTGACGGCTTCCTTAGCATCCATCCTGAAGACCCTAGCATTGGTCTTCCTAGTCTCTTCGGGTTTCTTGGCGTATTTTGGGCAATTGCTCTTGATGTGCCCCTTTTCACTGCAACCGTAGCAGGTCGCATCCTTTATCTTCTTGCAATCCAAGGTTTTGTGTTCCTTGGACTTGCACAACCCACATGCAAAAGCTTTTGATTGTGAATTTGAATTCGATTCATACCTGCACTTCCCAAAGTGCTGCCTCTTGCAGATTTTACATCTGGGTTTTTCACCCGACTGCTGACCATCCTTCCTAAAACCTGACCCCTTCTTTTGGTCGTTGTTTCCCTTCTGCTTCTTGTCTGATCGTCGTGAGTTGTCATCCTCACACTTCCTCTTTTCGGTATCATTTTTCCTCTGTGACCTCAGCCTGACAGCATCTGAGGTCAGAGACAACGATATGTCCGTTACTGACCGAAAAGTGGTTGGTCTGGAGGCCTTTACACTTGCTTTGATCTCCAGTTCCAAACCCCCGATAAAACGAGCTATACGTTTAGGCTCCGGAGTTACCAAATAAGGAACCAACCTTGACAAAGTGTTGAAACTGGTAAGGTAGGCCTGACAGTCAAGGTTTCTCATGACCAACGCCAAGAAGTCAGATTCAATTCTCTCAACCTCGTGTTGAGGGCAGAAATTTTCCTTGATTAGTGCCATGAACTGTTCCCAGGTCATGTTGTATAACGGGACCTTCCCTGTGGCTTGGATCAAAGATCTCCACCAGGCTAAGGCTTCTCCCTTGAAAGACTGTGAGACAAACTTCACAATGTCCCTATTATGGCAACCACTAATATCCACCACAGTATCCATTTCGTCCATCCAAGTCATGCAATCAACAACTCCTTTTTCCCCAGTGAAGTCCCTGGGTTTGCACGAAACAAAGTACTTATAGGTGCAACCCCTATTTCGGGGTTCTTGATCCTGAATGACCCTTTGGGATGGAACACTCCTTCGGTTTGACGAGTGGTGAGAATTACTGTTGTGGGCAGTGTGGGTCCTGGAGGGTGTTCTGGAGTGTGGTGCAGATTGGGTCCTTATATGGGTACCACCTGATTCATGGAGCTGTCTATCCATAGCTCTATTAACCGCATTATCTATCATAGCTTGTAACTCTGCACCCGCTACGTTTACATGGGCATTATCATTCACTATCCCTGGGTGACTGTTGACCTCGTTTGAGTCTGCCATATAGCTTAAACTGTAACATATCGACAATAATTTATTGGTGAGTTTATTATAGAATTGTCTTTTATGGCAATTTTATTAACCGTGGTAAACATAGACCATATATGGTTAATTTATTACTCACATTTATTTAGGATTTCTAATATAATTTATCCTAAAAATAATAACAGTTTTATTAGCACATAAGGCCTAGTCACAGGGACAATTTAGATTATAAGCTATGATTTAAGAGAATCAAAGCATGAAGGTTTGAACAAAGTTCATTACCTTTATCAGACAGGGTCACAGACTAATACTGTCTTTTGTCTCATATGAAAACGAGAAGGGCCCGTAGGCATTCCATTACCAATGGATGGTAAAAGAACTGATCATATTTATTAATGATTTAACCCATGATTCAGAGATCATTTACTTGGGTTTAGAATCTTTGAAAAGATCCATATATAATAATAACACGTGCGTTTTTTAACAAACATGTCTGCCAGAAGTGTTAACATGTTTTCAGATGTTAACAGGGATTTGAATCTTTTTAACGAGTTTTACCATCTGGGCCAGGTCTTAAAATGACATGCAGGCTAGGTTATACTTTTAAGATCCTTAATTAAAATAACATAGGCAGATAGATTTTTAAAAGGAATGATTCTGATTTATTTATTTCATATATAATTTAATTATGCATAACATAGCAAAGATGAAATTTATAAACTTACATTCCATTAAAACTAAAAGTAGTACATTTTGCCCTAAACGGGACTTTTCACATAAACACATGCCCACGCAGGAGCTATACAGATAATACATGTCCACACAGGGACGGTCTACTAAAGTAAATGTCCACGCAGGGACTACATACACACATAAATAAATGTCCACGTAGGGACTTGATTTAAACAAGGAAATACAACAATATATATTGGGATTTAACGATCCCGTTTCTTCTTTCCCTTCAGCAGGTTTGCCAAACCACTCATGAATCCCTCATTTTTCCTACGCTCCTTCTGGAGGTCTTTCTCAACCTTGTCCAGTCTTTGACGGAGATTCTCCTGCTCTGGTGGAGAAAACCGTGGTGGCTGGTACTGTGGTGGCGGCTGAGCCGGTACTTGGCACCCTTGAGCTGGATGTCCCATTCCCCAAGGGGTTCCATATGGACCCTCAGGGTTTTGGGCATAGTAGTTTGCTGCCACTAGGTATGGGTCGGCCTCGGCATAGTTATAGTTATGGTATGATGGCGGTCCGTAAGGGTTGTAAGCTGCCGGAGCAGTATAAGCAGGGATTTGGTGGCCAAAACCCGGTGATGGCGGTGCAATAGGTGCCGAATTCACCTCCGAAACTGGAACTGAAGGTCCTCCCATATGTGGGCCTTCATATATAGGCGGGTAGTGGCTGCCGCTAGAATGTTGAGGGGTGTTGAGACGAAAATCAACTCCTCGTGCTGAGATCCGTGCGCCAGTCCTCCTACGTCTTGGTGGTTCTGGAGGCTCCAGATGAACTGGCGGCGGTGAAGACGGTGGTGTAAGTGCCACGAAACGTGGATCCCCAGAGGGATCTTGCTGCGGCTGTTGCTGCTGCGGTTGTTGATGCTGGTGGGACGATGAATGGTGGGACGGTGTATGGTGAGACGGAGTATGGTGGGACGGTGTATGATGAGACGGAGTATGGTGAGACGGTGTATGGTGAGACGGTGTATGCTCAGATGGTGTATAGTACCACTCACACTGGTCGAACCTCGCCTGAAAACTATCCGGACCCTGATAAGGTGTTCCGTGAAAAGATGAACCATCAGAGATTTCAACTGGATGGTTCGGGGTTCCAGATGCAGGTTCGACAGGATCCGTGTCCTCGTCCTCTCCCATCTCTTGATCACCCGAAAAGTGATCCTCCGGTCCTAGTGGGTTAAAGCCCACTGGTTCTGGTAAGTAGTCCGCCGGGTTAAACTGACCCCGAAAGACAGGAGTAGGTTCCCCGAAGGAATGTTGCGGGTTGTGTGGTTCATTCTCGGACTGAGGCCCATAAGAGTCATGATATGGAGGTGTTGAGGCATGCGAAAAAGATCGTCTGGCAGACTCTTCATAAGTCCTCCATAGTTCCCTTGATTCGACATTCCTTGTAGAAGAAGAAGAAGTTCGTCGATGTGAAGGTCCTGCCTCATGGTCGTTAGGGGCGCTGATCGGCGCCTTTCCTCGATCTCCTCCTCGTCTAAATCATGGCGGCATGGCTTAACCTGTTAATATAATCAAAGGTAATGACAAAGAAAAATATAAAGGACAAAATTTAAATTAAAATAAAAATTTGGATTATTCCTAAGTTCTTTGTCTAGACTCGAAGATTTAGGAATGTGCAATTGTGTAACTGAGATTAAACACAAAAGACTAGTGTTTAATTCACTCAGTGTTGGCTCTGATACCAACCTGTCACACCCCAAATTTCCACGTGTTACCGGTGGGCCCGGTAGGGAAGTATCGTGACGTGGTTGGCAACATAATAGTCAAACAACACAATATTTAATTTCACAGCGGAAGCAAAGTATAGATTTAATTCAACCAAACGATATTGTAATATTAAGTATCACAAATAGTCGAATATAAATCCACAGGTAGATCCAAATAAAAGGAAACAAATGTTCAACAGTTTATGACATCCAAGCTGGCGAGACTTAATGTGGATGCTAGGAGACAAGCCAGCCTATTTCGCGTAGTACCTGCACTTAACCTTTTTAAGAAAATACGTCAGTTTACACTGGTAAATACAATCAACCGACTCATTTTGAAAAGAGTTTAAGAAAATGCATTTAAGGCACAAGGCACAAATAATATTTTATAACTTGGGATAATTATTTAAATATATAAACTTGTAAAGGATTTACATGTTTCTTATGCGTTCAGTAGCCCGGATCGAGCCGGGTTAAAGATCAATAAACACACCACTTTATTTATGAGACACTACAGGTGTACGCCTACACCTGAGTGCTAAGGTCGTGGCCATTTCGTAAAATGATGCCAGGGATATCCGGGACACGGTCATTAACCCCCCAAAGGCTTTAAGCAACAAAACAATTTAAACGAAACATCTCAATACTTTAACCATATACAATTAAAGATTCAATGTCCGACCAAACGGTATTTTATATACCTTACCCAAGCCCGTATAGGGAAATAAGTCAAAAGTATTTACCTGAGCAAGTATAGTTCAAAATCAGCGAGTGCAAGTATCTTTTACTGGTTCTCCTAATCTGGAACGAAGGTTTATAATAACCTATTAGAATCCTAACGGGTCTTTAGTTAAGCTTACGCTTAGACCGGTTAGTTTTAAAGATACGGTTCGTACGCACGATTAAGCGAAGACCGGATAGAATGTGATTTAGACCCGAAAAGTTTGAAGACTTGCTTAATATGGGTATATGATACACATTCTGGATTTTGAGATAAAACCGATAAGGTTTGACCCGTTTCGGCTAATTTATGTAAACTAGTTACATAAACCGAACCGAACGCGCGTGAAGCGTAACGGGTATCCGTAAGAGTCCTAAACAGGTTTCCTAAGTTAACACGCCTTAAATAAGTTGTGATATCAGTAGGATATCACCCATGATGCCCAAAACAAGTTTAATCTCTTTATAAGCCCCGCAGGGGCATTTTGGTCATTTTAAAGATTATAAAAGGGTTTAATTAGACGCCTGTGATCCGGGTCTGAGTTGATCAGTAAAATAGCTTATTTTAACAGGTTATAACCTTTGGTAATAAGTCTTATATACTAAAATAGTTTTAAACCCAAACTATGCGTTAAATACGCGTATAAAGTCGTTTTAAGCGATGTACGGGTTAAAATACGATTCTGAGTTTTCTGATCAAATAAACAGGCTCAAAATACTCCATTTATTATTTAAAATCAGTAGCAATTGGATTGGCGTTAAAAGGATTTGTAAAACTCATTTTATGGCCGAAAAGGGTATTTTTGGTATTAACCGAATCGAGGCGATAAACCTAGCTTATGATCAGTTTAAAAATAATTAAAAATCTTCAAAAATCCCAAAATATTATATCACATCAGTGGGTAAAAGGTTTGGTGTCCAAAATTGGGTTTAGATAGGCTTTACGCTAATGACGCCGTTTTAATTACTTAAAAGCATTCAAATTACGTCATTAAGCATAACTCCTTATCTAGACCTCCAACTGATGTGAAATTTTAGGTACAATTCTAAAAATCAGTAACTAAGATTATGGCACTTTCACATTTCCAAAAATCTCGTTTTATGGTCATAAGGGCATTACGGTCAATATTTAGGCGTTTAACGGAAACATCGGACGATTAGGGATTCGAGTGGTATAAACGCAGAGGCTTATACACACATGCAACTAGGTCCTAATGGAACTTTAAGGCATGTCTAAACCTATATAAATCGGGTCAGAACTAAGGTCAAAGCAAAAGTCAAACTTTTGCGTCTCTCGGTTCCGAATCGGTTCAAAACATAAAGTTGTCGAATCAAACAAGCTTAGTCAAGTTATTATACTTATTTTCAAATTGTATGACTGATAAAACAGGTTACACGCCTTCCGTATCGTTAAATATGCGATTAATGTTTATGTTGACTTTTCGGAAGAAGTTTGACTCGACCAAACGACATAGTTAAGATTGAAATCAGTGGGTGACCTTTTAGGGGTTTATTACCCATATAAATACCAACTTATAACAACTTTCGATTCGACTAAACTCTGGACCGATTGTGATTTATTGCTAAGTCAAACCGTAGTTACGACGGTTTGATTTCTAGGCTATAAACTAAGTATAAATGAATTAGAGAAGGTTAGGCATACTTACACACGACTAATAGATGATGTGGAATGCTTGTGACCTGCTTGTATGCTCTGGAAATGCTCAGAAGTTGATGAATGATCAATGTTGCATAATGTGGGTCTTTATAAATAACTTCAAACATGCATGGATCATCAACACCTAAGTCTAGGAGTGAAACAATAACATCCACAAGTCCCCTACTAGCTAAAACCACCTTAGACAGCCCAAGGTATCGAAAAAATGAGATTTGAGTCGGTTACAAGCATCAACAGGCAGCTGCCTGTTTTTTCTGCATCTGCAGGCCTGAGGTGGCCCGCATTAGATGTTCACATATCGGAGGCGGGCCGCGTGGCCCTTCGGATCAGGTCACACATGTTTCTTTTATTGCACTTTGGCCCCTAGTCCCCCGAAAGGTCGTTTTCATGATGTTTCTTGCATTTTAAGGCTTTGATAATTATATATAGGGGCTTTAATACTTATACCCACTTTGTCAAGTCCTCGGGTAACTTTGTGATCACCCGAAAAGCCCTAAATTTCAATGTTGACGATTCTAACCCTCACACACGAATTCTATCACAACTTTCTCATACGGTAACGAAACTTGGTGAAATTTTTATGGTAGATTCTAGTGAGCATAATTAATCGTTACAAGGCTTCGGGTTTGTTAAAAGGTCATTCAGAGGTATATCTTAAACATGTTGACACATTTAACCCCTGTAGTTTGTAATCTCTCACTTTCTTTCACAATTCGCTTCGTATGATCCATGATCCATTCGTTTAAGGTTATAAACATCATGTAGGGTTATTGTAATGTATATTTATTCATTGTTGACACTTTGAACCCTTATATTTACACAGTTTCACTGTTTGTCAACTTTAGTCCTTCAAGAACATTCTTTCACACGTTCAAACCTATGACACGTGTCAACACATTATAGGACGTAAATTTTCGAGGTGTTACAGACATCAATATCATCTGGTAATCCATTAATAGACTCGGATTTCAGATTCAGATTGAGTGCTTCAGCCACCTTTTCAAAGTGTCGGGGGGTATAGCCATCCCACATTGGATTTGGTACTCTGTTATACTTCAAACCAGTTTTCTTACCAGAATTTTCTTCATCATCTGCAAACTTATGAGCTGCCACGGTAGGATAGATGCGATCAATAACATAATCTGAACTTTGATAACTTCGAAGTAAAGAATTCACTCTTTCAGTTTCAATCGTCATCACTGCCAATTCTTGTATCAGCCCTGCAACAATCTCAATGTATTTGTTGATTGCAGTTTGCATTTGAAGAACTGTTGCTTTCAGAAGATTCTTCATCTGAATATCCTCATCACTAGCTCATTTGTACAAGTTCACTTTGTTGGTTAGGAGATCATATGATTCCTTTGTGATTCTCACATTGTGTATCAAATTTTCTTTGAGCTTCTCCAATTCAGCATACTTTGTATCTTTCTCAACACAATCTTTGCAGGATTCTAAACACTTCACACAAGGTTTTTCAACCTCTACAATCTTTTCAACTTCAACAATTTTTTCAACTTCGACAATTTTTTCAACTATTTTCTCCACCACCTTTTCAATCACAATCAGTTCTTTCTCAACTTCTATCTTCACTTCACTCTCTTCAACCTCGACCTTCTCTGTCGATTTTTCTTCAACTTTTGCCTTTTCTTCAGCAACCCTTCTTGCTTCCATTTCTCTCTTTAGTCTAGCAGCCTTTTTCTCTTTCAATATCTCGATTTTATCTGCAAAAAACAAATTAAAACTATAAGGATCCAATTGTTTTCTAGCTTTATTAATATACTCTTCCTCATTATCAGTGTCTTCTCCAAAGAATCGAGCAACAAATGCTTTAGAGACTGAAGGTCTAGAAGGATCATAATCATCCCAATTGAAATCTTTCAGAATCCTTTCATCTTCTTGGTCTAACAGACCAAAACAAGCTTTACCCTTTGATTCTTCAATCGTACGTGAGTGTGAAGATTGTTGTTGATATGGTTGTTGAGCAACCTGATGATAAATTGCTTTTCTATGATAATCGTTGTTTCCGAAAGGATCTTGTCTTCCGGTTGCTTCTCTGTTTGTACACTCTCGTTTAAAATGCCCTTTTTCTCTGCAACGAAAACAAGTAACCTTCGATTTGTCAAAACCTAGCTGAGATGTAGCAGCTTCACGAAGATCATCTCTTCCAGTGATCTGTTTGAACTTTTCTGCTCTTCTCAAAATGCTAGCTAAACACCACTTGATGTCCATCAACTCAAGTTCCTCAGAATCAATCTGGTCATAATCCTCTTTGGTGAGCATCGGATTGCCAATTCGTCCAACAACCAAGCTTTCATACGACTCTAACACAGTAACAAGTGATGCCATGTGTTGCTTCGTAATATCTGGAGAGAAATTTTGACCATTTTGAATATTTAATGTAACATTGCATTGCAAAACTTGACCATTAATGTTTGTTGAACTTTGTTGTTGTGAACTTGGTGTTGAGAAATTTGGTTCAAAACTTGAATAAGACGAAGAATATCCACTGCTCTGATTTGTATTGTTTGCATTTGTTCCGGAAGTACCATCAGCATTGAACGCAGTCTGAATCTTTGGACTCGGAGTGGTCTCAACTTTGCTTCCTCTATAGTATAGACTAACATCTTGTTGAGCACCCGGACTTCTCATCGTAGCAGTTTTTCGAATTGATAGCTCATGTTCTTCCAATTTCTGGATAAACATACTCAAATTCATATCTTCAAATTGTCGGTTATGCTTTAAAATCAACAGATATGTTCCCTATTCATTCTGTGGTAACGCATCAGCTAGCTTATCAACCCATTCATCGTCTTCTTTCTTGATGTCCAATCTTTTCATTTCCATGACAAGATGACAATATCTCTCAATACTCATTCTTATTGTTTCACCTTCAAGAGCTGTAAACATATCAAAAGATTTTTTTAGTAATGCTCGTTTATTTTTTATCATATCAGCACTACCCTTAAACTTTTTAATCAACGATTTCCAAATTGATCTAGCAGTTCCCTCATGTTGAAGCAAAACAAAAATATCTTCTTTTACCGCTTGTTGGAGAATGCTAATCATCATTTTTTCACTTGTGTATTTTAATTTTTCATCCGGTAAAAATTGACTTAATTGTTTTTCATTTCCAAGTTCATCTTTCGGTAAAGTATAATCTTTCTCTAAAGAAACCCATGCATCAAACTTGTTCGCTTGTACCCAGTTTTCAAAACGGTCTTGCCATCCTTTAAAGTCCTCAATGTACATAAGCTTTGGAGGTTTTTGGAAAGTTCCCGTTTCATTCTCGATACCAACAGTTTTGGCAACTGTAACTGGAACGACCGGAGCAGTAGCAAAAGCGTTGTAAAACTCGTTATCCATATTGTGGTACGAAAAATTTCACAAACTATCAATTTCAAACAATCTGGAATGTCACGCGAGCTGGAAATCCTTAAACTGTATGAACTCGTGCGACTTGGACAATCTTTCAAACAATCTGAGTTAAACTTCAAACGACTTGTACTTTCAAACGACTTGCATCTGGTGCAGTCTAGATCAAACCGTGCGACCTGAGTAACCCTAAATGATCTGAACTAAGTTTCGTGCGATCTGGTTTACTTCCAAACGACCTGAGTGATTCAAACGGCCTGGGTTCAATCCGTGCGAGCTGGTTCAAATGACCTGATCAGTTTCCAACCGACCTGACCCGTTTCACACGACCTGGACACCTCGTGCGAACTGGATTTGCAAACCGTACGACCTGGACTCCAAATTCAAACAATCTGGAATACTTTCACACGATTTGGTTCAGGTTTCGAACGATCTGAAGGTTTTCAAGCGTTTTCGGTCCAAAAGTTCATGATTTTATCAATTTTTATCAAGTTTTATGCTGAATTAGGTTCTGATTTGTTCACGGATTGTTCAAAACGATGTTTTACGAGTTATAACATGAAATCAGATCATTTTAACCGTAAAAACTCGGTAAATTTGATTAAAAGTGTAGAAGAATGAGTAGAAATCAGATTTTATCTGTGAAAACAAGCTGAAATGGTAAGAACTCTTCCTCCTGAGCTCTGATACCACTTGTAGGATCGGGAAATCAACCTAAACGAGTCATTCAGAAGAGTTCTTGATCAATACGAAAGGCGGAATCAGACGTATTGATGTTATAGCAGCTTGATTAACACATAGAATCACTTTAACTGTCGATTATATTGATTTGATAGTGTTTACAGATCGTTCGACACTTCGGCAACACTTCGTCTCCGGAATCAGAATGTTACAAATGAAGACCTTGACTCACCTATTTATAGGAATCGCCAGTCCTCACAAACCAGACATCACCAGTCCGTGCGACCTGGTCAGTCCGTACGAACTGGATTATCCAGTTCGTGCGACCTGGTCAATTCTTCCTAAATTCCTATTTTCTAGTCTACCGAGCTCCAGTCTATCCAATCAAGTTACACAACTCGATACAAGATGAAGTCAACAGACATATGCACTAACAAAACGTGGCATGCCCGACCCCTCGACAGCATCTCCACAAGCAAAAACAAGAAACAAAAGGCTGACCACGGCCCGTGCCCACTGGACACGGGGGCGTGGTCAGGTGTCTGCAGAAATGGACAAAGCTGTGGAAGCTTCTATACCCACCACGGGGGCGTGCCCAACTCAGCACGGGGCGTGGTCAACACTAAGATTCGCAAAATCTTGCAAATCTTGGTAGTATAGATACGCTTCTACACACGGGGCCGTGCCCAGCGAACACGGGGTCGTGTGGATCCTAATGTCACACCCCAACCGATGGCGGAATCATCGGGGCGTGGCACTGAGCGAAACAGATTGTCCAGAAGTTTCCATAACAACTATCATTACCATTTAATTAAACATCACGTCCCATACCGTAACTTAAACAGTAAAATAGTTATTACAGGCAAGCATCAAGACAAATATTCTGTTCCGACAACTCAGATTTAAACATAACAAATTTATTCGTTGGTTTCTAGGACTCCAGTTCCTAGCTTCAATTTCATCACAGCCCGAGAAGTATATAAGCAACCTAAGCACCTGTCACATACGTTAAAATAAACTCAATACATAAAATGTAAAGGTGAGCATACAAGTTTGATAATAGCATATAGAGTTCGAATTCATTTACGCATAACCAGCACGTACACATAGTGAAATGAAGCACGTTAGTTATCGACATAGATCCGTCGATACCAATGACTGCGGGTTGACTGCCCGAGGCAGTTCGCAATACACGATTACCACCATAATCCATGCAAGTAAAAGATCCTTAACAACCCCCGTGAAAACGGGTGCTGAGTCCAAACTATAGTACTATCGTTGCTAAGGGCATTCCATGTGTAAACATAACAAACAAGCATTCATAAGCCACGTATAACATGCATAATTGGTTCAGCGTTAAAATAGCTTGAGTAGTGTGATTGTTGTAGTTTGAATATTCGTAACGTATGTAACACCCAAAAGTGCTAAAGCAAAAAGGGTTCGAGTATACTCACAGTGATTGTGGATTGAAGGGAGCGCTTTACAGCGAGTACGGTTAGCCTGAATAGATTCGATAACGTAACGATAAGTGACGCGTAAAACAGTATAAGTGAGAGTGGTTAGGATGGCTGATCGTGCGGATCAGCTATCCGTGAGAGGAAGTCATCCGTGCGCATGACCTATCCGTGCAGATGGTGATGCGTGCGGGTGGTGATACATCCGGATAAGCTATCCGTGCGTGTGACTGTCCGTGCGGATGGTAATCCGTGCGGATCAGTTGTGCGTGCGGATGACTTATCCGTACGGACTAATTATTTGTGTGGATAAACTTCCAAGTGGATTGTTTCTTCCAAAGGATGTGTTTGTGTATGATGGCTTGTGCTTTGAAGTTTTCGTTGTAGCATTTAGAAAACACATAAGTGTTTCTACCTTTCAAGCCGGTCGTGCGGACGACAGTCCATGCGTATGGTAGTCCGTGCGGACAGTGGTGATCCGTGCGGACAGTCTGTGCGCGCGGGCAGGGACCATCCGTTCGGATAGTCTGTCCGTGCGTACGACTTGGCCGTGAGGATAAACACTGTTTGAATTCATTTTAAGGCCTTAGTATCTCATGATCCGAAGAGTAATCCATTCAGAGGTCGTCCGACCGGATTGCTCATTCGTCGATACTCAAACCTTGTTTGGAAAGTGGGTCCCAAGGGTAGCTCGTCCGGGTGACAACCCGTCCGTATGGCCTGTACGTGCGGACAGCTAGTCCGTGCGGACAGCTAGTCCGTGCGGACAGCTAGTCCGTGCGGACAGCTTGTCCGTGCGGACAGCTAGTCCGTGCGGACAGCTTGTCCGTGCGGACAGCTAGTCCGTGCGGACATCTGGTCTGGTTGTTCCATTCGCCTACACTTGGTTTCCGTTGTCGTTTATCGAGACGTTCTGATTACGTGGCAACCACTTGGAATTGTATTCTCACCCGCGTGACTAGACCGGTCAGGAACCACCCTAACTCGGCCTGTCGGCGACTCAGAACGGTCATCCCGGTTATCCCCGAAATCAGTTGTCTGTGGGTAGGATTCCAGATCTAGAACTAGTGCATCACTATTAACGAGTAGAACACTAGAACCGATCAGATTCGTACCGGTTTTTAAGGGGAAAGAAAGAAAGAACTTAGGTTTATTTCTTTCAACTCTTTTATCCTTAGAAAAGTTTAGATCTAGGTGAAGTTGTTGTGAAATCATATGGAAATCGTTCAGATCTGAGATATTCTTGGTGGAATGAGGTCAAGCTTGAAGTTCTTATGAACTTCATGATGACGTCACCCGAGAATACCTCAAATTGGGAGGATTTCATGGTTGAAAGTGGAGATTTGAAAGATAGAAATGTGTAGAATCGTGTAGTGATCAAAGATGTACAAGGATTAGTGCAACGTCTTACCTGGATTGGGAGAAATCTGAGAAAAAGTGAAGAATGCGTGCGGTTCGGACGTCACTTGCCAAAAGTGGAAAAAGTGGAGAGTGACCCGTGTATTTATAGGATGCCAAAAAGGGAAAAGGGTGAGCCGTGCGCATGGCACGCACCCGGGTAGGCTATCCGCGCGGACTGGCCATCCGTGCGGATTGGCAATCCGTGCGGATTGGCCATCCGTGCGGATTGGCCATCCGTGCGGATGCCGCCTGTTTTGGTGGGTTCGGTGCGCTGTTGCTTCGGTTTCGATTTGCGAGCGATTTGATAGGGTTTCCTAGTCAATTTACTTTCAGTCCCAACTACTTCTTATAAGGTTCGACTCGGAATTCGGGTTCGGGTTCGCTTACATTTAAGTTAGACTTCGAGTTCGATTGAGTTCGCTTGATTATCACAACATAACATAAAATAAACATGCACTGGTAACACGTAAGGCACACACACACACTTATAATGACAAGTAAAATACACAGTTCGAGTCACGGGTCGATATCGATTTGATTAGCATAGCTTGATTAACTTTATCGCATTGTTACTTCCTATCGTTCACAGTCGTAGGTCGATTGAAATACGGTTAGCATGACTCGATTATTGTAATGTACGACATTTACTCCACATAATATAAATAAAATAAAAACATTTCTACGAGTCAAGTTGCGCGAAATCGGTCGTTGACTTTGACTTTGACCTTGACTTTGACTTTCACTCGTGAAAACACGGGGTGTTACAGCCTCCCCTTGTTTAGGGAATTTCGTCCCGAAATTAAGCTGGAAGCCGTAACTAACCGTGGATCACATGTGAGAGTCCTTCGTTTGGGTCATTGAAAATTGGCAATGTAATCGGGTTTTTACGGTTAAAAATTGATAATTTTCGGATATGATGTGCGAAAACATCTAATCTAAAAGCCTATAAAGTTTTAGATTTCAATTCGAAGCCGTTTGGAAGAAATTTGAATTATTGTAGGTCCGGATTTATCTCCGATTCGATTGCGTAACAACACGTTCGACGTGCGGAATCCGCGAACGTGCGGAGTCAAAATCGGTCCTACAAGTGGTATCTGAGCAGGAGATCGATTGCTCAGATTTGAGCAATTTCTTCATCTTTTATCTCTGTCATGTTTTTCTCTGAAAATCGCTAAATTAAACGTATACAATAACCGTGAATCTATTGATTATGATGACGTATACAAAGCCGAGAATCACGTTTTGCCTTTTTCTCTCTCTACTTTCTCTCTCTAACCCTAAGGGTCCTATTTATAGGCCAAGGATATAAGGAGACTCTCCTTATTTACAAGTATGCCACCTTGCCTTTCTTAACCGGACATTACTCATTCGTTAAACAACTGTGGATACTTTGCCTTCATGTCGCTTTCGAGTTCCCAAGTGAACTCCGCGCCTCGTTTGCCTTCCTATCGGACTTTCACAATAGGAATGCGTGAGCGTCTGAGTTCCTTGGTTTGGCGATCCATGATTTCGACAGGCTTTTCCACGAAGTGTAATGTTTCGTTCACTTGTAGATCATCTAGAGGAACATGTAAGTCGTGGTCGGCGATGCACTTTCGGAGGTTTGACACGTGGAAAGTTGGGTGGACATTGCTAAGTTCCTCCGGTAATTCAAGTCTGTAGGCGACTTTTCCGATCCTTTCCAGAATCTTAAAAGGTCCAACATATCGAGGCGTGAGCTTCCCCTTTTTGCCGAATCGGACTACACCCTTTCAAGGTGATACCTTTAGGAGTACGTAGTCACCAGCGCCATATTCACGGTGCTTGCGCTTTTTATCGGCGAGAACTTTCTGTCGATCCCGAGCTTTCGCTAGGTTGTCTCGAATTTGGAAAATTTTGTCTGTCGTTTCTTGTAGCAGCTCCGGACCGGTTAGTTGCGAGTGACCGATCTCGTGCCACACAATAGGCGATCGACATCTTCTTCCGTATAGGGCCTCGAAAGGTGCCATCTGGATGCTAGCCTGATAGCTGTTGTTATACGAGAATTCGACTAACGGAAGGTGTCTATCCCAATTACCACCGAAGTCTAGAACACACGAACGGAGCATGTCTTCAAGAGTACGAATCGTTCTTTCAGTCTGACTGTCGGTTTGTGGGTGGAACGCAGTACTTAGATTAAGCGTTGTACCGAGTGCCGTTTGGAATGTTTCCCACAATCGTGAAGTAAACCGAGCATCACGATCAGAGATGATGTCACGAGGCATCCCATGTCGACAAATGATCTCGTCGGTGTAGATTCGGGCTAATCGTTCCACCTTGTAGTCCTCCCGTATTGGCAGGAAATGAGCTGATTTAGTCAAACGGTCAATAACAACCCAAATGCTGTCGTGGCCTGATGACGTGGTTGGAAGCTTAGTTACGAAATCCATAGCTATGCTCTCCTACTTCCACATGGGAATTGGTGGTTGTTCGAGCAAGCCAGAGGGTCTTTGATGTTCAGCCTTGATTCTAGCACAGGTTAGGCATTTTCCGACGTAGAGGGCGATATCTCGTTTCATACCCGGCCACCAGTACCTATAACGAAGATCATGGTACATTTTGTCAGCACCGGGATGGATAGAGTATCGGGATTTGTGAGCTTCATCCATGATAATTTGTCGCAAGTCGGTTCGCTTGGGAATCCAAATTCGGTCTAAGAAGTGGAATATCCCGTTTGATTTGCTCACTAGTTGGGCTCCATCGTGGTAGATTCGTTCCTTCTTCAGAGTGCGTTCGTTGAAACATGCATGCTGGGCGTCGCGGATGAGTGCTTCGAGGTTGTGCTGGGCTTGAACATTACGAGTGCTAAGCAGATAGCTCCGTCTGCTAAGTGCGTCGGCAACAACATTTGCTTTGCCTGGGTGATAACGGATCTCACAGTCGTAATCGTTGAGAAGTTCTACCCATCGACGTTGACGCATATTCAGTTCTCTCTGATTAAAGATGTGTTGTAGGCTCCTATGATCGGTGAAGATCGTACACTTGGTACCATACAGGTAGTGTCGCCAAATCTTTAATGCAAAAACAACTGCGCCTAGCTCGAGATCATGGGTTGTATAGTTCTTCTCGTGGATCTTGAGCTGTCGAGATGCGTAAGCTATAACCTTGTCTCGTTGCATAAGAACACATCCGAGACCAAGGTTGGAAGCATCACAGTAGACAATGAAATTATCGTTTCCGTCGGGTAGTGTGAGAACAGGAGCATTGCAGAGCATGTGTTTGAGGGTTCGAAAGGCATACTCTTGTTTGGTTCCCCAGACAAAAGGCTGGTCCTTATGCGTGAGAGAGGTAAGTGGTACAGTAATCTTCGAGAATCCTTCGATAAATCGTCGATAATAGCCCGCTAGTCCGAGAAAGGAGCGGACTTCAGTCGGGTTCTTAGGTGTAACCCAGCTCTTGACAGCTTCAATCTTCGCAGGATCGACGTGAATACCTTGACTATTTACAATGTGACCCAGAAACTGAACCTCCCCCAACCAAAATTCGCACTTGGAGAATTTGGCGTAGAGTTGGTTCCCCTGGAGTAGCTCGAGAACCAAACGTAGATGTTGCGCGTGTTCGGCTCTTGACTTGGAATAGATCAAGACATCGTCGATGAACACGATGACGAAACGGTCGAGATATGGCCTACACACGCGATTCATTAGATCCATGAAGACTGCCGGTGCGTTGGTTAGGCCAAAAGGCATGACAACGAATTCGTAATGGCCGTGACGGGTTCGAAATGCGGTTTTGGGTATATCCTCCACTTGTATACGCAGCTGATGGTATCCGGAACGTAGATCGATCTTTGAGAAACACGTAGCGCCTTGTAGCTGGTCAAACAAATCGTCGATTCGAGGCAGAGGATAGCGGTTCTTGATAGTCAACTTATTCAATTCCCGGTAGTCGATGCACATCCGGAACGACCGGTCCTTCTTTTTGACGAAAAGGACTGGTGCGCCCCAAGGAGAGGTGCTCGGGCGAATGAAGCCTTTTTCAAGTAATTCCTGGAGTTGAGTTGCGAGTTCGCGCATTTCGGACGGCGCGAGTCGATAAGGAGCTCTGGCGGTAGGATTTGCTCCAGGAATGAGATCAATGCGAAAATCGATATCGCGTTTTGGAGGTAATCCGGGAAGGTCCTCTGGAAAAACTTGAGGGAATTCCCGAACCACGGGAACGTCTTTTACTTCCTTCTTCTCTTTCTTTTCCTTCTCCGCTGCTACAACGTGAGCCAAGAAAGCCCTGTATTCCTTGCGGAGATACTTGCTAGCTTGGAGACATGACATCAGCTTGAGACCCTTTGAAGTAGTATCACCGTAAACACATAACGAGTCACCATTTGCGAACGAAAAACGAATCATCTTGTCGAAGCACACAACTTCGGCATGGTTCTCTCGAAGAAAGTCCATGTCTACTATGACATCAAAGCTCCCGAGTTGCATCGGAATAAGGTCGATCGAGAAGATGTGATTGTTGAGTTCGAGAGTACAATCACGGATAACGGAATTAACAGCGACGGTTCTTCCAGTAGCGACTTCTACTTCGAATGCCGAGGAGAGTTTGGAACGTCTACGACTAAGGAGTTTCTCAAATTCGAACGACACAAAGCAATTATCCGCTCCAGTATCAAACAAACATGAAGCATAAATACCATTCACGAGGAACGTACCGTTGACCACGTTGTTGTCGGCCTGGGCTTGACGCACGTTGAGATTGAAAGTTCTGGCCCGTGCGGCCTGTTGTTGCTGTTGTTGTTGCTGCTGTTGCGGTTCTTGTTTCACTACCCTGTTCGGGCACATGTTGGCGAAATGATTCGGGTCGCCACACGTGAAGCAGGCTCTGGCTTTGACTGCGGGTGCCGGAGGAGCTTGTTGACCCTGTGGGGCAGCGAGTAGAGCTTGATTGGCAGGAGCTTGACGAATATGGCAGTTGGCAGTGAAGTGGCCGTACACGTTGCAATGAGCACAAAAGCGGCATTGGATAGCAGTCGGGTGATGATAGGTGCAAGTAGGGCAGAGTGGGTGTGGCCCAGTGTATGCACGCTTTGCAGGCGGTGCATTGGCCACAGGCGCCGCTACTTGACGCTGTTGGGCAGGTACAGCTTGGATCGGTGCAGCAGTAATCGCACAGTTCTTGTTGGTGGAGTTGCTCTTTCTCTTGTTCTTTCTCTTGTTGCTTGATGAGGTAGGTTCAGTAGTTGGTGGAGTAGCGGTAGCTTGATGCAGATGCTTGGAGGTCTTATCCCACACCCCAGCCTTAACCCTCTTGTCATTGATTTCAGCGGCTAGCAGATAGGTTTCCTCGATCGTGGTAGTCTTAGCCGCTTGCACGAAATCAGCAACGCAGTAGGGCAAGGCTCGTATGTACTTCTTGATGGTCATCTCGGAAGTCTTGACCTGGTCGTGACAGATAATGCTGAGCTGTTTGAAACGAGCCGTGAGGCCAGCATTGTCTCCATCCTTCTGACGTATGTGCCAAAATTCATCTTCAAGCTTTTGACGTTCGTGAGGAGGGCATAATTCCTCTAGCATGACTTCCTTGAGCTCGTCCCACGACAAACCGTAAGCTGCATCATTCCCTCTCTTGTTCCTCTCGGCCGTCCACCAGTCCAAAGCACGGGACTGAAAGACGCCGGTAGCGTTCAGAGTTCGAAGGTCATCAGGGCAACCACTTTGTCGCAGAGTAACCTCGATAGAGTCAAACCAGTGGAATAGTGCAGTAGGACCTCCTTCGCCTGTGAATTCTTTCGGCCCACATGACTTGAATTGTTTGAAGTTGAAAGGTCTTGCGGCAGTTTTAGGACCTTCAGTCCTCGACTCCTCGGATGATTTGCTAGCATTCTCATAGGCATCGCTCACAGCTTTAGCCACACTCTTTGCGATAATAGAGGCAAGACGTCGGTCCCTCTTTTCCTGACGAGTGAGTGTATGACGAGATCCAGACGACATTGTCTGCAATAGACATCGCCACGGAACTCAACACATGTATTCGAATCTCACCTCACACGTCTATTACTACTAAAGCTCAGTAACACGTACCATGTAAACGCATATAGTCACAAAATCACAGAATTGCACAAAATCACATATACACATAGAGCACATAATCACATTATTCCTGAACATGTAAGCACAATAGCAAAACACACATAACTTAATCACTAAAAGCAGTCAGAAAACAGAAACCTAGTATTCAGAGTTTGCGGGTATTCGAAAGCAGTGTAACGCGAGCGATTTGTCAATGTCGTGTCGTGTGAGTTTTGTGTCTTAGCAGAAGCAGTAGTGTTGGGTCGAAACCAATAGTACCTCAAAACGTTAACAGAAAATGCATAAAATTTTCATAAAGATCGATAAATCGAGGGTAGATTGTATGCGGCTAATAGACTTCGACTAACCAAAATGGTTCGACTATTCACAAGGATCCTGTGTGCACAATTACCTCCAGGACTATGCCTTTGCCTCGATTCTTGGGCATTGGCGCAATTCCCATTGGTTACATTGTGTCTTTAGATCGTTGGAGTCCATCGAAACTTTGGTGGAAGTTTTGTATAAAAGCAGGACAAGTCGTCAAGGTTAGGATGTCACCCCTATCTTGCAACTTCTGTCCTCGTTTTTGATAAATTTTGAGGAGATTATTCATCAAAATATGGATTTCACTCCTAATTTGGTATGATTTCTCCTCGTTTGTAGTTAAAACGCATATTGATTAGACAACTTTAGTCGAGGGTTTGCGGTTTTCACACCTATTCTCGACCTCGTTACCCCTTCATAATTTGAAAGTTCGAGTGCAGTGATAGAAAAGAGCGAGTGATAGTGGCGGGTTTACGCATACGCGTGAGTTGGTCTGTTGGTTCTTAACTATAGACTAGGTCTCTAAGACTTCGACCCGGACTAGGTCGAGTCTTGCCTAATTCCCTACAGTTATGGCTCTGATACCAATCTGTCACACCCCAACCGATGGCGGAATCATCGGGGCGTGGCACTGAGCGAAACAGATTGTCCAGAAGTTTCCATAACAACTATCATTACCATTTAATTAAACATCACGTCCCATACCGTAACTTAAACAGTAAAATAGTTATTACAGGCAAGCATCAAGACAAATATTCTGTTCCGACAACTCAGATTTAAACATAACAAATTTATTCGTTGGTTTCTAGGACTCCAGTTCCTAGCTTCAATTTCATCACAGCCCGAGAAGTATATAAGCAACCTAAGCACCTGTCACATATGTTAAAATAAAGTCAATACATAAAATGTAAAGGTGAGCATACAAGTTTGATAATAGCATATAGAGTTCGAATTCGTTTACGCATAACCAGCACGTACACATAGTGAAATGAAGCACGTTAGTTATCGACATAGATCCGTCGATACCAATGACTGCGGGTTGACTGCCCGAGGCAGTTCGCAATACACGATTACCACCGTAATCCATGCAAGTAAAAGATCCTTAACAACCCCCGTGAAAACGGGTGCTGAGTCCAAACTATAGTACTATCGTTGCTAAGGGCATTCCATGTGTAAACATAACAAACAAGCATTCATAAGCCACGTATAACATGCATAATTGGTTCAGCGTTAAAATAGCTTGAGTAGTGTGATTGTTGTAGTTTGAATATTCGTAACGTATGTAACACCCAAAAGTGCTAAAGCAAAAAGGGTTCGAGTATACTCACAGTGATTGTGGATTGAAGGGAGCGCTTTACAGCGAGTACGGTTAGCCTGAATAGATTCGATAACGTAACGATAAGTGACGCGTAAAGCAGTATAAGTGAGAGTGGTTAGGATGGCTGATCGTGCGGATCAGCTATCCGTGAGAGGAAGTCATCCGTGCGCATGACCTATCCGTGCGGGTGGTGATACATCCGGATAAGCTATCCGTGCGTGTGACTGTCCGTGCGGATCAGTTGTGCGTGCGGATGACTTATCCGTACGGACTAATTATTTGTGTGGATAAACTTCCAAGTGGATTGTTTCTTCCTAAGGATGTGTTTGTGTATGATGGCTTGTGCTTTGAAGTTTTCGTTGTAGCATTTAGAAAACACATAAGTGTTTCTACATTTCAAGCCGGTCGTGCGGACGACAGTCCGTGCGTATGGTAGTCCGTGCGGACAGTGGTGATCCGTGCGGACAGTCTGTGCGCGCGGGCAGGGACCATCCGTTCGGATAGTCTGTCCGTGCGTACGACTTGGTCCTGCGGATAAACACTGTTTGAATTCATTTTAAGGCCTTAGTATCTCATGATCCGAAGAGTAATCCATTCAGAGGTCGTCCGTCCGGATTGCTCATTCGTCGATACTCAAACCTTGTTTGGAAAGTGGGTCCCAAGGGTAGCTCGTCCGGGTGACAACCCGTCCGTATGGCCCGTACGTGCGGACAGCTAGTCCGTGCGGACAGCTTGTCCGTGCGGACAGCTAGGCCGTGCGGACAGCTTGGCCGTGCGGACAGCTTGTCCGTGCGGACAGCTAGTCCGGGCGGACAGCTAGTCCGTGCGGACAGCTTGTCCGTGCGGACAGCTAGTTCGTGCGGACAACTGGTCTGGTTGTTCCGTACGCCTACACTTGGTTTCCGTTGTCGTTTATCGAGACGTTCTGATTACGTGGCAACCACTTGGAATTGTATTCTCACCCGCGTGACTAGACCGGTCAGGAACCACCCTAACTCGGCCTGTCGGCGACTCAGAACGGTCATCCCGGTTATCCCCGAAATCAGTTGTCTGTGGGTAGGATTCCAGATCTAGAACTAGTGCATAACTATTAACGAGTAGAACACTAGAACCGATCAGATTCGTACCGGTTTTTAAGGGGAAAGAAAGAAAGAACTTAGGTTTATTTCTTTCAACACTTTTATCCTTAGAAAAGTTTAGATCTAGGTGAAGTTGTTGTGAAATCATATGGAAATCGTTCAGATCTGAGATATTCTTGGTGGAATGAGGTCAAGCTTGAAGTTCTTATGAACTTCATGATGACGTCACCCGAGAATACCTCAAATCGGGAGGATTTCGTGGTTGAAAGTGGAGATTTGAAAGATAGAAATGTGTAGAATCATGTAGTGATCAAAGATGTACAAGGATTAGTGCAAGGTCTTACCTGGATTGGGAGAAATCTGAGAAAAAGTGAAGAATGCATGCGGTTCGGACGTCACTTGCCAAAAGTGGAAAAAGTGGAGAGTGACCCGTGTATTTATAGGATGCCAAAAAGGGAAAGGGGTGAGCCGTGCGCATGGCACGCACCCGGGTAGGCTATCCGCGCGGACTGGCCATCCGTGCGGATGCCGCCTGTTTTGGTGGGTTCGGTGCGCTGTTGCTTCGGTTTCGATTTGCGAGCGATTCGATAGGGTTTCCTAGTCAATTTACTTTCAGTCCCAACTACTTCTTATAAGGTTCGACTCGGAATTCGGGTTCGGGTTCGCTTACATTTAAGTTAGACTTCGAGTTCGATTGAGTTCGCTTGATTATCACAACATAACATAAAATAAACATGCACAGGTAACACGTAAGGCACACACACACGTATAATGACAAGTAAAATACGCAGTTCGAGTCACGGGTCGATATCGATTTGATTAGCATAGCTTGATTAACTTTATCGCATTGTTACTTCCTATCGTTCACAGTCGTAGGTCGATTGAAATACGGTTAGCATGACTCGATTATTGTAATGTACGACATTTACTCCACATAATATAAATAAAATAAAAACATTTCTACGAGTCAAGTTGCGCGAAATCGGTCGTTGACTTTGACCTTGACTTTGACTTTCACTCGTGAAAACACGGGGTGTTACACCTAATGCAGACAATTGCAATTAATGAAGGAAGAGAAAAGGGTTGGCCACGGGGGCATGTCCAGTGGACACGGGGCCGTGGTCGGGCTTCTGTTCAGGCTATAAATAGGGGTACTTGGCTCACTTCAAAGGCATCCCTTAGCAAACCACCTCTCTCCCACTTTGCCACCACTCCACCACCACTACAACACCCACATCCACAACCATCATCCATCATCCACCTTAGAGAGTGTGTAGTAGTCTTGGGATCCAATACCCACATCCACCACCATCATCCATCATCCACCATCCCATTTCCACATAGGGGTCTCGGGTTGCTCGAGTAAGCCAGAGGGTCGTTGATGTTCAGCCTTGACTTTAGAATAAGTTAAGCACTTCGAAACATGGAGAGCGATTTCCTTCTTCATTCCAGGCCACCGATACCTGGCACGCAGGTCCTGGTACATCTTGTCGGCACCGGGATGAATGGAATATCGAGACTTGTGGGCTTCAGTCAAAAATATCTCCGGAAGGTTATTGCGACTAGGGATCCAGATGCGATCGAGATAGTAGTAGATACCGTTCGATTTGGTGACAAGCTGGGTTTCAGCACCACATTTCTTCATTTCCTCTCTCAAGGTATTCTCAATGAAGCATGCGTGCTGAGCATCACGAATTAGGGATTCGAGGTCGTGTTGGGCTTAAATATTACGAACGCTATGCAAATAGCTTCATCGACTGAGAGCATCGGCAACAAGATTTGCTTTGCCTGGGTGGTAGCGAATCTCACAATCGTAATAGTTGAGACGTTCAAACCATCTGCGTTGGCGTATGTTCAGTTCCTTTTGGTTCAAGATGTGTTGCAAGCTCTTATGGTCGGTGAAGACCGTACACTTGGTACCATAAAGGTAGTGTCGCCAAATCTTTAACGCACAAACAACTGCACCGAGCTCGAGATCTTGGGTTGTATAGTTTTTCTCGTGGATCTTGAGCTGTCGAGAAGCGTACGCGATAACCTTGTCCCGTTGCATAAGAACACAACCAAGACCTAGGTTAGAGGCATCGCAATAGACAACAAATTCATCGTTTCCGTCAGGTAATGCGAGCACAGGAGCATTGCAAAGCATACGCTTGAGAGTTTGAAAGGCTTCCTCTTGTTTGGTTCCCCAAACAAAAGGTTTGTCCTTGTGCGTAAGAGAGGTGAGAGGAATGGCGATTTTCAAGAAATCAGCGATGAATCGGCTGTAATAACCCGCCAATCCGAGAAAAGAACGAACTTCAGACGGGTTCTTCGGTGTAATCCAACTCTTAACTGCTTCAATCTTCGTGGGGTCGACGTGAATACCTTGGCTATTAATATTGTGACCGAGAAATTGAACCTCCTCAAGCCAAAATTCACACTTGGAGAACTTGGCATAGAGGCGATTTCCTTGCAAAAGTTTGAGAACCAAACGGAGATGTTGCGCGTGTTCGGCTTTCGGTTTCGAATAGATCAGGATATCATCAATAAAGACGATGACGAAGCAGTCGAGAAAGGGTTTACATACTCGATTCATCAAATCCATAAAGACTGCGGGGGCGTTGGTAAGACCAAAAGGCATAACAATAAATTCATAATGGTCGTAGCGAGTTCGAAAGGCGGTTTTAGGTATATATTCCTCCTTAATTCGTAGCTGATGATAGCCGGAGCGTAGATCGATCTTGGAAAAACACGTTGCATCTTGCAATTGATCAAACAAATTATCGATTCGAGGTAAGGGATAGCGATTCTTGATAGTCAGCTTATTGAGTTCCCCATTGTCACACCCCCAAAATCCATAAGCAGAGTATCACCGCAGGAGGCGTGACTGACCAGGATCTAGCCACCAATCACATTGAACTCATAGTTATATTTAAATAAAGCTTTCATTTATTAACATTAAGTGTTACAACGTTACAAATAATTCACAGTATACAGTGGAAGCATAATTCATTCGTTAAGTGTTTATAAACTACATATAAAAGCCGTTAGTCTTGTGTTGCGATTCCATGTATCTCGACCCATGACCACTCCAGCCTCCCAGACAGCAAGTTCCAACAATATGCACCTAAAGGCCTGCAAGGCATGTAACAACGATTCAACAACAAAGTTGAGTGAGTTCACAGTTGGTTGTCCAGTTTAAAGTTGTTTCACAAACCACAAGTTCGTTCAAAAACCATGAGTTATCCAGTTCATTGTTTCCCAAAGCATAACCAGTGGGGGCTACCCCATGTTGTAAACCACTTATAGGTTATCGTCCTTCCCAACCGAGGACGGAGGTACGTACTCTACCCAACCGAGAATACGCAGGTTAAATGTAGTCGTCCTTCCCAACCGAGAACGAAGGTACGTACTGTACCCAACCGAGAATACGCAGGTTAAATGTAGTCGTCCTTCCCACCCGAGGACGGAGGTACGTACTCTACCCAACCGAGAATACGCAGGTTAAATGTAGTCGTCCTTCCCAACCGAGGACGGAGGTACATATTCTGTTAGAGGTGAATATGTAGGTTTCGTTTTAGCTTCTTAACCCATTCCCAAACCACTGGGAATCCCATGCCTTGTAGAAAGTGTGAACTCACCTTTGGTTGCTCGGTTGGACTCTTAAAATAGCTAACAGTCAGAGTTGGTCAATCACGTCCTAACATGATTACCGTTTAAGGGTTAGTGGGTGTGCTCACGCGGAAACACGAATCCTACACGTATCTAGCACGTAGCACCTTTTATCATACAACTCTAATTATCACAACACAGTTTAGCGACAACACAAGTGTCACAAAAGGTTTAAAAGACTCTTTAATAAAATTCAGCAATATAGTGCATTTTCGGACAGTTTTCGGAGTGTTATCCGGAATAGTTCGTGTACGAAAAAAATCCCAAAATTTTACAGAATATTCTTAACAGTCCACGTCACATTGTGTAAAAATATCGGGACTCAATTCATTACCAGTTATTTTAGAAAAATCATTTACCTGGCTGCAATCAGATTCGTCACTTTCTGACTGCAGTCCACGGAAAAATTCATTTAAAATTCATCGTAAGTCCGATTGACGAACTTCCAGTTTGAAAATTACAAAGACATCAGTGGCCATCTACAGCATCAATTTCATTGTCTAACTCCAAATATTTACCCAGTTATGACTCAAAACATAATGCGTAAAATCTGCAGAAAAACGCAACTTTAATTGCTGAAACAAAATCATCTATTTAAAATAGCAAACGAAGTCCAAAAATTATGATTCCAGTGCCATTAGAAGCGTATTTGGAAATAACACGTTATAGACTCAAGAAAATCAATTTTTCATTAAGTTATGACCCGGTTACAGCCAACTGAAGTTGGCTGTTTGTACTACTCAGCAATCTGTTTTCGCATAAACATTACTAAACTAGTTTCCGGGTTTCTTTACCGTGTTCTACCGTCATATATACATCTCTACAATAACCATAGCAGATCTTAGGTTGGTTTATATCAGTTTTATCATGCCAAAGTATAAATACCATCAAGAGTATAAACCCTCATCCATATATATATATATATATATATATATATATATATATATATATATACATACATAATTAATAACACTAATCACACATGATTTTCATGAACACCAAGCTACAATTTATCATCATAACATCAAGGCAATCAAGAATAAATATAAACACAGCCATGATCACAGATAATTAGCATGATTACTATTATAGTTAGACGCTTTACCGGGATTAGGAGAGGTGATGGATCACTAGAGTTTGTGAACCGAATGAATCGTTGATTGCTTGTGCCTTGTTAGCGTTCACAATAGAAAGGAAAAGGGGAGGTAGTAGGGTTCGATATATGATAAGGTGGAGTAGGGTTTGTTTTTAAGTGATACCTTCAATCATCCATACATACGTAACCCATATATGGCATAGGTGGGCGGTTATGGATAGTGGGCCGCAAGAAATAAAAGTGTGTGGGCTGATTGGGCTGTAGCAAGTGGGGGAAGAGGACGGTTTGATTTTGATACAAAACATATAAACAGATCACAATTGAAGGCCGCTCATTGGCTGCACACCATCAAAGGGAACACATGATTTTTCTTTTCTTTTGGCAGCAACATGTTGTCATACATGCATACTTGTACGTATATAATGGTGGGCTCATTATGATCATTAGATATTCACAATTAATATATATATATATATCTATATATATTTACTAACAACTAATATTAGTGTAAGACATAAATATATAATATACACGTTATGGTTTGGACCTCAAAGGTTTCGGGTTACGCGAGTACGTTGGGTCGACTAGCGAGACATGGCTACAGTTCAAACAGTTCGAGTCGGTTCCAAAGGTTAAGGATTCTGTTCCAAGTTAATCGCCTTTATAATGCAAACTTATAATATAATTTAGTTAAGTATAAAAATTAACTTGTCAAATAAAATAAGTATAAGGTCCGATTAATAGATACGAAAATGAACGGTTTATACCTTGAAATTATGAGTTGTCACATCATCCCCAAGTTGAAAAAAATTTCGTCCTGAAATTTGGCGCATGGTCACAGAGGAAGCTAATTGTGTTGTGCGTTTTCCTGGGGTATCACATCATCCCCCCGTTGGTTTGGAATTTCGTCCCGAAATTCTGAAGTAGCTTCAGTACTGGACTCACCTTTCTTAAACAACTGGGGGTACTTGCATTTCATCTGGTCCTTTCATTCCCAAGTGAACTCTGGGCCACGCCGGGAGTTCCAACGAAATCAAACAATAGGTATCTTGGTTCGTTAAAGAGTCTTGATTTCCCGATCCATAATTTCCACCGGTTCCTCGACGAAGCGCAACTGGTCGTCGATAGCGAGTTCCTTGAAAGGAATGATGAGGGTTTCATCTGACAGACACTTCTTCAGATTCGACATGTGAAAGACGTTGTGAACACTACTATGCACTTCGGGCAAAATCAGTCTGTAAGCCACCTTGCCGATTTTCTCAGTGATTTCAAAAGGTCTGACATATCACGGATTAAGTTCACCCCGTTTGCCAAAACGGACCACACCTTTCTGTGATGCGACTTTAAGTAGCACACGATCCCCAACCTGGAACTCGAGAGGTTTCCTACGCGTATCCGCATAACTTTTCTGACGGTCACGAGCTGCCGCCATTCTTTGTCTGATTTGAGCAATCTTTTCCGTTGTGTCGACAACGAGTTCTGGGCCAGTGATTTGGCTATCGCCAACTTCTGCCCAGCATGGAGGTGATCGGCATTTCCGCCCGTACAAAGTCTCGAACGGAGCAGCCTTGACGCTGGTGTGGTAACTATTGTTGTATGAAAACTACACTAAGGGTAGATGCCTTTCCCAGCCGTTACCAAAGTCGATAACACATGCTCGAAGCATGTCTTCTAGAGTTTGGATGGTGCGTTCTGTCTGCCCATCCGTCTGTGAATGATATGCTGTGCTCATGTCTAGACGTGAGTCAAAGGATTTGTGCATCGCTTGCCACAAATCAGATGCAAGTCGTGGGTCGCGATCAGAGGTAATGGAGGTTGGCACCCCGTGCCTAGCAACCACTTCTTTCAGGTAGATGACTGGAAGTGTAGAAAACTTATCCATTTCCTTGATGGCTAGAAAGTGTGCTGGTTATGTGAAACAATCAACGATCATCCAGGTGATATTGTTTCTGTTTCGAGTTGTAAGTAGACTAACGACCAAGTCCATGGCAGTCTGTTCTCATTTCCATGCGGGTATTGCTGGTTGCTGATACTTCACCTTGACTTTCCCAGCAGTCAATCCATCATTCACGTACCTAACTAGGTGAGCCTTTATGCCCGATCATCCAAAAGTTCCCTCCAGCAATGCCATTAACTGATTTAGCTCTGCGAAACCAAGGTACATGGGAGGCCCTTGTGATCGGTCTAAATAAAGCATCTGGTACCATCCAAGTAATGCCTCCATCTAAAATCCCAAGGACACGGTTTTCACCGCCAGTTGTGTGTCGTCCAGTTCCTCTTTGTAACTCCATCGCGTAAGTCATCACTCTCCCGTGTTGCGTCGGTGTGTAACTAGGGCTCTGGCTCGGACCATCATGGTATACCACTAAATCACCCACACCCTCGGGTAAGGACGATGCTCGGTGCATTGCAGAGTTAGAATTTGAAAGCTGAAAAGACATCCTCCTGTTTCGTCCTTCACGAACACAGCACCCTACTGTGCTAAGGAGATTTAAGCTGTGCGACCTTCGAAAATCCTGTGGGTAAGCTGCGATAGTATCTAGCGAAACCAGGGAATTGCTGCATCCATGAAGGAATCTTTGGTGTCGATCAGTTTCTAACAAGATGCATCCTAGCGAGATCCACGTGTATTCCCACTCCGTTGGTTACATGATCAAAATGCATTTCTCGAATCTAAATGTGACATTTAACAAGACTTCACACGTAATGGCTCCTCCCACAGAAGCGCTGAAATAGGATACATATGCCACCCATGGTGTTCCTTTCTCTTAGTCATGATTCAGATCGTCGTCAACAAATACGGTCGGTTCATGTGATCCCTGAAGCTGCTGGTGTGTTGATCAACTCATTGATCCTGGTGTACAAAGTTGAAATGGTTTCATTGCGTTCGACATGTTGTTCTAAGAGCACTCTCCTCTTGGATTTCCATCTGATGATAGTTCGTTCACTAGCCAATCCTCGAATGGAAGCTTGTTCGTCGCAACTGATCGACGGGTTGTCAATACATGGTCTAGGAAAATGGTTCTTGACTGTCACTTTGTTGAGTTCTCGATAGTCAGTACACATTCGAAAAGGCTCCTCTTCATGGGTATAGCGAGGGCTCCTTATAGCGAAAAATCCTGTCCGGCAGTTCCTGTAGTTGGTTAAACAGCTCCTGCAACCCTCCTGGTGCAAGACGGTAGAGAGTACGAGTAGTTAGAAGTGCCTCTGGTGTGAGGTCAAACTGAGTTCCTACCTAACAGTTGTAGAGATGATCCTGGAAGTTCCTCGGGTAGCACATTGAGGGTAATCACAAACAACTGGTGGATCCTCGATCCTCGTTTTCCTAACCTTACGTCAATAACAGTTGCTAATAATGTGTGCAAAATGCAACATATACATTACATCAATTGTGGCATAAAACTAACCCTTTTTTAGTACTAATGTTGGAAAAAGTGTGCTTTTGTTTTCCTTTTGTATTTTCAGGATTAAATGAGCTCAAATTAACAAAAGAAGCAAAAGGCAGCTAAATCTAACATAAATACAAGAAAAGGAACAAACGTGGCATGCCCGACCTCCCCGACAGCATCTTTCCAAGCAAAACAAGAGAATAGAAGGCTGAACACGCCCAGTGCTCAGTGAACACGGGGGCGTGCCCAAGTGCCAGCATAAAAGACAAAGCTATAGAAGCTTCCATCGCCCACCACGGGGCCGTGCTCAGTGGACACGGGGCTGTGGTCAACTATAAGATTCTCAGAATCCAGGCAAATCTTGATAGTACAGATATGCTTCTGCATACGGGGGCATGCCTAGTGGACACGGGGGCGTGGTCAACTAATGCAGACAAACTGCAATTAATGAAGACAGAGAAGAAGATGGACACGGGGCCGTGCCCGAGCTACTGTTCAGGCTATAAATAGGGGTGCTTGGCTCATTTGAAAACCATCCCTTGGCACACCACCTCTCTCACACTTCACCCACCACCCACCACCATCACAACACCATCATCCACTACCATCATCCATTGTCCATCATAGAGTGTGTGAGTCATCTCGGGATCCAAGATTGATCGTAAGAGTTCTTGACAATCAAAGGCCATGTTTACCTAAGTCTCTTACATCACTTGGTGAAGACAAGTTTCTAGTGTAATACTTTTTATTTTTAATCTTTTCGCACTTTTTACTTGGTTATGTATTAATGACTTTAATAACTAGTTTCTTATGTTGAAGGTGATTCTTGCTTATCGTTTGTCCGTGGTGTCTTTGCATTATTTTACTGTCTATATAAAATAAAAGATTTTCACCATTCATATCTCCACGGTCTATATGGAGGTATGTTGGCTACCTGGTCGGGGGTTAAGGGAACGGTTTGGTAAGAGTCTTGCCTTGTTCAGTGTATAGATCCTGCAAGGACCTGGGTCAAATTTAGTAGGACCTCCTTCAATACCCACCGGTATTGGATAGCGGGGGTCCAAACTCTTTGATCCCCTCATATCTAAGCTACTATTAATACTTTAACCCGGCTACTTAGGACTGTATCCCTGCTGACTCAGACTACTTAGCCGAGGGTAACGTCACCTTCAAAAGAGGGGCCTACCACAATACGCATTAATAACTTAATTAATTATCTTTCAATAATCCGACCCTTTAGGATTGTATCCTTGCTGACTCAAACTACTGGGTTGAGGGTAACGTCACCTTCAAAAGAGGGGCCTACTACAATAACTAAGATAATCTCTTAAATAGTGCAAAAGTGCGGAAATAATCAAAGGTTACACTAAACACGAGTCGGAGCCAAGTGATTCATCTTGTCTATATGTTTTACTTTTATTTTTATTTTTCAGCATTTTAGTAGTTTTTATTTTTCTTAGTTTAAAACCTTTTTCTAAACTTTTGATTTAATTAGACGTTGAGGATAAACCGGTACTAAAAGCTCTTGTGTCCTTGGATGACCTCGGTATCTTACCAACACTATACTACGTTCACGATGGGTGCACTTGCCCATATGTGTGTTTAGTGTTAGTAAATATCGTGTTTTGTAAATTTAAAACTTGGCTAAAAAGTGTAAAAGGGCTTAAAATATACTTAAACTTATATACACACTTCACATGCATCACTAACATAGCGAGGTAATCCCTCCGTAGACACTCCTGGCTTTCATTGCTGAAATGACGCTAATCGTTGCGCCACTCTGACGCGTCAGAACAGATAACAATCCTCCACTAAGGAGAGGGGTACGTAGAATCTTGTTGGGATTGAACCCTACCAGAGGAACAGATAATGAAAGCCAAAACTGGTTCACAACAGTGGATTCACAATAAGCAGCTGTTTACACTAAGTCTTCTCCCTTGAAAGTGATTATAACAGCTGATGATCTTATATCCACTGCCCGGATACAACTACTGTTGTTCTTCAAAACTACTGATGAAGCCCATAAGACTGCTGAGAACTAAGCACTGCTGGTACAACCTACTGATGACAAAGCACTGCCCAATCAAGGACTGATCAACCTTGAGGAAAGCACTGATATGAAGAGAGAGCAGTAGTTTAGTATGTCATCTGTTTTATGTATAGTCAGTGGTTAGGTTTAGCAGTGTTTGTATAAGAACAGTAGATACAGGTTGTTAGACTGTTAAACGTCGCTTTCATGGTGATGTCAGCTGAGATGCCTCAGTGGTTTGGTTTGTCTATAAATGGAACAGTACTCTGTACTGTTACATTTGATCGTCTTGAGTGAGTTCTTCTCCTCAATTCAATCCTTTCATCTTGTGCAACCAACCACTGAAGTATCAGGCTGAGGGGGAGTTTATTTGTAAGCATGTTTGTAATCATTTGATTTACTTTGTAATCTTTCGACTGATGCAATTCATGTGTTTATCAAATCTATTTCTCTTTATGATTGTGTTTACAAAGTTTGTTGTTCATTTCCGCTGCACTTTACATGTTTTCATATTCATTGATTGTTCAATTTACACAAACAAACACTCTCAAAAGAACCTCCGATCCTAATAATTGATATCAGAGCCTGGACAGTCAAATTCGATCTAACAATCAATTTGACATAACAGTTCGGCTCAAAATTCATTGATACTAAGGTTGGTTGTATTCAGTTGAAAAACAGAGTAACGGGTGATAACGCTTAAAGTTGTTATTCAAATACTCTTTAAAACAACCAAGATGTCATATGACACACAAATCTCACACAACGAGTAATTTCATGCACAAGACACTCATGGTTTTTAGATCTGAAAACATGTCTGTTAAACTATGGGATTATTTCATATTTTCAAAATTGATTTCAACTGTTGTTATGAAACTTGTGATGTCACGTTATTAGATGCTAAAGTATGAACCTTAGATTAACAAAAGCCTATGTTCATAAAAACATTAGTGTTTTTGCTAACGTAAAAAGAGGGAAATTAAACTTTAGTCATAAGAGCTTATGTGTTGAAAACAGGTTGAGATTCTCAAAAGGAACAAATCGACTCTGTTAAAATACATTAAGAAAACAGGACAGTCCATATCATATGTAATGTGAGATTGGTCAAAAATTTGTACAAATATGGTCAATCCTCTTAAAGCATTACTGCAAAATGATTCTGGATTGAGTATTTCTTCAATAAAGACCTCCCAGTAAGTAGTTCATTACTTATGAATGGGAAGGGTAAAAAGGGAAGAAGAAAATTCACAAAAACTCATAAGTGTGTTTATCTCAAAACTTTTGAAGTCAAAAGAAAAGAGTATAAACATAAAACACTTAAGAGTCAAAGTTTAGGGTAATAATGGTCATTAAGCAACTATGTGCATTCATCTGTTTAGGAAAAGGTTCAGGTAAAAATGGTAATTCCGGTGAATGAACTTCAAGAGGAATAGACAAATCTTCAAAATCATCACATGGTAACAAGATCTATAACTGGATCTTCAAAACTCATGTGTCCATGTGTCCTCATGTTTGCAATCATCTGACAAGAAAATGGTACCAAACAGTGGTCAAAATGTATTCAAAATTTCCTACCACTGTTGTCAAACCACTGACCATTTTCATAAATTTGAGAATGATATGATTACGTATTTTATTGAAAATATACCAGATCCTTTTGATGCTGTTCTCAGAAAAGCCTTTAACCATTTTTATACAAAGGATTTTCTCAAATAACCAGGATATATTATTCGATTTTTTTAAGAATAATATATTTTGAACTTTTGCTTGTTTTTGTTGGCAATAGTTTCAATTTTCTGTCAGGATATAGTACCTTATTTTTGTTGGTATTATTGTCCTCAATAATGGGTCAAAAGGAAATGGTACATATGTCAAGGTCATATCATACTCAGGTTTATTTTAATCACTAATCAAAGGTTGATTGCTAAACAGTGCTTAAACTACTGGGGTACTCATGTTTTAATTTGGATATTAAACGATAATGAGTTGCCTTAGCAAAAAGTTCTCACCATCTGGGGTACTATACCACGGTCAGAAATTCGTAAAAGCTTCGAAATGTGAAAATGACATGTGGCAAAACCTTGAATGAAAATTTCTTTAAAAGTTGCTGACATAATGGGCTTTCAAATCGTTATCATTATTTCACCCCTAAACACTGCTTTGTTCAAACATCTGCTCTCTATTTTACTTTTTCCAAGATTCTTAAGCTACTATTTTAAACAAAAATTTGAAAAAGAAAATGAAAATTTGCTAAAACAGGGTGTCTATTTTGCAAATAAAAGGGTTAACAACTGAAACATTTTCTAGAATGATGGCACCAATAAAAACAAAAGCAGAGGTGCCTGAGCAGATTTTAGCAGTTACCACTGCTCCTCAGACATCTGCTGCTGAGCCCACTGCTCCAGGTGATCATAGCAGCACAACCACTGCTTTGAAACCCACACCTGACATCACCAAAAACACCAAAAAGAAGTCTTACAAAAAGCCCACCAAACCCAAGAAAAAGGCAACTCTGGAAGATGAGATCCCAGAGCAACTGCCAGTGACAACACAAATGTCACCAAAAACCACTGCTGCTACTTCCTCACAGCAGTTGGTAGAAAGATCTCCACCCTTACCTCACACTCCTCCTGCAGCCTCACAAAAGGATCAGGTTGTAAGCACAGGGACCCCACAATATGAAGCTCTGGACCCAATCGGATCCATCTTCCTCAGTCCTGATCCCAAGGACATATCTCTTTCAACACCCATACCCTCACCGATCATAATGCCACAATCAATAATACCCTTGTTGCATGCAGTTGCTATAGCTCAGACACAAACCAGTTCCTCTCTTTCACCTGTCACTGAGAGTATACTCCCACAACTGACTGGGTCTGATGCTACTACTCCTGCTATCCCAGCAACAATTGAGGAGGTTACACCCCCTGAGTTACAAGTAACTCTCGGTGGTAGTTCAAGTGGAGCAGCAACTACAACTGATGGATCAACAGATCTTCAGTTGGACAGTTGTTTCATTAGTAAGACTCCCTTGAAGGCAATTTCTTCTATAGCACCTTCGGTAACCACCAGTGAGTTTTTTTTAACCACTGGTACCATCAAAGGTTTATCAAGTGCTGAAGAAAGAAGTCCCCAGTACCAAGAACAAGGGGCATCAATGGGTGATTTTTGGGACTCAGTTCCTAAGTCACACATTGATACAACCACTGCTGGTGGGGATTCAGATGATCCCATTAATTTGGGTGATGATTCAAAATATTAGGAATTGACGGGCAGAGTTGAAAAACTTGAAACATCAGTTGCTGAAATAAAGGATATGGTGCAACAGCTGTTAAAAGCTCAAAAAGCACAATCCACTGTTGTTTCGGCTCAAGCACCTGCACAACCTGCACTTGCTGCAAATGAGCTATGGAATATTTTCCAACCCATGCATGAAAAACATAAACAAATGGCTGATCAGCAGCATGCTATACATGTACAAATGCTGACAAACATGGTGGAATCAAGGTTCAAGGATACTCAAGCAGATATCAAGGCTATAAAGGCCAGCATTCAAAGCACCTCTGGCAAAGTTCCTTCCAATCTACTATTCCTTGATAACCCCCTTCCAGATAATGCCAAAAAGGGGGAGAACATCAAGCAGTTGAGACAGATGAATATGATGGGAATAGAACATGGCCTATATGTTGTACCAGAAAAAGAAAAAGAAAAGCAGGTTTCAAAAACTGCTAGTCAAACAGTTGCCATCTCTTCAACACACACCACTACAACACACACAACTACAACCACTGCCCCATCCAAAACCTCATCAGCACCATCACCAGCACCTCAACCAACCCCTGCTCAAAAGCAGAAGACATCTGCTGATACATCAGTAGTTGTAATGACAACAGAGGTTGGAACACCAGTTGTTTCAACAGCTGTTAGTCAGTCATACACCACTGCTCTCATCAATATTACATCACCATCACCATCATCACCTCCTGCGAAAAAGCAGAAGACAACAGATGTTACAACATCTGTTGTAAGGACAACAGTAGTTGAAACACCAGTTGTTACAACTACTGTTGGTCCAAATACCCTCACTACATCTCAAGCCATATTTGCTTCAATCAATAAACCACCTAAAAGCACCCCTCCACCAGAAACAATTTACACTCGAAAAAGAAAAACAACTCAGCCAACAGATGACATATATGACCCTGAGGCTGCAAAACATCCACTGGAGCTTGAAGCTGTAAAAAATGAGATGAAACAATTTTACACCGAAGATGATCCTTCAAAAAGGAGATTTCCTTCTCTCATAGGCTTCATAGTCCCAGACACTATGGATGAATATCTTGAGCTCAAAGCAAGACAGGCTAAGATAAGAGCCAAAGTTGAATGCAAGGATCAAGGTGATGAAGCCATTTTGGAAAGAATGGAATTCCTGCTCACCAAAGTCAAACAAATGGAAGAGTATGCAAGTGATATGAACAAGGAAATGTCAAGCCTATTTCCTGAAGCAGATCAACGAAAAGAATTGAGAAAAGAATACCTTGCATATATAATGAAAGAAAAGTTCTATCCTGCTGAAGAAACACAATTCAAAGAATGGCCAATAGTTGCATTAAAGCATGAGGCTAACAGAATTGAAAGGATTAAAAATGATCCAAGAAAGAAGAAGACAGATCCAAATTGGAACAAATACAAGAAGCTCATAGCTGATCTTACTTCTGAGTATAAAAGAAAGAAGCAGGAGCTGGTGGATGCAAGGGTGGATACTGCAAATGCCATAGCAAAATGGACTAAGCAGCAAACTAATGAAGCTTATGAAAGGCTTAAGAAAAGGAGGATGACAGTCTCTGACACTCCTAAAAAGTCTGACTACAAAAAGCTAAAGGAGCAGATCAAGACTTTTGAAACACTGATCAACGCAGCAGAAACCTCTGTCACAATGTTGAGAAAAGAAAAGAGGGAACAACTGACTGTTGGAGAAGAAAAAGAAAAGGAAACTGATTATTTTGAAGAAGCCATCAAGAAAATGGCTTTAGATAAAGAAAAATCAGCAAAGCTACAAGACCTTACCAAAAAGGTTTTGAGCCAATCATCATCAGCAGATATCACAGATAGTGAGCTTGATCAACAACAGAGACAAGAGATGATTGACAAAGAAGTTGCAGCAGACATAGCTGTAGCTAATGAAATCATAGAGAAGGCGTTCACACGAGTGTCTGAAGCTCAAGATACTGCTTTACACTTTTTCTTAAGGCCAAAATCTCCAAACTCATCTGAAAATAAATCTCTCCCAAGAAACCCATTTGGTTTAAAAATACTAAAGTGGCTCTCTGATCTAAAGACCCATGTATTGACTCTGGTCAGAACCAATGGAAAAGTGAAGCATATATCAAGGAATCAAGCACTAGGCCTGGGTGTTGAAGATCTACAAGATCTCCTTGAGCTTACACTGTGCCGGGATGAAGATGATACAAGTTCTCAGGATTTTGAGCTGAAACTTAAAGAACAAGTCAAGGAACTTCTGATGAGGAATAAAAATCCACAATAATGAAGAGTTTTGGCATTATCTGTTCCAGGGGGAGATTGTTGGGATTGAACCCTACCAGAGGAACAGATAATGAAAGCCAAAACTGGTTCACAACAGTGGATTCACAATAAGCAGTTGTTTACACTAAGTCTTCTCCCTTGAAAGCGATTATAACAGCTGATGATCTTATATCCACTGCCCGGATACAACTACTGTTGTTCTTCAAAACTACTGATGAAGCCCATAAGACTGCTGAGAACTAAGCACTACTGGTACAACCTACTGATGACAAAGCACTGCCCAATCAAGGACTAATCAACCTTGAGGAAAGCACTGATATGAAGAGAGAGCAGTAGTTTAGTATGTCATCTGTTTTATGTATAGTCAGTGGTTAGGTTTAGCAGTGTTTGTATAAGAACAGTAGATACAGGTTGTTAGACTGTTAAACGTCGCTTTCATGGTGACGTCAGCTGAGATGCCTCAGTGGTTTGGTTTGTCTATAAATGGAACACTACTCTGTACTGTTACATTTGATCGTCTTGAGTGAGTTCTTCTCCTCAATTCAATCCTTTCATCTTGTGCAACCAACCACTGAAGTATCAGGCTGAGGGGGAGTTTATTTGTAAGCATGTTTATAATCATTTGATTTACTTTGTAATCTTTCGACTGATGCAATTCATGTGTTTATCAAATCTATTTCTCTTTATGATTGTGTTTACAAAGTTTGTTGTTCATTTCCACTGCACTTTACATGTTTTCATATTCATTGATTGTTCAATTTACACAAACAAACACTCTCATAAGAACCTCCGATCCTAACAAATCTTCTCCCCACAGGGTACATCTATCAAGAATAACAGAAGAAAGATCGATGTCGAACACTTGTCCCACAAGGTCGAGTTTGCATCCCAACGATCATATGAGGTTTCCATTGTCTTGCCATCAGCCGATTCCACAACAGGTTGGGTTTCAAGAAGCATCAGGGTTATATAGAACGGAGACGAAGTGATTCGTTACCAAGAACGTGTATGCCACCATGTTATTACAATCCTGGCGTTGCCCACGCCAATCCTAAGTGCCCCTCCATGAGCATTATTTCCCGGGTTGTTGTCGTTTTGATTTAGTAACAGCCACTCTATGTCGTAGGCACCTTCATTTCTATACTGTTGGTTGCCATTTCAAGTACCTTGATGTTGCCGCGACTGTTGCCTCCAATGCTGTTGTTTGGAACGGAGCTCTACGATCTTTCATCAACAGGGTCCATATTTTCATATTCTGTGCCACGTTCTAAGGCGCTACCCCTTGTGCTGGCAGTTTCACGTTCCATACCATGGTCGATTGTCATCGTTTATGTCCCGATTAATTCATAAAAGTTGACTCCGATGAGTCGCTGGTTGGAGTTAAGGATTCGATTGGAGTCAAATCGCTGATGTTCGTTGCTGGTAACTAGGGTCGTTCAAATGCTGAAGTCCATCGTTCTTGCAAGTTGACTGAGTAATACACGGTATGTTACGAGAGTCTTGCAGAAGTGATCGCACTTCGGGATCTAAGGCGTCAATACGTTAAGTTCCAGCAAATGAAGAAAGGTGAGAAAGATATAAACCAATCATTGTCGTTGCAACATCCAACTCGGGGATGTTCGTACAAGCACCTAACATTCTACACAGTTCGCTAGGCGTTCAGATGGGTGTTCAGGTAATACTCGATAACATCGAGATTCGAAAGGATCTAGAGAGGATTGAAAAGTTCACGTTCGAGTAGGGGACAATCACTACTATGACCCCTATAGGTTTGCTATGTTTCACATCGATCAAATAACGGAACAGAACCCCTTTTTCACTTGTTAAGCCTCACTGGGACTCACATGCACCACACATTATTATTATGTGTGCACCCACAATAATATTGCAATTTGCATGCTCATCTCAGTTCCTCCTAACTCATGTCAAATGGTTCCTCAAACCCAGATGTCAAACGGAGGCCGTCAAGGTAATAAGATCACAAAAATCCAAGGACTATGGCATACTATCAACGTATCATAAGGTAAGCAAGCAATCCATGCCATCATGCTATAGTGACGAGTGTGTGTTCGTATGTTTCGTCATAAACAAATGTGTACTAGTCACGTAATGTATGCAATAAGTAAGAAAGACGAACCTTGCAATCTGGAGCTGAGTGTCATGGTCGTATTCACGTTTTCAGAACTGTTCGGTTATAGTCTGGTTTTATAAAAACATTTTTCCCCTTTTAAAACCAAGTTCACTATAACCAATGGCTCTGATACCAATCTGTCACACCCTCAAAATCCATAAGCGGAGTATCACCGCAGGAGGCGTGACTGACCAGGATCTAGCCACCAATCACATTGAACTCATAGTTATATTTAAATAAAGCTTTCATTTATTAACATTAAGTGTTACAATGTTACAAATAATTCACAGTATACAGCGGAAGCATAATTCATTCGTTAAGTGTTTATAAGCTACATGTAAAAGCCATTAGTCTTGTGTTGCGATTCCATGTATCTCGACCCATGACCACTCCAGCCTCCCAGACAGCAAGTTCCAACAATATGCACCTAAAGGCCTGCAAGGCATGTAACAACGAATCAATAACAAAGTTAAGCGAGTTCACAGTTGGTTGTCCAGTTTAAAGTTGTTTCAAAAACCACAAGTTCGTTCAAAAACCATGAGTTATCCAGTTCATTATTTCCCAAACCATAACCAGTGGGGGCTACCTCATGTTGCAAACCACTTATAGGTTGTCGTCCTTCCCAACCGAGGACGGAGGTACGTACTCTACCCAACCAAGAATACGCAGGTTAAATGTAGTCGTCCTTCCCAACCGAGGATGAAGGTACGTACTCTACCCAACCGAGAATACGCAGGTTAAATGTAGTCGTCCTTCCCACCCGAGGACAGAGGTATGTACTCTACCCAACCGAGAATACGCAGGTTAAATGTAGTTGTCCTTCCTAACCGAGGACGGAGGTACATATTCTATTAGAGGTGAATATGTAGGTTCCGTTTTAGCTTCTTAACCCATTCCCAAACCACCGGGACTCCCATGCCTTGTAGAAAGTGTGAACTCACCTTTGGTTGCTCGGTTGGACTCTTAAAATAGCTAACTGTCAGAGTTGGTCAATCACGTCCTAACATGATTACCGTTTAAGGGATAGCGGGTGTGCTCACACGGAAACACGAATCCTACACGTATCTAGCACGTAGCACCTTTTATCATACAACTCTAATTATCACAACACAGCTTAGCGACAACACAAGTGTCACAAAAGGTTTAAAAGACTCTTTAATAAAATTCAGCAATATAGTGCATTTTTTGACAGTTTTCGGAGTGTTATCCGGAATAGTTCGTGTATAGAAAAATTCCCAAAATTTTACAGAAGATCCTAAACAAGTCACATTGTGTAAAAATGTCGGGACTCAATTCATTACCAGTTATTTTATAAAAATCATTTACCGGGCTGCAATCAGATTCGTCACATTCTGACTGCAATCCACGGAAAAATTCATTTAAAATTCATCGTAAGTCCGATTGACGAACTTCCAGTTTGAGAATTACAAAGACATCAGTGGCCATATACAGCATCAATTTCATTGTCTAACTCTAAATATTTGCCCAGTTATGACTCAAAACCTAATGCGTAAAATCTGCAGAAAAACGCAGCTTTAATTGCTGAAACGAAATCATCTATTTAAAATAGCAAACGAAGTCCAAAAATTATGATTCCAGTGCCATTAGAAGCGTATTTCGAAATAACACGTTATAGACTCAAGAAAATCAATTTTTCGTTAAGTTATGACCCGGTTACAGCCAACTGAAGTTGGCTGTTTATACTACACAGCAATCTGTTTTCGCTTAAACATTACTAAACTAGTTTCCGGGTTTCTTTACCGTGTTCTACCATCATATATACATCTCTACAATAACCATAGCAGATCTTAGGTTGGTTTATATCAGTTTTATCATGCCAAAGTATAAATACCATCAAGAGTATAAACCCTCATCCATATATATATATAGATATATATATATATACATACATAATTAATAACACTAACCGCACATGATTTTCATGAACACTGAACTACAAGTTATCATCATAACATCAAGGCAATCAAGAATAAATATAAACACAGCCATGATCACAGATAATTAGCATGATTACTATTATAGTTAGACACTTTACCGGGATTAGGAGAGGTGATGGATCACTAGAGTTTGTGAACCGAATGAATCGTTGATTGCTTGTGCCTTATTAGCGTTCACAATAGAAAGGAAAAGGGGAGGTAGTAGGGTTCGATAGATGATAAGGTGGAGTAGGGTTTGTTTTTAAGTGATACCTTCAATCATCCATTCATACGTAACCCATATATGGCATAGGTGGGCGGTTATGGAGAGTGGCCCGCAATAAATAAAAGAGTGTGGGCTGATTGGGCTGTAGCAAGTGGGGGAAGAGGACGGTTTGATTTTGATACAAAACATATAAACAGATCACAATTGAAGGCCGCTCATTGGCTGCACACCATCAAAGGGAACACATGATTTTTCTTTTCTTTTGGCAGCAACATGTTGTCATACATGCATACTTGTACGTATATAATGGTGGGCTCATTATGATCATTAGATATTCACAATTAATATATATATATATATTTACTAACAACTAATATTAGTGTAAGACATAAATATATAATATACACGTTATGGTTTGGACCTCAAAGGTTTCGGGTTACGCGAGTACGTTGGGTCGACTAGCGAGACATGGCTACGGTTCAAACAGTTCGAGTCGGTTCCAAAGGTTAAGGATTCTGTTCCAAGTTAATCGCCTTTATAATGCAAACTTATAATATAATTTAGTTAAGTATAAAAATTAACTTGTCAAATAAAATAAGTATAAGGTCTGATTAATAGATACGAAAATGAACGGTTTATACCTTGAAATTATGAGTTGTCACACCCGTAATCGATGCACATTCAGAACGATCCATCCTTCTTTTTAACGATAAGGACAGGTGTGCCCCATGGAGATGTGCTAGGGCGTATAAAGCCTTTATCAAGCAATTCCTGGAGTTGACTGGAGAGTTCGCGCATTTCGGATGGAGCGAGACGATAAGGCGCTTTAGCGACAGGATTGGCTCCAGGAATGAGGTCAATTCAAAAATCGATATCATGAGACGGCGGTAAACCAGGTAGATCATCAGGAAAGGCATGAGGAAAATCGCGAACCACAAGCACCTTTTCCATTGCCTTTTCTTTCTTTTCCTTCTCTGCTACTACAATGTGTGCCAAGAAAGCTTTGTATTCCTTGCGGAGATACTTGCTTGCTTGGACGCACGACATGAGTTTTAGTTCCTTCGAAGCGACTTCGCCATAGACACAGAGTTGATCACCGTTTAAAAGAGAAAAACAGATCATCTTTTCGAAACAAACGATTTCAGCACGATTTTTACGAAGAATATCCATGCCTACTATGACGTTAAAACTACCGAGCTGCATTGGGATAAGATCGATCGGGAAAACGTGATTGTTGAGCTCAAGGGTACAATCACGTAGAACTGAACTAACAGTGACGTTTTTCCAGTAGCAATTTCCACGTCGAACGTCGTTGGGAGGTTAGCGCGTTTACGGTTTAGGAGCCTTTCGAATTCAAACGATACAAAACAGTTATTGGCTCCAGTATCAAATAAACACGAAGCATAAATACCATTCACGAGAAACGTACCGTTGACAACGTTGTTGTCAGCTTGGGCCTGGCGAGCGTTGATGTTGAAAGCTCATCCACGGGCTGCTAGCTGAGCTGGCTGCTGCTGCTGCTGCTAAGGCTGCTGTTGTTGGTGTTGTTGCTACGTTGGTTGCTGCTGTGGCTCTTGCTTCACCACTCGGTTCGGGCAGACGTTTGCGAAGTGGTTTGGATCACCACATGCATAGCAGGCTCGTGCATGAGCAACTGGAGCAGGAGCTGCTTGTTGACCCTGAGGAGCGGGAAGTGGAGCTGGCAGTGCAGGAGGAGCTTGAACTTGAGCTTGACGGGGGCCAATGCGGCAATTTGTGGTAAAGTGCCCGTAAATGTTGCAGCGGACACAAAAGCGGCAAGCGATTCCAACTGGATGATGGTAAGTACAAGTAGGGCACAGAGGGTGAGGACCAGTGTACGCACGTTTTGCGGGAGGTGCGTTGGTCAAGGGTGCGGCTACTTGGCAGTTCTGGTTCTGGGGTTGAGTAGAGATAGCATTGAGGGGAGCGGCAGTGACAGCACAGTTCTTGTTCTTGTTGTTGCTCTTGCGCTTGCGGCGTGATGACTTTGGAGCTTGAGGTGAGGCGGTTTCAGGAGCGGGAGTAGCGGTGACTTGGTGGAGTTCCTGAAGTAACCAGCCTGAACTCGATTGTCATTAATCTCAACAGCGAGCTGGAAGGTCTCCTCAATTGTGGTAGTCTTGGCTGCTTGGACAAAATCGGCAACACAATCAGGTAAAGCGCGAATATATTTCTTGATTGTGATGTCGGGAGTTGAGACTTGGCCAGGACAGATGATGCTGAGCAGTTTAAAGCGTGCAGTAAGATCAGCATTGTCGCCACCCTCTTGCTTTATATGCCAGAACTCGTCTTCCAGCTTCTGGAGTTCATGTGGGGGACATAATTCTTTCATCATGACTTCCTTCAATTCCTCCCAAGAAAGTCCATAGGTTGCGTCGTTCCCACGCCTGTTACGCTCTGCTGTCCACCATTACAGTGCCCTAGACTGGAAGATTCCAGTAGCGTTAACAGTGTGGAGGTTGTCTGGACATATGCTTTGACGAAGAGTGACTTCAATCGAGTCGAACCATTGAAACATTGCGCTCGGCCCATCTTCTCCAGTGAAGTCTTTGGGTCCACAAGCTTTAAATTGCTTGAAGCTAAAAGTAGCGTGGGGCGAGTCGATCTTTGATTCCTCAGAGGACTTGCTGGCGACCTCATTAATTTCGCTGACGATTAGCGGAATGACCTTAGCCATTTCCTTGGCGACTAGCGAGGCGATACGTTTGTCAGCGTGGTTGCGGCGGGTAGCGCGAGAAGTGTGGGATTCGAATGACGGCATTGTCTGCAACAGACATCGTCATAGGATTCAGTCGAGATGCCTAGATACTAGTTTAGCGTATCACCAAAAGCTACTTTATGTAAAGCACAGGAACACGTTCACGCATAGGCACATATTCTCGTAAGCACATAATCCACAGAAGCACATAAGCACGTAAGCACAGAAGCACAGAGCACGTAGTCCACGTAAGCGCGTATTTTCAACAACAACAATCTTTAATGTCGGCGGGAATAGTGTCGGCCTTTTATTGGATCACATGGGCGGCAACTTCATTAGTGCCTGGCACTCCCCCATTGGCCCAACAAATTTACGTTTTTATCCCGCTTTAAAACTACGATTTTGCCATCAGTTCAAAATTATGTTTTTACCCCCACTTAAAAACAAATTTACGGTTTTGCTCCCAGCTAAAAATTTCAATTTTGCCCTGGGTTCAAAATTACGTCTTTGCCCCGTTTAAATTTACAGTTTTGCCATTAGTTTTTTACCATTATAATTAGGATTTTGCCATCAATTCAAAGTTATGTTTTCTCCCCGACTTAAAAATAAATTTATGCCTTTGCCCCAGCAAAAAAATTCAATTTTGCCCTCGGTTCAAAATTACGATTTTGCCCCGTTTAAATTCACACTTTTGCCATTAGTTTATTTTTCTCACAGCCAAATTACAATTTTGCCCTCAAATTAAATTTACATTTTCTCCACCGTTTTTTTTTCTTTCCTTGGGTAAATTACAAATTTGCCCGCAGTGTAAAATTACAGTCATGCCAGCAGATGTCTGGCACTCCCTCATTGGACCATTTAATTTAATATTTTATCCCTGAAAAAGATTATGATTTCGCTCTCAGTTCAAAATTACGTTTTTTCCCATCGTTTTAGTTTTTTTGCAAAAGTATAAAAGTTTTTTTAATTGGTTGACTCGATTTAATTTTTTCCCGTGTCAAGGAGCTGCCTAACACTTGCTCATTAGTTCTGAAAATTACACTTTTGCCCTGCGCCGAAAAATATGGTCTTATCATCATTTTAGATTGATTAATAATTATTCGGCCATCGCCCCGCAACGCAGGCGGGGCATCAACTAGTTTACTACATTCTGAAGTTGAGGGAATAGTGCCAGACAGCTTGCATGGCACTTCCCTATTGGACCAACCCATTTTTAATTTAATTTTATTCCCAGTTTAAAATTACGGTTTTCGCCTTTATTTAAAATTACGTTTTTGCCCACAGTTAATAAAATTATACTTTTTGCCCCTACTCAAAATTATGATTTTGCCCTCAGTTCAAAAGCCCATTGTTAATTTTATTCCCCGTTTAAAATTACGGTTTCGCCCTCCGTTTAAAATTACGTTTTTGCCCCCAGCTCAAAATAAAATTATGTTTTTTCCCTAGCTCAAAATTATGATTTAGCCCTCAGCTCAAAATTACGTCTTTGCCGACAATTCAAAATAAAATTATGTTTTCCCTCATAGCTCAAAATTATGATTTTGCTCTCAGTTTAAAATTTTCAACATATACAAACCACATGGCAGTGAATAGTATGACCCTGCCATTGGTTCAAATGGGCGGCCGCCCCTCCCCTATTGGACCAACCAGTTTATTATTTTATACACACTTTAAAATTACGTTTTTGCCCTGGAATAGTGTTTCTATTCCATTGGTTCAAATGGGCGGCGAGCAATACCCATTGGACCAACCAGTTTATTATTTTATATCCACTTTAAAATTACGTTTTTGCCCCCAGTTAAAAAATACGGTTTTGCCTCAACTTCAAAATACATTTACCGTTTTTCCCCGAGCTAAAAATACGATTTCGCCTTCGATAAAAAAATTACGCTTTTACTTTGAGCCAAAATTACGTTTTCGCCCGAGTTCAAAATAAAATTTTGTTTTCCCCCAGCTCAAAATTACGATTTTACACCAGTTTATTATTTTATACCTACTTTAAAATTACGGTTTTGCCCATATTTTAAAATTACGTCTTTGCCCCAAGTTAAAAATAAAATAATCCTTTTGCCCCTAGCTAAAATTTACGAATATTCCCTCGGTTCAAAATTACGATATCACCCTAAATTCAAAATTACGTTTTTCCCTCAGTTCAAAATAAAAATATGGTTTTCCCTAGCTACTCGGAAAAAAATTTATTTTTCCCCCGAGTAAAAATAAAAATATGACTTTGTCCGCAGCTAAAAATCGTGTCAAAGAGCTGTCTAACACTCTTTTTACTTTTTCTTTCTAGCAAAACTATAGTACTGTTTTTTTAATTGGTTGAGAATTATTCTCGCCCTACAACGTGGGCGGGGCATTACCTAGTTCACTATATTTTGCACGTATTCACCTACATATTTTGCACATATTCAGCTATCTTCCACAGCTGCGTAAAGCGATCGAGAGTTGCGAGAGCGAGTAGCGATAGTGAGTAGCGTAAGCAAGTACATAACATGTGAAAGTCTGCGATTTGTTAGCGTTTTGAAATGTAGATAGTTGTGCGAGTTTAGTAAAGCGAAGAGCGAAAAGCGAATAAGTCTCCATAAAATCAAACACATAAACATTTAAAACCACATTGAATCACATAAAAATCACACACATAAAAGCGATAAAGCTTAAAATCGGCGATTGCTGCTTGAAAATAGAATGTCTCGGGTGTGCTAGACTTTGACTACCCAAAGTGATTCCACTATTTTCAAGGACTTCGAGTTCACGCGTTGGCTTAATAGACTGTGCTCTCGTCTCAATACGGGCGAACGAAATGCATCCTTTCGACCATTACGTGACCCAAGTCATTGAACCCATCGAGACTTTGGTGAGAGTTTTGTAAAACCAAAATATAGAGCGGAACAAGTTATCAAGATGCGGGTTTCACCCCAAACTTAACAACTTCATTCCTGGTTGTGTGATAAAATCACAAGATAGATAGGGAGAATTTCGTCGAGGTATGGTTTTCACACCTGACTCAACGCAAATTCTCGTGTTTTAATAATAAAAATGCGTGTCGAGTGAGCGATTCTATCAAGAGTTTTCGGTTTTCACACCTAATATCGACCAAATCACTTAATTGTAGTGTGCGAGTATTTTTGAAAATGCGCGTGTCGTCAGCTTTAGGAAAAGCTGAGTGTTTACACGAAGCTATAGTATGCGATGTTCATGCAAAGTTGTGAGTTTAGCGAGTACAAACGAGAGTATAAAGAGTAAGCTCGCGCAAAACCCTTACCGGGTTCACAAAAGGCGCCTGTTGGTACTTAGACTATAGACTAAGTCAATTCTAAGACATCGACCAGGACTAGGTCGAGTCTTGCCTAATTCCCTATAGTTATGGCTCTGATACCAATCTGTCACACCACAACCGATGGCGGAAACATCAGGGCGTGATACTGAGCGAAACAGATTGTCCAGGAGAATCCATAACAACTATATTTACCAAATATTTAACGTCATGTCCCATACCATAACATACAAAGTAAAACAGTTATTACAGACATAGTGTTCTCAAAGACAAAAATTGTTCCGACAACTCATAAATTATTCGTGGGTTTCTAGACCACCTAAACTTGATTCATCACAGCTAGCAAGCATCCTAAACACCTGTCACATACGTTAAAATAAAGTCAATACACATAGTGTAAAGGTGAGCATACAAGTTTAATAGTATAATAGTAGCGAAAGCGATTTTTACGCATAACCAGCATGTAACACGTAGAAATGTGAAGCAAGTAAGCTATCGACAACGAAATATGCACAGACGTGACTGTGAGTTGTAGAATGCGCAACACATATCACCACTGTGACACGTGAAGTAAAGCCCTTAACAACCCCTGTCCACGACAAGTGCTAAGTCCAAACTATAGTTCTATCGTTGCTAAGGTGTCAGGCAACAATCACTGTGTAAACATAACATACTAGCATTCATCGAATAACACGTATAACATGCGAGAGCGGTTAGCGTATAAAAAGTGTTTACGTTGTGTGTCGAATAGTGATTTGATATAAGTAACATATGTAACACCCAAAAGTGCGTTAAGTAAAAAGGGATCGAGTATACTCACAGAGCGTTGATAGCGCTAAACACGATCTGTATTGGATTGAAGGGAGCGCTTGGAGTTAGCCTGATCAGAGAACGATAGTGTAAGCATTGCACAGAGCGTAAAACCTCTCTTCGGGGAGACAAGTGATCGAACAGTGGTCCGATCGGACGACCGTCCGGACGGATGACCATTCGGTCGGAGGGTCATTCGAGTGAGGGTGTGTTTGTCAAATGTTTGAACTTTGAAGTTTTCGTTGTAGTATTTTAAAAGGTGGGAAATATCCCTATATGTCCAGTCATCCGGATGGATGGTCGTTCGATCGGATGATGGTTCGTTTGAAACTGATATTCTTTGAAGTTTTGAAAATTGTTTAAGTGTTGAAATTCACCAATCACCTGGTCGAATAGTCGTTCGATCGGATGGCGATCCGATCGGATGGCTGTTTGAACGAGCAACTGTATCAGGTTGAAAACTTGGTAAAATCAGTTAAGTTATAAAGTTTGCGGTTTCACTGATACGGTATGACGACGTGTTAAACAACGGAAAACACATCAAGTCCAACTCACCCGATCGGACGGGAATCACCCCGTTCGACCAGACTCAGCTGTTCTTGACGGAGTTTCATGCTCAACCCGTGAATCGGTCCTCTCTTCGACAGAAATCCGTTCTCAGACCGGTTCTCCACTAGAGAATGAGTAGGAAGCCCGAATGAATCCAGATTCTAACGCTTTCGAGTGAAAAAGTGAAGAATGGTTGAAGGAAAGTTTGAAACAATTAGAAAATGTTTAGATTTAGATGAAAACAGTGTAAAATTATGTAGAAATCTATTAGATTCGAACCGTTCTTGCTGAGATGAGGTCACACTCCGATGTTCATATGAACCCGTGATGACGTCACCCTAGAACAGCCCTAAATCAGGCGATTTCATGGTTAAAATGTAAGATTTGATGGCGAAAATGATGAGAAAGTGTGTAATGAAGATGGAAGTACAAGATTTAGAGTGAAACTTACAAGAATCGCGAGAAATAGAGAGAAAAGAGATTGGGAGTGCACTGGTCGGACGGAGCTGTCAGATCAATGAACAGTTGATGTAACAGGAGGGGTATTTATAGGTGAGGGTGAGAAAGGCGGTGTGAAGTGATTGGGTCGGACAGCCGTTTGATCGGACGACCATCCGATCGAATGGTCCTCCGGTCGGATGTCCATTCGACCGGTTGGTCGTTCGGTCGGATGGCTTGTACAGGTTAGTTTTCCGACTTTCGTTTCGTGCGTTGTGCGTTGCGTTGTGTTTCAGCGAGTTGCGAGTAAGCGATGTGATAGTATTACACATTAGTTACACAAATAACATAACCAACCTAACAACCATAATAGTAACTTGCGTTTCGGGTTGCGATGCGATGCGATAGAGTTGCGAATAACATCCCACAACATATAAGCACATAATAACATACACACGTAAAACAATATCCATATCTGCAATTCGAATTGCGATGCGGTAGCGATGTGATAGCGTTAAGTAGATTAGCGTTTAGTTACGTTTATCGCATTGTTACTTCACATATTAATAAATCGTAGTCTATAATAGCGTTAATTAACATATGTTGATTTTCGAGTCTGCGAGTACAAGTAATAATTAAGCAAGACATGTCATATCTGAACGTAAACCTGACGTTGACCTTGACTTTGACTCGTACTTTGACTTGACTTCGGAGAGTCGGGTTGTTACATTAGAAATGAAGATTGTACAAGATTTGAGGAGAATAGCTTACCAAATAGCCATGAATCGCGACTTAGAGTGAATGAGAGCGGATGAGGGTGTCAAATCAGGGAAAGGGAGGTGTACGGGTAGTATTTATAGTGTGAGGGTGAGAGTTAAGTCGGTGGAGAGTGGCGAGGTGTTTGGGGCGGATGGCCATCCGGTCTGATGGTCATCCGGTCGGACGTCCATTCGATCGGTAGGCCATTCGTCCGGCCGTCCATTCGATCGGTAGGCCATTCGTCCGGTCGTGTGTGTGCGAGTTAGCTTTCCAACTTCGTTTCGTTTGTTAAGCGTTGCGTTGCGTTTAATCGAGTTGCGAGTGAGAGTTTGAGCGTATAGGCGTTGCGTAACCACATAACAAATAAACAATCAATCACTCAAATAACACACATAACATAAGTAAATCTGCATTTCGAGTCTGCGTTGAGTTTGGGTTGCGATAGCGTTGTGATAGCTTTTAGTCTAAACATGCGATGCAATCAAGCGATGAAAAACGTTAAAATGCGTTTGAGTTGTGAGCGTTATAAACAACGTTTAAATGCGATAACTGCATTTTGAATAAGCGTTGTAAAGTAATTGTTGTCATATGCATTTAAAATAATGCGTTGCAGATATAGATTCAACCCTTTTGTGTTAATCGAAATCTCGGGAGTACAAGCGGTTACGAATGGAAAGACAACGATGAGTAATGACCCGAAGAGTCGGGTTGTTACACTTAATGGTTCAGACCTCTTATTAGTTCAGCATTTAATGCTTCAGACTGTTTGTTTCACGCGCAGATGTCTTAATGGTTCAGACATTTGCCTCTTAATGGTTAAGATTTATAGAGAGTCTGAATGGTTAAGACCTCTAATATGAATTGGTCAGACATTTGCATCTGAACGGTTAAGCATTATACAAGCTCTTAATGGTACAGACCTCTTACTGGTTCAACACTTAATGATTCAGACATCTTACTGGTTCAGCACTTGACCATTCAGATGTTGCCAAACAGCTCCTATATAATTTATCAGTCAAAGACATTTAACTACCAATAAATTATAACATTTAAATATAGCACTACATGATAAAAATTCACGTCAAACATAGATAATGTCTATCATGTTTCAATTTCATATGTTTCAATGTTTAGGAACAATATAATTAATTATCAAAACTATATTTAAAAATACGCAAAAATTGAGTAAATGAATTTTAAACCAATGGGGAGTGTGCATCTTTTTAAAATATTTGTAATAAATAAATAAGTATGCTACAACCAAATTGTATGGGTTCGATTTGGATAATCTATATTTACATCTAAAGTCATATTAATTTTTCTATTAGATAGTTGATCATAAATTTAACTACAAGATTCCATTGTTTATTTTTGTGATTGGTGGATGAATGAGTTTATAAATAGGACTTGCATGCATTATAAATGGAACATGATATTATTTTAATATATGTTTGAAAAGTAAATTACATAAAAAATGTATTGCAATGGAGAAGGTTTCGAATACTCTTTAACCTAAAAACAGTAAGAAGTAATACAAAGTGTTGATATGCAAATAAAAAATTGTTGATATGCAATAATTAATGCCGATATATAACTACACAATGTGTTGTAGCATGTTAACATTGTTTGTTACATATCAACGTTTTGCTTCCTACATTTCTCATGTTAAAATCTATTTGTATTTGATCCTGCCTTTTACTACATGTATGTATATGTGGCCAGTTACTCTACAAAGGGAAGAAACATGCGAAGTGCAGGAAGCCACCAAATTATGATAAATGTACTTTAGGCGAGTGACATATACTAAAGATGGCAAAAAAACCCAAGCCCTACGGGTCTAGAAACCTTCAGGACGGTTATACCAAAGCTTGTCATGTAACGCTTCGTATTTTAGTACTTTCCTTATTTAGAAAGTATGTTTGTATTTCTATTTTTAGAAACTTGTATTTGTATCGTATTAGCATTTCTTTTCCCAACATTATAATCCGAGTCTTTTGATCATAATGAAACTCTATTATTTCATACTTATACATGTTACATACTTATATTATTCGTTGAAACTTGAATACATGCTCATACTCGAAAAATCATACTTGGAATACTTGAGACATCAATTATACATGCATTATACTTACACGCTACACTTGTATGCTTAAAATACTTAAAACAGGCTAAAATACGCAAAACCGACCAAACTTGTCCCTCTCATGCGAACTGACTCCTTCGCACGGATGGCTCATTCGTGCGAAGCAACCATCCCTTCGTGCGAACTGTCCTCAGTAGCACGAGCATCCCATCCGCACTAGACTCTCACCCGCCCTATAAATACGAGACCACTTCCACTCCTCACCACTTTCCAACCACTTCAAACTCTCTCAACCTCGACACTCTCCCTGCACTTACACATTTCGGACAAACAACAGTATCTAAGTGAGTTTTAAACTCACTTCCTTAATCATTTCTCCTACTTTTCTTCTACTTTTCAAATCTTTTTATTTGGGAAACCTCTAGGATGGTTTTCACAGTTTGCCTTGGCAGTCTAAGGTGAAACCTCACCACTTTGAGGCCAAAACGAAGACTCTAATTTCTGTTTTATCAAAAGTTCTTGTACAATGCATTCTGAAATTGAGACTTGGTGAAATCTGGAACCCACCGAGCTCACAACTAAGTTCATAGCTATGGATTCATGTTGAGGTTGATTTCTACCAAGAAACAAATCTGTTTGTATGAAAACTGGACCCATCCGCATGAACCAGTCCATTCGCATGGACTGACTCCACTCGTGCGAACAGGTCCATTCGCACGTACTGATATTCCGTTACTTTCGTTCTTACAAAATTCAAAGTGTTGAACCATCAGGGATTCGCCATTTTTCAATATGGACGAACCTGTGTTCTGGTAAAAGTGTGAACCGTGGGAGCCTTAGCTTTCCAAACTAGTTCCAATACCTCACTTGTGTACCTTGTAATTGAACACCCAAGCAGTTTCCTAGAATCAAAGTACGTTAACCCCGCCTCACCTCCAACACTTGCCATGTTGGGAATGACACGTCCGGGTTGTTCATACTTGACTACTTGGATAATTATTTTATTTATTTCTGTTATACTTATTATTCATGACCAACCGGGTTTATCAATTATGTTGATAACTTTGAGCTTTGGTAAATTATACAATGAGGCGTTCGTACCTCCATGGTTGACTCCCATGAACTCTGTGACAATATTGGACTAATAATACTATAAAGTATTATATATATATGTATATATATATATATATATATATATATATATATATCAGCCGAAATCATAATATTAACCAGTTTATGGTTAAGTATCTCGAACAGGCTCCATCTGCACGAACAAGCTGTTTCGTACGGACTGGCATTTCCCATCTGCACGAATTGGCATTCTGTCGCACGAACTGAGCCCATTCACACGAACAGAGTTATGAATCTCGGTTATCCTTTGTCTCCGTTCTAGGTTCCTCGCTATTGATCCTAATGGGCAAATAAGGACCCATGAAATCACGTAAACTTAGTGTCACAATGAGTGCTTAGATGAGATATACTTTCTTGTGTACATACTTTTGTATTTTATTCCAATCTGAATCCTTCGTTCAACTCCAAAATAACTCACACACCTTTGTTTACCCAATGTAGGGTAACTTCGGTATCCCAACCTCTCAAACGTCAACTCGCGGATTTATAAAGGAAATCTTTACAAACCCGTGAGTATACTCGACTCCTTTTACTTTTACACTTTTGAGTGCAATACATTCATGCTATCAAACTCACACAAACACACATACTTTATGCTTAATCACAATCAAACAATCCAATATACATGCTTAATACGTGATGCTTTGATTCGTATGTGCTGAAACATTCTTATGTTTTATACTTGTCATTAACTCCGTACAAGCCTCCCTTAACATGTATAGCACTATAGGAGTAACGCACCGCCCATATTTTTGAGGTCGTGTTAAGTTAAACATAACGGTCTTATCGTTGCTACGATAAGATTACGCTAGCGGTAATCTTTGGGTTGACATTTATAGTTGCATGCTAGTTATGCGTTAACTTTTGATAACAAATTTTGCCATGTGGATTTGTTTACACTTTTATACTATGCCAGTAGTTAAACTTGTATACTCGCCAATACATTGTTTATTGAACTATACTTTGAAATGTGTTGCAAGAAATTGATGACGATGAAATATAGTAGGATTGACTAGAAACTCACTCTAGAATCTTAGAATTGTTGTTGTATTTGTTTTGTATTCCTTGTTGTATTCGTTTCATGTTTCTTGTTGTACTTTATTTAAAATGTTGTACTCGAATGTTTAGTAATGAAATGAAATTCTGTTTATTTAAATATTGTCTCAAAATAGTATTATCGAGTCTCTTACAATCTCCTTTTCGTCTTACTCCGATGTTTCCTGCCATCGGTTGGGGTGTGACATGTCGGATATGAAACCGGGTATAAGATTGAAAAAAAAATATTTCATGAGTATGTGATGAGTATGAGGATAGGTGATACTCGGCCCCATTATTTATATATACCCGTTACCCATAATATATACTAGAATCATATACCCAAAATGTTTAATATTTAATTTAATTTTTCATTTCCTTTTCTTTAGTAATGTTTCCTTCTAGTGCTTTGTTATATAGAAAATAAACTTTCCTTTTGCAATATATATTTTTGACGATATTATTTTTATTTCTATGCTACGATAAATACGTAATCAATATTGGATTTTAATAATCCCAATTATTCGACGTTGGCCGTCAACAGTCCCAACTTAAAAAATAACCACTGGCAGTCCCAACTATTGACATATTGGCCACCAATGGACTTTGACTAACAGAACCCTAACGTTGTTAGTATCCGGTCGCCGGAAAACCGTTTTTGGCTAGAAAAAGTTTTCTAAAGATCCGATTTATGGTTACAAAGAGGTTTGGGACGAAGATGTTAAGTTTTCCGGCCAAAAAGAAGTTTTTCGGCGAAAAAAGGAGTTTTTCGGTGACTTCAATAATTAGGGCTTTTACTAGAAAAAATGTTGCTAAAGGTCCGTAATAAGGTTACAAAGAGATGTAGGACGAAAATGTTGAAGTTTCCGGCAAAAAAAGAGTTTTCCGGCCAAAAACGTTTTTCCGGCGTCCAGAGACTAACGTTGTTAGGGTTTTGTTAGTCAGGGTCTATTGGAGGCCAATATGTTAATAGTTGGGACTGCCGGTGGTTATTTTTGAAGTTGAGACTGCTGGCGGCCAACGGCAAATAGTTGGGATTATTAAAATCTAATATTCCAATACGTAATTATCTTTTGAGATTGTATATTATCACACAATTTACCTAGTTTAGATTTTACAATTTTTTAAGCGGATAATGATATGTATCTAGTTTATCATAGTTTAATTTATTGTAGATGTTAGAAACATAAAGGTAAATAAAAATTAGAATGGAAAGAAAAAAATATCTTTGAAATCCCAACAAATCTACTTTTTAAAGCTAATGGGTATACCCAATACTTACGAATATGCCTGACACTTGACGGGTAATTACCCAACAAATATCCGCCGGGTATGAGACATAGTTTTACAACCGGGTATGAAACGGAGATTACCAATACCCGAGATCATTTCCATCCCTAGTCCATATGTAATCACTTACCGGGTGTACGTAATCATGTATAAAGGATGTATATAATCACACACATTATAATTGTTTTGAAAATAAGACGTAATACGTAATTAATTACTAGATAATTGGGTTTTTGCTACCGCGTTTTCGGTCGCAAAACGGTGGCAATTGCCTTTTTGCCACCATTTTGCCACAAAAAACTCGGTAAGAAAAACACACGTAGCTATTGCCCTATTGCCACCTATTTGCTACCGTTTTATTTTTTGTTACCGTTTTGTGATTTTCTCTAATACGGTATAATTTGGTCAAAGATCATCAAAAAGGGAGTGCAAGCAAATGTCAAGCCAAGTGAATGCCCTAACAATAAAGTACAAGACATATTTAGCTTTATGAAAAGCATGCACATGACAGAAACAACGAGGTTGATTCTTAAACAACATAAAACAACTCCGTATTAGTAAACCCAAACCTCTTATAAATCTCCATATTCAAAACACTAATCGACGCAATAGCATTAAAACAACGAAAAAACTCATTAGAATCACGCGAAATCCCCATCTCACACTCCATCCAATTCAACTTACTCGTAAGCCCCTGCGACGGTTGCGCAAAGTGCATAGCATTCCTATGAACAAACTTCCCAATTTGTTCATTACTAAAACCAAAACTCTTCAACAACATAACATTTCCAGCATACATTTTCAACGCATCCGACGCTGAAAACAACCATCTAGACCTATTAATAATCAGAATAACCTTCTCATCAGCTCCTACAAGCATCCTAAGGTAATCAATAGTAGGTATAACTGGCGAATGTAAACCTAATTCAAACAAGCTAGGGTTTCGCTCTCTGATGCACGGGGACGCCTGTTTAGACGGAGTACCCGTCCCGGGGACGTTTTGGGTATGGAAACGCCATGGGGACGTTTCCCAAACATTTCCGGCTTATGGGGACGGATCCAAAAACGTTTCTGGGTTATTGGGGACGACTCCAAAAAGTTTTAGGGGACATTTCGAGGGGCGGAACTGATTTTTTTTCCCGATTTGTTTTGATGGTCAAAAACCTGCAACTCTGCAAGGGATATGTGAAGAAGATGATGGATTTGAGAGAAAATAAAGGGTAATTTTGTAATTATAGAATTCAATATAAAAAAATATGTTCAATGGTCAATGTCTTTCACTTTCACTGTACTGTCTTTTTGAATTCTTCTTTAATTAATTAATTGCAATACTCCTAAATACTTAATTATAATAATAATTTATTGATGAATATTAATTAATCTATGTCTTTCATTTAATTAGAATTTTAACTTTTTATTAATTTTTACTTTGTTAATTTATTTGATTTAGTTAAAAAACGTCCTAAGATATTTTTTAATTTGTCATTTGTTTTTTTTTTTCCAACTTTTTAGATGAACCGGAACTTGAAAGCGATTTGCTTGTTAACGTTTGATTAGATTAGTAAGATATGAGATTTTTGAACTTTACATCAATATATAACTATTTTGGGGTTTTGTGTTACATTATCTTTAATATATATTTATTTTTTTATATGTTTTAATTCCCATACCCGTCCCGTCCCCGCTTCTTGATTTTTTTAGTTTTGCCGTTTCCCGTACCCCGTTCCCGTACCCGTCCCAGTGCATCATAGGTTTCGCTTAATCATATGCAGTAGATCTAAATTAGACAGTCTTAGATAAAAAAAAACCCCTAATTTTAGGTTATAGGGTTTCGTTCGGTTTGTATAACAAACCCTAGGTATCCATGCGACTATATCTTTGATCTGAGAGTCATCGAAACCGCTAATTTTGAAGATATGAATAATTGAATCGCAATACCGAGTGGTGGTTAATCAGCGTACCTTTGATGAGGATGAAATGGCGGATTCTTTGGTGAAATTGAGTATGTTGCTGAGGTAATCGATGATTTCGTTGCGTATAGTGGTTGCAGATTGATCGATTGATGATGATTTCGTTGAAAGTTGAGATTTGTGGTGGTAGATTGAGAGAAGTTCTCGCCGGAGACGGTGACGGAGAATGCACATGGCGAAAAGCGATGAGGTTACGAAATCAGGTGTTAAACAGGTGATGTGTTACATTAAATAGATCCGTGAATATACATACATTGACATGTAGCGCGCGGCCTAATAAAATTTGTAATGTTGCTACCGCTATAAGACCGTGGGGTATGGTGGGGCGTGGGTTGGGGGCATGGTGCGACACGTGGACTATGGGACGCCTAAGACCAAAAGCCAATTTCAAAGGGGTATGGTGGGGCGTGGTTTGGGTGGCGTGGAAAAAAAACCAATTTCAAAGGGCTAGTGCTCTTGGCCAATGAGGTTCCACCATGTCATGTGGTAGCCCCGCCCCACGCCCGGCCTTAAACTCCCGCCCAAGGGGCCACGCCCAAACCCAAGCCCACCCGGGATGGTGACTTGGGCGTTTCTCTCCAACCCACGCCCCAACCCCGCCTAGAGATGGGCATAATCGGGTTTTCTGAATACCCGGAACCGGGTACTGATATTACATAGCGGAACCGGGTACACTGAGGAACCGGGTCCGGGTTAAACCCGGGTAGTATAAAAAAACAGAACCGATGTAACCGGTTACGGGTATTTTCAAACCGGGTTCGGGTACAGTTTGGAACCGGGTATTCCGGGTACTGACAGGAACCGGTTCTGTCGGGTACTTTCAAACCAAAAGCTGCATATCACTGTTATGGAACCGGTTCCAACGGGTATATGACCGTTGGGACCGATTTTATATTAAAAAAATTGTTTTTTTTTCCTATAAAACCCCAAATTCTCACCCTTCACTCACATTATTACCCCAAGTTCTTCAATTCACCTTCAACTACTAGTTTACTACTCCAAAAACAAATCAAACGAAGAGAGGATGGCATGCAACGAAGAAGTGGTGTTGGTTTTGGAAACCAAAAGAAACCCGACTATTTGGAAGCACTTCGACTTGTGTTTGATGACCGACAATCACAAAATGGATAGGTGCAAGGGATGTGGAAAGTATATGAAAGCGGCCGCCAACTCCACTCTAAAGAAGCACACCGAACGCCATTGCCCCGTGAGGAAGGCGAAAAACGAGAAGGGTGAAGGATCCGGTTCTTCTAATGTTTAGGTTGTTGTTGTGTAATGTTTAGTTAAGTTAGGATTGTTATGTTTAGTAAGTTAGGTTTGGTAATGTTTAGTTAACTTAGGTTTGTTATGTAATATTGTAATCGTTTGCTTTGAAATAAATAAACGGTGTGTTTTAGGTTTAGTAACGGGTTATAAAAAAACTCAAATAAATATATCAACCTCCAGTAACCGGTTTCGAGTAACAATTTAAAAGTAACATTACCGGTTTACAGTAACCGGTTTAAAAGTAACAAAATTCGGTACAAAATGTAAAACAGTAACCGGTTTACAGTAACCGGTTTACAGTAACCGGTTTACAGTAACCGGTTTACAGTAACCGGTTTACATCTTTTGCCTTTTGCTTGTGTCGGGTGCGGCACTTTCACATGCGCAACGCTTTGGTCCGGCCGTTTCGGTACATTCATCTTCGGAATCGTTAGTCTCTACTTCCTCGTCCTCCTCTTCTTCAATAATCTTGTGCTCTAACTCCACTTCGTCTTCAAGACTCGTTTTATGTTGAACACAGTCAATTGCATCCAAATGATGCTTTAGGCAAATTGCCATCTCGAGCGATTCCGGTGTTAGTATTGTTCTTTGAATGGATAATACCCTACCACTAAGAGAAAAAACACTTTCCGAAGCTATAATAAAATCCGATACAAATTTATCTTTTAAACCGGTTTGCACAACTAAGTTAATAATATGTGCAACACACCGTGTGTGGAAAAAAACACCATCAACAATTGGTTTGTACTTCAACTTTAATTTGTCGATTGCATTTGAGTTGTTTGAAGCATTATCAAATGAAATTGAAAAAAATTTATCCTCTAAACAATATTTCATTATTGTGGCATTTATAATTTTATAAATATTTTCTCCCGTATGAGGAGAAGGAAACTCTTTAAATGCAATCGTACGCTTCATCATTTGCCATGTATCGGGATCAACCCAATGAGCGGTGATACAAATGTATGATTCGGGTAAACCGTGTGGAGCCGACCACACATCACTAGTTAAGTTTACACTAGTTTTTAATTTTTTTTTAAAAACGATTAAATCTTTTCTTTCATTTTCCCATAAATTTAAACAATGTCGTTTTAAAGTACGACGACTTACATGTTTGTAGCGAGGTTGAAGCGTTTCCCTAATAAGCTTAGTAAGATCGGGGTCGTCGAAGTGTCCAAACGACAAGGCTTTTTGAATCACCAACTTCGCCATCCTATCACGAGCTATCTTTTGTTCATAGCGAAATATTGTACCATCTTTTGAGAGTTGAACTTGACCGGGTGTCAAATCTTTTAAAGCTTTACAAAACTTTTTAGCATGCTTCGCTAAAGTCGAGTTAGAGTCCTTGCTTAACAAGGCGCCACAATGTTTACATTGGGCCTTTTGCGAACCGTCACTCATTTCGACCAAGTCCCAATTGCACCATACTTCCGCATTGCGATTATGTGATAATATTCCAACAACATATGGAGCGGTTTGACTTGTAGGAACATTATTGACGGATAGGGAATTTGTGGTTTTAGAGGTCTTTGAAGCCATTGTAGAAAAGTATTAGAAGAATTAGAAGAAAATGATATAAGAAGAATAAGAGGATTGGTGAGTTAAAAAATTGAAATTTGAAAACATTATATAGGAATCGGTTCTAACGGCTAGTAACCGGGTACAACGGCTAGTAACCGGTTCCAACGGATATATTAGGCATTTAATGAATTTAATGAGCTGGCAACGGCTAGAACCGGTTTCTAACGGTAACATAATACCGGGTATACTAGAGGAATCGGGTACTGGCAGAACCGGGTATAGGAGAGGAACCGGGTACGGGTATAAACCGGGTAGGGTTCGAAACCGGGTACTACCCATTTATTATGAGAAAAAATGAAACCGGGTAGGAACTACCGGGTTTTTTGAACCTGGACCCGGTTCTCCTATGTACCGGGTACGAACTGGAACCGGTTCCGGGTCGGTTCTACGGGTTCGGGTTTGGAACCGGGTATTATGCCCATCTCTACCCCCGCCCCATACCCCATAGTCTAAAAGCCTATTTGTATTTTGGTTAGAAATCTTTGCTATTGTTAATTTTGGTAGCGAAATTTGGTGGCTATTGCCTATTATTCTAGTAGTGATTACACGATGGTATGTAATTACGTAATAGTTTGTCATAATTACATAATGGTATGTAATAATCATGTAACAAGTTAAAATAAATATTTTTAATAGAAAAACTATAGGAATGCTATATTCAAATTAAAGTATTTGTGTTATAATTTTTTTAAAACTAGGATAAAGACCCGCGCGCGTTGCGCCACGGAGATTTTTGAGTTGAACACATAATATGATTCTAAAGAACCATAGCAAAAAGCAAACACATATTTATAAATTTCAGTTCATGCAAACTGTAATCAAGTGCAGGTCAATGAAATGGGGAAAATTATTAATGTTACAAAATCATAACAAAAACGAAGCATAAATTTATAAATTGTAGGGTTCTTGCGAATAGGGATGAGCTGGGTGCCGACTGGTACCGAGAATCCCCAAAAGTGTGTACCAGTAGCGGTACTGAATATACCCGGTTCGGTTCGGTACCGGTACCATACCGGACCGGTACCGAAAATCTCAAAAAGTTGGTACCGAATCGGTACTGAAAGTGTACCCGGTTTGGAAACATTCGATACCGGTACCGGGTACCATTTGCTCATATCCCTACTTGCAAACCATAACCATGGGCAGCTCAACCAAAAAAGTTGGTAAAAAGAGTGTAGATTTCTTAGCCACAATATACGCTACAAAATAAGTGAAGAGTCTAATATTGAAATTCCCTTTGTAAATTGGAATTAGTGAAAATTTGTTACCGTCGCCCGTGTTCGACCCCATAAGAAAGTCATGCCCGTCTTTAGCTTTGGAATCAAATGCATGACACACAGGGTTTGAGTTACCAAAACTAATCGATTTTATTGGATCCTGGAAGTAATATATTCTCTGGGTCAAAATCTAATCAATAATTAATTAGCATTCGAATTTCAAAACTTGAAAGTATCGCAATTACCTTTTCTTCGGAGAGGTGAAGTCGCTCGGGTTCCTTCGGATTAAAAATAGGTCACTGATTCACAGTACGATAAGATAGCCTCATCCTCTATCCAGATAACAATTGAATTAACAAAACAACTCATGATTAAGTGTAAGGATGAACTATGTTCCGTTTGAGCCGGATCATCAAAGTCGATATAAAACGCTCATGCATAACATTATTCATAGAAACATAACATGTCAATGGATGAAAGCAATAACAATAATACCACATAATCACTCTAATGCATGCGACTCCCCTTATAATATATACTGGGGTCTAACAGCTTTTAATTCATATGTGCTATGTTTGTCATTTAGTTATCTTCACAAATTATTACCTAAATGACACAAAATAAACCTCAAGCACGAACACAAATATAAAGACATCTTATATTACAGCATCAAAGTTCGATAAAGCTACAGCCAGATACATATATATAGCCACACGGATCAACCTAGCTAACCAGAGCTAAGCATCCTTATTCACCCACCCACCCACCCAATAACGATCAAAGATATTAATGTTCACAATTGACAAACGATTACAAAACTCAGACCTTGAAAATATCCGGGCGAATGCGATTCAGCAGATATCCTAAAACAAAAACCCAATTGTTGTAAGTGTTTTTTTATTTATCATTTCTATATTTATATACACATTTATCTAATCACTAGGTTATCACCCGGGACTGCTTCCCTGGTAGTTTAATTTTATTAGTTAATAAACATCTATTTTTATTAAAATATAACATATTATCTCATTAAACTTTTACACAACATTGAATATTGTTAATACAATAATAAATTAAAAAATGTCTTCATATATGTTAAAAATAACAACTTAAGTAAATATTGTCATTCATAAATGCATACACGGCCCAGTAATTTTATAACATTAAAGGCCCAATTTTCATTACTAATAACATAAGAAAGCACATGAATACAAGACATACTTGACTAAATAGAAAATAAACCAATAGCTCAGAAACATACTATAACATCAATAGAACGAAACAAAGTTTCAAGTCAATGGAAACAAATAAAAAATTAAACATCATAAATTTCCAAAAATCTCTTTGTAAATGACGTTAGCGGTTTCATTGGTTGGTTTTCCTTCGTCATCGAATATTAAAATTTTGACACCTTCTCTCGTTTTAACTCTTGATAACGCAACATACAATTGACCGTGAGTGAAAACAGGGTCTTTTAGATATAGACCAACTCTAGATAATGACTGTCCTTGACTCTTGTTAATGATCATTGCAAAACATACGGAAAACGGAAATTGTCTGCGTTGAAATTGAAAAGGTATTTTTTTGTCTGAAGGTATCATATTAATCCTCGGAATAAAAACCCTTGTTCCAATATTTCCGTATCACTCGTTTACCAAGAAAATTAATCTGAAGTCTAGTTCCATTACATAAACCATTTTGCTGATCGATATTTCTCAGAAGCATTACCGGAACTCCAACTTTTAGTACTAATCTATGATTAAGTAAACCTGAAATCTTAAGCCCATTCAATCAGACCTATACATATTATATGGTCATGTAGAAATATAGTCAATGCAAACAAAAAATCACAACTTTTTATAAAATTTCATCCGAATCTTATGAATGTGGTTCATGTAGAAAGATAGACAATTTAAACATTTAAGTTATTAACAATCGTAATCTAAAAGAACATAACATATTCACATAATGATTTATTCACCATCAATCTAGTCGCATCTTCATCACTGCTATCATCTTCAACTTTCATTGGTTGTTGTTCTGATTCTTTAGAGTACAATTCAAATCAGAAAATCTAAGTACTAAAACGAAACAAAATATTATATAAATTTCAACTCATGAACCAATAATGAAGCATAAATTCGTACATTATTTTTCTAATCCTAGTACTTCCCAAATCCACATTTAGAAAAAAAAAATCAATCCTAGTACTACCATATTCACATTATAAAAAAACATTTAAAATTTGCAAATCCAAAATTGTAGCTACGAGTTTCTTGCGTAAATCCGAACTTTTATTGATTCTTAGCATAAAAAACTAACTGGTTGACTTTTTAAAGTAAAACCTTTTTGGCAAGTTAAAAATGCACAAAAGAAAACAAATAATTCAGATTTATTCTTTGATTTTAAAAGCAGCTCAACTGGGTAGGTCATTAGCACAAAGCTTTTCTCAACATCTCGAATACCAGATTTACTCGACCCGTTTAAACCAAATACCAAACAACCCAAGCTAGATTAACCGATAAACATATAGATTGGTTCTCGGGTTAAATATAAAACTTTCGAAACCCAAACAACACGACCCGCTATAACCCAAACCCGATAATATAACCCAAACGACACCCCTATTACATCAACTACATCTGTACTTTTTATCCGTCAAATCAATTTTGGTCAACACTCCAATAGTTCTCTTTTAAGAGGCATTTCAAGCTCTTAACTATAAGTTTTATAATATCTTAACTATGGTTGAGAAGCTACAAATAGTAGAATTGCATTTGGGGTACCTGTAGGTTCTCCTCATGGGACATTTCAATCACCAATGGAAGGAGTTAGAGAAGTGTAAGATTGTAGCATGACGAAATAAGGAATCCTTGTCCTTCCTTTTATCAGGATACAATCTGATAAAATTCTGCACCAAAAAATACACACGTGTAAACATAGTATTGACCAAACCCAAAAAACAGTACTTAAACTTAAACCCCCAACGCCCTAATCAATCTTTATACACATGCAAACATAATTACAAGATGCTTTCACACGAAGACTTTTTATAACCGTCTCGTGATAATATTTGGCGCTTTCTTGATGATGATTAGAATTGTATTTAGTAAATATATTTCAAAAAATAGCAGTAAGATAAATGCCCGTATATTGGTTTTATGCTCCATGGAAAAAAGGCCACAGAAGTCACAAACTGAGCTGAGGGCAACAGTCAGAGTCTGTCCTTCAGCTGATATGAAACAAATGTCTAGACAAATGATCTAAAACCCTAAAAGAAATGTAATAAAAGAATTTCACTGTTTAGTAATAAAAAACATAATACTTCAATTAATGAGAAACAAATCAGAACCATACTACCAAATTATGGCAAAAGTTAATCTTCAAGTTTGACACCATCATTCGCTAATAAGCGGGACAGAAAGTTACATTTCTCCAACGATATGTAACCAGTAACGAAGTAAAAGATCATAGTTTTGGGAAATTGCATACATCGAATCATGTTGCTAATGATAACCTGCTATTTCAACATTTTCAGTTATAAAACCCTCTTAACTTGTTAGTTATGAATTGTAGGGGTGTACATAAACCAATGCAAACAACAAAAACATAACATAAGAAAACAAATCGGGTCAGACAGGACCTAAACCAGCTATATTCGACCCATTTCTTGATTTTTTGAAAGAGAGGGTTCTTGGTTTACTAATGAATAAAAAAACACTAAATCTGTTAGACTAATAAAACATCACCTGGTCATTTTGAAAATCCGAATCAAGCTGCCAACAAAAATCAAACATAGATCCCATCACCAGCAAATAATATTATAATCTAAACACAAATAATGACAACCAAATGATTACTTTAAAGTTAAACCAAATAGATACATACAGGATGTTTAATCATTCTTTTCTTTTTAGCTCTGCTGGATACTTCAGTTGGGTAAGTGGGACACACTATGTAAAGAACTATGTTCATCCTTAAAAGGAATTGTTATCACCACTTGAAGCATCAGGTCAATTAGAAAGAAAAAAAATGTTCTTATAAAATGCTGAATCTGTTCGTATATTAGCATGAAATAGATCAAGATAGACATCTTCATTATGTTTAAGGGACAACCCATTAAGGAACCTTCAACCACAACATACTTAATTATCACCAAATATTAGAAGGGATAAAAAAATAAAGTGTATGTATGTGTGAATGAACAACCAACATTAATTCTCATTCAGGAATGACCTTCTTTTTGGGTAATCTAGAACCATGCCACCATATAATATGAAAGCTTAACATAAAGATGAAACCCTAAAAATCATACCCATATGAAACAAAATCATCTAAAAAGAAACACATCTGCATTCAAATTTTACTATCTATCATATACTATTTGACAACATTCTAAAAACCCTCAACAATTTCAAGAATCAATGCCAAAAACAAACAGAACCATCAATTAGTCAACCCCCTGCAGTTTTTTTTCAAACAAATAACAACCAATATAATACTAAAATCAAGATGCAAACTAAATAATCAGATTTCAAACATCATACGAGTTTAAACCAGGATAACCGACCACTGTTTGAATCAAGAAAACCAGCACTGAAACAATGGTGGTGGTCGCAATCATCACTACTTGAAAAAGTTAAAGATTCGAGTTAAAAACTAACCTCAAAATAGATGCTCGAATCCGTACCCAAATACCAAAATACGCCAAATCGAACCTTTGGTTGTTCTGCTTTTTGATCGGTTGTTGTATTTCTTATGCCCAACACACAATATGTAATACAAATAATGAAAAATCAAGCGAGGTTCCAACATCGGCGATTAGAGATCGAAGATGTCTCAGAAGAAAAACATACAATTGATTGAACTTCAGATAACGACGAACCTAATCCACAATACAAAAAATAAAAACATACAAACAAATAAGGAGAGAAGATTGTACCATCGAGATGAAGATCGAAGGTTGAAGACTGAGAACAGGGCGACTGCAATGTGAAAAACCCTAACGATGTTTAGGAAGATGGATCAGCTGAGAGAAAAATAAGGGATTTAGGTTTTAGAACATTTATATAGTCGGGTCAATTTCCGGGTATGGATCAACACACGCGGTATCCATTAATGACCCACCATTTTCCCGCCCAAAATTTTGTGAGGTTGCACCACAAGGTGCCATGTGTCCCATATTTTCTTCGTTTATTATATATAATAGATAATAGATATTCATGCTAAATCATGGCAATCTAAATCGATTCCTACAAAACATAAAGAGCATGTGAAGTTTTTTGCTTTTTAACGTGGATTACTAACAATGGATGGTAAAGAATTAGTTTTTGTTTAAAGAATACTTTTTTATATGAGTTAAAGATGAAAGATGCTGCACTTTGAATTGATGATCCCCACCCCTCTCTGGAAATTTTGTTCTGTTTATGAAGTAGAATCCATGTTCAAGAAAGACAACTTCTTAATCAACATTCAGAAATCACAATGAAAACAAAACCGATTTCAATTGTAAACTATTCAACAATGACAAAGTGAGGGGAAAATCAAACCATTCGACAAGGAGAAAGGGGGCAATTGAACCTGCCTGAACCGTGTCACTATCGTTACGGCCGATCTCTTAATCACCTTCTGACGACTTTGGGCTCACCGGAATCGCCTCCGAATTACCAAAATTTGACTAAAACCCTAGCTTCCTAGCAGAACGTCGTACATGTACACCATCAACACCACAGATCTTCATGAAAACCAAACATGAAGCTAGAAATCGGCTCGACGAAACCCTAGCCGCCAGAGACGGAGGTAAGGGTTTTTAATGATATCATGTTGGTGAAGAAGATGGCTCTTATGTAAAGTGAAAATCCCACATGTGTAAGGAAGAGATGATCGACTAAAAAGTAGAAATCAATTTTTTTTGAAACACTCCCAAAGCCCATTGTACAACCACTCAAAGCCAAAATTTGTTGCTTATTTATAGGTTTTAATGATATCGTATAAAAAAGTTATGAACGATTTAAAAAGTGGGGAAACTTGGTTTAATCCTTAAAAAGTTAACACATATGAGTATTATTTTTCTGTCCATTCAACCTTTTTTACGTCATATATTTCTAAGATCTTTGGATCACTTAATCTAAACAACCGAATTACTAAATCAATGGTTTAAATCCTCTTTATCATTCCCATAGAATTTTCCCTTTGTATTTGAACCATCCCCATATACACAGGGGTGGGTTTTGTTATAAGTAGGTGTTAGCGTGCGAATTATATAAATAATTTGAGTAATTATGATTAACTAAAGTAATTATTATCACGCTACAATTTTAAAGTAGCATAATAAAAATTACTCTAGGTTTTACATACTTTATAATTTTTCAATGCTTATATAGGTACTTTATGTTTCCTTAACTATATCCTAAAACAAATATTTTTATTCTCTTTAATACGAATTGCTATACTTTATTTTCTTTCTAAAATCATAAACATTAAATGGGTTATGCATGTGCGATATAATTGTGTTGTTTTGTCATTACACGATGTGGTTATCTTATTATGTATGGTGCAGGTAGTATCTAGCGAATTTATATGGTGTTTTTATTGCGTGATACAGTGTACATATGTGTCTCTATATGTGTGTGAAACTTTTAATCAATCATATGATAAGACCGATGAGACACTTGTGGGGATGGTGGTTTGGGTTATGGATTGCCACATGGGACATGATTCGTGTGGTACACCACCCCCTCTCAATCGATGCGTGGTGAGCATGGATATTTCCATGCCGACCATGAGGCTCCTTGAATTAATTGGGGGAATTTGATTGGTGGTGGAGGATGGCAGGGGTCATGGACCACATCATATAGGGTGGTGGATGAGGGTGGAGTGATGTGACACCTATGTGAAGGGTGGTGATGATGATTAGGAACATCACCACATCATATAGCCTTATACGTTATGAATATAAATATTATTAATCAATATCATGCAAGAGAAGGTAAGCTTCTTAATGTGCATCATTTAGTTTAAGTTATTAATGCTGACATTTACTTTATTAGTTTCTCGTAAGCAATGTAACATTACGGTTGAGATGAACAATGTAGCTAGTTGATCACCTAAGAAGACAACACAACTAACTCGAAGACAAAGCTAAAGAAAGAGCTAAAACACATAGTGGAATAAACGCCAATGGACAAAGAGTTTGCAAGGTTGTGAGAAATGATCTAAATAACTAGTTTCCTTCCACCACACTTTCATAATATCAAAACCGCCTTTGTAAAGTACTGTGTAAGCTTGCTTTAATGAGGCATGTCTACACAATTAGCAAGACCAAAGTTAGATAAACTCAAATATGTAAAAACACATCTAATATGATGTACTTAACTAACGAAAAGACTACACGTGTGATCGGTGTCGAAATACCAATCAAAGATAAGAATAATGTGTGTCCTGGTCACCTTAATTAAATAGAACAAATAGATTGTCAAATCACAAAGAGTTAGTAGTTAATATGTAATGTTACTCGATTGCAAAACATAATGAAAAACTTATAATTGAATTTGGGGTTGTGATTCACACAATTAACACGAAACACTAACTGGAAATGCAGGAGTTAAACAATGGCCACAACAATTTCGGATTTGATAGTGCAATTAGTAACCTGAGTTTCTAAATCAAGATGAAAAGTTCTTTAGACATAACTTTAATTAAACACGTCTAAGATGGGTAAGGAATGACCTACAATTGTAGGTCTAAGTTTATAACACATAAACACTAATATAATTAGACTACACAAGGTAATATCAGTCAAATAGCAACATGTTAACATAACTTTCTATCATAAATCTAAACATTTAACAATTCAACTATGAATATTATGAAGTGATTTAGTTAACACGCCTTTAAACAAACAAACTGTAACACCTCGTGTTTCGGAAGTCAAAGTCAAAGTCAAGATTGAAGTCAAAGGAAGAAAAGATTGCTAATTGTGATCTGTCACTCCTTGCTCAACTACTGTTTTGACTTCTTTGACTTGTAATCGAATCTATTATTTATTTGTTTTAGTTGTATTATGTGGAGTATCTATTGATAATCGAGGTTTAATCGCATATTAATCGCTAATCGACTTATCGTTAATCGCTATCGCATTCGCAACTCGAATTATGTGTTCTGATATTGTTTTACGTGTGTGTGCCATTATGTGTTACTTGTGCATGTTATGTTTATGTTGAGGTGTTAATCGCAATCGGAATTCTATCGCAAACTCTAAACGCAAGTTATTTATAGTGATTGTATGTTAGAAATAGTAGTTAGGTTATTTGTGTAACTAATGAGTAATATCATCACATCGCTTCCTCGGATCGCATCGCAACGCTCAACACGCAAATCAAAACGACAAACTTAATGCGCCGGACACCTAGATCGAGTGGCCATCCGATCGAGTTGCCACCCGATCGGACCGTCACCCGATCGGACTGCCATCCGATCGGTGACCTACTCGACACTTATGTACTTTCCATTTTGGGAAACCCTATAAATACCCTCCTGTCACATCATTTGTGATGTGACAGTTCCTCACTCGAACCAGCCGCACTCAAGCTCTCATTTCTCTCGATTTCTCGCGATTCTTGTAAGTTTCCAACCTAAATCTTGTACTTCTATGATCTACTCACACTTCTTCATCTTTTTCACCTTTGAATCTTAACTTTTAACCGAGATATCACCGGATTTGAGGTGTTCTTGGGTGATGTCATCATGGAGTTCTTATGAACTTCAAGGTTTGGCTTCATTCCACCAAGAACAACTTAGATCTGAAGGCTTTCCACAAGAATAATCAATGTTTTCGCATATATCTACACATATTCATTGTTAAAAGGATTGAAAGATGGTTTTCTAACTTTCTTTCAACTCTTTTACACTCAATGCCCTCAAAACCGATAGAATCGGAGCTCGTTCTGATCTTCTACTCTTTCTTAGTGATGGGTTAGTTCAAGATCTGAATTATATCCAAGAGACAGCTGATGTCGGGTTAAACATGAACAACCGTCCTGAACCGTGAACTGGTCGGACTAGGGTGGTTCCTGTTCGATCGGATCACTTAGGTCATGATGGGGTTCCTGTCGTTTAGCACGTTATCACAGAGTCTCGATCAAAACTGCAAAACTTCAAAACAATCAAGTGTCAAAGACGATCAGGCCATTGGGACGGACTGTCGTCCGATCGGCTTGCACTTGGTTCCACACTTAAACTTTTACTTCAACTTTTCTGGGATCTGAACATCGAACGGATTGCTATCCGATCGGATAGCCATCTGATCGAACGACCATCCGACCAGGTGATGTTTGGAACCTCAACACTTAACAATTTTCAACATGTTCAATGCATAGTTAGTTCCAACGGATTGCTATCCTATCGGATTGCCATCCGATCGAGTGACAATCCTGCTGTGAACTTGTTCTCACTAACTGTCCTACCAATCGGATCACTATCCGATCGAACGGCCGTTTGATCGACCGACCCGAAGGGTAGAGATACTTCTCTGTTTTCAAAATGCTACAACGAAAACTTCAAAGCCATCATACACAAACACATCCTTACCAAGCGAATGTCAATCCAATCGAATGGCCATCCGATCGGATGACCATCCGAATGGATTGACATCCGATCGACTGGCCATCCGATCGGATTACCATCAGACACTTGGTACCATTGCACCGTTTATCGCACCGCTTATCGTTTATTCTATCGTTAACTGTTTAGGCTAATCTCTCTCAGCGCTCCCTTCAATCCAAGAGAGTGTTTACTTGTTAAACACAATCTGTGAGTATACTAGATCCCTTTTTGCTTTATGCACTTTTGGGTGTTACATACGTTACTTATTCTAAATCACATCTATCACACAATGCAACACTATTTATACGTTGACCATTAATGCATGTTATACGTGACTCGATGAATGCCTATTTGTTATGTTTACACATTGATTGTTGTTTACCTACCTTAGCAACGATAGTACTATAGTTTGGACTCAGCACCTGTTCACTCAGGGGTTGTTAAGGACAATACTTCACGTGTTCGCAGTGGCGAACATGTGATGCGCACTCGCTACTCGTAGTCAACCTCGTAGTCATTGGTATTGATAGGATCTTTGTCGATAACTTACATGCTTCACATTATACGTTGTACATTCTGGTTATGCGTAAACGAATTCGAACTCTATTACTATTATCAAACTTGTATGCTCACCTTTACACTATGTGTATTGACCTGTATTTTAACGTATGTGACAGGTTCTTAGGATGCGTGCTTGCTACTTGATGGAATTGAGCTTAGGAGAGTCTAGAAACAAACGAACAATCTATTTATTTGAAATCTGAGTTGTCGGAACAGAACAATTTGTCTTTGATTTGTCTGTAATAACTATGCTACTTGTTATGTCATGGTATGGGACGTGATGTTTAAATAATTGGTAATCGTATTTGTTATGGAAACTCCTGGACAATCTGTTTCGCTCAGTGCCATGCCCCGATGTTTCCGTCATCGGTTGGGGTGTGACAGATTGGTATCAGAGCCATAACTATAGGGAATTAGGCAAGACTCGAGCTAGTCCTGGTCGATGTCTTAGAACGACCTAGTCTATAGTCTAAGTACCAACAGACCGACTTGTGGATACCCAGTATGGGTTTTGTACGGGCTTACTTGCTATACTCGCCATTCTCGCTTACACTACACTATCTTTGCACACTATTTTCAAAAATGAACGAGTAATTAGGTTGAGATTAGGTGTGAAAACCGCAAACTCTCAACCGAATGGCTTGTTCAACCCGCATTTCTCTCCATCAACAGGATAATTTGCGTTGAATCAGGAGTGAAATCCGTACTTCGACGCAAATTTCCCTCTCTATTTTATCAAAACAGGAACTAAGCTGTTAAGTTAGGGGTGAAACCCGAACCTTGACGACTTGTTCCGATATTTATTTCGGTTTTACAAAGCTCTCACCAAAGTCTCGATGGACTCTAACGACTTGAAGTCACACCATAGCTAGAAGGATGCGTGCCGATCGCCCAAATCGAGGCGAGAGCACAGTTCCGAAAGCCAAAGTGTGCACCAAAAGTCCTTGTGAATAGTCGAATCACCTTGGGTAGTCGACGTCTATCAAGCCTTAGACAATATATATTTGATTTCAAGCTCGTAATCGCTGATTTGTCGTTTTATGTGGGATTTTATGTGTTTTATGTGGTTTTACGCTTATTTGTTAACATTTTGAGATATTATTGGTTTGATCTAACGCTTCTTGCTCCGCTTATCACAAAACACACTACACAAACGTTAACAAATCGATGCTACTCGTGGATGATCGCATGCTATGTTACTCGCTTATGCTATACTACTCGCTGTGTCCTCGCTAATCGCAATCGCTATACTTAAACGTTATACGAGCTGTGAAGGATAGGTGAATACGTGCAACATATGTGTCTAGGTTAGACTATGTGCCTATGTGATACTATGCTTACGTGGACTACATGCTTATGTGTTATGTGCTTATGTGCCTCTGTGTTTATGTGGCTACGTGTTCCTGAGCTTTATGGTGAATCGCTAGACTATACTAGGAATAATCGAATAGCGTTTTGAATCCTATGACGCTGTCTGTTGCAGACAATGTCGTCATTTGGATCATTTCACTCGCGCTCAGCTCGCCGCAATCATGATGACAAACGCATCGCCTCACTCGTCGCTAAGCAGATAGAGAAAGTCATTCCCCAGATTGTTAGTGAGCTGAATGAAAACACTAGCAAATCTTCTGAAGAGTCCAGGACTGATGCTCCTAAAGCTGCTTTTAGTTTCAAGCAGTTCAAAGCCTGTGGCCCGAAAGAGTTTACCAGCGAAGATGGTCCTACGGCCATGTTCCAATGGTTTGATTCTATCGAAGTCACCCTGCGCCAGAGTGGCTGTCCTGATGATCTCCGTACTCTTAACACAACTGGCGTCTTCCAGTCCTGCACTTTAGACTGGTGGACGGACGAGAGAAACAAACGTGGAAATGATGCAGCTTACGGGCTGACGTGGGATGAGTTGAAGGACGTTATGATGCAAGAGTTATGCCCTCCCCACGAGCGCCAAAAGCTAGAGGACGAATTCTGGCATATCAAGCAGAAAGATGGAGACAACGCTGGTTTGACTACTCGCTTCAAGCAGTTGAGTATTATCTGTCCTAGCCAAGTTTCCACGCCTGAAATCACCATCAAGAAGTATATCCATGCCCTTCCGGATTGCGTGGCTGATTTCGTTCAAGCTGCAAAGATGACGACAATTAAGGAAACTTTTCTACTCGCTGCTGAGATCAACGACAAACAAGTCAAGTCTGGTTATTGGGATAAAGCTTCCAAGAATCTGCATCAAGCCACCACCGCTTCAACCGCCGCCGCTCCTCAGTCATCCAAGCTCTCGAGACGCAAGAGAAAGAACAACAGCAGTTCCAGCAACAAGAACTGGGCTGTGACCAATGTTGCCCCGCTCCAATCAGTTCCTGCTCAACCGCAACCTCAACACCGCCAAGTAGCGGCATCGGTCACCAACGCACCGCCGGCAAAGAGTGCGTATACTGGTCCTCACCCGGATTGCCCTACTTGAACCTATCACCACCCAGTGGGAATCGCTTGCAGATACTGTGCGCATTGCAACATGTACGGCAACTTCACCGCCAACTGCCGTATAGGTCCACGTCAAAACCCCGCTCCAACACAAGGTCAAGCTCCTGCTCAACAAGCTCTAGTTACTGCTCCTCAAGGCCATCAAGAGGCTCCTGCACCCGCGGTCAATGCTCGAGTTTGCTATGCGTGTGGTGATCCCAACCACTTCGCAAACATGTGCCCGAACCGAGTGGTCAAGCAAGAGCCACAACAGCAGCAGCCTCAGCAACAGCAGCAGCAGCAACCAGCAGCCCGCGGACGTGCTTTCAACATAAACGCTCGCCAGGCTCAAGCAGACAACAATGTGGTCAATGGTACGTTCCTTGTGAATGGTATATATGCTACGTGTTTATTTGATACTAGAGCCGATAACTATTTTGTATCATTTGAATTCGAAAAGCTCCTTAATCGTAAGCGCGCCCATCTACCCTCGACGTTCGATGTTGAAGTTGCCACCGGAAGAACCGTCGCATTCAACTCTGTCCTACGTGATTGTACGCTCGAACTCAACAATCACGTCTTCCCTATCGATCTTATTCCGATGCAGCTAGGTAGTTTTGACGTCATAGTAGGCATGGATTTTCTTCGTGAAAATCGAGCTGAAGTTGTTTGCTTAGATAAGATGATTCGTTTCTCGCTCGCTAATGGTGATCTACTTTGTGTGTATGGCGAAACTCCTTCGAAAGGTCTTAAACTCATGTCGTGTGTCCAGGCTAGCAAGTATCTCTGCAAGGAATACCAAGCTTTCCAGGCACACATCGTAGTAGCGGAGAAGGAAAAGAAAGGAAACCTAGAAGTGAAAGACGCTCCCGTTGTTTGTGAATTCCCTAACGTTTTTCCCGACGATTTACCTGGATTACCTCCCGCTCGTGATATTGATTTTCTAATCGACCTCATTCCTGGAGCAAACCCTGTTGCCAAAGCGCCTTATCATCTCACCCCTTTCGAAATGCGCGAACTCTTGAGTCAGCTCTAGGAACTTCTTGATAAAAGCTTTATTCGCCCAAGCACCTCTCCATGCGGCGCGCCTGTCCTTTTCGTCAAAAAGAAGGATGGTTCATTCAGGATGTGCATCGACTATAGGGAGTTGAATAAGTTGACAATCAAGAATCGCTATCCCTTGCCTCGAATCAACGATTTATTTGATTAGTTACACGGTGCTATGTGTTTTTCGAAGATCGATCTACGCTCAGGCTATCACCAATTACGCATTCAAGAGGAGGATATACCCAAAACCGCTTTTCAAACCCGCTATGGTCAATACGAGTTTGTTGTCATGCCTTTTGGTTTAACCAACGCCCCCGCAGTCTTCATGGATTTAATGAATCGAGTGTGCAAACCCTTTCTTGATCGCTTCGTAATCGTGTTCATCGATGATATCCAAATCTATTCCAAATCAAAAGCCGAACACTCGCAGCATCTACGTTTGGTTCTTGAGTTACTCCAGGGAAACCGTCTCTATGCCAAATTCTCCAAGTGTGAATTTTGGTTGGAGGAGGTCCAATTCTTGGGTCACATTGTCAATAGTCAAGGTATCCATGTTGACCCAGCGAAGATCGAAGCTGTTAAGAGTTGGGTTACACCCTAGAATCCGTCTGAAGTCCGTTCTTTTCTCGAACTGGCAGGCTATTATCGCCGTTTTATTGAAGGTTTTTCAAAAATCGTTGTGCCGCTTACCTCTCTTACGCATAAGGATAAACCTTTTGTTTGTGGAACTAAATAGGAAGAAGCCTTTCAAACCCTCAAAGCTATGCTTTGCAATGCTCCCGTGCTCTCACTGCCCGATGAAAACGACGATTTCATAGTCTACCGCGATGCCTCGAACCTTGGTCTTGGTTGTGTTCTCATGCAACGAGACAAGGTTAGCACGTACGCTTCTCGACAGGTCAAGATCCACGAGAAGAACTACACCACACACGACCTCGAGCTTGGTGCAATTGTTTTTGCGTTAAAGATTTTGCGACACTACCTTTATGGTACCAAGTGTACGATCTTCACCGATCATAGGAGCCTACAACATATCTTTGACCAGAAAGAACTGAATATGCGTCAACGCCGGTGGGTAGAACTACTCAACGATTACGACTGTGAGATTCGTTACCATCCAGGCAAAGCAAACATTGTTGCCGATGCTCTCAGTCGACGAAGCTATTTGCATAACATTCGTAATTCCCAAGCCCATCATAATCTCGAAGCTCTTATCTGTGACGCACAGCATGCTTGTTTTACCGAACGAACTTTGAAGAAGGAAAGGATTTTAAACGATGGCGCCCAATTTGAGAATAAATTGAATGGTATCTTTCATTATTTGGACCGAATTTGGATTCCCAAGCATACGAATTTGCGACAACTTCTGATGGACGAAGCCCACAAATCTTGATATTCTATTCATCCCGATGCTGACAAGATGTACCAGGACATACACTACAAGTACTGGTGGCTGGGCATGAAAAAGGATATCGCTATCTATGTTTCGAAGTGCCTGACCTATTCTAAGGTCAAGGCTGAGCACCAAAGACCCTCTGGCTTACTCGTTCAACCCGAGATTCCGATGTGGAAGTGGGAGAGTATAGCTATGGACTTCATCACGAAACTTCCGCGTACTCAATCTGGTCGTGATAGCATATGGGTTGTAGTTGACCGTTTGACCAAGTCAGCTCACTTCCTGCCAATACGAGAAGACTTTAAGGTAGAAAAATTAGCCCGAATCTACACCGACGAGATCATTTGTCGACACGAGACGCCTCGTGACATCATCTCTGACCGTGATGGTCGGTTTATCTCGTGTCTTTGGGAAACGTTTCTATCTGCTCTCGGTACAACTCTTAATCTAAGTACCGTTTTTCATCCCCAAACCGACGGTCAGACTGAAAGAACGATTCGTACCATTGAAGACATGCTCCGTTCGTGTGTCATAGATTTCGGTGGTAATTGGGACGCGCACTTACCTTTAGTCGAATTATCGTACAATAACAGTTATCATTCTAGCATACAAATGGCACCATTTGAGGCTTTATACGGAAGGAAATGTCGATCGCCTATTGTATGGCACGAGATCGGAGAAGCGCAAATTACCGGTCCTGAGCTATTGCAAGAAACGACTGACAAAATCCTATAAATTCGAGACAATCTGCTGAAAACTCGGATCCGACAGAAAAGTTACACCGATAGACGCCGCAAGCCCCTTGAATTTGACGTTGGCGATCACGTATTCCTAAAGGTTGCACCTTGGAAGGGGGTGATCAGATTCGGCAAGAAAGGAAAGCTCGCGCCTCGATATGTTGGACCCTTTAAGATTCTGGAAAGGATTGGGAAAGTGGCCTACAGACTCGAACTACCGGAGGAACCTAGTAACGTCCACCCGACTTTCCATGTTTCGAACCTCAGAAAGTGCTTGGCCGACCAGGAATTACATGTCCCTCTTGAGGATTTACAAGTGGACGAAACATTACACTTCGTGGAAAAGCCTGTCGAGATCGTGGGACGAGAAACCAAGGTACTCAGACGCTCACGCATTCCCATTGTGAAGGTTCGCTGGGAAGGTAAACGAGGCGCCGAGTTCACATGGGAACTCGAAAGCGACATGAAGGCGAAGTACCAGCAGTTGTTTGTTACGGCTAAAGCCTAATTTCGGGATGAAATTCCCTTAAGTAGGGGAGGCTGTAACACCCCGTGTTTCGGAAGTCAAAGTCAAAGTCAAAGTCAAGATTGAAGTCAAAGGAAGAAAAGATTGCTAATTGCGATCTGTCACTCCTTGCTCAACTACTGTTTTGACTTCTTTGACTTGTAATCGAATCTATTATTTATTTGTTTTAGTTGTATTATGTGGAGTATCTATTAATAATCGAGGTTTAATCGCATATTAATCGCTAATCGACTTATTGCTAATCGCATTCGCAACTCGAATTATGTGTTCTGATATTGTTTTGCGTGTGTGTGCGATTATGTGTTACTTGTGCATGTTATGTTTATGTTGAGGTGTTAATCGCAATCGCAACTCTATCACAAACGCTAAACGCAAGTTATTTATAGTGATTGTATGTTAGAAATAGTAGTTAGGTTATTTGTGTAATTAATAAGTAATATCATCGCATCGCTTCCTCGGATCGCATCGAAACGCTCAACACGCGAATCGAAACGACAAACTCAACGCGCCGGACACCTAGATCGAGTGGCCAACCGATCGAGTGGCCATATGATCCGATTGCCATACGATCGGATTGTCATCCGATCGAGTTGCCACCCGATCGGACCGCCACCTGATCGGACAGCCATCCAATCAGTGACCTACTCGACAATTATGCACTTTCCATTTTGGGAAACCCTATAAATACCCTCCTGTCACATCATTTGTGATGTGACAGCTCCTCACTCGAACCAGCCGCACTCAAGCTCTCATTTCTCTCGATTTCTCGCGATTCTTGTAAGTTTCCAACCAAAATCTTGTACTTCTATGATCTACACAGACTTCTTCATCTTTTTCACCTTTGAATCTTCACTTTTAACCGAGAAATCACCGGATTTGAGGTGTTCTAGGGTGATGTCATCATGGAGTTCTTATGAACTTCAAGGTTTGGCTTCATTCCACCAAGAAAAACTTAGATCTGAAGGATTTCCACAAGAATAATCAATGTTTTCGCATAGAGCTACACATATTCATGGTTAAAAGGATTGAAAGATGGTTTTCTAACTTTCTTTCAACTCTTTTACACTCAATGCCCTCAAAACCAATAGAATCGGAGGTCGTTCTGATCTTCTACTCTTTCTTAGTGATGGGTTAGTTCAAGATCTGAATTCTATCCAAGAGACAGCTGATGTCGGGTTAAACATGAACAACCGTCCCGAACCGTGAACTGGTCGAACTAGGGTTGTTCCTGTTCGATCGGATCACTTAGGTTATGATGGGGTTCCTATCGTTTAGCACGTTATCACACCGTCTCGATCAAAACTGCAAAACTTCAAAACAATCAAGTGTCAAAGACGATCAGACCGTTGGGACGGATTGCGTCCGATCGGATTGCCATCCGATCGGACAGCCATCCGATCGGCTTGCACTTGGTTCCACACTTAAACTTTTACTTCAACTTTTCAGGGATCTGAATGTCGAACGGATTTCCGTCCGATCGGATAGCCCTCCGATCAAACGACCATCTGACCAGGTGATGTTTGGAACCTCAACACTTAACAATTTTCAACATGTTCAATGCATAGTTAGTTCCAACGGATTGCTATCCGATCGGATTACCATCCGATCGAGTGACAATCCTGCTATGAACTTGTTCTCACTAACTGTCCTACCAATCGGATCGCTATCCGATCGAACGGCCGTTCGATCGACCGACCTGAAGGGTAGAGATACTTCTCTGTTTTCAAAATGCTACAACGAAAACTTCAAAGCCATCATACACAAACACATCCTTACCAAGCGAATGTCAATCCAATCGAATGGCCATCCGATCGGATGACCATCCGAACGGATTGACATCCTAACGACTGGCCATCCGATCGGATTGCCATCCGATCGGATTACCATCCGACACTTGGTACCATTGCACCGTTTATCGCGTCGCTTATCGTTTATGCTATCGTTAACTGTTCAGGCTAATCTCTCTCAGTGCTCCCTTCAATCCAAGAGAGTGTTTACTTGTTAAACACAATCTGTGAGTATACTCAATCCCTTTTTGCTTTATGCACTTTTGGGTGTTACATACGTTACTTATTCTAAATCACATCTATCACACAACGCAACACTATTTATACGCTGACCGTTAATGCATGTTATACGTGACTCGATGAATGCCTGGTTGTTATGTTTACACATTGATTGCTGTCTACCTGCCTTAGCAACGATAGTACTATAGTTTGGACTCAGCACCTGTTCACTCAGGGGTTGTTAAGGATAATACTTCACGTGTTCGCAGTTGCGAACATGTGATGCGCACTCGCTACTCGCAGTCAACTCGCAGTCATTGGTATTGATAGGATCTTTGTCGATAACTTACATGCTTCACATTATACGTTGTACATGTTGGTTATGCGTAAACGAATTCGAACTCTATTACTATTATCAAACTTGTATGCTCACCTTTACAGTATGTGTATTGATATGTATCTTAACGTATGTTATAGGTGCTTAGGATGCGTGCTTGCTACTTGATGGAATTGAGCTTAGGAGACTCTAGAAACAAACGAACAATCTATGTATTTGAAATCTGAGTTGTCGGAACAGAACAATTTGTCTTTGATTTGTCTGTAATAACTATGCTACTTGTTATGTCATGGTATGGTATGGGACGTGATGTTTAAATAATTGGTAATCGTAGTTGTTATGGAAACTCCTGGACAATCTGTTTTTCTCAGTGCCATGCCCCGATGTTTCCGTGATCGATTGGGGTGTGACACAAACACTTAAATAAAACATAATAAAACACAATAAAACATCAAATTCGCGAAAGGCCTTTAACAAACACAATGAAATCATGTCAAACATAGATTAAAACTCAGATTGAACTAAATGGCAAAAATACCGTAGCCTCGATTGTGATCATGAGGCTTTTAGCCAAGTCACACTTGATGAGGACATGTTACTATTTTGCTAAGTAATTGGAGCAATTTGGGTCTTGGAATGCTTTGTCACTTAGCCTTCTTCATCTCTTGTGTCTCATAGCCTCCAAGGTTGAATAATGGTTGAAAACCACCAATAAACCCTGTAGAACCCGTCTAAAATGACCCAAAAGCGTGCATAACCGTTACCCGGGCACAATTACATCAGGTGGATAATTTGCGTCACCTTATACTCAATTTACGACTATTGAACCTGAGAATGCCAACATTGTATGCCATTATGACATTGCCTAGTTTAAGTTAGGTCGGTTCCTTCCCTGATGATAAACTGCTCCTTAATGCATATGATCTTCATTTGCAACATGTACATGTAAACTTGGGAAGGTGATTTGCTCCTAACAACATAATGATAAAAACATGCTGTAGAATGCAAAATGTACACACATTAAAACCACACATCAACGTGCCTAAAATGGGTAAAAACCTCAAAAGTTACACTTAGTTAAATGTACACTCCCTGTCTAATTGCAGGCATCAACTCGGAGAATGTTGCAGTAAGTAACGTTAATTTTGTCTGAGCTAAATTAGGTTTTTGTTCAAGTTAATGGAGTGTTACGATGAAATTATTATTTTCACTAAGTAGAGATTGTTTTGGTTAAATTCATTTTTTGTATTTCAAATCCTTATAATTCATTAGATATTAATCTATTTTATAGTAACTTAACACTATAATAATCATTGTAATTTATATTTATATTTTTTAAACGACAAATCTCTTTTTACTCCCTATCGTCTGTGAGATTTGAACCCAAGACCTCCCCTCCCAAACCAAGGTGTTTAAATGCTTTAATAAAAACATAGAAAATAATCTACATGTATATTTGCTTGGGAAAACAATTGGTATCATGAAGAATTGATATATCTAGAATTCCTTTTATAGATATGACAAAATTGATAGTTTAACCATTTCTTAAACTAAACTAATAATATACTAATTGATAATAATATTTTACAATCATGTGTTTAGATCTTATTGACATTTTAGGTCACTTTAAGAAACCTTTGGATATCTACATTCTGGTCATTTCCAACTTTCTACATTTTACAACCTTCCATTAGTTGACCGGTACGTTAACTAGTAAAAAAACTAATTTTCCGTTTCTCCATATCAATACATGTCCCCTTCGTTTAAATTACGTCTCATATAATAACCCTACATTCTATCGAAAATATCTTCCCTTCAAATTCAAATTCTATACTCACAAACACCATACAATAACGAAAATCACAATCATAAAACCTAATAACCTATATTATCAAATGAAAATGAATCCCACATATATAATCACCTGCATTATTAAACGAACATGAAATATTATATATAATCACCTACACGAACACGAAACCTATAAAAACGAACACTAAACATTATATATCAATCGAACACAAACACAAACACGAAAACGAAAACGAAAACGAGCACAAACACGAAGCATTATATATTCAATTTTGAAAATAAAATCCAAAAAAATTAAACTGATCAAAATGGCATTTGCCGATGAGATAAATCAAAATCAAGCACCTCCTACCAAAAACACAAAATTCAACCACCTCGTACTACTACTCTTATAAAAAAAAATCCACAAACAATCTTCCAAAATGTCAAATTCCACAAAAATTTAACACACTTTCAAAAACTACAACATGTACAATGCGAGATAGAATCAACACGGATGTCAGGTCCCATGACTGAATTTTAGGATCGATTTTTGGCACCATACCTGGGTTTTTGGCGCCATATATGTGTTTGGATCCTTGTTTCAAACACCAGGGCTAGTAGCTATAGTCCCCAACTTTGGTAAATTCGTTCTCGGATGGTCCCTAGCGTGGATGGGGGTTAGTTTTCTCAGTTAAGTGGATGTGAAATGACAAAAATGCCCTTACTGTTACATTTATAACTTAAAGGTTAAAAGAATATAATTAATATTTAGATTTTATGTGGGACCCACCACCCACCCCACTATAACAACCCTCCTAAAAACCTTTAAAAACCCCTACACGTCCTAAAATACACCCCGTATACGAAAAACGGACGATATACCTTTATTTTAACACAAATCAAATAAAACAAACTCCAAGGCCGCTTGCTGGGTACGACACAGACATGGAAGCCTGTCGCGGGCCGTGACCCCATGACACCAGGCACAACCCTAGGCTGCCACGTGTCCCAGTCGTGTCAAAGCTAGCCGTCAACTCAGCAAAGCTAGGGCCTACCCTAGAAGGCCTCGCGGGCCGCGAAGGCCGTAGCCAAATCTCTCGAGGGGCGCGAGAGGGTGTCCGTTAGGCCCTATAAATTGAGAAGTTCGACGTTCATTTCAACTCATTCAAATCACAATTCTCTCTCTAATTTCTCTAATAGTAGAAGTAATACTCGGGCATAATACCCACTAAAAAGCGAAGCTCCGCCTCGTTGTAAGTATTATAACCCCCGGTTATGTATTAGTTACTCTGCCAGATTTATCTAGTGCTCCGTAACGCATGTCGAGGCTCTGCCTGACTCAGTCCTTGGAGTTCTGTCTCGGGAGGGGGGTATAGCTAATGTAAATTGGGTTATTTTACTAACACGTGTGCATTGTTTAATTTAATAGATTATAACCAGGAAGTCACCAGCAGTAGTGATATCTAAAACAGCAATGTGAGTACATTCATTTTTGTAAACTGTTTTTACAAAACCTCAATTGTTTTAAAGTGTAATTTAACAGTGATTGTGTGACAACGCGAGAATTCAAGGTCTTTCCTCTACGCATCACTTGTTTGTTTTCGCAATTCATTTGACATTGTATCTTGTGCACAGTGCTTGAATGATTATTGCTATGTTTGGGTGTTTCATGAAAACTTAGGAGTTGTTTAACACTTAGTTATAATATGATCATGTTTCTTAACTTTGGGCTGCACACCACACTCAAGTCAACAAAGAACCTAGTCCTTCGTTGGCTGGCCTTTGACGAACTACTACAGTTCTTCCCCAACTTCACTTCTTGACGAAAAGTTTTTTCGCCATCACCACTCTTGACGAAGTCTAGTTCTTCGTCAAGAGGGTCCTTCGCCGAAAGGGCTTTCGGCTCAAGTGAGACCCAGTTGTGGCTCGGCCCTGTTCGCACCATATAAACACAAATATGTCAAACCCTAAACTCTCCATCTCAATTGTGAACGCCGGCAGCACCCTTCTTTTCTCTCGAAGCCCTCTTGAACTTTCGTGACCATCTCATCATTCGGTTAGAATCTCACCACACCCCACGTTGTTTGATGATTATTATGTGATGCTTGAGATTTACTATGGATATAGGGTTTTGTTAGAAACCATGCTCTCATATTGTGTTAATCAGGGTTTTGATGTTTCAATATTAAATCAAAGAAATTAGAACATGCATGATGAGGGTTCGATGGCTTGTATTCGTTCATGCTCACCACGCGGTTTGATAATTCTACTTGTTGAATTTATATTATGATAAACACACAAATCTGATTGTGTATGGTTATTGGAAGGTCTGAGTTGTGATATGATGAGTATGATGATTAGGATTGTTTATGATTGGTGTTATGAGAATTAAGGAAACTGTTACAATTAGGAAACTTTTATGAACATGAATAATAACTGTTAAATCATAATGTTTGATCTGTGTTGATTTGTGGCAAAGTGTTTGCTGTATTCACGGAATAGTTGTTACGAAAGGAATCTTGTAACTGTTGAGGTGCAACGACGAAGAACTCCCCAACGAAGAACCCAGGTTGACGAAGAACTGATTCTTCATTGACTGGCATTCGACGAACAACTAAGGTTCTTCGTCACCATCATTCCTCGACGAAACACGGTTCTTCACCTGGAGGGTTTTTCGCCATGAGAGTATCCCACGAAGAACTGGTTCTTCGTGAGGATGCTGCAATAGAATAAACAAACAGAACCTTTTGAACAGTAAAGTGTCAAATAGTTATGACCTGTTTGAGATTGAATAATTGGTATGTGAAATAAGGTGATATTTGCTATGAATGCAAACTGTGAATATACGTGACTTGATTGACTATGAAACTGATTTCCAGGGTAATCACGGTAGGGTTGGTTGACTAAATTGGAATGGGTAACTTAACATACCGAGCAAAACAAAGGTGATTTCACTCCTCTCAATACAAGCATGCGTCCGGTGGGGACAATCAAACAGGCAAAACAAATAAATAGTTTTCGCAAACCCATATCCTTGTAGGGGATTTGAGGCGGTTTTCAGTAACAAGCAGACTTTCACAAACCCATATCCTTGTAGGAGATATGAGGCGGTTTTCAGTAAATGTTGATGTTGGATAATACACTCAATTTCTATCACTTAAGTCCCATCATACTACCGAACAAGTTGCTTGTAGGGCAACGGGGTTATTAGTTGATAGCGCTATTAGGTTTGGCACCCTCACGACGTACCTGGATAGGACGGGTGTGAACTAATAACTTTAAAATCATGACCAATGTTTGATAGAGCATTGGAGAAGGGCAAAAAGGAGCCGTCTGCGGTATCGAGTTATTATCAACATAACATAAGGCAATACTTGGTAACAAACGGTTAAACAAAATGTGAACTCGCCAGCTTTCGCTGATACACTTTTCTGCATGCTTGCAGGTCCTTAGGTACACCGTCATGGAACTTGCTGTCTGGGAGGCTGGAGTGGTCATGGTTCATGGTATTTGGAACGTTCCTCGATATTGCATTGTTTTGAACACTTTCATTTAAACTTATTGAACAAAATATTATGCTTGCACTGAACATATTTGATTTTCTAAACTGGTGTTTGAATTATACTATTTCGTTTAATGGAAAGTTTTATTTTACTTATGGTTCAATGTGATTAGTGGCTAGATCCTGGTACGTCACACGCCTCTCGGGGGTTTCCGCTTGTGGTATTTTTGGGGGTGTGAGAGTTTGGTATCAGAGCCACTGGTTATAGTGAACTAGGTTTTAAAACGTTTTCATAAAACCAGACTATAACCAAACAGTATCGAAAGTGACCCTGACACTCAGCTCCAGATTGCAAGGTTCGTCCTCTGCTTACTTTATGCATTACTTACCTAGTATACACACACCCACGACTAGCATGAAACTACATACTAGATACTATGATGTGATCACATGTGCTGCATGTTTAAGTGATGCTTGATAGTGTGACACTACCCTTCGACTTTTGTGATTCCTAGTTTTGTAATGTCCTTCGTTTTGTGATTCGAGTGTGGGGAACCTTTAGCGCGAGTTAAGAGGCACTGAGATAAGCATGCAAATTGCCTTATTATTATGGGTGCACACATAATAATAATGTGAGGTGCATGTGAATCCCAGTGAAGCTTAATAAGTGTAAAAGGGGTTCTGTTCCACTATCCGTATAATGTTAGAGTTTCTCAAATCCCAAGAAGTCATGGTGATGATCGACTTCTACTTGATTGCAATCCTCATCCTTTCCACTCTTTTCTTATATAGAATCATGAGCAGATGTGGCAGACGTAACGGTGGACGTGGAGGTGGTCGCGGCTGTGGATGTGGAAACATCGTGATGACTCAAGCAGAGTTGACGGATCTAATTAACACACGTGTGGCTGAGGCATTGACAGCTCAGCAAGCTGGTCAAGCTGTGAATCAAAATCAGAACAATCCACCCGTGTGTACGTTCAAAACATTCATAGATTGCAAGCCTCAAACTTTCAGTGGAGCTGAAGGTCCCGTGGGACTGCTCCGTTGGTTCGAGAAGGCCGAATCCGTCTTTGCTATGTGTAACTGTCCAGCTGGGGACATGGAAAAGTTTGCTTCTGGCACCTTGGAGGATGATGCCTTGACTTGGTGGAATGCTCAGGTGCAGATGCTGGGCATTGAAATGGCAAACGCGACTACTTGGGAGGATTTCAAGGAGTTTATTCAGGAAGAGTACTGCCCTCGGGATGAAATTCAAAAGTTGGAGAACGAGTACTGTAACTTGAAGATGGAGGGATTTGAGATCGAGGCTTATACGAAACGGTCTCACGAGCTGGCAAACATGTGTCCTAATCTATCCCGACCACCGCCCCGCAGGATCGAACTTTACATTAAGGGATTGGCACAACAAGTCAAGGGATTAGTCACTGTATCAAATCTTGACAACCTACCGCGGATTATCAGACTGGCTCACAAGATCATTGATCAGGAGGTAGAGTGTGGCTCGCTGCCACCACGTGTTGCTACTACTAGTACTACTGCTACTGCTACCCCCGCCACTGACAACAAGCGTAAATGGAATGACGCAGACAAGGTGACTAACTCAAATCAGTCGCAAAAGAAGGCTGACAATAACAACAGTCGCAGTTTCAGCCAGTCATCTTCGGTCAACCAAAATCAGAACAACAGTCAAACGTCAGGCTATTATGCGGGGAAACAACCGAAGTGCAACAAGTGCGGTTTTCACCATTATGGCTCGTGTAACCGGGCATGTCAAAGGTGTGATAAGGTGGGTCACATGGCGAAGGATTGTAGAGCTCCACACCCCAAGCAACAACAGCAATAGCTCCAACAACAGCAACAAAGGCAGCAACCCCAGCAGAATCGGGGTAATCAGATGGGATGTTATCAATGTGGTAACGAAGGGCATTTCAAGAAGGATTGCCCACAACTGAATCAGAACGCTAACAACAATAACGGTGGGAACAATAATCGTCAGAATAACAACAATGTGGGAAATAACAACAATGGGAATAACGGTGGGAATGGCGCTCGTGGGAGAGTGTTTACGATTGGAGCAGGTGATGCAAAGAACGATGGCAACGTCGTGACTGGTACGTTCTCTGTCAATGGTATTTTCGCTTCTGTATTATTCGACTCTGGTGCTGACTGGAGTTATGTGTCTTTGGGGTTCAGTCGTCAGTTAGGGTTAACTCCAACACCTCTCGAGGTCAAACACGTAGTAGAATTGGCTGACGAGAAGTTAATTGAAGCCTCACATGTTCTATTTGGGTGCAAACTTGATCTCTTGGGTCAAGTGTTCGACATTGACCTCCTTCCTGTCACACTTGGTAGCTTTGATATAGTTGTTGGTATGGATTGGTTGTCAAAACACCGAGCCGATATACTTTGCAAAGAGAAAGTCGTGCGTATACCTCTCCCTAGTGGGGAATCGTTGTCTGTCCAGGGTCATCGAAATGGTGGAACCGTCAGCCTCATTTCATCCATGAAAGCTCAGAAGTGTTTACGGAAGGGGTATCCTACTATTCTTGCTCTTGTTACTGATACTCGGCCTGAAGAGAAAAGAATTGAGGATCTACCTATTGTTCGTGAGTTTCCTGACGTTTTTCCCGAGGAATTTCCAGGTTTACCTCCACACCGTCAGGTGGAGTTCGAAATTGATCTTACACCAGGAGCAGCCACGATTGCTCGTGCACCTTATCGTCTTGCACCTGGAGAGTTGCAAGAATTGTCTAATCAAGTCCAAGAACTGTTGGATAGAGGCTTTATCCGACCCAGTTCTTCGCCTTGGGGAGCCCCAGTTTTGTTTGTAAAGAAGAAGGACGGATCTTTTCGCATGTGTATCGACTACCGTGAACTCGACAAGGTGACAGTCAAGAATCGTTATCCTTTACCTCGCATTGACGACCTATTCGACCAGTTGCAAGGGTTGAGCTTCTACTCAAAGATTGATCTAAGGTTGGGCTATCATCATATGAGAGTCCGAGAAGAAGATGTTCCCAAGACAGCCTTTAGAACACGGTATGGCCCTTACGAGTTTCTGTTCATGCCATTCGGGTTAACCAACGCACCAGCGGTATTCATGAATCTCATGAACCGCGTATGTAAACCATACCTTGACGATTTTGTCATTGTGTTTATCGATGACATTCTGATCTATTCTAAGAACAAGGAGGACCACGAACGGCACTCGCGTCTTATCTTAGAGCTCCTGAGGAAGGAGCAGCTTTATGCGAAATTTTCTAAGTGTGACTTCTGGATTCGAGAAGTACATTTCCTTGGTCACATTGTCAACGAGCTGGGAATACATGTGGATCCTGCTAAAATCGACTCTATCAGGAATTGGGCAGCGCCAAAGAATCCTTCGGAGGTGCGACAATTCCTGGGTCTCGTTGGGTACTATCGTAGATTCATTGAGGGATTTTCAAAGATCGCTCAACCTCTCACTGCTCTGACACAGAAGGGTGTAGTGTATTCCTGGGGGACGAAACAGGAAGACGCGCCTTCCAGCTTCTGAAACAAAAACTCTGCAGTGCACCGATTCTGTCCTTACCTGAGGGTACCGAAGATTTTGTGGTGTACTGTGACGCCTCTATTCAGGGTCTCGGTTGTGTTCTGATGCAATGCGAGAAAGTGATAGCTTACGCCTCTCTACAGTTGAAGGTCCATGAAAAGAATTACACGACTCACGACTTAGAGTTGGGGGCCGTGGTGTTTGCGCTTAAAATCTGGAGGCATTACTTGTACGGTACTAAATGCACCATTTATATCGACCACAAGAGCCTTCAGCATATCTTTGACCAGAAGGAATTGAATATGCGACAGCGACATTGAGTAGAACTCTTAAACGACTATGATTGTGCAATCAAGTACCATCCAGGTAAAGCTAACATTGTAGCTGATGCCCTTAGTCGAAAGGAAATGAAACCCAAGCGTGTCTGCGCTCTGCAGCTCACTATCCACTCTAATTTACCTGGTCAGATCCATTCTGCTCAAACTGAAGCGCTAAAAGAGGAAAACCTTAAAGCTGAATATTTGCGGGGTATGGAGAAACGACTTGCAGAGAGATCTGACGGCATTTATTACTTCATGGAACGGATATGGGTTCCGTTGTATGGAAATCTTAGAGAACTTGTGATGGACGAAGCACACAAGTCCCGCTATTATGTTCACCCAGGTTCTGATAAGATGTATCAGGATCTAAAAGTCCTGTGTTGGCGGCCGAAAATGAAAGCACACATCGCGACGTATGTGAGTAAATGTTTGACTTGTGCAAAAGTCAAGGTGGAGTATCAAAAACCCTCTGGCCTGCTTCAGCAACCAGAGATACCCATGTGGAAATGGGAGCAGATTACTATGGATTTCATCACCGGATTACCTAGGACTCAAAATGGGAATGATACCATTTGGGTGATCGTCGACCGTCTCACGAAATCAGCACACCTCCTCGCGATCAGGGAAACTGATAAGTTTTCAAACCTGGCTGGCATATATCTGAAGGAGGTGGTTTCCAGACACGGAGTGCCAACCTCCATTATCTCTGATAGTGATCCACGTTTCATATCCGATCTGTGGCAAGCGACGCACAAATCGTTTGGCTCACGTCTAGACATGAGCACTGCCTATTACCCTCAAACGGATGGTCAGACTGAGCGAACCATCCAGACTTAAGAAGAGATGCTGCGGGCATGTGTTATTGATTTTGGTAAGGGTTGGGAAAGACACTTGCCTTTGGTAGAGTTTTCTTATAACAACAGCTACCATACCAGCATCCAGGAAGCTTCGTTCGAGGCTTTATACGGACGGAAATGTCGATCTCCCCTTTGTTGGGCTGAAGTGGGTGACAGCCAAATCACAGGTCTAGAACTTGTGCTCGAAACCTCTGAGAAGATTGTACAGATCAGAAATCGTATGGCGGCAGCGCGTGATCGCCAGAAAAGCTACGTTGATAAGCGTAGGAAACCTTTGGAGTTCGCTGTTGGTGATCGTGTCATGTTGAAAGTCTCACCCTAGAAGGGGGTGGTACGCTTTGGGAAACGCGACAAGCTCAATCCGCGTTATGTCGGGCCGTTTAAAATTTTGGAACGAATTGGTAAAGTGGTGTACAAGCTCGAGTTACCTGCTGAGTTGGGTAACGTTCATGATGTCTTCCATGTTTCGCAATTAAAGAAGTGTTTGTCCGATGAAGCACTTGTGGTACCACTTCAAGAACTGAAAATCGACGACAAATTGCAGTTTGTCGAAAATAACCCATCGAAACTATGGATTGGGAAGTCAAGGTCCGTAAGCATAGCCGAATCCCAATCATGAGAGTCCGTTGGAACTCAAGGCGTGGACCGAAGTTTACATGGGAATGCGAGGATCAGATGAAGCTCAAGTATCCTCACCTTTTCCCAACTGACCAATCTAATCCTGATGCAACTGGTGAATTTCGGGACGAAATTCCCTTTCAAGTTGGGGATGATGTGGCACCCGGGGAAAATCCACAGTCATCCTGATCTAACACCTTGCTGCTTTGGGTTACTTATCAAATTTGCGGACGAAATTGTGACAACTCGTATTTCATAACCTATCCTTGTGTTTAATGTAACGTGTATGAACTCTATGTGACTAATTGATATGCTGGTTTTAATGAATGAATGTTACATGTTTTGTGAATGTGTGTAATGTATGTATATGATGTAATCGCACAACATTAATCCGATCGCACAAGCCATTGGGCTTTGGTTCCACACAACTCTCGGCCCACTCCCCTTGAACTCGAAACCAATGGGCAGCCCATGATGGGTTCGGCCACCCACCTATTTAAACCAAGACATAACCCTTACGGGGTTTTGTTTTCTCATTATTTGCAAAGCACCCAAAGCACACCAAACCCTAAATCTCTCTCACTCTCCCTCTCAAACTTGACGGCAGCCACATCCCCTCTCCATCGAAGACTTTCTTGTTCGGATCACCCTTCGTTCTACCTTCTAACCGGTCAGTGTTTTTATTATTATTTGTATGTTGAATGATGTTGTGATCTATATGATTCTATATAATGATTTAGGGATGTTTTGTGATTGATTGTAATGAGGTTTGGTGTTTGTATATTGGCTCACATATGTAGTATTCTTAGATCAATATAGGGTTTGATAATCATATAATGTTAATGATAATCTAGAACTGAATGGGTGTAATCGACTGTTATGTTTTGTGTTTGGATTAGCTACATGATTTGGTGTAGAGTATGGTATGATAAAAATTGAGAACATAAACCTGATCGTTTTATGATATGAGTTATTATTCATGTTCAAATGTGATTAGGGTTCATAAGAAATAATAGATAAAACTTGGATTTAATCGACTATTGGTAAAACAGAAACTGTTAGAATTGATTGGTGGTAATCGGGTAAATAAGGAATGAATAACTGATTTGCATAGATTTAGGAAACTTATAACTGATCGCACAAGCTGGTTTGACCGCACAAGATTAGGTCAAAGAAGCCTGATCGCACAAGGGCAATCGCACAAGCCCTTGGTCGCACAAGATCAGCCGCACAAGCTTGGTGAAATTGAGTAAAGCACATATTACAATTTAGTTATGCACGATCGCACAAGGCATTGTGGATCACACAAGGTTGTGTCGATCAGACAATACCTTGGGCCACACAAATGGTTAAACAGTGTTATATTATTGGGCCGTACAACCCAAACCCAATCGCACAAGTCTTATTGAATCGCACAAGTTATGACGAGTCGCACAAGAACGGTTAATTGATTTATGTTATGGGCCGCACAAGTTTTGGACTGTATACGTTTTATTGGGCTGGGTTTGGATCAAATCGCACAACCCATTGTGGATCACACAAGTTATGCTGATCGCACAATAGGTTAGGCCGGGGGATTATTTGGGCTTTGTTTACTGGGTCGCACAATTGTTTCAGCCTAAACCATTCGGATCGCACAGGTAGTACTTTATGTTTGGGTAACTGACTTTGTTTAACATGTTATATGCGTGCATGCCAAGATCATTACGTGCTTGTAACCTGTTAGTTTATGTGTAAACCTATGTGCACTACATGAACCTAGACCTGACCTGTATGGTAACCATGTTAGGACGTGGTTGACCACTAGCAGCTCGAATGACCTTTTGTGTATCTGCCGAGCTAACCTAAGGTGAGTTCACACTTTCTATAAGGCATGGTATTCCCGGTGGTTGGGAATGGGTAAAGGATTTAATTAGAAACTGCGTGACCTCCTGGTTTGGAACACGTACCACATCCTCTTTATTGAAGGGTGATAACATGTACTAAGGATTTAATCGAAACCTGCGTGATCAACTGGTTTGGGGACACGTACCACATCCACTTTATTGAAGGGTGATAACATTGATACTAGACCAAAATCTCTATCATGAAGTCCCTCATTTTTATATCGACTTAATCGCCAGGCCAATGGTGAGCGGGTCATTAGTTAGATAGCGCTATTTAGGTTTGACAAGCCTCACACCATGCCACAGAGGACGGGCGTGAACTAATGGATCTGGGCACTAGTTAATGATGATAGACATTGACGTTAGGGCACCAACTTACTTCAGTCAGTGGTCGATATGGTAACGGGTCTAGTGGATAACATGGGGTAGCCCCCACTGCTTATGGTTTGGGAAACAAGGAACTGATTAACTATTGATTTTCAAATGAACTTATGGTATTTGGAACAACTTTAAAATGGACAACTAACTGTGAACTCGCTCAACTTTGTTGTTGATTCGTTACTATATGCCTTGCAGGTCGTTAGGTGCTTAGAGGGAGCTTGCACAGGAGGACAGGGTCGTTGTGGACATGGACTGTTAAGTTCCATGTTAAACTTTATGAACTTTTAAACCTATACTTTGGTTTCAAACTTTATGCTTCCGCTGATAATCTTGAATTTGATTAACTTGTTTTGAACCCCAATTATATTGTGTGGTTGGACTTTTATTTATTTAATTACATTGTTCCATATGATTGGTGGCTGGATCCTGGTCATGTCACGCCTCCTGCGGTGATACTCCGCTTGTGGATTTTGGGGGTGTGAAAGAAATTTCTTTCAAGTTGGGGATGATGTGACAACCCGAGAATTCAAGGTCTTTCCTCTACGCATCACTTGTTTTTTTTCGCAATTCATTTTACATTGTATCTTGTGCATGGTGCTTGAATGATTATTGCTATGTTTGGGTGTTTCATCAAAACTTAGGAGTTGTTTAAAACTTAGTTATAATATGATCATGTTTCTTAACTTTGGGCTGCACACCACACTCAAGTCAACGAAGAACCTAGTCCTTCGTTGGCTGGCCTTTGACGAACTACTAGAGTTCTTCGCCAACTTCACTTCTTGACGAAGAAGGTTTTTCGCCATCACCACTTTTGACGAAGTATAGTTCTTCGTCAAGAGGGTCCTTCGCCAAAAGGGCGTTCGGCCCAAGTGAAACCCAGTTGTGGCTCAGCCCTGTTCGCACCATATAAACACAAATCTGTCAAACCCTAAACTCTCCTTCTCAATTGTGAACGCCGGCAGCACCCTTCTTTTCCCTCGAAGCCCTCTTGCACTTTCATGACCATCTCATCATTCGGTTAGAATCTCACCACACCCCATTTTGTTTGATGATTATTATGTGATGCTTGAGATTTACTGTGGATATAGGGCTTTGTTAGAAACCCTACTCTCATATTGTGTTAATCAGGGTTTTGATGTTTCAATATTAAATCAAAGAAATTAGAACATGCATGATGAGGGTTCGATGGCTTGTATTCGTTCATGCTCACCACGCGGTTTGATAAATCTACTTGTTGAATTTATATTATGATAAACACACAAATCTGATTGTGTATGGTTATTGGAAGGTCTCAGTTGTGATATGATGAGTATGATGATTAGGGTTGTTTATGATTGGTGTTATGAGAATTAAGGAAACTATTACAATTAGGAAACTTGTATGAACATGAATAATAACTGTTAAATCAAAATGTTTGATCTGTTTTGATTTGTGGTAAAGTGTTTGCTGTATTCACGGGACAGTTGTTACGAAAGAAATCCTGTAACTGTTGAGGTGCAGTGTAACGACCCTCGGAAAGATCATCCGAAGTGTGCACGATAAAGTTTGAAAACCTGATGGTTGATGAAACAACCCGCACAAAAGTACCTTTATTAGACTCATAAGTAAATACCGAATCAACTGGAATCAAGACCCGAGCATACGCAATAAGTATCGACACGAAAATCGAGGAAAAATGCATGATTGGACGAAAAAGCAGGCAAGGACATGCGTCACGTGAAGGTGACACGTGTCAGACCTACGTGGGACACGTGGCGACCAAAGCCAGGCCAACTATCCCCGTGCCACGCGACAGCCAGTCGCGCCACGCGAGGGGACCCAAAAATCAGCTATAAGAAGGCAGCAGTGGGACTGAAGTCTGTGCACCAGTTCGATCAAATTTTGACGAACTTACTCTCTCGTATCTCTGTTTCTTTGCACAACACCCCTAAACCCTAAAACTCTGCTTGTAATCAGAATACTAACTCGAATCACTGATACGATACCCTATCCGATCGATTGAAACTGATCCAATGGATGTTTAAGTCCTGCCTGTATACGGCTATACTTTGTCATTCGTTGTGAGTTTTGATCTCGTGATTATCGTTAAAGTTGAATTGGGTTAATACGCTAATACGAGTTCCATTGTATCTAGAAATTAGAACTCATAAAGTTGTTAAGATAGAATACTTAACAGGAAAGTAAACTTAGCAATTAAGAAAACTCAATAGCTAAGAAAACTAAACAGTTAAGCAAGCTGAGTAGGGTGATTAATCTGCTAATTAAGCTAAGTAATCGACTAAGCAAATTATAAAAGTTAAGATAAATTAATCAGTTAAGTAGTTAAGTCAGTTAATTAATTAATCTGTTAAGTAAGATTTATTAAGCTAAGCAGGATTAATTAAGCTAAGCAGGATTAATTAAGCTAAGCAAGATTAGTTAAGCTAAGCAAGATTAATTAAGCTAAGAAAGATTAATTAAGCTAAGTAAGATTAATTAATAAGCTATGTAAGTTAACTAGTTAAATGGCTAAGTAAACATAATGGTTAAGGAAACTTAATGGTTAAGGAAACTTAATGATTAAGTAAACTTAGTAGTTAAGACAACTTAAGAGTTAAGTAAACTTAGTAGTTAAGAAACCTTAATGATTAAGAAAACTTAATGGTTAAGTAAACTTAATGGTTATATAAAACTTAACAGTTAAGTAAGCTAAGTAAGTTAATCAGCTAATTAAGTTAATTAAATAATCGGCTAAGTAAATTACTTAATTAAACAGTTAGGAAAAAATTAATCGGCTAAACAGCTAAGTGGGATAATCCGTTAAAAAGCCAAGTAAACTTGATAGCTAAAACAATTAAGTAAACTTAATAGATAAGTAAACTTAATAGGTAAGAAAACTTAATCAATAAGAAAAACTTAATAAATAAAGGAAACTTAATAATTAAGAAAACTTCCTAGCTAAGAAAGGAACTTGCCTTACCTATAAATAGGAGCCTAGGATTTCATTCTTCCTTGCTCATTTCTTCTATTCTTCTCTCTATACATTGGTGTTCTAACCAATAATCACCGATGTGATATTCTGTCCGATCGATTCGGGAACCAACTAATGAATGCCAAAGTGCTGTCTAAACAAGACTATACTTTGTGAATTTCGTTCTGAAACGAATGCCAAGGTGCTGTCTAAACAAGACTATACTTTGTGAATTTCGTTAAGGTTCTGATCTCGTGACCATCGTTAGGTTTGATTTGGTATAACACTAATACGTATTCCATTCTGTTAAACTAAATGTTTAACTACCAGAAAATCTACACTAAACACTTACAATCAAAATAGACGCTTAAATCATCAGAAGATTCAGAACTCTAAAGAAAGAAGATGCTTCGTTATCAAGAGGCCTAGAATCAGAAGGCTTGTTAATCAAGGCTAGATGCTAACCAGGTGAGTCATTCTCTTTTTATCAAATGGTTTCCAAAACCCTATTTATTTTCAAAGTTATAATTATAGGGATTAAGTCTTTGTAATCTTCAATTACTGCCGGTATGTGGGGTTTTGTATACATTACTTGATACCCGTCACCATTGGACAACGGGTTAGCCAATGGGTGATCTGGCCATAGTCACAGATACTGTCAAGTGACAAATACCGATTTGGGGTAATTGGTTGATAAAAACGTTGTAATCACCCTTAATACTGTAAATTATAACAATATGTCGTTTTGTACAAATTGAATGAACTCACCAGTATTTCCCGCAGACCAAATCTTTTTAAAACGCGTTTCAGGTGATTCCAGTAGATCGGAATAAGAGTTGGATATGACACCAACAAGGCTTATAGAAGTGGCTTATTTTATCAATTAAATTAAATTAAAAAAAATTCTTTATGTATTCAGGATTGTTTCATAATAAAGCTACCTTTGCAAAAACATGGGTTTATCCCCATCTATTTAATAAATAAAATCCGGTGTTTTCTAAACTCTGATATTTTTCCTAACTCACGGTCCTGATGAAATTTCTGATGCAATATTATCAAAATAACCACCGGTACCACTTGACTGCTCGCAGCTCCCGTCCAGGGTGTGGTCGGGGGTCGTGACATGCAGCGACGAAGAGCTCCCCAACGAAGAACCCAGGTTGATGAAGAACTGATTCTTCGTTTACTGGCATTCGATGAACAACTAAGGTTCTTCGTCACCATCATTCCTCGACGAAACACGGTTCTTCGCCTGGAGGGTTCTTCGCCATGAGAGTATCCCACGAAGAACTGGTTCTTCGTGAGGATGCTGCAATAGAATAAACAAACAGAACCTTTTGAACAGTAAAGTGTCAAATAGTTATGACCTGTATGAGATTGAATAATTGCTATGTGAAATAAGGTGATATTTGCTATGAATGCAAACTGTGAATATACGTGACTTGATTGACTATGAAACTGATTTCCTGGGTAATCACGGTAGGGTTGGTTGACTAAATTGGAACGGGTAACTTAACATACCGAGCAAAACTAAGGTGAGTTCACTCCTCTCAATACAAGAATGCGTCCGGTGGGGACAATCAAACAGACAAAACAAATAAATAGTTTTCGCAAACCCATATCCTTGTAGGGGATTTGAGGCGGTTTTCAGTAACAAGCAGACTTTCACAAACCCATATCCTTTTTGGAGATATGAGGCGGTTTTCAGTAAATGTTGATGTTGGATAATACACTCACTTTCTATCACTTAAGTCCCATCATACTACCGAACAAGTTGCTTGTAGGGCAACGGGGTTATTAGTTGATAGCGCTATTAGGTTTGGCACCCTCACGACGTACCTGGATAGGACGGGTGTGAACTAATAACTTTAAAATCATGACCAATGTTTGATAGAGCATTGGAGAAGGGCAAAAAGGAGCCGTCTGCGGTATCGAGTTATTATCAACATAACATAAGTCAATACTTGGTAACAAACGGTTAAACAAAACGTGAACTCGCCAGCTTTCGCTGATACACTTTTCGGCATGCTTGCAGGTCCTTAGGTACACCGTCATGGAACTTGCTATCTGGGAGGCTGGAGTGGTCATGGGTCGTGGTATTTGGAACGCTCCTCGATGTTGCATTGTTTTGAACACTTTCATTTAAACTTATTGAACAAAATATTATGATTCCGCTAAACATGTTTGATTTTCTAAACTAGTGTTTGAATTATACTATTTCGTTTAATGGAAAGTTTTATTTTACTTATGTTTCAATGTGATTAGTGGCTAGATCCTGGTACGTCACACGCCTCGCGGGGGTTTTCGCTTGTGGTATTTTTGGGGGTGTGAGAGATTGAGTATTTGTAATTCTGCAATTACTGTTGGTATGTTGGGGTTTTGTATACATTACTTGTTACTAATACTGAGAATAGTGACACGACCACAAGTCAGGATTGACAGTACCGTGGGTGGTAATTTGATAGATGTAAACAAATGTAATTGCGGATGCCCTCAATACTGTAAGTGATAAAAGTGTTTTGATTAAATTGGGATGCACTCACCAGTATTTCCCACTGGCAAAATGTTTTTAAATGCGTTTCAGGTAACAAAATATGAAAGCCAAATAGAAGCCAGCTGGATAGCACTGAAGGCTTGGAAAAGTGGCTATAAAAGTTACCTAAACAAGAAAGAAGTTTTAGTTGAATAAAATAGGGTTTATCCCTATAAACATATTATGAATGGAAACTTGGGTTTTACCCATGTGTTTATTATTTATAAAATGAGGTGTTTTACTCTGATAAAATATTTCCTAACTACGGTCCTGATGTAAACTTCCGCTGCCAAATTAAATAAACACTGATACCACCAGCTCTGAGTGCTCGCGGCCGCCCGCCTCCCGGGGCAGGGGTCGGGGGTTGCGACAGAATGTGGTATCATTGCTACAGCCACTGATTTGAGCCACAGAAGTATTCTGCTGACATCAAAATTTGTCAATTCTGTTAGGAAATAATCTATGTGACTATGTGCATACATGTATATTATTGTTTTGTGTTATTTGACAATTTGTTAGTTTACAGTATGAGTGATTAAGGTTCGTCTGACACCTATCGTCACCTATCTAGTTCTCCCAAAAGTGAAGGAACTTCCTCATAGCCTACTCCCTTGGGGTATTCTGCTGATACAGAAGATGGGATCTTCATATTTAAGGCACAATCCAAAGAACCATTCCCTACGAAAACGAGAGGATGGTTCAGTCGGGGAGCACATGAGCGTAGGAAACGAATGAGAAAGTTGCGACAACAAAGGGCTTTAGCAGCAGCTAATAGAGAAGTCAATGCCCAGACACAAGACTTAGTTAATAGATATTTGGCCAACTTCCATATATTTGCCACCACTGCAGCCGACCCAAACCTTGACCAAATCAGTGCACCACAACCATTGCCACTGTTTCCAACTCAGCCAATGGAGATAGAGCCTAACCCAGGAAACGAGTTTCCCATACCAGCTTTTAACCCTGATGAGATACCTAGAATCCCAGCACCCAATCCTCTAGCATATGATCCATGGAATGATGACCACAGGGATTACCAGAAACTCTATCCACAGGGAGACCCAATTTCAAACCCCATAGCCCAGTACACCAACCTCAATCCTTTAGATCCATATTGGAATGCTGACCCGTATGTTTAGGAAATCTTAAATAATCCGTATCCATATGGAGAACCTTTACCTATGTACCCTGACCCAGTACCCGCACCACGACCACCCATAAGTGACGAGAATGTGCAGGAACTCCGCCTGTATGGTGAGGAATTGATAGAAGGAGGAGAAAGGATGAGAGAAATAGGAGAGAAGCTCGTGTAGAAATACGACGAGTGGGAGATGCAGTTTAATCCATAGTAATATATATATATATATATAAATGCGTGTAGTTTAAAAAAAATCAACTAAAATAGATAGCCTAATACCTATTGACGCATAACTAATAGTGTGTTTACATTTCAGTCTTAGATTGTAAAATATATATATATATATATATATATATATATGAAAAAGAGTAAATGTCGCAATGCTCGACGATTTTGATCAATCTGTTTGTTTGGTTGTTTGCATTAAAGCTTATTCTGTGATATTAATACCTGATAATTGTTTGTAAATCCAGATGGACAATGAAGAAAATCAGGAAAACCAGAATAATGATAACCAAATAAATAACAGTGCCATCCAACACATAGTAGCACAAGAAATTAGAGATGCTATGCCATATATTATAAAGACTGTTAAAGAAGCAGAAAATAATAAAAGTGGAAGTAAACGAACCCCTAGTGAACCAAGTCACAGTGTGAATAATGGACCGCTACTCCAATTACCAATTCCAAAAAGAAGAAGAACCATGTCTTATGGTTATTCTTACAAAGAATTCTGGTCTTGCAAACCAATAGAATTCTCAGGCAATGAAGGAGCCATTGCAGCTCTACGCTGGATAGAAAAGACAGAAGCAGTCTTAAAAATAAGCAAATGTGCAGATGAGGATAAGATTTTGTTTGCTTCTAATATTTTTAAGAATGCAGCCTTAGAATGGTGGAATACTATTCTCTAGTCTAAAGGAAGTGACAGAGCACATAATATGGAATGGACCGACTTTAAGGAAATGGTCGAAAGGAAATTATGTCCTCCCAATGAAAAAGAACAAATTGCTAATAAGTTCTTAAATCTTAGGATGACTGGAATAGACTACAAGGGTTACACTACCATATTCTTCGAATATGCTAGAATAATACCAACCTTAGCTTCACCAGAACCTGTATTAGTTTCCCGTTACCTTTGGGGATTAATTAGTGAGATCAGACATGTAGTCAAGGCAGCTAGGCCACAAACTATAAAAGAAGCTGTAGAATTAGCCAATACCTTGACTGATGAATTAGTACGTACGCAAGAAGAGAATCAGAGAAAAAACCTAGCTCAGAAACTTACCGAAGAATTTTGTTATGGAAATAACTATCGTGGGAAAAGTATAGGTTCTACCTCTGCACCTTACTGTAAGTCCTGCAAGAAAAAGCATTCAGGAAAATGCTCGATATACTGTGACTTCTACAAAAGATCCGGACACAAGGAAGAAGGCTGTAGGAAGAAACCTATAATGGGATATGCTTCAACTATGGAGAAAAAGGGCATATCAAGCCGAATTGTCCGAAACTAGCTCCAGCCATGAACAGCAAGACTACCAAGAACGCTAGAGCATTTGTTCTGACAGTTGAAGAAGCCAAAATGATTCCGGATGTGATTGCCGGTATGTTTTTAGTTAATGATATTTTTGCTAAAGTATTATTTGACTCTGGTTCAAACCAAAGTTTTATTAATACTTCATTTTGCAAAATTCTCAATCAACCATTAACTAAACTTCAACAAGAATGCTTGGTTGAAACAACAAACGGAGAATCCATTAAGATTTCTGAAATCTTGCAGGGAGCAAGAATAAAAATCTTAAACCATAATTTTATTGCTAACATTTACCCAATGAATCTAGCTGGATTTGATATAGTATTAGGAATGGATTGGTTGGTAGCCAATCAGGCCAGCATTCTATGTGATCAAAAGTCTGTACAAGTAAGTTCACCAAAGGGTGAAAAGATCACAATTAAAGGAGATAAGCCAACTAGGTCTACGAAATTTATCTTTGTGATGAAAACAGCAAGCTATGCAAGGAAAGGATCACTAGTGTATATGATTTCCATAATCATTAACACTAAAGGAAAAAAATTAAAAGATATTCCCATAGTATCTAAATTCTCAGATGTTTTTCCAGAAGAACTACCTGGACTACCACCAGATAAGGAAGTTGAATTCAGAATTCACCTATTGCCAGGGACAGCACCGATTGCCAAAGCACCTTACCATTTAGCACTAGCAGAGATGCAAGAACTGAATAACCAATTGGACAAACTTCTGGAGAAAGGTTTCATACAGCCTAGTTCATCGCCATGGGGAGCACCAATCTTGTTTGTCAAAAAGAAGGACTGATCAATGCGTATGTGCATTGATTACCGCGAATTAAACAAGGTTACGATTAAAAATCGGTATCCATTACCGAGAATCGATGATCTGTTCGATCAACTGCAAGGAGCTCGATTCTTTTCTAAGATCAATTTACGCTCAGGATATCATCAACTAAAAGTACAGGAAGAGGACATTCCTATAACTGCTTTCAGAACGAGGTATGGTCATTATGAATTTACAGTCATGCCATTTGGTTTAACCAATGCCCCAGCCGCATTTATGGACATGATGAACAGAATATGTAAACCATATCTGGATAAATTCATTATTGTCTGTATAGATGATATTCTCATTTACTCTAAGAGTAAAGAGGATCATGCAGAACATTTGTTTATACTTTTAAATTTGCTGAGAAAAGAAAAGCTTTATGCTAAATTTTCAAAATGCAAATTTTGGTTACAAGAAGTGCAATTCCTTGGACACCTAGTTAATCATGAAGGAATTCATGTAAATCTCACCAAGATCGAGGCGATTACTAATTGGAAAGTCCCTGAATCACCAACGGAAGTGAGAAGTTTTCTTCGACTAACAGGTTATTATAGACGTTTTATTCAAGATTTTTCTAGAATAGCCATTCCCTTAACGAAATTGACCTGCAAATCAATTAAGTTTGAATGGGGACCAAAACAAGAGGAAGCTTTTAGAAGTTTGAAGCATAAGTTAACCAACGCACCCATACTAGCATTACCAGAAGAAACTGAAGACTTAGTAGTCTATTGTGATGCTTCTAAGTTAGGTTATGGATGTGCGTTGATGCAGCGTCAAAAGGTTATAGCCTATGCCTCTAGACAACTTAAGAATCATGAAGAAAATTATACGAACCGTGATCTATAGTTAGGAGCTATAATTTTTGCCCTTAAGATTTGGAGACACTATTTATATGGAAATAAATTTGTAGTCTTCACAGATCATAAGAGTTTAAGGTACATTTTTGGGCAAAAAGAGTTAAATATGAGATAGAGACGCTGGATGGAGATTCTTAGTGATTATGATTGTGTTATCCAGTATCATGCATGAAAGGCTAATGTAATAGCTGATGCTTTAAGTCGAAAGTATCATGAAAAGCCAAGACGAGTACGTTCTCTTAAATTAAATCTGCAGATAGATTTAAATGAGCAAATTAGAAAAGTACAGGAATCCGTAACCAAGGATTCAAGGGCGATACTGAAAAATTAAAAGGAATGATTAAGGAATTAGAACAAGGAACAGATGGAATTTGGAGATTCCATAAGAAAAGAATTTGGATACCCAAACAAGAAAACCTACGCCACCGAATTTTAGAAGAAGCCCATAAGTCTAAGTATACGATACATCCCGGTAGTGATAAAATGTATCAAGACTTAAGAAAAAATTTCTGGTGGATATGAATGAAAAGGGATATAGCAGCCTATGTTGCTAAGTGTCTAACCTATTCACAGGTTAAAGCTGAACATTAGAAACCCTCAGGTTTACTGCAGCAATTGGAAATGCCTGCATGGAAATGAGAATTGATAACAATGGACTTTGTTACCAAATTACCCAAGACAAGAAAAGGTAATGATACAATCTGGGTGATTATAGACAGATTAACCAAGTCTGCTCATTTCTTACCTATGAAGGAAACTTTCAGTATGGAACAGTTAGCCAAGTTATATGTAAATGAAATAGTTTTATTACATGGAATTCCTTTGTCTATTGTTTCTGATAGAGATAGCCGTTTTACTTCTCATTTTTGGACTAGTTTCCAGAAAGCAAAGGGAACCAAGTTAAAACTAAGCATTGCTTATCATCCTCAAACGGACAGACAAAGCGAAAGGACAATCCAAATAATGGAGGATATGCTTAGAGCTTGTGTAATTGATTTCGGAGGAAATTGGGACGATCATTTACCATTAATAGAATTTTTCTACAATAACAGCTATCATACCAGCATCAATGCTGCACCGTTTGAAGCACTTTATGAACGAAAGTGCCGAACTCCGGTCTGTTGGGCGGAAATTGGAGAGAAGCAATTATCTGGACCAGAGATAGTACAAGAAACAACAGACAAGATTATCCAAGTCAAGGAAAGACTAAAAATAACACGCGCTCGTCAAAAGAGTTATGCTGATAACAGGCGAAAACCGTTGGAATTTCAGGTAGGAGACAAGGTATTATTAAAAGTTTCTCCTTGGAAAGGAGTGGTCAGATTCATCAAGAGGGGAAAGCTAAGCCCCAGGGATGTTGGACCAGTTGAGATTATTAGAAGAATAGGACCAGTAGTGTCACACCCCGACCACGTAGAACATACAAAACGTGGCGGAAATGTCGGGGAGTGTTGTAACAGAATTAATTGTTTCAAATCCATGGCAATTGAAGTTTCGTTTTATTAATTAAAAGTGTTACAATGTCTTAACAAACAAAGAAATACAACATAATTAACTAGTCTTGCATCTTTTATTGTCACTAAAGCCCAAGTCTGCCTATGTGTATCTTGATCATCTTATGCAACAGCTCCTGAAAAACACATGTGAAAATAGGTACGTCAGCATAAAAATGCCTGTGAGATACATAGGTTTTGTGAAAATAGGTTTCATGACTTATGTTTGAGAAAATGTTTAGTCATGAACCTTGTAATTTGCTTTGTTTTGTAAATCATTCGAAAAACGATAAGATCAGTTGATATGTATAAATAAATGTAAGGTTAAATGAATAACCATGTAAAATGAGTTTGTATAAGATAAGTTGTTTGTAAATCAATGTCTTGTGAAAAGTATGTTATTTGTATAAAATGTTCTATGTCTCAAATTGAAATGATTCAAATAACTCTACGATATGTAATACCATACAAACACTTATATATAGGAAGTACCAGCGGCGTATCCACCATGCTTGTATCATATTACACACGCATCGTTACTTAATCACTTAATCAAACCAAACCAAACCATGTAATGTGTAACCAAAATGATATGTATGGCTAGTGAAAGGCATCTACTAAACCATATGCACAAGAACATAATATTGAAGTAAAACTTGGTTTAAGTCAAAGTTATGTCCTGTGGAAATGCATGATCAATGTAAATCATGTAATATGCATCCAAAATGTAAGCATGTGAAAACGATGCACTAAGTATGTAATCAAATGAACATACGTAGCGTGAAATGTAATGTAAAATGATGTACTAAGTAATGCACACAATTGGGCACACCTAGCATGAAATGAAATGTAAAATGATGTACTAAGTAATGCACACGGTGGGCACACCTAGCATGAAAGGTAATGAAATCATGTACTATAATGTACTAATGAACATAGCAGGTATATGATGTGAAAAACAGGAAAGCATGAAAGTAACAAGTAGGCACATGTGTTCCACCCCAAAACAGTTTGGAAAACAGTAAAAGAGGGGTCTATGTACTCACTTGAGATTGCTCAGTAGTCCTTGAGTAACAACCAAACAATGCTAGAGATCGCGGATATCAAACGGCACCTACTTTAGGTAACTATGTTAATAAACCGGACCTAAATCGGAAGATCTGATAGAATGAGGGTCCGTAAACCAAACGAGTATAGAGACTCGTGTCATATGGTTTAACAAAGCCTACATACTAAATGAAACCTTAATCTAAGTGCTTTCGACCCATCGCGACCCATTAAGGTAGCTTATGCTACTTTAACGCGTCGTGCGCGTGAAACGCGTTCGGACCGTCTAACTAGTCCTATGACAAGTGTTATATGCCTAAACATGTTACATAATCAGTTATGTGACAAAAGTTTAGGTTACATATGCTTAATTACCAATTATACATGAAAAGGGTATTCTGGTAATTTACCTAAGGCATATAAACTACCTATCATACAACTACTTAAACGATGTGACCATAGGGTATAACCTCGGAAGGTTATTCCCTACCTACTATGGTCACCTAATGAGTTTGGTCGGATCCTAATGATCGACCAAATGGGTCGGGTTCGAAGGTATAGGCGATTTATTAGATCGCCTACCCTACGACCCTAGACAACGTGGTAATCAGTGGGCATAGTCCCAAGGGACTATGACCAACGTGATTACACTCACGTTGCGAAGTTCAAACGAACTTCGCATTGACCATTACTGGTCAACGCTGAAAGTCAAACAAAGTTTGACTTTCTGACTCGAAAAGCAGTAAAATAAGGAAAAGAACGAAAGAATACTTACGAAGGGTCCCCGAATGCTAATCTCGATCCAAGAATCTCAGGTATGAAACAATGGTTTCAACTTAGAGTTCCTAAGATCAAGATTCTAGTGATTTTAGCAATGGGGGTGGATGGGTATATATAGTTTTCGGGTAACCGTTAGGATCGTTTCATGGAAAACGTGCCTTAATCCCACCCGTACAAGTGTCGGAAAGTTATGGTGCCTTAAATTGATCCTTATCAACTGACTAAGCATGTGTGAATGTGTGGTTGAGGATTAAACAGCTGTTAACAGCTGATTAAAACATTGAATCTGGTCTGCAGACTGCTTTACGGACCTCAAAGCTGCCAATGTTGAGGTCCGTAAGGTAACAACTTTGGCAGATTTACAGTTTTGGTCCCTGCAGCCCCTAAACTTGGTTTTCGATGCATTTTTGACACGTTTAAGCCCCGTTAACCCCATTTCAAAGCTCTAAAATGAAGTTAAAGTATAGGGAACTTAAATTGTGCTAAAAAATATCTCGGATGTCGGTTCGTTTGGCCGTACGATTGCGTTGTTCGGTTAATTACGACGGAAGTCGTAACGAACGCAAAAACGATCCAAATTAAGCGACGAATGGATTTTTCTTATGCCAAACACTAAAATAAAATATTTTAGTGCTTACATAAATTTTTGGATGTCCGGATGTATTCAGAACGTAAGTTATGCGCGAAAATGCAAACTTGTGCACTTTTTGACACTTTTAGTCCCTGAATGACCCAAAAGTTTATTTTAGCACACCGAACCCCTCAAAGCCTATTTCTAAGCTATGTAAAGGATATTTATGGCATGTTTAACTTATGGTAATGTTCCGGAAGGTCTGTTACAGTTCAAATTGACATACTTTCGCAGTTTGTCAACTTTAGTCCCTGTGAGCGATTTAACTTGATTTTGCCATACCAAAGCCTCCAAAACTTATTTCTAAGTTATGTAAAGGTTATCTAAGGTATGTTAAGCCTATTTCGCTATTCCGGAGTGTTCGTTGCATTAAACTGGTTATATTTACACATCGGTGCGCGTATAACCTTCCAGAAAGCGATTTAGAGCTTGAAATCGAACGAGAGTTGATATGTGCAAACGATACACATATTTTTACAAATCCCAAGTATGAAATACAATATTTCATTGGTTTGGCATTTGTTTGATGGTTGGAGTGACACAGGTGTCACAAGTAGCTTACCAGCTACAACTACTAGAGGAAATGGCAGGAATACATGATGTATTTCATGTATGTAATCTCAAGAAGTGCTTAGCAGACGAATCATTAGTAGTACCTATTAAGGACATGGAGGTAAATGAGAAACTTAAGTTTGTAGAGAAGCCACTACAGATTGAAGACAGAAAGATCAAGAATCTCAAACACAAGAGATTAGTTCTGGTCAAAGTGAAATGGGATTCCAAGAGAGGACCAGAATATACGTGGGAGCTTGAAGCTGAGATGCAAAGGAAATATCCACACCTGTTTTAGTAGACCTCGAGGACGAGTTCTAAAACAAGGTAGGGAGGATATACCAACCCTCCTAAAAACCTTTAAACACCCATACTCGTCCTAAAATACACCCCGTATATGAAAAATGGACACGATATACCTTTATTTTAACAAAAATCAAATAAAACAAACTCCCAAGGCCGCTCGCGGGGCGCGACACAGACAGGGAATCCTGTCGCAGGCCGCAACCCCATGACACCCGGTGCAACCCTGGGCTGCCACGTGTCCCAGTCGTGTCAAAGCTAGCCGTCAACTCAGCAAAGCTAGGGCCTACCCTAGAAGGCCTCGCGGGCCGCGAAGGCCGTAGCCAAATCTCTCGCGGGGCGTGAGAGGGTGTCTTTCATGCCCTATAAATTGAGAAGTTCGACGTTCATTTCAACTCGTTCAAATCACAATTCTCTCTCTAAATTCTCTAATAGTAGAAGTAATACTCGGGCATAATACCCACTAAAAAGCAAAGCTCTGCCTCGTTGTAAGTATTATAACCCCCCGGTTATGTATTAGTTACTATGCCCGATTGATCTAGTGCTCCGTAACGCATGTCGAGGTTCTGCCTGACTCAGTCGTTGGAGTTCTGTCTCGGGAGGGGGGTATAGCTAATGTAAATTGGGATATTTTACTAACACGTATGCATTGTTTAATTTAATATATTATAACCAGGAAGTCACCAGCAGTAGTGATATCTAAAACAACAATGTGAGTACATTCATTTTTGTAAACTGTTTTTACAAAACCTCAGTTATTTTAAAGTGTAATTTAACAGCGATTAAGTATTTGTAATTCTACAATTACTGTCGGTATGTTGGGGTTTTGTATACATTACTTGTTACTAATACTGAGAATAGTAACATGACCATAAGGCAGGATCGACAGTACCGCGGGTGGTAATTTGATAGATGTAAACAAATGTAATTGCGGATGCCCTCAATACTGTAAAGTGATAAAAGTGTTTTGATTAAATTGGGATGCACTCACCAGTATTTCCCACTGACAAAATGTTTTTAAACGCGTTTCAGGTAACAAAATGTGAAAGCCAAATAGAAGCCAGCTAGATAGCACTGAAGGCTTGGAAAAGTGGCTATAAAAGTTACCTAAACAAGAAAGAAGTTTTATTTGAATAAAATAGGGTTTATCCCTATAAACATATTATGAATGGAAACTTGGGTTTTACCCATGTGTTTATTATTTATAAAATGAGGTGTTTTACTCTGATAAAATATTTCCTAACTACGGTCCTGATGTAAACTTCCGCTGCCAAATTAAATAAACACCGATACCACCAGCTCTGAGTGCTCGCGGCCGCCCGCCTCCCAGGGCAGGGGTCGGGGGTTGCGACACCCACCCACTTCATCTTCTCCACTCTAAAAAACCCACCATTATCTCCACCTTTCACCACCATCTCCACCTTTCTCCACCATCTCCCACCCATAACCCCTCCTTCCCACTTCCAATAAGCGCACCCCTACCTTCACCGTAACCACCGGTGCAACCCACATCCACCACCCACCATCCACCACACCTACCCTTAACTCCGACCATGGTGGGTGTCATTGGCGGCAGACTCACTACAATCATCCACCACCACCACCACCACCACCACAATATATCCCTATATTCCAGTAACAATATTAAAACACGCGATTCAATCACACTACTAACATAAACCTAATCAAATAACAACATCACATAGCAATTTCACTGTCAATTACAAAACACACAATCAGATATTTTACTAACCTGCCTGATCTACATAATTAGATCACAAACTCACAAAATACACGAAAACCTAATGAATTTGTCAGTGGTGGTTACGGTGAATTGGGGTGGTGGTTGCGGCAGTGGTGATGATGGCGGCAGTGGTGGTTGTTGCGGGGGTGGTTGTGGTAGTGATGATGGTGGTGGTGGCTGAGTGGTATGGCGGTGGTGGATGTGGTAATGGTTTGTATCTGATTCAGATGGTAAGAGTTGTGTTTGGATTGAAGATGAATCTGAATATGGATCAAGTCAATGATGATGATATTATATGATATATTATAAGAAGTGGGTCCCGTACATATAATATACTTAATTAATTTACTTTGTTTTAAATTAAGGGTATTTAGGTTATTTCACACGCACTTAACTGAGAAAACAACCCCCATCCGTGCCAGAGACCATCCGAGAACGAATTTGCTAAAGTTGGGGACTATAGCTGTAATTTTGAAAATAGAGGGACTAAAGGTGAAATCGGAGCAAACCACAGGGACTATCTAGGCATTTTTCTCATAAGCTAGGGTTTGTGTTTGGGTAAATGACAAGTACCCTTGTGTCTTTTACAAAATTACCGGTCAAGTGACGGAAGGTTGTAAAATGTAGAAAGTTGGAAATGGTGTGGATGTAAATGTTCAAAGGTTTCTTAAAGTGACCTAAAGTATCAATAAGGTCTAACCACATGGTTATAAAATCACGTTTACTCTAATAATTAATAGATTTCATTTGCGTTTGTTAACGTTAAACACATTTGCCTGAACTTTATGCAATTCAGATAATGTATTAATTTGATGTTTAAAGTAGTGGCGGACCTACCTACTTGGGTGGGCGGGCGGCCGCACCACTTGAAGAAAAAGGTTTTGGGGTTAAATTTCGCGTAAAATCTCAACCGCACCCCTTGAAAATTTTCAACAGCACCTCTTGGAAATTTTCAACCGCCTCCCTTTAAAAAATCTTATAAATTAAAAAAAAATGTAAACATTGATTTTTATTAAAATATAACCAAGTGTATATATGTATTATTTAACCACTTTACTTAACAATACTCTCCCTCTTCTGATCGCGCAGCGACCGACGCACGAAAGCAGTCAAAAGGCACGACGACAGCGGCTGCATTCTCACAGGAAAAGCTTGATTCCGGCCACCCCACCACCTGGAATACAAAATTTAACGAGATACCTTCGTTTTTTATGTTGTTTTTAGGAGAGATAGAGTTATAGAGATGTTAAAAGGGTTTGAAATTTTACGTGTTTTGATGAATTTTTTTTTGCTGTTCTAGAGATGATTTTGTTGTTGTGATATTTTTTTGTTGTTTTAGACTTTACTAGGGCTTGAAAATTAAAATTGAAAATTATAGATCGATTTATATGTGATAGAAACCATGAGTATGGAAGTTTTGGCGAGATTTCTCAAGAGGAACCATTAGAAAAGTAACTTTAGATGATGTTTTGCATAGATTTCAAAAAATAAAAACCTATAGGGCACAATTTTAAACATGTTTATATAACTTTTGACATGTTTTTGATGATTATATAAATTTTAGTTCGATGTTCTTTTGTTTTACATGACCCGACCAGATATGAACCGTTTTTTTATACATACCGAGGGGCATAAAATCTTTTAAAATATTCCGCACCCCCATAAAAATTCCTGGGCCCGTCATTAGTTTATAGTATTAGGTACTGTTTGTTCTTTGATTTTAAAGTTTAAAAAAGAAGAAAATTTTTGTCGCGTAGAACTTTGGGTCCTGCAGCTTGTTTGTTTTACAGAAGCACTACTCACCTTTTACCTCTTCCCCACCTCTTCCCCACGCAGACATAAACCCACATCCTCTGACCTCTTCTCTCTTTCAAAACACAACACTCTCCACCGTCACTCTCTGCATCCCCGCCACCACCTCCACCACCACATCTCCGCCACCACCTCCACCCCCACATCTCCGCCACCACCACCACATCTCCATAGACCTGCATAAGAGGGAAAGAAGAGAGAGACCCTAGAGAGAGAGAAGTAGCGGCAGGAGAGAGAGAGGGAGACCCACAGACCTGCCCAAGCCCAAGCACCACCGCCGACGGCGGATTCGTCGCCGGAAAACGGCACCCCTGCCGTTTCTCTCTCTCGCTCCAGCAAGTCTCTCTCTTTCTCGATCTGTGCTTCAGCCACCGTATACCACCACCGCCGTCGCCGGATTCTTGAATCGAGGGGGGTATCTTGCCGGAAAAGAAACCGGCTCCACCGGTCGCCGGAAAATAAGGGCGCCGGCAGCCCGTCGACGGTCCTGTGCCCGTCGGTCAGTCATATCGAGAGGGAGAGGAGAGTTAAAAGTGATGATGTTTGGTTGTGTTGTATGGTCTGATTTTGATTTGAGGAGAGTAAAAGTGGTTTTTGTATAACTAAAAAAAACAAACCATTTTCTCCTTGTAGACTGCAAACCTTTGGTCCACCTCTTCTCCTGCAGATTTCTGCAGATGTGGTCCGCAGACTGCAGACCTTTTGCATCTGAAAAAACAAACACCACCTTAGTTTACAAATAACACAGGCAAATTGCATTTTATTATTGAAACTACGAATTACTGATAGATAAAGCTATATTTTTCCATTTCATTTAAACTCATCTTTGATTATTCTTAATGAGACAAATTGAGTAGAAATCATGTAATTTTATAGTGATTATACGAGTGAAATTGCATTTGACAACAAAAACAACTATATGTTTGATTGATCATATAGTCGGTATAAATTGTTATCAAGCTGTGAGTTATATTTTGCATCATTAAAATTCAATTTTACGAAGTCACTATTACAAAACCCACTATAAATGACATTTTACTTGATCAATTGACCCTTTTTATATAAACACTTCACGCTCGATCTCTCTTGTACAAACGAAGTGAGGGAGAAGGTGACGGTCACCTCACCTACCAAGTATATAGACGACATTTGCTTTGCTCACCACATAAAAATTATTTAATATTTTAATAACTGTTATGATTTTTTTATATTTTAATCGGAGATCAAATCTCAATTTCATGCTTTAAATTTTTATTTATTTGCGGTTATTTTTAACTATTAAATAAATATCTTAATATATATACACCAAAAAAATACGTCATCTCACCAAATCAACTTAGATTTGGTATTAAAATAGTTGTGTGACAAATCTTTTTCCAACCTGTATATATAAACGATTGCCAATTCATTTAACTATTCATCATACACTATTTTAAAATTAAGTAATGATGCAAAATATAACTCACAGCTTGATAACAATTTATACCGACTATATGATCAATCAAACATATAGTTGTTGTTTTTGTTGTCAAATGCAATTTCACTCGTATAATCACTATAAAATTACATGATTTCTACTCAATTTGTCTCATTAAGAATAATCAAAGATGAGTATAAATGAAATGGAAAAATATAGCTTTATCTATCAGTAATTCGTAGTTTCAATAATAAAATGCAATTTGCCTGTAAGATTAATAAAAAAAACAATCGTAATATGCGTAAAAGTGTGTCCGCTTGGTTTTACTAATTGATTTTTTTAATTTTTTAATTGAACTTTTGTAAGATATAAAAAAGAAAAAAAAAACATTTCAACATTTTTAAAAGTTATTAGTTGAAGTTAAATAGTTTTTTTTTAAAAAAAACCAGAAAAACACCAAACCAAAAGACGTATAGTCCTAATATGCTCGAAATTCGGTTAGTTGATTTTTTTTAGAGTGTAAATTATATTATACTAGATTGGAACCCTCTTTATTACACGGGTTTATTAAATAAATATTATCGTAAATAAATAGTTTTAAGAAATATAATATTGTTAATTTGTTGCTTATAATTATTATGAGAATGATAAATAATTAAGTAGATTATTATGTTGTTACTAATATATAACTGAGTGATATGTAGCATTCTTTGGAAACTCGTATATTACAAAGGTTAAATATCAAAAAAAGAAAAATATAACTTATAAACTTTTTCTAATTAATTATTACATGCGTATTACAAACCCGTGTATTAAACGGGTTGACATTATTTGGAATCGTTAATTAGTTAATTTATTAAAAAGGGTAAATTTCTTTAATTAATTATTAAAAAGTTAATTTTTTAGTTGTAATATATGACGAACCCATTGCACTATATTAGAATTAATAATATATTTCAATTAAATATATCCATTGCTCATTCTGTTATGTTGAGACGTTAATATTTGTGTGTAAATATTATAAATATGTAAATTAACTTTCGGGTACTACACAAACCTGTGTATTGATTTATAACTAATTAAACTTTTTTAACCATTATAATTAATTAATTATATGGAATAGTTTATTAATTAATTTTATTATTATAGATAAAGATAAGTGATATTTATATATTAATTAATTGTTAAAAAGTTAAAAAAATATATAAATATTTTTTAGGTTAAGAAAGAAAATGTCATGTGGCATTAGTTGAAATCCTTTATTAGAATTTAGAAGATTATATTTTGATAGGTTGAATATCCTGTACATTAGTTCAAAAGTGTGAGAAGTGTGAGAAATATTGTGGAGATGACATGTGTCCTCAATCTAAATTAATTCAAAAGGGTAAACAAGTAATTTTCTTATTGATTTAATTAATTGATAACCTTCCATAACCACCACCCTTAATTACAGGAATACGAATTAAGAACTAATCTACGAATTTGTGTCATCTCGTTCAGAACTGTATAGTGTTATATATTTTTATATAGTGTTATATAGTGTTACAAAGTGTTATATAGTGTTTTTTGGTGTTATAGTGTTATATGATGGAAGTATAGTGTTATATAATGTTATATGGTGTTATATGGTATTATATGGTGTTATATAGTGTTATTTAGAGTTATATAGTGTTATATTTTTCTGATAGCATGTCTATGATAGATGTATAGTGTTATATAGTGTTACATAGTGTTATATGATGTTACATAGTGTTATACGGTGTTATATGGTGTTATATAGTGTTATATAATGGATGTACAGTGTTATATATTTCTTTTAGCAGTTACATATTTCTGGATTTTTTAGAGTGTCCGAATTTTAGAATAAGTTTAAAATTGAATTGCTAGAATTTAGAAGTGAATCGCTAGAATTTAGGAGAGGTTACCTAATTTGAAACATATACAAAGACACTATTACCCCTACAATTTTCAAATCAGTCCAAATAATTAAAACACAATTTATAATTTGATCCCTATTGATCTCAACCATTAGATCAAATATCTAATGGTTTAAAACACTACCCACACTTTTGAATTAATGTACACTATCCCTACCCTATTTTGATATATAGATATAAATATAAATATAAATATAAATATAGATTAATATAAATAGATAGTGATGTTTTATTTAGATCGTATCCTACCGAGGCATGGTGCGGTCTTGAGGGCAACCCGGTTTTACCCAGCTGTTACCCTAGCGAGTCTCTCGTGTGGGGGCAGTATGGTTTCCGGGCGGAAGTCAGCTTGCGCGGCGGCCGGGGCCCGATCGAACATCGCGTCCGAGAGTGCGGGGCTGACGGGGGAATGTATTTGACGTGAACCCGGTGACCAATAGGTCCAATACATAGAAAGTCACCTTCCCAAAAAAAAAAAAAAACGATATAATAATTAACTTTAATTAATAATAATTATCCATAATTAAGTAGAAGATAAAGACTTTAATTATAAATTAATTATCTAAAATCAAGTAAAAGATAGAGACGAGAAAACAAAAAATTGTTATCTCCAATGAATGACACGTGTCCACTATTGATTTAGTTTAGAGTGAATTGCAAGTTTTGTCCTTTATCTTTATAGCCAATTTCAGTCGGTGTCCTTTATCTTTAAAATTAATGAGTTTTGTACTTTATGTTTCAAAATCCTACACGTTATGTCCTTTGACGCTAACCTGGTTAAATTTTAACGTTAAATCAGGTTAGATGGCTTGCACATGAGGACGTATTTGTCATTTAACTATTTAGGGACTATATTGCAAATAATATACCTTCAGGGAGTATTTTGTACAATGATAAAGTATACACACATAAATACAAAATTACTTTCTCTCTCTTCACCCTTAATCAACAAATCCACACCAGACATAGATCACGTTCACAACAGTCTCAAAAAAGAAAACCTAAGTACGGGTGGTTGCGAAATCAAAGAACACAATGGAGGAGAAAGAAGCAGAGGTCGAAGGAATAGTGGTGGTTTATAAGGGTTTAGGGATAAAAGTGGGGATCTGAGATAGGATCTGATATGTGGAAGGAACGGTGGCCATGAATTAGATTGAAGATTTGATTTGTAAAGTCGTTGACTTATGGTTTGAATGAACCGTCGTTGATTAAAGTTTTTGTTTCTGGTTTTGAAGGGGCGATGGTGGTAGGTTCTAGTGGCTGGTGGGTGCAATGGCGGTGGTTAGGGTTCGGATGGTGGGTGTGGTGTGGTGCGGTACGGCGGGAGAGATGGTGGTGGGTTAGTGGGTGGTGCGATGGGAGAGGTTGTAGTGGGTTCGATGGTGGTGGTGGTGGTGGGGGGGGTGGCCAGTGGCGTGGTGGATGGTGGTGATAAAAGAGAGAGGTATAGAGATAGATATGGGGTAGAGAGAGAAACGTGTATATCGATTTTATATTAATTTTTAAAATTTAATTTGATTTTGTTAATATTTGTTTTTAAATAAATAAGTAAAAAGACTTAAATACCCTTATGTTATCTGATTCAACAGAAAAATATTAACTGGGTTAGGGGCAAAGAACATAACGTGAAGGATTTTAAAAATAAAGTGGAAAACTCGTCAATTTTAAAGATAAAGGACAGCGACTGAAATTTGGTATAAAAATAAAGGACAAAACTTGCAATTCACTCTTTAGTTTATTATATGTATAGAATAGATACCTATACAATTACGCAAGGCGTCTATAGTACTAAATTTTGGGCGTTTTTCCACATGTCGAATTGTCATTTGACGGTTCTTTTTATTATTTTTTTTCTACAGCATGAATTTTCATTCTATCAAATATTTATGATGAGACTCTTAATCAGCGGTAGAGCTTGATCAAAAGTTTCACAGAGGCGGAAAGTTTTGGGACTCAAACTTTTTACTCTTATCGCTGTATGTCGGGTTATATGTTTGGGTCAGCTATTCGATTCGGGTCAGGTCAAAAATTAATAACTCCAAATTAAACTACATGATGTTCATTCATTTAAATGAGTGTTCTTACAAGTAAAAAAAATTAAATATTGTTTAACATACAAAAAACCAAAATATATATAATGATGCAAGATAAATTATAAGTAACTAGATGAAGCCAAAGATGTCAAACACAACTTTTTTTTTTCTCTGTTGATGTCAAGGTCAAACAAAAAAGAGGCAAATCGTATTTGCCTTTTTTGGGTCGAGTTTAAAACATCTTTCAATTAAGCCAAAATTGATCGACCCCTTAGTCTTCATCTATATAAAAACTAGTTTCTTTTATATAAAAACATCTTTCAATTAAGCCAAGCAAAAATTAATCCCTCAAGTTTCATCTATATAAAAACTAGTTTCATGTATATAAAAAAATCTTTCAATTAAGCCTAAATAGCTTCATTTTCATGTTTTTTTAACTCAATACGATAATATGAATAAATATTTTTGGACAATAAACTTAGTATGGGCAAGGAATTTTTAGGAAAAATAATTGGCGGGGGCATACCTATATATTTTTAAAAATATCAGACGAAAAATCAGAAATTTTACACCACTTAACGTTGACGGGGGCGAGCGCACCCCCTTGCCCCTTCTAACTTGTAACAACTCTAATAATCTAATCAAATCCCAGTATGACGCGCGTCCAGAAACTCTCCAAATAATTCCGATTTGTGAAAAGGAGAAAGACAAAATCTATAAAAATGAGGGTTGAAACAAGTTGAGGGATTAAAAATGCAAAAACGTGAAATTTTCAATTTCTGGCAGTCCCTTACGAATCGCAAGGGGTAACCCCTTACGGTCCGCAAGGGGTTTGAAATCTGCGCGTGCCAGAGGTTCTTACGGACTGTAAGGCATCACCTCTTACGGTCAGTAAAGGGTGCAGCCAATGTTTTTAAACCCGGACCGGGCCGGCCGGTCGAACCGGTCCGGCCGGGACTTTGAGTCTAGAGCGGGCCGGTTCGCTTGTTTGAGCCGTTTCAACATTGGGCCGGTGGTCGGGCCGGCAGCTGGGCGGTCTGGCCGGCGGGTCAGAGGCTGTGGTCGGGCCGGTCAAAGCTTCTGTATGCACATCTTCTTCATCATCCTTTCTTCATCCAATCATCCAATAAATCTTATAGTGAGAGAATTGAAGAAGACAGAGAAAATATCTCGATATGAAAGAACAGGCCGTTATAGCCGCGAGATTTGAAGAAATTATCAACGGCTTCGTTACGGCCGTGAGCATCGGGACCGGAAGTTGTGTCCGGTGGAAAGTTACGGTCACCGATGACATTTTCCGGTGAGAAGAAGCATTGGAAACTTAGGTCCATTTTTAGAGAGAGAAAGAAAAATATGGATGGTTGCGTGAGACAGGGATGGATATACAGGAGAGAGAGGCAGTAAATTACAAAATTGGTCAAATGGTAATGATATAATTTTGTTTTGCATAAGGGGCCCACATATTGGAGTACGTTACTGCCTTATGGATTTTTTTTGCATTTTTTTTCTCATTTTAAAAGAATATTAGGTAATAACTAATTAGATATAAAAAAATATGTGTAGGCTAAATAATATTATACCAATGCACGTTTTTAGAGTGTTTTTTAACTCACCTGAAGGAGCGAGATAGGATATGTTATTTATAATGCTATCCGGTTCTTAAATCCGGTCCGACCTTTGACCCCGTAAGGCGACCGGGTCGACCTCCGGTCCGGTCCTGAAAACATTGGGTGCAGCTGACAGTAGTTTGGAGCTGGCAGATACATACTCAACTTTGTACCACTTCTCTTCGGCTCTTGCCACCTTAATTCTACTTCTTCCACATGTTAGGACACTAAGCTTGCTCTAAGAACACCTGAGAACACTTGACAAACTCTCCCTTCACTTGATTAAGTATAAATAGGCCTCCCTTATTCACAAATTCTTCACACTTTCTCATTCACTTCTTAAAATTTCTTGGAGCTTGCTTCTTGTCTTTAGAAGCCTCCTCTTCTGAGTTCAAGTGTTCCCTACAACACTAGCAAGTAATCTTTCAAGTTGATTTAAGTTTTATAGTTAGAATTTATCCGAAAGTCAAGCAGTTTGACTTTTGCTTTGACTTTCGGCTTCTGACCATTTTGGTCAAGTCAAATGTTAATTAAATCTTCCCACGTGATCGTTATTTTGAAGGTGTTAATCCTTGGCGATTATACCCTCTGACCATCACATTAAGTAGGTGAAATGACGAGTCAAACATGTATTAAATAAAAGTAAAAAGCACAATTTATGCATTTTACGACAAATGGACTTTTAAGTATTATAACTAAAAGTTTTGACACCATATCAGTTTATATAACATTACAATACCTATTTTGACATGTCAAACTCGTCATGTTCAGTTTAGCACTCATTTCTAGTCGAAAGTCAAATAGTTTGACTTCTGCTTTATTTTCGATTCTAACCCGTTTGGTCAATCTAAAGTTTGATTAAAACTTACCCTGTGATCGTAATATCATAAGAAATAATTCCCAATGATTATACCTTCTAGTCATCACATATGGACGGGTCAAATAATAAGTCAAATATATATTTCTTAAAAGGTCCAAAATGCTCTTTTTGGTATAAAAGCAAATAAATTGGTTATAAGCTTATACAATCTGCATTATGATTTCGAGAATAAATTTTATAACATCATAAAATGTGTTTTTAAATATCGGACTCATCATAAACCCATTCCACCACCCGAGCCCGTTTATACGCGCATAGCTAGTTATACGAACATAAAACGTATAAACTAGTCGTAACGGGTCAAATGCTTTCAAAAACCTTCCAAATCAGAATGTTTGGTTAAACAACCCATATCACACGAGTCTTCTCACTCGGCAGGTATAAACCACGTTCTATCTGGTCAACGCTTAATCTAGCGAAAACGAGCAAAATTCTGAAGTTAACGAGTCACGTCAAAAGACTTACCAATGACCCGTAAATATTCGAACGGATAATAATTCTGTTCATTCCCAACTATAGAGCCCTCCAGATAATCGTTCCTAGGATTAATAAACTTTGAATACGGCTTTGCTAGGAGAACCAAATACACTGTTTTAGACAGTGTTAGGATCGGAGGCTCTCATGATTGTGTTTGTTTGTATAATTTGAACAAATCAATAGAAATGAACAGAGTTTAAGTGCAGCGGAAATGTACAACAAACTTTGTAAACACAATCAAAGAAGAAAATGATTTGATAAACACATGCTTTTCATTGAGTCGAATGATTACAATACAATTCAAAAGATTACTAAGCATGCTTACAAACTAAACTCCCCCTCAGCCTGATACTCCATGGTTGATTGCACACAAGATGAAAGGATTGGACTAGAGGAGAAGAACTCGCTCAGTCAATCAAATGTAACAGTACAGGGTACTGCTCCATTTATAGGCAAACCAAACCACTGAAGCATCTCAGCTGATATCACCATGAAAGTGACATCTAACAACCTAACAACCTGTAACCACTGTTCCTATACGAACACCGCTATTCTTAACCACTGACTTTGTATAAAACAAGTGACACACTAAACTACTGCTTTCTTCTTTCATCGGTGCTTTCCTCAAGGTTGATCAGTCATTGAATGGGCAGTACTTTAGCATCAGTAGATTAAACCAGCAGTGTTTACTTCTTAGCAGTCTTCAGGGCTTCATCAGCAGTTTGTAGGACAGCAGCTGTTGTATACGGACAGTGGATAGAGGACCATCAGATGTTATAATCACTTTCAAGGGGAAAGTCTAATGTAAACAGCTGCTTATTATGAATCCACTATTGTGATCCGGTTTTGGCTCTTATTATCTGTTCCTTTGATAGGGTTCAATCCCAACAATCTCCCCCTGGAACAGATAATGCCAAAACCCTTCATTATTCTGGATCTTTATTGTCTCATCAGAAGTTCCTTAGCTTGTCTTTTAAATTCCACTTCAAAGTCCTTGGAACTTGAATCATCCTCATCCCTGCACAATGTAAGTTCAAGGAGATCCTGTAAATCTTCAACACCAAGGCCTAGTGCTTGTTTCCTTGATATGTACTTCACTTCACCATTGGATCTGAACAGGGTCAATACATGGGTCTTTTGATCAGACATCCATTTTAGTATTTTTGAACCCAATGGGTTTCTTGGGAGAGGTTTATTGACTGATGAGTTTGGAGATTTTGGCCTTGTAAAGATTTGTAAAGCAGTATCCTGAGCTTTTGCTAGTTCAGAATTATCAGACATTTGTTTGAAAGCCTTTTCTATGACTTCATTTGCTGCAGCTATATCTTCTGCAACTTCTTTTTCAATCTGCTCTTGTCTCTTTCTTTGATCTAGCTCAATGTCTGAGATATCTGCTGATGATGATTCTTTCAATACCTTTTTGGCAAGGTCCTGAAGTTTTGCTGATCTATCTTCATTTAAAGCCATTTTATTGATGGCTTCTTTAAAGTACTCAGCTTCTTTTTCTTTTTCTTCTGCATTTGTCAGCTGTTTCCTCTTTTCTTGGTTTATCACAATGATAGAGGTATCTGCTGATGTGAACAATGCTTTAGAATCAATGACCTGTTTTGGCTCTTTGTGTTCAGGCTTCTTTGGTGAATTAGTATCTGTCATTTTTCTTCTTTTCAGCCTTTCATAAGCCTCATCTGTATAGTGCTTTGTCCATTTTGCTATGGCTTTAGCAGTGTCCACCTTTGCATCCACCAACTCCTGCTTCTTTCTTTTGTACTCAGATGTAAGACCAGCAATGAGCTTTTTGTATTTGCTCCAGTTTGGAGCTGTCCTCTTCTTGCTTGAATCATTTTTGATTCTTTCAATTCTGTTTGCCTCATGCTTTAATGCAACTATTGGCCATTCTTCGAATTGTTTTTCTTTAGCTGGATAAAATTTTTCTTTCATGATGTATGCAAGATATTCTTTCCTCATTTCTTTTTGTAGATCTGCTTTGGGTGGTAAATTTGACATTTCTTTGCTCAGATCTCTTGCATAAACTTCCATCTGTTTGACTTTAGTGAGCAAGAATTCCATTCTTTCAGAAATGGCTTTGTCACTTTGATCTTCACATTCAAGTTTGGCTCTTATCTTAGCCTGCCTTGCTTTGAGCTTGAGATATTCATCCATATTTTTTGGAATTATGAAGCCTATGAGAGAAGGAAATCTTCTTTTTGAAGGATCTTCCTCAGTGTAGAATTGTCTCATCTCATTTTTTACAACTTCCAGTTCCAGTGGATATTTTGCTGCAATAGGATCATATTTGTCATCATTTGCCTGAGTTGTTTTTCTTTTTCTTGTGTAATTTTTCTCCAGTGAAGGAGTGCTTTTGGGTGATTTGTTGATTGGAGTGAAGATGGCTTGAAGTGAAGTGAGGGTGCTTGGACAGACAGGTGTTGAGACAACTGGTGTTTGAACCACTGTTGTCATTACAACAGATGTTGTAACATCTGATGTCTTCTGCTTTTTGGCAGGAGGTGATGGTGGTGATGTGACATTGATGAGAGCAGTGGTGGATGGCTGGCAAACAGTTGTTGAAACAACTGGTGTTTCAACCTCTGTTGTCATTACAACTACTGATGTGTCAGTAGATGTCTTCTGCTTTTGAGCAGGTGGTAATTTGGTGGGTGGTGATGTAGTTTTAGGTTGTGATGGTAGGGCAGTGGTTGTAGTGTGTGTTGAAGAGATGGCACCTGTTTGGCAAGCAGTTTTTGAAACTACAGACATATCAACTGTTTGGATGGAGGTTTGAGATTTTGTGGTTTGAGGTTTGGAGCCTTTGGGAGGTGGTTTGGAAGCAAGCTTTGTGGGTCTGAATGGTGTGGATTTGGGTTCCCTCACTTGTCTAGTGGGCTTCTTCTTTTCATCCTTAGGATTTTCATCATCCTTTGACCCAGAAGTACCCTGTGGATTCAGCTTTATATAGGCTCTTTTCTCCTGTTCCCACCTAGCTTTATCCTTAGCCTCTCTATCTCTTTTAACACTTGCTTTTGCTTCTGCAAGTGCATTTGTGGTAGTATCAACTTTCTTGCTACCATCTGGCAAAGGGATGTTTTTAGTCATGTTTTCTTTTTCTGGTTCAATGTAGAGGCCATCTTCAATTCCCTTCTTTCTCCATTGCTTGATTTTCTCCCCCTTTTTGGCATTATCTGGAAGGGGGTTATCAATGAAGAGTACAGTGGGAGGAGCTTTGCCAGTGGTGTTCAGGATGTGGGCCTTTATAGCCTTGATGTCTGCTTGGTTATCTTTGAACCTGGACTCCATCATGTTTCTCAGCTTTTGAACATGTATAGCATGCTGCTGATCAGCCATTTCTCTTTGTTTTTGGAGCAGGGATTGGAATATGTTCCACAACTCATTTGCAGCAGGTGCCTGTGGTGGAGCAGGTGCTTGAGCTGGAACAGCAGTGGATTGTGCATTTTGAGCTTTTAACAATTGTTGCACCATATCCTTTATTTCAGCAACAGATGTCTCAAGATTTTCAATTCTGCCCGTCAATTCTTGATATTGTGAATCATCACCCAAGTTAATGGGATCATCTGATTCCCCACTGGGAGTGGTTATATCAATGTGTGACTTAGGAAGTGAATCACAGAAATCACCCATTGATGCCCCTTGTTCTTGGTTCTGGGGTCTTCTTTCTTCAACACTTGATAACCTTTTTAGGGTACCAGTGGTTAAAACAAACTCACTAGTGGTTACCAGATGTGCTATGGAAGAAATTGCCTTCAAGGGAGTCTGATTGATGAAACAACTAGCCAAATGTAGATCTGTTGATCCAACATTTGTAGTTGCTGCTCCACTTGAACTACTGTCAAGAATTACTTGTAACTACTGCAGTGTAACCTCCTCAGTTGTTGCTGGGATAGCAGAGGTATAAGCATCAGACCCAGTCACTTGTTGGAGTATACTCTCAGTGATAGGTGATAGAGAGGAACTGGTTTGTGTCTGAGCTATAGCAACTGCATGCAACAAGGGTATTATGGACTGTGGTAATGTGAGGGGTGAAGATATAGGTGATGAAAGAGACATGTCCTTGGGATCAGGACTGAGGAAGATGGATCCAATTGGCTCCAGAGCTTCATAATGTGGGGTCCCTGTGTTTACAACCTGATCCTTTTGTGAGGATGCAGGAGGAGTTTGAGGCAATGGTGGAGATCTTTCTTCCATCTGCTGTGAGGAAGTAGCAGCAGTGGTTGTAGGTGACATTTGTGTTGTCACTGGCAGTGGCTCTGGGATCTCATCTTCCAGAGTTACCTTTGTTTTTGGTTTGGGGGGCTTTCTGGATGTTTTCTTTTTGGTCTTTTTGTTAATGGCAGGTGTGGGTTTCAAAGCAGTGGTTGTGCTGCTATGATCACCTGGAGCAGTGGGCTCAGCAGCTGATACCTGAGGAGCAGTGGTAACTGCTAAATTCTGCTCAGGCACCCCTGCTTTTGTTTTTAAAGGTGTTAACATTCTAGTGAATGTTTCAGGTGTTAAACCTTTTATTTGAAAATAAGCACCTTGTTTGAGCAGATTTTCATTTTCCTTTCCAAATTTTTGTTTAAAATAACAGCTTAGAAACCTTGGAAAAAGTAAAAATGATTTGCTATCAACATTTTTTACCAAGTCATCAAAGATCTCATGGGAATAGTTATAATTTTCATTATTTAAAATAGCATAACCCAGACATTGGATCTTCAATGGTATTTCGTTAAAAGCAGTTGTTTTATTCGAAACACACATCAATAGTGTATGGAATAAAAACCTAGGTGCAGAAGGGAAGAAACCTTTTTGTAAGGTATCTATTTTTGTTTGTTCTGCATACCCTTTTTTTTTCTTCAGAAAATCAGTTTTCAACTTGCTTTTAAGAAAAGACGTTTTACCTTTTTGATCATCGAGTTTAAAGACTTCTGAGATGGATTGCGGAGTAATTTGAATCGTTTTACCCTGTATGGAAGAGTTAATGGCTATAACTTTCTCGCCTTGTTTGTCAAGGGTAGCATTTTTCCAAAACTCTCTCTGGGTTTGTTGGTAAATTGGAGCATCAGCAGTTAACAAAGTTTTGTACTTTGATGCTGAAAGAATACCAATGATTGAATCGAAGGTGTTGGTGGTAGTGGGTTTTGTGAGTAAACCCAAATAATTGTGAGGGGATTTGTATGGAATTTCAATGGGTTCAGCGGTCATTTGTGTGGCTTCTTTGGAAGACGAAGATGAGGATGATTTTGATTTTGATTTAGTCATTTTGATGATGACGAACGAAGAATGATTTGAGATGGAGAGTGGGAAACTGCTTTGAGAAGAGAATTTTGGAATTCAATTCGACAGTGTAAAACCCTGTTTGGGGGTTTTGATCAGGGTTTTATTTAGGGAAAAAATAAGTGCTGATGTGGCAGTGGTTACAAATATCTGATGGCTAAAAACTGACCACGTGCCAACATCTGATGATAAGATGAATAATGGTGGACAGTTGTTTTGGAGAACCACTGATGAAGTAAATATCAGTGGTTACAACGGTAACAATATGAGAGCAGTGGGTGATTATTACTATCAGTGGATAGCATATCAGTGGATAAGACACTGATTTTGAGCATCAGTGCTTGCCAAGAAAATGAAAGATCAGGGGCTGACTTTCAGCAGTGGACAGTATTTAGGAAACAGATGTTTGAACAAAACAGTGGTTAGGGGTAAGGTAATGGTAAGGATTTGAAATGCTAGTATATCAGCAACTGTTAGTGCACCAGTGGATAAGCTTTTGACAAATATTTTGAGCATCTGCTGTACTGATGAAAGAAATGAGTTTATCTTGTGAAATCACAACATCATTTCTAACATCTGTTGATGTTGATTCTGAAATGTCTGCAAGAATGCTATCCTTAACAACATATATTTTAGATGCAAATTGTCAAGTTCAACATGTCAGTAGCTTTTATGAGAATTTTCATTCAAGGTTTTGCCACATGTCAATTACACATTTTGAAGCTTTTATAGATTCCTGACAGTGGTTTAGTACCCCAGATGATGAAACCTTTTTACTATGGCTACTCATTTTTTGTCATAATATTTGAATTAGGACATGAATACCCAAGTATTTTAAGATCTGTTTAGCAATCAATCTTTGATCAGTGTTAAAACCAAACTTGAGTTTGACAAGACCTTGACACTTGTACCATTTCCTTTTGACCTATTTTCAAGGATATTACCAAAAAAAATGATGGTACATAATCCTGACAGGAGTTTGAAAATTTTGCTATAAAAAACAAGCAAAAGTACAAAATATATTATTAAAAAAAATGAAGAATAATATATCATGTTTTATTTGAGAAAAACCTTTTTAAGAAAAATAATTGAATGTTTTTTCTAAAAATAGCATCAAAAGGATCTGGTAAATTTCCTAATAATACCCATGGTCTCATCAATCTCAAGTTTTAGAAAAATGGTCAGTGGTTTGAAATACATCTTAATAACCACTGTTTGGGACCTTTTCCTTGTAGATTGATTGAAAAATGAGGAGACATGTTCTCATGAGTTTTTGAAAGCCCTGTTCAAGACTTTGTTACCATGTGATGATTCTGAAAAACTTGTCTAGACCTCTTGTAAGTTTATTCACTGGGGATACTATTATTACCCGAACTTCCTTGACCCAATGAATGCACACAGTTGCTTGATGACCATTTTTACCCCAATTTTTGACTCTTAAGTGTTTTATATTTATACTCTTTTCTTTTGACTTCAAAAGTTTTTGAGATAAACACACTTATGAGTTTTTGTGATTTTCATTCTTCCCTTTTTACCCTTCCCATTCATAAGTAATGAAATACTTACTGGGAGGTCTTTATTGAAGAAATACTTAATCCAGAATCATTTTGTAGTAATGTTTTGAGAGATCTGGTCATATTTTGTACATGCATATGTCAAATCTCACATTACATATGATTTGGACTATTTCAACACCTGATTTTCTTCATGTGTTTATAACAGAGTTGATTTGGTCCTTTTTAACAGGATTCCCAACCTGTTTTTCAACATATAAGATCTTGTAACTAAAGTTTTAATATCCCTCTTTTTATGTTAACAAAAACACTAATGTTATTTAATCAAACATAGGTTTTGTTGACATGAGGTACACACTTTAGCAGCAAACATGATGGAAACAACACGAACTTCAAAACAACAATTGAAATCAATTTTCGTAAATAATTATACCACAGTTATCAGATATATTTTTAGATCTGAAAACTATAGGTGATTTATGCATGACGTCACTTGTTATATGAAATTTCTGTGTCCTATGACATCTTGGTTGTTTTATAGAGTTTTTGAATTGCCACTTTGAACGTGATTACTCGTTACTCTGTTTTTCAACTGAATACAATCAACCTTAGTATCAATGAATTTTGAGCTGAATTGTTATGTCAAATTGACAGTTAGATAGAATTTGACTGTCCAAGCTCTGATACCAATTGTTAGGATCGGAGGCTCTCATGATTGTGTTTGTTTGTATAATTTGAACAAATCAATAGAAATGAACAGAGTTTAAGTGCAGCGGAAATGTACAACAAACTTTGTAAACACAATCAAAGAAGAAAATGATTTGATAAACACATGCTTTTCATTGAGTCGAATGATTACAATACAATTCAAAAGATTACTAAGCATGCTTACAAACTAAACTCCCCCTCAGCCTGATACTCCATGGTTGATTGCACACAAGATGAAAGGATTGGACTAGAGGAGAAGAACTCGCTCAGTCAATCAAATGTAACAGTACAGGGTACTGCTCCATTTATAGGCAAACCAAACCACTGAAGCATCTCAGCTGACATCACCATGAAAGTGACATCTAACAACCTAACAACCTGTAACCACTGTTCCTATACGAACACTGCTATTCTTAACCACTGACTTTGTATAAAACAAGTGACACACTAAACTACTGCTTTCTTCTTTCATCAGTGCTTTCCTCAAGGTTGACCAGTCATTGAATGGGCAGTACTTTAGCATCAGTAGATTAAACCAGTAGTGTTTACTTCTTAGCAGTCTTCAGGGCTTCATCAGTAGTTTGTAGGACAGCAGTTGTTGTATACGGACAGTGGATAGAGGACCATCAGATGTTATAATCACTTTCAAGGGGAAAGTCTAATGTAAACAGCTACTTATTATGAATCCACTGTTGTGATCCGGTTTTGGCTCTTATTATCTGTTCCTTTGATAGGGTTCAATCCCAACAGACAGCTAGCAAAGGTAAATATTTTTAGCCACTTTTACATTAAAACTTGGGATATGGCATTTGCCACTTGGTACGGGTATCGCAAATGGGCAAATGCTTACAGACATGGGTATTCGTTTTAAACCGTTTTGCTTGATAAAGGATTAAACATTTGAGTGTTAATAGTACCGTGTCCGGGCATCACGAAACATTTAATTGTAAATGGTCATTAAGTGCGGGGTTTAGGCATACACCTGACAGACACAAATAAATTTGGTGTGTATCTTGATCACATATTGGTTATAATACGGATTCCCAAATGTGCGACAAGTCTATAATTCGGTAACAAGAAAATTATCCCAACGAATATTTAAAAGAAAATCTCTTTTGAAAATATTTTTGAAAATGCGTCGGTTAATAGTATTTACCAGTGAAAACCGATGTATTTTTAAAGATTAACCGTAGGTGACGAACCTCAATAAGCAGGCTGGATTCGGTTTGGCCATAAGCTTTGGAATTTGCGACTCCACGACTAAGGACCTATGACATCTTAAAGTCCTTTTTTATTTCAATCCTACATTGTGGGATATTTTGTACCGAAAAAGATGTTACAAATTCTATTTATATCATTTCAAGCTTTTACATCTAATACTTTATCATCCTATTCCGCTGCCAAATTGTGATACTGTTATCCGATCGTCATGAATAAACCCACCGTCCGGGCCCACCGGAAAATCGGGGTGTGACAGGTTGGTATCAGGGTTACAATTTTAATGCATTAGCCTTTTGTGTCTAAACTCAAATATCACATTCGCAGATTCCATAGGAAAAACTCTGTGTCTAATTTTTTTTAAGACTAGGCTAGTACTCATAGTTAGTTATTGAATTTTAAAATTTAAATTGACAGGAAAAATGCCGACAAGACAAAAAGGACGAGGAAAGGGAACTATGCGAGGACGAGGACCACCACACCCACAATAGTCTCTCTTACAACATTCGCACTTGCAAGATTCGCATTCACAACATTCGCACTCACACTATTCACATTTGCACTCACAGTCAAGCGAGTCGTTCCATGCCTCATGTGACAACTGTGTGCTGTAAGCACCGTATAATGAAAAACAATGTCAGTTATCAATGAAACAATGTGCTTTGGTGTTATTATATATGTTTTGGTGTTATTATATGTGCAATTGTGTTTATTAATTTTACAATTTGATTCGATTCCGACTTCAAGCTTTAAATCACTTTCTGGAAGGTTATACGCAAACTGGTGCTTAAACGCAATCAGTTTAATGCGACGTACACTCCGGAACTGTGACGTAAGCCTGACATACCCTAAATATCCTTTACATAACTTAGAAATAAGTTTCGAAGGATTCGGTATGGCGAAAACATGTCTATTTGATCTAAAGAACTAATTACGACAAAACCGCGAAACGAACGTTAGTGACCGCCCGGATAATATTTAAATCCCACAAATATTCTGTTATGATTAAAATCTTATTTTAATCAAGTTCGTGTTGAAAAATAAATTAAAACGCTTAAAAACGTTATTTTTCAAGTTTAAACGCGTACCGCGTGTTTCTGCGCGACACAGTGTTTCTACTGCAAAACGCAGACAACGCAGCCAGTCTTGGCCACTGAAATTTATTTCAGTAATATTTTGGCGAGTTTATTTTTTTATAGAATAATAAAAATAATTTAGAACGCCATAAATTGGGATTTGAACGCTAGATAAAATACCCGGTAACTAGTTAAACACTTTAACGGACAACGCCCAACCGAACAACCGGACTTTACCCGGAACACAAAAATATTGTCAAACATATTGTTTCTACTTCTCTGAGCTAGTTAGGGTTCCCGAGCACCCTAACACACCTTATACTATATAACACACTTCAACATACAAGTTTACCCTTTTAAACTCTAACTGTCTCCTAACTAGATTATAACTAATCACTTAGAATCCAACCCCCCTACCCCCTCCCCCCTTCTACGGTTTTGGTAGTGTGGGGAACACCCCACAATTGTTTGTTTATTTTTTTTAGAAGTGTTGAATATCTTGGGGACATATTACATGATGGATTATGTTAATACTTGGTTTATAAATAAAGCTAGAGGTCTTGATCACTTCACATTCACAAACTCAACAAACAAACCACTTCTCTCCCTTCTTCTCTCTTGTTCGGCAGCCACAAACATCCACCATATCACCACCATCCAACTTCCATACAAGCATTCTATCCATACCCAAAGGTGCTAGAGACCGAACAAGTAAGCTTGGTGTGTTCGGAAGCTCAAGGACCGCTCTCGTTTTCTTTTATCCACCACTTCTACGCTTTGAAACTCCCCTAGCCTTGTGCTAGTAGTAAGTGCCTTAGATCTTCATCTTGTTCATATTTTTATGTGGTTAATGATGTTTAAAGATCAAAAAAGTTAGAAAGTCTAAAGAACTTAAACAAGTCTTGAACATTAACTAACACATGATAAAGTAGTGTTAAAATGATGATGGAAATGCATGATAAATCTGAAATATAGAGGTGATAATCTGTTGTAAGTATTGTCGCGACCGCTAAACATGTTAACGGAATCAATCGAACACACTTTATAATGTTAAAAGACTGAAAACAGCTTGCTGATCTGCATTTCCAGCCGCCTTTAACTGGCTGTAACCAGACCGTAACTTAACGAAAAATATATTTTCTTAAGTCTATAATGTGTTATTATAAAATATGGTTCTAATGACACCGGAATCATAATTTTTGGACTCCGTTTACTATTTTTAAAGTGTCTTTTCGTAACAGCAGCTAGAGCTGCAATTTTTCTGCTGAAAATATGCGTCCTGTTTTCAGTCATAACTTAAATTCTGTGTAGGGTTAGATCATGAAATTTATACTGTAAATGGTCACTATTCTCGCCGTGATCCTCCAACTGGAATTACGTCAAACGGACTTACGGTGATTTTTAAACGAATTATTCCGTAGACTGCGATTAGAAAGTAACAAATCTGATTGCAGTCGGGAAAATGAATTTTTATATAATATTGTAATGAACTGGACCCCGATATTTTTATACAATAATATTTGGATCGTTTAAGACATTTTGTAAAAATTTGGAAATTTTTGGAATAAGTTAACTATTTTATTTAAATGTCCGAAAACAGTCCAGTTTCATATACATTAAAACAGAAATGACCTAAGTAGTAATTGCATGCCAAAGTGTGGTTTTTGATTATTAAAATCATTCTTATTTAATTTAGGGCGGATAAACAATTTGAGGGATTGTGTTAACAATTAAAAACGCACCCGAATGTGAGTACATAGTTCCCCTCTTTTACTGTTTTCGATTGTTTTGGGGTGATTCATATGTATCAAAACGATTTCGATGTTTTAACGATGGTTTCAAAACGAGTAAGATGGTTTATACCAAACTAATAACAATTTCGATAATGTGAACAAGCTTGTTGGTTGTAGTTACATAACGAATGGCATTCATTAATTTCGGCCAAACCGACCAGTATTAGGTTATGGTACCATAGGATCCGACAAATCCCGTTATCAGACCGGACCCATGGTTATGTGTGGGTTAGGTGGTTAACGACTGAATCTGATGTTTGTTAACTTACCCTTTGGTGGTTTGTTAATACGAAAACGAGTTGAACAATAGACGAGTCACAAAGGTTTGAATGTTATTAGCGAGACGACCAAAAGTAGTTCCACGATAAAAAACGAGAATGATTTAAACGACTAAAGCGATGTTTAACGAATTAAACGATTTGGGTAAACGATTGGTTTTCGGTTAGTGTTTGGATAACGGGACGGGTGTAAGGTGATGAAAGCATGGTGGATACACCGCTGGTATTTCCTAAATATATATGTTTTCACTATATTACATACCGTGGCGTTATTTAGATCACTTGGGTAAACAGTTGGAAGCGATGTCACACAAACGAGGTTTTCGAAACGATATAAACTATACGAGTTTTATTAACGAGATTTTATTAAATAAATGTTTTGGGTTAAGAATCATGGCTACGAGATTTTATACACTATAACCAATTTGATTTGAGTTGGTTAGTTATGCCGCAATACAATACTTTTCAAAACAAGGTTTTTAATTGAGTATTGCAACATGTAAACTAGCCATGAATCCGACACTCTCAAAACCCTATGTACTCGCCAGCATTTCTTTGCTGACTTTGTTTTCACATATGTTTCAGGTGTTGTTGAATGATGTTGATTGCTAGGATGCATACTCACATAGGACTGGACGAGGCCTTAGTAACTTAATAAACTTGCTTATTTAGATTTCCAGAGGATGTAAATATCTAATGTTTAATAAAACGAAACCTTAAATTTCCGTGTGTTTTGAAACAATGATTCTGTTACAACACTCCCCGACAATTCCGCCGCGATTTGTTGTTTTACGCGGTCGGGGTGTGACACCTCAAACTACCTCAACTCCCCACATCCTAGCCAATGTCAACAAGATGATGAGTCCGACATGGAGATGCCACCCTCTGGAACCAATCAACACCCGGCTGAATTAACTATCGATACCGCTTCTTATGCCAGTTCCCCATATCAAGGTCTAGAGGAGCGGAACCAATCCTTTGGATAATTTACCTTTTACAACACCCTGGAACACCAACCACACGCTTACGTACAGCCCGAGGTTCCTCTCCCAAATGAATTATCTAAGTAAATAATTGCATGATAAAATTTGTTATATAAGTGTATATGGGTGATTTGTGGTATATTTAGTGCTAACATGTTAGTAGGTTTTAAAACTATGCATGTGTACAACGCGGATAAACGTTTATTTTATGATATGAAAATATAGTATTTTTGCTAAACGTCAAAAGTGTAAATATATACTTAAATGGATTTTATGAGATTTTAATAAAATGTTTTTGTGTATATAAATATTTATGAAATTATATAAATATATAATTTATAATGACTTATATGAAATTTGATGTTTGATAAGTAACTATGTATAAATGTGGTTGTGTTAGTATATATAGTTATAAGATTGTGTAAAAGTGATTTGTGTATTAAATGTCCCACTAAAAGATGATGACTTACGTTATAAACAAGGAGACGGTGGTTTATGGTTTGAGAGAGAGGGAGGGAGAGAGATATTTTTTTATATTTTTCTTTGTTAAATAAATTTTTATATGGGTGTTAAACAATCATCATGTCCTAACGTGAGAGGAACATGGTCAAATTTAATATTAAAAACTAGTCAGGTTAGGGAAAAAGATATAACATGTCTAAAAATGATAACATAAAGGTCATCATGTGTAATTATGTTAGTTAAAGGACACCACCTGCTACTTAGTACAAACTTATAGGACAGAAAGTGCAATTCACTCTAATCAATTAGATGAGGAATATTATACATATTTAATTACAATTGAGTAAAGTGCATGGATGGTCCCTGTAGTTTACCAAAAAAATTGGATTTGGTCCCTAACTTTACAAAAGTACACGAATGATCCCTGTGGTTTTCACTTTGTAACATATTTAGTCCCCAATAACAAATCTAAAGGTTTTAGCAGGTTCAAGTTAGGGAGTAAATGTGTTACAAAGTGCAAACCACATAGACCATCTGTGTACTTTTTGAAAAAGTTAGGGACAAAATGCATTACAAAGTGCAAACCATAGGGACCATTTGTATACTTTTGGAAAGCTAAGGACAAAATATAAAAATTTGACAAACCATAAGTGTTTTGGTCAAAAATTACCAAAGCAATTAAGTGATCAAATAGTTTGTGAGGTAGTGTGCTATCGGTGTTTGCAAAAAATATATTAACTTGGTTGAATATGAAAACAGTTTCAGGATATAGCTCAAGGATATCAAGCTATACCAATAATCAAACAATGAGCAAAAAATGTAAAGGTTGACACGAGATATACGAGGAAAGACCTTGATCAATCTAGATCTCCGTCATAAAATCTCGGGAGCTGACAATCGTCGGCTGCCTTGTTCTTCTTATTACTTGAATGTTCAGGATACAGTGCAGGATAATGCTAAGATCACTTCTAAGTGTTACAACGAATGTAAAAAGTGAGTGTAGAAGTGTGTTTGCTGCTAGAAAGAAAAGTGTGAGAGTTAGAGAGCTCGAAAGTGTGTGTTTCCTATGATCTGGCCTTCCTTGTTTATAGTTACAAGAATTAACTAACTATCCTAAAAATCCGGGATACTTGGAATACTCCCTTGTGACCGTTGTAGACCACTTCTTTCGGCTTCAACATCCTTATCTTAACCAATTTGAGCGAGTCTTCAGGATTACTTGGTCCTCATGAACGTTATTCCCTTGTAACCAACGTTTACAAGCAAATTGTTAGTAATAGTCAGGATACTGCCTCAGGATGTTATTAATATCCTGGTCCGGTATCCTGATTATAAACAGCTAATAAAAAATCAAGATACAAAGTCAGGATATGGGCTCAGAATTTCACCCATAACAATTGTCCCCAAAAATATAACTGTTGGATATCCCGATTCCAATGGATATATTTTTTAGTCATTCTAACATGTCTGGTAAAGATATTTGTTTTGAACATTCCTGTATATGTTTGGTTAATCAGCACATAATATGATAAGATTGAAACTACTCCCTTTTCTGTAGACTCTGCTAAGGTTCCTGCTGTCTTCGATCTTGAGGAGCTTGACAGTTACTCCAAGCCTGACCTGGTAAAAAAGGAGCCATCTGTTGTCACCAGCTCTAAGCCTCTGCTGCTCCCAAGCCTACCCCGCAGACAAGGTCCTAGGCTTCAGGATCTAAGAAGAGAAAAGGTTCTGACTCCCCTGCTGCTGCTGCTGCCGAAGGTTTCTCTTTTGATGACCTTGGCTTCATGGAATCCGTCGAGCCCATGACCTCCTTCCTTAATAAGGTAAATATCCAGATCCTGTATCATGTACACATATACTAAACCTGTATCATGGTTAGTTCTTGGGTGGCGAAGCTGAAAGATCTTGAAGGAAATCTTGTGCCGCATCCTGCAAAGTCTGGATCCGGTGAGCCTTCGAAGGCGGTTGAGGTGGCGGTCGAAGCAGGAGAGAAGGTGGATGTTGGAGCGGATGCTGGTCGTGATCAAGCCAAGAATGTTGCTGAAGGTGCTGCCGCCTAAGGGCAGCGAAGTGGCAATGATGGATATTGATGCCTAGGCCGTAACCCATTTTTTCAAATGGTCTGTAACCCTTAAACAATTAACATTTGCTGCACTAGAACAATTTTAATTTCTTGCAAGTAGAATAGTATAACAGTTGAAGGTGGAGGGATCCCGCTGTTTCAGGATGAAGCATTTATATGTTTTTTAAACAATTTACATTCTTGTTGGACGGGTCTAGGTTTGAGATGAAGCCAAGAACGTAAAATTTTGTATCGTTAATATTAGACTAATCTTTCGACCTTATCTCTGTGTTATATGTTTCTTTAAAAAAAATATTCTAAGTATCCTGATCAAGATATTAGCATGATTTTAACTGTTCTACCATTCTTGTTTCAAAATGTTTTATAAAAACTTAGTAAAACATAACTTCTCAAAAAAAATTCCCACTTATTTAGATAAGGCCTTCAAACTTCGGAGAATTAAGAATCCATACCAGAAACACTTACGTAGTAACCTTCATTCTTAATCTTAGGACCATTCGCAATGTCCCCGGTATAGATGTCCCCTGTCTGTGCAGGATGTTGCATCGGCATATAACCTGCCTGTTATGGATGAAATTCTGAGCCCATATCCTGGATAATATCTTAAATTATATCTTGCTTATATGATATTTGTTCATGTTCGGGATGCTGATTCAGGATATTGGTAACATCCTGAATGGTATCCTGAGGATTACTAATGGATTATGTGCAGGAGTACGAGTCCGAGCCGGTAACGTTCATGAGGACCCTTTCCCCGGAAGACTCGGTCTAAGTCATTCAAAGAAAGACGTTGGAAGCCGCTTTACTCGGTCTATAACATTAACTATGGAATATTCGGAAGCATCCCCCGTTTATAGGAGTTTTTGTTTACGTTTCTTAGCTATAAATATTTGGATAAATCAGATCAAATAGGACATCACAGATACACTCACTACTCTCTCATACTTACTCTCTCGCAATTTTCACTTTCACAAAAAAGCATTGTAACACTTAGCGATCTGATCAATATCCTACACTGTATCCTGACGTTTAAAGCAATAAGAAGAACAAGGCAGCTGCGATTGTCAGCTCCTGAGGTTTTATGCCGGCGATCTAGATTGATCAAGGGCTTTCCTCGTATATCTCCTATCACCCCCTTTACTTTTTGCTCATAGTTTGATCGTAGATACAGCTCAATATCCTGAGCCGTATCCTAGAAACTGTTTTTACAATCAACTTAATCAGCATATTTTCAACACACTTTCTTAGCACACTACCTCACTTAACTAATTTGATCACTTAATTGCTTCGGTAATTTTTTACCAACACAATTTGGCGCCCACCGTGGGGCGAGTGGTGCTATCATTACTAAAAACTTTTGCAAAATCATTACTTGGTTTTCTATTCTCAAAACTTTTTGCCACACTATTTACAATGGCCTCGAAATCAAACATGAGCTCTTCCACCGTGTCCGCTACAACCTCTGCTACTATTGGTCCGGTGCTTCCACCACCTCCTCCAAGGATGCAAGCTTCTTCACAACCTCAGGATATTATCCCTACTCGGAGGATCCAGGGATCTGCTCCTGTTTTGGCTTCTAATGATGAAATTCTAACCTTATTTGGAAGTGTACAGGAACAGATGAGGCAGCAACAGGAAACAAACCAAATGCTGATAAGAGAAATACAACTCTTGAAATCCAGCTCGAGCAGGCCCGCTGAGGATATCGTCACTCCTTTACAACCCAGAACTTTGAACTTCAGTTCGGCTGTATATACTGAGGATAACAGGGGAAGTATTGTGCCTAGCCATTCCCAGAATCATACTCCTGAAATACCCTCCTCGATCAGGATCTCAACTGTGAGGAGCTCAGGATATGCTTCAGGATATGGCCAGAATCCTCAGACTGGTAACGTGTCAAATAACAATAATATTCTTGCTGCTAACAATAGTGGATCTTTGCAGGATGCAGGTATGACGTCAGCATTTACTAGGGAGCTCCAGAAATTGAAGGACATGATATCCAGTGTACCTGGGGTGGTCCAGCCAATTCCAGAAGTGTCCCAAGATAGCCACAGGATATCTCGGTTTGCACATCCTATTTGTGATGCTGAAATCCCAAAAAGATTTCAAACTCCCAATATGAAGCTTTATGATGGAACTACGGATCCTGAAGAGCATATTGCCCAGTATAGGGAAAGAATGGAGATTAACCCTATCCCTCCGGAGCTCAAGGAGGCATGCCTATGCAAGGGTTTTGGTTCTACCTTAACAGGATCGGCCTTAAAATGGCTTTTAAATGTTCCTCCTCATTCGATTACATCATTTGCTCACCTAGTGAATTTATTTAATAGTCAATTTTCTTGCAGTCGAAGTTTTGAAAAACTAACAAGTGATCTCTACAGGATAACTCAAGGACCTCAGGAATCCTTAAGAGATTATGTGAACAAGTTTAGCCGAGAATCCTTAGATATTCCACATCTTGATGTTGCAACAGCTGTGCAAGCTTTCAAGATGGGGCTGCAAAAAGATTCTCAATTTTACCAAGATCTTGTAATGAACCCATGCAGGAACTTGGATGAAGCTAGAAACAGGGCCTTAAGATATATTCGACTGGAGGATGACAAAAAGATGAAAGAGAGGATGAACTCGTCCACCACTTATGAGTCAACTAATAGGAAGTCAGAGTCCTCGTTTAAACCGTATCGCTCTAAGCCATATGGCAGAAATGACAACAAGAAAGTGAATGCTGTTGAAGACGAGGATCCTGAAGAGTATCCTGAATTATCTGAATATTGCTTTTCTGTTAACATACCTGAATTAATGTATGCTATGCAGGGTTTAGGAGACAAAGCTAGGTGGCCTCGAAAGAATCAACAAAAAGCTGATTGGAAGGATAAGTCCAAATGGTGTGCCTTCCATGAAGATTTCGGACATGTGACTGAGGACTGCATTGCTCTAAGAAAAGAAATAAGTTATCTTCTAAGCAAGGGATATCTGAAGGATCTCCTAGGAAGAAAAAAGAATAAGGGTCAGGATACTGAGAACTCAGTATCCTGAACGAGCAGCATCACCTCCTGCGGATGCCAAGATAATCAACTTTATTTCAGGAGGATCCGACATTTGTGGGACCTCGTATTCTGCGGCCAAGAGACATGCGAAGGAAGCTAAGGCCGAAAGGGGAGATAAACCAGCCAGGATAACTACCCTCACAACTGATAAAGTGATCACTTTCGACGCTGATGACAGGGATACTGTCCAGGATCCTCACCATGATGCTCTGGTAATAACATTATATGTGGCTAACCATTTTGTACGCAGGATATTGGTGGATAATGGCAGCTCCGTCAACATAATCCAACTAGAAACTCTGAAAAGAATGAATGTATCTCCAATGGATATCACTTCGAAATCCACCGTGCTTGTTGGATTCAGTGGAGAGGCTAGGAACACAGTGGGAGAGATAAAGTTACCGGTATATGTTGAAGGGGTCAACTCGATACAACGTTTCTGTGTGATGGAGTCCCTATCCTGCTATAACATCATACTATGCAGGCCATGGATCCATGATATGAAGGCTGTGCCATCAACTTATCATCAATGCATCAAGATCCCTACCCCTTGGGGGGTTGTCAAGGTTGATAGTGATCAGCAGGAGGTGAAGGAATGTTACTCATCCTCAATGAAATCCTCAACCAAGCCTAATGCAGCATAGCAATTAAAGATGCGGGCACAGGATATCGTGGAGGCTTCAGAGCAGGATGTAAAGAAAATTATCCTGGATCAGGATAATCCGGATATCTCGGTGCTCGTAGGAACCAATATCCCTCAGGATTTTGAAGAACAGTTAACTAACTTTTTAAAATGCAGGATGTTGACATTCGCGTGGAAGCATGAGGATATGACAGGCATTTCCAAAGATGTTATAACACATAAGCTCGGTATCGACAAATCATTCAAACCTATCCAACAAAAGAGAAGGAAGTTTGCTCCGGAACGAAATGTGATCATTCAGGAAGAAGTAGAGAGGCTATTGAAATCTAAAATGATCAGAGAATTCAAGTTTCCAAGATGGCTAGCAAATGTAGTCGTGGTACAGAAGAAAAATGGGAAATGGAGAGTTTGTGTAGATTACACGGACTTGAATAAAGTTTTTCCCAAAGACCCATTTCCTTTTCCTCATATTGATGCAATGGTGGATGCTACTGCCGGCCATGAGATGTTAACCTTCATGGATGCATCCTCAGGATTTCAGCAAATTCAAATGGAACCTTCGGACCAGGAGGATACTGCCTTCATGACACCAATAGGTATTTATTGTTATACTGCTATGCCTTTTGGTTTGAAGAATGCAGGTGCAACATACCAGAGATTGGTGAACATGATGTTTAAAGAGAAGCTGGGGGACACCATGGAAGTATACATCGACGATATGGTGGTAAAATCTAAGAAGGCTGAGGATCACCTCCAGGATATTAAAGGAGCATTTGATATCCTGGATCAGTATAACATGAAACTAAATCCTGCTAAGTGCCATTTTGGAGTGGGGGCAGGAAAGTTTCTAGGATACATGGTGACTAAAAGAGGAATAGAGGCAAGCCCGGAGCAGATTAAAGCTATCTTGGATATCAAATCACCTTCAAATATGAAGAATGTTCAACGGTTAACAGGGCGAGTAGCAGCATTGAACAGATTTATCTCAAGATCCTCCGAGAAATGCAAGGAATTTTATGATATCCTGAAGAAAAACAAGAAGTTCGAATGGAAAGAGAAGCATGAAGCAGCCCTGCAGGATTTGAAGCAGTATCTCTCAACTGCACCTCTATTGATGAAGCCTGAGAATGGTGAACCACTGTCCCTATACCTCGCAGTATCAGGAAATGCTGTAAGTGCCGTCCTTATAAAGGATCATGAAGGTCAGCAATATCCTGTCTATTATGTTAGTAAAAGTTTATTAGATGCTGAAACTAGATATTCACATTTAGAGAAGTTAATATTGGCTCTAGTTATGGCATCGACAAAGCTTAGAAATTACTTTGAGACACATAGGATACATGTTAAAACCAATTATCCTGTTAAAAATGTGCTTAGGAAACCTGAGATGTCAGGCAGGATGGCTAAGTGGTCAGTGAAATTAACTGCTTATGACTTAGTATACGAACCTAGAAATGCCATAAAATCATAGGCTCTAGCTGACTTTGTGGCTGATTTCAGTAGTGACATTCAGGATGAGGTAGATCTAGAAGTCCAACAATTAGGAGAATCCTCAGGATCCTGGACATTATACACTGATGGAGCATCTAATGTTAGAGGAGTAGGAATGGGAATACTACTAAAATCGCCACAGGGGGACATATTACCCCAGGCTATTAGGTGTGAATTTCCTGCTACTAATAATGAAGCAGAATATGAGGCTTTAATTGCAGGATTAGAGTTGGCTAAGAATATGAATATCAAGAATTTGCAAGTATATGTTGACTCCTTGTTAATCACTAATCATTTTAATGGATCCTATGTAGTTAAAGGTGAGAAGTTAATCGAGTACCTCGATATTCTCAAAAAATTAGCAGGATATTTCGATGTTTTTACACTTGAACAGGTACCAAGAGAAGATAATGCTGAAGCGGATTCCTTGGCAAACTTAGGATCATCAGTCAGGATACCAGAAGGAACCCAAATACCGATACTTCATATCCTGTATCCTGCTGTGGATCCCTTCAAAGCTCAGGATAAGGAGGTAACAAGCATCCAGGATCCTGGTCATGATCCTGGTAAGGATGATGAATCCTGGATGGCTCCAATCATAAGATATCTCAAGGAAGGATACATCCCAAAAAACGAAAATCCTAAGGCATTCAGGATAAAGGTATCGCGATTCACCATTATAAATAATGTTTTATATAAGAAATCTCTTGCAGGTCCATACCTGAGATGCTTGAAGGATCCTGAAACTAAGGAAGTGCTCCATGATATACATGAAGGGGGTTGTGGTAACCACACTGGGGGCAGATCATTATTCTCAAAAGTATTAAGAACATGATACTATTGGCCGACAATGAAAAAAGATGCTACAGAATATGCTCGAAGATGTGATGCATGTCAAAGGCACAGTAACATACTACATCAACCAGCTGAACCACTATATCCTATAGCTTCCCCTTGGCCATTTATGAAATGGGGGATGGACATAGTAGGGAAATTACCAAAAGCTCCGGGAGGAAAAGTCTTTATGCTGGCAATGACTGATTATTTCTCTAAGTGGGTTGAAGCTGAAGCATTTGTTCAAGTTAGAGACCAAGAAGTAGTATCCTTCATAAAGAGGAATATCCTGACCAAGTTTGGAGTACCAGCTGAAATCATTTATGACAATGGATCCCAGTTTATAAGCAAGAGGACTACCGACTTTTGCAAGAATTGGGGAGTCAAAATGATCACATCTACTCCGGTGCATCCTCAAGCAAATGGACAAGCTGAATCCTCAAACAAGATAATTGTCAACAACTTGAAGAAAAGACTAGGAGCTAAGAAAGGAAGATGGGCAGAAGAACTACCCTTTGTTTTATGGGCTGATAGAACAACGGTAAAAAATACAACTGGACAGACTCCGTTTTCCTTGGTATTTGGAACAGAAGCAGTGATCTCAACAGAAATGGTGATACCTACGGCAAGATCTATCCTCCGGGATCCTGAGCAGAATCCTGAAACTTTGTGCCAAGATTTGGACACTGTAGACGAAACAAGAGATGCAACAAGGCTAAGGATGGCAGTATATCAACAAAGGATATCCAGAGCATATAACAAGAATATAAGGACTAGAAGATTTCAAGTTGGTGATTGGGTATTAAGAAAGGCTTTTCAAAATACCACTAATCCTGCTGATGGGAAGCTGGCTCCAAAGTGGGAAGGACCATATGAGGTTGAATCAGAATCAGGAAAAGGAGCATACCGACTCAGGAGTATGGAAGGGGATATTCTACCAAGATCATGGAATGATATACGCTTAAAGATCTTTTTCAAGTAAGAATAGAATTTAATTTCTATCTCAGAATGGTATGTATTCTACCTTTTTTAAATATATTTGAATTTGTTTATTATCTTGAACCCATTACTGACTTAAGCATCGGAAGGGTGTTAGCCAAGCTAACACCCACCTTAGTTTACAATTGTTTTGCAGTATATGCTCCAGGATATAGCTCCAGGATATACACTCAGAAGAACTCGAAAGATTAGAGGATTGGCCCCCTCTCTCACGATTAAGGGATTCTGATCCCTTCACAGGTTTAAAGGTATTCACCTTTCTCTCAAATTGGATTTAAACACCCCGCCTAGAGCGCAAGTTATCCAGGGATAGTTCAAGATAGCGGGACCAGTCCATGTAAAAGTGGCTGACAATTTCGTTATTATTGGCTATATCCTAGATCCTCAAGGTATATGAGGATTGATCACCCTCTCTCACGAAAGAGTATTTTCATACTCTCTAAGGTTTGAAGGTTTTCACCTTTCTAAGTCTTGGAGTTTATACACTCCCGCCTGTAGCGCATGAAAATCAGGGTTTATCCCCAGGATATTAAGGGTTTATCCCCAGGATATTAAGGGTTTATCCCAGGATATTCAGGATTTATTCGGTAAAGCTAGAGTACGACTATGTTTACATTTCTAAGTCTTCAAATATGCTGCACACAGGGGACATACATCATACAATTTAAAGGATGAATTCAAACTTATAAATCTGCACTGGGGACATTCCTATGATGGAAAATTGGAATTGACTCTTTGGGGAATCTCTGGTATGATATCTCCTTTTTATTTAGATAACTTGAGTTTTATAGATTATGTGTTAGTATCCTGAGCAGGATATCTCTCAGGATACTCTTACGATGTGTTCCCAAGAATGTTCGAACAAAACTGTTTTCATAAATAAAATTCATGTAGTAAAGGTATAACAACAGAAATAAAGCCAAAAGAAGGTTATATTATTAACATACCAAAAGTGGTGCTTTTGGTTTCACCTCAAACCAAGGTCCATCCACCAAAAGCACGGTTAGTTCCTTACCATATTTACTTAACAGTTGAAGGTTTTGTCTCAAACTGAGACCCATCCACCTCCAACCGTTATATTGTCTAAAAGTAGAGCATACTAACGTTGATGACCAAGGGCTTCGTCCTGAAACTCAGGATCCCTCCACCTTTGGCCATTATATTGTTCAAATGCAGGAAAGGTAAAATGCAGGAAAGGTAAATTGTCTTAGGGTTACAAACTAATGATCAAATTTAAAAAAGTGGGCTCCACCCTAGGCATCAACATCCATCATCACCCACTTGAATGCCCTCACACAGGGGCATCTTCTCCAGCCTTCTCCGTCTTCTCAGCCTCAGCATCCTGAGCAGCATCCTCGCTAGCATCTGTCCCAGCATCCTTCTTATCTCCGGCCTTGTCCACCACCTCTGCTGACTTAGAGGATTCACCAGCTTCAGCAGGATATGGCACAGCCTTGCCTCCAAGCTCCTTCAGCTTTGTCACCCAGGATTCAACCGGCCAGGATGGGCACTCAAGGCCTGTCTCCTTGGCCTCATAAGCCATCTTAATGCGAGCTTGTAGCAGAGAGACGATGGCAGAGGCTTTGATTCCTTCCTGGAAAGAGGCCATGGCCTGTTCTTGTTCCATTTGGACGGTGGCCAGTTTGATCTCAGCATCCTGGGTGACCTTCTTCAGCTTGTCCTCATAATGCCGGGTCTTAACCTTAGCAATGGCCCCTTGGTCGGCAACGGTGGTCTCAAGTTGTTTGATCCTGGCCTCTTGGAACTTGTTTGTGCTGCAAGCATCGGTGTAAAGATGAAGCAGATGCTGAAGGCCCTGTACGTCAAAATTCAGGTATAAGTTAAAGTATATTAACCAGGATATCCTGTCAGGATATCCTATCATGATATGTGTGCAGGATATAGTCGCAGGATATTACCTTGTTGAGAAAGGATGTCATCGATTCTAAGGAATCAGTAAAGCTGAGTTCTTCGTATGAGAACCCCTCAGAACCCGGAGTGCTGACCTCAGAACCTTTCCTCTTCTTGGAGGTGGAAGCACGGGTTCTTGGAGTAGGCTTGGGAGCCGGGAGCGGCTTGGAGTTGGTAATAGCAGGAGTTTCTTTCTTGACATCGACTGGGGTAGGGTAGCTATCAAGCTCATCAAGATCTAGGAAGACTGGAACTTTGCTGGAGTCTGCATACAGGGAGTAAAATTCTCTCCTAAATATGTCAAATAAAAACATGTATGCAGGATATCATGCAGGATCCTTACCAGACATGTTTGCACTGGAAAGTGGACTTGGAGATGCTGGAGATGGGTTGAAACTTCTTTCAGCCTCTGGGAGGAGTCTAATAGCATCGATTCTCTTCTGTGAGTCAGCAAGGGGAGGTGCAAGTTTCCTGAAATCGGCTGTGTACAAGAAAATAAAAAAAATTTAGTACAAGATATGAAACAGGATATAAGACAGGATCATCCTTAAACCCTAAATCCTACCCTTTCTCAACCACTTCACCGGATATTCCGTTCCACCAGGGATGGAGTCTCTTTTTACAAAGAAGAACTTGGATTGCTATTTCTCCTCGTTCCTGGTGGCACGAAGTATCAGTGGATCGCCGGAGGTAGAATAGAACAAAAATCTACAGGAACCATGGCATCTAAGCCGATACGCTAGGGGGAGGTCATGAACATAAAGGTCAGGGATATGATTTCTCTTGATCTGATCAAGAACCGACAAGACTCGCCAGAGCATCGGCATTTTTTGGCTAAAACAGATTTTCGTGGTATTAAAGAAATCAGTGATGAAATCTGGAAAGGGAAACTGTAATCCTAAGGTAAAGGGAAAGGCGTTAAAAAATAACCACTCATCGGAAACCATGTCCGACCGAATTTCCCGGTCAAAGGGCCGGAACACCGTCCCTTTCGGGAAGATGCCAGAGGATTTGAGAGCCGACAAGTGAGCACTATCGAAGGAGCATATTTCTTTCTCCGGTTCTTGGAGAAGATTCTGGTGGATGAACGTGGGAGCAGAGTCACCGGAGCTTGATCTTGTTTGTCTCATGATGCCGGAATACTGGACAGAATAAAAGAGAAAGATGAGATTGAGAGAGAAATGTTTACCTTTTTTCTTCGGTAAAGGTTAAAAGAAGATGAGGATGAGAAGTTATAGGGAGGTAATGAGTAATTGTAGACTAAGCGGTTACAAGCTGTCACATCAAGGTCCAATCTCTTAATTGCCTCGTTATTCGTAAAAAATATAACCGTTAGTGCCAGGATACTAAACGGTAACATATTTTGGGGACAATTGTTATGGGTGAAATTCTGAGCCCATATCCTGGATAATATCTTAAATTATATCTTGCTTATATGATATTTGTTCATGTCCGGGATGCTGATTCAGGATATTGGTAACATCCTGAATGGTATCTTGAGGATTACTAATGGATTATGTGCAGGAGTACGAGTCCGAGCCGGTAACGTTCATGAGGACCCTTTCCCCGGAAGACTCGGTCTAAGTAGTTCAAAGAAAGACGTTGGAAGCCGCTTTACTCGCTCCATAACGTTAACTATGGAATATTCGGAAGCATCCCCCGTTTATAGGAGTTTTTGTTTACGTTTCTTAGCTATAAATATTTGGATAAATCAGATCAAATAGGACATCACAACTACACTCACTACTCTCTCGCAATTTTCACTTTCACAAAAAGCATTGTAACACTTAGCGATCTGATCAATATCCTGCACTGTATCCTGACGTTTAAAGCAATAAGAAGAACAAGGCTGTTGCGATTGTCAGCTCCCGAGGTTTTGTGCCGGCGATCTAGATTGATCAAGGGCTTTCCTCGTATATCTTGTGTCACCCCCTTTACTTTTTGCTCATAGTTTGATCGTAGATACAGCTCAATATCCTGAGCCGTATCCTGGAAACTGTTTTTACAATCAACTTAATCAGCATATTTTCAACACACTTTCTTAGCACACTACCTCACTTAACTAATTTGATCACTTAATTGCTTCGATAATTTTTGACCAAAACACTGCCTATGTTTTTCTTGACTTAGCGATTGAGCTTTGCAACTTTTCATCGTCAAAGAAATGTGTAGGAACAGGTTGTGATTTAACACAACTTTGGGAATCGTCCAAAATTCCATGTTTCACTAGGGATAAACCCATAATTTACTGGGGATAAACCCTTAATATCCTGGGGAAAAACCCTTAGTATGCTGGGGATAAACCCTTAGTATGCTGGGGATAAACCATTATTTTCGTGCGCTACAGGCGAGAGTGTATAAATTCCAAGACTTAGAAATGTGAAAACCTTTAAACCTTAGAGAGTATGAAAATACCCTTTCGTGAGAGAGGGTGATCAATCCTCATATACCTTAAGGATCCAGGATATAGCCAATAATAACGAAATTGTCAGCCACTGTCACATGAACTGGTCCCGCTATCTTGAATTATTCTCGGATAACTTGCGCTCCAGGCGGGGTGTTTAAACCCAATTCGAGAGAAAGGTGAATACCTTTAAACCTATGAAGGGATATGAATCCCTTAAACGTGAGAGAGGGGGCCAATCCTCTAATCTTTCGATTCATCTTAAGTATATATCCTGGAGTAACATCCCGAAGCATATTCTGCAAAACACCATTAAACTAAGGTGGGTGTTAGCTTGGCTAACACCCCTCCAATGCTTAAGTCAGTATAGGGTTTCACCAAATAATAAATTAAATAATCATATTAAAAGGGATTAGAATTCATACCATCCTGAGTTAGAAATTAAATTCTAAACTCACTTAAACTAGGCTTTAAGGCGTATAGCATTCCAGGATCTTGGCAACATATCCCCTTCCATATTCTTGAGTCGGTATGCTCCTTTCCCAGAATTTGATTCAATTTCATAGGGTCCTTCCCATTTTGGAGCTAATTTTCCATCAGCAGGGTTGGTTGTATTTTGGAAAGCTTTCATCAACACCCAATCTCCAACTTGAAATCTTCTAGTCCTTAAGTTCTTGTTATATGATTTGGATATCCTCTGTTGATATGTTGCCATCCTTAGCTTTGCTACATCTCTTGTTTCATCAACAATATCCAACTCTTGACATAAGGCTTCAGGATTTGGCTCAGGATCCCGGAGGCTTGATTTGGCTGTAGGTATCACCATTTCTGTCGGGATCACTGCTTCTGCCCCAAACACTAAGGAAAATGGGGTTTAACCGGTAGTATTCTTCATAGTTGTCCTATCAGCCCACAGGACAAATGGTAGTTCTTCTACCCATCTTCCTTTTTTAGCACCTAACCTCTTCTTCAAATTGTTGACAATTATCTTGATTGAGGATTCTACTTGTCCGTTTGCTTTAGGATGTACTGGAGTTGATGTGATCATCTTGATTCCCCAAATTTTCCAAAAATCAGTAGTTCTTTTGTTGATGAACTGAGAACCGTTTTCACAAATTATCTCAGCTGGCACTCCCAACCTTGTTAGGATATTTCTCTTTATGAAGGATACCACTTCTTGATCCCTGACTTGGACAAAGGCTTCGGCTTTGACCCACTTGGAGAAATAATCTGTCATTGCCAGCATAAAAACTTTTCCTCCTGGAGCTTTTGGGAGTTTCTCCGCTATATCCATACCCCATTTCATGAATGGCCAAGGGGAAACGATAGGATATAATGGCTTAGCAGGCTGATGTAATATATTGCTGTGCCTCTGACATGTATCACATCTTCGAGAGTATTCTGCAACATCCTTCCTCATAGTCAGCCAGTAGTATCCCATTCTTAACACCTTTGAGAACAATGATCTGCCCCCAGTATGGTTGCCACAGTCTCCTTCATGTATATCCTGAAGTACCTCCTTGGTTTCAGGATCCTCCAAGCATCTAAGGTATGGACCTGCAAGAGACTTCTTATACAAACATTATTTATAATAGTGAAACGAGATACCTTCATCCTGAAAGCCTTAGGATTCTCATCCTTTGGGATGTCTCCTTCTTTGAGATATTTCATAATTGGGGTCGTCCAGGATTTAGGATCCTCTTCAGGATATTCATCACCAGGATCCCGGACACTTGCTACTTCCTTATCCTGAGACTTGAAGAGTTTCATCGCAGGATACAGAATATGTAGTATTTGTATTTGAGTTCCTTCCAGTATCCTGACTGCAGATCCCAAATTTGCCAGAGCATCTGCCTCAGCATTATCCTCTCTTGGTACCTGTTCAAGTGTAAAAACTTCGAAATATCCTGCTAATTTGTGGACAATTTGAAGATATTCAATTAACCTTTCACCTTTAACTGCATAGGATCCACTGAAATGGTTAGTGATCAACAAGGAATCAACATACACTTGCAAACATTTAATACTCATGTTCCTAGCCAATTCTAATCCTGCAATCAGAGCTTCATATTCTGCTTCATTATTGGTAGCCGGGAATTCACATCTAATAGCCTGGGGTAATATGTCCCCATGTGGCGATTTTAGTAGTATACCTAATCCTACATCTCTTACATTAGATGCACCATCAGTATATAATGTCCAGGACCCTGAAGTTTCTCCTAGTTGTTGCACTTCTAGGTCTACTTCATTTTGAATGTCACTACTGAAATCAACCACAAAGTCTGCTAGAGCCTGAGACTTTATAGCATTTCTAGGTTCATATACTAAAGCATAGGCGCTTAACTTTACGGACCACTTAGCCATCCTACCCGACATCTCAGGTTTCCTAAGCACATTTTTAACAGGATAATTAGTTTTAGGCAAATTGGATTTAAATAATCCCAACTCACTGTTATTGGCCAATAATAATCCCAACTCATTTAATCACCAATAATAATCCGAACTATTCACTTTTGTTTGTAAAATACTCCCAGTTAAAAAAACACTAACTAGGTTAAAAAATTGCTGATGTGGCGGGTGATGTGGCAGTTGATGTGGCATTTTTTGATGATGTGGCCGCTGATGTGGCAGTCTACGTGGCATTTTTGATGACGTGGCAACTGATGTGGCAGGTGACGTGGCATGTCACATCAGCAATTTTTTAACCTAGTTAGTGTTTTTTTAACTGGGAGTATTTTACAAACAAAAGTGAATAGTTCGGATTATTATTGGTGATTAAATGAGTTGGGATTATTATTGGCTAATAACAGTGAGTTGGGATTATTTAAATCCAATTTGCCTTAGTTTTAACATGAATCCTATGTGTCTCAAAATAATGTCTAAGCTTAGTTGATGCCATAACTAGGGCTAATATCAATTTTTCTAAATGTGAATATCTAGTTTCAGCATCTAACAAACTTTTACTGACATAATAAACAGGATACTGCTAACCTTCAAGATCCTTTACCAGAATGACACTTACTGCACTTCCTGATACTGCAAGATACAGGTGTTTTGGTCAAAAATTACCTAAGCAATTAAGTGATTAAATTAGTTTTGTGAGGTAGTGTGCTAGTAATACTTTGTGAAAAATATGTTGGTTTGTTAGTTTGCAAAAACAGTTATCAGGATACGGCTCAGGATATCGAGCTGTATCTATAATCAAACAATAAGCAAAAATGTAAAGGTTGACACGTGATATACGAGGAAACCCTTGATCAATCTAGATCTCCGGTATAAAACCTCGGGAGCTGACAATCGTCGGCTGCCTTGTTCTTCTTATTGCTTGAATAACCAGGATACAGTGCAGGATATGATGCGGATCAACTAAGTGTTACAATGTAAATTCGATACAAGTGTAAGTGTATTGTGAGTGTTTGCAGGTAGAGAGAAAGAGTGTACGAGAGATTGTGTGAAAAGATTGTGTGTTCTTACTGATCCGATCATTCCTTTATATAGTAAAAGGAAATAACTAACTATGCTAAAAATCTGGGATATTAAGCTAAAAATCCGGGATACTTGGAATATGCCCTTCTGAACGTTAGGGATTGTTTCAACTCGTTTTCCACTCGCATATTAACTATAACTCTGGGATTTAAGCTCCTATAACCGTTACAACATTAATAGCATTGACCAATCATCCATAACTCCCATAAAATACGCCTTTCTTCAATGCTGACCGTTAAAAGAGCTATTCTTCCGCCATCAACGTCCTTATCCTAACCAATTTGAGCGGGTCTTCAGGATGACTTGGTCCTCATGAACGTTAGTCCCTTGTAACCAACGTTTAAATGCAAATTGTTAGTAATAGTCAGGATACTGCCTCAGGATGTTACCAATATCCTGGTTCGGTATCCTGATCGTAATCTGCTATCATAAAATCAAGATATAGTGTCAGGATATGGGCTCAGAATTTCACCCATAACAATTGTCCCAAAAAATATAACTGTTGGATATCCTGATTCCAACGGATATATTTTTTTAGTCATTCCAACACGTCTGGTAAGGATATCTGTTTCGAACATTCCTTGAGGAGCTTGACAGCTACCCCAAGCCTGTCCTAATGAAAAAAGGAGCCATCTGTTACCACCAGCCCTAAGCCCTCTGGTGCTGCTACCGAAGGTTTCTCTTATGATGACCTTGGCTTCATGGAATCCATCGAGCCCATGACCTCCTTCCCTAATAAAGTAAATATCCAGATCCTGTATCCCGTACGCATATACTGAACCTGTATCCTGGTTTGTTTACCTGTATTTTTTAGGGTCTAAATCATCTGGTCGTCTTGCACTTAGAACAATTTTAATTTCCTGCAAGTAGAATAGTTTGACAGCTGAAGGTGGAGGGATCCTGTGTTTTCAGGACGAAGCCTTCAACTGTTTATGTAAATATGCTTTAAAAACTTAATTGTGTTCTTGGTGGATGGATCTCTTTTTGAGATGAAACCAAGAATACAATCTATTGGACCAATAATTATAAACTAACCTTTTAGCCTTATTTGTTATGTTTTGTTTTTATTTTGAAAGGTATGTTTTGAATATCCGGATCAAATATCCTGGTCAGGATACTGATGAAATGTTTAATACTCTTGTCATCAAAATGTTAGACAAAACTTGGTTGAATATGACTTTTTAGAAAACTTGGATCATTTAGATAAGGTTTTCAAGACTTGAAAAATAATAAATCATACCAGAAACACTTAGGCAATAATTTCCAACCTCAACCTTTGAATCCTTTGCAATGTCCCCGGCATGGATGTCCCCTGTCTGTGTAGGATATTGCATCAGTGCATGACATGCTTGAGTATTTCTTCACTTAGTGATTAAACTTCGTAGCTTTTTATCCACAAAAGAACGTGTGTAATCACACCTAGTCATATCTTTGCAATCTTGTCAAAAACTTTAGTTTTACGGGGGATAAACCCTTAATGTACTGGGGATAAACGCTTAATATGCTGGGGATAAACCCTTAATATCCTGGGGATAAACCCTTGTTTTCGTGCGCTACAGGCGGGAGTGTATATCCTCCAAGACTTAGAAAGGTGAAAACCTTTAAACCTTAGAGAGTATGAAAATACCCTTTCGCGAGAGAGGGTGATCAATCCTTATATACCTTTAGGATCCAGGATATAGCCAACAATAACGAAATTGTCAGCCACTTTTACATGGACTGGTCCCGCTATCTTGAACTATTCCTGGATAACTTGCGCTCCAGGCGGGGTGTTTAAACCCAATTCAGGAGAAAGGTGAATACCTTTAAACCTGTGAAGGGATCAGGATCCCTTAAACGTGAGAGAGGGGGCCAATCCTCTAATCTTTCGAAGTATCCTGAGTGTGTATCCTAGAGCTATATCCCGAAGCATATACTGCAAAACACCTTCAAACTAAGGTGGGTGTTAGCTTGGCTAACACCCCTCCGATGCTTAAGTCAGTATTGGGTTCAATAGAATAAACAATATCAAATATATTAAAAGAGATAGAATTTATACCATTACGAGTTAGAAATTAAATTCTTAACTCACTTGAAATAGAGATTTAGATGTATAGCATTCCAGGATCTTGGTAGCATATCCCCCTCCATATTCTTGAGTCGGTATGCTCCTTTCCCCTATTCTGATTCAATCTCATAAGGTCCTTCCCACTTTGGAGCTAACTTTCCATCAGCAGGATTAGTAGTATTCTGAAAAGCCTTCCTTAGTACCCAATCTCCAACTTGAAACCTTCTAGTCCTTAGATTCTTGTTATATGCTCTGGATATCCTCTGTTGATATGCTGCCATTCTCAACTTTGCCGCATCCCTTGTCTCATCAATAGTATCAAATTCTTGACATAGGGCTTCAGGATTCTTCTCAGGATCCCGGAGGTTGGATCTTGCTATAGGTATCACCATCTCTGTCAGGATTACTGCCTCTGCTCCAAATACTAAGGAAAATGGGGTTTGACCAGTAGCATTCTTCACAGTTGTTCTATCAGCCCATAGGACAAATGGTAGTTCTTCTGCCCATTTTCCTTTTTTGGCACCTAACCTCTTCTTTAAGTTGTTGACGATTATCTTGTTCGAGGATTCTGCTTGTCCATTTGCTTGAGGATGCACTGGTGTTGACGTGACCATCTTAATTCCCCAACTTTTGAAAAAATCAGTAGTTCTTTTGCTGATGAACTGAGAGCCGTTATCATAAATTATCTCAGCTGGTACCCCAAATCTTGTCAGGATATTCCTCTTTATGAAGGATACCACTTATTGATCTCTAACTTAGACAAAGGCTTCTGCTTCAACCCACTTGGAGAAATAATCCGTCATTGCCAACATGAAAACCTTTCCTCCTGGATCCTTTGGAAGCTTTCCTACTATATCCATACCCCATTTCATAAACGGCCAAGGGGATACGATAGGATATAATGGTTCTGCAGGCTGATGCAGGATGTTGCCGTGTCTTTGACATGCATCACATTTCCGAGCATACTCCGCGGCATCCTTTCTCATGGTCGGCCAGTAATATCCTGTTCTCAACACCTTCGAGAACAGAGATCTGCCCCCAGTATGGTTGCCACAGTCTCCTTCGTGTATATCCTGAAGTACCTCCTTGGTTTCAGGATCTTCCAAGCACCTTAGGTACGGACCTGCAAGGGATTTCTTATACAAAATATTATTTATAATAGTAAAACGAGATACCTTCATCCTAAAAGCCTTAGGATTTGCATCCTTTGGGATATCTCCTTCTTGAAGAAACTTCACAATTGGATTCATCCAGGATTCAGGATCCTTCTCGGGATATCCATCACCAGGATCCTGGATACATGCTACTTCTTTATCCGGAGATTTGAAATCTTCCATTGCAGGATACAAGATGTGCATTATTGGTATCTGAGTTCCCTCCGGTATCCTGACAGTAGATCCTAAGTTTGCTAGAGCGTCAGCTTCAGCATTCTTTTCTCTTGGTACCTGTTCAAGTGTAAAAATTTCAAAATATCCTGCTAATTTTTTAACAATTTCAAGATATTCAGCTAACTTTTCACCTTTTACTGCATAAGATCCATTGAAATGGTTAGTAATCAACAAGGAATCAACATATACTTGTAAATATCTAATATTCATATTTCTAGCCAATTCTAATCCTGCAATTAAAGCCTCATATTCTGCTTCATTATTGGTAGCAGAAAATTCACATTTAATAGCCTGGGGTAATATGTCCCCCTGTGGTGATTTTAGTAGCATCCCTAATCCTACACCTCTTATGTTGGATGCACCATCAGTATGTAATATCCAAAATTCTGAACTTTCACCTAGTTGTTGTACTTCTAGGTCGGCTTTATCTTGAATATCACTACTAAAATCAGCCACAAAATCTGCTAGAGCCTGAGACTTTATAGCATTTCTAGGTTCATATACTAGATCATAGGCACTGAACTTTACTTACCATTTAGCCATTCTACCCGACATCTCAGGTTTCCTAAGCACATTTTTAACAGGATAATTAGTTTTAACATGAATCCTATGTGTCTCAAAATAATGTCTAAGCTTTGTCGATGCCATAACTAGAGCCAATATCAATTTTTCTAAGTGAGAATATCTAGTTTCAGCATCTAACAAACTTTTACTAACATAATAGACAGGATACTGCTGACCTTCATGATCTTTTACCAAAACGGCACTTACTGCATTCCCAGATACTGCAAGATACAGGGATAATGGTTCACCATCCTCGGGCTTCATCAATAGAGGTGCAGTTGAAAGATATTGCTTCAATTCCTGTAAGGCTGCTTCATGCTTCTCTCCCCATTCAAATCTCTTATTCTTTTTCAGGATATCATAGAATTCCTTGCATTTCTCTGAGGATCTTGAAATAAACCTGTTCAACGCCGCTACTCGTCCTGTTAATCTTTGCACATCTTTCATGTTGGTTGGTGATTTGATATCCAGGATAGCTTTGATCTGTTCCGGGCTTGCTTCTATTCCCCTTTTAGTCACCATATATCCTAAAAACTTTCCTGCCCCCACTCCAAAATAACACTTGGCAGGATTTAGTTTCATATTGTACCGGTCCAGGATATCAAATGCTCCTTCAATATCCTGGAGATGATCCTCAGCTTTCTTGGACTTTACCACCATATCATCAATGTATACCTCCATGGTGTCCCCCAGTTTGTCTTTAAACATCATGTTCACCAATCTCTGGTATATTGCACCTGCATTTTTCAAACCGAATGGCATAGCAGTATAACAGTAAATACCTGTTGGTGTCATGAAAGCAGTATCCTCCTGGTCTGAAGGTTCCATTTGGATCTGCTGAAATCCTGAGGATGCATCCATAAAAGTTAGCATTTCATGACCGGCAGTTGTATCCACCATCGAGTCTATGTGAGGCAGGGGGAATGGGTCTTTAGGACACTCTTTGTTCAAGTCTGTGTTGTTATGGGCCATTTTCTGAGCGTATATATCCTGACTAATATCCTGCTTTTGATTGTTTACTTGTGATCAGGATACCGGGTCAGGGTATTGGTAACATCCTGGGCGATATCCTGGTGTTAACTAAATTGACCATGTGCAGGTTAGAGGTTGTGGGTTACTAACGGTCAGATGGACTTCTTTTCCTTGAGACTTGGGCAAATCTGTTATATGAGAGACGTTGAACCCGAAAGACCAGGTCTACAACGTTCAAGTGGGGAATATCCGCTGGATCCCGGTTTATTAGGGTAGTTTGTTGCATTTCTTTTACTATAAATAGATGGGGCAGATCAGATTAAGGCACGCAACTTTTACACACACACTCTTTCGCACACTTTTACTCTCTAGCTTCTAGCAAACACTATACATAAACACTTGTACTTGAATTACATTGTAACACATAGTTGATCCGCACCACATCTTGCACTGTATCCTGATATTTGAAGCAATAGAAGAACAAGGCAGCTGCGATTGTCAGCTCCCGAGGTTTTGTGCCGGTGATCTAGATTGATTAAGGGCTTTCCTCGTACATCACGTGTCAACCTTTACTTTTTAGCTCATTGTTTGATCATAAATACAGCTCTATATCCTGAGCCGTATCCTGAAACTGTTTTTGCAAATAAATTGATTAACATATTTTTCACACATATTTCTAGCACACTACCTCACTTAACTAATTTGATCACTTAATTGCTTCGGTAATTTTTGACCAAAACAATTTGGCGCCCACCGTGGGGCAAGTGGTGCTATTTTTGCTAAAAACTTTAGTAAAATCATTACTCGGTTTTCTATTGTCAAAACTTTTTGCTACATTGTTTTCAATGGCCTCGAGATCAAACATGAGCTCTTCCACCATGTCTGCTATAACCTCTGCAACAATTGGTTCGGTGCTTCCACCTCCTCCTCCACGAATGCAAACTTCTTCACACGGAACTGAAAGTCATGTGGCTCGGGATGTTATTCCCGCTCCCAGTACCCAGGGATCTGCTCCTGTTTTGGCTTCTAATGATGAAATTCTGAATTTGTTTGGTAGTGTACAGGAATAGATGAGGCAGTAGCAGGAAACTAATTGGATGCTGATGAGAGAGATACAACTCTTGAAATCCAGCCCAAGTAGACCTGTTGAAGAAACTGTCACTCCTTTGCAGCCTAGAGCTTTGAACTTCAGTTCTGCAGTTTACACTGAAGATAACCGGGGGAATATCGTGCCAAGCCATTCTCAGAATCATACTCCTGAGATACCCTCCTCGATCAGGATGTCAACTGTGAGGAGCTCAGGATATGCTTCGGGATGTGGCCAGAATCCTCAGACCGGTAACGTGTCAAATAATAATATTTTTGCTACTAACAACAATGGGTCTTTGCAGGATGCAGGTATGACGTCAACATTTACTAGGGAGCTTCAGAAATTGAAGGACATGATATCTAGTGTACCTGGAGTGGTCCAGCCAATTCTGGAAGTATCCCAAGACAGCCACAGGATATCCCGCTTTGCATATCCTATCTGTGATGCTGAAATCCCGAAGAGATTTCAGACCCCCAACATGAAACTGTATGATGGGACTACGGATCCTGAAGAGCATATTGCCGAGTATAGGGAAAGAATGGAGATTAACCCTATCCCTCCGGAACTCAAGGAAGCATGCTTGTGCAAGGGTTTCGGTTCTACCTTGACAGGGTCGGCCTTAAAGTGGCTGTTAAATGTTCCTCCTCACTCAATTACTTCGTTTGCTCATTTGGTTAATTTATTTAATAGTCAGTTTTCTTGCAGCCGGAGTTTTGAGAAACTAACCAGTGATCTTTACAGGATAACTCAAGGACCTCAGGAATCCTTGAGGGATTACATGAACAAGTTTAGTCGGGAATCCTTGGATATCCCACATCTTGATGTTGCAATAGCGGTGCAGGCTTTTAAGATGGGGTTACAAAAGGATTCTCAGTTTTATCAGGATCTTGTAATGAATCCCCGCAGGAATCTCGACGAAGCTCGTAATAGGGCCTTGAGATATATTCGCTTGGAAGATGACAGAAAGATGCAAGAGAGGATGAATTCTACCTCAACCTATGAATCAACCAACAGGAAATCAGAATCCTCGTATAAACCATATCGCTCTAAGCCATATGGCAGAAATGACAACAAGAAAGTGAATGCTGTTGAAGAAGAGGATCCTGAAGAATATCCTGAATTATCTGAATACTGCTTTTCTGTTAACATACCTGAGTTAATGTATACTATGCAGGGTTTAGGAGACAAAGCTAGGTGGCCTCGAAAGAATCAATAAAAAGCTGATTGGAAGGATAAATCCAAATGGTGTGCCTTCCATGAGGATTTTGGACATGTGACCGAGGATTGCATTGCTCTAAGGAAAGAAATAAGCTACCTATTGAGCAAGGGGTATCTGAAGGATTTGCTGGGAAGAAAGAAGAATAAAGGGCAGGATCCTGAGAAGGATCCTGAACGAGCAACATCACCCCCAGCAGATGCCAAAATAATTAACTTTATTTCAGGAGGATCCGACATTTGTGGGACTTCGTATTCTGCGGCCAAGAGACATGCAAAGGAGGCTAAGACTAAAAGGGGAGACAAACCAGCTAGGATGACTACCCTTACAACTGATAAAGTGATCACTTTCGACAGTGATGACAGTGATACTGTGCAGGATCCTCACCATGATGCTCTCGTAATAACATTATATGTTGGTAACCATTTTGTACGCAGGATATTAGTGGATAATGGCAGCTCTGTCAACATAGTTCAGCTGGAAACATTGAAGAGGATGAATGTATCTCCGATGGACATTACTTAGAAATCCACAGTGCTCGTTGGCTTCAGTGGGGAAGCTAGGAATACCGTAGGGGAGATAAAGTTACCAGTATATGTTGAAGGGGTCAACTCGATACAACGTTTCTATGTGATGGACTCCCTATGCTGCTATAACATCATACTAGGCAGGCCATGGATCCATGATATGAAGGCTGTGCCATCGACTTATCATCAGTGCATCAAGATCCCTACCCCTTGGGGGGTTGTCAAGGTTGATATTGATCAGCAGGAGGCGAAGGAATGCTACTCATCCTCAATGAAATCCTCAACCAAGCCTAATGCGGCATAGCAATTAAAGATGCGGGCCCAGGATATCATGGAGGCTTCGGAGCAGGATGTAAAGAAAGTTATCCTGGATCAGGATAATCCAGATATCTCGGTGCTCGTAGGAACCAATATCCCTCAGGATATTGAAAATCAATTGATTAATTTTTTGAAATGCAGGATGTCAACATTCGCATGGAAGCACGAGGATATGACAGGTATATCCAAGGATATTATAACACATAAGCTTGGTATTGACAGGTCATTCAAGCCGGTCCAACAAAAGAGAAGAAAATTTGCTCCGGAGCGAAATGTGATCATCCAAGAGGAAGTTGAAAGACTATTAAGGAGCAAGATGATTAGAGAAGTGAAGTTTCCTAGATGGCTTGCGAATGTAGTCGTGGTACAAAAGAAAAATGGGAAATGGAGAGTTTGTGTAGATTACACAGACTTAAACAAAGCATGTCCTAAAGACCCGTTTCCTCTACCTCATATTGATTCAATGGTAGATGCTACCGCCGGCCACGAGATGTTAACCTTCATGGATGCCTCTTCAGGATTTCAGCAAATCCAAATGGAACCCTCTGATCAGGAGGATACTGCTTTCATGACACCCACAGGTATTTATTGTTATACTGCTATGCCCTTTGGTTTGAAAAATGCAGGTGCAACATACCAGAGGTTGGTAAACATGATGTTTAAAGACAAGCTGGGGGACACCATGGAGGTATATATTGACGATATGGTGGTGAAATCTAAAAAGGCGGAGGGTCACCTCCAGGATATTAAGGGAGCGTTTGATATCCTGGATCAGTATAACATGAAACTGAATCCTGCTAAGTGCCATTTCGGAGTAGGGGCAGGAAAGTTTCTAGGATATATGGTGACCAAAAGAGGCATAGAGGCAAGCCCGGAGCAGATCAAAGCTATTCTGGATATAAAATCACCTTCGAATATGCAGGATGTTCAACGGTTAACAGGCCGAGTAGCAGCATTGAACAGATTTATTTCAAGATCCTCGGAAAAATGAAAGGAATTTTATGATATCCTCAAGAAGAATAAGAAGTTCGAATGGGGAGCAAAGCATGAAGCAGCCTTGCAGGATTTGAAGCGATATCTCTCAACTGCACCACTATTGATGAAGCCTGAAAATGGTGAACCACTATCCCTATACCTCGCTGTATCAGGGAATGCTGTAAGTGCCGTTCTTATAAAGGACCATGAAGGTCAGCAATATCCTGTCTATTATGTTAGTAAAAGTTTATTAGATGCTGAAACTAGATATTCTCATCTAGAAAAATTGATATTAGCCCTAGTTATGGCATCAACGAAACTTAGACATTATTTTGAGACACATAGGATTGACGTTAAAACCAATTATCCTGTTAAAAACGTGCTTAGGAAACCCGAGATGTCGGGTAGGATGGCTAAGTGGTCAGTAAAATTAAGTGCTTATGACTTAGTATATGAGTCTAGAAATGCCATAAAGTCTCAGGCTTTAGCTGACTTTGTGGCTGATTTCAGTAGTGACATTCAAAATGAAGTAGACTTAGAAGTACAGCGGCTAGGAGAAAACATAGAATGCTGGACATTGTATACTGATGGTGCATCTAACGTAAGAGGTGTAGGTCTAGGTATACTACTAAAATCGCCACAGGGGGACATATTACCCCAGGCTATTAGGTGTGAATTTCTTGCTACTAATAATGAGGCAGAATATGAAGCTTTGATTGCAGGATTAGAGTTGGCTAAAAATATGAGTATCAAGAATTTGCAAGTATATGTTGATTCTTTGTTAATCACTAATCATTTTAATGGAATCTATGCAGTTAAAGGAGAGAAGTTAATCGAGTATCTCGAAATTCTCAAAAAATTAGCAGGATATTTCGATATTTTTACACTTGAACAGGTACCAAGAGAGGAAAATGCTGAAGCTGATGCCTTGGCAAATCTGGGATCATCGGTCAGGATATCGGAAGGAACCCGAATACCAATATTACATATCCTATATCCTGCGACGAATCCTCAGGATAAGGAAGTAATAAGTATTCAGGATCCTGATGATGAGTATCCCGAGGAGGATCCTAAGTCCTGGACGGCTCCAATCATGAGATATCTCAAGGAAGGACACATTCCAAAGAATGAGAATCCTAAAGCCTTTAGAATGAAGGTATCACGATTCACTATTATAAATGATGTTTTGTATAAGAAATCTCTTACAGGACCATATCTGAGGTGCTTGGAGGATCCCGAAACTAAAGAAGTACTTCAGGATATACACGAAGGGGATTGTGGTAACCATACTGGGGGCAGATCATTATTCTCAAAAGTATTAAGGACGGGATATTATTGGCCGACGATGAGGAAAGATGCCACAGAATATGCTCAAAGATGTGACGCATGTCAAAGACATAGTAACATATTACATCAGCCTGCTGAACCGCTGTATGCTATTGTTTCTCCTTGGCCGTTCATGAAATGGGGTATGGATATAGTGGGAAAGCTTCCAAAGGCTCCAGGAGGAAAGGTTTTCATGTTGGCAATGACGGATTATTTCTCCAAGTGGGTTGAAGCAGAAGCATTTGTTCAAGTTAGAAATCAAGAAGTGGTATCCTTCATAAAAAGGAATATCCTGACTAGGTTTGGAGTACCAGCTGAGATAATTTGTGACAATGGATCTCAATTTATAAGTAAAAGGACTACTGACTTTTGCAAGAGTTGGGGAATCAAAATGATCACGTCTACCCCGGTACATCCTCAAGCGAATGGACAAGCAGAATCCTCGAACAAGATAATTGTCAACAACTTGAAAAAGAGACTAGGGGCTAAGAAAGGAAGATGGGCAGAAGAATTACCCTTTGTTCTATGGGCTGATAGGACAACGGTGAAGAGTGCAACTGGCCAAACCCCGTTTTCCTTGGTGTTTGGAGCAGAAGCGGTGATCCCGACAGAAATGGTGATACCTACAGCGAGATCCAACCTCAGGGATCCTGAGCAGAATCCTGAAGTCCTATGCCAGGAACTGGATACTATTGATGAGACAAGGGACGCTGCAGGGCTAAGGATGGCAGCATATCAACAGAGGATATCTAAAGCATATAACAAGAATATAAGGACTAGAAGATTTCAGGTTAGAGATTGGGTATTAAGAAAAGCTTTTCAGAATACTACTAATCCTGCTGATGGAAAGTTGGCTCCGAAATGGGAAGGACCCTATGAGGTTGAATCAGAATCAGGAAAAGGAGCATACCGACTCAAGAATATGGAGGGAGATATGCTACCGAGATCCTGGAATGCTATACATCTAAAGCTCTATTTTAAGTGAGTATGGAATTCAAATTCTGACTCAGGGTGGTATGGATTCTGTCTCTTTTATTAAACTTTGATATTATTTACTATTTTGAACCCATCACTAACTTAAGCATCGGAGGGGTGTTAGCCAGCCTAACACCCACCTTAGCTTACGATTGTTTTTCTGTATATGCTTCGGGATGTAGCACCAAGATATGCATTCATGATACTTCGAAAGATTAGAGGATTGGTCCCCTCTCTCACGTCTAAGGGATCCTGATCCCTTCACAGGTTTAAAGGTATTCACCTTTCTTCCGAATTGGGTTTAAACACCCCGCCTGGAGCGCAAGTTATTCGGGAATAGTTCAAGGTGGTGGGACCAGTTCATGTAAAAGTGGCTGACAATTTCGTTACTATTGGCTATATCCTGAATCCTTAAGGTATATGAGGATTGATCACCCTCTTTCACGAAAGGGTATTTTCATACTCTCTAAGGTTTAAAGGTTTTCACCTTTCTAAGTCTTGGAGTTTATACACTCCCGCTTGTAGCGCACGAAAATTTGGGATTTTCCCCAGGGTACAAAGGATTTACTCCAGTATATTTTGGGTTTTACCCCTGTAACACAAAAAATTGTCTATACAATTGGAACTAGTGTTCAAAAATTTTCTAAGTCTTTAAGGACTTCATGCACAGGGGACATTCCATCTAAAGCAATTGGATTAAAGTTGAGCTAAGTGTCTCGAACTGGGGACATCTTAGTAGGAGAAGTCACAAAAGGGGTTGGAGTTTAATACTGGGGCTACACTCAATTCCTGGTATGATCTTTCCTTTGTGAACCTTAAATGAATTGTTTAACTCTGATTAAGGATATATCTTTAGGATATGTCTTCGAAATGTGTTTTTGGAATACGTTTCGGGATATTTCATTGAAATATTTGATTTGAAAATGAAAACCCTGATCAAACAGGTATTATCAAAACAGGTTTTAGAAAATGGGCTATCTTTTATTCTTTAGAAGTTTTGTCTGAAATTAATTGGATTTTTAGAAATTTTTTCTGAAAAAGGTTTTCATAATATATTACTGAGTATATTAATCAGGATATGAGAACAGTAGCAAGCCAATTGAAAGATAAGATTATTTGAAATAAGCAATACCAGTTGATAACCGAAGGTTTCATCATAAAACCTAGGACCCATCCACCTTCGGCTATCAAGTTGTTTTAATACAGAAATAGAAACTGTTCATAGGACAAGAAGTAAAATTGTTCAAACATAAGCATAACTCGCAAATTTAAAGAAAATAAGTTTTAGGAGGCAGCGCCTTCTTCGTTCATGATATTTTCAGCAGCATCCGTCTCGGGATCAGCCTTAGTATCCCTCTCAGCACCAGTTGGTTCTTTGACTGCTTTTGGAGACCCTTCAGCTGCAGGTTTAGTAGAAGTGCCGCCGAGACACCTTGGCTTTGTTTCCCAGGCATTGACGTCCCAAGAAGGGCATTCGAAGCCCAGTGCTTTGGCTTCATGGGCCATCTTTAGCTTGGCCTGGAGGAGGGAAGCGACGACGGAACTTTTAAGGCTTTCCCGGTAGCTGACCATATCCCGTTCATGTTGAGCGTGGGCAGCATCAAGATCGGCTTGGGCCTGGAGAGCAGCTTTGTTGAGAGCGGTCTGGTGTTCTTGGGTCATAGCCTTGAACTTCTCCTCGTAGTGCCGAGATTTGGCGGCTGCAATCGTGCCCTGATCGGAGATGGTAACCTCTGTTTTCTTCAACTTGGATTCGAGCGTCTTGTTGAGCCCACAGGATTCTTGATATAGATGAACCAGACGTTCAAGACCCTGCAAAAATAAGAGGACAAGTATTGGTTTTAATAAATACTTATAAGTGGTATAAGCTGCAGGATATGGCTCAAGGATACTAACCTGGTTGAGAAAAGAAGTCATAAATTCGCTTGCTTCGATGAACCCGTGATTCTCATAGGGGAATGTATCAGAGATGACGGGGGAATCGGGCTCTTTCCTTTTACGAGAGCTTGAACTCCTGGGCTTGGTAGCTGGCGAAGGTTTGGGAATGACGATGGCCTTGGAACTGCTGGGCTTGGATGAGGCCGTGGCCTTGGGACTAGGTTCCTTCTTGATCTGGACCTGATCGGAATAACTGTCCAGCTCGTCGAGGTCAAAGACTTCAGGGATCTTGGCTGGTGCTGCGTAAAGGGAAAAGTCTTACATCTTTATTACCCTTCATTATATTATATTGCGCTAATTAATTATTTCAAAAGTAATCCTTACCAGACATTTCAGATGATGAGTATTGACTGGAACTCGGGATATGTGTGGTGAAACTCCTGTCACTTGCAGGTAATTGATAAACTATTTTGATTCTTTTTTCTGATTCCGCAGTAGGGGGAGCTACTTCTTTAAAATTCACTGCAAAAGGATTAAATAAGAGGATATTAGCAAAAGATAAAAGTCTAAAGGTACGTGGGAACATTCATGATCCTACCGGTGGTTAACCACTCCACCGGAAGGCTAGCACCCTTATCAATGGAGTCTCGTTTGACGAAGAAGAACTTGCGTTGCCATTCGTCTTCGTTTTTGGTGGCTTTAAGAATAAGGGGTTTGTTGGAAGTCGAAAAAAGCAAAAACCGGCTAGAACCGTGGGATCGGAGGCGGTAAGCGATTGGCATATCTTCGATACAAAGGTCGGGACAGTGAAGGTTTTTAATTTGGTTGAGTACGATTAATACCCTCCAGACCATGGGCATGGTTTGGGCAAAGGAAATACCGGTAGTCCGGAAGAATTGCATCATAAATTCGGGAAAAGGGTAACGAAGACCTAACGAGAAAGGGTACGCCGGGAAGCAAACCCAATCAGCAGAAGAAACGTCCGATCGAATTGACCGATCAAATGGTCTAAAGACCGTGCCATCAGGGAAAGCACCGGAAGCTCTCAAAGCCGCAATGTCTGCGTTATCAAAAGCACAGACCTCCTTCTCGGGATTTTTAAGAAGATTCTGCTGAATGAAGGTCTCGGATGATTCGCCGGTTTGAGAATAAGTTCTGGCAGCCATTGCAAGTAAAGGAAAAGAGATTGACAGGAAATGAATAAGAAGGAGGGAATTACCTGGAGACTCCGTTGGAGATATCTGCTTTTCAAACAAGAAGAGAGAAGATATAGGAGCATTATAGATCTCCATCGAGTTAAAAGCGCGTTGGAAGTTATGGTGTAATCTTGACCGTCGTCTCAATTTAGTTGCCTTGATTTACGAGATAGAATTTTTAAAATATATCCGTTGGATTGGTATACCAACAGATATATTTGGGGACAATTGTTATGGGCCATTTTATGAGCGTATATATCCTGACTAATATCCTGCTTTTGATTGTTTACTTGTGATCAGGATACCGGGTGAGGGTATTGGTAACATCCTGGACGATATCCTGGTGTTAACTAAATTGACCATGTGCAGGTTAGAGGCTGTGGGTTACTAACGGTCAGATGGACTTCTTCTCCTTGAGACTCGGGCAAATCTGTTATATGAGAGACGTTGAACCCGAAAGACCAGGTCTACAACGTTCAAGTGGGGAATATCCGCTGGATCCCGGTTTATTAGGGTAGTTTGTTGTATTTCTTTTACTATAAATAGATGGGGCGGATCAGATTAAGGCACGCAACTTTTACACACACACTCTTTCGCACACTTTTACTCTCTAGCTTCTAGCAAACACTATACACAAACACTTGTACTCGAATTACATTGTAACACATAGTTGATCCGCGCCACATCTTGCACTGTATCATGATATTTGAAGCAATAGAAGAACAAGGCAGCTGTGATTGTCAGCTCCCGAGGTTTTGTGCCGACGATCTAGATTGATCAAGGGCTTTCCTCGTACATCACATGTCAACCTTTACTTTTTAGCTCAGTGTTTGATCATAAATACAGCTCTATATCCTGAGCCGTATCCTGAAACTGTTTTTGCAAATAATTTGATTAACATATTTTTCACACATATTTCTAGCACACTACCTCACTTAACTAATATGATCACTTAATTGCTTCGGTAATTTTTGAACAAAACATGTGTAATCTACACAAACTCTCCATTTCCCATTCTTCTTTTGAACTACGACCACATTTGCTAACCACTTGGGGAATTTGACTTCCCTAATAATCTTGGATTTCAATAACCTTTCAACCTCCTCCTGTATGATTGCATTTCTTTCAGGAGCAAACTTCCTTCTCTTTTGTTGAACGGGCTTGAAAGACCTGTCAATCCCAAGTTTATGAGTTATAATATCTTTTGATATACCTGTTGTTATGGGTGAAATTCTGAGTTCATATCTTGGGAAATATCTTGACTTATATCTTGGTTGTATGATATCTGTTCATATCCGGGATGCTCATTCAGGATATTGGTAACATCCTGAATGATATCCTCATGATTACTAACGGGTTGTGTGCAGGAGTACGCGTCCAGGTGCCCAACGTTCATGAAGACCCTTTCTCCGGGAGACTCGGTCCAAGTTGTTCAATGAAGACGTTGAAGCTGCATTACTCGGTCTACAACGTTAACAATGGTATATTCGGGAGCATCCCATATTTATAGGAATTTTAGTTTGTATTTCGTTACTATAAATAGGTGGGTATATTAGATCAAATAGGACATCACAATTACACTCACTACATTCTTACACTCGTTCTCTCGCAATTTTCACTTTCACAAAAAAGCATTGTAACACTTAGCGATCTGGTCGATATCCTGCACTGTATCCTGACGTTTGAAGTAATAAGAAGAACTAGGCAGCTGCGATTGACAGCTCCCGAGGTTTTATGCCGGCGATCTAGATTGATCATGGGCTTTCCTCGTACATCTCGTGTCATTTCCTTTACTTTTTGCTCATAGTTTGATCGTAGATACAGCTCAATATCCTGAGCCGTATCCTGAAAACTGTTTTTACAAACAACCTAACCAGCATATTTCCAACGCACTTTTTAGCACACTACCTCCCTTAACTAATTTGATCACTTAATTGCTTCGGTAATTTTTGACCAAAACAATTTGGCGCCCACCGTGGGGCGAGTGGTGCTATCTTTACTAAAAATCTTTGTGAAATCGTTAATCGGTTTTCTGTTTTCAAAAATTTTTGCCACATTGTTTACAATGGCCTCAAGATCAAACGTGAGCTCCTCCACTGTGTCTGCTACAACTTCTGCTACTACCGGTTCGGTGCTTCCACCACCTCCTCCAAGGATGCCAGCTTCTTCACAACCTCAGGATATTATCCCTACTCGGAGTGTTCAGGGGTCTGCTCCCGTTTTAGCCTCTAATGATGAAATTCTAACTTTATTTGGAAGTGTGCAGGAACAAATGAGGCAGCAACAGGAAACTAACCAAATGCTGTTAAGAGAAATACAACTCTTAAAAGCTGGCTCGAGCAGATCTGCTGAGGATATTGTTACTCCTTTACAACCCAGAACTTTGAACTTCAGTTCGGCTGTGTATACTGAGGATAATAGGGGGAATATTGTGCCTAGTCATTCCCAGAATCATACTCCTGAAATACCCTCATCGATCAGGATGTCAACTGTGAGGAGCTCAGGATATGTTTCAGGATATGGCCAGAATCCTCAGACTGGTAACGTGTCAAATAATAATATTCATGCTACTAACAATAGTGGATCTTTGCAGGATGCAGGTATGACGTCAACATTTACTAGGGAGCTTCAGAAATTAAAGGACATGATATCCAGTGTACTTGGAGTGGTCCAACCAATTCCGGAAGTGTCCTAAGACAGCCACAGGATATCTCGTTTCGCATATCCTATCTGTGATGCTGAGATCCCGAAAAGATTTCAAACCCCTAACATGAAGCTCTACGATGGGACTACGGATCCTGAAGAGCATATTGCCCAGTATAGGGAAAGAATGGAGATTAATCCTATCCCTCCGGAGCTCAAGGAAGCATGCTTATGCAAGGGCTTTGGTTCTACCTTAACAGGATCGGCCTTGAAATGGCTCTTAAATGTTCCTCCGCATTCGATTACATCTTTTGCTCACTTAGTGAATTTATTTAATAGTCAATTTTCTGGTAGTAGGAGTTTTGAAAAACTGACAAGTGTTCTTTACAGGATAACTCAAGGACCTCAGGAATCCCTAAGGGATCACGTGAACAAATTCAGCAGGGAATCCTTGGATATCCCACACCTTGATGTTGCTACAGCGGTCCAAGCATTCAAGATGGGACTACAAAAGGATTCCCAGTTTTATCAGGATCTTGTGATGAATCCTTGCAGGAACTTGGACGAAGCTCGAAATAGAGCCTTGAGATATATCAGGCTGGAGGATGATTGGAAAATGCAAGAAAGGATGAACTCATCCACTACATATGAGTCAACTAATAGGAAGTCAGAATCCTCGTTCAAACCATATCGCTCTAAGCCGTATGGTAGAAATGACAACAAGAAAGTGAATGCTGTTGAAGGCGAGGATCCTGAAGAGTATCCTGAATTATCTGAATATTGCTTTTCTGTTAACATTCCTGAATTAATGTATGCTATGCAGGGTTTGGGAGACAAAGCTAGGTGGCCTCGAAAGAACCAACAAAAAGCTGATTGGAAGGATAAATCGAAATGGTGTGCCTTCCATGAAGATTTTGGACATATAACTGAGGATTGCATTGCTTTGAGAAAAGAAATAAGCTATCTTCTTAGCAAGGGATATCTGAAGGATCTCTTAGGAAGAAAGAAGAATAAGGGTCAGGATACTGAGAAGGATCCTGAACGAGCAGCATCACCTCCTGCGGATGCCAAGATAATCAACTTTATTTCAGGAGGATCCGACATATGTGGGACTTCGTATTCTGCGGCCAAGAGACATGCAAAGGAGGCTAAGGCCGAAAGGGGAGACAAACCAGCCAGGATGACTACCCTCACAACTGATAAAGTGATCACTTTCGATAGTGATGACAGGGATACTGTTCAGGATCCTCACCATGATGCTTTGGTAATAACATTAAATGTGGCTAACCATTTTGTACGCAGGATATTGGTGGATAATGGGAGCTCCGTCAACATAATCCAACTAGAAACTTTGAAGAGAATGAATGTATCTCCGATGGATATCATTTCGAAATCCACCGTGCTTGTTGGGTTCAGCGGAGAGGCCAGGAACACAGTGGGAGAAATAAAGTTACCTGTATATGTTGAAGGGGTCAACTCGATACAACGTTTCTGTGTGATGGACTCCCTATCCTGCTATAACATCATACAGGGCAGGCCATAGATCCACGATATGAAGGCCGTGCCATCAACTTATCATCAATGCATAGAGATTCCTACCCCTTGGGGGGTTGTCAAGGTTGATAGCGATCAGCAGGAGGCGAAAGAATGTTACTCATCCTCAATGAAATCCTCAACCAAGCCTAGTACAGCATAGCAATTAAAGTTGCGGGCCCAGGATATCGTGGAGGCTTCAGAGCAGGATATGAAGAAAGTTATCCTGGATTAGGATAATCCTGATATCTCGGTGCTCGTAGGAACCAATATCCCTCAGGATATTGAAGAACAATTAACTAACTTTTTGAAGTGCAGGATGTCAACATTTGCATGGAAGCATGAGGATATGACAGGTATATCCAAAGACATTATCACTCACAAGCTTGGAATTGACAAGACGTTCAAGCCTATACAGCAAAAGAGAAGGAAGTTTGCTCCTGAACGAAATGCAATTATCCAAGAGGAAGTTAAAAGATTGTTGAAGTCCAAGATGATCAGGGAGGTCAAGTTTCCAAGATGGCTAGCGAATGTAGTCGTAGTACAGAAGAAAAATGGGAAATGGAGAGTCTGTGTAGATTACACAGACTTGAATAAGGCTTATCCTAAAGACCCATTTCCTCTTCCTCATATTGATGCAATGGTGGATGCTACTGCCGGGCATGAGATGTTAACCTTCATGGACGCATCCTCAGGATTTCAGCAGATTCAAATGGAGCCTTCGGACCAGGAGGATACTGCCTTCATGACACCAACAGGTATTTATTGTTATACTGCTATGCCTTTCGGTTTGAAAAATGCTGGTGCAACATACCAAAGATCGGTAAACATGATGTTCAAAGATAAGCTGGGGGACACAATGGAGGTATACATCGACGATATGGTGGTAAAATCTAAAAAGGCTGAAGATCACCTTCAGGATATTAAGGGAGCGTTTGATATCCTGGACCAATCTAACATGAAGCTAAATCCTGCTAAGTGCCATTTCGGAATGGGGGCAGGAAAGTTTTTAGGATATATGGTGACCAAAAGAGGGATAGAGGCAAGCCCGGAGCAGATTAAAGCCATCTTGGATATCAAATCACCTTCAAATATGAAGGATGTTCAACGGTTAATAGGGCGAGTTGCAGCATTGAACAGATTTATCTCAAGATCCTCTGAGAAATGCAAAGAATTTTATGATATCCTGAAGAAAAACAAGAAGTTCGAATGGGGAGAGAAGCATGAAGCAGCCCTGCAGGATTTGAAGCAGTATCTTTCAACTGCACCTCTACTGATGAAGCCTGAGAATGGTGAACCACTGTCCCTATACCTCGCGGTATCAGGGAATGCTGTAAGTGCCGTCCTCATAAAGGATCATGAAGGTCAGCAATATCCTGTTTATTATGTTAGTAAAAGTTTGTTAGATGCTGAAACTAGATATTCTCATTTAGAAAAGTTAATACTAGCATTAGTTATGGCATCAACGAAGCTTAGACATTACTTTGAGACACATAGGATTCATGTTAAAACCAATTATCCTGTTAAAAATGTGCTTAGGAAACCCGAGATGTCAGGTAGGATGGCCAAGTGGTCAGTAAAGTTAAGTGCTTATGACTTAGTGTATGAACCTAGAAATGCCATAAAATCGCAGGCTCTAGCCGACTTTGTTGCTGATTTCAGTAGTGACATTCAGGATGAGGTAGATCTAGAAGTCCAACAATTAGGAGAATCCTCAGGATACTGGACATTGTATACTGATGGAGCATCTAATGTTAGAGGAGTAGGATTGGGAATACTACTAAAATCGCCACAGGGGGGCATATTACCCCAGGCTATTAGGTGTGAATTCTCTGCTACTAATAATGAAGCAGAGTATGAGGCTTTAATTGCAGGATTAGAACTGGCTAAAAATATGAATATCAAGAATTTGCAAGTATATGTTGACTCCTTGTTAATCACTAATCATTTTAATGGAACCTATGCAGTTAAGGGTGAGAAATTAATCGAATACCTCGATATTCTCAAAAAATTAGCAGGATATTTCGATGTTTTTACACTTCAACAGGTACCAAGGGAAGATAATGCTGAAGCAGATGCCTTAGCAAATCTGGGATCATCGGTCAGGATACCAGAAGGGACCCAAATACCAATATTGCATATCTTGTATCCTACAATGAATCCTCAGGATGAAGAAGTAATAAATATCCAGGATCCTGTTGCTGAATATCCTGAGGAGGATCCTAAATCCTGGACGGCTCCAATCATAAGATATCTCAATGAAGGACACATCCCTAGAGACGAAAATCCTAAGGCATTTAGGATGATGGTATCACAATTCACCATTATAAATAATATTTTGTATAAGAAATCTCTTGCAGGACCATATTTAAGGTGCTTGGAGGATCCCAAAATTAAAGAAGTGCTTCAGGATATACATGAAGGGGATTGTGGTAACCATTCTGGGGGCAGGTCATTATTCTCAAAAATATTGAGAACAGGATATTTTTGGCCAACAATGAGGAAAGATGCTGCAGAATATGCTCGAAGATGTGATGCATGTCAAAGGCACAGTAACATACTACATCAACCAGCTGAACCACTATATCCTATAGCTTCCCCTTGGCCATTCATGAAATAGGGAATGGACATAGTAGGGAAATTACCAAAAGCTCCAGGAGGAAAAGTCTTTATGCTGGCAATGACTGATTATTTCTCTAAGTGGGTGGAGGCTGAAGCATTTGTTCAAGTCAGAGACCAAGAAGTAGTATCCTTTATAAAGAGGAATATCCTGACCAGGTTTGGAGTACCAGCTGAAATCATTTGTGACAATGGATCCCAGTTTATAAGCAAGAGGACTACTGACTTTTGCAAAAGTTGGGGAATCAAAATGATCACATCTACCCCGGTACATCCTCAAGCAAATGGACAAGCTGAATCCTCAAACAAGATAATTGTCAACAACTTGAAGATGAGATTAGGAGCCAAGAAAGGAAGATGGGCAGAAGAACTACCCTTTGTTTTGTGGGCTGATAGAACAACGGTAAAGAATGCAACTGGCCAGACTCCGTTTTCCTTAGTATTTGGAGCAGAAGCAGTGATTCCAACAGAGATGGTGATACCTACTGCAAGATCTATCCTCCGGGATCCTGAGCAGAATCCTGAAGCTTTATGCCAGGATTTGGACACCATAGACGAGACAAGAGATGCAGCAAGACTAAGGATGGCAACATATCAACAAAGGATATCCAGAGCATACAACAAGAATATAAGGACTAGAAGGTTCAAAGTTGGAGATTGGGTGTTAAGAAAGGCTTTTCAAAATACCACTAATCCTGCCGATGGAAAACTGGCTCCAAAATGGGAAGGACCATATGAGATAGAATCAGAATCAGGAAAAGGAGCATATCGGCTCAGGAGTATGGAGGGGGATATGCTACCAAGATCCTGGAATGCTATACACTTAAAGCTCTATTTCAAGTAAGAATAGAATTTAGTTTCTATCTCAGAATGGTATGTACTCTATCTTTTTTAAATAAATTTGAATTCGTTTATTGAACCCTTTAATGACTTAGGCATCGGAGGGGTGTTAGCCAAGCTAACACCCACCTTAGTTTAAGGTTGTTTTGCAGAATATTTCTCAGGATATAACACCAGGATATACGCTCACGATATCTCGAAGGATTAGAGGATTGGCCCCCTCTCCCACGGTTAAGGGATCCTGATCCCTTCTAAGGTTTAAAGGTAATCACCTTTCTCTCGAATTGGGTTTGAACACCCCGCCTGGAGCGCAAGTTGTCTGGGGATAGTTCAAGTTAACAGGACCAGTTCATGTAAAAGTGGCTGACAATTTTGTTACTATTGGCTATATCCTGGATCCTAAAGGTATATGAGGATTGATCACCCTCTCTCACGAAAGGGTATTTTCATACCCTCTAAGGTTTAAAGGTCTTCACCTTTCTAAGACTTGGAGTTTATACACTCTCGCCTGTAGCGCATAGATATCAGGGTTTATCCCCAGGATATTAGGGTTTATCCCCAGGACATTAGGGTTTCTCCCCAGGATATCAAGGTTCATCTCAGGATATCAAGGGTTTACCCCAGGATATTCGAGGTTTACGCAGTCAAATTAAAGTATGCCCATGTTAAACACAGGGGACATACATCATACAATTTTAAAGATGGATTTAAATTTATGCACTGGGGACATTCCTATGATTGAAGGATGGAATTGACTCTTCGGGAGTATTCGGTATGATCTCTCCTTTATATAGCTTAAGTTTTATAAGTTGCGAAGCAGTATCCTGAGTAGGATATCTCTCAGGATATTCTTGCAATATGTCCCCAAGATTGTCCAAATTTAAATATTTTTATAAGTAAAGTTTAAACACTAAAGTAGTAACAACAGAAATAAAGGCAAAAGGAAGTTATATTATTAACATACCAAAAGATGTGCTCTTAGTTTCACCTCAAACCAAGGTCCATCCACTAAGAGCACTAATTGTTCCTTACCGTATTTACTTAACAGTTGAAGGCTTTGTCTCAAACCAAGACCCATCCACCTCCAACTGTTATATTGTTCAAAAGAAAATATACTAACGGTGATGACCAAGGGCTTCATCCTGAAACTCAGGATCCCTCCACCTTTGGTCATCATATTGTTCAAGTGCAGAAAAGTAAAATGCAGGAAAAGTAAAATGTTTTGGGATTACAAGCCAACCATCAAATTTTAAAAAAAAATGGGCTCCGGCCTTGGCACATACATCCATCATCGCCCACCTGAATGCCCTCACATAGCGGCATCCTCTCCAACCTTCTCTGACTTCTCAGCCTCAGCATCCTCACCAGCATCCATCCCAGCATCCGCTCCAGCATCTTTCTTATCCCCAGCCTTGTCTGCCACCTCTGCCGACTTAGAGGATTCACCAGCTTCAGCAGGAAGGGGCACAGCCTTGCCTCCAAGCTCCTTCAGCTTTGCCACCCAGGATTCGACCGGCCAGGATGGGCACTCAAGGCCTGTTTCCTTGGCCTCATAGGCCATCTTAATACGAGCTTGTAGCAGGGAGATGATGGCAGAAGCTTTGATTCCTTCCCGGAAAGAAACCATGGCCTGTTCATGTTCCATTTGGACAGTGGCCAGCTTGATCTCAGCATCCTGGGTCACTTTCTTCAGCTTGTCCTCATAGTGCCGGGTCTTCACTTCAGTAATGGCACCTTGGTCGGCAATAGTAGTTTCAAGCTGTTTAATCCTGGCTTCATAGAGTGCAGCAGTACCACAGGCATCGTTGTAAAGGTGGAGCAGATGCTGGAGGCCCTGTAAGTCAAAATTCAGGAATAAATCAATATTCGCTAACCTGGATATCCTGTCAGGATATTCTATTAGGATATATGTGCAGGATATAGGGTCAGGATATTACCTTATTAAGGAAGGATGTCATCGGTTCCAAGGAATCAGTGAAGCTGAGCTCATCATAAGAGAATCCTTCAGAGCCTGGAGCACTAACTTCGGAGTTCTTCCTCTTCTTTGAGGTGGAAGCACGAGTCCTCGGATTAGCTTTAGGAGCCGGGAGCGGTTTGGAGCTGGTGGCGGTAGGAGTTTCTTTCTTGACCATGACTGGAGTAGGATAGCTGTCAAGCTCGTCAAGATCAAGGAGGATTGGAACTTTGCTGGAGTCTGCATACAGGGAGTGAAATTCTTTCTCAAAAACTTCAAATAAAAACATGTATGCAGGATATTGTGTAGGATCCTTACCAGACATGTTTGCACTGGAAAGAGGGCTTGGAGATGGTGGAGACGGATTAAAACTTCTTTCAGCCTCTAGAAGGAGTCTGATAGCGCCAATCCTTTTCTGTGAATCAGCAAGGGGAGGTGCAAGCTTCCTAAAATCAGCTGTATACAAAACAATAAACAAAAAGTTGATCAGTTCAGGATATGGAACAGGATAAGAGGCAGGATTACCCTTAAACCCTAAATCCTACCCTTTCTCAACCACTTCACCGGATATTCCGTTCCACCAGGGATTGAGTCTCTTTTTACAAAAAAGAACTTGGATTGCCATTTCTCCTCATTCCTGGTGGCACGAAGTATCAGCGGCTCGCTGGAGGTGGAGTAAAACAAAAATCTACAGGATCCGTGGCATCTAAGCCGGTATGCTAGGGGAAGGTCATGAACAGAAAGGTCAGGGATGTGATTCTTCTTGATCTGGTCAAGAACGGACAAGACCCGCCAAAGCATCGGCATTGTTTGGCTAAAAGAGATTTTTGTAATGCTGAAAAACTCGGTAATAAAGGCTGGGAAGGGGAACCATAACCCTAAGGTGAAAGGAAAGGAACTAAAGCACAACCATTCGTCGGAAACCATGTCCGACCGGATTTCCCGGTCAAACGGCCGGAATACCGTCCCTTCCGGGAAGATACCGGAGGATTTGAGGGCCAAGAAATGGGCGCTATCAAAGGTACATATTTCTTTCTCCGGATCCTGGAGAAGATTCTGTTGTATGAATGTGGGGGTGGAGTCGCCGGAACTTGATCTTGTTTACCTTGTCATATTCTCACCGGAATGCTAAAAAGAATGAGAGAAGAAGAAGAATAAGAGAGAGAAGTTTTTACCTTTTTCTCTTCGGTAAAGAATAAATGGGATAAGGATGAGAAGTTATAGGGTGGTGATGAGTAAATGTAGGCTGAGCAGTTGCAAACAGTCACATCATGGGTCTAATCTCTTAAATTGCCTCGATCTTCGTAAAAAATATAACCGTTAGTGGCAGGATACTCAACGGTAACATTTTTGGGGACAATTGTTATGGGTGAAATTCTGAGTTCATATCTTGGGAAATATCTTGACTTATATCTTGGTTGTATGATATCTGTTCATATCCGAGATGCTCATTCAGGATATTGGTAACATCCTGAATGATATCCTCATGATTACTAACGAGTTGTGTGCAGGAGTACGCGTCCAGGTGCCCAACGTTCATGAAGACCCTTTCTCCGGGAGACTCGGTCCAAGTTGTTCAAATGAAGACGTTGAAGCCGCATTACTCGGTCTACAACGTTAACAATGGAATATTTGGGAGCATCCCATATTTATAGGAATTTTAGTTTGTATTTCGTTACTATAAATAGGTGGGTATATCAGATCAAATAGGACATCACAATTACACTCACTACACTCTTACACTCGTTCTCTCGCAATTTTCACTTTCACAAAAAAGCATTATAACACTTAGCGATCTGGTCGATATCCTGCACTGTATCCTGACGTTTGAAGTAATAAGAAGAACTAGGCAGCTGCGATTGACAGCTCCCGAGGTTTTATGCCGGCGATCTAGATTGATCAAGGGCTTTCCTCGTACAGCTCGTGTCATTTCCTTTACTTTTTGCTCATAGTTTGATCGTAGATACAGCTCAATATCCTGAGTCGTATCCTGAAAACTGTTTTTACAAACAACCTAACCAGCATATTTCCAACGCACTTTTTAGCACACTACCTCACTTAACTAATTTGATCACTTAACTGCTTCGGTAATTTTTGACCAAAACACCTGTCATGTCTTCGTGTTTCCATGCAAACGTGGATATCCTATATTTCAAAAAGTTAGTAAGCTGATCCACAATATCCTGAGGGATATTGGCCCCTACAAGCACCGAGATATCTGGATTATCCTGATCCAGGATAACTTTCTTAACATCTTGCTCCGAAGCTTCCACGATATCCTGGGCTTGTATCCTTAATTGCTATCCTGCCTGGGATTTTCTTGAGGCCTTCATTGAAGAGTAGTAGCACTCCTTCGCCTCTTGTTGGTCACTTTCAACTTTGACTACCCCCCAAGGAGTAGGGATCTTGACACACTGATGATAGGTGGAAGGTACAACTTTCATATCGTGAATCCATGGCCTGCCCAATATAATATTATAGCATGATAATGAATCCATGACATAAAACCGCTGCATCGAGTTTACTCCTTCGACGTATCTGGGCAGTTTTATCTCCCCAACAGTATTCTTTGCTTCTCCACTAAACCCTACAAGTGCAGTGGACTTTGAGGTAATCTCCACCTCAAGGATGTTCATTCTCTTCAGGGTTTCCAATTGGATGATGTTGACCGAGCTGGCATTGTCCACCAATATCCTGCGTACAAAATGATTAGCAACATATAAAGTTATTACCAAAGCATCATGGTGAGGATCCTGGATGTTATTCCGGTCGACACTGTCGAATGTTATCATTTTGTCGTTTGTAAGTGTTGTCATCCTTGTTGGTTTGTCTCCTCTTTCTGACTTAGCCTCCTTGGCATGCCTTTTAGCTGCAGAATAAGATGTTCCGCATATATCGGATCCTCCTGAAATAAAGTTAATTATCTTGGCATCTGAAGGAGGTGATGCTGCTCGTTCAGGATCCTTGTCAGTACCCTGAACCTTATTCTTCTTCCTGCCCAGAAGATCTTTCAAATACCCCTTGCTTAATAGGTAGCTTATTTCCTTCCTTAGGGCTATGCAATCTTCCGTCACATGTCCAAAATCCTCATGGAAGGCACACCATTTGGATTTATCTTTCCAATCGGCCTTTTGTTGATTCTTCCTAGGCCACCTCGCTTTGTCTCCCAAACCCTGCATAGCATACATTAGTTCAAGTATATTAACAGAAAAACAATATTCTGACAACTTAGGATACTCCTTAGGATCCTCGTCTTCGATAGCATTCACTTTCTTGCTGTCATTGCTGCCATATGGCGTAGAGCGATATGGTTTGTATGAGGATTCTAACTTCATGTTAGTTGATTCATATATTGAGGATGAATTCATCCTCTCTTGCATTTTCTTGTCATCTTCAAGCCTGATATATCTCAAAGCCCTGTTTCGAGCTTCGTCCAAGTTCCTGCAAGGATTCATCACAAGATCCTGATAAAACTGGGAATCCTTTGGTAGTCCCATCTTGAATGCTTGGACTGCTGTAGCAACATCAAGGTGTGGGATGTCCAAGGATTCCCTGCTGAATTTGTTCACATAATCCCTTAGGGATTCTTGAGGTCCCTGTGTTATCCTGTAGAGGTCACTTGTTAGTTTTTCAAAGCTTCTACTGCAAGAAAACTGACTATTAAACAAATTAACTAAATGGGCAAATGATGTAATTGAATGAGGTGGAACATTTAGAAGCCATTTCAAGGCTGATCCTGTTAAAGTAGAGCCAAAACCCTTGCACAAGCATGCTTCTTTAAGATCCGGCGGGATAGGGTTGATCTCCATCCTCGCCCTATACTGGGCAATATGCTCCTCAGGATCCGTCGTCCCATCATACAGCTTCATATTAGGAGTCTGGAATCTCTTTGGGATTTCTACATCACAAATGGGGTGAGCAAAGCGGGATATGTTGTGACTATCCCGGGATACTTTCGGTATAGGCTGCACTATCCCAGGCACACTTGATATCATATCCTTCAACTTTTGAAGCTCTCTGGTTATAGCTGATGACACACCTGTATCCTGCAAAGATCCAATACCATTAGTAGCAAGAGTATTATTATTGTTAGACACGTTACTAGTCTGAGGATTCTGGCCATATCCTGAAGCATATCCTGAGCTTCTCATAGTTGACACTCTTACTGAAGAGGGTATCTCAGGAGTATAATTCTGGGAATGGCTAGGCACAATATTCCCCCGGTTATCCTCAGTATAAACTGCAGAACTGAAGTTCAAAGCCCTGGGTTGCAAGGGAGTGACAGTATCTTCAGCAGGCCTGCTTTAGCTAGATTTCAAGAGTTGTATCTCTCTCATCAGCATCTGATTAGTTTCCTGCTGCTGCCTCATCTGTTCCTGTACACTACCAAACAAATTTAGAATTTCTTCATTAGAAGCCAAAACAGGAGCAGATCCCTGGATATTGCGAGCGGGGATAACATCCCGAGCCACATGAATTTCAATTCCTTGTGAAGAGGCTTACGTTCTCGGAGGAGGTGGTGGAAGCACCGAACCAATTGTTGCAGAGGTTGTAGCAGACACGGTGGAAGAGCTCATGTTTGATCTCGAGGCCATTGAAAATAGTGTGGCAAAAAGTTTTGAAAATAAAAAACCAAGTAACGATTTTGCAAAAACTTTTAGTAGAAGTAGCACCACTTGCCCCACGGTGGGCGCCAAATTGTTTTGGTCAAAAATTACCTAAGCAATTAAGTGATCAAATTAGTTTTGTGAGGTAGTGTGCTAGTAATACTTTGTGAAAAATATGTTGGTTTGTTAGTTTGCAAAAACAGTTATCAGGATACGGCTCAGGATATCGAGCTGTATCTATAATTAAACAATGAGAAAAAATGTAAAGGTTGACACGTGATGTACGAGGAAAGCCCTTGATCAATCTAGATCTCCGGCATAAAACCTCGGGAGCTGACAACCGTCGGCTGCCTTGTTCTTCTTATTGCTTGAATAACCAGGATACAGTGCAGGATATGATGCAGATCAACTAAGTGTTACAATGTAAATTCGATACAGGTGTAAGTGTATTGTGAGTGTTTGCAGCTAGAGAGAAAGAGTGTATGAGAGATTGTGTGAAAAGATTGTGTGTTCCTACTGATCCGATCATTCTTTTATATAGTAAAAGGAAATAACTAACTATGCTAAAAATCTGGGATATTATGCTAAAAATACGGGATACTTGGAATATGCCCTTCTGAACGTTAGGGACTGTTTCAACTCGTTTTCCACTCACATATAAACTATAACTCCGGGATTTAAGCTCCTATAACCGTTACAACATTAATAGCATTGACCAATCATCCATAACTCCCAAAAAATACGCCTTTCTTCAATGCTGACTGTTACAAGAGCTATTCTTCTGCCATCAACGTCCTTATCCTAACCAATTTGAGCGGGTCTTCAGGATGACTTAGTCCTCATGAACGTTAGTCCCTTGTAACCAACGTTTAAATGCAAATTGTTAGTAATAGTCAGGATACTGCCTCAGGATGTTACCAATATCCTGGTCCGGTATCCTGATCATAATCAGCTATCATAAAATCAAGATATAGTGTCAGGATATGGGCTCAGAATTTCACCCATAACAACAGGGATAAGGGTTCACCATCCTCGGGCTTCATCAGTAGAGGTGCACTTGAAATATACTGCTTCAATCCTTGTAGGGCAGCTTCATGTCTTTCTCCTGATTCGAATTTCTTATTCTTCTTTAGGATATCATAGAAGTCCTTGCATTTCTCTGAAGATCTTGATACGAACCTGTTTAACGCCGCTACTCGTCCTGTCAACCTTTTGTTATGGGTGAAATTCTGAGCCCATATCCTGGATAGTATCTTGAATTATATCCTAATTACATAATTGATGTTCACAACCAGGATGCTGGATCAGAATATTTGTAACATCCTGATGCTGTATCCTGATGATTACTAACGGATTGATTGCAGGTTACGAGTACAAGTCCATAACGTTCATGAAGACTTCTTCCCCGAAAGACTCAGTCCAGTTTGTTGAAAAAGGAACGTTGAAGCCGTAATACTTGGTCGCTAACGTTAACAAGGGAATATTCCAAGGCATCCCCTATTATAGGAAAATTTGTTTTTCTTTGTCACTATAAATAGATGGATAACCAGATCGATAGGACATATCTCATCCACTGCTCTCGAACACTTACACTCTCTCTTGCAATTCACACACACTTCTACCAATATTGTAACACTTACCAACGATCTGGTCAATATCCTACACTGTATCCTGACTTTTGAAGTAATAAGAAGAACAAGGTAGCGGAGATTGTCAGCTCCCGAGGTTTTGTGCCGGCGATCTAGATTGATCAAGGGCTTTCCTCGTATATCTCGTGTCAACCTTTACATTTCTGCTCATTGTTTGATTGTTGATATAGCTAGGTATCCTGAGCTATATCCTAAAAACTGTTTTTGTTAACAACTTAATCAGCATATTTTTTACAAACACTGCTAGCACACTACCTCACTTAACTAATTTGATCACTAAATTGCTTCGGTAATTTTTGACCAAAACAATTTGGCGCCCACCGTGGGGCAAGTGGTGCTATTTCTACTAAAAGCTTTCTTAAAATCACTACTTGTCTTTCTATTTCAAAACTTTTCGCACAACTATTTTCAATGGCCTCAAAATCAAACATGAGCTCTTCTACCATGTCTGCTACAACCTCTGCAACAATTGGCTCGGTGCTTCCACCACCTCCAAGGACGCAAGCTTCATCACAGCTTCAAGCCCCTCTAAGGAGGACCGAAACTCACACAACTCGGGATATTGTTCCTACTCAGAATGTCCATGGATCTGCTTGAGGAAGAACCCCTATTATGCCTTCTAATGATGAAATTCTAACTTTGTTTGGTAGCATACAGGATCAGATGAAGCAACAGCAGGAGACCAACTAAATGCTGATAAGAGAGATACAACTCTTGAAATCTAGCTCAAACAGGCCTGCTGAGGATACTGTCACTCCCTTGCAGCCCAGAGCATTGAACTTCAGCTCGGCAATATATACTGAGGATAACCGGGGCAATATTGTACCAAGCCACTCCCAGAGTCATACTCCTAAGATACCTTCATCGGTCAGGGTATCAACTGTGAGAAGCTCAGGATATGCTCTAGGATTTGGCCAAAATCCTCAGGCTGGTAACGTGTCTAATAACCTTAATACTTTTGCTACTAATAGTTTTGGATCTTTGCAGGATACAGGTGTAACCTCGGCACTCTCTAGGGAGCTTAAGAAGTTGAAGGATATGATATCCAGTGTACCTGGGGTAGTCCAGCCAATTCCAGGAGTATCCCAAGATAGCCACAGGATATCCCGGTTTGCACATCCTATTTGTGATGTTGGAATTCCAAAAAGATTTCAAACTCCCAACATGAAGCTCTATGACGGGACCACGGATCCTGAAGAGCATATTGTTTAGTATAGGGAGAGGATGGAGATTAACCCTATTCCTCCGGATCTCAAGGAAGCATGCCTTTGCAAGGGTTTTGGCTCTACTTTGATAGGATCAGCCTTAAAATGGCTCTTAAATGTTCAACCCCATTCAATTACATCGTTTGCTCATTTAGTTAATTTGTTTAATAGTCAATTTTCTTGCAGTAGAAGTTTTGAGAAACTAACCAGTGATCTCTACAGGATAACTCAAGGTCCAAAAGAATCCTTAAGGGATTATGTGAACAAGTTTAGCAGGGAAACCTTAGATATCCCACATCTTGATGTTGCCACAGCCGTACAGGCATTCAAAAATGGGGTTGCAAAAGGATTCTCAATTTTATCAGGATCTTGTAATGAATCCTTGCAGGAACCTGGATGAAGCTCGAAACAGGGCTTTGAGATATATCAGACTGGAAGACGACAAGAAAATGCAAGAGAGGATGAATTCATCCTCAACATATGAATCAACTAACAGGAAGTCAGAATCCTCTTACAAACCATATCGCTCTAAACCATATGGCAGGAATGACAGCAAGAAAGTGAATGCTGTTGAGGATGAGGATCCTGAGGAGTATCCTGAATTGTCAGAATATTGTTTTTCTGTTAATATACCCGAACTAATGTATGCTATGCAGGGTTTGGGAGATAAAGCGAGGTGGCCCAGGAAAAACCAGCAAAAGGCCGATTGGAAAGACAAATCCAAGTGGTGTGCTTTCCATGAGGATTTTGGACATGTGACGGAAGATTGCATAGCCCTAAGGAAGGAAATAAGCTATCTGCTAAGCAAAGGATATCTGAAGGATCTTCTAGGGAGAAAAAAGAATAAGGGTCAGGATATTGAGAAGGATCCTGAACGAGCAGCATCACCTCCTCCAGATGCCAAGATAATTAGCTTTATTTCAGCAGGATCCGACATTTGTGGAACCTCTTATTCTGCAGCAAAAAGACATGCGAAGGCGGCTAAGGCAGAACGCGGAGACAAGCCGACCAGGATGACAACCCTCACAACCGATAAAGGGATAACGTTTGATAATGATGACAGGGATAGTGTCCAGGATCCCCACCATGATGGTTTGGTAATAACTTTATATATTGCTAATCATTTTTGTGCGCAGGATACTGGTGGATAATGGCAGTTCCGTCAACATCATTCAACTGGAAACGCTGAAAAGAATGAATATTCCCCAGATGGAGATCACTTCAAAATCCACTGTACTTATAGGGTTCAGTGGAGAGGCCAAGAATACCGTGGGAGAAAAGCTACCAGTATATGTTGAAGGAGTGAATTCAATGCAACGTTTCTGTGTCATGGACTCCTTATCCTGCTACAATATTATGTTGGGCAGACCATGGATCCATGATATGAAGGCTGTCCCATCAACCTACCATCAGTGTATCAAGATTCCTACCCCTTAGGGGGTTATCAAGGTGGAGAGCGATCAACAAGAGGCAAAAGAATGCTATTCTTCCTCAATGAAGTCTTCAACGAAGCCTAAAGTAGGATAGAAATTAAAGATACGAGCCCAGGATATCGTGGAAGCCTCAAAGCAAGATGTTAAGAAAATTATCCTGGATCAGGATAATCCAGATATCTCGATGCTTGTAGGAACCAATATCCCTCAGGATATTGAAAGTCAGTTAATTAACTTTTTGAAATGCAGGATGTCCACGTTCACATGGAAGTTCATCATCAAGCTCTTACAGTTATGATACTCCGAGGTTTGTTGAGCGGAGATCATGTTTTGAACGCAGTGAGTATGGGCACATTGTCAGACACTGTCCATATCTCATGAAAGGAAAGGCGAAAGTTGATGTCTCTCGCGATAACAAGTACCATAAAAGATCTGTTTCACCAAAACAGGACCCTCGTCTTGATAAACAACGAGAAATGAAGCAGAGAAAGAAACAAAGAAAAGAAGTTGAAAAGGTTTTAAAACCAGAGGTTATCCAAACACAGTCTATTAAATCAGATTTTAAAAATGAAAAAAAGAAACATATTTGGAAACCAAAACAGGTAACTATTTCAGGGGGAGCTACATCAATTTTGAATCATCGGGAATTGGATGTCACAATTCTTGATGATGACGGACGACCCAAGTCTGTGAAGGCTTGGGTCTCCCTCTCCAACTAATCTTTGAATGAGTGTGCAGGATGTTCCAGGGGGAACTATTGATAGTCCTAGGATTGTTGATAGTGGAGCGTCCATGCACAAGATCGATCGGCGACATAAGGCTCCGAAACATTATTACATCCAGGAGAATATTGTTGCCTTTGATGGAGAGAGGTGAAAAGAAGACAAAAAACGTCTGTTGAAAGAATGATGATGAATGAAGTTGATAACTTCGACAAGGAAATTCATGAGCAACAAATTGTTTGTTTAAGGCTTTGATCGGGTCAAGAGGATAGACTCAATAGAAGTGTACGCGTCTGCAGAACGTCAGAAGATTATAGAAGATTTATGTCTTATATCTTACACAAGAAGTTCAAAGTCTATAATATGATCGTCCAGTGTACATTTCTCCACGGTGTGATTGAAGAAAATGTGTTTGTTGATCAAACCACATCGGGTGTGCGGATACCTTGGAGTGGATTGAACAAGCGCACACTACTTCTAAAGGAGAAAGGCGAAGACCTTTGCTGGTGCAAAAGCATGTGGAAGACATCATGTTTGGACTGACCAATGATAATGTGTACAAGCTTTCACACATGCTCCATTTGCCACTTACCAGCCGGACCCGAAGGTTTATCATCTTGTTGTTGTGAAGAGATTTCTCAGTTAATTGAAGCAGCTGCAAAATCGACCTTGAAATCCACACCGGGTGGATTTCCAGTTTGGGAAAGCACTCAGATTCCTGCCAATGCACGAAGTAGTTGCAGGATTACGGTTTTGAATTTCTAATCTCCCCTATCCTTGTTGATATTTAAGCTGCTTTATGATTTACTAACATCTCGTATAACACTCTTTGGCCAGACACATTGATCTCGAATATCACCTCACATGTGATCGTTTCAATATGAAACTCGTCAATGTTGTTTTTGGTCCACACCGATAACCAACGTGCCGACCTTTTTACCAAAGCATTTGACAAATCACGATTTGACTTTTTACTAATGGTAGACGGCATTAAGGTCAAGCCAGAGTAAATCAACATCGGAAAATCATTTTTTTAAATATTTATTTGTGTTTTCTTAATTTCTCGTACTTTTTGCATTTTAGGGGGGGTAAATTCGAAAAATACAAAAACATTAAAAATTTTCAAAAATACAAAAACATCGAAAAATTTCAAAAACACAAAAACAATAAAAAAAAACAAAAATGAGTCACCTAGTTAGCAAAAGAGAAAATGATAGTACATCAGTGGTCTGTCAAAACCTCTTTGAACTTAAAATGAAAAACGATAAGCAGCTCTATATAAGATGTATCGGTAGGCTCACAATCATTTTAAAGTGTGCAGGGTGATACAAACTAAATCGAATGAAGACTGTGTGGGAACCACTCGTTGGCATATGGTCTTCGTACCGAAATTTTGTTTGATAGATTGCCGAGGTTCTGAGATACGTGGTCTTTATGCTGTTTATCATCTGGGTATCATGGTTGATTCTTTTACCGAAAACAACGGGGACACAAGTCTAGAACTTCCATGATACCATATATACGTGTAAATATCATTCATAGATGTATATGATACATGATGCATACGACCTCAATAAGTGATAAACAATCACATGTCCCAATCAATAAGTGATAATATATCACAGCTTTTATGCGGGAGTCAAGTTCGTCTCTTTGTCGGTACGATGGTACTAACCTGTTCGCGGACTTGCTCTTGTGCCCTTCATGCATCGAATATCAAGTTCCTCATCAATAAGTGATTTTATCACATAGGGCTTGTATTCATCCAAAAATAAGTGAGTATCTCACATCATATACGTTGAAAACAGATGATAAATGGTATACTCACCAGTAAGATGAACTATTGTGCATACCTTGATACAGGAATGTGTCGTGTATGTATGAACACCGGTCGGTAAGCATAAATCATACCTTAACGTATCCCCTAATCGCGAGTACATCTGATAAGTTGAGCTTAAGTGGACAACAATACCGATAATCGTTATAGGATGCTTATCTTAATATTAACTAATTGAACAACAAGAGCGTTTTAGCGTGACCGTACACTGATATGATTCTCTTACCCTCGAAACTCACAAAAAGAATGTCTATAAATATTTATTTACCGCTTTCAATTTCTGCATCTCTGTATATATTTATTTATTGCTTTCCGTCTTTAAATTTGAAATATTCAAAAATACTAAAAAGATTTTAGGTGTGTTTTAATATAAACTTTATAAAAGCCAAAATGATGTTATTTCAAATTTCTTTTTGATTGCCCGATGTTGGATCTCGAGTCTATTCCACCTGAAACCTGTTCGAAACCTAAAACAATTGCATCTTCATAAACGGTCGAAGTTAACAAGTTTTGAAAGTTAAAATCTAAAATTGATTAAATTTTACGAACTTTCAAACTGTTGTCGGTCGGTAGTTGATTGAGAGTTGGTCACATGTGTTTCGTTTGATTATATTCCAAGCGGTTGTTCTCATTACGTGTTTAGCTTTCTTGTATGTGAAAATGCGACATTAAAACAAAATAAAGGCGAAGAGAACGTGTTCTATGAAAAGCTTCGGAATGAAGACACGACATGGATGCAATCAAAGGATCAAGATGATCGAGTTGCCGCTGACCACTCATCAACACCACAAGGATCTAACATTTGAAGATCAACGTCTCACGAGCAACGTTCAAGGGGGAGCTTGCTGATACACCTCCTGACAGTGACAAGTGAAGACATCTGAAGATCTGATAACAACGTAAAGAATGAACCTCATGAGCAACATTCAAGGGGGAGTTTGTTGACGCAGTTTTTGTGTGGATGTGGCTCGGTTCGGTTCGGTTCAAGACCGACGTTGCGACGTTCCTCCATCAGTTCGACTCGGCGTATGAGATGCAAGTGACGAAGACGACGACCGATACGTGCAAAAATGACATCATCATCATGATGTCATGATGACATCATCATGATGATGTCATCATCTCTATAGTGGAAACAAAATGTCATGCCATTCATTCTACACAAAACACATGCATGCATATCTTAGATATATATTCAAGAAGAATATAGTTCTTTGCATGCATGTCCATGAATAACATAATTCGTCCATTGTGAAAGGTCAACGAAGAACCATACCTTTGAATTCACACGAAGAAGGTTCTTCACCTTGTGGTTCTTCTTGGTTTGGAGTTGGACGAAGAACCCATGTTCTTCGTGAGTCCATGTCTTTCGTGGGCTTTAGACTAGGCCTAGTAGGTTTTTCGTTATGATGTGGATAAGTTTGTGTATAAAAGGACATTTTGCAGATAAGATAGATCTGAGAGAGTACACAGTGAGTTCTTGAGAGCACTTTATTGTATCATTCTTGTATCAAAACTCCGCTGAATCAATACATTTGAGCATTAATCGTTGAATCTTTGTATTGTATTTTACTCTCTTGCTCGGTTAGTGTTGTAACGGGGATTCCACACTCGTTACGACACCCGAAACAAGAAGTCATCGTAGTCCGACGATCCGTATCGGGACCTACACTTTTATAAGAAATCAAACAAATCAAAAACAATAAATTTTACTAATAATAATAGTTAGCATATAAATTTTCTTTTAATTGGAGGCCCTAGATCCAAGTCTGGGTTACTTATACTCTAGGTCCGGCCCTGAGTTAATCAGATGTATTTGATGTAACTTATTTTAATACTTTATTGGATACCGATGTAAAAATAATTAAAAAGCTTTCTAAAGAACTGATGACTACAACGAGTGTTGTTCAACACTTTAAAAACGAGTTGAGTATTTAATTACCAGAAACAAGAGATTGCTGTAACACCCGTTTAATTATTATTTGAATTTAATGAAAATTCATATGATTTAAACTAAAAAGCGTCTAAATTAAAACATAAGTTCCCAAACAAAGTTCTAAAGAAACCAAACATTAGTCAGCTACCGACTAATTCAAAAATTCATAATTTGTTTAGCAAAATGTTACATCCCAAAAACATTGTCCATCAAACTTAAGATAACGCGGAAGCTCAAAAGTTTGTGTTCGGTTCCTCAACTACTTGCTTGACCGCCATCCGTAACATTACCATTATCACCTAAAGTCAAAACCAATCAAAATGTTAGTTTTGACATTAAATTGAATCATACCAACAAGTTCTAGCATCAAAACATGAAAAACAAAATAAAATTTCAAAAGTTACCCTGCCGCGTGTCGCGGCAGGTTCTAGTCATCCTGTCGCGTGCCGCGGCAGCTGTCGCGTGCCGCGGGAGGAACGGTTTTCCAGCAGATGCAGGTTTTTGACCTGCATTTGCTGCCAGCTCCGAAAACTCAGATTTTCAACTTCAAATGAACATATCTTTTGACTCGTAAGTCCGTTTTAGGTGATTCTTTTTCCTATACGTCTGTAAATTCATTACCAACGTGCCTATTACAATTATGATACTGAAAAGTTTAACTTACGGGCCGAACAACTAAAAGTCACTTATGCAATTATTCGGCCCATTCTAACTTCACTCAATTAGCTACCATTTAACTAGTAAACCTATGGCACTTTATACCCAACATCCGGGGCTTATCATCACCCGCATTTCTTTACCAATCTCATGGCTTAATGCTCTTGTGATTGTTATCGCCATTGTTAACTCACTAAAACACTAATACAACAATTTACACAACTAATCGACCCGTTGGCTCACCTTGTGGAATCCTCCAATATGATGACTACCAAACGGGTTCTTATTAACTCTAAACCTATTAATTCAAATAACGATCATGGTCGCTACAATCAACATAAATTTCCATTATACAACACGACTATACATAATTTAACAACAATTCGCTCAATGTAACGGGTCAAGTTACATACCTTTAGAGCACGCCCTTCAAACGCAAATCACCATCGGCTTGTCCGCCCGACGTTCCGGTATCTTTTCCTATAGAGTTCAATCATAACGCGGTTAGAACTCTTTCAATCATATATCGCATAATTCGCCCAAACATCATAATTATGCGTTTTGACTTAAATTTTTAGTTTCGAACCTTCTTTAAGGCATTTCAACAAACACTTTAAGGGCGGGATTTTATATCTTTTATATTCTAGTTCATGGCTTGTCACTTAGCCTCGATTGACATTAATTGAGTTATCATATATAGAATTAAACATCAAATTTTTCAGAATTCAGTTTCTATGCATCAAATTACACTAGAATAGCCTTCTAAACCCTAGTGTTCATCATCTTCTCACAAAACCCATGAATCACCTTCAATGTGTTCATGAAATTTTCAGAGATTAGACATGATTTCACTTCTTGTTGTCTAGGGTTTACTCCTAGACGCTATATTATCCTTAATCTATTCATTTAACAAACATGCATCATCAGATTTCAATTTCTCTAGAATCATGAGAATTTCAAGTAGAGATTTCTTATCAAATTTTACATACCTTATGATCCCCTTGCAATGGAGATCACTAATCTTAGCTCGGATTTCGTTTTGGATCAGATTTGGACCTTTAATTCATGAGTTTTGTGGATGTTAGGGTTTTGGAGAGCTCTGATCGCCCCCCCCCCCCCCCCTTTCTTGTCTGGTTCGACCTCAGCACACAAAAGTGTGTTTGAGTTTTAATTTTTTTGTTTTATCATTATTAGTTTCAAATTAAACACTTTTGGCCCCTCAACTTTCGTTTTTATTTTGTTTTAACTCATTAACTACTCATAAGTCATCATCTAACTAGGTTAGTGTCGTTCCCAGTTAGTTTGTTTCACTTATTTATTTACAACATATTTGTAATATAAAAATATGTGTTTTCGGGGTGTTACAAGTCCACCCCCCTTAAAAGGGTTTCGTCCCCGAAACTAGAGTACGTACCGAATAGTGTAGGGTAGAGACGTCGCATCTCTTCTTCGGACTCCCATGTAGTGTCCGAACCTTTCCTATGCTCCCATTTGATCTTTACTTGATCAATTCTCTTATTTCGCAAGTGCTTAACCTTTCGATCTAGGATCTCTAATGGCCTTACCGCATAATTCAGGCTATTATCCACCTCGATATCATCGTAAGGGATATAAGTTGTTTCCTCTGCTAAACATTTTCGCAACTAAGACACGTGGAACGTGCCATGTATTCCACTCAACTCTTCCTGTAGCTCGAGGCGATAAGCCACCTTGCCAACCCGTTCGATGATTTTAAATGGCCCGATAAACCTCGGGCTTAGTTTCCCCCTTTTTCTGAATCTGATAACGCCCTTCCATGGGGAAACCTTTAACATAACCATGTCGCCTATCTGAAATTCAATCGGTCTTCGTCTTTTGTCGGCATAAGACTTTTGCCTATCTTGGGCTGCTTTCAAATGGGCTCGCACCACTTCAATTTTCTCATTAGTGGCTTGAACTATGTCTTTATGTGCCAATTCACGCGGGCCCACTTCACCCCAACACACCGGGGTTCTGCATTTTCTACCATATAGCATCTCGTAAGGTGCCATGCCGATACTCGAATGGTAACTATTGTTATACGAAAATTAGGCCAAAGGTAGATAAACATCCCAACTTCCACCGAAGTCGATGATACATGCCCGTAACATATCCTCTAGCGTCTGTATTGTTCTTTCACTCTGCCCATCCGTCTGAGGATGGTAGGCGGTGCTAATGAAAAGTTTCGTTCCCATTTGTTTTTGAAAATCTCGCCAAAAGTTTGAAGTAAACCGGGTATCTCTATCCAACACAATGGATACCGGTACTCCGTGACGTGCCACTATTTTGTTTGTATATACCTCGGACATCTTTTCCGAAGTATATGTTTCGCGTATAGGAATAAAATGTGCACTCTTTGTCAATCTATCCACGATTACCCATATAGCATCAAATCCCCGAATCGTTTTAGGTAGTTTGGTCAATAGGTCCATAGTGATATGTTCCCATTTCCAGACCGGGATCTCCAAAGGTTGTAGTTTCCCATATGGTTTCTATTGTTCCGCCTTGACTTGTAAGCAAGTCAAGCACTTCTCCACATATTTTACCACATCCCTCTTCATTCCAGGCCACCAATAATTTTATTTCAGATCATTGTACATTTTGGTCGCACACGGATGAATAGAATATCGGGATTTATGAGCTTCATCAAGTAGAAGCGTCTTCACCCCACAAGTATTTGGAACCCATATTCTTCCGGATCGAGTCTTCAACCCGTTCTTACCATCCGACAAATCTTTTAACTGGCCGACTATTCTTTCCTTCTTCCAGTTCTCCTCTTTCACTGCTTCTACTTGCGCTTCTCGGATACGTTCAAGTATACCCGAGGTCACCACGAGCTGCATCGATCTTACTCGTATTGAGACATAATCTGCTTTTCTGCTCAGAGCATCCGCCACCACATTTGCCTTCCCAGGATGGTAGTGTATTTCACAGTCGAAATCCTTCACCATTTCTAACCATCGCCTCTGTCGCATATTTAACTCCTTCTGATCGAAGAAGTATTTTAAGCTCTTGTGATCGGTGAATATGGTGCACTTTACCCCATACAAATAGTGCCTCCATATTTTTAACGCAAACACCGCCGCAGCTAATTCGAGATCATGCGTTGGATATTTCTTTTCATGTATTTTCAATTGCCTCGAGGCATAAGCTATAACTTTGCCCCGTTGCATCAGAATAGGGATGAGATCGGTACGATACCGGTACCGTACCGGTACCGATACCGTAAATACCGTTACCGAAATTGAGGAAATGTGGATACCGATTACCGTACCGTATTTATAGATTCGGTTCCGGTATCGGTACCGGTATTTTGGTACTTTACCACATTGGTACCGCTTTGGTGTCATCCATTGTTTTACCTAAAAAAATATCACGTACAAGTGTGCAACCCATCCATACATTATTAACTAAACTAGAGTAATATATAGAGGAATGTAAAAAAAGGTAAACATATTAAACATCCATGGGTTCGACTTTTACCCAATTTCGAGTCACCATCAAGTTCGACAAAAGGGATTTTTTCAACAATAGTGTTGTTCCTTACACAACCACACACGAAGATAATAAAAATCTAAAAATAAGAAAATATATATTGATAATTTATAACCAAACCATTAAAATATTTACCTACTTCAATGGATTCCATACTTTTTACCGATGATTATTAAATTCGGTATTAATACCGGTATTTACCGAAAAATACCGGTACCGATACCGCTTTTTACCGATACCGAACTTTGAAAAATCTATTACCGATACCGGTACTGTTTATGATCGGTACGGTACGGCATCGGTACGGTACCGGTATGGTACCGGTATTTCGGTAAAAAATCTCATCCCTACATCAGAACGCATCCGAGCCCCGGTAGTGAGGCATCCGAATATACCACCAAGTCTTCGACCCCGTCCGGCAATGTTAATACCGGAGCTTGAGTTAGCTTCTCTTTTAGCGTCTGAAACGCCCTTTCTTGTTCAACACCCCAAATGAACTTCTCCTCCTTCCGGGTTAACTTTGTTAGTGGCGACGCAATCTCGGAGAAATCTTGAATGAATCTCCTATAGTACCCCGCAAGCCCTAAGAAGCTTCTAATTTCCGAAGGGTTCCTCGGGGGATTCCATTTCGACACGGCCTCGATCTTTGACGGATCTACCAATACTCCATCGGCACTTATGATGTGGCCAAGGAATTGCACTTCTCGTAACCAAAAGGCACACTTAGAGAATTTCGCATACAACCTTTCTCGTCTAAGTGTCTCTAACACCTCTTGTAAGTGGTGTGCATGTTCAGCTTCACTTTTCGAATACACCAAAATATCATCGATAAATACGATGACCGATTTATCCAGCATTGGCTTGCAAACCCGGTTCATGAGGTCCATGAAAGTCGCGGGTGCATTTGTCAGCCCAAATGACATCACGAGGAACTCGAAATGTCTGTATCGTGTGAGGAAAGTCGTCTTCGGCACATCTTCCTCCTTGACCTTTAGTTGGTGATACCCCGATCTAAGGTCAATTTTTGAAAACCAGTTCGCACCTTGTAATTGGTCAAATAGATCATCTATCCTCGGAAGCGGGTATCGGTTCTTTACCGTGAGTTTGTTTAACTCCCGGTAATCGATACACATGCGCATGCTTCCGTCTTTCTTTTTCACGAATAGTACCGGTGCGCCCCAAGGAGATACACTCGGCCTTATGAATCCTTTGTCGAGCAGGTCTTGAATCTGGGACATCAACTCTTGTAATTCCGACGGCGCGAGTCGGTACGGTGCTTTAGCTACAGGTTTTGAGCCCGGAATCAATTCGATCCCGAACTCTACTTCCCGTTCGGGCGGTATCCCCGGTAAATCTTCCGGAAACACATCTTCGTAGTCCCGTACTACCGGTACATCTTCAATCTTCAGTGATTCCTTCTCGGGCTCATTCGCATATATCATAAATGCCTTGCATCCTTGCTTCATAAGCTTGTGAGCTTTCAACATCGAGCATATTATGGGGTTACCTCCTTTTTCGCCATAGATAGTGACGTGTCTCCCGCTCGGAGATGTTAGCTTTATCTCCTTACGAAAACACACGACCTTTGCGCGGTGCTGAGATAGCCAATCCATCCTAACGACTACTTGAAATTCCCCCATTGACATCGGGATTAGGTCTATCAGGTATTCTTCATCATCGATGCTTAATTTGCAGCCTCGAAAAATATCACAAACTATAAAACTTTGTTGTCCCCTACTTCAACTTCTAAAGGCATAGGTAATTTTGTCAACACAAATGAAGGATGTCGAATAAATCCATGTGAAATAAAGGATTTATTCGCACCCGTATCAAATAATACATGTACGGGGATCGAGTTTATTGCGAATATACCTGAGACCACATCGGGTTCTGTCTTTGCTTCAACTGCTGTAAGTTGGAAGGACCTAGCTTTCGCCTTTGGAGCTTCCGTTGGAGATTCTTTAGTGTCTCTCTTTCCAACCAATTATGGGCATTCAGACTTTTTGTGGCCGGGCTGATAACATTTATAGCAAACGGAAACCTTTCCGGGACATAACGATGCGGTGTGTCCCGTCTTCCCACATACCGGACACGACTTGTCTTTGAAGCGGCACTCACCTTTGTGCCCCTTTCCACACACCTTACAAATTAGCGACCCGCCTTTAGCATCCACTTTCTTTCCCGATTCCACAGTTCGAGCTTTCTTTGTAGGGCTTAGATTCACATCCTGTGCCCTTCGTTCACCCCTTTCAACTTGTTTCTTCCATTCGATTTCCCGTTCCCGAGCAACGTTTATGATCTCGGTAAGGGTCTCGTATTTTGAAGGAGTCATAAACTCTCTATACTCGGCGCTCAATATGTTATAGTAGTAGTATATCTTCTGCTCTTCATTCGTCACCAATTCATTGCAAAACTTCATCTTATCCATAAACGTTGCCATAATCTTGTCTATGGTCTCGCCCTTGTGCCTAAGTTGCAGACCGCCTTGGGACTACGATGTTTAAGAAACGGCGTCTTAAACTCCTCCCATGTCATGGCCCTCGCCGCTTCGGCTCCTATTTCCTTCTTTTTATTATCCCACCAATCCTTGGCTTGACCCCTCAACTGACTAGTTCCATACGCAACAAAATCACTTTCGTCACAGTGGGTCCTTTCAAACACCCCTTCAACATCACTTAACCATCTCTGGCATATTATCGGATCAACCTCCCCGTTGTAGATTGGCGGTTTACACGCCATAAACTCTTTGTACGAACATCCCTTACGTTCTCCCGATTTCTCTTTCATAAGGTTGACAATATCTTCCAACCTTTTGACTCGTTCTTCGACAAGTGACAACACCATGTTTTGAATTTTGTCTATAAACCCGGACAGACTACCTTCAATCGCCTTCCCCACTTCTTCGGCAATTATCTCTTTCATTTGTTCGGTGCTTGTCGGCACCGGATCATTATCATTTCCTTTCGACATTTTGAAACTGAAATGTTTACATTAAACGTTAAACATTTCATTTATAACATAGCTTTATTTGCTTCGGTTTAGCCAAGTTCATAACTTGCTTTAACCGTTCACTTTTGGTGCACTTTCCGGGTTTGAGTGAGTTAACACACTTTTCCCAGGCACATTAATTCACATCTCATTTCTTACATAAGATAAAATCGACTAAAATAATAAATTAATTCTTACCGGACGATCGATCAAGCTTGAACCGAACACTTTGTTGACAACCTTAAGTTCTGATTACCAACTTGTAACACCCGTTTAATTATTATTTGAATTTAATGAAAATTCATACGATTTAAACTAAAAAGCGTCTAAATTAAAACATAAGTTCCCAAACAAAGTTCTAAAGAAACCAAACATTAGTCAGCTACCGACTAATTCAAAAATTCATAATTTGTTTAGCAAAATGTTACATCCCAAAAACATTGTCCATCAAAGTTAAGATAACGCGGAAGCTCAAAAGTTTGTGTTCGGTTCTTCAACTACTTGCTTGACCGCCATCCGTAAGATTCCCATTATCACCTAAAGTCAAAACCAATCAAAATGTTAGTTTTGACAATAAATTGAATCATACCAACAAGTTCTAGCATCAAAACATGAAAAACAAAATAAAATTTCAAAAGTTACCCTGCCGCGACACGCGGCAGGTTCTAGTCATCCTGTCGCGTGCCGCGGCAGCTGTCGCGTGCCGCGGGAGGAACGGTTTTCCAGCAGATGCAGGTTTTTGACCTGCATTTGCTGCCAGCTCCGGAAACTCGGATTTTCAACTTCAAATGAACATATCTTTTGACTCGTAAGTCCGTTTTAGGTGATTCTTTTTCCTATACGTCTGTAAATTCATTACCAACGTGCCTATTACAATTATGATACCGAAAAGTTTAACTTACGTGCCGAACAACTAAAAGTCACTTATGCAATTATTCGGCCCATTCTAACTTCACTCAATTAGCTACCATTTAACTAGTAAACCTATGGCACTTTATACCCAACATCCGGGGCTTATTATCACCCGCATTTCTTTACCAATCTCATGGCTTAATGCTCTTGTGATTGTTATCGCCATTGTTAACTCACTAATACAACAATTTACACAACTAATCGACCCGTTGGCTCACCTTGTGGAATCCTCCAATATGATGACTACCAAACGGGTTCTTATTAACTCTAAACCTATTAATTCAAATAACGATCATGGTCGCTACAATCAACACAAATTTCCATTATACGACACGACTATACATAATTTAACAACAATTCGCTCAATGCAACGGGTCAAGTTACATACCTTTAGAGCACGCCCTTCAAACGCAAATCACCACCGGCTTGTTCGCCCGACGTTCCGGTATCTTTTCCTATAGAGTTCAATCATAACGCGGTTAGAACTCTTTTCAATCATATATCGCATAATTCGCCCAAACATCATAATTATGCGTTTTGACTTAAATTTTTAGTTTCGAACCTTCTTTAAGGCATTTCAACAAACACTTTAAGGGCGGGATTTTATATCTTTTATATTCTAGTTCATGGCTTGTCACTTAGCCTCGATTGACATTAATTGAGTTATCATATATAGAATTAAACATCAAATTTTTCAGAATTCAGTTTCTATGCATCAAATTACACTAGAATAGTCTTCTAAACCCTAGTGTTCATCATCTTCTCACAAAACCCATGAATCACCTTCAATGTGTTCATGAAATTTTCAGAGATTAGACATGATTTCACTTATTGTTGTCTAGGGTTTACTCCTAGACGCTATATTATCCTTAATCTATTCATTTAACAAACATGCATCATCAGATTTCAATTTCTCTAGAATCATGAGAATTTCAAGTAGAGATTTCTTATCAAATTTTACATACCTTATGATCCCCTTGCAATGGAGATCACTAATCTTAGCTCGGATTTCGTTTTGGATCAGATTTGGACCTTTAATTCATGAGTTTTGTGGATATTAGGGTTTTGGAGAGCTCTGGTCGCCCCCCCTTTCTTGTCTGGTTCGACCTCAGCACACAAAAGTGTGTTTGAGTTTTAATTTTTTTTTGTTTTATCATTATTAGTTTCAAATTAAACACTTTTGGCCCCTCAACTTTCGTTTTTATTTTGTTTTAACTCATTAACTACTCATAAGTCATCATCTAACTAGGTTAGTGTCGTTCCCAGTTAGCTTGTTTCACTTATTTATTTACAACATATTTGTAATATAAAAATTTGTATTTTCGGGGTGTTACAATTGCAAACTTGCGAGTTGATTCTCATGTGCACCTACATGTCATATTGTACTATGCAAACAAACAGTTATGTATATATTTACTACTTGAATATAAATACACGTGTTTATTCAATCCATACACACCTTTTTTTAAGGGTTATTGGATTTTATCACCCCTAGCTATTGGCTATTAGCCGCTGCCACCCCCAACTATCACTTTGATGCCCGCCACCCCCAACTTTACACTTATTTTGTTCTGTCACCACGTCGTTAACTGATCACTAACTTTTGAGCTTGTTACTATATTTTTGGGGGTGTCCAAAGATCCTTAAAACCTTCCTAAAATCCACACCCCCAAAAGTATAGAAACAAAATCAAAAGTTAGTGATCAGTTAACGACGTGGTGATAGAACACACTAAGTGTTAAGTTGGGGGTGACGGCCGACGGACATCTAAGTGATAGTTGAGGGTGGCAGCGGCCAATAACAATAGTTGGGGGTGATTAAATCCAATAAAACAAATACCTTTTTTATATCATTAAATCTGTTCTACCGGTGAATAATACCCGGACTGTAACAAAACAGCAGTTGAAACCCTAACCCAATGCGTTTACGATGGAAGAAACAATATAAAACCCCAGAACTCAAACCAAACGGAGATACGTGCCCACTAGGGATGGCAATGGGTCGGGTTCGGGTCGGGTATTGGTAATCCCATACCCATACCCGGTTGTAAAATCGTGTCCCATACCCGACCCAATACCCATCGGGTATATGTCGGGTAATTACCCGTCGGGTACCGGGTATACCCGCGGGTATCGGGTATACCCATTAGTTTGTTAAAAAATATACATTGGGATTGTCCAAATACATTTTTTACTATTATAATTATTATATAATTTTATTTATTCAACAACTATTATAAATTAAAATATACATTACATACGTATAAGTTTTAGCGTAAATTAATAGTAACGTTATTATATTTATACACTTATATGCCTATACTTCACAATATACAAAATATAAATACTATTAGCAAATACATATGCTAAAAGAAAATTTATTTTTTCACATTATAAACATACTAAAACAAATCACTAATAGATAAGGGTTAATGGAAAATAAAAATATAAATTAAAAACTTCGGGTATATGATCGGGTATATAGTTCGGGTAAACGGGTATGTGGTTTCGGGTAATCGGGTCGGGTATCACCTAATCCCATACCCGACCCATACCCGCGAATTTTTTTAAAAATAAACCCATACCCGGCCCAATACCCGTCGGGTATCGGGTATACCCGTCCCATTTGTGTCGGGTTTCGGGTATACCCGTCGGGCTCGGGTATTTTTGCCATCCCTAGTGCCCACCAAATCAGATAAAAACAATTGAGATGTGGGTGATCGTATATTCTTCCACCTGCACAAGTTTCAATCAGATTGTCTTCATCAGTAGCAATGCAATAAACATTTTTGTTGGTCAGAGATCGTGCAATGAAGCATTAAAAAATCATCGCACGATTGCTCCGGTTCCGTCATTGTCAATGCCAGATCCATGTAGATTTATCATTTACGCCAAAAATCGTCAAAACATCAAATTGACTCATGAAGTATAGATTATTATGGTTATGTGTCCTTCAAACATCTCGATTCGACAGCCGAAAACATCGCCGGGATAATCTCACTCGCGTATTGTTGGCGCGTGCTTCTACTTTCTTCTGATTTCTGAATGACTGGTGTGTACTTTTTTATTATTATTATTTTATAAAAATTAGGGCTCACTTCAACCTGTGTTTAATCTTTTTTTTTTTTTCTTATTTATTTTATAAATTGAGTGTATCTGATCTTGATGTGTGAGTTTGATCACCTAATTAAAGTTGTGTGATTAGAGAAAATGAAAACATATATAGGATCTTATGAGTTGATATGTAGGACTACCAACTGTAGGTTATAACCAAGGGCTTCTATAGCGGCGACCTTTAGCGACAAATGGGACTTTTAGCGATGGCAAAAGTCGCCGTTAATGCTTCGTTTTCTTGTAGTGGTGTGAATTTGATTATCTAATCACATTTGTTTGGCGCACACAGTAGAAGATCATGGTTGTGTATATATATTTAGATCTTATTTTCTTGCTACAGCCAATTGGATTGGGTTCTATTTTGATGTATGATTGAAGAAAATGAAATGATAAGATCTCTTACAAGGTGATATTTAGGACTACCAAATGCAAGTCATAAGAACAAAAGATTATAAGATCAACAGATTGATATTATGTGTGAATTTGATCAATTAATTAATCACATTGGTTAGGTGTAGGCAGTAGATGATTTGGTTAGATCCTACATCCTTACAACATCCAGTTGGATTAGATCCTATCTTGATGTATGATTAGAGAAAATGAAGTTATAGGATCTTACAGGCTCATCCCTACAACTACCAACCGTACATTACAAGAACAAAAGGTTAAGACAACAGATTGATCTTCATGTGTGAATTTGATCACCTAATCACATTTGTCGATCATTGTATCCTAATTTATTATAACAACCAGTTGGATTGGATTATAATGAAATCATAGGATCTTACAAGTGGATTCCCAAGACTACCAAATGTTGGTTACAAGAACAAAAGATATAGATCAACATATTGAAATTAGTCTAGATAGATTGTTTAAAAATTGAATCTATAAAGGAATATGGGACTATGAGAGTATCAATTGAAGTGTGTGAAGTTCTCTTGGACCTGAGTTTATAAACATAGATAAAGCCTGGTATAGCAAGGCTAAAAGAAAATGTGATCTAGCTCTTTAACTTAGTTATAGGACTTTCGGTTTAGAGTTTATGCTATAAGGGTGACTAGCGCCATTTGTGAGATTGAATCTAGAAGTAAGCTAATCCTTATAAATGATTAACTATTTTTCTGTGTCCTAATAATGTGGGTTATTACTAGATTGATCATTGTTGACATCACTTTTAGAAAGAGAATTAGTGTCTAGATATCCTAGAAGATTATCATCAGGTCATATTTTCTTACACGTTACAACAGCCAATTGGATTGGATCCTATTAGCTATATTGATGTAAAATTAGAGAAAATGAAATCATTGGGTCTTACAAGTTGATCCCTAAGACTACCAAATGTAGGTCACAAGGATAAAATATCAAGTTCAACCATAGTTATTGATAGCGGCCATAGCGACCGCTATCGCGAATAGCGTGGCGATGTGAGACATGGTCGCTATGTGGTGTATAGCGCTGAATAGCGTGAAAATAGAGGATTCCGATGACGACTTCCGGCCGGAAACCTGCAATTTCTGCCGGAAACTTGCTGGAAACTATGGAGAAGAAGAGCGGTTGCGTTTTTGATGCGTTTGAGCCTTTCTAGGGTTAAATAAGTTTGTGGATTTTAACATTTAACCCATCTATCTTTCATTAGGTTACATTTAGTCATTAAAACTTGTAAAATTTACATAAAAAGTGTAAAATTACTTTGTGTATTTTAACATTTAACCCCCCCTATTTTCACTAGCTTACACTTGGTCCTTAAACTTATAAATTTATACATAAAAAGGTATAAAACTAACGTTATATATAAAAAAAAGTTATGTAGATAGCTATTTTTTTATTTCTTAAATTTTTAACTACCTTATCGCTAAACACGAAATAGCAGGCGCTATTTCATCGTTATCGCTGCGTAGCATATAGGTATGTTGTCGCTATTCGCTATCGATAACTATGAGTTCAACAAAGATAGTCTGTAATTGAATCACTAAAGGAATAGAGGACTATCAATTTAAAATGTTTGATGTTTTCTACTTTTCTTGGACCTAAACTTATAATCATATACTTTAAGCCCGGTTGGTTATATAGCATAAAAAGATGTAGCTTGCTCTTTGTATGATCTAGCTTTGAACTTAGTTATAAGATTTTTGGTTTGGAGTTTAAATAATAAGGGTGGTTAGCTACTTAGCTCCAATTATGAGATTGAATCTTGGAGTAAACTAATCCTTATCATTGGATAACTATTTTTCTATGTTCTAATAATGTGGGGTTTTACTAGTTTGGTCATTGATGACATCTCTTGGTTTTTTTTTTTTTTTTTTTTTATTGGTTTAAACATAGATCTAAGCATAACTCCATTAGTTGGGCTAATTGGTGTAAATTCCTTAGCTTTTTTCCGTTACGTTGTTTCTGTTTGTTTGTGTGCTGCCCCCACATTTTTTGGTGGGGAGGCCGTGTGAATGAAATTTTCCTTTCGAAAAAAAAAACCTGTATAGATACCCTAGAAGGATCGTGTTTAGATCCTATTTTCTTAACAAGTTACAACAGCCAATTGGATTGGTTTCTAGTTTAATGTGTGATTAGAGAAAATGAAACCATAGGATCTAAGATCTTACAAGTTGATCCCTAAGACTACCAAATGTAGGTTACAAGAACAAAAGATCAAGTTTAACAGATTGATATTAGTCTAGGAAGATTGTCTGAAATTGAATCTTTGAAGGAATACGGGACCATGAAGTTGAAGTGTTTTGGGATAATTCTGGACCTGAACTTGTAATCATACGTTAAAAGTCCGGTTGGTTATATAGCAAAGTTAAACAAGATATGGCTTACTCTTTGTATTTTCAAGCTTTGAAGTTAGTTATAAGATTTCTGATTTATAGTTTAACTATCAGGGTGACTAGCTCCGTCTATGAGGTTGAATCTGAGTAAACTAATCCTTATTAATTATTTTTCTGTGTCCTAATAATGTGGGAAATTACTAGATTGATCATTAGTTCTTAAATATCCTTGAAGCTATGAGATCTGATTATATGGGTTAATGCTAAATTGAGTACCATTAACCAAACAGATCATGATCTGGGCCTCTTTACAACTGCATAGTTCATACATTGAAAGATGTGTCATTAAAAGGAAATATGATAAACTCATAATATATTGAAATCTTGCACCATTAACCAGAAAGATATAAAATTGACATGCTAGGTAGCAAACATATGTCTCCCCGCGTTAGAACATATAATTTTTGTTAAACAAATGACACATATTCCCTTCTAAATTATTGCCCTTTCGCTAATCGTGATTATATTTTCTAATCGGATTAAAAACTTCTGAAAGGTTGCATCTAAGCCCGAAGATGATCTGCACAGCTGTATTCTCCCCTGACAGGCTCAAAGTAGTTAAAAAAATATATCGAATCTCGTCTTTTATATAATTCTTCTTTAATTTATTACAAGTAACACATCCAGTTTCCTTACCTATAAATATGTCTCCCATCATGCAGATATCAACTTCATTAACAGATATCAGTTTCTATCCCAACAGGCCAACAATTTCCACTTTCATCAAGAAAATATGGAATCTGTGAATACCCTATTTGGAGAATGGAATTCCTTTAGTGGAGTAAATGTTGCTGAAGAAGCCAATTTTATGGCACAGTTGCTTAATACTTTTTCTCCCCCAAATGAGTCAACCAATGTTACTACATTTTGGCCACATCAAGAACTAACCACAAACCTTAATGAAGTTGATGAGACTTCGGCTTATCTGTCAGATAACACCAAAATTTACCTACATTGTCTGTCACAAGACTTTCATTCTTCTGATTTAAGTGAATTATTGGTGGCACAAAACACAGAAGATGACGATTTGTCTGCAAGTTCTAGGAAACGCTCGTGTAGCATGGCAGACGTAAGTTAAACATGCTGCATATATGTGTAATTGTGTTTAATACTTTAATCAATCAAAGGTTTATGATAATGATTTTCACTGTGTAGGTTCATGAGAACAGGGAAAAGATAAAGTGTAGAAAAAGTGAAAAACTTGTATCTAAAAGCAATGAAGATGAAGCTGACCATGATGCAGTTTACAGGCAAATTATGAAAATTTATGGATCTGATGGTGAATCTAATAGATCTCAGGAAACAAGTTTAAGTCCAAATGCACCAAAAGGGGCAGTGAATCTGAAATCAAATGGGAAGACAAAAGCAAATAGGGGGTCAGCAAGCGATCCACAAAGTGTCTATGCACGGGTAGATAATACATTGATTTTACAGATTAATATTTCGTTTTTAACGGATATAGAAATCATCCATAAATCTGCTTCCTGTTCTTATCAGAAAAGAAGAGAAAGGATTAATGAACGGTTAAGAACATTACAGAAACTTGTTCCTAATGGTACAAAGGTGAGTTAACATTTATAACTTGTTTTAGACTGTTGTTTTTAACTGAAACCAACTTTCTATATACATATATTTATATATTTATCTTTTATAAATTGAAGGTTGATATAAGCACAATGCTTGAAGAGGCTGTTCAGTATGTGAAATTTTTGCAGCTCCAAATCAAGGTAACAAAACACAAAAAAACAATAATCCTAAATAAATTCTGATTTTAGAAGATCCATATATTGAACAAGAAACTTAATGATATTTGCAGCTATTGAGCTCTGATGATCTATGGATGTATGCTCCAATTGCATACAATGGAATGGACACTGGGCTTGACTTGACAATTCCATCACCAAGATGATAAACATTTTGACTATTCTGACCTCAGCTGTCACATTTTTCTGAATAATAAATATTCTTTTATAGTATTTTTTGGTGTGAAAAAAAGAGATTAATTTTATCAAAAGATGTTTGTATGCTGGAAACACAGGCATAAAGCGAGAGTTGGAAACGATTGTACATTCATGTAAATTTCCGCAACCCCTTGTATTCAGGGCCGGCTCAACCTATTTTGAGACCTAAAGCGAAATAAAACTTGGGGCCCTTTCCGAATAATTTAACATTTTTAAACGACCAACTTTATATTTTTAATTTTTTTTTGACATAGAAATATAGGAAGCAATTAACAAAACATACAAAAATGAGGAATATAATTGTAGTTTGTAACTGTTATTTCCCTTCTCTTTGATTCACTGTTAATAATCTTTGATTCACTGTAAATAATCATGAAACAAACCAACATTAATAGTCATTGTGTTTGAAAGATGAACACTACTAAGACAATTGGGGTCCATTACCACTACAATACATCAACATTAGTAGCATTTATCATCAAATTTAATATTAATATCCATATTAAATTCATATATAATTTATCATCAAATTTAATATTAATATCCATATTAAATTCATATATAATTTTTTTAAGTAAAGGCCTCAAAATTTTGGAGGGCCAAAGCCCTCGCTTTACTTGAATGGCCCATGGACTGGCCCTGCTTGTATTATCTTCACAAAACACGAGCTACCTTGATAGAGTATAGCTAGTTCTGGTCAAAATCACGAGTTAAGATCTTAGAATTATCAATTATCGATTATCGCCAATGATATCTAGATCAAGTGGTGGAGGGCTTGCATTTCTCTTGAGAGATATAGGTTCGACTCCCACTTTGTACAGAGTGAGGCACTGGTGGGCAATGATAGGAGACCCAGGGAAACCTGGGTTGGATCCTTGAGCCAAACCGGTTTTACCGGTAATTTCACTGCCGTGCCTACAGGCGGGTGGGTTACCGGGTTTTCCCCGGAATTGGTTGTGGACTCGGGTTACTCTCGGAGTACTCCGTTTGTCCAGTGGGTGCCCCGAGAGTGCTCGGGATTGAGTTTGTTGGCCGTTAAAAAAAAAAAAGAATTATCAATTATCGTAATGTATATCATAAATTCATAAAAGGTAACCAACATTTTGCTATAAACAATATTAATGAAAATTTTAAAATGTAAGAAAAGAGGGTTTAACTTATTAAATATTAGTAAGTAATTATTTAGGTAACATAATGCTAAAGCGGAGGGTTCAAATGAGAAGAAATTTTTTGCAAGAATAAAAAATAAGCAATTTCAACCAATAAGAATGGTTCATTTTACTTCATTTAATTTTTGTATTTAATATTAGTGTAAGTGTATGTTGGTAAACTTAAATATATCATTAATTGGTAGTCATCTTTTTTAATAGCTAACTATATTAAATTTATAACTTATTTTAAAAAATATATTTTTTCAAATAAGAAAAAAATTAATTTAAAGTGTAGGATAAATTCCGAGGCGTGTAAGATGAATTACGAGCTGTGTAAGATAAATTTCAATATGTGTAGGATAAATTTCAAAACGTATAGGATAAATTTTGATGTGTGTAGACAAAAATTTTGTTGTGGATGATGATAGATTTTATGACTAATTAATTTGTCAAATTTAATAATAAATGAGATGAGATAATAACTATTTAATATTTTACAATTGTATCTTTTTTTTTTTCTTCTCAAATGAACTATCCCCCAATACTAAATATAGATAATTTAGAATGGAGTTGACATTTTTTTTAAATGACAAATGTTACCTTCCTTTGCTTCGGTTTGAACCTAGGAACCCCCACCCCCCCCCCCCCAAAAGAATCAAGCGTCTCTACCAAGTGGGCTACCCTACACTTGCAGAATGGTGTTGACATTAATCTCTTTTTTGTAACACCCCAAAAATACGTAATTGAATTATTGTGCCTTTAAATGTTTTAGTATGCAATATAATAACTTTATTTGACTAACTAAGTTAAGTGGTATGACAATAGTGTAGAAAGAATGAAAGTTATGCTTTAATAATAACAAATAGAACTATAGTGGTTGAAAGTGTACATTTGAATAAAAATAAATAAAAGAAATAAAAGTGGAGTGTGTGTATGTGTGTGTATATCGTACGAGAGAGAGGGAGAGAAGGAGAACACCTTCTCCTTCAACAACAACAAGAAATTCAGCAAATCAAAGGGGTTCTAGGGCTGAAATTGAATGCATGTATTGAGGTTCTTGATCATCTAAGTGTCTCTAAAATAAGGTAAGTTGAATTTGATGATTTGATGATCTTCATGAAGTGGGTTTTAACTAATCCGTGAAATTATATGAAATTGAGCTTGAATATGGGTTAGAATCATCATGTAGAAGATGAATTATGCTTGATTTTGATTGTCTTGATGATTTGAAGCAAAACCCACTTGTAGTGATAGGATGATGAAGTATGATGATTATGTAGGTGCAAAATTATGTAATATTAGTGCATGAATGTGTATGTATTAGAGTATTGTTAGATAAATTTGATACAAGATGAAGGATTATGTGAATTTAGTTGATTTGATGATTTATCATGTGAACTAGTAGGTTATGCATAGAACACATGTACATAATGCTTTGTGAGTAGTACGCACACCAAGTGTTTGATGAAATGCCTTCGTGAGTAGGTTATGCATAGAACACTTGTACATAATGCTTTGTGAGTAGTACGCACACCAAGAATTTTGTAATGTGACTTCGGACCCTACATAATGATCATGAGTTGAGTATATAAATGAAATATGTGTTAAGTTTATGATCTTACATCTAAGAATATATGTGAAGTGAGTATGATACATGAATTCGAAATATAAATGGTTATGTATAGGGAGGGATAAAGGAAGAAGGTTCGAGTCACACGAAGCAACAAAGAAATCAAGACCGATGTACGTTACTTGTACTTTTAAACTTTAATTTATAGTATCGTTTATTGTTAAGTATTGTGGTTATCGTAGTCCGTTAGATAGCAACCATGTGATAGACCCAATACGTGTGACAACTGTCAAAAATTCAGGTATCCGTACAATTAATTAACCATGATTAGTGCTTAATGACTGTGCTGAATTTGCAATTAACTGCTTTCTGATTACTACCATATACAAACATGTGCATCATACATTGTTGAATGTCATACCAATATTGCATGAAATTTTTATTGCCTCAAATGATGCATTAAGTACAGTTAGAACAGTTATCTGATAAACCAGGAAAATGCTGACAGAACTCAACACATAGACAGACAGTGCATTGAGTCACAGAATGAGCCAGAAACTAAGTACTACACTAGTATAGTGTGTAGGAAAGTAAGATCACAAAACTGCCTTATTAGTGATAGTTTAAGTGCCGAAAAGTGCCTAAAACTCACCCAAAGTGCTGAATTCAGCATAAATCAGCACTTTAACAATCTAAATTTATGCAGAAATGTGGTTAAATGGTCCTGAATGCTTTCCTAAGTGTCGGGAATCAAAAGTGTCACAAAAAGATACATAAAGCACACTAAACTGCAAAGTTTAGCACTTTAACGAACCAGTAACCAACCGAACAACCGGACACTACCCGAAACATCAAATTTACACTAGAAGCACTGTTTTAACATTTCCAAGCTAGTTATGGTCCCCGAACATCATAACACCCTATAAATATCTAGTAACTAACATAACTAACTAATACTTGAATTTTTACCTTAAACTAACTAAACTAGTTAAACCTATCCTACTACCCCCCCCCCCCCCCCACCTAGTAATCGGCCCATTCCCTCCTCCATACCCCAAGATTTTATTTCAATATTCAATTGGATTGTGTTTATACTTCACTAAACATAATATCCAAGAGTTTGAAGGAGAAGGTGGTTATAAGTGGAACTTGTAGGATCTTGAGCTCATAACTTAATCTATTCATTTAACAAACATGCATCATCAGATTTCAATTTCTCTAGAATCATGAGAATTTCAAGTAGAGATTTCTTATCAAATTTTACATACCTTATGATCCCCTTGCAATGGAGATCACTAATCTTAGCTCGGATTTCGTTTTGGATCAGATTTGGACCTTTAATTCTTGAGTTTTGTGGATGTTAGGGTTTTGGAGAGCTCTGGTCGCCCCCCCCCCCCCCTTTCTTGTCTGGTTCGACCTCAGCACACAAAAGTGTGTTTGAGTTTTAATTTTTTTTGTTTTATCATTATTAGTTTCAAATTAAACACTTTTGGCCCCTCAACTTTCGTTTTTATTTTGTTTTAACTCATTAACTACTCATAAGTCATCATCTAACTAGGTTAGTGTCGTTCCCAGTTAGCTTGTTTCACTTATTTATTTACAACATATTTGTAATATAAAAATTTGTATTTTCGGGGTGTTACAATTGCAAACTTGCGAGTTGATTCTCATGTGCACCTACATGTCGTATTGTACTATGCAAACAAACAGTTATGTATATATTTACTACTTGAATATAAATACACGTGTTTATTCAATCCATACACACCTTTTTTTAAGGGTTATTGGATTTTATCACCCCTAGCTATTGGCTATTAGCCGCTGCCACCCCCAACTATCACTTTGATGCCCGCCACCCCCAACTTTACACTTATTTTGTTCTGTCACCACGTCGTTAACTGATCACTAACTTTTGAGCTTGTTACTATATTTTTGGGAGTGTCCAAAGATCCTTAAAACCTTCCTAAAATCCACACCCCCAAAAGTATAGAAACAAAATCAAAAGTTAGTGATCAGTTAACGACGTGGTGATAGAACACACTAAGTGTTAAGTTGGGGGTGACGGCCGACGGACATCTAAGTGATAGTTGAGGGTGGCAGCGGCCAATAACAATAGTTGGGGGTGATTAAATCCAATAAAACAAATACCTTTTTTATATCATTAAATCTGTTCTACCGGTGAATAATACCCGGACTGTAACAAAACAGCAGTTGAAACCCTAACCCAATGCGTTTACGATGGAAGAAACAATATAAAACCCCAGAACTCAAACCAAACGGAGATACGTGCCCACCAAATCAGATAAAAACAATTGAGATGTGGGTGATCGTATATTCTTCCACCTGCACAAGTTTCAATCAGATTGTCTTCATCAGTAGCAATGCAATAAACATTTTTGTTGGTCAGAGATCGTGCAATGAAGCATTAAAAAATCATCGCACGATTGCTCCGGTTCCGTCATTGTCAATGCCAGATCCATGTAGATTTATCATTTACGCCAAAAATCGTCAAAACATCAAATTGACTCATGAAGTATAGATTATTATGGTTATGTGTCCTTCAAACATCTCGATTCGACAGCCGAAAACATCGCCGGGATAATCTCACTCGCGTATTGTTGGCGCGTGCTTCTACTTTCTTCTGATTTCTGAATGACTGGTGTGTACTTTTTTATTATTATTATTTTATAAAAATTAGGGCTCACTTCAACCTGTGTTTAATCTTTTTTTTTTTTTCTTATTTACAGTATTTTATAAATTGAGTGTATCTGATCTTGATGTGTGAGTTTGATCGCCTAATTAAAGTTGTGTGATTAGAGAAAATGAAAACATAGGATCTTATGAGTTGATATGTAGGACTACCAACTGTAGGTTATAAGAACAAAAGATCAAGATCAACAGATTGATGTTATTGTGTGAATTTGATTATCTAATCACATTTGCTTGGTGCACACAGTAGAAGATCATGGTTGTGTATATATATTTAGATCTTATTTTCTTGCTACAGCCAATTGGATTTGGTTCTATTTTGATGTATGATTGAAGAAAATGAAATGATAAGATCTCTTACTAGGTGATATTTAGGACTACCAAATGCAAGTCATAAGAACAAAAGATTATAAGATCAACAGATTGATATAATGTGTGAATTTGATCAATTAATTAATCACATTGGTTAGATCCTATATCCTTACAATACCCAGTTAGATTAGAACCTATCTTGATGTATGATTAGAGAAAATGAAGTTATAGGATCTTACAGGTTCATCCCTAAGACTACCAACCGTACATTACAAGAACAAAAGCGTAAGACAACAGATTGATCTTCATGTGTGAATTTGATCACCTAATCGCCTTTGTCGATCATTATATCCTAATTTATTATAACAACCAGTTGGATTGGATTATAATGAAATCATAGGATCTTACAAGTGGATCCCCAAGACTACCAAATGTTGGTTACAAGAACAAAAGATATAGATCAACATATTGAAATTAGTCTAGAAAGATTGTTTAAAAATTGAATCTATAAAGGAATATGGGACTATGAGAGTATCAATTGAAGTGTGTGAAGTTCTCTTGGACCTGAGTTTATAAACATAGATAAAGCCTGGTATAGCAAGGCTAAAAGAAAATGTGATTTAGCTCTTTAACTTAGTTACAGGACTTTCGGTTCAGAGTTTATGCTATAAGGGTGACTAGCGCCATTTGTGAGATTGAATCTAGAAGTAAACTAATCCTTATAAATGATTAACTATTTTTCTGTGTCCTAATAATGTGGGTTATTACTAGATTGATCATTGTTGACATCACTTTTAGAAAGAGAATTAGTGTCTAGATATCCTAGAAGATTATCATCAGGTCATATTTTCTTACAAGTTACAACAGCCAATTGGATTGGATCCTATTGGCTATATTGATGTAAAATTAGAGAAAATGAAATCTAAGGGTCTTACAAGTTGATCCCTAAGACTACCAAATGTAGGTCACAAGGATAAAAGATCAAGTTCAACCATAGTTATTGATAGCGGCCATAGCGACCGCTATCGCGAATAGCGTGGCGATGCGAGACATGGTCGCTATATGGTGTATAGCGCTGAATAGTGTGAAAATAGAGGATTCCAATGACGACTTCCGGCCGGAAACCTGCAATTTCTGCCGGAAACTTGCTGGAAACTATGGAGAAGAGCGATTGCGTTTTTTATGCGTTTGAGCCTTTCTAGGGTTAAATAAGTTTATGGATTTTAACATTTAACCCATCTATCTTTCATTAGGTTACATTTAGTCATTAAAACTTGTAAAATTTACATAAAAAGTGTAAAATTAGTTTGTGTATTTTAACATTTAACCCCCCTATTTTCACTAGCTTACATTTGGTCGTTAAACTTATAAATTTATACATAAAAGGTATAAAACTAACGTTATATATAAAAAAAGTTATGTAGATAGCTATTTTTTTATTTCTTAAATTTTAACTACCTTATCGCTAAACACGAAATAGCAGGCGCTATTTCATCGCTATCGCTGCGTAGCATATAGGTATGTTGTCGCTATTCGCTATCGATAACTATGAGTTCAACAAAGATAGTCTGTAATTGAATCACTAAAGGAATAGAGGACTATCAATTTAAAATGTTTGATGTTTTCTACTTTTCTTGGACCTGAACTTATAATCATATACTTTAAGCCCGGTTGGTTATATAGCATAAAAAGATGTAGCTTGCTCTTTGTATGATCTAGCTTTGAACTTAGTTATAAAATTTTTGGGTTGGAGTTTAAATAATAAGGGTGGTTAGCTACTTAGCTCAAATTATGAGATTGCATCTTGGAGTAAACTAATCCTGATCATTGGATAACTATTTTTCTATGTTCTAATAATGTGGGGTTTTACTAGTTTGGTCATTGATGACATCTCTTGTTTTTTTTTTTTTTTTTTGGTTTAAACATAGATCTAAGCATAACTCCATTAGTTGGGCTAATTGGTGTAAATTCCTTAGCTTTTTTCCGTTATGCTGTTTATGTTTGTTTGTGTGCTGCCCCCACATTTTTTTAGTGGGGAGGCCGTGTGAACGAAATTTTCCTTTCGAAAAAAAAAAACTGTATAGATACCCCTAGAAGGATCGTGTTTAGATCCTATTTTCTTAACAAGTTACAACAGCCAATTGGATTGGTTTCTAGTTTAATGTGTGATTAGAGAAAATGAAATCATAGGATCTAAGATCTTACAAGTTGATCCCTAAGACTACCAAATGGAGGTTACAAGAACAAAAGATCAAGTTTAACAGATTGATATTAGTCTAGGAAGATTGTCTGAAATTGAATCTTTGAAGGAATACGGGACTATGAAGTTGAAGTGTTTTGGGATTTTCTGGACCTGAACTTGTAATCATACGTTAAAAGCCCGGTTGGTTATATAGCAAAGTTAAACAAGATTTGGCTTACTCTTTTGTATTTTCAAGCTTTGAAGTTAGTTACAAGATTTATGGTTTATAGTTTAACTATCAGGGTGACTAGCTCCGTCTATGAGGTTGAATCTGAGTAAACTAATCCTTATTAATTATTTTTCTGTGTCCTAATAATGTGGGAAATTACTAGATTGATCATTAGTGCTTAAATATCCTTGAAGCTATGAGATCTGATTATATGTGGGTTAATGCTAAATTGGGTACCATTAACCAAACAGATAATTAACTGGACCTCTTTACAACTTCATAGTTCATACATTGAAAGATGTGTCACTAAAAGGAAATATGATAAACTCATAATATATTGAAATCTTGCACCATTAACCAGAAAGATATAAACATTGACATGCTAGGTAGCAAACATATGTCTCCCCGCGTTAGAAAATATAATTTCAGTTAAACAAATGACACATATTCCCTTCTAAATTATTGCCCTTTCGCTAATCGTGATTATATTTTCTAATCTGATTAAAAACTTCTGAAAGGTTGCATCTAAGCCCGAAGATGATCTGCACAGCTGTATTCTCCCCTGACAGGCTCAAAGTAGTTAAAAAAATATATCGAATCTCGTCTTTTATATAATTCTTCTTTAATTTATTACAAGTAACACATCCAGTTTCCTTACCTATAAATGTGTCTCCCATCATGCAGATATCAACTTCATTAACAGATATCAGTTTCTATCCCAACAGGCCAACAATTTCCACTTTCATCAAGAAAATATGGAATCTGTGAATTCCCTATTTGGAGAATGGAATTCCTTTAGTGGAGTAAATGTTGCTGAAGAAGCCAATTTTATGGCACAGTTGCTTAATACTTTTTCTCCCCCAAATGATTCAACCAATGTTACTACATTTTGGCCACATCAAGAACCAACCACAAACCTTAATGAAGTTGATGAGACTTCGGCTTATCTGTCAGATAACACCAAAATTTACCTACATTGTCTGTCACAAGACTTTCATTCTTCTGATTTAAGTGAATTGTTGGTGGCACAAAACACAGAAGATGACGATTTGTCTGCAAGTTCTAGGACACGCTCTTGTAGCATGGCAGATGTAAGTTAAACATGCTGCATATATGTGTAATTGTGTTTAATCAATCAAAGGTTTATGATAATGATTTTTCACCGTGTAGGTTCATGAGAACAGGGAAAAGATAAAGTGTAGAAAAAGTGAAAAACTTGTATCTAAAAGCAATGAAGATGAAGCTGACCATGATGCAGTTTACGGGCAAATTATGAAAATTTATGGATCTGATGGTGAATCTAATCGATCTCAGGAAACAAGTTTAAGTCCAAATGCACCAAAAGGGGCAGTGAATCTGAAATCAAATGGGAAGACAAAAGCAAATAGGGGGTCAGCAAGCGACCCACAAAGTGTCTATGCACGGGTAAATAATACATTTATTTTACAGATTAATGTTTCGTTTTTAACGGATATAGAAATAATCCATAAATCTGCTTCGTGTTCTTATCAGAAAAGAAGAGAAAGGATTAATGAACGGTTAAGAACATTACAGAAACTTGTTCCTAATGGTACAAAGGTGATTTAACACTTATATCTTGTTTTAGACTGTTGTTTTTAACTGAAACCAACTTCTATATACATATATTTATATATTTATTTTTTATAAATTGAAGGTTGATATAAGCACAATGCTTGAAGAGGCTGTTCAGTATGTGAAATTTTTGCAGCTCCAAATCAAGGTAACAAAACACAAAAAAACAATAATCCTAAATAAATTCTGATTTTAGAAGATCCATATATTGAACAAGAAACTTAATGATATTTGCAGCTATTGAGCTCTGATGATCTATGGATGTATGCTCCAATTGCAGACAATGGAATGGACATTGGGCTTGACTTGACAATTCCATCACCAAGATGATAAACATTTTGACTATTCTGACCTCAGCTGTCACATTTTTCTGAATAATAAATATTCTTTTATAATATTTTTTGGTGTGAAAAAAAGAGATTAATTTCATCAAAAGATGTTTGTATGCTGGAAACTCAGTCATAAAGCGAGAAAATGTTTCTTTTTCGGTTGGGAACGATTGTACATTGATGTAAATTTCCGCAACCCCTTGTATTCAGGGCCGGCTCAGCCTATTTTAAGACCTAAAGCGAAATAAAACTTGGGACCCTTTCCGAATGATTTAACATTTTTAAATGACCAACTTTATACTTTCAATTTTTATTTGACACAGAAATATAGGAAGCGATTAACAAAACATACAAAAATGAGGAATATAATTGTAGTTTGTAACTGTTATTTCCCTTCTCTTTGATTCACTGTTAATAAAATAATAATCACGAAACAAACCAATATTAATAGTCATTGTGTTTGAAAGATGAACACTACTAGACAATTGGGGTCCATTACCACTACAATACATCAACATTAGTAGCATTTGTCATCAAATTTAATATTAATATTCATATTAAATTCATATATAATTTTGTTTAAATAAAGGCCTCGAAATTTTGGAGGACCAAAGCCCTCACTTTATTTGAATGGCCCATGGGCTGGCCCTGCTTGTATTATCTTCACAAAACACGAGCTACCTTGATAGAGTATAGTTCTGAGTCATAATCACGAGTTAAGATCTTAGAATTATTGTAATGTATATCATAAATTCATAAAAGGTAACCAACATTTTGCTATAAACAATATTAATGAAAATTTTAAAATGTAAGAAAAGAGGGTTTAACTTATTCTATATTAGTAAGTAATTATTTAGGTAACATAATGCTAAAGCGGAGGGTTCAAATAAAAAGAATTTTTTTCTAAGAATAAAAAATAAACAATTTTAACCAATAAAAATGATTCATTTTACTTTATTTAATTTTTGTATTTAATATTAGTGTAAGTGTATGTTGGTAAACTTAAATAGATCATTAATTGGTAGTCATCCTTTTTAATAGCTAACTATATTAAATTTGTAACTTATTTTTAAAAAATATATATATTTTTCTCAAAGAAGAAAAAAAAAATTTTAAGTGTAGGATAAATTCCGAGGCGTGTAAAATGAATTATGAGCTGTGTAGAATAAATTTCAATATGTGTAGGATAAATTTCAAAACGTGTAGGATAAATTTTGATGTGTGTAGGCAAAAATTTTAGTGTGGATGATGATATACTTTATGACTAATTAATTTGTCAAATTTAATAATAAATGAGATGAGAAAATACCTGTTTAATGTTTTACAATTATGTTTTTTGTTCTTTTTTTCTTCTCAAATGAACCATCCCTCAATACTAAATATAGATAATTTAGAATGGAGTTGACATTTTGTAAGACCCTTTTTTTCCTCATTTAATAAATTCATATAACTTATATATCACATTCAAATGCCGATTTTAAAATCAACATTTATACCACAACATTTACATATGTTCCTTAAAACCGACTTTACGAAGTTTTTAGAACATTCTATGTCACTAATTTATATTTACTTGCAAAATATAAGTTCTAGATTTATATAGTTGGACAAAACAACCCCAAAGAGTTTAGTAACAAAAGTTGATTTAGTTGCGGAAGCTTTAACCCTGTGTGTATTCGGTTCGTTTATAAGTGTGACAACCCGTATTCCTAAGGTGTGCCTTTAATTCCGAATCACTTTTTGTTACGATTGGATTGTAGTGTTGCTACGTATGCTTGCACGTTTACTTGTTGAACTTGGTTAAACACTAATTATAATTACTTGTTGAATTTGATGAGACACTAATTATAATTATTCCAATTAAAGAGTTTGTCCCATTTGTTTACTACATTGGGCCGCACCCCTAGTCCAAACCTTGGAAGCCCATAGCAACCAAATTGAAATACATATACCCTCACGTAATTATAGTGCATGAGGTTTTCTTATTTTGCTCAAACACACATACGTTAACCCTAAAAACAAAACCCTATTCTTCCAAGTTTGTGTACGGCAGGAGAACCCCCCCCCCCCCCCCCTCTCGGCCGAAGTTCTTCTTTTAGGGATCACCTCTTGTGCCTTGTTCCGTTTATCGTCTGGTTAGTATTGCCTCTCGATTCCCTTATGTGTGTATATTTGGTGTTGATTATTTGTGTGGAATAATTGTATATCTTGATTAGTAGAATAACACTCATCGGTAAAGAATTGGATTTGTGTTTGAGTCTTGGTTTTGTTATAGATTTTTACAGATTTGCATGATAGTAAGGCCCTTAAAGAATTCATGTTAATTACGAATTGTTAATTCTAGGAGCATGATTTACATTAAAGATCTAATTATTATAATAAGAAGCATGGCATGATGAGAAATTATCGTTTTGATCAATCTGGTTGTTCCTATCAGTAATGACGATCTAGAGGTGATTATAATGTTAACCAATGATAATTTACAAACTAAGTTGTACCATGTTAATAATCAAGGGTTTCGTTAATCCCAAATGATTCAATCGGTTCCGGTATGTGTTTGTGATAAATTTATTGTAAATGATAATGAAGGTTGAATGTGGATTGTGGTACAACAGTTAGTCAAATGTTAGGGTTATAACAATGATTATTGATTTGGTTTCGTTCAAGTGTTTGATATTGTTGTGTTGATAAGAAGGGTGATATGTTAAGCAATTTTTGTTTTGATTAATCTAAGGAGCTACTGATGTTAATGGTGATGGTACATGATAGCTTATAAATTATATGAATAAGTAGTAAATGGGGTAGTGATTAGGGCATTACGTGTAATTGGGCCACTTTAGCAAAACACATCATACATAAATCTGGATTGGGCCGCATAAGAAAACAAATGGGTACACGGATGCAACTGGGCCGCGTAATGGACTCGGGAACAGCCAAGCAGCCCAATGTGGACTGTTGGGCCGTTTGGGCCAGACCTGTGACACACGTTAACTAACCACACACCTACTAATAATAAGTTAATAAGTTGGGAATTTGTACATGGGATTGGGCTGAGCAAACTGGGCCGATCATATATATGTAGGGATCCTAAGAGAAGTCCACCCTATTTGAGAAACTTGAGAAGCAATCTGGACCACACATTTTCCCTAAGCAAAAAATGCAAAAAAAATGTGAAAAAAATGCAAAAAAATTTTTTTTTTTTTTTTTTTTTTGAAAAATCGCAGCTTTTTCTTTAAGGATTAAAAAAAAAAAAAATTTTTTTAAAAAAAAAATTTTTGGATTTATACACATGTGTATATTGTTAATCTTTTAACTATACATATATGTATATTGTCAATTATACATATATGTATATACATGTTTAAAATTGAAAAAATATGTATATTGTTAATCTTAAATCATAAACACTAAAGCTAAACCTTAATGCTAAACCCTAAACTCTAAACCCTAAAGCTAAACCCTAAAGCTAAACCCTAATGCTAAACCCTAATGCTAAACCCTAAAGCTAAACCCTAATTCTAAACCCTAAAGCTAAACCCTAATGCTAAACCCAAAAGCTAAAACTAAACACTAAAGCTAAACCCTTAATGCTAAACCCTAAATAACACTTATTTTTCAATTTTAAACATGTATATACATATATGTATAATTGACAATATACATATATGTATAGTTAAAAGATTAACAATATACACATGTGTATAAATCCAAAAAAAAAAAAATTTAAAAAAAAAAAACTAATTCTTAAAGAAAAAGCTGCGATTTTTCCAAAAAAAAAATTCATTTTTTCACCTTTTCTTTGCATTTTTTTGCTTAGGGAAAATGTGTGGTCCAGAATGCTTCTCAAGTTTCTCATTTAGCCTACTACTTCTCACATGATCCTTATCCTATATATATATGTGTAAATGCAATCTGTTGATTAAGGATTCCTTTATGCTAGGTGCACATTGGTAATATGTGAATATGTGTTTGATGTCAGAATATGTTTGAAATTATAAAACCTTTGAATGTCAGTTCGGATAAGCATGTGATATAAACTAGTGCTAACAATCAGTGGCGAAGCTTGAAAAAAAAGTTCGGGGGTCGGAAGGTAACGGACCTAAATTTTTTTTTCTATCGTGTAGTTTCGAGGTGTATGTTCGGGTCGGACGTCGGTGATTCGATTCGGGTCGGGTCGGGTCAAACATTAATATCAAATAAAAAACGTTCTCAAACATTAAAACGTAAACATTGTTTAACAAACAAACGAACAAAGACACCAAAACATTAAAAAGGAGAGAGGAAGGTGGGCATCTGGTTCTCCTGGATGAGAATTATAGTTCAGCGCGTCTTCCCCTAAAACAAGTTTAGGGCAAAAATTCGAATCAATTTCACCCCTAATTTCAACCTAAATCACATAACTTGCAGCCCTAAATTAAACCTAAAGATAAAAAACACATACCTTTAACCTTATGAAGATTGAAGAAGTCGAACAAGAGTACAAGACCACAACAACGAGCAGCGTTTTGGCTTCTGTTCTCGAACAAGAAGCTGAAGTCGAACAGTTCTGGAACCTGCATTTTCCCCCCTTCTGCAGTTTTAGCTTGTGGCTTCTGTTCTTCTGGTCGATGTCCCAAAGTAAACGAATTTGGGGTTTTTTTATAGGGTGGGCTTTTAAGTTGGCCTATATAATGATTCGATTTGGGTTATATAATATGCATTCTAGTATTCTACCAAATATAATGATTTGGGCTATAATATTTGGGCTATATAAATAAAAAAATTAAAACTGGGGGGTCGAAAACGTATATACCTATTTTTTTTAATAAAACCGGGGGGTCGAAAATGTATATACCTACAAAATCCTATACGAAACGTACATATATAACACTACTGACCGAAAAGTTCGGGGGTCGGGCGCCCCCTCCCGCCCCTTAAATCCTGCGCCCCTGCTAACAATTAAAAACCTTCAAGTAAATGATTGTGGGCCGTGTTGTTGTTTGGGCCGGTTACATTAGTGCAAGTAAACATCAGGAGGTTATACAAGTATGAGAATATGCTTCCAAATTATTATGTGTATCAAGTTATGTCCTAGTTAATGCATGATGGGTAAATTTTCCTAAAGGCATAAACGGTTCGGGTTTATTGGAATAGCATGAGTGCCCAAATTTCTTGGTTGAAATATGCATATATATAATTGGTGTCCGTGTTTCCCAAATCATTGACGGCATGACTTCGACTAGAGAAACCCATTGTGTGTTGTATGTACCGTATGCTAACTATGTTATGCTCTTTAATCTGTTGACGGTAAACACTAGGTTGTTTGGACATTAGGGTAATGTATGACCTCACCCACATACGTACATACATTTATCATACATTAGGTCGCGTGTAACGGACCTAACATTTGACGCGTTGAAGTACGTAATCATAAACCGAGCAAATCAAAGGTGAGTTCATCTCTCTTGAGCATGTGTCCCGGTGGTTGGGACAGTCTTTAGGTATCCCTGGGAGGGATAGGTTTTGGGTAACTTGTTTGGGTATTCCTGAGAGGAATACGTCTTGTTGTAAATCTGTAATGTTGGATAATATACTCATCCTATCACCTTTAAAGTCCCTCCGTGTTGTTTGGTTACCTGAGAGGTAACAAGGTATTAGTTAGTAGCGCTACTTAGGTTTAGCAACCTCACCCCGTACCTAGGAGGACGGGTGTTGAACTAATGACCTAGTCATGACCAATGCTTTGATAGGAGCATTGGAGAAATGGCAATGTAAATCAGGAGTCGTCTTGTATTCAGGTTATTATCAACATTAAATTCAATGGATTAACTAAATACTTGGTAACCAACGTTTTCGTAAAACTATGAACTCACCAGCGTTGTCTGATACACTTGTTGCATGCTCGCAGGTCGATAGATATCTTGGATTTGGGAACTTGCTGTCTGGAGTAGCTGGAGTGGTCATGGGTCGACTGGGGAAATTCATGTGATTGAATACTTGACACTATACATTGGTTTTGAAACAATTTGACTTTGGTTTACTATTTGCTTCCGCTGAACGTGTTGATTTTCATTTAAACTTGTTGATGACATTTTTCATTAATAATTGGGGATTTTATTTATAAACTTGAATGGGTTTCATGTAATTAGTGGCTCGTTGTTGATACGTCACACGCCTAACAGGGACATTCCCTAGGTGGTATTTTGGGGGTGTGACAGTTTGGTATCAGAGCCACTGGTTATAGTGAACTTGGTTTTAAAACGTTTTCATAAAACCAGACTATAACCGAACAGTTCCGAAATCGACCATGACACTCAACTCCAGACTGCAAGGTTCGTTTCTCGTTTACCATTGCATTGTGTATCTAGTGTACACTTATGTATGACATCCACAAGTGATTGCACACTTGGCACTACAGTATGAGTTTCTATGTTACCAATAGGGGTGTAAACAAGCCTAGAGGCTCGAGAGCTACTCGTGATCGGCTCGGTTAAAAGCTCGAACGAGCCGAGCCTTAACGAGCTCGAGCCCGAGCTCGAGCCTAAAGTAGAGCTCGTTTTGTTATCGAGCCCGAGCTCGAGCCTGAACTATAAAGCTTGTTTAGGCTCGCGAGCCTAAACGAGCCCATACAAAATTTTAAATTTTTTATATATAAGATATTAATAATGATGATAACATTGATGAGCCGAGCTTTGGCTTGTTTAAGCGATGTTGAAGTGAGCTCGAGTCGAGCTTTTAGCTTGTTTAAGGTTGTTCTCAAAATAGTTCGAGCCGAGTCGAGCCGAGTTCGAGCTTTAGGTTTTACTCGCGAGCCGAGCTCGAGCTCAAAGAAGCAGGCTCGAACCGAGCCGAGCTCGAGCTCGAGCTTCATAAAAACCTAACGAGCCGAGCTCGACCCGGCTCGTTTACACCCCTAGTTACCAACCCATGTTATGTGTTTTAAGAGTGTGACTCTTCTTGAACTTTCATGATCTATGTTGTGGTGTCGTATGTCTTATTGCTCGAATTCGGAGAACCTTTTAACATGAATTGAGAGGAGCTGAGATAAACATGCAAATTGGATTATTATTATGGGTGCACACATAATAATAATGTGGGGTGCATGTGAGTCCCAGTGAGACTTGATGAGTGCAAAAGGGGTTCCGCTCTGTTAAATGACATTATGTTAGAACTCAGTAATCTGTGGAGATCATAGTAATGCTTGACTCCTACTTGAACTCGCATTTTAAATCTTTCCTCTTCTCGTATAGAAACATGAGCGGACGAGGCCATGGACGCGGCCACATTGCTATGACTCAGGCCGAATTAACCAACTTGATCAACACTAGTGTGGCTGAAGCCCTAGCGGCTTACCAGGCTGGTACGATATGTGCCAATTACTTTCTATCCTTGTGCCGTATACTCGAATGTTACTTGTGTGTTATACGTCCCTTCGTTTTAGGTCAACCTGCGAATCAAAACAATCCACCTGCCTACACGTTTAAGACCTTTATGGATTGTAAGCCACAGACCTTCAGTGGGACTGAGGGAGCTGTGGGACTCTTGCGTTGGTTTGAGAAGGCCGAATCTGTGTTTGCTATGTGCAACTGTCCCGTGGGGGACCGGGTGAAGTATGCTTCAGGCACGCTCGAGGATGGTGCCTTGACTTGGTGGAATGCCCAAGTTCAGATGTTGGGTATTGAGATGGCGAATGCCACTACTTGGGATGAATACAAAGAGCTGATGCGAGAGGAGTACTGCCCTCGTGATGAGATACAGAAGCTTGAAAATGAGTACCATAATTTGAAGATGGAGGGGTCAGAGATCGAGGCATACACGAAGAGGTCTCATGAGCTAGCAACCTTATGTCCTAACCTATCTCGACCTCCACCTCGAAGAATTGAGTTGTACCTCAAGGACCTGGCACCAGCTGTGAAGGGATATGTCACTGCTGCAAACCTTAACAATCTACCTCAGATTATCCGTTTAGCGCACAAGATCACCGACCAGGAGGTTGAGCGTGGATTGCTACCGACTCGTGTTTCTGCTATTACCCCTACTGCTACCGCTACCACACCTGCTAGTGATAACAAGCGAAAATGGAACAATACTAACAAAGCAACCAGTGCCAGCCAATCTCAGAAAAGGGCAGACAACAGCATCCACTGCAGTTTTAGCCAGTCGTCTTCTGTGAACCAGAATCAGAGCAACAATTCAAATCAGGGTTCTTACGCGGGAAAGCTACCAAAGTTTGATAAGTGTATGTTCCACCATCGCGGTCCATGCACCCGGGTTTGTCATAGGTGCAACAAGGTGGGTCATATGGCTAAAGATTGTTGGGTCTGGCTTCCAAAGCATCCGCAGCAGCAGCAGCAGCTACAACAATAGGCAGCAGCTTCAATAGAATCAAGGAAATCGAAAGGGGTGCTTTCAGTGTGGTGATGAGGGTCATTTTAAGCGGGATTGCCCTCAGCTTAATCAGAATGCTGGCAACAACAACAATACTGGGAATAACAACCATGGGAACAATGGTGGGAACGGGGCACGAGGAAGAGTATTTACTATTGGCGCTAGGGAAGCTCGCAATGATGGCAATGTTGAGACTGGTACGTCTTCTTTGAATGATCTTTTTGCTTCTGTTTTATTCGACTCTGGTGCCGATTGGGGTTATGTGTCTTTGGGGTTCAGTCGTCAGTTAGGACTGACTCCCACCCCTCTTGTAAATAAGCATATAGTAGAATTAGCTGATAGTAAACCGATAGAAGCTTCTCATGTCCTTTTTGGTTGTAAACTTGATCTCATGGGTCAAGTGTTCGACATTGACTTACTTCCCGATACTCTTGTAAGTTTTGACGTGGTCGTTGACATGGATTTGGTTATCTATGCATCAAGCGGAAATTCTCTGTAAGGAGAAAATCGTGCGTATCCCTCTCCCTAGTGGGGAAACCTTATCAGTTCAAGATCATCGTAGTGGTGCCATGATTGGCATCATCTCAGCCATGAAAGCCCAGAAGTGTCTACGGAAGGGTTACCCTGCTATACTAGCTCTCGTCACCAATTCGCAACCTGAAGAAAAGAAGATCGAGGATCTTCCAGTTGTTCGTGAATTTTCTGACGTGTTTTCTGAGGAGTTACCTGGTTTACCTCCACATCGTCAGGTGGAATTTCAGATTAATCTTATGCAATTTCAGATTCCTTATGGGATACAACAATCCCTTGGGTTCGTTGGCTACTATCGCAGATTCATCATGGGATTTTCGAAGATTGCGCAACTTCAACCCCCTTAGCACAGCGGGGAGTTGTGAGTTCATGGGAAATAAAACAAGGGAACGTCTTTTCAGCTTTTGAAACCCAACCCTGCAATGCACTGAGCATCACTTCTATCCGAGGGTACCGATGATCTGGCAGTATACCATAATGGTTTGAATCAGAGTCCTAGTTACACATCGATGCAACACGAGAAGGACTTACAGGAAGAACTGCACGATTCAGGACCTGCGGTGGAAGCCGTAGTCTTTGGATTTAAATTGGAGGCATTACTTGGACGGTACCAAATGAACCACTTAGACGGATCACAAGGGCCTCCCGTGTACCCTTGTTTCAAGAGAGCTAAACATGTGATGGCGACGTTGGGTGGAAGTTTTGAATGAATACGACCGTCAAACCTGGACGTGCACAAGCCTTGTAACTCGCTATCGACTTTAACATACCTAATCAAACTCGCCTTGTTCAAATTGAAGAACTGAAGGAAGAGAGTTCTCAAGATTGACCCATGCGGGGCATGGGGAAGCAACCTTTGGCAGGTCGGACGATATTTGCTACTTCATGGAACGAATATGAACCTCACTATACAACAACCTTAGGGAACTGGTGCAGGCAAAGCACACGGGTTTCGATATCCTATTCATTTGAGTTTTGATAGGATGAATTAAAACTTGAAGACCATGTACGGATGACCGGGCCTGAAGGCCCACATAGCCACGCATGGGAACGAAGTTTGTCATGTGGGAAAGTCAAGGTGATCTTTGCAACCAGAAACACATGTATGGAAATGAGAACAGACTGCCATGGATTTTGTCACTAGTCTACTTACAACTCGAAACGGAAACATTATCACCTGGGTGATCATTGATGGACTCAAGTTACCAGCACATTTTCTTGCAATCAGGAAAACTGAAGAGTCTTCACAGTTGTGAATGTTCCTCTGAGAGAGGCGGCTTTTAGGTATGAGGTACCAACTCCTATTACCTCTGGATTTGATCTATGCATGGTTTATGTCAGGCAATACACAACACCTTGGCTCACGTTAAGACCAGAGCATTGCTCATCGCCGTTGGGCAAACAATCAGAGAAAACGAACTCTCTTGGCACTCTAAGACATGCTGCGAGCATGTGTGTGACTGGCTTTGGTGCAAATTGGAAGGACTCTTACATATGGTTGAGTACTAAGGCGGTAGTTATCATTTTGGTAACCAGACAGCTCTGTTGAGGCATTACATAGACGATAAGGCCAACCTTCTGGTGAGACTGAGATGGTTGACAACTTAATTACTGGTCCAGGACTGGTACTCGAAACTCTTGGGAAGGTTGTTTGGATTGGGAGTCGATTGGCGGCAACGCGTGACCGTCAGGAAAGCTGATAAAATTGGGAAACGCTGGAAAATCGCTGTAGGCGATCGTATCGTGTTGAAAGTCTCACCCTGGGAGGGTGTGGAATGCTTGGGAAGCATGGCGAGCTTAACTGACGTCACGATGGACCATTCCACAGTCTGGGAGGAATCGGTAGCGTAACCTATAAACTCGAGTTACCCGATGAATCGGGTAACGCACGTGATGTCATTTATGTTTCGGATCTAAGGCAGTGGTTGTCTGACGAAACACGTGCGATGCCTTTACTGGAGGAATTTATCAAACAAATGGACCAGGAAGTCAAGGTTCGTTAACTTAGTCGAATTCCAATCGTGAGTGTTCGTTGGAATTCAAGACGTGGACCGGAGTTCACATAAACTCGAGTATCCTCAACTTTTCCTGATGGCCAATCTAAATCTGATACTACCGGTGAATTTCGTGACGAAATTCCTCTTCAAGTTGGGGATGATGTGGCACCCGAGGGAAATCTGCAGCAATCCTGATTTATCACTTCACAAGCAATCTTGATTTTTCACTCCACTCCTCTGTGCTTACTTGTCAAATTTCGGGACGGAATTTCTTTCAAGTTAGGGATGATGTGACAACCCGTATTCCTAAGGTGTGCCTTTAACTCCGAATCACTTTCTGTTACGATTAGATTGTAGTGTTGCTACGTATGCTTGCACGTTTACTTGTTGAACTTGGTTAAACACTAATTATAATTACTTGTTGAATTTGATGAGGCACTAATTATAATTTTAACACCCATCTTTAAAGGACAGAATTAATAATATATAACATGCATTTAGTACAAAAATTTCGAGTTTACAAAAATCTTTTTAGTTTTAAGATCATACTTGATCATAACATTCAAGTCTACATCCTACTAGATAAACTTTCAAAACATAATTTCAAGTGTTTACATGTCACTAAAACAAAATAGACAAAATGTAGAAGCTTTGTTTGGTGTGTTCGGTTCTTGACATGGCTTGATCATCTTCCGGGGTCTAAAGTGCATCTTTAGCTATCATACAAATTCATTTAAATGATTAGAAATCAAAGCATTTGAACAAAATAATTAAATACAAGAAATTATATATTTTGTTTTCACAGCCCCTTCACCCGGCCGTGTCAAAAGTTCACCCGCCCGTGTCAACTCTGCACGTTTATTTTTCACCCAATTTACATCCAAACCTATCCAAACTCATTTTAATCGCTTGGTTTCGTTTCTTAACATGTCTAAGCTATCATCCATTACCCGGATCCGTTATTCATATAGTTTACGCTCCCGTTACCCGGTTTACGTTTTGCTTTATTTTGACTCGTTTGTTTACAAGTTCAACAACTTGTTTTGTGTCATCTCATGTCTTCGGCCATTTTACCCAATCCCGGGTTTGCCCACTATAGCGTTTCGCTCCCTTCAAGAGGGACACTTACGCAATAATCATCACGCTTGTTTTCAAGGATTTAAACATGCTTTTCTAAAACATTTGACAAGTAAAAATTCCGAACTTTAATCCCTCTACAAGGGTTCATGTTTTTGCAACAAGTTAGCGTATCCGCTTCACGGCTTATGCCTCGTTTATAACCAATCAACAAGTGATGGTCATTGACTTTGACGTTTACAACTCAACTTGTTTTGACCCGTTTGGATGCCAAATGGAGACCACCATTTCAAGACATTCCAAACTCTATTTGTAACTCATGTTTTGACCCGTTTTACTTGTCTAAGACACTTTGTCGCTCTCGTGACTTAACGAGTTTTCCTTGTTTACCAAATTTCAATATAACAAAATAAGACTAACAATTAAACATAATGTAGCGAAATTATAAGTCGCGTACCTTCAAAGTGTGCCCTTCAAGCGTGTATCACTTCCGGCTTGTCCACTTGATGATCTGGATGCTTTACCTAAAGAGTTCCATTCATCATCAATTTAGAACTCTTTCATAGTCCATAACGGACAATTCATTATGATATTCAAATCTGCGTTTTTGTTCGATTCTAAACATTTTATTCCTCACTTAGGCGTTTCAACAAACACCTAGCGGGTTAAATTTTTACATAATCATTACTAGGCTCTTGACATGTTATTTTCACCTACATTTACTTCGATTAGGCGATTTGCACTAAATTTCAACATCAATAATACCAAATTTAACACATGAACTTAGTTTTCACTAGAATAGTATTCACAATCCTAGTGTTTATCTAGTCTCTACAAACTCAATAATCACCTACAATGGTGATTAAAATCTCTAGAACCATCATACTAAATTTCAATAAGAATTCATCTAGGGTTTTATCCCTAAACATCATGTTGCTTCTAGTTTCATCCATGCATCAAGTAATCAAGCTAAATTTTCGTTTTTCACATTTAACCTAGAATTCAAGATGCAACAAAATACCACAATTTTGCATACCTTTTGATCCCTACAACGAGGTGATCACTAATTCATGTTTGAAACTTGATTTAGAGCAGATTAGAGGCTTCAATTTGTGAATTTTGTGAGAATTTTAGGGTTTGAAGGAAACCCCTGGTCGCCCTTTTTCTTCTGATCGATCCCAGCACACACGCATGTGTGTGTTTGGTGGTTTATTTCCTATTTGATCATTTAAGTTTTAGTTTTTATTAATTTGGCCCCTCAACTTTTGTTTAACTTATAGTTTAGGTATTTCAACCTTAATAATAGTCACTTCAAGACTCTTAACTAACTGGGTTATAAATTGCTAGTTAGTTTGTTCTTGTTTATTTAACACTTTATTATCCAGATTTTAAATTTTATAAATTTCGGGGTGTTACAAGTCCACCCCCCTTAAAGAGGGTTTCGTCCCCGAAACCTGATTACGTACCGAATAACGTAGGGTAGAGTCGTTGCATCTCCTCCTCGGATTCCCATGTGGTATCCGAACCCTTCCGGTGTTCCCATTTGACCTTTACTTGATTGATTTCTTTGTTCCTTAAGGTTTTCACTTTACGATCCAAAATTGCTATGGGTTTCACCACATAGTTAAGTCTGTCATCCACCTCAATGTCGTCGTAGTGGATGTAAGTTGTTTCGTCCGCTAGACATTTCCGAAGATGTGACACATGAAATGTGCTATGAATTCTGCTTAATTCTTCCGGTAGTTCAAGGCGGTATGCTACCTTCCCTACTCGTTCGAAAATTGTAAACGGCCCAATAAATCTTGGGCTTAATTTTCCTCTCTTTCTAAATCGGAAAACCCCCTTCCATGGGGATACCTTAAGCATGACTTTGTCGCCAACCTGAAACTCGATCGGTCTACGCCTTTTGTCCGCGTACGACTTTTGTCTATCTTGTGCCGCTTTCAAGTGTGCCCGAACCACCTCCATCTTTTCATTAGTGGCTCGAACTATATCTTTGTGAGCGAGTTCACGTGGACCCACCTCACCCCAACACGCCGGGGTCCGGCACTTCCTACCGTAAAGCATTTCATACGGTGCCATCCCGATACTAGCATGGTAGCTGTTGTTATATGAAAATTCAACCAATGGCAGATAAACATCCCAACTACCTCCGAAGACAATAATACATGCCCGTAGCATATCTTCCAATGTTTGTATTGTTCTTTCACTCTGTCCATCCGTCTGAGGATGGTATGCAGTGCTGATGAACAATTTGGTTCCCATTTGCTCTTGGAAATCTCGCCAGAAATTTGAAGTGAACCGGGTATCCCTATCGGACACGATGGACACCGGTACTCCATGGCGTGCCACTATCTCATTAGTGTAAACTTCAGACATCTTTTCGGACGTATATGTTTCATGTATTGGAATAAAGTGAGCACTCTTTGTCAATCTATCAACAACTACCCATATTGCATCTAATCCGCGGTTCGTCTTCGGTAGTTTGGTTAACAGGTCCATTGTAATATGTTCCCATTTCCAAACCGGAATTTCCAACGGTTGGAGCTTACCGTATGGTTTTTGGTGTTCCGCCTTGACTTGTAGGCATGTCAGGCACTTCTCCACGTATTTCACTACATCCCTTTTCATTCCGAGCCACCAATAGTTTTGTTTCAAGTCATTATACATCTTAGTCGCCCCTGGATGAATGGAATAACGGGATTTGTGAACTTCATCGAGTAAGAGCTTTTTAACTCCACATGTGTTAGGAATCCAAATTCTATTGAAACGTGTTTTCAATCCGTGGTTGTTTTCTTCAAGATCCTTGAATTGGCCAATAATTCTTTCCATTTTCCAGTTCTCCACCTTTACTGCTTCAACTTGTGCTTCTCGGATTCGTTCCAGTAAGCCCGAGGTCACAATAAGCTACATTGATTGTACCCTTATCGGGGCGTAATATGCTTTTCGGCTCAACGCATCGGCTACTACATTGGCTTTCCCGGGGTGGTAGTGTATTTCACAATCATAATCCTTGACCGTTTCCAACCACCGCCTTTGCCTCATGTTTAATTCCTTCTGATCGAAGAAATATTTCAAACTTTTATGGTCAGTAAAGATTGTACATTTTACCCCATACAAATAGTGTCTCCATATTTTTAAGGCGAATACTACTGCTGCCAACTCCAAATCATGAGTCAAGTATTCCTTTTCATGGATCTTCAGTTTCCTCGAGGCTTAGGCTATGACCTTGCCTCGTTGCATTAAGACACATCCGAGTCCCGAATGCGATGCATCCGAATAAACCACCATGTCGTCAACCCCTTCCGGTAGTGTTAACACTGGAGCGTGAGTTAACTTTTCTTTGAGTGTTTGGAAAGCTTTCTCTTGTTCAACGCCCCATACAAATCTTTCCTTCATGCGAGTCAATTTGGTCAATGGTAAGGCAATCTTGGAGAAATCTTGTATGAAACTTCGATAATATCCCGCGAACCCTAAGAAGCTTCGGGTTTCTGTGGGATTCCTTGGAGTGTTCCATTTTGACACGGCTTCTACTTTTGACGGATCCACTAGTACCCCGTCGGAACTAATGATATGCCCAAGAAATTGCACCTCTAGTAACCAGAAGGCGCACTTTGAAAATTTTGCATACAGCTTTTCTCGTCTGAGTGTCTCTAACACTTCTTGCAAATGGTAAACATGCTCAGCGCCATTCTTCGAATACACTAAAATGTCATCGATAAATACAATTACCGACTTATCCAGCATAGGTTTGCAAACCCGGTTCATGAGATCCATGAAAGTCGCGGGTGCGTTAGTCAACCCAAAGGGCATTACGAGGAACTCATAATGCCCGTGTCGTGTACGGAAGGTCGTCTTTGGTACGTCTTCCTTCTTTACTTTCAACTGGTGATAACCCGATCTGAGATCAATCTTTTAGAACCAACTCGCTCCTTGTAGCTGGTCGAGCAAGTCATCAATTCTTGGAAGTGGGTATCGATTTTTCACCTTGAGTTTGTTTAACTCCCGGTAGTCAATACACATACGCTACTACCATCCTTCTTTTTCACAAACAATACTGGTGCGCCCCACGGGGATACACACGGTCGGATAAACCCTTTGTCGAGCAATTCTTGGATTTGAGACATCAATTCTTGTAGCTCCGACGGCGCAAGCCGATACGGTGCCTTTGCAACAAGTTAGCCTTTGCAACAAGTTAGCGTGTCCGCTTCACGGCTTTCGCTCACTTCAAGAGGGACACTTACGCAATAATCATCACGCTTGTTTTCAAGGATTTAAACATGCTTTTCTAAAACATTTGACAAGTAAAAATTCCGAACTTTAATACCTCTACAAGGGTTCATGTTTTTGCAACAAGTTAGCGTGTCCACTTCACGGCTTACGCCTCGTTTATAACCAATCAACAAGTGATGGTCATTGACTTCGACGTTTACAACTCAACTTGTTTTGACCCGTTTGGATGCCAAATGGATACCACCATTTCAAGACATTCCAAACTCTATTTGTAACTCATGTTTTGACCCGTTTTACTTGTCTAAGACACTTTGTCGCTCTCGTGACTTAACGGGTTTTCCTTGTTTACCAAATTTCAATATAACAAAATAAGACTAACAATTAAAGATAATGTAGAGAAATTATAAGTCGCGTACCTTCAAAGTGTGCCCTTCAAGTGTGTATCACTTCCGGCTTGTCCACTTGACGATCCGGATGCTTTACCTAAAGAGTTCCATTAATCATCAATTTAGAACTCTTTCATTATCCATAACGGACAATTCATTATGATATTCAAATCTGCGTTTTTGTTCGATTCTAAACATTTTATTCCTCACTTAGGCGTTTCAACAAACACCTAGCGGGTCAAATTTTTACATAATCATTACTAGGCTCTTGACATGTTATTTTCACCTACATTTACTTCGATGAGGCGATTTGCACTAAATTTCAACATCAATAATACCAAATTTAACACATGAACTCAGTTTTCACTAGAATAGTATTCACAATCCTAGGGTTTATCTAGTCTCTACAACCTCAATAATCACCTACAATGGTGATTAAAATCTCTAGAACCATCATACTAAATTTCAACAAGAATTCATCTAGGGTTTTATACGTAAACATCATGTTGCTTCTAATTTCATCCACGCATCAAGTAATCAAGCTAAATTTTCGTTTTTCACATTTAACCTAGAATTCAAGATGCAACAAAATACCACAATTTTGCATACCTTTTGATCCCTACAACGAGGTGATCACTAATTCATGTTTGAAACTTGATTTAGAGCAGATTAGAGGCTTCAATTTGTGAATTTTGTGAGAATTTTAGGGTTTGAAGGAAACCCCTGGTCGCCCTTTTTCTTCTGATCGATCCCAGCACACACGCATGTGTGTGTTTGGTGGTTTATTTCCTATTTGATCATTTAAGTTTTAGTTTTTATTAATTTGGCCCCTCAACTTTTGTTTAACTTATAGTTTAGGTATTTCAACCTTAATAATAGTCACTTCAAGACTCTTAACTAACTGGGTTATAAATTCCTAGTTAGTTTGTTCTTGTTTATTTAACACTTTATTATCCAGATATTAAATTTTATAAATTTCGGGGTGTTACAATAATTATTCCAATTAAACAGTTTGTCCCATTTGTTTACTACATTGGGCCGCACCCCTAGTCCAAACCTTGGAAGCCCATAGCAACCAAATTGAAATACATATACCCTCACGTAATTATAGTGCATGAGGTTTTCTTATTTTGCTCAAACACACATACGTTAACCCTAAAAACAAAACCCTATTCTTCTAAGTTTGTGTACGGCAGGAGAAACCCCTCCCCCCCTCTCGGCCGAAGTTCTTCTTTTAGGGATCACCTCTTGTGCCTTGTTCCGTTTATCGTCTGGTTAGTATAGCCTCTCGATTCCCTTATGTGTGTATATTTGGTGTTGATTATTTGTGTGGAATAATTGTATATCTTGATTAGTAGAATAACACTCATCGGTAAAGAATTGGATTTGTGTTTGAGTCTTGGTTTTGTTATAGATTTTTACAGATTTGCATCATAGTAAGGCCCTTAAAGAATTCATGTTAGTTACGAATTGTTAATTCTAGGAGCATGATTTACATTAAAGATCTAATTATTATAATAAGAAGCATGGCATGATGAGAAATTATTGTTTTGATCAATCTGGTTGTTCCTATCAGTAATGATGATCTAGAGGTGATTATAATGTTAACCAATGATAATTTACAAACTAAGTTGTACCATGTTAATAATCAAGGGTTTCGTTAATCCCAAATGATTCAATCGGTTCCGGTATGTGTTTGTGATAAATTTCTTGTAAATGATAATGAAGGTTGAATGTGGATTGTGGTACAACAGTTAGTCAAATGTTAGGGTTATAACAATGATTATTGATTTGGTTTCGTTCAAGTGTTTGATATTGTTGTGTTGATAAGAAGGGTGATATGTTAAGTAATTGTTGTTTAGATTAATCTAAGGAGCTACTGATGTTAATGGTGATGATACATGATAGCTTATAAATTATATGAATAAGTAGAAAATGGGGTAGTGATTAGGGCCCTACGTGTAATTGGGCCACTTTAGCAAAACACATCATACATAAATCTGGATTGGGCCGCATAAGAAAACAAATGGGTACACGGATGCAACTGGGCCGCGTAACGGACTCAGGAACAGCCAAGCAGCCCAATGTGGACTGTTGGGCCGTTTGGGCCAGACCTGTGATAGGGCCACACACGTTAACTAACCACACACCTACTAATGATAAGTTAATAAGTTGGGAATTTGTACATTGGATTGGGTTGAGCAAACTGGGCCGATCATATATATATGTGTGTAAATGCAATCTGTTGATTAAAGATTCCTTTATACTAGGTGCACATTGGTAATATGTGAATATGTGTTTGATGTCAGAATATGTTTGAAATTATAAAACCTTTGAATGTATAAGCACCAGTTCGGATAAGCATGTGATATAAACTAGTGCTAACAATTAAAAACCTTCAAGTAAATGATTGTGGGCCGTGTTGTTGTTTGGGCCCGTTACATTAGTGCAAGTAAACATCAGGAGGTTATACGAGTATGAGGATATGCTTCCAAATTATTATGTGTATCAAGTTATGTCCTAGTTAATGCATGATGGGTAAATTTTCCTAAAGGCATAAACGGTTCGGGTTTATTGGAATAGCATGAATGCCCAAATTTCTTGGTTGAAATATGCATATATATAATTGGTGTCCGTGTTTCCCAAATCATTGACGGCATGACTTCGACTAGAGAAACCCATTGTGTGTTGTATGTACTGTATGCTAACTATGTTAGGCTCTTTAATCTATTGACGGTAAACACTAGGTTGTTTGGACATTAGGGTAATGTATGACCTCACCCACATACGTACTTACATTTATCATACATTAGGTCGCGTGTAACGGACCTAACATTTGACCCGTTGAAATACGTAATCATAAACCGAGCAAATCAAAGGTGAGTTCATTTCTCTTGAGCATGCGTCCCGGTGGTTGGGACAGTCTTTCGGTATCCCTAGGAGAGATAGGTTTTGGGTAACTTGTTTGGGTATTCCTGAGAGGAATACGTCTTGTTGTAAATCGGTAATGTTGGATAATATACTCATCCTATCACCTTTAAGGTCCCTCCCTGTTGTTTGGTTACCTGAGAGGTAACAATGTATTAGTTAGTAGCGCTACTTAGGTTTGGTAACCTCACCCCGTACCTGGGAGGACGGGTGTTGAACTGATGACCTAGTCATGACCAATGCTTTGATAGGAGCATTGGAGAAAGGGCAATGTAAATCAGGAGCCGTCTTGTATTCAGGTTATTATCAACATTAAATTCAATGGATTAACTAAACACTTGGTAACCAACATTTTCATAAAAATATGAACTATGAGCGTTTTCTGATACACTTGTTGCATGCTCGCAGGTCGATAGATATCTTGGATTTGGGAACTTGCTGTCTGGAGTAGCTAAAGTGGTCATGGGTCGACTGGGGAGATTCATGTGATTGAATATTTGACACCATACATTGGTTTTGAAACAATTTGACTTTGGTTTACTATTTGCTTCCGCTGAACGTGTTGATTTTCATTTAAACTTGTTGATGACATTTTTCATTAATAATTGGGGATTTTATTTATAAACTTGAATGGGTTCCATGTAATTAGTGGCTCGTTGTTGACACGTCACACACCTAACAGGGACATTCCCTAGGTTGTATTTTGGGGGTGTGATAATAAGCTTGATCGCCATCCGTCTATTTCATAAAGTTACCTACAATCAAAAACACCAAAACGGTTAGTTTATGATAGTTAAAACTTGATTAAATAAGTTTGTGATGTTAAAACACATAACAACAAAAACATTCCAGCCGTTTTGCTTCCAGCGAGTTTGTATCAAAAGCTGCATATTTCCCTGCCAAACTAACTTATACGAAAAACATCATAACTTCTTCGTTTTTAGTCTGAATCTGGTCACGTTTCTTCCTACATGATCGTAATTCAACCCTTTTTAAGATGAACTCAAAACCCAAAATCTGAATTTACGAAATCCTTAAAATTGTGCTCTCGGCATTATAATTAATTCCAAATTATTCGACCCGTTCCAATTTAGGAACATTACTTTTCGTTTATGACCTTCAATCTTTTATGAGAATTACATATATGACATGTACATAATTACGGAGCATTATACAGGAAATGTATACGTCGTTATCTATGTATATGTACTTTATTCAACCCATTAAATTTTAACTAGTTAAACGCATGTATCATGAATCCTTTAAATTGAATTCGCTATTTTGTTAGTCATACTCAAACCTGAGTTTATGACTTATACTCATCGATAACCATTTTTCGGCTAACGAATATAACACGTAATTATTCAAGAATCTGGGCATGAATTTGAAGTCCTTTTATTGTGCGACCTTCCCAGTTCACATCAAGACAACAATTTGACCCGTTTCACTTTCCTAACGACATCCATCGCATTATTTTACCAAATTTCATTTCTTTAGTTGTTTTGACCCATTTGGTTTCCTTAACGACATCCGTCGCTTTATATTACCAAACAATTACCATTTGAGTCAACTTGACCCGTTTGACTATTATAGTGAAATCCATCACTTTTATTATCTTAGCTTCAAACTCTTATAAATTTTTGTTCGTTTTGTCTATACGGAATCCATCGTTTTGACACTCTTCAAACTTCATAACGACACATTTATCATTCAATAACAATTGACATAATTTAATAACGAAATCTACGAAAAGCGCATAGCCACGTACCTTTAAAGCTTTTCTTTCAAACGACTCTTCGTTCCGCCTTGACTACTTGACGATCCACCCAATTTGCCTATAGAATTTAGTTCGAGCATATTGCTTAGAATTCATATTTCAAGATTTGACACATAATGCTTCTAGCTAATCAATTAAGTGATTCTTTCATATTTCTCACTTATTTCAAATTCATTTAAGCATTTTGTCGAACACCTTGTGGGCGAAATTAGTATACTAGTACTAACATGTTCATGATTAATATTTTTAACCATGATAAATCATCATATTCCAAATTAGATGTTTCATATACACAAAGAACATCTAGAATTGTGTCCTAACCATCAAATAACACCAATTTATAACTATCATCCAAGTGTTCATCCTTTTACTAAAAAACCCATATACTACATATATGATAAATCTTGAAATCACTAGGTTATGACATAATATTCATCAAATTCTTATCTAGGGCTTGTTCCTAGACTTGAAATCATCCTAATTTTTGCCATAACATCAATCATTCCTTCACTTATGAAAATTTATGAAAAAATCAAACATCACTAAAGATAAATTTTAAACATACCTTATGATCTCCTAAGTATAGTGATCACAAATATCACTTGAATTCGATTCCTAACTTGATTTCTTCTCTGATTCTTGAAGGAATTTGATATTAGGGTTTTGAAGAACAAGAGCTCTTGTTTTGCTCTGTTTTGGTCGACCGCAAGGTTACACACACCAAGTGTGTGTTTTAACCTTATCTTATTTTAATAAAAGATCTTTCAAGAATGTCGGTTTTAGCCCCTCTAGTTTCCAAGATGTGTAAAGTAGTTAAACTCCCTTAATCCCCATCTTTTTATAACGTAAATTTAATTAGGTTAATTATTCCTAGTTTTATTTTCACTATTTATTATCAATTTTATTAATCATACATGTTCACACACATATGTGGTTTAATATTTTTGGGGTGTTACAAGTCTACCCCCGTTAAAGAGGATTTCGTCCTCGAAATTGTAATACGTACCAACTAAGGAAGGGTATAAGCGTTTCATCTCTTCTTCGGACTCCCAAGTGGTGTCCGATCCCTTCCGATGTTCCCATTTGACTTTTACTTGATTGATTTATTTATTCCTTAAGCTGTTAACCTTTCGATCAAGAATTGCGATAGGCTGTACGATATAGTTCAGTTTATCGTCAACTTCGATGTCGTTGTAGCTTATATAATTCGTTTCATCATCTAAGCACTTTCGAAGATGTGAAACGTGAAAAGTGCTATGTATACTGTTTAATCCTTCTGGTAGTTCGATTCAGTAAGTTATCTTACCCACACGCTCTACGATTTTGAATGGCCCATTAAATCTTGGGCTCAATTTCCCCCGCTTTCAGAATCGGGTGATTCCTTTTTACGGAGATACCTTGAGCATAAATATAACACCAACCTGCCATTCGATTGGCCTTCGTCCTTTATCAGCATAATACTTTTGTCTGTCTTGGACAACTTTCAAATGAGCTCGGACAACATAAATTTTCTCATTAGTGGCCTGGACTACATCTTTGTGGGCTAGTTCTCACGGACCCACTTCACCCCAACACACCGGGGTTTGACATTTTCTGCCGTAAAGCATTTCATATAGAGCCATTCCAATACTGGAATGATAATTGTTGTTATATGAAAATTCAACCAGTGGTAGATAGACATCCCAATTATCACCAAAATTAATAATACACGCTCGTAGCATGTCTTCGAGCGTTTGAATAGTTCTTTCAATTTGCCCGTCTGTCTGTGGATGATATGCAGTACTAATAAACAACTTAGTACCCATCTGTTCTTAGAAATCATGCCAAAAGTTTAAAGTAATTCGAGTATCTCTGTCAGGCACAATGGATACAGGTACTCCATGACGAGATACGATTTCATTCGTATATACTTCCGACATCTTTTCAGACGTGTATGTCTCGCGAATCGAAATAAAGTGGGCACTCTTTGTCAATCCATCAACTACTACCCAAATGGCATCAAATCCACATGTGGTTCTTGGTAGTTTCGTTAATAGATCCATAGTGATATGCTCCCACTTCCACACCGGAATGTCTAACGGTTATAGTTTACCATAAGACTTCTAGTGTTCTGCTTTTATTTGTAAACAAGTTAAGCATTTTTTTTCGATATACTTAGCTAGGTCTAGCTTCATTCCGGGCCATTATTCTTTCCTTTTTCAGATTCTTTTCTTTTACAGCTTCAAATTGTGCCTCTCTAATTTGTTCAAGTAAACCCGAGGTTACTACTAACTGCATCGACTGCACCCGAATGGGTGAATATTCTTCTTTACTACATAGTGCATCTACAACTATGTTGGCTTTTCCAGGATGATAATGAAATTTCACAATCATAATCCCTCACTGTCTCTAACCAACGTCTTTGTCTAATATTCAACTCCTTTTTTTTAAAGAAGTATTTGAGACTTTTATGGTCAGTGAAAATAGTGCATTTCACACCATACAGATAAGGTCTCCATATCTTTTAAAGCAAAAACTATTGCAGCCATTTCAAGATCGTGTGTCGGATACTTCTTTTCGTGGACCTTTAATTGTCTTGAAGCATATGCGATCACTTTTCCTTTTTGCATAAGTACACATCCGAGCCCAAGCTGAGATGTGTCAGAATACATGACCATGTCGTCAGTTCCATCTGGTAATGTTAATACCGGTGCACTAGTCAACTTTTCTTTGAGTATTCTAAAGGCATCTTCTTGTGCGCTTCCCCATACGAATTTCTCATCTTTACGGGTCAACTTGGTTAATGGCGTTGCGATTTTGGAGAAATCTTGTATAAATCTCTGGTAGTAACCCGCAAGACCTAGGAAACTCCTAATCTCTAGTGGATTCTTCGGAGGTTTCCATTTAGACACATCTTCTATTTTGAACGGGTCCATCGATACCCCGTCGGCACTTATAACATGCCCCAGAAATTGCACCTCGAGTAGCCAGAAGGCACATTTCGAAAACTTCGCGTAAAGTCTTTCACGCCAAAGCGTTTCTAGTACTACACGCAAATGGTGCGCGTGATCCGTTTCATTCTTTGAATACACGAGAATATCGTCGATGAATACTATCACCGACTTGTCTAGCATTGGTTTGCAAACGCGGTTCATGAGGTCCATGAAAGCCGCAAGTGCATTCGTTAATCTAAAAGACAATACTAAGAATTCGTAATGTCCATAACGTGTTAGAAATGCCATTTTCGGTATATCTTCGTCTTTCACCTTCAACTGGTGATAACCCGACCTTAAATCGATCTTTGAAAATCAACTCGCGCCCTGCAGCTGATCGAACAAATCGTCGCTCCTAGGAAGCGGGTATCGATTCCTTATCGTGAGTTTATTTAACTCCTGGTAAGCAATGCACATTCGCATGCTTCCGTCTTTCTCCTTTACGAATAATACCAGCGCTCTTCATAAAGAAACGCTCGGCCGCATAATCCCTTATCGATATGATCTTGCAATTGCGATAACACTTCTTGTAATTCCAATGGCGCTAATCATTACAGAGCTTTGGCTACCGATTTCGCGCCCAAAACTAATTCGATGTTAAACTCCACCTCGCGTTCAGGTGATATCCTCGGTAGATCTTCCGACAAAACATCTTCTCAATTCCATATAACTAGTACGTCTTTAGTTTCAAGGGATTCTTTAGTCAAATCATGTATGTAAGCCAAATAAGCCTTACATCCATGTTGTACAAGATTATAAGCTTAAATAAATTAGCAAATTAGGGGACTGCAACTTTTCTCCCCGTAAATAGTAACATGTTTTCCGCTCGAAGATATTAATTGTATCTCCTTACGGTTGTATGTTACTTTTGCGTGATATCGAGTTAGTCAATCCATCCCGATTACCACTTGAAATTTTCCCACTGACATGGGAATTAGATCTACGAAGTATTCTTCATCCTCAATACTCAATTCGCAGTTTCAACACATATTACAAACAATAAAACTTTTTTATTATTACCTATTTCTACTTTTAGAAGCATAGGTAATTTCGTTAACGTGAATATAGGGTGTTGAATAAATCGATATAAAACAAAAGATTTATTTGCACCCTTAACAATTTAAATTCGTGCTGAAATTGAATTTACAAGAATATACCTGAAACGACATCAGGTTAAGCTTTAGCCTCTGTGGCTATCATGTGGAACGACCTTGCCCTCGATTTCTGGGCATCAGACTTCTTATATCCCGGCTTATAGCATTTACCCTTGTGAATTTTTCCACATATTTTACACTGATGTAACCCCCTTTTTGTAACTCCTTTCTTGGGAGCTTTATTAGACTTTAATTTCTTTACAGGACTTGGATTCACATCAAACACCCTCATTTCATCTCTTTCTTGTAAGAGACTATCTTTCAATTCGGTCATCATATCATCCACCACGAGCACAATTGTGGTTTGTAATCTATCGATAAACTACGATAGACTATTTTCTAAAGCCTTTCCGACTTCCTCAGAAATCTTAGCTTTCATTTGTTCAGTCATGTGAGATGTCGAATCATCTCCGGTTACTCCAGACATTTCTTTAACTGAAACGTCCATCATAGTTAATCAATAACTATTTAATTCATTTCCATTTCGTTATATGGAAATTTATATCGCACACTTAATCATAAGTGATATGTTATTCCTTTTTCGGTTTGATCAAGTATATAACTTGCCTCACCTTTCTTACTTAGTGTATTTCTCGGGTTCGAGCGTAATAATACGCTCCTCCCATACACTTTTCACATATTTTACATCATTTAAATCTATACTTCTAAACTCATTTATAAGTAATTCTTACCGGATGTCTTGATCAAGCTTTGAACCGAACACACTTTGTCTTAACAAGGCTCTGATACCAACTTGTAAGACCCTTTTTTCCTCATTTAATAAATTCATATAACTTATATATCACATTCAAATGCCGATTTTAAAATCAACATTTATACCACAACATTTACATATGTTCCATAACCTTAAAACCGAGTTTACGAAGTTTTTAGAACATTCTATGTCACTAATTTATATTTACTTGCAAAATATAAGTTCTAGATTTATATAGTTGGACAAAACAACCCCAAAGAGTTTAGTAACAAAAGTTGATTTAGTTGCGGAAGCTTTAACCCTGTGTGTATTCGGTTCGTTTATAAGCTTGATCGCCATCCGTCTATTTCATAATGTTACCTATAATCAAAAACACCAAAACGGTTAGTTTATGATAGTTAAAACTTGATTAAATAAGTTTGTGATGTTAAAACACATAACAATAACAACATTCCAGCCGTTTTGCTTCCTCGCGGGGCGCGATCAGGACGGTCGAAGCCGTCGCGGGCCGCGAGAACCCTGTCGTGACGCGACGGATTGGCTAATCTCTGTCGCGTGGCGCGACGTCTATGTTTTTCCAGCGAGTTTGAATCAAACACTGCATATTTCCCAGCCAAACTAACTTATACGAAAAACATCATAACATCTTCGTTTTTAGTCCGAATCGGGTCACGTTTCTTCCTACATGACCGTAATTCAACCCTTTTTAACATGAACTCAAAACCCGACATCTGAATTTACGAAATCCTTAAAATTGTGCTCTTGGCATTATAATAAATTCCAAATTATTCGACCCGTTCCAATTTAGGAACATTACTTTTGGTTTATGACCTTCAATCTTTTATGAGAATTACATATATGACATGTTCATAATTACGGAGCATTATACAGGAAATGTATACGCCGTTATATATGTATATGTACTTTATTCAACACATTAAATTTTAACTAGTTAAACGCATGTATCACGAATCCTTTAAATTGAATTCGCTATTTTGTTAGTCATACTCAAACCTGAGTTTATGACTTATACTCATCGATAACCATTTTTCGGCTAACGACTATAACACATAATTATTCAAGAATCCGAGCATGAATTTGAAGTCCTTTTATTGTGCGACCATCCCAATTCACATCAAGACAACAATTTGACCCGTTTCACTTTCCTAACGACATCCACCGCATTATTTTACCAAATTTCATTTCTTTAGTTGTTTTGACCCGTTTGGTTTCCTTAACGACATCCGTCGCTTTATATTACCAAACAATTACCATTTGAGTCAACTTGACCCGTTTGACTATTATAGTGAAATCCATCACTTTTATTATCTTAACTTCAAACTCTTACAAATTTTTGTTCGTTTTGTCTATACGGAATCCATCATTTTGACACTCTTCAAACTTCATAACGACACATTTATCATTCAATAACAACTGACATAATTTAATAACGAAATCTACGAAGCGCATAGCCACGTACCTTTAAAGCTTTTCTTTCAAACGACTCTCCGTTCCGCCTTGACTACTTGATGATCCACCCAATTTTCCTATAAAATTTAGTTCGAGCATATTGCTTAGAATTCATATTTCAAGATTCGACACATAATGCTTCTAGCTAATCAATTAAGTGATTCTTTCATATTTCTCACTTATTTCAAATTCATTTAAGCATTTTGTCGAACACCTTGTGGGCGAAATTAGTATACTAGTACTAACATGTTCATGATTAATATTTTTAACCATGATAAATCATCATATTCCAAATTAGATGTTTCATATACACAAAGAACATCTAGAATTGTGTCCTAACCATCAAATAACACCAATTTATAACTATCATCCAAGTGTTCATCTTTTTACCAAAAAACCCATATACTGCATATATGATAAATCTTGAAATCACTTGTTTATGACATAATATTCATCAAATTCTTATCTAGGGCTTGTTCCTAGACTTGAAATCATCCTAATTTTTGCCATAACATCAATTATTCCTTCACTTATGAAAATTTATGAAAAAATAAACATCACCAAAGATAAATTTTAAACATACCTTGTGATCTCCTAAGTATAGTGATCACAAATATCACTTGAATTCGATTCCTAACTTGACTTCTTCTCTGATTCTTGAAGGAATTTGATATTGGGGTTTTGAAGAACAAGAGCTCTTGTTTTGCTTTGTTTTGGTCGACCAGAAGGTTACACACACCAAGTGTGTGTTTTAACCTTATCTTGTTTTAATAAAAGATCTTTCAAGAATGTCGGTTTTAGCCCCTCTAGTTTCCAAGATGTGTAAAGTAGTTAAAATCCCTTAATCCCCATCTTTTTTATAACGTAAATTTAACTAGGTTAATTATTCCTAGTTTTATTTTCACTATTTATTATCAATATTATTAATCATACATGTTCACACACATATGTGGTTTAATATTTTTGGGGTGTTAAATGACCAATGTTACTCCTTAAATGTTCCTTTGTTTCGCTTTGAATCTAGGACCCCCCCCCCCCTTTAAACCCTACAATGGCAGATTGGTGTTGATATTAATCTCTTTTTTGTAACACCCCAAAAATGCGTAATTGAATTATTGTGCCTTTAAATGTTTTAGTATGCAATATAATAACTTTAGTTGACTAACTAAGTTAAGTGGTATGACAATAGGGTAGAAAGAATGAAAGTTATGCTTTAATAATAACAAATAGAACCATAGGGGTTGAAAGTGTACATTTGAATAAAAACATATAAAAGAAATAAAAGTGCAGTGTGTGTATATTGTACGAGAGAGAGGGAGAGAAGGAGAACACCTTCTCCTTCAACAACACCAAGAAATTCAACAAATCAAAGGGGTTCTAAGGCTGAAATTCAATGCATGTATTGAGGTTCTTGATCATCTAAGTGTCTCTAACATAAGGTAAGTTGAATTTGATAATTTAATGATCTTCATGAAGTGGGTTGTAACTAATCGTGAAATTATATGAAATTGAGCTTGAATATGGGTTAGAATCATCATGTAGAAGATGAATTATGCTTGATTTTGATTATCTTGATGATTTGAAGCAAAACCCACTTGTAGTGATAGGATGATGAAGTATGATGATTATGTAGGTGTAAAATTGTGTAATATTGATGTATGAATGTGTATGTATTAGAGTATTGTTAGATAAATTTGATACCGGATGAAGGATTATGTGAATTTAGTTGATTTGATGATTTATCATGTGAACTAGTAGGTTATGCATAGAAAACTTGTACATAATGCTTTGTGAGTAGTATGCACACCAAGTGTTTGATGAAATGCCTTGGTTAAGAATTTTGTAATGGGACTTCGGACCCTACATAATGATCATGAGTTGAGTATATAAATGACATACATGTTAAGTTTATGATCTTACATCCAAGAATATATGTGAAGTGAGTATGAGACATGAATTCTAAATATAAATGGTTATGTATAGGGATAAAGGAAGAAGGTTCGAGTCACACGAAGCAGCAAAGAAATCAAGACCGAGGTACGTTACTTGTACTTTTAAGCTTTAAATTATAGTTTCGTTCATTGTTAAGTATTGTGGTTATCGTAGTCCGTTAGATAACAACCATGTGATAGACCCAATACGAACGGGTCGAATGAATTAGAATGTTATGTCAATGAATGATCTTGTAGTAGACCCCTTATGATTGGGTCAAATGAATAAGAATGAGAATGTATAAAGAACGGATGCATGTTAACCCGTTAAGAATAGGTCAAACGATTGAGAATGAGAATGTATGAAGAATGGACATATGTTAACCCGTTAAGAGTGGGCCAACGAATAGGAATGATAATATATGAAGAATGGATGCATGTTGACCCGTTATGAACGGGTCGAATGAAAAAGAATAAGAATGAAAGTGGTAAATGTCATGAATATCATGTTTGTTGGAAGTTAGAATTATATGTTAGTATGATGCATATTATATATTAATGATAATATTTCTTGTCATTGTGTTATAGGTAAAGCTCCAACTTAGATGGCTATGCTTTGCACGGAACGAACACCTTCCATATCGCCTTCAACATGCTTCTGGTCTTAATTTGTGTAAATGGGTCAAAAATGTTTTGAATATTATGTAGATTATGTTTAGTCTTCAAGAATTTGTCTTAAGACTTATGTTCCATAGTTTTATAAGTTAATGGAAGGTTTGCAAATTTCGGATTTTAAACGGTTGATTTGTATCTTGGGTCTAGTTTTCAAGTAATGTGCAAAAATTTCAAGTTTGGTCGTATTTTTATATTGTTTATGTTTTGGTATTTTGACCGACGGAAAATTCGGTGTTACAAGTTGGTATCCGAGCCTAGGTTTGAGATATTCGAGCACGAGTGAGAGTGTTCAGACTCAAACCAAAAGCACACGAGGATGTGTGTGTTCGTTCCAAGATGCAAGTGGAGGTGAGCATCTAATGATTCTTTTAGAAATTCAATACGATTGGGTGATGTTAAGAGGGAGGTTTATAAGGAAGTGAAAACGGATAAAAGGTTTGAAAAAGGGCATATTTGAAAGTCTCAGGGCCGGTCTAACCGAGTCGCACTCGAAACGGGTCAAAAATAGGTTGTAGAGTGGTAACAGCAGCAACTAGTCGTAAGCTACGGCAGAGAGATTCTGTTATAACAGAATGTCTCTACCTTAAGTTACGGTAGAAGTACCGTAGCTTACGGAGAGGGTGTCAAAGACATGAGCCATAGGCTACGACAGTTAGCCGTAACCTACGGCCAACAGGTTCTGAGTTGGCTGGGGTCTTTACAGTAAGCTACGACAGAGACATCGTAGCTTACGGCGGGGTAGGCAACAAACACAAATTATTATTGTTTTTGTTAGTTTCATTCCTCAACGAGTTCAGTAACCCTCAAAGAGCCTCTGAAAGCCGAAAATAACTAATAAGGGGTTACGTGAAATTAATTAAGCTATGATAAGGCATGTCAGGAACATAACGTTTCAGAAAGAAATATAAGAATGCGCGAAGTAAGTATAAATCATAGTTTCGATTGTTATAAATGACCATTATAAAGCTAATGAATGGATATTCTAACAAAAGAAAGATGAAATTTATGTAGACGGCGGATGAAAGAGATTTGAACGACAATGAATTGGCACGCCAAGATGCAATGAACGAAAGAATTTGGAAGAAGTCGCAAAAGCCATACAAGCTAATCTACCTCAACTAGCCCAAGAGATAGAAAGTTGTGTCTTGGAAATGATAGAAGCTATTATGACAAGTAAAATTGACGAATTGAAGGAGATGATTGGTAAATCTCAAGGCAAGAAAGGAGCTCGTAGATGTACATACAAAGATTTCATGGCATGTAATGTAACCCATCCTCAATCGACCCCATAAAATGTCAAAGATGGATCTCTAATATAGAGGCCGTGTTTGTCCGTAGCCGATGCGAGAAGGAGGATCAAGTAATGTTTGCTATGGGCTAACTTCAGTTTCAAGCCAAGGATGGGTGGGATACCCATTGTAAGGAATTGGGTGAAGATAAGCTACAAACCTTGAGGTGGAAAGAATTTAAAGAGTCGTTCTTAAAGTACCATTGCCTATAGTCAACGATTGATAGAATTCAAGAAGACTTCCTGCTTTTTGGACAGAATGGGGAATCGATTGATGAGATCACCAATATATTTCTTGATAAGTTGAAATTTTGTCAAGATTTTATAAAGTCGGAGAGAATGAAGATCAATCGCTACCATGACATGCTGAAGGCCGAGTTTAAGGAGTTCATTACCCCTTCCAAATGTGAAACATTGAACGAGCTTATCAATTGGGCTCAGGATAGGGAAATTGAGTTAAAACGACAAATAGAAAGGGGAGAGAAATGATCAATCGAAAAGTTCACAAGCTCGAGCCCATCAAAGAAACCAAGATTTCAAGACAATAGTAACAAAGAAAGAACGAGAAGCGCCATTCCTTAGTGTAAGGTTTGCGGTAAACTCCACACGGGGGAATGCTTGTTGGGAAGAAAAGGATGTTATAATTGTAGTCAGGAAGGGCATCCTTACTATAGATGCCCTAATCCCACAAGAAACTGTTGTTTCACCCCTGGTCATGTCAAAGCTGATTGTCCGAAGCTCAAGCAGAATATACAAAGGGATGGAAAGAAGGTGAGACCCCGAGGGCTCGGGGAAGGATGTTTCAAATCACATCAGAAGAAGCTAAGACTCTTTCAAATGTTGTATCAGGTATTTTCTTAATTAATTTAATACCAACGAATGTATTGTTTGATTCGGGGGCCAGTAGATCATTCGTATCAAATGAAATTTTATGCCATCCCTCCTTTAGAATCGAACGAATGCCCTTAACTTTATAAGTAGAAGTAGTAGATAGCAAGAACTACTTGTTACATGAAGTATGTAAAAACTGTAAGATCAATATAGAGAACGAAGAATTCGAAATAGACCTTGTACCCATGGTTCTGAGGGAATTCAAAGTAGTAGTGGGCATGGATTGGTTATCCCGATACCATGCGGAAATTCAGTGTGAAGCTAAGGTCATTCGTGTGCTATCGCCTAGTGGGAAGTGGGTAAGCATTTATGGGGAGAGAAAACTTGAGACGAAGTTATGTACCATTGTCGAGGCAGTCAAGTACGCACAAAATGAAGACAAAGTGTTCCTGCCTTACGTAATAGACACTAACAAGGACGTACCGGAATTTGAGAAGGTAGAAGTTGTGAATGAGTATTTGGACGTGTTTCCGGATGAACTGCGGGACTTCCACCCAAGCGAGACGTGGAGTGTCGCATCGAACTAAACCCAGGCGCTAAGCCAGTGGCCAAAGCTCCATACAGATTAGTTCCCACATAGATGCGGGAGTTAATGACGGAGATACATGAATTTCTAGATAAGGGCTTTAGACGCCCAAGAGTGTCACCTTGGGGAGCCCCCGTATTATTCGTGAAAAAGAAGGATGGTTCGATGCGCATGTGCATCGACTACCGAGAGCTAAACAAGTTGACGTTAAGGAACCGATATCCCATGCCCTGAATCTATGATCTTTTCTATCTATTGCAAGGGCGAGTTGGTTCTCGAAAATTAACTTACGTTCGGGATATCACCAATTATGGGTGCGGAAGGAAGATGTGGCGGAAACCGCGTTTAGAACGCGATATGGACATTACGAGTTTTTGGTAATGTCCTTCGGGTTAACTAATGCGCCAGCTGGATTTATGGATCTAATGAAGCTAGTGTGTCGGCCCATGTTAGATAAGTCTGTAATAGTATTCATAGATGACATCTTGGTATATTCTCAAAGCGAGGCCAAACATGCACTCCATTTGCGTGAAGTGCTTGAGACACTTCATAAGGAAAAGTTATATGCGAAGTTTTCTAAGTGTGCATTTTGGCTCAGGGAAGTGCAATTCCTCGGCCACGTGATCAATGAGGATGGTGTTTTGGTGGACCCATCCAGGGTAGAAGCCGTCATGAAATGGGTTCCTCCAAAGAACCCAAGTGAAGTAAGAAGTTTTCTAGGCTTGACTGGTTACTATAGGGGGTTCATTCAAGATTTCTCCAAGCTAGCCTTGCCTATGGCTAAATTGACAAAGAAGAATGAGCAATTTTCATGGGGGATTGAGCAAGAGAAGACGTTCCAGACGTTGAAGGAAAAACTGTCAAGCTCCCCGGTGTTGATCCTACCTGATGGTGCTGAAGACTTGGTTGTATATTCGGATGCTTCACACCAAGGACTAGGATGTGTTTTGATGCAAAGAGGCAGGATCATTGCGTACGCCTCTAGAAAACTGAAGCAACATGAGAATAATTATCCAACCCATGATTTAGAGTTAGCGGCGGTAGTGTTCACCTTAAAGGTATGGAGGCATTATTTGTATAGGACGAAGTGTATGATTTACTCAGATCACATGAGACAACGAAGGTGGCTGGAATTAATTAAGGATTATGATTGTGATATTCTTTACCATTCGGGTAAGGTCAATGTTGTAGTAGATGCATTAAGCTGGAAGGATTATCCACCTCTGATATGAGTAAAAGCTATGAGAATGATAGTTACACCCACCTCCTTGGAATGATAAAGGAAGCCCAAATTAAATCTTTAAACAAGGAAGATCCAAAGAGAGAGAGGATGAAAGGATACGTGGATGACTTAGAGGATAATTCAAATGGGCTCAAAACCACGTTTGGCCAAATTTGGATACCACAGTTTTGTAAAGTAAAGGCCGCACTGCTCGAAGAAGCTCATAAATCTCGATATTCGATCCACCCAGGGGAGACAAAAATGTACCGGGATTTAAAGAAGAATTACTAGTGGCCCGGATGAAACGCGATATTGTTAAATATGTCACGAAGTGTCTAACTTATTCGCAAGTAAAGGCGGAACATCAAAAGCCGGATGGTAAATTGCAACCGTTAGAAATTCTGATTTGGAAGTAGGAAAATATAACTATGGACCTAGTAACCAAACTTTCAAATCAAAGATAGGTCATGATGCCATATGGGTAATAGTAGACTGCCTCACCAAAAGCACACACTTTTTACCAATTTGAGAAACCGCCTCCTCGGAAAGGATGTCAAAGATTTATATAAACGAGATCATATCTCGCCACGGAGTGCCCGTGTCCATTGTGTCGGATTGGGATACCCGATTCACATCACGGATTTGGCAAAGGTTTCATGAAAATTTGGGTACGAAGTGAAATTTCAGTACCGCCTATTACCCCCAAACAGATGGGCAATCTGAACTAACCATTCAAACACTCATAGACATGTTGAGGGCTTGCGTTATGGATTTTGGTGGAAGTTGGGATGACCATTTGCCGTTAGTGGAATTTTCGTACAACAATAGCTATCACAATAGCAGTCAAATGGCACGCTATGAAATGTTGTACGGAAGGAAATGTAGAACTCCCGTATGTTGGGGGAAGTGAGACAAAGAGAAATCTCATCCAAGGATGTAGTGACCAAGACTAATGAGAAGATCGATATCGTACGGGCCCGATTAAAGGCGTCACAAGACCGACAAAAAGCTTTTGCGGATTGAAGAAGATGTCCCATGGAGTTTCAAGTAGGGGATCATGTGCTATTAAAAGTTTCACCATGGAAGGGTATAATTCGATTTCAAAAACGAGGGAAGCTGGGTCCCCATTACATAGGACCTTTCAAGATTTTAAATCGAATTGGGAAAGTGGCATACAGGTTGGAATTACCACCAGCATTGGATGTAATTCACAATACCTTACATGTATCACAACTACGGAAGTGCCTCGCGGATGAAACGACACATGTGCCACTCGACGACATCGAAGTGGACGAAGGAATAAATTACATTGAACGACCATTAGCTATTAAAGATTCTAAAGTAACACATCTCTGCCACAAGGATATTAAGCAAGTCTTGGTTCAATGGCAACACAGAAAGAGATCGGAGCTAACTTGGGCATTAGAGGACGAAATGCGTGAATACTACCCCACATTATTTGGTATGTATTTAGACTTCGGGGACGACACCTCCTTTAAGGGGGTAGACTTGTAACACCCCAAAAATGCGTGATTGAATTATTGTGGCTTCAAATGTTTTAGTATGCAATATAATAACTTTAGTTGACTAACTAAGTTAAGTGGTATGACAATAATGTAGAAAAAATGAAAGTTATGCTTTACTAATAACAAATGGAACTATATGTCACACCCCAACTGATGGCGGAAACATCGGAGTGAGACGAAAATGAGATTGCTTGAGACTTCATAACACTATTGCGACAATATTTAATTCAAAAATTGATTTCATTCATTGATAACAAATTGTCACATTACAACATACGAAATCAAATACAACATTGTTTTCAAAATACAACAACAATACAAGGAGTAAATACAACATTGTTCAACATGATACATCAAATACAACAACCTAATCTAGTATTTCAAAATGGGTGTATAAAGTATCCCTACTAGATTTCATCATCCTCAACATCATCAACCTGCAATATGTTTAAAATACATAGTTCAATACAAAAGTATTGGCGAGTATACAAGTTTGATACATAGCATAAGTATAAAAGATTTAAACGAATCCACATGAAAAACCTAGTTATCAAGATTAACGTAAAACTGACATGCGAATATTCAAGTCAATCCTCTGATTACCACAAGTATTAAAAACGACCACAAGACTACGGGCGGTGCATTACTCCTACAGTGCTATACACGTTAAGGGGAGGCTCGTATGAAGTTAATGACAAGTTTATCACATAAGAATGTTCCAGAAACACGAATCAAGTATAACGTATTAGCATGCATGTATTGGATTGTTTGTGCATTTGTATAAAAGTCTACCTGTAACTGTGTAGGTTAATAAGTAAACATATTGCACCTAAAGTGTAAAACGAAAAACTCACAGTTTGGCTAAATCTTCTTTAGTTAATCTCGCGAGAGTTGAGTTATTGATGAGAGCGCTTAGAACAACAAGGTTACCCTACATGGGTAAGCGAAGGTGTGAGTGTTGGAGTTTGATCGGAGGATTTTGGATTCGGAATTAAAGTACGTAGTATATAGTATGAAAGTATAACTTAAACAGAAAATATATTCTGCCCAGGCACTCGTTAAGACACTGAGTTTTGTTTTTTTTTATTTTACGGGTCTTGATTTGCCCGTCAGAATCAGTAACGAGGAACGCGGAAACAGAATAAATGGAAACTGACATAACACAAACTGTTCGGGAGACTAGTCAGTTCGCATAAGTGGACTCCTTTCGCGCGAAAGGGATTACCTTTCATGCAAAAGGGTTCTGTTTGGTGTGAACCGAACTTCGTTTCAAACATTTTAACCATTAATCGGCTATGTTTGTGCGTCCAGTTGTATTATTAGTTATAATATAGTTTAGTAATAGTCCAGAGTGTCATAGATTTCGTAGATTTCATAGAAGTCATGCATAGAGGTAATAACCTCGTTATAGTTCACCAAGGCACAAGTTAGGTAACTTAGTTAACCAACCGATTGGTCATGAATAAGAGAATATAAAAGACAGAAAGAAAATAACCAAACAACCGAACAAGAATAACCCGGGTGTGTGCCTTCTCAACATGGAAGGAATGAACCAAGTGTTGGAGGCTGGATGGGGTTAACTTATTCTAGGTCTAGGAGATTGTTTGGGTGTTCGTTTTACAAGTTCAAGTGAGGTGGTGGAACTAAATGGGAAGCCAAGGCTTCCACGGTTCACACACTGTTTTCTCAGAATCGTTCATTTTGAGAATTAAGATCCGATTAACATTCAACACTTAGAAAATGTCAGAACAAGGTGAAACAATATCTTTCGTGCGAAAGGACTGCCCTGTTGCACAAAAGGTGGCTCCTTTCGTGCGAATGGGCTGGCCATTCGTGCGAGAGACTTTGTTTCGAGGCGAAAACATTTCGGTTTTGTTTGAACTGTTCACCTTTTTGGCTGGAATCGACCCTAACACTAACCCACAGCTATGAGCTTAGCTTGTGAGCTTGGTGAGTCCCTGATTTGACCAAGTCCAATATCAGAAGGTTTATTTTATAAAAAGTTTGAAAGATCAACTCCAATCATCATTTTGGTCCTCATTATGCTGAGAGTTGTTATCAGGTTGGCATAGCAGATCTAAGAAAGCAAGTGTAAATGATTGGAGAAGTGTAGAAAAGTAGAAGAGAAAATAGAATAAATTAGAGTGTTTGTGAGTTGTAAACTCGCTTAGGATGTTGCTGGAATGTGCTCAACTGACAAGTTCGAATTCAGTAAGTGAGAGAGAATTTCAGAGTTGTGGAAGGTGAGAAATGAAGGTGTGGGTGCATATTTATAGACTGGGAGTGAGTTTGGAACGACTGGAATTTCGGGCGAGAGGGGCCTTTCGTGCGGAAGGGAGCCTTTTGCACGAAAGGGTTATTCCCTTTTGCACGAAGTTTCAAGTTTCTCGATTTTGCATGTTTTGTCGGTTTTAAGCGTTTTAAACGTGTAAGTGCAATGCATAAGTGTAATGTATGAATAAATGAATGTATAAACGAATTTTGCATGTATTAATAAGTATGGGTTTGCGTATGATTGTATCAAGTATGCCCGTATATTGAAGGTATAACAAGTATTTACAAATTATGTATAACAAGATATATAAAAAGATCAAGCGCTTATTATGATTCAAGTCTCGGATTACAATGATTGGAAATGAAAGATGAATACAAAGGGAATACAAGTTTCTATAAATAGAAATACAAACAAAGTTTCTAAATAAGAAAAGTTACAAACAGCGAGGCGTTACACAATAGGGGTTGAAAGTGTACATTTGGATAAAAATAAATGAAAGAAATAAAAGTGTAGTGTGTGTATGCCGTACGAGAGAGAGGGAGAAAAGGAGAAAACTTCCCCTTCAACAACAACAAGAAATTCAACAAATCAAAGGGGTTCTAGGGATGAAATTGAATGCATGTATTGAGGTTCTTGATCATCTAAGTGTCTCTAACATAAGGTAAGTTGAATTTGATGATTTGATGATCTTTCATGAAGTGGGTTGTAACCAATCCGTGAAATTATAAGAAACTGAGCTTCAATATGGGTTAGAATCATCATGTAGAAGATGAATTATGCTTGATCTTGATTATCTTGATGAGTTGAAGCAAAACCCACTTGTAGTGATAGGATGATGAAGTAAGATGATTATGTAGGTGCAAAATTATGTAATATTGATGTATGAATGTGTATGTATTAGAGTATTGTTAGATAAATTTGATATAGGATGAAGGATTATGTGAATTTAGTTGATTTGATGATTTATCATGTGAACTAGTAGGTTATGCATAGAACACTTGTACATAATGCTTTGTGAGTAGTACACACACCAAGTGTTTGATGAAATGCCTTAGTCAAGAATTTTGTAATGTGACTTCGGACCCTACATAATGATCATGAGTTGAGTATATAAATGACATACGTGTTAAGTTTATGATCTTACATCCAAGAATATATGTGAAGTGAGAATGAGACATGAATTCTAAATATAAATGGTTATGTATAGGGATAAAGGAAGAAGGTTCGAGTCACACGAAGCAGCAAAGAAATCAAGACCGAGGTACGTTACTTGTACTTTTAAGCTTTAACTTATAGTATCGTTTATTGTTAAGTATTGTTGTTATCGTAGTCCGTTAGATAACAACCATGTGATAGAATCAATACGAATGGGTCGAATGAATTAATTTCAATGAATGATCTTATAGTAGACCCCTTATGATTGGGTCAAACAAATAAGAATGAGAATGTATAAAGAACGGATGTATGTTGACCCGTTAAGAATAGGTCAAACGATTGAGAATGAGAATGTATGAAGAATGGGCGTATGTTGACCCGTTAAGAATGGGTCAACGAATAGGAATGAGAATGTATGAAGAATGGATGTATGTTGACCCGTTATGAACAGGTCGAATGAAAAAGAATAAGAATTAAAGTGGTAAATGGCTTTAATATCATGTTTGTTGGAAGTTAGAATTCCATGTTAGTATGATGTATATTATTTCTTGTCATTGTGTTATAGGTAAAGCTCCAACTTAGATGGCCATGCTTTGCATGGAACGAACACCTTCCATATCTCCTTCAACACGCTTTCGGTCTTAATTTGTGTAAATGGGTCAAAAATGTTTTGAGTATTATGTAGATTCTGTTTAGTCGTCAAGAATTTGTCTTAAGACTTGTGTTCCATGGTTTTATAAGTTTAATGTAAGGTTTGCAAATTTCGGATTTTAAACGGTTGATTTGTATCTTGGTTCTAGTTTTCAAGTAACGTGTAAAAATTTCAAGTGTGGTCATAGTTTTATATTGTTAATGTTTTGGTATTTTGACCGACGGAAAATTGGGCGTTGCATTTTTTAATGACTTTTTAACTACGTACTAATCGGTTCTAAGTAAGACATTACATTAATATTTTTCTAATGGCATGTGCTTAATTTATGGGTAAGTTATTCTATAAAGCCTCATCAAAATAAAGAGTGTACAAAGACACAATGTATCGTAAAATATAACACAAGTTGAGCAAAATATAACATAATGCCGAAAAATATATCACTACGTCGAAGAAAAAAAGACACAATGAGTCACAAAAAGACAAAATGATGCAAACATAGAAAAGACACGACGCTGGAATCTCCATTTTGATCAGAAAGTCAAAGAGTTTGGTTTTATTAAAAAACGAAGATGAACCGTGTGTTTACAAGAGATCTAGTGGGAGATATATCACTTTTCTCATTCTGTACGTAGATGACATTCTAATCATTGGAAACAAGGGGGGGTGGATAGTGCACGGTCCTCCCAACCGCCGGAGTGATCTCACTCCGGGAGCCGCTACCCGACCAAGCTAGCTCCGTGGTGACTTCCCCATGCCGAGTTCTTACCTTGGGCGACATATGTCACTCCCAAGACTCGAACCCGGTACCTCTGGGAAGAGGTGGGTGTCGTTGGCCAACTGGGCTATCCCAGTTGGTTATAATCATTGGAAACAATATCCCTATGCTAAAAGATGTCAAGGCTTGGTTGGCTAAATGTTTCGCAATGAAAGATCTTGGTGAAGCCGCTTATATTCTAGGAATAAAGATTTATAGAGATAGATCAAAGCGGTTATTAGGTTTGAGTAAAAGTACATATATTGATAAGGTCATACGGCGGCGCTCTTCAATGCAAGACTCAAAAAGAGGGCTCTTGCCCATGGCACATGGAACCATTCTTAATAGCTAGCAGTATGCAAAAACTGAAGAAGAAAAGAAGAAAATGGAAAGAGTTCCATATGCTTCTGCTATTGGTTATATCATGTACGCCATGTTATGTACTAGACCTGATGTCTCGTATGCTCTTAGCATGACAAGTAGATATCAACAAAATCCAGGAGAGAGTTACCGGGCTGCAGTGAAGAACATTCTTAAGTACTTAAGAAGGACTAAGGACATGTTCTTAATATATGGAGGACTGGATGATGAACTGTCAGTTAAGTGCTATACTGATGCAAGCTTTCAGACTGATCGTGATGATTCAAAGTCACTGACGGGATATGTTTTCATTCTGAATGGTGGAGCTGTTACTTCGAAGAGCTCGAAGCAAAGTGTGGTTGCTCAATCCACCTGTGAATCATAATATAATGTTGCATCGGATGCTGCTAGGGAGGATGCCTGGATGAAGAAGTTCATTACTGATCTCGACGTTGTGCCTAGCATAAAGAAACCGACTGAGACGATGTGTGACAACACTTGTGCCATTGCTCTTGCAAAGGAACCAAGGTCGCATCAAACCACAAGGCATATACTCAGAAAATTCCCCTATATTAGAGAGATAATAAAGCGTGGAGACATCGTAATAAACAAAGTTCATACGGATCTAAATCTGGCTGACCCCTTTACTAAGCCTTTAGCTCAAGCTAAACATGAGGAGCATGCTGAAAAGATAAGGCTTAGATTTGCTAGATAGTGGGCATGAACTGTAGTTAGTATTGTTGTTTTAATTTTGAACTACAACGGTTACATTGAATAGTTATTTGATTTATTAGTTAAATGCAAGATTAATTATTTTGTAACTGTGTTCATTATCTGTATGTTTAATCCTTGAATAAGCGTATTCTAAAATATCCGTAGTCGATCAAATTACATCGGTTTTTTGGTAAATTATATAAACCGCTTCCGCTATTATTTTGATATACCGATTCCCAACAACATCCGGATCACAGTACTAGTAGTACATATGTTTATTTTTGTTACGATTTTTGTATGTGTGTGTTTCTAACATGCATATATACTATTGTAAAATTAATGAGTTAATGAGAATCTGAGAAATTCTCCAAGTTCTTGTCTCATTTCACAATTCTTTACCTGATGACGGGGTAGCCTAAGACCAAATAAAATGACTTAAACACATGAATGCTTAAAAGGTTAAAAGGTTCAAAGGTTAAAACCCGGGAGCTAGGATAAAGCAGCACGTGTACAGTAATCAGTCATGTCTCTGATTACTTCAACAACTCTCCTAGCCGTAAAAGTAAAACGAATGCACAGAGTGTAGTCTTTTACCTGCAGGTCAAAACGCTTCAACCCCCAAAATGGTAAGTCCCCCACTGCAAGCATGTTTCACTAGTCAATGGTTTCCTCTTCGAGTGATGACCTTCCCTATATATATGACACTTCATTTAGTGCTCGATACATTCCGATCAGCTCTGATTCCATTGGGATCTCTGATCATTGTTCTTGAGTACTTGTTCCATGCAAGTCACTCTTCATCACATTCAACACACACTTTCCTATTGCTCATACATCCGAAACTGAACACACTTCAGCTGAGGATCTCGGGCAAACAACAAAATCTAACTAGTGAACCTCTCTCCACGTCTTGCAAACGTGGGGGGACCCCACGACCTGCGTTAGGCAAAATCAAACCCTTCAACCCTTTTGCCTAACCAGCCCAGCTACTACCATTGCTCTAGTATTTGTTGCATCAACATTACCTATAACCACTTTCCCACATAATTTTACCCATATAGGACCAACATTTTTACCTTCACCAAAGGATAATTAACCGCCTCTTGATTTGTAAATAACAGTTTAAAGCGAGGAAATCAATTTGTAGACATGCATGTAAAAATTGGTTGTAACAAATTTAAAAATGCAAAAGCTACATGTAAAGAAAAATATATATGTGTATGCATTATTCAAGTGCAAAAGTTTATATGCATTTTTTATATTTTCAACCATCATCTATATACTTGATACTTATATGTGCGAACAAGCCGAGATATGGTGATCCAAAACCATGTACACAAGTCAAAAGACATATCTTTTTTTTTTCTTTCGATCAAAAACAGCATCCTATAAACAAAAGTCATAATAATACAAAGTCAAAGTTCACATTTTGACAAATTATCTCAGTCATACAAATGCACCACCCTACCCCTTATATATAACCCTATCCTCAAACTAAAAAAAATTCATATCAAACATTACTTAAATATTAAATATTCATCCACATAAACTAGCAACATGGAAGGATTAATACCACTTTTTATGCATGTCATGAAGAGACACAAGCTTCAAAACAGCTTCCGATCCCTTTCCGCCGGCTCCTATCATCTTCTGGAAGGGTCCTCGGTCGAAGGTTCATCACACCGCCGTACGCTGTCTCAGTTTCAGCCATCAACGGCTGCACATTTGCAGCCGTGGTCTGGTTTTGGTTCCGTGACTTCCCAGTCAACGAGCTTGATCAATAAAGGTTCTATAGGTTCAACGCCAAATACAGTTCATGCTTCGAAGATTAAAAGTAACTAATCAAAGGAATGCACGATTATTTTGGCTCGATTTTAGACAAGAAATTGATTCTTTGATTGTTTTGTAACTTGTATAACATGTAATTTGTTGTTTGATTCTAGAAGTAATAAACGGTTCTTGTGTCAAGATATGATCATTCTTCCTTACCTTTCTACAAGTATTAAGAATCATGCATACTACTATATCTAGCATGTTTTAGTTTTCTTTTTGGGATTAGTAATTAGTATGTAAAATCGTTAGTTTTACAAACTATATTTTTTAAGGATAAATATACACCCCTAAATTTATATAATGTAAAACAGGGGTTAGAATATAATAGAAAGTTTTTTTTTTTTTTTTTTTTGCTAGAAGCTAGAAAGTAATCTTGACCATGAAATGATTTAATCAAGGACTAAGATTAAATGAGTGAAATTGAAGAAAAAAAAGCAGGCGCGTGGGTTTGTGTAAGTGCATTCTAGTCAATCCAGGGCAATAGTTCCTCTCTTCTCCAATTCCCCCCCCCCCCCCCCACACCATTTTTTAATCGTTAATAATTCTTTCATACGACATTATTTTTTATAAAAATTGCACCAAAAAAACGAGCGTTTTTTTAACTTTAAAACGCGTATACTATTGCTATATTTTCGAAAACCCAATTGCGTAAAACGCAATGGACAAAAAACGTAAAACATGACTTTTTTCTAAAACGTAATGGACCAAAAACACAAAAAAAATTCTTTGTTACTAAAACGCAATGGCCAGAAAACACAAATCAAAATGTCTTATTTTTAAAACGCAATAACCTAAAAACACAAAAGAAAGTTTTCTTTCTAAAACACAATGGACTGAAAACACATAAAAATTTGTTTTACCTAAAAGGCAATGGACTAAAAACACTTCAAAATGTGTTTTTCTAAAACGCAATGGGCCATAAAACACATAAATTTTTTTCTCTAAAACGCAATAGCCTAAAAACACAAAAGAAAATGTTATTTCTAAAACGCAATGGACTGAAAACACATAAAAATGTGTTTTACCTAAAACGCAATTGACTAAAAACACTTCAGAATGTGTTTTCTAAAATCCAATGGACAAAAAAACACATAAAAATGTCTTTTTTTCTAAAATGCAATGCCCTAAAAACACAAAATAAAATGTTCTTTCTAAAACGCAATGCACTAAAAACATATAAAATGTGTTTTACCTAAAACGCAATGGACTAAAAATATTTCAAAATGTGTTTTTCTAAACGCATTGGACCAAAAACACATAAAAGTGTGTTTTCCTAAAACGCAATAGATAAAAACACAAAAGAAAGTGTTTTTTTAAACGCATTGGACTAAAAACACATAGAATGTGTTTTACCTAAAACACAATGAACTAAAAATACAATAAAATGTGTTGTTTCTAAAACCCAATGGACTGAAAATACAAAAAAAACGGTGTTTTTTCATTATTTTGTAAAACGCAATGACTCAATTCAAAAACTCAGATCGTAAAAATGCAATTCAAAAGTTTCTTACATAGATTGAAGCCGATTTCTTCAGATTTCTTCAAGATTGACGAAATTTGAATGTTAGAACACTTATCAGCGATCGAATCGAACGAATCGAGTGATTCGCTTCAAAATCACAGGAAAAAATGAGATATTGTATGAAATTAAACTTGGTTTCTTCAAAAAAGTTGAAGAACACATTGATTGGGTGTTTGAATCATTGATTGATGACGGAAATCGCACTATAATGTAGTGATTATTGAGATAGAAAGTGACGAAAAAGTTGAAGATGGTGAGTTTTGAAAATGGTGGGTTTTGAAGTTACAGAGAGAAGAATGGAGAAGATTGGATAAAATTGGCTAAAATACTCTTTCTCTTTATTTTAAATTTGGGCACATGTCATAATTCTATTGTTTTATATCATTCCTAGCCAAAATAAACTTCATATTTGATCCTCTCCCATGTAAAACAATATGTAGAAAAAAAGAGTAAATTGCCATTTTAGTCCCTGAGGTTTGTCCAAATTTGTCATTTTAGTCCAAATAGTTTTTTTTTCCTTCTCTGTGTCCCTGACTTTTTCCTTTTGTTGCCATTTTGATCACATACCCTAACTCCATTCAAAAACCTCATTTTTAAGCAGTGGTATTTTGGGGATTAACTTTATAAATGTTTTCACTTGCCATTTTGATCCAACCCTATATTTACCTATTTATTGTGTTTTTAATATATTTTATTTTCTTTTTTTAAATAATAGTAACTAGGTTTATCACCCTAGCCGCGTTGCGGCGAACTTCTTTTGTTATTTAGCCTGTGTTTGCATGTGTTTTGAAATCACTATGAGCGCGTTACACGCGGACCCACTAACAAGAATAAAAAGAAAATGTAAAAAACAGTAAAAAATAATCAAAAGAAAATCAACAAAAAAAGTTGTATGTTAATGATGTTATTCGTATGAAACCCGTGGTCAGAGATGAGCAATTAATACTGGGTACCGGTATCGAATTTCCTAAACCGAAGGATCCTAAGTACCAATTCGGTACCGACTTTTGACGTTCCTAGTACCGGTTCGCTACCGATTTTTACCTTCACATGTCAGTACCGTAACCGGTATTTTCGGTATCGGTTGCCACCGAGCTTATCCCTACCCCTGCATCTAAAAAAGAAATCATTAAAAGTTGAAGAAAATCAACAAAAAAAATTGTACTATACCGTTGTGTTTGTATGGCACCCGTGATCAGGGATGAGCAAATGGTACCGTGTAGCAGTACCGAATTTCCCAAAATAAAAGATTTTCAAACTCAATCCGGTACCGACTTTTGACGTTTTCTGTGTCAGGCTGGTGCCGATTTTTACCTTCATGCACAGATAATGAACCGGACCGTACCTGTATTTTCGATACCAATATTGGTTGACACCAAGCTTATCCAACTGAGAAAGTAAAGAAAATAATAATAATTATTATTATATTAGTATATTAATATAATATAATAAAACAACTGTTCATTTCAATTGTAATTTTAATATATAGTAATAATAATAATTAGTGAGAACCACCCCCACCCTCTTTATCAGACGCACCTACCGGAGATCCCAACCTCCATCTAAGAACTCCGGCGCCACCCTTCTTCGTCTCCGTCAAAAAATATTATAAATATACACCACCGAGGCCCTCCACCTCCAACCAACTAATTGCCACCACCATCGAGCCCTCTACCTCGACCCAACCGACCACCATAACCACACCCTCTAACTCCACCGTGACCAACACCACCCAACCGTCATCAGATCTAATAACCACCCCCAACAACCATTTTTTGTTTGAGTTCTAATAATAAAAATGTGAGATTAAATATATAATTATCATAATATTTAATCTTGTAGCCATTATAATCATTTATATTATATAGATCAAAATATATTAATAACCTATTAATAATTAGTTGGTAATTGTTGATGGACCATATTACCCTTATTAACTAATTAGGTTTCCTCTTGGGTGTATATATAAGGAGATTATTAGAGAGTTAAAGGGTTACACAAGTTAGACAATTACATAACCCTCATAACATCACAATCGGCTCTCTCTCCCTAACCGAAACCAACCCTTGTTTCAGTTCATCACCTTCATCACCTTACACCCTAAGGTGGAACCAGATCATCCTGACAAGTATGTCGAACTCAATGGCTGCATCTCTGACTGGATTCTCTGCTGGCGTGTCTACTGTAACAGGTATTATTTACATGTTTTCCCTTATGTTTAAACAGAACTGATCCAACATGTGGTATCAGAGCATATGTTGATAAATCAGTTCTGTTTTCGCATCCATCATTCTGGGATCATAATTTGGAAAACAGAAAAGTTTTAAAGCCATATACATCACGGTTGTTTTCGGTTTTACTTGTGCCGAAATCAGTGTTTTTTTAAGAAAGGGGTGCTTAATCATGTCACTCAAAACCATAATGGGTAAATTAATATCCGAAATCTGTTAATAAAAGTCTTAAAATTCAGGTTTCGGATCCCAGAATTATGTTTTATTTTTCTAGGGTTCATCTTTGTTCTAAGGAAAACTCGAAAATTCCTTAAGTTTTGGAATATAATTTGGATTAGTGGGTGTTTTTTACTGATTTTGATCTAAATTTTATCTTTTAAAACTTCGAAAACTGTTAATAGATTTTTAGTTATTATTTTCGAAATCTTTTGATAAGTTTAGATCAGCAATAAAATAGGAAACACTATCCCACAATCCCTCAAATTTCGAGTTTTGAGTTATCATCACAAAAAACAGCTGTTAACAGTGACTCAAGACCATCAGATCTCGACTCGAAATCATAAGGGTCATCAAATGTTTACAACTCGAGACAAAGGTCTCGACTCGAGACCATAAAGTCACAACTAGAGACCACTGAGATTTCGACTAAGGGCTTCAATCTTCACAACTCGAGACCCTCGTTGCGACTCGAGACCGTGGTTGCGACTCGAGACATCATTATAAGTCGAGATCTCATAAAATGCAGTAGTCGAGACCATGGTTCCGACTCGAAACAACAAGGTTGCGACTCGAGACCTCATAATGACTCGAGATCTCATAACTCAGTCGAGACCTGACTCGAGACCAGTTCGATCCGCGCTAACAGGTGGTTTGCTATTAAATACTTGGTTTTGTTAACACTTAATTAACTAATCAGAATCAGATAATTTTTACAAAACCAAAATAGCTTAACTTGAATGAGCTTCTGATGTATCATTTCTGGCCAAAGCTGATATAATACATCTATTTATTGTTCAAGTATTATAAAAGCTATGTTGAGTATGCATTACAAACATGAAATGTCTTAATTCTGGCCAAAGCTGATTTAATTCATTTATGTTTAGCATGCTTGACAAGTGCATAACTAAAGTGATTGTCTCATTTCTGGCCAAAGCTGATTTATCACGATTACTTTGCACACGTACTTAAATGATTACACTTCTGGCCAAAGCTGATTTGTCTTCGTTTAGGTAGAATTTTACTAAGTCTATTATTTTGATGTTAGTAATAGACAATATCACAACTTCATAATTAAAATGGTCATTATTTATGCCTGCCTTAGTATAACATGCCCTTAGATCACATTAGGACTTCTTTCTTAGTATCATAACTTGCTCATCTTATTTCCACTATCAGCACCCAATTGCGGGATTCCACCTTTGACTGGTGATAACTTTGCTGAATGGAAGGATGCCCTCATGCTTACACTAGGATTGCTAGATTTCAATTATGCTCTTAGAGAGAATAAGCCAGCGGACCTTACCACTCAAAGTACTGCTGCTGAGCAGATAGTTCATGAAAAATGGACTAGGAGTAACCGCATGTCTCTCATGTTCATGAAGCAATCCATTCACAATGCTATTAGAGGCGCTATTCCTGATTCTGAAGATGCTAAAACCTACATGGCTTCTGTGGAGGCTCAATTCAAAGGAACATCAAAAGCACACGCTAGCACTCTTATCCTCAAGCTGGTGACGACTAAGTATGATGGGAGGAGCGGCATTCGCGAACACATCATGATGATGCATGACATGGCCAATAAGCTGAAAGGGCTAGAGATGGAAATCAGTGATGGTTTTCTTGTTCACTTGATCATCACTTCGCTTCCTTCGTCCTATGAAGCATTCTAGATCAATTACAACACTCAGAAGGACAAATGGACGATGAGTGAACTGGTCGCTATGTGCGTACAGGAGGAAGAGCGTATGAAGATGGATCACACTACTGATGTTGCTAACTTCACCATCTACAACTCTAAGAAGAGGAAGCACAATCATCAAAGGAAGGATGCTTCTAAAGTTCAAAAGCCAAATCCTAATACAAGTGCACCTTCCAGCTCTAAGAACTCCTTAGGCAAACCCTATTGCAAGTTCTGTAAGAAAACAGGACATAAGCAAAAGGAATGCCCTGACTTCAAGGAGTGGCTGGCTAAGAAAGGTAACAATTTTTTCATGATACTTGAGTCCTTTAATTTAAATGTTCCTGCTAATTCTTGGTGGTTTGATTCTGGTTCTATGGTTCATGTAACTAACTCTACTCAGGGATTCCTTTCAATCCGGAAGCTGGGAAGAAACCAAAGAACACTTAAAGTTGGGGATGATCGGGAATTAGAAGTGAAGGCCATAGGAACATTACAATTATTTTTGAAAACTGGTTTATGTATTAAACTTTATGATACCTTATATGTTCCTGAGATAACTCGAAACCTTGTATCAGGACCAAAGTTAGACATGGACGGTTTTATCGTTTCTCATGGTCATCGCAAACTCTCTATTCTCTATGATTCCGTTGTTTATGGTACTGGCATTCTGGATGGTGGTCTCTATAGATTAGAAGTAGATGATAACTTTTCCAAATCTTTGTTGTTATATAATATTAGTGAATCACTCACAAAGATGAAACAGATTCGAGACTTAGAGACTTCATATATGTTGTGGCATCAACGTTTAGGCCACATCTCAAGAGAACGATTAAATCGTCTCGTTAAGGATGAAGTCTTACCTCCTCTCGATTTCACTGATTTTGGAACATGTGCCAAATGTCTCAAAGGCAAAATGACATCAGCGAATAAGAAAGGTGCCACTAGGAGCTCTAATTTATTAGAACTCATTCACACTGACATTAGTGGTCCTTACCAAATCGCTGGCATAACAGGACATACTTCATTTATCACTTTCATTGATGATTATTCTCGTTACATGTACTTGTATCTTATTAAGGAAAAGTCTGAATCTCTTACAACTTTTAAAGATTATAAAGCTGAAGTTGAAAAGCAATTAGATCGTCAGATTAAAGTTGTGAGATCAGATAGAGGCGGTGAATATTATGGAAGACATACTGATGTGGGTCAAGCTCCTGGTCCATTTTATGAGTTTTGTAAGGGCCAGGGGATTGTGAACCAATACACCATGCCTGGTATACCTCAGCAGAACGGTGTTGCTGAACGAAGAAATCGTACCCTTATGAACATGGTGCGCAGTATGTTAGCCAACACTAATTTACCATTATTCCTCTGGACTGAAGCGTTAAAAGCAGCTATTCATATACTCAATAGAGTTCCTTCTAAGTTTGTCCCTAAAACTCCTTATGAACTTTGGACAGGAAGGAAACCGAGTCTTAAATATATGAAAGTATGGGGCTGCATTGCTGAAGCAAAACTCTATAATCCTTTCCTAAGGAAACTTGACCCTAAAACCGTTACCTGTTTCTTTATCGGGTATCCTGATCATTCGAAGGGTCATCGTTTCTATTGTCCTTCCCATGTCACCCGTATTGTTGAAACCAAGCGTGCTGCGTTCCTGGAGGATTTCAAGGTCAGTGGGAGCAGTACTAACCCTTACGAAGAATTGCAAGAAGTACAAGACGCGGGGGGGAGAGACTCGTCGCTTACCATTACTCCGTTTACTCCTCTTGTACCCCATGCAACAACTGCACCTGAAGCCACTGCACTAACTCCATCTCCACAATCAGAACCCATTATACCTCATAACGAAGGTACATCAAACGCTCAAAACCAAGACAACGCTGAACCCGATAATCAACTCAGGAGGTCATCTAGGCAAAGAAGGCCTACTAATTGGGATGATTATGTTACCTACCTGACTGAAATGGATGCTGGAAAGCTCAATGATCCTATCTCTTATAATGAAGCCATTAGTAGTGATCAGTCTTCTGAATGGAACAAAGCAATGATTGATGAGCTTGAATCCATGAAGAAAAATGACGTTTGGGATTTGGTAGAATTACCCAACGGAGTCAAACCTGTAGGTTGTAAATGGGTGTTCAAAACAAAACTGGATCCGAATGGGAACGTTGAACACTAAAGTGAGATTGGTTGCAAAGGGCTACACTCAAAAAGAGGGAATTGATTATCAAGAGACGTTTTCACCTGTCTCTCGTAAAGATTCATTAAGGATCGTTATGGCCCTAGTAGCTCATTTTGATTTAGAGCTGCATCAGATGGACGTCAAAACTGCTTTCCTTAACGGAGACTTAGACGAAGATGTTTACATGAAACAACCTGAAGGCTTTAAACCTGAAGGTCAGGAGCATCTAGTCTGTAAGTTAAAGAAATCCATTTATGGGTTAAAACAAGCATCACGTCAATGGTACCTCAAGTTTGATGAAGTCATGAAGAAACAAGGTTTAATGAAGAATCAAGTGGATCAATGCACCTACCTCAAGATGAGTGGGAGTAATTTTACTATACTTGTCCTTTACGTAGATGATATACTATTGGCAAGTAATAGTTTACACATGTTTCATGAGTCGAAGCGATTACTCTCGCATAACTTCGACATGAAGGATCTCGGAGATGCTTCTTACGTCATTGGCATCGAAATTCACCGAGATAGACACAAAGGGATCTTAGGATTGTCCCAAAAGACTTACATAGATCGTGTCCTTACACGTTACAACATGCAATAGTGCAAACCCTCATTCGCTCCAGTAGTTAAGGGAGATGTTTTTGGTTCATTCCAGTGTCCGACAACAGAGGTTGAAAAGGAGCAAATGAGACAGATACCTTACGCGTCAGTAGTCGGGAGCCTGATGTATGCTCAAGTCTGTACTCGCCCAGATATCGCTTATATTGCTGGAATGCTAGGCCGTTATCAGACTAATCCTGGTCTAGATCACTGGAAAGCAGCTAAGAAGGTCCTTAGATATCTGCAAGGGACGAAAGACTATAAACTGACTTATAGAAGAAGTGATCACTTAGAAGTGGTAGGTTATTCTGATTCTGACTTTGCCAAGTGCAAAGATGACAAGAAATCCACTTCAGGCTACATCTTTATGTTAGCAGGCGGACCTATCTCATGGAAGAGTCATAAACAACAGTTAACTACAACTTCCACAATGATGGCAGAATACATTGCTGTTTACAACGCAACCTGTCATGGAATGTTGCTTAGAAATCTGATCACTAGACTCAAAATCGTTAATTTCATTTCTAGACCATTGAAGCTTTACTGTGATAACTCAGTTGCCGTTAGTTTCTCGAACAGCAACAGTTCGACTGGAGCTGGTTTATATCTCGATACAAAATATTTGTTCGTACGTGAACGAGTTGAGGAAAATAATCTTTGTATTGAGTATATTAGTACTAAAGATATGCTTGTGGATCTGATGACTAAAGGTCTCCCACCTAAAGTTTTTGAAGGACATGTATCGAATATGGGACTTACTAAAGACCTTATTTAATGGCATATTGTACTAGCTTATGTTTTAATTAATGAAATTTCCTCAGTTTGATTTTGTATGTCTCTAACATATGTTCTGCCGGTGTAATGACATATAGACAAATATAAATACAAATCAGACGCTAAAGGGCTTATGCGTATTTTGATCATAACTATTAGGTTTTAAATTGAGGCTATAGTATGACTAATGGGGGTCCTGAGTCGAATAATGATTCAACGGCTGTATTTCTCTGCTATAGTTCTTGGTTTAAGGCTAAAATGAGTGTTAACTCCTGGCCAGGCTCATCTAATACTCATGATAAATGATTACTCGGCTAAGTGGGAGAATGTGAGATTAAATATATAATTATCATAATATTTAATCTTGTAGCCATTATAATCATTTATATTATATAGATCAAAATATATTAATAACCTATTAATAATTAGTTGGTAATTGTTGATGGACCATATTTCCTTTATTAACTAATTAGGTTTCCTCTTGGGTGTATATATAAGGAGATTATTAGAGAGTTAAAGGGTTACACAAGTTAGACAATTTTGACAACTCTCGTAACATCATTCTCGTCTCTCTCTCCAAACCGATTCCTCCCTTGTTTCGGTTCATCACCATCATCACCTTACACCCTAAGGAGGAACCAGATCATCCTGACAAGTATGTCGAACTCAATGGCTGCATCTCTGATAGGATTCTCTGCTGGCCTGTCTGCTGTAACAGGTATTATTTACATGTTTTCCCTTATGTTTAAACAGAACTGATCCAACAAAAAAACAGAGGATACAAAAACCTGCAAATTATTAAAAAAAAATCAAGATCCAAGATTTAAATTTCATAAATAAATAGGATGCAATCAAAATCAGAAGATCTAATAACCCAAAAAGAACAAGGGTTTTGTTTTTTTAACAAAAACCCATATGTAAATTAGGGATTTTTGGGGTTTTGATAGATTGATGAAAACCTCAGTTTCATTCTTGAAGAAGATGGTCGGAGTGAGAGAGGTGGGGTGTGTCGGGATTGCAGGTGGTGATGACGGTGGGATTGGTGGTGACAGGTGATGTTGGTGGTCGGAGATAGGGATGTTGACGGTGGCCGAAGATAATAGTGGTCGTGGTGGTGTCTGGTGTGTATGCCTCACATATTAGAGAGAGATGAGAGAGTGGGGAGGGGTGGTGGTGAACGATGGGGGTGGGTTGGGGGGGAGATGGTTTGTGAAACTGTGTATATATGTGATAGATATATATGTGATAACTATACATGTTATATACGTATAAAAATAAAAATACTAATTGCTATAACTAGATTATAATTAGTTATATATAAATAAATGATTAAAGCCAAAAAAATATAAATGTGAAAAGTGTTTTGGATCAAAATGGCAAAAACAAAATATAATAGTATAGTGATCAAAATACCCCTTGATTGAACAGGGTAGCTTAGATGAAGTTAGGTCAGATGATCAAAATGGAAACAAATTGGAAAAGTGAGGGACTTAGAGGAGAAAAAAAACTATTCGGACTAAAGTGACATTTTGGGTCAAACCTTAGGGACTAAAATGGCAATTTACTCTGTATTTCTAAGAAAAATCACTTTTTTATGATGTATCATATATTTAGTTGTTTACATGATAGATCATTTTATTACGTAAACTAATAAAAGATCTTGAGATTTTTAAACATGTTAGTGGGTTAGGATATAATAGGAAGTTTATTTAGCTAAGAAGGCTAGGAAGTAATCTTGACCATCAATTTAGTTAATCAAGGACTAAGATTAAATGAGAGAAATTGAAGGGAAGAAAAGAGGCGCGTGAGTTTGTTTAGGGGCATTCTAGTCAATCCAAGGCAATAGTTTCTCTCTCCTCCAATTCCCCCCCCCCCCCACATTTTTTAAACGTTAATAACTCTTTCATACGACATTATTTTTTTATAAAAATTGCACCAAAAAAACGAGCGTTTTTTTTATCTTTAAAACGAATTTACTATTGCTATATTTTCGAAAAAAAATTAAAACCCAGTTGCGTAAATCGCAATGGAAAAAACCCAGTTGCGTAAAACGCAATGAAAAAAAAACCTAAAAATGACATTTTTCTAAAACGCAATGCACCAAAAACACAAAGAAATGTCTTATTTGTAAGACGCAATGGCTAGAAAACACAAAGAAATATCTTATCTCTAAAACGCAATAGCCTAAAAACACAAAAGAAAGTGTACTTTCTAAAACGCAATGGACTGAAAACACATAAAAATGTGTTTTACCTAAAACGCAATGCACCAAAAACACAAAGAAATGTATTATTTCTAAAACGCAATGGCCAGAAAACACTTAAAATGTCTGTTTTCTAAAACGCAATGGACTGAAAACACATAAAAATGTGTTTTACCTAAAACGCAATGCACCAAAAACACAAAGAAATATCTTATTTCTAAAACGCGATAGCCAGAAAACACTTAAAAATGTATTTTTTCTAAAACGTAATAGACGGAAAAAGCATAAAAATATGTTTTACCTAAAACGCAATAACTAAAAACACTTCAAAAATGTGTTTATCTAAAACGCAATGCCAAAAAACACATAAAAAATGTCTTATTTCTAAAACGCAATGGCCTAAAAACAGAAAAGAATGTGTATTTTCTAAAACGCAATGGACTGAAAACAAATAAAAATGTGTTTATCTAAAACGCATTTAACTAAAAACACTTCAAAATTTTGTTTTTTCTAAAACGCAATGGCCAGAAAACACATAAAACTCTCTTATTTCTAAAACGCAATGGACACAAGCTGACCTGTTGAAGAAACACAGAACTAATTAAGGGATTAATCGGTTTGGTTTATGCTTCTATCATAATGCTTAATCTTCTTATGACTTCTGAGCTTCCTAATGATCTTCTAATCCTGCAAAACAGAACACCGTTACTCGTTAAGAGGGGAATATGGGGGTTTCCCTCTTAACCGGGCTCCGGCGTGAGAATAAGCGACTACTTTGAGTAGATAGTTGAGTATTAAGAGTGAAAGTAGAGGGAGTAGAATATTTAACCTGTGGACTGAGGTCTCTATTTATAGCCGGAGAGGTGTAAGAGGATGTGGGCTGATGGGCCTTGGGCCGGAAGGCGACAACTTAGAGGATATGCTCCTTGTCTCACTGGTGTCGACCGTTAGTGGCTTCCAGGAGTGTCTTGGTGCTGGCGCACCGTGATTGGTGCCACGTGTCATGGTTGTCGGCCTGGCCGCCCTTCTGCCATCAGCAGGTAAGTGGAGATCGTGGGGCAGGTGTCTCTGCCCTGTGATTGGTGCCACGTAGGCGTCCTTAAGTACTTTCTGTCTCCTGCATGTCAGACGATCGTGGACCACGATTGAGAAGGACCAGAAGGACGCCGATTGGTCCTTTCATTCTGCCACCTGTACCTTGTGTACTATCTGAAACAGCCCTGCGCCGTAGGCACGCGTGATTCTTGCTGAACACGTAACTACCCCGCGCAGGGTCTGGGTTACTGAATGCTCTTTCAGAATGCTAAGTGTTGAAACTGGAGCTTCCTATTGCTCAGACCTCGCGCCGGATCAAAGAATGCTGAAGTAGCCCGCGCAAGGTTGGCAATAAGAAATGTGTTGAATAAGGAGTATGGCCCTTCGCGCGACCTGAATAAAGGTTTGCGCGGCTTTTTTGGGACCATACCCCTTCAAGTCCCCCCAGTCCAGTGCTGCACCATGCGCGAGGCAAGTGGTTGGAGCTCTGGACTTAGAAAAAGAAAGTTGCAGAAAAAGCTTGTTTTTTTATTGGTAGGCGCGCGCGTGCAAATGTTTTGACAGTTGTTACGGCGCGACTACATATCTGGCAGCTGATGATTCTTTGTTTTGTGTTGATAGCGCGCGGATGCCTTGGGTAACCATGCATATTGCGCGACCTGGGTAACTTCTGCATTAAGTTTCTGGAAATTTGGGCGGGAAAATCCTCGAAATTTGAATTCTGACGGTTTGGTGAGGATTTTCGTTGATGGTGACGTTTGAGTTGACCGCTGACACGGTTGTCATCAGGTTGTCTCTGACGGTTCCACTTTCCGTCAGGAGAGTGAGGGCCACGCGCGCGTGGTAACCGTCACTCCAGGATTCTCGCCCTACGTGGCGTCTTCTGATTGGTCACGTGCGCGGCAAATTCGGCACGTTTACCCATCGCATTAAATGCGATGGGTATATATACTCGACGAAGTGGAAAAACCCTTACTTCCTTCTACTGTTGCTATCTTTTTCTCTCTATTCGTCTTCTTCAGATCTTCAAATCTTCAAGTTCCTCTTCCAGAATATTCAAAGTTTCCTCGTCGAATACCCATGGCTGAAGAACATCAGGAGGAAAATCCCGGTGAGGAGGGTCCCGTTCCCGTCCTTAGATGGGACTTAGGGCTATTCGAGCAATTACACGGAGTTTCCGATTCCCACTGGAATGGGATGCCAGATATCCCGGTCAGAATCAGACGGCCGTCATGCGCCGCCAGGTTATATCACGTTGTTTGAGGACTTCTTTCATCAAGGCAACTTCCGGTTGCCGGCGACGAACTTCATGGCCCACGTTCTTCAGTTTTATGGGTTCCATATTTCATAAATGAGTCCTCCTGGAATGGTCAGGGTTCGACATTTCGAGTTTCTTTGTCGATCTTATGATATCGAAACGACTGTTGAAAGATTCAGAGTCTTTTACCAATTGATCAGAAATATGGGATTCTACTCGTTTGCCAGTCGAGGGGCCGCGAAGAAGATACTTCTGAATCCTCCTAAAAGTTTCCATGACTGGAAACCAAAATTCTTTTTCATTCGCGAGGAGGTGATACCAATTGCCATGACCTTCCGCGCATGGTCCGAACCGATCTTGAAGGAAGATTTGGCGATTCCCAAGAATGAGGCTTGGTATCAGAAGCTTACTGCCACCCCAAACCGAGTGTTTGGTGAGAACGTCTTGGTAGCGGCGCGGATGAGTGGTCAGTGGCCGGCAGATAGCAAGGACGTTCCAATTTTAAAATTTGAAGATAGTGGTTAGTTACTTTAATCTCTTTAATTTCTTGTTTTGTAGCCTGTGCTTAATTAGATGATTTCGCGTGTAGAGGTGCATCTGTGGCAAGCTGCCTTCCCCACCTTTGCTGGGTCCATGGGTGTGCGCCCGCTGAAGGCTGGAGAAGAATACTGGTATGACCAGATTAAGGGTCATTTTATGTACCCAGTTGCTGATGCTTTCGCCGATCCACCTACTGCAACCGAAGGTGCGCATATACCTAACCCTCGACCCTTGCGCGCTTTGACTTCTGCTGGGAAAGAGATTGTTTATCTTTCCACCGAGGAGTCTGTCGGATCTTCCAATGGAGAGTTAAGTTCCTGGTCTACCATATTTGCAGGTGTGCTGCGCGATTTGGGTATCGACCCCGAAGAGAAGAAGAAGAAACCCAAGAAGAAGGAGGTTATCACTATTGATGCCGATGTCACCAGTAAGAAGGGTGGAAGTAGTCGCGCAACTACTGGTGTTGCTGATAAAGGTACCCTTCGCCTTCGTCAAAGTAACTTAGAAGATTATGTTATTATTAGTGACTCATTTGAGGGTTTATCGCGCGTAGGTGAGAAGAAGCCAGGAGCTGCTGGTTCAAGGAGCTCAGGGAGTGCGGGTTCTCGCAACCCTGATGCTGGGACCACTCCATCTTCTGTTGCGCATGAAGAAGGAAAGGACGAAGAAGAAGCGGAGGAGGAAGAGCCTGCTGTGAAGCTTATTAGAAAAAGGAGCAGGGAGGTTTCGGTTGGTGCTTCTGTAATGCCAAAACCTGGTGAAGTCCCCTTTATCGGCAAAAAGAGCAACTTGCGCTCTCTTTACAGATTTTCTCCTGGTTAGCTTCTTGGATCTTACTTTTATGTTCGTTTGTCAACTCTCTTTTAACACTTTATTTTTGCAGAGGCCAAAAAGAAGACCTCTGAAAAGAAGGGAGTTGTCTTCACAGAGCCCTCAGAGCCGGCGCTTAAAAGGCCCAAGGTTACCATCAAACCCTTCAAGGCTACTAAGTCTGAGAAGGAGAAGCAAAAGGCTGGCGAGAAGCCTGTTAAGGAGAAGGAGATGGAGAGAAAGAGAGCTGTTGACAAGCCTCTTACTGCGCCCAAGGAGCCCAAGGTTACTGCTGCAACCCCTCCTGAAAAGGCGCAGGGTCCGGAGGTCGTTCACATCACAGGGCTTGACCAGCCCATTCATGAGAAAAGGAAAGAACCAGAAATTGAGAACGTGGTGCGATCTGCGCAGCCTGATCCTTCCCTTCAGGCTGTTAAAATAACTTCTGCTGCTGGGGGATCGGGCTCTGGTTTTTCATCAAGACAGATCTGCTCCTGCAGGAGGCGCGAGTGCTGGTTTTGCTGCTGGCCAGGCTGGCGCGGGAAGACAAGGTGCAATGGCGCACTCTCCAATAGGCCCCAGAGATACCTTGGGAGATATTTACTACAAGTCTTACACAGAGGAGAGCCGTGGTGACGCTCCGCACCAATCGCCATGGGGTTTGAGACAGAAAGACACTTTCTTGGAGTTCGCTCCTTACCGCGACTGGTTTCTGAACTCCATTCCTCCTGGTGAGGTTAACCGACAAAGAGCACGAACCCACAATGGGTTGTATCACGCTTATGTCATTGGTGAGGCCAACACCCGTGCTGCTAACCATTAAATTGTTCGCGAGTGGCGAACCATGGTTAGGGAGAGGGAGGAATGGGAGAAATACCGCGAGCGGTTGTTAAGGCAAGTCAAAGACTTTGAAAAGTCAAAAGCTGCCATTGATGAGGAAAAGGCAGAATTCGAATCTGATAAGAAATCGGAGGAGTGGGGCCGTGAAGGCCTTAAGGGCAAACTTCGCGCTGATGAAGACCTCTTAGCAAAGGAGCGTGCTGACTGGAAGAAAATTTGTGCAAAAGACAACGAGCGCATGTACGCGGCTCGAGCTAAAATTACCGATCTTGAGAGTCAAGTTACGAAGTTGAAAGGGAAAGTTGAAGATGCGCAAGCTGCTAAGGTGCAAGCTGAGGTGCGTAAAGTGTTATCTTTTTTTGTTCGTGGTTCCTGCTTGTAGGATTATCTAAGTCTTTTATCTTTTTCAGGCTGAGCTTAAGGGGCAAGTATCCAGTAAGGATAAAGATCTTGTTGCCAAGGATGTTGAAATTGCAGAGTTGAAGCGTCGCCTGCAAGAGCAGGTTGACAAAAGTGAGTCCTTGGAGATCGATCTAGAGGCCGAAAGGTCGAAGGCTGCTTCAGCTGAGGAAGCCAGGAAAAAGGCCGAGGAGGCGCGTGCCATAAGTTCGTCTGCCCTGAATGTGGCGCAAAATAACTATGCTGAGGTCCAGGGTATTGTTGACACATTGTCCTCGGATGTTGAATGGCTGCGCGGCAGGGGAATAGTTCTGGTATTGTTCTCTTTTTAACTTGGGTTTTATTTACTAAAGTCAGTTTCTCATTTGTTCGTTTTGGTGTAGATGGCCAACTCGATTTTGAATGTTGGAGAACTGGACCGGACTGTTGCTGCTCTCATAGATGCCTCGTGCGCGGTCGGTCATCGTGGAGGTTATCTAGAATGTGCGCAACATGTCGAGGAGGTATTTGGGCAAGAGTTCGACATAAGTCACTGTTTAGTGACTGACGAAGCTAATGCGGAGTTTGCTCGTGCTGAAAATGCATACGATCACCTAGCGTTGCTCGTGATGGACTTGGTCACAAAAGCTCTAGAGCATGATGACTGGTGCCATCGTCTTAAGGCTATTCTGGACCCACCAGAGATGGTTAATTTATCTGATGAGGAGCCAGCGGCGGGCAATGATGGCGATGGTGATGGCGATAAGCGTGACGATGATGATGCTGGCGGTGACGGCTTTGAATAGGTAGTGTTGATAGGCTTTGTGCCTTGTAATTTTTATCTTTAGGTTTTGAATGTAACCTGTTGCGCGGTCGCGCTTGTTTTGGATCATATGAATGATAGTTGGTTTCTATGAAATTGTTGCGCGCTGGCGCTTATTAAATATGATATTTATGTTTATTCTGTCTCGTTACAATTATTGCACTGTTGTTAGAACTTTGGTTAAGTTGGCGCGAATAAATGTAAGTGTGGCTCTTGTGCGAGTCTAACTGTCCGGTCTCGCGCTATGTTTGCGGAGGACCTTGGAGGTATAACTCAAGAGCTAGAAATTCACTGAAGTGTTTTCGTGCTAATCAAAAGTTCCAACATGCATTTGTAACGTAAGAGTCTTCACGGTAAAGGAAAACATGTCGTATGCTTTCATTAATTGAGAAACGGGCGCTTAGGCCAACATATATCGCATATAAGTAACATAAGGGGCGTTTAGCCAACATAGGATGTTAAAAAGGCGCGTGGCCAACATGAGTAAGAAAGGGCGCAAGGCCTAGAATAGTTACATATAGCACTTGCGCAGTTGTTGCGCATTCCATGTGCGCGGGATGATGTGTCCATCCAGGGTGCGCAATTTGTATGCCCCTTTTCCTAGCACTTCGTGAACTAAGTATGGGCCTTCCCATTTGGGTGCTAGTTTCCCGGGGTGTTCAGCGTTTGAAGCTTCATTGTCTCTGAAGACATACTCTCCTGGAATGAAGGTGCAAATGCGTACTCTCGCATTGTAGTACCTTTCCAGCTGTGTCTTGTACTTTGCTTCTTTAATACGCACAATCTCGCGTCTTTCTTCCAGTAAATCCAAATCGAGACGTCGCTCTGCTTCATTATCAACCGTGTTGACTGCTGTCAAGCGCGGTGAGGGGAGTCCAACTTCAGTCGGGATAACTGCCTCCGAGCCGTATACTAGCCTAAAAGGAGTTTCGCCGATGCTTGTCTTCGGCATGGTTCGGTGAGCCCACAGGATGCTTGGGAGCTCATCTACCCAGCCTCTTCTCTTTGTGCCCAGTCGGGATTTTATGCCCTCAACGATACTTTTGTTAACACTTTCCACTGGACCATTGCCTTGAGGATGCGCAACGGAGGAGAAGGTGTGCTCAATCTTCATTTCTTTCATCCAATTTTGAAGATCCTCGGAAGCAAAATTAGTACCGCTGTCTGTGACGATTTTGAGTGGAAGACCAAATCTGCAAATGATGTGCTCCCAGATAAACTTGCACACCATCATTGCAATGGTTGAAGTGAGAGCCTTGGCCTCCACCCACTTAGTAAAATAATCAACGGCAACGATTATGAACTTCACGGCTCCCGGAGCATCAGGGAAAGGTCCCACCATATCAATTCCCCACTGTTGGAAAGGCCAAGCAGTGGATACAGGAATGAGATCGTTTTTTGGGCGCAGGGTTTTCGGGGAGTGTCTTTGGCATGAGTCACATTTGCGCAACTCCCTTAGAGCATCGACATTGATGTGTGTAAAATGCAACATATAAATTACATCAAATAAGGCATAAAACTAACCCTTTTTTAGTACTAATATTGGAAAAAGAGTGTTTTTGTCTTCCTTTTGTATTTTCAGGATTAAATGAGCTCAAGAACACAAAAGAAGCAAAAAGACAGCTAAATCCAACATAAATACAAGAAAAGGAACATAAGTGGATTGCCCGACCCCTCAAAGGCATCTTCCCAAGCAAATAGAGAAGGCAGAAGACTGAACACGCCCCGTGCTCAGCCAGCACGGGGTCGTGCCCAAGAAGCAGCAGAAAAGACAAATCTATAGAAGCTTCTATTGCCCACCACGGGCCGTGCCCAGCGGACACGGGGGCGTGTCGAAAGTACTGCAGGCGCATTAATTGTAATTGCGAATTACAATTAATGAGGAGAGAGAGTGTCAGACGGGCACGGGGCCGTGCCCAGCTCTCTGTTCAGCCTATAAATAGGAGTGCTTGGATTCATTTCAACTCATCCCTTGGCACACCACCTCTCTCACACTTCATCCACCACCCACCACCACCATAACACCATCATCCACCACCATCATCCATTGTCCATCGTAGAGTGTGTGAGTCGTCTCGGGATCCAAGATTGATCGTAAGAGTTCTTGACAATCAAGGCCATGTTTGCCTAAGTCTCTTACATCACTTGGTGAAGACAAAGTGTCTAGTATAATACTTTTTATTTCTAATCTTTTGCACTTTTTATTTAGTTTTGTATTAATGACTTTAATAACTAGTTACTTATGTTGAAGGTGATCTTTCCTTATCGTTTGTCCGTGGTGTCTTGGCATTATTTTACTGTCTATATAAAATAAAAGATTTTCACCATTCATATCTCCACGGTCTATATGGAGGTATGTTGGCTACCTGGTCGGGGGTTAAGGGAACGGTTTGGTAAAGGTCTTGCCATTGTTCAGCGTTTAGAGGTCCTGCAATGGACCTGGGTCAAATTTAGTAGGACCTCCTTCAATGCTTCACGGTATTGGATGGCGGGGGTCCAAACTCTTTGATCCCCTCATAAGTTAACTACTATTAATACTATAACCCGGCTATTTAGGACTGTATCCCTGCTGACTCAGACTACTTAGTCGAGGGTAACGTCACCGCCAAAAGCGGGGCCTACCATAATACTGCATTAATAACTTAATTCATTATCTTCCAATAATCCACCCTTTTAGGCTGAGGTGCGTAAAGTGTTATCTTTTTTTGTTCGTGGTTCCTGCTTGTAGGATTATCTAAGTCTTTTATCTTTTTCAGGCTGAGCTTAAGGGGCAAGTATCCAGTAAGGATAAAGATCTTGTTGCCAAGGATGTTGAAATTGCAGAGTTGAAGCGTCGCCTGCAAGAGCAGGTTGACAAAAGTGAGTCCTTGGAGATCGATCTAGAGGCCGAAAGGTCGAAGGCTGCTTCAGCTGAGGAAGCCAGGAAAAAGGCCGAGGAGGCGCGTGCCATAAGTTCGTCTGCCCTGAATGTGGCGCAAAATAACTATGCTGAGGTCCAGGGTATTGTTGACACATTGTCCTCAGATGTTGAATGGCTGCGCGGCAGGGGAATAGTTCTGGTATTGTTCTCTTTTTAACTTGGGTTTTATTTACTAAAGTCAGTTTCTCATTTGTTCGTTTTGGTGTAGATGGCCAACTCGATTTTGAATGTTGGAGAACTGGACCGGACTGTTGCTGCTCTCATAGATGCCTCGTGCGCGGTCGGTCATCGTGGAGGTTATCTAGAATGTGCGCAACATGTCGAGGAGGTATTTGGGCAAGAGTTCGACATAAGTCACTGTTTAGTGACTGACGAAGCTAATGCGGAGTTTGCTCGTGCTGAAAATGCATACGATCACCTAGCGTTGCTCGTGATGGACTTGGTCACAAAAGCTCTAGAGCATGATGACTGGTGCCATCGTCTTAAGGCTATTCTGGACCCACCAGAGATGGTTAATTTATCTGATGAGGAGCCAGCGGCGGGCAATGATGGCGATGGTGATGGCGATAAGCGTGACGATGATGATGCTGGCGGTGACGGCTTTGAATAGGTAGTGTTGATAGGCTTTGTGCCTTGTAATTTTTATCTTTAGGTTTTGAATGTAACCTGTTGCGCGGTCGCGCTTGTTTTGGATCATATGAATGATAGTTGGTTTCTATGCAATTGTTGCGCGCTGGCGCTTATTAAATATGATATTTATGTTTATTCTGTCTCGTTACAATTATTGCACTGTTGTTAGAACTTTGGTTAAGTTGGCGCGAATAAATGTAAGTGTGGCTCTTGTGCGAGTCTAACTGTCCGGTCTCGCGCTATGTTTGCGGAGGACCTTGGAGGTATAACTCAAGAGCTAGAAATTCACTGAAGTGTTTTCGTGCTAATCAAAAGTTCCAACATGCATTTGTAACGTAAGAGTCTTCACGGTAAAGGAAAACATGTCGTATGCTTTCATTAATTGAGAAACGGGCGCTTAGGCCAACATATATCGCATATAAGTAACATAAGGGGCGTTTAGCCAACATAGGATGTTAAAAAGGCGCGTGGCCAACATGAGTAAGAAAGGGCGCAAGGCCTAGAATAGTTACATATAGCACTTGCGCAGTTGTTGCGCATTCCATGTGCGCGGGATGATGTGTCCATCCAGGGTGCGCAATTTGTATGCCCCTTTTCCTAGCACTTCGTGAACTAAGTATGGGCCTTCCCATTTGGGTGCTAGTTTCCCGGGGTGTTCAGCGTTTGAAGCTTCATTGTCTCTGAAGACATACTCTCCTGGAATGAAGGTGCAAATGCGTACTCTCGCATTGTAGTACCTTTCCAGCTGTGTCTTGTACTTTGCTTCTTTAATACGCACAATCTCGCGTCTTTCTTCCAGTAAATCCAAATCGAGACGTCGCTCTGCTTCATTATCAACCGTGTTGACTGCTGTCAAGCGCGGTGAGGGGAGTCCAACTTCAGTCGGGATAACTGCCTCCGAGCCGTATACTAGCCTAAAAGGAGTTTCGCCGATGCTTGTCTTCGGCATGGTTCGGTGAGCCCACAGGATGCTTGGGAGCTCATCTACCCAGCCTCTTCTCTTTGTGCCCAGTCGGGATTTTATGCCCTCAACGATACTTTTGTTAACACTTTCCACTGGACCATTGCCTTGAGGATGCGCAACGGAGGAGAAGGTGTGCTCAATCTTCATTTCTTTCATCCAATTTTGAAGATCCTCGGAAGCAAAATTAGTACCGCTGTCTGTGACGATTTTGAGTGGAAGACCAAATCTGCAAATGATGTGCTCCCAGATAAACTTGCACACCATCATTGCAATGGTTGAAGTGAGAGCCTTGGCCTCCACCCACTTAGTAAAATAATCAACGGCAACGATTATGAACTTCACGGCTCCCGGAGCATCAGGGAAAGGTCCCACCATATCAATTCCCCACTGTTGGAAAGGCCAAGCAGTGGATACAGGAATGAGATCGTTTTTTGGGCGCAGGGTTTTCGGGGAGTGTCTTTGGCATGAGTCACATTTGCGCAACTCCCTTAGAGCATCGACATTGATGTGTGTAAAATGCAACATATAAATTACATCAAATAAGGCATAAAACTAACCCTTTTTTAGTACTAATATTGGAAAAAGAGTGTTTTTGTCTTCCTTTTGTATTTTCAGGATTAAATGAGCTCAAGAACACAAAAGAAGCAAAAAGACAGCTAAATCCAACATAAATACAAGAAAAGGAACATAAGTGGATTGCCCGACCCCTCAAAGGCATCTTCCCAAGCAAATAGAGAAGGCAGAAGACTGAACACGCCCCGTGCTCAGCCAGCACGGGGTCGTGCCCAAGAAGCAGCAGAAAAGACAAATCTATAGAAGCTTCTATTGCCCACCACGGGCCGTGCCCAGCGGACACGGGGGCGTGTCGAAAGTACTGCAGGCGCATTAATTGTAATTGCGAATTACAATTAATGAGGAGAGAGAGTGTCAGACGGGCACGGGGCCGTGCCCAGCGGACACGGGGCCGTGCCCAGCTCTCTGTTCAGCCTATAAATAGGAGTGCTTGGATTCATTTCAACTCATCCCTTGGCACACCACCTCTCTCACACTTCATCCACCACCCACCACCACCATAACACCATCATCCACCACCATCATCCATTGTCCATTGTAGAGTGTGTGAGTCGTCTCGGGATCCAAGATTGATCGTAAGAGTTCTTGACAATCAAGGCCATGTTTGCCTAAGTCTCTTACATCACTTGGTGAAGACAAAGTGTCTAGTATAATACTTTTTATTTCTAATCTTTTGCACTTTTTATTTAGTTTTGTATTAATGACTTTAATAACTAGTTACTTATGTTGAAGGTGATCTTTCCTTATCGTTTGTCCGTGGTGTCTTGGCATTATTTTACTGTCTATATAAAATAAAAGATTTTCACCATTCATATCTCCACGGTCTATATGGAGGTATGTTGGCTACCTGGTCGGGGGTTAAGGGAACGGTTTGGTAAAGGTCTTGCCATTGTTCAGCGTTTAGAGGTCCTGCAATGGACCTGGGTCAAATTTAGTAGGACCTCCTTCAATGCTTCACGGTATTGGATGGCGGGGGTCCAAACTCTTTGATCCCCTCATAAGTTAACTACTATTAATACTATAACCCGGCTATTTAGGACTGTATCCCTGCTGACTCAGACTACTTAGTCGAGGGTAACGTCACCGCCAAAAGCGGGGCCTACCATAATACTGCATTAATAACTTAATTCATTATCTTCCAATAATCCACCCTTTTAGGATTGTATCCTTGCTGACTCAAACTACTGGGGTGAGGGTAACGTCACCTTCAAAAGAGGGGCCTACTACAATAACTAAGATAATCTCTTAATTATGTGCAAAAGTGCGAAAATAATCAAAGGTTATACTAGATACGAGTCGGAACCAAGTGATTCATCTTGTCTATTTGTTTTCTTTTTATTTTTATTTTCAGCATTTTAGTTAGTTTTTATTTTTCTTAGTTTAAAACATTTTTCTAAACTTTTTATTTTGATTAGACGTTGAGGATAAACCGGTACTAAAAGCTCTTGTGTCCTTGGACGACCTCGGTATCTTACCAACGCTATACTACGCTCACGATGGGTGCACTTGCCCATATGTGTGTTTAGTGTTAGTAAAATATCGTGTTTTATAAATTTAAAACTTGGCTAAAAATAAGTGTTAAAAAGGGCTTAAAATATACACCTAATATATATAACACTTAAACGCGCATCAAGTTTTTGGCGCCGCTGCCGGGGACACAAGGATTTTAAGAAAGCTTAAAATCGACGGCCTAATCAGTTTTTCAAAACTTTTTTAAAAACGCGCGCACATTTTTCTGCATTTTAGTTTAGATTTGCATTTACAGTAGCCTGTACACGGGGCCGTGTTCACTGAACACGGGGCCGTGCTGCACATTTTCATAAAAACACCCAGTAACAGTAACTTGAACACGGGCCGTGCTCACTGAACACGCCCCGTGCTCAACGAAATCAGTAAATTTAATTAAAACGCCCAGATACAGTTTCTGAACACGGGGCCGTGCTCACTGAACACGGGGCCGTGTCCAGCCTCTGTTTCCGTTTTTATTTTTGTTTTCTGATCTCGAGACTTGGTTGTGGTCTGCTGAGTGATTCTTATGGATCAATACTCAGGAGGTTACAACTACACCTATGAGGAGGATGATTATAGGGGTAATTATTGCACTAATTGTCGTAATGCACGTTCGATTCAAAATAATCACTCATATCAACCATCCAATTCATACGCCTACTATGAGGAGCCCAGGTACGAGCCATCAACTTCATACACATCCTATGAAGACCAAAGGTATGAACCTCCTCCCTCATACTCATATTTGGATGAATCAAGGTATGAGCCTTCTTACTCATACTTTGAGGAACCAAGATATGAGCCACCATCTTCGTATGCTTATTATGAGGAACCTTGGCGTGAACAACCCACCTCATATGAGTATTATGAAGAACAAAATTACGAACCTTATCCATCATATGCTTACAATGAAGGACAATGGTGTGAACCATCAACTTCATATGGGTATTATGAGGAACAAAGGGTCGAACAACCGGATTCAAGCTTAGAAAATAATGATTCTTTTTCTATAACCGAAGTGACCGATAGGATATTAGAACACATTAGAGTTATCGATCGATGTATAAAAGAAGCTCGCGCAAGGGAAGAGGAGTCCCGCGCAAGAGAAGAACTAAAAAAAGAAGAGATAACTGAAAATGTAAAAATGGAAGAACAAATAAGTGAAAAACCGACACATGAGTTAAAAAACGAAAAAGGTGAGTCCGACAACGTTAAAATTCAAGAAGAGTCTAATTTTGAAAAAATTAATCTCTTGTCACCTTCTTTTGAAAACCATTGTTTAGTACCCACTCATGCTAAGTTTTTAAAAGAGTTAAATACTAACGCTAAAATTGACGAAATGGTAAGTGTTAGGTTAACTAATGATCAAACTACACTAATAAAAGAAGACCCATTTGAAATTAACATTACACCGGTTCCATGTTTCTTTCAAAATTTGTTTATTAGTAATGTCACAATCGATAAAGATCTTTGTGTTAACATAATGCCTAACTACATTTTCGAAAAATTAAGTATTAGTGATTTTTCTCCACTTCAAATACCCATTTTTCTATCCAATCGGAAAGTAATAAAATCAATCGGTATAGTTGAAGATGTCTTGGTTCAAGCAAATCAAATAGTAATCCCAACCGATTTTGTCATCCTCGATGACGCTCCTCTAGTGTTGGGACGACCATTTGTAAAAACTCACGAAGCTTTGAAAAACCGGAAGTTCAATAATCTACCTCTTCAATTAGGGGCATTTAAAAGAAGTGTCGACCTCGAACGATCAATGAAATATCCATTCGGCAATAATGACCCCCTAATTGAAGATGAAGATGAACCACCCGATACAAGTGAAGAGATTGACCACTTTGTTGAAGAAGAGGTCGCCATAGAACAAACTTTTAAAGTTCTTGGTCGAAACGAGCAACCAAATAAGGAGTCTCCTAAAGACCCACCACTTGAGCTCAAAGAACTTCCAAAAGGTTTGGAATATGCTTTTCTAGACAAAGATGGTAAGTCACCGGTAATTATTTCGTCTAAATTAGATAACTTAGAAAAAGAAAAATTAATTAATCTTTTGAAAAAACACAAAAATGCAATAGCTTGGAAACTTGTAGACATAAAAGGAATTAGTCCTTCTATGTGCACACACAAAATTTTGATGAATGATGACTACAAATCGGTCATACAACCACAACGTCGAGTAAATCCAAATGTTCAAGAAGTGGTTAAAAACGAAGTCATCAAGTTACTTGACGCCGGACTTATCTATCCTATCTCCGATAGTCCTTGGGTGAGTCCCGTCCAAGTAGTTCCAAAGAAAGGAGGTATGACGGTAATTACTAACGAAAAGAATGAACTAATACCAACGAGAACCGTCACAGGATGGAGGGTATGTATAGATTATAGACGATTAAATGAAGCAACAAGAAAGGATCACTTTCCTTTACCCTTCATTGATCAAATGTTAGAAAGATTATCCGGTCATAAATTTTACTGTTTCTTGGATGGTTTTTCAGGTTACTTTCAAATCCCGATAGCGCCCGAAGACCAAGAAAAGACAACTTTCACATGCCCTTATGGAACTTTTGCTTATCGACGCATGCCGTTTGGTCTATGTAATGCCCCAGCAACATTCCAACGTTGCATGGTAGCCATTTTCCATGACATGATAGAAAAGACAATGGAAGTCTTTATGGACGACTTTTCTATCTTTGGGGATTCATATGACCAATGCCTCGATAATCTTGAACGAATGCTATCCCGATGTGAGGAAACTAACCTCGCCCTTAATTGGGAAAAATGCCATTTCATGGTAACGGAGGGAATAGTACTCAGTCACAAGATCTCAAGCGAAGGAATGGAGGTGGATCGAGCCAAAATAGATACCATTTCTAGATTACCACCTCCATCCTCCGTACGAGCCATCAGAAGTTTCCTAGGGCATGCCGGATTTTATAGGCGATTTATCAAAGACTTTTCAAAAATCTCAAGGCCTCTAACGAAGTTACTTGAAAAAGATGCTCCTTTCATCTTTGACAAGGATTGCAATCAAGCATTTCTAACCCTAAAAGAGATGCTAGTCAATGCACCTATCATGATAGCGCCTGATTGGAAATTTCCTTTCGAAATCATGTGTGATGCCAGTGACTTTGCAGTTGGAGCTGTCTTGGGACAAAGAAAAGAAAAGCATTTCCACCCAATCTATTATGCTAGTAAAACACTTAATGATGCACAAGAAAATTACACAACAACTGAAAAAGAATTACTAGCTGTGGTATTTGCTTTTGATAAATTTCGTTCTTATCTTGTTCTTTCTAAAACTATAGTCTATACAGACCATGCAGCCATTCGATATCTCTTCAAGAAGCAAGACGCAAAACCACGTTTGATTAGGTGGATTCTACTCCTCCAAGAGTTTGACATTGAAATCAAGGACAAAAGAGGAGCAGAAAATACCGCAGCAGATCATCTTTCACGCTTAGAAGACCCAGCTTTAGAGGCAACCAGGGACGAGCAAATCAACGAAAAATTTCCAACTGAGTCCCTGGAAATGGTGGAATACAAGGAAGAACCATGGTACGCCGACTATGCTAACTACCTAGCTAGCGGTATAGTCGCAAAAGGATGGCCACATCATCAAAGAAAAAAATTCTTTGCCAATGTGAAACACTACTTTTGGGAAGATCCATATCTTTTCAAAATGTGTGCCGACCAACTCGTCAGACGATGCGTACATGGTAGTGAAGCACGAAGAATTCTCCGCCATTGTCATGAAGGTCCATACGGAGGACATCATGGTGCTGCTAGTACCGCACGGAAGGTATTCGATTCAGGATTTTATTGGCCAACCATTTACAAAGACGCCCAAAGTCTTGTAAAAACATGTGATGCTTGCCAAAGAACGGGTAATATTTCTTCCAAAAACGAAATGCCACAAAATGGCATTCTTGTTTGTGAAATTTTTGATGTGTGGGGACTCGACTTTATGGGACCTTTCCCACCATCGAAAGGAAACAAATATATACTTGTGGCAGTAGATTACTTGTCTAAATGGGCCGAGGCCGAGGCACTTCCAACAAATGATGGAAGAGTCGTGGTAAAATTTCTGAAAAAATTATTCTCTCGTTTTGGCACGCCTAAAGCTTTAATAAGTGATAGAGGTACCCATTTTTGCAACCATCAACTTGAAAAGATTTTAACAAGATATGGGGTCTATCACCGGGTCTCAACAGCGTATCACCCTCAAACAAACGGGCAAGCCGAAGTGACTAATAGAGGTTTAAAACGAATACTCGAAAAAACCGTAGGGTTAAATAAAAAGGAATGGGCTGATAAATTAGACGATGCTTTATGGGCTTTTCGAACTGCTTATAAAACAACAATAGGTATAACCCCATATAAGCTAGTCTATGGAAAAAGTTGTCATTTGCCAGTGGAAATTGCACACAAAGCCTACTGGGCAATCAAAAATGTAAACTTGGATTTAGAATTTGCTGGTAAAAATCGATTTTGTCAATTAAATGAATTAGACGAGCTTAGGAATTATGCATACTCAAACTCTGAAATTTATAAGGAAAGAATGAAAAATTTGCATGACAAACATATTAAACCTAATGAATTTCGGGTAGGGGATCTAGTTCTTTTGTTTAATTCACGACTTCGATTGTTTCCTGGTAAATTAAAGTCTAGGTGGTCAGGACCTTTTTCCATCACCCATATTTTTCCACACGGTGCAGTAGAAATTAAATCTCGAAATGGGCCACCATTTAAAGTCAATGGCCAACGGCTGAAACTCTATCAAGGATTTATTGAGGATGAGGAAGAAGAGATCTCGCTTCAAACGGTGGAAGAATAAAAACATCATGCCTGGTAAGTTACGAACGATTGAGACGACAAAATAAAGCGGTAAGTTTTCTAACCATAGCTTATGGGAAAAAGGGGCACTCACACGCGCACTAAAAAAAAAAAAAAAAAAACCTGCTCGGCACGAGGCCGTGTCCGCTGGACACGAGGCCGTGTTCGCGCTGCAGACGGGATAAAACCCCTTTCTCAAAACAGTTTCTTCATTCCACACGCCCCGTTTCCCCACAAAAGCTCTGATTCCAGGCGATTTTTCGCAAAATTTCGACGTCTCCTATCGATCTAACAACGTCAAGGTATGATTCTATCACTCTTAGTAGTTAGATTAGTTTCTTGCATGTAGTTAAAACACCACAAATTTGGGGAAAAATCTAGGGTTCTTGAAGTACATCCAGACCGAACCTCAAATTTTTGCCTAAATCTGTTTGCATTTAGTTAGATTAGTGTTAAGGAAAGTAAATACACTTGTATTGTTCATAGATTCAACCGATTTCTCGCAAAAACCCCAAACCCTTGTTCTTGAACCGAAAAAGATAAAATTGATAGGGTAAACGGGATATTTTGGGAAAAACGGCACTTAGGGTTTCATTTTCGGGGGAAACCGCACCTATTGGACCAAAAATTTTCAAATTTTCGAAACCGGGTCGAAAAATGGGATTTTTGAGTAACAGAACCCTGGACACGGGGCCGTGTCCGCTGGGCACGGGGTCGTATCCAGCCCGCTGTTTGCGGTTTTGTCCGAAAACATTTCTGTTTCGTGCTAACTTTTGGTGTATTCTTGCAAATGGCCAGGAAGTTTACAAGATTCAACGCCAATGAGCTAGATGCAAGAGCTCGATACGAGCTTCTTCAAACAAGGTCGGAGGAATACCCGAGGCAGGCCTGCACAGAACTGCTAACCATGGTGAATCAAAGTGACCGTTTCAACAACATTGTCACGGGACCACTCAGAGTCGCACTAACAACCCGACTCCGTTCCGTCCATGAATGCACCTTGGAATTTTACAGCACCTTTGCATTCACTTCAAGGTGTGACCCGTTCGATAATGACGGGGTGTCATTCAGGTGTGGCGGAACGAGGTATTCGATCTCCATGGCACAATACGGGTCGATTATCGGGTTGTATGCGGAAGAGGATGCGGGAAACGAAGAAAATACAGGGGGATTTAGAGAGGTCGAAGACAACGAACGCCAAGCCATGTGGGCTCAGATTGGGGAAGGGTTCTACAATCCGAGCAGCACTAAGAGTACCAAGCTGAGGGATCCGCTTTACAGATACATTCATAGGCTCCTCGGCTACTCTCTTAGCCAAAGGCAAGACAGTGGTGGCGTCGTTGGGTTAAGAGATTTGCTTGTCCTCCATTGCATTCACAACCGCAGGCCGCTCGATGTTCCGTTCCTCATGCTCCGAAACATGCATCACAACCGCCTTGCTAGTGCACCAACTCCTATTTTCTTCGGAGGATGGGTGTACCGTCTCTTCAAGCACTTCGCCCACATTCCGAGGTCATTTGAGAGGAGCTCATGGTCGGGAATGGTGGATATTCACATATGCCGCTCAATGAACCTAATTTATGAGGCAGAAGACGGGACGGTAACCTTTCAAAGGATGCAAGGTCATGCATGGAACCCGCAGGAAGCGCTTGTCCTCCCAGCTCCGCAACATCATCAGTACCACTACCAACCCCACGGTGATCCGGGCCAATCATCCTCCTCGGGAGGTGGTTTTCCTAATTTTCAAAGTTTGCATGATTTGTTGCAGGAAAACCTCATGTGTACTCGGAACACCTATAACATGGCGAGCAACACCTACCACCAGGTCGGAGCTATTGAGAGAAACCTATCCGAGATACAAGACGATGTCGGATACATACGAGACCACATTGCACGCCATGGAGGGGATGATGACGATGATGATGATGATGATGATGATGATGCTATGGAGTAGGCGGGAGGAGCATAGGAGAAAGCGGTTGATTGATGACTCCCCAGGTTAACCCTTTTCAATCTTGGACAATTGGTGGCCTGCGTGCCAAGTGTTAGACAATTTACTTTTCCTAACTATTTCCTGCATTTTATTTTTTCTTTTTCTTTTACTTTATGCTTGGAACAATTAACTATGGTAATGTAGGATGTTTGTATTGCTTGGTGTGGTATTAAGTGATGAAACAGGTACAAACCAAGGCTTGGAATGCTAAGCCTCAGCACTTATAGGACCAGGATGAAAAAAAAAACGGGGGAAGAAACCTGTTTTTCAGGCTTTCAGACTGTCCACACGGGGACGTGTCCAGCCAACACGCCCCCGTGCTCACCTCCGAGACCTGCTGTTTGGTTACTGTCCTGCAGATTTTTGTCAGACACGGGGCCGTGCCCATCCAACACGCCCCCGTGTCCACCTTCTGTAAGTTCTCGTTACTGGCACCTGAACACGGGGTCGTGCCCACTCAACACGGGGTCGTGTCCAGGCTGCCAGTAACACAAAATTTTTACTTTTTACACCTATTTACACATCTAATCAACCTAAAAATTTATTTTTTGGGACACATTGAGGACAATGTGTAATTTAAGTGTGGGGGGGATGCTAAAACCTTGAATTTTGCAAGTCCTAAATACAAGTCTTACACAAAACTCTATTGGAACCGCTAATCACCCCAAATTTTTTCCAAAAAATTTCATTTTTTTACTTGTCTAGGTTTAACTCGGGAAATTCAAGTTCTCAAAAAGGTTATATTTTTACGAATTTACAACCGATAGCGTAGTGATAAAAAGAACCAACATAAGAAAATTATGAAAAGGCGTGACAAACTTAGTTAAAATTTGATTATATATACTTGATCACATAAAAACCCATTCCCACAAAAGTGAGTTTTGAGCCTTTATTGAGCATACAATTACATATCATTAGACTAAATGCTCATTTTTCGTTTCTTGTGTGAATAGCCGCTTGGTTCTTACAACTCCAGAACTTGCCATGACGATACATTCCCGGTCCTTATCAACTTAAACCCGAGTAAGTAAATGATGGAGGCATTAGGACTAACCCTTTTTATTTCTACACCATTATTTTTCTTTTTCTTTTACCACCTACCCAAAAATCCCCCTAGTTAGCCCCTTTGAGCCTAAACCTTTTCATTTCATCACCCAAACCAAAAACCCTTTTACCCACCAAAACCTTTTTCATTTTTAACCCTTTGTTTTAGTAACAAGTTCGGTTTTTCGTATGAAAAAAAAAAATGTGTTGATGATGAAGCAAAAAGAAAATAAACAAACAAGTTCATCAAAAATAACTTTGTTTGAATAAAAACTTCATCAAAATAAAAAGTACAAAAAAAAAAAAATAGAAAGTCTTACGAAAACCGACACTTGTTACGCTTTTCGCCCTTTTTCTACTAACCACTAACCACCAACCCAACCACTTACCTTTAACCCAAGCCTAACCCTTAACCCACAAAGTCCTCTTGATATTTACAAAGGTATAAAAGTTAAAAAGGAGGAGGATTGATTGCTTGGCAAGCTTATGGTAGGAATAAGTTCCATGCCGCTCTCGAGTGATTCACTAAAAATACACCTTCGGCCGAGTGTGAGTGATTTTTCCCGTGAGGTATGTCAACTTGTATATAAATAGAATTTTAAAAAGGCATGTTATGCCCAAATAAGTAATTTCTCCTATGAAACGTTCTAAATAAATCATTACGAATAGGATTGTAAATAAATAAAAATAAAACCCAAAAAGATCTTGGACATCCCGACACTCTACGACAAGCCCAAAACCTTCTCTTCTACCTATTCCATTTGGGAGTGTAAGCCACATATTAAAGAGTTTTGCTTGAGGACAAGCAAAAGTTCAAGTGTGGGGGTATTTGATGTGTGTAAAATGCAACATATAAATTACATCAAATAAGGCATAAAACTAACCCTTTTTAAGTACTAATATTGGAAAAAGAGTGTTTTTGTCTTCCTTTTGTATTTTCAGGATTAAATGAGCTCAAGAACACAAAAGAAGCAAAAAGACAGCTAAATCCAACATAAATACAAGAAAAGGAACATAAGTGGATTGCCCGACCCCTCAAAGGCATCTTCCCAAGCAAATAGAGAAGGCAGAAGACTGAACACGCCCCGTGCTCAGCCAGCACGGGGCCGTGCCCAAGAAGCAGCAGAAAAGACAAATCTATAGAAGCTTCTATTGCCCACCACGGGCCGTGCCCAGCGGACACGGGGGCGTGTCGAAAGTACTGCAGGCGCATTAATTGTAATTGCGAATTACAATTAATGAGGAGAGAGAGTGTCAGACGGGCACGGGGCCGTGCCCAGCTCTCTGTTCAGCCTATAAATAGGAGTGCTTGGATTCATTTCAACTCATCCCTTGGCACACCACCTCTCTCACACTTCATCCACCACCCACCACCACCATAACACCATCATCCACCACCATCATCCATTGTCCATCGTAGAGTGTGTGAGTCGTCTCGGGATCCAAGATTGATCGTAAGAGTTCTTGACAATCAAGGCCATGTTTGCCTAAGTCTCTTACATCACTTGGTGAAGACAAAGTGTCTAGTATAATACTTTTTATTTCTAATCTTTTGCACTTTTTATTTGGTTTTGTATTAATGACTTTAATAACTAGTTACTTATGTTGAAGGTGATCTTTCCTTATCGTTTGTCCGTGGTGTCTTGGCATTATTTTACTGTCTATATAAAATAAAAGATTTTCACCATTCATATCTCCACGGTCTATATGGAGGTATGTTGGCTACCTGGTCGGGGGTTAAGGGAACGGTTTGGTAAAGGTCTTGCCATTGTTCAGCGTTTAGAGGTCCTGCAATGGACCTGGGTCAAATTTAGTAGGACCTCCTTCAATGCTTCACGGTATTGGATGGCGGGGGTCCAAACTCTTTGATCCCCTCATAAGTTAACTACTATTAATACTATAACCCGGCTATTTAGGACTGTATCCCTGCTGACTCAGACTACTTAGTCGAGGGTAACGTCACCGCCAAAAGCGGGGCCTACCATAATACTGCATTAATAACTTAATTCATTATCTTCCAATAATCCACCCTTTTAGGATTGTATCCTTGCTGACTCAAACTACTGGGGTGAGGGTAACGTCACCTTCAAAAGAGGGGCCTACTACAATAACTAAGATAATCTCTTAATTATGTGCAAAAGTGCGGAAATAATCAAAGGTTATACTAGATACGAGTCGGAACCAAGTGATTCATCTTGTCTATTTGTTTTCTTTTTATTTTTATTTTCAGCATTTTAGTTAGTTTTTATTTTTCTTAGTTTAAAACATTTTTCTAAACTTTTTATTTTGATTAGACGTTGAGGATAAACCGGTACTAAAAGCTCTTGTGTCCTTGGACGACCTCGGTATCTTACCAACGCTATACTACGCTCACGATGGGTGCACTTGCCCATATGTGTGTTTAGTGTTAGTAAAATATCGTGTTTTATAAATTTAAAACTTGGCTAAAAATAAGTGTTAAAAAGGGCTTAAAATATACACCTAATATATATAACACTTAAACGCGCATCAACATGCATCCCTGGCCAGTAATAACCAGCATTCATAATTTTTGCGACAACCATGCGCGGATCTGCATGGATACCACAGATCCCTTCATGAATCTCTCTGATCAAGTAATTCGCGTCCTGGGGGTCCACACAGCGCAATAAGGGCCCCAAGAAGGACTTTCGGTATAGAATACCACCATTCATCTCATAATGCAGGGCCTTATTTTGAATCTTCCTTGCCTCTACTTTGCTCTCCGGGAGTATTCCTTCTTGCAGATATTGAATTATAGGGGTCATCCAAGATGGCTGCCCTATTTCGATCACATTTACCTGGCGCAGCAGGACTGATGGATTTTTTAGTACTTCAATCCTTACATCTTTCATGAAATGTTGAAAGGAAGTTGAAGCAAGCTTGCTCAAGGCGTCTGCTGGTTTGTTTTCGGAACGATTGATGTGAACTACCTTGTATGTCTTGAATTTCCGAAGCAGCTCTTTCGCCTGATCCAAATACAAGGCCATAACTTTGTCTTTTGCATCATAGATTCCGTTGATTTGACTGGCGATCAAAAGCGAGTCGACATGTGCTTGTAGATTTTGAGCTCCCATTTTTATGGCGAGGCGCAAACCTGCCAGAAATGCCTCATATTCTGCCTCGTTGTTGGTATTCTTAAAATCCAACTTGATGGCGTAAGTAAATTCATGCTTTTCAGGGCTCACAAGGCGCAATTCGGCTCCTGCGCCATCTTCGTTTGAGGCCCCATCTGTGTACAGTAACCATAACTCATTGGATGTATCTTTTACGGGAGTCTCAACAATCTCGCACTCTTTGATTTTATCAACCGGAACTTCCGTGATGAAGTCCGCTAGAACTTGACCTTTGATGGCTGGGCACGGCCTATACAAGATGTTGTGGCCCCCCAGCTCGATCGCCCACTTTGCTAACCGCCCAGACGTCTCTGGCTTTTGCAATATCGTGCCAATGTGGAAGTTGGTAAGTACAGTGATGACGTGACCCGTAAAATATCTGTGCAGCCTCCTGGAGGCATGTAGCAGCACAAGCACCAATTTCTCCATCGTTGAATATCTCGTTTCGGGATCCGTAAGCACTCTACTGACGTAATAAATCGGAGTCTGAACTCCGTTTCGCTCTACAAGCAGTACCGGCCCTACTGCCTTATCCGAAGAAGATAAGTACAAGATGAGTGGTTCCTTCTCTAGCGGCGCGGTCAGGGTAGGTAGCTCAATTAAACACTCTTTCATTTGCTGAAAGGCAACTTCTGCTTCGGGCGTCCACTTGAATTCTTGCTTTTTTACGCAATTGTGCAGGGTGCTGATAAATGGGTATGACTTCGCGGCATGATTTGACAGAAAACGGTTAAGCGCAGCTAGGCGGCCGACAAACCTTTGCATCTCCTTGATCGTTTGTGGTGACGGCATCCACTCTATGGCTTGTACCTTTTCTGGATTGACTTTAAAACCGCCATTTGTGACCACGAAGCCCAAAAATTTGCCCTCCTCCATACCAAAGGAACATTTGGCTGGATTCAATTTCGTATTCACGTTGCGTAACGAGTTAAATGTTTTTTCGATGTCTTTCAACATTTGGTCCTCCTCGGGACTTTTGATCACCAGATCATCGATGTAAACCTCAATATGCTTCCCAATATCTCCAGCGAATATCCATCAGGCGTTGATATGTCGCGCCCGCGTTTTTGAGGCCGAACGGCATCTTTGTGTAGCAGAAGATCCCGAGATCGGTTCGAAAAGCTGTCTTGTCTTCGTCCTCAAGCTTCATTTGAACCTGATGGTACCCCTTGTAACAATCTAAGAAGCATTTCCATCTGTATGGTGCGAGAGAGTCTATCTTTTTGTCGATCTCAGGCAAGGAGTAACAATCTTTAGGGCATGCCTTGTTGAGATCGGTATAATCGACCCACATTCTCCATCCTCCATTAGACTTCTCCACCATCACCGGTTTGCAACCCAACTTTGATAGCGCACCTCTCTCAAAATTCCTGCCTTTAGCAGCTCACAGACTTGCTCGTTCATTGCTTTGGTTTTATCCGCCCCTAAGCTACGCCTTCTTTGAACTTTTGGTTCAACGGAGGAATAAGTGTTCAGACAATGTTCAGTAATGTCACGCGGGACACCGGTCATGTCAGCCGGAGTCCAGGCGAAGATATCCATATTCCTGAACAAAAGTTGTTTGAGGTGCGTTCTGATGTTTGGTGAGATCGCGTGACCAATCGTCGCCGTTTGCTCTGGGTATTTACGGTTTAGAACCCACTTTTCTGGCTCGGTTGTTGATACTTTCGCCGCTTTTGTTGGGCGCGCCTCTTCTGCTATCATGACTTCCTTCTTCGCATAGATAATTGCCACCCCCGTCTCAGTTGGAAACCCAATGGCTGAGTGGGGTGTGGACGTTACCATGTTTATTTCTCCTTGGGTTTCCCTCCCAATCAAAACGTCATGCCTTGATTTGACAGGCATCACCATGAAGTTGACCATTGTTGTTCTTGAGTGCTTCCCGTTAGAAAGCGTGAGGGGGAAGCTGATTTGGCCTATGGGAAGACCATTTCATTGCAGAATCCTGACAAAGGATAATCAACTGGCTCAAGTCTTGCTTTATCTTCATCATCAAACTGATTAAAGCATTGCTCATAGATGATATCTGCTGTACTTCCTGGGTCAATGAATATGTATTCTGTCTCATAATGCCTGATAATGCCGGTAATGACGACGGGGCGCGTTGCGCGTGGGCCCCCGCGCACTACCGGGAAGATAACCTGTTACTCTTCCCATGCTGGTTCGAAAGGTCGCTTGCCTTTATCTCTTGCGCTATATCGTGGTCCGTTGACCATATGTGTTTCCAAGCGTCTGAGCTTTTTGTCTCTTCCATCATCATTGCATTGAATCTGGCGTGTCTCTTTGCGCACGTTCTTTACTAGATGACCCAGCTTTCCACTTTTCAGTGCTTTTTCGATTTCTTGCCTTAAGCTGATACAGTCATCAGTCAGATGACATGTATCCTTATGGAAGTCACAATACAGGTTGGGGTCTTGCCCCTTTTTGTTGGTCATAAGCCTTGGCGCCTTAAAATCATGGTTCTCCGTCATGAGCACCTCTTTAGGAGTCTTTATGAGCGGAGTCCAATGCTTTTCTCGATTCTCGTTCCTGACCGCCTTCCTGTACCCAATGCGATCGATAGTGTCTCGTGCGTCTTCTTTGTAGCGAGATCGTTCCTCATAACGAGGTCGTTCGTCATAACCGTTGGAGTGGTTGGCTTTCCACCCAGGGTTTTTACCTTTGTTTCGTCTGTTGTTGTCGCGTGAGCTTCCCTTATAAAATCGATCTTCAGTATAAGATTTCTTGTTGCCAGCCAGTGACTCTTCGGTCTGCGCGACTATCTTCGCGGCTTTCATGAGCTTATCCCACTCTTTGGGCATTCCATCTTTCCCTGTGATAGTCCTGATAAGGCTGTCACAGCAAATGGCTTTCTTGAAGTGAGCGCGCATGAGTTGCTCGCTTACACCACCAATTTCCAGACACTCTTTGTTAAAGCGGGTGATGAAATCTTCTAAACCTTCATTCTCTCTGCGCCAAATGTCTGTTACCTCGGCGGTGTCGCGCTGGTAACGTCTTTGTTGACTGAAATGATTCACAAACTGTGTTCTGAAATCGACCCACGACTTGATCTTTCCCAGAGGAAGGCTGTCGAACCAGGCGCGAGCAGCCCCTGTAAACGTTTGAATAAACAAATGGCACCACATGGGCATATTCCATCCTCCCATGCAACCAACGCTTGTGAAGACTCTGACGTGATCATCAGGATCAGTCAACCCATTAAAGTTCCCAACTGTCGGAGGTAATTTTTCTCTTGATAGCGGCGCAAGAGCGATCTTTGGGATGAATTTCGAATGTTCCGCGGCTTTTGCTGGTCGGTACGCGAGGCGGAAGTCGCGCTCTGCCTCTTCGTTGTACCCGACGTGTTGTCGTGGTCTGTAATTTTCATGGTTCCTTTGTAAACGATTGAAGACTGAAGACCCTTCATCGTCTTGCCAAGTTGGTTCGTTTGGATCTGTGCCATCCCAATCATTGTTCAAATCGCGCGGCCCGAGTCGGCTCTGAACTGGACCTCTTTGAAGGTTTGACGGATGATCATAATAACTTTCTGTCTCTCCCCGTGTGTCGCGCGTGTCATGCACGCTTGGTCGTCTCTGGGGAGGAGGCCTGTTGATTCTTCCTTGGAGGATTTGCTGTGGGGGTATCTGGCGCGCCCCCTGACTTTGACCCAAAGGTGTGACTAAAGATGGATCTGCTTGCAAAACCGTTTGCTGTGCGCTCAAAGACTGGTAGGCAGCATTGATGGTAGCGATTTGTTTGATGTACCAAGAGGCTGGAGTCTCGCCTTCAGGTAGCCCTAATAACGCCGAAATGTGCTGAGGTGGAGGTGGATTTGAGGGTCCAGCACCATTGTTTCCTAGGGTTACCATCTGAATGATGCGGGTGATGCTCGCGCGGGGTCCCCCAGTGTTGGTTACTTCGATTTCACCGATTTCTTCTACGTGTTGAGGTTGGACGTTTTGATTGTCCTCCCCCAACACCGCATTAGAGTTTATTCCAAAACCAAACTCAGGAATGATTCCTTGACCAGCCATGATCGAAGGAAAAAACAGCTTAGAAAACTCAAAAAAGAAGATGAAAGGGATTTGTTAAGAACCGGTGGGCGCCAATGAAGAAACACAGAACTAATTAAGGGATTAATCGGTTTGGTTTATGCTTCTATCATAATGGTTAATCTTTTTATGACTTCTGAGCTTCCTAATGATCTTCTAATCCTGCAAAACAGAACACCGTTACTCGTTAAGAGGGGAATATGGGGGTTTTCCTCTTAACCGGGCTCCAGCGTGAGAATAAGCGACTGCTTTGAGGAGATAATTGAGTATTAAGAGTGAAAGTAGAGGGAGTAGAATGTTTAACCTGTGGACTGAGGTCTCTATTTATAGCCGGAGAGGTGTAAGAGGATGTGGGCTGATGGGCTTTGGGCCGGAAGGTGACAACTTAGAGGATATGCTCCTTGTTTCACTGGTGTCGACCGTTAGTGGCTTCCAGGAGTTTCTTGGTGCTGGCGCACCATGATTGGAGCCACGTGTCATGGTTGTCGGCCTGGCCGCCCTTCTGCCATCAGCAGGTAAGTGGAGATCGTGGGGCAGGTGTCTCTGCCCTGTAATTGGTGCCACGTAGGCGTCCTTAAGTACTTTCTGTCTCCTGCATGTCAGACGATCGTGGAGCACGATTGAGCGGGACCAGAAGGACGCCGATTGGCCCTTTCATTCTGCCACCTGTACCTTGTGTACTATCTGAAACAGCCCTGGGCCGTAGTCACGCGTGATTCTTGCTGAACACGTAACTACCCCGCGCAGGGTCTGGGTTACTGAATGCTCTTTCAGAATGCTAAGTGTTGAAAGTGGAGTTTCCAATTGCTCAGACCTCGCGCCGGATCAAAGAATGCTGAAGTAGCCCGCGCGAGGTTGGCAATAAGAAATGTGTTGAATAAGGAGTATGGTCCTTCGCGCGACCTGAATAAAGGTTTGCGCGACTTTTTTGGGACCATACCCCTTCACCTGTCTGTGAATTTGTCTGAACCAGAGAGTAGCAAATCAAAAACTGTCTACGAATTACTGTCTTCGAAATGAGGCAATTTCTGAAAAATTAATTTTTCTGATGCATTTTATTAAAGCAATTTAATCAAAAAACGCAATGCCTGCCGCCCCTGGGACCCTGCTACCAGGGGCGCTGCCTCCGGACCCCCGCCAAGATCGTAAAACGCAATGACTAAATCAAAAACCCAGACTATAAAAATGAAATTAAAGAATTTCTTACATGGATCGAAGTCGGTTTCTTCTACGATTGACGAAATTTGAATGATTGAAACACTTATCAGAGATCGAATCGAACGGATCGAGTGATTATCTTCAAAATCACCGGAAAAAACGAGATTTTGTATAAAATTAAACTGGGTTTTCTTCAAAAAAAATCTGAAGAACACGTTGATCGGGTGTTTGAATCATTGATTGGTGACGAAAATCGCACTATAATGTAGTGATTATTGAGATAGAAAGTGAAGAAATTGTTGAAGATAGTGGGTTTTGATATTACTGGGAAGAAGAAGGAAGAAGAAAATGATAAGATTGACTAAAATACCCTTCCTCTTTATTTTAAATTTTGACACATGTCCTAATCCTATTGCTTCCTATACTTTCTAGTCAAAATAAACTTTCTATTTGATCCTCACCCACATGTTAGTAGCTTGATTTTTTCAAAACATATTATTATCATATATTTCTCAAAAAAAAACTCACTTTTTTATGATATATCATATATTTAGTTATTTACATGATAGATCATTTTATTTCGTAAACTAATCAAAGATCGATCTTGAGATTTGTGAACATGTTAGTAGCGTAATTTTTTCAAAACATATTCTTTGTTTATAGATATATGCTCGATCAGATTTATTTGTATGAAGCATTTTATTAAATTTGTATATGAACAGCTTAATAATTTAAGTAGAGAATGCTAAACATAAGTAAAGACCAAGAAAATTGAATTTTTATATGATAAGAACTTACTTATGAAATTTAAAGAAAAATGTGCATAAAAAGGTAATAAAAGCACATTTTTGTAAGAAAAACGTTACTCAGTGTGTTATGTCATTGTTTTGGTCCTTAACTTTAAGAAGTTACAAATTTTTATTATCTTTGTTCACTAACATGTGACACGGATGTTCCCTATAGAGCTTCTGTATATAATATATCTATAACCAGTGGCGGAGATTTAACGAAAACTCGACAGAGGCCAGACTCTTAAAATCCAAATCGATGGACCGGTCTTTTAAAAATCCAATATTTTACACTACAAAAATATTTTTTTCAAAATTTTCAGTAAAACATAATACGAGTGAAAAACCAGTAAGGCCGGGGTGCCCGGCCCCAAAGAAGCTTCACCAGTGTCTATAACCCTACCATTGATCCTAAATGCTAGTCTAGTCACTGGTGTAATGATTTGATCAAATTGAAAATCTCGAAACATGTCTAGGAGGTTGTGAAGAATAGGAAATTTGACCGAAATCAATTTTTACCAACCTATGATATCAAATACTAATAGTTTGCATATGGCTCAAAGATCAATAACTCAATAGTTTACATACACACAAAATAACAAAAGAGAAAACAATTCTAAAAATAAAGTTTATGTAAACGTGTCGTGTTTGGCAATTGGAACACTAAAAAACGATGGTTGATGATGTTGGAAATTTTAGTGAAAATGGGTTTTTCACTAAATATTTTGGACATCAATAAATATTTATATATGTGTTGTATAAATAATTATTTATGGGTTTGTGTTCAAACTATGTCCAAAAATGGAGCTAAGATGAATGAGATATCGAAGCTTGAAGTTATATATGTTTGTAACAAACAAAGATGAGAAAAATGGATTGAGATTTGTTACCTTGTCCCACATAGGTGGGATGGCAAAACTTAAAGTGGTATATAATGAGCACTCCTTGTAAATTGTTTCATTAAAGGCAAAGACTAGTTGGGACCCAAAGGGTGCATAGCACCCGCACATATGCGCGTGTGACATGGGTTATAGGCCCAATGTGGTGCACTTTGAACTTCGCACACCGCCTTTGTATTTTTTACCATGAGCGCGTGGTTAGATACATGGCGTGTCCGCTTATGGCGCACCCTTGGGTGGCGTAGGCGGATGCCATGGCATGGCATATGTCGATGCGACGCGAGCTCCTTAGGCGCTTAACGCGCGTCATTGGCTATGGCGAAGAATGCAAGTGGCGCACGAGTTTGGATGGCGCATGACCAGGTGGCGTCCTGGCATGCATAGTACCATCCGTGTGGCGCGCGAGTATGGATGGAGCATGACCAGGTGGCTTCCTGGTATGCGCAGTGGCATCCGTGTGGCGCGCGGCTCCATATGACATGGCATGAGATCCTTGAAGTGTGGCGCGCGGACTGGCGGATCAGTTATGGCGCGCGCGCAGGTTTGCAGTAGTAACTAGGCGCACTGGTCTCTGTGCCGCGCGCATAGCGCGGGTTCTAGTGCAGTGTGCGCGGCTAGCATACGAGCGGCCCGGGGGTCGCATAGGCGTGGATCCGACTGTATAGTGTGCAGCTCGCTTGTGCACTGGTCACGATCAGTCAACCTAGTCTCTGTCAGTTACGAGATCGTCATGAATTGATATGACAGTTACGTTGACCACTTCAACTCTAATTCAATGCGATTAAAACATTTTTATTGTCTTGTAGTTACAAGATTAGTTATCTTGTTTAATATTGTATTAACTACAAGATTAAATGGGTTTTAATTATATGTTGACTACATTGTGTATAAGTAAAGGAATATGGTTCATTCTACGATAGATTGAATAGAAATTTTATACACACATGTAGGTTGTCTTTGTTGGATAAAAATTTAGAGAAATGTATTCTCTAAATTATCTTCTTACACTTCTAAATATTTCCTATTTTATGAACACCATCATACCCGGTGTTATCTCGGGCGCGAGAGTCATCTCCGGCAGTACACATACTGTTCCGGTTGTTGTACCCTGGGAGACAGAACCGTCTGAGAGGAGGCGCGGAATCTGTTTTAAGGGAAGCGTGTTGAACACGTGCCTCAACCAAAACCGTCAACGATATTTTGCTTGTCTTGCAGCGGAGTTTCGATCTCGTAGGTGCGGTTGAAGTTTCCAAAGACATCGATTTGAATCAAGATTGGTACAATTATATTGTATATTACATTTATTTATTTAGTTTATGTAACCGGTATTGTACTAGAAGAATTTCCTACAAGTAACGAGAGTCTCGTTATTATATATTTTGTAATATATTTTAATAAAAAGTGAACCTAGTTCCTACGATGATTTGATGTCTACCTTGTCATCTTTCTAGAGACCCTAAAAATGAAGTCGTGGTTCATAAGAAACGATTATAGTCTAGTTAATAAGGGACCCTAAAACGAAATTAACTGAAATGCGAATGAACAAAAAAGTGCAATTCTAAATAGATGCAATTACCTTATCGACTAAAAAATGATTCTGAATAGGATTGAACTTGGAACAATGAAACGTGATGTTGTTGGAATTACATGTACGGGTTCGATAAGTCAACGTTGCTGAACGAGCTATGACCCGTAAGAGTTACACCTTAGGCAACGAACATTAAATCCACTTAACTTGGTTAACTGGTGATCACGAACAATTAACGGAACGAAACATATAATTATTTAGAATAATTATATATCCACGAGAAACATGATTTATTATTTATACGGGTTATAAATAATATAACGTTTAATTACTTATTTAATTAAACTTTGTTTTTCGGGCTTCGTATCGCATTTGGGCTTGTACTAGACTTGTTGGGCTTTAATGGCCTAGAGGTTAATTGGAGATGATTATTAGGGTTATTATAATTAACCTAAATATATATTACTGTATGTATTAATCATCTTGGAGAACCATATACTGCCGAAAACCAAAAACCCCTTTTTGCTTTCTGAAGATACATACTCTATTGTCAAAAACCAAAAGGTGAAATCATCACCTTGGTGATTTCGAACAGTCCCATAAACAAGAATAAGAGGCAAGCCTTGTTCGTGTTCTAGCACTCGTTTGTTGTATTTCGGTGTCTCAAACGGTTAATTATTAACCACAAGGGTATAATTTTTCTCATCTGTAGATTAATTATTTTATGTATCGTATTTGCATGTTTGTAACCATGATCCTGTTCGGTTCACTTTTGGTGTTGATTATATATTTATTCTGCTGCGTTTTTATTAATTATATATTTAATTAATAAAATATGTCAAACCCGTTTTGATAAAAAGTAAAATTGACACCACTGAATTCCAACAGTGGTATCAGAGCCACGCTTACAACATGCAAATCGGAACCGGTCATTTTAACCGGTTATAGATCTCAAACTTTAACTTGTTTAAAGTTTCAGATCTAAATATTTCTTGGGCAAAAAGTTATTTGGTCAAAAGTTTTATTTATTTTTATTTGACCAAAAGATTGCCCACTTTAATATGATTGTGTTGAATATGTAAATCTGGCCGACCTTGTACTTGTATTTTGTTCTTGTTTTTTTTTTTTTTTTATGGTTTTTGGCCCACTTTGTGGCTCAAAGTTGTAATAGATTAGGGTTTCAATTTTATTATATTTTATATTATAATGTTGAAGACCCGAAGACAAAACTGAAGACATTACAGGAATCAAGGAGGAGCTAAAGACAACTAGATGCACTAGGTCCATCCTTGTGGTTGTTGTTACCCCGTGACCCAGTTTGGTCTTGCTATTTGGCTCTAGCAAGAACAAACGTAATGGCCTAAAGATTTACATATTTATTTTTTGCTATTATGGTTGCTTTTAACATATAAGTTGTTATATTACATACCAACCTAATATCAAACTTTTAAAAGGTGTTTTAAAATGTTCACAATCAATTATAACAAGTTCTAAATTGATTTTTACAACTTGTAAATATTTGTTATAAAACAAATAATTTATTTTAAAATAATAACCATTAGAGTTTTTGAAATTTAACAAGTTTTAACTTTCTAAAACTCATAACTTAATAGTTTTAAAACTATTAACTTTTGTATGGTTATACAAGTCGCGACAAACTTAGTTTTAATAGGCTATTTAAAATTAAGTGTCTTGAGAGATGAAAGGGTTCATCAAGATGTCACGACTAAATATGTACTAAAATTGGCTTTTACGACCCTACTTGGTAAATATTAAATTAACCCATACTTAAAATCAATAGTCTATGCCATCCTATCACAAGCTACACTTGGAACGTAAAAGCGAACCATCAGTGTTTGGAGCCACAGCACCACACTTGATGTCTAGCATATCCTTCCAAGGTGCAAGGGTTTCGTTGACACATCTGGCCCTTCCACAAGTACCTCTTTTAGGACGACTATTACTTTTTCTTTTCTCACCAAATGCTCCAGCTGTCTCGAAAGTAAAAAGTCGGCATAGATGAGGCTAAACGTATCAATGCATAGACAAGAGTTGTCTTAGCGGCCTCATACTCGAGAGTTGTGCAATTCTCACAATTGACACTCGTTGTCAGTCTGCCTAGTCACTTACTAGAGTGCATGCAACAGCTACCTTTACTACTGACATAGCCAGATTCTCATTCCTTGTTCTAATTACTGTAATGGGTCATTAATTAAATAAGGAAATATACATCGAAAATACTAATTAAAATCTCTTTGCTTATGTAACAGATGTCTAATGAAAACAACTCCTTCGTTCTCAAGTTTATACTTGAAAAAGAAAAACTGAATAACACCAACTTTCTCGAATGGCACCGCAATCTGAGAATAGTTCTCAAGATGGCGAAAAAGCTATATATCTTAGATGGCCCAGTCCCTACCGAGCTTGAAAGTAACACTACTGCTACTCGTAAGGCACTGGAAAAACATAACGAGGATGCTGTTGAGGTAGCCTGCCTTATGCAAGCCACCATGTCTCCTGAACTTCAGAAGAACATGGAAGATAAAGATGCTTATGACATGATCCAGCAACTGAAAGGCATGTTTCAGAAACAAGCCCGACAGGAGCGATATGACACCATGAAGCAGCTCATAAGCTGTAAAATGCAAGAAGGATCTTGTGTCAGTACTCATGTGCTTAAGATGAAAGGGTACATTGACCAGATGAACAAACTTGGTTATCCCCTGCAAGATGAAATGGCAGCGGACTTCATCTTGAACTCTCTCCCTAGCTCGTATGACCAGTTCATTATGAACTATAATATGAATGCTTGGGTGAAGACTGTGCCTGAGCTACATGGTATGCTTAAAACGGTCGAGATAAACATTCCACATAAAACCAACCAAGTTCTGATGGTCAAGTCTGGTGGTGTTAAGAAGCCCAACAACAAGAAAAGGGCTCATAACAGCAAAGGCAAGAAAATGGCTGTTGTTGCTGCCAAATCTGCCACCAACAACAAGCAGGTTGCTAAACCACCCCCTCCCCAGGAGCGTCAGTGCTTGAATGCAACCAAATGGGGCACTGGAAAAGGAACTGCCCACAATATCTAGCCAAGCTGAAGGCGAACAAGGCCAATAACATTGGCACTTCTTCAGGTATTCTCATTTATGTTATTGAACTTTTTACTGTCTCCAGGAACACATGGGTATTTGATACCGGGTGTGGTTACCACATCACTAATGTTTTGCAGGAGCCTGAAAAGGGGAGGAAGCTGAAACAAGGCGACATGGAACTCATCGTTGGTGATGGGAAAAGAGTGCCCGTTCTTGCAACCGGCACATTTCATTTTTCATGTCCTTCTGGCCTTGTAGTTAATTTAAACAATTGTTTGTTTGCACCTGGTATAACCAGAAACATTATTTCGGTTTCCCTTTTGTTTGAACAAGGTTTCAAGTACGTTTTTAATGGTATTTCTATTTATGCCTACTTGAATGATGTCTTTTATTTTGAGGCTAAACCTCGAAATGGTATTTATGAGATTGATGTTCAAACATGTAATAACATATATCATCTTTCTAAGCGTAACAAAGCTGGTATTAATGAAACCTTTCTATGGCATTGTAGACTTGGCCACATAAGTAAGGCACGCATAAAATGGCTCCAATCCGAGGGGATTCTTGAATCCACTGGACAAGACTCCTTTAATGATTGCGAATCTTGCTTAGCTGGCAAACTCACAAAGCGTCCCTTCACTGGTGTTGGTGAACGGGCCAATGGTCTTCTAGGACTCATTCACACTGATGTATGTGGCCCTTTCAGAACCATGACAAGGAACCATGAAAGATACTTCGTTACTTTTATCGACGATTATAGTCAATATGCTTATGTCTATCTTATGAAGCATAAGCATGAAACTTTTGAAAAGTTCAAAGAGTTTCAAAACGAAGTAGAAAACCAACTTACTAGAAAGATAAAAATAATTCGATCAGATCGAGGTGGCGAATACCTCAGCTTAGAGTTCCTCAATCATCTCAAAGAGTGTGGAATAATTTTAAAACCCACTCCATCTGGCACACCCCAACTTAATGGCGTGAGCGAGAGGAGAAATCGAACCCTACTTAATATGGTTCGATCGATGATGTGTAGAACTAACTTGCCTCACTCCTTTTGGGGTCATGCTCTTATAACTGCCGCCCGCATTGTCAATCTGGCTCCGACTAAAACGGTAAACAAAACCCCATATGAGATATGGCATGGGCGTAAACCCAATTTGGAATACATAAAAGTATGGGGATGTGATGCATACATCACAAGTGATGCTGATGATAAGCTCGATCCTCGAGGCGAAAAGGTTGTTTTCGTCGGATACTATAAAAGAAGCGGATATTATTTCTACCATCCTGATGCAAATGTTATTTCCATCAAAAGGAAGGGGCACTTTCTCGAGGAAGAACTTCGTAATCGAGGAACTGGAAATAATGTGGTTGATCTTGAAGAAATTCAAGAACCAACAACAACCGCTGATGAAGTCGGAACGTCTGAACAACAAGAAATTGTTGCTGATGAATCAGACATGAACACAGGCGTTCGCAGAAGTAGCAGGACTCGTAAAGAACCTGACAGATACCTTTGGCATCTCGAAGGTGCTGAAGTCTTGGTAGTAGATAAGTCTAATGACGAACCTACTAACTACAAATCTGCTATCTCAGATCCTGAATCTGTGAAATGGCTGGAAGCCATGAATGCTGAGATGCAATCTATGCGTGATAATCAAGTCTGGGACTTGGTTGAGATACCCCCCGAATCTCGGGCAGTAGGGAGCAAATGGGTTTTCAAGAGAAAAACCGATATGCATGGAAATGTACACACCTTTAAAGCACGGCTAGTTACGAAGGGTTTCACTCAAACTCAGGGTATTGACTATGATGAAACCTTCTCGCCCGTTGCTATGATCAAATCGATCAGGATATTGCTTGCCATAGCCGCGTACTATGACTACGAGATATGGAAAATGGATGTCAAAACCGCTTTTCTTAATGGGCATCTCTCTAAAGATGTCTATATGGTTCAGCCAGAAGGTTTTGTTGATCCAAAATATCCTAATAGGGTGTGCAAGCTGAATAAGTCCATTTATGGACTCAAGCAGGCGTCTCGTAGCTAGAATCTTCATTTTGACCAAAAGATCAAAGAGTTTGGTTTTGTCAAAAATGAAGATGAGCATTGTGTTTACAGAAAGGCTAGTGGGAGCACTATATCATTCCTCATCCAGTATGTGGATGATATACTGATTATTGGAAACAACGTCCCTATGCTTAACGAAGTTAAACACTATTTGGGAACTTGTTTTGCAATGAAAGATCTTGGAGAAGCAGCTTATATTCTAGGAATCAAGATCTATAGGGATAGATCTAAGCGACTTCTCGGGCTAAGTCAAAGTACATACATAGACAAAATGATGACACGCTTTAAGATGGAAAACTCCAAGAAAGGAGGTGTTCCTATGACTAAAGGGACTATGTTGAACAAATCGCAATCTCCTTCAACGGACATTGAAATTAAGCGAATGGAAGCAGTTCCATATGCTTCAACGATTGGTTCTATCATGTATGCTATGTTATGTACTAGACCTGACGTCTCGCATGCTTTAAGCATGACTAGTCGTTATCAGCAAACTCCTGGCATTGCCCACTGGACTGTTGTTAAGAACATTATGAAGTATCTTAGAAGAACTAAAGATATGTTCTTAGTATTTGGAGGAGTAGAAGAAGAGCTCACTGTAAGATGTTACACTGATGCTAGTTTTCAAACTGACCGAGATGACTCTCGCTCTCAATCAGGTTTTGTATTCACTCTAAATGGAGGAGCTATCTCATGGAAGAGCTCCAAGCAGAGTGTGGTGGCGGATTCAACCACCGAATCTGAATATATAGCCGCATCAGATGCTGCAAAGGAGGCTGCTTGGATGAAGAAATTCATAACCGACCTCGATGTGGTTCCAAGCATTAAGAAACCCATCAAGATATTCTGTGATAACACGGGTGCTATTGCTCAAGCCAAAGAGTCCAGATCTCATCACAGGGTCAAGCACATTCTAAGAAAGTTCCACTATATACGGGAAAATGTGGAACGTGGAGCCATCGTGATAAGCTAAGTGGACACAGATCAAAACCTAGCAGACCCGTTTACTAAGCCCATGAGTCAGGATAAGCATGATCAACATATGGGTGCCATCGGGCTTAGATTAGCTAGCAGTATGTTTTGATTTAGTATTTGGATGTACGAACTTTTAACAGTTGTACTTTTGAATTCAATTTTGATTTACTGGCTAAATGCAATTTTGAATCTTATAACTGTGTTCGATTTTAATACGTTTAATCCGTGAATCTTGCATTCTAAACTATCCGTAGTCGGTCAGACTCGTGGGAACAATTCTGAATTAAGACTATTCTGACTTTGGACTCAAGAAGTTGACTTCCAAACTCACAGACCTCATTATGAATGACGTTGGATGTAACTCGCATCAAATTATCTTCATGGATCTTAGTCATAAGATGATTTGATATTGGTATACTCATTTAGTATCCTTTGACCTGAGATACATATTAGAACTTCCGTTTACCAAGGATTATTCTTTGATTACTGTCAACCGCTGTCGCGTAACTGCCAGTCATAAAGACTTTAATTGGGAATAGTTCTGAAGTTCAGTGGGAGTTGTATGTAATCGATATGGGATTCTGTACTCTTACATGATATGTAACAGTTAGACATTGTGGCGCCCTCGTTGATTCAAACTGGTGAAGTGTAAGGCCTTACCCAAACTTACTGTGTGTTTGTTCGGACCACTTTGACTCTTGATCGAGAACAATAATAGTTGAACACCATATGAGAATGAACTTAATCCATGTCTCATTGATTCAATTTATGTCATTTACAGAAAGGATGAATGACGACAATTACCATAAGTCTATTGTCTTGCAATAGTAAGTTGTTACTAATGGCAAGGTGTTTTGGTTAATGACTTTAAAATGTCATACCTTGTTGGGGGCAGCCATGTGCAGCTAGAGCACCGCTGACTGTCTGCGTTGAGCATTTTATCGAAGGCCGTCCAAGTGGGAGATTGTTGGAATTAGATGTACGGGTTCGATAAGTCAACGTTGCTGACCGAGCTATGACCCGTAAGAGTTACACCTTAGGCAACGAACATTAAATCCACTTAACTTGGTTAACTGGTGATCACGAACAATTAACGGAATGAAACATATAATTATCTAGAATAATTATATATCCACGAGAAACGGGATTTATTATTTATACGGGTTATAAATAATATAACGTTTAATTACTTATTTAATTAAACTTTGTTTTTCGGGCTTCGTATCGCATTTGGGCTTGTACTAGACTTGTTGGGCTTTAATGGCCTAGAGGTTAATTGGAGATGATTATTAGGGTTATTATAATTAACCTAAATATATATTACTATATATATTAATCATCTTGGAGAACCATATACTGCCGAAAACCAAAAACCCCTTTTTGCTTTTTGAAGATACATACTCTGTTGTCAAAAACCAAAAGGTGAAATCATCACCTTGGTGATTTCGAACAGTCCCATAAACAAGAATAAGAGGCAAGCCTTGTTCGTGTTCTAGCACTCGTTCGTTGTACTTCGGTGTCTCAAACGGTTAATTATTAACCACAAGGGTATAATTTTTCTCATCGGTAGATTCATTATTTTATGTATCGTATTTGCATGTTTGTAACCATGATCCTGTTCGGTTCACTTTTGGTGTTAATTATATATTTATTCCGCTGCGTTTTTATTAATTATATATTTAATTAATAAAATATGTCAAACCCGTTTTGATAAAAAGTAAAATTGACACCACTGAATTCCAACAGTTGTGAACTTGAGTATTCTACAAACTTGGAACAATGGAATCTGATGTTGTTGTCTTACATGATGTTGATTGTTGACATATGCCATTTGAAATTCATGGTTATCTGGTAATGAAACTTGGAACAATGGAACGTGATTGTAATTATCAGAACTTGAATATACAACCTGAAGAAGAATGGACCTGGACGGGTCGGTACTTCTACGGTGATGAACGGCCACACCTCGTCTTCTCTACTTCATCCTAGACCTGTAAACAAGAAGAGAGAAATGTGGGCAATGTAGAGACGGCCGGTAGAGGAAAAATCCCCTATTTCCAGCTACAAAAGTGTGTTGCCCTATATCTCATGCCCTAATAAGGAGGTGGATACATTCTTATATAGGAGATATGGGAAAACCCTAACCTCTATTTGCAAGGCCCAGTTAGGGGTTGTCTCTACAAGCCCACGGCCTAGTGTAGTATAAACTACAACGCGTTGGGCTTCGCGGGTTAGTACGCAATAACAATATATAATTACTATAAAAGTGATAAATAGCAGGAAAGTTCGACCAGTCGGGTCGGGTCCAGTACCATACCTCGTCATGTCCCCCAGTCTAGTGTTGCTCTCGCGTGCAAGCGTGAGAGGAGCGCTTAGACTTATTAAGAGCTCAGGAGTGAAGATCACTAATTTTAGGCTTACGTGTCGTCCGGGTGCGAGAAAGTCGCTGGCCACATTTTTTGTTGTTGTCGTTGGCTGTGAGTAGAGATAATGGAGCAATGAATAGTATACGATTGCTCATCGTGGAAATTGGTTGGGTAAACCTGACGCACGTGATTGGTTATAGACAATTGTCGTTTGAATTACCATGATCTTCTTAAGGTTGTGCGTACGCGGTTAGGTCTCGCGTATGATCCTTGGAACAGGCTGAGTTTTGGTAGTTCAGTGTCTCGCCCTTGGATGACTTTTGCGGGTGTGGCCCTGCCTTAGTGGTGCGCACACAGTCGTGTGGGCTACTGTAGAATATCCACCATGTGGTGTGACTTTTGTTGGTTAACATACGGTGCGCTAACAGCGTTCAACTCATTGAAAGAGTTGATGTTGATGTGGCTACGGTCCCTACCACGCGTCCGTGTTATCGGGATCTCCGTTGTCGTAATGTGCAGCCATTGATGGTCATATATGCACATGCGGATATTATGCCACCTTAGGCGAATGTAGAACTGCTGGTGGTCGTACCAGTCGTTGTTATTGATGATCCGGTTATAGCAATTATCGTTGCAGTCGGAAAGAATGATATACAAGGCACCCCTGCAGAAGTGCTTGCTATGCTTAGTGACTTCGGAAGGGCGCTTGGAGCGTTATTTATGTTTCCCACAATGTTTTTATAATTGTGGGACAAGTACTTGGTTTTTCATCAGTGGTTGTGCATCTATTACCAAGATACCCACTGAAGTAGTAGTGGTTGAATACATCTATTACCAAGATGCCCACTCTTAGCGTTGTATAATTTGATCATCTGACTTTGTTATTATGAAAAATATTTCGTGTTAGAGTTGTTTTTTATCGTGATATGCAGTTCAAATGTGGTGGTATATTGTGTTTACAAATGTTTATATGAACACTTGTTGATATCAGAAAGTGCTTTATAATGTGTGTGGCGTTAATGAACACTTGAATAGCAAAGTGCTTTCTGCGCGCTTGGCGTGAGTGAACACTCATTGAGATAATAAAATGCTTTATACGCGTTAGGCGTGAATGACCACTTTATGTAAGCTACTACATGCTTTTCATGGACGCGCACTGGCGTGTGGAATGCTTATAGTAGGTGGCATGTCTGTTTACCTCGCTGATCGTGGCGTGAGGGTTTTCTTTTATCCATTTCGTAGATTGATGTGGAGAATACATATCCGAATAAGTATTTTTCCTGCCGCATAGCGTGTGGAATACTTATTCGAATAATAAAGTATACTAGTTTTGTCGTGCGTTTGTCTTGACTACCAAATTGCATATGTCTTGTCTAGTGGCATAGTTGTAGGCCAAATGATATCATCTTAATGGGCGGCCTAAGAGAAGATGATCACTTGTAAGGCGTAGTGGTGTTATACCCTGCTAGTCCCCCAGTTCAGTGCTGTTGAATTATATCAATAGCATTCAACTTGAATGACAAGTGTTTTAAGCAGTGATGTAAGTACATATAAGATTATATCGTATGTGATAGGATATATCACGCTTTTCAAACAAAAGACTCACATATAATATAGCGTAATGTCATATGAGAGCACATAACCTAACTATAATGCGAGGTCACATAATGATGTAATGAATATAAGGTTTTACCTCAACCCACATCCTTAAATAAGGATTGCGTATCATGTATGCTGCAATGGCCTGGTAAGGACGCCCAGATCGAGCGACCGTAAAATGTGGCGAGGGTGTTGCCTTGCTTGATGAGATATCGCGACAGGGTGATTCCCCTTCTGCGATGATGTACCAAGGGGTGTTCGTTATTATAATTGAATTGTCGCATGCTCATCCCTGGGTTCGATGCTTTTGTTCTCGCTTTTTGTATATAGGGGTGTTGACCCTTGTACGTAGGCCATTCTATAAACCTAATGTTGAAAATTATTCCCCTTTTTGTCTGTGAGATTCCCATGCCTTTCATATGTAGGCGCCTAGAATCCGTTATCTTATCTAAAGGTTCAACCGTGCTTTTCCAAAAGGTTGGTTAGAACTACAAAAATAGTGGTATAAAGTCCGGTGATGGCGCGACCAAGTGAGGCCTTCGCATAAGGTGGCGTGACCTAGCGAGTTATCAAGATTAGCAGCATGGCAAAGTGACCATCCAGCCCTCGCCTCTGATTCAATTGATTTATTTGCAGAAAAATAAAGATACCCTAGCAGGACCTGGTTGAGCGTTCATTAAGTGGCTATTTTTAAAATAGCCGGTTTGCACCATTTGTAATGGGGTTATACTAGGATAATCCCCCAGCTTGTTGCTGCTGAATAAGTATTCAACCATTGTTGTCAAAATGTTGGTTGAGTCCACAATAGTGAGGTTTGCGATTACATCAGAGCAGTTTTTTCCTATAAGAAATGCCAATCTAGCAATCTCTATTGATTCCCTTAACGTTATGAGATAATATGGTCTAAACCCAGTCAAAGGATATAGATGATTGTGTTGTATTCCATTATAACCATCAAATGCCTCTTATCCTTGTCGGATAAAGAATAGAAGCGGCAGGCGGCTGGGGTGGGGCAGAAAGCAGATGGCGTGAACGTGGGTTTATACCGGCAGCATAAATAAGGCGGTGTGATAGCATGTGGCGTGAATAACAACTGTTGTCGCTAACCCTTCCTAAACTTAGTGTTTGTTAGTGGCCAATAAAAAGGACAATCTCTAATAATAGAGAAACATGTATTTCAAAATGCCATAAGCATAAGATTGCTTGTGTAAGCCTGCCTTTCCCTAAGCATTCATACCACCAATAATAAGTGTTCTGGGTCTTACCATATTGTTCAGAGCAGGGAATAAGATGTGTGCTCACTAGCATGTATGTAACGACACCCACAACATGTGTTAGTCAATGGCATGCAGACGGGGCACAACAACAACGCGACGGATGTCATACGACGGGGCGTTAGGGGTGGCGCAAAAGTTGGTTGTGTGACGTTGGCGTCACGAATATGGGCGTCTCAAAGGCGAGCGGCATGCATGCCGATGTGCGGAATGGTGGATTAAGCAAAAAGCTTCCGCCGGCATGGCGGTTTGAGGAAAAGCTTCCACAGGGTTGGCGGGTTAAGGAAAAAACATCCACTGGCATGGCGGGTTGAGGAGAAAGCTTCTGCCGGCGTGGCGGGTTAAGCAAAAGCTTCCGCCAGCATGGCGGGTTAAACAAAAAGCCCATGCCGACGTGGCGAATTAAGGAAAAAACTTCCATAGGAGGCGGTGCCGATGGATAAAAGCTTCCATACGAGATTATTCATGACTATTTGAGGAGGTTTTTTTTAGCTAAGAGATATCTTGTTCTCTGTAAGGGCCGTGAAGCAATTATTTAACAGTCATGACGTATAGTCAGGCTATGTGATAAAATAAGCACAAATACATGCACACATAAGAGAGATAATAATAAGTGTGGTTCTGACCATGGGAAGCATGTTTCGGTTAGCTGGAATTATTCTTCTCCAGGAGTCTTTGCTGGGTAATTTATGCTTCCCCCTTTTTATCATGTTTACTTCTGCAAAAGGTTAAATAAACCTAAAAAGCGTACTATACATTATGGGCCGTACCTTGTGCGACCTGGATTGTACTCCTTGGATATAAGCCATATTGAGTTGCCTGTGTATCGTGTATGAAAATCGTAGGTCAGTGACCCAGACAATGATTGTATTTTTATTATTTAATGATCTAAAGTATCCTGAAAGAACTTTGATCTATTAAGATAAAAGTCAAAAATTTTAAATATTCCATGAGCTCTTTAATATTATCCAATAATAAATCGATAGCTATTTTAATAATTTAGAGCCTTTAAAGGTGACGTAAGAAAGGAATCTACGATTTCTTTTCCTTTTGTCATACCTCGTTTTGATAGAAGCTTGCATCAAAGAAAGGAAAAGTAAACACCTTACCTGATTAGGTGTATAAATGGTGGTTAGCCTCGTTAAAGGAGGTGTAGAACCCCACCAACCATGAAAAGAAAATCTTGTACGGCTACAGATTTACACCTCTCGTAGCTAAACATGTAGTTCCAGAAAATACCATATCTAACAGTCGTTGGTCTGGAAATCGTGTGCACAGCTCGAACGAGCATCCGTCTAAAAGTCGATACTCTCCAGATCGCGTATAGACTCTGAACGAGAACATATCCGAAGGTTGCATCTCCAAAAATCACGTACGGATCTTGAATCTGAACAGATCTGGATGTTGGCGTGATCATGAAAACTCATACTCATGCCTTCAATAAACGTCTCTTATGGTACAAAGGCCAGCAGCGGAGGAACCGATGGCGTGAAATGCGTAGGGCGGATGACGGTGGTGCAAACCAAGTTGCGCGAAGGCAGGAATGCTCTAGTAGTGCCCCATGATGGTTATGAGCTGTAGATGGTGGAAAGAGATAGCGGCGCGCAGTGGCAGAGACCGTTTGACGACGCGTTTTAAAGGTGTAGTAAAGGTGTGACCAAAACGGTCACCCGCCGGAGATGGGCGGAGCATGAGGGCATCCCGCCGGAGATGACGGATTTTGATACGCATGACTACGAATGCGAGTTTCCCACCATGCGCGTGTAAAATGTGGTGTGAAGGTGATTGGCGCGGAAACCGGCTGCGGAGATGCAGATGCTTTTAAGGGTAACAATAAATCTTAATTTTATGCTTTTTATTTGTTACAAACCCACATATCAATATTTTGTTTGAAAATGTCAGCGTGATGGCAAAGACAATTATGAACCTTGCTTTATATATTGTCTAGAACTTATTTATTGTAATGAGAATAAATAAGATACCTGAAATTCTGATGTGCCCACATTTGTCAATTATTAAAGCATTAACCAGTTAAGGATTAAAAGTGCCTTATATAATATTTGAAGGATGATCTATGTGCCAAGTTTTAAGTTGTGGTGTAAGTTTGAAAACCACACATCTGAACACAAGAATTAGTTCAGGGACGTCAGACGTGCACTTTTATCTCTCCAGGAGTATTAGAGATAATAGTAGAAAACCTTTTAGCTTCTTTCCCAAGCAAGACACACATCTCCTATGGTGAGGAGGCCGGCGCCGGAGAAGCCGGTAGCGTGCAGCGCGGATGCCGGTGGCGCAAACCAGCCATGCGGCGGCGTGAAGCGGGTTGCGCGAAGGCGGGCAAGCTCCAATGATATTGCATTATAACGGTTCGCCGTGCACTCGGGTTTTGTGGTGTGAAACAGGTTGCGCGAAGGCAGGCTCCACTGATAATTCATCGTTATGGCGGTCCGCCATAGATGGCCGAATAAGATGGTAGCTTGTACGTGGTTGGGGAGGCATGACCCGCTACAGGAGCATTATGGTGGCATACCGGAGATAACGGCTAATACGCCAACGCATCAGAGAAAAATCCGTCGTTGGTGGCGAATGATTGATGCGCGTGAGGGCGTGAGAGAGTTGTTCGCCATGCATGGCGCGTAGTGGAAGCGCCGGTGGCTGGATTTCCTTAAACGCAAGCGAGTGCCGGTGTCACATGGACGGGCGGCTAAACTCAGGTTTCACGGCGGCAGACAAAGGAAACTGATTCAAGATAGAGGGTGTAATCGGAGCATGCCGACAAAAAACACGTGTAAAGGTATAGTAGCTAGGGATGTATATACAATAGCAGTCATACCTTGTGCACTACTTTTTTTTTAATAGCTAACGTTACTCCCCCAAACTACTATATTTACAAATAACTCATCCTTGCTTGGGATTGAACCCAAGACCTCCCACTAAGAGGCAATGGCCTCTACCAAGTGAGCTAGCCCCACTTGGCACCTTGTGCACTACTGATTGTACCTTTACAACCATAAATTACAACCTTTTCTTTTTTAGAATGGTGAACAATTTTCTTCATCCATATATGATAAAGAATAATGCAAATTCCATTACTTAATTAATGCATTATTGAAAGAAACGTAGTTGGAAAGAATAGTTCCTAGATTCAAGGAAAACTTATTCTTAGATATGAGGAAAACCTTTGAGAAGCGGGATCTGTATGTTTTCAGTTATAGTTTATGTTTGAAGGTTGAATAAGCACATACCTTGTATAATAACAGATCTACACCCTATTGATCCGTGTGCGGATCTTGTGCAAGACACAGATCTAGAAATTTAGGTAGGAAAGAATAGCGAGATGTGATTCGTATAAGCGTCCCACGGATGGCGCCAATGAAGAAGAATGGACCTGGACGGGTCGGTACTTCTTCGGTGATGAACGACCACACCTCGTCTTCTCCACTTCATCCTAGACTTGTAAACAAGAAGAGAGAAACGTGGGTAATGTATAGACGGCCGGTAAAGGAAGAATCCCCGATTTCCAGCTACAAAAGTGTGTTGCCCTATATCTCATGCCCTAATAAGGAGGTGGAGACCTTCTTATATAGGAGATATGGGAAAACCCTAACCTCAATGGGCCTGACCCAGTTAGGGGGTTGTCTCTACAAGCCCACAGCCTAGTGTAGTATAAACTACAACGCGCTGGGCTTCGCGGGTTAGTACGCAATAAAATATATATAATTACTATAAAAGTGATAAATAGCAGGAAAGTCCGACCGCTCTGGTCTGGTCAAGTACCATACCTTGTCACAACCTTTAAATGTTTTGGAGAGACGATGACATTGTCGAGGAAGTAGGTTAGCCGCATGGTCCTGAACCACACTTTGATTGGCTGAAAAAAGGGTCCTGGCCGACTAACGGTAACTCCAAAGGACAAAGGCTTAGACTACCCGGTATGGTGAGCCTCATCCCCAAGGGGATGGGCCGCCACGTCACCGCCACGTAAGCGGGAGCCTAAAGGGGATGGACCTAGGGGTGGGGGATGAACCCCTTTATATATATATATATATAGGGAGCCGCTAAAATTGGAACCACCTCAATGTATTTAATATTCATTTTAGTTACTTTTAATCTCATCCATCCATCTTCTTGATCTAATGGTTAGAAACTGGTTCTCGCGGTTCTTACAACTGGAGGTGGTTTTCATTTTAGCAGTCCCCTATATGTATGTATGTATGTATGTATGTATGTATGTATGTATGTATGTATGTATGTATAGGTGTGTGTGTGTGTGGGAGTGAGGGACGTCGAAACCGGCTGTGAGCGGACAGAGAAGCCGGGCCTGGCCCGGCGCCGGAACAGGGGGTGGGGGAGCCGGGGCGACGAGCAGCGGATGGGCATGGGGACGGCCCCCTACCCACTAGTCTTATGAGAAACGTTGAAACGAAAGGTCATCTGTTATGCTATGCGGTATAGGGAGCTAACCCAAAGCCAGCTCAACCAAAAATCAGCAATAGCGCTTCCACCCCATACCATGGGCGTCATAGGAGGCGCTATTGATGTCTCGCCAACAAAATAGCTTGCATTCACGAGCTTGACATGTTAATTTTTGTGCCATATAACTATTGAAGCAACACTAAAATTAAAAAAAATATATATGTTATATTTTAAAAAACCAATAATCTATCCTATATAAATACACACACTCTCATATTTTATTCCAGCAAAAACTTATCCATCCTCTCAATTTTTTAACACTCTCAACCTTTTTACTTAAATGGCACGTCGTTGGACCGAGACCGAGAATATCGCGTTAGTCACAAATTTGGCGGATATGGTCATTTAGGATTCCCTGACGATGGGCCTCAAACTTGAAGCATGATTAGGACCGCATTCTACGCACGTGTAGGTGAGAATATTCATGGAAAATAACAAATTCTCGGAAGGTTTATGTATCTACACCTAAAGTGTTTAAATTTTGAGACGTGCTACGTCACTGCGTTGAACCGCGAGGAAGGTGTAGCCGATGATGTAGTGCTTGTCGGAGAACGAACCGAGTTCAAAGAAAAATACGTAAGGTCGTTTGATCACGTTGGGGCTTGGAGGGTTTTTCGAACTCGGAATGGAGGGTTGTCGCGACACAACCTTAGATCGTTTGTTTTATTTTTATGTGTTATTTTTTCTAAGTTATTTAAATGTTATGTTTTTATTTCTAATTTATTTAAATGTTATGATTTTTATTTCTAATTTATTTAGATGTTTGGTTTTTATCTATTTATTTAAATATAAAAAATAATTAAATGTTAAAAGTATTTAAAAAAATTAAATACATAATCATTGAAGGGCCTCAATTCCATACCGTGAGCTTTATTCTAAAAAGGAAATGAAACCCCTTGTCCTGCGTGGCGATGATATGTCGCAATGGAGCCCCTATTTCGTAAGGGCTTCAACCATACCTCGCAGCCTTAATATCCACATCATTAGTTTTTCGGTTCAAAGAATTGGGTTGGTTCCCATGTTCCGCTTGGTGATGGAAAAAGGTAAAACTAGCAAGAACGGCCAAAAGAAGTAAGTCACTTGCAAGCCCAGGAAGAATGAAAAGAAGTCGATGAATGTGTCCCGACCAAGCAACGAAGAAGCGCTAGCAGATGAGATTGGACCTATATAGACTAGGAAACACAGTGAAAGACAGTCTTGGGGGGTCCTCAAAACAGAGTGAGAACTAGCCCTTTGAGGAGCTCTCTAAGCTGTCTAACTCTATATAACCATATGCAGAGGAAAACCGTGTTCAATAGCGGGATAGAGTAATTGATTTTGAAAAAGAAAAAACAAAATCAAACCATTTGTTATTAGTTTGGGTTATTTATATTTTATCAAGTAACATTGTCATACTGAAAAATATAAAAGCCGGTTTTAAATTTGTTTCCACATAAGCACAAAAAATAGTAAACAATTCTAAGGCCATGTTTGTTTGCATCTTAATAGCCTCTTAATACCCCATGTCTGACTGAGTCAGATATCAGATTGTTTGTTTCATCCCTCTTAAAACTTACCCACCCTCTTATTTTTCTCTGACCGAGTCATACATAGCAAGGAGTCTGACCAAAATCTTTCCACCAAATACCCTAAAAATCCCACACCACTTTTTCTCCCCTCTTCTACTCATCATGCGCCTCCTTACCTAGGGTTTTTTTTCTTTGCAAATCTACAACAATCTGTTACAAAGGAAGCATCAAAGGTATGTTCTAATCACTTTAGTCAAATTTTAATCGCCGATTTTGTTGATGTTGTTGTATGTAATCGCCTTTTTTCTGTTTGTTCTTCGATTTCGAGTTCATTAATTTGTTTGCATATTGTAGTCGGCATTTGACAAAGTCGTTTGACCAAATCAGTATATCACGTGTAAACAATATTAAGGTCCAATTGAATTTTGTTTGTTGAGTTGTCAGAACAAAGTGGGCAGCCCATTTATGAGCCATATCAGAATAAACACATGCTATCAAAGCTTTTATTTTTTGTTTTTTTTTTAGTTTTTTTAATGCTGAAATTCAGAATTTGTTGCTTATTTGGTGATGATTTGAAACTTGCTGCTGTTGTTGACGATATGAAAGCTGTTGTTTTTTTTTTTTTTTTTTTTTTTTGCTGCTGTAACTTGAAATTTGCTGCTGATGTGGGTTAATAGTAAAGGTTGGTCGCAAATTGGTAATTGGTAAGTTGAGAGTTCGGTTAGTGATGAGTGTTGGTAACTTAACAAGTCTTGATTTTTAGTAGTTGTTTAACTAGAATTGATCAAGATTGATGTTCAGTGTTTAACTATTTAATTAGAGTTTTTTTTTTTATTAATTGGTAGATTCTACTAAAGAAATGGCTGAAAAAAAGATTAGGATTAATTGGAAGCAAGAAGGTAGTAGTCTGAAAGCAATTTCATGGAAGAGAGTTGCTGAAAAATTGAAAATAGAACATGAGTTTATAGTGGATTAAAAACAAATGAAGAATCGCTATGATTACTTGAAATCAAAATTTGCAGCTTGGTCAAAGCTTAAGAACAAAACTGGAAATGTTTATAACCCTCAAACAAACACCTTTAACTTAACGGAAGAGGAATGGCAACTTGAGAGCAAGGTATTTCTTTATATATATATATATATATATATATATATAGGGGTGGGTTATCTTGAGAACATGGATTTTTGTGAGAACTCTAGGAACAATTTCCATCCATAGATCATCATCAATCAAGGGCTAAGATTAAATGGGTTTTTAATGAGAAGGGGACCATTAAAATAAGACTAAAAAGGGGCAATATTGTAAAATCACATTCAATTACCCCTTCACCCCCAAATTCACCTTCTCCTCCAGGAAATCAAATCGACGTCTTCTTAATCCACCATCTTCCTCAAGGAATCAATCTGCAAATCTGAAGTTATCAAATGTTTTAATGGGAAGAAAATGATGAATGAACCATAATCGAGTCGACGATGTAAATCTGTAAATCGAGCCGACGATGTAAATCTGCAAATCTGCAATGTTTTTTTGGGAAGAAAAGGATGAATGAATCAATCCACCATCTTCCTCAATGAATCAATCTACAAATCTGAAGGTTTGTTTTTTCAACTTTTTATTGTTCTATTTCAATAAAATTAGGGCTGGAATGATGTTTATTGTTTGTTTCGCGATATAACTACATGTAATTTAACCTATGGGAACACCAATTTAAATTCCTGTATATATACGTAGCTTGCAAATTGAAAGCTTGACATTGCCATCAATTTTGATTTGACCAAATTTGTGATTTTGAAATCCAATTGATTACTGAGTTACAACTTGACCTAAGGGAGTTCAGAAATTATTTATGTTTGGACTTGGATTCTGTCTATTACTATTTCTTTGTGTTGGATTTCTATCAGTCAACCAGATACACTGCTAAAATCTAAAGCTCTTTGTGTACCAATATACCTTAACCTTCTTAAAGGATAGTGTACTTATAATTTATGGATACCAGATTAAGTATATATGTTAGTTCAAATGACATCAACATTTTTCATCTTGTTTTTTATTTCTACTTGGGTGAATTTTAGCTTTTGAAATGATGTGAAAGTCTACATAAGTTCCTTTAAGATGATTCAAATATGAAGAGCTTTAAACCTGGTATATCAATATCTTGCTTTTTCAAGTGTTTTGGCAAAAACTTAGATTTAAATTTGTAAAATTGAAGTCTAATTGTTCATTGAGTTGCTGACTTTTCCACATTAGCTACTATACAAGTTTGCAACATTACATTTTGAAATAGCAACATGTTATTTTATCGAGATTGTAAATCACTTGTCTGGGATTGCTAATTACTTATCGAATGGACGAGTTCTGAAATACAATCTCTGTGTGAGAAAAAATGGATGGTATACGGGTAAATATTTGCTCAAGTTTTGTCTTTTGTTTTTCTTTTAATTTGCATAGGCTTAAATCAACAATGTTTATTGATTTTATAAAACGGTAGGCGTTGTGAGGGATTTAAGTACTATAGCTAAGGGTAGAGCTTCACTTATGCACGGAAAGGGAAAAAACTAAAGCATTAACTTGCATTTATTTATGAAAGAAAAGTAATTCTAATATAATAACAGAAGCATCAAGGCATGAGAAACTAGAAAGGAAAACAGAGACGATGAAGATAGTGAGAGAAATCAAATCATAGAAACTTCATGGAAAGGCCAAACTTGAAGGTATGTACTAGAGATAAATTTATAACAAATCGCCATATGTTTTTACACATGTGTAAGTCATATTATGAAAGTTTACACATGTATATATCATAATAGTTATGAAAATAAGCATAAATACGAAGGTTTACACATGTGTAAATCATGGAAATAATCATAAATATAAAGGTTTACACATGTGTAAATCATAATAGTTAAAAAAATAAGCAAGTATATTAAGGTTTACACATGTGTATATAATAATATTAAAAAATAACAGTAAGCATAGATATAAACGTTTACACATGTGTAATAGATTAAAAAATAAGAGTACAACAAATCTCCATATGTTTTTACACATGTGTAAATCATATATATGAAGGTTTACACACGTGTAAACCTTAATAGTTAAAAAAAGACACACTAATATGGAAATTTACACACGTGTAAATCATGATAGTTAAAAAAAAGCATAGATATAAAAGGTTTACACATGTGTAAATCATAATTCTTTGAAAAATAAGCATGTTTACACATGTGTAAATCATAATACTTAAAAAAAACATAACAATGAAGGTATACACGTGTGTAAATCATAATACTTTGAAAAAACAAGCATAAATATGAAGGTTTACACATGTGCAAATCATAATAGTTTAATAAAAGGTAGAGATATGAACATTTACACATGTGTAAAACAAACAGTTACATGTGTAAAATAGAAACTTACACATGTGTAAAACAAATTTACACATGTGTAAATCATCTTAGTTAATATAGCATTTTTGTGATTAAGCAATTTACATATGTGTAAATAAGATGTTTATATATGTAGTGTATAAATATATTTACACATGTGCACATTGAAAGAATGGTATTACAACAAATGAACATAATTATTGTGCAATTTACACATATGTAAGTAGGTTGTTTACACATGTGTAAGTGAGCAGTTCTGCTCATATACACATGTGTAAGTCAGCCATATTATTTGTTTACAATAGCAGAAAAACAGATGGCTTAATAATATTGTACTTTTGTCACTTTGACCAGGCATATTTCAGAAAAAATGGTACATTCTACTGTTGGTTTTAAAATGGCAAAGAGAACTTTGAGAGTTCAACTGTAGAAGCCTAGAAAGTAATACGAAGATTGTACTTTGGAAAGAGAATATTCACCGAGAAGACGTCATCAAGAAGACTAGATGATATTATGGATTATGACTTGTCTCTATGTTACTGTCGTTAGCGTATATCAAGGATTATAACTTATGTTTTCATGGTATCATGGTTACCGTATGTCAATGATTACGAGGTTTAAATCCTACTTGGTGGTCAATATGATACTTTTAGTTTTTGCTTAATACTATCTTGGATTAATTATCAAACGATGTTAGTCGTGCCCGCTGCGTTTCTCCAGCCGCGCACTGTATTTCTACAGCCACGCGCATATCTGCAGCCACGTTTCTGCAGCATATATACAGCCACACGTTGCGTTTCTGAAGCCGCGCACTTCAGCGTTACGGCAATCGTGCCCCTACATTACTACAGTCGCGCACTGTGTTTATTCTTATAATGTACTATGGTGTTACTATAAGGAGAACTTTAAAAAATCAGTCTACAAACTACAATATATTAATTCATGGTTATAAAAAATTTGAACCCAGAGCAAGTTAAAAATCTTATACCATTAAAATTGTTTGCTTAAAAAGTTTGGCTACAGTATGAGATGCATCAAAAAGAAAAAAATGATTTGTCGTTGTAAAAGATGGTCACATTTGGTCACCATAAAAAGGAATCACATTTTTAATTTTGACATAAAAAATTGATTAAATTATACAAGAATATAAAGTATGTTCCAATATGCCAATATGTGATTTTAAAAAGGTTTTTGAATCCCTTCTCTTTATCTATTTTTATCTATATAACGACAAACAAAAAAACTAGTTTGAAACTGAGTTTTGAGTGGAAATTTACAAGTAATCGAAGTATAAACGTATGCGCATATGCAGCCGCGCGCTGCAGCTTTACGGCAGCCGCGCCGCTGCATTTCTGCAGCCAGCGGTGCTGCATTTTTGCTGCACTGTTGCTGCTGCTGCATTTCTGCAGTGGGCGCTATTGCCTTAAAACATTAAAACAACCTCAAACATTAGTAGATACAGAATCACATATTTGTTTGTTCTTCATCCACATTTCTCTAACAGAACTGTACTTAGTAGTTACATATAATGAAGTGTTTTACGTTTGATTTATGATTACATTCTTTTTCTAAGATAGGTACAAAGAATGAAAAACACATAAGAATCCTTGCATCACCGTCAACATTCTCATTCATCTGATGCAGCCTTGCAAGCCAACTGAACAACTTATATGGACTTGAGACAACCTTTTCACTTCAATATCACACGCATACGCATACATGACCTCATATCTTCCAGTATTGAAACAACCTTTTACAACAGTAGCATATGCTAAAAGTCTATGAACACGACTCGTGTCGATTAACCTGTCATAATCTCGCTCGTCAGTTTCATCCTACCAAGTCTACATGCATTTGAAATGTATTTTTTTATCTTGAAATTTGGTATCAAGGAAGTACTTTTTTTACAAAGAATATAGAACAACACTTACACATGTGTAAATCTGAACAGGATGGGATGCTAGCAATTCGTAGTTACATATGTGTAAATCTAAACAAGATGGGATGCTCATATCAGCTCCAACACTTGCTTCATCCAAATCTTCAAATTGTTCCTCATGATTGATAACACTTAATATAGAACCCTTGGTTCACCTCACACAGTTACAATATCCTCTTAGCTGGTCTTAGATGAACCTACATCACAATATAAACACACGCTTGTAGTCATTATCAATAACATTATATAACCCTTACAATTACACTTTGTAAAAAAAAAAAGTAAGATAAAGAACCACAGTTAACATTTGTGGCTGAGTTTTGATATTAATCTTAGTCATGGAACCATGCTTCATCAATCAATCATGTGATTCATCAATACTTACATATGATTTAGGATAAACTGTACTTGCAATCCAACAAATAAGAATTAATTAGGGCAAATTAAAACTCCATAGGAACATGTGTTAAAATCGTGGAACAAAACCCACAATACATAAACAGATTGATACCAAAATCTATTGAACAATAATAAGTGAATCTAAAATCGATTAAACAATTAATCAGTGAATCAAATATTGATTTAAGCAAAAATCAATGAATCCAAAAACCGTATCAAACAATTAACAATTGAAGAACATACCTGCAGATTAGGAACGAAAGAGTTAAAGGTCAATTACTCCACACCATAATCCATTAGATAAGATTCTTGATTGAAGATCATGTGCCTAGACTAAAGATCGTGTACGTAGATTGGAAAAAAAATAGTGCTGGAATTTGGGTGTTAATGGAAACCAGAGAGTTGTAGGGAATTTGTTTAGTTACCACTTTACCCTTTTAATTAAAATACAAAGGAAATAAATGAGTGGCTGAGATTTGTTCTCATTGTTCTCACAAAAGATGAGTGCTCTCATTTAAACCCTCCCCTATATATATATATATATATATATATATATATATAGGGAGAAGATCATGCGAGAACCACCTCTTATTGCGAGAACCGCGAGAACCAATGTGAACACATGGCAAATTTGTAATTAAATGACATTTAATAAAAAAACACGCTCCCCTCTTATTTCATCCCCTGTTCGCTCCCCTCTTATTTCATCCCCTGTTCACCATCGTCATTCACAATCTAGGGTTTCGCTGGAGATTTTGCTTAATCGGCGACGGAGATCTACGGCGGTGAGTTTCACAGCGGCGATCTTACAGGGGATTCGATTGGGATACTGATTTCGGCTACACATAGCTTCGTCTGACTCATTTCGTGTTGGAGTTGAACCTACGACATTTGAAGGTTTTATTTTTCGAAACCAATTCAGATGTTTATGCTATGATTTCAATTTATGATTTGCCCTTGATTCGAATCTTGTTTTGAAAGATTATTTGGTTGTTCTGTAATCAAAACAAGTTGCAATGACATGACGATGGCTGCTGTAAGTAATTCTATTTTACATATAGCATAATCCAACAGGTTTTATTCTATTCGAATCCCAAATAAATTAGGCATTATTGTTTGGTGTTTGGTGGTAGTTGCAGGTCAGAAGTGATGGTGAATTTTTAGCCAAGTGGTATCTTCTCAGGTAAAAGGTTTATATATAAATCTTTAATTTGTCAAATAGATGGTATAGTTTGTAATTTATGTTTACATTCACTTTAGTTTTTACTTGTAGTTGTATTAAGTTGGTATTTTGTTAAAGTTATAAGTTAATTGGTCAATTTTAAGGCTTGTTAAATCTATTATTGTTATAAGTATTAAACTGAAACATAAGCTATCTTACAAGTCAATTTCAATCTCAAAATAGGACTTAAAAAAAAATAAAAACCTTAGAGCTGGTCACAAAAGGAGAGGTATTACAGTGATGTTGGTATTGGGAATTATCTATGATGGGTTTTCATCTTACCTATATAATGCATTATATTATCTTTATGTAATAGAAATTGATGAGCTAAATCGTTGTCTTGAAAAGCTTGTTTTAGATTGAGAGAATTGTATATGCACATGTGCATGTTGATTGTAAATGATATTGTATTAACTTATATGCACATGTGCATTATGTTGAAAATTATACCATGTCGTTGATGTATGGATTCTGTTTACGTATGGATTCTGAACAGGTGCCTTATGGATGACTATCTAATTATGTACAGAATGGCATTAAACAAAGGGTCTTGGGTGGCTGACAACTAAAAAAAAATGGAAGAACAAGCCGACAACCGGGGAGGCATGGGTGGAGTTTATGCATCTTATGGCGTGCTGAGAAACACCAGAGTGAAGATGGGTAATTAACAATTATATGATGTTGTATTAAATTATATGCACTGTGCATTATGATGATTGTAAATGATATTGTATTAAATTATATGCACATGTGCATTATGTTGAAAATTAGACTATGTCGTTGATTTATGTATTCTGAACAAATGCCTTATGGAGAACTATCCAATTATGTGCAGAATGGTAGCAAACAAATGGTATTGGGTGGCGGACAACTACAAAAAAATAGGGGAGGTGACTGTGTGGGATTGGCAATGGAAGAACAAGCCGACAACCGGGGAGTCAAGGGTAGAGTTTATGGAGCTGTTGGCACTGCTGAGAGACACCAGAATGAAGACGGGTCAAGATGCGTGGGTTGGCACTCGGAAAATAAGTCGACTTTTAATGTTAAAACCGTTAGAGAGGAGTTGTGTGTCACAAGCAGGGACCTGTCGAGTGGCTTTGTAATGACCTGGAACGGTTGGGCTACACCTAAAGCCAATATGTTAGCATGGAAAGGCGTCGAAGGCAGGTTACCGACAAAGACGGAGCTGGAAAAATGGGTAATTCTGACCAGCAACACATTGTGCCCAGTTTGCGAATACGAGCAAGAAACTGTTGAACACATTCCCATTCTGTGTTTGATGTCGAAAACGCTATGGTGGATGGTCGGATCATGGCTGGGAGTAAAATATTTACATTCTTACTCAACAATGGCAAATATTTTCTCTTTTTCCTGTAATCTGGATTTGATTCTGTTTTTTATTAGTTGTCATAATGTGGATTATCAAATTTACATTTTGATTATGTTTTTTAGTTGTTTTCATGTGCATTGCCAAACTTAATGTATTGACAGAAATATGCACATGTTCATACATGTTTTTTGTGTTTAACTTAACATGGTTATTTGATACGGAAAAAAGATGCACATGCGCAATATACGTGTTCTAATAATTCTCATGTGCACCCATACATATTTTTTAACAACATCCAAGCACCGCTTTGATACGTATATACATCGCTTTAATATACATAATACATCATTTGATATACATAATACATCGACATATGATTACTATTTTGAATAATGCACATGTGCATCCATACATAATTTATCATATACAACTACTGTCAACCAAATATACCCACACCATATCAGTTAGCCACTTACTACTGCCCAAACCAAAACAAAAAAAAGAAAAACAGAAAAAAACAAACACTACGATTTTCATGTCATAACATCATATTGTCTGTTCCTTTTTCAAGTTGTTGAGCACACCCCAGCACTTCTATTGCTTCAACGCCTCTTCGTCTAACATCTGCTTAACTCTGTCATCAGTTAATCCATGCATTTTTTCCATCGGTGATCTACAATGAGCATGTGTATCAACATTAATTTATGATCAACATATAAGATATGCACACGTGCGTCATTATATACATGTACATAAACATTAAATACCTTAATAACACATGTTGACAAATTATGCACATGTGCATATTAACATATTTTGTCAATCTATGCACATGTGCATTACTATATATCACACAGTTATACCTTATTAACATATTCCAAGATGAAATACACGTTCGCATAACTGTAAATCACACCAAAAAAAAACCTAAATAAAACTAAATACCGATTACAAATCATTGATGCGTAGGTGAGACTCCTATTCAAAGTTATATGCATCAATATTATCTACTTTGTTAAACTATTATTGCAAACTATGCACACTTGCATATTAACCTATTATAACAATTTATGCACATGTGCATAACTATATATATCACAAATTTAGTTTATTATCCTGTTATGTGTAATCATATTCTGTCAAGATATGCACATGTGCATAACTATATATCACACAATTAGACCTAATCAACATGTTCTGTGTAAGCCTGTTCTGTCAGAAAATATGCACATGTGCATATCTATATGGATCACAACATTACCTTATTATCCCGTTCCGTGTAAGCATATTCTGTCAAAATATGCACATGTGCATAACTGTAGCTATGCACATGTGCATTAACATGACATAACTTATCAACAGTTATAATTCAGTAAAAAAAAACCTAACACTTATCAAATCAAATTTCGGGTTGTCTATCATATCTAGCGTTATTCACATAACATTATTCAGCAAGAAAAACTACATGAACAAACATTACGAGTTTCATGTCATAACATCATATTGTCTGTTCCTTATTCCAGTTGTTGAGCACACCCCAGCACTTCTATTGCTTCAACGCCTCTTCGTCTAACATCTGCTTAACTCTTTCATCTGTTAATCTATGCATTTTTATGCATTTTTTTCCATCGGTGATCTACAATGAGCATACATTAATTTATGATCAACATATAAGATATGCACACGTGCGTCATTATATACATGTACATGTACATAAACATTAAATACCTTAATAACATATGTTGACAAATTATGCACATGTGCATATTAACATATTCTGTCAATCTATGCACATGTGCATGATTATATATCACACAATTATACCTTATTAACATATTCTGAGATGAAATACACGTTCGCATAACTGTATATCACACCAAAAAAACACCTAAATAAAACTAAATACCGATCACAAATCATTGATGCATAGGTAAGACTCATATTCAAAGTTATATGCATCAACATTATCTACCTTGTTAAACTATTATTGCAAACTATGCACACTTTCATATTAACCTATTATAACAATTTATGCACATGTGCATAACTATATAGATCACAAATTTAGTTTATTATCCTATATGTGTAATCATATTCTGTCAAGCTATGCACATGTGCATAACTATATATAACACAATTAGACCTAATCAACATGTTCTGTGTAAGCCTGTTCTGTCAGAAAATATGCACCTGTGCATATCTATATGTATCACAACATTACCTTATTATCATGTTCCGTATAAGCATATTCTGTCAAAATATGCACATGTGCATAATTATGCACATGCGCATGGCATAACTATGCATATATGAAACTACATACAAAAAACACATAAATACTACATTACAGATCGTGATATCACAACGGTCGCCCCTAATACCTCAAAAATTATATACATCACACCATCTTCACTAATGCATATATGAAACTAAGATTTAAGCCTCATATTCACTTATAAAAGATCTGAATCGACCATTAAGCGTCATGTTAACATATAAACGTGCAAGTTAACAAGTTCTCGCAAACTATGCACATGCGCATGGCATAACTATGCACACGTGCATCAACATGAATGACCTTATTAACCTATCCTGACAAATTATACACATATGCATAATTATACACATTTGCATCAACATGATTGACCTTATTAACCTAATCTGGAAAAATATACATATGTGCATAACTATGCACATGTGCATTAACACGGATGACCCACAAGTTTGCTTCAATAAAAAACCCTAACCCTTACCAAATCAAATTTCGTATTACCACCAATCATATCTAACATTAATCAGTAACAAAACTACATACAAAAAAAAAACACATAAATACCACATTACATATAGTTCTATCACAACAGTCACCCCTAATCCCTCAGCAATCATATATATCACACAATTTTCACTAGTGCATATATGAAACAATGATTTAAGCGTCATATTAACATATAAAAATCTGAATCGACGATTAAGCGTCATGTTATCATATAAAACTGCAAAACAAAGAGTATAAACTTACAAATTTACGGAACGGTGTAGCGACGCTGAATAATCTGTCAATTGGACGTTTGTTCTTCAGATTCTTCCTAATTGTGACAGAGTCTTCGATGATTATGCTCTTATTGCCCTAATTTTGAGCAGATGACGAATATATGATCTGATTATGCTCTTATTGCCCTAATTTTCAGCAGATGACGAATATATGATCGATTATTATGTTCTTATTGCCCTAATTTCGATTACACGATGAATGGTAAGATTGATATGACGAATTTTGGAGATTCTGGTGTGTTGGATGTGAACTAGGATGACGAAGTTTGTAGATTTTTGGAGTGTCGGACGTGAATTGAAAAAAAAGAGGATTTAATTGCTGTTTGAAGTCCAGTAAGAGGAGAAGTGATATCTGATTTAATTTTTGTTATGTATTTACAAAATTGCCCCATGTTCACATTGGTTCTCGCGGTTCTCGCAATAAAGGTGGTTCTCGCATGAGCCCCTCCCTATATATATATATATATATATATATATATATATATATATATATATAGAGAGAGAGAGAGAAAGTATAATGTACAAAATGGCTTAACCTACATTAACATACGCGACAGAATTTATAACGTGCGTAATTATTTTTTTCACCATTATAACGTGCGTGATTATCACCTCCATGCGTGATTATCACCTCCCATGTGTGATTATCAGCCAAAAACTGCTCCCATGCGTTATTAGGGCTCCCATGCGTGATTATTGCCCAGATCTGATGGTTGAGCGCGTCGCGTACGTGAAGTAGGATAAGGACTTTTGTATGTTAACCTTTCCTTATATATATATATATGTATATATATATATATATATATATATATATAGGCTAGGAGTTGGCTAGAAAGTCCAAATTTCCTAAAAAGTGTAAAAAGTCATAAAACACCATAATGTCAACCATAAAACACACAAAAAACCCACAAATAACATAATGAAGATTACTAAAACATCATGTATGTGGGTTTTGTGTTGTGTTTTAGATGTTAAGGCTCTGATTATGGAATGACAAATATTATTGTGTTTTATGTTGTTTAGCCTTTTGTGTTTTAAATTCATAGTTCTACGATGGTGTGTTTGAAGTTTTTATGGACTATTAGAGTTTGAATATGGTGTTTTAGTAATCTTCATTCTATTATTTATGAGTTTTAGGTGTGTTTTATGCCTGAAATTATTGTGTTTTATGGCTTTTTACACTTTTTAGGAAAAACACACTTTCCGTAGGATCCCCACTATATATATATATATATATATATATATATATATATATATATTTCAATAACCTCATAGTAATTCTTAGTTTTTTTTCACGTAGTCCAACAAATTTGTAGAAAAGTTGAGAAGAGTGCCACTTGATTATCCCGACTTGTGTATTCAATTGTTTGAAGGATCTACTTCAAATGGTTTTGATAGTTGGGGGCCATCTTCTACAATTCCTCATCCTTCTGTGGAAATGATTGATCAAATTGGTCCTTTGGACATTGATGGCACTCAAATGGAACATGGGGCTAGTGAAGAGTCTTCTGATCGGTCTAAACAAAAACGAAAATCATCAACTGAAGGTGTTAGTTACGAGTCATCGGGTCGGTCTAAAAAAGGGAAACAAACATTCAATGCACATCTCTTGGAAGTTGGGGAGGATATAAGGAAGGTGGCAAACATGTTGCTTGAGAAACACAACCAGTCTAATGATATACATGCATGCATGTAAAAGCTGGAGACTTTGGGATGGGAAGAATTTGATGCGAAACATCAAACGGCGCTTTTGCTTTTTGGTGAAAGTGCTGATTTGAGGACAGTGTGGTTAGAACTTAAGCCGCACACTTGTGAAATGTGGGTTAAGAACGCGGGAGCGAAGTATGGATTATTTTAATGTTGTGTTCTAGTTGCCTTTTGATAGCTAAACTTTGAGCTATGTTAGTATGTGTGTTTTTTTATAGCTAAACTTTGAGCTATGTTCGTATTTGTCTTGTTGAATGCTAAAGTCTGTATTAGATGTTAAACTATGTATGCTATGTTTTGGAATGTTATTTGAATTCTATGTTCATGCAATGTTATTTTGGATTCTATTGTCTTGATTATTTTGGGTGATAGGTAGCCTATGGACTCGGATGAGGAGATTATGCTTTTCTTGATGCTTTGTTGGCATTGTTACAATTAGCCTCGATATTGACCAATCATGAAAGGATAAGAGATCTGAATTCAGCATTGACCGGTCATGAGTACACACAAGAATTGTTGCATGGCACTTCTACACAATGTCATGAGATGATGCGCATGTCACGTGATGCGTATGTACTATTGTGCAATCATTTTAAGCAAAGAAATTGGTTGCAGAGTAGTAGGTCAATAACCTTTGAAGAAAAGATGGCTATGTTTTTTATTGTCATAGGACATAATGAGCGATTTCGAATGGTTAAGCGAAGGTTTCAACACTCAACAGAAACAATTCATAGATGTTTTCATGAGGTCTTAATTGCGATGATGAATTTCGCAAGAGAAGTTATAGTTCCGACATCTTCTAATCCAATCGCGAATGCTTCAGAAAACCATAGAAGGCTAAAACAAATATTTCCTGGAGCAATAGGTGCGTTAGATGGAACTCTTGTACATGCAGTCGTACCTGGTGATCAACAGACTCCTTACAGGGGAAGAGGAAAGGGTGAATGCTTTCAAAATGTCTTAGGAATCTGTAATTTTGATATGATATTCACGTTCGTGTGGGCTGGATGGGAGGGTATTGCACATGATTTATGTGTTTTGAAAGAATTTGCATTTAATCCGAGTTCCGGCTTTTATTTCCCCCCACCAGGTTTTTAACCTTTCCTTAAATTTGATGTAATTGTTTATCTAGTTTTTTATTTAATAGTTTCGATACTAACATTTGCAGACAAATATTACCTTTGCGATGCCGCATACACCAACACTCGTGGGTTTATGACTCCCTACCGTTATACGAGATATTGGTTAGCCGATTTTCGACGACAACGTGCATTGACTAAGGAAGAAAAGTTCAACCATGCTCACACACAACTCAGAAATGTGATTGAGCGCGCATATGGTGTTTTGAAGGCAAGATTCCCAATCCTAAAACAAATGGCCCCCTTTTCATTTCCAATACAAAGAGACATAGTGATTGCGTGTTTCGCCATCCATAACTTTATAAGGAAATGGAATATTCATGATCAGTTATTTGTGGTGTACAATGAGAACACTTTTTTTGGAGAAATGCAACAGGAGGAAAGTGATGGCCAGTCTGTTCACGACATGGAATGGGGCTCACAAGGCATTGAATATATGACTACTTTGTGTGACGAGATAGCTACTCAATTAATGTCAAATGCTTAAAACCAAAATTGTACGCGAGTTATTAATTTCTACTTGGATTAGTATGTTTTCAAGAAGGATTTATGTGTAATTTGGATTTTCTATGATGGTTTGTATTTTTTTTTTCTTTAATAATTATTCATTATTAGGAGTTATGACCAAACATATACATTATACTCAGCAAGAAATAATTAAGAATGGTAAAATCGTCATTGTACACAGTCATTCAGAGATCCAGCCAAACAGACTTAGGGGCTGTTTGGTAGCCTCTTAATGACCATTCAGATGCTACCTCTTAATGGTTTAAAACCTCTGAATGAATAAGAGGTAACCTTAAGTCTGAATGGTTAAGAGGTAACCTCTGAATGGTAAATCATCACATGCCATATTCTTCTACCTTCTCATTGGTAAAATTCTTAATGATTCCATTAAGAGGTAGCCTCTTAATGACCATTCAGAGGCTACCAAACAGCCCCTTAAACTGGTTCAGCACTTACTGGTTCAGACCTCTTACTGGTTCAGACCTCTTATTCTTTCAGCACTTATTCATTCAGAAGTTGCCAAACAACCCCTAAGTTGTCAATGAAAAACCTGACAAAAAACTATAAACCCTTAATACTTAACATACACTAGTGGTAAAAATATGAGAATTCATAATTGAGGTTAAAGTTGGACATCACTTATTTTTCGTCTATAGGTATTTAAAACACTGTTACTAGAGGCGCCATATGCGGCCATTTTCGAATTCTCGCGAAAAATATCACGCCAGAAAATCGCTTCTTTAAAAAACAATTGACCGTTGAACGGTCTTATTATAAAAAAAATTACTTTCTAAAAATCTCTATATAAATATAACCTTTTCACCTCGCTTTTAAAAAACCCATACTCTCTACTACCATCCACACTCTCTTTATTTTATAAAAAAAAGTCTAGTTTTTTTATACCATGTATCCCTAAAACCGCAGTTTTGTTCCTCCACGTTCTAGTGCGGACACAAACCAAACGACCAATCCTAGCCAACCCATTTCTCTGGTTCCCACTCGACCCACCCCCTACGGATCCGAGTTTGTCGATTACAATCAAAACCAATCCGGCTTCATGAACCTATTGAACCAACCCTCTCATGGGACCCAAATCTATACGGTTGGAACCCGAATCACAATATGGGAGGTTTCGAGTCGTCTCAAGCCATTACGCCAGCCCGACTTCGTCCCCAGATACACAAACGGAGTCGCAACCGGTAGAAGAGCACGCGCAAAAGAACAAACCCACATGCAACCATAAAAAGAAAGTAGTAACTGAGGCCCGAAGAAAAAAAACGTCCAACCATGGGATAATAAAGAGGTGTGCGCATTAACTCGAGCTTAGCTTGACGTATTGGAGGACCCCGAAATTGGTAATATTTTTTAGACTTTTTTTAAGGCTTTTGTTGTTAAAGTTAGTATTAATTTTTTTGTATCTTTCTTTAGCAAACAACCAAAATAAACATGTTTTTAGAGACAAATCGAAGAACTATTTTTCGGGATCTTGGGTAGGGGAGAACTACCGGCTACCGGACAATATCATGCAAGTGAACCGATATCAACAAAAATTGCACAAAATTTCAATCAGTTGGTACAACGAGTAAAAACGGATGGAAAGTGACGCGAACGACGAGGACATTATGCGGGCCGGCTTAATAGAATATCAAGTCGCTCAAGGGAATTTCCCGTACTTGAAGTGTTAGCAAATTCTTTTTAATAGCTCCAAATAGGCCAACGTCCCTACCACAGTAGGAACTTCTTCGGGTCATTCGACAAATAAAAGGTTGTCAAAGAGATCGAAAACCACCGAGTCAGTTGAACCCGAAACGCCAACGTCTGGCGCTCGAAACACCAACTTAAACGATGTTAATCCCTTATTCACGGGGGAGGAAGGGGTGGATGAACTGAGGGAGGAGATAACACGACCACAGGGTTGAAGAAGCGGTGCAATATCGAGGAGGTCGGAGTCATCGTCGGTGGATCTGACTTGACGAATGCATTTTGGAGATGTACCAACGCCTTCAAGACATACGCGACCCAGTGGCTCAATGTAAGCAAGAAAACCGGGAAGTGGTCGAGATTATGCAGGATAGACAATGGGAAAAAGACTTGGGAAGTGGTCGAGATTATGCGGTATAGACAATGGGAAAAAGACTTGGCGCTAAAACAAAAGGAGCGAATTGAAAAAGAAATTATAATCTTTGAGTTTTAGAGTGTTTTTTTAATTTTATTGTAATGTTTTTTTTTACTTCTTGTAATGATTTTTAATTTAATGAAATTGTTTTTTTTTTACTTTTTTAAGGGTGAAGGGAGTGGTTACCTAATGGAATAGGTAAACTCTCAATTCACCCAATCACATAGCGTCATGTCAATTATTTACCTAATGCTAAAAAACGTTGGCGGTAGTTTACCTAATAGGGTTTAGGTAAACTATTTAAAAAAAATGTGTGATTGGTTGAGAAGAAATGGACCCCACCACACACCCTCTCTCTCCCCCTTTCCCTCCCTTCACCGAATCGGTGAACCTTCACCGAAAACACCCCCCAAATCGGTAATCTTGATCGGTAAACAAAGCTGGTGTTGGTTACCGATCGGTGCCGAAGATGTTTACCAACTCCACACCGTTCATCCTAATGATTTTTATAAATTTAGAGATTAATTATAAAAAAAGTTAAAAATTAATAATTGAGTAATGATGGAATATTCGTGTTACAACTATACCATTAGGGTGGGGATCAAATAGGAAGTTTATTTTAGATAGTAAGCAATAGGATTATGACATGTGGCAAAATTTAAAATAAGGAGAAAGGGTATTTTAGTCAATCCAATCCTTTCTTGTTCCTTCTCTCCCCAGTAACTTCAAAACCTACCATTTTCAAAACTCACCGTCTTCAACCTTTTCTTCACTTACTATCTCAATAATCACTACATTATAGTGAGATTTTCGTCATCAATCAATGATTCAAACACCCGATCAACGTGTTCTTCAGCATTTTTTTTGAAGAAAACCCAGTTTAATTTCATTCAAAATCTCTTTTTTTCCCATGATTTTGAAGATAATCACTCGATCGGTTCGATTCGATCGCTGATAAGTGTTTCTATCATTCGAATTTCGTCAATTGTTGAAGAAATCGGCTTCGATCCATGTAAGAAATTCTTTAATTTCAATTTTACGATATGGGTTTTTGATTTAGTCATTGCGTTTTACGATCTTGGCGTGGGTTCGGGGGTAGCGCCCCTGGTAGCGGGGTCCAAGGGCCGGCAGCCTCTGGCGGGGTCCAAGGGGCAGAGCCCCTGGCTGGGGTTAACAGTTTTATTGCTTTAATAAAAATGCATGAGAAAATTTAATTTTATGTAAATTTGCCTATGGAAAACTGCATTCGTAGACAGTTTTATGTGATTGCGTTTTAGAACTGCATTCCTGGTTCAGACAATTCACAGACAAAACTATTGTCCTGGTTCAATGCGTTTTAGAGAGATCACTTTCTTTGGTGTTTTTAGGCCATTGAGTTTTAGAACTAAAACATTTTTATGTGTTTTCTGGCCATTGCGTTTTAGAAAAACACATTTTTGAAGTGTTTTTAGTCATTGCGTTTTAGGTAAAACACATTTTTAGGTATTTTTAGTCCATTGCGTTTTACAGAGAACACTTTCTATTGTTTTTTTAGGCCAATGCGTTTTAGAAATGAGACATTTTTAAGTGTTTTTTGGCCATTGTGTTTTATAAATAAGACATTTCTTTGTGTTTTTTGTGCATTGCGTTTTAGGTAAAACACTTTTTTATGTGTTTTCAGTCCATTGCGTTTTAGAAAACAGACATTTTAGTGTTTGCTGGCCATTGCGTTTTAGGAATAAGACATTTGTTTGTGTTTTTTGTGCATTGCGTTTTAGGTAAAACACTTTTTTATGTGTTTTCAGTCCATTGGGTTTTAGAAACTACACTTTCTTTTGTGTTTTTAGGCTATAGCGTTTTAGAATTAAGACATTTCTTTGTGTTTTCTTGCCATTGCGTTTTACAAATAAGACATTTTTTTGTGTTTTTTGTGCGTTGCGTTTTAGAAAAATGTCATTTTTAGGTTTTTTTTCCATTGCGTTTTACGCAACTGGGTTTTTTCCATTGCGTTTTACGCAACTGGGTTTTCAAAAAAAAAAATTCGAAAATATAGCAATAGTATACTCGTTTTAAAGATAAAAAAACACTCGTTTTTTTGTGCAAATTTTATAAAAAAAAATAATGTCGTATAAAGAGTTATTAACGTTTAAAAAATGGGGGGGAATTGGGGGAGAGAGAAACTATTGACTTGGATTGACTAAAATGCCCCTACACAAATCCATGCGCCTCCTTTTTTTTTTCCTTTAATTTCACTCATTTAATTTTAGCCCTTGATTAGATAAATGGATTGTCAAGATTACTTCCTAGGCTTCCTACCCAAATAAACTTCCTATTATATCCTAATCCTTGTGATATAACCCCTCATAAATTGCCTAATTGCACTTTTCTGCTACTTGCTACTTGTCGTGTAATCCCCACTAAAAGTTCTTATGGGGTCGTATGAATACATAAGGCGAAAGACCAATTGGTGGGGCGGCGGGGCATCCTAACGTTTACCTTTGTTTTCTTTTGGATATATATTAAAAAGAACTAATTGCCGTATGCTACATACTTTAGCATATGAAATTGACATGCCAAAAGTGAAGATAAAGTAGCGGATTTCTAACCCTCGATCCAACCCGAATATGTTGCTCATTGGTTGAATATCTCCCCAACTTTCATTCTACCCCTCCCCGGTTACTACCTCAGCAAAAAAGCGTCTACACAAATTAATTTATATGTTTAGGATTTTAAAATGAACAAATCACCTTTGCTTCACGAATTTTATTAGAGATTGAAATATGTCAAAAGAATTGAAATTTGAAAAACTGGATTTGGGCTAAAATTTACTAAAACGATTTAGGGTGGTCGGAGTGATAGCGGTGAGTGTGATCGGGGACCGGGTTTGCTGCATGGGGAATGATTCCGAGTGGTGGATCGGTGAGTGGGGAGTAGGTGAGAAGGGGTGTGGGCAGTGAGTATTCACCGAAGGTGACAGGGCCCGGGCCGTCCCCGAAAATGATAAAATACTTTTGGGCCCTGTGCGAAATAAAAAAATTGGACCCCTCCCATAATATAAACTCATCAATCATATATCAAAAACCACAATACGACTATATTTGTTATAACATAAACAAAACAAAAGTACCGTAGCAAAAAGAACTGAATATATGTAAACATACCCAAATTAGTTTGGCAATACGAACCTTTTCATATAGATAAAAATAACAGAACTAGATAGTGAGTTCTTTTAAGTTTATATTGTAAATGGTTAAATGAAAAATAAAAAACCTACGAGAAAACATGTAAAGTTTGTTACGTAAATGATTAAATGAGAAGAAAAAATGAATGAACTTGCAAATTTATAAAGGCCCAAATTTAGATGTGAAAAATCAAAATTAAAACTAAAAAACAAGCTTGGAAAGTTGCAATTGATGTGAGCATAATTCAAAATTAAAACTAAAAAATAAGCTTGCAAAGTTGCAATTAGTGTGAGCACATGGGACTTTTTCCCCCTACTGATAAAACAAGATAAAATCAGCCCCTTGAGACCCAAACAAAAACAAAACATCAATTAAAAATGAAAAAAAAAACATCAATTAGAAATGAAAAACAAAAAATGAATTAAAAATGGAAAAACCGACAGGGGGAATCGTTGAGCCAAAGGAGTAATATGTACAATTCTTCCTACAGTAAATTTATATATAAAATATATATTAACTTTTAAACAATTTTGGGCACCTAAATGTTTTGGGCCCTGTGCAATGGCACCTCTTGCACAGGCCCAAAGCCGACCTTGGAAGGTGAATAAGAAGCAATGGAGGAGAGAGAGATGAGAGAGGAGAGAGATAACCAATCAATTTTTTTTTTAATTGAGTGGGTGTTTAAACCATTCCTAGTGTTTGGGTATAAAATGGGGAGTGAAGGGGAGGAGTTGACATGGCATGAGATTATTGAGTAGAGAAAATTCAAACACCTTAAAATGATTGAATGCCACCCTTAAGATCTAAAGTAATTGAAATCTATCACATGGATTTGAATTTGTAATTCATTTGAGTGATAAAAAAAATTTAAATGAATTCAATCTATCACAATGACCGTGAGTCATTGGTCACCGCCCCCACTAACCCCAATGCACTACCACCAGTGTCACTCATGCACCTCTGCTACCACCACCAATGCCATCCCTGGTGCCAATGCATCCACCACCTACCACTCAGCACCGTTGTCGCGATGGCGGTGGTGGCATGGGGTTGGTGAAGTCAAGGGTGGCGACAATAGTGGTGGGAGGTGCTAGTGGAGGGGGTTGGTGAAGTCAAGGGTGGCGACAATGTTTAATTTATATACACTCAGACTCAAATTTAGGTTCTAATTCTGAATACAAGCCGAACAAAACGTATTAAGGCTATGGGGTATGGGGCTTGGGTTGGGGCGTGGGTTGGGGGAAAACGCCCAAGCCACCACCCCGGGTGGGCTTGGGTTGGGGCGTGGCCCTTGGGGCTTGGGTTTCAAGCTGGGCGTGGGGCGGTATGGACATGCTAGCTGGCTGCCTCCCATTCGCTCAACCCGCCATGTCATAGCGGCCTTTTCAAATTTTGAATTTTAAACTCAAACGGTTTGGGAGAAAACCAAACCGCCACCCGGGTCTCCCAACAACCCCTATAAAATGTAACCCCCAACCCACTGGTCCCCCCATCCCACGAACCCAACCCCACCGGCTACCCACTTCTCTCGAACCCGCTAACCCACTGCTCCCCCCATCCCACGAACCCAACCCCACCGGCTACCCACTTCTCTCGAACCCGCTAACCCACTGGTCCCCCCCCCCCTCCCACGAAGAACATGGCATCTTGGACTCACGAGGAAGAATTGACTCTCGTCATAAGCGTCGTTGACGCTATGAAGGGGCGGCCACCGGGCCAAACAAAATATTGGCAGGAAGCATTCGCAACCTACCGACATAACGTCGGTAACGACCGCCACAACCTCAACGCGTGCCAACACAAATGGCGCGAGCTACGGCCCAAGCTCGATCGTTTCAAGGCTTACTACGAAGCCGTTCCGAGCGGCGAGTTAAGCCACGAGGACCGGGTGGCGGTGGCAAACATAGAGTTTCGAGGCAAAGAGTGAAAGGCGTTCAACAAGATCGCCCTTTTTGAAATTTATCTAACGCTCTAGGTTTGTTATTTTGTAATTTTTAGAAATTATGTAATTTTTAGGATTATGTAATTTTTAAAATTTTAATGAAGTTGTAGGTTTTTTTTTATAAATGTTGTGTGAATTTTATAAATTTTTTGTATTTTTTTTTAACAATCTGCCACGCGGTGCACGCAACCCACGCCCCGCCATACTCCGCGGACACGTCACTAGGCGGTGGGGGCTCCCATTCCACGTGTCAACAAATGCCCCAACCCAAGCCTCACCATACCCCACGGCCTAAGATATAGAATTCCATGTAGCAAATGCCTTTTAAACATTCACGTACCAAACACATTAAAACCCTCTTTTTTTTCAAATTACTATCTGATAATAATAGAACGAAATGAACAGTGCCAGACTTCCTGGCACTCTCTTATTTGAACACATGGCTGTTTCTATTACAGCCACCAGTGTTTTAAGCCAGACCTTTTACATGACTCAGAGATTCACTTCAGCCTTTTACCCATCTCACCGCCTTCCCTCTTGAAAACCCCTCTTTGATTCTCAGGATCACAGGCAGAAGAGAGTACCGAAGCCGCCCCGCCAATGTAGATAGAAAGAGAAGAGACTGTCAGAGAGACAAAAAAACCCCGTCCAACCCTCCATCTCAGTCCTTCTTCGTGGTTTGTGGTGGCTGTCGGCGACGATGGCTAGGGTTCCGGCACACAACGGTGGTATTTACCGGTACAACATATGACCTGGGTTTTCTTTCATCGACAAGGTGGCTATCGGCGACGATGGCCAGGGTTCCGGCAATCCGGCGCACAACGGTGGTCTTTCCCGGTACAACAAATGACCTGGGTTTTCTTTCATCGACAGGATGGTTGGAGTCGATTCCGGTAGGTACCCAACTCCGATTTGCTTCTGTAGATCGTATACATGCAACATCTTTTTTTTTGTAGGCCAACTTAGATCTGGATCTCAACCCACCGTCAACTCATCATATGGATTCCTAGCTTGAAACCACCGCCATTTATCTAGCCTGCAATCACCACCACCATAACAGTCTAGCAGGAGGTTCTGATCTTGATTTGATAATATTCTAAGATTCATTCTGTATCTTTATTGTTATTCGGATTGAGTTTTGGACCATTAAAATCTTAAATAGTCGGGAACTTAGCTTGAGTTTGTCTGTTTATTTGTTTTGCTGTTTGCTTCTGTTAGCAATTTCAGTATAGGCCTTTCTTAGTTTAATTAAAATTGAGAGGGCTATATGATAACTATTGAAAATTATAAAGTAATTTTTGCTAGATACGTGTTTTCATTGTTAATTTGTTTGATGTATGCTATTTAAATTTGAATTTGATCATAAGAGTTGATTGTGTGTTTGCAGGATAGAAAATGACAGAAACACTTACTCCATGGAACTCTCCATGCATGATTCTTTCGTTGTTGGATGCAGCATGGTTTGTTATAACTTATAACTATGTTTTTGTTGTCGGTATTTGTCTTGAGAGTATTCACAACTACCCAATTATTGTTGTTTTTATGACATGGGGAGCAAGAGTGACTGTGGCTTGAATGTGTTGTCAGTTACAAATACTTGTGAGGTTTAAATTTACGGTTTTGTGTAAAATTAAGTGTTCACTAAATTGTTTAGTGACTGAGATGGTTGGTGTGCTTTGCTTTTTATAGGTTCATTGATTGTTTCGTGTGGTTTTTGTTTATTTTCCAAAACACAATAGCAAACACCTTGTAAGTTTCCTTATTAAATCTCACTGACATTAGTTTCAAAGATGTAACTCACTGGATTTGACATTTCAAATTTAGAAATTAGAATTTGTGATCTTTATTTTGAGTGTTCTTTATTGTTACTTTCTTTTGAGTGCAGGTGTGCAAGTATATCATACATGTTTGTTCCTTTAAACTCCAGCTCTATTGGTTTTCTATGCCAATTTCCAAAATCCTTTGTCTCGCAAACACTGACAAGTTTCGTCGGCGATGGATGTTCAGACTTCATAACTAGGTGCGATTCATGAGGTTAAAGGCAATGGCAGCAGAGCCAACTCTTGCGGCGCGGTTAAGATTTTGTCGCGAACCCTAACAGCGATGGTGGTGGCGTTTACACAAGCTTGAACGGTGGCGGCGACCACCACAACGGTTATTTTCTCTACTGCCGCACGGTTGTTTAAATTGATTGAATTCTTCTTCTCTTGGCAGGACTAGCTGGAAGGACTAAATTCAAGCATATAACTGGAAGTTTTTAAGGTAATACCATATTTTGAATTGGGGTTCTTGACATTATTAGGTCAGTCTAATGATAATTGTGACAACTATAAATTCGTACCAGTTAAAAATATCTCCTATATGAATTATCTTTTTTTTTTCCACTCAAATTTTAGATTTGTGATTTTTCATATTTACAGTTACATTTCCAAGATGATTAATGACGGCTTTTTTTTTTTTAATTTAGATTTGAGGGAGAGACTCGGTTATTTGCTTGCAAATGAGATGGTTCCGTAGGGCAATAGAAAAGTCGTATAGTGTAAAAAAATGGCATTTGAATTCTGGATATAGAGTTAAACAAAAATGTTCTAGCCAATCGGATATGGTTGAGATATGTGTGCCGCCTGCTATAGATCTTCATCATGAATGTTTTAACCATAAGAAGATAAGTTTTTTGCGGACATTCTTACTTGAATTCATATATGAACAACGATGCAATCTGATGTCCTTTTTCTGGTCATCTTCTTTACTGCCCAGAATGCTAGAGTCAGTCTTCGCTCGACCAATAGCTGTAGACAAGCAATACCAGAGTACAATTCCCGATAAAATAAATATCGTGTGTATGGACGTGGAAGGAGTTTACTATCGAAATACTCATATGTAAGATCACCTTTTCCAGTTTTAAAATTTTAATCTAATGTGTTCATTGTTTGAGTATTTCCTAACTGCCTCAGATTTTTATATTTTTGTATCAGCCTTGCAGCGTAAGTGTCGTTCATGCTGGAAGAGAGGCAAATCCCACCTAAATGGGATTAACATATTGGTTCCAAAGCAAAAAAAGTGAAAAAGTCATCATTAAAGTGAGATTCGATGTTACTGCTCAAAAAATGGTTTGTCCCTCCTGATTCTACTTTGAATAAAGTATGTTATATATGTTACTACTATTTTTAACAAGTAGTTGTAGATTATAAAATTTAGTTATATTAGGGCTGCTTTGACTAAATTGTGAACTGTTTTCAGACCGGTAATGGACCGCTATTGCAACAAATCAGAACCGATGCAAACCGGATTCCCGCCGACACCGCATCTCTGGTTTTCTTCCCAGGCGCCAAGTCTTGGTTCACTAGGCTTGCCACCGTACTACCACTAAAGCCGAAGCTTTCAGAAATGACCATTAGTATGCTATATTGAAACGTGTAATGCAGCTACACAATTTATGTCTTGCAACGAAAAGTATGATTGTAACAAAAGTAGTTGCAAATCCACGTTGTCTAACAAAGTTTATAGAATTTGGTTTAGCGCGCCGCAACGCACGTGGGGTTAAAACCTAGTTATTATTATTATTATTAATGAATAGTATTTTTGATATTATAATAAAATACATGTACAGTTCTATTCGGTATCGGTACAAAAAGGTCAAAACCGGTATCAGTCTTGTATAGAAAAAACGTCAAAAGTCGGTACCGAATTAATATTTGAAATCTTTTAGTTCGTACAAGAAGGTAAAAACCGGTATCAGCCTAGTATAGAAAACGCCAAAAAGTCGGTACCGAATTGATATTGGAAATCTTTTAGTTCGGGAATTTTGGTACTGCTACCCGGTACCATTTGCTCATCCTTGATCACGGGTACTGTAGATTTTCTTCAACTTTTAATGATTTCTTTTTTTTAGTTTCAAGAGTAGGGATGAGCTCGGTGCTAACCGATACCAAATCGATACTGGTACCAAAAATACCGGTTACGGTACCGGTATATGAAGGTAAAAATCGGTACCAGGAACGCCAAAAGTCGGTACCGAATTGGTACTTAACATCTTTCGGTTCGGGAAATTCGGTACCTGTACCGGTACCCGGTACTGTTTGCTTATCTTTGACTACGGATTTCATACGAACAACATCATTATCATACAACTTATTTATTGATTTTCTTTCGGTTATCTTTTAGTGTTTTTTCTACATTTTCTTTTTATCTTGTCAACGGTTACGTGTGCAACGCGCTCGTAGTGATTTCAAAACACATGTAAACACATACTATATAATAAAAGAAGTTCGCCGCAACACGGCGATGGTGATAAACCTAGTTTGAATAACTGATGAATTTCGAAGGGCGATGTATGGGTAAATAGATTAATGGCATTCAATCCTGGCTTCTCAGTTACCCTCTTTGGTCATTAAACTAATGCTTAAGTTACCATACTGCCCCTACAGGTGTCTTAAATTAATGTTTACTGCCTATTTTACCCTCAAAATTCTAGTACAATTCCTTTGTACATATTGCTTCAAAATATGTACGCCATGTAAAATTACATCTCGGTACATCACTTTTCCTTAATTATGTCTATTACGAACCACAAGTGATATTCAATACATGAATTTATGTAAGTTTCGTATATTTCTATTGTGTACCTCAACAACGGGATCAAAGGAAGATAAAAGAATTTGAACTTTTACACATCCATTTTCATCGTAAAATTCTAAATCTCTACTACATCAATTTACATTGAAAGTCAACTGAAGTCTACTAAGATAAAGAATGAACAGACAGATTTGACAAGATCCTCAAAACGTTTCAACTCTTTAACACACTCTGAAACTCTCAAATTGATTTGATACTTTGAAAACATATTGTAGACAAAAAAACATATCACAACCTCCTTCCTCTTCTCCCACTCTTTCGACGAGTGCTATATGTTGGAATTGGTGTCCACGTCCTTTGTCATCATCAAAACATACAACTTACTTATCAACTACTCCTTAAACATAAATAAAAGTTCTTCAAAGAGCAAAAATAACAAATACAAAAATTCGTATATAAAAAAATAAAGAATATAAGCATACCAATGTGACCAATCTTCATGCTAGAACGGGCAAGATCTCTGAGGGTAAACTATGCACCTGGACCGGGTGTCTTTGTCTTGTTACCTCCAGTTGCCCATAGTTTTATGTGGAGGGCATTGATTCCAAGCTTCAGTTGTTACAATAGAAATTTGTTAGTTGTAATGTATCAAACAAAAACAAACTGCTATGATTACCATATAGCAAGACACTAAAAGAAATAAGTAAAAACCTTGCATCTTGTTGAATTGTGTACCTCAACAACGGGATCAAAGGAAGATAAAAGAATTTGAACTTTTACACATCCATTTTCATCGTAAAATTCTAAATCTCTACTACATCAACTTACATTGAAAGTCAACTGAAGTCTACTAAGATAAAGAATGAACAGACAGATTTGACAAGATCCTCAAAACGTTTCAACTCTTTAACACACTCTGAAACTCTCAAATTGATTTGATACTTTGAAAACATATTGTAGACAAAAAAACATATCACAACCTCCTTCCTCTTCTCCCACTCTTTCGACGAGTGCTATATGTTGGAATTGGTGTCCACGTCCTTTGTCATCATCAAAACATACAACTTACTTATCAACTACTCCTTAAACATAAATAAAAGTTCTTCAAAGAGCAAAAATAACAAATACAAAAATTCGTATATAAAAAAATAAAGAATATAAGCATACCAATGTGACCAATCTTCATGCTAGAACGGGCAAGATCTCTGAGGGTAAACTATGCACCTGGACCGGGTGTCTTTGTCTTGTTACCTCCAGTTGCCCATAGTTTTATGTGGAGGGCATTGATTCCAAGCTTCAGTTGTTACAATAGAAATTTGTTAGTTGTAATGTATCAAACAAAAACAAACTGCTATGATTACCATATAGCAAGACACTAAAAGAAATAAGTAAAAACCTTGCATCTTGTTGAATTGTGTACCTCAACAACGGGATCAAAGGAAGATAAAAGAATTTGAACTTTTACACATCCATTTTCATCGTAAAATTCTAAATCTCTACTACATCAACTTACATTGAAAGTCAACTGAAGTCTACTAAGATAAAGAATGAACAGACAGATTTGACAAGATCCTCAAAACGTTTCAACTCTTTAACACACTCTGAAACTCTCAAATTGATTCGATACTTTGAAAACATATTGTAGACAAAAAAACATATCACAACCTCCTTCCTCTTCTCCCACTCTTTCGACGAGTGCTATATGTTGGAATTGGTGTCCACGTCCTTTGTCATCATCAAAACATACAACTTACTTATCAACTACTCCTTAAACATAAATAAAAGTTCTTCAAAGAGCAAAAATAACAAATACAAAAATTCGTATATAAAAAAATAAAGAATATAAGCATACCAATGTGACCAATCTTCATGCCAGAACGGGCAAGATCTCTGAGGGTAAACTGTGCACCTGGACCGGGTGTCTTTGTCTTGTTACCTCCAGTTGCCCATAGTTTTATGTGGAGGGCATTGATTCCAAGCTTCAGTTGTTACAACAGAAATTTGTTAGTTGTAATGTATCAAACAAAAACAAACTGCTATGATTACCATATAGCAAGACACTAAAAGAAATAAGTAAAAACCTTGCATCTTGTTGAAACATCTTGTGCAGCAAGCATAGCTGCTTATGGAGACGACTCATCTCTATCAGCCTTTACCTTCATTCCACCTAATGAAAAAAATTAAAGGATAGTAGATAAAGATTAAGATATGAAAACTATAAACCAAACACTCAATAGCATTTGAATTACAGTAAATATCTTGTGGAAAAAATATTAAAACTACAAACTACTAACCACTTTCGAAAACAAAAAGCCTAGACAAATAAACTTAATTCATGTTCTCTTTGCAATGGATCAGAAAAACAAGGTGCATGTAATTATATCTCCCAGTATGAACAAAATAAAACATTGCTCGCAAAAAAATTGAACATACAACACATGTTCCTAGCGGAATATATATTATATACACATGAGTGTTTTTAGCATTTACTTAAGGGTTTTAACTTCAATATCAGTAACGGCTTTTGGTTTGTATATAGATTAGTGCAAGGCTAAACCCTTCAAATACTGATAGTTAATTTCCTCATCAATTCAATAAATGATGGCCTTGATGATCATTACTTATTAGTACACATAACTTTTTGAATTATTTTTATTTAAAAAAGTGCCAAAATCCCTAAAATGCCCTTAAAGTATCTTAAATTTTTTGGACAATGTGCAAGTTTACCCTCTCTAAAATAGTTTGGCTCTCTTGTACATGTTGCTTCAAAATATGTACACAATGTAAAATTACTATAAGGGTAGAAAACCTATTTATAGTCCATATAAATCTATTTATTATATTTATACATACTATTAAATCATGAAAATCCCAAATCTTGCATGTCTAACTTTTAATTTAATCAATTAATTTCTTTAATTATTATAAAAGTTTTATTTAATTCCTTAATTTAATTCAATTAATGGAAAACATAAGTGGGCATGGATTCCATGAATGAAATGTCTAGATTGCCCTCAAAGTGTCTTAAAACTTTGAAGAATGTCCAAGTTTTCCCCCTCTAAAATGGCTTGCTTCATTTGTACATGGTGCTACAAGATTTGTACCTAGGCAAAATTACGAAAAGGGTAGAAAACCCACTTCTCTTAATATAGTATTATAGATATAGATATATATATATATATAGTGTGAGGTTCATTGGGGAACACCAAAAAAGTGGGGAACAGTGGGGAACCGACTCAAACGAACTCCGATTGGACTCATTCCAGCGGCGTTGGAACCGTCTCGTCGAACCCTAACTAGGATCTCTTAACCCTAAATCATAACCCCTAAACCCTAAATATATTAGGGTTTGGCTTTTAGGGTTTAGCTTTAGGGTTTAGCCTTAGGGTTTAGCCTTAGGGTTTAGCCTTAGGGTTTAGAGATTAGCTTTAGGGTTTAGCTTTAGGGTTTAGCTATAGGGTTTAGCTTTAGGTTTAACCTTTAGGGTTTAGTTTTTAGGGTTTATACTTTAGATTTTACGGTTTAGCTTAGGTTTTAGCCTTATTTTTTAGCTTTAGGGTTTAGAGTTTAAGAGTTAGGATTTAGAGTTTAGGGTTAAGATATCTTAGTTAGGGTTCGACGATCCGGTTCCAACCACGCTGTAATGAGTCCAATCGGAGTTCGTTTGAGCCGGTTCCCCGCTGTTCCCCACTTTTTTAGTGTTCCCCAATGAGCATTCCCATATATATATATATATATATATTACCTTTACCTATAAATTAAAATTACAACGGAATGAACAGTAACATCAATAAGAATGAATAGTAGATGAGCAAATGGTATCGGGTACCGGTATCGGTACCAAATTTATCAAACCGGTGATTCGGTACCGGTTCGGCACTGGTATTCACCGGTTTTTACCCTCGGGTACCGGTACCGATACCAACTTTACCAAACCGGTGTATTTTCGGTACCGGTTCGGCACCGGTATTCACCGGTTTTTACCCTCAAATACCGGTGTCGTACCAGTACCGACCGGTACCGAATCATACCGTACCAGCTATATTCGGTACCGATACCCACTTTTGAGGATTTCGGTAACAGTATTTTTGGTAACGGTTGTTACCGAGCTTATAAAATCTTGTAGCAACGCAGCAATGCAAGTAATTGCACCGTTTAGATTACTTTTCATACACACAGTAAGTAAACAATATTTCGTTTAAATGAGGTTTTATATAGACAATAACTTATTTTGCTTTCTTTTTTGTCTTTTTCTGTCATGAATTAATTATAGCATGTAAATAAACTTGGATATTTAGAATATTGATGAGCAAATCGTATCAAATCCTGTAATTAAACTGGTATCGTATCGGTACCAATTTTACTATAGCAAATCATTTTCGGTACCAATTTGTTACCCACCTTTTGGCGTTTTCAGAATCGTTACTTTCGGTTCGACACCGGTCTAGCACGATACCTGTATTTATTGATTTTTATCTTCAAATACCATACCGTATTGTACCGAGCATTTTCGGTGCCAATACCTAATTTCGATGATTATCCGGATCGGTACTTTCGGTGCCATTACAGGTACCGAGCTCATCCATATTTTAACGTGTTAGCACCGTAATAACTGAACTGAAAACAACCGAATTTCCAACGTGTAGGACGTGTGGGTCTATTATTATATATTAGGTTATTTAAAATCGTTTTTTTAGGACGGAATGACTATCCTTACCACGTCATTTTTATTTATGTTTTGATATTCGGTATATGCTTGTCGTTGCTGACACGCCTTTTATAGTCATTGAGTCCCTGCCGCAACGCGCGAGCGGAAAATCAACTAGTTATATATTAAAAATACAAGTTAACTACTCCGTATTTTTATTGTATATATGCATGTTTTTTTCATAATTAGACATAATTGGGCATTTGGTAAAGTGGTTAGTCTACCCTATTTCCTACATATACAAAAGGAAGTTAGGGGAATAGTTCCCTATTTGACCATCCGTTTTATTATTTTATATTTCCTACGTATACAAAAGGAAGTTAGGGGAATAGTGCCACACAGCTGTGTGACACTTTCCTATTTGACCATCCGTTTTATTATTTTATATTCTTTTTGAAATTACTGTTTCGTCCTTAATTTAAAATAAAATTACGTTTTCGCCCCCACTTCAAAATAAAATTACGTTTTTGTCACTCACTCAAAATTACGATTTTGCCCTCGATTCAAAATTATGATTTTCTCCCCAGATTACAATTACAATTTTGGCCCCAGTTCAAAATAATTTTTTGCTTTTGCCCCAAACTAAAAATGACGATTTTGCATTTTCGCCCCTTTCAAAAATTATGATTTCGCCTTAAGTTTAAAATTATGTTTTTGTCTGGTTCAAAATAAAAGTATGCTTTTGCCCCCCAATTCAAATTACGATTTTGCACTCATTTCAGAATTTTGATTTTGCCCGAGTTCAAATTAAAAATATAGTTTTGTCCCCAGCTTAAAATTACGATTTTATCATTAGTGCATAGTTATATTACGATTTTGTCTCTGGTTCAAATTTATAGTATTGTCATCACTTTAACTTTTGGCAAATTACGATTTTGCCAAAGTCAACAAATACAACTTTGCCATCAGTTCAAATTACAGTATTGCTATCGTTTTAGTTTTTTTTTAGCAAAACTATAAAAGTGTTTTTTTAATTTGTTGACTCGATTAAAATTTTTTTTTTGTGTCAATGAACTGCCCAACACTCGCTCATTAGTCCTGAAAAATTACAGTTTTGCCCTGAGCCAAAAATTACGGTCTCATCATCGTCTTAGTTTTTTTCCTAGCAAAACTATAGTAGTGTTTTTTTAGTTGAATGAGAATTATTCAGCTATCGTCCCACAACGCGGGCGGGGCATCAACTACTTTAAACACAAAAGGCGCCAGTTCGAACCCTACTGTCTCTTTGTTCGAACCCTACTGTCTCTTTTTCACTTCCCTTTTTTTTAGGCCGCCGCCCCTGGTGGCAGAGGTCTTCACACTTGCGTGGTGGCTCTCCCTGCTCTCAACGCGTGAGCTAGTGGTAAAGTGGTTGGGGTTCTACATGTTTTCTTGGCAGACAAAGGTTAGAATTCTTCCTTTCTTTTTTTTCCTTAATGCCTTTTTTTGAGTGGTTTACACCTGTTGAATTGGGGAAGGTTCTGCCTATCCATTTTTGCCTGAATTGTGCATTGATCTCGATAGAAAGGTGAGACCTGGCCGGTGACCCTCCGGTCACCTCATGACGACGACGAGAGTTTTTTTCAGTTTTTGAGTAGCAGACCAACAATCAACGCCGTGAAGGGAAGCCGTTGCCATGGTTCCGGCAGCGGCGATGGGAGTTGATAGCAATATCGATCCAATAAAAACACCACAATTTAAAATTGTTATCCGTTATTACAATCGGGTCAGAGATAGCCACATGGTTCGAGTTTGATAAACCGGTCGACAACAACTTGGGTTAATCGGGTCAGACCGGGGACCCATATTGGTTTTGAAACGGATCATGCAAAGTCATGCACAACCCACGTCCACATATCACCGGTTCAAATCAAACGATAAAAGAAAAGATAGAACTACGACTCATTTGGATACAGATTCACCACCAAACGAAACCGCAGGGCTGCGATTTCCAACCGAAGATACAGATACACCACTACGGTTAAAGAATCGTGTCTAAGTTCACCACCCAACACGCCACGGTTGAGCTAGCATAGACCATTAATTAACCCACACACATGAGATAATTAATACAAAGATTTTCATTCTAAAACTCACTGCTTCATTGATCAGTTGCCAAGATACATAAAGGGAAAATAGAAAACTACCACTAACTATTTCCTAACTTTAAGGAAAGTGAAAATGAAGGTACTGCTACAAATGCATAAAGTACTACTAGATGAAGTATACTAAATTAACTACTCAATACATGGAAGCAAATTAGAAAATGATATGTGGACGTGGGTTGTGCATGACTTTGCATGATCCGTTTCAAAACCAATATGGGTCCCCGGTCTGACCCGATTAACCCAAGTTGTTGTCGACCGGTTTATCAAACTCGAACCATGTGGCTATCTCTGACCCGATTGTAATAACGGATAACAATTTTAAATTGTGGTGTTTTTATCGGATCGATATTGCTATCAGGAGTGTTCAAGATTCGTAAGATTCCTCTCTTTCTTAAAATCCACTGTTGTTATCTGAAGCATTTATGTGTTTTTTTATGGTGATATTTAGCTTAGAATATATGTACTTGATAATTATTATTGAATTTTGTTTGATTTAAAAGAAATCTTGAACTTTTGGTGTTCTTGATTAAATTGGGGTTTGATTCATCACTCAAATTTCTTGCTAACCCGGTTTAAAAAAAGGGTTTGCTTGGAACATTGTTAAATTTGCCAAAAAAAAAAAAAAACTATGTAAGATAATTAGAATGCAAAAAATGGTTGTTTGTAAACATATAAACCTTAGAAAATAAAATAGATACCTATTGTTTGGAAATGAAAATTCACATGCTAATGGGCAAAAATTTGATGAACTATCATTAAATTAATGTGAATGATACAAGTATGTTGTTTTATAATCTATAGTAGTGGTTTCAATAGCCGATTTGGGGGTTGAACCGTAGCTCTGCTCACCCTTGGTGATTTCGCAAGAGGCGGCGATTGTTGGCGCCAGAGCCACTGCTGTCTCGATTCGAATCCAAGGCGCGACCACACCGTCGGAACCACACATTTCTGTTTTTTCCTTTGATTTAAGCATGATCAGAGTTGTTCCATATCTTCAAAGTGACTTAAAAATCGAACCAATAAACTCGAAATACATTTATCTTTTGGGGTAAAATATATGTTTCAGTATTTGTTATCTATTGTCTTCACTTTGTTCGTTGCAACTTACCTTTGATTATTGTGTTAGGCCTTGCAGAACCAACAAATTAATAAACTGATTTTTAACAACAAATACATAGTTACACACACCTTTTTAATACCCCCATGTCCTAGAAGAGACTTGAACCCAAAACCTCTTGGTTGTCTCGCCACTTAGATACCCATCCACATGCATGTTGGTAATATTTTGAAAAAGTTGTTACTTATATAAAAGCTTGCTTACTTTCAATGAAAAAAACATAACGATGGAGAGCAATATAGCAATAGAGCCAACCACGACTTGTACTTGTAGGAGATTTGGTAAATGATTTATCCGGTACTTTCTAGCTGAAATTTGTGTTAATATTTATGATTAGTTACATTATTGAACTTTTGATACCTTTAAGAATGGTAGTAGATGGTGGGTTGATTGTACTTGAAATCAGGTTTTAATTGGATACATTTTTTTAGTGTCGTTCTTTGAGGGGTCTTAGATTATTAATAAGTAATTAATCCTTGACATTTGTACTGCAATTTGAAGTTTGAGCACAGTTAATTAAGCTATCAGATATCAAATAGCCTTTGACCAGCGTCACTAAATGATTCAAGATTCTTAAAGTTTACCTGCAATTTATCTTATCCTCTTTACTAATATGCTATTGTTGGGATCCTATTAGTTATAGTAAACGGCTTCTCATGGTTACAAACAGGAATGATTGCCAGATAATGTGATTCAATGGCTTACTGTTGAAGATCAAAGACATTTGAATTTAACACCGAAATGCTAGCTTAATTACCTCACGCTTTCCATTTGCAACTACTAGGGATATACCAACTCTGGTGTGCCATCCTTTGGTGTAGACTTTCTGATTGGAGATAACTCACTGTTGTATGCCTGAATCTCCGGATCTCTTGATTATCTCTTGATTTTTCTGTAACTCAAGCAAAAAATGAGGGTAACTGAAAAGATTCTTGAATATACGTCGGTCGGAATTCAGATAGATCAGGCTAGACGATATTCATAATGTTATGGCTTTTCATGGTGATCCTCCACGTGGTCAGCATAAGTTTGTTCTGATCCAGGGCAGGGTTGTCTGTGCTCTAGACCTGGTATGTATCACAATCTCAATGTTTTGTTACATTTGGATTTGTGATTTAGAAGTAAAACTGATCGGCACAACTTTGGTGATCAAATAGGCATTAGATTTTTACAATATGCTGGAGATACTAAAATCCAAGCAAAGTATTAAGAACACCATCATAAAGCATATTGGAAGAGATACAATACACCATGTATAAGTGAATGTCCAGATGTCTTTATTTTTCTGTAAGTCAAGTAAAAAGTGGAGTATACTTTTGGATGAAGTCTGTGTTTTGATTAGTTAGTTACTGTTTCATCGTGTACTGCTACCCGATACCGTTTGCTTATCCCTGATCACGGGTACCAAACGAACAACAGTATTGTGCAACTTTTTTTGTTGATTTTCTTCAACTTTTAATGATTTCTTTTTTTTTTTAGTTTCAGAGATAGGGATGAGCTTGGTGCCAACCGATACCAAATTAGTGCTGGTACCTAAAATACCGGTTACAATACCAATATATGAAGGTGAAAACCGGTAGAACCGGTACCATGAACGTCAAAAGTCGGTATTGAATTGGTACTTAAGATCTTTCGGTTCGAGAATTTGGGTAACGGTACTCAATACCATTTGCTCATCTCTAACCAAGGGTTTCAAATGAACAACATCATTAACATATAACTTTTTTGGTTGATTTTCTTTCGGTTATCTTTTAGTGTTTTTTTCTATATTTTCTTTTTATTCTTGTCAGCGGCGCTCATAGTGATTTTAAAACACATGTAAACACAAACTAAATAAGAAAAGAAGTTCGCCGTAACACGGCGATTGTTAAATACAGGGCCGGCCCTGAGAATTCATGTACCCTGTTCGAGCTCGAAAAACGTGCCCTTAGGTTTTAACTAAATAAAAAATTTAAACTAGTTTTTTCATACAACTTTGAACGGTTGACAAAAATATAGCATTCGATAAACGCCTAAATAATGTTTGACAACAACATAAATGAACTGAAATCCGAAATCGACATAAGTTAACTAAATAAATGTTAAATGAATTCGACATATATAATTGAAATCGAAAAGATGAAAATCAATCCTGCTGTGAATAAATGAATTCGACATATAACTGAATAAATGAATTCCATATGTTCGACAATCGACAACAACATAAACGATAAAACGAAGGCTGTGCGTACTGCACTACTGCTGACCTGCTTGCTGTGACTGAAATCGAAGGCTTGCTGATGGTGAATGATGATCGCCGATCGGCTGTGCAACTGGCCCAGTTCCGACGTTTCTGTTCTTCCTCAATCCTCAGTTCCGACGTTTCTTTTCCTGAATCCTGATTGCCGCCCACTGCTAGACTTTATTTTTTTAATTAGTTTTTAGATAATATTTGGGTATTGGGCTCACTAACCTAATAAGCTAAATAGTTTAAACAATAGGATTTTTTTAAGTGGGCCTATGTTAATATTTTTTTGGTTATACCCTATTAAAAAAAAAAAATTCTACATATATAATATCGGATTTTTTTTAAAATTACGGGCCCTACGAAATCACGGGCCCTGTTCGGTTGTCCTCCCCGCCCTTCTTAAGGGCCGGCTCTGGTTAAATACCTAGTTTCAAAAGAAAAGTGTAAAGGAATTTGGATAGTTACAAGGAATAGATGTGGCAAGTTGAATTAAATTCAACAATCAAAAGTATATCCGAAAAAACACACGCAAACACGCGTCAATTATCTTGTTCTGTTCATAAACAACATCCTATCCACAAAGTCAAACGTAACGTTTTGACAATTCTGCATCTCAAAAGTCAAACCTATGTTCACCCTACCCTTATAAATATTACGTACACAACTTGTAACATAACCATCCAAAAACATTCATATCAACTAGCTTACCATCTTCACAAACCAGCAGCAAAAAATATATACATATGGAAGGATTGATACCATTTGTGATGCATGCCATGAAGAAACACAAACCTCACAACAGCTACCGCTCCCTCTCCGCCCGCTACCATCTCCTGGAGGGGTCTGTGGCGGCAGAGGGTTCGTCACACCGCCGCACCAGGTCCGAGTTTCAGCCGCCCACAACCGATTACTTACAACAACGATCAGGGTTCGGTTATTATACCCAGCCTATGAACTTCAAAAAAGATTCCACCTCTTCAACACTAAACACATTTCATGCTTCAAATATAAATAGAAACTGAGGAAAATGCAAGTAGTTTAATTTTTTTAATTTAGATTTCAGGAAAAAAAAAAAAGAATTCTTTGATTGTTTTGTAATTGTGTGATATGGTTGTTTAATTCTACAAGTATGTACAAAAAGTGCTACAATTGCCGTTCGAAAAAAAAATGTACAAAAATTGCTACATATTAAATAAATTGTGTTTATGTTAAAAGTTGGTTTATCTACCTCCTTTATTACAAGCATGAAACTCATGCGCTCTAGCGTGTTTTAATGTTCTTTTTGCATTTAAATGGATACAATACTGCCAGAGCCGGCCCAACAAGGATAAGACACTAGGCCCAAGCTTAGGGCCATCAATATTGAAGAGCCACAAATTTTCGGTATGTTTTATACATAAGAGCCCTATATATGTAGATACTAATACTTGAAATATCCTAGGCCCAATATTATATATGCGATAACTCTTAAGACGCTAAACAAGATCCATGAATATTGAAAAAAAACATGTTATATATGTTGTACGTGTAGCCTGTTATATATGGGACACGTGCAAAATTGGTTAATTGAAATTCAAGTAATTTGTTGTTAGCACACTGGTAGACATAAATTATCCAATATTTTTCTAACAATTATACATTTTATCTTACATAATTAAACTTTTATGTTATGTAAGAAACATTTTAAGGTCTACAGATTTGACTAGCATCGTATACCACCCTAATATCCATGAAGCACACATTATTGCTTTTAAAATTCTGTCATGCATTCCATGTTATTCAATTCTAACATGATTATCAGATTGTTTTTTCTTTATTATTTGAATTTTTAATTAAATGTTATCTTCAATCAATATTCAATATGTGTTTATGTAAACTTTTTAAATATTTAAAATGCTAATACTTGTAAATTTTAAAATGATATATGCAATTGTTTTGGTATATTTATAGCCATAACCAACTCTAAAAAAATTATTTAAATGATAAAGCAATAATCACATTCCAAAAAAAAAAAATATAATTTGAAAGGTATAGTAATTTTCGACAATTTGAATTTCAAATCATTAACTTGAAATAAAAGTATTAAAAATTCATAATTAAGGCAACCATTTAAGTTCTTTGTTTCTGCTTTTTGACATGATTTCTTGATATTTATCATCTTTAGTATCCACGAATAACTTTATTTTAATAATACAGATTGTTTGTTTATATAACATGTTTTTTAAGTACTCTTTTTAGAGGGTCGTTTTCTGTATCATTAATTATTTTGTAGTACATAATTTTTTACAAATTTCGTTACCCATTTTAATGAAATATTAAATGATAAATTATTGTATAAATGATTCCATGTATCTAATCTTATAAGTAATTAAATAAATTTTAAAAATAAGTGTGTAAATATTAATAAAGATTTATATCATACCAAATTTAAAAGAAAAATAAGTGTAGCAATTACTTTTGTTCCACATATGGCTGGAGTAATTTTGTGTATGAACTTAAGTTGACGAGTTAAATGCCATTTTAGGCCCTGTGCTTTGGGCCATTTTGCCATTTTAGTCGAAAGGTTTCATTTTTCTCCTCTGGGTCCAAAAAGATTTTACCTTTGCCATTTTAATCCACTAGGTTAACTTCATCTATTTTTTTCTATTAACCAGAAGGGCAATTCGGTCATTTTATATGTAATTCTGTTAACTAGAAAGGCAATTCGGCAATATAAAATGACCAAATCACCCTTCTCATTAACAGAAATACTGGATGAAGTTAACCCAGTGGACTGAAATGGAAACAATGAAACCTTTTTGGACCCACAGGCAAAAAATGAAACATTTGGACTACACCGGCAAAATGGTCCAAACCACAGGAAGTAAAATGGCATTTAACTCTAAGTTAACCTTTGGTGATACTCTCTATTTCCAAATACAAAATCAGACATTTTTTTAAAACGACAATTTTTATTAAAGATGATTGTAAAGTATTATTGAGGAAATCAACCTCAGATGCCATTGATCTTTAAGATGCTTATAACCCGTACAACTTCACTGACCTTCCTAATGATTCAAAGTATCATGTTTTTGAAAGTTGTACAGTTGATACCTTGGTAAATAACTCTATTAGATTAATATTTTTTGTAATGTTTTTATTAACTTTTTAACAATTTACATTCTAATGTTACTAACGATTTGTTCTTATTTTGTAGTGGCTACCCGAACACATCGGAATTTTCGCTGATTTACACAATAATTCCAAAATAATTATAAAGATGATTGATGGAACTAAATGGGAATTGAAAATATCTACAGAAAAAGGGCTTTCGAAAATTAAATTTTTATAATCTATTAAGAGTTAAATGTCATTTTAGTCCCTGTGTTTTGGGCCATTTTCCCAGTTTAGTCCAAAGGTTTCATTTTTCATCTATGGGCCAAAAAGGTTTCATCGTTGCCATTTTAGTCCACTGGGTTAATTTCATCAATTATTTATGTTAATTAGAAGGGCAATTCGGTCATTTTATATGGCCGAATTGCCATTCTAGTTAGCATATTTACATATAAATGACCGAATTGCCCTTCTTGTTAACAGAAAAAATGGATGAAGTTAACTCAGTGGACTAAAATGGCAATGATGAAACCTTTTTAAACCCAGAGGCAAAAAATGAAACATTTGGACTAAACTGGTAAAATGACCCAAACCACAGGGACTAAAATGGCATTTAACTCATTTATTTATAATGTACTACACTTTGTAATTTACTTATAATATACTACATTTGTTTTTTTTTTATTTTTCATATCTACATTTATTAACTGTTGTTTGTTATAGGTATAATGCTATAGTTGGAATGATTTGATAAAACTGGGGGAGTTCCATGGGGCAAGATGGGTATTTTCAAATGGTCAACGAGCCAAGGAAAACTTTTACTTGAAATAGATCAGGACCTGTAATGTTTTATAAGATCGTGTTTATCAAAACCTTCTTTGCATAACATTGTTTTATTATATTCAGTATTGTATGTTTATTTGTTGGTTGAAATATTTGAACATCATCATTTGTCTTTTTTTTATTATAAGTCATTAGTACGATTTTAATATTATGCTACATCTTCAAAAACTCATGTTTTAGTTATACTAAAAACTTTAAAAATCGTTTTATAGATAATTTATTGTATTATTATTTAAAATACGATGGATTATAAAAAACTTTCTCAAGGTTGATGATATGAAACATCCAAGCCAATGGTTTCAAAAAATAATATGAAACATCCAACCCGATGGTTTTTAAAAAAATAATATTATATTATCTTTTGGGATAATTAAATTATATTATTTGTTGGATTTTTTTATGAGACAAAAGAAGTTGACTTGGAGCGTAAATCAAATGAACTATTTTCAAAGTAGGGTTTAGGAGGATTAGATCAGGAGCGGATGTATTTGTTAGAAGGGGTAACCTTCGTCGTTTCTTAACGCTCTTGTTAAAGAGATTAACATTCTCAGTTTTAATACTCTATATTATCATTTATCTTTCTTTAACAGTTACTCTCTTTTGTTGCAAGGATTGGGCCTTCTTTCTTGTCTTTTACGATGTGGGCTTTGGCCTTCTTGTTGGACTGGTACTTGGGCTGTGGACCATCTCTAAAGGCTGCAAAAAAGGAGCTGCTAGGTTATCTTAATATCATATGTAATATGTTTGTTGCCTTGTTGGTGGGTGTCGTACATAGCCAGACAAAATCTGCCCACCCTTTACAAAAAAGTGATTTACTTTCTCATTCTCATATGTTATTCGTGAGAGTGTAAGTGTTCTGCTGTATTCATAAGTCAACTTTCGATGATTATGTTCTGTCATCAAGTCAATCTGTGATGACCAATTCCTTTGTATTTTGAAGAATATTGATAATAAAAGATCCTGTTCCTCGTTTTTTATACATTGTTTTGAGTTTTCTGATAGCTCTGGTGGTAGTCTAAATTTTGAAGAAAAAATGACGTTTTTTTTATTCCGTTACCCATTTTCTTTGAAACATTACCCCTATAAAGATTTTCTAGATACACTACTGGATTAGATGAGTACAAACGTCAACATAGGTTTAGCCCATTTGAAAAGCAAGATAGCGAAAGTTCCTAGGTTTAAATCTAGGTAAGAAGGAATAATTTAGAGTTCTTAAAACAACATGACCCACCAAAAGAAAAAAGACGAGTACAAACTTTTGGTTTTTCCATGAGATATAAAGATTGGTCCATACAAACATTCGGACGCTCAATTGCTCAAATTTTTTTAACAGCAAGAAATGACGTGTCAATCATCGTGACACTGGGCGCTGTGGCCAAGGTCGACTATTCGACCGCCGTCAGCCTCTTGGCTCTCCCAGATGCGCGGAAACCCTACCTCTACCCGCCCGAAGGCACAACAGAGGAATAATGGGTAAAATCTCGCCTCCCATCCAAGACGAACCAGCGCCACCCGTATTCACCCTTCACCTGGATGTCGCAAAAAAAAATGGGAAGCGTTTGAGTCGAACCTGGGTCACAAGGAACATTAAGATTTTTCCCAACCACTCTACCACTACCTCATTCATTGACGATCAATTGCTCAAATAACATTTCTTTTAGGGATGGGAAAATTACCAAAATGTTACTTGACCAACCAAAATTACCAAAATGTCACCCTCCTGCGTCCTTGGACGGACTCCTGCAACATGGGATGCGTCCGTCTGTCAACTTGATGAGTCCATGAATGAGGAGCTTACACGTGTCCGACAAAGGTGATACGTCGATGGCGGACTCCTCTCATGTACTTGGCAGACCCCTTTCATTGTACTTGGCAGACCCCTCCCATTGTATTTGGCAGACCCCTCCCATGTACTTAGCCGACCCCTCCCATTGTACTTGGCAGACTCCTCTCATGTACTTGGCAGACTCCTTCCATATACTTGCCAGACTCCTCTCATATACGTGGCAGACACCTCCCATTGGCTCGGTTGACTCTTCCCAACGGCTTGGCGGACTCCTCATATTTTGGCTGACTTCTCACATTGCTCGGCTGACTCCTCACATTTCTTTTTAATTCTATCAAATATTTATATCGATTTAATATAACATTAGAACATAACTTAAAAATTAGAAATATAACATAAACCATTACAACATAACTTAAATATTACAACCCGAAAAACGTAACATAGCATGTTACTAAAAAAAGACACTTAAATATAATTTTTCAAAATTTCAAACACCGAAAGGTCTTCAAGAGGTGTAATTATGTGGCAAATTGAATTTAAATAATCCCAATTTTCTCAATTTGACCGATAATAATCTCATCTCAGTTATATGCTGATAATAATCCGAATTGGTCCACTTATGGCTGATAATAGTCTGCGTTAAAAATAGCTTAACGGAGTTATGTTTTTTTCTGAATTACAAACCGATGTTTTAGGGCTTTTGATTAGAACGAGAATACGAGTTGATTGATGTAATTTTTACCTCGAAATATTGTCGTTAAAAATTATATTTGAGCGTATTCTTTTTTTTTAATAACATGCTATGTCACGTTTTTAGGTTGTAATATTTAAGTTATGTTGCATGTTTAAGTTATGTTGTAATATTTTATGTTATTTTCTAATTTTTAAGTTATGTTATAATGTTTTATGTTATAATGTTATATTAAATAAATATAAATATTTGATAGAATTAAAAAGAAATGTGATGAGTCAGCCGAGCCAATGGGAGGAGTCTGCCAAGTACATGGGAGGAGTCCGCCGTTGACGCATCACCTTTGTCGGACACGTGTAAGCTCCTTATTCATGGACTTTTCAAGTTGACAGACGGACGCATCCCATGTCGCAGGAGTCCGTCATAAAACGCAAGAGGGTGACATTTTAATAATTTTGGTTGGTCAAGTGAGATTTGATAATTTTCCCATTCTTTTAATACAAGACCATGACGTAAGCACAGAAACAAGAGTACTATGACTATGAAGTATGAACGACCTGAACAGCAGTATGAAATGTCTATCATGTTACAAACTAAGAGCCGTATCTAACAATATTATAGTTTATCCACACACAAAAAACACATGAGAGTCAATATCTTGTTTTTGTTCAAAAACAACCTCCTATTAACAAAAGTCAAAACATAATACAAAAACTTCACGTCCTCAGCTGTAAAACACTAAAACCTATTTTCCATCATCTTCAAACACACGTATATAGAATATATATATATATAGATGCATGTATCCCTCCAAAAACATTCATCAAATTCACATTCACATATTTGCTCACCATCTTGTGAGATTAAATATATAAATGTAATATTTAATCTTGTAGCCTATATAATCATTTATATTATATTAGATCAAAATATATTAATAACCTATTATAATTAGTTGGTAATTGTTGATGGACCATATTACCCTTATTAACTAATTAGGTTTCCTCTTGGGTGTATAAATAAGGGGCTTATTAGAGAGTTAAAGGGTTGGACAGTTAGACACTTTACACAATCACAACCCTTATTAACATCACAAATTCGTGACTCTCTCCCTCAACCGAAACTAACCCTACTTTCGGTTTTCATCACCATCATCACTTTACACCCTAAGGAGGAACCGGATCAACCTGACAAAGATGTCGAACACTATGACTGGATTCTCTACTGCTTTGAACACAATAACAGGTATGTGTTTCATGTTTTCCATTTAGTTTAAACAGAACTGATCAACATGTGGTATCAGAGCATATGTTGATAAATCAGTTCTGTTTTTCGTATCCATTATTCTCGGATCAAAATCTGGAAAACGGAAGTTTTTAAAGCCTTCAAATAAGAACTGTTTTCGAGTTCATTGTGGCCGAAATCCCTGTTTTCGGAAACTGTTATTTGAATAATTGACTCGGAATCATAAAGGGTTAAACTTATTGTCACGAAATCCATTACAAAACCATTAAAATCAGGTTTCGGATTTCCAGATTATGTTTTAATTTTCTTAGGGTTCATCAACTGTTCTAAATAAAAACTCGAAAATTCCATTATTTTGGAATCTAATTTGGATTGATGGGTGTTTTTAATGTTTTTTGATCTTAATTTTATCTATTAGAAATTTCGAAAACTGATAATAGATTTCAGTTATTAATTTCGAAATATTGTGATAAGTTTAGATCAAAATAAAATAGGAAACATTATCCCAAAATTCCCTTAAATTTCGGGTTTTAGTTATTATCACCTATAACAGCTATTAAAGAGAGATTTCGAAATCATCATCAAAATCGCACAAGTTTTCCCTATAACAGTCGTACAAGATCAGAGAAAAAAAAAAGTGGATCTGATCGCACAAGGCTGATCATACAAGGGAAAAACGCACAAGGCTGCATAAATCGCACAATAACTTATGGATCGCACAAGACTTGGGCCTTACATGATCGCACAAGTTATTGGGCCTTACATGATCGCACAAGTTATTGGGCCTTACATGATCGCACAAGTTATTGGGCCTAATTGATCGCACAAGACTTGGGCTTTATTTACATCGCACAAGTTTTGGGCCTAATGATCGCACAAGGCATTAGCAATCGCACAACCGCGCTAACTGGTGGTTTGCTATTAAATACTTGGTTTTGTTAACACTTACTTAATTAATTTATCAGAATCAGATAATTTTTACAAAACCAAATATAGCTTAACTTGAATGAGCTTTTGATGTATTAATTCTGGCCAAAGCTGATTTACTACATCTATTTATTGTTCAAGTCTTATAAAAGGCTATGTTAAGTATGCATTACAAACCTGAAATGTCTTAATTCTGGCCAAAGCTGATTTAATTCATTTATGTTTAGCATGCTTGACAAGTGCATAACTAAAGTGATTGTCTCATTTCTGGCCAAAGCTGATTTGTCACAATTACTTTGCACACATATTTAAATGATTACACTTCTGGCCAAAGCTGATTTGTCTTCATTTAAATAGAATTTTCCTAAGTCTATTATTTTGATGTTAGTAATAGACATTATCACAGCTTCATAATTATAATGGTCATTACTTATGCCTGCCTTAGTATAACATGCCCTTAGATCACATTAAGACTTCTTTCTTAGTATCATAACTTGCTCATCTTATTTCCACTATCAGCACCCAATCAAGGGATTCCACCTTTGACTGGTGATAACTTTGCTGCATGGAAGGATGCCCTCATGCTTACACTTGGAGTGTTGGACTTTGATTATGCTCTAAGAGAGGATAAGCCAGCGGACCTTACTCCACAGAGTACTGCTCCTCAGCAGTTACTTCATGATAAGTGGACTAGAAGTAACCGCATGTCTCTCATGTTCATGAAGCAGTCCATTCATCACTCTATCAGAGGAGCTATTCCTGATTCTGACGATGCTAAAACCTATTTGGCTTCTGTGGAGGATCAATTCAAGGGAACATCAAAAGCGCACGCTAGCACTCTTATCCTCAAGCTGGTGACGACTAAGTATGATGGGAGGAGCGGCATTCGCGAACACATCATGATGATGCATGACATGGCCAATAAGTTGAAGGGCCTAGAGATGGAGATCAGTGATGGTTTTCTTGTTCACTTCATCATCACTTCGCTTCCTTCGTCCTATGAAGCATTCAAGATCAATTACAACACTCAAAAGGACAAATGGACGATGAGTGAGCTGATCGCTATGTGCGTGCAGGAGGAAGAGCGTATGAAGATGGATCGCCATACTGATGTTGCTAACTTCACCACCTCCAGCTCAAAGAAGAGGAAGAACAATTATCCAAGAAAGGATGCTTCTAAGGTTCACAAGCCAAATCCAACTCCTAATACAAGTGCACCTTCCAGCTCTAAGAACTCCTTAGGCAAACCCTACTGCAAGTTCTGTAAGAAAACAGGACATAAGCAAAAGGAATGCCCTGACTTCAAGGAGTGGCTGGCTAAGAAAGGTAACGATTTTTTCATGATACTTGAGTCCTTTAATTTAAATGTTCCTGCTAATTCTTGGTGGTTTGACTCTGGTTCTATGGTACATGTTACCAATTCACTTCAGGGATTCCTTACAATCCGGAAGCTGGGAAGAAACCAAAGAACACTTAAAGTTGGAGATGATCGAGAATTAGAAGTGAAGGCCATAGGAACATTACAATTATTTTTGAAAACTGGTTTATGTATTAAACTTTATGATACCTTATATGTTCCTGAGGTAACTCGGAACCTTGTATCAGGACCAAAGTTAGACATGGACGGTTTTGTTGTTTCCCATGGTCATCGCAAACTCTCTATTCTCTATGATTCTATTGTTTATGGTACTGGCATTCTGGATGGTGGTCTCTATAGATTAGAACTAGATGATAATTTTTCTAAATCTTTGTTGTTATATAATATTAATGAATCACTCACAAAGATAGAAAAGAAACCAATTCGAGACTTAGAGACTTCATCTATGTTGTGGCATCAACGTTTAGGCCACATCTCAAGAGAACGATTAAATCGTCTCGTAAAAGATGAAGTCTTACCTCCTCTCGATTTCACCGATTTTGGAACATGTGTCAAATGTCTCAAAGGCAAAATGACATTAGCAAATAAGAAAGGAGCCACTAGGAGCTCTAATTTATTAGAACTCATTCACACTGACATTAGTGGTCCTTATCAAATTGCTGGTATAACAGGACATACTTCATTTATCACATTCATTGATGATTATTCTCGTTACATGTACTTGTATCTTATAAAGGAAAAGTCTGAATCTCTAACAACTTTTAAAGATTATAAAGCTGAAGTTGAAAAGCAATTAGATCGTCAGATTAAAGTTGTGAGATCAGATAGAGGCGGTGAATATTATGGCAGACATACTGATGTGGGTTAAGCTCCTGGTCCATTTTATGAGTTTTGTAAGGGCCAGGGGATTGTGAACCAATACACCATGCCTGGTACACCTCAGCAAAATGGTGTCGCTGAAAGAAGAAATCGTACCCTTATGAACATGGTGCGCAGTATGTTAGCCAACACTAATTTACCATTATTCCTCTGGACTGAAGCGTTAAAAGCAGCTGTTCATATACTCAATAGAGTTCCTTCTAAGTCTGTCCCTAAAACTCCTTATGAACTTTGGACAGGAAGGAAACCGAGTCTTAAATATATGAAAGTATGGGGCTGCATTGCTGAAGCAAAACTTTACAATCCTTTCCTAAGGAAACTTGACCCTAAAACAGTTACCTGCTTCTTTATTGGGTATCCTGATCATTCAAAGGGTTATCGTTTCTATTGTCCTTCCCATGTCACCCGTATTGTTGAAACCAAGCGTGCTGCGTTCCTGGAGGATTTCAAGGTCAGTGGGAGCAGTACCAACCCTTACGAAGAATTGCAAGAAGTACAAGACGCGGGGGGGGGGAGACTCGTCGCTTATCATTACTCCGTTTACTCCTCTTGTACCCCATGCAACAACTGCACCTGAAGTCACTGCACAAAATCCATCTCCACAATCAGAACCCATTATACCTCATAACGAAGGCACATCAAACACTCAAAACCAAGACAATGCTGAACCCGATAATCAACTCAGGAGGTCATCTAGGCAAAGAAGGCCTACTAATTGGGATGATTATGTTACCTACCTGACTGAAATGGATGCTGGAAAGCTCAATGATCCTATCTCTTATAATGAAGCCATTAGCAGTGATCAGTCTTCTGAATGGAACAAAGCAATGATTGATGAGCTTGAATCCATGAAGAAAAATGACGTTTGGGATTTAGTCGAATTACCCAATGGTGCTAAACCTGTAGGTTGTAAATGGGTGTTCAAAACAAAACTGGATCCGAATGGGAACGTTGAACGCTACAAAGCGAGATTGGTTGCAAAGGGCTACACTCAGAAAGAGGGAATTGATTATCAAGAGACGTTTTCACCTGTCTCTCGTAAAGATTCATTAAGGATCGTCATGGCCCTAGTAGCTCATTTTGATTTAGAGCTGCATCAGATGGACGTCAAAACTGCTTTCCTTAACGGAGACTTAGACGAAGATGTTTACATGAAACAACCTGAAGGCTTTAAACCTGAAGGTCAGGAGCATCTAGTCTGTAAGTTGAAGAAATCCATTTATGGGTTAAAACAAGCGTCACGTCAATGGTACCTCAAGTTTGATGAAGTCATGAAGAGGCAAGGTTTTATGAAGAATCAAGTGGATCAATGCACCTACCTCAAGATGAGTGGAAGTAACTTTACTATACTTGTCCTTTACGTAGATGATATTCTATTGGCAAGTAATAGTTTAGACATGTTGCATGAGTCGAAGCGTTTACTCTCGCATAACTTTGACATGAAGGATCTCGGAGATGCTTCTTACGTCATTGGCATCGAAATTCACCGAGATAGACACAAAGGGATCTTAGGATTGTCTCAAAAGACTTACATAGACCGTGTCCTTACACGTTACAACATGCAACAGTGCAAACCCTCCGTCGCTCCAGTAGTTAAGGGAGATGTTTTCGGTTCATTCCAGTGTCCGACAACAGAGGTTGAAAAGGAGCAAATGAGCCAGATACCTTACGCATCAGTAGTCGGGAGCCTGATGTATGCTCAAGTCTGTACTCGCCCAGATATCGCTTACATTGCTGGAATGCTAGGTCGTTATCAGACTAATCCTGGCCTAGATCACTGGAAAGCAGCTAAGAAGGTCCTCAGATATCTGCAAGGGACGAAAGACTATAAACTGACATATAGAAGAAGTGATCATTTAGAAGTGGTTGGTTATTCTGATTCTGACTTTGCTAAATGCAAAGATGACAAGAAATCCACTTCGGGCTACATCTTTATGTTAGCAGGCGGACCTATCTCATGGAAGAGTCATAAACAACAGTTGACTACAACTTCCACAATGATGGCAGAATACATTGCTGTTTACAACGCAACCTGTCATGGAATGTTGCTTAGAAATCTGATCACTGGACTCAAAATCGTTAACTCCATTTCTAGACCATTGAAGCTTTATTGTGATAATTCAGCTGCCGTTAGTTTCTCGAACAGTAACAGTTCGACTGGAGCTGGTTTATATCTCGATACGAAGTACTTGTTCGTACGTGAACGAGTTGAGGAAAATAATCTTTGTATTGAGTATATTAGTACTAAAGATATGCTTGCGGATCCGATGACTAAAGGTCTCCCACCTAAAGTTTTCGAAGAACATGTATCGAATATGGGACTTACTAAAGACCTTATTTAATGGCATATTGTACTAGCTTATGTTTTAATTAATAAAATTTCCTCAGTTTGATTTTGTATGTCTCTAACATATGTTCTGCCGGTGTAATGACATATAGACAAATATAAATACAAATCAGACGCTAAAGGGCTTATGTATTTTGATCGTAACTGTTAGGTTTTAAATTGAGGCTATAGTATGACTAATGGGGGTCCTGAGTCGAATGATGATTCAACGGCTGTATTTCTCTGCTATAGTTCTTGGTTTAAGGCTAAAATGAGTGTTAACTCCTGGCCAGGCTTACCTAATACTCATGATAAATGATTACTTGGCTAAGTGGGAGAATGTGAGATTAAATATATAAATGTAATATTTAATCTTGTAGCCTATATAATCATTTATATTATATTAGATCAAAATATATTAATAACCTATTATAATTAGTTGGTAATTGTTGATGGACCATATTACCCTTATTAACTAATTAGGTTTCCTCTTGGGTGTATAAATAAGGGGCTTATTAGAGAGTTAAAGGGTTGGACAGTTAGACACTTTACACAATCACAACCCTCATTAACATCACAAATTCGTGACTCTCTCCCTCAACCGAAACTAACCCTACTTTCGGTTTTCATCACCATCATCACTTTACACCCTAAGGAGGAACCGGATCAACCTGACAAAGATGTCGAACACTATGACTGGATTCTCTACTGCTTTGAACACAATAACAGGTATGTGTTTCATGTTTTCCATTTAGTTTAAACAGAACTGATCAACACATCTTACATAAACCAACAACAACAAAAAAAAAATTAAAACAAATGGAAGGATTGATACCATTTGTGATGCATGCCATGAAGAAGCACAGGCTGCACAACAGCTACCGCTCCCTCTCCGCCCGCTACCATCTCCTGGAGGGGTCTGTGGCGGCAGAGGATTTGTCACACCGCCGCACCAGGTCCGAGTTTCAGCCGCCCACAACTGATTACTTGCAACAACGATCAGGGTTCGGTTATGATACTCAAGCAGTGAACTTCAAAAAGGATTCCACCTCTTCAACTATAAACACATTTCATGTTTCAAATATAAAGAGAAACTGATCAGGAAAATAATTAATGCAAATGGTTTTTTTTTTAAGTTAGATTACAAGAAAAAGAATTGTTTGATTGTTTTGTAATTGTGTGATATGGTTGTTTGATTCTGCAATTATGTACAAAAAGTGGTACATATTAAATAAATATAAATATAAATATAGTGCTTGTGTTAAATTGTGATTTATTTGCCTCTTTAATTACAAGCATGAAACCCATATGCGTTCTAGTGTCTTGGTGTTCTTTTCTGCATATAAGTGTACAAGATATATGTGGATAATGTAAGATTAAATATATTCTGTATTAATATTTAATCTATAGCCATTATAATCATTTACATAATATAGATAAAAATATATAATAACCTATTAAATAATTAGTTGGTAATTGTTGATGGACCATATTACCCTTATTAACTAATTAGGGTTTCCTCCTGGGTGCTTATATAAGGAGAATTATGTGGAGGTTAAAGGGTTACTCAGTTACACAATTAGAAAACCCCTAATAACACATAACATCATTCGACCTCCATCTCCATAACCGAATCCCCTATTCGGTTTCTTAGCCACCATCATCAGTCAGCACCCTAAGGAGGAACCAGACCAAGATGACAATCATGTCAAACCTTATTGCTGCGTCTCCATCTGGATTCTCTGCTGGTTAGTGCTGATGCAATCAAAGGTATGTTTTCATGTTTTCCTTTATGTTTAGACAGAACTGAACCAACATGTGGTATCAGAGCATATGTTGATTAGTCAGTTCTGTTTTATCCATTATTCTGGGATAGAAATCTGGAAAACGGAGTTTGAAAACTTAATAAATCATAACAGTAGGTTTCGAGTTCTTTGAATGTCACCAAAAACACTCTTTCGATAAACTGAATTGGTTAATAATGTGACTCGAAATCCAACAGGTTATTTTTATGTCCGAAATCTGTTTTAGAAACCTTAAAATTCAGGTTTCGGGTTCTAGAATTCATGTTTTAATTATTTAGGGTTCATCATGTTCTTAGTTAAAATTCGAAATATCCTTTAAGTTTTGGAATATGATTTGAATTGTTAAATGTTTCCCTAATTTTGATCTAATTTTGTCTAGTAAGTTATTTTCGAAATCTGTTAAATGATAAACAGATTATGATTTCGAAATTTTGTGATAAAAATAGATCAATGTTATAATTGGAAACTCTATCACAATTCTTAATTTTCGAATTTTAGTTATGTTATCACAATAAACAGCCTTAAAGAGAGGATTCGAAATTATCAACATGTCGCACAAGTCCCTTTTCAGTCGCACAAGATCAGATCAGATATGATCTGATCGCACAAGACAATCACACAAGGGAAATCGCACAAGAACTTATGGATCGCACAAGACCTGTGGATCGCACAAGATAGTGCTGATCGCACAAAACTTGGGCCTGATTAATCGCACAAGTTTTGGGCCTCACTGATCGCACAAATTTTGGGCCTCACTGATCGCACAAGACTTGGGCTTTATTTACATCGCACAAGTTTTGGGCCTTATCGATCGCACAAGGCATTACCGATCGCACAAGGCATTACTGATCGCACAAGACTCGAAACCTCATTATTTTAAGCTGTTTAATGTGAACTAAAATTTCGAAATCATAAGGCATTACTGATTGCACAAGTTCGATCCGCGCTAACAGGTGGTTTGCTATTAAATAATTGGTTTTGTAATCACTTAGTTAATTAATAAGGATCAAATAATGTTTTACAAAACCAAAATGGCTTAACTTGAATGAGCTTCTGATGTATCAATTCTGGCCAAAGCTGATTTGATGCATCTACTTATCGTTCAAGTATTATGAAAGCTATGTTGTGTGTGCATCATAAGCATGAATGTCTTAATTTCTGGCCAAAGCTGATTTAATTCATTTATTGATGGCATACTCAACAAGTGCATAACTAAAGTGATTGTCTCAATTTCTGGCCAAAGCTGATTTGTTACAACCACTTTGCACACATGCTTAAATGATTACACTTCTGGCCAAAGCTGTTTTGTCTTCGTTTAAGTAGAATTTTAGCTAAGTCTATTATTTTGATGTAAGTAATAGACATATCACAATATCTTCACATAATGATCCTTATATTAATGATCCTTAATTAAGTTTTATGATCATTTCGTCTGCCTTATTCTTAGTACCTATAATTTTACTCACTATCATTTTCTTCTATATATATCTCATCCACTCTAATTCCTAAATCTAATATGTTTTGCTTAAAGTTTCTATAAGAATTAGCTCTTAAATTAAATCATTGATTATCTCTTAAGACACGATAATCCTATTGCTCTCTTCTGATAAAGCACTACAGAAGAAAAGTAGAGCATGATGATTAGGATAAATCAAACATGATGTCTCTTACGATAATCAAGAATAAGTGCTGTCACTAAAAGGTTATTCCAGATTAAGTCTTTCCTAATACTAATCTATAATTGTGGAATAATCACTAGAACTCCTAAGATGCATGCCTTCATTTAAAATTATAAAGTATAAGGTTAAGTGGTATATGTGAATACATTATAATGTACAATACCATGACCCATAAAGTTAAGGGCTTATGCATGGAAATAAGTACATTTTTCCAGTACATTACATACTAAGATTTTCACTTGTACAATTTGATGCATTATAAATCAACTGTAACACTCAAAAGTACCAAAGTATAATGAGTGTGTTGATAAGCAATATATGTACAAAGAAATAAATGTTTGAAGCTGGAAAATAAGTTGTTACTCACCTTACAACCACTTAAACTTTAAAAGAGGATTGTTCTAAGGTCCATAGACAAAATACAAGTACAAAATCCCAACTCTAAGGTTCTTCAAGGGAAAATCTCACTGCATAATTATGCCATTAGACTAGGCATAAGCAACGAGACTATCCATTACTCTAAAGAACAGTTGGATAAGTTAATTATGTAGTCACTTACTAATGATATTTAAGTCTGATAATTCTTTAATATTCCTATTAATACATGATTAGTTGACTCTAGTTTTCAACGTTTCCTTACCAGAAGTCAACAAATAACTAACATGAGAGTTAGTGACAAAATTAAATGTTAAGGCTATAAGAACCATAATAAGCAGTCTTTTAACAAAGCTTTTCGATACCTTACATATTCTGAAGATTAATCAGAATACAGTATCATTACTTAGGCTATGTCATGAAGGTTGTGAGGTTTGCATAGTCAACATAAAGTCACACTTATCTTAAACTCTCATCTTATTTGTTCTAAATATCTGGATTGCAACATTAATATGATGAAACTAGATGATACCTTACATTTTTCACAACTTTTGTCATCATGAAAATGAGAATTTGACAAAAGGAAAATGAGACTTATAAATTTCATCCATTATAACCGAAATTTATGAGAAATCATGACATGGTTAATGAGGATGATTATTCAACTAATCTCATTCTAAGTGATTTTAAATCATGACGTTATAGCCCTAAATATTACTTGGCTTAAGGAATAAGTATGGGTCCATCATAAGTCATTCATTGACATTCGTGGAACTTATTCCAAATGGAATATTCAGACATAATTCATTTATCATTTAGAAGACTATCAACTTGTATCTAAATTTTGCCGCATATGGCCCATAGTCTTAGAAGAAATCTATTTATATATATATACTTATTAAGATTTCTATTAAATATGTCCTTAAGTTTTTTTTTTATGACATTTAGACGTTAAGGAAATCAATTAAAGTCTAACATATATATGATATGTTCCCACGTCACGTACCTCATTGAAACTTCTCTTGTAGCATTTCTAGAGATATCAAAGATCAGTGGGAGCATTAAGTGTCTTAATAATAACTTGCAATAGTTGCAAGAGGTGGGGGAGTGAAAACTTTATATTACTTCAATTTACACCTCTAGTACAAGACACCGCTCCATCACGACACTGTTCTATCAAAACTTGTCTCATTAAATCTAATGCTACTCTTACAAAAGTTTCATTGTTGCTTAATTGTGGGCACACTTAGATTTCTTACCTAAACTAACATAATCCTCAACAAGAGAAACTACAATGACTAACGTCATTAACTTGTTTCTCTATTAGAATTTTGTTGGTCATTACATATTGACCCTAAGCATGCTGAGTTCCTAAAGATTTCTAAGGTCAGTGGGAGCAGTCAATGTCCTTATCATGATTTGCAAGGAATACAAGAGGCGGGGGGAAGAGTGTCATTAAATTTCACTCCAAATTTAACTCCGATTACACCTCTTGTACACCATACTGCACCAACTCTTACAAAATTAGAATCCTGAAAATGATAGCAACCTAACCAAGAGCTAATCCATAAAACTGAAACTTCTAATAAACACAATAATCAACTCAGGAGGTCATCTAGGTTTAAAAGCCTACTAACTTTGATGATTACATAACCTCCCTAATTGAAGTTGAAATGGATTTTGGAAATGTTTACTGATCCTATCCCTATCTCTTCAAATTAAGCCATTAGCGTCAATTAATCTTCTGAATGGAATAAAACAGTTTTCTAGTAAAACTGATTTTATGTGTTTGTATAACGTTTGGGATTTGATTGAATTACCTAAGAGTGTTCATAACTAAACCAAATCCTAATATAAGCGTTAAGACACGAAGAAGCTTGATTGATTGACAAAGGTTACACTCAGAAAGAGATGAATTATCAAAGAGTCTTTCTTACCTATCTTATAAAAGATTTCTTTGAGGATCATCACTGTTCTAGTAGCTTATAATAGTTTAAAGCTACATTAGATGAACATTATAAACAATTTTCCCTAACAAATGGCTGACACATTTACATGTTCATAAGACAACCTGAAAGTTCTAAACTTATGGTTAAAGAACCGTTTATTTGTAAGCCAATAAAATCCATGTATGGGTTAATGCAAACATCATAATGTGATGAAAAGCTAACATAATTATTTTCATCAAGAATCAAGTGGATTAATGTACCTACCTCAAAATGAGTGGGAGCAACTAAGATAAACTTGTCTATATAGATGACATTCTTTTGACAAGTATATGTTACATAAGTCAAAGCATTGTTAACACAAACTTTGATATAATAGATCTCAGAGATATCTCTTAAGTGATAGATATCATAACATACTGAGATATACCCAATGGGACATTAGTTCAGTTCCATAAGTTTAACATTAAATGGGTCCTTACATATGTAACAAACAATACTGCTTTCCTTTAGAGGATAATAGGGTAAGTGAGATTATTTATTTACGCTTCATTAATTAGAAGCCTTATGTAAGTTTAAGTCTATACTCGTTTAGATATTACTCACATTGCAACACACTAGATATGTCTAGATTAATGTGAAGCATTTAATAGAGTATTACAATATCTTTAAAAGAAACGAGAGGCTACAATTTAAAGAAGAAGTGAGAATTAAAACCGGTTTATTACTCTAACTTTGAGATATTCAAAGATGACAAAATGTAATTTCGGGTATATCTTTATGTCAGCAGACAAAACCTATCTCATGGAGGAGTCATAATGCACTGATATTAACAACCTAAGTTATAACGACATAATATAGTCACTAAATGTTGTTAGAAATTTATCAGTGGACTCATGAGTTTATTAACTCCATATAATTAATGTTTTGAAGACTTAGTGTGATAAAGTCAGCTACCATAACTCCTTGAACAGTAACAGTTCAAGAGGTGCTGCATTAAGTTTCGATACGCAATTAATTATTCGTTTATGAACGAATTGAGGAAACTAAGTTTTGTATCGAATACATTCATGATATGCTTAAGGATCCTATAACTGAAGGGCTATTACCCATAAGTCTTATTAAGAGAGCTCAGAGACGGGTATTAATTAATAGCCGTGCACAACTGCATATCGTACTATGAATGACTAAGTATTAGTTAATTTTCCTCATCAGTTTGATTTTGTATGTCTCTAAGAATATGTCAAGCTAGCATAATGGCATGTAGACAAATATAGTTACAAATCAAACAAAGGGCTTATGCGTATTTTGATCATAACGATTAAGTTTTAAATTAAGGCTATAGTATGATTAATGGGGGTCCTGAGTCGCATAATGATTCAACGGCTGTATTTCTCTGCTATAGTACTTGTTTAAGGCTAAAATGAGTGTTAACTCCTGATCAGGCTTATCTAATACTCATAGTAAATGATTACTCGGCTAAGTGGGAGAATGTAAGATTAAATATATTCTGTATTAATATTTAATCTATAGCCATTATAATCATTTACATAATATAGATCAAAATATATAATAACCTATTAAATAATTAGTTGGTAATTGTTGATGGACCATATTACCCTTATTAACTAATTAGGGTTTCCTCCTGGGTGCTTATATAAGGAGAATTATGTGGAGGTTAAAGGGTTACTCAGTTACACAATTTGAAAAACCCTAATAACACATAACATCATTCGACCTCCATCTCCATAACCGAATCCCCTATTCGGTTTCTTAGCCACCATCATCAGTCAGCACCCTAAGGAGGAACCAGACCAAGATGACAATCATGTCAAACCTTATTGCTGCGTCTCCATCTGGATTCTCTGCTGGTTAGTGTTGATGCAATCAAAGGTATGTTTTCATGTTTTCCTTTATGTTTAAACAGAACTGAACCAACAGATAACCCCTATCAAATAAGAGAATTCGCAAAATCGTGTAGAGTCATCTTTCATCCATGTGTATATGGATTTAAATGGTTTATATTTATTTGTATTTTATTTTAGTTGGAAGATATATATTATACTGGTTTTATTTTATTTTGTTTCCCTATAAGAGTTGGCTACTTGTTCTCCAAATGATTGTTCAGTATAAATAGAGATTATAGTTTAGGGTTTATATTCGTGGAAAATAACAAATTCTCGGAAGGTTTATGTATCCACACCTAAAGTGTTTAAATTTTGAGACGTGCTAGGTCACTGCGTTGAACCGCGAGGAAGGTGTAGCCGATGATGTAGTGCTTGTCGGAGAACGTACCGAGTTCAAAGAAAAATACGTAAGGTCGTTTGATCACGTTGGGGCTTGGAGGGTTTTTCGATCCCGGAATGGAGGGTTTTCGCGACACAACCTTAGATCGTTTGTTTTATTTTTATGTGTTATTTTTTCTAAGTTATTTAAATGTTATGTTTTTATTTCTAATTTATTTAAATGTTATGATTTTTATTTCTAATTTATTTAGATGTTTGGTTTTTATCTATTTATTTAAATATAAAAAATAATTAAATGTTAAAAGTATTTAAAAAAATTAAATACATAATCATTGAAGGGCCTCAATTCCATACCGTGAGCTTTATTCTAAAAAGGCAATGAAACCCCTTGTCCTGCGTGGCGATGGTATGTCGCAATGGAGCCCCTATTCCGTAAGGGCTTCAACCATACCTCGCAGTAGGGGTGTTCAGAAAAAACCGTAACCAAATAAAAACCATAAACCGAACCGTAACCGTAACCAAATAAACCGATCCGAATAACGAATTCGGTTTTTGGTTTGGTTTCTAACCGAAACCGAATTGTGAATATGGTTTTTGGTTCGGTTTATGGATCTACATTTTATTTTATTTGGTTTATTCGGTTTATTTGGATAACCGAATAAACCATTTAACTTAATTAATTATTAAATAAAAATAATAATATTTTATAAATCACATACAATTTATTAGCCCAAAATAGTTTTTTTATGCAGCCTAAAATACTAAATGTAAATCTAAAACCCCAACTCAAACCCACTCATTTCTAAAATAATAGAACTTAAGACCTATATTTTCTTGGAGGAAGACTCATGTTTGAAGATTATTTATATTTTGTGACACTAGACTTGTTAACTATTTATAGTTTCTATGATCTTTGTTTTAAAGCTTTAACTTTGTGGTTGTGTCTACAACTACTTTATGGATATGTTTGTTTTATTTCGCATTAAAACTTTCTTGTATTCATATACTGTTAGCTGTAAATTAGTTGCGATGTTCGAAAGTTGGAACACAAACATAAATATAAATTAGGAAAAAAAGTACATAGTGCAATTTGGTTAGATTTGGTTTATTGGATTATTTGGTTTCTAACCGAAACCAAACCGAATTGAATTTGGTTTGGTTTGGATCGGTTTGCATATTCCTTATTTGGTTTGGTTTGGTTTGGTTTTTGGTTTGGGGTACAAAATTTTGAAAACCGAATAAACCAAATAAACCATAAACCGAACCGTTGAACACCCCTACCTCGCAGCCTTAATATCCACATCATTAGTTTTTCGGTTCAAAGAATTGGGTTGGTTCCCATGTTCCGCTTGGGGATGGAAAAAGGTTAAACTAGCAAGAACGGCTAAAAGAAGTAAGTCACTTGCAAGCCCCAGAAGAATGAAAAGAAGTCGATGAATGTGTCCCGACCAAGCAACGAAGAAGCGCTAGCAGATGAGATTGGACCTATATAGACTAGGAAACACAGTGAAAGACAGTCTTGGGGGGGTCCTCAAAACAGAGTGAGAACTAGCCCTTTGAGGAGCTCTCTAAGCTGTCTAACTCTATATAACCACATGCAGAGGGAAACCATGTTCAATAGCGGGATAGAGTAATTGATTTTGAAAAAGAAAAAACAAAATCAAACCATGTGTTATTAGTTTGGGTTGTTTATATTTTATCAAGTAAGCCGGTTTTAAATTTGTTTCCACATAAGCACAAAAAATAGTAAACAATTCTAAGTTGTCAATGAAAAACCTGATAAAAAACTATAAACCCTTAATATATAATACTTAACATACACTAGTGGTAAAAATATGAGAATTCATAATTGAGGTTAAAGTTGGACATCACTTTTTTTTCGTCTATAGGTATTTCATAACGTTTCTCCTCATCGTAAGTCCTTCCGTAGTGGTAAGTGGTATGACGCCACCCACCCACATAGCGTCCCATGGCGCCTTAAAATACTGTTACTGGAGGCACCATATGCGGCCATTTTCAAATTCTCGCGAAAAATATCACGCCAGAAAATCGCTTCTTTAAAAAACAATTGACCGTTGAACGGTCTTATTATAAAAAAAATTACTTTCTAAAAATCTCTATATAAATATAACCTTTTCACCTCGCTTTTAAAAAAACCCATACTCTCTACTACCATCCACTCTCTCTTTATTTTATAAAAAAAGTCTAGTTTTTTTATACCATGTATCCCTAAAACCGCAGTTTTGTTCCTCCACGTTCTAGTGCGGACACGAACCAAACGACCAATCCTAGCCAACTCATTTCTCTGGTTCCCACTCGACCCACCCCTTACGGATCCGAGTTTGTCGATTACAATCAAAACCAATCCGGCTTCATGAACCTATTGAACCAACCCTCTCATGGGACCTAAATCTATACGGTTGGAACCCGAATCACAATATGGGAGGTTTCGAGTCGTCTCAAGCCATTACGCGAGTCCGACTTCGTCCCCGGATACACAAACGGAGTCGCAACCGGTAGAAGAGCAGGCGCAAAAGAACAAAACCACATGCAACCATAAAAAGAAAGTAGTAACTGAGGCCCGAAGAAAAAAAACGTCCAACCATGGGATAATAAAGAGGTGTACGCATTAACTCGAGCTTAGCTTGACGTATTGGAGGACCCCGAAATTGGTAATATTTTTTAGACTTTTTTTAAGGCTTTTGTTGTTAAAGTTAGTATTAATTTTTTTGTATCTTTCTTTAGCAAACAACCAAAATAAACATGTTTTTGGAGACAAATCGAAGAACTATTTTTCGGGATCATGGGTAGGGGAGAACTACCGGCTACCGGACAATATCAGGCAAATGAACCGATATCAACAAAAATTGCACAAAATTTCAATCAGTTGGTACAACGGGTAAAAAACGGATGGAAAGTGACGCGAACGACGAGGACATTATGCGGGCCGGCTTAATAGAATATCAAGTCGCTCAAGGGAATTTCCCGTACTTGAAGTGTTAGCAAATTCTTTGTAATAGCTCCAAATAGGCCAACATCCCTACCATAGTAGGAACTTCTTCGGGTCAGTCGGCAAATAAAAGGTTGTCAAAGAGATCGAAAACCACCGAGTCAGTTGAACCCGAAACGCCAACGTCTGACGCTCGAAACACCAACTTAAACGATGTTAATCCCTTATTCAAGGGGGAGGAAGGGGTGGATGAACTGAGGGAGGAGATAACACGACCACCGGGTAGAAGAAGCGGTGCAATATCGAGGAGGTCGGAGTCATCGTCGGTGGATCTGACTTGACGAATGCGTTTTGGAGATGTACCAACGCCTTCAAGACATACGCGACCTAGTGGCTCAATGTAAGCAAGAAAACCGGGAAGTGGTCGAGATTATGCGGGATAGACAATGGGAAAAAGACTTGGGAAGTGGTCGAGATTATGCGGTATAGACAATGGGAAAAAGACTTGGCGCTAAAACAAAAGGAACGAATTGAAAAAGAAATTATAATCTTTGAGTTTTAGAGTGTTTTTTTAATTTTATTGTAATGTTTTTTTTACTTCTTGTAATGATTTTTAATTTAATGAAATGGTTTTTTTTTTTACTTTTTTAAGGGTGAAGGGAGTGATTACCTAATGGAATAGGTAAACTCTCAATTCACCCAATCATATAGCGTCATGTTAATTATTTACCTAATGCTAAAAAACGTTGACGGTAGTTTACCTAATGGGGTTTAGGAAAACTATTTAAAAAAATGTGTGATTGGTTGAGAAGAAATGGACCCCACCACACACCCTCTCTCTCCCCCTTTCCCTCCCTTCACCGAATCGGTGAACCTTCACCGAAAACACCCCCCAAATCGGTAATATTGATCGGTAAACAAAGCTGGCGGTGGTTACCGATCGGTGCCGAAGATGTTTACCAACTCCACACCGTTCATCCTATAAGGAGAACGGTACATGTGGCAAAATTTAAAATAAGGAGAAAGGGTATTTTAGTCAATCCAATCCTTTCTTCTTCCTTCTCTCCCCAGTAACTTCAAAACCTACCATTTTCAAAACCCACCGTCTTCAACCTTTTCTTCACTTACTATCTCAATAATCACTACATTATAGTGAGATTTCCGTCATCAATCAATGATTCAAACACCCGATCAACGTGTTCTTCAGCATCTTTTTTTTTTGAAGAAAACCCAGTTTAATTTCATTCAAAATCTCGTTTTTCCCGTGATTTTGAAGATAATCACTCGATCCGTTCGATTCGATCGCTGATAAGTGTTTCTATCATTCGAATTTCGTCAATCGTTGAAGAAATCGGCTTCGATCCATATAAGAAATTCTTTAATTTCAATTTTACAATCTGGGTTTTTGATTTAGTCATTGTGTTTTACGATCTTGGCGTGGGTCCGGGGGCAACGCCCCTGGTAGCAGGGTCCAAGGGGCGGCAGCCCTGGCGGGGTCCAAGGGGCAGAGCCCCTGGCTGGGGTTGACAGTTTTATTGCTTTAATAAAAATGTATGAGAAAATTTAATTTTCTGTAAATTTGCCTCTGGAAAACTGCATTCGTAGACAGTTTTATGCTATTGCTTTTTAGAACTGCATTCCTGGTTCAGACAATTCACAGACAAAACTATTGTCCTGGTTCAATGCGTTTTAGAGAGATCACTTTCTTTGGTGTTTTTAGGCCATTGAGTTTTAGAACTAAGACATTTTTATGTGTTTTCTGGCCATTGCGTTTTAGAAAAACACATTTTTGAAGTGTTTTTAGTCATTGTGTTTTAGGTAAAACACATTTTTAGGTGTTTTTAGTCCATTGCGTTTTACAGAGAACACTTTCTATTGTTTTTTTAGGCCAATGCGTTTTAGAAATGAGACATTTTTAAGTGTTTTCTGGCCATTGCGTTTTATAAATAAGACATTTCTTCGTGTTTTTTGTGCATTGCGTTTTAGGTAAAACATTTTTTATGTGTTTTCAGTCCATTGCGTTTTAGAAAACAGACATTTTCAGTGTTTTCTGGCCATTGCGTTTTAGGAATAAGACATTTGTTTGTGTTTTTGGTGGATTGCGATTTAGGTAAAACACTTTTTTATGTGTTTTCAGTCCATTGAGTTTTAGAAACTACACTTTCTTTTGTGTTTTTAGGCTATTGCGTTTTAGAATTAAGACATTTCTTTGTTTTTTCTGGCCATTGCGTTTTACAAATAAGATATTTCTTTGTGTTTTTGGTGCATTGCGTTTTAGAAAAATGTCATTTTTAGGTTTTTTTTTCATTGCATTTTACGCAACTGGGTTTTCAAAAAAAAATTTCGAAAATATAGCAATAGTATATTCGTTTTAAAGATAAAAAAACGCTCGTTTTTTTGGTGCAAATTTTATAAAAAAAAAATAATGTCGTATAAAAAGTTATTAACGTTTAAAAAATGGGGGGAATTGGGGGAGAGAGAAACTATTGACTTGGATTGACTAGAATGCCCCTAGACAAACCCATGCGCCTCCTTTTTTTTCCTTTAATTTCACTCATTTAATTTTAGCCCTTGATTAGATAAATGGATTGTCAAGATTACTTCCTAGGCTTCCTACCCAAATAAACTTCCTATTATATCCTAATCCTTGTGATATAACCCCTCATAAATTGCCCTCTTGCACTTTTCTGCTACTTGCTACTTGTCGTGTAATCCCCACTAAAAGTTCTTATGGGGTCGTATGAATACATAAGGCGAAAGACCAACTGGTGGGGCGGCGGGGCATCCTAACGTTTACCTTTGTTTTCTTTTGGATATCTATAATATATTATAAAGGAAAAGTGATGTACAAATATGTAATTTTACATCATGTACAACATTGGAAGCATCATATACAACACGTTATAAGCAGAGAAAATAGAAAAGGGTTTGGTATTTTAAGACGCTACAAGGGGTAGCCTAGGGATTTCACTCCTACTGTTCCTTCATTTTCCATCATCGATTGAAATTGAATGCGATCTTTTGGTATTCGCCGTCCCCATCTACCCTATAACCTGATTTCCGATTTTGAAGGAACCCGAACCGATTTGCAGGTTTGTTCCTATTCTTGTTCCCGATCTTGTTTCAGTTCTTGTTCTTGTTCTTGTTCAGATATTGTTCTTGTTCTTGTTCAGATATTGTTCTTCTCAAACCCTAAATCGATCTAGGGTTTTCAGAATGTTATTCTTCTTATCAATTTTCGTGTTTCGTTTCTTCTGGATTCACAGTGGAAGAAGAACTTGCAACATGGAGAGATTCGGAGGCGGTGGTGGTGATACTCTACAACTGGATTCGAATTCATCAGGTTTTATGCTATCTTGCTTGATTTTATCATAGCGTATTTCAGATTTGTTGTTTAGGTTTTAGACTTCCTTCATGTTGTGTAGATCTTGTTGAGTTTTATTATTGCTTTTGTGTGGTGATAGCTAAGTTTTGAGAATCAAATCAACCAAACGCACCATGAATAATCGTATAAAAGTTGTCAATATACAGATCAAGGATTATAATTTGTTTTTTTTCGTTTTCCCGAGAATTAGGGCGTCATATTGTGTCTTAATGGGTTGGGATGATTCTGAATGATATGATGTAACAGGGAAGAGGAAGACGGTGTGAAGGTTGTGCCAGGTTTCTTCGACGTGATTCTCAACTATATCGAAGGTATTGTTCTTGCATTTTGTTTTAATTCGACTGGTTAATCGGTTGTAATGTTGTTGTTAGTGTTGATGGCAGCTGAAAAGTTTCATAGTTCTTCGAAAATGAGCAGATCAGGTTTATTGTTTGCTGTAATAGATTTGAGGTTTTTGATGATTGAGTATGTGAAGACTGAAATGATTTGAGGTTTTTGATGATTAGGGTATAAATTTGGTACGTTATGCTGCCGTTGGCGTTTACGGTTACCAGAAAAGCATCGAAGAATGTCCATATGAATGAATTTGGGGCTGGGTTTTGTGTGATTTTTAGGGCTACGTTTCTTCAAGGAGAATTTCACATAAAGATTAAGATGGCAGCTGAAAAGTTTCATAGTTCTTCAGGTATTATTCATCATTCATCCATTTTTATTCACAAATTTACAACTACATTATCTCATAGTTCTATATTCTTCTGGATTTTGTGCAATTTTAGATTCAGATTGAGTGTTGTTAGGGCTAATCGATGAAATTGACTAAATTTGTGTGATTATTGCAATGTTTTTGTGGTAGTTGTAATAGATTTGTAGGTTTTGATGATCGAGTGTGTGAATTGTGAGGTGATTTACAGTTAATTAGGTTTAGAGTATGATTTTTTCGTAATAATTCACTCATTTGTGTTAGGTTTTTGATGATCTGGAACTCGAAGCGTGTAGAAATGAAGTGTTTACTGTAGATTAACTGTTTTTAATGATTGAGTATGTGAACTGTGAAGTGATTTACAGTTAATTAGGTTTAGAGTATGATTTTCGTAATAATATTCACTCATTTGTGTTAGGTTTTTGATGATCTGGAACTCGAAGCGTGCAGGATTGAAGTGTTTATTATAGATTAACTGTTTTTGATGATTGAGTATGTGAACTGTGAAATGATTTACAGTTTATTTGGTTTAGAGTATGATTTGCTAGCGGTTAGGTAGTCTTAGCTAACGACCGTGTCACTCGTTTGTGTTAGCTTTTCGATGATTTGGATCTCTAAGCATGTAGAATTGAAGTGTTTATTATCGATTAACTGTTTTTGATGATCGAGTATGTAAATTGTGAAGTGATCTACAGTTGATTAGGTTTAGAGTATGATTTGCTACTGGTTAGGTAGTGTTTGTGTTTATTAGTGACTGTAGTTATATGTGCTAATTTGTTGATAGTCTGGAAGTTAAAGTGTATAATGTTGAGACCTTTACTTTAGGATTAACTGTTTTTGGAATCGGAATTTGTGTATTTTTGCATGTGTAAAAGAACAGATCGAGGTGATTCGAAAATGAGCAGATCATGTTTATTGTTTGCTGTAATAGATTTGAGGTTTTTGATGATTGAGTATGTGAAGACTGAAATGATTTGAGGTTTTTGATGATTAGGGTATAAATTTGGTACGTTATGCTGTCGTTGGCGTTTACGGTTACCAGAAAAGCATCGAAGAATGTCCATATGAATGAATTTGGGGCTGGGTTTTGTGTGATTTTTAGGGCTACGTTTCTTCAAGGAGAATTTCACATAAAGATTAAGATGGCAGCTGAAAAGTTTCACGTTCATATACCTGTTCATCCAAATATTTCTTGCATGTCTTCTCCTGCTCCTCCCATCGCGATCAGTTATTCAATGGTTCTTCTTGAAGGACATAAATTGATCAGGAGAAATATCACCACACTCAATGTTGCCACTGGTTCACTTTCTGTACTTGTTCTCTCCCTCTATCTCTTTATGGCGATAATCTCAACATCAGAACTCCAAGGGAGCCATCGATTCACTTGTGGTCGATCATGATATTTTTTGGAGCTCCGATCAACCCGGCATCGACCTTATTGTGAGTATATTGATCTATTTAGTTCGGATCATTTCAGATCTTATATTTGTTATTATGAATTTCGATTGATTGGATAGTTTTAGTGATTTGAAACTGCCTATCTGTTCACAGATTTTGTCATCGGACCAATTGGGTCGGTTTACTCCTTCACTTTAAAATCCCTAATCTCTTATATGTTTATGTTGGAAGGGAATAGTTGAGAAAGTGGAATAATTGGGAAACGGAAACAAATACAAAACAACACAGGTCCTCTACATGGTACGTCACTCATTCAAGTTATTGTTATATATCAAATTACGATAAAAATGATGATGCCAAATACATAAATATTATATTTTTAACTATAATATAATAATTAGCTTAGTTTTTAAGTAGGGGTCAGACGAGCCGAGCTACTCTAACTAGGCTCAAAAACAAGCTTGATTATTATAATTAACAAACAAGCCAAACTTGAGCCGAGCTCGAACTTGAAAAATTATCTATAAGCCGAGCTCGAGCTCGAACTTTCATAAGTTAAACGAGCTCGAGCCTACACTCGTTCGAAGTAGACTATTAATGCTCACATTCACCTCATTATCACATCATCAGGTATGTGTGTTTATCTTCTGGTTGTCTTTTTGAGTTATTAACGCAGCCTCAGACTTGTTTTTCGGGCGCCTTACCTTACGCTTCATCCGTTTTTAAACTATGCTCCTAAGCTAACCCGTTCCCGAGCTAATTGGTACTTGAGCAAACCAGTTTTAAACTGAGCGACTTAGTATCAGTATGACACCAAAAGTCAACAGCAGCAACTACCGTGTTTGTGATCTCGTTTTCTGTTCTATATTAAGCCGTGATACCCAACTTAACACATTTAGAAAAAAAGTTGGTGCCAATGACCGTTCTTAATGACAATCCACCAAACTAATTCTTTGTTAAATTGATGTCTCATCTGAATATGTTTTGTCCTTCTGGTGGAAGATGTCATGTTGTATGATCACCTGATTTAGAACAGGTTTGTTTGTTCTGCTTTGGTTCTTTTCTCAAAACGGGTTGTTTAAATTGCTTCTGCAAAGATAATAATGCACTAATCTTTACCAATGTGCTGTGCTTTGTAAATTAGTTAAGGTGGGGTTTGGTTTATTGTCCAAGATCACAGTCTACTATCTACTTATAGTTATTATTATGGTTGATATGATCTTAACCAGTACCAGACATGTAATTGGACCCATGTAATTAGGAGAATGTGTAATTTTATCTTTCATTATTGTATTTTACGCCCTGTGAAATTTAGTTTTTTTTTTTTTTTTTAAATTCTTTGAGACCAATCTGAATGTTGGTGTGTAGATTGCGAGTAGAAGGCTCAAGCAGGAAACATATGTGTCACTTCATTTGATTGGAGTTGCAGTGGGACTTGCAGGTATGCTAACAGGATGAAGGAGGTTCACAAAAGGTGTGGGGAAAACGCGACTGCGGCATGGAGTGTCTTTTTGACACTATCGAGAGATATGTAGAAGACGAAGATAGAGGCCGCAGACATGGTTTGGCTCTTTTTTGACCGCACCCGTGTTGGAGCGACTTATATAGAGTTAACAAATAGTTGTTTTATGAACTTAGAGCAACCATTTTGATGCTCTATTTAGGGTAGAAAAGGGAATTTGTATTGGTAATAGACAACTAGAAACACACCATAATTTTTTTCGAAGTTAATTCATATTATTTTATTAGACTACTGACATATAAGAATTGAAGTTTTATACTGAGTATGCTTTTTTTATAAATAACTTATTCATATATGGCGCACTGTTTATATAAAGAAAAATAAAAACAATTGAAACTAGATGTGACTCGTTACAACCTATACAAGAACTTAACTGTTTGGATTGTTAAATCATGGGTCAAATTATATTTGTCCCGCTGCAACGCGCGGGTTCCCCACTAGTATATTAAAAAGAACCAATTGCCGTATGCTACATACTTTAGCATATGAAATTGACATGCCAAAAGTGAAGATAAAGTAGCGGATTTTTAACCCTCGATCCAACCCGAATATGTTGCTCATTGGTTGAATATCTCCCCAACTTTCATTCTACCCCTCCCCGGTTACTACCTCAGCAAAAAAGCGTCTACACAAATTAATTTATATGTTTAGGATTTTAAAATGAACAAATCACCTTTGCTTCACGAATTTTATTAGAGATTGAAATATGTCAAAAGAATTGAAATTTGAAAAACTGGATTTGGGCTAAAATTTACTAAAACGATTTAGGGTGGTCGGAGTGATAGCGGTGAGTGTGATCGGGGACCGGGTTTGCCGCACGGGGAATGATTCCGGGTGGTGGATCGGTGAGAGGGAAGTAGGAGAGAAGGGGTGTGGGCAGTGAGTATTCACCGAAGGTGACAGGGCCGTCACCGAGAATGATAAAATACTTTTTGGCCCTGTGCGAAACAAAAAAATTGGATCCCTCCCATAATATAAACTCATCAATCATATATCAAAAACCACAATACGACTATATTTGTTATAACATAAACAAAACAAAAGTACCGTAGCAAAAAGAACTGAATATATGTAAACATACCCAAATTAGTTTGGCAATACGAACCTTTTCATATAAATAAAAATAACAGAACTAGATAGTGAGTTCTTTTAAGTTTATATTGTAAATGGTTAAATGAGAAATAAAAAACCTACAAGAAAACATGTAAAGTTTGTTACGTAAATGATTAAATGAGAAGAAAAAATGAATGAACTTGCAAATTTATAAAGGCCCAAATTTAGATGTGACAAATCAAAATTAAAACTAAAAAACAAGCTTGGAAAGTTGCAATTGATGTGAGCATAATTCAAAATTAAAACTAAAAAATAAGCTTGCAAAGTTGCGATTAGTGTGAGCACATGGGACTTTTTCCCCCTACTGATAAAACAAGATAAAATCAGCCCCTTGAGACCCAAACAAAAACAAAACATCAATTAGAAATGAAAAAAAAAAAACATCAATTAGAAATGAAAAACAAAAAATGAATTAAAAATGGAAAAACCAACAGGGGGAATCGTTGAGCCAAAGGAGTAATATGTACAATTCTTCCTACAGCAAATTTATATATAAAATATATATTAACTTTTAAACAATTTTGGCCCCTAAATGTTTTGGGCCCTGTGCAATGGCACCTCTTGCACAGGCCCAAAGCCGGCCTTGGAAGGTGAATAAGAAGCAATGGAGGAGAGAGAGATGAGAGAGGAGAGAGATAACCAATCAATTTTTTTTAATTGAGTGGGTGTTTAAACTATTCCTAGTGTTTGGGTATAAAATGGGGAGTGAAGGGGAGGAGTTGACATGACATGAGATTATTGAGTAGAGAAAATTCAAACACCCTAAAATGATTGAATAATACCCTCCACCCTTAAGATAAAGTAATTGAAATCTATCACATGGATTTGAATTTGTAATTCATTTGAGTGATAAAAAATTTTAAACGAATTCAATCTATCACAATGACCGTCAGTCATTGGTCACCGCCCCCACTAACCCCAATGCACTACCACCAGTGTCACTCATGCACCTCTGATACCACCACCAATGCCATCCCTGGTGTCAATGCATCCACCACCTACCACTCAGCACCGTTGTCGCGATGGCGGTGTTGGCATGGGGTTGGTGAAGTCAAGGGTGGCGACAATGTTTAATTTATATACATTCAGATTCAAATTTAGGTTCAAATTCTGAATACAAGCCGAACAAAACGTATTAAGATATAGAATTCCACGTAGCAAATGCCTTTTAAACATTCATGTACCAAACACATTAAAACCCTCTATTTTTTTTCAAATTTCAAAAGAAAAGTGTAAAGGAATTTGGATAGTTACAAGGAATAGATGTGGCAAGTTGAATTAAATTCAACAATCAAAAGTATATCCGAAAAAACACACACAAACACGCGTCAATTATCTTGTTCTGTTCATAAACAACATCCTATCCACAAAGTCAAACGTAACGTTTTGACAATTCTGCATCTCAAAAGTCAAACCTATGTTCACCCTACCCTTATAAATATTACGTACACAACTTGTAACATAACCATCCAAAAACATTCATATCAACTAGCTTACCATCTTCACAAACCAGCAGCAAAAAATATATACATATGGAAGGATTGATACCATTTGTGATGCATGCCATGAAGAAACACAAACCTCACAACAGCTACCGCTCCCTCTCCGCCCGCTACCATCTCCTGGAGGGGTCTGTGGCGGCAGAGGGTTCGTCACACCGCCGCACCAGGTCCGAGTTTCAGCCGCCCACAACCGATTACTTACAACAACGATCAGGGTTCGGTTATTATACCCAGCCTATGAACTTCAAAAAAGATTCCACCTCTTCAACACTAAACACATTTCATGCTTCAAATATAAATAGAAACTGAGGAAAATGCAAGTAGTTTAATTTTTTTAATTTAGATTTCAGGAAAAAAAAAAAGAATTCTTTGATTGTTTTGTAATTGTGTGATATGGTTGTTTAATTCTACAAGTATGTACAAAAAGAGCTACATATTAAATAAATTGTGTTTGTGTTAAAAATTGGTTTATCTGCCTCCTTTATTAGACCATGCGTAGTGGAAGAAACCCCACCCTTGGGCGTTTTACGTCATGTGGCGATCCAGTCAGCAAGGGGCTTTATAGGTCGTTTTTCTAAGGGGGTGTTTGGCCTAGCTTTTATTTTTTTGGCTTATGCTTATATTTTTAAAGTAGCTTATGCTTATTTTCTTTCATTTGATAAGCTATTTTTAAGTGTTTGAATTAGCTTATATTCTACAAGTTGATAATTAATAATTAATCTTTAGTTGTTTGTTAAGTTATTTTGTATTATGGGAAGAGGTATAATATCATTGTGTGTAATGAGTAAAAAACCATCTTCTTCAAATAAGCTTATTCAAATAAGCTAAAAAACCATGTTCCTATAAGCTTCTTGAAATTAGCTTATATAACCTAATAAGCATAAGCTTAAAAAGCTAAACCAAACACCCATTAGTGCTTATTTTGTAAAAATAAGCTAAAAAAGCTATAAGCTTAGATAAAAAAGCTAGCCGAAACACCCCCTAAAATGGGTATAGTGGGGATGTGGGCATTATGTTAAAAGGAAGAATGCATGTGATTGGGCAAGAAAACAAGAATGCATGTGATTGGCCAAGGAATTGGAAGTTGGGAGTTGAATAAAGAACGCTGCAGCCAAAAATCTCCAAAGCAAAGCCCATGGGGGCGTTTATTTGTAAAAAAAAACGCCCAAAAAAGGAACGACTACGGGTGGTCTTACAAGCATGAAACTCATGCGCTCTAGCGTGTTTTAATGTTCTTTTCGCATTTAAATGGATACAATACTAGCAGTGGCCAACCTACTAAAGCGGGTAAAGAGTCACGGGAATACAACCAGTGGTAAATCTAGAAAATCCTTATAGGGACAACGTTTCAAAAAAAGGGTACCGAAATCGAAAAAACGTTAATTTTTTCCAAAATTTAAACTACTGTCGAAGCGCGTCAATGGATAGCGGGGGCTACCCTTGTTTACAAGCTATATCCACCCCTGAATATAATATATTTTTGCACGTATACAAAGATGTGTGTACGCGTTTTTCGAATGACATGAACAAATGTTTTTTTGGCAGTGACTCCATTAAAAAGCGAAGAAGATGAACATGAAGATGGAATAGTGAAGATATGAAGCATCATTGTAGGTGTTTCTTGCCGGCAACTCATAGTATGATATAAGATGAAGATGGAAAATAAGAAAAGAAAAGCAAAGAAGGTGATGTACGAAACTTTTAGATTAGTAAGGGCCTTTTTGAAAATGAAACAAAAGACATATGAAATGTACGAAACTTAATTTACAACATATACTTTTAATTATATATACAAAAACTAGCTTACAACCCCGTGTATTACACGGGTTGAATGACGAAAAATGTAAATTATAAACTTGTATATAATCCTTATTAATGAAATGACTTATTTAAATAAAATAGTAAAACAAAAGAACAGTTATATTTTCGTTACTTGTGCGTGTTATTTGATATTTTATTAGTAATTATTGTTTATATCCAAATAATATATTTTATCTTAACAAATATATATGTTTATGTTAAAATGAAAATTTCTACGAGTTGTGAAAACTTAGAGAACTCAACCTTACAATTTTTTGAATTTTTTTACAGAGAGTGTGAATGAGCGGTTAGAGACTTAGGGCGTTAAACTTTTTGATTTTGTATTCAAGTGGTTAAACCCACTAAAACATAGTGACTCAAAAAGTAATTTACTATTAATTAAATTTGAAATTATACGTTTGATCTCTAACTATATTAAATAATATTATACTTATTATATTATTTGATACATTTATATTTTTTATAGATAATTATTAATTAAATTGAATTTATATGTTTATCTCTAACTATATTAATTAATATTATATTATATAGTGTGTATAAAAATTAATATTTAATACTATTATTAAAAGGGATGAGGCACCAGAGGGTGACACGTGAATAAAAAGATTTTCATTTATTTAGTACTAGGTTAAAACCCCGTGTATCATACGGGATGCATAAATAATTTATTTACTAAATAATAAGAAAATATATCTTTAAATAAAAACAGCATTACAATTATTAAGTATATATCACATGTGAACGTTTGATTCCTAATTTACCATAATTTAAATCACCGAATTCCAAAGTATATATATCTACTCATAATATTCGAGATATAATTTTATGATTATATAAAAAAAAACTTTTATTCGTATCTAAATTTTTGTTTAAAAATTATTTATTGAAAAAAAATTATTCTTATCTAATTTTCTGTTTAAAATTATTATTTCTAAATTTTTGTTTAAAATTATTTATTGAAAAACAAATATTTATTCTTATCTATTTTTCTGTTTAAAATTATTATTTATTTTTATCTAATTTTCTGTTAAAATTATTATTATTTTTTAATATAAGAGATAAATAGGAAAATAAGGTGAGAAAGCACCAGAAAGTGACACGTGTCCAAAAAAATTTTTGTTTATTAGTATAGGAAGATACGTGTTTAAATGATAGTACATCATTTGTTTTCTCTTTTAGTAAAAGAGAAGCCTATATTTTCATGTGATAAAAGACTATTAATGAGCCATTTAAACGATTATTATTAGGCCGGAGGGTGTGGGAGGGCGTCACCCCGCCACCTCATCACCGATAGTGCCCCCGGGGCGCCACCACGTATACCCACCGAGTTAAACCGGGGCGCCATGGTTATTTCGCCAGCATGGTAACGAGCAAGAATTTGCATTTTCGAGGGGTGTAATTGGTTACATGTTACCGTTCAACGGTAACATATATTTAAAAATAATAATTTCAAATTTTATAAATTACACCTATAAATACCCCACTTTTTTTCCATATTTTTCATCCCTTCTACCTCAATCTTTATACAAAATCTCTACACTTTTTTTATATAAGCACACAATGTTTCCAACAACCAAAACCCATGGGATCCGACCCATCCGTTTTGGTAAAATGTGCCAAACAACGAGCAAGAAGACCGTTAACGAAGAGACCCGCGTACGGGTGAGCTTGGATATTATCCGATTGTGACAACCCGCACTAAACCAGGTATCCGTACGACTTAACTAATGATTAATTACTGCTTAATTACTGTGCTTGTTTGAACTAGCTGATGAACTGCTACTTGATATCTGATACATGTACTTACTTGCATCATACTTTACTTATCGTCACTACATTATTTACATACTGAACCTTAGTGACAAACATGATGCACAAAAAGCACAGTAGCACTATAACGGATAACCTATTGAACATGCTGATAAAGCCATCATCAGGCAAACACTGCCTCTAAGGCTTGTAAGAGCCTGAAATGTTTTGCTACACTAGTAGTGAGTGTAGGGATATAAGGGTTGTGGAACTGCGTCTCTAGGAATAGGTCACTATGACTGGATGTGCCTAAAACGTACTCTAAGTACAAAACTCAGCACTTTACAAAATAATTCAGCTTTTAGCTAACTAATAAAGTGCCAAAACATGAGAAAAATATTACTAGACACTTTCCAAAGTGTCAGGAATGAGTAGTGTCACTAAAAAGAGTAATAACGACACTTTAAAGCTTTAGTAACGCTTTAACGGATTACTGTCCAACCAAACAACCGGACTATACCCGAAACATGAAACTATTGTTATTTTCATTATTTATCTTTTTCTGAGCCAGTTAGGGTCCCCGTATGCCCTAACACCCGTTGTAACACACTATACACAAGTAACTGGGTTAAACACTTAACTAACTTGGTTTAACCTAACTATTACCTAATTAACTAGTTGAAATCGGACTAGACCCCCCCCCCCATTCCTAACCGTCTCCAACTATGGGGAGACATACTTGGTACTTGCTTGATTATTATAATCTAATATGTTTAGTATCAATTAGACACAATATCCAATGGTTAAATGCACACTAAATTGTCTATAAAATCTAAGCTTAAACCACCATAACTTTCCATCACACAACACCACTCCACACCTTCCCTCCCTCTCCCTTTCACTCTCGGCCGAACACCCCTCTTCCATCCATCATATTTTCGATCTTGATCTTCATATTTCAAGCATCTACAAGTGTTAAGGGTCTCGTATTAGTAAGCTTGGAGCAAACGGAACGCGAAGGACCTCGTTACTTTGCTTTTATCCACCTCATTTGCGCATAGATTCTTCCCTAGCCTCGAGCTAGAGGTATAATGCTTAAAACTCGTATTTGAACTAATCTAAGGTGGTTAATAAGATGCTTGATGATTAAAACTCGAAATCTTACAAGTTGATGCTTTAAAGTCTACTTAAAACACTAAAAATGGTGGTTAATAGCACATAAGTTGTGTAAATGATGTAGTATTCGAAATGTATGATTATTTAGGCCCGATCTATGATGTGGTAGCTCGGATCATCGTTTAACCCGGTTTGGTAAGATCATGGATCTTAACATAAGCTTGTTTTGAATGATACAAGGGTTAAAAGGTGAAACTCTACCACACGCGAATCATGAACTTGTGTAAAAGAGTTTTACTTGTGACATTGTGTTTAAAAACTAGCAGATCTACGTATCTGCAAGTGGTATTTTCAAAGAACCACGTATCAGAGAAATCATGTATTTTAAAAGATAGATCTTACACTAACAAGCATGATTTTTATAAACCACAAGTGTGTAAACACTTGTGAAATGAAAAGATCCGACAAAATAACAGTTTTTGTAAAAGATGACGGAAAGTTGTAAAAATGGATTTTCTCTAAAAACAAGGTTTTTACAAGATCAAATTACCTTATATGAAGATCTACTAAATTTAAGGGGATTTACACCACAGTTTTGGGAAAACTACAAGTTCATGTAATTTTTGACAATTTACACATATGTTGATTAGTTGTTGTGAGAAAAGTTGTTCTGGTCAAATAAAGAAAACTGTTGAGTTGATTTGTTAAAGAAAATGATACGCTTGAAAGCGTGGCCACCTCCAGTTACAGAGGAAACTCTGGCGAAATTTTTCTAAAAACCTAACACTTAGAACTATTTACACTACAAGTGTTAGAATTATTTTTGACATGTTTTCGAAATATAAATTTCGCCATGACTTTATTTACTGAATATTCGGAGGTGGGATTTTCACAAAATTTAACGTGATAAATATATATTTTCACACACTGTTTATGATTATTTTGTGAAAATACATAGATATTATTTTTAGAGTAAAAATAATATTTACGAACGTTAACGATCCCAAAAATAATACGAACGCTTTCACCATAAATATATAAGTTACACCGGTAAGTATATTACCACTCAATTGTTAAACGTAACTTACGCACTTACGGAAATATTTATGGACGCACATGTATTGAATCCCCCATCCTTGGGAAGGAAAATAATTACCAAGTATTTACAGAATGTAAACACGAAATAGTTGTCTAACTATTTCCCAAAAACATAAACCATGAAGCTAAGGCACGGCCGTTCGTCTAATAGAAATTAGCACCTGTAGGTCGTCGCACAGCTGCGTGAGCAGGAGATACTTGGTAGAGACGCTTCACTGTGAGTTCATGTCCCCCTTTTCTCTAACTGTTTTCAGTTTTCTTAACTGCGGGGGTGAAATACATGTTACTATGATTACGAGTACTTTATACACGGTATGGTTAGCGTAAGGAGGTTTATTACTCAGATCATGTGAGTGGGTAGGAGCAATATGAGGCCATTAGTCCTCATGTCGGGACCGAGGGACAGGAGCGGTAGATCTATCTGGGTGTAGCGAGCCCAGCCCCAGGCCAAACTAGAAACGGACCTTGGGGTGACTTTGTCCACATACTAATGCCGTGGCGAAATCTGCTAGGTTTGAGTCTCCCTATTTGCACTTCACATATATCAGTGGCCTTGCAAACCATTGGTGATCTCAATTCCCTTATTTGCTACATACCAAGACTATTTTTATACTCACAAAGGTTTACTTACTCACTTACACATGAACTCGCTCAACATTATTGTTGATTTTTCAACTTACATGTATTTCAGGAAACTAAAGATCTGGCGCGGTATGTTATGTTTTCCCGCTGCATAAGGGTTCCAAGGTCATCCCAGTTTAGGAAATGTGACTCTTTCCTGGACAAGTCACAAATCTTAAACTGCGTTTATCTCATGTTGATGTTTATGTTTATCAAGACAATGTTTTACGTTATGAGGTTGTAAGTCCCTAAGACAATGTTATGTTACTCTGGTTTTAAAACTTAATCAAATGGATGATCTTGCATGATTTTATTTCATATAGCTTTGTTATGGTTAAGCTATGGTATTAAGAAGTCACACCAAAATTTACCACGCTTCCGCAAAGCCAGGGTGTGACAGCTTGGTATCAGAGCTCTGATCATAGCGAACTAGGATTCTTTCTCGAGTCTAGACTATGATCACTAGGGCTCTCACGAAAACATTTTACTGCATACCACTTAAGTCCAGATCCAAAACTTTTTACAAACAAATGTTGAGCACATTTTATTATTTATAGGCTCAGCCTGGAGGGCTGAGGCTCGGTCTGGAGGATCGAGGCTCGGTCTAGGTGACCGAGGTAGTTGAACACGTTGATTTATTATAGGCTCAGCCTGGAGGGCTGAGGCTCGGTCTGGAGGATCGAGGCTTGGTCTAGGTGACCAAGGTAGTTGGCTAGGAAGAGTAGGCTCAGTCATGAAGGCTGAGGCTCGGTCAAGGGGACCGAGGCTCGATCTAAGAGGTCGAGGTGGAGGATAGAGCAGTCTTCGAGACTGGGAGGAATTTGGCTAGTGGACTAGGAGAATTATGTGATACCTTACTTGGTGACTTATGTGATTATCTGATTGTATGACTGATTATTTGAGCATATTTGTGTTTATGTTACAGACTCATGGATTCCGCCGGTACTGGCGATTCGGACACCACTGGACCCATACCTATCGTATCTGATGACCCCACATCCTTCGAGCATGAGGTGTACACATCTGACTATACCAGTACTGACGAGGATGATTTCCAGCCTTTCGCACTACCCGATGGTGCTGATGAGCCTGCAGATGACCCTCCCGCTGAGTACCTACCTCTAGTGGAGATTCTGGCCCCTATACCCTTAGCCGTTTATCCAGCATATGATCTTCTTCTTGACGCCGAGGCTGATGGCGATATTGACCTGTTTGAGGATGAGCCCTTTGAGGATGAGATCCAGGGCGAGGCCCTTCTTCCTGCGGACGATCTTCTGATGATCGCTGACGTTCCCGCTGAGGATTCGCCTGCACATTCTCCTATCCCAGACTCCTTCGAGTCTGTGGCATCCGCACCTTCTCACACATTGAGCGCACAGCACCTTGCGCATGATTCTGATCCTGACCAGGCATCCTCTGTTGCACCTATACCCAGTTTTGCGTTTGACCATGATGACATAGAGGATTCAGATCCTATCTTTCCCCCGGGATACGACCCGGATCATGATATCGAGTTTATACCTATGGATCAGCCCATGGAGGATCCAGCTGACCCAGTAGATCCTATCGACCCCAAGTTTGACTTCGAGATGGCTTTTGATGATCCCGAGCCTGTCGTCGCTCCTGAGCAGGCAGCCGCTCTAGACCCCATACTTGAGCATGACCCCGTACATGCTGACATCCCTATTGAGCCTGTTATAGCAGACCCACCTGTTGATGATCTCCCTGTGGATGTTCCTTTGTTAGAGGGCGATCATGTTATTGTTGATCCTGTTGTTCCTCTACCTGTTGTTGATATACCTGTTGACCATCCTGTTGAGCACATTGCACATGTTCATCCTTTTGTTGCTCCCCCACCTGATCCCATCCCACTAGAGCCCGAGCATGCACTGTTCGCGGCACGCATGGATCCACCAGATGAGCATGCACAGCACGGTTGGATACCTGCTGATGAGGATGTTCCACCATTTCCTCCTCAGATCCCTGATACACGACATGTTGATTTTTCTTTTCAGGTTCCTCAGTTTGTACCTCCAGCGAGGACTGGAGAGGGTTCTTCAGCCCATCCTTTTGGGCATGTACCGATATCTATCCCCTTCATGCCCCAGATGTCATCTGTTCCACCCACTGTTGCTCCATTTCATGTGGCACCTTTTGACCCCACCAGTGAGACGTTCCTTTGGGCACCAGACTCTGCTATGCCACCTACTGACCCCTACCATTCTTTCCACATGGGGTATACTATCGAGGACGTTTTGATGTCTTTTGTCGCCCAGCACGAGTCGCACACGCAGCACATCCAGGAGCTTGAGAGAGCTCAGCTGCCACCATGCCAGTGCCATGGTCAGACACACTCTCCTCTGCAGACATTTCGACCCTTGCCTCCAGATTATGCTGCCCGTCTCTTTACACTAGAGCAGCAGGTTGCTTCTATCATTCGTACTCAGCGAGCCCTGGAGGAGGACTGGCTTCAGTTACGTCGTTTGCTTTACACCCACTTTCCCCCTCCTCCACCACCATCTGTATAGAGCTCATCAGTGCTGTTTGGGTAGACGAGGGTGAGAAGACGGCGATTGTTGGACTGCACAGCATTTTTGGAGACTACTTTATGATCCTGACTTTTGTTGACATGTATTTGACGCTGACATGATATAGTTTTTGGACAGGGGTGATGTAGCCCCTAGTTGATTGATGATTGTATGACACAGGGATGTACTGATACACTTACTATGTGGTCTCGATATATGGCAATCGCAGTATTCTCACCATATTGGATTCGCTTGATTGCTTATTTATATTCTTACGATATGGGATGTTGTGTGATTGATATTTGTGATGTGTTGATAACATGAGATGTTATGTGCTATTACTATTACTATATACGTACGTTTCACTATGGCCTGACCAACGTAAACCATCTTTTAGAAGATGCCGCCGAGACGTGAGACACACATGCCTACTAATGAGGCAGAACTCCAGCAGATTATCGCTGCTGCCATTGCACAATACGCCGCCTCTCAAGGAGGGACTAGTGGAAGCAACTCTGGCAACACTGGCAACAACAATAATCCACCTCATGGTAATACTAAGTCAATTAGACATACCATGACCTAATTGGATATCTTTAGCAATGATGCTAATGCCAAACGTATGTTATAACGTATGTGCAGGATGCACCTACAAGCAGTTCTTAGACTGCAAGCCCGTAAACTTTGATGGCACAGGAGGTGCTGTCGCCTTTGTTCGTTGGGCTGAGAAAACCGAATCTGTTCTTCGCATGAGCAAGTGCGCGCTGGATCAGCAAGTCACCTATATCTCAGGGCTGTTTCTAGATGGAGCCCTATCCTGGTGGAATCTACAAGTACAGACACTAGGCGAAGCTGCTGCCTATGCGCTGACCTGGACCGAACTGAAGGAACTTATGCGCAAAAAGTACTGTTCCCGCGCAGAAATCCAGAGATTGGAGACCGAGTTCTGGCACTTGAAAATGGACGGTCCAAAGATAGCAGAATACGTTCAAAGGTTCCATGACTTATCGCATGTGGTACCCTACATGGTCACTCTTGAGTTCAAGAGAATTGAACGCTTCATTTGGGGACTAGCTCCTCAAATCATAAGCATGGTAACCTCATCCAAGCCTGCGACCATTACTGAGGCGATTGATTTGAGCATGGCTCTCACAGAGGAGGCCATTCGCCTAAACAAGTTTGATGATGCTAAGCATAAGAAGAAAGAAACTCACGTCGAGTCGTCAGGAGGTAGCAAACGGAAGTTCTCAAACTTCAAGCAAGGCGCCAGTGTGGCGGTTAAGAAAGGAGGATCAGCTGGTAGTGGAAAGAAAGGAAAAGGATATCAGGGCACCCAGCCCAAGTGTAATACCTGTCAACGCCATCGTACTGGCCATTGTAGTGTGAAAGTATGCGAAGCATGTGGAAAGCCGGGCCACTTGAAGGATTCTTGTTGGGCTAGTGCTGGCCGGGGAGGCCAGGGAGGATTTGGGTATAGGAATAACAATCGTGGTGGTAATCGCTCGCAAGGAAACTATGGAGGAAACGGGAATCGAGGCAACCTTGCGAACCAAGCTGGTAATGCAAACCAAAACAACAACCAAGCTGGAAATGGAGGTGGAAACGGGTAAAGACTTGGATGCTATAACTGCGGTGATATCGGGCATTTTAAGAAGAACTGCCCAGAGTTAAACCAAGCCCGTGGAAGAGTGTTCCAAATCGAAGCTAGGGAAGCGCGCCAGGACCCCAATGTTGTTACTGGTACGTTCCCTGTAAATCAACGCTATGCATCCGTTTTATTTGATACTGGTGCCGATTATAGCTTCGTGTCGTTAGAATTTAAGAATATGCTTGGGTTAGCCGCTAATAAGTTAGATATTCCCTACTCAATCGAATTGGCCAATGGGAAGTTAGTAGAAGCCAATGAAGTTATCAGAGGTTGTGTGATCGAATTAGGAGAGCGTGAGTTTGCTTTAGATCTACTACCAGTCCAGTTGGGAAGCTTCGACGTGGTGGTAGGAATGGATTGGTTATCAAGCAACAAGGCTGAGATAGTTTGCCACGAAAAGGTCATTCGTATTCCAACCGAAGATGGCGAAACAATTGTGGTTCACGGAGAGAAGCGTGATACGCCGTTAAGAATTATCAGCTGCTTGAAAGCAAGGAAGTGTTTGCAGAAGGGATGTGTTGCTTTTCTGGCACACATTGTGGATAAAAAGGCTGCTGAGCCAAAGATCGAAGACATCCCTGTCGTGAGGGAATATCCAGAAGTCTTCCCAGAGGACTTACCTGGACTGCCACCTCGGAGGCAAGTAGAGTTTCACATCGATTTAGTTCCAGGCGCCGCGCCTGTGGCTAAGGCACCTTATAGACTTGCTCCGTCTGAGATGCAGGAACTGTCAACACAGCTTCAAGAGTTGTTAGACAAGGGATTTATCCGACCAAGCTTCTCGCCTTGGGGAGCTCCGGTCCTGTTTTTCAAAAAGAAGGACGGTAGTTTTCGAATGTGCATCGACTACCGGGAGCTGAACAAGCTGACGATCAAGAATAGATACCCTCTGCCAAGAATCGATGATCTGTTTGATCAACTGCAAGGCTCAAGCTTTTATTCAAAGATCGATCTTCGATCTGGATACCATCAGTTAAGGATACAAGAAGAGAGTATCCCAAAGACAGCCTTCAGAACTCGTTATGGACACTACGAGTTCCTTGTTATGCCGTTTGGTTTGACAAACGCACCTGCAGTCTTTATGGATTTGATGAATTGAGTTTGCAAGCCGTACTTGGACAAGTTCGTGATTGTGTTTATCGACGACATCTTGATCTATTCAAGAACAAAGGCCGAGCACGAACAACATCTAAGAGCTATTTTGGAGCTGCTAAAGAAGGAACAGCTGTATGCCAAATTCTCTAAGTGCGAGTTTTGGCTACGTGAAGTCCAATTCCTTGGGCACGTGGTAAATGGAGATGGAATCCACGTGGATCCAACAAAGATCGAGGCGATCAAGGATTGGGAAACACCAAAGACGCCAACCGAGATTCGACAATTCTTGGGTTTGGCTGGCTACTATCGAAGGTTCATTGAGGATTTCTCAAAAATCGCTCAACCTTTGACGCTCCTCACCCAGAAAGATAAGAAGTTTGATTGGGGAATCAAACAGGAAGAAGCGTTCCAGATACTGAAGGATAAGCTCTGCAATGCGCCAATCTTAGCACTACCGGAATGTACTGATGATTTTGTGGTATACTGCGACGCATCGCGTCAAGGATTGGGTTGTGTGTTGATGCAACGCCAAAAGGTTATTGCTTACGCATCACGTCAACTGAAAGTGCACGAGAAGAACTATACCACACATGATTTGGAACTTGGCGCAGTGGTTTTTGCTTTAAAGATCTGGAGACACTACCTTTATGGTACGAAGTGTACAATCTTTACATATCACAAGAGCCTACAGCACATATTCAACCAGAAGGAGCTGAATATGAGACAAAGACGATGGGTTGAGTTGCTGAACGACTACGACTGCGAGATAAAGTATCATCCAGGGAAGGCGAATGTAGTCGCCGATGCCCTAAGTCGTAAAGAGAGAATCAAGCCCATAAGGGTTAGAGCTTTAGAAATGATCATCCAAACCGATCTTTCCTTGCGCATTCGTGCCACGCAGAAAGAAGCTCTCAAGGAAGGAAACCTTGAAGAAGAATATCTCCGTGGGATGGAGAAGCTACTGGTACCAAACGAGGAAGGAACGTTATGCTTCGAGAAAAGGATTTGGGTTCCTCTGTTTGGTGGTTTAAGGAAAGTTATTTTTGATGAAGCTCACAAATCACGGTACTCTATCCATCCTGGAGCGGATAAGATGTACCAGGATCTCAAAGATTATTATTGGTGGCCTAGGATGAAAGGCGATGTTGCTGTGTACGTGAGCAAATGTTTAACATGCGCTAAGGTTAAAGCGGAATACCAGAAGCCTTCAGGACTTCTGCAACAACCTGAGATTCCCAAGTGGAAATGGGAACAAATCTCAATGGATTTTGTTACAAAATTGCCAAGAACGTCAAGAGGCCATGACACTATCTGGGTGATAGTGGATCGATTAACGAAGTCAGCACACTTCTTACCTATCAGAGAGAAGGATAATACGAGCAAATTGGCTGAAATTTACATGAGAGAGATCGTCGCGCGCCATGGAGTACATCTCTCAATCATTTCTGATAGGGACGGAAGATTTGTGTCAAGGATATGGCAATCCTTCCAAGAAGCCTTTGGCTCACAACTGAATCTGAGCACTGCGTTTCATCCGCAAACTGACGGCCAGAGCGAGCGAACGATACAGACTTTGGAAGACATGCTGAGAGCGTGTGTTATGGATTTGGGCGGTAGCTGGGATAAACATTTACCTTTGGTCGAATTTTCGTACAACAACAGCTACCACACCAGTATTGGTGTCGCGCCATTTGAAGCCCTTTACGGACGCAAGTGCCGATCACCCTTATGTTGGGCTGACGCAGGTGATAGGCAGCTTGCTGGTCCCGAAATCGTCCAAGAGACGACAGACAAGATCGCGCAGATTCTTAAACGCATCGAAGCAGCTCGCCACAGACAGAAGGCCTATGCGGATCCAAACCGAAAACATGTGGATTTCCAAGTCGGAGAAATGGTGTTATTGAAAGTTTCACCCTGGAAAGGGGTGGCACGCTTTGGAAAGCGTGGGAAGTTAAATCCGCGCTACATTGGTCCCTTCAGAATTCTGGAAAGAATAGGACTAGTAGCATACAAGTTGGACCTACCTGCTGAACTGAATGGTGTTCACGATACATTTCACGTATCCAATCTAAAGAAAAGTCCAACTCAAGTCACCGTTGCCATTCCCACCGACGAGATTCATGTTGACGACACGCTCCACTTCGTTGAAGAACCGGTCGAGGTTACGGATTGGAAAGTTAACAAGACCCGCCGGAGCAGTGTCAAGCTCGTCAAAGTTCGTTGGAATGCCAGACATGGTCCTGAATACACCTGGGAACGGGAGGACCGAATGAAAGAGAAATACCCCCACCTTTTTCCTAAGAACCCTGCATCTTCAAGCAGAACTTAAATTTCGGGACGAAATTTATTTAACGGGGGGAGAATGTGACAACCCGCACTAAACCAGGTATCCGTACGACTTAACTAATGATTAATTACTGCTTAATTACTGTGCTTGTTTGAACTAGCTGATGAACTGCTACTTGATATCTGATACATGTACTTACTTGCATCATACTTTACTTATCGTCACTACATTATTTACATACTGAACCTTAGTGACAAACATGATGCACAAAAAGCACAGTAGCACTATAACGGATAACCTATTGAACATGCTGATAAAGCCAGCATCAGGCAAACACTGCCTCTATGGCTTGTAAGAGCCTGAAATGTTTTGCTACACTAGTAGTGAGTGTAGGGATATAAGGGTTGTGGAACTGCGTCTCTAGGAATAGGTCACTATGACTGGATGTGCCTAAAACGTACTCTAAGTACAAAACTCAGCACTTTACAAAATAATTCAGCTTTTAGCTAACTAATAAAGTGCCAAAACATGAGAAAAATATTACTAGACACTTTCCAAAGTGTCAGGAATGAGTAGTGTCACTAAAAAGAGTAATAACGACACTTTAAAGCTTTAGTAACGCTTTAACGGATTACTGTCCAACCAAACAACCGGACTATACCCGAAACATGAAACTATTGTTATTTTCATTATTTATCTTTTTCTGAGCCAGTTAGGGTCCCCGTATGCCCTAACACCCGTTGTAACACACTATACACAAGTAACTGGGTTAAACACTTAACTAACTTGGTTTAACCTAACTATTACCTAATTAACTAGTTGAAATCGGACTAGACCCCCCCCCCCCCATTCCTAACCGTCTCCAACTATGGGGAGACATACTTGGTACTTTCTTGATTATTATAATCTAATATGTTTAGTATCAATTAGACACAATATCCAATGGTTAAATGCACACTAAATTGTCTATAAAATCTAAGCTTAAACCACCATAACTTTCCATCACACAACACCACTCCACACCTTCCCTCCCTCTCCCTTTCACTCTCGGCCGAACACCCCTCTTCCATCCATCATATTTTCGATCTTGATCTTCATATTTCAAGCATCTACAAGTGTTAAGGGTCTCGTATTAGTAAGCTTGGAGCAAACGGAACGCGAAGGACCTCGTTACTTTGCTTTTATCCACCTCATTTGCACATAGATTCTTCCCTAGCCTCGAGCTAGAGGTATAATGCTTAAAACTCGTATTTGAACTAATCTAAGGTGGTTAATAAGATGCTTGATGATTAAAACTCGAAATCTTACAAGTTGATGCTTTAAAGTCTACTTAAAACACTAAAAATGGTGGTTAATAGCACATAAGTTGTGTAAATGATGTAGTATTCGAAATGTATGATTATTTAGGCCCGATCTATGATGTGGTAGCTCGGATCATCGTTTAACCCGGTTTGGTAAGATCATGGATCTTAACATAAGCTTGTTTTGAATGATACAAGGGTTAAAAGGTGAAACTCTACCACACGCGAATCATGATCTTGTGTAAAAGAGTTTTACTTGTGACATTGTGTTTAAAAACTAGCAGATCTACGTATCTGCAAGTGGTATTTTCAAAGAACCACGTATCAGAGAAATCATGTATTTTAAAAGATAGATCTTACACTAACAAGCATGATTTTTATAAACCACAAGTGTGTAAACACTTGTGAAATGAAAAGATCCGACAAAATAACAGTTTTTGTAAAAGATGACGGAAAGTTGTAAAAATGGATTTTCTCTAAAAACAAGGTTTTTACAAGATCAAATTACCTTATATGAAGATCTACTAAATTTAAGGGGATTTACACCACAGTTTTGGGAAAACTACAAGTTCATGTAATTTTTGACAATTTACACATATGTTGATTAGTTGTTGTGAGAAAAGTTGTTCTGGTCAAATAAAGAAAACTGTTGAGTTGATTTGTTAAAGAAAATGATACGCTTGAAAGCGTGGCCACCTCCAGTTACAGAGGAAACTCTGGCGAAATTTTTCTAAAAACCTAACACTTAGAACTATTTACACTACAAGTGTTAGAATTATTTTTGACATGTTTTCGAAATATAAATTTCGCCATGACTTTATTTACTGAATATTCGGAGGTGGGATTTTCACAAAATTTAACGTGATAAATATATATTTTCACACACTGTTTATGATTATTTTGTGAAAATACATAGATATTATTTTTAGAGTAAAAATAATATTTACGAACGTTAACGATCCCAAAAATAATACGAACGCTTTCACCATAAATATATAAGTTACACCGGTAAGTATATTACCACTCAATTGTTAAACGTAACTTACGCACTTACGGAAATATTTATGGACGCACATGTATTGAATCCCCCATCCTTGGGAAGGAAAATAATTACCAAGTATTTACAGAATGTAAACACGAAATAGTTGTCTAACTATTTCCCTAAAACATAAACCATGAAGCTAAGGCACGGCCGTCCGTCTAATAGAAATTAGCACCTGTAGGTCGTCGCACAGCTGCGTGAGCAGGAGATACTTGGTAGAGACGCTTCACTGTGAGTTCATGTCCCCCTTTTCTTTAACTGTTTTCAGTTTTCTTAACTGCGGGGGGTGAAATACATGTTACTATGATTACGAGTACTTTATACACGGTATGGTTAGCGTAAGGAGGTTTATTACTCAGATCATGTGAGTGGGTAGGAGCAATATGAGGCCATTAGTCCTCATGTCGGGACCGAGGGACAGGAGCGGTAGATCTATCTGGGTGTAGCGAGCCCAGCCCCAGGCCAAACTAGAAACGGACCTTGGGGTGACTTTGTCCACATACTAATGCCGTGGCGAAATCTGCTAGGTTTGAGTCTCCTTATTTGCACTTCACATATATCAGTGGCCTTGCAAACCATTGGTGATCTCAATTCCCTTATTTGCTACATACCAAGACTATTTTTATACTCACAAAGGTTTACTTACTCACTTACACATGAACTCGCTCAACATTATTGTTGATTTTTCAACTTACATGTATTTCAGGAAACTAAAGATCTGGCGCGGTATGTTATGTTTTCCCGCTGCATAAGGGTTCCAAGGTCATCCCAGTTTAGGAAATGTGACTCTTTCCTGGACAAGTCACAAATCTTAAACTGCGTTTATCTCATGTTGATGTTTATGTTTATCAAGACAATGTTTTACGTTATGAGGTTGTAAGTCCCTAAGACAATGTTATGTTACTCTGGTTTTAAAACTTAATCAAATGGATGATCTTGCATGATTTTATTTCATATAGCTTTGTTATGGTTAAGCTATGGTATTAAGAAGTCACACCAAAATTTACCACGCTTCCGCAAAGCCAGGGTGTGACAGTGCCACCTAGCACCCCAACATCCATTTCTCGGTTTTTATGGATATTATTCCCAACCTCCATTTTTCCCTAAAACATACCCCAAACCCAAAACACAACCCAACCCAAACCGAATCCGTACCCTAAACCCAAGCCGAACCCACTTCCTCAAAAACGAGAAGGCATCGAAAGAAGGATGAGACCCAAAAACATGCTCCGAAGAAGGTCGAATTGTAGTCGCCTAGGAAAATTTTGAGTTGGCAAAAGCATGGCTCGACGAATCGAAAGATGAGATTGTTGGTAAACTTTATCTCCGTAAATTTTTTTTACATACTTTTATAAACATATACTTTTGTAAATATATTTTTATAATTAAACTTTTTTTATAGGAAACGACCAATATATAAAGGTGAGAAATTTTTCGCCGCAGTGGTCGTGGCGAATATCGACCGGCCGACTCTTTTTTCGGGAAAGTGGACAGCTATGAGGACGAAGGTTAGCAATTTCAACAATATACATACTAATCTCGTCGACAATCATCGAACAAAAAGTGGTTCGAGACGTGGACATTATGACCCAAGCCCACGCCGACTATAGATTGTATCATGGGCATCACTTTACGATGGTAAATTCGTGGGAGCTTCTTTGCAAATCGCCCAAGTGGCATCTTGTACCGCCGTTCGACCCAACCCGCCCTAGGTCAAAACGATCCAAATCAACATCCACTACCGAACCATCCGAGTCCGATGCTCGTACAACAATGAATCTAAATGATGATTTTGACGAATTTGAAGAACCGCAAGAGCTACCACAACCAAAGGTTAGAGATAAAAGTAAGGTAGCGGCACGAGCAAAATCTTCTTCAACGTCATCGGATGGCCAGTCAAAGTTGAACGAGTTTGAGGCAAGTTTCAACAAAATAACCTCGATGAAGGAAAAAGAGCAAGAACTAAAAATGGAGAAACAAATCCAGAAAGACATGGAATTTCTCGCGAAAGACTTTTCAAATCTAGCGGAAGAGGACCGAGTCATTTTGGAGGCTCGTAAGGCACACATTCGGGCGAAATATATGTAGTTTTTATTTTCTAGTACCTTATTTTTTAACTTTGCATTTTTAGGACTTTGTAATGTTTTTTTATAATGAAATTATGTTTTTTTAATTTTCTAGTTATTAAAATTGGCATTTAATTTAAAAAAATAAAATATATAAATAAAAATATAATTAGGTAATGATTACGGGGGCTTTATCCCACACCCTGCAAGTTAAGGGAAAGGGGCCTTAAAGCCCCCTGTCTGACATGGATCTTATGTGGCGTTGACGTGGCGTGATAAAGCCCATAGGGGCTTTATCCCACACCCTCCAGCCTTATCAGAAGAGTAAACTGCTATTTTGGTCCCTGAGGTTTGGTCACTTTTGCCACTTTAGTCCAAAACTTAAACATTTTAAATCTTGGTCCCTATGGTTTCACTTTTATTGCCATTTTGGTCCAAAAATGAAATCACCTGATATTTGACTAATAAAATCTTGTTATTTTGTCCTTTTTCTTAAGGGCAAAATGGTCAATATTGTGACAACTCGGATTTCCAAGGTCCTTTTGTGGGTATTGTTTCTACTTGTTGTCCATTATGCGTTGTAACTATGCATTTGTTATGAAAATTAAATAGAAGTGTTTGCTATATTTGATTGTTTTACATGTTAGTTAATCGCATAAGTCTTCGAGACGCACACCATTCATTGAACCGCACATCTCTCTCCTTGTTCGGTTAATTGGACTCTCGGCCCTAAACCCCAAGCCCAACTGGGCCCGGTTCACTTAAGATGGACGCATACACACACACGGTTATGTGTGTGGTGTTCATAACATTGCAAACACAAAATACAATCTCAAACCCTAGCTCTCCTTCCCTCAAGTAAACTCGACGGCAGCCTCTCCTTTCCCGCTCGAATATCTTCTCTGATTTCCACTTTGTGCATCCGGTTAGTATGATATAATTGATTTGTATGTGATTCGTGATTATGTAGTGTGAATGTGAATATGATGGATGAAAGTTTTGTGATCTTGTGGAATGCTATTGACATGCATGATTAGAACACAACCTAAGGAAAGTCTAAAGATAAATCGATGTAGGTTGAATAAAGGGAATGGTTAATTATCTAGCATGGTAAGTTAGTAAAAGGGTTAGGATGAATCGGCTGGGTGGTTAAGGGTTATCATGAAATTGAAGATCGTCTATAACGTTAAATTGATGTGTAGGATTCATGTTAGTATTGGTAATTATCATGTGTTGATTGACTGCTATTGTTGCTTGACGAACTCGATAGTTTGCGGATGGTTGCGATGATAATTGATCTGATGAGTTTGTAAGTAAAGATGAGATTTAGTTGTAAATCAATGATTAGGTTCGATACCACGAATTATAACTGTTCTATGATGCAAGGTTCATGATGCTCAGTTTGTATGATAACATGTGTTCTTCGGAATAATAGGAGTTATTGAGTGGACCGAATAATAATGATAGTAAACTGATTAAGCAATAATTAAGGAGTGAGGAGTTGATTTTGTAACTGTTTGATTTTGGGAATGAGGAATGAGGGAGCTGGCATTGCACAGTTGAATCCGGATCGCACATTCATGAGTGTGGGCCGGAGACAAATGGGCCACATGAAACTGGACTCGCACACTCAGGGCTCAATCGCACACTCTTGTTGGGCCTTGAAGTGCTTGGGCCGCACACTTATATCGGGTTATTGGTTTGGCAGCACACATGGAATGAAATATACAACTTAATCGCACACTTTATGTGGGCCTTACACTATAATGAATCGGGTAATACATGAATCGCACACCTACTTGTAACACCCCAAAAATATGTAATCTAAATATTGCCTTTAAAATAGTTCATGAAATGAAAGTTTGAGCTTGAATAAATAAACGTTAGAACCCGAGGGACTAAACATGATAAATGGAATGAAAGTCTAGTTAAATTAAACAACACACACACACTAGATATTTCTAGTGTGTGTGTGAAGCTATCCAGGAGAAGAGACAAGAACACAAAAACCCTAGTTCACTAATTCCATCATTTGGGAGGTGATTTTAAGCCCGAACGATTGTAGGAACTCAAATTCTCGATCACCAAGGTGTGACTAACAAAGTGGTAAGTTGAATTTCTTGAAATCATGAACTTTAGGAAATGGGTTTCTACCAAATCATGAGTAATGTTGTGATATATGCATCCAAAAGTTAAGATTATGAACTAGGACTCGATTAATGTTCGGTTTTTGGTGATTTAGCTTGTTTTGATAGATGGAACATAGATGAATGATGTAGGATGAGAGAATCTCATGAACTTGCTTGATTTGTGATGAACTTGTAGATTAGTATGTAAAGATACTTGTAATTAATTGTCCTATAAATGCGAAACCCGCCAAGTGTTCGATAAAATGCGTAAAAGAACAAATGGGTGAATTTTGGTACATTATGATCAAGATGATGTATGATAAAAACTGTGTAAAAGATGGAATGGTTATTAGTCGGGCTAAACGAATGAATGTGTTGATGTAGGCGTAAAGGAAGAAGGCTCGAGTGCTAGGAGATCGGAAGGCTCGCATGATCGAGGTATGTTGTTTTATGCATACAAGCTTTACTTTCTAATTGTCATTGTTATACTAGAACTGTAATTATGACTGTTCATAGATGATGTGTAGTTGATAGCTTAAACCGTCATGAACGGGTCGTAAGAGATGATAACTATGAAGGAGGTTATGTTAAGGTCGGTTGGTCTAGAACTAACCGTATATTGGAAGGTTATGTAAGGATGTAATGAAATAGCTAAATCTGTCATGAACGGATTGGGAAAGATGCTTATGTTGCGTTTATGTTTAATCCGAAATTTACGGATTATTAAATGCTATGCGTTATCTCGCTTGGAGATAGTAATTAATGACCCATTCAACGGGTCGATGAAAGTGAAATTATGACATGGTTATGTGATGACACGAATGGATGTTAGTTTTTTATTTAAAATTATATTGTAAGAAACTAACTAGTTAAACTTTGATTGCGATGTAGGTAAATCCGCGATTTAGGTGGCGTGGCGAACTTGGATACGAACACCAACATGCACACCATGGTCTATACGCTTCCGTAGTAGTCGCCCTTTTGAAACAATGTTTTTGTTAAACTTCTACTTCTTGAAAGTCGTCTTTTGATATGTAAATTACGGTTTTAAAAACTTAGTCGTTTGTAATTAGGAACTTTAAACTTGTGCCTTGACAGGGTAGTTCGGATTAACATCTGTAACTAGTCTAGAGGAGGTGTTGATCTCGAACTAGTTACAAGGGTATTTTGGTAAAATGCAAATATTATGTTAAAAGCTTTAAAAGTTGAAGTTTACATGTATTTTTGATCAGTCGAAATTAAGGGCGTTATAAGTTGGTATCAGAGCAAAGGTTTGAGTGAATCAAGCACGAGTTAAAGTGCTTGGACTCAAACTGACGCTCGTGCAATGGTGTGTTCGCTCCAAGGTCGCAAACAAGGTAAAAGTTTAGGATGCTTTACTTTTATAACGGGTCAAAATAATAATATGCGTCAAAATGGGTTACGAGTGCATAGAAACCCATGATTTGAATCTGTATAATAGAAAATAATTATGGTATGGTATTAGCGAGAAGTTGTATGCAAACGGACAAGTTGGGTTGGTAAACTATGAATGGGTCAAAAGATTATAAGTGAAAATAAGGCCGAAAGCCTAAAAATTTCGAAAATAGTTAATCCGGGTGCCGGGTGTTAACTCTATGTGATAGAGGATGAAATTACAATCGCGTAGGAAGAAACGGATCGTAAATCGGATAAAAATTGCGCAAGTTATGATCGTTTAGGTGAAAATGGGATTTAGGAAAATATGCAGCGCCCAGCACCAAACTTTCTGATCAAATCGACTCCTCGCATCACGCGACAACGATAGGGTTATGTCGTCGTGTAACGCGACGGCCCTGGCGGCCCGCGAAAGCTTGATAAGGACCGGTCGCGGCTCGCGATGGGCCTGAAAGCGTGTATTTTGCTTGTTTTTCTATGTTTTGACTTATGAACTTGTATATGGAGGTTATAAATCACATAATTGTGGTCATGAGAGTTATTGAGATGTTATGGAATGCCCGGTTATGAACCACGAATGTGGGCGATGTTAGATTACTAAAATTTCGAGAACTCTATTGTGTAGATGACGGATTACACAGATACGACTGATGATGACGTAGCACGTGAAGATGCATTAAATGATAAGATGGCGCAAATGATGGATAATGCTTTAGAAGCCAAACTTCCGCAAATAGTTCAAGAGGTGGAGAGTCGCGTGTTGGAAACGATTGATGCGATAATGACAAGCAAAATGGATGAAATAAAGGAGATGATTGGAGAGTCTAAAGGTAAGAGTAAGATACGAAGATGCACGTATAAGGATTTTATGGCGTGTAGTCCTTCTCCGTATGATGGAAAGATAGACCCGATTGTATGCCAAAGGTGGATTTCTAATATAGAAGCTGTGTTTATACGAAGTCGGTGTGATAAGGAAGATCGAGTAATGTTTGCTACGGGTCAACTGCAATCGCAAGCTAAAGATTGGTGGGATGCTCATTGTAAAGAGATAGGTGAAGATAAACTTCAAGCGATGACGTGGCAGGAATTTAAAGAGCCTTTCCTAAAATACCATTGCCCCCAATCCGCCATCGACAGGATTCAAGAAGAATTCTTGCGCCTCCGACAGAAGGATGAAACAATCAATGAGATAACAAATACTTTCTTGGATAAGCTGAAGTTTTGCAAGGAGTTTGTGAATTCAGAAAGAATGAAAATCCACCGATATCACGATATGCTGAAAGTGGAATTTAAGGAGTTTATTACGCCCTCGAAGTGTGAAACTCTTGACGAACTCATAAACTGGGCGCGAGATAGAGAGATTGAACTCAAGAGGTAGGTGGAGCGAGGTGAAAAGAGACCGTCAGAGAAGACGTCTAACCCAATTCCTTTCAAGAAAGTCAAGTTTCAAGATCAAGGCAATAAAGAGAAAACAAAGAGTGGAATTCCCCGTTGCAAGAACTGTGGAAAGCTTCACACTGGTGAGTGTCTGTTGGGCAAGAAGGGATGCTATAACTGTGGGGAAGAAGGACATCCGCATTACAGGTGCCCTAAGAATACAAAGACATGTTTTAATTGTTTCCAGTCGGGTCATATCAAGGCAGATTGTCCTAAGCTTCAACCGGGGATGAAAAAGGAAGGCAAGAAGGAGGAGAACCCTAACATAAGAGCAAGGATGTTTCAAATTACGTCTGAAGAGGCTAAAGCTCATCCGAATGTTGTTTCAGGTATTTTCTTGCTAAACTCCTTGCCGATGTACGTGTTGTTCGATACCGGGGCTACTATGTCTTTTGTTTCAAGTGAAGTAATTAATCACCCCTCATTTAAGATTGAAAGAATGCAAATACCCTTAGAGGTATAGATAGCTGATAGCAAGAATTATTTGTTGCACGAAGTATGTAGAAATTGTAAGCTCACGATAGAGGATGAGGAGTTTGTTATTGATCTCGTACCTATGGTCTTAGGAGAATTCAAGGTAGTAGTGGGTATGGACTGGATGGCCTGACACCATGCGGAGATTAAATGCGAAAGTAAGACAATACGCGTCCAATCTCCGAGCGGGAGATGGTTGAGTATTCAAGGAGAGAGAAATGTAAAAGCGAAGTTATGCAATATTGTCCAAGCCGTCAAGTACGTGCGTAATGGAAGTAGGGCATTCTTAGCCTATGTAGTAGATGTTCATCAAAGCCTTCCCAAGTTCGAAGACGTTGCGGTAGTGAATGAATATCCGGATGTGTTTCCGGAGGAGTTACCGGGACTTCCACCCGAACGCGAAATAGAATTTCGCATTGAATTAAATCCGGGTGCGCAACCGGTGGCTAAATCCCCATATAGACTGGCTCCCACCGAAATGAGGGAACTAATGACACAATTGCAAGACTTACTTGATAAGGGATTTATACGTCCGAGTGTGTCACCTTGGGGAGCACCCATTCTTTTTGTAAAGAAGAAAGATGGGTCGATGCGTATGTGCATCGACTACCGGGAGCTGAATAAATTGACCGTGAAGAACCGTTATCCCTTACCCAGAATTGATGATCTTTTTTATCAGTTACAAGGTGTGAGTTGGTTTTCAAAGATAGATTTACGTTCGGGCTATCACCAAGTAAGGGTGCGAGAGGAGGACGTTGCAAAGACTGCATTTAGAACTCGGTACGGACATTATGAATTCTTGGTCATGTCCTTTGGATTGACGAATGCGCCAGCCGCGTTTATGGACCTTATGAATCGAGTATGTCGACCTATGCTAGATAAGTCTGTAATTGTGTTCATAGATGACATCTTAGTCTACTCCCGGAATGAGGCCGATCATGCGAGACACCTACGAGAGGTACTTGAAACCCTCCGTAAAGAGAAACTGTATGCAAAGTTCTCAAAGTGTGCCTTTTGGCTCAGGGAAGTTGTCACGGCCCCCGACCCGGTTTGACCCGTTCCAGGAGCCGCGGGACAGAAATTCCCGTGGTATTTATTTAATTGAGTTTAACAGCGGAAGTTTATCATCAGGATCGTTTAAAGCTAAAATTTTCCCGATTTATTTTATTTCATAATTTGGGATAAAACCCTGATAATTTACAATATGATTTTACTACGAAATCGTTATATTACAAAACTTATTTCTTTATTTTATAATGAGCCACTTTCTCAAGCTTGAAATGCTTCCCAGCACTTTTCCTGAATTACAACAGATCACCTGAAACATGTTTGAAAAAGGTTTTGTCAGCGGAAAATACTGAGTGAATCATTCTATTTACTAAAATGACACATTTGTTATAATTTACAGTATTAAGGAAGATTACAATGTTTCTGATATCAAACCAATTACCCACAGTACTTTGTCACTCGACCCATTGGCCCTTCCGTCCAATGGTGTCTGTGACTATGGTCATATCACCCATTGGCTGCCCCAATGGTGAAGATTATCAAGTAATGTATACAAAACCCCACATACCGGCTGTAATATGGTGATTACATAAACTTAATCCCTGTAATTATAACTTTGAAATAAATAGGGTTTTGTAAAGCAATTTGATAAAAAAAGAGAATGACTCACATTGCTGATTTAATACGGACAGAGTCTAGTCTATGAATTAGCCTGGTTAACCTAATTTAGATAACAATGCACACAAAACTGGGTTAGTAATCAATACAGCATTTACAATAACTCACGAGATCAACCATCACAACGAGTGACAAAGTGCTATGCTTAACATCTGTCGAATTAACGACTAATGACAAAGCATCACCCTAATGTGGGCAGCACTTAAACACCCGTTGAGTACATTGATCGATCGGAAAATGAATCGTAGCAGCGATCGTGCTAATACCCTGTTTTGCGGCAGAATTTCGAGACCCGGGGGTGTAATTTGGAGTATTCAGAGTGTATCTTCGTGTGTAATTGGAATTATTTCGACGTTGATTGTTCAGAATTCGAGTGCCACTGTCCTCTATTTATAGCTGGATTTTGGACAAGCTTACGCACCGTAACATTCCCAGCGTTGCGGTTCGTAAGACTGCTTACGGACCGTAAGCTTGAGGGTGTTGCGGTCCGTAAGGCATAAAAATAGCCTATAGGGTAGCCATGATTGGGACTAGCTCAGGTGACTTGCCAAATTCGATTTTCAGTTATTTGACAACGAATTAAGTGGATAATTGTCCACTAGGGTTTACCCCTACTGAGTTTTAGGGGCCCTAATCCTGATTCCGATTGTTCTGAAAATTTTAGGGTTTGTGCGGAATCACTTGGGTGTCTTAACTAGGGTTTCCTAATGATCAATTAAAGTAATAATTAGGACTTTTTAGTGAGGGTTGTTACATTCTCCCCACCTTAATAAAAATCTCGTCCTCGAGATTTACTGAAATAAATGTGGATATTTTCGCTTCATTTCTGATTCCAGCTCCCAAGTATATTCAGCACCTCTCTTTGAATCCCACTTTACTTTAACTAGCACTAAGCGTTTGTGCTTGAGAAACTTCACTTTTCTGTCTTCTATTTGAAGAGGTTTCTCTACAAATTTTAATTTTTCGTTTACCTCTATGTCTTGAAGAGGTACTACCAGAGATTCGTCTGCTAGACATTTCTTGAGATTGGATACATGAAATACATTATGTACTCCAGCTAATTCTTCTGGTAGTTGTAAACGATAAGCAACTGGTCTTATACGTTGGATCACCGGAAATGGTCCTACGTATCTTGGACTTAGCTTTCCTTTCTTACCGAATCTCACAACTCCTTTCCAAGGAGAAACTTTCAACAGTACTCTGTCTCCAACTTGGAATTCTAACGGCTTGCATCTATTGTCTGCATAACTCTTCTGGCGATCTCGAGCCGTCTTCAGTCTTTCTTTAATTTGAGTAATCTTATCAGTCGTCTCTTGCACAATCTCCGGACCTGATAATTGACTTTCTCCTATTTCTGCCCAACAAATTGGAGTTCTGCATTTTCTTCCATACAATGCTTCAAATGGAGCAGTTTCGATACTTGAATGATAACTATTGTTATAGGAGAATTCAATCAATGGTAACTGATCGTCCCAATTTCCACCAAAATCTATCACACATGCTCGGAGCATGTCTTCTAGAGTTTGGATCGTCCTTTCACTTTGCCCGTCCGTTTGAGGATGATATGCAGTACTTAGGTTAAGTCGAGTTCCCATTGCTTCTTGAAAACTTTTCCAAAAATGGGAAGAGAATCGACTATCCCTATCTGATACAATGGAGAGTGGAACTCCATGTAGAGATACGACTTCATCTACATACAACTTTGCTAGTCTTTCCATGGTAAAGGTTTCTTTCATAGGTAGAAAGTGAGCAGATTTGGTTAATCGATCCACAATTACCCAAATCGCATCATTACCTTTTCTGGTTTTGGGTAACTTAGTAACAAAATCCATTGTTATAAGTTCCCATTTCCACACTGGCATCTCTAATTGTTGTAGTAGTCCTGAAGGTTTTTGATGTTCTGCCTTAACTTGTGAACAAGTAAGACACTTAGAAACATATCGTGCTATATCCTTTTTCATTCCAATCCACCAAAAGTTCTTTCTTAAATCTTGGTACATCTTGTTGTTTCCTGGGTGCATAGTGTACTTAGATTTATGAGCTTCTTCTAAGATCTTATTTCTTAATTCTCCCTGCTTAGGTATCCAAATTCTGCTTTTGTGGAATCTCCAAATTCCATCTGCTCCTTGTTCTAATTCTTTTATTCTTCCTTTCATTCCTTCAGCAACATCCTCTATTGCTCTTTCTTGAATATTCTTAATTTGTTCTATTAAATCTAATTGTAGATTTAACCTAAGAGCACGGAATCGTCGTTGTTTTTCATGATACTTACGACTTAATGCATCTGCAACTACATTTGCCTTTCCTTCGTGATACTGGATATCACAGTCGTAGTCGCTTAAAATTTCCATCCATCTCCTTTGCCTCATGTTCAACTCTTTTTGCCCAAATATGTACTTTAAACTTTTATGATCCGTATAGACAGTAAACTTACTCCCATACAGATAATGTCTCCAAATCTTAAGGGCAAAAATTACGGCTCCTAATTCTAAATCATGAGTCGTATAGTTTTCTTCATGCTTTTTCAATTGTCTTGAGGCATACGCAATTACCTTCTTGCGTTGCATAAGCACACATCCATATCCGAGTTTTGAAGCATCACAATATACTTCAAAATCTTCTGTTCCTTCTGGTAAGGCTAAGATTGGTGCATTGGTTAATTTCTGTTTCAAAATCCTAAAAGCCTCTTCTTGTTTAGGTCCCCATTCAAACTTAATGGCTTTACAGGTTAACTTAGTTAATGGTACGGCTATTTTGGAAAAATCCTTAATAAACCGTCTATAGTATCCAGCTAAACCTATAAAACTCCTAATTTCCATTGCAGTTTGTGGAACCTTCCAATTGGTAATCGCATCTATCTTAGCAGGATCTACGTGAATACCTTCATGATTCACCACGTGTCCTAAGAATTGCACTTCTTGTAACCAAAATTCACACTTTGAGAATTTGGCGTACAGCTTTTCTTTTCTTAACAAAGTTAAGAGTGCATGCAAGTGCTGACAATGTTCATCTTGACTTTTGGAATAAATAAGTATATCGTCTATAAAGACAATTACAAATTTATCCAAATACGGTTTACAGATCCTATTCATCATGTCCATGAATGCTGCAGGTGCATTCGTTAATCCAAAGGGCATGACTGTAAACTCGTAATGACCATACCTAGTTCTGAAAGCAGTTTTAGGTATGTCTTCTTCTTGTACCTTCAATTGATGATATCCGGAGCGTAAATCAATCTTAGAAAAATATCTAGCTCCTTGAAGTTGATCGAAAAGATCATCAATCCTAGGTAATGGGTATCGATTCTTAATTTTAACCTTATTTAATTCTCTATAATCGATACACATTCTCATTGAACCATCCTTTTTCTTAACAAACAACACAGGTGCCCCCCACGGGGATGAACTAGGTTGTATGAATCCTTTACTTAGTAATTCATCTAATTGCTTTTTCAGTTCTAACATTTCTGTGGATGCTAACCGATAAGGTGCCTTAGCTATCGGTGTAGTTCCTGGAATTAGATGAATTCTAAATTCTACCTCCCGATCAGGTGGTAATCCGGGTAAATCTTCTGGGAATACATCTGAGTATTCTGAGACTACAGGAATTTCCTTAAGTTCTTTACTCTTAGTATTAATGATTATTGAAATCATATATACTATTCCTTGTTTTCGTTCATAACTAGCAACTTTCATTACCGATATGAACTTCATGGGTTTCCGTGGTTTATCTCCTGTAATCATAATTACTTCTCCAGTAGGTGCCTGAATTTCTATGGAATTTCTATCACAAAGAATTCGAGCATGGTTGGCTATTAACCAATCCATTCCTAACACGACATCGAATTCAGCTAGTTTCATAGGTAATAGGTTTGCAGCAAATTTATGACCTGAAAGTTCTACTTCTACTTTTTGCAAAACCTGATTAATTTTAACTGAATTCCCATCTGCGGTTTCAACTGTAAAAATCTGCCTAATTTGGGTTAAAGGTAACTTAAGAGCTTGACAAAATAAAGTATTGATAAAACTTTGGTTTGCACCAGAGTCAAATAATACTTTTGCGTACACGTTGTGAACTAAGAACGTACCAGCTATTACATCTGAGATGAGTTCTGCTTCTTGAGTAGTTAACTGGAATGCTCTGACATTCTTCTTAGTAGCTCCTTCATTTACCTTAGGTTTGTTGTCTACTGGTTTAACCAATTTAGGACATTCTGTTTTATAATGCCCTGCTTCTCCACAGTTAAAACAGATTACGGTTTTCTTTCTGCAGTTTTCTTCACGGTGTCCTATACCCTTGCAAAGGTTGCAGGTTACATTACATTTTCCGTAATGCTTCCTTTTGCAATTTCTACAGAAAGGTGGATGTGAATATTGCCCTGTTCCTCTTTTCTTGAAATTATTACTATTACCCGCCCGAAATCCTTGGGTAATCTTCTGAGCCAGTTCCTTTTTCATGTCTTCATCTCTTGTGCGTACCAGTTCATCGGTTAGAGTATTAGCTAATTCTACCGCATCGTCAATAGTGCGAGGTCTCGCAGCTTTAACGATATTGCGGATTTCGCTAATTAATCCCCAAATGTAGCGAGAAATGAGTACCGGTTCTGGCGAAGCCAGCGTTGGTACCACTCTAGCATATTCGAAGAATGTCGAAGTATAACTGCGACAATCTACACCCAACATCCGATGATTTAGGAACTTATTTGTCATTTGTTCCTTTTCATACTTAGGACAGAATTTTCTTTCTACCAAATTCTTAAATTCCTCCCAGTTCATAGCATATGCTATGGCTCTTCCTTTGGCTTGTAACACAGTGTTCCACCATTCGAGTGCTCCTTCTTTAAAAAGATTTGACGCGTACATAACCTGATCATCTTTGGCACATTTACTTATTGCAATTACTGCTTCGGTTTTCTCTAACCAACGCAGTGATGCAGTTGCTCCTTCGATGCCTGCAAATTCAGTGGGTTTACAAGCAAGGAATTCTTTGAAAGTGCAACCAGGTGTTGCGGCTTTCATTTTCTTAGGGAGCGGAGCTTGTCGTGGTTCATGATTAACATGATCATTGCTTCTGTTTACACTATTACTGAAGTTATCTTCAGTATTAAGTTTACTAGGAACGATTTGTTGCGGTTCTACTGGATTCTTTACAGCAGCAACGATTGCAGGAATAGCATTGGCTATCCCTTGAGCAACAATATTTTTGATATCTTGTCTAGTCATATATTGATCTCCTGAATGTTGCTCAGACTGATTAACTTCATTTACAGGTTCATTACCACTGTTTGCCATCTGATAATATATATATAAATTTTATTAGTATCTGCTAAATAACAATTATATACAAACAATCAGAAAATTTTACAATACAGATATAGTCAAAACAATCGATTTCTCGATTTCATTTTATATCTAGTATAGTATGCATCATTACTCACCAATATCTTACAGAGTTTTATTCGTTATTTACAGACTAATTTTACTATTACTATTATACAACCACCGTTTTACCATCCTATTATCCCTCGTCACTTGCCGTCCTAAAATCGAAGCTCCCTTTCATCATATTTCCAGGCAATTTGTCCCCCTATTTCCCTGATTCTATTTCCCGCATCCATCAACTCTTCACCAAAGTGGCAAAGTTCAGCCATGTTTTCATTACTCATGGGTGGATTAGGTAGGGGTTCTGGATCGAATTGTGGAAGAAAGGAATAAGGATCGTTGACAATATTTTGGAATTGCCAATCGTTCGTCCACCATTCGTCCATTCCTACAGGTTGGGAGTGGACTATTGGGTCTGGGATTGCTGGTTCCCAATTCATAGGGAGTTGGTTTTCAAGAGGATAAGTAAAAATATTAGTATTGACAGGCTGAATAGTTTCACAGCTTGCCAATAGGAAATCTATCTCATCTTGAAAGGTCCTTCCCTGGTTTTGATTGGAGCTTTCTCCGATTTCTATTTGGGTTGGTCTAGAGCCTTGCCCAACTTCCATTACTATTTCTTTAGTACCTTCCTCCATCTGCATTCCTATCTCCTTAACCTCTTCCTTGTCTTCAGTTTCCATTTCCTGTTGTTTAGAACTTTCTCCGGTTATAATTTCTTTTCCCTTTTTCAAAGGATTGTTTATTTTGGGAAGTTTTGTAGCTGGATTTTTCCTACGTATACGACTCCCCCAAACGTATTTCCTTCTTTTCTTGGGTTTTGGCTTTTTCAAGGGTGGAGCATTGAATTCTACAGGTTGTTCTATATCAGGAAAGTATCCAGTAAATTCTTTGGAAACTTCGATATTCACCGGGTAAAGATTAAGGTTCTGAAAGGCTTCAGATATCCCACTCATGCTGATGTAGCATATATGCAAAATGCATAAAATACTAAGTTAAAATTCATAAATAACCTTTTAATTTATTACATACTGTGTACTAATTTATTACAAAGATAACTGGAAAACACACTTAGGGTTTGAAATTTTATTTATTGCACAAGGTTTCTAGATTGTAAGGGTAAGGTACTAAAACTTTAAAATATTTAAATATTTATATTTTCTGCTACTGTGGCTAGCATATATAAATTTGCCCATTTCTCATCTAGCTTATCTTCCCAAGGTGATTTATTGATTAATTCCTGGGTTTCCCATTTAATCTTCTTTTCTCGGATTTTCTCTTTACTTTTCTTAATAATCATCTCCCTCTTTCTAGGAGAAAGTGATTCCTCGTATTGTGCCTTTCGCACAAATATTCCTTCTTCAGGAATTTCAGCCTGATTCGAGGATTTGGTTCGGGATGAACTTCCCTTCTCGTTGGATGATCTATCTAATTTAAGATAGATACTTGACAGCTTTTGTTTACCCATACTGTAACTAACAAATAGTCAGTTAATAAAACACATAATCACAGAATAGTAATCAGGAAAAAAATTAAGTATTTCTCAATACTTAATTAGCTTAACTCAGTGGCTCTGATACCACCTTATTTCTGTCACGGCCCCCGACCCGGTTTGACCCGTTCCAGGAGCCGCGGGACAGAAATTCCCGTGGTATTTATTTAATTGAGTTTAAGAGCGGAAGTTTATCATCAGGATCGTTTAAAGCTAAAATTTTCCCGATTTATTTTATTTCATAATTTGGGATAAAACCCTGATAATTTACAATATGATTTTACTACGAAATCGTTATATTACAAAACTTATTTCTTTATTTTATAATGAGCCACTTTCTCAAGCTTGAAATGCTTCCCAGCACTTTTCCTGAATTACAACAGATCACCTGAAACATGTTTGAAAAAGGTTTTGTCAGCGGAAAATACTGAGTGAATCATTCTATTTACTAAAATGACACATTTGTTATAATTTACAGTATTAAGGAAGATTACAATGTTTCTGATATCAAACCAATTACCCACAGTACTTTGTCACTCGACCCATTGGCCCTTCCGTCCAATGGTGTCTGTGACTATGGTCATATCACCCATTGGCTGCCCCAATGGTGAAGATTATCAAGTAATGTATACAAAACCCCACATACCGGCTGTAATATGGTGATTACATAAACTTAATCCCTGTAATTATAACTTTGAAATAAATAGGGTTTTGTAAAGCAATTTGATAAAAAAAAAGAGAATGAATCACATTGCTGATTTAATACGGACAGAGTCTAGTCTATGAATTAGCCTGGTTAACCTAATTTAGATAACAATGCACACAAAACTGGGTTAGTAATCAATACAGCATTTACGATAACTCACGAGATCAACCATCACAACGAGTGACAAAGTGCTATGCTTAACATCTGTCGAATTAACGACTAATGACAAAGCATCACCCTAATGTGGGCAACACTTAAACACCCGTTGAGTACATTGATCGATCGGAAAATGAATCGTAGCAGCGATCGTGCTAATACCCTATTTTGCGGCAGAATTTCGAGACCCGGGGGTGTAATTTGGAGTATTCAGAGTGTATCTTCGTGTGTAATTGGAATTATTTCGACGTTGATTGTTCAGAATTCGAGTGCCACTGTCCTCTATTTATAGCTGGATTTTGGACAAGCTTACGCACCGTAACATTCCCAGCGTTGCGGTTCGTAAGACTGCTTACGGACCGTAAGCTTGAGGGTGTTGCGGTCCGTAAGGCATAAAAATAGCCTATAGGGTAGCCACGATTGGGACTAGCTCAGGTGACTTGCCAAATTCGATTTTCAGTTATTTGACAACGAATTAAGTGGATAATTGTCCACTAGGGTTTACCCCTACTGAGTTTTAGGGGCCCTAATCCTGATTCCGATTGTTCTGAAAATTTTAGGGTTTGTGCGGAATCACTTGGGTGTCTTAACTAGGGTTTCCTAATGATCAATTAAAGTAATAATTAGGACTTTTTAGTGAGGGTTGTTACAGAAGTGCAGTTCCTAGGCCACGTAATAAATTCAGAAGGTGTTTTAGTAGATCCAGCAAAGATTGAGGCTGTATTAAAGTGGGTTCCTCCGAAAAACCCAACCGAAGTAAGGAGCTTTCTAGGCCTTGCCGGCTATTATAGAAGGAAGGTTTATTCAAGATTTCTCAAAGATTGCATTACCTATGACTAAACTGACGAGGAAGGAAGGAAAGTTCGTGTGGGATAACGAATAAGAAGAAGCTTTTCAAGTATTAAAAGAGAAATTATCGAGTTCCCCGGTGTTAACGTTACCAGATGGAACGGAAGATTTGGTTGTCTATTCAGACGCGTCACATCAAGGCTTGGGGTGTGTTTTAATGCAAAAGGGAAAGGTTATCGCGTATGCTTCAAGACAACTCAGACCACATGAAGTAAACTACCCGACCCACGATCTAGAATTGGCAGCGGTGGTTTTTGCCTTAAAAATTTGGAGGCATTACCTGTATGGGGTAAAATGCACGATCTACTCGGATCATTAGACCCTCAAATATTTCTTCGAACAGAAAGACTTGAATATGAGGCGACGAAGATGGTTGGAACTGATTAAAGATTATGACTGTGATATTTTATATCACCCGGGAAAAGCAAACGTCATAGCAGATGCGTTGAGTCGAAAAGAATATCCACACCCGATTCAAGTAAAATCTATGAAGATGATAGTTACACCTCACCTCCTTGAGACGATACGAGATGCTCAAATAAAAGCACTAGAGGCAGGGGATCCAAAGAAAGAAAGAACGAAAGGAATAGCAGAAAAATTTGAAGAAAACTCGAACGGGCTTAAAACGAGATTTGGTCGGATCTGGGTACCAAGGTTTTGCGAGGTTAAAACAGTGCTACTTGAAGAAGCTCATAAGTCCCGGTATTCCATTCACCCTGGGGCTACAAAAATGTACCGTGACTTGAAGACAAACTATTGGTGGCCCGGTATGAAACGCGATATCGCTAAGTATGTCGCGAAATGTTTGACGTGTTCTCAAGTGAAAGTGGAACATCAGAAGCCCTATGGAGAGTTACAACCCTTGGAAATTCCAGTATGGAAGTGGGATGAGATAACAATGGATCTGGTGACCAAGCTACCTAGAACGAAAAAGGGGCATGATACAATATGGGTAATCGTAGACCGACTCACAAAGAGTGCTCCCTTCTTACCAATTCGAGAGGCCTACTCCTCAGAAAAGATGGCGGAAGTGTATGTGAATGAAATAATATCTCGACACGGGGTGCCCGTGTCAATCGTTTCAGATCAGGATACGAGATTTACCTCTCGTTATTGGCTGAAGTTTCATTAAAGTATGGGCACGAAACTGCACATAAGCACCGCCTACCACCCGCAGACTGACGGTCAATCGGAAAGAACAATTCAGACGCTTATTGATATGTTAAGAGCATGCGCGTTAGATTTTGGAGGAAATTGGGATGACCATTTACCACTAGTGGAATTTTCTTACAATAATAGTTATCATAGTGGTATCCAAATGGCACCTTATGAACTGTTGTATGGAAGGAAGTGTAGGACTCCCGTATGTTGGGGGGAAGTAGGACAAAGGGAGCTCGCGCCTAACGAATTAATAGCAATGACCAACGAAAAGATTGATCTAATTAGAGCTCGATTAAAGGCGGCTCAGGATAGGCAAAAGGCATATGCGGATAAAAGAAGGCGTCCTATCAAATTCCAAGTCGGAGACTATGTTCTATTAAAAGTATCCCCATGGAAAGGTATAATCTGTTTTCGTAAACGGGGTAAATTGGGGCCTCGTTATATTGGGCTGTTTAAGATTTTGGCTCGAGTGGGGAAAGTGGCATATCGTCTAGAATTGCCGTCTTCATTAGACGAGATCCATAACACTTTCCATGTATCACAATTACGAAAGTGCCTTGCGGATGAATCGGCGATCGTACCTCTTGACGACATTGAAGTAGATGAGAGCTTAAACTATGTTGAAAGACCGATAGCCATTAAAGATTTTAAGGTAAAGAATCTTCGCAATAAGACCATTAGACAAGTCCTAGTACAATGGCAACACCGGAAGGGGTCGGAACTTACATGGGAATCGGAAGATGAAATGCGGAAGCATTACCCTTCTTTATTCGGTACGTAAAAGTGGACTTTAGTAAGTGTTCAAGTTTCGGGGACGAAACTTTTTCTAAGAGGGGTATACTTGTAACACCCCAAAAATATGTAATCTAATTATTGCCTTTAAAATAGTTCATGAAATGAAAGTTTGAGCTTGAATAAATAAACGCTAGAACCCGAGGGACTAAACATGAAAAATGGAATGAAAGTCTAGTTAAATTAAACAACACACACACACTAGATATTTCTAGTGTGTGCGTGAAGCTGTCCAGGAGAAGAGACAAGAACACAAAAACCCTAGTTCACTAATTCCATCATTTGGGAGGTGATTTCAAGCCCGAACGATTGTAGGAACTCAAATTCTCGATCACCAAGGTGTGACTAACAAAGTGGTAAGTTGAATTTATTGAAATCATGAACTTTAGGAAATGGGTTTCTACCAAATCATGAGTAATGTTGTGATATATGCATCCAGAAGTTAAGATTATAAACTAGGACTCGATTAATGTTCGGTTTTTGGTGATTTAGCTTGTTGTGATAGATGGAACATAGATGAATGATGTAGGATGAGAGAATCTCATGAACTTGCTTGATTTGTGATGAACTTGTAGATTAGTATGTAAAGATACTTGTAATTAATTGTCCTATAAATGCGAAACCCGCCAAGTGTTCGATAAAATGCCTAAAAGAACAAATGGGTGAATTTTGGTACATTATGATCAAGATGATGTATGATAAAAAGTGTGTAAAAGATGGAATGGTTATTAGTCGGGCTAAACGAATGAATGTGTTGATGTAGGCGTAAAGGAAGAAGGCTCGAGTGCTAGGAGATCGGAAGGCTCGCAAGATCGAGGTATGTTGTTTTATGCATACAAGCTTTACTTTCTAATTGTCATTGTTATACTAGAACTGTAATTATGACTGTTCATAGATGATGTGTAGTTGATAGCTTAAACCGTCATGAACGGGTCGTAAGAGATGATAACTATGAAAGAGGTTATGTTAAGGTCGGTTGGTCTAGAACTAACCGTATATTGGAAGGTTATGTAAGGTTGTAATGAAATAGCTAAATCCGTCATGAACGGATTGGGAAAGATGCTTATGTTGCGTTTATGTTTAATCCGAAATTTACGGATTATTAAATGCTATGCGTTATCTCGTTTGGAGATAGTAATTAATAACCCGTTCAACGGGTCGATGAAAGTGAAATTATGACATGGTTATGTGATGACACGAATGGATGTTAGTTTTTATTTAAAATGATATTGTAAGAAACTAACTAGTTAAACTTTGATTGCGATGTAGGTAAATCCGCGATTTAGGTGGCGTGGCGAACTTGGATACGAACACCAACATGCACACCATGGTCTATGCGCTTCCGTAGTAGTCGCCCTTTTGAAACAATGTTTTTGTTAAACTTCTACTTCTTGAAAGTCGTCTTTTGATATGTAAATTATGGTTTAAACTTAGTCGTTTGTAATTAGGAACTTTAAACTTGTGCCTTGACAGGGTAGTTCGGATTAACACCTGTAACTAGTCTAGAGGAGGTGTTGATCTCGAACTAGTTACAAGGGTATTTTTGTAAAATGCAAATATTATGTTAAAAGCTTTAAAAGTTGAAGTTTACATGTATTTTTGATCAGTCGAAATTAAGGGCGTTATACTACTTCTGGATCGCACACTCGCTTTGGGTTTCGGGATGAATGGGCCATGAAATGTTGGGCTACTGTTTGAAACATGAATCTGTGTTGTGAGCTAGCATGTATACTAAATGCCTGGTGTGTATCATGTGATGATGTGTGTAGTATACAATATGTTGTTTATGTGATTTGAGTGTATGTGAAACTAATTGATTATGGTAACCATAATAGGCTTTGATTGACTAAGTGTGAACAAGTAACTTGTTTTACCGAGCAAACCAAGGTGAGTTCGCTACTCTCTTTACAATCATGCGTCCAGTGGGGACAAACAAACAAATGAACAAACATTTCATCCCTGTAGGGGACACTTTACAAACCCATATCCTTGTAGGGGATATGAGGCAGATTTCAGTTAATGTTGATGTTGGATAATACACTCACTTTCTAGCACTTAAGTCCCATCTTACTACCGAACTAGTTGCTTGTAGGGCAACGGGGTTATTAGTTGATAGTTATTAGGTTTGGCACCCTCACGACGTACCTGGATAGGACGGGCGTGAACTAATGACCTTAACCACATGACCAATGTTTGATAGAGCATTGGGGAAGGGAAAACTATAGCTGTCTTGCGGTATCGAGTTATTATCAACATGACTTAAAACAAACACTTGGTAAAAAAAACGTCTAACAAAAATGTAAACTCGCCAACGTTATGCTGATACGCTTTTTCTACATGCTTGCAGGTCGTTAGGTACACTGATAAGGGACTTGCTGTCTGGGAAGCTGGAGTGCTCATGGGTCATGGCAACTGGATGCATATTTGAAGTTGAATTGTTTCTAAACACTTTATGTTAAAGTTATTGAACAAATCTTTAATGCTTCCGCTGAACATGTTTGATTTTCAAAACCAATGTTTGAACTATACTATTCTCGTTTAATGGAAATTTCTATTTTTAATTATGGTTCAATGTGATTAGTGGCTAGATCCTGGTACGTCACACGCCTCATGGGGTTTTCCGCTGGTGGTATTTTTGGGGGTGTGACAAATATTAATTAAACCCTGTGATTATTAAAAAATACAAAATATTAATAATTAATTAATATATACACACACATAATTACACACTCTCTCTCACTCTTCCCACTTTTAAGGCTATAAATACAATCTATATTCCAAATCATTAACAGACAACACAATTTCCCTTATCTTTCATCCCAACATTCCAATGGATATCACAACTTTTCTTGAAGATCTGCATCTTCACCCAACACCACCGTGCACCACCACTCACAACCACAACCACCACCAATTTACTCTTTTGGCTAAGACTAAAGGGTATGGGGGCCGGCTAGGCCCGGCTAGGACCGGCGCCGGTCCCCCACACCGCCCCCCTGAGGGTCGGCTCGGCCCAAACGGCTCCCCACAGCCGAATGAGACGTGGCCCCACTTCAAAAATCTAGCCGTTTGCAACGGCACTTTTCTTTAAAAAAAAATTCATTTTTCAATTTAAATACCCTCTATCTCATCCATTTTTATACACTTCTATCCTATTCTACTCCCATTCTTCTCCAATTCTCTTCCTTTTTTATAAAAAACACTCCATATTTTTTATACCTTTTTCTCTAAATCATGCATCCTTTCAACCCAAACAACCCCAACCCGAATAATTACAACCCGAACCAACCTAACTTTTTTTCGACCCTCGCTTACACTCCGAGTATGGATCAATCGTGGGGGGCTCCGCAATTTCCTTTTTCGGGTTTCCAACAAACACTCAACGCATTCTCACAAATGTCTCAAGTTCAACAACTCCAACAATACCAAGCGCTACAACAAATCATGCAACGCAACTCGTTTGAACAACTCCAATCGTAACCGCCAACTTCCCAACCGGTTCAATCGAGTGGAGGGGGCGGCTCGGGTGGAGGGGGCGGCTCGAAAGCATCGGCGAAAATGGACGAGTTGATAAACGAATTCCGTTCGTTCAAAGAGTTCGCGGCCGAAAAATACACTCACAAGAAAACCGTGTCGGCCGACCAAGCTCGAGCGGAGGATTTTAGGATTATGAGGTTGGATCTCGACTCGGTTCCGGAGGAGGAACGAGGGGTTTATCGGAGGATGAAGGAAGAAGTGATGAAAAAATGGACGTCGTAGGTTTTTTTTTTTATTTTTTTTTTTCGGTAATTTTTTTTTTTAGGAAATGTAATTTGTTTTATGTTATGAAATGAAATTATTTATGTTGTTTTATGTTGTATTTTTTAATTTTTATAAAGTTTTTATTAACTTATTAAATTAAAACTTAGGACATTATAAAATAATGAGGTGGGGCCCCATCCTCCATCCCCCTCAAATATCATGGAGGCTCATCCCCCACGAGCCGCCTACGTGGCGCCTACGCGGAGGCTCATCCCCATGGGGATGAGCCGAACCATACCCTTTAGTCTAATAAAATCTTGAAGATTTGCATCTTCCACCCAACACCACCCCATCTTCTACCCAACACCACTGTCACTCTCACTTCTAACCTTCAACCTATATTTAGGGCTTCCTCTCATTTCACTTCAGATCCAAACAAATCAAAACCCCATATCAAAATCTACAACCTTTAGTTTGATTTCATGGAATCTCTTGATTCGGATCACAATGTCAGACCTGGATTTCTCTTGAAACGGGTTCCGACCCGAAACAGGGCAATGGCGGTGGTGCTAGAGGCGAAGTTGACACGCCAGCACCGTTTGAGTCCGTGAAAGTGGTTGTGACCCGATTCGGTGGAGTCGGGTTCTGGAAACCCCATTCTAAACATGTTCATGCTTCTGAGGATCTCTCTTTCTTTGTGATTGTATGTATATATTTATGTGAATTATTATTGGTGTTGTTTGCTTGAATCATCATATTTTGTCATCATTTTGCCTAAAAAATAATTTTTTAATTACCCTTTTGGGTTTGATCTCTGTGTTTGGTTAAAAGAGGCAAGAAATTGAGTATTGAACCAAAAAGGTTGAAGCTTTCAATTTTACAAACCTAGATGCGTTCATGGAAATCATGGCTTAGGAATGAAGTAGTGGTTGCAATTCTGATTTGGGGATGTTGGTAGCGGTGGGTTTTGATTAGGCAGTGGTTGTGGTGGTGATTGTTGTGGTGGTTGAGGGAGATAGACATGAGAGAGAGTAGGGGTTGTGAAACGGTGGTGAGTGGTTGTGGTTGTTGTTGTGATTGGTGGTGCACAGTGGTGTTGGGTGGAAGATGCAAAGAGAGAGGTAGAGAGGGGGAGGTTGGGGGAAGACTCAGAGAGATAGTGTAATTATGTCTGTGCATATATTAATTGATTATTAATATTTTGTGTTATAATAAATTTATATTGATCATTTTGCCTATGAGGAAAATGACAAAATAACAGGATTTTATTAGCCAAATATCAGGTGATTTCATTTTTTTAACCAAAATGGCAATAAAAGTGAAACCACATGGACCCAGATTTAAAAGGTTTGAGTTTTGGACTAAAGTGACCAAACCTCAGGGACCAAAACGGCAGTTTACTCTTATCAGAATATACAACCTTTAAATGTTTGTAATCATGGGCGGACCCACAATGTTTTAAAAAAAATAGTAGATTTGGTATATTAAATTATTTAAGGATCCCATAAATACAATTGAGTTAACTGCCATTTTCGTCCCTGTGGTTTGGTCACTTTGGCCATTTCAGTCCATTTTTCAAAAATGCGCCATTTTCGTCCCCCACGTTCTGGAAAGGTGCCATTTCAGTCCAAAAATCATAACCCAGTTAAGTCAGTTTGTAAATAAGGACTGATTGTGTAAATTTGTAACATAAATGACTGATTGTGTAAATTTGAAAAATGGACTGAAATGGCAGTTAACACCACCACCACTAGCCCTGCCACCACCACCACTCCGTTGCCACCACCACCACCACCGCCACCACCGCCACCACCGCCACCACAGCCACCACAGCCACCACCGCCACCACAGCCACCACCGCCACCGATGAACTCCGAACTCCGAGAACGGTATACCGAAACGAAAAGCTTGCGGGTTACGGGGACGTCTTCGTCTTCTCCGGTCGTCTTCTCCGATGAACTCCGAACTCCGGCGAGTTGCAGAAATGAGCAGGGGTGGAACTAGTAATTAATTTAGCCCAAAAATATGTTTAAAACACCAACAGACTCCATTAAACCTTCCCTTTCTTTCCTTCTTCTGCTTCACATATTTTGGTAACCATCACGTTGATATACCAATATATTATATGCATAGATCAGTATTCTAGTTTCTAGAAACGTATATATCTAGTATACTATATTAGAAATACCAACCATCACGATCTTGATTCTAGTTGATGAATTCCAGTTGAAAACTTCAGGATTACCTTTTGTGTTTATGTTGCTTAAAATTTAGTACATATGGCCAAGTTGTGGACGGAGCGTTATGATAAAAATAGCCATAACTCTTGATCAGAATCTAACAATTTCAGTGTTTTTTTACAAGATTTTCATTTTTGTATTATCTATGTTTCGTTTTAATTGTATATCACCTGAAATCAGGTCTCCGTGTTAGAAAATATTTTTCAGTTATACAGAGATGATACCAAGCGGCTGCTGAACTTCTATACTAAAACAAATAAGAAATGTAGAAAGTCTTAATGACTCCACAATAATAACTCAACTTGGACTAAATTAATACAATAAACCTTCTTTTCAATCGTACTTTCTGAAAGCTTCACTTCCTTAGTTTGTGGTGGTGGTAGTAAGGACCTCATTGTTCACTTGTCACATTGGACAAGGGATAAGTTCTCTATCAAATATGTCAGATCATAATCTTTCAGTCTTTTATTCTTTTTGCGCTGTACATCGAATATTCCTAGTAATTGTGCTCATATGGTCTGTTGGTGTTTTAAACATATGTGAAGCAGAAGAAGGAAAGAAAGGGAAGGTTTAATGGAGTCTGTTGGTATTTTAAACATATTTTGGGCTAAATCAATTACTAGTTCCACCCCTGCTCATTTCTGCAACTCGCCGGAGTTCGGAGTTCATCGGAGAAGACGACCGGAGAAGACGAAGACGTCCCCGTAACCCGCAAGCTTTTCGTTTCGGTATACCGTTCTCGGAGTTCGGAGTTCATCGGTGGCGGTGGTGGCTGTGGTGGCGGTGGTGGTGGTGGTGGCAGCGGAGTGGTGGTGGTGGCAGGGCTAGTGGTGGTGGTGTTAACTGCCATTTCAGTCCATTTTTCAAATTTGCACAATCAGTCCTTTATGTTACAAATTTACACAATCAGTCCTTATTTACAAACTGACTTAACTGGGTTATGATTTTTGGACTGAAATGGCACCTTTCCAGAACGTGGGGGAAGAAAATGGCGCATTTTTGAAAAATGGACTGAAATGGCCAAAGTGACCAAACCACAGGGACGAAAATGGCAGTTAACTCAATACAATTAGATAGACACCATTGAAAGAAAAGGAAAGTTGTTGTAGTGGTAAACCCTTCTCTTTACAAACAAAAGGTCATGAGTTCAATCCTTGTTCTTATTTTGTAATGGCTACCCGAACACATCAGAATTTTCGCTGGTTTACACAATAATTCCAAAATAATTATGAAGATGATTGATGGAACTAAATGGGAATTGAAAATATCTACGGAAAAGGGGCTTTTCGAAACTACAAGGTTTATAATCTATTTATATTATGCTACACTTTGTAATCTACTTATAATATACTACATTTGTTTTTTTTTTCATATCTATATATATTAACTGTTGTTTGTTATAGGTATAATGGTGTCGGTTGGAATGATTTGATAAAACTGGGGGAGTTCCATGGGGCAAGTTGGGTATTTTCAAATGGTCAACGAGCCAAGGAAAACTTTTACTTGAAATAGATCAGGACCTTTAATATTTCATAAGATCATGTTTATCAAAATCATCTTTGCATAACATTGTATTTTTTATATTCAGTATTGTGTGTTTATTTATTGATTGAAATATTTGAACTTTATCATTTGTCTTTTTTTTTTATCATAAATCATTAGTATGATTTTAAAATTATGCTACATCTTCAAAAACTCATGTTTTAGTTATACCAAAACTTTAAAAGTCATTTTATAAATAACTTATTATTTGAAATACAATATTACTCATAAATCAATATCAATACTATATAATAAAAGAAACCAATGGAAGGACACATATCATTCATTCGAGTCATCTATTTTTTAGTTTCCTCATCTCTATCTCCTACTTAATTATAATTAAGATAATTATAAAATAAAATTTAATATAAATTTAAACAATTCGTATAGGAGATAATATAGTCTTTTGAAATGTTTATTAAAGAGTAAATTACAAGTTTTGTCCTTTATGTTTGTCCCAAATTTCAGGCGCTGTCCTTTACCTTTAAAATTGACGAGTTTTGTCCTTAATGTTTGCAAATCGTGCACGTTATGTCCTTTAGGGCAAACCCAGTCAGATTTTTTTGGTTAAATCAGATTGCATAAGGGCATTTTAGTCTTTTTACCTTTTTAGGGGGTATTGTGTAAACAAGTTTTAATGAGGGACTCATTGTACAAAATCAAAAAATAAAATGGTTTCTTCTCTTTCTCTCACCCTCATCAGATTTTCCCCCTTATCTCTCTTCTCTCTCTCTCATCTAAAATTCCATTACAGCATCTCTGTTTTATGAAACAAGAGTGGTTGTGGGAGGTCATCTCTCTGTTTTATGAAATATCATTACAGCACCGCATCGGGACAATGATTCGAATCAATCAACGAAACCTCACATCCGTCGATCGAAACCGGCTCGGAAATCGGCAACGGCACAACGAATGAACCTGAAACGTTGAGTACTTGAAGCTGAATCGGCAACGACACAACGAACGAATGAATCAGAAAGGAATTTGTTTGATTTTTTTTTTCTATCTCACTCTCTTTAAAACCCCATTTGTATATTTTTGTTCTGATTTGCACAAATCTTTCAATCCCTAAAGCTGCCAACATTGAAACGATTATGAATTTGTGGATTTTTGGTTGTTGAGTTGATTGGGGGATCTGGGGATTTTTGGTTGTTTGAGTTGTTATTTGGGGATTTTGGTTTTTGATTTTTGATTTGGAGATGGCAGTGGAGGGATAGTGACGGGACCGATGATGGTGGTGGATTAGATTGAATGTGGTGGTTGATGGTGGTTGTTAGCGGCGGTGGAAGTGGGTGGTGGGATGGTGACGGGTGGGTGGCTGAAGATCGGGTTCGGCTACGGTGGTTGTGAGAGGTGATTAGGAGCGGCGGCGGTGGTTTTGTGAGGGGCGGTGGGTGAAGCCGAGAGAGAGAGTTGATGGTGATGATGGGTTGATGGTGGTGGTCTTGCTAGAGAGAGAGTAGGAGAGAGAGATAGCTGATATATTATTAATAATAATTTTTATAAATATTTTGTTTTCTTTTCTTTTTTAAAATAATATTAAATAAATGGGTAAAAAGACTAAAATGCCCTTTTGCAATCTGATTTAACCAAAAAATCTAACTAGGTTAGGGCTAAAGGACATAACGTGCACGATTTGCAAACATTAAGGACAAAACTCGTCAATTTTAAAGGTAAAGGACAGCGCCTGAAATTTGGGACAAACATAAAGGACAAAACTTGTAATTTACTCTTTATTAAATTTCAAAATTATTTATCTTGAAATTAACAAAAGACTACACTAAATATAAATTAATATAATGTAAAGAGTTAAATGTCATTTTAGTTCTGTGGTTTCGGCCACCTTTTCAGTTTAGTCCAAAGGTTTTATAATACACAGGGTTTATAAACATATAAAAAGATATAACTTTTTATTGATTGGTATATAAAATTACATGTGCTCAACCCATATAATACATGAGATTCTTAAAAATGTAACTTTTTTTTTTCATTATTTAGTATATAAAATTAAATTTACTTAACCCATATAATACACGGGGTTCTTAAAGATACAGTTTTTTATTATTTAATATATAAAATTACATTTAATCAACTCATATAATAAACGAGATTTTTAAAGATATATATTGTTTTATTATTTGGTATATATATAAAATTACATTTATTCAACCCGTGTACTAAACGAGGTTTTTAAAAATATATTTTTTTATTATTTGGTATATAAAATTAAATTTATTCAACATATGTATTACACAGGGTTCTATCCTAGTTAGAATATAAAAAGATGATATGAAACATCCAAGCCAATATGGTTTCAATAAATGAAGGGTTGATGATATGAAACATCCAAGCCGATGGTTTCAAAAAATTATATTATATTATCTTTTGGGATAATTAAATTATATTATTTTTGGAATTTCTTTTATGAGACAAAAGAAGTTGACTTGGAGCTATAAATCAAATGAATTATTTTCAAAGTAGGGTTTAGGAGGATTAGATAAGGGGTGTATCTATTTGTTAGAAGGGGTAACCTCCGTTGCTTCTTAATGCTCTGGCGGTAGTGTAAATATTGAAAAAAAAAAATTGACGTTTTTCTTTTATTTCGTTACCCCTTTTCTTTAAAACATTACCCCTATAATGATTTTTTAGATCCACCACTTGATTATATGAGTACAAACATCACTCTTTGAAAAAAATATAGCGAAAGTTCCTAGGTTTAAAGCTATGTAAGAAGGAATAATTTAGGATTCTTAAAATAACATTAGCCACCAAAAGAAAAAAGATTGGTCCATACAAACATTCCGACGCTCAATTGCTCAATTAACATCTCTATTAATGCAAGACCATGACGTAAGGCTTACTATGACTATGAACAGCAGTATGAAATGTGTATCATGTTGGATTGGGATACAAAGTTACAAACTAAGAGCCGTATCTAACAATATTATAGTTTATCCACACACAAAAAACACACGAGAGTCAATATCTTTCTTGTATTGTTCAAAAACAACCTCCTATTAAACAAAAGTCAAAACATAATACAAAAACTTCACGTTCTCAGCTGTAAAACACTAAAACCTATTTTCCACCACCTTCAAACACACGTATAGAATATATATATATATAGATGCATGTATCCCTCCGAAAACATTCATCAAGTTCACATTCACAAATATCACATATTTGCTCACCATCTTACATAAACCAACAACAACAAAAAAATTAAAATAAATGGAAGGATTGATACCATTTGTGATGCATGCCATGAAGAAGCACAGGCTGCACAACAGCTACCGCTCCCTCTCCGCCCGCTACCATCTCCTGGAGGGGTCTGTGGCGTCAGAGGGTTCGTCACACCGCCGCACCAGGTCCGAGTTTCAGCCGCCCACAACTGATTACTTGCAACAACGATCAGGGTTCGGTTATGATACTCAAGCAGTGAACTTCAAAAAGGATTCCACCTCTTCAACTGTAAACACATTTCATGCTTCAAAGATAGAGAGAAACTGATCAGGAAAATAATGCAAGTGGTATCTCTTTTTTTTTTTTTTTTAATTTAGTTTACAAGAAAAAGAATTGTTTGATTGTAATTTGTAATTGTGTGATATGGTTGTTTGATTCTGCAATTATGTACAAAAAGTGGTACATATTAAATAAATATAAATATAAATATAGTGCTTGTGTTAAATTGTGATTTATTTGCCTCTTTAATTACAAGCATGAAACCCATATGCGTTCTAGTGTCTTGGTGTTCTTTTTTGCATATAAGTGTACACGATATATATGGATAACCCCTGTCGAATAGGAGAATTTGCAAAATCGTGTCGAGTCATCTTTCATCCATGTGTATATATGGATTTAAGTGGTTTATATTTATTTGTATTTTATTTTAGTTGGAAGATTTAGATTATACTAGTTTTATTTTATTTTGCTTCCCTACAAGAGTTGGTTACTTGTTTTCAAAATGATTGTTCAGTATAAATAGAGATTATAGTTTAGGGTTTATGTGCCTTCGATTTTAATCAAATAATTTGTTTTTGTTAAATCTATTGTTTGATCATACTGATGAAGAAGGTCTGATTTCCAACACTTATTACCGAAGTCAAAAGCATGATGAATTCTAATCGTAAACCAAATATCATATATTATAAAGAGAGATTATGGTTTAGGGTTTATGTGCCTTCAATTTTAATCAAATAATTTGTTTTTGTTAAATCTATTGTTTGATCATACTGATGAAGAAGGCCTGATTTCCAACACTTATTACCGAAGTCAAAAGCATGATGAATTCTAATCGTAAACAAATATCATATATTATCATATTATGTTCCATAAAGTGTAATTGAATCTTGTATATATAAGACTACAAAACACTTATAAACTTATATTGTATAAAAACATTAACAGTTGTATATATAGGTTATTTTTGTACTGTTTTTTAATAAAATATTAGTGTGTTAGCAAGATAGTATTATATATACATTATATATACATTATATATACATTGTTGACGAACTCTCATGAATAGTAACTTTATTTTTATAATAATATATAGCTTTTTATTATTCTATTATTTAATATTATAATAGTATATTCACTTTTAGTTTAACATATTTTTATATTATTATTTTACTTTTGCAAAACCATATTTTCTTTTTCATTTATTATTTATTTTTTATAAATAGTAATTTCATTTTTATAATAATATATTAAAAGTGAATATACCATTATAATATTAAAAAGATATATATTATTATAAAAATAATATTACTATTTATAAAAAATAAATTAAAAAATAAATAATATGAAAAAGAAAATATGGTTTTGCAAAAGTAAAATAATAATATAAATATATGTTAAAATAAAAGTGAATATACTACTATAATATTAAATAATAGAATAATAAAAAGCTATATATTATTATAAAAATAAAGTTACTATTCATGAGAGTTCTTCAACAATATATATAATAATATATATAATAATGGTATATTCACTTTTAAGTTTAACATATTTTTATATTATTATTTTACTTTTGTAAAACCATATTTTATTTTTTATTTAATATTTATTTTTTTAATCCTTAAATCATATTTTTGTTTTCGATTAGTTTGGTATTTCTTTAATAACTTATGTTCGTTAATTTTTTCTAAGACCATAAACAATGATTTCATTTTTATAATAATGTGTAGTTTTTTAATATTTTATTATTTAATATTATAATAGTTTATTATTATATTTACTTTTAAGTTTTAACATACCTTTTGTTTTATTTTACTTTTTTAAAACTATATTTCTTTTATTTTTTGCTTTTAGTAATTCTTTTCTCTTTTTAATCATATTTCCATTATCAATTAATTTCAAATTTCTCTAATAATTTACGTTTGTTAATTTTTTTTCTAAAAACTTAGGTACGAGTTGTGTTTAGTTACTTCCCTCTACATTCCGGTATAAGTTTTGTTAAAATGAAATTGTATTCAAAATAGAGTATTTATAATTTGGTGTCGTAAAACGATATGATGATAAACTAAACCGATTTTGACGGTTTGCCTTTATAAACGACATACTTCAATTTCAAATAACGTTTGCTTTACATTGTCATTTACTTCGTTTCGTCGTAGCGCGCGATGTCAACGAACCTAGTAATTACTTACTTAGTATCGAGAGAACTTTGTATTTGCAAAACGGTAAGCAAATAGATTAAGTTTGGACATGTATCATCACAACGACTTAATGTTGTATGGTGATACGAGTAGATGTTAACTAGCTCCCCTTATGTTCACTTTTTTGATTTTTTTTTCAACTATCTTTTCTTCAAAGCCGGTAGTCTAGAGGGAATCTCATCACCTTTACAAATTTCTTCCAATTTGTTCGTAGCCACATTGATCTTATGCTTGATTTGCAAACGAATTGTGCATTGACCATCTTTCTAATAGATGAATAATCTTAGTTCTTACAAACTGAACGGAAGAAAATGTTATTTGGTATATAACAAAAAAAAAAAAAAGGTCAACAACCATAGACTACATAATATCATGTTTAAAAGATTTAAACTGAATTAATTCATAGTTTCATTAATTTAAAAAGTTTAATGTTTAAATATCATTATTCAAAAGTCAATATTCAATTGGTTAGGCTAAAACTTGTGAGTTGTTAGTCCGCACATAGAAATATTTGGTTGAATACCACTTTACTACAATAATACTACCTTGTTTCATTCCAGCCTACCCCAGTACAACCCTGCTATACCACGACTTAAAAACGTGTCCAATAAATATACAAATTATAAATTGAATATCTTTTAAGTGAAAGAAAAATTAATTTAGATTTTATCTTAAAAGTTTTTGACTTTTAGTTTGAAAGATGTTAAGATATATAGTTGTGAATTAAAAAAATGATAGTTCACACGCTCGTATTTCCTTTAAAGATATACAAGGATGGTATGTCGATTGGGATGAGGTTCATGTATTGGAGTATTAGAATCGTTTTGTAAAGTCTAAACATGATTTATTTTGTAGGGTTCGAATACTCATTAATTGCCGAGTTTACCTGTTATTCCATCGGGATCTCATTTTAGATTTCAGTGGTCAAAATTACTAGTTGGGATTTCGGTCATCAAAACTCGATCCTTAACATATCCTGAAAATAACTAAGATATCTAAAAACTCAGATACTATTAACAAATTTAATTAGGCGGTTATATGTGATAGACTATGACATATTTTTGTGATATTTTACGATAATAAAGCGTACAAACGATTTTTCATGGTTTAATCCCTCTTTGAAAATAAGTCTAACAAACGTTACACCGTTACTGGTTTTCCTGATGCATCTATGTCTGATCACTTCTAGGACACATGACATCAATGTATCAACCTTTAAATGTGGTTCATTCCAAATGCCCCCATACTCGACTATCGACCATATTACCAAATGATTCATGAAGAAACAGTGGTTCGACGGACCGGAATCAATCGGACCAATGGTTTAATTCTGCATAAAAGGGTAAGTCCTCTCGTTTGATTCGGGATTTGACTGAGTTTCTTCTCCGAACGATATCTGCAAAACAGACAGCCGTTAGTAGGGGTGCAAACGAGCCGAGCCGAGCCCGAGCTCGACCAGTGTCACGGCCCCCGTCCCGGTTTTACCCGGTCCAGGAGCCGCGGGGCAGAAACCCGTGGTAATTATTATGTTGGCAGCGGAATTTTAACAGGATCTTTTAAAACCTTAAAACTGTCCAATTATCTTATTTCATAAATTGGGACAAATCCCTAAATTTACAATAGATGAAATTTTACAAGGAAATTCTCTGTTTTACAAAAAAACATATTTATTTATTTTATTGAGCCACTTCTTCAAGCTTGCAGTGCTACACGACACTTTTTCCTGGATCACAGCAGATCACCTGAAACATGTTTTAAAAAGTTTTTATCAGTAGGGAAATACTGGCGAGTCATTCAAGTTGCACAAAACGACACATTGTTATAATCTACAGTATTAAGGGTGATTACAATGTTTTTATCTACCAATTACCCCAAATCGGTATTTGTCACTTGACAGTATCTGTGACTATGGTCAGATCACCCATTGGCTAACCTGTTGTCCAATGGTGACGGGTATCAAGTAATGTATACAAAACCCCACATACCGGCAGTAATTGAAGATTACAAAGACTTAATCCCTGTAATTATAACTTTGAAAATAAATAGGGTTTTGGAAACAATTTGGTAAAAAGAGAATGACTCACAAAGGGTGAAAAAGTAGAATGGACTCACATTGCAATTTTAATCGGACAGAACCTTGTCTACAGATTTAACCTTGTAACCTAGTTAAATAACAATGCACACGAAACTAGGTCAGTAACTTAATACAACTTTTACGATAAGCTCACGAAATCAAAACCCTCACGACGAATGACAAAGTATAGCCCGTATTCGGGCAGCACTTAAACATCCATCGGATTGGTTTCAATCAATCGGACATTATATCGTAGCAGTGATCGAGTTATTACCCTGTTGTCGCAGCAGAGATTCGTGCTTGTATGTGTTTTTGAGTGAATTCGGAAAGAACAGAGCACAACTCAACGTAGAAAACGTATTTTCACGTCGTAACAATTCCCCCATGCAAGTGCCAAGCCCCTAATTTATATGCTGAAAAATGAGTTCCCCTGCGTGGCGCGCCACCCCACCTGGTCCTGGCGCGTGGCGCGACGGGTCACTTTTAGCATAGGGTAGCTCCGTGGATTCCTAGCCTAGGTGAGTCAACCGTTCGACGAAATTCGCATTTGACAACAAACTGTGAGGATAATACCAATTAGGGAATACCCCCCCCCCCCCTGAGTTTTAGGGGGCCCTGATCCTAGTTCCGATTGTTCTGAAAATTTTAGGGGTCATGCAATATTACTTGGGGGTCTCAATTAGGGTTTCCTATTGGATATAATAAAATAAGAATTAGTAATTTTTATGAGAGTTGTTACATCCTCCCCACCTTAATAAAAATCTCGTCCTCGAGATTTACTGGAACAAGTAGGGATATTTTCGCTTCATCTCTGATTCCAGTTCCCAAGTGTATTCCGGTCCTCTCTTTGAATCCCACTTGACTTTGACCAGCACTAGTCGTTTGTGCTTGAGAAACTTGACCTTTCTGTCTTCTATCTGCAGTGGTTTCTCCACAAATTTTAACTTCTCATTTACCTTTATATCTTGAAGAGGTACTACCAGGGATTCGTCAGATAGACATTACTTAAGGTTGGATACATGAAATACGTCATGCACCCCGGCTAGCTCTTCTGGTAGTTGTAGGCGATAAGCGACTGGTCCTATTCGCTGGATTACTGGGAATGGTCCTACGTACCTTAGACTTAGCTTTCCTTTCTTACCGAACCGAACTACTCCTTTCAAAGGAGAAACTTTCAAGAGTACCCTATCTCCAACTTGAAATTCTAGTGCCTTGCGTCGATTGTCTGCATAACTCTTCTGGAGATCTCGAGCCGTTTTTAGTCTTTCCTTGATTTGAGTGATCTTGTCGGTGGTTTCTTGTATGATCTCGGGACCTGATAATTGGTTTTCTCCTATTTCTGCCCAGCAAACTGGAGTTCTGCACTTTCGTCCATACAGTGCTTCGAACGGGGCAGCTTCGATGCTTGAATGATAACTATTGTTATAGGAGAATTCAATTAAAGGTAAATGGTTGTCCCAATTTCCTCCAAAATCTATCACACATGCTCTAAGCATGTCTTCCAGGGTTTGGATCGTCCTTTCACTTTGTCCATCTGTTTGGGGATGGTATGCTGTACTTAAATTCAATCGTGTCCCCATTGCTTCTTGGAAACTAGTCCAAAAATGTGAAGTGAAACGACTATCCCTATCCGATACAATGGAGAGTGGGACTCCATGTAAGGACACTACCTCGTCTACGTATAATTTGGCTAATCTTTCCATACTAAAAGTCTCCTTCATGGGTAGAAAATGAGCTGATTTGGTTAATCGATCCACAATTACCCAAATCGCATCATTACCTTTTCTGGTTTTGGGCAACTTAGTAACAAAATCCATGGTTATTAGTTCCCATTTCCAAACAGGCATTTCTAATTGTTGGAGTAATCCTGAAGGTTTCTGGTGTTCTGCCTTAACTTGTGAACAAGTTAGACACTTAGATACATATCTAGCTATGTCCTTTTTCATTCCTATCCACCAGAAGTTATTCCTTAAATCTTGGTACATCTTATTATTACCAGGATGCATGTTATACCTAGATTTATGGGCTTCTTCTAAGATCTTATTTCTTAAGTCTATCTGCTTAGGTACCCAAATCCTTTTCTGATGGAATCTCCAAATCCCATCAGCTCCTTGCTCTAATTCCTTTATTCTTCCTTTCATTCCTTCAGCATCATCCTTGATTGCTGCTTCCTGAACATTTTTTAATTGTTCCATTAAGTCTAATTGTAAACTTAATCTAAGAGCACGAACTCGTCGTTGTTTCTCATGATACTTACGACTTAAGGCATCTGCAACTACGTTTGCTTTTCCTTCGTGATATTGAATATCACAGTCATAGTCACTTAGAATTTCCATCCATCTTCTTTGCCTCATGTTCAATTTTTTTTGCCCAAATATATACCATAAACTCTTGTGATCCGTATAGACTGTAAACTTACTGCCATACAGATAGTGCCTCCAAATCTTAAGGGCAAAAATTCTCGACCCTAATTCTAAATCATGTGTCGTATAGTTTTCTTCGTGCTTTTTCAATTGCCTTGAGGCATACGCAATTACCTTTTTGCGTTGCATTAGCACACATCCTAATCCTAGCTTAGAAGCATCACAGTAAACTTCAAAATCTTCTGTCCCTTCTGGTAAGGCAAGAATTGGGGTGTTTGTTAACCTTTGCTTTAAAATTCTAAAAGCCTCTTCCTGCCTAGGTCCCCATTCAAACTTAACTGATCTACAGGTTAGCTTAGTTAGTGGCACAACTATCTTAGAAAAATCTTTAATAAACCGTCTATAGTACCCAGCTAATCCTAGAAATCTTCTAACTTCCGTAGCTGATTGCGGGACCTTCCATTTGGTGATTGCTTCTATTTTGGAGGGATCTACGTGAATACCTTCGTGATTCACCATGTGTCCTAAAAATTACACCTCCTGTAGCCAAAATTCACACTTCGAGAATTTGGCGTAAAGCTTTTCCTTTCTTAACAAAGTTAAGAGTGCATGCAGGTGCTCACTATGTTCTTCCTGACTCTTGGAATAAATAAGTATATCGTCGATAAAGACAATAACAAATTTATCCAAGTATGGTTTACAGATTCTATTCATCATGTCCATAAATGCTGCAGGAGCATTTGTTAGTCCAAAGGGCATGACTGTAAACTCGTAATGACCATACCTAGTTCTGAAGGCAGTTTTAGGTATGTCTTCTTCTTGTACCTTCAATTGATGATATCCGAAGCGTAAATCTATCTTAGAAAAATATCTAGCTCCCTGAAGTTGATCAAAAAGATCATCAATCCTAGGTAATGGGTATCGATTCTTAATTGTAGCCTTGTTCAATTCCCTGTAATCGATACATATTCGCATCGAACCATCTTTCTTCTTTACGAACAACACTGGTGCTCCCCAAGGGGATGAACTAGGTTGTATAAATCCTTTACTGAGCAATTCATCTAATTGCTTTTTCAGTTCTAACATTTCAGTGGGTGCTAACCGATAAGGTGCCTTGGCTATTGCTGTAGTTCCTGGAATTAGATGAATTCTAAATTCTACTTCCCTATCGGGTGGTAATCCAGGTAGTTCTTCTAGGAATACATCCGAGTATTCTGATACTACTGGAATTTCCTTAAGTTCCTTACCCTTAGTGCTAATGATTACTGAAATCATATACACTATTCCTTGCTTTCGTTCATAACTAGCAACTTTCATTACCGAAATGAACTTCATTGGTTTACGCGGCTTATCCCCTGTAATCATAATTACTTCTTCGGTAGGTGCACGGATTTCTATGGAATTTTTATCACACAGGATTCGAGCATGGTTGGCTACTAACCAATCCATTCCTAATACAACATCGAATCCAGCTAAATTCATAGGTAATATGTTTGCAGAAAATTTATGGCCTAAGAGTTCTATCTTTTCTTCTCGCAAAACCTTATCTATGTGAACAGAATTACCATCTGCAGTTTCTACCGTAAAAACTTGTCTAAGGTTGGTTAAGGGTAGTTTAAGAGCTTGGCAGAAAGAAGTATTTACAAAACTTTGGTTTGCACCAGAGTCGAATAATACTTTCGCATAAACATTGTGTACCAGAAACGTACCAGCTATTACGTCAGGAATCAGTTCAGCTTCCTGCGTGGTCAATTGAAAGGCTCTTGCGTTCTTCTTATTAGTTCCTTCAGCAGGTTTGGCCTTGTTATCTGCTGGTTTGACCAATTTAGGGCATTCTGGTCTGAAATGCCCAGCTTCTCCACAGTTATAGCAGATCTTTGTTTTCTTTCTGCACTCTTCTTCACGATGTCCTAGAGCTTTGCAGAAGTTGCAGGTTTCATTACATTTTCCAAAATGTTTTTTTTACAGTTCCTGCAGAACGGCGGAGTGGAAGATTGCCCAGTTCCTCTTTTCTTGAAATTGCTATTATTACCCACACGAAATCCTTGGGTAATCTTTTGAGCTAACTCCTTTTTCCTGTTTTCTTCCCGCGTACGTACCAGCCCGTCGGTCAAAGTATTGGCTAACTCCACCGCATCGTCAATGGTGCGGGGTCTCACAGCTTTGACAATATCACGGATCTCACTAATCAAACCCCAAATATAGCGAGAGATAAGTACCGGTTCTGGCGAGGCCAGAGTTGGTACAATTCTAGCATATTCGAAGAATTTCGAAGTATACCCTCGACAGTTAACATCCACCATTCGGTGGCTCAGGAACTTATTTGCCATTTGCTCTTTTTCATATTCAGGGCAGAATTTCCTTTCCGCCAAATGCTTAAACTCTTCCCAATTCATGGCATAGGCCATGTCACTACCCTTGGCTTGTAACACCGTATTCCACCATTCTAGGGCCCCTTCCTTAAAAAGATGCGACGCGTACATGACCTTGTCTTCCTCGGCACATTTACTTATTTTAATTATTTCTTCGGTTTTCTCTAACCAATGTAGTGCTGCAGTTGCCCCTTCATTGCCTGCAAATTCGATTGGTTTACAGGCAAGAAATTCCTTATAAGTGCAACCAGGCGTTGCAGCTTTCATTCTCTTAAGAAATGGGGCTTGCATCACATCATTATCATTATTATTAATGTTGCCACCTCCATTTACACTATTACTGGAATTGTCGTCGTGAGTACGTTTGCTGGGAATAATTGGTTGATGTTCAACTGGATTTCGGGCAGCAGCAAGGATTGCTGGAATAGCATTGGCTATTCCTTGAGCAACAATATTTTCTATATCTTGCCTATTAAGAAATTGATCCCCATGGTTTTGTTCAGATTGGTTAACTTCGTTAACTGGTTCATTGACGGAATGTTCCATCTGATAATTAACAATAGATAAATTATTGGCACAAAATAAATAATAATCAATCAAAATAAATAATCACACATAATCAAGTTAACACGTATAGCCAAAATTATCGATTTTGCGACTTTCATATTTTATATATATTTTAGTATGCATCTGTACACACCAGATATGTTACAAAAGTTTTATTTTTTTTAGTTATTTTACATGATTATATTTTTATTATTATTTATTATTTTATTATTATTATACAAACACATAACCACACCACCGTTAGCTGACTTTCTCAAAAACGACGTTCCCTCTCGTCGTATTTCCATGATATCCTCTCCCCCACTTCTCGGATTCTATTTCCTGCATCCACCAACTCCTTGCCATAGTGGCGGAGTTCAGCCAGGTTTTTTGTGCTCATAGGTGGGTTTGGTGCTGGCTCAGGGTCAAACTGGGGGAAAAAGGTATTAGGGTTATTCAAGAGATTTTGAAATTGCCAGTCAATTGTCCACCATTCTTCTAGCTCTCCTGGTAGAGGTCGGGGGTTGACAATGGGATCTGGGATAGCAGGCTCTAAATTCACTGGAAGTAGTACTTCAGCTGGATAATTGAAGAGGTTTTCATCGGCAGGTCCGATGAGGTCACTAAGTGCCAGTTTACGATCCAGCTCATCCCATGATGGCATTTCCTGGGCTTGCCTGGAACTTTCCCCGATTTCTTTTCCTTTACCTTTATCCTTCGGATCCTCGGTCTTTATAGCTTTCTGTGTCGCTGGTTTCTTCCTACGCACACGCCTCCAGCCTATAAATCTTCTTCTCTTTTTTGGTTTTGGTTTCTCCTGAGGTTGGGCTTGAAATACCATTGGCTCTTCAGTATCAGCCTGGTAGCCAGTGAAGGTATCGGTGGTATCCATATCTGTGGTATGGATAGTAAAATTTTGAAGTGTTTCGGATAGTTCATTCATGCTGTTAGCATACATGAAGAAACACACAAAAATTCTAAGTTAAAATTTTGTAAATTGACTTTTAACATAATCACAGAATGGCAATCAGAAAAATTAAGTATTTCTAAATACTTAATTGGCTTAAATCAGTGGCTCTGATACCACCTTTTTCTGTCACGGCCCCCGTCCCGGTTTTACCCGGTCCAGGAGCCGCGGGACAGAAACCCGTGGTAATTATTATGTTGGCAGCGGAATTTTAACAGGATCTTTTAAAACCTAAAAACTGTCCAATTATCTTATTTCATAAATTGGGACAAATCCCGAAATTTACAATAGAGGAAATTTTACAAGGAAATTCCCTGTTTTACAAAAACATATTTATTTATTTTATTGAGCCACTTCTTCAAGCTTGCAGTGCTACACGGCACTTTTTCCTGGATCACAGCAGATCACCTAAAACATGTTTTAAAAAGGTTTTATCAGCAGGGAAATACTGGCGAGTCATTCAAGTTGCACAAAACGACACATTGTTATAATCTACAATATTAAGGGTGATTACAATGTTTTTATCTACCAATTACCCCAAATCGGTATTTGTCACTTGACAGTATCTGTGACTATGGTCAGATCACCCATTGGCTAACGTTGTCCAATGGTGACGGGTATCAAGTAATGTATACAAAACCCCACATACCGGCAGTAATTGAAGATTACAAAGACTTAATCCCTGTAATTATAACTTTGAAAATAAATAGGGTTTTGGAAACAATTTGGTAAAAAGAGAATGACTCACAAACGGTGAAAAAGTAGAATGGACTCACATTGCAATTTTAATCGGACAGAACCTTGTCTACAGATTTAACCTTGTAACCTAGTTAAATAACAATGCACACGAATCTAGGTCAGTAACTTAATACAACTTTTACGATAAGCTCACGAAATCAAAACCCTCACGAAGAATGACAAAGTATAGCTCGTATTCGGGCAGCACTTAAACATCCATCGGATTGGTTTCAATCAATTGGACATTATATCGTAGCAGTGATCGAGTTATTACCCTGTTGTCGCGGCAGAGATTCGTGCTTGTGTGTGTTTTTGAGTGAATTTGGAAAGAACAGAGCACAACTCAACGTAGAAAACGTATTTTCACGTCGTAACAATTCCCCCATGCAAGTGCCAAGCCCCTAATTTGTATGCTGAAAAATGAGTTCCCCCGCGTGGCGCGCCAGACCCACCTGGTCCTGGCGCGTGGCGCGACGGGTCACTTTTAGCAAAGGGTAGCTTCGTGGATTCCTAGCCTAGGTGAGTCAACTGTTCGACGAAATTCGCATTTGATAACAAACTGTGAGGATAATACCAATTAGGGAATACCCCCCCCCCCCCCTGAGTTTTAGGGGGCCCTGATCCTAGTTCCGATTGTTCTGAAAATTTTAGGGGTCATGGAATATTACTTGGGGGTCTCAATTAGGGTTTCCTATTGGATATAATAAAATAAGAATTAGTAATTTTTATGAGAGTTGTTACAACCAGGCTCGAGCTCGAGCTCGTTTAACATATAAAAGCTCGAGCTCGAGCTCGGCTTGATTCGAACTTTATTTCTGAAGCTCGAGCTCGGCTCGAAGGTAATTTTTCAAGCTCGAGCTCGGCTCGGGCTCAACTCATTTAGTATTTATTAATTAATTTATATTATTATTATACATATAATTTAGTTATTTTTTATATTTATATAAATGGTAATTATTATTATATAAATATATGTTTAATATATTAATAAAAAATATATAAATAGAAAGCTCGATTAGGCTTGCAAGCCGGCTCGAGCTCGATAAGCGAAGCTCGGGCTCGGGCTCGTTTACTAAACGAGCTTTATTTTTAGGCTCGGGCTCGAGCTCAAGCTCGTTTAAGCTCGGCTCGTTCGAGCTTTTTTTCGAGCCGAGCTCGAGTAGCTCGCGAGTAGCTCGGCTCGTTTGCACCCCTAGCCGTTAGACTCGCCACGGGGAGAATGGGGGTTCTCTCCATGACCACCCTCCGGTGTGAGAATAAGTACAGATCTCAATGAAGAAGAAGAAGAAGAAGTAATTGTGAAAGTGAAGTGAATGTAACTTGAGAGATTATACCTGAGTTGTCTTATTTATAACCGAATTTGGGCGGGAAAGTTTGTTGACGGAGGCAATAACGGAAAGCATTTTCCGTCAGCGGTTATGTTCTTTGCCATTAATCCTCGTCTTGACGTTTATGCACACGGATCGTGGGCGGGATCAACGGCTGGGGAGATGCCACGTGGAAAGTGAGTGTGAGTGAATCTCTTTCCGTTAACGGTTATGTTCTCTGCCATTAATCCTCATCTTGATGTTTATGCACACGGATCGTGGGCGAGATCAACGGCTGGGGAGATGCCACATGGAAAGTGAGTGTGAGTGAATCCCTTTCCAAGTTAATGCTATCACCATGACCTGGATGAGCGTCCAGGATGATGCCACATCACCATTCGGTTATAACTGAATGGTTTATGCACGATAAGTCTTCTGGAAGGTGCTACAGTTGTAACCCTTCATCCTCTTGCCACGTGTCAATTCTGTTACAACAGAAAGGGACTTCTTTTTGCTTAAGTCTTGGTTTTAATCGCGCGAAGATATTTTAAGGTTTTGTTCCCATATCTATCTATTTCGTTGCATGAGCCCGCGCAAGGATGTTATATCAGTTTTGTCTCGGCGCGCGAAGTTGAAAACTGCTTTCTTCTAAGTTCTCTTCTTTAGAACCGGTGCGCGGCCTCACAAGGTTCCCTTAAAGAAGTTTATCATGATGAAGTTGTGGTATGGTCCAATGTGCCTGCACGAGGTTTTTGGGACCATACCCCTTCAAGTCCCCCCCCCCCCCAGTCCAGTGTTGCTCTTATGCAAGTAAGTGGAGTACTGGACTATATAAGAGAAGTGTGTGCTTTTTGCTTTGTGAAGTTTTGTCGTGAAATGTGGAAAATCTTCTTGAGGAAGATACTTTACTTTTGAGTTGAAACGTTCATTCTGCTATATTGAACGTTTTTTTTTTGCGTGTGTTGATTTTGTCGTCGATGTTACGTAGACCTCGTGTGTCATAGGCTTGAAGACGAATAGGTGCTTGACCGATCGCCTCCCTTTTAAAACTGTAGCTTGTGAGAATGTGTGTAGACGTTTGATGCTTGTCAGAAGGTCATTAATGAAATCGATGATTACTGTAATGCCGCCGTTCAGGAGGTGGCGATTTAACGTTAATCATTACGATTTCTTACACCCCCCTTAATTATGCTTACGTCAACTTGTTGTAGACTTTATATATGTATCATTTCTTTTTACCAGATTTGGTAAAAACAAAAGTGATTCACAAGGAATGGGCTGCTTTTGAGGCGTTCAAGAAAAAAGTTTCTGAAGATGAGGCCCGAGTAGCCCTGTTGAGGGCTAAGTTGGAGGTTGATCAGGCCAAGTTCGAGAGTGATCGGAAGACTGAAGAGTGATCCTCCGCTGGTTGGAAAAAAAGCGGAAGCTGAAACTGCTCTTCTTTCAGAAGAGCGCAAGCGTTGGAGAGAAATTTGTGAGAAAGATAACCATGAAAAAATGGGTCTCCGTAACGTCATCAATAATCTCAAAGCAGAGATTGAGAGACTGAAGAAACAAGATGCGGAGATTGAGAAGTTGAAGCAAGAAAAAGCTGATGCTGAAGCGGCTCGTGATGAAGCGCGTTCTCACCGGGAGAGAAGTGAACAAAGAGAGGTACGAACTTGCGCCACCCTTGCCCTTAAGGATAAGGAGATAGACGAACTTACCTCTTTATTATCTAAGCAGGAATAACTTAAGGCGGAGGTTGAATCTGTTAAAAGAGATTTGGTGCTTGAGTGGTCTGAAAAAATTGAGACTTCCCGCCGTCTTAATGAAACCGAAGAAAAGTTGGAGAGTTCTGAAACTGCTCGAGCGACAGCGGAGAGTCAAGTTGATCCGTTGAAGAATGATATGCTTTGGTTGAAACTCCGCGGGATTATAAGTGTAAGTATGTTGGTTTTATGCAATATTTTGATGCACTTGCTCGTATTCTTAGTTGTTGTGTTGCACTGGTTGCCAATTCTGTCCTGAACTCTGATGTGTTAGATCAAACGGCTGCGCACCTGTTGACTGCTGCGCGAAATGATGGGTATGCCCAGGGGTACACAGAATGTACTCATCATGTTTTTAATGCCTTAAATGTTGATTGGGATACCAGTCAGTCTGCTATGCACGGCGTGGATACTGAAGCTGCTCTTGCTGCTATGAAGGCTCAATACAACACTTTGCAGCTTCCTGTGATGGACCTTGTTACTGCTGCACTGCAATCTGAAGATTTTGTGGCGCAACTGAGGGAAGTTTTCCCGGATGGAGAAGAGGAGGAGGAGGACCTAGAGTAGGTTTTCTTTGTACTTTTTGTGGTTGTGTGAACAATTTGCAGTTGAAATAGGTTTGGGATGTGGATCCCCGTTATTAGTTTGTTAATGCACTGTGGCACAAGTAACTTTGTTGATGCACTGCCGTGCATGTAAGAAGTCTTTTTTGTTGCGGTGCACAAGTAACTGTTATTATATATGTTTGAATTACAATATCTTGCATGAGTACAATTTCTTTGATTAGGTAAGGCGAATAAAGGTGGTATAAAGCTCATGTGTGAACGTAAGGCTGGGCCTTGCGCGATACGTGCGACCGCATACCGTTCATGAGACTTGTATTAGGTTACCATAGTGTTTTTGCACTTACCAAAAGGAATTGCATGCATTTTGTAATAAACACAGAAATAATATAACAAGCTTTGTATTGATTTTGGATAGGGCTCAGAGGCCATAGTTACAAAGTTGTTTCTTAGGATAAATAATTGAGACTTAATTTACTTGTGCATACGAATAGTCCTGTGCCATAGATTGGTAAGTTAAAGAACTTAACCAATATGAAGGAAAGCTATTGCATGCTTGTTGATCTGGCGCGGCTCAAGTTTTAGCTTTTTTGCTCGGCCCCTCGTTCCCGCGAGTAATCTGTTGGATGTCCTTCCGAACATTTTGAAGTAGGTGGGTGAGTTCTCCGCTTTTCAGTGCCTTTTCAATTTCTGTGCGGAGACTGATACAATTATTTGTGGTGTGGCCGTTATCCTTATGGTACTCGCAATACTGGTTTGGATCTTGCCCCCTTTTGTTTTTCATTGGCGGAGAGGTTTTAAATTGATAATCCTTAGTGCTGAGTACCTCCGCCGGTGTTTTTGAGAGAGGAGTCCATTGCCGTTCACGATTCTCCTGCTTTGCTTCTTTCTGTGCTATTAGTTTGTTAATTGTTGTACGAGCGTCATCGGACGAGTATGCGCCTGAGGCCGAGTCCCTCCAGTTCTTCTTAAATTTCTTACCGCTGTTCCCACTCATGTCCTGCGGACGGTTGTGTGGTAGCGGTGGCCTGTTGTAGCTTAGATTACGCTCGGTTTGAGCGTAAACCTTGGCTGCAGCCATTAATTTTTCCCAACTCTTGGGTAAACCCTCTGTTCCTGATAGAACTTTAATCATATCGTCACAACGCACAGCGTATTTGAATTGTGCTCGTATTAGATGCTCATGTACGTCACCAATTTCTAGCACCTCTTTGTTGTATCTCGTTATGAAATCCTCCAGGCTTTCGTCATCCCGCCTCCAAATATTCATTACCTCTGATAGATCTACGTTGCTGGCTAAATTGGACCAGGAACTTCTCTTTTAAGTCAACCCATGATGTTAACTTCCCTACTGGTAAGTTGTCGAACCATAACCGTACTGCACCTGTCAAGGTTTGGACGAATAAGTGACACCACATAGGCAACGTCCAACCCCCTACTAAGCCTGCGCTGGTAAACACACGGAGGTGGTCGTCTGGATCTGACATCCCATTGAACTTTCCGACGTTTGACGGTAGCTTCGCCCTCTCGAGGGGAGCTAGAGCGATTTCACTGACGAATTTCGAGTTCTCGGCTGCTTCTGCTGGGCGGTAAATTAGGTTGTAATCATGTTCTGCATCCGGGTTATAAACCGCGCGAGGTTTATAATTTGTATGGTACCGCTGCGGTCTGCTGAAAACGCTTATGTTATCACCTTCCTGATATGTTTTTTCGTATTTGTCGGTTTGGGTGTCCGGCCTCTGGTAAGAACGCGGGCCCAACCGAGAATGTACTGACTGCCGTCTATGGGAATACGGTTCATCCCGGTAATCTCTTCGTCGAATCTCAGAGTGAGTAGATTCGTGCCTAGTGGGAGATCTAGAGTAGACTTTTGTATCGTCTACAGGCATTCGTGATGGTGCATCGTAGTGTGATGTACGTGGTGCAGATGGTGCCCGTACATGAGATGCAGATCTCCTTGATTGAGTTGCAGGAGGGATAGCTTGTGCACAGAGCTGTGCATAAACTGCGTTCAGTGCACCGTGAGATCTGACATACCATGAGATCGGGGTTTCGTCAGGAGGTAAAATTGAACTTATCGGGATCTCAGGTGGTGCTCCTGGTGTAACAGGATCATTTGGATGATTAACGTCGTGCTGGACATCGTTATCATCGGAAGCTTCTTCCACAATCCCCTCGACACAAGTATCATGAGTAAAATTCGCCTGTCGAGGGCCTGATGGACGGTTTGACGGAGTCTCCGCCATGAAAAATAGAGATTGGAAAGAAATGAATCACAACGAGAAGATAAGAATGAAAATTGAAAGATCGGTGGGCGCCAATGAAGAAACAGTGGTTCGACGGACCGGAATCAATCGGAAAGGGTTTAGCTCTGTATAAAAGGGTAAGTCCTCTCGTTTGATTCGGGATTTGGCTGAGTTTCTTCTCCGAACGATATCTGCAAAACAGACAGCCGTTAGACTCGACACGGGGAGAATGGGGGTTCTCTCCATGACCACCCTCCGGCGTGAGAATATGTACAGATCTTAATGAAGAAGAAGAAGAAGTAATAGTGAAAGTGAAGTGAATGTAACTTGAGAGATTATACCTGAGTTGTCTTATTTATAACCGAATTTGGGCGGGAAAGTTTGTTGACGGAGGCAATAACGGAAAGCATTTTCTATCAGCGGTTATGTTCTCTGCCGTTAATCCTCATCTTGACGTTTATGCACACGGATCGTGGGCGAGATTAACAGCTGGGGAGATGCCACGTGGAAAGTGAGTGTGATTGAATCCCTTTCCGTTAACGATTATGTTCTCTGCTGTTAATCCTCATCTTGACGTTTATGCACAAGATTGTGGGCGAGATCAACGGCTGGGGAGATGCCACGTGGAAAGTGAGTGTGAGTGAATCCCTTTCCAAGTTAATGCTATCACCATGACCTGGATGAGCGTCCAGGATGATGCCACGTCACCATTCGGTTATAAGTTATAACTGAATGGTTTATGCACGATGAAGTCTTCTAGAATGTGCTACAACTGTAACCCTTCGTCCTCTTGCCACGTGTCAATTTGTTACAGCAGAAAGGGACTTCTTTTTGCTTAAGTCTTAGTTTTAATCGCGCGAAGATGTTTTAAGGTTTTGTTCCCAAATCTATCTATTCCGTTGCATGCAAGGATGTGATATCAATTTTGTCTTGGCGCGCGGACGTTGAAAACTGCTTTCTTCTAAGTTCTCTTCTTTAGAACCGGTGCGCAGCAGCGCAAGGTTCCCTTAAAGAAGTTTATCATGATGAAGTTGTGGTATGGTCCAATGTGCCTAGAGGTGTACAAATCGGTTTTTTTCAAAAACTGGTTTCGGTTATTAACCGGTTTCGGTTTTTTCACCCAAAATAAAAACCGGTTTTTTTATAACCGGTTCCGGTTACTAACCGGTTTTTGAGGTCCAAAACAATAACCTGTATAACCGGTTGGGACCGGTTTTTAACCGGTTTTTCCCAAAAAAACCGATTTTTTACCGGTTTTAACCGGTTCGGTTAATAACCGGTTTTTGAAGTCAAGAATAGTAACCGGTATAAAAACCGGCAGTTAAAAAAAACCGGTTAAAAAAAAAACCGGTTAAAAAAAAACCGGTTTCGGTTTTTTTTTCCGGTTTCGGTTCTAAAACCAGTTTTTTTGTACACCTCTAAATGTGCTTGCGCGAGGTTTTTGGGACCATACCCCTTCAATTCACTTGACCAAAAAAACATGTTTTCGTCGTAGATCACTTACACATTATAAGGTATCTCTAGGTGGAATATTCAAATTTTGTAAGGTAAAAAACAATTATAGTACACCCAACCAAAACCAAGAGAACTACAAGTCGGTAATGTCATTTCTCGAAAATGGAACCCAGAGAAGCATTTTATGTTACTTGCCTCATAAAGATTACATGGGTCAAATTATTTTCTTGCAAATATTCTATAAAGGGGTGTCTCATTTCTTGTGTTCATTGATGTGGTGTAATCAAGTACATACACCTTTTTTGGCTTGTGAGTAAGCTCGTTGAGTCACAAACACGTTTGTAACTGACATTATTACGAGGATACTTTTACTATCAGTGAGTGATATTGATGTCACCAACATTTAGGCTAAGGGGTATGGGATGGGTCAAGGACTGCCACCTATAATAGTGGATGATGTGCTACACCGGCCCCCTTAGGGAACCACCGTAGTTCGCATAGATTAAATCATGGCAACCATGCACATCCCTTTCCTTAATTAGCTAAATATATTTTACACAAAGTAATTTTTTTAAAATAAGGATGGTGGTTTTGGTCATGACCACACCATATACGATGGTGGATAAGAGTGGGTGACATGGCGTTGACATAGAGGGTCATGACTACACCTTATAGCCTTATTCTGATATTCGCACTGACGCTGACCATGTTAAGAAATTGCTACTCTGAATCCTTTACTTTTTAATTGACAGTCTAAAGTTGTTATACCGAAACTGCTACTTTGAAATTGCTACCTAAATTGATACATTGAAACTAACATTGACACTGTTATGGATATTGTCACTAAACTGTCACTTACGATCGTCAGTTTTACTATCACAACTATTTTGGTTATCTTCTCACTGGGCAATAAGTTCAGACGACACGTTAGATTATGAGACCTATCGAGATGGAGAATGAAAGAGTGCTATTGAAAGAGTGTTCGAGAGTTGGACATTCGGCTTAATAAGTTTAAAGAACTAGACTAAATATTTCATTTTTTCTTTTTTGAAAGCACGACATATTTCTTATGGGTAAAGTGAATACGATGCTGTTAGGCGTCAAAGTTTACACGAAAAACCAATCAAAACTACGTCGTTTTGATTATAAATTCATTTTCATACTTCAATCAAAATCGACTACTGTCTGAAAAGTGGTATAAAGATAAAGGACAAAACTTGTAATTTTTCCTTAAATGAATTAGATGATTTATAATCAAAACGACGTAGTTTTGATTGGTTTTTCGTGTAAGCTTAGACGCCTAACAACACCGTATTCACTTTCCCAATTTCTTATTTAGTTGTTAAACTTTGCAACATTTTAAGCATTTATGGATCAATGTTTGTGATGTGAATTCTATATAGGTGACACCTTAACCTCTATGCGTACAAAAATATGGTTCACGATATTGTAAGTTCATATGATACAAATATAACAAGTAATCTACCGAACAATGGCTAACAACATGTTGGGATTCAAACAAAGAAGTCTCCTGTCTTACGCTCAAGTAAAAATTGTACCATCGATGTTTTATTGACAAAATCAGCCATAATACACTCTTTCCAATTCAGAAAGCGGTGCCAGCGCAGCTTGTTGACCGTCTACCTTCTGTTTTGATGTAAATTGGCAAGTATGAATGAAATGAAGATAATCAATTCAAATAAAGAATAAAATAAAATAAACCTAATAAATCAAGTTTTGACAAACGTTTTCAATACCTACAAAAGAAAGTGGAAGGCGAGAATAGTTGTCTTATGTGGTTGGCCAAAAGTGGCCGACTTTTGTTTGTTTTTTGTTTTTGTTTTTTTTTTTCTTTTTTCATATAATAGTTATTTATAGGTCATGCCAAATTACAATTTTATCCCAAGTATAAAATTACGATTTTGCCCCCGGTTTAAAATAAGTTAAATTTACAACAATGTTGAGTGGATTTCTTCTTGATATTCCTTTCTAACTCCCTTTGCTGTCATGTTGGAATTAGATGCAAACTAAGAGCCGTAGCCGCCACTCTTTATAATTATAGTTTATCCAAAAAAACACAGGAGAGTCAATATCATGTTTTGTTCAGAAACAACCTCCTATCAACGAAAGTCAAAACATAATACAAGTAAAACCTATGTGCCTCCATTTTCAGCCTTCACACACACATATTATTGTATATATATCCCTCCAAAAACATTCATCAAATTCACATCCACAAAAACCAACAGCAAAAAATGGAAGGACTGATACCATTTGTGATGCAGGCCATGAAGGCACACCGGCTTCATAGCAGCTACCGCTCCCTCTCCGCCAGCTACCATCTCCTGGACGGATCTGTAGCGGCAGAGGGTTCGTCACACCACCGCACCAGGTCGGAGTTTCATCCACCCACGGCTGATCACTTGCAGCAAAGATCAGGGTTCGGTTACGATACCCACTCTATGAACTTTAAAAAGGATTCCACTTCTTCAGCTATAAACACTTTTCATGCTTCAAAGCTCAAAAGCAACTGATGCAGATGAAAGAGAGGAGTTATTTGGTTACTTTGTAATTGTATAAAATAGTTGTTTTTTTAATTGTATGGTTGTGTGCCAAAGGGTGCGTTATTAATAAACATATCTTATTGTCTTAATTGCAAGAAGAATTTGATAATCATAAACCAACGACAAAACTACAACTTCGACCCGTATCATGGGTTCGCAATCACATTAACGTCACTCGAACGAAAAACAAATGATCTAAACATCAACATAAACAAAACACTAAGACGTCTATGAAGCAAGCAAGGCTTCCACCTTTGCAATCTGATCCTCTTCATTCTTTTCAGTTGGGCTTTTATTAGCTTCATCATAAAGATCATGCTTCCACTTTTCAACTCTCCCACCAGTCTGCCGTTGCCGCTCGTTAAACCCATCTCTCCCCCTGAAAGAACCACCAAAACCGCCGCCACCATCACTGCCGTACCTAACTCTTGATTGAAACTTCATCCTCGGTGTTTCATTCCTGTGTGCGTCCCTTCCACCTGACAGCCGCCTGTCGGTTCGGTCCCCCAGTGGCCTCTCTAGCGGCTTTCCTCTCTCCTCTCTTTCACTTCCCTCAGCTAATGTTTTCATACCTTGTGTTGCTGACTCATTAACCGGTAGTTTTGTCTCTCGAAACGAAGGTCTTTTCTTTGAAACATGCTTTGAATCCGGTTCCCTTTTGTACGAGCCGTCAAATCTGGTTTTGTCATCTTTCGGATTCTTGTCTTTCCACGACTCGCGCTCTAAAAAATAATAAAAAGGGATTTAGAAACAAAATTCCGATGCCTCGTGAAATGGAAAAAAGGTTGCAATCTTACCAGTAGTCTCCTTGTGTCTGAAGCTATTACCAACTTGCCCAGCACGCTCGTCATGCTGTTATAAGACAAGCACATGCAACCCCAACATGGTTATACATACAGGACCAACTGAAGGAAACGCGAGGAATTAATATTTTACATCAGCCCAGAGTAAACTAAATATTATATTACAAAAATCGCAATAAATCTTTTGAGTTACAAATATGGGTGTTCAAAAACAATTGAAACCGACCATTAAACTAAATAAAAACCGTGCAAAAGAATTAAAAAACTCTTATCTTCAGAAAAAACCTGGATGTGAGATCGGGATCGAGGTGCTTCAATTTTATCTGAAGAATTCTTTGTTCCTTCACGGTATCCATTTCTTTTTCTGTCAGATTCTTTGCTCGATGAAACATTTTCTGTTTTTGAATCAGTTGCTGCTGTGCGCCCGAGAGGAACAGAATCTTGCAACCGACGATGGTGTTTTCTGTCACGATCATAACGTTCAGTAGAATTAAGGTTGCTCGTTGGTCGATCTGTTGCTGTTTCTTCATCCCTTTTAGCTCGCTTAGGGCTGGCATGAGATGGTAGGAGAAAATAAGCAAGGTTTCATTGAGATGAGTATGACAGTTAGAGACACATAAGAAAAAGAAAACATTTTTGAAATTAACATAAAACCCTCCGCCTATATTGAAGTGCAGTAAAGAACAGAGTTTATGCATAGAAACAATGCTTCTACCTGAAGCCAGGATATCGAGATACAAGCGTTGTATCCTTGACCAGCCGCGGTCAATAGCAGTTATTATATCTAAAACAATTGAACCCATTTCTATGAATACGCTAGTCAAAAAATTAAATAACTTTATTTATTTTATACATAAAAAAGCAAGTGAATGTTCTTTCCATCATCAAGTTTGTGATTGTTTCAAATGAAACAAATATAATTTTAAATAGCTTGTATATGTAAGATCAAATTCACCATTAAGCTTCAACAAGAAAAGGCAGTTGTTACTCACAAGTAAGCTTCTTTGTACATTTTATCTCATGAAAACTGGCAAATTGTCTTGTTCTACATAGATTACGTATTCATCTCTTAGGACACTTTGCAGCCCTATGATGCAACCCTTGTGACAAGCATCACGAGGCAATTTGTCAGTGTCAGACACAGATTCATCACAGTGCGATTTACGATCAATTATACAAAATGTTCGAACATCCAAGAAGAAACCAAAAGGCTCAAACTACACAAACTGCTGTAAAATTCACGTGTAGTAATAATAACTTCAACACATGTAGCTCTGTGTGTTTTTACAACAATCAAAGAATAACCGAAACTTTCCACTCTATTCATGATACATAAGTTTTTTCTAAAACCAAAAAATTACATTTAGGTAGTGTTCATTTCACAGAATGGAATGGAATCTTGAGGGAATTGGAATGTTGATTTCACTCCTTATTATGTTGGTTTCAAGTAACAAGAAAATGAATTGGAATTGAACAACATAAGGAAGGAAATCTACATTCTAATTCCATCCAAATTTCATTTCACTTTGCAAAACAAACACACCTAAATTACAAATCAAATTTCAATTTCTGTGTGAATTCTCATTCCAATTCCATTACAATCCATGAAACGAATACTACCTTATAATACAGCCGCAATCAAAAAGTTTCAACATGTTTTGAGTACTTCAAGATATAAAACAGCTGCATTGTAATTTAGGGTTTGAAACTTCAGGAAACATGTAACATAAACACCTAACTCTAAACCCCCAAATTGGTGGCGTTAAGAAAGAAGACGATAATCAACAATAATGAAATGATTGTTAGCGTAAAAGGCAGAAACAGATCAGAAGAATGACATGAACAAAACCTTTGATTGGTACAGTAAAGAAGATGAATCAAAGCATCTTGTGACAGAATGAAATTGCAATGGATGTGATAAAGTACCTAGGTTCTCGATCGAGCCTCGAGCGATGGTGTCTGGAATCGGAATCACGACGAGACATTGGTAGGGGCTTGGCTTGGTTTCAAGTCGTCCACACTAGGGTTCGGCTATTATGCTTTGCTATTTATCACTCGACTCAAAATCATAGAATTTAGAGTTACCTTTCGTTTTGCTATGTTAGGTTTAGTCATTTTAACGGTTTTGCTTTAACAGTTTAAAAATAGTCATTTTCCTCCTGATCTTTCGAGTTTGTCGTCAGTTTACACCCTGGCTCTAACTCAATTAAAACGTTCAATTAAAAGTAGGGGTATTTCGGTAGTTTACTCGCTAACTCTAACTCAATTAAAACGTTTAGTTAAAAGTTGCGGTAGTCGTGGTCGGCAGGTGGTAGTTGCAGGTGGCGGTGGATGGTGGTGGCCAGTAGAAAGAGTGGTTGGAAAGATGGGGTATCAGAAAAGAATTACTTATATACATGTAAATAAACAAGTTATAGGTTTATTTAGGTAAAAAGACTTGCATGTCTTTGCTTTTATCTATAAAATTACCAAAATACCCTTCTAGTTAATGGATTTTTTGGATGGAGTTAGAGGCATGGAGCAAAATGACGATAAGTTAGAAAAATCAGAGAGAAAAATGGCTATTTTTTAACTATTGTGGCAAAACTATTTAAATGACCAAATCACAGGGAGCAAAATAGAAATTTACTCTAGTATTTATATATTGTTAGATCAACTGTAAACATATTATTTATATATTGTTAGATCACCTATAAAAAAAATTGACATAAATTTGAGCCATAGTAATAACTAGGGGTGAGCATAAAATCGAATTAACTGAACCGTAACCGAAATAACCGAAGGGTCGGTTATTTATATTTTTATAACGCATGTTGCGGTTCGGTTATGGTTATTCTTAGTTTCGTAACCGCAAATAACCGAACAGAACGTTTTAAACATGACAAAATCCATAGGACCATAGGTTTTTAAGTTAGTGTTTAAGTGTTTAACCATGCCCCAATCCATATGTTTTTTTTTTTGTGAAGTGTTTAAGTCTTTTAACCATGACCCAACCTCATTGAATTTAAAACTCTAGCCACTTTGTGTTCGTATGTATGCTTCCACATAACACATGTCTACACGTGCTACTTTTGTTCTTGTAATTCAATATGCATGTATGCATGTGGTAATGAAATATAATTGATAATTCTACAAGGTTTAAAAGTGTATATTTATTTTATGCGCATGAATTTTGCATAACCCACACATTTATAGCCTAACTTTAGAAACGATAAAAAACCGACCTATAACCGAACCGAAACCGCATTAACCGCAAATAACCGATTAACCGAAAACGCATTAACAAAAACCGAACGATTATGGTTTCAGTTATAGGCAATAGCCGAACCGAACTGCCCCATACTCACCCCTAGTAATAACTACTAATATATGCTCAAAACAATATAGATATATGTTTTATATCGACCGAAAACGATAAAAATAAATTTAAATTGAACAACGAGATAGTTTGATTTTAAATTAATTGTGAATCGAAACATAAACGTTATCTTAAATGCAACTTTAATGAAAAAGAAATGTAAAACTAAAACACTAAACATAAAGAAAAATAAAAAAAAATAATAAAGTCCAGACAAAAAAACTAAAGAAAGAAACAAAAAAAAGACAATACGATGAAAGCACTATTCACACAACTTGCTAATTGTAATTTACGTTAAAACATAGACCAACTGAAAATGTAAATAAAAATAAGCACGAAAACTTATTATATTTGACCCGACATATATCGGAAGAAAATTTACGTCAAAACGTAAAACCACTGAAAATGTACATAATAATAAGCATAAGAAAATGATTTTTTTTCCTATTTTTGAACTAGAAATAAATATAATAAAATGAGCGGGTTTTATATATTTATTTGTGGGTTTGTGTTCTATGTCTGAAGAGCTTCGCAACGAACTAAACCACGTCCAAAACGGAGATAAGATGAATGAGATATCGATGCTCAAAGTTGGGTGTTTGAAACATTGAATGCTGAAACAAAAGGGAAAGTAGCACCTTGTCCCACATCGGAGGAGAGATGGAACTTAAATGGGTATTTAAGTGGGAACTCTCCACCCTTATTGTTTCATGGAAGCACACACTAAGTGTACTCGCGAAGGGTGCGGAGCACTCTAACTCGCACACGCGCGCGCGCGTGGGTGATGTGGCGCACTTTGCACTTTGCACGCTCGCATCGCCGCGAGCCGATTGAGAGCCGCCTTTGTATTTTTGACCACGAGCGCCTGGTGGATCACAGAGGCTGCAAGGACCAAGTGGTGAAGTGGCGTGCAGGTTCGAGGCGCGTGACGTGACAGTCCGCGCACGGGTACATGTGGCATGAGGGGCGCGGGGTTGCGCATGGTGCATGGGTCCTGATGTGACGCGCACGGCGCACCAAAGTGAGCCAAAACGGCGCGACTGTGTGGCGTGCTCGTAGAGGCTCACAGGTGACGTGGCGCACGCGCGCATGGCAGTGAGCCAAGTGGACGCACCGCGCATGAGCGTGCAGACCTGGGCGCGCGCGCACCAGTGTGACTTGCGCGCGCGCGCGCAGAAGCTTCCAGCATTGAATGACAGTGTAATTACAGTTCAGATTCGTAACTGACGAGTCAAACGGTTTTAACAGCGAATTAAATGACGTATTAAATTGAATTGAAGACGTTTAATGCAATTTAAACCTCTCCTTTAATTCTTTTGACCGTTTCGACTTAGGAGCTGTATTTATACAGCGTCTCCACCACTGCAGAAATACACCAGCAACACAACAGCTTATGCAAACAACTCTCTCTCTACTACTGATCTTTTTCTTGCAGCTTTCAAGGTAGACGTCGGGTTTCTGTGCCAACTCCGGCAGTACTACTGCTCCGGCTGTTGTACCCTGGGAAACAAAACGAGTACTCCTGGGAGACTCGGAATTTGTTTTAAGGGAAGCGTGTGTACACGTGACTCAGCCACTCTGCTTCTACACCTTTCTTGTATTTTTTATTTATTTCAGTTGTAATCGTACTAGTAATTTTTTGCTTTCTTATTTCTGTATTGTAATCGTATAATAAAATTTGTTTATTTTATTTATTTACGCGAACGGTTCCTACAATCTTAAAACAAATTTTTAAAACCGTTCGTGTGATCAAAACCATTCTGTTTTGTGATTCAAACCAGTTTTGTTTCACTCAGATTGTGTTTTAAAAAACAGATTTTTGTTTTCATCTTCAAAGGAGCGACTTTGGTTGAAAACATTCTGGTTACTTTCAGAATTTGTCCTAAAATTGCTAATAAACTTTATGCCTTGGTCTTCAAAGTTGGACTTAGAAGCCAGTCAGTAAGTTTTAAATATTAAAAACTTTCTGTTTTTGGTCTTCAAAGTTGGACTTAGAAGCCTAAACAGTAAATTTGTGGTAAATTAAAATTTACTAGTTTACTTCTGGTTTTTGCGTAAATTAGAATTTTTGACTAAACTTTAAAATTTTAATTTTTTCAGCATGTCGAACGAAAATGTCAACGTTAACAACACCACAAATGTTGTGACGGGTACTCCCCGAACGCCACCACTATGGGAGCGTCCACAGTGGCTAATCACGCTGAACGACCCGAGAAGTTCTCGGGTCTACACTTCAAAAGGTGGCAGGAGAAGATGTTCTTCTATCTGACCACCATGAACCTTGCGAGGTTCTTAACTGAATCCGCTCCCAAACCTGCGGAAGGGGAGACCAACGCTCAGGCTCTGAGCGCGGTAGAGGCTTGGAAGCACTCGGATTTCATTTGTCGAGGCTATGTGTTAAACGGGCTTTCGGATGCATTGTATAATGTGTACTACAATGTCAAAACTTCCAAAGATCTTTGGGATGCCTTGGACAAAAAGTACAAAACGGAGGATGCTGGCACAAAGAAATTTGTGGTAGCCCGTTTCTTGGATTTCAAAATGGTTGATTCTAAAACAGTTATGAATCAAGTCCAAGAATTGCAAATTATACTACATGACATCCTTGCGGAAGGCATGACACTTAGCGAGACATTCCAAGTGGCAGCGATGATTGAGAAGTTACCTCCTGGTTGGGTGGATTTTAAGAATTATCTTAAACACAAATGAAAGGAGATGACTATATAGGATCTTATTGTTCGTCTTCGGATTGAAGAGGACAATAGAATTGCCCTAAAAGGCAGCCATGCGCAAACTTCTGCTAGCGCAAATTTGGTTAAGCATGGGCAATCCTCTAAGGGCGCGAAGGGTAAGGGGAAAAAGGACAAAGAGAAAGCAAAGGCTAGCAAACTTGGACCGAATAAAGGGGTTGTGAAAAAGAAACCTCAAACGTTCCAAGGGACTTGTTACAACTGTGACGAGACGGGGCATCGGGCTAACCAATGCAAGAAACCAAAGCGTGAGCGTGCGCACAAGGTGGATGAAGACGGAATGCCTTTGGTGGCAATGATTTCCGACAAAACCGCAATGTTGGATGAGGTCAATGCTGTGACCAACACTCCAAAAGGATGGTGGGTTGATACGGGAGCGACCTGTCATGTGTGCCCAGACAGGAGCCTCTTTACCACCTTCAAGGAGCTTGCGGGAGATGAGAAGCTGTATATGGGAAATGTAGCCACCGCGGACATCAAGTGTGAAGGAACGGTGATTTTGAAGTGGACTTCGGGGAAGGAGCTCACTTTAAGCAACATGTTATATGTCCCAGACTTGCGCAAGAGCCTAGTCTCGGGATGGTTGCTTAATAAGTTTGGATTTCGTTTAGTTTTTTAGAGCGATCAATTTGTACTAACTAAACGAGGAATGTATGTAGGCAAGGGCTATGCCCAAAATGGTATGTTTAAATTGAATGTAATGGCAGTCAAGAAGAACATGAATAAAATTGCTACTACTTCTACTTATATGCTTGAGTTTTCTGATTCGAATAAATGGCATGGTAGATTAGGTCACGTAAATTTTAATTCAATACGCCGTTTAATCAATTTAAATTGTATACCAACATTCCATATTGATTCACATTATAAATGTGAAACATGTGTAGAATCCAAACTTACAAGATCATCATCGAAATCGGTTGAACGAATAACCGAACCCCTTGATTTAATTCACACCGATATTTGTGATTTGAAAGTGGTACCCACAAGAGGTGGAAATAAGTACTTCATCACGTTTATTGTGGTATGCTCATATAATGTATATATGTGTGGGCGCTCGGGGGGCAAAAGTGAAAGGGCACTAATTTTAACGTTATTTTACTAATTTCGTGAAAATAACGTTAAAAGAGGGGGATGGTTAATCATGCATCATGTGGTGGCGTTGATAGCCAAAAGACAAGGGGTACATGCACTAATCGGTGTTTGTCTCAATTGCCGAGTGTTATGTGCCTTATGTCCAAGGCTTGATGCAAAACTACAATCGAGCCGGGGGTCTCATTGGAAGCAGCCTCTCTATTCCTATGGGGTAGAGGTAAGGCTGTCTACATCTCACCCTCCTCAGACCCTACCTTAGCTTTGCTATTGGTGGGATATACTGAGTATGATGATATTTACTAAAAAGTAAAGATGAAGCAATAAGTAAATTTATCTTGTACAAAAATGAAGTTGAGAATCAACTTCAAAAGAAGATAAAAGCTTTGCGAAGCAACCGAGGAGGCGAATATGTTGTACCTTTTGCCGATTTATGTGCAAAAAATGGCATTGTACATGAGTGTACACCTCTTTATTCTCCACAATCAAATGGCGTGGCGGAACGAAAGAACCGCACATTGAAAGAAATGATGAACGCCATGTTGATAAGTTCTGGGGTGAGCCAGGAAATGTGGGGGGAAGCCATTCTCTCGGCTAATTATCTTTTGAACAAGATACCACTCAAAAAGAGAGACGAAACTCCATATGAGTTATGGAAAAGGAAAAAGCCTTCATACAATTACTTGAAAGTGTGAGGGTGCCTAGCAAAGGTGATTGTACCACCTCCTAAGGCTCTTAGGATAGGACCCAAAACTGTTGATTGCATATTTATTGGGTATGCGCATCAAAGTAGTGCACATCGCTTTCTTGTACATGAGTCCAAGAATCCTGATGTACACGTAAACACTATCATGGAGGTGAATCCTAACGTTGTGTCTTACTTTGAAAATGTGTTTCCTTTGAGAAGACAAACACATGCAACGTCATCAACACCTAATTTTGAAGTAGGTGAAACTTCATCTACACCAGTTGATGAGGTAGTTCATGATAAGACACATGAACGACCTAAGGTTGAAGAAAGTGATCGTAGGCGAAGCAAAACTCCAAGGGTTGAAAAATCCTTCGGTCCAGACTTCGTTAGCTATATGGTTGAGGGCGAGCCCAATACATATCGCGAAGCGGTTTCCTCTTCAGAAGGACCTCAATGGAAAGAAGCAATAAGGAATGAAATTGATTCTATATTGCAAAATCATACTTGGGAGTTAGTAGATCTTCCACCTGGTTGCAAACCACTTGGATATCGTTGGATATTCAAAAGGAAGATGAAAACTGATGGAAGTATTGATAAATACAAGGCTAGGTTGGTGATTAAAGGATTTAGACAAAAGGAAGGTCTAGATTACTTTGATACCTACTCGCCTGTGACGCGCATAACATCGATTAGATTGGTTCTTGCTATAGCGGCTTTAAGAAATTTGGAAGTTCACCAAATGGACGTTAAAACCGCATTTCTAAATGGCGATTTAGAAGAAGAGATTTACATGGAGCAACCTGAAGGTTTCTCTGCCCCGGGTCAAGAGGGTAAAGTATGTAAACTCGTCAAGTCTTTGTATGGCTTGAAGCAAGCACCAAAACAATGGCACCAAAAGTTTGATCATGTCATGATTGACAATGGTTTCAAAATAAATGAGTGCGACAAATGTGTTTATTTCAAAGACACAAATGAAGGTTATGTGATCTTATGCCTTTATGTAGACGATATGCTTATCATTGGGAGAAATGATAAAATTATCAAAGCTACTAAAAGCATGTTGAAAGCGAGATTTGATATGAAAGACATGGGTTTAGCTGATGTGATTCTTGGAGTAAAGATCATAAGAACCCAAGATAGTCTTGTGTTAAGTCAATCTCACTATGTGGATAAAATTCTTGAAAAATTCAACTCGGGAGATACGAGTGTAGCTCGAACTCCAGTTGATACCTCCCAACATCTCAAGAAAAATAAAGGAGATGGAGTTGCTCAGTTAGAGTATTCAAGAATTATTGGCAGTCTAATGTATCTAATGACATGTACTAGACCCGACTTGGCTTACGCGGTGAGTAGGCTAAGTAGATACACCAGCAATCCGTGCGCGGATCATTGGAAAGCTATCACGGGGGTGCTTAGATACATAAGATACACAAGAGATTATGGACTGCATTATACCCGACAACCAACAGTGATCGAAGGATACACTGATGCAAACTGGATATCGGATAATAAAGATTCCAAATCAACAAGTGGTTACGTGTTTACACTTGGAGGAGCTGCTATTGCTTGGAAGTCTTCTAAGCAAACGGTCATAGCAAGATCCACAATGGAATCCGAATTTATCGCCTTGGATAAGTCAGGCGAGGAGGCGGAATGGCTACGTCAATTTGTGGAATATATTCCAAGATGGCCAAAGCCTTTGCCAGCCATATGTGTACATTGTGATAGCCAATCAACGATTGGTAGAGCTCAAAGCTTGATGTATAATGGCAGATCAAGGCATATGCGATGTAGACATAACACGGTACGACAACTTCTCTCAACGGGTGTTATCACAATTGATTATGTGAGATCAACGGATAACATTGCGGACCCATTTACAAAAGGCTTAAGCAGAGAGTTAGTAGAAACGTCGTCAAGAGGAATGGGACTAAAGCCCGTGACAAATGGGAATATGAGGGAAACCTAACTTAGTTGACTGGAGATCCCAAGATCTAAGTTCAATAGGACAACTTAATCATATTACCAAAACGGAGTCACTGTGGGGGAGTACCCCAAACTAAATAAAAGGGAGTTATATATACTTCCTAGTCCATTCCAATCAGTGACATTGAAGTGAGGCTAAGCATATTAAGGTTAACGATTTTGGGAAATCAAATAACCATGATAATTTTAATGATTCAGAGGAATCACCTATGTTAGAGAGAAGTAGGGTCGCTTCGAATGGATTTGTGAGGTGCGCAAATCCTGGAGCTCTCGCAGAACCAGGCCAGTGTTCCAGGACCATAATAGGACACGACAATGAGGGGTTGGCCAAACCAGGGAGATCGCGTCTACAAACCGCTAGTAAGCTAAGTATGCTTCACAAAAGAAGGTTCAAAGGCAACAACCTACCTATCTTGCAATACTCAACCGTCGAATTTTATCGTTGAAAAGTGTAAGGAAAAGATCGATTTCCATACATGTAACATTCATATTTTTATCATATAAATTATAGATTGTTTAAATTTATTAACCACTAGTAACTAGTAACTGGTTTATTTTTATTCAACCCAAATAGTTTTAAACACTATTTTCTATAGTTGGTTGAAATATTATACTAATTAATTGGCTTGTATATGAGTGCCCTTTCTAATAAAATAAAAGTTTATAAAAACTTATATTATTAGACGGGTAGATTACGGGTAAGTCGACTGTTAGAAATATGAAGTATCTAGACAAGCTTAGTGACCGTATAATAATTAAATTATAAAATACATTGTATTTTGAACCTAATATATTTTTAATGAAACTTAGACCCAAATGTAGACAAAAATATTCTCATTCGAATGACATATTCATTATTTTATAAAACGTTACACTTTATAAGTTATACGTGCCAAATAAGTGAAGCAGTTAAATTAATTATAATATATATAATAATAAAATAATAATAATAAACTTAATTTACAAATCAATTGTTGAATTTTCTACGTATATTAAGAGAAATCGGAAATCAAAATATATATAAAATAAATAAAGAAATAAACTAAATTAAAGAAATAAATAAAATAAAAACTAAATTACATAACTTGTGTACATGTGTATGTGAATTTGCAATTGATTTCATTATATAGTGTCCTAAAGAGGGAATTCAAAATTAAATGCATGGACAAGACTTTTTAGTAGCTTAGACATCACGCAAATTTCAAATATAAATAGAAGATAGCTTCTATCTTTCCAAAAGTGTTCAGCTTCCCTCTTCCCTCTCGATTTCAATCTCTACATAATTTTCTTATCTTTTTATTTATTATTTACAGTATAATAAATAATAAAGCCATGCCCCGTTTTAAGTGTTTTAACTCCCGATTATCGCTACCATTTCCGATTGATCTGAGCCTCATAACTTATGTCAGGGTTCTGCCCGACTAAGTTGTTGGGATTCGGTCTCGGACATCGGGATAAGGTTGAATTAGGGGTACTATACTTAACACGAGTGCTTTATATATTTTCAAAATAGCTCAGAAGTTATACCCAAAATTTTATACCAGGAGGCTTTCTAGTTGAACCCTAAAGTAACAACGTGGGCCCATTCTCTTTTCTAACCGTTTTATTCCTTTTTGTCCCAAACCATAACAACTCTCACCAAAACTATTATTTATTATTATATTTTATACAAAAGGAAACCTTAGTTAAAACCCCCAAGTGATTCTGCATAATCCCTAAAATTTTCAGAACAATCAGAATCAGAATCAGGGCCCCTAAAACTCGGGGGGGGGGGGGGGGGGGTATTCCCTACTCGAGGATTATCCTTATAAAACGCTGTCAAAATTGAATTTATCGATTCCGTCGACTCGGCAGGCCTACACCCACACGTGGCAGACCTATAGTGATTTGGTGTCCCTTACGAACCGTAAGGGATAATGCTTACGGTCCGTAAGCATGTCAAAAATCATGTATAAATAGCAGGCATTGGCACTTGATTTCTGGCGTTTGTTCGACGATCAAATTCAATCTGTACGTTGAGTTATGGTCGAAACAGTCTCAAAATCACTAATTAGTATAGCGGGATGCTGCTACGATGCCGGGTATTAACTCGATCGCTGCTACGATTCAATGTCCGATTGATTTAAACTATCCGATGGATGTTTTAGTACTATCCTTTGTCATTCGTCGTGATTCCGACAGGATGTTTGAGTATCACCTGAACTCGGGGAATACTCTGTCATTCGTTGTGAATCCAATGGATGTTTAAGTGATTGTACTTTGTCATTCGTTGTGAATCCAATGGATGTTTAAGTGATTGTACTTTGTCATTCGTTGTGAATCCAATGGATGTTTAAGTGATTACACTTTGTCATTCATTGTGAGGGTTTTAATCTCGTGAGTTATCGTAAATGTTGTATTAGTTATTTAGGTTACAAGACTAATCAATAGGCTAAGCTTTGCCTGTATACATCTGCAATATATCAAGGCTTATCTATAGACTAAACTTTGCCCGTATGAATCTGCATGCTTATAATGTGAGTCATTCTCTTTGTATCAACTATTTTACAATACCTCAAAATTATTTTCAAAAGTTATAATTACAGGGACTAAGTCGTGGATATCTTGAATCACTGGCTAGTGGGGTATTGTGCACATTACTAATTTTCTCCCAGTTAGGTTCATTGACCTACTAGGGATAATCATCACTATTTAGGTTCATTGACCTAATAGTGGTATGACCATCGTCACCATTGTGACATGTCACCATTGTGACACGGCGCCAGATAAAAATAAGATAGAAGCCATTGTAATCGCTCTTATGCTGTAATTAATAACTATGCATCATTTTATGTAAATAGAATGATTCACTCAGTATTTCCCGCTGACAAAACCTTTTTAAAACGCGTTTCAGGTAATTACAGTAGATTGGAGTAAGAGATGGATACGGCACTGAAAGGCATCAAGAAGTGGCTTATTTTATTAATTAAATCAAAATTAAGAAATATTGTTTTATGTAATCAAATTTATCTTTATTAAAGCTACAATAGTAAAACATGGGTTTATCCCATCTATTTAATAAATAAAATCCGGTGTTTTCTAAACTCTGATATTTTCCTAACTCACGGTCCTGATGAAATTTCCGCTGCAACGTTTTCAAAATAATCACCGGTACCACTGGGCTGTTCGCGACTCCCGATTCCGTCCAGGGTGGGTCGTGGGTCGTGACAGAAGGTGGTATCAGAGCCACTGCTTTAAGCCTATAGGTGTTGTGATAATAATGCCTAAGTTTGTATAAAGGAGTTAGGAGATTGCTATTAACTGGTAGCACACATGATAGCATTTAGACTTGAACTTAAGAAAAGATGCCTTAGTATCAGCTTTGAGATAAGCGAAGTACTTGTGTAAATAAAATATGATGGATTTTGGTATGCCATAAGAATGGTAATTAGAATATTGCAAGATATGATAAATAAGCAAGAATTAATAGTAATTATTTTACTTGGTCTGGGATAAGATATATTACGGGAATACAAATTTCCCTAATTCTGGATAAAAGCCTACTAAAAGAGGCACTTTTAAAAATACTATTTATGGGAAATTTTCTCCGGCAAGACTGGGTATGGTGTAGCAGACTCTCCAGTTTGTCCGGATATACTGAGGTTACCTCTCCGGCGCGAACCGGGTAAGACGGGGTATATAATATGTCAAACGAGTGACAAGATTTCCCTAAATAGTATTATGATCGGATATCTGACTTATTTTTGGAAATATGAATCTGTTAAATACATTGACCTGATAGATGGTATGTTTATTTCAGCATGTGAAATATGTGATTATATAGATATGTATATCTATAAGAAATTCCAAAAGACAATTTGAAATAAAGCACAAGCATCTGTGTCTAGATTTCTTTATTAGGAATCTCTTTTCCGATATCAAACATTATTTCGTTTGATCATCTGTCTCGTAGCCGTGTGATAAAATAAACAATGGAAACCCTTTAAGTTAAAACGCCATCAAAAGAAATTCTAAAAACGTTACCATAAACTATTAACGCAAGTAAGAAGCATCTAAAGTTGTGATAATGTACAAGAAAACACATGAAAATTTAATTATAAATCCACAGAAGTTAAAGTATATCACACACGACTTCCAAGGCAAGACCTTTGGAAAATATAAATTGGGCACGATGACACCAATGTTAATTCCGTCAGTAGAAGAACTACTAAAAAAAAGCACTTTACCACGCGATCGTACAAGCAACATGAATCTCGCTGAGGTACGTTGGAACAAAATTTTACAATCATCGGTGTACAGTTTAATCAGAGTCATAATTATTATCACTGCAAAAGGAGTCACATACCTTTGCAAATTCCCTATTTTTTTTTTTGGGTAATGTCATTTAACAACGATTATCACACGAAATTCCAGATAAAAGTTCTTATATTTCTTTCATTGAAATTCTGACTTTTGCATATAATAAGTTAACTTTCGTGTTTCTACTTTCCCTAATAAGTCATCATACCATGAGAATTTCTTTCATAATAGCAAATAGTGATCTATTTCATTTCCTGGTAAATTCACACATTACACATGCACTGTTTGTTGCGCATGTGATTCGTTTGATTTATGAAGACCACTGGAGGGCTTCATTCCAATTTGTTGTTTTATCCAAACTCAAATATCATTTCGCTATAATTGATCTTTGTATTATAAATCACATTATTGCAAAACGGTGACTCTTTGATATCAAGTCAATGAATTTTGTTAAACCATTGAGGTAAAGAATTTATATTTTATATATATATAAAAAAATTATATTAAGATATATTCTCATTTATGTTATGTTTAAGTTATTTATTATTAATAATTTTATTATTAGTAAATAACAGAAGTGTTAGTATTATTTTCAGATACTAGGGTTATTGTCAAGGGCAGATATTGAATAGTCTAGCCTTAGTTAGGCATGGACTGGCCACCTATGCTTAAATAAGGCAGCACTAACCAATATCCACCATGATAATGACTAGTTAATATAAGTCATCATACTTATTTAGTAAATTTTAATTATATATGAAAATATATATACTTTGTACTGTAAGGAGAAGACATATTTTCATAAAATAAAACAAGAATTAGAGGGACAAATAAAATTATATAAATAATTGTCTATCACATGTTTTGTGGTAACTATGTACCGTAACGTTCTTACAAGAAAATAACTAAATAAGAATAGTCTCCGTTTTCACTTATTTACAACATTTTTAAATATATTCATAACGTTATATGATTTCAAAATGAAAAATAAATAATCACATAGAATCGACTCATTAAGTGATATATATTTACAAATACTTTTTGTACAATAAATATTTTTACACCTTTAATTTTCATTTAACGTTATAAATAATAGTGATTTCTTTTACAAAATAATAAAATATTTTGTAATGTAATAACTTCATTGCGGTGTTTTATATAGTAAATATAAGTTATTTTACATAGTATAGTAAAATAATAAAATTTATTTAAAAGTGGTGACCATTTTCATATAGTAAAAATGCATAACAAATATATATATTACATTTGCTTTACAAAAATATAATATAATAATTGGTCATGCCAAAACAACTTGTTCTTATTATAATTCGATCTCTTTGATATAGTATGAAAAATATGGTTACTAATAGTATACTATCACATTGTTTCGCAATTAAAATAACTTAGAACTCTAAACAATGATACACTAACTCTATTGTCTTTTGGTGTATCTTTGCAATTCACTCGTCTCAGCACATTGACTTTCTCATATCATAATTTAATATTTGACAAATCATTTTCATGCTTTTATTTCATTTTAAACCTGTCAATTCTAAGTCTTTCTCAGTTGCCAATTAAAGTAAGCTTTCTTTTGACAAAGAATTTTATTGATTCTAAAAAGTCCTTCACATTCATTCTAAATATCTATTGATCATATATCTTTTGGCTTAAACCTAGTCACCTTGAAAATTATATCATTTCATCTCGTTCAATTGTCATCGATTTCTTGAACTAATTCAGTTAAACCATTGAATCCTACTTATGGTACAACTCGTATTTACAAAATTTGATACTTTAAATCTGTATCATCTACCTTAATATTGTTTTTATTGACTAAAATATAACATAAGTTAAAAAGAAATATCGTAACTCAAATCTCGAGGACGAGATTTAAAACAAGGTGGGGAGAATGTAACATTCATATTTTTATCATATAAATTATAGATTGTTTAAATTTATTAACCACTAGTAACTAGTAACTGGTTTATTTTTATTCAACCCAAATAGTTTTAAACACTATTTTCTATAGTTGGTTGAAATATTATACTAATTAATTGGCTTGTATATGAGTGCCCTTTCTAATAAAATAAAAGTTTATAAAAACTTATATTATTAGACGGGTAGATTACGGGTAAGTTGACTGTTAGAAATATGAAGTATCTAGACAAGCTTAGTGACCGTATAATAATTAAATTATAAAATACATTGTATTTTGAACCTAATATATATTTAATGAAACTTAGACCCAAATGTAGACAAAAATATTCTCATTCGAATGACATATTCATTATTTTATAAAACGTTACACTTTATAAGTTATACGTGCCAAATAAGTGAATCAGTTAAATTAATTATAATATATATAATAATAAAATTACTATATGATAATAGAAGAGTGGAATGAACAGTTATCGAGGGTATTTTCGGGATTTTACCCTTAGACCCTTAACACGTGCTTGACTCCTTGCCCTCCACCGCTCCCACTTAAAAAAAAGCAGATTAGAGATATGGATAGTGAGAGAGAGGCACGACAGAGACAGAGAGAGAGAGGAGCCGCAGAGATGGAGGAACCGGCCATCGTCTCCCGTCGGCCACCCTCTTGGCCTTTGGTAAGACCGGTGGTGGGTTGTCGTGGTTAAGACACAATGGTAGAAGGCGGTGGTAGACGAGGGTTTGGCGGTAGCTAAAGCCGACAATGACGGCTGGGGGTTCTAGGGTTCCGACAAATGTACCGGTGACTCTCATCGGACGATCTAGAGAAAGAATGGGAGACTGGAAGCAAACAACGATAGAAGGCGGTGGTGCTCCGTCCGGTATCAAGACACAGATTAGGGAGATATAGAGAGGAGTAAGAGCGAGATAAGATTAGAGAGGTAGTAGAGGGAGCGGAGCAATGGTGATGGAGGAACAGGCGGTGTTCTCCGTCCGGCCACCGACCGGTGGTGATATCTTAGGTAATCGATTTTTTCTTTGTTGCTGAAATTCATTGCAAGCTCGGTTATTGAGAGATGCGATTCTAGAGATAAATAAAGAGAGGAACAGGTGTTGCCCTGTCGTTGCCGGTGGCTTCGGCCGTCTATGGCGGCGGCGGCGGGCGTACTATGTGCTACGCCTCTGTTGCTTTCTGCCTCTAGCTTTGATTCTTTTCATTTGCGTCGATGTTGGTAACAATCTGACTGTGATGTGGTTCTGGATTTATTCTCAATGAGGCTATGATGATTATGAGCCTTATGAGTTCCAAAGATTAAAGTATGTTATAGGCCTGAATTTGGTTATTGCTTCATTCGTTTTTTTCAGGAACGAAGAATGGATGTAGTGGACTATTGGGACCAAATCTGGAACAACCAGGTAATTTATTAGTTTATTTCAATTAAGATTGAAACATGCATGTGTTTGAGGCTATTTATAAGGCCGATTTGGATTGATCTAAGGGCTCTTATCCGAGTCTGACTAAGAGCTTGTGTCTAACATGGTTGTTTGGGACTTCAATTCCAACAAAAATCATGGTAAGGACGCTGATTTTTTGGGGCTAAGATTTGTTGGTTTCCAAGTTATTTTGGTGCATGTGTGTTTAACGAATGAACCCTAGCAATTTGAAACCAAATTGAGGCTCATACGAACTAATAAGGGACTGCCTTAAAAGGGACTGCCTTAAAAGGGGCTGCAATCTAAAGTTCAACATAAAATTGATGATTATGGTCTTGCAAGGATGGTGGATGGTAGGTGTACACCTGCAACCCGCCTTGCAACCATGTTTTTTTCTCGGAATTCGGAGCCTTTTAAACGTTGACAAGGGAAGGCACACCCACCAGAGATGAAGCTTTGGATGGCCAGGATCTCAAGGATCACTGTTGAAATAGTTGTGTTTTTAATAGATAGTATAATATAATATAATATAGTTTGGTCTGGTTTCAAGCTTGATTTGTTTTCATCTATTCCTTTAGTTTGTGATCTGTTGATGGTTTTGATGTTTTGTGGATTTAGGGGTTTTATGTTGTTGGATTTAGATAACTGGGAGAGTGGTGGTGGTGACAAATCTGTGTAGGGTTATCATTTTGGTTGTTGGCTATGATGAGTTCTAAATATTTCTAGAAGATTCATGAGGATGGTATGGCAAGGATAGTGGATGGTAGGCTTAAACCTGCAACCCGCCTTGCAACTATGTTTTTTTTTTTTTTTGTGGAACTCTGAGCCTCTCAAAGATCAATTTCGTAGATTGTTTTTCCTAATTACATTTTTTTTATTGTCTCAGATACCTAGACTGACTTCATTTATTTCTTTTTATTTCTGAATGATATAAGGATTTCCTGTGCCCGTTGTAACCATGTATGTCAGATTGTTTTTTGTTGATTTTAAATATATATTTTTTTTTGTTTAACTGTAACTTCCCTTCAAAGTTTATACTTTTATACTATTGATTTGGTATCTTCGTTCCTTCACAATTTCCAAATTTAGGGCTATACAACGGATTTGCATGGATAAACGCAACAACGACTAAGGCGATCGAAGGGTTTAGTTGTATAGGGGATCGTCAATAGTGAATGGTTGTTTTGGCTTACTAAAGGCGACTGAACTGGGTCAAACAATAGCAGCAAATAGGGATCGTTATCGTGGTGTAAGCCTACGGTAGCGCGCTGTGAAACAAAAATGGTTTTTGTGGGGCAAACGACACAACAGTTCCATTTCCAGTTATAATCTTCATGCTTGCACTGTAAGTCTCTGACTAGGATCTACAAACGCTGTATTTGTTTGTGTTAGTTTTGTTGGGATTTGATTTCGATACCGATACCTGAAGGGTGTATATTTGAAGATCCATTATAGATTTACTCAAATATGTTTCCTTCATTGCATCATTTGAAATGCAATATAAAATGCATATTTCTTTTTTTGATTGGTACATGAGTGAGTATATCCCAATACTATGGCCTTTGCAGTTAGGTTAAGAGTTTGTTTGTTATTATTTTTTTTTTAGATTTTGAAAACAAGACTAAAATATTATAATTATTTGTTGATTTTTTTGTAGATAACTTGAATGATGCTTTCATGCTCACAGCCACATTAGTCCAAAAGGGTGTGAAACACCGCCCCACGGGCATGAGTGGGGCTTGATGGGCAGCCTTTTAGGGCAATGGCGAAGCTTGAGATTTCCGGCCGGGGGGTCGCAAACGTATATACCAAAAATTTCTATAAAACCGGGGGGTCAAAAAACGTATATAACAAAAAAAATCTATACGAAAACTACATACTCTCCACTAACGAGCGAAAAATTCAGGGGCTCGGCCGCCCCCTCCCGCCACCACAAAGCTCCGCACTTGGTTTAGGGCGGGTCACGAGCGTAGGAATGGAGTAGTTAAAAGTGTCATTTGGTTTTGCAAATGTGCAGTTATCATTTGCTGAATTTTTGTTGATAACTTGAATGAATGTTTTTAACTGTACCATATGTTTTTTAATATGAGGATTATGCAAAGATGCTGATTGTTATGGTGGGGTTGGTGCTATAAAATCGAGGTATGATACATGGTAGTTGGTAAGAGTGATGCATATATTAACATTTAGTTTATGGCATATTTCCTTGAATGCTTTAAAGGCTTTCTTTTTGGGGATATGTTTATTACTTTTGTGGTTCTGATGCACCTAAATTCGAAAACTCTTGCATAAGAGTTTAGTTTCCCGCCGCAACGCGCGAGCGGGAAAAACCTAGTAATAATAATAATAATAAACTTAATTTACAAATCAATTGTTGAATTTTCTACGTATATTAAGAGAAATCGGAAATCAAAATATATATAAAATAAATAAAGAAATAAACTAAATTAAAGAAATAAATAAAATAAAAACTAAATTACATAACTTGTGTACATGTGTATGTGAATTTGCAAATAAAATTGATTTCATTATATACGTGTCCTAAAGAGGGAATTCAAAATTAAATGCATGGATGACAAGACTTTTTAGTAGCTTAGACATCACGCAAATTTCAAATATAAATAGAAGATAGCTTCCATCTTTCCAAAAGTGTTCAGCTTCCCTCTTCCCTCTCGATTTCATTCTGTACATAATTTTCTTATCTTTTTATTTATTATTTACACTATAATAAATAATAAAGCCATGCCCCGTTTTAAGTGTTTTAACTCCCGATCACCGCTACCCTTTCCGATTGATCTGAGCCTCATAACTTATGTCAGGGTTCTGCCCGACTAAGTTGTTGGGATTCGGTCTCGGACATCGGGATAAGGTTGAATTAGGGGTACTATACTTAACACGAGTGCTTTATATATTTTCAAAATAGCTCAGAAGTTATACCCAAAATTTTATACCAGGAGGCTTTCTAGTTGAACCCTAATGTAACAACGTGGGTCCATTCTCTTTTCTAACCGTTTTATTCCTTTTTGTCCCAAACCATAACAACTCTCACCAAAACTATTATTTATTATTATATTTTATACAAAAGGAAACCTTAGTTAAAACCCCCAAGTGATTCTGCATAATCCCTAAAATTTTCAGAACAATCAGAATCAGAATCAGGGCCCATAAAACTCAGGGGGGGTATTCCCTACTCGAAGATTATCCTTATAAAACGCTGTCAAAATTGAATTTATCGATTCCGTCGACTCAGCAGGCCTACACCCACACGTGGCAGACCTATAGTGATTTGGTGTCCCTTACGGACCGTAAGGGATAATGCTTACGGTCCGTAAGCATGTCAAAAATTGTGTATAAATAGCAGGCATTGGCACTTGATTTCTGGCGTTCGTTCGACGATCAAATTCAATCTGTACGTTGAGTTATGGTCGAAACAGTCTCAAAATCACTAATTAGTATAGCGGGATGCTGCTACGATGCCGGGTATTAACTCGATCCCTGCTACGATTCAATGTCCGATTGATTTAAACTATCCGATGGATGTTTTAGTACTATCCTTTGTCATTCGTTGTGAATCCAATGGATGTTTAAGTGATTGTACTTTGTCATTCGTTGTGAATCCAATGGACGTTTAAGTGATTGTACTTTGTCATTCGTTGTGAATCCAATGGATGTTTAAGTGATTACACTTTGTCATTCGTTGTGAGGGTTTTAATCTCGTGAGTTATCGTAAATGTTGTATTAGTTATTTAGGTTACAAGGCTAATCAATAGGCTAAGCTTTGCCTGTATACATCTGCAATATATCAAGGCTTATCTATAGACTAAACTTTGCCCGTATGAATCTGCATGCTTATAATGTGAGTCATTCTCTTTTTATCAACTATTTTACAATACCTCAAAATTATTTTCAAAAGTTATAATTACAGGGACTAAGTCGTGGATATCTTGAATCACTGGCTAGTGGGGTATTGTGCACATTACTAATTTTCTCCCAGTTAGGTTCATTGACCTACTAGGGATAATCATCACTATTTAGGTTCATTGACCTAATAGTGGTATGACCATCGTCACCATTGTGACATGTCACCATTGTGACACGACGCCAGATAAAAATAAGATAGAAGCCATTGTAATCGCTCTTATGCTGTAATTAATAACTATGCATCATTTTATGTAAACAGAATGATTCACTCAGTATTTCCCGCTGACAAAACCTTTTTAAAACACGTTTCAGGTAATTACAGTAGATTGGAGTAAGAGATGGATATGACACTGAAAGGCATCAAGAAGTGGCTTATTTTATTAATTAAATCAAAATTAAGAAATATTGTTTTATGTAATCAAATTTATCTTTATTAAAGCTACAATAGTAAAACATGGGTTTATCCCATCTATTTAATAAATAAAATCCGGTGTTTTCTAAACTCTGATATTTTCCTAACTCACGGTCCTGATGAAATTTCCGCTGCAACGTTTTCAAAATAATCACCGGTACCACTGGGCTGTTCGCGACTCCCGATTCCGTCCAGGGTGGGTCGTGGGTCGTGACAATACATGTGGGGGATTGTTGGAAATTTGATGAAAATAACATTTTTCTTGTGGGGGATTGTTGGAAAAATAGGTGAAAATAGCAATTTTCACAAATATAGGAAAATGATTTTTTTCCTATTTTTGGACTAGAAATACATATAATAAAATGAGTGGGTTTTATATATTTATTTGTGGGTTTGTGTTCTATGTCGGAAAAGCTTCGCAATGAACTAAACCACGTCCAAAATGGAGCTAAGATGAATGAGACATCGATGCTCAAAGTTAGGTGTTTGAAACATTGAATGCTGAAACAAAAGGGAAAGTAGCACCTTGTCCCACATCGGAGGAGAGATGGAACTTAAATGGGTATTTAAGTGGGAACTCTCCACCCTTATTGTTTCATGGAAGCACACACTAAGGTTGTGTTTGTTTTTTACCAGAAGGTCTGCGCAGCCTCTTATGTCTGCGCGGCGCAGATCACGCGCAGACATTGGCTCGAGCAGACTGTTTGTTTTCCGGAAGATCTGCAGACCAAAAACGTCTGCCTCACCTCTTCCCCACGCAGACTTGGACTCATGTCTGCACACCTCTGCAGACGTCTTCTCGTCTTCTCCCTCCAGCCGACACCACCTCCACCTCCGACACCACCTCCTCTGCCACCACCTCCACCTCCGCCACCACCTCCTCTGCCACCACCTCCACCTCCACCTCCGACAAAACCCCCCAAAACCCCCCAATCACCTCCTACCGAACCTACCCACCCCACAGCCCTCGTTCTCCCTTAAGTGAACGGCCGGCCACCACCGGTTGGTGATGGTGTACGGCGGCGACGGTACAGACAGCGAGAGAGAGGGAGATCGGAAGAGAGAGAGAGAAAGAACCCGATGAGAGAGAGAAGGAGATCGGAAGAGAGAGAGAGAGAAAGAACCCGGTTGGTGATGGTGTACGGCGGCTGAATCGCCGTCTCCGACGACCAGAAACGCCCTCACGGCGGCGGCACGGCGGCGGTGGTGGGGTATGTCGATGATGATGATGATTTTGTCGATGATGATGATTCTGGCGGTGGTGGGGTATGTCGATGATGATTTTGTCGATGATGATGATTCTGGTGGTGGTGACGGTGGTGGCGGTGGTGTAGTGGTGATGGTGGTGGCGGTGGTAGATGAAGCAGAGAGAGAGGTGAGTAGTCTGAGGTGTGTGTTTGTGTGTGTTTTGTGGGTGTAGAAGATATTTATGTAGAAGTAAAAAACAAACTCTCTTCTCCTTGCAGACTGCAGACATTTGGTCCACCTCTTCTCCTGCAGATGCCTGCAGATGTGGTCCGCAGACTGCAGACATTTTCCCGCAGAAAAAACAAACACAACCTAAGTGTACTCGCGAAGGGTGCGGAGCACCCTAACTCGCACTCGCACACGCGCGTGATGTGTGCAAAATGCAACATATAAATTACATCAATTGTGGCATAAAACTAACCCTTTTTTAGTACTAATGTTGGAAAATGTGTGCTTTTGTCTTCCTTTTGTATTTTCAGGATTAAATGAGCTCAAATTAACAAAAGAAGCAAAAAGGCAGCTAAATCTAACATAAATACAAGAAAAGGAACAAACGTGACATGCCCGACCCCACGACAGCATCTTCCCAAGCAAAACAAGAAAACAGGAGGCTGAACATGCCCCGTGCTCAATGAGCACGGGGGCGTGCCCAAGTGTCAGCATAAAAGACAAAGTTGTAGAAGCTTCCATCGCCCACCACGGGGCCGTGCTCAGCGGACACGGGGTCGTGGTCAACTATAAGATTCGCAGAATCCTGGCAAATCTTGATAGTACAGATATATGCTTCTGCACATGGGGTCGTGCCCAGCGGACATGGGGCCGTGGTCAACTAATAAAGACAAGATCAATTAATGAAGACAGAGAAGGATGTGGACACGGGGCCGTGCCCACTGGACACGGGGCCGTGCCCGAGCTTCTGTTCAGCCTATAAATAGGAGTGCTTGGCTCAAGCTCAAACCATCCCTTGGCACACCACCTCTCTCACACTTCACCCACCACCCGCCACCACCATAACACCATCATCCACCACCATCATCCATTGTCCATCATAGAGTGTGTGAGTCGTCTCGGGATCCAAGATTGATCGTAAGAGTTCTTGACAATCAAGGCCATGTTTGCCTAAGTCTCTTACATCACTTGGTGAAGACAAAGTGTCTAGTGTAATACTTTTTATTTTTAATCTTTTGCACTTTTTATTTGGTTTTGTATTAATGACTTTAATAACTAGTTACTTATGTTGAAGGTGATCTTTCCTTATCGTTTGTCCGTGGTGTCTTGGCATTATTTTACTGTCTATATAAAATAAAAGATTTACACCATTCATATCTCCACGGTCTATATGGAGGTATGTTGGCTACCTGGTCGGGGGTTAAGGGAACGGTTTGGTAAGAGTCTTGCCATTGTTCAGTGTATAGATCCTGCAAAGGACCTGGGTCAAATTTAGTAGGACCTCCTTCAATACTTAACGGTATTGGATGGTGATGTGTGTAAAATGCAACATATAAATTACATCAAATGAGGCATAAAACTAACCCTTTTTTAGTACTAATATTGGAAAAAGAGTGTTTTTGTCTTCCTTTTGTATTTTCAGGATTAAATGAGCTCAAAAACGCAAAAGAAGCAAAAAGACAGCTAAATCCAACATAAATACAAGAAAAGGAACATTAGTGGATTGCCCGAACCCTCAACGGCACCTTCCAAAGCAAAATAGAGAAAACAGAAGGCTGAACACGCCCCGTGCTCAGCCAGCACGGGGCCGTGCCCAAGAAGCAGCAGAAAAGACAAACCTATAGAAGCTTCTATTGCCCACCACGGGCCGTGCTCATCGGACACGGGGGCGTGTCGAAAGTACAGCAGGCGCATTTATTGTAATTGCGAATTACAATTAATGAGGAGAGAGAGTGTCAGACGGGCACGGGGCCGTGTCCAGCGGACACGGGGCCGTGTCCAGCTCTCTGTTCAGCCTATAAATAGGAGTGCTTGGATTCATTTCATCTCATCCCTTGGCACACCACCTCTCTCACACTTCATCCACCACCCACCACCATCACAACACCATCATCCACCACCATCATCCATTGTCCATCATAGAGTGTGTGAGTCGTCTCGGGATCCAAGATTGATCGTAAGAGTTCTTGACAATCAAGGCCATGTTTGCCTAAGTCTCTTACATCACTTGGTGAAGACAAAGTGTCTAGTATAATACTTTTTATTTCTAATCTTTTGCACTTTTTATTTGGTTTTGTATTAATGACTTTAATAACTAGTTACTTATGTTGAAGGTGATCTTTCCTTATCGTTTGTCCGTGGTGTCTTGGCATTATTTTACTGTCTATATAAAATAAAGGATTTTCACCATTCATATCTCCACGGTCTATATGGAGGTATGTTGGCTACCTGGTAGGGGGTTAAGGGAACGGTTTGGTAAAGGTCTTGCCATTGTTCAGCGTTTAGAGGTCCTGCAATGGACCTGGGTCAAATTTAGTAGGACCTCCTTCAATACTTCACGGTATTGGATGGCGGGGGTCCAAACTCTTTGATCCCCTCATAAGTTAACTACTATTAATACTATAACCCGGCTATTTAGGACTGTATCCCTGCTGACTCAGACTACTTAGTCGAGGGTAACATCACCGCCAAAAGCGGGGCCTACCACAATACTACATTAATAACTTAATTCATTATCTTCCAATAATCCACCCCTTTAGGATTGTATCCCTGCTGACTCAAACTACTGGGGTGAGGGTAACGTCACCTTCAAAAGAGGGGCCTACTACAATAACTAAGATAATCTCTTAATTATGTGCAAAAGTGCGGAAATAATCAAAGGTTATACTAGACACGAGTCGGAACCAAGTGATTCATCTTGTCTATCTGTTTTTATTTTATTTTTATTTTCAGCATTTTAGTTAGTTTTTATTTTTCTTAGTTTAAAACATTTTTCTAAACTTTTATTTTGGTTAGACGTTGAGGATAAACCGGTATTAAAAGCTCTTGTGTCCTTGGACGACCTCGGTATCTTACCAACGCTATACTACACTCAACGATGGGTGCACTTGCCCATATGTGTGTTTAGTGTTAGTGCAATATCGTGTTTTATAAATTTAAAACTTGGCTAAAATAAGTGTTAAAAAGGGCTTAAAATATACACCTAAAATATACGACACTTCGCACGCATCAGATGGCGGGGGTCCAAACTCTTTGATCCCCTCATAAGTTAAACTACTATTAATACTTTAACCCGGCTACTTAGTACTGTATCCCTGCTTACTCAGACTACTTAGCCGAGGGTAACGTCACCTTCAAAAGAGGGGCCTACCACAATATGCATTAATAAATTAATTAATTATCTTTCAATAATCCGACCCTTTAGGATTGTATCCTTGCTGACTCAAACTACTGGGTTGAGGGTAACGTCACCTTCAAAAGAGGGGCCTACTACAATAACTAAGATAATCTCTTAAATAGTGCAAAAGTGCGGAAATAATCAAAGGTTACACTAAACACGAGTCGGAGCCAAGTGATTCATCTTGTCTATCTGTTTTTCTTTTATTTTTATTTTTCAGCATTTTAGTTAGATTTTATTTTTCTTAGTTTAAAACCTTTTTCTAAACTTTTGATTTGGTTAGACGTTGAGGATAAACCGGTACAAAAAGCTCTTGTGTCCTTGGACGACCTCGGTATCTTACCAACACTATACTACGCTCACGATGGGTGCACTTGCCCATATGTGTGTTTAGTGTTAGTAAATATCGTGTTTTATAAATTTAAAACTTGGCTAAAGAAAGTGAAAAAGGGCTTAAAATACACTTAAACCTATATATACACCTAACACGCATCAAGTTTTTGGCGCCGTTGCCGGGGACACAAGGATTTTAAGAAAGTTAGCAATCAACGGCCTAATCGTTTTTCTTATTTTTCTATTTTTTTAGGATTTTTCTTAGTTTTTCAGCTTCTGTAGAACTCAGCACGGGCCGTGCCCGCTGAACACGCCCCGTGCCCAATCATTGGAACTGGCAATCCTGTTTTAAGTCAGACAGTAAGCTGAACACGGGGCCGTGCCCACTCAACACGCCCCGTGCCCAAGATTCAGTTACTGAAAACAGAACCGTAAGATCCCGATGGTTGGTAATTTCTGACACAAACATGAGTGATACTGATACTTTTTACTTTCGGCACTCTTATGGTACGTGGTGTCAAATATGTGGTGGTACCCATAAGGAATTAGAATGTTATTTTCTAAATTATAATCCCCACTATATAGACCCATCGTTTCCTTGTATCCTTAAGAGGGGCGAAAGTAAAAATAATCCCTATCTCTCCCTCGAATGCTCCCAACCAGATTTTCTAGGAGAAATGCTTCTTGATGAACTATTTCAATTAGAAGATCTAATTCTTAATTGGTTAAAAGAACTTAGGATAGATTTCAATAATTTATCTCAAGATGATAACCAAGAAGAAGTGTTGGAATCGCATTCAAACAACTTCGTTGTCCCCGACGATACTTCTAACTCTAGTGAGGGCTTGAGCGATAGTCGTCCCTGTGCCGATTATGCCGTGAAGGACTCCCCCATCGACTTCATTCGATGCATACATAGACCTGAGCGATTCGGCATACACCTTCTTTAACGAGAGCCTGGGAAAGGGTTGGACTTGTCCACCTACATATAGCATAGGAATCACCCTCACCGACAACCTCTTGCGTTCTCGTCTCAATCTAGAACAATTAAGGTAGCTTAGGCACTTTGGGGTTGTTCCATCCAGTAAGGAACCGCCCGATCCGGATAAATTCCTTAGAAATAGGCAAACTCCATAAGACAGCTTCTAGACACGGGGCCGTGTCCAGGTAAACACGCCCCCGTGTCCACTCAAAGATTCCCGTCTGATTTCGTGTCAGAATACGGACAAAATGTGTCAGGATTCCCCTAAACACGGGGCCGTGTCCAGCCGACACGGGGTCGTGTGCAGCGTACTGTCGTTTTCTATAAATGCAGCCAAGAATCCTGCACATTTGAACCATTCACAGAGATTTGGGGAATATTCTCACATACCATCCTAGGTATTTTCTAAAAGAAGTTTCTCAACACCCTTCTTGTCCTTTCCTCTTTTATCCACTTCCATCTTCTTCAATTTTCCTTCATGCTTCCATTAAAACTTGAAATCTCCATAATTTCAAACTTTAGTGAGATGTTTGTTAGATTTTTTATTCATGGGATCTTGTTAAAAATAAGTTCTACAACAATGTTTTAAGTTGTTTCTGCTTAAAAACGTTTTAAACATCATAAAAACAAATTAAAACTCCAAGATCCCTTGTCCAAAAAAATCTGCAAACATTTGAACACGGGCCATGTCCGTTGAACACGGGGCCGTGTCCGAAGTACTGATTTCATAAAGTTGAACTCTTTTCGGTTTGTTTTCTCAGAATGGCGAGCAGAACTAGCGGAACATCTTCATCATACTCCAGAAACAACCGACAAGGGAGAAGGTCATCAACGGTTGAAGATTCTCTTGTAAACTATGTTTACGCCTTAAGAGAGGCCCTTGATGAAATGACAGGGGTGGAAGAGGCATTGGTTGACCGTATTAATCATTTGATGGTGGGACTAAAAGGATGTCGTCGAGAGGTCAACCTTTTGCACCAAAGGTTGAACATTCTCGCTTCTCCTCCTTTGGTACCAATCATTACCCAAAGGGCATGGAATGTGGTTCCTGAAGTCATCATATCGGCCGAGTGGTACGCCATACATCCGGAGCCCCCTCGGGAAGTGCTACAAGGGGTTCCGGTCGGTGTCGCTCCTCCTCCACAAGATGTTGAAAAGAATGACGCTGCCTTCTTCTTCCCAAGAGAGATAGAAGAATGGCTTTAAACGCCCCTCGGCTCAGAGTTCTACAAGACTTTTAGATACCGGAAGACTATTTCCGGAATTTTGGTTCTTATTGTAGAAGTAGAACTCCTTAGGATGATTTTACGTATCACTTGACCTATCTAATTTAGGACTTTTAACTTTTATTTTCTGCTTTATTTTCCATTTTCTATGACTATTATGTAATTCTTTCTATGACTTAATGATTGATGGTTTTAGTTAATTTGGTGTTTGGATGGTGTTGAAACGAATAAAATACACTGAGGATAGAAAAGGATAACAAGGGAAACTTGAACCAGCACCCCATGCAGGAAAACAGGGCCATCCGACAATTTTCTTCATTAACAGTAAGTCCAGCACGGGCCGTGTCCGCCCAACACAGCCTCTTCAGAAAAGTTAAAATTTGTTGAGAAACCTCTTCAGCTAGAAGACAGAAAAGTGAAGTTTCTCAAGCACAAGCGACTAGTGCTAGTTAAGGTCAAATGGGATTCAAAAAGAGGAGCTGAATACACTTGGGAAATGGAATCAGAAATAAAGCGAAAATACCCTCATTTATTCCAGTAAATCTCGAGGACGAGATTTTTATTAAGGTAGGGAGAATGTAACAACTCTCATTAAAAAGTCATATTTATTTAATTAAATTGTCCAATAGGAAACCCTAATTGAGAAACCCAAGTGATTCTGCATAATCCCTAAAAATTTTCAGAATAATTGGAATTAGAATCAGGGCCCCTAAAACTCAGGGGGGGTAAAACCCCAGTTATGATTATCTAAATAAAACGTTGTTGAAACTGAATTTGCATGCAACGTTGACTCACCTAGGCTACCTGGGACACAAGGCTACCCTAGGGTAGATTGTTACCTCCCGCGACACGCGACAGAAACAAGGTGACCCTTCGCGACACGCGGGGGAGACCATTTTCAAGTATAAATAGAACAGTCTGTTTCATGCAATTGAGTGTCAGTTCGACGTAAAAATTCCAAATATACGTTGAGTTATAGTATAAACAGTTTCATAACACACACGATTCACGAAGTGTTGCCGCAAAACAGGGTAATAACTCGATCGCTATTACGATTCATTTTCCGATCGATCAATGTACTCAATGGATGTTTAAGTGCTGCCCACATTAGGGTGATGCTTTGTCATTAGTCGTTAATTCGATGGATGTTTAAGCATAGCACTTTCTCATTCGTTGTGAGGGTTGATCTCGTGAGTTATCGTAAATGCTGTATTGATTACTAACCCAGTTTTGTGTGCATTGTTATTTAAATTAGGTTAACAAGGCTAATCCATAGATTAGACTCTATCCGTGTTAAATCTGTAATGTGAGTCATTCTCTTTTTATAAAATTTATTTCAAAAGCATGTTTATTTTCAAAGTTATAATTACAGGGATTAAGTCTTTGTAGTCACCAAATTACAGCCGGTATGTGGGGTATTGTATACATTACTTTTTCCCGCCACCATTGGACAACGAGTTAGCCAATGGGTGGTCTGACCACAGTCACAGAAATAAGTCGAGTGACAAATACTGTGGGTAGTTGGTTGATATAAAAACAATGTAATCACCCTTAATACTGTAAATTATAACAAACAGGTCTGTTTTATTAAATAGAATGATTCACTCAGTATTTCCCGCTGACAAAACCTTTTTCAAACATGTTTCAGGTGATCTGTTGTGATTCAGGAAAGGTGCTATGGAGCACTGCAAGCTTAAGAAAGTGGCTCATTGTAAAATAAAGAAATATGTTTTGCAAAATAAAGATTTCTCTGTGAACTTCCCTTCTCGTTGGATGACCTATCTAATTTAAGATAGATATTTGACAGCTTTTGTTTACCCATACTGTAATTAACAAATAATCAGTTAATAAAACACATAATCACATAATTGGCAATCAGTAAAATTAAGTATTTCTAAATACTTAATAGGCTTAGATCAGTGGCTCTGATACCACCTTTTTCTGTCACGGCCCCCGACCCGGTTTAACCCGTTTCAGGAGCCGCGGGACAGAAAATCCCGTGGTATTTATTTAACAGCGGAAGTTTCTTCAGGATCATTTTAAAAACTGAAATATTTCCCGATTATTTTATTTCACAACTCGGGATAAAACCCGGTAATTTACAATCTTGAGATTTCATGAAGAAATCTTTTATTTTACAAAACATGTTTCCTTATTTTTATACTGAGCCACTTCCTTAAGCTTGTAGTGCTTCACGGCACTTTTCCTGGATCACAACAGATCACCTGAAACATGTTTGAAAAAAAAGTTTTGTCAGCGGGAAATACTGAGTGAATCATTCTTTTTACTAAAACGACTCGTTTGTTATAATTTACAGTATTAAGAGCGATTACAATGTTTCTGATATCAAACCAACTACCCACGGTATTTGTCACTCGACCGGATCTGTGACTATGGTCATATCCCCCATTGGCTGCCCCAATGGTGACGATTATCAAGTAATGTATACAAAACCCCACATACCGGCTGTAACTTGGTGATTACAAAGACTTAATCCCCGTAATTATAACTTTGAAATAAACATGCTTTTTGAAATCAAATTTGATAAAAAGAGAATGACTCACATTGCAGATTTAATTTTGAACAGAGCTTAGCCTACTGATTAGCCTTGATAACCTAGTTTAAATAATCAGGCACACAAACTAGGTTAGTAACTTAATACAGCATTTACGATAACTCACGAGATTAAAACCTTCACAACGAATGACAAAGTGCGATACTTAAACATCCATCGATTTAACGACGAATGACAAAGCATAAACCCTAATGTGGGCAGCACTTAAACATCCATTGGATAGTTAAATCGATCGGACATTGAATCGTAGCAGCGATCGAGTTATTACCCTGAATTGCGGCAGCACTTCATGATCAGTGTGTGTTTTAATAGTGAACAGAACGTAACTCAGTGCCTATTTCGACTTTGTGCGTCGTTTTAATTCCAGAAATCAAGTGCCAAACCCAGTTATTTATACCCGAATTTTGCCCCTCCTTACGGACCGTAAGACTCAACCCTTACGGTCCGTAAGGGTCACCTATTTTTTATAGAGTAGCCACGGTTGGGACTAGCTTTGCTGACTTGACATATTCTTAATTTCAAATTTTGGACAGCGAGTAATTTAGATAATCGTTAACTAGGGTATACCCCCCTTGAGTTTTAGGGGCCTTGATCCTAATTCCGATTGTTCTGAAAATTTTAGGGTTTGTGCAGAATCACTTGGGTGTCTCAATTAGGGTTTCCTATTGGATAAAATAATATAATAATTAGGACTTTTGATGAGAGTTGTTACAGAAGTCAAGGAAGATTCTAGGTAAATGGGAATGCAGTTTGAGGAATACTCTAAGGAAATAGAAATGGAGGTTGGAAAAGGTTTTAGACCAACTCAGATGGAAGTTGGAGAAAGCTCCAAACAAAACCAGGGAATGACTTTTCAGGAGGAAATAGATTTCATATTGGCAAGCTGTGAGACTATTCAGCCTGTCAATACAAATATTTTTACTCGTCCTATTGAAAATCAACTCCCTATAAATCTTGAACCAGCAATCCCAAAACCAATAGTCCACTCCCAACCTTTAGGAATGGACGAATGGTGGACGAATGATTGGCAATTCCAAAACATTGTCAACAGTCCTTATTCCTTTCTTCCGCAATTCGATCCAGAACCATTACCAAATCCACCCATGAGTAACGAAAATCTGGCTGAACTTCGCCATTTTGGGGAAGAATTAATGGATGCGGGAAGTAGAATTCGGGAGATAGGGGGACAAATTGCTTGGAAGTATGATGAAAGGGAGCTTCGTTTTTAGGAAGACAAATGACGAGAGATAATGGGTTGGTAAAACTGTGGTTGTGTAATAGTAATAGTAAAATCAGTATTTGTAAAATAAATAATAAAACGGTTGTATATAGAGGCATGATATAATCTATAAACTAAACGAAATTTTAGATTTTGTTTGTAAATTCGTTTACGTGATTATGTGCAATTAATTGTGACATTGGATTATTTCTTTTATACTAATTATTTATCTATAAATTAATTATCAGATGGCAAACATTGGTAATGAACCAGTAAATGAAGTAAATCTATCCGAGCAAATTCAGGAAGAACAGTTGTTAAATAGACAAGATATAGAGGATATTGTTGCACAAGGAATAGCTAATGCTATTCCAGCAATCGTTGCTGCTGTTCAAAAACCTGTTAAACCGCAATCAATCATTCCTAGTAAACGTACTCAAGGCGACAACTTTAGTAATAGTATAAACGGAGGCGGAAATCATGTTAACAACAATAATGATCTGCAAGCCCCAATTTTCAAGAAAATGAAAGCTGCAACACCTGGTTGCACTTACAAAGAATTTCTTGCCTGTAAACCAACTGAGTTTTCAGGTAATGAAGGGGCTATTGCAGCATTACGTTGGTTAGAGAAAACTGAGGCAGTAATTGCTATAAGTAAATGTGCTGAGGAAGACCAAGTTATGTATGCTTCTAATCTTTTTAAAGAAGGGGCATTAGAATGGTGGAACACAGTATTACAAGCTAAAAGAAGGATTGTGGCCTATGCCATGAACTGGGAAGAATTTAAGAGTCTTGTAGAAAGAAAATTCTGTCCCGAATATGAAAAAGATCAAATGGCAAATAAGTTCCTAAACCATCGGATGGTTAATGTGGACTGTCGAGGATATACTTCGACATTCTTCGAATATGCTAGGGTGGTACCAACACTGGCTTCGCCAGAACCTGTACTCATTTCTCGCTACATTTTGGGATTAATTAGCGAAATCCGCAATATAGTTAAAGCTGCGAGACCTCGCACTATTGACGATGCAGTGGAACTAGCCAACACCCTAACTGATGAACTGGTACGCACAAGAGATGAAAACAGGAAAAAGGAACTGGCTCAGAAAATTACCCAAGGATTTCGTGTGGGTAATAATAACAGTTTCAAAAGAAGAGGAACAGGGCAATCTTCAACTTTGCCATTTTGCAGAAATTGCAAAAAGAAATATTATGGAAGATGTAATGTAATATGCAACTTTTGCAAAGCCATAGGACATCATGAAGAAGACCGCAGGAAGAAAACCAGAATCTGCTATAACTGTTGTCACACCCCGACCGCGTAAAACAACAAATCGCGGCGGAAACATCGGGGCGTGTTGCAACAGAATTAATGTTTCATAACCATGGATATCAAAAGTGTTTCGTTTTATAAAACATAGAGTAATTACATCGTCTGGAAATCTAAATACACTATTTAAACATAGTCTATCATTTTTATTGAGTCACTAAGGCCTTGTCCAGTCCTATATGACCATGCATCCTATCAAACGATATCTTGCAATACCTGAAACATATGTGAAAACGAGGTCAGCAAAGAAATGCTGGCGAGATACATAGGTTTTGTGAAAATAAGATTCATGACTTCTGTTTTAAGAAAATGTTTAGTCATGAACCTTGTAATTTGCTTTGTCTTTGTAAATCATTTGAAAAACAATTAGTTCAGATGATATGTATAAATAAGAAAATAATGCATGATTAAATGAATAACCATGTAAAATGAGTTTGTGTAAGATAAGTTGTTTGTAAATCAATGTCTTGTGAAAAGTATGTTACTTGTATAAAATGTTCCATGTCTCAAACTGAAATGATTCAAATAACGCTACAATATGTAATACCATACAAACACTTATATATAGGAAGTACCAGCGGCGTATCCACCATGCTTGTATCATATTACACCCGCATCGTTACTTAATCATTTACTCAAACCAAACCAACCAATGTAAGAAGTCTATGTTAAAATCAATTGTCAAATGTATTGGGTAATATGTCAAAGTGTTCATGTCAAGATGTAAATCATATCAAAATGTCTATGTCAAATATCCATGTCAAATGTCTACGTCAAAATGTCATGTATGGCAAGTGAAATGTCTCAACTAAACCATATGCACAAAAACAAAGTATTGAAGTAAAACTTGGTTTAAATCAAAGTTATGTTTTGTGGGAAATGCATGATCAAATGTCAATCATGTTAAAATGTTTACCCAATCGTTAACCCTTTTTGTAAAATCGTTCTAGTCGTTCTTGTTTTAATTGTGAAACTACTTTATGGTCGATTCTCTAATAACATTCAAACCTTCTTGACGCGTTCCTCGCTCCATCTCGCTCTCGCTCTCGTTCTTAACAAACCCTTACCAAAGGATAAGTTAATAATTACAGATTCAGTCGCTACCCACAACCCCCACACATAACAATGGGTGCAGTAAATAACGGGATTTGTCAGATCCTATGGTACCATAACCTAATACTGGTCGGCTTGATCATTGCTAATGAATGTCATCGGTCATGTAAACTACAACCAACAAGTTTGTTCACTTTTTGAAATTGTTATTAGTTTTTGAAATCATTGTATTCGTTCTTGAAATCATTGTTAGCGTTCTTGAAATCATTGTTAGCGTTCTTGAAATAATTGTTATTGTTCTTGAAACCACATTGTAATTGTTATTGAAATCATTGATAAAGCATTTAGCACATATGAGTCACCCCAAAACAGTTGAAAACAGTAAAAGAGGGGAATAATGTACTCGCCTGGGAGTGCTTAGGAGTCTTGAACAACTACCAAGTAAGCTAGAGGAGTCCCGGAAATCAAACAGTACCTAATATAGGTAACTACATAATTAACCCGGACCTAAATCGGAAGACTGGGTAGCAGGAGGGTTTGTAAACCAAATGAGTGTAGGAACTCATATGATATGGTTTAACAAAGTCTACATACTAAATGAAACTTAACCTAAGTATTATCGACCCATCGCGACCCATTAAGGTAACTTATGCTACTTTAACGCGTCGTGCGCGTGAAACGCGTTCGGACCGTCTAACTAGCCCTATGACAAGTGTTATATGCCTAAACATGTTACATAATCAGTTATGTGACAAAAGTTTAGGTTACATATGCTTAATTACAAATTATACATGAAAAGGGTATTCTGGTAATTTACCTAAGGCATATAAACTACTTATCATACAACTACTTAAACGATGTGACCATAGGGTATAACCTCGGAAGGTTATGCCCTATACTAGGGTCACCTAATGTATTTGGTCGGATCCTAATGATCGACCAAACTGGGTCGGGTTCGAAGGTATAAGCGATTTATCAGATCGCTTACCCTACGACCCTAGACAACGTGGTAATCAGTAGGCATAGTCCCAAGGGACTATAACCAACGTGATTACAATCACGTTGCGAAGTTCAAACGAACTTCGCATTGACCATTACTGGTCAACGCTGAAAGTCAAACAAAGTTTGACTTTCTGACTCGAAAAGCAGTAAAATAAGGAAAAGAACGAAAGAATACTTACGAAGGGTCCCCGAATGCTAAACTCGATTCAAAAATCTCAGGTATGAAACAAATGTTTCAACTTAGAGTTTCTCAAATCAAGTTTCTAGTGATTTTAGCAATGGGGGGTATGGGGTATTTATAGGAATACCCGAACCGTTAAGATCGTTTCATGGAAAACGTGCCTTAATCCCATCCGTACATGTGTTGAAATGTCATGGTGTTTAGGTGTTTAAATTCCATCCATACATGTGTTGAAATGTCATGGTGTTTAGGTGTTTAAATTCCATCCATACATGTGTTGAAATGTCATGGTGTTTAGGTGTTTAAATTCCATCCTTATCCGCTGACTAAGCAAGTTAGAATGTGTGGTTGTGAATTAAACAACGGCTAATACATCGAATCTGGTCCCGAATGCGAAAAACGATCCAAATGACGTGACGAATGGATTTTTCTTATGGCGAACACTAAAATAAAATATTTTAGTGCTAACATAATTTTTTTGGATGTCCGGATGTATTCAGAACGTAAGTTATGCGCGAAAATGCAAACTTGTGCACTTTTTGACACTTTTAGTCCCTGAATGACCCAAAAGTTTATTTTAGCACACCGAACCCCTCAAAGCCTATTTCTAAGCTATGTAAAGGATATTTATGGTATTTTTAACTTATGGTCATGTTCCGGAAGGTCTGTTACAGTTCAAATTGGCATACTTTCGCAGTTTGTCAAATTTAGTCCCTGTAGGTGATTAAACTTTGATTTCACCACACCAAACCTTCCAAAACTTATATCTAAGTTATGTAAAGGTTATTTAAGGTATGTTAAGCCTATTTCACTATTCCGGAGTGTTCGTTGCATTAAACTGGTTATATTTACGCATCAGTGCGTGTATAACCTTCCAGAAAGCGATTTAGAGCTTAAAATCGAACATGAATTGATATGTGCAAATGATACACATATTTTTACAAATCCCAAGTATGAAATATAATATTTCATTGGTTTGGTATTTGTTTGATGGCCGTGGAGGCACAGGTGTTACAACTGTGGAGAAACAGGGCATTTTAAGCCAGAATGTCCTAAATTGGTCAAACCTGCAGACAACAAAACCAAGGCGACCGACGGAGCTACTAAGAAGAATGTCAGAGCATTCCAGCTGACCACTCAAGAAGCAGAACTCATTCCAGATGTGATAGCTGGTACGTTCTTAGTTCACAACGTATATGCAAAAGTATTATTTGACTCTGGTGCAAACCAAAGTTTTATAAATACTTTATTCTGTCAAGCTCTTAAGTTACCTTTAACCAACATTAGGCAGATTTTTACAGTCGAAACCGCAGATGGGAATTCAGTTAAAATAGATCAGGTTTTGCAAAAAGTAGAAATAGAACTTTCAGGTCATAAATTTGTTGCAAATCTATTACCTATGAAATTAGCTGAATTTGATATTGTGTTAGGAATGGATTGGTTAATAGCCAACCATGCTCGAATCCTTTGTGATAAGAATTCTATAGAAATTCAAGCACCTACTGGAGAAGTAATCATGATTACAGGAGATAAACCACGTAAACCCATAAAGTTTATATCAGTAATGAAAGTTGTTAGTTATGAACGAAAACAAGGAATAGTATATATGATTTCAGTAATCATTAGTACTAAGGTTAAAGAACTTAAGGAAATTCCTGTAGTCTCAGAATACCCAGATATATTCCCAGAAGAGTTACCTGGATTACCACCAGATAGGGAAGTATTATTTAGGATTCATCTAATTCCAGGAACTACACCGATAGCTAAGGCACCTTATCGGTTAGCTCCTACCGAAATGTTAGAACTGAAAAAGCAATTAGATGAATTACTAAGTAAAGGATTCATACAACCTAGCTCATCCCCTTGGGGAGCTCCAGTGTTGTTTGTAAAGAAGAAGGATGGTTCAATGAGAATGTGTATTGATTATAGAGAATTAAATAAGGTTACAATTAAGAATCGATACCCATTACCTAGGATTGATGATCTCTTTGATCAACTTTAGGGGGCTAGATACTTTTCCAAGACCGACTTACGTTCCGGATATCATCAATTGAAGGTACAAGAGGAAGACATACCTAAAACTGCTTTCAGGACTAGGTATGGTCATTACGAGTTTACAGTCATGCCCTTTGGGTTAACGAATGCACCTGCAGCATTCATGGACATGATGAATAGAATCTGTAAACCGTACTTGGATAAATTTGTAATTGTTTTTATAGATGATATACGTATTTATTCCAAAAGTCAGAACGAACATTGTCAGCACTTGCATATACTCTTAACTTTGTTAAGAAAAGAAAAGTTGTACGCCAAATTCTCGAAGTGTGAATTTTGGTTACAAGAAGTGCAATTCTTAGGACACATGGTGAATCACGAAGGGATTCATGTAGATCCTGCAAAGATAGAAGCAATTACCAAATGGAGGGTTCCACAATCCGCAATGGAAATTAGAAGTTTTATAGGTTTAGCTGGATATTATAGACGGTTTATTAAGGATTTTTCCAAGATAGCTGTACCATTAACTAAGCTAACCTGTAAAGCCATTAAGTTTTAATGGGGACCTAAACAAGAAGAAGCCTTTAGAATATTGAAGCAGAAATTAACAAATGCTCCAATCCTAGCTTTACCGGAAGGGACTGAAGATTTTGAAGTTTACTGTGATGCTTCAAAACTAGGATTAGGATGTGTGCTAATGCAACGCAAGAAAGTAATTGCGTATGCTTCAAGGCAATTGAAAAAGCACGAAGAAAATTATACAACTCATGACTTAGAATTAGGAGCTCTAATTTTTGCCCTTAAGATTTGGAGACATTATCTTTACGGAAGTAAATTTACTGTCTATACAGACCACAAAAGTTTAAAATATATTTTTGGGCAAAAAGAGTTAAACATGAGACAAAGAAGATGGATGGAAATTCTAAGTGATTACGACTGTGATATTCAGTATCACAAAGGAAAGGCAAATGTAGTTGCAGATGCCTTAAGTCGTAAGTATCATGAGAAACAACGACGGGTTCGTGCTCTCAGATTAAATCTACAATTAGATTTAATAGAACAACTGAAGCATTTTCAAGAAACAGCAATAGAGGATGTTGCTGAAGGAATGAAAGGACGAATAAAAGAATTAGAGCAAGGAGCTGATGGAATTTGGAGATTCCACAAAAGCAGAATTTGGGTACCTAAACAGGGAGAATTAAGAAATAAGATTTTAGAAGAAGCTCATAAATCTAGGTATACCATACATCCTGGAAACAATAAAATGTACCAAGATTTAAGAAAGAATTTCTGGTGGATAGGTATGAAGAAGGATATAACTAGATATGTTTCTAAATGTCTTACTTGTTCACAAGTTAAGGCAGAACATCAGAAACCATCAGGTCTACTACAACAATTAGAAATGCAGTATGGAAATGGGAACTCATAACAATGGATTTTGTTACTAAGTTACCCAAAACGAGAAAAGGTAATGATGCGATTTGGGTAATCGTGGATCGATTAACCAAATCTGCACACTTTCTACCTACGAAATAAACCTTTAGCATGGAAAGACTGGCAAAATTATATGTAGACGAAGTAGTATCCTTACATGGAGTTCCACTCTCCATTGTTTCGGATAGGGATAGTCGTTTCACTTCTCATTTTTGGAAAAATTTCCAAGAAGCAATGGGAACTCGACTAAACCTAAGCACTGCATATCATCCTCAAACAGATGGAAAAAGTGAAAGGACAATCCAAACTCTAGAAGACATGCTCCGAGCATGTGTAATAGATTTTGGTGGAAACTGGGATGATCACTTACCATTAATTGAATTCTCCTATAACAATAGCTATCATTCAAGTATTGAAACTGCCCCATTTGAAGCACTGTATGGAAGAAAGTGCAGAACTCCAGTATGTTGGGCAGAAATAGGAGAAAGTCAATTGTCAGGTCCTGAAATAGTGCAAGAGACGACCGACAAGATTACTCAAATCAAGGAAAGGCTGAAGACGGCTCGAGATCGCCAGAAGAGTTATGCAGACAATAGATGCAAGCCGTTAGAATTCCAAGTTGGACACAGAGTATTGTTAAAAGTTTCTCCTTGGAAAGGAGTGGTTAGATTTGGTAAGAAAGGAACGCTAAGTCCAAGATACGTAGGACCATTTCCAGTGATCCAACGTATAGGACCAGTTGCTTATCGTTTACAACTACCAGAAGAGTTAACAGGAGTACATGATGTATTTCATGTATCCAATCTCAAGAAATGTCTAGTAGACGAATCTCTGGTAGTACCTCTTCAAGACATAGAGGTAAACGAAAAGTTAAAATTTGTTGAGAAACCTCTTCAGCTAGAAGATAGAAAAGTGAAGTTTCTCAAGCACAAGCGACTAGTGCTAGTTAAGGTCAAATGGGATTCAAAAAGAGGAGCTGAATACACTTGGGAAATGGAATCAGAAATAAAGCGAAAATACCCTCATTTATTCCAGTAAATCTCGATGACGAGATTTTTATTAAGGTAGGGAGAATGTAACAACTCTCATTAAAAAGTCATATTTATTTAATTAAATTGTCCAATAGGAAACCCTAATTGAGAAACCCAAGTGATTCTGCATAATCCCTAAAAATTTTCAGAATAATTGGAATTAGAATCAGGGCCCCTACAACTCAGGGGGGGTAAAACCCTAGTTATGATTATCTAAATAAAACGTTGTTGAAACTGAATTTGCATGCAACGTTGACTCACCTAGGCTACCTGGGACTACCTGGGACACAAGGCTACCCTAGGGTAGATTGTTACCTCCCGCAACACGCGACAGAAACAAGGTGACCCTTCGCGACACGCGGGGGAGACCATTTTCAAGTATAAATAGAACAGTCTGTTTCATGCAATTGAGTGTCAGTTCGATGTAAAAATTCCAAATATACGTTGAGTTATAGTATAAACAGTTTCATAACACACACGATTAACGAAGTGCTGCCGCAAAACAGGGTAATAACTCGATCGCTATTACGATTCATTTTTCGATCGATCAATGTACTCAATGGATGTTTAAGTGCTGCCCACATTAGGGTGATGCTTTGTCATTAGTCGTTAATTCAATGGATGTTTAAGCATAGCACTTTCTCATTCGTTGTGAGGGTTGATCTCGTGAGTTATCGTAAATGCTGTATTGATTACTAACCCAGTTTTGTGTGCATTGTTATTTAAATTAGGTTAACAAGGCTAATCCATAGACTAGACTCTATCCGTGTTAAATCTGCAATGTGAGTCATTCTCTTTTTATCAAATTTATTTCAAAAGCATGTTTATTTTCAAAGTTATAATTACAGGGATTAAGTCTTTGTAGTCACCAAATTACAGCCGGTATGTGGGGTATTGTATACATTACTTTTTCCCGCCACCATTGGACAACGAGTTAGCCAATGGGTGGTCTGACCACAGTCACAGAAATAAGTCGAGTAACAAATACTGTGGGTAGTTGGTTGATATAAAAACAATGTAATCACCCTTAATACTGTAAATTATAACAAACAGGTCTGTTTTATTAAATAGAATGATTCACTCAGTATTTCCCGCTGACAAAACCTTTTTCAAACATGTTTCAGGTGATCTGTTGTGATTCAGGAAAGGTGCTATGGAGCACTGCAAGCTTAAGAAAGTGGATCATTGTAAAATAAAGAAATATGTTTTGTAAATAAAGATTTCTCCGTGAAATCATAGTATTGTAAATTACCGGGGTTTTATCCCGAATTATGAAATAAAATAATCGGGAAAATTTTAGCTTTACAAACGATCCTGATGATAAACTTCCGCTGTTAAACTCAATTAAATAAATACCACAGGATTTCTGTCCCGCGGCTCCTGAAAACTGGTCAAACCGGGTCGGGGGCCGTGACAGGGGGGTGCTAAAACCTTGAATCTTGCAATTCCTAACTACAAGCCTTACACAAAACTCTATTGGAACCGCTAATCACCCCAATTTTTTTCCAAAAATTTTCATTTTTTTACTTGTCTAAGTTTAACTCGGGAAATTCAAGTTCTAAAAAAAGGTTATATTTTTACAAATTTACAACCGATAGCGTCGTGATAAAAAGAACCAACATAAGAAAATTATGAAAAGGCATGACAAGCTTAGTTAAAATTTAATTATATATACTTGATCACATAAAAACTCATTCCCACAAAAGTGAGTTTTGAGCCTTTATTGAGCATACAAATACATATCTTTAAATTAAATGCTCATTTTTCGTTTCTTGTGTGAATAGCCGCTTGGTTCTTACAACTCTAGAACTTGTCACGACAATACATTCCCGGTCCTTACCAACTTAAACCCGAGTAAGTAAATGATGGAGGCATTAGGACTAACCCTTTTTATTTCTACACCATTATTTTTCCTTTTTTTTACCACCTACCCAAAATCCCCCTAGTTAACCCCTTTGAGCCTAAACCTTTTCATTTCTTAACCCTAAACCAAACACCATTTCACCCACCAAAACCTTTTTATTTTTTAACCCTTTGTTTTAGTAACAAGCTCGGTTTTTCATTTGACTTTTTGAAAATATATATATAAATAAAAAATTTTATGATGAAGCAAAAAGAAATAAATAAACAAGTTCATCAAAAATAACTTTGTTTGAATAATAGCTTCATCAAAATAAAAATTGCAAAAATAAAAAGTATTTCGAAAACCGATGCTTTTTACGCTTTTTCGCCCTTTTCTACTAACCACTAACCCAACCACCTACCTTTAACCCAAGCCTAACCCTTCAACCAAAAGTCCTCTTGATATTTACAAAGGTATATAGTTAAAAAGGAGGAGGATTGATTGCTTGGCAAGCCTATGGTAGGAGTAAGTTCCATGCCGCTCTCGAGTGATTCACTAAAATACATCTTCGGCCGAGTGTTGAGTGATCCCCCGTGAGGTATGTGAACTTGTATATAAATAGAATTTTAAAGAGGCATGTTATGCCCTAATAAGTAATTTATCTTATGAAAAGTTTTAAATAAATCATGACGAATAGGATTGTACATAAATAAAAATAAAACTAAATAAAGAATCTTGGAAATCCCGACACTCTATGACAAGCCCAAAAACCTTCTTTTCTACCAATTCCATTTGTGAGTGTAAAGCCACATTATAAAGAGTTTTGCTTGAGGACAAGCAAAGATTCAAGTGTGGGGGTATTTGATGTGTGCAAAATGCAACATATAAATTACATCAATTGTGGCATAAAACTAACCCTTTTTTTAGTACTAATGTTGGAAAAAGTGTGCTTTTGTCTTCCTTTTGTATTTTCAGGATTAAATGAGCTCAAATTAACAAAAGAAGCAAAAAGGCAGCTAAATCTAACATAAATACAAGAAAAGGAACAAACGTGACATGCCCGACCCCACGACAGCATCTTCCCAAGCAAAACAAGAAAACAGGAGGCTGAACATGCCCCGTGCTCAATGAGCACGGGGGCGTGCCCAAGTGTCAGCATAAAAGACAAAGTTGTAGAAGCTTCCATCGCCCACCACGGGGCCGTGCTCAGCGGACACGGGGTCGTGGTCAACTATAAGATTCGCAGAATCCTGGCAAATCTTGATAGTACAGATATATGCTTCTGCACATGGGGTCGTGCCCAGCGGACATGGGGTCGTGGTCAACTAATAAAGACAAGATCAATTAATGAAGACAGAGAAGGATGTGGACACGGGGCCGTGCCCACTGGACACGGGGCCGTGCCCGAGCTTCTGTTCAGCCTATAAATAGGAGTGCTTGGCTCAAGCTCAAACCATCCCTTGGCACACCACCTCTCTCACACTTCACCCACCACCCACCACCACCATAACACCATCATCCACCACCATCATCCATTGTCCATCATAGAGTGTGTGAGTCGTCTCGGGATCCAAGATTGATCGTAAGAGTTCTTGACAATCAAGGCCATGTTTGCCTAAGTCTCTTACATCACTTGGTGAAGACAAAGTGTCTAGTGTAATACTTTTTATTTTTAATATTTTCGCACTTTTTAATTGGTTATGTATTAATGACTTTAATAACTAGTTTCTTATGTTGAAGGTGATTCTTCCTTATCGTTTGTCCGTGGTGTCTTGGCATTATTTTACTGTCTATATAAAATAAAAGATTTACACCATTCATATCTCCACGGTCTATATGGAGGTATGTTGGCTACCTGGTCGGGGGTTAAGGGAACGGTTTGGTAAGAGTCTTGCCATTGTTCAGTGTATAGATACTGCAAAGGACCTGGGTCAAATTTAGTAGGACCTCCTTCAATACTTAACGGTATTGGATGGCGGGGGTCCAAACTCTTTGATCCCCTCATAAGTTAAACTACTATTAATACTTTAACCCGGCTACTTAGGACTGTATCCCTGCTGACTCAGACTACTTAGCCGAGGGTAACGTCACCTTCAAAAGAGGGGCCTACCACAATATGCATTAATAACTTAATTAATTATCTTTCAATAATCCGACCCTTTAGGATTGTATCCTTGCTGACTCAAACTACTGGGTTGAGGGTAACGTCACCTTCAAAAGAGGGGCCTACTACAATAACTAAGATAATCTCTTAAATAGTGCAACAGTGCGGAAATAATCAAAGGTTACACTAAACACGAGTCGGAGCCAAGTGATTCATCTTGTCTATCTGTTTTTCTTTTATTTTTATTTTTCAGCATTTTAGTTAGATTTTAGAGTAAACTGCCATTTTGGTCCCTGTGGTTTGGCCAGTTTTGCCACTTTAGTCCAAATCTCAAACTTATTACATCTGGGTCCCTGTGGTTTGCATTTTGTTGTCATTTTAGTCCAAAACTCAAAATGTCTGAATTTTGACTGATTTACTGACCCTTTTTTGTCCTGTTGTGGAGGGGTAGTTTGGGCATTAAATTTTCATTAATGTATTTCAATAATTAAAAAAACCACATAATATTAAAAAACCCCTTAATTCATTAAAAATGCATCTTTTTACAACCAGACATACAAGAAACCCATAAGATTCATCAAAGATGCAAAATTCACAATACAATCCCATCATTTTACTGAAAATCAGTAAACCTTATAACAAGATTCATCAAAGATGCAAAATTCACAATAAAAGAAATGCAAGCATTGACTTCAACAATACCAGTAAAACGCTTCGAACAAGATTCATCAAATATGCAAAATATACAATCAGACATTCAAGAAATGCCACTAAAAATCTTCAATCTCCAGATAACATTCAACACAATCAACAACAGCAGCATCAATCTCTACAAACATCACAACAATTCACACCAAATCAATCCTTCAAAAACACAATCAAACCTCCCAAATCCACACAAACAAAACCAAAACCCTAAAAAAACAATCACCAAATTCAATTCCAAAAACCATACCAAATAAATCTTACCCCCTTCACTCCCCAATCTGAGCAATTCCTTAGCATATTCCAACGCCTCCATCAACGGTGATGGCTATGTGCAGGGGTTAGATTTAGGGAAAATTGGAGGTAGAGAGAAAGGAGGTAGAAGAAGTCCCAGCTCTGCAACCCTGATCCGCAACCCATAACAACACCACCGGTCATCACCGTCACCGGTAACCAACTCTGCAACCCGGGGGAATTTTCAGGTGACGGAGTGAATTTCGAGTTCTGTTTGGAGTTTCATCTGCACCTCCGACATCATCTTCATCGCTAACCACTACCATCCATCCTTTTCTGCTCACGTGAACTCCGGTGACCTCCATCATCTTTTCCACCGCAAACAGAGAAATGAAGATGATGATGGTGTGCAATTTCATGGGTCTGATTTCGAACGACAACGAGAATGATGGAGGGTTTATGTGGCGGCGGTGGTGTAGAGAGAGAGAGAGAGAAAGAGAGAGAGAGGTTGGTGATGGTGGCGGTGGTGAGAAGGGGGAGGAGGTGGCGGTGGTGGTGGTGCATGTGGCGGCAGAGTGGTGGTGGTGGTGGTGGTGGTGGCGGCGGGCTGCAGATCCGGTGGTGGGGGTGGTGATGGTGTGGTGGTGGTAGTTCAGAGAGAAAGAGATGATGATGAACTGTTGAAGATGAAGGGTTTTTTGATTTTGTATATATAATTGAGTTATAATAATATATTAATGGTTTTAGGGTATTATATATATATATATAATTGAGTTATAATAATTTCAAAATGACTAAAATACCCCTGAGGGTAAAGACAAAATATCATGGTCATTAGTGGGGAATCTGACCAAAATTGAAATTTGGACCAAAAGGCAACAAAATGCAAACCACAGGGACCCAGATGTAATAAGTTTGAGATTTGGACTAAAGTGGCAAAACTGGCCAAGCCACAGGGACCAAAATGGCAGTTTACTCTAGATTTTATTTTTCTTAGTTTAAAACCTTTTTCTAAACTTTTGATTTGATTAGACGTTGAGGATAAACCGGTACTAAAAGCTCTTGTGTCCTTGGACGACCTCGGTATCTTACCAACACTATACTACGCTCACGATGGGTGCACTTGCCCATATGTGTGTTTAGTGTTAGTAAATATCGTGTTTTATAAATTTAAAACTTGGCTAAAGAAAGTGTAAAATGGATTAAAATATACTTAAACCTATATATACACCTAACACGCATCACGCGCGCGCGTGGCGTGGGCGATGAGGCGCACTGTGGCGCACTTTGCACTTCGCACTTCGCACGCTCGCATCGCCGAGAGCCGCCTTTGTATTTTTGACCACGTGCGCGTGGTGGATCACAGAGGCTGCAAGGACCAAGTGGTGAAGTGGCGTGCAGGTTCGAGGAGCGTGACGTGGCAGTCCGCGCGCGGGTACATGTGGCATGAAGGCGCGCGGTTGCGCATGGTGCATGGGTCCTGATGTGACGTGCGCGTTGCACCAAAGTGAGCCAAAACGGCGCGACTGTGTGGCGTGCTCGTAGAGGCTCACAGGTGACGTGGCGCACGCGCGCATGGCAGTGAGCCAAGTGGACGCACCGCGCATGAGCGTGCAGACCTGGGGGCGCGCGCACCAGTGTGACTTGCGCGCGCGCGCAGAAGCTTCCAGCATTAAATGACAGTGTAGTTAAAGTTCAGATTCGTAACTGACGAGTCAAACGGTTTTAACAACGAATTAAATGACGTATTAAATTGCATTGAAGACATTTAATGCAATTTAAACCTCTCCTTTAATTCTTTTGACCGTTTCGACTTAGGAGCTGTATTTATACAGCATCTCCACCACTGCAGAAATACACCAGCAACACAACAGCTTATGCAAACAACTCTCTCTATACTACTGATCTTTTTCTTGCAGCTTTCAAGGTAGACGTCGGGTTTCTGTGCCAACTCCGGCAGTACTACTGCTCCGGCTGTTGTACCCTGGGAAACAAAACGAGTACTCTTGGGAGACCCGAAATTTGTTTTAAGGGAAGCGTGTGTGCACGTGACTCAGCTACTCTGCTTCTACACCTTTCTTGTATTTTTGATTTATTTCAGTTGTAATCGTACTAGTAATTTTTGGCTTTCTTATTTCTGTATTGTAATCGAATAATAAAATTTGTTTATTTTATTTATTTACGCGAACGGTTCCTACATAATGAAGATCGGAAGCTCATAGACTACATTCTGAACCATGGTGTTGGCTGCCGGAGGTTTGTCCCTATTTATGCCGGTAAGTTAAATGTGATCAACATCTGTTTTGGTTAGTTGGTTAATTATTAGGTGTTTCCATAAACTGACTGGTTTGCAACGTAACGAGAAGAGTTGCAGATTACGATGGATTAATTATTTTCTGCCAGGATTAAAGCAAGGACCGTTCACATTACACTGAGGTGGAGATCATAATAACTCTTCATGGCATGCTAGGTAATAAGTAAGCAATCATTGTTTACTTGCTCCTTATCATCATATATAAAGATGGAGCGATAATATTGATTCTAATTCAGCGGATTCTTGATTTTGTTGTATTATACATGAAGTCACCATTTCACAATTCCAACGTCTTAATTATTTTTCAAAATCTGTTACTAGCCATGATTAGCAACAGATTTTAGTTTGTTTACAATCCGATTTAACGCTTGGCAACTGATGTGAGGTCTCTTGGCTTGCTCAGGTGGTCTAAGACGGATAACGAGATAAAGAACTATTATCTGAAGAAGAAAGTACACAACTTAGATAACAAGAAATCTCAAGACACATAAAATAAACAAACACCATGTACAAGAATAGACTCAAGCCTTGAATCTTCAGAATCAGTTTGCTTACATGGTGATGTTGGAAAAAAAAACCCACCTTGAAGCGCTTACACAACTTTTAAGCGTGTCACGTGTTCACATGGTAATTAGTTTCAGGTAATTTAGTTGTTAAATTTGTTGACGATTTAGTAAATCTGCAATGAGTAACAACATTTTTTTGACGCTTTGATCTACGCCTCAATGCATTTTTTTCCGTAGAGGTAATCTTAAGAACATTTGTTTGTTGTTGAATCTCTAAAACGACTCACCAATTTTTAGTTGTAATTATAAGTTGGATGTAATGCTTTCTAGAGGTAATCTTAATATTTGTTAGGTTATCGAAAAATATTATACATTTACTTTACACATTTTAACAGAGACATATAGTATACATGAATACAACAGAAGAATATATTTGTAGAGGTGTCAGGTATTTTGTTTATTTACTGGTGGATAATGGCAGTTTTAGCAAACATACGCTAATTACTGTCTTATATGTTAACATACGTGAACTGTGCTACTGATAAACTAACACCTATAAATAACATATGGCAGTAATAAAGACACGGAGGCAGCATTATGAGGGGAAATCGCAACTATTCGCAAGGTCACCAAACGGGTCAACAGGCCAGAGGTGGAGATTTTAACAAGGCCAATAATCATATAGCCTTCGCAGAAGTATATAAGCAGGGAATACCTAAGTAGGCTAATATACACGCGCCCTCCAAATGAAATATTTGAACACTTCGTTAAAACTAACTATACAGGTTGTCATTTGCCTATTTTTATTTTGTTTGAGTATTTTTTGTTGTATTAAAAGTCCTTAATTGCAAGTTCATAAACAAAATAAAATGTTCTGGCTGCTGCATTGGTAAATTAACAATAGTTGTGTACAAGCAACTTTAACTACCACTATAACTGATCATAGAATAAATATATACTTAAGTTAGGTAAGAGGAAAAAAACATTGTAGACATTTTATTAATATATTTACAATAGTGATGATGATGATCAACTATGCAAATTTAGTTTGCTGTGATGCATGCAGGTTGTCCAAGAAATATATAGCATGTGTAAGTCTCCCTCTTGACGTCTATTTGATTATAGTTGCAGTTCTAGTTCCGTGGCGTCATCGTTACCCGGCGGTGGAGGTAAATAGACCTGCATCCCTTGCTATCCACTGTTGTGACTCGGCTAGCCACCATATCAATGTCACTTGCCACTGGTGGTGCTGCTTAAACTCTGCCTTTTGAGCTTTGGGTGATATTTGCTTTTGTTATACACATTATGACATAGGGGAAATATAATAGTGTGTATGTTAGCTTTGCACTAAAGGTTATTTATGATATATTTGGTTACCACAGCCTGAAGTTCCACTTGGGTTTTGCGCGCCACAACGCGTGCGGAAGAAAAAAACCTAGTTGTTGATAAAAATTGAAATCTAACATGGCGGTCTCCTAGATCAGTGGAGACTATTAAATTAAATCAATAAATCGGGACACTAACGTGGTGATTTTGTCAATGAGGTGGTGGTGGAGTGGTAAGAGAGACACTTGGTGTTCTAAGGGATTCAGGTTTGATTCCTGCCCTCCCCATTATTTTTTGCGGCACCTGGTGATGATGGGAGACTAGGCGAATAGGTGGAGATCGCTAGTTCGATCCTTGAACTGGGCGGGTTTTACCTCACCGCACTATTGTGCCTTTGGGCGAGTGTTCACGGGCTTCGGCCCTAGGTGAGGGTTTTCCCCGGTTCGGAGGTGAGCGTATCCCGATGTGGTGAATTTCGCCAGTAGCCCATTTGAAGGATTCGTTGGCCGTTCAAAAAAACTAACGTGGTGATTTTCTAGATTAGTGAAGACTATTAAATTAAACAAATAAATATAATTATAGTGAGAATGGCTAGAAATGTGACGAGTGAAAAAAAAACAAAAAAACCTAAGGGGTTGTTTGGCAACTCCTAAATGGGTAAGTGTTGAACAAGTAAGAGGTCTAAATCACTGGTGGGCAGTGATAAGAGACCAATGGAAACCTGAGTTCGATCCTTGAGCCAAATGGGTTTTACTAGTAATTTACTGTCGTGCCTACGGGTGGGTGGGTTACTGGGCTTTCCCCGGAATTGGTGGTGGATGACCCGGGTTACTCTCGGAGTACTCCGTTTGTCCAGTGGGTGCACCGAGAGTGCTCGGGATTGATTTATTGGCCGTTCAAAAGAATAAAAAAAAACTCTTGAACTAATATATAAATGCTCATTTATAACTCACATTAACTTATACAGTATTAAGACACATATAGAACAATAATAGTTGTTGATGGATTGTATAAATCCCCTATTAGTGAGTAGACCTGTTACAAGCTCTTCTAAAGGAGCTTAGAATAAATACAAAAGATGCTTCTAGGGTTTGGTGTGACAATCTTGGTGTAACCTGTCTTACGGCTAATATTGTGTTCTATGTTAGAACAAAACATGTTGAAGTTAATTTCAACTTTGTAAGAGAAAAAGTTGCACAAAGAAAAAAATCATATCAACATAGGATTAATTTGCAGACATCTTCACAACGATGCTATCAACTCAAAGATTTACATTTTTATGTTTAAATCTATAAGTTGCTCCTCCTCCTTGTGGGGTATGGGGCTTGGGTTGGCTGAAAACGCCCAAGCCATCCCCCCCCCCCCCGGGTGGGCTTGGGTTGGGGCGTGGCTCAAGGGGCAGGAGTTTGAAGTCGGGCGTGGGGCGGGCTAGCGATCCTATGTGGCGGGCTCCTATTCTTTTTGTTGGCCATGTCATAGCAGGGTAATTTAAATTTTAAATTGTAACCGTTTGGCCAAGCCAAGCGGTCACCCCAACCCAACAGTCAACATCCACTATAAATATAACCCCAACCCCACCGGCTACCCCAACCCAAATATTCTTGTTGGCTGTCCACCGCCACCCCAACCAAAACCCACTTGACCCCACCGGCTACCCCAACCCAAACAATCTCGATGAAGAAGAGCTAGCTCTCGTCACGAGCGTCGTTGACGCAATGAAGGGGCGACAACCCGGTCAAACGCGATATTGGCCGGAAGCCTTTGCAAGCTACCGACATAACGTCGGACACGACAGGCACAACTTAAACGCGTGCCAACATAAATGGCGCGAGCTACGGCCGAAGCTTGATCGTTTCAAAGCCTACTACGAAGCCGTTCCGAGCGGTGAGTTAAGCCACGAGGACCGGGTGGCGGTGGCGAACATTGAGTTTCGGGGCAAGGAGCGAAAGGCGTTCGACAAGCTCGCGCTTTTTGAAATTTATCTAACGCTCTAGGTTTTTTTTTTTTTTTTTTTTTTTGTAATCGTTTTTAGGTTTTTTGTAATTTTTAGGAATTATGTAATTTTTAAGAATTTAATAAAATTTTAGGCTTTTTTTTAATGTTGTGTGTATTTTTTAAATTTTTTGTTTTTTTTTAATAAACTGCCAAGCCACGCGGTGCACCCACGCCCCACCATACCCCACGGACACGTCACTCACCGGTGGGGGGCTCGAACTCCACGTGTCAACTCATGCCCCCAACCCAAACCCCACCATACCTCACGGTCTTAGATTGCGGGGAATATTAAGCGACATACTTTACAACGTTAGTTGAGGATAGATTGTTTAATACGCTTAAGTATATAAACTACATTTGTAACCCTGACTAGGGGTGAGCAAATTAACCACTATTAACCGATAACGGACATAACCAATGGTTATGAATCTTTGTTTAACCGACGAATCGGTTATGGTTACGGTTATGAAGCTCTGGTTAGCCGATAAAACTGAAACCGAACCAAACTTTTAATGTTAAGTTTATACAATGGATTTATGTTTTACATTAACCATACATAAGTTTTTTATTAAGATAAAAGTAGGTTGGTAACAAAATAATCCTGATACGATGTCTCATATGAATCAATTTTCCAAGCCTACTTTTCCTTATAAGGGTGTTTGGATGCAAAACAAGAAATACAAATGTGTAGTGCCTGATTTTTTTTATATGATCCAAATTAATGAGGTACAAATCGTTGGTTCCAAGCTTAAATGAGTGTTCCAATAGTCAAGTTTAGGTGTTATCGATGTCTTTGAAATATCAATTTGGCAAGGCAGTCATTTTCTCTTGAGTTTTGCCTGTAAATGGTGTTTTAACCAATATTGGAAATTTTGATTCTATACCGAATTTTATACCGAACTTGGTTTATGTGGGTAGCTTGGTAATCATACAAGATTTTTTGTTTAAATGGATTAATAACAATCCAAAGTAGATTTTTGAGTACACGAGTCTAATTTATACATCAAATTATAGTTCAAGTATTCCTAATGTACCACCAATGGAAGTGCTTTAGAAGAATGTTGCAAGTGTTGGTAATGGAAGTTGAATATTTGAGAAAATTGTGAAGATGATAATAGGGGTGAGCAATAATCGAATCGAACTGAAAACTGATGAAATCGAACCTAACTTAAACGAAAATCGATTAACATAATTAACTGAAACTCAGCTATGGGGTTTTATTGTACCCTCTTGTTAATCAACATTAACCCACTAAATCGAACCGTTCACGTTTTCATTTTAAATCTAGTTTTTATACCTACATTTCATGTACTTTTAAGTAGTTTTTTTTTTGCCAAAGTTTGGTTTTGATTATTAACCGAATTAACCAAACCGAAAACGACACACTAAAAGATTAACCAAAAACTGATTGGTTAATAAAATAAATTAACTGATGAGTATGATTTTGATTTCGGTTAAGGCTAATATCCAAATCGAACCGTGCACACCCCATAAAGTTTCATCTAATTGAGAATTTAATCATTTGGCGAGTCTAACTAACTATTGATGGCTTTGAGTTATCCAAGATACATCCTGAAGTGCTTTATAATCATTAACTAGTTAGTTATAGTAATAAACCGTTGTTCAATTTAGCTTGAACATCTAAAGCGTTTACGTGAAAATTAAGAAAATTTGTCCTTGCTCAATTTAACTTATAGGAATAATATACTCAATTTTTTTTTTTTTTTTTTTTTTTGAGAAGACAAATTTATGTCTATTATATATATTGTTAGAGCAAATTACAAATCATGGGTTGGTAGACGGGCAACAAGCTGCGCCGCCACCCCCTTTTGAATTGCAAATCCTACTCGGCTAAACACATAACTATGGCCTACAGACACTGTCGCATGCGCAAGTGCTGCCTTTTGAACCCGCTTCAAGAAACCGGTCGCCACAGGGGCCAGACAACCAAAGGTATCGAACGCGAAAGGAAGGAAGGCATGTTGATTATCTATGCAGGCCTGCTCGTGCTTGGATATTTTCCCCGCCTCAGCCTTCCGCGTCGCTTGCCCTGAAACAAAACCACTGCCCCTGAAACCGGCAAGAGGCGACACCCCCGTGAGATCAATGAAAACGAATATGCTTATATGAAAACGAATTGCAACAACATGATAGTATAACCACTTTCATCCATAACATGAATTATCATTGTCCAATTGGGCATGAAGTTACACCTTAAGGTGGATATGAGTTATGATTAATTTCCACATGATCAAAGCATGCTTTGCTACAGAAACCAGGGGTGTGTCTGTTTAATGATTTATGAAAACCGATAATAGTGAGTCGGTTATCGTTAACAGGGTTTCCATACCCGTCACAAGCGTACCGAACCGATTGTATGTATTTTTTTAATGCCATGTAATATACAAATACATACAAATAAGTAAAATAACAATTTATTCCATGGTTAAATTTTAAGCGCAAACTTTCAGACCCAAATAATGCCCAATTATATTGTTATGAAATTTTCAAAATCGATTAATCAAAACCGCCATAACCGATCAGTTATGATTATTGTTATTGTAGGAATCCGTTCGTGCAAAATTAAATAAAATCTTTATTAACTTGAATTACAAATACTAAACAGAATGAAACTGAAAATAAATTACAAATACAACTGAAAAGAATAGAATTACAAACAAGAAAAACAGATTTCTTGGCTGAGGATCGTGTTAGACACGAGTCACTTAAAACAAATTTCGTGTCTCCTAGGAGAACACGTTTGTTTCCAGGATACAACAGCCCGAAGCAGTTGCACTGCCGGTCTTGACTCCAACCCGAAGGTGTACCTGAAGCTTGAAGAAGATGAAGAATTTCAGAGAGAAGATTGTAATATTGCTGGTGAATTCGGTGTCCCAGATCTGCAATAGGATACTCCTATTTATACTGATGATCTATGTCGAAACTGAAAAATGTATTAAGTGGGAGAATTAAACTGCATTAAACGTCTTCAATGCACTTTAATTCGTCATTTAATTCTCAGTCAAACGCATTGACTCGTCAGTTTCAACTGCTGAAATGTAACTGCACTGGCATTAACTGCTGCTGGAAGCTTCTGCGCGCGCAAGTCTGCACGCTCATGCGCGCGTGCGCCTCGTCACCTGTAAGCCTCTACGAGCACGCCATACAATCGCGCCGTTTTGGCTCACTTTGGTGCGTCGCGCACGTCACCTCTGTGCCCATGCTCCATGCGCGTCATCATGCCATGTGTACTCGCGCGCTTACCCACCAGGGTCATGCGCCCGCATGCCACATCATCAACCACTGGGTCCTTGCAACCCTTGTGCTCCACCAAGCGCACGCGGTCAAAAATACAAAGGCGGCTCTCAAGCGGCGATGCGAAGTGCAAAGTGCGCCATCAAAGCGCCACATTGCGCCTCATCACCCACGCCACGCGCGTGTGCGTGTTAGGGTGCACCCTTCACGAGTACACTTAGTGAGTGCTTCTATGAAACAATAAGGATGAAGAGTTCTCACTTAAATACCCCTTTAAGTTTCATCTCTCCTCCTATGTGGGACAATGTGCCACTTTCCCACATTTTCAGCATTCAAGTTTCAAACACTAAACTTTGAGCATCGATATCTCATTCATCTTAGCTCCGTTTTGGACGTGGTTTAGTTCGTTGCGAAACTCTTCCAACATAGAATACAAACCCACAAATAAATATAAACGCGCTTACCCACCAGGGTCATGCGCCCGCATGCCACATCATCAACCACTGGGTCCTTGCAACCCTTGTGCTCCACCAAGCGCACGCGGTCAAAAATACAAAGGCGGCTCTCAAGCGGCGATGCGAAGTGCAAAGTGCGCCATCAAAGCGCCACATTGCGCCTCATCACCCACGCCACGCGCGTGTGCGTGTTAGGGTGCACCCTTCACGAGTACACTTAGTGAGTGCTTCTATGAAACAATAAGGATGGAGAGTTCTCACTTAAATACCCATTTAAGTTTCATCTCTCCTCCTATGTGGGACAAGGTGCCACTTTCCCACATTTTCAGCATTCAAGTTTCAAACACTAAACTTTGAGCATCGATATCTCATTCATCTTAGCTCCGTTTTGGACGTGGTTTAGTTCGTTGCGAAACTCTTCCAACATAGAACACAAACCCACAAATAAATATAAACGCGCTTACCCACCAGGGTCATGCGCCCGCATGCCACATCATCAACCACTGGGTCCTTGCAACCCTTGTGCTCCACCAAGCGCACGCGGTCAAAAATACAAAGGCGGCTCTCAAGCGGCGATGCGAAGTGCAAAGTGCGCCATCAAAGCGCCACATTGCGCCTCATCACCCACGCCACGCGCGTGTGCGTGTTAGGGTGCACCCTTCACGAGTACACTTAGTGAGTGCTTCTATGAAACAATAAGGATGGAGAGTTCTCACTTAAATACCCCTTTAAGTTTCATCTCTCCTCCTATGTGGGACAAGGTGCCACTTTCCCACATTTTCAGCATTCAAGTTTCAAACACTAAACTTTGAGCATCGATATCTCATTCATCTTAGCTCCGTTTTGGACGTGGTTTAGTTCGTTGCGAAACTCTTCCAACATAGAACACAAACCCACAAATAAATATATAAAACCCGCTCATTTTCTTATAGTTATTTCTAGTCCAAAATAGGAAAAAATCATTTTCCTATATTTGTGAAAAATGTTATTTTCACAAATTTCCAACAGTTATCTATTAACCGACATCTCAATTATGGTTATGGTTTTAGGCCAAAACCACCCATACACTTCCCTGAGAGAACTGCCAAATTGACCTGATATCCTTCCACACCGGTTTTATAACCAATCCGTTATGACTATGGTTATCTATTGTGGAAACATTTTGGATAACTAAAAAGGAAATCGGCTCATCTGGTAATCCTATTCACCGGCACCAATTCATCCGTTTATGCAGTGTTGTAAGAATCGCTAGGCGCTAGTCGGGCGGTGGGGTACCGCCTAGCGATTAATCGGGATTAATCGGAATTAATCGGATTGAGATTTTTATATGTAATTTTTAGTTACATATACACACACACACATTTATATGTAGTTTTTTAAAGTAGACATGTTTTAACCCCTCATTAACCCATTTTTTAAGTAATTGGAAGGAATTTATATGGCTTGGTCAAAATTTGGCCGGCATCTAGCCAAAATTTGGCCAGAATATGACCGCCATTGACTGCCTAGCTATTAATCGGCCGTTAATCGTTGAACCTCCGATTAGTGATTAATCGGCGACTAATCGGAGACTAGTCGGGATTTTTACAACCATGCGTTTATGACAATTCAAGGTCAAAGTGTTATTATACAAAAGCTTTCATAAATCAAACTGTATATCAAAAATTAGTCGAACATCATCAAGAATAATTCATATCACGTCAATTTTTGATTTTATTCACCCCAATGCACAACAATTAAGAAATTTTATTATATGAAATAAGAAAAAGTGTAACGTACAATAGGGCTTATCGTACACTCGTACGATATTGTGAAATCACATGTTATAAAAAACATGTTGGAAATCGCATGTTGGTATTTGATGAAATCGCATGTTGTTTTTTTTTTGTAGCAATTTCGCATGTTGTTATATAAAGCAATTTCGCATGTTGGTTCTTCAGCGTGAATCGCATGTTCAAGAGTGAATTCGCACCAAATCGTACGGCTGGGATGATCGCCTACATTTTGTACGATAAGAGTCATTGTACGTTAACCTTGCTCTATGAAATAATCATACTTTATTGTCATTTGGTTGGTATGACCTATACATGATAAGCGAGGTCATATCATAGTATGGGTAAGCAAATTTTTCATAGGCTCATAGGTTTGCTTCACATCCTTGATATAAGAGTATTGTGAGACACCCTTTGTCCAATCTAAAGGTAGTGTTGCATGTCCAATCTCGAACGTGTTATTGATTAAAATATGCACATTTTTAGATGTAAGTTTCGTGAGGACACTTATAGCCTTAAACTATATGCCCGATCTGACCTTATTCATTGTTAGCGGGCTTACATTACAACCTCATAAAAGCCTCACTATCAATCATTCGTTTTGGATTTTGAAGTAAACAATAACTTCCAGTTGGTCAGTTTAATTCCGCTCCTCGTCATCACCTTAATCCCTACCAACCAACACTGCTATTTTTCCGCCTACATCAACTTTATAAAACCTTAAATTTGTTTTATTCAATATTAGGTTAAATAACCATACTATTACGAATTTACAACAACAAGTTTTCAATAATAAGAAAATATATAGAAAAGTTGAATACATTAGAAAAATCATTAGATATGTTACAATACAAATAGTATAGGGGGTTAAGTGTAATTGTAATATAGTTGAAGGTGTATGTAAACAAATTAGTTGTTATGGTATGGATGAGCGAGTGAATTAACAGCAGCGTTCGTAGTCCAACGGTTAGGATAATTGCCTTCCAAGCAATAGACCCGGGTTCGACTCCCGGCGAACGCATAATTTTTAAATTTTACAATTTTTTTAATCACAAAATTAACCGCTAAAATTATAGTTTTATCTTCTCTAAACAATATCTTCATCTCTTTTTGCAAAGATTTAACCTACTAACAGCAACAAAGTCAACATCAGCGTTTGTAGTCCAACGGTTAGGATAATTGCCTTCCAAGCAATAGACCCGGGTTCGACTCCCGGCAAACGCACTCTTTTTTTTTTCAGCTCCTCCACTGTTTAATCTTTAAATTTTCTGCTAAAGCCTTCACTTTCTTCTGGTGACGATACAAACAATTTTTAAATTTTAAGTTTTTGCTGGTTTAAGTTTCATTATCTCATGTTGAACGCTATGTATAACCATGCATTAGTCGTAAAATTAGGTATAAGTGGATTCAAAGACAAGTGTATCGCAATCATTATTTATATTTATCAGCACAAAGTCAGTTATGTTAGGTGAAATTAGTTAGTTACTTGCTATATATATGCATTTGTGCTTGTTTGTCATTGATATGCATTTTCAGTGGCGTCTCTGAGAATTCACATACCCTATTCGAGCTCAAAAAATGTGCCCATATGCTTTAATGATAAGCAATCCAGCCGTATCATACAGGTTCTGATGTTCAATGTTTCCAGCGTCTTCAGCAATCCGCCCTTTCAGTTTCCAGCCGTGTTTTTTTATTTTTATCTTTTAAAATCATATTAGTATTGGGTTGGTCCCAATAAACCTAATGTTAAGTTTTATAAAGCATAAAAAGGTATTTGATAATGGGCCTCTATATTGAATTTGTATGTGTTTACAATTTTTTTTGTTAAATAACATATATATATATATCGATTTTTTTTAAAAAACCCGTGCCCCTCGAAATCACGGGCCTTGTGCGGAAGTCCTCCCCGCACACCATAAGAGCCGCCCCTGTGCATTCTACTGAACTGTTAGCGTCATGAGGTGATAAGCAAATGGCACATAGCGTTGTCTGATTCAGAATGTTTGAAATTTTAGATAAACTGAGAAGAAAACCGATGATGCGATTGAATTACTATAGGAAGTTATGATATTGTAGAAGTTTTTTTGTGATGCACATAATGAACTTTTTTGCTGAACGTTGAACTAACAACGCAGCTTTTGCTGATTCTTGTTGAATTCACAGACCTTGTGGGCCCTAGATGAGCTTAAATTGGGTAACAAGTTTGCTAAACCTTAATTAGTTTCTATATATAATCTAAGTACTTGTATTCTTGTAATTTGATTATCACTTTAATAAAGAATAACCTAGTTGTCACTTGTGGATGTACGTCAGTTTATACCGAACCACGTACTGACAACTTATAATAACTTAGAATGCAGTTGCTTGAGGTCGGGCATTCCAAGAATCAAACTCGGGACCAAGGGCGTAGCTTAAGAGGGGCCGGGAGGGGCGCCCGACCCCCCGAACTTTTCGCTCAGTAGTGTTATATATGTAGTTTTCGTATAGAAATTTTTGTATATATACGTTTTCGACCCCCCCGTTTTCATGGTCAAGCTTCGCCACTGCTCGGGACCTTTTGCACCTAAAGCGAGAATCATACTGCTAGACCGAATGGCTCATACGATATGACTTTATGTAAATCTTCATAGTTATTGTAGTTCAAAATGTTTACGCTGATTTCAAGTTAGTATACATGAATCTGCTTTCCTATAATTATTTGTTTTTGCGGTTTAAGCCATAGATAAAAAGTGTGGAGAGTAACTACTGTATCAATAAAGCAATCCCTCTTTAACGTTTAACGATAACTAAAGAGATTATAAGTATTTTTATTGACGCAGTGATTAATTTTACTTTCTTAGTATGAACAAAAAGTCAAAATAAGCTAAAAAGGGGCATTCCGAGAATTGAACTCGGGACCTCTCGCACCCTAAGCGAGAATCATACCACTAGACCAAATGCCCTCTTGTTTGTACCTTCATTTGTTATTTGTATTTACAGTCATCTAGTTAGTGCAGTTGGTTGAAAATTTATAAAGAGTCCATGTACAATTGTACACAATAAAAATAACTCATGTCAGAAAATTAGTTGACAGTTTTTCACTTCAACGTTTTATGGAAATTAATAGCCAGTGCCACAATTAAATAGTTTTTGACTTTTGAACACATACATTTTTTTTTTACGGCGAAAATTCTATGATTATAGAACGAGGGCCAGCAAGCTGTAAAACCCAAAAGTACAAGAGACAAACAAACTAAACAGGAAACAAAACCAAAACATAAAGTCACAACATTACTTAATAATATCTATTATATTGAAATCTTTCCACCTCTCCCATACTAAATCCTTCATTTTTGCTCTTTTTTTTTTTTTTTTGTAACATAATATATTCGACAAAATGCACTTTACATCAATATCGCAGGTAAGCGAGCAACAAGCTGCGCCGCTACCCCTTTCTGGATAGCAAACCCTGGCCTATTAAAAACAAACCCCTGCCCCCTTGTTGATGAGCCACTGCTGTGGACAACCAGTTGGACCCTAGTCAGCAAACGGATAGCTTCTGGAGCCAGGGATCCAAAGGTGTCGAAGGCGAAGGGGACAAATGCATCTTTCTTTGATCCATAAAAACGATAATTCTTTTATCCCGTCCACCGTATTTGTTATCGATCCTTCCTTTCTATTAAACTCCACATCATTCCTAGACTTCCAAATTTGCCACAAGGTTGTCGTAACGATGGCCTTGATTAATTTCTTCCATTCCTTCGATCCATTGAATACATCTATTCGATCAAAAATATCTTCACATGAGGCAATATCTTCTTGTATCGGCAGCTTTAACCAAATCATAATGCTCCACCAAGTCGCTAGAGTCTTCAAACAGTTTATTAATAGATGTTCCACCTACTCCTCTTTTTTACACCTTTTTAACACATACATACAAACATATGCATACCTATCTTTTGTCAAAGAATCTTGTCACATCTATGTTCATGTGTTTTCATGTCATTGAAAAAAATTTATATATTTTAGAATGGGGCATTCCGAGAATCGAACTCGGGACCTCTCGCACCCGAAGCGAGAATCATACCACTAGACCAAATGCCCACTTGTCTGTCTCATATAACCTGTTTTATAATCTATGTATTGTAATGGCTTCGGTAGTTATGCAAGCATTTACACTTGATGACTACTAGTATAAAGATAAAATAGCTATGAATTTAAACTATGCAAAATTAAAAATAGAAAAATAAACATATTGAAGCTTTTTTTTTTTTTTTTTTTGTAATTTGTATGTCTGCTTTTATTTCTTAAACTAGTTTTGACCTTTATAATGCTGTTACAATAACATTTAGCCATGACTGAAAACTCACATCTCATTGATGGCAGATTTTAGGTTCAGATCTGTGTTATGTGCTTTTGACTTTAAGCCAACTTTAATTTAGTATCAAATATGCCACAGTTTAGAGATGTATCCAACAACTACTATAGTTTTAAACCACTAAAGTGAAGAGGCAACTCTCCAGCAGATGTTTGCATATACCAAACACACAAGTGTGCTTATGAATATATACAGTGGCGGATCTAAGAACCTTTTTTACTTGGTTCCTTTTGGTAGATTCTCACTAATTCTCACTATTTTTTTTTCAAATCATACAAAGTTTTCACTATTTTTTTCCAAACCGAATGGGTTCCTTTGAACACACAAAAGTAGCATAGATCCGCCCCTGAATATATATATATATAGAAAAAGTGTATCGTACGAAGCGTATGTTATGGGAAGTTCGCATGTTATAACCCCAGAAAGGAAATCTCGCATGTTGAAAAAAACCAAAGATCGCATGTTAAAAAAAATCGCATGTTGCTGAAAGAAACAAAAATCGCATGTTCAAAAAAAAAATCGCGTGTTGATACTGCATCTCGTACACAGCGTACGTTAAGGTAATTTGTACAATAACCGGCCTCTATATATCTATTTACACTTGTATCTGCATAAATGGTGGCATATCATACTATCTTCTGAAAAGATAGAATCACCTTGAACTCTTAGTTTATGATTGCCTATTTTCGTTAGATATGTATTTTTAAGCCTTGTCATATATGGTCCTTAATATGGAATCCTTGTCAGATATGATGAATGGCTTAAACAAATTTAAGGGGTCGAATAAGTGGAAAAATGTTTTACAAGTTATCTTTTACGCTACAGTGTGGAGTATTTGGAAGGCTCGAAACCGGTTAGTTTTCGATGGTGTCCCATTTAGAGTTCCTAGCGTGGTGGAGGAGATCAAGGAAGAGTCGTATATGTTGCTGAAGTATCGAGCTCCGTTCAGTGGGCTTGATTGGGTGAGATGGAGGGCATTATTATGTAATGTGTTTTTTTTCCTTTCGTCGAGATCTCCAGCTTCTTGTTGGTCCCTTTGTTCTATTTTATGAGTTTTGAATAAAATAGCCGCTGTTCAAAAAATGTAGATACTTTAATCCTTCCCTATTCATGATTTGAATTCATAGAAAGGATTATGTCAGATCTATAAGCATATGGTTGTGGGATCCATCTCACTTAAAATTTAATATGAGTTGATTTCGTCAAAAAGGGGCATTCCGAGAATCGAACTCGGGACCTCTCGCACCCAAAGCGAGAATCATACCACTAGACCAAATGCCCTGCTGTTATCTATCCTCATATATTTATCTTATATCTGCTTTTAAGACATGAACTATTTCTGGTGTTGTATACTTTTTACTTTTTTGGGCATTGTGTGCTAATTTTCGAATACAAAGATTAACAGAAGGACTTGGAAGTCTCCTTTTCTATATGTTAATTTTATTACTGCTCGACATTAAGTGCATTCTTCCGGTTGTTGAAAACTAATATATGATTTGCTTTTACTCTAAGTAATAAGTAATATGGAGTCTGTTGTTACATGTAATGTCTAGTTCTGATCAAAATCTCGCATCTTAGTGAGGGTAGATTTGTAGATTCAGACCTGCATTGCATGTTTATATGTCAACTTTGAGGTTGCATTTGGCCAACATTTGAAAACACTAAATAGACGATAGCGAAGAGGCCACACTTATAGTGGATTATATATATCAATCATACATTTGTTTATGAAGGTATTGTTGGGTTCGTAGGCTTTGTGGTAGCCGGCCCTAGTTAACTTGTTGACTAAGGAGTTAACCTTGATCTTGTTCTAGATATATCAATAATGTAATTGTAATTAAAAGAGCATGTAATAAAGTTATATCCAGTTGCAACCCATGGACGTAAATTCCTGTGTTCTTTATTTTCTGCTAGCGTGTGTGTGTGTTTGTTTCGCTTCCGCGTGAGCCTACTCTAATCTGATGACCGACGCCTAACAAGTATATATGTACATGTATAGTTTAGATGATAGTTTGCAACTTATGATCCACAATTTTTGCATTTTCACAAATAATCATACTGTGTTTCTCTTTTAATCTTGTCTGCAAGGAATCTAACAGAATTAGTTTGACATGGTGGTTTATGTTTTCTTATTCTGATAATGCAGTTCTTAACTTTTCACCAACTTGGTGCCTAAGAATGTTGGCAAAAAATAACGAAGGTACATTTGCCTAATCAGGTAGGAAGTTACATATCCTTGTCATGAGTTGAGTTATTGAAAGAATCATTTTAGATCTAGAAGCACATGTTTGTGGCATATGAGATCATATTTAGAGAGAGGTAGTCTTGTTTGCAAAAGTCAGAGTTGACTTTGGATGATATATGTACTAGAATGTTGAAGTAGAAAAAAGTAGTGGCATTTTAGACATGAACTATTGCTGGCAGTTTACATTGTTGAGTTGTAAATATTTGGGTGTTGTGATAATTGTGATGCCGGTTAACACAAGGATATGAATTTTTTTGCTTTCTTAGTTCTCTTCTCACTAAATTTGTTGATTCGATGAGTTAGAAAAGTTGCGTAGGACTGAACATCACTGCTCCGGTTGAGTATAGGGGATGTCCTTGCGAGATATGAATTTAGTAATGCTTGCTAAATCGTGGTGGCGGTTCAAAGTTGAAGATAATTGTTGGTGCAGTTTTGTGTCTGTAGCTTGTTCTTACGTCATTGTAATGTGTACGGTCTTTGTTTATGGTCTTGTATAGTTTTGGTCGAGTCGACCAAGTCAAGATATCCTCCTATCTTGACTTAGCGCGACGTGTCTTTTGTTTATGATGTAAAACAGTTTGCAGAATGTGCAACTGTTAGCTGTTTGTTTTGTGTTTGGATCTCTGATTGTTATATGTTTCAAGTCCCTGTCCTTTATAAGGTTCCCCACGAAGAGTCTAGGTCTTCGTGGGAATCACTGTACACGAACAATAAACAGTGTTGTTAGGAGTGTTCACCACGAACCCTCATGGTTCGTGGCCTTTGAAGGGTTCGTTGATGATGTCCACGAAGACCTCTAGTCTTCGTGGACTTGGATACTGTTCGTGGCCCAGTAACACTCTTAGTAGTGTTACTGGGTATCAGGGCCTATATAAGGACACATTTGTTCCACAGTTCAGTTAAGAGAGTCCCTGTGAAAGTTGTAAACACTGTGTGTATGTGTGTACTGATTCTCTTCACTTAATCAAAGTTGTGAATCTTTGGTTACTTTGTGTTTGTTTTTTTTTTTTTTTTGCTTTGTTTTGCATACTTACGTGGATTCCGCACTCGTTAGTGTGTTACAAGACAAGGAAGTAGGTTTAATCTTGATCCTCCAAGTGGACCTACAAGTGGTATCAGAGCTTTGGCTCTCTTCCTTGTTTAAAACCAAGCAAAACCTTGTGTTTGAACACTTTATGAAGTTTCTGGAAGTGGTTTTTGAGTTTGAGAACAAGAAAATCAAGTTTTTCTAAAAAGTGTCTAAAACTTAGTAAAAACTTGTTGTTTGAAGATAATTTTTTACAAAAACCCAGTTAAAACACATGGAGACATGTTAGGACTTGGTTTTTCTTAAAATTTCTTTCAAAATTTGTGTTCGTCAAATTTTCCGGCAAGTCGGTTAACCGGAAAAGTCACCGGATTTTGGTTGGTAGAGATAAGTTTCAAAAGGATTTTCTGGAAAAAGCAAGATCTCGAATGTTTGTTTTTAACTAAACTAGGATATCCAGCTACCATCTTTTGTAAAACCAGAAAAAGCAAGTTACTAAAAACAGGGGAATCTCACCAACCAAACTACACAAAACTGTGTACACGAACAATTGGCTGGACGAAGATTCAGTCTTCGTGGCTCTTGTTGTCAACGAAAACTAGGGGTCTTCGTGGGTCTTGGTGACTCTGTAGGATCGAGAAACGACCCAATGAGTCGATCAGAAGAAAGCTCAGACAGAATCAGAGACGGAATTCATTGATTCTGTCTTTGTTTAGCTTGTATTCACTATTAACTATCTACTGTATTAATCTGGAATCAATTTACAGCACGTAGACACTTCGACAGCACCTCGGCGTCGGAAACAAGAAGGTTACAACTGATATCGCTTGAATGGGTATATATAGGCATGTGATTCCGCTTGAACATGCTCAAGCGGAATTACATCTTCAAGCGGAAACACATTCAAATGAACTTAACATCATGATTTCGCTTGAACTTGTTCAGCTGATTTCCCTTGAAATGACACTTTGTCATTTCAAGCGGAATTACCTAAAATCCCATTTCTCATTTTACGCGCCCTGATCTATCAGTTCTAATCTAAGACTCGAACGAAGATGAAGTCGACAGACAACTGCACCAACAAACTCCCCCTTGAATGTTGACGGAATCTTCAGTGAGAGTCTTCACCATGACGACTCTTCAATCTTGATCGGTCTTCTTCAAGAATTTCCCCTGGAATCATGTACCCGGATCTTTTCTCTAGCTCTAACCTCGTCAGACTCCCCCTTTCATCAAGCTGGGATTTTCAGTCTGGAATTAGCTATCACCTTTGAAATTAAATCCTGGCTTTAACTCTGATTAAACTCTCTACCGGTTCTGAATTTCATCCTGATTTTCCATACCAACAGGATCAGAAACCTTTCTTTCACTTACCAAAACATAAGTTTTTGCTCAAATCAATAAGAAAAACTTACTAGTAATAGTTACATCAAGTTCAAATTAATGATCTCGATTAACTAATCAAACTTTCTTTCTCAAAATAAATTTCTTCATTTAAGCACTCATTCCCAACCCTGTTCATCATGTCCATCACTTGAAATTTTGAATATCAGCTCTCCAACATCAGTTGTCGAAAATCTTTTTGTATTTTTCAAAATTTATGCTAAAACACACTAAAATCTTTTTGGATTTTTGAATATAACAGAAATGTAATAAAGAAATATTTACAGACAATATTTTTGTGAGCTTGTGTAAGAGGATCATATCAGTTTATATGACCAATCACTAGCACCATTAAGCTTTAAACATTTTCAGTTCTAAACAATTCACATTGATTGACGATATATTTGTCCTCTTAAGCTCAATCTAAAAACTTTCGAAATGCTTACCGATACATTAAGGTATATTAATTTTGCACTAAATTCTTATGGACCCCACGATCTCAGCATATCCCCTCATCATGCAATACACTGACCCAAGTAATGCCTTTAAACTTTTATCAACTGTGATTTGTGCGAAAACAAAGCAGAATGTTTAAACATTAACAATCAGGTCGATACTTCCGTATGCGCAGAGAAAGTCCAATGTTTAAACAAAATAAGAAAATAAAAATAAGTTGAAGTTGTTTAGGCTTTAACCACCAGGTCGATACTTCCGTATACGCAGAGGAGGTCCAAAGCTTAAACGAAACACCAAAGAAAATAAAGCAGGACGTTTAGGCATTAACAACCAGGTCGATACTCACGTATACGCAGAGGATGTCCAATGCTTAAACAAAATAAAGAAATCAAACAAGTTTAAATCTTTGCAAAATGAAATGCACAATCACAGCGATTTTTTAGCAAAGTTGTGAAAGTTCACAAACTTAACCAGTTTTATGTCTTTCGATAATCAGCGATTACTGAGTAGGCACACAATCAAGAAGGACAAAACTAAGTACTATGCTTTTGACCATGTTTTCCACTAGAACCAGGCTTTTTCATTTAAGTTTGTATCGTTATCACAAATCTACTAGTCTAGCTGAGCCTATCGTCACATCTTTAGTGAGATCATTTATCACATTTTAACTTTCCATTTCTTTAGCATGCTGTGACAGTCCAACTGATCTACTATCATTTCCTCTTTTTACAACTAAAAACTCATTTTTGCATTTTTCAATGTTTTTGGAATTTTCAAATTTTCTAATTTTTTTAAAATTTTTACTCCCCCTAAAATCAAAATATGTCTCAATTTTGATTTTCTGGGAAAATTTGAAAACCAACTGTACAAGATAAACTGACAACATGATGAGAATTACTTCAATTCTCCATTCACTTGGCTTAAACAATCAGAACTCCCCCTGACAACAAAACATTTTCCCATAATGATTTCAAAACACTTAAGTTTGTTTTAATCAAAATGGTTTTTCCGGAAAATTAGTTTTGAGAGTCAATTTTCAAACATGGGGATCATTCATTACCTTGTTTTCTTCAACCACTTGTATGATTTATCATTTCCCAATTTTCTCAACCCAATCTCTTGTAAAAAATCAAGTACAACTTAATGTCCCTGATTTACCACAGGTAAGTCGAAATATCATCAAAGTGAATTTCTCAAGAAAGATGCCGATTCCTGCTCCACTATTACAAACTTGGGAACTCCGGCAAGTCAGGTTTTTCATTTAAACAGTTTCACCCAAGCCTGACAGTCCTTGGGTGTTTTTTAATTCTTGTTCAACAATGGTGGAAAATTTGCATCATCCATTGTTAGACCAGAATTCTCATTTTTTACCTCGACACACGACTCTTCTGGCTTTACCACACCAGATTCATCGCCTGAACGTGGCTTGTCTGACTTTGATGAGTCAGATTCATCGCCAAAACATGGATCCTTTGTTTCCGAAGAAACAAATTCATCACCAGGAAGTGAATTCACCACTTTCTTTGATTTCCCTTTCGTCCTCAGATTTGTATCTGATGAATCCGTTTTGCTAGATTTTTCATTCTTTGGAGAGCAAGACGATTTATCAGAACTTTTATCTGTTTTACCAGTTGTATCCGAGGACAAAATCCTTTCGAGATACTCTCTCGCTTTCTTCCTCTTCTTCCTCAGTCTGTCTTTTTGCCCCTGCGAAAGCTTCACTTTCGGTTCTAGAACTTTCTGTTCTTTGGGCCTTGCTTCGACTTTGACTGGTTTCTTCTTTGTCATTTTCTGAGATTCATCCCTCGATCTTCCCATTGATCTCATTGGGCAATCTCTGGCAATGTGACATTTGATATTGCATTCAAAGCATCTTCTCGTTTCATAACTCCAGTTCTGGCAGTTAACAACAATGTGTCCTCTCACACCACAAGTGTAACACACTCTGTTATCGTACCAATTACCACCTTCTGCCCAAACATTTAGATCATAGCACTGCTTGGCTTTGTGATAATCTTCTCTCCTCTTGTATGCTGGATTTGGTTTTTTAGCACTGTGGTCAAACCTGCACCACTTATTACCAACAGTTTTTGAGTTTTGTTTTTCCAATTTTTGTGGTTTTTTATCACGATTGGATGATTGAACTGATGAGCTTTTATTTTCTTTTTGAACATTTTTTGGTTTTTTATCCTTTTGTTTTTGTTCCACATTCTTCTTTACAGGTTTTTGTGTTGAGCATTCACCTTTCTCAGAAGAATGTAAAACAGTTTCTTGAAATATTTCATTTAATTTCAAAAATATTTTTCTTTTCTCATCATCATCAGTTTTCTCATCACAATCTTCAATTTTGACTTTGTCAAAATTTGTGACATTGTCACTTATTGGAACAGAATTGATAGGTTTTGGACAAATATAATCTGGTATTGATAAGTTCACAAAACCTTTCAATTTCTTCTCAAGCTCATCAATTTTATTCCGAGCAATTTCAGCTTCATTTTCAAGCCGAATGATTTTCTGAAGATGAGAATTTATTTCAATCTGTTTTTCAAGATTATTTTTAAAAATAACATATTTTTCATCTTCTAAAACTTTCATTTGACTTTGAAAATCTTTTTCAATTTTTAATTTTTCATTTTCAAACTCTTTTTCTTTTTCTATCAAAACTTTGTTTTCTAATGTCAAACTCTCTACATTCTTCAAGAGTTTGGCATTGTTTGATTTGAATTTCTCATAATTTTCCTGCATTTTAAGAATCTGTTTGTCATCAGCTTTCTTCTCTTCCTTGAAAGCTGAAATTTCTTTAACCTGTTCCTTCAACTCTTTGATTTCCAATGTCAAACTTTTCACATCCTCCAAAAGTTTGACATTGTCAGCTTCAAATTTATCACATTTAGAGCATACTGATTCAGAATTCGAAGATCCAATCTTCACAGATTCTTCATTCTTTGAAATTTCCATTATCTCTGTCTTGTATGTTCCTGCACAAAAATTTTTAACAAAATCAAGAGGATTCGCATTCTCATCGATATAAAAACCCCTCTTAATGTCGTATTTCATGACATTTTTTGCTGCAAGACATACACAAACTCTTCTGTTTATTTCATTAATTACATCCAAACTCATATTATCAAAATTTCCTTTTATTTTATCCATCAATTCTCTCTTTTTCTTGTAATTTTCATATTTATGAGTTTTAAGTTTGCTGATAAAACCTTTTAGATGTAATTTTGAAAAACCAGAATCCTGTTTTATACTTTTTAGTATATCATCCCATTCAACAGGTAATGCATCTGTAAACTTTACTATCTTTTCAACATCTGTCAAATATATCTCATGACTTTTTAAAAGTTCAAGTAAAACTTCATATCGGTTTTCCAAATCATCCAATGTTTCATCTTTCAAACACACAAAGTATTTAAACCTTTTCACCCAACCTTCCTTTCTCACATCTCTATAACTATCGTCCAAATACCCTCGATACCAATCATTTAACCTTTCAACATAATCATTTTCTTGTTCATCAAACATTTTGTTCAAATATTTCAAACAAGATCTACAATCAGTCACCTTCAAGCGAAATCAGACCCAAGCAAAATATTAAATTCAAACGGAATACCAGCTCAAACGAAATTACTTGCTGACCAGTTTCAAACGGAATATCAATTCAAGCGGAATAACAGTTTGAAGCGAAATTACTGATTTTGCTTGAACCTTCTCAAACGGAATCCCAATTTGAAACGAAATAACTGATTTCGCTTGAAATGTTTTAAGAGGAATTAATGTTTCAAACGGAATTATCAGCAACTTTCAAACGGAATTATATGTTCGTTCAAACGAAATTACCTTTTTGGTCCAAATTTGTCACTTTTAGACTGAATTTGGATCTGATTTTCTCAAGGGTTTATTAAAACAGTATTTCACATAACATGTGTAAAAATCAAGCCATTTTAACCGTGAAAACTTGATTAAATTTGAAAAGAAGGTGTAGAAGTCAGAATTTTTAGCGAAAACGAACTAAACAGTAAGAACTCTTCCTCCTGAGCTCTGATACCACATGTAGGATCGAGAAACGACCTAATGAGTCGATCAGAAGAAAGCTCAGACAGAATCAGAGGCGGAATTCATTGATTCTGTCTTTGTTTAGCTTGTATTCACTATTAACTATCTACTGTATTAATCTGGAATCAATTTACAGCACGTAGACACTTCGACAGCACCTCGGCGTCGGAAACAAGAAGGTTACAACTGATATCGCTTGAATGGGTATATATAGGCATGTGATTCCGCTTGAACATGCTCAAGCGGAAACACATTCAAATGAACTTAACATCATGATTTCGCTTGAACTTGTTCAGCTGATTTCGCTTGAAATGACACTTTGTCATTTCAAGCGGAATTACCTAAAATCCCATTTCTCATTTTACGCGCCCTGATCTATCAGTTCTAATCTAAGACTCGAACGAAGATGAAGTCGACAGACAACTGCACCAACAGACTCAACGAAGAATCACTCTTCGTTGAGGTGAGTCTTCGTGGCCCCCTAGTCGACGAAGTATCATACTGTTCGTTGACAAGTCTTCATGGGCCATTTTTTAAAAATTTTCATTTGTTTGGGCCTAGTCTTCACGAAACCTTTTTCATTGGGCCTTTTGTTCAGTCAAAATTAAACTTCACTATAACACCTTTGGGCTTTAGGGTTTGGGTTAATTTGGTGTGGGTATTAATAGTCTTCGTGGTTCACTTGTTGAGGAAAAATCCAAGTCTTCGTGGACTTCAAGGCTTCGTGGACACTTAGGTGGTGTTTGTTTTTTTGGCCAGAAGCACTTCTGGCCACTTATGTTTGCGTCGCGCAGACGTTTTAGGTCTACAGCTCGTTTGTTTTCCGGAAGAGCTTCTCACCAAAAACGTCTGCCTCACCTCTTCCCCACGCAGACTTGAACTCATGTCTGCACACCTCTGCAGACCTCTTCTCTTCTCTTCTCCCATTTCAAAACACACCCATGAGACCTCTTCTCTGCACCACATCTCCACCACCACACCTCCACCACCACACCTCCACCACCATATCTCCGCTACCACATCTCCGCCACCAAATCCACCACCACATCTCCGCCACCACGTCTCCGCCACCCGACACCCCCAATCACCTCCTACCAAACCTACCCACCCCACAGCCCCCGTTCTCCCTTAAGTGAACGACCGGCCACCACCGGTTGGTGGTGGTGTACGGCGGAGACGGTACAGACAGCGAGAGAGAGGGAAATCGGAAGAGAGAGAGAAAGAACCCGATGAGAGAGAGAGGGAGATCGGAAGAGAGAGAGAAAGAACCCGATGAGAGAGAGAGAGACTAATTGATGAGAGAGAGAGACGAAGGAGAATGAGAGACGGCTGAATCGCCGTCTCCGACGACCAGAAACGCCCTCACGGCGGCGGAACAGCGGCGGTGGTGGGGTATGACGGTGATGATGATGTCGATGATGATGATTCTGGTGGTTGCGACAGTGGATGGTTGTGGTGGTGGTGGTGGATGGTTGAAGGCAGAGAGAGAGAGAGAAGAGTGTGGTGTGTAGTGTGTGTTGTCTGTGTGTTTAGAAGAGGTTTTGTAGAAGAAGAAAAAAACAAACCCTCTTCTCCTTGCAGACTGCAGACCTTTGGTCCACCTCTTCTCCTGCAGATGCCTGCAGATGTGGTCCGCAGACTGAAGACCTTTTCCTGCAGAAAAAACAAACACCACCTTAGTCTTCGTGGAGACAAGGTTCATTGACTTAGTCTTCGTGGAGACAAGGCATTGTTCGTGGACATCATAGGCTTCATGGACATCACAAGTCTTCGTGGCCCAAGTCTTTGTGACCATAGTCTTCGTGGCCCATAGTCTTCGTAGACAGTGACTTGTGATTTTTCACAGAAAGCTCATAAATTTGTCATAACTTAAAATTTTGTGTTTTAACTTAAATTGTTTTTTATAAAACTTCATAATGAGTTCAAACCCTTGGAGTTGGAGTGAAACCTCAAGTATGCCACAAGATCCTTCACAATGGGTGAAAGGATTGATCTCGAAAAAGGAAATTACCGAACATCATTGGGCATGCGTCGCGAATCAAAACACGAGCATTCAAAATCTTCTCTTAAGCAAGAGTGAAACGGGAAGCAACAATTGTCCACCAAAATTGAATCACATGAACGATTATCCATCATGGAAAAATCGTTTTCATACGTATGTTTTAGGGCAAAACACCAAATTGTGGACATGCTTTATCACGCCATACAACGTAGCTCTCGAAGAAGCAGGTTCTAATGCACAAACTTTGGCGGGATTGAGCGAAAATGATAAAAAGGCGTACGATCTTGAGAAGAAAGCTTTTGTTATCCTTACGCAAGCACTACATAAGGATATCTATCATCAATTTTTGTATTGTACAAGTACAAAGAACTTGTGGGATATCTTGGAAGCTAGAGGAGAAGGAAACACTGCAACGAGAAAGATTCATCACGATTTGTTGAAGAAGGAGTTCGAAGCATTTCGGTTCATGGAAAATGAAACACTATACGACATGGCTACTCGATTCTATCACTTGCTTAGTGAGATGCACTCATACAAGGTTTTTGCTACACAACAAGAAATGATCATGGTTTTGCTGATGCTTTGCCACCCAAGTGGAGTCAGTTCATTGACTTGCTGAAGCATACTGGTGTTTTGGATATGGTGAGCATTTATGAATTCGTCCAGAAGCTCGAGAACAAGGACGGAGAGGAAATTCGAAAGGCTAAACGACTTCCAGTTCCACAAAACCCCGAGATATACTTTGGAGGTCTTAATATGGGAGTTAGTACTAGTCAGCAACAACCAAAGCTTCAAACCGCATTTGTATCAAGTACAAATCCATATGGTCAACCGGTTCAACCATCTAGTGCACTTACAGATCCTTATGGGAGACCGCTTGATCCAAGTGCCTATCTACCACCACCCAAACCAGCACAACCCCCTGGTCCTCCCACAGATCCTTATGGAAGACCATTCGATCCGAACGCCTATCTTCCTTTTTCACAAGCTACTCCTCAACAAACCCAACAACAACCCTCTCCATTCACACAAACTACCCTACAACAACCTTGTCAACCACCTCCTCAACAAGCCTTTTATGGGAACTGATGTGCATAAAATGCAAGATATAAATTACATCAATTGTGGCATAAAACTAACCCTTTTTTAGTACTAATGTTGGAAAAAGTGTGTTTTTGTCTTCCTTTTGTATTTTCAGGATTAAATGAGCTCAAATTAACAAAAGAAGCAAAAAGGCAGCTAAATCTAACATAAATACAAGAAAAGGAACAAATGTGGCATGCCCAGCCTCCCCGACAGCATCTTCCCAATCAAAACAAGAGAACGGAAGGCTGAACACGCCCCGTGCTCAGTGAACACGGGGGCGTGCCCAAGTGTCAGCATAAAAGACAAAGCTGTAGAAGCTCCTATCGCCCACCACGGGGCCGTGCTCAGCGGACACGGGGCCGTGGTCAACTATAAGATTCGCAGAATCCAGGAAAATCTTGATAGTACAGATACGCTTCTGCACACGAGGCCGTGGTCAACTAATGCAGACAAACTGCAATTAATGAAGACAGAGAAGAGGATGGACACGGGGCCGTGCCCAATGGACACGGGGTCGTGCCCGAGCTACTGTTCAGCCTATAAATAGGGGTGCTTGGCTCATTTTTAAACCATCCCTTGGCACACCACCTCTCACACACTTCACCCACCACCCACCACCACTATAACACCATCATCCATTATCCATCATAGAGTGTATGAGTCGTCTCGGGATCCAAGATTGATCGTAAGAGTTCTTGACAATCAAAGGCCATGTTTGCCTAAGTCTCTTACATCACTTGGTGAAGACAAGTGTCTAGTGTAATACTTTTTATTTTTAATCTTTTCGCACTTTTTACTTGGTTATGTATTAATGACTTTAATAACTAGTTTCTTATGTTGAAGGTGATTCTTCCTTATCGTTTGTCCGTGGTGTCTTGTCATTATTTTACTGTCTATATAAAATAAAATATTTTCACCATTTATATCTCCACGGTCTATATGGAGGTATGTTGGCTACCTGGTCGGGGGTTAAGGGAACGGTTTGGTAAGAGTCTTGCCTTGTTCAGTGTATAGATCCTGCAAGGACCTGGGTCAAATTTAGTAAGATCTCCTTCAATACCCACCGGTATTGGATGGCGGGGGTCCAAACTCTTTGATCCCCTCATATGTAAGCTACTATTAATACTTTAACCCGACTACTTAGGACTGTATCCCTGCTGACTCAGACTACTTAGCCGAGGGTAACATCACCTTCAAAAGAGGGGCCTACCATAATGCATTAATAACTTAATTAATTATCTTTCAATAATCCGACCCTTTAGGATTGTATCCTTGCTGACTCAAACTACTGGGTTGAGGGTAACGTCACCTTCAAAAGAGGGGCCTACTACAATAACTAAGATAATCTCTTAAAAAGTGCAAAAGTGCGGAAATAATCAAATGTTACACTAAACACGAGTCGGAGCCAAGTGATTCATCTTGTCTATCTGTTTTTATTTTTATTTTATTTTTCAGCATTTTAGTTAGTTTTTATTTTTCTAGTTTAAAACCTTTTTTCTAAATTTTTGATTTGATTAGACGTTCAGGATAAACCGGTAGTAAAAGCTCTTGTGTCCTTGGACAACCTCGGTATCTTGCCAACACTATACTACGCTCACGATGGGTGCACTTGCCCATATGTGTGTTTGGTGTTAGTAAAATATCGTGTTTTATAAATTTAAAACTTGACTAACGTGTAAAAAGGGCTTAAAATATACTTAAAATTATATAACACACTCACGCACATCAAGTTTTTGGCTCCATTGCCGGGGACACAAGGATTTTAAGAAAGTTAGGAATCAACGGCCTAATCGTTTTTCTTATTTTTCTGTTTTCTTAGGATTTTCTTAGTTTTTCAGCTTCTGCAGAACTCAGCACGGGCCGTGCCCGCTGAACACGCCCCGTGCCCAATCATTGGAACTGGCAATCCCGTTTTAAGTCAGACAGTAAGCTGAACACGGGGTCGTGCCCACTCAACACGCCCCGTGCCCAAGATTCAGTTACTGAAAACAGAACCGTAAGATCCCGACGGTTGGTAATTTCTGACACAAACATGAGTGATACTGATATTTTTTACTTTCGGCACTCTTATGGTACGTGGTGTCAAATATGTGGCGGCTCCCATAAAGAATTAGAATGTTATTTTCTAAATTATAAGCCCCACTATATAGACCCATCGTTTTCCCGTATCCTTAAGAGGGGCGAAAGTAAAAATAATCCATATCTCTCCCTCGAATGCTCTCAACGGATCTTCTAGGAGAAATGCTTCTTGATGAACTATTTCAATTGGAAGATCTAATTCTTAATTGGTTAAAAGAACTTAGGATATATTTCAATAATTTATCTCAAGACGATAACCAAGAAGAATTGTTGGGATCGCATTCGAACAACTTCGTTGTTCCCGACGATACCTCTAACTCTAGCAAGGACTTGAGCGATAGTCGTCCCTGTGTCCATTGTGCCGTGAAGAACTCCCCACCGACTCCGTTCGATGCATACATAGACCTGAGCGATTCGGCATACACCTTCTTTAACGAGAGCCAGGGAAAGGGTTGGACTTGTCCACCTACACATAGCATAGGAATCACCCTCACTGACAACCTCTTGCGTTCTCGTCTTAATCTAGAGCAATTAAGGTATCTTAGGCACTTTGGGGTTGTTCCATCTAGTAAGGAACCGCCCGATCCGGAAAAGTTCCTTAAAAATAGACAAACTTCATAAACATCCTTTCGACACGGGGACGTGCCCAGGTCAACACGCCCCCGTGTCCACCAAAAGATTCCTTTCTGACTTTTTGTCGGAATACGGACAAAATGTGTCAGGATCTTTCCTGCACACGGGGCCGTGTCCAGCATGCTGTTGTTTTCTATAAATACAGCCAAGAATCCTGCACTTTTGGACCATCCAGGGACAGAGATTTGAAAGGATCTTCTCACCTACCATCCTAGGTATTTTCTAAAAGAAGGTTCTAACAACCATCTTGTCCTTTCCTCTTTTATCCATTGCCTTCTTCTTCATCTTTCTTGTCTCAACACCTCCATTGAAGCTTGTTCCCAAGCTTTATTGTGATGTTTGTTAGATTTTTGTCCAAGGAATCTTGTTAAAAATAAGTTGTACAACATTGTTTTAAGTTATTTCTGTTTAAAAATGCTTCATAAGTTGGAAAAATAATTTGAAACTCCAAGATTCCTTGTTCCAAAAATCTGCAGAAAGGTGAACACGGGGCCGTGCTCGTTGAGCACGGGGCCGTGTCCGATGTACTGTTTCATTAAAATGAACTATTTTTGGTTTGTTTTCGTAGAATGTCTAGTCAAAACAATGGAACCTCTTCAGCGCACTCCAGAAACAGTCGAAGGGAGAGAAGGTCATCAATTGAAGCAACTCTCGTACGTTACGTAATGGCATTACGTGAAGCTCTTGACGAGATGACTTCGGTAGAGGAGGTCCTAATAGACCGTATAAATTATCTTACGGTGGGGTTGGAAAACAGTTTTCAAGAAATCAACCTCTTGCACCAAAGATTGAACATTCTTGTGACACCTCCCATGGAACCAATCCTCCCTCAAGAGGATTGGAACTTAGCACTTGGAATCAACAACCCAACCGGATGGGACGACATTCCAGCGGAGCCTCCTCTTGAAGATCTACAAGAAGTCCCGGTGGAGGTTGCACCACCTCAACCCAATGCTAATGAGCCCGCCTTTCTTCTCCCTAAGGAGATAGAGGAGTGGCTCGCCGACGTGTGAGGAACCCATGCCCGGAGAAAGAAGTTTTTCTAGCCGCACCCAACCGAGGAAATTATCTTCTCGGAAATTTTGCTAATAGAATAAGTATTAGGTTAGAACTTATTAGTCCAGATTTCTTGTGTTTCTTTGACCTATTTATCTAGAATTTTAACTTTTAGGATTACTATGTAATTCTCTATGACTAAATAAATGATGGTTTTAGCTAATTTGGTGTTTGGATGATGTTGTAATGAGTAAAACACACTCAGGATGGCAAAGGATAACAAGGGAAAATGGACCAGCATCCCATGCACAAAAACAGGGCCATCCGACAAAATTTTCTTCATTACAGCAAGTTCAGCACGGGCCGTGCCCGCCCAACACGGCCCCGTGCTGCACAGTCTGCAGAAAATGCCCAGTTCAGGTAAACTGGACACGGGCCGTGTTCACCCAACACGCCCCCGTGTCCAGGCTTCTGTTTCTTTTTACAACTTTTTGTTACTGGCGACTGAACAAGGGGCCGTGCCCGGATACCACGGGGCCGTGTCCAGACGCCCAGTAACATAAAATTTTGCTTTTTAACACCTTTTTACACATTCAATCAACCTAAAAACTAATTTTTGGGACACATTGAGGACAATGTGTAATTTAAGTGTGGGGGGATGCTAAAACTTTGAATCTTGCAAGTCCTAATCACAAGCCTTACACAAAACTCTATTGGAACCGCTAATCACTCCAAATTTTTTCAAAAAATTTTCATTTTTTTACTTGTCTAGGTTTAACTTGGGAATTTCAAGTTCTAAAAAGGTTATATTTTTACAAATTTACAACCGATAGCGTCGTGATAAAAAGAACCAATATAAGAAAATTATGAAACGGCATGACAAGCTTAGTTAAAATTTAATTATATATACTTGATCACATAAAAACCCATTCCCACAAAAGTGAGTTTTGAGCCTTTATTGAGCATACAAATACATATCTTTAAACTAAATGCTCATTTTTCGTTTCTTGTGTGAATAGCCGCTTGGTTCTTACGACTCTAGAACTTGTCACGACAATACATTCCCGGTCCTTATCAACTTAAACCCGAGTAAGTAAATGATGGAGGCACTAGGACTAACCCTTTTTATTTCTACACCATTATTTTTTCTTTTTTTTACCACCTACCCAAAATCCCCCTAGTTAACCCCTTTGAGCCTAAACCTTTTCATTTCTTAACCGAAACCAAACACCCTTTCACCCACCAAATTTTTTTTTTTATTTTTAACCCTTTGTTTTAATAACAAGCCCGGACTTTCGTATGACTTTTCAAAAAAAAATAAAATAAAAAAAAATGTTGATGATGAAGCAAAAGAAGAAAATAAACAAACAAGTTCATCAAAAAAAAACTTTGTTTGAAAAAAGGCTTCATCAAAATAAAAATTGCAAAAATAAAAAGTCATACGAAAACCGACGCTTTTACGCTTTTCACCCTTTTACTAACCACTAACCCAACCACCTACCTTTAACCCAAGCCTAACCCTTCACCCAAAAGTCCTCTTGATATTTACAAAGGTATATAGTTAAAAAGGAGGAGGATTGATTGCTTGGCAAGCCTATGGTAGGAGTAAATTCCTTGCCGCTCTCGAGTGATTCACTAAAATACATCTTCGGCCGAGTGTTGAGTGATCCCCCGTGAGGTATGTGAACTTGTATATAAATAGAATTTTAAAGAGGCATGTTATGCCCTAATAAGTAATTTATCTTATGAAAAGTTTTAAATAAATCATGACGAATAGGATTGTAAATAAATAAAAATAAAACTAAATAAAGAATCTTGGAAATCCCGACACTCTATGACAAGCCCAAAAACCTTCTCTTCTACCCATTCCATTTGGGAGTGTAAAGCCACATTATAAAGAGTTTTGCTTGAGGACAAGCAAAGATTCAAGTGTGGGGGTATTTGATGTGCACAAAATGCAACATATAAATTACATCAATTGTGGCATAAAACTAACCCTTTTTTAGTACTAATGTTGGAAAAAGTGTGTTTTTGTCTTCCTTTTGTATTTTCAGGATTAAATGAGCTCAAATTAACAAAAGAAGCAAAAAGACAGCTAAATCTAACATAAATACAAGAAAAGGAACAAACGTGGCATGCCCAGCCTCCCCGACAGCATATTCCCAAGCAAAAAAAGAGAACAGAAGGCTGAACACGGGGGTGTGCCCAAGTGTCAGCATAAAAGACAAAGCTGTAGAAGCTTCTATCGCCCACCACGGGGCCGTGCTCAGCGGACACGAGGCCATGGTCAACTATAAGATTCGTAGAATCCAGGCAAATCTTGATAGTACAGATACGCTTCTGCACACGGGGTCGTGCCCAGCAGACACGGGGCCGTGGTCAACTAATGCAGACAAACTGCAATTAATGAAGACAGAGAAGAGGATGGACACGGGGCCGTGCCCAATGGACACGGGGTCGTCCCCGAGCTACTGTTCAGCCTATAAATAGGGGTGCTTGGCTCATTTGCAAACCATCCCTTGGCACACCACCTCTCTCACACTTCACCCACCAACCACCACCCACCACCACCATAACACCATCATCCACCACCATCATCCATTGTCCATCATAGAGTGTGTGAGTCGTCTCGGGATCCAAGATTGATCGTAAGAGTTCTTGACAATCAAAGGCCATGTTTGCCTAAGTCTCTTATCACTTGGTGAAGATAAGTGTCTAGTGTAATACTTTTTATTTTTAATCTTTTCGCACTTTTTACTTGGTTATGTATTAATGACTTTAATAACTAGTTTCTTATGTTGAAGGTGATTCTTCCTTATCGTTTGTCCGTGGTGTCTTGGCATTATTTTACTGTCTATATAAAATAAAAGATTTTCACCATTCATATCTCCACGGTCTATATGGAGGTATGTTGGCTACCTGGTCGAGGGTTAAGGGAACGGTTTGGTAAGAGTCTTGCCTTGTTCAGTGTATAGATCCTGCAAGGACCTGGGTCAAATTTAGTAGGATCTCCTTCAATACCCACCGGTATTGGATGGCGGGGGGGTCCAAACTCTTTGATCCCCTCATATGTAAGCTACTATTAATACTTTAACCCGGCTACTTAGGACTGTATCCCTGCTGACTCAGACTACTTAGTCGAGGGTAACGTCACCTTCAAAATAGGGGCCTACCATATGCATTAATAACTTAATTAATTATCTTTCAATAATCCGACCCTTTAGGATTGTATCCTTGCTGACTCAAACTACTGGGTTGAGGGTAACGTCACCTTCAAAAAAAGGGGCCTACTACAATAACTAAGATAATCTCTTAAAAAGTGCAAAAGTGCGGAAATAATCAAAGGTTACACTAAACACGAGTCGGAGCCAAGTGATTCATCTTGTCTATCTGTTTTTATTTTTATTTTATTTTTCAGCATTTTAGTTAGTTTTTATTTTTCTAGTTTAAAACTTTTTTTTCTAAATTTTTGATTTGATTAGACGTTGAGGATAAACCGGTATTAAAAAGCTCTTGTGTCCTTGGACGACCTAGGTATCTTGCCAACACTATACTACGCTCACGATGGGGTGCACTTGCCTATATGTGTGTTTGGTGTTAGTAAAATATCGTGTTTTATAAATTTAAAACTTGACTTACGTGTAAAAAGGGCTTAAAATATACTTAAAATTATATAACACACTCACGCACATCAAGAACAACAATACTCAACCTTCAAACCCCAACACTGTCAGATTTGATACCTCAAACTTCACCAAAGTAAGTGTGGAAGGTGCTCGGGAACATATAGAGCTTCTAAATACAATGGTGAGTGCCTATTGTAGATTAGTCGCCGGTCAAATTGGGAACATTAATTTGACAGATGAAGACTATCAACAAATAGACAGGGAGGAAATGGAATTGATGGATATTAAGTGGGCGTTTGCAAGTGCAGTAAGAAGAGCTAAGGACTACATGAGGAGAACGGGTAGAACAAATTTTGGAAAGTAAAAGGGACACTAAGTATGGTTTTGATAAGGATGTAGTTACGTGCTTTAATTGTGGTGAGAAGGGCCATTTCAAGCGGGAATGCACTCGACCGAGCAGGCAAGGAAATCAAAATCCTTTCAGAAACCAGTCAAGCTCATCCAATGTCAATCAAGTGAACACTGAAAGGGGCATTGTAGCAGTTAACAATCCTGGTAACTCAAATCAGTCGGGGCCTTCCAATTCAAACAGAGCCTTAGTAGTTCATGCAGATGAAGGATGTGACTGGTCAATTCAACTGGGAAATCAGGGAACAGAAGGAAATGGAGGAACTGCTTGTTATGCTAAGATCATCAAGTATATCAAGCATGTTCACAGTGAGGAGTTCTCTGAGGATGATGACAGTTCTGGTTACAGTGGTAGCTCGGATGAGGAAAGTTCCAATGCGGGTGGTTATGGTTCTGATTCGGAAGTAAAGGAAACTCTTGATGCTGAGGTTCACTGTCTACTTAAGGAAGCTGAGGCTCTGAAAGAAGCAGAAGAGCTTAAAAGGCAGAAATCAGTGTTGGTAAGGAAAGTTGAAGTCGCATCCAAGGAAATGGAAAAATTCTTCACTGAGGATGGATCTTTCTCTTATCAGACTGCCTTTATGGTAACTGCTGTAGCTTCGACTAGTAAGGTAAACACCGAAACTCCTAGTGTATGCAATGATTGTGTAGAATTGAAACGTAAGCTAGAAGTAGTTACTAGTCACAATCAGGGTTTGGTAGTTGACCTTTCGAAATGCAAGGAGGCAAACATGGCTTTAACTCACAATGAAAAGGATTTCAAATCTGTTATTGAAATGCTTAAGCAAAGTGTATCTGAATTAACAAAAATAGTTTTGAATAAGCAAACGGGAATTAATAACTATATTACCATCATTGAGGATTTAAAGAAGGAGTTAGCCATTGCCAAATGCGAGCATGATGCGATTAAGCTCAAGTTGGAGAGTTATTCTAACTCCTGATATGTGCTTGATCATATCATCGAGGTCCAAATGCTGAAAGGGGATGTGAAATGCATTGGGTATAAGTCGTGTCCACCTCCTTTGAGACACAATTATACCAAGCTGCCTGATGAGGAAGAAATGCCACGGTTTGAACCATCTGTACCTCTTAATCCCGAAGAGTTTGCAGCAGGTTTAGGGTTCAAACTGGATTATTCATCAAAGGAATCAGAAAGGACAGAAAAAGTGTCTTGTGCTGTGGAACAAGGTCCTCAAATTATTGAGGATTATGTTTCATCAGATGATGAATCTGATGACGTATCAGATGACTCATGTCACACCCCAACCGATGACGGAAACATCGGGGCACGGCACTGAGTGAAACAGATTGTCCAAGAGAAATCCATAACAACTAATATTACCAAATATTTAACGTTAAGTCCCATACCAAAACATATCCAGCAAAATAATTATTACAGACATAATATCTCAAAAACAAATAAACTGTTCCGACAACTCGGATTTAAATTATTCGTTTCTAGACTCTTCCTACTCGATTCCACATAGCAGATAAGCATCCTAAGCACCTGTCACATACGTTAAAATAAAAGTCAATACACATAGTGTAAAGGTGAGCATACAAGTTTAATAGTATAATAGAGTTCGAAATTGTTTACGCATAACCAGCATGTAACATGTAGCAAAGTGAAAGCTAGTAGGTTATCGACAGAGAAATATGCACAGACGTGACTGCGAGTTGTAGAATGCGCGACACATATCCCCACTGGGACACGTGAAGGAAAGCCCTTAACAACCCCTGTCCACGACAGGTGCTGAGTCCAAACTATAGTACTATCGTTGCTAAGGTGTCAGGAAACAATCACTGTGTTAACATAACATACAAACATTCATCGAATAACACGTAACATGCAATAGTGGTCAGCGTATAAATAGTGTTTGCGTTGTGTGTTGATTGTGATTTGAATAAGTAACGTATGTAACACCCAAAAGTGCGTAAAGCAAAAAAGGATCGAGTATACTCACAAATAGCGTTTAACAAGTAAACACTCTCTTGGATTGAAGGGAGCGCTGAGAGAGATTAGCCTGAATAGTTAACGATAGCATAAGCAAAGAACGACACGTAAAACGGTGTAAAGTGTCTAAGTGTCGGATGGTAATCCAATCGGATGGCAATCCGATCGGATGGCCATTCGATTGGATTGACATCTGTTTGGTAAGGATGTGTTTGTGTATGATGGCTTTGAAGTTTTTGTTGTAGCATTTTGAAAACAGAGAAGTATCTCTACCTTTCAGGTCGATTGATCGAACGGTCGTTCGATAGGATAGCGATCCGATGGGCAGGACACTTAGTGAGAACAAGTTCACAGCATGATTGTTACTCGATCGGATAGCAATCCGATCGGGTGGCAATCCGTTAGTTACTGAGGATCCTTGAAAATTGTGAAAATGGTGAAGTGTCGAAGTTCCAAATGTCACATGGTCGGGTGGTCGTTCGATCGGATGACAATCCGATCGGACGGTAATCCGTTCGACGTTCAGATCTTTGAAAAATTGAAATAAAAGATTAAGTGTTGAGGCTAAGTGCAGTCCGATCGGATTGCGGTTCGATCGGATGGCAATCCGATCGGACGACAATCCGTCCCGCGACCTGATCGTGTTGCTAACTTGAAGATTTGTTAAGTTTTGCGGTTTGCTCGAGACGATATGACAACGTGCTAAACAACAGAAACCCTATCAAGACTCAAGTTATCCGATCGAACAGGAACCACCCTAGTCCGATCAGTTAACTGTTCGAGACGGTTGTTCTTGTTTAACCCGAAATCAGTTGTCTCTTAGATAGAATTCAGATCTTGAACCAATACATCACTTAGAAGGAGTAGAAGTTCAGAACGAGCTCCGATTCTATCGGTCTTGAGTGCATTGAGTGTAAAAGAGTTGAAAGAAAGTTTGAAAACCACCTTTCAATCCTTTTAACCATGAATATGTGTAGATCTATGCGAAAACATTGTTTAATCATGTGGAAATCCTTCAGATCTAAGTTGTTCTTGGTGAAATGAAGTCAAATCTTGAAGTTCATAAGAACTCCATGATGACATCATCCTAGAACACCTCAAATCCACTGATTTCACGGTTAAAAGTTAAGATTCAAAGGTGAAAAAGATGAAGGAGTGCGTGTAGATCGTAGAAGTACAAGATTTAGGTTAAAAACTTACAAGAATCGCGAGAAATCGAGAGAAAATAGGCCTTGAGCGAGCTGGTCGAGTGGGGGAACTGTCACATCACAAGTGATGTGACAGGAGGGTATTTATAGGGTTTCCAAAATAGGAAAGTGCACAAGGGTCGGATTGGTCACTGATCGGATGGCGACTTGATCGGATGGCAATCCGATCGGATGGCCACTCTACCGGTTGGCCACTCGATCCAGGTGTCCGGCATGTTGAGTTTCGTCGTTTCGATTCGCGTGTTGAGTGTTGCAATGCGTTTTGAGCGAGCAACACGATAGATTAATAATAGGCACACAGATACTATATCTAACATACAATCATCGTAAATAACTTGCGTTTAATGTTTGCGATTAGAGTTGCGATTGCGTTTCGATTGTTCACCACAAACATAATGTAGGATCATGAAGACGATCGAAACGAGTCTATCAGAAGAATTCTCGGTCTAATCAGAGGCGGAATTCATTGATTAGACTTTGTAACAGCTTGATTCACACTTAGTTATCTTGATTTATTTATATAACACGTTTACAGATCAAATGACACATCGGCAGCACTTCGGTACCGGAAACATGAACGCTACAAATGACATGACAACATGGGTATTTATAGTGGTGGGTATTTCGCACGGAATACCATCTTGCTATTTCGTGCGAAATAGCTAATGGGTATTTCGTACGAAATAGCTCTTTGCTATTTCGTGCGAAATAGCTCAATCACACCCAAACCCTAAATTCCTCGTACAACGTGCCCTGATCTAACAATACTATTACAAGACTCGATACAAGACGAAGTCGACAGACGTATGCACCAACAGACTCCCCCTCGGATGTTGACGAAGTCTTCGGTGTCGAGTCTTCACAGTCTTCAGCCTTTATCAGTCTTCGGGCCTTTTCAGAATTATCTGACAGTGTAAGCACCCTTCATCTATAATACTTCTGAATCTCAATCTATCTCTTCACATTCTCTTGATCAGATTCAGGATCAAACACTGGCTCTTGTGACTTCTTTTTGCTAACTGACTCCCCCTTAAGTTGTGCTGGGATCGCAGTCTGGCTTTCACAAGTTCTAGAATCACAACCTGGCTCTCTCATAGCCATAACCTGCACATTCTCTACCTCAAAGTAAATTTCACAAATTTAAAATTTGACAAATTTAAATTTTCTGCTTACCACTTGTATAAATATATTCAAAACATCATCTTGTAATAATATGACATTTTACAAATTCTCTTAACCACTTGTATATGACACATTCAAATTTTGTTTCAACTGAATGAACCAATTAATCATTTCAAAAACATTTTTCCAACCCAGTTGTCATCATGTTTAGCACTCGGAATTTTGAAAATCAGCTTTTCAACATCAGTTATCAAAAATCTTTTTGAATTTTTTCAAAATTTTATGCTAAAACATTCCGAAAATCTTTTTGGATTTTTGATTTTAAAGAAATGCAGTAAAGAAATATTTACAGACAATAATTTTTGTGAGTTTGTGAAAGAGGATCATATCAGTTTATGAGACAAATCACCAACACCGTTAAGCTTTAAACATTTTAATTTCTAAACGATTCACTTAGATTGTCAGTATACTGATCCACTTTAAATTTTCACACAAAGTTCAACTGTTTCGAGATACGAAATTAATGTTTTAGAGACTTAAACTTATTCGCGTATCCCACCTCAGAATATACTCCCGTATCCAGATCCCAATATTCAGTCTTACAGGTGAGTATACCTGGATGATATCTGTAAAGGGTTAAATGCGAGGGCCATGAGAGCTCAGGCTATTGCTTCCGCAAAATCAAAGAGATGATGGCTTCGACTTTAGGTGTATTCCCTTTAGAGAATCTTTTCTTCAACAGCACATGATTAGCATTTTGCAATGTTTCATCATTTTTTATGCTGAGGGGGGTGCTATATTTCAAGCAAGCGAAAAGTATTATACGGGGACTAGGCCATTGCTTCCGCAAAATCAGAAGTCCCGGGATAATACCCCATATATCACTAAGCATAAAGACCTAGTATCTCAGAAAGAGGGGTCTTTCAAACAAGATTTCGGGGGTTACCCATATATCCGAGATATGTTCCCCACGAAATAAGCAAGTTTGAAATTTAGGTTTTTATCTCGAACACAATCTACTAAATGTGCAAAAACCTACTGGCACATCATCAGTGAGACCGTTTATCACATTTTAACTTTCCAATTCTTTAGAATGCTGTGATAATCCATTGATGTACTATCATTTCCTCTTTTATACCACAAAACTCATTTTCGATTTTATCATGTTTTTGGTTTTTTCAAATTTTCAAATGTTTTTGGATTTTCTGAAATTTCTTACTCCCCCTAAAATTCAAAATCATTTAAAGGAAATTCGAAAACAAACAATACAAGATAAAGTGACAACTGATATCAAATCGCCATTCACTCGGCATAAACAATCAAAACTCCCCCTGACAACAAACTATTTTCCCATTATGATTTCAAAACACTTAAGTTTGTTTTAATCAAATGGTTTTTCCAGAAAATTAGTTTTGTTGATTTTACCACTTGTAAGATCGGGGTTATCATCACTTTGTTTTCCAAACATTTTGTATGAAAGATAAATCAAGTTCAACTTAATGACCTTGATCAACCAATTGTAAGTGAAAACCTTCTTCAACCACTTGTAGGTTCACTTATCAACCAAAACCACTTGTAAAATTGACATATAACAATTTTCAAGAAAAACTACCACTTGTAGGTTTACCAATCAAACATTTTCAAGAATGATGCCTATTCCTGCTCCACGATTACCAACTTGGGAGCTCCGGCAAGTCAGAATTTTAGTTTGAAAATCCTGTCACCCAAGCCTGACCAGCCTTGGGTGATTCTGACTCACATCTATCCCACCATCTTTTTGATTTGTAAAATTCTTTCACGTCCTTTACCTTCCTGTCAACCATCTTCCCAAAGATATGTTTGACTTTCCCATTGAAAGCCTTTTCAGTATCAAATTCTCCTTTATTAGCAAAGAATTGATCTGAAATCTCAATCTTTCCAACTTTCAACTTTAAATTTTCCTTTGACAGTGGCAGAAAGTTTTCATCGTTCAACTCTGGAACGGAATTCTCATTCTTTTTCTCAACAAATAACTCCTCTGATTTTATGGAATCAGATTCATTGTCAGAACTACTCTCAGATTTTACAACCCATCTTTGTTTGTTCAAATTAACTTTTCTTTTGTAAAAACGTTTCGAACTTTCACCTTCTTTGAAAGTCGAATTTTCAAACACTTTAGATTTCTCAGTTGATTGTTTCTTTTCATCAACACATTTTTCTTTCAATTTTGAGTTAAAAGAAACTCCATGTTTTGTGTTGTTGAACTGTTGGCAATTCCAAGCAATATGTCCAACTTTTTGACATTTGAAACAGGTTCTTCTATCAACTCTTGGTGCAGATTTATTCAAATTCTTCTTTCTTTCAGCAAGAAATTCTTGATTTGACTGTCTCCAGAATGGTTTCTTCTGCTCTTCTTCAGAACTTCCTCCTGCAATAAATTTTGTTTTTGGTTTATAATTTTTCTCATTTTTATAATTTTCTAAAGAACTAAAACCAAGACCTTTCTTTTTGAAATTACTGTTATGGTTTGGTTTCTTTTGAAAACCATCACCAGAACTGTAACCCTTTTTCTTGTTCAATCTCTGTTGAACTCTTGAAGTGTACTTTTTAGATTTTTCAGTAAGATTTAAATCTTTTATTTCAGAAATATTAATATCTATTGGTTTGAAAACCTTTTTTATCATTTCTGGTTTAACACCTCTTATTGGAAATTCCTCATCAGAATATAATTTGTCTGAATCATTCAAAGTATATGCCACTTTGATTGGTTCGTCATTCAAATTAGATTTTGATAACAGGAATTCTTTATTGTAAACCCGTTTGACTGGTGAACTTGGACTCTTTTCTGATGAACTCGAACTTTCAGATTTAGACTCCGATTTTGACTCTTCATCCAAATCCAACACCTGATCGACCACTTTCTTTAATAACTCAGACTCATGATCAGTGTCAGAAGCTGTGAATGTGACATCAATGTTGTCTGGTAACTCATCAATGGTTTCAGACATTAACTTTATGTTGAGTGCCTTATTTAATCGTTCCTCATTTGGCTTTCTGGGAGAATAACTTTCATAGATCGGGGATGGACACTTGTTATACTTGACACTCTGTTTCTTACCAGTATCCATATCTTCTGTCTTTTTATCTTGAAACACTTCAAGACCTGCAACAGTAGGATAAACTCGATCAATCAAATAATCACAAGTTGTATAACTCAACAGCAAATGTTTGATTCTTTCGCTTTCTATCTTTTCAAGTTCTAAATCATGCTTCAGCTTTGCACAGTCTTCAATATACTCATTGATGATCTTCTGCTTTGTCATTAATGTCGAACTTATCATTGTCATAGCAGCATCAACTTCTAAATTTGTCTTTTCCAGACCATCAACTGTTCTGTTCAACACATCATATGATTCCTTCACGTACTTCACATCAAACAACAGTTTTTCTTTTAATTCTTCCAAGTCAAGAATCGTCTTGTCTTTTTCTTCACAATCTTTACATAATTCTAAGCATTTTGGACAAGGTTTTATGACCTCAACTATCTTTTCAATCTCAACAACCTTCTCAACTTCAACGATTTTCTCAACTTCGATGATTTTCTCAACTTCAACAACTTTTTCAACTATTTTTTCGATTTCAACAATTTTCTCCACTATCTTTTCAACAATATCCGGTTCTCCATTGAATTCTAACTCTTTTTCCCATCCTTCAACTTCGACCTTCTTTGTTAAACTTTCTTCAACTTCTACTTTCTCAGCTTCCAGTTTTATTTTTTCTTCAGCAATCCTTTTTGCTTCCAACTCTCTCTTCAATCTGTCAGCCTTCTTCTTATTCAGCATCTCAACCTTATCTGCAAAGAACAAATTAAAACTATCAGGATCCAAACCTTTTTTCTAGCTTTATTAATATATTCTTCTTCATCATCGGTATCTGCATCACTTCCTAAATTTGGAAAAATCGGTATTCTTTTCGGACTAGATTTGACTTTTACTTGTTCCAGAATTCTAGCAATAAGACTTGAACCGGGTGGAATGTATTTGTCCCAGCTGAAACCTTCTGCAACCTTTTCATCATCTTAATTAACAAGAAAAGCTTTCTTCTTCTCAATTTCAATGGCACGGGATGATGATGGTTGTTGAGCAAGCTGATGAAAAATTGACTTTTGATAATAATCATTCTTTCCATCTTGTCTTCCAGTTGCTTCTTTATTTTTACACTCTCGTTTAAAATGTCCCTTTTCTTTGCAACGAAAACATGTAACTTTTGATTTGTCAAACCCTATTGGAGATGCACCCATTTCTCGAAACTCATCTCTCCCGGTAATTTGTTGGAATTTTTCTGCTCTTCTAACAACACTGGCCAAACACCACTTTACATCCATCAACTCAAGTTCCTCAGCATCAATTTGGTCATAATCCTCTTTGGTGAGCATCGGATTTCCAATTTTTCCAGCAACTAAACTTTCATACGATTCTAACATACCAACAAGTGATGCCATGTGTTGCTTAGCTATTTCTGGAGAAAGATTTTGACCATTTTGAATGTTCAAAGTAACATTGCATTGCAAATTTGTTGGATTCTGTCGTTGAGGACTTGGTGTTGTATAATTTGGATCAAAGCTTGAATATGAAGACGAATGTCCACCACTCTGAGTTACAATACTACCTTTTGTTCCAGAAGAACTATCAGTACTGAAAGCAGTCTGAATCTTTGAACTCGGAGTAGTTTCAAATTTATTTCCTCTATGGTATAAACTGACATCTTGTTGCGCATTTGGATTACTCATAATAGCTTTTTTTCTGAATATCCAACTCATGTTCTTCAATCTTTTGAATGAAATTCGCCAAATTCATACTTTCATATTTTCTCATATGTTTTAAGATCAGCAAATATGTTCCCCATTTATTCTGTGGTAACGCATCGGCTAACTTATCAACCCATTCATCGTCGTCTTTCTTTATTTCCAATCTTCCCATTTCCAGAACCAGATGACAACATCTATCAATTGTCATTTTTGTTGTTTCACCTTCAAAAGCTACAAACATATCAAATGATTTCTTTAGTAAAGCCTTTTTGTTCTTGATCATATCTGCACTTCCTTTAAACTTTTGAATTAACGCCGTCCATATTGATCTAGCAGTACCCTCATGTTGGAGCAAAACAAAGATATCTTCTTTAACCGCTTGTTGGAGAATACTAATCATCATTTTTTCACTCGTATATTTCAATTTTTCACCATCTGAGTAAACACTAATGTCACACCCCAATATTTCCACGTATTACCGGTGGGCCCTGTGGGGAGTATCGTGACGTAGTTGATATCATCATAGTCAAACAACACAAATTTAAATGCACAGCGGAAGCAAAAGATAGATTCATTTCAACTGAATAAATTGTAATATTAAGTATCACAAAATAGTTGAAACAGATCCACAGGCGGATCAAAATAAAAAGGAAACATTGTTCAACAATTTTATGACATCCAAGCTTGCGAGACTTATTATGGATGCTAGGAGAAAGCCAGCCTATTTCGAGTAGTACCTGCACTTAACCTTTTGGGGAAAATACGTCAGTTTACACTGGTAAATACAATTAACTGACTCATTTTGAAAAGGTTTAATAAAATTGATTTGAATGCACATGGCACAAAACTTTTTATAACTTGGGATAATTATTTATATATAATCTTGTAAAAGAATTACATGTTTCTTATGCGTTCAGTAGCCCGGGCTGAATACCGGGTTAAAGATTAAAAGACACACCACATGATATAGTCCCGCGACATGTTATTCCCGAAACCGGCGGTTATACCTTATTATTTATTTATGCACCGTCGAGTGTACGCCTACACTCCGTGCTTTGGTCGTGGCCATTTCGTAAAATGATGCCAAGGATATCCGGGACATGGTCATTAACCCCCCAAAGGCTTTAAGCAAACAAAACAATTTAAACGGGTCATTTCAATGAATTAACCTCCATACGACTAAAGATTCAATGCCCGACCAAGCGGTATTTTATATACCATACCCCAAGCCCGTATAGGGAAAATAAGTTAAAAGTATTTAACTTTGCAAGTAATAATCACAAATAGCAAGTTCACGTAGCTTTTACCGGGCCTCCTATTCTGGAACGAAGGTTTATAATAACCTATTAGATTCCTAACGGGTCTTTAATTGAGCTTAAGCTTAGACCGGTTAGTTTTAAAGGAAGATTTTGTTCAAACGCATGAATAAGCGAAGACCGGAATAGAATGTGATTTAGACCCGACAAGTTTGAAGACTTGTATAATATGGGTAAACTAAACACATTCTGGATTTTGAGATTAAAATGATAAGGTTTGTCCCGCTTTGGTCAATTTATGCAAACTAGTTACATAAACCGAACCGAACGCGAAGAATGCGTAACGGGTAACCATAAGAGCCATATACAGGTTTCCTAAGTTAATATGCCTTAAATATGTTGTGACATCAGTAAGATATCTTCCATTATGCCAAAAACGCATTTAAACTCAAATTACGCCCCGTAGGGGTATTTTGGTCATTTAAAAGGTTATAAAAGAGTTTAAATAATAATCTGAGCTACAGGTCTGATATAATCAGTAAAAATACTCATTTTTATAAATCATAACAGTAGGGTACTGAATATACGTGAAATTTATCTATTATAACCAAACTATGCACCGTTTGGGCATTTTGGTAATTTCACCTAGCCTTTAAAGGTCAAATATGGAAATCTGAGTTTAAAACTTTAGCTTACTATTAAAGTATAAAAATATACTTAAAATATCAGTAGGTATCAAACCTTATATGTTTAAAATAGCTTTTATACATACTATGCGTTAAAATCGCTTAAAAATGCGATTTTAAGCCATTCCCGGGTTTTATAAGAAAGCTGATATTTTTATTATTCCAGAAAGCTTAAAATACTTTATTTATCATTTAGAATCAGTAGCAAAAGGTTTGGGGTCAAACGGATTTATGAAACTCATTTTATAGCCCAAAAGGGCAAAACCGACAATAACCGATTTAAGGCTACAACCCTATGTTATGCTCAGCCTAAAATTAATTAAGAATCTTCAAAAATCCCAAAATATTACATTACATCAGTGGGTAAGAATTTTGATGTCAAAAAGTGGGTTAAACTAGGCTATATGCTAATTACGCCGTTTAAATAACAAAAAGCTTTCTAATTACGCTATTGAGCATAACTCTTAATCTAGACCTCAAACTGATGTCAAATTTTAGGTGCAAGTTTATAAATCAGTAACTAAGGTTTCTACTCTTTTACATTTTCAAAAATCACGTTTTAAGGTCATATGGGCATAATAGTCAACATATAAGCATTTAACGGAAACATGCATATGAATCGGATAACTATTGAACCAAGTTGTATAATCACAGAGGGTTATACTATCATGTAACCTGGTCCAAATAAAGCTCTAAGGAATTTCTAAACTTTGCTCAAATGGGTCAGAACTGAAAGTCAAAGCAGAAGTCAAATTATGCGACTTTCGGTTCCGAACCGAGCCTAAACTGAAAATTGTCGGGTGGAACATGTTTAGACATGTTCTTACATTGATTACCAAGTTATATTAGTGATAAAACAGGTTGCATGGCTTCTACATTGTTAATTATGCATTAATTTGAAAATAAGCTTCCTGTTGGCTTTTTAAGATTAGCTTTGACCCGACAATTGACCTAGTTAGAGTGGGAATCAGAGGTTACCCTTTTAAGGGTTTATTACCCACATAATTACCAACCTATAGGTACTTTTAATTCGAGATTTGACTGAACAATTATTGATTAATCTCGAAGTCAAAACTTAATTAAGACGGTTTGAGTTTAAGCTAATTAACTAAGCTAAACTGAATTAGGAAGGGTTAAGGACACTTACAAGAGTCATAAGCACGACTAGGAATCTTAAGAAAGCTTGTTGCTGATCAGAGGAGCTCCAGAAATGAGTCTTGTGAACTTTGCAAATGAATGAGCACAAGAGTTGCAAACTTGGGAGTCTTATATAGTGGTTTAAATTCACCAAGATCATGCCAAATAACTCTACCAATGTTTCCAGATCAAGACAACTGTCCCTAGTGCATGAAAAACCAGTGGAGGAGTCCCTGGTATGTAAAAACAAGGTTTTATGGCGGTGCAACAGGCTGGACAGACACCTGCAGGTGTTTTCTATCGCTGTGCTGCTGACACGGGCCGCCTAAGCCCCTGGTGATACCTTACGCGGGCCGCCTGGCCTCCCATAACCAGCCAAACAAGTTTCGCTTAATTACATTTCAGCCCCTGGTCCTTTTAAACGTGGTTTTAAGTTCCAAATTTGCAGTTTTGACCCTCTAACCTGTCTTTTATGGGCTCCAAGACATATACAAACATCGTTAAGTCCTTGGTTAACTTTGTGATCACCCGTAAGGCCCTAGAATTCATCGTTGACGCTTTTAATCCCTCGTATACGAATTTTATCATAACTTTCTCATACGATAACGAAACTTGGTGAAATTTTTATCACATATTCTAGTGAGTATAATTTATCGTTACAAAGCTTCGGGTTTGCTAAAAGGTCACTCAGAGGTATACTTTAAACATGTTGACATATTTAACCCCTGTAGTTTGTAATCTTTCACTTTCTTTCACAATTAGCTTCGTGTGATCCATAATTCATTTTTTTAAGGGTATAAACGTCATGTAGGGTTATTTGTAAGATATATTTATCCATTGTTGACATTTTGAACCCTTTTATACACATACTTTCCTTGTTTGTGAACTTTAGTCCTTCATAGGTGATCTTTTATACGTTTAAGACTTATGACACGTGTCGATACATTATTGGACAAAAATTTACGAGGTGTTACATCCTCACCCCCTTAAAAGAAATCTCGACCTCTAGATTTACTGAAATAAATGAGGGTATTTTTCTTTCATTGTGGACTCTACATCCCACGTGTATTCGGGACCTCTGCGGGCATCCCATTTAACCTTTACAATAGGCACATGCTTCCTCCGAAGCTTCTTAACCTATCGATCCTCAATCGACAAAGGTTTTTCCACAAATTTCAAGCCCTCATCTATGTGCACATCTGTATGTGGTATGACTAGCGATTCATCTGCTAGGCATTTCTTCAGATTGCAGATGTGGAATACATTGTGAATACCACTGAGCTCGTCAGGTAGGTTTAACTTATAAGCCACTGATCCTACACATTCGATGATCTCGAATGGTCCTATATACCTTGGGCTTAACTTACCTTTCTTACCAAATCGCATCACCCCCTTCCAGGGTGATACTTTAAGCAAAACTTTATCGCCAACCTCGAACTTTAGAGGTTTTCGCCTTTTATCAGCATAACTTTTCTGCCTATCCCTGGCAGCTTTTAGGCGGTCACAAATTTGGACAATCTTGTCCGTCGTTTCAAGGACTATATCTGGTCCTGATAACTAAGCTTCTCCTACTTCTGCCCAACAAATCGGCGTTCTGCACTTTCTACCATATAATGCCTCAAAAGGCGCAGCCTTAATGCTTGTATGGTAGCTATTGTTATAGGAGAACTCGATCAATGGCAGGTGCTTATCCCAACTACCACCTAGATCAATTACACATGCACGTAGCATGTCTTCCAACGTTTGGATTGTACGCTCACTATGTCCGTCCGTCTGAGGATGGTAAGCTGTACTAAAATTCAAGTGCGTGCCCAAATATTGTTGGAAACTTTTCCAAAAATGCGATGTGTATCTGGTATCTCTATCCGAGATAATAGACACTGGTACGCCATGCAGAGATGCAATCTTATCTACGTACAATTGGGCTAACTTTTCGGAGCTATAAGTCTCCTTAATGGGTAGGAAATGTGCTGACTTAGTCAGTCTATCTACTATCACCCAAATAGTATCATTCCCTTTCTTTGTTTTTGGCAATTTGGTGATAAAATCCATTGTCACCATTTCCCATTTCCAGGTGGGAAGTTCAGGCTGTTATTGCAAACCTGACGGCTTCTTATTTTCAGCTTTGACTTGCGCACACATCAAACATTTAGCTACATAGGCAGCTATAGACTTCTTCAAGCCTATCCACCAAAAATTTGCTTTCAGATCCTGGTACATCTTGTCAGCTCCAGGATGAATGGAGTATTTAGAAATGCGGGCTTCCTGGAGGATAACATCCCGAAGTCCACCATAAACTGGAACCCATATTCGTCCATTTAACCTCAGAATTCCGTCCTTGCCATAAGATAACTGCTCTTCAGTTACTCCTAGCTTTTCATCAGGATAGTTAGCTTCTAGCACAGCTTCCTTCTGCACAGCCAACAACCTTTCATTCAAACTATTCTTTAATTCAATGCTCTTGGCATTGATTCTTATAGGCTTCACCCTTTCCTTTCGACTTAAGGCATCGGCTACTACATTCGCCTTGCTAGGATGGTATCTTATCTCACAATCATAATCATTTAAAGTTTCCATCCAATGTCGCTGCCTCATGTTTAAATCCTTTTGATTGAACAGATGTTGAAGGCTCTTGTGATCAGAATAGATCACACACTTGGTCCCATACAAGTAATGTCTCCACAGTTTTAGTGCAAATACAACGGCACCCAGCTCCAAGTCATGGGTGGTGTAATTCTTCTCGTGCACCTTTAACTGTCGTGAAGCATAGGCAATGACTTTGCCTTTCTGCATAAGCACACATCCCATACCGGTGTGTGATGCATCACAATATACCACAAATTCTTCGATTCCATCAGGAAATGTTAGTACAGGAGCATTGCTCAACTTCTGCTTCAAAATATCGAAAGATTCTTGCTGCTTAGGCCCCCAATCAAACTTGCTATTCTTGCGGGTGAGTAAAGTCAGGGGTGCTGCAATTCTTGAGAAGTTTTCAATAAATCGCCTGTAGTATCCTGCTAGCCCTAGAAAGTTATGAATCTCAGTGGGCGTCTTTGGCTCTTGCCAATTCATAACAGCTTCCACCTTAGCGGGATCCACTTGGATACCACGCTCACTAACCATATGTCCAAGGAATTGGACTTCTCGAAGCCAAAATTCACACTTCGAAAATTTGACGTAGAGTTTCTCATGATGTAGAAGTTTAAGAATACAGCGAAGATGTTTCTCATGGTCAGCTTGGTTCTTCGAGTAAAGGAGGATGTCGTCAATGAAGACGATGACAAATTTATCCAAGTAGGGCTTGCATACACGGTTCATGAGGTCCATGAATGCCGCTGGTGCATTGGTAAGCCCAAAGGGCATCACTAGGAACTCGTAGTACCATAACGAGTCCTAAATGCAGTCTTGTGCACATCTTCATCTCTAACTTTCAGTTGATGATAGCCTGACCTTAAGTCGATCTTAGAGAAGTAACTCGCCCCTTGCAATTGATCGAACAGATCGTCGATCTTGGGTAATGGATACATATTCTTGATAGTGACCTTATTAAGCTCACGATAATCGATGCATAGACGCATCGATCCATCCTTCTTTTTCACAAACAGGCTTGGCGCTCCCCATGGAGACGAACTAGGACAAATGAAACCTTTTTCCAATAGATCATCTAATTGCGTTCTCAGTTCCTTCATTTCTGTTGGTGCCAACCTGTAAGGTGCTCTCGCGACAGGTGCTGCTCCAGGGATGATGTCGATTCTGAATTCTACTTGTCTATCTGGTGGTAAACCAGGTAGTTCTTCAGAGAAAACTTCCGTGTATTCAGAAATGACGGGGATGTCTTCAATCTTAGGCTTCGGCTCATCAATAGTCACTTGTGCCATGTAAATGACACAACCCTTCTTCAAGCATCTAGATGCCTTGAGCATAGACACTTGCTCAGGCAATCCATACTGGGTGTCTCCCTGAATGGTGAGTGGCTCACCAGACGGAGTCTTGATCACCACTTGCTTCTTGTTGTAAACGATCTGGGCCTGGTTATGAGATAACCAGTCCATGCCTAAAACGATGTCGAAACCGACTAACTTCAAAGGAAGCAAGGATAGTGGAAAGGAGTGGTTCCTAATGGATATGAAACATCCATCTAATATGGTTGAGGCGGTTTCTAAGGTACCATCAGCTAATTCCACCTCATATTTCACACTTAGGGTTTTAACAGGTAAATTCAGTAACTTACAAAACTTATTATCTACAAATGATTTATCAGCTCCTGAACCAAATAGCACTCTCGCATAAACATCATTTATGAGAAAGGTACCTGTGATCACATTGTCATCCTGAACAGCTTCCTTTGCATCCATTCAGAAAACCCTTGCATTAGTCTTTTTCCCATCCTCAGTTTTCTTAGCGATCTTTGGGCAATTGGACTTGATGTGTCCTTTTTCATTGCAGTTGTAGCACGTAGCATCTTTGATTTTCTTACTGTCTAAGGTCTTGTGCTCAGAAGACTTGCAAATCCCACAAGCTCTCGGCTGTGACTGGGATTTCGACTCGAATCTGCACCTCCCAAAATGGTGCTTCCTACAGACTTTACACTTGGGCTTATCACCTGATTGTTGACCATCTTTCTTAGATCCAGAACTCTTTTTGTGATCATGGTTTCCCTTATGTCTCTTGTCTGAACGTCGTGAGTTGTCATCCTCACGCTTCCTCTTTTCAGCATCGGCGTTCCTTAGCGATCTCAGTCTGACCGCGTCCATAGTAAGAAACAATGATATATCAGCTGCATACCGAAAAGTAGCTGGTCGAGAGGCCTTCACACTCAACTTGATCTCTGGGGCTAAACCCCCAATGAAACGAGCTATTCTCTTGGGTTCCGATGTCACAAGATAAGGAACCAACCTTGACATAGTGTTGAAGCTCGTGAGGTAGGCTTGACAATCCAGGTTCTTCATAACCAAAGACAAGAAATCAGATTCAATCTTTTCAACCTCATGCTGAGGGCAGTAGTTTTCCTTGATCAACGTCACAAACTGCTCCCAGGACAGATTGTATAATGAGATTTTCCCTGTAGCTTGGATCAAAGATCTCCACCAAGCTAGTGCCTCACCTTTGAATGACTGAGATACAAACTTTACCACATCCTTATCAGCGCATCCACTGATATCAACCACGGTATCCATTTCATCTAACCAAGTCATGCAGTCGACAGCTCCTTTTTCCCCAGTGAAATCCCTGGGTTTGCACGAGACGAAGTACTTATATGTACAGGACTTACCAAACGGTTCCTGTTTAAGCTCGATCTTCCTTGATGGAACGCTTTGCTGATTGGAGGAGTGATGATCGTCATCATCTTTCTTTGGCTTATCTAGTTTAGAGGGTGGCTTACTATGAGCCTCAGAGTGAGTTTTAGGCTTAGAATGGGTTGCTGTTTGGGTCCTGCTTCGAGTACTACTCAATTCACTATACTGCCTATCTATGGCTTTGGTAACAGCATTGCTAATTAATGCTTGGAGCTCTGCACCAGTTACATTGATCCTGGTGGCGTCATGATTCTCCTTTGGCCGACTGTTGACCTCTTCAGACTCAGCCATGTAGTTGGATTGCTACATAAGATGATGACAATGATTCATTTAGGGAATTATAATAGGTTTGTCATCTTGATAGGTTATTAACCATGGTAATTAAAGAACCATATTGGTTAAGTAATTTCATTCGGGACTTTTCATTAGTAGCCCTTAGTTCTAGAATAAAATATAATAATGGCACAACAGGCCTAGTCATATGGACATTTCTAAATTATAGGTCAAGATCTTATAGGATCTAGTTATTAAGGTTTGAATCAAGGTTCATTACCTTTCTTAACAGGGAGTTTATAAGCTACGACTGTCTTTTGTCTTATATGACAAAAATTATGGCCCGTAGGCATTACATCATAATTGGATGTTTAAATAATAAATAAAGAATTGGGATAATTCAACATAAGGGTGAGATGTGTGATTTTGCGGATCTCATTAGCCAAGAATGTTAACATGTTTGCAGATGTTAACAGAGATTTGAATCTTTTTAAACAGGTTTTACCATATTGGCCAGGTCTTATAATAACATACAAGCTAGGTTTTACCTTTTAAGATTCTTTTTAATATTCAACGCAGAACAATCCTAAATTGAGATATTAATAAGGATCTGAATCTAATTGGGGAACTACCGTCTTTGCCCTGTCTTAAAATGACACAAAGGCTAGGTCTTGTCCCTTTAGATTTTATCATTTCATTATAATGATTGATCTTATAAAAGAAATGTTATTATTTATTTCATATTTTATGTTTATGCATGTAAAAATGAAAATTTAATTTCAACCATTCCACAACAAAGTTTTTTAAACGAGTACATGCTTGCCCTAAACGGGACTTCTAATGAAATAACATTCCCACGCAGGGGCTTAAACAAATACAACATACCAACGCAGGGGTTTAACAGAAGAAACATGCCCACGCAGGGGCGGAATACAGAAAAACATGCCCACGCAGGGGCTTGCTTTGAAAATAAGGAAATACAACAAACAAACAAAGGATTCAATGGTCCTTCTTGCCTTTCCCTTTTATTAGGCTTGCCAACCCCTTAAAGAATCCCCGGTTGCTTCTTCGGTCCTCACGGACTTCCCTTTCCACTTGGCTCAATCTTTGGAGAATTTCCTCCTGTTCTGGCGGGGAAAACCGTGGTATCTGCGGCTGCGGCTACGGTTGCGGCTGATGTGGAGGTCGAAGAGGCGGCTGTTGTTGGTATCCATAAGCTGGGTATCCAACTCCCCAGGGAGCTCCGTAAGGCCCCTCGGGGTTGAGAGCATTGTAGTTCCATGCTGCCAGATATGGGTCGACCTCAGCATAATTGAAGCTGGTTTGAGCCGGCTGCTCAAAGGGATTATACGCTGCTGAGCCAGCGTATGTAGGAATTGTGTTGTCAAAGCCCAACGGTGGTGGCACGACAGGTGTAGAGTTCACTTCCAGGATGGGGTTTGAAGGTCCCCCCATCTGCTGGTCTTCTTGGAGTGGCGGGTAGTAGCAGCCACTCGATGGTTGAGGGGTGCTGATACGCACTCCTCCTCGCATGGACATCCGTGCGTTCAATCTCCTTCGCCTCGGTGGCTCAGGAGGCTGTTGCTGAGGTGGTGGTGGTGGCGGGGTAACTGCCACGAATCGTGAATCCTCGGAAGGATCCTGCTGCTGCTGCTGATGAGGCGATGAATGGTGAGAGGGTGTAAAATACCATTCTAACTGGTTGAACCTCACTTGGTAGCTGTCTGGACCACGGTAAGGTGATCCATGAAAAGATGACCCATCAGAAATTTCTATGGGATGTGTGGGGGTACCGGTCGGTGGTTCGGTAGGGTCGGTATCCTCATCCATATCCATGGCGTGATCTCCAGAAAAGTGATCTTCAGGTCCCAATGGGTTAACATCCACTGGTTCTTCGAGGTAGTTTGCCGGGTTGAACCGACTTCGGAAGATAAGTGACGGGTTATCAAAGGAGTGACGAGAGTTGGACCTCTGGAGAGGGATAAATGAAGGTTGTGGGTTTTCGGGCTCATTTTCTGATTGGGGTCCAAAAGAGTGAAGATAAGACGGCGACGAGCTTAACGAGATGGACCGCCTCGCTGGCTGCAGATGTGTCCTCCAGTCCCCCTGGGGACTTGTACGCATGTTGATGGGTGAGGTTCGCCTTTGGGATGGCCTGGCCTCATGGTCGTGGCCTGCTACTGGTCCCTTTCCTTTTCCCCTAAAGAATCTTGTCGGCATGTTTAAACCTGTCAACATAAACAAAGATAATAACAAGGAAAATATATAAAAGGCAAAAAAATAAAACAAAAATCAGGATTTGTCCTATGTTCTTTGTCTAGACTCGAAATTTTGAGGAATGCGCAATTGTGTAACTGAGATTAAACACAAAAGGCTAGTGTTTAATTCACTCAGTGTTGGCTCTGATACCAACCTGTCACACCCCAATATTTCCACGTATTACCAGTGGGCCCGGTGGGGAGTATCGTGACGTAGTTGATATCATCATAGTCAAACAACGAAAATTTAAATGCACAGCAGAAGCAAAAGATAGATTCATTTCAACTGAATAAATTGTAATATTAAGTATCACAAAATAGTTGAAACAGATCCATAGGCGGATCAAAATAAAAAGGAAACATTGTTCAACAGTTTTATGACATCCAAGCTTGCGAGACTTATTGTGGATGCTAGGAGAAAGCCAGCCTATTTCGAGTAGTACCTGCACTTAACCTTTTTGGGAAAATACGTCAGTTTACACTGGTAAATACAATTAACTGACTCATTTTGAAAATGTTTAATAAAATTGATTTTAATGCACGTGGCATAAAACTTTTTATAACTTGGGATAATTATTTATATATAATCTTGTAAAAGAATTACATGTTTCTTATGCGTTCAGTAGCCCGGGCTGAATACCGGGTTAAAAATTAAAAGACACACCACATGATATAGTCCCGCGACAGGTTATTCCCGAAACCGGCGGTTATACCTTATTATTTATTTATGCACTGTCGAGTGTACGCCTACACTCCGTGCTTTGGTCGTGGCCATTTCGTAGAATGATGCCAAGGATATCCGGGACATGGTCATTAACCCCCCAAAGGCTTTAAGCAAACAAAACAATTTAAACGGGTCATTTCAATGAATTAACCTCCATACGACTAAAGATTCAATGCCCGACCAAGCGGTATTTTATATACCATACCCCAAGCCCGTATAGGGAAAATAAGTTAAAAGTATTTACCTTTGCAAGTAATAATCACAAATAGCAAGTTCACGTAGCTTTTACCGGGCCTCCTATTCTGGAACGAAGGTTTATAATAACCTATTAGATTCCTAACGGGTCTTTAATTGAGCTTAAGCTTAGACCGGTTAGTTTTAAAGGAAGATTCTGTTCAAACGCATGAATAAGCGAAAACCGGAATAGAATGTGATTTAGACCCGACAAGTTTGAAGACTTGTATAATATGGGTAAACTAAACACATTCTGGATTTTGAGATTAAAATGATAAGGTTTGTCCCGCTTTGGTCAATTTATGCAAACTAGTTACATAAACCGAACCGAACGCGAAGAATGCGTAACGGGTAACCATAAGAGCCATATACAGGTTTCCTAAGTTAATATGCCTTAAATATGTTGTGACATCAGTAAGATATCTTCCATTATGCCAAAAACGCATTTAAACTCAAATTACGCCCCGTAGGGGTATTTTGGTCATTTAAAAGGTTATAAAAGAGTTTAAATAATAATCTGAGCTACAGGTCTGATATAATCAGTAAAAATACTCATTTTTATAAATCATAACAGTAGGGTACTGAATATACGTGAAATTTATCTATTATAACCAAACTATACACCGTAGGGGCATTTTGGTAATTTCGCCTAGCCTTTAAAGGTCAAATCTGGAAATCTGAGTTTAAAACTTTAGCTTACTATTAAAGTATAAAAATATACTTAAAATATCAGTAGGTATCAAACCTTATATGTTTAAAATAGCTTTTATACATACTATGCGTTAAAATCGCTTAAAAAGGCGATTTTAAGCCATTCCCGGGTTTTATAAGAAAGCTGATATTTTTATTATTCCAGAAAGCTTAAAATACTTTATTTATCATTTAGAATCAGCAGCAAAAGGTTTGGGGTCAAACGGATTTATGAAACTCATTTTATAGCCCAAAAGGGCAAAACCGACAATAACCGATTTAAGGCTACAACCCTATGTTATGCTCAGCCTAAAATTAATTAAAAATCTTCAAAAATCCTAAAATATTACATTACATCAGTGGGTAAGAATTTTTATGTCAAAAAGTGGGTTAAACTAGGCTATATGCTAATTACGCCGTTTAATTAACAAAAAGCTTTCTAATTACGCTATTGAGCATAACTCTTAATCTAGACCTCAAACTGATGTCAAATTTTAGGTGCAAGTTTATAAATCAGAAACTAAGGTTTCTACTCTTTTACATTTTCAAAAATCACGTTTTAAGGTCATATGGGCATAATAGTCAACATATAAGCATTTAACGGAAACATGCATATGAATCGGATAACTATTGAACCAAGTTGTATAATCACAGAGGGTTATACTATCATGTAACCTGGTCCAAATAAATCTCTAAGGCATTTCTAAACTTTGCTCAAATGGGTCAGAACTGAAAGTCAAAGCAGAAGTCAAATTATGCGACTTTCGGTTCCGAACCGAGCCTAAACTGAAAATTGTCGGGTGGAACATGTTTAGACATGTTCTTACATTGATTACCAAGTTATATTAGTGATAAAACAGGTTGCATGGCTTCTACATTGTTAATTATGCATTAATTTGAAAATAAGCTTCCTGTTGACTTTTTAAGATTAGCTTTGACCTGACAATTGACCTAGTTAGAGTGGGAATCAGAGGTTACCCTTTTAAGGGTTTATTGCCCACATAATTACCAACCTATAGGTACTTTTAATTCGAGATTTGACTGAACAATTATTGATTAATCTCGAAGTCAAACCTTAATTACGACGGTTTGACTTTAAGCTAATTAACTCAGCTAAACTGAATTAGGAAGGGTTAAGGACACTTACAAGAGTCCTAAGCACGACTAGGAATATTAAGAAAGCTTGTTGCTGATCAGAGGAGCTCCAGAAATGAGTCTTGTGAACTTTGCAAATGAATGAGCAGAAGAGTTGCAAACTTGGGAGTCTTATATAGTGGTTTAAATTCACCAAGATCATGCCAAATAACTCTACCAATGTTTCCAAATCAAGACAACTGTCCCTAGTGCATGAAAAACCAGTGGAGGAGTCCCTGGTATGTAAAAACAAGGTTTTAAGGCGGTGCAACAGGCTGGACAGACACCTGCAGGTGTTTTCTGTCGCTGTGCTGCTGACACGGGCCGTGTAAGCCCCTGGTGATACCTTACGCGGGCCGCCTGGCCTCCCATAACCAGCCAAACAAGTTTCGCTTAATTACATTTCAGCCGCTGGTCCTTTTAAACGTGGTTTTAAGTTCCAAATTTGCAGTTTTGACCCTCTAACCTATCTTTTAAGGGCTTCAAGACATATACAAACATCGTTAAGTCCTTGGTTAACTTTGTGATCACCCGTAAGGCCCTAGAATTCATCGTTGACACTTTTAACCCCTCGTATACGAATTTTATCATAACTTTCTCATACGATAATGAAACTTGGTGAAATTTTTATCACATATTCTAGTGAGTATAATTTATCGTTACAAAGCTTCGAACCTCTATAAGCGACATAAAAGCGAAACCTATTCACGAGCAGTTTTAGGTCACTTTTAGTCCCTATTTTGATATGAAACTTTCAAGGGTTTGTTATTATCCACTAATACACATTTTGTGAAAAATTTGGCCGTTTTTAACCGTGGAAACTTGTTCAGATTGAAAAAGAAGGTGTAGAAGACAGAAAACAGATCCAATTGAGCTAAACTCTTCCTCCTGAGCTCTGATACCACTTGTAGGATCGTTGTTGAACCCGAATGAGTCAATCAGAAGAGTTGTGAATCCGATTCAAAGGCGGAAACAATGAAACGGATGCTCAAACTAATTATAATGCTTCTTTGATTGATTTAACAACGTTTACAACCTGAAAGCAATCTGGCAGCACTTCGTTACAAGTTTCGAAAACGTTACCAAATGAACAACATGTGCACTATATATAGTGGAGACAGATTCGCTTATATGGACGTCCATATGAGCGGACCTATTAGCTTATGGTTCGCTTTTATGGACAATGTCCATATAAGCGGACCTACTTGCTAATCCACCAACTTTCGTTTTTCGAACCTCGTGCACTGGATATCCTATCCTATTCTATTCTATTATATGATACAAGACGAAGTCAATAGACGTAATGCACTAATAGGTTTGCTAAAAGGTCACTCAGAGGTATACTTTAAACATGTTGACATATTTAACCCCTGTAGTTTGTAATCTTTCACTTTCTTTCACAATTAGCTTCGTGTGATCCATAATTCATTCGTTTAAGGGTATAAACGTCGTGTAGGGCTATTTGTAAGATATATTTATCCATTGTTGACATTTTAACCCTTTTATACACATACTTTCCTTGTTTGTGAACTTTAGTCCTTCATAGGTGATCTTTTATACGTTTAAGACTTATGACACGTGTCGATACATTATTGGACATAAATTTACGAGGTGTTACAACTAAACGCTTTTTCAAGCCCACGTTCATTTTTCGGTTTCACGTAATCTACCTCTAACGAACACCATGCGTCAAACTTATAAGCTTGCACCCAGTTTTCAAATCGATTTTGCCATCCTCTAAAATCCTCAATGTACATAAGCTTCAGCGGTTTCTGGTAAGTTCCCATCTCATTCTCACTGTAAACTGGAGCAACTGGTGTCGCAAACGCATTATAAAATTCCTCTTCCATGTTTCGAAAACCTGTTTCACAAATTTACAAAGTACAAACAACAATGAGATTTCACACGAAATGAGAATTCAAACGAAACAATTTGATGCGAAATAGCTTCTTCAAACGAAATCAACTTTGGTGCGAAATATCCTTTTCAAACGAAATGGTTCACACGAAATGAGATGCTTTCGTACGAAATAGGTGATTTCGTACGAAATAGGTGATTTCGTACGAAATAACAAGAACTGAGGCTATTTCGTGCGAAATGAAGATTCCAAGGTGTATTTCGTGCGAAATAAGGATCGGATTCAAACGAAATAGGCTATTTCGTGCGAAATGCTGCTGATGTCATCATTCGATCAGTTTTCAAGCGAAATGAACAAAATTAACAAGTTTTAGATCGATTTTATGTCCAATTCTTTCAAGCATCAGTTAAAATAGTGTTTCGCTTATAATGAGTAAAACTCAGGTCATTTTGACCATTAAATCTTGTTTAATTTGAAAAAGAAGGTGTAGAAGTCAGAAATTTCAGCTGAAATGGTAAGAACTTTTCCTCCTGAGCTCTGATACCACTTGTAGGATCGTGAAGACGATCGAAACGAGTCTATCAGAAGAGTTCTCGGTCTAATCAGAGGCGGAATTCATTGATTAGACTTTGTAACAGCTTGATTCACACTTAATTGTCTTGATTTATTGATATAACACATTTACAGATCAAATGACACGTCGGCAGCACTTCGGTACCGGAAACATGAACGTTACAAATGACATGACAACATGGGTATTTATAGTGGTGGGTATTTTTCACGGAATACCATCTTGCTATTTCGTGCGAAATAGCTAATGGGTATTTCGTGCGAAATAGCTAATGTGTATTTCGTACGAAATAGCTCTTTGCTATTTCGTGCGAAATAGCTCAATCACACCCAAACCCTAAATTCCTCGTACAACGTGCCCTGATCTAACAATACTATTACAAGACTCGATACAAGACGAAGTCGACAGACGTATGCACCAACACATAAGCATAAATAAACATGCACAAGTAACACATAAATAGCACACACACGTAAAACAATATCCAGAACACATAATTCGAGTTGTGAATGCGATTGTGATGCGATAAGCGATAAAACATGCGATAAAACCTTGATTATTCACAGATACTCCGCATAATACAACTAAAGCAAACAAAATAAAGATTCGATTACAAGTTAGAGAGTCAAATCAGTAATTAAGCAAGGAGTGACAGATCACAATTTGCAATTTTCCTTCCTTTGACTTCAATCTTGACTTTGACTTTGACTTTCGAAGCATGGGGTGTTACAGCCTCCCTTACTTAAGGGAATTTCGTCCCGAAATTAGGCTTTAGCCGTAACAAACAACTGCAGGTACTTCGCCTTCATGTCGCTTTCGAGTTCCCAGGTGAACTCTGCGCCTCGTTTGCCTTCCTAGCGGACCTTCACAATGGGAATGCGTGAGTGCCTGAGCTTCTTTGTTTCTCGGTCCATGATCTCGACAGGCTTCTCCACGAAGTGTAATGTTTCGTCCACTTGTAGATCCTCCAGTGGAACTTGTAAATCATGCTCAGCCAGACACTTTCTGAGGTTCGAAACATGGAAAGTCGGGTGGACGTTGCTAAGTTCCTCCGGTAGTTCGAGTCTGTAGGCCACATTGCCGATCCTTTCCAGAATCTTAAAGGGTCCCACATATCAAGGCGCGAGTTTCCCTTTCTTGCCGAATCGGACCACACCCTTCCAAGGTGATACCTTTAGGAGTACGTGGTCGCCAACGTCGAATTCAAGGGGTTTGCGTCGTCTATCAGCGTAACTTTTCTGACAACTCTGAGCTTTCAGTAGATTGTCTTGAATTTGGAGGATTTTATCAGTCGTTTCTTGCAACAGCTCAGGACCGGTTATTTGCGAGTCTCCGATCTCGTGCCATACAATAGGCGATCGACATTTCCTTCCGTATAATGCCTCAAACGGTGCCATTTGAATTTTGGAATGATAACTGTTATTGTACGAGAATTCGGCTAAAGGTAAGTATGCGTCCCAATTACCACTGAAATCTATGACACACGAACGGAGCATGTCTTCAAGGGTACGAATCGTTCTTTCAGTCTGACCGCAGGTTTGGGGATGGAAAGCAGTACTTAGGTTAAGAGTAGTATCGAGAGCAGATTGAAACGTTTCCCAAAGACGCGAGGTAAACTGACCATCACGGTCAGAGATGATGTCGCGAGGCGTCCCATGCCGACATATGATCTCATTGGTGTAGATTCGGGCTAATTTTTCTACCTTGTAGTCTTCTCGTATCGGCAGAAAATGTGTGGATTTAGTCAAGCGGTCAACGACAACCCAGATGTTGTCGTGACTTGATGGTGTGCGCGGAAGTTTCGTTATGAAGTCCATAGCTATACTCTTCCATTTCCACATGGGGATCTCGGGTTGGACGAGTAAGCCAGAGGGTCTTTGGTGCTCGGCTTTGACTTTCGAGAAAATCAGGCACTTCGAAACATAGAGAGCGATATCTTTCTTCATGCCCTGCCACCAGTATTTGTAGCGAAGGTCCTGGTACATTTTATCGGCACCGGGATGAATAGAATATCGAGACTTGTGGGCTTCGTCCATCAGAATCTGTTGTAAGTCGGTCCGCTTAGGGATCCAAATTCGGTCCAGATAATGGAATATCCCATTCGATTTATTCACTAGCTGGGCTCCATCATTGAGAATCCTTTCCTTCTTTAAAGTGCGTTCAGTGAAACAAGCATGTTGGGCTTCGCGGATGAGAGTTTCGAGATGATGTTGGGCTTAGATATTACGAACGCTATGTAAATAGCTTCATCTGCTGAGGGAGTCAGCAACGACATTTGCTTTGCTAGGATGATAATGAATCTCACAGTCGTAATCGTTGAGAAGTTCCACCCATCGGCGTTGACGCATATTCAGTTCTTTTTTGCTGAAGATGTGTTGTAGGCTCCTATGGTCGGTGAAGACCGTACACTTGGTACCATAAAGGTAGTATCGCCAAATCTTCAACACAAAAACAACTGCGCCTAGCTCGAGGTCGTGGGTTGTATAGTTCTTCTCATGGATCTTGAGCTGACGAGATGCGTAGGCGATAACCTTGTCTCGTTGCATGAGAACACAACCAAGACCAAGGTTCGAGGCATCGCAATAGACAACGAAGTCATCGTTTCCGTCGGGTAAAGTGAGGACGGGAGCATTACAAAGCATATGCTTGAGGGTTTGAAAGGCAGTCTCTTGCTCAGTTCCCCAAACAAAAGGCTTGTCTTTATGCATGAGAGAAGTAAGCGGCATGGCGATTTTTGTGAATCCTTCGATAAATCGGCGATAATAGCCCGCTAGTCTGAGGAAAGAACGGACTTTCGACGGGTTCTTAGGCGTAACCCAACTTTTAACAGCTTCGATCTTCGCGGGGTCGACGTGAATACCTTGACTATTGACAATGTGACCGAGGAATTGAACCTCCTCCAGCCAAAATTCACACTTGGAGAACTTGGCATAGAGTCGATTCCCCTGGAGTAGTTCGAGAACCAAACGTAGATGTTGTGCATGTTCGGTTTTCGACTTGGAATAGATAAGGATATCATCGATGAACACGATGACGAAGCGGTCAAGAAATGGTTTACACACCCGATTCATCAGATCCATGAAAACCGTGGGTGCGTTGGTTAAACCAAAAGGCATAACAACGAACTCATAAGGGCCTTAACGAGTGCGAAAAGCGGTTTTGGGTATATCCTCCTCTTGAATGCGCAACTGGTGATAGCCTGAGCGTAGATCGATCTTCGAGAAACACGTAGCACCTTGTAACTGATCAAACAAATCATCGATTCGAAGCAGGGGATAATGATTCTTGATCGTCAGCTTATTCAACTCCCTATAGTCGATGCACATCCGGAACGACCCATCCTTCTTTTTGACGAAAAGGACTGGTGCGCCCCAAGGAGAGGTGCTAGGGCGAATGAAACCTTTATTAAGCAATTCCTGGAGCTGACTCGAGAGTTCACGCATTTCGGACGGAGCGAGTCAATAAGGAGCTCTAGCAACAGGATTTGCTCGAGGAAAAAGGTCGATGCGAAAGTCGATATCACGACTCGGAGGTAACCCCGGAAGGTCGTCAGGGAAAACGTTAGGAAATTCACGAACAACGGGCACCTGGTCTACCCCCTTAACTTCCTTTTTCTCTGCTACTACAATGTGGGCCAAGAAAGCTTGGTATTCCTTGCAGAGATACTTGCTAGCCAGGTCACACGACATGAGTTGGAGTTTCTTCAGCGCGACTTCACCGTAAACACATAATTGATCACCATTAGCGAGCGAGAAGCGAATCATCTTATCGAAACAAACAACTTCAGCAAGATTCTCACGAAGAAAATCAATGCCTACTATGACGTCAAAACTACAGAGCTGCATCGGAATAAGTTCGATAGGAAAGACGTGATTGTTGAGTTCGAGAGTACAATCACGAAGAACAGAATTGACAGTGACGGTTCTTCCGGTGGCAACTTCAACATCGAACGTCGAGGGGAGATGGGCGCGCTTACGATTAAGGAGCTTTTCGAATTCAAACGATACAAAACAATTATCGACTCCAGTATCAAACAAACACGAAGCATAAATACCATTCACAAGGAACGTACCATTGACCACATTGTTATCGGCTTGAGCTTGGCGGACATTGATGTTGAGAGTGCGTCCGCGGGCTGCTGGCTGCTGTTGCTACTGCTGCTGCTGTTGTGGCTCTTGCTTCACCACTCGATTGGGGCACATGTTTGCGAAGTGGTTGGGATCACCATACGCAAAGCAAGCTCTAGCGTGGATCGCAGATGCAGGAGCCGCTTGTTGGTCTTGAGGAGCAGGAAGTAGAGCTTGTTGGGCAAGAGCTTGACCTTGTGTTGGAGCTGGAGCTTGACGTGGACCAGTACGGCAGTTGGCAGTGAAGTGGCCGTACATGTTGCAATGCACACAGTATCTGCAAACGATTCCCACTGGGTGGTGATAGGTACAAGTAGGGCAAGCCGGTTGAGGACCAGTATACGCACGCTTGGCCGGTGATGCATTGGTAACCGATGGCGCTACTTGGCGGTGTTGAGGCTGCAGTTGGGCAGGAACTGATTGGAGCCGGGCGGCAGCGGTGACAGCACAATTTTTGCTACTGTTGTTGTTCTTCTTCCTCTTGCGACGAGAGGATTTTGAAGACTGTGGTGCGGCGGCGGTGTCAGTGGTTGGAACAGCGGTAGCTTGATGCAGATTCTTGGAGGCTTTATCCCAGTAACCAGACTTGACTCGCTTGTCGTTGACCTCAGCAGCGAGTAGAAAGGTTTCCTCGATTGTCGTCGTCTTTGTAGCTTGAACGAAATCAGCCACGCAATCGGGAAGAGCACGGATATACTTCTTGATGGTGATTTAGGGCGTAGTAACTTGGCCCGGACAGATTATGCTTAGCTGCTTAAAGCGAGCAGTCAAACCAGCGTTGTCTCCATCCTTCTGCTTGATATGCCAGAATTTGTCCTCCAGCTTTTGGCGCTCGTGGGGAGGGCAGAACTCTTGCATCATAACGTTCTTTAACCCATCCCACGTCAACCCGTAAGCTGCATCATTTCTGCGCTTGTTTCTCTCGGTCGTCCACCAATCTAGAGCTCGGGATTGGAAGACGCCTGTGGCGTTAAGAGTACGGAGATTATCAGGACAGCCACTCTGGAGCAGGGTGACCTCGATCGAATCAAACCATTGAAACATGGCCGTAGGCCCATCTTCGCCGGTAAACTCTTTCGGGCCGCAAGCTTTGAACTGTTTGAAGCTAAAAGTAGCTTTAGGAGCATCTGTCCTGGACTCTTCAGAATACTTGCTAGCGTTTTCGTTCAGCTCACTAACAATCTGGGGGATAACTTTCGCTATTTGCTTAGCGACGAGGGCGGCGATGCGTTTGTCATCATGATTGCGGCAAGCGGAACGTGAGTGAAATGATCCAAATGACGACATTGTCTGCAATAGACAGAGCCATAGGATTTAAAACGCTATACAATCGAATCTCACCTCACACGTACTACTACTAAAGCTCAGGAATACGAACAATGTAACACATAGACACATAATCACAGAAGCACGTAAGCACGTAGGGCACAGAAGCACGTAATCACGTAAAGCACAGAAGCACATAAGGCAGTCAGAACACAGAAACCATACTATATTTTGCACGTATTCACCTATCCTGGTCACACACAATCACCTATTGCTCAAAGTCCGCGAATTCGAGAATAGCGATTGCGATTAGCGAATACACAGTGAGTAGCATAGTATAAGCGAGTAACATAGCATGCGATTATCCACAAGTAGCAGCGATTTGAGGTAGATGTGCAGTGCGAGTCGTGTATGTCGATCAAAGCGAAGAGCGAAAAGCGTATAAACCACCAAAAATCGAAACATATAAACAGGGAAAAATCACAAAAACACATATAATCCACATAAAAGCGACAAATATCAGAGTCAGCAGCTGCGGGCTCAGAATCGAAACACATAAAATCAGTGATTGCGAGATTGAAATCGAGGATATTGTCTAAGGCTTTCGTTGAAACACGTCTACCAAGCCAAGGTGATTCGACTATTCACAAGGACTTTTAGTACACACTTTGGCTTTCGGGACTGTGCTCTTGCATCGATTGGGCGAACGGCACGCATCCTTCCAGTTACAGTGTGACTTCAAGCCATTGAAGTCCGTCGAGACTTTGGTGAGGGTGTTGTAAAAAAACAAAAATAGAGTATGGAACAAGACGTCAAGGTTCGGGTTTCACCCCTGACTTAACAGCTTCGTTCCCGTTTTGATAAAATAGAGAAGAAAATATGCGTTAAAGTACGGATTTCACTCCTGATTCAACGCAAATTCTCCTGCTTATAGGTGAAAATGCGGGTTGAACAAGCAATTTAGTCGAGAGTTTGCGGTTTTCACACCTAATCTCGACCTAATCACTTGTTCATTTTCGAAAAATAGTGTGCAGTGATGGTGAGTGCAAGCGAGAATAGCGAGTAAGCTCGTACAAAACCCCTACAGGGTATGCATAAGTCGGTCTGTTGGTACTTAACTATAGACTAGGTCATTTCTAAGACATCGACCCGGACTAGGTCGAGTCTTGCCTAATTCCCTATAGCTATGGCTCTGATACCAATCTGTCACACCCCAACCGATGATGGAAACATCGGGGCGCGGCACTGAGCGAAACAGATTGTCCAAGAGAAATCCATAACAACTAATATTACCGAATATTTAATGTTAAGTCCCATACCAAAACATATCCAGCAAAATAATTATTACAGACATAATATCTCAAAAACAAATAAACTGTTCCAACAACTCAGATTTAAATTGTTCGTTTCTAGACTCTTCCTACTCGATTCCACATAGCAGATAAGCATCCTAAGCACCTGTTATATACGTTAAAATAAAAGTCAATACACATAGTGTAAAGGTGAGCATACAAGTTGAATAGTATAATAGAGTTCGAAATTGTTTATGCATAACCAGCATGTAACATGTAGCAAAGTGAAAGCTAGTAGGTTATCAACAGAGAAATATGCACAGACGTGACTGCGAGTTGTAGAATGCGCGACACATATCCCCACCGGGACACGTGAAGTAAAGCCCTTAACAACCCCTATCCACGACAGGTGCTGAGTCCAAACTATAATACTATCGTTGCTAAGGTGTCAGGCAACAATCACTGTGTTAACATAACATACAAGCATTCATCGAATAACACGTAACATGCAATAGCGGTCAGCGTATAAATAGTGTTTGCGTTGTGTGTTGATTGTGATTTGAATAAGTAACATATGTAACACCCAAAAGTGCGTAAAGCAAAAAGGGATCGAGTATACTCACAGATAGCGTTTAACAAGTAAACATTCTCTTGGATTGAAGGGAGCGCTGAGAGAGATTAGCCTGAACAGTTAACGATAGCATAAGCAAAGAACGACGCGTAAAACGGTGTAAAGTGTCTAAGTGTCGGATGGTAATCCGATCGGACGGCAATCCGATCGGATGGCCACTCGATCGGATGTCAATCTGTTCGGATGGTCATCCGATCGGATGGCCATTCGATTGGATTGACATCTGTTTGGTAAGGATGTGTTTGTGTATGATGGCTTTGAAGTTTTCGTTGTAGCATTTTGAAAATGGAGAAGTATCTCTACCTTTCAGGTCGATTGATCGAACGGTCGTTCAATCGGATAGCGATCCGATGGGCAGGACACTTAGTGAGAACAAGTTCACAGCAGGATTATTACTCGATCGGATAGCAATCCGATCGGGTGGCAATCCGTTAGTTACTGAGGATCCTTGAAAATTGTGAAAACGGTTAAGTGTCGAAGTTCCAAATGTCACATGGTCGGGTGGTCGTTCGATCGGATGGCAATCCGATCGGACAGCAATCCGTTCGACGTTTAGATCTTTGAAAAATTGAAATAAAAGTTTAAGTGTTGAGGCCAAGTGCAATCCGATCGGATTGCGGTTCGATCGGATGGCAATCCGATCGGACGGCAATCCGTCCCGCGACCTGATCGTGTTACTAACTTGAAGATTCGTTAAGTTTTGCGGTTTGCTCGAGAAGATATGACAACGTGCTAAACAACAGAAACCCTATCAAGACTCAAGTTATCCGATCGAACATGAACCACCCTAGTCCGATCAGTTAACTGTTCGAGACAGTTGTTCATGTTTAACCCGAAATCAGTTGTCTCTTAGATAGAATTCAAATCTTGAACCAATACATCACTTAGAAGGAGTAGAAGATCAGAACGAGCTCTGATTCTATCGGTCTTGAGGGCATTGAGTGTAAAAGAGTTGAAAGAAAGTTAGAAAACCACCTTTCAATACTTTTAACCATGAATATGTGTAGATCTATGCGAAAACATTGTTTAATCATGTGGAAATCCTTCAGATCTAAGTTGTTCTTGGTGGAATGAAGTCAAATCTTGAAGTTCATAAGAACTCCATGATGACATCATCCTAGAACACCTCAAATCCACTTATTTCACGGTTAAAAGTTAAGATTCAAAGGTGAAAAAGATGAAGGAGTGCGTGTAGATCGTAGAAGTACAAGATTTAGGTTGAAAACTTACAAGAATCACGAGAAACCGAGAGAAAAGAGGCCTTGAGCGAGCTGGTCGAGTGGGGGAGCTGTCACATCACAAGTGATATGACAGGAGGGTATTTATATGTTAGGTCCTTTTGTACAGGATCTGATTGACACGAATGCGGATGAATCGACCTTGATCAAAGTGCAGAATCCTTTGGATCAAGTCACAGAAGTACGGCAAAGTATTCAACGTTAAACACCGTCTGATCTTTCTATTAAGATGCTTTGAAAGTACACAAGTGCTGGTAGAAGTCAGACTAGACAGAGTTTGCCAAAAGTTCTAAAAGTTCTTAATGACATACCCTGACCGGGTATTTATAGGCAACTCAGGGACATAACAAGTGTTGTCTGATCGGATGGCCCATCCGATCGGATGACACCAATCATCCTTAGGACTACACTTTTACATATCAAACCCATTCCCTGAGTTGTCATTCTACGTACATACATACAAATACATAATTGTTCATAAAAGACATAAACATACAAAATACGACTTAATGCTGACGGAAGCTACAGACGCTTGAACTAACAGACTCCCCCTCGGATGTAGCTGCAGTTCCTTCCAGCATAGTCTTCATTCCTTCCTGTTACGTCTTCGCTCCTTGGCTCTCTGTCTTCTTTGTTTGGCTTTCTCATCTAACATTTTTCGTCTCAAAAGCCTTCCCTCTTCTATCCATCATTTTCTATATACCGAATCACCATCACGCTTCCTGTCCCACTTGGGGATCTTGTTCTCTTCTTTCTCGATCGGCGTTTGATCCGTTGGTGGCGGCTTCAACAGCTTGCGCTTGCCAAGTTCAGCTGCTCTATCAGCAATCTCTTTAAACTTCTGGTTGCGCTTGTATCTTTTGAGGAATTCATCAATCTCAAGATCTCTCCATTTGGTCTTCCAGTACCTTCCAGAGTTGATGTCTTGAGCAAAACATACATCCACGATCTTTTGATACTGCAACGCTTGTTCTTTGTCTCTTTTCTCATACACTATCTTATTGTAGAACAAGCAGTCGATGTCTTTCTTTGAGAAATTTACTAGCCACATTGGGTCTAGTATGCAGATTCTCCTCGATTCCCCTTTAGACTTGTCAAACAAAGAAATTACTGCCTCAGCTGTTGTTTCATTGTATAGCCAGCCTTCGAATAAATCATAAAAATCTTGCTCCATTGCTCTAAGAGGCATGTTCTTCAAACATCTTGGAGGCTTGATATCCAAAGTTATATCTTTTTCTCCGTTCTCCAACATTGTGACAATTTGTTTTGGACGTTGTGGCTTCCAGTCAGGATATCCAGCTTTAGCCTGCTGCTTCACATACTCCCACAGATGTTGATCATGTTGTTTTACCTCCAAACCAAAATAGAACTGCTTGATGTTCTTTATCTTTACCAACCCATCTACATCCCACCATGGGAGGGTCTTTATGTCTGAAAGAAATTCAAAATATTGAACACCCTGTTCCCGTCGAATGGCGTAGACCTGCAGATCTTCTAGATAACCCCAGGATAAGATATCACCCCATGAAATATCTTTATTATGAGTGAAGTACTGAAGTGCCCTAAGAGACTTCCTCTCCTTCGGCATCACTTTGAACCATTTCTTCCTCTCTTCAGCAAGATTCTCTCTGGGTATGGTCTTTGGAACACCTTCAGTGGTTATCTTTTCTACAATCTTTCTCCTGACTTCATCTTCGTTATGATCTTTAAACATTTCCGCCAATGAAGGAAATGTCTCATCAATTCCAGAATAATGAAAATCAGTTTCTTCATCAGAAGAATCTGAAGCATCTTCAACAATCACATCATTGTAAATATCAGCTTCCTGAGCATACCTAAACTCAAATTCCCTTTCAGGTGACTGAGGTATCTCATCTTCAATGTCGAACTTAAATTTTCCATCCTCTAAACCCAACTCCTCCAACATTTCTGCCCTTGACCTAGGCACCTCAAGCTCTCCCTCATTTTGAGCATTCAAATAAATGACAACAGGATTTGTGAGGAATACCTGGTCCGCATGTTGTTTGCCAGACGTAGAGGCTTCTTGATGTAGATCATCCTCCTGTTCATTGATTTCATCATTCAGAAACTCTTCAATTCTTTATTGAACATTTGGATTCACAATCAACAATCCAGACGCACCATGATCATCATCATCATCCTTATCATCTTTCTGATCAGACTTGTCATCATCGTCATTTTCATCTTCATCTTCTTCTTCATCACCAAATAATTCCTTGTCAGAATCATCATCAACAATCTCTCCTTGAGCTATCTTAGCTTTTCTTCGCCTTTCTTTAACTTTGATTTGGCGAACAATCTCCTTAATATTGTAAGGAACTGTAATTGCTTTACCAATAAGAATAAAATTATGTGTTTCTTCCTCTACTTCTTCATCATCTATCCATTTCAACATCAACACTTCTCTCGCTTTCTTTCTCCTTTGAATAACATTCACTTGACGAAGAATATCATTAAGATCAAAAGATTCAGAAGACTCACCAACTAGCACGAATCCCTGAGGATCTGCTTCTGCATCAGCCATCTCAACGTCGACTTGGCTTGAAGAACCTCCAGCTTCTTGAGATTCTTCTATAACACTCTTCTTTTTCTGTGTTGCTTCTTCAGCCAGTCGTCTTTCTCTTTCGACTCTCCGATCTTCAGCTCTTTTTACTTCAATCTCATTAAAAGCAGCATGAACATCAATTTTCAGATGACTTTCCATGACAGCATATAGCATGTTGAGCTGATTATCCTTCATCACTTTATCAGCCTTCATGGCTTCCATCTCCAGCTTCATTGCTTTCATTTCATTCGCTGATGCTTCATGAAGTTCACTAATCAACTGATTCAATGTCTGATTGATATCGTTCATCTTTGCTAGCTTTTGATTCATATCAGAAATTTCTTCTTGCATGACATTAAAGAGCTTTGTGTTATCTTCAACATCATCTTCCATCTTCTTCAACTTTTCTTCTTGATCTATCATGACCATTCTAATTTCATCATTTAGTTTCATCAGCTCTTCAATCTGCTTCTTTAAAGCGTCATGCTCTGCTTCAGCTTTAGCTTTCTCCTTTTCAAGTTCAGCAATTTTCTTTGACAATTCTTTCACGGCTTCATTGTTGAACATATCATAATCTTCTTCCGGAATATCATCTCTGTGTACTCCAGTAGCAGGTGGAAGATCTCCAAATAGATTTTCAAAGGCTGTATTCTTTTGTTGAGATGATTCAGGAGCTTCAGGAATAAGTTGATCTTTTGGTGGAGGTGGTGGTGGAGGTGTAGCTTCCTTGAACCCCGTAATCTCAACATAATCATCACCAACACTTTTCTTTTGAACCCCAACCTCGGGTACTTCACCACTTTGCACCTCTAGTTCCTTCGGAATCTCAACACTTTGAATCTTTTCTGCTTCAGTAACCTTTGATGTTTCAACATGCTTTTCTTTCTTGCACGAACTCTTCTTGGAATCACTCCAGATTGAACAGCCTTACGCTTTGCTCTTTGCTTCTTTGGCTTCTCAGGTGGCACATAAGTAGAATCTTCTTCATCTGATCCTTTCTGCTTCTTTGTAGGCTTCTTCTTTAACTGAGCTTTACCTCTTCCAAGTGTTGTAGGATCCAGTTCTGATTCTGACTCAGTAGCCTCAGAATCTGCTTCACTTGAATCATCTTGAACCACACCTTCAGGCTCTGTAGCTTTGACAACTTCAGCCTGAACACTTGAACTTTGATCTTTCTGAGTAGCACCTGCAGCTTCATTGAGCTGTATGAATTGTTCCAATGTTACCTTTGCCAGATCAATACTTTCTTGTGGAATGCTTGAAGGATTTATCACTGTTTCATCCACCAATCTTTGTTGTGGTTCTTTAGAAGGTCCTGCAAAACAGACATTGACAAATTCATTAGAAACAAATAACAATTCAAAGTTCTAACTACCTTATGACTCCCCCTTTCACTATACCCTTTACTACAATCTTCGAAACTGATTCCTTTGGATTAGGAACTGCAGGGGACGTCTTCGGTGTTCTTTTCCTCTATCCATCTCTCACAAACCACCATCTGGTTTTCTTCTCAACCATCTCACTCATCCTTTCATCTTCATTATCAGATTCACTATTCTCATGTCTCCATTTATCATTTTCTGGAGCAACATATGCTGGCCTGCTAATTTTGCATATCATTCTCTTAACTCTTTCATCAGTTCCTTTGGTCAGTCTAGTAATGGTTTCAGATGTCATGTTTCTCAGACCCAAAATATCACCATTATCCTTCGGAATATCCTTGAACTGATCATTAATCATCATCATGATGAATCGTGGATACATGATATATTTATTGCTTCCAGCTCTTATGTTCTCTAACATGTACTCAAAAATCACTTTTGAAGTATTGTACGGTCTATTCAGAACCAAACATGTGATTATGTTCATGATATAATCGGATGTTTCATCGTATTCTCCCTTCCTGTGAGATAGAGAATGTACCACACAGTGAATCATGAACCTGTAAGCACTAGAGAACATTGTTTTTGTCATTTTTCCATTGATATGACCAGTGAATCCCATTCTGCACCATAATCCTTTAGCTAAACGTTCAGGAATGATGGTCGGATCATTATCACTGTCTCCTAGCTCCAACACTCGTCTAAGATCTTCAGCACCAAACTTTATTTCCAAGTCTACGTCATTTCCATTCTCATCCTTCTTTGTTACAGCTGAGTATATCATCTTGTCTGTCTCTTCGTATCTTGCTGAGTTCCAGAACCGTCTCACATGAGATTCGTAAACTATGGTTTTGTCAGTTAAAGCCTTGCCAATCTTGCTTTCTCTCAAAAACTTGGCTATCTCTTCAACCACAGTTTTGTCTGTAAACGTTGCATATAACAGACAATAAACGTTATGACCTTTATCCCAGTCTGAACCTTTTCCCTGCAAAAGTATTCATTTTAAATCATTATGCACAAGGTTCAGGACATAAAGAGAAATGATGATTTTTTTTTTTGAAAAAATCAAAATATTTCTAACTCTGGAACTCTCTATGTGACAGTATTGAGGATCGGATGGCTGTCCGATCAGATTGCCATCTTGTGCAATAAAGAAGTCAACATAGTCAACTGTATATGAATCGGATGACCACCCGATCGGAGTGCTTTCCGATCGGGTTGCCACTTGACTTTTGGCAAACTTGAAACAGTTGAAATGTTTTATCGTTTAGTGGCTGTTCGATCGGATTGCAGATGCTGTCCGATTGGATTGTCACTTCTCATGAGTGCACAAATTTCAAAACATAGTGATGTGGAATAGAATGGCTATCCGATCGGATTGTTGTCCGATCGGATTGCCACCCTATTCATGGCATGTGATGAATAATGACTAAGTGTAATGGAACGAACTGCCACTCAATCGAAGTGCTGACCGATCAGGTTGCCAAACCTTCCAAGACACTCACTGAACAGTAATGGCACACAAAACAATGCAATGACTCAGAATATTTTTGAAACATAAGGTACCAAGAATCGAAGTGCCACCCTATCGGAGTGCTGTCCGATCGGGTTGCCACACTATCCAAAACACATTGACAATCAAAGTCTCACATTTCAAAGCATCAAATAGTCTAACATATGAAGCACATATTCCTAGGCACAAATACTTAGAAAATCATTCAATAGCATGTATTGGAATGAGTGGTCGCCCGATCGGACTGCCGTCCGATCGGGTTGCACCTCGTTCTATGAACAGTTAAGAATATTCATGAATCATCAAAAATTTCCTAAGTCTAAACATCAAATTGAACATAGATCTACGTAGAGTTTTCAGACGCGATCAAAACCCTATGTTCATCAAGTTCTAATTCGACCTAAACAGTGACTAATTTGACTTTTAAAGGTCCGATAACCGACTCGTCTAATCCTCATATCTATGAATTCTAACAAGTTATGGCACAAATCAAGACGGTAAACGTGTAGATCTAATCATTGCGAACACAACCTAATGCTCAGATTTCATCAATTCACCCTAAATCTATCTAGATCTAACAATGAAGGTCCGAACTGATGACGTCAAACAAGAACAGTCAATAATCATCAATTTTAACATATTTAGATCTTGAAAAACTTACCTTTGCCATTGTAAAAGTTGTGCTAACCAACAATCCAACGTTCTTGTGCAAAGAGAGTGTGAAAATCAAAGATCAGAATGAAAGAGAATGAGAGAGAATAGGGCGGTCGGTCGAACGAGTGAAAAGTTTGACTTGAACCATTGACCCCCTATTTATAGTGTGACTTGAATCGGAGTGCTGTCCGATCGATCAGCCGCTCGATCGGGTTGCCGCCCGAGCCAAGTTCACCTCTTTGATTTTCATTTGATTGACCTTTTGACCTTTTGACTTTGATTTTATCAGTTTCTAGGAATCCACTTAAGTATCTAGGTCCAAGTTAATGACCCTAGGCACTTAATTTGCCGACCAAGTTGTTAAGATCTGAGGCTCTCATGATTGTGTTTGTTTGTATGATTTGAACAATGAATGAGTATGAAACAATGTAAAGTGCAGCGGAAATGAATAACAAACTTTGTGAACACAATCAAAGGAGAAAATAGTTTTGAAAAAGCATATGCAATTCATTTAGTCAAAATATTTACAATACGAATCAAATGATTACAAACATGCTTACAAACTAAGCTCCCCCTTAGCCTGATGCCCCAAGGTTGGAATGCACAAGATGAAAGGATTGAATTGAGGAGAAGAACTCACTCAAAACGAATCAAATGTAACAGTACAGAGTACTGTTCCATTTATAGACAATTCAAACCGCTGAGGCATCTTAGCTGACGTCACCATGAAAGCGACGTCTAACAGTCTAACAACCTGTATCTACTGGTCTTATACAAACACTGCTAAACCTAACCACTGACTATACATAAAATAGATGATATAATAAACTACTGCTCTCTCTTTATGTCAGTGCTTTCCTCAAGGTTGATCAGTCCTTGATTGGGCGGTGCTTTGTCATCAGCAGTGCTTAGTTCTCAGCAGTCTTTTGGCTTCATCAGTAGTTAGAGGAGCAGCAGCAGTTGTATCCGGACAGTGGATGTAAGACCATCAGATGTTATAATCACTTTCAAGGGAGAAGACTTAGTGTAAACCGCTGTTTATTGTGAATCCACTGTCATGATCTGGTTTTGGCTTTCATTATCTGTTCCTCTGGTAGGGTTCAATCCCAACAATCTCCCCCTGGAACAGATAATGCCAAAACCCTTCATTATTCTGGATCTTTATTCCTCATCAGAAGTTCCCTTGCTTGTCTTTTAAATTCTTCTTCAAATTCTCTGGAACTTGTGTCATCCTCATCCCTGCACAGTGAAAGTTCAAGGAGATCCTGCAAATCTTCAACACTAAGGCCTAGTGCTTCTTTCCTTGATATATACTTCACTTCGCCATTGGATCTGACTATAGTCAATACGTGGGTCTTTTGGTCAGACATCCACTTTAGTACTTTTGAACCCAATGGGTTTCTTGGGAGAGATTTATTTACTGATGAGCTTGAGGTTTTTGGCCTTGAGAAAAACTGTAAAGCAGTATCTTGAACTTCAGACATTCTTTTAAAAGCTTTTTCTATGACTTCATTTGCTGCAGCTATATCTTCTACAGCTTCTTTGTCAATCAGCTCTTGTCTCTGTTGTTGATCAAGCTCACAGTATGTGATATCTGCTGATGATGATTGGCTCAAAACCTTTTTGGCAAGATCTTCTAGCTTTGCTAACTTTTCTTTATCTAAAGCCATTTTCTTGATAGCTTCTTCAAAGTGATCAGTTTCTTTTTCTTTTTCTTCTCCAACAGTCAGTTGTTCCCTCTTTTCTTTTCTCAACATTGTGACAGAGGTTTATGCTGCATTGATCTGTGTTTCAAGAGTCTTGATCTGCTCTTTTAGCTTTTTGTAGTTAGACTTTTTAGGAGTGTTAGAGACTGTCATTCTCCTTTTCTTAAGCCTTTCATAAGCTTCATCTGTTTGCTGCTTAGTCCATTTTGCTATGGCATTTGCAGTATCCACCCTTGCATCCACGAGCTCCTGCTTCTTTCTTTTATATTCAGAAGTAAGATCAGCTATGAGCTTCCTGTATTTGGTCCAATTTGGAGCTGTCTTCTTCTTTCTTGGATCATTTTTAATCTTTTCAATTCTGTTAGCCTCATGCTTTAATGCAACTATTGACCATTCTTTGAATTCTGTTTCTTCAGCAGGATAGAACTTTTCTTTCATTATGTATGCAAGGTATTCTTTTCTCAATTCTTTTCATTGATCTGCTTCAGGAGATAGGCTTGACATTTCTTTGTTCAGATCACTTGCATATTCTTCCATTTGCTTGACTTTGTTGAGCAGGAATTCCCTTCTTTCCAAAATGACTTCATCACCTTGATCCTTGCATTCAACTTTGGCTCTCATCCTTGCTTGTCTTGCTTTCATTTCGAGATATTCATCCATGTTTTCTGGAATTATGAATCCTATGAGAGAAGGAAATTTCCTTTTTGAAGGATCATCCTCAGTGTAAAATTGTTTCATCTCATTTTTCACAGCTTCTAATTCCAGTGGATATTTAGCAGCAACAGGATCATACTTTTCATCAGTAACCTGAGTTGTTTCTCTTTTTCTTTTGTGAAGCTTTGGAGGTTGTGATGTAGGAATGATGAGAGCAATGGTGGATGGTTGACTAACAGCTGTTGAAACAACTGGTGTTTCAACCTCTGTTGTCATTACAACTACTGATGTGTCAGTAGATGTCTTCTGCTTTTGAGCAGGGGTTGAAGGTGGTGAAGTGGTTTTTGATGGTGGTGGTGACTCATCATCAGGAATGAAAACCCTTCTCCTTTTTATTGTAGGAGAGGCTGAAGATGTCGTTGGTGGATCAGTAGTTTGAATGGTGGAAAGTGTCTGACAAACAGTTGTTGAAACAACTGGTGTCTCAACCACTGTTGTCATTACAGCAGATGTTGTAACATCTGCTGTCTTCTGCTTTATGGCAGGAGGCAATGGTGGTGATATGATTGTAGATGATGATGGTGGTAGAGCAGTGGTTGTGGTGGTGTGTGTTGAAGTTGTGTGTGTTGATGAGATGGCAGCTGTTTGGCTACTGACAGCAGTTTTTGTAACCACTGTTGTATCAGCTGTTTGGATAGAAGTTTCAGATTTTGAATCTTTTGAGATTTTAGATGGCTGTTTTCCTTGTTCTGGTTCAACATACAGACCATCTTCAATTCCCTTTTTCTTCATCTATTTGACATTCTCCCCCTTTTTGGCATTATCTGCAAGGGGGTTATCCATGAAAAGGATAGTAGAGGGAACTTTTCCACCATGAGTCGTGCATTGTATATGAGCCTTGATAGCTTTAATGTCTGCTTGAGTAACTTTAAATCTCGACTCCACCATGTTTGTCAGCATTTTTACATGTATTTCATGCTGCTGATCAGCCATCTGTTTTTGTTGTTCTAGTAAGGGCTGGAAAATATTCCAGAGCTCATTTGCAGCAAATGCTTATGATGGAGCAGGTGCTTGAGGTGGAACAGCAGTGGATTGTGCTTTTTGAGCTTTTAAAATCTCTTGCACCATATCCTTTATTTCAGCAACTGAGGTTTCCAGTTTTTCAACTCTGCCCGTCAATTCCTGATATTTTGAATCATCACCCACTTTAATGGGATCATCTGAATCCCCACCAGCAGTGGTTGTACCAATGTGCGACTTAGGAACTGAGTCCCAAAAATCACTCATTGATGCCCCTTGTTCTTGGTACTGGGGACTTCTTTCTTCAGCACTTGATAAACCTTTGATGGTACCAGTGGTTAGAACCAACTCACTGGTGGTTACCGATGGTGCTATGGAAGAAATTGCCTTCAAGGGAGTCTTACTAATGAAACAACTGTCCAACTGAAGATCTGTTGATCCATCAGTTGTAGTTGCTGCTCCACTTGAACTACCACCGAGAGTTACTTGTAACTCAGGGGGTGTAACCTCCTCAATTGTTGCTGGGATAACAAGAGTAGTAGCATCAGACCCAGTCACTTGTGGGGATATACTCTCAGTGACAGGTGATAGAGAGGAACTGGTTTGTGTCTGAGCTATAACAACTGCATGCAACAAAGGTAGCATGGATTGTGGTAATATTATTGGTGAGGGTATGGGAGTTGAAAGAGACATGTCCTTGGGATCAGGACTGAGGAAGATGGATCCGATTGAATCCAGAGCTTCATAGTGTGGGGTCCCTGTGCTTACAACCTGATCCTTTTGTGAGGATGCAGGAGGAGTTTTAGGCAATGGTGGAGATCTTTCTACCAACTGCTGTGAGGAAGTAGCAGCAGTGGTTTGTGGTGACATTTGTGTTGTCACTGGCATTTGCTCTGGGATATCATCTTCCAGAGTTGCCTTTGTTTTGGGTTTGGGGGGTTTTCTGGATGTTTTCTTTTTGGTCTTTTTGGTAGTGGCAGGTGTGGGTTTCAAAGCAGGGGTAGTGCTGCTATGATCACCTGGAGCAGTAGGCTCAGCAGCAGATGTCTGAGGAGTAGTGGCAACTGCTAAATTCTGCTCAGACACCTCTGCTTTTGTTTTTATTGGTGCCAACATTCTAGTGAATGTTTCAGGTGTTAAACTTTTTATTTGAAAATAAACACCCTGTTTTAGCAAATTTTCATTTTCTTTTTCAAATTTTTGTTTAAAATAGTAGCTTAGAAACCTTGGAAAAAGTAAAAATGCTTTGCTATCAACGTTTTTGACCAAGTCATTGAAGATTTCCTGGGAGTAATTGTAATCTTTATTATTTAAAATCGCATAGCCCAGGCATTGAATCTTCAATGGTATTTCGTTAAACGCTGTTGTTTTATTTGAAACACACATCAAAAGTGTGTGAAATAAAAATCTGGGTGCAGATGGGAAATAACCTTTTTGTAAGGTATCTACCTTTGATTGTTCTGCATATCCCCTTTTCAGAAAATCAGCTTTTAACTCGTTTTTGTCAAAGGAAGTTTTACCTTTCTGATCATCGAGTTTGAAGACTTCTGAGATTGATTGCGGAGTGATTTGAATCACTTTACCCTGTATCGAGGAGTTAATGGCTATGACTTTATCGTCTTGTTTTTCAAGCGTCGCCTTTTTCCAAAACTCTCTCTGGGTTTGTAAGTAAATGTGAGCGTCTGCCATTATCAAAGTTTTGTACTTTGACCCAGATAAGATGTCAATGATAGAATCGAAGGTGTGGTTGTTTGTGGGTTTTGTGAGAAGACCCAGATAGTTGTGCGGGGATTTGTACGGGATTTCAATGGTTTCTTCGGCCGTTTGAGCGACCTCTTTTGAAGATGATGGTGACTTTGATTTTGATTTCGATTTTGATTTCGTCATTTTTGATGAGGAAGATCGAAGAATGCTTTGAGAAGGAAGGTTTGGAAACTGCTTTGAGAAGAGAATTTTAGAATTCAATTCGACAGTGTAAAACCCTGTTTGGGGTTTTGATCAGGGTTTTATTTAGGGGGAAAAAATGATCGCTGATGTGGCAGCGGTTATTACGATCTGATGGCTAAAAACTGACCACGTGTCAACCTCTGAGGATATAGATGAAAAATGGAGAACAGTTGTTTTGAGAGCCACTAATGTACCAAGCATCAGTAGTTACAACGGTAATAATGTGACATCAGTGGATGATTTTTACTATCAGTAGATAGTATATCAGTGGATAAGACACTGATTTTGAGCATCAGTGCTTGCCAAGAGAAATGAAGGATCAGTGGCTGACTTTCAGCAGTGGACAGTATTTAGTAAAAAGATGTTTGAACAAGACAGTGGTTAGAGGTAAAGTAATGATTTGAAAGACCAGTACGTCAGCAACTGCTTTGAGAATTTTCATTCAAGGTTTTGCCACATGTCAATTTCACATTTTGAAGCTTTTTCAACCTCTTGACAGTGGTTTAGTACCCCAGATAATGTGGACTTTTTACCAAAGCTACTCATCTTTGTTATAATATTTGAATTAAAACATGAGTGCCCAGGTATTTTAAGATCTGTTGACAATCAATCCTTTTCATAAATTAAGAACAAACTTGAGTTTGACATGACCATGACAAATACACCATTTCCTTTTGATCTGCTTGAGGATAAATTAACCAACTAAAAATAAAGGTTATCTATCCTGACAGGAGATTGAAGCTTTTACTATCAAAAACCAGTAAAAGTTCAAAATATATCATTCAAAAAATAGAGAATAATATATCCTGCTTTATTCGAGAAAATCCTTCTTAGAAAAAAAAAATTAAAGGATTTTCTAAAAACAGCACCAAAGGAACCTGGTAAAACAATAATAAAGCACATAATCATCTCATGCTCAAGTTTATGAGAATGGTCAGTGGTTGAAGACAGTGGTATGAATTTTTACTGCATTTTGTCCGCTGTTTGGTACCATTTTCTTGTTGATGATTGACAACAGAAATGAGGACACATGTTCACATGAGTTTTTGAACACTCAGTTGTAGACTTTGTTACCATGTGAAGATTCTGAAAATTTGTCCTAGTCCTCTTTTAAATACATTTACTGGGAACACCATTGTTCCCTGAATTTTCTTAAACCAATGATTGCACATAGTTGCTTAATGACCACAATTACCCCAACCTTTGACTCCGAAGTGTTTTATGTTTATACTCTTTTCTTTTGACTTCAAAAGTTTTGAGATAAACACACTTCTGAGCTTTTGTTAATTTTCTTCTTCCCCTTTCACCCTTCCCATTTATAAGTAATGAATTACTTAGTGGGAGATCTTTGTTGAGAAAAACTTTAATCCAATATCATTTTGTCGTAATGTTTTGAGAAATTTGGTCATTTACACACGTGCTCATGCCAAATTTCACATCACTTATGATCTGGACATTTTTGACCCCTGATTTTCTTAACGTGAATTTAACAAGGTTGGTTTGTTCCTTTTGAGGATCTCAACCTGTTTTTCAACACAAAAGATCAAATGACTAAAGTTTTAATTTCCCTCTCTTTCGTTCGCAAAAACACCAATGTTTTTATGAACATAGGTTTTTGTTAATCCGAGGTTCATACTTTAGCATCTGATACAATGAAAACATCACAAATTTCATAACAACAGTTGAAATCAGTTTTGAAAATAAGAAATAATCCCATAGTTTAACAGATATGTTTTCAGATCAGAAAACCATGAGTGTCTTGTGCATGAAATCACTTGTTGTGTGAAATTTGTGTGTCATTTGACATCTTGGTTGATTTACAGAGTTTTTGAATAACCACTTTGAACATGGTTTACTCGGTACTCTGTTTTTCAACTAAATGCATCCAACCTGAGCATCAATGAATTATGAGCCAAACTGTTATGTCAAATTGATTGCTAGATCGAATTTGACTGTCCAGGCTCTGATACCAATTGTTAAGATCTGAGGCCCTCATGATTGTGTTTGTTTGTATGATTTGAACAATGAATGAGTATGAAACAATGTAAAGTGCAGCGGAAATGAATAACAAACTTTGTGAACACAATCAAAGGAGAAAATAGTTTTGAAAAAGCATATGCAATTCATTTACTCAAAATATTTACAATACGAATCAAATGATTACAAACATGCTTACAAACTAAGCTCCCCCTCAGCCTGATGCCCCAAGGTTGGAATGCACAAGATGAAAGGATTGAATTGAGGAGAAGAACTCACTCAAAACGAATCAAATGTAACAGTACAGAGTACTGTTCCATTTATAGACAATCCAAACCGCTGAGGCATCTCAGCTGACGTCACCATGAAAGCGACGTCTAACAGTCTAACAACCTGTATCTACTGGTCTTATACAAACACTGCTAAACCTAACCACTGACTATACATAAAACAGATGATATAATAAACTACTGCTCTCTCTTTATGTCAGTGCTTTCCTCAAGGTTGATCAGTCCTTGATTGGGCAGTGCTTTGTCATCAGCAGTGCTTAGTTCTCAGCAGTCTTTTGGCTTCATCAGTAGTTAGAGGAGCAGCAGCAGTTGTATCCGGACAGTGGATGTAAGACCATCAGATGTTGTAATCACTTTCAAGGGAGAAGACTTAGTGTAAACCGCTGTTTATTGTGAATCCACTGTCATGATCCGGTTTTGGCTTTCATTATATGTTCCTCTGGTAGGGTTCAATCCCAACACAAGTCCAACTTAATGACCTTGGTTGACCCGAAACAAAGCATACTGATGTTTTGTTCAATCTTTTTCAAACATTTTTCTAAAACTTACAAGTTTCAACTTAATGAACTTGCATTGACTTTGCATTTTCTTAGGTTTAACATGACAAGCTCCCAACCCATCTGTCCAGCTCAGAAACTTCCTGCATCTGCTTCAAAACTGTGAATCTGAAGATCAGCTCTCCACTTTGGTTTGTCGATAAAACAAAGCAGAAATGTAAAATCTTTTTGGATTTTAAGAAAGTTTCTAGACTAGAAAGCTATGAAATCTTTTTGGGTTTTGAATGATAAACTGAAATGAAATGCAATAAACGTAAACTATTTACAAACATATTTTTGGTGAGCGTGTTAGGGGATCATATCAGCTGCCGACAAGCTACAAGTACCGTTAAGCTATGATTTCATACTAAGCATTAAACAATTCACAGTGATTGCCGATATACTGATCCATTTTAAATTTTCACACAAATTTTAATCTGTTCAGGATACGAATTAGTGTTTTAAAGACTTAACTTATACTCGTGTACCGCCTCAAAATATACTCCCGTTTTCAGACTTTCTATATTCAGTCTTACATGTGAACGTACAATAATGATATCTGTAAACGGGTAATGCGAGGCCATGAGAGCTCAGGTTAGAACTTTCGTTCAGACAGAGAGATGATGGCTCGACTTTCGGTGTGTCCCGTTTGGGGATCTTTTCTTCAACAGCACATGATTAGCATTTTTCAATGTTTCATCATTTTTTATGCTGAGGGTGGGCTTTAAGAATAAAGCAGTGCAGAGTATTATACGAGGACTAGGCTATTGCTTCCGCAAAATCAGAAGTCCTGGTATAATACCCCAGATATCATTACGCACATAGATCTAGTATGTCAGAAATAGAGTCTTTCAAACAGGATTTCAGGGGTTACCTATATATCCGAGAGATGTTCCCCACGTTATAAGCAAGAAATGATTTAGGTTTATATCCCGAACAAACTTACTAAATGTGTAAAAACCTATCGGCACATCATCAGCGAGACTGCTTAACACTTTTAAACTTTACATTTCTTTAGCGTACTGCAACTGTCTAGCTGATGTACTATCATTTTCCCTTTTTACACAAGCTCTTTTTTGATTTTCTATTGTTTTTGGATTTTGAAATATCTCATGTTTTTTGGTTTTTGGATTTTTTATTGTTTTTGTATTTTCTGAAAATATAACCTATCTCCCCCTAAATACCAAAACAGCTAAAAAATCGACAAACCATTGCAGATTGCTTTTCAACATCATCTATAGTGGTACCTTCATCTACGCCAATAATCCCCTCTGCAACCGATAAAAGCTTCATACCGTTAAGTTTTAAAAGATATTGAAAACGAGTTTTGTCAAATGCTTTGGTATGCAAGTCAGCTTTTTGTTCATCGGTGTGGATTTTTTCTATTCGTATCAACTTCTTTTCGAAACAGTCTCGAATGAAGTGATGACGAATTTCAATGTGTTTGGTTTTAGCGTGATGAACAGGATTTTTTGTTATGTTTATATCTGCCTCATTATCAACAAAGATAGGGGTGGTAAGAAATTGCAAACCATAGTCGCGCATCTGTTGCTGGATCCACAAGATCTGGGAGCAGCAGCTGCTAGCAGATACATACTCGGCTTCACATGTAGACAAAGCAACAGAGGTCTGCTTCTTACATTGCCAGGTGACCAAACGGGGTCCAAAAAACTAGCATCCGGTAGTTGTTGACTTAGCGTTCACTTTGCAGCATCCGAAATCTGAATCAGAGTACCCCTCAAGAGTGAAATCACCATCCTTTGGATACCACAACCCCAAGCTTGGAGTTCCTTTCAGGTAGCGCAATATCCGTTTGACGATCGTCATATGCGATGCTCTAGGACTTGATTGAAATCGGGCTGTGAGGCAGGTTGGATACATAATGTCCGGTCTTGATGCCGTCAAATACATCAGCGATCCGATCATGGAGTGATACAATGTTTCATCCACCCTTTCTCCGGTGAGATCAGGGTTTATTCCATGGTTTTTCGCTAATGGGGTGGAATTTGGAGCAGTCCCAGACATCCCAAATTTCTCTAAGACATCGTGAACATACTTCGTCTGATGTATGAACGTTCCCTTGGGCAGTTGATCGACCTGAAGCCCTAAGAAGAACTTCATCTCACCCATTGATGACATTTCAAATTTCTGCTTCATCACTTTTTCAAAATCTTTGTAGAGATCTTCATTTGTCGACCCGAAAATTAAGTCATCCACATAGATCTGGACTATCAGAATATGGCCGTCGACTTCTTTTGTGAAGAGAGTGGTGTCTATCTTGCCTCGGATGAAGTTGTTGGCTAGCAGATGTTGAGACAGGGTCTTGTACCAGGCTCTCGGGGCCTGATGTAAGCCGTATAATGCCTTATCCAAGAGATAAACCTTATCCTTATGGATTGGGTCGGTGAAGCCCGGTGGCTGTCCGACATATACCTCCTCCTTCACTTTACCATAGAGAAATGTTGACTTCACATCTTGCTGGTATACTTTAAATCCTTTCTAAGATGCAAATGCTAGGAAGATTTTAATTGCTTCAAGTCGAGCAACCGGAGCATATACTTCAGTAAAGTCTATACCCTCCTACTGACTGAAACCCTGGACAACGAGTCGAGCTTTGTTGCGAATAATAACCCCTCGATCATCCCTCTTGCACTTAAACACCCACTTAGTGTTTATCTTCCTATGACCATCAGGCAAATCCACCAGTTTCTAGACACCCAACTTCTCAAACTGGTTCAGCTCCTCTTGCATGGCGTTGACCCAGGAATCTTCAGTTAGTGCTTCCTTGTACGTTCGCGGCTCAATCTGCGAAATGAAACAACTAAGTGAAAACTCTGTTTGTAAAGGAGCAACTTTTGTATAAAAGCAAGTAAGGCCCTGGTCAATCTGTCGTCTGGTGCGGACGCCTGATTGTAACTCTCCAATAATTAGTTCTTCTGGATGATATGAAAGAGTTCGTGGCATCACCTCGCCTGGAACATCTACCTCACTTTCCAAATTTGTAATGTTCTGTTCTGTGATTTGTTCACTGACAGGAATTGTCTGATCTTGAGACTGGATTTGCTCCCCCTCAGATTCTGAATCACCACGATCGAATATTGGCCTTTCATCAGATTCTGAATTATCAGTGACTCCCGTCTGATTATCAGGAGCTTGTTCACGTTCTGAAGATGTCGGAGTTTGCTGAACTTCATCATGTTCTCCAGCATTGCTTGGACCAGCTTCATCATCATTTGAAGTTTTTCGTTGACATCTAGAAGGTTCTGCTGGGAATCTTTCTTGTGCTGCTTCATATTCTCTTAGAATATCCAACTCGTCAAAGAACTCTGGTTCTTCCTCTATCTCAAATGAGTCCCACAGAGTATCATAATTGAAGCGCCATGAATCGCCAGGATTCTGAGGTGGCATAGTATAACCTTGACACTCAACATGATGTGCTTCGATGATCCGCTTGAATTTTGGAACAAGGACTCTTTTCATTGGACTTGCATAACCCGCGAAAATTCCTTCAATGCTCTTTGGACTAAATTTGCCATAAGGTTCTAGAATTGTGCAGGGAGACCCAAACGGTTCCAGATACTTCAGGTTAGGTTTGCGGTTGTTAATCAGCTCGAAACACGTCTTGTTGAACTTTTTCACCGTAAGAACCCGGTTGAGCGTATAGCAAGCGGCTGACACTGCTTCTGCCCAGAAATTGATCGGTAATTTGGAATCAGTAAGCATCATCCTGGCCGTTTCTATCAACGTTCTATTTTTCCTTTCTGCGACTCCATTTTGCTGTGGAGTATAAGGCGCGCTGAATTCTTGCAGAATACCTCTTTCATCACAATATTCTTCCATTCTGTTATTTTTAAATTAGGTACCGTTATCACTTCTTAATCTTCTGATGCGGGTTCGGTACAGATTCTCAATCTTACTGAAAAGTGTCATCAAACTCTCAAATGTCTCATCTTTTGTCTTCGGGAACGTTACCCATGAAAATCTCGAAAAGTCGTCTGTGACTACTAAACAGTAGAGATCACCGGTTATGCTTTTGACATTCACTGGACCAAAGAGATCCATATGAAGTCTCTCTAACGGCCTAGAGACTGAGTTCATCTTCTTTGTGGGGTGGGATTTCTTCCGTTGCTTTCCTTTGACACAACTAATACACTCCCCTTCAAGATAGAAACCTTTCAAATGAACACCATTTACCAGTTCATTGTGCACCAGGTATTTCATTTTTCGCAGATGAATGTGGCCCATCTTTCTATGCCACAATTGAGACTCTTTTTCGGTGGCTCTTGACATGAAACAATGAGTCTGACCCGTGGTAGTAGTGGCCACACTCATGTCCAACACGTACAGATCATCAACTCTTGGTGCTCTCATGATAACCCACTCCTCGGGGACAACAAACCCCGACTTCAAGATTATACATTCCTTATCTGTGAAGTGAGTCGAATACATTCGATCACAAATTTGTGATATGCTCAGAAGATTGTTTTCCAGCGATGTAGTTTACTCTTTCAAACGTAATTATCCCATTCGATAAAGTTCCCTCACCAATGATACGACCTCCCTGGTTTCCGGCGAAACCAACATAACCTCCGTTAAATCCTCTCACATCATACAGCAGGGCTTTTATCCCTGTCATGTGCCGAGAAGCTCCACTATCCATTATCCAACATGAGATGGATCTCGGAAGCTCCTGCATATATCACAAACATTTTAGTGAGATTTTGAAGCAACCCAAGCCTCCATCGACTCAGGTAGCTTTTCGTTAATGACAGTTCTCTTGGTAAACAAAGGTGGGAAATTTTTGTCGTTCATTTTTAAGCTTTCTTCAGACCCAATCTCAACCTCTTTGTATAAAAAGAAATCATTTTTAGGAGGTTGACCAGATGATTGGTCTTTCTTTGCAACATTCTTCTTTTCAGAAGCAGTAGACTTTTGTTTCTCAAGTTTCTCATAATAATCCAAAGGGACATTCATCTTTACCGGTGTGGTAGAAGATGATTGTTTTGTCGACTCAGAAACCTTTGGTTTTGGAGAACTTGCTTTCTTTTCAACAGATCTTGGCTTCCAAGTTTGTTGAGATGAAGCAACCCGTTTGTAAAACTTATCAGTTTTATTTACCAACCTTTTTACGGGTTCAATTTTGACCTTTGTGTTTTCATTTTTCAAAACTTGCTTCTCAACAACCATTGGAGCTTTGCCTTTTACAACATTTCTCTTTTTCGAATTCTCGACAACCGCAGACTTAGGCTTCACGTTGGAGCACTTTCGTGCAATGTGTCCAACTTTGTTGCACTTAAAGCATGTACGGGTATCAACTTTCCGACTTGTGCCTTTAGTCTGAGGCTGTGAGGCCTTCTTTTCGAAGAATTCTTTATTTGATTTTTGAAAAATTTTAGTTTCTTGCTCGGAATGTGAACTCGAGCTTTTCACAAACACCTTTTTCTCAACAAACTTCTGGTTTTGTAAGTTCCTTCTTTGATCTTTCTTACCGCCCTGATAACCACCCGACCATTTGTTTTGGTTCTTGTTAGAAAAACATGGCGGTAAAACAGGTTTTTTGTAGTAAGATTTATCTTTCTCAAAGTTTAATTGCCTTTTGGAACGTTTCAAACCTTCGATTTCAGACACATCAATCTCAACCAGTTTAAACACATTTTTCAATTTGTCGACATTCACATTCTCCAATGGAAACTCAAGATCCGAATACAACTTATCTGAACCCGACATCTTGTACATCACAAGAGTAGGTTCTTCACTTAAGTTGTTTTTGGATTTTGATTTCGTAATGTATTTATCCAAAAAGCATTCTCCGTCCTCAGTTGAGTCACTGTCAAATTTCAAAACATTTTCAACCACATTTTTAACAACTTCGGACTGAACACTGTCTTCATCAGATGATGAAGTGAATGTGATATCGATCGTTTCTGGAAGTTTAACCTCATGTGTTTCATCATCGTTAACCAATCCAGACTTTTTCTTTGAAAAATTATTCAACACTGGCGGTGGAACTTGATGATACCCTACCCCAGTTCCATCCGAATATACATCTTCACCAGCTTTGTTCTTCCCAATGGGTTTGGGAACTATGTGTTGGAGAACAAAGCTCGCGGAGTTGTAACTGGTTAGTTTCAGATTGATTCGTTCGTTTTCAATCTTAGCTTCCTGAAACTGAAGCTTTAGATTGGCAATCTCATCCAACTGTTGGTTGATTTGCTTTTCTTTCGACTGAAGTACTTCTGACAGTTGAAGGTTTTCTTTGGTTGTTTTACAATTGCGCTCATCAGAATCTTTTATCGTTCTTTTTAGCTTCTCATGATTTTCAGAAAGTTGACGGTTTTCATGAATTAACTTTTCATTTTCTTTCCTAACTTGTTCTACTTCAATTTTATCTTTATCAATTTTATCAGTTAATTCCTTGATTCGATCATTTGAAGCTTTCACCAATTTGTCACGACTTAAGATTTGATTTTCAACTTCTCTGACTCTATCAGTCAGTTCTTGAGTCTTTTTAGCACTGAGATATGCATGTGTACTACAAACCTTGCAGTTTTTCATGCAATTTTTGCAGTCGCTTTCAATTTTGGCTTTATCAGTCTTACCTGACCCATTTGTTGAATCATTAGAACTGACCTTGCTCTTTGACTCAGTTCCAGACTTAGAATCTACCTCTAATTCTTTTGCTGCGAGCACCTTATCTGCCATTTTATTTAGGTTCTCTGCAGTCATCTCTTTTGTCATGTCGATTATCCCATCATCGACCTTCTTCGACTGTAACTCTTTTTCTTCAGCTTATCTTGCCCACATTCTCTGTCTCTCTTCTTCCTATTGTGCTATTTTCTCGATAAGAGTTTCAACAAGGAGTGTTGACGGTTCAACAAGTATGTTGCCTTTAGGATCCAAATAACATTCTCTGTCAGCATCCCATCTCTTAGCACTTTTTGCTTCTTTCCAGGCACGATAGTGTCTATCTTTCATGGTTTGTGCTAACACTTTTCTGTTGACATATTTTTCTTCTTCTGTCCGAGTGTCTTTGAATGGCACAATTATTGCCATGAATGTAAAACCCACATCATCTTCTTCAGGTAATAAATCACTCCAATCGAAGCCTTCATCATCATGAATAACGGCTAAGGCTCTCGACTTTTCTTTAGGATTTGCTTCAATTTCCTTCATTCGGGGTGGTTCTTCTTTGTTCTGGTGATAAATGGCCCTTTTGTAATAATCGTCATGAAATGGATTGGCCGTTTCATCAGCAGCTGCATTTCGGCATTCTCGTTTAAAGTGCCCCTTTTTCTTGCACTTAAAACATGTAACTTTCGATTTATCAAAACCTAATTTCGTTGAAGGTCCACCAATGGAGTGTCTACCGGTTATCTCCATGAACCTCTGAGCCCTTCGAACAACACTCGCCATACACCATCTAATGTCAATCAACTCCATCTCTTCGGGGTCGATTTGATCATAGTCTTCTTTAGTAAGGTTAGTGTTTCCGATCTTTCCAGCAACCAGGCTCTCATAGGATTCCAAGATTGAAGCCAGAAACACCATCTGCTGTTTTGCTGCTTCTTCGCTGAAGTTTTGTGCATTGTTGAGATTTACAGCAATGTTGCACTGGAACATGTTTTTCGGAACAGATTGTTGCTGTTGGCTTTGAGCAGAAGAAGACGATCGTCCATGATATCCACTGCTTGGAATATAACTGTTGTTTTAATTCTCTTGATTTGGCATGCTTGAGTTTTCTGCTGAGAATGCAGTCTTTGGTGATACAGTTTTTGGTATCATGCTACCCCAAAAATATAGATCAACGTTTTGTTGATAAGGGGTGTTGTTGACTTTGTTTGTCTTTTTAATCTCCAGTTCGTGACTTTCCAACCTCTCAATTAGCAAATCAACTGTCAGATCAGCCGTCTTCACTGTGTTCTTCAACATTAGCGCAAAATACTGCCAATCTTTTTCGTCGGGTAGTGAGTCCATCAGCTTATCGACCAATTCTTCCTGTGTAAACGTAATCCCATATCTTACAAGCTCGATCTTTAAGTGACAAAATCTCTCTATCATCTTCGACACCGACTCATTTTTCATACAACCGAACAAATCAAATTCTTTCTTCAACAATTTTTTCTTGTTCTTAACAATTTCTGCTCCACCCACACACTTCATCTTTAATTTTCCCCATAAATCTCTGGAATCTTTGTAATCGATTAAAGATATAATATCATCCCTCACTGATTGATGTAGCAAGGCAATGCATTTCTGTTCTGCAATAAAACTTTCTTGTTCAGTGCTGTGGTGTTCGTGTCAAAACCATTCCTCAAACTCTTCCAACTTTGGTAGGCGAATGCCTTCAACCAGTCCTCAAACCTACTGGCCCATCTATTATACTCTTCTATGGCCATGAGCTTGGGCGGTTTATTGTAGGTGCCATAGGCGTTATCAACACTCAATGAGTCAGCAATGGCTTTCTTAGGATTTGGGTTTGGTGCTGTGGTGTTCGTGTTGTCTGACGTGTTCTCTCCCGTGTTGCTGGTGTAAGCAAATATGTCACTAAATGGGTTTAGAAAATCGTCCCCCATTTTAGAGTACCTGAAACAATTTACAAACACTTAAACAAATTTTTGTGATTTTTAAAAGTTTCACACTGGTGCACTTGAATCGAATGGTTATTCGATCGAGTGGCACAGTAAGATCAAGAAAAGAGTACACTAATCGGATTGCTGCTCGATCGGGTGGTAGTCCGATCGAGGGGTTGTCCGAACGAGTGACACCACAACTTTTAGAAAACTTTGACTTTTCAACCCTTCACCGATCGGATGATAGTCCGATCGAGTGACTGGATGATGTAAGCAGATGAAAACAAGACCAACAATGATGTCCGATCGGGTGATGATCCGATTGGGTAACACTGATTATGTCAGCAACAACTAATTAAGAACAATCTAAGCTAAATCGTTCGAACAGCTATTCGAACGAGCGAATGACGTCAGCAAACAAGAACAGTTCAACATAGTTTTTGATGATTTTGAACTAGTTTTTGAATGAATTTTCTTATGAAATCTTGAAGGATTATACTATGAATGATTGCGAACAGAATGATAACAAATTCATCAAATTTTAACCGTAGATTCACGTTCAATTTTATGTTTTTCTAATTTTTAGTGTATAAAAGTGAAAAACTCAGTAAGAAGTGAGTAGAAAGTGAGAGAATTCGTCAAATTTCCGGTGAAATTGACTCTAATCAGCAAGAAAAGCTTGAATTCCGATGAATTCGTTGTCGTAGATCTCGATTCAGTCTCCTGGATGCTCTGATACGACTTGTTAGGTCCTTTTGTACAGGATCTGATTGACACGAATGCGGATGAATCGACCTTGATCAAAGTGCGGAATCCTTTGGATCAAGTCACAGAAGTACGACAAAGTATTCAACGTTAAACACCGTCTGATCTTTCTATTAAGATGCTTTGAAAGTACACAAGTGCCGGTAGAAATCAGACTAGACAGAGTTTTCCAAAAGTTCTAAAAGTTCTTAATGACATACCCTGACCGGGTATTTATAGGCAACTCAGGGACATAACAAGTGTTGTCCGATCGGATGACAGTGCTGTCCGATCGGATGACACCAATCATCCTTAGGACTACACTTTTGCATATCAAACCCGTTCCCTGAATTGTCATTCTACGTACATACATACAAATACATAATTGTTCACAAAAGACATAAACATACAAAATACGACTTAATGCTGATGGAAGCTACAGACACTTGAACTAACATTATAGGGTTTCCAAAAGAAGAAAGTGCACAAGGGTCGGATTGGTCACCGATCGGATGGTGACTCGATCGGATGGCAATCCGATCGGATGGCAATCCGATCGGATGGCCACTCGATCGGTTGGCCACTCGATCCAGGTGTCCGGTGTGTTGAGTTTCGTCATTTCAATTCGCGTGTTGAGCGTTGCGATGCGATTTGAGCGAGCGACGCGATAGATTAATAATAGGCACACAGATACTATATCTAACATACAATCATCGTAAATAACTTGCGTTTAACGTTTGCGATTAGATTTGCGATTGCGTTTCGATTGTTCACCACAAACATAAGCATAAATAAACATGCACAAGTAACACATAAATAGCACACACACGTAAAACAATATCCAGAACGCATAATTCGAGCTGTAAATACGATTGCGATGCGATAAGCGATAAAGCGATAAAACATGCGATAAAACCTCGATTATTCACAGATACTCCGCATAACACAACTAAAGCAAACAAAATATAGATTCGATTATAAGTCAGAGAGTCAAATTAGTAATTAAGCAAGGAGTGACAGATCGCAATTTGCAATCTTTCCTTCCTTTGACTTCAATCTTGACTTTGACTTTGACTTTGACTTTCGAAACACGGGGTGTTACAACTCAGATGAGAGTTATCAGGATCAATCTCTTGATAAGAAGAAAGGAGTAGAAATTCTTGTTGAGAATCACATTTTGTGTGATCCTCCTACTCCCGTTGCCCCCGTTGTGCAATCAATTGCAAAACAAGAGATTGACTCGATCAAATCTGTGGAGAAATCTGTGTCTACGTTTGAGGGAGATAATGTGTTGTATACTTTGGTTGGTGATGATAAAATTTACTCAAACAAGGATTTCCCAATTAAAAATGTTAATCCATCAATGATTGAAAGAGTTTTGGAAGATTCTACCAGTAAGTTTTTGGGTAAGGCGATCCCGAGAGTTACAGTAACTCAGTGTGATCCTATTCCAAAATATGAAGTTAGAAAACAATACGAAAATCAAAAATTACCAATCGAGAAACAACCAATCACCCTTAAAGGTAAACAACAGGAAAAACGAGCTCAACAACCTAAGTTCGAACCAAAAGGAGCTCGAAATAAGAAAAAGGGAAGGGATGTTAAATTTGTGGCCTTAAGCGGTACTGACAAAGTTGAAACTTTTGAAAACAAATCTAATACTGCTTTTGTTCAACAAGTTAAAATTTTGAAACGTAACAGTGATAACAATTACACTCAACATACAAATGGGTGTGATAATGAAGCTAGTACCTCAAGGCCCGCAAGTTCAACATCAGGACATCGATTAGAATCTCCTAAATTTGTTGAAAGGAGAACATGTTTTAAGTGTGGGGAATTTGGGCATATAATCAAAAATTGTACAAACCCACCAAAACCAAAGTTTGTTGAAAAAGCCCCTCCTGAAAAGGATTACCAACGGCGTCCTGTGTCACCTAAACAAGACAAACGAATTGTTAAGGAACAAGAAGCAAAACAACGACGTAAAAATGTTAAAGTAATCGAAAAAGCTTTAAAACCGGATGTTGTTGAAAAGGGACCAAGTTCATCAAATTCGTCAAAACCAGAAGTGTCTAAATCTGTAAATAACAATCAATCTGGTAAACGACAACAATCTTGGAAACCTAAAACCAGTACAGTTTCAGGGGGAGGCACACCATTTCCAAATCATCAAGAAATAGAAATAACATTTCTTGATGATAAGGGTCGACCCAAGACCACTAAGGCTTGGGTCCCCATCTCAAACTGATCGTTTAGTGTGTTGTGCAGGGTGTTCCAGGAGGAACTGTGAATAGTCTTTGGATTGTTGACAGTGGAGCATCCCGGCACATGACAGGCGACTTAAGGCTCCTGTACGATGTGAAAAGCATTAGGGGAGGTTATGTTGCCTTTGTTGGCGATAAATGCGGATACATCACTAGAGAAGGAATGATTTCCAATGGTGTTGTTAGTTTCGACAAGATCAATTATGTGCGTTAAATTGATCACAATCTTCTTAGTGTTTCGTAAATCTGTGACAAGAAGTTCACGATACATTTTAATGATACCGGTTGTTATGTGCTGAAACCCAGTTTCAAGATTCCCAAAGAATGGATTCTGTTGACGGCTCCAAGAATTAATGACTTGTATATTCTTGATATGAGCCAAGCTATTACCACGTCTGCGCAAGTTACATGTTTTGTCTCAAAGGCCACTGAAAAGGAGTCTATATCTTGGCACAGACGTATGGGTCACATTCACTTGAGGAAGATGAACCATCTGGTGAGAAATAATCTTGTGAATGGTGTTCCAGTCAAGAGTTTTCATTTGCAAGACGTCTGTGTATCGTGTCGAAAAGGAAAGGAAAGTAAACGAAGAAGTCCCATCCAATCAAGAAAGTCAACACCGTCAACATGCCTCTTAAACGTCTTCATATGGACCTCTTTGGACCTATGAAGCACAAGACGACGTTTGGAAATGCTTATTGTTTGGTTGTTACTGATGACTATTCAAGATTCTCATGGGTATCTATGATGGCACACAAGAGTGAGACTCCGGAAATCCTCAAAAATATGCTCACTTTACTCAAGAATTTGTATACTTTGAGGGTAAAGCGAATCACAAGTGACAACAGCACGGAATTCAAGAATCAGGTTATGGACGAGTTTTGTGCTTCTAAGGGAATTCTGCATGAGTACAGTTCTCATTACACTCCTCAACAAAATGGTGTCGCTGAGAGGAAGAATAGAACGCTTATTGAGACAGCAAGAACTATGTTGGTGGAGTTCGGAGCTTCCTGTTCAGTTTTGGGGGGAGGCTGTGGCTACTACCTGTTATACTTTGAACAGACTTCTTACTATTAAAAGGCACGGGAAAACATGTTTCGAATTGTTGCACAGAAGAAAACTGGATGTATCTTACTTAGAACCGTTTGGCGCTCCATGCACTATGATTGACCCACATGGAAAATTTGGTCCAAGGGCTATTGAAGGTTTCTTCCTTGGGTATGCTACTCCAAATTTCAGGGTGTGGAATCTGGAAACGAAAAAGATTGAGGAATGGGGTGAAGTCAGGGTTTAAAGGTACACTGAATGTGTGAGAGCTCCGGGTGCTCCTTGGATGTTTGATTATGATGGACTGTTTGATTCCTTTAATCTGACAACTTTTGATGAGGCGTCTGCATCAGCACAAATGTTGCTTGAAGGTGATGCAGCAGTGGATTCATCATTAGTACGACCAATTATTGTTAATCAACAAGAGTCTGGTTCGATTAATAATGTTGTTCAAAATGAGGAATTTGAAGATGCAGCTGATTATAATGTTTCGTCGGAAGATGAGGAATTTCATGATGCAAATGAAGCAACTTCAGCTCCTGTCCAAGCTCCTGTTCAAGGTGTTTCTGAAGCAACTTCTCAGGTGCAAGTTCAAGACAATGCTGAAGGGAATGCATCCACATCTAACGTGTCTCCAGACATCGATTTGGTTGTTGATTTGAATATCAATAACTTGGGTATTAATGCTTGAGTTGCCGATGTTCCAGAAACTCGAATTCATGATACTCATCCTCGGCAGAATATTATAGGAGATGTCCAAAGTGGTGTGCAGACACATAATCAGCTTCGAAGCAACCAGAATGCTGGGTTGTATTTGGCAATTAGAGAATCCGGGAAACAGAATGATTGGTCTTTCGACTGCTATGTTTGTCAAGTCAAGCAGAAGTTGTAACATCCATCAAAATCGACCCGTTTCAAAATCCGACCCGTTTTAAAATTTGAATCCGAACCATTTGTGAACCAGATCGAACCGTTATAAATAAAAGATGCACTTTTGACCCTATTATGATTTTTTTTATAAAACTTAGGACATAAGATAGAGAAAAATAAGCTCCTCTTAATAGCATTTTCGTATTTCCATATAACATCATGTTTTTCTTAATATTATTTTTTCATGATAATGACATCCTATATTTTAAGTTCTATTTTTTAATATGTTATTACTACCATAATTATAAAATTCAAAACCTCATAAAGTGTTGGATGGCATGAAAATTGGAAAACGAGATACAACACAGGAAATCATATTTGACTTTGAAAGATTTTTACTTTATAAATTAATTATCAATATAGCTATGAACAAAGGACTATATTTTCTTTTTGGAAACATGAAACTGCCGCCCTGTTAACAGTGAAATGAATTAATTAACTTTCCATTTTCTCACTGATCTTACGGGATTGACATTAATGTCCACATTTCCGTTTTCGTAACAAATCAAGAACCAATGACTTAATATATATATATATACACACACCCACGGACCAACACCTTTCCCTTCTCTCTCGATGGTTCATGGCTGTCGGAGTAATCAAACTCGTTGGAACCGTCCGTAGTCGTGACGGGGATCTTTCATCTTGTTTGGCCGCGTTCTGTTTATGTGAGTATGTAAACGAAGAAGAAGAAGTACGGTCACGAACATGTTTTATTACACATTCAACATTTCATCATCACTCTCTCATTAACGGGAACAAGAAACACCTCGCCAAAAACGTGCAAGTGACCGGACTCGCATCGACGTCGGAGGTTACGACGGAACTTTCCAATCAACGTCTCGGATAAACGCTCTCGTTCGTTCTCTTGGATTCTCAATCTTACTCGTGCGTTACTTACAAGAAATCGCAACACAATCACAGTGAGTATACATGATCCCATTTTCATTCTTTAAACACTTTTGGGTGCAACTTGTATTCTTATGCAAATTACACAAACACGTTAAACTACATTTATTCACACTCTATCCAAATTACACATGAAATGTTTGATTGTTGTTATACATGTGATGCTAATGTAAACACTTCATGACTATATGCTCATTAACTTCGATCAAGCCTACCTTAACAATTATAGCGCTATAGGTTGTAACGCCCCGCCCGCTATCCTTGGGTATTGTTAAGTTAAAAATGTTAACCTCCCGCTAAACTTTTGGGATAGGCACTTTAATTGCGTAAACATTGGTTTGAGCATGTAGAGTAACATCGTTTCGGCATAACTGTTAACTAGTATCATCTTATTCATGTTGGATATGAGCACATTTAAACATTTTATTCTATTATGCTATGTACCAAACTTGTATACTCGCCAACATATTTGTTGATGTTATTTTAATACATGTTGCAGGTTGATAGTCAAGATGATGAAGGAATCAAGTTAGGATGGACTAGATACCCATTTTAATATTAAACCTTGTTTGTTGCAATTTGTCTTTATTTGAAACAATGTATTTGAATTTAGTCATTTATGAAATTTGATTTAATCTATATTGTCACAATTAGTGTTATGATGCTTTTGAGCGATTTGTTCGTCTCATCCAGATTTTTCCGCCATTGGTTGGGGTGTGACAGATTGGTATCAGAGCCATAACTATAGGGAATTAGGAAAAGTAGGAATGTTTTTACCTAGTCTATAGTTTAGGGGCTTTATCCTTATGTGTTGTTTAAAACTATCTTCCTTCTACCTTATTTGCTTCTCCCTATTCTCTTTGGTCTTTTAACATACATGCCTTTCCTAAGGCTAACACAATACACACTTGGAGGCTTTAAAGACACTCTCATAACATAATCGAAACGATTCATCAAAATAGGGGTGATTCCCACATTTGGTGATGACTTTCACTCATCTATACTTTGTATTTTGCAAGAAATCTACCCTAAAGTTAGGTGTGATATCCAAATCTTGAAGGGAATTTCCATTTCATATTCTAGTGGACACTTATCTTTTGATAAGTACCAACCACGTTAGGGTACGATGTTATCAAGTTAGAGGTGAAACTCGCATCTTGTTAACTAGTCCCACTCTTTGATTTTCAATCTCTCCAAAGTTTCGATTTTCCCAATCAATTAAGGACGTGTAGTAACTGGAAGGAAAAATATCGTTAGTCTCTTCTCGATGAGAGTATTTGTCTATTAGGCCAAAGCACGTTTCCTTAATCCGAAAAGGACTTCGATTTCCCAATCTTATGTTATGTTCCGTGACAATCCAATTTTTATGTAAAATCTCTTTTATGCTATCTCAATTTTAACATGTTTTACATTTGTACGATATATCATTTCAATCTTGGAGGCACAATACGATTCAAATTTTTCCCTTTTCAAAATTCGAAACTTATTTCACAAAAATCTGATACATGCATGCTAATACGTTATACTTGATTCGTGTTTCTGGGTGATTCTTATGTGATGAACTTGTCCTTAACCCACGCCTTAACATGTATAGCACTATGCGTAGTGCTATAGGAGTAGCACACCACCCGTGAACGAGAGGTCATGTTAAGTCATTTAATTGCGGTACACGATGGGTTGACCTGTTTATTCACATGCCAGTGATATGTTAATCTTGTTAACTAAGTATGTCATGTAGATTGTTCTATATTTTTATGCTACTACTCATATTCCCAAAAATGGAAGCTTATCATCAAGATAGGAGTGATTTCCTTACCTTGACGATTAACTCCACTCACTTTTCAACTTCACCAATGAGCTAGGGGTGATTTTCTTACCTCGGAGGTAGTTACCAACTCTTCTTCGTTCTCAATGAAACTTTATATTTGAGCGTTACTTTCATTTCAAGCTTCGAGACACGAATCACACTATCTTCGCAATTTAAAACTGTAGGATCGATTTGACCGATCAAATGAGTCAATTTGAATGTGTTTACACTATTTAGATGGCGGAAACATCTAAACAGCTTAGAATCAGACAGAAAAGAGTAGAAAACAGAATAGATTCACTTTTAACACTTGTTCTCTGTTATATAATGACTTGGAAAACTGGCAGCACTTCGTTACAACTTCTCGGAATGCATACCAACTGAGAACTACACTAGCCTATTTATAGGCATTAAGATTTCGCTTCAACATGTCTCAAGCGAAATCTCATCACTTGATTTCGCTTGAGGCTTACATCACATACCCTGAAGCGAAACCCTATCAAACTAACTTAAACTTTACATTCAGACCCCTACACTTTACAAACTTGACATATTTAGACCCTAGACTTATGACATAGGCTTTAGACATCATGTATCAACAAACTCCCCCTTGGATAAAGCCGGAGTCTTCAGTCTAGGTCTTCACATGGACTTGAACTTTTCTTCTCTAGGCTTAGGTTTTCTCAACAACATCTTCCTAAGCTTTTCATTATCATCAGCTCTTTTCTTTTCTTCAGCAGCTTGCCTTTGAGCAAATGTCTCCCGAAGATATCTATCTTTTTCTTCTCAAGCTTTACGTTCCTTTTCAGCTTTCCTTTTGACTTTCTCCTCCAAAGCCCACCAAGATGACTTCCATTTAGTTCCAGAATTGATATTCTTTTGAAAACACACATTCACAACTCTCTGAAACTGTATTGCCTGATCTTTATCTTTTGGCGAATGATGAATCTTGTTGATGAACAGACATTCTATATCCTTTGCCGAGCAATTAACCAGCCACATCGGATCAAAAACACGAATTTCTCTAAGTTCACCTCCTGCTCGATACGTGATCACTGCTTCAGTAGACAGACAACTATATACCCAATGCATAAATCCTTTATAGAATTCTTGTTCCATTGGAGGTACTGGTATAATCTTCATTGTCTTTGGCTTCTTGATATTAAGAATCCTTTCTTCAGCACCAGTTTCAGGATTAACTCTTGGAATAATCTTTGGACGATGAGGCTTCCAGAATCTGAATCCCTTAAATGATTGAAATCTGATAAACCCCCACATTTTAATGTCATTCTTCCTCACAGGATATTCCAAAGCTTTGACCTGTGATAACTCCTCAACATCCCACCATGGGAGTGACATAAGATCATATAACTTTTCGAAATACTGAACACCACATTCTCTTCTGACAACGCTTTTTGTATTGGCAATCTTCTCATAAATTCCAGAATGCTAGAGAACTCAGACAATTTTGAACTCCTTGTCACATCAAGATCACAACAAGAATTGTGAAGAGCTTTGAATAGAATATTCGAAGGCTGCACATCAAATACCACAAAAATTCAAACACATTAGACAATTTTTTATAAAATTTCAAATGTACTCATCATTTCAAGCGATATCCATGATTTCGCTTAAAAAACATCTGATCACATAACACTTTGTTCAAGTGAGATGGTATTTGATTATTCCGCTTGAAGAATCAACAAACAGCAACAAATGTTCAAGCAAAATAGTAACAGAATGCATCGCTTGAAGCGACACTAACAACCCCTTGAAGCGACACTGTTCAAACATCTCAAAAAAAAATTTAAACATATGATCAAATTAATCACACAGTCCTGTTCTACTTACAATTTCGATCAACCTGATATCAATTTCATATATTTTGACTTACACAAACGTTCTAGATCTACGATTAAAAATCTGTTCATCCGTCAAATTTGTATAAACTCAGATCTGAAACAATCAAACCTCACACAACAATCTACACATGATTCCGACTGCACATGTATGATTTGATTTGAATTTATCCAGTTAAAAACCCTAAAACTATGTGTTCTAACCCTAACCGTCGCCGACACATCAAAAATCAACGAAAATCGGTACAAATCTCAGAAAATACTTACATTCACCATGATTATAGTTGAGTTTGCCAACTAAAATCACAAGATCTTGGTGAAATTTTGACAGAGTAACAGTAGAAAAACGAGGTTTAGAAGTGTTCGCTTGAAGTCGCTCTGACAGACCTTGAAGCGAAATGTTTGAAAAATAATGACTGAAGCGAAGCAATGTTATCCTTTTATACCCCTGAAGATTTCGCTTGAGACTTACTCAAAATCTCTTGAAGCGAAATCGTAACATGAAGGTGTCGCTTGAAACAGATTTAAGCGCAATTTTTCCTTGAAGCGAAAACCTTAAAAAACTTGTTTTACTTTTTGATTTTATCATCTTTTAATGTCACACCCAATTAACCAAGTCCAAATTAATGACCTTGGTCAACTGACTAGTCTACCAAGTCCAACTCAATGACCTTGGCTAACCAAACTATAAAGATACCGGATTTCTTAAAAAAAATAAGTTCAAATTAATGAACTTTTGAATCATTTTGATCTTTCAAACCCATTTTAATCAACAAACACTTGTACCAAACATTGTACTGCATCACAAGCTTACCCAATCCTCATCAATCTCAGACATGATCTGCACAAGACTTTGAACTTTCGATTCCCAATGTCAGTTGTCGAAAATAAAAAAAAACTAAAATCTTTTTGGATTTTAAACTGAAAAAGCTGAAACTATGTACACACAATCTTTTTGTGAGCGTGTTAAGGGATCATATCAGCTGCCAACGAAATACAAGTACCGTTAAGCTGTTATTTCATTTTAAGCATTAAACAATTCACGTAGATTGCCGATATACTGATCCTCTTTAATTCTCACAAAACTTTCAATCTGCTCGGGATACAGAATTAGTGTTTTAAGACTTAAACATCTACATGTGTCCCACCTCAGTATATACTCCCGTATCCAAACCCCAGTATTCAGTCTTACAGGTGAATATACCTAGATGATATATGTAAGGGGTTAGATGCGAGGGCCGTGAGAGCTCAGGTCGATCTTTCGATACGCAGAGAGATGACGGCTTCGACTTTTGGTGGGTCCCCTTTGGGGATCTTCTTTACAACAGCACATGATTAACAATTTTGCAATGTGTTATCATTTTTTATGCTGAGGGGAGGCTTATATTTCAAAGCAGCGTAAAGTATTCTCCGGGGACTAGGCCATTGCTTCCGCAAAATCAGAAGTCCCGGGATAATACCCCAGATATCACTAAGCATAAAGACCTAGTATCTCAGAATATGGGACCCTTCAAACAGGATTTCAGGGGTTACCTATATATCCTGGAGGTGTTCCCCACGTAGATGCAAGTAAATTTTAAGTTTATATCCCAAACTAATCTACTGATTTTGTGAAAACCTATCGGCACATCTTTAGTGAGACTGCTTAATTACATTTTATACATTCCAATTCTTTAGCGTACTGCACCTGTCTAGCTGATGTACTATCATTTCCCTTTTATACACAAACTCATTTTTACTTTTTCAAATGTTTTTGGTTTTTATAGACTTTATCATGTTTTTGTATTTTTCTGCAAACTTTCTCCCCCTAAAAAGAAAAACATATTTTTGTGTTTTTGTTTTTATCGAAAAGCAGAAAATAAACTGAACAAACAAAATTGACAACACGACAAAGGTTCACGTCAGATCGCCGTCCAATTCGGCATCACATTCAACAACCCTCCCAGATTGCAGATTTTTCATTCCATTCAATTTTAAAAGATAATAAAACCTCTTTTTGTCAAATGGTTTGGTATAGAAATCCGCTTTCTGTTCATTGGTGTGCACATATTCAATCCGAATTAATTTTTTCTCGTTACAATCACGAATAAAATGGTGACGGATTTCAATGTGTTTTGTTTTTGAATGGTGAACCGGATTTTTAGTAATGTTAATGGCTGCTTCATTGTCCACAAATATTGGAGTATCTAAGAATTGCAAACCAAAGTCACGCATTTGCTGTTGGATCCAAAGGATCTGCGAACAACAGCTGGAAGCTGAAACGTATTCAGCTTCACAAGTAGAAAGCGCTACAGTGGTTTGTTTCTTACACTGCCAGGTAACGAGTCGAGTTCCTAAGAACTGACACCCGGCAGTGGTGGACTTTGCGTTCTGCTTGCAGCTTCCGAAATCTGAATCAGCGAAACCGGATAAAGTAAAGTCACCTAATCTAGGATACCACAAACCAACGTTTGAGCAGCCTTTCAAATACCGGAGTATACGTTTCACGATTGTCAGATGTGACTGCTTCGGATTCGACTGATATCTGGCACATAAGCATGTCGGATACATGATGTCCGGACGGGAGGCTGTGAGATACATCAAGGAACCAATGATTGATCGGTACAATGTTTCATCCATCTTCACTCCATTCTCATCTGGACAAATCCCATGATTTTGTGCAAGGGGAGTAGATGCTGGACTGCAATCTGCCATATCAAACTTGTCTAGCACATCCTTCACATACTTTGACTGATGAATGAAGATTCCGTCGGGCATTTGTTCTACCTGCAACCCTAGGAAAAACTTCATTTCGCCCATTGAGCTCATCTCAAACTTTTTCTTCATCACTAGCTCAAACTCTTTGCACATATCGTCGTTGGTGGATCCAAAAATGATATCGTCCACGTAAATCTGCATAATCAACAAATGGTTGTCTTTTTCTTTAATAAACAAAGTGCTATCTACTGTACCTCTTGTGAACCCGTTGTCCAGCAAGTATGTCGAGAGCGTTTCATACCAGGCTCTCGGGGCCTGGTGAAGTCCGTATAACGCCTTGTCCAGTAGAAACACCTTGTTTTTGTGCTGTGGGTCTGTGAAACCTGGCGGTTGCCCCACATACACTTCCTCTTTGATAGTTCCATAGAGAAAAGCAGATTTCACGTCAAGTTGATATACTTTAAAGTTCTTCCATGATGCAAAGGCCAGAAAAATCCGAATTGCCTCTAGCCTTGCAACTGGTGCGTAGACTTCATCGTAATCAATTCCTTCTTGTTGACTGAATCCTTGAACAACCAGTCTTGCTTTGTTTCTCACCACGACTCCTCTATCATCTCTTTTGCATTTAAAAACCCACTTTGTTTTAATCAACTTTTGATTCTCAGGCAAATCTACAAGTCTCCAGACGCCCAGCTTCTCGAATTGTTGTAACTCCTCCTGCATTGCATTAACCCAGCTCTCCTCGGTCAATGCTTCCCTGTACGTCTTGGGCTCTATCTGCGAAATAAAACATTTCAATGAGACTTCTTTTTGCATATCAGCAATAGATGAATAGAAACATATAAGAGCTTGATCTATTTGGTGTCGAGTTTTAACACCACTTTGCAAGTCGCCGATAATTTGTTCTGAAGGATGATAGGATAATGTTCGTGGCATTGCACTGTCAGGCACTACAACTTCCGATTCCAGATTTGAAATGTCAAGATCCACGATTTGATCAACAGCCTCTTCTGTTGTCTCATTTGGTTCCTCGTCAAAAGTAGGAGCGGGTTCCTCCTCTGAGTCATCAGAAACATCAAATGACGGAGCTGGTTCCTCTGGTGGTATATGAACGGTTCCACTTGGTCCGGCTTCATCATCATGAGTACCCACGTTGGGCGTAGGAACATCTAGCGGACTAGATTCCGGCTCTGGCAAATGACTTTGTTGATACAAGTACATGAGAGCAAGTTCCTCCTCACTCGGCTCGGACGGCAGATGAAACGATTCCCAGAGTTTATCGTTGTCAAATAGGAATCTTTGTCCGGGAAGTTGAGGTGACGGAGTATGCTTCTGACAATCCACATGAAGGACCTGAATCACCTTGCTCAGACATGGTACGAACACCCTTTTTAATGGGCTGGCGTATCCTACAAAGAAACCTTCATTTGATTTTGCCCCAAACTTTCCGTCTTCATCAATGAACGTACACGGTGATCCGAAAGGTTCCAAGAACTCAAGATTCGGCTTGTAACGATGCAGCAACTCAAAACATGTCTTTCCATACTTCTTGACAGCAAGAACTCTGTTCAGTGTATAGCACGCTGCAGATACGGCTTCACTCCAAAAGAAAATAGGTAACTTGGAATCTGCTAACATTGTACGCGCTGTCTCGATTAGGGTTCTATTCTTTCTTTCAGCTACGCCGTTTTGCTGTGGAGTATACGGCGCACTGAATTCATGAAGAATTCCCTTTTCATTGCAGAACTCGTACATTCTGTTGTTTTTAAATTCAGTTCCATTGTCGCTTCTAATTCTCCGGATAGGCAGTTTGTATACAGTTTCCATCTTCTTGAAAAGTATCATCAAAGACTCAAATGTTTGATCTTTCCGTTCTAAGCACACAACCCAAGAAAATCTTGAAAAATCATCTGTAACCACCAAGCAATACAAATCCCGGCTGATGCTCCTAACATTGACAGGCCCGAAGAGATCCATGTGCAATCTCTCAAGAGGTAACCTGATCGAATTCATGACTTTCAAAGGATGTGATTTCCGAACCTGCTTACCTTTCTTACAAGCAATACAATCATCATTTAAATGAAAATTTTTCAAGTTTACCCCCTCAACTAAATCATTATGAACCAAAAAATTCATTTTGCGAACATGAATGTGGCCCATCTTACGATGCCACATGATTGAATCTTTTTCTGTTGCTTTGTTTTTAGACACAAAACACTGTTTCTGATGAGACGTTGGCGTTGCTGTACTCATATCAAGATAATAAAGATCATACTCCCGTGGAGCACGCAACAACACCATCTCATCAGGGATTTTAAACCCTGGTTTCAAAACCACACATTCAGTTTTTGTAAAATGTACGCTGAAATCTTTATCACAAATCTGTGAAATACTGAGTAGATTGTTTGTCAACTCCACTATGTAGTTTACTTTGTCAAAGGATATCACACCATTTGTCAAAATTCCTTGACCAACAATTCTTCCACCTTGACTCCCAGCAAACCCTACATGACCTCCATTGATGGACTTTACATCATAGAGCAAAGCAAGCGTCCCAGTCATGTGCCTTGACGCACCACTATCCATTATCCATTTTGATAGAATTGACTTGGGCAGCCCCTGCAAACATCATAACAAATTTATTCAAACAATGAACTCCATGACTTTTTGACTTCTGAAACACTTCCAAACACTACATCACACTTTTCATCAATCTTAGGAAAGTCAAATGTGACGTTCGGAACAACAGATTCCACTTTTGATTTTAACATATTTTCTTTGATAGGAGGAAACTCTGCAAGAAACTTATCAAGCTCAGATTCAAATTCTTGTTTATCATTAGCACCCACTTTTGATGCATAAAATTCCTTTGTTCCTTTGACTTTTCTGTCAACCATTTTTCCAAAAATATTTTGAACAGTAGGATTAAAAGCTTTTGAATCAAACTTTAACTCGTTCTCCATTTTCTTTACCTCAACTGATTGTGATTTGGTTTCAACAACTTTTGTTTCATTTTTCAAAATGTTTTCCATCTTTTTCTCCTCAACCGATGGTTTTGATTTTACAACCCAGAATTGATTTTCAAAAGTTTTCGTTTTTGGATAAATCTTTGAAGTCATTTGGGACTTTGAAGATTCACCAATCTCAAATGTCGATTTCGGCTTATCTTCCAACTTCAAAGATTCTCCTCTTTTCAAAATGCGAATTGGAGAAACCATCGGCTTTTTGCCCTTTGTGTTAACTGGTGACTTAGGTTGAAATTTTTTAACAAATGGTTTAATGACAGATTTTTCAAAAACTTTCTTGCATTGTTTTGCCATGTGTCCGATTTCATTGCAGCGATAACAAACTCTTTTGTCATACTCGACAAAAGTTGATTTGAACGACTCTTCTTTCAGTTTCTTTGCTGCATTGAAATCGTCAACTGCTTTTTGACTAAAAATGTATTCCTTTTCTTCATCAACACTTGGACCAGCAACAAAAACATCATTCATTTTATCTTTAGGCTTGACAACCTTCTTATCCAACTTTTTCTCAAAACCAATTCCTTTGTTTTTAAAATTGTTACCATTTTTCTTGTTACCAATACCTTTACATTCCTCTTTCCCAAAGTTGTTGACACGTGTTGTAAAAAATGACTTTTTAGATTTTGAAAAGAATTCTTTGTTATTAACCTCATCAATGTTCATTTCAACCAACCTAAAAACTTTCTCAACATTCTCAATTTTCACATTCTGAAGAGGATACTCGAAATCGGAATAAAGTTTGTCTGTTCCAATCATAGTATATACTACCATAATCGAATCATCATTCGCACTCTTGTCCAATTTCGGTATAAACCGTTCCAAGAAATTACTCTCATCTTCAGAATCTGTAACACCTTTCTCAGATTGTGACTTCTCAGAGTTATCAATCTCTTCATCTAACACCTGATCGACAACAGTTTTGATAATCTGTGATTCGTTGTCGGTGTCGGATGCAGAGAATGTAACATCGATGCTTTCAGGCAAATCATCCTCAATTGATCTCAATTTGAGATTCAAAGCAGCTTCCACCCCATCTGGATATTTCTGTGTGTAATGATTCCACATTGGGGGTGGAACACTCTTAAAAACTGGTGTTTCATCAGGTTGTTTTGGGACAATCTGTTCAATCACATATGAAGATGCTATATAACTCATCAACTTCTTATCAATTCTTTCATTTTCAATTTTTGTTAACTCCAATTCCCTTTTCAATGAAGCAATGGTGTCCAAATGAAAATTGACTTCCACTTGTTTATCAAAAAGTGTTGCTTTTGCTAATTTTGTGGCTTTATCATTTTCGACACTTTCCTCTTTAATCATTTTAACTGTTCTAGCTAGAGTATCATATGCTTCTTTGACTTGTCCTAGATCAAATTTTAACATGTCAGCATGTTCTTTCAATTCCTGAAACTTAGTGTCTTTTTCAAGACACTCCATCCACGGTTGTAAACACTTTTGGCATGGTGTTTCAGATATTGAATCTACTATCTCATCACATTCTGCTTCATAAACAGTTTCTACTTCTAGTTTACCGACATTTTTCGACTCTGACTCAGACAGATTTACTGATTCTTTTCCCTGAACTCCAGATTCCTCTCGTTTGACAGACTCATTACTGACAGACTTAGACTCCTCAGATTCTGAGTCTACCTCTCTCAGTTTCGCCATGAGAGCCTTGTCAGCAATTTCTTTCAATGTGTCTTCGGTCATTTCCTTTGTCACATCGATCATTTCTTCAACAAATTCTTTCTTCTCATCATATCTTGGACACAATCCGGTCCTTGGTTCTTCAAAGAAACCTGCAAAAGATTCAAAAATTTTAGGAGGCATGATAGATCTCAAAGAACTAGTTAATACCTCCTGCTCAGATTGAGATAGATGAACTTCAGCAGCTATTTCTTCAAAATTATCTGCTTTTTCAATAGAAACCTCTTCAACAACTACAGAAACATCTTCAGTAACTGTTTCTGGTTCAGACACTATCTCAGAAATTTCCACAACTTCAGCCATCATTGCCTGTCCATCGTTACCGGGAATATATTTATCCCAGTTGAACCCTGCAGCTACCTTCTCATCGTCTTGATTCACGATCATTGCTTTTTCCGGTTTATTCTCAATTTGTGGTTTTTGAACAGTATGCTGTTGATTTGGTCGATGATAGATTGCTTGCTTGTAGTAGTCGTTGGTGAACGGGTTTTGATGATTGTTTACTTCACGATTCGGACATTCTCTCTTAAAATGACCACGTTCTTTACACTTGAAGCACGTAACTTTCGATTTGTCAAACCCTAACTTCTGATTAGGACCTGAGAGACTGTTTCTGCCTGTGATCTCCATAAACCGTTGTGCTCTTCTAACCAAACTTGCCATGCCCCATTTTATATCAATCAGTTCAAGTTCCTCCGGGTCAATCTGGTCGTAATCCTCTTTGGTCATATCAGGATTACCAATCCTACCCGCCACTAAGCCTTCATAAGCCTCTAGAACGGAAGCAAGTACTGCAATGTGTTGTCTCGCGGCAGTTTCAGTAATTTCATTTCCATTCTTAATATTCACCGCGATGTTGCACTGCACCCCAGAAACATAAGCCTGATTACTTGAATTTGTAGAGCTTTGAGGTGAAAACTGTTCTTGAGCTTTGAAGTTTGGATCACAATTCGCGAATGGTGAAAAATTTCCAGATTGAGGAGTGTTTGAAGAAACACTTGAGGTGTTATCAGCAATGAACCCTGTCTGTATTTTTGGACTTTGATTTGTTGAAGCTGTAGGGTTGTTTTTGTAATACAACGATACATCTTGTTGAACATTAGCTGATTTCATCTTTTTGATCTTCAGCAGCTCTAACTCATGAGCTTCAATCTTTTCTATGAATAGGCTAAGATTGTAATTTGCAAAGTCTGAATTGTTCTTTAGCATCATCAGGTATGTACCCCACTCGTCATAAGGTAACGCATCAGCTAGTTTATCAATCCATTCTTCATCTGTCTTTTCAATCTTTAATCTATTCATCTCAAGTACCAAATGACAATATCTTTCAATTAGTTGCCTTGTAGTTTCACCCTTCATACTGGTAAAAATGTCAAACTCTTTCTTGAATAATGCCTTCTTATTCTTGATCATGGAATCACTACCTTCAAACTTTGATTTTAATGCAAACCACATAGATTGAGCATTATCTTCAAATTGCAACAATACTAGAATGTCTTCTTTGATAGCCTGCTGGAGAATACTAATCATCTTTTTCTCGGCTTTGAAATCATTCTGTTCTGATTCTGTCAGGCTCTGAATATTCTTCTTGTTGTTTAAACCATCAACTGGTGGAACATATTTTTTCTCTATTTTCATCCAACATTCAAAATGATTAGCCTGAACCCAGTTCTTAAATCTGCCTGACCATCCTGCATATTCATCTATGTTCATCAGTTTGGGAGGCTTTTGCATTGTTCCCAATTCGTTTTCCATGTTGACGTTTTGTATAACACTACCCGAGGTTTGTCCTGCTACCATACCACTGCCCGAGAAGAAGTTATAAAACTCTTGGTTTTCCATTTTTAGAAATTTACCGAGTAATTTTAAAATTTTTCACACACACACTTTTCACAAAATCAGACTATCGAACAAGTTCACGAACACTATGGACTATCAGTAATCTCAAGCGAAATCACTCAAACTTCAAGCGAAATCACAGAAGATTTCAAGCGAAACTTACAAATCAAACACAGTATGATTTCGCTTCAAACAGCAAGATCTCAAGCGAAATCTATGGTTTCGCTTCAAACCAAAATTTTCAGCTAACCACAGACTCCTCAAGCGAAATATACGATTTCGCTTCAAGCAATCAGAAAATTTCAAGCGAAATCCACGTTTTCGCTTCAAAATACCAACAACCAATCTGCTCGCTCAAGCGAAATCTGGTTTTCAAGTCATTTTTGTCAATTTTAGTCCGAGTTTTAATCTGAATTACTCAAGGCTTTGTTAAAACACACTTTTACACACACTGTGAAAGTCTTAGTCCATTTTGTCCGTGTTTTCGTCCAGAAATCAATTTTTGTGAGTAAAAACCAACTGATTCAAGTGAACACACTCATAACTGGCTCTGATACCAATTGTAGGATCGATTTGACCGATCAAATGAGTCAATTTGAATGTGTTTACACTATTTAGATGGCGGAAACATCTAAACAGCTTAGAATCAGACAGAAAATAGTAGAAAACAGAATAGATTCACTTTTAACACTTGTTCTCTGTTATATAATGACTTGGAAAACTGGCAGCACTTCGTTACAACTTCTCGGAATGCATACCAACTGAGAACTACACTAGCCTATTTATAGGCATTAAGATTTCGCTTCAACATGTCTCAAGCGAAATCTCATCACTTGATTTCGCTTGAGGCTTACATCACATACCCTGAAGCGAAACCCTATCAAACTAACTTAAACTTTACATTCAGACCCCTACACTTTACAAACTTGACATATTTAGACCCTAGACTTATGACATAGGCTTTAGACATCATGTATCAACAAAAACAAATAATAATAATAATCTCTCGTGAACGAACTAAATTTACGATGCTTTCATTATCTATGTTACACTACGTGAAATTCATGATTATGCTATGTGAAACTAATTGAACATGACAGGACAGGACTCGTTGGAAAGATTTGGATGGCATTTTTTGTCCATTTAGTTCATCGGCGGTGTGGAATAATATTCAAAACAGGAGTAATCAAGTTTCTTGGGTCAACATGGTTTGGTTTAATCTTTGTATTCCGAGACACTCGTTCCATCTTTGGCTAGTAATCAAGAACAAGTTGAAGACCCAAGATCGGTTAGCAGTATGGGAAGCAGAGAGTGAAACTAACTTACGTCTTATGTGTTGTCCGCTATGTAAGTATAATATTGACTCTCGGGATCATTTATTTTTTCAATGCTCTTTCTCTACGCAAGTATGGAATAGCATCAAGGCGATGGTCAATATGGGGGCTGTAAACGATTCCTGGGCTTCTATTTTATCATGGATGGATAGCAACTCAAATTCTAAGAAGATTGATCATATTGTTAGCAAGTTGGTGGTTGCAGCGGCCACGTATTTCATCTGGCAAGAGAGGAATAATCGTTTATTTTCTACAAGTCAAAGCAGTGTATCTACAATCATTGAAAGGATAAGGAACACGGTTAAATTAAAATTAATGGGGTTCAAGTTCAGTGGGGATTCAAACCACAAGCAGATATTGAAGACATGGCAGATTCCTTTGAATGAAGATGAGGGCGACCCGGGTTAGCGACTAGGGTTATTTGTGTTTATGATATAGGTGTTTTTTGGGTCTTGTTTTTGGTTGTTTGTTCGGGTTATGTTTCTTAGTTGGTTTTGTTTCGCTGTTTTACAAGTCTTGGTATGCCAAGTCTAGCCTAGTGTGCTTTTCTGGCTCACTCGTGTACATTATTGTTCCATTTATAAAATTCACCGGGGTATCCCCTTTACCCAAAAAAAAAACTAATCGAACATTTTATATGCTATGTGAAACTAATTGAACATCTTATATGCTATGTGAAACTATATGCTATGTGACGCATTCGTGAAAACAAATTCCTTAAACATTATGATCAAGTCTCATCTATTCTTTCTTTTGAATCTTTAGAAGTCTTCCTCTTAGATTTCAAGGACGAAATCTCCTAAAGTAGGGGAGACTGTAACATCCGTCAAAATCGACCCGTTTCAAAATCTGACCCGTTTTAAAATTTGAATCCGAACCATTTGTGAACCAGATCGAACCGTTATAAATAAAAGATGCACTTTTGACCCTATTCTGATTTTTTTTATAAAACTTAGGACATAAGATAGAGAAAAATAAGCTCGTCTTAATAGCATTTTCGTATTTCCATATAACATCATGTTTTTCTTAATATTATTTTTTTATGATAATGACATCCTATATTTTAAGTTCTATTTTTTTAATATGTTATTACTACCATAATTATAAAATTCAAAACCTCATAAAGTGTTGGATGGCATGAAAACTGGAAAACGAGATACAACACAGGAAATCATATTTGACTTTGAAAGATTTTTACTTTATAAATTAATTATCAATATAGCTATGAACAAAAGACTAAATTTTCTTTTTGGAAACATGAAACTGACGCCCTGTTAACAGCGAAAAGAATTAATCAACTTTCCATTTTCTCGCTGATCTTACGGGATTGACATTAATGTTCGCGTTTCCGTTTTTGTAACAAATCAAGAACCAATGACTTAATATATATATATATATATATATATATACACAACCACAACAACGCCCACGGACCAACACCTTTCACTTCTCTCTCGAGGGTTCATGGCTGCCGGAGTAATCAAACTCGTCGGAACCGTCCGTAGTCGCGACGGGGATCTTTCATCTTGTTTGGCCGCGTTCTGTTTATGTGAGTATGTAAACGAAGAACAAAAAGTACGGTCACGAACATGTTTTATTACACGTTCAACATTTCATCATCACTCTCTCATTAACGGGAACAAGAAACACCTCGCCAAAAATGTGCAGGTGACCGGACTCGCATCGACGCCGGAGGTTACGACGGTACTTTCCAATCAACGTCTCGGATAAACGCTCTCGTTCGTTCTCTTGGATTCTCAATCTTACTCGTACGTTACTTACAAGAAATTGCAACACAATCACAGTGAGTATACATGATCCCATTTTCATTCTTTAAACACTTTTGGGTGCAACTTGTATTCTTATGCAAATTACATAAACATGTTAAACTACATTTATTCACACTCTATCCAAATTACACATGAAATGTTTGATTCTTGTTATACATGTGATGCTAATGTAAACACTTCATGACTATATGCTCATTAACTTCGATCAAGCCTACCTTAACAATTATAGCGCTATAGGTTGTAACGCCCCGCCCGCTATCCTTGGGTATTGTTAAGTTAAACATGTTAACCTCCGGCTAAACTTTTGGGATAGGCACTTTAATTGCGTAAACATTGGTTTGAGCATGTAGAGTAACATCGTTTCGGCATAACTGTTAACTAGTATCATCTTATTCATGTTAGATATGAGCACATTTAAACATTTTATTATATTATGCTATGTACCAAACTTGTATACTCGCCAATATACTTGTTGATGTTATTTTAATACATGTTGCAGGTTGATAGTCAAGATGATGAAGGAATCAAGTTAGGATGGACTAGATACCCATTTTAATATTAAACCTTGTTTGTTGCAATTTGTCTTTATTTGAAACAATGTATTTGAATTTAGTCATTTATGAAATTTGATTTAATCTATATTGTCACAATTAGTGTTACAATGCTTTTGAGAGATTTGTTCGTCTCATCCCGATGTTTCTGTCATCGGTTGGGGTGTGACAGAAGTCATGGAAAGAGACGATGAAAGACGATTCTTGGGTTGAAGCAATGCAAGAAGAACTTCAGCAATTTTATAAATTGGGCGTGTGGAAATTGGTTGACAGGCCCCCGAACTATAAGAAGATTGGTACTCGATGGGTTTACAAGTGCAAGAAGGATGACCGAGGTGTGGTTGTGAGAAATAAAGCGAGTTGGTTGTCCAGGGCTTTAATCAGGTAGAAGGCATTGATTATAATGAATTTTATGAACCAGTGGCACGTCTTGAGGCGATAAGGATTTTCTTGGCTTAGGCGTCCTACAAGAAGTTCACTGTCTATCAGATGGATGTGAAAAGTGCATTTCTTCATGGTGTGGTCGAAGAAGAAGTATATGTTGAGCAACCGCCTAGTTTTGAAGATCCAATTCATCCTGACAGAGTTTGGCTTCTAAACAAGGCACTTTATGATCTTCATCAAGCTCCGAGGGCTTGGTATGAAACGTTGTCTACCTATCTGTTGCAGAATGATTTTCGGCGTGGGTTGATCGACTGTACTCTCTTCATCAAGGAAAGAAACGAGGATTTGTTGCTGGTTCAAGTGTATGTGGATGACATCATTTTCGGGTCTACAAATGATGAAATGTGCAAGGAATTCGAGCGGGTGATGCAAGAGAAGTTCGAGATGAGTGCTATGGGAGAAATGAATTTCTTTTTGGGTTTGCAGGTTAATCAGTCTGAGAAAAGGATCTTTATTCATCAGACAAAGTACGTTGGGGATATCTTAAAGCGATTTCAGATGGAAGACTCGAAGCCTGCGGGAACTCCTCTGGCTCAGAATCATGGAATTACTCCTGACAGAACTGGTGAACATGTGGAACCTTCTCTCTATCGTGCTATGATCGGATCTCTCGTGTATCTTACCGCTTCAAGGCCCGATATTATGTATCCAACATGTCTTCTTGCTCGTTACCAGTCCAATCCGAAGGTTTCTCATATGATGGCTGTTAAGAGGATTTTTCGTTATCTGAAGGGTTGTCCAGACACCGGTCTGTGGTATCCTAAGGATGATAACTTCGATTTGATTGCATTCAGTGATTCTGATCATGGCGGCTGCAAGATTAATGCAAAGTCAACATCAGCGGGATGTCAATTCTTGGGGAATCGCCTAGTCACGTGGCAGTGTAAAAAGCATACCTGTGTAGCCACTTCAACATGCGAGGTTGGGTACATTTCGGCTTCTAGTTGCTGCTCCTAGGTTTTATGGATCCAACAGCAAATGCGCGACTATGGTTTTGAATTCCTAACTACTCCTATTTATGTTGATAATGAAGCTGCTTTACAGATCACTCGTAATCCTGTACAGCACTCAAAGACCAAACACATCGAGATTAAGTATCATTTCATACGAGATTGTTATGAAAAGAAACTTATCGATGTTGTGAAAATCCACACGGATCACCAACGTGCCGACCTATTTACAAAAGCTTTTGATAAATCACGTTTTGATTATCTTCTTTTGGTCAATGGCATCAAGGTGAAACCCGAGTAGATCATCTTCGGCAAATCATTTTTGTAAATATTTTCTTAAAAATCTAAAAATACAAAAAAGATTTTCATTTTATTTACTTTTTGCATTTTAGGGGAGAAAATTTAAGAAAAATACAAAAACATCAGAAAATTTCAAAAATCCAAAAATATGTCCTTTATTTAGCTACTGCTTTCTGTCTTTATTTAAAAAAAATTGAAAACCCCAAAAACATTGAAAAATCTCAAAAATACAAAAACATTAAAAGAATCCAAAAATCAAAAATGAGTTTCTTGGAAAGATAAGAGAAGATGATGATACACTAGTGGTCGGTCAAACACGGTTAAAAATGCAAAATGAAAAACGGTAAGCAGCTTTACTAATGATGTATCGGTAGGCTCACAATCAGATTAAAACGTGCAGGTTGATATAAACATAACGAACTGCAAGCCAGGTGGGAACCATTCATTGGCATATGGTCTTGGTACCGAAATTTCATTTGATAGTATGCCGAGGTTCTGAGATATGTGGTCTTTATGCTGATTTATCATCTGGGTATCATGGTTGAATCTTTTACCGAAAAATAACGGGGACGCAAGTCAAGAGCTTCCATGATACCATACATACGTGTACATATTACATGCGACCTCAATAAGTGATAAACAATCACATGTCCAAAACGAATAAGTGATAAAATATCACATTTATCCGGGAGTCAAGTTCGTCTCTTTGTCTGTACGATGGTACTAACCTGTTCACGGACTTGCTCCTGTGCCCTCATGCATCTGAAAATCAAGTTCCTCATCAATAAGTGATTTAATCACAAAGGGCTTGTTTTCAATCAAGAATAAGTGAGTATCTCACAAACTATACGTTGAAAACAGATGATAAACAGTATACTCACTAGTAAGGTGAATTTTCATGCATGTCTTGATACGGGAATGTGTCGTGAGTGGATGAACACCGGCAAGCAGTATAGATCTTACATTAACGCGTATCTCTTAATCGTGATTACATCTGATAAGTTGAGTTTATGTGGACAACAATACCGATAATTGTGGTAGAATGCTTATCGAAATTTTTACAAGAAACAAAATATGTGTTTGATAAGACCGTAAACTGGTATGATTCTCTTACCTTGAAACTCGAAAAATATGGTAATTTTAGTGTACAGTAGTTAATGTTGTAAACATTTGTTTCAAGTTTTACGTTTTTGCATTTAGATAGTTAGGATTCTAATTTTTATTTATTTTAAAATTTATTTCTCTTGATTAGCCGAAGTTGTCGCTCGAATGTTTTCTACCGAGAAAAAGCCCAAAACTGACTTGTCTTTAATATCACAATTTCATAAAATTCTTTTTGCAAATCTAAACTTGAAAATAAAATTTGTTTGAATCTGTTCATTGTACTTCCAAGTTGGTGTTCACTGTGTTGGAAAGGTTAACAAGAACCAAAAAGGGTTCACAAGAACAAAAGAGTTCACGAAAAATTATAAGGGTTCATGAAGACTTACAGTCAACGAAGAATGAGTCTTCGTGACTTAATATTCGTTGAATTGGGCTTCGACGAAGACTTTCATTGTTCGTTGGGCTTGAATTCGGGCTTAACATGGTTAGTCCTTAATAAGTCGAGTTTTTTACCAAAGTGGTGTTGATGCAAAAAGTATTTACCAAAATGGTGTTGTTTCAAAAATATTTCCTAAAATAGTGTTTTATCTTATTTTATTAATTTCTCACTCCTAATCTAATTGGATAACCTCATTTTATAAAACAATAATGACTTGATCTTTATATATTTAAGAAAACTGTTTTCTTAATAAAATATATATATATCAACCTAACATATGTAATTATTGTTCCATTTAATTATTAATATAAAAATGTTCGTGACCTCACATTATCTATGTAAATAAGTATGTAATTATTTGTTTTTTTACTTGAAATGTCAAGATAGTTATCATCCATTATATACTAGGTTAGAACCCTGTGTATTACACGGGTTGAATAAATATAATTCTATATACTAAGCAATAAAATAGTTACATCTTTTAAAAACTCGTGTATTGCACGATTTGAATGAACACATGTCTTACACGAATAATGTAACCCGTTAAAACATTTAGTCATCAAAATATGTTTTCTAACAAAAAGAACTTTGAGGTACTATTTACTTATTGTAACATCTCACTTTATTTTTTATTAGGTTAGAGAGTTGTGTATTACATAGTTTATAACATTTTACTTTGTTGAATAATCAGCAGAAAAAAAGAAAAGAAATATTTTAGTAAAAAATATTAAATATACAAGAGATAAGCTGGATATTATGATTTAATATTATTATTTCATTGGAGTGTAAAACGGGATAGTGAAATCCTTTATTAGAAATAGGATTCTAAATATACCATGTATAAACCTTTCAAAAAAAAAATATACCATGTATAAAAAATATATATGTTCTACATGTATTGAATAAATCATTTTAACGAAACAGTTGATTAAAATAAATATTTTTATTTTAATATGTGATCATCAGTTATCCTTGTCCTTATCATCAAAATATAAAAACAATTAAAACTACCAATTAAATAAAATCTTTATCTTTATAAATATTTAAAAAGTTAATATATATTTTTTTAGATTTTAATAATTAATATATGATTATAATAATTAATATATTATTATCAGTTATCTTTGTCTTTATCATTAAAATCTCTTCTACAGATTTTAAATTTAATATTATCAATAATTGACTTTCCATAATAAATATCTAGAAAAATAATTAAGACTGTCTCATAGAACGCCATGTGTCCCAAACATGGTTTCTTTTATTATATGTATAGATTTGTCTAATATATAAACAAAGACGAACGGTAAATATAAAATAAATTATATGTGTATCTATACTATATAATAAGAGAAACCATTTTCGGGACACTTGTCATGATATTAGACCATCTGTTATGGATAATTATTATTTAGTTTAATCTCTTATTGATAATTATTATTTAGTTTAATCTATTCTAATTAATTATAGATAACTCTTCTACTAAATATTATTTAGTTTAATCACCAAAACCAAACTTTGTGATAATATATTATTTATTTTTATTTTCATTCTTAAAAAAATTATTATATTGATTTTATTACATAATTTTTAAACAAATTGTATATAACTTTTAATATTACTTTATATATAAAATTAGATTTATTACGGGTGTTTTTTAAATATAATCTATTTTATATTTTATCACTCAAATAGTTGCTTATTTGCTTCTTGAATAACATGTTTGACCACTGTATATTCTTTTCAATAATCATCTCCGTAATCACCATATCTATGGTGTACCGAGTATATGCATTAGTTTTTTTAAATATAAGTTTCTTATAATTTGGTATATAAAATAATATTTATTCAACCCGTGTAATACACGAGGGTTTTTTAAGATATAACTTTTTTATTATTTGGTAAACAATATTACATTTATTCAACCCGTGTAATACACATAATTTTAAAGAAATACCTTTTTTTATTTGGTACATAAAATTACATTTATTCAACCCATACAATACATATGGTTCATAAAGATATAATTTTTATTATTTAATATATATAAAATTAAATTTATTCAAACCATACAATAAAGGAGGTTTTTAAAAAATATATCGTTTTATTATTTAGTACATAAAATTTATTTATTCAACCCGTGTAATACATGGGGTTATAACCTAGTACATATATATAAACTGAATAGAAACATACATGTATTTTTAATAACCAAAAAGCAAAAATTATGTAATGCGACTTTGAATAATGGGGTCGGTTCGAAATTCATAGGTTGAATTCGACACAAAGCGAAATTTGGAATTCGTGCGGTACGGTTGATCAACCGCTATAGTTTTCTTAGTTAACCAAGTAACTATAATTTTTTTCTTTTTTATTATTCCTAATCAATTTAACTTATTTTGCATAATTCTTTCGGTTTATATTTTACTTAATTTGATTGATTGAAACCTGAATTCACATCAGTTCGAATTTAAATAAGTTCATTCAAGTAAGTTTGATATGGGTATCATGATTAAAGAATCCATGTAAGATAAAATTTAAAAGAACCATACGAAATAAATTTACAACTTATAAAATAAGATATGATTATAACAAGTTGACTGAGACTTATAATGGCTGATTATTCGAACCGAATTCCGAATTTGAATCAAATTCAAACTATGAATTTCAAACCGACCCATTATTCGATTATTTTCTTTATATGTGGAGATAAATAATACATATAATCAGTTATTGATTTACTGTTGCTCATTGTTTTCTAAAAGTATAACAACAGATAAAAAAAACATTACAACAAATCAATTTCTTATAGTTTCGAAAAAAAAATCTTCTAATTTATTTTCAAATGTAAAGTCTCAAAGGTAAGAAAGTATTTAAAGTCAATAATTTAATTTTTTTAATAAAAAAGTGGTTAAGTCAAATCTATACATATAATAAAAGAAACCTAATTTGGTACACGTGTCACTCAATGAGGGCTTCTTTGACTCTTTTACCCGCTCAATGCTGGAACCGGGTTATGTAACCGGGTCATACGGTGTGATCCATGACCCGTATCTCATTCAAAACTAAACTCATTAATCGTATTATTCAAAACCTAATCTTCTCCACCCCACAAACAATCTTCTCCACCACCGTCTCCCACGTCACCAACACACAAAACCCTAATTTCTCTTTTCACCATACGCATCGTCGATCCAGCAGTTCATACACGTCTACAGCAATGCTTCACAAATGGTAAACATTTATAACCGATTTCTGGAAAATCGTATTTTTACGGTTTCGATTTTTACTATACCTGCTTATGTTTTCGTTATTTGATTGATTCAATAAAACAACGATGAAATTAGCTACATCTCGGATTAAGTTGATGAAAAAAAGGAGTACAGATTAATCAGATGAAAGAGAACCGGCACAGTTGCTTGAGACTAGCCAGGACCATACTGCACGAATTCGGGTATGTTGTTTTATTTTCTGAATATGATTGTTCACCTTATTGATAATTACCGTATTTATTAAATTAATTTGTCATTATAATCATTATGTTTAATATTTTATTAGGTTGAACATTTAATTAGGGAAGAGAATATGGTGACTGCATATAATTTGATTGAGATATACTGTGAACTTAGTGTTACTTGGTGAGTTTGGTTCTTTTTATAACATTTGATTTTCTTCTTTTATTTGAAAGTTTGTTTGATTGTAGCTCTGCTTTATTTTAGGATAATGGTTCATTATTATATTATTTGAGTTCTTGGTTATTAAGTGGTGAGTTTTTGATAATATTCAGATTACTTGCGAAATCAATTTAAGAAGAAGAATCGGGACTTAACTTGAATGTTTAGATATTGAAAGCATCAGTAGGTCTGATTTTTGTTTTATCTTAGCCCTTTACCATGGCTGGGTTCAACTCATGATTCTGTTGTTTGTTTTGTTTTGGCAGGTGAGCACTTGATGGGAAAAGAGACAATATAAGATTTTGGTAAGAATTATATATAGCCGGCTAAGGACATGTATCAATATTCTCATACGCTTTTGACCCGTTTTGAAGCTGTTCATGTTTTCGTTCAACTTATATATTCTTTGTCCATCTTTTAATGATAGTTTAATCTGTGAAATATGATTAAAAAAGAATATTAATTCTTTGGGTAAAATGGTTTATAAGTTCCTATGAAACAAATTAGACTTTTGCTAGCTTTCTACAAATGTAAATTTGCAACTGAAAATGAATATCTGTGGATGCATTGGATGCGGAAATTTATAAGGAACATCATCAAAGTGGTTTTTGCTACCTAATTTTATTCAAGGTAATTGTTGCTTTTTAACCCATGTATCATACTATTATGAATTCGTTGAATTGGATTATGTTTTATAAAGAAAAGAATTAACTTAGAAGTTACAAATCTTGCTAATAGTTTTATTAAAAGATCAAATTATTATTGATATAACATAATTTTAACCATGTCCATTTTGACCTGAACCTGTTTTGACCCGATAGTGTAATCAGTTCAACTCATTTCGCATTTGTTTTTGAACAATTGTTTTACATGACAAAATTGCTACTCACGTGTTCCTGAGATGCTTATAAGCGTATGTGCATACCATAACGCAAGACGGATGTTATACATAAACACAGCCGAAACACTCGAAGAACGACACAAATTCAAAATCTAAAGAGGGAAAATGTGATCGAAGAACGACAAAAAATCAAGTTTGTAGGTGATGGTAATGTATTGCCTTAAGTGCATACCAAATAAATATGAGTTTAAATGTATTATAGCAACAATATTTTTGCTGAAAATAGCCATGAAACTAAAACTGGCATTTTAATTTGTTAACCCACACGTACAGGTATCCCAAAGGTCTTATCAAGCTTGAGTTTTTAATGTGTTTGTTGAATTCATCTTTCATTAAAAAAAGTTACAACAGGTCATTTCCCAATGCAAAAATGGAAAACTATTGCTCGAGGTGTTTAAGATCAAAACATGTCAACGTTTTTTATATATATCTTGATTATATTTGTAGTTTCACTTTGTCATTAGACTTATGTAATATATTTAATTTTATGTTATACACTTTTACTGTTAGTTTCAATCAAGACCCTTAAAATGTCATAGTATTGTTATGTGTTAAAACCTTGTGTTACTTATATTAGATAATGATGGCAATCTTAAAAACAAGACAACCAATGTGGTGTGTAAGGACTTTTTTAGTGAAATTTGAATCATTGGTTGTATTTTTTTACCTATCATGTGTGTTTTTAAGTGTATTTTATTTATATTAAATTTATTTCCATTTAATCTTAACTTAATTTAAACAAATTTAAAGTATTTTCATTTGTTAAACCGTGTGTACACGCGGGCTCTAACCTATTTTAGTTAATAAAGTGAAGCTAACAAATGAAATTATAGTTTTAGTTAATAAAGTGAAGCTAACAAATGAAATTAGGAGTGGAAAACCACTAAAAAGAGATAAAACACCATTTTGTAAATCTATACTATCTATAATAAGAGAAAATGAGCTGATGTAAATCTGCCTACGTGTCAACTTCTAAGGTATACCACATGTCAATGATGATGTCATAATTATGTTTTAAATAATATAATAGGATTTATAAAATGTTAATAAATCACAATCTAATAAAGGGGAGTTGAAAAAAAGTGGGTGTTTTAAATTTCAAATTCAAATAACCTAATATAATCTGTCTCTCAATAAATGTCCCCAAAACCTAAAAATCATCTCTCTCATATGGTCTCTTTCTCTCTCACTAAAAATCATCTCCGATCCAGCCTGTTCAAACCCCACCACTATCCACACTTTTCTCTAGACTTCACCCTTTGATTTTTTATTATTATTATTCTTTCATCCTCAAAATACCTTGTTTTTATTTCACCATCTGCAGATTGTATTCACTTGGGTTGGGGTTTACTTTCATATCATCTTTCAGATCTACAGAGGCTCTTATCATTCAAAAGGTTTGATTTTTTATGCAACCCATTAATCTAATATATTATCTAATATGTGTTTGATTGAAAGTTTATATGTTTATATGCCTGCATATGATTTTTAATCATTTTCTTGATTTTTTTTTAGGGTTTCAAGATTGTTGATGTTTCATTCAAAAGGTTTGATTTTTATTCAACCCATTAATAAAATTTAATCTAATCTGTTTTTGATTGAAAGTTTATATGGTTGTGCATGATTTTTAATCACTTTCTTGATTTTTTTTTGGTTTTAGGGTTTCAAGATTGTTGATGTTTGATTGAAAAGGTTTGATTTTTATTCAACCCATTAATCTGATATAATCTAATCTGTTTTTAATTTTAGTTTTTTATGGCTGTGAATGATTTTTAATCATTTCTTTAATTTTAGGGCTTCAAGATTGTTGATGTTTGATTGAAAAGGTTTGATTTTTATTCAACCCGTTAATCTGATATAATCTAATCTGTTTTTAATTTCAGTTTTTTATGGCTGTGAATGATTTTTAATCATTTCTTTAATTTTAGGGCTTCAAGATTGTTGATGTTTGAGCCTAAAAGGTTTGATTTTTATTCAACCCGTTAATCTGATATAATCTAATCTGTTTTTAATTTCAGTTTTTTATGGCTGTGAATGATTTTTAATCATTTCTTTAATTTTAGGGCTTCAAGATTGTTGATGTTTGATTGAAAAGGTTTGATTTTTATTCAACCCATTAATCTGATATAATCTAATCTGTTTTTAATTTCAGTTTTTTTATGGCTGTGAATGATTTTTAATCATTTCTTTAATTTTAGGGCTTCAAGATTGTTGATGTTTGAATCAAAAGGTATGATTTTTTATTCAATCTGTTATAATCAATTTTTAATCAGTTTTTGATTTTAGGATTTCTGATATTTTGGGATTTTTTTGTGTGTTTTTAGGGTTTCAAGGGTGTTGAAGTTTGAATCAATCAGAAAGCTTGAATCTTGAGGCATTTGGAGGCATGTGGTGTTGTGTTTGAATTGAACAGTAGTGTGTTAAACTTTTTGCCCTAAAAAGAGGGGTTTTTCAGTTTTTGAGGCTTTTTTTTGGGCATCTTTTGTTAATGGTGAAGCTCAGAAGCAGTAATAATAATAATAATAATAATAATAATAATAACGGTGATGGTTAAGGTCATCTTTTGAGGCTTTTTTTTTTGGGCATCTTTTGTTAATGTGTTAAACTTGTAATAACAGTAGTAGTAATAATAATAATAACGGGGATGGTAATGGTAATGGTAATGGTGAAGCTCAGAAGCAGAAAGAGAGGCATATAGTTTCTTGGTCTCAAGAGGTTCGTTTTAATTAATTGATTGATTTTTATTTTTTTTATTAATGGTGGTTGTAGATTATGATCATTTTGTTTGATATGGGTTTGTGTTTGTTTTTCAGGAAGATGATATATTGAGGGAACAAATTGGTATCCATGGAACCGACAAGTATGATTTTCTTTTTTCAAATCTCATAAAGTTTTTGAAAATCTATTGATGATGAGTGTTATTTACAGTTGGGCTATTGTTGCGTCGAAGTTTAAGGATAAAAGTACACGACAATGTAGACGAAGGTAAAAAAAATAAAGTTTTACAAAAAAAAGAAAAACATAATATGTATTTTTCGTACTATTTGCTAATTCTTGATTTGGGTATATGTTGAGAATACAGATGGTTCACTTATTTGAATTCGGATTTCAAAAAAGGCGGTTGGTCACAAGAGGAAGACATGCTTTTATGCGAGGTATCACTGTAAAAACATCCTTTTATTCTACTTCAAATTTATAATTCTATCAACATGAAATTATCTTCCTCATGACCTTAAACATATGGTTGTCGTAAATCTTTTTTTATTTTTTATTTATAAATTAGCATACGATAAACTGATATAAGAAGACTGTTTGTAGGCTCAAAAGATTTTTGGCAACAGATGGACCGAAATATAAGAAGACTAGGTTAATTATGTGATTAAGCTTCATCATAACTGTAGTTTGATTATTATTGATGTTATTATAAGTCATTCACTGTATCGCAGAATTTGTTCGATTGCAGAATCGTATCTGGGAATATTCACTGCAGAATCAGCATATATCTGTACACTCGCTGCAGAAAATCTTCATTCAGTGCAGAATTGGCCGTCCACAGAACTGATCTGAAATGTCTGTTCATTCATAGAAAGTCACTACAGAATCAGTTTTGATTACTGAAAGAGATGATGAGGTATTGTGTTACGACCCCTAAGTGAATTGAGTTTATTATATGTCCACATGGTGGTTGGAACTTTAAGACACTCGATTCCCAAATCCGTTGTGTATTGTCAAGTTCGTGAGGCCAAACGTAACTTGCTCGATCGTTTCTTCACCGAGTTGGGGGCAAAAGAGGTAAATTTATGTTTTGTATATGTTAAATAAAAGCAAAATGTCAACACTTTGTGTTTGTTATTATATAGTGTTTTGAATTTATTTTATTTGCAGGGAAGACAGTTGGGTAAATTGTTGGATGAAGATCCAGTGATAACACAAAGGCGTCAAAACATAGGAAAGCGGCTAGAACTATATCGAGCTGCACAATCTGAGATAGATATGGTTGTCTGGACCAAGTAGATTAAATCACAGCGTACATATCATTTTTGGATCATTTTTTGTTTACGAAACATGGATTAGGCTATAGGCTATAACTGTGTAAATTTGAACTGACTATGCACTTTATTATTCTATTGTTGTGTAAATTTGATAATTGACTTTTCTATTATTCAATAATAATTGTAAAAAGAGTCCGCCACAATCGCTTTTTAGGGTGGGTTGTATTTGAGACATCATTTTTTTACACATCGGCAACTCTTATAAAAAACGAACTACTAAACTTATATAAAGATAGTAACGCTATAAATAAAATAACCAATGTTGTTATTTTACGGCTAAATTCTTGATATCTACGTCTCCACAATGATTAAAATCCTTGGTTCACCATTTGTACTCATTCATCACTGTCTTTAACATTACTTTATAAAGATATAGAACTAAACACTAAAATTTAAATGATATATTATAATCTGTTTTTTAGTACTTGATTTCGATCATTACTAAACCTACCCGTGTGGTTACACGGGTCCTACACCTAGTACTTTTAAAACAACACTATTATGTTAAATATTTTTTTCAGCAACCCACTTTAGAAAAAAACTCTTAATAAGTCTTCGTCGGCCCAAATATGATTCTTCGTCGGCTGAATTAACTCTTCGTGGCCCAAGTTGAGTGTTGGTAGGGGTCCGGGTTGAAAGGGGTGAGACATCACTTTTTAACCTTATCTCTAATTCAAACTGCCTTTTCACTCTCTCTCCAAACAAGAAACTACTGTTCATCTTCTCCTAAAGCAAAACCCCAATTTCAAACCTGTTATTGAATCTTGCTCATTGATCTTTAAGGTATGTTGTTACACGCACCTTATGATTTTGATTAACATTCAAAACCAACCGACATATTTGATGAATTGAACAAAATCGAAACCCTAAATCACGAAATCGATGGATCATTGATGATAATACTTCCTTCTTAAAGCATAAGATCTGTAAACAAACCTAATCAGTCTACATTTATGTCGATTATAACTGATCTTGAGTTTGGGTGTTTGTTTAAAGACTGTCAAAAGAAACAGGGGTTCGTGTGTTTTTGAACGATGATGATTTTGGTTCTTTAAGTTGTTGGTTGTTTTTCATGTCTGTTTGTTATCAGTTATAAATGTGACAGCAACACACTTGTATAGATGATGATGGGTATAAGGTTTCTGTAAACCGGTTTTGCTTTGGATACTTTTTGTCCGATTTTCTTAAATGATCTCTTGTCAGTTTGTCGTTAAAAACCTGAGTTGGTACATGAATTAAATGTTTGATTTGAGTATGTTGTGGATTTTCCTTGTGTCGGTTTGAGGTGTAAATGTTTTTCTGTCATTTCACTTTAATAAACCATCAACTGTAACATTGAATCGGGGACAAGGACATATCGACGAACAATCAATTACCGACGAACAATATACCACAGACGAAGAATGATAGTCAACGAAGACTCAAGTCTTCGTTGACCGTTAATAGTTCGTAGACATTAAATGTTCGTAGATCATGATTCTTCGTAGCCTTGTAGTCTTCAACCACTGTTGACTCTTCGTGGAACCTACACTTAGAGAAATTTTGATTTCTCACAAGTTTCAGTCCATTGTCCCAAGTTCAGATGTGCACACTGTTTGTGAAACATCCTTGTTTAATGTCTTATTGTGGATGTTTACTATGTGCAGAATGGCACCAAAAACTCAGAAAAGGAAACCTGCAACTAAGAGAACTGATAAGTCGGAGGTGGAAATTATGTCGGAACCTCGCCACAATCAAGTTGCCTATCTAGATCCGGAAGACAAGCTGAATGAATACAAGGGCATTACAAAGTGGCTTCGTGAATCAAGGATCAATCATGCCATTACACATCAGACTACTGTGTATAAATCGTTGATAAAGGCTTTCTGGGATTCAGCGGAAGTAGTTGAAGTGGATGGAACGGAAATGATAAGAGGACATGTTAACGATCAAGATGTTGTTGTTTCAGTCGAGATCCTTAACACAGTCTTACAACTTGGTGATGATCCTGAAGCTCCGTATTCAGTGCCATTAAAATGTCAACAAGGCTGTCTACTTCGCATGAAATGTACTGGAGACATTCTGGGAAAGCAGCTGAACAAGTCCTCGTTACCGCTTCGTTACAAGTTCCTACTTCATGTGTTGATTCAATGTTTAAGTAACCGTCGAAGTGGTTATGATATGGCTAACAATGACCTTGTCGGTTTAATGGTGGCTTTAATATTGAACAAACCGTTCAATATCTCAAAGTGCATATTCGCCAACATGAAAGAGAACTTGAGAAGAACTGGAAGTGTGACGGGTGGCAGCAAGTTTTGGATGTACCCACGGTTTCTGCAGATGATTATGAATGTACAACATCCGAATTTACCTAAAGAAGACAATGATGTTTTGAAGGTTGATGTTATGAAAGAAATGTCATTGAGAATCTTGAGAGCATGTCGTGCTAAAAGCTACAAGGAAAGTGATCCTCCGCGGAAGCTATTCGGGTTCTTAGGTAACAATGCGTATGTAGCGCCGGAGAATGATAAGTGGCGACATGACAACAGCGAGTCCGATGATGAAGAGCCCACCTTGAACAAGAAGATCAAAGACAAATTCGGAAAGAAGAGTGAAAGTGATGATGACGAAAGTGATGACGAAGGTGGTGATGGTGGAAATGTAGGTGCTAGTGTTGGTGCAGCAAGTGCACCTGGTGGTGATGATGCTGAGTCTGGTTCAGACGACAATCCGCCTGAACCAGGCTATGAGCACTTTATTGACGAGCGTGGGATTCGTCAATTGCGTAGAATTCGCAGTGATCGGGATCCGGATGAAGATTATGTTTCATCTGACATCGAATCTGAGAAGACGAGAAAGAAGCGAGTTGCTATTCAACGAAAGAAGAAGAGTCGGAAAACGATTGGTGAATCACAAGCTCAACCTTCTTCAACGCAGCCATCAGAACCTGTTCAGGAAGCGGAGGTCAATCCTCAGTTTGCTTTCTCTGCTGAGGAAGCTGCAGTTATGACAACCTCACTTTCTGAAACAGCCCAACCGCCTCCAACAACCACATCTGCCACTGAAACACCGGTTGTACCTCCTCCAGTTGAACCACAACAAGTTGGAACTTCATCTAGTCTGCGACAACAATCTGAAGCTCATCAGCAAAGCTCAACGCACCGTGTCAGACTATTCTCAGAATTGAATCCAGATGAAAAGGTAGAATTTTTATTCTCGCAATTACAAGCTGCTGCAGGTCAAATCAATCGACATTCGGAAATCATACTATCAAATCTCCAAACGAACATCGCTCAACAATTACAGATCAACACGTTGAAAGAAACTGTGCAGAAACAACAGGCAGAGATTGAGCGATTACGAGCCGAAAATGTTCAGTTGAGGGCTGCTGACAATGCTCGTGGAATCGAGATGAATCATCAGAAAGAACGAAGCACTCTTCTTTTACAAAATGTTGATAAGTTGTCAGGAAAGTATGATGATATAACGAAATGGTACGATTCGAGCAATAAGTACATAGCAGACAATGTAAAGCATATGACGAGCAGTTATGAAATGACGAGAAAGCGGGTTAACACCCTTTGGCATGAAAGATGCAAAGCTCAGGAAGTGTTGCGAAAACGTGATCATGACAGCGAAGATCAAGAATAATCATTCTTAATATTTTAATATGCTGCTAAAAACATGTGACAAATCTGATGATAATATTTCCCACTGCAATTTTCACATAATCACCAGGTTATCGATCTTATGCATCTAGAAATTCAATGATAAAATGATTCCCTTAAAAATAATAAAGATGTACACACCATGTTTCAAGTAGAAATTCTAAACACTTGAAAGTTAGTCAGGGTTATAGTCATTCTAACAGGGAAAATAATAGCAATTGCTTTAATATAAATAGTGGGGAACCCGCGCGTTGCGGCGGAGTCGACAACACGAGACGTGAACATAATTCAAACCTTAAAACGATATAAAAATCATATATAAGTTACATATATATAACGGCCCGCGCTTCGCAGTGAGGTAAGTTTTTAGTTAAATAGTAGCATGCTACGTTGTATATAGATTTTGGGGTCTTTAGTTTATGAGCTTTCGTCTAAAATTGTTGGTTTACAAAAAAGCCCGGGGCTTGTTCTTAAAGAGCACTTCTATTCAAAGACGAAAGAATAAATTTATAGTTTATATACATTACTATAAAAGTACTTAGAACAAATTACTGAAACCACTTGTATGATAGTTGCATTCAAGCATCCAAGTACAACCGCAGGATCATCAGATGTAACCAGTTCTCCGGTATTTTGTAGCTCCTAAACGACTTTTTCATTAAACAAACAACATATAAAAAACACGGAATTTCAAAGACTTTTTTAAGCAAAAATAGCCCGATATTACTTGATACAACAAGCATGAATAGCATACTCCCATTTAAATAACTAAATTTTATCTATGCATTTGTTTTATCCTTTTTTGGTTAGACTATAGACCAAAAAGAAAAGAAGATTGGTGTTAAGAGATGTAAAAACAATGCACAGTATATAACTTAGACCAAGAAAAAGTTAGCTTTGACATTCAAAAGTCAACTGTATGAACACAAATTACCAATTTAACGACACAACCACACAAGTCAAATAGCATGGAGATCAAGACACCCATAAACTAAACTCATCTATCTAGCATCACTAACTCCCTCACACGAACCAAAATTTATCGACTCAAGTTGTTGTCGACAGTTGTATCCAATAGCCTAGAAGCATAACTCAACGACAGTTTATAAGTACAACCCCAAATATCAAATCCCACTTGTACATTTGTAATTCTACCATTCATTTAGATTTATATTGTAACTACTACGAAACTTGATACCATGGTCACTAAAAGCCAAGCAGCCACAGATGTTGAGCTTCTAGTGAGAATGTCCGCGCGTTGCGGCGGGTAGTTAAGTTGAGCTTCTGTTTTAAGAATAAACAATAAACCTTGAGACTTAAGGTAAACCAGAAAAATCAACAGAAGCAGGTAAATATATTTTAAACACACATACATACCTTTTCTCCTACAGATATATCAGGTCTTCCTTCAGTCATTGTCTTTAAGTAATTTTGTTTATGCTATTATAATATATTGTGGGTAAACTAAAGAGAAAAGTGCACCAAGTAAGAACTTATAACTAAAAAACAATAAAACCGAGTTAGATCACAAAAGATTAACAAAAAAAATACATACCAATTTAAAGAAGATCCTTTGAATTGCCCCCAGTAGCACAATTTTATAGCAAGAGACTAACTGTTAAACAGAGATGATAGGTTAAATCAAAATTTAAAACATTAGAAAATAGAACATCAATATGCAGTTATAGAAATTAATAAGTAACACTCTTGAATTTGTGATAAAGTCGAACTGATATGACTAAAATTATATCAAAAGCTACAGAAGCAATGACATCAAATTTGTTTTTGAACTATAATTAAGTCGAACTTATCATCGATTTTAAGAAAATCATCACTTATTTGCACGAGTACCTAAAGCACCACACCTTTGGAGACCTTTCATTTTGATGATGAAGGTTGATTCCATGAACGCACTAGAAGAGACGGGATGAACAAACCCTAACAAGTAGCAGCCATTGCCATTAACGGTACATTTGATGATGAAGGCGACAACGGAAAATCTACAAAATTTGACGAGATGAAAGTTTCATATGAAAATTTAACGTAACTATTTTAAATTGAAGATAAACCGAAACCCAAAAACAATCTACCTAAGAAGAAAACCTGCACTACAACTGTAATGACAATCCACATAAAAAAAGCATTCGATTCAACAAATTCTCAAAATTTATCAAACTCTCCGGTTGGGTATAAGGAAAGATCCTAATAGATCGATAATATGATTCCTTATCTACTTTACGTAGCAATATAATCATAAAATTTAAATGAGATTTTGGTATCATACATTTTTTCCCAATCGCAAGTTTGATCAAAAACCCTAAATGGGTCATCACACTCGCCAGTTTGGCGGCATATGTTTTCCGACTCCATTATTGTCGATTCGAAAGCCCTTAGGGTGGAGCTCCACTGTAGAAAGCACTGTATTCAGCCATGTTTGACCCTCTCTGTCATCGATTTCACGAAAATTTCACCAAGAAACCCTTATTTGAAGAAGATGACAAATCGTAAATTTAATATAAATATGGAGACTTGTTACCTTGAATTGTGATTAACATACAATAATATAATCAATCGGTGAAGCAGAGATTAACAAACACAATCATCAGTGATCAAACAGAATAATACAAATTTGGAAAAAGAAAACTGAAGGATCATGAAATTTACCTGTAGAGAAAGTTCTGATCATGAAAACCGACGCCGCACCAAATCCGCAATCCTTCCACCTTCTTCATCATCTTCCATACAAACAAAGTGTCACCAAAGTTGCAAAGTCCCTTCCTCTCCTCACCGGTTCTCGTTTCCCCTGATTCTCTTTCAAGCGATTTATTCCTTGTTCTCTCTCTATGTATAAACTGAACATGAATTGAAGCAGGATCAAAGGGATTGAATCGATTTGAAACCGAAGCATTCAACCGTTAATATAGGAAGACTAAAATCCCCCAATTACCCCTATGGCGTCTTAAAATTTTTGGTGAAACACATTTAACCCCTCTAAAATGGCTTACACATCCTTGTACATGGTGCTTCATAACTTGTAAGTATGGTAAAATTACAATCTTATCCATCACATTTGTTTTATCTGCTTTATATATAGTTACTAGTGGGGAACCCGCGCGTTGCAGCGGGGTCGTCAATACGGGGAGAACATAATTCAGACCTTAAAGCGATTTAAAAAAATCATATACAAGTGTGTAAATAAATAAAAGCACTCACACTTCGCAGCTGGTTAACACTCACCCACAATGAGTGTTTGTGTCATATAGTTACACATTCTTAATAATTAAACACTATGTGGGAATACCTATTAGAAACGGCTCATTAAGAACTTACAAAACAAAGACACTGCCTTAAAAAAATCCATATTGCAATTTAACTTTAACAAACCCTACTTAAATCATAAGTGAAATACCATATACAACATTGGTATTAGCTTACTATGTCTATAAAATCTTAACAAAAATACATCCGAAAAGATATTGATCAAGAAACCCTTGAACAACAAAAAAAAAATTATGAACTCCAATGTTAAACTTCAACCAGAGGTGGTTGTTTTTCATGAGGAATAGCTAAAAAGATAGAGTTTCTTAGATGTACGAGCCCATGGCATATAAATTTGGAAGCCTTTTTAAGCACAATAAATCATTCTTAGTGTGCTAAATCTTTAGTAAGCCAATGTTACAATAACTATATCATAAGAAGTAGAGCATATCATACATGTCAGCTCTTCCAGCCGGTCTTGCTTATCAGCCCTTGCAAAGACATTTGATGCAAATCCTTTCGGATAGAGATGATCATTAGGCCCCAACTACAGTGACTGCTACAAATTTAAGATAGAAAAACCATATCTTTAGAATTAATTCATACAGAATAAATCAATGGTATTAGAAATATAACAATCTGATTTTGTTTTGGAGAGCAAATCTATACACACCCATCATAATATCGACCCAGACTTGGTTTGACCCATTACTTGATTTGCATCTTACTATTAGTCTTTCGATACTTAAAATGATAATGGCTTGACTTGAGTTGGCTTATTTCTATAATGGCTCTAATGGTCAAGAAGGACAAAAATAATCAAAAGCGTATTTTAAATTCTACTTATAAAATTTCATACATTAAAAAGATCCAGTTAGTACCATTTACCAAAATAACTTAGAACTTGGTAGTTATGTTAAACACACTAAGTATTTATAAAAAAGTAAAATATTGGATAATAGTGCTACATGTCAACCCAATTCGACCCGTTTTGACCCAATCCCAGCTAAGCCCGTTACCCCAAGCCTCAACCCACCCGACTTGCCAATTTTGCACATCTACATAAGATAATCGATTTCATCAAGCCAACCGGAAAAGTGTTTACAAATAACCCATCTTTTTCCAAAATAAAGCCAAAGCTTATAAAACTGGTCAAATGAACGGGGAGTCATCCAAAGTGCATTTTTAACGCATAAGGCCCCCTTAAATCATTTCATTTACAAGCATATAGCCGGCATATATAATAGTGCTTCAAAAAAATTAAAAACCAAGTGACGATAATAAAAAAGAAATAAAACCTCTTGAGCATGTGGATTCACATCTCCTCTATTTAGAAAGACATACAGTTCATTAAGAAACGAATAAGACCTCGTAATCTTCATTAACTACCTCTGGCCCTATCCATTGCAGCCGATTTTGATCGTATCTTGGTTGAATTATGTCGAGAAATACTAAAATAAATCGAATCAAATAAGAAAACCATATTAATTATTTCAGCTTAAAAAAGAGTATATGGATTAGAATTTTGACTCTTCTCGAACTGCAACCTTTCTACTTTTTTGTACTTATGCCATTCTCACACATATATTTTATCGAGCAGTTGCTATGCATACTTTCAAAACAGCATACTTGGGTCCAAATTTGTTTAATTGAGCTAGAACAAAAAACACAAGTTCAAACAACAAAGCAAAACTTAACCTGATAGAAGTATTGATGTAGGACTATCTCGATGCGCTTGCCGTGTCTGGATGCACACATTTTGCGGTACCACGTGAATGACCTGTATGAGAAGAACGGGTACGCATTCTTGGTGTTTTTACTACAAAACCCAAATTTACACACCACATTCAATGCAAATGCTATTTATCCACTATCAAGAAATGGCAAGCCAGTTGCTAGCTTAAGTACAACAAGTCAACAACCACAATAGAAAGAAATATAAAATAGAGAATAACAACAACAACAACAAGGCAGCTAGCAATGACAAAACCAAATCATTTACCCAAAGAATCCAAGTCAAATCTTCTCATTGCTCCCAAGTAAGTGCCACTGCCCGAAACCGATTTCGCACCCACAAAAAAGCCATGACATTCACTTCCTCAACAGTAGAAGCCAGAGTTGTTGCTCCATTCCCAAAAATATCTAAATGGTTGATTAACCTAAAAATAACTAAATACTTTATATTTAATAAAATCTAAGTGGCCTAGCTTCTGCACATATCAGTTGGACATAAAGAGGAGTAAATAAAAAACTTCTAATTGCAAATTATACGAGGAACATCTTTGCAATTGATTTTAGTTGCCTTCAAGGATCCTTGGTGTTGATATTGGAATGATTTCATATGTTTAGACATTGTGAATTCGGAACCAGTTGTAAAGGTTCTTGAACCGAAACTGAACTATTTCTAGAATAATTAATTGTATATATGTAATGTCACATTAATGTCAAATATTAAATTAGAAGGGGACGTTAACCCACTTTGCTTTTGTACCCCAACACTATCCCGGTCTCATTAGCTCCAGCTTCTTTTTCTTGGCCTCAAAATTTTCCAAAAAATAAAATATTACAAAAAATGTATGGTTTGTAGCAAAATCAACAGCAAGAAAATAATATACTCACAGTAAATGCATTTTCCAGCAAATGAAACATGGGCCCCTGCATACCAACCATTTCATCGAAAGGAACATCCTCTGCACCATCACCGTCATCCAAACCATCGAACATCTGTTCCACATGTGCCTGAAACCAGTTGCTTGCATGTCCCACCTGGCACCAACATTTTATGCATTTCTTCTAATCAATTGACCAGCACTGTTTCCATCTAATTCTTCCTTTCTGTCACCTTCCTGCCCTCCGAGTTCTCTTAAATGTCAAAAATAGTCCCTCAAAGATGTGGCACCAAGAAATATAAACACGATGCTTGCAGAGAATGGGACCCATGAAAAAGTCGGTGAGAATGAGTGTAGTTGAAATATGACTTAAGAAAACTCTCTGGGATTCGTTAAAACTCCAGAAAAGGTATGAAGAGCTACAACACAGTATAAATCATATCGATGGCACAAATATTAAACATATGAAGAACTGCAGCACAGTATAAGATTACATTGCTATTCCAATAAAAACTTCCTGAATAGGCAGCCTTCCAGGGTCATATTCAACATATACAGGGGATAATGAAAATGGGTGATTGCATACCTGCAGTACATAGTGTTATTATGATAAACCAGTGAATTCAGGCAAATAAATGCCCTGCATTACAAAATCATGCTGGAAACATCATAGCAACATTCCTAATCCACATGCCATATAATTATTATCTTCAAACAAGTTCAACATAATCACAATTGACAAGAATCTCCTAATTCATACACTAAGAACTTAATCATAAAGGATGTAGATGTGTTCAGCAAACACAAAAACATGCAGGACCTGAGCGGTGCATAAAAGACAACTTTCTTCTTCTAAAATTTTAACTTTATTAGCTTCACAAACAAAAAAGTATACCTATATATTTGTTTAACTCTAATGAAACAAACATACAAATCACCAAATTCTACTAAAAATCCCAAAATAAGTCAATAGAGATGATAAATCACTAAATTAACCCTTGATAATCACAATATACAAAAAACAAACAAAAACAAATCACTAAAAAAAAAGGGAGAAAAATGAGCAAGGTGAAACCCTACTGACCTGAAAAATGGTAGATTTTACGGCATAGTACTCATGTAACCTGTTAATTTGTTGATGTCTGTAGAAAAATATGCAAGTGATTTGTGCAAGATATTCTACCATTTATAAAATAATACTACCCTAAAAAAATCATATAAACAAGATCCCAGATGTCAATTTTGACCAATATCTTTATAAACAAACCCTAAAAGATGAGTTAACGACTACATATTCACATCAAATCCAACCAAACAAACATCAAATCGGCCATACAAAGATCACAAATACAATGAAATGAATCATAGATGTGAGATACAAACCGTGTTTTTAAGGCTTTGAGTTCAAGAGCTCTGTGATTTCTTCACTGGAAGTTGTAATATTGAGGGAGAGAGAACAGAAACAAAATGTGAATCGGTAACTACAACAGACATTGAATGGGGCATAAATTCAATTTAAATATCCCAATTTTAGTCTAATGGGCTTTTGAGGCATTCAATTGGAGGTTTTGAGCGTTTGGATGATGAAGGGCTCCACAATTACTGTCGTTGGCTTCTCATAACAATGGCAAACATGGCTAAAGATGGAATTGAATTTCAGATTGTTTATAAGCATACCTCGGTAAATCAGAAAACACTGCAATTGAGGAATCAAAAACGTCGCACAGGAATCTGTATTACTGAAGGGGATTTCAATCAAGGAAAAAAACCCATAACCGATGATTTCATGCTCATTCATATTCAATGTAGCCTTCAATTTGGAACAGTTAACCGACGATGTCATTGAAGGAGATAGAAGAATCATTGAGACGACATCGCAAGGGGGGCAAATTGGAAGAAGGGATGAAAAATTTACTACTTTATAAGATGAGGGAATAGTCTGGCACTTCTCTATTGGACCAACTCATCTTTAATTTAATTTTATTCCCAGTTAAAAATTACGGTTTCGTTCTTCGTTTAAAATTACGTTTCATATACATTTATAAGGGCACACGGGGTGGGAACGTTATTTACCGTGATAAATTTCTATCACTCGTGGAACACCGCCGCCTCCACTTCCATAACGAGTGATAGAGTATCACTCGTTATATATATAACGCGTTGAAAAACTTTGGTGATGAATGTGTATCTTGTACATTGTGCATTAATACTTGTACATTGGAATCCCATCACTAGTGATACCACCCCCCTACATTTCTATCACTAGTGATAGAATATTGGGTGCTGACATGGCATGATTTGATTGGATAGTGAGAGTGATAGAATCCTATCACTAGTAAACCACCCCCCCCCCCTCCCCTAAGATGAGGGAATAGTGCTTGCCTGGCACTTCCCTATTGGACCAACTCATTTTTAATTTAACTTTATTCCCAGTTAAAAATTACGGTTTCGTTCTTCGTTTAAAATTACGTTTCATATACATTTATAAGATGAGAGAATAGTGCTTGCCTGACACTTCCCTATTGGACCAACTCATTTTTAATTTAACTTTATTCCCAGTTAAAAATTACGGTTTCGTCCTTCGTTTAAAATTACGTTTTCGCCCCCAGTTCAAAATAAAATTATAATTTTGCCCCTAGCTCAAAATTACGATTTTGCCCTCAGTTCAAGAACCCATTTTTTTATTCCCAGTTTAAAATTACGGTTTTGCCCTCCGTTTAAAATTACGTTTTTACCCCCAACTTAAAATTAAATTATGTTTTTGCCCCTAACTCAAAATTACGATTTTGCCCTCAGCTCAACATTACGTTTTTGCCCACAGGTCAAAATAAAATTACGTTTTTCCCTAGCTCAAAATTATGATTTCGCCCTTAGTTATAAGATGCTGCCTGGCACTTCCCTATTGGACCAACTCATTTTTAATTTAACTTTATTCCCAGTTAAAAATTACGGTTTCGTCCTTCATTTAAAATTACGTTTTCGCCCCCAGTTCAAAATAAAATTATAATTTTGCCCCTAGCTCAAAATTACGATTTTGCCCTCAGTTCAAAAACCCATTTTTTTATTCCCAGTTTAAAATTACGGTTTCGCCCTCCGTTTAAAATAACGTTTTTACCCCAGCTTAAAATTAAATTATGTTTTTGCCCCTAGATCAAAATTACGATTTTGCACTCAGCTCAACATTACGTTTTTGCCCACAAGTCAAAATAAAATTACGTTTTCCCCTAGCTCAAAATTATGATTTCGCCCTTAGTTTAAAATTATGATTTCGCCCCCAATTCAAAATATAATTACGACTTTGCCCTCTGTTCAAAATTATGATTTTGTTCTCATTTCAAAAAATTACGATTTCCCCCCACTTAAAAATTGTGATCTTGCCATCATTTTACTTTTTTTTTACAAAACTATAGTAGTGTTTTATTTTGCTTGGTTGACTCAATGTAACTTTTATTGTGTCAAGCTATTGTCTAACACTCGCTCATTGGTCCTGACAAATTAGTATTTTACCCCAGCTCAAAATTACAAACCTGTCATCGTTTTAATTTTTTTACCAAAACTATGGTAGTGTTTTGGTTTAATTGGTTGTCTCGATGTATTTTTTTAGATCGTGTTATAAGTAGTATGTACAAGTAACCTAAATATATGCATACATGTTATGAAACTAAGAAATATTCAATTTAACGTCTCGCAACGCGGGCGGGCATAAGTGTAATTTTTATTCGTCCATGCATGCCTGGTACATGCTCATTTGTCCTGAAAAATTACAACTTTGCTCCCTGTTTAAAATTATAGTCTTTCCATCGTTTTATTTTTTTTTAGTAAAAGTATGGTAGTGTTTTTGTTTTAATTGGTTGATTCGATGTAATTTTTTTAGATCGTGTTATGAGTAGTATGTACAAGTAACCGAAACACAGACATACATGTTATGCGAGAGAAATATTTGGCTTATTGCCCCGCAACGCGGGCGGGGCAAAAACTAGTTAGCAAAATAAGCCATGGCTGGGGCTGGGCGTCTTAAAAAATTGTTGAGAAATTACATTTAGGTACATAGGAAATGCTTTATATAGTATTATAGAATGTAGCCTTCAATTTGGAACAGTGAACCGACGATGTCATTGAAGGAGATAGAAGAATCATTAAGACGACATTGAAAGGGGGCAAATTTGGAAGAAGGGATGAAAAATTAGCAAAATAAGCCATGGCTGGGGCTGGGCCTCTTAAAAAATTGTTGAGAAATTACATTTAGGTACATAGGAAATGCTTTATCTATATACATATATAAATCATCTCCTATGTCTACAAATGTAATTTCCTATCATATTTTTAAGATGGCATACCAAAAGCTAGAACAAATTCCTATATTTTTACATTTTTCTTCCTTTTCTACCCTTATACAAAGCAGTAACTAATGCAAATTAATTGTACAAACCAGGAATTAAATCAACCCCTTCGTTTCCCGTCCCCATCCTTGAGTTGAAATTAGGTTATTCACTCTCCGTGGATGCTCTCCTCTTCGTGATGCGTTACAATCAATCGATCTCAAATTCAGATTCACAATCTCCAACAGAAATCAAATCCAATGGAGAATATGGTTCAAGAGGTTTGTGATTCAATCATTTCACTTCATACAAAGGTTACTAACAATCACAAACCTAATTTTTGGTTTCCATGATGAAATTAGGGCACTTTCAAATCTGGTTTCAAGATGCGACAGAAAGATAACAGAGAGAAGCCGCCACACCAGTGAGCCACCTGCGACAATGACGGTGGTACCAGAGTTTCCGGTCACCCCAGCGGTGGTCAACAGCTGCAACCCAATAGTGACCGACGAATAGGCAACCTCTGGTTAAATTCTGGTGAGAAGATTTAGGGGACTGCACCTGGTTTGGTAAGGTTTTCTGTTGCTGCCTTTACTTGCTTCTTATGATTTTAAGATGTGCGTAGGGTTAGGGTGGTGAATTTAAGCATGGGTGTTGTTCTGCTACACTTTTCGTCTTCTGAAACTTCTATCTTATGTTCCATTAGTTTATTGTGGTTCTATATGTATTGATACTATCCTCTTTTATCATATTATACTAGTAGGTAATGAACCCCTTTATTAGCAAATGGGTCGAAATATCAACTTTTTCATGTGTTTTATTTAGGGCTTCTGTTGAATTATTCTGCTTTGCAGTTTGCTCTCTGGTTAACTCAGGATCAGGCCTTCTAAAATTGGTAAGTTCAGGTCTATGGCTTCAAGAGGGTGTTCATTTTAGGGCTTTTATTGAATTGATTCTGCTTTGCTGTGTTCGCCAGTGATGTAATGTGTTTTGCTTTAAGCGATCGCTACAACTTCTTAACAAACCCTAATAGATTGATTTTGTTTTTATAAAACGTTATTGCTAGAAAGGTTCAATACAAGAGCGGTGACGGCTTTAGGGGCGGCTGTTGAGATTGCAGTGACAGAGTCGAAACGTTCGGCGGTGGCTGAAGGGGTAGAGGTAGAGGTCGCGATGGAGGTAGCGGAGGGTAAGTTTTGCCGGCGAAGCGAATATGGTTCCTGGTGAAGGATGTATAACGAGAAGAGGATCTTGGTGCAAGTACAGGTTAGTTGAAATCCAGTATAAGTTTTAATTTGAGTATGCATTCTCTTCGTGCATTTTGTGTATGCATTCTGTTTTGACTGCAAAATGGTTATTGGACTGACATGTTTTTTCTTTAATTTGGCCATTGATTTGTGTGTTTTCAAGTCCATAACTAAATTGCAAAATATCTGCTAAAATGATCTATTGAACAGGTATATATTACATATTCGTATACCTATTTTTGCTGTTGAAGACAATTTGAGCACCTGTGTTATGAATATGTGAGATTTATTTAAGTTGTTCTCACTTTATTCAATGTTTATGCAGGTTTTATTTTTTAGTTGCGTTCAATATACGACCCATGAACCCAGGTTCCAGCCTTTACGCTTTATGGTATCGGTTTGGGATTTGGTAATTTTGCCATATAATCGCCCTTTGGGTAACTGTAAACTGGTTTGCATCTTGCGTCTAATATAAAGTTGGTTTGGCCATTTAGAAAACATGCCATGTTTTACTGCCTGATAACGTTTTTAGTACTTTATTCCCTAACCAAAGGAAGAATAATAATACAAAGACGTGTCATGACATGGGAAGGGCATTTGAAAACATTTATGGTGAAAAATACCAACATGTGCTAACTGGTTTTGTAGGGAGAGAGTGGATCGTCCTTTTCATTGCCTAGACCATCATTATAGGAGAGAACTTGTAAGGGTATATTTGTCAAATGTAGAACAAATATGTAGCCGCTATGTGGAACAAATAAAATGAAGGTTTGGGAAGTTGATAGAAGATGAACTTAGGTGGTCAAGGTATGTAATTCTTACCAGAGGTGGAAAATGGTTACATTTTAACTAAGGGGTAGATTGGATTTGTTTAGGATTTACCGGTTTGCTACATTTTTTAGTTACTATCAGTTTGATTACAAAAGAATTCAGTAGTAATTTTTTTAATAAAATTGTTTTAGGAGGTTTTATGCATTAACGCTTTGGGCGACTTGCGACCTATACTGCTCATTTGTTTCCTTTTACGTTGTTTTTTTTATTTTACATGTCTGAAGATAGTGTAACATTATTTCTGCACACGTTTCAGCTTCTGTAATTTTATGGTTGGAAATTGGTGTAATTTCTAGACGTGGAATGTCAAGGGAGAAATCTGATTCAATAATGAAAATATTTGTAACGGATTTTTTATAATAACGTAAGTCACATCAACGCTAGACATTGGTATTGATTGGAGAAACTGGTTCATGGTGCAGGTAATGGTATTGATTGGAGAAACTGGTTCGGGAAAAAGCACCCAGCTGGTTCAATGGAGAAGTGGCTGTGATATGGGAAAAAGGCAGGGAGTTTTGGGTGTATAGTTTGGGGTTTGGGGTTTGCGGATCATTAGAAGGATGGCCGAACAAACAACGGTTTTATGAGAAAGTGAGAATAGGATGTAAGTTATTGTTATGTTTTTGTTTTTTATGTGTGAAGTATTGATAGTTTTAATCATCTCAACTTGTATAGCTGTAATGAGTTGGTGAGAAGGGAGCAAGATAAAATTATATATGATGAATCACAACAGTGTGAATCTACAACTATGAATCACTGCTGTAAGTGTGATAAAAAGGTAAAAATTCGAAGCGCTACATCTGACCGTAAAGGGTATAAAATGCGGCTATAAATGTTATAAAAAGAGGCATATAATGCAGCTGAAGATGTGGTAAAAAGAGACGTAAGACAGCTGCAAATGTGATAAAAAAGTGAAAAAACACAACTGCGAACGTGGTAAAAATATGCATAAAACTCGGCTGTAAACGTGTTAAAAAGGTATAAAATGCAGCTGCACATATGGGTTAAACAATAACAAACGTGTAATGTGATCGAATGGGTCAATAAATCACAAAGGTGAAAATGTGTTCAAATGAGATTAGAACCATTGAAGAGTCTTTTTGAATGGTACTCCTATGTTTTTTTATACATGCAGGTCAGTCATAGTTACTGGTAGTCTTTTATATCAATAAATGTAGTTCTAAACATGTAAAGGAAGTCAATGAGTAAATTCTATTCTAATTGCTTAATGGCTAAATTAAGTTGTGTTGTGCCAATCATCTTTCATAATGGGCTCTTTTATTTTATTCACAAATACAAGTTGCAGCAGCTGCTCAAAGCTTTTGATTGGTCACTTTTGCATTGTGGTTAGTTCAATTGGCTTTTGATTTCATGCAATAAAATGTTATAAATAGCTTACATCAATTTTTTGTTCTTATGTGATTGCTTTTATAAAAAAATGTTGATATCAGTTTTCTTTCACTTTTTTCATTTATCATTATGTTTACATGCATTCCAAAATGAGGCACTTAATGTCTATATTGAGCATTCTTGGTGTGACAACCACGTACACATCATTGTCGCCGTAAGCCATAGTTCCGCCGCAACGCGCGGGTCTCCCACTAGTATAGTATTATAGATATAGATTTCTTAAACTATAATACTTTTAAATACGAAAATTACTACAATTTATATCTATTAAATTAATTTTACTATAGAAACTTTGATTATTTTTCATTATAGATACTAGTATTTGTTTCCATTATTTTCAATCAATGCAAAACACGTGTCGATATGCATATCGCTTTCGGTTGCTATACCGATCGACATTATACTAATATTGTAACGAACTAAACCGATATTGCACGTGGAATTCCACTATAGTGTATTAATTCTAACCCGCTTGAATAATGTTTTTTTTTACCATTTCGACTTAGTTATTCTTTTATATGTTTAATGTTCTATACCGTTTTGACTTAGTTATTTTTTTCTATATTTTACGTTTCGGCCTCATTTTGCGAGTTAACATACGTGCGTAGTTCAACGATTTTAACAATCCCACAACAACGCACGGATACTAATTACTAGTTGATTAGATATACACATATCTAAAGGCGTATGATCATGGTGTTTGGATAGAGGATAACCGCCATTTATCTTTTTTTAACGGTAAAGCATCTCACGTGTAAACCGACGCAGTGTCACACCCCTTTCAGAGGCGGAAGCACGAGTTGTGATCATGAAAGGTTCTCATTGCATACGATAAGTAAACATGCTACATGATATAAAACAAACTCCAAATTGCCATTCATAGTTTAAACATTCAAAACACAAGTTAAATTTAAAGTTTACATCATAACAAAAGATAATTGTTTGAAAAAGTTTACAACTTCATTTCAAATCAAAGATCAAGGTTTTGTTTCTTATATCACCGCAAGGAGGCGGGATATAGCAAACAAATCCGTCAAAAGGTGGCAATGGAATGTGGACACTAAACATCTTGAAACGTGAAACTACTGTAACATTTTCATTTTTTTATCATATAAGAATTATAAGTTGTTTAAATTTATTAACCATTAGTAACTAGTTTTATTTTTAATATAATTATTCGACCCATAGAGTTTTAAAAACTATTTTATATATATTTGGTTGGAATGTTATACTAATTAATTGGCTTATATATACGTGACATTTCTGTTAAAATAAAGTATATAAAAAACTTATATTATTAGACTAGTAGACTACGGGTAAGTTGACTGTTAGAAATATGAAGTACCTAGACGGGCATAGGGACCGTTTAATAATTAAATTATAAAAATACATTATATTTGAACTTACTCCGTTTTTAATGAAACTTGGTTCAAAATGTAGATACAAATATTCTCGTTCTAATGACATATACATTGTTTTATAAAACAACATATTTTAGAAGTTATAACCGTCAAATAAGTGAAGCAGTTGAATTAATTATAATATATAAATTAATAAAATAATAATAATAATCAAAATGTACGTACGTTTGAATATAATAATAATAATAAAATAATTTAAACTTAACATTGAAGGAATTGTAATATAATTGTTAGGGATGGATTTTCACATCTTACGGATCACGGATCCTCAAGTGCAGCTAGGATCACAGATCCTCTGTTCAGTATGAATTAAGGATCCTCATAAGACGTTGCAGGAATAAGGATCCAGGATCCTCATTATGATCCTTACAGCAGAAGTTGGTTTTGAGAAAACGGGGGTTTGTTTCTTCGCGGCATTCTCAGCATTCTTCTGGGATCCAGAAGAAACAGGTGGCAAAGGCGGAATGCCCTGAGAAGAGGTGATCGCCGGCATAGAGCTTGAAGTGTTCTTCACTTGAGAAGCCATGTGGTTGAAGGTAATGAACCGAAATGAATGAAATGAGCAAAATTTCTCAGAACTGGAGCACCAATTGCCCCACGGTGGGCGCTAAACTGTTTTGGTCAAAAATCACACAAGGATAATACAACCAAATCCGATTTTGTGAGGTGTGATGCTTGAATAAATGGACAAATGTATGAACAATGTATGAATGAAATGAATGTTGGACGCAAGGATTTATACGAGGAAAAAGCCCTTGATCAATGTATGATCTCCGACACAAAAAACCTCGGGTGATAGAAACTACCGATCACCAACTATATTAAACAAGTAAAGGTTACAAATCGGGATGATAACAAGCTTGTTACAAGGATCACTAATGTGCAAAATGTGAGTAATCACCAATAAGTTGCAGAGAGTTCTCGAGCAGTGTGTGTTTGCTAATTGTTCTATCTAATCAAGCTTGTTATCCCCTTCTAAAAATAGAAATAATCTAGCTAACTAACAATCCGCAAAAGATGCTAGCTTCCCACGACCTCCATAACGGTCACAAAGGCCATGCACGTGCAGAATAATGGAGCATATTCCCCTGGAATCTCGGCAAGACCAAGTCTCACTCGTATACTCCTGCAAAACAAGCTCAAACATAATGGAAACAATTGTTACTGTTACTTTTGGCCCTACTAACAATGATCTTTATTCTTTGATTTTGCAGATGAGGGATTACATGTAGCAGCAGGACAAAACTAATGACAGGATCCTTCGAGAGATTGATGACATCAAGAAATTGAAGTGATCAACGGAGGATCACTCTCCTTTGATGTCGACATCGCTGAATTTCGACACTCCAGTCATAACTGCCCAGCACTCTACAGCATCAGATGTCCAGTATCAGGGTGGACCATTGGGAATGCATTATGGATCATCGGCAATGACTCATGCTCAAGGATCCTACTTTCAGCCTTCAGGATCCTCTCTTCAGCCTCAAGGATCCTCCTTCCAGCATCAAGGATCCTTCACTAGTTCAGGAGGATACATGGGGATGCAGACGGTTCAAGGATCCTACTCTCAGTATCCAGGATCCTCATTTCAGGTTCAGGGATCCTCATCTCAGGGTCAAGGATCCTCATCTCAGGCTCATGGATCCATGGATTATCCTCCAAGACCCCCAACTTCGGCGTATCAAGGATCCAACATCTTTCAGGATCAAGATCGTTAAGAAGTTCAGAACCCAGAAGTTCAGAGATTCATTTGGGAGACTTCATACCTATGCAAACTATTGCTTCATCTGGTCCCTCAATTATACCAGAATCTCGTCAATATGGATTCACATCTGGAACTCCAAACCCGAATCCTTCGGGAGGTAACACTTTGAATAATTCTTATAATGCTAACCATGGCTTTGTGCAGGATACAGGAATCAACCAAGCTATGGCTAAGGAATTACAGAAACTCAAGGATATGATATCCAGCGTTCCAAGAGTGGTTAAGCCCATTCCTGAAATTCCAGATGGAAGCCACAATATATCTCGTTTTGCACCACCTATTTGTGATGAAGAGATTCCGAAGAGGTTTCAAATACCAACCATGAAGCTATATGATGGCTCAACGGATCCAGAAGAGCATGTAGCTCAATACAGAGAACGGATGGAAACCAATCCCATTCCTGCGAGGTTAAAAGAAGCATGTCTATGCAAGGGTTTCAGATCCACACTGACAGGATCAGCTCTTAAATGGCTGCTAAGTCTTCCCCCTTACTCTATTACTTCATTTGCTAATCTAGTTAACTTGTTTAATAGCCAATTCTCATGCAGTAGGAAATTTGAACGTTTAACTAGTGATCTATATAGGGTAACACAAGGTCAGAATGAATCACTTAGAGATTATATCACTAAATTCAGTAGAGAATCCTTAGAGATTCCTAATTTGGATATTGCTACGGCTGTAGAAGCCTTTAAAATGGGTTTAATTAAGGATTCATTGTTCTATGATGATCTTGTCATGACCCCTTGCAGGAATCTTGATGAGGTAAGAACCAGGGCCCTTAGATTCATCCGTCTAGAGGATGATAAAAGGATCCAGGAAAGACTGGCAGGATCCTCAAAGCAGGAAAAGCAAGGATCCTACTTCAAGAACAACAAGTCCAAATCATACAACAAGTCTGATAATCAAAACGTGCATGCAGTGGAGCAAGAAGAGGATGATGAGGATTATCCTCCCATTTCTGAATATTGCTTTTCTGTTGATAATAATGAACTAATCCTTGCAATGCAGAATCCAGGTGAAAAAGCAAGGTGGCCCAGAAAGAGTGATAAACCAGCCGCAACAAAAGATAAATCCAAATGGTGTGCATATCATGAAGATTTCGGTCATCTTACTGAGGAATGCATTGCACTCAGGAAAGAGATTGGATACTTATTAAGCAAAGGGCATTTGAAGGAGTTGTTGGGAAGAAAAAAGTCAAGGATCCAGGATCCTGAAAAGGTTCCAGAAAGAGCTCCTGCTCCTCCTGCTGATGCACAAATTATCAACTTCATATCTGGTGGATCAGACATATGTGGCACTTCCTTTTCAGCAGCCAAGAGGCATGCCAAAGAGATAAAGATGGATAATGGGGATAGACCCATCCGAACCTCTACTATTACACAGGAGAAAGTTATCACCTTTGATGTGGATGATCGTGTGGAAATTCAGGATCCTCATCATGATGGTCTTGTTATTACTTTGTTTATATCTAACCATTTTGTTCGCAGGATTCTCATAGAAGGAGGAAGCTCAGTGAACATCATTCAACTTTATGTCCTCAAGAAGATGAACATCCCTGAATCAGAAATCATCCCAAGATCATCAGTTCTTGTGGGATTCAGTGGAGAAACCAAGAACACATTGGGGGACATTAAACTTCCCATTTATATAGAGGGACTTAGTTCTTTTCAAAAATTTTGTGTTATAGATTGCTTATCATGTTGCAATGTTATCCTTGGCATGCCATGAAAGCAGTTCCATCTACATATCATCAATGTGTCAAACTTCCTAGTCCATGGGGTGTGGTGAAGATTGAGAGTGACCAACAAGAAGCCAAGAATTGCTATACTTCGTCGATGAATCCAGCCTCAAGACCCAGGGAGCAATAGCAATTAAAGCATCCTCCAAGAGATGTCCTGGAGGCAAGAGAACAAGATGTGAAAGATATCCTGATGGATCCTCAGGATCCTGAATCCAAGGTCTTCATAGGACCCGGGATCCTCAATGACATTGAACAGGATCTAGTATCCTTCCTCAAGAAAAGAAAAGCTACATTTGCCTGGAAGCATGAAGACATGACAAGTATTATTATTACTCATAAGCTTGGCATTGACATGTCATTCAAACCCATACATCAAAAGAGGAGAAAGTTTGCAACTGAGAGGAATGCCATTATCCAGGAGGAGGTAGACAAGCTGCTCAGAGCAGGTGTGATTAGAGAGGTTAAGTATCCTAGGTGGTTAGCCAATGTGGTTGTTGTTCAAAAGAAAAACGGAAAGTGGAGGGTATGTGTCGATTTTACTGATTTAAACAAGGCATGTCCCAAGGATCCTTTCCCATTACCCCACATTGACTCCATGGTGGATGCTACCGCGGGTCATGAGTTGTTGACTTTCATGGATGCTTCATCTGGATTTCAGCAAATTCAGATGGAACCATCTGATCAAAAGGATACAGCCTTTATGACCCCAATTGGTATCTATTGTTATATTGCTATGCCATTTTGACTAAGAAATGCAGGTGCTACCTATCAAAGGCTAGTCAATATGATGTTTAAAGAACAAATTGGACACACTATGGAAGTCTATATAGATGACATGGTGGTTAAGTCCAAGAGAGCTGAGGATCACCTTAGAGATTTAGAGGAGGCATTTGATTTCCTTGATAAATTCAATATGAAATTGAATCCTTCCAAGTGTCACTTTGGTGTAAAAGCAGGCAAGTTCCTAGGTTATATGGTGACAAAAAGAGGCATCGAGGTAAGTCCAGAACAAATCAAGGCGATTGTGAATATTAAATCTCCTGCCAATGCTAAGGATGTGCAAAGGTTGACAGGGAGGATCGCAGCCTTGAACAGGTTCATCTCAAAGTCATCAGAAAAATACAAGGAATTCTATGGCATCCTGAGAAAGAACAAGAAATTTGAGTGGACTGAAAAGCATGAGAATGCTCTCAAAGCCCTTAAGGATTACCTATCCTCAGCTCCAGCCTTAATGAAACCAGAAAAAGGGGATATATTATCCTTATATTTGGCAGTCTCTTCCAAGGCAGTAAGTGCAGTCCTTGTTAAGGATCACGAAGGTACACAACATCGTGTATATTATGTGAGTAAAAGTTTGCTTGATACTGAATCCAGGTATTCGCATTTAGAAAAACTTATCCTTGCTTTGATTATGGCATCTACTAAATTACGCCATTATTTTGAAACTCACACTATTGTTGTTAAGACTAATTTTCCAATTAAGAATGTACTCAGGAAACCCGAAATGTCAGGAAGGATGGCCAAATGGGCAGTCAAGCTCAATGCTTATGATATAAGATATGAGCCAAGAACTGCCGTTAAATCCCAAGCCTTAGCTGACTTTGTGGCTGATTTCAGTAGTGATCTACAAAGGGAAGCTGAGTTGGAAGTTCAACAGCTTGAAGAGACTAAGGATCCTTGGATACTCTTTACAGATGGAGCCTCTAATGTCAAGGGAACTGGACTTGGAGTACTACTAAAATTGCCACAGGGGGATATCATACCCCACTCCATTGCTTGTGAGTTTCAAACTACTAATAATGAGGCTGAATATGAAGCCTTGATAGCTGGTTTGCAAATTGCCAAGCACATGAGGATCAGGTATCTTGAGGTACATGTGGATCCATTGTTGATTACTAACCACTTTAATGGTTCTTATGCTATTAAAGGTGAAAGACTAATCAAATATCTAGAGATAGTCAAGGAATTGGCACACTCTTTTGCTTCTTTTAGTTTGACACAGGTACCTAGAGAAGAAAATGCAGAAGCTGATGCATTGGCCAACCTTGGATCATCATTGAAGATTCCAGAGGATATTAAAATTCCCATCATCCACATTTTGGCTCCTGCTATTGAGGATCACACAGCTATAGAAATAGTAGAGGATTCTGCAATCATACCTAGTGATGGTGCACAATCACATTCAGGATCCTGGATCCTCCCAATCATGAGATATATACAACATAGAGAGATTCCTACAGGAGAAAACCCCAGAGCTTTCAAAGTCAAGGTATCTCAATTTACAATATTAAATAACATCTTATATAAACGATCTCTTGCAGGTCCATATCTAAGGTGTATTGAGGATCCTGAAGTTCAAGAAGTTCTAAAGGATTTTCATGAAGGAGATTGTGGAAACCACACTGGGGGCAGAGCACTGTTCTCAATGTTAGGGGAGTATTTTCTAACAATTAGTGATCCTTATTCGTTATCCTAATTAGTGATCCTTACTTCTGTGACAGGTGGTGATCCTCAGAAGAGTTTCAGGATCAGGATCATGGATCACTTTAAGGATCCTCGTACTGACGATTGTTTATTTATGTTTTGTATTACCTCGCAGGAATAACAAGCTTGACCTAGTCTTGGCGACATTCCTGGAGAATATTCCCAAACTATCCCGCACGTGCTTGGCCAAAAATGGACGTTGTGGAGAACGTGGGAGCTTAGCACAAAAGTCGGATAGTTAGTTTTAGTAGTTAATTTCTATTTTAAAAGGGGTAACGAGCTAGTAGAAAAACACTTAGTCATTTTTACAGCTACACACACTCTCATACACTCACATACTTGAAGCTCTCGACGAACATACATTCGTTTTCACTCACTTTTACACATTTCACAATAGTGATCCTTGTACCTAGCTCGTTACTATCCGAAGTTGTAAACATTTATTCATTTATTTGAGCTTGGTGATCGGTAGTTTCCATCACCCGGGGTTTTTTGTGCCGGAGATCAACTCTTGATCAAGGGCTTTTTCCCCGTATAAATCCTTGTGTCATTTCTGCAATTTACATTGAAGTGATCCTTGATATTGTTCTACATTATTAGCATCATACCCCGTAACAGAGAGTTTGGTTGCAATATCCTCATAAGATTTTTGACCAAAACAGTTTGGCGCCCACCGTGGGGCAATTGGTGCTTCATCCTTAGAAAAATTCGTATTTCTGTGCTCATTTCGGTTCACTTCAACCAAGCAAATGGCTTCCTTAGCGAAGAATGCTTCAAATTTGATGCCCTCATTCACTTCTTCTCAAGGCGTTCCCCCTTTGCCTCCACCACCTTCTGGATCCCAGAAGAATGCTGAGAATGCTGCGAAGAAACCAACTCCTATTTTCTCAAAACCTCCAACTTCTTCTGCTTCTTACACTCCCACTACTAGTGACATGTTTACTTTGATTTTGCAGATGAAGGATCAGATACGGCAACAGGATAAGACCAATGAGAGGATTCTCAAAGAAATCAGAGATCTCAAGAAACAAAAGACAACGGCAGAGGATCATTCCCCACTGGTGCCGAAATCCTTGAATTTTGATACTCCAGTGATTACTTCTCAGCCATCAGTGGTTCCAGACGTTCAATATGTGGGTGGACCAAAAGGAGTGCACTATGGAACAACAACAATGACCCAGGCATCAGGTTCATATTTCCAGCCAGCGGGATCCTATCCTCAGCATATGGGATCCCTCACGAATTCAGGAGGATATTCAGGAATGCAGCAGGTTCAAGGATCCTCCTTTGTTCCAGGATCATCCCAGGTTCAAGGATCCTCCTTCGTTCCAGGATCATCCCAGGTTCAAGGATCCTCCTTTGTTCCAGGATCATCCCAGGTTCAAGGATCCTCCTTTGTTCCAGGATCATCCCAGGTTCAAGGATCCTCCTTCGTTCCAGGATCGTCCCAGTTTCAGGGATCCTTCCAGATGCCAGGATCCTTGAGGAGTTTGCAAACAGGAAGTTCAGATGTCCATCAGGGAGATTTTATTCCAATGCAGACCAATGCTTCTACTAGTCCCTCAATCATTCCAGAGCCTCAACAATATGGATTAACATCCAATCTTCCTAATCTGAATCCAATGGGAGGTAACACTTTTAATAATTCTTATACTACTAACCATGGTCTTATGCAGGATCCAGGTATCAATCATGCCATGGCCAGAGAATTGCAAAAGTTAAAGGATATGATATCAAGTGTTCCAGGAGTGGTCAAACCTATCCCAGAGATTGCAGATGGGAGCCACAAGATATCTCGTTTTGCACCACCAATCTGTGATGCTGAGATACCCAAGAGGTTCCATGTGCCAACAATGAAGCTGTATGATGGTTCGACAGATCCTGAGGAACACATAGCACAATACAGGGAAAGGATGGAGATCAATCCAATTCTAGAAAGGTTAAAGGAAGCATGCCTGTGCAAGGGAGTCGGATCCACTCTTACTGGATCAGCTCTCAAATGGCTGCTAAGTCTTCCTCCCTATTCTATTACCTCATTTGCTAACCTAGTTAACTTGTTTAATAATCAGTTTTCTTGTAGTAGAAAATTTGAACGATTAACTAGTGATCTATATAGGATAACCCAGGGTCATAATGAATCATTAAGGGATTACATTACCAAATTCAGTAAAGAATCCTTAGACATTCCCAACTTAGATATAGCTACGGCTGTTGAGGCCTTCAAAATGGGATTGCTTAGGGATTCGTCGTTTTATGATGATCTTGTTATGACACCATGCAGGAACTTAGATGAGGTAAGAACCCGAGCACTTAGGTTCATTCGGCTAGAGGACGATAAGAGGATCTAGGAGAGGTTAGCAGGATCCTCAAAGCAGGATAAGCAAGGATCCTCATTCAGGAACAACAAGTTCAGATCCTATAACAGATCTGATAACCAGAACGTGCATTCTGTTGATCAAGAAGAGGATGATGAAGATTATCCTCCAATTTCTGAATATTGTTTTTGTGTTGATAACAATGAACTAATCCTTGCTATGCAGAACCTAGGTGATAAAGCTAGATGGCCAAGAAAAAATGATAGGCCAGCTGTAACTAAGGATAAATCAAAGTGGTGTGCATACCATGAAGATTTTGGGCATCTCACAGAAGAATGCATTGCACTAAGAAAGGAAATTGGATACTTGTTGAGCAAGGGGCATCTAAAAGAATTGTTGGGAAGAAAAAAGTCAAGGACTCAGGATCCTGAAAGGATCCCTGAGAAGGCTCCAGCCCCTCCAGTAGATGCACAAGTGATAAACTTTATTTCTGGAGGATCAGACATTTGTGGCACATCTTTCTCAGCAGCTAAAAGGCATGCAAAGGAAACTAAAATGGATAATGGAGAAAGACCCGTTCGAACATCAAGTGTCTCCGAAGGAAAAGTCATAACTTTTGATGAGGATGATCGTGTTGATATCCAGGATCCTCATCACGATGGTTTAGTTATTACTCTTTTCATTTCTAACCATTTTGTCCGCAGGATCCTTATAGACGGAGGAAGTTCAGTGAACATTATCCAGCTTGATGTTCTAAAGAAGATGGGTATCCCTGAATCAGACATCATACCAAGATCCTCCGTGCTCGTGGGATTTAGTGGCGAAACTAAGAATACCCTGGGGGACATTAAACTCCCAATATACATTGAAGGCCTACACTCTTATCAAAAATTTTGTGTTATTGACTGTTTATCTTGTTGTAATGTTATCCTTGGCAGGCCTTGGATACACGATATGAAAGCAGTCCCATCTACTTACCATCAATGTGTGAAGCTCCCTAGTCCTTGGGGAATAGTGAAGATTGATAGTGATCAGCAGGAGGCTAAGAATTGCTACACTTCATCGATGAAACCAGCCTCGAAGTCAAGGGAGCAATAGCAATCAAGGTATCCTCCAAGGGATGTCTTGGAGGCCAGAGAGCAGGATGTGATAGAAATCCTCATGGATCCTGATGATCCTGAATCCAACATCTATATCGGATCAGGGATCCTTGGCGAAATGAAAGAAGACCTCGTATCCTTCCTCAAGAGGAGAAACACTACCTTTGCATGGAAACACGAAGACATGACTGGTATATCCAAAGATGTAATCACTCACAAACTTGACATTGACAGGTCCTTCAAACCAATCCATTAAAGGAGAAGAAAGTTTGCACCGGAAAGGAATGCCATTATCCAGGAAGAGGTAGATAAATTGCTCCGGGCAGGTATGATTAGAGAGGTCAAGTATCCAAGATGGCTGGCCAATGTGGTTGTTGTTCAAAAGAAAAACGGAAAGTGGAGGGTATGTGTCGATTTTACCGATTTAAATAAGGCATGTCCCAAGGATCCTTTCCCATTACCCCACATTGACTCCATGGTGGATGCAACTGCGGGTCATGAACTGTTAACTTTTATGGATGCTTCATCTGGATTTCAACAAATCCAAATGGAACCATCCGACCAAGAGGATACAGCCTTCATGACTCCAACTGGTATATACTGCTATATTGCTATGTCGTTCGGATTAAGAAATGCAGGTGCAACATATCAAAGGCTGGTGAATATGATGTTCAAGGATCAGATTGGACAAACTATGGAGGTTTACATAGATGATATGGTGGTAAAATCCTTAAAAGCTGAGGATCACCTAAGAGACTTGGAGGAAGCATTCGATATCCTTGACAAATATAACATGAAACTTAATCCTTCAAAATGTCACTTTGGTGTCAAAGCAGGTAAATTCTTAGGATATATGGTGACAAAGAGAGGCATTGAAGCTAGCCCGGAACAAATCAAAGCAATAGTGAACATCAAATCTCCGGCCAATGCTAAGGATGTTCAAAGGCTAACAGGCAGGATAGCAGCTTTGAACAGATTTATATCCAAATCCTCAGAGAAGTGCAAAGAATTCTATGATATCCTAAGGAAGAACAAGAAATTTGAGTGGACTGAGAAGCATGAAAATGCTTTAAGAGCCCTCAAAGATTACCTATCCTCAGCCCCGGCTTTGATGAAACCAGAAAAAGGCGATGTGCTATCCTTGTATCTTACAGTATCCTCAAAAGCAGTAAGTGCGGTCCTTGTTAAGGATCATGAAGGTACACAACATCCTGTCTATTATGTAAGTAAAAGTTTACTTGATGCCGAATCCAGGTATTCACACCTTGAAAAGCTTATTCTTGCATTAATAATGGCATCTACTAAGTTGAGACATTATTTTGAAACTCATGTTATTGTTGTTAAAACTAATTTTCCAATTAAGAATGTCCTCAGGAAACCAGAGATGTCAGGAAGGATGGCTAAGTGGGCAGTGAAGCTGAGTGCATATGATATAAGATACGAGCCTAGGACAGCCATCAAATCCCAAGCATTAGCTGACTTTGTGGCTGATTTCAGTAGTGATTTACAAGAAGAAGCTGAGTTAGAAGTCCAGCAGCTAGAAGAGACCAAGGATCCTTGGATACTCTACACTGATGGATCCTCAAATGTCAAAGGCACAGGGCTTGGAATACTACTAAAATCGCCACAGGGGGACATAATACCCCACTCTATAGCTTGTGAATTCCAAACCACTAACAATGAGGCTGAATATGAAGCCTTAATTGCTGGTTTGCAAATTGCAAAGCATATGGGGATCAGGTATCTTGAGGTACATGTAGATTCATTGTTAATTACAAACCACTTTAATGGATCCTACGCTGTTAAAGGTGAAAAGCTAACCAAATATTTAGAGATAGTCAAAAGTTTGGCACTCTCTTTTGTTTCCTTTAGTTTGACGCAGGTACCAAGGGAAGAAAATACAGAGGCTGATGCATTGGCTAATTTAGGATCATCCTTGAAGATCCCGGAGGATATCAAGATCCCTATTATCCATATCCTGACCCCGGCTATTGAGGATCACGAGGCTATGGAGATAGGAAATGATTCTGCAATTATCCCTTGTGAGGATACTCAATCCCATTCAGGATCAGGATCATGGATCTCACCAATTATGAGATACTTACAACATGGAGAGATTCCTACAGGAGAAAACCCTAGGGCTTTCAAATCTAAGGTATCTCAATTCACAATTTTAAATAGTATGTTGTATAGACGATCTCTTGCAGGACCATACTTGAGATGCATTGAGGATCCTGAAATCCAAGAAGTTTTAAAAGACTTCCATGAAGGAGATTGTGGAAACCACACTGGGGGCAGGGCATTATTCTCAAGGATCCTGAGGACAGGATACTACTGGCCAACCATGAAGAGAGATGCTGTGGAGTATGCTAAAAGATGTGATCCTTGTCAGAGACACAGCAATATCCTTCATCAACCAGCTGAATTATTGCACCCTATATCCTCCTCTTGGCCATTTATGAGATGGGGTATGGATATAGTTGGTAAGCTCCCTAAGGCACCTGGTGGAAAAGTATTCATGTTAGCTATGACTGATTACTTCTCCAAGTGGATAGAGGCTGAAGCTTTTGCCCAAGTCAGAGAAAAGGAAGTTATATCCTTCATTAAAAGAAATATCATAACTAGATTTGGAATTCCTTCTGAGATTATATGTGATAATGGTTCCCAATTTATTGGGGGCAGAACCACTAACTTTTGTGACAGCTGGGGGATTAAGATGATAACATCAACACCAGTCCACCCACAAGCTAATGGCCAAGCAGAATCATCCAACAAGATCATCATCAACAATTTGAAGAAGAAGCTTGGATCCAAGAAAGGGAAATGGGCAGAAGAACTACCCTATGTGCTTTGGGCTGATAGGACAACCCCTAAGAATGCTACTGGTCAAACGCCATTCTCTTTGGTATTTGGGGCAGAATCAGTGATCCCAACGGAAATGGTGGTTCCAACTGCAAGAACAAGTACCCGTGATCCTGAGGAGAATGATGAGAACTTGGCTCAAGACTTGGATACTATTGAAGAAATCAGGGATATGGCTAGGATAAGGATGGCCAGTTATCAGCAAAGAATGGCTGGTGCTTACAACAAAAATGTCAGGATCAGGAGGTTTCAAGTTGGAGATATGGTATTAAGGAAAGCATTTCAGAATACCACCAATCCTGCTAATGGAAAATTGGCTCCAAAATGGGAAGGCCCTTATTTGATTGAAGCTGAAGCAGGAAAGGGGGCATATAGATTGCTAACCATGGAAGGTGATTTGCTACCAAGAGCTTGGAATGCTGTCCACTTGAAGAAATATTTCATGTGAGCAGGATCCTCATGGCACAGATGATCCTCATGCTTGGAATATCCTTAAAGGATCCTCAAAGTATCGGTGATCCTTACTTAGGTAATATCCTAAACTTGAACTATTTCATTTCTTTATTTTCTCATATAAGGATAAGGATCATGTATCCTTTATCCATCTCTCACGTGAGTTTAAGTTTTGAAAGTTCAGGTATCCTTAGCATAACATTGGTTATCCGCTGAAGTAATCCGTTCCTTGGGTTTAACCCCAGTTATTTGGGCTTGACCCCAGTTCCGCCTGTAGCGCATGTTGATCCTGGTATAGTTCAAGGCAGTGGGACCAGTACTCGTTTTAGGGGCTGATAATTCCATTGTACTGGCTATGCTTAGGATCCTACGTATAATGGTAGACGTACCATACATCTGTTCCTAAGGTTTCTAACGTTTTCACGTTAGCTAAGGTTTCTGACGTTTTCACGTTAGCTAAGGTTTTGGCATTATCATGTCACTAAGTTTGGATAGTCGCCAGTTAGGGCCATACTCCAGTTTACATACGATCCTTGGGCTTGTCCCCAGTTATCCTTGGGCTTGTCCCCAGTTATCCTTGGGCTTGTCCCCAGTTATCCTCGGGCTTGTCCCCAGTTGCTAACTCTTTTCTTGTGTTGGCTTCGTCCCAAGTTATGCTCTATTTCAGGTTCTTGAAGATAGGCAACTAGGGATCCTTGATCCTTACTTTATTCCAAGGTTTATCTTCTAGTTATCCTTATTATGGTTAGGATCCTAACTTGGACCCTCAGGTATGATCCTTAACTATTTTTAATTCTATTCATTATTTATTTGAATAACCCTTAAAAAATTTGACAACTAGACTTGTGATCCTTAAAACATATTGCTTTTTGGGATTCTTTAACTATAGGATATCTGATCATGAATCATATCCTAAATATTTTCAATCTGACTTATTCAAACTTATTTAATGAATATGTATCAAAACAAAGGAAAATCAAAGAAACATAAGGATAATAACACAAGATAAGCGACAAAAGGTTAAGATTTTATTTATTAACAAAAGTAGCAACCCTTAAAAGGTTGTCAAAATTACCTACCCCGAGCATCTACCAGCAAAACGTGGCCCGTCCGCTGGGGTAGGTAAAGGGTGTCCATGATAATAAGTTCGAAAGTAGTGCAGGAATATAAAGGCGGCAGGATCACAATGGCTTCATCCCCAAAACAGAGGATCCCTCCACCAATTGCAATCCTGCCTATTGTCCAAAGGATCATACATGATCCTTAATCCTAAAACCTATTGTTTAGGTACAACCCATCATTGTTCAACAAAAAACACCATAACCTAAAACCCATCAATGTCCTTCATCGCCCATTCATGCAGCCTATGCCTTCGCTGCATCCTCTTCCCCTCCAGCTGCGGTATCCTTTATCAGATCCTTTCCACTGCCACTTGCCTCAATCGCCAAGACCTCAGTAGCCTCCTCCTCATCATCCTCAAGATCAGCCAACCTCGCCTTCCAGCCCTCAACATCCCAGCTGCTTTTGTCAAAATTAGGATCTTGAGCTTCCTGGGCCATCTTCAATTTTGTCTGATACATCGTGATGGCAGCAGAGACCTTAGCATTTTCTATGAGATCATGCTTCTCATAGTCAAGGTCAATCAGAAGCTTAGCCGTCTTGGTCTTGGCATCTTGGAGTTCCTTCTGAAGATCAGCAATTGCAAGGTCCTTGAGCACGGCAACCTGTTGGAGGTCAGCAATCTTCTTGTCCTGCTCCTCAACATTCCCCACGTAATCTTCAATCTCAGCAAATTTCTGCAAAGAAAAGGATAAAGCAGTTCAAGATCAGGTGATCCTCATACGAGTAGGATACTTAGGCAGAATTAAGGATCCTTACATCATTGAAGTATTCAAGGAACTGGTGGCGGATCAGTGGTAGGCCTTGAAGGTCCTCAGTGTCAGAAGTTTTCCTCTTCTTGCCACCCTTCCCTTTAATGGGTGCTTTGGGAATGGAGATGCTAGGACTGGTAGTGGACCTCTTCTTCCTGGATCGAACAAGATCAAGATCAGCTGTGTTGAACTGGGATACAGGCTTGGCAGATTTTCCAGCGCCTACACATTCAAAGCAAGATGAGTATCCTTATCATATATCAATTTATTTATTTATTTTAATATTCAAACTATGTGAAAGGCAGGATACTTACTTGACATGGTAATGGAACCTGAGGATACTTCTTGTGAGTCTTGGGTGTCTATCTTGAATGTCCTTGTTTCAGGATCAAGCTTCCAAAAAGCAGCAAGCCTATCCTTGGTTTCAAGTGACGTGATGATGTGTGAGACAGAAATAGCTGCATAACACAAGACAAAAAGGGGGTCAGTAATCCTTATACAAAAATAAGACTACCTGGTGATCCTTCTCAGGATCCTCCGGCCTACCATGGGTGGACCATGTTCTTGGTAAATGCTTTCCGTTTGGAATGGTATCTCTCCTGACAAAGAAGAAGCGACGTTTCCAATTTGTGTCATTCTTAGTGACTTTGAGAAGAGGGTGTTCTCCACCGGGTTTTCGTTTGAACAAATATCGATGGGATCCAAAGGTAGTAAGATCATACAATTGTGTCAGCTCTGACATGCCTAAATCAATGCCTTCCTGTTCGATGATCCTCTCCAGGGTGTACAAAACCCTCCAAATCATCGGCATGGCTTGGATGTAAGAGATGCCGGTAAGGGAAAAGAAGGATTGTGTAAATTCTGGGAAAGGATAGGTGTATCCTATGGCAAAGGGAGTAACTGGAAAGGCAACCCACGTTTCTGAAACATAGTCGCTCAGAATAGTAGGATCGAAGGGTTTGAAAAAAGCATTCGCCGGAAAGAAATGACGAATCTTGTCTATTTGAGCATCATTAAAGCAACACCTCTCATTTGTGGAGTCTTTGATGATCTTTTGACTCTTCAAGGGACTGTCCTTCTGGTGATCCTTGGCGGGGGAGGACCGGAGCATCATTCTCAAAGTGATGGTGATAAAGAAAGAAAAACAGAGTAAGAGAAGGAAGAAGATGAAGAAAGAGATACCTGATTGATCTTCGACTGAGAATATAAAGGGAGTTTCTTTCGAATTTAAATGCATTTGATCCTATCTCTATCCCCTATTTATAATCATGATCGTGCAGGGTTGTCACTTCTGTGACGTCATGATCGCAACGGCTAGTCCGCTTATAACGGCTAGTTATCCGTTGGTTAAATGCGGATAAGATCAAGAAAATATAACTCGCTTGTTTTACAAATTACTCCTTATATTTTGGGGGCAATTGTTAGGGGAGGATTTTCTAACAATTAGTGATCCTTATTCGTTATCCTAATTAGTGATCCTTACTTCTGTGACAGGTGGTGATCCTCAGAAGAGTTTCAGGATTAGGATCATGGATCACTTTAAGGATCCTCGTACTGACGATTGTTTATTTATGTTTTGCATTACCTCGCAGGAATAACAAGCTTGACCTAGTCTTGGCGACATTCCTGGAGAATATTCCCAAACTATCCCGCACGTGCTTGGCCAAAAATGGACGTTGTGGAGAACGTGGGAGCTTAGCACAAAAGTCGGATAGTTAGTTTTAGTAGTTAATTTCTATTTTAAAAGGGGTAACGAGCTAGTAGAAAAACACTTAGTCATTTTTACAGCTACACACACTCTCATACACTCACATACTTGAAGCTCTCGACGAACATACATTCGTTTTCACTCACTTTTACACATTTCACGATAGTGATCCTTGTACCTAGCTCGTTACTATCCGAAGTTGTAAACATTTATTCATTTATTTGAGCTTGGTGATCGGTAGTTTCCATCACCCGGGGTTTTTTGTGCCGGAGATCAACTCTTGATCAAGGGCTTTTTCCCCGTATAAATCCTTGTGTCATTTCTGCAATTTACATTGAAGTGATCCTTGATATTGTTCTACATTATTAGCATCATACCCCGTAACAGAGAGTTTGGTTGCAATATCCTCATAAGATTTTTGACCAAAACACTCAAGGATCCTTAGGACAGGATTCTATTGGCCTACTATGAAGAAGGATGCTGTGGATTATGCCAAGAAATGTGATGCTTGTCAGAGACATAGCAATATCCTTCATCAACCAGCAGAGCTCCTGCATCCTATATCCTCTTCTTGGCCATTTATGAGATGGGAATGGATATAGTCGGCAAACTTCCTAAAGCACCAGGAGGAAAAGTGTTTATGCTTGCCATGACTGATTACTTTTCCAAGTGGATAGAAGCTGAAGCCTTTGCTCAAGTCAGAGAAAAAGAAGTGATATCCTTTATTAAAAGAAACATTATTACCAGATTTGGTATTCCTTCTGAAATTGTTTGTGATAATGGATCCCAATTTATTGGGAGTAGAACTACTAACTTTTGTGACAGTTGGGGGATTAAGATGATAACATCAACATCAGTCCACCCACAAGCTAATGGTCAAGCAGAATCATCTAACAAGATCATCATCAACAACTTGAAGAAGAAGCTTGGATCCAAAAAGGGAAAATGGGCAGAAGAGCTACCTTATGTGTTATGGGCTGATAGGACAACTCCCAAGAATGCCACTGGCCAAACTCCATTTTCTTTAGTGTTTGGAGCAGAATCAGTGATCCCTACAGAGATGGTGGTTCCTACTGTTAGAACAAGCATCCGTGATCCTGAAGGAAATGCTGAAAACTTGGTTCAAGACTTGGATACCATAGAAGAACTCAGGGATTTGGCAAGGATAAGAATGGCTAGTTATCAACAAAGGATGACTGGAGCTTATAACAAGAATGTCAGGATCAGAAAGTTTCAAGTTGGCGATATGGTGCTGAGGAAAGCATTCCAAAATACCACAAATCCTGCTGATGGCAAGTTAGCACCAAAGTGGGAAGGCCCCTATCTTATTGAAGCTGAGGCAGGAAATAGGGCATATCGATTATTAACAATGGAAGGTGATTTGCTACCAAGAGCTTGGAATGCTGTCTATTTGAAGAGATACTTCATGTAAGAAGGATCTAGGATCCTTAGCCATCCTCACATCCGGTATATATTAAGGATCCTTAGCGGATATATGATCCTCATTCTGGTAATGATCTGATTCTAATTTATTTAATCCTTTAATTTATTTTATTACAAGGAGAAGGATCTAGGATCCTTTACTCTTTTTACACTAAGTTCTGAGTTTTGCAGAAGATTGATGCATCCTTGACAAAGGATCAAGTATCCACAGAAGTCTCCTAAGTTTTATGGGCTTGTCCCTAGTTTTATGGGTCTATCCCCAATTTTTGGGCTTGTCCCCAGTTTAAGGTATCTACTACCTTCGCCAGTAGCGCACGATGATCCTGGTGCAGTTAAAGGCAATGGGACCAGTACCCGCTTTAGGGGCTGACAATTTCATTGTACTGGCTGTATTCAGGATCCTACGTATAATGGTAGACGTACCATACATCCGTTCCTAAGGTTTCTAACGTTATCACGTTAGCTAAGGTTTTGGCATTTTCATGTCACTAAGTTTGGATAGTCGCCAGTAAGGGCCATGCTCCATTTTACACAAGATCCTTTGGGCTTGTCCCCAGTTTTTTTTTGGGCTTATCCCCAGTTTATTGTGCTTGTCCCCAGATTGTTGGGCTTGTCCCCAGACACTAACTCTTCCTTTTGCAGTTGGCTTAGTCCCAAGTTATGTTCTATTTCAGGTTTCTAAAGCTAAACAGTTAAGGATCCTGGATCCTAACTTCATACAAGGGTTTGTCTATTGGTTATCACAATTGTAAGTTTCAAGGATTTAAGATCCTAACTTGGATTCTCTGGTATGATCCTTATTTACTTTAATTTTATTCTTGATTTATTTATGCTTCCCTTATGTTTTGACAACAGGATATATGATCCTAAAAGCTATTTCACTTTTTAAACTTTTCGATTATAGGATATTTGATCCTTGATCATATCCTAAACTTTTTGACATAAACTGATTTCTATACCTTCACTAATGACTTATAAATCTAAAAATTGTACAATAACAATTGAAAGGTAAGTAAAGACAAAATGAACAATAGAAGATAGTCAAAAGGTTAAATTTTATTTATTTATCATAATTAACCCTTTAAAAAGTTGTCAAAATTGTCAACCCAAGCTTTCTACCAGCAAAACGTGGCTCGTCCACTTGGGTTGGCAAAGGGTGTCCATGCTAAATGTTCGATAAGTGCAGGAAATAAAAGGTGAGGGGCACCAAAGGCTTCATCCTCCACAAACAGAAGGACCCATCCACCTTTGTTACCCCCTATTGTCCAGAGGATCAGTGATCCTTAAACCTAAAACTATTGTTCAAGTACAGACCAACCATTGTTTAAAACACCAACAACCAAAAAACTATCAAATCATAAAAAATGGGCTCCGGCCACATCTAGAAATTTCCATCATCGCCCATTTCTGCAGCCTACACCTTCACTGCATCAACACCACCAGCTCCTTCTTCACCAGATTGAGATCCTTTTCAAGGGAGGAGATTGTCTTGTCATTGGCTAGGAAGATCTTCTGGAAGTTCATATTCTTTTGCTCAGCCTCCTCGAGATTGTGATCCAGTAGCATTTGGATCTCAGCAAATTTCTGCATAAAACAAGCACATAGTTAGGATCCGTTATCCTCAGAAAGGGAAGATCAGACTTAAGGATCCAGGATCCTTACCTTGGAGATGTACTCCTCGAACTGGTGTTGGATGAGAAGGAGGCCTTCAAGGGGTTCAGAGGTTTTTCTTTTATTTGCACCCTTGCCCTTCGTGCTGGCACCCTTAGGATTTGGGATGCTGGGACTGGCAGCAAGTTGTTTCTTGATGGACTTGGAGGAAGCAAATGCATCAAGGTCACTGACACTGAACCTGGAAGCTGATCTTGAGGACTTTCCAGCGCCTACAAATGCCAAACACAGATAAGTATTTGTCTTTTACATTCATTTAAACATTTATTTATACATATATTCGAATACTTACTTGACAGAGTGAAGGAACCGGAAGATGCTTCTTGTGAATCCTTTGCCTTGATCTGAAATTTCCTTACAGCAGGATCAAGCCTCTAGAAGGCAGCAAGTCTTTCTTTTGTTTCTGGGGTTTCTTGAATGTGGGAGATTGAGATAGCTGCACAACAATAATATAAAGAAGGATCAGTTATCCTTAAAAATAAAAGAGTCCTACTATGATCCTTGTCTAAGGATCCCATATCCTACCATGGGTGATCCACTTTTTAGGGAGATCTTTCCCATCTGGGATTGAGTCCCTCCTAACAAAGAAGAACAGGTTCTTCCAGTGGGTGTCGTTTTTGGTGGTTTTGAGGATTGGACGAGGCTGACCAGGTTTATGTTTAAACAGAAAGCGATGAGAACCGTGGCTAACAAGGTTATACATTTGACTCAACTCGGACATCCCTAATTCAACATCTTCTTGCTCTATAATGTTTTCAAGGGTGTACAAAACTCTCCACATCATGGGCATGGCCTGTATGGAGCACATGCCCGTGAGTGTGAAGAAGGATTGGGTTAAAACAAGGAAAGGATAAGAGAACCCTATCAGAAAAGGGGTGGCTGGAAAGGTGACCCAAGTATCGGAAATACAATCACTCTTCATTGAAAAGTCAAAGGATCGAAAAACGGTTTCAGCCAGAAAGCAATGGCGAATCCGATCAATCTCAGGATCGGTAAAACAGCAGAGTTCCAGCGAAGGGTTTTTGGTAACTCCTTGGCTTTTCAGAGGGCCATCCCTCTTAGGATCCTTAGCAGGTGAGGATCGGAGAGTCATTTTCGCCATGGATGCTGGAGAATAGAGGATCAGAAGAAGAAACTTTAGAGAGAAGGGATAAGAGAGATGCATGTTTGATCTCTGGATGAAGATTTAAAGGAGAGTAACGCTCGAATTTAAATGCAAATTGATCCTTATCTCTAACCTGTTTATATAATGATGATTTTGCAGGTAGTCTTGTCGCTGATGTCATGTTGCAAGGGCTAGTCCGATTATAACGGCTATATTTACGTTAACTAATTTGTTTGTGATAAGGCAGAAAATATGACTCGTTTAGTTATATTTAATTCCTCATATTTTGGGGGCAATTGTTAGGGATGGATTTTCACATCTTATGGATCACGGATCCTCAAGTGCAGCTAGGATCACAGATCCTCAGTTCAGTATGAATTAAGGATCATCAGAAGACGTTGCAGGAATAAGGATCCAGGATCCTCATTATGATCCTTATACTAACAATTGTTTCCATTATGTTTAAGCTTGTTTTGCAGGAGTATACGAGTGAGACTTGGTCTTGCCGAGATTCCAGGGGAATATGCTCCATTATTCTACACGTGCATGGCCTTTGTGACCGTTATGGAGGTCGTGGGAAGCTAGCATCTTTTGCGGATTGTTAGTTAGCTAGATTATTTCTATTTTTATAAGGGGATAACAAGCTTGATTAGATAGAACAATTAGCAAACACACACTGCTCGAGAACTCTCTTCAACTTATTGGCGATTACTCACATTTTGCACATTAGTGATCCTTGTAACAAGCTTGTTATCATCCCGATTTGTAACCTTTACTTGCTTAATATAGTTGGTGATCGGTAGTTTCCATCACCCGAGGTTTTTTGTGCCGGAGATCATACATTGATCAAGGGTTTTTTCCTCGTATAAATCCTTGTGTCCAACATTCATTTCATTCATACATTGTTCATACATTTGTCCATTTATTCAAGCATCACACCTCACAAAATCGGATTTGGTTGTATTATCCTTGTGTGATTTTTGACCAAAACAATAATAATAATAATAAAATAATTTAAACTTAACATTGAAGGAATTGTGTACATATGTGTACGGCCAAACGTGGCTTGCACTCCAAAATTCAAAAGACACTGTATATAAGAGCTACCATTCAACAATTGGAATTTGCTCAACTCCTTTTTCTTTCTACTCACTTTCTCGACCTCCCTCTATATTCTCTTTAGATATTTTCTTTTTTTTTCTTTAAATAATAATTAGTCATGCCCTGTTTTAAGTGTTTTAACCCCTGATCACTGATACCCTATCCGATTGATCTAGGGCCCCATAACGCATGTCAAGGCTCTGCCCGACTAAGTTCGTTGGGGTTCTGTCTCGTGACGTAGGGATACAGTTGAATTTGGGTTATTATATTTAACACGAGTGCATTATATATTTTATTAAATAGCTCAGGAGTTATACCCAAGATTCTACCAGGAGACTTTTAGTTGAACTCTAAAGTTACAAAGTGAGTCATTCCTCTTTTTATCACCTTTTTGTAATACATTTATATTTAAAAATGTTTTCCAAAATCCTAAATGGTTATCAGTTATGCTTACTGTGATTAGGTTTTGGTATTCTGTAATATCTGCCAGTATGTGAGGTTTTATACATTACTTGACACCCGTTACTATTGGCCAAACAGTTAGCCAATAGTAGCAAAAAATGTTGTTTAATATGGTTTAGTGGATGCATGAACATTCAATAACATATATTCGTAATAATATATTTAAACCTTTATTCATGGCTTTATTATCTAAAAACAGTTTTTTTTATTAAATGTTTAAATATAGTTTAAAAAGGCTCATTCTAAACACACCCCATTCCTCCTGATTATACCCCCCCTTGTGAGAGAAAAATTGCCGGTCCCACGCGGGCCCCACCTGTAAGTATGTGAGAGGGAGGTGTAAAAAGTAATTATGGGGGTGTAGAAAGTAGCACCCTTTAAAAATTATATTTAGTTTGATGTAATAATAAGGATTTATATTTTAAATATTAGATATTACATATCCTGATCATATCATTAAACAACCATTATCTATATATTATCTTTATATTAATTTCCATGGACCATGAATAGTGAATTCATTTTTACCTATTATCTTTATATATTTTATTTTTTTAACATAAATTATTTTCTATTATAAATTAAAAAATACGATGTTTTATAAAATTTTGTGTATGTCATTATGACGTGCTAATTTTTATCTTCTTAATATAAGTTTTACTTAAAACCGAGTCGTGAATGTTTATGTAATGCCGTATACCATTTCGATATTTTAATAAAATAATATAATGTTTTATAAAATTTTAAATATATCGTTGGAACATGTTAGTTTTATCCATGTTTTATTAAAATTTTATTAAAAAATAGAACAAGTTTGATAAAACTGATTTTTTTTATTCTTTATCATGACAATCCGAACCAGATCTTTTGAATAAAATTGACCCGGAAGCCTGAGTCATTGCTGATGATCCGTAATGCACTCCTTTTGGCCCTCCCACATATTGAACATCTGGAACCGCTGAAGGCTGAGAAGTTATAACCGAAGTATCGAAATTCAAAGATCTGGGCATCAGTGGGGAATGATCCTCTGCCGATCTCTTCTGTTTCTTGATGTCTCCAATTTCTCTAAGAATCCTTTCATTGGTCTTATCCTGCTGCTGTATATGCTCCTTCATCTGCAAAATCAGAGTAAACAAGTCACTAGTAGTAGGAGTATAAGAAGCAGAAGAAGTTGGAGGTTTTGAGAAAATGGGAGTTGGTTTCTTCTCGGCATTTTTCTGAGGTCCAGAAGGTGGTGGAGGCAAAGGTGGAATGCCCTGGGACGAATTAACTGCAGACATCGCACTGGAGGTGTTCTTTGATGATGAAGCCATCTGCTTGGATGTAACGAACCGAAATGATCACAAGAATGAGAATTTCTTAGGAATGAAGCACCAATTGCCCCACGGTGGGCGCCAAACTGTTTTGGTCAAAAATCAGACGAGGATAATGCAACCAAACTCTCTGTTACGGGGTATGATGCTTGAATTGGTAAACAACAATGAGGATCACTATGAAATGAATTGCACAGGAGACACAAAGATTTATACGAGGAAAAAGCCCTTGATCAATGAATGATCTCCGGCATAAAAAACCTCGGGTGATGGAAACTACCAATCACCAACTCAAATTAAACAATAATTCTTTTACAACTTCGGATGATAGCGAGCTAAATACAAGGATCACTATAGTGTATCGTGTAGAAATGTATGAAAAAATGCTAAGTGTTTTGCCGAGAGCTGGTGAGTGCGGTTGTACGAGTGTGTGTAGCCAAAAAATAGCCAAGTGTTGTCCAATTAGCTCGCTACCCCTTTTAAATTTAGTAAAATATCTAAATAACTAACTATCCGCAATTCATGCCTTCCCCCCACGATCTCCATAACGTTCATCATGGTCAAGCACGTGCGGAATAAGCGTGGAATATTCTCCAGGAACGTTACCAAGACTAAGTCCAAGCTGGTATTCCTGCAAAACAATATCGAATTCAAAACAGACAATCATTAGTATAAGGATCCTTAGGATGATCCATGATCCTGATCCTGAAGCACTTCTGAGGATCACTAACTGACACAGAAGTAAGGATCACCAAACAGGATAACAATTGAGGATCACGGGTCATTAAGAAATCCTCCCCTAACAAGTATGATATAACTGATTTTTTTATTCTTTATCATGACAATCCAAACCAGTTCTTTTGAATAACACTGATACCAGTATCCGTTTTTATTATTTTTTATCGATATAAAACAAGTGTCGATATCCTCTTAGACATATCTTTATTGGTTGCTATATCGAGTGACGATATCCTACCAATACCGTAACGAAACGAAACAAACCGATACCAATCGAGTATCCGCCGCAACGCGCGCAAAATTCCACTAGTATATTATTAATCTACCCGTTTACATACATTACTATCTGGTTTAATATTGTAAACTTTGATAATTACTTGTATTCAAATACACCTATTGTTTAGCAAATTACAGTGGTAATATTAAACCTCATATCTGAAAGTTAATATATTATTTTAATGCATGATGTGTTTCACGTATTTTGTTTTAATGTGTAATATAAACACTGTGTTATTATGTTAGATCATCTATTAAACATTCGATTTAGTCTATAATTCTTGATAATTTAGCTTAAAACGGTTTCTCACACGATTGTGTTGTGCCATAGAAAATTTATTTGATAAAGTGATATCATGAGTTTTATTATATATATATATATATGTATAGCATAATAAAACATGTCAAATACAATATATTCTACTATACTAAGATAATATTCTTAATCTTAGTCACGTTAATATATTAAATAATAATATCACAATTATTTAATTAATATATTATATTTGATAAAGTTATAGCTATTAATTTGACAGAAAATGATATATTTCATTTTCTGGGCTAATTGGTTTTGTGCCATAGAAAATATATTTGACAAAGTAATGTCATGGGACACTACTAAGTTCAGAGTCACTAGTTGAGAGAATGATCAACAGTGATATGACCAGAGTCATTAGTTGAGAGAATGATCAACAGTGACATGACCAAAGGCACTAGTTGAGATAATGATCAATAGTGTTATAACCACAGTCACTAGTTGAGAGAACGATCAACAGTGATACGACCACATACACTAGTTGAGAGAATGATCAACAGTGTTATGACCTCAGTCACTAGTTGAAAGAATGATCAACAGTGATATGACCACCGTCACGGGAATCGCCTAGTGACAGATACTTTGAATAATAGTAAAATTTAAATACTTGATAAATTCACTATTGGACGAAAGTGAGCCAATGAGTGATATGACCACTGTCACATCGGAACTGCTACCATGTGACAAATACTGATTGAGTTGGGTAAATATACACAAATATAAAAACCCGTAATGTTGTAAAGTATAACAATATATTTTTATAAAAATAGAATGAACTCGCCAGTATTTATTACTGATAAAATGTTTTCAAAACGCGTTTCAGGTAAACTGTTGTAGAGATAATAGAAGCCAGCTATGGAGCACTGAAGGCTTAAATAAAGTGGCTATAAATACCTGAATAAAAGAAGAAATTTATGTTTTATTTATTTGGGTCTATCCCTATAAAAACAAGTGAATTGAATATGGGGTTTAGCCCATTTGTTTAATATTAAAAGTTTGGTGTTTTACAAACTCTGAAATTATTTCCTAACTATGATCCTGATGAAAATTTTTCCGCTGCGTAATTAACAAACACCGATACCATCTGACTGGTTCACGGCTCCCGCTCCCAGTGTGGGGTCGGGGGCTGTGACAGAAGGTGGTATCAGAGCCACTGGTTTAAGTTATTTAGGTGTTCTTTTAATACCTAAACTTAAACAATAAAGTTAGGAAATTAATACAAAGTAACCTATGTGTTATTTTTGTAAATTTAAATATATATATATATATATATGCACATATGATTCTTGAAAGTATTGTTTTGATTTAATTATTCTGTGATATTAATAATTGAAAAAGTTTGTAATTCAGATGTCGAATGAAGTATCACATAATCCAGAAGTTCATGCTAATAATGAAAATCCTTTTGGATAAAAATGCTATAGAAAATAAATAGCCCAAGGAATAGCTAATGCTATACCTTTAATAATTAAAGTTGTTAAAAACTTCGTAGAACCCACCAAAGCTGTGAGTAGCAAGCATACTCGTGATGACAATTTTAGCCATAGTGTCAATGGAGGCAATGATGATATTATCAAAACCCCATTTCCCAAGAAAATGAAGGCGATGACTCTCGGGTGTACCTACAAAGAATTTCTAGCTTGTAAACCAACTGAATTCGCGGGCAGTGAAAGAGCCACGGCTGCTCTACGATGGTTAGAAAAGACGAAAGTTGTTCTTAAAATCAGCAAATGTGCCGAGGAAGATAAGGTGATGTATGCTTCCATCCTCTTCAAGGAAGAAGCCTTAGAATGATGGAATACAATTCTTCAGGCAAAAGGAAGTGACATGGCTTATGCCATAAACTGGGAAAAATTTAAGGAAATGGCAGAAATAAAATTTTGTCCCCCTTATGAAAAGGAACGAATGGCTAACGAGTTCCTAAATCATAAAATGATAGATGTGAATTGTCGTGAATATACGACAACATTCTTCGAATACGCAAGAATGGTACCAACTCTGGCTTCACCAGACCCCGTACTAATTTCTCGTTATATTTGGGGATTAGTTAGCGAAATTCGAGACATGGTCAAGGCCGCTAGACCACAGACTATCGAAGAAACAGTGGAACTAGCTAACATTCTGACAGATGGACTAACCGCACAAGAGAAGAAAACAAGAAGAAAGAGTTAGCCCATAAAATTTCACAAAAATTTAAGAAGAAAGGAACTGAACCATCATTGGAGCAACCTACCTGCAGAAGCTGTAACAGAAAGCATTCAGGAAAATGTCGTTTTAGGAGAACACCCTTCTGTAACTTATGCAAGATGACCGGGCACATAAAGGAAGAGTGTAGAAGGAAAACTAATATTTGTTCAATTGCGGAGAAACAGGACACATCAAACCATATTGCCCAAAACTGACTAAAGCACCTGACAACGAGACAAAAACAACAGACGAAGCTAAGAAGAACACGCGAGCATTCATACTTACTACGCAAGAAGCAGAAATGATTCAAGACGTAATCACTGATATGTAATATCTAAGTTAAGTTAATATTTGACTCTAGTATAAATAAAAGTTTATAAATAAATACATCTTGTCAAGTACTTCATCTATTCAGAACCATATTAGACTTGTTTGGTCTTCAATTTCACTGAATCATTTATTTGGTTACGACACCTTGTGGTGGCGTTTTCATTAATTTGAAGCTTGAGCTAATCTCATTTTCACACCTGATGTACGGATTACTATTTCTGTTGGTTCATTATCTTAAACAATCTTAATACAATTATGTGTTAAGATAAGAGTACACATGTCACACCCCGATATTTCCACATATTACCGGTGGGCCTGACGGGGAGTATCGTGACGTAGTTGATATCATCATAGTCAAATATATATACAGTTTATTGCACAGCGGAAGTCTGGGAGGAAAATACTATTACAAACCGAAATGTAAAGTATGAAATAAATATTATACAGACGGGTGTGAGAGGATCCACATGCGGATCTAAAACATAATATAAAATATTGTTCAACAGACTTTAAGCGTCAAGAACTTGCAAGATTCTTTAACTAACGCCCAGAGCTTCCAGCCAATTACGTATAGTACCTGTCACTTAGTCTTTTTGAAAAATACGTCAGTTTACACTGGTAAATACAATTAACCGACTCTTTTGAAAGCATTTATGAAAATTGATTTAAATGCATAAGGCACAAATGTTTTTATAACTTGGGGCAATTATATTAATAACAATCTTGTATCAGATTTACATGTGTGTCCAACATTTAGGGCCTGTATAAATAAACCAAACACGATTAAACAACACACCACAAATATAAACTCACGGCGGGTCACCCCAGCAAATGAGTATATCTTTTACATACGCAACGGACAGGTGTATGCCTACACCCCGTGCTTAAGTCGTGGCCATTTACGTTTTTTATATGAGCCAAGGATATCCAGGACACGGTCGTTAACCCCCAATGTTATATGTTATCAAGCAATACTGATTAAAATGGGATTATGCAATTTAACCATATCTGATTAAAAGGTTTCTACACCCGACCAAGCGGTAATAATTTACCGTATCCCAAGCCCGTATAAGGGAAAATAAGTTAATAGTATTTACCTGAGCTTAAAATGAAAGTTTTGTATACTCAGCCGTATAGTCTACTCAAACAAGTGCAAATAACTTCTACCGGGGCACTTAATCTGGAACGAAGGTTTTATTAACCTATTAGATTCCTAACGGGTCTTATTTAAGTTAAAACTTAGACCGGTTTGTTTAAAGAAAGGTTTACGGCACGAAACGCTAGATTAAGCGGTGACCGGATTGGAATGTGATTTAGACCCGACAAGTATGGAGACTTGTATCAAATGGGTAAACTAAATACATTCTGGATTTTGAAATAAAAATGATAAGGTTTGACCCGTTTCGGCTAATTTATGCAACTAGTTACATAAACCGCACCGAACACGTATATGCATAACGGGTAGCCGGATGAGTCATGTACAAGTTCCATATGTTATTATGTTTTAATTATGTTATGATATCAGTTGGATATCAACAATTATGCCCCAAAAGAATTTAAAACCAATTTATGTCCCGTAAGGGTATTTTGGTCATTTTAGAATTTAAAAAAGAGGTTTAATAGTAAACTGAGGTTCTGGTCTAAAACATTCTGTAAAAACATTTATTTTATGATGTTAAATCAGTAAGATATCATACATATGTGTGGTTTACCATTTATGGCCAAACTATGCACCATAGGGGTATTTTGGTCATTTCACATATGTTTTTAAGGACAAATTTGGAAGTCTGAGTTCACAACTTGTACTTACTATCAAAATAATAAAATTTATTTATAAACTCACTAGGTAACAAGTCTTAGGTGTTAAATATGGTTTTAAACCATACTATGCACCTAATTATCGTAAAAGTCGGTAATTGATGATATTTGAGATGTTTATGAAATCCTGAGATTTTGATCAGCCTTTAATGTTTAAAATATTTTATTTAACATATAACATCAGTAGGAAAAGGTTTGGCATGTTAATCATATGTTAATCTCATTTTATTAACAAAAAGGGCATTATCGTCAATTACCGAATTCATACAAGAACTCTATGTTATGGTCAGTATAAAATCTGACCAATCATTCCAAGAATCCCTAAAATTTATATCATTACAGTAGGCAATGAGTTTGGTGTCAAAATTTGGGTTTAAACATGATTTATGCTAAAAGCGTAGTTTAATTAATAAAAAGTTTCATTTTATGATATCTTGCATAACTTTAGTCTGAGACCAGAAACTGATGTCAAATTTATTTGAAATGCTTATATATCAGTAACAAAGATATTTGTATACTCATATATCCAAAAATCTCGTTTTTACATTATAAGGGCATACTAGTCAAATTTAACCAAATAACGGAAACATGCAAATGAACTCTGATTTCTAAGGGACCATGTAGTATAACCTCAGAGGGTTATATTAACATATAATATGGTCACAAAGGAACCCTAAGGCATAAAGATACTAAGCTAATTCGGGTCAGAACTGAAAGCAAAGCAAAAGTCAACTTTTGCGACTTTTGGTTGCGAACCGAGCCTAAACTCAGAATTGTCGGGTTGAACATGTCTAAACATGTTCTTATAATATTTACCAAGTTATTAAAGTGATAAAACTGATTTTATAGCTTCTACATTATCAGTTATGAATTTTATTTAAAAACTGACCCGTTTGACTTTTATTTTAATTACTTTGACCCGACAATTAACCAAGTAAACGTGATAATTAGGAGGTGCCCTTTTGAGGGATTATCACCTACTTAATTACCAACACATAGCCACTTTCATTTCGAATAATGGCTGGACAGAAAAGAATTAAACTGAAAGTCAAAGTGTATTTACGACAACTTTGACTTTCGGTTCTAAAACATGAAAAACTTGAACTACAGGAGCCAAGAACACTTACAAGGGTCCTTAGCATGAAATTTTATACTTAGAAAGCTTCCTTTAAGACCAGGATGCTCCAGATAAGAAGATATGAGTGAAAACTTGAGAGTGTAAGTTCAAAGTGATCAAACAAGGCCCTTTATATAGAAATTTGAGAGACCTTAAGATCAATCCAGCTGTTGAGGGGAGTTACTATTGGTGCATATTTCGTACGTCTGCCACTGTGCGAATAGTTAGATAGAGTGTGTGTTGAATATTGTATAGAATAGAGATTTTTGTAAAGGTTTTGATATTGTAAAGGTCCATCCGGATGGATGACCATCCGACCGGATGACAATCCGATCAGGTTTCGATATTGTAAAGGTCCATCCGAACGGATGACCATCCGACCGGATGACAATCCGATCGGATGGCAATTGATGTAGAGTGTGAAACATGGGTGTTTAAGGGTTGATTTGTGTGGTTTAGCTTATTTTATATAACTATATGCTTGGAATTGGTTATTTGCGAGTGTTTGTATGTTCGCAGGTAAAAACGCGTAAATCGCTGAAGTTACGAGGTTTAACAATGAAGCGAAACATGTGATATTAGTAAAGGCGGCCAATGGAAGCACTCGGGAATGTTTCGGATCGAAAAACAACTTGGAATCGAAAGAAATACGAAAGATTTTGTGTCATTAATCCGAAGTTGAATTTAAAGAAAATGCAAGAGGAACATGAAGTAAAAAAGTGTAGGGATTGAATTGTCATTACGCGAAACTTGTATGTGTTGAATAAAAGGAGCTGGAAAACACGCATGGGCTTACGGATTCGGAACCGTTACCTACGGTTTCATGCATGGTGTTCACAAAAATTCATAGCAAGTATCATATGCGTCATACGAATATTAAATGGAACTTACGGTTTAGCACATGTCTTCACAAAAAGTCACAGTATAATTCACATGTGGTTACGGATGGGTCTTGTAAATGAAGGATGCAAAGTGTAACTTAAATGTGAACACATTTAATACATTATCACATGAATTGTAATTGTGAGACTTTGGCAGCTAGTCACGTGGTCAAAGGGTTGGTGGATTTAAGGTTCAGAAAAAACCTATTTCATGGACTTTTAGGAACAACATCTTAATCCACTATTACTTTGGCAGCCCACTATCATCGAAAGGTAGCAGCCATATATTATCATTTTTGGGCTCGGGAAGCAAGGCCCACATCATCATTACAAATGAAAGTTTTGGCAGCCGACATGAATTAATTTTGGGAGTCTCAAAAACATCTGAAGAACCATCAATCGTCATCATCGATCAAGCACAACAGACCGAAACGACCATGATCTCCACTTTCTACCAAGCTTTTGATCGGACGAGTATCATGAGCGGCTAAATCTCTTGTGGACACTTCGGGTGAATGATTCTTGTGAGACACTTTTAATTCTAGTTTCTGTTTTGTATTGAGATTTGGATTTGTAGTCGAGTGACAGCCGACTATTTGCGTGATTATATAATTTGTGTGACAGACAAATCATGAGTGACAGTCAGAGTTATAATTATATTTTGAATCCAATTATGCTTTTGTTGATTGAATGATTCCTATGTATGCTTGTTTTAGTATTTACCTGATCAATTAATATTAAGATTTTGAACTGCATAGGTAATTGGTAGATGTGACAGGTTTACTATTCAACCAATAGCATCCAATAAAATCAGAACTAGGTTATTAGTAATTACAGAATCTGAATCCCGGAGTGATCACCTTTTCTCATCATTGTTTATTACAACTCGGTCTTTTTCTTAATTGCAACTCGTTTCATGTGTTTTTAATTCCATATCAGTTTCATAATCATCAGTTAGTTTAGTAAAATTTACAAACAAAACGTGTAACACTAACCACATGCTCCTCGTGGATTCGACACCCGACTTACCCTGTCTATAGGTAAAGTTAGGTTATTTTTTGAGTGGCCCACGAAAGCCATGTCAAAATGGCGCTGTTGCCGGGGAGCTAGTGCGCTTAGTGCTAGTTTACTTTTGTTTGTTTGCTTCCGTTTTACATAAAAACTCAAAAATCCAAGAAGTATTTACCTTTTCTAGTTAGTTTTTTTTTTCTTTCACTTTTATCTTTGTTTTCTTTTTGTTCGGTACTGCTTTTCGTTTGCTACTTGTACAGGAATTATGAGCTGGGAATATAAAGAATACGCTTCATGCACAAGGTGTGGGTGTCAAGGACATTGGGTACATGATTGTCCAACGTTCGAAAGTAAGGCTGAGTTTGATGAGTGGGTATGGTCCCAACGCCTGCAAAGACAAGAAGATGACGGGTACCACGATTGTTCTTATCAAGATATATATCAAGAAGAGATGGATTATATGCACTACCATCATGATTCTAATTGGGAGTATAGTGGTTATGAGTTGGATGATGGTCACCAATACAAGTCGTATTTGGGTTGTAATGGAGAATCGGAATATTTTGTGGACTATGGTTATGAAGGCAATGGTCACTTTCATGGATATGGTTCATCAGGTTTTGCCCAAGACATCCCCGGGGATATAAATAAGTTATTGGACGCACTCAACGTCCTCCATGATGCAATGAAGGAGAGGAACCAAAGTTCCCATAGGATATATCAGATTTATGAAGATGTAGTCAAGCAAGGTGAATTAATAAATGCACTATGCAATGAGCGGGTTAAAAGAGAGTCCGAGAGGTTAGGAAGAAACAATCAAGTGGACTCACAATCCCAAATATCCGAGTCAATCGCGGATGCCCAAGATGAGGTTTGTATTGAAGAACCAGATGTAGAGGCAGTAACTCCTGTACGGGTAATAGTTAATGATAATGATTCACCCGTCCGTTTAAATATGACCATTGGTGCAATCCGTTTGGTTGCAAGTGTTGAAGATGAAGAGGAGAATGTTCCTGTGATCCCAATCCAGTTGGGTGAATTCAAGACTGAGAGGGCATTGGTGGATCATGGTGCAAGCATAAGCATATTGGCGGGTCGAGTGTTTGATGAATATGATTTTGGTGAGCTTGAAAAGGTGGACACCACTGTTGTGCTTGCAGACGGGTCAAGGAAACCATCTAGGGGGATGTTGAGAGGAATTGCTGTAAGAGTAGGGGATTGTTATTACCCTGAAGATTTCCTAGTTGTAGACCACACGCTGTCCAATGTTGAAGGACAACCGCCGGTTATCTTAGGCCGACTATTCTTGAAAACCGCGAAGGCTACCATTGATTGCAATGCTAATACTGTGAATATGGTCTTTGGGTCACGTAAGTTTTCCTTAAACTTTATGTCTTGCACTTATGCTTATTCTAATATTGCTAACAAGAGCCATTCTCCAATATGCGAGGATGTCCCGAAAGAGAGTGTTGCTATGATTGACAGGTCGAAGGATGAAAAGGTCGTGAAGGATAAAGTGGTTAAATCACCGTGGTGGCTCAAGATGAGAAACAAAAAGAGGTCAGTCAAGTTAGAAAAGGAGTCACCAAAGGATGAAACCAAATCCAATAAGAGACCACTTGAGGTGAATATGGGTGAGTTCTCACAGTTGAAGGAAAAGAAGAAGCCTGCGAGGAAAATTAAGGGTGGATTCTCACAGTCGATAGATTTCGATAACCTGGATCATTTGGATGCCATATGGAATGAAGGATGGCAGTGGGATACTAACCATCCACCAGCACAAGTGTTCTTTGCATGATAGATGCCATTTAATCCACCTTGAGCATATCAGGTATGGTCTGGCTGAAGACCTATAAACTTAGCGCTCTCGGGAGGCAGCCCGAGGATGTAGAGTAGTGTATATTTGTTTTGTTTTGCATGAGTATTTTTGCAGGTTACCAGGTTATTAATCTCTACGGATGCAATGGTCCAAGTGCGGGGATGTTTGGTGAAGTCCCCGTAAGTTATAGTTGCAACTGCGGACAATGCATGGATTATAGTTCATTCAGAACTGTCCATACTCAATCTCCATTTGGACGGGGATGATTTGCACACTAATTGTAGAGATTGACCCGAGTACTTGTTGGACACAGCCGCGAATGAAATGCTATACGGTCGTGGTGGAACATGATGCATGAGGCTTCTATGCTTTAAACCAGGGGAGTCTGTTCCACTTTTATTATTGTATTTCTATTCGTGTTTTTGGTGGTGTTAAACTCTATGTGTTAGGGAATGTGTTCTAGTTATTTGTGTTAGGGAATTGTCGCTCATGATGTTTGTTAGTTGGTATTCCCGGATTTGTTTTAAAAGCACTATACATTGGGGACAATGTTGTCCAAGTGTGGGGATATGGAAACCCGGGAAGGGAAAGGCTTGGGACAGAGTTTGAAAGAGGTTGAAAGTGATTGAAAACGATGAAAACTGATAAATTTTGAAAATTTTGAAAATTTTAAAGAATTTCATCGCCATAAGTGAACTAAATGGATACGAAAACCTAAAGTTTCAATCACTAATGGGTTCCTTGCCGGAATAAACTAACATAGTCCCTTGTCATGGTTGTTCCTTTAAGTTTCATGAGAGTAGGTCCGACAGGTGTTTTTAGGAAAAAAGATTTGAAAAGAGATATCTATTTAGGGGTAACATGCTTTAGATTACATATGCTATATGTCGGTAACCCTTTCACCCTTTTTTGGTGAGAATTTTGAGCCTGTAGAATGATAGAATGATTTACAGTATGACTTCATTTGTTGAGAGCAGGCCATGTGTTATTCTGTGTTAGAACTTGTATGATTTGATGCATGCTGAGACTGTGGTTGACATGTGCACGTAAATGATAAAGGCATTAGGATATCCCGTACACCTGTTTGTTTGTTTTTTGTTTACCTCGTCATCACCCTTAGTAGCCCCGTTGAGCCTATTTACCATTCGTTTGTCCACCTAATGTAAGTTGTTGATACCGGCCGTGAATGACAAATTATAAAAAAAAGAGAGAGAAAGAGAAACAAAGAAAAGAAAAAATATAGAAAAAGAAAAAATAGAACTTTTGTGAATATTGTTGGTATTCTTGGGTAGAAACCAACCCAAAGGTTGTTATGTTGCAAATAAAGTTGTCACGGTTAGGTCGGTTGTTTGTTTTTGTTCGCCACATAAAAAAATATAGCTATAAGCCAAAAATCTTCCTACCCATAGCCTAAGCCCAAAACCAAAAGTCCTTTTGATATGTGTCATGTTACATGATACAGTGGAGGTATGATTGTTATACAAGCCTATGATTGCAGAATTTCATGTTTGGTTTTGAGTGTTATACATACTAGCCCATTACACGCTAGTTTATATGTTAAACCGAGAGGAGAGTTGATTGTGAGGGGCGTGTAGCATGTGTTAGAATCCTAAGCATGTTAGTTTTGAATAGACAAGTCTTAAGTTTTATAAATTGCATCAATTGCTTGTCGGACTGTCAATCTTGATTGTGTTAGCCTATGGAACGGGTATGACTTGGAACTTAAATTGTTGCATTGGTTTTGGGGTTTAGAAGTGTTGTTACTATGGTGAGTAGTTCCATATTGGTTTGCTTGAGGACAATCAAAGGTAAGTGTGGGGATGTGATGTAGAGTGTGAAACATGGGTGTTTAAGGGTTGATTTTGTGTGGTTTAGCTTATTTTATATAACTATATGCTTGGAATTGGTTATTTGCGAGTGTTTGTATGTTCGCAGGTAAAACGCGTAAATCGCTGAAGTTACGAGATTTAACAATGAAGCGAAACATATGATATTAGTAAAGGCGGCCAACGGAAGCACTCGGGAATGTTTCGGATCGAATAACAACTTGGAATCGAAAGAAATACGAAAGATTTTGTGTCATTAATCCGAAGTTGAATTTAAAGAAAATGCAAGAGGAATATGAAGTAAAAAAGTGTAGGGATAGAATTGTCATTACGCGAAACTTATATGTGTTGAATAAAAGGAGCTGGAAAACACGCCTGGGCTTACGAATTCGGAACCGTTACCTACGGTTTCATGCATGGTGTTCACAAAAATTCACAGCAAGTATCATATGCGGCATACGAATATTAAATGGAACTTACGGTTTAGCACATGTCTTCACAAAAAGTCACAGTATAATTCACATGTGGTTACGGATGGGTCTTGTAAATGAAGGATGCAAAGTGTAACTTAAATGTGAACATATTTAATACATCATCACATGAATTGTAATTGTGAGACTTTGGCAGCTAGTCACGTGGTCAAAGGGTTGGTGGATTTAAGGTTTTAGAAAAAACCTATTTCATGGACTTTTGGGAACAACATCTTAATCCACTATCACTTTGGCAGCCCACTATTACTTTGGCAGTCCATTATCATCGAAAGGTAGCAGCCATATATTATCATTTTTGGGCTCGGGAAGCAAGGCCCACATCATCAATACAAACGAAAGTTTTGGCAGTCGACATGAATTAATTTTGGGAGTCTCAAAAACATTTGAAGACCATTAATCATCATCATCGATCAAGCACAACAGACCGAATCGACCATGATCTCCACTCTCTACCAAGCTTTTGATCGGACGAGTATCATGAGCGGCTAAATCTCTCGTGGACACTTCTGGTGAATGATTCCTGTGAGACACTTTTAATTCTAGTTTCAGTTTTGTATTGAGATTTGGATTTGTAGTCGGGTGACAGCCGACTATTTGCGTGATTATATAATTTGTGTGACGGACAAATCCTGAGTGACAGTCAGAGTTATAATTATGTTTTGATCCAATTATGCTTTTGTTGATTGAATGATTCCTATGTATGCTTGTTTTAGTATTTATCTGATCAATTAACATTAATATTTTGAAGTGCATAGGTAATTGGTAGATGTGACAGGTTTACTATTCAACCAATTGCATCCAATAAAATCAGAACTAGGTTATTAGTAATTACAGAATCTGAATCCCGGAGTGATCTCCTTTTCTCATCATTGTTTATTACAACTCGATCTTTTTCTTAATTGCAACTTGTTTCATGTGTTTTTAATTCCATATCAGTTTTATAATCATCAGTTAGTTTAGTAAAATTTACAAACAAAACGTGTAACACTAACCACATGCTCCTCGTGGATTCGACACCCGACTTACCCTGTCTATAGGTAAAGTTAGGTTATTTTTTTGAGTGGCCCACGACAGCCACGTCAGCAATCCGATCGGATGTACACATAGTGTGACTTGTCTATAAATAGGGGCTTAGGGTTCCCATTTGGACAAGCTTTTGGTTCCCAGAGGGGACATGCTGTCCAACAGGTCTCGTGGTGTTGTAAATGTTGAATAATCAATAGAGACCAGATTATAAGTGACTGCTCGGTGTCGTATCTATTTTCTAGTTCTTTCTTAGTCGTAATAAAGGCACCGAACACGTTGTTTCGGGACCGAGGCTCCGTCAGACTCACAAGATCCTGGAGTCAGCAGTGGTATCAGAGCCACGGTACCGATTTAATCGATCTAACAGTCGGTTAAATCACCCAAAGCTCATCAATTTTGGGTTAAACGGGAGTTTTGACGTTAAACAGAGAAAATCATCAAAATAAAGGTCAATTCACGGATGGATTTTGGAATTGAAGCCGTGAATCTGTTCAGAATTGAATCGCGCACAATCCTATGAAGTTTCATCATGAAATTCACACAAATAAAGAGTCTTGATTGAAAAAAACGTGTTTGGATTGTTCTTGAGCTGTTAGAACATTTTCGATCGGATGGGCATCCGATCGGATGGCAAATCCGATCGGATTGCCATCTGATCCATATCACTATCTTGCTTGAAGGATTATTGAAGGTTTATATGCTTTCAATCGGATGGAAATCTGATCGGATGACCATCCGATCCATGTCACTATGGGGTGTTTGTAAGAAGAGTTGTTTTCAGTCGAATGACAATCCGATCGGATGACCATCCGACACTTGACATTCGACCAGATGATCAAATGCCTAAAAAAAAGAAAAAAGAAAAAGGCATTTTTGATCGCAACGACGAGGAGAGTCTCTAGAAAAAATTTGGTGATTGTCAATTTTTTCGGGTTTTTAACGACCAAGTTGGGTTGATCGGGGACACCATCTGGGCTTCAGTGAACATATTTGATGATGCGATCACGGATTGTGGAAATTAGTGGAGTAGTCATGATACTGATAAAGAATGTTTATCATCCAGGGTATCTGACTATTTATGGGCCAAAACGTAAAATCCGCAAAGACGAAGAACTGACAATTGTGGCGAATATTGTGATATTCTAGTTTGGTCAAGTTTTCGGAGAAGAGAATTGAAAACTGAATTCAGTTTGAGGGGGAATTCGAGTGATAGAGACGTCAGAATTTGCAAAAATGAGGGGGAATAAAAATTTCAATGTCGTATGTTGAAATTCCGGCATTTTTGAAATTCGTGACACTACAACAATATTCGGGTAGTTTCGACTTCAGATTGTCAGGGGAATGTGAATCTGATCGTGAGTGTAAGCTTCCGAGACCAAGATGATCCGAGGTGTTGATATCTGATTGTGGACGAAAGCATCAGAGATCTGAGAGTGATCGTGGATGATAGCTTCTGAGATCTAGATTATCCAAGGAGATGAATCTGATTGTGGACGAATGCTTCGGAGATCGGATTACTACCAGATGATTTGTTTTTCCGATGAAGATTTGCTGATTATGGAGAATACTGTTTACACGGATCTGTCATTCTTAGGGTGCGTTAACGTGGATCACGGTAAACGGGATATCAGATCTTCAAGGGGAATCACAGATTTGAAGTTAACCAGTGGGGTATTTGAAGTTTCTATCAATTGCCGGTTGAGTTTTTGTACATTCTTAGATCGAGCAGGCGGAATGCGAAGATCGTGGTGCTAACTTGTGATATCAAAAACTGAGCTCGGATGCGGTTAAAGTTGAAACAGAGGATGCTACATTGATTAGTTTCAAGGTGGTGATTGTTCGTGAAGGTTGCAATTTAGCAAATCAAAGGAGAGTCGTAAACTGTGCAAAAGACCTGAAGATTCATTACAGGGGGAATTCGTGCTTTACTTTGGCAAAAGCAAACCCGAATCATCAATCGAGGGGGAATTTGGATAGTCTAATTTCAAGATGCCTGATTGAAGTTGCAGAAAAACTGAAGATTACAGAATATTCAAACACGGCTCAAGGTTCTCAAAGTTTTAAAGACGGTTCGACAGTGACATCCGAGGGGGAATCTATTGGTGCATATTTCGTACGTCTGCCACTGCGCGAATAGTTAGATAGAGCGTGTGTTGAATATTGTATAGAATAGAGATAGTTGGACAGGTTTTGATATTGTAAAGGTCCATCCGGACGAATGACCATCCGACCGGATGACAATCTGATCGGATGGCAATCCGATCGGATGGACACATAGTGTGAGTTGTCTATAAATAGGGGCTTAGGGTTCCCATTTGGACATCCGATCGGATGGACACATAGTGTGAGTTGTATATAAATAGGGGCTTAGGGTTCCCATTTGGACAAGCTTTTGGTTCCCAGAGGGGACATGCTGTCCAACTGGTCTCGTGGTGCTGTAAACGTTGAATAATCAATAGAGACCAGATTATAAGTGACTGCTCGGTGTCGTATCTATCTTCTACTTCTTTCTTAGTCGTAATAAACGCACCGAACACGTCGTTTCGGGACCGAGGCTCCGTCAGACTCACCGAACACGTCGTAGGATATATATATATATATATATATATATTTACTTATGTATTTATCCATATACCCTTTTATGGGTAATTTTGTATACTTGTATACTTGAGTATTTCTTATGTATTTGTATGTGTATTTTGGTAGTTATACTCCTTTGAAGTAGTTAGTGTATTTTCAAGTTCCTATTATACACTAATCTATCTACTATAATAAAAGAAACCAATTTTTGGATACGTGTCATTCATTGAAGGTATCCTTAAATATATATACTTATCTTATAATAACTAAATAAATAATAAATAAATTATACATATATTAAAAACACATTGATATTAAATCTTATCATACTTTAATAAAATATTATCCTCAAATCTAAATTGTTAATTTAATATATTTTTAAAACAAATTCCTCTCTTTCCTACTTATCTTATATTAAATATATAAATACTAGATTAATATTATATGTTATCCTAATTTATTAAAAATATAACTTTTTTTTATTTTTGGTATACGATGTTTTTAGTATTTAATATACAAAATTACATTTATTTAATATGTGCAATACACATGGTTTTTAAAGATATAACTCTTTTTAGATCTATTAAACACGTGTAATACACGGGGTTTTTAAGGATATAATTTTTTTTATTATTTGGTAAATTTTTCAACCCGAATATACACGTGTTTTTTAAAGATACGACATTTTTAGTATTTAATATACAAAATTACATTTATTTAATGTGTAATACACATGGTTTTTAAAGATATAACTTTTTTTAGATCTATTCAACACGTGTAATATACGGGGTTTTTAAGGATGTAATTTTTTTTATCATTTGGTAGATTTATTCAACCCGATTATACACGGGTTTTTTTAAAGATACGACGTTTTTAGTATTTAGTATACAAAATTATATTTATTTAATCTGTGTAATACACATGGTTTTTAAAGATATAACTTTTTTTATTTGATATATAAAATTACATTTATTTAACCCGTACAATATACGAGTTTCATAAAGATATATTTTTTATTATTTAATATATAAAATTACATTTATTCAACCCGTGTAATACACGGGGTTCTAACCTAGTACATATAATACACATAATATACACTTAGCACATAAGTTTTGTGACCACTATATATATATATATATATATATATATATATTTATATTTATATATTATTTCTAAAAATATAAATAATTAATATTGATTTTTATCCTTGAAGAAAACCTTATTTCTTGACTTGTAATTTTGTATAAAAATTAGGAGACCTTGGTAAATATTTTTGGATGAATTTTTGGGGAATAATTTTCCTCAAAACTTATATTTTTCTAAGTGTCAAACTTTTATAAAATTTTTTGACATAGTTTCCCTAAAAATTGAGGTTTCCCATGTTTTCAAAACATGTGTTTATTTTTTTTTTTCATCACCAAAAATTCAAGTTTCAACAATTTCACAAGTAACATACACTAAAATCTTCATGTTAAACCTTATGATGAACTTGATTATTGTTAAAAATATGTAGTCTTTAAGATCTACACTTTACATACTTGAATCTTTGAAAAACAACCTTCTTGACAAACTTTTTATAAACTTTTATGAAACTTTATTTTACCAAGTTAATCATCCACAAGTTTTATGGTTCTAAGATCATGAGAAACATATTTTAAAACCACTTTTATACTCATTTTGAAGATCTTCAACTTCATCATCAAGTTTCATCATGGATCTTTCAAGATCCATGCTTAAACTTGTTAGATCTAAGCTTCTAGCAAGCTTACACATGATGGATCTGACTAAAAAACACAAGATCAACATTCACAACTTCATATCATACATCAAACAACTTCATAACAACTTGTTTTCACCATGATTAGGTTTAATTTACATGTTTTCATCTTTGAAAGTTTGGTTTCTTAGATTATGTAACTTGTACATAGCATGAACATGAAGTAAAAATATGTGTAAGAAGCTTACCACTAGCTCTTGTGGTTAGGGAAGTGGTAAAGAACACAAGAAGAAGAAGAATGAAGAAGATGTAGTGGTTAAAAGCTCCTAGTGAAGGTCCTTCCACTTCTTTTGCTTCAAACCTTCTTAGATCATCTTCATGCACCCTTGAGTAGCCTTAGATCTCCTTAGATGATGAAGAAAAATGGTGATGATGAGAGGTGTGGGTGTGGCCGAGAGGAGAAGAGAGGGAGAGGGGAAAGGTGTGAAAATTTTGAATGAAGATGATAATGTTTGGTGTCCTTAGGTTAGTCTTTATAATCTTCCAACATAACAATGTCCAAAGGGTTTAGTGCTTGATATCTTGGCCACACAAGATAATATTTTAATGGAGAAAAGGTGGCGGGGCCACCTTGGGGCCGGTCATAGTAAGAGGAGGGGGGTAAGTTATCATTTTTTGGACGTTAAAGGACTGGAAGGTAAGTGAGAATGTTTAAGGTAAAGTTTAGTGTGTTTAAGTGTTTATATGATTTTTAAGGTGTTCTATCACCATAACTAGCTTTAAAACATAAAACTATGTTTCTAGTATATTTTTGGAGTATTGGGTAGTATCCGGTTAATCGTTCGGTTATCGGTTCGTTAAAGTGCTCAATAGTGAATTTTACAAGGTAAGAAGTACCTTTTGTGACAGTTTTCATTCCCGATACTTTACAAGTTATTCTGGACACTTAATCATTAATTTTGCATGTTATTTTGGTGGTTAAATGATGTTTTTTGTTGAATTGTGCAGAATTCTGCATTCTGCATTTAACCCTTGTTCACAAAATTAGGTTTTAATGTATTTTTGATACTGGACCTACATCTAAGTCCTAAATCTACCGTTTATCTGCATTCTGAAGTTGTGATGACCCAACTTGTCTAACCAGTGAGTTTACTAATCCTTTTGACGCAACGCTTAAAGTATTGTATAATGTGACAATTAATGTATGAAACATGCATGAATTCAATTGCATAACAAGTAAGCATATAATGTTGACATGTAAACAGATAAATGCAGGAAATAAATAGTTATTAAAATAGTACGGAAATTCCCGGTTTTGTGCCAGTTGTCACATGCGGGGCTATATCCAAGGTCAACTCCTCGACCGCTACATAGGAATCGGATGTAATCCGTAAACCCTCGCCCCTTGTTAGGTTAGAACCCGGGATTAAAGTCCCAATTCATCCTTCACTCAGATGTCTTTCGAAATGGCCCAAACAGAAATCGAACCTGCGTCTCCACTAAAAAAGACAGACCTATTAACTAGGGGTGTTAAAAACTGGATATCCGAAATTTTCGGATACCAGATTTCATTATCCGTATCCGAAATTCGGATATCCGAATATCCATTTTTTTATTTATTTTTATTTTTTTGTTATTTTTTAATATTCGAAAGCGGATATTTCGGATAGTTTTGGATATCCGAATATAAATTTTTGGATATTTTGTCGATATTTTTCTGGTATTTCGAATATTTTTCGGGTACTTCGGATATTTTCAGATATTCGGATATCTAAAAAAAATAAAAATTAAATTTTCGGATATTTCGGATATCTGAAATATCCAAAAAATTTTAAAATCACTATCCGAATCCAAATCCGAATTTTCGGATATTTTGGATTCAGATATCGGATAATTCGGATCGAATTTTCGGATACGGATAGTTTTGAACACCCCTATCGATGGGACTGTACCAACATCTCACGACAACCGCTATCTTATAAACACAAGCTTTTTAGACGTAAGTTCCGTGATAACTTGCAGATGTTAGGCTGGTGGGTATGGGGTCCGTCCCCCATGCGTCGAGGATCGGCGCCGTGTGGAACACCATCCCCCCCGGTCCCGTCCTCTCCGTCGGCAGCTTGACGTTGGAGACAGTCCAAAAACTGTGGGCCCCATACCATTGTTACCGTTAAATAAAAAAATTAATTTACCATTTTTTCAAACAAAAGCAACGGTCATAATCCCCCAAATATATAAATTTCAAACATTTTTTCACCTCCATTCACCATTTTAACCCTTTTTCTCATCTCTCTCCCTTTATTTTTTATAAAACATCTTCCACTTTTATAAACTTATATTCTACCATGGATCCCTTCAACAACCCGAACAACCCGAACGTCCCCAACTGTCACACCCTAACCGATGGCGGAATCATCGGGGCATGGCACTAGGCGAATCAGATTGCTCAAGAGAATCCATAACAAGTAAAAGCGACAATATTTATTACACTTGTTATCCCATACTAACAAACAATACATCCATATAAGTTATCATAGATTTCTTGTCCTCTCGAACAATACAAATCCGACAACATAGAGTTTAGGTGAGTTTCTAGACTTCCTAGCTTGATTTGATGTAGAGTGCGACTAAACTTGCAACATACGTTAAAACAACGTCAATACAAAAGTATTGGCAAGTATACAAGTTTTGATAGTAGCGAGAAACAGATAAAAGTGTTGTGAATTACCAAATATATAAACGAGATACCTCAACATACATGCATACAAGACAGATACTACCAGCTAAGTCTCTCGAGCTGCGATTGCGATTGCTATTCATCCTAACTAGACCCCGTCGGGTTCTATAGTACTATACTAGTTAAGGCGGGACCTTGCGAGTATAAGTCCTAGCACATATGTAACTAGCATCACGTGTAAACATGCATAACAGTTATTCGCAAGTGATAAACAGTTTGATTGAATAATTCGTCTTGATAAATTTGATTTGATAGACACGTATGTTACACCCAAAATGCGATAAAAAGGGGTTCGAGTATACTCACAGTCGGTGTTCAGCAAGTAAACACAACTTGGTTGGATTGAAGGGAACGCATCTGAGATTAGCCTGATTACAGATTGATAACGTAAGCATTGAACAGTGCGTCAAACGGTGGCGGTGAACCAAGAGTCGGATGGCAATCCGTTCGGATGGTCATCCGATCGGATGGCCATTCGATTGGATTGTCACCTCGTTTGGTGAAGATGTGTTTTTGTATGATGGTTTGACTTTTGAAGTTTTCGTTGTAGCATTTAGAAAACAGAGAAGTATCACTACCCTTCAGGTCGATCGATCGAATGACCGTTCGATCCGGTGACGATCCGATAGGTTGGACACTTAGTGAGAACAAGTTCACAGCAGTTTGTCACTCGATCGGATTGCAATCCGATCGGGTGGCAATCTGTATTGAACATGTTGAAAATTGTTTAAGTGTTTGAAGTTCAAAACATCACAGGGTCGGATGGTCGTTCGATCGGGTGGCGATCCGATCGGACGGCAATCCGTTCGACGTTCAAAACTTTTGAAAAGGTTGAAATAATGTTTAAGGGTGGGGCCAAGTGCAAGCCGATGGGACGGCTGTCCGATCGAGTGGCAATCCGTACCGGCGGCCTGATCGTCTTGACAGTTGTTTGTTTTGTAAGTTTGCGGTTTTCTCGAGACGGTGTGATAACGTGCTAAACAACAGAAACCCCATCTTGACCCAAGTGACCCGATCGGACAGGAATCACCCTAGTCTGATCAGTTAACCTGTTCGAGACGTTTTTTCATGTTTAACCCGAAATTGGTAGTCTCTCTGATAGAAACCAGATCTTGAGCCGACACATCACTAGAAAGAGTGGAAGATCAGAACGAGCTCTGATTCTATCGGTTTCGAGTGCATTGAGCATAAAAGGTTGAAAGAAGGTTGGAATACCATCTTTCAATCCTTTTAACCATGAATATGTGTAGATCTATGCGAAATTATTGTTTGAACTTGTGGAAATCCTTCAAATCTGAGTTGTTCATGGTGAATGAGGCTAATACTTGAAGTTCATAAGAACTCCATGATGACATCACCCTAGAACACCTCAAATCCACTGATTTCACGGCTAAAAGTAAAGATTCAAAAGAGAGAAAGGTGAAGAAGTGTGTGTAGATCATAGAAGTACAAGATTTTGGTTGAAAACTTACAAGAATCGCGAGAAATCGAGAGAAAATAGTCCGAGAGCGTGCTGGTCAGGTGAGAGCTGTCACATCACTTGAACAGTGATGTGACAAGTGTTATTTATAGGTGAAGGGGAAAGAAGGTGATGGAATGCCAAGGATCGGGTGACAATCCGATCGAGTGGCACCTCGATCGGATGGCAATCCGATCGGGTGGCAATCCGATCGGGTGGCAATCCGATCGGGTGGCAATCTCATCGGGTCCGATCGGATTGTCATTCGATCAAATGCTTCCGGTGAATTGAGTTTTGGCGTTTCATTTTGATCGTTAAGCGTTGCGATAGTTTAGTCACACCTTTTCATACCCACATTCATATATTTATTATAATTAATCACATAGGGTCGTATAGGTATCCACATTTCAAATCTGCGTTGCGCTAATCGAGTTGCGCGTTTTGAATATGCGTTGCGTTTGCGACACATCACAGCGATCGAGGAGGGTAGAATAGGTCCTCACTCAACGTCATCGTGAGTGTTAGTATGTGCGGTGTGATGTGTTATAGCGATATAGTATGCGTAATATGCGAAAATACTACGAAATAGCGATGTATTCGATATAGCTACATTATGATCCGAATCTCTGGTGCCAGGCGTAATGAGTATAACGAGTAGTAACAACGCACGATCGTGCGGGTTGTTACAGTCTCCCCTGCTTTAGAGGAGTTTTATTAGGTTACTAAAAGATTTTAGGGTGATTAAAACTCATTTTACGAAATTTTCTCATCGCGCGGCATTAACTTGAGTCGATTGTCACACCAACGTTACAAGAAAATCTCGCTTGCACAAAGATTTGATTAAATTTTCGTAGAAAATGTTTGTAGGAAAAGCTTTGTTTACACGAAGTTTTTAAATAACATCAAAGATTTTAAATTTAAAGTCGGCCCCGCATGGCACTTTCCCACGAAAGTTCGACAATATGGCTAAAACACTAATATATAGGAAGTACCAGCGACGTATCCACCATGTTTTAGCCATATGTGTAACACCCGAAAATTTTAAAACATAAAAAGTAACAACCCTTATGATTTATAGTCCAATAGGAAACCCTAATTAAGACACCCAAGTAATTCCGTACAAACCCTAGAAATTTCAGAATTTTCAGAATCAGGATTAGGGCCCCTAAAACTCAGGGGGGGCATTACCTACTTGACGATTATCTCAATTGTGTGTTGTCAGATTCGAAATTATCTATTTTGTCAAGTCAGCTGAGCTAGTTCCAAACGTGGCTACCCTATAGCCTATTATGGAGCCTTACGGACCGCAACACTACCAAGCTTACGGTCCGTATGATGCCTTACGGACCGTAACGTTGGTAAGCTTACGGTCCGTAAGCTAGTTCAAAATCGTGTACAAATAGCAGGCTTTGGGACAGGTTTCTGGGCATTCTTTCGACGAGAAAATTCGTTATATTCTCTGAATTTTAGTCCGAATACCACAATTAACACACACAAAACACAAATTAAGAGTAGCGGGGTGCTGCAGAACAGGGTAATAACTCGATCGCTATTACGATTCATTGTCCGATTGATCAATATATCCAATGGATGTTTAAGTGCTGCCCACATTAGGGTTATACTTTGTCGTTCGTCATTAATTTGACGGATCATCGTTAATTCGATGGATAAAGTATTGTACTTTGTCGTTCGTCATTAATTTGACGGATCATCGTTAATTCGATGGATGAAGTATCGCACTTTGTCGTTCGTTGTGAGAATTTGATATCGTGAGTTATCGTAAAGGCTGTATTAAGTTACTAACCTAGTTTGTATGCATGTTATTTAAATTAGGTTAAAAGACTAATCAGTAGTCTAAACTCTGCCCGTATAAGTCTAAAATATTAGCACAAGGTAGCTTCACTTTGGAGTTATTAAGGTACGGATCCTTACCCCATTCCTTAATTGCTTCATATTCAAATTGTTATAACCCACTAAATTACTATATATTTAAAACTCCTCACGTCTTTGATTATCGATTCATTTGACAGTCCGTTCGATTCCTATTCTAATCATTTGATTTAGTTCATGTCATGCGATAGTTTTCTGTTAGTTGTACTCATTATCGCATGTTCCAATATAAGTTCTGTTGTGTTATGAAAATAAGTTCTGTTCTGTTCTGAAAATAAGTTTTATAAGTTATGTGAATAAGACCATTTGTACTCTGATACCCTGAGTATCGCTTCTCGTGGAGTGTCCCACGAGCATGTTGTTGCGGCATCAACAGCATGTGCTCCATCTGTGACGGAGAGATTAGTTCACGGCGTCCCTAGGTACAAGTGTGGTACAAAGCTACTAGGAGGCGTATGGATCGATCCTAGAATTTAAGTTAATGAGATGGATAACAGGTATGCCAACTGGCCATCTCGTGTGATAAGTATGCAGGAGTAGCTACCTGTGTATTATCACGTTTTCAGTTTGCTCATGGGTACATCCGTAAGATATGATTATGAAATTTTGTTCTTGCATTGTATAAGTTTTGCATAAAGCGTTATTTGTTCTTTGAGCCTATAATTCCGTACTGAGCATTCGGCTCATTTCGTATAAATTTTGTATTTACAGGTCAGCAGGTTATCTTGGGCGAGGGAAAGAGAGAAGAATAAAGCCTAGGAATAAATCCGAAGATATTATAAATTAAGTCGATGTGTCCGTTTGAATAATAAATTTAAGTTCAGTTGTGATATCCTTGTCAAATAAATAAATGGAATTATGACTTTTGTTTATGATATCACTGTTATTGTGACACGTCAGCCCTTCCGGGTTGGGGTGTTACAGCTATGGTATCAGAGCAAAGGCTCTTTCCTGTAGAAAACTTAAACATAAGTTAAGACCTGTGAGGTAATGGGTAGACATTGGGTTAGGATTTCGATGTCCAATCAGTCGATACGTCGGTTAGTAACTTTTCTTTTCACTTCATGGTAGTCTCGAACATAAGTATTTCGTCATCTTCATTGTTTTTACTCTAGCTTTATTTCAAGTATGACTATTGATCATAGTGGGTCGCGTTCAAGTATGATTATTAATATATATATAGGTATGCAATAATTTCGAGGACGAAATTTTTTTTAGAGGGGTAGATTTGTAACACCCGAAAATTTTAAAACATAAAAAGTAACAACCCTTATGATTTATAGTCCAATAGGAAACCCTAATTAAGACACCCAAGTAATTCCGTACAAACCCTAGAAATTTCAGAATTTTCAGAATCAGGATTAGGGCCCCTAAAACTCAGGGGGGGCATTACCTACTTGACGATTATCTCAATTGTGTGTTGTCAGATTCGAAATTATCTATTTTGTCAAGTCAGCTGAGCTAGTTCCAAACGTGGCTACCCTATAGCCTATTATGGAGCCTTACGGACCGCAACACTACCAAGCTTACGGTCCGTATGATGCCTTACGGACCGTAACGTTGGTAAGCTTACGGTCCGTAAGCTAGTTCAAAATCGTGTATAAATAGCAGGCTTTGGGACAGGTTTCTGGGCATTCTTTCGACGAGAAAATTCGTTATATTCTCTGAATTTTAGTCCGAATACCACAATTAACACACACAAAACACAAATTAAGAGTAGCGGGGTGCTGCAGAACAGGGTAATAACTCGATCGCTATTACGATTCATTGTCCGATTGATCAATATATCCAATGGATGTTTAAGTGCTGCCCACATTAGGGTTATACTTTGTCGTTCGTCATTAATTTGACGGATCATCGTTAATTCGATGGATAAAGTATTGTACTTTGTCGTTCGTCATTAATTTGACGGATCATCGTTAATTCGATGGATGAAGTATCGCACTTTGTCGTTCGTTGTGAGAATTTGATATCGTGAGTTATCGTAAAGGCTGTATTAAGTTACTAACCTAGTTTGTATGCATGTTATTTAAATTAGGTTAAAAGACTAATCAGTAGTCTAAACTCTGCCCGTATAAGTCTAAAATATTAGCACAAGGTAGCTTCACTTTGGAGTTATTAAGGTACGGATCCTTACCCCATTCCTTAATTGCTTCATATTCAAATTGTTATAACCCACTAAATTACTATATATTTAAAACTCCTCACGTCTTTGATTATCGATTCATTTGACAGTCCGTTCGATTCCTATTCTAATCATTTGATTTAGTTCATGTCATGCGATAGTTTTCTGTTAGTTGTACTCATTATCGCATGTTCCAATATAAGTTCTGTTGTGTTATGAAAATAAGTTCTGTTCTGTTCTGAAAATAAGTTTTATAAGTTATGTGAATAAGACCATTTGTACTCTGATACCCTGAGTATCGCTTCTCGTGGAGTGTCCCACGAGCATGTTGTTGCGGCATCAACAGCATGTGCTCCATCTGTGACGGAGAGATTAGTTCACGGCGTCCCTAGGTACAAGTGTGGTACAAAGCTACTAGGAGGCGTATGGATCGATCCTAGAATTTAAGTTAATGAGATGGATAACAGGTATGCCAACTGGCCATCTCGTGTGATAAGTATGCAGGAGTAGCTACCTGTGTATTATCACGTTTTCAGTTTGCTCATGGGTACATCCGTAAGATATGATTATGAAATTTTGTTCTTGCATTGTATAAGTTTTGCATAAAGCGTTATTTGTTCTTTGAGCCTATAATTCCGTACTGAGCATTCGGCTCATTTCGTATAAATTTTGTATTTACAGGTCAGCAGGTTATCTTGGGCGAGGGAAAGAGAGAAGAATAAAGCCTAGGAATAAATCCGAAGATATTATAAATTAAGTCGATGTGTCCGTTTGTATAATAAATTTAAGTTCAGTTGTGATATCCTTGTCAAATAAATAAATGGAATTATGACTTTTGTTTATGATATCACTGTTATTGTGACACGTCAGCCCTTCCGGGTTGGGGTGTTACAATATGGCTTCCGTCTCGTGAGGCAGTATCATGGGCGTCGACATAGTACTGATAGATTTCGCATCCCTCGGTCCAAGCGAAAGATGGTTGGACCAAGTGTAAGAGAGAGATTGAGCGAACCGAGCGATGAAGTCGTTCATGAACTCAGTTTAGCGATACGAGCGAGTGCGGTAAGCGACAACGGTACACGATAATTTGATAGCGCAACACACACCTAAACATAGTAAGCGAAGACGACGGCGAAAAGCGAAAAGCGATACGTGACGAGTGATAGCGACAACCGTCGAGCGATAGGCGACGATGGATGTGTTGCAAGTGATGGGGACATGCAATCTGATTAGATTAAATGACACCACAAATTTTAACTAACATTAAGCCCCACATGGACTTTTTCCACAAAAGTCTGCTAATACGGCTAAAACACTTATATATAGGAAGTACCAGCGGCGTATCCACCATGTTTTATCCCTATTAGTTTCGTCTCATGAAGCGAGGTCATGTGTGCTAACATGACACAAAGAACATAGATAGCGGTAAGCGATAGCGATAAACATTAAGCGATACACAATGAGCGATAGAGTAATACTCACGATAAGTGATAGCGTGATACGCATAATAAGCGATTGAGCGAACACACAATAAGCGATGGAGATTGCGAGATAGATTCCGGCGGTAATGCGATTGCGAGCGTGTTGACTTACGAAAAGTCTAGCGATTACACGCTTTGAGTTGCGATTGAGATTGTTACGCCTTGCGATGTAGTGTAGTGTGTCGAAAATAGATATAATAGTATACTTGGTCTATTAACGTTCAACTTGTATGGCACTTTCTTCACAAGACATTGGTTGGCATGGCGAAGCATGTAGATATAGGAAGTACCAGCGGCGTATCCACCATGCTTCCACCACACGCCTCTGCCCCGTGAATAGGTGTCACACTGCGTCGACACGGTCAAGACGCTTATATATAGGAAGTACCAGCGGCGTATCCACCATGCTTGACCATGCTTTTAACGTTATGGCATCATTGAAACTCATTACGATCTCCGAGCACTGATCACAGTAATCCCGTGTGCACCCGTGATTAATTTGATCCTTGCACGTTTATCGTACTTTATCTCAAGAACGCATAGTAGGGGTAAAACACATTATATAGTACATAGTGCTAGTATTTAGTCCGTGCGCGAGTGCGAGGGAGACCGAGAGATAAATAGAGTCTACATTGCGTCGAGAAATAGAACATGTTCAACATATAAAGGAAATTAACGGCGAAAATAGTATCATTACGACAACATTGTAAGCATAATTAATGTTGTTGTGGAGGACTTCTGCGAAGACTGCGATTGTTGCTGAAATTCCTCAAGTTTGCGATCCCGTGCGGTAGTGCTGGGTAAGATGACCATACCAGTTGCAATTTGCGCAAAAGCGACAGTTAGTTTCTGGCGGGTGATGATACGTACACATGAGACACAGGGGATGAGTTCCGTTGTAGTCGCGCTTCGAGTGAACTGGAATTGCTTGGAGAGGTTCTGGTTGCGACAGCTCAGTTGTTGAAGAGTTTGGGCTCATGGTCTTTCGTTTGCATCTGGACTGAGCTTCCTGAGGCGGTGCGTTGTCATCGGTTGATTCGTCTGAGGACTCACTTGAAGAATCGTCAATAGAATCGTTGGAGGAATCGTCAGAAGAATTGATGACGATTGTTTGACGAACCTGTTTGACAGGATTCTTGGAGAAGAATCCGCCCAAGACTCGTTTATCGTTGATTTCTGCGGCCAAGCGGTAGGTTTCTTCGATGGTAGCAGGTCTTGCAGCTTCGACAAAATCGCCCACACATTCAGGCAAGCCGCGAATGTATTTCGTGATGGCTTTTTCTGAAGTGTTGACTTGGGCAGATTATGCTAAGTTGTTTGAACCTTGCGGTGTAGCCAGTATTGTCACCTTCGACTTGTTTGATTTCCCAAAATTCGTCTTCTAGTTTCTGGACTTCGTGGGGAGGGCAGTACTCTTTCTTCATGAGCTCTTTTAGCTCATCCCAAGAGAGGGCATAAGCTGCGGAGATCCCACATTTGTTACGTTCGGCTATCCACCAGTAGAGTGCTCGCGATTGAAATACTCCGGTAGCGCAAGTAGTACGAAAACGACCGGGATACCCACTCTGACGAAGGGTAACTTCGATAGAATCGAACCACTGGAGTAGTTGGGACACACCTCCTTCACCCGTGAACTCCATCGGGTCACAGGCTTTGAAGTGTTTGTAGAGGAAAGCAGATTGTCGCACTTTCGTCTTAGAGTCTTCCGGGGTTCAAGAGTTGCTGAGAGAGTGCACTTGAGCGACAATTTGAGGAATGACCTTGGCCACTTCCTTGGCCACAAGCGAGGCGATCCTCTTTTGGGCGCTTCGTTTGGCTCTTCTCCTAGCTGTTTGTCTCGAGGTAGAGTCGTTGGAAGACATCTAGACAAAGAGAGATTTGGAGTGAGATTCGATCATAATGATTTTTTTGAGTTTTGCGATGCGATTGAGCGCGATCAAAACTTGTAGCGAGTAGTATAATAGATTTCACATAGGAGCCACATAGGAGACACGAGATTCCTAGGTTCTCGCACAATTGATTTGTTTGTATATATATATATATATATATAGTCGTAGTTTATACTTGTACACATACATGTCGGTATAGAATGCGCGAGGACGTAATGCAGAGAGAGGGAGCGAGAGCGAGTAATTAGACATTAGCTTTGTTGCGAACATTCGATTTTCGTTTTGGATTGCGATGGTTGTGCGACTTGTGCGTTTACAAAAGCAGGGAGCGAAAATCGATAAATCGAGAAAATCGAATGAGCGTAAAGTTTTAAATCGAAGCCACATAAGCGTAAATAGGTTCAGTAATGCGTAAAATCGGCAAGTCATATGCTAGAGAAATAGATAGAGTGCCTCGGTTGTTTTGGCGTCGACTACCCAAGGTAACCCAATTATACCCAACAAGTTCGTGCACGCGCGTCGCCCTAGAAGGCATACGCTTCCACTGGGATGCAGCTCATGGCATTCGTCTTCCTGGTCATCGCGTGGCTCGAGTTATCGTTATAGCCGAGTCCTTGGTGAGAGCTCTTGAAAACCATTTTCTAAAGAGCGGAACGATTTATTAAGATTCGGGTTTCACCCCTGACTTAATAACTTCGCTCCTAACTGTGGTAGTGCTCTTCGAATAAATTCGGGAGTTCCACTGGATTTTTTTTTTGAAATAGAGACTTTCGTTGAGATATGGATGTCACTCCTAGCTCATCAGAAAGTTCTCGTGCTAGAAAAATGTGCTGAGTGGGCGATCTTATCGAGAGTTCTTGGTTTTCACGCCTGATCTCGACTGGACCACTCGGTTTTGTTATGCGAGAATTTTCGAAAACGTGTGTATTGTGTTGGCCTTAGGTGTCACACCCCCAAAATCCACATGCGGAGTACCACCGCTTGGAGGCGTGACTGACCAGGATCTTAGCCACCAAATCACATTGAACTCATGAGTATATTAAATAAAACTTTCTTTTATTAACAATAAGGGTTACAATGTTACAATGTATCACAGTTTACAATGGAAGCATATATAGTTCGTTAAGTGTTTATAAACCACATGTGATAGCTCTTAGTCTTGTGTTGCGTTTCCATGTAACTCGACCCATGACCACTCCAGCTTCCCAGACAGCAAGTTCCATTGATTAGCACCTAAAGGCTTGCAAGGCATGTAACAACGAGTCAACAACAAAGTTGAGCGAGTTCACAGTTGGTTGTTTAGTTATAGTGTTCGTAAATCATATGTTTATTTCGTAAACCATGTACTGTATTAATATGTATCGCGGTTCCCCGAACATGTTTGCGATGATTAGTGGGGGCTTCCCATATGTATCGTATTAATCCATATCGCGGTTTCCCAAACATGTTTGCGATGATTAGTGGGGGCTTCCCGTGTTGTATGTTACTAGACTAGTCGTATCTGTACGTGCCCTTCTTGATCCAAGGACCGTAGCGAGTATGAGTGTACGTAGGTTTTACGTACGTGCCCTTTAATCTGAGGACAGTAGTAAGTATGAGTGTACGTAGGTTTTACGTAAGTGCCCTTCAATCCGAGGACAGTAAAAAGTAGTTTAATAGTAATGATAGTACGAATAGTTATTCAATCCCATTCCCAACCCACCGGGAATCCCATGCCTTAGGAGCGTGAACTCACCTTGGTTTGCTTGGTATGCTTAGTTACTTGTTTAACAGTTGATCAAACACGTCCTAAAAGAGTTACCGATAACAGTCAGTTCTACGTGCACATGAAACACATCTTTCACGTACAATTAATTCACGCATTTATTGTTCACATAAAGCACTTTTAACGTACATGCAACACACACACGTAATTCCAAGCAACCATGCTACCCGTTAGTCCATCACACATTCACATAACAGATGTTTGTGCCTCATATATGTTTGCATTACAAGTTGTTCACGTAGCCGCACAAGAGGATTACCACATAACATATACAATACATCGATAAATCATACAACACATCGTGCACTCTAAGGCATCATAATGTTCATTAGTTAGCCATACAACATAACGACGACATAATGTACACTACACACCATCACATAATGCATAACACATAGGCGGACCATAAACAAGATCATGTCATCAGCCTATTATTTAACTAAAACACTTAACAGTTCATTCTTGCATAGCAATTGCGCTGCCCAGCCACTATGGCCCAACTGAATTGTGCGATTCAATTGCGAGTGTGTAGTTCATTGTGAACCCACATAAGGTGTGCGGTCAAGCTCCCTGTCTTGCGGCCCAAAACAATGCAGGCCTGGGTTTCGTCGGCTCTAGATGTGTGACGAAACAATAAGTTTCATCGGCTTATGCGTGTGACGAAACAATGAGTTTCGTCGAGAGGGGGGTAACATCAGATAGTTATGCGCACCTGCAAACCCTCGTCTAACTTAACTGCCGTCACATCATCGTTGCAGTCCTAATCATCATCAACTATTGTCGGCCATCAAAGTTTATTAATAAAGAGGCTGTGTTTTGCATCAGACTATCACATGATTCATCAATCTACATTTATTATTTGCACGAGATTTGCAATCAACTAAAGCAACAGTTGTGGTCGGTTGCTTTTGTGTGAGGTCCAATAGAATTTGAGTCTATTAAATTGATACTAGCCATTTACTACATGATTTGATCAAACAATTTAGTTTACAAGCATCACATGAAAGAGCAGGGATTCGGTCCAATCACAATCCAGAAACAATTACCACAACTGTTACATTAATGTTTACCCCTCACGCATTCCTTAATAACCGATCATTCAATCCATGTCTAATTCAGATTAGTTCATTAGGTTTAGTACTAACACAACAATCATTAGATCAAACATTATTATATTATCAGAGGTGAGTGACCGTCTTGTCATGTGATCCACTAATTTAAAACAATAGATCTGACAACTCGAGACCCCATGACTTATCCATTTAACATTAATAATCATGATCCTAACCTGTTACCACGTGATGACCATAGCACAGAATCCTCTTAATCATCAGACATTTAATTCTACTTATCATACCAATTGATACATCACAAAGCCGATTACTCGTTTTTCATTCTAGCAACCTACTTTATTCACATAGCATAGTTATCATATATCACACATAGACACTTTGTACGTATAACAAGATAAACGAGTAGAATTTAACATGAACACGAATCACTAACCACAAGCTTGTTCCAAAAGGATGATGTTTCGAAGAGAGGGGAGCTGCTACTGCCGTTGTTGCGTCCAAGGAGGGTCTAGGGTTTATGTATGTGTGATATTATGTTACGTGGCCCCATACCTATATAAACTAGAACTCGTAGACAATTAGAACTCATAGCCGACCCTAATTAATTGCCCACTTGGGCTCTACCAAGCCCAATCGTAAATCCAGTGAATAAGGTGTTCAGTTTTTGGGCTTTGGTTGAGATCGGACTCATGTAACTCAACCTAGGATATCACATAATATACATATCACAATTATAAACTAAGTGTGTGTCAAGACGCAGCCCAAACATACATATCACACAATATGGCCCATGTCAATCCCATTTGGGCTTTACTAAACCCATGCCTAAATGTGATCCGAATAGACTTATTTACGTGCTAAGAATTGATTCTCTAAATCAGCTGAACGATACATAAACATGTTTACAATTTCATGTATAGTTAATCAGTTAAACACAAGTAGACATATCCAATCACGTTATACATTTAGAAATTACATTCCAGTCACAAGTGGTTACTAATTTTTATCATCACAAGAAATATGAACGAGACATAATAAGAAACGGGATCACGTGACTCAGAGACACTGACCTTGAAAGTTCGGGTTGTCACATTAGGAAAGGCTAAGTAGTATTCCAGCCTTAGGAAAGGCTCTTCACGTGAAATTGTAGTATGCGGTGTTCACGCAAAGTTGTAGTTTTAGCGGATTCGAACGGGAGTATCAAGTGGGCCCGTGCAAATCCTACTGGGTTCGCACGAGTCGGCCCGTTGGTGCTTAGACTATAGACTAGGTCATTTCTAAGACATCGACCCGGACTAGGTCAAGTCTGGCCTAGTTCCCTATAGTTATGGCTCTGATACCAATCTGTCACACCCCAACCGATGGCGGAATCATCGGGGCATGGCACTAGGCAAATCAGATTGCTCAAGAGAATCCATAACAACTAAAAGCGACTGTATTTATTACACTTGTTATCCCATACTAACAAACAATACATTTACATAAGTTATCACATATTTCTTGTCCTATCGAACAATACAAATCCGACAAAATAGAGTTTAGGTAAGTTTCTAGACTTCCTAGCTTGATTTGATGTAGACTGCGACTAAACCTGCAACATACGTTAAAACAACATCAATACAAAAGTATTGGCGATTATACAAGTTTTGATAGTAGCGAGAAACATATAAAAGTGTTGCGAATTACCAAATACATAAATGGGACACCTCAACATACATGCATACAAGACAGATACTACCAGCTAAGTCTCTCGAGTTGCGATTGCGATTGCTATTCATCCTAACTAGACCCCGTCGGGTTCTATAGTACTATACTAGTTAAGGCGGGACCTTGCGAGTATAAGTCCTAGCACATATGTAACTAGCATCACGTGTAAACATGCATAACAGTTATTCGCAAGTGATAAACAGTTTGATTGAATAATTCGTCTTAATAAATTTGATTTGATAGAAACGTATGTTACACCCAAAATGCGATAAAAAGGGGTTCGAGTATACTCACAGTCGGTGTTCAGCAAGTAAACACAACTTGGTTGGATTGAAGGGAGCGCGTCTGAGATTAGCCTGATTACAGATTGATAACTTAAGCGTTGAATAGTGCGTCAAACGGTGGCGGTGAACCATGAGTCGGATGGTAATCCGATCTCCGATCGGATGGCCAGTCGATCGGGTGGCAATCCGTTCGGATGGTCATCCGATCGAATGGACATTCAATTGGATTGTCACCTCGTTTGGTGAAGATGTGTTTGTGTATGATGGTTTGACTTTTGAAGTTTTCGTTGTAGCATTTAGAAAACAGAGAAGTATCACTACCCTTCAGGTCGATCGATCGAACGACCGTTCGATCGGGTGACGATCCGATAGGTTGGACACTTAGTGAGAACAAGTTCATAGCAGTTTGTCACTCGATCGGATTGCAATCCGATCGGGTGGCAATCCGTATTGAACATGTTGAAAATTGTTTAAGTGTTTGAAGTTTAAAACATCACAGGGTCGGATGGTCGTTTGATCGGGTGGCGATCCGATCGGACGGCAATCCATTCGACGTTCAAAACTTTTGAAAAGGTTGAAATAATGTTTTAGGGTGGGGCCAAGTGCAAGCCGATCGGACGGTTGTCCGATCGGGTGGCAATCCGTACCGACGGCCTGACCGTCTTGACACTTGTTTGTTTTGTAAGTTTGCGGTTTTCTCGAGACGGTGTGATAACGTGCTAAACAACAGAAACCCCATCTTGACCCAAGTGACCCGATCGGACAGGAATCACCCTAGTCTGATCAGTTAACCTGTTCGAGACGGTTTTTCATGTTTAACCCGAAATTGGTAGACTCTCTGATAGAAACCAGATCTTGAACCGACACATCACTAGAAAGAGTGGAAGATCAGAACGATCTCTGATTCTATCGGTTTCGAGTGCATTGAGCGTAAAAGAGTTGAAAGAAGGTTGGAAAACCATCTTTCAATCCTTTTAACCATGAATATGTGGAAATTATTGTTTGATCTTGTGAAAATCCTTCAGATCTGAGTTGTTCATGGTGAATGAGGCCAATACTTGAAGTTCATAAGAACTCCATGATGACATCACCCTAGAACACCTCAAATCCACTAATTTCACGGCTAAAAGTTAAGATTCAAAAGAGAGAAAGGTGAAGAAGTGTGTGTAGATCACAGAAGTACAAGATTTTGGTTGAAAACTTACAAGAATCGCTAGAAATCGAGAGAAAATAGTCCGAGAGCGTGCTGGGCGGGTGAGAGCTGTCACATCACTTGAACAGTGATGTGACAAGTGCTATTTATAGGTGAAGGGGAAAGAAGGTGATGGAATGCCATGGATCGGGTGGCAATCCGATCGGATTGTCATTCGATCAAATGCTTCCGGCGAATTGAGTTTTGGCGTTTCGTTTCGATCGTTAAGCGTTGCGATAGTTTGGTCACACCTTTTCATACCCACATTCATATATTTATTATAATTAATCACATAGGGTCGTATAGGTATCCACATTTCAAATCTGCGTTACGCTAATCGAGTTGCGTGTTTCGAATATGCGTTGCGTTTGCGACACATCACGGCGATCGAGGAAGGTAGAATATGTCCTCACTCAACGTCATCGTGAGTGTTAGTATGTGCGGTGTGATGTGTTATAGCGATAGAGTATGCGTAATATGCGAAAATACTGCGAAATAACGATGTATTCGATATAGCTACATTATGATACGAATCTCTGGTGCCAGGCGTAACGAGTATAATGAGTAGTAACAACGCACGAACGTGCGGGTTGTTACACCAACAACCCGAACAATCCCAACAACCCGACCCAACCGAATGTTTTCTCGGTTCCGGGATATTATCCGACGATCGAACCGAACCAATTCTCTCAATATTCGTCAAACGCCTTTGCCGCATTCCAACACTCACCGAACCAATTCTCTCAAAATCAAGCCCTTCAACAATTGATGATGCGGGGTGCTTTTAATCTCCAACCGAACCCGACGCAACCCGTTCAACCCCAACCGATCCCGACGCAACCCGTTCAACAATCCGAACCCGACGACGACGTGGAAGTTGTTCCCGAAACCCAACCGCAAAAAGAAAAAAGGCAAACGAAGAAAAGGCAAGCAAGTGGTGGGTGAGCAACCGTCCAAACAAAAGGCGAAACCGTGGACGCTAATCGAAGAAGAAGCCTTAGCTAAGGCTTACATAGGCACGTCTACACACCCGACAAAAGATTGGTAAAAGTAACTTTTTTTTAAGTTTATATTTTTTAGAATTAGTTTTTTATTTTTTGTAACCTATTTTATATGTAATAATCAAACGGGTGACGGGTTTTGGAAGACAGTTTTGGCGAAGTTCCTTGAGCTAATGGACCAAGGCCTGTATCGAGATATCGACTCGGTGTCATCAAAGTGGCGAAAAATGAACGGGTTCGTCAATAAGTTTTGCGATGAATATAATAAAATATATTCAAGTGGGCTTCGTAGCGGCATGAGCGACGAAGACGTGTTTAAAAAGGCGTTGGAGATGTACAAGGCGAACAATGGTAATACCAACTTCGCACACGTTCGCGCGTGGGAAGTTTTGCGAACGCACAAAAAATGGGCGCCGATTCCCAACGAGGTGGAGATGGTGAAGCGACAAAGGACATTGGAATCAGGTAGTTTTAGCGCCGGTGGATCGGACGTGAGGTGTCACATAAACTTAAACGATGACGTCGGCTTCGACGAAAAAGAATACGCCGTACATGAAACGGAGCGTCCCTCAGGCCGGGACAAATCAAAGAAGGAGCGGGCGAAGGGGAAAGAAAAGCAAACAGTAGACCCGAAGATGGACGAGTTTATGGCACAATTTAAAAATAAAACGTACACCGAGGTCACGACCCAAAAGACAAAGGCGAAGGAGCGGGGCATCGAAGAAAAGTCTCGTGTGGCGGGAGAAAAGTTACGCGAAAAGGTCCGATTGTCTGATGAAAAAATCCGCTTGTCCTATGAAAAGATTCGGCTCAAGGAATGAGAAATAATAATGATGGATGTCGATGAATATCCCGAGCCGAAACGTTCGATGTTGAAAAAACTACAAACCGTCATCATGAAGAAGCATCAAATTATTTAAGTATATGTTTTTTTTTTAAGTTTTTGGCTTTTTTTTAAGTTTATGTTTTTTTTAAGTCTATGTTTTTTATTTTTTAAGTTTATGTTTTCTTTTTTAAGTTTATTATGTAATGATTTTTAATATTAATGAAAATATTTAGTTAATTTATTTGTTAAATGTTAAAAAAAGTAGAAGATTAAAAAAACAAAAAATATAAAAGTGGTGGGGTATGATCATTTAGGACTATCCTCCCATTTCCACTAGTTTTGTGGGATGGACCATCATTGGGTGGCGCCTACATAACGGATTATCCTCCAAGAAAGGATAGGCACGATACCCTCTAGCCTTACTTCTACCTCGCAAGTCGCAACAAAACAAGTATTCGCGTTTTTCTTTTTTCTTACAACTTTTCGTTTGCCGCAAAAACCGAAAACGATTCGAATTTGCTTTTTCATCTTCCCTCAAATCATTTTTATTTTCTACAACAACACGAACTATCCTCCGGCTACAATCGACGTAAAAGGTTAGAATCACTTCCTCTTCATCTTTCATGCTTCCATTTTCTGCTAAAAGTTAACCACTTATTTTCAATTTTCAAATATTATTATTAGGTTATGTTTAACGTTGTGTTTGATAGTTGCAAATTTAGGTATTATGTGGATTCGTATACACCAAAATTAGGTATATTCATTCTCTAGAGTGTATTTTCTTATATTTTTCATCATTGTTTATATTTAGCAGCAGCACAAACTAAGTTAGGATTTGTGAAATCAGTTGCTATGTATATATGCATCCTCCAGAATTGTTAACTTCATGAGTTGATAAGTAAAATCAGGATTAATTGACGATTAATCGTTGATCTATGGTTTACGTATTATTAAATTTCACCTAGTCTGACCTAAAATCTGTAATCGGCCAAAGCCAGTCAAAATCGGTCAAATTTTGGTCAAAATATTTTAAGTTTCTGAAAATTTATACTTATTAATCCAATTCAATTAATAAGTTTGAAAAAGTACATATAAAATTTTGAAAAGCTTTGTGTGTGTGTGTGTGTATACAAGATTGGTGCCCTAGCGCCTAGCGATTTATGCAACCATGTAAGTAAACGCGATGAAGCGATATAAAGGTTGTATGATTTAGACTGTCTGAAATTTTAGATAAACTGAAAAAACAAAATCGATTGTACTCTATTCATTCCTAAAAACAGCTGTAATTTAAACTATTGATTTTATTGCCTATTCGATGCAAATCGGATAATAATTTTGTTTTCACCATCAAACTTAAGTGTATGCGACAACTTTCTTGGGTTTGTCATAATTTAAGATGATAAGGCTGCAATATTGTAAGATACAGGTACATAATCTTGTCAGATTGCAAGTAGATGCTGCCTATAAGGCTAGACGGTATGGGGACCGTCCCCAGCCCGTCGCGGCTCGTCGCCGCCCTGCACACCGTCCCGCCCGGGGCGTCGTCGTCTCAATCGTCGGGGGGTGGACGTTGGGGACGTTCGCTACATGACAAAATCCCCACCTCCTTCTTCTCACACACACATATACATACAACTCATATGTATATATTTTAGGCCCATCCCCCCATTTCCTTAGTTTCATCCCCTTTGCCCCATCCTCACACCCATCCTACGTGGCGCTTACGTGGCGGGTCATCCTCCAAGGATGATCCTCAACCATACCGTCTAGCCTAATGTTTTACTTGACTCAGGAGGAAAATTTATTCTAAATATGTAAAAGGACTAAGTACTGACAACCTCATATAACTAAAATGCAGTGGCTTAAGGTCAGGCATTCTGAGAATCGAACTCAGGACTTTTTGCACCTAAAGCGAGAATCATACTCTTAGACCAAATGCTCATATTACTTTATGTAAATCTTCATCGTTTATAAATAGTTATTGTAGTTCAAAATGTTTACACAGATTTCAAGTTATTATACAGGAACTGGTTTTCTATAATTATTAGTTTTTGCAGTTTTAGCCATAGATAAAAATGTGGAGAATAAGTGAATAGCTACTGCATTCAATAAAGCAGTCCCTCTTTAACGCTTACTAAATTCATTAAAGGGAATTTGATCGACTCAGTGATTAAATTTACTTTCTTACTATGGACAAAAAGTCAAAATAAGCTGTGACATTTTCTAAAAAACCGGGGCATTCCGAGAATTGAACTCGGGACCTCTCGCACCCTAAGCGAGAATCATACCACTAGACCAAATGCCCACTTGTTTATACCGTCATTTGTTATTGTATATATAGTCACCTACTTAGTGCAGTTGGTTAAAAAATTGTAATGATGACAGTGTTTCACTTCATCTTTTATGGAAATTAATAGCCACAATTAACTAGTTTTGACTTTTGAACACATACATACAAACATATGCATATATACACACATATAATGTGTTTTTTGCATCATATCACCTTCTGATTTTGATCAATTATGCAGGGTTGCTTGTTTTGGCAAATAAACTGAAGCTAAATAAAAATTTCCATAACCATGAGTTGTATCTTTTGTCAAAGAATCTTGTCAGATCTATGTTTATATGTTTAGAATATAATATTACTTTAGTTGCTAGATTTGATTTAAAATGCCAAGTTGACCTTGCTTTATATTATTAGTAAAATATAGATCTGAACAAAACAATGTCATTGAAAAAATATTTTTTCTAGAATGGGGCATTCCGAGAATCGAACTCGGGACCTCTCGCACCCGAAGCGAGAATCATACCACTAGACCAAATGCCCATTTGTTTTGTATGTCTGCTTTTATTTATTATCAGTGCTTTTAAACTAGTTTTGACCTTTATAATGCTGTTACAATAATATTTAGCCATGACTGAAAACTCACATCTCATTGATGGCAGATTTTAGGTTCAGATCTGCATTATGTGCTTTTGACTCTAAGCCAACTTTGATTTGGTATTAAATATGACACAGGTTAGAGGGGTATCGAACAAATGCTATAGTTTTAAATCACTAAAGAGAAGAAAGTGAAGAGGCAACTCTCCAGCAGAGGTTTGCATATACCAAACACACAAGTGTGGTTATAAATATATATCTTTTGACACATGTATGTGCTTTAATGGTAGCCTATAATATTATCTTTTGAAAAGATAAAATCACCTTGAAGTCTTGGTTTATGAATTATGATTGCCTATTCTTGCTATGAAGTTGCATCTGTACCTAAATATAAGCTTCCCTATTCATACATTGAGTTCATTGATAACGGATTGTCAAATGTCAAATCTTTAAGCATATGATTGTGACAATAAAGCAGTTACAAGTGACAAGAATACTGTCAGATTTTGATATATATGATTACTAAAACGAATAGAAGAATATGATCGACTCAATGATTGAATTTATTTTCTTAGTATGGACAAAAAGTCAAAATAAGCTGTGACAGCTTCTCGAAAAAGGGGGGCATTCCGAGAATCGAACTCGGGACCTCTCGCACCCAAAGCGAGAATCATACCACTAGACCAAATGCCCTCTTGTTAACTACCCTCATATCTTTATTTTTATATTCGCTTTTTAGACATGAACTTTTGCTGGTGTTTTACATTGTGGAATTGAAAGTATATGGTTATTTGGGTATTCTGATAACCATGATGCTGATATGTGTGTTCATACGACGATTTAAAGAAGCAAACTCCTAAAGGATTGAATTAATATAAGATGTGTGTATTTATGAATGTATATGTACATACATGGACAGTAGTTTTATGGTCAGCAAGAATCATATAATCTTTTGTTTTTGATTTGTTTATCAGGTTTGGTGATAGAAGTACCCTACGTGTTAGTTTATAATTGCTTATTCTGGTAATTTGCGTAACTCGGTGCCTAAGAATTTTGTGAGAGAATAACAAATTTACATTTGCATATTCAGGTAATGTAGCTGTTCATATTTGTCATGAAGTTGCATCTTCTCATGATTTATGCATAGTAGTCAATGTGCATAGTTGAATTCGTAAACATTATCTTTTTATATATACAAGCACATCTTATTTGAATATAATATCACTTTAGTAGGTAGATCTGTTTTTAAAACTCTTGAGTTGACTTTAGCTCATAGATTATAAAATTAAACAGAACAGTGGCACGTTAAAAAAATAATTAAAATGCTATTTAGAAAAAAAAAAAGGGGCATTCCGAGAATCGAACTCGGGACCTCTCGCACCCAAAGCGAGAATCATACCACTAGACCAAATGCCCACTTGCTTTATGTGGCCTGTATATCTTTGTAATAACTAATAACCATGCTTGAAATATTAGTTTACTGACATTACATTCTTCAAAGTATGAGGTGCTTCTACTTAATTTGATGTATGAAATTGTCACTGCTAAGTTTGCTTATCTGAAATTATCAAAGCTCATATGGATCATGTGAATGTTTATTTATAATAGTAAAAGTTTTTTTTGGAGAATGTTTAACAAATCTGCAAAATATGCTTCTACTTTAAGTGTGCTTATATCACTAAAGTTATTTGGTTAATGTATATGATCTTCATTCTTAAACGGTACATATCCGACTTCATTAACGAGAAAATTTTCAAAGCTGTAGACTCCTGGTAGCATAGTTTAATTACTTGAAGAGTAAGAAGACCATGATTACAAGCTAGTGAATCAATGGGAAGATTCTTAATATACCAACTTTTCTTATCAGATTTCATTACCCATGACTAAGGTGACACCCTTTATGAATAAGTTTCTTCACCAATCTCAGTATGGACTTCATTTCTGGTGGGACATCAAAACCACTTTTAATAATTTCTACAACCACTTTAGAATCCTTCAGATGTGTGAAATTAGTAAGCCATGACAAAATGATCTGGAATTTTATGTGTTTTTACTAAAATAACCAGAAAAAGTCTGTTATCACTTACCTCCAAACCACCATGACACAAATACCAACCTTCACCCTTAATAAATTTGATTATCTTGAGAAATTAACAAAAATACCTACCTTCACCCTTAATAAATTTGATTATCTTGAGAATTTAACAAGCATCTTACTATACTCAGGTTTGGTAACTGTGGTAGCTTGACATGTTGGTTTATGTTTGCTTTTTCTGGAAATGCAGTTCCCAACTTTTCACCAACTTGGTGCCTAAGAATTTTGGCAAAAAATAACCAAGGTACATTTGCCTAATCCGGTAGGAAGTTAGTTGCATATGCTTGTCCTGAAAAGTCAGAGTTGACTTTGGATGATATCTGTACTAGAATATTTATGTACAAAAATTAGTGGAATTTAAGAATACATATAAGTTAAGTAGAATGTTTAAAAAGAAGGGGCATTCCGAGAATCGAACTCGGGACCTCTCGCACCCAAAGCGAGAATCATACCACTAGACCAAATGCCCTGCTGTTAACTGCCCTCATATTCTTATTTTTATGTATGAAATATTGCTTTTTTTATATTGTTGAGTATGTGATTTTACAAGGACCTGGAAATTTCTACCTTCTTAGTTCTCACTAAGTTTGTTGATTCGTTGCATTGCTAACAAGTAACAACAAGAAATGCATTTTCTGGTTGAGATTGAATTTGGCCAGATTCTGAAAACATTTGAGAGAAGAGAGCAAAGAGGCAACACTTATATAGCTAATATTATTTAAGACATGCTTATATATGAATGTATATGTACATACATGTATAGTAGCTTAAATGGCCACCTAGAATCATATACGCTGTTAATTTGTTTAGCAGGTTTGAATAAGTTTGGTGATAGAAGCTCATTGACATCAGAGGCTTCAAGAATTCACGTACCCTGTTCGAGCTTTAAAAACATGTGTCCTTCCGTTATGTTTTGTTTACACTTATAAAAAAAATCAAATTCGTATTGGGCTCAATAAACCTAATTCCAAGTGACCTAAATTCTAAACCATAAAAAATGATTTGTAAATGGGCCTATATTGGAAGTGGTTTGTGTTTACTATTTAAAAAAAAAATAACATATACGTATCGGACTTTTTTTTTTAAATCGCATGCCCCTCGAAATCGCGGGCCTTGTGCGGAGGTCCTCCCCGCACACCATCAAAGCTGCCATTGATTGACATGTTGGTTTATGATTGCTTATTTCAGTAATTCAGTTGCATCCTTCCACAAACTTGGTGCCAAAGAATCATGGAAAAGAAGAGTGGAGTTACATTTGCCTCCTTATTATTTAGGTAATGTGGCTACATATATTTGTCATGAAGTTGCAGCTTGTCATGATTTAGGCCTATTAGTAAATGTACACAGTCGAGTTTATGAACAGGATCTTTTCAGATATATCACTTTAGTAGGTAGATCCGTTTTCAAAGTCCTGAGTTGACTTTAGCTCTTAGATTATATAATTAAACAAAACAGTGGCACTTAGAAATATATTAAAAAAATGAATTTATGTTTTGCAAAAAAAATGGGGCATTCCGAGAATTGAACTCGGGACCTCTCGCACCCTAAGCGAGAATCATACCACTAGACCAAATGCCCACTTGTTTATACACCATCATTTGTTATATTATTTATAGTCACCTACTTACTGCAGTTGGTTGAAAACTTAAAGATTCCTTGTACACAATGAAAATAACTGCTGTCAGAAAATTAGTTGACAGTATTTCACTTCATCGTTTATGGAAATTAATAGCCATGATTTATTAGTCACTTACACACATACATACATATGCATATATACACAAATATAATTAAACAATTTTACAACCTCAGTGAGAATTATGTTACCTTCTGTTTTTGATCAATTATGCAGGGATGATATATGATTGCTTGTTTTGGTAAATACATTGAAGCTAAATAAAAGCTTCCATAACCATGACTCCATGAGTTGTATTTTCCGTCAAAGAATCTTGTCAGACCTATATTCATATGTTTTAGGATATAATCACTTTAGTTGGTAGATCTGTTTCAAAATGCCAGGTTGACTTTGGTTTATATGATTAGTAAAATATAGGTCTGAACAAAATGTCACTGAATTTTTTTTTTTGTATAAATGGGGCATTCCGAGAATTGAACTCGGGACCTCTCGCACCCGAAGCGAGAATCATACCACTAGACCAAATGCCCATTTGCTTTATATGTCCGTTTTTATGTTTTTATTTTTTCTATCAGTGATCGATACTTTATAAATGAATTCACTGATGTTGCATTTTTTGACGTATGTGAAATAATAGAATCACCTTGAAGTATTGGTTTAAGATTGCCTATCCTGGTTATGAAGTTGTATATGTATCTAAATATAAGCTTCCCTACCCATGAATTGAATTCATTGACAAAGGATTTTGCGAGATCTATAAGCATATGGTTGTGGGATCTATCTCACTTTTATAGACAGATCTGTTTCAGAAAGTCTTCAGTCTACATTAGTAGTAGAATATAAAATAAAAGATTGACACATGCAAAATTTTAATAAATTGAGTTGACATAGATCCTTAACTAATTCCCAAGTATCATTCTGATTAAAGATTCCATCTCTTTCTTCATAGCTTGATACCACTTCTCTTTGTTTTTTGAATTAACTGCTTCAGACCTTCAGTGTAGGTTCTGATGCAAGGACTGCAAGAACAGTCATAGAAATATTAGCAGAATCTTCAAACTTTAGAGGATTAACTATAGTTCTTCTAGGAAGAGTCAACACTTGTACTTTCTTCACTTGACTCTACCTTTTCTTTGCTAGAACCTGACTCCACCTCAATTTGTACTTTTTTACCTTCTGGTTTTGAGTTAATCATGCCTAGTATATTAGTACCAACCGCATCTTTATAGATTCTCTTATATCCTCATTTATACCCTTTATAATTCTAGGGGTATCACCTTTCAACTTCCAAAGTCAATATCTTTTGACACCTTTGACACACTTGTGAAAATAGTCATAAAACTAAAGAGAAGATAGCAAAGTGGCAACTACTGGGCAGTAATTGAATATCTAAAGCAAGTTATAGTCTGTAACTTTTTTGAATGTATGTGTAAGTACACAGAAAGTAGTTTAAGTGATAGTCTGTAACTTGTAATTCAGAAACTGTGAATTGTTAACGACAATAAAACTTTCGGCTTTTGAAAATAGGTTTAGCTTGATGCCTTGACTTTTGATTTTTTATTCAGGAAATGAAGATGCATCTTTTTACCAGCTCGGTGCCTAAGTGTAGGCTGCTGTACCGTCGAGTTGAATTTATTGACAAAAAAACTTATAACATTTCCAAGCATATGTTTTTGGCAAATCCAATCACTGTAGCAGGTAGATCTGTATTAAAGTCTTCAGTTGACTTTGGTTATTAATATTTATTAGGATACCACTTTTTAATGAAGCGGTAGCAATTAAAAGTTCATATAAAATGAGTTGACATATTAAAAAAGGGGCATTCCGAGAATCGAACTCGGGACCTCTCGCACCCAAAGCGAGAATCATACCACTAGACCAAATGCCCTATTGTCAACTACCATCTTATCTTTATTTTTATTTGTGCTTTCAAGACATGAACTGTTGCTTGTTTTTTACACTTTATACATTTTTGGGTACTGTATGCTAAATTGCTAAAACGAAGACTAACACAAGGACTTGGAAGTCGTTTCCTTCTCTCGATGTTCACTTTATTGCTACTCGACATTAAGTGCATTCATCTAGTTGTTTAAAACTAATATATCATCATATGATTTGCTTTTATTCTAAGTAATATGGAGCCTGCTGTTACATGTAATAATGTCAAGTTCTGATCATAATTTTGCATCTTGGTGAGGGTAGATCTATAGATTCAGACCTGCATTCCATGTTTATATGTCAACTTTGAGGTTGCTTTTGGCCAACTTTTGAAAACACTAAAGAGAAGACAGCGAAGTGGCAGCACTTATAGGGGGATAAATTTATTAATCATACATTGCTTATGCAGGTATATATGTACATGTATAGTTCAAATGATAGTTTGTATTTAGGGGTGTCAATTGTGTCGGATTGATGGGTTGGCGGGTTGTAATGTGCAACCCGAACCCGACCCTAATTGTTATTCTTGTCAAATATTACAACCCTAACCCACACACATAAATTCGGGTCAACCCGAACACGACCCGTTTAACCTGTAGTTTAAATGAGTCATATATGTTGACGATTTATAATCGAGTTGTTGGGTCCTAAATGGGTTATCGATAACGTGTTTAATGGTATGAGTGTGATAAGTAAATAATATAGTGTGCCAAATTTAACATTATAATTACTAACCATATAAAATAGAAACGGAAAAAACAAAAATATAAAAGTTTTTTATTCTTTTCTAAATACCTAAACGGGTTAACCCGAACTGTTTTTATTATGGGTCAACCCGAACCCGACCCATTTTTTAAAACGGATCGTGTTAGTTGACCCAAACATGTTTTTTTTCTGTTTCGGGTCAGGTAAAAGAATTGCCGCCCCTAGCTTTGGGACCTTAAGACCTTTGTAGCATATAATAGTAATACACCAAAAGACACTTTGAATTGAGATACGTGGAGGTAAATCAATTATCAACTTAGTCTCGTTAACACTAACAAGAGAATGTTGTTTTTGTTTGCAACTTATAATCCAAAAATCATGCACAGGTCAAAAGGCATCTTACTATCTTCAGGTTTTGCTCTGTGTTGCGGGTTTGGTAACTGTGCTAGCTTGACATGTTGGTTTATGTTTGTGTATTCTGGTAATGTGGTTCCCAACTTTTCACGGACTTGGTGCCTAAAAATATTGGCAAAAAATAACGAAGGTACATATGCGTAATCCGGTAGGATAGTAAGTTACATATGCTTGTCATTAGTTGAGTTTATTGAAAGAATCTTCTCAGATCCAGAAGCACATGTTCGTGGCATACGAGATCATATTATTAGATAGTTTTGTTTTCTTAATTAGTTAGAGTTGGCTTTAGATGATATCTTTACTAGAATTATTAAGTACAAAAAAGTAGTGGCATTTAAGAATACATATAAGTTAAGTAGACTGTTTTAAAAAAGGGGGCATTCCGAGAATCGAACTTGGGACCTCTCGCACCCAAAGCGAGAATCATACTTCTAGACCAAATGCGCTCTTGTTAACTGCCCTCATATTTTTATTTTTATTTTTTCAGGCTTAGGAATGAACTATTGTTGTTGTTTTACATTGTTGAGTAGTAATTATTTGGGTTTTGTAATAATTGTGATGCTGGTATGTGATTTCACACAAGGACCTCGATTTGTTGCAGATTTCAAAAGGATCCTTAGCCCATAGTATCTGAATGTGGAAAGGATGTCAAGTGGGTCAAAAGGGGTTGGGTTGATCTGCTTAATGTATTTGATTTGTTTTTTTAGCTTAACCATTTGACCCGTTATAGATCGACCCATTTGTGTAAAAGTGGGTCAAATTACACCACTGCTGAGTATTGTTTTCTTTTAGGTTAGGAGCATTAGTAGCCATTTCATGTACAACCTCGATTCACTGTAGCAATATAGAAGAAATATCCAACCATGAAATCACTCTTGAATATCTACATGGATCCAACCAGATGAGTAAGTATTAATTTTCTTTTTCCTCAAGTTTGAGTTCAACTTTCATTGTTTAAACGAGAAGAAATTGATTCACTGGCTAGATTTACATTGTGAACATTTGATATGCAGAGAATCAATTATCACAACTGCATCAATATATGGTGTCCCAAAATAAGTATCAGGTAATAAACATTATGTCTTTTAGTTGATATTTATTTTTAACATATTCATTTATGTAAGGATGTAACCTTCTTTCTCATGCAGGTGAATAATTTGGTGATGGGGAGGGGAAGTGAAGATTTGGGGTTGAGGCCATAGGTCTTAAGTTCAAATCCAATCCCAAGCGGGTTTTACGGTAGTGTATCTTCGGACGATGAGTTTTCCTTGGAATTGAAGATGGTGGGCTTGGACTAATAATATTAGTTTTTATAGATTTATGAATCATATTGTTTTCTTTTGTAACATAATAATATTAAAAACATTTAATATTAAACTTTCAATAATTAGTATTTTTTTTTAATTTATACATATGATTATTTCTCCTACACATATATTTTAAATAATTTTTACATTCGTTGTTTACCATTTAAATGGTCCAACCCTGTGAATATTTACGGGGTATAACCTAGTTCTCTACAGTCCGCCGCCGCGTCGCTGCTGCCTTGCCGCGTTGATTGCAACTTGTCAGATCATGGGATCATTCAAAAAAGGTGGATTCTCATTGAAGATTATTAAAGATTACAAGATTGTTGAATTTTGGAAGAAATTTTGACCGAATCTGAAGACCATTCTTTTTCTTTATGTTTTTGTTTCCGGTCTTAGCTTTCGGTTTCCTTCCGCTTCGACTGCGGGGGAGTATTAGACTATATTATTATTAGGGTGAGATCATGTTTAGCAGGTTTGAATAAGTTTGATGATAGAAGGTCATTGACATGTTGGTATATGATTGCTTATTTTGGTAAATCAGATGCATCTTTCCAGTTTCCACAAAGTTGGTGTTAAATAATTATGTAAAAGAATAGTGAAGTTACATTTGCTTACAGCTTATTTAGGTAATGTGGCTGCTGCATATATTTGTCATGAAGCTGTACACAGTTGAGTTTATGAACAGAATCTTTTCAGATATACAAGCACATGTTTGTTGAAATATAACTTTAGTAGGTAGATCTGTTTTCGAAGTCTTGAGTTGACTTCAGCTCATAGAATATGAAAATATACTAAACAGTGGCACTTACAAATATGTGTTAAAAAAAGAAATTATCCTTCACAAAGAAAGGGGCATTCCGAGAATTGAACTCGGGACCTCTCGCACCCTAAGCGAGAATCATACCACTAGACCAAATGCCCACTTGTTTATAACATCATTTGTTATTTATATTTACAGTTATCTAGTTAGTGCAGTTGGTTGAAAACTTATAAAGAGTCCATGTACTACACAATAAAAATAACTCATGTCAGAAAATTAGTTGGCAATTTTTCACTTCAACGTTTTGTGGAAATTAATAGACAGTGCCACAATTAACTAGTTTTGACTTTTGAACACATACATACAAACATATGCATATATGTACACACATATAACCGTTGCTATGACGATCGAATATACTACCCGTTTCCAAACTCTTCCACCCGGACTCTCCTTTACATAGTTAATAAAGTCCAAAAGCGTCACACATTCTTCAGGGAAACGAATACGGACCCAGGCCAAAACATTATGTTACCTTCTGTTTTCGATCAATTATGCAGGGTTGATATATGATTTGCTTGTTTTGGTAAAATTACATTGAAGCTAAATAAAAGCTTCCATAACCATGAGTTTTATTTTACTTCAAAGATGTTTTAGGATATAATATCACTTTAGTTGGTAAATTTGTTTCAAAATGCCACGTCGACTTTGCTTTATATGATTAGTAAAATAAAAATCTGATAGAAAGTCACTGGGAAAAAAAAAGTTTTACAATGGGGCATTCCGAGAATCGAACTCGGGACCTCTCGCACCCGAAGCGAGAATCATACCACTAGACCAAATGCCCACTTGCTTTAAACATCTGCTTTTATGTTTTATGACAGATTGGAAATTGGTATATGAATTCATTGATGTTGTATCGTTTTAAATATGTGAAATAATAGAATCACCTTTTCATAAAGTTGCATATTTATCTAAAATATAAGCTTCCCTTCCCATGAGTTGAATTCATTGACAAACAAATCTAAAAGCATATGGTTGTGGATCTATCTCACATTTATAGACAGATCTGTTTCAGAAAGTCTTCGGTTCGTATAATATAAAATAAAATATTGACAGATGCAAAATTTAATAAAATGAGTTGATTTTGTGAAAAAAGGGGCATTCCGAGAATCGAACTCGGGACCTCTCGCACCCAAAGCGAGAATCATACCACTAGACCAAATGCCCACTTGCTTTTAATGTCTGCTTTTAGTTTATTTCACTGAGATTGTAATATGAATTCACTGATGTTGCATTGTTCATTTCTTTTCTTTTCTTTCATGAAGTGCACAATTTTTATAACTTTGAAGTATGTGACATCTGCATCTATAATTCTCCATGTGGCGTTTTATATTCTTCCTAAGAAGAATCAATGGCTTGAGGCTACAATAAGCAAGAAGGTCTCGGTGCCTTTTGTCTTTAATTTGCTGTTTCGTTATATATCGCTACAAAAGTTTAAGTGTGTTCTTCTAGTTCGAAACTGATACGTTATGATATATGAAGAGCATGGAGCCTTGGTTCATAAGGATCACTTGTGTCCCGATTTGTGTTTATGTTTTTCATGTTTGCTTATTCTCTTTACCCGGTTGCCCACTTGGTGCCGAAGAATTATTAGAAAAAAGAATGAAGTTACATTTGCCTAATCCGGTAATGAAGCTACATATGTTTGTGGCCTATGAGATCACTTTAAATAGGTCGTTTTGTTTCCAAAAAGCACAAATAGTTGATTTCAGTTCTAAAATATCAAATTACAAAAAAAGTAGTGGCCAAATGTACATATAATTAGTTTGCTCAACCTCAACTCACAATAAGCTAAACGTCTTGACCAATCTTGCATAGTGGGACATCAAAACTCATTGTGTCTAAAAAGCTAAGAAGGCATTTAAGTCGTTGGATGGACGAGATTGATGGAGTAACATTTTTGTAATATGTGTACATCAAAGGTAAAAAATGGAATAACCTAAAGTTTAAATTCATTTTTTCCTAACGTTAATAACTTTCTTATACGTTAATATTATTTAAAAGTTCTATATCATACAAACTAGCATTTTTTTATCTTATTTAAAAGTTTTATATCATACAAACTAGCTTTTTTTTATCTTAATCTGAGTTTAGTATTGTTATAAATAAAGTAATTTTTTTTCAAATGTGAAGAAACACCAAACTAATCTGGTGATTAGTTTGTGGTATGTGCCTCACAAATAAGGTTAATCTTCTTTGTCTTCTCTAAGCTGTGATGATGAACTTCCTGCAAAACAGATATTTATCCATGGACGCGGGCAGAGTATGAGTACTAAATCTTTGTCATTGATTTACCGGTAAAAAGATATGTGAATGAGTTTTTTTAACTAAAATTATCTAAAACTATATTTAAGACATAATAGACTGCAAATATAAAAAATATATAATATCTTGTTTTGCAAACAACCTAAACATGTTATCTACATCGGATATGTCACAAAAACACTTGATCAACTTTGCAACTGCAAAACAATTAGTATCCTGGTCTGGAATCCTAACATGATAATTATTCAGAAAGTTAACGCGATAAACACACGTTAACCACCTAAAATCATTCATTAGCGAGCTATTGCTATACTTTCATGCGAATCTTTAAAGATAAGTTAGTCATCCGCTAGGAGTTTTCTAACCTCACTAATCAAGGAAAGCAATATCGATGGTCACAATACAACCACCAAGATAAACGTAAAGTAGATCATATCACAAACTATTTCATTTTACAAGTCTTGAACACAAATCTACCAAGATAGTAATTTCAACCAAAACCACTAAACAAAGATCATAAACCGCGTCAAGAACTTGTAACAACACCATTAAACCGATGGTCACAATACAACCACCAAGATAAGCATAAAGTAGATCATATCACAAATTATTTCATTTTACAAGTCTTGAACACAAATCTACCAAGATAGTAATTTCAACTAAAACCACTAAACAAAGATTCTAAACCGCGTCAAGAACTTGTAACAACACCATTTAACCCGTTAAAGCCCTTACGTCCTTAAATCGCCCCCTTTTTCTCCAACTTTGTCTTTGGCACACTGTTTAAGACCTGGAAACGGAAAAGTACCTGATTAAGTACCTAAACAACGAAGTTTTGGTAAAAAACGCATAAAACGAAAGTAAAATGGGGGACTTAAACATGTATAATTTAACGAATATCAGTATGTTATAAGTATGAAAGATATATGAATGTGATTCCGAGAAAATCTAATCTCGATGTATGTCTCGGTTTTTAATTAAGACGTGTATTTCGCGATTGATTACGTATTAGGCATGTATGATTAAACAAGGTTGATATAAAATGCGATTTCCATTATGATCAAAGTCTCAAGGTTACAAGGATTGAAATGAAATAAGAATACAAGCTTTCTGAAAATAGAAGTACGAAAATACGGAACACCTTACACTTTATCTCGAGAATTGCCAGACTAATTTGGGAGCTCTACATCATTTCCTTGGAATCACAATCACCCGTAGCAACCATGGTTTATTTCTTTCTCAAAATAAATATAAGAAATACTGCATCAGGCCTCCATGTCTAACAACATACCTTGCATCACCCCTGTCAATATATAGTTAAAACTAAGTGCTTTGAACTGTAAACTTCTTCCAGATGACATTCTTTACAGGTCCATAGCCGGTACGCTTTGGTACCTTACGTTTACTCGACTAGACATTTCATATGCGATACAACAGGTTTGTTTGTCTATGCATTCTCCCGCAAACCACGTCTTAACTTTTTGGAATGTATTTTGGGTATGTTAATGGGACAACATACTACACTCTCCATATTACCACAACCCTAGTCACTCGCGTATACCAAATTTTGGATTTTGTAATAACTTGATTTTGTGGTCATCATAACGTCAAAACACCATATCTTGTTCTAGCACCGAGGCAGAATACAGGGACATTGCTAATACAGTTATCGAAGCCAGTTGGATTCGCAACCTCTTACTCGAGCTTTATGTTCTACTTTGTCGAGCTACAATGGTATATTGTGATAAAGTCTATGCGTTTACTTGTCCAAAAACCTAGTTTAACACCAAGGGATGAAACACGCAGAGATAAACATTCATTTTGTTATGGAAAATGTTCGCATTGGACAAGTATCTCCACACCCCTTTGGCTTACTAGTAGGCTAATATATTTACCATGGGCCTTCCTTGACACTTTTTCAATCATTTCGGACCACTTGGAATGTCACACCCCAACCGATGGCGGAAACATCGGGGCATGGCACTGAGCGAAACAGATTGTTCGAGAGAAATTCCATAACAACTACTTTACCGAATAGTTAAACATTACGTCCAATACCGTAACCCATTAAGCAAGCAAGTTATTACAGACATAGTATCTCCAAAACAAATAAAACTGGTCCGACAACTCAGATTTCAAATAAAAATAAATTGTTGGTTTGTTTCTAGACCCGTCCTAGCTCGATTCCACATAACAAGCATCCTAGCATATAGCATCCTAAACACCTGTCACATATGTTAAAATAGAGGTCAAAACACATAGTGTAAATGTGAGCATACAAGATTGATAATAGCATATAAAGTTCAAAAGCGTTTACGCATAACCAGCATGTACAACGTATAATGTGAAGCATGCAAGTTATCGACAAAGATCCTATCAATACCAATGACTGCGAGTAGCGAGTGCGCAACACATGTTCACCACTGTGAACACGTGAAGTAATTGTCCTTAACAACCCCTGAGTAAACAGGTGCTGAGTCCAAACTATAGTACTATCGTTGCTAAGGCAGGTAGACAGCAATCAATGTGTTAACATAACAAACAGGCATTCATCGAGTCACGTATAACATGCATTAGAGGTCAGCGTATAAATAGTGTTTGCGTTGTATGTTCGATGTGATTTAGAATAAGTAACGTATGTAACACCCAAAAGTGCAATAAGCAAAAAGGGATCGAGTATACTCACAGATAGTGTTTAACTTAATAAACACTGCCTTGGATTGAAGGGAGCGCTGAGAGAAATTAGCCTGAACAATTATGATAGCATAAACGATAAGCGGTACGTAAAACGTTGCAAGTGTACCAAGGATCGGATGGCCAGTCGATCGGGTGGCAATCCGTTCGGATGGTCATCCGATCGGATGGCCATTCGATTGGATTGTCACCTCGTTTGGTGAGGATGTGTTTGTGTATGATGGTTTGTACTTTGAAGTTTTCGTTGTAGCATTTTAAAAATAGAGAAGTATCTCTACCCTTCAGGTCGGTCGATCGAACGGTCGTTCGATCGGACAGCAATCCGATTGGCGAGTCTTCTTAGTTGAGAACAAGTTCACAGCGGGACGGTCACTCGATCGGATGGTTATCCGATCGGGTGGCAATCCGTATGTATTGAACATGTTGAAAATTGGTTGAGTACCAAAGTCCTAAACGTAACACGATCAGACGGTCGCTCGATCGGATGGCAATCCGGCCGGGTGGCAATCCGTTTCAACGTTCAGATCTTTTGAATATTTTAAATAAAAGTTTAAGTGTGGAACCAAGTGTAACCCGATCGGATGGCCGGTCGATCGGATGGCAATCCGATCGGACGACCATCCGTCCCAACGGTCAGATCGTCTTGTCACTTGATTTCGTTTGAAGTTTTGTAGTTTTTGAACGAGACGTTTTGATATCTTGCTTGAACATCAGAACCCTTATCTCGGCCCTAGTGACCCGACCGAACAGGAATCACCCTCGTCCGACCGATTCACGGTTCGAGTCGGTAGTTCATGTTCAAACCCGAAATCAACATCTCTCTCGGATAGAATTCAGATCTGGAACTAATGCATCACTAAGAATCAGTAGAAGATCAGAACAAGCTCCGATTCTATCGGTTTTGAGTGCATCGAGTGTAAAAGAGTTGAAAGAAAGTTGGAAAACCTTCTCTCAATCCTTTTATCCGTGGATTCATGTAGATCTAAGTGAAAACATTGATTAATGTTGTGGAAATCCTTCAGATCTAAGTTGTTCTTGGTGGAATGAAGCCAAACATTGAAGTTCATAAGAACTCCATGATGACATCATCCTAGAACACCTCAAATCCGGTAATTTCATGGTTAAAAGTTAAGATTCAAAAGATAGAAAGGTGTAGGAGTGCGTGTAGATCAAGAAAGTACAAGATTTAGGTTGAAAACTTACAAGAATCGCGAGAAATCGAGAGAAAGAGTGGCTGGAGCGAGCTGAGTCGAGTGAGAGCTGTCACATCAAGTGATGTGACATATGAAGGGTATTTATAGGGTTTCCCAAAAAGGAAAGTGGAGAAAGTGGCTAGTCGATCGGGTGGCAATCCGATCGGATGGCCACACGATCGGTTGGCCACTCGACCCACTTGTCTGGCGTGATGAGTTTTGTCGTTTCGATTCGAGTGTTGAGCGTTGCGTTGCGATGCGATTCGAGTGAGCGATGTGATAGTATTATCCAAATAACATAACTACTATATCTAACATACAATCACTATAGTTAACTTGCGCTTAGCGTTTTCGTTTCGATTACGGTGCGATAGATTTGCGATTGCGATTAACACCTCAACATAAACATAACATGCACAAGTAACACAAAAATAGCACACACACGTAAAACAATATCCATAACGCATAATTCGAATTGCGAAAGCGATAGTGATAAGCGATAAATCGATTAAACATGTGATTAAATAGCGATTAAACCTCGATTATTAATAGATACTCCACATAATACAACTAAAAAAATAATTAAATAGGTTTGATTACAAGTCAAAGGAGTCAAAACAGTAGTTGAGCAAGGAGTGGCAGATCGCAATTAGCAATCTTTTCTTCCTCTGACTTCAATCTTGACTTTGACTTTGACTTTCGAAACACGGGGTGTTACATCCTCCCCTACTTAAGGGAATTTCGTCCCAAAATTAGGCTTTAGCCGTAACAAACAACTGCGGGTACTTCGCCTTCATGTCGCTTTCGAGTTCCCAGGTGAACTCCGCGCCTCGTTTGCCTTCCCAGCGAACCTTCACAATGGGAATGCGTGAGCGTCTGAGTACCTTAGTTTCTCGTCCCACGATCTCGACAGGCTTTTCCACGAAGTGTAATGTTTCATCCACTTGCAAGTCCTCAAGGGGGACATGTAATTCTTGGTCAGCCAAGCACCTTCTGAGGTTCGAAACGTGGAAAGTCGGGTGGACATTACTCAGTTCCTCTAGTAGTTCGAGTCTGTAGGCCACTTTTCCAATCCTTTCCAGAATCTTAAAGGGTCCAACATATCGAGGCGCGATCTTTCCTTTCTTGCCGAATCTTATCACCCCCTTCCAAGGCGCAACCTTTAGGAGTACGTGATCGCCAACGTCAAATTCAAGGGGCTTGCGGCGTCTATCAGCGTAAATTTTCTGTCGGTTCTGAGCTTTCAATAGATTGTCTCGAATTTGGAGGATTTTGTCTGTCGTCTCTTGCAACAGTTCGGGACCGGTAATTTGCGCGTCTCCGATCTCATGCCATACTATAGGCGATCGACATCTCCTTCCGTATAAATCCTCAAACGGTTCCATTTGTGTGCTGGAATGATAACTGTTATTGTACAAGAATTCGACCAAAGGTAAGTATGCATCCCAATTACCACCGAAATCTATGACACACGAACGGAGCATGTCTTCAAGGGTACGAATCGTTCTTTCAGTCTGACCGTCGGTTTGGGGATGGAAAGCGATACTTAGATTAAGAGTAGTACCGAGAGCAGATTGAAACGACTCCCAAAAACGCGAGGTAAACCAACCGTCACGGTCAGAGATGATGTTACGAGGCGTCCCATGTCGACTAATGATCTCGTTGGTGTAGATTCGGGCTAATCTTTCTACCTTAAAGTCTTCTCGTATCGGCAGGAAGTGAGCTGACTTAGTCAAACGGTCAACCACACCCCAAATGCTATCATGACCAGATTGAGTACCCGGAAGTTTCGTTATGAAGTCCATGGCTATACTCTCCCATTTCCACATCGGGATCTTGGGTTGAACAAGTAAACCAGAGGGTCTTTGATGCTCAGCCTTAACCTTGGAGCAGGTCAGGCATTTCGAAACATAGATAGCGATATCCTTCTTCATGCCCGGCCACCAGTACTTGTAGCGCATGTCCTGGTACATCTTGTCAGCACCGGGGTGAATAGAATATCGAGATTTGTGGGCTTCGTCCATCAAAAGTTGTCGCAAGTTCGTACGCTTGGGAATCCAGATTCGATCCAGGTAATGAAAAATACCATTCGACTTATTCTCGAGTTGGGCACCATCATTTAGAATTATTTCCTTCTTCAAAGTTTGCTCGGTAAAACAAGCATGCTGCGCGTCACGGATGAGAGCTTCGAGGTTAAACTGGGCTTGAGAATTACGAACGCTAAGCAAGTAGCTTCGTCGACTGAGAGCATCGGCGATGACGTTTGCTTTGCCTGGATGGTAACGGATCTCACAGTCGTAATCATTGAGTAGTTCTACCCATCGGCGTTGACGAATATTCAGTTCCTTCTTGTCAAAGATATGTTGTAGGCTCCTATGATCGGTGAAGATCGTACACTTGGTACCATAAAGGTAGTGTCGCCAAATCTTTAACGCAAAAACAACTGCGCCAAGCTCGAGGTCGTGTGTGGTGTAGTTCTTCTCGTGGATCTTGAGTTGTCGAGAGGCGTATGCGATAACCTTGTCCCGTTGCATAAGAACGCAACCAAGACCAAGGTTTGAGGCATCGCAGTAAACTACGAAATTGTCGTTTCCGTCGGGCAATGAGAGCACGGGAGCATTGCAAAGCATAGTCTCGAGGGTTTGAAAGGCTTCCTTTTGTTTAGTTCCCCAAACAAAAGGTTTATCCTTGTGCTTAAGAAAAGTTAACGGTACGACGATCTTAGAGAAACCTTCGATAAATCGACGATAATAGCCTGCCAGTTTGAGAAAAGAACGGACTTCAGACGGATTCTTGGGTGTAACCCAACTCTTAACTGCTTCGATCTTCGCAGGGTCAACGTGGATACCTCGACTATTGACAATGTGACCCAAGAATTGAACCTCCTCCAGCCAAAATTCACACTTGGAGAACTTGGCATAGAGACGGTTTCCCTGGAGTAACTCATGAACCAAACGTAGATGTTGCGAGTGTTCGACTTTTGATTTGGAATAGATCAGGATATCATCGATGAATACGATCACGAAGCGATCAAGAAAGGGTTTGCACACTCGATTCATCAAGTCCATGAAGACTGCAGGAGCGTTGGTCAAACCAAAAGGCATGACAACGAACTCGTAGTGACCATAGCGGGTTCGAAAATCGGTTTTGGGTATATACTCCTCTTGAATTTGTAACTGGTGATAGCCTGAACGTAGATCGATCTTAGAAAAACACGTAGCACCTTGTAGCTGATCAAATAAATCATCGATTCGATGCAAGGGGTAGCGATTCTTGATTGTCAACTTATTCAACTCCCTATAGTCGATGCACATCCTGAACGATCCATCCTTCTTTTTGATGAAAAGGACCGGCGCGCCCCATGGAGAGGTGCTAGGGCGAATAAAGCCTTTATCAAGAAGTTACTGGAGTTGACTAGAGATTTCACGCATTTCTGAAGGAGCGAGATGATAAGGCGCTTTAGCAACATGATTGGCTCCAGGAATGAGGTTGATTTAGAAATCAATGTCACGAGCGGGCGGTAACCCTGGTAGATCATCGGGGAAAACATTAGGAAATTCCTGAACAAATGGGACGTCTTTCACCTCTTTAACTTCCTTTTTCTTCGCTACTACAATGTGTGCCAATATAGCTTGGTATTCCTTGCGGAGATACCTGCTAGCCTGAACACACGACATGAGTTGGAGTTTCTTCGACGCAACTTCACCATAAACACACAATTGATCACCATTAGTGAGCGAAAATCGAATCATCTTATCGAAGCAAACAACTTCAGCATGGTTTACACGAAGATAGTCCATGCCTACTATGACATCAAAACTTCTGAGTTGCATCGGAATAAGGTCGATAGGAAAGACATGATTGTTGAGCTCAAGAGTACAATCACGAAGAACATAATTTACATCGACGGTTCTTCCGGTGGCAACTTCAACATCGAACGTCGAGGGGAGATGAGCGCGCTTACGATTGAGGAGCTTTTCGAATTCAAGCGATACAAAACAATTATCGGCTCCAGTATCAAACAAACACGAAGCGTATATTCCATTTACAAGAAACGTACCATTCACCACGTTGTTATCGGCTTGAGCTTGACGGACATTGATGTTGAAAGTACGTCCGTGGGGTGCTGGTGGTTGCTGTTGTTGCTGAGGCTGCTGCTGTTGTGGCTCTTGCTTGACCATTCGGTTTGGGCACATGTTGGCGAAGTGGTTGGGATCACCACACGCATAGCAAGCTCTAGCATTGACCGCGGGTGCTTGAGTCGCTTGATGGCCTTGTGGAGCAGCAAGTAGAGCTTGATGAGCATTAGCTTGACCTTTGGTGGGAGCAGGGTTTTGACGTGGACCTGTACGGCAATTGGCGGTGAAATGGTCGTACATGTTGCAATGAGCGCAATATCTGCAGGTGATTCCCACTAGGTGGTGATAAGTACAAGTAGGGCATGCCGGGTGAGGACCAGTATACGCACGCTTTGCCGGCGGTGCGTTGGTAACCAGGGCCGCTACTTGGCGGTGTTGATGTTGCTGAGGAGCTGGAACAACTTGAAGTGGGGAAGCATTGGTCACAGCATAGTTCTTGTTGCTGGAACTATTGTTGTTCTTTCTCTTGCGTCTTGAAAGCTTGGATGACTGGGGAGCGGTGGCGGTTTCAGCGGTTGAAGCGGTAGTAGCTTGATGCAGATTCTTGGGAGCTTTATCCCAGACACCAGACTTGACTCGCTTGTCATTGATCTCAGGCGTCTTGACCTGATCCGGACAAATTATACTCAACTGCTTGAAAAAAATCAGCCACGCAATCCGGAAGAGCACGGGTATACTTTTTGATGGCGATTTCGGGCATCTTGACCTGATACGGACAGATTATACTCAACTGCTTGAAGCGTGCAGTCAAACCAGTGTTGTCACCATCCTTCTGCTTAATGTGCCAGAATTCGTCCTCCAACTTTTGGCGCTCATGGGGAGGGCAGAACTCTTCCATCATCATGTCCTTCAACTCATCCCATGATAGCCCGTAAGCTGCATCATTTCCGCGTTTGTTCATCTCGGCCATCCACCAGTCTAAAGCGCGGGACTGGAAGACGCCAGTTGCGTTGAGAGTACGGAGATTGTCAGGACAGCCACTCTGACGCAGGGTAACCTCGATAGAATCAAACCATTGGAACATGGCCGTAGGACCATCTTCACCAGTAAACTCTTTTCTGTCCGCAGGCTTTGAACTGCTTAAAGCTAAAAGTAGCCTTTGGCGAATCAGTTCGGGAATCTTCAGGAGATTTGCTTGCATTCTCATGAAGTTCGCTGACGATCTGAGGAATAACCTTCGCCATTTGTTTAGTAATCATAGAGGCGAGGCGTTTATCTGCCTGCTTTTGGCGAGCAGCTTGAGTAGCGCGAGATCCAGATGATGACATTGTCTGCAACAGACATCGTCACAGGACTCAACACAAATTTCAATTATTCCTAGTATAGTCTAGCGATTCACCATAAAGCTCATGAACACGTATCCACATAAACACATAATCACATAGGCACATAAACACATAAGCACATAATCACGTAGGGCACAGAAACATGTAGGCACGTAAGGCACAAAAGCACATGAGGCAGTCAGAAATAGAAACCTAGCTATATGTTGCACGTATTCCCTATCCTTCACAACACGTTTAGCGATTAATAATAGTGATTGCGAGCATCGAGCAGCGATTGCAAATAATGACCAGCGATTTGTTAGTGATGGTGTAGTGTGTTGTGTGATAAGCGGAGCAAGAAGCGTTAAATCAAACTGATAGTATCTCAAAATGCTAACAAATAAGCATAAAAACATATAAAACACATAAAATCCCACATAAAATGAGAAAATCAGCGATTGTGAGTTTGAAATCGAATGTAGATTGTCTAAAGCTGGATAGACGTCGACTACCCAAAGTGATTCGACTATTCACAAGGACTTTAGATGCACACTTTGACCTTCGGAATTATGCTCTCGCTTCGATTTGAGCGATCGGCACGCATCCTTCCAGTTACAGTGTGACCTCCAGTCGTTGGAGTCCGTCGAGACTTTGGTGAGAGTTTTGTAAAAACCAAATTAGAGAGTGGAACGAGTCATCAAGGTTCGGGTTTCACCCCTAACTTAGCGACCACATTCCTGTTTTGCGTGATGAAATCACGAGATTGACAAGGAGATATGCGTCGAAGTATGGATTTCACTCTTAATTCAACGCAATTTCTCTTGTTTTTATAGTAAAAATAGCAATTCGAACGAGTAACATGTTGAAAATTGGTTGAGTACCAAAGTCCTAAACGTAACACGATCGGACGGTCGCTCGATCGGATGGCAATCCGGCCGGGTGGCAATCCGTTTCAACGTTCAGATCTTTTGAATATTTTAAATAAAAGTTTAAGTGTGGAACCAAGTGTAACCCGATCGGATGGCCGGTCGATCGGATGTCAATCCGATCGGATGGCAATCCGATCGGACGACAATCCGTCCCAACGGTCAGATCGTCTTGTCACTTGATTTCGTTTGAAGTTTTGTAGTTTTTGAACGAGACGTTTTGATATCTTGCTTGAACAACACAACCCTTATCTCGGCCCTAGTGACCTGACCGAACAGGAATCACCCTCGTCCGACCGGTTCACGGTTCGAGTCGGTAGTTCATGTTCAAACCCGAAATCATTATCTCTCTTGGATAGAATTCAGATCTGGAACTAATGCATCACTAAGAATGAGTAGAAGATCAGAACAAGCTCCGATTCTATCGATTTTGAGTGCATCGAGTGTAAAAGAGTTGAAAGAAAGTTGGAAAACTTTCTCTCAATCCTTTTACCCGTGGATTCGTGTAGATCTAAGTGAAAACATTGATTAATGTTGTTGAAATCCTTCAGATCTAAGTTGTTCTTGGTGGAATGAAGCCAAACATTGAAGTTCATAAGAACTCCATAATAACATCATCCTAGAACACCTCAAATCCGGTGATTTCACTGTTAAAAGTTAAGATTCAAAAGATAGAAAGGTGTAGGAGTGCGTGTAGATCAAGAAAGTACAAGATTTAGGTTGAAAACTTATAAGAATCACGAGAAATCGAGAGAAAGAGTGGCTGGAGCGAGCTGAGTCGAGTTAGAGTTGTCACATCAAGTGATGTGACATATGAAGGGTATTTATAGGGTTTCCTAAAAAGGAAAGTGGGGAAAGTGGCTGGTCGATCGGGTGGCAACGCGATCGGGTGGCAACCCGATCGGATGGCAATCCGATCGGATGGACACTCGATCGGTTGGCCACTCGACCCACTTGTTCGGCGCGATGAGTTTTGTCGTTTCGATTCGAGTGTTGAGCGTTGCGATGCGATTCGAGTGAGCAATGCGATAGTATTATCCAAATAACATAACTACTATATCTAACATACAATTACTATAATTAACTTGCGCTTAGCGTTTTCGTTTCGATTGCGGTGCGATAGATTTGCGATTGCGATTAACACCTCAACATAAACATAACATGCATAAGTAACACAAAAACAGCACACACACGTAAAACAATATCCAGAACGCATAATTTGAATTGCGATAGCGATAGCGATAAGCGATAAATCGATTAAACATGCGATTAAACCTCGATTATTAATAGATACTCCACATAATACAACTAATACAAATAATTAAATAGGTTTGATTACAAGTCAAAGGAGTAAAAACAATAGTTGAGCAAGGAGTGGCAGATCGCAATTAGCAATCTTTTCTTCCTTTGACTTCAATCTTGACTTTGACTTTGACTTTCGAAACACGGGGTGTTAGAGCCTCCCCTACTTAAGGGAATTTCGTCCCGAAATTAGGCTTTAGCCGTAACAAACAACTGCGGGTACTTCGCCTTCATGTCGCTTTCGAGTTCCCAGGTGAACTCCGCGCCTCGTTTGCCTTCCCAGCGAACCTTCACAATGGGAATGCGTGAGCGTCTGAGTACCTTAGTTTCTCGTCTCACGATCTCGAACAATCTGTTTTCGCTCAGTGCCATGCCACGATGTTTCCGCCATCGGTTGGGGTGTGACATGGAGTGTATGTTCCACGCCCGCTCGAACTAAGGAAATATTTTAGAGGATATATGTATATGTGTATTTTGATATAGTTCATCGTACAAGGGCCTTAATTGTTAGTCTTGTATTCTCTATTGTAGGGGCCAGTTCATTGGAAACCACAAAAAAATGAGGAATCAAGGAATCATGTGTAAAACATGTAAAAAAACTTATAAAAAGTTATTTTTACATGTAAAAAAGTCATTTATACTTAATGTTATTCGGAGTTTTTACATATAAATGTATATAAAAGTTTTAATAAAAATATACAAAATATAAAAAGGTAAAAAACTGTTAAAAAAGTAAATTTTTCTGATAATTTTTTTTATTTCAACAACTTCTACATGTGTTTATATACAAACTCTCTAAAAAAATGTAATATTGTTTTTCTTGTTGTAACGCCCTGCTTCTTCATACTTTCCATAATTAGAAAGCTTTGTTCGTATTTATGTTTTTGGAAATCTTGTATTCTTGTAATCGTCTTTTCCGCCGTATCGTTGTAAAATCCGAGACTTGGATCATAAATAAAAAATTCGTATTTCTTACAATTCATGTTTTACATATTCATATTCATATTTATTCACACGTTTGAATTCATTATACATATGATAGATAACATATTCGTAATTCTTGCAAGATGTGCTAAACTTACAAACATTTGTCATACATGATCAATTCATGCGTATACAATACTTAATCTCGATCTTCATACTTAATCATACTTGTTTGTGTTCTTTTGTTATAAAAAAAACATGTTTACCTTCATATTATCTAAAAGAACATAATGTTTCTACCTTGAAACGTGATAAATACACACATTTGGGCTTGTAACATGTTAGGTTATACATTGAATATGCTAAATACTTAACATATAACACAAATGTGTAACATTATAATGTTTAAAAAAATAATAATAAAAGTATGGCATCCCAAATCAGCACCAATCAGCCCTATGTGGCTGGGTTTTGTGGGCTTGTTTCAAAGATTAACCCTTCTAAACACTCCCAAAGCCCAACCCAATGAAACCCTAATCCATCCCCTATATAACCCAAGCCTCCTCCAAGCATTTTTCACTTTATAAACACTCCCCATTCACTCTCAAACACTCCAAATCGCGGCTGAAATCAAGAGTTCGAGCAGATTCAGCACATCTTACAAAAGTGAGCATAACTCACTCATTTCTTAACTGTTTCACTTGATTCTTTTTCCTACTTACTTAAATTGACCTTAGGAACATTTCCACAGGTTTTCCATGGAAAACCAAGGTCTGGAATGTCACCAAAAAGGCTCCAAAGTTGACTGATTTTTCTGTTTTTGATTCATACTTTTTTAAACTTGATTAAACTTTAGTTATCTCATCTCAAACCTATGTCCTAATGCTTATAACCACATCTATGGTTAGTTAGGCTTAAAAACAAGGTTGATACATGTAAAATCAGAGGTGTAAACCTCACAAACTTTCTATTTTGTTTAGGGTTTTTACCCACAAGTAGTGTTCAGGCTTGAAGCTTGATGTTTGTGTGATTATAGGACAAGCTTTGGCTATCCTACTAAAAATCCACACATTATTTGATGATTTCTTAGATTAGTTATAATTATTTCCTTTCTTATTGTATGTTCATGACCCTCCTTGAATGTTCATAACATCAAGTGTAGTGGTGAACACCTAGAGGTACCTAAATGGAAGACTTGTTCTTCCTACTTCCTACATGACTTCTATGACACAAAAGAGGTTCCTAAATGGAGTATTCATCCTCCTACCTCATGCTTGAACTATTGGACTTATTGATATACAAAACCTATATAATACTTATATATATTATCCAAATATTCGAACCTTTGATGGTGAATTTGTGTTCATTCGTCAAAGTACTAGATTACATCATCTAAGACCTAATAACTTGTTGTGATTCTAATAGGTATTATACCAAGGAAAACATTTCAACCCTTGAGGGTTCATAGTGTCAAACAAGTATTATGTGTTAAAGATGATTTACTTTCTTATGTTTATGTTTATACGTTTTTAAATTCCGAATCTTTACTCCACCGTTATACTCCAATACTCATACACCTTGTTTCTTCATGTAGAAGGACTTGGTGTTCCAACCTCCCACAACAACAACTCTCTCGCGGATTTATCAAGTGGAAGCTTGCAAAACCGTGAATACACTTGACCCATTTACCTTTAAAAACACTTTGGATTGTAACATGTTATTATACAAACTTCACACTCACACACTTAAAACATACTTTATGATCTCAATCCGTTATACATGCTACTTGTTTACTTAGGTTCATGCTAGATTTTACATGCTTTATGTCATTAACTTTGCTAAGCCCCCAACTTAATATATATAGCGCTATAGGAGTAGCACACCACCTGTCGGGGTCTTGTTAAGTTTTTATTCTAAAATGGTCTCGTTACGTTTGTGGCGAGGGATGCTAAATACTAATGGACACTTGGGTTTGACATATTGTGATGCATGCTAGTTACCTTGTTTACAAATTGCCATGTGGATTCGAGAAAATGCTTTTATACTTATGCTATATTTATTCAAACCTTGTGTACTCGCCTTTGCTTTTGCATTGAACTTTATTTTAAACATATTATAGGTTGAGGATGATGATGCTATGAAACGAAGTAACGATGATGCCTGGATACACATTTAGACGTCTTAGGTTTAAAATGTTATATCAATTTTGTGTTGTTATGTTATGAACATGTTGTTATTTGAAATTTCTATGTAATGTTGACAATTTGATTTTTATGAAATGAAAATGCGTTGAATTAAATATTGTCACCAATAGTATTATGAAGTCTCTTGCAATCTATTTCGTCCCACTCCGATGATTCCACCATTGATTGGAGTGTGCACTTGTATACAAAAATGGGTTTTTCATGGCTTTTTACCCTGAACCAAACTACAGGGTTGCAACTTTTCTAGAAAGCATATTCCCCCAACCACATTGCAATAAAATGGAAATGCCTAAATCACCTTAAAGGCACTCTATCCCTTAAACGCAACAATCCACCATGGGTGCCCAAAAAGTTATTTAAAAAAACATAACAATGTTACCCGCTATGCTAAAGTTGCGATATATTCAAATTTCTATAAGTTTGGGACTGGGATCAAGGGTGACCAGGGATGAAAACTTGGTGGCACAGTACACACTTGATCCGATAAGCGACGTGTAGTAAGCACATTTATACTTAGTTTATTACGTTTTTCGTCCATGTGGTTTGTCAAAAATCACTATTTCAATCCATTAGTTTAAAAATTGCCAAAACAGTCCCTGTGGTTTCACTGTCGTAACTATTACAGTCCACTCTCACTAACGTCATTCAGTTGTTCTGTTAGTTTATTTGAAATGACCATAATGCCCCTTTTATTAAAATTAAAATAAACAAAGAGTTAGTTACGTTTTTCGTCCTTGTGGTTTGTTAAAAATAACCATTACAGTTCATTGTTTTAAAAAATGTCAAAACAATACCAATACTTTCACAACTTCCACATTCAATTCATCAAAAATGGGGGTTAACAACTTCATTTATATACTACCCTTTACTCTACCCTTCACTCTCTCTATTTCCTCAAATTCAGCTGGAAGATCACCTGCTCCAGCTCCACACCCTCTCTAATTCATCCATCTTCAACATCTCCCAACACCACACACGCAAACTTGAACGATGACCACCTCCACAACCCATTATGCCCACCACCGTCATCAAACTACCACCCACCTCCACCCCTACCCCCACACCTCATGGCCATTCTATTCAACCAAATCATCGGACAACTTCTTTTCTACCGATGAATTCTACCAATTCCGACCACTACACATGGCACCGCCTATACTTCATCTCCCTAAACTTTTTCAGGTATGCCTCAAGTTTTCCTAATGATATCGATTGTGATGGGGAAAATTAGGTGGTCGGATCTGAAGAAACGGGCAGAGTGAAAAGTAAAGTGAATGATACTAGTATTGTTTTGGCAATTTTTAGAACTAATGGACTTTAATGGTTATTTTAAACAAACCATAGGGACGAAAAACGTAACTGGCTCTTTATTTATTTTAATTTTAGTTTTAACAAAATGAGCATTATGGTCATATCAAATAAACTAACAAAATAACTGTATGACGTTAGTGTGAGTGGATTGTAATAGTTACGAAAGTGAAACCACAAGGACTGTTTTGACCATTTATAAACTAATGAACTGAAATAGTGATTTTTGACAAACCGTAAAGACGAAAAACGTAATTAACTCTTTTATACTTAAAAACTATATTTAGTTTTTGGCTTGTCTTTTTCAGATAACTATACTTTTTCATCGTACAAGTAGGTATTTAGAAAACGAATATCAACAACAGCGTTTGTAGTCCAACGGTTAGGATAATTGCCTTCCAAGCAATAGACCCGGGTTCGACTCCCGGCAAACGCACTCTAATTTTTCCCTTTTTTCTTAAATTACAACTTTAAAATCTTATCTTGAAGTCACAAAATCAAAACTTGAATCTTTTCGTTTGCCGCGATGTTGAATAAAGTTCAATCAATCAAAAGTGAAAACCATTCGAATTTGCTTTTTCATCGGTTGCTGCAACAGAACGAGAAGTATCTATCTGCTCTTCCATTCCTTCTTCGGCTACAATCGGAATCGATGTAAAAGGTTAGAAATACAAACAATACCACTTTTCTGCTTGCTACTCATGTAAAAGTAGTAGTTAACCAGTTATTTTCAACATTGAATCTATGTTTGATGCGGCCAAATTAGGTATTCCGATAGTAGAAACTCAGTTAGGGTTCTGCTATGTGAGTTTTGGTATATATGCATGCATCCTCTGGAACTGTTAGCTTCATAACAGGCTATCTGTTTGAAAAGTAAAAAGATAATGAGATTAAGTACAATCAGATAGAAATTTTGTTTTCACTAGCAAGCACAAAGGCATATTATGTGTTGCGGTGAATGTGAAATGTGAAAAAAAAGTGCGCCATGTAGGTAGTGGGGCTTTCACATTTCACACACATTAACATGTGTTGTTGTAATGTGAATTGTGAATTAGGGGCATTATTGTAAAGTCTGATAATTTAGGTTGAAGATGCATACGCTAGCGCCCTCTTTGCACTTTAGCTGTGGCGGTGTTGGGCGCCCCGGTTGCCTATGTGGTCTCCCGTTTGCACCCCCACACTTCTACCACAACACATACCTTATTATTACTATCACACAACATTTTCTTAGGTTTGTTTGCTTAATTTAAGATGATAAACTGATAATACTGCAATATTGTAAGATTCAGGGACAGAATCTTGTCAGATTACAAGTGAATGTTTCTATTAATGTTTTTAGCTGACTTGGGAGGAAAGTATATTCTAAATATGAAAAAGGACAAGTAAAGTGCTGATGACTTCATTTAGCTCATTTCGAGAATCAAAATCGGTTCCTCCTTTACCCAAAACAAGTGTATACTACTAGACCAAAGGCCGATATGACTTCTTAGGCAAAATTTTCAGAGTTAATAAGTTATTTTATTTCAAGTATTTACATAATATTAAGGGATCATATAACATTCTGCTTTCGTATAACCATTACTTTTGTTGTTTTGGGCATAATGTGGAGATTAACTGCTGCAGCCAACCAAAACAGTCACTCTTTGAAAGTTTATATATTTATTGTTTTATTGTAGTTTGTCTACTTTCAAAAAGGTTCTCTTGAGAAAGAATATATTTCAGTTTTATTAATGTATGCAATATATAAGTTACTGTTAGAAGCCTTTCATTGATTTTGAATGGCAAAAAAGCTTTATAGAAATTCAGATCACAGCTTGTCTGCTTTTAGATGATAACTTCTAAATAGAGCAAGAACAAATGACAATAATATTGTCTGATTCATAGTTATTAAGGCGCGCAACGCGCAAAAAAAAGCAAGGACATGAGAAAAAAAGTGCACAATGAAAAAAAATAAAAAATATCTTATGTATTAGAAATATAATACTAATCTTCATAAAATAAACAAAAGCCAAATGCCCAAAATAACATAAAATTAACATAGTTTCTTAGTACGGACAAAAAGTCAAAATAAGATGTGACAGTTTCTCAAAAAATGGGGCATTCCGAGAATTGAACTCGGGACCTCTCGCACCCTAAGCGAGAATCATACCACTAGACCAAATGCCCACTTGCTTTATGTGCCTGTTTTTATTTGTAATCACCATGATTGATATATGAGTTTACCATCATTACATTCTTCAAAGTATGTAAGATGAGTGAAGTCAAGGTGCTTTAATCTTTAGTTGTGGACTTTTATGCTAGATATTCAGGTGTAGAATCTCTGCTAAGTTTGCTTGTTACCATCCATCATGCCCATATCATTTCGACCCGAACCATTTCAACTCGCACGTTTTGACCCAAACCATTTAGACCCGCACCATTCCGACCCGAACCGTGTCGACCCGCACCCTGCCAACCTGTACGTGTCCACCCTCAACGTTCCTACCTGAACCGTTTTGACCTGCATCGTTTCGATCCGAACCGACACCGTTTTGACCCGTACCATTTTGATCCGAACCGGCACCATTTTGACTTGTACCATTTCGATCTGAACCTAGGGTGGTAGGTTCCGATTCATTTGGCAACCAAAAACATCAAAAATGGAATTGAGATTCCAATTCCAACAATTTCCAATTCTTATTGGAATGTTTAAATTCTAATTCCTCCAAATTCAAATTCCTATACAAATTCCAATTTCCAAATCTAAAACATTTCGTGAACCAAACGCACCTTTAAAGTTAAATGAACTTAGAGCTCCTTAACACTAATGAGGGGGGAATGATGTCTGTGTGTGGCTTATAATCAAAAACTCATGCACAGATGCATTCAATAAGCAATAGCATTTTAATGTCTTCCGCTAAGTAGTTAATGCGGTAAAATATCGGATATCGGTCAAGGACTGATATTTTAGATATCGGTTATCGCGGTAGGATATCGGTGGGATATCGGTAATTTTAATATCATGCTAAATTTATATATATAGCAATTTAACACTAACAATTCAGTATTCTCTCCTACCATTAACAAATTAACCTTTTGCAACTTGCAAAACATTAATAATTGTTGTAAGTAGGAACTTACTAAGACTTAAAACACTAACATTTAACAATAACAACTAATAATTAAGACTTAAAACACTAATAGCAACAATAAGAAAAAAGACAGATAGTAGAACTAAGAAGAAAGGTACTGATATCGGGAAAAATGGTGATATATTGGTCAAATCTCGGTCCAATATCGGTCAAATATCGCTGATATTATTGGTACCGATACTGACTGATATTTTGTACCGATATCTCAACAGGGGACCGATAACCGATATATCACTGATATATTGGTTGATATATCGGGATATTAACTACATTGGTCTTCCGGTTTTGATCTGTTTTCTAGGTTTGGTAACTGTTTTAGCTTGAGTCTTGATGTGTTGGTTATGTTTACTTATTCTAGTATTGCTGTTGCCAACTTGGTGCCTAAGATTAATGGCAAAAAATAATGACCTTACATTGCCTAATCTAGTTACATATGGTTGTCATGAGGTGATTTTTTGAGAGAATGATCCAGAGTCACATGTATGTAGCATATGGGATCACTTTAATAGGTAGTTCTGTTTTCAAAAGTCATGATCTGATGTCAGCAAACTACAAAAAAACAACAACAGTGGCACTATAAGATACATGTGAAATGAATGGAATGTTTAAAAAAGGGGGCATTCCGAGAATCGAACTCGGGACCTCTCGCACCCAAAGCGAGAATCATACCACTAGACCAAATGCCCTCTTGTTAACTACTCTCATATCTTTATTTTTATATTTGCTTTTTAGACATGAGCTATTATTGCTGTTGTTTTACATTGTTGGAGTTGTAAATATCTGTTTATTTGGATATTCTGATAACTGTGATGCTGATATGTGTGTTTATACAAGGATCTAAAGAAGCAAAATTTTAAGATGTGTGTATTTATGAATGTATATGTACATACATGTATAGTAGTTTAAATAGTCAGCAATAATCATATCATCTTCTGTTTTTTATTTGTTTAGCAGGTTTGGTGATAGAAGTACCATACGTTTTGGTTTATGATTGCATATTCTGGTAATTCGCTTAACTCGGTGCCTAAGAATTTTGGGAGAGAATAGCAAATTTACATTTGCATAATCAGGTAATGTAGCTGTTCATATTTGTCATGATTAATGCGTATTGGTCAACAATGTACATAGTTGAATTTGTAAACATTATCTTTTCATATATACAACTATACAAGCACATGTTTGCTAATGTTTTAGTAGGCAGATCTGTTTTTAAAGTCTTGAGTTGACTTTAGCACATAAATTATAGAATTAAACTAAACAGTGGTACTTAAATTATTAATTATAAAACGTGTAAGTTTTATAAAAAAGGGGCATTCCGAGAATCGAACTCGGGACCTCTCGCACCCAAAGCGAGAATCATACCACTAGACCAAATGCCCACTTGCTATATATGCCTGTTTTTTAATTTATAATCACCTTGAAATATGAGTGTACTGAAATTAATACATTCAGAGTATGTAAAATGATTGAATTTGAGGTGGTTTAATTTTAGTTCTAGACTTTTATGTTATAAACTCGGGTGTAGAATTCCTTGCTAAGTTAGCTAATTTGAAATTTTCTAATAGTGAAATAACAAACCTGAAAATTATGCTAGTGTGCTTAAGTCATCAGAGGTGTTTGGTTAACAAATAAGATCTGTATGCTTAAACGATACACATACATACTTCATCAGAGACAAAACTTAAAAACTACTTCTGCAGCATCGTTTAATCACTTGAAGTGTAGGAAGACGGAAGACCATAAAAACGTCACTACAAGCCTTGGTACAATTAATGGGAAGATCCTTAATATACCAAATTTTCTTATCCGATTATGGTGACACCCTTCATAAATAACCAGAAGAGTATATTAACATATTCTCACAAACCACCATGACAAAAGTGCCTAGCATAACCCTTAATTGTGTTGATTATGTCGTAAAAAAGTTAATCACCTGTGGTAGTTTCAAGACCCCTTTTTGATGTGCAAATGGCAGCTTATCTCTTCTAACCTAAGCCAAAACTCCGTATATGCTTAAGTGAACGTCTTTGTGACTATAGGACATGTTTAGCATAGAACAATACTGACATTAAAGACATTTTGAATCAGAATACTTGAATTTAATCAACTTAAGCTATTGGCTTCATGATTTGTGAGATTGTGGCTCATACATCGAAGTGTGTGCGTTATTATTTAGACTATGTGTTGTGGTGAATGTGAAATGTGAAAAAAGTGCGCCATGTAGGCAGTGGGGCTTTCACATTTCACACACATCAACATGTGTTCTGGTAATTTGAATTGTGAACCAGATGCATTATTGTAAGATCTGGCAATTTAGGTTGAAGATGCATACGCTAGAACCCTCCTCACGCACTAGCCGTGGCGTTGTTTCGCACCTCGGTTGCCTATGTGGCTTCTTCTTTGCACCCCACACGTCTACCACAACACATAGTTTTATTATTACTATAACACAACATATCTCTTACTCTTAGGTTTGTTTGTATAACTTAAGATGATAAACTGATAATGCTGCAATATGGTAAGATTCTGCGACAGAATCTTATCAGATTACAAGTAAATGTTGCTACTAATGTTTTAGCTGACTTGGGAGGAAAGTATATTCTAAATATGTAAAAGGACAAAGTAACTGTTGACAGCTAGGGATGAGCAAATGGTATTGGGTACCGGTACCGAATTTACCGAACCGGGTAGGCGGGTACATTTTCTTTACCGATTCGGTACCGTACCGGGTCGGTACCGGAACCGGTACCCACTTTTGGGAATTTTCGGTACCGGTACCCACTTTTGGGAATTTTCGGTACCGGTTGGTACCGAGCTCACCCCTATTGATAACTTCATTTAACTTAGAATGCAGTGGCTTGAGGTGGGGTATTTCGAGAATCGGAATCGCTTCCTCTTTCACCCAAAACGAGAATCATACTACTAGACCAAATGTCCATATGACTTCTTGGGCAAATCTTCAAAGTTGATAATAAATTATCATAGTTCAAATTATTTACACAGTTTCAAGTGATCATATAACGTTTCACTTTCCTGTAATCATTAGTTTTGCTGTTTTAGGCATAATGTGGAGATTAAATGCTGCAGCCAACCATAACAGTCACCCTCTAAAGTTTTATATCTTTATTGTCATTGTAGTCTGTCTACTTCCAAAAACGTTCTCATGAGAATTGAGAAGGAATCTTTAGTTATGTTTGCAATATGCAAGTTATTGTTAGAAGCTTTCTGTTGATTTTGAATGGCAAAAAAGCTTCGTTGAAATTCAGATCACAGCTTGTCTGCTTTAAGATGATAATTTCTAAATAAAGTAGGAACATGTGATAAGTATATTAAATATATGATTACTAAAGTGATGAAAAGAATATGATCGGGACTCAAAAATAATTAAAAGTATATTTCTTAGTAAAAATAATTTACTTAGCATGGGCAAAAGGTTAAATAAGATGTGATAGTTTCTTAAAAAAATGGGGCATTCCGAGAATTGAACTCGGGACCTCTCGCACCCTAAGCGAGAATCATACCACTAGACCAAATGCCCACTTGTTTATATCATCATTCTTTACTGTATTTATGTCCTTGATGAGAAATAACTGCTACCACCACAAAGATGTTAATCTGAAATGGTAAGAAATCTTATAATGCCTTATAATATGTTTTAAATATAACTACTGTCAGAAAATGTGTTGACTGTGGTCCACTTCATGTTGTATAGAAGTTAATAGCCATTATTGATTAGTTTTGAACTAGGCTTGTTGCAAGGATTCAGTGATACTCAGGACCAAGATGTTATAAATAATTCTATCATGTCCTTAATCAGATCATTTATATTATGCAACTGATTACATATTTTAAGTGTTTTGTAAGGTAAAGAATATCTAGAGTTTGTTGGCTTCTCTTTCATACTTGAATAAGACACTATCACACTAAAGCAATAACATAGGATTATTCACAGAATATTTGTCGAATCACTGATATATAATCCAAATAAGCGTGAGGGGGCTCAAGGTTTTTGTTATATGCTACATATCATCTGTGTTTGATGAATCAGCCATTATAGCAGCTGTCAATTTATCTTTTTCGAATCTCTTAAATTCTAAATGCAGTCCCTTTTCTTGTTAAATGACTAGGAATCTTTTCAGTATCATACACACACATACATATACTTATACACACAAATAACTAAAAAAATAACACAGGCTTGATTTATGATTGCTTATTTCAGTATATAATGGTATTTTCACCAACTTGAATTTGGTGCTTAAATAAAATCTTTCATAATAATGAGTTATATTTCTTGTCAAAAAATCTTGTTAGATCAATTGTCATATGTTTTAGCATCTAATATCATTTTAACAGGAAAATTTGTTCCCAGTTGTCAAGTTGATCTTTGTTTATTTTTTTTAATATAGTAGAATATGAGCCTAAATGAAAATTGTCATAGAAAAACAAATATAAAAATGAGTTGATTATTTTGAAACGGGGCATTCCGAGAATCGAACTCGGGACCTCTCGCACCCAAAGCGAGAATCATACCACTAGACCAAATGCCCATTTGCTTTATATGTATGATTTTATTCTTTAAAAGTGTTATTGAAAACTGAATTCACTGGTGTTGCATTGTTTATATGTTATCTTTCATTAAATGCAGAATTGTTTGAAGTATGTAGAACCACGTTGTGCATACATCTACAATTTTTCAATATATGTTTTATATTCTTGTTTAGAATCAGTGCATTTAACTGTCAGTAGTTTGAGGTTACAATCTCTGAAACAAGAAGGTTTTGGTGCTTTTTGTCTTTAATTTGCTATCTGACCACTGCAAAGTGATATACTGCATATTATAGTTGCAAACTAAGATCATTGTATTGCTACCAACTTTAAGTGCATTTTTTCACTTGTTGCAAACCAACATACATGCAGATGTATTGCTTTTGACTTAGACATATGGAGCCTTGATGAAAACAGAAAACCATTGTATTGTTGTTACAATAACATCTAGCAATGATTGAAAGCTCATATCTCATTGATGGTAGATTATAGATTCAGATCTGTATTCTCGCTTTTGACTTTAAGCCAACTTCACCCGGTATTAAGTATGACACTTGTTAGAGAAATGAAGATGCACCTTTTTACCAAGTTGGTGCCTAAATATAGACTGCTGTACCCCTGAGTCAAATTTATTGACAAAAAATAAGCATATTGTTTGGCATATCCTATCATTGTAGTAGGTAGATCTGTATTAAAAGTCTTCAGTTGACTTTAGTTTTTAATATTTATTAGGATACCGCTTTTCAATAAAACAGTAGCAATTATAAGTTCATATAAAATGAGTTGATTTTGTGAAAAAGGGGCATTCCGAGAATCGAACTCGGGACCTCTCGCACCCAAAGCGAGAATCATACCACTAGACCAAATGCCCTGCTGTTATCTATCCTCATATATTTATCTTATATGTGCTTTTTAGACATGAACTATTTCTGGTGTTGTACACTTTTTACGTTTTTGGGTATTGTATGCTAGTAGGAGGATTAACACAAGGACTTGGAATTCTTTTATTTCTTTCTATGTTTATATTATTGCTACTCGACATCAAATGCATTTTTGTAGTTGAAAACAAAAATATTGTTTAATGGTTTGTTTTTGTTCCAAGTAATACGGGGCCTGTTGTGACGTGTAACGTCTAGTTCTAATCAAAACCTCACAACTTGGTGATATTGTTCATACTTTTATTTATGATAATTTGTGACTTGTGATCCAAATATTGGGCATTATAAAAAAGATCTATACTCTCTCTTTTAATCCTTCTTGCAAGTATTGCATTGACAAGCTGGCTTATGATTACTGAATTCGGTAATGCTGTTAAAACTTGGTGCCCAAGAATATGGACAAAGAATAGTAAGTTTAAGTCTGCCTGATTCGGATATGAAGTTACATATGCTTGTCATGAAGTTGCATCTTCTCACAGTTCATTGTTATTACTGAAGTTATATATCCATGAGCTGAATTTATTGATAGAATTTATTCTGATATACAAGCACTTGTTTGTGGCATATGGTATCACTTTATGTGTTTGGTTATTTGCAGGTGTCATGAAATGACTTTAGTTGATATAAGTAGTAAAGTTCCATAGATAGTAGCAGTAAAAATGTTTATATAAAATGAGGATATTTTACAAATATAACGTGGCATTCCCTCAGGTGTAGAATCTATGCTAATTTTTCTTGTGTGAATTTTGAAGTTTTTCATTGCTCATAAGGAGACATGAGACATATCTGTATCTTATAGTGAATTCAGGACAGATGTTTGACTGTTCTGCAGATTATGATAGTGGTGCCTAAATCACCAAGGCTGTTTGGTTATTAGTTTATTACATACTCCATTAGAGACAAAAACTTATTATAAGTGTGAAGAGTCATCCATAAACTCCTTCTGGCAGCATAGTTTAATTAACTGAATACTCGGAACACAAACTTGAAATCATTCGGAAGATCCTTAATCCACCAAATTATCTTTTATCATATTTGGGTGACTGTGCTCAAGCTCTACTCATGATAAACAGGAAAATCGATTATCATTATGCTATAAGGGCCATCACCCTTAATAATAATGATTTTCTTTAAATAGTTAATAACTTGACTCAGTTCTAAGCCCCAAACCTGCTTTTCGGTCAGCTTATCTGTTCTAACCTAAGAGAAAACTTCTAAATGCATAAGCAAACAATCTCGGGACTATCAGGACATGTGTAGCATAGAACAATATCAACAGTCATAGACACATTGAATCGAGATACTTAAATTTAAATAAACTTAGAGCTCCTTAACACTAACAAGGGAATGTTGTTTGTGTGTGACTTATAATAAAAAAAATCATGCACAGATGCACTCAACAAGCATTTTACTGTCTTCCGGTTTTGATCTGTTCTCTAGGTTTGGTAACTATTTTAGCTTGAGTCTTGATGTGTTGGTTTTGTTAGGGGTATCGGATCAGAGTAGGCTCGAGCGGAAGCGGAACAAACACACACACACACTAGCAGAAAATAAAGAACACGAGAATTTACGTGGTTCGGCCAAGGTGACCTACGTCCACGGGTTGCAACTAGGGTTTTTTCTTTTATTAGATGCTCACAACTGTTTTCAGAATGATACAGTACATCATAGGTATTTATAGAACAAGATTAGGGTTTCCTACTTGGTCAACAAGTTAACTAAGTGGGCCTAATAACTAGGGCCGGCTAACCCTAACTAGGGCCGGCTACCCTAAAGCCTACGAACCCAACAATCTCCCACTCGGAGGCTTTGCATAGTCCACAAAGTGCATCCAAGAAACCCATCACCAGTAACTTCAGTAATCTTTACGTTCAAGTCTTCCCAGCCTCCAGTTCCAAGAACAAGCTAAGACTTCAGTCACATCCAAGCCACCTAGTTGCAACCACACCTCTCATCAAGTAACTGAGAGACCAGTTGAAGCTCCCACAAGCTCCAACGCAACAGTCTTATCAGACCCATTCTCTATCTCAACCGGCTTGCACGATCCACCAGCTCCAGAGATACATCGAGAATTAATACCACTCTCCACATTTTGCAAACTATTTCCAGGAGAGCTTTTTTCTTCAGTCGGAACCTTCGTCTTCAAAACCCAACGGTTCTTTGTGATTGTACCCGGAACACGACCCATGCTCCCACTATCACCAAATCCCCTGACTGGCTTAAACTTAGACCCCCGACCACATTCAACTGACATCCCCAAAGCACCAGGATTCAAGTTCGCAAATTGAACCCTCTTCCGCTTACTAGATTCAGTGAACCAGACTTTATGTTGTACAGGGACGGCTACTCCCTCAGCAGGTATCTCAACTAGATACAACGATCCTCGTCTCCTTCCACAGGCAACAACAAGATTTCCATCAATGACCTTCCACTTCCCACCACCAAACTTAACATCTAGTCCCTGTTTATCCAGTTGACTAACAGAAATAAGTTTCTTCGTTAAACCTGGAATTACCCTGACGTTCTTTAAGTTCCATGCAGTGCCTAGTGGAGTCTTCAGATTGACATCTCCCATACCCGTAACATTAAGAACATGACCGTTAGCTAATCGTACCTTTCCAAAGTCTCCTTTTTTCATATTCACCATCGTCTCCCCGCTGTGCATGGCGTGAAACGAAGAACCAGAATCCATAGCCCAAGAATCTATAGACTCTTCACAGCAAACTAGTACGTCACCGTCAGATTCATCTGACACAACACTGTTTACATGCTGCTTACCACCCTCTTTCTTAGGATCAGGACACTCGTTTTTAACATGCCCCTTTTCACCACAGTTCCAGCACCTCACATTCTTCCCAGCTTTAGACAAGCTTTTCCCACGACTCCCACTGCTTCTGTTATTACCTCTTCCCCTGCTAACACTGAACATACCAGAAGTAGATCCTCCACTAGTGTTCCTCCGGCGAACGTCTTCACCCAAAACACTATCCCGGACCCGATCAAACTTCAAATTTCCAGTTCCAGCAGTTTCAGTGACCGTTGTCACAAATCCTGACCAACTATCAGGTAAGGAAGATAACAAAACCACAGCCTGAGTGTCATCATCCAACTTCATGCCCACAGTTGCTAACCTGGACAAAATTGAATTGACCTCGTTAATGTGATCAGCAACTGAACTGCCTTCGTTCATTCTCATATTAAACAGTTCCCTCATCAAGAACACCCTATTACCGGCAGACGGCTTCTCATACATATTTGACAGAGCTTCTAACATATCACGAGCAGTTGTTTCTTTCATGATATTAAATGCAACGCTCCTCGTCAAAGCCAATGTAATTTTACCTCTTGCCTTTTTGTCCTTTGAGTTCCAAATTGCCTCGGCAGCTTTATCCATTCCAGCAGGTTTTTCTTCCAGTACCACATCCAAATCGCATTCACCAAGCAACGCCTCTATTTGCATTCTCCACCAAGCAAAATCAGTACCGTTGAACTTCTCGATTCGGAACTTCCCGTCTTCGGCCATAGCAAACGAGAAAAACCAGAAAAAACCACAAGGAACCAAGCAACCGAAACCCGAGCAACTTTCAATAAACCAGAAACCCGAAGTACCCGAACCAGCGACTTCTCCTGCAAACCCGAGCGTAAAATCAGCGAATAACCAAGGTTCAAGAACCGAAACCCTAATCGCCAAACACCCCAAAACCACCAGATCTGCAACAGCAAACCCTACGACGCAAACCCTAGACCTTACGAGCCGTAACCAGAGAATAGGTACGGGCCGTAAACAGGTCAGCGGCGACGGCAGCAACAGCAGATCAAGATCTCTCGTCCAGCTCTCTTTCTCTCTCCTGCGATAACCGTGTGAACCGTGTATTTAACTGAACCTTTGGCTCTGATACCACTTGTTAGGGGTATCGGATCAGAGTAGGCTCGAGCGGAAGCGGAACAAACACACACACACACTAGCAGAAAATAAAGAACACGAGAATTTACGTGGTTCGGCCAAGGTGACCTACGTCCACGGGTTGCAACTAGGGTTTTTCTTTTATTAGATGCTCACAACTGTTTTCAGAATGATACAGACTACAATTACATCATAGGTATTTATAGAACAAGATTAGGGTTTCCTACTTGGTCAACAAGTTAACTAAGTGGGCCTAATAACTAGGGCCGGCTAACCCTAACTAGGGCTGGCTACCCTAAAGCCTACGAACCCAACAGGTTTATGTTCGTTTATTCTAGTATTGCTGTTGCCGACTTTTTACCAACTTGGTGCCTAAGACTCTTAGCAAAAAATAATGACCTTACATTTGCCTAATCTGGTAATGAAGTTACAAATGCACGTCATGAGTTGAATTTTTTGATAAGTTGATGTCAGTAAATTACAAAAATAAAAAATAAAAAATAGTGGCACTTCTAGATGCATGTGAAATGAGTGGAATTTAAAAAAAAAGGGGCATTCCGAGAATCGAACTCGGGACCTCTCGCACCCAAAGCGAGAATCATACCACTAGACCAAATGCCCTCTTGTAAACTACCCTCATATCTTTATTTTTATATTCGCTTTTTAGACATGAACTATTGCTGGTGTTTTACATTGTGGAGTTGAAAGTCAATGGTTAGTTGGGTATTCTGATAACCATGATGCTGATATGTGTGTTCATATGAGGATTTAAAGAAGCAAACTTCTAAAGGATTGAATATATTTAAGATGTGTGTATTTATGAACATATATGTACATACATGTGTAGTAGTTAAAATGGTCAGCAAGACTCATATAATCTTTCATTTTTGGTTTGTTTATCAGGTTTGGTGATAGAAGTACCCTACGTGTTAGTTTATGATTGCTTATTCTGGTAATTCGCGTAATTCGGTGCCTAAAATTTTTGTGAGAGATTAGCAAATTTACATCTGCATATTATGTAGCTGTTCATATTTGTCATGAAGTTGCATCTTGTCATGATTTATGTATAATAGTCAATGTACATAGTTGAATTTGTAAACATTATCTTTTTATATATGCAAGCACATCTTAATTGAATATAATATCATTTTAGTAGGTAGATCTGTTTTTAAAGTCTTGAGTTGACTTTAGCTCATAGATTATAAAATTAAACAGAACAGTGATACTTAAAAAATAATAATTAAATGGCTATTTAGAAAAAAAGGGGGCATTCTGAGAATCGAACTCGGGACCTCTCGCACCCAAAGCGAGAATCATACCACTAGACCAAATGCCCACTTGCTATATATGCCTGTTTTTGTTTGTAATTACAATGCTTAAGATATGAGTTTACTGACATTGCATACTCCAAAAAATGTAAGTTGAGTGAATTTGAGGTTCTTTTTTCCTTTAGTTTTAGACTTTTATGCTATATACTCAGGTATAGAATCACTACTTTAAAACTCTTTTAATGCATAAATGACAAGCCTCTGGACTACGAGGACATATGTAGCATAGAACAATAACAAAGGGGAATGTTCTTTGTGTGTTTAACTTATAATCCAGAAATCATGCACAAATGCACTCAACAGCCATCTTACTGTCTTCCAGTTTTGATCTGTTCTGCAGGTTTTGTTAACTATTTCCGCTTGACATGTTCGTTTATGTTTGCTTATTCTTGTAACGCAGCTGCCAACTTTTCACCAGCTTTTGCCTAATCCAGTAGTGAAGTTGCATATGCTTGTTAATAGATTAGATCGATTTTGTATTTTAGAATAGATCTATATCTTGTATTATTAGAGATAAATCTGTATTTATTTTGTGGTTATCTTCTCCTAAAATAGTGGAGAGCCATTTGTATTTATAGGGATGTTGAATCAATGAGAAGGATATCGAATTATTCAAACCTTCATGATATCAGAGCCTAATCCGATCCTCTGACTAATATTCTTTCTATGTTTCTTCTCAAACCCGATTCTCCTCTTCATCCCTATGGCTTCACATCTGCACCCCGCAGTCACAGTTTCTAATATCCGTACCCTCATTCCGATCACCCTTGACATCGAAACCGGTCATTACACCACATGGTCGGAACTTTTCAAAATCCAGTGCAAATCCTTTCAAGTCTATGATCACCTACAACCTCTTGTTTCTCCTGCTACCTCTTCATCGAACAAAGACAGAAAAAGAACAAGCACCGGTCGAGAGTTGGGAACGATTGGGTTCGATCGTTCTTCAATGGATTTACGGTACAATCTCATCCGATCTCCTTCACACCATTCTGAAGCTCAACACCACAACCTATGACGCCTGGACCACACTATCCAACTTATTTCAAGACAACAAGGCTTCTAGAACAATCGACCTACACAACCGATTTGCCAGCACTCCCCTTGATCAGTTTCCATCCATGTCCTACTGTCAAGCCATGAAAGTCCTCTACGATCAGCTCACAAATATTGGTTCCCCGATCATCGATGAACAATTAGTATTACAAATCCTCACTGGACTCACTGAACAGTACGAGAGTGTAGCTCTCATTCTTCAACAAACCAAACCCTTGCCCAACTTCTATGAAACCCGATCTCAACTGTGTATGGCAGAGACCAGAAAAATTAATCAAGCCAAACAAGCTGGCTCACATCGCCGGCACTGCCCTAACCGCCACAATCGATCGCATCTCTTCTTTCACATCTCAAGACACTCGTCAAGCTGATAATCGGACTGATTCCGAACGCGACCGTGGTAGAGGTTGCGGAAGGGGCAGAGGATCTGCTTCTCGTGGACGTGGCGGCTGGAATTCATTAGGTCACAATGTTTCTTCACAACAGCAGCTCACATGGCCTTTTCTCTTCTCACCTTGGGCTGGTCAACAATAGGCTTGGGCCAGTCAACAACAACCTTGGGCCCAATGGATGGTACCCCCATTTCCCTACCCAATTGTTCCAAAACCAAACAGTGCTGGGCCCGGCGTTTTGGGCCCTCAGCCAGCTCAGAATTATGCTGCCAGTCAGGCCTCATCCACTGCAGATGGCTACACTCCAACGGATCTGACCCAGGCTCTATATCACATGGCTCTTAATCCGCCCGATAAAAATGGACAATGGACACACAGGTGCGTCTGATCACATGACTTCTACTTCTAATAGTTTCTCGTCTTTATTTAAAAATTGCATGTCTCGTACTATTGTAGTCGGTAATGGCAAAACCATACCCGTTCTTGGACAAGGTAACCAAATCTTACCACCACCCCTCCCACCTTTCAAATTAACTAATGTCTTTTATGCACCATCTTTAATCAAAAACTTGTTTTCCGTCCGTTATTTCACTAAAGATAATCATGTTTCTGTGGAATTTGGCCCCTTTGGTTTTATTGTGAAGGATCTCAAGACCCGGACTTCTATCCTACGATGCAATAGTTCCGGTGACATCTACACATTGGATCCCACACAAGTGTCCAAGTTCACCTTACAATCTACTTTCACTGCTGTGACTCAAGACCTTTGGCATCAACGCCTTGGCCACCCTGGCTCAAATTTATTGCATTCACTTAAAAATTCTAGTTTTATTGATTGTAATAACTTAAAACCTAAATTATGTCAATCTTGTGGTTTTGGTAAACAAGTTCGACTTCCGTTTATGGATTCTTTTAATTCTACTTCTTTACCTTTTGATATTGTACATAGTGACTTATGGACTTCCTCGATTCTTAGTAGTGGTGGTCACCGTTATTACATTTTATTCCTTGATGATTTTACTAACTTCTAATGGACATTTCTCATTAGTAAAAAATCACAAGTCTTCTCAATCTTTCACACCTTTTCTACTTACATTACAACCCAATTTGAGCGTAAAATCAAACAATTTCAATGCGATAATGGCAAGGAATAAGCAAATGCTCAATTTAAACAATTTTGTGATACACATGGCATGAAATTCCGATTTTCTTGCCCACATACATCGTCTCAAAACGGTAAAGCCGAGCGGAAAATTCAAACAATTAATAACATTATTAGAACTCTCCTTGCTCAATCCTCTATGCCCAACACCTATTGGCATCATGCTCTAGAGGTGGCTACTTATCTTCTTAATATTCTTCCTAGTATTCTTCTCAACTACAAGTCCCCTACTCAACTTCTCTACCTTACTCATCCCTCCTATACTCATCTTCGTGTTTTTGGTTGTTTGTTATCCTTTAATTCCTCACACCACCATCAATAAACTTGAACATAGGTCCATGCCTTGTGTTTTTCTCGTATATCCCCATAATCATCGGGGTTATAAATGTCTTGACCTTGCTACCAACAAAATTATCATAAATCGTCATGTTATCTTTGATGAAACGACCTTTCCTTTTTCCACTTCTTCACAAAAGTCCCTTCCATCATATGACTTTCTTTCCACTCATGCTCATCCTTTCTTTTGGACACACATTACCACCTCGGCCTCACCTAATTCGGCCCAAACTACATCACCAGCCTCACCTACTTCTACTAGACCATCCCCTCACATTGGCCCAACCACTTATACCCACTCACCACCGACCCACCAACATCCACCAGAGACATCTGACACCCGACCAGGTAACCCTCCCCCTAAACTGCCCATTAACCAAACTTATACTCGTCGGCCCAAATCACACACCAACCCGATACAACCACCACCCATCCTCCCATTGTAACGAACCAACCTCCACCCGGTCATACCATACGCCCTCGCTCTATGGAAGATATCTCTAAACCAAAGCAACCATTCAATCTTAACGCCTCTCTTGTTACTCCCTTGCCTAAAACCCCCACTGAAGCCTTGTCTAAACCGGATTGGTACAATGCCATAACTACTGAGTTCAATGCTCTTATTAAAAATAAGACATGGGAATTAGTCCCTCGCACATCAGATATGAATGTGATCCGTAGTATGTGGTTGTTTCGGCATAAATATCGCTCTGATGGCACGCTGGAGCGATATAAAGCTCGGTTGGTCTGTGATGGTAGTACACAACATGTGGGTATTGATTGTGGGGAGACATTTAGTCAAGTTGTTAAGCCGACCACTATTCGGACTGTCTTGACTCTTGCTTTATCTCAGTCATGGCCTATACATCAGCTGGATGTTACTAATGCCTTCTTACATGGAAATATTAGTGAAACAGTTTACATGTATCAACCCATGGGATTTCGTCATCGACAATACCCTGATCATGTGTGTTTATTAAAGAAATCATTATATGGGTTAAAACAGGCATCGCGAGCATGGTACCAGCGGTTCGCTGATTTTGTATTGTCCATTGGGTTTCAGCAAAGTAAATGTGATAACTCGTTGTTTATATATCATCATGGTTCTGACATGGCTTATTTACTTATTTATGTTGATGATATTATCCTTACAACGTCTCATGATGCACTGATACGTGGTCGAAAACCGATGTTCGTATTTGTTTAAACTTGTGTTTTTACATGGTTTTTAATTCCGAATTGCCTACTTTTGATTAAAATTGTGTTTTGCAGGTTTAATGAAGTTTAAGGAGCTATTTGGGAGCTTTACGGACCACCGGGATGAAAAACGGACCACCGGGACGCGAAAAGGGTCAACCGGGACCAAGAGATGTGAAAAATGGAGATCAAGGTTTGGGGGCATCGTCGCCGACATCGTGGAAGGCCGTCGGCGACGCCATCTAATGAGTCCGTCGGGTGAAACGTGCCATAAACAGGCAAATAGGCCGTCGCCTGATTTTTGGAATTTGACAGCCCGTCGCCGACGCCCCCTATTTTCTGTCGACGCGAAAATCGTGAAATTGGGTTGTTGGACGAGTTTAAACATGTCTTTCACTCATGAAAAGGGAGTTACACCCCAATTGAGTTTGAATATCATTCTTGGGAGCCAAAACCTTCAGCAATTCATCCATTAATCGATCCATTAAATCCATCTGTCATCTGATTCCATCATTCATCTTCTTCATAACCTAATTCATCCATTTTATCCATCCATTCATCACCATCAATTCACATAAATCCTAACCATCATATCCATCCTTCTCCAAGATTCAAGATGCTCAATCTCAAGTTTCTTTCATCCGGTGCTCGTATCCTTTCGACTATGAGCGGCTAATTCGCGGAGGTTTCACCCCGGTGTAGACATTTGTAAGGATTTCCAGGGTTTGCTATTTCTTTAAACATTCGGTTTGTGACTAATTGAATTGCATTTGAATCATTAGATAATTGTCTTACGTTTGTATTGTATTTGCGAATTGTCGAATGAACTATTAAATTTGACTTTGTGAATTGAATATGCGTATTTATGCCTTGTCTTTTGATAGGATTTACTTGTCCAAAGTAACGAAGTGCATCGTGGTCCGTTGTCTATAACGTCGATAGCGATTGGCACCTAAGCATTGTCATTCTAAAACCGTTAATGAACTAATTTGATTAAACCAAGTTAAAACGTGTAGTAACCCTAGGTCTTGCATTTGTTGAACCGGGTGTGAACCTTGTTTACTTAGATTGTTTAAAATCATCAATTACAATTTCGTGCATGTGTTTAAGTTCTTGTTAGTTAATAATCAAAAACCAAATTTTCGGTTCATTCCGACCCATTTTCCAACAAACAAAATTCATATAAATTATAGCAAAGCTTCATAAGTTTTGACAACCTTTAAGAATCAATCAAGTCCATTCGCAAACCACAAACTCTTCGTGGTTCGACCCCTTACTACCTAACATATTGTTAAGGGTAATTTGGGATTATAAATATTATCTTTGATCGGAGCGCGACATTCCGATCAAATTTTGGCGTCGTTGCCGAGGAGTTCGTGCGCTTTGTGTTTAGATTTTGTTTGAATTACGTGATTAACTGTTTAAGGTGTTATTTCTTTTTGTTACTTTCTCTTTTTCCTTGTTATGCGGGGTGTGTTATTTGTGCAGGTCACATGTAGTGTATGCATACAAGGAATTCCGGGTGAATATCACCGTTAGTCTACGAATCGGAAATCGAGCGAGTAGCAAGAAGAAACTTAGCAAGCCGGTTAGAGACAACAATTGTCTTTAATCAAGTTACCCAAAACTCACCATCTACACCATCCGTTGAACCCAATTCAATGGAATACCAAATTTCAAACCAACACCTCAACCAAAACCAATTCCAATACCGAGGCAACCTTCGCCCAAATCAAAATATCCAACAAAACATTCCGCAAGATCAACCGGGTGGTGGTAACAATTCGAGACCACCTACACCACCGTTTCAAAACCGAGGCCCCAACAATAACCAAAGAACACCTCCACATCAAAACCTTAATTGACAAAACCCTTTACCCACCAACCTTGATGACCGAAATGTTAACTCCGATCGTAGAGGTAACCGTGATCGCGACAATCCCGTGAATGAAAACCCATTCTTCAACATCGATGACTTGAGGAATGCGATCCCCGATGATGAACCGTATTATCAATCGCCGGAACATGTGCGTATTCACTCGGAATACTCGGATGACGGGGGAAATTACGATGAGAGAGAAGACGATGGTTGGAGATATGTGAACTTGGATAATGCTTACAACGCAAGGGGGTTCGATAATGAGGATTTTGGCTATCAAAACGCCAATTATGTAGGCAACGAGGGTTATGGTTATGGGAATGTTCAGAATGATGGGTACGGAAACAACTGCCAATCATGAAACAACAACCAAAGGAACCGGGATGACGCTTACTACAACAACAACAATGCTAACTGTAACCGGATTCCTCGATTCGTGGGAGGTGGTAATCAAGGTGGAAATAGGAGAGGAAATCGAAGACCAGTGGATCAAGAGGTCGATGGTCTACGTCGACGCCAACAACAAGTTCCGAGGGGGGTTAATGATCGTTTTAGACCGGTGGTCTCCGAAAACGACTCACCGATCGTTCCCCCTCCAAGAGGAAGAGTTTCTTTTGATTGTAAGCCGAATTACATTAACATCCTTCCTCATTTTAATGGGCGAACGAATGACGAACCATACACACATTTAGCGGAGTTTTCGGCTATATGTAGTACCATCGGGGGTGGTCACTTTTCGCAAGATGAGGTTCGTTTGTGTTTATTCCAAATCTCTTTGAAGGATAAGGCCAAGCTATGGTTTTTGACACTACCTAATAATAGTATTCACACGTGGGTCGAGATGTAACAAGCCTTTCTCGATGAATACTATTCAATGACCAAAACTGATGATGCATGTGATGAAATTAGAGCATTTAACAATTATCGAGTGAACCGTTACATAATGCTTTCACCCGGTACAAGGAATTGATCTAAAAATGCCCTCCTCACCAAATTGAAAAGTGGGAATTGGTAAAATGTTTTGTGAGGGGTCTGGATGACTTAGGGGCTGTTTGGCAACATCTGAATGGTTAAGTGTTGAACCAGTAAGAGGTCTGAACCATTAAGTGCTGAACCAGTAAGAGATCTGAACAATTAAGAGCCTCTATAATGTTTAACCATTCAGAGGTAAATGTCTGAACCATTCAGACATCTGCTCGTGAAATAAACAGTTTGAACCATTAAGTGCTGAACCAGTAAGAGGTCTAAACTATTAAGAGCCTCATTAAGATGTAAACAAAAACCCCTTTAGAACAAGATTTTATCTAGGTTTTTCAAGTGGTATTAGAGCAATAGGCTCATTCTACTTGTGATTTTGCAAGAATTGGACAAGAAATGGAGTATTTTGGTTAATTTGGACATTTGGACCATTTTTTCTATTTTTCAGACTTTAGAATGTATTAAGCTGATAATTCAAGCTGTCATAATCCTCTAAAATCAACCTACATCATAACTTGATCAAATTTGCACGTAAAAGTAGCCAAAATTAAGACTTAGAAATCTCAGTTTCAAACAACAGCATGATCACGCATATCTATTTTCTGCATCGTGCTTGTCTCATACATCACGCATGAGACATACGTATGTTGATTGATCAGCGAAAGAATCATACGTTACAACCTTTGTAACGCATGTGACATATGGAGCGCTAGAGACATACACTGGGATTAATGTGCACTAGGGTTTTGTGTATTCTGTGACATACGTGAATAATTGAGAAATTCGTGAACTTGAATTCTCAGAAATTTGCAAAGTGTTTTGATAATGGCTGATTTGCAAGTGTTGATGGTTCAAATTTGAGGGTTATATTTTCGGATTAAATACAAATTTGTGGATCGCAATTGAAAAGGAATTTATTAGACCAGCAAAGGAGGTTACAGGGAAAGAGATACCGATATCTAAATTGGGTGAAGATGATAAGTTTAAATTAGAAAGAGAAAAGAAGATGTTCAATCATCTTCAACAAGCTCTCACAGACAACATGCTTCATTTGTTTACAACTCCAAAAACATCAAGGTCAATGCAGAATGCTTTAGACTATCCACACTCACAACCTAACCCAACTTTTAATAAAAAAACTAATTTCTCTCTCTTCCACCTAACCAACCCAACCTATCCCAATATTTCACGCCCATTAACAACCCAACCTAAACTATTTTTTACTAAATATATTATGATTTAGATTTTAAATTATTATATAAAAATTATATGCATCAAAATACTTAATTAAATAAATAAATCAAGTTACAATTGGAACATGGAATCTAATAATACAATTACAGATGATACAAACTACATAATTATTCGTCAACGGAATTTTTTTTGCCATATATGCTCAATCAGATCATTTTTTAAAGCATTATGAGATTCTCTATTGTGAAGTTGTGTCCTATTGGTCATATAACTTGATAGATCTGCAATTCGTTCAGTTGAGTATTGAAAAGATTGCTCATCACCTTCAGTAGAGCTTGTTTGTTGTCGGTTTGTAGGTGTGTCATTTAGAAATTCAGATGGATCATAATAGTGAAGGTACGTGTCTCGCTCATCCTCAACGATCATATTATGAATGATTATATATGCAATCATAATTTTCCCCATGATATCTTTGTCCCACACAAGACATGGGTGTTAAAGAAATGCGAACCGAGCTTGTAGAACTCCAAATGCTCGTTCAACATCTTTTCTAACGGCCTCTTGATGTTGAGCAAATAATTTATGTTTCCGAAGCTGTGGAGAAGTTATGGACTTCATAAAGGCAGCCCATGAAGGATATATTCCATCAGTGAGATAATATGTCCTATTATATTCCCGACCATTCACAACGTAACTCACATGTGAGGCTTGACCTGACAATACATCATCAAAAACAGGAGATTGCTGAAGGACATTAATGTCATTGCACGTACCTGGTGTTCCGAAGAATGCATGCCATATCCATAAGTCTACTCATGCAACGACTTCTAAAATAATTGTTGGTTTGCCGCTTCTACCTGCATATTGCCCGGCCCAAGCAGTGGGACAATTTTTCCATACCCAGTGCATACAGTCAATACTGCCTACCATTCCTGGGAATCTACGTTCTGCCCCAACATGGAGTAGTCTTGCTAAATCACCATTATTTGGCCTTCTAAGGTACTCTTGATCGAAGCATGCAATAACAAATTCTACGAACTTTATAAGAGAGGCCCTTGTTACAGTTTCACTCATTCTCAAATATTCATCATGTGCATCTACTGATGTCCCATACGCTAACACCCGCATAGCTCCAGTACACTTCTGCAATGGTGAAAGACCTTGTCTACCTGTGGCATCACGTCTTTGTTGAAATATATATGTCGTTGGCTGTAATGATAGCCACTATACGTAGGAATAATGGTTTTTGCATTCGAAATCTATGCCGAAAGGTTGCTTGATCATACGTTGGGTTATCATCAAAGTAGTCTTGCATCAAACGTGCCTCACCATGCTCTCGTTCCCGATTGCAGTACCTCCTTCTTGCACGAGGATGATCTTGTATGATCATATTAGGCACACTTATGAGTAATTCAATCATGGTGTCCTCAAGTTGATGATTTGTTTGAATAACTCGTTCGTGCCATGCATTAAAATCATTCGAGTCCGATGAATCGGAACTCGAGCTCTCTGATAAGCTTTCATTATATGACATTTTAAAACAGATGGAATTGAGAAGTTTGGGTTGGATGAGAAAATATTTCAACATAATAGTCTATTTATACAGGAAAAAATGAATATTATGATCAGATAGAGTTAAATTATCTTATCTAAATAAAATCTAAGCAACCAATGAAATTTTGACAAATGGAAAATCAAAGATAATGTTAATTTGACCGGATAGATTTAAATAATCTTATCTAAATAAGATCCAAGGAACCAATGAAAAGTTGACAAGTAAAGAACCAAAGATAATGTTAAATTTGACCAGATAGAGTTAAATTATCTTATCTAAATAAGATGCAACGAACCAATGAAAAGTTGACAAGTGGAAAATCGAAGATAATGTTAAATTGACCGGATAACGTAATTATCTTATCTAAATAAGATCCAAACAACCAGTGAAAAATTGAAGATATGTTACAATAAGCAGATAATATTAGATTGTTATATCTTACACACACATGAAATACATAACTTGATAATAAATATCTTACAAATGCATTAAAACATAGTGTTTTCATTGTATTAACTATTCGGATAATCTCCAGAATCTCCAAGATTCACATAAAAATTTGGAAATGAAGAACCCATGTTAGAAAACACGAAATTAAAAGATAGTAGAAATAAAAAAGTAGGATTAGATATGAATATATGCCAGTTATGTGTCATATTTATAACAAGTTTCATCCATTTTCAAATTATATAATGTTATATTTTAGATAACAAATTTATAAAAAAATCTAACAAACCAATAGAATGTGGACACATGGCAAATAAGATAATGTTGAATTTATATAAAAAAAAACCTTTTTAAAAAAAATCAGTATATTTAGTTTCATTTTTGAACGAACTCTGTTTATAATAAAATTTATACCCTTATGCTCACAAAAAAAAAAAAAAAAAAAAACTAAGAAATATAGTATATATAGTTTCATTTTTAAGTTTAAATCATAAAAGTTATGTGAGCAATTTATTTGATAGGGGAAGAAGTTAAAATAAAAATTGAAAAAGAACATTAATTTGGTGTACCAATCAAAGTAGGACAAGTGGCAAGAAAAAGTGAGCAAAACTTGGGATGGTTGGGTCGTGACTTTGGTCGTTCAAGTGACCAGGTTGCCATCTTCTTTTTCTATTTTGTTTTATTTATTAAAATGAAACCAATATATATTTGCCAAGTGGCAACCTAACTCATGTGAGGTTACCAATGGGAGTGGTCTTATATGATCGATATTATACAAAGCAAGAAAAGTTTAGTTAAAAAGGAGTTCGAAATTTTTATGAGCATGAAAAACAGAACGTTGGATGCGTTGCTCTAGCATCGGAATGGGATAGCTTTTTACTAGTGTTACAAGGAAGTGCAACCTCATGAACTTGAGATAAGAAAGAAAGCAAAAAATGCAATCTCAATATGTTCAACAAGATCCGAGCTTGTATAGAGCATTGAATGGGTCATCGGTTGCTACTGTTCAAGGACCTAAAATTTAGACAACATTTTATTCAAGTTTGAACGTTAATGCTTCTAATTCCTCAAGTGGTTATACATATATTGTTGTTCCAAACAGTTCGGGTGGTTATAATTATACGACTGTTCCAAAGGTTCCAAGTGGTAATTAAAGTGGGGTTTCTAGTGGTGCTCAAGAATCTACTTCATCTTATCAATCAAGTGCTCCTTAGGTTCAACAACAATTATTTTCGTCTGTCATCATCATCATCATCATCATACTCAGTATATTCCACCAATAGCAAAGTTAAAATAGGGTCTGAGGAGGGTGAGATGTAGACAACCTTACCTCTATCCTGTAGGAATAGAGAGGTTGCTTCCAATGAGACCCCTGGCTCGATAATTATTTTCGTCTGTAAATGTGTCAAATCTCCAAAATGCATCTGTACTTGATGCACAAGAGCATATGGCGCTACTCTCAGTAGTCCTCACGTCATATGACTGTTTGGTGGCAGGAAAGACCGGAAACTACAATATGACAAAGGAAGAGGGTAAAGCTAATGATAGAATTTATGATGATTTTTCTGATGATGATAATAGCAATGGTGCTGGAAGCAAAGGTGGTTCTAATGTTGCTGATAAAGTAAACAAAGAGTTGAACAAAGATGATGCTCATAGTAGTGATAAGCCTCCGAGAGAACTAGATAATGTTGACAAAGACGGTGAACCGATTAGTGCTTATGAGGGTGAAACCAGAACCAAGTCATTTCATGGTGAAAATTCGTCATATGAGGCATGTAGTTCTTCAAATCTTCAAGGGGAGTTTGAGATGCAAATGGAGTTAGTTGAAGAACCAATTGATGTAATTCCTATTGTTGCTTACTTTATGGATAATGATTATGAAATTGAAGAGGGTGAGTTTATTCATAGCAAGTCTAAAGAGGAAGTTGCATAAATGTTTGGGATAGAACCTAAGAAAGTTGTGATTGATGATACTCCTATTCCAACGAAAGATGATAGTTAAGATGAATATGTGTCTGATGCTGACAAGTATGGCATGGTGGAAGTAGAGAGTGCTTCAGATGATGACGACGAAGTGTTTTATTTAAACAACAAAGGTGAAGAGTCGGCCGATCGAGCCAAAAAACATCCTATTTCTCGATCACTTCCCGACCTCGATTCTAGTTCTAAGGATCAGATTGCTCAATCGGAGAGAGAGTTGGCTCGCGTGAATAGAAAAGAGGTGAGTTCGGTGCAATTTGCGGTGTGCGAAGATTGTGGGGAGATTGGTCATCGGGCCGATCAATGTCAAATGGGCACGGGCGAATACACCGCAAAGGTAAATCAAGTGTTCGGCGATCGAAAAAATAACGATATCAATTCGAACACTTATCATCCTGGATTGATAAACCATCCCAATTTCCGATATGGAAATGCCGCGAATCAAATGAACCCGAATTTTCAATCGGGTAATCAAAGCGGGTTTTCATATCAAAACCGACAAGGTGGTAATCAAGGAGGTTACCAACGTAATTACAACCAAGGGTACCAAGGTCGGGACAACAACTATCAAGGTGGGTATCAAAGGAATTACAATAACCAAGGTGGTAATGGGAATGGGTCGAACAATCAATGAGGGGGTGGTAGTGATTTGAATGCCAAGATGGATGCAATGCTCTCAATGATGCAAGAGTCCAAGAAAGAGAATGAAATTCGTAACAAATCGCATGAAGCATTGGCAAAGCAAGTGGGCCAACTTGCGAAAGAAATGGCTCAATTGAGCGGAAGTGTAGGAAGGTTTCCGGGTGACACCACGATAAATCCGAAGCATCAAGGGTCATCCGGCAAGAACACACGAGAGGTACCAATTAATAAAATATCTTTGCGTAGTGGTCGAGTAGTTGATAATGGTGTCAAAACACCACCACCTCAGTTTGTTGAAGGAGTGGTGGAAGATGCAAGTGATGAGGAGGGTGATGATGGTCAAACGGGTCAAAACTAAAATGATTTAAAGATTAATAAAAACACACCCGTTGTGACCATCATCGTCCCAAAGGCTAAGGAAAAGGGTGTGGAGGTTAATACCGCCCCTTATCCCGAAGCATTGAAGGGACCCGTGAAAAAATTGTAAACAAAAGAGGTCCACAGCAAGAAGAGTTGTTGGAAGTTTTTAGACAAGTAAAAATAAATTTACCTCTTTTGGATGCAATTAAACAAGTACCGTCGTATGCTAAGTACTTGAAAGAGTTATGTACCCAAAAGCGAACTCACAAATTTCCTAGAAAATTAGACTTAACTGAAAATGTGAGTTCGATTTTTTCGGTTGCACTTCCACCTAAGCTCCAAGATCCGGGTGCAACTATCATTTCAATTCAAGTGGGCGATTTTAAAATCAATCGGGCACTTCTAGATCTTGGTGCGAGTGTGAGCATTTTCCGGGTAGTTTGTATGATCAATACGAGTTTGGTCCACTTCAAGCGGCAAACACCACTGTGGTGTTAGCCGATTTAACCCCCAAACTACTCCGTGGGATAGTCTCGGATATGATAGTGAAAATCGAGGATTTTTACTATCCGGTGGACTTTTTAGTACTCGATTATGTGACCAAGGACCCAACCAAGCAACCTATGGTGATTTTGGGTCGACCGTTCCTAGCAACCGCAAACTCTCAAATCGATTGCAAAACCGGAACGGTTGACATGATATTTGGAAACCGAAGGTTGAGGTTGCATGTTTTTTCGGGATTGATGAATCCTTCAGTCGATGATGAATGCTATATGGCAGACATTGTTGATAGGTGTATACCTCTATCCGACACTGTTGTAGATGAGGAAAACACAATGGAGGACTATTCTATGTTTGACAGGTCACAGATGGAGATGAATCGAAGCATAGACGAGGAGGTGACGAGTTTGGAGGTGCTCGCGGTAAAAGAAGGAAAACCGATATGGACGCACCATGTGGAGAGCTTACCGGAGACAATTGATACAAAATTAAAGATGTCATTGGTGGAGCCTTCGGAAGTTGAGTTGAAAGTGTTGCCGAAACATCTCAAATATGCTTATCTTGGTGAAGGCAACACGCTCCCGGTCATAATTGCATCGAATTTGACCGAGGAGCAAGAAAGATAATTGATGAAGGTATTGGTCACCAATAGGGCGGCTATTGGGTGGACCATTACTTGAAGGGAATTAGTCCCTCAGTGGTGATGCACAAGATCATCACGGAAGACGGCATCACTCCTTCTCGCGACGCACAACGGAGATTGAATCTGAACATGCGGGAGGTGGTCAAGAAGGAGGTATTGAAGTGGTTAGATGTGGGTATTATATACCCCATTTTTGATAGCCAATGGGTGAGCCCGACACAAACAGTTCCTAAAAAGGCGGGCATTCAAGTCGTCACAAATGATGCAAGTGAAGAGGTCGCCACTCGGCCGGTAACCGGGTGGCGTATTTGTATTGATTATAGGAAGTTAAACTCTGCTGCTTCTAAAGATCATTTCCCTTTACCTTTTATTGATCAAATTGTCGATAAATTGGCCGGACAAAAATTTTATTGTTTTCTGGACGGTTATTCAGGTTACAATCAAATTGCCATTCATCCGGAAGACCAAGCAAAGACGACTTTTACTTGTCCATACGGTACCTTCGCATTTAGGTGAATGCCTTTTGGACTATGTAATGCCTCCGCCACCTTTCAGAGGTGTATGATGAGTATCTTTTCAGATATGGTGGGGGAGTCTTTGGAAATCTTCATGGATGATTTCTCGATATTTGGGTCATCGTTTGACGCATGCCTTGACCAACTTGAAAAGGTTTTAAAAAGATGTGTTGAAAAAAATTTGGTTTTGAGTTGGGAAAAGAGCCATTTTATGGTTCAAGAAGGGATTGTGTTCGGGCATGTCGTCTCGAGTCGTGGGATAGAGGTGGATCGAGAAAAGGTGCAAGTCATATCCACTTTGCCTTATCCCACAAGTGTTAAGGGTGTTCGATCATTTTTTGGTCATGCGGGGTTCTATAGGAGGTTTATAAAAGGTTTTAGTGATATAACAAAACCCCTATTTAACTTGTTGTTAAAAGATCAACCGTTTGATTTCAATAAAGAATGTCAAAACGCTTTTAACATTTTGAAGAAAAAGTTGGTTGAGGCCCTAATCTTGCAATCACCGCATTGGTCTTTACCTTTCGAAATCATGTGTTATGCAAGTGACTATGCGGTGGGGGTCGTGTTGGGTCAACGTGTGGATAAGAAACCGGTTTCAATATATTACGCAAGTAAGACTCTCTCGGATGCCCCAATTAAATTATACAACTATCGAGAAAGAGCTACTTGCGGTGGTATATGCATTGGATAAGTTCCGGGCTTATATATGGGGTACTAAAGTGATTGTGTATTCTGATCATTCTGCTGTTAGGTACTTCATGGACAAGAAGGATGCGAAGCCGCGGCTAATCCAATGGGTTCTCTTATTGCAAGAGTTTGACCTCGAGATCTGGGACAAGAAGGGGAGTGAAAATGTGGTTGCGGACCACTTGTCTCGGTTGTTAGTGGAGGAGGATTCTTCATGTGTGGAGATCAATGAAACCTTCTCAGATGAGCAAATTTTAAAAGTTTTGATATTGCCTTGGTATCCTAATATTGTGAATTTTTTTGTTACAGGTGATCTACCAGCTCATTGGGATAGAAGAAAGAGGTTGCACTTCCTTGCACATATCAAGTACTACACGTTGGAAGAATCGGACTTATTCAAGATATGTTCGGATCAAGTCGTTAGAAGATGCATCCCAGATGACGAGATTCCTAGTGTCTTGATGCACTTGCATTCATTTACTTGTGGGGGCCATTTCAGTGGTCACAAAACTGGGCACAAAGTGCTCAATAGTGGGCTTTATTGGCCAACTATTTTCAAAGACGCATTTAACTTTGCTAAGAATTGCGTTGAGTGTCAAAAACTAGGGGGTATTTCTAAAAGGGATGAGATGTCCATGCAACCGATCCTGATTGTTGATATTTTTTATGTATAGGGGATCGATTTCATGGGCCCATTCCCGAATTCGCATGGCAATCTATACATCTTGGTGGCGGTCGATTATGTGTCAAAGCGGGTCAAAGCGATCGCTACCAAGACAAATGACCATACCGTGGTTTGCAATTTTGTACAAACCAACATTATTTCTCGATTTGGGATTCCCCGAGTAATCATTAGTGATGGGGGATCTCATTTCAATAACTTTAATTTTAGCAAACTATTGAAACGGTATGGTGTTGACCATCGAATAGCTACCCCCTACCACCCGCAAACGAGTGGTCAAGTGGAGGTGTCAAATAGGCAAATAAAAGAAATTTTGCAAAAGACCGTTCGACCGGACCATAAGGATTGGTCAATGAAGTTGAATGATGCTTTATGGGCCTATCGAATGGCTCATAAAACACCTATTGGCACCACACCTTACCGCTTGGTTTACGGTAAAAATTGTCACTTACCGGTGCAACTTGTACATCATGCTTGGTGGGCTATTAAAGAAGTTAACATGAAATACGATGATGCGGGTAAAGAAAGGAAGTTAAAGTTATGCGAGTTGGAGGAGCTTCGGGAAGAAGCATATAAGTGTGCCTCAAAATACAAGGACGGTATGAAGAGAGCACATGATGCAAAGTTGAAGCCGGAGGAGTTCGTGGTGGGTCAAAAGGTGTTGCTCTACAACTCACGACTCAAGTACTTTCCCGGGAAGCTCAAGAGTAAATGGATGGGCCCGTATGTGATTACACGGGTCGGGAAGCTTTGAGATGTTACCATTGAGGATCCGAAGGATGGACCGAAGCAAACGGTTAATGGTCACTGCGTTAAACCGTTCCTTGATGGTAACGAGGAGAAAAGGATGCAAACGTGGAGTTGGTAAGCTTTGTGGTAAGCGTGCCAACATACGAGGTCAATTAAAGGACCTGTAACAATTTTTTGTAGAGTTTTGTACATTTCTATTGATTGTTTGTTCGTGTCGTTTATGGTTATAATCGTTTCCGTTTCGTACTAACCCCTTGGATGTATGAAGTCCGGACATCACGAACGGGCCATGAAGACGTAAGGTATGTTTTAGACTTGTTTTTGTGTATTGAGGACAATACACAGCTTTTTGGGGGGTGGTAGGACCTTTAAACGGTTTTGTAAGTTTAAATTTTAATTTATAAAAAAATCACAAAAATATTTTTAATAACTTTTAGTAATTTTTATAGCATAAGGTACTTTTGTAAAAAGTTCATAATTTTTCTCCTGTTTTTCAAAAAAAAAATTAAAAAATTAAAAAATGGAATATCCGAGTACCGTCGCCGACGAGGTCTCAAAAAGTGGCGTCGGGTGTATTTTTCCGTAAACAGACGAATAGGGCGTCGCCCATATTGACCTAACGCAAGGGGCGTCGGCGACGGGGCTTCAAGCCGTCGCCGACGGTGGCTGGTTATCGTTCCGACGATGGTTGTCCTTTAACGTGTAATATCGAACCAATTCCCATAATTACCTTATCAAACTCATACCAAACTCAATTCTAACCACATATGTCACCCGAATTCATACCCACCTTATCCCAACTTCACTAAAACATAAAAAATCCCTGCTTCTCTTTCATAACCCCCAACTCTTCATCTTCATCTTCCCAAAAAATTCCTCCAAGAACCCTAACCTTCAAAACCTTATAACTTCTTCAAATCTCCACCAAATCAAACGATTCTTGAGCCCATTCTGATTAGTTTTTCGAGAGGAACAAAACCCCTATCATATTTTTCATTGATTCTTGCCTGTTTGCAAGATTTCTGAGCGTGTAATTTCGGGTTTTTGAAAGGGTGTTCATCAAGCTTCTTTCTTTACATCTTTTTCTAGTTTTTCTTGTTCTACAACACTAAAGGTATGAACTTTTCTCTAATTTAAGCATGAGTATCATACGGTACATTGATTTCTTCTGAAAATTTGAACTTGTTGTTTAAGAGTAGGTTGTTTATTACAATGTGTGATGTTTTAGCTTGAATTTGAGGATGAATGTTTGATTTGGGTGGGTTTTGGACATGCAATAGCCATAGTGAAGTGATTACACTCGTTATTTGCATGATTGAACATTGATATGATGGTTGAACTATGTTGAAACCATATAAATTTGTGAGTAAACATGAAAGATTAATGTTTAGATAATAAAATGTGCAACTTTGGAAGTTTAAATAGGCGATTTTACATCTAATGACGAATTGAAGTTCAACATCATATGTTATGTTCAAGGTTTGAGATTGTGTTGAGGTTTGAGTTTGTACTAATTGTTCCTTTTGTTTTGTGATTGTAGTATGGCAAGCCGAAAAAGATTTAAGACCACGGGACAAGGGTCGTCATCTAGGGCTGGATCATCTTCGGGGTTACTACCGAAAATATAGGAACAATTTAGTACCATAGAGGAAGGTGACGGGCGACTGAGTAGACAAGACTGGGCTTGGGAGAAATTTAGGGATAGTCGCAGTGCGAATGTTTGGGACTATGACAAGAAGAGGGCCCTTCTACGTTTAACAACAAGAAGTTGGAGATTAAACCGTGGAAATGGAAAATGGTCACAGGGGTGAAGACTTCGACTCCGGAGAGAGTTGTTCCGGAAAGGACGGTGAATGTGGAGGAGTTTAGGACGATTGAGATCGTCCAAATGTTTGAGCGGTTAAGATGGGAAAGAGTGCTTGATTGGTGTGAAGACAATACACCACGTATCTATTTAACGGCGGTTTGTGAATGCCTCGCGTCTCTTCGATTTCAAAATAGAGATGGTCCCCCAAATACATGGAAACTGGTTGGTAACTCGGGGAGGGGGGAAATGACCATTTCGTTTGAAACGATGAACTGTATTGCTCGGTTTGATGCCTTGGGGATTGATGCTTACGATTATCTGAGAATGGATCGTTTTTTCGATAATAAGACGAATGTGGATGATCTTGAGGGTATGATTGGATCTGTGTTGCCATATTCTGATGTCGGGGCGCCTTTGAAGAGCCATCTATCAGTCGAGGGAAAGATCTTACAGGGCATTTCCCTCGAGAACATAATGGTGCGATTTGGGGAACGCGGGAAGGTGAAAGCGCTAGATTATCGGGTCATCCATGCTTTGATGTACGGGTCACTTACATTGTCATGGAGGCATATTGTAATGATGAACACATGGGATACTAGGGAGGCCTGTACTCGGAGGATGATACCATACGCATGGTTGATTAGTGCGATGATCCTTCAGTAAAACTGTCTACCTCCGGAATCACTATGGGTTTCTAAACCCGAGGAGGAATTCAGTTTGGCATCGATGAAAAGGCATTGGAATATCCAAGTGCAAGTCTACGGTCACCAACACACGTTGACCGATGATGTGGGGCACAAGTATCAGTTTACCGATCCGAGTGCGGCCGAAAAAGCTGCAGGCGACGAAGAGATGTTGGATGAGGAAGATGAGGACGAGCCTGCCGGTCCAAGAGGACCGCGTCAAAGATACTTACGGTCACACCATGAGATATCCGGGGGTGTGGCAAACTTCATAACATGTCGGCGAACACCAGGGTATCCCAGTTTCAACCGCGGTCAACAAGCGGTTTTTGACAATGTCTCCGCGGCCATTGGGGAGGGCTGGGAGTATGAGGCAAGGAGAAAAAACTGGGAGCAAGAGCATCAGGCCCGGTTGAAAGCTCGTTGGGATGCCGAAGATGCTCACCGAGCTAAGGTGGAACAATACTGGGAGAAACCACAGTTGTTCCAAGCTATGCAGCGATCTCAGTGGGAGCAAATGGAACAACACTGTATGCAAGAAGAGGCTCGAAGGCGAGCATGGGAGGAGGAGCAAGAAAGGATCCGAACTGAGCAAAACACGCAGGAAGATAATCGATGGAGTGCCTTGGCGATGGCCCACGAGTTGGCAATCAATAATGCCAAAGTCCTCCATGATCAAGAAAGGCATCACATGATTGGTTAGCCGGTCTTCCATATAGCGAGCACACGGGTTGGACATCCTATGCAGACATTCCTGTTCCTCAAGGACCTTCCGACCCATCGCCTCACTGGCCCGAGGGAGTGGGATCCATCTTCATCTCGCCACAGTTTCAAGCACCGGCTGAAGGAGAACGAGGTCCCTTAGATAATTACCAGGAGATGTTTGGGGCCGTCACCGGTTACCCGTACCACTCATACCCCCCAGTGGACCCGAACGAGCGCTACCAACGCTAGTGGTGTGGTATGTCTTATGTTGTTGTTGTATATTTATTTTTTCTTAGTTAGTTTTTATGTTTTTAGTAGTTTAATTTGTAGCTAAATGAACTTTGTGGGTGTGTTCCCTAGATAACTCTCATGAGACCTACTCGTCCTTCCGAGCTATCGGAGGTTTAAAAGGGCTTGTTGCATAACCTAAATGCAACCGTGATTCCTACAAAAGTGAGTTAGATTTGTTGTTATTGTACATTAATTTTCCACATAAATCAAAGTGAAATAACATATGGCTTCGTAATGTTTTCATAAAAGTGGTAGAACTAGGTAACTAACAAATTTTGATGGTTGTGAGAAGCATGCTTCTACACAAGGGTGGAGATTTGTAGGTACACCATGTTCGTGAGACGGCCAATTTGTTGAAAGAGGAAGAGCACACGAGGAATGAGGGAAAAACCAGGTGCATACGTTTCTTTTTATCTTTGATTTTTAGTTAGCAAATAAGTGGATTGTAAATTGTATTTTATTTTCCGGGGCGAAATTTTGGGAGAAGTTAGCCGTGTCACATCCCTTGTGCGTTTTAAAAGCTCTATTCTTACACATTGAGGACAATGTTTTCCTCAAGTGTGGGGATGGGGGAATAAAAGTTTTTCGATTTTTGACCCGTTTATTTAAACACTACACATTGAGGACAATGTTGACCTCAAGTGTGGGGATGGGGGAAAATTTCAAAAAAATTTCAAAATGTATTTGTTTGAAGCGATCTAAAAAGCACAAGTAACTAAGTTAACGAGGGATGACACAACCCATTTGGTCCTTTGTCATGGTCAAGTTCGAGTTAATAGCATGACGAGTATTTAGCGGGTGGTTATTTGGGAATAATCCGCCTAAGAAACTTGCAATTTATGTATATCATATTCCATACCCTTATACGTGAGATCTTGAGCCACTTGTATACATCATATATACTCATATTTCTTTGTTTGAGTGGACCATTAGTCATGTATTGTAGAACTTGCATCTTTAGATATGTTTGAGACCATAGACCGAATACAAGCGCGAGAATGATCAAGGCATTAGGTAAACATTTTCCTTTTACACCACTTATCTATCCTTACCCGAAATCGATCCCTTAGTCGCCAACTTTGAGCCTAAACCTTTCGTTTGATAACCCATTTAGCCCACAACCATAAACCTTTTCTTTTTAAACTTGTGTGATGAAAATTAGATTATAGGAGTATATGTTTGTATAGTTGTGATTTATTTATGTGAAAAAAAGCAAAAATTCAGAAAATGTTGCGAAAAAGAATAGAGAATCATTGAGAAAAATACAAAAATATGAGTTAGTAGTTGTTGAATAAAAGGCTAAAGTTATTGTGTGACAACCCGAACTTTCAAGGTTAGCATAATCTAATTCCACAACCTTGTAGCTTGCATCGTTACGTTTTGTCGGTCGACATACATTGTGATTATGTGCACACTATGTAAACTTGTTTGATTATTATATGAATTGGTTATTAAAGAAAATGAAATCACACACACTTTACCGAGTCGCACACCCCTCACAGTCGCACACATGGGTCTCTCTTGTTCTCGGCCCAATTACCACGAGCCCAAACCGAGCCCGACTCCCCTTAATAAACAGTATGGTGTGTGGTTTTCTTTTATCACAAACACATTGGTTGCAAACCCTAATCCTCCTGATTCTCCTCTTTGTGGTCGACGACAACTCTCTTCATCGAAGCTCTCTCTCTCGGTTCTAACACTCCGATGCACACACAACTCCTCTGTTAGTTTACCATCATTGCTTAATTGTTATATGGTTTCTTGATGGATCAATACATCGATTATGATTTAAGTTTTGGTGTGATATCATGTTTCGTATATGTGATTGTGATTGATGAAAGTTCTGTAATCTTGTGGAATGCTAGTAACATGTATGATTAGAATATGATTTAGGGTTTCGTCTATAGGTTGATCGATGTTGATTAAACGGAAGAATGTTGTTAGTTAACTAGCATGGTATGACAATAGAAGGGTTGTGATGAATCGGCAAGGATGTTAATGGTTATCACAAAACTAGAAATTGTTTATGATGTTTAATTGATGACTTAGGGTGCATGTACATGTTAATATTAGTGAGCATGAAGAAAATGACAAGTGGACGAATCTGACTTTGTGGTTTGATCTTAGTGCCGATGATCTAGGGATTGTTCATACATAAACTGTTGGTGATTATTATGAATAGAACAATGATTCTTCTTCTTGGACAATACATGAAAACTAGGATAGACTAATGATGAGTGTTTATTGTATTTGTGGTAATAATTGATATGCTTTGATTATGAATGATGGTGATGAAACTGTTGGTGGATAATTAAAGCTTGTGGATTTAATTGTGTAACTGATTTGATTGAAATTAGTGGGGTGTCGGTTACGGAAATTGTGGGGAAGGGTTAATTGGGTCAATCGCACACCATGGCCAAGGGTACCCAATCGCACACTTGGGGATTTGTCGCACACTCTAAGTGGGCTATTCCCAAGTGGGCTGCACACCCGGTTAGTGGGCCAATTATTTTGGGCCGCACACCTTATGATTGTGCTCGGTCGCACAGCTGATCGCACACCTTAACCCAGTCGCACATTACCTGGGTCGTGGACTATTGGGCTGGGTAACTTAACTAATCTCACACCGAGGACTTAGTCGCACACTTGAATTCGGACGTACACTTCATTGGGCTGAACCACAACAATGGGCCGCATCTTAACATAGGGTCACATATTATGTGGGTCGTGCATTGAGTCTGGGCCGAAGTAACTTGTGCACCGCACAAGTCAGAACTAATCGTACACTCTAGTGAACAACGTGATAACTGTTAGGTGTTTGGTGAAACATGAACATGTGATGTGAACTATGCATATGATTCGAATACTTGTTAAATAATGGTATGGATTATTGTGTTACATGATTTCTTGTTACGATTTGCATAATGATGTGTGATTTACTTGTACGCTACCTGTGTAATGTGTACGAAGAATACGGGTCGGCTAGAATGAAGGCTAAGGAATTTGCAACTCCTGATGCTTAAGGCCTATGATGTCTAAAGCTCTGTTTATTCGATCCTACCTGTGGGCTTGTATCGAATGCTTGTAATACATTTATATATTCAAGCTTTATTGAATTTTATATTTTCACTCTAATACTTCCGCTGCATATTATTATATTGTGATAACTGTTATCCAACCGTCACGACTATACCCATCCGGGCCCACCGGGAATCGTGGTGTGACAGTTTCCCTCTTAGGGTAACTTCGGTGTTCCAAAACTCAAGACTCGTCAACTCACTAAGTGGAATTACTTCGCAAACTGTGAGTATACATGAACATCTTTCGGTTTTCACACTTTTGGGTGCAATATATATACCGTGTTAAAACTCACATGAACAGACTTATGCAAATACATTACTCACATAAACGAGTCCGTTATACATGCTTTATACGTTTTTACTTTAGGAATACATGCATGCTAGAAGCCATTCTTGCACTAGATTTTGTCATTAACTTCTTATAAGCCTACCTTAACATGTATAGCGCTATAGGAATAGCACACCGCCCTTGTTGGGTCTATGTTAAGTAATCATACAAATGGTCTTGTCGTTACGACGACAAGATTACGCTAGTGGAATCTTTGTGTTGACACGTATGTGATGCATGCTAGTTCATGATATGTTATGCCTTTTTTTTAACGGTATGATATGTTATGCCTTAGTGTATGTTTTTGTCATGTGGATCTCGTTAAAATTCTTTTATACATATGCTAGTACACTAAACTTGTATGCTCACCAATGCTTTTGTGTTGACATGTTACTTTAATATATATTGCAGGAACTTGATGTTGAGGGGTTGGAAAGAAATCTAGTAGGAAGGACTAGAAACGCACTTAGTTTAAATTTATATTTTGTTGTTTAAGTTGTTATATTCTAAATGTTGTATTTTCCTTTGAAATAATGTATTTCCTTTAGCATGAAATGAAAATTGTTACTTTAGTTACTTGTCACAATTAGTCGTTATGAAGTCTCGAGCAATCTCGTTTTCGTCTCACTCCGATGTTTCTGCCATCAGTTGGGGTGTGAGACCCCCCTTCATCATCTACAACCACCGCCAAACAACCCCTTCATCTGAATCCCTCCTTTATGACATCGTTTCGTCACCTAAAAAAGCCCTAATTCAAATCCACACAATTGTTCATTAATCACTCAATCAAGCTTCTATAATTAGAACTTTTTGTCGTTCGATGGCTTACCTAAATAAAGGTGTAGATTGGTTGTGGGGGGATGTGGTGGATGACTGGCAAATATGGACGACAGCCAACGGTACGACATCAGTGAGTTTTTTTATTTGTTGATTTCGCCAATTTCTTAGATATGTGAGTTTTGTGATTTGTTGATTCACCATGAACGACTAGGGTTTTGTGCTGATTTAACCGGTGGAAGAGAGAGGTGAGAAGAGACAGAGGGTGTTTCCGGTGGGAAGTTGTGTTAGGGGTTTAAGGTGTGGTAGGGGTTTCAGGTGGGAGGTTGTGGAAAGGGTTTGGTGGTGGGTTGGTCGGTGGTTACTCATGGTGGTGGTGGGTGAAGGTTGTGTGGGTGGTGGTTTTGTGTTGGCATGGCAGGGGGTGGTGGTGTGAGCAGTGGCAGTGGAGGTCTGGTGGCAGTGGAAGGCTTGTGGGGTGGTGGCAGTGGAAGTCTTGTGGGGTGGTGGCAGTGAAGATGGGTGTTGTGGTGGTGATAATGGTGAGGTGTTTTAGAGAGAGATAGAGATATGAGAGTAAATTGACAAAATTACCCTCGTGTGCAAGTCACATGTGACATAACTAGATTTAACAAAAAAAATCTAACTGGGTTAGGGTAAAAGGACAAAACGTGCAACAAAATTCCCTGCAAAGTGCAAAACATGTCAAAATTCGTTGAAAATGACACGCCTGATATATGGTGTTAAGATAAAGGACAAAACTTGTAATTTTTCCTTGATAATAAACAAACATATTCCAATAATATTTTGAAATAGTCATGGCTTCCGGTTGTCACTTCACCTTTCGCTCTCTTCATCCGCATAACATTGCTTGAAATATACACGTTAGTAGGCATCACTTGATCCCTACCATTGTTACTATTATCTTTTTTTTTTAATCTCTTTTCACTATATATATTAAATATTGAGTACTTTTAAAACTCAGTGCATAAATGTTTTGATTTATTGATATGACCAGAACAACCATAAACTTATGGCCTATCTAAACAATAGTTTAGGATCAAATACAAATGCTCCTAAAAATAAGAAATCGTACAAAGGGTGTCAAACAGACTCCGGTTGACCTCATTCAAGAGGCACTGAGACTGTCTCATCAAACTCCACGATGTGATATTTTAGGTTTTCACTTTTGGATTTATATGTTGTAGATTTTAGAATTTTTGTTTATTAGAATTGTGTTTTTTTATTTATCATTGTGTCTTTTCTATGTGTTGCGTCATTGTGTCTTTTTTCCTCGACATTCTATTATATTTTTCGGCAACGTGTTATATTTTGTTCGACATTGTGTCATCTTGTACGATATATTGAATATTTATACACTTCTTATTTTTAGTAGTTTTCATAGAATAACTTAACCCTCTAAACAATATCTTCATCTTTTTTGCAAACCATTTAATCCCCTAACAGCAACAAAGTCTTCATCTCTTTTAACAAAGCAATGAAGCATTATATCCTCTGACAGCAACAAAGCCAACATCAGCGTTTGTAGTCCAACGGTTAGGATAATTGCCTTCCAAGCAATAGACCCGGGTTCGACTCCCGGCAAACGCATATTTTTTAAATTTACAATTTTTTATCACATAATTAACCGCTAAAAAGTGAAAACCATTCGAATTTGCCTTTTCATCTGCAACAAAACGAAGTGTCGTCGGAAGCCTTTTAGGTTTTCCAGTCTTTCACCGGCTGCAAGGCGGGGTTAAAGGTTAGAATCAGTTCCTCTTCGTCTTTAATGTTTCACTTTTCTGCTAAATTGAAATCCTTCACTTTTCCTCGGTGTTTCTACGAGTTATTATCAACATTGAAACTATGCTGAAGGCTATTTTTGATAAGTTATCAGTCGCAAAATTAGGTATTCGGATAGTAGACTTTTGATTCTGGAATGGAGGAGTATATATACATGTTCTGGATTTATATTTGTGTTAATTTTCATATAGTGCCTTGTTATTCTGAGTTTATTATTATTAGCACTGCCACAGTTAGGGTTCCATAACCATCTGTGCTTGTCTGCTCATTTGGAAGTGCTAGTTTCATGAGGTGCTAAGTAAAAGGAATGAAATAAGTTTTCTAATTCAGACTTTTTATAAAATTCTGAACGATAATGAGATTGATGTGAGTCAAGTACAATCAGATAGAAATTTTGATTTCATTATCAATCACAAAGGCATGTTTCTGTGGTTTTACTGTTTTAGAAAACAATGTAAGCTATTGGCTTCATGACTTCTGAGATTACACCGAAGCGTGTGCATTATTATTAGACTATGTGTTGTGGTGTATGTGAAATGTGAAAAAAAAAGTGTGCCAGAGGCATTATTGTAAAATCCAGCAATTTAGGTTGAAGATGCATACGTGGCAATCATTCACCTCCCCTCGCACCCCCGTGATCTGCTCCTCATGCTTTAGCTTTCTCGCCCCGTTGGCCTACATGGCTTCCCTTTCCCGCCCCCCTCTTCTACCACAACACATAGTCTTTTTATTACTGTAACACAACATTTTTCTTAGGTTTGTTTGCATAATTTAAGATGATAAATGATTGTAAGATTCAGGGACAGAATCTTGTCAGATTACAAGTAAATGTTGCTATTAAAGTTTTAACTGATATGGGAGGACAAAGTAAGTACTGACAACTTCATATAACTTAGAGTGCAGTGGCATTTCAAGAATCGAAACTGGTTCTTCTTTGCCCCAAAACAAGCGTATACTAATACTACTAGACCAAATGCCCTATGACTTCTTAGGCAAATCTTCATAGTTTATAAGTTATTGTACTTCAAAGTATTTACACAATTTCAATTGATCATATAACATTCTGCTTTCTGTATAATCGTTAGTTTTGCTCAGTCACAGGAAACGCTAAAAGACCCGCGTATCGCGTACCAGACCGGTCGTACCGCATCGCGGTACAGAGTCGTCCCAATCGCCTCTGGTACGCGTACCGGATCGCTAAATTGGACCTTTCTCGATTGTCTATTATAATAGTGTTCCAATCGGTAAATACACGTTTTTAATCAATCCGAAACGCGTTTCCGTGTGTAGTGGCCGGCGTTCCGCTATGGCCAGATTCATATACCGGAATTTGAAAAGCCATAACTTTTTTCCGCTTTTTATATCATTCGGCCACACATGGAAAGGCCACTTGTGATGACCTGGTGGCCGCGCAGGAGGCTTACAATAACCTACATTTACTTTTACTTGCTATGGACCTCGTGACTGAAGCCAAATATGACAATTATGTTGACCGTTTGAAAAAAAAAATATTTTTGAGCTTCCTGAGGATCTAGACATGGGCGTTGGAGGTGGTGAAGGCGAAGCAGATGCTCCCGCAAATTGAAGCACCTGGCCTGGGCCGCGTGTATAGGTCGAGAACCCTTGTAATAATTCAGGATGTATGAACATTATCCACCCTGCGCTGCCTCTGTTGGGGCGCAGGTCATAGACAATTTTAACATTTGAATGATTTAACATGTTAAAATTCAGTGTTAAAAGAAACCGGATAACTAATCAGTCATAAATATCAATCTTAAAAAAGATAATGCAAAAAATTAAATAACATCCTCTATTCATACGCCAGTTCTGTTTCTGATCATTTCATTCATAAAAACTACAATCGGAAACCTAAATGTGGATTATTTATAGTCTAGAACACACAATTCGAACATTTCAATAACTATAACGAAAGAACAAACCAACAAGCGACAAAGATTATTTAGTTTTTAGAACAAAATAATTGACCTTCGAGATAGAAAACTTGCACCATTTGAAAACGAACTGTTGCGCTTGACCCTGCTCTACACGCTCCAGATCAGATCTGATCTGCTTGACCGAAAAATTGACCTTCCAGCTCTCCATCTTCTATAGCCACTTGTCCACCTCATCCTTCGCCCATACCTGGACAGCAGAGTCTGCAGTTGCTGCAACTCCACTTGTCCACCTCATCCTACGACATGAAAATTAGAAGCATCAGATCAGTGGTCGTTGAGTGTCATTCCATATTCAGCTTTCAAACGCTTCACATTTCCATCTGCTTGCACACCATCAATCAGCTCATACTTCTTGTAGTTTGTTTTCAGGGTCTTGCTTTGCTGTTTATGCAGCTTCTCTTCTTCTTCAAGTTGTAGCTGCACAAAAAGAAATAAACTTCATTTACTTGACATTTATACAACACAATATTTCACAGTTTAAACCAAAATACCAATTAGTACTTAAGGTAAAATGTCATTTTCGTCCCTAAGGTTTGACCAGTTTTGCGACTTTCGTTCAAAGGTTTGTTTCGCATCTGGATCCAAAAGGTTTGAAATCTTGCTATTTTCATCCGGTTCGTTAACTCCATCCAATTTTCTCCGTTAAGTCAGAAGTCTTTCCGTCTTTTCCGCTAACTTAAAGGGCAATTTGGTCTTTTTCAAGGGTATTCAGTCTTTTAACATAAAGTGAAAAAGACCAATTTTCCCTTTAAGTTAGCAAAAAAGACAGAAATATCCCTGACTTAACGGAGAAAAATGGATGGAGTTAACGAGCCGGATGAAAATGGCAAGATTTAAACCTTTTGGATACAGATGCGAAAAAACAAACATTTGGACGAAAAAGTCGCAAAACTGGCCAAACCTTGGGGACGAAAATGGCATTTTACTCTAGTCTTTACCTCCATTATATATTGAGCCTCAGCAGCATGTTTCTTCGTCAGATCCTTGATCTTCTTAGCCAGCTCAAAGTGTTGATGACTTGGATCCATCCAACGGCAAACAATCGTTCTCTGATGCTTCTTGGGCCGGTCCTCGAACATTTCACCTTGGGCTTTTCGGGCTCTCACGGGCCTGGGCATTCCAGATATCATAAGAGGAGAATCACCCATCTCACAGATGATTTCTTCAGCCTGTTTGGCTGATTCCATTTCCACCAGAGCAGCACAAACACCGCAAGACGCGAAATATGTGGGAACAAACTGAACGTCTTTCACATTCCCAAACTGATTGATTGCGTTTTCTAAAACGGCTTTCGTAACCTGAGGGGATAAGTTGTCGATGTAAATCGTCTTCTTCACCTTCTCTTCAAACGCCACGTATTCAGTCGATGGCTCCATTAGGTAGTTATAGTGCCAGATATTATCTAATGTAAAAGATATTACAGTATTAGAAACCAGATTTGCACATGGATGTAAAAGTAACCAAATTCGGTGAGTACAAAAACAGGTTTCTAGATAGATAACAATATTCACAGAATCACGACCACATATTGTTTAAAAAAAACACCACAAGAACATGAAAGTAAGTTAACTTCAGGATAATATATGATTCTCACGAAAGTATGTTGATGACAGGACATTGAACAAGATACATAGTAAATGACAGCTAAATATTTAATTTAAAAAACAGCAGACAGTTGGATAACAAGAAAAGCAGCAGCAAAAAAACATCCATTGAGCAACAAATATGTAGATACTACACTACTGGAACAAACACACTAACAAATTTTGATTAACATAAAAACAATAACAGTACCTTACCGACTTCCATAATAACAAGATTTCAAATTCACAATTTGCAACTAACAATAGCACAATGAAATTAACAAAATCGTATGCATAAAACAGTATTTCTTACTTTCAAAATCATAAATTCACAATAAACGATCAGCACATCCACAGTAACAAAGTAGTACAGTATAAACCGAAAAAGAACAACAATCACAATCACACAATCACATATTCATATCATTATTCTATAACAACAGCTACCACATAGAAGATTTAAACAATTACACTCTAATGTAAAATTTACAAAATATAGGGTTCAGTTACCAGATATCAAAATCAGTCAAAAAACTGAGAGAGGCGGAGAAGCGACGAGTCTTGTAAAGTAGGGTGCCTTCTTATTTTTCATAAAAAAATAACCATTTTTTTATTAAGTAAAAAAAACAGATCAAACTCATTGCAAATTTGGTCAACTGGAATTTGGATGAGTATGTATCAACTATATATCTGTAACAGTTAAAAAGGTAACTAAACTGAAAAACTAATTTTTGTGTAATCTTCTTTTTCCAGTTTAGGCTCAGGTTCAAGAAAATATAAACCTATGAAAACTACATTAACTTATTTTCCTACCTTAAATACCTCTAAAAGCACACGCAAAACATTTAATTACGCTATTCTAGCACTTTTAATGATTAAAAGCTACATCAAAAGTTCCTATTTTAGTATTTTTGACCTTATCCTCAAAAATAAACAGAAAGAACAAAAATCCTACAATTAGAATCTTGAAACTCACAATAAAATCATCTATCAAAAGTAATATGTCAACAGCTAACCATCAATTAGGTAAACATCAACCGATCTGATCGACTCAAAAATCATATAAAAAAAAACAATAAAGATAACTTGCCTAATCAGTACTGTGCGATCATCACATGAACACTCCACGTGATTTATAAACAATATTGGCCTGTGCAAAACGAATTTCGCTTCATAACTTAGAGCCGTACGGATCTATTTGTAATCATTTGTTGATCATTGAAATAAATTATCATAAAGCATGCGGTTGTAGATTTTGAAAACGATAGTTGCAGCAATAATTCGTCGATTATATAGAAAACATGTAATCGAATGAATATAGATTATGAAGAACGGTAAGAAAGATACCTAAATCATATGGTTGTTGAAGAAAATCGGAGCGAAAACAGAGAGAAACCCAAACCCTGGTGGCTTATAAAAACACATACTGTTTTTGTACCCGATTGTCACTAAATTTGTTCCGAATCATATAAAAACACGTTTCCAATCGACTAATTCTGCATTTCGAAACGCTCCGATAAGCGTACCGGAAATGAACAGGTTGATTCAAACTAGTAATTAGACTTTTGGAATAAGAATTAAAATCTGACTATTCGATTATGTCGTTACATGCTCTTCTTTCCCGTCGTTTTTTAATGGTGCCAATTCACACCTGGGTATGTATAGATATTTATTATAAAATGTGTTATTTTAAATTGGATTTTTTTTGAAAAAAATTATTAACTGTTTTGTATACGATACAAACGTACCAAACTATATGGTACACCGTACACGTACCCGTTTTCATTCCGGGTACCGGAGCGAACCGCAATCCATGTGACTGTGATTAGAAGTACTTTGGTTAGATGTCTATGATTTCATAATTATGCCTATTATTATCACTGCTTAAAACATGGATTAATGTTTTTTTAATTCTATTATTTTTGCTCTGATGAATTTTTTTCAAAACCTTAGCATAACCTTAAAAAATCTCCAAATTTATGATCTTAAAAAAAAGGTGATATTATTTAAATGTTGAAGCCGGTTGTTTGTTATAAGTAACGTTTTGTTGTATGAGACTATGAGTTAAACATGTATAGAAAATAAAACACAAATAGACTCTTTTAATTAAAACCTATCTATTTTACCTTACATTTTCAACATCCCGCGCAACAAACGGATTGCGTCAACTTGATTTAGAACAAAGAGCATCTAGTTCATACAGAAACCAAATTTGCACGTAAATGTAAAAGCAACCAAAATCAGTGAGTACAAAAACAGTATCCAGATAGATCACATATTATTAAAAAAACTACAGTGATCATGTAATCAAGTCCTAGAAACATACCGAGTTGCTTATCACTTAAGATGTGACCGCGAAAACCCTAACTACAATGTATTTAATCTATACACCATTTATTCATTTCTTGATCACTAAGGTTGAATACTAGAATGAACCCTAATTTAATATGATGAATCTATAAATCTCAACCCTAAAATTAAAGTTTAATGCCAAATTTCTGTTCTCACATGATTGTAAAACAAAACAATGTGCAAAAATCCAACTCTCACCAGTCACCACCATTGATAATAACACATGTATGAACATCTAAACCCTAATTTTAGAACAAAGAGCCTCTAATGCATTCTTTCCATTATATTCTCCTACCAGTTCATTTAAAATAACGCATGAGAACTGAACAGACTACAAATGCAACCTATAATCGTTGAAAATACCTAAATAAAACCGAAACCCTAACCCTAGAAAACAGCAAACAATCGGAACAAATTAAACGATTCGATAGATGAAAATTGTACCTGTGGAAGTTCGATCGGTGATGGTGTGACGTCAGCAGCGGCGATACCAGCAATGATTTTCCGGCGAGATGGTTGAGAACCGTCGTGAAAGGTTTCAAACGACTCAGTGAACTATTGTGACAAACAAATTTTGAAGAACTGAGTAATTATTAAACTGAATTTAAAATTTTATATAGAGTAAAATGTCCAGATAGTCTACGTGGTTTTGTAAAATAACACCTATAGTCCCCAACTTTTGGAAATTACACCGGTGCTCCCTGTGGTTTGACGAGTTATTACTCGGATAGTCCCTGTAGTGGATGTCCGTTAGTTTTCTCCGTTAAATCCATTTGAAATTACTTATTTACTCACTTGATCTCTACCATTGTTACTATTATCTTTTTATCTCTTTTCACTACTAGTTTTTTATCCGCCGCGCGTTGCGGCGACGCCGTCGTACGTGACATGATAAATTATAGATTATAATCGACGCGACTCGTTTTCGAACTAAATTTATGTTGGAGCGTAGAGTAATCCAAATTCATACCATTGAATAAAAATGTATTATACCTGACACGACTTGTTTCCAAACAAAATTTACGTTGAAACGTAGACCAACTCAAAATGCACACAAAATATACACGTGTGTTGGCGCGGTACGCGGCGTGATAAACTCTAGGCTATAATCGACCCTACTCGTTTCCGAACTAAACTTACGTTGAAACGTATAGTAACTCATTTATATCGTCGAATGAAAACGTATTATATTTCGTCCGATTTGTTTCCAAACAAAATTTATGACAAAACGAAGTGCAACTCAAAACGTACATAAAAGTAAAACTTTATATTGTTGACTCGCCTTGTTTCCAAACAAAATTACATTAAAATGTATTCAACAAAAGCCTTTTAGAATACATCAGGTTATGAAATAGTGTTGAATAAGGATGAAAAAAATAAATAAATAAATAAATAAAGAAAAACTTGTCATCATCACCAGAAACATACATGTCTCTAGAAAAAACAAAAAAGGTACTTGAAAACCCAATTTAGCTTTAAGAGAAAGACAAAAAGAATATGAGATTAAGGTTGGTGGCACCTGATCGACGTCGAAGTACCGATCAAAGATAAAAAGATTATATGCTCCTAAGTACCCTAAATTAGTAGTGGCAAATAGGGTGTCGAACCACGAAGAGCTAGTGGTTGGTGTAAGATCTCAATCAATTGCAAAACATGGTAAAAACTTAAAATTGGATTTGTGTTTTGATTTAAGAAATTAGAATTAACTACAATTGTAAATTCAATAAAGTAACAATGATCACAACCAAATATCAAGTTTGATAGCACAATTAGTAATTTAAGTTTGTGAATCTGGTTTGGTAGATTATATAGACATAATCTTGTGACATCATATGCGAATTGAGTATTGAAAGACCTATACTTGTGTATCTAAGCTTACAACGATTGAACACCGATGTAATTAGGCTATCACAAAATGATCACCATCAAATATAAACATGTTAACATAACCTTCAATCATATATCTTGACATTCAATGATTAAACACCAATTAACTCAAAATAGATGAAGTGATTCAAGAAAACAACGTTTAGAAACAATCAACACATTAAATAACACATAAAAACTTAGCAAATGTCATAGATCTCTAACAAACACTATGAATTCATGTCGAACATAGATAAACAACTCAAATTGAACTAAATGGCATACAAACCCTAGCCCTTGGTTGTGATCACAAGGGTTTTAGCCACACATGATCATGTTTGATGAAGATATGTTGCGATTTCGGTTGCAATTGGAGAAATCTTGATGTTTAAACACTTTGTGAATGAGTATTCCTTGTTCCTTGATGTCTTCTAGCCTCCAATGGTCAAGAGTGGATGAAAAAAAATACGACCTCTTCCCTTTAGAATCGTCCAAAAATGTGAAAAACCGTCATAGAACCGTAATAGGCCGTAATTTCCGACGTAGGGCGGAATTTTCGCTCTGCCCACTTCATTTTCCGCTCCAAGTACTGGATACGATCCCAATTAACGCCAGGGAAGGCCGGAAAATACGGCCCGATGTGGATTTTACGGCACCTGAACCTTGATTTGCCTCTCTTGCTTCCCATTCTTGTCCCGCATGTTTCCGCTTCGTTCCATGATGCTATATCAATCCAAAATGCCTCCAATCATCATCTGAAACTTGCACAAATAAACTTGACAAAGTAACTTGTTTTTACATGCATTTAATGATAAAAAAACGAGACTTAACATGCAAAAACATTATACATTGGAAACATATATCAAAATTCCCCAACTTAAATCTTTTTCGTCCCGAAAAAGAAGATTACAATGGGATCAGGTTGGTTTGCAATTCTAAAACACTTCGTCTCTCCGAGAAGTTCAAAATAGGCTTGATAGATATTGTACATTTTTATGAGATGCAAAATTCAAGTAACTTTCAATGCAACACTTGGGTAATGGTCAGCTTTTAACACACACATGTTTTTCACCAATGCAAGCTAAGGTCATAAGGCATACCCAACCCACAAGACTTACAACAATCAAGAGTTTCCAAACAAGCAAGCAAATAAGTACGAATTACCTAATCAAACCTAATATGCCTCAACTTGTCAATACATAGGGTTTCACACTCCTCACAATGTATCACTCCCCTCGGGTTATTTAGTGGACTAGTAAAAATGGTACTAGTAATTTTTCTGAAACGCTCAACCCACAATTGCAACATTATTAGCATATGCTAGTAAAGAAATCAAACCGCCACCTATTAACAAAAGACTAAATGCAAATCAAGAGGGCTTCACAGGTTGGCTTGGGTGAATGGTTTGGAATTAACGTTGGACAAATGGCTAAAAGGTGAAGAAATCCGGATCCTACAACATAACACAATAACTAAGAACTAACATAACTCGGGTTATTTTGACCCGTATATACACGACTCACCTTTTCTTTTCTTTTTTTTCTTCCTTTTTTTTCAACCGTGTACTCTGGTCAATTGATCTCTCATGCATAGCAACATTTTTTTTACTCTTTTTTTAATCGATATCACAATAAACTAAACAAACTATCGACATTGACCCGGATTTTATCAAAAAGGTTAAAAGAAGAGGTAGAAATGGCTTAATGGTAAATTGGGTGAATATTTGTGGGTTTTAACAAATGGAAGGAATAGGCTCGAATTGGTGATCTAATGGATAATGTAGGGTGGGTTAATCAAATGAAATGGTTTTAATCAAGAAAGGGTATCCTAACGCCTCTATCACTTTTGCATAAATCTCAGTTCAAGATCTTGGAATGTATAACTACACTAGTTCTACCATAATGTACAATTTTGGGTAACCCTCTACCAAGAAAAGAGCATGATATATAAGAATGTGCTCGAGTAGGCTCAAATTCTCACAAAAATGGAAGGATATGGGTAAACGTGTGAAACATGTGTTGACAAGCATATGGTATATTACCCTCAAACAGGTATTTCTATCTATTTAACTTGCAAAGTGTACTCTATCAAGCAACTTAAAGGGCTAACCATGCCAAAGGACCTATGCTTATTCACCAGATATAACATGCAATGAATTGTATACCTAACATACTTGCATGTACAAAGTCAGTTACTTGAATGTTTATTACTCTCTTTTTTTTCCTACAACCATCACAAATCCTATTATCCCTTCTTTTCGGATCAACTTCATGCCTAAGTATCGCATGCCAGAATTTCATCATTTCCCATTTATGTGTAACACTTTTTCAAGGACTTAACTCATTCATTCATCAATCAAACACGTAGCATGTGTGACATTTAGCAACTTGAGTTCATCTTTATTAGAAACTTGAAACAAATGCAACTACATGAAAATGCAAACTAGCGTACCACACTACTACGTTCCTATATGCAACACACACAAAAACCAATAAACAGACACCATCACATCACTATGCTCATGCAAACACAAAACAAAATGGAAAGGGAACATGCACCTGATTGAAACAATCAATGGGAACTGCCACCCGCATCATGACCCGGGTGAGAGTGAGAAGGGGGAAATAAAGACTCCATCAAGCTCATGTGTGTAGCTCGCATGTCGGAAGGATCTTGTTGTAAGCTGGAGCCCGATCCCTCCCCAGTGCGTGAGGAAGGATGAGACTGAAGGGGAAACCATGCTGAGCAATAACCTTGTGGACATGGTTGGTGCTCCTGACCTGAAGTCTGATCGAAGTAACGTCTCATCTTTTCCATGTATTCATACCTGCGGTTGTATTCCCACTCCCTCTCATAAATTTGGCTTTTTTCATGAGCCTCTTGTTTCTCCCACCTTTCTTGGGCCAGTTTGCCTTGCTCTTCTTGCCATGTCTTCAAACTATGTTCCTGCGCAGCTCTCCATTTGGCAACAGCTGCTATTTCCTTGGCTTGCTGAACATACATTTCCCTCTCATATGAGGTCCAATTTCCCCAAGTCGGGGGCCTCTCCACCTGCATCTCCTCATCCCCACCTCGCTCTAACCTATCGTATTCTCTTTCTTCGACATCTTCATCATTCTCCGTTTCAGATTCATCATCCTCCTCTCCTTCACTTTGATCCTCACGAGGCACTTTATAAGTTCGTTTACCCTTATAATCTTCCAAGATATACACAAACTTTGACTTTATGAATCTAAATTCAGTGTCACGAATGTGATCTCTAGAGAAAGGAGTGACACCGGGTTTGTAGCCTTTAGAAGTTTCTGTAATTACACCAGCGTTCACTAATAACGCGGTTATTAATTTGCAATGCGGAATCGTCTTTCTATCACCACTTATTCGCGCTTCCCAAATGTTATGCAACACCAACTGTTTAAAGGACATGGTAGGGAATCCGGTACACAAGGCGTGCAACACTCGAACATCACAATTCCTTATTTGAGATCTATCACTTGTTCGAGGAAGTATATTACAGCAAGTGAGAGAAGAAAGCAACTTTGGAAGCGGTCTAAGATCACTCCTATCCAATGTCATCTTGATTGATAGTCTACTTGGAGGAACATCAAATAACTCACGAAGCATCTCCACCCACATATTTCCCTTATACTTATCATCATTACAAGCAATCACTTCAGTTGATAGATACTCATAAGGTCTTTTTGGGTTTATGGCACCGGTGTCAAAATCTACAATCTTATCTAAAGCATTAAAAGATAACTCAATTTCTGTCTCTCCAACAGTTCCAATCAGTTTTGTAGTGGTAGGTGGCTTTTTTCCCGGGACCTTTCTCAAGGTTGCCATCCACATGATAATTTCATCCAAATAAATTTGCTTTTGGTCAAACTTTTCAAGTGTGAAGGCATTAAGCCATCCGAGGCGTTCAAAGCATTCAACCACCCCATAATGCTTGAAATCCGACGCGCTACCCGTCTTCTCCGCAACAATGAGTTTTCTTTCATGTTTAAGTTCTGCCACCTTGTTCCGGTATAGTTGTTCACGCCACATTTCTGGAAAGTCAAGTAGTTTCTTGTTCTTCGGCCAATCTGGACATGGGCCCTGTGGTTGCCTTGATCCCGATTCTGTCCGTGGTCGTTTATTTGATCTTGAAGATGCGGCGGCTCCCTTTCCTGCCTTTTCTTTTCCTGGAAGTTCTTTGCTTTTGCCCATGATCCTTCATTGTCTTGTGTAGTGGTGAATGCAAAAAGATGCAAGCTTGCACAAAAACCCCAAAAATATATGAAACCCTTGGTGCCTAAATCGTCAAATCCGTGAATGATTTTTGAAAAACGAAACCGTAGGACTGAATCTCCTTGTACACACGAGTGTTTTGATACCAAAATTGCAAGATTTGGTTGAGATTTGAGGGTTTTACAGTTGTGGAGAAATAGGGTTCTTCAAAAGTTTTTAGAGGGAGATGAAAATGATGTGTAAAAGTGGAGAGTAAGTTGGAGTAAAAAGGAAAACTGGAAATAAGTGGTCAGTTACCAAACCGGCCGTAAAATACGTTGTGCGGCGTAATTTCCGATGTCTGGTGGTGGGATGAAAGGGCGTAGACAGTAGAGGGGCGTACAAAGATGGCTTAAATTCTGGTGCTTCTCAAAAAAGTTTTTTTTTTCGGCTTTTTTTTATGACATGTGAGACAAATACAAAATTATGTTTCATCTTTCAACATACTCAGTGGAATGTGTCAGGATAATCATACCAATGTTGACTATGTGCATAAAACGTCATTTTTTGTATTTGTTTATTTCTATTATCATTATTATTACTACTAATTATTATCTTTTTAAATGCACTAAAGACCCAACATTTTCAACTACTAAACAAACGTTTGTATTTTTTTTTAATTCTTTTTTTTAGTGTTGAAAATGGAGACCCCTTCCCCAACTTAATCGTGCATTGTCCCAATGCACAAGTCTTGGCTACGCCTTCAAACTGACAATCAAAACCCCGATCATCCTTCCCCAACTTAGTTATTTTTCAGAAATGATGCATGAAAATGATGTGATGATAGTGATTCTAAATGATGCAACACATGAGAAACACAATGCAAGTGCAAATGCAAACGAACTAAACATGCAAACACATAACGGGTTGCCTCCCGTTTAGCGCTAATTTTAATGTCATCAGCCCGACAATACCTGGCCATTAAGTGGCTTCATATGATGGTGAATTTGTGAGAAAATTCACCACATCCAATTGTTTTCTTTCGTTGTCAATCGTCGTGATAAACGGTTTTAACCGGTGACCATTCACCACTTGCTTCTTACCATCTTTGTCTTCAATCTCAAACTCACCATTATTCCCAATTCTTACGATGGTGAAAGGACCCAACCATTTACTTTTTAGCTTACCGGGAAAGAACTTAATCTTTGAGTTGTATAACCAAACTTGTTGTCCCATTTCAAAAGTCTTTGACCTTAATTTGGCATCATGAACCACTTTCATTCTCGCCTTGTATGCTGAAGAGCATTCATAAGCTTCATTCCTCAATTCTTCAAGTTCACAAAGTTGCAATTTCCTCTCTTTCCCTGCGGCATAAAAATCAACATTCACAGCTTTCACCGCCCATAAGGCGCGGTGAGCAATCTCAACGGGAAGATGACAACCCTTACCATACACTAACCGGTATGGGGTGGTTCCAATAGGTGTTTTAAAGGCCGTTCGGTACGCCCACAAAGCATCATTTAAGCGTAAGGACCAATCCTTACGATCCGGGCGAACCGTTTTTTGACGAATCTCTTTTATTTGTCTATTGGAAACCTCTACTTGTCCACTAGTTTGTGGATGGTAAGGTGTAGCAACTCGGTGGCAAACACCATACTGTTTGAGAAATTTTCCAAACTTGAAGTTTTTGAAATGAGTCCCACCATCACTTATGATGACACGAGGCACACCATATCTAGTGAAAATATTTGCTTGGACAAATTTACACACAACAGCATGATCATTTGTTTTAGTGGCGATTGCTTCAATCCATTTTGATACATAATCGACCGCCACTAAAACAAAGTAATTTCCAAAAGAGTTGGGAAACGGCCCCATAAAATCAATTCCCCACACATCAAAAATTTCAACCACAAGTATGGGATTCATGGGCATTTCATCTCTTTTGGAAATTCCACCTACTTGTTGACATTTAGAACATTGCTTGGTGAACAAAAAGGCATCATGAAAAATAGTAGGCCAATATAAACCACAAGAAAGAACCCGATGTCCAGTTTTCTTAGCGCTAAAGTGGCCACCACATGCATATGTATGAGCATGGGCCAAGACTTCTTGAATTTCCTCATCCGGTATGCACCTTCTTATGATTTGATCAACTCCAACCTTGTAAAGATCCGGTTCATCCCAAATAAATTGTTTGGCTTGGGATTTGAGATGTTTCACTTGCCTTGTGGACCATGAATCCGGTGTCTTACCTGTGGCCAAAAAGTTAGCAACATTAGCAAACCATGGTAATTTGGAAACAACAAATAAATGCTCATCTGGGAATTCTTCATTGATCTCTCTTGTATCGTCTTCCTTAATTTCGGGTATCCTTGATAAATGATCCGCGACGACGTTGTCACAACCCTTCTTGTCTTTAATTTCAAAGTCAAACTCTTGTAACAGAAGTACCTACCTAATCAATCTTGGTTTGGCATCTTTCTTTTCCATCAAATAACGAACAACACTATGATCAGAAAATATAATTACCTTGCTACCCCAAATGTACGATCTGAATTTATCCAAAGCATATACAACGTCTAGTAATTCCTTTTCGGTGGTTGTATAATTAAGTTGGGCATCGAAAAGGGTTTTACTAGCATAGTAGATTGCAACGGGCTTTTTATTCACCCGTTGCCCTAGGACAGCTCCAATTGCATGATCACTCGCATCACACATTATCTCAAAGGGCAAAGACCAATTGGGTGATTGCAAAATAGGAGCTTCAACTAGGTGTTGTTTTAATGCATTGAAGGACTTAAGACATGCTTCATCAAAAACAAACGGTGCATCTTTTTGCAATAAATTACAAATGGTTTTGAAATTGCACTAAAGTCTTTAATAAATCGTCTATAAAAACCTGCATGTCCTAAGAATGATCGTACACCCTTTACATTTGTTGGTGGGGGGAAGAGTAGAGATGACTTGTACTTTGGCCCGGTCCACCTCAATTCCTCTTTGAGATATCACATGGCCTAGCACAATTCCTTCTTGAACCATGAAATGGCTCTTCTCCCAACTCAACACAAGGTTTGTCTCGGTGCATCTTTTTAAAACTTTTTCTAATTCAACGAGACAAACTTCAAAAGTATGACCAAATATCGAAAAGTCATCCATAAAGATCTCTAAAGACTCGCCCACCATGTCAGAGAATATACTCATCATACATCGTTGAAATGTGGCGGGGGCATTGCACAACCCAAACGGCATGTGAATGTAGTCTTTTGTTGATCTTCCGGGTGAATCGCTATTTGGTTATACCCGGAGTAACCATCTAAAAAGCAATAGAATTTCTGACCGGATAGCTTCTCAATAATTTGATCAATGAATGGAAGTGGGAAGTGATCTTTAGATGTTGCTGCATTTAACTTTCTATAATCAATGCAAACTCGCCACCCGGTTACGGGTCGAGTAGCGATTTGCTCACCATCCTCACTCTTAACAACTTGAATACCTGATTTCTTGGGAACGGTTTGAGTCGGACTAACCCATGTGCTATCCGAGATTGGGTAGATTATACCCGCATCTAGCCATTTAAGAACTTCCTTTTTAACAACTTCACGCATATTTGGGTTGAGTCGCCTTTGAGCATCTCGGCTTGGTTTGACATCCGGATCAGTGATGATTTTGTGCATGACAATAGAAGGTGAAATCCCTTTCAAATCAGCTATGGTCCATCCAACAGCCGATTTATACCTTGACAAAACTTCCACTAAGGTTTGCTCTTGCTCGGGTTGCAAATTTGAAGCAATAATCACCGGTAATGTTTGCCCTTCCCCCAAAAATGCATACTTCAAGTGTTTAGGCAACTCTTTTAACTCTACCTTAGGTGATTCTTCAAGAGATGGCTTAAGCTTTGAATCAATATGATCGGGAAGGCTTTCAACTTGTACGGTCCAAGGTGGTTTTTTTCTTCAATTACCATGACCACTTCGGAACATTCATCATCCATCATGCTTCTAATTTCTTCCAAGACATCCCTGTCATAAACAAAATTCTTCTCCTTGGTGTTGTTATCCTCCTCTACACACGAAGTGTAGGATTGGACACAATCATCAATCACATCCACTACAAAGCATTCACTTTCAGAAAAAAGGATTAGTAACATTAGTAAAAACATTCAATCTTAATTTCCTATTTCCAAAAGTGAGATCCACAGTCCCATCCCTACAACCAACTTGAGCATTGGCTGTAGCCAAGAAAGGTCTTCCCAAAATCACATTAGCTTGTTTATCTACTTGTTTTAATGTGGAATCAAGCACTAAGAAATCAACGGGATAATAAACGTCTTGAATTTTCACAATTACATCGTGTAGCATTCCCCTAGGGAGTTTAGGTGACATATCCGACATTACAACAGTAATGTCAGTTTGCTTAAGTGGACCAAAGTCATGTTGGTCATATAAACTCCCCGGGAGGATACTAACACTTGCTCCCAAATCTAATAGTGCTTGTTTAATGCTAACATCACCCACTTGGATGGAAATGAGGGGTGCCCTGGGATCTTTAAGTTTTTGTGGGAGAGAACTTGACAAAATTGCACTTACATTAGCTGTCAAATAGAGTTTCTTAGGTAACTTATGTTGTCATTTTTGAGTACATAAATCTTTCAAGAATTTTGCATAAGAAGGGATTTGATGAATCGCATCAATCACCGGGGTAAAACCCTTTACCCAAAAAATTTTTTGACTTGCTTAAATACATCCCACATTTCCTCATTTTGGGGTCCCCTTTTCCCATAAATCGATGCTTTCATCGGATTTACTAAAGCGGAAGGATATGGGGCGGTATTAGTCTCCACACCCTTATCCATCACTTTAGTAGACTCGTTACCCACAACCTCTTGATTTGTTGAGTTTTTAAAAGTTTGATGAGGTTGAGTTTTAGTAACATGAGTTTCTATTTCTTGGTCATTATCGGATTCATCACTAACATCCTCCACCACACCTTCAACAAATTGTGATGGAGTTTCAACATTGTTCTCATAAGACTTACCATTTCTAAGAACACATACCTCATTGATATGTGCGTTTTTGTTGTTCTTTGATGATCCTTGATGTTGTGGGTTGATTGTTGTGTCACTTGGAAGCTTTCCCGGTTGTCTTATAGCCACTTCTTCTGCTAGTTGACCAACTTGTTGGGTTAGAGATCCCACAGTCTTACCTTGAACTTCTTGTTCTTACACCACCCCTTTCAAAATTCCTAGAATCTCATCTAACTGAGTTGAACCTTCATTGGTTGCATTTCCTTGTGATGAACTTGCTTGGCCTTGATTTTGACTTTGACCTTGTTGGAAATTTCTTGAGTACCCTTGTTGTTGAGGTATTCCTTGTTGATACCCACCTTGATTGAAACCTTGATTAAATCCTTGATTGAATTGCCCCCGTTGATAGTTACCTTGAAAGTTTTGTTGACGAGGCTGGAATTGTTGTTGTCCACCTTGTTGGCTTGATCCTTGAAAGTTAGGATTCATTTGATTCGCGGGATTGCCATATCGGAAATTTGGATGATTCCGCAATCCGGGATGATACGTGTTAGAATTCTTATTTCTTTCCCCGTATACTTGATTAACTTCTTCGTTACTTCCAAAATTCATAGGGCAATCAAAAGCAACATGGCCCATATCTCCACATATTTCACATAACTCTTGTACCTGCAAAACAAGAGAAACATCTTTTCCCAACTTTTGGCAAATCATATCAATTTTCTTTTCTAATGCATCAAACCTTTCATTACTAGGTTGGTCATTTACAACTTTAATTTGATGTGGTTTAACACATTGATCAGCGGAAGCTTGAGTTTTTGAACCTTTACTTAAAGTTTCTAAGAAGTTCCATTCATAATTCTCATCATGAGTTAAAAAGGTTCCACCGCTACATGCAAAAACAACTTTTTGATCCTCGGTAACTAAACCATCATAAAAATTTTTGACCAAGTCCCATTTAGGGATGTCATGATGAGGACACATTCTAAGCATTTCATTAAAACGTTTGAAGGCTTCATGAAATGTTTCCCTAACATGTTGACTAAAAGATTAGATAGCATTTCGAGCTTCACTAGTTTTACTCATCGGATAGTATTCCTCAAGAAAAGTTCTTTGCATTTCATCCCATGTTTGAATACTATCGGATGGTAAAGTTGAAAACCATTGTTTAGCTCTATCTTTGAGTGAAAATTGAAAAAGACGTAATTTTACCTCTTCGGGTGTAAAGCCTTGTTTCCCAATGGTGCTACATATTGCTGCATAGTCAATCAAATGTGTGTAAGGCTCGTCTGATGCAACTCCCCTAAAGGTTGGTAAAATAGCCAAGTACTGAGGCCGGATTTCAAATACTCTCCCATTTAAAACCGGTGTAACAATTGGAGATGGGTTTCTAAAGATCGTCGGCCTGAAATGAGTGTCTACTCCGGGTAGTGGTGGATCACCTTCACCACCTGCCATATTTGTGCTTTCGGTATCGCTTTCTTCAGAATCAGAAATGTATGAAGAGATTGGACTTGAAGTCAAGCTTGCTCTATGGACAATTCGGTTATGCCTTTCTAATCTTCCTATCTCCGAAACAAATGCTAATGGTGATGATCTTCCAGAATGTCTAGTGTGCATGCAATGAGACTACTACCTGCGCAATCACCACACCAAACGTAACAAAGAGTAAAAAGATACAAGAATTATGATATTTTTGGATTTTTAGCAATATTTAACAAAAAACATAAAAGCAATCAACTAAAAACAAACACCAAGCGCACGTGCTCCCCGGCAATGGCGCCAAAATTTGATCGACGTCGAAGTACCGATCAAAGATAAAAAGATTATATGCTCCTAAGTACCCTAAATTAGTAGTGGCAAATAGGGTGTCGAACCACGAAGAGCTAGTGGTTGGTGTAAGATCTCAATCGATTGCAAAACATGGTAAAAACTTAAAATTGGATTTGTGTTTTGATTTAAGAAATTAGAATTAACTACAATTGTAAATTCAATAAAGTAACAATGAGCACAACCAAGTATCAAGTTTGATAGCACAATTAGTAATTTAAGTTTGTGAATCTGGTTTGGTAGATTATATAGACATAATCTTGTGACATCATATGCGAATTGAGTATTGAAAGACCTATACTTGTGTATCTAAGCTTACAACGATTGAACACCGATGTAATTAGTCTATCACAAAATGATCACCATCAAATATAAACATGTTAACATAACCTTCAATCATATATCTTGACATTTAATGATTAAACACCTATTAACTCAAAATAGATGAAGTGATTCAAGAAAACAACGTTTAGAAACAATCAACACATGAAATAACACATAAAAACTTAGCAAATGTCATAGATCTCTAACAAACACCATGAATTCATGTCGAACATAGATAAACAACTCAAATTGAACTAAATGGCATACAAACCCTAGCCCTTGGTTGTGATCATAAGGGTTTTAGCCACACATGATCATGTTTGATGAAGATATGTTGCGATTTCGGTTGCAATTGGAGAAATCTTGATGTTAGAACACTTTGTGAATGAGTATTCCTTGTTCCTTGATGTCTCATAGCCTCCAATGGTCAAGAGTGGATGAAAAAAATACGACCTCTTCCCTTTAGAATCGTCCAAAAATGTGAAAAACCGTCATAGAACCGTAATAGGCCGTAATTTCCGGCGTAGGGCGGAATTTCCGCTCTGCCCACTTCATTTTCCGCTCCAAGTACTGGATACGATCCCAATTAACGCCAGGGAAGGCCGGAAAATATGGCCCGGGGTGGATTTTACGGCACCTGAACCTTGATTTGCCTCTCTTGCTTCCCATTCTTGTCCTGCATGTTTCCGCTTCGTTCCATGATGCTATATCAATCCAAAATGCCTCCAATCATCATCTGAAACTTGCACAAACAAACTTGACAAAGTAACTTGTTTTTACATGCATTTAATGATAAAAAAACAAGACTTAACATGCAAAAACATTATACATTGGAAACATATATCAGCACCACCGACCTTTATTAATATATATATAATATAATTTGTTTTTCTTAAATCGGTTCATTTTATTTTTTGTTCTTCCTTTCCCTACAAACCTCCTATATGTAATCTTGATTGGATCGGGCTGAATTTGGAAGATTTTATTTCTCTTGCCCCAGAGGCCAGGTCCGCCAGGATAGGTCCTATTGCTTCGGGCTTGAAATTGCCCACTTGTTAGACCCAATACAATAGGCTTCTCATTTAGCAGATTGTTGGTGTGAAAAAAAAAACCAGCTCCGGACCAGGAGGTCTATGACCCAGACCCGACTACCCTACCCGGATCCGGTCCGATTTCTACCTGGTAGAGAGTGGAACCCATCTTTACCGTCGGTTCTAACCTGAAGGGGTATGGTCCCAGATCTTGCGACTGCATGCGCAACCACAAGTAAGCAGCGTACGCAGAGGATCATGCCTAGCTTAAAACCAATGCAACACTTAATTATTCTTATATGTGTGGCGCAAGCTATGTAAGCGCAGAGACGACGATGACAGCTGGTGCAAATACAAATAATACAGGTGGCAAGAACTACAACCAATTAGCTCGCGCCAAGCCCTAACCAGACAACTCCCACGATGGTCAATCGTGCAGGAGACAAATAGTACAAGTACACTTTCTTGGGCATATAGTTAACGAAATAGGGATACATGTAGATCCTGCCAAGATCGATGCTATTAGGAATTGGGCGGCACCGAAGAATCCTTCGGAGGTGCGACAATTTCTTGGTCTTGCGGGGTACTATCGTCGGTTTATTCAGGATTTCTCGAAGATCGCTCAACCTCTCACCTCCTTGACACAGAAGAACGTTGTTTATTCTTGGGGAACGAAACAGGAGGATGCTTTCCAACTCTTGAAGCAGAAATTATGCAGCGCACCGATCTTGTCTCTACCAGAGGGTACTGAAGATTTTGTAGTTTACTGTGATGCTTTGATTCAGGGTCTCGGTTGCGTGTTGATGCAACGTGAGAAGGTTATAGCTTATGCTTCTCGTCAGCTAAAGGTACATGAGAAGAATTATACGACTCACGACTTGGAGTTAGGGGCTGTGGTGTTTGTGTTGAAGATTTGGAGACATTATCTGTACGGTACCAAATGCACTGTATACACCGATCACAGGAGTCTCCAGCATATCTTCGACCAAAAGGAATTGAATATGCGGCAACGGCGTTGGATAGAGCTTTTGAACGATTATGAGTGTGCCATTAAGTATCATCCGGGTAAAGCTAATGTTGTAGCCGATGCACTTAGGCGAAAGGAGACGAAGCCTAAACGCGTTCGTGCTCTACAGCTTACTATTCACTCTGGTTTACCAGCTCAGATTCGTTCCGCTCAGATCGAGGCCTTGAAGGAAGAGAACGTCGAGGCCGAGTATTTGCGGGGCATGGAAAAACGACTTGAGAAGAGGTCTGATGGCATTCGTTACTTTATGGAGCGGGTATGGGTTCCTTTGTATGGTAATCTTCGAGAGCTTGTGATGGATGAAGTGCACAAGTCTCGGTATTCTGTTCACCCAGGCTCAGACAAGTTGTATCAGGATCTCAAGGTTATGTATTGGTGGCCAAAGATGAAGGCTCACATTGCGACGTACGTGAGTAAGTGTTTGACTTGTGCTAAAGTTAAAGCAGAGCATCAGAAACCCTCGGGTCTACTCCAGCAACCAGAAATACCTACGTGGAAGTGGGAGCAGATCGCCATGGATTTCGTTACAGGGTTACCGAGGACTCAGGCTGGAAACGATACTATTTGGGTGATTGTCGACCGTCTCACGAAGTCAGCGCATTTTCTTGCAATCAAGGAAACAGATAAGTTCTCACAGCTTGCATCAGTTTATCTTAAGGAGGTGGTTTCTAGGCACGGGGTGCCAACTTCTATCATCTCGGATCGAGATCCGCGTTTCACTTCCGAATTATGGCATTCAATGCATAAATCGTTCGGTTCACAACTCGATATGAGTACCGCTTATCACCCACAAACGGATGGTCAGAGCGAGCGCACTATTCAGACACTTGAAGACATTCTGCGGGCATGTGTGATCGATTTTGGGAAAGGATGGGAGAAACACTTGCCGTTGATAGAGTTCTCCTACAACAACAGCTACCACACTAGTATTCAGGCAGCTCCGTTCGAAGCATTGTACGGGCGGAAATGTCGTTCTCCTCTCTGTTGGGCTGAAGTGGGTGACAGTCAGATCACAGGTCCTGAGCTTGTGCTTGAAACTTCAGAAATGATTGTTCAGATCAGGCACCGTATGGCAGCAGCACGTGATCATCAGAAAAGCTACGCCGACAAGCGTAGAAAACCTTTGGAGTTCGAAGTTAATGATCGTGTCATGTTGAAGGTCTCACCCTGGAAGGGTGTGGTGCGTTTTGGGAAACGCGACAAGCTTAATCCACGTTACGTTGGGCCTTTTAGAATCCTGGAGCGGATCGGTAAAGTCGCTTACAAGCTTGAGTTACCTGCTGAGTTGGGTAATGTGCACGATGTCTTTCATGTTTCACAGTTGAAGAAGTGTCTGTCTGATGAGACACTGGTTGTGCCATTTCAAGAGCTCAAGATCGACGACAAGTTACAGTTTGTCGAAGAACCTATCGAGATCATGGACCGAGAGGTCAAGGTGCGTAAACATAGTAGTATTCCGATTGTTAGAGTTCGTTGGAACTCAAGACGTGGACCGGAGTTCACGTGGGAGCGTGAGGATCAGATGAAGCTTAAATATCCTCAACTTTTCCCTGAAGACAAGTCTAAATCTGGTAAAGCTGGCAAATTTTGGGACGAAATTCCTCTTCAAGTTGGGGATGATGTGGCACCTGAGCAAAGTCCACAACAATCTTGATTTGCTACTTCACTCCTTAGTGCTTACTAGTCAAATTTCGGGACGAAATTTCTTTCAAGTTGGGGGTGATGTTGTAACACCACGGAAAAACGTGTCCAATTATATATAGACACGTGTCATAAACTCCAAAGGTGTGAAAGATTTCATTTGAAAGGCCAAAGTTGTCGAATAACGGAACTATGAAACCACAGGGACTAAAAGTGTCAACATGCCAAACTTGTGCCTCTGAATGACCTAACACGATGAATATATTCTTGAATGAGTGATTGATTGGATGTGAGAAGCCGTATACAAAAATAATCGAAAGATTATTATATTACAAGGGTTAAACGTGTCAACATGTCAATCCTGACCTCTGAGTGACCTTTTAACGAAACCGAGGCTTCGAAATATTCAATTATACTCTTAAGAATAAGTGGTATAAATTTCATGTGGTTTCGATATCGTTAGGCGTGATTTCAAGACTTTGGGCCAAAAGTGTAAACTTGACGAAACTTGCTTTCATAGTGATATTTAACGAACCCGAGCCTAACGGAGTTTGTTTATACATCCTTGGGCCCCAAGAAAATAATTACAAGGGTCTCTTTTGACAAAAATCGTGTTTAAAAGGGTTAAAAACGTCAAGGGACTGATTCTGCCAGCTTTGCAACTTATTTCGCCAGTAACCCGGTCCTAGGCGGCCCGCGTGAAGCCAAGAAGAACATGAGGCGGGCCGCGTCAAGTCCCCAGTGTCAGAAAACAACCTGCAGCTACGGGTTTGCCAGTTCCACCGCCTTAATCTAGATTGTATCGACCTAGGGAGCTGTAAGTCGGTTTAAATGAGTAGCTAGGACACTTGGGTCGATCTTGGAGCATCATATTACACCTGGAGATGATCTAGACTCAAAAATTTGACTATATAATAGGACTAGTTCTTGTGTTCATAACACACATTTGCAACAATTCATTGTGGGACTTGCTCTGGAGCTTCCAGCTGATGAAGAGGATAATCAAGTGTAGAAAAGTTTGCTAGGACCTTAAGTAAGCTTCTAATTACTTGTTTAGTCATCTAATTTAGTCTAATTACTTTAAAGTCAAACTTATCTTAAAATTAGTTTGACTTTCGTTTTAATTACATGTGGCTTAACCACTGATCAAATTGAAAGTGGTTTTAAGACCACATTAGTGTAGGTGATTAACCCTTAAAAGGGCACCTCCTAATTATCTCGTTTGACTGGTCAATTGTCGGGTCAAAGTAGTTTGACAAAAAGTCAAACTGGGTAGAATGTGTAAATATGATTAAAATTAATAAACCAAAGGTTCTAAATTATATTTTAACATTCTAATAACTTGGTAATTAATATTAAAGCATGTTTTATCAGTCCTAACCCGACAATTAATAGTCAAAGGTCAATTATTAACCGAAAGTCACAAAAGCTTGACTTTTGCTTTGACTTTCAGTTCTGACCCGTTTAAGCTTAATACACCCATGTTTTAAGCTTCCATTAGGACCACATTACTTAGTAGTATAATCCCCTGGAATTATATTACATAGTACCTAATGGTTTGAATTATATGCACTTGATCGTAATTATGCTTAATAATGCCATAAACGCCCTTTTTACTTACAACTGAGATTTTTAACAATGTGATTGGATAAAAACCTTTGCTACTGATATTTAAACATGTCCTAAAAATTTGACACCAATTGGAGGTCTAAAATGGGAGTTATGCTCAATAACGTAATTAAGGGACTTTTTAGTAATTAAATGGCGTAATTAGTATGAAGCCTATCTAAACCTTATTTTTAACACCAAACCTCATACTTACTGATGTGAAATAATATTTTGGGAATATTAAAGATTTTTAATTATTTTAGATTGAGCATGACATAGGATTATAGCTTAATTTCGGTAAATGTCGGTTTTACCCTTTTCATGCATAAAATGAGTTCTACATATCTTTTTAGTACCAAACCTTTTGATACTGATTTCTTATAATAAATAAAGTATTTTGAGCTTTACAAACTGATTAAAAACTCAGATTTACAATATTAACCCGAATACCCCTTTAAACCGCCTTTTAAGCACTTTTAGTACATAGTATGGGTCAAAACTATATTGAACATATAAAACTCATTACCTACTGATGTTTTAAGTTAATTTATATAATTATACAGTAAGTTAAAGTTTCTAAACTCAGAAGTCTATTTTTGACCTTTAAAGCATATGTAAAATTACCAAAATGCCCCTACGGGACATAGTTTGGATATATGAGATAATTTTCACATATATAAACTATCTTACTGTTATAACATATAAAAATACATATTTTTACTGATGTAACCAGGTCTGAAACTCAGTTGCATAATTAAACTCTTTTATGGACATTAAAATTACCAAAATGCCCTTATGGGACTTATTTTGGTTTAAATAAATTTTGGGGCATATATGTTAATATCTTACTGATGTATTAATATATTTTGAGCATAATAATGATTAAGACTTGTGTATAATTTATTTGGTTACCCGTTGCGCATTTACACGTTCGGGTCGGCTTATGTGACTAGTTTACATAAAATAGTCGAAACGGGTCAAACCTTTTCATTTAATCTTCAAATTCCAGAATGTATTTAGTTTACCCACATTATACAAGTATCCAAGCTTGTCGGGTCTAAATCTCATTCTATTCCGTTCTCCGCTTAATCTAGCGTTTAGAACCATAAGGTTTCTTTCTAGCTAGCCGGTCTAAGTCCTTGACTAAAGTAAAGACCCATTAGCATCCTAATAGGTTAATAAACCTTCTATACAGATTAAATAGCTTCCGGTAGAAGGTGCCTTCGAAAAGCTTTAAGATTTTTACTGCTAGCATCAGGTAAATACTTTTAACTTATTTTCCCTATACGGGCTTGGGATATGGTATTATAATAATACCACTTGGTCGGGTATGAAATCATTTAATCGGATTGTGATTAATAAATTACATAACCCGTTTTAATCTGTCTTGTTTGATAACATAAGCATTGGGGGTTAACGACCGTGTCCTGGATATCCTCGGCTCATTTATTTAAAAATGGCCACGACCTATGCACGGGGTGTAGGCATACACCTGACAGATGCAAATGCTAAATATTAACCCACATGTTGGGGATAACTCCTTTGTGGGTTTAAGCAGTGGTGAGTCGGTTAATCACGACCGGCTTCCAACCGGCCCCAATTGTATGACAAACATATAAATCTGTATACAAGATTATATTTAAATAATTGTCCCAAGTTATAAAAGATTTTGTGCCATGTGCATTCAACCCAATTTTTAAACCTTTTCAAAAGAGTCAGTTAATTGTATTTACCAGTGTAAACTGACGTATTTTCTTAAAGACTGATTTGACAGGTACCTCTCGAAATAGGCTGGAGCTATAGGGTGTCTTTAAAGGATCTTGCAAGTCCATAAGATGCCTGCAGTCTGTCTTTTGTTTTCCTTTGTATTTGTTTATGATCCGCCTGTGGATCTTATTACATTCCAGTCTGTACATTCATAAACTCGAACACACAGACAGTATGGTTTGTAATAGTTTATTCACCCAGACTTCCGCTGTGCTATTATATTGTGTGTATTGACTATGATGATATCAACTACGTCACGATACTCCCCGCCGGGCCCACCGGTAATATGTGGAAATATCGGGGTGTGACAGATGTGACAGCCCGAACTCTCAAGGTTTGCAACGTTTAATCTGATGATCTTTACTCCGTGTTTCTTTTGTAAATCTGTTAAGCGTGTGGGTATTTTGCTAAGCTAACATATTAACATCTTTGGGCCACTCACTCACTATCCGGACCGAAGCCCATTAACACCGTAACCCAAGTGGACTCGGCCCATTTGTCCCGATTAGATTTACATGTATGGACCCACCTATGTTTATTGTGTTATAAACTAATATTCGAATCATACTTCTCGGCCCACTTATGTTCAGTGTTGTAAAAGTCGCTAGGCGGTCTCTAGTCGGCCGACCGGGGAGTTGGGAGTAATCGGAGTACTCGGAGAGTACTCGGGGAGTACGCGGACATGGTAACTATAAAGAAAATTAATTGTTATATATTATACATATGTTAAAGTAAGCATAATTCATGTCAACTGAGTATAATTTAAAATGAAACATGTTTAAAGTTCAAATATTCTGAATACAAGTTCGAGTAGTCCGAGTACAAGGCCGAGTAGTCCGAGTACAAGGCCGAGTAGGTCGATTTTGACCGATTTTGACTAATTAAAAGTCAACAAAAGGCCAAGTAGGTCGATTTTGACCGATTTTGACTAATTAAAAGTCAACAAAAGGCCGAGTAGGTCGATTTTGACCGATTTTGACTAATTAAAAGTCAACAAACCACGTTGACCGCCTAGGCCGACTAGGCGTCGAGTTTGACCGAGGCCGACTAATTGAGTCCGCCTAGGAGGAAGTCGCCTCGGAGGGGTTCCGAGGACCGAGTACTCGCCGAGTACTCGGCCTTGGAATCCGACTTTTACAACACTGCTTATGTTAAACTGAATCCCGGCCAACTAGTGTAGTTAGCATGATCACCGGCCCACTGTTGTTTTGTTTGGCATTATAACTAGATGTAAGTGACATCCCCATATCACACAATATACTACGTAACAAACCCTACCTCTCACCCTTATGCGACGGCAGTAGCAAGACCCCCCCCCCCCCCCCTCATGAGATATTCTTTTGCTATCAAAGATCTCGGTCAGTATAAACTATCCTTTGATTGATTTCATGCGTGCATGTTTAATGATATTGTTATTATAAATCCGAATATGTTAATGTGTATAGTTCTAGTCATGATGATGTGCAAGATTGATTAATATAACTGGGATGGTCTTGATGATTGTGTCAATTGATAAAAGAATGTTAGGTAATCACATGAGTTCTAGGGAATTGATGTGTGTCAGTAGCTTTTGGGTTGGTCCAATATAGTTGAAAGTACATGGCATGATAAAAGTTACTAATTTTAAATCTAGAAGTGGCAGCCATGTGCAATTGATACCATATGCAATTGTGAATCTAATCAAGTAATATAGATACTTTATTGAATTGTCAGTAAACATACCATGTGCAATTGATGATGAGGTGATGTATTGTTTGGAAATTAGAACCATGAAAGTGACGCCATTTTTCTCACCTCACATGCATAATAAAATTTTAGTGCACAAGAATTATGAATGATGATGATGGGATGGACAATGGAAATTGTGAACATTGGGTTTGGGGATTTATGTGAAAGGGAGCAATGGGTTAAACGAACAATACATGGCCACGCACACACTTTTGATTAATTGGGTTCATGCTAGACTTGATGTGTGAGTAGGACTTTTACTTGAAACTGTTATAGATTTGGGCCAACAACCAAACAAGAATTCATCAAGCCCAAACCGTATAAACGGGAGTTCATTTACACTGTTTGGGCTTCGCGTGAATCATGGGCTGCACATGTTTAACACTTGGGCTCGGGTAAGCATAACGGGCAGTACACGTGAATTGAGAATAATTTGTTTTGGGCCGGGTACTTCAGTAGGGTTGGTGTTTTGGGTTGTGAATTGGTGTTAGGCCATAGGCATATAATGTAATTAGCATATTATGAAAAATGCGATTTCTCATATGATCATGACAATAAAAGAATATTGGGAAAATTAAACAGTAACTATGTGATATCATTATTCGTGTACTGATTTCATGACGTGATTAACTGTTACAATTGTATGGGGATGTGTGTTCGTTACTTGGATCATATGTGAACTACATGTGTGCGTTGCGTGGGCAATGCAAATGCTTGATGTAAACCTTGAATGCATGAATTAGTTGTACGCGAAATGCATGTGAAACTGACTGTTATCGGTAATCCTTTAGGACGAGTTTGTTCAACTGTTAATCAAGTAAACAATCTAACCGAGCAAAACCAAGGTGAGTTCACTACTTTGAGCATGCGTCCCGGTGGTTTGGGACAGTCAGTGGGCATCCCGGGAAGGGATAAGTCTTTTGGGTAAAACTGGGATGTTGGATAATATTCTCACTCTCTATCTCTTAAGTCCCATCTTTTGCTATCGTGGGTGGTAGCGGGGTATTAGTTGGTAGCGCTACTTAGGTCTGGCACCCTCACCCCGTTCCTAAGAGAGGGCGGGTGTGAACTAATGACCCAGTCGGGCCCAGTGCTTTGATAGGAGCACTGGGGAACGGGCAAAACATACATCAGGAGCCGTCTTGTTCAGTATCGAGATATTATCAACATTGCTTTCGTATTTGTTAAACAAACTGGACTAAATACTTGGTAACTAATGTTTTATTAAAACTGTGAACTCGCCAGCTTCGTCTGATACACTTGTTGCATGCTCGCAGGTCGATAGGTTTCTTGGATTTGGATACTTGCTGTCTGGAGTAGCAGGAGTGATTCATGGGTCGATTGGAGAGATTATTGTGATTGAATTCTTGATACTATATTTGGGTTTTAAACAGTTTAACTTTGGTTTTTCTTTGCTTCCGCTGGACATATTGGTTTTCGTATAAACTTGTGATGGTATTTTATTAATGATTGAGAACTTTGTTTTGAAACTTATGTGGGTTCAATGTAATTAGTGGCTCATTGTCAGTACGTCACACGCCTATTAGGGACACCCCCTAGGTGGTATTTTGGGGGTGTGACAATATATATATATATATATATATATATATATATAGATCGAGGATCTTGTACATTAATCCAGAAGTGTGAGAAGTGTATTATAACACTATATACAACACTATATAACACCATATAAACATCGTATAACAATATGTAACACCATATAACAATATGTAACACTATATAACAAATATAACACTATAGTTTGTCTGATAGCATGTCTATGATAGATGTATAGTGTTATATTTGTTATATAGTGTTACATAGTGTTACATGGTGTTATATGGTGTTACATATTGTTATACGGTGTTTATATGGTGTTATATAGTGTTATAATACACTTCTGGATTAATGTACAGGATCCCTACCCTATATATATATATATATATATATATATATATATTAAATATTGAGTACTTTTAAAACTCAATGCATAAATGTTTTAATTTACTGATATTACCAAAACAACCATAAACTTATGTCCTATCTAAACAGTAGTTTAGGATCAAATACAAATGATCCTAAAAATAAGAAATCGTACAAAGGGTGTCAAACAGACTCCGATTGACCTCATTCAAGAGGCACTGGGACCGTCTCATCAAACTCCACTATGTGAGATTTTAGGTTTTCATTTTTGGATTTATAGGTTGTAGATTTTAGAATTTTTGTTTATTAGGATTGTGTTTTTTTATTGATTATTGTGTCTTTTCTATGTGTTGCGTCACAATGTCTTTTTTCCTCGACATTGTGTTATATTTTTCGGCAATGTGTTATATTTTGTTCGACATTATGTCATCTTGTGCGATATATTGAGTCTTTGTACACTTCTTATTTTTCAGTAGCCTTCATAGAATAACTTAACCCTCTAAACAATATCTTCATCTTTTTTGCAAACCATTTTATCCCCTAATAGCAACAAAGTCTTCATCTCTTTTTACAAAATCAACAGCAGCGTTTGTAGTCCAACGGTTAGGATAATTGCCTTCCAAGCAATAGACCCGGGTTCGACTCCCGGCAAACGCATAATTTTTAAATTTTACAATTTTTTTAATCACAAAATTAACCGCTAAAATTTGTTTCTGAGATTACAACTCGAATTTTTAATCACAAAATTAACCGCTAAAATTTGTTTCTGAGATTACAACTCGAAACCTTTTCGTTTGCTGCAAAAAAGTGAGAAAACCATTCGAATTTGCCTTTTCATCTGCAACGAAACGAAGTGTCGTCGGACGCCTTTTAGGTTTTCCAGTCTTTCACCGGCTGCAATCGGCGGTTAAAGGTTAGAATAAGTTCCTCTTCGTCTTTAATGTTTCACTTTTCTGCTAAATTGAAATCCTTCACTATGCTGAAGGCTATTTTTGATAAGTTATCAGTTGCAAAATTAGGTATTCGGATAGTAGACTTTTGATTCTTGAATGGAGGAGTATATATACATGTTCTGGATTTATATTTGTGTTAATTTTCATATAGTGCCTTGTTATTCTGAGTTTATTATTAGCACAACCACAGTTAGGGTTCCATAACCATCTGTGCTTGTCTGTTCATTTGGAAGTGCTAGTTTCATGATGTGATATGCTAAGTAAAAGGAATGAAATAAGTTATCTAATTCAGTCTTTTTGAAATTCTGAACGATAATGAGATTGCTGTGAGTCAAGTACAATCAGAGAGAAATTTTAATTTCATTATCAATCACAAATGCATGTTTCTGTGGTTTTACTGTTTTAGAAAACAATTTAAGCTATTGGCTTCATGACTTGTGAGATTACACCGAAGCGTGTGCATTATTATTAGACTATGTGTTGTGGTGTATGTGAAATGTGAAAAAAGAGTGTGCCATGTAGGCAATGGGGCTTTCACATTTCACACACATTAACATGTGTTGTGGTCACGTGAACTGTGAACTAGAGGCGTTATTGTAAAATTTAGCAATTTAGGTTGAAGATGCATACGTGGCAATCATTCACCTCCCCCTCGCACCCCCGTGATCTGCTTCTCATGCTTTAGCTTTCTCGCCCCGTTGGCCTACATGGCTTCCCCTTCCCGCCCCACACTTCTTCTACAACACATAGTCTTTTTATTACTGTAACACAACATTTCTCTTAGGTTTGTTTGCATAATTTAAGATGATAAATGATTGTAAGATTCAGGGACAGAATCTTGTCAGATTACAAGTTAATGTTGCAATTAAAGTTTTGGCTGATATGGGAGGAATTATATTCTAAATATATAAAAGGACAAAGTAAGTATTGACAATTTCATTTAACTTAGAGTGCAGTGGCATTTCAAGAATTGAAATTGAGTCTTCTTTGACCCAAAACAAGCGTATACTACTAGACCATATGCCCATATGACTTCTTAGGCAAATCTTCATAGTTTATAAGTTATTGTACATTTGTACTTCAAAGTATTTACACAATTTCAAGTGATCATATAACATTCTGCTTTCTGTATAATCGTTAGTTTTGCTGTTTAATGCATAATGTGGATGTTAATTGCTGCAGCCAACCTAAATAGTCACTCTTACATTATATATATTTATAGTTATTGTAATCTGTCTACTTCCAAAAATGTTATCATGAGAAGGAATCTTTTCAGTTTTATTAATGTTTGCAATATGTAAGTTACTGTTAGAAGCCTTCCATTGATTTTGATTGGCAAAAATGCTTTATCGAATTCAGATCACAGCTTGTCTGCTTTAAGATGATAATTTCTAAATAAAGTAGGAACAAGTGAGTACCTGTTAAGACACGATTAGACCTGTTTGACTGAAAAATACACCCTTTGACTTTTTTAATTTTTAAAATAATTAAAATTACAATGTTAGGATCTATCATTTATTCATCTTTGTACATAAAACATAAAACTATTTTATAAACATGAGGTAGAAAGTAGTTAAACGAGTCGTAATCATGTTTGAAACTTATGTTGTGCGCGCCGTCAGAAACCTGTTAAACCTGTTAAGACACGATTTGCCAGCCTTAGATAAGTATATTAAAGATATGATTGCTAAGATTATTAAAAGAATATGATCGACTCGGGAATAATTAAAAATATTTTTCTTAGTATGTGATAGTTTCTTAAAAAATGGGGCATTCCGAGAATTGAACTCGGGACCTCTCGCACCCTAAGCGAGAATCATACCACTAGACCAAATGCCCACTTGTTTATATCATCATTCTTTACTGTATTTATGTCCTTGATGAGAAATAACTGCTACCACCACAAAGATGTTAATCTGAAATGGTAAGAAATCTTGTAATGCTTTATAATATGTTTTAAATATAACTATTGTCAGAAAATGTGTTGACTGTGGTTCACTTCATGTTTCATAGAAAATTAGAAATTAATAGCCATAACTGACTAATTTTGAACTAGGCTTGTTGCAAGGTTACAATGATACTCAGGACCAAGATGTTATAAATAATTCAATCATGTCCTTAATCAGATCATTTGTATTATGCAACTGATTACATATACTAAGTGTCGTGTAATGTAAAGAGTCTCTGGAGTTTGTTGGCTTCTCTTTCATGCTTGAATAAGACACTAATGCAATAACATAGGATTATTCACAGAAAATTTGTCAAGTTACAGATATATAATCCAAATAGGTGTGAGGGGGCTCAAGGATTTTGTTATATGCTGCTACATATCATCTGTGTTTTGATGAATCAGCCATATATTGCAGTTGAAAAATTAAGGTCATTTATATCTTTTAAATTATAAGTGCCGTCACTTTTCTTGTTAAATGACTATGAATCTCTTCAGTATCATACACACACATACATAATTACATCTACTTATACACAATTACACACAAATAATTTAAAAATAAAGCAGGCTTGATTTATGATTGCTTATTTTGGTATATAAAGGTATTTTCACCAACTTGAATTTGGTGCCTAAATAAAAGCTTCCATAATCATGAGTTATATTTCTTGTCAAAAAATCTTGTTAGTTCAATTGTCACATGTTTTTATCATCTAATATCTTTTTAACAGGAAAACGTAATCCCAGTTGTCGAGTTGATCTTTTTATTTTTTTCCTTTTAAAATAGTAGAATATGAACCTAAATGAAAAATGTTATAGAAAAGTATAGAGTAAAATGTCAAAATCGTCCATGAGGTTTGGTCATATTTGCTTGTTTCATCCAAAATGGCTTTTTTGTGCATTTGAGTCCTTTAGGTTTGCGTTTTATTGCCATTTTCATCCAAAACACTAACTCAGTTTATTTTTTCAGTTAAGATGAAGGGCATTTTTATCCCTTTGGATGGAACAAGCAAATATGAAATCTCAGGGACGATTTTGGCATCTTTTACAATTTCATTTCATATTAGTACTTGTTTCCATTTTAATATTTATTATTTTTTAATAACTTCTTTGATATATATGACATTTTGATAAAAAAAAAGTTATATTATGTATTAAAATCCATTAAAATACCTATAAGAGACTTGAACCGGACCGAAAAATCATAGCGATAGACAAACAACACCTAAAAATTTCTGTTCCTGGGTCCGTCACTGGTGATTTTAATAAAGTTATTAAAAATAATAAGCTTAAAAAAAAATAAACTTAGTAATTTGGATGGAAATGGAAATAAAACTCAAACCTGAAAAACTCAAATGTACAAAAAAGTCATTTTGGATGGAACAAGAAAACATGACTAAACCTCAGGGGCGCTTTTGGCATTTTACTCAAAAAATATATATAGTTGAGTATTTTGAAATGGGGCATTCCGAGAATCGAACTCGGGACCTCTCGCACCCAAAGCGAGAATCATACCACTAGACCAAATGCCCATTTGCTTTATATGTATGATTTTATTCTTTAAAAGTGTTATTGAAAACTGAATTCACTGGTGTTATTGTTAATATGTCATCTTTCATGAGATGTACAGTTGTTTGAAGTATGTAGAACCATGTTGTGCATACATCAACAAATTTTCATTAAATGTTATATATTCTTGTTTAGAATCAGTTCATTTAACTGTCAGTAGCTTGAGGTTACAGTCTCTGAAGCAAGAAGGTTTTGGTGCTTTTTGTCTTTAATTTGCTATCTGAGCTGTGCAAAGTGAAATACTGCATATTCTAGTTGTTGCAAACCAGCATATATGCAGATGCTTTGCTTTTGACCAAGACATCTGGAGCCTTGGTGAAAACAGAAAATCCTTGTATCGTTGGTACAGTAACATCTAGCAATGATTGAAAAGTCATATCTCATTGATGGTAGATTATAGGTTCAGATCTGTATTCTGTGCCTTTGAGTTTAAGCCAACTTTGACCCGGTATTAACTATGACACATGTTAGAGAACTAGAGATGCATCAAAGATGATAGTTTTCTGAATTGTGATTACATTTGGCCACCTTCTGAAACCACTAAAGATTACATTTAGTCAACTTTGGTTTGCAATTTAAACAACTGTTGAATATATACAAAAATCTCATCTTTTCAGAAGTTTAAGACTGACTGCACTTGTGAAAATAGTCATAAAACTAAAGAGAATAGCAAACTGGCAATTTATGGGCAGAGGATTGAATATTATAAATACACATGTATATGTAAATACGTATAATAGTTTAAATGATACTGTATAACTTGTAATTGAGAAGTTTTGGCTGTTAAAGAAAATCAAACTTTCTTCTGCTTTTGAAAAGCAGACTACCTAAATGTCTTGACATTTGATTTCTTATTTAGATTTCCTTAACACTAACAAGGGAATGTCATTTGTGTGTGACTTATAATCCAGAAATCATGTACAGATGCATTCAACAGGCATTTTATTGTCTTCCGGTTTTGATCTGTTCTCTAGGTAGCTGTTTTAGCTTGAGTCTTAATGTGTTGGTTTATTTATTCTGGTATTGCTGTTGCCAACTTTTTACCAACTTGGTGCGCAAGATTCTTGGCAAAAAATAATAACCTTACATTTGCCTAATCTGGCAGTGAAGTTACATATGCTTGTCACGAGTTAATTTTTTTTTTTTTGAAAGAATCTTTTCAGATCCAGAAGCACATGTTTGTAGCATAAGAGATTACTTTGATAGGTAGTTTTGTTTCCAAAAGTTATGAATTGACTTGAGTTGATGTCAGTAAATTACAAAAAAAAAAAAAAAAAAAATAGTGGCACTTCAAGATACATGTGAAATGAATGGAATGTTTCAAAAAAAGGGGGCATTCCGAGAATCGAACTCGGGACCTCTCGTACCCAAAGCGAGAATCATACCACTAGACCAAATGCCCTCTTGTTAACTACCCTCATATCTTTATTTTTATGTTTGCTTTTTAGACATGAACTATTGCTGGTGTTTTATATTGTGGAGTTGAAAGTATATGGTTATTTGGATATTCTGATAACCATGATGCTGATATGTGTGTTTATATGAGGAATTAAAGAAGCCAACTTTTAAAGGATTGAATAAATTTAAGATGTGTGTATTTATGAATGTATCTGTACATACATTCATAGTAGTTTAAATGATCAGCATGAATCATATCAGCTTCCGTTTTTTATTTGTTTAGCAGGTTTGGTGATAGAAGTATCATACGTGTTGGTTTAAGATTGCTTATTCTGGTAATTCCCGTAACTCGGTGTCTAAGAATTTTGTGAGAGAATAGCTAATTTACATTTGCATATTCAGGTAATGTAGCTGTTCATATTTGTCATGAAGTTGCATCTTGTCATGATTAATGCATATTAGTAAATGTACATAGTTGTAGTTGTAAACATTATCTTTTCATATATAACAGCACATGTTTCTTGAATATAATATCACTTTAGTAGGTAGATCTGTTTTTAAAGTCTTGAGTTGGCTTTAGCTCATAGATTATATAATTAAACAAAACAGTGGCATTTAAATTATGTATTATAAAAAGTGTAAGTTTTTTTTTTTATAAAAATGGGGCATTCCGAGAATCGAACTCGGGACCTCTCGCACCCAAAGCGAGAATCATACCACTAGACCAAATGCCCACATGCTTTATGTGGCCTGTTTTTTAATTTATAATCACCATGAAATATGAGTGTACTAAAGTTAATATATTCAAAGTATGTAAAATAATTGAATTTGAGGTGGTTTTACTTTTAGTTCTAGACTTTTATGCTATAAACTCAGGTGTAGAATCATTGCTAAGTTAATAGTGAAATGTTTTATATTCTGCGGCTCTGCGCAGATGTTTAACAAATCTGCAAATTATGCTAGTGTCCTTAATTCATCAAAGTTGTTTGGTTAACAAATAAGATCTGTATGCTTAAACGATACACATACATACTTCTTCATAAGCAAAACTTAAAAACTACTTCTGCAGCATAGTTTAATTACTTGAAGAATAGGAAGACCATGAAATACCTCACTACAAGCCTTGGTACAATTAATTGGAAGATCCTTAATATACCAATTTTTTTTTTCTCAGATTAAGGTGACATATTTTATAAATAACCAGAAAAGTCTATCAAATACCCACAAACCGCCATGACACAAGTGCAAGGCGCCTAGCATCACACCCTTAATAGTGTTGATTATCTTGTAAACATATTAATCACCTGAGGTAGTAATGATTCATAATCATGTGGATTTTCTTCTTGTGTAGGCTTGCACGAACCGATTAAGTCCAAAAGAGAATGCGACATGTTTAAGATTGTTTAGATCAAAGACACACAATGATGTGCATAAATATTAAGAAAAGACTCAGTGTTTAGAGCAAAATGAAAGGGCACTAATGCGTATTCTTATTCTTAAAGAGCAAAAGATCTGCAATGTTAATGCAGGCCCCTAGAGTAAAAGATATAATATAGTCATATGCTCTAAAGACAGGTGATCACCCTCTTTGCTCATGGTAACACAGACCTGAGGCTCTCATCATCTGTCATTCAGTGATCAACTCTTTTGTTTGTGGTAACATAAGACTTAGAGCTCTCATCACTTTTATTATCCTAATCTTTTAGTATACATCTCAAAAGGTCCTGAGAAGGTTCATACCAAGCAAGTGTGGGGTCCACAAGCATTACTGATAAACTCACAAAACATGATAATACAGACCCAAACCCTCTTTTTGGGTGTGCAAATGCCAGCTTATCTCTTCTAACCTAAGCCAAAACTCTGTAAATGCTTAAGCGAACGGCCTTGTGACTGTTAGGACATGTTTAGCATAGAACAATACTAACATCAAAGACACTTTGAATCGAAATGTTTTAGTTAAATCATTTTAGGTCTCCTTAACGCTAACTAAGGAATGTTGTTTGTGTGTGTAACTCATAATCCAGAGATTATGCAGACACTCAACAAGCATCTTGCTGTCTTCTGGTTTTGATTTGTTCTTCAGATTTGGTAATTGTTTTAGCTTGGCGTGTAGTTTTTGTTGGCTGATTCTGGTAATGCAGTTGCCAACTTTTTAACAACATGTGCCTTCGAATCTTGGCAAAAAGTAATGAAGTTACATTTCCTAATACGGTAGTGAAGCTACATGTGCGTGTCAAGAGTTGAATCAACTGAGAAGCATATGTTTGTGGCATAGAATACCTATAATAAAAATAAGATTTTTTTTAACAAAAAGGGGCATTCCGAGAATCGAACTCGGGACCTCTCGCACCCAAAGCGAGAATCATACCACTAGACCAAATGCCCTGATGTTACCTATCCTCATATATCTATCTTATATGTGCTTTTTAGACAGGAACTACTACTACCATTTTACATTGTTGAGTTGTAAATATTTGGGAATTGTGATAATCGTGATGCTGATATGTGGGTTCACACGAGTACTTGAAACAGCCATCTTAAGACGTGCTTTTTTTATGAATGTATATGCACGTACACGGTACATGTATAGTAGTTTAAATGGTCAGCAAGAATCATACCATCTTTCGCGTTTAATTTGTTTTGCAGGTTTGGTGATAGAAGCACCTTGTTGCTTTATGATTGCTTTTTCTTGTAATTCGGTTGCATGTTTTCATAATTCGGTTACATTTGCTTGCAGCTTGTTCAGGTAAATGTAGCTACATATATTTGCTATGCAGTTGCATCTTCTCATGAATAATGGACATTAGAAAAGGCACACAATTGAATGTATGAACAGAATCTTTTCAGAAATAGAAGCACATGCTAGTTGCATTTATATAATATAAGTTTAGTAGGTAGATTTGTTTCCAAAGTCTTGAGTTGACTTTAGGCTCATTTAATATAAAATTAAACAGAACAGTGGCACTTTAAAATAATTATTAAATTGCTATTTAAAAAAAGGGGGCATTCCGAGAATCGAACTCGGGACCTCTCGCACCCAAAGCGAGAATCATACCACTAGACCAAATGCCCACTTGCTTTATATGCCTGTTTTTATTTGTAATTACAATGCTTAAAGTATGAGTTTACTGACATTACATTAAGTTGAGTGAATTTGAGGTTCTTTCACTTTTAGTTATAGACTTTTATGCTATATACTCAGGTATAGAATCACTGCTAAGTTAGCCTTTTGAAGTTTTTATAGCTCTAATAGTATGATATTTCATATTCTGCGCAGATGTTTGATTAATCTGCAAATTATGCTAGACTAGATCCGTTCACAAGTGCCTATTGAAGAATCAAATCTTAGCCACGAGAAGACTCAGATCCGTTCAACCTACAGACGTCCCCAAGGAAAGCTTGAGTGTACAATCACTGGATTAATCTGCAAAACAAGAACACCGTTAGGCTCGTCACAAGATGGGATTCCTCCCTGTGACCACCCATGGGCATGAGAATAAGAACTCGTTTGATAGGTGAAATTATAGTTTAGTAAGAAAGTAAGAGAGAGAGTGTACCTTGTGAATGTAGATCTTCTGACTTCTTCCTATTTAGATGTCACTTTCATTCAGGTGAGATGGTCCCCACTCCCCACGGCTCTGACCATTTTGGTGACACCTGGCATGCCTCTATTGGTGGAAAACATTCCATGCCCAAAGTGTGCATGTGGGTGCTGACGCTATCCTTGCTCTGATTGGTGGAAAGGGAATCTACACTCAGGATGTGGATGGTGTGTGATCTGCTGTGCGCGGGACCACTGTAAGGTAAGAAGTGTAACACCATTATTAGATGTGTCGCAGATATGCTGCCACGTGTCTCGGGTGGTATTATCATCGGTTGATCGGGTATATTCCTCTATACCTATCATCACCCTTATTGATGTTTATGTTGTAAAACTTTTTAATCGCTTGACTTATTTTTAAGACCCAAACCCGCTTTTTGGGTGTGTGCAAATGTAAACATCCTCAGGAGCTAGGACTATGAGGACATATGTAGCATAGAACAATAACAAGGGATTGTAATTTGTGTGTGTAACTTATAATCCAGAAATCATGCACAAATGCATTCAACAACCATCTTACTGTCTTCCGGTTTTGATCTGTTCTGCAGGTTTTGTTAACTATTTTCGCTTGATGTGTTGGTTTATGTTTGCTTATTCCGGTAATGCAGCTGCCAACTTTTCAGCAGCTTTTGCCAAATTTGGTAGTGAAGTTGCATATGCTTGTCTTGAGTTGAATTTATGGAGAGGATCTTTTCAGATCCAGAAGCACATGTTTGTACTTTGATAGGAAGTTTTGTATTGACTTTAACAGTCTGAAAATATCAAATTACAAAAACAGTATTAAAATATTGTCTTGCTCTTTCAGTTTTTTGTTTCATAGTTATGCAAGAATCATCGTCATCAGTGACGCTATTATGTGTGAAGTAGAGGTGTTCACGGTCCGGTTAGTCTTTGTGGCTTGTAATATCTACATTTGCTGGTTTGGGATAGAACTTGTTAACAATCTTTCGGTTACCAATGGCCTCTTCAAGTCCCAATCCATAATCAAACGAATAACACACGATGAATTTGAATTGAATAACTCTTGATCTTATTAACCAGAAAAATATAACTCTAAAACGATTACAAACTCATAACCATAATCACAACTTGACTCGGTACAATCAAAGATGAACTTAACTCCTAATTAGACTTTAAATAAAACCCACATGTTTATCTAATAATCTAACTAGCTATCATAAACCAAATATAACTCATTTGATTTAATCTCTAATTAATTGATTAATTTATTACTTGAACCTAATATCCATATGCTCGAAATTCAGCCCAACCCGTCACTGCCTCAGTGCCTTGTGATCGGGAATTACGTCCAACACCTCTTAGCCTAGTGACACCAAATGTTTTCCCCCACTAAAGTGAAGCGAGCTCGAGTCCCACAAATTAGGCAATAGATGAATTTTAAGAGAACATTTTTTGATTAACGATTTAACTTCACGTGAATTTGTTCTTAAATGTAACTACATTATTTCATATGTGAACTTTCAAGGAAAGAAATATTATTATAATTATGTGAAGTATCTGGGTAGGTTTTGGAGAATCAAATCAATGCACACACAACATAAAAAAAAAAATCACAGCTTGAAAAAATATAAGTTTTGGGGCATTCCGAGAATCGAACTCGGGACCTCTCGCACCCGAAGCGAGAATCATACCACTAGACCAAATGCCCATTTGTCTGTCTTATACAGCCTATCGTATAATTTATCTATTGTAATGGTTTCGGTAATTATGCGAGCACATACAGGTAACATACATGCCGTATATGAGAGTATACAACCGTATAACCTCAAATCAATAAGGGTTTGATTAGTAACGTAGATGGTGTGTGTATAATCTCTCCTGGTTTAACTTGGTGTGGTAAAGAGTACGAAACGAGATCCCTAAGTGTATGGCAATTGACTATGTTAATCATGTTAGTCATGTAATACTATTAGATTTTAGAATTTTCTTGGTATCCTGATGTAGTGTGTGTTATGATAACGAAGAACAAATCACGTTGATTCTGCGAATACCCGTGATGATCTTCCCCAAACCCTCAAAATTCAACCCAAAGGGCTGAGAATTTGAAGTGAAAAATGAGTAAATTCGAAACTGATTTCTGACCATCCAACTTACAAGAGAAACATATAAATAAAGACAAAAATTCAAAATGGGCCACAAAAAGGCCATGGTCAAACACAAGCCAAAAAACAAAATGCATAAAACACCGAAAAAAACATAAAAAGATAAATAACTCAAAGAAATAAGCGTTTATAAGCCCGAACGATGACCCAAACCGCCGTAGGCTGTTTGTAGAAAGATGGAGCTCGCTCTCACGATCGTTTCGCCTGGTCGCACGCCCAAAACGGACCCCCGTAGCCCAAGTTAGAGCCATTTTAGTGAAACCCCTTTTGTCACACGATCTTGGGCCTCCAAATACAAGATGGTCCGCTCCTCCACACTTGAGCACGCATCATATCCTTATTTCTATGTTGTTTCAGATAATAGTTCACCTTTTATAATTTTCCATTTTGTTTTAGGACAAAGAGTCATAGAAAAGATAATAATTGCACAATCCAGTTATTTATATTCTCATTTTCAGTAAAGAAAGATTCAAAATTTTTTGAATCTTTTTTATTGGTGACATAGTTTCTAAAAATATACGAGGAAGGAAAGGAAAACAACAGGAAATGCATGAAGATCGGATCAAAGAATGGGTGTTGATAACTCTTTTATTCTCCTTAATTTGCTGCAATCCACACACCAACAAATTTTTCATCTCTTTTTAAAGGACATGAAAATCATGGTTCAAGTACAAAACAATAAAGGAGTTTCTTGAGAGTTCGGAGTTCTTTTTCTTGCGTTATTTATCCAAATAACAAGAGAAAAAGAACTCTTTCAATAACCAGAAGAAAAAAATGAAATCATTCACAGGAACAACCCAAAAATGCACAGTCTGCGAGAAAACTGTGTATTTGGTTGATAAATTAGTAGCTAATCAACGTGTTTATCATAAAGCCTGCTTCCGATGCCATCATTGCAATAGCACCCTCAAGGTCATATATTACTTTTTATTTGTTCCGGCCCCTATATATTGTATTTTATAAAACATTTTATATATATATATATGTATATAAGTTTATTTTTCTCGCCAAACTACCATATGTTGCAGCTTAGCAACTTCAATTCTTTCGACGGAGTGGTTTATTGTAGGCATCACTTTGATCAACTCTTCAAGAGAACTGGCAGCTTGGAAAAAAGTTTTGATGGTAAAATTATATTAACACTTATTATTATTATTATTATTAGTAGTAGTAGTCGTCGTCGTAGTAATAGTATTGTTATTATTATTTTTTTTCCAACATAACAACACAAGATTTCTATTTGATGTTGTGTTTTAGGAACACCAAAGTTCAAGCCAGAAAGAACATTTAGTCAAGAGGTAGTTTTCCACCATTTACATAACCATTTGGACAGATTTACCTTTTATTTTGACCAATTGAGCTCATTTATATTTTGCTTTCTTTGTACCAGACTCAGAGTGCAAACAGACTCTCAAGTTTCTTTGAGGGTACCCGCGACAAATGTAATGCGTGTGCCAAGATCGTTTATCCAATCGAGCGGGTAAACATCATAACTACCACTGCATTTTCGCAACGAGTTTCATGTCACATATTCTAATATTAATTATGATAATGAAATAAAGGTTAAGGTGGATGGAACTGCATACCACAGAGCCTGTTTCAAATGCTGTCATGGGGGGTGCACTATAAGCCCATCAAACTACATTGCTCATGAAGGCAGGCTTTATTGCAAGCACCACCACATCCAACTCTTTAAGAAGAAAGGAAACTACAGCCAACTTGAGGTCGAAGAAACGGTTGCAGCTCCTGCTGAATCCGAAACCCAAAACGCCGAAACCCAAAACGCTGAAACCCAAAACGCTGACACCCAAAACACTGAAACCCAAAATGGATCCGTTTAATAGCTCGATATGATGAAGTTTCATTGCTCCGAGATCTTAAGTTCATGTCGTGTTATAAACTGAACTAGCTCGCGATTTTGTTTTTGTCCAACACTTGATTGTGTTGTATTCAATCTAATAAATTTTGTTCTCAAAACAAACCCTGAGTTGGAATACCTGTATTTTAACCAACATGTTTCCTGTATTATTAAAAAAAACATGGCGCGGTTGATATATAATCACATAAGCATTTGTACGTAATGGCATGAGAGCGAAAGGGAGACGATTATGCGGTGATACAACAACACATCATCTATCATATGTTTATTTTTTTTTGACGACTAGATCACCTGGTAAGGACATGGCCTTATATCACCTAAGTCCCGAGTAGGAATCAAAAAATGTCACGTGTCAACATCATATCATCACTCGAAAATATTATTTTTTAATCAAAATTGATTGTTTTATTAATTTCTAATAAATCGGGCAAATTACATATAATGTTAACACTAGGTTAGAACCCCGTGTATTACACGGGTTGAATAAATGTAATTTTATATATTAAATAATAAAAAGTTATATCTTTATGAACCTTGTATATTGTACGGGTTAAATAAATGTAATTTTATATATCGAATAATAAAAAAATTATATTCATTGAAAAACATGTGTATTACACAGATTAAATAAATGTAATTTTGTATACTAAATACTAAAAACGTCGTATCTTAAAAAAAACTTGTGCATAATCGGGTTGAATAAATCTACCAAATAATAAAAAATGACATCCTTAAAAACCCCGTATATTAGACGTGTTGAATAGATCTAAAAAAGAGTTATATCTTTAAAAACCATGTCTATACACAGATTAAATAAATGTAATTTTGTATATTAAATATTAAAAACGTCGTATCTTTAAAAAACCCATGTATAGTCGGGTTGAAAAATCTACCAAATAATAAAAAAATTATATCCTTAAAAAACCATGTGTATTACACGTGTTGAATAAATCTAATTTTACATAGCAAATGATAAAAAAAAAAGTTATATCTTTAAAAACTTCGTGTATTACACGGGTTATATAAATGTAAATTTGTATAGTAAATAATAAAAAAATTATATTTTTAAAAACCCCGCGTTTTACACGAGTTGAATAAATATAATTTTGTATACCAAATAATAAAAAAAATATTTTTTTAATAAATTAGGATTAATTTATTAGTTATATATTTAATATAAGATAAGCAGGAAAGAGAGGTATTTGTTTTAAAAATATATTAAATTAACAATTTAGATTTGAGGATAATATTTTATTAAAGTACGATAAGATTTAATATTAATTTGTTATTTATTTATTTAATTAATATAAGATAAGTATAGATTTGAGGATACCCTCAACGAATGACACGTGTCCAAAACTTGGTTTCTTTTATTATAGTAGATAGATTGTTTATTATAAAATCTTTATCTTAATAACCCATTACTTCAAAATATATTTCTAATTTATAATGATATAGTGATATTTTTGAATTAAACCTTACCAAAATACAGATTTTTTATGAATTTTTATATATTATATTTATAATGTAATGATATATTTTAGTTAAATTACCCAAATAATTTGAGAACCTACAAAATTTTAAGTATTATAATAGACCGAATTATATATTTGAAACAAACTTTGAGCTACTATGGAGAATGATCAAATGTAAACCCAAGTATGAGTTTATATATTTTTCATAAGCCATATTACGTTATCAACAGTTTGATCTTTTTATTTAAAAACTTATACGTTAATCAATATATCCCAACAGTTTGTTAATATAGCATAACAATTTTTGAAATTATACGTAAGGCAAGATGAGTTAATTGTATAACAAAATAAGACCATGCGTAGTCGTTAGCCCAATAATGCCCCCACCCTGGGGCGTTTTCTGCCATGTGGCAGTCCAGTCAGCATGGGGGCATTATTGGGCGTTATTGCAAAAGTGTCGTAGTGGGAATAATGCCCAATAACGCCCATCCAATCATAAAATGGGGTTTTTATAGTATTAAATGGGATTTAGAAAAAAATATTAAAGAAAGTTACCGTTGAACGGTAAACTCGTTCCCCAATGCATCAATTCGGCGTGTTTCAAAAAACGCCAAGGACCAATTTTTTGCGAATAACGCCACAAAACGCCGAGGGAGGCGGCACCGAGGCGTGTTCGGGCGTGTTTGGGCAATTTAAAAAAAAAAAAGCCCACTACGGGCGGTCTAAGGGTGAATAAATTTATAGATTATCTAAATATTTTTTTAGTGTTTAATTACATCGTGTAAAAGTATTTAAAACGCTTCCTAAATAATTAATGATTAAGCACTTTAAAAGCGGGTTAGATATTCATAACTATGTGTAAGAGATTGCAAACATGTGGGATGATATTAAATACAACTGCTTGCAAACAAATAGTTTTTATTCTTCAACTCATGTAATACATGAAACTATAAGCTATTATTATTATTATTATTATTATTATTATTATTATTATATATACTAGTAGACTTCCCCCATGCGTTGCTGGAAGTCGGTTGGTATCATCGTTCGATTCAATAAAGTATCGGTACCGTAATTGGCACTTTGTATAGCGATCAAAAGATAAACCCAAATAAATAAAGTCATGATATGCTCAAAATGATATTGACACATGTTTTACATTGGTAAAAAAAAATCTGTAAGAATGAATATCGATAAAGGTTTTAAAAGTAAATTGATATGGCACCGATGTTGTTTGGATGGTATCCGTCTTGTTTATCACCGATATACTCGCTATAGCTTATGATATAAAAGGTACTCTATACCGTTACCGAATGTGTTCGAACTGTATCGGTTTGGTTTGTCGTGGAAAAGAACAAAAAAAAATATAATTGACTCGTTCAATTTTGAACAAAACTTTTATTGAAACGCAGATAAAGCATTATATTATATTATTAGAATAACGAAAAAGGGTAAACGACGTCAATTTATAAAACATCGTATTTTATCTTAAGAGTTATTAAAGAAAAATAAAATATGTTTAAATTTAATTATAATAAAAAAATAATAATAAAAACAATAATATAATTATAATTAATAAAAAAATTAGTTAATTAATTACCTAATTAAGTTAATGAGGATGTATAAAACCTTTTTGAAGGCTTACAATTGCAAACCAAAATCACATTTTTATTAGGAACAAATTATTGCTTTCTATAATGATGGTATAATATAAGAAAATTAAAATTTATGTTACTGTTTATGAAGACTTAGAATTAATATGTATAACTAGTGTAATTCTTCCGTGCGTTGCTGTGGGAATTTAGTTGTTACCGATATACTGATTCAGTTCATTACGATATCGGTACGTTAGCATACTTGGTATAGCAACAAAAAAACTAAAAACCAAAGTCTTGATATGTCAAAAGGATGTCTACACGTATTTGATCGATCGCAAGGTTGCTCACGTGAAACCGGTTCGGCTTGCTACGACACTGGAAGAGCAGCACTCGCTATCACTTATGATTAAAAAAAACACTTTATTTTGAATACAACTCCGTATCATTTTCAGTTCGTCAAGGAACAAAATAATCACTTATATTTAACCCGTTCGATTTTGAACAAACATTTACCCAAACATGAATAAGAAAATAGACATGTCTAAACGAAAAGCAAAAAACACTATCATTTATTTGGGGTAAATAATGGAAGGTAACATTTAAGACTTTATATTTGGTTTGATTAAATAATTGATAAGTTATGTAGATAAGTGCTTTCTTTATGGGCTATAATGTAATTTCATGTATTAATTTAAAAACACTGTTCATAATATGTGCATAATTATTGGCAAGGCTTCATGAACTTTTCTATGCCTTGCCACCACATTGTTTTATTGAGCTTATTCACCAGATGTCAACATTGTGTTTTGAACAAGTATATTTCATCTACAGACCCACCAACTTCTTCACCTTTAAAGCCTAAATTTATCATTTTTTTCTCTCCCATCCTTAATCCTCCGCTCAGTTTTTCCAAATACCCTAACCAGCGTCAAAACACCAGAACCACCATACCTTGCTCTGCCACAACCACCATCTGAAGCACCACATCTGCCATACCCCTGAAACTTACTTCAACAGCAAACCGCCTCTCGGACATCCGACGACATCTTTTACCTTCAACTTTTTGTTAACTCTCACAATCACCATCCTCCTCTTCATGGCGTTCTTCTCTCTCTACATCCGTCGTTTCTACAACCTCCGACGAACCGCCGACGTATGTCGACAAACGCGACGGCACTTCGGTTCCGCCTTACGGTCGCTTCCAGTGGTTCTGGTTCTGTACGGCGGCGAGTTGAAGTTGTTGAATAAATGCTCGATCTGTTTGAGTGAGTTTGAAGAGAGAGAAACGGTGAAAGTGATACAATCGTAATTACTAACTTCAAATGTATAACATCTACATAATACTTAATGAGGTACAAGTCATTGTATAGTTGTAAGTTTTGGACTTGGAAAAATAATAAAAAGAAAGCAAGGTATCACATCAAACAATTCACTTTTCCAAGATTAAAAGATGTAAAATCTGACCGACTTTGCATTGCATTGCCCATTTGTTGTTGGTGGTACAAAACATAGCCTAATGTACAACCTTTTTTATCTTCTCACATATAAGAGAAGTTTATTGTTTAGCCACAAGTCCACTGCCTTCGTTTATAAATAACTAGTTTTTGTCCCGCCTGCTTTGCGGGGCAATAAGCCGAATATTTCTTTTTCATAACATGTATGTTTGTAGAGAGGGCAAAATCGTAATTGTATTTTGAACTGGGGCGAAATCATAATTTTAAATTGATGGCAAAATCATAATTTTGAGCTAGGGGGAAAACATAATTTTATTTTGAAGTGTGGGCAAAAACGTAATTTTGAGCTGATGCAAGAATCGTAATTTTGAGTTAGGGGCAAAAACAACTTATTTTGAACTGGGGGCAAAAACGTAATTTTAAACGGAGGGCAAAACCGTAATTTTAAACTGAGAACAAAATTAAGAATGGGTTTTTGAACCGAGGGCAAAAGCGTAATTTTGAGCTAGGGGCAAAATTATAATTTTATTTTGAACTGGGAGTAAAAACGTAATTTTATACGAAGGACGAAAGCGTAATTTTAAACTGGGAATAAAATTAAATTAAAAATGGGTTGGTCCAATAGGGAAGTGCCAGGCAGCTGTTGTAAATGTAAATGTAGTAAATTGTTCTATTGTGTAGTTTTATAAAATCTTTATTACGGAGTTTTTTTTTTCCTAACAAAAGCCTTTAGTTTCTCATGGAGTTCATCAGTGAATTATATATTTATATGTGGATGTGGTGAGATTGTCATAAATTGTTTCAAGGAATTTCATTTTGATCTATTGTTTTGTAGATGAGAACACATATGTAGAAACTTGATTAAACTTTTTAATATTCATTGCGCTTTGAATATATTTCAACCAGGACATGTATGCTTTATTGTATATTTCTTAAAAAAAACATGTTATTTCTTATTATAAAGCAAATATCCAACTTTTCTATTTTTTTTGGTTGTTCGACAACAGGTGACTCGCGCTGCAACGTGCGCGGCTATAAACTTAGTTACAATTATAGTTTAACAGAAAATCTTAGGATATACTTTTCAAATATAAAAAAAATAGTGGGAAATTTGTGTTTAATATATTACTAAAAGATAAGATTTGTCTAACCTAAGTTAGCATTAGGCCTTGGGGTGTACTCTAACTTCATTGGTGTTAAAGATGACATGACAAATTAACATGTCTTTCAAATCATTCCCTCCCATGTTAAGGGGTGTTAAAACCTCCCTTGGTTAACATGTTACATGTTAACTTAGTTAAAAAAGATTAAGAAATTAATGTTATTTATTATCAATGTTTATTTTAGCTAAGAAGTTATGAAATGGTATTATTATTATTATTTATTTTGTATTTAATTTAAATATTTAATATTAAAATAATTAAAAAATGGTGAGTGAGGTAGAGTTAACAAGGTTAAACTATTTCCTTAGGCTGTGTTCCAGAGATCCACTTAACAGGGGGAGGGGAGGGGAGGGAAAATAGGGTTTTTTTTGCCTGAAAATAGTCTTTCCAATTTGGAAAGACATGGAGGGGAGGGGAGGGGAGGGATTTTTAACTCGGGAACACACCGTTAGGATGAGGTGGAGTAAAAAGTGTAAAAACGGGTGATGTGGCGCTTATATAAAGTTAAGAAGGGTTAAAGTATACCTCATGGTCTTATAACGAATAGGAAAGACAACTGGTACTGGATGGCTAACAAGGAAAAAAATCATTTACGGTTGCTGACGTGAAGACTTGGATTGAGAAAGGAGTCGCTCGAGACAATTGGTACAAGATGGAGTGGTGCAAGTGGCTACCGGAAAAGTGTAACATATTTTGGTGGCGAGTAGAAATGGACATAATTCCGATTAAAAGTGCTTTAAGGAGAAGAAATATTCAGGTGGGTAGCGAGCTTTGCGTTTTTTGTGAAGATATGGAAGAGACAACCGAGCATCTTTTTACAATTTGCACGTTTACTTTTGGGATTTGGCAATGTATCTCGGGGTGGTGTAATATTCCTAGTATATTTGTTTTCGATATTCATGACTTGATAGAGCATCACAAGAGGATTCTTGGTGCGGATTTGAAGAGAAATGTGTTTCATGGCATAGTTATCATCACATGTTGGCGGATATGGAAGGCTCACAATGAAAAGAATTTTTCAAATAAGTCGGCGACAGTGGCTTCTATTGTGGCGGATATCAAAGTTTTAGGATTTCTGTGGTTTAGAAATAGATTCAAACATACATTGGTAGATTGGAAGAAATGGTGTAATTTCGATTTCACGTGATTAGTGTTTGTATTGCCTTAACAGTCTCCTCCTTGGAGGTTGTTATGGCGTTTCGTTGGTTTTGTTAATGAAAGTTACTTTTTAAAAAAAAACCCCATGGCCTTATAAGGATAAAAAGATTTTAACATGTGTTTTAATGTTTTATCTTCCTAAAGATCCAAATTTAACATAACAATAATTTAATGACCACTTGTTAGTTAATCATAATAACTATCTAAAATGTAGTTATATAAGGTAATTCAAACACAAAATCCATACACATCATGTAAATATATTTGTTATAAATCTTTTACTAATAAAAAACATTATCTAAAAACTTTATTGTTAGGATCTGAGTTTTAAATTTTGTAAAATATAATTCATAAATAGAGACACATTATCAATAATTGTTTTTCAATGATTCATAAGATTCAAAAATTTTACAGTAATGATTTTACAATCTCCCCCTCAGCCTGATCACTCATTAGAGCTATTCGTGCAAAAGAGAATGTGTGAAATGATAAAATAGATCTCTAACATGTGAGATCTATTTATACTAAATACTAAAGCTCGGTTCGTGATAGTGATAGGCTGAGATCACCCTGATAGTGACATCTAACATTCCTAACAGAAAATATTTCACAGATGTTGCAAACATCTGTGCAAATCTTAAAATCTGTTCTAACTAGTCTAAACATTGTTACAAGATAAGTACTATTACATTCGGAAACCATTGTCTAGACTATCTTCTGTTGCAGTGATTCAAACATTTGTTTCGCCAGACAAATGTTTGGTCTTCTAGACCTTTGGCTTCAACATACTTTAGCCTTCAACAGATGTAGCTTTTTGAACAGCGGTTCCAAGACTTGAACAGATGTTTGCTTTGTTCTTTAAAAGATGTTCTGACTAGGTGTTCAAGATTCACTATACCTGGGGAGAGAATAGCTTCATCAACTATTTATTTCTTGATCTTAGTGTTATGTCTTGACTTTTGGATATCATCTGTTCTTTTGTAGATCTAACATTTATTTTTTTGTATTAAAAAAATATGTAGAAATTCTTACATTATAGTATTATACTTATGTTCGTCATTGATCTTTTATTGTTCACTTTTCGTATGTGATAAATGGACGCTAAAATTTGTATTAAGTAGGTGTAAAGTTACATTGTTAGTTGTTACCACTCTTTCTTCACACAGGTCCGTACCACCAGGGCCGGCTCTGAGAATTCATGTACCATGTTCAAGCTCAAAAAACATGTCATTAGGCCTTAACGAAATTGGGTATTGGGATCATTAAAGGTCTAAACTTAATGCCAATGGACTAATAACTAATCTAAACCATAAAAATAGTTTTGTAAGTGGGTCTATGTTGGTGTCTGTATGGATATACCCTATTAATTTATTTATTTTTACATATACATTTCAAACTTTTTTTTAAAAATAACATGTCCTTTGAAATATCGGGCCATGGCCGGTGGTCCTCCCCGCCTACCTTCAAGGCCGGCCATGCGTACCACCACACCACCATCATCCGATTCCTTCTACTGCTGGACGTTTGATTCCTCCGACCACACCTCACACGACAACTCACAACCATGGTTTCGACTAGCACAACTATCGTGATATATACATAAAGAAAAATTGGGATCAAAGAACATTGTAAATAGAAGTGAATGAAATCCGCATGGAGTTTTGCATCCACAGTGGTTTGTGATGTGTTGTTCATCCCATGTTGCCATGCAAAGAAGTGTGTTTGCAGTTTGCACTAATGTTTACCTTTTAGTTGGTTTCCTTCATTTCTATTTGTTTAAGGTATACTGGGGTAGTTATTTTTCACCATGTCTACGTTTATGGAAAAAGTATGAAGAAATGAATTAGTAAAAGTCTTGTTTTCTCTGAAGGATCTCTCTTGGATAATTTGGTTAACGATTAGATTCGTAACAGTTTGCTTGCTGAATGAATCATGAAACAAAAAATATGTATTTTTAGAACTACTCAGTACTCACTAAAAATAAGTAATAAAGATCTATAATTTGGATACCCCACCCCAAACATTATTCACCACGACTTTTATATTTAAACTCAGACAAATCAAATGAAAACCACATTTACCCCAGTCTGTAATCTTTGAAACGAGTCACTTAACACACATGATATGATACAAAGGAAAGTTGGGACCAAAAAAAGTCTGCAAATAAACAAGAATGCGAAATTGCCCAAAAGATCTGTTTGAAGTTATGTACGTCGCAGAACGAGATATGGTGAGCAGCCGTGCAGGACACAAGATTTGTTTGAAGTTATGCAAGTCGCAGTACTGGTAAATTGGTAGCATATGGAGATATAGTTATATCATTGAATTAGAGGAATTCAAGATGAAAGGTGCTTTGGCAATTTTACATTTTTTTTTTTGTTTTTAACGAGGTAGATTCTAAAAAAATAACATCCAAAACTAACAAACATACATGCCAAGGGCAAAAAGGGACCAAGTAGCCGATCCAAATAACTTGCTTAAAAAAAACTATTTCCTTAAAGTTCTATTAAAATGTAAATTTTTTCTTATTTATTTAATATACATATATATATACACATCTTTCATTAAAATTTCTTCATTTTTCATTTTAAATAAAATCCTTAATAATGTATATCGGTTTAACTGCATCAACAATTCTATGTTTCCCAAAAACAATAAAGTCTTTACCTACATGTTCAATAAAAACAAAAACAAAAACAAACCATTACATGTTGACAAGCAACAACAACAGCAAGCAATATTTTATTATATCTTACACTACTTGTTCGATAAAAAACCAAACCGACAAAATATGAACTTACCAGTTAAGAAATTCTGGATTGACAAACTATAACTCCCAACGATATTTACAACTGCAAAGCTCTTGTCTGTCACGCACGAATCATCTGCAACAGGTTCAACCGTCACATCAAAAATGATATTATTATCACTTTATGTAGATGAACTAATGTTGTTTTACCAGCCTTTGAGTGGTTCTCCCTTTGAGCGTCTTCATCGCAGCCTCTGCAAAAGCTTGTGCGGCTTCTGCATCGGCTTCAGCTGCCTCAGCCTCCCTTGCCGCTTCTTCTGCTTCTGCCATGGCAGCTTCCGCCTCTGCCACCGCCTGAGCGGCAGCGGCAGCCGCCTCCTGTGGAGTCATACTCCTCATCTTTTGCAGTTCTAAATCGATCTGACTTTTTGTAGGAACGATGATTTCTTCCTTGTCAATCCTAGGAGTACTAGAACTACCCTTTTGTTTTCCCTCTAGACGTAACATTGTTGGCACTTTTTTGTTGTCAGCTACTGCGTTAGCTGATGCAATTCTATATTTGCGTTTTGTCTGCAACATATTGAAACAATTCCAATAAAAAGATCAAGGGAATGACAGTATGACACATGACATTTGATAATGCAAATTATACCTTGACAAGTTTGCCGATTTGAGTCAGAAACTTCAACTTCATAGACAAAAGTCTCTTAAAATTTGGAGGTGCCCAATATTGTTCCTGCAAAATGAGAAACAAATACTGAAAAGGCGTTTTTCTAAAGCTGAAAAACAGATAAAAGCACAAACATTTCTAAACTATGGATTCAAGATCCATGAAGTTTGATTCACAAAAAATGAAATAGTCATATCTTTTAGATTGTATATTATATAGGTGAGAACTAGTATTTTGACCCGTCGCCGCAAAAAAGAAAAGTAACCGGAATTTATACCATCAAAAACTTGATCCGACTCGTTTCCGAACGAAATTTTATGTCAAAACGTAGACCAACTGAAAACCGACATAAAAATGCACGAAAACGTATTATATTTTTACCTGAATCATTATTGAGAAAAAATTACGTCAAAACGTAAACCAACTTGGAATGTAAAGTAAAATAAGCATGTAAAAAAATAGTTTTTTAAGTTAAAGAATGGTACAGCGCGTTACGGCAGGTCGGCAGCGTTGAAACGTAAAGTACCTCGAATTTATTGAAACATAAAGGAACTCAAATTTATACTGCCTAGTGAAAACGTATTATTTATGACCCGACTCGTTTCCTAACAAAAGTTATGTCAAAATGTAGACCAACCGGACACAAACATAAAAATAAGCATGCACCCTCAAATATAATAAAGTGTAAGGGTACATAATTAAAAGAGTTAATTACATAGTCCCTGTGGTTTGCCCAAAGTAACATACTTAGGTACTAATAGTTTAAAATCACATTCTAGGGTATTAACTTTTCATTTTGTAATGTTTGGAGGTATTAACGTTATTTATAGGTTTAAAATCACATTCTATTAGTACCTAAGTATGTTATTTTGTGCAAACCACAGGGACTAACTATGTTAATACCCTAGAAGTTAATACCTGCAAACATTACAAAATGAAAAGTTAATACCCTATAAGGTGATTTTAAACTATTAGTACCTAAGTATGTTATTTTGTGCAAACCATAGGGACTAACTATGTAATTAACTCTAATTGAAACTAAAAAAAGAAACCTAATTTAAGTTGAGGGGCTATACATATCATTACCAATGTTAAGAGGCAGTATGATACATTCATAGATTTATTAAAGATCAGGGGGTGTATATACAAATTATGCACTAAAAAAGTGTTTATGGCATTATTGTAAATTTTACAAAGAAAAAAAATTATGCAAAAGTGGATGTCTTAGCGACTATTGCTAAGTCACCCAGTTTTGTTATATATAACAATACAATACCTCAATGAATGCGCCGATATTAGTCTTATTAGATCCACCAGGTTCCTTCAAGTGGTTTATTGCCTCCATTATAAGATTGTCCAACCTGTAAACAATGAAGGAAAGCAAATATATGATTATTGAGATGATTAAAAACATGTACACAAGTTACAATATCAACAAAGAAATCAAGTGGAACGATATTGATGAAATTAGTATATTCTGAAGTAAATAAGAAATTAAAAGAATTGTGTAACCTTATCATTGATCTTTTGGAACTACCAATCTGTGGTGAGCCACTAGAAGACGGAAGAGGCCTAGCATCACCTGAATCTTCATCACTCTGGTCGCCAGCTGTTAACGCATTGTCATCTCTAGAAGCATGTTGTCTTTTCAGGGCCAACCTAGCCTTCTCCCTCGATCCCCATCCATTCGCCATTACACTCATGTTCCTCCATTTGTCCTGATTCAACCAAATTAAAAAAAAAAAAAAAAAAACATATGATACCGTCCACCAAAAACTGCCACAATAACAAACTCTAGATGATGATGAAGGTTGAACCTATGCAGTTAATATCAGTGATATATCGGTCCCCATGTAAAATATTGGTGTCAAATATCGGTACCGATATTATCGGCGATATTGACCGATATATCACCAATTTTCCCGATATCAAGACCTTTCTTCTCATTGCTGCTACTAGTAATTTAAGTCTTAATTGTTAAATGTTAAGTCTTAATCAGTTCCTCTTACTGAATTGTTAGTGTTAAATTGCTATATATATAAATTCTGCATAATATTAAAATTACCAATATCCTACTGCGATAACCTATACCTCAAATATCGGTCCTCGACCGATATCCGATTTTTTACCGCATTAACTGCATAGAGATGAACCATAATACAATTGATAGACAACTTGTTTTAGGTGAAAAGTTGCAAACCTTAAGATCCACATTAGAGCGCAGGTACAAAACACTGCTAAATTCAGGATCTTTAAGAATTGTGCGCCATTTTCCTGCTCCGTGCTTAACAACTCCAGCTTTCAGAGCTGATTCTTCTTCAGATGTCCATTTCTGCTTAGGAGCACCCATCAGGCCACCTAAAAAATGATCTACCTGTACAATATATGCATCAGATCATCAATTTTTAATCACTAAACTTGATTGCGGTTATTCGTTACAAGTTTTTGGTAATAACTACTTATGGAAATTGATTATCTAAATATAGAATATGCAGAAACTGTTAAAGGAATACATAAAGGGGAAAGTGAATATGGCGTTGTCAGGCATTTAACTTTATATGTTGAACACCTTAAAACGACGTCATTTTGATTAAAATTAATTTAAATAAATCCCATCTTAATCTCCATCGACGGTCAATAAGCAGGAACACAAATGCAAAAATAGAATCAAGATTGGGATTGGGACAGTATGCGTGAATTTAGTGGGATTAATAAAGCACAAGATTTAATTCCTAATGTAAATTAATATCATTAAGTTCAGTTTCACAAAACTGAAAAAAGCAAAACTAGAATGAACGACAAAGAAAAAAACAAATTGGTGAAAATTCCAAATGGTATACATCACACGTTTCACCACCAACAACCCTCAATTGAACAGAAATGGAGAATTTTATCTGATGCTTGTTTGGTTTGCTTACTTTCCGTTTTCGCTCAAGGAGTCATGGTTTACACAAAATCTCCCATCTTAAAACTGAATTAAAATTACCTTTATAATAATAAAAAGCACAAATTCTAGTATTCATTTCATCTATATATTTCTTTAAAATTTAAATAAAAACACATTAGTTCATTCAAGTTTATTCAGCAGTTATTATTATAGCATGCTTTTTTATCGTGTACAGAAAGCGGGCAAAAGAAAACTGATTGAGTAGAAAACAAGGGTTGAGATAAACTTTGGGGGGCTTTTTTTAACAAAATGACGTAGTTCAACAGGTTTTGCATACAAGGTTAGACGCCTAACAACACCACCTCCACTTTCCCCATACATAAATGGCCTAAAACTTCTGTAAATGCAGACGATGCAAAAACATATCCGTAAATGGAAATATCAAATTACATTAAATCTAAAGTACTAAACGGTTCGTTCTTAAAGACGCCAATCGTTACAATTTGCTACTCATGTCCAATCACAACACAATCAACAGGTTATCAACAAAAAAACCAACTTTATCATCTCCAATCACAACACAAAGATCAATCACAATCCACAACTTCACTCACCAAACAGCAATTTAGCATCCAAATGCCTCAACAAAAACACCTATCAGTCCAACAATACTCTGCTAGTTAGTCAATACAACAAATCCAAACCTTACAACTTCAAATTAATTCTATTTCACCTCTTCCTCAAACAAATTCATCAAAAAATCCCTAATCATAACCCTAGGTCAAAACAATACAAACAAAACCCTAATTTCACCAAATTCTCACACATCCTAACACAATTACACAAACATCAAGCTAAGTTTCCAAATTATCAAGCAAATTACGTACGAAAAAACATAACAATTCATGCATACGAGCAGAAACATCACCAGAACAGAGAGCGATTGTCGATTAACCGATGCGATTACAAAATTGGGGGGTTTTACTCGTTTTGCATTCGGAAGAAACAGGTCATGATTGTTTGAGGATGCAGGTATGTTCAGGAATTGAAGTTTTTGTGAAATTTGGATCTCGATCTTGAGATTTGTTGGTTACGAGACGAGTGAGAAAATTAGGGTTTGCATTTGAGGGGCTCATATATCTTAACAGGCTACCTGAACCCAAACGGCAATGTGAGCTGGCGAGTCGGGTTATTTCAATGTGGTTTCGGATTGCTGATCGGGTCGGGTTTGGTAATTTTGGAATGTGGAGTGTTGGGCTATTTTGGTTAATGTATTGGGTTGGGCTGATAAGAGTAAACTGCCATTTTGGTCCCTGAGGTTTGGCAAGTTTTGCCATTTTAGTCCAAATTTCAAACATGTTGCCATTTTGGTCCTTGTGGTTTCGTTTTGTTGCCATTTTGGTTCAAATTTCAAATTTGACTAGATTTTTCAACTTAAAACCTGGTTTTTTGTCTTTATCCTCAAGGGCATTTTGGTCATTTTAGGTTTATTATAACCTAATATTGATTAACACCATTAATATATAAACCACACCATCACCGAAGATCCATCTTCTCAAACAATCACCACCACCACTGAAGATCCACCACCGTCGCCCTCACCGCCTCCACCATCACCGCCGCCACCCCCGACACCCTCACCTCCTCCACCTTCACCTCCTCCTGAATCGGATTTACTGTTCTTGAGAATCACCTCCGTCAATCACCACCACCACTGAAGATCCACCACCACCACCGTCGCCCTCACCGCCTCCACCATCACCGCCTCCACCCCCGACACCCTCACCTCCTCCACCTTCACCTCCTCCTGAATCGGATTTATTGTTCTTATGAATCACCTCCGTCAATCACCACCACCGCTGAAGATCCACCTCAGCTACGCCGCCACCTTCATCTCCAAAACCACCTCAGCTACGCCGCCGCCTTCATCTCCTCCGTCGATCTGACGGAACCCCTTCATCTCCGCAGTTTCTTCATCGCTGATTTAACAGGTTTGGTCGCCGATTTGATTGTCGGATATTTTGAAGCCATAGGGTTAGGACAATTTGCTTTGGCGGTGGAATTTTGTGGCTGCTTTGAGTTATGTGAGGGTTTTTGAGGGTTTTGGGTTTGGGAGGGTTGGCGGCAGTGGGATGGTGGTGTTGGCGGCAGTGGGATGGTGGTGGTGGGGATGATGCGTGTAAAGCCCGTCTTTGCGTCTAATAAAAATGACGACCAAAACCACTAGAAACATAGTACTTTTTAAAAGCGTCCAACTTTTCGCAATTTAAGGCAACATTACTAATATCATTTATGCATAATTTTTAACAAAATTTGGGCATGACCCGTCCATAAGACGAGCATATCCCTGTTTTAACCATCATCAAAACAAATAAGTCTACAACCCGTTCGACTAGACACGACTAAAAACCATAACATCAAGTGTTAAAAAAAAGCAACGACTAACAAGGTTATACAAAACGAGCATTTTGACCCAAAACATTAATACGAAATAACGGAAGCGCTTGATGGTCATAATGTGTGCATGAGCTCGCTCCAAATTGCCAAGTCGCCTAAAGTGAGGATTTACCTACATTCAACATAAACAAATAATTTAGTATTTCAATACTAACACATCTAAACGATAAACCGATTCGTCACTTTCGCGGTATTACATCATTCAAATACTTTACTAACCGTTAAACGGTTCATTACATGCTTGCCTCAAAGTAGAGACTAAGCACGCTTTTCTTAACATACCCGCTATGAACGGATACTAGTAACATTACATAACTTCCATTCGATTCGTTCATGACGAACAGCATATTCTTTACATTCATACATCATACTCCAATCCGAGAAAGGCGGATCGAGTAGACTTTCATACATTACATACTTAACTTCCCATACCCGGTTCAACTAAAAGAACCGGATATGATGCATTATCTTTCATAACTTCTTCATTCCTCACAATCCGTTATGACGGATCGTACTTTTGCTTTCGAAAAATCATAGAATTCAAATCTCACAATTTTAACATAACAACACAATTCGATTGAGATTATTATGCATATAATATCATAATAGAAATAGGGTGTACACTAACGTACCTCGATCTTGTGAACCTTTCGATTTCCTAGTATTGGATCCTTCTTCCTTCACGCCTATAACAACACGTTCATTCGTTTATTTAGTGCAACCAAATCTCATTCGTTCATCTTCCAAATCATACATATTATTCTTCTAAGCATTTCATCAAACACTTGGTGGTCATCATATTTACAAGTATTATGTACAAGCATACAAGGCATGAATTCCTACTAGTTCATCATATAATTCATCAACAATACATACATGTTCATATCTTTCTTTCATCCTACATAAATTTATGAGATTCAAACATTACAACATCACCATATTTCAAGATTTCACATAACTATAACTACTTTGATCATCCTATTCATACCACAATTTCACAAAGTGGTTTTTTACCAAAATCTTTCAAATAACCTAAAAATCAACATGATTCTTGTTCTAGAAGGTAACCCTAACTCAGATTTCTCACATTTAGACATAAAAATTTGAGATTGGGTTGAACCCCTCATTCTACAAATCATGATTTCAGAAAATTAAACTTACCACTTTAATAATCGAGGTTAGATGAGTGTAAATCGGAGTTCATGCACTAGATTACCCTTGAATTTCCACTTCAATTTACTGAATTTGCAAAACAAGGGTTTCACCTTGTTCCCCCCTGTTCGATCGATCCCAACCACGCACAAGAGTGTGTGTGTTTAAGTTTTGTTATACATTAATACCTTCACTTTAAAGCTTTACCAATTTACCCCCTCTAGTTATGTATTTGTTTTATTTAAGCATTTCTATTACTAACTAATTATTTACACACATTTTACCAACCAAGTTGGGATTTTTAATTTAATTCATTTTACTCCCTTCATAATAAATTTCGGGGTGTTACAATGCGGTGGTGGGGGTGGGGGTGGTGGTGCTTGTTTTTGTTCTGGCAGTGGCATTATTATTTATTAAATTTGAGTTATAATAAATCTAAATGACCAAAATACCCCTAAGGATAAAGACAAAATAGGGAGGTTTAAGTTGGAGAATCTTGCCAAATTTGAAATTTGGACCAAAATGGCAACAAAAACGAAACCACGGGGCCTTAGATGCAAAAAGTTTGAGATTTGGACTAAAGTGACAAAACTTGCCAAATCTCAGGGACCAAAATGGTAGTTCACTCGGCTGATAAAATGAAAAAGTTTAGAAACAGAAATTTCATGTTATGGAGCATGGGACTTCTACTTGGGCCTAGAGGTGTACAAAACTCAGTTTGGGTCTAAACCGGTTTGGCTGGATCAATTCGCGACCCAGTTTGGTTGGCCCAAATCGTTTTTTTTCTTTTTTTGTACACCTCTACTTGGGCCAACCAAACCGCAAATGAATTACTAAAACTCATTTTGACGTTGAAATTGATTTTTAGGGGTCCAACAGGTTGGATTAGAGGTGAACAAACCGGGTTTAGGTTGAAACCGCTTCCTTAAAACCGGTTTAAGGGGGAAAGGATTAGTTTAAAACTGGTTTCAAAATATAGTATTACAAACTAACTTCGACCCTACGCTTTGGTTTGGGTCTAAACCGGGTTCAACGAAACCAGTTACCTAATCAGGCTTTCGATTCAGGTTTAAAACCGGGACCGATTCCCAACCTGGTTTTTTTGTCACCTCTAGATTAGATATTTAAAATAATGGTCTAATAGAAATTAAAGCTCATATATTTGTGTGTATTGAATTTAAGACTAAGAACGGATGGACACAACACACAAGCATGGTGAAAAGAACTGATCCCAACTTGTTACTTTAGTTAAGTTTTGGTAGACATGAATAAAAAATCAAGATAATAAAATAGTTAACTTATAATATAATCATAGCCTGGACGTGATAATAAACATGATTGTGAAGTGAATATTGTTCATATATATATATATAGGGTGGAGTTCCTCTACAAAGTCCATTTTTCCTACAAAGTGTACAAAGTCATAAAACACTACAATTTCAGCCATAAAACACACTCAAAACCCACAAATAACATAGTGAAGTTCACTAAAACACAATATCCAAACCTTAACAGTCCTTGAAAACTTCAAACACAACATCGTACAACTATAAATATAAAACACAACATGATAATCAACATAAAACACACTAATTTTAGTCATTCGATAATCAAAGCCTTGTCATCCAAAACGCAACACAAAACCCACAAATATGGTGTTTTAGTAATCTCCACTATGTTATTTGTGGGTTTTGAGTGTGTTATATGGTTGACATTATGGTGTTTTATGACTTTTTACACTTTGTAGGAAAAATAGACTTTGTAGCCAACTCCCACCCTATATATATAGTGGAGAGCTCAAATAAGAAGAAATTTTTTGTAAGAAGAAAAAAGAATAAATTTCAACCAAAAAGAATGTTTTATTTTACTTCATTTAATATAAGTATTAAATGTTACTATAAGGGTACATTGGTAAATTTACATAGGTCATTAATTTGTAGTCTTCCTTTTTAATAGCTAAGTACATTAATTTTTTTGTAACTTATCTTCAAAATATATATTTTTTCAAAAAAATAAAATAATTTAATTTAAAGTGTAGGATAAATTACGAGTTGTGTAGGATAAATTTCAACGTGTAGGATAAATTTTGAAATATGTAAGATAACTTTTGATGCGTGTATGCAAAAAAAAGTTAGTTTGGAGGATACTAGTCTTTATGACTAATATAAATGAGATAAGTGAAAAAATTATTTGATGTTTTACAAAATTACCCTTTGTTCTTTTTCTTCTCAATTAAATTTTCTTCTCAAATGAATCTTCCCCTATATATATATATATATAAGAAGTGTAGAATACAAATGCCCTAATCATACATTACGTACGCGATGCCCACAGCCCTACACGTGTCCCTGATGCATTTTTTCTTACATAAGGGTATATCAGACATTCCATTCAATCAGTAGAGGGCAAATTAGACAATTCTCGATCCCGATTAGTTCGTTACACCACTATCCCGGTAATTATGATTCGTATCAGTTTCAAATTTTCATAATTCTGAAAATGTACATTACCGTTTTCATTCGTTTATGTGCGATTAAGGTTTTAATCGATTATTATTTGTAATGGATCCACAAAGCAGCACCGGAAAAAACACAGATGTTGATTTTCAAAATGCTGAATTCGTCAGTGATCACGTTCAATTGGCTGGTGATCAAAGAGTTACAAACGAGGAAGTCAGAAATCCTAATTCTGTAAATGCAAATGTTGTAAATGAGTGTTCAATAGTAAGTTGTTAATTCAAATGTTTAAATGTTCGGTTTCAGTTGTTTTTTATAATCGGTGTAATGATTTTGTGACTGTAATTGATTCTAATTTTTTAAATGGTATTAGAGATGTAACTGATATGTGATGTGTGCAAAATTTAACATATAAATTAAATCAAATTAGGCAAAAAAACTAACCTTTTTTTAGTACTAATGTTGGAAAAAGCGTGTTTTGTCTTCCTTTTGAATTTACATGACCAAATGAGCTTAAAAGAACAAAATGAGCAAATAAGCAGTCAAAACCAACATAAATACAAAGAAAAGGGATAAACGTGACATGCCCGACCACTCGGCAGCATCCCCAAAGTAAAAACAAGAAATCAGAAGACTGACCACGGGTTCGTACCCAGCTGAACACGGGGCGTAGTCAGGGCCTGCACAAAAGATAAACCTATAGACGCTTCCACGCCCACCACGGGGGCGTGTCCAGCTCAGCAAGGGGAGTGGTCAACGCAAAGATACGCAGAATCTTGCCAAATCTTGATAGTACATGTCACACCCCAACCGATGGCGGAAACATCGGGGTATGGCACTGAGCGAAACAGATTGTTCATGAGTATCCATAACAACTATTAATTACCAGATATTTATAACGTCATGTCCCATACCACAACATATCCAAATAAAACAGTCATTACAAATAATTGTCTCAAAACAAACACTATTCCGACAACTCAGATTTAGCATGACATAACTAGACCCCTAGCTTGATTCACCAAAGCACAGCATTCCTAGCATCTTAAGCACCTGTCACATATGTTAAAATAAGGTCAATACACATAGTGTAAAGGTGAGCATACAAGTTTAGTAGTATAATAGTAGCGAGAGCGATTTACGCATAACCAGCATGTAACATGTATAATTGTGAAGCAAGTAGGTTATCAACAATGAAATATGCACAGACGTGACTACGAGTTGTAATATGCGCAACACATATCACCACCGTGACATGTGAGAAAAGCCCTTAACAACCCCTGTCCACGACAGGTGCTGAGTCCAAACTATAGTACTATCGCTGCTAAGGTGTCAGGCCACAATCATTGTGTAAACATAACATACAAGCATTCATCGAGTAACACGTATAACATGCAGAACGATTAGCGTATAAAAAGCGTTTGCATTGTGTAATCGATGTGATTTGATATAGGTAACGTATGTAACACCCAAAAGTGCGTTAAACAAAAAAGGAATCGAGTATACTCACAGATTGTGTTTAGTAAATAAACACTCTCTTGGATTGAAGGGAGCGCTGGAAGGTTAGCCTGATTACAGAACGATAGCATAAGCGAATAAATGGTGCGTTAAACAGTGAAGAGTGGACCAAGTGACGAATGGTCATCCGGTCGGATTGACATTCGTTTTGGGATGGATGTGTTTGTGTATGATGGCTTTGAAGTTTTCGTTGTAGCATTTTGAAAACAGAGAAGTATCTCATATCTCTACCTTTCATGTCACCCGGCCGAACGGTCGTTCGATCGGATGGCTATCCGTTGGTTAGACATTTCTCAGAGAACAAGTTCACAGCAGGATTGTCATTCGATCGGATGGTCTTCCGATCGGATGGCAATCCGTTAGAAACTGATGATCTTTGAAAATTGTTAAAAGTTTAAGTGTTGAAGATTATGTGTCGTCCGATCGGATTGTCGTTCGATCAGATGGCAATCCGATCGGACGACAATCCATTCAACAGTCTGATCGTTTTGAAAACTTGAATGTTTGCTAAGTTTGAAAAATTTGCGGTTTGCTCGAGACGGTATGACAACGCGTTGAACAATAGAAATCCCCTCAAGTCCAAGTTATCCGATCGGACGGGAATCACCCCATTCTGACCAGTTAACTGTTCTTGACGGTTGTTCATGTTCAACCCGTAAATCGGTCATCTCTTCCGATGAAATCCATTCTCAGTCCAACCCTCCACTATAGAGTGAGTAGAAGGCCTAAACGAGTTCTGATTCTATCGGTTTTGAGCTAAAGAGTGTAAAAGTTTGTGGAGAAAAGTGAGGAAATCATTCTTTCAACTCTTTTACACTTGAAATGTTTAGATTTAGGTGAGATTAGTGTTAAAACATGTGGAAATCTCTTAGATCTGAGTTGTTCTTGGTGGAATAATGCCAAAACTTGAAGTCCATAAGAACTACTTGATGACATCATCCTAAAACACCTCAAATCCGCAGATTTCACGGTTAAAAGTGAAGATTCAAAGGTGAAAATGATGAAGAAGTGTGTGTAGATGATAGATGTACAAGATTTGAGGAAGAAACTTACAAGAATCGCGAGAAATCGAGAGAAAAGAGGGTTGGAGGCGCTAGTCGAACACGAGAGTTGTCACATCACTGTTTGTGATGTGACAGGTGGTATTTATAGGATTCCAAAAGAGGTAAGGTGTGCACCAGCGTCGGATCAGATGGCCAACCGATTGGATAGTCATCCGTTCGGATGACCATTCGATCGACTGGTTGCCGCGAGTTGGTTTTCGTGTTTTCGTTTCGTGCGTTGAGCATTGCGATGCGATAGTATTACCCATTAGTTACACAAATAACCTGACTACTAGATAACACAAAAGTAATCCTTAAATCTCGATTTTGTGATGGGATTGCGTTGTGATAGAGTTGCGATTGCGTTTGTGATTAAACACCTCAACATAAACATAACATGCACAAGTAACACATAATAGCACACACACGTAAAACAACATCCAGAACCCATAATTCGAGTTGCGATGTGATAGCGATGCGATTAGCGATAAGTCGATTAACGATTAACTGCGATTAAATAGCGATTTATTAACAAGTACTCCATATAATATAACTAAAGCGATTTAAAATAGAATATCAATTACAAGTCAAAGAGTACAATCAATAATTAAGCAAGGAGTAACAGATCGAAATTAGCAATCTTTTATTCCTTTGACTTTGACTTTGACTTCTACTTTGACTTCAAAAGGTCGGGTTGTTACAGCCTCCCTATTTAGGAAATTTCGTCCCGAAATTTAAGAAACAGGTGTAACAAACAGTTGCGGATACTTCGCCTTCATGTCACTTTCGAGTTCCTAGGTAAAATCGGCGCCGCATTTGCCTTCCCAGCGAACCTTCATAATGGGAATGCGTGAGCGTCAGAGTACCTTGGTTTCTCACCCCATGATCTTGACAGGCTTTTCCACGAAGTGTAATGTTTCGTCCACTTGTAGATCCTCAAGAGGGACATGTAATTCCTGGTCGGCTAGACACTTTTTGAGGTTCGAAACGTGGAAAGTCAGGTGGACATTACTAAGTTCCTCCAGTAGTTCGAGTCTGTAGGCCACTTTGCCAATCCTTTCCAGAATTTTAAAGGGTCCAACATATCGAGGCGCGAGCTTTCCTTTCTTACCGAATTTGATCACCCCCTTCCAAGGTGCAACCTTTAGGAGTACGTGATTGCCAACATCAAATTCAAGGGGCTTGCGGCGTCTATCGACGTAACTTTTCTGACGACTCCGAGCTTTCAGGAGATTGTCTCGAATTTGGAGGATTTTGTCAGTCGTTTCTTGCAACAACTCAGGACCGGTAATTTACGCGTCCCCGATCTCGTGACATACAATCGGCGATCGACATTTTCTTCCGTATAATGCCTCAAATGGTGCCATTTGGATGCTAGAGTGATAACTGTTATTGTACGAGAATTCGACTAAAGGTAAATGCGAATCCCAATTACCACCAAAATCTATAACACACGAGCGAAACATGTCTTCGAGGGTACAAATCGTGCGTTCAGTCTGACCGTCGATCTGGGGATGGAAAGCGGTACTAAGATTGAGGGTAGTACCGAGAGCAGATTGAAACGTTTCCCAGAGACGTGAAGTGAATCGACCATCACGGTCAGAAATGATATCACGAGGTGTCCCGTGTCGACAAATAACTTCGTCGGTGTAGATTCGCGCTAATCGTTCTACCTTATAGTCTTCCCGTATCGGTAGAAAGTGAGCGGATTTGGTGAGACGGTCAACGATAACCAAGATGCTGTCGTGTCCTGATGGCATGCGCGGGAGTTTCGTTATGAAATCCATAGCTATACTCTCCCATTTCCACATAGGGATCTCGGGTTGTACGAGTAAGCCAGAGGGGTGTTGATGCTCAGCCTTGACTTTCGAACAAGTCAGGCATTCCGAAACGTAGATAGCGATATTCTTCTTCATGCCCGGCCACCAGCACTTGTAGCGCATGTCCTGGTACATCTTGTCGGCACCGGGATGAATGGAATATCGCGACTTGTGAGCTTCGTCTAGTAGAATTTGTCGTAAGTTGGTGTGCTTGGGGATCCAAATTCGGTCTAGATAATGAAAGATACCATTCAATTTATTCATCAGTTGTTCGCCATTGTTGATAATTCTCTCCTTCTTCAAAGCACGTTCGGTAAAACAAGCATGTTGGGCGTCACGGATAAGAGCTTCAAGATTGTGATGGGCTTGAGTATTACGAACGCTATGCAAATAGCTTCGTCGACTGAGAGTATCAGTGATGACGTTTGCTTTGCCTGGATGGTAACGAATCTCACAGTCGTAATCGTTAAGAAGTTCTACCCACCGGCGTTGGTGCATATTCAGTTCTTTCTGGCTAAAGATGTGTTGTAAGCTCTTGTGGTCGGTGAAGACCGTACATTTTGTACCGTATAGATAGTGTCACCAAATCTTTAACGCAAAAACAACTGCACCAAGCTCGAGGTCGTGTGTGGTATAGTTCTTCTCGTGGACCTTGAGCTGATGAGATGCGTACGCGATAACCTTATCTCGTTGCATGAGAACACAACCGAGACCGAGGTTAGAGGCATCGCAGTAGACTACGAAGTCGTCGTTTTCATCGGGTAGAGAGAGCACGGGAGCGTTACAGAGCATAAGCTTAAGCGTTTGAAAGGCCTCCTCTTGTTTGGTTCCCCAAACAAATGGTTTGTCCTTGTGCGTAAGAGAGGTGAGCGGTACAGCGATTTTGTAACACCACGAAAAAACGTGTCCAATTATGTGAAGACACGTGTCCTAAACCCTAATCATGTGAAAGATTGGGTTTGAAGGACTAAAGTTGTAAAACGATCAAAATATGAAACCGAAGGGACTAAAAGTGTCATCATGCCAAATTTGTGCCTCTGAATGACCACCCACGAAAAATATATCCTTAAACGAGTAATTAATTGGATAGAAGAAGTTGTTTGTGAAAATAATTGAAAGATTATAAACTACAGGGGTTAAACATGTCAACATGTTAATTCTTATATCTGAGTGACCTTTTAACGAACCCGGGGCTTCGTAATATTCAAATATACTCTCAAGAATAAGTGATATAAATTTCACGAGGTTTCGATATCGTTATGTGTTGTTTACGCAAATTCCCAAGAATAAGGGTTAAAAGCGTCAACGAGACGAAACTAATATTTTCGGTGATCGTTTAACGAAACCGGACCTAATGGTGTTTGGTTATACTCTCAAGATCATCTACAAACTAACTAGAAGGGTTAAAAGTGCCTAAAATGAATGATACATTTCATTAGAAGGTACAGGGACTGAAAGTGACAAGTTTGAAACTTGTTTTGCTGGAATGTGGTGTGGTGGCGTCGCGCCACAGCCCCCCCCCCTTCGCCGTGGCGCGCGGCGACGGCCTTAATTTGACAGAATTCCTTGGCCAGGTGCAGGTCACCTTCTTCCTTGGCCTCCAAACAAGTCTAACTCGAATTCTATGGACATTTGATGGTTTTTAATACCACTTTGGACACTTGTGATGATCTTAACACATCCCTAAACAATTGTAATGATCTGGTGTATGTCCCAAACACTATAAATAGGCTCATTGTGCAGCCATTTCACTTGCACCATTCAAACAATCACTCTTCACTCTCTTCTCTCTAAGTTCAAGTATTCTTGAGCATTCCTGGAGGTTCCTGACCCAAAGGGAAGCTTATTCTTGTAGAAAAGAGAGCTAGGACCCTTTGTAAGTGTCTTAGCCCCCTTCCTTAGTTCAGTTTTTAGTTTAAAAACCAAAAAGTCAAAGTTAACGTAATTTGACTTAGACTTTCGGTTTAATCACAAATGGTCCAGCCACTGTCCGAATTAAAAGTGGTTATGTGACCATAATTAGGTAGGTGATTAACCTTAAAAGGGCACCTCCTAATTATTTCGTTTGCCTAGTTAATTGTCAGGTCAAACTATTAAGTTAAAAAGTCAAACTGACCAGAACTTGAAATAATAATTATAACTAACAATACAGAGGCTATAAATTATATTTTGACACCCTAATAACTTGGTAATTAGTATTAGAGCATGTTTAAGCATGTTCAACCCGACAATTATCAGTTTAGAGTTGGTTCACAACCGAAAGTCGCAAAAGCTTGACTTTTGCTTTGACTTTCAGTTCTGACCCGATTGAGCTTAATTCTCCCATGTTTTAAGCTTCCATTAGGACCACCTTATGTTGTAGTATAACCCTCTGGAGTTATATTACCTGGTTCTTAGTATTCTGAATTATATGCTAATCTCCGTTAATATGCTTATAAATGCCTATTTTGCCCTTTTGACATATAAATGACATTTTTGAAAATGTGAGAGGACAGAAACCTTCATTATTGATATATAAGTATGTCCTGAGAATTTGACATAAGTTCCTGGTCTCAAACAGAAGTTATGCTCGATATCGTAAATTGAATCTTTTTATTAAATTAATTACGCTATCTTGCATAAGTCATGATTAAACAAAGGTTTTGACCCAAAACTCATTACCTACTGATAAGATATTATTTTTAGTGATTTTAGGATCTTTGGTCAGATTATAAACTGATCATATCATTGAGTTCTTGTGTAATTCGGTAAATGACGATAATACCCTTTTCATGCATAAAATGAGATTAACGAATGATTTGAATGCCAAACTTTTTCCTACTGGTCTTATATATTAAATAAATTATTTTGAGCATTTAAGACTGATCAAAATCTCATATTTCCATAAACATCTTAATTATCGTCAATTAGCGATTTTTACGCTAATTAGGTGCATAGTATGATTTCAAACCATATTTAACACCTAAGACTTGTTACCTACTGAATTTTTAAATAAATTTTTATATTATTACAGTAGGTATAATTCATGAACTCAGACTTCTAAAAATGTCCTTAAAAGCATATGTGAAATGACCAAAATACCCTTTCAGGACATAGTTTGGCCATAAATGGTAAACCTCACATATGTATGATATCTTACTGATGTAATGTGATAAAATAAACATTTTTACTGAATATTTTAGACCAGAACCTCAGTTTATTATAAAATCTCTTTTATAAATATTAAAATGACCAAAATGTCCCTACGGGACTTAAATTGGTTTTAAATACTTTTTGGGCATATATGTTAACATCCTACTGATGCATTAACATATTCTAAGCATAATAACATTTGAGACCTGTATATAATTCATTTGGTTACCCGTTATGCATTTATGCATTCGGATCGGCTTAGGTAACTAGTTTACATAAAATAACCGAAACGGGTTTAACCTTATCATTAAATCTTCAAATTCCAGAATGTGTTTAGTTTACCCATATTATACAAGTATCCAAACTTGTCAGGTCTAAATCACATTCTATTCTGGTCACCACTCAATCTAGCTTATCGTACCGTTTCTAAAACTTTAAGTTAGCCGGTCTAGGTCCATGACCTAAATAAGACCCATTAGCATTCTGAATTGGTTATATATTACCATCATTCCAGACTAGAGCCACCCGGTAAAAGCTATCTGCATTTAATTAGATTGGATACGACTGAGTTATTGTGCTGTTAATCAAGTATTAGCTCAGGTAAATACTTTTAACTTATTTTCCCTTATACGGGCTTGGGATACGGTATTATAATAATACCACTTGGTCGGGTATGAAATCATTTAATCGGATTGTGATTAATAAATTGCATAACCCGTTTTAATCTGTTTTGTTTGATAACATAAACATTAGGGGTTAATACGACCGTGTCCTGGATATCCTCGGCTCATTTCATTTAAAAATGGCCATGACCTAAGCACGGGGTGTAGGCATACACCTGACAGATGCTAATATGCAAATTACCCACAAGTTGGGGATAACTCCTCTGTGGGTTTTATAAGTGGTGAGTTGGTTAATCATGATCGGCTTCCAAACCGGCCCATATGTATGACAAACATATAAAACTGTATACAAGATTATTTAAATAATTGTCCCAAGTTATAAATGGTTTGTGCCTTGTGCGCTTAAATCAATTTTCATAAACTATTTTCAAAAAAGTCAGTTAGTTGTATTTACCAGTGAAAACTGACGTATTTTCCAAAGACTAAGTGAGAGGTACTACTCGTAATAGGCTGGGAGTTGCTCGGTGTCAAAATAGAGGATCTTGCAAATCCTTAAAGATGCCTTAAAGTCTGCTAAACTTCATTTTGTACATTCTGTAACGATCCAACTGTGGATTTGGTATTACAAGCTCGTCTATAATAAATACTTTGATATTTCAAACAATTGGGTTTGTAATAATAAAGACTTTCGTTGTGCTATTCTGTGTATGTTTGACCATGATGATATCAACTACGTCATGATACTCCCCACCGTGCCCACCGGTATTATGTGGAAATATCGGGGTGTGACAGATTTTCGAGAAGTCTGCAATGAATCAGTGATAGTAACCCGCCAATCCGAGGAACGAACGAACTTCGGACGGGTTCTTTGGTGTAACCCAACTCTTAACAGCTTCGATCTTCGTAGGATCGACATGAATTCCTTGACTATTGACGATGTGACCAAGGAATTGGACCTCCTCAAGCCAAAATTCACACTTGGAGAACTTGGCATAGAGACGGTTTCCCTGGAGTAACTCAAGAACCAAACGGAGATGTTGCGCGTGTTCGGCTTTTGACTTGGAATAGATTAGTGTAACACCCTTGTTATTATTTTAAAGGTTTTCGTATAAATAACGAAAATAAATATGTAATTACAATTAAGTATCCTTAGAAAATACGAGTAATCTAAAACTTTTACAAATTAAAAGTTTGAACAACTTAATGTAATTGAATTCGTCACTTAAAAGATACAACGAAACGCCTTGCGGAAGCTTGTATTTTATCGTGTTCGGTTCCTCATCGAGCTTGATCTTCATCCGGGCTCTCTTGGCTATCACCTATAATCAAAACCAACGTAAAAGTTAGTTTTGATAGTTAAATAATAAGTATAAACAAGTTACATGGGTCAAACAACAACAAAACAAATTTATTTCCGGAACAGGGGGCGTCGCGTGACGCCAAGGGGCGTCGCGTGACGCTAGGCCCCCTTTTTCACAGCCTGATGCTTAATCAGTTGCTGTACATACCCAGCTCAACCCGATTTCACGAAAACGGCCATAACTTCTTCGTTATTGATCCGTTTTACCCGATTCTTTTTCCTACGCGTCCGTAATTTAATTCTCCATCTTATGGAGTTAAAATCCGACATCCGGATTTACAAAATCTCAGACTTTTAAGTCTTCGGCTTGCTACCATTTTTACCAAATATTGACCCATTCATGATTTTACCACACCAACATGTTTGTTTGATTCCTATATCACATACACTTCTTCAAATTATTGTTATCTACCATTTTAGGTTCTAATCACAGGTTTATTACACAATTTAAACCCGTTTTCGTTCGTATGCTTATTTTGACCCGTTAAGGGTATTTAAGCACTTTCGAGCCTAAAATAGCTTTCGATTGCTTCTAGCATTCCGTTACCACATTTCTTATCCTATAATCTCCCACCACAACTGTATTTAAGGTAGGTTTAATGTGGTGATCAATATAAACCAAATTTTACCTCTCGAATCATTATTTTACGGCAAAAACTCAAATAGTGCCATTTGGCTAATATAATACCTCTTTCAACTTCTATACTTATTCTAAGTATTTATCTAGTCATAAAACTCGTTTCCAAACAACCTTTAAGGGTCGTTTGTTCCATTTAGCCTACAAGGGAGTTTTGGTCGATTTTAGTCCTTTTATGACGAAGGACTTTCTCTCAAATTATTCGACCAAAATAACACTTTTAACTGCAACATAATTATGCGTACCTGGCCCGGATCAACAAGTAGACCCGATTTATACCTCGTTTTCATTATCACACCATCAATGGTGACGCAATTATCTGATTTGCTAATCGGTCCTGTTAACATAAGACTTGACAACCACATTAGTCGATATTGTCAAATGCTGTTATCATCACCATTCGACCCGTTTGGACTATATGCCCAACATTTTCTATTTAATCAAAAACATCGTTTTTGATTTCCAATTCATACATCCATCCCATCCCGGATTTTATTATCATACCCTTTTTCTTTTAAACTCTTTTCTTACAATTTCAACCCATTTCGGCTTACGCCTTGGGTATTCTTTTAACTTCGATTTACATTAGTCAACACTTGACCAATTTCCATTTTATCCTTTTTATCATTATTAGATTACACTACAAGGTAATCTTAACGGGAATTCATAATTTCTTAATCATTACATGATTTGTTTACCGTTTTGCCCTTTTTGTCGTAAGCCAAGGTTTTTATCATCTTTATATGTTCCGACTCGTATCGATCGCGACGGAAACTCATATTTTCTATATTATCGTTATCGCATTTATATCGTATAGAATAAACAAGTAGTCTACATAATTGTGTAAGTTTCACTTACCCTGCATCCGAACTATGCTTTTCCTTTCCTTCTTGATTCGTTTGACCCGCTCCCTCATCAAGCTTCCACCTAGCTTGTTACGCGTCAAACTATCATCATCATTTTCAAGGTGGTTAGATTAGTCATTCAAGATCATGACCTTCACACCTTATGAATCTTTTACCACTATTCTTAATGAACCTTATCATAGGTCGGTTTGACTTTTAAAAGTCAAACCGCCAATTTACAAATATGGATGCACTAACAAGTTCACATGACTCGATTTAGGCACATTATCAACCACTTAGTGAGCGTCATCTTTTGAGATGCTACTTCTACTAACATGTTATCTAATTCATACCTCAAGTAACCATAAATCAACATGTAATTTTAGTCATTGTATGCACATATACATTTTGACCATCATAACCATAGGTTTAACTCTTGTGTCAAAACCCACTTCTAATCACTTATGAACTCTCAACAACATCTCTAATTTGTTCAAATAGTTCATTCATATGAATTTATATGATGTTTATACACATCAATTTCATCAAATCAACAAAACCCACTTAGCTCATACTTGGCTATTTGATAAATCACTAGTTTATGGCACAATTCTACAAGTTTGCATCTAGGGTTTGTTCCTAGACTTGTACCCACAGTAATATCACTATAACATTGAACATTCATGCAAGAATTTCGTTCATGCATGTTCATCACAAATTCGAAATATCAATAAACATCAAAATTCAACATACCTTGTGATCCCCTAAGCTTGGTGATCACGATTCTATTAAAAGCCCCAAATTCTTGGCTTGATTTCTCTTTGATTTTGGCAATTTATGTGAGTTAGGGTTCTTGGAAGGGAACCCCCCTTTTTCTCCTGTATGCATCGACCCAAAACACATACATATGTGTGTGTTTTGGTGTTTTTAAGTTTTAATTATAAACTTGTTTCCAATTGTCCACTTTTAGTCCCTCAAGGTTTTTATTTCAATCTATTTAAGTTATAATCAATTATTTATAACTTAATCACATATTATTAACTAGGTTAATTACTCCTAGTTAATTTAATGGGTTCGGGAGTTATAGCCCGTTGTATTTTAAGTCCCGTTAACTCGGGCTCTTATAAACTCAATCTCTTACAACTTTGATTCGCTTGTATTTAATTATTAGGATTTCTTATTTAAATCCAATTATTTACCTGGTTATTTTTACTACTAACGGTACTCTACCCGTCTTTTAGTATTAACGGAGTTTGATTACCAAACCCGTTTTCGGGGTGTTACAAGTCTACCCCCCTTAGAGAGGTTTCGTCCTCGAAACCTTTTCTTACATAATTCATTGAGTTTAAACTCAATGTATTTGATCCAAGAAATCTTTTAAACATTACTTATACCTTTAACCAATTGTTAGTATTACCAGATAAGTATGGTAACATCTTTTTGGTCACTAATTGTCTACGTATCTCTTACGACATAGTGCAACTTGAAATAACGTAATCTCGTTATTCCCACTAGTTTAGTTAACTTAGCGATATCCATCGCTTTCATATACTATCGAATTCTTTATGAATCCGTTACTTTGACCCGTTCAAAGGTCTTTTAGTGAAATCCTTCACTTTTAGCAACAAATTCTTTTGTTTTCAAATTTATTTATTCGGTTCAGTTATACCGAATCTACCGCTTACAAGCAAACCAAATTTCTTGATTTGAATTGCTGGCCTTAACCGGTCTCAATAACTAGACTTATTAGTCTGGTTACTTTCACCGCTCGCTTGGTTATAATGTGATTCTACCTCACATTGCATTTCTTGACCGTGATCATGTCACGTCATTCCAAATTTCATATCAACTTTTTATTTCCGAAAATATTACTTTTCGAATATATCGCCTTGCACCAATCAGTGTCAAGACTTATATCTTTCATGTTTACTATTCAAATTCCTATCAGAATTTATATTTGTAAAAACGTTATTTCTTACTAAATCGAAGTTTTAGTTTTAGGATCTTTTCTTTAACTTTTGTCAATTATCCATACCATGATATTGACAGTCCATAATTTATTCTTTTACAATCTTAGTTTTATATAGGGAATCGTAACAAGTTCCCTCACCTCACACTATCGACCCGTAGGTTCCTTCACTTAACCTCGTATATTATTTCATTAAGCTTTCACCTTTTTAAGGCGAGGCCCTTTTTATCTATTTGCTTCAATTTATGACCCGTGGGTCATTTTGGCCCCGTAGACCTTTACACTAATTAATATCCCGTAGGTTATGATGATCCCGTAGATCATATTTTATTCTAGTCTTTATTCAATTGTCTATTTATACATATATAGCTTTAAAGCATCCTTTGTTATGTTTGGAATCATTTAATTTTGCTTTTGAGCTTTAGTTGACCTTGACCGTAGTCTAAGGTTTCATTTGTTTACTTTCGGACTATCCTTTCCGACTTTACGACTTCTAGCGTCATTTACACGTCGGTTTGTCTTACGCTTACCACTACCCGGTTCATACTTATACTTCTTTACAACCCATTACCCGGGTCCTTCTGTCTTATTATTTTTAGCTTTCCGGTTTCACCGGTTTGCGTTTCCTATTATATTAAGCGTTATTCCTTAATTGACTCGTTTGACTCATTTTGGGTGAATTTTCATCACTTATGAATGTCAAACTTCATTTTTTTTATTTGACCCGTCCAACTTTGAAATGGTTGAACGTAATTACCAAAATTTATGTTTGCGAAAATTCTTGTCATCTTTTAGTCATGACTCATATTCCGAGTCTTTTGACTTTCTATTTCGCGTTCCTGTTTCTCAGTCTACGCATACGTTTAAATCCTTACCCACCAACCGGGTGTTTTACCGAAGTCGTTATTATTGCAACCCTTACGGTATGCATTATGACTTCGTTTCGCTTTTTTATATTCCTACTTTGTTCTCAAAGTTGGTGTTTTACAAAATCGGCCCGTTAAGATTCATATTTGCATTCTTCGGGTTCGAGCGTAAGCACACCCCTCCCAATTGCATACCTTAATCTTTTTACATTAATCTTTGTCCCTTCACTCGGGCTCATCCTCCTAATGTAATACGCTTCCGTCACCCGGCCGTGCGTTTACATTATTATCAAATATTTTGCTTCTTTGATTCATTTGGGTACTTTTTAAGTTAGTCCCATTCATCCCACCCTTACTACATCGGACATAAATGTGTCCGTCATAAGAAGTTCATGGTACCACGTGTTCACTACTTACTTGGCCAGAGTAAGCGATCAACACCTGGTATACATGACATTTTTATAATTTTCACATTACACCCCATGTAAGTAATGCCTCTATTTGTTTTTCTTGGAAACAATATCCTGGATAGGTTTTCTACTCAGGTTTTTCCAAGTTTTCAATCTACAAATGCAATTTTCAATTTCTATATATTTGTTGCATATTACTTATTTATGCAATAATTTAAAACGTGCACCTGATAATGCTTGCTCTATCAGGCTCTCCCTTTTTCCGTTAACCTTGTTCGTGATCTCTCCAACTCTCATCATCTTCAGATGCGAGTGTCCTTCAATTAAAACATTCACAAAAGTTAGTAGTGTCGTCATCAATAATCGCCCGTATTATAATACAAGGCTTTTCCACTATACGTGTCAACACACGTAATTTCATTGACTATATCTATCCTTTATCGATTTGATTGATGTATCGTGTATTACACGATAACCCTATGTGTTGTTCTTCAACACTTTAATCATACTCAATCATTACTATATACATGTACTTACTGGATTTGCGATCAAGCCTCGAACCGAACACATTTTGTCAACAACCTTGAGCTCTGATTACCAACTTGTAACACCCTTGTTATTATTTTAAAGGTTTTCATATAAATAACGAAAATAAACATGTAATTACAATTAAGTATCCTTAGAAAATACGAGTAATCTAAAACTTTTACAAATTAAAAGTTTGAACAACTTAATGTAATTGAATTCGTCGCTTAAAAGATACAACGACGCCTTGCGGAAGCTTGTATTTTATCGTGTTCGGTTCCTCATCGAGCTTGATCTTCATCCGGGCACTCTTGGCTATCACCTATAATCAAAACCAACTTAAAAGTTAGTTTTGATAGTTAAATAATAAGTATAAACAAGTTACATGGGTCAAACAACAACAAAAAAAAATTATTTCCGGAACAGGGGGCGTCGCGTGACGCCAAGGGGCGTCGCGTGATGCTAGGCCCCCTTTTTTCACAGCCTGATGCTTAATCAGTTGCTGTACATACCCAGCTCTACCCGATTTCACGGAAACGGCCATAACTTCTTCGTTATTGATCCGTTTTACCCGATTCTTTTTCCTACGCGTCCGTAATTTAATTCTCCATTTTATGGAGTTAAAATCCGACATCCGGATTTACAAAATCTCAGACTTTTAAGTCTTCGGCTTACTACCCTTTTTACCAAATATTGACCCATTCATGATTTTACCACACCAACATGTTTGTTTGATTCCTATATCACATACACTTCTTCAAATTATTGTTATCTACCATTTTAGGTTCTAATCACAGGTTTATTATACAATTTAAACCCGTTTTCGCTCGTATGCTTATTTTGACCCGTTAAGGGTATTTAAGCACTTTCGAGCCTAAAATAGCTTTCGATTGCTTCTAGCATTCCATTACCACATTTCTTATCCTATAATCTCCCACCACAACTGTATTTAAGGTAGGTTTAATGTGGTGATCAATATAAACCAAATTTTACCTCTCGAATCATTATTTTACGGCAAAAACTCAAATAGTGCCATTTGGCTAATATAATACCTCTTTCAACTTCTATACTTATTCTAAGTATTTATCTAGTCATAAAACTCGTTTCCAAACAACCTTTAAGGGTCGTTTGTTCCATTTAGCCTACAAGGGAGTTTTGGTCGATTTTAGTCCTTTTATGACGAAGGACTTTCTCTCAAATTATTCGACCAAAATAACACTTTTAACTGCAACATAATTATGCGTACCTGGCCCGGATCAACAAGTAGACCCGATTTATACCTCGTTTTCATTATCACACCATCAATGGTGACGCAATTATCCGATTTGCTAATCGGTCCTGTTAACATAAGACTTGACAACCACATTAGTCGATATTGTCAAATGCTGTTATCATCACCATTCGACCCGTTTGGACTATATGCCCAACATTTTCTATTTAATCAAAAACATCGTTTTTGATTTCCAATTCATACATCCATCCCATCCCGGATTTTATTATCATACCCTTTTTCTTTTAAACTCTTTTCTTACAATTTCAACCCATTTCGGCTTACGCCTTGGGTATTCTTTTAACTTCGATTTACATTAGTCAACACTTGACCAATTTCCATTTTATCCTTTTTATCATTATTAGATTACACTACAAGGTAATCTTAACGGAAATTCATAATTTCTTAATCATTACATGATTTGTTTACCGTTTTGCCCTTTTTGTCGTAAGCCAAGGTTTTTATCATCTTTATATGTTCCGACTCGTATCGATCGCGTCGGAAACTCATATTTTCTATATTATCGTTATCGCATTTATATCGTATAGAATAAACAAGTAGTCTACATAATTGAGTAAGTTTCACTTACCTTGCATCCGAACTACGCTTTTCCTTTCCTTCTTAATTCGTTTGACCCGCTCCCTCATCAAGCTTCCACCTAGCTTGTTACGCGTCAAACTATCATCATCATTTTCAAGGTGGTTAGATTAGTCATTCAAGATCATGACCTTCACACCTTATGAATCTTTTACCACTATTCTTAATGAACCTTATCATAGGTCGGTTTGACTTTTAAAAGTCAAACCGCCAATTTACAAATATGGATGCACTAACAAGTTCACATGACTCGATTTAGGCACATTATCAACCACTTAGTGAGCGTCATCTTTTGAGATGCTACTTCTACTAACATGTTATCTAATTCATACCTCAAGTAACCATAAATCAACATGTAATTTTAGTCATTGTATGCACATATACATTTTGACCATCATAACCATAGGTTTAACTCTTGTGTCAAAACCCACTTCTAATCACTTATGAACTCTCAACAACATCTCTAATTTGTTCAAATAGTTCATTCATATGAATTTATATGATGTTTATACACATCAATTTCATCAAATCAACAAAACCCACTTAGCTCATACTTGGCTATTTGATAAATCACTAGTTTATGGCACAATTCTACAAGTTTGCATCTAGGGTTTGTTCCTAGACTTGTACCCACAGTAATATCACTATAACATTGAACATTCATGCAAGAATTTCGTTCATGCATGTTCATCACAAATTCGAAATATCAATAAACATCAAAATTCAACATACCTTGTGATCCCCTAAGCTTGGTGATCACGATTCTATTAAAAGCCCCAAATTCTTGGCTTGATTTCTCTTTGATTTTGGCAATTTATGTGAGTTAGGGTTCTTGGAAGGGAACCCCCTTTTTTCTCCTGTATGCATCGACCCAAAACACACACATATGTGTGTGTTTTGGTGTTTTTAAGTTTTAATTATAAACTTGTTTCCAATTGTCCACTTTTAGTCCCTCAAGGTTTTTATTTCAATCTATTTAAGTTATAATCCATTATTTATAACTTAATCACATATTATTAACTAGGTTAATTATTCCTAGTTAATTTAATGGGTTCGGGAGTTATAGCCCGTTGTATTTTAAGTCCCGTTAACTCGGGCTCTTATAAACTCAATCTCTTACAACTTGATTCGCTTGTATTTAATTATTAGGATTTCTTATTTAAATCCAATTATTTACCTGGTTATTTTTACTACTAACGGTACTCTATCCGTATTTTAGTATTAACGGAGTTTGATTACCAAACCCGTTTTCGGGGTGTTACAATTAGGATATCATCGATAAACACGATGACGAAGCGGTTGAGAAAGGGTTTACACACGCGATTCATTAGATCCATAAAAACTGCGTGAGCGTTAGTCAAACCAAAAGGCATAACAACAAATTCGAAGTGACCGTATCGGGTTCGAAAAGCGATTTTAGGTATATCTTCTTCCTGGATTCGTAGTTGGTGATAGCCTGAGCGTAAATCAATCTTCGAGAAACACGTAGCACCTTGTAATTGGTCAAACAAATCATTGATTCGAGGCAAGGGATAGCGATTCTTGATGGTAAGCTTATTCAATTCCCTGTAGTCGATGCACATTCGGAATGATCCGTCCTTCTTTTTGACGAAAAGGACAGGCGCGCCCCACGGAGAGGTGCTAGGGTGAATGAAACCTTTATCAAGTAGTTCCTGGAGCTGACTCGAGAGTTCGCGCATTTCTGAAGGAGCGAGACGATAAGGCACTCTAGCAACAGGATTTGCTCCAGGAATGAGGTCGATTCGGAAATCGATATCACGAGTGGGAGGTAAACCAGGTAAATCATCAGGAAAGACGTTCGGAAACTCACGAACCACATGCACCTTGTCTATTGCTTTAACTTCCTTTTCCTCTGCTACTACGATGTGTGCCAAGAAAGCTTGGTATTCCTTGTGGAGATACTTGCTAGCTTGGACACATGACATGAGTTGTAACCTCTTCGAAGCCACTTCGCCATAAACACACAATTAATCACCATTCGCGAGGGAGAAACGAATCATTTTATCGAAGCAAACAATTCCAGCATGATTCTCCCGAAGGAAATCCATGGCTGCTATGACGTCAAAGCTACCGAGTTGCATCGGAATGGGATTAATCGGGAAAACGTGACCATTGAGATCAAGAGTACAGTCACGCAGAACGGAATTGACGGTAACGGTTCTTCCAGTGGCAACTTCTATGTCGATTGTTGATGGGAGGTTAACACGTTTACGGTTTAGGAGCCTTTCGAATTCGAACGATACAAAACAGTTATCGGCTTCAGTATCAAACAAACACGAAGCATATATACCATTTACGAGAAACGTACCATTAACCACGTTGTTGTCTGCCTGAGCCTGGCGGGCGTTGATGTTGAAGACTCGCCCGCGGGCTGCTTGCTGAGCTGGCTGCTGCTGCTGGTGTTGCTGCGGTACTGGCTGCTGCTGCTGCTGTTGGGGCTCTTGCTTCACTACCCTGTTTGGGTAGACATTTGCGAAATGGTTGGGATCACCACATGCAAAGCAGGATCTTGCATGAGCAGCGGGAGCAGGAGCTGTTTGTTGGCCCTTGGGAGCAGGTAGAGTAGGAGCTTGAACTGGAACTGGAGCTTGGCATAGACCGGTACGGCAGTTAGCGGTGAAGTGGCCGTACAGGTTGCAATGAACACAGAACCGGCATGCGATACCAACCGGGTGATGATAAGTACAAGAAGGGCAGAGCGGGTGTTGGCCAGTATATACACGCTTTGCTGGCGGTGCATTGACCCCAGGCGCTGCCACTTGGCGGTGTTGAGGTTGCGGTTGGGCAGGTACAACTTGGAGCGGTGCGGCAGTAACTGCACAGTTCTTGTTGCTGGAGCTGCTGTTCTTTCTCTTGCGACGTGAGAGCTTTGAAGACTGCGATGCGGCGGTTTCAACGGCAGGAGCAGCGGTGACTTGATGAAGACTCTTGGCAGCTTTATCGAAATAACCAGCCCTGACTCGCTTATCGTTGATCTCGGCAGCGAGCAGGTAGGTTTCCTCAATAGTTGTCATTTTGGCGGCCTGCACAAAGTCTGCGACACAATCCGGCAGAGCGCGGATATACTTCTTGATGGTTATATCAGGGGTAGTAACTTGACCCGGACAGATGAGACTCAGCTGCTTGAATCGAGCAGTTAACCCAGCGTTGTTGCCACCCTCCTGTTTGATGTGCCAAAACTCGTCCTCCAGCTTTTGGAGCTCATGGGGAGGGCAGAACTCTTTCATCATGATGTCCTTCAACTCGTCCCACGTAAGCCCGTAAGCTGCATCGTTCCCCCGTTTGTTCCTCTCGGCAGTCCATCAATCCAGAGCCCTGGATTGAAAGACGCCGGTAGCGTTGGTAGTGCGAAGGTTTTCTGGACAGCCACTCTGGCGTAGGGTGACTTCGATCGAATCAAACCATTGAAACATAGCCGTAGGCCCGTCTTCTCCAGTGAATTCTTTCGAACCGCAGGCTTTGAACTGCTTGAAGCTAAAAGTAGCTTTGGGAGAATATGTCCTAGATTCTTCTGAGGACTTACTGGCGTTTTTGTTCAGATTGATGACAATTTGCGGTATGACTTTTGCCATCTACTTTGCGAGGAGTGCAGCGATACGTTTGTCCTCATTGTTGCGACGGGCGAAGCGAGCGGTGTGAGATCCGAATGATGACATTGTCTGCAATAGATATCGTCACAGGTCTCAAACACAATTTCGATTACCCTAGTATAGTCTAGCGATTACACCCAAGTCCACTTTATATAAGCACAGGAACACGTCTAATTCACATAGTCACGTGGGCACATAATTCACAGAAGCACATAAGCACGCAGTCTACGTAAGCACAGAAGCACATAATCCATATAAACGCATCTCCTACTATATTTTGCACATATTGACCTACATTTATTGCGCGTATTCACCTATCCTTCAAGGCCGCGATTTCGATTGAGAGTTGCGAGTACATTGAGTGTTATGCGATTTGTTAGCGTATTGAGGTAAGTGTGCAGTGCGAGTTGTGCGTGTTGATCAAAGTGATCAGCGAAAAGCGTATAGATCACCCATATCGAAACACATAAACACATAAGATCACATAAAATCGATAAATCACAGAGTCATCGGCGGCGTAATCCAGAATCGAAACACATAAAATCGAGAAGAGATTGTCTCGGCTTGATAGACGTCGACTACCCAAAGTGATTCGACTGTTCTCAAGGACCTTGGGTGCACATTTTGGCTTGGTAGATTGTGCTCTCGCCTTAATCCGGGCGATAGGCACTCATCCATTGGGCCATTACGTGACCCAAGTCATTGGAACTCATCGAGACTTTGGTGAGAGTTTTGCAAAAACCAAAATAAGGAGCGGGACTGGTCGTCAAGGTTCGGGTTTCACCCCTAACTTAGCGACTCCATTCCTGTTCGTGTGATAGCGCCACGAGTTAGATAGATAGATTTTGCGTCGAAGTATGGATTTCACTCCTGATTCAACGCAAATTCTTGTGTTTATAATGAAAATGCGTGTCGGACGGGCGATTTGATCGAGAGTTTGCGGTTTTCACACCTAGTCTCAACTAGATCGTCCGTTTGTGTGTGTAGCCAGCCTTAGGAAAGGCTGATCTTGCGCAGAGCGGTAGTATGCGATGTTCGCGCAAGTGTGTAGTGTATAGCGAGTTCGAGCGAGAGTATCAAGTAGGCTTGTGCAAAACCCCTACCGGGTATACACAAGTTAGTCTGTTGGTACTTAGAATATAGACTAGGTCGATTCTAAGACATCGACCCGGACTAGGTCGATTCTAAGACATCGACCCGGACTAGGTCGAGTCTTGCCTAATTCCCTATAGTTATGGCTCTGATACCAATCTGTCACACCCCAACCGATGGCGGAAACATCGGGGCATGGCACTGAGCGAAACAGATTGTTCATGAGTATCCATAACAACTATTAATTACCAGATATTTATAACGTCATGTCCCATACCACAACATATCCAAATAAAACAGTCATTACAAATAATTGTCTCAAAACAAACACTGTTCCGACAACTCAGATTTAGCGTGACATAACTAGACCCCTAGCTTGATTCACCAAAGCACAGCATTCCTAGAATCTTAAGCACCTGTCACATATGTTAAAATAAGGTCAATACACATAGTGTAAAGGTGAGCATACAAGTTTAGTAGTATAATAGTAGCGAGAGCGATTTACGCATAACCAGCATGTAACATGTATAATTGTGAAGCAAGTAGGTTATCAACAATGAAATATGCACAGACGTGACTGCGAGTTGTAATATGCGTAACACATATCACCACCGTGACATGTGAGAAAAGCCCTTAACAACCCCTGTCCACGACAGGTGCTGAGTCCAAACTATAGTACTATCGTTGCTAAGGTGTCAGGCAACAATCACTGTGTAAACATAACATACAAGCATTCATCGAGTAACACGTATAACATGCAGAACAGTTAGCGTATAAAAAGTGTTTGCATTGTGTGATTTGATTTGATATAGGTAACATACAAGCATTCATCGATGTGATTTGATATAGGTAACGTATGTAACACCCAAAAGTGCGTTAAGCAAAAAGGGATCGAGTATACTCACAGATTGTGTTTAGTAAATAAACACTCTCTTGGATTGAAGGGAGCGCTGGAAGGTTAGCCTGATTACAGAATGGTAGCATAAGCGAATAAACGACGCGTTAAACGGTGAAGAGTGGACCAAGTGACGAATGGTCATCTGATCGGATGGCAATCCGAACGGATGGTCATTCGATCGGATGGTCATCCGGTTTGATTGACATTCGTTTTGGGATGGATATGTTTGTGTATGATGGCTTTGAAGTTTTCGTTGTAGCATTTTGAAAACAGAGAAGTATCTCTACCTTTCAGGTCACCCGGCCGAACGGTCGTTCGATCGGATGGTGACCCGTCGGTTAGACATTTCTCAGAGAACAAGTTCACAGTAGGATTGTCATTCGATCGAATGGTCTTCCGATCGGATGGCAATCCGTTAGAAATTGATGATCTTTGAAAATTGTTAAAAGTTTAAGTGTTGAAGATTATGTGTCGTCTGATCGGATTGTCGTTCGATTGGATGGCAATCCGTTCGACAGTATGATCGTTTTGAAAAATTGAATGTTTGCTAAGTTTGAAAGTGAGTAGAAGGCCTAAACGAGTTCTGATTCTATCGGTTTTGGGCTAAAGAGTGTAAAAGTTTGTGGAGAAAAGTGAGGAAATCATTCTTTCAACTCTTTTACACTTGAAATGTTTAGATTTAGGTGAGATTTGTGTTAAAACATATGGAAATCTCTTAGATTTGAGTTGTTCTTGGTGGAATGATGCCAAAACTTGAAGTCCATAAGAACTCCATGATGACATCATCCTAAAACACCTCAAATCCGCTGATTTCACGGTTAAAAGTGAAGATTCAAAGGTGAAAATGATGAAGAAGTGTGTGTAGATGATAGATGTACAAGATTTGAGGAAGAAACTTACAAGAATCGCGAGAAATCGAGAGAAAAGAGGGTTGGAGGTGCTGGTCGAACGAGAGAGCTGTCACATCACTGTTTGTGATGTGACATGTGGTATTTATAGGATTCCAAAAGAGGTAAGGTGTGCACCAGCATTAGATCGGATGGCCATCCGATCAGATGGTCATCTGTTCGGATGACCATTCGATCGAATGGTCATTCGATCGACTGGTTGCCGCGAGTTGGTTTTCATGTTTTTGTGTTTTCGCTTCGTGCGTTTAGCATTGCGATGCGATAGTATTACCCATTAGTTACACAAATAACCTGACTACTAGATAACACAAAAGTAATCCTTTAATCTCGAGTTTGTGATGGGATTGCATTGTGATAGAGTTGTGATTGCGTTTGTGATTAAACACCTCAACATAAACATAACATGCACAAGTAACACATAATAGCACACACACGTAAAACAATATCCAGAACCCATAATTCGAGTTGCAATGTGATAGCGATGCGATTAGCGATAAGTCGATTAACGATTAACTGCGATTAAATAGTGATTTATTAACAAGTACTCCACATAATACAACTAAAGCGATTTAAAATAGAATATCGATTACAAGTTAAAGAGTACAATTAATAATTAAGCAAGGAGTGACAGATCGCAATCAGCAATCTTTTCTTCCTTTGACTTTGACTTTGACTTTGACTTGTACTTTGACTTCAAAAAGTCGGGTTGTTACAGTACTGATACGAAGTTGGCCACGGGGCCGTGCCCGCTGGACACGGGGCCTTGTGGGGCCCTTTGCTGACACTTGCAATTAATGAAGGAAGAGAAAAGGTTGGCCACAGGGGCGTGCCCGCTGGACACGGGGCCGTGGCCAGAGCTCTGTGCAGGCTATAAATAGGGGTGCTTGGTTCACTTCAAAGGCATCCCTTGGCAAACCACTACTATCCCACTTTGCCACCACTCCACCACCACTACAACACCAACACCCACCACCATCATCCATCTTTAGAGTGTGTAGTAGTCTCGGGATCCAAGATTGATTGTAAGGGTTCTTGCCAATCAAAGGCCATGTTTGGTTAAGCCTCTTATATCACTTGGTGAAGACAAGTCTTTTATGTATTACTTTTGATTTTTAATCTTTCGGCACTTTTTATTTGGGTTTGTACTAATGACTTTAATAACTAGTTTCTTATGTTGAAGGTGAATTCTTTCTATCATTTTTCCGTGGTGTCTTAACGTTACTTTACTGTCTATATAAAGTAAAAGACTGCATAATTCATGTTTTTACGATCTATATAAAGGCATGTTGACTACCTGGTCGGGGGTTAGGGGAATGGTTTGGTAAGGTTCTTGCCTTGTTCAGTGTATAGATCCTGCAAGGACCTGGTTCAAGCTTACTAGGACCTCTTTCAATATCCACTGGTATTGGATAGCGGGGGTGCGAATAGCTTGAACCCCTCATATGTAAACTACTATTAATACATTAAACCGGCTTCTTGGGATTGTATCCTTGCTGACTCAAACCACTTAGCCGAGGGTAACGTCACCTTCAAAAGAGGGGCCTACCACTTTTCGCATTAATAACTTACTTAGTTATCTTTCAATATTCCGACCCTTTGGGATTGTATCCCTGCTGACTCAAACCACTGGTTTGAGGGTAACGTCACCTTCAAAAGAGGGGCCTACTACTATAACTAAGATAATCTCTTAAAAAGTCCGAAAGTGCGAAAATCATCAAATGATACATTAAAGATAAGTCGGATACAAGTGATTCTATCTTGTCTATCTATTTTTATTTACATTTACATTTGGATTTTTATTTTTTATTTTTATGTTTCAAAACTTTTCTAAAAAATTTTAGATTGATTAGACGTTGATGATAAACTGGTACTAAAAGCTTTTGTGTTCTTGGACGACCTCGGTATCTTACCAACGCTATACTACGCTCACGATGGGTGCACTTGCCTAAGTGTGTGTTTAGTGTTAGTAGAATATCGTGTTTTATAAATTTACAACTTGATTAATGTGTAAAATGGGCTTAAAATATCAATAAAAACATATCACGCTTTGCACACACCAATATGTAATCAAATTGTTTTTAACTTCGCATGTCATGAGTCTAACAATTCGCATGTGATCAAAGGTATAACACGCTGGCTTCGCATGTTATGATATCATAATTCGCATGTATAAAACATGGAATCAAATTGTTAATTTCGCATGTGATGAGTTCAACAATTCGCATGTTATAAAAGTCATAACATAATGTTTTCGCATAGAATGATACCACGAATCGCATGTAGTTTTCATTATATGTAAAACATGTTGGATTACTAGTTCTTAATAAATTTTATTTTTTTATCCTTTTATTTAATTTTGTAGATGAAAGGGTTTATATTCCCTAGGTCGAAGCATCAGCTATACCTGTGGTTGGTAGGCATTTTAATTCCATTGAACAAGCATATGTGTTTTACCAAACATATGCGAAGTTAGCTGTTTTTCTGCCCGGAAAGGTGGTGAAACCCATAGTGGTGGTATAATCAAAACTAAATATTTTGTGTGCTCGAAAGAGGGACACAAGGCATTGTTTATTGACGATGCTCATTCAAAGGCTAAAAAGCCTTATAAAACAAGGAAAAGAGGAACCATTAGAACTGGATGCAAAGCGCAAATTATGCTTGGTTAGGTGTATGGGACATCATTTACAGTCAAGAAATTTATTGTTGGCCATAATCATAAGTTTGTATGTCCTGTAGATTTTCATATGCTACCAGCTTACAGGCAATTGTCAGAAGTCCAAGAGGAAATGATATGGGAGTTGGGGACTCTAAACCTTGGCCCGGTCAAAGCAATTCATATAATGAGAAAACGATATGGTGGTTTTGAGAAAGTTGGCGCCACTGTCGATGATTGCAAAAAATTTAGAGCTCGAATTAATAGCTATATAGGAGAAGATGATGCGGACATGGTGAGTAATAGGTTGACCGATAAAAAAGAATATTTAGTCGATTTTTCATTTGAATATTCAGTTGATGAGGACAAGCGGTTGACTGGTTTGTTCTGGGCGGATGGGTTATGCAAGCGTAACTTCATGGAGTCCAGGGATGTAATATCGTTTGATGCTACTTTCAAAACAAACAAGTAAGTGTTTCATGAATGTATTTTTAATGTTTTCGCATGTTGTATCAATTCATAATCTGGCAAAATCGCATGTTAGTAAATTATGGAAGTTAGGAGTTCAATACGCTGCACAATAAACTGGGCAAAATCGCATGTTAGTAAATAATGGAAGGTAGGAGTTCAATACATCGCACATTAATCTAGCAAAACCGCATGTTACTAAAACATGTTCCTTGTTGCAATAATTTTTAATTTATTTTGTGTGTAGGTATAAGATGGTGTTTGTACCGTTTACTGGTATAGACAACCATTGTCGAAATGTAACCCTTGGAGCTGGGTTGTTGGCATCGGAGATCATTGAGTCTTATAAATGGCTTCTCAATTCCTTTGTAAATTCATTTGGATGTCAGTCAAAGGTAGTAGTGACAGACCAGGACCCTTCGATGAAACAAGCTATCTAGAGTGTTTTTACTATTAGCAGATATAGATTGTGCATATGGCACATAATGAAAAAAGTGGAAGACAAGGTTGACTATGCTATATTGTGTGTCATTACCATTTTTTTACATTATATATCTTTTACATGTTGATAATAAAAGCATTTATTTGTGTAGGTTGGACACGGGTTGTGCAATAATGATGATTTTAAACGGAAGATGTGTGATATTGTATGGACTGATTCCATTGAGCCAGAAGTATTTGAGAGAGGGTGGAAGTTGGTAATGATTGAGTTCGGTCTTACCGAAAATAAATGGATTGATGATATGTTTGTGATGAGATCCATGTGGATTCCGGATTTTTATCGGCACGAGCCAATGTCTGGACTTATGCGAACAACTTCAAGATCAGAGAGTGAGAACCATTTTTTTGCCAGGTAGCGAATTCACAACTCACTCTTGTAGAGTTTATGAATCATTTTTACAGTTCAATGGATGTCCAAAAGTTCAATCATAGAAAAAATGATCATATATCAAGATATACTGAGCCTGATGATTGGAGCAAAACTACTCTGGAAGCAGATGCTGCTAAGATATACACCAGGTCTATATTCTTCGATCGGCAGACAGAGATATACAGAACTATTAGTGAATATCTGCCGATGGACACCAAAATCGAGGGTGACCAGTTAAGGATATCGTCGAAAGACTTTAAAGCTCATGGAGATGGGTTTTTAGAGGTAATACAGAATACATTTATTACATACGAAAAAAACATCTGTTTTTACAACATGCGATTTTGATGAACTCCCATGCGATTTTAAATTATTTTTAAAGAAACCCTTTTTTACACATGCGATTTTGTTCACCCACCCATGAGATTTTATGTTTTGATTTTTTTTTTTTTGTGTCTGTAGGTGTGTTTCAAGAAACTTGAAGAAGATGTAATTGCGCAATGTAGTTGTCTGCGTTTCAAACAGTACGGGCTGCTATGTAAACACATCTTTTTTCTTTTCAATATGTTTGGAGTTAAAGAAATACCAAACAAATACGTTATGAAGTGATGGACGAAAGATGTTGTTCCAAATTAGTTAAACTCCACGTTTGAGATAAAGGTTGATGCAAAGGATGAGCAATATAAGGCTAAACAGATTGTTCATGAAATCATGTATACAGGGGAGTATCTGTTTAGCAATTTGATTACTGACCTTGATCAACTCGTTCTAGTTATAGATCAAATGAAGGAGATTAAAGAAAATGTGGACCAGAGTCGCATAACCAAGACGATTGATCCAAAGTTTGATCGGTTCTCAAAGTTAACTGGTTATCAACAACCAGCAACTGATGCACCGCCTACTGTCCGTGTCCCAGCTGGTATAAGAAACAAAGGACGTGGCTCACATAAAAGGATTAAATCAAATAAGGAACAAATGATTAGTCGCAAAGGGAAGAGGACAAGGACATGTAGTGTTTGCAATGCAAAATGTCATGATATTCGGACTTGCGAGGTATTGAAAGGTAAAAAACAAAAGAAGATGAAGGGAGTCCAGATTGACAAAGATCCCAGCCATGAAGTCCACGAAGTCGAAGATGAAGTTGATGAAGATGAAGATGAGCTCGAAGATGATAGTGGAGAGAGTGATGATGACAGTGAAAAAGATGTTTGGGAAGAGGTTTCAGAAGATGAAGATTAAAAAAAGTGCGATTTTTTAGTTTATACATGCGAGCTTATATACATGGGGTTTATTATAGGAACATGCGATTTATATACATGAGGTTTTTATTACTGTAACATGTGATTTAATTTGTTTCCATGCTATGACATGCGATTTTTGTTAATTTGTATGTGTTCCCAACATGCGATATTTATAAATTTAAGTGATGCGATTTTATATAACACATTTGCAAGATCATAAGCATATAAAATAAGCATAACTTTTAACTTTAATGACAGTTAGAAGTGTTTAAAATTACAACCATTAGAAGTTAAAATAAGCATTCAAAACAAGCATAATACAAAATAAGCATAATAGTATTGTTTAACACAACAATAGACAATAAAAAGATGAATAAAACCTACTTTCTTGAAGCAAAGATCTTGTCACGTTCTCTCGAGCTGAACTCCATCTTTTCTTTCACTGTAGACAGAGCATCCTTCAGAAAAGAGAATACCAAGTCATCAGCTCGAGACTGTTCCTTAATGTGCTCCAATGCGGTGTCTCTGAAGCTCGACGGTGGTTGTTCAAGGAGTCTTTCCCACATGTATTGATTTTTCTTTTATTCCGGCAAGAACCTTTCTCTGCACATCAAGAATCAGGTGAGAAGAGTTGACATCAGTGCTCATTTCTGTCAACGTGCAAGTTGACAATAGTTCTTTGATTGCAATGTTCTTCAATTCCTCAGAATCAGATGACATTTTTTTTGCATTTATCGGCTATTTTTCTGTATGTGTTGTTTTGGTGTCTTAATCTGGAAGGTTGTTATCTCTGAGTATTATATTAAAATAGTAAATTTATTATTTAGATGTGGTGGCAAGTTATGGTATTTATGTTAAAAGTGATCATTACAAGTCACATTACAGTCACATCGATATTAATTCATTTTTCCTTTATATAGAGGTTTTTAATATTTAATAATTATAATGTTCAATTCACAATTTTTTGTTGTGCACTTTGATCAATGTGGATATAGGTATATGAAACTCATCATCAACATCAATTTCTACAAAACCGCATGTAACTAAAAAACCAGACTTCGCACATTATAAAAACCAGACTATTTTTTCACATCTGTTTCGCATGTATAATAAACCGCACACAATAGCTTCACATTTATTTCACATGTTTTCAAACCATGTTTTCATCTATTTCGCATGTTATAATAAACCACACCTATATGCAATGTACGATTAAAATTCGCATATTACAATAATCCAAACATAACCTAGTAGTTCAAATGTTTTTCGCATGTTTTCAAACCATGTTTTCATCTATTTCGCATATTATAAAAATCATAACCAAGACATTACCTACTATTTCAAATGTATTTCGCATGTTGTAAAAACCCTGTTTTCAAAACACAGAATTCGCATATTACAGTAATCAATAACCTCTTCGATTGCTGGTCAATCGTTGTTAGTCTTGTCCCGTTTGTCCCTTACTCCCTTACAACTCCTAAATCAGTAGTTCTTATTATCGTATGACGAAATCGCACCATAAGGAACGAAGGGAGGTTGGGGAAGGAGAATTTCAGGTTTTTGAATTTGATTTAGGGTTTGATTTTGAACTATCTTCGGCCAGTTATAGAGATGTATGATCTCGCAATGACGATGTTAACCTTTTCGGTATGGTTTGAATATATTAAAATGATTAATTTAATCATATAAATTAGTTTCGCCCGCGTTTGATTGATTGAAGATCGTACGGCTATGGGAATTGCGTACATAATGTAGGATAAGAGGTATTATACGTTAACCAGCTTATATATATATAGGGATGAGTTAAAATGAAAACCACCCACAGTTGCGAGAACCATATGAACCACTCTTCCACCATTGATCATTTGTATTGGATGATTGAGATTAAAAGGAAAAAAAAAAACACATGCCAAATTCTTTTTGTCTTATATGCTAATTAATATTTTATTGTGATAAGGGTATTTTGGTCAATTGTTATTTTTATGTACATTCTCTTTCCTTTTACTTTTTTGTTTTATTTGCTTATCCAACAAACATATTTTTATTAAAAATCTAACAACATATCCAACAAATCATGTTAATATTTTATTAAAAATCCAACAACAGATCATTTTAACCCCGACCCCCAGTTGAAATTTTTTTACGCCCCGGTTTTGAACAAAATTACGTTACGCCCATGTTAAAAATTTTAAACTTTTTTTACGTCATGGTTTTAAATTTTTTTACGCCCCGGTTATAAACTCTTTTTATATCCCGGTTGTAAATTTTACACCCCCGTTGTAAAATTTCTTTTTTTGAACCACACCCCCGGTTGAAAAAAAATTTAGGCCCCGGTTGTAAAAAACATTATGTTACACCCATGTTAAAAAAATGTAAACTTTTTTTACGCCTCGATTATAAACTCTTTTTACACCCCGCTTATAAACTCTTTTTACACACCGGTTGTAAAATTTACGCTCCGATTATAAAATTCTTTTTATATCCTAGGGATAAAGAGACTACTCCCATTGAGAACTATACTATGAATATTCTTTACATATACAATATAATATGGTATATTAATCTAGATAACATAAGATGTAACTAAGAACATTCATAATGGATTCTTTTTATGTATGTGAGTGTAACCTCTATATTTGTGAGAGTGGTTGTAAATTGTTGTGAGTGGAGGACATAGAAAAAACAGAAAAAATTACTGTTCATCAGTAAATTTGGAGGATATGTTATTAACCTCTATAATATTTTTTAAAAGTGGTTGTGAATGAAGTAGAGAGAAAGTAATGGTAAAAGTATAAAAAATATTATTTAATTGAAAATGAGAGAGAAAAAGGTAGTGTTTTTAGTGTAATTATAGAGATTAAGTAAGAAATTTGATCGTGAATGCTAAATTTTCTCTCTCCTCCACTCCCACGTCATCTAACAAGTTTAATTTCTAACATTATTTCCTTGATCGACAAGTTAATTTAATACTCAAAAAACCGTTGATAACACTAAAATTACCAATAGAATTCTAATACAATTTATGACCATGGACAAATGTACATAAGTCGGTATGCATTGCTTCTTGTCAGAAATGTAAAAAAAGTGTTAATATGTTATTTAATATTATGAATTAGCAACATAGTTTATGCATTAGAGTTGTTTTTTACGCTTGATCATTTGTACTCCTGTATTATTGTATACCGTGGATTTGTTTGTTGGTTTTGTTATCTTAAGTGGTTGCCAGCTGTCAAGTCCTGTGAATATACACGTTATACTTCATCATCTTTCCTTCTACGTGTCTTTTTTCCAAGCAAACTTTTCCAACCAACTTTTGCAATAAAAGGACCTCTATTCTTTTGTTTTGAATACACAACCATTAGAGAGAAAGGGGTTCTGAATACTACCATTCGCGATGGCCGGCTAATCACGGCTACAGCGGCCAGACCTGATGGTCCAATTAAAGGCTTGAACGTCTATAGGCTCTGAATATGGCAAAACCACTGATATGGCGGCGGCAATGGTTGTGTGGTGGTGGTGGTATGTGGGCGGTGGCAATGGTGGTGTGGGGTTCTGAATACAACCCTCCGCGGTGGCGGGCGATCACCGCTACGGCGGCCGGACCTGTTGGTCCGGTGACTGGCTTGAACGCCTTCTATAAGTTCTGAATAAGGCAAAATCACCGCAACGGCGAAGGCAATGGTTGTGTGGTGGTGGTGTGTAGGCGATAGCAGTGGTGGTGTGGTATGCTGGGATTTTGTTTATTTTTTGATTTTTCACATGGGTTTGTCTGGATTGTGAAGAAATTTGTTGAAAATTGTGTTTTGGATATGCAAATCTTGAAAGGGGAAGTATGAATATAGAACTGCGGTGATTCATATGGTGTTGTGGGTAACAAAGAATTAAGGGTTGCAAACTTTTTTGCTCACTAGCAGGCCTGAAAATGGCGATTACGTATGAATTGGGGTCTTTGAGCATGTGGGCATGGGCTTGGTTTTTATTTGAAAGTGAGTAGAGAGCTGAATTCCTCTATACATTGAGATTTTACGAAAACTTGCTTTTGGAAATGAAAAACACAATATATACTATGAATATCCATCATGGTTTTAAGTGTTCATGGTGTCCAGTACCACACAAAAGAGTTCCATATGTCATAATATCTTAGTTTAAAATGGTAAATCGATAACTTCCCATTCAGAAATAAAAGTGAAAGCATGGTCTCATATTGGTAGCATGTGAACATCATCATACATGCATGTAACATTCGAACTTCCACCCCCAATATTTCTGACACTTACGGCCATGTCTACCTGCCTCCATAAGTGTATATATATATATATATATAAAGGAGAATTATTGAAGTTTAAATCTACTGAATCAAACTTGTAGTTGATAATTAGAATTTATGATGAATGTATATGAAGTATAATTTTTATTTGGTTGAATGTGTTTTAATAACCTTAGGGCACTACGACCACCATCACGCGTGAAACAATCACGCTTCACCGCCGCCGGTACAAGTTTAACGCGTGATGTTTGTAACGCGTGGAATGTTTAACGCGTTGAACTTTTGAAAATTTTGAACGTTGTTGATTTTTTGACCGTTTTAAAACGGTAACATTCTTTAAAAAAAAAAAAAACCTTTAAACCATTTATCTATTTATATCTCCATTTTAAACAATTTTACACACACCAATCTTCATCTTTTAAACCCATTTCACATAATTTTTATATCTTTCTCAAATGGAATTCCCTACGGATTCGACGTTTCCGATGTCTAACGAAAGTGATACCGAGTCGTCTTCCGACAACGAGACGCTAAAATATTTTGTGTCGGTGTATAACGAGCTTGATGCCGAGTTGTCCCGCCCAAAGAAGAAGATGGTCGACCGTGATCGTATACGTGCCAACGAAGTTTTGTTGAACGATTATTTTGTGGAAAATCCGCTCTACAATGCCGAAACGTTTAGAGATCGGTTTCGTTTACCCAAAGAATTATTTTTAAAGATTGTTGGAGACATCGAAGCAAGCGAGGAATGGTTTCAAGAAGGTTACGATGCGAGGGGGAAAGCAAGTTTCACGCCGATACAAAAATGCACGTCCGCCATTCGCCAACTAGCGACAGGTAACCCTCCCGATCAATATGATGAATACCTAGCTATGTCGGAAAGAACTTCACGTGAATGTTTGCAATTTTTTTGCAACGCGGTCATTAAGTTGTATGCTAACGAGTTTTTACGTAAACCGACGAGCCACGACATCTCACGTATTTACGCCGCACACGAGGCTAGATGGCATTTTCCCGGGATGCTCGGTAGCATCGATTGTACACATATCGAGTGGAAAAATTGTCCAAGAGAGTTGCAAGGGGCGTATGTTAGGGGAGACATCAAAAGACCAACCATCATACTAGAAGCGGTGGCGTCGAATGATTTATGGATGTGTTCTAGGTTCAAACAACGACATCAATGTGTTGCATACGTCGTCGTTGTTCCAAAGCGTAACAGATGGTACCGCACCTTCCTCTCCTTTCTATGTTAACGGTCGACATTACAGACGAGGCTTTTTTCTTGTGGATGGTATCTACCCGTCTTGGTCTGTTTTTGTGAAAGCTCCCTCATTTCCTGTCGAGCCTAAAGAAAAGGCGTTCAAAAAATTGCAAGAATCGGCAAGAAAAGATGTTGAGAGGGCATTTGGTGTTTTAAAGGCTAGATGGGGTATACTACACCGACCGGTTCGTGCTACGAGCAAGAAATCAATACATAGCATAGTGTATGCATGTATCATATTGCACAATATGTTGATCAAAGAAGACGGACGTGCAATATCCCCGGATTGGGTGCCGGATCCTCCTACACAAGTTCAAGTTCCACAAGATATCCATCTAGAATTGCGTAACGAAGAAACTCACTTTCGGTTGAGATACGATTTAATCGAACTAGTAGGTTCTCTAGGTTTGGAGTTTCATGATTCGGACGAGGAGTAGGTTTTTTTTTTTTTTAAATTGTATGTTTCTAGTATGTTAAATTGAAGTAGTATGTTTTAAATTTAATGAAATTTTTAATTTTAGTGTTTTATTGTTAATTTCTAATTTAAAATAAAAAATTAAAAAAATTTGGAAGTGATAGAATTCCATCACTAGTGATACCACCCCCCTACATTTCTATCACTAGTGCTAGCATAGTGGGTGATGACATGGCATGATTTGATTGGATAGTGGGAGTGATAGAAATCTATCACTAGTGAACCACCCCTCCTCCCCTTAAATTGGTTAATTATGCAAGTGTCGTGTGATTCTAGGAACACAAAACCATATAAACATTAAGTTTTAACCTTTTTTCAAACTTTCATCTCCAACAAGATTCCTGACATGAAATAAACCAATAACATAGTAATTGTAGTTTACATGTAAATGGTTAATCTTTACAGTTTCCACTGAAACCATTACTTTTCTTAATGTCAATTATTATGTCAACAGGGGATTTCAAATTTAAAGGAAAATGGAAAATAAAATGTTATGTTTGTAACAACCAACAATTTTGCAATGTATGCCAAAGTATTAACTAACGTAATGTAATTGGTTTCGCTGATGATCCTAAAGTGCCTTTTGATGTGAGTCGCCATATCATACTGTCGCGACGCTCGGGGTCTTTGTGCTACTTGGCATGGTGTTACGCTCCCGACGCATCGCGGCGGGTGGTAAAACCTAGTTAAAACTTAAAAGGGTATAGATGTTGTAACTAACTTTTTATTTAAACTAGTTATTTTAACAGTCGCCGCGTTGCGGCGAACTTCTTTTGTTATTTAGTCTGTGTTTATATGTGTTTGAAATCACTACGAACGCGTTGAATACGGAACCGCTGACAAGAATAAAAAGAAAATGTAGAAAAAAACACTAAAAAATAACCGAAAGAAAATCAACTAAAAAGTTGTATGGTAATGATGTTGTTCGGTAGAAACCCGTAGTTAGAGATGAGCAAATAGTAATGAGTACAGGTACCAAATTTCCTAAACCGAAAGATCCTAAGTACCAGTTCAGTACCGACTTTTGGCGTTCCTGGTGCCGGTTCGCTACCGGTTTTTACCTTCATATACTGGTACCGTAACCGGTATTTTCGGTACCAATACCGATTCGGTATCAGTTGGCACCGAGCTCATCCCTACCCCTGAAACTAAAAAAAAGTTGTACGATACCGTTGTTGTTCGTACGGTACCCGTGATCAGAGATGAGCAAATGGTGCTAGGTAGCAGTACCAAATTTGTCGAACTAAAAGATTATAAAACTCAATCTGGTGCTGGTTTTTACCTTCATGTACCGAACCGGTATTTTCGACACAAGTACCGGTTAACACCAAGCTTATCAAACTTAAAAAGTAAAGAAAATAACAAATATTAGAATATTAAAATAATAAAAAAAAAAACTGTGTATAATATTTAATTACATTATATTATAATATATTAAAGAAACTATATTTTATTAGGATAATATATTAAAGAAACTATATTTTATTACATTATAATATATTAAAGTTACTGTTGATTACATTATGTTTTTAATAGAAGGATAATATATTATAATATATTAAAGAAAGTATATTTTATTAGGATAATATATTAAAGAAACTATATTTTATTACATTATAATATATTAAAGTTACTGTTGATTACATTATGTTTTTAATAGAAGGATAATTTGACAACCTTATGACAAAAACATTTAGATGTTATACACACATATAAGGAATTTTGTATTAATAATTAGAAAATACATCTAAAAACGCTTACAACTCTTTATGTTTTGCTCCAAGTTTATTGGCTTATAGCCTAAAACGAGAGTGAATTATTGGATCATCCCAAATAAGTTTTTTGTGTAACTCATGCTACTTGTAGGAAAAAAAAAATTAAAGCTTTCGAGAAGCATCCATGATACGAGGTTTATACAAGATTTCATTAATTATCAACAACTCATAACTGCATGTTATCCTAACATTTCCTCCTTTATAAATTATTGTGTTAAGGTCATATATGTTCTTATGGGTAGATGTTTTGTCTATATATGCAGGGTTGCTGACAGAAGGGATGTGAACCAAGGAAATAGCGGATTTGTGTAGAATTTGTCTAAACAGCCAGAGTCGGATGCTGAGCTTAAAGAATGACAGGAATGTCAAGAGGTTCTCAACAGGACGTCATTTTCTAATAACGAGGATTTATGGATGTGGAACTTTGACAATCAGGAAGGATTCTCAGTGAAGGCAGTCAAATTGGCTTTAATTGAGGATAGAGGAGTTAGTCATCCCCCTAACTTTGATTGGTGTAAATGGGTTCCGCTCAAATGCAATATTACGACATGGAGAGGTAATCTGGATAGATTAGCAACGAGAGTTAACTTAAGATGAAAGATTGTGAATATTATTTCGGTTATGTGCCCCTTTTTGCGAAGAATTTGAGGAAACGGTGGAGCACTTATTTACTGCTTGCTCGGTGGTGGAGAGGGTTTGGTCGGCTTTCAGTGCTTGGTGTAAATTGCCTCAGATATATGCTTTCAACTTCAAAGACATTATGAAGATACACAATTTCACGCAACTAGGTAAGAAAGCAAAGAGTATCATCCAAGGTTTGGTGATTATTTCGTGTTGGTGTATCTGGAAAGGAAGAAATGAATTGGTCTTCAAGTAGATTAGACGAAGTCCGCAAGATATTTTAGGGGAGGTAAAATCGAGGGGTTTCGAGTGTGTTAGAAATATATCTTCTTGTAATTATATTAGTTGGGTAGATTGGTGTAAATACCCGATGTATATGTTGTAATTGTTTGCCCTTTGCCCGTTTGGGTCGGGGGTGTTGTTTGTTGTTTGGAATTTTGCCCGTTTGGGTCGGAGGTATGTCCTTAATGAAGTATGCTTTTAAAAAAAAGATGTTTTGTCTATTAATTGGGTTTAAATTATTGCTTATTTTGTTTCCTTGACTTTAGGGAAGTTCATAAACTATTGAAAGAGGATCGAACAGCCCAAACTGAAGCAAGTTGGTAGTCTATTTTAAGATTCATATAGTTTGGTATTTTCCAGGTTTGGCCGAGGGTTTAAAACTTGGAGCCGGTTGTTATACATTTCCTAGTTTTTTAAGTTGTGGATTATTATTACATAAACCATCTTTATAACTTTTAAAAAAATTGAAAATAAAAAGTAGTTCAAACCATCAAATTGTTAAAACCGGTGGATTCAACCAACCACTCGGTTGGTAATTTCGTATGGTTTGTCGTTTCCCGAAAACCATAATTAATAGTTCGTCTAAAATTTTTTTGTCAAGATTGAGTGTTTCAAACCGTGAACATCTTTGGTGAACCAAGACGTACCACCTAGTTTTTTTTTTTTTTTTTTTGATAAAGTTTTGATTTCATTCCAATCATCAGGGCAAATTACAGAAGGATAGCAGGTAGATGAGCAACAAACAGCGCCGCCATCCACTTCTCAATAGAAAACCCTATTTAATCTCTTTTCTAGTGGAAAAATTTGCAACCACATTTCTGACTTTTAGTTGGCTTTTTATATTGCACAACTCTAATTAAGAACGAGTTATCTACTATGTGGAGGTATTTTGTGTGTATATATAAGTTGTTTGCCTTAAAAAGGAAAATAAAAAATAAATTGTTGGAAAATAACTTTGTGATTTCAACATTTTATAAAATTTTTGATATAAAAAGCAATAATATTTAAATACGCTTTTTAAATCTAATAAATTCTTCTACGTATACATCACCCTGGTTTCCTAGAAAACTGGGGATTAAAAGTTGAAAGAAAACATATCTTGACGATTATATATGGTAAGAGATTACATTATATTTTATTCAACTCGTGTAATACACGTAATTATAACCTAGTCTAAAAATATACACAAACCACATAACAATTAAAGTTTTTTAACATCTAAAGATTTATGTTTTTTTCTTTCACAAAACTTGCACTACAAGCCTAAGTTAAGCCTTGAACACACATGATAATAGTAGAAAAAACAAATCAACTTGCCTAAAATATTAAAAAAAAAGTGAACCACATGCAAGATAACAAGACCATAGATGTTAGGTTTAGACAAATGCCATTTTCAAATAAATTTGATGAGAAGTATCTCATAACTTACAAACCTATTATAATCATGCTAAAAGATATCAAGACATGTAGTTTTTATTTGCATGTCCAAGTTATTTCCTTTGATAGAACACCGAAAGAAGCCTGAGAGCATTGAGATGACCCAAGAATTACGAGGTTTTGGAATTCAGTCCCAACAGAGACAAAAGTATATTATGGTCGTGTGTGAATCTTTGTCTTTGACAAACACAGAATGATAAAAAGATGTTGCAACATTGAAATCAAACACGGTGTGTTGGTGTGTGAGCTAGTGGAAATTCACCGGTTCAAAAGCAACAATCCAAGAGACAGCAACAACACAATGCGGCTAAGCTGCACAAACATTGCACCATCGTCAACAACAATATGGCAAAAACAATCAACAATTAGGCTAATTACGGATGCATGCATATTATTACAATACATTTTAGAGTTCAAAACTCAAACATTTTGAATCTGGGTCTTGTGGTTTCAATTTTGCTGGCATTTTCATCCAAAATCAAAATCTAGTAAGATTTTTCAGTTAAAATCTAGTTTTTTTTTTTGTCTTTTTCCTCCCTTTTAACGAAGGGCAAAATGGTCTTTTAACGTTTTATTATAAAAATTAAAAAAAAATCTTACCATTTTGCTCTTCATTAAAAAGGAAGAAAAAGACAAAAAACTTGGATATTAACTGAAAATCTGACCAGATTTTAATTTTGGATGAAATAGCAACAAAATTGAAACCACGGGGACCCAGATTCAAAGGATTTGAATTTTGGACTAAAATTGTAAAAGTGACCAAACCTCAGGAACCATTTTGACACTTTACTCTACATTTTAAGTGATAGACATGTTTAATTCGCATGTATATCTATACTATATAATAAAAGAAACCAATGAATGGACACATGTAATTTATTGGAGCCATCTATTTTTTAGTTATCTTTTTAAAAAAATCTATTTTTTAGTTTTCTCATCTCTATCTCCTACTTAATTATAATTAATATTAATTAAAAGATAACTATAAATGTTTTGGTTGCTATTACATTAATATATTAATTTTTATATACTTTTCGCTAGATATAAAATTTAATCTTATAATCTTTTTGCTTTTCATTTAATTTTTCCCTTTTATAATATTTATAACATCTGTTTACATTATCACTTTATTAATATAGTACACTTATCATATTAATATACATATTAGATTAGTGATATACGATATATATGTTAACTTTTAATATAATTTTGTAAACTATTTCATAAATATAATTTAATTTTAGAGTTAATTACATAGTTAGTCCCTGTGGTTTGCACAAAATAACATACTTAGGTACTAATAGTTTAAAATCACATTCTAGGGTATTAACTTTTCATTTTGTAACGTTTGGAGGTATTAACTTCTAAGGTAGTAACATAGGTAGTCCCTGTGGTTTGCACAAAATAACATAGTTAGGTACTAACAGAATGTGATTTTAAGCCTACAAATAAGCTTAATACCCCCAAACGTTACAAAATGAAAAGTTAATACCCTATAATGTTATTTTAAACTATTAGTACCTAAGTATGTTACTTTGTGCAAACCACAGGGACTAACTATGTAATTAACTCTTAATTTTATAATATAAATAATCTAGAGTTAATTACATAGTTAGTCCCTGTGGTTTGCACAAAATAACATACTTAGGTACTAATAGTTAAAATCACCTTATAGGGTATAGACTTTTCATTTTGTAACGTTTGGAGGTATTAACTTTTAGGGTATTAACATAATTAGTCCATGTGGTTTGTACAAAATAACATACTAAGGTACTAATAGAATGTGATTTTAAAACTACAAATAACGTTAATACCTCCAAACGTTACAAAATGAAAAGTTAATACCCTAGAATGTGATTTTAAACTATTAGTATCTAAGTATGTTACTTTGTGCAAACCACAGGGACTAACTATGTAACTAACTCAATAATCTATATCTATACTATATAATAAAAAAAACTAATGGGTGTACACTAAATATAAATTAATATAATGTAAAGAGTTAAATGTTATTTTAGTTCCTGTGGTTTGGGCCATTTTGTCAGTTTAGTCCAAAGGCTTTATAATACACAGGGTTTTTAAAGATATAACAAGATATAACTTTTTATTGATTGGTATATAAAATTATATGTGCTCAACCCATATAATACATGAGGTTCTTAAAAATGTAACTTTTTTCATTATTTAATATATAAAATTAAATTTACTCAACCCATACAATACACAATACACGAGGTTTTTAAAGATATAACTTTTTTTATTATTTAATGTATAAAATTACATTTATTCAACCCATGTAATAAACGATATTTTTAAAGATATATAGTTTTATTATTTGGTATATAAATTTATATTTATTCAACCAGTGTAATAAACAAGGTTTTTAAAGATATATTTTTTTATTATTTGGCATATAAAATTACATTTATTCAACCCGTGTATTACACGGGGTTCTAACCTAGTTTAAAGTATATCTCAACTCCACTTAAACCTAAATTTTTATTATGCATCACATGTGTTTAATTTAAAGAAAAATGTACTTGATTATTAAAGAGGCACTACTACAAAATGAACCTAAGACAAAACTCATAAAGTTTTGTATACAGTACTACAAATGTTGCATTAGGTCTAAACCCACATTGGTGTAAAAATGTATGTCCCATATGTTTAGTAAACATTGTAATTCTAAAAAGCAACATTTTTCACACTCAAGCATGACACCTTTACGTTTATCTCGTAAAAGCATGTCAAAACTTTTACATATTAATTTTATCTAGTGGCGGAACCAGAACATTTTTAGTCGGGGGTCATCATAAGCTTATTTTCTTTACATGTTAAAAATTAGAGGTCCATTTTATGTTTGTTTCTTTAAAACTCTGATTTTTTAATAAATTCTGGTGATCGAGGGTCAGCTGACCCTCTTGACCCCCCTCTGGTTCCGCTCCTGTTTGTATCCAACAAACTATGAGAACATTTTTATCATGAACAAACCATGACAACATTTATATTTCTGTCATTAAACAAACTATGACAACATTTTTATGAACAAACCATGACAACCTTTTGTTAATTATCACACATCATATTCTATATTATTTTTATGTTTTTTTTCCACTACGTACACAACACTTTTAACAAAATATCTATTGTCTTTAGGTCCTAACAAAGTAACAGCCGCAACTATATCTAGTATTTTATTTTTTCTACAAAATTTGAGATACTTTAAAGAGAGTGTTATATACTTATATCTAAACATTAACAAATATGGCATGCCTTAAAAGTGCTGCAACTTTCTATGAAATATACAACACTTTACAAAAGAGTAAATTTTCATTTTAGTTTATGAGGTTTGAACAAAATTGTTATTTTAGTCTAAATATTTTTTTTTTACTATTTTAGTCCAAATGATTTTGTTTTCTGTCATTTTAGTCCCTGACTTTTGTCATTTTTTGACATTTTCATCCAACCCACTAACTTCATTCAAAAAATTTAGTTAACTTAGATGAATTCTGGTCAAACCACATTTTTCTTTCTTTTTATGCAATTGCGATGGTATGGGGATGATGTTGTGCCGGTTTACAGTGAAGATGATGGCGGTGGTTGTTGGTTTTACGATGATAGCGGTGGTGTTGGTTTTACGATGATGGCGGAAAAGTGGCCGGTGGTGGTGGAAATGGTAGGTGGTGATGGTGGTGGGGGTGGGTGGGTGGTGACGGTGCAGGCAGGTGGTGGCGATGATAGAAGGTTGTGATGGAGTGGGTGGTGGGAGGTGGTCGATGAAAATGACAAAAAATAACAAAAGTCCGGGACTAAAATGGTAAAAAACAAAACTCTTTGGACTAAAATGACAAGAAAAAAACTATTTGTAATAAAGTGACAATTTTAGTTAAACCTCAGGACTAAAATGGCAATTTACTCCTTTACAAAATGACATCTTTAAGTTTTAACAAATGTAATATTTGTTAAATATATTGTATTTTTTTATAAGCTTCTAACATTTCAAGAGAAAATATTATGTTTGATCTTTACATACAATACTTGATTTTTAAGTATTAATTTAAAACTATAATTTGAAAGGAAACATGTTTTAGAATTTTTACTTTTATATATAGTAGTGTTGCATTTGTTGAGAATGAAACATAATATATAGCAACCATATGTTTAACTTATGAAGAAAACAACTATACTTTGTCCCCACACCCAAAAGTCACTTTTTCTGTTCATTAAACTAGAGTCGTCATGTACACATGGGAACTAAGAGGGGTCTGGTGTCTGCATGGTCCCCTGACCCTTAATATGTATTTTTATTTTTATTAACAATATATATGGGTGTCGAACACATGAACCGTCAAGAGGCAGTGAAGGGGTAATCACTTTTTTTGAACGGCAAATTTGGATCAATGATGGACCACTGGAGTATCATATACTATATACTTACACGTTGGAAATGGAACGAAGCAAATCATTAGCTCACTTAATTGCACAAAACAAACAAACAAATAGAAATACCTAGGAATTAGGGCATGTTTGGCTAAGCTTTTTGAAACAACTTATTGACTTATTGCTTTTTGGAAAAGTTAGTATGGAATGATTTTTTGGAAAAGTCATTTTTCCCCTCACATACAAGCTCATTGCCAAACATCATTTAAAGCTTATGACTTTTCAAAAAGCCAATAAGTTGTTTCAAAAAACTTAGCCAAACATGCCCTTAAAATCTCACTCATAGCAAAGTTAATTATAGAGACTGACGAGAGTAGGACGAAGACAAACAATTTCTATATCCTAGGGATAGAGAAACTACTCCCACTGAGACCTATACTCTGAATATTTTTTTACATATACAATATAATATGGTATATTAATCTAGATAACGTAAGATGTAACTAAGAGCATTCACAATGGATCCTTTATATGTATGTGATTGTAACCTCTATATTTGCGAGAGTAGTTGTAAATTGTTGTGAGTGGAGAAGATAGAAAAAGTTAATGTTCATCAGTAAATTTGGAGTATATGTTATTCACCTCTATATTTTTTTAGTATTTTTTGAAAGTGGTTGTGGGTGTAGAGAGAGAAAATGTAATGATAAAAAGTAAAAGAGTTGATTGCCATTTTAGTCCCTGAGGTTTGTCCAAATTTGCCATTTTAGTCCAAATAGTATTTTTTTCGTCTCTGGGTGCCTGACTTTTCCCATTTGTTGTCATTTTGATCACGTACCCCAACTTCATCCAAAAACCCCATTTTATAACAAGGGGTATTTTGAGGATTTTCATTTTAAATCTTTTCAATTTTCAATTTAATTCAATTCTAAAAAATCAAAAAAATTCTTAAAAATAAAAAAAAATCTAAAAAATCAAAAAAATTCAAAAAAGTCTAAAAAATCAAAAAAATTCTAAAAAAATAAAAAAATAAAAAAAATAATAAAAATCGTAAATAGAAAAAAAATTCTAAAAATAAAAAAACACAAAAAATAAAAAAATTCTAAAAAATTCTAAAAATTCTAAAGAATCAAAAAAATTCTAAAAAATCAAAAAAATTCTAAAAATTCTAAAAAATCATAAAAATTCTAAAAAATCAAGAAAATTCTAAAAAATAAAAAAAAAATTCTAAAAAATAAAAAAAAACTAAAAACTAAAAAAAAACATATTTTAAAGTTTCAAATTCAAAAAATGACGATATATTATTCATCCAGACGAATATATTTTCAAGTTTTATCTATTTTTTTATTCGTTAGAATTTTTTTATTTTTATGATTTTTTTATTTTTTAGAATGTTTTTTATTTTTTAGAATTTTTTGGATTTTTTAGAATTTTTTAGAATTTTTAGATTTTTTTTTATTTTTAGAATTTTTTGATTTTTTAGTTTTCTAGAATTTTTTGGATTTTTTAGAATTTTTTGCATTTTTTAGAATTTTTTTTTATTTTTTAGAATTGGATCAAAATGACAATTGAAAAGATTTAAAATGAAAATCCTCAAAATACCCCTGGTTAAAAATGGGGTTTTTGGATGGAGTTAGGGTATGTGATTAAAATGGCAATAAAAGGGAAAAGTCAAGGACCCAGAGGCGAAAAAAAACTATTTGGACTAAAATGGCAAATTCGGACAAACCTCAGGGACTAAAATGGCAATTAACTCAAAAAAAATTATTTAATTGAAAAGGAGAGAGAAAAAATAGTCTTTTTAGTGTAATTATGAAAATGGAGTAAGAAATTTGATTGTGAATGCTACCTTTTCTCTCTCCTGCACTCACAATCACTTTTAAAAATTATTAAAAAATTATAGAGGTGAGCAGTACCTCATCCAAATTTACTGATGGACAGTAACTTTTTTTGCGTTTTCTCTCTCCTCCACTCACAACAATTTACAAGTACTCTTACAAATATTAAGGTTACATTCACATACATATAGAGGATCCATTGTGAATGCTCTAAGTGATATAAAACAACCATGCCAAAGATACTAGTAATGATAGTAGTAAACTTCATCAAGGTTTGATTAATTTTATTTTTTTAACGATAAATTTATATCACTGGTGGACCACTTGAGTATTATCGTGTCATTAGCTGAACCTCAAGATCATATCTATCACCACTATGCTATAATATGTATACACTAATTCAGAAGGAAACCCAATAAATCTTAAAATCCGTTGTGGAAATCGAATCCATGACGTTATGGTCTCTAAGCCTTATCCTACCCTTTTTTCAAATAGTTTTAGGTCATTGTACCATGCACCTTTGGTATATGACATCCCTTCACCTAGGTGCATGTCTTAAATTACTATAGAAAGTTCGAAGTGTACATTATTTTAGTTATCGCTTATATATTGTAATTATATTAGAAATATTTTTTCAAAAATTTCTTAAAGTTTTGTATTATTATAAGAATTAATTACATGATGCTTAGTACTTATGATTTGCCTATTTTACGAATTTCGTACTTATTATAATGCAATCCTTTTTAATCACAATGTATAACACCCATTCCCAAAGTTTAGATCTAAAAAAATGGAATGATCAATAATACCAGCCTTCCATGAAACCGCTGCTGTGATAATGTTGTTGAGGAGGAACATAGTGCATTGTATATTGCGGATGCGGTGTATACACGTGCGGCGGATATCCTTGTGGAGGATACCCTTGCGGATACCCCTGTGGTGGATAGCCTTGAGGTGGATACCCTTGTGCATATCCTTGAGGTGGGTACCCTTGCGGTGGGTACCCTGCTGTCGCGTATCCCTGTTGTGGATACCCTCCTGGTGGCGCGTATCCTACCGGTGGCGGGTAGATGCCTTTGGTCTGTTCATCTACCGGTGGCGGGTAAATGCCTTTGGTCTGTTCATCTACCGAATCACCTATAACAATCAATAATTGATTTTAAAATTTTAGGTTAATGGCACAAAAATCAATTCAAAATCTTCCATATAATTGGATCTATGGGAACCTTTTGGAGGAACGATGGGAGGTTGGCTTTGGTTGGTATGGCTCATGATGATATGAATGGACGATGGATTTTTAAAATTTTGATTGGTGTTTTGTTGTTGTGGGTGTGTTTTGGGGCATTTTTCCCATTTTGGGGGTTGGTTCTAAAATTAATGTAAACAACTAAACATCGGCTTTCACGCGTTACACACTTTTATGCATGAAAAAGAATGAGTTTTTTCCCATTATGGTGTGGATGAAAAAAATATTTACCATAATAGTGTTGCTACAAAATTATTTACCAAAATGGTGTTTTTGAATGTTGATTTGTTTCTCACTCCTATTTTCATTGGACAACTTCAATTTATTAAATATTTATGGATTAAATCACTTTATGTAATCTCTAACCTCTATTTTTTTAATCTTAAAATAACTCTCTTTTTAATAGAACGATCTACATTTGAAAAAAAAAACTTATTTTAAAATTCATTCAAACTTATATACAATCATTTTAGATTTCCTTTAACTTTAGAAAACATTTCATAGAAACTTGTTTTACAAATGCGTGTACAGATAAAAAAATACTAGTTATTCTAAAATTTCTGTATCGTTCTAAAAAAAATTCAATTAACAGGTGATTCTATAATTATATTTATACCTTCTTAAAGTTGTATTAAATACAAAAAATATTATTTTATTTATTTTATTAACCAATGATGCAAGGATTAAATTTGAACCAAACTCTTTCATGGTAGTTAAATTTGCAAACTTTGTTTTTATTAAAAAAAATAAAGAAAAGCTTCTGCTAGAAAAGTGTTTATTTTTTAATCACCAGTTAAATCGTATATTTTTTTATTTATTTATTCAGCATCTACTAGAAAAGTATTCATCTTTTATTTACAAGTTAAATCGTATATTTTTGTATTTGTTTATTTATGTTGACTGTCAAATATTTTTACATGATTTATCTATATATTGTGTTTTAACTTTTAAACCAATATAATAAGATTCAAATATAAGATATCCTTTAACTAATGTGGTTGGTTTTATAAATTTATATTTGATTATGTTATTTATAAAAAAAACATAAGTCAAAGGAAATATTAAATATCCTTATATAAGTTATTTTTAAAAGAAGTTTTTTTTCCCATAGTAGAACATCTATTGAAAAGATTAAGTCAAAAAATATTTAATAAATTGAAGTTGTCCAATGAAAATAGAAGTGAGAAGCAAAAACCTTTAAAAACACTATTTCGTAGCAACACCATTATGGTAAATACTTTTTCCACCCACACCATAATGGAAAAAACTCGAAAAAGAATTACCACCGGGTCTCTTTTGGCAAACACGGTAGATAAGTGTGTGTATATAGATACAAAAGATTAAAGAGGTCAAATAAAAAAGTGTGAGCATAAATTTAGATCATATATTTTAGACTAGGATATAACCCCGTGTATTACACGGGTTTAATAAATGAATTTTATATTCTAAATAATAAAACAATATATCTTTAAAAATCTCCTTTATTGCACGTGTTAAATAAATGTAATTTTATATATTAGATAATAAAAAGTTATATCTATAAGAACTATATTGTACGGACTGGATAAATGTAATTATATAGACCAAATAATAAAAAAAAGTTATATCAAATAATAAATGAAATTATACCAAATAATAAAAAAAGTTATATCTTTAAAAAACATGTATTACACGGGTTGAATAAATGTAATATTTTTACCAAATAATAAAAAAAGGATATATCTTTAAAAACACTCGTGTATTACACAGCTTGAATAAATATGATTTTATATACCAAATAATAAGAAAATTATATTTAAAAAAACTAATGGATATACTCGGTACGCGATAAATATGGTGATTGCGGACATGATTATTGAAAAGAAGATACAGTGGTAAAACATGTTATTTAAAAAGTAAATAAGCAGCGATTTGAGTGATAAAATATAAATTATATTTAAAAAAAAACTTAATAAATCTAATTTTATATATAAAGTAATATTAATATTATAAATGAGAAGTATACATTAAATTTAAACTAAATAATAATTATCTATAGTTAAGTAGAAAATATTAAACTAAATAATATTTAGTAGGAGAGCTATCTATAATTAATTAGAAGAGATTAAACTAAATAATAATTATCCACAAGATATTAAACTAAATAATATTTAGTAGGAGAGTTATCTATAATTAATTAGAAGAGATTAAACTAAATAATAATTATCCACAAGATATTAAACTAAATAATATTTATTAGGAGGGTTATCTATAATTAATTAGAAGAGATTAAACTAAAATAATAATTATCCATAAGACATGACTTAATATGATGACAAGTGTCCCATAAATGGTTTCTTTTATTATATAGTACTAGGTATACACCCGTCCGATGGACGCGGGTATATCGTAAACATTGAATGTAAGCATACGTTTATATGTAAAATTTGATGTGAAATTATTTAATGAATTCACGTTCGCATTATACTTAAGAATACATTAAACTTGTCGACTGATTAAGTTTAGACACAAGAGAAGCATAACGAACCCACAAAACATGTTTAATTTCACTAAATGATTTAATTTCACTAACACAGAGAAGCATAACGAACCCACGTGACGACACGGTTTAAACTATCATTTACACTGGTTCACCAGCTCGAATCTTAATCAACATTACGGTTTCATATCATGCTAAACCTCACAGTATGCTGTAAACATCGTAGCACTTAAATACACTTCTAAAATATACACTTAAATACTAAAATACACTTCTAGAATGTCCTTGGGAAATTGTCAAGTACTAAAATACACTTCTAAAAGTACCTTTGGTATGCTGTAAACATCGTAGCACTTAAATACACTTCTAAAAGTACATTTGATGCAATCGTTAACAAATGTTATAAGATGCTACCTGTTCTGAGTGAAACACAAAGTGTACGTTTATTACCTACTACATCATGTTACATTAAGACTTACTTTGCTTGATGTTAAAGTAGGGCTGTGAATGACAAACTCATCTGTTTGGGGATCAAATGTTGCGGTTGTTTCTAGACCTTGCACATTGGAGCCATGACCAAGTTCGGTCTGTGCATAACAGCCAATGATTTGCATTTTCTGAGCCAATGGCAACCATTTCTTTTTCTGTTCTTCAGTGCCTTGTCCTTCAATAGCTGGGATGAACATTCCCTAAATAATCGAAAAAACAACAGCCGGTAAACACCTCAAAGCACAATTTATTCTAATTGGAATAATACAGTTTAAGAAGAGATATATCTAAAAGTACCTTTGGTATGCTGTAAACATCGTAGCACTTAAATACAATTCTAAATACCTAGTATAAGTTTAGACCCTGCAGAAGTGTGGATTCTATGAAGATTTAACGACTGAATTCACATAAAAAGAAATTAAGAAAGAGATATCTATTTCGAATTTAAAAAAAAAAAAAATTTAGATGCAAAAACATTTAAGAGAAATAACTTTGACTTACGACTTTCTCTCGAGGAGGTTCATAAGGTGGGACGTTTTGCAGTCTCAGCTAAGCAGCTGCTAAATCTTTTTCAGCTTTTGCGATTCTTTGCTGATGTGGGTGCCCTTGCCGTTCTAAATCCTCCATGTCATTATACTTGCTTTCACTTTAACACCCTAAAAAATATAAAGTAAATTATTAATTCATATTAATAAAAACACAAGAACAGAAAATGAAACACTATTTAAATGAGTAATCAGAGTCCTCGGTAGAGTATTGATGATATGAACTTCCATCAAGTGTATGGCATCATCAGCTACTCCAGTAGCTATTATCCCTTCCCTATCATGTTGAGTAATAAAAAAATTTAAAATCCCCATATCAACTATGAAATGTTTTTCTTCTTTGCTCTACAGTAGTTAATGAAAGAATAAATTTATGGATATTACATATTAAAAAGTTGAGTGAAAAAAACTCAACACTATTTGCCTTTATGCTCACCCTAAAAATGGACCTATAAGTCTACAACACCTTTGTTGTTAGTGCTGCATTTTATGTAGCATAAAAATGGACCCATAAATATGCAGCACCTTTGTAATAAACAATCTAACAATGATAACCTTCAAATGTGCACAACTTTGTCATCTCAAACGGGTTGAAAGTCGTCAACGCTAATCTTAGCATCTCATGATCCATCTTATTGGGTTGATTTGGATTGTGTCTCATCTCAAACGGGTTGAAAGTCGTCAACGCTAATCTTATTTTAGACAACATTGTTTTAATTTAAAGATTTAGACCATCATCGTAGTAAATATATTTTTCAATCATAATTAATTTATAAATAGTTAAAAGAGTAAAGTACACTGATGGTCCCTGTGTTTTACCAAAATTTTGGATTTGGTCCTTAGATTTTTAAAAGTTCACGGATGGTCCCGGTGGGTTGTACTTTGTAACGCATCTAGTCCCCAACTTTGCCAAAAGTCACATGGATGGTCCCTGTGTTTTGCAGTTTTTAGCGAATCTAGTCCCTAACTTGGACATGCGGAAACCTTTAGATTTGTTGGCTGAGGACTAAATGCGTTACAAAGTGCAAACCATATGGACCATCCTTGCCCTTTTGAAAAGATAGGGACCAAATCCAAAATTTGGTAAACCACAGGGACCATCTATGTACTTTACTCTAGTTAAAAATTTGGACAACAAAATTGTGGAGCCGAATCCACAACTTGACCATGTCCAGTTTGGACTCATACTAAAAAATGACAAATTTCAACCCGAATATGCGCTCTCACCACCTCTAAAGACAGGTTTTCTAAAGAAAACGGCGATATACTTACAGTCCAGTAAGTGAAGGATCTAGCATACCCATCTCTATATAACTCCGGGCTAACCTGAAGAATCATGAATAGATTGAAAAATCACATTTTTCAGAAGTAATATATTCAGAAGTAATATTTCATTTAATCTATTTTTTTGTAAAATAATTCTTTTGTCTTTTCTAATATGTAAAAGTTAAAAAATGTTATCTGAAAGTGTGTGTGTGTATATATATATATATATATATATAATTACCTGCCAACCAGCTTCTATGGTATTGAGATCATTAAATGAACCAGAAATGACCCATAACTGTGACAGACTAAACTCAGATGCATCTGTAACCTCAGGTGTCCATACATTCATGTTGGCCTTTGCTCCATAATATTTATCTCCATTTACAAAAGCAACTGCATGCTATTATTCAAAATATTGCATCTCATTATCCTTTCAATTTCAGAAAAAAAAAATTGGAAAAAAAAACTCAAACTACTGTCTTAATTTTTCTGTAACATCTTTTGTTCTATCTGTATGTAAACCTGTAAACCTAAAATATAGAGCATAAAAGTGAAGAAAATGATATAACATACCTCAACTTAGACTATAACATGTAAACTTGATGTCAACTTAGGGGTGTCATAAATTTTCATATTTACCAAATCAAAAAAAAAAAATTATAATTTATAACATGATCATTATACTCTACTCTTTCTATTTACTGTCTGAAATCCCACGACTCACATCATGACACAAGTTTTGAGTTTATAATATATTTGATATTATGATTTTTGTTACATTAATATGATATAATATATGAAATTTCCCTTTTATAAATTTGGTGAAATTACCCTTTTATAAATTTGGTTAAAAGAAATGGTAAATAAGTACATTTCTACTATTTATTTATTTATAGTATAGATAACTGGATGTCCAATCCGATTATCCATAAAAACGCGTGAGCTCTAAAACTCACGCGTATGCTTAACGCACCCGTATGGAAAAAAATAAACTTAAAATGAGTGAGTGATTTAGTAAAATGAAGAGACGCATTTAGCACAACCCTTTTAAAACTCGTTCGGGTTAACATCAAAATTTTATAATCAGTTTCAAAACGCAAATCCCAACGGTTTCCACTTATTGTAAAAAGACAAAACTAACCTTATGACCACCACTCATGGTATCATGCCTCACACCTCTAATCTTCCTCTTCCTTCCAAATCTTCTCAACGAACTTGCTCTTAACACATCATTTTCAGTAGTTCTTCTAATCGGAATCATCCCTTTCGGGCAGAATTCGTTCGATTCGGCCCATAACTGAATCGTTTCGAGTCGTTCATCACTCGAGTTATACCCCTTTGGACTCTCCACCGGTGGTTCCTGCATAATTCAACCCACCAAAAAAAAAAAACCCTTAAAATCTTCAAAAAAAAAATTAATTAACAAATCATATTAATATATAAATTTGTATAATTACACACCAATGGCCTCTGTCCACTAAGTTTAGGATGATCAAATGCAGGTTGAAGATGAGAAACAACACAGTCAATAACATCACCATCAGGACTCTGAATCAAATCCTACAAACGATGAATGCAAATCATTGATATAAAAAACTAAATCTTGAAGTTTTCAACTGACTTTCACAAGCTTTTGGAATGAGGAAATGCTATAGGTAGTAAAACATAAATATGTATACCAATTCTGACTCGAGTGTTACCAGTAAATGGTTGCCGCTCGGTGCCGATGGACTTTGCCGACTCCACTCCGGATCCCCTTAACTTGACGATGTCATCACCGATTTCTAGGGAAATACTTATGCTCCTTCCATTTCTACGATGTTCAGACATTGATGTGCCTTCTAACCTGTACCATACACATTTAAGACTCTGGGATATAGTTTTTTTTATCATTTTAATAAAAGTGAGTTAGTTGTTAATTGATGTAGCATATTCCTGCTTTAACTTTCAAAACCATCATTCAAAAAGTAATCAAATCCACACCTTTACCTTAGAGAATATACAAGTGCCAATAAACAATAGAGCTTTAAACTAAATGTTTGTACCTCTTTATTGTAAGATATACATGTTCTGTAAAATTTAATAGGCAGGCATGGAATTTATAAAAACCTTGATGGACCAGAAGCTGAAACAGAATATCTCACCAAATTAAAGTATTAACGACTTCTAAACTTACGATAACTTCACAGTCGTCATCGCCCTTATTATCTTCATTTTACCCGACCTTACATTCACCATAGAATTCTTCAACTTCTCAACCCTAATTTGTCACACCCCGATATTTCCACATATTACCGGTGGGCCCGGTGGGGAGTATCGTGACGTAGTTGATATCATCATGGTCAAACATACACAGAATAGCACAGCGGAAGTCTTGGAATATAAAATATTATTACAAACTCAAATGTCTTAAAGTATCGAAGTATTTATTATAAACGAGCCTGTAATATCAATTCCACAGGTGGATCATTACAGAGTGTATAAAATGGAGTTTAGCAGCTTTATGGCATCTTTAAGGATTTGGAAGATCCTCTTTTTCGACACCGAGCGACTCCCAGCCTATTACGAGTAGTACCTGCCACTTAGTCTTTTGAAAATACGTCAGTTTTCACTGGTAAATACAATTAACTGACTCTTTTGAAAAGACTTTACAAAAATTGATTTAAGTGCACAAGACACAAAACCTTTATAACTTGGGACAATCTTTAATAAAATCTTGTATACTGAATTACATGTTTACCATACATCTGGGGCCCAGTACAGAGACTGAGACATGATTAAACGACACACCACTTATAAAACCCATAAAGGAGTTATCCCCAACTTGTGGGTAATTAATAATTTAATATTGGCATCTTTTCGGTGTATGCCTACACCTTGCGCATCGGTCGTGGCCATTTACAAATGAAATGAGCCGAGGATATATCCAGGACATGGTCGTTAACCCCCAATGTTTAAGTTATCAACAGAACAGTATCAAAACGGGTTTTGTGGATTTACTAGCCACAATCCGGCATTTGATTGATCCATACCCGACCAAGCGGTATTAATTTACCGTATCCCAAGCCCGTATAAGGGAAAATAAGTTAAAAGTATTTATCTGAGCTAATACTTTATTCACAGCAAAATAACTCAGTCGTATCCAATCTATCTAAATGCAGGTAGCTTTTATCGGGTGGCTCTAGTCTGGAGTGATGGTAATATATAACCGAATTCAGAATGCTAACGGTCTTATTTAAGTCGTAGACTTAAATCGGCTAGTTTAAAGTATCTAAAGCGGTACGACACGCTAGATTAAGCGATGACCGGAATAGAATGTGATTCAGACCCGACAAGTTTGGATACTTGTATAATGTGGGTAAACTAAACACATTCTGCATTTTTAGATAAAAATGATAAGGTTAAACCCGTTTCGGCAAACTTACGTAAACTAGTTACATAAACCGATCCGAATGCGTAAATGCATAACGGGCAACCAAATGAACTATATACAAGTCCCATATGTTATTATACTTAAAATGTGTTAATACATCAGTAGGATGTATATATATATGCCCAAAAAGTATTTTAAACCAATTTAAGTCCTGTAGGGGCATTTTGGTCATTTTACCCTTTATAAAAGAGATTTTAAAGCAAGCTGAGGTTCTGGTCTTTCGTAATCAGTAAAAATTTTTATTTTATCACATTACATCAGTAAGATATTATATATATGTGAGGTTTACGAAGTATGGCCAAACTATGCCCCGAAAGGGCATTTTGGTCATTTCACATATGCTTTTAAGGACATTTTTGGAAGTTTGAGTTCATGAATTATACCTACTGTAATGATATTAAAATTTGTTTAAAAATTCAGTAGGTAACAAGTCTTAGGTGTTAATTATGGTTTAGAACCATACTATGCTCTTAAATAGCGTAAAAATCGCTAATTGACGATAATTAAGGTGTTTTATGGAAATCTGAGATTTTGATCAGTTTTGAATGTTCAAATAATTTATTTAATGTATAAAATCAGTAGAAAAAGGTTTGGTATTCAAATCATTTGTAAATCTCATTTTATGCATGAAAAGGGTATTATCGTCATTTACCGAATTACACAAGGACTCTATGATACGATCAGTTTATAATCTGATCAAACATTCTAAAAATCCCTAAGAATAATATCTTAACAGTAGGTAATGAGTTTCAGGTCAAAATCCGAGTTTAAACATGCCTTATGCAAGTATCGCAATCTAATTAATAAAAAGCTTCTATTTACGATATCGAGCGTAACTCTTGTTTGGGACCAAGAACTGATGTGAAATTTTCGGGACATACTTATATATCAGTAATAAAGGTTTATGTCCTCTCACATTTTCAAAATTCTCATTCATATGTCAAAAGGGCGAAATGGGCATTTATAAGCATAATAACGGAGATTAGCATATAATTCTAACTACTAAGGACCAAGTAATATAACCTTAGGGGGTTATACTATAACATAATACGGTCCTAATGGAAGCTTAAAACATAAAGGATTTAAGTTAGATTGGGTCAGAACTGAAAGTCAAAGCAAAAGTCAAGCTTTTTTTGCGACTTTCGGTTGCGAACCGACCCTAAACTCAGAATTATCGGGTTGAACATGCTTAGACATGTTCTAATAAAAATAATTACCAAGTTATTAGAGTGTTAAAATATAATTTACAACCTCTGCATCATTGGTTTTAATTATTATTTATAAATCTTCCAAGTTTGACTTTTTACCTAAATGGTTTGACCCGACAATTAACTAAGCAAACGAAAGAATTAGGAGGTGCCCTTTTAAGGGTTAATCACCTACCTAACTATAGTCACATACCCACATTCATTTCGAACAGTGGCTGGACCATTTGAGTTTAAACCGAAAGTCAAAGTTAATTTATGATAACTTGACTTTTCGGTTTTTAAAACATAAAACTGAACTATAGAGAGGGCTAAGACACTTACAAAGGGTCCTAGCTATCTTTTCTACTAAAGACAAGTTCCATTCAGATCAGAAAGCTCCAGATTTATGAGAAGAGATGATAGAATGAAGTGGTGCAAATGAAATGAAATGAACACTTCATCTATTTATAGGTTTTGGGTATGAATTGGATCAAGACATGTGTTAGATGGATCTCTAGGATCATGGCAGGTGTCACAACAGCTGGTATAATCTCCTTGAGGTCCAAGAAAATCGATTTGGTTGGCTAGAATGTGACATGAGTGATGAACAAGCAAGAACAAATAAAAAAATATATATGCTGCATATACAGGCTACGCGGCCAGCGTAAAGAGGCAGCCCAGGCCCACGCGGCCCGCCAAGGGGTGCGGCCCAGATTGAGAAGTTTGGCAGATTTGCCATTTTGGTCCCTGTCTTCTATAAGTGCCATTTCTAACTTTTATTTATGACATTTTTGGCACGAAACTTCATGTATATTATGTATCATGATAATATAAGGTATAATTATCATAAGTGACAAATCTTAGGCATGCCCGGAAGTACGATCAATCATTGCGGAGTTCCCGGTTCCTTTAAAAGGCCACTCGAAGCGCAGTTTCGCATGTTTAACGCTTTTAATCCTTTTAACGCATAAAGTGACGTGTAATAACATTTATCGATATCAAAACCTTCCATGGCCCATACTAGGCATTCCCGAGTGTATTGCTCAAATATTATGATGCTCCAGTTCGTTTAAAAAGGCACTTAAAGATGTATTATCCGACTTTGACGCTTTTGGTCCCTTTAACGCGTAAACTTGCGCGTATCGTCATTTAATAGCATCAAAGCCCTATGTAGCTCATGTTAAGCATTCTCGAGAGTATGATAGTACATCAAAATGCTTCAGGTTCGTTAAAAGGTCATTCAGAGGTATAATTAAACATGTTGACGCTTTTAACCCCTCTAACTTACAAACTTGCGCGCAACTTCACTTATTGGCATAAAAGCCTTGAATGGCCAAAATTAGGCGTTCCCGAAAATATAATCAAACATTATGAAGCTCTCGGTTGGTTAAAAGGTCACTCAGAGGTAAGAATTAACATGTTGACACTTTTAACCCTTCGTCGCGCAAACTTTTAAATAATTACGCAAACGGCTCATTTCGTCCAACTAGTGGCTCGTTTGAGAATACGGACACCGTATAAGATCACTCAGAGGCCTAGTTTAGGCATGTTGACACTTTTAGTCCTTCAATATTCATAGTTTTCATTTTTGATGAAATTAGTCCTTCATAGTCAACGTTTGACTTTATTAGGGATCGTTACACGTGTCAACACATCATTGGACACGATTTTAAGAGGTGTTACATAATTTCCCCCAATTTCCTTAATATTTATTTCTGAAATAAAAATCCCTAAAACGTGTCAAGAACCAAGAAAAAAGAGAAAAAAATTGTAAAAAAAAAAACACCTCACACAAAAGTAGCACACCAGAGGAAGATTGTTGACATACAGAACAATAGTTTGCACTTTTGAGAACATGTCAGCAAAATAAACACCTTTTCCAAACATGTATGCTGTTACAGGTGCTTCTGGTCGAAAAAACCCAATCTGAGACCTAAATCACCATAATACCAGAGTCAAATCAACTTTGCCGAGCACTTGTAACTTATTATCATAATTTCAAATCACAATATCACTTTTAGAGCATATGTAAAAACCCAAATTCTGATGACTTCGGAAATTATGTCTATATTATAAAGCTTTCGGTTCACATGAAAGCAACAATATTGTGAAGATTCGAATACCCAATATCAATTATTCTAGAGTCATAAGACAAAAAGATGAACATTAAAAAACCCATCCATCGTTAAACCCTAGACTTAGCCAAATAACCACACAATTTTCTATTCCATGTAAAACAAATCAAAGAAAACTTACCAAGTTCAGCCGCGTCTTCAATTTTGGATTGGATAGGGTTTTCAAATATAGCAACTCGAATGGAATCAGAATTTGTCACACAATCGGCGATCTTGTGGCGTCTTCAATGTTGTTTCATCAATAAACAGATCATATATTATTAGAAAAAGAGAGAGACCAGATTAGAGAAGAAGTGAGATAGGAGAAGGAGATATTAAATATCTGAAAGAGGAGATGAATGAGGCGAAGAGAGAGAGAGAGAGAGAGAGAGAGAGAGAGAAAACAGCTTTGTGAAGTTATTGAAAATATTGTTTGAGTTTGGAAATTGAAATTTTGAAAGTGGAGCCAAATTTTGAAATTATTTTGAATTATGTATTATTAATCTTTATAACATCAGCAAAACCTACGTGGCATGCCTAGATGCTTGACAAGTATGCAAACTTACATCAACTCTACTTCTCCTTTAATATATAGTTAGATAGATATAGATAGATAAGTGGTGAGATTTGATTGCATTTGAATTAAACTCTTGCGATAAAAGGTAGGTAAATCTCGATGTGTTTGTAATTAGGTGGGAAGAAGTAGTAGTGGCGGAGCAACATACAGAGGATATAGGTGTATGTTATATTGAACGTGTAATATATTTCGTGTGTTATATAGAACGCGTAATATAAAATTTTCGAATGATACCATTTTTTTATGATCGACACCACTGATTTTTTTTGAAAGATAATTGACTTTGTGCCATGAAAAATTATATATATATCGTTACTAAAGAAAAATTTATATAAACACATTACCTAAATATTTTTTTTATAGTTTATTAGTTAAGCCCAATTACTTAATTCCATCTAATGTATAATTCACTTTAAACCACTAAAAGCCCATGTCTTGTTTTTAAGTTTTACCGCCTAATTAACTAATTCAGACAATTTAACCTAAAGAAAAAAAAACATGTCTTAAGTTTTACCCCAGTAACTAATTAAATGCCCAATTAACTAATTCAGACTATTTAACCTAAAGAAAAACCCCATCTTAGACGAACTGAAGAGTCATGAAGCGAACATCAGTGGAAAAGAGTCACAATTGGTGTAACTTATGGATGGTTGCGTTATAACTTCAAACTGAAGAGAGAGGAATGATTGATTCTGATTTTTTTTTATCAAAAAAAGGAGTTAAGGACGATTAAACATGAGTTTTTTACAAGGACATCGTACTTTTATTATGATATTGGTTTTTAATATGTTATTTGACCCGAGAACTAACCCCAAAATTTTGACACCGGGCTGTTATAAATCCATATACCAAAAAAATTGACACCATAGAAAAATTCTGGCTTCGCCACTGGTGGATAGAACTTATCTCGATCGGCAAGAAGGGCGACAAGAAGCGGCAACCCACGGGACCGACGAGACGGTGTTCTCGCGTGCCTTATGTAACAACCCGATATATATTGATCCAATCCTAGCGTGATACGTGTCTAAAATCTCTCCATATAATTCAGATATGTTGAAGGAGAGAGATTATAATGATAAATAAGGCCAAAGATATAAAGTTGAGGGGATTAAATCTACCAAAAACCAATTTGGTTTTCTGGAGATCCTTACGAACCGTAACCATAACCCCTTGCGGTCCGCAAGGGGTATTCAAACTTTCTGCACGCCTGGTCCCCTTACGGACCGTAAGGAATATCCTTTGCGGTCCGTAAGAGGTGCGCTGACAGCAGGCTAATTGCTGGCAGCAACCTTGCTGCATATTATGCCACCTTTCACAATTTCGTCACCCTTTAATCTCCTTATAACACATGTCCTGCCATTAATCAACTCCTAAGCACACCTAAGAACACTTGTTACCTTCTCCTCACTCCTTGATTAGTATAATTAGGCACCAAAGTTGCACTTATTCTTCACACCATTCATTTCTTCTCTTAAACACTTATGGAGCTTACTTCTATTATTTGGAAGCCTCCCTTTTGAAGTTCTAATCTTCCTCCTAAATGCTAGTAAGTGTTCTCCCTGGTCTATTTTATTTTATTGGCTAGTAATTAGCCGAAAGTCAAGCAAATTGACTTTTGCTTTGACTTTCGGTTCTGACCGTGTTGGTCAAGTTAAAGTTCAAATTGAACTTCGCAGCGTGATCGTATTCATGAAAGTGTTAATCCCTTGTGATTACACCCTTTGATCACCACGTTTAATAGGCGAAATGACGAGTCAAATATATAAAAAGTAAAAGTAAAAAGCGCAGATTCTGCAAATTACGACAAATGAACTTTTAAGTATCAAAATTACAAGTTCTAACATTACAACAGTTTATATAACATTATAAGACTTGTTTTATCATGTTTAACTCGTCAGTTGAGAGTCAAACAGTTTGACTTCTGCTTTAACTTTCGATTCTGACCTGTTTGGTCAACCTTATAATTCAATCAAGCTTGATTAGGTGACTATAATAATATAGGGAATAACCCCATGAGGTTATACCTTCTGGTCATAATGTTTGATAGGTCAATTGACAAGTCAAATAAATATATCATAAAAGGTCAAAATGCCCTTTTGGCGTAAAAATGATTTTAAATCTATACGGTCTATATGCTGACCTCAAAACTAATCATACAACATTATAAAATGTGTTTTGACTTGTCAGACTCGTCATAGACCTATTCGGCCACCTGATATCGTATTTACGCGTACGACTAGTTTAAATAATATAAAATATATAAACGAGTTGAATCGGGTCAAACCCTTCAAAATCATTTCAAATCAGAATGTTTGGTTAATAAACCTATATTACATGAGGCTTGCACTCGGACGGGTATAAGCCACATTCTATCCGGTCAACGCTTAATTGTTAAAAATCGCAGTTATGCTAATTGGTCATTCATATGTTTAGATAATTCATTATGTTTGTTACAAGTTGTTATGAGTAGGTACAAATGTTGAGGGGTTAAAGTGGAAATGTTATATACTTTTAAGGACTTGTCCGTATTTTATAAAGAAGGACAAGGACTACGATCACTTGTTGGTGATGTTCAGGGTTCTTGGTGTAATATTTGAGGGGCCTGGATGTAACTGTTGCTGATGCTGGTATATAAGTGATCTGTGTCGTTGTATAAATCATTCATCTCTCAATTTTTTTCTCTCTGGTTGTAATTAGGGTTTGTTATTCTTATTTGTTTCATTGTATAATCTCTCATCTGTTAGAGAGATTAAACTTCTGAGTTAGATGATCATCAATGGATGATCATCAAGTGTATCTTTGTATCTTATATTGTTTAGAGATCTTATTATTTGTAAGATCTCAGGTTCTGGGTGGTAAATCTTTGGGTTGGTTTAATAAGAGTTTTGTCACGTTTTTGTCGTTATATATGTGTTGTTGTTTCATCTTTGTTCGTACCATTGTTCCTTACATGGTATTAGAGCATAGTGTGCTCTTGATTCCTGGTTTGAGTTTTCGCTGCAAGATCTAGAGTAAAATCTGAGTTGTCTTGAGGTTTTCTGTTGTTCTTCCCCAGAAGAACATATCAGATTCATATGTTGGAGTGTGTGCTGTTCAAGATCTGGACGTGGTTAAAACCCTAGCTAGGGTTTGGTGGTTCTTGTAGAAGAAGTTTGTTTGCATATGGAGAAATTATACACTGTGGTAGTCTCTGAAACCCTAGAAGGTTTTAGGGCAAACTAACCAGGCGTTCGTTGGTCTTCTTTTTTATCTGTATTCTGTAACCCTAGAAGGTTACAAATCAGATCTACTACTTGGAGGGAGTTAAACGCTGTTGTGAGATTTTTTTGCTCTATATCTTTTATTTTTTCCTGTATTCACTGCATCTGTTGTGTTTAGACATTCTTATTACCGGGGTAGTCGGACCAGCACTTAATCGAGTCTTTGTGTTTATTACTGCATTAGTATGTGGTTCTTTGCAACTGAGTTATGCTTGTCCAGGCACCTATAGAGTGATAAACCTGGAATCTGGCCTCTGTCTCAGACTTGCGTTTTTTGAGTTTATTGTAGTTCTTGATTGATTGTTTGTTGTTGTGTTGATATCTTTGATTTTTTGTGGTTATGTTGATATCATTGTTGGTTAGTTATAATGGGTGATACTGGTAGCTCTTCTCTGACTCTCATTAGTAAATTGGATATAGGTGACCCATTGTACTTACATCCCAGTGACTCTAGTGCATTAACAATTGTTAATATAAAACTAAAGGGAATTGAAAATTATGTTGTATGGCCAAGTGCAATGAAACTGGCATTAGAAGCTAAGAATAAATATGGTTTTATTGATGGAAAATGTGTTAAGTCTGAGGATGATGATGTCTTAGCTGGTCAGTGGGATAGATGTAACTCAGGGTCCTTACATGGTTATTGAATTATGTATATGAGGAAATGTTTTTGGAACAAGTTTTTTCTAAACTTGCCTCTGAGGTCTAGGTTGATCTGAAAGAGACCTATGACAAGGTTGATGGTTCAGTTGTATATGATTTGTATAAAAGAATAAACAGTATTTCTCAAAATGGTAGTACAGAAAATCTCTATTTGATAGGGCTTCTTCCTATACCTATGAATTCCATTGGACAACAATGTGGAGACAATTTGATGTTATGTTGCATCTGCCTACATGTTCATGTAAGGCAGCAAAAGACTATAATGATTTCACTACTTTAATAAAACTAATGCAATTTCTAATGGGTCTTGATGATGTATATCAACCTGTTAGAACAAATTTGTTAACCAAGGAACCATTTCCTTCTGCCAAGGTTGCTTTTTCGATCATTTCCAGAGAAGAGTCTCATAGGTTGTCTAGTAATGGATCAAATGGTAAAACGTTTCTTTTGTGTTAAAAACAAATTAGTCTTTTGATCCAAAGAAAAGAGTGTTTAGGAGGTCTAATCCTAATTTGAAGTGTACTCATTGTAACATGCTTGGACATACGGCTGATAGGTGTTTTGAAATAATTGGTTATCAACAAGGGTTTAAAAGAAGGTTTGGAAATCAAGGGAATAAGGGTAATACTGGTAATAATAATGGAAAGACAAAGGCATCCTCTAGTACTTCTGTTATGACTTTTACTTTGGAACAGATTTCCAAACTTCTTAGTCTGGTGAATGAGAAAGATAAAACTGCTTCTGAGCCTTCTGTGTCTAACATGGGAGGTAAGTCTGTGAATATTGAAAACAATTCTGTGTTTAATAATGTGTGTAGTAGTTATGTGAGTTGTTCTAGTATTGTTAATCATGAGTCTAGTTATAATTGGGTTATTGATTCTAGTGCTAATCAACACATGGTTATGACCGATAGAGATATGTATAATTTTGTTGATGTGTCTGAGTATGATCTTAAAGTTTCACATCCAAATGGAACAAGTGCTAAAGTAACTAAAATAGGAAACATAAAACTGGTTGCTGGTGTTATTTTGTTTGATGTTTTCTATGTTCCTAGCTATAATGTTAATCTTGTATCAGTACATAAACTTGCAAGAGATAATAAATTGACTGTGTTTTTTGATGAGAATAGTTGTTGTATTCAGGATTTGAGTTCAAAGAAAGTCCTGGTGATTGGTAGACAACATAATGGTTTATTCTTTGTCAATAGAAATGGTAATTATGCTAATATGTGTTTTAATAGTGTAAATAGTGTCAATCTGTGGCATAGTAGGCTTGGTCATCCCTCAAAACAGGTCCTATCCATTTTAAAAGAAAGGCTTGATATTGATGTAGTAGAGGATGTGTCTTGCGAGGTTTGTCATAGAGAAAAGCAAGTTAGAGTTCCTTGTCCATTGAGTGAACATAAAACCAAGATTGTTGGAGAGTTAATTCACTTAGATGTTTGGGGACCTTATAAGGTGGTGAGTAGAGAAGGTTTTAAATACTTTTTAACTATTGTTGATGACTAATCTAGGACTGTTTGGTGTTACATGTTAAAAACTAAAAGTGAAGTGTTTGAGAATATTACCAATTTTTATCAGTTGTTGCAAACTCAGTTCAAGAAAAAAATAAAATGTTTTCGTAGTGAAAATGGAACTGAGTTTATTAATTCACAAATGAATAGTTTCTGTAAACAAAAAGGTATTCTACATCAAACTACTTGTACCGATACACCACAACAGATGGTGTGGTGGAAAGGAAACATCGGCATCTTCTAAACATGGCTAGGTCATTACTGTTTCAAGGAGGGTTACTTTTAAAGTTTTGGTCAGATTGTGTATTAACAGCTGTATACTTAACTAACATGATTCCATCTTCTGTGCTTCTAGGAAAGAGTCCATATGAATTAGTACATGGCTTTAAACCCTCTCTTAATCACCTAAGAAATTTTAGATGTTTATGTTTTGGTACAATCTTGAATGAGTCAGATAAGTTTTCTTAGAGAGCAAATAAATGTGTATTAATTGGATATTCAAATGTGAAGTAAGGATACAAGTTGTGGAACTTGGATGATAAAATTGAATTTTATTCAAGAGATGTTAAATTTTATGAAAATGTATACCCTTTCAAGTCTAAAGTTGTAAATGAAAAAGAATTTTTTGTTAATTCCAAGTTGAATCACTTAAATTTCTTTGATTGTTATGAAACATTACCATCCAATAATTTTGAAAGTGATAAAGTGTCTGCTCCCAATGATGCAGAGAGGGATTTAGGTACTCAAGAAGTGTCTAGTGATGATCAGCAGCCTGATCATTCTTCAACAGCTGCCACTTTTAGGCTGGATCAGTCCTTAGAACCTAGGATAGTGAGTAGAGTGATGAAGATCATGGCAGGGTTGAGAACACTAACACTTCAAATGTTGAAACCAACCCGTCTGAGGGAAATTTACCTAGTATTAGAAGGTCTTCTAGAGTTTCTTCTGTTCCAAAAGATTAGATGGCTTTGTTTTGGATTAGAAGGTTAAGTATGAGATTGATAAATCTGCGAACTATTCATGTCTGTCTGTTGAAAATATGTGTTATGTTTCTAGTTTGAATAACTCTGTTGAACCAAAAAAATTTAGTGAGGCTGTTAATGACCCCAAATGGGTTGAAGCCATGTATCTTGAAATGAAGACATTATTTAGAAACAAGACATGGGAATTAGTTGACCTACCTGTTGGTAGGAAATCCGTTGGGTGTAAATGGGTTTATAAAATAAAGTACAAGTCTACTGGTGGGGTCGAGAGATATAAGGCAAGATTAGTTGCCAAAGGCTTTTATCAAAGAGAAGGTATAGACTTTACAGAAACCTTTTCTCATGTAGTTAAAATGGTTACAGTTAGAACTATTATTAGTTTAGCTGTTGAGAATAACTGGAGTTTGTTTCAGCTTGACATTAGTAATGCATTTCTGTATGGGTCTATTACAGAAGATGTGTATATGTCTTTGCCTCAGGGATACTATTCTGAAATGAAACAAAAGTGTGTAAGCTTGTTAAGTCTCTTTATGGACTAAAACAAGTACCTAGAAAATGGAATGAAAAATTAACAAATGTGTTGTTAAGTGTTGGTTTTATTCAAAGTGTTTGTGATCATTCTATGCTCATTTTGTATAGGTCTACTGTGTTTATAGTGTTACTTGTATATGTTGGTGATATAGTCATAACAGGGAACAACAATGAGGAAATAGAAAAAATAAAAGGGTTTTTAAATAAAAATTTTCAAATTAAAGATTTGGGTATTTTGAAATACTTTCTGGGTATAGAAGTTTTGTACAATAAAAGTGGTATATGTTTAAATCAAAGAAAGTATTGTCTAGAAATGTTAAATGAATTTGGGTACTTAGGTTGTAAACATGTTCAAACTCCTATTGAACAGAGTCATATTATAACTTCCAAGACCAACAACACACAAGAAAAGTTAAAAAATATAACTAGATATCAAAAATTAATTGGAAAGTGGATTTATTTGTCTTTGACTAGACCAGATATTAGTTATGTTGTTCAGTACCTAAGTCAATTCATGCATGCACCTTTAGATATACATTTATAAATTGCATTAAGATTATTAAGGTATCTCAAGTTTCACCTGGGAAAGATTTAAGTTTTAAAAAAGGTAAAAATTTTACTTAAAATGTTATGCAGACTCTAACTGGGCAAAGTGCTTGGTCATAAGAAAGTCTGTGACTGGATTTTGCATTTTCTTAGGAGATTCTTTGATCTCCTGGAAAAGCAAAAAACAAAGCACTGTGTCCAGATCTACTGCTGAAGCTGAATACAGGGCTATGTTCTTTGTTGCGTGTGAGTTGTTATGGATCATAAATGTTTTAAAAGAGTTAAAAGTTGACACTATTTTACCAGTTAAAGTGTTTTGTGATACTCAATCTGCTATTTCAATAGCAAAAAATCTTGTATTCCATGAACGAACTAAGCATTTTGAAATTGATCTACATTTTCTAAGAGAAAAAGTTGCAGCAAGTGTGATTGAACCAGAGAAAGTTGATTCTGAGAATCAATTGGCTGATGTGTTTACAAAAGGTTTGAGTATTACTCAACATGAATTTTTTGTGACAAGTTGGGGCTTGTAAACTGGTTTCACATATGAATGATAGGGAGATGTTAAAAATAGCAGTTATGCTAATTGATCATTCATATGTTTAGATAATTAATTATGTTTGTTACAAAAGTTTGTTACAGGTTGTTATGAGCAGGTAACTAATGTTGAGGGGTTAAAGTGGAAATGTTATATACTTTTGAGGACTTGTCTGTCTTTTATAAAGAAGAGAGGACTGCGATCATTTGTTGGTGATGTTCAGGGGGTTCTCAGTGTAACATTTGAGGGGCCTGGATGTAAGTGTTGTTGATGCTGGTATATAAGTGATTTGTGTCACTGTACAGATCATTCATCTCTCACATTTGTTCTCTCTGGTTGTAATTAGGGTTTGTTATTCTTGTTTGTTTCGTTGTATAATCTCTCATCTGTTAGAGAGATTAAATTTCTGAGTTAGATGATCATTAAGTGTATCTCTGTATCTTGTATTGTTTAGAGATCTTATTATTTGTAAGATCTCAGCTTCTAGGGGGTAAATCTTTTGGTTGGTTTAATAAGAGTTTTGTCACGTTTTTGTCGCTATATCTCTGTTGTTTTTTCATCTCTGTTCATACCATTGTTCTTTACATTAATCTAGCGGAACCGAGCGTATTCTAAAATTTAGCTGGTCAAAGACCTACATATGACCCGTTAACATTCTGACGGATAATATTTCCGTTCATTCCAGACTAGAAAGCCTCCGGTAAATTGTGCCTAGACGAATATACTTTGAATACGGCTGTGCTATACATTGCTTTTATAAAGATTAGCACAGGTAAATACTTTTAGCCTATTTGATTATAAAGAGTTGGGATATGGCATTAGCAACTTGGTCGGGTATTTCAAAAGGGTTAATATTGTCAAGAAATGCAAATAACCCGTTTTAAATATGTATTGCTTGATAACATAAACTCTTGGGGGTTAATACGACCGTGTCAGGGCGTCTCAACTCATTTAGTTGCAAATGGCCATGACATAAAGTGCGGGGTGTAGGGATACATCTGACAAACACAAATATTATATATATATGTGGTGTGTTTATTAATCATGTACCGGCATTTCATTCCGGTCCCCGACTGTATTGACAAACATGTAAAACTGGTAACAAGAGATATAGTTTATCCAAAACTTATTGACTTGAGTTGAGGGCATTTGATTTTTAATATATTTTAAGTACTTTTTACTCGTTTATCAAGTTTAAATTAATAAAACACGATATAATGCTATCACTCTCTATAGCACGCTAGGGCAAATGCACCCATCGTTGGCGTAGTATAGTGATGGTAAGATACCGAGTTCGTCCAAGAACATAAGAGCTTTTATGTCACACCCCCAAAAATCCACGCGCGGTGTATCACCGCTTGGAGGCGTGACTGACCAGGATCAAACCACTAATCATATTGAACAAGTGAGTAATTAATTGTAAAAGTCCAACCAACACGATTAGTGTCCAAAACAAACATAGTTTAGGTTATGAGCGGAAGCACAATGTTTAAAACCAACACTTAAGTTTAAATATCCAAAGGTCTCACATGGCACACAGCTGTCCATGTCCCACAACGACTCTTCCTTGTGCAAGCTCCAGCTAAGTTCCTATTGACCTGCAAAGCATGTAGTAACGAGTCAACAACAAGTTGAGTGAGTTCACGTTTGGTTGTCCAGTTTATAGTTGTTCCGAAAACCCAGTTTGCTCTTTACCAGCTATCCAGCCGTGGGGGTTACCCCATAGTTCGAAAAGCGTTTATTAGTTACCCGTTCTTACGTTGGCTATTCCAGCCCGGCTCTATGGCCGTGGGGGCTACCCCATGTTTAGTTCACCAGACTCGTTACCATATCGACTACTAACATTCGTCATGTTTAAGTGCCCTAACGTCTGTGTCTATCATCACTGACGTGCCATAGTCCATTAGTCCACGCCCGTCCTCTGCGGCACGGTGTGAGGTTTGTTAAACCTAATAGCGCTATTTAACTAATGACCCGTTCGCCATTGGCCTCGGCGATTAAGTCGATATAAAAGGAGGGACTTCGTTGATAGAGTTCTAGTCTAGTATAGTTAAATCCGTCTCATACTGGACGAGGAATCTACGTTCCTGAATACGTCTCAACAGGACGAGGAATCTATATTCCTTAACCCATTCCCAACCCCAGGGAACCCCATGCTTTGTAACGAAGTGTGAACTCACTTTGGTTTGCTCGGCAGATTACACAGAAAGGTCAAGTCTAGCAGTTAGTGGTCAACCACGTCCTAACATGGTTATCATACAAGTCAGGTTTTAGTTTCAAATAGTGCATACAAGCATCACATAGATTGCACATAAGAAACTCATACGGATCATGGCAACATGCAACATCACGTTTAACAGTTATAACACATTCAAGATTGGGCTCGCACAAGCTTAGTGGCCTTGTGCGAGTCATCCTTTAGAGCCCACTAATACCCGGCCCAATATTCAGAAACCCAATAATATAAGTCGTTCAATCAATAACCGGCCCAAACACATGTATATATATACTGTCCAAATAACAAACAACAAACAATCTTGTGCGGTCCGGATCCTATTGTGCGACTCGTGTTGGGCTTTGAGGCCCAACAGTTAAACAACAATTCAATTTGTGCGGTCCAGTAACTCTTGTGCGACTGAGGTGTCTTGTACGACCAAAGAACTTGTGCGATTGGTTTTCCAAAAATCCAAAACTTATGTTAATTAGTTTTTATGAAATCATCAGTTATCAATCATCCATTAAATCAGTTAAAACAATTAAACAGTTTCCTATTTTCGTGGTTTATCAATTAACAACTAACCAGTTTCCAAGCCAAACGGTAATCGATCAAATTGAACAATCATCATTAATTCATATAACCTTAATACTCGAACCCCCACTAATCGATAAAGAAATCATCATCACATGCACTGATATTCATGTGATATACTTGAAAATCATTCGACCACACCTTTCATACATATCATCAACATCACTCGGTTCATGCATTTAATCAAAACATCAATCCATTCTTATCACATGATGACTTTAATTATTCTGACAACCACATTTACTATGCACATGCTTGGATTTTTGTCAATACTACAACCACACACACACATGGCCGACAATTTCATTAAATCCAAGTTATCCACTATTAACTAATCATTATTCTACAACATTCATAACTATAACAATATATTAATCATTCGAAACATGTTACAGCCGATTCAACAAACATTCGGTTTTCATTCATTATCATCAATTCCAATTCCTACTAGCACAACATCAAACCATTCGGATCTAAACATGTATACGGTCGATTTCATATATTCAAGATCTAACACATATTATTCATACCACTCTAACAACACATCATTATATATCATCAATCGAACATAACATATAACATGAAGCACTAACCGATTAAAGAAAAGGGTAGGGGATTGATTCGAACACAAAGATCTTCGATGAAGAGAATGCTTGGCTGCCTTCGGTTTCGTGAGGGAGAGAGAGAGAGGAGAGCTAGGGTTTGTGTGTAAAGTGTTTAGCAAACAAATGAGGGGTATACCCTAATTCCTAGTGTTATGCGACAAAGAGAAGAGTGGGCCGAACCCTCAATGGGCTGCCCATGATCCGAATACAAGTGGTGGCCCGAATGGGCTTGTGCGATCGAGTGAGTGTTGTGCGTTTGAATCATTGATATACATACATACATTACACAAGCACATATTACATAACATTCACATAAACATTCACTTTCATAAAAGTCACATATCGTACACATACGTTACATCAAAGTACAAAGATCGGTTTGGAAATACGAGTTGTCACATTATCCCCAAGTTGAAAGAAATTTCGTCCCAAAATTTAGCACGTACTCACTGAGGAAGCTAGTTAAGTTGCATGGTTTTCCTGGTTTTCCTGGGGTGTCACATCCTCCCCCCGTTGATCTGGAATTTCGTCCCGAAATTCCGTAGCTTCAGCCTCAGTAGTAGTTGTACCGGTTGTGAACAGTTGGGGATATTTTTGTTTCATCTGATCTTCGCATTCCCAGGTGAACTCTGGGCCGCGACGTGAGTTCCAACGAACTCGAACGAGAGGTATTCTAGTACGCTTGAGGACCTTGACATCCCGGTCCGTAATTTCAACGGGTTCCTCGACGAATCGCAACTGCTCGTCGATAGTGAGCTCCTTCAAAGGAACTACGTGGGTCTCATCTGACAGACATTTCTTCAGATTCGACACGTGGAAAACATCGTGAACTGCACTGAGTTCTGCTGGTAAGTTCAGTCTGTAGGCCACCTTGCCTATTTTCTCAATAACTTCGAAAGGTCCAACGTATCGTGGGTTAAGTTTGCCCCGTTTACCAAAACGAACCACACCCTTCCAGGGTGAAACTTTGAGTAATACACGCTCCCCAACCTGGAGCTCTAGTAGTTTTCTGCCCTTATCGGCGTAGACTTTCTGACGGTCACGAGCTGCCGCCATTCGTTGTCGTATCTGAGCAATTTTCTCTGTTGTGTCCACTACATGTTCTGGACCAGTAATCTGACTATCCCCCACCTCTGCCCAACAAAGAGGTGACCGGCATTTACGCCCGTACAATGCCTCAAACGGAGCAGCTTTAATGCTGGTGTGGTAGCTATTGTTGTACGAAAATTCCACAAGTGGCAGATGCTTTTCCCAGCCGTTGCCAAAGTCAATCACACATACCCTAAGCATGTCTTCGAGGGTCTGGATGGTACGTTCCTACTGCCCATCCGTTTGTGGGTGATAAGCTGTGCTCATATCTGGCCTTGAGCCAAAGGACTAGTGCATTGCTTGCCACAGTTCTGATGTAAAACGCGCATCTCGATCCGAGATGAAAGAGATGGGCACCCCGTGCCTCGAGACAACTTCTTTGAGGTATACTTCTGCTAGAGTGGAGAACTTCTCCGTTTCTTTGATAGCCAGGAAGTGAGCAGACTTTGTGAGTCGATCCACGATCACCCAAATAGTATTATTACCACGTTGAGATCTGGGCAGGCCAATAACAAAATCCATGGAAATTTGCTCCCATTTCCATTGTGGTATCTCTGGTTGTTGAAGTGGGCCTGAAGGTTTCTGGTATTTCGCCTTGACTCTCGCACAAGTCAAGCACTTGCTAACGTAAGTTGCTATATGGGCCTTCATACTAGGCCACCAGTATGTGGTTTTGATATCGTGGTACATTTTATCTGAACCAGGGTGTACTGAGTAGCGAGACTTGTGTGCCTCATCCATCACAAGCTCTCGTAGGTTGCCATAAAGTGGGACCCAAATGCATCCTGTTACGTAGTAAGCACCGTCTTCCTTCTGTTCCAAGCGTTGCCTTGAGCCGCGTAGGGCTTCAGCCCTGACGTTCTCTGGTTTCAATGCTTCTACCTGAGCATCTCGTATTTAAGAGGGAAGACTAGACTGTATTGTGAGTTGTAGAGCTCGTACGCGCTTAGGCGCAGTGTCCTTTCGACTGAGGGCGTCAGCCACAACATTGGCTTTGCCCGGGTGGTACCTGATCGAGCATTCGTAATCATTCCGTAGTTCGACCCATCGTCGTTGTCGCATGTTGAGTTCCTTCTGTTTTAAAGATATGCTCGAGGCTCCTGTGATCAGTGTAGATGGCGCATTTGGTACCATACAGGTAGTGTCTCCATATCTTAAGTGCAAAAACCACAGCTCCCAGCTCTAAATCGTGTGTAGTGTAGTTCTTTTCATGAACCTTGAGTTGGCGTGAAGCGTATGCTATAACTTTATCCCGCTGCATCAATACGCAACCAAGACCCCGAATAGATGCGTCGCAATAAACTATGAAGTCGTCTGTGCCCCCTGGCAATGAAAGGATAGGTGCACTGCAAAGTCTATCCTTTAAGTGCTGAAACGCTAACTCCTGTGCGTTTCCTCAACGATAAACAACGCCCTTCTGCGTTAATGAAGTAAGAGGCTGTGCAATCTTGGAAAAATCCTCAATAAACCTTCTGTAGTAACCTGCCAATCCCAAGAATTGGCGAATTTCCGTTGACGTACGAGGTGCAGGCCAGTTCTTGATCGAATCTACCTTGGATGGATCAACGTGAATCCCATCCTTGTTCACTACATGGCCTAAGAAATGGACTTCACGAAGCTAGAAGTCACATTTCGAAAACTTGGCGTACAGCTGTTCTGCTCGAAGGAGTTCCAAAATGAGTCGTAAATGTTGCTCGTGCTCCTCCTGACTCTTCGAATAGATCAGGATGTCGTCGATGAATACAATAACGAACTTGTCTAGGTACGGCTTGCACACTCGATTCATCAAGTCCATGAAGACTGCTGGTGCGTTTGTCAGCCCAAAAGGCATTACCAAAAACTCATAGTGGCCATATCGAGTTCTGAAGGCTGTTTTGGAGACGTCCTCTTCTCGGACTCTCAGCTAGTGATGCCCTGATCTCAAATCAATCTTTGAGTAGTAGCTCGACCCTTGCAGTTGGTCGAATAGGTCGTCAATGCGTGGAAGAGGATAGCGATTCTTAACAGTCACCTTGTTCAGCTCACGGTAGTCGATGCACATTCTGAACGTACCGTCTTTCTTCTTCACGAATAGCACTGGAGCTCCCCAGGGCGAAGAGCTAGGACGAATAAAACCCTTATCTAAGAGTTCTTGTAGTTGCGTAGATAGCTCTTTCAACTCTGATGGAGCTAAGCGATACGGTGCACGAGCTATGGGCGCTGCTCCAGGAGCTAGCTCGATCTGGAACTCGACCTGTCGATGAGGCGGGAGGCCAGGTAGTTCCTCAGGAAATACCTCAGGATAATCACGTACAATCGGAAAGTCTTCTATCTTTTTCTCTTCCTTCGAGGTGTCAGTAACGAGAGCCAGAAAAGCAGTGTGGCCCTTACGCAAACACTTTTGGGCCTTAAGGGAAGAGATGATGCTCACAACAGCACCACTCTTGTCGTCACGAATCATGAGAGGTTCATCACCTGGGCGAGGAATACGGACAATCTTTCCGTTACAAAGAATCTCTGTTCGATGTTGAGGTAGCCAATTCATACCAATAACGATGTCAAAACCATCACAATGTTGGGGTCATTCCTAATATCACTCTGTCTAATCACGAACACTCGACCCCTGGCACCATCGCCATCATTATTACCCCTGTTGTTGTCCCATTGTTGTTCCTATTTCCTTGGCTGTGGTTCTGGTCCTGGTTCAACTGTGGGCAGTGTCTCATGAAGTGACCTTCAGCACCACACTGATAACATCCCTTGTTACCCTGCTGTTGCTGCTGATTCTGTGGAGCTTGTGGCTGCTATTGTTGGTCCTTGGTTGCAGGATGTGAGATTCTAAAATCTTTGGCTCCATGACCAAGCTCGTTGCATCTCTGACAACGATCTCTGTTGCATTGCCCGCTGTGGTGCAAATTACATCGATTGCACTTACGGTGGTTTCCCCTGTATTCACCCTGACTTCGATTACCAAAAGACTGCTGACTGGAGCTCCTGTGCTGCGGCTGAGACTGAACCGAAGTGGGACCCTTGCTCGAATTTCCATTCCACTTGCGTTAGGAGCATCCGAAGTAGTTGTAGCAGCATTAATACGCTTCGGCAGTTTGTTCTGTTCCACTGCCTGGTCCGTGGGACAATGAGCAAGACGAGTAACATCCTGGATGGTAGCAAGGTTGGTAGAAGTCACATGACTTTGAATCTCTAGTACTAAGCCTTTGAGGTACATCTCAATGCGCTTGATGGGAGGATCTACCATAGTTGGACATAATACTGTCAGTTCGTTGGATCGTTTCGTGTACGCTTCTATCTCTGACTCCGTCATCTTCAGGTTAAAGAACTCCACTTCCAGCTTGTGGATGTCATCACGACTCCAGTATTCATGTTTGATCAGTTCCTCAAAATCCTTCTATGGGGTGGCATTAGCAGCCGCCAGCCCCAGCATCTGAACTTGCGAGTTCCACCAAGTTAGCTTAGTGCCTTCGAGAGTACCAGTGGCGTACTTCACCCTAGGAGTCTCAGGGCATTCACACGTCTCTAAGACAGTCTCGAGCTTTTTAAACCTATGGAGGAGTCTAACAGCTCCTTTAGTTGCACTGAAAGTACTAGGACGACAGTCCATGAACGTCCTGAATGTGCCTACAGGCGGCTGAGCGTTCTGACCTTGTTGCGCGAGGAAGAAGTGACAAGGTTAAGCGCGAGAGTTGGATCATGAGGGTAGGATCTATCATCCTAAGTTAGGTTCGGAATAGCAGGTTATACCTCCTGCCTGGGCGGCCGCGAGTGCTGCCGTAACTTGTTCGTTGATAAGAGCCGTCAGCTGACTTGAGTTAGGTTCACACGTTCCCTCATGATCTCACATCGAAGGAAACACAAGTAGGAAAGGTGTCGCGAATGTGTGTAAGTGTGGAGTGACAGTAGGGAGCAAGCACAAATGTGTTTTCATACTATAGTTGCTACGTTCATCTAAGCATACAATAAGCAAAGTTCTATGCAATCTAGCAAGTAGGCAATATAAAACGTAAACCATATCACCTAGAATGTCGAGCCTTGCACGTGGAGTGAAGCGTCGTTGTGGATCGCAGAGCACTGTACAGGTTATAGTCTGGTTTTAACAAAAACGTTTTCCTTTATTAAAACCAAGTTCTCTATAACCAATGGCTCTGATACCAATCTATCACACCCCCAAAAATCCACGCGCGGTGTATCACCGCTTGGAGGCGTGACTGACCAGGATCAAACCACTAATCATATTGAACAAGTGAGTAATTAATTGTAAAAGTCCAACCAACACGATTAGTGTCCAAAACAAACATAGTTTAGGTTATGAGCGGAAGCATAATGTTTAAAACCAACACTTAAGTTTAAATATCCAAAGGTCTCACATGGCACACAGCTGTCCATGTCCCACAACGACTCTTCCTTGTGCAAGCTCCAGCTAAGTTCCTATTGACCTGCAAAGCATGTAGTAACGAGTCAACAACAAGTTGAGTGAGTTCACATTTGGTTGTCCAGTTTATAGTTGTTCCGAAAACCCAGTTTGCTCTTTACCAGCTATCCAGCCGTGGGGGTTACCCCATAGTTCGAAAAGCGTTTATTAGTTACCCGTTCTTACGTTGGCTATTCCAGCCCGGCTCTATGGCCGTGGGGGCTACCCCATGTTTAGTTCACCAGACTCGTTACCATATCGACTACTAACGTTCGTCATGTTTAAGTGCCCTAACATCTGTGTCTATCATCACTGACGTGCCATAGTCCATTAGTCCACGCCCGTCCTCTGCGGCACGGTGTGAGGTTTGTTAAACCTAATAGCGCTATTTAACTAATGACCCGTTCGCCATTGGCCTCGACGATTAAGTCGATATAAAAGGAGGGACTTCGTTGATAGAGTTCTAGTCTAGTATAGTTAAATCCGTCTCATACTGGACGAGGAATCTACGTTCCTGAATACATCTCAACAGGACGAGGAATCTATATTCCTTAACCCATTCCCAACCCCTGGGAACCCCATGCTTTGTAACGAAGTGTGAACTCACTTTGGTTTGCTCGGCAGATTACACAGAAAGGTCAAGTCTAGCAGTTAGTGGTCAACCACGTCCTAACATGGTTATCATACAAGTCAGGTTTTAGTTTCAAATAGTGCGTACAAGCATCCCATAGATTGCACATAAGAAACTCATACGGATCATGGCAACATGCAACATCACGTTTAACAGTTATAACACATTAAAGATTGGGCTCGCACAAGCTTAGTGGCCTTGTGCGAGTCATCCGTTAGAGCCCACTAATACCCGGCCCAATATTCAGAAACCCAATAATATAAGTCGTTCAATCAATAACCGGCCCAAACACATGTATATATATACTGTCCAAATAACAAACAACAAACAATCTTGTGCGGTCCGGATCCTATTGTGCGACTCGTGTTGGGATTTGAGGCCCAACAGTTAAACAACAATTCAATTTGTGCGGTCCAGTAACTCTTGTGCGACTGAGGTGTCTTGTACGACCAAAGAACTTGTACGATTGGTTTTCCAAAAATCCGAAACTTATGTTAATTAGTTTTTATGAAATCATCAGTTATCAATCATCCATTAAATCAGTTAAAACAATTAAACAGTTTCCTATTTTCGTGGTTTATCAATTAACAACTAACCAGTTTCCAAGCCAAACGGTAATCGATCAAATTGAACAATCATCATTAATTCATATAACCTTAATACTCGAACCCCCACTAATCGATAAAGAAATCATCATCACATGCACTAATCGATAAAGAAATCATCATCACATGCACTGATATTCATGTGATATACTTGAAAATCATTCGACCACACCTTTCATACATATCATCAACATCACTCGGTTCATGCATTTAATCAAAACATCAATCCATTCTTATCACATGATGACTTTAACTATTCTGACAACCACATTTACTATGCACATGCTTGGATTTTTGTCAATACTACAACCACACACACACATGGCCGACAATTTCATTAAATCCAAGTTATCCACTATTAACTAATCATTATTCTACAACATTCATAACTATAACAATATATTAATCATTCGAAACATGTTACAGCCGATTCAACAAACATTCGATTTTCATTCATTATCATCAATTCCAATTCCTACTAGCACAGCATCAAACCATTCGGATCTAAACATGTATACGGTCGATTTCATATATTCAAGATCTAACACATATTATTCATACCACTCTAACAACACATCATTATATATCATCAATCGAACATAACATATAACATGAAGCACTAACCGATTAAAGAAAAGGGTAGGGGATTGATCCGAACACAAAGATCTTCGATGAAGAGAATGCTTGGCTGCCTTCGGTTTCGTGAGGGAGAGAGAGAGGAGAGCTAGGGTTTGTGTGTAAAGTGTTTAGCAAACAAATGAGGGGTATACCCTAATTCCTAGTGTTATGCGACAAAGAGAAGAGTGGGCCGAACCCTCAATGGGCTGCCCATGATCCGAATACAAGTGGTGGCCCGAATGGGCTTGTGCGATCGAGTGAGTGTTGTGCGTTTAAATCATTGATATACATACATACATTACACAAGCACATATTACATAACATTCACATAAACATTCACTTTCATAAAAGTCACATATCGTACACATACGTTACATCAAAGTACAAAGATCGGTTTGGAAATACGAGTTGTCACATTTTAATACCAGAATATCGTCAACGTCTAATCTAGCCTAATTTTGAGAAAAGATTTTTATCAATTAAAATAAAGAAAGAAACTAAAATAATGGAAGAAACAAATAGACAAGATAGAATCACTTGGTTCCGACTCATCTTTTATGTATCCTTTGATGATTTCCGTATTTTGGGTTTTTAAGAGATTATCTTGGTTATAGTTGCATGTCCCTGAAAGTTCCCGGGACCCCCTGGATCGATGACGAATAACATCCACTGCCCTCGATTCAAGACATGAAACATCAAAAACGTAAAAGATAGAGAAGAAGATGTAGAAGAAACTCATTCATTTGATTACAATCAACACAGATTACATACCGAACGAGTATACATCATCTTCTACAAGCTGGTTTAGATCACTAAGATCTAAACCTAGCTTTCTCTCACTAACACATATTTTCCCTCTCTATAATGTGCACACACTGATGAAGGATTGCAAAAGTTTGTGAGAGTTGCTGATGTGTGGTAAAATACACATATTTGTCCCGTGTAAAGTGTATAATTTTTGTATAGGTTTTATTCGTTTTTATTTAGTTTTAGTTTTAGTATTATATTATATTATTTTGTGTTGGGCCTGGTCCTGGTGCAAATGGAGCAAAAAAGAGTAATAAGGAAATATCCAGCTAGTTGAGTAGAGTAGACCGTCAGTGACCAAAGTCTTTGAAGTTATCGATCTATATTGGAGGCCCAAGTTGTTGTTTGGAGTTATAATCTAATTCAAACTAGTATTAAGCACCCCAGCATTGCGGCGGGGGCGAACACTAATGCCACACTACTGCCAGCGACCACTAACACTGAAGTTGCGGCGTGTTAATGCGAAGAAATTAAACCGAAACGTAAAACATAGAATAGAATAACTAAGTTGATCTAGGACTCGCGTGTTACGATGAACCCACGTCTATTTTTTCCTGTTTAACTGGTTCATCGTAATCTATATATAATATATATCATTACCACTATACAATATCTCTATATCATTATCACTATACAAACCATAATGCGGACATTACAACAACCATTGCATCAATATGTTGCAAATTATACAACTATACAAACCATAATTCATGCGTTAGAACAACGCAAAACAAAACAAAATATGAGATGAGGAAATGTGGCTATGGCCTATGAGTACAACTAATTATGCATAACATACAATAAAATATAAGGTCATGTGGCTATGAATACAACCAATTATGCATAACATACCATCCTCAATGTAATATATGTTGCAAATTTATAGTATATAATGTAATATATGTTGCAAATTTATAGTATATGATTTATAGTATATAATATATGTAGGCTGCCATTAATTTAATTAGAGAGGAGAACAGGACTACGACAATTAGATGAAAAAAGGCAATTGTGTGGGTTCACTAATACTTTGGTCATATTATTATTTTGGTGAATTAGGCCCAAAAGAACAGATATAGGTCGGTGGACCATTTAATTAGAAGGGGCATTATTTAGAGTTAATTGCCAAAATAGTCCCTGTGGTTTGGGCTGTTTTGCCAGTATAGTCCAAAGGTTTCATTTTTAACATCTGGATCCAAAAAGGTTTCATCATTGCCATTTTGGTCCAACTGACTTAACTCCATCCATGCTCCTCAGTTAGTCAAGGGGTATTTTTGTCATTTCATGTATTCTGAATTATATTAAAGATTATAAAAGGAGAACAAAAATTGTTGTGAAGGAGGATCGAACCTGGGCCTCTGGCCGATTCACTAACAAACGCACAAGACAGTAGCCAGTGAGCCATGCTCACATTTGTGCAAGAAATGGATCTTTACTGATTTTATTCTTTGATTCAGTTCATCACCTACACCTGAAAATAGATGACCAAAGAAACCCTAATCTTTCAAGTTCAAAATTAATCATGATTGCACCATGTTAATACAGATTAACCATGGGGCTTTTGATCTGCACCATGTTAATACCTAATCTTTCGTTCCAATTCAAACCCTAGAGTCCGCCTAGTATTAACCGACACTGATGTTTTCCCGTTTCAGTCTGCGGTTGTTTTCCGGTGACGTCCGGCGACCTTGTATCGTTTAAAACTGACAAAATCATTCCCAAATAAATGCAAGATGATTGTCTCTAACGTTGTTCGATCATAACCAAAACTGATTAACAACATAGTATTGCCTCAATGATTCGAATTATAGAAACAAAATATCGACATTAACTTTGATTTCAGTATCGAACCGATTTTTGTTGAACTTTGAACATGTGCAGATCAAAAGCCCAAACTTGAAGATTAAGGTTTCTTTGGTCGTCTGTTTTGAGGTGTAGGTGAACAACTGAATCAAAGAATAAAATCAATAAAATCCATTTCTTGCACAAATGTGAGCATGGCTCACTGGCTACTATCTGCGTTTGTTAGTGAACCGGCCAAAGGCCCAGGTTCGATCCTCCCTCACAACAGTTTTTGTTCTCCTTTTATAATCTTTAATATAATTCATAATACATGAAATGACAAAAATACCCCTTGATTAACTGAGGAGCATGGATGGAGTTAAGTCAGTTGGACCAAAATGGCTACGATGAAACCTTTTTGGATCCAGATGTTAAAAATGAAACCTTTGGACTATACTGACAAAACAACCCAAACCACAGGGACTATTTTGGCAATTAATACCATTATTTATATACATATAAATTATTCCTTTCGAGAGATAAGGGATAGATGAAATCAGGCTCCCATATATTTATTAGAGGGGTGAAACAAAAAAAAAAAAAAAACTGCTGCATATATTATTACAATCATGGGCCGAGCCCATGATATTTGTTGGGAGGAGCAGATATACGAGAGACAAAAGCCTGCCATTATAATTAGAAGAGTAAACTATCATTTTGGTCCCTGTGGTTTGGGCACTTTTGCTATTTTAATACAAATCTCAAACTTTTTAAATCTAGGTCCATGTGGTTTCACTTTTATTGCCATTTTAGTCCAAAATTCAAAAACCCTATTTTTTTTACTGTTGCAACCTGCCTATTTTTTCTTTTTGTTCAGGGCAATTTTCTCCATCTGATTTTAATATAACATATTAATAATTAATAAACTAAATTAAATATATATAATTCTTTTATACCCTTATATAAACATCAGATTATATGCTCTTCCCCCATTTAACCATCATCTTCCTCAAAAAAACCCTAACCCACAAAATCGAAGCATATCATCTTCCCCAAAATGCGAATCATTCTTCCAGATCTTCAAATCCGAACACACAAATCACGTAACAACGCCGTCGCAATCGGATTTAGACCGTCAGATCGAGCACTTCATGGACTGTAAACCACTGCCGGAAGTGGAGGTGCGGACGTTGTGTGATCAGGTGAGGACGATTTTAGTGGAGGAGTGGAATGTGCAGCCGGAGAAATGTCCGGTGACTGTTTGCGGTGATATTCACGGACAGTTTCATGATTTGCTTGAGTTGTTTCGGATCGGAGGAAGTGCTCCGGAGACGAATTACTTGTTTATGGGAGATTATGTTGGTTAGTGTTGTGTGTTTTGAAATTAGATGTTGATTAGGTTAATTTTGATTAGGTTTTGTGGTTTATGTGATTTGATTTGGTATTGGATGATGATATGTGGTTGAAATGTTGAATCTGCTTAGTGTTGTACATTTTGAAATTGAATGCTGTTGATGTTGATTTGGTTGTGTAGATAGTGTTGATTAGGTTAAGTTTGATTAGGTATTGTGGCTTGTGCAGTTTGATTTGGTGTTGAATGATGATATGTAGTTAAAATGTTGAAGCTGCATAGTGTTGTACATTTTGAAGTTGAATGTTGTAGATGTTGATTTGGTTGTGTAGATAGTTTGAGTTGTTTAAGTTTGATCTGTTATTGTGGCTTGTGCAATTTAATATGATGTTGAATGTTGATGTGTGGTTAACCCACATCAGATTATGATCTGCTTCGATTTTGTGGGTTAGGATTTTTTTGGGGAAGATGATGGTTAAATGGGGGAAGATATATAATCTGATGTTTATATAAGGGTATAAAGGAATTATATATATTTAATTTAGTTTATTAATTATTAATATGTTATATTAAAACCAGATGGACAAAATTGCCCCTTAACAAAAAGACAAAATAGGCAGGTTGCAACAGTCAAAAAAAGGGGGGGGGGTTTGAATTTTGGACTAAAATGGCAATAAAAGTGAAACCACAGGGACCTAGGTTTAAAAAGTTTGAGATTTGGACTAAAATGGCAAAAGTGCCAAACCACAGGGACCAAAATGGCGGTTTACTCTAATTAGAAAAGGTGGCTATATTTTTAGGAGAAAGTTACTGTACAACTAAACTTAACGTACTAAACGTACGAATTGTAAGAAAAGGACAAAAGTAGGCGGTGACATTTTTGTAATTATCTGCTTGTAGGGTAATTATCAAAATTACTCTACAAATGATACTGTAGAGTAATTTTATAAAATGTTCATGTAGAGTAATTTTGGTTTTGTAGGGTAATTATCAAAATTACACTAACCCCCCCTCCCACCCACCCAAAAAAAACCTAACCCCCAACCCCCCCCCCCCCCCCCCCCCCAAAAAAAAAAAAAAAAAAAAAACTTAAAAACAACCTAACCCCACCCCCCAAAAACCTAAAAAAACCTAAACCCCCCCCACCCAACCCAAACTAAAAGCTAAAAACTAAACCATAAAGCTAAACCCCATAACTAAATGTTGACAAAATTATTCTACAAGATCAAAATTACTCTACAGGATCATTTTATAAAATTACTCTACAAAAGATCAAAATTACTCTATAGGATCATTTGTAGAGTAATTTTGAATTGTATGTTGTTTGATAAACTTGTAGGGTAATTTTGATTCACTTGTAAAAGTAATTTTGATGCAGAGTAATTTTGATACACTTGTAGGGTAATTTTGATAATTATCCTACAAGAACAAAATTACTCTTCAATAACATTTTACAAAATTACTCTACAAAAGATCAAAATTACTCTACAGGTACATTTGTAGAGTAACTTTGATAGTTACTGATAATTACAAAAATGCCACCGCCTTTTTTGCCTTTTCCTTCAGTTCGTACGTTTTGTACGTTAACTTTATTTGTATTTAATCTTTATCCTATATTTTTATATATTCGGGACGAAAAGAAAGATCAGATATATACAAAAATAACATCAGCCGCACATCAATTTGGGAGAAGCATCAGACGCACGGCTGCGACGAGCAGGAGCATCTTGGGACGAATTGTGAAGTATTTTGCAAGGAATTAAAGACTCCGGAATCTACGGGATTGAGCAGGAAGCTTTGAGAACAAGGAACTACCGGGTTTTACTATTCGGTTTCTTTTATTTTCTAGTCTTCTTGTTTTATTCTAATGAATTCTTGTTCTAACCTTGTTTAATTGTTTTTAAGATTATGTTTCTTGGCTAGATCTTCTTTAACTACCTAGATTGGATGAATGGTTTTGCAAAAGTTTTGAATTTTATAATGGATAAATAATTATTTATGGATTATTTGCGAAAGTAGTCGACTTGATTATTGATTAGATGTATATACATGCTTAAAGTTGTTTGAAAATTGTTTATTGTTTTGTATGATTCTTGGTGACGGTCTTTATCACATAATAGAGTCATGCTAGGCTATAGATTTTGGTGAGTGTCTATATCACGTAATAAATTTATAATCTTTAGGGTTAATCGGCTGATATACCTTAGAAGTAATATTCGGTAATCAAATAAATTAAGTGTTCTACTAATTCTCAATAGCTGAGTGGTGTGAGTTATTGTTAGGTCAAGGTCATTAAATTGCTAGGTAGGAGCTTCGAGAGGAGTCCGAACTAGTTTACCTTTTGACCGTTGTCTTACAAGTCTAATCAAGAACCCAAGTCTATCCTAGGTTTATGTCCTGAGAGGGAGTGAATCAAATTAGGGTACTTTCGTAAACCCCTTAAATGTCTTGAGAGAGAGTCTAACCAACCGGTGTTCGTAACAGCCTCTAGGGTGCCATAAGTGTCTCCTTGAGAAGGGTCGAGGGTCTTGTTCGGTATCTTGAAAGGTTTAGGATTCTAAGATCCCGGTTCCATAATAATTAATTTTCTAATAAAAATCATTATTAAAAGCAAACCAGGATTCCAGTCTAGGTAGTGTCTTCACCATCTGAGTAAAACCCAAAAGTTAGTTCGTGTTAGTTTATTTAGTTAATTAATTTAATTTAATTGCATTTTTTTAGGATTTTTAGAAACCCCCCCCCCCCAAACAACAAACAATTAAGTACAGTGTCTAGTCAGAGTCTAGTAAACGTAGTCAGTAGAGTCTCGTGGGTTCGACACTCGGACTTACTTAGGCTATACTACATTGACCGGTACACTTGCCGGTTGTATGGTATAGGTTTAGAGAGTCTTAGTTATAAATTTAAAACTTGGAGAGTCTAGTTTAGGGTTTAATTTAGTTAATTTATTTAGACCACTTTTAGCACATCGGTTGCCCTAATCTAACCTATCAACACATATATATAGACTAGGGACCAAACCCGGACAAAACATATTGTTCGGGAAATAACAAGCTCGGACTTACAAACATCCTAACAAACTCGGACTACTCTAAGTCCTGACAACTCTATCCGAATATAAACATAAGTTCGGACAAACTAAACAATATTCCAAACATGACAAACTCGAACATGAAACAAAATAGAACATCCGAATTTATAAGTAAATTCGGACTCCTCTTTTGCTTCATCATCTTTGACTTCTTTTGGCTTGGACCTTTGACTTTGTTGACCAGAACTGATAAAGCACAGTTACCAGGCAAGAGCTGCACTTACAGTCCCTCATTTGGAGGCAACGCTACCCCCTGCCATATTTGCCTTAGTCAGCAGGGATACAGTTCCGCAAGGCCGGAATAATAAAAGATACTTAAGTAAGTTATTAATGCAAAATATGGCATGTCCCTATTTTGGAGGCAATGCTACCCTCGGCCATATTGGTCTGAGTCAGCAGGGATACAGTCCCGCAAGGCCGATTTAAAGTTTTAATAGTAGTTTATTTTTAAGGGATTCAAGCCGTTTTTACTTCCCCCGTGACGTGGTGTCGGAGTGCGTACGATTTTTATAATATTTTTAAGTACTTTTCACTCTTTTATCAAGTTTTAAATTTATAAAATACGATATATGATGTGTGTAAAATGGAACATATAAATTACATCAAATGAGGCATAAAACTAACCCTTTTTAGTACTAATGTTGGAAAAAGTGTGCCTTTGTTTTCCTTTTATATTTTCAGGATTAAATGAGCTCAAATGAACAAAAGAAGCAAAAATACAGCTAAACCTAACATAAATACAAGAAAAGGAATAAATGTGGCATGCCAGACCCCTCGACAGCATCTTCCCAAGCAAAAAAAAAGACAACAGAAGACTGAACACGCCCCGTGTCCAGCGGACACGAGGGCGTGCCCAAGTGTCTGCAGAAAAGACAAAGTAGTAGAAGCTTCAATTTCCCAACACGGGGGCGTGCCCAGCGGACACGAGGCAGTGGTCAACGCTAAGATTCGCAGAATCTGAGCAAATCTTGATAGTACAGATACACTTCTGCACACGGGGCCGTGCCCAGCGGACACGGGGGCGTGGTCAACTAATACAGACAAACTGCAATTAATGAAGAGAGAGAAGATGGGTGGACACGGGGCTGTGCCCATCGGGCACGGGGCCGTGTCCGGGCTTTTGTGCAGGCTATAAATAGGGGTGCTTGGCTCACTTCATAGGCATCCCTTGACAAACCACCTCTCTCACACTTCACCCACCCTCCACTACCATCACAACCCACATCCACCACCATCATCCATCATCCATCATCCATCATAGAGTGTGTGTAGTAGTCTCGGGATCCAAGATTGATAGTAAGAGTTCTTGACAATCAAAGGCCATGTTTGCCTAAGTCTCTTACATCACTTGGTGAAGACAAGCATTTAGTGTAATACTTTTGTTTTTTAATCTTTTCACACTTTTTATTTGGTTTTGTATTAATGACTTTAATAACTAGTTTCTATGTTGAAAGTGAAACTTCCTTGTCATTTGTCCGTGGTGTCTTGGCGTTATTTTACTGTCTATATAAAATAAAAGATTTACACCATTCATATCTCCACGGACTATATGGAGATATGTTGGCTACCTGGTCGGGGGTTAAGGGAATTGTTTGGTAAGGTTCTTGCCTTGTTCAGTGTATAGATCCTGCAAGGACCTGTGTCAAGCTTAGTAGGACCTCCTTCAATACCCACTGGTATTGGATGGCGGGGGTGCGAATTTCTTGATCCCCTCATATGTAAACTACTATTAATATATTAACCCGGCTACTTAGGATTGTATCCCTGCTGACTCAAACTACTTAGCCGAGGGTAACGTCACCTTCAAAAGAGGGGCATACCACATTACGCATTAATAACTTAATTAATTATCTTCCAATAATCCAACCCTTTAGGATTGTATCCTTGCTGACTCAAACTACTGAGTTGAGGGTAACGTCACCTTCAAAAGAGGGGCCTACTACTATAACTAAGATAATCTCTTAAAAAGTGCAAAAGTGTGGAAAACATCAAAGGTTACACTAAAGGCGAGTCGGATCCAAGTGATTTATCTTGTCTATCTGTTTTATTTTTATTTTTGTTTTTTTTCAGCATTTTTAGTTAGTTTTTATTTTCTTGTTTAAAAACCTTTTTCCAAAATTTTGATTTGATTAGACGTTGAGGATAAACCGGTACTAAAAGCTCTTGTGTCCTTGGACGACCTCGGTATCTTACCAACGCTATACTACGCTCACGATGGGTGCACTTACCCATATGTGTGTTTAGTGTTAGTAAAATATCGTGTTTTATAAATTTAAAACTTGACTAAAGTGTTAAAAAGGGCGAAAAATATAACTAAAAATATATACACGACAACACGTATCAATATAACACTATCACTCTCTGCAACACGCTTAGGGAAAGTGCACCCATCGTTGGCGTAGTATAGTGATGGTAAGATATCGAGATCGTCCAAGGACACAAGAGCTTTTAATATCGGATTATCGTCAACGTCTAATCAACCCAAGTTTTGTGAAAAGGTTTACAAGTAAAAATAAAGAAAAGAAGTAATAAAAGAAACAAATAAACAAGAAAGAATCACTTGGTTCTGACTCATCTTTTATGCATCCTTTGATGATTTCCGCGCTTTGGGTTTTTTAAGAGATTATCTTAGTTATAGTGGCATGCCCCTCTTTTGGAGGCAACGCTACCCTCAACCATATTGGTCTGAGTCAGCAGGGATACAGTCCCGCAAGGCCGGAATATTGAAAGATCATTAAGTACGTTATTAATGCAAAATGTGGCATGTCCCTCTTTTGGAGGCAATGCTACCCTCAGCCATATTGGTCTGAGTCAGCAGGGATACAATCCCGCAAGACCGGTTTAAAGTTTTAATAGTAATTTATTTATAGGGGATTCAAGCCGTTCTTACTTCCCCCGATTTGATGCTATGTACCTCAAAGGAAGTCCTAATAAGCTTAAATCAAGTCCTTGCAGGATCTATACACTGAACGAGGCAAAAAATTTACCCAAACTATCCTTTTAACCCCCTTCTAAGCAGTTAACGCGCTTTATATAGACCGTAAAGACACGAATGAGTGAATCAACGAAACATGAAGAGATGTTAGAATAGAATTCACCTTCAATATAAAAAAACTAGTTATTAAAGTCATTAATACATACCCAATTAAAAAGTAACCAAATGTTGGAAATCAAAAGTAACACATAAAAGATTTTGTCTTCACCAAGTGATGTAAGAGATTAGCCAAGCATAGCCATAGTTGGACGAAAGCTCTTACTATCAATCTTGGATCCTGAGACTACTACCCACTCTAACTCTAATGGTTGTGGTGGAAGATGATGGTGGTGTGGTGGTGGAAGTGAGAGAAATAGTTTGCCAAGGGATGAGTTGCACTTGAACCAAGCACCATTATTTACAGCTGAAAACAGAAGGTTTACACGGCCTCGTTCCTAGTAGAAACGGCCTCGTGCCCTTCTCCTTCTCTGTCTTCATTTAATGAGCTTGTCAGTCCAGATGCTCACACGGCCCCGTGTGTCAACAACATGACCCCGTGGCCATTGTACTTGCTGTACGATCCAAGATTTGAGAATCTGAGAGTTAACCACGGCCCGTGTCCATGAGACACGGCCCCGTGTCCCTTGTCTGCTTCTGTTTACCTTCTTCCTCATGGAATCTTGAGTGGGGCACAACCCCATGCCTTGGTGGCACGACCCCGTGCTTGTCTTCTGAATTATTGTTTTTGGTCTTGGGGTGAAGCTCGGAGGGTCGGTATGATGTATCAACTTCCTTTTTTTGTATTTATGCAAGTTTTTGCCGTTAATTTGTTCCTTTTGTACATTTAACCTCTTTTTATCCTGAAAATCAAAAGTATACAAAGAAACACATTTTTCCGAACATTAATACTAACAAGAGTTGATTTTATACCTTATTTGATACAATTATAATGCATTTGGTGCATATCAGTTAGATAAAATGAAATACCAAATGGTATCAAATGAATTTTGAAAAGATTTTCAAAAGAGTCGGTTATTAGTATATATCAGTGAAAACTGACGTATTTTCAAAATACTAAGCATTGGTTAATGCAAGCACGAAATAGGCTGGAGCGGGCTTGGTCTTAGAATTTGGATTTTGAAACTCCTTGACAAGAGACCCATTATTGTCTCAAGTTCGTGTATTTAGATCCCGCTTGTGGATATTTTACACCGAACAACTTGTAATGAATTTTATTTAAGAGTTAATTACTGTTTTCGTCCCTGTGGTTTGTCAAAAATCACTATTTCAGTCCATTAGTTTAAAAATTGCAATTTCAGTCCCTATGGTTTTACTTTCGTAACAATTTCAGTCCACCTCTTAACCATTTCAGTCCCTGTACTTTACAGAATAATGGATTGAAATGGTTACAAAATGGAAACCACAGGGACTGAAATGGTTATGAAAGTGAAACCACAGGGACTGAAATCGTAATTTTTAAACTAATGGACTAAAATAATGATTTTTGACAAACCACAGGGACGAAAACAGTAATTAACTCTTTATTTAATATATTCAAGTTTTTACGTTTGCTACTTTATTTTATTTTATCTTTCGCTGCCAAATGTGATACTGTTATCAATTGTCACAAATATACCCCAAGTCCGAGCCCATCAAGAAATCAGGGTGTGACACGACCCATAATTCATTCGCAATATGCCATCCCGAGCCTCATTTCGTGACCTTGTGCAAGAAGCTTGAACCTTGTGTATTATAATTGTATATATGATGTTTATTTAATTTATTTTTAAATTAAAAATCTGTTTTTTTAGTTATTTAATTTTATTTATGTAAAAAGCTTGTACCATGTGTATTAAAAACTTGTATCTATTACTTTTGTATTTTTGTACCAGTTCACATTTAGTTTATTTTAAAAAGTGGTTTATGGAATAGAGGTTAAGAAAGATCCATTGCAAAGGTCTAGCTCGGGATGAAATGGGAATAGATGAAAACATCTCTATGTCTTTGATACAAATAAGAGAGAAGTTAACTATGAGAGAGATGTGAAAGATGGATTTTCATTAACTAACATTCAAAAATTAAGAAAATAAAAGGATGGTAATTAACGTGAAAGTGACATACTCATATAGGTACCTAAATAATTAATGTGGTAGGTGGTGCGGGAGGTGGTGGGTGGTGATGGTGGTGTGTGGGTGGTAATGGTGGTGGTGATGATGGGCAATGGGTGGCAGAGGGTGGCATCCGTGGCCGGGGGGGGGGGGGGGGGGGGGGGGGGGGGAGGGGTTGTTAGGGTTATGGTGCTGGTGTTAAACTTCTGGATTTGTTGACTTCAAATTGAAAAAAAAACTTGATTGATTTGCAAAAATTCATAAGCTTATTTAAGTTTATAACGCCGTACCGAAACCCCTTTAATTGTTATAATTCAAATTTGTTAATTTACCATTATTAAACCATGTGTGGGCTAGGTGAGGGTGAGAGCCCCTTAGCCACATCAGCACTATGTCGCACTTCTGTGAGCAGCGTGTGGTCCTTCCTTCCATGAGCTAGGTAACGGGGCTGGTTAGCAAACTTCAATTAATTTTGATTTTATTTTGGTGTTTTTTTAGTAATATAATGACAGGCCTCCATTACACACCTCTCATTCCACACTAAACCATTAAACACCTTTAGTGGGTGTGAGGGGGTGACGCTTGAGTAGGTTTCTATTGTTTAAAGTGTGTAATTTGATAGTTTTATGTGAAATTGTTCTTTGGAACACACAACTATGAGATGGTTTATGTTCTGTAGGCGAGTATGAGTTTAAATGGTGTTCGTGAAGGATTTGAATGAAAATATAAAGAAATGAGGCAAAAACAGAACAAAACAGCGAGACTGTAAATAATATAGACTTCAAATGGGCCTATCTTGGGCTGGAAATTGGGTTACGAGGACTACAACATATGAATCTTGAGTTTCTTAGTGAGAGGAATCCAAAAAAAGGGGCCTTCGAAGATGGTACAGAAGGTCCCGTGCGTGAACATAAACCTTAATTCTGATTATAAAAGCTGTTTTGACAACCAAAAACCCAAGATTTCGACCGGGAGCGGCCCTATGGTTGTCAGATGAATTTAGAAGACTTGAGGTGCTTCAAAGGATTCAATTCATCATCTCAAACCCAAAAACATGAAGAATCAAGATCAATCACCAAAGATTGAAGGCTAAATTACCTATTATCATCTTGAGGCCTAGGGTGTGTGTTAGAAATTGTGTTCAACCTGTTCTTACCTACTTTTGGATTTGGATTTTGTTCTAATCATTCGGTTAGTCAAATATTTATGTTTACTTTGTTTGATTAAACAATATTGATTTATAAACTGATGTGAGGGTGTTTAATCATGTTTTAAAGTGTAAAATTATGTGGTTTAACATGATTATGTGTATGAAAACAGTTTACTTTGAGTTAATTTTGATTTACAGGTACCCGGAGCATAACAGATGGCTTTTGGAGCTTGACGGAAGGTTTTCGGGAGGCATTGTGGAGTATTGGAAGCATACACACAAGTTGGAAGGTCAAAATGTGAAAAACGGGAAGTTCGATAGCAATAGGCGCCACTAGGCGCTGATTTCAGCACACCACAGAAGGAAACTATAGTTTGGCGCACTAGGCGCTGTTCTTGGCGCACTGGGCTCTGAATCCCGGATCTGACTTGCGAATTTCTTGTTTTTCCACCATATTTAAGCACAAACATCCCCCAAACGAAATTATCATTAACCCTAGCCGTTTTCCACTTCCAAAGGATGAATTTTGTAGTTCCCAACCTCAATCCAATCATCAATCATGCAATTCCTCATCAAGATTGAAGCTCAAATCAAGAACATGAGCGGCTAAACCACCCGTGATCACCTCCAGAACTAGGGTTTGTGTTAAGAACCGGGTTAACTTAGTTTTACAAGCTTTTGGATTGAGATTAAACTAATCATTTGGTTAGTTTATCTTTATTGTTTATTTGTTTTTGATTAAACAGTGTTGGATTATCATTTGCATACTTGTTCATCAGTTATTTGGTTTTGTCATCAACAACTGAGATTAGATTCTAAGTTGTCATTGTTCTTTAACCTTTAACCATTGAACTTGTTTATGTTTATGAAATCTAGGATTGGTAATTAATTAGGTTACTATTCAGTTGCATCAATCTTTCAGTTTTGATCGTGGATCATTGCAATCAAATATATTATCTGTTAATTATTTATCAAAACAAGTAGTTAGCAAATCATGTCTATGTGATTTCCAATTGGTAGTAATTAGGTTACCTGTGTTTCTACACAACCGGAAAACCCGGAGATTGGTCCTTTTTCTCATAATTGTTTACAACCACATTAATTACATTTGTTTTTCTAATAACTCTCTTAATCTGCAAAAAGCAATTAGGTTTTAAATTAGATCATAGTCATAAACAACAAGCTTTCATACTTTCCACTGATTCCCCGTGGATTCGACACCCTACTTGCCCTTTTCAAGTAAAAGGTGAATAGGACACTTTTAACTTTATTTTTGACCGACCTTACGTGTAACACCCCGTGTTTCGAAAGTGAAAAGGATTGATCTAGACATATTCACGGTGAAAAGGATAACTTAGATCTAACCGATTTCCACACAAACAAACAAAGATCTTTTATAGATCTAGACATATTCACGGTGAAAAGGATTGAGAGAAGGTTTTCGAACTTTCTTTCAACTCTTTTACACTCAATGCACTCAAAACCGATAGAATCGGAGCTCGTGCCGACTTACTACTCATTCATGTGGTTGGGTTGGCTCAAGATCCGTATTCTATCAACGTGGTTAACGATTTCGGGTTAAACTTGGAACATCGTCTCGAACCATCCACTGATCGGGTTTGGGTGATTCCTGTCTGGTCAGGAGCACCAAGTATGGACGAGGTTTCTGTTGCTTAACACGTTATCAAAGTGTCTCGATAAAATGATACACCATCAAAACAACCAAGTGTAAGACGAACAGGTCGACCAGGACGGAGCGTCGTCCGATCGGACTGCTGTCTGAACGGACAACCACTCGTACGACCGGCCACCCGTAAAACTTGCACCTTGGTCCCACACTTAACTATTTTTGCCAACATTTGAAGTCTGAATGTTGAACGACTTGCTGTCCGTTCGGACTACCATCCGATCGAATTGCCAACCGAATCATGAGACATTTAAACTTCAACACTTAAACAATTTTCAACATGTTCAATGCACCAAGGATGCCACCCGACCGAACGACCGTCCGACCGAGTGACACCCTGCTGTGAACTTGTTCTCGCTGAAGTGCCCAACCGAACGGGTTGCCGTCCGATCGAACGACCGTCCGATCGACCGACCCGAAAGGTAGAGGTACTTCAATGTTTTCAAAATGCTACAACAAAAACTTCAAAAGTCAAGCTATCATACACAAACACATCCTATCCAAAGGAAGAAACAATCCACTCGAACAGTCATCCGACCAGATGACCGTCCGCACGGACTACCACCCGCACGGCTGGCCGTCCGATCGGATGCTGTCCGACTCACTTGTACCTTGCATCGTTTTACGCGTCGCTTATCGTTATGTTATCGTTCTGATCAGGCTAACCCTACTCTCTAGCGCTCCCTTCAATCCATCAATCGCTGTGAGTATACTCGATCCCTTTTTGCTTTATGCACTTTTGGGTGTTACATACGTTAAGAATATTGAAATCACATCGAACACACTACTCAATACTATTTAAACGCTAACCATTCCTGCATGTTATACGTGGATTAATGAATGCTTGTTTGTTATGTTTACACATGGAATGCTGTCTACCTGCCTTAGCAACGATAGTACTATAGTTTGGACTCAGCACCCGTTCACTCGGGGGTTGTTAAGGACAATTATTTGCATGGATTACAGTGGTGATCATGTATTACGAACTGCCTTGGGCAGTCAACCCGCAGTCATTGGTATCGATAGATCTATGTCGATAACTAACGTGCTTCATTTCACTATGCGTACATGCTGGTTATGCGTAAATGATTTCGAACTCTATTATGTTATTATCCAACTTGTATGCTCACCTTTACACTATGTGTATTGACTGTTACTTTAACGTATGTGACATGTGCTTAAGTTGTTTATATGCTTAGCTTACTGTGAACTTGAGGCCAGGAAAGGTCTAGGATGCTCTCTGTGCTGTGATGAAATCGAAGCTAGGAAAAGAGGTCCTAGAAACCAATAAATAAACTATCTATGTATAAATCTGAGTGGTCGGAACAGAACTACTTGACTGGATTTTGTCTGTAATAATTTGTTTGCCTTTTAAGACATGGTATGGGACATATTACTTTAAATTAATTGGTAATGATAATTGTTATGGAAACTTCTGGACAATCTGTTTCGCTCAGTGCCATACCCCGATGTTTCCGCCATCGGTTGGGGTGTGACAGATTGGTATCAGAGCCATAACTATAGGGAATTAGGCAAGACACGATGTAACAACTCTCATCAGAAGTCATATTTATTAAATTAATTTGACCAATAGGAAACCCTAATTGAGACACCCATGTGATTCTGCGCAAACCCTAAAATTTTCGGAACAATCGGAATCAGGATCAGGGCCCCTAAAACTCTGGGGGGGGGGTAAACCCTATTGACGATTATCTTAAAATCTCGTTGTCTAAAATCGAAATTATAAAACTGTCAAGTCAGCAGGCCTAGTCCCACACGTGGCAACACTATAAGCTTGAGGTGTCCCTTACGGACCGTAAGGGTTAAGTCTTACGGTCCGTAAGCAAGATGAAAATTTGACTATAAATAGCAGACATTGGCACTTGAAATTCTGCGTATGTTCAACGAAGAAATTCGTTTTAGGCACGGAGTTATGCTCTGTTTACCACAATTAACACACACGGATCACTAATCGACGCCGCAATCAGGGTATTAACTCAATCGCTATTACGATTCATTGTCCGATCGATCAATATATCCAATGGATGTTTAAGTGCTGCCCACATTAGGGTTATGCTTTGTCATTCATCGTTAATTCGATGGATGTTTAAGTATCGCACTTTGTCATTCGTTGTGAGAATTTGATCTCGTGAGTTATCGTAAATGCTGTATTGATTACTAACCCAGAATTGTGTGCTTGTTATTTAATTTAGGTTAAAAAGGCTAATCAGTAGGCTAGACTCTGCTCAAATTAAATCTGCAATGTGAGTTATTCTCTTTTTATCAACTGTTTTACAATACCTCAAGTTATTTTCAAGGTTATAATTACCGGGACTAAGTCGTGGATATCTTGAATTACTGGTTAGTGGGGTATTGTGCACATTACTAATTTTCTCCCAGTTAGGTTCATTGACCTACTAGGGATAATCACTGTTAGGTTCATTGACCTACAGGGATAATCATCACTACTTAGGTTCATTGACCTAAATAGTGGTATGACCATCGTCACCATTGTGACATAGCGCCAGATAAAAATAAGATAGAAGCCATTGTAATCGCTCTTATGCTGTAATTAATAACTATGCATCATTATGCAAAATAGAATGATTCACTCAGTATTTCCCGCTGACAAAACCTTTTTCAAACATGTTTCAGGTGATCTGTTATGATCCAGGAAAAGTGCCGTGAAGCACTACAAGCTCAAAGAAGTGGCTCAGTATAAAATAAAGAAACATGTGTTGTAAAATAAAAGATTTCTTCGTGAAATCAAATGATTGTAAATTACGGGGTTTTATCCCGAGTTGTGAAATAAAATAATCGGGAAATATTTCAATTTTTAAAAGATCCTGATGAAAACTTCCGCTGTTAAACTCAATTAAATAAATACCACGGGATTTCTGTCCTGCGGCTCCTGAAACGGGTCAAACCGGGTCGGGGGCCGTGACAGAAAAAGGTGGTATCAGAGCCACTTATCGAGCCACTGATTTAAGTCAATTAAGTATTTAGAAATACTTAATAATTTTTATTAATTGCTATTTTGTGATTATGTTTTTTATTATCTGACTAATTTTGTACAGTATGGGCAAATCTTTATATGTTAACCACTGTAGCAATAAATACAAATCTTTAAATATTCTGACTTAAAATTTAGTAACTTTATTTATTTACAGTTTAGAAACCTTATTCAGTAAATAAATAAGTTTACAAATAAATAAAACTTAGAGTGTTTTTATTTTCAGTTGTTTTGGTAGTTACCCAGTATGAAATAATATTTAAAAGTTTTTCTATAAAATTTTGTTATAATTTTTAACTTAGTAATTGTGTGTATGTTGCTAAACAGCATGAGTGACTTGTCTGAAGCCCTTCAGAATTTAAATCTCTATCCCGTAAGAATAGAGGTTTCCAGAGATTTCAATAGGTATATACCAGACATAGAAGAACCTATAGAATTCAACGCTTTACCTCTCGAGAAACCCAAGCCTAAGAAAATGGAGATTGGGGAAAGCTCTAGGCAAATTGAGGGGTTACCATCTCAGGAAGAGTTAGATTTTATAATGGCAAGCTATAATACTAGTAAGCCTGTTAATGAAAATGTTTTTACTTATCCTATTGAAACACAATTACCAATGAACTTAGAACCAGCTATTCCAAAACCTTCAATTCACTCGCAAATAGACGAATGGTTGACTAATGAAATACAGTTACAAAACAATCCCTATAAGCTTTTTCCTCAATTCAATCTAGAACCTTTACCAAATCCACCAATGAGTAATAAGAATATGGCTGAACCCTGCCATTTTGGCAAAGAACTAATGGATGCTGAGAATACGATCCAAGAGATTGGGGGACAGATCTCCTGAAAATACGACGAGAGGGAACGCCGTTACTAGAAAATCATTTGATAAAGGATAGGGGATTATGGAACTGTGGTTGTGTAATAGTAATAGTAAAAAATTAGTTAGTTTGTAAAATCACTACCAATAAAACTCTGTAAGATAATAGTATGTAATGATGCATACTATAAAATAAAAATAGGAATCGAGAAATCGGTAGTTTTGGCTATATGTGTATTGTGAAATTTGTATGATGATATTGTGTATAATTGTTATTTATTTAATACTAATAAAAAATTACATACCAGATGGCAAACATGGGTAATGAACCAGTTAATGAGGTTAATCAAGTTGATCAACAACCGGGGGATCAATTTATGACTAGGCAAGATATAGAAAATATCGTTGCTCAAGGGATAGCCAACGCTATTCCAGCAATAGTTGCTCAAGGGATAGCCAACGCTATTCCAGCAATTGTTGCTGCTGTTAAAAATCCAATCGAACCACAACAAATCGTTCCTAGTAAACGTATTTCTGAAGATAACTTCAGTAATAGTGTAAACGGAGGCAATGATCATGTTAATCATGATAATGAACCACGGTAAGCTCCGCTCCCTAAGAAAATGAAAGCTGCAACGCCTGGTTGCACTTTCAAAGAATTTCTTGCTTGTAAACCCATTGAGTTTGCAGGCAATGAAGGAGCGACTGCGGCACTACGTTGGTTAGAGAAAACCTAGACAGTAATTGCCATAAGTAAATGTACTTAGGATGATCAGGTCATGTACGCGTCAAACCTTTTCAAAGAAGGGGCGCTAGAATGGTGGAATACGGTGTTACAAGCAAAAGGAAGAAGGATGGCGTATGCTATGAACTGGGAAGAATTTAAGAGCTTTGTAGAAAGAAAATTCTGTCCCGAGTATAAAAAGGAACAAATGACAAATAAGTTTCTAACCCACCGGATGGTGGATGTAGATTGTCGAGGGTATACTTCAACATTCTTCGAGTATGCTCGAGTAGTACCAACCCTGGCTTCGCCAGAGCCGGTACTTATTTCTCGTTATATTTGGGGATTGATTGGCGAAATCCGTAATATCGTCAAGGCTGCGAAACCTCGCACAATTGATGATGCGGTAGATTTAGCCAATACTCTGACTGACGAACTAGTACGGACAAGAGAAGAAAATAGAAGGAAGGAAGTAGCCCAAAAGATTACCCAAGAATTCCGTCCGGGTAACCATAACAATTTCAAGAAAAGAGGGAATGGGCTATCTACCACTAGTCCATTTTGCAATTTTTGCAAAAGGAAGCATTTTGGAAGATGCAAAGGATATTGCAATTTTTGCAAAATTCCGGGGCATCAAGAAGAAGACTGCAGGAGGAAGAAATTTTCAGTTTGCTACAACTGTGGAGAAGCTGGACATCTTAGGCCAGATTGTCCAAAACTGAACAAACCATCTGACAATAAAGCCAAACTTGCAGAAGGAGCAAAAAGGAATGTAAGAGCCTTCCAGTTGACTACTCAAGAAGCCGAGATGATTCCAGATGTGATAGCCGGTACGTTCTTAGTTCACAACGTTTACACAAAAAGTATTATTTGACTCTGGTGCAAACCAAAGTTTTATAAATACTTCATTCTGCCAAATTCTTAACTTACCTTTAACCAGCATTAGGCAAATTTCTACAGTAGAAATGGCAGATGAGAATTCAGTTAAAATAAATAAGGTTCTGCAAAACGTAGAAATAGAACTTTTAAGTCATAAATTTTCTGCAACCTTATTATCTATGAAATTAGTTGAATTCAATGTTGTGTTAGGAATGGATTGGTTAGTAAACAACCATGCTTGAATTATCGGTGATAAGAATTCCATAGAAATTTGTGCACTCACTGGAGAAGTAATAATGGTTACAGGAGATAAGCCATGTAAACCCATAAAGTTCATATCAGTAATGAAAATTGCTAATTATGAACGAAAGCAAGGAATAGTATATATGATTTCAGTAATCATTAATACTAAAGATAAAGAACTTTAAGAAAATTTCTGTAGTTTCAGAATACCCAGATGTATTCCCAGAAAAGTTACCAGGGTTACCACTAGATAGGGAGGTAGAATTTAGGAATCATCTAATTCCAGGAACTATACCGATAGCCAAGGAACCTTATCGGTTAGCACAATATTGGTTGTTAAGAAAAAGGATAGTTCGAGGAGAATGTGTATTGATTATAAGGAATTGAATAAGGTTACAATTAAGAATTTATACCCATTACCTAGAATTGATAATCTATTCGATCAATTCCAGAGAGATAGATATTTTTCTAAGATCGATTTATGTTTCGGATCTCATCAATGGAAAGCACAAGAGGAAGACATACCTAAAACTGCTTTCAAGACTAGGTATGATCATTACGAGTTTACAGTCATGCTCTTTGGATTAACGAATGCATCTGCAGCATTCATGGACATGATGAATAGGATCTGTAAACTGTATTTGGATAAATTTGTAATTGTCTTCATCGACGATATACTTATTTATTCCAAAAGTCAGGAAGAACATTATCAGCACTTGTATGTAACTCTTAACTTTGTTAAGAAAAGAAAAGTTGTACGCCAAATTCTGGAAATATGAATTTTAGTTGCCAGAAGTGCAATTTCTAAGTCATATGGTGAATTATGAAGGTATTCACGTAGATCCTGCTAAGATAGCAGCAATTACCAAATGGAAGGTTCCGCAATCCGCAATGGAAATTAGGAGTTTTGTAGGTTTAGCCGGATACTATAGACGGTTTATTAAGGATTTTTCTAAGATATCTATACCATTAACTAAGCTAACCTGTAAAACAATTAAGTTGAAATGGGGACCTAAACAAGAAGAAGCCTTTAGGATCTTAAAACAGAAATTAACCAATGCTCCAATCCTAGCCTTACCAGAAGGAACAGAAAATTTTAAAGTATACGGTGATGCTTCTAAGCTAGGATTTGGATATGTGTTAATGCAACGCAAAAAGGTAATTGTGTATGCATCAAGGCAATTGAAAAAGCCAAAGAAAACTATATCATTCATGATTTAGAATTAGGAGCCATAAATTTTGCCCTTAAGATTTGGAGACATTATCTGTATGGAAGTAAGTTTACCGTCTATACGGATTATAAGAATTTAAGATATATATATTTGGGCAAAAAGAATTAAACATAAGGCAAAAGAGATGAATGAAAATCCTAAGTGACTACGACTGTGATATTCAGTATCACGAAGAAAAGGATGAAGACGGCTAGAGATCGCCAGAAGAGTTATACAAATAATAGACGAAAGCCGTTGGAGTTTCAAGTTGGAGACAAAATGCTATTGAAAGTATCTCCTTGGAAATGAGTTGTTAGATTCGGTAAGAAAGGAAAGCTAAGTCCAAGATACGTAGGACCATTCCCAGTAAGCCAACGAATAGGACCAGTTGCTTATCGTTTACAACTACTAGCAGAGTTAGCTGGAGTACATGATGTATTTCATGTATCCAATCTCAAGAAATGTCTAGCAGACGAATCTTTGGTAGTACCTATCCAAGATATAAAGGTAAACGAAAAAATTAAAATTTGTAGAGAAACCTATTCAGATAGAAGATAGAAAGATCAAATTCTCAAGCACAAGTGATTAGTACAGTGGGATTCAAAGATAGGACCCTAATACACTTGGGAGCTGGAATCTAAGATGAAATGAAAATATTCTCAATTATTCCAGTAAATCTCGAGGACGAGATTTTTATTAAGGTGGGGAGAATGTAACAACTCTCATCAGAAGTCATATTTATTAAATTAATTTGACTAATAGGAAACCCTAATTGAGACACCCATGTGATTCTGCGCAAACCCTAAAATTTTCGGAACAATCGGAATCAGGATCAGGGCCCCTAAAACTCAGGGGGGGTAAACCCTATTGACGATTATCTTAAAATCTCGTTGTCTAAAATCGAAATTATAAAACTGTCAAGTCCGCAGGCCTAGTCCCACACGTGGCAACACTATAAGCTTGAGGTGTCCCTTACGGACCGTAAGGGTTAAGTCTTACGGTCCGTAAGCAAGATGAAAATTTGACTATAAATAGCAGACATTGGCACTTGAAATTCTGCGTATGTTCGACAAAGAAATTCGTTTTAGGCACGGAGTTATGCTCTGTTTACCACAATTAACACACACGGATCACTAATCGACGCCGCAATCAGGGTATTAACTCAATCGCTATTACGATTCATTGTCCGATCGATCAATATATCCAATGGATGTTTAAGTGCTGCCCACATTAGGGTTATGCTTTGTCATTCGTCGTTAATTCGATGGATGTTTAAGTATCGCACTTTGTCATTCGTTGTGAGAATTTGATCTCGTGAGTTATCGTAAATGCTGTATTGATTACTAACCCAGAATTGTGTGCTTGTTATTTAATTTAGGTTAAAAAGGCTAATCAGTAGGCTAGACTCTGCTCAAATTAAATCTGCAATGTGAGTCATTCTCTTTTTATCAACTGTTTTACAATACCTCAAATTATTTTCAAGGTTATAATTACAGGGACTAAGTCGTGGATATGTTGAATTACTGGTTAGTGGGGTATTGTGCACATTACTAATTTTCTCCCAGTTAGGTTCATTGACCTACTAGGGATAATCACTGTTAGGCTCATTGACCTACAGGGATAATCATCACTACTTAGGTTCATTGACCTAAATAGTGGTATGACCATCGTCACCATTGTGACATAGCGCCAGATAAAAATAAGATAGAAGCCATTATAATCGCTCTTATGCTGTAATTAATAACTATGCATCATTATGCAAAATAGAATGATTCACTCAGTATTTCCCGCTGACAAAACCTTTTTCAAACATGTTTCAGGTGATCTGTTATGATCCAGGAAAAGTGCCGTGAAGCACTACAAGCTCAAAGAAGTGGCTCAGTATAAAATAAAGAAACATGTTTTGTAAAATAAAAGATTTCTTCGTGAAATCAAATGATTGTAAATTACGGGGTTTTATCCCGAGTTGTGAAATAAAATAATCGGGAAATATTTCAGTTTTTAAAAGATCCTGATGAAAACTTCCGCTGTTAAACTCAATTAAATAAATACCACGGGATTTCTGTCCCGCGGCTCCTGAAACGGGTCAAACTGGGTCGGGGGCCGTGACACACGACCTAGTCCGGGTCGATGTCTTAGAGACCTAGTCTATAGTTAGGAACCAACAGACCGACTCATACATGTCCAGTAGGGACTATGTGTGAGCGTACTTACTGTTTCTCACTATTCTCGCCTATGCTGCACTATTACTGCACTCGAATTTTCAGTTATGAATAAGCGATTAAGTTGAGAATAGGTGTGAAAACCGTAAACTCTCGACTGAATTGCTTGATCAACCCACATTTTCATCTATAAACACGAGAACTTGCATTGAACCAGGAGTGAAATCCATACTTTAACGCACAATTCTCTTTTATTTCATCAGAAACAGGAACGAAGTTGTTAAGCCAGGGGTGAAACCCTAACCTTGACGACTTGTTCCGACTTTCACTTGGTTTTACAAAACTCTCACCAAAGTCTCGACGGACTCCAACAACCTGAAGTCACAGCATGACTAACGGGATGTGTGCCAAACGCCCAAGAATCGAGGCAGAAGCACAGTCCTGAAGGTCAAAATGTGCACAACAAGTCCTTGTGAATAGTCAAATCACTTTGGTAAGTCGATGTCTAATAGCCGCAGACGATCTATTTTTCGATTTTTATGTGTTCGATTCTGTGCCCGCAACTGCTGACTCTGATGATTCGTCGATTTTATGTTTTATATGTGTGTTTACCTGTTTATGTGTTTTAATTTTTGGAGAATTAATCGATTTTTGCTTTCACTTCGATCGACACGCACGACTCGCACTGCATTTCTATCTCAAAACACTGACAAATCACTACTACATGGGGTACAACCTTACGCTACATTACACGTTGTGTACTCGATAATCGCAATCGCTAACCTCGAACGCCCGCGAACTTTGAATGATAGGTTTCTGTATTCTGACTGCTTTATATGCCTATGTGCAATAGGAGAAGGTGAATGCGTGCAAAATATAGGGTGTTTCCGTGCTTCTGTGCTATACGTGCTTATGTGTTTCTGTGCTTATGAGAATATGTGATTACGTGCCTATGTGACTATGTGATTGGATGTGTTCCTGAGCTTTAGCTGTATTAGGCGTGTGAGGTGAGATTCAATTTTATTGTATTGAGTTATGTGGCGATGTCTGATGCAGACAATGTCGTCATCTGGATCTCGCGCTTCCCAAGATGCTCGCCGAAAGCAAGCTGACAAACATCTCGTCGCTATGATTACTAAACAAATGGCGAAAGTTGTTCCCCAAGTCGTCAGTGAACTATACGAAAAAATGAGCAAATCGTCTGAGGAATCCCGAACTGAGACTCCCAAAGCTACTTTCAGCTTCAAACAGTTCAAGGCATGTGGACCGAAAGAGTTCACCGGAGAAGAAGGTCCTACAGCTTTGTTCCAATGGTTTGACTCCATCGAGGTCACTCTACGACAGAGCGGTTGCCCCGATAACCTACGCACTCTCAACGCGACTGGCGTCTTCCAGTCCCGCACCTTAGACTGGTGGACGGCTGAGAGGAACAAGCGGGGGAACGATGCAGCCTACGGTCTGTCATGGGATGAGCTCAAGGAAGTCATGCTGGAATAATATTGCCCTCCTTATGAGCGCCAAAAGTTAGAAGATGAATTCTGGCACATAAAGCAGAAGGATGGAGAAAACGCTGCACTCACTGCTCGCTTCAAGCAGCTCAGTATTATCTGTCCCGATCAAGTCAAGACTCCAGAGATCGAAATCAAGAAGTATATCCGAGCCCTGCCTGACTGCGTTGCAGATTTCGTGCAAGCGGCCAAGACTACAACGATCGAAGAAACTTACCTGAGCACGTTCGGTATTGGAGGGCACTTATGGAATTGACTGGCACGTTGACAGTCTCATATTTTTTGAGCTAAGTCTTTTTCATTGTAGAGTTTTGTATTTTATTCTATTTTCTTTTGTTTTTATTTCGTAGGTAGTTCCTAGTTTTGTTTTATGTCGTTGAGAATTTCGCAGGTGTCATTACCGCTACGGAACGGGGAAAGCATGAGAAAAGAGGTCTCGGGTATGTTTGTTTAGCACTTAGAAATTTTTTTTTTGGGAGTTTTGGATGGCTGGGAAAATGTTTGAAAATTTTTCTAAGGCATGGAGACACAAAATTTTCGAAACATTTTGTGAAAAACGGACCCTGGCGTAGCTTCTAGGCCCATCGCGCTACACCTAGGGGTTAGGTCAGATTTTTTATAATTTGGAAGCACCACCGTACTCGACGCCCCCCACCCCCTACATGACCCTTAGCGCTACGCGAGACCCCCTGAACCGGTTCAAATCATTTTTTTGGCCCTATTTGCTGCATATCACTTCTCTTTCTCCTAATACGAAACCCTAGCCGCTAATAACACTCATTCCACCATAACTCACTCATTTCTCCACCAAATTACCCCATTTTTCTTCCTACATTACCACAATCATTTTCCCTACGATTCCCACCATCATTTTCACCCGAAATCGCGATAACTCTTTGCGTTTTCGACAAGTTCGAGCACCACAAGTTCAAGACCAAATTTTTCTTGCTAAATCCGACTCCAAGGTATGTTTTCTATGATTTCTCGTTAGTAGATAACTTCATTTTCCATTTGTAAGTGTCGGGTCAGTCATATTTTAGGTCTAGGGTTTGGGTAGTTCGTTGAAGTTGTGATTTTTGATGTTTTGATAATGTTAGTAGGCTGCGGTTGGGTTTGTTTGGGATGATTATACATAATGGGGATTGCGGATGGTTCGGGTTGGCTTATTTGCGGTTGTTTGAGCTTTGTGGGGTATGTCTGGACACTTGGACCACTAGTTTGGATGTTGGTGGGGTTTGTTTGGCTAACACTAAAAGGTTTTTGTTAAATAAATAAGTTTTTGAACTGATTTTTGGTCCAATTAGTTGTCTAAATGAGCTTTTTGTTGCACAAAACGTCACATTGTGGTTTCAAAGTTTCAAACTCTCACTTGTCTAGCCTTAATGTCGGGATATTTTGGCACTTATGCTTAATTGAGGACAATTAACGTGCCGGGAGGAGATAGTGTCCATTGAGTCTTGAGTCGTTGGAGTCATCGAGTCTAGTTAGTTAGTACTTAGAGTTAAGTGTCGGGTTCACTAATATGCATGTACAAGTTCACAACATTTTTCCCGTACTCAATCTCCATTCGGGCAAAGTTTGTGTTTAACTTACGCTTTTGTAAACGGTAACCCATGTTTTTCTTCAACTTTATTTTCGGTTTTAGTCGCGAACGTAATGCTATACGGCTGTTTCCAAATTCTAAAAAAAAATAAAAAAAATAGTTTTTGTTTGATTCGTATCACTTAAATCTTTCATGTTTTGCAGGAACATGTCAGGTGAGGGCTCGTCCAGTAACCCAAAGAAAAGGAAGATCAAATATCAAGGACGAGATCGGAGAGTTTATGCTCGAGTTGAAAGGATAGTCGATCACCCAATCTTGGATTTTGAAGAAGACAGTGAAGAAAGGGAAAAGCTAGTTAAATATGTGAAAACTAATCTCCTGGAACATCGCACGATTGATTGGGAATGGTTGCGGGGCATGGGGGTCCGTGACCGTGTAGAGAACTTGCTTGGGCCGAGACTGAGAGCGGCAATGGATTGCTGTTGGCCACAGCATACAGAGCTGATGCTTGAGTTTCATTGTACCTTTTATCACAAAGAGGGTACATTTGATGAGAAGAATGCGGTTTCGTTTTCATTGGGCAGAAGTATGTACGAGATGAGCATTGCTGAGTTTGGAGTAGCTTTGGGTTTCTATACTGAGCAGGAAGTGCAAACAGATGACTTTGTTAATGGGTTGAGAGGTGTATACAATCATGTGCGAGACAATTGCTTGGGGCCGGATGAGTTGGCTAGATTATGGGAGATGATTTCTACCGCACCGTTCTCCGGCACGAACCTTATCTCATCGGTTCGTGATCCGATCTATAGGTATATTCTGAAGGTGTTGGCAACTACGATTGTGGCAAGAAGGTCGGGTGAGAACAAGGCTAACTGGTTAGATATCTTTGCTTTGATGTGTATGGTTGAAAAGAGGAATTGGAATTTGGCGAGTTTCTTCGCATGGTCTTGTAATCGGCCTCGCAGAGGGGGAAACCGGGCAGCGATAGATCTTGGGCCGTACATTACTAGGTTAGCGACTAATTTGGGTGCTTTCACGAAATATAAGTTGGAGCAGATGAGAGAGAATGTTCCAACGACTTACTGGAGTGTTGGGGATCTACAGTTAGAGGGCATTTTGTCATATTCGGATCCGCCGGAATGGGAGGTCAGACCGGGTGCACAGGTTCAGCCGCCAGCAGGTACTGAGGCGGCTAATGTCTTACAGGGCGCTTTTCCGCCACATCAGCAGAGACCTCGGCAGAGACATGAGATCCCAGCTCAGCAGCACCCACTTCGCCAGCCCCGACAGCCACGACCCGATCCATTCACTCATGAAGCTGTTTATGACCTTAACCAGCAGTGTTTTGATCAACTAGAGGAAAGAATGAGAGTTGATCATCAGTGGACGATGCAGAGCCACTACCGCCAGGATGACATGCTTAGGTATATGATGTCAGGTATGCATCTGGATGTGCCTCCACCTTTTTCTGGATCACTTCCACCGCCGGTTTACGGTGGTGAGCAGCAGGCTCCGTATGTCCATGGACAGTATCCAGGGTATGATCAGTGGGGTGGACAGAGTGGTTATGGTTATAGTGGCCAGTATGGATGGCAGCAGGCAGGAGGGTCAGGTGTGCAGCAGATGGATGAGGAGGAAGGCGACGAGTGAAGGAGATGGATTGAAGCGGCATATATCCTTTTATGACTATTTTATTTTATGCTGCTTTGATAGTTCGATTAGGTTGTATTAGTAAGACAATATGTTTTATTTTTCTTTTGAACCTCGGATGTTGGTACTATGGATATTTGGTAGTAGTTTGTTTGGTATGGTATGTTTGATTTAGGTTGATGATTGGAGCCGTTTTCCGTTCGTATGTGAGAGAGTTTTGGTATTGTTTACTGAGCACGTTCGGTATTGGAGGGCACTTATGGAATTGACTGGCACGTTGACAGTCTCATATTTTTCGAGCTAAGTCTTTTTCATTGTAGAGTTTTGTATTTTATTTTATTTTCTTTTGTTTTTATTTCGTAGGTAGTTCCTAGTTTTGTTCGTTTGAGTCTTGTTCTACTCTTGCAGTAGGGACAATGCAAATCTCGAGTGTAGGGATGGGACATTAGAGTCGTAGTGTAAGAACCTTTTTAGTTAAAAAAAAGAAAAAAATTGAAAATGTCTTTTGAATTTGAGTTTGCAAATAAAGACGGAAAATGATAGGAAAGATGGGTTTTTATTCGGGTTATAATAATAATAAGAGAGAAAAAAATAGTCGTGCTTATGTCTAGTTTGGGATATGTGAATAGGCCCGGTCTGGTTCTAGGTTCCTTTGATCTAATATACCTTAATTGTCGGTTTGCTAGTGGGTGCTCACCTAGGAAAAATGGGAAATTGAAACCGCCGATAATAGTATAAGAAATGCCGTTATAAGTCAAAATCGTTAGAATTTTTTAATCATGAAAAAAAAAATAGAAAAGAAAAAAATTGAGCTAGAAACTGAATGAAAGTAGCACAGGCCTATGTAGTCTTGGTTGGGGATAGCGACTCTACAACCGGAATGCCTCTAGGATGTGTGAAATCGAAACTGCAAAGAAAAAATTAACGACGCCTATGTAATCCGAGTTGGGGATAGCGACTTTACAGCCGGAATACCTCTGGGTTAGGTAAAGCAACGTCTAGGCTCAAAAAAAAAGAAAGAAGAAAAAAAAAGAAGGAAAATGAAAAAATATATTTGATTGAAAATTCTCTTGATTTTGATATAAAACGGTTAGGAACTGGTCCATTGATCGTTCCTTTTGTTCCATAAGCTTGAGGCGGGATTAGATGGACTGTGGCTTCTAGTGTGAGACCCTAGGTAGATTGAATGCATTTGAACTAAACTTGCATGATAAGGGTTTGGAACCGGGTTCGGGTTTAAATAGACAAATATATTTGCAATCGTGGCTAACATAAGTTTCGACTTTAATAAATATAAATAGTTTTTAACCCGATTATTTGCTTATCTCTGATTCCGTTTGCATATATCTTTTTCGAGGACGAAAAAATGCTAAGTGTGGGGATGTTTGATGTACTGCAAAGTACATATGTTTATAATGTATATTTTGGTCAGTTTTTAGGTATTTTGAGTCTAGTTTAGGTTAGAATTTCGATACTGCTGACGTTAAGCTATGATTTCAGGTCCTGTTGCTTAAAGTGATGAAAAACGAGTCAAAACGAGCAGTTTAGAGGAAAAACATGATTCGAATGCGAGTCGAATAGCTGAATGAACAAGAAAAAAATAAAGCTGTAGATATGGGGGGCCGCCATACGCGACGCCTGAGGTCTATCCCGTCACGTAGCACCTAGGGGTCAAATAGGCAGAAAAGTTGGTTTTTGGTTAGGTTTTGATCAGATGTTCGGGTACATATACGAAACGAAGCTGCCGTCAAAAGGGTTACGAATTTGTGAAGTCCAAAAGCTTAGTTTGGAGATTGAAGTGCTACGTTTTAAGAGCTTGGATCACGGGAATCATTGTTTCGAGTTCGGTTTGAAGATTGAATTCTTGCACTGGTCTTTAGTTCCTTGTTTGTTTGATTTCTCTCTTTCAAAACTTGTAACCATGAATTCTTGTTTGAATAACTTTGTTTTATTTTCATTGATTAACATGCTTGGCTAAACACTTAAACTGCCTAGACTACGATGAATGGATTTGAATAAAGTTTGAACCTTTTTAGTTAATTGCATGTGTTTATGGATTAATTGTGTTTTGTAAGAGGTTTGGTTTATTTATTTGGTGTATATGCGTACTTTGATTTGGTTAATTATTATCGATTGCTTCGTGTGAATCTAGGTGGTTGTCTGCTACAGAATAGGTTCATGCTAGATCTTTGACCTTGTGTCTTTGATCTTTAGGGTGAATTGGCCAATAAACCTTAGAAGTGATTGTTGATAATTTGCTAGATTTCAGTATTCTACTAGTCCTAATAGCTGGAAGGTGCAGGACTATTGGTAGGTCTTACCTGGCGAATTGCTTTAGACAGTCTTTGGAAAAAGTCGTGCCTTAGTTGCCCCGTCGGTCTATTAGTGTAACACCCTTGTTATTATTTCACAGTTTTTCGTATAAATACGATATTAAACATGTAATTACGATTAAGTATCCTTAGAAAATACGAGTAATTTAAAACTTTTACAACTTAAAAGTTTTCAACATAATATAAATAAGTTCGCCATTTAAAAGTTATGACGTAACGCCGTGCGGAAGCTTTTATCTCATGTGTTCGGTTCTTCGTAGCTGCTTGATCGTCATCCGGAGCATGCCCAACATCACCTACGATCAAAACCACAACCCTTGTTAGTTTTGACAATGTTAAAATGGATATAAGTGAGTTCCATGGGTCAAACAACAACAAAATAATCTTTCTTCGGAACAGGGGGCGTCGCGTGACGCCAAGGGCCGTCGCGTGACGCCTAGCCCCTGTTTTCACAGATTGTTGCTTATCAGTTGCTGTACATTCCCAGCATAACCCAACTTCACGGAAACGAGCATAACTCTCTCGTTTTTAATCCGTTTTACCCGATTCTTTTTTCTACGCGACCGTAATTTAATTCTCCATCTTATGGAGTTAAAACCCAACATCCGGATTAACAAAATTTCTGACTTTTAAGTCTCCGGCTTATTACCCTTTTTCCCAATTTTGACCCATTCGTGTATTTATCAAACAAACATGTTTGTTTGACTCTAATTTCTCATAAATTCTAAAAAGTCATTATTGTTTATCATAAGAGATTCAAAATCTCGGGTTTACATACGTTCTTAAACCTGTTTTTACTTAATTGCTTATTTTGACCCGTTAAGGGCATTTAAGCATTTATCCGCATGGTTCATGCTTCTTATACTTATTCTAAACATTCATTTTATCATACGACTCGTTACCAAACAACCTTTAAAGGTTGTTAGCTCAATTTAGCTTACAAGGGCGTTTCGGTCAATTTTAGTCCTTCTCTTACGACGAAGGACTTTTAGATACCTGTTTGACCCAAAATCCTATCTTTTTAACTATAAAACTTGTTTAGAAATCATTATGTTTCTAAAGCACTATGATTATAACTTAAATTATTCGGTTCACCTTTAAAATAACCGAACATCAAATTTTGACCTTGTTTAACTCTTGGAGAACCCCAAGTTCTAAATGGTGAGTGGAACCATTTTACATACCTGACTCGGATCAATGCATTAACCTGTTTTAATACCTTGATTTTGAATTCGCTAATTAATATTGAAGCAAATATCCATTCTATGTAGGCTCCTGAAATCATATACTCAACGGTAATCATTAGTCAATATTGTCAAAGGGTGATATCTTCACCTTTTAACCCGTTTGGTCTAAATATTCGTTTATCTTTGCAAGACGATATTTATTACCGTCTCATCAATTTGACTCACTACGGTTTACACCGTATGGTCGTTTACCTATAACCCATTTCTCAACTCCTTTGACCCATTATGGCTTATGCCATATGTGTCTTTCAAAAACTAATGTTTATTGTTAACGCAACACCAAATTACTGTTTTGCCTTATTATTCGTTTTGGCTTACCTTATAAGGTAACCATAAAATTCCATCTTTCTAATCGTTATGGTATAAACGATTAACCAATTTAATCCTTTTTAACCATCAATGTGGTTTCTTATCATTTTCACTCATATGGTTCCATACAACTATGTGTCGGAAACATCACTTTTCTAATGTTTGTCTATCTTATCCGAAATCAATACAACAAGATATTTTCTAAGAATTAACAAGAGTGTAAGCTTTACTTACCTTGCATCCGAAACACGCTTTTACTTCACACTTGATTCGTTTGACCCGCTCACTCATCAAGCTTCCACCTAGCTCGTTAGGCGTCAAACTATCATCATAATTCATAAGATGGTTAGATTAGTCATTATCAATTATGACTACTCAATCTAACGGGTCTTATGTCGACTTTATCACTCGATTAAATCATTGGTTAATTTGACTTCCTAAAAGTCAATTGATCTATCGACATATTTAAATGCACACTTCACATGGAATTTCAACATTTTAGCTTCGTTTAGGCATTTTAACAAACACCTAGTGGGCATAATTTCACATGATTATATAGCAAATCCCTAGCTTAACATCTAGCCCGAATTTCACATCAATCAACCCATTTTACACAGTTGTTAGCTTCTAAAATTCTGAAGTCACTTCAAAATTGTCAAATTACACTAGAACAATACCCAAATTTCCTAGTGTTTATCAAATTATACATAACCCATTAATCACCTACAATGGTGTTCATAGATTTCACTAGAATTTCACATGATTTCAACTTGTATTTGTCTAGGGTTTGTCCCTAGACACTATATTGTTCCTAAATCATCATAAAACAAACATGCAACCATGAATTTCAGATTTTCCCAATTTCATGAGAATTTCGAGTTGAGAGTTTTCATCAAATTTTACATACCTTGTAATCCTCTTGTGATGAGGATCAATAATCTATGCTCGATTTTTGTTTTTGATCAGATTTGGACCTTCAATTTGGGATATTTGTGAGAGCTAGGTTTTGAAGGAACTTGGGGTCGCACCCCCTGTTCTCTGGTCGATCTCCTGGAGACTCCAATTGGAGTGTTTATGTTTTAATAAAACATATTTATTAAAACTAGTTTCAAGTTAAACACTTTTGGTCCCTCTAGTTTCTTTTGATCAAATAAAGCTATGCCTCACCATTAGTTACTTAATCACAAGCTACTAACTAGGTTAATTACTCCTAGTTACTTTAACGGGTTCAGGAAATTATAACCCGTTATGTTTTAAGTCCCGTTAATTTGGCCTTTTTTTATATATACTTTGTTTTCTCAAAGTATTTATTCCCTTTTTAATTAATATTAGGTTCATTATTTGAGTCCTAATATTTACCAGGTTATTTTTTTTTACCACCAACGGTATTTTACCCGTCTTTACTATTAACGTGGTTTGATTACCAAACCCGTTTTTGGGATGTTACAAGTCTACCCCCTTAAAGAGGTTTCGTCCTCGAAACCTTGCTTACATAGCTCATCGAGTTCTAAACTCAATGCGTTTGACCTGAGTAATCTCTTAAGCATTACTCATACTTTAACCAATTGTTAGTATTACCAGAAAAATTATGGTAATATCTTTTTGGTTACAGAACATCTACGTACCTCATACGACATAACGTAAGTTGAAATAACGTAATTCCGTTATTTCTACTAGTTTAGTTAACTTAGCGATTTCCATTGCTTTTATATATTATCGAACTCTTGGTGAATCCGTTACCTTGACCCGTTTAAAGGTCTTTAGTGAAATTTTTCACTTTTAGCAACTATTTCTTTTGTTTTCAAATTCATTTATTCGGTTCAGTTACTCCGAATCCTCCGCTTACGAGCAAACCAAATTTCTCGATTTGAATTGCTGACCTTCACCGGTCTCACTAACTAGACTTATTAGTCCAGTTACTTTTTACCGCTCGCTTGGTTATAGTGCGATTCTACTTCACATTACATTTCTTAACCGTGATCGTGTCGCATCATGTTTAATTTATATATCTACCCTTCATTTTCGAAAAGATCACTTTTTGAATATATCGTCTTGCGCCTATCAGCGTCAAGACTTGAATCTTTCTTGCTTACTATTCAATCTCCTATCAGAATTTATATTTGTAAAAATGTTATTTGTTACTAAAACTGAATTTTTGTCTAACGTTTTTCTCTTTAACTATGTCAATTACTCATATCAAGGAAATTGACAACCCATAATTTATTGTTTTCCGTTCTCGTTTTACGCGGGGAATCGTAACAAGTTCCCTCACCTTACACTATTGACCCGTAGGTTCCTTCACTTAACCTCGTAGGCTATTTCCTTAAGCTTTTATCTCTTTAAGACGAGGCCCTTATGATCCCTTTGCTTCAATTCATGACCCGTGGGTCATTTTGGTCCCGTAGACCTTTACACTAATTAGTATCTCGTAGGTTATGATGATCCCGTAGATCATCTTTTATTCTAGTCTTTATTCAATTGTCTATTTATACATATATAGCTTTAAAGCATCCTTTGTTATGTTTGGAATCATTTAATTTTGCTTTTGAACTTTAGTTGACCTTGACCGTAGTCTAAGATTTCATTTGTTTACTTTAGGACTATCTTTCCTACCTTACGACTTCTAATGTCATTTACACATCGTTTTGTCCTACGCTTACCGTTACCCGGTTCATACTTATACTCCTTTACAATGCATTACCCGGGTCCTTCTATCTTATTGTTTTTAGCTTTCCGGTTTCACCGGTTTGCGTTTTCCTATTATATTAAGCGTTATTCCTTAATTGACTCGTTTGACTCATTTTGGGTGAATTTTCATCACTTATGAATGTCAAACTTCATTCTTTATTTGACCCGTCCAACTTTGAAATGGTTGAACGTAATTACCAAAATTTATGTTTGCGAGAATTCTTGTCATCTTTTAGTCATAACTCATATTCCGAGTCTTTTGACTTTCTATTTCGCGTTCCTGTTTCTCAGTCTACGCATGCGTTTAAATCCTTACCCACCAACCGGGTGTTTTACCGAAGTCGTTATTATTGCAACCCTTACGGTATGCATTATGACTTCGTTTCGCTTTTATATTCCTACTTTGTTCTCAAATTTGGTGTTTTACAAAATCGGCCCGTTAAGAGTCATATTTGCATTCTCCGGGTTCGAGTGTAAGCACACCCCTCCCAATTGCATACCTTAATTGTTTTACATTAATCTTTGTCCCTTCACTCGGGTTCATCATCCTAATGTAATACGCTTCCGTCACCCGGCTGTGCGTTTACATTATTATCAAATATTTTGCTCATTTGATTCATTTGGGTACTTTTTAAGTTAGTCCCATTCACCCCACCCTTACTACATCGGACATAAATGTGTCCATCATAAGAAGTTCATGGTACCACGTGTTCATTACTTACTTGGCCAGAGTAAGCGATCAACACCTGGTATACATGACCTTTTTATAATTTTCACATTACATCCCATGTAAGTAATGCCTCTATTTGTTTTTCTTGGAAACAATATCCCGGATAGGTTTTCTATTCAGGTTTTTCCAAGTTTTCAATCTACATATGCAACTTTCAATCTCTACGTATTTGTTGCATATTACTATTTATGCAATAATTTAAAACGTGCACCTGTTAATGCTTGCTCTAACAGGCTCCCCTTGCCATTAACCTATTCGCAATCGTTGCGCGATTTAGGTCCTTGGTGAGCGTGCTCTATTTGTCATACTTTGGACCATTCCTCTGTCAAATCCATGATTTGTTAAACTCTCGCTATCTTCATATGCGAGTGTCCTTCAATCAAAACATATACAACAGTTAGTAATTTCAACATTAAAGGATGCCCGTATTATAATACAAGGCTTTTCTACTATACGCATCAATGCGTGTAATTTCGTCAACTATATCAATCATTTTAAATTAGAGTAACGTGTATTACACGATAACCCTATGTGTTGTTCGCAACACTTTAATCATACGAGACTATTAACATACTTGTACTTACCGGATTTGCGATCAAGCCTTGAACCGAACACATTTGTCAACAACCTTGAGCTCTGATTACCAACTTGTAACACCCTTGTTATTATTTCATAGTTTTTCGTATAAATACAATATTAAACATGTAATTACAATTAAGTATCCTTAGAAAATACGAGTAATTTAAAACTTTTACAACTTAAATGTTTTCAACATAATATAAATAAGTTCGCCATTTAAAAGTTATGACGTAACGCCGTGCGGAAGCTTTAATCTCGTGTGTTCGGTTCTTCGTAGCTGCTTGATCGTCATCCGGAGCATGCCCAACATCACATACGATCAAAACCACAACCCTTGTTAGTTTTGACAATGTTAAAATGGATATAAGTGAGTTCCATGGGTCAAACAACAACAAAATAATCTTTCTTCGGAACAGGGGGGCGTCGCGTGACGCCTAGCCCCTGTTTTCACAGATTGTTGCTTATCAGTTGCTGTACATTCCCAGCATAACCCAACTTCACGGAAACGAGCATAACTCTCTCGTTTTTAATCCGTTTTACCCGATTCTTTTTCCTACGCGACCGTAATTTAATTCTCCATCTTATGGAGTTAAAACCCAACATCCGGATTAACAAAATTTCTGACTTTTAAGTCTCCGGCTTATTACCCTTTTTCCCAATTTTGACCCATTCGTGTATTTATCAAACAAACATGTTTGTTTGACTCTAATTTCTCATAAATTCTAAAAAGTCATTGTTGTTTATCATAAGAGATTCAAAATCTCGGGTTTACATACGTTCTTAAACCTGTTTTTACTTAATTGCTTATTTTGACCCGTTAAGGGCATTTAAGCATTTATCCACATGGTTCATGCTTCTTATACTTATTCTAAACATTCATTTTATCATACGACTCGTTACCAAACAACCTTTAAAGGTTGTTAGCTCAATTTAGCTTACAAGGGCGTTTCGGTCAATTTTAGTCCTTCTCTTACGACGAAGGACTTTTAGATACCTGTTTGACCCAAAATCCTATCTTTTTAACTATAAAACTTGTTTAGAAATCATTATGTTTCTAAAGCACTATGATTATAACTTAAATTATTCGGTTCACCTTTAAGATAACCGAACATCAAATTTTGACCTTGTTTAACTCTTGGAGAACCCCAAGTTCTAAATGGTGAGTGGAACCATTTTACATACCTGACTCGGATCAATGCATTAACCTGTTTTAATACCTTGATTTTGAATTCGCTAATTAATATTGAAGCAAATATCCATTCTATGTAGGCTCCTGAAATCATATACTCAACGGTAATCATTAGTCAATATTGTCAAAGGGTGATATCTTCACCTTTTAACCCGTTTGGTCTAAATATTCGTTTATCTTTGCAAGACGATATTTATTACCGTCTCATCAATTTGACTCACTACGGTTTACACCGTATGGTCGTTTACCTATAACCCATTTCTCAACTCCTTTGACCCATTATGGCTTATGCCATATGTGTCTTTCAAAAACTAATGTTTATTGTTAACGCAACACCAAATTACTGTTTTGCCCTATTATTCGTTTTGGCTTACCTTATAAGGTAACCATAAAATTTCATCTTTCTAATCGTTATGGTATAAACGATTAACCAATTTAATCCTTTTTAACCATCAATGTGGTTTCTTATCATTTTCACTCATATGGTTCCATATAACTATATGTCGGAAACATCACTTTTCTAATGTTTGTCTATCTTATCCGAAATCAATACAACAAGATATTTTCTAAGAATTAACAAGAGTGTAAGCTTTACTTACCTTGCATCCGAAACACGCTTTTACTTCACACTTGATTCGTTTGACCCGCTCACTCATCAAGCTTCCACCTAGCTCGTTAGGCGTCAAACTATCATCATAATTCATAGGATGGTTAGATTAGTCATTATCAATTATGACTACTCAATCTAACGGGTCTTATGTCGACTTTATCACTCGATAAAACCATTGGTTAATTTGACTTCCTAAAAGTCAATTGATCTATCGACATATTTAAATGCACACTTCACATGGAATTTCAACATTTTAGCTTCGTTTAGGCATTTTAACAAACACCTAGTGGGCATAATTTCACATGATTATATAGCAAATCCCTAGCTTAACATCTAGCCCGAATTTCACATCAATCAACCCATTTTACACAGTTGTTAGCTTCTAAAATTCTGAAGTCACTTCAAAATTGTCAAATTACACTAGAACAATACCCAAATTTCCTAGTGTTTATCAAATTATACATAACCCATTAATCACCTACAATGGTGTTCATAGATTTCACTAGAATTTCACATGATTTCAACTTGTATTTGTCTAGGGTTTGTCCCTAGACACTATATTGTTCCTAAATCATCATAAAACAAACATGCAACCATGAATTTCAGATTTTCCCAATTTCATGAGAATTTCGAGTTGAGAGTTTTCATCAAATTTTACATACCTTGTAATCCTCTTGTGATGAGGATCAATAATCTATGCTCGATTTTTGTTTTTGATCAGATTTGGACCTTCAATTTGGGATATTTGTGAGAGCTAGGTTTTGAAGGAACTTGGGGTCGCACCCCCTGTTCTCTGGTCGATCTCCTAGAGACTCCAATTGGAGTGTTTATGTTTTAATAAAACATATTTATTAAAACTAGTTTCAAGTTAAACACTTTTGGTCCCTCTAGTTTCTTTTGATCAAATAAAGCTATGCCTCACCATTAGTTACTTAATCACAAGCTACTAACTAGGTTAATTACTCCTAGTTACTTTAACGGGTTCGGGAAATTATAACCCGTTATGTTTTAAGTCCCGTTAATTTGGCCTTTTTTTATATATACTTTGTTTTCTCAAAGTATTTATTCCCTTTTTAATTAATATTAGGTTCATTATTTGAGTCCTAATATTTACCGGGTTATTTTTTTTTTACCACCAACGGTATTTTACCCGTCTTTACTATTAACGTGGTTTGATTACCAAACCCATTTTTGGGATGTTACAATTAGTCTATCAAGTCAAGTGAAGAAACTCAAATTACCCTAGATCTATAATTGGAAAAGAGTAGGTCAATATTAGGGTACTTATACAATAATTAGATAACCGGAAGGAAGTCTAATAACCGGTAGGATTAACGGCCTAGGTAGTGTCATAAATTTCACCTCGAGAAGGGTTGAGGGGCTTAGTTGGTATCTTAATAGGTTTAGTATCGCAAGATCACGGTTCCATAAAACATGCGGTTAACTTAATTGGTAAATTCTTAAAATCAATCCAGGATTCTAGTATAGGTAGTCTTCACCATCATCTAAGAACAGTCTTCATATTAATTCGTATTCGCATAGTTCTAGTTAATAATTAGTTTGATAGATTTCCTTAGAATTTCAGTAACCCCCCCCCCAAACAATGAAACAGTTTGAGTCGTGTCTGTTAGAGTCTGTTAGAGTTTAGTTAGCGTAATTAGTAGAGTCTCGTGGTTCGATATCCGGACTTCCTTAGGTCGTACTACAGTGATCGGTACACTTGCCGATTGTGTGGTTTAGATTGAGTCTAGATTTAAAGATTTTTAGTGTCTAGCTTAGAGAGTCTAAAGTAGTTAAATTTAGTAGTCTATTTAGCACACATCACCTCTCGATTTAAAAACTGAACTAGCGTGTAATGTGCTAGTATGTGTAACACTCAATACCAAACATGAAATCTTGTAATCATAGGATTGTATAACAATCATGCATCCACTGTATCATATAACATGACACGCATCAAAAGGACTTTCGGTTTTGGGCTTAGGGTAAAGGTAGGAACTTTTTTTTGCTTATATTTATATGTTTTCGTGGCGAACAAACAAACGACCAAACCGTGACAACTTTATTTGCAACACATAACGACTAACACTTTGGGTTGGTTTCTACCCAAGACATGGACAATATTCACAACACTTCCTTTTTTTTTCTTTTTTCTTTTTCCCTTTTCTATATTTTTTCTTTTGTTTTCTTTTTTTTCAATTATTTATAATTGTCGTTCACGGTCGGTATCAAACAATTCACATTAGGTGGACAAACGAAAGGTAAATAGGCTCAACAGGGCTACTAAGGTTGATAACTAGGTAAACACAAAACAAACAAACAGGTGTATGGGATATCCTAATGCCTTTATCATTTAGTGCACATATCAAACCACAGTCTCAGCATGTATCAAATCATACAAGTTCTAACACAGAATAACACGCGGCCTGCTCTCAACAAATGAAGTCAATATGTAAAGCATTCTATCATTCTACAGGCTCAAAATTCTCACCAAAGATAGGGTAAAAGGTTACTGACATGTAGCATATGCAATCTAAAGCATGTTACCCCTAAATAGACATCTCTTTTCAATTCGTTTTTCCTAAAAACACCTTTCGGACCTACTTTCATGAAACTTAAAGGAACGACCATGACAAGGGACTACATTAGTTTACTACCAGCAAGGAACCTATTAGTGATTGAAACGTTCGGTTTTCGTATCCATTTAGTTCACTTAAGGCGATGAAATTCTTTAAAATTTTCAATTTTTTCTCTTTTCATCGTTTTCAATCACTTTTCAACCTCTTTCAAACCTCTGTTCACCAACCCCTTCCCGGGTTTCCATAAACTTCAATTCATTTTTATCAATTATTTGGTTTTATAATCATCAACATTTGGGATTGAGTTCTCATTCGTCATTGATTTCTTCACCTTTAACCATTGGAATTGATTGTGTTCTTAAAACCTAGAACAGGTAACTAAGTTAGGTGGATATTTAATTGTGGCGTTATTCGGTTTAGGTGGATCATTAACTATCACATTCAAATTGCTTATATTTTCATTATCTATCAAATCAAGTAGTTCAACGAATTACGTTTATATGATTTCCAATTGGTAACAAGCTAGGTTATTCGATCCACTTCACAATTAACCTAAAACCCGAGGATTGGTCATTCTTCTCAAGATTACTTTTCAAATCAATCAACATCAGATTTAAGTATTAGAATAAATAATCGAACGAAACATGTGATACTGACCACATGCTCCTTGTGGATACGATACCTGACTTACCATAGCTACCTGGGTTAATTAGGTTTTGCATCACCCCACCAACTGGTTATCAGAGGGGAACCATTCCTACCTATGTGGCGTCTACATGGCTTCATTTTTTTCACTTTAGTAAACCATTACCTATGGCATCATATGCTTATATCAATTCTAATCAAACTTGGAAGTTTATTAGTTGCACATTCCATTTTCGGTTAGAATGGTAACAAGGGAGGGGATTTGGCGAAGGACCATTGTTTCGATGGCTTCGACATCGTTAGACAACCTGGTGAGAATCCCGACGACACTTCATCACTCCTATCTACGGCATTTATATGAGTAAGAACCAAGTACGGTTTCTGTCCAAAAGGGGTCATCCACCAGTAACCATCAACAACCTTTTTCCATATATCTACATTAGTTTGAGCTCTACACACACATTCTACATCATAAGTGAGGCAGTATTGGAGGTGGTGTTGCGGTGGTGAGGTTCAGATGGTGGGGGTGGTGTGGTAGGAGAGGTTGACGACATGGAGGGGGGGGGGGTGCGATGGGAGAGGTTGATGATGGGGGTATTTAGTTTCTAGTTGTGTGGCGGTGGCAGGTGGTGGTGGTGTGGGTTGATGGTGGTGGGCTAGGAGAGGGGGGGGGGGGGGTAGGTTAGAAAGAGAAAGAAGATAACAAAATATATATTAAGTTTTAAATTTTATTTTTGCTTTATTTATTATAATATTTTTAAATATGGGAAAAAGACTAAACAACATTTTTGTGATTAGATTTAACTGAAAATTTGACGTCCGTTAGTGGAAAGAGCGTGAAGTGTAACATATTTTAAACATAAAGCGCGTTTTCTGACATTTTTAAAGGTAAATAAAATCAACTTAAAATTCGATAAAACATAAAGTACGAAAATTATAATTTACTTAAGATTTTTTTAACATGACAATGCTTATGATTCATTTAAATTATATTATATTGGGATATAATAATAATTAATACGTTTTGTGTACTTAACACTTGTATTGATATAACGTTTCATTCAGTGTGTAATGTGTATGATGTGTAGTTTCATATAGCAAACCCATGTTGTTGGATTATGATAACTAGTTCGTAGGAGATTAGCTGATAGAGATTAAGCTTGTAATATTTCTAAGGTTGTTGACAAATTGCTTATATCATACGCTGAGCCCAATGTTACACATGTTTCATAAACAACATGTAATTTTAGTTAACTATGATAATGTTATAATTAAAATATATATTTTGAAGTTTTATTTGTATTTTCATACTCAACAAGTTTATTTATGTTTTAGAGCACCTGTAATGAGTGGGTTTTGAGCGTTTTTAGCTCAAAAAACACCTCATCATCCATTTTTAACATTGTAGAGGTTGTTTTTGACATCTATTTTATAGGATAGTACTTGGCCAAGAACGAGAAATGGATAGCCTGAAACGTCACCAGACCACCACAACTTCCTAATAAGACCCGATTTAGAACTACAATCGACAAAATTTATTACAACTACTTGTTCATAAATTAAAGAGTAAACTAGCAAAATGGTCCCCGAGGTTTGGTCACTTTAGTCCAAAACTCAAACATTTTGAATCTGGGTCCATGTGGTTTTAATTTTGTTGCTATTTTCATCCAAAATCAAAATCTGGTCAATTTTTTTCAGTTAACATCCAACTTTTTCAGTTAAAATTTGGTCAGATTTTTTTAAATTGTTATAATAAAACGTTAAAAAACCATTTTGCCCTTCATTAAAAGGGAGGAAAAAGACAAAAAGTTGGATGTTAACTGAAAAATCTAACCAAATTTTGATTTTGGATGAAAATGCAACAAAATTGAAACCATAGGGACCCAGATTCAAAAGGTTTAATTTTGAACTAAAGTGGTAAAAGTAACTAAACTTCAGAGACATACGTAACTCACGTTTGAAGAAAGTCATACCCACCAGGACACCAAAATGGTTGTCTTTTCAATTCATACAAAAACATCACCAATAGATATATAACATTATAACCTATGAAAAAAACTAATGATACAAAGTCTTTAAATCATACTTTTACTCAAACTTCAAGTCTTGAAAATAATTATTAAAATTTGGTTTGATAACCTAATGTTTTACTATGAGAAGGTCATATATTGTTGGTAAGATTAGGTTGTTATCTAAACACAAAATTCCATCCTAACTTCAACCACACCACACCTGATTTAAAATCATATGTCACCATAAAACTTTCAATTTATTCCCCATTCAATCTTCCACCATTTTGCAACTTCTTCTGTATGATGTTATAAATACCCGTTGAATACATCAGTATAGCGTGTGTGCGCTCTCAAACCAAGCGCGTTACATCTCAACTTCATAACTTTACTCCGTCGAGCTCAAGTTTGACTCAAGAACACGCGTGTACAAAATGACAGGATCAAAAGACGATAAATTCGCCCCACATCCGGTGAAAGATCAGTTTCCCGGAGTCGAGTTTTGTGTCAATAGTAACCCTCCTTGGGGTATGTTTTTCTCGTTCATATGTCAAAAAAGTTGTTTATTTTTTATTTTTTTAATGTAGTAAGTGTATAACATATGGTTTGTATTTGAACTTTAATATATGTAGCCGAAGCCGTTATTCTTGCTTTTCAACATTATTTAGTGATGCTTGGGACCATTGTTATTATATCTTCCATCATAGTTCCTCCAATGGGTGGCAGCAATGTAAGCAACTAAATTCAGTTATTTTGAAATTATTATTATTATTAGAGTAAACTGCCATTTTGGTCCCTGTGGTTTGGCCAGTTTTGCCACTTTAGTCAAAATCTCAAACTTATTACATCTGGGTCCCTGTGGTTTGCATTTTGTTGCCATTTTAGTCCAAAATCCAAAAACCCTATTTTTTTTACTGTTGCAACCTTCTATTTTGTTCTGTAGTGCAGGGGCATTTTGGTCATTTAATTTTCATTAAAGCAATTCTTTTATTAAAAACCCCCAAATATAAAAACCCCTGATCATCATCATCTTCAACCTCTGCACAACCCAAACACCACCACCTCCTCCACCATCACAACCCACCACAACCTGGATTTAAAAAAAAAAATCATATCTTCAAGAGAAAATAAATTAAATGCAAGGAGACAGGCTCAGATCTGTAATTGGGGGATGGGGACAAAGAAGAAACGAGTTACGTCATGGCTGCAGAATACACAGTTGCTTGGTGAGAGAATGTCAAATTCTTCTTCACTATGCCATCTGGATTTTGCCCCGCCAAGATGCGGGTCGGATCTTCAATGTCCCTTTAATTTTGCTCAGGATACTCTGATCATCATAGCCTTGAAACAAACTTAATAAATAATAATGCCACTGCCAGAACAACAACAGCAATAACCACTGCCAGAACAACAACAACAACAATAACCACCACCATCACCACCACCGCCATAGAAGCGATGACTCTGATCACCGAGATCACAGAGATTCACAGAGATGCAGCACAGATTCAAGTAACAAAGTTGGGAGATGCGGATGCAGCAAAAACAAAAACAAAAACCACCTGCAACTCAATCCGGGAGTGGAGATGCGGGAGTGGAGCAAAAACAAAAACAAAAACAAGCACCACCACCTGCCACCACCACCACCCCCCTCTCGCCGCCAAGCACCACCACCCTCTCGCACCCCCTGCAACCACCGCACCTCTCTCTCTCTCTTACATCACAACACCGTCTCCTTCAAACAACATTCCACTAGAAAGAGAGAGAGAGAGAGAAACAGGAGAGAGAGAGAGAGAGAGCCGAACGAGAGAGAAACATGAGAGAGAGAGGAACGCAGAGATGACGATGACGATGGTGGATCTGAGTTTCGGTAGGGACGACGCCGGAGATGACGATGACGATGGTGGATCTGGATCTGATCGATTTAGAGAGAGAAGAGAGAGAATCAGTTATTTGGGGATGATGATGATGATGATTATGATTTATTTATTTGGGGATGATGTTAATAAAGAAAATGTAAAATGAAAAGCAAAATGACTAAAATACCCCTGAACTAAAAGACAAAATAGGTGGTTGCAACAGTAAAAAAAATGGGGTTTTTGAATTTTGGACCAAAATGGCAACAAAATGCAAACCACAGGGACCCAGATGTAATAAGTTTGAGATTTGGACTAAAGTGGCAAAACTGGCCAAACCACAGGGACCAAAATGGCAGTTTACTCTTATTATTATTATTTTCAATGTTTTAAAATCCGGTTTTTTAATCATACCGGATTAGGCACAACCGGGTTAACTAGTTAATTGTATAATTTCATAAACTACAACATTAACTCAAAAAATAATCCAAAATTGGATTAAAATGGAAATCTGGAACGAACGATGGGGTGATGGAAGTCTGGAACGAACGATGGGGTGATGGAAGTCTGGAACAAGTCATGAATGATGGAGTGATGAAGCAAGTTTTGAATTTTGATCGATGGAGATAAAATATTAAAAGTTGTTAGGTTAAAAGCTAAGAGTAAAAATGGAGATGGGACGATAAAAAGCAAAATCCTAACTAAAAAACAGACCTGAGACGGTACCGGTATAACGGTTCAAACCGGTATACCGGATTTTACCGGCGGTACAAAGTCTATGCCGTTTCTCCTACTTACCGGGGTGTTTCGGACCGGATTTACATCCAAAAACGGTAATACCGGTATAACCGGCCGGTATTTACCGGTTTTTAAAACATTGATTATTTTCATACAATTTATTCAATGTGCAGGTTGAGAAAGCTCGTTTGATACAAACAATGTTGTTTGTTTCCGGATGTAACACATTGTTACAAACATTGTTTGGGACTCGGCTGCCCGTGGTGATCGGAGGATCGTTTAGATTCGTCGTTCCTATGCTCTTCGTCGCTTTACAAAATCGTTATAGTATTTACCTTAATCCCGCCGACGTATGATCCTAACTGATTACTTTGTTCTTGAGTTTGTTGGATTTTATATGAACAATCATGGTACAACAAAGATTTGGCTTTGCAGAGGTTTCGTCATACAATGAGAGGAATGCAAGGAGCACTTATGATTTCTTCACTTCTTCCAATCTTGTTGGGGTTTCTTGGTATCTGGAGAATTGTTATCAGGTTCTTTTTTTAGAATCTTTAAAACATCATAAATATACGAGATTGGTTTCGAGTATAAACTGTAAACCAAACTGTTTGATACTGTTTGCTTGGTGCAGGTATCTAAGCCCTCTATCTGCGGTTCCTCTAGTAACGCTCGTTGGAGTTGGTCTCTACGCTCAAGGATTTCCTCTGGTAATCAAAATACTTCCTTTACTCTATTTTAAACGCTAAATGCTAAACCCTGCATGCATTTTGTAGTTGGCCCAATGCATTGAGATAGGGCTTCCTGAGTTGATTCTACTAGTTTTATTTTCCCAGGTGAGTCTAATACCGCCATTTCGTTATCTTAATTCATGAATGAACTTTGCTTGATTATAGCATTAATGGATTTTGCAGTATGTTCCTTACTGGTTTAAATCAAAGTGGCTTGACCGGTTTGCGGTCTTAATCTCTGTATCAACTGTATGGGCATATGCATCCCTTCTAACAGCAGCCGGTGCATATAAAAATAGACCACTCAACACTCAGTTCAGCTGTCGTGTGGACCGCTCTGGTCTTGTAAGCGGTGCTTCATGGTGAGCCACTAAGCCATTGGTACCATAGTTGACTTTCCTCAAGGACTTTTGTTGACTTTTTGATGAGTAACATGGTTCTACAGGCTCAAGTTTCCTTACCCTTTCCAATGGGGTCAACCCACTGTTCATGCTGGGGAAGCCTTTGTAATGCTAGCAGCTGCTTTCGTGTCTCTTATCGAGGTTTGTATATATTTAACTACTAATTAGTGAACCGTGTTCATTAATCCCATTTCATAAATCTTAATCTATAATCATGTTTACATTCATTTAAATACATGACAAGGTATTGATGTACTGTATGTGGTAGAGTGGCCTTACTGTCACGATCCACTGAGATTCAGCTATGTGTCCCTCAGTTTCGTTTAAAAAAATAATCTTGTTTACAGTCGACAGGCACGTTCATTGCAGCCGCGAGATATGGGAGTGCTACACATGTACCATCTTCTGTTTTAAGTCGCGGAGCTGCTTGGCTGGTGAGAAGTGATACTATTATCACTCATTTGATGTCATATGTAAAGATGCTCGATTACAAACGCATTTAATCACTTTGGACGAAATCTTACAGGGACTTGGTATCTTGATGGATGGATTATGGGGCACAGGAATCGGCTCATCTGCATCAGTGTATAAAATCAACTCAAAACGCACACATATGTCTAATAATAATCTCGGTTTCTTTCACTTTTGTTCATTACCGGTGTCTTTTTTGTGGTGTTTTTGATAGTGAAAATGTCGGTCTTTTAGCTGTCACTAAAGTGGGAAGCAGAAGAGTGATTCAGATGTCTGCAGGATTCATGTTCTTATTTTCCATCTTAGGTGTGTTCTGCTCCTGTTATATAAATAGCAAATCATTTGTATTTTTTTTCTCAAATTTTTTAGTGGTTATTTAACCAGGAAAATTTGGAGCGATCGTTGCTTCTATACCTTTACCGATCATTGGAGCTCTATATTGTGTCTTGTTTGCCTACATGTGTAAGTATAAATCTTAACCTTTAATAATCGCTTACATGCCCAAATAATTTCCTAACTTTTTTTTTTATTGATTATTTGTTTTGAGCAGCTTCTGCTGGTCTAGGATTACTTCAATACTGCAACCTTAACAGTTACCGAACAAAGTTCATACTTGGTTTCTCACTCTTCATGGGTCTTTCCGTCCCACAATACTTCAACGACTATGTGGTAACAACTGGAAATGGCCCTGTTCGCAGTAGATCCACTTGGGTACGTACAAATATTTTCCGCAACCATTTTTCATAATTATTTTTTTTTTTCGCTTTTTTAAATATTTATGTTATTCTGTTTTTCTACAGTTCAACGAACTAATGCTGGTGATATTTACATCTCCGCCAACAGTAGCAGCCATCGTTGGTATGTTTCTTGACCGGACACTCGGATACAACCACAAAGATGTCAGAACAGATGGTGGGAGACATTGGTGGGGAAAGTTTAAGTACTTTGAAAGGGATGTTAGAAGTGCAGAATTTTATTCACTTCCATATGGTCTTTCCAAGTACTTCCCTTCTGTTTAATGGTATTTTATTTGTTCATTTAGCAGATATGCAGGCTTGTGCTCTTGTGAATATGTTGTATTATCTATATATCAAGAATGTATCCTTTCGTGTTATTATATATAACAGAGCACAAGACGGTCCTTGCTTGATCGTGTAAGTACGTTTAAAACGGGTTATAAATTTATTATTTGATTAAAACAAGATTTTTTAGTTTTCTGGGTAAGAATGTATTCTTCACAAGTTATGTGACGCGGAATGTCATGTCTGTTGATACATATACGACATGCATGAGTCATATAGGCTGATAAGACCACCCGCTATGGGCTAACGCCGGGTCCAGGTGGCATGGCAGTTGGCGTGGTGGGGTGGGGCTCACCGGCGGAGGGGGCGGGTTTGTGGCATGGGAGGGGGGCATCGTGGAGGTGGTAACGGCGTGAGAGAAGGACAAAGTAGTGGGGGGGCATGCCCATCAACCAATGAGATGATCTGTTTACTTTTTCAGATTTTAATATTATTTTAAAGGTGTAGTGTGGAGTGAGAGGGGGGTGAAACCATAGTAGGGTTATTGAAAAAAGTGATGGTGCACACGAACACAATACACATGGGTTGACACGAACATGACCTGTTTAACCCAAAATAAGAATTTTATTCATTTATAGCTTTAAAATCATAGCATATTAACATCTGGTTTTTTAAGGAATTATTGTTACATAAATACTTTTAAGAATTAAATAAATGGATTAAACTGGTCAACCAGCATGCATACATGTCAGGTTGACACGAACACAACCCGTTTCATTAAATGTGCTCACTGATTTGACCTGAAACTGACCTGACCATGTTTAGACTAAACCCAAACCCCTAAATATCGTGTTAAATTCGTCATAAATTCACACCCTCAGTGTCATATCATGTGTTAGGTATATGATATATCGTGTGTAATATTTTATTCTGCTTCCATACTCAACCAGCTTTGTCTTATACCTTCTATGTATTCTAGGTATTTGTCATCATTAAACGAATAAACATATAATCATTCTAGAGAACTTGCTAACAATATTCAATTTGAGTAGTATAAGATCACGTGTCTATGTTAGATTTGATTAGTTATGTCTTGTTTCTTTGAATCAGATTCTATTTTTGTGTTTTGTTTTGAGTTTTATTTATTTAACTTTTGGGTTTTTGTGTTTACATGTGAGTATTTTTCAAATTCAAAGAATCTCAAATTTTGTTTTCAGAACTGCAAGAACATTCATATAATATTCAAGAAAATAAACATAAACTTCTATAAAATAAAACTAAATAACGTATAACCATAATAAACGTGATAAAAATATAAATGATAAACACGTTATATTAATTTTTATTGTATGTTTTGCCATAAAAGTTTACTCAAAATTCCACATTATTAACGTGTAACTCTCATTATTCAACATGAAATACTGAAATATCCTTCAAATGAAGAAAGTTTGGTCCATCGAAGCTTATTAGGCTGGTGGGTATGGGGTCCGTTCCCATACACGTCTAGGAACGGCGCCGGCAGCACTCCATCCCGCCTCCCCCCGTCCCCGTCTTCAGCGTCGAGGTTTGGACGTTGACGACGATGCAGATGAAGACAAAAATTGGTGAGTTGTCCCATGCCTATTGACTGTTAAAAAATAAATAAATAAATAAAATAGTGGGGTAGGATCATCTTCCCATTTTCATTGTTTTTGTGGCATGAACCATCCTCCCAAGGACTATGATGTGGCGCCTAGGTGGCGGATTATCCTCCAAGGGAGGACCATCACCATACCCTCTAGCCTTATGGGTATGTTTGGCAAAGTGGCTGGTGGCTGGAAGCTAGTAGCTGTAGCTGGTGGCTATAGCTTTTTAGATATATTTAGGTGTTAGATAGAGTAGCTAGAGCTTTTTAATAAAATGCATAAAATGACCAAAAAAGACACAAATAAAAAAACATAACTAAAAAGTTTATTCTTTTTAGAGGTTAAAATAGTCATTTTGCCCTAAAAGCTTGTAGCTCCTTCTAAACGCTACTAGTAGGATCATTCAACCAAAAGCTTTAAGCTCCTAACCTAAAAGGCTTCAAGCTCCTTCAATCAAACAAGGTTTTTTAGTAAGTAAGAGCTTTTTCTTAAAAGCTTAAAGATAAAAGCTTCTAAAAGCTTTGTGAGAAAGCAAGTTTAAAACACCATTTTTCGTGATAATCTTGTCTTTTCCTCTCTATAATTCGTTGGTTATTCTCCCTATAACTCTTATGAACGAATTTGCAAACATGAAAAATATTTTGACTTAGTCAGCCTTTCAATTTATCAGTGATTTGGTATGGAAAAATTTCATCTAACTTTAATTTATGTCTATTAACCAACATTAAGTTTAGTCAAGATTAACCTACAAATTGACTTTTGTTGACTTTGTAGTCAAAATTTGATGTAGAAATCTTATTTTCTATTAGGGTAAATTACAATTTTCGTCTTTTATGTTTATCTCGAATTGCAATGGATACCCTTTAACTTACAATCATTTATTTATATAACTCATTACACCCTACGTCCTTTAGCACTAACTAAATTAAAAGTTTCAATTAAGTCATATCACATGATTATCATGTGAGGGCATTTATGTCTTTTTACACCCAAATAAAAACCAATTTTTTTTTTCAACTACAGGTCAACACATCCTGCATTTGCCCTAACCCACTTAAACTTCACATCTGAACCTTCATCAAAAATTGATGTTTAGGGGCTGTTTGGCTAAGCTTTTCAAAATGACTTATTTGCTTATTTGCCTTCTGAAAAGCAAATAAGCAAATAAGTCATTTTGAAAAGCTCCATTTTAAAGCTGTTCAAAACAACTTATTAACTTATTTGCTTTTCAGAAAAGCAAATAAGCAAATAAGTCATTTTGAAAAGCTTAGCCAAACAACCCCTTAGATGATTTAAATTGGTTAGTTTAGAGAATGGAGATGAGTTAAATGCACGGAAACAATGGAATTATTGAGATTTGCAGATGATGACTAAAACCACCATGAGGATAACAAAATGTTTGTTGCAGCCGCTGAAGCAAATGGGTTTTACTTCTCTATTCTTCTTCTTTATCTTTCCGGTGATGTTTACCGGCGAGTATTCCGGCCAAACAATGGTTATAGCCACCGGTGAAACGTCTTCAACCAGGGCCTCCGATCAACCATTTCGCCAAAAACCGCCTCCTACTAGACCAACATCTTAAACCATCTTTATTATTATTGGTCAATAAATTGATAACTGAAATGTGTTGGCCTTTGTTTTTTAGAGGAGCTGGTGGCGGCTGTGTTAAGAAAGCTTTGAAATTGTTGTTCAATTTAGGTTTGGATGATAATAATAAAATAGGTTTGGTGGTTGAGGGTTGTTAAGATCTGCAATCGGTGGTCGTGGGGGTTGGTTGGAGATTTGGTGGTGGGATTTAGCGGTGGTGGTGGTGGTTTGTGTTGGTTGGAGAGGGGAGAGAGAGAATTGGGTGGTGGTGATGGTGATGGTGAATGAAGAAACTAGAAAGGGAATAGATGAAGTAGGTTTTTAAAATTAGGTTTTAATTTTTTATTTAAATAAGTTGGTAAAATGGCTAAATTATCCTTAACTGATCAAACTTAACTGAAAATTTTAACCTAGTTAGGGGCTGTTTGGTAGCCTCTTAATGACCATTCAGATGTTACCTCTTAATGGTTTAAAACTCCTGAATGAATAAGAGGTAACCTTAAGTCTGAATGGTTAAGAGGTACATCTGAATGGTAAATCATCACATGTCACATTCTTCTACCTTCTCATTGGTAAAATTCTTAATGGTTCCATTAAGAGGTAGCCTCTTAGTGACCATTCAGAGGCTACCAAACAACCCCTTAGTGTTAAAGAACGCAGTGTGTAATGAGTTTTACAAATAAAGGATTGTGACTGTAATTATCGAAGTTAAAGGGTATCCATTGCAATTCGAGATAAACATAAAGGACGAAAACTGTAATTTACCCTTTCTATTAAATAATATGATCTCTATCGGATAAAGCATATAAACATTTTAAGGTAGTACTTTAACACAACAAAATAGCCTCACATGTTTTGAAGGCAAATGATCAAAATAGGCTCACATGGCAAGTACGTGATGAGGGTTTAACGATTCTTGATTGACGAAATATAAATCTAGGACGAAACTTTATAAAATACAATGTTGGCAGTTTGACCTTTTTTGGGTTAAGTCGAATCCTTAGTTATATTTATACCACAATAACAAAAATTTGGTATATTCTATCTAATACATGTCTATCTTGTTTATATATGTTAGGGTGTAATACATACATATTTCAACAAACACTTACATTTATTAATACATATAAATACATAGGGATGATTGGATTTTGATGATCCAAATGTGATTTATTGTACGATAATAATTTGTAATGGTAATGTGACCAGTAGACTCGTAACTTTTACTATTATTGCTAAAGACAATCACACTCTAATGGAAAAGTAACTCTAGATGTTCCTTAGACCACACGGAATGCGCTCCGTCCTAGGGTCGGCGAGGGCCAGCGACGGGCCTGAACACCGCCCCCTAGGAACGGCCCAATCGTCACCCAGTGGCGGACCCAGGAATTTTTCCATGGGGGTGCGAAACATTTTTAAAAATTTTAGGCCCCTAGGTATATAAGTAAAAAAATCGGTTCGTATCGGGTCGGGTCATGTAAAACAAACGAACATCAAACTAAATTTATATAATCATCAAAAACATGTCAAACCTTGTTACAAACATAATTAAAACGTCGACGCCCTACGGGTTTTCATTTTTTGAAATCTATCCAAAACATCATCTAAAGCTAATTTCTTAAGCAATTTTTTCTCTATATAACATAAGTTCATCGCTCCATAACATAAGGTATGGTGGCTGATTACGGTGGTCGCCGACTGCTGGACTGTTGTCGCTGGGTGATGTTGTTCGTTGGCAGTGCAGGGACGCAAGAGAGAGAGAGAAAGAGAGAGCGGGATAGAATTTCTTAAGGTTTTGGGCTCTAATTATTTTATTATTGTTTGAAATATTGTTGGGTTTGGTTAATGGGCTAAGACTTAGTGGGCTAGCTAGTTAGGAATTATAAGTGGGTAAAGGTATGGGTATTTGGGTTTAGTTGGTTAGGTATTAAAAGTTATATAATTTAGGTAGTATATTTTTTAAAAAAATAAGAGTTTACTAAAAAAATTTAAAATATAAATTGATAACACTTTTTACCTAAGGGGTGCGGACGAAAAATTTCAAAGGGTGCGAAAATTCCAAGGGGTGCGGACGAAAAATTCCAAGGGGTGCGGACGGGATTTTCGACGGAACTTAGCCCTAATTTTTTTCCCCCGGGGGTGCGCCCGCCCACCTTGGGGTGGGCTTGGGTCAGCCCCTGTCGTCACCGCCGGCCCCTCGACGTTCTTGTTGGTCCTCTCTCTTCTTCTTTATACACACACCTATACATACATACATACACACACACACACACACACATATATATATATATAGGTCCATCCTCCACACCCTAGGTCCATCCCCTTTAGACCCATCCTCACACCCGCTTACGTGTACGCATACGTGGCGGATCATCCTTTGAAGAATACCCTCCTCCACGCGGAGTAGTCTTACTTTTGTTTTATAATAATTTATATAATTTTAACTGGAATTAAAAGCAGTCAATTGTTTATCAAGGGCATACGACGTAACTCTTTAGTTAGAGTGAGATTGCCTTAATAATAATGAAAGTTATTAGTGTAGTTTGTCACAATATCAATAGGGATTATCGTCAGGCAATAAGTCATAGTTTAAATCATTAAAGTGAAATATCTTTAAAAAATTTTATATATATATATATATGATACCATGCTTAATCTTTTACAAAAACTGTCAAAAGTAATGTTTTAAAAGATTAAAATCCGTCTAATTAATTTATAAGGCAAATTAAAACCAGTCACACTAAACTCTTCTTAAATTCAGAAAAACGAGATTTGTTGTGGACGAAGGTTCCCTTAGATCATTAATTGCCAGTTTAAAATCTTAACTTAGCCAGTTTATGTTTTAATCAAAATTGATATTAGGACCATGGTTCAAAGGATGTTATTGTGTCATGCTTCAATACTTAATGGGTCTTAGCCCATTATGATTTTTGCAGAATATAAAAATGAAAATTTAAAGATTAATACCTTGATTGAGCCACCGGAGGAACTTCAATGTTGAAACTTTTATTGATAAAACTTAATATATTACAAGTGCAGGAATTTTAGAAAGAGAGAGAGGGGCTAAAGATTAGCGTGTCTCTACCCAATACAAACCACTCCTATATATAGGATAAAGACTAGCAAACCAACAAAAACTAAAAAATTAAATATTATACAAAATGCTCTATTATTGCCTAAACTTTTCAAAGTGTCGTATGATGGCAACTCCTTTTTCAAAGATGCCCGTTATAAAAGGTGCCAATTATGAAATGACAATTTTTTCAAAGATGCCCATTAGGAAAAGTTGCCTTGGGCGGGACAATTATTAGTCCTTTTTTATCTCTTCTTTGTCTTCTTTCTTTGGAATAAATTCTTCTTCTAGCTTTTGGAGATATTCATCCAATTCGTCATCCAGATTTGTATATGGGATTTCTTCAATATTTGACTCAATAGACATAGCTGTTGAAGAGCCCTCAATACTGAATTGTTTTTTGAGCTCTTTCTTCATCTCTTCCATATATGATTTGATAATATCAGCCTTTGAAACCGCCTGTTTGTCTTTAATAATTCTTCTTGATAATTGTTCAAACGGACTTGGAAGCTGTCTTTGCTGTCTCTTTTCAATCTGAATTTTATAATATTCAGTTTTGTTGGTGATCATCTTTATAGTATCCTGACCTTCCAACTCTTTTGTGGAGTTATTAACTCTTGTCATTTTAGACCAGAACTTTGTATAAGAAGTTCTTTTGAGACAAGGAAAATTGTCTCTCGGGGTATAACCTGTTGTAGGCTTCCATCTCCAAATCCAAGGAATAGAAAATTCTATAAAGAAATACATTGAGGCTATTCCCTCAAACCAAGTCTTATTATACTCGGCTTCTATAAGATCTGGAGAAACTGTTACCCATTCTTGGTAAAGACCTTTAAATGGTTCAGGAAGAATTTGAATAGATGGACCATATAAAACAAACCATTTTTGAAACCAACTGAGAATTCCTTCTTTATAAATTTTTTCACTAATTTTTATAAACCATGAATGCTTTTTGTTAGAATTTTCATAAAATAAGCATTTTTCAAAACTTTGGATATAATCCCAATAATTGTATTTATAAGTCTGTCTATTAGTGGTACTGGTGTTTATAAATTCCCTTTCATTTAGAGTATTCAACCCTCATTTCTGATGAGATAAAATGGATTTTATAAAAATCTTACTAAAATTGTATGAACTTTTATTTTTATCTGCTGGGAAGAAATGTCTTATTTCAGCAGACTCAGAGACTTGTATAATACTCTCGTAATATTGACGAGGTTTATAAGAAGTAGCATCATATGCAGCTGGTTCAATATACCTTTGCATGAGAACCCAAGGGTCATTAAAGAATTTTATATCATCCTGATTTAAAAGAATTATTTTCTTTTGTCTATCGGTTATGACCCATGATTCATCATCATCATCTTGTGTTATATGAGCATAAGTCCCTACTGCCAGAAGTATTTCTTCTTGAGCTTTTATAATAGCTATGATCTGTTCATATGAAGTATCATCTAGACTGATTTGAATACTCGAAGTATTATTTGAGCTGCCAGAAGTGATGTTAGAGGCTATGAGCCTCCTATTTCCCTGCTGGGCTAAGACTATGTCTTGGCCTCTTCCTCTACCCCTTCCTCTTCCTCTATTAGAGGAGAAGGGTTGTTTTCCTCTACTTTGAGGAATCATTCCTGAAAATATAAAATTAGGTTGAAGAGATTATTATCTCTTTTTCTTTAAGAACCTTTATTTGATTCTTAAGATTATATAATATTGCAAAATTCTCAGAAAGTTTATTAGTTCTTTCTGATGGGTGAAGGTTATAATCTTCCATAATATTGTAAATTTGGTATTGTCTACTTCTAATTAGGGCTTCTAAATCTCGAATTTTCATATAAATATTGTGGTATGCTCTATGCAAGAGACCTTTAATCTTTTTCATAGAACCTGAAATTAACCACAAGAAATTATAATTCTTTTTTCTTTAAGAATCTTTATTTGGCTCCTTAAACTATTAATAATATCATAATTTTCAGAAATTTTTTCCAGCCATTCTTGATAATCTATAGTTTGGTCATTTATTATGTTCTGAAATCTATTCTTGTAATATAGTAAATATAATTTGATCTCATTAATTTCATCTGTTAAACCAGTATAACTGGGTTTTAAAGGTCCTTTAACAAAATCATTCATCTAAGTATCCTCTTGTTAGAAAATCAGGTAAACTGTTATCAGTTCCTTTTTTATATTTTATTTCAAAGTCAAAAGGAGCTAACTGCGATTGCCATCTAGCAAACATTTGTTTAGAAACATCATGTTTAAAATCCTTTTGAAACATAAATTTAGCTGCTTGGCAATCAGTTTTTATTATAAATTTTTTATTATATAAATCATCTTGAAATTTTAAAACACATTTAAGATTGCTAAAATTTCTTTGGCTATAGTAGCATAATTCTTTTGACTATTTAGCCATTTTCCAGAATGAAATCGAACAAGATACTCTTGTTTTGTTTGGGGAGAAACTTGTTTTAATATTCCTCCATATCCTATTTCTGAAGTATCAGTCTCAATAATTTTATCCCAATTTGGATTAGCAATAGTAAGACACGGAAGGGTAGAAACTTTTTGTTTTATTTTTATCACTGCTTGAGTATGATTTTCATCCCAAGGCTTAGGATTCTTTTTTAACCTATCATATAAAATAGCAGAATCTTTTGCTAAATCTTTGTAATAAGGGGCTATATAATTAAGACTTCCCAAAAATCTTTGTAATTGGGTTTTATCTATAATTTTATCAGGAAATTTATTAGCGAATTCTATGCTCCTCTTAATAGGAATTATTTTCCTTTTTTCTATAATATGACCTAAAAACCTGACACTTGTTTGAAAAAGCATCATTTTTTGCCTAGAAATAACTAACCCATTTTTTATGATGATAGTCTTAAATATTTCTAGGTGTTTAAAGTGTGTTTCAATATCTTTAGAAAATATCAAAATATCATCGATGTAAACAATAATAAAATTAGAAAAAGGAATGAATATATCATTCATAATTTTCTGAAACTCTGAAGGGTCGTTTTTTAATCCAAATGGCATAACATTCCATTCAAACTATCCAAAGGGAACATTAATCGTCGTTTTATACCTGTCTTTTTTATTAATTTGAATTTGCCAATATCCAGATTTTAAGTCGAATTTGGAAAATATTAAGGAATCATATAATCTATCTAACAAATCCTTTTTATTAGGTATTGGATATCTTATCCATTTCAGGACTTTATTAAGAGGTTTATAGTTTATAACCAAACGAGGAACACCTCTTTCTTGTTCAGAATGTTTGTTAACATAAAAGGCAGTGCATGACCATGAAGATTTTGACGGATATATTAATCCCTTTTGTTGAAGAGAATCAATCTCTTTTTTGCATAACTCTAAGTACTTAGAGTTCATTTGACAAGGTCTTGCTTTTGTAGGAATATTACTCTCTTTAAAATCTTCTTCATAGGGGAGAGAAATTATATGTTGTTTTCTATCTCAAAAAGCATTTGGGTGTTCATTACATATTTCATTAGTAAATCGATTCTTTATCATATCGATTTTTGAGATCAGTTTGGGATTTTTCAAACTTTCCTCAATTGTATGAATACTAATTTCTTCTTTAAGAAAATTTATTTGGCTAGTTTTAGCTTGTATAAAAAATTCATTTAAAATTTTTTCAATTGGTTGGGTTATAAACTCAAAATATATGATTTTGTTATTATAAGAAGCTTTAAAACCTTTTCTATTCACTTCCTTAAGAGGAAATATTTTTGAAAGAAACAGAGTTCCTAATATAACTTCATTTGTTATGTCCTTTATAAGAACAAAAGACGTAGGAATACATTCTCCATTATTGCAAATCTTAGCTTTTGGAAGTTTGTACCTTACTCCCATATCTTGTATATTGGCTGCTCTAAGAATATGAGTTGTTTTTTCAAAATATTTTGTAGGAATTAATCCTTCTCTTAGACAATTTAGGTCAGCTCCTGAATCTATTAGAGCCACAAAGTCCTTCTTGAAAGTATGATCTATTAGTAACGTTATTTTTACTAACCATTTTTTAGAAATAAATTTTTCCATAGTATGAATATATTCCTCTTCTCCTTTATTCTTATTATTTAAAGGAGGAAATAATTGGTTATAAGCGGTGATATCAGAAGGAAATAAATTACTATTATTTTGAGATGATGTTTCACCAGTTTCTCTTATTATGATTTTTCCTTCAAGATTTATAATTCTATTTTCAAAATTATAATTTTGTTTTTTTAAGTTTATTATTTCTTCCTTCAGATTAGTAATTTCCATTTTTAAATCTTCTAGGGTTGAAGAATTATTTTTCCTTTGATTTAATATGTTATGAATATATTTCATAGAATAAGAGCCCCCTGGTTCTTCTATTTTGGTTTCTTTTTGTCTTTCTTCATTTTGATATATCATACTAAGAACCTTTAGTTTTTCTTATGGGCTTTTAATTTTGTTAATGATCTTCTCTAGAATATTACTGTCTATAACATTAATTTCATTATCATTTAAATCATTATCCTGAAATTGGGACATTACTTTATATATCATTTCATTATCTGATTCTGTTTTATTACAACAATCTTCCTCACAACTGTCTGAATCAGAGCTATTGTCTGTGCTATGATTTGAGGATTGTTCTGAATCAAAGATTTTATATAATTCTATATCAGATCGGTAGTTTTGATAACATTATAAATAAACATGTGGTTAAAACTACTGAAGAGTCAGCTTCAATTAAGGAAGAAGAAATGATAATAAAACTTTTAAACTTGTCTGATATAAACAGGCACGAGAAAGATTTTAATTTTATGCATATTGGCTTAGTCCAAGTTGCATTTAAACCTTTGACATTAAAAGGATTACCAGAAAGTTTTTTAGCCGTATTACGAGATGCTCGTAATTTAAACTAGAAACAATCATTAATGGGAATTATAGAAACCAGCTTGGCACATGGGCCAGTATATTTCAATGTTTATCCTGATATACACTTGTCTCTAACTGATCAAAATATAGAGGATGCTTTAACTTTATATGTTAAGACGCATGGATATAATTATGCTCAAGGGTCTGAAGTCATTTGTATCTGTTATAGAATATATTATAGATTGCTCACCACTATGAATGCTAGATGTAAAAGGGTTGATAAACCCAATGATGAAACCATTTTAATAGAAACAAATTATGGAAAATCAAATATATCCATAAGAAGACCAGTTAAATGGGAAGAAATAACTTTCCCAGAAAACTGGGTTATAAATAGGGCCATAAAAATACAACCTCAAATAAATCACAAATTAAGAAGGTTGATGGAGACTCCCGAGGGGAATATAGAAATAGAATTTGAAGAAGAAAGAAAAGATAAACAACTTATAAAATCTATCCCGACCAGATCATATATCTCACCTTTAGATTATAAAGTAGAATTGCCAGAATATTCTAGAGCATCTACTTCTCAAATAAGAAGTAATAGAGTTGAAAATCTAAATGTTGATAATAACAACTTAGTATCAGGAGTATATCAGCCTGTAGGTGAAGATGATACAATTTCACAAATGAGTTTTAATTTATAAATGATTAAAGGAAAACTAGACTTTAGTCCAGGATCTGCTCTTAGAGAGCAAATTTGCGAAAAATTTAGAAATCCTATATGGCAACCATTTAAAGATTGGTTCCTAGAGTCATACCCCAGGGATGAGAGATTTAATATAGGAAAAGAATTTTATGAAGATTTAGATATGGTTCAAGAAATTATAGAATTTCCTGTTTGGTTTATAAATAAATATTCTTTGAAGTATATATCAGTCATTGAAAAGGATTATAAACTTATTACAGGAGATATAGTAAAATCTATTTTTCCTCCTCAAAAAGATTTTGAAATGATGAGAGGAAAAGAAGCAATTCATTTTGCTGCTTTTAAAAGAGCTCTACAAAATGAGTCTATGACGGCAACCATTGTCCATATTAATCATATCATACAACAAAACAATTATACTAATTTATGTCTGGTTAATCTTTCTGAAATTCTCCAAGAAACAAATAATAAAATTGAAAAGTATATAGTAAACCAAAAATATGAAAGTGGAGAATCTAGTAAGAATGCAAAAACAGAGCCGGTGATATTGGTTAAAACAACTGTTCAACCCCCTCCAGAGATAGAAGATTATAAAATAAAACCTAAAGACGACCTCATGGAAATTATAAAAGAAAATTTTTCGAATATCCAATTAAATATAGTAGAGGAACAAATTATGGATGATGAAACTTATGAAGCTTATGTTATAGATTCTATCAACAAATTTGGAAAAGGTAGAAAACAAAAGACTTATAACACAAAATATGCTGATAGGCCAAGACAAAGATTATACTATTATCCTAGGCCTACTCCTCAGGATGTTCTTCATGAAGAACAAGAATATGAGATTAACAATTCTTATAATGGAAAAGCTATATATGAATGGAATTTAGATGGTTATACTGATAGGCAGGTTTACATGATGACACATCGAATGATGATTTATGCCACCATAGCTAAAAACAATAGTAATACTGACCAAACAGTTTGTAAAATGATAGCTGCAGGATTTACAGGATAGTTAAAAGGTTGGTGTGATAATTATATAGGAGATAAACAAAGTCTTATTTATGAACACATAAAACAAGAAGAAGATAAACAAGTTTCTGATGCTGTTTATACTCTAATCTTGACTATCATAGAGCATTTTACAGGAAGATGGTCAGATAATTCTGAAACCATAAGAACCCTGTTAAATGGGCTTAGATGTCCCACTTTGACCTCATTTAGATGGTATAAAGATGTTTTTCTAAGCAGAGTTTATGAGCTACCAGAGAATAATAGCTCTCACTGGAAATCTAAATTCATTGATGGTCTTCCATCTTTGTTTGCTGAAAGGGTAAGAAAAGTCCTTAGAGGAACCAATATTCAAATCCCTTATGATAATTATACGTATGGCAGATTAATAGGGGTCTGTGTTCAAGAAGGCTTAGCCTTATGTAATGAACTAAAGCTAAACCAACAAATTAAAAAACAAAACCTAACAGATAAAAGACAGTTAGGACAATTTTGTGAACAATTCGGTATGGATTGTACTAGGGAGAAAGATAATGAAAAATTTTATAAAAAATATAAAAAAGCTTCTAGAGAAAAATATTTCCAAAAGAGAAGGGAAAAAAGGGAAAAAAGAAAAACCCAAAGTAAAGAAAAATGGGTTCCCATCTGTTACATATGTAAAAAGAAAGGCCATAAAGCCAATGAATGTTATCAAAGAAAAACAGTAAAGAACAAGATTAATAGCTTAAACATAGAAGAAGAGGTTAAAAATGAATTATATAAAATATTTGATTCAGAACAATCCTCAAATCATAGCACAGACAATAGCTCTGATTCAGACAGTTGTGAGGAAGATTGTTGTAATAAAACAGAATCAGATAATGAAATGATATATAAAGTAATGTCCCAATTTCAGGATAATGATTTAAATGATAATGAAATTAATGTTATAGATAATAATATTCTAGAGAATATCCTTAACAAAATTAAAAGCCCAGAAGAAAAACTAAAGGTTCTTAGTATGATATATCAAAATGAAGAAAGACAAAAAGAAACCAAAATAGAAGAACCAGAGGGCTCTTATTCTATGAAATATATTCATAACATATTAAATCAAAGGAAAAATAATTCTTCAACCCTAGAAGATTTAAAAATGGAAATTACTAATCTGAAGGAAGAAATAATAAACTTAAAAAAATAAAATTATAAATCTTGAAGGAAAAATCATAATAAGAGAAACTGGTGAAACATCATCTCAAAATAATAGTAATTTATTTTCTTCTGATATCACCACTTATAACCAATTATTTCCTCCTTTAAATAATAAGAATAAAGGAGAAGAGGAATATATTCATACTATGGAGAAATTTATTTCTCAAAAATGGTTAGTAAAAATAACGTTACTAATAGATCGTACTTTCAAGAAGGACTTTGTGGCTCTAATAGATTCAGGAGCTGACCTAAATTGTCTAAGAGAAGGATTAATTCCTACAAAATATTTTGAAAAAACAACTCATATTCTTAGAGCAGCCAATAAACAAGATATGGGAGTAAGATACAAACTTCCAAAAGCTAAGATTTGTAATAATGGAGAATGTATTCCTACGTCTTTTGTTCTTATAAAGGACATAACAAATGAAGTTATATTAGGAACTCCGTTTCTTTCAAAAATATTTCCTCTTAAGGAAGTAAATAGAAAAGGTTTTAAAGCTTCTTATAATAACAAAATCATATATTTTGAGTTTATAACCCAACTAATTGAAAAAAATTTAAATGAATTTTTTATACACGCTAAAACTAGCCAAATAAATTTTCTTAAAGAAGAAATTAGTATTCATACAATTGAGGAAAGTTTGAAAAATCCCAAACTGATCTCAAAAATCGATATGATAAAGAATCGATTTACTAATGAAATATGTAATGAACACCCAAATGCTTTTTGGGATAGAAAACAACATATAATTTCCCTCCCCTATGAAGAAGATTTTAAAGAGAGTAATATTCCTACAAAAGCAAGACCTTGTCAAATGAACTCTGAGTACTTAGAGTTATGCAAAAAAGAGATTGATTCTCTTCAACAAAAGGGATTAATATATCCGTCAAAATCTTCATGGTCATGCACTGCCTTTTATGTTAACAAACATTCTGAACAAGAAAGAGGTGTTCCTCGTTTGGTTATAAACTATAAACCTCTTAATAAAGTCCTGAAATGGATAAGATATCCAATACCTAATAAAAAGGATTTGTTAGATAGATTATATGATTCCTTAATATTTTCCAAATTCGACTTAAAATCTGGATATTGGCAAATTCAAATTGATAAAAAAAGACAGGTATAAAACGACGTTTAATGTTCCCTTTGGACAGTTTGAATGGAATGTTATGCCATTTGGATTAAAAAACGCCCCTTCAGAGTTTCAGAAAATTATGAATGATATATTCATTCCTTTTTCTAATTTTATTATTGTTTACATCGATGATATTTTGATATTTTCTAAAGATATTGAAACTCACTTTAAACACCTAGAAATATTTAAGACTATCATCATAAAAAATGGGTTAGTTAATTCTAGGCCAAAAATTATGCTTTTTCAAACAAGTGTCAGGTTTTTAGGTCATATTATAGAAAAAGGGAAAATAATTCCTATTAAGAGGAGCATAGAATTCGCTAATAAGTTTCCTGATAAAATTATAGATAAAACCCAATTACAAAGATTTTTGGGAAGTCTTAATTATATAGCCCCTTATTACAAAGATTTAGCAAAAGATTCTGCTATTTTATATGATAGGCTAAAAAAGAATCCTAAGCCTTGGGATGAAAATCATACTCAAGCAATGATAAAAATAAAACAAAAAGTTTCTACCCTTCCGTGTCTTACTATTGCTAATCCAAACTGGGATAAAATTATTGAGACTGATGCTTCAGAAATAGTGTTGGAAATTTTGTGAAAATAGCATTTTTCACAAATATAGGAAAATGATTTTTTCCTATTTTTTGACTAGAAATTAATATAATAAAATGAGCGGGTTTTATATATTTATTTGTGGGTTTGTGTTCTACGTCGGAAGGACTTCGCAACGAACTAAACCACGTCCAAAACGGAGCTAAGATGAATGAGATATCGATGCTCAAAGTTTGGTGTTTGAAACTTGAATGCTGAAAAAGTGGGAAGGTAGCACCTTGTCCCACATCGGATGAGAGATGAAACTTAAAGGGGTATTTAAGTGGGAACTCTCCATCCTTATTGTTTCATGGAAGCACTCACTAGTGTACTCGCGAAGGGTGTGGAGCACCCTAACTCGCACTCGCACTCGCACACGCGCGCGCGCGTGGCGTGGGCGATGAGGCGCAATGTGGCGCTTTGATGGCGCACTTTGCACTTCGCGCGGGTGTGCGCATGGTGCATGGGCCTGATGTGACGTACGCGGCGCACCAAAGTGAGCCAAAACGGCGCGACTGTGTGGCGTGCTCGTAGAGGCTCACAGGTGACGTGGCACACGCGAGCAGGCGCGCATGGACCTGAGTGAGTATGGTGCACGCGCGCATGGCAGTGAGCCGAACGGACGCACCGCGCATGGAACGTGCAGACCTGGGCGCGCACGCACTAGTGTGACTTGCACGCACGTGCGCGCAGAAGCTTCCAGCAGCAGTTAATGCTGTGCAGTTACATTTCAGCATTCGAAACTGACAAAGTTAATGCGTTTGACTGAGAATTAAGTGACGAATTAAAGTGCATTAAAGACGTCTAATGCAGTTTAATTCTCCCATTTAATTTATTTTTCAGTTTGGAGTTCAACCTGGTGTATAAATAGGAGGCTCCTTTCACCAGATTAAAAACACCGAAAATTACCAGCTCTCTCTTTTCTCCACTGCAGAATTCTTCATTTTCTTTCAAGCTTCAAGGTATACCTTCGGGTTGGAGTCAAGACCGGCAGTGCAACTGCTTGTGGCTGTTGTATCCTGGAAACAAACGTGATCTCCTGGGAGACACGAAATTTGTTTTAAGGGACCCGTGTCTAACACGATCCTCAGCCAAGAACAGTTTTTCTGTTCGAGTTTTCTGTTCTTGTTTTTCTATTTTCAGTTGTAATTTGTACTATAATTTTATTTCATTCTGATTTGTTTCTGTAATTCAAGTTAATAAAAGAATTTTATTTATTTTGCACGAACGGATTCCTACAATCTTAAAACAAATTTTAAAACACCGTTCGTGTAGAATCACAAACTTCTCTGCTGTGAATTTATTTTTTTCTCTCACAGCAGGTTGTGTTTTAAAAGGTTTTTTCTCTGTTTTGATACAAAGTTGCGCCTTTGTCAAAACAGAACTCCGTTTCTACTCCTTTCTGTCGCTGAGTTCTAAAGATCTCCTGTTGTAGTCTTCAAAGTTGGACTTAGAAGCTACACGGCTGAATTTTTGAACTCTTAATAATAATAAAGTAGCGTCTTTATTATTTTGAAAACAGACTTTAACTTGTTTTCTTGGAACTTTTTCAGAATGTCGACTGAAAATGTGAACACGAGCAACACCAATGTTGTTGTTGGTACCCCTGCCAACACTGTGGGAGCGTCCACAGTGGCGAATCATGCTGAACGACCCGAGAAGTTCTCGGGTCTCCACTTCAAGAGGTGGAAACAGAAGATGTTCTTCTACTTAACCACCATGAACCTTGCGAGGTTCTTAACGGAGACCGCTCCCCAACCTGCCGAAGGGGAGACCGATGCTCAGGCTCTGAGCGCGGTAGAGGCGTGGAAGCACTCTGACTTTATATGTCGAGGCTACGTACTCAACGGTCTCTCAGATGCTTTGTATAATGTGTACTATAATATCAAGACTTCCAAAGAATTATGGGAGTCCTTAGATAAAAAGTACAAAACAAAGGATGCGGGAACAAAGAAATTTGTTGTCGCCCGTTTCTTGGACTTTAAAATGGTTGATAACAAGACTGTTATGAACCAAGTCCAAGAGTTGCAAATTATACTAAATGACATCCATGCTGAGGGAATGGTACTCAGCGAAACGTTTCAAGTGGCAGCCATGATCAAAAAATTACCTCCTGCTTGGTTGGATTTTAAGAATTATCTTAAACACAAGCGAAAGGAAATGTCGGTCGAGGACCTTGTTCTTCGTCTTCGTATAGAAGAAGAAAACAGGGTGGCCCAAAAAGGCACCATTTTGCAAGCTTCGGCTAAAGCAAATATGGTGGAAATTGGGGAATCCTCAAAGGCCAAGAAGGGCAAGGGTAAAACCAACAACAAAGGGAAAGCAAAGGTTAACAACCTTGGACCTAAAAAGGGGGCTATGGAAAAGAATCCTGCGCCTTTCCAAGGCACTTGTTACAACTGTAACGAGACGGGGCACCGTGCTAACCAATGCAAGAAACCTAAGCGTGAGCGTGCGCACATGGTTGATGAGTATGGCATGCCTCTCATTGCAATGATAACCGAGGAAGCGGCTATGATTGAAGAAGTCAACGCGATGGGTGAAAACCCAAAAGGATGGTTCGTTGACACGGGTGCAACCCGCCATGTTTGTGGAGACAAGGCTCTTTTCTCTACATTCAAGGAAGCGTCGGGTGAAGAAAAGCTTTATATGGGGAATAAAGCTACCGCAAGCATCAAGGGGGAAGGCACGGTCATCTTGAAGATGACTTCGGGCAAGGAGCTTACCTTGACAAATGTGCTTTATGTCCCAGAGATACGGAAGAATCTCGTGTCGGGATGGATGCTCAACAAGTTTGGATTTCGTCTAGTGTTTGAATCGGACAATTTTGTCTTGTCTAGACGTGGAACTTTTATCGGAAAGGGCAATGCCCTAAATGGAATGTTCAAAATGAATGTAATGGTTGTTAACCAAAACAAAAGTTTGAATGAAATTTCTACTTCTACTTACATGGTTGAGTCTTCTAATGTTTGGCATGGTAGACTAGGACATGTAAATTTTAATTCATTACGATGTTTAATTAAATTAAACTTGATACCAACATTCCATATCGAGTCCAATCACAAATGCGAGACATGTGTTGAATCCAAACTTACGAGATCATCGTTTAAATCGGTTGAACGAATAACCGAACCCCTTGATTTAATTCATACCGATGTGTGTGATTTAAAAGCGGTTCCCACACATGGAGGGAATAAGTACTTCATCACGTTTATTGATGATTGTACGAAATATTGCTACATGTATTTACTTAAGAGTAAAGACGAAGCAATAGACAAGTTTATCTTGTACAAAAATGAAGTTGAGAATCAACTTAAAAAGAAGATAAAAGCTTTGAGAAGCGATCGAGGAGGTGAATATGTTGCACCGTTTGCGGATTTATGCGCAAAAAGTGGCATTATACATGAGTGTACACCACCTTATTCTCCACAATCAAATGGCGTTGCGGAACGTAAGAACCGCACATTGAAAGAGATGATGAACGCCATGTTGATAAGCTCGGGAGTGAACCGAGAAATGTGGGGGGACGCCATTCTCTCAGCAAACTATCTTTTGAACAAGATACCTTTGAAAAATAGGGACGGAACTCCATATGAGTTATGGAGAAAAAGGAAGCATTCGTACAAATACTTGAAAGTGTGGGGGTGCCTAGCTAAGGTGATTGTACCACCTCCTAAGGCTCTTAGGATAGGACCCAAAACTGTTGATTGCATTTTCATTGGATATGCACATCAAAGTAGTGCGCATCGTTTTCTTGTACATGAGTCCAAGAATCCCGATGTACACAAACACACTATCATAGAGGCAAATCCTAATGTCGTCTCATATTTTGAGAATGTGTTTCCTATGTTAGGACAAACACATGCGCCTTCATCAAGAGCGGTTGATGAAGCAGGTCCAAGTTCGTCTACATGGTTAGATAAACCAGGACCAAGTTCATCTACGAGGATAGATGAAAGACATGAACGCCCCGAGGTCGAGGTGGGTGAGCTTAGACGAAGTAAACGACAAAGGGTTGAAAAATCCTTTGGTCCAGACTTCATGAGCTATATGGTTGAGGGTGAGCCCAATACCTACCGTAAAGCGGTTACCTCCGCGGAAGGACCTCAATGGCAAGCAGCAATTAAGAATGAAATTGATTCTATATTGCAAAATCATACTTGGGAATTAGTAGATCTTCCACCTGGTTGTAAACCACTTGGATATCGTTGGATATTCAAAAGGAAGATGAAAGCCGACGGAAGTATTGATAAATACAAGGCAAGGTTAGTGATCAAAGGATTTAGACAAAAGGAGGGTCTAGACTACTTTGATACTTACTCGCCTGTAACGCGAATAACCTCTATTCGATTGGTTCTTGCAATTGCGGCTCTAAGAAATTTGGAAGTTCACCAAATGGATGTAAAGACCGCATTTCTAAATGGCGATTTAGAAGAAGAAATTTACATGGAACAACCTGAGGGTTTTTCCGCCCCTGGAAACAAGGGCAAAGTATGTAAATTGGTCAAGTCTTTGTATGGCTTGAAGCAAGCTCCAAAACAATGGCACCAAAAGTTTGATCATGTCATGATTGACAATGGTTTCAAAATAAATGAGTGTGACAAGTGTGTTTATTTTAAAGACACACCAAGAGGTTATGTGATTCTATGTCTTTATGTAGATGATATGCTTATCATTGGGAGTGATGATAAGATGATCAACTCAACGAAAGACATGTTGAAAGCGAGGTTTGACATGAAAGACATGGGTCTCGCGGATGTGATTCTTGGAGTAAAAATCACCAGAACCCAAAATGGTCTTGTGTTGAGTCAATCTCACTACATGGGCAAGATCCTTGGGAAATTCAATTCGGACGATACGAGTATAGCTCGATCTCCAATTGATAATACCCAACGCCTAAGGAAGAATAGAGGTGAGAGTGTTTCTCAGTTAGAGTACTCAAGGATCATTGGTACTCTCATGTATCTAATGACTTGTACTAGACCCGACTTAGCATATGCTGTGAGCAGGCTAAGTAGATACACTAGTAATCCGAGCGAGGATCATTGGAAAGCTATCACGAGGGTGCTTAGATACATAAGATACACAAGAGACTATGGATTGCATTATACCCGTGATCCAGCAGTGATCGAAGGATACACTGACGCGAACTGGATATCGGATATAAAGGATCACAGATCAACAAGTGGTTACGTGTTTACACTTGCTGGCGCAGCTATAGCTTGGAAGTCTTCCAAGCAAACGGTTATAGCTAGATCCACGATGGAATCCGAATTCGTCGCTTTAGATAAAAGTGGGGAAGAGGCGGAGTGGCTACGTCAATTTGTGGAAGATATTCCAAGATGGCCAAAGCCGTTGACGGCGATCTGCTAACATTGTGACAATCAGTCTGCTCTTGCTAGAGCACAAAACATGGTGTACAATGGCAGATCAAGGCACATTCGACGTAGACACAACACAGTACGACAACTTATCTCAACGGGTGTTATCTCAGTTGACTATGTGAGGTCAAATGAGAACATTGCGGACCCGTTAACAAAAGGCTTAAGCACAGATAAGGTGTATAGGTTGTCAAGAGGAATGGGACTAAAGCCCATAGATGAAGGGAATATGAGGGAAACCTAACCTAGTTGACTGGAGATCCCAAGATCTAGGTTCAATAGGAAAACTTAATCATAAACCCAAAGGGAGTCACTGTGGGGGGTGCCCCAAAATCAATAAAGGGAGTTGTATACTTCCTAGTCCATTCCAATCAGTGACATGAAGGAAAGGTTAAGCATGTTGAGGTTAAGGATTTTGAGGAAATCTAAATTAACCATGATGCTTTTAATGATTCAGAGGAATCACCTATGTTAGAGAGAAGTGGGGTCGCATCGAATGGATTTGTGGGGAGGCGCAAATCCTAGAGCTCTCGCAGAACCAGGAACGTGTTCCATGACCATGAACGGACACAACCATAAGGTCTTAACTCGACTAGGGAGAGTATTGTGTGAATGTATATTGTCGCCTACATAAATGGGGGATTGTTCAAAGACCCCGAGTCTACAAGACCCTAGGAGGCTAAGTATGCTTCACAAAAGAAGGTTCAAAGGTGACACCTACCTATCTTGCAATGCTCAACTGTTGAACGTGTATCGTTGAAACTTGATAGATCGATTTCTATTCATGTGGGGGATTGTTGGAAATTTTGTGAAAATAGCATTTTTCACAAATATAGGAAAATGATTTTTTCCTATTTTTGGACTAGAAATAAATGTAATAAAATGAGCAGGTTTTATATATTTATTTGTGGGTTTGTGTTCTACGTCGGAAGGACTTCGCAACGAACTAAACCACGTCCAAAACGGAGCTAAGATGAATGAGATATCGATGCTCAAAGTTTGGTGTTTGAAACTTGAATGCTGAAAAAGTGGGAAGGTAGCACCTTGTCCCACATCGGATGAGAGATGAAACTTAAAGGGGTATTTAAGTGGGAACTCTCCATCCTTATTGTTTCATGGAAGCATTCACTAGTGTACTCGCGAAGGGTGCGGAGCACCCTAACTCGCACTCGCACACGCGCGCGCGCGTGGCGTGGGCGATGAGGCGCAATGTGGCGCTTTGATGGCGCACTTTGCACTTCGCACACTCGCGTCGCCGCTTGAGAGCCGCCTTTGTATTTTTGACCACGTGCGCGTGGTGGTTCACAGAGGCTGCAAGGACCAAGTGGTGTGAAGGTTCGAGGCGCGTGACGTGGCAGTCCGCGCGTGAGTACACATGGCTTGGAGGCGCGCGGTTGCGCGCATGGTGCATGGGCCTGATGTGACGTACGCGGCGCACCAAAGTGAGCCAAAACGGCGCGACTGTGTGGCGTGCTCGTAGAGGCTCACAGGTGACGAGGCACACGCGCGCAGGCGCGCATGGACCTGAGTGAGTATGGTGCACGCGCGCATGGCAGTGAGCCGAACGGACGCACCGCACATGGAACGTGCAGACCTGGGCGCGTGCGCACCAGTGTGACTTGCACGCACGTGCGCGCAGAAGCTTCCAGCAGCAGTTAATGCTGTGCAGTTACATTTCAGCATTCGAAACTGACAAAGTTAATGCGTTTGACTGAGAATTAAGTGACGAATTAAAGTGCATTAAAGACGTCTAATGCAGTTTAATTCTCCCATTTAATTTATTTTTCAGTTTCGTGTTCAACCTGGTGTATAAATAGGAGGATCCTTTCACCAGATTAAACACACCGAAAATTACCAGCTCTCTCTTTTCTCCACTGCAGAATTCTTCATTTTCTTTCAATCTTCAAGGTATACCTTCGGGTTGGAGTCAAGACCGGCAGTGCAACTGCTTGCGGCTGTTGTATCCTGGAAACAAACGTGATCTCCCGGGAGACACGAAATTTGTTTTAAGGGACCCGTGTCTAACACGATCCTCAGCCAAGAACAGTTTTTCTGTTCGAGTTTTCTGTTCTTGTTTTTCTATTTTCAGTTGTAATTTGTACTGTAATTTTATTTCATTCTGATTTGTTTATGTAATTCAAGTTAATAAAAGAATTTTATATATTTTGCACGAACGGATTCCTACAAATAGGATATGGAGGAATATTAAAACAAGTTTCTCCCAAAAAAAACAAGAGTATCTTGTTCGATTTCATTATGGAAAATGGCTAAATAGTCAAAAGAATTATGCTACTATAGCCAAAGAAATTTTAGCAATCTTAAAATGTGTTTTAAAATTTCAAGATGATTTATATAATCAAAAATTTATAATAAAAACTGATTGCCAAGCAGCTAAATTTATGTTTCAAAAGGATTTTAAACATCATGTTTCTAAACAAATGTTTGCTAGATGGCAATCGCAGTTAGCTCCTTTTGACTTTGAAATAAAATATAAAAAAGGAACTGATAACAATTTACCTGATTTTCTAACAAGAGAATACTTAGATGAATGATTTTGTTAAAGGACCTTTAAAACCCAGTTATACTGGTTTAACAGATGAAATTAATGAGTGCAAATTATATTTACTATATTACAAGAATAGATTTCAGAACATAATAAATGACCTAACTATAGATCATCAAGAATGGCTGGAAAAATTTTCTGAAAATTATGATATTATTAATAGTTTAAGGAGCCAAATAAAGATTCTTAAAGAAAAAAGAATTATAATTTCTTGTGGTTAATTTCAGGTTCTATGAAAAAGATTAAAGGTCCCTTGCATAGAGCATACCACAATATTTATATGGAAATTCGAGATTTAGAAGCCCTAATTAGAAGTAGACAATTCCAAATTTACAATATTATGGAAGATTATAACCTTCACCCATCAGAAAGAACTAATAAACTTTTTGAGAATTTTGCAATATTATATAATCTTAAGAATCAAATAAAGGTTCTTAAAGAAAAAGAGATAATAATCTCTTCAACCTGATTTTATATTTTCAGGAATGATTCCTCAAAGTAGAGGAAACCAACCCTTCTCCTCTAATAGAGGAAGAGGAAGGGGTAGAGGAAAAGGCCAAGACATAGTCTTAGCCCAGCAGGGAAATAGGAGGCTCATAGCCTCTAACATCACTTCTGGCAGCTCAAATAATACTTCGAGTATTCAAATCAGTCCAGGTGATCCTTCATATGAACAGATCATAGCTATTATAAAAGCTCAAGAAGAAATAGAAGCCTCAAAGGCCCCTACTTATGCTCATATAGCAGAAGATGATGATGATGAATCATGGGTCATAACCGATAGACAAAAGAAAATAATTCTTTTAAATCAGGATGATATAAAATTCTTTGATGACCCTTGGGTTCTCATGCAAAGGTATTTTGAACCAGCTGCATATGATGCTACTTTTTATAAACCTCGTTAATATTACGAGAGTATTATACAAGTCTCTGAGTCTGCTGAAATAAGACATTTCTTCCCAGCATATAAAAATAAAAGTTCATACAATTTTAGTAAGATTTTTATAAAATCCATTTTATCTCCTCAGAAATGGGGATTGAGTACTTTAAATGAAATGGAATTTATAAACACCAGTACCACTAATAGACAGACTTATAAATACAATTATTAGGATTATATCCAAAGCTTTGAAAAATGCTTATTTTATGAAAATTCTAACAAAAAGCATTCATGGTTTATAAAAATTAGTGAAAAAATTTATAAAGAAGGAATTCCCAGTTGGTTTCAAAAATGGTTTGTTTTATATGGTCCATCTATTCAAATTCTTCCTGAACCATTTAAAGGTCTTTACCAAGAATGGGTAACAGTTTCTCCAGATCTTATAGAAGCCGAGTATAATAAGACTTGGTTTGAGGGAATAGCCTCAATGTATTTCTTTATAGAATTTTCTATTCCTTGGATTTGGAGATGGAAGCCTACAACAGGTTATACCCTGAGAGACAATTTTCCTTGTCTCAAAAGAACTTCTTATACAAAGTTCTGGTCTAAAATGACAAGAGTTAATAACTCCACAAAAGAGTTGGAAGGTCAGGATACTATAAAGATGATCACCAACAAAACTGAATATTATAAAATTCAGATTGAAAAGAGACAGCAAAGACAGCTTCCAAGTCCGTTTGAACAATTATCAAGAAGAATTATTAAAGACAAACATGCAGTTTCAAAGGCTGATATTATCAAATCATATATGGAAGAGATGAAGAAAGAGCTCAAAAAACAATTCAGTATTGAGGGCTCTTCAACAGCTATGTCTATTGAGTCAAATAGTCAAGATGATAATAATAGTTTCTCATGTTTAGCAGGAGAATCTCAACCTATTGAAGAAATCCCTGATATAAATCTGGATGACGAATTGGATGAATATCTCCAAAAGCTAGAAGAAGAATTTATTCCAAAGAAAGAAGACAAAGAAGAGATAAAAAAGGACTAATAATTGTCCTGCCCAAGGCAACTTTTCTTAATGGGCATCTTTGAAAAAATTTCCATTTCATAATTAGCACCTTTCATAATGGGCATCTTTGAAAAAGTAGTTGCCATCCTACGGCACTTTGAAAAGTTTAGGCAATAATAGAGCCTTTTGTATAATTTTAATTTTTTAGTTTTTGTTGGTTTGCTAGTCTTTATCCTATATATAGGAGTGGTTCGTATTGGGTAGAGACACGCTAATCTTTAGCCCCTCTCTCTCTTTCTAAAATTTCTGCACTTGTAATATATTAAGTTTTATCAATAAAAGTTTCAACATTGTTGTCAATAAAGTTTAGCTGTATGGGGTGGACAACATTGTCAGTTATCTTTCTTAACCGAGGATTAACAATGTTGTCCATCTCATACAGCAAAACATTATTGATTTTAGCATGATCAAAATTTGAGGTTTAAGGTGATCTTATTTCGTGGCGTTCTTTTTATCGGTAAAACGCCAAAAAAGTTAAAAAAAATCAAACATCGTTGATTGTAAAAACTCAAGATTGTTGGCTGAAGGATCTAAACTCAATAACATTTTGCTGCATGATATGGACAAATCTTCAAGAAAAAGATGCTGATGTCAGACTGTGTGCTTCCAAACAGCAAAACAAAAAACTACTTGAAAAACAAAAAAAAAACAAAATGAATCATACGAAAGTCGAACCAGCCAGTTAACATGATTCAAAAAAGAAGAAAGAGACTGGTGACAGAGAAGATTTTCTAAGATCAATTGTTTATGTATTCTTTTTTTAATTTTCCTTTTCAGTTAAGTTTTATATAATAAAAACGCCATATATAATAAAAACGCCAAAACAACCAAAATGTTTGTTTAAACGATATCATCCAGTTAAACGCCACCAAAAAACTCCCAAACTATAATAAAATTACTTTGAAAAATTATTATAAAAAACACAAAAAAAATAATAATAATAAAAAAAGAAAACTTGAAAATGTAACTAGAAACAGTAAATACAAAATCAGTAATACTAAAGAATCTAAAACGCCAAGCTTGAAAGATGGGACGCGTTACAGACTTCAGAGGTAAAGCTTATCAAAAACGTTAATTACAAAACAGTAACTGAAAAGACGAATACTTTATTATAATAATGCACCGCCTAATTTAGGCGCCAAAAAGACATCCTATAAAATGATACGTCTCAGCAATTTCCATTTGATCAAACCAAAAAAACAAACGCCAATACTACTAAATAACACCCACTGTAAAACGCCAAATAAACTGAATGAATATTTGTTATCAGAGGGGAGTAACTCAGAAAGATTTTGCCGCATTAGATGGACAAAATTTCAAGAAAAAGATACTGATGCTAGTCATATGGCATTTTGTATTTTTTGTTCTTGAAGAAGGTTTGGATGAGGAGAAGAGATCAATGACACTGAAGAGTGGGTTCACTATAAAGATGAAGATCCAGATAAAGAAAAAGCGAAAACCCCACTCACACGCCATAGATCTATGTCCCCAAACATCCACAAAAAAATCCAGTTCAACAGACGAGCAGGCAAAAAAAATCAAACCGATGTAAAACGCCATATATTTGGTGACAGTTCTTGAACTATTAAAAAAGAGAGAGACTGATGACAGTGAAGATTGGGAAAAGAGATACGATTAGGATTTTTAATTTATTTCCTTCCCTTGTATTTTTTTTCCTGTGGCTGAAATATAATTTAACAATAGTAAAATGCCAAGATACCACAAACGCCAAAATGTTTATAAAAAATAATAGAACAATAGGCCATCTTGTTTAAAACCCCTTGGAAAACGCCATTCAAATAGATTTCCTGCCCCCTGGGTTCCAATGGCATACGATGTGAATAAACGCCATAAAAGCCATAAACGCCAAAATGTGATACAATAAAACTATTAAAACGCCATTAATTATTGAATTTGGTTAACGCCAAAAATATTAAAAACCAAAAATTAAAAAAACATTGGGAAAAAGCGGAAATGGAAAAGCAGAAGATGAAAGGAAAAAAAAGCCCCTCCGCCCTTTTCTAAGCGGCGTGACACGTGTTAGGCCAGGAATCGTTCTCACCCTTCTCACATTTTGAGCGTTTTCTCCCGATCCCGTTTCTATATATATATATACATGACTAGGTTATTACCCGGGATTGCTTCCCGGGCTTGGGAAACTTAGTTATATTAATTATTATTTGTTATTAATACAACCTCGTTACATCAAGCATGTAATACCCCGAACCTTAATGTACTGGTTATAAACATATGAATTATGTAATTTATATTTCATATATTGTTAAACGAGTAAGATGATTGTGTGAAAGGTGAAATATCTTGACAAGCCTTGGCTAATATATGAGACCGTTTAATATTAATAATTAAATATATTATTTTTGACCTTACTCCGTTTTTAATGAAACTTAGGTTAAAACGTAGATAAAAATATGCTCGTTCTAATGACATATTCGTCGTTTTATAAAATGTCATATTTTAAAAGTTATACGAGAAAAACGAGTGAAGCAGCTGAATTAATATATATAAGCAAGCAAGCTAGCAGGTCAAGCAGGCAGGTAGGCACGTCAATTGAATCCCACATCGACCAGAAAGGGTTTTGAGGTGCTTGCTTGCTTGCTTTAAATAAGAGTCTCAGTAGTTTGTTTAGGTACCAGTTTCTTTAATGGAAACGCTCTAGTATAGAGAATCCCGAGTATACGATACCCCGTTGAGTGTTGTTAATAGTCGCTTTTGGAGCGCGAGTAGGAGCAGGAGTAGGGAAACTTTACATCAACGTGCCGTAGATAGTTTTAAGGTATGCTCTCGTTTACGTTTATGTTTAGTTATTTATTACTCAATTTTAGTAGTTAATAGGAGTATTATTATTAGTAGTAATATTATTATTAGTAGTAGTGGTAATGTTAGTATTATTTTTAGGTACTAGGGTTATTGTCAGGGGCGGGTATTGGGTAGCCTAGCCTTAGTTAAGCATAGACTGATCAACCATGGTTAAACAAGGCAGCACTAACCAATATCCAACCATGATAATGACAAGTTAGGTGTACCATTACCTAACCTAGGATTATGTAATTGTGTCAGGACCTTGAGACATAACCCAGTCGTACTAGCGGCTGTTAAGCAATTGCTAATCAGGTGAGTCATCATACTTGTCTTTTAAACTGTGATAGTATACTCGTCCGTAACTGGTAACAACGAGAATGCTGCAGTATGCATGTGTCAGTAGGGGTATATGGGATCCTATTATGCTTAATGAGGTGTGTCACTCTGGGAAGGGTAATAAGGTGTACCCACAGGCACTTCGTGCTTATAAGGTCCAGCGACACACACTCATACCTATGTGACGACCGTAGGGGGACACATCTGGAGGACCAGTATGTCTCTTGTACGGTGGTTTGTGACAAGTCAAATGTGACCTATAAGGTTCAATGAGGCCCAACCTGACTATAATGTGGTCACATGCCCATATTGTGTATGCATATAATGTAAACTGTGGTCTGTCTTTATAAAAATTGTATAGTATGAGCTCACCAGTATATATCTGACGTCGTTTTGAGTATACTTATCTCAGGTGAGTCATGAGGAAAGCTATAGGAACTACTTGACAGTTGTGGAGTTTTAGAAGATCAAGGAGTTCTTAGTTGCCAAAAGTTTGTAAATAAATAAAGTGTTATACTCAGACTATTATAAGTTTTAATGAAAGTTTAGTTTGTTTCCGCTGTAAGTGTATCAATTGTGCACAATCACCCGGGTTACGGGGTGGGTGTTACAGTTGGTATCAGAGCCTGAGGTTTTAGCGAATTAGGTATTGCAGGAATGCCTAAGCTTTAACAAGTAGTTCTCTAAAGATTAATAGCACACTCAGACTAGGCCAAATAACATGTTCTCAGGAAAAGTAATTGCATAGTCAATTGAGTGACGCTAGAAGAAGTAAACTATGTTGTGCCTTTTTATGTGCTATATATATATATATATCTATGTGATGTATATAGTTGTTATATTATAATGATGTATCATACATACTAGTAACTCTTTATACTCATATTCCTATAGGAAGGAGACAATGTCTGAACATAGAGATGAACAAGGGTTTAGAAATAATCAGAATAACAGAAGGAGAGAGGAAGGTTCTTATAGGACTCGAACTCCCTCTCACAGTGTCAGGTCCCGGTCTAGTACAAGCATGCGTCTAAATACTGAGGATATCCACAATATAGCTGTGGAAGTAGCTAAGGTAATGAAGAATGCACAAACCGGTAATGTTAACAAATCTGGAGAACGACATGAAGAAAGCTCAGCAGCCTCCACGCCAGTACAAAGGGAAGGAATGGGCGAAAGGAAAAACACTATTGCAACCATGCCACTAGAAGGAAAAGGTGAATATTCCAAATCAAAGGAATGTACTTATAAGCACTTCATGTCCTGTAAACCTCAGTCCTTTGACGGAAGAAAGGGAGCACTAGAAGCTCAAGACTGGCTCAACAGAATGGAGTCAGTATTAGACATATGTGAGTGTGATGACCGCAACAAAGTACGGTTCGCCGTATATATGTTTGAAGCTGAAGCCCTTCACTGGTGGAACATTGTGGTCCGAACAGAGGGAAAAGAAAAGGTTAAGGAGATGAAGTGGGAGGAGTTTATTCACAAGTTTCTTGCTAAGTATTGTCCTCCCAGTGAGACTGAGCAACTGGAAGTGGAATTCTTTCAGTTAAAAATGGGAAATAAAACCTATCGAGAGTATGTTTCTCGTTTCAACGACATATCTCGACTGGTTTCTTATTTAGCATTGACTGAGGAACAACTGATCAATAGGTTTATTTGGGGTCTACCCTCTGAAATGAGGGTGTTTATCAAATCCAAATCCCCCAAGACTTTTGTAGAAACTGTTGAGGCTGGCGCCGTCATGGCTGCCGAGATGATTCTGCGGTAGGCTGAATCTCCCGCACCAAAAAGGAAGTGGGAAGAAAGAAAGGGGGACACCCGAAATAACAACTTTAAAAGGCCTAAAACATTTCCTCAATGTCAAAATTGCAAACGCTTTCATACGGGGGAATGTCGTTTTCCTTGTCCAAATTGTAAAAAGACGGGTCATGCTCTTCAAGAATGCAAGGAAAAGAAGAAGTGTTTCAAATGTGGAGACCCTAACCACATGAGATCTGAATGTCCCGAACTCAAAAGAAATGATAAGACACAACCAAATCAGCCAAAAGGGCGGGCATTTGTACTCACCACAGAAGAAGCCAAGACCAATACAGACGTTATCACGGGTACGTATCTCGTAAATGATGTATATGGGCATGTGTTATTTGATACCAGTGCAAATAGAAGTCTAGTGTCGACTAGCTTTAGACCTTACTTGAACCAGGTGTCCCAAAACCTAGATCATGCCTTTACAGTAGAAATGGTTGATGGAAGTCAAAGAGAGATAGTTGACATAGTTAAGCATTGTAAAATAAGCTTAAACAACCATGTTATCCCTATAGACCTAATGCCTATGGAACTTGGAGAATTCGACATAGGAATGGATTGGTTGACACCATATCATGCGGAAGTTATATGTGACAAAAGGATCGTCCGACTCCGATTACCCAACGGCAAACAGCTAACTGTATCGGGAGACCGCACTGACAAGACTAAGAACCTCATCACGATAGCACAAGCACATAAATGCCTAAGGAAAGGGTATGTTGCCTTTTTAGCATATGTCGTAAACACTACACAAAAGCAGAAGGTCGAGGACGTGCCAGTAGTACGAGAATACCCCGAAGTGTTTCCCGATGAGCTCCCGGGACTACCATCGGATAGACAGGTTGAGTTCGCATTGACCTAGTTCCCGGTACATCACCGATTGCTAAGTCGCCGTACAGACTAGCCCCAACAGAAATGCAAGAACTCAAGAAGCAACTACAAGAGTTGCTTGACAAGGGGTTTATCCAACCTAGTTCATCGCCATGGGGAGCACCCATCTTGTTTGTCAAGAAGAAAAATGGGACGATGCGCATGTGCATCGATTATAGAGACTTGAATAAAACCACTATAAAGAATAAATACCCTTTGCCTAGGATCGACGACTTGTTTGATCAATTACAAGGGGCAAGCTATTTCTCTAAAATAGACTTGAGGTCTGGATACCACCAAGTGAAAGTTGCACTAGAAGACATACCTAAGACTGCCTTCAGGACTAGGTATGGTCATTATGAATTTTTGGTAATGCCATTTGGATTAACCAACGCACCTGCAGTGTTCATGGACCTCATGAACAGGGTTTATAAACCTTACCTCGATAAGTTTGTGATCGTTTTTATTGACGATATCCTTATCTACTCTAAGAATGAGGCAGAACATGAACAACACCTGAGAGCAGTCCTTGAATTGCTCAAGAAAGAAAAACTCTATGCAAAGTTCTATAAGTGTGAATTTTGGATACGTGAGGTGCAATTCCTAGGCCACGTGATAAATGAATGTGGAATACAAGTTGACCCTGCAAAGATTGAGGCCAACAAGAAATGGGAAGTACCGAAGAATCCCACTGAAATCAGAAGATTTCTGGGGTTAGCTGGATACTATAGAAGGTTTATTCAAGACTTCTCAAAGATTGCAACACCATTAACCACACTAACCCAGAAAGCCTCTAAGTTTAATTGGGGACCTAAACAAGAAGAAGCCTTTAACACGTTAAAGCATAAGTTATGTAGCGCCCCAATACTGTCACACCCCCAAAATCCACACGCGGAGTATCACCGCTTGGAGGCGTGACTGACCAGGATCAAGCCACCAATCATATTCAACCATGTTATTAATAAATGTAAATCAACCAAACAATATGAAAGGTGTTCGAAAACCAAAGTATAGTATCCATGTTTAGCAGAAGCATAAATGTAAAATCCAACATAAGTAATAAGTTTAAAGAGTCATAAAGTTTTCATCAAAACATCCACAATCCGTGCCCACAACAACCGCGCCTCCCGTGAAAGCTCCATGAGTACCTATGGTCCTGCAAGGCATGTAACAGAGAGTCAACAACTAGTTGAGCGAGTTCACAGTTGGTTGTTCGGTTATAGTAATTGTATTGTAAACCATATGTTCGTTAGTAACCCATATATAGTATGTACTTGAATCGCAGTCTCCTAGACATGTGTGCGAAGATTGTGGGGGTTTCCCATGTTTTCTAGACTAGGTATATTTGTATCGCAGCCCACCCGGCATGTGTGCGAAGTTTAGAGTATGGTTCGCAGCCATTCCAGGCATGTGTGCGAAGATTAGTTCTATTATCGCAGCCATTCCCGGCGTGTGTGCGAAGAGAAGTATATGTATCACTAGTCTAGCAGTATCTACCAATAACCTTCCTCTCCCGAGGCCTATGGTATGTAATTCCAATAACAATTTAAGCATAAGTAATCATCCAAACCCATTCCCAACCCCGGGAATCCCCTGCCTTGGTAAGAGTGTGAACTCACCTTGGTTTGCTCGGTATGCTAAGTTATGCGCTCACAAGTAATCAGTCAAGTCCTATAGTGTGCACGTGTATTAAATCAGTTCAAGTTCGTATGTCATTTATGCCAAGAAGTGCGTGTTTAAGCAGTTATCACATTTCATATATGCAGTTAGTCAAAACCGTACAATTCATGATTGACAGGATTAATAGGTAGTTAACATACTTTACAAAGTTAACACACTTAACAGCGTTAATCATGCATGACAGAATCATCCTTAACAGTAATTGACATACTTAATAGTGTTAGCTGGCTTAACAGAGTTAATCATATTTAACTAGGTTAGCAAACTAATGAAATTAATAACTAAATGAGTTACATACTAAACTGAGTTAACAACATAACCGAGTTTATCAACTAACAGCGTTATCAGCTAACAGAGTTATATACTAAACTGAAACACATGTGACGAAAACTCATATAGGCCGAAAACCCTTGGTAGCCGAAATCACTAAGTAGCCGAAATCTCTATGGGTCGAAATCCCAGCTTGGGCCGAAATCCCAGCTTGGGCCGAAAACACATGGGTGACGAAATCCAATGTGTTTTCGTTGGGAGTGGGTTTTCGTTGGGTTTTCAATTATCAACAGCATCAATAACAGTTACGAGTCACATACTGAACACCCTAATACATTCTAACAATTACATGATCAATCATCAACGAAGTCATTAAGTCAAATCATCCGTTCACTCATGGACAATCACACACACACGACTATATCATTAGATTGTAAGGATCTTTAATATACAAATCAATAACAGTTTGCAGATTAAACATATATAATCATCCTGATTAAACATTAATCAAATCGACAAGATCACAACCATCCATCATTAATCATCGTCGACAACCCTATTCTATACCAAACGGTTAACAAGCAATCATACTAGTCATGCGTTCACAGATCATCATAACATTCATCAATAATTCATAAACAAATAAGCACTAGTAATGACTAACCGGAAACTAAACGATTAATACGAACGGAATAGGTGAACTCTCAGGTGATGAGGGGCTGCCGTCGATGTACAGGAGAGCTCTAGGGTTTGTCGAATAAAAGTATATAATAAAGGGTTGGAATAATATGTAACAGGTCCATTACTGGGCCTAAAGCCCATACTGATTTCGTTGGCCTCTTGTTGGACGAAAACACATAAGGTGTTTTCGCTAGATAGTGTTTTCATGGGTAATAGTTTTCAGTAAGGGTTCCCTCTTTATTTATAACATACAAATTAATACAAAACCTTATTATCATACACTCACATATAATAAATATTATGCATCCCAAATATAAGAAACATACTATGCAAATAAGTACAAGATTAAATCGGATAGAGACCTTGAAAACTCGGGTTGTCACATTATCCCCAACTTGAAAGAAATTTCGTCCCGAAATTTAGCATGCGGTTACTGAGGAAGCTAGATGAGTTGTATCGTTTACTGGTTTTCCTGCGGTGTCACATCATCCCCCCGTTGATTTGGAATTTCGTCCCGAAATTCTGTGGTACCTTCAGCCTCAGTAGTAGTTGCATTGTTTACGAACAACTGGGGATACTTGAGTTTCATTTGATCTTCTCGTTCCCAGGTGAACTCTGGGCCACGACGGGAGTTCCAACGAACTCGAACAAGAGGTATTCTGGTGTTCTTGAGGACCTTAACATCCCGGTCCGTGATTTCAACTGGTTCCTTGACGAATCGCAACTGTTCATCGATAGTAAGCTCCTTCAAAGGAACTATGAGAGTCTCGTCTGATAGACACTTCTTTAGATTCGACACATGAAAGACGTTGTGAACTGCACTGAGTTCAGCTGGTAAGTTCAGTCTGTAGGCCACTTTGCCTATTTTCTCAATGATTTCAAATGGTCCGACGTATCACGGATTGAGCTTGCCTCGTTTGCCAAAACGAACCACACCCTTCCAGGGTGAAACTTTGAGTAGCACTCGATCCCCAACCTGGAACTCGAGTAGTTTCCTGTCTTTATCGGCGTATGCTTTCTGACGGTCACGAGCTGCCGCCATGCGTTGTCTTATTTGAGCAATCTTTTCTGTTGTGTCTACTACCAGTTCTGGACCTGTGATCTGACTATCACCCACCTCTGCCCAACAAAGAGGTGATCGGCATTTACGCCCGTACAATGCCTCGAACGGAGCGGCTTTAATGCTGGTGTGGTAACTGTTGTTATACGAGAACTCCACCAACGGGAGATGTTTTTCCCAGCTGTTGCCGAAATCGATTACACATGCACGAAGCATGTCTTCTAGAGTTTGAATAGTGCGCTCAGACTGCCCATCTGTCTGAGGGTGATAAGCCGTGCTCATGTCTAAACGAGAGCCAAAAGATTTGTGCATTGCTTGCCACAGTTCCGAGGTAAAACGTGCGTCACGATCAGAGATAATGGAGGTTGGCACCCCGTGCCTTGAGACCACTTCTTTTAAGTAGATGTCTGCTAAGGTAGAGAACTTGTCTGTTTCCTTAATAGCCAGGAAGTGTGCAGATTTAGTGAGTCGATCCACGATCACCCAAATAGTATCATTCCCACGTTGGGATCTAGGCAGGCCAGTAACAAAATCCATGGAAATTTGCTCCCATTTCCATTGTGGTATCACAGGTTGTTGGAGTGGGCCTGAAGGTTTCTGATATTCCGCTTTGACTCTCGCACAAGTCAAACACTTGCTAACGTAAGTTGCTATATGAGCTTTCATGCTAGGCCACCAATATGTGGTTTTCAAGTCGTGGTACATCTTATCCGAACCAGGATGTACTGAGTAGCGAGACTTATGAGCTTCATCCATTACAAGCTCGCGTAAGTTGCCGTAGAGTGGGACCCAAATGCGTCCTGTTACATAGTAGGCGCCGTCTGCCTTTTGTTCTAACCGTTGCCTTGAGCCGCGTAGGGCTTCAGCCCTGACGTTTTCTGGTTTCAATGCTTCTACCTGAGCATCTCGTATCTGTGCAGGAAGACTAGACTGAATAGTGAGTTGCAACGCTCGTACACGCCTAGGTGTAGTATCATTTCGACTGAGGGCGTCGGCCACCACATTGGCTTTGCCCGGATGGTACTTTATAGCACATTCGTAATCGTTCAGTAACTCGACCCATCGACGCTGACGCATGTTTAATTCTTTCTGTTTGAAGATATGCTCGAGACTCCTGTGATCGGTGTAGATGGTGCACTTGGTGCCATACAGGTAATGTCGCTATATCTTGAGCGCAAAAACAACAGCTCCCAACTCTAAGTCATGTGTAGTGTAATTCCGTTCGTGAATCTTAAGTTGGCGCGAAGCATAAGCAATGACTTTATCCCGTTGCATCAACACACATCCAAGACCTTGGATGGATGCGTCGCAGTAGACCACAAAATCGTCTGTGCCTTCAGGCAATGAGAGGATAGGTGCGCTACAAAGTCTATCCTTTAAGTGTTGAAACGCTGTTTCCTGTGTATTACCCCAACGGTAAGCAACACCTTTCTGTGTCAGTAATGTAAGCGGTTGTGCGATCTTTGAGAAGTCTTTGATGAACCGTCGGTAATAACCCGCCAAACCCAAGAATTGGCGTATTTCCGTTGGTGTGCGAGGTGCAGGCCAGTTCTTGATTGAATCTGCCTTGGATGGATCAACATGAATCCCATCCTTGTTTACCACGTGGCCTAGAAAGTGGACTTCACGAAGCCAGAAGTCGCATTTTGAAAACTTGGCGTACAACTGTTCCGTTCGAAGGAGTTCCAAAATAAGTCGTAAATGCTGCTCGTGTTCCTCCTGACTCTTCGAATAGATCAGGATGTCATCGATGAAAACAATAACAAACTTGTCAAGATAAGGTTTGCACACCCTGTTCATAAGATCCATGAAAACCGCAGGTGCATTTGTTAACCCGAATGGCATGACCAAAAACTCGTAGTGGCCGTAGCGAGTTCTGAATGCTGTTTTGGAGACATCCTCATCCCGGACTCTCAGTTGATGAGAGCCGGACCTCAAGTCAATCTTCGAGTAATAGCTCGACCCTTGCAACTGGTCGAATAAGTCGTCGATGCGTGGAAGAGGATAGCGATTCTTCACGGTCACCTTGTTCAGTTCGCGGTAATCTATGCACATGCGGAAGGTACCGTCTTTCTTCTTCACAAATAATACTGGAGCTCCCCAGGGTGAAGAGCTAGGACGTATGAAACCCTTTTCAAAGAGTTCTTGCAATTGCTTGGACAGTTCTTCCAGTTCGGTTGGAGCTAAACGATAAGGTGCTCGAGCTATAGGTGCTACTCCTGGAGCTAGCTCGATCTGAAATTCGACTTGGCGATGAGGCGGAAGACCAGGTAATTCCTCAGGGAATACCTCAGGGTAGTCGCGTACTATCGGAAAATCTTCTATCTTCTTCTCTTTCTTCGCGGTGTCAGTAACAAGAGCCAAAATAGCAATGTGGCCCCTTTTGCAAACACTTCGGGGCCTTACGGAAAGAAACGATGCTCTCATCAGCACCCCTCTTGTCGCCATGAATCATGAGTGGTTCATCATTTGAACGAGAAATACGGACAATCTTCTCGTTGTAAAGAATCTCTGCTCGGTGTTGGGATAACCAATCCATACCAATAACGATGTCAAAACCATCATACGTTGGGGTCATTCCTAGCATCACCCTGACCAATCATGAACACTCGACCCCTGGCACTATTGCCGTCGTTATTACCTCCGTTGTTATTCCCGTTGCCCTGATTATTGTTGTTGTTGGTTCTGATTCGCAGGTCTTGAGCTCCTGCAATCTTTAGCTTCATGACCTATCTTGAGACATCTCTGACAGTGGCCCTTGCGACACTGACCACGGTGGTGTCTGTTGCACCTGTTACACAGTGGGTGAATTCCCCGATATCCACCCTGGCCCTGACCACCAGAAGATTGCTGACTCGGACTCTGGTAATCATGAGTCTTGCGCTGCTGCTGTGCTTGAGACTGAACGGTAGCTAAACCCCTGCTGGAATCCCCCTCCCATTTCCGCTTATTGTTACTGGGAGTAGCAGGAGTAGCTGAAGTGGTAGCGGTAGTAGTAGCGCTGATACGTTTAGGCAGCCTGTTCTGCTCCACTGCTTGGTCTGTGAGACGATGTGATAACTTGACGATCTGTTGAATGGTGCCAAGATTCGCTGAGGTTACGTGACTTTGAATCTCTGGCACTAGACCCTTGAGATACAGCTCGATACGCTTAATGGGAGGGTCTACCATAGTAGGACACAGAATAGCCAACTCGTTTGATCTTTTGGTGTACGCTTCTATTTCCGATCCCGTCATCTGCAAATTGTAAAACTCTACCTCCAGCTTATGAATGTCATCATGGCTACAGTATTCCTCTTTGATCATCTCCTTGAAATCGTTCCAGGGTGTGGCGTTAGCAACTGCCAACCCTAACATCTGAACTTGCGCCTTCCACCAAGTCAGCGCAATGCCTTCTAGAGTGCCAGTGGCGTACTTCACCCTGCGAGCCTCAGGGCATTCTCACATCTCAAAAACGGACTCGAGCTTTTCAAACCAATGGAGGAGTCCGACTGCTCCCTCCGTGCCACTGAATGTAGTAGGACGACAGTCCATGAAAGTCTTGAAGGTGCAAACAGGTGGCTGACCTGTTGGGTATAAGAATCAGGACAAGATTAAACACAAGAGTTGGTTTAGGAGTGTAGGATCTAAAGATCCTAGTGTGAGTTACAACTGCAGGGTATACCTCCTGCTTGTGCAGCTGCAAGTGCCGCAGCAACTTGTTCGTTAATGAGAGCCGTCAACTGGGCTTGAGTTAGGTTAACGCATCCACTCATGATCTTGATATCAAGGAGAACATGAGTGAGAGAGGTTCGCGAAAGTGCAATGACAGAAGAGAGTGAGCACAAAAGTGTTTCAATCAACAGTCGTTACGTTTATCTAAGCATACCATGAGCAAAGTTCTATGTAATTCTAGCAAGTAGGTAATAAAACATTTACCATATTACCTAGAATGTTGAGTCTTGCACGTGGAGCGAGGCGTCGTTGTGGATCGTTGAGCACTGTACAGGTTATAGTCTGGTTTTAATAAAAATGTTTTCCCCTTATTAAAACCGAGTTCTCTATAACCAATGGCTCTGATACCAATCTGTCACACCCCCAAAATCCACACGCGGAGTATCACCGCTTGGAGGCGTGACTGACCAGAATCAAGCCACCAATCATATTGAACCATGTTATTAATAAATGTAAATCAACCAAACAATATGAAAGGTGTTCGAAAACCAAAGTATAGTATCCATTTTTAGCGGAAGCATAAATGTAAAACCCAACATAAGTAATAAGTTTAAAGAGTCATAAAGTTTTCATCAAAACATCCACAATCCGTGCCCACAACGACCGCGCCTCCCGTGCAAGCTCCATGAGTACCTATGGTCCTGCAAGGCATGTAACAGAGAGTCAACAGCTAGTTGAGCGAGTTCACAGTTGGTTGTTCGGTTATAGTAATTGTATTGTAAACCATATGTTCGTTAGTAACCCATATATAGTATGTACTTGAATCGCAGTCTCCTAGACATGTGTGCGAAGATTGTGGGGGTTTCCCATGTTTTCTAGACTAGGTATATTTGTATCGCAGCCCACCCGGCATGTGTGCGAAGTTTAGAGTATGGTTCGCAGCCATTCCAGGCATGTGTGCGAAGATTAGTTCTATTATCGCAGCCATTCCCGGCGTGTGTGCGAAGAGAAGTATATGTATCACTAGTCTAGCAGTATCTACCAATAACCTTCCTCTCCCGAGGCCTATGGTATGTAATTCCGATAACAATTTAAGCATAAGTAATCATCCAAACCCATTCCCAACCCCGGGAATCCCATGCCTTGGTAAGAGTGTGAACTCACCTTGGTTTGCTCGGTATGCTAAGTTATGCGCTCACAAGTAATCAGTCAAGTCCTATAGTGTGCACGTGTATTAAATCAGTTCAAGTTCGTATGTCATTTATGCCAAGAAGTGCGTGTTTAAGCAGTTATCACATTTCATATATGCAGTTAGTCAAAACCGTACAATTCATGATTGACAGGATTAATAGGTAGTTAACATACTTTACAAAGTTAACACACTTAACAGCGTTAATCATGCATGACAGAATCATCCTTAACAGTAATTGACATACTTAATAGTGTTAGCTGGCTTAACAGAGTTAATCATATTTAACTAGGTTAGCAAACTAATGAAGTTAATAACTAACAGAGTTACATACTAAACTGAGTTAACAACATAACCGAGTTTATCAACTAACAGCGTTATCAGCTAACAGAGTTATATACTAAACTGAAACACATGTGACGAAAACTCATATAGGCCGAAAACCCTTGGTAGCCGAAATCACTAAGTAGCCGAAATCTCTATGGGTCGAAATCCCAGCTTGGGCCGAAATCCCATGGGTGACGAAATCCAATGTGTTTTCATTGGGAGTGGGTTTTCGTTGGGTTTTCAATTATCAACAGCATCAATAACAGTTACGAGTCACATACTGAACACCCTAATACATTCTAACAATTACATGATCAATCATCAACGAAGTCATTAAGTCAAATCATCCGTTCACTCATGGACAATCACACACACACGACTATATCATTAGATTGTAAGGATCTTTAATATACAAATCAATAACAGTTTGCAGATTAAACATATATAATCATCCTGATTAAACATTAATCAAATCGACAAGATCACAACCATCCATCATTAATCATCATCGACAACCCTATTCTATACCAAACGGTTAACAAGCAATCATACTAGTCATGCGTTCACAGATCATCATAACATTCATCAATAATTCATAAACAAATAAGCACTAGTAATGACTAACCGGAAACTAAACGATTAATACGAACGGAATAGGTGAACTCTCAGGTGATGAGGGGCTGCCGTCGATGTACAGGAGAGCTCTAGGGTTTGTCGAATAAAAGTATATAATAAAGGGTTGGAATAATATGTAATAGGTCCATTACTGGGCCTAAAGCCCATACTGATTTCGTTGGCCTCTTGTTGGACGAAAACACATAAGGTGTTTTCGCTAGATAGTGTTTTCATGGGTAATAGTTTTCAGTAAGGGTTCCCTCTTTATTTATAACATACAAATTAATACAAAACCTTATTATCATACACTCACATATAATAAATATTATGCATCCCAAATATAAGAAACATACTATGCAAATAAGTACAAGATTAAATCGGATAGAGACCTTGAAAACTCGGGTTGTCACAAATACTGTCACTTCCTGAGGGAATAAAAGATTTTGCCGTCTACTGTGATGCATCTCACTATGGTATGGGATGTGTACTCATGCAAAGAGGCAAAGTGATTGCCTACGCCTCTAGACAGTTGAAGATTCATGAACGGAACTACACAACCCATGATTTGGAACTTGGTGCCATAGTGTTCGCATTGAAAATTTGGAGGCACTATCTTTACGGTACAAAGTGCACTATCTATAGTTACCATAAAAGTTTAAAACATATATTTGAGCAGAAGGAGCTCAATATGCGTCAGAGATGATGGATGGAGTTATTAAGTGATTACGACTGTGAGATCCAATACCATCCAGGTAAGGCAAACATAGTAGCAGATGCTCTAAGTAGAAAAGAGAAACCTCAACCAATAAGAATTCGTGCAACCAGAATAGAGGTTAAAACTAGTCTCTTAGATCAAGTTAAGAATATACAACAAGAAGCCTTAAAAGAGAATCATATTGTAAAAGAAAGAATGATTGGGAGACTGAAGCTACTGACAATGGGAAATGATAATATCCTTAGGTTCAACAATAGGATATGGGTTCCTAATTTTGGAGGACTGCAGGATACAATCTTAGAGGAAGCTCATAAGTCTAAGTATTCCATTCACCCTGGCAGCGACAAGATGTATAAGGATTTAAGGAGAGATTATTGGTGGCCAGGAATGAATCGATCTATTGCCCATTATGTGGAAAAGTGCCTTACATGCCTTAAGGTGAAGGCAGAACATCAAAAACCCTCTGGATACTTGCAACAACCAGAGATTCTAGAATGGAAATGGGAGAAAATCACCATGGATTTTATCACGAAGCTCCCAAGGTCAAGTCACGGTTATGATACTATTTGGGTAATAGTGGACAGACTGACCAAGTCTGCACACTTCGTGCCAATTCATGAGGACTATAAGATGAACAAGCTAGCTCAAATTTACATCAAAGAAATAGTCTCACGACATGGGGTGCCTGTATCGATCATATCAGACATAGATAGTCGTTTCATATCTAAATTCTGGCAAAGTTTCCAACAAGAGTTGGGAACCAAGCTTAATCTAAGCACTGCATATCATCCTCAGACGGATGGGCAGAGTGAACGGACTATTCAGACATTAGAAGATATGCTTCTTGATTTTGGTGGAAGTTGGGACACTCATCTACCACTCATCGAATTCGCCTACAATAATAGCTATCACGCCAGCATCAAAGCTGCACCTTATGAAGCTTTATACGGAAGAAGGTGCCGAACTCCTATCTGTTGGACGGAAGTAGGGGAAAGTCAACTATCAGGACCAGAAATCATTGTGGAGACCACAGAAAAGATCCAGCAAATAAAAGAAAGGATGAAAAGTGCTCAAGATCGACAAAAGAGTTATGCAGATCAGAGGCGTAAACCCCTAGAGTTCCAACTAGGGGATAAAGTAATGCTTAAGGTATCACCTCTGAAAGGAGTGATTTGGTTTGGAAAGAAGGGAAAGTTGAAACCCCGATACATTGGGCCGTTTGAAGTAACAAGCAAAGTAGGACCAGTGGCTTATCCGCTAAAACTTCCTGAACAGCTGGTAGGAATACATAATACTTTTCATGTATCAAATTTAACGAAGTGCCTAGTGGACGAAGCCCAACAAATACCCCTGGAAGACGTACAGGTTGATGCACTACAAGAAAAATGACCATTTGGGACTAAATTATGAGGGACTGATCTATCAGTCTCGGATACATAGTATCGGGGACTAATTTAATAGTTACTAATTGTATTAGAGACTGATTTTTTAGTGACTGATGTCCGTGACTAATAATCAGTCCTTAATATTTGGACAACTTATCTGAGACTGAATTTTAGTCACAAATATGTTTGTCTAAAAATAAATTTTGGGGGGAAACTTATTGGTTACTGAAATTCAGTCCTAAATAACAGACCCCATTAATAAAAATGGCGCCATTTTATTGGTCACTAATATTCAGTCACTAATATATTGACACCGAGGGACTAAACTATGAGGGACTAATCTATCAGTCTCGGATACGTAGTATCTGGGACTAATTTATTAGTTACTAATTGTATTAGAGGTTGATTTTTTTGTGACTGATGTCCGTGACTGAATTTTAGTTACAAATATGTTTGTCTAAAAATAAATTTTGGGGGGAAACTTATTGGTTACTGAAATTCAGTCCTAAATAACAGACCCCATTAATAAAAATGGCGCCATTTTATTGGTCACTAATATTCAGTCACTAATATATTGACACCGAGGGACTAAACTATGAGGGACTAATCTATCAGTCTCGGATACGTAGTATCTGGGACTAATTTATTAGTTACTAATTGTATTAGAGGTTGATTTTTTTGTGACTGATGTCCGTGACTGAATTTTAGTCACAAATATGTTTGTCTAAAAATAAATTTTAGGGGGAAACTTATTGGTTACTGAAATTCAGTCCTAAATAACTGACCCATTAATAAAAATGGCGCCATTTTATTGGTCACTAATATTCAGTCACTAATATATTGACACCGAGGGACTAAACTATGAGGGACTAATCTATCAGTCTCGGATACGTAGTATCTGGGACTAATTTATTAGTTACTAATTGTATTAGAGGTTGATTTTTTTGTGACTGATGTCCGTGACTGATTTAACTAAATAAGACTAACCCAGTTAAAAATTATAAAAGGATTTCTATTAAAAAGACTAACCTAGTTAGTCTTTTCAGTTAACTACTTCAGGGGCTGATTTGGTTATTTTTAAAAGTATTTTAACCTTATATTCTAACCGAGTTAATGGATTTGTAAAGGTTCCTTCTTAAACAACTAACTTAGTTAATATACCCAGTTAACTATTACAGGGACTATTTAGGTAAATGTGGAACCACAGGGGCCAAAGTGTAAATTTTTGTTAAAATGAATAAAAAGGTTCGAATCGGTCACCAACAAGACTCGAACCCGCGCCCCTCGAACACACACACACATGCATAACCGGCTGGACTACCACCATCGTTGTTCATATCTCAGATTTATGTTATATATATATATATATATATACACTTTAGAAATATAAAATATATATATTTAAACCTGCATATCCGCGCTGTTGACCGGACTTCGACAAACCCCGATGTTAATGGGTTATCTGATCAATGTCGTTGCACGCCTATTCTCTGCACCTCAAAAGCAACTTCCCACGCGCATTTAATTGATTCGAACGCGCCTGACTTCGATGAAACCGAAGTAGTTTTTATAAAATTAAAGTGGAATCTACCACTAATTTCTGTTGATGTAATGTCCAAATTGAGGCGTTTTATAAAAAAAAAATTAAACCAAGCGTAGAAAAAAGTTGTAGCAACATCCGTAGCAAATCTGAGGGAAAAAATATAAAAAAATAACGTAGCAAAATCGGTAGCAAAAAGAAATGTTTGAAAATTAAATAAAGAAGTTAAATAAACCTGGTAGCAAAATTTGTAGAAAGTTGGATGTAAATAAAACTTAAACCCCAAAATAGGGTTTTCTTATATGCAACCAGTTACTCCACCACCGTTCACGACCATCGCCGCCCACTCCACCGGAATCACGACCTTCAAATTGAGTTTCGGGCCGAGACGAGGTTCGTACACACTTCAAAAGAACTACACAAACATGGATATTCTTGTTGACCAATCATATTCTTTCTTTATGACGATGTCTCAAACTGGAAGCAATGATTAGTAAGCAGCCATCTTGCATAACCCATCTAAACTGCATTTGCATAAAATAAAAATCACTAACATGACATTAAAATATAAAAATAAATAAAAAAACCTAATTTAACTATTCATCGTCGGAATCCGCTAAAAGGTGGGGTATTCCGTATTCCGTAACAACGTACGAGTACAAATAACAGTTCAAGTTAAAATACCAACTAACTTATATAGCAATTATGTAATCGGTTTCAATTAATGGTCAATAACACAAATTTGTTACTCCTCAAGTCTATTTTCTTTACATATGGAATATTTATACTTAATCAAATTTGTTACCCAAACCCTTTCTTAGCAAAAATCATAAATCTCTCAAAAAAAAAAAAAGGATTTGTTTTTTGTTAAAATAAAACAAAATGGGTGAATTAAAAAAAACAATATTCTAGCACTAACTGATTGGTCTATTCAAACTCACACGGATCGCCATGCTATCACCATCATCCTTTGATCAAAACCAATCCAACGGCCACAAAACCCTACAACACTTAAAGCAGACAACACCCCCTATCTCCTCACCTCTCTCTCGCTCATCTCCCCCCCCCCCTCTCTCCAGCAGGTGGCCGACACCACTCCGGGTGGCGGCGGCGCCAGCTTCTCGGCGGCAACGACGAACACAGAAGGTCGACGAAGGTTTGAGCGGCGGTGGCGGCGGTAGATCGGAACGACGGGCGGCGGCTCAATGGTTCAGGTTCGAGTTCAGAGACGTTCCTGTTTCGGGTCGCGATTCGGGTTTCGAGTTTAATCGGTTCAGGTTAGAATCCGGTTCAGGTCTTGTTTGTTTGAATTCCGATTCAGTTTTCGTTCAGTTTTGTTTTTGGTTCAGGTCATCGGAGCTCCGGCCCGGCTGATAATGGCAACGGATTCAGGTCTCGGTTCGGTTGAATCGGGTGGCTCGGGATCGAGCCTGGGTTTGATTCAGTTCCGTTTCCGTTCTCTTGTTCGAGTTCCGTTCGACCTCAGTCCACTCCGGTCATCATACGGCTCCGGTTCAGATTTCAGTTTCGGCTTAATCTCAGTATGTTGTATGGTTCAGATTTCAGTTTCGGCTTAATCTCAGTATGCTGATATTATTTATGTGTAGTGTGTCGAATAAAAAGTACTAGATGACAGGTCAATTTGTTCTTCAACCCATATGTGATGCCAAACTGTTTATAGTGATGTTTGGTGATGCAAATGGCGTGTTTAATTTGCTGCAATTAAGAAATGGAATTGAACCAAAACAAGATTGTTCATATCAAAAATCATTTTTTCTGAAAAATACCAAGTAACAGTCTAGCTTCGATTTAATCATAAACCATAGTTTCCTGCGGTATTTGTAATTCTGCACAAGTTGTTATGGGTTTCATTTTAATGTAATTCTGTACTTTGTTTAATGCTTTGATAAATTATATGTTTGTGGATGCGTTTTTTTTTTCAATTTTAGGTGGGCATTTACGGTTATACAGCTTATTCAGCTAGTAAGTTTGGCTTAAGGGGTTTGGCAGAAGCACTGCAACAAGAAGTTATCGCTGATGACATTCACGTTTCACTTATATTTCCTCCAGATACCGATACACCTGGTTTTGCTGAAGGTTCAACACCTCCCTCTTGCATGCATATATACATTTATATACACGTAGGGATGCTAAACGGGTCGTGTTCGTGGGTTGACCTGACCAGGTTGACCTAAACCATATCTGTTTAGCTAAATGGGTTCACGGGTTCAACCTGAAACTGACCCGAACCCGTTCTCACTAAACCCAAACCCGCAAATTTCGTGTTAGGTTCGTGTCGTGTTAGAAATTCACACCCCGCACACACACATATATATTGTAATCTTTAGAGCTATAGAATGATTCGATCAAACAAACTTACAAAGCCATTTTAACTAGTGTATTTGTTTCCTGTAGAGAACAAGAAAAAGCCACGGTTGACAAGCATTATAGCGGGATCATCCGGTGCAATGCAAGCTGATGAGGTGGCAAAGAAAGCACTGAATGGCATCAAATCTGGATCTTTTATTGTTCCCTGCAACTTTGAAGGATTCTTGTTGGCAATAGCTACTGCCAGTCTGTCTCCTCAGAGATCGTACCTCATGGCGTTTGTTGAGGTTGTTTCTGCCGGTATATTACGTATTGTGGGACTGTGTTTTCAGTGGACTTGGTATGGAAGCATTGAAAAGTGGCACGCGCAAAAATAATAGTAAGTTTTTAATCAAGTTTATTGTTATAATTGAAGAGTTTAATGATTGAACATATCTATTAATCTATACATATGTTCAAATATAGATTATTTAATTAGATTTTTTTTTTTTATTTTGTGACCATACTGCTGCTACCTGATAAACTTTGTTTTTTAAATATGTTCTTGAAGTTTAGGAAGGATTTTAAGTATGGGTATTAAGAATATTTAGGCAAATGTAGATTGCATAAATAATGAGTGTTTTAATTATGATTGAAGAAATGGTTAATTACATGAATACGTAACTTACTTTCACCTTCAATTTCTTACCATTGTACGCAAACAAAAGTGTCGACAATTGAAAAAAAAATAGTATTACAACCATATATGAGGTTGTATGCACTGATAATACACTCTGATCGCTTTCAACCCGCTTGACCGATCTGACTTGTTCTCTTTTTACCTTATTTTTCTTGTTAAAATACAAGCCAAATCGACCCATTCAACAGTAAATAAGTTTTAATTGCAGTTCTGAATAACTCCAGCATTTGTATATTTCTTTGATACCATCAACCATCAATAGTAAAAAAGTCTTTTTGTGTAAAACAGAAAAGTATGTTTTTTTTATTGGTATTAACCCTTGGATGGTTATCTTTATTACTAATAGTTACTGTTTTATGTAAAATCCAATATCAACAAAGGTACTAATTTGAACTTATAAATTATTGAATTTAGGAGCTTGGATGTATATTGCAGAATACACAAGAATCATGTCTCATGGACTGAATTTGAGGACAAGCTTTTAGCATCAACCATGTTCTTTGAAATAACAGTTCTTAATATATTAGTTTGAGTTGGAACTAACTTTGTGGTTTAAATTTGTATTTTGTTGAAGTTATTTGTATGTTTTATTGTTAAATTCTTGAGCTTGAGTTGGATGTCTTGAATAATATGGTAAACACCCTCAACGTCACTTTTCTTTTTTGTTCCGCGACGCTCGATATTTGCTCGTCGCTCGTTCGAAAAATACTCGGATCGAAAGACGCTCGTTCGAATTTGACTCGGTTGAAAAAACACTCGGTTCGGTTTGTAAACGAACCGAGCACGAGCAAAGGTCCAATCGGTTCGGTTCGGCTCGTGAACAGCCCTAGCATGCATACTATCGACTATCAAATGTAGTATCAAAGACTATTTTTTAGTCTTCAAAAAAATCATAACTAGAAACAGTCATAGCATCGGCGACTATTATTTAGTTACGAAATTAACATATTAGGGATTGATTATCAGTCTCTAAAAAAACATATTCGGGATTGAAAAAGTTCTTAAAAGATACAAAATTTCAGTCTCTAAAAAACATATTCGAAACAAAATAAGATGACATCTAAGATTATTTTTCAGTCCCTAAAAAATATATTAAGGAATGAAATGGCATGTTATCAGGGACTAATTCTCAGTCTCTACAACGTCTATTAGAGACTGAATTGTCATGGAACCCAAATCTAAGTAAATGTATTTGGGACAAAATAGACAAGGTTCAAGTACTGATTTTCAGTCCTGAAAGGCCTCGTATCAAGGACTGATTTTCAGTCACCGACGAAATGTATTCGAGACTGAAATAATGTTGTACCACAACGTATATTAAGGACTGATTTTATATGTATAGGAGACTGAATATCAGTCTCTATTGGTGTCATACAATCGGGACTGAAATTTAGTTACTAATGAAAGTATCTAGGACTAGACAATTAGGACTGGCTCGGGACTGGCAAAATCAGTCCCTAATAACCATTAGGGACTGATTTAGGAGTTTTAGAGACTGATTTTTCAGTCTCAGATTGCGATCTTTTTTGTAGTGATGACAAACTCAACTTCATTGAAGAACCACTACAAATCGAAGATAGGAAGGTTAAAAAGTTAGGCAAGAAGGAAATCCCGTTAGTCAAAGTCAAGTGGAACGCACGTCATGGACCCAACTTTACATGGGAATTAGAAAACATAATGAAAGATAAGTACCCTCATCTTTTTAAGCGATGATAAATTTCGAGGACGAAATTTTTGTAAGGAGGGAAGGATGTAATACCCCGAACCTTAATGTACTGGTTATAAACATATGAATTATGTAATTTATATTTCATATATTGTTAAACGAGTAAGATAATTGTGTGAAAGGTGAAATATCTTGACAAGCCTTGGCTAATATATGAGACCGTTTAATATTAATAATTAAATATATTATTTTTGACCTTACTCCGTTTTTAATGAAACTTAGGTTAAAACGTAGATAAAAATATGCTCGTTCTAATGACATATTCGTCGTTTTATAAAATGTCATATTTTAAAAGTTATACGAGAAAAACGAGTGAAGCAGCTGAATTAATATATATAAGCAAGCAAGCTAGCAGGTCAAGCAGGCAGGTAGGCACGTCAATTGAATCCCACATCGACCAGAAAGGGTTTTGAGGTGCTTGCTTGCTTACTTTAAATAAGAGTCTCAGTAGTTTGTTTAGGTACCGGTTTCTTTAATGGAAACGCTCTAGTATAGAGAATCCCGAGTATACGATACCCCATTGAGTGTTGTTAATAGTCGCTTTTGGAGCGCGAGTAGGAGCAAGAGTAGGGAAACTCTACATCAACGTGTCGTAGATAGTTTTAAGGTATTCTCTCGTTTACGTTTATGTTTAGTTATTTATTACTCAATTTTAGTAGTTAATAGGAGTATTATTATTAGTAGTAATATTATTATTAGTAGTAGTGATAATGTGTCACACCCTGGCTTTTGCGGAAGCGTGGGTTTAATTGGTGTGACTTCTTAATACCATAGCAACAATCATAACAATGTTATATGAAAATAAAACACATGATGATCATCCATTCGTTAAATTTAAAGTTACCTCAACATCATTGTTTTAAATTGTCGACACATAAAACAAGTTACAACCATTACATATTAAAACGTGTTCACGTGACACAACAAAAGACTTAAATAAAAACATGGTTTAGAGACATGTAACCCGTCCAGGTAAGGGTTACACCTCCTAAACCTGGATGACATCATTATTCCCTACGCAGCTTGACACGATTGCACACTTTTCTAGATCCACTAATTTCCTGAAATACATGTAGTTTGAAAAATCAACAAAAGTTGAGCGAGTTCATGTAAAAGTGAGTGTGTATATAAATCGTTAAAGTACGTCCCAATGTATAAATGTTCCTGGTATGTAGCAATTAAGGAAAAAGAGATCACCAATGAGTTGCAAAGCCACTGATATGTGTGAAGTGATGTAGGAAAACTCAAACCTAGCAAATTTGTACCGGGCCTCGGTTGTAAGACACAGTCACCTCTATGGGTCACCCTGACCTCACGGGTGTGGGCTCGCTACACCCAAATAGATCTATCACTCTTGTGTCCCTCGGTCCTAACAACGAGGATTAATGGCTTTAAGTGTTGTACCCACCACTCACATGATTCGAACGTCCCAACCCTCCTTAAGCTAACCATACCATGTATAAAAATGTCCTTAATAATTGTAACATGTATTTCACCCCCAAAGTATAAAACTGAAAACAGTTAAGAGAAAAGGGGGACATGAACTCACAGAAGTGCGTCTCCTGAAATAGTCGTCAATCCAAACTCGGTCTGCTACGTGACGACCTACACGTACTAATGCCTATTAGACGGATGGGCCGTGCCTTGGCTTAGGTTTAACATTTTTGGAAAAATAGTCAGACAACTATTTCGTATTCACACTTCTTAATTATTTTATATGTGTATTTCCTTCCCAAGGATGTGGGTATTTATACATGTACACTTGTAATTCCGAAAAATATATTTTAAGTCCCACTTAGAAAAATATATTTTAATCACTTGTCTAAAACATCTTAATTCCAAAATATATATATTTTTCCCAAAAATATTATATTTTACTTCATAATTTTCCCAAAATAATACTTTACCAAAAATATACGTATAAGAGTATTTTTTCTGAAATATACACAAGTTACGTTTTAGCGCTTCGTAATACAACAATACTTGCGTAAATTAAATATTTATTTTGTGAGAGTTTTAGTATTATTTTGGAGTCGTAATTTTTATGGTGTCATAAGTTATATTATTTTTACCCTAAAAATAATATATCTAGTTCACATAATAAACGAACAATCACACAAGAGTTTTAGTAATAAATATATATTCAAAATATATATTTATCAAATTTTATTTACGAAAAATCAACCTCCGGCACTTAGTATTTTTGTAATAAAAATCATGACGAAGTTTATTTTGAAAATAAATTTAGAAATATATTTGTAAACACTTACTAGAAAAATATTTTCTAAGTGTTGGATTTTTAGGAAAATTTCGCCAGAGTTTCCTTTGTAAACGGAGGCGTCCATGCTTACTAGCATATCATTTTCTTTTGTAAAATCATTCAAACAATTAACAACCAACAATATACAATCTCTAATTACCAATCTTGTCATAAACAAGCATAAACCATAAACTCATGAACTTGAAAGTTTATAAAAACATGTAGTAACTTACTAGTATACTTTGTAGGTCTTGTTATCTTTAAAAATGTGATTGATTCTTTAAAAACTTTATTTTTAAAGAGTTTGAACTTTTAAAACTTCTAGTCATATTTTCTAAAAATATTTCTTTGTGAAATTTTCTTTTTACACAAGTGTTCCTACACTTGTTTATCCACTAAAAGTGTAATTAGTTTATGTAAGACCCAAGTTTTAACAAAACTCATACTTTTCACTTGGTTCTTTCGAAAAACCACTCATAGATCTTTAGATCTATAAGATTATAACCCACTTTGATCTTTATTTTTCAAGAAAACTTTCATTTATTCAAGTTCATAGTCTATGTGTGGATGATTCCATCATCCACAACATTTCCAACTTTCACATCTTGCTAGTTCATGTCTTTAAACATGATCTAGCAAGTCTATGTGATGAACCATATCATTTTTACTAACAACCAACATACAATAATCATAACAACACAAGAATAACATGATTTCATCACTATTTTCACCATACTTCATCTCTAGTTAGTTTATACTTCAAGACTTTGTTTATGTTCTTTAGAGTTCTTATATTTTCACCATTCTTTTCACTATTAACCAACAAAAATATGAAAAGTATGAAGATCTAAGACACTTACTACTAGCACAAGGCTAGGGGAGTTCAAGAGCATAAAAGTGGTGGTTAAAAGAAAACGAGAGCGGTCCTTGAGCTTCCGAATACACCAAGCTTACTTGTAGGATCACTTACACCTTTGGGAGTATGGAGATTGCTTGGAATGGACTTGAAGGTGGTGATGGTGGGTGTGTGGGTTCTCGGCCGATCACAAGGGAGGAGGAGAGGAAGAGTTGAGTTTGGAATGTGTTGTGATGAGAGAAGGTGGTGGACTTATGGTTCATATATAGAAGTCTTCCACATTTAATTATCCATTATGTAAAATGCCCCTTAATCCACCAACATTATCTATTAAAATAATCAAGGAAAGCAATGGGTCGGTTACCCATGTAACTGTCGCCCAAGGGGGGGGGGGGGTATGGGGTTGGGTTCCAACCATATGGTTACTAATCTAGTTAAGTTTCAAGTGTTTAGTTAATGGTTATGGTGTGTTATAAAATATAAAGTGTTTTAGAGTGTTCGGGGACCCTAACTAGCTCAGAAAAATAAAAACAATGTGTTTGGCAATATTTTTATGTTCCGGGTAAAGTCCAGTTGTTCGGTTGGGTGTTGTTCCGTTAAAGTGCTAAATTAATCCATAAAGTGTCTTTTATATTACTTTTAGTGACACATTTAATTCCCAACACTTTGGAAAGTATCTAGGACTATTTTGCCAACTTTTTGCACTTTACTAGTATTATTAAATGCTGAATTTTTTGTATTAAGTGCAGAATTCTGCATTTGAAGTATGTTTTAGGCACTTCCCGGCACTATAACTATCACCTAGTGACGCAGTTTTATGGTCCTCACTTCCCTACACTCCCTACTAGTGTAGTATTCCAATTCTGGCTCATACTGGCCTCAAAAGCATTGTCTGTCTAGGTGCTGGCATTGTCAGCATGTCTCTGGGTTATCCGCTCACTGTGCTAACTATGCTTTGTGCATTATGGTTGTCACTAATGTTTGTGTGTAATAAATAGAGTGACAATATAAAATGTGATGCATATGTATGTATGTAACAGAAATCAGAAAGTAGTTTAATCACAGTTGTAATCAAGCACAGGCGTTAAGCACAAATTAAGAATTAATTAATTGTACGGATACCTGTAAAAGTGAGGGTTGTCACATAATGTTAGTATTATTTTTAGGTACTAGGGTTATTGTTAGGGGCGGGTATTGGGTAGCCTAGCCTTAGTTAAGCATAGACTGATCAACCATGCTTAAACAAGGCAGCACTAACCAATATCCAACCATGATAATGACTAGTTAGGTGTACTGATGCGTAATCGAGTGTTATATATATTAGGTGTATATTTTAAGCCCCTTTAACACTTTTTAGTCAAGTTTTAAATTTATAAAACACGATATTTACTAACACTAGACACACATATGGGCAAGTGCACCCATCGTGAGCGTAGTATAGTGTTGGTAAGATACCGAGGTCGTCCAAGGACACAAGAGCTTTTAGTACCGGTTTATCCTCAACGTCTAATCAAATCAAAAAGTTTAGAAAAAAGTTTTAACTAAGAAAAATAAAAACTAACTAAAATGCTGAAAATAAAAATAAAAAGAAAAACAGATAGACAAGATGAATCACTTGTTTCCGAGTCGTATCTAGTGTAACCTTTGATTATTTCCACACTTTTGCACTATTTTAAGAGATTATCTTAGTTATTGTAGTAGGCCCCTCTTTTGAAGGTGACGTTACCCTCACCCCAGTAGTTTGAGTCAGCAAGGATACAATCCTAAAAGGGTGGATTATTGGAAGATAATTAATTAAGTTATTAATGCAAATTATGGTAGGCCCCTCTTTTGGAGGTGACGTTACCCTCGACTAAGTAGTCTGAGTCAGCAGGGATACAGTCCTAAATAGCCGGGTTATAGTATTAATAGTAGTTAACTTATGAGGGGATCAAAGAGTTTGGACCCCCGCCATCCAATACCGTTAAGTATTGAAGGAGGTCCTACTAAATTTGACCCAGGTCCATTGCAGGACCTCTAAACGCTGAACAATGGCAAGACCTTTACCAAACCGTTCCCTTAACCCCCGACCAGGTAGCCAACATACCTCCATATAGACCGTGGAGATATGAATGGTGAAAATCTTTTATTTTATATAGACAGTAAAATAATGCCAAGACACCACGGACAAACGATAAGGAAAGATCACCTTCAACATAAGCAACTAGTTATTAAAGTCATTAATACAAAACCAAGTAAAAAGTGCGAAAAGATTAGAAATAAAAAGTATTACACTAGACACTCTGTCTTCACCAAGTGATGTAAGAGACTTAGGCAAACATGGCCTTGATTGTCAAGAACTCTTACGATCAATCTTGGATCCCGATACGACTCACACACTCTATGATGGACAATGGATGATGGTGGTGGATGATGGTGTTATGGTGGTGGTGGGTGGTGAGTGAAGTGTGAGAGAGGTGGTGTGCCAAGGGATGGTTTGAGCTTGAGCCAAGCACTTCTATTTATAGGCTGAACAGAAGCTCGGGCACGGCCCCGTGTCCAGTGGGCACTGCCCCGTGTCCAGTGGGCACTGCCCCGTGTCCAGTGGGCACTGCCCCGTGTCCACATCCTTCTCTTTCTTCATTTAATGCAGTTTTGTCTTTTTAGTTGACCACGCCCCCGTGTCCGCTGAGCACGACCCAGTGGTGCAGAAGAATCTTTGTACTATGCAGATTTGCTGGATTGTGCGAATCTTATAGTTGACCACGGCCCCGTGTCCGCTGAGCACAGCCCCGTGGTGGGCAATAGAAGCTTCTACCACTTTGTCTTTTCTGCTGACACTTAGGCACGCTTCCGTGCTAGCTGAGCACGGGGCGTATTCAGTCTTCTGTTGTCTTGTTTTGCTTGGGAAGATGCTGTCGTGGGGTCGGGCATGTCACGTCTTGTTCCTTTTCTTCTATTTATGTTAGATTTTGATGTCTTTTTGCTTCTTTTGTGAATTTGAGCTCATTTAATCCTGAAAATACAAAGGGAAGACAAAAGCACACTTTTTCCAACATTAGTACTAAAAAAGGGTTAGTTTTATGCCACAATTGATGAAATTTATATGTTGCATTTTGCACACATCAAATACCCCCACACTTGAATCTTTGCTTGTCCTCAAGCAAAACTCTTTATAATGTGGCTATTACACTTCCCAAATGGAATGGGTAGAGAAGAAGTGTTTTGGGCTTGTCGTAGAGTGTCGGGATTTCCAAGATTCTTTATTTAATTTTATTTTTATTTATTTACAATCCTATTCATCATGATTTATTTAAAACTTTTCATAAGATAAATTACTTATTAGGGCATAACATGCCTCTTTAAAATTCTACTTATATACAAGTTCACATACCTCACGGGGATCACTCAACACTCGGCCGAAAATGTATTTTTGTGGATCACTCGAGAGCGGCATGGAACTTACTCCTACCATTGGCTTGCCAAGCAATCAATCCTCCTCCTTTTTAACTTATATACCTTTGTAAATATCAAGAGGACTTTTTGGGTGAAGGGTTAGGCTTGGGTTAAAGGTAGGTGGTTGGGTTAGTGGTTAGTAGAAAAAGGGCGAAAAGCGTAACAAGCGTCGGTTTTCGTAAGACTTTTTATTTTTGTAACTTTTATTTTGATGAAGCTATTATTCAAACAAAGTTATTTTTGATGAACTTGTTTGTTTATTTTCTTTTGCTTCATCATCAACACAATTTTTTTTTTCAAAAGTCATACGAGAAACCGAGCTAGTTACTAAAACAAGGGGTTAAAAATAAAAAGGTTTTGGTGGGTGAAAGGGTGTTTGGTTTGGGTTATGAAATGAAAAGGTTTAGGCTCAAAGGAGCTAACTAGGGGGATTTTGGGTAGGTGGTAAAAAAAAAGAAAAATAATGGTGTAGAAATAAAAAGGGTTAGTCCTAATGCCTCCATCATTTACTTACTCGGGTTTAAGTTGATAAGGACCGGGAATGTATCGTCATGGCAAGTTCTAGAGTCGTAAGAACCAAGCGGCTATTCACACAAGAAACGAAAAATGAGCATTTAGTTTAAAGATATGTAATTGTATGCTCAATAAAGGCTCAAAACTCACTTTTGTGGGAATGGGTTTTTATGTGATCAAGTATATATAATCAAATTTTAACTAAGCTTGTCATGCCTTTTCATAATTTTCTTATGTTGGTTCTTTTTATCACGACGCTATCGGTTGTAAATTCGTAAAAATATAACCTTTTTAGAACTTGAAATTCCCGAGTTAAACCTAGACAAATAAAAAAAATATGAAAAATTTTTGAAAAAATTTGGGGTGATTAGCGGTTCCAATAGAGTTTTGTGTAAGGCTTGTATTTAAGACTTGCAAGATTCAAGGTTTTAGCATCCCCCCCACACTTAAATTACACATTGTCCCCAATGTGTCCCAAAAATAAGTTTTTAGGTTGATTGAATGTGTAAAAAGGTGTAAAAATCAAAAATTTTGTGTTACTGGTTACCTGGGCACGACCCCGTGTTGAGTGGACACGACCCCGTGCTCAGGTGCCAGTAACGAAAACTTACAGAAGGTGAACACGGGGGCGTGTTGGCTGAACACGACCCCGTGTCTGTCAAGGTCTGCAGAATTAAAACAAACAGCAGGTTCAGGGGAATGGGCACGGGGGCGTGTCGGCTGGACACGACCCCGTGTGGACAGTCTGCAAAGTTGAAAAACAGGTTTCTTTCCTTGGTTTTCCTGTACCGGCTTTAGTAGTACTAATGCTTAGTACTTTAAGCCTCGTTTGTACCTGTTTCATCAATAAACACTCCACCCAAACATAGCAAACATCCTAATTTTACCAAGTTCAATCATCCATGTTAACAAAGTTAAAAGAAAAATAAATGCAGAAAATAAAAGAAGTTAGGGAAAGTAAATTGTTCAACACTTGGCACGCAGGCAATCAATTGTTCAAGATTAAAAAGGGTTAACCCGGGAAGTCATCAACCAACCGCTTCCTCCTCCGCTCCTCCCGCCTACTCCATAGCATCATCATCATCATCCCCTCCATGGCCTGCAATGTGGTCCCGAATATATCCAGTATCATCTTGGATATCGGATATGTTTCTCTCGATAGCTCCAACCCGGTGGTACGTGTTGCTTGCCATGTTATAGGTGTTCCTGGTGCACATAAGGTTTTCCTGCAACAAATCATGCAAACTTTGAAAGTTAGGAAAACCGCCTCCCGAGGAGGATGATTGGCCCGGATCACCATGGGGTTGGTATTGGTACTGATGATGTTGCGGAGCGTGGAGGACAAGTGCTTCTTGCGGGTTCCATGCATGACCTTGCATCCTTTGAAAGCTCACCGTCCCGTCTTCTGCCTCATAAATTAGGTTCATTGAGCGGCATATGTGTATATCCACCATACTCGACCATGGGCTCCTCTCAAATGACCTAGGTATGTGGGCGAAGTGCCTGAAGAGACGGTACACCCATCCCCCAAAGAAGATAGGGGTTGGTGCACTTGCAAGGCGGTTATGATGCATGTTTCGGAGCATGAGGAACGGAACATCAAGCGGCCTGCGGGTGTGGATACAGTGGAGGACAACAAGATCTCTTAACCCAACGACGCCACTACTATCATGCCTTTGGCTAAGAGAGTAGCCGAGGAGCCTATGAATGTATCTGTAGAGCGGATCCCTCAGCTTCGTACTCTTAGTGCTGCTCGGATTGTAGTACCCTTCACCAATATGAGCCCAAATGGCTTAGCGTTCGTTCTCACCTATCTCTCGCATTCCCCCAGTATTTTCCTCGTTTCCCGCATCCTCTTCCGCATACAACCCGACAATCGATCCAAACTGAGCCATAGAGATCGAATACCTCGTTCCGCCACATCGGAATGCTACCCCATCATTGTCGAACGGGTCGCACCTCGAGTTGAATGTGAAGGTGCTATAGAATTCCAAAGTGCATTCGTGGACGGAACGGAGTCGAGTTGTTAAAGCGACTCTGAGTGGTCCCGTGACAATGTTGTTGAAACGGTCGATTTGATTCACCATGGTTAGCAGTTCCGTGCATGCTTGCCTCGGATATTCCTCCGGCCTTGTTTGAAGTATCTCGAATCTTGCCCTCGCATCGAGCTCATTGGCGTTAAATCTTGTGAACTTCCTAGCCAGCTGAAAGAATAAACCAAAAGTTAGCACGAAACAGAAGTATTTTCGGACAAAACTGCAAACAGTGAGCTGGACACGACCCCGTGTTCAGCGGACACGGCCCCGTGTCCAGGCGTCTGTTACTCAAAAGTTCCATTTTTCGACCCGGTTTCGAAAACTTGAAAATTTTTGGTCCAATAGGTGCGGTTTCCCCCGAAAATGAAACCCTAAGTGCCGTTTTTCCCAAAATATCCCGTTTACCCATTCAATTTTATCTTTTTCGGTTCAAGAACAAGGGTTTGGGGTTTTTTGTACGAAATCGGAGGAATCTATGAACAATACAAGTTTATTTACTTCCCATAACACCAATCTAACTAAATGCAAACAAATCTAAACAAAAATTTGAGGTTCGATCCGGATGACCTTCAAGAACCCTAGATTTTTCCCCAAATTTTTGGTGTTTTAACTACATGCAAGTAACTAATCTAACTACTAGAAGTGATAGAATCATACCTTGATGTTGTTAGAGCGATAGGAGACGTCGAAAATCTGCGAAAAATCGCCTAGAACCAGAGCTTTTTCGGGGAAACGGGGCGTGTGGAATGAAGTAACTGTTTTGAAAAAGGGGATTTATCCCGACTGCAGCGCGGACACGGCCTCGTGCCGAGCAAAGTTTTTGGATTTTTTTTTTTTTTAGTGCTCGTGTGAGTGCCCTTATTTCCCATTAGCTTTGGTTAGAAAACTTACCGATTTAGATGTCGTCCCGATCGTTCGTAACTTACCAGGTATGATGTTGGTTTCATTCTTCCACCATCTGAAGCGAGATCTCTTCTTCTTCATCCTCAATGAATCCTTGATAGAGTTTCAGCCGTTGGCCATTGACCTTAAATGGAGGCCCATTTCGAGATTTAATTTCTACTGCACCGTGTGGGAAAATATGGGTGATGGAAAAAGGTCCTGGCCACCTAGACTTTAATTTACCAGGAAACAATCGAAGTCGTGAATTAAACAAAAGAACTAGATCTCCTACTCGAAATTCATTAGGTTTAATATGTTTGTCATGCAAATTTTTCATTCTTTCCTTATAAATTTCGGAGTTTGAGTATGCATAATTCCTAAGTTCGTCTAATTCATTTAATTGACAAAATCGATTTTTACCAGCAAATTCTAGATCTAAGTTTACATTTTTAATTGCCCAGTAGGCTTTGTGTGCAATTTCTACTGGCAAGTGACAACTTTTTCCATAGACTAGCTTATATGAGGTTGTACCTATTGTTGTTTTATAAGCAGTTCGAAAAGCCCATCAAGCATCATCTAATTTATCTGCCCATTCCTTTTTATTTAACCCTACGGTTTTTTCGAGTATTCGTTTTAAACCTCTATTAGTCACTTCGGCTTGTCCGTTTGTTTGAGGGTGATATGCTGTCGAAACCCGGTGATAGACCCCATATCTTGTTAAAAAAATTTCAAGTTGATGGTTGCAAAAATGGGTACCTCTATCACTTATTAATGCTTTAGGTGTGCCAAAACGAGAGAATAATTTTTTCAGAAATCTTACCACGACTCTTCCATCATTTGTTGGAAGTGCCTCGGCCCATTTAGACAAGTAGTCTACTGCCACAAGTATATATTTGTTTCCTTTCGATGGTGGGAAAGGTCCCATAAAGTCGAGTCCCCACACATCAAAAATTTCACAAACAAGAATGCCATTTTGTGGCATTTCGTTTTTGGAAGAAATATTACCTGTTCTTTGGCAAGCATCACATGTCTTGACAAGACTTTGCGCGTCTTTGTAAATGGTTGGCCAATAAAATCCTGAATCGAATATCTTTCGTGCGGTACTAGCGGCACCATGATGCCCTCCGTATGGACCTTCATGACAATGGCGGAGAATTCTTCGTGCTTCGCTACCATGTACGCATCGTCGGACAAGCTAGTCGGCACATATTTTGAAAAGATATGGATCTTCCCAAAAATAATGTTTCACATTGGCAAAGGATTTTTTTCTTTGATGATGTGGCCAACCTTTTGTGACTATACCGCTAGCTAAGTAGTTAGCATAGTCGGCGTACCATGGTTCTTCCTTATATTCCACCATTTCCAGGGACTCAGTTGGAAATTTTTCGTTGATTTGCTCGTCCCTGGTTGCCTCCAAAGCTGGGTCTTCTAAGCGCGAAAGATGATCTGCTGCGGTATTTTCTGCTCCTCTTTTGTCTTTGATTTCAATGTCAAATTCTTGGAGGAGTAGAATCCACCGAATCAGACGTGGTTTTGCGTCCTGCTTTTTGAAGAGATATCGAATGGCTGCATGATCTGTATAGACTATAGTTTTAGAAAGAACAAGATAAGAACGAAATTTATCAAAAGCAAATACCACAGCTAGTAATTCTTTTTCAGTTGTTGTGTAATTTTCTTGTGCATCATTTAGTGTTTTACTAGCATAATAAATTGGGTGAAAATGCTTTTCTTTTCTTTGTCCCAAGACAGCTCCAACTACAAAGTCACTAGCATCACACATGATTTCGAAAGGAAATTTCCAATCAGGCGCTATCATGATAGGTGCATTGATTAACATTTCCTTTAAGGTTAGAAATGCTTGATTGCAATCCTTGTCAAAGATGAAAGGAGCATCTTTTTCAAGTAATTTTGTTAGAGGCCTTGAGATTTTAGAAAAGTCTTTGATAAACCGCCTATAAAATCCGGCATGCCCTAGGAAACTTCTGATAGCTCTTACGGAGGATGGAGGTGGTAATCTAGAAATGGTATCTATTTTGGCTCGATCCACCTCCATTCCTTCGCTTGAGATCTTGTGACCGAGTACTATTCCCTCCGTTACCATGAAATGGCATTTTTCCCAATTAAGGGCGAGGTTAGTTTCCTCACATCGGGATAGCATTCGTTCAAGGTTATCGAGGCATTGTTCGTAGGAATCCCCAAAGATAGAAAAGTCATCCATGAAGACTTCCATTGTCTTTTCTATCATGTCATGGAAGATGGCTACCATGCAACGTTGGAATGTTGCGGGGGCATTACATAGACCAAACGGCATGCGTCGATAAGCAAAAGTTCCATAGGGACATGTGAAAGTTGTCTTTTCTTGGTCTTCGGGTGCTATCGGGATTTGAAAGTAACCTGAAAAACCATCCAAGAAACAATAAAATTTATGACCGGATAATCTTTCTAACATTTGATCAATGAAGGGTAAAGGAAAATGATCTTTTCTTGTAGCTTCATTTAATGGTCTATAATCTATACATACTCTCCATCCTGTGACGGTTCTCGTTGGTATTAATTCATTCTTTTCGTTAGTTATTACCGTCATACCTCCTTTCTTTGGAACTACTTGGACGGGGCTCACCCAAGGACTATCAGAGATAGGATAGATAAATCCGGCGTCAAGTAATTTGATGACTTCGTTTTTAACCACTTCTTGAACATTAGGATTCACTCGACGTTGTGGTTGTATTACCGATTTGTAGTCATCATTCATCAAAATTTTGTGTGTACACATGGAAGGACTAATTCCTTTTATGTCTACAAGTTTCCAAGCTATTGCGTTTTTATGTTTTTTCAAAAGACTAATTAATTTTTCTTTTTCTAAGCTATCTAATTTAGATGAAATAATTACAGGTAAATTACCGTCTTTGTCTAGAAAAGCATATTCCAAACCTTTTGGAAGTTCTTTGAGCTCAAGTGGTGGGTCTTTAGGAGACTCCTTATTTGGTTGCTCGTTACGATCAAGAACTTTAAAAGTTTGTTCTATGGCGACCTCTTCTTCAACAAAGTGGTCAATCTCTTCACTTGTATCGGGTGGTTCATCTTCATCTTCAATTAGGGGGTCATTATTGCCGAAAGGATATTTCATTGACCGTTCGAGATCGACACTTCTTTTAAATGCCCCTAATTGAAGAGGTAGATTATTGAACTTCCGGTTTTTCAGAGCTTCGTGAGTTTTTACAAATGGTCTTCCCAACACTAGAGGAGCGTCATCGAGGATGACAAAGTCGGTTGGGATTACCATTTGATTTGTTTGAACCAATACATCCTCAACTATACCGATTGATTTTATTACTTTCCGATTGGATAGAAAAATGGGTATTTGAAGTGGAGAAAAATCATTAATACTTAATTTTTCGAAAATGTAGTTAGGCATTATGTTAACACAAAGATCTTTATCAATTGTGACATTACTAATAAACGAATTTTGAAAGAAACATGGAACCGGTGTAATGTTAATTTCAAATGGGTCTTCTTTTATTAGCGAAGTTTGATCATTAGTTAACTTAACACTTACCGTTAGTATTTAACTCTTTTAAAAACTTAGCATGAGTAGGTACTAAACAATGATTTTCAAAAGAAGGTGACAAGAGATTAATTTCTTCAAAATTAGACTCTTCTTGAATTTTAACGTTGTCGGACTCACCTTTTTCGTTGTTTAACTCATGTGTCGGTTTTTCACTTATTTGTTCTTCCATTTTTACACTTTCAGTTATCTCTTCCTTTTTTAATTCTTCTCTTGCGCGGGACTCCTTTTCCCTTGCGCGAGATTCTTTTATACAGCGATCGATAACTCTAATGTGTTCTAATATCCTCTCGGTCACTTCGGTTATAGAAAAAAAGTCAGAATTTTCAAAGCTTGAATCCGGTTGTTCGATCCTTTGTTCCTCATAATACCCATATGAAGTAGATGGTTCACACCATTGTTCTTCATTGTAAGCATATGATGGATAAGGGTCATAATTTTGTTCTTCATAATACTCATATGAGGTGGGTTGTTCACGCCATGGTTCCTCATAATAAGCATACGAAGGTGGTGGCTCATATCTTGGTTCCTCAAAGTATGAGTATGCAGGTTCATACCTTGGTTCATCAAAATATGAGTATGAGGGAGGAGGTTCATACCTTTGGTCTTCATAGGATGTGTATGAAGTTGATGGCTCGTACATGGGTTCCTCATAGTAGGTGTATGAATTGGATGGTTGATATGAGTGACTATTTTGAACCGAGTGTGTGTTACGACAATTAGTGCAATAATTACCCCTATAATCATCCTCCTCATAGGTGTAGTTGTAACCTCCTGAGTATTGATCCATAAGAATCACTCAGCAGACCACAACCAAGTCTCGAGATCAGAAAACAAAAATAAAAACGGAAACAGAGGCTGGACACGGCCCCGTGTTCAGTGGACACGGCCCCGTGTACAGAATCTGTATCTGGGCTTTTTAATTAAATTTACTGATTTCGTTGAGCACGGGGCGTGTTCAGTGAGCACGGCCCGTGTTCAAGCTTCTGTTACTGGGTGTTTTTATGAAAATGTGCGGCACGGCCCCGTGTTCAGTGAACACGGCCCCGTGTACAGGTTACTGTAAATGCAAAACTAAACTAAAATGCAGAAAAAAAATGTGCGCGCGTTTTTTTAAAAAAAGGTTTTGAAAAACTGATTAGGCCGTCGATTTTAAGCTTTCTTAAAATCCTTGTGTCCCCGGCAGCGGCGCCAAAAACTTGATGCGTAATCGAGTGTTATATATATTAGGTGTATATTTTAAGCCCCTTTAACACTTTTTAGTCAAGTTTTAAATTTATAAAACACGATATTTACTAACACTAGACACACATATGGGCAAGTGCACCCATCGTGAGCGTAGTATAGTGTTGGTAAGATACCGAGGTCGTCCAAGGACACAAGAGCTTTTAGTACCGGTTTATCCTCAACGTCTAATCAAATCAAAAAGTTTAGAAAAAAGTTTTAACTAAGAAAAATAAAAACTAACTAAAATGCTGAAAATAAAAATAAAAAGAAAAACAGATAGACAAGATGAATCACTTGGTTCCGACTCGTATCTAGTGTAACCTTTGATTATTTCCGCACTTTTGCACTATTTTAAGAGATTATCTTAGTTATTGTAGTAGGCCCCTCTTTTGAAGGTGACGTTACCCTCACCCCAGTAGTTTGAGTCAGCAAGGATACAATCCTAAAAGGGTTGATTATTGGAAGATAATTAATTATGTTATTAATGCAAATTATGGTAGGCCCCTCTTTTGGAGGTGACGTTACCCTCGACTAAGTAGTCTGAGTCAGCAGGGATACAGTCCTAAATAGCCGGGTTATAGTATTAATAGTAGTTAACTTATGAGGGGATCAAAGAGTTTGGACCCCCGCCATCCAATACCGTTAAGTATTGAAGGAGGTCCTACTATATTTGACCCAGGTCCATTGCAGGACCTCTAAACGCTGAACAATGGCAAGACCTTTACCAAACCGTTCCCTTAACCCCCGACCAGGTAGCCAACATACCTCCATATAGACCGTGGAGATATGAATGGTGAAAATCTTTTATTTTATATAGACAGTAAAATAATGCCAAGACACCACGGACAAACGATAAGGAAAGATCACCTTCAACATAAGCAACTAGTTATTAAAGTCATTAATACAAAACCAAGTAAAAAGTGCGAAAAGATTAGAAATAAAAAGTATTACACTAGACACTTTGTCTTCACCAAGTGATGTAAGAGACTTAGGCAAACATGGCCTTGATTGTCAAGAACTCTTACGATCAATCTTGGATCCCGAGACGACTCACACACTCTATGATGGACAATGGATGATGGTGGTGGATGATGGTGTTATGGTGGTGGTGGGTGGTGAGTGAAGTGTGAGAGAGGTGGTGTGCCAAGGGATGGTTTGAGCTTGAGCCAAGCACTTCTATTTATAGGCTGAACAGAAGCTCGGGCACGGCCCCGTGTCCACATCCTTCTCTTTCTTCATTTAATGCAGTTTTGTCTTTTTAGTTGACCACGCCCCCGTGTCCGCTGAGCACGACCCCGTGGTGCAGAAGAATCTTTGTACTATGCAGATTTGCTGGATTGTGCGAATCTTATAGTTGACCACGGCCCCGTGTCCGCTGAGCACGGCCCCGTGGTGGGCAATAGAAGCTTCTACCACTTTGTCTTTTCTGCTGACACTTGGGCACGCCCCCGTGCTGGCTGAGCACGGGGCGTGTTCAGTCTTCTGTTGTCTTGTTTTGCTTGGGAAGATGCTGTCGTGGGTCGGGCATGTCACGTCTTGTTCCTTTTCTTGTATTTATGTTAGATTTTGATGTCTTTTTGCTTCTTTTGTGAATTTGAGCTCATTTAATCCTGAAAATACAAAAGGAAGACAAAAGCACACTTTTTCCAACATTAGTACTAAAAAAGGGTTAGTTTTATGCCACAATTGATGAAATTTATATGTTGCATTTTGCACACACCATGTACCATTACCTAACCTAGGATTATGTAATTGTGTCAGGACCTTGAGACATAACCCAATCGTACTTGCGGCCGTTAAGCAATTGCTAATCAGGTGAGTCATCATACTTGTCTTTTAAAATGTGATAGTATACTCGTCCGTAACTGGTAATAATGATAATGTTGCAGTATGCATGTGTCAGTAGGGGTATATGGGATCCTATTATGCTTAATGAGGTGTGTCACTCTGGGAAGGGTAATAAGGTGTTGTACCCACAGGCACTTCGTGCTTATAAGGTCCAGCGACACACACGCATACCTATGTGACGACCGTAGGGGGACACAACTGGAGGACCAGTATGTCTCTTGTACGGTGGTTTGTGACAAGTCAAATGTGACCTATAAGGTTCAATGAGGCCCAACCTGACTATAATGTGGTCACATGCCCATATTGTGTATGCATATAATATAAACTGTGGTCTGTCTTTATAAAAATTATATAGTATGAGCTCACCAGTATATATCTGACGTCGTTTTAAGTATACTTATCTCAGGTGAGTCATGAGGAAAGCTATAGGAACTACTTGACAGTTGTGGAGTTTTAGAAGATCAAGGAGTTCTTAATTGCCAAAAGTTTGTAAATAAATAAAGTGTTGTACTCAGACTATTATAAGTTTTAATAAAAGTTTAGTTTGTTTCCGCTGTAAGTGTATCAATTGTGCACAATCACCCGGGTTACGGGGTGGGTGTTACAAAGCATCTCATTGGATTCAACAACAATGTCTTCATATCACCGGATTAGATCATAAACCCATATTAGAGGGCAAACAAAAACGCAACTGGACCGCATGAATAACATCATTTCCACTTTTACTTCAATGCACTTACGTGATCAGGTGATTTGGGATTTTGTAAAAATGTTTGTTCTTGTACTTCTTTACAAAATTACATAGAATTCAAGAAAACGAAACAATGACTTAAAGAACTATAATTTAACACCCAATCTAATCGGGCAAACAGATGTTGACCAAAAGTTAAACAGATGTTTAACCTGATCCACTGTCTTCTTATAATTTAGCACTGTTTTCCTCTTCAAAACACTGTTCAACCTAAATTAGGTTTCCATCAACAGTTGACCAATAGTCAAACAGATGTTCAAACCACTGTTTAAGTTATTCAAACGTCTGTTGAATACTAAATGAGATGTTGACCAAAAGTCAAACAGATGTTGACCAAAAGTCAAGCAGATGTTGAACAAAAGTCAAACGAATTGACCCGTACATGATTTCTTATATATATTTAACATGTCTCATTTGATCAATTTCAGTTTTAGTTTGGAAATTGTGGACACCAGTCACGGCAAAAGGCGATATGTTTCTTAATATAATCGAAACTGTATGTGTTTCTATTTGCTTGAAATGATTATCAGAGAATAGAACTCGATGTTTTTATTACTTTAATGGCATAATTAACCAGCTTATCATTGTCAAAGAATGGGGCTTATAACTTTGAACATGATTTTGCTATTAGTTTGTACTATATTTTTTATCAAGGAATCATTTCAAGCGAGTAACTGAGTATACTGTCTTTAGCTTACATCGCCGGTAGTATCTAACTGAATTTATTTCTTGAAGTTTCTTTGCTCAGATGTGTGGTTATACCGGTGTCTCAAAATTCACCAACATCAATACCGGTTTTAAAACTAAGATTAACTGCTGCAAGTTTCTGACTTTATAAAATGGTTATTACAAAATTCAGCATTGGCTGCCTACATTGTTTCCGTTAGACATGGACCCAATAATTTACATCTACATATATTGTTTTAGAAGCACAACTTCAAAACTAAACCAACAATTCTACCTTCAGTTTCTAAAAGCGAACAACTACAACCCAAAAACTTGGTTCCATCTATCCTTCTGCATTTGCCTTCTTCAATCCCATGAACATTCATCCAAACAAAAAAAGCTTTTTACCTTTCACGAAGTTAAGTGTAAATGCTTGACCTAGAGCCATGCCTTTATCATTCACAAACTTTCTCATTCCTTGCACATAATATCTTGGTTGACCTCGAGATGAACCTATAGCAAGTTGAACATTCCAAACAGCACCTGCCGCATCCACAATCTTCAAACTGATCTTACAATTCAGTCCGAGATCTTCAGCCTGTCCTTTAAAAAGGTGCTGTAACAAACAACGAACAATTCAATAAACAAAGAATTAACACATCTTTAAAATCTGACTAAAGTATTATATATTAGTAAACTCATCATCACAAACTTACAAAATGACCGTCCACACAGAAAGAAATAGGTACTATCTGATTATCTTCATTCACAACAACCATACCACCTTCATTGACATTAACGATGTCCTGTACAGCTTCAATATCTGAACTCAAGATAATCTCTTCTACCACCTTTTCTTTAACAACAACATAGACCTCCGGTGGAAGCACTAAATCGCAGGTAGCATAATTGAAAACCGTGATGTGAAAAGTCTGAATATCTATCATCTCAAAGACAATCAGATGATCAGCAGTTATTGGCAAGTCATTCTTTATCTGCTTCCATCCGGTAGTTATGTAAAGTTCATTGTTGAAATCTTCCATCCGTACAGACCAGTTCTGCTTTCCAGATCCTTTAATAAGAACCGGAGATGAAGGAACAATGTTTAACATCTTGTGATGAACAAAAGAACGATTAATACTCTACAATCTGAAAAAAAAAACACATTATATAGTACATTAGTAAAAATATATCAGAAAATTAAGTAAATAAATAAAAAACAACAATTAAACAACTGTATCTCCAAACAAATTACATGATGAATACTATTTGAAGTTACATACCACATAATCTTCGTTACCAGACATTTTGTAGTAAAAATGATCACAAGGAGCAAGAGAAATGTCTTGATAAAAATATAATATTCTGAAACTTTCCAATGCTTCCTCATAGTGAAATATCAACCATGAATCTGAAGGTACTTTCAAACTATGTACCAACTGACACCAACCATTGTAGAAATAATATCTGCTATTGCTTAGAGGATAGATCTTGACTTTAAAAACGTTTCCAGTTGTGGTCCGGATGTTTGTATTTCCAGTTGGATAATTAAATTGTTGAATCCATTTTTCATACTGTTTTGGCAAAATCTAAGCATAAATAAATAAAACACTTTTATTGCTAGATAAAATTCCTAACCAAACATTTCCTTTTACTGTCTTCAAGGTAACACGGAAATCCATAAATCATTGTCACGTAAAACTGTAACAGTATCAATTATATAGAATCAAAATCAATAACATTAAGAAACAAATGAATACAATCCATTAAGGTATGCAATACATCCAAATAAAAGACGATACAACTAATATATATCAAAATAACAATAGACAACATCGAAAAGGTGAGAATACATGTATTTTCTTATCATATCGAAATATATATATATTTTTTACAGCAAATCACATAATTAAAACTTAAAACCTACTTTTCTGATTAAGTATCACAAATAGACATGGAGGATCATCAGCAGAATAAATTGTATAGAAAGACAGGATAGTGACTTGTGTCTGTACCAAACAAAAAGTTAAAAATAGTATACCAACTACTAATCAAAATAAGTTCAACTTTACAAATACACATGAGAATACATCAATTAAAATCATAAATTTATATCATACTTCAGAATAACATCGTTACATGAACAACTTTATAAACAACTTTACAAATAAACATGAGAATACATCAGTAAAGATTAAAATTTTATATCATACCTCAGAATCACATGAACAACTTTATAAATAACTTTACAAATACAAATGAGAATACATCAGTAAAGATCGAAATTTTATATCATACATCAGAATAAGATAAATACATGAGCAAAGTGAAATCCAATAAAATCAACAATGGATAAGACATATGGTAGATACACCAAATGCAAATCACTTTTTTTATAATCATATATGTCTATCATAACATGCATTATAACTACATAGTAATCGGATATAAAAAAATTAGGACTATCAGAAGTTGTTCGAGTATAAGCCGCAACAATAAACGCAATCATAACCAACAATGGATTGAAAAAAAACAGGGAGATACATGAATACACCATCGTCGATTACAACTTCTTCATTAAAAAAGCAAGAACCATAATCGGCTATGGAATTCAAACTAAAAGAATAAACATGAAAAAGTACAAAACAAATCAGATTATTTAACAATACCTTTGTTATTATCCAAGATGATATTGATGAAGATCGGAAGAAATCGAAGAAGATGAGAGAGTTTCTTGGACAAAGTGTACAATGATACATGGAGAGAGAAAGGAACCGAGATTTTGTGAGGATCTTGAAAAAGTTAGAAGGTTTAAATATATCCCATGTAACCGGGTCGGATCATCCCATTTAGTTTTGGTCAACATCTGTTTGACTTTTGGTCAACATCTGTTTGAGTTTTGGTCAACATCTCATTTAGTATTCAACAGAAATTTGAATAACTCAATCAATGGTTTAAACATTTGTTTGACTTTTGGTCAACAGTTGGATGGAAACCCATGTTAGATTGAACAGTGTTTTGAACAGATGTTTAAACATCTGTTTAGACTTAAACAGATGTTGGGGCTTAAACAGATGTTTGGCCTTCTATATCAGTTGTTTGGACTTAAACAGATGTTTGACCTTAAACAGATGTTTGGCCATAAACAGATGTTTGGCCATAAATAGATGTTTGGCTATAAACAGAGGTTTGGCCTTAAACAAATGTTTGACCTTAAACAGATGTTTGCCCATAAACAGATATTTGGCCTTAAACCAAACATCTGTTTAAGGTCAACATCTGTTTAACTATTGGTCAACATCTGTTTGAGTTTTGGTCAACATCTCATTTAGTATTCAATAGAAATTGCAATACCTTAATCAGTGGTTTGAGCATCTGTTTAACTTTTGGTCAACAGTTGGATGGAAACCCATGTTAGATTGAACAGTGTTTTGAAGAGGAAAACAGTGCTAAAATATGAGAAGACAGTGGATCTGGTTAAACATCTGTTTGTAAAAAAAGACCAATTTCAAGAATACTATACCCAAACAATCAAAATGAGGAGCTTAATAATCATCCAAGTGTACTTCATTTTTATTTATTAGTATAAAGATTAGGTTATTATTATCTTTTCTGCGTACTGGACAATGACTTTGAATGTCAATATATATCAAATCCCTGACAATTTAATTGAACTGATAATTACTTACTAATTAATATAATAAAATGTTACAATCAAAGGTTTACAATCAATTAACTAAATGCATGCTTACATACTAAACTCCCCCTCAGCCTTTGGTCTTCATCATGAATGTCTTGGCTATTTCTTGTAGCTTTGCTGAGTCAGGATTTTCTACCAACATCTGCTTGATGGCCACTTCAAATAGTTCGGATTCTTCTTGTGCTTCTTCTTCTTCTTCTTTATCCATCTGTTTTTGCCTCTTTGTTTGATAGACAGCAACAGCAGATGGAACAATGGGTTTAGCAGAACTTTTATCTGGTAGGGTCTGTTTGATTGAAACCTCTGATGCTGGATAATCTGGCTTTTTTTGAACAGAGGGATCTTTCTTTCTTCTTTCTTCCAATTTTTTGTATGTCTCTATCACTTTAATCTCTGTCCACCTTGTGATTTGATTCCTTGAGCCATAATTTGTAGTTATAAGCTCTTTCTTCATTCTCTTTAATTTCAAAGCCCTTTTAGGTACATTCTTTTTTATACTGGGATCAGACTGGTGGGGTTGGTTTTATTGTTGAGTCTTCAAGCATATTTTGTATTCTTGCAATTTCTTGCTTGAGCTCATTTATGGTCCAGTCTTTGAATTGATACCTTTCTGCCTTGTATTTCTTATTTTGTATGATGTGCTCAATGTAATCTTTCCTTAGGCTTTCATCATCTCTTTCTGATAACTGCTGACAAAGATCTTTTGAAAAATGCTCTAATGTTCTGACTTGGCTGAGCTGATATTGCAGATTTCTCTGTATTTCTTTATCAGATTTTCCTTTTGTGTCTCTTTTTGAGATATCCTCTGCTTGTTTGGCTTTCAATTGAAGGTATTCATCAATGTTCTTTGGCAAAGGATACCCTTGAAGAGATGGAAGATTCCTCTTTTCAAGATCATCTTCAGAATAGAAGGATTTGATCTCCTCCCTAACTGCTGGAAGATCCAGAGGAAATTTCAAACTGAAAGGAACTAAGGCAGTAGTTTGGTCAGGGGTTAGAATTGAAGCAGTTGAAGTAGGTTTTTGCACAGTTGATAGGATCAGAGGTTGTGAATATATGGGAAGTGGAGAAGGTACAGTGTCATCTTCAAGTATGACATTTGTTATCCTCCTTCTTTTGATTTTTAGTGTGGTTGGAGGTGTTGAAGTTGGAGTTGTATTTGTGGATTTAGTGGTGGTTGGTAAAGTGACAACAGCATTTGTTGTGACAACATCTGTTGAAACCACTGATGTATCAACAGCTGTTGATATAACAGGTGTCTCAACATATGTTGGCTTTGTGGTTTGAGGTAAGGAACTTTTGGGGATTTCAGAAGGTGATATATCAACCACTGATGTATCAACAGTTGTTGATATAACAGGTGTGGAAGTGGATTTGCAGAACTTTCTGGTAGTTCTTATTCTTTTTGAAGTACCCTGCTCTTCCTTTGCCATCAAAACTTTCTTCTCCTTTTCAAATCTTTTGGCACCCTTTTGTTCCATTCTCTCTTTTCTAACTGCTTTTTGTTCAGCAAAGGCATTGAGAGTTACATCAACCTTCTTTGTACCATCTGGCCTTGGAATTTCTACAACAGGTTTAGCCTTTGGATCAGGTTCTAGATACAAACCATCCTTTCCTTTCTTTCCTTTCTCCCCATTTTTGGCATCATCATGGTTTTCTACATAGACAATTGTAGGAGGAGAAGTACCCGTGGTTTGAAGTAAATGAGCTTTGATGGATTTAATGTCAACTTGAGTATCCTTATACCTTGCTTCCATCACATTTCTGAACATTTGTAGTTGAATTTCATGTTGTTGATCAGCATATTTTCTTTGTTGATGAAACAAAGGTTGTAGAAGTTGCCATAGCTCACTTGTTTTGGTAACAAATGAAGCAGTGGATTGAGACTTTGAGGATTGTAACAACTGTTGCAGCATAATTTTGATATCTGCCACAGATGTTTCAAGATTGGTAACTCTCTCCGTCAAATCCTGATATTTTAAACCATTACCCAATTTAATGGGATCATCTGATTTCCCACCAGCAGTGGTTGTATCAGCAGTTGGACCAGGAGGAGTCTCCAATGGTTCATCCACTGATGCCCCTTTTTCTTGGTACTGGGGACTTCTTTCTTCAGCAATAGTTACCTTAGTAAGCACACCAGTGGTTAGCTTGAACACACCAGTGGATACCTTGGTTCCCAAGGAAGAAAGTGCCTTCAAGGGAGTCTGACTTATGAAACTACTGTCCAGGTGTAAATCAGTGGATTCAACACCTGTAGTAGCTGCTCCACTTGAACTACCACCAAGAGATACATGTAACTCTAGGGGTGTAACCTCTTCAACTGTTGATGGGTTAGCAAAGGTAGAGGCATCAGACTCAGTCACTTGTTGGAGTATATTCTCAGTGATGGGTTGTTGAGAAGAACTGATTAGTGTCTGATCCATATCCAATGCTTTCAATAGAGGTAAAATTCGGGATGGTAATGTGGTTGTAGGGATAGGAGTTGAAAGAGAAATTGCCCCGGGAGTAGGGCTATTGAACATACTCTCTGTCACACCCTGACTTTTGCGGAAGCGTGATTTGGTGTGACTTGCTTAATATCTTTGCATTCAACCATAACAAACAACTATATGATAAATCCAAGATGTTCATCCATTGATTAAGTTTTAAGACATTACAACAACATTGTTTTAGAATCCAAATACTGACTTCAAATCTGAATTGCAAACCACGCAATTTTGTTTTAGAGTTCCCTAAAGACTTCTCAAAGACACTAATGATAACCAAGCTTCGAAACATGTATCCTATCCAGGATAGGATACACACTCTAAACCATTCGACACCGGATGACATCTTTTATTCCAGACAACACTTGAAACTTTAACGCCCGCCAGATCCATACCTAGTTTCCTGAAATACATGTAGTTTGAAAACATCAACAAAAGTTGAGCGAGTTCATGTGTATGTTTGTGAATAAACCTTTGAAACCTTTGTAAGTATGTTTGTATGTACTTGAAATCCCAGTATGAAAGCAACAAGGAAACAGATCAATTAATGTGTAGCTAATACATTAATATTTGTGACGTGATGCAAGAAGACTCAAACCTAGCTAAATTTGTCTTCGGCAATAAGACATAGTCACCACATGGTCCACTCGGCGGACGCATGGGTGGGGCTCGCTACACCCAAATAGATCTATCACTCATGTCCCTCGGTCCTACAATGAGGATTAATGGTCTTAAGCGTTATACCCACCACTCACATGATCTAGCAGTACCTTTCCTTAGCTAACCATACCACATATAAACATTTGTAAACAGTCTGTAACATGTACTTCACCCCCAAAGTTATAAAACTGAAAACAGTTAAAAGAAAAGGGGGAACATGAACTCACTGGTTTGCGTTCTTCGAATCCGCCTGTAACTCAATGTTTCCTCTGGTGTACACGACTACCTACAACGTACTATGGTCTATTAGACGAGCAGGTCGTGCCTTGACTTAGTATTAATTAGTGCCTTTGAGCTACGTTTCCAAGTGTCTTCATCATTATTCCAAGTTATATAATTTATTTGTTAAAATAATAAATATTTTAACTTAAATTATGTTTGTTAAATTTTGGAATAATAGTTAAAATAATATACTTTTAAGTTATCACACTTTTGTATTTGTACATGAATATCCTTCCCAAGGATGGGTGTATTTGTATTCGTATTCGTATTCTTATACTTGTATATTTTTGCCATGTATTGGTGTCGTATTCCGGAGTGTATGTATACGTATGAGAATACGTATTTTCTTGTAATTGTTAAGTATTCTTATACTTAATTTTTGTATTAATTTTTCCGGAATAATATTTCTAGTAAAAATACATCAATATATATTTCCGAAATATATATTTTGGGAAACATTACTTAGAAAAATTATTTATAATTTTTCCTTTGGCAAAAATATTTGTAAATCTCATACAAGTTCCCAAATTAACATATTTCATTATTTCCAAGTCTAACTTAGAAAATATATAAATTCATTTTCCTTCCAAAAATAATAAACTTCAAGTCTATTTTAAGAAATTGCATTTTCTCTCAATAATAATATATTTCATGTTTGTTTGAGAAAATACATATTTCTTCCAAAAATGATACTTCTTTTAATAAGTCCAAGAAAACATATTTTCATTCACCCAAAATAATATATTTTCTTTTTGTAAAAAATATGAAATATTTCGTAGTAATCATGAAAATCCCATTTCCATTCCTTTGATGTCCAAAATATTATTTACCAAAAGTTACACATGAATAATATTTCCGGAATATTTTGTGAGTTATATTCCTTTGTTCGGTTTTACCGGTATTTTGGGTATTCTTTGTATGTTTATTCCTTGGAATTTTGGTAATATTTTGGATTGTAATTTTTGGTATTTTGATGAGTTATATTATTTCAAGCCCTAAAATAATATAACTAATGCACATAATATACAAGTAATCACACATATGGTGACTTCTAAATATATATATTTTTCTAAATACATATTTAGTCACTTTTATTTATGAAAACCAACCTCCAATATTTATATTTTTGTAACAAAAATTATGGCAAAGTTTAGGTGAGAAATTCATGGTTTAAAATACACTTGTAAATATTTGTTTAGAAATATTTCTCTAAGTGTTTAATTTTTAGAAAAATTTTGCCATAGTTTCCCCTAAAAATGGAGGTTTCCATGCTTTCAAGCATATCTTTTTCTTTTGTAAAAATAAACACAATCAACCAATAATTAACAATAACCAACCTACACTTACCAATCTTGCCAAATCAAGCATAATCTAACACTTTATGAACTTGAATATTTGTAAAAATTCGTAGTAACTTATTAGTGTTCTTAGTAAGCCTTGTTACCTTCTAAAGTGTGATTGATTCTTTAGAAACTTCATTTTTAAAGGATATGGATCTTTACAACTTGTGATCATCATTTCTAAAAATGTTTCTTTATGAAATTTTCTTGTTACACATGTGTTTCTACACTTGTTTATCCACTAAAAATAAGGTTTGTTTTTGTAAGAACCAAGATTTAGTAAAGCTTATATTTTTAACTTGGTTCCTTTGAAAAACCATCCATGAATCTTTAGATCTACAAGTATCACAACTTACTTTGATCTTTATTTTTCAAGAAAACATTTCATTCATTCAAGTTCATGACTTTTGTGAGGATGATCCACTAATCTTTAACACTTTTCATCCTTTCATCTTGCTAGAATATATTTTTAATCATGGTCTAGCAAGGTCATAAGATGATCTACATCATTTTCATAAGTAATCATTCATCAAGTATCACAACAACACTAAACAACATGATTTCTTTAAGTTTCCTTATAATTTCAAGCTTATGTTCATGTTTCATTTTCTTATTTCTTAGTGTTCTTCAAGATCAACATTATGCATTATCTTTTAACCACTTAAAATGGAAGTAAAATAGCAAGATCAAGGTTCTTACCACTAGCACAAGGCTAGGGATGATCAAGAGGAGAAAACAAGTGGATAAAAGCAAACAGTGAAAGTCCTTCAAGTTCCGAAAGCTCCAAGCTTCCTAACTTAGCTCCTTACACCTTAATATCACTTGGGAATGGGTGGAATGGAAGTGAAAATGGAGTTGTGTGGGAGGTGTGTGTGAGCCGTGAGCTATGGGGTGGAGAAGAAGGAGTTTTGGGTGAAGAAGATGATGGTGATAAGTGTGCTTATAACTCTTGGTTTATATAAACTAGTTTCCAACATGTATTGGAATATGGTATAATATGTGTAGAATATACCCAACATAATCTTATAAATAATTAAAATAAAATCTTCTAGGTGGGTCCCTTGTTGGGGCCGGATTTAGTGAGGGGGGGGGGTAAAATGTAAATTTTTGGAAGTTTGGGGTTTAAAGTGCAAACTAGAAGGTTTAAGTATGTTTAAGTGTGTTTAGGTGTTTTTATGATTTTTAAGGTATTCTACCACCAATACTAGCTTAATATCATAAAAACATTACTTCTAGACAAATTTTGATGTCCCGGTTATTGTTCGATTGTTCGGTTCGTTACGGTTCGTTAAGGTGCTGAATTGCGCAGTTTCACTAAGTATGAAGCACCTTTTTTGGTAGTTTTAATTCCTGACACTTTGTAAGTTGTTTTGGACATCAAAACATAAATTTTGCATGATATTATTGTGTTAAATAGCTGGTTATAGCTTAATTGTGCTGATTTTCTGCAGAATTCTGCAGTTTATATAAGTTTTAGGCACTTTCCGGCACTTAAACTTTCACTAGGAAGGCAGTTTTATGATCCTTACTTACCTACACACTATACTAGTGTAATACTTGGTTTCTGACTCATTTTGTGTCTCAATACAACATCTGTCTATCTACTGAACTCCGTCAGCATTTTTCTGATTTGCCGGATAACTATGCTGACTGTGTTTCGTGCATCATTTGAATCAATAAAGTTCTTATGCAATAATGTTATGTCATTAAGCAATATGTGATGCACATGTATGTATGATAACAATAATCAGAAAACAGTTCAAGCAATTAATTGTAGTTCAGCACAGTCATTAAGCACAAATCACTACTTAATAATTGTACGGATACCTGGAATTTTGACAGTTATCACATTCTCAAGTGAGGGTAATGTATCACAGAATGGTGTCCCTGTGCTTACAACCTGTTCCTTTTGTGAGGAAGTAGGAGGAGTTGAGGCCTGTGGTGGAGATCTTTCCAACTGTTGTGAGGAAGTAGCAATAGTAGGTGTTGGTGACTTTTGTGTTGTCAAAGGAGTTACTTCTGGGATCTCATCTTCCAAAAGGTCCTTTTTGGAGGGTTTAGGGGGATTTTTGGATTTTTTTCTTGATGGTCTTTTTGGTTATTTTTGGTGGGGGTTGAACAGTAGTGGTTGTGCTGCTGTGGTCACCAAGAGCAGTGGGCTCAACGGCAGAAACCTGAGGAGCAGATGTGGACGCATCTAAAGTTTGCTCGGGCTCCTCTGTTTGTGTTTTTAAAGCTTTCAACTCTGACAACCTTGTAAAAGTTTCACCAGACAAACTATTTATTTCACAAGGAGCACCTTGGACAAGCTCTTGTGCACTGTCATTTGGTACTTTCTGCTGTAAATAGTAGCTTAAAAACCATGGAAACTACAGGAATGGTTTTTTTCTTATCTTTTATATTATTTACATTTTTAACCAAATTATTGAAAATCTCTTGAGAGTAATTGAAATCTTGTTTAGCCATAATAGCATATCCCAAGTATTGAATTTTCAATGGAATTTCATTGAAAGCTGTTGTTTTGTTTTAAACACACATGAGTAAAGTATGAAATAAAAATTTCATGGGAGGTGGGAATGCTCCTTTTTGCATAGTAGCTTTGGTGCTTTGTTCTTCATACCCCCTTTCAATCAAATCTCGTTGATACTCTTCTTTAGGGAAAGAGTTTTTACCTGTATGATCGTTCATCTCAAAAACCTCAGATATGGTTTCTGGAGTAATAGCAACCTGAATCCCACCTACTGTTGATGTAATAGCCAAAGGCTTGTTGTCTTGAACTTCTAATTTTGCATTTTTCCAAAAATCTCGTAGGGTTTCTTGGTAAATAGGTGCGTTGTAGGTCAACAAAGTTTTGTACTTTGAGGATAAAAGAACATCGATGACTGAGTGAAAATCTGTGTTTTTACTTGTTTTCTCAAGTGTACACAGATAGTTATGAAGGTTTTTGAGAGAAGATGAAGATGAAGCATTTGAAGGAATTTGATGGAAACCGCTTTTGAAAGAATTTTGGATTTCGAAATGGCAGTTAAAACCCTGTTTGGGGTTTCGATCAGGGTTTTATAAAAGTGAAAAATGAATGCTGACGTGGCAGCGATTACAAAGATCGGACGGCTAAGAACTGTCCACGTGACAACCTCTGATGAAAATGGATGACAATTGTTTAGGGAAACCACTGGTAGTCAATATCAGTGGATGTCAACAATAAAGATGTGAGCAGTGGCTGTTTTTTTAACTATCAATGGATAGCCAACAGTGATTGAAACATTGATGTTTGGACTTAAACAGATGTTTGACCTTAAACAGATGTTTGGCCATAAACAGATGTTTGGCCATAAACAGATGTTTGGCCATAAACAAATGTTTGACCTTAAACAGATGTTTGCCCATCAACAGATGTTTGGCCTTAAACCAAACATCTGTTTAAGGTCAACATCTGTTTGACTATTGGTGAACATCTGTTTGACTTTTGATCAACATCAGTTTGAGTTTTGGTCAACATCTCATTTAGTATTCAATAGAAATTTGAATAACTCAATCAGTGGTTTGAACATCTGTTTGACTTTTGGTCAACAGTTGGATGGAAAACCATGTTAGATTGAACAGTGTGAATGAATAAACACTGAAGTATCATAAAACTGTGAATGAATATACCCAATCCGAAATCGTTAGACATTTTCATAAATCTAACAACCATCATCGAACCTGTAACAAACTCTAAACACTGATACACTAAACACTTTTACATAAGAAACACTGATACATAAATACTGATGTTGAATCCGCTTTAGACGCTGAACCACTGCTGTTACTAACCAGTGGTTTCCTTTGGTTGATCAGGCCTTAGGTACATCAGTGCATTTTAGGTTTGTTTCTTATTTTGATTAACTGTTGATGATGTTGAGAGTTTTATTGACACTGACATTTTAGAATATGTTAAGATGCATGTTGAGATTATTAAAATAAACTATTACATAGAAAAATAGAAATTTAATGAAATATTTATAAACTATTACACGCTAGAGTTAACACTTTCTTGGATTTCGTAGACTCTGGACTTTCTCCATGTGATTTCATGCTCTCTTTTGTTTTTCAGGTCAGTTAGCATGTTGCAGATTTTCTGATCCTGTTTGAGAAGTTGTGTCAGAAACTCTTCTGTATTCTTTTGGAAATCTGATGGAGGAGAGTGGAGGACTTCATCGAGCAATGCTATGTTGTTCCAGGTTTTGTTGTAATTAGTGTCATTGATTATGTCAACTTTCCTGTTTAGTTCTTCGTCTGTTCAATTTTCTTTGAGTGACCACATCGAGAATTGTGTTTTAACATCGCTGATGTCTAACCAGTGGCAGAAGCTGAAGTTTGCCATGTAGATTTTTGTTAGATTCTCTGATGTGGAACAATTTTTCACAGACAGTGATTTGTAGGACAATTTGTTGATGTTTTGAATCAAAAGTAATCATCCGTCTTTTATAGAGTTTAAAAACGCGTCTACATGGTAAATGAAGAGGTTAATTGTAATTATGATAATCTACTTTTGTTCTTTGAACTTCGAAAATTTCTCCCTTGAGTTTCTTCGTATTTAATTTTACAGTTTTCCCATAAAAGTTGGGGTTTGAAAAGGTTTTTGCATTAAAAGACTGTTGTTTTTAAATATACATTAATATGTTTATATTAATTCTACCCGTTTTGATTGATTAGATTATTAAATGTACAATCACTTTAAGTGTGGTTTCTTTCACTGTTAGATATTTCAGTATATAAACTAATAGCCACTTCACCTGTTTTTCATCATGTTTTCCTAGGAATATATCATACTTTTAGGAAAGTCGAGTAATATAGTTTATTGAAATGGCGTCATTCACTTCTGTAAAATCAGATGATTTAAAGCAGCGTTTCGTCAGGCAAATCAAGGAACAGGTGTATGAAGATAGGGCTACTCTTCAAGAGCTGAAGAGATGTTTTGATGGATTTCAAGTTGGCCTGTTCCTGAGAGAGCAGGTTTCCAGAAATCTTATGCGGATGCCTTCAACTTCCGTTCGTGAGCTTTGTGTTGTCAGTAATATAGAGTGCGGTGATAGAGATGTGGAGTTCATCGCGATGCTGAAGGAGATACATCGAGAGGTTCAGCAATCGATGGAGTTGAAGCTAAAGTTTCTTAATTCTTGCTGTTATTGTTATATTTGAAAGTTTACTTGTTCTGTATGTTATGTAATTACTGGACTTTTAATGTCATGAATAAATTTTAATCTTATGAATCTATGTTGCGTTTTAGTTTTACTTATTTAGTGTTTGAGTTTGATTTAGATTATGTTGATGTTGAATTGTGTCTGAATATCTGTTTGGTAAGTCAACAAAGGTTTAATAGTATCAACGGTTGGTTTGATGGTGAACAGATGAGTGCAAAGATAGATGTTCAGAATTTGATCACTGGTTGATCGTACAAGATGAATGGATTGGAAGAGAAAACACGCTCAAACAGAACAGTACAAACTGTTCTATTTACAATACAGATCAAACCACTAAGGTGATGTGATAAATACTGTTACATATAAACACTATTGGGATAAATACTGTTACATATAAACACTGATGTGATAAATACTGTTACATATAAACACTGAAGTGATATGACATCTAACAACCTAACAGACTATAAAACACTGATGTGATAAATATTGTTACATATAAACACTGTTAACATAAACAAAGGTAGAATATATGCTGTTGATGCTGAACCACTGTTGTTGTTGGGCAGTGGTTCACCTTTGGGTTTTTCTAGGATTTGTCTCGAGAGATAAACAGATGTTTGGCCATAAACAGATGTTTGGCCTTAAACAAATGTTTCACCTTAAACAGATGTTTGCCCATAAACAAATGTTTAGCCTTAAACCAAACATCTGTTTGACTATTGGCGAACATCTGTTTGACTTTTGATAAACATCTGTTTGAGTTTTGGTCAACATCTCATTTAGTATTCAACAGAAATTTGGATACCTCAATCAGTAGTTTGAACATCTGTTTGACTTTTGGTCAATAGTTGGATGGAAACCCATGTTAGATTGAACAGTGTGAATGAATAAACACTGAAGTATTATAAAACTGTGAATGAATATACCCAATCTGAAATTGTTAGACATTTTCATAAATCTAAAAACCATCATCGAACCTGTAACAAACTCTAAACACTGATACACTAAACACTGTTACATAAGAAACACTGATACATAAATACTGATGTTGAATCCGCTGTAGATGCTGAACCATTGCTGTTACTGACCAGTGGTTTTCCTTTGGTTGATCAGGCCTTAGGTACATCAGTGATTGTCTTTAACAGGACTTTGTCTTCAACAGTGGATAGGCCTCATCAGTCTTTAAGTCCATCAGTCTTTAAGAGGAGCAGTGGTTAGTTATAACAGTCCTTAGCATGATCAGCTGTTATAACCACTCCATAACCCTTTGAGAGGAAGCAAGTGTCGGTCTATTCAATTGAGAGGAATCATTGCATTACATCCCTATTGAAAAACAAAATTGATAAATTTAGGGAAAATGGGGTTGAAAGATGATAACCCAACAGTGGAGGATCTCATTCTACAGCTTCAATAAATTCAGGGGTATTCTCAAATAACGGTTCCTAGATGTTTGAAGACCGACAAATGTCCAAAGTGTTGCTTCTTTGGACATTTGTCGGTCTTCAAACATCTAGGAAGCATTATTTGAGAATACCCCTGAATTTATCCAAGCTGTAGAATGAGATCCTCCACTGTTGGATTATCATCTTTCAACCCCATTTTCCCTAAATTTATCGATTATGTTTTTCAACAGGGATGTAATGCAATTATTACCTTATTTAAGATACCTTCAACTGCATGTTCTGATAAATCAACATTCATTTCACTCAAAAGAGCCAAAACCATCTCCTTCAACTTCAAATTATGAAACATTTCCAATATCAACGTTCGATAAAAAGTCAAACTTTGACTAAATGTCAAAACTTCACTATGTCTATTTAACTATTTTCATTTACCTCGTCACGTTCTATGAAACCGTTGTGCTTCAAGTCATACAATCTAAACATGACTGTAATGAGGTCACAAAATGTTACTATTAATTAGCGGAATATGCGTTCAAATGCTTTAAAGCTAGTGAAGTTTGACTTTTATGAGTCAAACCAATTCATTTTGGTTATAGATCATTAACATGTTCCATGCATCTTACATTCAATTTTGACTGATTCAGGTGCATCCTGGTGGAAAACGCTTAGCGAACGAAAAAATTCGTCAAACTCAATTACTCCGTTTTTCTTGATGTCAAATGTGTCAAACAGCTGCAAAATGCAAGCAAGAAATCAACATCTTGGATAATGAAATGATTTAATTTTACAAAATTAATTTAATTTTACTCACTCTGTCTGCAAAAAAAAATTCGGCATGCTGCTATTGCTGAAAAGTGCAAGCAGAAACTCTTCATGTTCATAACATGACAAAAATAAATAGCTTCTTAATCTTTATCTGACGATTAAGCCGCTTCTATTGGAACACCACTGGGTCACTGACACACTGTCTAGCGCCAGTGACGTGTCATATGGGCCGTATGATGTCAAATGGGTTGTATGACAGGCGAAAAATGGTCATATGGGTCGTATGAGACCAAATGAGGTGGTGTTTTCCAAATCATATGGCCCATATGATGTGTTTGACTGATGTGACTATCGACAAATTCATATGAACTGTATGACCGATATTCACCCTACCATATGGCCTGTATGATGTGACAGCAGGCTTGGCATCCACATTTGAAGGTGGTGTTTGCATAGTATAATGAGCGGAATCATGTTATTTAAAGTTGTAATATTAAGATAATCATATCTCGAGCGTTTAATAAGAAAGTACCTTGTGAATACAACCATCTTCAATAATAGCATGGCTTAATCCCTCAAAAAGATCATACAATGCCTCTATCTCATTAATACTAACTGCGAAACAAAAAAATAAAAATATATGATCAAGTTAATTCACCTAAAATTTTGTTTCAAACATGTTTTTGCTACTAGCATAATGTCTCGGAAGCAAGACGCGCGTGTTTTATAGTTCGACTCAGGTTTCTAAGTTTCTTCAAGAAACAACAACATTTTTTAACGGTCATAATTGTCATGGTCAAGTATTGATGAGTACACACCTATCAAAACATCCAATTAACATCAAAACTGCTTAAAAATACAAGAAAGACGCCGTTCCAAAAAAAAAATCATCAAAACTGCTTAAAAAATCGATCATTAACTATTTAAAGAAATGGATGAAATCATCCAAAAATACCCAAAAAAAACTAATTCAACCCTCCAATATTCTTGAGTACTCACCATTAATGTGATGACCAATATGAAATCAAACCCTAAAAGCATACAAATCGTAATGAAATATGAAATCTGGTAGTTCTATAACAAATCATTATATTATATGAAATAACGAAGAAGAAGAAGAACTGATTACAAAGTGTATTAACAATTAGCAAAAGAATAACAATTACCTGATTTATGTGCGGCTCTTAACAAAAGGATCAACAATTTACCGATACTTGTCAAAACCATAACTAGTCAGATTGATGTGCGGCTCTTAACCACATTCTGTAGAATCTGTACATCTAACAAATAATTAAAGAACAAAGAAACAAACCAAAAAAATTGTTGGGCGGTTAAAATTAAAAGGATATCATACGCAATCTTCAGGTAATTAGAATGGCCATTTTTACCTTATTTCACAAATTTCATAATATGAAAATAAGTAAAACATTGAAAAAATGAAAGCAAACACCTGATATTTGTCGTTCGAATCTTTGAGTTAGTCGTCATAGTCCTACAACCTTTCGATGTCGTTGGATTCGGTCGGTGATGTAAGCAGCCTAATTAACAAACAACAGCAAACAACAATAGCAAGTCACCAATCAATCGACCTTAAAATCATATAGAAGCGCAAAAACAAAACAAACCCTAACCTAAAACTCAAGATGGAAAAATGAAAAAATATATTTATAACTAACCCTAAACCTCAAATCCATTACAGCATAACCATTCAATCGACCTCAAAATCATATAGAAGCCTAAAAATAAAATGAAAATTAGATAACTGAACCTCAAAATTGAACAACAAACCTGACCAAAAATTAACCAAGATAAGCGCAGGTCGCAGAGCCGACAACCTCCGATCATCTCCGTCATCAAGTTCCCAGCGGAACCCTAGCCGAAGCACAACCGACTATTCAACTCAACGTCTTCGTCGGTTGGTAGGGTGGTATACCTGATTCAAAAATGGTAATCGTCATGAACACGTTATCAAGCAAGTAACATTGGATTATATGTACAACTGCCATACCTTCTCTACTTGTTTTCGGTATAGATCTGTTCAATAATATGCAGTTGACATCAACAAATTTGGGTTAAATAAGCTGAAAAAACTGCAAAACAACAACGAAAAAGGAGTAATAGGTATGGGCTGAAGACCATATAGAACTTTCATAATTTATATCGTTTATACCTGCTTAATGATGCATTGTCATACATATTTAGCCTCTCAAAGAAAGCTAAGGTATAAAACGTGATACGATCCACAACTAAGACACCAACCTGTATCACAACAATTTCAACAACGTTAGTGTGCAAGTTAAATATATAGAAGCTTTGTTGTACACCAATCCATTCAGAAGTAAATGGGTCGAATATAAGCTTTTCAATTTATTAACTATTTAACAACATCCAGAATATGAGATCATACTCACATTAGAATCCAAGTGATGTGAATACATGTTTCCCCTTTCATGCTACTTCCAATAGCCAAAACACCGGGTGATTGAAGCTGAAAAAGAAGAAACAATCCACATTGTGATCAATACTCAGACAAATATGAATCGGGCTTGTTACATATATAACTGTGAAGACCAGTTTTAACTAATTAAATACGAATTTAACTAAATATATTAAATACATATAATTATTAAAAATGCCTAAAACAGTATATATCATGCTATATAAAAAGGTTATTAACTAAAAATATACAAAAAATGTAAGTACAACTATATGGTAAAAAAGAGAGGAGAGTTGTTGTACCGATCCAGAGCGGTAGAGGTAAACATTATCTGTGAGCTGAGTGATCTTGTCGGAAGCTCTATTCGCCACATATAATCCTATCCAAACACAAACACAAATGTCAACTGTAAAATCAATCTCATCGTATTGTAGAGAAATGAGAGAACAATACCTGTGCTGGTACGAGAATCGGCTCCGAGAATAACGCCGCCATCGTACGTGACGCCAATAATGGTGGTTCCCATCGAGTGTGGTGAGTTGAGATCGTTCATCATTGAATCCATTGCTGCTGAAATTCAAGAAGAAGAAGAAGGGGAAAGTGTATCGTTATTTGAAGAAATAGTGACAGAGTTTTCTTGCATACTTACCTGGTTAGGGCTAGAATATGAAGAAACCCTAGGTAAAGACGCATGAAGATCGAATGAGTGAACAACGAAAACAAAGATTGACACTTATAGAATGATAAAAACAGTATGCTTAATGGAAGTTATGATAATCTAACCTTGATTCGGAGCGTTGATCTGAACATCTGTTAAGATCCGAATAGAGCAGAGCGAGAGAGAAAGTGGGGAAGCCCTAAATGCGAGATGAGATAGATAAAAGAGGGGAGTGGTACTGTTGGGCGGGAAAATGGGAAAATAGTAGCCCTAATCTACTGACACGTGGCCCAAATAACTTTCATTTATTATATATAATAGATAATAGATATAGGGTTCAGTTTAACAAGGAACTCCCCTAAGTTGTGAGAACTTGATGGAAATCCTATTTTCCGTGCGAGTTTTTTTAACCAAATTTTATATAATTTTTGTAACCAGGTGTCTTAGTAGGATTTCCATTATAGTTTTTTAAGTCTACAATCGAAGCACTACTACAAATAATATTTACAAAAGCAAAAAAAAAAAATCACATTTTGTATGGGTTACACTTACGTAATTTTGTTTTACGCTGATGTAAATTTATGCATACGATTTTTTCTGTCAAAGTTACATAATTTTAAAAGAAATGGCAAAATTTTTTTATTGAGTTTTCACAGTTCTCACAACTCTAGTTAAAATCAGAACTCATATATTTCGTGAGAACCGCGAGACCTTGGTCAAAACCATTCAAACTGAAAAAACTTTGTACACTTATCACTATGTAGAGGATCCTGTAAAAAAAGTTAAAAGTGTGAGAAATGTGAGAAATATTGTCGAGATGACACGTGTCCTCATTCTAAATTAATTCAAAAGGGTAAACAAATAATTTTATTATTGATTCAATTAATTGGTAACCTTCCATAACCGCCACCCTTATTTATAGGAATACGAATTTATTTCTTTTTTAAAGATCTTTATAAAACACTACGAATAGTATATAACACTTTTATAACTTTGTATAACACTACAACATTATATATAATACTGCAACCATCATTCATCACTGTAATAAGTATATAACACTACAAAACACCATTCAACAGTTCATAACACTGTAACAAGTATATAAGACTACAAAACAAGATATAACACTACAAATCACTATAAAACACTATGGATAGTATATAACACCATATAACCCTTTTATAACTTTGTACAACACTACAACATTATATATAACACTGCAACTACAATTCAGCACTGTAATAAGTATATAACACTACAAATCTCTATAAAAACACTACGAATAGTATATAACACCATATAACCCTTTTATAACTTTGTATAACACTACAACACAATATATAACACTGCAGCCACCATTCAGCACCTTAATAAGTATATAACACTACAACGATGTTTTTTGATGATTCAGAGCGGCAGTAGACTGGCTGGAGACGCAGGAGCAGTCATAACGTTTCCGACTCAATCACAACTGGCGGAGATGTCGATGATTCGGAGCGGTGGAGATGTCGATGATTCGGAGCCACAGAAGAGAGCGGCGGAGATGTCGATGATTCAGAGCGGCGAAAGAAAGAGACGGAGATGTCATGATTCGCGAATTTGTAGGGGTTTTGATATACAGTTTCTTATTTTCAAATGGATATAAAGACTCTATTACCCCTACTGTGACAACCCGGACTTTCAAGGTCAATAACGTTCTATCTTACTATCTTTATTTCTCGTTATTTTCCTCTTAGGTGTTAAAACGTTTCGCTCTGTGATAACTCTGTTAAACTAAATGTGTATGACTCGGCTAAATAACACATTGACTGTAACACCCTTATTATTATTTAACGGTTTTCGTATAGATTACGAAAATAAACGGATAATTATGATTTCAAATACATTGAAAATACGGGTTCATTAAACTTTTTACAAAATTAAAATTATACAACATATCATGTGTGAGTTCGTCATTTAACATAACAACGATACAAAGTGCGGAAGCTTTTAACTTGGTCGTGTTCGGTTCTTCGTTGAGCTTGATCGTCCTCCGGAAAGGTAAATTGTACCTACATTTCATTAATCATGAAATGGTTAGTTTTACTGTGTTTAGTTTATGCCTAAACAGGCCTGTGAGTCTAAACAAACAAGAAACAAAAATAACTTTTTGCCAGCTGACTGGCTTACGGACCGTAATCCTGGACCCTTACGGTCCGTAAGCACCTCTCGCGCCACGCGACGTCACCAGCTTACTCCCTCGCGCCACGCGAGGGAGACTGTTTTCCAGCAGATTCAGAACTGGTCCTGCATTTTCAGCAACGTTAGATTTTACGGAAAAGGCCATAACTTCTTTGTTATTGATCCGTTTTACACGATTCTTTTTCCTACGCGACCGTAATTTAATTCTCCATCTTATGGAGTTAAAATCCGACATTCGGATTAACAAAATTTCAGACTTTTAAGTCTTCGGCTTACTACCCTTTTTACCAAATATTGACCCGTTCATGATTTTATCACACTAACATGTTTATTTGATCTTTAAACTTATGAAATTCATTATTTCAATATCTCCTATCATATTAATCTCAAATCACGGGTTTCTTACATAGTAAAATCCCGTTTATGCTTAAATGCTTATTTTGACCCATTAAGGGTATTTAAGCACTATTAAGCTTAAAATCGCTTTCATCCCTTTCTAGCATTGTAACCCTACATTTCTTATCTAGTAACCTTCCACTACAACTATATATGTGTTGGTTTTAATGTGGATATGTATATGTTCCGAGTTTTACCCCTCGGGTTACCATTTTACGGCAAAGACTCATATAAAGTCATTCGACCCAAGAATTTACATCTTTCACTATCTATACTTATTCTAAGCATTTATTTAATCGTAAAACTTATTTCCGAACCACCTTTAAGGGTCGTTCGTCCGAATTAGCTTACAAGGGCAATTTGGTCAATTTTCATCCTTCTTTAACTACAAAGGTCCTTTAAATACTTGTTTGACCCAAAATCCGACCCTTTTAACTATAATCTTATTTATAAATCCATGTGCTTCTAAAACACCATAAACATAATTCAATTTATTCGGTTTACCTAAAAGATAACCGAATATCTACACTTTAACCTTGTCTAACTCTTATAGAACTCCAAATTCTACATGATGAGTTGTGTTATTATACATACCTGGCTCGGATCAATATATTGACCCGTTTCGATACCTTGCCTTAGTGGCTGCTAAGTGATAGCGCTGTAAACATCCATGTGCTATTTATTCCCTAAAATCATACAACTCGACAACCCATTAGTCGATATTGTCAAAGGGTGATAATTTCACCCTTTTGACCCGTTTGGTCTAAATGACCAATTATTAGCGAGATGAATTTTATTACAATTTTACCCTTATTGGTTATCATGATTTACCTTATATGGTAACCTTTAAAGGTACATATTTCATTCGTCATAACATGATCGAATTACCAATTAAACTCATTTTTAACCATCAATACGGTTTCTTATCCTATTTGGTTATCTTGTTCCGTACGACTACACGCCAGAACATCATATCTCAATTAGGCATTTATCTTATTCGTAATTAATACGACAAAAGAACATTCTAAAATATATGACTAGTGTAAGCTATACTTACCTTGCATCAGAATTACGCCTTTCCTTCATACTTGCTCCGTTTGACCCGCTTCCTTTCCAAGCCTCCACCTAGGTTGTCAAGCGTCAAACTATCATCATAATTCGTAAGACGGTTAGATTAATCATCATTAATTATGACTATTCCATCTTACGGGTTTTGCATCAAAATTCACCATTTGATTTTATTTTGGTCAGTTTGACTTTTAAAGGTCAAACTGCCTATTAACATAAGTGATTATATTATAAACCTCGACAATTCATTTAAGCACTTTGTCAAGTATCCGATAGGCATTATTCTTACGCCACCGTTTTAACTACTTTCCAAGTCTAAGTTCATGCTATTATTAATACCAATTTGACTTAGCTCTCTATTATCAAAGCTAATTATTCATTTGTTATGCAAGAACTAAAGGTTTCCATCTACATGTAAAACCCGTTTCATCATAGCATTAGACATTCATCCGAACATCAATATAATCAAGTTCTACATATTAATTAGTAGACATCATGATTCCAAACTCCTATTTATATGAACCCAAATCACTAATTTCATCATAATATACTAAACCCCTTTCATGAAAGTATGATCATGTACCCAATTTCATGGTTTAATCAAACACCTTCTATTTGTTATCATGCATGTTGATTCTAAGCATATCTTTATCATCTATTTCATCATAACATCAAAACCCACTTATCTAAGTGTGTTAATTCACCAAATTCATCAATCTATAGCATGTTATGTATGATTTTCACTTAGGGTTTCGTTCCTAAGCAAGTATACATCACTAATCTAGCCATAGCTTCACTAATCCATGCCTAATTCGCGATTAGGATGATTATCAAATTCTTACAACTTCACCAAACATCAAGATTTTACATACCTTATGATCCTCTTGTTCGGGTGATCATTAATTCACGTTCAGTTGTGAATTTCGGCTTCATTTGATCCTTCAAATTGATGATTATATGTGGATTAGGGTTCTTGGCTCCATGGGAGCCCCTGAGCTCGATCCAGAACACACACTGTGTGTGTGTGTTTGTGTTTGTTTTAATTAAATAACTTTTCTAGTTATCCCGCTTTAACCCCTCGTGTTTGGTTCGTTATTAAGTAGGTCACAGCCTACTTATTTCTAATAACAATATTCCCACTTATTAACTAGGTTAAACATTCCTAGTTAACTTAGTGGGTTCGGGGAATTTATGACTCAGTTTATTTATTTATTTTATTTAAGTCCCGTTAACTCGGGCCTTTTATCTACTTTGCTTTCTCAAAGTATTTATCCTCCTTTTATTAAATATTAGATTTATTTATTTAAACCCTATTATTTACCGGGTAAATTTTCACCACTAACGGTATTTTACCAAGTCATTATTATTAACGTGGTTTGATATCAAACCCATTTTTGGGGTGTTACATTGACATCTTGGGCCGCACCCGAATATTGGATTAATCTTGTTTTACTCGAGCCCAACCTTGCATGTGTAGATTAACGTGGCCCAATCCTTGTAGCCCGACAGTTTTAACATAACCGGCCCACTTGTTTAGATATTGGCATTATAATCTAATTGTATATACCCTCTTCTCATATTTCATAATTGCATGTAACAACCTTACACCCTCCTTCCTATTTGTGCGATGGCCTAATGGAATGGGCTTGAGCCCATCTCGGTTATGAAGGGAACCGCCCCAAAAGCTCCATAAATTAACATGCATATATGTGGTCCCATAGCATAAACTTAAAAACTCAAGCATAACCCTACCCCCAGTGATTGGCGACGGCAGTAGACCCCCCCCTGTGCATCGAAGCATTAAACTGGTTAGTAAATTCATGTTGCATGAGAATGGATATATATGTTAAATTATCGGCCACTATGTTATTGCATGTGATAGTATGTAAATTGTCGGCCACTAATGTTTTGCATAGATTGTATATAACTTGCTCATCTAATGAATGACTGATGTTATTGTTTGGGATCCTTGATTTGATTTTTTTGTCGTCTTGTTAATTGATAAAACCGATTATCAATCTACTATACATGATAACTCTTGTCGGCTACTATTTTCCTTATACATGTGATTGTGAAGTTCAATAAGATAGCAGCCACCATGTGATTTAGTTGGATCCATTATTCAACCTTTAAGGTTAGCCGCCCAACACATTAGTCAAACCACCAAACAAATCGGTCCAATGATATTGAACTTGCAGCCCACTACAAACAATTGGTCCAATAATAGCATGAAAACAATAATAAGTGGCCGGCCATTATTGCTAGTTTTGATAATAGTTATGCTAGCCTATTGATTGAGGTGACATCAGAATATATGATGTAAGGTATTGTGAAGTACGTAGCTGGTTTCATGATTTTTAACTTATTATATGTTGGCCATTCGTAACTAGACCATAGGATTTTTGGGCCGAGGGATTTACAGGCTACAAAGCCTGTTACGTTGCAATTGGGCTGCGTGGCTTTGAGTCTTCAGCCAAGCCCACTCCCATTTATTTGTTTGATATGTTATTTTGGGTCATGACAAGCAGGTTGGGTAATTTGGTTATGATAAGCGGGTGTGGTATGAATTGCAAATCGGTAAACAGTGTGTCTGTTGCTAATTGGACTGTGATTTAGTGTGGGGCCATAGGTTTGTCACATGATTTGTACACTGTTGAGATGTGGGATTTTAAATGTAGTTATACAAATAGAAGGATACTTGCATATTATTAACTTATGGTACTTGCATAATATGTGGTATAACATTGCGTTATGTGATTATTATTAACTTATGGTATGCTATATAATAACGCTAAGTGTGATTATGAAACTGTTTATGAAACCGTATGTGTGTGTATGGGTACACATGTGGAACATGATATTGTATGCTACTTGACTTGTGACATGTACCAATACGTGAAATATTTAAATACGAATTTAAATTAATTAAGATGTGGTAATTATAATAGGACGTGATTGACTAAAGTGTTTTAACAAGTAAACTATCTGCCGAGCAAACCAAGGTGAGTTCACATACTTTCTAAGGCATGGGATTCCCGGTGGTTGGGAATGGGTTAATGAATTAAAAAGGAACCTACATATCCTCCTTGGGTAGGATGGTTGCAAAAGTCGCTAGGCGCTCCCTAGTCGGTCGATTGGGGAGTTGAGAGTACTCGGTTTACGCGGAGAGTACTCGAACATGTTAAATTATAAAGAAATTACTTTTTCGAGATTAAATATATGTCAAATAACACAACTTTACTAATACTTACAACAAAATACGTGAAAATGATATTCATTCTTTAATATGATAGGCATAGAAATTATGTTATATTATTATTTAAGTCAAACTAGGCCCTAGTTGACCTACTAGATCCAATTCTGGCCGAGGTTGATCGCGTTTGACCGACTCCGAGTAACTAGGCGGAGTCAAAGAAAGTCGCATCGGCAGCCTGCCTTGTAGCGACTACTCGGAGAGTACTCGGCCTTGGAAACCTTGTTTTACAACCATGTCATATGTACCGCCATCCTCCATGGGTAGGATGCCAATATAAATCATGCGTATTCTCCTTGGGTAGAATACGTACGTTCGTCCTCCTTGGGTATGACAACAACCTTAAAACTTACTAGACAAAACCCTATCATGAAGTCCCTCATTTTTATATCGACTTAATCGTCGGGCCAATGGCGAGCGGGTCATTAGTTAATAGCGCTATTAGGGTTGACAAGCCTCACACCATGCCGGTCGGACGGGCGTGTACTAATGGATCTGGGCACTTAGTCAATGATGATAGACATTGACGTAGGGCACAACTATTGTTCGTCAGTTGTCGATATGGTAACAGTCTAGTGGTTCACATGGGGAAGCCCCCACTGATTATGGATATGGTTTGGGAAGCAAAGATACTGGTTAACTCGTGGTTTATGAAACAACTTATGGTTTTCAAAACAAACTTGTAAAACTAAACAACCAACTGTGAACTCGCTCAACTTTGTTGTTGACTCGTTGTTACATGCCTTGCAGGTCGTTAGGTATTTTTGGAGCTTGCACGAGGAGGCGTGGTCGTTGTGGGACATGGATAGTCATATGCCATGTTAAACATTTGATATATTTGAACTTATACTTTGGTTTTAAACATTATGCTTCCGCTTACAACTTAAACTATGTTTTGTTTGGACATCAATTATATTGTGTTGGGATTTATACTTATTTACATGCTTTGTTCAATATGATTGGTGGCTTGATCCTGGTCAGTCACGCCTCCAAGCGGTGATACTCCGCGTGTGGATTTTAGGGGTGTGACACCTACAATTTTCAAATCATTCCAAAATAATAAAACACACTTTACAAATTGGTCCCTATTAATCTCAACCGTTAGATCAAAGATCTAATGGTGTAGATTCTTTCTTACCCTTCTCACAAAAAACACCTTTTTTACAATAACCTTACCCCTTATCACTATTTTTATATATATATATATATATATATATATATATATATATATAGGGTCAGGATTTAGAGAGAACGGTGAAAAGTGTGAGAACGGTGAGAACGATTTTGATGGTGACATGTGGCATTGGTGTTAAATTACACTAAGGGGTAATATTGTCAAAAAAACCCACTCACATGAACTGGGTGTTCAAATAAAACGCCATAAAAACACCTAATTCAGAAAAACGCCATGAAAATACCCAATTAAAACGCCATAAACACTCAAAAGCTATTTTTTGAGCTATAATTTACAACAGCTCAAAAAAACCATTTTTTAGCCATATAGCTCCCAGTTAAAACGCCATAACAAAACAAGCTATTTTTTTGAGCTATAATTTACAACAGCTCAAAAAAAAACCATTTTTTTTAGCCACATATAGCTCAAAAAACGCCTAAAGCTCCCAGTTAAAAGGCCACGCCAAAAAAAAACTATTTTTTGAGCTATAATTTACAACAGCTCAAAAAAAAAACCATATAGCTCCCAGTTAAAACGCCATAACAAAAAAAAATATTTTTTGAGCTATAATTTACAACATCTCAAAAAACCTTTTTTTTGAGCCATATAGCTCAAAAAACGCCATAAGCTCCCAGTTAAAACGCCACATGCCAAAAAAAGCTATTTTTTGAGCTATAATTTACAACAACTCAAAAAAAACCATTTTTTGAGCCATATAGCTAAAAAAACATTTTTTTTGTGTCTAACCGCCTAAATTAATATTTTTTAAGCTCAGAAAAATCATAATTTGTATTGTAAAAACGCCATAAAACACCCAGTTCAGAAAAACGCCATGAAAAAACTCAGTTGAAAACCACATAAAACACTCATTTCAGAAAAACGCCATGAAAATACCTAGTCTAAAACGCCATAAAACACCCAGTTCAGAAAAACGCCATAAAATCCAGTTAATTTTTTTCGAAAAGTATATCAATAGTATACTCATTGGAAAATAAAAAAACGTTGAGTTTTGTGGTGTAATTTTTTTCGAAAAAATAATAATCTATAAAAAAGTTATTGTCGTTTAAATATGATGGGGGAAATGGCATGTGATTAGCATGTGCACCTTTGTTTGGATCTTCCTATTTTACCCCTCCTAGTAGTTCCAAGGCCCTTATTATTTACAAAAATGCCACCACATCAATCTTAGCCACAAACCACTAAGATCTTGTGGCTGAGAATCGTTCTCACCGTTCTCACACTTTGAGGCGTTCTCTCCTGATCCTGTCCCTATATATATATATAGTGAAAGTAAGTACAACTGAAAATAAAATTACCTTGAGGGAGATATGCACAGTGGATGATGATGAGAGTATGCACAGCGTAGTAGAAGGTTGCAGAAGAAAAGGTTTTTTTTTTATTTTTTATTTTTTTATTTTATGTGTGTGTTGGAATATAATATGAAGAACTGGAGAAAATTTGGGATGTTAAGGGAGTGGAGCTAAAGAGATATGGAGAGAGTTTAGTGTGCCATTGAATTAGTAATATTATTGTTGGTAATGGTTCTTTGTGCTTACGACGATTTACAATTGCCATATATATAGGCAAAGATAAAGAAAACTAAGCATCAAAGAAGTCAAAAAGCCTAAGCTATAAAGTAAAAGAAACGAATAATTACAATACTAGATTCCAAAATTAAGTTTGAAAATTGTTGCCCACTGTCGACCACTTTCTGTGAATTATTTGAGCTTTAAAACGTCATTGCTTTCGTCATGTTTTTTGTCTTGTGTCGCCTGTCATCATTGCTTACGTCATCTTCTAGAAATCTCTGTGTGTGCTGTCTATCGACTGTGGGCTCGAACAGTCTTCGCGTTCACAATCTTCGTCATCTAGGTTTATGATGTGCTGCAACTGTAACGTGTCTCCTTCCCCTGCAAAGGGTAGAAGCATTCTCCAATTTCTTTTTGTGTAGACTTGTATGTAATGCCCTTCACCTACCAATTGATAGTGCCTCCATGAAAAATAACCAGGAAGATCTGGAGTTTCCTGATGTTTTTTAATAAACTGTGTAAAACTATCTGGAATCCCTTCATTTGAATGACTTAACCAGAGTAGAGTTGCAAACTCTATGTTAGTTTTTGTCATTGTTGTTTGTAGATGATAGCATGCATTTTTATGTTCAATAAAGATTCTCTTTCTCGCTGGTCTGTATGTATATGAATCTGTATAAGGAAATGAGGAAATTATTTTGCAACCAATGATCGAGGTTGTCGATCTTATTGCAATATTTCCTGCAACTAAAATCAATTTTCCTCCAAACTGATTGAGGAGATCTTCTGTTTTTCTGTCTAACTTGATTTCTAAATAATCAATCATACCATGATGATAAAATTGAATTATTTGTTCATCCGTTAATTCTGTAGGATGGTGTATTTGAAGCAATAGAAGACCAACTCCGTCTCCTGTTTCATTCGTTCTTTCCACCACCTTGTATCCTTGTTGTTGACTGTCAAATCTGAATGCCATGTCTACCAGCTGTTGTTGCAAATTGTACAGAATTAGAGGAAACTCTGCACAAACTTTATGTGAAACAAGATTCTCAAATTCTGGGAATCTTTCTGTAACTGGTTTTAGACATTGCTGCCAAGGTGTATCAAGAATCCTTGTCCTGAAACACTCAAAAGTTCTGTGTACATCTGTTTTATCTTTATTTTCTTTTTTCTCGATCTTTTGTAATAACTGTGCATTTTTTTATTCGAGCAAACACATTTTTTTGTTTTAGCAAGCTATTTTCAATTTTTAATTGTATATCTTGTGCATTTCTGGTTTTTTCCTCAAGCTGTGTTTTTAATGTAGAAATAATTTCTTGTTGAGCTTTTATATAATACTCTGGGTTTGTTTTAGCCATGTGAGAAAAGCTTTTAACCTCTTCAGGTTCTATGTAAAAACTTTGTAGACCAAAATTTTCTCTTGCTGCTTTAAGGGCTTCAGCAAAACTTGTGTATCCTTTCCAAAGTGCTCCTCCTACATAAGTTATGTGTTGTGTAACTGTTTCCCATCTGTTGAAAATACCAACCTTTGTTCCCCTAAATATTACATAATGTGTATAATTTGGTTTTATTTTAAACTGTCTTTCAGGTGTTTTCGAACTTTGTTCCTGAAAGTAAATGCTTAAAGCATTTAAAACTTGTACTTTGAATGATGAAGCTTGTGGCATGGTTTGAATATGCCATAAGTTGTCTAATAAGCATTGTTGTTTATCTGTAAGTTTTATTCCCATAATAGGACGAAACTTTTTAACAACATCAATGCATATCTGTAAAGCATATGTTCCGAACTCAATCACCGGCTTAGGTGAAAAATTTGTGTACAAAGGTCGCTTGCCAGCTGCCTTTGATTGCCGTTGTGTATAAAACTGTCCCATCTTTATCTGTGGTAATGAGGTGTGAGGAGAACTGTATATCCTTTCTATTGACTGTAAATATGACTGTTGGATTTTTTCTTCATCTGAGGAAGAATTTTCCTGCTTTTGCTTTGGATGTATAAGCTTTAGTTTCTCCTTATCTTTTTTCTTGTCCATCTGAAACAAACCATTTGTTTATATTTCTAGATAACATATCAGCTATCCCATTATTTTTTCCTTTAATATGTTCAAAATTTATAAAATATCCATTTCCTTGTATAGTGTTTTGTAGATTAACCCATCTGGTTCTATTTACTTTTTTACTCTGATCATTTTTTTACGAATTTAACTATTGCTTCACAGTCAGTTCTTACTGTAAATTCTTTATTAAGAAAAATTTTAAATTTTTCTAATGCATAAATTAATGCCTGTATTTCAAAATCAATTGTAGTCCAGTTTGTTTTGTTTTGAAAATTACCACTTGCATAAGCGCAAATTTTCTCTTCTTCCTTGAGACTGTATTTGTTTGGTTTACATAAAAGGACTGCTCCCCATCCTTCTTTGCATCCATCTGTTTCAATAATTATATAATCTGTAACTAATGGTAACTCTAATGGTTTAATGTTTTTAACTGCTTTTTTAATTTCTTTAACTAGTTTAATGTCTTCTTGATTAAAATATCTTTGACCGTTTTTAGTGGTTTTACCATACAAAGGTCCAACTAATTTTGACAAGTTTGGAATGAATTTCCTAGCATAATTTACTAAACCCAAAAAGGCTTGTATTTGTTTTAAGTTTTCAAATTTTTCTGGAAAATTTAGAATTTTTGTAGAAATATGTGGTTATAATTCTATTTTTCCATTTCCAATTTCTAATCCTAAAAAAGAAATTTTTCTTTTAAAAAGTTCCATTTTTCTTTTTGAAACAACTATACCATTTTTCTTTATTTCTTCAAAGACCTGTTGTAGATGTTTTTCATGTTCCTGCACTGTATTACTTGCAACTAAAATATCATCAATATATACTAAGCAAAAATCAAACTTTAGAAATATACTGTCCATAAATCTTTGAAAAATAGAAGGTGCATTTTTTAGTCCAAAACTAAGAACATTCCATTCATATTGCCCTTCTGAACATGTAAAGGTTGTCCATGGTTTAAAACTTTCTTCTAACTTTAACTGATTATATCCTGATTTTTTTTTTTTTTTTTTTTTTTTGCAGTACAAAATTCCAGATTTTCATTTACTCATAAAAGGCAAATTACAAATCATGGGTTGGTAGACGGGCAACAAGCTGCGCCGCCACCCCCTTTTGAATTGCAAATCCTACTCGGCTAAACACATAACTATGGCCTACAGACACTGTCGCATGCGCAAGTGCTGCCTTTTGAACCCGCTTCAAGAAACCGGACGCCACAGGGGCCAGACAACCAAAGGTATCGAACGCGAAAGGAAGGAAGGCATGTTGATTATCTATGCAGGCCTGCTCGTGCTTGGATATTTTCCCCGCCTCAGCCTTCCGCGTCGCTTGCCCTGAAACAAAACCACTGCCCCTGAAACCGGCAAGAGGCGACACCCCCGTAAGATCAATGCAAGCATGCTTACCCCTGGACCATCCAAAAACCAGCACATCGGCTGGTCGAAGGGAAGACCTCCCCTCCTTCCTGATTTTAAATCAAATTTTGAAAATACTTTTTTATTTTGTATAAGATTTAACAAACTATCTTTGTTAGGAATATTATATCCACCATCTATTGTATTATCATTTAATCTTTTATAATTATAAACTATTCTAGTTTTTCCTCTTTTTATCTCGCTATGATTTCTTACTAAAAAAGCTGTAGATCTATGAGGACTTTCTGATTTTCTAATTAATCCTTGATTTACCATTTCAGGGATTTGTTTTTTAAACTCTTCTTTATCTAATGGGCTGTATTCTATATTAGTTGTTCTAATTACTATATCAGGATTTTTTAATTTAAATTTACAAATATATTTTACATTTGATTTTGTTATATCTTCTCCAATATATCCTATTTTTTCTAAATGTAGTATCATAGGATGATTAACACTTTTTGTAATATCTTGTCCTTTTTCTATTTCATGACTTAAAAAATCTATTAACAGTTTTAATGACTCATTTTCTATAAAAATTTTTCTATTTTGTGTTTTTAAAAAATCTAAATTCCCTTTATCCCCTCTTTTTTGAACAATTTGTGTTGTATTCATATATCTAAGGGTTGGTATTGTATATAATTGTTTACTTAATGTTATAAAATTTCTTGTAATTGTGACTGCTCCATTTAATCCTAATATGAAATTTAGTCATATTACAAAATCTTTTGATTTTATATTTGGTGGATTAATATTTATTTGTGGCATTTCATATTTTATACTGTAATTGTTTGCAAAGTCTAAGAATTGTATTCCTGTTGGTTCTAAACAATGTGTAATAGATATTAATCTATCTTCTATTGTTCTTGTACTTAGTTCATACAATAATTTTTTATGATATTCTATAGGTGCTAAACCATGTGAAATTAAACTTTTTGTAGCTCCTGTATCTACTAATGCTGTTAAATCTAGGTATTTATTATTGTCTAACCATAAACGGCATTGTATATTTATCATGTTTGTTGATCCTTGTGTTTGTATGTAAGTTTGATCATCTGGTTTTTGTAGAGCCATTTTGCTTATTTCGTCTGTTTTAACTAGTCTTTCTAGTTCTTCTATTTTATTTTCTAGGTTTTTTATTTTTAAACTATGTAATTCTATTGTTAATTCTAATTTATCTATTCTTTCATTCTCATTATTTTCAGAATATGTTTTTTCTTTTGATATTGTAGCTATATCTTTATCATAAATTTCTTTAAGACATTTAAAACAAATTTCTTTAAAACATTTATTACATTATGATCTTTTTTCTATACTAGGGTAATATCCACAACTATAACATCTTATATGATTATTTCCCTTATTTTGTTTCCAATCATGTTCACAAATTTCTTCTGTATTCATATATGTATATGTTACTTTTGCTGTTGGGTTTTCTTCTTCACTGTAAATACTATATACTGACTCATTATCAGATTCATCATCTGTTCCTAGAGCTTCTATTTCATAATCTTGTAATTGCTCTATTAAATTAGCTCTTTCCATGTTTTTTTCTTTTATTTGGACAATTATTAGCTAAATGTGTTGTTTCTCCACAAGTGTAACATCTACATTTTCGTGATTGTGGTTTTTTAACATATTTATTTGTATTATAATTTTTCCTATAATTTCTATTATATGTTGTACTTTTTCGTATCTTTTTCTTCTTATCATAGATTCCATATGCTTGTGGTGTATAAATTGCTGTTTTACAGAATGCATAAGCGTTTCTTTTTAATTGTTCTTGTAATGCTACTTCTTTACATTTTTCTTCTAGTATACCAAATGTATAAGTTATTCTTGGTCCTATTCCTAAATTCTGTTGTGTACCATAATTTGTTTTCCATGCTTCGTGTATAGATTTTCCTAAATCTCCTGGTAATTTTATAAAATATTTATCACATAGATTATCATCCATTGCTTTTCCTGTTTGTGATAATAATCTTGTAAAATCTAACGTGAATTCATTTATGTATTTCATATATGCTATACTTAATTGTTCTAGATTTCTAATAGCTGTATCCTGTATTAGAGAATTATTTTTTGTTGGATCAACCCCTAATATAAGTGTTCTATATATATATATATATAGGGAGAGGATCATGAGAAAACTAGATATAAATGAGAAAACTAGAAAACTAACTAAAAACCACTAAAAAGGAGGGGGAGACTTTTAATGAAGGATGGGGGACTTTTAATGAAGGAGGGGTAAAATTGGAAAAAAAATATATAACTTTTCAAACATTTCTCATTTCTCCATACGTTATCATTTTAAAACAAAAATGGCACCATAAGATCACAAATTTTTGTATCTTTCATTCAAGTATATTCGAGCATATTTTTTATGACATAAAAAAAGATTTATGGTGTCGTCTTGTTTTCAATACTATTATTATAGTAGTGCACATGTGCAATATAACATGTACTACAATTGCATTACATGCTTAAAATTAGCTTTTTGAGTCTAGTTTAGCTTTTAGGGTTAGTTTTTTTGGAGGTTTAGGATTAGGATTAGGTTTTTGGGGGGTGGGGGTGGGGGGGGTTAGGCTTTTGGTGGGAGGGTGAATTTAGGTTTTTGGGGGGTGGGGGGTTTAGGTTTTTGGGGGGTGTCGGTGGGGGGTGGGTTAAGTGGTTTAAGCTTTATGTATTAGTGCACATGTGCAGTACAACAAAAAAAAAGTTTTTTTTTTTTTTTTTTTTTTTGAAAATTTTTTTCCATACATAAAAAGTAGCGATTTTTCTATAAAAATTTGTAAAAAAAAAATTTGGTATGTTTTTAGGTTTTTTTTAGGCTTTTTTGGTTAGTTTTTTGGTTTTCTCATTTAAACTAGTTTTCTCATGATCCATCCCCTATATATATATAGGGAGGAGATCATGCGATAACCACTCTTATTGCGAGAACCGCGAGAACCAATGTGAACACAACCTAAAATAGCTAAAAAAACCTTAAAAAACCTAACCCCCCCCCCCCCCCAAGCTAAATGCTAAAAACTAAAACCCCCAAAAAACCTAAAAAAAAACCTAACCCCCCCCCCCCCCCAAAAAAAAAAAACTAAACCCCCCTCCCCTCCCCCACCCCACAAAAACCTAAACCCCCCCTCCCAAGCTAAAATGCTAAAAACTAAACCCCCAAAAAACCTAAAAAAACCTAAAAAAAAATCAAAAAAAACCTAAATTTTTTTTTTTAATATTTTTTATGCTCTAATCGCTACTTTTAGTGGCAAAAAAAAATGTTTTTTTTTTTTTTTTAAATTTAATTTTTTTATTATTATTTTTTTTTTTGCTTCGAAAAGTAGCGATTTTTATATAAAAAATATTTTAAAAAAAAATTTTGTGTGATTTTTAGCTATTTTTAGGCATTTTTGGTTGTGTTCACATTGGTTCTCGCGGTTCTCGCATGATCTTCTCCCTATATATATATATATATTTAGAGAAAACAGTGAAAAGTGTGAGAATGGTTATGGATCGTTAGATCAAAACAATCCATGGACTAGATTAGCGCGGTGGCGTTTTCGTAAATAACATCAATTCTATTAAGTGGGCGCGCTTCATTAAGGGTAAAAGGGTCTTTAGACTTCTCTACCCAAAACGCCAAACTCATGAATAAAACGCCATTACTGGCCAAAACACATCCTATATAAACAAACATCTCAGACATTCATTAAACACACCCCGAACCGCAAACGCCATATTTACTACGATATACCATTCATCTTAGAAACGCCAAAAAACCCAAAACATCAAACACACCAAATTCAAAACGCCATATTTTACTATATATCAATCATCTTAGAAAACGCCAAAAAACTCAAACATCAAAGATTCCAATCAAGGTTTCTTTTAGATACTCTATTTTCTCGGTAAAACGCCAAAAATGGCAAACATCGTTTCGCATAATGCATTCTTAGCTGAGGGGGTGTAACACAATAACATTTTGCTGCATGAGATGGACACAACTTCAAAAAAAAAAAAGATGCTGATGTCAGACTTATGTCATTTTATATGCTTTGTTCTTGATGAATATTTGAATGGCATGAAGAGACGGGTGACACTGATGAGTGGGTTGAAGATAGGGCTGTCCAAACTGCTCGACGATCGCTCGAAAAATGCTCGTTCGATTCCCGCTCAGTTTGTAAATGAGCCGCTCGGATCGGTTCGATTCAAATTCAATCCAAGCATGAGCAAAGCTCCGCTCGCTCGTCGATCGCTCGAATTATTTTTATTAATAATTAATATATATATATATTATAGATTTTATAGATTAAAAACCCAAAAAATATATAATAGCCCAAAAAAATTAAAAGCCCAAAAAATATTCAGCCCAACTTAATATTTAATATGAAAATCTAACCCTAAATCCTATTCCTAAAACAATATTCAGTCATATCATAATTCATATTGTTAAGAACATTTTTAGAATTATGATTTGAGTTATGTATTTCTTTTGTTAGTAAAGTGTTGGACATGTTTTAATTAAGTTAGAATTTGTTTTTGTTGAACGAAGCCTTATAATTCAATCGGGCGAAACCGAGCGAAAACGATCCGCTCGATTTTTTTTTTAGGATTTGATAAAAACCGAACAAAACCGAGCGAAACCGAGCCGATTGATTCAAATTCAATCCGAGCATGAGCATCACTTTTGCGCTCGGTTTTGCAAATTCGATCCGCTCGGATCGGATCGGTTGTAATTCAATCCGAGCATGAGCAGACCCTCGATCGGATCAGATCGGCTCATGAACACCCCTAGTTGAAGATAAAAATGAAGATAAAGATAATTTTCAAACAAAAAAACTCACATCATTTGTGCTTCCAAACGACAACAAAAAGGCTACTTCAACAAAAAAAAAACAAAATGAAGTATACCAAAGTCAAACCGCCAATGAACATGTTTCAATGAAAAAAGAGACGGGTGACAGTGAAGATTTAGAAGATGAATTGTTTCTATTTTTATTTTTTTAATTTTCTTTTTCAGTTGTTTGTTATGTATTTTTCAGCTAAGAACAAATTCATTATTTTAATAAAAACGCCACACAGACAAAATGCTTGTGAAACACTATCATGCCATAAAACGCCAAAAACTCCCAAACTATAATAAAATTACTTTCGACAAGTATCATTAAAAGCTCAAAAAAAAATGCCAAAAACTACGTACCGCTATTAAAAAAACGCCAAACTTGGAAGATGGGACGTCTATCACCCCAAACTCATAAAAACTGAACAAAAACGGTAAAATACACACAGTAACTGAAAAGACGGCTACTTATTACTATCATTTATTATAATAAAAATCTCGCCTAAACTACGCGCCAAAAACATCCTATAAGAGAGACGTCTCTGCACAATCAATTGATCACACCCCAAAAACAACGCCATGTTCCCTAGAAACTACTCACTTTAAAAACGCCAAAAAATAGTTAAAAAAACCACAGATGGGAAACCTCGTTTCTTCTATATTGAGTATTTTTCTGAATGAAGTTTCACTGAATGGCTTCTTCTCTGAGGTGGGTATCTCTATAAGCTTTTGCTGAATGAGATGGACAAATATTCAAGAAAAAGAGACTGATAACACTGATATGTCATCATGTCACTTTGTTCTTGATGGATATATTGATGGCATGAAGGGATCAATACTAGTTTAAAAAATGATATTTTGGACTTCATTATTATAATAGCATTCAAGCAGACCTTGATCTTCAACATGTCACCAAACAAGAATATATCAAACCAAAATACAGGATGCCACTAAAAATAAGCTTCTTCTAAAGACGGGTGTTATGTAGGAAAATTGACATCTAGGTAAGGTATTCAGAAAGGTTCAAAACGCCAAAAAGGTTCAAGAAGAAGAGGTTAATGACAGTGAAGATTTGGATGAGAAATTAGATTAGCATTTTTAATTTTTTTTCATTTTCTATTGTTTGTTATCTAATTCTCTGTTGTTTATTATCTAATTCTCTATTAATAAAAAAAATTTGAGTATAAAACGCCAAAAACTACAAACACCAAAACGCCTGATAGTATGAAAACTGTGAGAACGGATGCTAGCAAAGCACGTTGTTGCTATATAAAACGCCAAACAATGTATTATTAGAAAACAATACTAATTGACAGATGAAACTGAACGAAACAGTAACTGCAAACAGTAAAATGAAGAGACGGGAACATTATTGCTAAACATTTATTATATTAAAAGCCACTACATGGGAAATTGAATTTATTTATCTTTTCAAAACGCCATAATTGCTTGTCACATTATAGGCCTGCATCCTACATGGCACAGCAATTGATAAAAAAATACACATCAAGAAAATTACTGATGGTTTTTACCGCCAAAAACAAATATCTACCTCAAAAAAAGGTCATTATATAAGTACAACAGGTAAACAAAAGCTTCACACTCCACACATTCACTAAAAACGCCACATCTTATCTAAAACGACATATAATTTAAAAAAATGGTACATGTTATCACATGGAGGGTTGAGAGGTCAGAGGGCGTTTCGTCATTAAGTTCTCTGACAAGAGAAGGGTGAAAGTCAAAACAATCAAAGCCATACTTAGTATGGATGAACGCCAAGAAATTTACCTTGATAACATATATAAACTGTTGAAATCTACAAAAACGCCTAATGAATTTGGGAAACGCCATGGAGGAAAATAACTTATAATTACTAAATGCTTTTATTCAATTTGGGGGGCACACATATAACGCCAAAAATATTTACTATGCTCCTGATCTAAAAAAATAATAAAAACGCTATGTATTTGGTAAACGCCAAAAAATAGAGAGATGTCATGAGACGCGTTTTAAAAAAGAATATAAAAGAACAAAAAAACCCCTCCGCCCTTCACTATGTCGCGTGCCACGTGTTAGGCCAGGATCCGTTCTCACACTTTAGGGCGTTTTCTCTTGATCTAGTATATATATATATATATATATATATATCACCCTTATTGCGAGAACCGCGAGAACCAATGTGAACACAAAAAATACCTAAAAAATCCAAAAAACCCACAATTTTTTTTTTAATATTTTTTCTAATAAAAATCGCTATATTTTGTTACAAAAAAAAAAACTTTTTTTTTTCGAGTAACAGTTATGGATCCACATATGCATATGTATTATTTCTTGGACAAATTCTATAATATATTATCAGTAGTAGAAAAATGCACTTTCATTTACACTACCATATGTAATACACTACTTTTTACATTACCAATATTAGAAATAAGGTGTTTTGATACAAAAAGTTTGTGATTTTAAATGATGAAGTAGGGCCCATATACATGTGTTTTGGTTATTTATATCTAGTGGTTGATGGTTTGATTATATTTGTCATTTTATGATGTAATATGTTGTTTGGATGGTATAAAGGGTGTTGATGTACATATAATAAAGTGAAATATTGGTAATAATATTGTATTATGGATGGTAAAAAGCAATGTATTGTATTACAGATGGTAGGGGGTAATGGTAATATAGTATGGATGATTTGATAGATGAAAGGGAATGTGTATTCAAAGTGGTGTACTAAACACGTTATAACATGTTCATATATATAGATGCACATGTGCATTTCTAGTGTTGTTAATGTTATAACAAGTTCATACATATAGATGCACATGTTCATTTCTATTATTGTTAATGTAGAAAGTAGTGTATTATGAATGGTAGTGTAAATGAAAGTGCAATTGTCTGATATTTGTAATTAATTATGGAATTTGTCAAAGAAATTATACAAATGCACATGTGCATGGGTAACTTTTACTCGAATTTTTTTTTAATTTTTTTTATTATTGACGAAATATAGCGATTTTTCCAAAAAAAAATTGGGGTTTTTTTAGAATTTTTTTGGTATTTTTTGGTTGTGTTCATATTGGTTCTCGCGGTTCTCGCAATAAAGGGTGGTTTCTAACGGATCATTCTCCTATATATATATATATATATACTACTTTATAAAGCATATAGGAAGGATAGAATGGTCATTTGCCACTTTACAAGTCTTTGAAGCCCATTGTACAAACCTATTAAGCACAAAGTGTTGAAAAATCCATTCAACACACGCGGAGCTTGAACCGGATATTCTTGACCCGTATTTTATATTCCGGATCCAATATAATGTTCGTATCTCTCTCCAAACCCTATTCATTTCATTCGGCCGCTCTTGCATCCTCTCTCTTCAAACCCTAATCTTCTTCATCTTCAACCCCCCAAAAGCACAAACATGGTGAAAACCAAACCCCGCAAGACCAAAATTCAAACACTCATAAAAGTATCGTTCACCTTCTCACTCTCTCTCGCAAACAGGAAAGAGGACTCAAACCGTATACACAAATCTCAGAAAACCAGGTACTTTTCTTTTGTTGGTTCTCCTTTTCTTCCCTGTTTATCTTCCAGTTCTTGCTTTCGTCAGCTCAAGGTCATTTTTTGACATTTTCGGTTTGTTTGGTGTAGATGAAGATGGAGTGAGGAAGATGAAGATGACATTACTTTGCAGATCTGAGTCTTTTACATTCAAATCTTATGGGTTTGCGTTCAGATCTGACTGCTTCTACAGTCTGCTTTGTGGTAGCAGGTATATCTGGATCTGGATCTGGATCTGAATCGATTTAATTTATGGTTTATCTGGATCTGTATCTGAGTCTTTTTAGGGCTTTGCTGATTTCAGGCAATCTAGGGTTTTGTAAGTGGAGATTCTGGCGATATAGGGCTTAAACAAGCTTTATCTGGCAACTTGGTAAGAACTGATACCTGTAGAATCATTTCTTTCTTCTGATTTAATGAATATATCTGTCTCTAATATGGCAAGTTATGAATTTTTCTTCTTCTTCAGGTTGTTGGTAAGGCTCTCCTTAGGGTTCATGCGGACGGTCAACGAAAGGTAAAATTAGTTTATGTCTTGATATGGGACCCAAAGTCATCAACTTTTACATGGTTATGTGCATAGTGTAATAACGCCGAAGTCAGAACTGTGTTGTAGAGCCTGATTCAGAGCTACCTTTAGCACTTCTGAACCAAAAGGAAGTATTTTCTGTTGATCTATTTTTTTAAGTGAAATGCTTTTAACGAATTTACAATATGTGCTCTAAATTGTGTGTGTTTAGCATAGCCCATTGGATTTTCGTATTTTTTATTCGGGATTGGCTAAACGTACCCTGTAGACTACGTGACTAACTTAATTGGGGAACAGGGTGCATTTAGTAAAAATAATAGGAACTGGTATGTTTAGCACAGCCCATTGGATTTTCGTAAATGTTTGCTGATTGTTTGTTTATTTTGCAGACGGAAGTAACGTATCTTGGTCAGTTGGACCATGCTAATTTGGTGAAACTTATTGGCTACTGCGATGAGGGCGATAACAGGCTTTTAGTTTATGAATATATGCCTAAAGGGAGTTTGGAAAATCATCTTTTTAAATATTATGTTTTAAGAAATAAGGTCGTATCATGTCAGAATGTATTGTTTGAATTTTGTTCTTTTGAGTAAATTTAGGGATCTAAATTTCATTATGGCCTTTGACGTTCTTTTGAATGATTATTATTATTTTTTTTTTTTTGCAGATATTGCCTCTGTAAATTCATATTGGGTGCACCTTCTGGATCTAGAGACGCATCTGATACAGGGGAAATTTATTAGTAATGGTATTACATATTTTTTTTATGTTTTTTAAACCAATTAGTCGTTCCACTTTTAGGGGTTGTGAAACCGAATGGGGAGGCATTTGATTGTGGAACATAATCATGAGCGAAGATGTTCAATAATCTCACAATCGATTCACAAGTTCTAAATACCGAGTTTTGAAACCTGAATAGCACAAGTGGGGGTTGTGGGTCAAAATTTGGTGAGGTGAGTTGCATTTTGACCTTTTGATTTTTTTGGCACAGTGTTGGTTGAAGAAGCAAACAGATCCTTTGATTGGCAAGAAGTCAGAGACAACACGATTTGGACTTCTGGCCTTGTTTTTGGATAAGGCGAGGTAATCTTACATATTGGTAATCCTTATTGTAGGTTATCTCTAAATTATGCATGTTTGAAATAAGGATGAGCATCTTGGTACTGGTACCAGTGCCGAATGGTAATATATGGATTGAATTTTGATACCCACTTTTTTCCTTTTTCGGGATCGGTATTTACGGCTCGGTACGGTTGTGGTATTTTATCGGTATTTAGGGCTTCTCGAAACTTACACAAGAGGGGTAAAAATGAATTCAAAATAATCTATTTTTTAAATATTATGTTTTAAGAATAACTTGGCTCAATAATTTTCATTGTGACAATTAGTTGACCTCAAAATAATCTATTTTTTAAATATTATGTTTAAATATTATGTTTTAAATATTATGTTTAAATATTATGTTTTAAGAATAAGTTGGCTCAAAATAATCTATTTTTTAAATATTATGTTTTAAGAAATAAGGTCGTATCATGTCAGAATGTATTGTTTGAATTTTGTTCTTTTGAGTAAATTTAGGGATCTAAATTTCATTATGGCCTTTGACGTTCTTTTGAATGATTATTTATTTATTTTTTTTTTGCAGATATTGCCTCTGTAAATTCATATTGGGTGCACCTTCTGGATCTAGAGACGCATCTGATACAGGGGAATTTATTAGTAATGGTATTACATATTTTTTTTTATGTTTTTTAAACCAATTAGTCGTTCCACTTTTAGGGGTTGTGAAACCGAATGGGGAGGCATTTGATTGTGGAACATAATCATGAGCGAAGATGTTCAATAATCTCACAATCGATTCATAAGTTCTAAATACCGAGTTTTGAAACCTGAATAGCACAAGTGGGGGTTGTGGGTCAAAATTTGGTGAGGTGAGTTGCATTTTGACCTTTTGATTTTTTTGGCACAGTGTTGGTTGAAGAAGCAAACAGATCCTTTGATTGGCAAGAAGTCGGAGACAACACGATTTGGACTTCTGGCCTTGTTTTTGGATAAGGCGAGGTAATCTTACATATTGGTAATCCTTATTGTAGGTTATCTCTAAATTATGCATGTTTGAAATAAGGATGAGCATCTTGGTACTGGTACCAGTGCCGAATGGTAATATATGGATTGAATTTTGATACCCACTTTTTTCCTTTTTCGGGATCGGTATTTACGGCTCGGTACGGTTGTGGTATTTTATCGGTATTTAGGGCTTCTCGAAACTTACACAAGAGGGGTAAAAATGAATTCAAAATAATCTATTTTTTAAATATTATGTTTTAAGAATAACTTGGCTCAATAATTTTCATTGTGACAATTAGTTGACCTCAAAATAATCTATTTTTTAAATATTATGTTTAAATATTATGTTTTAAATATTATGTTTTAAGAATAACTTGGCTCAAAATAATCTATTTTTTAAATATTATGTTTTAAGAAATAAGGTCGTATCATGTCAGAATGTATTGTTTGAATTTTGTTCTTTTGAGTAAATTTAGGGATCTAAATTTCATTATGGCCTTTGACGTTCTTTTGAATGATTATTATTTTTTTTTTTTGCAGATATTGCCTCTGTAAATTCATATTGGGTGCACCTTCTGGATCTAGAGACGCATCTGATACAGGGGAAATTTATTATTAATGGTATTACAAATTTTTTTATGTTTTTTAAACCAATTAGTCGTTCCACTTTTAGGGGTTGTGAAACCGAATGGGGAGGCATTTGATTGTGGAACATAATCATGAGCGAAGATGTTCAATAATCTCACAATCGATTCACAAGTTCTAAATACCGAGTTTTGAAACCTGAATAGCACAAGTGGGGGTTGTGGGTCAAAATTTGGTGAGGTGAGTTGCATTTTGACCTTTTGATTTTTTTGGCACAGTGTTGGTTGAAGAAGCAAACAGATCCTTTGATTGGCAAGAAGTCGGAGACAACACGATTTGGACTTCTGGCCTTGTTTTTGGATAAGGCGAGGTAATCTTACATATTGGTAATCCTTATTGTAGGTTATCTCTAAATTATGCATGTTTGAAATAAGGATGAGCATCTTGGTACTGGTACCAGTGCCGAATGGTAATATATGGATTGAATTTTGATACCCACTTTTTTCCTTTTTCGGGATCGGTATTTACGGCTCGGTACGGTTGTGGTATTTTATCGGTATTTAGGGCTTCTCGAAACTTACACAAGAGGGGTAAAAATGAATTCAAAATAATCTATTTTTTAAATATTATGTTTTAAGAATAACTTGGCTCAATAATTTTCATTGTGACAATTAGTTGACCTCAAAATAATCTATTTTTTAAATATTATGTTTTAAATATTATGTTTAAATATTATGTTTTAAGAATAACTTGGCTCAAAATAATCTATTTTTTAAATATTATGTTTTAAGAAATAAGGTCGTATCATGTCAGAATGTATTGTTTGAATTTTGTTCTTTTTGTTTTATTACTAATTACTGTATTGCTTTTACATCTACAGTCTACAGCTGTAAAAGCAACATTTTACTGTTCTCTGAAAGACAGCTTGCTTGCTGCAGTCTCTATAAATAATTCAGATGTATCAACACTCTACAAACACTGTCTGAAAGACGGCATGCTTGCTTCAGTCTCTATAAATACTTCAGATGTATCAACACTCTACAAACACTCTACAAACACTCTACAAACACTCAACTGAGAGGAATTAAACTTTCAAATTGTAAGTTTATCTCATTTGAACTAAATCCTACTTTCAAAACATGAACCTAACAACTTCTATTTTACTTCGATTTCAGAATATATAGACTCTTTGCATCTGGATCTTGCGTTGTTTCTCGGCTCTCACATCAAGGTTTTAAATTTTTTGTCGGCTTTTCACATCTGCCTCTTGCATTGTTGTAAGTTCTTTCAAATTTCTTTGTTTTTTTGTAACTTTTAACTGTGGCTTTTAACTTTAGAAGGTTGTAAATGTTGAAATAACTGGGGTTTTTGGATCTGTATTGTTTAACTGCCTCTTTGTTTTTTTTTTTATTAAAAAGTCGAGCTAATAGTTATGTAGGAAGTTCATGCTTATACATTGACACGACATGCAGATGTTTTTTTTTAACTGCCAAATGGTTTTTTTTATTAACTGCCTCTTTGTTTAACTGCCTCTTTGAAAATAACTGTTTGAAATCAATTTAATTTACACACAAACAAGAAATTTGGTTTGGACAAAAGATTGCAGTAAGTTCTCATTTTTTTAAGGGCAAATACCACAAAAAACCAATATACTTTATGTATTTTCCCACAAAAGTCCCTCAACTTATTTTTTGCATATAAAAGTCCTTTAACTTGTTAAATTTGAACATTATTGTGAAATGACTTATAATAGTCTATTTATTTATGCTGATGTGGCATATAAGTAAAATATACAATCTTGACATGGACAATCTACGTGTAAAAAAACACGAAACCAAATTATTTACATTTTGTTTTTTTCTCTTTATTATGTGGTTATTGTTTGGTTTTTTTCTCCGTTTTTAGTCCTTTCGTAAAAACATCAATTGCAATCAAAATATTGATTCAGCTATTTTAAGTAGCATCACTAAAATCATCATCTTCATTCTAATATGACTTCATCCTAAAAAACATTCATATATAATCCATAATAAAAAGATTCACTGATGTCAAATAGTATAGTAAGTAATATTCTATTCTTGATTCTTGCTTTTCTATAAGCGATTTTCTTTAAGATTTGGGATTGCCTTAGAATCTAAATCTTTGACACATGATTTTATTGCTTTCATGGCTATTTTTTCGTATATTGCTTTGACATATGATTTTATTGCTTTCATGCCTTTGAAACGTTTTTATATGGTGGCGAACACAATCTGCAAATGAATTCTGCAGACTGATTCTGCAGCGAACACGGACCTCGAACAGATTATATCGACTGATTTGCAGCAACTGATTATAACGACTTAAAAAAATCAAATTCTGCAGCGGCGAATATACGAATCTGCAGCGACTAAAGTTTAGTCGCTGCAGAAATTGCCGCTCTCCTTGCTTGCCGCTCATCTCCTCTAAATCCGGCGACTTTCCAATCAATTATTTGAACAATAAATTGAATTCGATGTTCCCATTTAATATCGAAACGTGTTTCGCAAATTAGCAACTCGCGATCCCTAAATCAACAGGTAGGAATCAATTAGTTGTTCGGAACACTAATTTTAATGCCGAATTCGCGATTTGTAGCGTTCCCGGAACACATTCTTACCGCAAATCGGTACGTACGATCCGGATCGTAGATCGTAGGATATCCAGCGATTTATGTGACTATGGACTAAACAACAAATTCTGCAAATAACTGTCCGAAAACAGCTGCAAATTCAGCAACGTATCGTTTCTGCGAATAAATCTGAAAACTATTCAAAATTAGTTGTTTTCTATTTTGGTTGCTGGCTTTCTTGGTTCCCCCTCTTTCACTTATTTTTTTGTTTTTTTGTTTTTTTTTTTTTTTTGTTATGGTGCAACATTATGCTAATTAGATTATGTTTGTGGTTAGGGATTTTAGGCTATACAATTCTTGTTCTGTACATGAAATTTGTACAGCATTTGGGGTTTATTAGGTTATCGTTTAAATGGTTTTATTTTCATGGCTTTAATTCATGTTGTTTGGTCTCAAGTCACTTGCAGATGTTCACAATAATTTTACATTTGGATCATAATATCATATCTTAATGTTTATTTGATAATTCGCTTACAAAGAGATTAGATGTTTGGCTGGATATAATCTAACACTTTTTGATTCAGAGTCGAGTTTATGATACTATCATTTTTTTTATTTTTTATTTTTTATTTTTTTCGTTTTTTATTTATTTTTAATTTTTTTATTTTTTTAAAATTTTTTTCGTTTTTTAAATATTTTTTTATTTTTTCTAATTCTCTTTTTTTTTATAAATAATCACAATAATGTTTAAATTTAACAAGTTAAGGGACTTTTATATGTAAAATACAAGTTGAGGGACTTTTGTGAGAAAATACATAAAGTATATTGGTTTTTTGTGGTATTTGCCCTTTTTTTAATTAAGTGATTTTGTTGATCAATTCGTTTATAGCATTAATTTATTTGTATTAATCTTATTATGCAGCTATTTCCAAAATTAATTACTAGAAAAAACTTACACGCATCTGTTCTGCAAGAATTTTATATGAGTTTGTATACAAACAATATAGACGAATTTAGTCATATGTTAAAATACGAAATTGAATCTTCACCATGGACAAACTATACGAATATCACCAATTATGTATGTATGGACATAGTAAGCGACAGTATATCACTATCATAAATTCAATTACAATACTGCAATAAATAAATATTTTGTACAAATCATCACCTCATGTTATAACCGTATACTGATTTCCAGTTTTTAAAGAAATGTGAAAAAGCGAGTAATTATACACAAAGCGATACAATAGTTAGCGGTACAACACAATCTTTAGCGGTACAACACAATTTTCCGTTAACAGCATTAGTTTCTAACCATATAAGTTAAAACTCAAAACTAAAGTCGAGTAAATCTATAATTTCTGCTATGCCATCTGAGCATGTTATTAGTACACAAGTATAAAAAGTAAGTAGTCAAATAAATTGGATACTCTAAATTCAAGTATTATCTATTTGTCTTTTTGTATTTTTCAGTTTACAAATCACTCCAAACACATATCAATTGAGAGGTATGGGTGGTGGTTATCCAATTCCCGTTGAACCACTAGGATCAACAAACCATGGACGATCATCCCATCGCCATTTAAACCTTCCTGATTCAAACCCTCTAACTTCAAACCCTGAAGTTAGAAACCCTTTTCGTCCGGTGGCAAACCCACCTCCGGTGTCAACTCCACCTCCGGTTTCAACCCCACCTCCGGTTTCAACCCCACCTTCGGTTTCAACCCCACCTCCGGTGGCAAACCCTGAACATGATGATCCATTTGGTTGGACGGATGAAGAGTTGAATTGGGCGTATGACTATACCTTCGCTCAACTACAATTTGGTGGACTACAAATTGAGGGGTGCCATCGTCCGGTGCCAAACACTCCTATACTGCCTATGCATCCTCCACGTTCAAACCCCCCTTATGTGGAAAACTACAGTCAAACACAAGAACTACCGACCTGGGCTGAAGGGTACGAAACTGACCCTGGGGCGGTTTACGAACCACCATTGGATGAAGAAATGGTTTGGGAACCTTAGAACAACTTTTATGATGACTGTAGTTTTTTTTTCTCGAATTAGTTTGAATCTTAATTATGTAACTTTTAATTATGTATTAGTTTAAATTTAAATTTGTTGTTGTTTAATTTTAATCATGTTTTAGTTTAAATTTAATTTCTGGAGTTTTTATTTTTTTAGTTAACTAACATTGAACACTTAATAGGATATGTCTGATCATTTTTCCGTTGAAGAATTTTCATCATTGAGAAACGATAGAGCATGGTATAATATAATCTTTGTTAAGGTGGAGTTTATTTGGCATGACGTCGATGGAAAGAGATTAGTGGTTATATTTCTTGATCAACACGTAAGAACATTATTTTAATTTACTTTGTGTTATACGAGTAAACGTTTTTCCACCACTAAATTTCTTTTCATTTTAGAGACAAAAAATTGTTGCGTTCGTCCCACAACATTTGATACACAAATATAATGACGCGTCATTGATGGGTGGTTTTTTTTTCCTTGAATCATTTCCAAATTGAGAATCTCAACTATCATGAGTACCCAAAGTACCAGAATTACGTGTTAGTTTGGTCCGAGAAAAAAATTGTCATCAACGAATATACACATCTTTCTTCACTTATACTTACGATTCCAAGGGGTGCTTCTTTATATCCATTGGTCCCTTCCATTATAGAATTGAAGCATGACAGGAGACCTCAAATGGATATTGTTGGTACATATAAATTCTCTATCTATAATTTTTATTAAATATATAAAACTTTATATATGGTCTATACGATTTGACTGATTTGGTTTTAGATGTGGTTGGGAGAATAATAGAAGGCAAACGTGATCGATGTTGTTTTGAACTTTCTCTTCAAGATAAGACGTACGTTATTATTTATTATTATCATATTACAAACATAATATTTACGTTATATGTAAGAAAATATTATTATTAGAAGAACTTTAACCCAAAATCGTAATATACAGTGGTCACACAATACAATTGTTTTTGTCTGCCCTGAAGCCTTCCGATGTTATACGTTCCATTCGAGCCGTGCAACAAAGGTCTATCATATATGTATCACGTCTCAAGTTGGTTCATCTACCAGATAGTATGTTATGCTTTACACATGAACATTCTAATAATTAGTTAGATTTAATGGCTCATGTAGTTTAATAAAAGTTATATTTTATTTGTTATTTCAGTTAATATTTTGAAGTCTACGGAGTTGAGTACGATTACGTACGAACCGGATATGGTCGAGGCACGGGATATTTAAATTATGGATCGTTATCCAAGTTTGTGTTTAAGTTAGAAACATTTGGTGTTGTTATATGTTTAGTTGTTGAATATTAAAGTCTCTCTTGGTGTTTCGTGTTTTGCTTTTTGTTTCCCTCATATTGATGTAATTGTAGAAGTATACTTTACTTTGTTATTACAAGTATGTTATATTACTTGATTTACATGTAATGGTTACACCTATTTTTCACCAAACTATAATCTTCTTAGATTGGACAACTAAATAATCATTATCTGTCTTAAACGAAGGTATAACCATGGCTGACCTTCCTATTCATACAATCGTGTTTGAGATATTAACGAGGGTGCCAGCAAAGGATGTAGGTCGTTCTAAGAGTGTATGTAAGCAATGGTATGCGTTATTGTCAACACAAGATTTCGTAAGGATACATTGTTCTCGCTCATTAGTTTCATCTAACCAGAGAGTTCTACTAATTGACGACCTAACGTGCTCTGTTCGTCCGATCATCTCTAAATCCAATGACTATGGGCCAAGCTCCATAGTTACATTTCCATTCCATCACCAAAATAATGATGTCTCAATACTTTCACATTTGAATGGATTGTTGTGTGTTTGCTTGAATCATACATACGAGCTGCTTCTTTGGAATCCAACAACTACTGCTTTCAAGTCTTTTAAGCATCATAAAACATCACTTTCCACTTATACCCTAATCATGTACCCGCAACACAAGATCAATAACGCGAACCATTATGATAAGGTTGTGTGTGCTGAAATTCCTAACAAACTAACACATCCCAGATTGCATGAGATGGTTGTCAAGCACATGATTCACGGTCCTTGCGGCAATTTACGTTCAAGCAGTCCTTGTATGCAGGGTGATCCTAAAATTTGTTGTTTTCACTATCCTAGACAATTTAACGAACATACGACACAAGGAGAAGATTCGTATCCGTTGTATCGAAGGAGAGACACCGGGATAGAAGTGGACCTACGAGGACAAACACTTGATAATAGATGGGTGGTCCCATATAACCCAAGGCTTTTGATGATGTTTAACTGCCACATGAATGTTGAAGTTTGCTCAAGTATAAAATCTGTGAAATATCTTTTCAAATATGTTTATAAAGGACATGACAAACAGGTTATTCAAGTGGATCAAAATGAGCCAGGGGTTGTTATTAATGAGATAAAAAGATTTCAAGATGCACGCTACATATCGCCCCCAGAGGCTATGTGGCGCATTTTTTCCTTCTCTCTTTCTCAAATCTTTCCTGCTGTTCTAGCCTTACAACTTCATCTCCCAAATAATCAGATGGTTAGATTTAGAGATGATGACTTGATGCCTAATATTGTTGATAGGGAAAGGGATAAGAGAACCATGCTAACAGCATTTTTTGAGATAAATAGAAATGATGAAACAGCAAGGGTACATTTGTATAAAGATTTTCCAAAACACTTTACGTGGAATGGAAGCACACGCCGTTGGAGTCGTCGTTTCGGTAAAAAACAAAGAGGTCGTATCGTTTCCGCTAATCCAGCCGAAGGAGAAAGGTACTACTTACGCCTACTTTTGTCAAATGTCAGAGGGCCTACTTCTTTTGAACATCTTTGCACAGTTAATGGTCAACGGTGTGCGACATTTCAGAAAGCAGCTCTTGAGTTAGGCTTAATAGAAGACGATGAATATCTATCACAATGTCTCGAAGAAGCCTCTACGTTTCAGTTTCCCAATGCTCTTAGAAGGTTATTTGCGACCATAATGATTTTTTGCCAACCTGGAGATATTTGAAAGTTATGGAATGACCACTTTGATTCACTGTCTGAAGATCATCGGTTACACTGTCAAAGTATAGAACGAGTTCAAAATATGGTTCTTACCGAAATTAGTGTCTTGGTACAATCCATGGGTAAAAATTTCAATGAGTTCGACCTTCCTAAGATAACAGACGATGTTAACTTACAAGATGCAGGTTATCGTGAGTTACAAGAAGAGTATGGGATTGTTTTGGAACCTGAACACTTGAGTGCCAAATATTCACTTAATCCGGACCAAAAAAACGTGTTTGATGAGATCATGATGCATGTTGATAATGATCTTCCAGGCGTGTTCTTTATTGATGGTCCAGGTGGAACTGGAAAAACATTTTTGTACATTGCCTTGCTTGCTGAAATTCGGTCACGTGGTCTTATTGCTCTCGCAACAGCTTCATCAGGTGTAGCGGCTAATAATATGCCAGGAGGTAGAACGGCTCACTCGAGATTCAAGATTCCTCTTAATCTTGAAAATAATTCAATGTGCAATATCAAAAAACAGAGTGGGGCCGCTAAACTGATTCGGTCTGCCAAAATAATCATATGGGATGAAGCGTCGATGGCTAAACGACAGGCGATAGAGGCAGTCGATCGTACATTCCAAGACATTATAGGTGTTAGTCTCCCATTTGGTGGAAAGATAATGGTTATGGGAGGTGACTTCAGACAGGTGTTGCCGGTTATTAAACGTGGCACTCGAGCACAGATTGTAGACTCCAGCGTACGAATGTCACCTCTTTGGTCTTTGACTAAGAAGATGCGGTTGACCATAAATATGAGAGCGCTGAAAGATCCATGGTTTTCTAAATTTCTTTTAAGAGTCGGCGATGGAACTGAAGAACCAATCGGAGGAAACTATATCCGCATACCCGATGACATGACAATTCAGTGCAACAACAGAGAAAACGCTATAAAAGAATTGATCCATGCCATCTTTCCATCAATTGAAGATAATGTATATTCTTCAGATTATATAATCTCTAGAGCAATATTGTCCACTAAAAATGATAGTGTTGACGAGATTAATAATCAAATGATTGAAATTATTCAAGGGGAGGAAAAAGTTTATTACAGTTTTGATGAAGCTGAAGACGATCAGCGCAACTTCTATCCGGTCGAGTTCTTAAACTCGCTAAATGTTAGTGGTTTGCCGCCTCATAAGCTTCGTTTAAAAATTGGATGCCCAATAATATTGTTACGTAATATCGATCCATCACATGGCCTGTGTAATGGCACGCGGTTGATATGTAAGGGTTTCATGCGAAATGTTATTGATGCGGAAATTGCAGTCGGTCAACATGCCGGAAAAAGAGTTTTTTTGCCAAGAATCCCTCTAACCCTTTCTGAAGATGACATGTTCCCATTCAAGCTGAAAAGAAAACAATTTCCAATTCGACTTAGCTTTTCCATGACGATTAATAAAGCTCAAGGTCAAACAATTCCGAACGTTGGTATTTATCTACCGGATTCTGTATTTTCACATGGACAACTTTATGTCGCGTTATCAAGAGGGATTTCAAGACAAAGTACGAAGCTGTTGGTACATCTCGCCAAAGAATTCAAAGAACGCGGAGTTTACACATCAAATGTTGTCTACCAGGAAGTGTTGCGTGATTAATTAACCGCATCCGTATAAAAAAGAAGGTAAGTTAGTAGATTTTGTGCCTTATTTGCTTCCAGAAAGTACCTTTTAATTACTATTTTAAACCACCTGTAGGCGTCTAACATTTTTTTATGTGTCGAAATCTGGTACAGTAGAGAAGAAGATACAAGAAAGTTATATGCGAACGGATGTATTGGTAAAACAGGAAGAGATACAAGAGACTCCCCGCATTTTGTTTTTATTGTTTTGTCCAGCTACTTGACTGTTTTGAACTCTTCTTGTTTTTAATTACATCTACTTCCTTGTTTTGTACTATTCTTGTAGAAGATCACCAAATAATCGATAAACTAACAGAAAAACCAGTGCCATTATATCACGAATAAGAAAACTAACTTAAGTACTATAAAATATTTCACGAGACGACGGATAAACTAACGGTAAACAATTATTCTATTGTAAATTGTCACTCCCGCCGCATCGCGCGGGTAAGTGACTAGTATATATATATATATATATATATATGGGAGGGGTAGGGATAGTATACAAAGTGTCTAAAGTTTGAGAAGTGTAAGGAGTGTTTTAAACCATTAGATCTTTGATCTAATGGTTGAGATCAGTAGGGACCAAATTATAAATTGTGTTTTAATTATTTGGACTGATTTGAAAATTGTAAGGGTAATAGTATCTTTGTATATGTTTCAAATTAGGTAACACCTCCTAAATTCTAGTGATTCACTCCTAAATTCTAGCGATTTAGTTTTAAACTTATTCTAAAATTCAGACATTCTAAAAAATCCAGAAACATGTAACTGCTACAAGAAATATATAACACTATACATCCATCATATAACACCATATAACATCGTATAACACTATGCAACATCATATAACACTATATAACACTATACATTTATCATAGACATGCTATCAGAAAAATATAACACTATAACACTATATAACATTATACATCCATCTTATAACACTATATAACACCAAAAAACACTATATAAATTTTCATTCTGCGATCTTCGTAATTAATAACTGATGAACGAGATGACACAAATTCGTAGATTAATTCTTAATTCGTATTCCTATAATTAAGGGTGGCGGTTATGGATGGTTATCAATTAATTAAAACAATAAGAAAATTACTTGTTTACCCTTTTGAATTAATTTAGATTGAGAACACATGTTATCTCCACGATATTTCTCACACTTCTCATACTTTTGAATTAATGCACAAGATATTGAATCTAGGGGAGGGTTCAATTAAAAAAACCACTAACTAAAGTGAAAACTAACTAAAAAGCCTAAAAAACATGTAATTTTTTTTACAAATTTTCGCTACTTTTTATATATTTAATAACTTTAAAAAAAATTGTTCTGTACATGTGCATTATTGCACATGTGCAATACAATTTTAACGTGTAACTCTCATTATTCAACATGAAATACTGAAATATCCTTCAAATGAAGAAAGTTTGGTCCATCGAAGTTTATTATGGGAGTGAGCAAGTTTAAAACACCATTTTTCGTGATTATCCTGTCTTTTCCTCTCTATAATTCGTTGGTTATTCTCTCTATAACTCTTATGAACGAATTTGCAAACATGAAAAATATTTTGACTTAGTCAGCCTTTTAGTTTATCAGTGATTTGGTATGGAAAATTTCATCTTACCCACTTTAATTTCTAGTTTAAGTAGATTAACCTACAAATTGACTTTTGTTGACTTTGTAGTCAAAATTTGATGTAGAAATCATATTTTTTATTAAATAATATGATCTCTATCGGATAAAGCATATAAACATTTTAAGGTAGTACTTTTAACACAACAAAATAGCCTCACATGTTTTGAAGGCAAATGATCAAAATAGGCTCACATGGCAAGTACATGATGAGGATTTAACGATTCTTGATTGACGACATATAAATCTAGGACGAAACTTTATAAAATACAATATTGGCAGTTTGACCTTTTTTGGGTTAAGTCGAATCCTTAGTTATATTTATACCACAATAACAAAAATTTGGTATATTCTAATACATATCTATCTTGTTTATATATATTAGGGTGTAATACTTACATAGCAGAAGATTCATTTGAGAAGAAAAATAAATTAAAAAGAAAAAGAACAAATGGTACAAATGTAAAACATTAAATAGTTTTTCTCTCAACTCATTTATTATTATCTTTAATTAATTAAGGGAAAACTCTACATAATAGTAACCAAGTTTCTCTCGTGTTTCACTAAAATCACTTTATATTTTTTTTGTTTCGTTAAGGTCACTCAAGTTTGATTTGTTATCAGGTTACCACTATTTATTTTAATTTTAATGCTTATTCAGATTTTGTAATTTACTTTTGTACCCCTCAATTAAAAAAAGGAAAAAAAATATTATATCTCATCATTTTTTTATTAAAAAACACAATAACATCAAATCGTCAATCTTCCTCCTTTGGCTTTTCTTCGATACATGTTTCCGACATTAGAACCCGCTTGCCTCCGCTTCCATCGCCGATCCCCATTCCTACCTTGTTGTGACGTCCATCCAAATCGATATCATAAGCCCAAATCGATTTCACAGATTCAATTCAATTCACAGACCATAGATTCCGGCGAATACTCTCACTTTCCGATCGACTACTCAACCATTTAAAATGCCTCTTAAAGAGCACATTTAGTTTTCTCCATCCCTTTAGAAGCTTCGGCGAGCTTTTAGCCGTCAATGGAGCACCGTACCGCCACGACCAAATGCTCCGATGAACTGGATCACTCGCTGACGGACCGTTTACGGGAGGTGGTGGAACATAGAGGAGACGACAATATTCCCCGTGAATAAGAAAGGTCCAAGTTGACTGAGACGAGCAATAAGTCGCTGATGTTCCAAGTTGCCGGATGATAGGGTTGTGAAGATTTGAAGAGGGCGACATTTGTTTTCTTGTTTCTGTTCTGTTTTGCTTTTCTTTTATGTTTTTTTCTTTTTCATTGTTTAGTTGAAAGGGTAAAAAGGTAAATATAAAATTCACAAAATCATTAAAAATTAACATAAATAGAGTTAACCTGGTAACCTACTAATTACACAAGATTATAAAACTAAATCAAACTTCAGTGATTTTTAAGAGACAAAAAAAGATTAGGTGACTTTATTAAAACACATTAGAAATTTTTTACTATTCTACAAAGTTACCCCAATTAATTAATTAGTCATAAACACTATCTTCCTTCACACTTAAATTTTTGCTTACACACATCAAAATTCATCCTACACGTTTTGAAATATATCCTACACATATTGAAATTTATCCTACACAGCTTGTAATTCATCCTACACGCCTCATAATTTATGCTACACTTTAAATTATATATTTCTTCTTATTTTTAAATAAGTTACAAATTTAATGTAGTTAGCTATTAAAAAGGAAGACTACCAATTAATTATCCATCTAGGTTTACCAATATACCTTTACACTAATATTAAATACAAAAATTAAATAAAGTAAAATAAAGCATTTTTATGGGTTATTGGATTTTATCACCCCAAACTATTGGCCATTGGCTGCTGCCACCCCCAACTATCACTTTGACGTCTGCCACCCCCAACTTAACATTTAGTGTGTTCTGTCACCATGTCGTTAACTGATCACTAACTTTTAATCATGTTACTATACTTTTGGGGTGTCCTAAGATCCCTAACACCTTCCTAAGATCCCTATGACACCCCCAAAAGTATAGTAACATGATCAAAAGTTAGTGATTAGTTCTCGATGTGGTGACAGAACATACTAAGTGTTAAGTTGGGGGTTATGGGCGTCAAAGTGATAGTTGAGGGTGGCAGCGGCCAATAGCTAATAGTTAGGGGTGATAAAATCCAATAACCCCATTTTTATTGGTTGAATTTTTTTTTATTCTTACAAAAATAATCTTTTTAGAACTCTCCACTACATACATATGTCAACAAACACTTACATTTATTATATGTTAGGGTAAATTATATTCTAATACATGTCTAACTTGTTTATATATGTTAGGGTAAATTACATTTTTCGTCCTTTATGTTTGTATCGAATTGCAACGGATAACCTTTAGCTTTAATAATTACAGTCACACTCCTTTATTTGAAAAACTCGTTACACCTTTCGTCCTTTAGCACTAACCAAATTAAAAATTTAAGTTAAGTCTGGTCATGTGTCTTGCACATGAAGGTAGATCCGTAATTTGACTCATTTGTTTACACATAAAACCCTGTTATCTTTCTCTCAGACATATCTTTCCCTCTTTCTCTTTTTTCTCTTCAACCAACCTCCACCACCACCACTACAACCAATTCCAGCCACCACCACCACAAAATGAAGGTCCTCTAGCATGCTGCTAAGATGCTCGTCGAACTCTCCAAATCTCAAGACGTCGTCGCCGTTGATGGCACCACCACCACCGTCGTCGTAATCGTCTGTGCGTTTTAAAAACAGTGTCAAATGCCCCTTCATTCTGGTATTCATCCGACTGTTGTGTCAGATTCGTTGAATAAAGTTGCGGTTAAAGCGGTTGAGGTTGTTACAGCTATGGTTGTTCCTGTGGAGTTATCGGATTGTGTATCGCTTGTGAAATCGGCTTCGACTTCGTTAAACAATATGGTAGTTTCGTAGTAAGCCTTTTGCTATAGACTGTGTTTCATCTGTTGTCGATCCTATGAAATCGTATTTAGTAGATTTAAAAGACGTTAGAATTGTAAAGAAGTTAGGGTTTTGGAATTGGGGGTTAGTAGGGAGGTAGGTGGAGGAGGTGGAGGTGATGAAGAAGATGGTTTTGCAGGGTCTGGCGATGGCAGTGATGCCCACGGTGACGAAGAACAGGACAGTGGTGGTAGGGGAAGACATGAGAAAGAGAGAGAGAGAGAGATTGGTGGGTTTGTTTGGTGTTAAACATAGCGTATGTGGTGGCTCAGACGATGGTGATGGGCTAGGTGAACGGATTTGGTAGTGGTGGTGGTGGCAGGATTTTTTGGTGGTAGTGGAGGTTCCTTGAAGAGAAACAGAAAGACAAAAGGAGAGAGATGGGCTGATAAAAGGGTTTTATGTGTAAATAAATGAGAAAAATTACACGTCTACCCTCATGTGCAAGGCACATGACTAGAGTTAACTTAAATTTTTAACCTGGTTAGTGCTATAGGACGAAAGATGTAACGAGTTTTCCAAATAAAAGACTAGGACTGTAATTATTAAAGCTAAAAGTTATCCGTTGTAATTCGATACAAACATAAAAGACGAAAAGTGTAATTTACCATACATATAAATAATAGGGAAGATTGGATTTTGATGATCCAAATGTGATGTATTGGACGATAATAATTTGTAATGGTAACGTGACTAGTGGACCCGTAATTTTACTATTATTGCTAAAGACAATCACACTCTAAAGGAAAAGTAACTCCGGATGTTCCTTACTTTCGTTTTATAACAATTTATATAATTTTGACTAGAACTAAAAGCAGTCAATTGTTTATCATGGACGACGTAATGCTTTAGTTAGAGTGAGATTGTCCAAATAATAATGAAAGTTATTAGTGTCGTTTGTCACATTGTCAATAGGGATTATCATCAGCCAATAAGTCATAGTTTATATCATTAAAGTTAAATATCTTAAAAAATTATATATATAGGGTTGGGTTCATTTCAGAAATCTAAATAATTGCAGAACTTTCAGAACTCCTAATAAAGAATCATTTTATATATATTTTTTTTGTATTTAGTATCGTTTTATCTTCTATTATATGTATTTTTATGATTACATACATGTTAAAAGTAGTTTACATATGTTTAATAGCCAAATTATATATATGTGTAATAACTAATTACATATATGTAATTATAAAATTACATATAAAAATTGATAAAATTATTCTTAACATGTATGTAATCATAAAAATACACATAACAAATGATAAAATTATCCTTAACATAAAAATATATAAATAAAAAGATTGTTTATTAGGAGTTCTGTAAATATTTATGGTTCTGAAATGATCCTTACCCAATATATATATATATAGGGTAAGGTTCATGCGAGAACCACCTTTATTGCGAGAACCGCGAGAACCAATGTGAACACAACCTAAAATAGCTAAAATAACCTAACCCCCACCCCCCCCCCCCCCCCGAAAAAAAACCTAACCCCCCCCCCCCCCCACCCCCAAAAACCTAAACCCCCCTCCCCCACCCCCCATAAACCTAACCCCCCCCCCCCCCCAAGCTAAAATGCTAAAAACTAAACCCCCAAAAAAACCTTAAAAAATCTAAAAAAAAATCTAAATTTTTTTAACGTTTTTTATGTTAAAATCGCTACTTTTAGTAGCCAAAAAAAATTTAAAAAAAAAGTTTTTTTTTTTGCTACTAAAAGTTGCGATTTTTTTATAAAAAATATTAAAAAAAATTGTGTGTTTTTTCGCTATTTTTAGGCATTTTTGTTTGTGTTCACATTGGTTCTCGCAATAAAGGGTGGTTCCTAACGGATCTTTGTCCTATATATATATATAGGGGATGGTTCAAATGAAAACCACTTTTAACGCGAAAACTCGAAAACTAACTAAAAAAAGCCTAAAAAACACACAAATTTTTTTTTTTTCAATTTTTTTAATAAAAATCACTAGTTTTTATATATATAAAAAAAATTTCAAAAAAAAAAAAAAAAAAAAAATTTTTTGTGTAGTGCACATGTGTAATACTACACATGTGTATCACAGATACACAGATACACATGTGTAGTATTACACATGTGCACTACACAAAAAAAATTTTTTTTTTTTTTTTTTTTTTGAAAATTTTTTTTTTATATATAAAAACCTGCGAAATTTGGTTTTGCAAAAAAAAAAAAAAAAATTGTGTGTTTTTTAGGCTTTTTTTAGTTAGTTTTCGAGTTTTCGCGTTAACTAGTGGTTTTCATTTGAACCTTCCCCTATATATATATAGTGGAGGGTTCAAATGAGAAGAAATTTTTTGTAAGAATAAAAAAGAATAAAGTTCAACCAATAAGAACCCTTCATTTTACTTCATTTAATTTTTGCATTTAATATTAGTGTAAGGGTATATTGGTAAACTTAAATAGATCATTAATTGTTAGTCTTTCTTTTTAATAACTAACTACATTAAATTTGTAACTTATTTTCAAAAAATATATTTTTTCAAAGAGCAAAAAAAAATTAATTTAAAGTGAACGATGAATTACGAGATGTGTATGATGAATTACGAGGTGTGTAGGATAAATTTAATATGTGTAGGATAAATTTCAAAACGTGCAGGATAAATTTTGATGCGTGTAGGCAAAAAATTTAGTGTGGAGGATGATAGTCTTTATGACTAATTAATTAGTCAAAAAACAATCATAAATGAGATGAGAAAAAAAAATATTTAATGTTTTACAATTGTACCCTTTGTTCTTTTTCTTCTCAAATTAATTTTCTTCTCAAATGAACCTTCCCCTATATATATATATATATATATAAAGGATATAGGGTCCAGTTCAACAAGGAACTCCCCTAAGTTGTGAGAACTTAAAAACTACGATGGAAATCCTATTTTCCGTCCGAGTTTTTTTAACCAAATTTTACATAATTTTTGTAACCAGATGTTTTAGTAGGATTTCCATCATAGTTTTTTAACCAAATTTTGCATAATATTTTCCATAGTAGTATTCAAGTCTACAATAGAAACACTACTACAAATAATATTTACAAAAGCAAAAAAAATCACATTTTGCGTGGGTTAGACTTATGTAATTTTGTTTTACACTGATGTAAATTTATGCATTACGATTTTTTTTCTGTCAAAGTTACATAATTTAAAAAAAAAATGGGCAAAAAAAATAAAAAAATATCTTTTTTTAAATAGTTTTCACAGTTCTCACAACTCTAGTTAAAATCAGAACTCATATATTTCATGAGAAACGCGAGACCTTGGTCAAAACCATTATATAATACTCTAATTTACAACATTCTTGTGCAATGTTACTTGTACACCATGCTTTCTTTATTTTACTTGCATCTTTTGTTTGTATGGTACAAGTGGGAAGCTTAAGGCTTTTTCTGGAGGCTTTATCTTATATTTTTTATATATGAATTTTAATAGAAAAATGGAGTTTCTTTTAGTTTTTTTATTGGTTTTATATACGAGCTTTTCCGATTTTAATGGTTATTTATGGTTATGTGGCATTGCTAATAGACATGGTTTCAAGTCCCCAGCCGCAACGCGGGGGATCGTTTTTCTAGTTCAAACTAAAAAAGAACAAAAAGTAATTTTGTAAATCATTAAATAATTTTTTCACTTATCTCATTTATTATCATTTTTGACTAATTAATTAGTCATAAAGACTAGTATCCCCACACTAACTTTTTTTGCCTACACACATCAAAAATTATCTTACATATTTCGAAATTCATCCTACACGTTGAAATTTATCCTACACAACTCGTAATTTATCCTACACTTTAAATTATTATTTTTTTTTTGACAAAATATATATTTTGAAGATATGTTACAAAAAAATTAATGTAGTTAACTATTAAAGAGGAAGACTACAAATTAATGACCTATGTAGATTTACCAATGTGCCCTTATAGTAAAATTAAATACTTATATTAAATGAAATAAAATAAAACATTCTTATTGGTTAAAATTTCTTCTTTTTTCTTCTTATTAAAAATTCTTCTAATTTGAACTCTCCACTATTGGATATTACCACTCTTAACTATTGAGTATTAGTTGTTGCCACACTCAACTATCACTTTGGCTCTCACCACTCTCAACATAACACTTTGTGTGTTCTGCCACTCAGGTTGAGTGGTTTTTGGCTCCCATTTTGTCTTTTAGGAGTAGATGCACCTGTAGTTATTAGTAACTCACAAAGTGTTAACTTAATATCACCAATAACACAAGTGAAACACTAAGAATTGTTCACCTACGGGGTGAAACAATACACAAAATGTTAAGTTGGGAGTGGTGGGAGTCAAAGTAATACTTGAGAGTGGCAGCGGCTAATACCCCCAAAAGTTGAGAGTGATAAAATCCAATAACCTATTTTTTATATATAAAGAAAAAGGTTCTCTATCTCTCTAACTCTTTTTCTCTCTCTAGCCACCACCCTCAACCACCTCCGGCCACCACCCTCTAACCAGTGGCGGAGCTAGCCCATTAATTCAGGGGTGTCCTCGTATTTGTTTACGGGTATCCTTTGTACAAAACCGAAAACCCCCCGAAATAAACCGTAAAAAATACACTACGAATATGGGGTTGAGCCGTAGCCCCTGCCACCAACCCACACCACTGACAACCATTATCTTCACACTACAACCACCAAATCAAATCCTAATTTTATATTACACTCACATAACCACCAGCCATGGCGATCTGCCACCTCCTTCAAGCTCTTCCCGATCTCTCTTCGCCACCACCAGCCATGGAGAAGGAAGCGCAGAGGCCCGATGCCTGAAGCTTGATGCTAGCAGTTCCCTACTTTAGGTCGGGGTTAGGTACCACAACTCAAAACAAGCTAGAAGGAACAAGTTCATGAAAGCTGATTCTCGAACAAGAAGAGCATATTCTGTAAGAACAATAGGAGATTTGCCTCCTACTAGGCCTGGTATACCTTGATTAGATAGAATCTTTTATGTGTCAAAGAGAAAGAGCGCTAAGGGCTTTTGTTCTTTGCCTAAATCCGAACATAATTATATAAAAAGGGTAAATTACATTTTTCGTCCTTTATGTTTATACTGGATTGCAACGGATAGCCTTTAACTTGAATAATTACAGTCACAGTCCTTTTTTTGTAAAAACTCATAACACTTTACGTCCTTTATCACTAACTAAGTTAAATTTTTCAGTTAAATATGACATGTGCCTTGCACATGAGGGTAGGTTAGGAATTTTACTATTATACTTCAAATATATTTATGACATGTGCCTTGAACATTTGTAACCAGCATCAATTGATTCCACCTTTTTTTCTCATCATCCTTCTCTCTCCTCACTTCCTCATACTCACAGTACACCTTACAAGACCACCATTTCATCAACTGCGGATCACTTTCTTCCTCCAACTTCACTGGCAGAACATTGATCGGAGTCGACAACCCGCCCCTAACCCCTCCACAACCCTAACTCTGGCAACTCCGGTCTACCTCCGGTACACCTCCGACAACTCTGTTACACCTCCGGCAACTCTGGTACACCTCTGGCGATTTCAAATCCACTTTAACATCCTCAACAGTAACAACACGACATCATTTTCACCTAACAGAACATCGTCATTCTGTTGCGCCACCGGAGACAAAAATACTCCTCTGGTTTCTAGCTCCGGCAATGATGGTGGAAGAGAACTGGTGGCGATGTCTGACGAGAAACCGTTGAGTCAATGTGAGATGGACACGTATAAAGCCTCCGGTCCCTGAGATTTGAGATTTTTTTCCCATTTTCATCCAAACAATCTGACTTTTTTGACAAAATCGTCCCTGAGATTTGAGATTTTTTGCTATTTTCATTCAAATGTTTGATAAAAAAATAAAGCAAGTTAGATATTTGGGTGAAAATGGCAAAAAAAAATCCCAAAAGTGAAGGACTATATGGTATAAAAAAAGTTGTTTTGGATGAAAATGGCAAACATGCCCAAACCTTTTGGCAATTTACTCCTTTAATTTTAAATAAAGTTATTTTTTAACCAATTTACTCTAAAACCACTTAATTTTAATAGGGTTATTGGATTTTATCACCCCCCAATTATCGGCTATTGGCCGCTGCCACCCCCAACTAACACTTTGACGCCCGACACCCCAACTTAACACTTAGTGTGTTCTGGCACCACGTTGTTAACTGAGCACTAACTCAGTTAGGTGTTTTATGTACGTGGCCCTCTTGTTCCAGCATGGCATGATGAGGTGTCTTATTTGATCACATTAAAAGCATGCCTATACGTATAAAGAGAGAATCACAATTCTCACACAACAATATGCAAAAGGCGAGCACAGCCGGCATGGCAGACATGGCGGCTCGTGGGATTTGGTGGCCGCATGCGGTGGCGAAAGGCGAGCACGGGCGTCAATTGTTGGTGATTGGTGTGGCGAGTGCAAATCGGGTCCAGGGAGACAAGATTTACAACAAATCCAGACCAGATCTGTTGATTTTTGACTTCAAACTCGGCCAAACAATTAACTCCAGTGGTGTTTTAGAAGTAAGGTGTGATTCTGGTCACTTTGGTTTCCTTTTTAGACGGTTCACGACTTTCTAGCGAGTCTCGGTGAACTCCGGTTAACCATTACACATGGGAGTGTTTTTGTTTTGTTTAGACTTATCTCATCGTATCCTATAATCTATGATGGTCTAGACGGTTGAATAGTGGTTGTCGACTTGGAAGCGATCTCCGGCCGCCAGCAGTGGTGGTTAGCAGTGGTAATGGTCACATTATGGATTTTTGGTAGTATTTCAGTTTCGGGTCAAACTGCTGGTCAACGGGGGTCAAACCCGGTTATTGGTCAAAGATCGAGTCAACGGTTAGGATTGGTCAACTCGGTAAACTGATTGTGAAAGCTGGTCAACTGATGGTGAAAGTTGGAACAAGAGGGCCACGAAGGCAAAAAACCTAACTGAGTTAGTGCTCTCTTAACGATGTGGTGTCAGAACACACTAAGTGTTAGTGCTCCGTTAACGATGTGGTGTCAGAACACATTAAGTGTTAAGTTGGGGGTGGCGTGCGTCAAAGTGTTAGTTGGGGGTGGCAGCAACCAATAGTGTCACACCCCAACCGATGGCGAAAACATCAGAGTGAGACGAACGAGGTTGCTCGAGACTTCATAACACTAAATTGTTATTCCGGTTCGTCTCCATTTTAGTGAAACTCTTCCTCAAGCAAGGCAGCTGATAAGTCATCGAAGGCTTTGTGTGAATAATGTAATAGTCAGCATTACTTCTTTCCAAGTTTCCCAAGGTGATTTCATATCTTTGAAAGAAAATGATGCTATAATCTATTCAGAAATAAGGAGATCCTTCTATATCTTTTTCCCGCTTTCACCTTCGATTGCGAAGGGCTTTTTTCCCGGTTTTCAATTCCTGACAAGTATTTAATAAACAAATTTCATTTCATTTCTAACATCAAGTACATTGTTTGAAATACAATTACAACAAGTTTGAAATAAAATAATGTACAACAAGTATTTAAATTTAAAGTGTGTTTCTAGGCATCCTACTAGATTCGTGCGTCATCGTCGTCATCAAAATCCTGCAACACGTTTTAAAGTATAGTTCAATACAAAAGTATTGGCGAGCATACAATTTTGAGTACTAGCATATATATAAAAGCTTGAACGATCCACATACGAAAATAGTTAACTAGATTAATGTAATCATGACATGCAATTATACAAGTCAATCCTCTAATTACCGCTAGTGTAATCTCATCATAGGAACTATAAGACCGTTTTTGCATGACTTAACTTAACATGACCTCAAGAATACGGGCAATGCGTTAGTCCTATAGCGCTATACATGTTAAGGGAGGCTTTAAACAAAGTTAATGACAAGTAAAATCACAGAAGAATGTTCCAAGAATACAAATCAAGTATAACATATTTAAGCATGTATGATTGGATTGTTTGTGTTTGCATAAAGTATGTGATTGTGTGTTAAATAGCATAAATGTATTGCACCCAAAAGTGTAAAAGAAAACGGGGTCATGTATACTCACAATTTTGCAAAAGCTTTCCGATTATCCATGAGTGACGAGTTGTTTGAGAACGGGGAATCGAAGGTATAAGGTCATACGGCGTTTATGGAGTGGTTAGATTCGGGATTTAGAATTCAAGTACAAAAGTATGTATGCATAAAATTATATCTAGTCTAAGTACTCATTTTGACACTAAGTTGTATCTGATTTCATGGGTCCAAGTTTACCCATTAGAATCAACAACGAGAGACTTAGAATCATAGATAAAGTAACCTAAGTTCATGACGCATAATCATAATTCGATTAGCATCATGAGTTCGGTTATGTAAGTATATATATAGTTATATAGTATCCTAAAACTAAGTCCATCAAAAGTATCATAGATTATCATGTAAGTCAAGCATGGAGGATTAACCTATTTGTATGATTCACCAATGCACAAATCATCACAAGAATGATTTAGATGGTCATGAATGAAAAGGAAATGACAACTAACTAATATGTCTTCAAGTAGCCAAGTAAGATTAACCTGGGTGAGCCGTCCCAACATGGAAATAGTTAACTAAGTGTTGGACGGTAGACGGAATTATGTTACTTTAAGACTAGCAAGCTACTTGGATTAACAAATAAATCATCAAGTGAGGTGTGGAACAAGTTAGGATAGCCAAAGCTTCCAAGGTTCACACTTGCATCAATCACAAGTCTTGCTATATGAACTATGGGAGACTTGGATGACTTCAACACCTGTGGGTTCTCTTAAACCTTATTAAAACAGAAAGGTTATGAGGTTCTTGGACCTCTAAACTTATGAGATCAACCATAAACAAGTCCCATAACTATGGATGAGTTTAGGAACATGTTAAGCATAAGATTCATGAAAGAAAGTTAAGTTTCATAAAAGTTTTCCATGTAATCTTCCAAAACCACAAAGTTTGGACCCCAAAATGGTGATGTTCCACCTTAGTTTACCATTGTAAACTTGTGGAAACACTTCTAGTGGTGTTCCAAGCTTTATAGTGGAAGAAAAGATGAAGAGAATTGAAGATAAGTGAGATAGAAGCTCACTTTTGTTACTTAGATAATTCTGCCACAAGTTGCTAAAACAGTTGATTTGAGAGTATTTTGAGACTGTAAGAGAGTTGGAAAAGTGAAAATGAGGTGATGGAGACTTGGTTTTATAATGGAGGATTAGGGTTTTATGTTTAAGAAGGTTGTATGGTGATTGGGGAAGAAGAAGAAGGTGACCAATCTTGGAGCTGGAAACCATTTTCTGCGGATTAAGGGGCTTGGCGCAACGCCAAGCTAAATGGAGTTTGACGTCGTATAGCGCCACGCCTCATTTAGCCAAATTTTCATTTTATTTCATTTTAGTCCCTGAACTTTGGTTTGTTTATCGATTTAAGCTATAACTTTGCAATTTAACATGTTTTCAAGTATGGAACGTGTATGTAAGTATAATTCGTGTATCGAGGCTGTATGAATGACGTTTTGAATGTATAACAAGTATTAGGTCGCAAGTAAAAACATAATTAACAATTGGTTGTAGGTAAAACGTGTATCTATAAAATAGGAGATTTCGTTATGATCAAAGTCTTGGATTACAAGGTTGGGAAAGAGTACGGATATAAGTTTCTAAAAATCGAGTTTCGACTAAACTTTCTAAATAAGGAAAGTTCAGAAATGCGAAGCGTTATAAATAGCCGATAGTTGGGGGTGGTAAAATCCAATAACTCATTTTAATAAGATTACTTATATCCCAACACTTTAATCAATTGTTATTTTTTTCTTTTTTTTCCTTTTTAATATGTTTAATCTTTTTTTTTTAATTTTTTTTCTTTCTATAACTCTTACTTTACACGCGAAACTACTTCTACTTTATTGTCTTTTCGACGCTATTTTTTTACGTGGTGAATACTAAGTTGATTATATGGCTTCCTTCATTATAAGTTAAGCCATATGTTTATGCACATGCATACCTATCAAGGCATGCGTGAGAAATGAGAAAAAACCCGCTGCTTGTGTGAAGTACGAGCTTACTATGACCTTAGTTGTTATTAAAATACAATGCTAAAAATAAATTTAGATTTATTTGTAAATGAAAAATTACGTATGTGTAAATTTACGAATTACACATGTGTAAGTTTTTATTTATTTACATATGTGTAAAATATTTATTAGAGTGATTTTAAGAGAAGATATGAATTCATTGGAGAGTAATATATTTTTTTAATATTGTATTTTAATAATATTAATGGTAGTTTATAAAAGTTGACTTTGATTGTTTTTTTCTTTTGTTTTCACCGTTCTAACAATATTTAGCGTTCTCAAGATAACACTCTCCTATATATATATATATATAGGGCAATGATAAATTGAAAACCCACTTGAGTTGAATAACCCCTGAAAACCCATTAATAACCATTGATCATAGTTAATAGATGGCTGAGATTGATTTTGAGCATTTAGTTGCTTTTGTTTCCCCTTTTCTCTATTTTTTATTTCATTTGATGTACGTTAAGGGTAAGATAGGAAACATTAATACAATATCTTACAAAGAGACAAAAGTTTGCATGGTGTAAGAACAATCACATCACTCTTCATTATTTTCAAAACTTCAAAAACAAAATATACATTCTCTCTCTTTCAAGTTCCAAGTCTTCATCAACCCTTCTTCATCTAACCTAAATCACCGGACCTGTTCATGTATACCCAAAATCACCGGAGAAAAATCGGCTAATATATTCAAAATTGCCGGAGAAAATCAACGGATCACTAGATACAACAAAAGTCTCAGGGAAAAAAAATGTACAAAAATATCAGGGAAAATGTACAAAAATCTCAGGGAAAAAATGTAACATGGTAAAAACAAAACCAAAAAATCCATAACATAGAAAATTCTCAGATTCAACACAGCAAAAGTCTACAAAAATCTTAGGGAAAAAATGTAACATGGTAAAAATAAAACCAAAAAATCCATAACATAGAAAATTCTCATATTCAACCAAACATCAACAAGTACATACTACCGAAAATGTCATTAACATACTAACAAGGATAATCCAACTAAGTACCACCTATTTCTTAATCTCAACAAACAATGGCAAAAACCTCAACAAACAATGCTAACTAGTGTGTGTTCGCTAGAAGAGTTGACCTTGAAGCTTGAGTTAGAGCTTTCACATCTTGATGTAGTCTTCATCAGACAACACATTGGGATATCACAGAAGTAGGCAGGTACCCATTGGTCCCTAATTGAGTACATATATCATTCAACCAGTCATGATCTTGTAACCCATATTCCTCCATCAAAGATGCCAACGCGTCTCAAATGTAGATGGCTTCACGTGATCTTGTAAGACTCAGTGGTTTCATTGAATAGCAAGCCAGCACCGAATGTCACACATTGTTTATGATTATCAACCCCAGTGAAAGGAACAAAAATCATGCTTGTACCTGCGCAACGAAGAAAATAAACAAAAGTTAATAATATGTTAAAGGGAAAAAAGTGCCAGTTTGCAAAACCCCTTCCATCTCTTGGTTTGCCCCTTACGAATAGAAAACCCAGAATACACAGCATTGTCCTTGTACATACTGAAAACGTCCTTCCATGTTTCATATACACAACCAACAACAGGCTTTAAAATAATAGGAACATTAGGACACCACATTCTAGTGCCATTGGGTGTGTGGTGAACATAAAATTCCTTGTCCGCATGAATACCTACAAAAAATATATTATTTGATAAATTTTAACACATATAGGTTAAAAAAAAATTACTTGTAACATGATACCTAACAAACTAATGCATTTTACTGTATTCTCAAAACAAGTTTAACACGTTTTCCTAAAATGCAAACAAAACACGGTGGTACATTTTTTTGATCTCACCAAAAAGTGTAGATGCTGGTGCATTTTTTTTATGTAATCCAAAAATGTAATCTCGAATGTTTTCCCCTTCCAAAAAATATAAAAAATTAATACAAGTGTAACCACATGTTTTTACCTTCTACAAAATATAAAAGCTTGTTTCATTAAAAAAAATGGTTACACTTGTTTTTACCTTCTACAAGTTTACCACATTTTCAACCAAACTAACCAACACATCATCTGTTTTTTTTTCCTCCTCTACCAACAAAAAAACAAAAAAAATAATAATAATAACAAACTACAAACATTAAAACTAGGGGTGTTACAATAACCCTATAGAAAAAATTTCATGGTTTCACATAAACAATGACATGTGGATAGCAGCTGTGTAAAAGTACAATTTTGAACACCATCCTCATCACCATTTGTGTCATTTTGATTCAGAACTGAGGCTACACATAAAAAAATACCAAAAGACAAAAAAAAATCAAGAAGAATCCAATGAAAATCTAAACAAGAAAACCTTAATTTACACAACTACTCGTATGCATTTAAAGCTGTACATTTAATAAAACTGAAAAAAAAAGTATCACTCACCTGGAAACTCTGAAGAAATAGGTTCAGGATCTTCAACAACTCTACTCTCACCCAATGCATCTTCATCTTCATTAAATGCAAAATCCGGTAAAAGATTATGTGGGACAACATTTAATGGTGAACCCGGATGATCATTGAGTGTCCCCGTACCACCGGCAACAATCCGAGGTTGTTGGCTGTTCAAATCAGCCATGTTAAATTGAAAAACTCTTCAATGTTGAGTATGGTTTCTTTCTTTCACTCCACTTCTCTGGTTGGGATAAATGAGATGTGAGATGAGAGATATGAATATCTAGATACAACAAAAGAGAAGATATGAGATAGATGTGAGAGATAAACAAGTATAATGGTATTAAATGAAAAGGATGACAAAAGAAGAAAAGTAGAAAAGTCTGCGTGTGCAGACTTACACATCTTCAACACTCAAAAGGTTAAAAGAAAATGACAATTATGCCCTTATCTCCTCTCAATCTAATATCAAACGTGGATCAATCCTAGCCACATGTGAGAGTTTTCTGGGTTTTCTCAACTGAAATGGGTTTTCTCATTATAATTAGCCTATATATATATATATATATATGGATGGGGTAAAATGAGAATCATATTGAGTTGAGAAAACCGGGAGAGCAAGACGATAATAAAAGTTGTTTTTTCAATTTTTTTTTAAAAGTCAACTCTTTTAGGAAAAAAAATCGGTTGTGAAAATTTAAATCACCTTAAAATACTTACGGGTGACGTCATGCGGCTGTGTAAAACAAATTAATCCCACTGTAAGGAAAATTTACATGTCGAATAAATGTCGGCTCGACAATTTATTATTTATTTTTCTGACTGATGTGTTAGTTAGATGTTCATCTACGTTTGTATAAAATTTGGTTAAAAAACTGACACGGAAAGTAGGATTTCATCAATGGTTCGTGAGTTCTCACGACTCAAGATGGTTCTTAGGTGAACCGGATCATACACATACACACACACTTAGATATATATATATATATATATATATATATATATATATATATAAGGTTACGTTCACTTGTGAATAACCCCCTAGATTGTGAATACTAGTGAACTAATCCTAGCCCTCTATTCTCAATACACAAGTGTAAATAATGACCAAGATTTGATGATGAAAATACACGAATGTATTTTATGATTAGATGATATAAATAAACGACCAAGATTTGTTCACTCAGTTCACAAATACGCTAGTGTTCACTCAAGAACCCCAAGTGAACACTAAATATTGTGAGAACCGTGAGAACAAATGAAATGTAACACCCTAACTTACGTTTATTCTTATTAATGACGCAGCGGAAAACAAGCCTTAAAATTTCTTTCTGTGTTTTATAAATTGCTTACATAAAAACTCAGTTACAAAATGCTTATTATTTACTAAAAGCATTAATAACATTCCTGCTAAAATTTTACTACCTATATTACATAATCCAAAGAAGGTGACCGTTCTTCCCGTACAATCTTTGCTCCTTGACTCGATCTGCACCCGCATATCTTCGTTAATAATAGAGAAAATCCGTTTAGTTCCTGCGGACATCATTTACAACTTAACCGTTAGTCATCGACAACATCATTCATCATTATTATCATATAATTAAAAACCATATAACATTCAATAATATAAACTTATTCCATCTAATTATCCTCTTGAATTCTCTTGTTCCGAGTTCGACTTCAAGTCTTCATGAACCCGATGTTCTTTTACATGCATTACATTTCAACTTCAAGGCACACCATTAGCAAACGTCAATGCCCAAGCATAATGAAACAATTCCTTCATACATTTATAACATCTCGCATTCATATATGTATACTAATTCCTACGTGCATTCATAGCATATTACATCCATACATGCATACAAGTCTCATTCACTTATTTGTAAGTTGAGCCTTATCTACAAACATATCAACACAAATCAATGCAATTGCAAACAAACATAACCGACTACCATTCCGCTAACATGATGAACATTTCAATAACATGATGAACATTCCAGTAACACGATGAACATTCCATTAACACGATGAACATTCAGCAACATAATGAACATTCCATTAACATGATGAACATTCAGCAACATAATGAACATTCAGCAACATAATGAACATTCCATTAACACGATGAACATTCAGCAACATAATGAACATTCCATTAACACGATGAACATTCAACAACATAATGAACGTTCCATTAACACGATGAACATTCAGCAACATAATGAACATTCCATTAACACGATGAACATTCAGCAACATTATGAACATTCCATTAACACGATAAACATTCAGCAACATAATGAACATTCAGCAACATAATGAACATTCCATTAACACGATGAACATTCAGCAACATAATGAACATTCAGCAACATAATGAACATTCCATTAACACGATGAACATTCAACAACATAATGAACATACCATTAACACGATGAACATTCAGCAACATAATGAACATTCCATTAACACGATGAGACTATCATCTTAATTTACATTAAGGATGGACGAAGTTCATATGAACTTACCTTGGTACTTACCCTTACCCATAAATTCTTACATGGTTCCCTATATACAACATACCAAACTTCATTTATAAATAAGAAGTGATTCCGAAAATCACTTACCTTAAATGTCCGTATTCGTATCCGTTTCCTTGCTTCATTTTGACCCTTTAGCCTTCCATGCTTCCATCCATCTTGACGTGATCCCTATACTTTCATGTCATCGCATTCACATTCTTGTTAGTATACATGATTGTATATATTAATGATTATATCAAATTCATATTCCACATTTGACCTTCATTAGTCAATTCTAACAAACATAAGGCATATTCCCACAATCATATGTTTTCAATTCATATAACTCATCACGTCATCACATATAACACACATTGATATAACACGTACCATATGACTTCCTATAATCTTACAATTGTGACAACAAGTCTAACCATGCTTCTTATGCGCAGTTGACTTTCAGAAGTCAACAGTTTATCATATGAACTTTTGACTTAACCTCATACATCCGTGCAATCATAGTAGACTATGCAAATGACATTATATACATTTCCTACTCATGATGAAATATGCATTCAACCACATGATCGCCTAGTTATATACACACACTAAACATATTCAATTTCGTCTATACTAGTAATTCTCATAATCCTACAACTATCCCCATGACCCATGCTTTGAAACCCAACATCATTCCAATTTACTCTTTTCTAGGATTCTCATACGCTCCCCATCTACTTCTTAAATCGCAATTAAGACGATCGAACAATCCACATTTGTGCATCACATCATACAAGCATGTAGTGCAAGCTCTTAAATCGTACTTCTACTAGATCTCACATTGACTACATTCTCACATGGATTTCATCAAGAACATATGTCATATGATATTTTACTATCAAATACATGATTTCCACAATCCACACATATTCATCTTTTACTTACAAACAATTTCATCTATTAAGCTCACCTAGACATTTCATCAAACACTTGGTGTGTGTACCATAAATAAAGCACAATGTACAAGTATTTTATGCATAATCTTACTAGTTCATATCAAGATCATCAAATTCCACTAATCTCATAGAACTTTCATTCTAAATCAAATTCATTTAGCAGTAATCTACAATATCCACTTTCATATAAATCAAAACTATACTCGATTTAGCACATGCAACATCATCATCTTCATAACATTACTCCCACAAGTGGGTTTTCATTAAAACATCAAAATAATCAGAAATTCTAGCACGATTCATGTTTCATGAGAAGATTCTAATTCATCATCATTCTAATTTCACATAAACTCACGGATTAAACACAACCTATTTCATCAATGATCATTAAATTATAATTTACAACTTACCACAAGTTTATTAAGGCTAGATGGTGAAGAATCTTCATTCATGCAAGAGATTAGCTTCCAATCTCACCATCAATTTCTTAAATTTGTAGGGTTTTTGGGGAAGAACCCCTTTTTTTTCTTCATAAGTGTGTGTATATGTCGACACATATACATACATCCATATTAATATGCAGAATTTTATTAAGTTTCCAACCTTTCACTTTTGGCCCCTCTACTTTTGAACACTTGGTTGTTTACAACCAACACCATCATCTCATTTATACTAAATCCTTATTTATTTATTTAACTAAGTTAAATAACTTAGTTAGTACATTTCACACCCCAAATAAGAAAGCATTCTATCAAATTATAAATTCGAGTTTTTGGGGCGTTACAAGTCTACCCCCCTTAAAAGGGGTTTCGTCCCCGAAACCTTGCTCATTTCCGACAGACATTAACCACCTTAACTTTCCGGTTATTATTATTCTTACAATCATCATATAGTTAGAGTGCACTCCTAAAATACATACCTTAGGATTTCAAATTCTTGCATAAAGCTAGTTCCTAGTGAACATCACCACTATAGGTTCATTCATTTAATTCCTTCTAAATGCATAATATAGCAGGAATGCAGTCGTGGTTTGGATAAAAGGTTTTATTCACATACAAACATAACCGTATGTTTTGTCCCTACTTTCACAATTTAACCAAAATACTTTCATGTATTTATCGATCGTGGTGAATCGATTACTTCTACTTTTACCCATAAATCATTCTTGTTATGTTATCCTTAACACACCTTCTATTTACCTTCATAATCAAATAAAAATTAAAATATGGTCATGTCTTTATCATAAATACTAAGTCATAGCATCGCTATCGCAATAAGGCTACTAATTCATACTCACTTACTCGCACTTAACCCGAGTGTTGAGAATCATTCTATGTTGGCTATCATTGCTCTTACTGTGCACGCCTTCCGGTTAAACTTCGAATTATTTCATTCATGTCGCGTTATTATTCTCTCTCTCTCTTCATGCACTACTTATATTACTCAAGTAAATGTTGCAAAAGTTCATCATACGAGATTTCAACTAATACTCCCAAAATTTTCACTCAAGGTCCTAATGACATAAATTTTAGATGGAATTTCTTCTTATGTTGACCGGAAAAAGTCAGACATTCCATACCGTTCCATATTTATACTACCATTCGTTAGTTCATAGATCGTATTCCATCTACCAATTCATACTTATCAATCATGAGTTAAGCATTTTTACTAACCTCAATTTCAATGCATAAATCAATGATCCTTAAACCAGATCGAGCCACTTCTTCATGAGTACTCACCGTACTCATTCATCTGTGTATTAAGCTCCCGCTTGTGAGCATCCTTTCAACAGCTCTACAACTTTCCTTACGCCAAGAATTTCATCATTCTCATCTGTAACATTAACGGTTAGCACATATCATTTCATATCTGCATTCTACATGGTGTTTATTCACCCATGATTCTTTCATGAATTTCCCGTTCATTTGCTATACCGTACCTTATATTTCATTTGCTAATTGCACAATTTCTGCAGTTTGGCTTTTCAAGGATAACTGCAAGTTTCTTATTTTTCTTCGATTCAGACATACTTACAAAACATTGTTTTTAGCATTTCATGCAAAAATCTTTCTTCCTGTACATACTCAAGTCATTCATCCAGGTCTTAGCCCGTTATTCATCCCGACTCTCATGAGGCAATTACTATCATACTAACATGCAACTTTATTAAATACATTTTTCTTTTAGTAAAATCCCTCTTGCCGAATAGTTGTACTCACTTCATGTAATGGATCTCTCATGCTATTTCATAACACTCGCATTGTAATTATCAATTCGATTTTGGGTGGACTTTTCAAACAGTCAAACTAGAATTACATTCTCATATAAATATAAAATATTGTTTACGGCCTATATTCTCATAATTTCCTAAATACGTTACATATATGTATATATATATATATCTATATGATATATTCTTTTAATGAAGCAACATACCCAACCCGGTAGTGCTACCTGCACCACCCACTTACAAGGTTATACTTACCTTAGTTGGGGAGAGGAACGCATCTCATCCTTTGTTTTTGTGTCCATTCATACACACTTAAGGACCATTTCTATCGTCCATTTATAACTTGTTCTTAAGGTTTTATCATAGCTTACATACGGATCCAAACTTTTCACTCTTACCTTTCATTTTTATTGGGTGAATCCGTACTCACCCACGGATTAAACTTTTCATTCATGCTTTTCATTCTTACAAGTTTGATCTGTACTCAATTATGGATTCAAACTTTTCATTCTCATCTTTCTTTCTTAGGTTGATCTGATTCCTAAAGAATCATTGGACCCCTTCCATCCCCACACTACCCCTATTTCCCAATTCGACCAGATATACACGTGATGATTCTCATGGTCTCACGAGCGTCCTATGCTTCTTGCACACTGGCCAGGCGTGCAATCCACATTTTAGTCTCGTGTTTTCACGAGAAACATCACTTTATATCCTGGGAACCAGTCTTCAGTTCGTGCCACACTCATTTGAATCCTTCTAGGATTACACCCTCGTATTTAGAGGTATACTAAATACCAGTACTTACCAAATTTAAAATTTGTGTACCTGGGGTCCATTTGCCTGCCTTATCACATGCCTTAACCTTCATGCTAGTCCGCGACTGCGGAACATCGTCATTGTCCAACAACTCACCTTATAACATTCATCAATGTTAATAACATGACGCATTCTTTCTTGTATTAAATTTTACCTTTCGGTCTTGATCGAGTCTCGGATTGTACGGGTCACTAGTCACAAGAGCACACGGGTTTGAGTTCAAGTACTTACTTCTTTGTACTTGATTTCGCTCAAGCCTAGGCTCTGATACCAACTTGTAACACCCTAACTTACGTGTATTCTTATTAATGACGCAGCGGAAAACAAGCCTTAAAATTTCTTTCTATGTTTTATATATTGCTTACGTAAAAACTCAGTTACAAAATGCTTATTATTTACTAAAAGAATTAATAACATTCCTGCTAAAATTTTACTACATATATTACATAATCCAAAGTAGGTGACCGTTCTTCCCGTACAATCTTTGCTCCTTGACTCGATCTGCACCCGCATATCTTCGTTAATAATAGAGAAAATCCATGTAGTTCCAGCGGACATCATTTACAACTTAACCATTAGTCATCGACAACATCATTCATCATTATTATCATATAATTAAAAACCATATAACATTCAATAATATAAACTTATTCCATCTAATTATCCTCTTGAATTCTCTTGTTCCGAGTTCGACTTCAAGTCTTCATGAACCCGATGTTCTTTTACCTGCATTACATTTCAACTTCAAGGCACACCATTAGCAAACGTCAATGCCCAAGCATAATGAAACCATTCCTTCATACATTTATAACATCTCGCATTCATATATGTATACTAATTCCTATGTGCATTCATAGCATATTACATCCATGCATGCATACAAGTCACATTCACTTATTTGTAAGTTGAGCCTTATCTACAAACATATCAACACAAATCAATGCAATTGCAAACAAACATAACCGACTAACATTCCATTAACATGATGAACATTTCAGTAACATGATGAACATTCCAGTAACACGATGAACATTCCATTAACACGATGAACATTCAGCAACAAAATGAATATTCCATTAACACGATGAACATTCAGCAACATAATGAACATTCCATTAACACGATGAACATTCAGCAACATAATGAACATTCAGCAACATAATGAACATTCCATTAACACGATGAACATTCAGCAACATAATGAACAACGTTCCATTAACACGATGAACATTCAGCAACATAATGAACATTCCATTAACACGATGAACATTCAGCAACACAATGAACATTCAGCAACATAATGAACATTCCATTAACACGATTAACATTCCACAACATAATGAACATTCCATTAACACGATGAACATTCAACAACATAATGAACGTACCATTAACACGATGAACATTCAGCAACATAATGAACATTCCATTAACACGATGAGACTAACATCTTAATTTACATTAAGGATGGACGAAGTTCATATGAACTTACCTTGGTACTTACCCTTACCCTTAAATTCTTACATGTTTCCCTATATACAACATACCAAACTTCATTTATAAATAAGAAGTGATTCCGGAAATCACTTACCTTAAACGTCCGTATTCGTATCTGTTTCCTTGCTTCATTTTGACCCTTTAGCCTTCCATGCTTCCATCCATCTTGACATGATCCCTATACTTTCATTTCATCGCATTCACATTCTTGTTAGTATACATGATTGTATATATTAATGATTATATCAAATTCATATTCCACATTTGACCTTCATTAGTCAATTCTAACAAACATAAGGCATATTCCCACAATCATATGTTTTCAATTGATATAATTCATCACGTCATCACATATAACACACATTGATATAACACGTACCATATGACTTCCTATAATCTTACAATTGTGACAACAAGTCTAACCATGCTTCTTATGCGCAGTTGACTTTCAGAAGTCAACAGTTTATCATATGAACTTTCGACTTAACCTCATACATCCGTGTAATCATAGTAGACTATGAAAATGACATTATATACATTTCCTACTCATGATGAATTATGCATTCAACCACATGGTCTCCTAGTTATATACACACACCAAACATATTCAATTTCGTCTATACTAGTAATTCTCATAATCCTACAACTATCCCCAGGACCCATGCGTTGAAACCCAACATCATTCCAATTTACTCTTTTCTAGGATTCTCATATGCTCCCCATCTACTTCTTAAATCGCAATTAAGACGATCGAACAATCCACACTTGTGCATTACATCATACAAGCATGTAGTGCAAGCTCTTAAATCATACTTCTACTAGATCTCACATTGACTACATTCTCACATGGATTTCATCAAGAACATATGTCACATGATATTTTACTATCAAATACATGATTTCCACATTCCACACATATTCATATTTTACTTACATACAATTTCATCTATTAAGCTCACCTAGACATTTCATCAAACACTTGGTGTGCGTATCATAAATAAAGCACAATGTACAAGTATTTTATGCATAATCTTACTAGTTCCTATCAAGATCATCAAATTCCACTAATCTCACATAACTTTCATTCTAAATCAAATTCATTTAGCAATAATCTACAATATCCACTTTCATATAAATCAAAACTATACTCGATTTAGCACATGCAACTTCATCATCTTCATAACATTACTCCCACAAGTGGGTTTTCATTAAAACATCAAAATAATCAGAAATTCTAGCATGATTCATGTTTTATGTGATGATTCTAATTCATCATCATTCTAATTTCACATAAACTCGCGGATTAAACACAACCTATTTCATCAATGATCATTAAATTATAATTTACAACTTACCACAAGTTTATTAAGGCTAGATGGTGAAGAATCTTCATTCATGCAAGAGATTAGCTTCCAATCTCACCATCAATTTCTTAAATTTGTAGGGTTTTTGGGGAAGAACCCCCTTTTTTTTCTTCACAAGTGTGTGTATATGTCGACACATATACATACATCCATATTAATATGCAGAATTTTATTAAGTTTCCAACCTTTCACTTTTGGCCCCTCTACTTTTGAACCCTTGGTTGTTTACAACCAACACCATCATCTCATTTATACTAAATCCTTATTTATTTAACTAAGTTAAATAACTTAGTTAGTACATTTCACACCCCAAATAAGAAAGCATTCTATCAAATTATAAATTCGAGTTTTTGGGGCGTTACATGAAAAAACCGCAAGAACTTGTTAAAAAACAATTCAAATTCAAATTTTGTTTACACTTATCATTATTATTCAAGTACAATGTTAGAAATTTCATTTACACGTTTAAATTTACGTAAATTCGTATATAAAGAAAATTTACACATGTGTAAGTTTGCCGTTTACACATGTGTAAATTTGTTATATTTACACATGTGTAAAAAATCTAATAAGACTGATTTTAAGAGAAGAAATGAATTATTTGTTGTTGTAAATACTTTTTTTGATATTGTACTTTGATTACAATGAGGTTTGTACAAAAAAAATTGGTTTTGATTGGTTTTTTCATTCGTTCTCACGGTTCTCGTAATATTTAGCGTTCTCAAGATAACCCTCCCATATATATATATATATATATATATATATATATATATATATAAGGATCAAATAGGAAGTTTGATCTTGCTAGGAAGGGTAGAAAGTAATCTTGTCCTTACACCTGGCTAAGTAAAAAAAAAAATAAGGGGAGGGGTACTCTGGTCCACCACAATTTATTCTAATATAAACCCTCATCTCCAAAAACTCAACATGTTTTTACTAGTCATTCCCCCAACTGTCACACCCTGACTTTTGCGGAATCGTATGATGTGTGACTTGCTTAATATCATTGCATTCAATTATAACAAACAACTATATGATTAAACATGATGTTCATCCATTCATACTTTTCAAGTATTACAAACCTAAGTTGTTTAGTACTAACCATCAAACATCAAGTTTAACTTACAAACCATTCAATAGAAACAAGTTCCACAAAGGACTTTTAAACAAACGATATATAAAAACCAAGGCTTTGACTCGTATGTCTTATCTAAGATAAGACATCCAAGTCAAACCCGTCAAAAGTTTGGATGACATCAACTCTTGAAATACTTCTTGAAACTTTCAAACCTCGCCAGATCCATCAGTTTCCTGAAATACATGTAGTTTGAAAACATCAACAAAAGTTGAGCGAGTTCATGTGTTTTTGTATGTGTGCACGAATATTCTTGTAAACATTTGTATGTATGCCTTTGTAATCCGGTATGAAAGCGTCTATGAACAGATCAATTAATGATTTGCAAGGTCATTAATATGTGTGCAATGGTGCAGAAAGGCTCAAACCTTTGCGGATTTCATACCGGGCCACCCGGCGGGAACGACATAGTCACCACATGGGCTAACTCCCGGTCCCATGGGTGGGGCTCGCAACACCCAAATAGATCTATAACTCATGCCCCTCGGTCCTTATACAAGGATTAATGGTCTTAAGTGTTGTACCCACCACTCACATGATCTAACAGTTTATTCCTTAGCTAGCCATACCATTTGTAAACGTTTGAAACATGTATTTCACCCCCAAAGTTATAAAACTGAAAACAATTAAAAGAAAAAGGGGACGTGAACTCACAGATTTGCGTCCTGTATCCTGTAACTCAAAGCTCCTTTCCACGGGTCGTACAACTACCTACACACGTGCTATGTTTTATTAGACGGCTAGGTCGTGTAACGACTCTTAGTATTAGGTATTATAACTTATTTTGGAATTCTTGGTATACTTTGAGTTACGTTTTGGATGTACATTATATAATTCCAAAGTATATAATTATTAGTTAGAATAAATGTATTTTAACTTAAATTATATTTATCCAATTATTTGGAATATTGTCAAAACAATATATTTTTAGCTTGGTCTATTATGTATTTCCACATATGTATTTTCCCAAGTATGGGTGCACTTGTACTTGTGTATTCTTATACTTGTGTATTTTGTCAAGTATTGGTGGTGTATTCCGGTGTGTATTTTATACGTATGAGAATACGTATTTTCTTGTATTTATTAAGTATTCTATACTTAATCTTGTATTTAGTTTTCCGGAATATTATTTTTAATCAACTAAAAATCACCAAATTTATAGTCTAAATATATATGTATTTTAAGAGAATTTTTATAGAAAATTATTTATAAACTTTACTTGGCAAAAATCAATATACTTTCATATAACCTCAAAAATAATATATTTTTAAGATTAACTTTAGAAAATATATACATTTCTAATTTTCACCCAAAATAATATATTTTTAACTTGTTTAAGAAAATATATATTTTTCTCCACTCAAAATATATCTTCAAATTGTTTAAGAAAGTAAATATTTTTCTCCACTCAAAAATAATATATTTTCTATTTGATAAAATATGATATATTTTGTAATAGTTATAAAAATCCATATTTTCCGTTTCTTTGGTTTCCAAAATACTGTTTGTCATACCTGTCGAGATACGAATTTATTTTCGGAATAAATATATTTATAGTCCTTATGTCCGTTTGTCCGATTGTTCGTTTGTCCAATATTCGGGTATAAATTATATATTTATTTTCTTGAAATTTTGGTAATATTGGTGAGTTATATTATTTTCAAGTTCCTAAAATAATATAACTAATACAATCAATATACAAATAGCATACAATTTGTGACATCCAAATATATATTTTCCTAAATATATACTTAGTCATTTTTATTATAAAAAATCAACCTCCAATATTTGTAATTTTTGTAATAAAAATTATGGCAAGTTTTTATATGAAAACCATGATCAAAATTTACTTGTAAACACTTGTTTAAAAATATTTTTCTAAGTGTTTAATTTCTACAAAAATTTTGCCATAGTTTCCCCTTAAAAATGGAGGTTTCCATGCTTAAAAGCATATCATTTTCTTTTTAAAATCCATCACCAATCATCAACAATTTACACATAGCTTACCATATGCTTTAAATATGCATTTTACACTATCACATGTTGTTTAGTAAGTTTAGTTACCTCTAAAAACATGGTTTTTAGTTTATAAAACTCATTCTTGTAAATTTTAGTTCTTTACAACTTGTATGATGATTTTCTAAAAGTAATTCTTCTTGTATTCTTCTTGTTACCAACACTTTTCTAGCTTTGTTTTAGCACTTAAAACATGTTTACTTTCTTTAAAAACCAAGTTCATGATAAATCTTGTAATAAACTTTAGTTTCTTGAAAATATTATCTTTGAAATTTCTTATTTTCAAGACTTATAACATGTATAAATAATCATCATACACGATGGTCATCACAAATTTCACAAGATCCGTCCTTATACTTGCTAGATCATGTGTTTAATCATCATCTAGCAAGCTTCTTATGATGATCAACATCATAATCACAAGAAATCAACAAACAAGTTTCATACATACACTAAAACAACTTAGATTTTCATGTTATTAAGCTATATGTTCAAGATCATGCTTATGTTTCTTTGAGATTCTTAAGATTAACAAGTTACATAACACTTTAACCACTAAAATTAGAAGTAAAAACAAGTTTAGAGGAGCTTACTACTAGCTCTAAGGCTAGGGAAGATACAAAGATGAAGATGATGATGAATGAGGTGGATAAAAGCTCTAGGAGAAGGTCCTTCAACTTCCAAAGCTTCCAAGCTTCTTAGATATGTTCCTTGCACCCTTGAAAGTCCTTAGAATGTTTGAGATTGAAGTGAAAATGGATGTGTGTGTGTGGGTTATGTGAGCCGAGAGCAAGACGGAGGAGAAGAGAGGTGAGAGTGTTGTGAAGATGATGAAATGGTCTTGCACTTGTGACTTGTGGTCTTTTAAAGAAATCTTCCAACATTAAATTGAACAATGAGTATTATGCTCACAAGATGAGCAACAAATCTATTTTAATAATGTAAAGAAATCAAGGGGGTGGGACCCCTTGATGAACCATAAGTTGAAGGGGGGGGGGGGGGTCTTGGTTGGGTTGTAATGGTAAGTTAGGGATTTAGGTTAGATTTCAAGTGTATTGGTTAGTATTTTAGGTGTTTAGTGTTTATAGGATGTGTTATGATGTTCAGTGACCATAACTAGCTTCGTAACACTAAAACAATGCTTCTAGTGAAAATTTGGTGTTTCGGGTAGTGTCCGGTTGTTCGGTTGGTTACCGGTTCGTTAAAGTGCTAAATTGCGCAGTTTAGTGTGCTTTATGTTGTCTTTTATGACAGTTTTGATTCCCGACACTTATGAAAGCATTCTGGACCAGTAAACCATAATTCTGCATTATATTTTGTAGTTAAAAATGCTGATTTTTGCTGAATTATGCAGAATTCTGCAGTTTTAGTGCATTTCAGGCACTTTCCGGCACTTAAACTATCACTCGGAAGGCAGATTTATGATCCCTACTTTCCTACACAGTATTCTAGTGTAACTCTTGGTTTCGGGTTCATTCTGTGTCTTAACATCATGTCTATCTGAGTACTGAACTCCCGTCAGTACTTCTAGTTTGTCTGATAACTGTGCTAACTTTGTTCTGTGCACAGAGTGAACCATATTGTGTTGCATGCAATAATGATAAGAAATCATGCAACATGTAATGCACTTGTATGTATAAGACAGTAATCTGAAAATCATTCATGTCATTGATTCAAGCATACATAGTCATTAAAGAACAATTATTGTTTATATTGTACGGAAATACACGGAAAATTTCCAGTTGTCACACCAACCACCATCATTCCAGCATCCGCCGCCACTGCTTTGCCGCCCACAACCATAACCACCGCTCATCATTCCACCATCCTCCGAATGCGATGGAACATGAGAAATCGGCTTATAGGATTCACTTACGAACAACCCCTTAATTGTGAACACTAGTGAACTAATCCTAGCCCTTGATTATCAATACACAAGTGTAAATCAATGAATAGGATTTGATGATAAAAATACACTAATGTATTTTACGATTTGATGATGTAAATCAATGGGCAGGATTTGTTCACTCAGTTCACAAATACACAAGTGTTCACTCTAGAACCCCACCTATAAGGCCTCGCTTTTTAGAACTTCCCGTATCTAGAAAGCTCGCCTTGTATTCTACTTATGGAAACTCGTATTCTTTTGTAATCGTATTCCGTTGTCAATCAGTACAAACCGACACTTGCATCGTAATAAAAACTTGGTCATTTTACTTAAATTATGCATTTATTATACACGCAAACACATGCTTGTTTTACTAACAAACTATCGTAAATACACGATTTTATACGCTTTATACATGCAAATACCTCATTTTATATTTACAATACTTAATCCATGCTTGCGTACTTGTTAAATACTTGAATACATGTTCCATTTACATAATATACCTTGAAATAAGTAAATTATACATTAAAACATATTATATACCAAAGTAAAGGGGCCAAACTTGTAAAAAAAGGAAAGTTGCTCGGTGGATGTGCTCCGCGACCCGTGCATGGTTCCTTGGTTCTCTTCCGCAACCCGTGGCAATGGTCAATCCGCATAATCTCGTTTACAGCTTGCGCATTGGTCAGTTGTTGGTCCCTTTTTGTGTTTTCTCACCCAACTAACTTCATTTAATTACTTCTAACACCTAACCCTAATCCCTCCCTATATAAACAACACTCCTAAGCCTCATTTCCACTTTACAAACCCTCTAAACACTCCCAAATTCACTCCAAAATCCTCTAAATTCACTGAAGTTTGACATAAAGTTTTAAGGGATCAAAGTGAGTTATAGCCCACTTCCTCATCTATTTCTTACTTGTTTCTTCTTCTAAAACACTTGGATAACCTTTAGAAAGGTTTTCACAAGATTACCATGGTAATCTAAGCTAAAACCTCACCATATTTGAGGTCCAAAGTGTGATTAACTTTCTGATTTTGTTTATGCTCATGTAAACTTCATTTTTACATACTTTTTCACCATTTCCTCTTCTACAAAGCTTGGAATACCTATTAGAGTGTTTCCATAAGATTACCAAGGTAATCTAAGGGGGAACATCACCATTTTTAGGTCTAAACTTTCTGATTTGAAGAAACTTGGTTAAACTTTTATAAAACACAACTTTTCTTACTTGAATCTTGTACTTAGTAACCTCCTAAACCTATCAATGGTTATGGGACTTGTTGGGGATAATTCTTACAAGTTTAAAGGTACAAACAACCTCTAAACTTTCTGATTTGTTAGGGTTCAATACAACCCACAAGTGTTGAAATCACATAAGTTTGCCATAGTTCATATGGTGAGACTTATGATAGTTTCAAGTGTGAACATTGGATGCCTTGGCATTCCTAACTTGATTCCACACCTCACTTGATGTTTTTAGTTAATATTCCATGTAGCTTTCTAGTATCAAAGTAACATAACCCCGTCTAGCCTCCGACACTTAGGATTACCTTTCCATGTCGTGTTGGCTCACCCGGGTTAAAGACTTACTTGGCTACTTGACATGTAATAGTTAGTTCTTTTAATTCTTGTTATTTAATGACCCTCTGAATCATCCTTGTGGTGATTTTGTATAGTGGTGAATCATACAATGTGGTTAAATCCTCCATGCTTGACTTACATGATAATACATAATATATATGATGGACTTAGATTAGGTTATTATTATAATTATGTAAATACATATATATACAAGAACGTGGTTGAATTTCTGATGATAATCGAACCATGATTATTCATCATAAACTTAGGCTACATTATCTACAATCTAAGTCTCTCGTTAACGATTCTAATGGGCAAACTAGGACCCCATGAACCACATACAACATAGAGTAAAAAACGAGTACTTAGAACTAGATAATACTTTTTGTAAATACATATTTTTCGTACTTTAAATTCTAAATCCCGAATCTAGTCACTCCATAAACATCATATAACCTTACCATTTACTCCTTAAACACAAACCACATGTCACTCACGGATAATCGCAAGGCTTTGCAATGTTGTGAGTATACTCGACGCCCTTTTCACCGTTTTTACACTTTTTGGGTGTAACATGTTTACATAAACAAAAACACATACAACATACATACTTTTATGCAATCATACATACAAAAATCCAATACATGCTTACTATTATGTTATGCTTGATTCGTATTTTCTGGGTTTGTTCGTTTTGTGATAAACTTGTCATTAACTTCGTACGAGCCTACCCTTAACATGTATAGCGCTATAGGAGTAATGCACCGCCTGTGAACGTTGGGTTATGTTAAGGCATTCATTCATACTTGCGTTAAACTTTGATTTAACTTGTTTGTTCACATGTCGATCTGTATGTTAATCTTGATAACTAGGTTTGCCATGTGGATTGTTCATTTTATTTTTATACTTATATGCTAGTACACCAAACTTGTATACTCGCTAGTACTTTTGTATTGAACTATACTTTTAAACATGTTGCAGGATTATGATGATAATGATGATGCACGTAACTTAGTAGGATGCCTAGAAACACATTTTAAGCTTTAAATACTTGTTGTAATGTAATTCATTTTGTTTCATATTGTAGTATTCAATTTCAAACAATGTAATTTGATTCCTGTAGCAATGAAATGAAATTTATTATTAAATACTTGTCACAATTTAGTGTTATGAAGTCTCGAGCAATCTATTTCGTCTCACTCCGATGTTTCCGTCATCGGTTGGGGTGTGACACCACCCATACATATATAAGGATCAAATAGGAAGTTTGATCTTGCTAGGAATGATAGAAAGTAATCTTGTCCTTACACCTGGCTAAGTAAAAAAATATAAGGGGAGGGGCACTTTAGTCCACCATAATTTATTCTTATATAACCCCTCATCTCCAAAAACCCAACATGTTTTTACGAGTCATTCCCCCAACCACCATCATTCCAGCATCCGCCACCACTGCTCTGTCGCCCACAACCACAACCGCCGCTCATCATTCCACCATCCCCGAATGCGATGGAACATGAGAAATCGGCTGAAACGGGTACTTATCTCCTCAAATTTCTTAAAAATTTCTAATCAAAGTGAAGATATCTCCGATTCTAACATTCTCTTGATGTATTCATACGTTTGGGCAACATCATTGGTTTTGATTTCATTGAGAAATCAGTGGTACAAAGTCGCACACTAGATATTTGACAAAATTGTCTCAAAGAAAATTACAAAACAAATTTTTGTTTACAGGTCCGTTAACCAATAGTTAGCTGTTATAAAGCAGAGTAGCATCAATTCAGACTTTCGTTTAAAATTATGTTTTGCAGTTGTGTTCAATTGTGTTTTTGAGTTTTGAGTTGGTTCATTGCGTTTTTGAATTGGTTAGGTTTTTTGGATGAATTCTGTTTTATAATAGCTTAGTTTCTTCTTCTTTTTGTTTTTATTCTTCAGGAAATTGAGAAGTTGAGAAATGGTTGAATTATGTTTTATTTTCAGAGTATCGTGTATTGAGTTTTACAATTGATTGAGTCTTTTTTTGGATGAATTATGTTTTATAATAGCTTTAGTTTCTAGGTGAATTGTGTTTTATTTGAATTATGTTTTATCTTAGAACTGTGGAAGTCATGGGAGTGCAAAAGCTTTGGTTTTTTCATCATTACATTTTACACAAGGTTAATTTTTGGGTGCATTGCGTTTTAGACTATGTTAGTTTTTTTGGGTGAATTATTTTTTATTTTTCATAATCGTGTGTTTATTGAATTGGGTTTTATAGTAGGTCAATTGTGGAAGCCATGAGAGTACAAAAGCTTTGGTTTTTTCAGCATTACGTTTTACAGAAGGTTATTTTTTGGGTGAATTGTGTTTTACAATAGCTTAGTTTCTGGGTGAATTGTATTTATCTGAATTGTGGAAACCATGGGAGTGTAAAAGCTGAGTTTTTTTTTACCATTACATTTTACAGTTGGTTAGTTTTTTGGGTGAATTGTGTTTTACACTAGCTTAGTTTTGGGTGAATTGTGTTCTTATTTCAAAATTGTGTCTTTTTTTTTAATTGTGTTTTACACTAGGTCAATTATGGAAGCCACGTGAATGCAAAAGCTTTGTCTTTTTTAGCATTACATTTTACAATAGTGAAGAAACACTGGATAAATGACCGGAATCAAATAATCCAGGGGGTTAGGTTCTGCATAAAAAGAGTTGGTTCTCTCTCGTTCGGTTCAAAGGGGCAGATCTTCTCTTCTTCGCGATAGCTGCAAAACAAACACCGTCAGCCTCGTCACGGGGAGAATGGGGGTTCTCTCCGTGACCACCCTCCGGCTTGAGAATAAGTATCAGTTTATGAAGAAGAAGAAGAAGTATAAGTGAAGTGAATGTAACTTGAAGTTTGTACCTGAATTACTCTTCTATTTATAGCCGGGAGTTTGGGAGGGAAAACCTGTTATTGAAATGTTGACGGAATGTGCTAACTCCGTAAGCGGTTATTTTCCCTCCGTTAATTCTCTTAATCCGACGTGAGAGCACACAGATTGCTATTTAGATCAACGGCTGGGGTATTGCCACGTGGAAAGTGGGCAAGTAGGGATTTCTTTCTAATTCCTTGCCATCATCGTGACTTCAATGGAGCCTGGGATGATGACACGTGGCCCAGACGGTTATAACCATCTGGTGGTGCACGATTGAGTCTTCTAGAAGATTACAGCCATAATCCGGTGTGACTCCTTATCGTGTGGTATCAGTGTGGTAAATAATATCCAAGTCTGGGTATCATTTAAGCGGGAGTGCTTATTGGGATTTTTATCCTTTGGTTATGGAGAGGGGCGCAAGGATTTATTGATTTCCTTTTGGCGCGCAGGTGTTTGCTTGTTTTTCTTCTTAGTTCCCTTTTGTAAGACCAGTGCGCTGCCGCGCAAGGTTTTAAAGAAGGTTAGAAGATGAGGTTGTGGTATGGTCCCAAGTACTCGAAGCGAGGTTTTTGGGACCTTACCCCTTCAAGTCCCCCCAGTCTAGTGTTGCTCTTATGCAAAATAAGTGGAGCACTGGACTATGAGATATGTGCTTTTTGCTTTTAGAGGTTTTTTTGGCGCGAAAAAATGGGGAATCTTCTAGGAGAAGATGTTCGTGCTCATTATTTTGATTTTTGAAAATCTTTGACTCTGGGTACGTGGAAAGGTATGGTAACGACTGTTGACGTGTGACAGGCTATCATTGTCAGTTTGTACGTGACTGGCCATGTTTCCCACGCACGCGTGAACTCGCGTTTGTGCTATTCCCCACTCGCCTCTGACGCTTGGATAACTGTGCCATCCTGAAAAAAGGTGATATTGCAGTTACCTAGGTTATTTATGGCGGTGGGTATATAAAGGTTTTGAGTTTCCTATTTCCAGTAATCATTACTTTATTTGAAAACCCCTTTCTTCTTTGTCTTCTCCACCCATTCTTTGGAAAGAATTTTTCAATTTCTTCCTCTTATGTTAACCGGAGATCACCACGAAGATTCTACTGAAGAGATGGCTGCCGAACTTCCAGTGTTGAAGTGGTCTAGGGCAACTTTTGATGGTTTGATTCGGAATCTCAGGTTTCCGGAAAACTGGGGTGCTCGATATCCTGACGAAGGTCAGACAGCGGCGGATGCTCCGGCCGGGTACATGACCTTATTTTGGGATTTCTTTTCTGCAGGCAATTTTCGTTTGCCTGTAACAAAATTCTTTCTTGAAGTTCTTGAATATTACAAGTTCCATATCTCCCATATTCACCCAATTGGTATGGTTAGGGTTCGTCATTTTGAATTTGTGTGTCGGACGATGCGTATCGAACCAACAGTTCCTCGTTTCCGTGTCTTTCACCAAATGCACTGTTCTCAGGGGTTTTATTCTTTTGTGCAAAGAGCATCTGCAAATAAGATCTTACTGCATCCCCCAAAATCTTTCCATGATTGGAAACAGAAATTCTTTTTTATCAAAGTAGGAGTTATCCCGATGAGGATGATATTTAGGGGAAAAGAAGATGTCCCCACTGAGACCATTCAAACTCCTGTTGACGAAAATTGGTACCAGGATCTGAAAGATGTGCCGTCTATTGCCTTGCCAGAGAAAGCTCTTATTGGTGCCGGTATGAGTCTGAACTGGAGGATGAACCGAGAAGAGAAGCCGGTGTATATGGAAGATAGCAAAAGTAAGATTTTGAGTTTTGCCCTGTTTCTTTACTTCTCCCTTTTTTCCCTTTTTTTTTTTTTTTTTTTTTGAACTTGCTTTTGCTTCCTCTTTGTGCAGTTGTTTCTTTATATGTTGTTGCTTTCGAGAGGGAAGGTGGAAAAATGACTACCCTTCCCAAGAAACCTGATGAGGAACTGTGGTATCACTGTATTATGAAGAACTTTGTTCTTCCACGGGATAATGACCTGTCTGCGCAACCTGCTGCTGGTGCTGGTAAGTTTTTATCGCAGTATTTTGTTTGCTGTCTATGCATGCTTTGAATAAGTTAATTCTTTATTTCGTAGTAGGTGAATTGTCTAATTTGGGCATAGGCCCTGAGAAGAAAAGACGCGCACCCGCAACTACTGCTGCACCGAAGAAAAGTGATGTTGAGAAAGCCCAACCTTCGAAGGTTAATTATGTTGGGGGAGAGAAGAAAGGTATGCGCCGTTTCTCTGATTCCTGGTGTGATTATGCCGTGGTATATGATTCATTGGAGGGTCTTGCGCTTGCAGTTATGAGAAGACCGACCCCAGAGCCAAAAGACACTGCTGATGTCCCTCCATCGAATGCTGATGACCCCATTGATTTGGAATCAAGTCCTGAGCGCTTAGTGAGGAAGAAAGCAGGAAAAAGAAAACAAACTGACGCTGAAACTGGAGGTCAGCCTGCAAAGAAGATCCAACAGAAGAAAATTACCAGGAGGGGCAACTTGGATGCCTTTATTTCGGGATCTGCTCCTGGTAAATTTTATCTGTTGCTCTCTGCTTTTCGTTTGAATAAGTGTGATTTATATGTTTGTTTTTACAGAAAAAACGAACTCTCCTGCTCCCACAGAACCATCATCTGTGGTTAATGAAGAACTTCCACCCTCTCCCCTGCGCGCCTCTGCTGCTGACCAGTTAAAGAATACCGAGATTCCTGAGCGAGAGGCGGGGAAGACTGCTAGGGCTGAGAATCTTGAGGCTGGTAAGCCTGTTGATGATGTTGTGGATGCGGAAAAGGTTACTGGCCTAGAAGTTGTGGATGGTGCTAGTAACCCACAAACTCCTGAGCTTGCTGCTCATGATTTGGAGAAAGGGAAGACTGCTGAAGAGATTCCTGATACAACTTCTCCATTCAAAGCTTCTGGTTCTATGCCCGAGAACATTGAGAAGGTCACTGTTGAAGACCAAGGCTCGTTTTCTGATGCTGGCAAGGATTCTCCAATCCGCCCAGATGAGACTCTGGGGGATTACTATTACAGAACTTATTCGAAAAAGAATGCTTCCGAGATTCATGTCCCTGTTTGGAATCGGAAGAATGGTGACACTTTTTCAGATTGGCTTGTATGCTGAGACTGGCTACATGGGGTCTTTCCGCCTGGAGAAATTAAGTTTTAAGAGGGACGTCTCCACGATCAAACTTACCATGCCTACCTTGAGGAGGTTGCTTCTTATACATCCACTACGCACCGCATAGTGCGTGAGTGGCACAGTATGCATAAGGAGTGGACTGCCTTCAAGGAATCCAAGAAGAAAGTTGCTGATGATGAAAGTCGTGTTGCCCAGTTGAGGGCTAAACTAGAAGCTGATCAGGCCAAATTTGAGGCTGATCGAAAAACTGAAGAGTGGTCCATTGCGGGCTGGAAGAGAAAGGCGGAAGCCGAAGCTGTCCTTCTTTCCGAGGAGCGCAAGAACTGGAAGAGAATTTGTGAAAAAGATAATGCTGAGAAGATGAGCCTCCGCAATGTTATCAACAATCTCAAAGCTGATATTGAGAAGTTGAAAAAACAAGATGCGGAGATTAAAAAATTGAAGCAGGAAAAAGCAGATGCTGAAGCCGCGCGAGATGAAGCGCGCTCTCACAGGGAAAGAAGTGAGCAACGAGAGGTACATACCTGTGCTACACTTGCCCTTAGAGATAAAGAGATAGAAGAACATAGTGCTTTGCTATCTGATCAGGAACAACTTAAGAAAGATCTGGAGCTTGCGCGTTCTGAGAAAGCTGAAACCTCTCGCCGCTTGGCTGAAACTGAAGAAAAACTAGAAAGTTCCGAAACGGCGCGGGCAACGGCGGAGAGCGAACTTGAACCATTGAAAAGCGACATGCTATGGTTCAAAGAGCATGGGATCGCATGCGTAAGTTTCTTTTTTGTTTGTAATTCTTTCAAAGATGTTTTGCGCTTTTTTCCTTATGTTCCTGATTTTATAGGTTGCTGAGTCGGTGCTGAATTCTGAAGAGCTAGATAAAACGGTTGCGCGCTTGGTGGTTGCCGCTCGAAATGATGGGTATGCTCAGGGATATGCGGAATGCTCGCACCATGTAGTTAGTGCCTTGAAGGTTGATTGGGATACTAGCAAATATGCTACTTATAGTGTTAATACTGATGCCGCCCTTGTAGCTGTGAAAACAAAATTAAACAACTTGCAACTTCCTGTCATGGATCTTATAAACATTGCATTACAGTCCGAAGACCATTTGGCGCAACTGAAGGAAATCTTCCCAGATGAAGAAAATGAGGACGAAGATTTAGCGTAGGTTTCCTCTTGTAATTGTATGAACAATTATTTTGTAGCTTTTTTGGGATGTGTATCCCCTTTTTGTTAATGCGCTGCCGCGCAAGTAACATGTATTAAAACACTGTCGTGATTGATAATTTTTAAGGCGCATTGGTGTGCCAGGAGTAGTATGATATGTGTTTTTTGGTTTACAATATCTTTCATGGGTACAATTACTTTGGTTAGGTAAGGCGAATTAAGGTGGTATAAAGCTCATGTGTGAACGTATGGTCTTGCGCGATGTAATCACTTGCCGTTCATGAGACTTGTGTTTTATTTACCATAATGTTTTTGCGCTTACCAAAAGAAATTGCATGCACTTTGTAAGAAAACACAAGAATAATAGAAACTTTGTTGTTTATTCATGGATAAGGCGCAGAGGCCGTACAAAGTCTATTAAAATAATTACATGGGACTTAACTTACTATAGTCCTTGTTGAGAATTGATAAACTTTAGAGCTTGTTTAATCTGCAAGGAGGCTATAGAACTGCTGCTCAATTCTTCGCTTTTTTACTCGGGCCTTCGTCGCCACGAGTGATTTGTTTGATCTCTTTGCGGACATTTTGTAAAAGGTGAGTGAGCTCACCACTCTTAAGTGCTTTCTCGATTTCCGTGCGCAAAGAGATACAGTTATTAGTGGTATGCCCATTCTCTTTGTGATAATCACAATATTGACTTGGGTCTTGGCCGCGCTTGTTCTTCATAGGCGGAGGTGCTTTAAACCTGTAGTCCTCTGTACTCAACATCTCCGCTGGAGTTTTGGTTAAAGGAGTCCATTGTCTCTCCCTGTTCTCTTGTTTAGCTTCCCTTTGTGCAGCGAGCTTGTTGATTGTAGCTCTGGCATCCTCAGATGAATAATTTCCTGAACTTGAATCGCGCCAACTTTTCTTAAATTTTTCCCCGCTGCTCGGGCCTAAGTCCGCTGGGCGACTGTGTGGTGGCGGCGGCCTATTGTTGCTGAGATTCTTCTCTGTCTGGGCATAGACCTTAGCCGCTGCCATTAATTTTTCCTAGCTTTTTGGGAGTCCCTCCGTTCCAGACATGACTTTTATCATATCGTCACATCTGACGGCATATTTAAATTGGGCTCGGATCAGGTGCTCGTGTACGTCTCCAATCTCGAGTACTTCTTTGTTATAACGAGTAATGAAGTCTTCTAGACTTTCATCGTCGCGGCGCCAGATATTCATTACGTCTGCCGTATCGCGGATGGATCGCCTCTACTGGCTGAAGTGTACCAAGAACTTTTCGCGCAAGTCTACCCATGACGTGATTTTCCCCACAGGCAGGTTGTCGAACCAAAGCCTTGCGGCGCCTGTGAGGGTTTGAATAAAGAGGTGACACCACATCGGTAGTGTCCAGCCTCCTACCAGTCCTGCGCTTGTGAAGACCCGAAGATGGTCATCCGGGTCCGTCATGCCGTTAAACTTGCCTACGATGGACGGGAGCTTCGCCTTTTCTAGTGGAGCTAGAGAAATTTCGCTGATGAATTTTGAGTTTTCCGCTGCTTCCACTGGGCGATATATCAGATTATAATCGTGCTCAGCCTCGGGGTTGTAAATCGCGCGGGGTTTACCTTTGTTGTAATTTGGCTATAGCCGACTAAACACACTTGCACTTTCACCTTCACGGTACGTTCTATCATACTCCCTGGTGTGGGTGTCCCGAGATGGGCCCAACCTGGTATGAACTGACTGACGGCGATGAGATTGAGACTCATCCCGATATTCTCTTCGACGATTTTCTGATTGAGTATACTCGTATCTCGATGGAGATCTAGAGTAAACCTCGGTGTCTTCGATCTGGACTCGGGATAGCCCATCATGCTGAGAAACATGAGGTACCGATGGTGCCCTAGCACGGGATACAGGCCTTCGTGATTGGGTTTGGGGAACATTTTGTGCACAAAGTTGTGCATACACATCATTCAAAGCCCCCTGAGATCTGACATACCAGGAGATTGGGGTCTCTCCTGGTGGTAGAATTGAGCTTACAGGGATTTCGGGCTGTACCCCTGGGGTGACAGGTTCGTTTGGATGATTATTAGTGAACTGCACTTCATTGTCATCCGAAGCTTCTTCTACAATACCCTCGACCTGGGTATTGTTAACGAAATTTGGCCAAGGGCCATTGTGACGATGAGTTGAAGTTTCTTCCATTTTTAAATGGAAACAACAAAGTGAATCGAAAACGAGAAAAAACGGATGAAACAGAGAAATCGGTGGGCGCCAATGAAGAAACACTGGATAAATGACCGGAATCAAATAATCGAGGGGGTTAGGTTCTGCATAAAAAGGGTTGGTTCTCTCTCGTTCGGTTCAAAGGGGCAGATCTTCTCTTCTTCTCGATAGCTGCAAAACAAACATCGTCAGCCTCGTCATGGGGAGAATGGGGGTTCTCTCCATGACCACCCTCCGGCGTGAGAATAAGTATCGGTTTATGAAGAAGAAGAAGTATAAGTGAAGTGAATGTAACTTGAAGTTTGTACCTGAATTACTCTTCTATTTATAACCGGGAGTTTGGGAGGGAAAACCTATTATTGAAATGTTGACGGAATGTGCTAACTCCGTAAGCGGTTATTTTCCCTCCGTTAATTCTCTTAATCCAACGTGAGAGCACACGGATCGCTATTTAGATCAACGGCTGGGGTATTGCCACGTGGAAAGTGGGCAAGTAGGGATTTCTTTCTAATTTTCTTGCCATTATCGTGACTTCAAGGGAGCCTGGGATGATGACACGTGGCCCAGATGGTTATAACCGTCTGGTGGTGCACGATTGAGTCTTCTAGAAGATTACAGCCGTAATCCGGTGTGACTCCTTATCGTGTGGTATCAGTGTGGTAAATAATATCCAAGTCTGGGTATCATTTAAGCGGGAGTGCTTATTGGGATTTTTATCCTTTGGTTATGGAGAGGGGCGCAAGGATTTATTGATTTCCTTTTGGCGCGCAGGTGTTTGCTTGTTTTTCTTCTTAGTTCCTTTTTGTAAAACCAGTGCGCTGCCGCGCAAGATTTTAAAGAAGGTTAGAAGATGAGGTTGTGGTATGGTCCCAATTACTCGAAGCGAGGTTTTTGGGACCTTAACCCTTCAAATAGCTTAGTTTCTTATGTTTTTTGAATGAAATTGGGTTTTATTCCACAATTGTGTTTTTTTAAAACGCAATGAAACAATTTTTTAATCATGGTTTTGTCTAGTTTGATAGTCATTTGTATTTTAGTCTACATATATATGTTTTTAATTTGATAGTCATTGTGTTATAGTGTTTTGTGCTTTCCATTGTGTTTTACTCATTTGGGTTTTCGATTTTTCTTTCAAAATTTAGCAATAGTATACTCGTTTTATAGATAAAAACCACTCGTTTTTATGGTGCATTTTTTTAAAACAACGTCGTATGAAAGAGTTATTTTTAAAAAGGGGAAATTGGAGTAGAAAGAAACTATTGCCTTGGATGGACCAACATACCCCTGAAAATCCACGCGACTCTTTTGTATTTGATAAATTCCGCCTTTTTAATCTTAACCATCAATTATCTAATCTAAGGCTATGATAACTTCTTAATCTTCCTATGTAAAACAACTTCATGTTATATCCTCACCATGTGAGTTAAGAAAACCATGGAAATCTTATCTCCACTATTGAAGGGGTAAGGTCCCAAAAACCTCATAATAAGTACTTGGACCATACCACAACCACGTCTTTCAGCCCCTTTAACCTTGCGCGGCCGCGCACTGGTTTCACAAAAGAGGCTTAAGACAGATAGCAGACAACACTTGCGCGCCAAAAGGAAATCATAAATCCTTGCGCTTTAGGATGAAAATCCTAAGACGAGCACTTCCGCTTAATAATGTCCAGACTTGGATATTATTTACGTAACTAAAACCACACGATAAAGAGTCACACCAGATTACAGCAGTAATCTTCTAGAAAGGTTCAATCACGCCGGAGTCGGGTCAAGGAGAGAACTCCTTTCTCCCCTTGAAGAGGCTAACGGTGTCTTGTTTTGCAGAGTTTACCGGAGAAGAAGAACTGTTCCATCAGATCGAACGAGAGAAAACCCACCTTTTATGCAGATCCAAACCCCCTAGATAATTCGATTCCGGTCAATTATCTAGTGTTTCTTCATTGGCGCCCACCGATTTCTCTGTTTTTTTTTTTTCAGTTTTGTCTCATTTCGATTCAGTTTCCCTCACTCTCTGTTTTCACATGGCAGAAAATTCATCACCTCACCCATCAAGTCCTCAATCTGAATTCAAGGGTTCAGCAAACCTAAATACTCAGATTGACGAAATCATGGGAATCAACGAAAATAACAGTCACTCAGTCTAAAAGGACTCTTCAGATCAACTCATAGAGAGAACTCCAGAATACTGGTTTGGCAGATTTCAGATAGCTATAAACCAAACTTCCTCACAAATTAACAGATCTGAATCCCCAAACGTCATATCTGATATTTTGCAAGAAGGCAATACTGTAGTATTGGATCTACAGACACCTTATCAGTGGGACATCCAATCTAACAGTCATGCCAAGGCAGTCCCAAAATCAGGAGGTACCAGTAGCCAGACAAAACAAATACACATGGTACAAGGAGGCCCTTCACGAAGGCCAAACAAACGATGTCATGATCAGCATTGGAGGGAACAGCAAGTTGTGTTTCCTGTTGTTCCTGGAGGCCCTCAGGAAGAGCGACCAGTAATCATTACTGGCATCTTCGGCCATTACCGAACGGACTATATGTTTATAGATCCAGGAAGCTCGATGGATATCATATACGAGCAGTGCTTCAAACAGCTCGATTCAGAAGATAAAGCACGCCTGGAGCCGGTCGATTTTCCTCTCACCGGATTTTACAATGAAGCTGTATTCCCGTTAGGGCAAATAGCATTCCCTGTGACTCTATCTGATGGCGAGCATTCGCGCACGGTCACAGTGAATTTCATGGTCATGCCAGCAACATCACGCCATGATGTATTGCTCGGGAGAAGATCACAGAGAGAATTCAGCATGATCACCTCTATTCCGCACGCTGCATGCGGATTTCCAACAGAAACTGGCGTTGCAATTCTATACTCAAGTAAGGAGGTCATGTACGTGGACGATGAACCACCAGCAAAAGTGGCCAAGCCCTCAGCATCGAATGAACCGGAGAAATGGGTGCTGAATGATGAATATCCAGAACAGACCATCCTGTTAGGACATGCCATTTCCCCATCAACACGAATACAATTAAAAGAATTGATGTCCAACAATAAAGACATTTTCGCCTGGTGCCCAGCAGACATGACTGGAGTTCCGCGCCATATAGCACAACATTGTCTGAACATCCGACCCTCAGCAGAACCTGTTGCACAGGGAAGGCGCAGCTTCAGTGATGAAAAAGCAAAAGCCATGGACGAGCAAGTAACAGAGCTACTTAATGCCGGAATCTTGCGCGAGGTTCAATACCATACATGGGTTGCCAACCCAGTAATGGTCCAAAAACACAGTGGTGGATGGAGAATGTGGGTCGACTTTAAAGACCTGAATAAAGCGTGCCCAAAAGATTGCTACGCGCTTCCAGCGATAGACAAAAAAGTCGACTCTCTAGCATCATTCAGATGGAAGTGCTTTCTTGACTGTTACAAAGGCTATCATCAGGTCCAGATGAAAGAAGAAGACGAGGACAAAACTGCATTCCGCACAGATAAGGGCATCTTCTGTTACACAAAAATGCCCTTCGGCTTACGCAACACTATACTTGGATCGATTAGACGTTGAGGATAAACCAGTATTAAAAGCTCTTGTGTCCTTGGACGACCTCGGTATCTTACCAACACTATACTACGCTCGCGATGGGTGCACTTGCTCAAGTGTGTGTTTAGTGTTAGTATAATATCGTGTTTTATAAATTTAAAATTTGACTAATGCGTAAAATGGGCTTAAAATATTAATAAAATCATATCACGCTTAATGCACACCATAAACCCTAAAAGTTAATCTCTAAACTCAAAAAAATAAACCATAAAAACTAAACCCTATAAAAAATTCAACATAAATATCAATCGTTTGAGATAGTTTTCTTGATCTCACGAAGAAAGAGTTTTCTTATGATACTCTCCCATATATGTGACATCTGTACTTTAGGCTAGGGGCATAATGGTCAATACGTAATCATGTATCGGTGTATCTAATCACGTAACTACGTAATTACGTAAGAAGGAATAAATAATTACGTAACGTTATAACTATTTTGAAAATGAGGCATATTATGCAATCATGGAATGGTATGCAATTACGTAATCGCATAAAGGTATGCAATTACGTAATCACGTAACATGTTACTTAAAAAAAACTTTAACACCACCAAATTAAAATTAAAGATAGTACATTGCTTGTTTTTATGGTTTATATTTTATTAAATATTAACTTTTGAAAAAGTTATAGACGCTTAAAAAAGTGGTGAAAGTTGGTTTAAAAATCAACGGTTATGCTTATTCTTTTTGTATTTTTGCATTTTATTACGTGATTGTTAGGTGGGGTAGTGTGGAATACATCACACATGTGTCACGTCCGCACCACGTAAGCAATGGGCATTAACTACCTCACTCACTCACTCACTCACTCACTCACTGACATAGTGTGGAATAAACCACACACACGCACGGTACTCACCATTACTCGGCGGAAGAACCTTTGGCGCCTCTCATTAACTAAGGTGATGTTGTGTTGGGAGGCGTTAATCGAAAATTTGTTGACTAAGGAGCTGTTTGTTTAGCTATTAACGAGTCTTTAAATGGTTCAGACTTTTTCCTTTTACTGGTTCAACACTTAATGGTCCAGACTATTTGTTTCACGAGCAGATGTCTGAATGATTCAGACATTTCCCTCTGAATGGTTAAATGGTTAAGACATTTTCTCTGAATTGATCAGACATTTGTCTCTGAACGGTTAAACTTTATAGTGGCTCTTAATGGTTTAGACCTCTTACTGGTTCACAACTTAATGGTTCAGATCTTTTACTCATTCAGCACTTACCCATTCAGAAGTTGCCAAACAACCCCTAAGGTGGCTGCGGCGTCTCTTAACACCCATTAGCTTTAAGATTTTAAGATCAATTAATCTTAACAATTAGATTCCTAAATCAATGCTAGATATTTATTTCTATCATTCACACTTTTACCACTTTGTATAAAGGATCCATATATATATGGCTTGCATATGATTTCCATCTCAAACTAATATCAATTCTCAATTTATTATCCAAATTTGTTCTTATCATTTCTACAATTTTTTCTCTTTTTATTTTATTGTAACCTAATAATATATATCATGAGGCAATACCATAATAACTCATGGGTAAATATTTATGAATATTATATGAATAATAATATTAGATGAAATTGCAATAAATAGAAGAGTTGGTGTAAATGAATCCCCAATAATGTGAATGATCCAAAAACCCCAGAGTAGTGTAGTTGACTAGTCAAGACACAACTCCCAAGTGAAAGCAATGAAATATTAACCGGACCATACATATTCCCCTACACTCCACCACACTAATCTACACTATACTCCAAACACACTAGCCGTCGATTCACCCTTCATCTGTAACATTTTTTTTCACTCCCATCTTAAATACACACATACAAACAACACACAAACATAAAAAAGAGAGATTATTAAAAAAAAACATGTCGTTTCCCAACCCATAAACCATGTGTCGTCATTCCTCCACCATACAACCACCATGTCCACCGTCGTGAACCACCGGTCAACCCCGGTTGAAGATTCGTTCGTCGACTCCCTCATCGCCGGTGAATCCGATTATTCTCCGGTTTCTGACTACCTTCTCCGATCTGTCCACGTCACCCACCGTCAAGATTCTATTAACTGGATTCTCAATGTATGTTGTGTATATGCATTATTATTATTTATATTTATATAATACGTACATGCATAAATCGATTTAACTGAATGCAGGCTCACGCACATTATCAGTTTCACCCATTAACCGCGGTCCTTTCCGTCAACTATTTTGACCGGTTCCTCTCCGCCGCACCCGCCTCTCTCGAGGTATATACGCGCTACTAGAAAACTGGGCAGTTGCGACCGAAAAAATATAAAAAGAAAAAAAGTTGCAAGTTTAGCGAAATAATGCTGGTCAGAAAACTGGGCAGTTGCGACCGAAAAAATATAAAAAAGAAAAAAAGTCGCAAGTTTAGCGAAATAATGCTGGTCGCGCAAATATCCAGTTTTCTAGTATCCAGTCTAGTAGAAAACTGGAAAGCTGCGACCAACAAAAAAGTGGTTGCAGATGCCTAGTTTTCTGGGTTGCATTATCTATTATTGTGTATAATTGATTAAAAATTGAATATGAAGATGACGATCGGGTTTGTGAACACAGTGGGATAATGGATGGAAATTTCAATTATTATCGGTGGCGTGTTTTTCTCTAGCTGCTAAAATGGAGGAGCCTGAGGTGCCTTTGCTATTGGATCTCCAAGTTTCGGATCCCCGATTTGTATTCGAACCGAAATCTATACAGAAAATGGAGCTTTGGGTGATGGAGAAACTCAATTGGAGGCTCCGATCGGTCACTCCGTTTGATTTTGTCGATTATTTCGTATACAAGCTTCCGCAATCGTCTTGTGCCAACGAACACCATTTCTATTGCCAATGCTCGGATCTTATCGTCAAAACCATCCGCGGTAAATCCATGACCCGACCCGATTTAATTTTTAAAAATGATTGCGACACAGCTTGTTGCATGTTTACCTGTGTCATAAATTTTTTAATTGTTAAAAAAGTTAGAGAAACTATGTATTTTTTTTTATTGAATTTTGGGTTTTTGTTGAATGTGGGCAGTGATTGACTTCATGAGATTCCGGCCGTCGGTGATTGCGGCGGCGGCGGTGGTTTCGGCAGCCGGAGAAGGTGTGGAAATACCGGAAAGTTACTACGAGAAAGTCGACAAAGTACTTGTGATTTTCTTTCTTTGACTTTTTGTCAAATAGTGTGAAATTGAGCATGAAAAGCTGTGAAAAATGAAAAAAATTGACGAATTCTTGATTTAATTTAATTATTATTGGACAGGAAATAGTGAGAAGCTGTCATCAACTAATGGAGGAGTACTTGGTGGACACGTGTCCTTCGGTTAGAAAGCAAGGGAGATCTGATGAGCGACCGCCGCCTGCGAGCCCAGACGGCGTCCTGGATGCCGCGACTTGTGTTAGCTGCGACACCCGTTCGGACGACCTTCAGGTCGTCCGAATGTGGTTAACTGGAGACCAAGATAGAGAAGCGAAGCGAGCGAGGCCTAATGTACAGGAAGATCAACAACCATAGTGAAGCAATTTCTTAATTTCAATTATTATATGTATTAGTTAAAAATATGAACTTTATCTTTCTTTTTTTCTTGTTAAGATTAAAGTTTTGATATAATATAAATATAAATTATTAATAATATTAATTATTGATAGCTGGCACTTGTCAATTTAGCATTTTAGCTGGAATAATTAGGATTATTAAAGTATTAAACACATTCTAAAAGCGTCATTTCTTTATTTTTCAAATTATTATGAAGATATTTTATGCAACCTTTTATTTTGTTTATATAAAATATAATTATTCAGACATAAAAAGTCAGTGAAAGATCTTTGTTTTTATTTGCTGGTTTGACTATAATTTTTGTTGTCAAGTCACATGAAATACATTTAGGGGTGTTGGAATTTGCTAATCTGAAATAGTATTACTTTTCATTGTGTATTTTTATCGTAAAACGTATTAACAGGGAGAACTTTGTAATATTAAGTGTTTATTTATTGGGGAAATTAGGAAAATAGATATTGTTGAAAAAAAAATTTCAATTTAGAGATTACTTTTCACGTATTTCCAATTCCAAAGTAGTGTAACTTTGATAGTTATTGATAATTAGGTTTTTTGGGGGTGAGGGGTTTAGGTTTTTTTTTTTTTTTTGGGGGGGGGGGTAGTAGAGTAACTTTGATAGTTATTGATAATTACAAAAATGTCACCTTGTCTTTTTGAGTTTTCCTTCAATTTGATGTTATGTTAAGATTATTTGTACAAGAACTTTCCCCATATTTTTTTTTACTTTTAATGTATTTTAAGGGTGAAATATACTCTTTTCCAAAGGACCATTTAACAAGCCTTTCTGTCCTGCAACTCTGCTCATGTGGGGTTTCGCCACGTGTCTTGACAAATGTACCATGTCTTAACTATTCATTTTTGGAACTTTCTGTTATTTTCAATTACCCCCTGAACTTTCGAATTAACTCATATTTGTATGGTTATGGATTTTTAATATTTTCCGGTACCAACCTAAAAATAATTGAATTTAAATTATTGTTTCTGAAAGACAACCAAATTGGAAATTCCAAATATGGGTCATGTATGGTTTCGATTTAAACACGATTTAAATTTCTGTCGTGTTTGTTCGAATCATTCTATATCAATGAGCTGAAACTTTCACATATGGAGAACAATGCTAAATTTGGCATGATTTATTGTTAAATTTATTTTTAATCAAAGATAAGTCAGATAACATATTTTGTGAAATCTAGTAACAAAGGATAGGGGTGTAAACGAGCCGAGCTACTCGAGATCGAATCGATAAAATGCTTGAACAAGCCGAGCCTTATTGAGCCCAAGCCCGAGCTTGAAATAAGGATCGATTAGATATCGAGCCTGAAGGGGTATGGTCCCAAAAAGCAACGCAGACCTTCATTCAGGTCGCGCGCAGGACCATACTCCTTATTCAGCAGATGTTCAATCTCAACCTCGCGCGGGTTACTTCAACATGGACTGACCTCGCGCGAGGTCTAAATAAGAAAGAGCACCAAATTCAACACTTAGCATTCTGAATAAGAGCCTCCAGCACCTATAATCCTGCGCGGGCTAGTTACGTGCTTAACAAGGGTCGCGCGGGAACTATAGCACAAGGCCACTTCAGAAAGTACAAAAGGTACAAGTGGCAGAAGAAAAAGAGCCAATCCGCGTCCTCCAGGCTGTGCTCAATCATTCTCCACGATCGTCTGACATGCAGGAGACAGAGAGTACGTAAGGACGCCTACGTGGCACCAATCAGGGGGCGACGACACCTGCCCCACGATCTCCACTTACCTGCTGATGGCAGGGGGACAACAAGGCCGACAACAGTGACACGTGGCTCTAATCATGGTGCGCTAGCACCGGAGAACTTCTAGAAGCCACTAACGGTCGTCACCAGTGAGACAAAGAGCATATCCTCTAAGTTGTCGCCTTCCGGCCCAATGCCCATCAGCCCATCTCCTCTTACACCTCTCCGGCTATAAATAGGAACCTTCAGTCACAGGTTGATTCATTCTATTCTCTCTACTTTCACTCTTAACACACATTTATCTCCTCAAAACAGTTACTTATTCTCACGCCGGAGTCTGGTTAAGAGGGAAACCCCCATATTCCCCTCTTAACGAGCTAACGGTGTTCTGTTTTGCAGGATTATCGGATCATTAAGGAGCTCAGAAAGTTATAAGAGGATTAACCACTATTGTAGAGACATAAACCAAACTCATTAACCCTAAAATTAGTTCCTTGTTTCTTCATTGGTGCCCACCGATTTTCACAATCACTCTCATCTTCTATTTCTGAGTTTTTTCCGAGTTTTTTTTTGTGGTTTTCTTGATCATGGCTGGTCAAGGAATCATTCCCGATTTCGGTTTTGGCACGAACTCTAACGCAGGTCCGGTTGAGGACAATCATAATGTCCAAATCCAACCTGCTGAAGAAGTAGGCGAAATAGAAATAACAAACACTGGGGGACCCCGCGCGAGCATCACTCGCATCACTCAGACGGTAACCCCAGGAAACAATGTTGCTGGTCTTTCAAACCCAGCTCCAAATCCGAACATTTCGGCGCTGCTTGGGCTACCAGAAGGCGAAACTCTAGCCTCCTGGTACGCCAAACAAATTGCTACCATCAATGTTGTGTATCTGTCGTTGAGCGCACAACAAACAGTCCTGCAAGCTGAACCTTCCTTGTTTACACCTCCGGGTCCGAGTCAGGGGGCGCGCCAGATACCCCCACAGCAGAATATCCAAGGAAGAACTAACAGACCTCCCCCCATGAGAAGGCCAAGCGTGCACAACACGCGCGACACACATGGGGAAACAGGTAGCTATTATGACCATCCGTCAAACCTTCAAAGAGGTCCAGTTCATAGCCGGCTTGGGCCGCACAACATGAACAACGAGTGGGATGACACAGACCCAAACGATCCAACTTGGCAAGATGACGAAGGATCCTCAGTTTTCAACCGCTTGCAGAGGAATCATGAATACTACAAGCCAAGGAAGCATATCACGTATAGCGAAGAAGCGGAGCGAGACTTCCGCCTCGCCTATAGACCAGCTGAAGCTGCAGAACATTCGAAGTTCATTCCAAAGATCGCTCTAGCCCCACTATCAAAAGAAAAACTGCCACCAACAGTGGGAAAGTTCAATGGTTTAACCGATCCTGATGATCATGTCAGAGTATTCACAAGCGTTGGGTGTATGGGAGGATGGAACATGCCGATGTGGTGCCATCTCTTTATCCAGTCTCTCACAGGGGATGCTCGCGCCTGGTTCGACAGCCTTCCACCAGGAAAGATCACGTCATGGGTTGATTTCAGAACCCAATTTGTAAATCATTTCAGCCAGCAAAGACGTTACCAGCGCGACACAACTGAGGTAACAGACATCTGACGCAGGGAGAACGAAGGGCTAGAAGATTTCATCACTCGCTTTAACAAGGAATGTTTAGAAATTGGTGGTGTAAGTGAACAATTAATGCGCCGCACTTCAAGAAAGCCATTCGATGTGATAGCCTCATCAGGACTATCACAGGCAAAGACGACATGCCAAAGGCAAAAACCCTGGATGGAAAGCTGGCCACTCCAGCGGTTATGATGAACGACCTCGCTTCAGAGAGGACGCGCGAGACATGATCGACCGTATTGGTTATCGAAAGGCAGTCAGGAGTGAGAATCGGGAGAAGCACTGGACTCCGCTCATTAAGACACCAAAAGAGGTGCTCATGACGGAGAACCATGACTTCAAAGCTCCAAAGCCCATGACGAACAAAAAAGGCCAAGACCCAAACCTGTACTGCGATTTCCACAAGGATACAGGTCATCTGACGGATGACTGTATCAGCTTAAGGCAAGAAATTAAAAAATCGCTAAAGAGCGGGAAACTAAGTCACCTGGTAAAGAATGTGCGCAAGGAGACGCGCCAAATTCAGCGCAATGATGATGGGAACCAAAAGAAAGTCAGGCGTCTTGAAACACACATGGTCAACGGACCTAGATACAGCGTAAGAGATAAGGGCAAGCGCCCATTCGAACCTGCATGGCAAGAGCAACAGGTCATATTTCCAGTAGAACGCAGGGGACCACGCGCCACGCGCCCCATCGTCATTACCGGTATCATCGGTCATTACGAAACAGAATACATATTTATTGATCCAGGAAGTACAGCCGATATCATCTACGAGCAATGCTTTAATCAGTTTGGTGAGGAAGATAAAGCGAGACTCGAGCCGGTCGACTATCCTCTGTCAGGATTCTGCAACGAAATGGTCTTCCCGTTAGGCCAAATCAGCTTCCTCGTCACGCTATCTGACGGGAAGCATTCAAGAACCACAACTATCAATTTCATGGTGATGCCTGTCAAATCAAGGCATGATGTTTTGATTGGGAGAGAAACCCAAGGTGAACTAAACATGGTAACCTGCACACCCCACTCAGCCATCGGGTTCCCAACTGAGACGGGGGTGGCGATTATCTATGCAAAGAAAGAGGTAATGTCAGCAAAGGACGTGCGCCCAACCAAAGCGGTGAAGGTTTCAATGACCGAACCGGAAAAATGGGTTTTAAACTGCAAATACCCAGAACAAACGGTGACGATAGGACACACAATCTCACCAAACATCAGAACACACCTCAAGCAACTTCTGTTTAGAAACATGGACATTTTCGCCTGGACTCCGGCTGACATGACCGGTGTCCCGCGCGACGTTACTGAACATTGTCAGAACACTTATCCCTCCGTTGAACCAAAAGTGCAAAGAAGGCGCAGCTTAGGGGCGGATAAGACTAAAGCGATGAATGAGCAAGTTTGTGAGCTGCTAAAAGCAGGAATCTTGAGGGAGGTGCGCTATCAAAGCTGGGTCGCGAACCTTGTCATGGTCGAGAAGTCAAATGGAGGATGGCGAATGTGTGTCGATTACACCGATCTCAACACGGCGTGCCCCAAAGACTGTTATTCGTTGCCGGAGATCGATAAAAATATAGACTCTCTCGCGCCATACAGGTGGAAATTTTTTCTGGACTATTACAAGGGATATCACCAAGTCCAGATGAAGCTGGAGGATGAAGACAAGACAGCTTTTCGGACCGACCTCGAGATCTTCTGTTACACAAAGATGCCGTTCGGCCTCAAAAACGCTGGCGCAACATACCAGCGTCTGATGGATAAAATCTTTGCTGAAGATATTGGGAAATATATCGAGGTTTACATCGACGATCTCGTAATCAAAAGTCCTGAGGAGGACCAAATGTTAAAGGATATAGAGAAGACATTCAACTCTCTGAGAAACGTGAATATGAAGTTAAATCCAGCCAAATGTTCCTTTGGTATGGAGGAAGGCAAATTCTTGGGCTTCGTGGTTACAAATGGCGGTTTTAAAGTTAATCCAGAAAAAATTCAAGCCATAGAGCGGATGCCATCACCGCGAACGATCAAAGAGATGCAAAGGTTGGCCGGCCGCCTAGCCGTGCTTAACCGATTTCTGTCAAACCACGCTGCAAAATCATATCCTTTTATCAGCACTCTAAGCAACTGCGTGAAGAAGCAAGAATTCAAATGGACGCCTGAAGCAGAGGCTGCTTTTCAGCAAATGAAAGAATGTTTGATCAAGCTCCCTACCCTGACCGCGCCATTCGAAACGGAACCACTCATCCTGTACTTGTCTTCTTCGGATAAGGCAGTTGGGTCGGTATTGCTGGTGGAGAGAGATGGAGTTCAGACTCCAATTTATTATGTCAGTAGGGTGCTTATAGATCCAGAAACGAGATATTCAACAATGGAAAAGTTAGTGCTTGCGCTGCTACATGCCTCCAGGAGGCTGCGCAGATATTTTACAGGGCATGTGATCACGGTACTCACTAACTTTCACATCGGCACAATATTATAAAAGCCAGAGACGTCAGGTCTCCTAGCAAAGTGGGCAATTGAGCTGGGGGCCACAACATTTTGTACAGGCCACGCCCAGCCATCAAGGGTCAAGTTCTAGCAGACTTCATCGCAGAAGTCCTAGAGGATAAAATCAAAGATTGTGAGATTGTCGACACTACCATAAAAGACACGTCTGATGGGTTATGGTTGCTATACACTGATGGGGCCTCAAACGAAGATGGCGCAGGAGCTGGATTACGCCTTGTTAACCCTGAGAAACATGAATTTACATACGCCATCAAGTTGGATTTCAAGAATACCAACAATGAGGCGGAATATGAGGCATTCTTGGCAGGCCTGAGCCTCGCCATCAAAATGGGAGCTCAAAACTTGCAAGCACACGTTGACTTTTTGCTGATCGCAAGTCAAATCAACGGGTTGTATGATGCGAAGGGTGAAGTTATAGCTTTCTACTTAGAGCAGGCGAAGGAGTTGCTCCAACAATTCAAATCGTACAAAGTCGTTCATATCAATCGATCTGAAAACAAGCCAGCAGACGCGCTGAGCAAGCTTGCTTCAACTGCCTTCCAACATCTCGCCAAGTATGTCAGAATTGAAGTCCTAAAAAACCCATCTGTTTTGTTGCGGCAAGTGAATGTAATCGAGATAGGGCCTCCATTATGGATGACTCCTATCATCCAATATCTTCAAGAGGGAATTCTCCCAGAAAACAAAGCGGAAGCAAGAAAGATACAGAACAAGGCTTTGTTCTATGAGATGAATGGTGGAATCTTGTATCGAAGATCCTTCTTGGGGCCACTTTTGCACTGTGTGGACCCCCAAGACGCAAGTTACCTGATTAGGGAGATTCATGAAGGCATCTATGGCATCCATGCGGGCCCGCGCATGGTTGTCGCGAAGATAATGAATGCTGGTTACTATTGGCCAGGGATGCACGTTGACGCTCTAAAGGAATTGCGCAAATGCGACTCCTGTCAAAGGCACGCCCCGAAAACCCTGCGCCCGAAAAATGATCTCATCCCTGTGTCCACTGCATGGCCTTTCCAGCAGTGGGGAATCGATATGGTGGGACCTTTCCCTGAAGCTCCTGGAGCTGTGAAGTTTATAATTGTTGCCGTTGATTATTTCACCAAGTGGGTGGAGGCCAAGGCACTCGCTTCAACAACTGCAATGATGGTGCGCAAGTTTATCTGGGAACACATCATTTGCAGGTTTGGTCTCCCACTCAAGATTGTAACAGATAACGACACCAATTTTGCTTCTGAAGACCTCCAAAAAATGGATGAAAGAGATGAACATCGAACACACTTTCTCTTCTGTTGCGCATCCTCAGGGCAATGGACAAGTAGAAAGTGTTAACAAGAGTATCGTTGAAGGGATAAAGGCCCGCCTGGGCACTAACAGAAGAGGCTGGGTAGATGAGCTCCCGAGCATCCTGTGGGCTCATCGAACCATGCCGAAAACAAGCACCGGCGAAACCCCTTTCAGCCTAGTCTACGGCTCAGAGGCGGTTATCCCAGCCGAAATTGGCCTGCCCTCGTCGCTCTTGACAACAGTCAACACAATCGATAACGAGGCAGAGCGCCGTCTTGACTTGGATTTATTCGAAGAGAGGCGAGAAATAGTGCGAATCAAAGAAGCCAAGTACAAGACACAGCTGGAGAGGTACTACAATGCAAGAGTGCGCATTTGTACCTTCACTCCAGGAGAGTACGTCTTCAGAGACAATGAAGCCTCCAATGCAGAACGCCCCGGGAAGCTAGCACCCAAGTGGGAAGGCCCATACTTGGTACATGAAGTGCTAGGAAAAGGGGCATACAAGCTGCGCACACTGGATGGATACATCATCCCGCGCACGGTGAACGCGCAGCAATTGCGCAAGTGTTATATGTGACTGCTCTCGGCCTTCCGCCTTTATCCACTTATGTTGGCCACGTGCCTTTCTTAATTTCCTATGTTGGCTATACGCCCTTTATTTTATTTCCACGATGTATGTTGGCCTAAGCTCCTGTTTCCTACCTAATGAAAGCATATGCCTTATGTTTTTTCTTTTGTCATGATGACCTCTACGTTACAAATGCATGTTAAACTTTTGATTAGCACGAAAACACTTCAGTAAATTACAAGCTCTTGAGTTATGCCTCCAAGGTCCTCCGCGAACATAGCGCGAGACCGGGCAGTTACACTCACACAAGAGCCACACTTACATTCATTCGCGCTAACTTAACCAAAGTTTCTAACAACAATGCAATAATTGTAACTTCAAATTAATAGCAAACACAATGCTATATTCTAAAAGGCACACCGCGCAATGAGCACATAAGAAATAAACAAAAACATCATTGATTCATTTCAAAATAGCGCGACCACGCGTCAAGTTACATTCAACGTCTAAAAAGAAAATTACAAGGCACGAAGCCTACTGATGTGCACAAAATGCAACATATAAATTACATCAATTGTGGCATAAAACTAACCCTTTTTTAGTACTAATGTTGGAAAAAGTATGTTTTTGTCTTCCTTTTGTATTTTCAGGATTAAATGAGCTCAAATAAACAAAAGAAGCAAAAAGGCAGCTAAATCTAAAATAAATACAAGAAAAGGAACAAACGTGGCATGCCCGACCTCCCCGACAGCATCTTCCCAAGCAAAACAAGAGAACAGAAGGCTGAACATGCCCCGTGCGCAGTGAGCACGGGGGCGTGCCCAAGTGTCAGCAGAAAAGACAAAGCTGTAGAAGCTTCTATCACCCACCACGGGGGCGTGCCCAGCGGACACGGGGCCGTGGTCAACTCTAAGATTCGCAGAATCTGGGGAAATCTTGATAGTACAGATACGCTTCTGCACACGAGGGCGTGCCCAGCGGACACGGGGGCGTGGTCAACTAATGCAGACAAACTGCAATTAATGAAGACAGAGAAGAAGGTGGACACGGGGCCGTGCCCGAGCCTCTGTTCAGGCTATTAATAGGGGTGCTTGGCTCATTTGCAAACCATACCTTGGCACACCACCTCTCTCACACTTCACCCACCACCCACCACCATCACAACACCATCATCCACCACCATCATCCATTTTCCATCATAGAGTGTGTGAGTCATCTCGGGATCCAAGATTGATCGTAAGAGTTCTTGACAATCAAAGGCCATGTTTGCATAAGTCTCTTACATCACTTGGTGAAGACAAGTGTCTAGTGTAATACTTTTTATTTTTAATCTTTTCGCACTTTTTACTTGGTTATGTATTAATGACTTTAATAACTAGTTTCTTATGTTGAAGGTGATTCTTCCTTATCGTTTGTCCGTGGTGTCTTGGCATTATTTTACTGTCTATATAAAATAAAAGATTTTCACCATTCATATCTCCACGGTCTATATGGAGATATGTTGGCTACCTGGTCGGGGGTTAAAGGAACGGTTTGGTAAGAGTCTTGCCTTGTTCAGTGTATATATCCTGCAAGGACCTGGGTCAAATTTAGTAGGACCTCCTTCAATACCCACCGGTATTGGATGGCGGGGGTCCAAACTCTTTGATCCCCTCATATGTAAGCTACTATTAATACTTTAACCCGGCTACTTAGGACTGTATCCCTGCTGACTCAGAATACTTAGCCGAGGGTAACGTCACCTTCAAAAGAGGGGCCTACCACATTATGCATTAATAACTTAATTAATTATCTTTCAATAATCCGACCCTTTAGGATTGTATCCTTGCTGAATCAAACTACTGGATTGAGGGTAACGTCACCTTCAAAAGAGGGGCCTACTACAATAACTAAGATAATCTCTTAAAAAGTGCAAAAGTACGGAAATAATCAAAGGTTACACTAAACACGAGTCGGATCCAAGTGATTCTTCTTGTCTATCTGTTTTTAATTTATATATTTTTTCAGCATTTTAGTTAGTTTTATTTTTCTAGTTTAAAACCTTTTCTAAACTTTTGATTTGATTAGACGTTGAGGATAAACCGGTATTAAAAGCTCTTGTGTCCTTGGACGACCTCAGTATCTTACCAACACTATACTACGCTCACGATGGGTGCACTTGCCCATATGTGTGTTTGGTGTTAGTAAAATATCGTGTTTTATAAATTTAAAACTTGGCTAACGTGTAAAAAGGGGTTAAAATATACTTAAATATATATCACACCACACACGCATCAAGTTTTTGGCGCCGTTGCCGGGGACACAAGGATTTTAAGAAAGTTAGGAATCAACGGCCTAATCATTTTTTCTAATTTTTCTGTTTTTTTTAGGATTTTCTTAATTTTTCAGCTTCTGCAGAACTCAGCACGGGCCGTGCCCGCTGAACACGCCCCGTGCCCAATCATTGGAACTGGCAATCCTGTTTTAAGTCAGACAGTAAGCTGAACACGGGACCGTGTCCACTCAACACGCCCCGTGCCCAAGATTCAGTTACTGAAAACAGAACCGTAACATCCCGACGGTTGGTAATTTCTGACACAAACATGAGTGATACTGATATTTTTTACTTTCGGCACTCTTATGGTACGTGGTTTCAAATATGTGGCGGCTCCCATAAAGAATTAGAATGTTATTTTCTAAATTATAAGCCCCATTATATAGACCCATTGTTTTCCTGTAGCCTTAAGAAGGGCGAAAGTAAAAATAATCCCTATCTCTCCCTCGAATGCTCTCAACCGGATCTTCTAGGAGAAATGCTTCTTGATGAACTATTTCAATTTGAAGATCTAATTCTTAATTGGTTAAAAGAACTTAGGATGGATTTCAATAATTTATCTCAAGACGATAACCAAGAAGAATTGTTGGGATCGCATTCAAATGAAAACAACTTCGTTGTTCCCAATGTTACCTCTAACTCTAGCGAGGACTTGAGCGATAGTCGTCCATGTGTCGATTGTGCCGTGAAGGACTCCCCATCGACTTCGTTCGGTGCATACATAGACCTGAGCGATTCGGCATACACCTTCTTTAACGAGAGCTCGGGAAAGGGTTGGACTTTTCCACCTACATATAGCTTAGGAATCACCCTCACCGACAACCTCTTGCATTCTCGTCTTAATCTAGAGCAATTAAGGTATCTTAGGCACTTTGGGGTTGTTCCATCCAGTAAGGAACCGCCCGATCCGGATAAGGTCCTTAGAAATAGACAAACTTCATAAACAGCCTTTCGACACGGGGCCATGCCCAGGTCAACACGCCCCCGTGTTCACCAAAAGATTCCTTTCTGACTTTTTGTCAGAATACGGACAAAATGTGTCAGGATCTTGCCTGCACACGGGGCCGTGTCCAGCATGCTGTCGTTTTCTATAAATGCAGCCATGAATCCTGCACATTTGGACCATCCAGGGACAGAGATTTGAAAGGATCTTCTCACCTACCATCCTAGGTATTTTCTAAAAGAAGGTTCTAGCAACCATCTTGTCCTTTCCTCTTTTATCCATTGCCTTCTTCTTCATCTTTCTTGCATCAACACCTCCATTGAAGCTTGAGATCACCATGATTCCAAGCTTTATTGTGATGTTTATTAGGTTTTTGTTCAAGGAATCTTGTTAAAAATAAGTTGTACAACATTGTTTTAAGTTATTTCTGCTAAAAAATGCTTCATAAGTTGGAAAAATAATTTGAAACTCCAAGATTCCTTGTTCCAAAGATCCGCAGAAAGGTGAACACGGGGCCGTGCTCATTGAGCACGGGGCCATGTCCGAAGTTACCGTTTCATTAAAATGAACTATTTTTGGTTTGTTTTCATAGAATGTCTAGTCAAAACAGTGGAACCTCTTCTGCGCACTCCAGAAACAGTCGAAGGGAAAGAAGGTCATCAATTGAAGCAACTCTTGTACGCTACGTAATGGCATTACGTGAAGCTCTTGACGAGATGACTTCAGTAGAGGAGGTCCTAATAGACCGTATAAATTATCTTACGGTGGGGTTGGAAAACAGTTTCCAAGAAATTAACCTCTTTCACCAGAGGTTAAACATTCTTGTAACACCTCCCATGGAACCAATCCTCCCTCAAGAGGATTGGAACCTAGCACTTGGAATCAACAATCCTACTGGGTGGGATGACCTTCCAGCGGAGCCTCCTCTTGAAAATCTACAAGAAGTCCCGGTGGAGGTTGCACCCCCTCAAACCGATGCCAATGAGCCCGCCTTTCTTATCCCAAGGGAGATAGAGGAGTGGCTCGCCGACGTGTGAGGAACCCATGACCGAAGAAAGAAGTTCTTCATGCCACATCCAACCAAGAGAATTATCTCTTTGGAAATTTTGCTAGTAGAATAAATTTTAGGCTAGAACTTCTTGATTTAGATTTCTTGTGCTTCTTTGACCTATTTATCTAGAATTTTAACTTTTTAGGATTATTATGTAATTCTCTCTATGTTCTAATGAATGATGATTTTAATTAATTTGGTGTTTGGATGATGTTGTAATGGATAAAACACACTCGGGATGGTGAAGGATAACAAGGGAAACATGAACCAGCACCCCATGCACAAAAACAGGGCAACCCGACAAATTTTTCTTCATTACAGCAAGTTCAGCACGGGCCGTGCCCGCCCAACACGGCCCCTTGCTGCACAATCTGCAGGAAATGCCCAGTTCAGGTAACTGGACACGGGGCGTGCTCAATGAACACGCCCCCGTGCCCAGGCTTCTGTTTCTTTTTACAAACTTTTGTTACTGGCGATCTGAACACGGGGCCGTGCCCGGACACCACGAGGCCGTGTCCAGACGCCCAGTAACATAAATTTTTGTTTTTTCACACCTTTTTACACATTCAATCAACCTAAAAACTTATTTTTGGGACACATTGAGGACAATGTGTAATTTAAGTGTGGGGGGATGCTAAAACCTTGAATCTTGCAAGTCCTAATAACAAGCCTTACACAAAACTCTATTGGAACCGCTAATCACCCCAAATTTTTTATAAAAAAAATTCATTTTTTTTACTTGTCTAGGTTTAATTTGGGAATTTCAAGTTCTAAAAAAGTTATATTTTTACAAAATTACAACCGATAGCATCGTGATAAAAAGAACCAACATAAGAAAATTATGAAACGGCATGACAAGCTTAATTAAAATTTGATTATATATACTTGATCGCATAAAAATCCATTCCCACAAAAAAGTGAGTTTTTGAGCCTTTATTGAGCATACAAATATATATCTTTAAACTAAATGCTCATTTTTCGTTTCTTGTGTGAATAGCCGCTTGGTTCTTACGACTCTAGAACTTGCCACGACGATACATTCCCGGTCCTTACCAACTTAAACCCGAGTAAGTAAATGACGGAGGCATTAGGACTAACCCTTTTTATTTCTACACCATTTTTTTTACCACCTACCCAAAATCCCCCTAGTTAACCCCTTTGAGCCTAAACCTTTTCATTTCATAACCCAAAACAAACACCCTTTCACCCACCAAAACCTTTTTACTTTTAAACCCTTTGTTTTAGTAACAAGCTCGGTTTTTCTTATGACTTTCAAAAAAAAAAAAAAAAAAAGATTTGATAATGATGAAGCAAAAGAGAAATAAACAAACAAGTTTATGAAAAATAACTTTGTTTGAATAATGGATTCATCAAAATAAAAACTTCAAAAATAAAAAGTCTTATGAAAACCGACGCTTTTTACGCCTTTCGCCCTTTTACTAACCACTAACCCAACCACCTACCTTTAACCCAAGCCTAACCCTTCACCCCAAAAGTCCTCTTGATATTTACAAAGGTGTATAGTTAAAAAGGAGGAGGATTGATTGCTTGCAAGCTTATGGTAGAAATAAGTTCCATGCCGCTCTCGAGTGATCCACTAAAATACATCTTCGGCCGAGTGTTGAGCGATCCCCCGTGAGGTATGTGAACTTGTATATAAGTGGAATTTTAAAAAGGCATGTTATGCCCTAATAAGTAATTTATCTTATGAAATGTTTTAAATAAATCATGACGAATAGGATTGTAAATAAATAAAACTTAATAAAGAATCTTGGAAATCCCGACACTCTATGACAAGCCCGAAAACCTTCTCTTCTACCCAATCCATTTGGGAGTGTAAAGCCACATTATAAAGAGTTTTGCTTGAGGACAAGCAAAGATTCAAGTGTGGGGGTATTTGATGTGCACAAAATGAAACATATAAATTACATCAATTGTGGCATAAAACTAACCCTTTTTAGTACTAATGTTGGAAAAAATGTGTTTTTGTCTTCCTTTTGTATTTTCAGAATTAAATGAGCTCAAATAAACAAAAGAAGCAAAAAGGCAGCTAAATCTAACATAAATACAAGAAAAGGAACAAACGTGGCATGCCCGACCTCCCCGACAGCATCTTCCCAAGCAAAACAAGAGAACAGAAGGATGAACACGCCCCGTGCTCAGTGAGCACGGGGGCGTGCCCAAGTGTCAGCAGAAAAGACAAAGCTGTAGAAGCTTCTATCACCCACCACGGGGCATACCCAGCGGACACGGGGCCGTGGTCAACTCTAAGATTCGCAGAATCTGGGGAAATCTTGATAGTACAGATACGCTTCTGCACACGGGGGCGTGCCCAGCGGACACGGTGGCGTGGTCAACTAATGTTGACAAACTGCAATTAATGAAGACAGATAAGAAGGTGGACACGGGGCCGTGCCCGAGCCTCTGTTCAGGCTATTAATAGGGGTGCTTGGCTCATTTGCAAACCATCCCTTGGCACACCACCTCTCTCACACTTCACCCACCACCCACCACCATCACAACACCATCATCCACCACCATCATCCATTGTCCATCATAGAGTGTGTGAGTCATCTCGGGATCCAAGATTGATCGTAAGAGTTCTTGACAATCAAAGGCCATGTTTGCCTAAGTCTCTTACATCACTTAGTGAAGACAAGTGTCTAGTGTATACTTTTTATTTTTAATCTTTTCGCACTTTTTACTTGGTTATGTATTAATGATTTTAATAACTAGTTTCTTATGTTGAAGGTGATTCTTCCTTATCGTTTGTCCGTGGTGACTTGGCATTATTTTACTGTCTATATAAAATAAAAGATTTTCACCATTCATATCTCCACGGTCTATATGGAGATATGTTGGCTACCTGGTTGGGGGTTAAGGGAACGGTTTGGTAAGAGTCTTGCCTTGTTCAATGTATAGATCCTGCAAGGACCTGGGTCAAATTTAGTAGGACCTCCTTCAATACCCACTGGTATTGGATGGCGAGGATCCAAACTCTTTGATCCCCTCATATGTAAGTTACTATTAATACTTTAACCCGGCTACTTAGGACTATATCCCTGCTGACTCAGACTACTTAGCCGAGGGTAACGTCACCTTCAAAAGAGGGGCCTACCACATTATGCATTAATAACTTAATTAATTATCTTTCAATAATCCGACCCTTTAGGATTGTATACTTGCTGACTCAAACTACTGGGTTGAGGGTAACGTCACCTTCAAAAGAGGGGCCTACTACAATAACTAAGATAATCTCTTAAAAAGTGCAAAAGTGCGGAAATAATCAAAGGTTACACTAAACACGAGTCATCCAAGTGATTCATCTTGTCTATCTGTTTTTAATTTATTTTATTTTTTCAGCATTTTAGTTAGTTTTATTTTTCTAGTTTAAAACCTTTTCTAAACTTTTGATTTGATTAGACGTTGAGGATAAACCGGTATTAAAACCTCTTGTGTCCTTGGACGACCTCGGTATCTTACCAACACTATACTACGCTCATGATGGGTACACTTGCCCATATGTGGGTTTGGTGTTAGTAAAATATCATGTTTTATAAATTTAAAACTTGGCTAACGTGTAAAAAGGGGTTAAAATATACTTAAATATATATCACACCACACACGCATCACCTACCAACACTATCTACTCATAACTGTCACCACCATCGCCATCACCATCAACATCACCACCGGCTGGTTCTTCATCAGATAGCTCAACGGTCACTGGAGGGTCGAGAATCTGCTTTAACCGTTGGCACCGGTCATCATGCTCCAGTGCTTTCGCGACCAAATCTATCACAGGCAGTGATAAATGGTCATAGGCCTTTTCAGCGCGGGTAAATGCAGCATCAGCCTGATCGGTCACTGAGCAATGACTAACATCAAACTCTTGTCCTAGTGCCTCTTCAACATGATGCGCACACTCTAGATAACCTCCACGGTGACCAACCCCTCGCCAGGCATCTATGAGAGCAGCAACAGCTCCATCCAGCTCGGAAGCATTCAGGATAGAGTTGGCCATCTACAGCAAAGGCAAGGGATAAGACACAAATTCTAACAAATAAAGCCTAAGTTAAAAAGATAGCCATACCAGAACTACCCCCTGCCGCGCATCCATTCAGCCTCAGCGACCAGCGTGTCAACGATGCCTTGGGCCTCAGAGTAATTGTTTTGCGCTATATTAAGGGCAGATGTACTCATGTCTCGCGCCTCCTCAGCTTTTTTGCTTAGCCTCCTCAGCAGTAGCAGCTTTCCCTCTCTCAGCTTCAAGGTCAATTTCCAAGGACTCACTTTTGTCAGTTTGTTCTTGCAAACGACGTTTCAACTCCGCAATCTCAACGTCCTTGGCCGCCAGGTCCTTATCCTTACTGGATACCTGTGCCTTCAACTCAGCCTGCAGAGGAAAAGACAGACTTAGATAATTTCATAAGCAAAAAAAGCATAAAGGGAAGAAGGGTCAACACTGATCAAACCTCAACACGTTCTCTATCGGTTTGGTCATCCTCAATCTTCCCATTTAGGTCAGCAACTTGAGCTTCAAGGTCCGTGATTTTAGAGCGCGCGACATACATACGTTGATTATCCTTTTCACATATTTTCTTCCACTCCGCGCGCTCCTTCGCCAACAGATCTTCAGCGGCACGAAGCTTGCCCCTAAGGCCTTCAAGGCCCCACTCCTCGGATTTCTTGTCAGATTTGAACTTGGCCTTTTCTTCAGCAAAAGCAGCTTTAGCCTTTTCATACTCCTTAACTTGCCTCAACAGGCGCTCACGATACTTCTCCCATTCAGCACGCTCCTTAACCATCGTATGCCACTCGCGCACGATTTGATTGTTAGCGGCGCGGGTGTTGGCTTCTTCGACCACATAAGCATGGTACAAGGCATTATAAGTTCGCGCCCTTTTCCGGTTAACTTCCCCTGGAGGGAAGGAATTCAAGAACCAGTCGCGTCAAGGTGCGAACTCCAAGAAGGTGTCCTTCTGCTTCAAACCCCATGGAGTTAGGTGGGGAGCATCACCGTGAGCCTCCTCTGTGTAGGTTTTATAATAAATATCGCCCACATTATCATTAGGGCCGATGGGAGACTACGGCATAGACCCTCCAGCGCCACCAGAGCTCGCACCACCTGTAGCAGCGGACTTTTCCTTATGAATAGCAGAACCTGATCCCCTAGCAGAAGAAGTTACTTTAACAGTCTGAAGGGGGGCATCAGGCTGCGCAGGCTTGGTCGGCTTCTCAACCTTGGGTTCCTTCCTTTTCTCATGAAGGGGCTGGTCAAGCCCCGTGATATGGACGACCTCCGGACCCTGCGCTTTTCCATGTGTAGTTGTAGCAGCGGCCCTGGTCTCCTTAGGATCATCAGTAGGCTTTTCAGAACCCTTTTTTTCTCTTTCTCCTTCTCCTTCTCAGCAACCTTGTCAATAGGCTTCTCAGCATGTAATACCTCGTAAAATCACTTCCAATGGTGTATTGACACGTGTAATAAACCCCAGTGAAGTCAAACATTGAATTTAAGGGACTAATTTTTTGAAAAATCAAAAACTTTGATTATGAAAGGACTGGAAGTGTTTGTATACCTAAAATAAGTTTTTGAATAACCTCGTACGGTATTTATATTCACAAATGAGCCACTTGTTGATCATGTATAGCCGTTCGCGTAATTAATTGAAAGTTTGCGCAATGAAGGGTTAAAAGCGTCAACATGTTAATTCTTACCTCTGAGTGACCTTTTAACAAACAGGGAGCTTCATGATATTTGATTCTACTCTCAGGAATGCCAAACATTGGCTGTCTAAAGTTTTTATGCCTATAAGTAAAGATACGCGCAACTTTGAAAGTTAGAAGGACTAAAAGTGTCAATATGTTTAATTACACCTCTGAATGACCTTTTAGCAAACCCGAAGCATCGTGATGTTTAATAATACTTCCAAGAATTCCTAATATGGATTAGATGAGGCTTCAATGCTATTAAATGATGAGACGCGCAAGTTTGCGCAATAGAGGGACCTAAAGCGTCAACTTTTGAATCTACGCCTCTTGGTGACCATTTAAGCGAACGGGAGCATAGTAATATTTAATTACATGCTTGGAATGACCATTATGGGCCATGGAAGGCTTGGATATCATTAAATGACATTTCGCACCACTTTGAGTGATTAAAGGACTAATTGCGTCAAACTGCAAAAGTATGTCGATTCGTATGGTAACGGACCTTCCAGAATATGACCATGAGTTAAAAATACCCTAATTATCCCTTACCTAGCTTAGAAATAGGCTTAGAGGTGTTTCGTGCGGAAAAAAATAAACTTTTAAGTCATGCAGGGACTAAAAGTGTCAAAAAGTGCACAAGTTTGAATTTTCGCGCATATCTCACATTCTGAATATATCCGGACACCAAAAAATTTATGTAAGCACTAAAATATTTTATTTTAGTGTTTGGCTCGATAAAATTCCATTCGTCGCGTAATTTGGTTCGTTTTTCGCGTTTGTCCGTGGTTCGTCGTAATTAGCTGAACAACGTGACCATACGACCAAACGAACCGACATCCGGCATGTTTTTGAGCATGTTTCATGTTCCCTATGCTTAGGCATCATTGTAGAGCCTTAAATATGGTTTAACGGGCCTTAGATGTGTCGGAAATGGCAAATATCAAGTGCAGGGGCCAAAATTGTCAACAAATGAAAGTATTGGTGTGCTGTACTGGTCCTTACGGACCGTATACTGGACCCTTACGGTCCGTATACATTGCTCAGCTCCTGAAAAATCAAAACCAGCTTTGGTTTTGCATCTTCTCTCTCATAACTCAACTCTAGGGGCCTTTGATGGTTTATAAAAATGGTATTACACCTGTGATGATCCTAGATGTCCCTCTTAACACTTGTCATGATCAAATTGATAACCAAAACCTATAAATAGGAAGTGGGTTTCATAGTTCAAACTCACCATTTCATTCCAATCTTGCTATCTTCTCATTTCTGGAGGATCCTGAGCATTTGGAACTTCCTTGGAGTTCTTTTCAGTACTAAGGACCATTTGTAAGTGTCCTTAACCTCCTAATTTCAGCTTTGATTAGTTTAATGGTCAAAAGTCAAACTTATCATAGTTAAGGTTTGACTTAGTGATTAAACACTAATGATCCAGTCATTAGTCAAATTAAGAGTAGTTATAAGTTGGTAATTATGTAGGTAATAAACCCCTAAGAGGGCACCTACTGATTATCACCCTAGCTTGGTCAAATGTCGGGTCAAACCTAATAATAAAAAGTCAACAGAAAGCTATTTTGCAAATAAATTCATAATTAGCAATATAGAAGCTATGAAACCTGTTTTAACACTTGTATAACTTGGTAATTTGTATAAGAACATGTCTAAGCATGTTCAACCCGACAATTTCAAGTTTAGGATCGGTTCGGAACCGAAAGTCGCAAAAGTAGACTTTTGCTTTGACTTTCAGTTCTGACCCGATTTAGCTTAGTTTAGATATGTTTTAGGATTCCTTTAGGACCAGGTTATAGGTTAGTGTAACCCTCTGAGGTTATACAACTTGGTTCCTTAGTTATCTGATTCATATGCATGTTTCCGTTAAATGCCTAAATGTTGACTATTATGCCCTTTTAACCTTAAAACGAAATTTTTGAAAATGTGAGAGGATAGAAACCTTCATTACTGATTTATTAACTTGTCCCTAAAATTTGACATCAGTTTGAGGTCTAGATTAGGAGTTATGCTCATTAGCGTAAATGAAAAGCTTTTTATTAATTAAACGGCGTAATTAGCATAAAGCCTATCTAAACCCAATTTTTGAAACCAAACTTTTTATCTACTGATGTAAAATAATTTTTTGGGATTTTTGAAGATTTTTATTTATTTTTAGGCTGAGCATAACATAGGGTTCTAGCCCTGATTCGGTAATTGTCGGTTTTGCCCTTTTGGCCATAAAATGAGTTTTACATAACAATTTGATACCAAACTTTTTGCTACTGATTTTATATGATAAATAAAACATTTTAAGCTTTCTGGAATGATAAAAATATAAGCTTTTCTTATAAAACCCGGAAATTCGCTTAAAATCGCCTTTTTACGCGTTTTTAACGCATAGTATAAGTTAAAACTATTTTTAACATATAAGGTTTGATACCTACTGATGTTTTAAGTAAATTTTCATAATTAAACAGTAGGCAAAAGTTTTAAACTCAGAATTCAAATTTTGACCTTTAAAGCTTAAGTGAAATTACCAAAATGCCCCTTCGGTGCATAGTTTGGGTATAATTAATAAATTTCACATATATGTAATACCCTACTGATATAACTTATTAAATTAAGTATTTTTATAGATTATATCAGACCTAAACCTCAGATTAATATTTAAACTTTTTTATAACCTTTAAATTGACCAAAATACCCCTACGGGGCATAGTTTGAGTTTAAATTCGTTTTGGGCATAATGGAAGGTATCCTACTGATATCACAACATATTTAGGGCATATTAACTTAGGAAACCTGTTCATGACTCATGTGGTTACCCGTTACGCACTTTTCGCGTTCGGATCGGCTTATGTAACTAGTTTGCATAAATTAGCCGAAACGGGTCAAACCTTATCATTTCTATCTCAAAATCCAGAATGTGTTTAGTTTACCTATACTAAACAAGTATACAAGCTTGTCGGGTCTAAACCACATTCTAATCCGGTCTTCACATAATTATGCATTTTGAACCGTATCTTCTTTTTTAAAACTAACCGGTTTAAGTTTAGGCTTAATTAAAGACCCGTTAGGAATCTAATAGGTTATTAAAAACCTTCGTTCCAGATTTAGGAGCCCAGTAAAAGCTATCTGTACTTGCTGATTTGATATACGGCTGGGATTGAATTTATATTTAGCTCAGGTAAATACTTTTAACTTATTTTCCCTATACGGGCTTGGGGTACGGTATATAAAATACCGCTTGGTCGGGCAATGAATTTTTAATTGTATGAAGATTAATTTATTGAAATGTCCCGTTTAAATTGTTTTGTTTGCTTAAAGCCTTTGGGGGGTTAATGACCATGTCCCGGATATCCTTGGCATCATTTTAAGAAATGGCCACGACCTAAGCACGGGGTGTAGGCGTACACCCGACAGTGCATATACAAATAATGAGGTATAACTGCCGGTTACGGGAATAACCCGCCGCGGGACTATATCATGTGGTGTGTCTATTAATCTTTAACCCGACGTCAATCCGGGCTACTGAACGTATAAGAAACATGTAATTCTTTTACAAGTTTATATTTAAATAATTATCCCAAGTTATAAAAAGTTTTGTGCCATGTGCATTCAAATCAATTTTCTTAAACGTTTTCAAAATGAGTCAATTAAATTGTATTTACCAGTGTAAACTGACGTATTTTCCCAAAAAGGCTAAGTGCAGGTACTAATCGGAATAGGCTGGCCTCTCCTAGCATCAAATAAAAGTCTCGCAAGCTTAGATGCCTTAAAGTCTGTTGAACAAAGTTTCTTTTTATCTTTTGATCCGCCTGTGGATCCAACTTACATTCCGTTGTAATATTTGATATTACTTTTGAATCAGATTGTAATATATTTATCTTTTGCTTCCGCTGTGCATTTAAATTGTGTTGTTTATCTATGATGATATCAACTATGTCACGATACTCCCCACCGGGCCCACCGGTAATACGTGGAAATATTGGGGTGTGACAGGTTGGTATCAGAGCCAACATTGAGTGAATTAAACACTAGCCTTTTTTGAGTTTAATCTCAATGACACAGTAGCACATTCCTTGACCTTCTGAGTCTAGACTTAACATAGGAATACTCTCATCCTTATTCGGAGAATTATTGCTTTCAAATCTATATATTTTAATATGTTGCCAAGCAAAGAAGCCGTAATGGAAATTCTCCCCAATTGAAGCCTAGGAAAGGCCGAGCTTCGTACTGTGAATAGGATTAACGTGCAACCAAGGAGAAAACATTCAGAAATAAAATGAAGAAGAAACTCCTTTTGCTGATGTTCGTTTCCTTAGTAAGTCCTTATAAGGGCATACTTATCTTTCAGTCCCTTCATGGACAACATCATTCTTTCAAGCCCCGTTTAGGGCAATTTTGTACCTCCTTTGAAATCATTGGAATGTTTTATCTAAATTTATTTATCATTGCATATGAACATAAAATATGAAATAATAACATTCCTTTTATAAGATCTACCATTATAATAAAATGGCAAAATCTAAAAAGAACAAGACCTAGCCCATGTGTCATTTTAAGAACAGGGCCAAGATGGCAGTTCCTCAATTAGATTCAGATCCTTATTAACATCTCAATTTAGGATTGTTCTGCGTTAAATATTAAAAAGAATCTTAAAGGTACAACCTAGCCTATATATCATTTCAGACAAGGCCAAGATGGTAGAACCTATTCAAAAGATTCAAATCCTTGTTAACATTCCTGGCAAATGTGATTCGAAAAAATCGCATAAATCATCCTTATACTGGATTCTCCCGAAATCCTTTCTTATTTTGTGAATTAAGCATCCATTAGGGATGTAATACTTACGGGCCATATTCATGGTCATATAAGACAAAAGACAGTCGTAGCCTACAACTCCCTGTCAAGAAGAGGCAATGAACAACGTTCAAGCCTAAATACCTTGATTCTACAAAAATCCTGGTTTATAATTTAAAGTTGCCCTGGTGACTTGGCCTTTTTGTGCCATAGTTATATTTTAATTAAATCTAGGATAATTATAATGGAAATCCTGAATAAAATAAATATCATTCCTTTCCTGCCAGTATACATGTTAAAAGAGAATCTTAAAAGGTATAACCTAGCTTGAATGTCATTAAAGACCTAGCTATGATGGTAGAACATGTTTAAAAAGAGATTCAGATCCTTGTTAAACATCTGGAAATATGTTAACACTCCCGACAACAGTGATGCGATAAAATCACACTTGTCATCTTCATATTAGGAATTTCCAAACCCCTTATTTAGCGTAAATGATCAAGAGGAATCATGGCTAATAAACGTCGAACATGATGAACACATCAAAACATCCACTGGGATGAATACCTTCGGGCAAAGATGTATACATGAAAAAGATAGTTTTATTTCATAACTTCTTGTCAAGACAATGAACTATGAAATTTTCCGATCCAAAGGAATCATCGATTATGTTTTAAAATATCCCTAGTGACAAGGCATCTATGCCATCAAAAAGTCCTTTGGAACAAGCCTTTGTGCTATATATAAAATGTCAGTACGACATTGACAGTCGTGACTTATGTCCCCTATCTAATAAATATGAAGGATTATATTCCGTTTAAACGCCAAAGATGGTTTATTTAAAAACCTAGGCAAAACATAATCAAATAAATTAAATACTATCTATTGGCCTATATGGTTTATTTGCACCATGGCTATTTAATCATCAAATTTGACAATTCACTATAATTAAACAAATTATTACTACTTGGTTTGTAGCCTTCGAAGCTTCACCATGGCTGACTCATATGAAGCTCACGATCATCCAGTTGATCAGAATGATAATGCAAGACTGAACTTAACGGGCACCGAGTTACAGGCTATGTTGGATACAGCCGTAAACAAAGCCGTGGACCGTGTATTAAAGGATCATAAGCGAAAGTGCGATAATACCCCAAATAAAGGTTACAAAAAGGGTAAGACCGGTTCAAACTATAACCAGTCCAAGCCAAAGGAGGCAAAACCCAAATGTAAAACCTGCGGGAAGAAGCACTTCGGAAAATGTTTCTATGAGCAGACCAGGGGATGTGTCATCTGTAAAGAGATGGATCACAAGACCCATGAATGTAAGGACTTGAAGGACGCCACATGCTATGGTTGTGGCGAGAAGGGGTACATAAAGACCCGCTGCCCAAAGAAGGCAACTAAAGGGAAATGCACTTTGGAGTCACAAGCTAGGCCTTGTGGGATTTGTAATAAAGAAGGGCACAAGAGCTTGGAGTGCCAAGACATAAAGGACGCAACATGCTATGGTTGCAATGAAATAGGGCACATCAAGACAAATTGCCCAAATAAAACCAAGAAGCCTGGGGAGGCTAAGAAGACCAAAGCTGGAAGCTCTCAAATGGATGCTCAAGAGGCTATTCAGGATGACAATGTCACAACAGGTACTTTCTTTATCAATAACGCTCATGCTAGAGTATTATTTGATTCAGGTTCAGATAAGTCTTTCGTAGACAATAGATTTTGTAAATCATTAAATCTGCCTGTTAAAACTCAAAGCGTTAAGTATAAAGTAAAATTGGCTGATAGTACCTCAGAGACTGCTTCAGCAATATTAGATGGATGTTTTATATCCATTAGGAATCATTCTTTTCCGCTGTCCTTGTTTCCATTAAAAATAAGAGGGACTCGATATAGTGATAGGAATGAATTGGTCGTCTAAAAAAAATCAAGCCCATATTGTGTGTGATAAGAAGCAAGTAGTTATCAAGACTCCTTATGGTGAGTCTTTGACAATTCAAGGAGACACTGGGTATGGATTGCCTAAGCACTTGTTGAATATGGTATTTAATACCAAAGATTCGAGTATGGAAAACTCAGAAGAGACAAACAACAGTCGCGATCCTGGAGATGCGACAAATGTTAATGGTGCATCCAATGTGAACCTCAATGTTAATGGAGTTAATCTCCAAAACTGTAATTAACGCAGCTATTAGAAAGGCTATGAGAAAAGTCATGAAAAGGTTTAAGAAGCCAGATGCTGCTCACTCTAAAACACATGTCGCTGCTCTTGAGAAAAGCTTTATTCATACTTCAAATGCGAAGAATAACCCAAACAAAATCATATGTGGCAAGGAGCCCATTCCTTTTAGGATATACTTAAAAGTACTTCGTCTCTTGGAAGTCAAGAGACTTCAATAGTAAAAAGGGGCCATCGATTGCAGGAAATTGTTGAATGAAGTAGAAACCATTAGGTGTATCAGCGGTTATGCTGGAAAGGACACGGTGAGGTATACATCTCAGTCATTCGATGGCAATACCCTTGATTAGTGAGGACATTAATGAAGTCCACAAGAAAGATCCTCTTATACATTATGGGATGGTCCAAGATTTAAGGACCTTATTAGAAAAACCTATTATCCGCTTCACGAAATGGAAAAAGATGGAATAAGAATTTTATGACTCTCGCCATAAAAGTTCTAGACTGTCGACAGTATGTCACAAATTTTAATTCATTGGCTGAGATAGTACCCTATTCCATTTACACAAAAATCTAAGCTTAATGCAAATAATTATTGGTGGTTAGCATTGGCAATAAGAGGGCACATTAAGATTTCAAGCCTGCTTATTATAAATCCATTATGGATCTACCTCAGCTACTCACGTTTTATAGATTAAGAAACAACCAGTTAAAGCTGAGTCTGCCCTAAAATTTGTCAAAGATTTTACAGTTAAGTTTAAAAGGATTAAGAATGGAGGCGTTTAACCCTCCTGATGAACGATTAGAGGCAGTTCACATTAATAATGACACCAGATAAATCCCTTATTGTGATTTTATTGCTAAGAGTTACGTTTGGGTTCAGGTGCTGCTAAGCCTCTTATAAGACCATAAGCTTAGCAAACTTTTGGAAAATTTTCCCGTAAGAACCCTAGATATTAAGTGTAAGGTAAAACTTACAGGCAAAATGTAACACCCCGTGTTTTCACAAGTCAAAGTCAAGGTATTAAGTCAACGACCGATTTCGCGCAACTTGACTTATAGAAATTTCTTTATTTAATTCGTATTATGTGGAGTAAGTGTCGTTAATGACAGTAATCGAATTGTGTTAATCATTATTCAACCGATCTACGACTGTGAACTATAGGAAGTAACAATGCGATAAAGTTAACTAATCACTAATCAAGCTATGCTAGTCGAATCGACATCGAATCGCAACTCGAACTAGGTGTTTTACTTGTTGTTTATATGTGTGTGTGTGCCTTACGTGTTACCTGTGCATGCTTATTTATGTTGTGTTGTGGTAATCAAGCGAACTCAATCGAAACTCGAAATCTAACTCGAATGCAATCGAACTCGAACTCAAATCACGATCGAACCATGATGGATAGTGGAAAATAGATTACGCAAGGTACGAAGTAGTTGGGACTAAAAGTAATTTGACTAGGGAACCCTATCGAATCGCTCGCAATCGGATCCGAAACGTCAAAGATCGTCGCGCCAAACACACCACCCAGGCGCCAACCGTCCGGATGGCCATCCGCACGGGTAGCCGCTTGGGGAGGTGATAAGTGCCATCCGACCAGGATTGCTATCCACCCGACCGACCATCCGGGTGATGAGCAATCCGGACGAATGACACTTTCCTCTTTTGGCATCCTATAAATACACGGGTCAATCTCCAAACTTTTCACTTTTGGCAAGTGATGTCCGACCAGCACGCTCTCTTCACCTTTTCTTCGAATTCTCTCAATCCGGGTAAGATCTCGCCCTAAATCTTGTACTTTCTTGATCTATACACACTTCTACATCTTTCTATCTTTTAAATATTAACTTTTAACCGTGAAATCATCAAGATTTGAGGTATTCTAGGATGACGTCATCATGAAGTTCCCATGAACTTCAAGTTTGATCTCATTCCACCAAGAATAACTCGGATCTGAACGGTTTCCACAAGATTTCATAATGACTTCGCATAAATCTGAACTTTTTCAAATGGATAAAAGAGTTGAAAGAAATAAACACAAGTTTTCTCCCTCTTTTACACTAAAAAACGATAAGAATCGGATCAGTTCTAGTCTTCTACTCAATGTTAGTGATGCACTAGTCCTAAATCCGGATTCTGCCCGCGAGACACCTGATTTCGGGTTAGACCAGAATGACCGTTCTGAGCCGCTGACCGGCCAAGCTGGGGTGATTCCTGGCCGGCTTAGTCATGCGGGTAAGAATACAATTCTGATTGGTTGACACGTAATCAGAACATCTCGATAGAATGACAAAGGCGACCAAGGGTAGACGAATGGAACAACCAGAACGAGATGCTGTCCGGACGGACTGATGTCCGCACGGACAGGCTATCCGGACGGGTTGCCATCCGGACGGACTACACTTGGACCCATATCCAAACAAGGTTTGAGTATCGACGAATGAATAATCCACACGGACGACCCTCTGAATGGATTACTCTTCGGATCATGAGATACTAAGACCTTAAACAATTTCCAACATGTTCATTAACAGGGTTGCCACCCGATCGGATAACCCATCCGACCGGATGACACTTTCACCAAGTGACTCACCATTAAAGTCGTTGTCCGCACGGACTACCATCCGAACGGATTGTCGTCCGCTCGACCGACTTGAAGGGTAAGAGAAACTTCAAGGTTTTCAAATACTACAACAAAAACTTCAAAAGTCAAGCCATCATACACAAACACATCTCACCCATAGGAAGAAACAATCCAATCGAATAGCCATCCGCCCGAACAAACTGTCCGCACGGATAACTAACCGAACGGATTACTATTCACTCAGATTGCTGTTCGCACAGATGACCATCCGGACGACCAGCTACCTTACCCACTCTCACCCTGTATTGTTTTACGTGCCACTTATCGCTACGTTATCGAATCTATTCAGGCTAATCTTACTCGCTAAGCGCTCCCTTCAATCCATTCATCGCTGTGAGTATACTCGATCCCTTTTTGCTTTAAGCACTTTTGGGTGTTACATACGTTACGAATATTCAAACTACAACTATCACACTACTCAAACTATTTGAACGCTAACCGTTAATGCATGTTATACGTGGCTTATGAATGCTTGTTTGTTATGTTTACACATGGAATGCTGTCTACCTGCCTTAGCAACGATAGTACTATAGTTTGGACTCAGCACCCGTTCACACGGGGGTTGTTAAGGATCTTTTACTTGCGTGGATTACGGTGGTAATCATGTATTGCGAACTGCCTCAGGCAGTCAACCCGCAGTCATTGGTATCGATGGATCTATGTCGATAACTAACGTGCTTCATTTCACTATGTGTACGTGCTGGTTATGCGTAAACGAATTCGAACTCTATATGCTATTATCAAACTTGTATGCTCACCTTTACATTTTATGTATTGACTTTATTTTAACGTATGTGACAGGTGCTTAGGACGCACATGTGGTAGGAAACTGAAGCTAGAATAAAGCTTTAGAGCCCAACAAATAGTTGTCTGTAGATAACGAACCAGGGGTCTCTAGAAGCAGATAAACAACTGCAACTTATTTAAATCTGAGTTGTTGGAACAGAATATTTGTCTTGATGTTTATCTGTAATAATTGTTTACTATTTGAGACATGGTATGGGACATGTTAATTTAAATTGAATGGTAATGATAGTTGTTATGGAAACTTCTGGACAATCTGTTTCGCTCAGTGCCATGCCCCGATGATTCCGCCATCGGTTGGGGTGTGACATATTGGTATCAGAGCCATAACTATAGGGAATTAGGCAAGACTCGACCTAGTCCGGGTCGATGTCTTAGATACCTAGACTATAGTTAAGAACCAGCAGACCGACTTGTGCATAACCAGTAGGGGCTATATACCAGCTTACTTCCCGCTATTCTCGCTTATTCTACGCTAGCACCACACTCGAAATTTTAACTGTGTGTAGGCAATAAGGTCGAGAATAGGTGTGAAAACCGCAAACTCTCTACTAAAGTTGCTTAATCAACTCGTATTTTAACTACAAACGAGGAGAATTATGCCAAATCAGGAGTGAAATCCATATTTTGATGAATAATCTCCTCAATGTTATCAAAACAGGAACGAAGTTGTTAAGCCAGGGGTGAAACCCTAACCTTGACGACTTGTTTCGCCTTTATACAAAACTCTCACCAAAGTCTCGACGGACTCCAACGACCTGAAGTCACGATATGACCAACGGGATGCGTGCCAAATGCCCAAGAATCGAGGCAAAGGCACAGTCCTGGAAGTTAAATGTGCGCAACGGGTACTTGTGAATAGTCGAACCACTTTGGTTAGTCAAAGTCCACTAGCCGCAGACAATCTATTTCTCAAATTTCATGTGTTTCAATTTTGAGTCCGCAACTGCTGACTCTGATGTTACGTCGATTTTGTATATGTGCTTACCTGTTTATATGTTCAAACTTTGGGATTTACTCGATTTCTCTTTCACTTCGATCGACACACACGACTCGCACTGCTTTTCTATCTCAATTCGTTAACAAATCGCGAAACTTTGAACGACTTCGTGCTACGATATACGCTTGTACCATGCTACTCTCGAGCAATTGTCGACTTTGAATAATAGGTTTCTGTTTTCTAACTGCCTCTAGTGATTAAGTGTGCATGTGTTTCCCAGTTTCTTTGCTCTACATGCTTAGGAAATTGTGTGATTATGTGCTCTACGTGATTACGTGAATTGTGCTCTAAGTATTTATGTGGTTACTTGATTAAGTGGTTCTGTGACTTGCGTAGTTATAAATCTATGTGTTTACACGGTACGTGTTACTGAGCTTTAGTAAGTAGGAAACGTGTGAGGTGAGATTCGAATACAATGTGATGAGTCCTGTGACGATGTCTGTTGCAGACCATGTCGTCTGGATTCCGTCATGCGCTTTCTCGTCAAGAAAAGAGAGACAAACGCCTTGCTTCCATCATCGCCAAGAGTGTGGCAAAGGCCGTGAGTGATGTTTACGAGAATGCCAGCAAATCATCCGAGGAATCGAGAACCGAAGCTCCCAAAGCTACCGCAAGGCCTTTCAGTTTCAAGCAATTCAAGTCGTGTGGGCCAAAAGAATTCACTGGCGAAGGAGGTCCCACTGCACTATTCTACTGGTTTGATTCCATTGAGGTTACTCTGCGACAGAGTGGTTGCCCTGATGACCTCTGTACTCTGAATGCTACCGGCGTTTTCCAGTCCCGTGCACTAGACTGGTGGACGGCCGAGAGGAACAAGTGAGGGAACGATGCAGCCTACGGTCTGTCGTGGGACGATCTCAAGGAAGCTATGCTAGAGGAGTTCTGCCCTCCTCACGAACGTCAAAAGCTGGAAGATGAATTTTGGCACAAACAGCAAAAGGATGGTAACAATGCTGGTCTCACTGCTCGCTTCAAACAGCTCAGCATTATCTGTCCCGATCAAGTCAAGACTCCCAACATGACAATCAAGAAGTACATCCGGGCCCTGCCCGACTGCGTTGCTGATTTCGTGTAAGCGGCTAAGACTACGACGATCGAGGAAACTTATCTGTTAGCCGCTGAAATCAACGACAAACGGGTTAAGGCTGGTGTCTGGGATAAGACTTCGAAGCATTTGCATCAAGCTACCGCTACCGCACCAACTGCTGAATCCACCTCATCGAACAACAAGAGGAAGAACAAGAGAAAGAACAGCTCCACCAACAAGAACTGTGCGATTACTGCTGCACCGATTCAAGCTGTACCTGCCCAACAGCGTCAAGTAGCGGCGCCTGTGGCCAATGCACCGCCTGCAAAGCGTGCATACACTAGACCACACCCGCTCTGCCCTACTTGCACCTACCACCACCCGACTGCTATTCAATGCCGTTTTTGTGCTCATTGCAATGTGTAACGGCCATTTTACTGCCAACAGCCGTATTCGTCAAGCTCCTGCTAATCAAGCTCTACTCACTGCCCCACAGGGTCAACAGGCTCCTCCGGCACCCGCAGTCAAAGCCAGAGCCTGCTTCGCATGTGGCGACCCGAACCATTTCGCCAACATGTGCCCGAACAGGGTAGTGAAACAAGAACCACAACAGCAGCAACAACAACAACAACAGCAGCAGCAACAACAGGCCGCACGCGCCAGAACTTTCAACCTCAACGTGCGTCAAGCCCAGGCCGACAACAACGTGGTCAATGGTACGTTCCTTGTGAATGGTATTTATGCTTCATGTTTGTTTGATACTGGAGCCGATAATTGCTTTGTGTCGTTCGAATTTGAGAAACTCCTTAGTCGTAAACGCTCCCAACTATCCTCGGCATTTGATGTTGAAGTCGCTACCGGAAGAACCGTCACTGTCAATTCTGTCGTCCGTGATTGTACTCTTGAGCTCAACAATCACATCTTCCCAATCGACCTCATTCCGATGCAACTTGGAAGTTTCGACGTCATAGTAGGCATGGACTTTCTTCGAGAAAACCATGCTGAAGTTGTGTGCTTCGACAAGATGATTCGTTTTTCGCTCGCAAATGGTGACTTATTGTGTGTTTATGGCGATACTACTTCAAGAGGGCTCAAGCTTATGTCATGCGTACAAGCCAGTAAGTATCTCCGCAAGGAATACAGGGCTTTCCTGGCTAACATCGTAGTAGCGGAGAAGGAAAAGAAAGAGAAGAAGGAAGTGAAAGACGTTCCTGTGGTTCAAGAATTTCCTAATGTTTTTCCAGAGGATCTTCCCGGACTACCGCCAAGTCGTGATATCGAATTTCGTATTGACCTCATTCCTGGAGCCAACCCTATCGCCAAAGCTCCTTACCGACTCCCACCGTCAGAAATGCGCGAACTCTCAACCCAACTCCAGGAACTACTTGAGAAAGGCTTCATTCGCCCGAGCACCTCTCCTTGGGGCGCGCCAGTCTTTTTCGTCAAAAAGAAGGATGGGTCGTTCAGGATGTGCATCGACTATCGGGAATTGAATAAGTTGACTATCAAGAATCGATATCCCCTACCTCGTATCGACGATCTATTTGATCAGCTACAAGGCGCCACGTGTTTCTCGAAGATCGACCTACGTTCAGGTTATCATCAGCTGCGTATTCAAGAAGAGGATATACCCAAAACCGCATTTCGTACTCGATACGGCCATTACGAATTCGTTGTCATGCCTTTTGGACTAACCAACGCACCAGCGGTTTTCATGGATCTGATGAATCGCGTGTGTAAACCATATCTTGACCATTTCGTCATCGTATTCATCGACGATGTCTTGATCTATTCCAAATCGAAGACCGAACACGCGCAACATCTACGTTTGGTTCTCGAGTTACTCTAGGGGAACCAACTCTATGCCAAGTTCTCCAAGTGTGAATTTTGGTTGGAGAAAGTTCAGTTTCTGGGTCACATTGTTAATAGTCAGGGTATTCACGTCGATCCTGCGAAGATTGAAGCAGTCAAGAGTTGGGTTACGCCTAAGAACCCGTCTGAAGTCCGTTCTTTTCTCGGACTAGCGGGCTATTATCGACGATTTATCGAGGGATTCTCAAAGATCGCTGTACCGCTTACCTCTCTTACTCATAAAGACAAGCCTTTTGTTTGGGGAACTAAACAAGAGACTGCCTTTCAAACCCTCAAGCACATGCTTTGCAATGTTCCTGTTCTCACATTGCCCGACAGAAACAATGATTTCATTGTCTACTGTGACGCTTCCAACCTTGGTCTCGGTTGTGTTCTCATGCAACGGGACAAGGTCATAGCTTACGCATCTCGTCAGCTCAAAATCCACGAGAAGAACTATACAACCCACGATCTCGAGCTAGGCGCAGTTGTTTTTTGCATTAAAGATTTGGCGACACTACTTGTATGGTACCAAGTGTACGATCTTCACCGATCATAGGAGCCTGCAACATATCTTTAATCAGAAGGAACTTAATATGCGTCAACGCCGATGGGTAGAACTTCTCAACGATTACGACTGTGAGATCCGTTATCACCCAGGCAAGGCAAATGTTGTTGCCGATGCACTTAGCAGACGGAGCTATCTGCTTAGCACTCGTAATGTTCAAGCCCAGCATAATCTCGAAACTCTCATCCGCGACGCTCAACATGCATGTTTTAACGAACGCACCCTGAAGAAAGAAAGGATCTACCACGATGGAGCCCAGCTTGTGAGCAAATCAAATGGGATATTCCACTTTTTAGACCGAATTTGGATTCCCAAGCGAACCAACCTGCGACAGATTCTGATGGACGAAGCCCACAAATCCCGGTATTCTGTTCATCCCGGTGCTGACAAAATGTACCAGGATCTTCGTTATAAGTACTGGTGGCCGGGTATGAAAAGGGATATCGCTCTCTACGTCGGAAAATGCCTAACTTGTGCTAGAGTCAAGGCTGAACATCAAAGACCCTCTGGCTTACTTGAACAACCACCAATTCCCATGTGGAAGTGGGAGAGCATAGCTATGGATTTCGTAACCAAGCTACCATACACGTCATCAGGTCACGACAGCATATGGGTTGTGGTCGACCGTTTGACTAAATCAGCTCACTTTCTGCCGATACGAGAAGACTACAAGGTAGAACGATTAGCCCGAATCTACACCGACGAGATCATTTGTAATCATGGGACGCCTCGTGACATCATCTCTGATCATGACGCTCGGTTTACTTCGTGATTGTGGGAAACGTTTCAAACGGCACTCGGTACAACGCTTAATCTAAGTACCGCTTTCCACCCTCAAACCGACGGTCAGACTGAAAGAACGATTCGTACTCTTGAAGACATGCTCCGTTCGTGTGTTCTAGACTTCGGTGGTAATTGGGATAAATACCTGCCATTAGTCGAATTTTCGTATAATAACAGCTATCATTCTAGCATCCAAATGGCACCATTCAAGGCATTATACAGAAGAAGATATCGATCGCCTATTGTATGGCACGAGATCGGTCATTCGCAATTAACCGATCCTGAGTTATTACAAGAGACGACAGACAAAATTTTCCAAATTCGAGACAACCTGGTAAAGGCTCGGGATCGACAGAAAAGTTACGCCGATAAAAAGCGCAAGCCCCGTGAATTTGGCGTTGGTGACTACGTACTCCTAAAGGTATCACCTTGGAAGGGTGTAGTCCGATTCGGCAAGAAGGGAAAACTCGCGCCTCGATATGTTGGACCTTTTAAGATTCTGGAAAGGATCGGAAAAGTCGCCTACAGACTTGAACTACCGGAGGAACTTAGTAACGGCCACCCGACCTTCCACGTGTCAAACCTCCGAAAGTGCATAGCCGACCATGACTTACACGTTTCGCTAGATGATCTACAAGTGAACGAAACATTACACTTCGTGGAAAAGCCTGTCGAAATCATGGATCGCCAAACCAAGGAGCTCAGGCGCTCACGCATTCCTATTGTGAAAGTCCGATGGGAAGGCAAACGGGGCGCAAAGTTCATTTGGGAACTCGAAAGCGACATGAAGGCTAAGTACCCGCAGTTGTTTAAAGAGTGAAGCTAGAGAGAGAAAGTAGCATTGTGATTCTAGTGCTTTGTACGATTTCATATCAATCTATAGAATCACCGATTATAGTACGTTCTTGTGTGTTTGGTTACGTTCGTGTATGGATTCCGCAATCGTTTCGGAGTCAAAACCGGTCCAAACAGAAAGTTCTCAAATGCGATTCACGGCGTTGTACAGCTTTCAGCTTAATTTCGGGACAAAATTCCCTCAACAAGGGGAGGCTGTAACACCCCGTGTTTTCACAAGTCAAAGTCAAAGTCAAAGTCAAGGTATTAAGTCAACGACCGATTTCCCGTAACTTGACTTATAGAAATTTCTTTATTTAATTCGTATTATGTGGAGTAAGTGTCGTTAATGACAGTAATCGAATTGTGTTAATCATTATTCAACCGATCTACGGCTGTGAACTATAGGAAGTAACAATGCGATAAAGTTAACTAATCACTAATCAAGCTATGCTAGTCGAATCGACATCAAATCGCAACTCGAACTAGGTGTTTTACTTGTTGTTTATACGTGTGCGTGTGCCTTACGTGTTACCTGTGCATGTTTATTTATGTTGTGTTGTGGTAATTAAGCGAACTCAATCGAAACTCGAAATCTAACTCGAATGCAATCGAACTCGAACTCGAATCACGATCGAACCATGATGGATAGTGGAAATAGATTACGCAAGGTATGAAGTAGTTGGGACTAAAAGTAATTTGACTAGGGAACCCTATCGAATCGCTCGCAATCGGATCCGAAACGTCAAAGATCGTCGCACCAAACACACCACCCAGGCGCCAACCGTCCGGATGGCCATCCGCACGGGTAGCCGCTTGGGTCACTCTCCAAACTTTCCTCTTTTGGCATCCTATAAATACACGGGTCACTCTCCAAACTTTCCACTTTTGGCAAGTGATGTCCGACCAGCACGCTCTCTTCACCTTTTCTTCGAATTCTCTCAATCCGGGTAAGATCTCGCCCTAAATCTTGTACTTTCTTGATCTATACGCACTTCTACATCTTTCTATCTTTTAAATATTAACTTTTAACCGTGAAATCATCAAGATTTGAGGTATTCTAGGATGACGTCATCATGAAGTTCCCATGAACTTCAAGTTTGACCTCATTCCACCAAGAATAACTCGGATCTGAACGGTTTCCACAAGATTTCACAATGACTTCGCATAAATCTGAACTTTTTCAAATGGATAAAAGAGTTGAAAGAAATAAACACAAGTTTTCTCCCTCTTTTACACTCAAAAACGATAAGAATCGGATCAGTTCTAGTCTTCTACTCAATGTTAGTGATGCACTAGTCCTAAATCCGGATTCTGCCCGCGAGACACCTGATTTCGGGTTAGACCAGAATGACCGTTCTGAGCCGCTGACCGGCCAAGCTGGGGTGATTCCTGGCCGGCTTAGTCATGCGGGTAAGAATACAATTCCGATTGGTTGACACATAATCAGAACATCTCGATAGAACGACAAAGGCGACCAAGGGTAGACGAATGGAACAACCAGAACGAGATGCTGTCCGGACGGACTGATATCCGCACGGACAGGCTATCCGGACGGGTTGCCATCCGGACGGACTACACTTGGGACCCATATCCAAACAAGGTTTGAGTATCGACGAATGAATAATCCGCACGGACGACCCTCTGAATGGATTACTCTTCGGATCATGAGATACTAAGACCTTAAACAATTTCCAACATGTTCATTAACAGGGTTGCCACCCGATCGGATAACCCATCCGACTGGATGACACTTTCACCAAGTGACTCACAATTAACGTCGTTGTCCGCACGGACTACCATCCGAACGGATTGTCGTCCGCTCGACCGACTTGAAGGGTAAGAGAAACTTCAAGGTTTTCAAATACTACAACAAAAACTTCAAAAGTCAAGCCATCATACACAAACACATCTCACCCATAGGAAGAAACAATCCACTCGAATTGCCATCCGTCCAAACAAACTGTCCGCAAAGATGACTAACCGAACGGATTACTATTCACTCGGATTGCTGTTCGCACGGATGACCATCCGGACGACCAGCTACCCTACCCACTCTCACCCTGTATTGTTTTACGCGCCACTTATCGCTACGTTATCGAATCTATTCAGGCTAATCTTACTCGCTAAGCGCTCCCTTCAATCCATTCATCGCTTGAGTATACTCGATCCCTTTTTGCTTTAAGCACTTTTGGGTGTTACATACGTTACGAATATTCAAACTACAACTATCACACTACTCAAACTATTTGAACGCTAACCGTTAATGCATGTTATACGTGGCTTATGAATGCTTGTTTGTTATGTTTACACATGGAATGCTGTCTACCTGCCTTAGCAACGATAGTACTATAGTTTGGACTCAGCACCCGTTCACACGGGGGTTGTTAAGGATCTTTTACTTGCATGGATTACGGTGGTAATCATGTATTGCGAACTACCTCGGGCAGTCAACCCGCAGTCATTGGTATCGATGGATCTATGTCGATAACTAACGTGCTTCATTTCACTATGTGTACGTGCTGGTTATGCGTAAACGAATTCGAACTCTATATGCTATTATCAAACTTGTATGCTCACCTTTACATTTTATGTATTGACTTTATTTTAACGTATGTGACAGGTGCTTAGGACGCACATGTGGTAGGAAACTGAAGCTAGAATAAAGCTTTAGAGCCCAACAAATAGTTGTCTGTAGATAACAAACCAGGGGTCTCTAGAAGCAGATAAACAACTGCTACTTATTTAAATCTGAGTTGTCGGAACAGAATATTTGTCTTGATGTTTATCTGTAATAATTGTTTACTATTTGAGACATGGTATGGGACATGTTAATTTAAATTGAATGGTAATGATAGTTGTTATGGAAACTTCTGGACAATCTGTTTCGCTCAGTGCCATGCCCCGATGATTCCGCCATCGGTTGGGGTGTGACACAAAATCACAAGAACCATTTCTTCTGTTCCTGTTAGAAACCTCCAATCGTAGAATTCTAGAAGTATCCTCTCTCTAGAGGAAGTGCGTCAGCATATATAGTTGATATCTCTTTGATCTCTATCGATTGCGAATACCAAACGGTATGGTAAAAGCGCCATATGAGGATTGGTGTATCTTAATATGTTCCATAGATTGCTTCCATGACTGATCAATATGGAGGTTTAATGCATGGGACCACAAAGATATTCTGATGGTCATATGGTACTAAAGTCAGCTAATGGTATTCAAAGAAGATATCCAGAATGGAATTGTCCAAGTAAAGGTCATCGATTAAGAAATTCGTGGACTCGTAACATAAATGTGTCACTCATTTGACACAAGCAAGGATGGATGAACTGGAGCCTGAGATTTGGAAAATCTCTGTAACCTTCTTGTATCTTGATTATCTTCTCCTAAGATTACCCTGTTTACCTTCTGAGAGGCAAGAAGAGTTAAGATTTATATTCCATTTAGGGCAGTATTATTATGAAATCTCCAAGATGGCTAGTACCATCATTGGAAGAATCAAAACCCTGATTAAGTAAGTTTTAAAATAGAGGATTCATATAGCCTAACTCAATATTCAGAGAATTCGGTATAGTTAATTAAGAAAGACGGTTCATTTTGCTTATGCATTGATTACCGCAACCCTAATTAGGCAACAATTAAGAATTGCCATCAGCTGCCCAGGATCGTCGATTTGTTCGACTAACGGCAAGGATTAGCTATTCATTCAGATTAGTTTCAAGCAGTGGTTGGAATAACCATCTCACCTTAAATTAAGCTTTTCTATAATAGTTGTCATATAAGTATAAAGGCTGCTCCTTTGGAGACCTTGCATAGATGGAATGTTAAACATCTATTGTTAGACAGAAGATTAGTAAGTCCAATTATCAAGATCTGAAAGTTGCCTTGGAAACAACGAATAAGATCATACAAATCCATAATCATCTGTAAGTTGCCAGTATATGGCAGAAAATCAAGGATTAATGAAAGTAGCAACCCTCCTAAGTTCTTGTTAAGGAATAAGGTTCGACAAAAGATATCACCCTGGAAGGGGGTGCCAATTTGTTAATTATCAGGCTAGTTAAGCTCTGAATATATAGAATCATTCGAGGGAAATCGATTGTATCAAGATCAAATAGCTTATAAGCCAAAACCTATTTAAGGAGCTTGGCGGAGCTCGCAATGCATTACACACTAATGATTTAAGGACATGTTTCACCAATAAGTCGAGAGGCATTATCACATAATGATATGCAGATTCATGAGATGATAAGAAACCTATATCAATGGAGGATCGACAGGTTAAGAAGCTCCAAAAAGGATACATGTACCTATTATAAAGGTCAATTTGGGAGCTTGGAGAGGCTCCAGATATGCTATAAGAAGTTAAGTCCATTATGTGACAAAAAGTACTTCCAGCATTTTAGCAAATCTCGAGGTCGAGATTTCTTTTAAGGGGGTGAGGATGTAACACCTCGTAAAATCACGTCCAATGGTGTATTGACACGTGTAATAAACCCCAGTGAAGTCAAACATTGAATTTAAGGGACTAATTTTTTGAAAAATCGAAAACTTTGATTATGAAAGGACTGGAAGTGTTTGTATACCTAAAATAAGTTTCTGAATAACCTCGTACGGTATTTATATTCACAAATGAGCCACTTGTTGATCGTGTATAGCCGTTCGCGTAATTAATTGAAAGTTAGCGCATTGAAGGATTAAAAGCGTCAACATGTTAATTCTTACCTCTGAGTGACCTTTTAACAAACCGAGAGCTTCATGATATTTGATTATACTATCGGGAATGCCAAACATTGGCCGTCTAAAGTTTTTATGCCTATAAGTAAAGATACGCGCAACTTTGCAAGTTAGAAGGACAAAAAGTGTCAATATGTTTAATTACACCTCTGAATGACCTTTTAGCGAACCCGAAGCATCGTGATGTTTAATAATACTTCCAAGAATTCCTAATATGGATTAGATGAGGCTTCAATGCTATTAAATGATGAGATGCAGAAGTTTGCGCAATAGAGGGACCTAAAGCATCAACTTTTGAATCTACGCCTCTTGGTGACCATTTAAGCGAACGGGAGCATAGTAATATTTAAGTACATGCTTGGGAATGACCATTATGGGCCATGGAAGGCTTGGATATCATTAAACGACATTTCACGCTACTTTGAGTGATTAAAGGACTAATTGCGTCAAACTGCAAAAGTATGTCGATTTGTATGGTAACGGACCTTCCGGAATATGACCATGAGTTAAACATACTCTAATTATCCCTTATCTAGCTTAGAAATAGGCTTAGAGGTGTTTCGTGTGCAAAAAAATAAACTTTTAAGTCATGCAGGGACTAAAAGTGTCAAAAAGTGCACAAGTTTGAATTTTCGCGCATATCTCACATTCTGAATATATCCGGACACCCAAAAATTTATGTAAGCACAAAAATATTTTATTTTAGTGTTTGGCTCGATAAAATTCCATTCGTCGCGTAATTTGGTTCGTTTTTCGCGTCCGTCCGTGTTTCATCGTAATTAGCCGAACAACGTGACCATACGACCAAACGAACCGACATCCGGCATGTTTTTGAGCATGTTTCATGTTCCCTATGCTTAGGCATCATTGTAGAGCCTTAAAAATGGTTTAACGGGCCTTAGATGTGTCGGAAATGGCAAATATCAAGTGCAGGGGCCAAAATTGTCAACAAATGAAAGTATTGGTGTGCTGTACTGGTCCTTACGGACCGTATACTGGACCCTTAAGGTCCGTATACATTGTCCAGCTCTTGAAAAATCAAAACCAGCTTTGGTTTTGCCTCTTCTCTCTCATAACTCAACTCTAGGGGCCTTTGATGGTTTATAAAAATGGTATTACACCTGTGATGATCCTAGATGTCCCTCTTAACACTTGTCATGATCAAATTGATACCCAAAACCTATAAATAGGAAGTGGGTTTCATAGTTCAAACTCACCATTTCATTCCAATCTTGCAATCTTCTCATTTCTGGAGGATCCTGAGCATTTGGAACTTCCTTGGAGTTCTTTTCAGTACTAAGGACCATTTGTAAGTGTCCTTAACCTCCTAATTTCAGCTTTGATTAATTTAATGGTCAAAAGTCAAACTTATCATAGTTAAGGTTTGACTTAGTGATTAAACACTAATGATCCAGTCATTAGTCAAATTAAGAGTAGTTATAAGTTGGTAATTATGTAGGTAATAAACCCCTAAGAGGGCACCTACTGATTATCACCCTAGCTTGGTCAAATGTCGGGTCAAACCTAATAATAAAAAGTCAACAGAAAGCTATTTTGCAAATAAATTCATAATTAGCAATATAGATGCTATGAAACCTGTTTTAACACTTGTATAACTTGGTAATTTGTATAAGAACTTGTCTAAGCATGTTCAACCCGACAATTTCAAGTTTAGGATCGGTTCGGAACCGAAAGTCGCAAAAGTAGACTTTTACTTTGACTTTCAGTTTTGACCTGATTTAGCTTAGTTTAGATATGTTTTAGGATTCCTTTAGGACCAGGTTATAGGTTAGTGTAACCCTCTGAGGTTATACAACTTGGTTCCTTAGTTATCCGATTCATATGCATGTTTCCGTTAAATGCCTAAATGTTGACTATTATGCCCTTTTAACCTTAAAACGAAATTTTTGAAAATGTGAGAGGATAGAAACCTTCATTACTGATTTATAAACTTGTCCCGAAAATTTGACATCAGTTTGAGGTTTAGATTAGGAGTTATGCTCATTAGCGTAAATGAAAAGCTTTTTATTAATTAAACGGCGTAATTAGCATAAAGCCTATCTAAACCCAATTTTTGAAACCAAACTTTTTATCTACTGATGTAAAATAATATTTTGGGATTTTTGAAGATTTTTATTTATTTTTAGGCTGAGGATAACATAGGGTTCTAGCCTTGATTCGGTAATTGCCGGTTTTGCCCTTTTGGCCATAAAATGAGTTTTACATAACAATTTGATACCAAAATTTTTGCTACTGATTTTATATGATAAATAAAACATTTTAAGCTTTCTGGAATGATAAAAGTATTAGCTTTTATTATAAAACCCGGAAATTCGCTTAAAATCGCCTTTTTACGCGTTTTTAACGCATAGTATAAGTTAAAACTATTTTTAACATATAAGGTTTGATACCTACTGATGTTTTAAGTAAATTTTCATAATTAAACAGTAGGCAAAAGTTTTAAACTCAGAATTCAAATTTTGACCTTTAAAGCTTAAGTGAAATTACCAAAATGCCCCTTCGGTGCATAGTTTGGTTATAATTAATAAATTTCATATATATGTAATACTGTGACAACCCGCACTAAACCAGGTATCCGTACGACTTAATTAATGATTAATTACTGCTTAATTACTGTGCTTGTTTGAACTAGCTGTTGAACTGCTACTTGATATCTGATACATGTACTTACTTGCATCATACTTTACTTATCGTCACTACATTATTTACATACGGCACCTTAGTGACAAACATGATGCACAAAGAGCACAGTAGCACAATAAACGGATACCCAGTGAACATGCTGATGTAACCAGCATCAGGCAGACACTGCCTCTAAGGCCTGTAAGAGCCTGAGAAAGTTACTACACTAGTGGTGAGTGTAGGGATACAAGTGTTGTAGAACTGCGTCTCTAGGGATAAGTCACAGTGACTGGATGTGCCTAAAACGTACTTAAAGTACAAAACTCAGCACTTTAATAAACAATTCAGCTTCTAGCTAACTAATAAAGTGCCAATACATGAGAAAAATATTCCTGACACTTTGGAGGAATAAGTTGTGTCACTAAAAATAATATAACGACACTTTAAAGCTTTATTAAGCGCTTTAACGGATTACTATCCAACCGAACAACCGGACTTTACCCGGAACATGAAAATATTGTTATTTTCACTATTTATATTTTTCTGAGCCAGTTAGGGTCCCTGATTACCCTAACACCCGCCATAACGCATAACATACAAGTAACCGAGTTAAATACTTAACTTACCATAACTATTTACCTAATGGCTAGTTGATTTCGAACTAGACCCCCCCCCATTCCTAACCGGCCCCAACCATGGGGGAACACAATTGGTACTTGCAAGATTTGCATAATCTCCTATGTTAAATATCTACAAGACATAATTTCCAATGGTTAATACACATATGTTTAGTCTATAAGTTCATGAGCTTACACTAGAGATCATTATCACCACAAAACAACTTCACAACACTCTCTCTTTCTCTCTTGCTCATTCTCGGCCGAACACCCCCCTCCCCTACATCCATTTTCGAGTTTGGTTCTTGCCATTTCAAGGTGATACAAGCTTCAAGGATCACGTATTAGGAGGCTTGGTGCACTCGGAGTTTGAAGGACCTCTCTACTTAGCTTTTATCCACCCATTTTTCGTCAAGGTTCTTCCCTAGCCTCGAGCTAGAGGTATAATGCTTAAAACTCGTATATGAACTATTCTAAAGCGGTTAATAAGATGTATGATGGTTGAAACTCTAAATCTTGCATTTTGAAACACAAAAGTCTACTAAAGACACTTAAAATGGTGGTTAATAGCATATATGTTGTGTAAATGTTGTAGTATTTGAAATATGTGGTTATTTAGACCCGATCTATGTTGTGGTAGCTCGGATCACCGTTTAACCCGGTTTGGTAAGATCATGGATCTTAACATAAGCTTGTTTCGGATAATACAAGGGTTAAAAGGTGAAACTCTACCACACATGAAACATGAACTTGTGTAAAAATGTTTTACTTGTGTAAAAGTGTTTTAACTTGTACAACGGTGTTTAAAACTAGCGGATCTACGTATCTGCAAGTGGTATTTTCAAAGAACCACGTGTCAAAGAAATCATGTTTTCTAAAAGACGGATCTTACACTAACAAGTACGATTTTTATAAACCACAAGTGTGTAAACACTTGTGAAATGAAAAGTTTCGACAAAATAACAAACTGGGTAAAAGATGACGAGAAGTTGTAAAGACAGATTTCTCTAAAAACGAGGTTTTTACGAGATTAGAATTACTTTATATAAAGATCCACAAAATATAATGGGATTTACACTATAGTTTCGGAAAAACTACAAGTTCATGCGATTATGCGATTTACATACTTGTCGACTAGTTTGATGTGTCGGAAATTGTTTGATTGAATAAGGAAGTTGTTGAAAGTGATTTGATAAAGAAAATGATACGCTTGAAAGCGTGGCCACCTCCAGTTACAGAGGAAACTCTGGCGAAATTTTTCTAAAAACCTAACACTTAGAAATATTTACACTACAAGTGTTAGAATCATTTTTGACATGTTTTCGAAACATAAATTTCGCCATGACTTTATTTACTAAATATTCGGAGGTGGGATTTTCACAAAATTTAACGTGATAAATATATATATTTTTCACACACTGTTTATGATTATTTTGTGAAATACATAAATATTATTTTTAGAGTAAAAATAATATTTACGAACGTTAACGAATCCAAAATAATACGAACGCTTTCACCATAAAAATATATAAGTTACACCGGTAAGTATATTACCACTCGATTGTTAAAACGTAACTTACGCACCTACAGAAATATTTATGAACGCGTATTTTAACAACGTATTATTGGAGAAAAATGATGTGAAATGAAAATATAATATTTTTGAGAAAAATACTTATATTTTGTAATTGGAAAGGTATATATATATTAAGTGAGACTTAATAAGGTTACGAACGCACATGTATTAAATCCCCCATCCTTGGGAAGGAGATTAACTACCAAGTATATACAGAACGTAAACACGAAATAGTTGTCTAACTATTTCCCAAAGATTTAACTATAAAGCTAAGGCACGGCCGTCCGTCTAATAGAATTAGCACTTGTAGGTCGTCGCGCAGCTTTCTGATTTGGAGTACTTGGTAGAGACGCACCGACAGTGAGTTCATGTCCCCCTTTTTTCTAACTGTTTTCAGTTTTCTTAACTGCGGGGGTGAAATACATGTTACTTTGTTTACAAGTACTATTATACACGGTATGTTAACGTAAGGAGGTTTACTACTTAGATCATGTGAATGGGTAGGCAGAACACCGAGGGACGTAAGCGGTAGATCTATCTGGGTGTAGCGAGCCCAACTCTAGGCCCAACAGAACGGACCTCTAAGAGGACCAACAGAACGGACCTTGAGTGACTTTGTACCCGACGCAAAAATCTGCTAGGTTGAGTCTTCCTACTTGCATTTCACACATGCTAATGGCCTTGCAAACCATTGGTGATCTCTTTTCCTTACACTGCTACATACCAGGGAACTTTTATACTTACAAGTGTTTTACTTACTCACTTGCACATGAACTCGCTCAACATTATTGTTGATTTTTCAACTCACATGTATTTCAGGAAATTAACAGGATCTGGCACGGTATGTTATGTTTTCCCGCTGCATAAGGGTTCCAAGGTCATCCCAGTTTAGGAAATGTGACTCTTTCCTGGACAAGTCACAAATCTTAAACTGCGCTTATTTCATGTTACTGTTTATGTTGTTCAAGACAATGTGTTATGTTATGATGTTGTAAGTATTTAAGACAATGGTATGTTACACTGGTTTTAAAACTTAATTCAAACGGATGATCTTGCATGATTTTATTTCATATAGCTTTGTTATGGTTAAGCTATGGTATTAAGAAGTCACACCAAAACTAACCACGCTTCCGCAAAGCCAGGGTGTGACAAATACCCTACTGATATAACTTATTAAATTAAGTATTTTTACTGATTATATAAGACCTAAACCTCAGATTAATATTTAAACTCTTTTATAACCTTTAAATTGACCAAAATACCCCTACGGGGCATAGTTTGAGTTTAAATTCGTTTTGGGCATAATGGAAGTTATCCTACTGATATCACAACATATTTAGGGCATATTAACTTAGGAAACCTGTTCATGACTCATGTGTTTACCCGTTACGCACTTTTCGCGTTCGGATCGGCTTATGTAACTAGTTTGCATAAATTAGCCGAAACGGGTCAAACCTTATCATTTCTATCTCAAAATCCAGAATGTGTTTAGTCTACCCATACTAAACAAGTATACAAGCTTGTCGGGTCTAAACCACATTCTAATCCGGTCTTCGCATAATCTTGCATTTTGAACCGTATCCTCTTTTTTAAAACTAATCGGTCTAAGTTTAGGCTTAGTTAAAGACCCGTTAGGAATCTAATAGGTTATTAAAAACCTTCGTTCCAGATTTAGGAGGCCATTAAAAGCTATCTGTACTTGCTGATTTGATATACGGCTGGGATTGAATTTATATTTAGCTCAGGTAAATACTTTTAACTTATTTTCCCAATACGGGCTTGGGGTACGGTATATAAAATACCGCTTGGTCGGGCATTGAATTTTTAATTGTATGAAGATTAATTTATTGAAATGTCCCGTTTAAATTATTTTGTTTGCTTAAAGCCTTTGGGGGGTTAATGACAATGTTCCGGATATCCTTGGCATCATTTTAAGAAATGGCCACGACCTAAGCACGGGGTGTGGGCGTACACCCGATAGTGCATATATAAATAATGAGGTATAACCGCCGGTTACGAGAATAACCCGCCGCGGGGCTATATCATGTGGTGTGTCTATTAATCTTTAACCCGGCGTTAATCCGGGCTACTGAACGTATAAGAAACATGTAATTCTTTTACAAGTTTATATATAAATAATTATCCCAAGTTATAAAAAGTTTTGTGCCATGTGCATTCAAATCAATTTTCTTAAACGTTTTCAAAATGAGTTAGTTAAATTGTATTTACCAGTGTAAACTGACGTATTTTCCCAAAAAGGCTAAGTGCAGGTACTAATCGGAATAGGCTGGCCTCTCCTAGCATCAAATAAAAGTCTCGCAAGCTTAGATGCCTTAAAGTCTGTTGAACAAAGTTTCTTTTTATCTTTTGATCCGCCTGTGGATCCAACTTACATTCCGTTGTAATATTTGATATTACTTTTGAATCGGATTGTAATATATTTATCTTTTGCTTCCGCTGTGCATTTAAATTGTGTTGTTTGTCTATGATGATATCAACTACGTCACGATACTCCCGACTGGGCCCACCGGTAATACGTGGAAATATCGGGGTATGACACAGCAACCTTCTTTTTCTCCTTCTCGGAGTCTACCCCAGTAGTCTTGAAAGGCTTGATTATAACCTTGGTCTTTTTCTGCGCCGGCTCTTGGGGATCTTTAAACACAACACCTTTCTTTTCAGGGGTCTTCTTTTTGGCCTCTGCAGAAACCAAGTGTTAAAAAGAGGTAACAACAAAGAAAACAAGGTAGTCAAGAAGCTAACCAGGAGAAAATTTATAAAGAGAGCGCAGATTGCTCTGTTTTTCGATTACGGGGGCCCCACCAGCCTTCTGCACAACCGACGCACCAGCTGTGGTCTCCTCCCTACTTCTTTTCCTGCTTATCAACTTCTCAGCAGGCTCTTCTTCTTCTTCTTCCTCCTCTTCATCTTCACCTATCGCAATGGAAGAAGGGGTAGCGCCAGCATCTGGGTTCCGTGAACCCGCGCTCCCTGAGCTCAGAAAGTTATAAGAGGATTAACCACTATTGTAGAGACATAAACCAAACTAATTAATCCTAAAATTAGTTCTTTGTTTCTTCAGAGCCCGAGCTCGAGCCTTGTATGTGTAGCTCATTTAGGCTTATCGAGCCTTATCGAGCTTAGTATACTTTAGGGTTCAAATTATATTTACATTTTGAATGATCTAAATGTTTTTTTTATTTGAGTTCTCAAACTGTCAAGCCGAGCTCGAGTCAAACCTCGGCTCTTTAACAACCAAAAACGAGCTCGAGATGAGCTTTGGCATGTTTAAACTCGCGCCACAGATACTTAGATCGAGCTTTCGAGCCGAGCTCGAGTTATAAATTTTACTAGCGAGCCGAGCTCGAGCTCGAGCTTTAAGTAAGTCTTAACGAGCCGAGCTTGATTATGTAAGGCCCGGGCTCGGGTTGGCTCGCCTGCACCCTTATTCCTAGGGGGAGCCGAATAATTAAATAACCAAACCAGTTAAGAAACAATGGTATGGTTATGATTTACTTACATTATTAACATTGGGGTTAGTGGTTTACAGAGGTAAAGCCTCTAGGAACATCCAGGTTTGGAAGCCTTGGATTCAACTCTCACCTAAGAGTGGTTGGGGTGTACTTGGGTATACCCAGTAGCGGATCCAGTTTTTTTTTTCCTGTGGGTGTGGAAAAAATTTAAAGATTTTAGGCCCCTAGCTATATAAAAAATTTGGTTCATAGCGGGTCAGATCATATCAGGTCATGTAAAACAAGTAAACGTAAACAAACAAATTTCGCAAGTCGGATCAGATCGGGTCAGGTTGGGTCAATTTCAATTTTCAAACAATCAAACCCTATTTTCTAACTTCCTATCACATTAACAAACAAAGTTTCAAGTAAAACCGTAAACAACATAAAAACCATTATAAGTAAGTAAAGTAACAACAAAAAACCATTAATGTTCAAACGTTACCTACTTCTATTTCTCCTAATCATTAAATAAAAAAAAACTTATCTAAGACATAACATGGTCTTTAATTAGAAGAATCTGACGAAAAAAATGGTCTAACGCTCTTCCTCTTAAGAAATCGCGTCATAACTTCTCTACCCATGGTTCTTATCACATATAAATTGCTCCATAAGTTCATAAAAGAACACTAAACACTTAAACAAAATAAACAATCATGTTCAACCAATACCATAGTCCATAATTTTCAATTTTAATTTTCAAACATTCAAGCCCTAGTTTTAAATGTTGATTAGTAATCATTTAAACAAACAAAGCTTAAAACAAAACAACAAAATCATTAACTACAAGTCTAGATCAACTAAAGAAAACATCAAAAAAAAAAAAAAAAAAAAACAATAAAAAGATAAACCCTTATACATCAATATTTTCTCCTAATCACCACATAAAAAAAAAAAAACAATCAATAAAAAAAGATACTTTTTTGGGTTGGGTTTGGGCTTAGGTAGTTGGTTAATAAAATTAGATTGTAGATTGGGTTAAGTAAAGTGAATAAGTGGTTAAAAATAATTATACAAATTGTGTTATGTACTTGTATGTTCATAAAAATTGGTGTTTAATTTTTTTTATAAATTCATAATATTTTTTCTAAGGAGGGCGGTTGAAAATTTTCAAGGGGTGCGGTTGAAAAAATCTAAGGGGTGCGGTTGAGATTTTCGACGAAAATTAAGACTAAAATCTTTTTTGCGGCCGTCCACCCACCATTGGGTAGGTCCGCCCCTGGGTACACCGCTATCTGGTTACATGTACTCGAGTGTGTACACCGTTGCCCCTACCACCAAATCAGGTACCCATTTCGGCAAGCATCCACGGATTGTAATCATCGACGGAATTTGAACGTTGGAAGGTAAACACATAAACGTTGGAGGGCTTTAAAAAATTAACCCCTATCTATACTGTATTATAATGTGTAAGATGCAATCCTAAAATGAGGATAAATTATCTTTCAAACACCAATTACACTTTAATCCTCTCATCTTATTTATACTTTAATCATTTATCTTTAACCAAAATCCGAATAACTATTTAGTAGTCACGTTTTATTCTCCTTATAAAAAATTATTTACCCTCACGATTTCTAAACAACTATAACTTTTTCGTACGTTAATATTTAAAAAAGAAATTACACCACAAAAATGAGTATTTATTCTCTTTAATTTGTGTATATTATTGTTATAGTTTTTTAATTAGAAAAATGATATGTTACGTGCTTAACAATGTCTAGGGGTGAGTAATAACTGAATCGTTAACCGGAAAAAAAAAACAAATGAAACTAAACCGAAATCAACCAAAAACTGAATTTACTAAAACCGGTTATCAGTTTTTTTTGTACCCTCATTTTACCAAAATTAACCAAACCAAATCGAAACATTTATATTTTCATATATTGCTAGCTTTTATACCTACAGTTCATGTGTATTTCGTAATTTATACCTCAATGTCATGTATTTATACTTCCATTTCCTATATTTATACATCCATTTCCTGTATTTATACCTCAATTTCATGTATTTCTAAGCAAACCCGAAGTTAAATGAACCAAACCAAAAACCATTAATCTAACCAAATAAACTAAACTGATTAACCGAAAACCAGTTTGTTTATAAAATAGGCTAACCGATGACTTCGGTTTCGAATTTAGTTGAGTATAATAACCGAACTTATTGAACCATGCACACACTAGTAGTGTCCAAGTTTACCGCTACATCATGCATGCACTCTTATAGTAAATAACTAGTATTGGAGGCCGCGCTTTGCAGTGAGGTCGTAGAAGGGTACTAGCGAGGATGTATCTATTACATGATATATCGATGATATATTATAGACCATGCAGACTTTGATCTAAACGACAGTTAAAATAAGCAATCCATATAATTAATTGGATAAATGAATCGATCAATTGGATCGATCTGGATGGATCAGATCCATATAATTAATTAGTAGTGTATCTATCTAGATGGATCAAATCCATATAATTAATTGGATAAATGGATCGATCCATTTGATTAATTAATGGATTAAGAGGGCATTAAAACCATCAACTCTATGTGATTGTCTAAATAAGGAGGTGATGTAGCTTTAAATCCATTAAAATGATTTAAAAAAGAAAAACAACTCAAACCCTTGATAAAGAGCACAAAACAACATGAAGATCTCACCCTGTTTCTGTTGGGTGTTATAAATACATGTAGCTACGACACGACGCGAATCATACTCTCACTTTATGATAAGTTTATAGTAAACTTAACCATCAAGAGTGGAGTGAAATTAAATACAAACCCTCTCATATGAGTATTAAACTAATCATAAGTACACCCTTTTCTTTCAAATATCATGACTAATCATCTTAATCTATTACGATAATTCAAAAATGTTACATGAGACCAAGAGTAAATTGCCACAATCATCTCTCAGGTTTAGGCATGTTTGTCATTTTCATCCAAAATAACTTTTTTTGTACAATATAGTCCCTGAGGTTTGGACATTTTTATCATTTTCATCCAAACATCTAATTTGCTTTATTTTTTCTATCAAACATTTGGATGAAAATGACAAAAAATCCAAATCTCAAGGATGATTTTGACAAAAAAGTTAGACGTCTGGATGAAAATAACAAAATATCTCAAAAGTGAAGGACTATATGGTACGAAAAAGTTGTTTTGGATGAAAATGACAAACATACCCAAACCTCAGGGACGATTTTGACAATTTATTAAAGACCTTCATTGTATTTGGATCACTCTTTAAGATAGGAAGCAACTTTTTAGATAAACTTCATGCCTTCAAAAAATTGCATAGAAAAAGTGCGCTTACACAACCATTTTGAGGTTAAAACCTCACGTCTAATCGTTGACACGTGAACAAAAACGTGATACATGAGAGTTTATTCATGTACAACATGATTTTTAGTCGAAGTATGATATAAAGTGAGATCCGCGGAACACAATGGATAATGTAAATGTTAATCATTGCCCGTTCTTTAAAGAATGAGCTGATTTGTGTAATATAAACTTCATTCCTAAGATTAGACAAAGGGTTAATTTGGGTGTCAAATCAGACAACCATTATAAAAATTACTCGCCTAAAGAGTCTAAGTCCGAACGTAGTGGGGCGGCATAATTGGGCGGTATGCCCTCATAGCGCCGGTATAGCGCCGGCACACCGCCACAAGGGGCGCTATGTTTCAAAAATTGGGTCAGGGCGCGAGAAATTTCGCGGCGCTATGCATTCTTTCTTTTAACTTTCCACCAATCAAATTTAAGCAATCTTTTTTATATTAATTAATAAAATTGAAAATTATTAAATAGGTAATGATGGGTAGGGGCTTTATGACTACGGGCTCTAGTGATATAACGCCCCATAAAGCCCCCGTGTGACGTGGCACGACACGTGTCGCATAACGCCCCACAAGGGGCTTTATGACTACGGATGGCCTAAATGGGTAAGCATCATCTATGACCATTGTTTGTATTCACCACCCACTCGTTGCCCACACCAACACTGTCACCGCTGCCACCGCTCCAATGCCATCGACACTCCACCAATTTTACCCAAACTCTTTTTTTTTTTTTTTTGAGAATTCGTATTAATGAAACTCATTATGACTTAAATCCATTGAACCCATTCTCACCCGTCATCCGCAACCCGACCTGCTGGGTTTGCAAGAGTTAATAATGGAGACGCAAGAGGCCACTTTCATTATTTTTTCCAATAATTATATCTGGAAACGCAATTGACATCATTACTATTTATATCAACTGACTCGACGTCTCATAACTGTTGTGCATCCTGTGTAGTCGAGTATGAAATGATCTGTGAGTGGAACCCCCATTTGACTTTGCCACTTCATTTTTTTGTGAAACAGTTTAATACCCCGTTTTTATATACTCCCTTCCCTTTCAATTAAACTACTTGGATGAAACCTGTGTGGTGCACGTTACGAGAGGCGGAACTTGAAATGTTTGATGCACTATAGCGTATACGTAATATAAAACCAAAAAATATTTTGATTAAAAGGAAAAAAAACACATTTTAGTCACAAACTAAAAGGAAAAAAATCATATAAAATTATTTAATTAAATATTATACGTGTGAAGCTATTATTATATAATTATCGAAAAGGTTAAAATAACATTTATAACTTGTTTAAAAATGAATAACTTATAAAAACAGACTTATAAAAACAGAAGTAGAAAGAAATTAAATTTATGAACGACATAATATAAGTATTCATGTTTGTAAAGCGCAAGCTATAAGACCAAACTCGAGGCGCATTTGTGACATGGGTGATGAGTTGGAGGAGAGAAAGAGAGTAAAAGTGCATACATTTGTGGAGAGAGAATGAAATTCGTGAGTAGCGAGGTCTTAGACTACCCGGTATGGGGGCCGGCCATGCTTCGGCGAGGCCCGTCGCCGCACCCCCACACCGCCCCCCTCATGGGCGTCCCGTCTTCTCCGTCGGCCCAAGGACGTATGTGACGGGCCTACTTTTTGAATTTGTGCCGTTGAACAACGGCTATATTTAAAAAAAAAGATTTTTCCACTTTAAATAAACACCCCACCTCAACCATTTTTATAAATTAACTCTATCCAACTTCTCCCTTCTTTCATCCATTTTTATAAAAAAACATCTTTTTATAAAATCATGAATCCGTTCAACCCGAACAATCCCAACCCGAACCCGAATCAACCTAACTTTTTTTCGACGCCCGCTTACACTCCAACTATCGATCCTTCATGGGTGTCTCCGCAATTTACCTTTCCGGATTTCCAACAATCACCCAACGCGTTCAAGCAAATGTCTCAACTCCAACAAATGCAACATTACCAAGCACTCCAACAAATGATGCTACGCAACTCGTTTGAATCTCAAGCACAAAAAAACAAGGGGAAGGCGGTTGAAACCGTAGTCGAAACCAAAGGCGAGACCTTGGACAAAATTAGAGGAGGAGGCGCTAGCATTGCGTGGGTTAAGTCCTCAACTTGCCCGATTGTCGGTATGAACCAAAGTTTATTTTTTTTATTTAAATTTAAAAAGATTTATTTTTTATTTTACTAAGGCAATTTTTTTTTTAAAATTTAGGGAACAACCAAACGGGTACCGGTTTTTGGAAGGCAATAACGGATAAATTTAACGCGCTTATGGAGCAAGGCCTGATGCGTGATATCGATTCCGTCTCTGGCAAGTGGCGTAAAATGAGCAAAACCATAAACACCTTTAGCGGTATCTATAACTAATTTTACACTAATCCTCCGAGTGGGAGTAACGAGGAGGACATTCTCAACCTTGCTTTGGCTAAATGGGACTCTAAGAATACAACTCCTTTCCAACACCTCCGAGCATGGAACGTTTTAAAGAAAGAAAACAAATGGAAGCCCGTTCCAAACGAGGTCGCAACCGCCAAACGAAGCAAAACTTCCGAGTCCGGAAGTTATAGTGCGGGAGGCTCCACCGCTCGTTGTCACATCGACATAAACGACGACCCGGAATTTGACGAGGAGGTGTTTGCCGTTCACGAGTCGGAACGTCCCCCCCGGAAGGGACAAAGCAAAAAAAGAGGCGGCCGGAAAGAGAAAAGCGGGTGGCTCGAGCCAAACGTCTTCCGGGGCGGGTTCGAAAATGGAGGAGTTGATATCCGAATTCTGTTCGTTCAAAGTGCTCACGGCGGAAAAATATAGTTATAAGAAAAACTTCTCGGCCGACCATGCTCGAGCGGAGGATTTTAGGATTATGAGGTTGGATCTCGACTCGGTTCCGGAGGATGAACGCGAGGTTTACCGGAGGATGAAAGAGGAAGTTAAGAAAAAATGGACGTCGTAGGTTGTTTGGTATTTTTTTAGTCGTATCGGTTTTTATTTTTTTCGCTTTTACGTTTTCCTCTTCTAGGATTGGTAATTTTATTTTTTAGGATATGTAATTTTTCTTTATGTAATGGATTTAATTATGTTGTTTTATGTTTTATTTTTATTTAATTTTTAAGGTGTTTTTATAAAGTTAAGCAAAAAAAAAGTTAAAAAAATAAAAACAATTGGTGTGAGGTAGGCCGTAGGCCCATCCTCCACCCCCTTTCATTTTGCTAGGAGGGCCATCCCATGGAGGATGGTGATGTGGCGTCCTACGTGGCGGCCCATCCTCATGGGGATGACCCTCCCGGCCTCCCCATACCATTTAGCCTGAAATAAAGAAAGATAAAGAAGAAAGAGGGTGATTAGTGAGATGATGTGACAAACTTTTTAAGTCTGCCCGTAGTGGGGCGTTTTTTTTTAAAAAAATTCAAAAAAAACGCTGGAAAACGCCCACTCCTCCACTACACCCGGCGTTTCCGGGCGTTTTTTTGAAAAAAAACCCCTCCGGCGTGTTAATTAAAACGCTATGCACATACTTGACAAACCAATCAGAGATGAGCATGGTCTGACAAAACTTTTGACTTTTGTGTGTGTCTTGAACATATGGACGAAAGACTGCCACGTATTTCGTGTGTGTGTCTGACAAACCATTTCTTACAACATTTTTTTTATTTACATGGGCGTTATTGGAATAATGCCCCACTACGCCACTTTTGCTATAATGCCCAACGCTGACTAGGATGCCATGTGTCGGATAATGCCCCATGGTAGGGGCATTATTTTTGTTCACCACTACGGGTGGTCTAACAAGAATTTTAATATTGTATTGGAGATGATCGTTTATAAGTTTTAAGTTTCTATAATTTTATTATCCGTTTAATAAGTGTTATATTCAAAGTACTTTTATTGTGTTTTTCTTACATGTTATTTTAGAGAGCTTTGAGGAAAACATTCAAGAGTTGTAGAAGACATGAATTTGACAAACGTAATTGAGTTATTCGTCATATATTGTAACAATTTTCAAGAGTCGATTCCTATTTATTAGTTTTTAATTATTATATTTATATATTAATTATGGTTTTCTTTTACAACATAATATAGATTATATAAATATCAATATTGTTGTGTGTCTATATACACACACAATAACTATTATTTAAGCATATATTATATAAGAATTATATAAATAATAGTCTTAGCTCGTTTAAGGTCATTTAAACGCGTAAGCCTAGTTAAACTTAAACTTGAATTCATTTATTAAATGAGCCCCATTATAAGCCCCAACTAGTTTAAACTTGACCCGACTTATGTTTTTAGTTAGCCAATCTCAAGAAGCTCAAAAATGGCTAAACTCGTTTACACCCCACCCCACCCCACCCCTATAGATCTTTAGCCGGTTGAAACTAAAGATGCTCAAAAACCCGATGAAATTGACCAATCCAAGTCAAATTAGCTGACGGCTTATGACTTAAATCAGCCCAGTGGGTAACCCCTTGTATTGGGGTTCAGGTCAAGCCTTTCATTCTAATCCAACACAGAAAGAGCACCAAAGTCCAAAACACCCTCAATTCAAGGGAGCAGCCCAAACCACATGGTGCCCATTTTGTTGACAACAAAATGCAGTGTGAGACCCTTAACACAATTGAACCTAAGGATGATAAAAAACCGCGAAAACCTGCCATACAAAGTCAAATTAGCCAATTCCGACTACGGTTTTAAAAGAACGGTTGAGGCGCGCGCCTCAAGGCTAAACGCCCAAAAAACGATTTTGTTACATTGTATGTGCACCACAGAGTGAGGCGCCAGGGGTTTTTGATATTTGTTATTGACTTTTTGTGTTAATTTCAAGTAATTTATGTCTTTTTATGTGTTTTTTATTATTTTGATGTATATGATGATGAGATTAGTTAGTATTATTATTATTATTTTTATAAGATATATAATTTTTATATTTATTTTTTAATTCCGCCTCGGTTCGCCTCAAGGTGTATGCCTCGTGGGGCGAAGGGAAAACGCCTCGAGGCTTGATTCCGTTCTTTTAAACCTTGATTCCGACTCGTTCTAACAGTTGTCACTACATGTTGCGCCTTCAATACAGACAGGTAAAATAGCAACAAAACCTCACTATAAGACACAATCCACAGAAAACACAGCAAAAGAACCATAACCAAAAAATGGTCCTTCATGAGCTTCTGCAATACAAAAACCTCATGTCTAATGCCATTATGCATTATCGCACTCGCAACAACAGTGCGGAGCATATAAAAAAACAGCATCCCATAAACAAACAACTCTAATAACTGACCATATACCATATTAATTATTATTATTCTTCAACTATATTAATACCTGTCGGTCACTCCAAAAGGCGTTTACTCTTGCACCAAACAATGGCGATAACATATAAGATGATAGTGCCAGTAGTACCACCACCCACAGTCCACAGAAATTTACCATTACCAACTTCCCTCTGTTCTGCGGTTTTATCTTCAAACAACTCGATATTTATATTCATTCCAAACACTCCAGCGACCACCACAAATGCACTCACCACCAAAGTTGCAGTTGTTAACATCACACCCATTTGCAGGAGGTGATTCTGCTTGTCATCCAGCATTATGTTGATGTAATCTTCTGTGTCATCTACATACTCCCTCAGCTGCACACAAACACTGGAACTCGGTCATACGTCCTTTCACTATCCATATAAAAATTGTTAAGATAATGTTTTAATAATATACCGTCGACAGTTTATTCAGAGTACCGTCGATCTGAACAAAGTAAGCCTCCAAGAGCATTTCAAGTTCCTCAATGTCAAGGTGCTTGCCGCTACTGCTCCGTGTTGTACTAGTGCGGGCCCCACGGCTTTCTCTCCCGACCCGGTAAAGATGTTCAGAATGGTTGTCCGTTTCTTCATGTGCATTTGTATTTTCATTACCATCCATCAAACTCGCATCGTGAACTCTAATATAATTGATAACACAATTTTTTTCCAAATTAGATTGAAAAACATTAGAAGAAAATAATTGATCACAACCCAAACCTGTCATCAGTTTCTGTTTGATGAATCTCTTCATTCATGGCGTCTTCTTCGTCCACAAAAGAAGAAGATGAAGAATTATCAAGCTGTTGCTCCAGCTTGTCGGTCAGATACATTTCCGCCATATCTCCGTCGTCATCTAGCAATTGCTCTAATTCGTCCCTAACCTAATTAAACGTGAATCTTGAAAATAAACCTTGTTCTTAACAATTAACACGAAGCCAGATATATCCATATAACACATTTTTATTAGAACTGTGGAGGTTAAAGTTCACACCCACAAACCTTTTGAACACGTCCAGTAATTGCAACCAACCGACTTTTAATTTGGCGAACACGTTCCAAATTTAAAGTACTAATCTTCGAAGTCAACTTATCTAGTGCTGGATGTGCTTCTTGCTCTAATGTCCTCGCCTAGTTTAGAACAAGATAACAACAAACAAACTTTCAAAAAAAAAAAAAAAAAAAAAACTTATTAAACAAATACCGAAATGATTCACAAGGAACAATTATCACCTCATTATCCAAAGAACTGCAAGCTGCCTCTAGACATGCCTCAAGTGCAATGAACTCAAATGGAAGAAGCTTCGGGCCATCTCGTTTATCAAACGAATGTTTACCATCGGCTTTAACTTCCTGATCACCATCTGCGGCTACTCTTGGCGGGCTAACTTCTCTTGACCGTGGCTCGCCCAAATCATACAAATGGGTCCAGTCAGTATTGCCATCCACCATTTCCTTCTAAACAAGTTATTACAACATCAATGTTAGCAAAGGGTACACATAAACTTCCTGCAAACTTTCAAGATAGGGGCTGATTTCAACAGGGAACAAATGACGGTAAATTTAACCACAAATTGTAAACGCTAGTCTAGAGTTCAAACTTCAAATATAAATTTAGAACAGTAAAAGAACAAACAAATGCAGTTGTTTGCATTTATATTAAGGCATCATTTAACAATTTTTTGAAATCTCCAAACATCATGCAATATCAATCCTTAAGTCAAATAATTTTTCATGAATTTCGCTGACAATCAAAGCTAAATTTCTTGCAAACCACAATGTAATTTATACACGTGCAAATAAACCACGACCGAATCAACCTTTCTAGGGACCCAAAGCGGATTCTAAAGCATGGAAATAACACACATGTTTAGTATACACATGGTTTTAAAAAACGCTTGAGGCGTGCGCCTCAAGGCGCGCCTCGAGGCGAAATGGCCAAAAAACGAGTCTGAGGCGCGCCTCATGGGGTTTTTACTACATATGCACCTCAGAGGGATTTTTATAGTTGTTTTTGATGTTTTTGACTTTTTGTGTCAATTTCAAGCATTTCATGTCTTTTTTATGTATGTTTTTGATGATTTTGACGAATCCGATGATGAAATTAGTTAGTATTATTATTTTTATAATATATATAATTTTTACATTTATTTATTAATACAGTCTCGGCCTTACGCCTCGTTTCGCCTCGAGGCTTACGCCTCGTGAGGCGAAGGGAAAACGCCTCGAAACTCGTTTCCGTTCTTTTAAACCTTGAGTATACTGTTTCTAAAAGGCACACAATCACGCATTTTAGCGCATAAGTGAGTTTTAGAATAAAGAAAGACTTCAAAGTATATTATATTGATTCTTTGTTCTTCTTGTCAAAACTGAACATTAAACAAGCTTAAACGTTGACAAGACCAACTTAATAAAAAATGACACAGACAGATATGACAAATTCTTTATCCCTAAGGCTGAACGGTATGGTGACGGAGGGATGGACGGCGACGGGGGTGGCGGGATGGGGTGACGGAGCGGCGCCGAGAAGAAAGAGGGGGGCCCACATGTTTTGCTCCGTCCTGGACGTCGAAATTCCGACGGAGAGGACGATGACTGGACGGCGACCGGGGGGGGGGGGCATGGAGAGGGGGACGGCGACGACTGCTGGACGGTCCCCATACCGTCCAGCCTAACAATTTTTTAATACGTTGACATGACAAATTCGTTATCCCTAACAATTTTTTAATAACTTGACAAGACCAACTTAATAAAAAAATGATCGTTTTAGTATATTTACTATATCTACATAAACCATGATGGGAAATACTGCTAATATACGTGTTTAACCCCTTTGTTTAAAAAAATGTTTTCTTCTTATTGGTAAATTTTGTTTATATGCGTGTTTAGTTACTCTGCTTTAACCTTGGTAGTGTACATATTTAGTCCCTTTACTTTTATTTCTTTTTAGCATTTCATCTTTTACCCTTTTTCCCTTGTTGCCGTAATGAATCAACCCCGAGGAATAGTGACCGTTAGCTATTGGTGGGGCACCGCTACTACTCTTGGACTTTAATAAAGTTACTTTATAATTCCTAAACTTTATTAACAAAAATTATATGTATTTTTTATTGAACAAACACTATGCAATTCCAGTAGCTGAAATTAGGGATCATTCAACAAATTCCTAAAACCTCCAAACAAACACTATGCAACATGAATTCTTAATCCAACCAATTTCTCCAACAAGATAATTGAATCAGAAATCACCTGAGAACTAGCGTGATGATGACGCAATATCCGCCGCTGAAGCTCATCAACAAACGGAGTAACAGACGGATCTTTCGAATTCAACAACAAAACCTCTTGTGCAGTAATAATAGCCTTAATATGCTCCAAATTAATCACAATGGCGCGTTCTCTACCAAGAACGGTAGACGGGTACGATAGAATCGGGTCAAGGATGCGGAGATCACGCGCAGGAAGACCGGTGCGGCGCATAGTAGCGTGTTTACCGGCCTCGATAATCTGCGCCTGACCGGTGGAATCTAAGAGGAGCCATGGTCTGATTCCGGCGGCTTTTTTGCGGAGAGCTGGTCCGGTTACGGTCAGCTGTGTGGCGGTGGTTCGTGTGGGGTCTTCTTCCGGTGGGGTGGAGAATGTGGCGGTGACTGGCGGTTTCATGATGAGTTGAAGTCACCGTTGGTGTTTTGTTTTAAGTGTGAGTGGGGAAGTGTGCCAACGTAAACATGTTTGGTGTCAAAGTCAATTGTCTGTTGAAAATTTAATTGTATTATATTGAGTTAATAGTATTACGATATTAACTAACCCTCGCACGGCATAACTTTGTTGTAAACTCTCTCTCGAGGAAACCAAAGGTCGCCGGTTTCGCCAATACCTCCGGTTGGGCTCGACGTTGGGTATCAACTCGGAATAGTGGGCAGGGTTTCTCGGCTTCCTCTTGTGTAGGTTGCCTGAGGTTACCTTTCTTCCTATCTCGTTTGGTACTGCTTCCATTCACCTGCTGGGGTTTTTGGGATCCTGGTTGTTTTTATCTCTCTCCCCGGGGATTTTCTTTGGTCGCCGGATCGCCTCCACCGCCGGTTGGGCTCGACGTTGAGTATCATCTCGGAATAGTGGGCAGGGTCTCCTCGGCTCGTTTCCTGTTTTTAGGCTGCCTTGAGGTTACCCTTCTTCCTATTTCGTCTGTTACTGCTTCCATTCGCCTGCCGGGGTCGTGGGGTTTCTGCTGGTCGTACCTTCATGGAGGGTGAGGACGAGGGAGGACCGTGGGTTGGTCCTAAAGTCAAAGGGGCTGGCTCAGGGAAAGGTTTTAATCCGAAGATTTGCAAGTTCTTCGTCTTTAATATTCCTAAGGGGTGTAGACCGTGGGATCTGTCCAATGCCTTTAGGGTTCATGGAGATATTATGGGGGCTTTTATTTCTAAAAAAAAAAGGATAAAGAAGGCAGGATTTTTGGTTTCGTTAGCTTCAAGGGTGTGCAAGATGTTGCGGGTCTGGAAGCAAGGTTGGTTAACTTGAAGTTGGGAGGCAATAAACTCCTCGTCAATGTTGCTCGATTTGCCAAGGAAAACAAAGGTAGTCACCAGGTTCGTGGTGGTTCCAACAGAGGCTTTGAGGGTAGTGGTTTCGCCAATGATCTGAAGTTTGATGGTCAGCCCCGGAAGCCGGCGAAGGTGTTCAAGGAAGTTTCTAATGGTAGATCGTTCGTGGATATTCTGATGAACAGAACTTGCCCTGTCCAGGAGGAAGATGTAGTGGATGTTGACCCCTCGTTTTCTGCACTTTCCACGAAGTTCGGAAGAGCTTTGGTCGGAAGAACTCGAGATTTTTCTGTGCTCAGGAATATTAATGTTTCTTTGAAGGAAGCGGGGTTCCGGGACATTGTGATTCAAAACCTTGGCGGCTTGACGGTTCTGTTATCTTTTGTTGGGGAGATGTGTGACAACCCTCACTAAACCAGGTATCCGTACAACTTGATTAATAATTAATTATTGCTTAATTACTGTGCTTGCTTGAACTTGTGAATAAACTGCTACTTGAACACTGATACATGTACTTACTTGCATCATACTTTACTTGCTGTCACTACATTATTTACATGACTGAACCTTAGTGACAAACATGATGCACAAAAAGCACAGTAGCACTATAACGGATAACCTATTGAACATGCTGATAAAGCCAGCATCAGGCAAACACTGCCTCTAAGGCCTGTATGAGCCAGAAATATTTTGCTACACCAGTGGTGAGTGTAGGGATATAAGGGTTGTAGAACCGCGTCTCTAGGAATAAGTCACAATGACTGGATGTGCCTAAAACGTACTCTAAGTACAAAACTCAGCACTTTACATAACATTTCAGCTTTTAGCTAACTAATAAAGTGCCAAAACATGAGAAAAATATTACTAGACACTTTCCAAAGTGTCAGAAATGAGTTGTGTCACTAAAAAGGGTATTAACGACACTTTAAGCTTTGTTAAGCACTTTAACGGATTACTATCCAACCGAACAACCGGACTATACCCGAAACATGAAAATATTGTTATTTTCATTATTTATCTTTTTCTGAGCCAGTTAGGGTCCCTGAGTACCCTAACACCCGTCATAACACACGACACACAACTAACCAAGTTAACTACTTAACTAACTTGGTTTAACCTAACTAATACCTAACTAACTAGTTGGAATCGGACCAAGACCCCCCCCCCCCTCTCTAACCGTCCCCAACTAGAGGGGGACACACCTTGTACTAACTTGATTTGTTTAATCTCTTATGCTTAGTATCAAGAAGACATGGTGACCATTGGTTAATACTCTTGAAAATTGTCTATAAGATTAAGCTTAAACACACATGAACATTATCATCACACAACACACTCCACACTCTTTCTCTCTTTCTCTTTGGCTCTCGGCCGAACCCACACCCACACACCCATCCATTTTCGAGTTTGATCTTGCAAGTTCCAAGCATCTACAAGTGTTAAGGGTCGCATATAAGGAGTCTTGGAGCAAACGGAAGGCGAAGGACCTCTCTACTTAGCCTTTATCCACCTCATTTGCGCGTGGATTCTTCCCTAGCCTCGAGCTAGTGGTATGTTACTAAAATCACCTTCTTGAACTATTCTAAAGTGGTTAATACGATTTGTAACGGTTAAAACTTGAAATCTTACAAGATGATACTTTAAAGTCTACTAAAAATGCTATAAGTGTTGGATAAAAGCTCATATGTTGTGTAAATGTTGTAGTAATTGAAATTTGTGATTATTTAGACCCGATCTATGTTGTGGTAGCTCGGATCATCACTTAACCCAGTTTGGTCATGATCACGAATCATGATATAAGGTTGTTTTGAATAGAACAAGGGTTAAAGGGTGAAACTCTACCACACACGAATCATGAACTTGTGTAAAAGTGTTTTAGCTTGTACAATAGTGTTTAAAACTAGCAGATCTACGTATCTGCAAGTGGTATTTTCAAAGGACCACGCGTTAAAGAAATCATGCTTTCTAAAAATAGATCTTCCACTAACAAGAATGGTTTTTAGAACACACAAGTGTGTAAACACTTGTGTAACACAAAGTTTCGACAAAATAACTATTTTTGAAAAAGACGACGAGAAGTTGTAAAAAACGGAACTTCCATAAAAACGAGGTTTTTACACAATCGGATAGTTTTATATAAAGATCCACTAAAAGTAATGAGATTTACTTCACAGTTTGGATAAATCACAAGTTCATGAAATTTATGCGATTTATATACATATTTTGACTAGTTTGTGATTTGAACATTGTTTTGGTTGAATGAGAAAATTGTTGGTTGATTTGTAAAAGAAAATGATACGCTTGAAAGCGTGGCCACCTCCAGTTACAGAGGAAACTCTGGCGAAATTTTCCAAAAACCTAACACTTAGAATTATTTTCACTAAAAGTGTTAGAAGTACATTTTGACTTGTTTTCAAAACATAGATTTCGCCGCGACTTTATTTACAAAATATCGGAGGTGGGATTTCACAAAATAAAACGTGATACATATAGATATTCAGTATATATTCTTCTTTCACAACATCACTTGTATAAGTGTATATGATTATTTTGTGAACTACGTAAATATTATTTTTAGAGTAAAAATAATATTACTAAGTATTATTTTGGGAAAATCACATGTATTAAAATATAATATTTTTGAGAAGAATATTTATATTTTGGGAGTTAGAAATAAAATATATTAAGTGAGACTTAATAGTGAAATCCAAATGTTACGAACACACATGTATTAAATCCCCCATCCTTGGGAAGGAGAATAACTACCAAGTATATACAGAACGTAAACACGAAATAGTTGCCTAACTATTTCCCAAAAACTTAAACCATAAAGCTAAGGCACGACCATCCGTCTAATAGAGTTAGTACGTGTAGGTCGTCATACAGCTGATTGATTTGGAGGCATACTTGGTAGAGACGCACCACAGTGAGTTCATGTCCCCCTTTTCTCTAACTGTTTTCAGTTTTCTTAACTGCGGGGGTGAAATACATGTTACTTTGATTACAAGTACTTTATACATGGTATGGTTAGCGTAAGGAGGTTTACTACTTAGATCATGTGAGTGGGTAGGCAGAAACTGGAGGCCATTAATCCTCATTGTAGGACCGAGGGACGTAAGCGGTAGATCTATCTGGGTGTAGCGAGCCCAACTCTAGGCCCAACAGAACGGACCTCTGGGAGGCCCAACAGAACGGACCTTGGAGTGACTTTGTACCCAACGCTAAATCTGCTAGGTTTGAGTCTTCCTACTTGCACTTCACACATATCATTGGCTTTGCAACCCAATGGTGATCTCTTTTTCCTTATTTGCTACATACCAGGAATTTTCATACGAACAGACATCTTTACAAAGGTTTTACTTACTCACTTACACATGAACTCGCTCAACATTATTGTTGATTTTTCAACTTACATGTATTTCAGGAAACTAAAGGATCTGGCACGGTATGGCACGTTTTCCCGCTGCACTAGTTACGAGGTCATCCGGGTTTGGGGAATGTGACTCTTTCCTGGACAAGTCACAGTCCTTAAACTGTGTTTATGTCATGTTAATGTTTGTGTCTGTTGAACACTGTATATGTTGTTAGGATGTGTTTCCGTTGAGAAAATGTTATGGTATTTTACTTTTCAACTTAATCTAATGGATGATCTTGCACGTTTTTTTTTAAATTCATATAGCTTGTTATGGTTAAGCTATGGTATTAAGAAGTCACACCAAATTAACCATGCTTCCGCAAAGCCAGGGTGTGACATCTTGGTATCAGAGCTCTGATCATAGCGAACTAGGATTCTTTCTCGAGTCTAGACTATGATCACTAGGGCTCTCACGAAAACATTTTTCTGCATACCACTTAAGTCCATATCCAACACTTTTTACAAACAAATGTTGAGCACATTTTATTCATTATTTTTAGGCTCAGTCCGGAAAGGCTGAGGCTCGGTCTTAGAGACCGAGGCTCGATCTAAGAAATCGAGGTAGATGGATAGTAAGACTAGGAAAAGAAGGCTCAGTCTTGGAGGCTGAGGCTCGGTCTTAGAGGCCGAGGCTCAATCTAAGAGGTCGAGGTAGATGATAGAGCAGTCTTAGAGACTGGGAAGAATTTGGCTAGTGAGACTAGGAATGTCAGTCTAGGAGACTGGGAGGCTAGTGGGACTAGGAGAATTATTTGATTGACTAACATGTTTGTGACAACTCGAAATTTAGAACCTTTCGTTGTACGCTTGAACGCTAAGTGACTAACTAATTTGATGATTTAATGAATGATATATGTGAACTTATATGATTATGTTTGTGATTGTATGTATGCGAGTATGTATATGAACCGAGACAACAAGAACCCGACTCGAGACCATGTGGTCTCGAGTGAACAGTAACACTTGGGCCGGATGGGCCACGCACCCCATTTAACCCAACCGAAACCCATTAGGGTGCACCATGTGGACAAGTATATAACCCTTAGTGATGCTAACCTTGCCATTCTTGGACAATCCACACATACTCCCCTACTCTCTCTAGAAACCACTAAACCCTAAGTCTCAACATCACCTCTCCTCCTTCTTCTCGGATCAAACCGGTGACACTAGGAGCTCTCGGATCGACTCACACACACACCGTTTGGAAGCTTCACTCACACCTTTGAACCTATACTTGAACCGGTTAGTGATTCCTTTGCAAACACATGTATTTCCATGATTAAAGGTGTTGATGTGTGATGTTATAGGTTAATGATGCATGTTATGCGTTTGTTTCGGTTTGATGATGATGTATGATGAAGATTATGTGATAATATGTTTATTTGTTAAGTTTTGTGCATGATAATGATTAATAAGATAACATGACTTGATTTCGGACATATTGTATGATGGGTTAATGATATCTTGTGTTTAAATGTGGTCTAAACCATTAGTTGTTAATATTCATGAAATCGGATTGCATACCCTTATGTTACAAATTAAATGCTTGTTAAATGGCTGCATATATGTGTGGAAATCGGATTAGTTGTTGAATGTTTTGATTGTTGTTTCAAGTTATGATCATGATGAACTATTGGATATTATGATGAACATGATGAACATATGAAGAACATGATGAACATGATATGAATGTGGCTTGAACATTTGAAATTGGTATGTTTGATCCATTTTGGTAAATTACTAGACAAGAAAACATGTTTAGTGGATAGTACATAACTGTTGCATGAAATCAAAACCTCATTGGCTAAGTACAAGGACAGAATCAGCAGATGTCCAGTCGAGACCTTCGGTTGCGACTCGAGACCACCACATGACGAGTCGAGATCCCCGGTTGCGACACAGGTTGCGAGTCGCAAACCCATAGTTTCGACTCGAAACCACACTTGATCAGCACACAAACCTTATGACTCGAAACCACGGTTACGAGTCCTGTTGCGACTCAAGACCGTGACCATGATAACTCGAGACCGCAGTTTGCGACTCAGGTTGCGAGTCGAGAACGCCTGGTTGCGACTCGAGACTATACGCAGGTACACGCTGTTTGGACTTGCACCTGATTTCGGGCTTAAGTAATTGGGCCGGACCTTTGGGCCTAATACATGGACCTTATACGTGCTGTTGTATATGAATGATTATTTGGGCTGCCATGGATGAAACTTGCATGCAATGTGCTAGCATACGTGTAGAACATACGTGCAATACATGGTTTGAACCTGACTTGTATGATACAACTATGATAGGACGCGAGTGACCACAATATTGCTTGTTTGACTTTTCTGTGTATCTACCGAGCAAACCAAGGTGAGTTCACACCCTCTACAAAGCATGGGATTCCCTGGGTTGGGAATGGGGTTAAGGAATGTGGATTCCTCGTCCTCCTTGGGTAGGACAGCAATGGTTCAGGAATGTAATTCCTCGTCCTCATGGACAGATAACTCGTACTAGACCAAAACTCTATCACGAAGTCCCTCCTTTTTATATCGACTTAATCGCCGGGCCAATGGCGAGCGGGTCATTAGTTAGATAGCGCTATTTAGGTCTGACAAACCTCACACCGTGCCGCAGAGGACGGGCGTGAACTAATGGATCTGGGGCACGTCAATGATGATAGACATTGACAGTTTCAGGGCACATAAACATGACTACAGTCAGCAGTCGATATGGTAACGAGTCTAGTGTATACATGGGGTAGCCCCCACGGCCGAAATGCCAGATAACTAACACGGGGTAGCCCCCACGGCTGGATTGCCAGAGTAACCGGGAATAAACAAGTCACGTTTTTAACTATGGGGTAACCCCCACGGCAGGATGCCAGATAAAGGAAACTGTTTTCGAAACAACTTAAAACAAACACCCAACCGTGAACTCACTCAACTTGTTGTTGACTCGTTACTACATGCTTTGCAGGTCCTTAGGTTCTTAGCTGGAGCTTGCATGGAGGAGGATCGTTGTGGGACATGGACGACTGTGTGCCATGTTAAACTTTGGAACAATTTAACTTATGTTTTGATTTAAGACTTATGCTTCCGCTTGCAACTTAAACTATGTTTTGTTTAGACACCAATCGTACTGGTTGAACTTTTATAATTACTTACTTGCTTGTTCTATATGATTGGTGGCTGGATCCTGGTCAGTCACGCCTCCAAGCGGTGATACTCCGCAGGTGGATTTTGGGGGTGTGACAGATTGGTATCAGAGCCATTGGTTATAGTGAACTTGGTTTTAATAAGGGAAAGGTTTTATTAAAATCAGACTATAACCTGTACAGTGCTCAACGGTCCACAACGACGCTTCACTCCACATGCAAGGCTCGACATTCTAGGTGATATGATCTGTGTATATATTGCCTACTTGTTAGTTATATAGTACATTGCTCATGGTATGCTTGGCTAGTATAACTACTGTTGCTTGAACACGTGTGTATTTGCTCACTTCTGTCACCGCACTTTCGCGAACCCCTCTCACTCACGTTCTTCTTGATATGAAGATCATGTCTGGACGCGTTAACCTGACACAAGCCCAGTTGACGGCTCTGATCAACGAACGAGTTGCCGCAGCACTTGCAGCTGTACACGCATGAGGTATATCCTGCAGTCCGAACTCATTCTAGGATCTTTAGGATCCTACTCTCGTGAACCAACCTTTGTGTTAAACTCTGTCTTTTCTTTCACCTACGATAGGTCAGCATGTTCAGCCACCCGTGTGCACTTTTAAGACTTTCATGGACTGCCGACCAACTACTTTTAGCGGCACTGAAGGAGCAGTAGGTCTCCTACACTGGTTTGAGAAGCTAAAATCTGTGTTCGAAATGTGCGAATGCCCTGAGGCGCGCAGGGTGAAGTATGCTATCGGTACTCTCGAGGGTTTAGCCCTCACATGGTGGAACGCTCAGGTTCAAATGCTGGGGTTGGTTGCTGCCAATGCCACCCCATGGGAAAATTTTAAAGAGATGATCAAGGAGGAATACTGCAGTCGTGATGAGATTCACAAACTGGAAGTGGAGTTCTTCAACCTCAAGATGACGGGGTCCGAAATTGAAGCTTATGTGAAAAGGTCGAACGAACTGGCAATTCTGTGTCCTACTATGGTGGATCCTCCCATCAAACGCATCGAACTATTTCTTCAGGGCTTAGTGCCAGAAATCCAAAGTCATGTGACTTCAGCGAACCTCGCCACCTACCAGCAAACTGTTCAGTTGGCTCACCGTCTCACGGACCAGGCGGTGGAGCAGAACAAGTTACCAAAACGCATAGGTGCTGCAACTACTTCTGGTACCTCTAATGACAACAAACGGAAATGGGATGGAACTTCAAGTAAGGGTTCGACTTCTGTTCAGTCCCAGTCTCAGCAGAGAAAGACTGATGACTACAAGAGCCCTAATCAGCAATCGTCTGGTGGTCAAAGCCATGGTGGGTACAAAGGAAATCACCCCAAATGCAATCGCTGCAGCCTGCACCACAGCGGGCCATGCACCAGGGGCAACTGTCATCGGTGCAACAAGCCTGGTCACGCTGCAAAGGATTGCAGGAGCTTATACCCCGCCAATCAGAATCGTCAGCAAGCTCAACAGAACCAGCGCCAGCAACAGCAAGGTGATAACAAAGGGTGCTTTCAGTGTGGAGCTGAGGGCCACTTCAAGAGAGATTGTCCCCAACTGAACAGGAACCAGAACAACAACAACAACAATAACAACAATCAGGGGAATGGTAACAATGGGAACAACAACAACAATGGCGCCAGGGGGCGGGTGTTTGTGATTGGCCAAGGTGAAGCAAGGAATGACCCCAATGTTGTGGCGGGTAAGTTCCTTCTCGACGACTTTTATGTTTCAGTTTTATTTGATTCGGGTGCCGATACTAGCTACATGTCACTAGAAGTTAGTCGAATGCTTAAGCGTATTCCAACACCCTTGAACAACAAGCACACCGTAGAGCTAGCAAATGGTAAGAGTTTAGAAGCCACACACGTAGTCAAGGGTTGTAAACTTATTCTCGCTGACCAGACCTTCTCTATCGACCTCATTCCTATTGTCCTGGGTAGTTTCGACGTTGTCATTGGGATGGATTGGTTATCCCAACACCGAGCAGAGATTTTTTGCAACGAGAAGGTTGTCCGTATTCCAGGTTCCGGTGGTGAACCTCTCATGATTCATGGCGACAAGAGGAGTGCTGTTGAAAACGTCATTTCTCTCCTTAAGGCCCAAAAGTGCTTGCGAAAGGGCCACACTGCCATTTTGGCTCTCGTTACTGACACCTCAGAAAAAGAGAAGAAGATAGAAGATTTTCCAGTTGTACGCGATTATCCAGAGGTATTTCCTGAGGAATTACCTGGTCTTCCGCCTCATCGCCAAGTCGAGTTTCAGATTGAACTAGCTCCTGGAGCTGCGCCTATAGCTCGTGCACCTTATCGTTTAGCCCCATCAGAGTTGAAGGAACTCTCTACGCAACTACAAGAGCTCCTGGATAAGGGTTTTATTCGTCCAAGCTCATCGCCCTGGGGAGCTCCAGTATTATTTGTAAAGAAGAAGGACGGTACTTTCAGAATGTGCATCGACTACCGGGAACTCAACAAGGTGACGGTGAAGAATCGTTATCCTCTACCGCGGATTGACGACTTGTTCGACCAGCTGCAGGGGTCGAGCTACTATTCAAAGATTGATTTGAGATCGGGATATCACCAGCTGAGAGTCCGAGAAGAGGACGTCTCCAAAACAGCTTTCAGAACTCGATACGGGCACTATGAGTTTTTGGTCATGCCTTTTGGGATGACAAACGCACCTGCGGTTTTCATGGACTTGATGAACCGAGTGTGCAAGCCTTACCTAGACAAGTTCGTTATAGTCTTCATCGACGACATCCTGATCTATTCCAAGAGTCAGGAGGAACACGAGCAGCATCTACGACTTATTCTGGAACTCCTTCGAACAGAACAGCTTTATGCAAAGTTCTCGAAATGCGACTTCTGGCTTCGAGAAGTCCATTTCCTAGGCCACGTGGTAAACAAGGATGGGATTCACGTTGATCCATCCAAGATAGACTCGATTAAGAACTGGCCTGCACCTCGTACACCAAAGGAAATTCGCCAATTCTTGGGTTTGGCGGGATACTACCGGAGATTCATAAAGGATTTTTCTAAGATTGCACAGCCTCTCACCTCACTAACGCAGAAGGGCGTTGTTTATCGCTGGGGAAATGCACAGGAGTTGGCATTTCAGCACCTAAAGGATAGACTTTGTAGCGCACCTATCCTTTCCTTGCCGGAGGGCACAGACGACTTTGTGGTTTACTGCGACGCATCAATTCAGGGTCTTGGTTGCGTGTTGATGCAACGAGACAAAGTTATAGCCTACGCCTCACGCCAACTTAAGGTTCATGAAAAGAACTACACTACACACGATTTAGAGCTGGGAGCTGTTGTTTTTGCACTTAAGTTATGGCGGCATTACCTGTATGGTACCAAGTGCGCAATCTACACCGACCACAGGAGCCTCGAGCACATCTTCAAGCAGAAGGAACTGAATATGCGGCAACGACGATGGGTCGAGCTACTGAATGACTACGAGTGCTCGATCAGATATCACCCGGGTAAAGCCAATGTTGTGGCTGACGCCCTCAGTCGAAAGGACACTGCGCCTAAGCGCGTGCGAGCTTTACAACTCACGATCCATTCTAGTCTTCCCTCCCAGATACGAGCTGCTCAGATAGAAGCACTGAAACCAGAAAACGTCAGGGCTGAAGCCCTGCGCGGATCAAGGCAACGATTAGAACATAAGGAAGATGGTGCTTACTACGTAACGGGACGCGTTTGGGTCCCACACTATGGCAACCTACGAGAGCTTGTGATGGACGAAGCACACAAGTCTCGCTACTCGGTACATCCTGGTTCGGATAAGATGTACCACGACATCAAAACTACGTACTGGTGGCCTAGCATGAAGGCCCACATAGCAACCTACGTCAGCAAGTGTCTGACTTGTGCAAGAGTCAAGTCTGAATACCAGAAACCCTCAGGCCTACTCCAACAACCCGAGATACCTCAATGGAAATGGGAGCAAATTTCCATGGATTTCGTCACTGGCCTGCCTAGATCCCAGCGCGGGAACGATACTATTTGGGTGATCGTGGATCGACTCACAAAATCTGCACACTTCTTGGCTATCAAGGAGACGGATAAATTCTCCACGCTCGCAGAAATATACCTCAAGGAAGTTGTTTCGAGGCACGGGGTGCCCACCTCTATTATCTCAGATCGAGATGCGCATTTTACTTCAGAGCTGTGGCAAGCGATGCACAAATCCTTTGGCTCACGATTAGATATGAGCACAGCGTATCACCCTCAGACGGACGGGCAGTCCGAGCGTACTATTCAAACCTTAGAAGACATGCTTCGTGCATGTGTAATCGACTTTGGCAACAGCTGGGAAAAGCATCTGCCACTTGTGGAATTCTAGTACAACAACAGCTACCACACCAGCATTAAAGCTGCTCCGTTTAAGGCATTGTACGGACGTAAATGCCGGTCACCTCTTTGCTGGGCAGAGGTGGGAGATAGTCAGATCACTGGTCCAGAACATGTGGTAGACACAACCGAACAGATTGCTCAAATACGAAAACGCATGGCGGCAGCTCGCGACCGTCAGAAAGTTTACGCCGACATGGGCAGGAAACCGCTTGAGCTCCAGGTTGGGGAGCGGGTACTACTCAAAGTTTCACCCTGGAAGGGTGTGGTTCGTTTTGGTAAACGCGGCAAACTTAACCCACGATACGTTGGACCTTTCGAAGTCATTGAGAAAATAGGCAGGGTGGCCTACAGACTGAACTTACAAGCGGAACTCGGTGCAGTTCACAACGTTTTCCACGTGTCGAATCTGAAGAAGTGTCTGTCAGATGAGACCCACGTAGTTCCTCTGAAGGAACTCACTATCGATGAACAGTTACGATTCGTCGAGGAACCAGTCGAAATCACGGACCGGGATGTTAAGGTCCTCAAGAGCACTAGGATACCTCTCGTTCGAGTTCGTTGGAACTCACGTCGCGGCCCAGAGTTCACCTGGGAGCGCGAAGATCAGATGAAACAAAAGTATCCCCAACTGTTCGTAAATAGTACACCCACTACTGAGGCCGAAGCTACGGAATTTCGGGACGAAATTCCAGATCAACGGGGGGTGGATGTGACACCCCAGGAAAACCAGGAAAAACATACAACTTAACTAGCTTCCTCAGTGAGTGCTTACCAAATTTCGGGACGAAATTTCTTTCAACTTGGGGATGATGTGACAACTCGAAATTTAGAACCTTTCGTTGTACGCTTGAACGCTAAGTGACTAACTAATTTGATGATTTAATGAATGATATATGTGAACTTATATGATTATGTTTGTGATTGTATGTATGCGAGTATGTATATGAACCGAGACAACAAGAACCCGACTCGAGACCATGTGGTCTCGAGTGAACAGTAACACTTGGGCCGGATGGGCCACGCACCCCATTTAACCCAACCGAAACCCATTAGGGTGCACCATGTGGACAAGTATATAACCCTTAGTGATGCTAACCTTGCCATTCTTGGACAATCCACACATACTCCCCTACTCTCTCTAGAAACCACTAAACCCTAAGTCTCAACATCACCTCTCCTCCTTCTTCTCGGATCAAACCGGTGACACTAGGAGCTCTCGGATCGACTCACACACACACCGTTTGGAAGCTTCACTCACACCTTTGAACCTATACTTGAACCGGTTAGTGATTCCTTTGCAAACACATGTATTTCCATGATTAAAGGTGTTGATGTGTGATGTTATAGGTTAATGATGCATGTTATGCGTTTGTTTCGGTTTGATGATGATGTATGATGAAGATTATGTGATAATATGTTTATTTGTTAAGTTTTGTGCATGATAATGATTAATAAGATAACATGACTTGATTTCGGACATATTGTATGATGGGTTAATGATATCTTGTGTTTAAATGTGGTCTAAACCATTAGTTGTTAATATTCATGAAATCGGATTGCATACCCTTATGTTACAAATTAAATGCTTGTTAAATGGCTGCATATATGTGTGGAAATCGGATTAGTTGTTGAATGTTTTGATTGTTGTTTCAAGTTATGATCATGATGAACTATTGGATATTATGATGAACATGATGAACATATGAAGAACATGATGAACATGATATGAATGTGGCTTGAACATTTGAAATTGGTATGTTTGATCCATTTTGGTAAATTACTAGACAAGAAAACATGTTTAGTGGATAGTACATAACTGTTGCATGAAATCAAAACCTCATTGGCTAAGTACAAGGACAGAATCAGCAGATGTCCAGTCGAGACCTTCGGTTGCGACTCGAGACCACCACATGACGAGTCGAGATCCCCGGTTGCGACACAGGTTGCGAGTCGCAAACCCATAGTTTCGACTCGAAACCACACTTGATCAGCACACAAACCTTATGACTCGAAACCACGGTTACGAGTCCTGTTGCGACTCAAGACCGTGACCATGATAACTCGAGACCGCAGTTTGCGACTCAGGTTGCGAGTCGAGAACGCCTGGTTGCGACTCGAGACTATACGCAGGTACACGCTGTTTGGACTTGCACCTGATTTCGGGCTTAAGTAATTGGGCCGGACCTTTGGGCCTAATACATGGACCTTATACGTGCTGTTGTATATGAATGATTATTTGGGCTGCCATGGATGAAACTTGCATGCAATGTGCTAGCATACGTGTAGAACATACGTGCAATACATGGTTTGAACCTGACTTGTATGATACAACTATGATAGGACGCGAGTGACCACAATATTGCTTGTTTGACTTTTCTGTGTATCTACCGAGCAAACCAAGGTGAGTTCACACCCTCTACAAAGCATGGGATTCCCTGGGTTGGGAATGGGGTTAAGGAATGTGGATTCCTCGTCCTCCTTGGGTAGGACAGCAATGGTTCAGGAATGTAATTCCTCGTCCTCATGGACAGATAACTCGTACTAGACCAAAACTCTATCACGAAGTCCCTCCTTTTTATATCGACTTAATCGCCGGGCCAATGGCGAGCGGGTCATTAGTTAGATAGCGCTATTTAGGTCTGACAAACCTCACACCGTGCCGCAGAGGACGGGCGTGAACTAATGGATCTGGGGCACGTCAATGATGATAGACATTGACAGTTTCAGGGCACATAAACATGACTACAGTCAGCAGTCGATATGGTAACGAGTCTAGTGTATACATGGGGTAGCCCCCACGGCCGAAATGCCAGATAACTAACACGGGGTAGCCCCCACGGCTGGATTGCCAGAGTAACCGGGAATAAACAAGTCACGTTTTTAACTATGGGGTAACCCCCACGGCAGGATGCCAGATAAAGGAAACTGTTTTCGAAACAACTTAAAACAAACACCCAACCGTGAACTCACTCAACTTGTTGTTGACTCGTTACTACATGCTTTGCAGGTCCTTAGGTTCTTAGCTGGAGCTTGCATGGAGGAGGATCGTTGTGGGACATGGACGACTGTGTGCCATGTTAAACTTTGGAACAATTTAACTTATGTTTTGATTTAAGACTTATGCTTCCGCTTGCAACTTAAACTATGTTTTGTTTAGACACCAATCGTACTGGTTGAACTTTTATAATTACTTACTTGCTTGTTCTATATGATTGGTGGCTGGATCCTGGTCAGTCACGCCTCCAAGCGGTGATACTCCGCAGGTGGATTTTGGGGGTGTGACAATGTTTATATGACTATATGATTGATTATTACACGTATATGTGTTTGTGTTACAAACGTCATGCTTTCATCATGTACTAGTAAGATGGGCACTACGAATCCCATGGCCATAGTATCAGACGACATAGTTTCATCAAAGCACGAGGTGTACATTTCCGATACTACCGGCACAGACAATGACGACTTTCAGCCCTTTTGCGCTGCCTGAAGTCGTAGCAGAGCCTACTGATGGCCATCTTGTTGGGAATTTGCCCCCTTGCCGCTTATCCTGTTGATGATATGCCCCCCGACGTGGCCTCTGACGACGATAACGATCTACTAGAGGAGGACCCATTCGAGGGCAGGGCCCTATTGCTGCTGGTATTAGACTACTGCATGCGGACGCTCCTGTAGGGGAAACTCATGTCCATTCCCCTATCCCAGACTCATTTGAGTTTCTGACATCCGCATCTTCGCATATACAGGGAATGCAGCACCACCCACACGACGCCGACCCTGATATGGCATCATCAGCTGCACCGGTTCCCGCACACAGCTTTGAAGTTTGATCACAGTATTGAGGGTGATCTTGTTCTTCCACCTGGTTTTGATCCAGACCATGACCTTGAGTTCATACACTTAGACCAGCCCTTGGAGGATCCTGTAACCTCTGTGTTTGTTGATCCAGCTGATCTTGAGATGGAGTTTTTTATCCGGAGCCAGCCGTGGCCCCTGAGCCAGGCGTTGCTCCTGACCCCGCATTAGAGCATGACCCTGTTCATGCCGATGCACCTGCTGTTGCTCCTTGATTGATCATCTGCTTGGACGAGAGAAAATTTGGGGTAACTGTGCAAGACAATTTATTATTACGGGGGCCCACGTAATAACGACTTGTAGTGCACAGAAATCTTGGTGGACTCTGCGAGTCAAGCTAATGAAAACCAATGTAGCAGGAAATGTCTAAAACACGAATGACCAAGGCGAGGCGATGTAGCCTCGAGTTCATTCTATTACAAGCAACAAGCCAAATTGGCAAGCCTGTGTGAAGGCCCAGAAAATTACTTCCCTACTCATACATTGAGTATATTTGCGTGTGAAATTGGGTGATTACATGATGGCTTATGTTGCTATATATACCTCATAGACAACTGAAATGTTGTCTAGCCCGCTTCATACCACTTCGACAGAAGGGAATGTCACCCAGACGTGACACAAACACCAGTACGTTGCCAAGGACAGAAGCCGAGCTGCAAGAACGCATCTCACAGATAAATGCACGACATAAAGCCCTCCGCTCTAAGTACAACGATGGCATTACTGGAAATAACCCTCCAACTGGCTGCACCTATAAACAGTTCCTAAACTGCAAGCCTTTGAACTTTGACGGAACAGGAGGCGCCGTTGCATTTGTTCGTTGGTCCAAAAAGATTGACTCCATTCCAAGAATGAGTGACTGTTCGTCCCAACAGAGTGTTACCTATATCTCAGGGTTATTTCTAGATGGCACACTCTCATGGTGGAACCTCCAGGTTCAGACCCTTGGTGCAGATGCTGCTTATACACTGAGCTGGGACGAGCTCAAGGAAATGATGGAGGAGAAATACTGTTCTAGGGCTGTAATCCAGAAGCTTGATGCAGAGTTCTGGAATTGAAAATGGACGGACCAAAGATTCCTGAATACGTCCAGCAATCTCACGACTTGTCTAGGGTCGTCCCCTACTTAGTCAAACCGGAGTCAAAAGGATTGAACGATTCATTTGGACACTTGCACCCCAGATCAGGGGTATGGATACTACCTCGAAGCCCTCAACCATTGTAGAGGCTATCAATATGGGTGATTTATTTATAACATGAGATGTTATGTGATTGATAACATGAGATGTTATGTGTTGATATTGTTGTATACTTACGTACACTCTACTTACTACGACCTAACCTACGTAAACACATCTTTTAGAAGATGCCGCCAAGACGTCAAACGCCGTTGCCTACCAATGAGGCAGAACTCCAGCAAATTATCGTTGCTGCCATTGCACAATACGCCGCCTCTCAAGGAGGGATTAGTGGAAGCAACTCTGGCAACAACAATAATCCACCTCATGAATGCACCTACAAGCAGTTTCTAGACTGCAAACCGGTCAACTTTGATGGCACAGGAGGTGCTGTCGCCTTTGTTCGTTGGGCCGAGAAAACTGAATCTGTTCTTCGCATGAGCAAATGCGCACTAGATCAGCAAGTCACCTATATCTCAGGGCTATTCTTGGATGGAGCCCTCTCTTGGTGGAATTTGCAAGTACAGACACTTGGTGAAGCTGCTGCCTACGCGCTAACCTGGACCGAATTGAAGGAACTTATGCGCAAGAAGTACTGCTCTCGCGCAGAAATCCAAAGATTGGAAACCGAGTTCTGGCATTTGAAAATGGAAGGTCCAAAGATCGCAGAATACGTTCAAAGGTTCCATGACTTATCGCATGTGGTACCCTACATGGTCACTCCGGAGTTCAAGCGGATTGAACGTTTCATTTGGGGATTAGCTCCTCAAATCATAAGCATGGTAACCTCATCCAAGCCTGCGACCATTACTGAAGCGATCGATTTGAGCGTGGCTCTCACAGAGGAGGCTATTCGCCTGAACAAGTTTGATGATGCTGAGCATAAGAAGAAAGAGACTCACATTGAGTCATCAGGAGGTAACAAACGGAAATTCTCAAACTTCAAGCAGGGCGCCAGTGTGGCAGTTAAGAAAGGAGGATCAAATGCGCCAGCTCAGGTTACAGCTGGTAGTGGGAAGAAAGGAAAGGGATACATGGGCACCCAACCTAAGTGCAACAACTGCCAACTCCACCATTCTGGTCGATGCGGGCCAAAAGTATGCGAAGCATGTGGAAAACGTGGCCACTTGAAGGACACTTGTTGGGCCACTGCTGGTCAGGGAGGCCAGGGAGGATTCGAAAACAGAAATTACAACCGGGGTGGGAATGGAAATCGCCCACAAGGAAACCATGGAGGAAACGAGAATCGAGGCAACAATGCTAACCAAGCGGGCGCCGTGAATCGTAATCAGAGGAATGATCAAGCTGGTGGAAACGGGCAAAGACTTGGATGCTTTAACTGCGGTGATATCGGGCATTTTAAGAAGAACTGCCCAGAGTTAAACCAAGCCCGTGGAAGAGTGTTCCAAATCGAAGCAAGGGAAGCGCGCCAGGACCCCAATGTCGTCACTGGTACGTTCCCTGTAAATCAACGCTATGCATCCGTTTTATTTGATACTGGTGTCGATTATAGCTTCGTGTCGTTAGAATTTAAGAATATGCTTGGGTTAGCCGCTAATAAGTTAGATATTCCCTACTCAATCGAATTGGCTAATGGGAAGTTAGTGGAAGCCAACGAAGTCATCAGAGGTTGTGTGATCGAATTAGGAGAGCGTGAGTTTGCTTTGGATTTACTACCAGTCCAGTTGGGAAGCTTTGACGTAGTGGTAGGAATGGATTGGTTATCAGGCAACAAGGCTGAGATAGTTTGTCACGAAAAGGTTGTTCGTATCCCAACCGAGGATGGCGAGACAATTGTGGTTCACGGGGAGAAGCGTGATACGCCGTTAAGAATTATCAGCTGTCTGAAAGCGCGAAAGTGTTTGCAGAAGGGATGTGTTGCCTTCCTAGCACACATTGTGGATAAGAAGGCTGCTGAGCCAAGAATCGAAGACATCCCTATCGTGAGGGAATACCCAGAAGTCTTCCCAGAAGACTTAACTGGACTGCCACCTCAGAGACAAGTAGAGTTCCGCATTGACTTAGTCCCAGGTGCCGCGCCTGTGGCTAAGGCACCTTATAGACTTGCCCCGTCTGAGATGCAGGAACTGTCAACACAACTTCAAGAGTTGTTAGACAAGGGATTTATCCGACCAAGCTTCTCGCCTTGGGGAGCTCCGGTCCTGTTTGTCAAAAAGAAGGACGGTAGTTTTCGAATGTGCATAGACTACCGGGAGTTGAACAAACTGACGATCAAGAATAGATATCCTCTGCCAAGAATCGATGATCTATTCGATCAACTGCAAGGCTCAAGCTTTTACTCAAAGATCGACTTGCGATCTGGATACCATCAGTTAAGGATACAAGAGGAGAGTATCCCGAAGACAGCCTTCAGAACTCGTTATGGACACTACGAGTTCCTTGTTATGCCGTTTGGTTTGACAAACGCACCTGCAGTCTTTATGGACTTGATGAATAGAGTTTGCAAGCCGTACTTGGACAAGTTCATGATTGTGTTTATCGACGACATCTTGATTTATTCAAGAACAAAGGCCGAGCACGAACAGCATCTAAGAGCTATTTTGGAGCTGCTAAAGAAGGAACAGTTGTATGCCAAATTCTCCAAGTGCGAATTTTGGCTACGTGAAGTCCAATTCCTTGGACACGTGGTAAATGGAGATGGAATCCATGTGGATCCAACCAAGATCGAAGCGATTAAGAATTGGGAAACGCCAAAAACGCCAACCGAGATTCGACAATTCTTGGGTTTGGCTGGCTACGATCGAAGGTTCATTGAGGATTTTTCAAAGATCGCTCAACCATTGACGCTCCTCACGCAGAAAGATAAGAGGTTTGATTGGGGAATCAAACAGGAAGAAGCGTTACAGATATTGAAGGATAAGCTCTGCAATGCGCCAATCTTAGCACTACCGGAGGGTACAGATGATTTTGTGGTATACTGTGACGCCTCACGTCAAGGATTGGGTTGCGTGTTGATGCAACGCTAAAAGGTTATTGCTTACGCATCACGACAATTGAAAGTGCACGAAAAGAACTATACCACACATGATTTGGAACTTGGCGCAGTGGTATTTGCATTAAAGATCTGGAGACACTACCTTTATGGTACAAAGTGTACAATCTTTACAGATCACAAGAGCATACAGCACATATTCAACCAGAAGGAGTTGAATATGAGGCAAAGACGATGGGTTGAGTTGCTGAACGATTACGACTGCGAGATAAAGTATCATCCAGGGAAGGCGAATGTAGTCGCCGATGCCCTAAGTCGGAAGGAGAGGATTAAGCCCATAAGGGTTAGGGCTTTAGAAATGATTATCCAGGCCGATCTTTCCTTGCGCATTCGTGCCGCACAGAAAGAAGCTCTCAAGGAAGGAAACCTTGGAGAAGAATATCTCCGTGGGATGGAGAAGCTACTGGTACCAAACGAGGAAGGAACGTTATGCTTTGAGAAAAAGGATTTGGGTTCCTTTGTTTGGAGATTTAAGGAAGGTTATTTTCGATGAAGCTCACAAGTCACGGTACTCTATCCATCCGGGAGCGGATAAGATGTACCAAGATCTCAAAGATTATTATTGGTGGCCTAGGATGAAAGGCGATGTTGCTGTGTATGTGAGCAAATGTTTAACATGCGCCAAGGTTAAGGCCGAATACCAGAAGCCTTCAGGACTTCTGCAACAACCCGAGATCCCCAAGTGGAAATGGGAACAAATCTCCATGGATTTTATTACGAAATTGCCAAGAACGCCGAGAGGCCATGACACTATTTGGGTGATAGTGGATCGATTAACGAAGTCAGCACACTTCTTACCTATCAGAGAGAAGGATAATACGAGCAAGTTGGCCGAAGTATACATGAGAGAGATCGTCGCACGTCATGGAGTGCCTCTCTCGATCATCTCTGATAGAGACGGAAGGTTTGTGTCAAGGATATGGCAATCCTTCTAAGAAGCCTTTGGCTCACAATTAAATCTGAGCACTGCGTTTCATCCGCAAACTGACGGTCAGAGCGAGCGAACGATACAGACTTTGGAAGACATGCTGAGAGCGTGTGTTATGGATTTGGGCGGTAGCTGGGACAAACATTTGCCTTTGGTCGAATTTTCATACAACAACAGCTACCACACCAGTATTGGTGTCGCGCCATTTGAAGCCCTTTACGGACGCAAGTGCCGATCACCACTATGTTGGGCTGACGCAGGTGATAGGCAACTTGCTGGTCCCGAAATCGTCCAAGAGACGACAGACAAGATTGAACAGATTCTAAAACGCATCGAAGCAGCTCGCCACAGACAGAAGGCCTATGCGGATCCAAACCGGAAACATGTGGAATTCCAAGTTGGAGAAATGGTGTTATTAAAAGTTTCACCCTGGAAGGGTGTGGCACGCTTCGGAAAGCGTGGGAAGTTAAATCCGCGCTACATTGGTCCTTTCAGAGTTTTGGAAAGAATAGGACTAGTAGCATACAAGTTGGACCTACCTACTGAACTCCATTCTGTTCACGATACATTTCATGTATCCAACCTGAAGAAAAGTCCAACTCAAGATGACATTGCCATTCCCATCGACGAGATCCATGTTGACGACACGCTCCATTTCGTTGAAGAACCGGTGGAGGTTACGGATTGGAAAGTAAACAAGACCCGCCGGAGCAGTGTCAAGCTCGTCAAAGTTCGTTGGAATGCCAGACACGGTCCTGAGTACACCTGGGAGCGTGAGGACCGGATGAAAGAGAAAAACCCCCACCTTTTTCCTAAGAACCCTGCATCTACAAGCAGAACTTAAATTTCGGGACGAAATTTATTTAACGGGGGGAGAATGTGACAACCCTCACTAAACCAGGTATCCGTACAACTTGATTAATAATTAATTATTGCTTAATTACTGTGCTTGCTTGAACTTGTGAATAAACTGCTACTTGAACACTGATACATGTACTTACTTGCATCATACTTTACTTGCTGTCACTACATTATTTACATGACTGAACCTTAGTGACAAACATGATGCACAAAAAGCACAGTAGCACTATAACGGATAACCTATTGAACATGCTGATAAAGCCAGCATCAGGCAAACACTGCCTCTAAGGCCTGTATGAGCCAGAAATATTTTGCTACACCAGTGGTGAGTGTAGGGATATAAGGGTTGTAGAACCGCGTCTCTAGGAATAAGTCACAATGACTGGATGTGCCTAAAACGTACTCTAAGTACAAAACTCAGCACTTTACATAACATTTCAGCTTTTAGCTAACTAATAAAGTGCCAAAACATGAGAAAAATATTACTAGACACTTTCCAAAGTGTCAGAAATGAGTTGTGTCACTAAAAAGGGTATTAACGACACTTTAAGCTTTGTTAAGCACTTTAACGGATTACTATCCAACCGAACAACCGGACTATACCCGAAACATGAAAATATTGTTATTTTCATTATTTATCTTTTTCTGAGCCAGTTAGGGTCCCTGAGTACCCTAACACCCGTCATAACACACGACACACAACTAACCAAGTTAACTACTTAACTAACTTGGTTTAACCTAACTAATACCTAACTAACTAGTTGGAATCGGACCAAGACCCCCCCCCCCTCTCTAACCGTCCCCAACTAGAGGGGGACACACCTTGTACTAACTTGATTTGTTTAATCTCTTATGCTTAGTATCAAGAAGACATGGTGACCATTGGTTAATACTCTTGAAAATTGTCTATAAGATTAAGCTTAAACACACATGAACATTATCATCACACAACACACTCCACACTCTTTCTCTCTTTCTCTTTGGCTCTCGGCCGAACCCACACCCACACACCCATCCATTTTCGAGTTTGATCTTGCAAGTTCCAAGCATCTACAAGTGTTAAGGGTCGCATATAAGGAGTCTTGGAGCAAACGGAAGGCGAAGGACCTCTCTACTTAGCCTTTATCCACCTCATTTGCGCGTGGATTCTTCCCTAGCCTCGAGCTAGTGGTATGTTACTAAAATCACCTTCTTGAACTATTCTAAAGTGGTTAATACGATTTGTAACGGTTAAAACTCGAAATCTTACAAGATGATACTTTAAAGTCTACTAAAAATGCTATAAGTGTTGGATAAAAGCTCATATGTTGTGTAAATGTTGTAGTAATTGAAATTTGTGATTATTTAGACCCGATCTATGTTGTGGTAGCTCGGATCATCACTTAACCCAGTTTGGTCATGATCACGAATCATGACATAAGGTTGTTTTGAATAGAACAAGGGTTAAAGGGTGAAACTCTACCACACACGAATCATGAACTTGTGTAAAAGTGTTTTAGCTTGTACAATAGTGTTTAAAACTAGCAGATCTACGTATCTGCAAGTGGTATTTTCAAAGGACCACGCGTTAAAGAAATCATGCTTTCTAAAAATAGATCTTCCACTAACAAGAATGGTTTTTAGAACACACAAGTGTGTAAACACTTGTGTAACACAAAGTTTCGACAAAATAACTATTTTTGAAAAAGACGACGAGAAGTTGTAAAAACGGAACTTCCATAAAAACGAGGTTTTTACACAATCGGATAGTTTTATATAAAGATCCACTAAAAGTAATGAGATTTACTTCACAGTTTGGATAAATCACAAGTTCATGAAATTTATGCGATTTATATACATATTTTGACTAGTTTGTGATTTGAACATTGTTTTGGTTGAATGAGAAAATTGTTGGTTGATTTGTAAAAGAAAATGATACGCTTGAAAGCGTGGCCACCTCCAGTTACAGAGGAAACTCTGGCGAAATTTTCCAAAAACCTAACACTTAGAATTATTTTCACTAAAAGTGTTAGAAGTACATTTTGACTTGTTTTCAAAACATAGATTTCGCCGCGACTTTATTTACAAAATATCGGAGGTGGGATTTCACAAAATAAAACGTGATACATATAGATATTCAGTATATATTCTTCTTTCACAACATCACTTGTATAAGTGTATATGATTATTTTGTGAACTACGTAAATATTATTTTTAGAGTAAAAATAATATTACTAAGTATTATTTTGGGAAAATCACATGTATTAAAATATAATATTTTTGAGAAGAATATTTATATTTTGGGAGTTAGAAATAAAATATATTAAGTGAGACTTAATAGTGAAATCCAAATGTTACGAACACACATGTATTAAATCCCCCATCCTTGGGAAGGAGAATAACTACCAAGTATATACAGAACGTAAACACGAAATAGTTGCCTAACTATTTCCCAAAAACTTAAACCATAAAGCTAAGGCACGACCATCCGTCTAATAGAGTTAGTACGTGTAGGTCGTCATACAGCTGATTGATTTGGAGGCATACTTGGTAGAGACGCACCACAGTGAGTTCATGTCCCCCTTTTCTCTAACTGTTTTCAGTTTTCTTAACTGCGGGGGTGAAATACATGTTACTTTGATTACAAGTACTTTATACATGGTATGGTTAGCGTAAGGAGGTTTACTACTTAGATCATGTGAGTGGGTAGGCAGAAACTGGAGGCCATTAATCCTCATTGTAGGACCGAGGGACGTAAGCGGTAGATCTATCTGGGTGTAGCGAGCCCAACTCTAGGCCCAACAGAACGGACCTCTGGGAGGCCCAACAGAACGGACCTTGGAGTGACTTTGTACCCAACGCTAAATCTGCTAGGTTTGAGTCTTCCTACTTGCACTTCACACATATCATTGGCTTTGCAACCCAATGGTGATCTCTTTTTCCTTATTTGCTACATACCAGGAATTTTCATACGAACAGACATCTTTACAAAGGTTTTACTTACTCACTTACACATGAACTCGCTCAACATTATTGTTGATTTTTCAACTTACATGTATTTCAGGAAACTAAAGGATCTGGCACGGTATGGCACGTTTTCCCGCTGCACTAGTTACGAGGTCATCCGGGTTTGGGGAATGTGACTCTTTCCTGGACAAGTCACAGTCCTTAAACTGTGTTTATGTCATGTTAATGTTTGTGTCTGTTGAACACTGTATATGTTGTTAGGATGTGTTTCCGTTGAGAAAATGTTATGGTATTTTACTTTTCAACTTAATCTAATGGATGATCTTGCACGTTTTTTTAAATTCATATAGCTTGTTATGGTTAAGCTATGGTATTAAGAAGTCACACCAAATTAACCACGCTTCCGCAAAGCCAGGGTGTGACAAGATGGAAGCTAAAAAGTTTGCTGAGGATGGTGATGTTTGGACCCGGTGGTTCGCGTCTATTGACCCCTGGGTTGGCCAATCTTTGCCGTTTGAACGTCTTACTTAGATCAACATCTTCGGGGTTCCCCCTCATATTTTCTCTTCGAAGGTCTTTAATTTAATCGGTGGTAGGTTTGGTAGGGTGGTACAAGAATCGCAGATTCAAGAAGACGACGGGGATCTAACTTTCGATTATATTGGAGTTTTGACGGATAGTGGTAACTTGATCTCGGGTTTTCTTAAGTTGAGGCGGCAGGATAAGACGTACCGGGTTTGGGTGACTGAGGAACCTAGTGCTTGGGTACCGGATTGTACGGGTAATATTAATATGTTGGATGAAAAGTCGTCGGAATTTGCTCATGATGATCGGACTCCATTGTCGCCGGCGGAGGGAGGTCCTGTTGACAAGGTAAGTGGAAAGTCGGTAGGGGATAATGCACAATCTGTGGATCCTCCTGGGGATTTGAATTTTGCGGCGCATGGGGTGGTGGGAGGTGTTCCCATGCACGTGAATAAGGGTACCAATTCGTCTTCCTCTTCGGGTGCAGAGTTCGAGGTACGGGGTAAAATCTCCTCCCCATTTTTAAATTCCAGGTCTTCGTTTAATGATAGTTGGGCCAATTATGTGGGCCAGGTTTCTGGTAGGCCCAGAAAAAGAAAAAGAAATAAGTCCGGAGAGTCCAATTGTTTTGAGGACTTGGAGGGCAACAATTTTGGGCCCAGTGAAGAGTTTGGTCAGCAGGGTAGGTTCACGGATACTGCTAGGGATTATGTTAGGTATTCGTCACAAGAAAAAGGGGAGCTGAACCTCAACGCTGTTCCTGAGGTGTCTTCCGATAAACCGTCGGATCCGGTGGGGCTTGGTGATAGGGATTGTGAGTCCGCTGAGGGTACTTGCTTAGTGGAGGATACTCAGGTTAGATGGAAGGATCAGGAGGTTAATGATACTATTGGATTCGGTAAATTAGTGGGAGCCAAATTGGATGGGTTCGAGGACAAGGTGGAGAAAGTCATCAGGGATGAAGAAGGTATTAATGTGGTGCAACGATGAATTTGCTTTCTATCAATATCAGAGGTTTCGGGGTGGAGAAGAAAGCTAGATGGATCAAGGACATCAAAGTTAGAGAAAAGTTTCTTTTTGGCTTTCCAGGAAACTAACAGGTCGGATATTCCGGATGCTGATGTCGTTTTTGGGGCAATTCGGTCTGGGCCAAAGAAGCCGTGAATCCTTCGGGCAGGTCTGGGGGGATCCTCTGTGTTTGGGACCCAGGTATGTTCTGTCTTAATTCTGTGTCCAAGGATTCTAATTTTCTTTTGCTCTCTGGGAGTGTGAAAGGGTGTATGGAGGAGGTGAATGTTCTGACTGTGTATGCGCCTCAAAAAAATGGTTGATAAAAGGGCTCTGTGGAACCGTATTTTGGCTGCGAAATCGGGTAGGAATGGGCTGTGGATCATGGCGGGGGACTTTAATGCTGTCCGTAGTGCGGAGGAGCGTAAAAACTCATGTTTCAAAGCCCGATGTGCGAGGGATTTTAACCTTTTTATTCATGATGCTGATATGTGTGATTTTGATTTAAAAGGCAGTAAGTTCACTTTTATGGTGGATGGTGATAATGGTAAGAAGTTCAGCAAAACTGATCGGGTTTTGGTGTGTAAAAACTTTCAAAATAAGTGGCCGGAGGCGTTTGTTAGAGCTCTGCCTAGGGTTCATTCTGATCATAGCCCCCTTTTCTTGGTGGTCAAGGATTTGAATTTTGGTACTAAGCCCTTTCGTTTTTTTAGCTCCTGGTTAGATCGGCCGGAGTTTGCTCAAGTGGTCTATTTGGTTCTTTCGGAGTTTTGCGCTGAGGGTGCTCCTGACCTCTGTTTTACTCTTAAGTTAAGGCACCTCCGTAACAAAATCAAGGAATGGAGAGATGGCCTTCGTTGTAAGGAAGTTGAGGAGGAGGAATCTGCAAAATCTGAATTAGAAAAATTGGAAGAGGTTATGGAAGACAGGGATCTCCCGGAGGAGGAAGAGTGGGTCCGTTTGGAATGTAAGAAAAAGTTATTAGAGGCAGAGAGTTTTAAGGCTAAGGATCTGCGTCAGAGGTCTAGAGTTAGGTGGGCCTCGGATGGTGACGATAATACCAAATTCTTTCATGGTTTCATTAACAAACGGAAAGCCTCTAACGCCATTCCGGTTTTGATGGACAACGATAAGTGGGTTTCTAAGCCAAAAAAGGTTTAAAATCCGGTGTTTAATTTTTTCCGATCTAAATTTAAGGAGGATCTCCTTTTTAGGCCCGAATTAGATTATTCCTTCGATAAGCATCTGTCCGAGGAGGATGCCTCCTTTCTGAAGAAGGATTTATCGAGAGAAGAAATCAAACACGCGTGTTTTGATTGTGGTAGTGAGCGGGCTCCGGGTAATTGTCCTAGACTAAGGCGAGAACGCAAGAGGTTGTCGGTGAGGGTAATTCCTATTTTCATTCTAGGTGGACAAGTCCAACCCTTTCCCGGGCTCTCGTTAAAGAAGGTGTATGCCGAATCGCTCAGGTCTATGTATGTACCGAACGAAGTCGATGGAGAGTCCTTCACGGCACAATCGACACAGGGACGACTATCGTCCAAGTCTTTGCTAGGCACTAAGGCATTTTCGGGAGCAACGAGGTTGTTGGAATGCAGTTCCAGCATTTCGTCATGGTCATTGTCTTGTGGTGGATTAATAAAATCCTTCCTAAGCTCTTCTAACCAATTCAGAATTAGCTTTTCTAGTTGAAATAACTCATCAAGGAGCATTTCCCCTAGAATATCTGGCTGGGCGCATTCGAGGGAGAAATAGTGCTTATTTTTACTTTCGCCCCTCTTAAGGTTGTAAGAAGTTGGTGGGTCCATGTAGTGGGGCCTATAATTTAGAAAGTAGCATTTTACTTCTTCATGTTCGCCACCACATAATTGACACCACGTACCATAAGAGTGCCGAAAGTAAAAACAATTACTATCACTCATGTTTATGTCAGAAATTACCAACCGCCGGGATCTAACGGTTCTGTTTTCAGTAAGTGAATCTTGGGCACGGGGGCGTGTTGGGTGAGCACGGCCCCGTGTTCAGCTTACTGTCTGACGTAAAACAGGATTGCCAGTTCCAATGATTGAGCACGGGGGCGTGTTCAGCGGGCACGGCCCGTGCTGAGCTCTGCAGAAGCTGAAAAACTAAGAAAATCCTAAAAAAATTAAAAAGAAAAATAAAAGATGATTAGGCCGTTGATTCCTAACTTTCTTAAAATCCTTGTGTCCCCGGCAACGGCGCCAAAAACTTGATGCGTGTGAAGTGTCGTATATATTAGGTGTATATTTTAAGCCCTTTTTAACACTTATTTTAGCCAAGTTTTAAATTTATAAAACACGATATTTCACTAACACTAAACACACATATGGGCAAGTGCACCCATCGTTGAGTGTAGTATAGCGTTGGTAAGATACCGAGGTCGTCCAAGGACACAAGAGCTTTTAGTACCGGTTTATCCTCAACGTCTAATCAAAATAAAAAGTTTAGAAAAATGTTTTAAACTAAGAAAAATAAAAACTAACTAAAATGCTGAAAATAAAATAGAAATAAAAACAGATAGACAAGATGAATCACTTGGTTCCGACTCGTATCTAGTATAACCTTTGATTATTTCCGCACTTTTGCACATAATTAAGAGATTATCTTAGTTATTGTAGTAGGCCCCTCTTTTGAAGGTGACGTTACCCTCACCCCAGTAGTTTGAGTCAGCAAGGATACAATCCTAAAAGGGTGGATTATTGGAAGATAATGAATTAAGTTATTAATGCAGTATTATGGTAGGCCCCGCTTTTGGCGGTGACGTTACCCTCGACTAAGTAGTCTGAGTCAGCAAGGATACAGTCCTAAATAGCCGGGTTATAGTATTAATAGTAGTTAACTTATGAGGGGGTCAAAGAGTTTCCCCCGCCATCCAATACCGTGAAGCATTGAAGGAGGTCCTACTAAATTTGACCCAGGTCCATTGCAGGACCTCTAAACGCTGAACAATGGCAAGACCTTTACCAAACCGTTCCCTTAACCCCCGACCAGGTAGCCAACATACCTCCATATAGACCGTGGAGATATGAATGGTGAAAATCCTTTATTTTATATAGACAGTAAAATAATGCCAAGACACCACGGACAAACGATAAGGAAAGATCACCTTCAACATAAGTAACTAGTTATTAAAGTCATTAATACAAAACCAAATAAAAAGTGCAAAAGATTAGAAATAAAAAGTATTATACTAGACACTTTGTCTTCACCAAGTGATGTAAGAGACTTAGGCAAACATGGCCTTGATTGTCAAGAACTCTTACGATCAATCTTGGATCCCGAGACGACTCACACACTCTATGATGGACAATGGATGATGGTGGTGGATGATGGTGTTATGGTGGTGGTGGGTGGTGGATGAAGTGTGAGAGAGGTGGTGTGCCAAGGGATGAGTTGAAATGAATCCAAGCACTCCTATTTATAGGCTGAACAGAGAGCTGGGCACGGCCCCGTGTCCGCTGGACACGGCCCCGTGCCCGTCTGACACTCTCTCTCTTCATTAATTGTAATTCGCAATTACAATTAATGCGCCTGCAGTACTTTCGACACGCCCCCGTGTCCGCTGGACACGGCCCGTGGTGGGCAATAGAAGCTTCTATAGGTTTGTCTTTTCTGCTGCTTCTTGGGCACGGCCCCGTGTTGGCTGAGCACGGGGCGTGTTCAGCCTTCTGTCTTCTCTATTTTGCTTGGGAAGATGCCGTTGAGGGGTCGGGCAGTCCACTAGTGTTCCTTTCCTTGTATTTATGTTGGAATTAGCTGTCTTTTTGCTTCTTTTGTGTTTTTGAGCTCATTTAATCCTGAAAATACAAAAGGAAGACAAAAACACTCTTTTTCCAATATTAGTACTTAAAAAGGGTTAGTTTTATGCCTTATTTGATGTAATTTATATGTTGCATTTTACACACATCAAATACCCCCACACTTGAACTTTTGCTTGTCCTCAAGCAAAACTCTTTAATATGTGGCTTACACTCCCAAATGGAATAGGTAGAAGAGAAGGTTTTGGGCTTGTCGTAGAGTGTCGGGATGTCCAAGATCTTTTTGGGTTTTATTTTTATTTATTTACAATCCTATTCGTAATGATTTATTTAGAACGTTTCATAGGAGAAATTACTTATTTGGGCATAACATGCCTTTTTAAAATTTTATTTATATACAAGTTCACATACCTCACGGGAGAAATCACTCACACTCGGCCGAAGGTGTATTTTTAGTGAATCACTCGAGAGCGGCATGGAACTTATTCCTACCATAAGCTTGCCAAGCAATCAATCCTCCTCCTTTTTAACTTTTATACCTTTGTAAATATCAAGAGGACTTTGTGGGTTAAGGGTTAGGCTTGGGTTAAAGGTAGGTGGTTGGGTTGGTGGTTAGTGGTTAGTAGAAAAAGGGCGAAAAGCGTAACAAGTGTCGGTTTTCGTAAGACTTTCTATTTTTTTTTTTTGTAACTTTTTATTTTTTATTTTTTTATTTATTTTTTTTTATCATACGAAAAACCGAACTTGTTACTAAAACAAAGTGTTAAAAATGAAAAAGGTTTTGGTGGGTAAAAGGGTTTTTGGTTTGGGTGATGAAATGAAAAGGTTTAGGCTCAAAGGGGCTAACTAGGGGGATTTTTGGGTAGGTGGTAAAAGAAAAAGAAAAATAATGGTGTAGAAATAAAAAGGGTTAGTCCTAATGCCACCATCATTTACTTACTCGGGTTTAAGTTGATAAGGACCGGGAATGTATCGTCATGGCAAGTTCTAGAGTTGTAAGAACCAAGCGGCTATTCACACAAGAAACGAAAAATGAGCATTTAGTCTAAAGATGTAAATTTGTATGCTCAATAAAGGCTCAAAACTCACTTTTGTGGGAATGGGTTTTTATGTGATAAGTATATATAATCAAATTTTAACTAAGTTTGCCATGCCTTTTCATAATTTTCTTATGTTGGTTCTTTTTATCACTATGCTATCGGTTGTAAATTCGTAAAAATATAACCTTTTTGAGAACTTGAATTTCCCGAGTTAAACCTAGACAAGTAAAAAAAATGAAATTTTTGAAAAAAATTTGGGGTGATTAGCGGTTCCAATAGAGTTTTGTGTAAGGCTTGTATTTAGGACTTGCAAGATTCAAGGTTTTAGCATCCCCCCCACACTTAAATTACACATTGTCCTCAATGTGTCCCAAAAATAATTTTTTAGGTTGATTAGATGTGTAAAATGGTGTTTAAAAAGCAAAAATTTGTGTTACTGGGCGCTGAACACGGCCCCGTGTTATCCGGGCACGGCCCCGTGTTCAAGTGCCAGTAACAAAATTAAAACAAGAGAAACAGAAGTCTGGACACGGGGGCGTGTTGGGTGAACACGGCCCGTGTCCAGTTACCTGAACTGGGCGTTTTCTGCAGGTGGTTCAGCACGGGGCCGTGTTGGTTGGGCACAGCCCGTGTTGAACCTTCTGAAATGGAGAGAATTGTCGGGTTGCCTTGTTCTTGTGCATGGGGTCATTTTTCTCGTTCCCCTTTTCATCCTTTACCACCATGAGTGTGTTTTATTCATCAAAAACCATCCAAACCTTAAAACCATCATTTCATTTCATCCTAGAGAGAACTTACATAAACCTAAATTAAGACAAAATTAAAACTTAACTAAATAGGTCAGCAGGTACACGAGGTTATCATAAGGAGTTCTACTATTTTAAGAAAATTTCGAGAATAGTTTCCCGATATAGTAGGACTTTTAGCCGAATGGATTCTTCCCTAAACGTTGTTTAAAGCCATTCTTCGATCTCCCTAGGAAGGAAGAATGCGGCTTCATTTTCCTCCGCAGCTGGTGGTTGAGGGGGAACATTCACCGGGACTCCTTGCACCACTCTTCGCGGAGGCTCTTGGTGCATGGCGTACCATTCGGCTGGAATGACAACTTCGGGTACCATGTTCCACGCCCTTTGGGTTATTATAGGTACCAAAGGCGGGGAGGCGAGAAGGTTCAACCTCTGGTGCAAGAGGTTTACTTCATGGAGACAGCCCTCCAGCCCTACTGTAAGATGGTTGATACGGTCGACCAATGCTTCTTCCACTCCCGTCATTTCATCAATAGCCTCCCTTAGAGCGTAAACATAGTTTACAAGAGAGTCTTCTGCTGTTGAAGATCTCCTCCCTTGTCGGTTACTTCTTGAAGATGATCCACTTGTTCTGCTTGCCATTTTCTGTGAAGGAAACCGAAGAAAGCTAAATTTTTACAAAACAGAGCCCTGGACACGGCCCCGTGCTCGTTGAGCACGGCCCCGTGTCCATTTGTCTGCAGGATTTTTGGCTAAAGAATCTTGGAGTTTTAAATTAATTTCATGATTTTTATCTGGGTTTTAAGCACAGATAATTTAAAACAAAGTTATACAACTAACTTTAAACAAGAATCTTTAGCAAATAATCTTACAAACTTCACATAGAGGGTTGGAATCAAGGGATTTCCAAGCTTCCATGGAGGAAATTTTGAAAAAATTTTGAAAGAGGAGGAAATGAATAAAAGTGGAAGGGACAAGAGGGTCCTTTGGAACCTTCTTTTAGCACTTACCTAGGATGGTATGAGTGAAAATCCCAGGAATCTCTGTCAATTGAAGTGGTCAAAATGAGCAGGAATCAGGCTGCATTTAAAGAAAACGACAGCGCACTGGGCACGGCCCCGTGTTGACTGGACACGGCCCCGTGTTCAGAGGAAATCCTGACACATTTTGTCCGTATTCTGACCAAATCAGCAGAGAATCTTTTTGGTGAGCACGGGGGCGTGTTGACCTGGACACGGCCCCGTGTCTGGAGGCTGCTTTATGGAGTTTTGCTACTTCAAGGATCTCGTTGAAATCGGGTGGTTCCTTACTGGTTGGAACAACCCCAAAGTGCCTATGATACCTTAATTGTCCTAGACTAAGGCGAGAACGCAAGAGGTTGTCGGTGAGGGTAATTCCTATTTTCATTCTAGGTGGACAAGTCCAACCCTTTCCCGGGCTCTCGTTAAAGAAGGTGTATGCCGAATCGCTCAGGTCTATGTATGTACCGAACGAAGTCGATGGAGAGTCCTTCACGGCACAATCGACACAGGGACGACTATCGTCCAAGTCTTTGCTAGGCACTAAGGCATTTTCGGGAGCAACGAGGTTGTTGGAATGCAGTTCCAGCATTTCGTCATGGTCATTGTCTTGTGGTGGATTAATAAAATCCTTCCTAAGCTCTTCTAACCAATTCAGAATTAGCTTTTCTAGTTGAAATAACTCATCAAGGAGCATTTCCCCTAGAATATCTGGCTGGGCGCATTCGAGGGAGAAATAGTGCTTATTTTTACTTTCGCCCCTCTTAAGGTTGTAAGAAGTTGGTGGGTCCATGTAGTGGGGCCTATAATTTAGAAAGTAGCATTTTACTTCTTCATGTTCGCCACCACATAATTGACACCACGTACCATAAGAGTGCCGAAAGTAAAAACAATTACTATCACTCATGTTTATGTCAGAAATTACCAACCGCCGGGATCTAACGGTTCTGTTTTCAGTAAGTGAATCTTGGGCACGGGGGCGTGTTGGGTGAGCACGGCCCCGTGTTCAGCTTACTGTCTGACGTAAAACAGGATTGCCAGTTCCAATGATTGAGCACAGGGGCGTGTTCAGCGGGCACGGCCCGTGCTGAGCTCTGCAGAAGCTGAAAAACTAAGAAAATCCTAAAAAAATTAAAAAGAAAAATAAAAGATGATTAGGCCGTTGATTCCTAACTTTCTTAAAATCCTTGTGTCCCCGGCAACGGCGCCAAAAACTTGATGCGTGTGAAGTGTCGTATATATTAGGTGTATATTTTAAGCCCTTTTTAACACTTATTTTAGCCAAGTTTTAAATTTATAAAACACGATATTTCACTAACACTAAACACACATATGGGCAAGTGCACCCATCGTTGAGTGTAGTATAGCGTTGGTAAGATACCGAGGTCGTCCAAGGACACAAGAGCTTTTAGTACCGGTTTATCCTCAACGTCTAATCAAAATAAAAAGTTTAGAAAAATGTTTTAAACTAAGAAAAATAAAAACTAACTAAAATGCTGAAAATAAAATAGAAATAAAAACAGATAGACAAGATGAATCACTTGGTTCCGACTCGTATCTAGTATAACCTTTGATTATTTCCGCACTTTTGCACATAATTAAGAGATTATCTTAGTTATTGTAGTAGGCCCCTCTTTTGAAGGTGACGTTACCCTCACCCCAGTAGTTTGAGTCAGCAAGGATACAATCCTAAAAGGGTGGATTATTGGAAGATAATGAATTAAGTTATTAATGCAGTATTATGGTAGGCCCCGCTTTTGGCGGTCACGTTACCCTCGACTAAGTAGTCTGAGTCAGCAAGGATACAGTCCTAAATAGCCGGGTTATAGTATTAATAGTAGTTAACTTATGAGGGGGTCAAAGAGTTGGACCCCCGCCATCCAATACCGTGAAGCATTGAAGGAGGTCCTACTAAATTTGACCCAGGTCCATTGCAGGACCTCTAAACGCTGAACAATGGCAAGACCTTTACCAAACCGTTCCCTTAACCCCCGACCAGGTAGCCAACATACCTCCATATAGACCGTGGAGATATGAATGGTGAAAATCCTTTATTTTATATAGACAGTAAAATAATGCCAAGACACCACGGACAAACGATAAGGAAAGATCACCTTCAACATAAGTAACTAGTTATTAAAGTCATTAATACAAAACCAAATAAAAAGTGCAAAAGATTAGAAATAAAAAGTATTATACTAGACACTTTGTCTTCACCAAGTGATGTAAGAGACTTAGGCAAACATGGCCTTGATTGTCAAGAACTCTTACGATCAATCTTGGATCCCGAGACGACTCACACACTCTACGATGGACAATGGATGATGGTGGTGGATGATGGTGTTATGGTGGTGGTGGGTGGTGGATGAAGTGTGAGAGAGGTGGTGTGCCAAGGGATGAGTTGAAATGAATCCAAGCACTCCTATTTATAGGCTGAACAGAGAGCTGGGCACGGCCCCGTGTCCGCTGGACACGGCCCCGTGCCCGTCTGACACTCTCTCTCTTCATTAATTGTAATTCGCAATTACAATTAATGCGCCTGCAGTACTTTCGACACGCCCCCGTGTCCGCTGGACACGGCCCGTGGTGGGCAATAGAAGCTTCTATAGGTTTGTCTTTTCTGCTGCTTCTTGGGCACGGCCCCGTGTTGGCTGAGCACGGGGCGTGTTTAGCCTTCTGTCTTCTCTATTTTGCTTGGGAAGATACCGTTGAGGGGTCGGGCAGTCCACTAGTGTTCCTTTCCTTGTATTTATGTTGGAATTATCTGTCTTTTTGCTTCTTTTGTGTTTTTGAGCTCATTTAATCCTGAAAATACAAAAGGAAGACAAAAACACTCTTTTTCCAATATTAGTACTTAAAAAGGGTTAGTTTTATGCCTTATTTGATGTAATTTATATGTTGCATTTTACACACATCACTTAGGTTTCCACCGAAATGGGTTCTCTGGATTCACGGCATTCTCTCTTCGGCTCGTTCCTCGGTTCTTGTTAATGGGTCGCCTACATTCGAGTTCCAGTGCCAAAAAGGTATGCGTCAGGGTGATCCGATTTCGCTGTTTCTTTTCTTACTAGTTATGGAGACCTTTTCTAGTATGGTCAGGAAAGCTTGTGGGGTTGGGACGTTTAGGGGAATTCGGCTTCCGAATCGGGGGCCGGTGATTTCTCACCTCCTGTACGCGGATGATGGTGTGCTTGTCGGCGAATGGGCCAGAAATAACATTAAAAAGGTGGCATTGTTGTTAAGATGTTTTTGCATTTGTTCCGGGTTAAAAATTAACATGAATAAATCCAGTCTTTTTGGTGTGAGTGTGGGTGTGTCGGAAATTGATGAAATGGATGCATTTATGAGATGTTATGTGGGTAAAATTCCTTTTTTTCATCTTGGTATTATGGTGGGTGCTAAAATGAGTAGAGTGGCTAATTGGAATTTTATTTTCGATATTTTTGAATCGCGTTTGGCGGTGTGGAAGGCCTCCTTGTTGTCCATTGGCGGTCGCGTGACTCTTATTAAATCGGTCCTCGAGATTTTGCCCAACTATTTTTCTCCTTATTTAAAGCGTCGGTTTCAGTTATTAACAAGTTACAAGCAATTATTAAGAAATTTCTATGGGGAGGTGGGAGTTCGGATAGGAAGCTTCAATGGGTTGCTTGGGACCAAGCCTCGGCTCCGATTGATAGGGGAGGTATTGGGCTTGCGGACCTTAAAGATATCAATATAGCCCTGTTGAGTAAGTGGATGTGGAGATACCGTAATGAAGCAACGCGCTATGGAAAAAAGGTGGTGGACTCCATTCATGTTTCCAACAGAAGTTGGTCTTCAGTTCCTTTGAATAAAAATATCGGGGGAGTGTGGAAAGGTATTGTTTCAGTTATATCCAAAACCAAAGTGGGAGGAGTTATGTTATTTCACAATTTCTAAGGAGTGGCAGGAAACGGGCGGTCGATCAGATTTTGGATTGATCCGTGGGCCTGCAATGTGCCGCTGAAGGACCGGTTCCCAGATTTATTTCGGCTGGAATCGGAAAAATGTTGTTTTGTCGCTTCTCGGTTCGATAGTTCGCTGCCAGGTTTTTCAGGGGGGGGTGTGGGGGTGGTCTCGTAGCCCAGACTCGACTGATGAATGGAGAGAATGGAATGACTTTGATGAGCTTCTGGATTCTGTGAAGCATACAGGGATCGAAGACAGGTGGGAGTGGATCGGAGGTAAGGATATTTCTTTTTCGGTGAGTGCGGTTAAAAGATTTCTTAGGAGCGGTGCTGATTTCAGTAATAACTTTGTGCTAAAATGGTCGAATTGGGTTCCGAAGAAGGTGAACATCCTGTTTTGGCGTGCTCAAATGGGTCGGATTGCTACTTTGGATGCTCTTACCAAGCGAAACTACTTTAATGGGGACGAAAGTTGTATTTTGTGCAATGACGGGGTCGAGTTGGTGGATCATCTCTTTCGTACGTGTGCGGTGGCTTCGGAGGTGTGGTATCGTATTAGCAGATTGTAACGCCCTTCTTCTTTGTACTTTCCATTTATAGCAAGTCTTGTGTGTATTTCTATTTTTGGAAGTCTTGTGTTCTTGTAATCGTCCTTTTCTTTGTAATCGTTGTAAAATCCGAGACTTGGATCATAAATAAAACTTGTATTTTGTTAAATTCATGTTATACATACTTTATACATGCTCATACATCCAATTTCGTGGAACAATTGATGCTTATTCGTAATTCTTGGAAACTATGTGCTAAACTTGCAAATACGTGAAACTTATGCATAAAACGTCTTTTGAATGTATAGGAAACTTAAATACGGCATTCATACACTTAATTATACTTGGATTATGTTCATCATGCTTAATTTACCTTTATACTATGCTTTTATGGCGAAAATAGTCCCTAAAACACCTTAAAACCCTAATTAGCAAACTTGAGGGGCCAAATTGCAATTAAATGAAACTTGTGCCTGACCCCTTGTTTCCAGCCACGAAGACCACCTTCTGGTCCTTCACTGGCCATGAGCCAAGTCCCAGAATAGCCCCCACAATTTAGCTCACGATTTTGAGCGGGATAATGGGTTTAACTTGAGTTTAAACTCGTTTTTAGCATTAAATACTCAACTACAACCCACCATAACCCTCCCCTATAAATACCATGCCTCCTACAAGCTCAAATCACTTTACAAACACTTCCATTTCACTCAAAAACACTCTCTAATCAGCTGATTATCTCAAGTTCGAGCAGATTGTTCAACCTTCACAAAAGTGAGCATAACTCACTCAATATTTGTCCAATTTAGTTCATTCTTTTTCCTATGTGCTTGGATTGACCTTAGCTTCGATTCCATGGGTTTTTCACAATAAATAAGTCCCTGGAAATCTGGCAAAAAGGCTCCAAAGTTCACTGTTCATTTCTGGTTTCATCTAATCTTTACTAAACTTGTTCAACTTCAGTCTAACTCAACTCAAACCCACGTCCTTATGTGCATTACCACTTGTATGGTTAGTGGGCTTAAAAACGGGGCTGAGACATTCAAAAATCAGAGGTTAAACCTCATTTACATTCTGTTTTGTTTAGGGTTTTTAACCCACAAGTAATGCTTAAGTCCAAGACTTAATGTAGGTGTGATTATGGACTAACTTGGGTTGTCCAACATAAAATCCCCACATTGCTTGATGATTTCTTATAGAGTAGTTGTATATATTCTTGTATTATTTATAGTTCATGACCCTCCTTGTATGTTTTTACATCAAGTGTAGTGGTGAACACTTAGAGGTACCTAAATGGAAGACTTCTCTTCCTACCTCCTACATGATTTTCATGAAACTTAGAGGTACCTAAATGAAGATTCAATCTTCTACCTCATGCTTGACTATTGGACATAATAATATATAACCTAAATAATACTTATATATATACTATTCACATTCGAACCTTGATGATGAACTTGTGTTCATTCGTCAAAGTGTTAGAATAACATCATCTAAGACATAAGACTTGTTATTATTCTAATGAGTATACTACTCATGAAAACATTAACCCTTGAGGTTTCATAGTGTCAAAACAAGTGCTTTGTGTTAAAAGATGATTACTTTCGTATACATATGTTCTTGTGTTTTAAATTCCTAAATCCTTAATCTATCGTTAATCTCCAAAACTCACACACTTTGTTTCTTCGCGTAGAAGGACTTGGTGTTCCAACCTCCTAATCAACAACAACTCACTCGCGGATTCACAAGTAGAAGACTTGCAAAACCGTGAGTATACTCGTAAACCCCCTTTTTATGTTTACCACTTTTGGGGTGTAACATGTTAAATTATAAAAATCACAATTAAACTTATTCTTTATGCAATGCAAGAAAACAATCCTTAAACTTGTATGCTATGTTGTATGTTTGATGCTTATACTTGGGTGATTCTTATGTGATACAATAGTCATTAGCTTATTATTAGCCTCCATTTGACATGTATAACGCTATAGGAGTAACGCACCACCCGTGAACGAGAGATCATGTTGAATTATATCATTTTGCGTAAACAGAGGGTTGACTAGAAATATCGCATTCCTTGTATGATGCTTTTATATAAATTAGTTGCCATGTGGATTCGTTTTTTTTTTTACTTTTAAACTTATACTTATACTTATTCTTAAACTTGTATACTCGCCTTTGGTTTTGCATTGAATTGTATTTTAAACATGTTACATGTTGAGGATTGATGATGCTATGAAATGGACTAGCAAAGATGCCTAGATACTCACTTAGACGTTTAGGTTTAAAGTGGTGTATCAATTTTGTTATGTTATGTTTGAACAATGTTGTTATTTGAGTTTCCTTGTTTCGTTTTGACAATTTGATTACGAATGAAATTGGTTGAATTAAATATTATCGCAAATAGTGTTATGAAGTCTCTTGCAATCTTGAACAAGTCCCACTCCGATGATTCCGCCATTGGTTGGGGTGTGACAGATTGGTATCAGAGCCATAACTATAGGGAATTAGGTAGAATTGCCATGTTCGACCTAGTCTATAGTAGGAACCATATTTTTGACCATTCTTGATTATTGCTTAAAATGTTATTCTTCCTACTTTGTCTCTTTCTCTTCTTTTTGGTCTTAATATATACATATTGTCTTTCCTAAGACATTTTACACAATACACTTGAAGACACTCTTTATACAAAAGAGACGAGTTTACCAAAATAGGCCTGAAACCCACAATTTGGTGAACGACTCTCATTCCGCTTATTCTTATTTTTGCACGAAATTTCGCCATTTAGCTAGGAGTGAAATCCACATCTAAATGGTAAATTTCCAATTCAAACTCTAGTAGACCCTCGTCAAAGTGTCGAAATTATATTTTGACCCGACGAGTACCAACCACATTAGGGTACGGAATCGTCAAGTTAGGAATGAAACCCGCACCTTGTCGATTAAGTCCCATTCCTCGATTTTCGATCTCGCCAAAGTTTCGATTGTTTCAATCGATTAGAGACGTGTAGTAACTAGAAGGGTAAGATACCGTTAATCGCTTCTCGACGAGAGTATCTTACCTATAGGCCAAAGCACGTTTCTCTAATTTTAAAGGACTTTCGATTCACTTTGGAATAGTCGACGTTTCTCTACCCGAAACAATCCTATGTTTTATGAGCCTCTCTTTTATGTGATTCAATTTATATGTGATTTTATACTTGTTACCTCGTTCGTTTCAAAACCGTTACACAATTCGCACGTCTCGCGCAATCAAAAACAATAATAATTCTCGTGAAAAAATTAAATTTATATTCTTTTTACGCATTCATACGTGTCTATACTTGTTGAATTCATGTTAACTATGTGAACCATACGTGTTACATCATGCTTGCATACTTAAACTTGCAAACTTATTTTAAATTTATGATCTAGTCTCATCCATTCCTTCTCTTTCGATTCTTAGATGTCGTCCAGCGGTGCATCAAAGAAAATCAAGTCAAAGAAGGGTTCGACCTCCAACGCCAATTCCAACTCCATGTCGCAAAGGGATTGCATGAAATTCATGGCCAAGCAAATGGCTAAGGTCATACCTGACATTGTTAGCAAGATTCAGCCAAACACCGATTCACCGCATAGCTCTGTCGACTCAAAGGCAGACAAACCCAAATCGACCTTCCAATTCAAGCAATTCATGGCTTGTAAACCCTTAGAGTTTACAGGTAAAGATGGCACCACCGCCATGATGAATTGGTTTGACGCGATTGAGCCTACTTTCTTGCAAAGTGGTTGTCCTGATGAGCTACGAACTTTGAATGCAACGGGAGTTTTCCGTTCGAGGGCACTCGAATGGTGGACTACCGAACGCAACAAGAGGGGAAACGATGTTGCACATGCTATGCCTTGGGACGAACTTAAGCATCTTATGAAGGACCACTTTTGTCCTCCTCGCGAACTCCAAAAGTTGTAGAACGAATTTTGGAACCTTACGCAGAAGGGGAACGACAAGGACGGTCTGATTACGCGCTTTAAACAACTAAGTGTCCTCTGTCCTGGACAAGTCGACTCCGTCCCCAAAACCATAGCCAAATTCATTCGTTGTGTTGCACCTTCCTTAACTAACCATGTTGCCTGTGCTTGTCCCCAAACCATCGAAGATGCTTTTCGTATAGCCACCCAATCCAAGAAGAACAAAGGCAAGAAGCGGAAGGCTTCAAGCCAGAATTATGCGGTTGTCACTTCGCCAAACCCTTAACCTTTACAAACAGTAGCCGCCATTACCCCTGCAAACACCGAACTACCAAAACGAGCCTACACTGGATCTCATCCCCAGTGTACTACCTGTTTGTACCATCATCCTACCAACACACCATGCCACAAATGCGCCAGCTGTCATAGGTATGGTCATTTTGCCGACCGATGCCGCAACATCCCCCAAGCTCAAAACAACCAGAATCAAGCTCTCGTTGCAAACCCTGCTCCTAATCAGGCCCAACCTCAAGATGCTCCTGTACGAGCATGCTTCAAGTGTGGCAATCTCAATTATCTCACCAATGTTTGCCCTCAAAGGAATCAACCCCAACAGCAGTAGCATCAGCAACCGCCACAACAACAGCAACAAGCTCAACAACCTGCTAGAGGCCGAGCTTTCGTCATCACTGCCGCTCAGGCTCAGAATGCAAACGATGTCATTAGTAGTACGTTTCTTGTGAACCATATTTATCCTTCTTGTCTGTTTGATACTGGCACCGATAGAAGTTTTGTTTCGTTAGAATTCGAACAATTGCTTATGTGTAAACGCTCTAAGTTGCCAAGATCTTTCGCTGTCGAAGTCGCTAATGGTAAATTCGTCACTGTCGATTCCGTTCTTTCCAATTGTTCCTTGATTCTTAACGACCATACGTTCTCAATCGATCTTATACCTATAATCGATCTTATACCTATGCAAATGGGTAGCTTTGACATCATAGTAGGCATAGACTGGCTTAGGCGAGTTCGTGCTGAAGTTGTTTGTTCTGAAAAGTTTATCCGCCTTCCTCTTCCAAATGGTGATTCCCTACACGTGTATGGCGAGAAACCTTCTCAAGGTCTCAAGCTTATGTCGTGTATCCAAGCGAACAAATGCTTACGCAAGGGTATCTTCGCCTTTCTCGCCCATATTGTAGAAAAGAAGGACAAAGGCCCAAGCATAAGCGACGTCCCCGTTGTACGTGATTTCCACGATGTGTTTCTCGACGATCTTCCTGGTCCGCATTCTGCTCGTTCTGTCGGCTTTCGTATCGATTTAGTGTCTGGAGCTACACCCGTCACTAAGTCTCCCTACCGTTTAGCACCCTCTGAGATGCAAGAGCTCTCGAGTCAACTTCAAGAGCTTCTTGATAAAGGTTTTGTACGCCCTAGTACTTCTCCTTGGGGCGCTCCTGTTTTGTTCGTCAAAAAGAAAGACGGGTCATTCCGAATGTGTATTGACTATCGTGAGCTCAACAAGCTTACTGTCAAGAACCGATACCCTCTACCTCGTATTGACGATCTCTTTGATCAACTGCAAGGCGCGACCTGCTTTTCAAATATCGATTTTCGTTCTGGGTATCATCAACTTCGAGTTCTTGAAGAAGATATACCTAAGACCACCTTTCGTACACGTTATGGCCATTACGAGTTTGTGGTCATGCCCTTTGGTTTGACCAATGCACCTGCTGTTTTCATGGATTTGATGAACCACGTGTGCAAAGCATACTTGGACCGTTTAGTGATCGTATTCATCGACGATATTCTTATCTATTCCAAGACACAAGGAGAGCATGAGCGACACTTACGTCTTATCCTTGAGCTTCTTCGTACTGAACGTCTATACGCCAAATTCTCCAAGTGCGAATTTTGGTTAAAAGAGGTTCAATTCCTTGGTCATACTGTCAACGAACTAGGTATTCACGTTGACCCTGCTAAAATCAAAGCTGTGAAGAACTGGATCGCACCTAAGTCTCCGTCTGAAATTCGTTCTTTTCTTGGTCTTCCTGGTTATTATCATCGTTTTATCTCTAACTTCTCGAAGATCGCTGTTCCTTTGACCTATTTGACTCAAAAAGAGAAACCTTTTGTTTGGGGTCCCGAACAAGAGGAATTTTTTCAAACGCTCAAGGAGATTCTTTGTAATGCTCCTATTCTCGCGCTTCCTGATGGTAACGATGACTTCGTCGTATATTGCGATGCTTCAAATCTTGGACTTGGTTGTGTGCTTATGAAACGAGACAAGGTCATCGCTTATGCATCGAGACAATTCAAAATACATGAAAAGAACTATACTACTCACGACCTTGAACTTGGCGCTGTTGTTTTTGCATTGCAGATTTGGCGACACTACCTTTATGGTACTAAGTGTGTGGTCTTCACCGACCATAAGAGCCTTCAACATATCTTCGACCAAAAGGAACTGAACATGTGTCAACGTCGTTGGGTGGAACTGTTAAACGACTACGACTGTGAAATCAAATACCATCCAGGTAAAGCGAATGTAGTAGCCGACGCTCTTAGTCGTAAAACTCATGTCAAGAGTATCCATTGTTTCCAACTCATCCACGATCTTCAGAACCGCATACACGACGCTCAATATTCATCTGTTAACGAGGGTAACCTCTACGACGAGATGCGATGTGGTGCTGAAAAAAGCCTCGTAACCGAATCCGATGGTATTCAATACTATCTCGATCAAATCTGGATTTCCAATCGTGGTAACCTTCGAGAGTTCCTTATGAAGGAGGCACATCACACGAACTATTCTATTCACCCTGGTGCCGACAAGATGTACCATGATATGCGTGCATCCTATTGGTGGCCTGGAATGAAGAAGGATATAGCCACTTTCGTCTCGAAATGTCTCACATGTTCAAAAGTGAAAGCTGAACATCAACGTCCCTCTGGTCTGCTCGAACAACCAGAAATCCCTGTCTGGAAATGGGAGAGCATCGCTATGGACTTCATCACTAAGTTCCCTCGTACTTCTTCTGGTCATGATAGTATTTGGGTGATCGCTGATCGATTGACCAAATCAGCTCACTTTCTTCCCATTCGTGAAGATTTCAAGGTCGAGAAATTGGCTAGAATCTACACTGATGAGATCATCTGTCATCATGGTATCCCCATTAACATCATTTCCGATCGTGATGCTCATTTTCCGTCTCGTCTTTGGCAAACCTTTCAATCTGCTATGGGTACTGTTCTTAACCTTAGCACCGCTTTCCATCCTCAGACAGACGGTCAAACCGAGCGTGGAAATGCTTCATTCATGCGTAATAGATTTTGGTGGCAACTGGGATTCACACTTGCCGTTGATCGAATTCTTGTACAACAACAGCTATCACTCGAGTATTCAAATGGCATCTTTTGAAGCATTGTATGGTCACAAGTGCCGTTCGCCTATTTGTTGGCACGAGATTGGTGAAGTTCAAATCACTGGTCCCGAGCTCATACAAGAGACGACGGACAAGATATTACAGGTTCGAGACAACTTACTGAAAGCCAGGAGCCGAAAAAAGAGTTAAGCTGACAAGCGTCGCAAGCCTTTGGAATTGAGACAGGTGACTTCGTGCTTCTCAAGGTATCCCCTTGGAAGGGCGTGGTTCGATTTGGCAAGAAAGGGAAACTCGCACCTCGCTACGTTGGTCCTTTCAAGATCCTAGAAAGGATTGGCAAGGTTGCGTATAGACTGGACCTGCCTGAAGAACTCAATAATGTACACCCTGTATTTCACGTATCCAACTTGAAGAAGTGTCTAGCTGACGAAGGACTACAAGTTCCTCTCGAAGACTTGCAAGTCAACGAAACGCTTCACTTCGTGGAAAAGCTGGTCGAAATCATGGACCAAGGAGTCAAGCAACTGAGGCGCAGTCGAATTCCTATCGTCAAGGTTCGATGGGAAGGAAAACGTGGCGCTGAATTTACTTGGGAACTCAAGAGTGATATGAAGACCAAGTATCCATACATGTTCGACGTTATATCTTCCTAAATTTTGGGACGAAATTCCCTAAAGGAGGGGAGACTGTAAAGCCCTGCTTCTTCGTACTTTCCATTTATAGCAAGTCTTGTGTGTATTTCTATTTTTGGAAGTATTGTGTTCTTGTAATCGTCCTTTTCTTTGTAATCGTTGTAAAATCCGAGACTTGGATCATAAATAAAACTCGTATTTTGTTAAATTCATGTTATACATACTTTATACATGCTCATACATCCAATTTCGTTGAACAATTGATGTTTATTCGTAATTCTTGGAAACTATGTGCTAAACTTGCAAATATGTGAAACTTATGCATAAAACATCTTTTGAACGTATAGGAAATTTAAATACGGCATTCATACACTTAATTATACTTGGATTATGTTCATCATACTTAATTTACCTTTATACTATGCTTTTATGGCGAAAATAGTCCCTAAAACACCTTAAACCCCTAATTAGCAAACTTGAGGGGTCAAATTATAATTAAATGAAACTTGTGCCTGACCCCTTGTTTCCAGCTGCGAAGACCACCTTCGGGTCCTTTGCTGGCCGTGAGCCAATTCCCAGAACAGCCCCCGCTCGCGATTTTGAGCGGGATAATGGGTTTAACTTGAGTTTAAACTCGTTTTTAGCATTAAGTACTCAACTACAAACCACCATAACCCTCCCCTATATATACCATGCCTCCTCCAAGATCAAATCACTTTACAAACACTTCCATTTCACTCAAAAACACTCTCTAATCAGCTGATTATCTCAAGTTCGAGCAGATTGTTCAACCTTCACAAAAGTGAGCATAACTCACTCAATACTTGTCCGATTTAGTTCATTCTTTTTCCTATGTGCTTGGATTGACCTTAGCTTCGATTCCATGGGGTTTTCACAGTAAATAAGTCCCTGGAACTCTGGCAAAAAGGCTCCAAAGTTCACTGTTCATTTCTGATTTCATCTAATCGTTACTAAACTTGTTCAACTTGAGTCTAACTCAACTCAAACCCACGTCCTTATGCGCATAACCACTTGTATGGTTAGTTGGGATTAAAAATGGGGCTGAGACATTCAAAATCAGAGGTTAAACCTCACATACATTATGTTTTGTTTAGGGTTTTTAACCCACAAGTAATGCTTAAGTCCAAGACTTAATATAGGTGTGATTATGGACTAACTTGGGTTGTCCAACATAAAATTCTCACATTGCTTGATGATTTCTTATAGAGTAGTTGTTTTTATTCTTGTATTATTCTTGTATTATTCATAGTTCATGACCCTCCATGTATGTTTTTACATCAAGTGTAGTGGTGAACACTTAGAGGTACCTAAATGGAAGACTTCTCTTCCTACCTCCTACATGATTTCCATGAAACTTAGAGGTACCTAAATGAAGATTCAATCTTCTACCTCATGCTTGACTATTGGACATAATAATATATAACATAAATAATACTTATATATATACTATTCACATTCGAACCTTGATGATGAACTTGTGTTCATTCGTCAAAGTGTTAGAATAACATCATCTAAGACATAAGACTTGTTATGATTCTAATGAGTATACTACTCATGAAAACATTAACCCTTGAGGTTTCATAGTGTCAAAACAAGTGCTTTGTGTTAAAAGATGATTACTTTCGTATACATATGTTCTTGTGTTTTAAATTCCTAAATCCTTAATCTACCGTTAATCTCCAAAACTCATACACTTTGTTTCTTCGCGTAGAAGGACTTGGTGTTCCAAACTCCTAATCAACAACAACTCACTCGCGGATTCACAAGTAGAAGACTTGCAAAACCGTGAGTATACTCGTAAACCCCCTTTTTATATTTACCACTTTTGGGGTGTAACATGTTAAATTATAAAAATCACACTTAAACTTATTCTTTATGCAATGCACGAAAACAATACTTAAACATGTATGCTATGTTGTATGTTTGATGCTTATACTTGGGTGATTCTTATGTGATACAATAGTCATTAGCTTATTATTAGCCTCCATTTGACATGTATAGCGCTATAGGAGTAACGCACCACCCGTGAACGAGAGGTCATGCTGAATTATATCATTTTGTGTAAACAGAGGGTTGACTAGAAATATCGCATGCCTTGTATGATGCTCTTATATAAACTAGTTGCCATGTGGATTCGTTTTTTTTTTTACTTTTAAACTTATACTTATACTTATTCTTAAACTTGTATACTCCCCTTTGCTTTTGCATTGAATTGTTTTTTAAACATGTTACAGGTTGAGAATTGATGATGCTATGAAATGGACTAGCAAAGATGCCTAGATACTCACTTAGACATTTAGGTTTAAAGTGGTGTATCAATTTTGTTATGTTATGTTTGAACAATGTTGTTATTTGAGTTTCCTTGTATCGTTTTGACAATTTGATTACGAAATGAAATTGGTTGAATTAAATATTGTCGCAAATAGTGTTATAAAGTCTCTTGCAATCTTGAACAAGTCCCACTCCGATGATTCCGCCATTGGTTGGGGTGTGACACAGATAGTGTAACATCAGCCCAAATTTCGCCTTTTCGCTGAACGATTTGCTTGAAGTGCACGAATTCTCTGGGTTGGGCGTCAAAGCGAAGATCATTCTCAAAGGTATCATTATGGTTGGGTGGTGGTGCTTATGGATTGCTAGAAACAACCGAAGATTCTCTAATAAGCATTGTTCAGCCGCTAGCATTGTTCAAGATATTAAGTCGTATGGTTTTTTGTGGTATAGGAATAGATCAAAAAATTGAGACGTTTCTTGGGAAAATTTGATTTCTTTCTCTGTTATGTAATCAGTTTTGTTTTGTTTGTTGGCTGCCCTTGTGTTTGAGGGTGTGCCTTTGTGAATAATAGTTACCTTTCAAAAAAAAAAAAAAAAAAACTAACCCTCGCACGGCCAATGAGTAGTGGTTGGAGAAAGACTTGTTGTTCCTTATGATCCAGGTTCAACTACCACTCCCTTTATTATTTTATGTCTCCTCATTATTTTCTGCGGCATCCAGATGACGGGCGAATACGGGTGGCGCCGGTTCGTCTTGGATGGGAGGCGAGGTTTAACCGATTATTCCACTGTCGTGCCTTCGGGCGGGTGGAGGGCGGGTTTCCGCGCATCTGGGATAGCAAGGGGCTGGCGGCGGTCGAGTAGTCGACCTTGGCCACAACGCCCGGTGTCACGGTGGTTGGCACGATGTTCCTTGTCGTTCAAAAAAAAAAAAACTAATCCTCGCGCGTGTTGCAGCGTCGTCGGAAGGTAAAGTAACTTAAATTTGTAGTGTTGAGTGAAAATGTAATATGTTTGACCCGACTTGTTTTCGAGCAAGATTTACGTCAATACGTTAACCAACTGAAAACATACAAAAAATAAGATTGAAAACGTATTATACTTGGACCCAACTTATTTGCGAAAGAAATTACATCGAAATGTTAACCAACTTAAATTTATATGACCGGACTTATATGCGAAAGAATTTTACGTTGAAATGTTAATCAACTTGAATTTATACCAACATGTACATAAAAATAAGCAAGTAAGCATATATTTTTTTAAGTTAAAGAATGGTATGGCGCGTTACGTCGGCGTCGAAACGTAAAGTCACTCGAATTCATATCGTCTGATAAAAACATATTATATTTGACTCAAATCGTTTTAGAATAAAATTTATGTTAAAACGTAAACCAACTGAAAACATACATAAAAATAAGAATGAAAAAATGTATAATTTCTAATCCTACCCATTTGCTAAAAAAATTACGTCGAAACGTAAATCAACTTGAATTTATACCGACATTTTACAAAGAAATAAACACGTAAAACTCGATTATTAAGTTGAGGGGTTGTAAGTGTCGGTGCTGAAAGTTGAAGGGTAAAAGTAAAAAAAAAACGCTAACCAACTCGAATTTATACCGACACATAAATAAAGATAAGCGCGAAAGATATTATTTTTTTAAGTTAAAGAATGGTACTACGAGTTGCGGAAGCGTCGAAACATAAAGTAACTCGAATTTATACCGTCTAGTGAAAACACATTATGTTTGACCTGACTTGTAGAATAAAATTTATGTCAAAACATAAGGCAACTGAAAACGTATAAAAAAATAAGTGAGAAAATCGTATAATATTTGAGCCTACTCATTTGTAAAAACGATTATGTGAAAACGTATCAATTTAAATTTATACCGACTTTTAAGTAAAAAATAAGCTTGTAAAACTCGATTACAAAGTTTTCAGAATGTTGAGGGGTTGTAAATATTAATACTGAAATTTGAAGGGTAAAAATAAATAAAAAACAAAAACACAGGAAAAGACAAAAAAAGGAATCAATTGTTGTAAGGCACTGTAGACACATCTTATTGTACAAGGAGGTCGCTAAAATAAAAATCACCTCTAGTTAAGAACCGAGAGAACCACTTTACAACCATTAGATCTTCAAGATGGATGGATGAGATTAAAAGTATTTAAAATTAATATTAAATACTTTTTGTCTTATTATGTTTTTAATATTTTAATGCAAAAGGGTATTTTAATAAATTTACTCTTTTTTTGTCCTTTTGTCATTATCATTTTTTATTACTTTTTTTGTATTGTAAAATTAGTTGGGTTTTTTTTAAACAATTTTTTTTTATTAAAAACCATTTTCAATTCAGATTTTTTAAAAAACAATTTTTTGCGCGCCGTTTTTACGCCCGGCTTTTTCACGCGTCGTTTTTTTAACGCGCCGTTTTTTACGCCCTGTTTTAACGCGCCGTTTTTTACGCAATGTTTTACGCCCTGTTTTTTTACACGCCGCTTTTTTACGCATCATGTTTTTTACGTTTTACAGTTTACATAAAAAAAGTTTTACGTTTTACGTGTTACATGAACATGTTTTACGTTTTACGTTTTACGGAATTAATTTTTTTACATATAAGTTTAGATTTTACGTTATACGTTGTACGTTTTACAATTTAGATAAGAAAGGTTTTACTTTTTACATTTTAAAGGAAAATGTTTTACGTTTTACAATTTACGTAAAGTTTTACGTTTTACGAGATAAAAATTTTTACGTAAAAATTTACGTTTAACGTTTTACGTAAAAATTTTAAAGTTTTACGTTTTACGTTTTTTGTTTTAAGTTTTACGTTTTACATAAAAACGTTTTACGTTAAATTTTTAAAGTTTTGCGTTTTACATTAAAAGTTTTACGATTTACAATTTACATAAAAAAAGTTTTACAATTTACTTTTTTTTACAAAATCTTTTTTTACACAAAATGAACTCACCAAAAAATCGCGGTGTCTCAGATAGATTGAGCTTATCATCATCGACTGAAAAAAAATATAAAAAACCAACAGCAAAAATCAAAACAATGTGTGGATTCTTGAAAAAAATGGGGTTTGGCTCAGAGTTTCCAATAATCAAGGCTGCAAAGTGGGGTTGCAAGTTCAAAAAACCTACCCTCCACCATCTTTGCCGCGCCATCGTCATCAAAATATACGTTTTTTTTGGCATCATCACCGCCCAATCCAACAGATAAAAAACCCACATAATTGCAGTTATCACAGCTTTTATACCAAAAAAACCAAAAAAAACAAAATAACTTTTGTACCAAAATTCATAAACCTAGCTGAAAAATCCTTAACTTTTGTACAAAAAAAAACCAACATTCATAAACCCAGTTAAAAAATTCAAACTTTTGTACCAATATCATGATACCTTGTGTCCTGTAACAAGACCCACAATGGCACTCTCTTGATTTTCCTCCATGTATGAAGAACAACAACTGCTACCATCATTTCAACAAAAAAAAAAACACACACGAAAATTCCTCAAAAAAAGTTACAAACTTTCAACACAAAAAGGGGGTCGTGCTGTAAAGATTATGAATTTAAGCTATATAAGAGGATTAAAGATAGAAATAAACTGAAATCTTAGATACGACACCGTCGCCGTCCGTCGGTTATCAACCACCGACACAACAACCTACCGCCGCCGTACACCTTCACCTACCACTAAGCACCGTCGCCCACCTCTCTCTCCGGCGCTGTCGGTTCACACCCCCTTCACCCACCCCTTCACCCTTCACCCATCATTCACCGCCACCACCGTCGTCGACACACCGCCACCCTAATCCACCACATCAAACAAAGAGGGTCTTGTCACCGGAGAATGGCTAGCGGTTGTGCCGGTTTTGTCGCCGGAGAATGGCTAGCGGCGGTTGTTAGATGGTGATGAATGGCTAGCGGTTGTGCCGGTCTTGTCGCCAGAGAAGGAGGGGGGTACAAGGGGATTGGGTGCGGCTGTAGATTAGGTGGGAGGGGGGATCAGAGAAGATGAATATGGTGGTGGGTTATGGTTTAGGTTGAAGATATGTGTGTTTTGAAGGTCTGGAATTTTGAAGAGATGAGAGAGAAATGACAATAATTGAAGTGATAGAGAGAGAATGTGAAGACTTAAAATAGAGAGATAGATTAGACATTTGGAGTAAATGACTAAAATACCCCATATTCTTATTGGTTGAGAGTGGTTCTCGTGGTTCTTACAACAATGTGAACACAAAATAAAATTTAAAAAAAAAAATCAAAAAGCACTCAAATTTTTTTTTAATATTTAAAAAAATCGCTATATTTAGTTAGCAAAAAAAAAAAAAAACTTTTTTTTAGTAACAGTTATCCATGCACATGTGCATATGTATCATTACTTCGACAAATTCCGTAATACGTTATCAGTAATAGCCAATTGCACTTTAATTTACAATACCATCCGTAATACACTACTTTTTACATTACCAATATTCAAAATGCACATGTGCATCATTATGTATAACCATGATATAACATATTTTGGTACAAAAAGTTTGTGATTTTGAATGGAGAAGTAGGCCCATATACATGTTTTTTGGTTAGTTATATCTAGTGGTTGATTGTTTGGTTATAGTTGTCAATTTATGATGTAATATGTTGATTTGATGGTATAAATGGTGTTGATATACATGTAATAAAGTGAAAATTTTGGTAATGGTATTGTATTATGGATGGTAGGAGGTAATGGTATTGTATTATGGATGGTAGAAGGTAATGGTAGTGTATTATGGATGGTGTGATAGATGAAAGGGAAAGTGTATTTAAAGTAGTGTACCAAAACACCTTATTTCATGTTGATACATATAGATGCACATGTGCATTTCAAATATTGGTAATGTAAAAAGTAGTGTATTACATATGGTAGTGTAAATGAAAGTGCAATTGTCTAATATTTGTAATGAATTACGAAATTTGTCAAAGAAATGACAAAAATACACATGTGGATGTTTGTGTATTATGGATGGAATGATAGATGAAAGAGAAAGTGTATTTAAAGTAGTGTACCAAAACACCTTATTTCTTGTTGATACATATAGATGAAAATGTGCATTTCTAACATTGTTAACGTAAAAAGTAGTGTATTACACGTGGTAGTGTAAATGAAAGTGCAATTGTCTAATATTTGTAATGAACTACAGAATTTGTCAAAGAAATGATACATATGCACATGTGCATGGATAACTGTTACTCGATTTTTTTTTAATTATCAACGAAATACAGCGATTTTTCCAAAAAAAATAGTAAAAAAAAAATGTTTTTTTTTTGGTGTTTTTTAGATTTTTTTAGGTATTACTGTTTGTGTTCACACTGCTTCTTGCGGTTCTCGCAATAAAGGGTGGTTCCTAACGGATCCTTCTCCTATATATATATATATATATGTACTGGAGAGTTCAAATGAGAAAAATGTTTTTGTAAGAAGAAATTTCAACTAGTAAGAATGCTTTATTTTACTTCATTCAATATAAGTATTTAATGTTACTATAAGGGTACATTGGTAAATTTACGTACTTCATTAATTTGTAATTTATCTTCAAAATATATATTTTTTCAAAAAATAAAATAAAATAATTTAAAGTGTGGGATAAATTACGAGTTGTGTAGGATAAATTTCAACGTATAGGATGAATTTTGAAATATGTAGGATAACTTGTGACGTGTGTAGGTAAAAAAAGTTAGTGTGGAGGATAATAATTTTTATGACTAATTAATTAGTCAAAAATTATAATAAATGAGATAAGTGAAAAAAATATTTAATGTTTTACAAAATTACCCTTTGTTCTTTTTCATCTCAATTAAATTTTCTTCTCAAATGAACATTCCCATATATATATATATATTGTGAAAACTTGAAAACTAACTAAAAAAAGCCTAAAAAACATGCCAAAAATTTTTTTTTACCAAATTTTCGCTGCTTTTTATATATAAAAAAACTTTTTTCCAAAATAAAAAAAAACTTGTACTGAACATGTGCATTATATGTGTGCTACACATGTGCATTATTGCACATGTGCACTACAATTTTTTTTGAAAAATAAGTTTTTTATATATATAAAAAGTAGCGAACTTTTATAAAAAATTGTAAAAAACAATAAAATTTTGGTATGTTGTTTTGGCATTTTTAGTTAGTTTTCAAGTTTTAACAATAAAATGAGTTTTCAGTTGAACTCTCCTGTATATATATATATATATATATATATATGTATATATATAGGGTGAGGTTCCTCTACAAAGTGTGTTTTCCCTACAAAGTGTAGGAAGTGATCTTGACCATTGGATGAGTGTGCTTGATGGTTGAGATCATCTTGGTGGCATTTTGGTAATATGTGTGTCTTTAAAATAGGATGATTTAATTAATTAGGGGTAGATGTGTCATTTAGCTTGTTTTAAATATGGAAACAGCGGTCATCCCATAAACCACTCCACATTTCTCGCGATTCTCTCTCTCTCTCTCTCTCTCTCTTCCTTCTCTCCTTCTTAAAGAAACACAACGTCAAGAAATCACGTCGTGAATCATGCAATATCACACATCGTGAAGAACCAAAAAATTATAAAACACAACGTCAAGAAACCATAAAAGACATGTCATTTGTGAATTATAACTCGTATAACACGTTGTGAATTAACCTGTAACTGGTTAAACACATCGTCAAGAAATTACAAATACATCTCCTTCCTGAAAACACTATAATACTTACAAAATACATCTCTTTCCTAAAACATAAACTGCTATAGCACACTGTGAATTAACATGTAACTGGTAAAACACATTGTCAAGAAATTATTCATGAAAGATTGCAGCTGGAAAAACACATTGTCAAGAAATTGTTCATAAAGGATTGCAGCTGGTAAAACACATGTTTCACCGTGAATGTTTAAAACACAACGACAAAAAATCCTCTAATTAATCCAATAATAAACTGATAAAACACAACGATATTAGTCTGCTTGCTGTTAAAACACAACGGTATTAGTCCGCTTGCTGCTAAAACACAACGGTATTAGTCTGCTTGCTGTTAAAACACAATGTCAAGAAATCCTCCAGCATTAATTCAATATTGTAATCCTTGTTAGATAAATAATACAATTGCTACAACACATCAAACAAAAATTCAAGTTTATGCAATATCATAAAACTTTACCATCACCGCAAGCAACCATAACATTTGACACCATGATTTTGATCAGTTAAGATGTTATGAAGAATCACATGCAATACGAATCCTCTGGGGATATGTTGTATTGATTGTATAATTTAAACGAAACCATCTATTTGATTTTAATGAGATATTTAGTTTCCTTAATTATCTGGCAAGTTAGTTAATCTATTAATATAATCCATAATTAAAATAATAATCAAATTACCTTAATACCCTTTTGATTAAAAACTCTAATTGGCACATGTCACATGCAGGAGGCTTCCTACACTTTGTAGAAAAAAATGGCTTTGTAGCCAATTCCTACTCTCTCTCTCTCTCTCTCTCTCTATATATATATATATATATATATATATATAGGAGGACCGCTAAAATGAAAACCAGCTACAGTTGCACAAACCGTGAGAACCACTTTCTTTGGAGATGAATGTTTGAGATTAAAAGTGATAAAAACAATATTAAATTCTTTTTGTCTTATTATGTTATTAATATTTTAATGTTAAAAGGGTAGTTTCGTAAATTTGCTTGTTTTGTCTTTATTGTCTTTATTATATTTTTTGTCTTATTAAATTAATTGTTTTTTTTATTAAAATCAGATTCTTTAATTAAAAAACTTTTTAAAATCTGATTGTTTTTACGCCCCGTATTTTACGCAGCTTGTTTTCACCCGGTTTTTTTACGAGCCGTTTTTACGCCACGTTTTTCACGTCGTTTTTTACGCCCCGTATTTACGTTTTCCGGGATAAAATTTTCTACATAATTTTTTTTGCATAAAAGTTTACATTTTACGTTTTACGGGATAAAATATTTTACATAAAAGTTTACGTTTTACGTTAAAAAGTTTTACGTTTTACAATTTGCATAAAAAGTTTTACGTTTTACATAAAAAAGTTTTACGTTTTACGTTTTACAAATTTCATAAAAAAGTTTTACGTTTTACATAAAAACGTTTTACGTTTACATAAAAAAGTTTTACATTTTACAATTTACGTAAAAGTTTTACGTTTTACAAGATAAAAAATTTTACATAAAGTTTTAAGTTTTACGTTTTAAGTTTTACGTTTTAAGTTTTATGTTTTACGGGATAAAATTTTTACATCAAAATTTTACGTTTAACGTTTTGCGGGATACAATTTTTTATATAAAAGTTTACATTTTACATTTTACGTTAAAAAGTTTTACGTTTTACGTTTTATAATTTACATAAAAAAGATTTACGTTTTATGTTTTACCTAAAAAAGCTTTACGTTTTACGCTTAAAAAAGCTTTACGTTTTTACGTTTTACGGGATAAAAATTTTTACGTAAAATTTTTTGCATAAGAGTTTACGCTTTACGTTTTGCGGGATAACAGTTTACGTTTTACGTTAAAAAGCTTTACGTTTTACATATTACGTTTTACAATTTATATAAAAAAGTTTTACGTTTTATGTTTTACATAAATTTTTTTTACGTTTTACGGTTTTAACCTTTTTTCTACAAAACTTTTTTTTCAAATTTTTTTTTTATCAAAAATTTTTTACGGTTTTAAACTTTTTTACACAAAACGAACTCACCCAAAAATCACAAATCAATAGGTGTCTCAGATAGATTGAACTTATCATCATCGAATGGAAAAAAAATATAAAAAAACAACAAAACTCAAAATCAAGTGTGGATCATGATAAAAAATGGGGTTTGGCTCAAAGTTCCCAATAATCATGGCTGCAAAAGTGGGGTTGCAGGTTCCAACACCTACCCTCCACCAACCTTGCCACGCCATCGTCATCACTGCCAATACATAAAAAAGGTCAACAAAACAACTTACAAACAACTTACAAATAAATCGAAAAGGGTCACCACTGCCAATAAATCGAAAAGGGTCATCACTGCCAATAAATCGACCACCCCCTTCACCCACCCCCTCACCATCGTTCACCGCCACCACCGCTCACACAGCCACCTCCTCCAACACCACCACCGCCAACACCGTCGGGCCACCCCCGCCACCAGAAAAACCCCCCCTGACATAATCAAAAACACAAATCACTTGCAGAATCAATCCAAGATCCAAAATAAAACATATCAATCGAAGATCCAAGTAAAACAGAATCAACATAATTCAATATTCAAAAAACTAACCATAATCAAGAACACAAACACCCATCTTACAGATCATTCATCCCAGCTTCAATCACCCCAAAAAACACCCTCTTCCTTCACCCCCCCAAAAACCGGCACCACCTCTACCCACCACCCAATCACCATCACAGATTGCTTCAGGGGGGTGTGGGTGACCCACCACCACTGTCGCCGTCAATCCTTTCCATCACATATTACTTCAGGGGGTGTGGGTGATCGGCCGGAGAAACGATGGGGTCAGCCCCTGTTTCGAGCAAGACAGAGAGAAAGTGCCGACCGTCTTCCACCATCGTCTTCCCCACCAACCACCTCCCCACCACCGTCTTCCGTCCAAACCACCTCCCACCACCGTCTTCCGCCACCTCCCACCACCTCCCACCATCGTCTTCCCCACCAACCACCTCCCTACCATGGTCAAAGACTTCATCCAAACGGGTCTCCAGTGTAAGACGTGATGGAGGTTGTGAATCCGAGAACTCACCGGAGAAGAAATTTGACTTCCATTTCCGCCGTGCTGCCGGAAGGTGCTCCGGTGGTGGATTTGAGAAACTCACCGGTTGAAAAAACCTGTTGGTGCCAGGAGTCATCAGTTTCTCAATGATCTAGGGGAGTTGCGAGTGTTTGACGGTGGTGTTTGGGGGTCGCCTGAGAAAACGAGGGGGTTGCCGGTGCGGGTGTGGTGTTTCGGGTTCGCCGGTGTGGGTGTGGTGCCGGTAACAGAGATTTGTTCATAAGCTGAATATGATGAAGATGATGATTTTCTTCATCAGAGATGAAGAGAGAGAGAGAGATGTGAGGCTGAGTGTTTGAAAAATGTGTGAAGAGAGAGAATGAGATGGAAATAACTTTAAAAAGAGACAGAGACAGACTAAGATGGACATGACATATAAAGTGAATTACCTAAATACCCTTTTGGTTGGCATAATCTGATTGGTGGAGAGTGGTTCTCGCGGTCCTCGCAACTAGGGGTGGTTTCTATTTTAGCGGTCCCCTATATATATATATATGATTAGGTTCAAACGTGAACAAAATCCCAAGAGTGAACTGCGTGAACTAATCTGGACCATTGATTATTATGATCTTGATATTTTGAATGGGTGGCATGATTGTAATTATTAGGTTAGTTTTTATTGTTTTATTAAAATCAAAAGGGCAAAAGGGTAATTAGATTAATTACATATTTAATATCCGGAAACAAAATTATTTCCACATTGATAGATTAAATCCCGTAATTTTCTATTCTTTTGGTTTATGAAATCTTTTGATATCTCATTTATAACGTAATCAATCCCCCTTTCTCTCTATATTCAAACCGCGACGGCGAACGGCGTCGGAACGTTTTTAATCGCCGGAAATATCAGCGTCTTCTTCAACAATCAAAGGTACACATTGAAAATATTCATCTTTATATGTTTAAGAAACTAGTTGCATGTGATGTTCCTTTTATTAATGAAGTAAGAACACCAATCGGAATTAGGGTCTTGAATGTTTTGTTATGATTGTTTTTTAGTTTCAAATCTTATTTACAATGGTATGATTTTTAGAAGGATTTAATCGATTCCGAGTAAGATTACGTTGAAGGAGTTAATCGGAATTAGGGCTTGAATGTTCTGATGATTTTTTTGTTAGATTGTAGGTATGCTGCGTATCGAACCGAGATGATCGAGGAAAAGCGATATTAGACGATCAAGATGAACCTGAAGAGATGCAGATGAGACGCATTCGATGCCTCGCGATTCACCAGCAGGATTCGCCTAAATTAGGTATACATATTGAATTCAGAGTTTACGATTCCGTTTTACGTTTTGAACATTTTTTATTGATGGAAAATGCCTGTTTAGGTTAAATTGTTAGTGATTATGATGAACTTGTGATATTAAGTTACTGATTCTCACTGTTGAACTTGTAATATACAGATTCACATCATATAATGATTGAATTAGGTATACAGAATGATTCAACGGTTACGATTCCGTTTTACGTTTTGAACTTTTTCGATTGATGGTTGTTTACTACTAAATGAAAAGGATTTGTTTAAGTTAAATGATTAGTGAATATGATGAACTTGTAATATTAGGTTACTGATTCTCATTGTTAAACTTGTAATTTATAAATTCACGTTATATAATGATTACAAAGTATTAGTTGCTGAGTTTTTTTGTTCAATTTTTTGATTTAGCTCTGTTTTTAATGCGATGTACACATGTGTATTTTGATTTTGCTCTGTTTTTAATGCGATGTACTGTTGGACCCTATTAGGTTTATGGATAAGTGGATCAAGTGGATTAGTAGGAGTGTTGGGTTAATTATGGGTTTTGGGCTTATTTGGGTAGTCATGGGCCTAGGGTTTAGGGAGCATCCTCCCTAATCCTTTCTATAAATAGTAAGTGTTGTCATAGGAGCATGTTTGGTGATTTTGGAGATAATCTTGTATTAGACAAACACTTTGTATGCAAGATTTGAATCATTTGAATACTATAATCATCCTTCTTATTCATCTCTTTATTTCTTGCAACTATTTTGTGTGATTCCGCCACCTAACGAGTTGTGCGATATCATTGTGATCTCGGTTTCGGGACTTACAATAGGTATCAGAGCCTGTCGAACCTGATTTCCAGGCTCGGATCTGATATCGCGTTGGTTGTTTCGCTGTTACTATTCCGCATTTGTTTCTGTTCCGGTTTCTGGATTGTTCTATGCATTTCGGACTGTTTCTGCTGATCTCGGACTGTATTCAGAGGATTTCGGACCATTACGGATCGTCATTAGTCATCTCGGGCTTGAAGATTGCTTGATTTTGGACCATCATCATCAGATTCCGGATTGTCATCATCAGATTCCGGATTGTCATCATCAGATTACAGATCACAATCATCAGATTACGGATAAAAGTTATCAGATTTCGGACTGAAGTTAGTCATTTCGGATCATACTGTTTGAAGATTTCTTGTTTCATTTCGGACTCATCATCACGGATAAGGACCCATTTTGGATAAAAGCCCATTTCGGACCACTATTCATTTCGGACCTGTTTCATCTCGGATCTGTGACCATTTCGGACTCTCATTTTGGACTCTCATTTCGGATCTCATTTCGAACCTCATTTCAGTCATGTTGAACCAAACTGGTGTTATGAACGGTGTTGTGACTGCAGCTGATCTCGCTAATGCTACCCTTACTGCAATCCAGACTCAGTCTTTGGCCTTCCATCAAGAACTTGACCAAGTTATCGGCACGTCCACCAAGGTTCCAAGGTTTTTGTATGGGGACAACTACTACGAGTGGAAGTTTCGGTTTGAGCAGTACTGTAAGGCGAAAGAGCCTCATGTTTGGATAAGCATCAAGAATGGACCACGTACTATCATGTACGCTAATGAAGATGACCATCAGACCCAAATTCCGAAACCCGAAAACATTTACACTGATGATGACAGAAAGGTCATTGCAAAAGATGAAGCTGCTTACGGAACTCTGTCTATAGCACTTGGTCCAGACATTTCTATTGGAGTTAGAAACTGCAAAAGTGCAAAAGAAATTTGGGATCAACTGACACACCTGTTTGAAGGAAATGCTGACATGAAAGCTAGCAGGGTCAACATGATGAATCAACAGTTCAGTTCTTTCAATCACATCTATGGAGAAACTGTCGAAAATCATATGAATCAACAGTTCAGTTCTTGTGATTAATTCCACAAATGTGCAGTCACAATTTTAGCCTCAACCTCAACATGCTAATGCTGCTTTCAGCTCAAACACTCAGTCTGCTCCTCAGAACTCTCCTTCAGTGGATCACATGGCTTTCCTAACCAAACAAAATGAAGATAAACTTGCTCTTGCAGCCTCTATAATCTCCAGTTTCAATGCTTTCCTGGCAGGAGATCTCATGCCCTCAGGGGAGATAACACCAGATGTTAATCAAGTTGTGGAAGAAGACTTGGATGAGCTAGATGTGGCGTGGAACATGGCAATGTCAGCATTTAAGGCAGATAAGTTGGCGAAAAGATATGGACGTCATCCTATGTATGCACGTCCTGGAGTGCTGAAAGACAGGCTAAGGTGCTACAGGTGCTATGAACCAGGGCATTTTGCTAGGGATTGCAAGAAGGTTCTTACAGGGTATGAAGCTACTCAGGCAGCTACAGCAAGGAACAAGGAAAGGTCTATGGTTCCCGTCACACCTGCTGAGACTGCAACCTCAAGTGGACAGGGAAATTCTGGAGCTGGAAGGGCCTTGATCGCTCAGGAGCAGAATGGATTCAACTGGGCCGATGCTGTTGCTCAAGTGGAATCAATGAAGCTGTCTGTGACTGATCGTTGCATTTTAGGTACACTTTATTTGATATTAATTATTTAGTAAAATGCAATGATTTTTGGATAAAATATATTGCTTTGAGGTTTTTATACAATTTTTAGTTTAAGGAGGTTAGTAGCTTAAATTGAGATGAAACTGTTTAAATTTGAGAATTCATTAAATTGAATGTTACAATAAATAATCATTTTAATTGTTGTTAATCCAACTTCAAAGTTTTACGAGATAAAAACTGAATGCATTAATTGTGCAGGTAATTCTAGAGAATGATGGTGATTGCATTTAAAGTGTCCATTGGATTTATGTGGGCTACAACAAATGAATAAATGGATGGTGAGTTTGAGCCGTTAGAAAGAAGATACAATACATGGCCCACTAAAGCACTTAAAAGAAATATGGGTTGATCTCTTGGGCCATGACTGACGCGTGAAAGAACAAAAAGATATAAAGGAAATCGCAACTTTTGAGGGGGGAGGATTGATCAGCCCTCATACGTGATCACAGGGACGAATTTTATATTATTCTCACATCTGTCAAGCTACTCTATGGTGTCCAACCAACTCGGGATGACAACTGATGCGGTAACGACGAGCATGAGCGGCTAGGCTCTCTGTGGCTTCCTCCAGGCGGACGGTTCGTTATGGTTTTACACTTTGTTTGGTTAGTTATGTATTGGATCTGATCTTGTTCTGACAAAACTTTATGAATCAGATTGATGTATTAGTTAATTGAAACAATTTATCTATGCTTTGAGTTCTTTCTTTACAATTGCGTTCGGTTGATGACAAAACCTAGAAACAGGTTGGGTGACTAAAGAGGGTTGACTTGATATAGGTAGATTGGGTAATTGAATTATATGGTTTGATGACAAAAACTATTTTGATTGCCACATTAACTGATTTTCCAACACTATGTCTATGTGGTGTCCAAACAACTAGCTAATCTTGTGTAAACCTAGAACCTGAAGTTTGGAGGAAGTTACGTTTTATAAATCTGATATCTTTTCTCGTAATTAGTTTTTTTAGTCTCTTTCAAATTAATCAAAACCCCCAATTCTAGATTAGTTGTAGTTAATTAAATAAATTAGCTAAACACTAACCACATATTCCCTGTGGATACGATACCCTACTTACGCTATCTACTTAGTTTAATTAGGTTTTTGCATGACCCTTACGACAGTCATCAAAATGGCGCCGTTGCCGGGGAATTAGTGCGCTTGGTGTTTTTTTTAGCTAGTTAGTTAGTTGTTCTTGCTTTCTAAAAAATATAAAAATCCCAAAAATATTGTTCTTTTTCTTTTATATTATTTTTGTTAGTTCGATATTACGCTCGGGTGTCTTGTTTGTGCTTGTGCAGGAATTTGAATCATGGATAGAGCTTATCAGCCAGAGTTTAATGAATTTGAGGATGCTGAATTCTCACAACATAACCAACCAATGTATCAACAAATGAGCTTTCAAAACAGACAATCACCGAATCAGAACCGATATGCCAGATATAATGAAGTGAACGGGTATTATGACCAATTTGGATGTGAAGAATATAATGATTTTGTGCCTCCACCGCAGCAGTTTATTCAAAGAGGTCAAAATCGAGTCAGTTTGGGTCAGCAAAGGTATAATGATGTTCAACAAAATAGTTATGGAAGATTTTCCGAGATATCAAATCAGAATCACCAGCAAGGCAATCAAAGAAGTTATCAGCAGAATCCAGATCAAGGAAGATTGAGTGGTCCAGATGAATGTTCGAAGGATGAGATTATGGAACTGTTGAAACAGATAAAGCAAGGATTCTGCAATTATTCAAGCTATCAAGGAGATCAAGATAACTATGACAACAATTGGCAGACTCAAGAGAATGAGCAAGCGGGTCAGCATGAGTCGGATGATAACTCCATCAATGAAAAATTTGACACGATCATGGAGTTTTTGAAAGATATTCAGAAAAGCAATGAGGTTCGAGATCGGGAGGTCAAGGCATTGTCACAACAGGTTGGACAATTAGCCGAAGAAGTGGCTATCATCAAAAGAAATCAAGATCAACTTCTTAGTGATTTTCAGGAAAATACATCTCACAATTCTTCTCACACGAGTGTCCACATAGATGAGGTAAGTACTCCTTCTCTTTCTAAAAATTCTACTGTTGAAACTCAGTCACCACAACATGTTGAGGGGATGGTAGAGGATGTGACTGAGTCTGAGGGTGAGAGTGAACGTGATCAGGAAATTGGAAATTTTATAAAATCTAAGCATGGTTCAAATAAAACATTTTCTGATAGTGATAATAGGAATGTAAACGTTCCATTCCCCTTGGCTTTACTTGCACCCAAAAATTTAAATAAACGAAAATCATCTAAGGGTGAAAGTTGGGAAAGTTTTGAAAAGGTAAAAATAAATCAACCGTTGCTTGAAAAAATTAAAGAAAGTCCTGATTACGTTGAATTCTTTGAAGAGTTGAGTACCCGAAAACGACGTCACAAGTTGCCTAAACAACTTGATACAGTTCATGTGAACGCCGTTTTGATGGGTACCCTTCCCCCGAAACTCCAAGATCCAGGAGCACCTATTATTTCAATACAAATAGGTGATTTTAAATTGGACAGAGCTTTATTGGATCTTGGAGCATGTGTAAGCATATTACCGGGGAGTTTATATGATCAGTATGATTTTGGGCCATTGCAAAAAGTTGAAACCATAGTGGTGATGGCTGATCAAACTCCTACGTGTCCTCGGGGGATTGTAAAAGATGTGATTGTCAAAGTTGGGGAATTTTATTATCCTGTCGATTTCTTGGTACTTGATTGTGTTAAAAATAACCAACCAACTGTTATATTGGGTAGACCGTTCCTAGCTACTGCTCATGCTGTTATTCATTGTATTAAGGGAACGGTCAGGTTTAGGTTTGGGGATCAAAAATCGATTTTAAAAGTATTTTCAAACTCAACCAAACATGTTGCTAACAAGTGTGAACCTTCTGAAAAGAAGAGTCTTGTAGAAGAAAAAGAATGTTTTATGATTGATAGGTTGGTAGAGGTTAAGAAAAAGAAGAAGAAATCGAGGAGGAGCAGGAGAAAGAAAAGAAAGAAATTACAGGAGATGGATGGAGAAGAAGAAGAGTGTGAGTTGAATAGCTTCTGGTTGTTGAACAAGTTGGATGGTGTTTCAAAGTTGTGGATGAATAGATTGATGAAAATAAGAGATTGCAAACACCCTACACGCCCACCATGATTTGATAGGTATGATCTGGCTGAAGATCTAAAACTTAGCGCTTCTTGGGAGGCAACCCAAGTTTTGTTTTTATTTCATTTGTTTTTATTTTTGTGTATGAACCGGACACGTGTGGGGAAGTTTGAGGAGGTTTGGTTGCTCGTTGAACTTGTTTTTCTCTCGTTTCTCTTTGTTTACTAACTTGTTTAACCTGTTTGGGAGCTTGTGAGTTTTAATTTTGCAGGTTTCGATCGTTTTTGTCCATACACAATCTCCATTTGGGCAAGGTGATTCGAATTATTTAAAGACAAGCATCTCACGTTGAAGCAACCGCGAATGAAATGCTATACGGTTGCTGTGGAACACGACTTATGAGGATTCTACCGCGTCAAATCAGGGGAGTCTGTTCCATTTATCTATGTATTTTTATTTATGTTGTAGTGTGTTAATAGTTTCTCGCTCCATTGAGGACAATGTAGGAATTAAGTGTGGGGAGGGGAAACTAGCGTTTAGTTGTATCTTAGTGTCGTGTCTAAAAAATAAAAATAAAAATAAATAAAAATAAAAAAAAATAAAAAAAAATTGAAAAAATAGAAAATGTTTCGAGAATGTTTTTGCAATAAATGGAATATGATAGGTAAAATTAGATCGTTGGCATTTAATTATTATATATATGAGATAATGAACGGTCGGTCACACGGCGAGCTTAGGATATGTGGGTAGACCCAGCCAGCTGAAAGGTTTCTTAGGCTTGATATAAAATAACTTAAAATAGGAGTCTTGTGGGTTCCCGCCTTAGGAGCTATGGTAAAACTGAAACTGTGGAAAGTATAAGGGGTACGTCATAAGTAAAAAACTTATAAGTTTTTCCGATTAGACTGGCACGCCTGTTTCTTTTTGTGAAAACAAATCCGAAACAGTGTGGCGCCCAAAAAAATATTCCATCCATTCATCTGAGCACATGTAAAAAAAAAAAAAAAAAAAAAAAAAAAACAAAGCCTATGGTATTGCCGCGGGGATAGCGACTCATGCGGTACATACCCTCTAGGTGGAGTTATATATATAAAAAAAAACGTGAAGTTTATGGCATTAACCACGGGGATGGTGACCCGTGTGGCGTATGTCCGCTGAACTGATCGTATACAAAAGCATGTAAGCTCGCAATATCATCCATCATAAAGTTTAATCGGAATAATATAAGAGTTTTTTACATAAGACGGTAGATATAATCTTTTAATCTCATAAGCTTGAAACGGGAATAGGTGGAGTCGTAGTCTTTTGAGTGTGGAACCCATAGATGACTATAAATTATTTGAACTTTAATGGATCGTGAATAAGGGCTTGGAAGCTGGCGGTTGGGTTTAAGTGGACCGTATACCTGCAATCTTGGTTAACGTGTGGTTTGGCTTGCTAATAAATTAAATGAATATATTAGATGCCGACGTTTCTGATTGTGATTCCATTGCAAATAATTTTTTCGGGACGAAAAAAAGATAAGTGTGGGGATTACATTTTGATGACTGTCGTAAGGGTCATGCAAAAACCTAATTAAACTAAGTAGATAGCGTAAGTAGGGTATCGTATCCACGGGGAATATGTGGTTAGTGTTTAGCTAATTTATTTAATTAACTACAACTAATCTAGAATTGGGGGTTTTGATTAATTTGAAAGAGACCAAAAAAACTAATTACGAGAAAAGATATCAGATTTATAAAACGTAACTTCCTCCAAACTTCAGGTTCTAGGTTTACACAAGATTAGCTAGTTGTTTGGACACCACATAGACATAGTGTTGGAAAATCAGTTAATGTGGCAATCAAAATAGTTTTTGTCATCAAACCATATAATTCAATTACCCAATCTACCTATATCAAGTCAACCCTCTTTAGTCACCCAACCTGTTTCTAGGTTTTGTCATCAACCGAACGCAATTGTAAAGAAAGAACTCAAAGCATAGATAAATTGTTTCAATTAACTAATACATCAATCTGATTCATAAAGTTTTGTCAGAACAAGATCAGATCCAATACATAACTAACCAAACAAAGTGTAAAACCATAACGAACCGTCCGCCTGGAGGAAGCCACAGAGAGCCTAGCCGCTCATGCTCGTCGTTACCGCATCAGTTGTCATCCCGAGTTGGTTGGACACCATAGAGTAGCTTGACAGATGTGAGAATAATATAAAATTCGTCCCTGTGATCACGTATGAGGGCTGATCAATCCTCCCCCCTCAAAAGTTGCGATTTCCTTTATATCTTTTTGTTCTTTCACGCGTCAGTCATGGCCCAAGAGATCAACCCATATTTCTTTTAAGTGCTTTAGTGGGCCATGTATTGTATCTTCTTTCTAACGGCTCAAACTCACCATCCATTTATTCATTTGTTGTAGCCCACATAAATCCAATGGACACTTTAAATGCAATCACCATCATTATCTAGAATTACCTGCACAATTAATGCATTCAGTTTTTATCTCGTAAAACTTTGAAGTTGGATTAACAACAATTAAAATGATTATTTATTGTAACATTCAATTTAATGAATTCTCAAATTTAAACAGTTTCATCTCAATTTAAGCTACTAACCTCCTTAAACTAAAAATTGTATAAAAACCTCAAAGCAATATATTTTATCCAAAAATCATTGCATTTTACTAAATAATTAATATCAAATAAAGTGTACGGCGCCAAAATTTGACGTGATGTCGTGGTCACAATCAAATTTAATCCCAATAACAACTATATAGATAGCGGTAAGTGGGTATCGAACACAGGGAGTTTGTGGAATATGTGTTATTTGGAAGATTATATCTAACTTGACTAAATTAATCTAATTGCAAATAAAATAAATTCAAGAGTGGGTTTGATTGGTTGATTTTTAAAACTAAGACTACTATTCTAATTGCAAAATGGAAGTGTTTTGGTTGTAAACAAATTAGAGACGAGTGACCATCTTTAGTTTCCGGTTTGCTATGACACTTATGTTAACATTCCACTAGAAAGAACTACATAGACATAGTTCATATGTGATCAATTGCAGTGATGAAAGGGAACTAAGTACTCAGATTCCTAGAACGTGAGGTTGTTACCCGATGATCAATCAACCCTTACCCAAGCCTAACTATACCCATGATATCTCGATTGCCAACAGCACCAAGAACGTATGGTTTCTAATTAGTTCAGCACAAGGATTAACAATTTACTAACAAATAATCACATACCATAACAAGCAATTCAATAAAGAGAAGATTGTTATTCTAGAAATATGAAAATAAACATAAATGTCTTGCAAACCTTCCACCAAAGATAGTCACAAAATACTTAGCCACTCATGGCTTGAACAAACATTGTCAAACAAGTTTTGATCTTCAAAAACAATTCAAACATCCAAAAACTAATGATCCAAGATTGTTCCAAGCCCCTAAAGTTCTCCAAGTTGCTCCAAAATTCGTGCACAAGCAAGTCGTAACCGAAAGAAGATGATTAGCCCCCATAAATCTGCTCCAAATGCTCATTAATTGCATAAGTTACATGAAGATATCAGTCGGAGCCGTAACCTACGGCTCCCAGCCGTAGGTTACGGCAGTCAGCAACTCAAAAGGTCAACATAGGGCCGTAACCTACGGCTCTCAACCGTAGGTTACGGCGATCAAAGTTCTTTACGGCTGAAGGCTCCTGTTTTACGGTGGGAAATGCTGAAAACTTGTTTTCAGCATAACTTTTTCGTTTCAACTCCGTTTTCTTCACCGTTTTCGCCTACGTTCTCGTAATTTCGTCCTCTATCATGCTATCCTCTTAATTCTTCAATTCCAAAAATTGATTTTTTATTGATGCTCCAAATTCTTTCCCTTTTATGCTCCATTTGCACCTGCACGTCCAAACAACTAGTAGTTACCAAGCTCAAACAATTAAACGTGTAAAGCATGGGATTTTAATCTTTTTAAGGCACTTAAGGGTTGTCCTACGGACCACCCGTCACATCCCCACACTTACTCGTTGCTTGTCCCAAGCAACCTATTCAAAAACCATTTCAAAACCACAAGCGATCAACATGCAAATCAAGCTAAAATGTATCGTCCTTTTACTAACTTTTTATCACACCACAAGACACACCCCTCACAACAACTCTCGGTGACAAGAAATATTAGCACATTATGCTAAAACACTCAATGCACGTGTGTGATTGTGCGACAATAAGCTTGTATACAAATCAAATCTCCTCCTATCAAATATTTAGCATGCTTATAAATCAAAAGGACATTCGGGTTGTAATGGGGCTATGTGTAAAGGTAGGAAATAGTGGGAATGTGAAAGTAGCTCATTGATTCGACCCGGTTTTTATTTCTAGTACTAAACAAAGCAAACATCAACTATATACACAACTTCATCAACATTTTCAACTACTATTGCAACTAAATCCTTCTTTTTGTATTTTTCTCATATTTTTTTGTTTTTTTTTTCTTTCTTTTTTTTTTTTTGTTTTTTTTTTTAAGCATAGAACTCAAAAATATATACAAGAACATCAACAATCACAAACTAAATTCCTAAACCGGGTCATCTCAATAGGTAAAGTTTTTGTAAGAAGTAGGTTTGGGTCACAACCGAATGGTATAAGGCTCAAACATGGCTTTCTAAAGACCAAACCCCCACCCCTCACAATACCAAGCTCATATATGTAACGTATGAGGTCCAACCCCCAATTCCCACACTCTCACACATCTAGACGAGGCTACCTAAAAGTCCCCTATCATTTTCACAAGCATGCTAATCCTAGGTTTCAACAAGAATTCGTACACAAGTTCTATTAACACAATACACACACCGCCACTCAAAACAAGGAAAGCATCTTTAATAATGATATGTGGCTTAAAAACTCACCAAGAAATGACTAGAAATGGGTATCGATGTGTCAAGTGGAACAATATGAAGTTTTCAAATTTTGACAATTTTCGCTTGGTTTCACAAAATTTTTTTAAAATTCTCAAAAAATTTCCCCCATCCCCACACTTGGGATACATTGTCCCAATGTATGGTTTTGAAGGGAAGATCGCTTTAACACCCCAATTTTTTTTATTATTATTATTTTTTTAACAAAAGCAAGCAAACTAACTACAAATATTTCAAAGCTAAAGAACATAACAAGACTAAGGAAAGAGTACATTGACCTGGTGAAGTTTGACACAACAGATGTTGTAAATGATCCAATTTCCTATCACCACCTTCACACAAATATCCGCACATCTTCCCCACACTTGAGTGTTGCCATGGCCCTGAAACATAGAAAACTAAAGAAATAACAAGATCAGTGAAAAACCTCGGGTTGCCTCCCGAGCAGCGCTAAGTTTTCAGGTCTTCAGCTAGACCATGCCACCCCCCATTTATGGTGGCTCAAAGAATCGATTTCTATCATCTCCATTATTTCCTCGTGCCATTGAACAAAATGCATCCATCTCATGTTCGTTCGGTGGAAAATCACGTACACTCCTGCTTGAACCTTCATACTTTTCTTCACGGCCCGGTGGTTTATTCGTTTTCGTTCTTTGACACATGCTTTTCATATGACCATTAGATTCGCTACCCTTCCCCTCAATGGACTCATAACTAATGATCCTCGTATGAACATCAAAGAACAACTTACGGCTCTTTTCGGTCATAATAATGATCCCGTCTCTACAATTGATTTGAGCATTTGCTGTATAGAGAAACGGTCGACCTAAAATCACCCTTTGTTGCGACGCCATCTTGGTAGTAGCATAATCTAAGACCAGAAAATCCACCGGGTATTCGAATTCTCCTAACCGAATCATAACATTCTTAACCATTCCCCGTGGACGCCTCCAACTCTCATCCGCCAAGCTCACCATGGTGTCTACATCTTCAAGTGGACCAAAATCATACATATCATATAAGTCACCTGGTAGCACACTCATACTCGCCCCATAATCCAATAATGCATGAGGAATTTTTAATTTCCCCACTCGGATAGGCACGATTGGCGCTCCATACTCTTTATCATTTTCGACTTCGGCATCTTTCTCCAAACCTGCATTCACTTGATACGAAGAAGTTAGCAATGTTTCATTAAGTTCACTATTAGGAACGGTACTTACCACATTGATATTAACACTTTTAATGTTTTTAGGGTTTGTCACCGTGTCACTTTGCAGTTGGCTTTTTGCTTTCTTCAATATCGCCACATCACTTGCAAGTTGACTCATTTGGGTAGTCAACGACTGAATTGCTTTATCACGGATTTCGTCTTTTTGAATGCGAGCATCATCAAGTTGATTCCTCCTTTGCATCTCCACTTGCATCGCTTTCAACATCTCCATGATCTCATTTCCACCCGAAGAACCTTGACCCGAAAACCCACTTTGATTATTGAACGGTTGACGCGAACCAACGTTACCTTGATTCCCTTGAAAATTCGGGTTGGCTTGATTCGAGGGTTTCCCATATCGAAAGTTTGGGTGGTTTCTCAACCCGGGGTGGTAAGTGTTAGAATTCATGTTATAATTTCTACCACCCCCTCCTTGACCTTGAACAGCATGAACCTCTTCATATTGCCCATCACATCCTTGGCAATTTTCAGCCGCATGACCTATTTCATTACACAATGCACAAACATCATAAATTTGATTAGTAGTTTGAACATTACCATCATCAACTGCATGAACTTGCGATCTCGTGACAGCCGGTCGTGCTCTCCTTGATGCTTGAGCTTTCCTCTTTGAGGTAATGGCCATTTGTTCCAAAAACTCCCAATCTTCCTCCTCATAATTTGTGCCAAAGGTGCCATTGGTGATGGATATAAGATCTCTCGCATCCTCCGCACTCAATCCTTCATGAAAGGCATTCATCAATTCCCACAATGCTATTCCATGATGAGGGCAATTTTTGATCATCATGTTAAACCGTTCGAAAGCCTCATGGAACATCTCACCCGATTGTTGTTGGAAGCTCCTTAACCCCTTTCTAGTATCATTAGTCTTTTGGGCGGTGTAAAATTCGTCTAGGAAAATTTGTTGCATTTCCGCCCAAGTATAAATAGATGCCGAAGGCAAAGTGTAGAACCACTTCTTTGCCTTATCCTCCAAAGAAAATTGAAATAGTACCAACTTGATATCATCGGCCGAAAAACCTTGACTCCAAAGAGTGTTGCAAATTGAGTCATAGGCCTCCAAATGGAAATAAGGTTCCTCCGTTGCTAAACCCTTATATTTCGGCAAACTTTGCAAAGAATTTGTTCTCACTTCAAAAGTTCTTCCTTGGTTATTGTGAGGGATAACCACCGGTGAAGGGTTGTGAGTAATTACCGGCCTAAAATGCGCTTCAATTCCCCTCGCATGTTCCCTAAGATGCCTTCTTGGTACACCCAACCGACCCCTTGGACGAATAGGAACCATTGGCCTTTGCATAGGCCCTTGTGGTGCAAATGGTTGCTGAAATTGAGGTTGCATTGGTTGTTGTTGAATTGGCCTTTGGAATTGATGTTGTACGTTTTGTGGACGAAGTTGTTGCAAAGGCGTAGGACGTTGCACTTGTACCCCTTGTGGTTGAACATGTTGTACCCCAACAGGTAGTCTACCCATATCTTGAAGTTGTTGTAACGGTTGACTTTGTTGACCCGCTCCTCCTTGAGGTCCCAAATTACCTCCATCACCCCCATAATAAAATCCATCTTCTTCGTATCCCTCAAACTCTTCTTCATACCCTTCATAATATCCATCTCCTCCTATACCCGAAGATTGACCAAATGGAAAAGATGAGTATTGAAAACCCGGTTGGTTTGGTGGTCTATATGTAGAGGTAGTATGAATAACGGTTGAAGTTTGTGGCGGTAGATAAGTAGAAGATGATTGACCTGAAACTGGGAAAAAATGTGAAAGTGGTGGAAATGTTGCGGAAGGGCTATAGGTGAGGGTAGGTTCGACTTGGGTAGTAATAGGTGGTATGGTGTTGGTTGATGTGACTTCATGTGGTGAAGTAAATTCGGTAGTGGAAATAGGCATGGTGGTATTTGGTGAAGGTTGTGTGGATGTAGGAATGAATGATGAGGTCGTTTGACCCGTTGTGGGTGGGATTTGTGAAGCAGCCATGATATTTCTTGGCGTAATGGGTGAAGTAGGTGAACCAACAATTTTGTTTTCTCGTACCAAAACTCTGTTTTGCCTCAACGTTCTTTCAATTTCCGGATCAAACGATAGCGGTGATGACTTGTGTGAGCCCCTAGTATGCATACACTCGAAGTACCTGCACACTAACACACCCAGCGTAAACCAGAAAAATAACAAACCTAAGAAAAATCACAAATAACACACGTTGCGCACTACTCCCCGGCAACGGCGCCAGTGACAACCCTCATAATTCCATGTATCCGTACAATTTATTAATGATAATTAAAGTGCTTGACGACCGTGTGGAATTACTTAACTGCTCTCTGATTACTGTGTTATACTTACATGTGCTTGTTAACATACTAGTAGTATACAGAAAAGTTACTAAATAGTCCTGTGTGCTTTCCTAAGTATTAAGAATTAAAAGTGTTACAAAAATATATATATAGGACACGTTACGGATTAACTAGGCACTTTAACGGAACAACCCCCAACCGAACAACCGGACTTTACCCGAAACACAAAAATATTGTTAAACACATTGTTTCACTTTTACTAAGCTAGTTATGGTCCCTAAACATCATAACACACTATATAAATATCAACTAACTAAACCCCTAACTAGATTACTTGGTTTCTAACTATGTAAGTTAACTTAGTTACAACCTACACCTAAGACCCCCCCCCCCCCACCTAGTAATCGGACAACATGGCCCTTACACAATTGATTTTATTCCCTTTGTTTAATAGATCTTGTCCCCCCTAAATGACATGTTACACAAGGGTTAAAAGGTTGGAATGGTTATAAGTAATGCACTTGAGATCATAAGCTCATTCTCACACACACACTAACACATACAAATCCTCCTTCTCCCTTGGGAGCTCTCGGCCGACCCCCTTCACCCACACACCACCCATCTTCATTTCAAGTTCAAGCTTTTCAAGAGCATCCATAGGTGTAAGAAGGTGAACAACGAAGCTCGGTGTGTTCGGAAGTTGAAGGACCTTCTCTATTCGCTATTAACCACCACATTTCTTCATTTGAACTTCCCTAGTCTTGAACTAGTGGTAAGAACTTAGATCCTTGTATTTTCATGTTATTTAGAGTGGTTAATAGTTATTTGATGATGAGAATCCATGAACACTATAGGGTCATAAACAAAGTCTTGAATATAAAGTAACATGATGATGAAATAAGATGAAAACATGATGTTAATATGAAGTTGTTTTGATTCTTGTTGATTACCTGATGATTTGCTTGTTAATATTGATGTTGGATGTCGTTGTGATCACTAAACATGTTACCGGAATCAATCGAACACAAGTTAGAAAGCTAAAAGCTGAAAACAGCTTCTGTCCAAGCTTTTACAGCCAACTTCAGTTGGCTGTAAACAGGTCAATATTTAACAAAAAACTGATTTTCTTGAGTCTATAACGTATTATTATGAAATACGGTTCTAATGGCACTGGAATCATAATTTTTGGACTTCGTTTACTATTTTTAAAGTGTCATTTTGTAACAGCAGCTAAAGCTGCATTTTTGCTGCTGAAAATATGTGTTATATTCCTCATCATAACTTGAATTTTGTGTAGAGTTAGATCATGAAATTTGTACTGTAGATGACCACCGATGTATTTGTAATTCTCTCATTGGAATTTCGTAAATCGGACTCTCGATGAATTTTAAATAAATTATTCCGTTGACAGCAGTCAGAAAAAGATAAATCTGATTTCAGTCCGGAAAATGAATTTTTATAAAATATTGGTAATGAATTGGATCCCGATATTTTTACACGATAATATTTGGATCGTTTAAGATATTTTGTAAAAATTTGGGAATTTTTGGAAAAAGTTAACTATTTTATTAAAATGTCCGAAAACAGCCCAGTTTTGGATATTTAAATTGAAATGACATAAGTAGTAATTTGCGTGTCTAAATGTCGAGTATGTTATCTGAGGATGATCTAACATGTTATATGTCAATGAAAGTAATATGTGCAATATCGTATGCTTTTTCTTGAGTAGCTATAGGTGGAATGTTTATATGAGCGTGAACTATTAAAGTGAATGCATGCTATGTAGTAGATACGTGTAGGAACCTTGTGCTCTATTTGAAACCACTAAATGACTAACTGGTAATCATATTAGGACGTGATTGACCGACCTTGACTGTTAGCTATTTATGAGAGCCTAACCGAGCAAACCGAGGTGAGTTCACACTTTTCTACAAAGCATGGTAATTCCCGGTGGGAATGGGAATGGGTTCAGGAATAGGGATTCCTCGTCCTTTGGGATGTGTTCAGGAATATAAATTCCTCGTCCTGTTGGGACGGATTAGACATACTGGACTAGAACTCTATCAGCGAAGTCCCTCCCTTTTTGTATCAAGTTAATCGCCGAGGCTATGGCGAGCGGGTCATTAGTTAATAGCGCTATTAGGTTTAACAAACCTCACACCGTGCCAGTTGGGCGGGTGTGTACTAATGGACTATGGCACCTCGGTGATGATAGACACCGACGCTAGGGCACAAGAAATTTTTGTTAGTAGTCGATATGATAAACGAGTCCGGTAGTTTAAATAATGGGGTAGCCCCCACGGCCGGAGTGCCGGGCGGGATAGCCTGGGAAGGTGGACAGGGGATGGTTAACTGATAAATGTTTTCAAACTATAGGGTAACCCCCACGGCTGGATAGCTGAGTAAGATTAAACTACGTTTTTGGAAACAACTCTAAAATGGACAACCAACCGTGAACTCACTCAACTTTGTTGTTGACTCATTGTTACATGCTTTGCAGGTCGCTAGATGCTATGGGGCTTGCACATGGAGGTGGTCGTTGTGGGATGCGAACTGTTATGTCCCGTACTTAATAAATAAACCTTATGAACTTATGTTTTGGTTTAACGTCTTATGCTTCCGCTGATTAAATTGAACTTGTTAACTTACTTTTGGTCACCAATTGTATTATGGTTGGTTTCATTTACTTAAATACGTTGTTCAATATGATTGGTGGCTTGATCCTGGTCACGTCACGCCTCCAAGCGGTGATCCTCCGCAGGGTGGAATTTGGGGGTGTGACAGATTGGTATCAGAGCCATTGGTTATAGTGAACTTGGTTTTAAAAAAAAGGGAAAAGCTTTTGATAAAACCAGACTATAACCTGTACAGAGCTCAACGATCCACAACGACGCTTCGCTCCACGTGCAAGACTCAACATTATAGGTAATATGGTTCATGTTTGTATTGCCTACCTGCTAGTAGCACATTTGATCATAGTATGCATTAGTTAATGTGATAACTGCTATTTGAACCTTGTGCGCTTACTCCCTTATGTCACCCCACACTTACGCACCTTGCGACACCTTCCTTACGTGTGTTCCTTCGATGTGAAGATCATGAGTGGATGTCTCAACATGACCCAGGGTCAGCTGACGACCTTGATTAACGAACGGATTGCTGAAGCCTTAGCAACCCAATCAGGGAGTCAACCCATGCACACCCAATCATGCATAGGCACTTTCAAGGCGTTCTTGGAATGCAAACCTCCCACTTTCGACGGCACTGGAGGAGCAATCGACCTTCTACACTGGATCCGAAGAATCGAATATACATTCGAAGAAAGTGAAAGCCCTGCCAGCAAACGAGTAGAGTACGCTACTGGCATGTTGCAAGGGAAAGCGTATTCTTGGTGGAACGCACAAGTTCAGATGCTCGGGTTGGCAGACGCGAATGCCACCCTTTGGAGCGACTTTAAGGATTTGATTAAGGAAGAATTCTGCTACCTGCTACTTGAAATAGAGTATTATGGTCTGAAGATGGAAGGATCAGAGATTGAGGCATACACAAAGAGGTCCAACGACTTGGCTGCCTTATGTCCTAACATGTCACAACCCATATCTAGACGAATCAAGCTATACCTCAGAGGCTTAGTCCCGGAAATCCAAGGGGCTGTAATTGCGGCCAACCTTCCCACAATCCAGCAAATCGTTCGTTTGGCGCACCAACTCACAGATCAGGCAGTTGAGCAGAACAGGCTGCCCAAGCGTATTAGCGCTACTACTACTGATGCTCCCAGTGATAACAAGCGCAGGTGGGATGGAAATTCGGGCAAGGGTTCTACCTCAGTTCAGTCTCAGCAGAGAAAGACTGATGAATACCAGAGTCCTGGTCAGCAATCTTCTGGTAGTCAAGGACAGGGTGGATACCGAGGGAACCACCCCAAGTGCAACCGGTGCAACAAGCATCATAGCGGGCGGTGCCACAAGGGTCGCTGTCTGAGGTGTAACAAGCTGGGTCATGAAGCCAAGGATTGCAGGAGCCCACGTCCTGCGAATCAGAATCGCCAACAATAACAACCAGCTCCACAGAACCACCAGCAGCAGCAACAGCAGGGCAATAAAGGATGCTTTCAGTGCGGCGTTGAAGGCCACTTTAAGAGGAACTGTCCTCAGCTGAACCAGAATCAGAACAACAACAACCAAGGATACGGGAACAACAATGGAGGCAACAATGGAGGCAACAATGGGGGTAACAATAATGGCAATGGTGCCAGGGGACGTGTGTTCGTGCTGGGTCAGGGCGACGCGAGGAACGATCCCAACGTGGTGATGGGTAAGTTTATTCTGGACGACTTCTTTGTTACTGTTTTATTTGATTAGGGTGCCGATGCCAGTTATGTGTCCTTAAAAGATTAGCCAAATGCTTAAGCGAACTCCAACACTTCTGAACACCAAACACACAGTAGAACTAGCAAACGGTAAAAGTCTTGAAGCCACACACGTAGTTAAAGGTTGTAACCTCGTCTTAGCTGGTCAGACCTTCTCTATCGATCTTATTCCTATCACACTTGGTAGTTTCGACGTCGTTATTGGGATGGATTGGCTATCTCATCATCAAGCGGAGATTGTTTGCAAGGAGAAAATCGTCCGCATTCCTCGTTCTGGTAAAGAACCTCTCATGATTCATGGCGACAAGAGTGGTGCTGTTGTAGGCATTATCTCTTTCCTTAAGGCCCAGAAGTGTTTACGAAAGGGCCACACTGCCATTCTAGCACTCGTTACTGACACATCGATGGAAGAGAAGAGAATTGAAGACATTCCTATTGTACGTGACTTTCCCGAGGTATTTCCTGAGGAATTACCTGGTCTTCCGCCTCATCGTCATGTTGAATTTCAAATCGAGCTAGCTCCTGGAGCAGCGCCCATAGCTCGAGCACCTTATCGTCTAGCTCCACCAGAACTTGAAGAACTGTCCACGCAATTACAAGAACTCTTGGAAAAGGGTTTCATACGTCCTAGCTCTTCGCCCTGGGGAGCTCCAGTGTTATTCGTGAAGAAGAAAGACGGTACCTTCAGGATGTGTATTGACTACCGCGAACTCAACAAGGTGACCGTGAAGAACCGTTATCCCCTTCCACGCATTGATGACTTGTTCGATCAGTTGCAAGGGTCGAGTTATTACTCTAAGATTGATTTGAGATCGGGGTACCATCAGTCTGAGAGTCCGAGAGGAGGACGTCTCCAAAACAGCATTCAGAACCCGTTACGGCCATTACGAGTTTCTGGTTATGCCTTTCGGATTGACGAATGCACCCGCAGTCTTCATGGATCTCATGAACAGAGTATGCAAACCTTACCTGGATAAGTTCGTTATTGTTTTCATCGACGACATCCTGATCTATTCGAAGAGTCAGGAGGAACACGAGCAGCATCTACGACTTATGCTGGAACTTCTTCGAGCAGAGCAACTGTATGCTAAGTTTTCAAAATGTGACTTCTGGCTTCGCGAAGTCCACTTTCTAGGCCATGTGATAAACAAGGATGGGATTCATGTAGATCCATCCAAGGTTGACTCGATCAAGAACTGGCCTGCACCCCGTACACCAACAGAAATCCGCCAATTCTTGGGCTTGGCAGGATATTACAGAAGATTTATCAAAGATTTCTCAAAGATTTCGCAACCTCTCACTTCACTGACTCAGAAGGGTGTCACCTATCGCTGGGGTGATGCACAGGAATCTGCGTTTCAGCACTTGAAAGATAGGCTTTGTAGCGCGCCCATCCTCTCATTGCCTGAAGGCACACAAGATTTTGTGGTTTACTGCGACGCTTCCATCCAAGGACTTGGTTACGTGTTAATGCAACGTGATAAAGTCATTGCCTACGCATCGCGTCAACTTAAAGTTCACGAAAGGAACTACACTACGCATGACTTGGAATTGGGAGCAGTTGTTTTTGCGCTAAAGATATGGAGACATTACCTGTACGGTACCAAGTGCACCATTTACACCGATCACAGGAGTCTCGAGCATATCTTCAAGCAAAAGGAGTTAAACATGCGTCAACGCCAATGGGTTGAGCTCCTGAATGATTATGAATGCGCTATCAAGTACCATCCGGGCAAAGCCAATGTTGTGGCCGACGCCCTCAGTCGAAAGGATACTATACCGAAGCGTGTACGTGCGTTCCAACTTACCATCCAATCTAGTCTTCCTGCTCAAATTCGTGATGCTCAGGTCGAAGCATTGAAAACAGAAAACATCAGGGCTGAGTCCTTACGAGGATCGAGGCAGCGGCTAGAACAAAAGGAAGACGACGCTTACTACGTAACAGGGCGCATCTGGGTTCCACTTTATGGAGGCTTACGCGAGCTTGTGATGGATGAAGCACATAAGTCTCGTTATTCAGTACATCCTGGTTCGGATAAGATGTACCACGACCTAAAGACTAAATACTGGTGGCCCAGCATGAAAGCTCACATAGCAACCAACGTTAGCAAACGTTTGACTTGTGCGAGAGTCAAGACCGAATATCAGAAACCATCGGGCCTACTTCAGCAACCAGAGATACCTAAATGGAAACGGGAGCAAATTTCCATGGATTTCGTTACTGGCCTGCCCAGATCTCAACGCGGAAATGATACCATTTGGGTGATCGTGGATCGACTGACCAAGTCTGCACATTTTCTGGCTATCAAGGAAATGGATAAGTTTTCTACTCTAGCAGACATTTACCTAAAGGAAGTAGTATCAAGGCATGGAGTGCCAACCTCCATCATTTCTGATCATGACGCGCGTTTTACTTCGGAACTGTGGCAAGCTATGCACAGGTCTTTTGGCTCACGTTTAGATATGAGCACCGCTTATCACCCACAGACGGATGGGCAATCTGAATGCACCATCCAGACCCTTGAAGACATGCTAAGGGCATGCGTGATTGATTTTGGCAGTGGTTGGGAAAAGCACCTCCCTTTGGTGGAGTTTTCGTATAACAACAGCTACCACACCAGCATCCAGGCCGCTCCGTTCGAGGCATTGTATGGACGAAAGTGTCGATCACCTCTCTGTTGGGTAGAAGTTGGTGACAGTGAAATCACAGGCCCAGAACTTGTAGTAGATACAACCGAGAGAATTGCTCAGATACGGCAACGAATGGCGGCAGCTCGTGACCGTCAGAAAAGCTATGCTGATAAGCGAAGGAAACCACTCGAGTTCCAGATTGGGGATCGAGTGCTACTCAAAGTCTCACCTTGGAAAGGTGTAGTTCGTTTTGGCAAACGAGGCAAACTCAACCCGCGATACGTTGGACCCTTCGAAATCATTGAGAAAATTGGCAAGGTCGCCTACAGGTTGAATCTACCGGAAGAACTCAGCGGAGTTCACAATGTTTTCCATGTGTCAAATCTGAAGAAGTGTCTGTCAGATGAGACCCTCATAGTTCCCTTAAAGGAACTCACTATCGACGAACAGCTGCGATTCGTCGAGGAACCAGTAGAGATTACGGATCGAGACGTTAAGATTCTCAAGCGTACCAGAATACCTCTCGTCCGAGTCCGTTGGAATTCTCGTCGTGGCCCAGAGTATACCTGGGAACGAGAAGACCAAATGAAACTCAAGTATCCCCAGCTGTTTAAGAAAAGTGCAACCACTACTGAGGCTGAAGCTACTGCAGAATTTCGGGACGAAATTCCAAACCAACGGGGGGATGATGTGACACCCCAGGAAAACCAGGAAACCAACGCAACATAACTAGCTTCCTTAGTAAACACGAGCTAAATTTCGGGACAAAATTTCTTAACAAGGGGAGAATGTGACAACCCTCATAATTCCATGTATCCATACAATTTATTAATGATAATTAAAGTGCTTGACGACCGTGTGGAATTACTTAACTACTCTCTGATTACTGTGTTATACTTATATGTGCTTGTTAACATACTAGTAGTATACAGAAAAGTTACTAAATAGTCCTGTGTGCTTTCCTAAGTATTAAGAATTAAAAGTGTTACAAAAATATATATATAGGACACGTTACGGATTAACTAGGCACTTTAACGGAACAACCCCCAACCGAACAACCGGACTTTACCCGAAACACAAAAATATTGTTAAACACATTGTTTCACTTTTACTAAGCTAGTTATCGCCCCCAAACATCATAAAACACTATATAAATATCAACTAACTAAACCCCTAACTAGATTACTTGGTTTCTAACTATGTAAGTTAACTTAGTTACAACCTACACCTAAGACCCCCCCCCCCCCACCTAGTAATCAGACAACATGGCCCTTACACAATTGATTTTATTCCCTTTGTTTAATAGATCTTGTCCCCCCCTAAATGACATGTTACACAAGGGTTAAAAGGTTGGAATGGTTATAAGTAATGCACTTGAGATCATAAGCTCATTCTCACACACACACTAACACATACAAATCCTCCTTCTCCCTTGGGAGCTCTCGGCCGACCCCCTTCACCCACACACCACCCATCTTCATTTCAAGTTCAAGCTTTTCAAGAGCATCCATAGGTGTAAGAAGGTGAACAACGAAGCTCGGTGTGTTCGGAAGTTGAAGGACCTTCTCTATTCGCTATTAACCACCACATTTCTTCACTTGAACTTCCCTAGTCTTGAACTGGTGGTAAGAACTTAGATCCTTGTATTTTCATGTTATTTAGAGTGGTTAATAGTTATTTGATGATGAGAATCCATGAACACTATAGGGTCATAAACAAAGTCTTGAATATAAAGTAACATGATGATGAAATAAGATGAAAACATGATGTTAATATGAAGTTGTTTTGATTCGTGTTGATTACCTGATGATTTGCTTGTTAATATTGATGTTGGATGTCGTTGTGATCACTAAACATGTTACCGGAATCAATCGAACACAAGTTAGAAAGCTAAAAGCTGAAAACAGCTTCTGTCCAAGCTTTTACAGCCAACTTCAGTTGGCTGTAAACAGGTCAATATTTAACGAAAAACTGATTTTCTTGAGTCTATAACGTATTATTATGAAATACGGTTATAATGGCACTGGAATCATAATTTTTGGACTTCGTTTACTATTTTTAAAGTGTCGTTTTGTAACAGCAGCTAAAGCTGCATTTTTGCTGCTGAAAATATGTGTTATATTCCTCATCATAACTTGAATTCTGTGTAGAGTTAGATCATGAAATTTGTACTGTAGATGACCACCGATGTATTTGTAATTCCCTCACTAGAATTTCATAAATCGGACTCTCGATGAATTTTAAATAAATTATTCCGTGGACTGCAGTCAGAAAAAGATAAATCTGATATCAGTCCGGAAAATGAATTTTTATAAAATATTGGTAATGAATTGGATCCCGAAATTTTTACGAAATAATATTTTGATCGTTTAAGATATTCTGTAAAAATTTAGGAATTTTTGGAATAAGTTAACTATTTTATTAAAATGCCCGAAAACAGCCCAGTTTTGGATATTTAAATTGAAATGACATAAGTAGTAATTTGCGTGTCTAAATGTCGAGTATGTTATCTGAGGATGATCTAACATGTTATATGTCAATGAAAGTAATATGTGCAATATCGTATGCTTGTTCTTGAGTAGCTATAAGTGGAATGTTTATATGAGCGTGAACTATTAAAGTGAATGCATGCTATGTAGTAGATACGTGTAGGAACCTTGTGCTCTATTTGAAACCACTAAATGACTAACTGGTAATCATATTAGGACGTGATTGACCGACCTTGACTGTTAGCTATTTATGAGAGCCTAACCGAGCAAACCGAGGTGAGTTCACACTTTTCTACAAAGCATGGTAATTCCCGGTGGGAATGGGAATGGGTTCAGGAATAGGGATTCCTCGTCCTTTGGGACGTGTTCAGGAATATAAATTCCTCGTCCTGTTGGGACGAATTAGACTTACTGGACTAGAATTCTATCAGCGAAGTCCCTCCCTTTTTGTATCGACTTAATCGCCGAGTCTATGGCGAGCGGGTCATTAGTTAATAGCGCTATTAGGTTTAACAAACCTCACACCGTGCCAGTCGGGCGGGTGTGTACTAATGGACTATGGCACGTCGGTGATGATAGACACCGACGCTAGGGCACAAGAAATTTTTGTTAGTAGTCGATATGATAAACGAGTCCGGTAGTTTAAATAATGGGGTAGCCCCCACGGCCGAAGTGCCGGACTGGATAACCAGGGAAGGTGGACAGGGGATGGTTAACTGATAAATGTTTTCGAACTATGGGGTAACCCGCACGGCTGGATAGCTGAGTAAGATTAAACTACGTTTTTGGAAACAACTCTAAAATGGACAACCAACCGTGAACTCACTCAACTTTGTTGTTGACTCGTTGTTACATGCTTTGTAGTTCGCTCGATGCTATGGGGCTTGGACATGGAGGTGATGCGAACTGTTATGTCCCGTACTTAATAAATTAACCTTATGAACTTATGAAACTTATGTTTTGAGTCTTTAAGACTTATGAACTATGAACTTATGTTTTGGTTTAACGTCTTATGCTTCCGCTGATTAAATTGAACTTGGTTAACTTACTTTTGGTCACCAATTGTATTGTTGTTGGTTTCATTTACTTAAATACGTTGTTCAATATGATTGGTGGCTCGATCCTGGTCACGTCACGCCTCCAAGCGGTGATACTCCACAGGGTGGAATTTGGGGATGTGACACTGTCTGAATTTGCTACTGTGGACAAGGTTCATCAGTGCTTGATGGCTATGACCGAGGAACCAAAGTCACTTGCCAAGACTGTAAATTCCCTTTTATGTACTGAACATTGTAGGAAGAAAGTTGCTTTGCTGAGATCCCAAAATTCAGCTTTAATCACCGATTACAACACTGTGATGGGAAAGTACATCAGTCTTTGAGAGAATAATAAAATTCTCTATGAAAAGATTGAAGCACTTAAAAAGGACATAGCTCAACTTCACAGAGACGTGAATCAACAGTAATGTTGGGTTCACGATTATAAGCATAGACTCACAGTCAAAACTCTTGAATGTGACTCTGTGAAGGGTGAGCTAGAGCTCCTCACTGGAAAGTACAAACAGAACGAGCTAAATATCAAAAAGTTTGATACTTCCAGTGACACAGTTCGTAATCTGTGTAATGTGCAACTTGCTTATAAAGATAACAAGGGTAAGGGATTAGGATACACGAAGGTTCCGTAACCATATAATCATAATTATTCCAGACTGCCAATCACTGAGCAGGAAATGGAAAACTATGACAAAATGATGTATGGCAAGCCTAGTGATTATGTTGCATATGATCCATCTAAGTTTAAAAATGATCCACAAGCTGATTTCAAAAAACCAATGAATTTTGTCAAAAATGAAAATGCTCAAAATGAATCAGCTGATAAGTCCGATCATATAAATAAAACAATAACAAATACCGAAGCCGAAACTGAAACAAAAACGGAACCAGTTAACGCACCTGCAGAGGAGATGAAGGAAGGTTCACCAAATTCTGATTCTGTTGAAAATACTAACTGTTCTAGTTTGTGTGCAGAGTCAGTAAGAACTGAAGAGAAGTCTAAAGAGCATGATGAACCTGCTGCTGATAATGTTATTTCTGATAAAAATGACCTTTATGCTTGGAATTGTGTTTTTTCTTGGTTTGCTGAGACTTGGGGTGTTCCCACTAAGACTGATGAATCTGGTGCTATTATCCTAGACTATGCATGTGATAAAAATGACTGTGTTGAGAATGTTGTGAATTTTGAAAATGTTGTGACAGGAGAGCATGATGCGTCAACTGAGAAATCTGAAACATCTGTTTCAGGAAACTCAGAAAACAATTCTGATGATTCAGAAAACTATACCTATATGGCTGAGACCTCTAATGACGCATCAAATGACGCATCAGAAGCTCCCTGCAATAATGAAAAACTTGATGTTTTTGCTTGTAATAATGAAGAAAGTGTTGTTAAACAGGGATCATCTGATGATCTTGGCAGCCAAACAGAGGATTTTGGAATTTCGGAATATGAGTTCAAATCTTCAAACGGTTCCGATTGTGATGAGCAATCAGAATCTAGCAGCATTGCGAAAGAAGACAGTCAAACTGTCTTAGACACAGACTGCTCATCCTTTGAGTTACCAGAATCATCTAATGTCGAGAGCTCAGAGGTTGATCTGACTGAAGAAAAGACATCCATAGAGTCCAGTTCTGCAGAAAACCATTGGAGCATGAAAACTATGGAGAAGGAAACAATGGAAATCAATTCCACAGTTGAATCAGATGATGAAACTGTAGAAGAAATTATTGTGGAAACCTTCTCTACAGATTCTTCTGAGAACATGGTCTCTAAAGAAAAGGAAGATGTGAAAGTCACTTCCACAGACAGTTCATCTATCGATCCCGTTAGTGACCTTAACAAAACAGAGTCAACTGGATCTGTTCCCCCTAAAAGAAAGCGGTCACGTAGAAACAGAAGGCCAAAGAAAAAGAATGCAAAAAGGGAAAATCCAAATCTTAAGCAAACAGAACCCAATCTCAAGGGTAAGGTTGCAAATACTTACTTTTGTGCTGATAGCTGTAAGCCAGGTTCATCCAAGAACAAGCATCCTCGAAAGCACTCGGCATCAAATGAATTGAAAAAGCGTGATCAGTTCTCGAAAATAACGCAAGCTGAACTAGATGTCTTTTTCTCAAAAAGGCAGACATGTTTTAATTGTGGAATTCCAGGACACATCGCAAGAAATTGTGTTCATCGTCCCTACTACTCTAGGAACATGTGCCATCAGAAGGCCGTGCAATCTCATTTTATCAAAAATCGACATCCCAAAACAAGGCCTTCTGACAGAGACTGGAATCTTGCTAAACAGGAAAATCAAAAATTTTTGAAAACAAACAGGTTTCAAGAAAAGACAAAAGCTTTTTCATCAAACAGAAGTGTCTCGGACACCAAAGATTGGAAGCCTAAAAATCCTGTTGGATCCCAGTCTCCGTGTTCGTAACCATCAACTTCCACCGCGCCACCTAAAACCACAAACAACGATAAAAATAATATGATCTTTCGCGAAGTTACCTACACAGATAGCGATGGTAAACTCAGGTCTTCTATGGCCTGGGTTGCAGTCTCTAACTGATTCCGTTATATGTGCAGGAACGACTATGGAGGGCTATCTTTAGACTTTGGTTTATTGATAGTGGTTGTTCTAGACACATGATGGGAGACATATCCCAGTTGAATGATATCAAGATATTCGACGGCGGATGTGTCAACTTCGCTGGAGGAGAATCAGGAAGAATCACCATGAAAGGCTCTGTCAAGAATGGCGTCCTTACCTTTTCAGACGTTAACTATGTCCCTGAGCTTAAGCACAGTTTGTTGAGTGTATCGCAGATGTGTGACAAAGGAATGGAAGTTCTCTTCACTAAGAGTGATTGTGTTATTTTGAAACCAGGAATTCTCATACCTGAAGACTGGTTTCTGATTGAAGCCGAACTTAGAGGAAATGCCTACGTAATTGATATGAATAAAGCTCCTACTGATCAAGTTACTTGTTTGTTTTCAGAAATTGCTGAACATGATGCTATGTTGTGGCACCGTCGGTTGGGTCACCTGAACACGGAAAATTTGAATCGATTAGCAAAAGGAGGTCTCGTCAGGAACTTGCCAATCAAGGATTTCATGCAAATAGAAAAATGTGAAGCATGTGCTCGAGGAAAGCAGCATCGTCGACCCCATAAGTCCAAATCTGTTCACACCACCTCAAAGGTGTTGGAACTGCTGCATATGGATTTATTTGGCCCAGTCAATGTTCTTAGTATTGGGGGAAAGGCTTATTGTTTGGTCATCACAGATGATTTTTCTCGTTTCACTTGGGTATTCTTCTTGGAGCAGAAGAGCGAGACTACTGGTTTAATTAAGAAATTTGTAATTCTCGTGGAGAAATAGTCAAATGAACGAGTGGAGATTATCCGCTGTGAAAATGGGACAAAATTCAAGAATACTGAACTAAACGAATTTTGTGCCCTAAAAGAAATTGACCGTCAATACAGTACTGCTAGATCCCCTCAACAGAATGGAGTTGTAGAAAGACGAAATCGTACTCTAATCGAAGCTGCTCGCATAATGCTGATATATTCAGGTCTTCCTCTCATATTTTGGGCAGAAGCAGTAAACACAGCTTGCTATGTTCAGAATCATGCATTGATCAACAAGCGTCACATGAAAACTCCATATGAGATCGTTGAAGGTCAAAAACCCTCGGTGCAACACTTTCGCACTTTTGGCTGTCCGTGCGTACTTCTTCTCATGGACTCTAAAGGAAAATTTGAAGCTCGAGGAGATCCATGCTATTTCATTGGATACGCTAAAAACACCTCTTATCGTGTGTACAACAAGGTCAAAAAGCAGATTGTGGAAGCATATCATGTGGATTGGCTAGAAGAGAATCCAAAAGATGCACGCATTGGACCTGATTGGCTATATGATTATTCCTCCTTATTTAAATCATTTCCTGTTTTGTCTGATGAAATTGCTAATGCAGGATTTTCAAATGCAGAGATGCCTATTCCCTTTTAAGATGAAGAAGAGGATGTGCCCTTGCGGACTTTAATCAAGAAGCTCTCTGTGAATCCATCAGAATTTAGCAAGGTGGCAACAACACAACGCATCTCCTCCACTACTCAGGAGCCGATTCCTGATCCTTCAACAGCCTCCCCTGATGGTGAAGGTGGGAACTCTGAAGCCTCTGCAGGACCGTCAAACGTTCAAGGAGCTTCTCTATTTCAAGAAACAATTCCATCGGATTGTACTGTGGATCCTCTGGTGATCAACACCGATGCACCAAATGAGGGGGAGACATCTGGAATATCATTAAGAAGTTTTTCAAATTTGCAAACGAACCTACAAGTCCCTGCAACAACAATTCCACAGCGTGTTCAGAAGAGTCACCCAATCACGAATGTCATCGGTCTAGTACCTGCTAGTGTTCAGACCCGCAGCAAATCTAGAGACATCAACTCGTGCTTGTACTCTTGCTTCATATCACAGATTAAGCCTAAAAACATTAATGTTGCTTTGCAGGAACCTGGATGGGTTGATGCGATGCATGAAGAGCTCAATCAGTTCGAACGGCTTGGAGTATGGAAACTTGAGAAGCTGCCACAAGGAAAACAAGCTCTTGGCACACGATGGGTATTTCGTAATAAGCAAGATGATTCTGGTGTGATTGAGAGAAATAAGGCCAGATTAGTAGTCCAAGGTTTCAGTCAGGTTGAAGGTTTAGATTATAATGAAGTATATGACCTAGTTGCACGGCTGGAAGCCATCTGTATTTTCTTGGCATATGCATCCTTTATGGGCTTTACAGTCTATCAAATGGATGTCAAGACGGCATTTCTTTATGGGAAGGTCAAGGAAGAGATCTATGTCGCTCAACTGCCGGGATTTGTTGATCAAGAAAAGGAAGGGTATGCCTACAAGCTGGACAAGGCTCTGTACGGCTTGCACCAAGCACCTCGTGCATGGTATGCTACCCTAACAGAACATTTGCTCGCTCATGGATACACTCGAGGGATGATCGATCAGACATTGTTCATCAAACATGTTGAGAAGGACATCATCCTAATTCAAATATATGTTGACGACATCAACTTCGGATCGATTAATGATGCGCTTTGCAAAGAGTTTGAAGAAGTCATTAAGAGGAAGTTCGAGATGAGTTCTTTAGGAGAGATGACAATGTTTTTGGGCTTGCAAGTCCGTCAGAACAATCAAGAAATCTTGATTCACCAAAGTAAATATGTAAATAACCTTCTTGCAAAATTCAGCATGACAGATTCAAAGCCGATAGACTCCCCAATTGCAGAACGGTCGTTGTTGACTGAGGATCCGGAGGGAAATCCTGTTAATCAAATGTTGTATCACTCCATGATCGGCTCACTAATGTATCTGACTGTGAGTCGGCCAGACATTCTGTACGCCGTCTGTTAGTGTGCTCGTTATCAGGCTAACCCTAAACTCACTCATCTAACTGCTGTTAAAAGAATTTTTAGATATTTGAAGGGAGCTCCTAAACTCGGACTCTGGTATCCCAGAGATTCGAACTTTGATCTGTTTGCCTTTTCAGATAGCAACTTTGGAGGAACAGATAGGGATAGGAAGTCCACATCAGCTGGACGCCAGTTCTTGGGAGATAGACTCATCTCTTGGCAGTGCAAGAAGCAGCAGACAGTGTCTCTCTCCACAGCGGAAGCAGAGTATGTTGCAGCATCTGCCTGCTGCTCCCAGGTTCTTTGGATGCAACATCGGCTGGAGGATTACGGTTTGACTTATGTTGATACAACCATTTATTGTGATAACGATGCCGTTATCCAGATCACTAAAAACCCTGTTTTTCACTCCAAAACCAAGCACATTGACATAAAAATTCACTTCATAAGAGATTGTTTTGACAGAGGTCTTATTAAACATGAACAGATCCACACTGATGCTAACACAGCGGATCTCTTTACAAAACCTGTCAGCATCTCTAGGTTCAATGTGCTTGTAGACCTCTTGAAAATGATTCGCTTCACTGACTGAGCAGGAAAAAAAAACTTTTAGTGTATATAATAAATAAAGGGGTTTTTATGTGTCTCATCTGGTAAATTTGGGCATAAAGTATTCTACTTTTGCACAAATTTAGTGGGAGAAAAAGTTGCTGGGAAATGAAATAAGTTTTCGTGTTAAAGAACTTGATTAACACACGTAAGGTTTCAATGTTAAACAGGCTAGGCTCCACTGCGATGTGTTGATAGGTCTACCGCTCAAAAAGCAAAAAAAGCAAAGTGATACAAACATAATGGACTGGACATCTCGTGGGTAACAGACCAACGATGTATGATTTCATGGTCTTAAATCATGCGTTGATAGATAGCCAACATCTGAGGTTTCGGGTCTTTATACTGATAAATCATCCGGGATATCAGGGCTGTCCCTCTGTTGCATCCAGACTATATGCAGACCTGGGTACAGTCAGGATATCTTGCAAAAAGAGCCACAAAAAGGGCCAAAACCTTGAAACGGAAGAAATCTCACTAAAAAGAGAATTCCGTGTGCAATTAAAGCCAAATTCATACCGTTTAAGGTATCTGTCTCGCCCTCGTCAGATCTTCTCTAGTCACTCTGCTGTACGGAAGTACTGACCTGTTCACCAGGAAGTCCGGCGTTGAAAAATTTAAGGATGATCTCAGTATACTCACCTGCTACAATGAACCGTTGTGCTTGCCTTGATCGCGGGGTTATGCCTTGGAATGGGACATAGATATAATTCAGTATAAAAATACCTTAAACATGATGCAAAGCTAAAAGTTGAAGTTCGAGTGGTGGATTTAAGAGGACATACATATCAACAATTGCATGGACCGGTCCAAGTAAACGAAGGGCTGAAAAGTGTCCCTTAATCAGTTCGAGAACGATTTGATCCCGTGACAATCTTCCCAAAATCAACCCTATGTTAGTACCTTGTGCATATTATTATTTTAATATTTTAATGTTGCTCAGTGGGCTGTTTCGTTGATTTTGAAGGGGGTATTTTGCTATCTTGAAAAGTTGATTAAAATAATAGTAAAAATTGGATCTGGATGGCCCACTGTTTCGGATGGGACCCATCAGGAATTGACTTAGTCAATCCTGAACAGGCCCGTCGTTTCGGACCAAACATCCGAAATGGGCCTGACCCATAAGCCCATTTCGGAAGTATTTAATGTGAAAAGGACAAAGGTCCGAAACACATTTCGTATCATCTCGGACTAACATTCTCTCTCAATTTCTCTCATCACGAATTGATTACGGACTGATTGTGGACTAAAGGTATACCATTCCGGATAACAAAGCAGCATTACGGATGATTCCGGACTAGGAGATCATCATCACAGATGATTCCGGATCACAGATGATTACGGATTGGGAGATTTTCATTACGGATGATTTCGGACGGAATGCCATTCCGGATGAAGAGGTTCAACCGAAATGAACCCCATCATTCCGGACCTCGACCTGTTCTGACTTGACCCTTGACTTGATCGTTGTTTTGAACCTTTTCAAAGGGACTTTTGGACTGCTTTTGTAACAAGTGGCTTGTGTTCAAGTTTTCGACGTGTTAGATTTTATTAACTCATCGTTAACTCGAATACAAGTTAACTTTCATATTAAAAACGGATCTAATGACGACGTTTTAGTGCAGAAAATGGCCGGCGCAATGTTGCAAGAAGGTAACCAATGGCAATTGGACGTCAATGAATTTCACAATCAAGCAGGATACTTATCGGACCCTCCAGCAGATCAGATAGAGTTATTTGGATCTCTAATCAGAGGGTTGAACAATTGACCTCTCACGCATGCTTTAAGAGCAAATCCTGTCATGTGCAATAGCTGCACTAATATGTTTTGGAATAAAGCAAAGATAAACAGGCAAGAAGCAGGATCTATTGAAACAACTGTGCAGAAGACAAAGATTATTGTGTCTGAAGCAGTGATTCGAGAAGTGTTAAGATTGGGCGATCAACCGCATCATCCAGCGTTGTACGATCAAGCTAGAGTTCAAGCTGCTCTCAGAAGGATGAGCTATTAAGGTGGTTATCCAACTGTCTTGAAGAAACTATTCCCACCATATTGGAGGCTTCTAGTTCACTTTTTCCTTCAATGTATTGCTGAAAACAAGGGTGGATGGGATCAGCTAAACAAAACGCAAACTTCTGCTATCGTGGCGTTAGTGAATGAATGGGATTACAACTTTTCGGCCTTCATCTTTGATAACATGAAGAAAATGTTGGATGATCCAAAGAAGAAGATTTTCATGCTATACCCAAGGTTCATCCAGATGATTCTCGATGAATGATACCCAACGTTAGTCAAGGGGCCGAACTACATCAATTTAAAGCCAATGGGGCCAGGATGTTTTGAGAATGCATGTAGAAACAAAAGTGCGAAGCATCATAATTTCGAGGCGAGGTTTCCACTTGAGAAGTATGGGAGGTTTGCTGACGTTGTGCAAGGAGCTCCTGTTGCACCAGTTCCTCCAGTCATCCCCGTTGCTCCAGTTCCGCCTCCAATCAATGCACAGATAGCGGAAGAGCATGATGTACATATCATGCAGCATGTACAGCAGGCGGCTGATGATGAAGATGAAGTTCTTTTAGTTGATTCTGAATCCGAAACAGACTCGAGTGAAGAAACTGACTCCGAAAGTGAAATAGAGATAGTAACGTATGATAAGGAAGAGGATACTGTACGTAAGCCTGTGCCCCTGACCTCTGAAAATCTAGCTGCTTTACTTCGAAGTTTACAGGGTGGCGATGGAGACCCTCCATCCATCTCCACTGCTGGGATTCAAGAAACAGCTGATGTTACTGAAGAATCAGCTCCAAAGAAACAAAGAACCGACACTGCATCTGATAACACCTTTTCTGGGCCTTCGACTGCCCCTGAGCCCACTCCGATCATTGATCCTCAACCTGATCCACCAACAACTGATGCATCGAAGAAGACAAACCTAGAGGACTCAGATTTGTATGATTTCAACTTCGATTTTGAAGCTACTCCCACACAGCCAGGCAGTTCTAGTGGTGGTGCTCAATTTGAAGCAGGAAGTTCTAGTGGTGCACACACTACTGAGCATGATAAAGCAGCATTTTGATATGCAAGCAAAAAGAGACAAGTCTTTGAAAGCGACAATGATAGTGATGAAGAAGAGTATGTAAAAAGGTTGAAAAGGCGTGTGGTGATACTGGAACAAGATGGAGAGCTAAAAAGTGCTGAGATTATTTCTCTCCAACAAGATGCTGCATTGAAAGAAGCTCAGATCGCGTCTCTACAATCTCAACTCACTAACAGAGATCTTACCATAGATCAACTGCAATGAGATGTAGGAATGCTAATGTCAACTGTCTACGATCTAAAGGCAAAACTTGAAAAGAAATTTGGAAATGAATTTGTGGATAAAGAGGATGAACAGTTTTACGTTGGGAAACCTGAGCAAACTCAAGAGCAAAGAGCAGCAGCTCATGCAGCGGCTGAAGCTGAGCGTGAAGCAGCTCTAGAAGCATATTTGGCTGCAAAACCAAAGAAGCAAAGCAGCAAGTCCAAGAAGAGGAGAGAGGAAAAAGAAAAGGAAAAGTAAAAGAAAAGGCAGTTGCTTCTAATGAAGAATCAAGATATGAATCCTCTGGATGAGAATTTTCAATTGAAGGATCCCATGAAGAGACCAGACAGACTAGTGATGGAAATTGGATCTTCACATTATGACGAGGTTGGTAACAAATCAGAGGTGGCATGTTGGAGATTTGATCCAGATAAACAGATGTGGTTAATTACACGGAAGAGTGGACATCGAGAGTATTACGGCAAGGAAAGTCAATTCCAATTATGGACCAAGATTGACTTGAAAAGTCTTTTACGTGCTCCATACTATGATCCAGATCTGAGCAAAAACGGCAGGGGTTGAAGGTTCCACTCAAGATTAGAACGTGAAGTTAAGACAAACTTTGCAACAATGAAGACTGCTGAGCCCACGATCAAAAGGAACCCTGGAGTACGTGATCCCCACACTAAACGTACAATCAAGTCAGTCATCTGGCCAGCCACTAACAAAGAGAAGATCATTCCACTCACCAGGAAGTTTGAGAAGGGAATCCTAAAGAACTTTAAGTTCTGGGCTTACGATCCGAAGATGGCTGAAGCTGCCATAGTCACTGAAGAGCAGTTCATCAGGATTCCCAACTCGTATGATCTGATGAACTTTCATAAAGAAGATATCTTGATTCTCTGCGCACATCAAATTCAAACAAATGAAAAATATGAAGAATGTGCTAAATCCTGGACGAGTGCTGCTCTAAACATTTTGAATCATCATCTGTTCACTCCAGATCAAGACGAAGATGGTCCTCAGGTGTGATGCAACCACTAATCCAATAAACCTAGGGGGATATTGTTGGACCCTATTAGGTTTATGGATAAGTGGATCAAGTGGATTAGTAGGAGTGTTGGGTTAATTATGGGTTTTGGGCTTACTTGGGTAGTCATGGGCCTAGGGTTTAGGGAGCATCCTCCCTAATCCTTTCTATAAATAGTAAGTGTTGTCATAGGAGCATGGTTGGTGATTTTGGAGATAATCTTGTATTAGACAAACATTTTGTATGCAATATTTGAATCATTTGAATACTATAATCATCCTTCTTCTTCTTCTTCTTCTTCTTCTTCTTCTTCTTCTCTTTATTTCTTGCAACTAGTTTGTGTGATTCCGCCACCTTACGAGTTGTGCGATATCATTGTGATCTCGGTTTCGGGACTTACATGTACACATGTGTATTCTGGTTTGTTCTGTTTTTAATGCGATGTACACATGTGTATAGCGTCTGTTTTTTGTGATATCTCAGTTTTTTTGTGTATTGAATGTGTAAAGTTGTTGATGTACACTTGTGAATTATGCAAAGTATTAGTTGCTGAGTTTTTTTTTGCTCAATTTTTTGATTTTGCTCTGGTTTTAATGCGATGTACACATAGGTATTATGATTTTGCTATGTTTTTAATGCGATGTACACATGTGCATTCTGATTTTAACGCGATGTACACATGTGTATAGCGTCTGTTTTTGTGATATCTCATAATTTTTTGTGTATTGAATGTGTAAAGTTGTTAATGTGCACTTGTGAATTATGCAAAGTATTAGTTGCTGAGTTTTTTTTGTTCTATTATAGGAGATGTCGTTAACGAGAAAAGTGGAGATGGAAGGTCAATAAAGATGATTCACGTATGAGGTCGTTAAGGATGATTCACATATGTTTGTTTGCTTGGTCGATAAGGATGATTCAACATACAACGTGGCGAATAGTTGTAAAAGATTATGTTTTTTATTTGTTTTTTCGATTATGTTGGGTTTATTGTTTTTACGAAATTGTAACTTGTAATTATATGTTTTTTTGTTTGGTTTGGAAAACATTATGGAACTTGTAATTTGTTAAATATAAAATAGTTTTACAGGTATTGTTTCTATGTATGTATTATGTAGCAAATTACACATATGTACGATGTTGAGTACACATGTGTACTGTTCTATTTATATCCAAGTACACATGTGTATACCTTTGAAATATGAAGGTTACGTGGATCTTAAAAATCAAAATTTGAATTCTGGTGATGAAATCTGAAATAAAAATTAAAATTGAAATCTGGTGATTTGTTGTTTGTTTTGATAATTATCTTATTAATAAATAAAACATATTGTGGATAATGAATTTAAAATAGGAAAGATGTAACTGAATTCAATTATTAAAATAATGATTTAAATCTAATTTTTTATATAATTACAATCCTACCCTTAACAACTAAAAAGGAAATCAAGGGTCCAGATCTGTTCACGCAGTTCACTCTTGGGAGGTTGTTCACGCTGGAACCCAACCCTATATATATATATATATATATATATATATATATATATATATATATAAATATACATATATATAGGGTCAGGATTTAGGGAAAACGGTGAAAAGTGTGAGAACAGTGAGAACGCTTATGGATAGTCTGATCAAAACAATCTATGGACTAGATTGGCGCGGTGGCATTTTCGTAAATAACATAAATTTTATTACGTGGACGCGCTTCATTAAGGGTAAAAAAGGTAAAACATCATTTCTTACATAAAACGCTATTGAAATATAAAGCGCCAAGTAAATACCAAACGCCAATTTTATAACTGCGGAGTTTTTTTCTGTGTTTTTAGTTAAGGTCTTAGGCTACAAAAACGCCATAAAACGTAAAACGCCATAGTATTTAAACGCTAAGCCTTACATCCGGATAATTGTTAATTGCATTTATTATTATAAGATAATATCCCGCCTAAACTACGCGCAAAAAAATCTATAAATAGAAACGTCTCATCACCTTCCGTTGATCACACCAAAAAAACACACAAAAACACAATGGTTCCTAAATACCACTCATTGTAAAACGCCAAAAGTTGTGAGAAATCAACGATGGCAAACATCTTTTCTTTGATACTCAGTAATGTTCTGCATGAAGTTTCGCTGAATGGTTTGTTAGGTGCGGGGAGTAAGATTTTGCTGCATGAGATGGACAAATTTCAACAAAAAGGGACTGATGACACCCATATGTCATTTTGTTGAAGAAGGTTTGGATGAGGAGAAGAGACCGATCCCAATGTAATTGCTACTTTGGCCTCGACGATGATAATGAAGATGACGGGCAAATAACATCCACCCACACGGAGTCGATCTATGTCTCCAACATCCACAAACCCACTTCAACACATGAACAAGAAAAAAAACCACGCCAAACCCAAAACGCCATTTATTTGTGACAGTTTTTGTAGTTTCAAAAGAAGAAAGAGACTGCTGACACTGAAGATTTAGATCATAAATAGCTTCTATTTGTTTTTTTTTAATTTTCTTTTTCTGTTGTTTGTTATGTAATTTTCAGCTAAGAACAACAATACATTAATTCTGTAATGAAAAATATAATAAAACGCCAAACGGGCAAATGCTTGTGAAACGCCATCATGCCATAAAACGCCCCAAAACTACCAAACTATAATAAAATTACTTTGGACAAGTACTATTATAATGAATCTATAAAAAAGGTTAAAACAATGTGTAAAGAGAATAAAACAAAAAGTGTCATCTTTATCTAAATGCCATTGTAAAACAAAACGCCATAATTACAGCCGTAAAGATGGGACGTGTTACAGCCATAAGCAGATGAATCTGAAATAAAACACAGTAACTGCAAACAGTAAAATAAAGCGAAAGAAACATAATTACTAACATTTATTATATTGAATGCCAAATACTTGGGGAATTGAATTTATTTATCTTTTTCAAAACGCCATAATTACCTGTCACTGCGCGGGGAAAAAAGTCATTATAAAAGTTGACCATGAGAACACAACGCAACACGCCAAACATTGTCTAAAATGCCACATATTGTCCAAAACACCAAAAACTTAAAAAAAAATGGCTAAGGTTATTGCATGGAGGTTTGAAAGGTCGGAGAGATGATTCATCCTAAAGTTCTCCGATAGGAGAAGGGTGAAAGTAAGGACAATCAAAGCCATAATTGGTATGTCTGAAGGGGTTCAGAGGGATATTCTGGCCCTTGGGGTTCCACGAGCCAAAGATTGTGAAAGAACTCGAACAATAATAAGAAGATTGGAGAGAAAATTTCAGGCAGAAGATGATGATGATGATGATATTGACGATACTCCTCTACCAATAGTTAGCAGTTGGGTGGTGCATGAAGAAGCAGGAACGGTTTAAGTGACTTATCAACACGGGGTTGAGCAGAACAGGCTGCCCAAGCGTATTAGCGCTACTACTACTGATGCTCCCAGTGATAACAAGCGCAAGTGGGATGGAAATTCGGGCAAGGGTTCTACCTCAGTTCAGTCTCAGCAGAGAAAGACTGATGAATACCAGAGTCCTGGTCAGCAATCTTCTGGTAGTCAAGGACAGGGTGGATACCGAGGGAACCACCCCAAGTGCAACCGGTGCAACAAGCATCATAGCGGGCGGTGCCACAAGGGTCGCTGTCTGAGGTGTAACAAGCTGGGTCATGAAGCCAAGGATTGCAGGAGCCCACGTCCTGCGAATCAGAATCGCCAACAATAACAACCAGCTCCACAGAACCACCAGCAGCAGCAACAGCAGGGCAATAAAGGATGCTTTCAGTGCGGCGTTGAAGGCCACTTTAAGAGGAACTGTCCTCAGCTGAACCAGAATCAGAACAACAACAACCAAGGATACGGGAACAACAATGGAGGCAACAATGGAGGCAACAATGGGGGTAACAATAATGGCAATGGTGCCAGGGGACGTGTGTTCGTGCTGGGTCAGGGCGACGCGAGGAACGATCCCAACGTGGTGATGGGTAAGTTTATTCTGGACGACTTCTTTGTTACTGTTTTATTTGATTAGGGTGCCGATGCCAGTTATGTGTCCTTAAAAGATTAGCCAAATGCTTAAGCGAACTCCAACACTTCTGAACACCAAACACACAGTAGAACTAGCAAACGGTAAAAGTCTTGAAGCCACACACGTAGTTAAAGGTTGTAACCTCGTCTTAGCTGGTCAGACCTTCTCTATCGATCTTATTCCTATCACACTTGGTAGTTTCGACGTCGTTATTGGGATGGATTGGCTATCTCATCATCAAGCGGAGATTGTTTGCAAGGAGAAAATCGTCCGCATTCCTCGTTCTGGTAAAGAACCTCTCATGATTCATGGCGACAAGAGTGGTGCTGTTGTAGGCATTATCTCTTTCCTTAAGGCCCAGAAGTGTTTACGAAAGGGCCACACTGCCATTCTAGCACTCGTTACTGACACATCGATGGAAGAGAAGAGAATTGAAGACATTCCTATTGTACGTGACTTTCCCGAGGTATTTCCAGAGGAATTACCTGGTCTTCCGCCTCATCGTCATGTTGAATTTCAAATCGAGCTAGCTCCTGGAGCAGCGCCCATAGCTCGAGCACCTTATCGTCTAGCTCCATCAGAACTTGAAGAACTGTCCACGCAATTACAAGAACTCTTGGAAAAGGGTTTCATACGTCCTAGCTCTTCACCCTGGGGAGCTCCAGTGTTATTCGTGAAGAAGAAAGACGGTACCTTCAGGATGTGTATTGACTACCGCGAACTCAACAAGGTGACCGTGAAGAATCGTTATCCCCTTCCACGCATTGATGACTTGTTCGATCAGTTGCAAGGGTCGAGTTATTACTCTAAGATTGATTTGAGATCGGGGTACCATCAGTCTGAGAGTCCGAGAGGAGGACGTCTCCAAAACAGCATTCAGAACCCGTTACGGCCATTACGAGTTTCTGGTTATGCCTTTCGGATTGACGAATGCACCCGCAGTCTTCATGGATCTCATGAACAGAGTATGCAAACCTTACCTGGATAAGTTCGTTATTGTTTTCATCGACGACTCGAAGAGTCAGGAGGAACACGAGCAGCATCTACGACTTATGCTGGAACTTCTTTGAGCAGAGCAACTGTATGCTAAGTTTTCGAAATGTGACTTCTGGCTTCGCGAAGTCCACTTTCTAGGCCATGTGATAAACAAGGATGGGATTCATGTAGATCCATCCAAGGTTGACTCGATCAAGAACTGGCCTGCACCCTGTACACCAACAGAAATCCGCCAATTCTTGGGCTTGGCAGGATATTACAGAAGATTTATCAAAGATTTCTCAAAGATTGCGCAACCTCTCACTTCACTGACTCAGAAGGGTGTCACATATCGCTGGGGTGATGCACAGGAATCTACGTTTCAGCACTTGAAAGATAGGCTTTGTAGCGCACCCATCCTCTCATTGCCTGAAGGCACAGAAGATTTTGTGGTTTACTGCAACGCTTCCATCCAAGGACTTGGTTACGTGTTAATGCAACGTGATAAAGTCATTGCCTACGCATCGCGCCAACTTAAATTCACGAAAGGAACTACACTACACACGACTTGGAATTGGGAGCAGTTGTTTTTGCGCTAAAGATATGGAGACATTACCTGTACGGTACCAAGTGCACCATTTACACCGATCACAGGAGTCTCGAGCATATCTTCAAGCAAAAGGAGTTAAACATGCGTCAACGCCGATGGGTTGAGCTCCTGAACGATTATGAATGCGCTATCAAGTACCATCCGGGCAAAGCCAATGTTGTGGCCGACGCCCTCAGTCGAAAGGATACTATACCGAAGCGTGTACGTGCGTTCCAACTTACCATCCAATCTAGTCTTCCTGCTCAAATTCGTGATGCTCAGGTCGAAGCATTGAAAACAGAAAACATCAGGGCTGAGTCCTTACGAGGATCAAGGCAGCGGCTAGAACAAAAGGAAGACGACGCTTACTACGTAACAGGGCGCATCTGGGTTCCACTTTATGGAGGCCTACGCGAGCTTGTGATGGATGAAGCACATAACTCTCGTTATTCAGTACATCCTGGTTCGGATAAGATGTACCACGACCTAAAGACTACATACTGGTGGCCCAGCATGAAAGCTCACATAGCAACCTACGTTAGCAAACGTTTGACTTGTGCGAGAGTCAAGACCGAATATCAGAAACCATCGGGCCTACTTCAGCAACCAGAGATACCTAAATGGAAATGGGAGCAAATTTCCATGGATTTCGTTACTGGCCTACCCAGATCTCAACGAGGAAATGATACCATTTGGGTGATCGTGGATCGACTGACCAAGTCTGCACATTTTTTGGCTATCAAGGAAACGGATAAGTTTTCTACTCTAGCAGATATTTACCTAAAGGAAGTAGTATCAAGGCACGGAGTGCCAACCTCCATCATTTCTGATCATGACGCGCGTTTTACTTCAGAACTGTGGCAAGCTATGCACAGGTCTTTTGGCTCACGTTTAGATATGAGCACCGCTTATCACCCACAGACGGATGGGCAATCTGAACGCACCATCCAGACCCTTGAAGACATGCTTAGGGCATGCGTGATTGATTTTGGCAGTGGTTGGGAAAAGCACCTCCCTTTGGTGGAATCTTCGTATAACAACAGCTACCACACCAGCATCCAGGCCGCTCCGTTCGAGGCATTGTATGGACGAAAGTGTCGATCACCTCTCTGTTGGGCAGAAGTTGGTGACAGTGAAATCACAGGTCCAGAACTTGTAGTAGATACAACCGAGAGAATTTCTCAGATACGGTAACGAATGGCGGCAGCTCGTGACCGTCAGAAAAGCTATGCTGATAAGCGAAGGAAACCACTCGAGTTCCATATTAGGGATCGAGTGCTACTCAAAGTCTCACCTTGGAAAGGTGTAGTTCGTTTTGGCAAACGAGGCAAACTCAACCCGCGATACGTTGGACCCTTCGAAATCATTGAGAAAATTGGCAAGGTCGCCTACAGGTTGAATCTACCTGAAGAACTCAGCGGAGTTCACAATGTTTTCCATGTGTCAAATCTGAAGAAGTGTCTGTCAGATGAGACCCTCATAGTTCCCTTAAAGGAACTCACTATCGACGACCAGCTGTGATTCGTCGAGGAACCAGTAGAGATTACGGATCGAGACATTAAGATTCTCAAGCGTACCAGAATACCTCTCGTCCGAGTCCATTGGAATTCTCGTCGTGGCCCAGAGTATACCTGGGAACGAGAAGACCAAATGAAACTCAAGTATCCCCAGCTGTTTAAGAAAAGTGCAACCACTACTGAGGCTGAAGCTACTGCAGAATTTCGGGACGAAATTCCAAACCAACGGGGGGATGATGTGACACCCCAGGAAAACCAGGAAACCAACGCAACATAACTAGCTTCCTCAGTAAACACGAGCTAAATTTCGGGACAAAATTTTCTTAACAAGGGGAGAATGTGACAACCCTCATAATTCCATGTATCCGTACAATTTATTAATGATAATTAAAGTGCTTGACGACCGTGTGGAATTACTTAACTACTCTCTGATTACTGTGTTATACTTACATGTGCTTGTTAACATACTAGTAGTATACAGAAAAGTTACTAAATAGTCCTGTGTGCTTTCCTAAGTATTAAGAATTAAAAGTGTTACAAAAATATATATATAGGACACGTTACGGATTAACTAGGCACTTTAACGGAACAACCCCCAACCGAACAACCGGACTTTACCCGAAACACAAAAATATTGTTAAACACATTGTTTCACTTTTACTAAGCTAGTTATGGCCCCCAAACATTATAACACACTATATAAATATCAACTAACTAAACCCCTAACTAGATTACTTGGTTTCTAACTATGTAAGTTAACTTAGTTATAACCTACACCTAAGACCCCCCCCCCACCTAGTAATCGGACAACATGGCCCTTACACAATTGATTTTATTCCCTTTGTTTAATAGATCTTGCCCCCCCCCCTAAATGACATGTTACACAAGGGTTAAAAGGTTGGAATGGTTATAAGTAATGCACTTGAGATCATAAGCTCATTCTCACACACACACTAACACATACAAATCCTCCTTCTCCCTTGGGAGCTCTCGGCCAACCCCCTTCACCCACACACCACCCATCTTCATTTCAAGTTCAAGCTTTTCAAGAGCATCCATAGGTGTAAGAAGGTGAACAACGAAGCTCGGTGTGTTCGGAAGTTGAAGGACCTTCTCTATTCGCTATTAACCACCACATTTCTTCACTTGAACTTCCCTAGTCTTGAACTAGTGGTAAGAACTTAGATCCTTGTATTTTCATGTTATTTAGAGTGGTTAATAGTTATTTGATGATGAGAATCCATGAACACTATAGGGTCATAAACAAAGTCTTGAATATAAAGTAACATGATGATGAAATAAGATGAAAACATGATGTTAATATGAAGTTGTTTTGATTCTTGTTGATTACCTGATGATTTGCTTGTTAATATTGATGTTGGATGTCGTTGTGATCACTAAACATGTTACCGGAATCAATCGAACACAAGTTAGAAAGCTAAAAGCTGAAAACAGCTTCTGTCCAAGCTTTTACAGCCAACTTCAGTTGGCTGTAAACAGGTCAACATTTAACAAAAAACTGATTTTCTTGAGTCTATAACGTATTATTATGAAATACGGTTATAATGGCACTGGAATCATAATTTTTGGACTTCGTTTACTATTTTTAAAGTGTCGTTTTGTAACAGCAGCTAAAGCTGCATTTTTGCTGCTGAAAATAAGTGTTATATTCCTCATCATAACTTGAATTTTGTGTAGAGTTAGATCATGAAATTTGTACTGTAGATGACCACCGATGTATTTGTAATTCCCTCACTGGAATTTCATAAATTGGACTCTCGATGAATTTTAAATAAATTATTCCGTGGACTGCAGTCAGAAAAAGATAAATCTGATTTCAGTCCGAAAAATGAATTTTTATAAAATATTGGTAATGAATTGGATCCCGAGAGTTTTACACAATAATATTTGGATCGTTTAAGATATTCTGTAAAAATTTGGGAATTTTTGGAATAAGTTAACTATTTTATTAAAATGCCCGAAAACAGCCCAGTTTTGGATATTTAAATTGAAATGACATAAGTAGTAATTTGCGTGTCAAAATGTCGAGTATGTTATCTGAGGATGATCTAACATGTTATATGTCAATGAAAGTAATATGTGCAATATCGTATGCTTGTTCTTGAGTAGCTATAGATGGAATGTTTATATGAGCGTGAACTATTAAAGTGAATGCATGCTATGTAGTAGATACGTGTAGGAACCTTGTGCTCTATTTGAAACCACTAAATGACTAACTGGTAATCATATTAGGACGTGATTGACCGACCTTGACTGTTAGCTTTATGAGAGCCTAACCGAGCAAACCGAGGTGAGTTCACACTTTTCTACAAAGCATGGTAATTCCCGGTGGGAATGGGAATGGGTTCAGGAATAGGGATTCCTCGTCCTTTGGGACTTGTTCAGGAATATAAATTCCTCGTCCTATTGGGATGGATTAGACTTACTGGACTAAAACTCTATCAGCGAAGTCCCTCCCTTTTTGTATCGACTTAATCTCCGAGGCTATGGCGAGCGGGTCATTTGTTAATAGCGCTATTAGGTTTAACAAACCTCACACCGTGCCAGTCGGGCGGGTGTGTACTAATGGACTATGGCACGTCGGTGATGATAGACACTGACGCTAGGGCACAAGAAATTTTTGTTAGTAGTCGATATGATAAACGAGTCCGTTAGTTTAAATAATGGGGTAGCCCCCACGGCCGAAGTTCCGGGCTGGATAGCCAGGGAAGGTGGACAGGGGATGGTTAACTGATAAATGTTTTCGAACTATGGGGTAACCCCCACGGCTGGATAGCTGAGTAAGATTAAACTACGTTTTTGGAAACAACTCTAAAATGGACAACCAACCGTGAACTCACTCAACTTTGTTGTTGACTTGTTGTTACATGTTTTGCAGGTCGCTAGATGCTATGGGGCTTGCACATGGAGGTGATGCGAACTGTTATGTCCCGTACTTAATAAATAAACCTTATGAACTTATGAAACTTATGTTTTGAGTCTTTAAGACTTATGAACTACGAACTTATGTTTTGGTTTAACGTCTTATGCTTCCGCTGATTAAATTGAACTTGGTTAACTTACTTTTGGTCACCAATTGTATTGTTGTTGGTTTCATTTACTTAAATACGTTGTTCAATATGATTGGTGGCTCGATCCTGGTCACGTCACGCCTCCAAGCGGTGATACTCCGCAGGGTGGAATTTGGGGGTGTGACATTGTCTGAATCTGCTGCTGTGGACAAGGTTCATCAGTGCTAGATGGCTATGACCGAGGAACCAAAGTCACTTGCCGAGACGGTAAATTCCCTTTTATGTACTGAACATTGTAGGAAGAAAGTTGCTTTGCTGAGATCCCAAAATTCAGCTTTAATCACCGATTACAACACTGTGATGGGAAAGTACATCAGTCTTTGAGAGAATAATAAAATTCTCTATGAAAAGATTGAAGCACTTAAAAAGGACATAGCTCAACTTCACAGAGACGTGAATCAACAGTAATGTTGGGTTCACGATTATAAGCATAGACTCACAGTCAAAACTCTTGAATGTGACTCTGTGAAGGGTGAGCTAGAGCTCCTCACTGGAAAGTACAAACAGAACGAGCTAAATATCAAAAAGTGTGATACTTTCAGTTACACAGTTCGTAATCTGTGTAATGTGCAACTTGCTTATAAAGATAACAAGGGTAAGGGATTGGGATACACGAAGGTTCCGCTACCATATAATCATAATTATTCCAAACTGCCAATCACTGAGCAGGAAATGGAAAACTATGACAAAATGATGTATGGCAAGCCTAGTGATTATGTTGCATATGATCCATCTAAGTTTAAAAATGATCCACAAGCTGATTTCAAAAAACCAATGAATTTTGTCAAAAATGAAAATGCTCAAAATGAATCAGCTGATAAGTCCGATCATATAAATAAAACAGTAACAAATACAGAAGCCGAAATTGAAACAAAAACGGAACCAGTTAACACACCCGCAGAGGGGATGAAGGAAGGTTCACCAAATTCTGATTCTGTTGAAAATACTAACTGTTCTAGTTTGTGTGCAGAGTCAGTAAGAACTGAAGAGAAGTCTAAAGAGCATGATGAACCTGCTGCTGATAATGTTATTTCTGATAAAAATGACCTTTATGCTTGGAATTGTGTTTTTTCTTGGTTTGTTGAGACTTGGGGTGTTCCTGTTGATGCACAAGAATGTCTGTTGACTGCATCTTCATCAAGTCTTAAATCAAGAAAGTCAAAATTGGAGCTTAAATGTCAAATTAGGGTTTATTTAGTGTTTTAGGAAGTGATTATTAGGGTTCCGTTTGAAATCAAAGTTTGAATGAGGGTTCCGTTAGAAATGATGGTTCCGTTTGAGATCATCGTTTGAACTAGATGGTTCCGTTTGATCAGGTCGTTTGAAACATTATGTTATGTTCAAACAGAAGGGTCTAGGTCTATATATAGGTGTGTGTCTGTCACATTTCAAACGGAACAGTAGGAGGTCATTGTATGAATCACGAAGTGCTGCCGGATTTTCATCAGAACAAGTTGTAAAAGCATGAATATTAATCAGAAAAGAAGAATTAAAAGGATTAGAACTGTTTTGGACGTCGTTTACTTTGATTCCGCCTTAGTAATTGATGTTGAACTACCTTAACTGACTTTCAGGGTCACGTACATGATCCAACAAGTGGTATCAGAGCTCAGGACGAGGAGTTCATACCGAATACAGCTTGAAATCATCGGATTATCTCACTTCTACCTTTCTTTTCTGATTTTAACTAGTTCTCGCGGTTAAAATGGCTTGAAACGATCACATATCAAACGAAATTGACTATTAACTAATCCTTGAAAGTTTAAAATCAAAATTCGACCTAAAACTGATCGAAATCATGCTTACCGTTTGAAAAGTTTCGCGATTTGCTGACGTCATCGTTTGAAAATACACTTATCGTTTGAAATTGACCTATATCATTTGAAAACTAACTAATCGTTTGAAACTATCGTTTGAAAATGTTGATCGTTTGAACTGTCGTTTGAATTGTTTATCGTTTGAACTGATTGTTTGAAATGTGTGTCGTTTGAACTATATCGTTTGAAATGTTTGTCGTTTGAATCTGACCGTTTGAAGTTGATCGTTTGAAGTTGATTGTTTGAGTTGGTCGTTTGAAATCCTTGTCGTTTGAAAGTATTGATTCAAACAGAACAGTCCATCGTTTGAAACAGTTGTCGTTTGAAACAGTAGTTCGTTTGAAACTATTGTTTGAACCATTCCGTTTGAACAGGTTTTGTTTGAATCTGATTTTTTCCAAAACCAAATTTTTTCTAAGTGTTGTCTGATTTTACAGGTACATTCACAATGGATGATATTTTCTTAAACCCGTTTAGCGACATGTACGCGTTCGCTGGAGATTCCGGAAACAAAGATGCTTCATCAAGCAATGTGAATGAGAATCCACCAAAAGAGAAGAAAAAGGAAGCTTGGGAATCGGAAAGTGCCTTCGGAACGTTCAATAAACCTCCAAAACTAATGGCTATTGAGGAGTACAGTCGTTGGTCCAGAAAGTTTGAAGATTGGATGATGGCATTCGCATTTCCTAGCTGGAAAAGTCTGAAAAATGGTTATGACCAAGGAAACAAGAATGGGGAAGTTTTAACAGCATCTGATGAGATTGATTCATTCGTAGCCGAACAAAAGTGTGTGGCGTTGTTATTTCAGTCTGTTCGGGAGGATATCATCTCATTGATAGACTATACAAACGCTAAAGATCTTTGGGCAAAGTTAGAAAAGAAATGTTTAGGAAGTACTGAAATTGTGAAAAACAAAAAGAAACTTCTTAGGAAAGAGTTTGATATGTTTGGTTGTCTTAAGAATGAGTCAGTGTGTAAAATGATAGAAAGGTTCGGTCATCTGAAGCTGGAATTAGCAAGACATGATATCAGATATTCTGATGAGGAACTTGTTGACAAACTGTTTGATTCATTACCAGACGAAATGGATTGGAGGTATTATGCGCTGATGCTGAAGAATACAATCAAAGCACCAGAAGTGTTGACTGTGGATTTGCTGATTGAGAAAATCGAGAGTCATGAGCTGGAGTTAAAGAAGACGTACAAAGTTAATCATTCATCTTATCAACAGAATTTGGATCTATATTATCCAAAAAGCATGATGCCGAAAGCTACTTCTCCAAAGACTGCATTTTCTGCTGAAAATGTGTCGACAGCCGGCAAAGAAAGTCAAAGTGGTCAAAGCAGTGGAAGTCACAGTGGTTTTCACAGTGGATCTTCATCATCTGCAAGTCATTCTGATGCAAAGAATCGTTTTCAATGCAATATTGCAATAGACTTGAAGAATGCTCAAAATTTTGATGAAGAGTCGGCAAAGCAGCAAATGATCTTTCTAGCATCGGTGTTGGAATCGTATGAAGGATTGGTAGCTGGGAAGATTGGCAATACAAATCTGACGAAAGAAGATTACGATCAGATTGATCCGGAGGAAATGGAACTGATTGATATTCGTTGGGCTATGGCAAGTGCTGTTTGTCGTGCACAAAGATTCATGGAAATTACTGGCAGAAAAACAATTGGTGGTGCTTCTACAAAGCTAGGGTTCGATAAATCGAAGGTGACTTGCTTCAAGTGTAAGCAGAAGGGTCATTTTAAACGAGAATGCCAAAATGCTTATGTTGATGAGTCGGAGAATCCTTTCAGAGATGATTACTACAAGAAGGCGATTTATCACCAGAATAAATCCGAGCCACCTAGATTGAAGCAGGTTGAAGACAACAGAGAGAAATCTAGAGCTCTTGCAGTGATTTATGATGATGAGGGATATGATTGGAGTCAAGAGGTTCTACCAGAAGAAGATGCGGTTGGTTACGCATTCATGGCGAAAAATGAACCTATTCCATGGAAAGATGAGAGAACTGAAGAGCAGAAGTATAAATACAGAAAGATGATTTCGGAAAACAAAATTACTAGACTTTCTAGAATTTATTTGGACGCAAAAAGAGCCAAAATATGGGATCCAGACAGAGAATGTTATCTTGATGAGTATGGAAATATTGCAATCGATCACAAAACTCTCGATCTGGAAGTCTTAATCAAGGAAATGAAAGAAAATGATGAGTATTGGCAACACAATGGTGGGGAACTCCAACTTCGAAAATGATTGAAGAGGAGAAAGAGGAGAAAGAAAGAAAGGAGAAAGAAGAGATAGAAGGAAAAGAATCCAAGAAGATTGATACTGGAGTTATCGATACTACGCAGGAGTTGAATGCAGAGAATCTGGGAAAAATGGCTGACAAAGTGCTGGCTGCCAAAGCACTTGAGGTAGACTCTAACTCCGTGTCTGAGTCAAAAAGCCAGGTCAGTTCAGATGTGTCAACAAATGCGTCAGGTAAAAAGATCGAAGGAAATGCTGATTGCAAAAATTGCAACAAAGAGTGCAAATTTTGTAATACTGTCACGTATCTCAACGGTGAGAAAATTAAAGATCTGACAGCAAAGGTCAGAAACGTTGAGAATCAGATTCTTGGTCGTGACAAAACAGTTAAAGCTTCAACTGAACGGATAAGAGAATTAACTGCTCAAATTGAAACTGATAAAATTGATCATGAAAAAATTAAACAAGAAAATGAAAAGTTGATTCTTGAAAACCGTCAGATTTCTGAAAAATTTGAAAAACTCAAAAGCACAATGAAAGATTGTGATGATCGAAATGGTAAAACTTTTAAAGAAAATGAACATTTAAAAGCAGTGCTTAGAGTTAAAGAAGAATCAATCAATAAACAACTGGATGAAATCGCTAAATTGAAACTTAAAGTTCAAGAGGCTGTAATCGAAAACGAGCGAATCCAGTTGAAGCTTAACAGTTATAGCTCCGCAAGCTTTGTTTTGCAACATATCATTCCCAAACCCATCGGGAAAGACAAAGCGGGCGAATATGTGTATTCTGATGGAACTGGGGTGGGTTTTCATCAAGTACCACCACCTGTTCTTCATAATTACACTAAAAAGCAGTCTGGATTGGTTGAAATTGAGGAAGAAAAAGAAGTTAAACTTCCGGAGAACATTGATGTTACTTTTTCTACATCATCTGATGATAGTGTTCAGACAGAGATTGTTAAGAGCACAGCTGAAAGTGTTTTGAATAGTGATTCAGCTGAAGATGATGGGTGTTTCTTGGACAAATACATTCAGAAATCAAAGTCCAAAAACAACTTAAGTGATGAACCGGGTCTTGTGATATACAAGATGGCTGGATCTGATAAGTTGTATTCGGATTCTGAGTTTCCAATTGAGAATGTTAATGTGAAAAAGTTGACGAATGTTTTCAAATTGGTTGAAGTTGAGTTGTCAGAAGTGAACAGTTTGTGTCAAACAAAAAGGCAAATGAATTTTGAGAAAGATAAAGCTTATTACAAAAAGCCTGTTGTTCCACCACGTTTTTATAATAACAATCGAAACAATTGGTCGGGTGGTTATCGGGGTGGTAATAGTTATCAGAAAAAGGGTTTTCAAAACAAAAGGTTTGCTGAAAAGAAGGTGTTTGTGAACAGTTCAAGTTCACGTTCTGATGAAGAGAATGAAATTTTTTCAAAATCAAATAAAGAGTTCTTTGAGAAAAGAGCTTCACATTATCAGTCTGAAGGCACAAGTCGAGTTGTTGATACTCGTACATGTTTTAGATGTAATCAAGTGGGTCACATTGCACGAAAGTGTACCAATGTGAAGCCTAAGACTGAGACTGTGAAGTTTCAACAGAAGAAAGTTGATGTGAAGGGTAAAGCACCAATCATTGTTGAGAAAAAGCATATGAAAAATGACAACATCAAAGTGAAAAATGAACCTGTAAAGAAAGTGGTAACTAAAAATGACAAGTTTTATAAACAGGTTGCATTATCTCAACAAGTTTGGAAACCAAAAACTGAAATGAAAATTTCAACTTCTGAAGTGAAAAAGGCTGAAGAATCAATTTCGGTTGATTATGATGCAAATTTTCCACCTTTGAAGGCTGAAAATTTCAAAATTCAAGTTGCTAGAGTTAAGGTTACACCTAAGGCTGATGAGGCCTGGGTGGACACCATGTTCGAATAAGCAGTTTGAATTGCCAGAGCTTCCTGGATCGCGAAGCATGAATCGGCATCTTTATTGAAATGTTTTAAAATCAACTTGTGGTATGTGCAGGATCTTCCAAGAGCCATTTCAAGATGGATCATGGATAGTGGCGCATCTCGACATATGACAGGAAAAACTACATTACTGTATGATGTGAAGAATATCAATGGTGGTTATGTGGGATTTGCAGGTCATGAAGGTGGTAGAATTGTTGGTGAAGGAACGTTATCCAATGGGATTGTAATTCGTGATTGCTTTGCGAAAAAGTTGATACGAATTGAGAAAATCCACACTGACGAGCAGAAAGCTGATTTACATACCAAAGCTTTTGATAAAAATCGGTTTAAATATTTGTTAAAACTGAATGGTATGAAGCTTCTGTCGGTGTCGGATGGCATAATTGGCGTTGATGAGAGTACTGTTGCGGATGAAGACGAGAAACAATCTGCAATGGTTTGTCGATTTTTTACTTGTTTTGGTATTTAGGGGGAGTAGATGTTTGTACATAGTTTATTTTCAGAAAATACAAAAACAGTAAAAAATGCAAAAATACAAAAACATGATAAAATGAAAAAGAGCTTGTGTTTATAGGGAAAATGATAGTACATCAGCTAGACGATTACAGTATGCTAAAGATTTGAAAAGTTTAAAAGAGTTAAACAGTCTCACTGATGATGTGTCGATAGGTTTTCACACATTTAGTAGATTTATTCGGGATATAAACCTAAATTCAAACTTGTGAATTCGTGGGGAACACTACTTGGATATATAGGTAACCCCTGAAATCTCGTTTGAAAGGTCCCATATTCTGAGATACTAGGTCTTTATACTCAGTGATATCTGGGGTATTATTCCGGGACTTCTGCTGAAAGAAATTTCTGACCTAGTCCTCGAATAATACTTTCTGCAAATGCTTGAAACATAGCATCGCCCTCAGCAAGCTGATGAAACAATAAAATTGATAGTCGCTGCTGTTGAAACAAAAAGATCCTCTAAAGGGGACACACCGAAAAGTCGAAGCCGTCATCTCTCTGCGTATCGAAAGATCGACCTGAGCTCTCACGGCCCTCGCATTTTAACCCCTGACAGATATCATTTGTGGTATACTCACCTGTAAGACTGAATATCTGGGATTCTGGATACGGGAGTATATTCAAGAGGTGGGACACATGAATGAGCTAAGTTCTTAATTCATCTAAATCGTATCCTGAATAGATTGAAATTTGTGTGAGAATTTAAGATGGATCAGTATATCGACAATCGAGGTGAATTGTTTAAATCTGAGTATGTAATGTAGCTTAACGGTACTTGTGATTTGTCTAAAAAGCTGATATGATTCCCTGACACGCTCACCAAAAATATGTTTGTAAATAGTTTACTTTGTTTAATTTCTGCAATTTAAGTTTTCTGTATTTCATTTCTTAGTTTAGAACACTTTGATAAAAGCCAAAAAGATTTTATTTCTGCTTTATTTTCCGACAAATCAAAGTGGAGAGTTGATTGTTGGATTCTCAGATGTTTGAAGCAGATGCAGGAGATTCTGGACTGAAGAATGAGGAGAGCTTACTTTGTTGAAGTTTAATTTGTTTGAAAAGTTAAATACAAGTTCATTAAGTTGATACTTGTTATTTTCAGAAAATGTTTGAAATTGTTGTTTTTAAAATCAGTTTGTTTCGTCAAATGATCAACCAAGGTCATTAATTTGGACTTGTTAGATTAATCAAGTGATCAGGGTCATTAACTTGGACCTGAATACTTGAGTGGATTTCTAAAACTGATTAAGTTTATGGATTATGTTTGAAAGATAGAATTGTAATGTTTGTTGGTTGAGTAACAGATTTGGACTTCATTATTCCCAATGGAAGAAAATTGTCAAAGCTTGAACCAGATATCTCAGATTCAACATATCGAGAGGGGGAGTCTGTGAAAGGGGGAGTCTGGATCAACAGTATATGGGAGTGTGAAGATAGAGTGCTTATGATGAAAAGACAGAGTTAGAGAAAAGATTAAGACTGAAGACTCAGGATCTGAAGACTACGTCAACATCCAAGGGGGAGTCTGTTGATGCACAAGAATGTCTGTTGACTGCATCTTCATCAAGTCTTAAATCAAGAAAGTCAAAATTGGAGCTTAAATGTCAAATTAGGGTTTATTTAGTGTTTTAGGAAGTGATTATTAGGGTTCCGTTTGAAATCAAAGTTTGAATGAGGGTTCCGTTTGAAATGATGGTTCCGTTTGAGATCATCGTTTGAACTAGATGGTTCCGTTTGATCAGGTCGTTTGAAACATTATGTTATGTTCAAACGGAAGGGTCTAGGTCTATATATAGGTGTGTGTCTGTCACATTTCAAACGGAACAGTAGGAGGTCATTGTATGAATCACGAAGTGCTGCCGGATTTTCATCAGAACAAGTTGTAAAAGCACGAATATTAATCAGAAAAGAAGAATTAAAAGGATTAGAGCTGTTTTGGACGTCGTTTACTTTGATTCCGCCTTAGTAATTGATGTTGAACTACCTTAACTGACTTTCAGGGTCACGTACACGATCCAACAGTTCCCACTAAGACTGATGAATCTGGTGCTATTATCCTAGACTATGCATGTGATAAAAATGACTGTGTTGAGAATGTTGTGAATGTTGAAAATGTTGTGACAGGAGAGCATGATGCGTCAACTGAGGAATCTGAAACATCTGTTTCAAGAAACTCAGAAAACAATTCTGATGATTCAGAAAACTATACCTATATGGCTGAGACCTCTAATGACGCATCAAATGACGCATCAGAAGCTCCCTGCAATAATGAAAAACTTGATGTTTTTGCTTGTAATAATGAAGAAAGTGTTGTTAAACAGGGACCATCTGATGATCTTGGCAGCCAAACAGAGGATTTAGGAATTTCGGAATATGAGTTCAAATCTTCAAACGGTTCCGATTGTGATGAGCAATCAGAATCTAGCAGCATTGCGAAAGAAGACAGTCAAACTGTCTTAGACACAGACCTGCTCATCCTCTGAGTTACCAGAATCATCTAATGTCGAGAGCTCAGAGGTTGATCTAACTGAAGAAGAGACATCCATAGAGTCCAGTTCTGCAGAAAACCATGGGAGCATGAAAACTATGGAGAAGGAAACCATGGAAATCAATTCCACAGTTGAATCAGATGATGAAACTGTAGAAGAAATTATTGTGGAAACCTTCTCTACAGATTCTTCTGAGAACATGGTCTCTAAAGAAAAGGAAGATGTGAAAGTCACTTCCACAGACAGTTCATCTATCGATCCCATTAGTGACCTTAACAAAACAGAGTCAACTGGAACTGTTCCCCCTAAAAGAAAGCGGTCACGTAGAAACAGAAGGCCAAAGAAAAAGAATGCAAAAAGGGAAAACCCAAATCTTAAGCAAACAGAACCCAATCTCAAGGGTAAGGTCGCAAATACTTACTCTTGTGCTGATTGCTATGAGCCAGGTTCATCCAAGAACAAGCATCCTCGAAAGCACTCGGCATCAAATGAATTGAAAAAGCGTGATTAGTTCTCGAGAATAACGCAAGCTGAACTAGATGTCTTTTTCTCAAAAAGGCAGACATGTTTTAATTGTGGAATTCCAGGACACATCGCAAGAAATTGTGTTCATTGTCCCTACTACTCTAGGAACATGTGCCATCAGAAGGCCGGGCAATCTCATTTTATCAAAAATCGACATCCCAAAACAAGGCCTTCTGACAGAGACTGGAATCTTGGTAAACAGGAAAATCAAAATTTTTTGAAAACAAACAGGTTTCAAGAAAAGACAAAAGCTTTTTCATCAAACAGAAGTGTCTCGGACACCAAAGATTGGAAGCCTAAAAATCCTGTTGGATCCCAGTCTCCGTGTTCGCAACCATCAACTTCTACCGTGCCACCTAAAACCACAAACAACGATAAAAATCATATGATCTTTCGCGAAGTTACCTACACAGATAGCGATGGTAAACTCAGGTCTTCTATGGCCTGGGTTGCAGTCTCTAACTGATTCCGTTATATGTGCAGGAACGACTATGGAGGGCTATCTTTAGACTTTGGTTTATTGATAGTGGTTGTTCTAGACACATGACGGGAGACATATCCCAGTTGAATGATATCAAGATATTCGACGGCGGATGTGTCAACTTCGCTGGAGGAGAATCAGGAAGAATCGCCATGAAAGGCACTGTCAAGAATGGCGTCCTCACCTTTTCAGACGTTAACTATGTCCCTGAGCTTAAGCACAGTTTGTTGAGTGTATCACCGATGTGTGACAAAGGAATGGAAGTTCTCTTCACTAAGAGTGATTGAGTTATTTTGAAACCAGGAATTCTCATACCTGAAGACTGGTTTCTGATTGAAGCCGAACTTAGAGGAAATGCCTACGTAATTGATATGAATAAAGCTCCTACTGATCAAGTTACTTGTTTGTTTTCAGAAATTGCTGAACATGATGCTATGTTGTGGCACCGTCGGTTGGGTCACCTGAACACGGAAATTTTGAATCGATTTTGGGTCACCTGAACACGGAAATTTTGAAAAGGAGGTCTCGTCAGGAACTTGCCAATCAAGGATTTCATGCAAATAGAAAAATGTGAAGCATGTGCTCGAGGAAAGCAGCATCGTCGACCCCATAAGTCCAAATCTGTTCACACCACCTCAAAGGTGTTGGAACTGCTGCATATGGATTTATTTTGCCCAGTCAATGTTCTTAGTATTGGGGGAAAGGCTTATTGTTTGGTCATCACAGATGATTTTTCTCGTTTCACTTGGGTATTCTTCTTTGAGCAGAAGAGCGAGACTACTGGTTTAATTAAGAAATTTGTAATTCTCGTGGAGAATCAGTCAAATGAACGAGTGAAGATTATCCGCTGTGACAATGGGACAAAATTCAAGAATGTTGAACTAAACGAATTTTGTGCCCTAAAAGAAATTGACCGTCAATACAGTACTGCTAGATCCCCTCAATAAAATGGAGTTGTAGAAAGACGAAATCGTACTCTAATCGAAGCTGCTCGCACAATGCTGATAGATTCAGGTCTTCCTCTCATATTCTGGGCAGAAGCAGTAAACACAGCTTGCTATGTTCAGAATCATGCATTGATCAACAAGCGTCACATGAAAACTCCGTATGAGATCGTTGAAGGTCAAAAACCCTCGGTGCAACACTTTCGCACTTTTGGCTGTCCGTGCGTACTTCTTCTCATGGACTCCAAAGGAAAATTTGAAGCTCGAGGAGATCCATGCTATTTCATTGGATACGCTAAAAACACCTCTTATCGTGTGTACAACAAGGTCAAAAAGTAGATTGTGGAAGCATATCATGTGGATTGGCTAGAAGAGAATCCAAAAGATGCACGCATTGGACCTGATTGGCTATATGATTATTCCTCCTTGTTTAAATCATTTCCTGTTTTGTCTGATGAAATTGCTAATGCAGGAGTTTCAAATGCAGAGATGCCTATTCCCTTTGAAGATGAAGACGAGGATGTGCCCTTGCAGACTTTGATCAAGAAGCTCTCTGTGAATCCATCAGAATTTAGCAAGGAGGCAACAACATCAGAATTTAGCAAGGAGCCTCCCCTGATGGTGAAGGTGGGAACTCTGAAGCCTCTGCAGGACCGTCAAACGTTCAAGGAGCTTCTCTATTTCAAGAAACAATTCCATCGGATTGTACTGTGGATCCTCTGGTGATCAACACCGATGCACCAAATGAGGGGGAGATATCTGGAATATCATCAAGAAGTTTTTCAAATTTGCAAACGAACCTACAAGTCCCTGCAACAACAATTCCACAGCGTGTTCAGAAGAGTCACCCAATCACGAATGTCATCGGTCCAGTATCTGCTAGTGTTCAGACCCGCAGCAAATCTAGAGACATCAACTCGTGCTTGTACTCTTGCTTCATATCACAGATTAAGCCTAAAAACATTAATGTTGCTTTGCAGGAACCTGGATGGGTTGATGCGATGCATGAAGAGCTCAATCAGTTCGAACGGCTTAGAGTATGGAAACTTGAGAAGCTGCCACAAGGAAAACGAGCTCTTGGCACACGATGGGTATTTCGTAATAAGCAAGATGATTCTGGTGTGATTGTGAGAAATAAGGCCAGATTAGTAGTCCAAGGTTTCAGTCAGGTTGAAGGTTTAGATTATGATGAAGTATATGCCCTAGTTGCACGGCTGGAAGCCATCTGTATTTTCTTGGCATATGCATCCTTTATGGGCTTTATAGTCAATCAAATGGATGTCAAGACGGAATTTCTTTATGGGAAGGTCAAGGAAGAGATCTATGTCGCTCAACCGCCGGGATTTTTTGATCAAGAAAAGGAAGGGTATGCCTACAAGCTGGACAAGGCTCTGTACGGCTTGCACCAAGCACCTCGTGCATGGTATGCTACCCTAACAGAACATTTGCTCGCTCATGGATACACTCGAGGGATGATCGATCAGACATTGTTCATCAAACATGTTGAGAAGGACATCATCCTAATTCAAATATATGTTGACGACATCATCTTCGGATCGATTAATGATGCGCTTTGCAAAGAGTTTGAAGAAGTCATTAAGAGGAAGTTCGAGATGAGTTCTTTAGGAGAGATGACAATGTTTTTGGGCTTGCAAGTCCGTCAGAACAATCAAGAAATCTTGATTCACCAAAGTAAATATGTAAATGACCTTCTTGCAAAATTCAGCATGACATATTCAAAGCCGATAGACTCCCCAATTGCAGAACGGACGTTGTTGACTGAGGATCTGGAGGGAAATCCTGTTAATCAAACGTTGTATCACTCCATGATCGGCTCACTAATGTATATGACTGCGAGTCGGCCAGACATTCTGTACGCCGTCTGTCAGTGTGCTCGTTATCAGGCTAACCCTAAACTCACTCATCTAACTGCAGTTAAAAGAATTTTTAGATATTTGAAGGGAGCTCCTAAACTCAGACTCTGGTATCCCAGAGATTCGAACTTTGATCTGTTTGCCTTTTCAGATAGCAACTTTGGAGGAACAGATAGGGATAGGAAGTCCACATCAGCTGGATGCCAGTTCTTGGGAGATAGACTCATCTCTTGGCAGTGCAAGAAGCAGCAGACAATGTCTCTCTCCACAGCGGAAGCAGAGTATGTTGCAGCATCTGCCTGCTGCTCCCAGGTTCTTTGGATGCAACATCGGCTGGAGGATTACGGTTTGACTTATCTTGATACAACCATTTATTGTGATAACGATGCCGTTATCCAGATCACTAAAAACCCTGTTTTTCACTCCAAAACAAGCACATTGACATAAAAATTCACTTCATAAGAGATTGTTTTGACAGAGGTCTTATTAAACTTGAACAGATCCACACTGATGCTAACACAGCGGATCTCTTTACAAAACCTGTCAGCATCTCTAGGTTCAATGTGCTTGTAGACCTCTTGAAAATGATTCGCTTCACCGACTGAGCAGAAAAAAAAAACTTTTAGTGTATATAATAAATAAAGGGGTTTTTATGTGTCTCATCTGGTAAATTTGGGCATAAAGTATTCTACTTTTGCACAAATTTAGTGGGAGAAAAAGTTGCTGGGAAATGAAATAAGTTTTCGTGTTAAAGAACTTGATTAACACACGTAAGGTTTCAATGTTAAACAGGCTAGGCTCCACTGCGATGTGTTGATAGGTCTACCGCTCAAAAAGCAAAAAAAGCAAAGTGATACAAACATAATGGACTGGACATCTCGTGGGTAACAGACCAACGGTGTATGATTTCATGGTCTTAAATCCTGCGTTGATAGATAGCCAACATCTGAGGTTTCGGGTCTTTATACTGATAAATCATCCGGGATATCAGGGCTGTCCCTCTGTTGCATCCAGACTATAAGCAGACCTGGATACAGTCAGGATATCTTGCAAAAAGAGCCACAAAAAGGGCCAAAACCTTGAAACGGAAGAAATCTCACTAAAAAGAGAATTCCGTGTGCAATTAAAGCCAAATTCGTACCGTTTAAGGTATCTGTCTCGCCCTCGTCAGATCTTCTCTGGTCACTCTGCTGTACGGAAGTACTGACCTGTTCACCAGGAAGTCCGGCGTTGAAAAATTTAAGGATGATCTCAGTATACTCACCTGCTACAATGAACCGTTGTGCTTACCTTGATCGCGGGGGTATGCCTTGGAATGGGACATAGATATAATTCAGTATAAAAATACCTTAAACATGACGCAAAGCTAAAAGTTGAAGTTCGAGTGGTGGATTTAAGAGGACAAACATATCAACAATTGCATGGACCGGTCCAAGTAAACGAAGGGCTGAAAAGTGTCCCTTAATCAGTTCGAGAACGATTTGATCCCGTGACAATCTTCCCAAAATCACCCCTATGTTAGTACCTTGTGCATATTATTATTTTAATATTTTAATGTTGCTCAGTGGGCTGTTTCGTTGATTTTGAAGGGGGTATTTTGCTATCTTGAAAAGTTGATTAAAATAATAGTAAAAATTGGATCTGGATGGCCCACTGTTTCGGATGGGACCCATCAGGAATTGACTTAGTCAATCCTGAACAGGCCCGTCATTTCGAACCAAACATCCGAAATGGGCCTGACCCATAAGCCCATTTCGGAAGTATTTAATGTGAAAAGGACAAAGGTCCGAAACACATTTCGTATCATCTCGGACTAAAATTCTCTCTCAATTTCTCTCATCACGAACTGATTGCGGACTAAAGGTATACCATTCCGGATAACAAAGCAGCATTACGGATGATTCCGAACTAGGAGATCATCATCACAGATGATTCCAGATCACAGATGATTATGGATTGGGAGATTTTCATTACGGATGATTTCGGACGGAATGCCATTCCGGATGAAGAGGTTCATCCGAAATGAACCCCATCATTCCAGACCTCGACCTGTTCTGACTTGACCCTTGACCTGATCGTTGTTTTGAACCTTTTCAAAGGGACTTTTGGACTGCTTTTGTAACAAGTGGCTTGTGTTCAAGTTTTCGACGTGTTAGATTTTATTAACTCATCGTTAACTCGAATACAAGTTAACTTTCATATTAAAAACTGATCTAATGACGACGTTTTAGTGCAGAAAATGGCCGGCGCAATGTTGCAAGAAGGTAACCAATGGCAATTGGAAGTCAATGAATTTCACAATCAAGCAGGATACTTATCGGACCCTCCAGCAGATCAGATAGAGTTATTTGGATCTCTAATTAGAGGGTTGAACAATTGACCTCTCAAGCATGCTTTAAGAGCAAATCCTGTCATGTGCAACAGCTGCATTAATATGTTTTGGAATAAAGCAAAGATAAACAGGCAAGAAGCAGGATCTATTGAAGCAACTGTGCAGAAGACAAAGATTATTGTGTCTGAAGCAGTGATTCGAGAAGTGTTAAGATTGGGCGATCAATCGCATCATCCAGCGTTGTACGATCAAGCTAGAGTTCAAGCTGCTCTCAGAAGGATGAGCTATGAAGGTGGTTATCCAACTGTCTTGAAGAAACTATTCCCACCATATTGGAGGCTTCTAGTTCACTTTTTCCTTCAATGTATTGCTGAAAACAAGGGTGGATGGGATCAGCTAAACAAAACGCAAACTTCTACTATCGTGGCGTTAGTGAATGAATGGGATTACAACTTTTCGGCCTTCATCTTTGATAACATGAAGAAAATGTTGGATGATCCAAAGAAGAATATTTTCATGCTATACCCAAGGTTCATCCAGATGATTCTCGACGAATGATACCCAACGTTAGTCAAGGGGCCGAACTACATCAATTTAAAGCCAATGGGGCCAGGATGTTTTGAGAATGCATGTAGAAACAAAAGAGCGAAGCATCATAATTTTGAGGCGAGGTTTCCACTTGAGAAGCATGGGAGGTTTGCTGACGTTGTGCAAACCTAGAGGACTCAGATTTGTATAATTTCGAGGCGAGGTTTCCAAAGAAACAAAGAACCGACACTGCATCTGATAACACCTTTTCTGGGCCTTCGACTGCCCCTGAGCCCACTCCGATCATTGATCCTCAACCTGATCCACCAACAACTGATGCATCGAAGAAGACAAACCTAGAGGACTCAGATTTGTATGATTTCAACTTCGATTTTGAAGCTACTCCCACACAGCCAGGCAGTTCTAGTGGTGGTGCTCAATTTGAAGCAGGAAGTTCTAGTGGTGCACACACTACTGAGCATGATAAAGCAGCATTTCGATATACAAGCAAAAAGAGACAAGTCTTTGAAAGCGACAGCGATAGTGATGAAGAAGAGTATGTAAAAAGGTTGAAAAGGCGTGTGGTGATACTGGAACAAGATGGAGAGCTAAAAAGTGCTCAGATTATTTCTCGCCAACAAGAAGCTGCATTGAAAGAAGCTCAGATCGCGTCTCTACAATCTCAACTCACTAACAGAGATCTTACCATAGATCAACTGCAATGAGATGTAGGAATGCTAATGTCAACGGTCTACGATCTAAAGGCAAAACTTGAGAAGAATTTTGGAAATGAATTTGTGGATAAAGAGGATGAACAGTTTTACGTTGGGAAACCTGAGCAAACTCAAGAGCAAAGAGCAGCAGCTCATGCAGTGGCCGAAGCTGAGCGTGAAGAAGCTCTAGAAGCATATTTGGCTGCAAAACCAAAGAAGCAAAGCAGCAAGTCCAAGAAGAGGAGAGAGGAAAAAGAAAAGGAAAAGCAAAAGAAAAGGCAGTTGCTTCTATTGAAGAATCAAGATATGAATCCTCTGGATGAGAATTTTCAATTGAAGGATCCCACGAAGAGACCAGACAGACTAGTGATGGAAATTGGATCTTCACATTATGACGAGGTTGGTAACAAATCAGAGGTGGCATGTTGGAGATTTGAGCCAGATAAACAGATGTGGTTAATTACACGGAAGAGTGGACCTCGAGAGTATTACAGCAAGGAAAGTCAATTCCAATTATGGACCAAGATTGACTTGAAAAGTCTTTTACGTGCTCCATACTATGATCCAGATCTGAGCAAAAATGGCAGGGGTTGGAGGTTCCACTCAAGATTAGAACGTGAAGTTAAGACAAACTTTGCAACAATGAAGACTGCTGAGCCCACGATCAAAAGGAACCCTGGAGTACGTGATCCCCACGCTAAACGTACAATCAAGTCAGTCATCTGGCCAGCCACTGACAAAGAGAAGATCATTCCACTCACCAAGAAGTTTGAGAAGGGAATCCTAAAGAACTTTAAGTTATGGGCTTACGATCCGAAGATGGCTGAAGCTGCCATAGTCACTGAAGAGCAGTCCATCAGGATTCCCAACTCGTATGATCTGATGAGCTTTCATAAAGAAGATATCTTGATTCTCTGCGCACATCAAATTCAAACAAATGAAAAATATGAAGAATGTGCTAAATCCTGGACGAGTGCTGCTCTAAACATTTTGAATCATCATCTGTTCGCTCCAGATCAAGACGAAGATGGTCCTCAGGTGTGATGCAACCACTAATCCAATAAACCTAGGGGGAGATTGTTGGACCCTATTAGGTTTATGGATAAGTGGATCAAGTGGATTAGTAGGAGTGTTGGGTTAATTATGGGTTTTGGGCTTACTTGGGTAGTCATGGGCCTAGGGTTTAGGGAGCATCCTCCCTAATCCTTTCTATAAATAGTAAGTGTTGTCATAGGAGCATGGTTGGTGATTTTGGAGATAATCTTGTATTAGACAAACATTTTGTATGCAATATTTGAATCATTTGAATACTATAATCATCCTTCTTCTTCATCTCTTTATTTCTTGCAACTAGTTTGTGTGATTCCGCCACCTTACGAGTTGTGCGATATCATTGTGATCTCGGTTTCGGGACTTACATGTACACATGTGTATTCTGGTTTGTTATGTTTTTAATGCGATGTACACATGTGTATAGCATCTGTTTTTTGTGATATCTCAGTTTTTTTGTGTATTGAATGTGTAAAGTTGTTGATGTACACTTGTGAATTATGCAAAGTATTAGTTGCTGAGTTTTTTTTTGCTCAATTTTTTGATTTTGCTCTGGTTTTAATGCGATGTACACATGTGTATTTTGATTTTGCTCTGTTTTTAATGCGATGTACACATGTGCATTCTGATTTTAACGCGATGTACACATGTGTATAGCGTCTGTTTTTGTGATATCTCATAATTTTTTGTGTATTGAATGTGTAAAGTTGTTAATGTACACTTGTGAATTATGCAAAGTATTAGTTGCTGAGTTTTTTTGTTCTATTATAGGAGATGTCGTTAACGAGAAAAGTGGAGATGGAAGGTCGATAAAGATGATTCACGTATGAGGTCGATAAGGATGATTCACATATGTTTGTTTGCTTGGTCGATAAGGATGATTCAACATACAATGTGGCGAATAGTTGTAAAAGATTATGTTTTTTTTTGTTTTTTCGATTATGTTGGGTTTATTATTTTTACGAAATTGGAACTTGTAATTATATGTTTTTTTGTTTGGTTTGGAAAACATTATGGAACTTGTAATTTGTTAAATATAAAATAGTTTTACAGGTATTGTTTCTATGTATGTATTATGTAGCTAATTACACATATGTACGATGTTGAGTACACATGTGTACTGTTCTATTTATATCCAAGTACACATGTGTATACCGTTGAAATATGAAGGTTACGTGGATCTTAAAAATCAAAATTTGAATTCTGGTGATGAAATCTGAAATAAAAATTAAAATTGAAATCTGGTGATTTGTTGTTTGTTTTGATAATTATCTTATTAATAAATAAAACATATTGTGGATAATGAATTTAAAATAGGAAAGATGTAACTTAATTCAATTATTAAAATAATGATTTAAATCTAATTTTTTATATAATTACAATCCTACCCTTAACAACTAAAAAGGAAATCGAGGGTCCAGATCTGTTCACGCAGTTCACTCTTGGGAGGTTGTTCACGCTGGAACCCTACCCTATATATATATATATATATATATATATATATATAAATATACATATATATAGGGTCAGGATTTAGGGAAAACGGTGAAAAGTGTGAGAACAGTGAGAACGCTTATGGATAGTCTGATCAAAACAATCTATGGACTAGATTGGTGCGGTGGCATTTTCGTAAATAACATAAATTTTATTACGTGGACGCGCTTCATTAAGGGTAAAAAAGGTAAAACATCCTTTCTTACATAAAACGCCATTGAAATATAAAGCGCCAAGTAAATACAAAACGCCAATTTTATCACTGCGGAGTTTTTTTCTGTGTTTTTAGTTAAGGTCTTAGGCTACAAAAACGCCATAAAACGTAAAACGCCATAATATATAAACGCTAAGCCTTACATCCGGATAATTGTTAATTGCATTTATTATTATAAGATAATATCCCGCCTAAACTACGCGCAAAAAAATCCTATAAATAGAAACGTCTCACCACCTTCCGTTGATCACACCAAAAAAACACACAAAAACACAATGGTTCCTAAATACCACTCATTGTAAAACGCCAAAAGTTGTGAGAAATCAACGATGGCAAACATCTTTTCTTTGATACTCAGTAATGTTCTGCATGAAGTTTCGCTGAATGGTTTGTTAGGTGAGGGGAGTAAGATTTTGCTGCATGAGATGGACAAATTTCAACAAAAAGGGACTGATGACACCCATATGTCATTTTGTTGAAGAAGGTTTGGATGAGGAGAAGAGACCGATCCCAGTGTAATTGCTACTTTGGCCTCGACGATGATAATGAAGATGACGGGCAAATAACATCCACCCACACGGAGTCGATCTATGTCTCTAACATCCACAAACCCACTTCAACACATGAACAAGAAAAAAAACCAAGCCAAACCCAAAACGCCATTTATTTGTGACAGTTCTTGTAGTTTCAAAAGAAGAAAGAGACTGCTGACACTGAAGATTTAGATCATAAATAGCTTCTATTTGTTTTTTTTTTTATTTTCTTTTTCTGTTGTTTGTTATGTAATTTTCAGCTAAGAACAACAATACATTAATTCTGTAATGAAAAATATAATAAAACGCCAAACGGGCAAATGCTTGAGAAACGCCATCATGCCATAAAACGCCCCAAAACTACCAAACTATAATAAAATTACTTTGGACAAGTACTATTATAATGAATCTATAAAAAAGGTTAAAACAATGTGCAAAGAGAATAAAACAAAAAGTGTCATCTTTATCTAAATGCCATTGTAAAACAAAACGCCATAATTACAGCCGTAAAGATGGGACGTGTTACAGCCATAAGCAGATGAATCTGAAATAAAACACAGTAACTGCAAACAGTAAAATAAAGCGAAAGAAACATAATTACTAACATTTATTATATTGAATGCCAAATACTTGGGGAATTGAATTTATTTATCTTTTTCAAAACGCCATAATTACCTGTCACTGCGCGGGGAAAAAAGTCATTATAAAAGTTGACCATGAGAACACAACGCAACACGCCAAACATTGTCTAAAATGCCACATATTGTCCAAAACACCAAAAACTTAAAAAAATGGCTAAGGTTATTGCATGGAGGTTTGAAAGGTCGGAGAGATGATTCATCCTAAAGTTCTCCGATAGGAGAAGGGTGAAAGTAAGGACAATCAAAGCCATACTTGGTATGTCTGAAGGGGTTCAGAGGGATATTCTGGCCCTTGGGGTTCCAAGAGCCAACGATTGTGAAAGAACTCGAACAATAATAAGAAGATTGGAGAGAAAATTTCAGGCAGAAGATGATGATGATGATGATGATGATGATATTGACGATACTCCTCTACCAATAGTTAGCAGTTGGGTGGTGCATGAAGAAGCAGGAACGGTTTAAGTGACTTATCAACACGGGGTGAAATATTCATTGCCGATGGAGGAAACGTTGAAGACAGAAAGGCTACATCTGCTTGAACAACTATGTGATTTAGCACCTTCGAACGGTGCAAAGTCCAGGGTTGCAATGATATTCAAGTATATGATGCGGCAAAAAAGAGACGAAAAGATGGCGTTATACGCCAAATCTAAAACTTGATGATGATGAATCTGAAGAAAGTGAGGAACAAAGCGATGGGTACAACTTTGACGTAATCCCATCCACAGAAGACTTAGTTTATTTTAATTTTGTATTATTGTAATCTTATAAAATATTAATCAATTGTAATCAATTATTAACAAACGCCACGAACGCCAAAAAAGTGACCTGGGAAACGCCATAACGCCAAAAAAATTAACTATGTGACACAAAAAGAATTAATTTAACGAGACAGATCCAAAAAACAGTAAAACGCCAAATAATTAATGAATCTAGTTAATGCCAAAATTATCTTAGACTCAAAAAATGAAGCAGCATGTGACGCACAAACTCGGGAAAAAAAAGAATATTGAAAAGTCAAAAAAACCCCTCAGACCCTGATTACATCCGCGTCACATGTTCCATCAGGATGCGTTCTCACCGTTCTCACACTTTAGGGTATTTTCTCCTGATCCCGTACCTATATATATTTATAATATAATTATAATTTATAATGTGAGAGGATTTACAATCCGTCTACCAAATTTTATTATCGAGGTTTTTGTAATATAAAAAGTGATTATAGATGGTTATAAATAGAGAAGAGGGAAAATGTTACTGTTCATTTGTATATTTAAAAATCACTATTCATATTCTATAATTTTTTAATATTTTTTGAATGTTGTAGTAAGTAGAGAAGAGATCAAATGTAATGATAAAAATATAAAAAAAGTATTATTTAATTAAAAGCAAAGAGAAAATGTATTTTTGTAATGAAATTATAAGGTAGATTTGGTAGAAGGATGTGAATGCTCTAACACATTTAGAAACTAATTTTTTTTTTCATTATTACTAGAGTATAACGTCAAAATCGTTCATGAGATATGGGCATGGTTGCAAATGTAAAAGCCAAGAAAAGAGGCAAAGTTAAAGTTTTTCTCTTGTACCCTAGACTTTTAAACTATATTTTACAAAGGGTCTTGACACAAATCTTTTTACAGGGTGAAGCTCTACAAACTAAAAGTCTTTCAAATAAAACACTCACCCACATGATGACCAAAAGTCAAGAAAGTGAAGATGAACAAAATGTTTTTGAAACCCAAGCAACAGATGTTACAACATCTGTTGCTAAGCCTACTGCTCATAGTGACCATAGTGTATAAACCAACACTATGGAACACACACCAGATACCTCCACAAAGACCACTTCCATCCAAAAACCAAAATCCAAAAGAAAAACCAAAAAGAAGGTACCTTTGGAGGTTGAGATGCTAGAGATCCCTGCTAAAATTTCCTACCACAACCAAAATTTTCGTCTACAATCGGGTACTGGTATCGAACCGTACTAGTTATATTCGATACCGTTATCAATTTTCCTCGTTTTTTTAGTACCGGTACCGGTATATTCGGTACCGATACCAATTTTCCCCATTTTTCGGTAGGGGTGTTAAATGGGCCACATCTGGCAATTTACACAAACCCGAACACGAAAATCATGCCAGACACATGAAACCGAACACGACACGAATATTCGCGGGTTGACCCGAACACAACCCGTTATACCCGAATTTTTTTATTTTTATTATTTTTTTTGCAGAATAATATTTTAATTTAAAATTACACAACAAAAAAAATACAAATGTATATTACTACAAACAATACATTTAAAAAATTAAATATAATATAAATAAGTTAAACGGGTTAACCCGCCAACCCGATGGGTTCGACACGAACCCAACCCTTTAGTTAAACGGGTTCGCGGGTTCAACGTTAAACCCATCCGAACCCATCTAGACTAAACCGAAACCCGCAAGTTTCGTGTTAGGTTCGTGTCGGGTTTTTGTGTCGTGTCATAAGTTCACACCCCTATGTTTTGATACTTGGGGTACTCTTGATATTTGAAATTCTAGACTTGAAAATGAGTCAACTAAAAACACCACCCACCAATTTCATTTCTGTCATATAAATGCAATATCCGTATCATAGTTACCTAATTCACGGTTAGCTCTGGTACGGGTACGTGGTTCAGGTAAGCGATTACGTTTTCGGTACAGAGGGGGTAGGTTCATTTCGGTACTAACCGGCACAGTGTCCCATGGAGTCCGGTTCGGTTTACACAAACTAAAACGGAAATTACCAAATTCCAAAATTCAAATTACCAAACATAATGTAAACTAGTGAAGATAGATGGGGTTAAATTTTTAAATACACAAACTACTTTTATACTTTTTGTGTAAATAACTACAAGTTTTAGGGTTTAAATGTAAACTAGTAAAAATAGAGGGGTTAAATGTTGAAATAACTAAACTTTTCTAAACCCTAAAAAGCCCTAAAACACCTACGCAGCCGCTGTCTTCTTCTTCATGGTCCTGTCTTCTTCTTCTTCCCTTTCTTCCTGATTTCCAGCTGAAAACAACACCAGCCGTCTGAATTCGTCATATGGAACGTCAAACCTTATCATTCTTGAACGCCGTACCTGAGCAACTCGGATCTCCGGACCTAATCAATTTGGATCGTCATACCAGGACGTTCCGGATCGGTATTTGCGATTGGGTACACCACGATCCAATACGTGGATCGTGGGTACCCTAGCGATTTAGGTAACTATGATCCATATGCAAAAAAAACCTCATCACAGAAGAGAATAAGCTCATTTGATGCTAGTGTAACCACAATGATTTGTTCTTCACAATCCTTCCATTTAAGACAACTATTTTCCTCATGTACTTCATCTCGTCTGCAAGTCTAATCATCAGCATAACAACTACCATAAAGAATCATTATGTGATACATAGTAGTTAAAAGTGCACAAGGCTCATTTAAAAAGAGCAATCGAGACGTACTCTCATATGAGCAAAAAAATCGGCGACAGTCGGGGCACCCCGGGCCACAACAAAGTTATGCCTCTGTCTCTAAATCACTGTTACATGCCAGACTATTAATAAAAAATCAATATGCATCCTAGTATAATATTCATTGATCACCAAATTTATAGTGCATATAGTGCATTTAAAACAACACTTAAGAAACTGCAAGCGCGATGATAACTTCAATTTTCCCAAGTGACTTAAGAAAATAGAACTTCCAACACTATATTATTCACTAACTCTCAAATTTATCGTAATTCTAGTAACATCCTAAAATATGGGACTAATAGCTTTAGAAAATCAAGGAAACAAATATTTATGACTTTAGAAAAGGTACAACTGAATTTCTGTATTTTAAGATAAAGAAAGGAAACCACAAAAAAGGATATTCTGAGCTGGTAACTAAATAGCTTCCACATTGATCATTGTCATTCTCAAATCATTTTGTGAGTGTCTAACAACCCTTTGTCATGTAGCTAATTTCTGAAGTAAATTAAAAACAATTACATCACTAAAAATAGGTGGCTAGTAGCACAATGTACTTATTTTGGCTGGCCATTAAACAGTATAAATGATATCCTTTTTTATAATTTCCATTATGTCTTGTATTTTCACTGTTAAATAATAAGTATTTTCACTGTGAAATCTCATAATCAGCCTAACATTCAACTAAAGTATAGCAGAATCACATACCAAGATCAGCTGTAGATGTTGATGCTTCCTTTTTAGTGGTTGGACTTTTTTGAATGCCAACAATTGCCGGAGCTTTCCATAACTTGGATTGCATAAGATTATTCACTAGGCAAAGAGAAAAATAAGAACTAAGGGAAATAATTAATCTTCTTAATAACTTTTCTAAAAGTCAAACCAGTAGATCAATCAGTCAACAACGAATAGCAAGTCAAAAGTCAAATTTTCATGTTTACCAAAAGTATAAATATATAAATACCTTATTGCAGTACATCAATAGTGTACTGCAAATCTTGGAGATCCTTCTCCAGGCTAGATATTTTTCTCCTCAATATATCATATATATAATTAAGCTAAGACCCCTTTCAAAGTTAGCACCTTTTCACTTCCACAAATTCCTTCATCTAAAAAGGAAAAAAAGAAAAAAACCCATATTATATTTGATCCACCACCTACAAGTATCATAATCAATGTACCCAAGTTGTTGCTTCATTTCTAGCTCAACTCTCAACTCTGAAGCAATCTTTCATGGCAAGGGACATAATCCTATTGTTGGTTAATCAAACATGGTCAACAATTGACTTCCAAACACGTTTAACCTAAGAAGTTAGCTTATGGGACTTAATTACCTCTGATTTTCTAAACAAAACCTTAGTAGTTGGTGCTAACATGATGATGTGGCGAGCACTTAGACTGATGAACGTTTATTCCACTGCTTTATCGATGAACAGAAGTAATGAGCTGTAGTATCCATCCACATTCAACAAACCAACCTGCTTTAAAACTTTAATTGTTTTATTCTTTCTTGATTTAAGTAGCCACTTAATTATAATAATTTGGCTTTGAAATACAAGACAATAGATGAATGAAAGTTAAAAGTTTAATATGAATGCCAATTCTCCTTAAGGAAGTGCACAAATAATATGCTCAGCTAGTTACAAATGTCAACTATTTACTTCATATAACTACATCGTATTTTTTCATCAATATCCAAAATAAAAGAAATACTAAATGAGTAAGAAAAGAAAAAAAATACACACCCCTGCTTGGCAAACTCTTGAAGGAGGCCATTGTCAGTTCCAACATTGATTATAGTCCAAGATGCTAAATCTCTCACCTTGACTATCAAGCACATAATTAGGCAATTAGGAAACACCTAATTATGTCAGAATCAGGTTCCTTCTTATAGGAACAGAAACACATACATAAAACAGATATCATCTCATCAATTAGCGAACACCTTAAACTATTAAACAGAAAGTGAAACCCATATACAATCTTTATATATACATAAACTAGATAGGATTAAAGAGTGTATCCCATCCCCATTGATCATCCATTCTTACCCTCTTTTTTTTTTTATAAAAAAAAACATATACACTCTCAAAATCTCTCATCATAAAATACTTGTTGTCTTGTTGATAAGTATCTGAAATGGTAAATGGTAAATGATATACTGCTAAAAACATAATCATATAAACTAAAAATAATAATCTCTATGTGGCTTACATTACATCTCATACACTAACCTTTACCGATTTTATGCAAGTCAGAACATCTGGATGATAGCCTCTTCTTAACATATCATCAAACACTTGGCATGCATAACAAAGGTCCTCATATATAATTTGATAACTTGGGCACATATCCGAAAAATTATTCAATACAGAAAAACTGGGTTGTAGTAATTAGAACTCAAGCAACAAAATCAATGTAAATAAGTTTCATGTAATTTTAACATTCATCATCAATTTTAGCAAAATCAATTCAGAATCAACCAACAAATTTACCCATATTATCTTCCAACCTTCTCATCTTCAGCCAGCCAGTAATTGTCACATGAGGGTGAAACTGAGATCGAATGAACAATACATATGAGAAATTGAGATCAAATAATCAATACAAAAGTGAAATTAAGATTAAATCAGCAATACCGAAGTGAAATTGAGATCTAATCAACAATACCAATGTGAAATTGAAATCAAATTAGCAAGACATAGATGAAAATTGTGTGACTTACAGTTTCAGAGGCTAGGGTTAGGTATGTGTATGCGAGTACAAAGAAAGAAAAATAAGGGATTCATGTATGAAAGTGTATCTAAAATCCTCGATAATCTGGACTTCCATCTCGATTTTAAGGCATCCAAAATCTTGGAACAATTGCTTGCAACGAAATCTCTGCCAGAACTCCATGGCTCAGTCTCTGTCTACTTTTAATCATTCCACCATATGGAAGGAAGAAGAAAACCTCACAATGGGAGTTACACTGTGAAACTGTCTCAAAAAGGTCTGCTGATATAAAGGTCTGCCTAAAGTGAACCTCTGCTGTAGACAAAGTCTGTTGAAACAAAGGTCTGATCACCCTCTGCTGAAGAAGACAAATTCTGATGAAGCTAAAAGTCTGCTATGGCTTAACAGAGGTTAAAGCTCAACAAATGATTATTCAACAGATGCTGTTCAACAGAGTTTTCAATGTAACAGTGTTTAGGCTATTAGCAGATGTTAGAGCTTGTTAGATGTCACTGTCTAGGTGACGTCAGCCAAGATGCTTCAAATGTTTGATTTGTACTATAAATAGAACAGTGCATGTACTGTTCTATTCATCACTTTCTTTCTTGACATTTTGTACGAACAAATAGGAGTGATCAGGCTGGGGGGAGTTTGTAATTCTCATGCATACGTGAATCGTTGTAATTACAATCTTTCAATGAAAAACATGATGATGAAAGCAAATCTTTCATTGTTGTGATTCAAAGTTACTCTTTCGCTGCGTATTTCCATACTTATCTCTCTTCATTCATTGTTTTCATCTAAACTATCACAACAATTTAAACTACATCCTAATACTTTTTAAGTCCAGGAACTCTATTTTATAATCTTCTGCTCATCAAAACATTGAATTTGATTGATAATTAATTAACTCATATATATATTGTAACTAACGAAATCATGTAAAAATATTAAGTGACCATTTGATTACACTTGCAAACTAACGATAATGCATACTTTCTTTTTTAAATTCTTTGTCGCTTTATTTTTCTTTAATTTTCATAACATGTGAACTAAATCATTTTTATATACTAACTAGATGGAACCCCCGGCCGCAACGCGGCCGTGGGCATACAAATTAAGACGCCACGTATACAAACGTTGTGGTGGGTAATGTTAGATAGTATTAAACATTAACCTATGACATTTCAAAACATAAAAAATCATTAAACATTAACCATGTAAAACCTATAACACTATGACATTTCAAAACATAAAAAGTCATTAAACATTAACCATGTAAAACCTATAACATTTCAAAACTTAAAAAAACTTCAATCAAGTTGATTAACTATGTAAAACTTATGACATTTCAAAACTTAAAATAACAACAATCAAGTTGAATTAAAAAAAACATATAGACATGTTTCATAAGGTAAACAACATTACAGTACAATGTTGATGATTGATGGTGATAAACAATCTTCTTTAGCTCCACCGCTCTCGTTAATTTCCAAAAGCTTCTGAACTATGTTCTCATATTGGATTAGATTAGCATCATCATCCTGAGAAGGATAAGGGTTCATAAAATAGTACTTCAAGCTTCATGAAAATATTATCTCATTGACTAAAAAGTCAGGTAGTTCATTCAGCATATCCTAATGAACTATTCAAACCTTGGCTATAACACCTAGAAGAAAGTTTTTGATTTGGTATAGGGATGAGCTCGGTACTGAAAATCCCCAAAAGTGGGTACCGGTACCGAATATACCCGGTACGGTACGGTTCGGTACTGACATTTGAGGGTAAAACCCGGTACCGAAAATGTCAAAAGTCGATATCGAAAATGTATCCGGTTTGGTAAATTCGGTACTGGTACCATTTGCTCATCCCTACTTTGGGCTCTAGTGCACTGAAGTTTGCCTATACAACTGCTATTGTATTATGAGAAAAAGTACAAATTTACTAAGAACACCATTTAAGCTAATGGTACAACCCCATATTGCCAAAACATGTTACAAATTGACAATTATATAGAAAATGTACAAATTTATATACTAAGAACACCATTTAAGGTAATGATACAACCCTATGTTGCCAAAACATGTTACAAATTGATAATTATATAATAATAGCTTTCACAAGAGGTTACACCATTCTCATTAATATCTATTTATTATCCTTTATCATTATTTAATTAGACCCTTTAACTAGTTTTTATTTAAAAGCATCAAACTCCAAATATGAATCAGTTTTAAGTATAATATAATAAAAACAACCCTAAATCTACTTAAAAATGTAGGAATATATATGTGACAACTCGTATTTCAGAAGCCTTTCTTTGTGTTTTGATGTAACTTGCGTGTACGCTATTTGAATAATTGATGTGTTGATTGTAATTGAACGTGTATGAGTTGATATGTATATGATGTATATATGTTATGCGAAAGTTAACCCAATCACACAACACTTTGGATCGCACACTTGACTATCGATCGCACTCTCCATCTTGTGAACTTTAGTTCTCGGCCCAAAACTCGTACAGTGGCCTACGGCCCAAAGCTAGGCCCGGCTCACTTAACTTGAACGCATACACATGAGAGATTGTGAATGGTTTTCATAATTTGCAAATCACACAAACAAACCCTACTCTCTTCTCTCCCTCAAGACCCGACGGCAGCAAGCAAACCCTCCTGGTTCGAAGCCTTCAAGCGAGTACCTCAACATCCTTGTGCGCATACTCTCCTGTGTTTAGTAACGTTACTATGATTTGAACTAACTTGTTTTTAATTCTTGTTCGTGTATAAATGATTGATTAATTTAATTGTCATGAGTGAGAATAAAGTATGATTTAATGTCTAGTTAGTGGTATGTTATGGTTATGGTTAGGAACAGTTCATGAATCATATAGATTATGTTGAAATCAAATTAGGGTTTGCATGATAAAGGGCTTCGATGTGTGGGCATGGGATTACGGATTGGTATGATGCTTGAAACTGATTTGTGACATGATCTTTACTAGTAATGGATGGATGCGAGCTATAAATAATGGGAGTTTTGTTGTGATAATCATAAGAATTGATTCGCTAGTATGATAATGTTATGTTAATTATTATTGTTAATCAAAGAATGTGTAATTAGGGTTGCATAATTTAAGAATGTGTAACTGTTTTGATCCATGATTGGGGTGCGAGGAATGGGAAATTGTGTTTGCTAAAATTAAGGGAAACGGTTGACTGGTCCAACCACACAAATTAGTCGCACAACAGAACGTGGATCGCACAAGAATGTGTGATTGCACAACTCCACTCCAATTGCACAAGTATCTTTTTTTTTTTTGAATGGCGAAACTTCTATAAAAATTATAGAAAAGGTTACATGCCAGCAAGAAACTGAAGCCCAATTACATGATTACATCACGAATATTAAAATCACACCACCTGTCCCACTGTAGGTTACAAAGCTTTGATCTACACCTTATCCATAAGAAAGAGTTCTCTTTTATTTGCTCCACCGTTCTTGTAATTGCTATGCTTCTGTTGTTGAAGACCTTTTCGTTTCTAGACTTCCAAATCTCCCATATTGCCGTCATGATCACTGCCTCTATCGCCTTTTTCCATTCCTTCGATCCTTTTGCGTCTTTCACCATATTGAGTAATCCTTGAGTCGACAATCCATCTTCAGGGAATGGTAATTTTAGCCAACTGCATAGTTGCCACCAAATGGCCCTTGCAAACAAGCATCGAGCAATGACATGGTCTGCGTCTTCCTCCACTATGCCGCATCTGATACAAGTTAGGTCGTGCATTGGGACACCATGTCTCGCTAACACTCGTTTTGTTGGAATTTTATTAAGATCAGCTCTCCAACAAAACAAGTTTACTTTTGACATAACCCAGTTGTTCCAATGACTCCATTCACTTACATCTTCCATTTTTGTTGCTTCTGCGATCTGCATCCGGACGTCTGCCACCGAGAAGGATCCATTCCTGTTCCAACCCAACCCCAACCATCCTGGCCCTGACCCACTTTGACACCGGACAGTAAGTCCTGCATAGCCACTAACTGTCGTTTCTCCTCCTCTTCTCTCGGTTCCCGGTACCAATTCCAAATCCACTCTATCGCACCGGACAAGTATCTGGGCTTCAAGAGTTGTCTGGGCCGCAACCCAAACCCAATCGCACAAGAGGTTCCGGATCACACAAAAGGTCCGGGATCGCATAAGTGCATTGGGCCTGAATGGTCATGGGCCGCGGATCAGGGTCCGATCGCACAAATCAGGCTGATCGCACAAATCCCTATGGGCCTCTTGTTATGTGGGCCTGTTATTCTAAATGGGCCGCACCGTGTTAGGATCGGAATACTGTTTGCTTATATTCGTATGAAATGTGAATCCCGTATGTTTGGTGTAAAATGCTAGATTACATGCGTGGATAGTAATTTGCATACAAACTGATTGAGTATGTGTAAACGTTAGAGGCTTTGATTGATTAACCTGAACGTGTAATTTGTCTTACCGAGCAAATCTAAGGTGAGTTCACTGCTCTTTTTCCAAGCATGCGTCCCGGGGAGGGACATCTGGTAAGTATTCCGGGGAGGAATATTGGGTAAATGGTTTAACTGGAACATTAAACTTGGGATGTTGGTTAATATACTCATATCTATCACTTAAGTCCCATCATATACCGAATTAGTTGCCGGGGAGGCAACGGGGTTATTAGTTGATATCGCTATTAGGTTTGGCACCCTCACACCGTACCGGGGAGGACGGGCGTGAACTAATTACCTTAACCACTCTACCAATGTTTGATAGAGCATTGGGGAAGGGAAAATAATCTGGAGCCATCTTGTGGTAATCGAGTTATTAACAACATTGTATTTCTGAAATGCTTTAAACTTCTACTGGGTAACTAAACGCTTTTACAAACTTTGAACTCGCCAGCGTTATGCTGATACACTTGTCTGCATGCTTGCAGGACGTTAAGTACATGGACTTGGGACTTGCTATCTGGGAGTGCTGGAGTGGTCATGGGTCGAGTCTCTTGGTTACACATGACATGTCTATTGGCCTTGTACATTGGTTTCGAAACAATTGAATAACAGTTTACTTTATGCTTCTGCTGAACGTAATGGTTTATGTTATGTTTTGGAAATACTTTAAGAAATGAATGGAAACTTTTATTTACTATCTTGTTATGGTTCAATGTGATTGGTGGCTGGATCCTGGTACATCACACTTCCTGTGGGGTTTCCGCATGTGGTATTTTTGGAGTGTGACAGTTTGGTATCAGAGCCACTGGTTATAGTGAACTAAGTTTTAAAACATTTTTATAAAACCAGACTATAACCGAACAGTTCTGAAATCGACCATGACACTCAGCTCCAGATGGCAAGGTTCGTCTCTTGTTACTTATTGCATTGCATAACTAGTATACCCACACGTATGACATGGCATGTGATTGCACACTTAGCACCATAGCATGAATTCCTGTGTTATTGACTGTGATAGTTATTGATAGTGTGAATTTTCCCTAGACTTTTGTGATTCGCGTCCTGTGATGTCTTTTGTCTTGCTACACGAATCTGAGGAACCTTTTAGCACAAGTTAAGAGAAGCTGAGATGAACATGCAAATCGCATTATCATTATGGGTGCACACATAATAATAATGTAGGGTGCATGCGAGTCTCCGTGAGGTTTAACGAGTGTGAAAAGGGGTCCTGTTCCGTTGTATGATGTGATGGTAGAACTCGATAATCTGTAAGAAGTCATAGCGATGTTTGACTCCTACTCCATCCCGACCCTTAACCTTTTCCCTTTTCTTATATAGAATCATGAGTGGACGTGGTGGACGTAACGGTGGACGTGGTGGTGGCCGCGGCGGTGGACGTGGCAACATAGTCATGTCCCAGGCAGAACTAACCGACTTGATCAACACACGCATGGCTGAAGCCTTAGCGGCTCAGCAGGCTGGTACGATACGTATCAAATGTTCTTTATCTCTGTGATGTGTACTTGACTCTCACTCGTGCGTTGTTTTATCTCTTGTCATTAGGTCAACATGTGAATCAGAACCGGAATAACCCACCTGCTTGCACTTTTAAGACATTCATGGATTGTAAGCCACATACTTTTAGTGGAACCGAAGGAGCAGTGGGGTTACTTTGTTGGTTTGAGAAGGCCGAGTCTGTTTTCGCTATGTGTAACTGTCCCGTGGGGGACCGAGTGAAGTATGCTACAGGCACACTGGAAGATGGTGCCTTAACTTGGTGGAATGCCCAGGTACAGATGTTGGGCATCGTAATGGCTAATGCAACTACTTGGGATGACTTCAAAGAGTTGATGCGGGAGGAGCACTGTCCTCGTGATGAGATTCAGAAACTAGAGAACGAGTACTACAATATGAAAATGGTGGGGTCCGAGATCGAGGCTTACACGAAACGATCTCATAAACTGGCGAACATGTGTCCTAACTTATCACGACCACCACATCGAAGGATTGAACTGTACATCAACAGTCTAGCACCGCAAGTCAAGGGTTTAGTTACTGTTGCAAACATTGACAACCTGCCTCGAATCATTCGTTTAGCACATAAGATTACAGACCAAGAGGTCGAGCGTGGGTCACTACCACCTCGTGTTTCCACTACTACCGCTACTGCTACAGTTACTACTCCTACTAATGATAACAAACGTAAATGGAACGACACTGACAAGGTGTCCAGTGCGAGTCAATCACAGAAAAAGCATGACAACAGCAGCAGTCGTAGCTTTAGCCAGTCCTCTTCTGTTAACCAAGGTCAGAGCAGCAATCCAAACCAAGGCTCCTACGCGGGAAGGCAGCCAAAGTGTAGCAAGTGTAACTATCATCATCGTGGACTGTGTGTCCGAGCTTGCCATAGGTGCGATAAGGTGGGCCACATGGCAAAGGACTGCAGAGCTCCGTTTCCAAAGCAACAGCAACAATAGAATCAACAGCAGGAACAGCAAAGGCAACACCCCCCTCAGAACCAAGGCAATAGGAAAGGGTGTTTTCAATGTGGGGACGAAGGTCACATTAAACGGGATTGTCCTCAGTTGAACCAGAACGCCAATGACAAAAACCGTCAGAACAACAATAACAATGCTGGGAACAACAATAACGGCAACAATGGGGGCAATGGTGCTCGCAGAAGAGTATTTACGATTGGCGCCGGTGATGCTAGGAACGATGGCAATGTCGTGACTGGTACATTTTCTGTGAACAATCTCTTTGCTTCTGTGTTATTTGATTCCGGTGCCGATTGGAGTTATGTACCCTTAGAGTTCATCGACGATTAGGGTTAACTCCCACACCTCTAGAAACCCAACATGTAGTAGAACTGCCTGATGGCCAGCCAATTGAAGCCTCACACATTCTTATGGGATGCAAACTCGATCTTGTGGGTCAAGTGTTTGACATTGACCTTCTTCCTGTTACACTCGGTAGTTTCGACGTAGTGGTTGGTATAGACTGGTTGCCCAAGCACCATGCTGATATACTTTGTAAGGAGAAAATCGTACGTATACCTCTCCCTGGTGAAGAATCTTTATCTGTCCAAGGTCATCAAAGTGGGGCACTGGTTAGCATCATTTCGGTTATGAAAGCCCAGAAGTGTTTACGAAAGGGCTATCCTGCTATTCTAGCACTCATCACCGACACCCAATCTGAGGAAAGAAGGATCGAAGATTTACCTGTTGTTCGCGAATTTCCCGACGTGTTTCATGAAGAACTTCCATGCTTACCTCCACATCGTCAAGTGGAATTTCAGATTGATCTTACGCCAGGAGCAGCCCCGATCGCTCGTGCTCCTTATCATCTTGCACCAGGGGAGTTGCAAGAACTGTCCAATCAGCTCCAAGAACTGTTGGATATGGGCTTTATTCGACCCAGTTCTTCGCCTTGGGGAGCCCAGTTCTATTCGTGAAGAAGAAAGATAGGTCCTTTCGTATGTGTATAGATTATCGTGAACTCAACAAAGTAACGGTTAAGAACCGTTATCCTCTGCCACGTATCGATGATCTATTTGACCAGTTGCAAGTGTCAAGTTTCTATTCGAAGATCGACTTAAGGTCAGGTTATCATCAGATGAGAGTCCGAGAGGAGGATGTTTCTAAAACAGCCTTTCGAACACGGTATGGCCATTATGAGTTTCTGGTTATGCCTTTCGGGTTGACTAATGCACCAGCGGTTTTCATGGACCTCATGAACCGTGTGTGCAAACCGTATCTCGACGATTTTGTCATCGTGTTTATCGATGACATCCTGATTTATTCTAAGAGTAAGGAGGACCATGAGCGGCACTTGCGTCTTATCCTGGAGCTCCTGAGGAAGGAGCAATTCTACGCGAAATTCTCTAAGTGTGACTTCTGGATTCGAGAGGTACACTTCCTTGGCCACATTGTTAATGAAGCAGGGATACACGTGGATCCTGCTAAGATTGATGCTATCAGAAATTGGGCGACACCAAAGAACCCTTCAGAGGTGCAATAATTTCTTGGTCTCGCTGGGTACTATCGCAGATTTATCAAAGACTTCTCGAAGATCGCTCAACCTCTCACTGCACTAACACAGAAAGGCATTGTGTATTCTTGGAGAACGAAGCAGGAGGATGCTTTCCAACTTTTAAAACAGAAGCTCTGTTGTGCACCAATTCTGTCCTTACCCGAGGGTACCGAAGGTTTCATGGTGTACTGCGATGCTTTTATTTAGGGTCTCGGTTGCGTGCTAATGCAACGCGAGAAGGTGATAGCCTACGCTTCTCAACAATTGAAGATTCATGAAAGGAATTACACAACCCACGACCTGGAGTTGGGGGCCGTGGTTTTTGCGTTAAAAATATGGAGGCATTACTTGTACGGTACTAAATGCACTATTTATACCGATCACAGGAGTCTTCAGCATATCTTTGACCAAAAAGAGTTGAACATACGACAGCGTCGCTGGGTGGAACTCTTAAACGACTACGATTGTGCCATCAAGTATCATCCAGGCAAGGCTAATGTTGTAGCTGATGCCCTTAGTCAAAAGGAAGCGAAACCCAAACGTGTACGAGCTTTACTGCTCACCATCCATTCTAATCTACCTGATCAGATTCGTTTTGCCCAAGCTGAAGCGTTGAAAGACGAGAACCTTAAAGCTGAAGAAATGCGAGGCTTGGAAAAGAAACTTGTTGAAAGAACTGACGATATTCGCTATTTCATGGAGCGAATATGGGTCCCTTCATATGGAAACCTTAGAAACCTTGTAATGGACGAAGCACATAAGTATCGCTACTCGGTTCACCCAGGTTCGGATAAGATGTATCAGGACCTAAAAGTCTTATACTTGTTGGATCGTTGTTTGACCCGATTGAGTCGATCAGAAGAGTTTTAAGTCCAGTTCAAAGGCGGAATCAGAGAACTAGACACGAACACAGCTTGTTAATCTTTAATCTGTCTCTTATATTGCGTTTAACAATGATTACAACCTGACAGAAAATCGGCAGCACTTCGTTACAATTCTGGAAGCGATACCAAATGAAATGACAAAGCACCTATTTATAGTTGGATGATTTCGCTTTTGTGAACATGCCATAAAAGCGAAATCACTTGTATCTGATTTCGCTTTTATGGACATTGTCCATATGAGCGAAATCAGCTCTTTAACTTCTAACTTTCGACTCTCAAATCTCGTGCACTGGATATTCTAACCTATCCTATTATAACACATGATACAAGACGAAGTCAATAGACGTAATACACTAACAGACTCCCCCTCGGATATTGACGAAGTCTTCAGTGACTATTCTTCAATATGACACATCTTCAGTCTTGATCATTCTGTTTTTTCTTTCAAGTTGTAACATTGTAAGCATCCAACAATCTTTCTCTTCTCCTATCAGCTTCAGGCTCCCCCTATTGTCAAACTTCCGTGCTTTGGGATCGACACCTAGCTTTCCATCTACAAGCTCCTCTTTGCTTCAAGCTTGTCTTCAGACTCCCCCTTAGACTCTGCTCTCGGGATCGTAGTCTGGACTATCTGTAACACTCAAACATCTATAAATACAATGTTTTCGTATTATCAATCAAATTCTCTAATCCATTCCCCCTATCAACAAACTTTATAGATTTGGCAGTGTTAAAGAATCCAACTCCCTCACAGTTTATCATCCAAGTTCAAGTTAATGACCTTGGAGATATCACAAACTGTTTTTGAAATTTTTGATTTTAAATCAAGTTTCAAATTAATGAACTTGTTTTATTTTCAGAAACACAATCAGCTTACTTAGATTTTGAAACTCAGCATTTCAGATATCGATTGTCGAAAATAAAGCAGAAATCAAAATCTTTTTGTATTTTCTGAAAATATAAAGCAATAAAGAAATATGTACAAACATATTTACAGACAATATTTTTGTTTAAGTATGCGTCAGAGGATCATATCAGTTTTTAACAAGTCACAAGTACCGTTGAGCTTAGTTACACATTAAGAATTAAACAATTCACTTAGATTGTCGATATACTGATCCTCATAAATTTTCACACAAACTTCAACTGATTCAGGATACGAATTAAATGTTTTAAGACTTAAACTCATTCATGTGTCCCACCTCTTGAATATACTCCCGTATCCAGATCCCAATATTCAGTCTTACAGGTGAGTATACCTAGATGATATCTGTAAGGGGAATAAATTATAGTACAAAACCGTGAGAGCTCAGGTCAGAACTTCCGTTCAGCAGAGAGATGACGGTTCGACTTTTGGTGTGTCCCCTTTAGAGGATCTTTTGTATTACAACAGCAGCGACTATCAATTTTATTGTTTCATCAGCTTGCTGAGGGCTGCGCTATGTTTCAAGCAATGCGGAAAGTATTATTCGGAGACTAGGTCAGAAATTTCTTTCAGCAGAAGTCCCGGAATAATACCCCAGATATCACTAAGCATAAAGACCTAGTATCTCAGAAAGAGGGGTCCTTCAAACGAGATTTCAGGGGTTACCTATATATCCAAGTAGTGTTCCCCACGAAATAAGCAAGTTTGAATTTAGGTTTATATCCCGAAAAAGTTTACTAAATGTATGAAAACCTATCGGCATATCATCAGTGAGGCTGTTTAACGCTATATAATCATTACAAATCTTTAGCATACTGTAACTGTCTACTGATGTACTATCATTTCCTCTTTTTACGCAAAAACTCAAATTTTTGAATTTTATCATGTTTTTTACTTTTTCAAATTTTCAAATGTTTTTGTATTTTCTAACAACATTACTCCCTCTAAAATGCAAAACCAATTAAAGAAAATTTGACAACCAACACTGATAGCTTTGTCTCGCCATCCATTTTCTGCTTAAAGTGCTCTGATTTGCAGAAAATATACATACCCCCATGATTTACAACACATTGATATTTACAGTTTGAAAACCGTTTTTCAATCTTGTGAAATTAATCATGTTTGTTCAGCCGTGAGGGTTTCGGCGTATTCAATCAACACAAATTTTTGTATTTTTGAATATTTGACAAAAATTAAAAACAAACATATTTTTAGTTTTTCAAATTTTTCAATTTTTTAGGGTTTTTGAAATATTTTTTATTTATTTACAGAAAACATATAAACTTCCTGTTTCAACCAACACAGGATCCAGCAGCCTCCTCTTCCTCTCCATGTGCCAGGCTGCTCCAACCTCCATTCTCACAATCTTTGAATTCCATGAGCACCTGCACAAACAAACTACTCAATTACTTGAACAATTTAGCCCAGGTCTGTTGAACCTAGGCATTTCAACACAATAATTTTCATTCAATGCTGGAAATTCTGTCATTTTTCACAAAAACTTTCTCAATTTTAACTTCAACTTTCTCATCTTTTACCAAATCAACATGTTTCTTAACAAACCATGTCTGACCTTTTGGTGTACCTCGTTTATAAAAATGTGAATCTTTTTGATCATTTTGATTTTGAACAACAACTCTTGGTTTCCAAAACTCTTGAGGTTTTGTCATATCAACTGTTGTTTTCCAACTCTGTGTTGTTCTTAATCTGGGTGTGTGAGAATTCCATGTCTGTCTTGTATCGAACCTGTTTAGGTTTGATTTCCAATTTTGATTCGAAGCAAACTTGTTTGTGTTGTACATCCAAGTTTGTTTTGAGTCAAATCTGGTTGACCTTTGTCTCACATTCTCAGATTTTTGTTTCTCAGCATCAATCTTCTTTTGATCAACATCCACAGGTTTTAGATTAGGACACTTGCGTGCAAGATGTCCTTTTTTATCACATTTGAAACATGTTCTCATGGACACATCTTTGACCTGTGGTTGTTGCTTTTTCTTTTGAGCAAAGAACTCATTATTAGACTGTCTCATTTTGAGTTCTTTTTCTTTTTCTAAACTGCCTCCTTGAACAAAACTCAATTTTGCCTGAAAATTTGGCATTTCATTTTTGTTTCGATTCTGTTTCTTCTTATAACCCAACCCAGCCTTCATGTTCTTCTTTTTGAAACCAGGTTTGTTATACGAACCTTTATGACTCTTACCAACAAACTTTGAAATCTCAGACTTCTCAATTTCAACCATTTTGAAAACTTTGTCAACCTTTTCTGAAATCACATTCTGAATCGGGAATACAACATCTAAGAATAATTTGTCCGATCCAATCATGGTATAAACCAATCCTTTTGAATCATCATTCAAACTTTTCTCGGATTTTGTGTTTTTCAGATAACCATCATGAAGATTTCCTTCATCTTCATCCTGTGATTCAGATTTACCTGTAACAACGGACTCTTCTTTCAACACACTTTCAACGACTTTACCTACCACCTCTGAATCATGAGAATCATCAGATTTGGAATAGGTTATGTCAATGTTGTCTGGCAATTGGTCTACCATGTTGAAAGCTTTTTCGACCTTTTCCTCATCATAAAATGCAAATTTTCCCGGTGGTGGAACTTGATGAAACTCTGAGCCAATGCCTTTCTTGTTCTGCTCAGACTCACCATCACCCGGTTTTATATTGAAAATTCGTTCAAGCACATATGACGACACATGGTAACTCTTTAACTTGTTGTTATCCTGTTCTAAATTAGCAATCTGTCGCTTTAACTTAGCAACATCCTCAATATAGGAATTAACAACATCTTGTTTTATAGCATACATTCGTTTAAGCTCTTTAGTTGTTTCAGAAAGGTTATTCATTCTTGTTTGAGCATATTTCATTTCATCTTTCACTTTCTCATATGACTCTTTTGTAATGTGATATGATAATTTCATTGAGTCATATTCCCTTTTCATTTCTTGACAAGCAATTTCTTTTTGTTCACATTCATTTGACATTTTCAAAACATTTTCTTTCAAAACTTCATTTTCTTTCTCTAATTTGTTACATTTTTCTGAAAGTTTTTCATCATTTTCTTTAAAAACTTTTTCTTTTTCTAGCATTTCTTTGCATTTTTCTTTGAAAATCTTTTCAATTTTTGTGAACTCAAGATCTCTTGTTCTAAATTGCTCATCTTTTTCAGTACAAGCTCTGCACGGTTCCATGCATTTCTTGCACTGATCAATCAGTTTCAAGTTTTCAGAATCAGAATTTACCTCAGTGATTGGCACTTCGGTGTTTTCTGCAACCTCTGTCTGCTCAGCAACATTCTGCTTTTCTTCAATACCGACTTCATCACCAACATTATCAGCTACCTCATTCTCATTCTTTTCTTCTTTCTTCACCTCTTCTTCAATCTGCTGTTTTTCAGTAACAGCTTCTTCAACTTCAACAGCTTCTGTGTTAACCTCTTCAGCATTCTTCTTCAAATTGTTCACCATTTCTTCAACATTCTTCTTCATCCTCTCCTCATCCCTTTTTCTCAGACACGATAACATGGCATATCTGATCTTTTTTTCAAATCTCTTAGCGTATGTTTCATCTTTCAATACATTTCTATAGTATTCAGCTCTCAACGGGACTTTGAGAAGAACATCATCGAAGATTATGTCTTTCTTGGGAACAACCGGTTCTCCTTCTCTGTTATAATAACATTCTCTCTTTTTATCCCATCTTTTGCTACCGACAGCCATTTCATACTCCTCCTGCATGTCATCCATTCTGTTGTAGACCACATTTTTTTCTCTGTAAGTCTTCTCACTCAAGATCTCTTCTCGAGTTTTCTCTTTGATCTCAACTTTTTCTTCATGAATTTCAGTAGTTTCTTTGTCTTTGTTTTCATCTTGAATCTCAGCAACAAAAACAAACTTTCTTTCTTCTGTCATAGCTCTCCCTTGAGTTGTTTTACGAACATTCTCTAAACGATCTTCTTCTGGACAAACTGTGCTCCAGTCAAATCCTTCATCAGGATAGATTACTGCATATGCTCTTGATTTTTCTCTCGGCTTATCTTCAATCAACTTTGGTTCTTCTCTGCTTCGATGGTAAATCGCCTTTCGATAATAATCATCGTTGAAAGGACGTTCACTTCCTTCACCAACTTCAGAGTTTCTGCATTCTCTTTTGAAATGACCCTTTTGCTTGCATTTGAAGCAGGTCACTTTGGATTTGTCGAATCCAAGCTTTGTTGACGCACCTCCAAGCGATTGTTTCCCGGTAATCTCCATATACCTCTGAGCTCTTCGGATACAACTAGCTAAACACCAACGGATGTCAATGAGCTCCATCTCTTCCGGATCAATCTGGTCGTAGTCTTCTTTGGTCAATTCGGAATTTCTAATTTTTCCAGCTACTAGACCTTCATATGACTCCAGAACAGATGCAAGGAAACTCATTTGCTGCTTCGCTGCATTTATGCTCATTGCAGGAGAATTCTTCAGTTTAAGAGCAATGTTGCACAGAATTTCTTCAGAATCATCAGAATTTGTCTTTGAAGATGAATGATATCCAGAATGATGACTTGTTGACATTGTTGGTGGTTCTTTCATCTTTTCACCACTAAATGCTATTTTTGGTGAACCAACGCCTTTATCTGAAAGCATACTGCTTTTGTAATACAAGCCAACGTTCTGTTGATGTGAAGAATCAGTCATCTTGTTTTGCTTTTGTAGCTCCAGATCATGACTTTCAATCTTTTCAAACAAAGCATCAAGAGTAATTTTATCATACAAAACATCATTTTTCAAAATAAAAACAAACGTTTGCCACTGATCAGCTCGTGGTAACGCTTCAATCACTTTGTCTATCAATTCCTCTCTTGTTTTATTTATCTCTAATCTTTCCAATTCAATTTTAAGATGACAGAATCTCTCAATCATTTGCCTCACCGACTCTCCTTTTATGTTATCAAACAGATCAAATTATTTCTTTAATAAAGCGATTTTATTCTTTTTAATCTATTTACCCCCTTCAGCTTTAACACGTAAAGCTTCCCAGACAGACTTAGATGACCCATCATGAGTTAGTAAAGCAAAAATATCATTCTGATTGCTGATTGGATCAATGCTATCATTCTCTGTTCAGCTCCGTATTCAGCTTTATCTTCTCTGGAAAACTTCTTGAACACAAGATCTTCGCCTTTGTCGTCTTTTGGTTTTTCATACCCATACTCCAAGCAAAACCAGCTTTCATGAGCATACGCTTTCGCCCAGTTGATGAAACGTTCTTTCCACCAGGTATAATCCTCAATGCTATCAAGAGTTGGTGGCTTTGAGTGAGTTCCATAAAAATTATCATGTTTGATGTTCTCATTTAGCACCTTAGAAATGGTTTTTGGTGTAATATTTGTAGCCTCAGACGATTCGGTTGTGAACGCATTGAAAAACGTGTTGTAAAATTCCTCAGCCATGATGCAAACCTGACAGAAATATCAAACAACCACAATCAGTACAATCAATTAACAACTAAATTGTAACAGACTGACACTCAATCGTTGTGAAATAATCTTGATACGAAAAATTTCACTTTCGAGTGAAAGAGCACTTATGAGCGAAATCAATTTTTGACACTTTTGAGCGAAATGGTCCTTAGTGACTTAAGAGCGAAATCACCAACAACTATGACCTAATGAGCGAAATCACAATTATCTGGTCCACAAAAGCGAAATCACTTGACTAATAAACGAAATCAGACCATATATGTCCCTAAGAGCGAAATCACTTGTATCAGGTTGACGTTGGAGCGAAATCTCACTGAATGTGTGACACAAAAGCGGAATCTGCCTGACACAAAAGCGAAATCATGTCTTGTTGATGGTCATAAAAGCGAAATAGATCAAATTGGAGTCCTTATGAGCGAAATTAAGGATCTGATGTGTCCTTAAAAGCGAAACCCCTTAATACATTGACACTGAAACGGAATCTCTTTGATCAAATAAACGAAATTAGACTTATCATGTGACATAAGAGCGGAATCAACATGACTAATAAGCGGAATCACTGAATGTTCATATGAGCGGAATCAAGTTCGAAGCCATTTTGATCCATTTTTAGTCCGAATTTTGATATGAAACTTTCAAGGGTTTATCTTTGTCCAATATTACACACTCTGTGAAATTTTGATCCGGTTTTGTCCGATAAATTTTTCTGAAATGATGAAAGAAGGTGTAGAAGTCAGAATATAATCGAAATCAAGCTAAACTCTTCTTCACTAGCTCTGATACCACTTGTTGGATCGTTGTTTGACCCGATTGAGTCGATCAGAAGAGTTTTAAGTCTTGTTCAAAGGCGGAATCAGAGAACTAGACACGAACACAGCTTGTTAATCTTTAATCTGTCTCTTATATTGCGTTTAACAATGATTACAACCTGACAGAAAATCGGCAGCACTTCGTTACAATTCTGGAAGCGATACCAAATGAAATGACAAAGCACCTATTTATAGTTGGATGATTTCGCTTTTGTGAACATGCCATAAAAGCGAAATCACTTGTATCTGATTTCGCTTTTATGGACATTGTCCATATGAGCGAAATCAGCTCTTTAACTTCTAACTTTCGACTCTCAAATCTCGTGCACTGGATATTCTAACCTATCCTATTATAACGCATGATACAAGACGAAGTCAATAGACGTAATACACTAACAATATTGGTGGCCGAAGATGAAAGCCCACATAGCGATATATGTGAGCAAGTGCTTGACTTGTTTGAAGGTCAAGGTGGAATATCAGAAACCATCTGGATTGCTTCAGCAACCAGAAATACCCATGTGGAAATGGGAACAAATCGCCATGGATTTTATCACTGGGTTACCTAGAACTCAAAGCGGGAACGATACCATTTGGGTGATCGTCGACCGTCTCACGAAATCAACAGACTTCCTCGCCATCAAGGAAACTCATAAGTTCTCTCAACTTGCTGAGATATATTTGAAAGAGGTGGTTTCTAGGCACGGGGTGCCAACCTCTATTATCTCTGATCATGATCCATTTTTCATATCCGACTTATGGCAGTCCATACACAAATTATTTGGCTCACGTCTCGACATGAGTACTGCTTATCACCCTCAGACGGATGGTCAAAGCGAACGAACCATCCAGACACTTGAGGACATGCTACGAGCATGTGTGATCGACTTTGGTAAAGGTTGGGAGAAACACTTGCCTTTGATAGAGTTCTCTTATTAATGTTTTTAAGAGTTTTGAGCCAAAAATCAAAGAAAAAAAAATACTAATGCTAAACCCTAAAGCTAAACCCTAATGCAAACCCTAAAGCTAAAGCTAAATCCAAAAGCTAAAGCTAAACCCTAATGCTAAACCCAAAAGCTAAACCCTAATGCTAAACCCTAAAGCTAAACCCTAAATACTAATGCTAAACCCTAAATAACACTTATTTTCCAATTTTAAACATGTATATACATATATGTATATTTAACAATATACACATATGTTTAGTTAAAAGATTAACAATATACACATATATATAAATCCCCCCAAAAAAAAACAAAAAAACAAAAAAACAAAACCTTAAAGAAAAAGCTCCGATATTTTCAAAAAAAAAATTGCATTTTTTTTACATTTTTTTGCATTTTTTTTTTATTAGGGAAAATGTGTGGTCTAAAATGCTTCTCAAGTTTTTCAATTAGCCTACTACTTCTCACATGATCCTTATCATATATATATATACATATATATATATATATACATATATAAGTATCCGCTAAAATGAGAACCACCTCGAGTTGTAAGAACCGCGAGAACTTTTTGATCCGGGGCGAGGTGGACCAAATTTTTTTTTTCAGAAACGTAGATGCATGTATAAAAACAACATTTGTAAAAAAAAATTCAAAAAAAAAATGTCGTGTGTGTAGTTTTGAGCAACACAAGTTTGTGTTTACGGGACCCGTAAATTTTCCGGCCAGATTTACGGTACCCGTAAACCCAAACTTGTGGCGCTCAAAACTACACACACGACATTTTTTTTTTTTGAATTTTTTTTTTACAAATGTTGTTTTTATACATGCATCTACATTTATGAAAAAAAAAAATTTGGTCCACCGCGCCCCCTACGGTGTAGTTCTGACGGTTTTTACAACTCGAGGTGGTTCTCATTTTAGCATTCCCCTACATATATATATATATATAATGGAGGGTTCAAAAGAGAAGAAAAATTTTGTAAGAATAAAAAGAATAAGTTTTAAACCAATAGAAATGCTCCATTTACTTCATTTAATATATGTATTTAATGTTATTAATAAGGGCATATACGTAAATTTCTAATTGTAATTAATTAGCTAACTAATTAAACTTGTAACTCACTTTTAAATATAGTTTTTTCAAGATAAAATAATTTAGGGTGAAGGACAATTTTCGACATGTGTAGGATAAATTTTAGTATATGTATAGGATAAATTCTTAAATTATTTGTAACTTATCTTCAAAATATATATTTTTTCAAAAAAAAAATAAACTAAAATAATTTTAAGTGTAGGATAAATTACGAGTTGTGTAGGATAAATTTCAACGTGTAGGATAAATTTCGAAATATGTAAGATAACTTTTGATGTGTGTAGGCAAAAAAAGTTAGTGTGGAGGATACTAGTCTTTATGACTAATTAATTAGTCAAAAATGATAATAAATGAGATAAGTGAAAAAACTATTTGATATTTTACAAAATTACCCTTTGTTCTTTTTCTTCTTAATTAAATTTTCTTCTCAAATGAACATTCCCCTACATATATATATATATATATATAGGAACAAGATCAGGAAAGAACGTCTCAAAGTGTGAGAACAGTGAGAACGATTCTAAACCACAAGATCTTAGTGGTTTGTGGCTGAGATTGATGCGATGTCATTTTTGTAAATAATGGAGGCCATGGAATTACCAGGAAGGGTAAAATAGGAAGATCCAAACAAAGGTGCACATGCTAATCACATGCCATTCTCTCCCATCATATTTAAACGACAATAACTTTTTATACGTGATTATTTTTCGAAAAAAATTACACCATAAAACTCAGCGTTTTTTTTATCTTTCCAACGAGTATATTATTGATGTACTTTTCGAAAAAAAATTAACTGGGTTTTATGGCGTTTTTCTGAACTGAGTGTTTTATGGCGTTTTAGACTATGTATTTTCATGGCGTTTTTCTAAACTAGGTGTTTTTATGGCGTTTTAACTAGGTATTTTCATTGCGTTTTTCTGAACTGAGTGTTTTATGGCATTTTCAACTGAGTTTTTTCATGGCGTTTTTCTGAACTGGGTGTTTTATGGCGTTTTCAACTCGGTATTTTCATGGTGTTTTTCTGAATTGGGTGTTTTTATGGCGTTTTATTTGAACATCCAGTTCATGTGAGTGGGTTTTTTTGACAATATTACCCCTTATGTAATTTAGTATCAATGCCACAGGTCACCGCCAAAACCGTTCTCACCGTTCTCACACTTTTCACCGTTCTCTCTAAATCCTGACCCATATATATATATAAGTATCCGCTAAAATGAGAACCACCTCGAGTTGTAAGAACCGCGAGAACTTTTTGATCCGGGGCGAGGTGGACCAAATTTTTTTTTTCAGAAACGTAGATGCATGTATAAAAACAACATTTGTAAAAAACAAATTCAAAAAAAAAAATGTCGTGTGTGTAGTTTTGAGCAACACAAGTTTGTGTTTACGGGACCCGTAAATTTTCCGGCCAGATTTACGGTACCCGTAAACACAAACTTGTGGCGCTCAAAACTACACACACGACATTTTTTTTTACAAATGTTGTTTTTATACATGTATCTACGTTTATGAAAAAAAAAATTGGTCCACCGCGCCCCCTACGGTGTAGTTCTCACGGTTCTTACAACTCGAGGTGGTTCTCATTTTAGCATTCCCCTATATATATATATATATAGGGGAAGGTTCTATGCAGAACACTAAATATTGCGAGAACACGCAGAAAACAATGAATCACCTATTTTTTCAATCCTAAAAACCTAAAAAGTAAATGAAAATATTACAAATGTAATATTTATTATTTCTTACACTTGAATTCAAAACAAAATGTGGAAAATTTTCACTTTTCTTATAACCTACACATATTTAGGTTATGTCTATGTTAAATTAACATGTATGTAGGCTATGTGTAGGTAAAAATATATGGTCTTTTATGTATATATAATACACATATGAATGTAAGAAACATAAAATTTAAAAAATATAAACCTTAAATCCCAAAATTTAGTGTTTTGGGGTTGTTCTTTTTGTTCTCGCAATAATTAGTGTTCTGTAATGATCCTCATCCTATATATATATATATATAGGGGATGGATCATGAGAAAACTAGTTTGAATGAGAAAACCAAAAAACTAACTAAAAAAGCCTAAAAACATACCAATTTTTTTTTACAATTTTTTATAAAAAAATCGCTATTTTTTATGTATGGAAAAAATTTTCAAAATTTTTTTTTGTTGTATTGCACATGTGTAGTACATATATAATGCACATGTGCAGTACAACAAAAAAATATTTTTTTTGAAATTTTTTTATATATAAAAAATAGCGATTTTTTTATTAAAATTTGTAAAAAAAAAATTGGTATGTTTTTTTAGCTGTTTTTAGTTAGTTTTCTAGTTTTATTATTTAGATGTAGTTTTCTCATGATCCTCTTCCTATATATATATAGGACAAAGATCCGTTAGGAACCACCCTTTATTGCGAGAACCGCGAGAACCAGTGTGAACACAAACAGTAATACCTAAAAAAATCTAAAAAACACCCAAAATTTTCTTTTTTTTACTATTTTTTTTTGTAAAAATCGATATATTTTGTTTACAATAAAAAAAATTTCAAAAAAAAAAAAAAATTCAAGTCACAGTTGTCCATGCACATGTGCATTTGTATCATTTCTTTGACAAATTCCGTAATTCATTACAAATATTAGACAATTGCACATTCATTTACACTATCACATGTAATACACTACTTTTTACGTTACCAATATTAGAAATGCACATGTGCATCTATATGTTTCAACATGAAATAAGGTGTGTTGGTACACTACTTTCTCTTTCATCTATCATTCCATCCATAATACACAAGCATGCACATGTGCATTTTTGTCATTTATTTGACAAATTCCGTAATTCATTACACATATTAGACAATTGCACTTTCATTTACACTACCATATGTAATACATTACTTTTTACATTACCAATATTAGAAATGCACATGTGCATTTATAAGTATCAACATGAAATAATGTGTTTTGGTACACTACTTTGAATACACTTTCCATTTCATCTATCATATCATCCATAATACACTACCATTACCTCATACCATCCATAATACAATACCATTACATCCTACCATCCATAATACAATACCATTACCGATATTTTCACTTTATTACATGTATGTGAACATCATTTATACCATCCAATCAACATATTACATCATAAATTGACAACTATAACCAAACCATCAACCACTAGATATAACTAACCAAAAAAACATGTATATGGGCCTACATCTCCATTCAAAATCACAAACTTTTTGTACCAAAACACGTTATATCATGGTTATACCTAATGATGCACATGTTCATTTTAAATATTGGTAATGTAAAAAGTAATGTATTACGAATAGTATTGTAAATTAAAGTGCAATTGTCTATTCCTGATAACGTATTACCGAATTTGTCGAAGTAATGATACATATGCATAGATATCTGTTACTCGAAAAAAAAAGTTTCTTTTTTTTAATGGTAACAAAATATAGCGATTTTTTGAAAAAAAAATATTAAAAAGAAAAAAAAAATTTTGAGTGCTTTTTTGATTTTTTTTTTTAGAATTTATTTTGTGTTCACATTGGTTCTCGCGGTTCTCGCAATAAGGGTGGTTCTCGCATGAACCTTACCCTATATATATATATATATATAGGAGAAGGATCCGTTAGGAACCACCCTTTATTGCGAGAACCGCGAGAACCAATGTGAACACAACAAAAATACCTAAAAATAGCTATAAAACACACAATTTTTTTTAATATTTTTTTATAAAAAAATCGCTACTTTTAGTAGTCAAATTTTTTTTTAATTTAAAAAAAAAAAATTTGGCTACTAAAAGTAGCGATTTTAATGTAAAAAATATTAAAAAAAAACTTTTGTGTGTTTTTTGATTTTTTTAGATTTTTTTTTATTTTTTTAGGTTTTTCAGGGGTTTAGTTTTTAGCATTTTAGCTGGGGTGGGGGGGGGGGGGGTTTAGGTTTTTGGGGGGTGGGGGAGGGGGGTTTAGGTTTGGGGGGAGGTTTTTCTTAGGTTTTTTTTTTTTTTTTTTTTGGGGGGGGGGGGGGGGGTTTAGTTTTTAGCATTTAGCTTGGGGGGGGGGGGGGGGTTAGGTTTTTTTTAGGGGGGGGGGGGGGTGGGGGGTGGGGGTTAGGTTTTTTTGGTTGTGTTCACATTGGTTCTTGCGGTTCTCGCAATAAAGGTGGTTGTCGCATGAACCATACCATATATATATACTAGGTTAGAACCGTGTGTTACACGGGTTGTATAAATGTAATTTTATATAATAAATAATAAAAAAAGATATATCTTAAAAACTCGTATATTGCACGTATTAAATAAAATAAAATTTCATATGTTAAAACATACAGTCGTCAAGATTTTATTTACTTATTCTAACATTTTACTTTGTTTTTTTATTTATTATTATGTTAAAAACACATGTATTACATGGGGTTGAATCCCGTTTTTATGATATATTCAAATTATGAGATACTATTATTTTAGTTAGTTTTATGCACCTCTATGCTTGTTTGTTTATTTCATTCATAAAACACTTGTCCCAAATTTGTTTTCAAGAGAATTTATGATACACAAAGGTGGAGATCAATGCCCACGTGTTTATATATTTCATCATTTTTTATGAATTATACCGTAAATTGGGAACTAAATTTTATTTGAATGGAGTATAAAATTCCTATATTAAAAAATGGCGTTCTTTCTAAACGTTGATGCAATGTGCAATAAATGATTTGTTTAAAACAATTATAACAGTACGTCTAACATTACAAAGTTGTCTAGATTTGACATTTGAAAGAATTGTGCGATTATAATGGTGAGTCCAAACCATTATAGCAATGCGTCTAAAAACACTTACAATTAGATGGAGCCATACGCCCCGACCTAGAATAATTATTTAATTCCAGTGAAAAAAACAATACTACAATTATTAAGTATATATTAAACGGGAACTTTTGATTCCTAATTTACCATAATTTCTCCAAAGTATGTATATCTACTCATAATAAAACAAACACTTATCCTTATCTAAGATTTTGTTTAAAATTATTTATAGAAAAACAAATATTTATTCTTATCTAATTTTTTGTTTAAAACTATTATATTATTATTATTATTTAATATGATCATAATAAAAATAAACATTTTTCCTTATCTAAATTTTTGTTTAAAAGTATTTATAGAAAAACAAATATTTATTCTTATCTAATTTTTGTTTAAAATTATTATTATTATTATTATTTAATATGAGAGAAAAATAGGAAAATAAGGTGAGAATGCACTAGGAAGTAACACATGTCCAAATTTTTTTTTTCATTTATTAGTATAGGAAGATATATATACATAGGGGGGAGATCAAATAAAAAGTGAATTTTCCCTAAGAAGGATTGTGGGATTGACATCACTCCTAATTAACTAGGTAAATGACATTTTAGTCAAAAACATTATTCTCCTCCATTATTTATCCCATCCCCTCTTATCAAAATTGCAGCACATTCCATGGCATGCCCTAGATCTGAGATTTCACCACCGCCACCCATGCTCCACCATCAACAACCTCCGTCCTTGCTCCACTGTCGTCCTTGCACCACCACCGAACACCACCCTAGATCTGAGATTTCACCACCGCCACCCTTGTTCCATCGCCGTCCCTGCTTCACCATCGAATGTCGCCCTTGCTCTACCGTCGTCCCTGTTCCACCCTAGATCTGAGATTCACCACCGCCACCCTTGTTCTATAGTCCCAATCGATTGCTAAGGTTCTTGATTTCAGCTTCCAACACTAAAATCAAGTTAGTATTCAAGGATTTGGGAAGAAAACCCAACATAAGAAGCTATTCAGGTGAGATCTCATGAATCGATGTCTCCTTCAACTTCGTCACCACTCGAGTTACAATTCAATATGAATAACACATCCCATTCTCACATTTAGGGTTTGTATAACTACCATTTCATGTGCTAGATTTATGATTATGTTAGAGTTTGGTATTATATTTAAGGTAGTGACGATGATATGGGATATTTGAGTGTAAAACAAGGTGTTATCCTTTATTTGCTTAATTTGTTGCATCCTTTATGAATAAGAGTATAATAGCAAAAAAATTGTAGATTATTTGTTCTTAATGTGTTGGATCATGTTCTTCCAATTTGCTAGATTTGGGTCTTGTGTTAGATTTTGAGTTAATTACTATTTCAGTCCCTGAGGTTTGTAAAAAATAACGTTTTCAGTCCATTAGTTTAAAAATTGCTATTTCAGTCCATTAGTTTCATTTTCATAACCATTTCAGTCCACCAACTTAACTCCCATCCATTTATTCTGTTAACTTTGGGTGAAATGACCAAATTGCCCCTGCTAACTTAACAAATTGTAATAAAAAAATTCTAAAAAATCTAAAAATCAAAAAAATTCCAAAAAATTCAAAAAAATTCCAAAAAATTCAAAAAAATCTAAAAATCAAAAAAATTTTAAAAAATCATAAAAATTCTAAAAAATCCAAAAAAATTCTAAAAAATCTAAAAATCAGAAAAATTCAAAAAAATCAAAAAAATTCCAAAAAATTCAAAAAAATCTAAAAATAAAAAAATTTAAAAAATCATAAAAATTCTAAAAAATCCAAAAAAATTCTAAAAAATCTAAAAATAAAAAAAATTCCAAAAAATTCAAAAAAATCTAAAAATCAAAAAAATTTTAAAAAATCTAAAAAATTCTAAAAAATCCAAAATGTTTCATTAAATGTTTCGAACCCGAACCGTTTCGAGCTGAACCGTTTCGACGCGAACCGTTTCGACGCGAACCGTTTCGACGCGAACCGTTTCGACGCGAACCGTTTCGACGCGAACCGTTTCGACGCGAACCGTTTCGACGCGAACCGTTTCGACCCGTACCGTTTCGAGCCGAACCGTTTCGACGCGAACCGTTTCGACCCGTACCGTTTCGAGCCGAACCGTTTCGACGCGAACCGTTTCGAGCCGAACCGTTTCGACGCGAACCGTTTCGACCCGTACCGTTTCGAGCCGAACCGTTTCGAGCCGAACCGTTTCGACGCGAACCGTTTCGACCCGTACCGTTTCGACGCGAACCGTTTCGACCCGTACCGTTCAGCTCGAAACGGTACGGGTCGAAACGGTTCGCGTCGAAACGGTTCGGCTCGAAACGGTACGGGTCGAAACGGTTCGCGTCGAAACGGTTCGGCTCGAAACGGTACGGGTCGAAACGGTTCGCGTCGAAACGGTACGGGTCGAAACGGTTCGCGTCGAAACGGTTCGGCTCGAAACGGTTCGCGTCGAAACGGTTCGCGTCGAAACGGTTCGGCTCGAAACGGTACGGGTCGAAACGGTTCGCGTCGAAACGGTTCGGCTCGAAATGGTTCGGCTCGAAACGGTTCGCGTCGAAACGGTTCGGCTCGAAACGGTACGGGTCGAAACGGTTCGCGTCGAAACGGTTCGGGTTCGAAACATTTAATGAAACATTTTGGATTTTTTAGAAATTTTTTGGATTTTTTAGAATTTTTATGATTTTTTAAAATTTTTTTGATTTTTAGATTTTTTAGAATTTTTTTGATTTTTTTGAATTTTTTTGATTTTTAGATTTTTTTAGAATTTTTAAGAATTTTTATGATTTTTTAAAATTTTTTTGATTTTTAGATTTTTTTGAATTTTTTGGAATTTTTTTGATTTTTTTGAATTTTAGATTTTTTAGAATTTTTTTATTACAATTTGTTAAGTTAGGAGGGGCAATTTGGTCATTTCACCTAAAGTTAACAGAATAAATGGATGGGAGTTAAGTTGGTGGACTGAAATGGTTATGAAAATGAAACTAATGGACTGAAATAGCAATTTTTAAACTAATGGACTGAAACCGTTATTTTTGACAAACCTCAGGGACTGAAATAGTAATTAACTCTTAGATTTTTGTTCTTCTGAATGTGCTGGATTTTGGTACTGTGCTGGGTTTTTTGTTCTTCTCAATGTGCTGGATTTTTTTTTGTTCTTCTTAACGTGCTGGGTGTTTTTTGTTCTTTTTAGCGTGCTGGATTTTTCTTCTTTTAATGTGTTGGATTTTGTTCTTCTGAATGTGCTTGATTCAAAATACAAAATAGTTTTCGTACGTTTTATAAAATTTCGTTTTTTGTATATCAAAAGTATACTCAAATTAAAGAGAAAAAAATGCTCGCTTTTTTGGTGTAATTTTTTTTCTCAAAAAATAATGTCGTATGTAAAATTTATGTACGTTTAAAAAATGTAGAGGAAATTTGAAAAAAAGTAAACAAAAAAGGCTAATCCAAAAATACCCTTCATACATCTTTTTGCCTACACTTTGATCTCAACTATTGAATAACAAAATTGATAAGCTTCTTAGGCAATTTAGACTTTTTAAACCACATCAGTGTCAAACCCTACGAATTGTCACCCTGAAAAAAGCTACTGAGAACCCTAGCTGCTCATACTTGTTGTGCGCCTTGAACCATGTAGGGCAGCCAAAAGGCTGCCCCTAAAGATTCCCAAAAGCTGATGTCAAAAGCCTTTTTATATATTTGTTCTTAACCGACTTAGGGGCTGTTTGTTTACCTCTTAATAAGGCTTGTAATGGTTCAGACCTCTTACTGATTCAAGTAGTTAATGGTTCAGACTTTTTGTTTCGCGAGCAGATGTCTGAATGGTTCAGACATTTGCCTCTGAATGGTTAGGTTTTATACAGAGGTCTGAATGGTTAAGACCTCTGAATGGTTAACCATTATACTGACTCTTAATGGTTCAGATCTCGTACTGGTTCAACACTTAATTGGTTCAGACCTCTTACTGATTTCGGCACTTAACCATTCAGAAGTTGGCAAACAACCCCTTAATCTTCTTTCCTATGGTTTCGTGGAAGTCCAATAACCATGTTGGCCCATTTAAGTTAACTTTAATTCCATTCTCACAATTGCCGTCCCCCACTATGCAATTCTCTACCCTCGTCTTTTAATCCTCCTACTAACTGACTTGTATGCTTCAACAAAATAATATGGGCTTCATGTCACGTTAATTCTAGCCCAACAATTTTTATTTATTGACCCAATTTCTTTTCTTATTTGTTGTATACTAGATTTTGCCCCGCCCGCGTTGCGGGGCACTAAGCAGAATGTTTCTCTCTCATAACATGTATGTCTATGTTTCGGTTATTTGTACATATTACTCATAACATGATTTAAAAAAAATTACATTGAGTCAACAAATTAAATTAAAACAATATCATACTTTTGCTTAAGAAAAACAAAAACGATAGAAAAACAATAATTTTAAAATGGGGCAAAATTGTAAATTTTTCAGGATAAATGATTGTGTCAGACAGCCGTCTTACACAAATAAAAATTACATTGAGTCAAACAATTAAAACAAAGCACTACTATAGTTTTGTAAAAAAAACTAAAAGGATGGCATGACTGTAATTTTACACTGGGGGCAAAATCGTAATTTGACTGGGAAAGCAAAGGAAAACGATGGCAAAAATGTAAATTTAGATTGAGGGTAAAATCGTAATTTGGCTGGGCAGGGAAAAACAAAACTAATGGCAAAACTGTAAGGGTCAAAATCGTATTTTTGAACCGAGTGCAAAATGGTAATTTTTAGATGGGAGTCAAAAGCATAATTTTATTTTGAACTTTGGGTAAAAATGTAACTTTGAAATAATGGCAAAATCGTAATTTTAAATTCGGGAGAAAATCGTAAATTGGTTGGGCTAATGGGGGAGTGCCAGACAGCTTCCTTACACTATTCCCCCATCTTGTGTCAGTAGTTATACATCGGGGGCAAAATCGCAATTTTACTGGGAAAGCAAACAAAAACGATGACATAAATGTAAATTTAAATTGAGGGAAAAACCGCAATTTAGCTGGGAGGGACAAAACAAAACTAATGGTCTACAACATTTAGGAAGTTTGGTGAATAGTAGTTTACATGCTTTCGACCGATCAATTTATGATTTTGTCCCCATTTTAAAATAATGATTTTGTCATCAGTTTAAAATTACGTTTTTACCTCCAGCTCAAAATAAAATTATGTTTTTGCCCCTAGTTAAAAATTACAATTTTGTCCTCGGTTCAAAACTAATGGCAAAACTGTAAATTTAAACGGGGCAAAATCGTAATTTTGAATCGAGGGTAAAATTGTAATTTTTAACTAGGGGCAAAAACAAATTTTTTTTTTCAGCTGAAGGTAAAAACATAATTTTAAACTGATGACAAAATCATTATTTTAAAATGGGGACAAACTCGTAAATTGTTCGGTCGAAAGCATGTAAACTACTATTCACCAAACTTCCAAATGTTGTAGAGGTAATTTCACGTGCATATGCCATTTGATATTCTCATCCATATCCATTATACAATAATAAAATCATAACACTTTACTAACCATATCACATATTTAGAACTTTGAACTAGTTTAATATATAAATATATTAAAATAGAGTCTACCTAAAATATATATAAAATAGAGTCTAACTAAAATGCACCGATCATCAGGCAGTTAAACCGCTCAAATTGTTAAGTCAGAGATTCTCCCTTGATATGAGCAAATACTTCATATTGTTGATTTAAAATATCTCTATTGTTCTCTTGAACTTCATTTGTACCATCGAATTATTCATTCAAAGCATCCCACAGCTCCTTGGCATTTTCACAATGAAGCAATCCAATATAGATTTCGTTGAGTAAGGCCATGGCCAGTATCCCGAATGCCTTAGCAGCGAGTTCCAACTTTTGGAAATCCTCTCAGAGTTATCAGTGGTTTTCGTAGGAATATTAACATTCGGTCGTTCGGTACTCTGAACAAAGGGAATATGAGGGCCATATACCACTGATCTCCAACAACCCATGTTTTACTGTGAGAAGTGGTGACCCATTCTTCATTGCCATATCTTGAATTCATGATGGACGAGCATCAGAGGCTTGTTTGCCGATCGGTATTGTGAGGATCATGAGTGATTGACATATCTCTGAGTTCTATTGAATTTAATTCAAAAAACAAAGTATCAGGAAAAATTTGTTGATCTAATTGGTCTAATTCTTCTCAATGTCCTTTGATCACTAATCAGTTATCAATTCGAGCTAGTTTATCTTCTGAATCAACGGTGATGTCAATTCAGTGAAACGGGCTCTGATACCAATGGTTGGATCTGAGAGTCTGTGTAGTGTGTGTTTTTCTGATAAAACAGTTAATCAAATTGGAAATTCAATCAAACAGTAATAAGCAAAAACATCAATCTAACACTATTGGATTTGGGAATGACTGCAGAATGATTTCATTGAATTCATACGATGTAATACAATCACAAAGGTATATACAGTACTCCCCCCTCACTAGGTGAACACTTTCTCACATAGGTTTTATGCTCCCAGCTCTACGTGTCAACCAATACAATGAACATGCTAAACTATATATAGGATGAGTGAACTCCGGGTGACGTCATCATGAATGCAACCCTTAACAACTTCATTAAATTATCTAACTGCCAGAAGTTAGTGAAATTGCTAGATAGTCATACTGTTGCATTTAACTGCTGCTTTTGGTGTTAAAACTGCTAGTTAAGAACCAACACTTATGGAAATCTAGAACTTATGTCTTTGACATGTTGACTTAGTCTTCTAGTCTCCAGTCTTTGACTTTGGTTGACTTGACTGTTGACTTCTTGACCACACTTTGACAATCAACACTTGTTCTTCTATACTCTGATCTTTGAAGGCAGTAGTTTGGTTAGCTGTTTTGAGAAGCTTTCAAGAGGAGAGAAACTGCTGGACTTGTGACTGTATTTTAACTTATTTTATCAGGAAGGGATGATGGTTTCTTTAGGTTTTGGCTTTCATAATCAACAGATCTTACATAATTCATCATTATGTGCACTTCAAATGATGGTAAATATAAAGATATAAAATATATCATGCGTTGGATTTTAAATATTGTTATAGGTTGTGTTTTAAGCTGATTATTTAATTATTTTAATCATTTTTGCAACATAGATTCAATTCCATGGTTCCTTTTTATTTTTATCAATAACATCATCAAGACTATTTATATCTAATACTAATAAAAGAATCAAGTTAATGGCACATGACATTCTCTCCTTAAATTTATCTTAATGCCATGTTGCATTCTCTCCTTTATTATTATTATTATTATTATACAATTTATTAATCTATAGACAACCACAAATTAACATATATTATTATATTATCATATTATTATATCCAATTTATTAATCTATACATAACTAAGATAAACATGTAATACGTAAAAACATTTATCTTATATTATTGTAGTATTTTATTTATTTATTTTTATTTTCACATGTGACATAAAGTTTTTATTTTTTAATCATTGCGGATCAAACCAAATTAGGTTATATACTTATAGACCTAGATTGTCTAATCTAACCTAATAATTTGTTTGCGAATAACTACACATAGGTAACTCTTAATTTAGCAAAATTTTTATTTTATTAATAATATATTAGATTAATATCCAATTTTTATTATTAATATATAACACATGTGGTGTCTAATACAAAAAAATACTTTATTGCGAATATAACTCTGTATTCAACGAATTTTATACCACCACATCAATAAACCTATAATAAATATGGTATATAATTTAAAATTTAAATTATATTTTATATAATTTAGATTATACTTTAATTTATTTTTGTAATTTAATATCAACAATGATTAAGTTAAATCTCATTATTGTAGAAGATATTTCATAGCTCTTTAAGTTCACATTTGACTGGTTATATGAATTAGAAAAAATTACACTGTTGGTTCTTGTGGTTTATGCCAAGTTTCAATGTCGAGTACTAATAGTTTTTTGTTGTAAAATCAGGTATTAACATTTTAATTTGTCACAATGTTAAGTACTAAGACCAAACCTTGTTAAATTTTTTGTTAAGTCTTACTAAAATGACTAAAATGCTCTTTAATAACTAGAGGGTTTTTTTGTAATTAATTATATTTGATCACAGAGGTTATTATTGTAACTTATAAAATTAAATATTTCTAACTAAAATTTCTTATTTATTGTAAGAGAATGATAAAACCTGTGCCTCTTCTATTCACAAACTATCCAATATATAGTTACAACCGAATCTCCTATATTTGGAGATGATAATTACAATTAATATGATACAAAAATATATGCCAATCAATACTATAAATATGTCGGCTATTACACCCCCGCAGTCGAAGCGGTAGGAAAACGAACACGTAGACTGGATCGAAAATCGTCAAAGAGAACACGAGGCAACCCCTTCGTGAAGATATCGGCAACTTGAAATCTGGAAGGGACATGTAGGATGCGAACCAGGCCTTTCTGAACATGATCACGCACAAAATGTATATCAAGTTCAATGTGTTTAGTGCGTTGGTGTTGTACCGGGTTACCTGACAAGTAGATGGCACTTATATTGTCACAGTATTCCAGAGAGGCTTTAGACAACGGGCGACGTAGCTCAAGAAGAAGATTACGGAGCCAGCATATTTCAGCTACCACATTTGCGACCCCACGATACTCGGCTTCAGCGCTAGAGCGGGATATGGTAGACTGGCGCTTAGAGGACCAGGAAACCAGGTTGTCGCCTAGATAAACACAATAACCAGAGGTAGAACGTCTAGTGTCAGGGCACCCGCCCAATCTGCATCCGTATAGGCACGAATAGAGAGAGAAGAGGATGCACGAATATGTAACCCGAAATCAGCAGTTCCTTGAAGGTATCGTATAATGCGTTTGAGAGCATTCCAATGAGCGAGACCAGAGAGTGCATGTGCATGCATACCTGCTGAACTGCATAAGTGATATCCGGGCGAGTGAATGTAAGATATTGGAGAGCACCAGCAAGACTTCTGTAGATGGTGGGGGTCATCGAAAAGAGGGCCAGAAGTATCACCCAATTTTGTCTGAGTATCAACTGGGGTCACAGCAGGCTTACAAGAGTCCATGCCCGCACGGTGAATGATATCCCTGGCATAAGCTTGCTGGGACAAGAATAAGAGTCACTGGTTCGCGTGACCGAAATACCAAGAAAATACGTGAGCGACCTAAGTCCTTCATGGCAAACTCACCGGCAAGAGTGGACATAAGTTGCTGGCGAAGAGAGTCAGACAACGTGGTAAGAATGATATCGTCCACATAAAGTAACAAGTAAGCCATATGCGGACCATGATGGTAGACGAAGAGTGAGTTGTCAGACTTGCACTGATAAAATCCTTGCTGAAGGACAAAGTCTGTAAACCGTTGGTACCATGGCCCGAGGTGCCTGTTTGAGTCCATAGAGGGATTTTTGAGACGACAGACATGATCTGGATAATCACGATGACGAAATCCCATTGGCTGATGCATAAAAACAGTTTCCTCTAAATGTCCGTGCAAGAATGCATTTTGTGACATCCAATTGGTGAATTGGCCATGACTGAGAGAGAGCCAATGTAAGCACAGTCCGAATGGTAGTCGGCTTAACGACAGGACTAAATGTTTCACCACAATCAACTCCCTCCTGCTGACTACGGCCATCACATACCAACCTGGCCTTGTATCGTTCAAGTGTGCCATCCGAACGAAATTTGTGTTTAAATAACCACATACACCGTATAATATTCATATCTGAGCGCCGAGGTACCAAATCCCAGGTCTCGTTTTAATTAAAGCACTAAATTCATTGGTCATGGGCATTATGCCATTCAGGTATGGGACAGTGCAACCTGTGGGTTTTTGGGTATCGGGATTATGGAGGAGGTGTTCAGGTTGAAGTGTTGTTTCGGCTTTGTAATGGCCATCCATTGCACGGGTGCGCATAGTACGTACGGGTGCAGTGTTGGCAGGTGGTGTGAGGTGGTTGTTTGGGCCAGTGGATGGGGTGTGAGACTGGGCTGATTGGGATCGGTCACTCAGATTAGTGGGGTGACCAGATGGGCTCGGTTGGAGATGTGGGCCGGAGTGGCTGGGGTTGGGCTGTATAGGGGAGCCGAAGGCAGAAGGAAAGGGACTGGAGGGTTGAGACGGGGAGGGGGAAGTTGGGCCTGATAGTATGGGTGGGTTCGGGCCGGAGTTCTGGAGCGAATGTGGGTTCGGGTTGGGGTTGGGGCGGTGAGGGGGTTGGAGGTAAGGTTGGGCCATAGGTGTGAGAATTTGGGCCGGATTGAGGGGCTGAATTAGATGGGGCGGTTTGGTGTGTAGGTGTAACAAGGGGGTTGTGAATATCAGGCCAAAGGAGAGGTGATAGATTGTGAGAAAGAAACTGATAAGTGGAGGGAAGTTGTGGTTGTTGAATTATGTAAGGAAAAATAGTTTCTTCGAATAGAACATGTCGGGTTATTAGTATTTGTTTAGAGGCAATGTCAAGACATTTATAACCACGATGGTTCGGCGGGTACCCAAGAAAAACGCAAGGTTTGGAGCGATCGGTAAGTTTGTGGGAGGTGTTGGGGGGAAGTATGGGATAGCATAGGCAGCCGAATACACGAAGATGTGTATATATGGGATTAACGTTATATAAGCGGGTGGTAGGAGAAAGGAAGTTGTGAGATTTTTTTGGTAGGATGTTGAGAAGGTAGGTTGCGGTTTCCAGTGCATGGTGCCAGTGGTTGGGTGGAAGGGAGGCTTGGGCAAGTAGTGTACGGACCATGTTATTGATAGTACGAATTGTCCGTTCTGCTTTGCCGTTTTGGGAAGAGGTGTGGGGGCACGAAAAACGAAAATGCATTCCATTTAGTTGGCAAAAGTGTTTGAAATTGTTATTTGTATATTCAGTGCCATTGTCACATTGGAATTGCTTAATTTTTCGTTCGAATTGGGTGTTAATTAGAGTATAAAATTGGGTAAAGATAGTATAAATTTGTGATTTATTGGTGAGAGGATATGTCCATAGAAAATCACTGAAATCATCCAAAAATAGAATATAATATCGATGTCCACCCGTGCTTAGAACAGGTGAAGTCCATAAATCACTATGAATGATATCAAAGGGTAAATGGGTTTTATTGATAGAATCATAAAAAGGAAGTCGGACGCTTTTGCCAAAAACACATGACTGACAAAGCGTATTGTTTGGTTTACTAAAATTAATAAAGGAACAAGACTTTAACGATTGCAATAGATTGGATCCCGGGTGGCCAAGACGTTGGTGCCAACGATCTTGGGTGATAGCAGTAAAAGCAGTTGGTGAGCTAGATGTCTTGAGAAAATTGGTGGTGAGCGGATAGAGGTCGCCCGAGCTATTGCATCGTAGGATAGGTGCTTTGGTCTTGAGATCCTTCACAAGAAAACCAAACGGGTCAAATTCAATAGATAATAAGTTGTCCGTCGTGAGACGACGAACCGATATGAGGTTTTTGATAAGGTTAGGGGCGTAGAGAACATTATTTAATTTGAAGGGTGGATAGGGTGGTGGGAGTGTTTGGTTGCCCTGTCCAATAACCGGAATGGTCATGCCATTTCCAACAGTTATATGTTTAGTAGTGCTAGAATTAAAAACAGACGGAGAAATGTTACCTGGATGTTGCATGTAGCCAGTGGCGCCGGTGTCCATAATTCCGATTGGGTCAGTGGATTGACTCATGTTGAGTGTATAGAGCGCCTGAGCAATGTCGGTAGGTGTTGGTGTATAAGTGGCGGTATAGGCTTGGTCGGGGCGAGGGCCGAGAATACCCGGGTTGTTATTGGGCCGAGGGGTAGAGGGATATGGGCATGGTGGCGTAGGCTGGGTTGGGCCAAGAGGAGAGGCAGTAGTGTTGTTGAAGTGTTGGGCCTGGTTAAGAAGAGTGGCCCATTGGCTTTGGGTCCAATTGTGAGGAAAAACAATGTAAGGGTGGGTAGGCTGAGGAGATGTGGTGGAGCGATGGGGTTGAGAGGTGGAGGACCGGCCACGGCCTCGGCCGCGAGAGCGACCTCGGCCTCGGCTGGGGTCACGAGAGCTGTGTGGGCCAGTAGGGTAGGGAGGGTTGGTGTGGCCTTGGGTGAGTAGGGCGGTGGCAGCTTGGGTGGCGGAGTGTGAAGCATGGTTTGCTTTGGTGGTTTCGGTCATACATAGTTGGGAGCGGACGTCAAAGAAGGAGGGTAGGGGTTTAGTATTCTGAATGATAGTACCGACGGTTTCATATTGTTCCGTGAGACCAGCAATGGTCTGTAGAACAAGGGTCTGTTCATCGACAGAGGCGTCAACATTGCTCAGTTGGTCAGAGAGCACCTTGAGTTCTTGACAGTATGCCGCCATGGAGGAGAAATTCTCCAGACGGGTGTTGGCAAACTTTTGCCTTTAAGAACAAGGCACGAGTGGCTTTGTTATCCTGGAACAAGGACTCAATGGCCTTCCAGGCATCGTAAGCAGTTGTTCGGGGCTTGATGATAGTCTTGAGAAGATCTGTGGAGATAGTGCCGTACATCCACTGAAGGACGATGGCATCGAGCCGTTCCCAAGAGTCGGCTGTAGAAGAAGAGGTGCCAGACGTCTCTTTTTCTTTGTCTTTTTCTTTGTCTTTTTCAGCGGCAGCAGGCGGAGGTCGAGGGGAGAGATGATCAGCAACGAGATAGGCAGTACAGTGGAGACAGAACAGTTCGGACCACGTGTTGTAATCCGAGGCTTCGTGATCCAGGGTAATAGGAACAGAAGTCTTAATGTTGGATACGGTTACGGCAGGGTGGAGTTTCTGATCGGCCATGAAGAAGGAGAGGGGTGGCGGCACAGGGAAGGCAGAAGCAGTGGGGGGGGGGGGGCGGCGATCAATGGTGGGATCGAATTAGGGCTGATACCATGTAAGAGAATGATAAAACCCGTGCCTCTTCTATTCACAAACTATCCAATATATAGTTACAACCGAATCTCCTATATTTGGAGATGATAATTACAATTAATATGATACAAAAATATATGCCAATCAATACTATAAATATGTCGGCTATTATTTATAAACTTTAAGTTTTTAAATAATATCTTACTTTGAAAAAAATTACTTTTATTTTATAAATAATATCGAGGATATCAAGCCTGAGAACTTGAGAACTTGATGATGAGGTAAAATGAATAACCATCACCTGTTGAATATGGAATATTGACATTTGCAGCTTCTAAATATTAATCCATGGAATTCTTGATATTAAAATTCATACACATATGTACAACACAGAATTTGTCTCTTCCCAGGCTCTGTTGTCTCTTTAATTTATAGAAAATAAAATTAAAATGAGAGAGAATTTTTTTTATCTGATGACTAGGTCGATTGTAGATTTGGGTGGTCTATGTATGTAAAAATATGATAAAAAGAAAGCTGGGATCGTAGAACAGATTACAAAGTGGTTCAAGATACAATGATCACCGAAATACTAGAATGCCACCATTTAAGTTTTTTGCTGACTGAGATTAATGTAAGTTCTCACATCATGATGTTCCTGAACCAGCATGATACGTGCGTACCCTACCATACTCCACGTTTGCATGCACTTCACAATCTACAATGCACGTTCCCATATTCATGTAGTTTCTTATTTCTAGTTTATTGAATTGTTTATTTTAGAAATGAAAGCAGAATATTGAAGCTAAAAAAAATAGTCTCTTCTTGTCTTGTTTTCTTGGAGCTTGACCCCCTCTAAGGGTTATCTATCTTCGGAGTTTGTAGGTTTTCTCCATAAACCTATCAATTGGTGCTTTCATTGAGCCTTAGCCTCCATGGCTTTGGAAGAACTCGAGGACTCCATGTATCTATCTCGCTTCACCGGTTCCAATCCTGCCCGGTGGATTTGTGATGCTGAACGGTTCTTTTCCTTTTTTGCAATTTATGAGGAAGAACGGTTTCCTTATGTTGTTGAGTCGTTCGATGATGAACCTTTTTCTTGGTTCAATTCATGGTATCGAGGACCGGAATGCCTTACATGGAAGTCTTTCACTATTGCAATGCTTCATCGTTTCCGACCGCCGCCGCTTAGCCCCGTACCACCACCGTCACTTCCATGCCAAGAACCGCCAATACCACCGTCATCGTCTCTTGGAAGGGTAGCTTCACCACCGATTCCGACATCATCGCCACAACAGTCACCATTAGATTCCATCTACCCTCAAGCTGCCATTCTCACCAACAAGACCTCCATACCGGTGCTATATACATTCGTCTTGCTCGATGGCCATGTCTCATTCGAAAATCGGTGCTCCAAGTTCAATGATGCAGACCTGAATGCCTTCGGCAGAAGGGAATGGAGACCACCGTGCCGCTATGTTGAGACCGATCCTAATGCCGTGGTATGACTCGAATGGCGACCACCATGGACCGAGCAGTCCGTCCTTGAGGACAAGGACATTTTTCAGGGCGAGGGTATTGATACGTGCGTACCCTACCATACTCCACGTTTGCATGCACTTCACAATCTACAATGCACGTTCCCATGTTCATGCAGTTTCTTATTTCTAGTTTATTGAATTGTTTATTTTAGTAATTGAATTAGTGGGTAGTTTTATGTTTCTTACTTCAGTATTTACGTATGCCTTTATAAGGCCTTACTTTAGAAATGAAAGCAGAATATTGAAGCTAAAAAAATAGTCTCTTCCTGCCTTGTGTTCTTGGAGCTTGACCCCCTCTAAGGGTTATCTATCTTCGGAGTTCGTAGGTTTTCTCCGTAAACCTATCACAGCAGCAAGGGGTTATTCTGTAATTTAGGCAACAAAAACAACCCAAATGTAGAGTCCAATCTTGATGAGATGGAGAAGAAGAAATCATGCAATACTTCTGTATGATATGATAATGAAAATCACGTCATGATCATCCTTCAAATAATAACACATGGGATTCTGCAAAATAGTCTTTGAATGATAATAACGCAAAGGGTGGTGGAATGAGTGCAAAATCTGCCGGAATCCGCCGGAGAAGAGTTTCAAGGTGGTAGAGATATGCTTAGGGCTGATATAAAGATTATCCGGTAAATGAACAGATTAATGGATTCCGGAGGAGAAGAAGGACCAAAAAGCAGGCTTCATATATTTTTTTTGGCAAACTAAGTCCCTGTAGTTTTTATGTTTTTAATATAGGTTTTATAAATTGACTTTTCTTTTGTTTTTGAACTTTATATGTGACAACTGTGTTCTGTAATCAATGTACAATGTAAAACAATGATGATTATCAATAAAACAATGTGTTTTAGGTGTTATTATGTGTGTATTTGTGTTTGATGATTTTACAATTTGATTTGTTTCCGATTTCAAGTTTTAAATCACTTTCTGGAAGGTTTTAAGCAAACTGGTGCGTAAACGCAGTCAGTTTAATGCAACAAACACTCCGGAATAGTGACATAGGCTTAACATACCCTAAATAACCTTTACATAACTTAGAAATAAGTTTTGGATGGTTTGGTGTGTTGAAAACAAGTCTATTCGATCGCAGGGACTATTTGTGTCAAACTGCAAAACTATACCGATTCGTATGGTATCAAAGAGTTCGGAACTTGATCATAAGCTAAACATACCATAAATAACCTAAACATAGCTTAGAAATAAGCTTTGAGGGGTTCGGTGTGCGAAAACATGCTTATTTGATCTTACAGGGACTAAAAGTGTCAAAAACGACGTAAGTTTGCATTTACGCGCATATCTTACGTTCTGACCACATCTGGACATCCAAAATTTTTGTACACACTAAAATATTTTTATTTTAGTGATCGGCATGCAAAAATACCACTCGTCGCTTAATTTGGATCGTTTTCGCGTCCGTTTGAGTTTCGTCATAATTTAACAAACAACGCGACCGTACGACCAAACGAGCCGACATCCGAGATGTTTTTGAGCATGTTTTAAGTTCCCTACACTTTAACTTCATTTTAGAGCTTTGAAATGGGGTTAACGGGCCTTAAACGTGTCAAAAATGCATCAAAAACCAAGTTTGGGGCTTCAGGGACTAAATCTGCCATTTTTGAAATTTGCTGACTTGCAAGGTCCTTAGGGAACGTATGGGGATGGGCTTACGGTTCATAAGCCATCACCAGCACAGCAGAATTTCAGAAACATTGAATCTGTGTCACGGCCCCCGACCCGGTTTGACCCGATTCAGGAGCCGCGGGACAGAAATCCCGTGGTATTTAATTAACAGCGGAAGTTTCTTCAGGATCTTTTAAAAACTGAAATATTTCCCGATTATTTTATTTCACAACTCGGGATAAAACCCGGTAATTTACAATCATAAGATTTCACGGAGAAATCTTTTATTTTACAAAACATGTTTCCTTATTTTATACTGAGCCACTTCCTTAAGCTTGTAGTGCTTCTCGGCACTTTTCCTGGATCACAACAGATCACCTGAAACATGTTTGAAAAAGGTTTTGTCAGCGGGAAATACTGAGTGAATCATTCTATTTATGAAAACGACTCGTTTGTTATAATTTACAGTTTTAAGAGAGATTACAATGTTTCCAAATATCAAACCAACTACCCACAGTACTTGTCACTCGAACATCCATCGGTAGCCTCTTCGCCCGATGGTGTCTGTGACTATGGTCATATCACTCATTGGCTAACTCGTTGTCCAATAGTGACGGTTATCAAGTAATGTATACAAAACCCCATATACCGGCTGTAACTTGGTGATTACATTAACTTAATCACTGTAATTATAATCTTTGAAATAAACTTGCTTTTGTAAATAGATTTGATAAAAAGAGAATGACTCACATTGCAGATTTAATTTGAGCAGAGCCTAGCCTACTGATTAGCCTTTTAACCTAAATTTAATAACAGGCACACAATTCTGGGTTAGTAATCAATACAGCATTTACGATAACTCACGAGATCAAACCCTCACAACGAATGACAAAGTGCGATGCTTAAACATCCATCGAATTAACGACTAATGACAAAGCATCACCCTAATGTGGGCAGCACTTAAACATCCATTGGATATATTGATCGATCGGAAAATTAATCGTAATAGCGATCGAGTTATTACCCTGTATTGCGGCGGCGATTAGTGAATCGTGTGTGTTTTTAGAAGTGTTTCTGCTATAACTCAGTCTACGAAACGAATTTCTTCGTCGTTCAAGTGCCAAAATGCGATTGCCAATGTCTGCTATTTATAGTGAAAATTTAACCAGGCTTACGGACCGTAAGACTCAACCCTTACGGTCCGTAAGGGACACCAAAGCATTATAGGGTTGCCACGTTCAGGACTAGCCTAGCTGAGTTGACAACTTCGAAAAATTCAAATTTGACAGCGTTTTATTTAGATAAACGTAACTAGGGTTTACCCCCCTGAGTTTTAGGGGCCCTGATCCTGATTCCAATTATTCTGAAAATTTTAGGGTTTGTGCAGAATCACTTGGGTGTCTCGATTAGGGTTTCCTATTGGACAATTAAAATAATAAATATGACTTTTGATGAGAGTTGTTACATTCTCCCCACCTTAATAAAATCTCGTCCTCGAGATTTACTGGAATAAGTAGGGATACTTTTTCTTCATTTCAGATTCCAGCTCCCAAGTGTATTCAGCTCCTCTCTTTGAATCCCACTTTACTTTAACTAGCACTAGTTGTTTGTGCTTGAGAAACTTTACTTTTCTATCTTCTATTTGAAGAGGTTTCTCCACAAATTTTAACTTTTCGTTTACCTCTATATCTTGGAGAGGTACTACCAAAGATTCGTCTGATAGACATTTCTTGAGATTGGATACATGAAATACATCATGTACTCCAGCTAACTCTTCTGGTAGTTGTAAACGATAAGCAACTGGTCCTATACATTGGATCACTGGAAATTGTCCTACGTACCTTGGACTTAGCTTTCCTTTCTTACCGAATCTAACAACTCCTTTCCAAGGGGAAACTTTCAACAGTACTCTCTCTCCAACTTGGAATTCTAACGGCTTACATCTATTGTCTGCATAACTCTTCTGGCGATCTCGAGCCGTCTTCAACCTTTTCTTGATTTGAGTAATCTTGTCGGTCGTCTCTTGCACTATTTCAGGACCTGACAATTGACCTTCTCCTATTTCTGCCCAACAAACTGGAGTTCTGCACTTTCTTCCATACAGTGCTTCAAATGGGGCAGTTTCAATACTTGAATGATAACTATTGTTATAGGAGAATTCGATCAGAGGTAAGTGATCGTCCCAATTTCCACCAAAATCTATCACACATGCTCGGAGCATGTCTTCTAGAGTTTGGATCGTCCTTTCACTTTGCCCGTCTGTTTGAGGATGATATGCAGTGCTTAAATTTAGTCGAGTTCCCATAGCTTCTTGGAAACTTTTCCAGAAATGAGAAGTAAAACGACTATCTCTATCTGATACAATAGAGAGTGGAACCCCATGTAGAGATACGACTTCATCTACATATAACTTCGCCAATCTTTCCATGCTAAAGGTTTCTTTCATAGGCAGAAAGTGAGCAGATTTGGTTAATCGATCCACAATTACCCAAATCGCATCATTACCTTTTCTGGTTTTGGGTAACTTAGTAACAAAATCCATTGTTATAAGTTCCCATTTCCATACAGGCATTTCCAGTTGTTGTAGTAGACCTGAAGGTTTCTGGTGTTCTGCCTTAACTTGTGAACAAGTAAGACACTTAGAAACATATCTAGCTATATCCTTTTTCATGCCTATCCACCAAAAATTCTTTCTCAAATCTTGGTACATTTTATTGTTTCCAGGGTGTATGGTATACCTAGAATTATGGGCTTCTTCTAAAATTTTATTTCTTAATTCTCCCTGCTTAGGTACCCATATTCTGCTTTTGTGGAATCTCCAAATTCCATCAACTCCTTGCTCTAATTCTTTTATTCGTCCCTTCATTCCTTCAGCATCATCCTTGATTGCTGTAGCTTGAACATTTTTCAATTGTTCCATTAAATCTAATTGTAGATTTAACCTAAGAGCACGAACTCGTCGTTGTTTTTCATGATACTTACGACTTAAGGCATCTGCAACTACATTGGCCTTTCCTTCGTGATACTGAATATCACAGTCGTAATCACTTAAGATTTCCATCCATCTCCTTTGCCTCATGTTTAACTCTTTTTGCCCAAATATATATCTTAAACTCTTATGATCTGTATAGACAGTAAACTTACTTCCGTACAGATAATGTCTCCAGATTTTCAGGGCAAAAATTACGGCTCCTAATTCTAAATCATGAGTCGTATAATTTTCTTCGTGGTTTTTCAATTGCCTTGAAGCATACGCAATTAATTACCTTCTTGCGTTGCATAAGCACACATCCTAATCCTAGTTTTGAAGCATCACAGTATACTTCAAAATTTTCAGTTCCTTCTGGTAAGGCTAAGATTGGAGCATTGGTTAATTTCTGTTTTAAGATCCTAAAGGCTTCTTCTTGTTTAGGTCCCCATTCAAACTTAATTGCTTTACAGGTTAGCTTAGTTAATGGTACAACTATTTTGGAAAAATCCTTAATAAACCGTCTATAGTAGCCAGCTAAACCTATAAAACTTCTAATTTCCATTGCAGTTTGTGGAATCTTCCAATTGGTAATCGCCTCTATCTTAACAGGATCTACATGAATACCTTCATGATTCACCATGTGTCCTAAGAATTGCACTTCTTGCAACCAAAATTCACACTTCGAGAATTTGGCGTACAACTTTTCTTTTCTTAACAAAGTTAAGAGTGCATGCAAGTGCTGACAATGTTCGTTCTGACTTTTTGAATAAATAAGTATATCATCTATAAAGACAATTACAAATTTATCCAAATACGGTTTACAGATCCTATTCATCATGTCCATGAATGCTGCAGGTGCATTCGTTAACCCAAAGGGCATGACTGTAAACTCGTAATGACCATACCTAGTTCTGAAAGCAGTTTTAGGTATGTCTTCTTCTTGTACCTTCAATTGATGATATCCGGAGCGTAAGTCGATCTTAGAAAAGTATCTAGCCCCCTGAAGTTGATCGAAAAGATCATCAATCCTAGGTAATGGGTATCGATTCTTAATGGTAACTTTATTTAATTCTCTATAATCGATACACATTCTCATTGAACCATCCTTTTTCTTAACAAACAACACGGGTGCTCCCCAAGGGGATGAACTAGGTTGTATGAAACCTTTGCTTAGTAATTCATCTAATTGCTTTTTCAGTTCTAACATTTCTGTGGGAGCTAACCGATAAGGTGCCATGGCTATCGGTATAGTTCCGGGAATTAGATGAATCCTAAACTCTACTTCCCTATCTGGTGGTAACCCTGGTAACTCTTCTGGGAATACATCTGGGTATTCTGAAACTACAGGAATTTCCTTAAGATCTTTACCCTTAGTGCTAATGATTACCGAAATCATATATACTATTCCTTGCTTTCGTTCATAACTAGCAACTTTCATTACTGATATGAACTTCATGGGTTTACGTGGTTTATCTCCTGTAATCATAATTACTTCTCCAGTAGGTGCTTGAATTTCTATGGAATTCTTATCACAAAGAATTCGAGCATGGTTGGCTACTAACCAATCCATTCCTAACACAACATCAAATTCGGCTAATTTCATAGGTAACAGGTTTGCAGAAAATTTATGACCTAAAAGTCCTATTTCTATATTTTGCAAAACCTTATCTATTTTAACTGAATTCCCATCAGCCGTTTCGACTGTAAAAATCTGCCTAATGTTGGTTAAAGGTAACTTAAGAGCTTGGCAGAATGAAGTATTGATAAAACTTTGGTTTGCACCAGAGTCAAATAATACTTTGGCGTAAATGTTGTGAACTAGGAACGTACCAACTATCACATCTGGAATCATCTCGGCTTCCTGAGTAGTTAACTGAAAGGCTCGGACATTCTTCTTAGTAGCTCCGTCGGCTGTCTTGGCTTTGTTGTCTGCTGGTTTGATTAATTTAGGGCATTCTGGCTTAAAATGTCCTATTTCTCCGCAATTATAGCAGACTCTTGTTTTCTTTCTGCATTCCTCTTCACGATGTCCTACCATTTTACAAAAATTGCAGGTTACACTACATCTTCCAAAATGTTTCTTTCTGCAATTCCTGCAAAACGGCGGATTTGAAGATTGCCCCGTTCCTCTTTTCTTGAAGCTGTTATTATTACCCGTACGAAATCCTTGGGTAATTTTCTGAGCCAATTCCTTCTTCCTGTTTTCATCTTGCGTGCGTACCAGTTCGTCAGTTAGGGTATTGGCTAATTTCACAGCATCGTCAATCGTACAAGGTCTCGCAGCTTTAACGATGTTACGGATTTCACTAATCAGTCCCCAAATATAGCGAGAAATGAGTACCGGTTCTGGCGAAGCCAGTGTTGGTACCACTCTAGCATATTCAAAGAATGTCGAAGTATAACCGCGACAATCTACACCCATCATTCTATGGTTTAAAAACTTATTTGCCATTTGATCTTTTTCATATTCGGGACAGAATTTTCTTTCTACAATACTCTTAAATTCTTCCCATTTCATGGCATAAGCCCTATTTCTTCCTTTAGCCTGTAGCACCGTGTTCCACCATTCTAGCGCCCCTTCTTTGAAAAGGTTTGACGCGTATATGACCTGATCCTCCTGAGCACATTTACTTATGGCAATTACTGCCTCGGTTTTCTCTAACCAACGCAGTGATGCAGTCGCTCCTTCATTGCCTGCAAACTCAGTGGGTTTACAAGCAAGAAATTCTTTATAAGTGCAACCAGGTGTTGCAGCTTTCATTTTCTTAGGGAGCGGAGCTTGCCGTGGTTCATTATCATGATTAACATGATCATTGCCTCCGTTTACGCTATTACTGAAGTTATCTTCAGAAATACGTTTGCTAGGAATGATTTGTTGAGGTTTAACAGGTTTCTGGACAGCAGCGACTATTGCGGGAATAGCATTAGCTATCCCTTGAGCAACGATATTTTCTATATCTTGCCTAGTCATATATTGATCCCCTGGTTGTTGTTCAGATTGATTAATCTCATTAACTGGTTCATTATTAGCGTTTTCCATCTGATATGTAATTTTTTTATTAGTATTTGAATAAATAACAATTATATACAAAACAATCATATAAAAATACACATATAGCCAAAACTATCGATTTCTCGATTCCCATTTTATATATCTTATAGTATGCATCAATACACACTATTATCTTACAAAGTTTTATTTGTAGTTATTTTACAGACTGATTTTACTATTACTATTACACAACTACAGTTCCATAAACCCCCTATCCTTTGTCAGTTGGTATTCTAGTAACGGCGTTCCCTCTCATCGTATTTCCAGGAGATCTGTCCCCCAATCTCTTGGATCCTATTCCCAACATCCATTAGTTCTTCGCCAAAGTGGCGGGGTTCAGCCATATTCTCGTTACTCATTGGTGGATTTGGTAAAGGTTCTGGATTGAACTGAGGAAAAAGCTTATAGGGATTGTTTTGGAGCTGTATTTCATTAGTCAACCATTCGTCGATTTGCGAGTGGATTGAAGGGTTTGGAATAGCTGGTTCTAAGTTCATTGGTAGTTGTGTTTCAAGAGAGTGAATAAAAACATTTTCATTAACAGGCTTAATAGTATCATAGTTTGCCAATATAAAATCTATCTTTTCCTGAGATGGTAACCCCTCAATTTGTCTAGAGCTTTCCCCAGTTTCCATTTTCTTAGGCTTGGGTTTCTCGAGAGGTGAAGCGTTGAATTCTATAGGTTCTTCTATGTCTGGTATATATCTATTGAAATCTCTGGAAACCTCTATTCTTACTGGATAGAGATTTAAATTCTGAAGGGCGTCAGACAAGTCACTCATGCTGTTTAGCAAAATACACACAATTACTAAGTTAAAAATCATAACAAAATTTTATAGAAAAACTTTTAAATATTATTTCATACGGGGTAACTACCAAAACAACTGAAAATTAAAACACACTAAGGTTTACTTATTTATTTACTGGGTAAGTTTTCTAGACTGTAGGTAATCCGGGTGCTAAAACTTTGAGTCAGATTATTATAAAGATTTGTATTTATTGCTACAGTGGCTAGTATATAAAGATCTGCCCATACTGTATACAATTAGTCAGATCATAAAACACATAATCACAAAATAGTAATTAATAAAAATTAAGTATTTTCTAAATACTTAATTGGCTTAAATCAGTGGCTCTGATACCACCTTTTTCTGTCACGGCCCCCGACCCGGTTTGACCCGATTCAGGAGCCGCGGGACAGAAATCCCGTGGTATTTAATTAACAGCGGAAGTTTCTTCAGGATCTTTTAAAAACTGAAATATTTCCCGATTATTTTATTTCACAACTCGGGATAAAACCCGGTAATTTACAATCATAAGATTTCACGGAGAAATCTTTTATTTTACAAAACATGTTTCCTTATTTTATACTGAGCCACTTCCTTAAGCTTGTAGTGCTTCTCGGCACTTTTCCTGGATCACAACAGATCACCTGAAACATGTTTGAAAAAGGTTTTGTCAGCGGGAAATACTGAGTGAATCATTCTATTTATGAAAACGACTCGTTTGTTATAATTTACAGTTTTAAGAGAGATTACAATGTTTCCAAATATCAAACCAACTACCCACAGTACTTGTCACTCGAACATCCATCGGTAGCCTCTTCGCCCGATGGTGTCTGTGACTATGGTCATATCACTCATTGGCTAACTCGTTGTCCAATAGTGACGGTTATCAAGTAATGTATACAAAACCCCATATACCGGCTGTAACTTGGTGATTACATAAACTTAATCACTGTAATTATAATCTTTGAAATAAACTTGCTTTTGTAAATAGATTTGATAAAAAGAGAATGACTCACGTTGCAGATTTAATTTGAGCAGAGCCTAGCCTACTGATTAGCCTTTTAACCTAAATTTAATAACAGGCACACAATTCTGGGTTAGTAATCAATACAGCATTTACGATAACTCACGAGATCAAACCCTCACAACGAATGACAAAGTGCGATGCTTAAACATCCATTGAATTAACGACTAATGACAAAGCATCACCCTAATGTGGGCAGCACTTAAACATCCATTGGATATATTGATCGATCGGACAATTAATCGTAATAACGATCGAGTTATTACCCTGTATTGCGGCGGCGATTAGTGAATCGTGTGTGTTTTTAGAAGTGTTTCTGCTATAACTCAGTCTACGAAGCGAATTTCTTCGTCGTTCAAGTGCCAAAATGCGATTGCCAATGTCTGCTATTTATAGTGAAAATTTAACCAGGCTTACGGACCGTAAGACTCAACCCTTACGGTCCGTAAGGGACACCAAAGCATTATAGGGTTGCCACGTTCGGGACTAGCCTAGCTGAGTTGACAACTTCAAAAAATTCAAATTTGACAGCCTTTTATTTAGATAAACATAACTAGGGTTTACCCCCCCTGAGTTTTAGGGGCCCTGATCCTGATTCCAATTGTTCTGAAAATTTTAGGGTTTGTGCAGAATCACTTGGGTGTCTCGATTAAGGTTTCCTATTGGACAATTAAAATAATAAATATGACTTTTGATGAGAGTTGTTACAATCTGGTCCTTTCCACCTATTCCATTGGTTTTAATCCCTGGTTTTTCATGCTATGGGCTGGTTTGTGTGATGAACAAGTCCTCCAATCTTTCCCTAACAATTTTATGGCCATGATTATTGCTTGGAGACCACACAAACAAGTGTCATGATCTTGTAAGTTTGCTACAACTATAAATAGCAACCCCCACTTCACTCTCAAACCACATTTGACCTGAGAATTCTCTAAGTTGTTGTGATTATTCACTACATACCTGAGAATAATTGGAATCAAATCTCTTTGGAGCCTTTGTAAGTCAAGCGGTCTAAACCACCGCTTAGACTTTCGAACTCGACCCGTTTGGTCGATCATTAGGTGTCACACCCCAACCGATGGCGGAAACATCGGGATGAGACGAAGTGTGTATAGATTGCTAGAGACTTCATAACACTATGTGACAATATTTAATTAAATTCAAATTTCATTGCAAGTGCTAAATTGTCATACAACATTTAAAATAGAAATAACAACATTGTTCAAATTTCAACATAACATCAAAAGATAAATGAATTAAAGGTGTGTATCTAGTGCACCCTATTCTTGTTTCATCTTTCATCATACTTCGACAATTTAACCTGCAACATGTATTAAAATAGAGTTTCAATGCAAAAGCAAAGGCGAGTATACAAGTTTGTTTACATAGCATAATAGAATAAAAACTCAAATCCAACATGATACATAATATGTGATTACTTGTATGCAATTTTGGCGTACAATATGATCAAACCCGAGATTACAACGCATAAAAGAGCCTAATCCCAAAAGTTTAGCGGGGTGGTAATGTTTAACTTAACAATACCCAAAAGTATAACGGGCGGGGCGTTAATCCTATAGCGCTATAATTGTTAAGGTGGGCGAGCAAAGTTAATGAGCATATAACGTTCCAAAGCGTTCACATAGCATACGAGAATAACAAGCAATTCACATTAGTTTCATGTTTAATCATGGATAGAGTAAGTTTGATTGAGTTTAAAAGTTGTTTGCATAATTATACATGTTGCATCCCAAAGTATAAAGGGAAAAAGGGATCGAGTATACTCACAAATTGCTAAGTCTTCCGATTATCCAAGTATGACGAGTTGATGAGATAGGACGGAACACCGAGGTCACGCTATAGGGCAAACGATGGTGCATGAGTAAACGGGATTATGACGGAGGATTTGAAGTGGAATATAAAGTCTATCTAGTTCATATATATATATATATATATATTTTACATAGTTTAGGTAAATGCTCTAAATTATAACCATCAGAATTATTATAGAAGTGTAATCAAAATAAATATGCATTTATTTTATAAAAATACTTAAGTCTGATAAGTTTCGTTTCATAACTTAACACGTTTTGTTTTACGGAATTTTACGAAGAACGGGCAGAGTTCCCTCTGTTTTTGGACGATCCCGATAAAACTAGTTGTCGATATATATATATATATATATATATATATATATTTCAAAATTCAACAACACTATTATCAACAATGCCCACGATATATATATTTCTCATCAAATGCCAACGTAAATAATCGATAGATATATCGGTTCGAGCTAGGTTCATGTTAAAAAAAGAAAATAATAATAATAAAATATAAAAGTACATAATAAAATTCGCGGCGTTAAAAGTATACCGAAAGGTGTGTGTCTGAGTTTGACCTCAGTTGACTGTTCTTGGCCCGAACACCGAACCAACATCGAATCAGATCTGTTGACCGTGGTTTGACCGAGAGTTGAACTGTGTTGACTGAACCCGAGACCGAGCCTGACCCGCGGTTGTCTTGCTGAACCGAACCATGAGCCTAAACAAGAGCCAAACACGAAACTGAGCGGAAGTTGAAACAAGTAAAATCAAAAAACTTGAACCGAAAACTAACCTGAACCGAATCGAGAACAAAGCTGAGCCAAGACTCGACGAAACTCGACCAAAACTAAAGAGAAACCGAATCTGAACCGAGACCAGCTTGAACTGAGCCGCGAACCGAGGCACGAGCAGAGGACCACCGCCGCTGCCATCGCCGTCCACCGCCGCAGACGGCGGCACTGGCCTTCTTTGTCGATCTCTCTCTCTCTCTCTCGGGCTCTTTCTCTCTCTCTCTCTTCGTTCTTGCTGTCTCTCTCTTTCTTCCCGTCTGTGTTCGCCGCCGCACGCCGCCACCACCACTGTGGTGGCCGGCCTTTCAACAGGGCTGGGTGAGAGAGGTGTGTGTGAGAGCAGGTTATAGATCGAGAGGAGAAGGGAGCTGCTTGAATATCTATGTGTGTTTGAAGGAGATGAAAGTTCAGGAGAGTTTGTGTGTGTAATCTCTTGAAGTAGCAAACATGTGAAAGAGGTAGGAAATAAACGTGATGTGCGGCTGGTGTTACATTTAAATATTAGGGTTTTGCTAGAGTTTATACATAGGGTTTAATTAGTAGGTTGGGCTTGACTTGAACGAGGGTTTAAACGAATTGTGTGCTCCGACTTGTTTGATGTGAATACCATAGCAGGGTGGTGATACGCGCAAATGATGAAGCTGGTGACCCGGGTTCGAGTCCCGTGGTCATCAGTTTTGTTTTATTTTATTTAGTCATATATATATATATTTTTTTTAACAAAACAGTTTCAGTGATATGCATTAACAGCCCTTGTAAGTTAAAATTCAGCAATTTACATAAACAACCCCTTGACTTTAATTAACTAAGTTAACTAAGTTATGTTATATTTTAAAAGAACTAACTTTACAAATAAATTAACTGGGTTAGTTTGTATCCTTTCTGACTTTAAAGTTTAACGAGGCTAACTATATTATTATAAAAGAATAAGCTTTTAAATAGTAAAATCAATTAACTTAATTAATTAAACCATGAATAAAATAACAATTTTTTATAACGAATTAGATTAAAGATAAAGATTTTTCGACGATTATAACGAAACGACGAATACAAAGATACAAGGTTCCCAAAAAAATAGGAATATGAACAATGGTTTCTAAATATGGAAAGTTGTGAAAACGCGGAGCGTTACAGTCTCCCCTCCTTTAGGAAATTTCGTCCCGAAATTTATTCAGAAAGAAGACTTGAAAGGGTTTTGGCAAACAGAAGATGATTGTTTAAAAATTGAGGCTTTGAAGTTTGAGACAACGGAGAATAATTGAGGTATAAAGGTGAACGATTGATCTAATAAACGATTATGAGTATAAGGATAGCATAGGTAGCGGATAGACGAAAGTAGTGTGTTAAGAATGTAGTCTCGTCATGGATAATCGGATATAATGCGTTTGTGAGTTGTTTAAGTTTACGTATTAGGTCCAAAAGGTCTGCTAAAACACAGAATTTCTCATGGCACGTTTTACGAAAGTTCTGTGATATGATGAAAACACTTATATATAGGAAGTACCAGCGACGTAACCACCATGTTTTGACCATGTGACCTTCGTTTCGTATTCGGTGTCATGTTACGTTCCGTGTCTTACCATACACAGTAGTACACTCTATGGTTTCTCATACGCCCATCACTATAATCCCGTGTGCACCCACGATTATATTGATCGTCACATGATCTGCATAGCTTGTACTAGTTGTGTATGAATTAAGGTATGCATAAATTATGAAAATGAGACTGTGTGTGTAAGAAATGTAGCATATAAGCATGTTTGTGTTCCAAATAGCATAAGATCAACGTAAGCGAATCTCTCAGGTTTCGCTCGCGTATGGGTACGAAAGTAAAAATCTTGTGTATAAATGAAGCATAAGCATAGCATTAGTTTAAATATGAATACGCGTGTGCGCACAAACACAAAACGTATGACAAGAGTGTGAGCATATGGGGTATAAGCATAGATATGAACGTGTATATAGGTGTAAAACATGAAGGTTTAAGTAGTAATAAAACATATATGTATGAATATGAGTGTAAACGAAGTTGTATAAGCGTATTTGAAAACATAAAATGTATGAACATGAATGTGAACGTAGTATAAACATGAATGTAAGTACAATGTAAATGTGTAATTGTGAATGTATGTATAAACGTAAAACGTATGAATTTTGAATCATGAGTATAACATAAATGCGTAAGTGTGAACGTAAGTGAAGGCATAAGATGTATAAGTATGGATGTAAGAAGTAATGATTTTGTCTATAGTATAACTTCGAAATACACGAGTTTATGCGTGTAAAAGATTAAAAGTTTGAAGTATGAAAGAAACAGGGAACGAGTGACACGCGTGAGATCTTTGTGCGATATTGTCTAAAACGTGTAAAATGGTATGCATAAATAGGTGTTTGCGCAAAACGTGGAGTTAAAATAGATTGAATTGTCACGAAATATAGACTCTAGTTTGTGAATGTAAAGAGAGTATAAAACATCTATTGGTTATGTGGAAAGTACTTTGTAAAGGAATGGAAATGCTACTGCGGTTTTAAAAGAGTTTACATAAGTTGAAAATTTGTCAGTTCTTATGAAGTTTCCTTGCCCACATGTTTTGAATTTAATTGTCGTATCGAGTGAGGTTTTGAAAAGTTCTAGAGATTAATAAGTTTGCATCGTTTTAAGTAACTTTGTGTTAGAAAATTTTGAAACTTACAGCTTCTTGTGAAAAAGTTGATCCTTAGAAAAGGAATTCGGTGCATGAACTTAGTGATTGTTGAAAAGTGTTTCATTGGTTTTGAAAAGGAATCTTAGTAAATGATTAAATAATATTGGTAATATTTTATAGGTGTGTGTGAAAAAGTTGATTTGATTCTCAATCGAGAATAACAATCCCTAGTTTAATGGTGTGAGAGGAGCGTGTTTCAATGTTTACGTTGATTGGTGAATTTGTGGGCAACGGATTTATTAAACCGACTAGGCTGACAAGTAGTATTTCGTGAAATTTTGAAAAGCAAGGAACACGCGTTTTTTGTAACATTTAAAATTTTTGTGTATGCGAGTGTTATGAAAATAGATTATAGAATAAGAGGTACGTTTAAATAAATGAAGCATTTTGAAATACATGATAAATGATTTAGGTATAAACATGATCGTGTTTACATAATATAGCCTATTAAAAGAAAGCGTTGGCAGCGATCACATAGGTAAGGGAATCACCCCTAATCCGTTGGTGAGGTCGTTGTAAGATGAGAAAAGAAGCGGAGTTAATCGTCAAGGTAAGGAAATCACTCCTATCTCGATGATATGTCTCTGCTCGTTACAAAAGTTTAATTAAAATTATGTGAAATCATGCATGCTAACAATGTATAATCGTATGAAAAGTAAGAGTATGATGTGTGCGCAAAATGAAATCTCGAAAATTTTTTCAAATTTGTCAAAAGATCGAAAATAATAAAGCGTAAGCTCGAATAAAACTTGGATGGTTCCAAACGGAACATTGACTAACCAAAGTGGTCGAAAGTCTTTTGAATGTGAGAGCATGCTTTGGCCTAATAGGTGAAATACTCTCGCCGAAGTGTCGGTTAACGGTATTTACCCTTACGGTTACTACACGTGTGACACCTGTGTCACTTCAACCATCAAACAAATGCCAAACCAATGAAATATTGTATTTCATACTTGGGATTTGTAAAAATATGTGTATCGTTTGCACATATCAACTCTTGTTCGATTTCAAGCTCTAAATCGCTTTCTGGAAGGTTATACGCCCACTGATGCGTAGATATAACCAGTTTAATGGAACGAAAACTCCGAAATAGTGAAATAGGCTTAACATACCTTAAATAACCTTTACATAACTTAGAAATAAGTTTTCGAAGGCTTTGGTATGGCAAAATCAAGTTTAATCGCTTACAGGGACTAAATTCGACAAACTGCGAAAGTATGCCAATTTGAACTGTAACAGACTTTCCGGAACTTGACCATAAGTTTAACATACCCTAAATATCCTTTACATAGCTTAGAAATAGGCTATGAGGGGTTCGGTATGCGAAAGTAAACTTTTGGGTCATTCAGGGACTAAAAGCGTCAAAAAGTGCACAAGTTTGCACTTTCGCGCATATCTTGCGTTCTGAATACATCCGGACATCCAAAAATTTATGTAAGCACTAAAATATTTTATTTTAGTGTTTGGCATAAGAAAAATCCATTCGTCGCGTCATTTGGATCGTTTTTTGCGCTTATGCGCATTCCGTCGTAATTAACCGAACAACGCAACCGTACGGCCAAACGAACCGACATCCGAGATATTTTTGAGCACATTTTAAGTTCCCTATACTTTAACTTCATTTTAGAGCTTTGAAATGGGGTTAACGAGGCTTAAACGTGTCAAAAACGCATCGAAAACCAAGTTTTGAGGCTGCAGGGACTGAAACTATAAATCTGCCGAACTAGGTCCTTACGAAACTCAACATTGGGAGTGTTGAGGTCCGTAAGCAAGGTTCAGATGCAGAAAAACGTTTTTCAGCTGCTGTTAACAGCCCTTAACCCCTCCAAAGCCAATGCCATGTGTCTAACTCTTGTGGTGGAGCAATATGAGTTACCACAACATTCCGACAAGTGTACGGGTGAGATCATTCCCTCTTCTCCAAGAAACGATCCTAACGGTGAACCGAAATCTATAAATACCCATCACATTTTCACTTATTCCTCACAAGAATCTGATTTGAGAAGCTCTAAGTTGAAACCTTTGTTTCATACCTGAGCTACTTGAATCAAGATTAGCATTCGGGGACCCTTTGTAAGTGTTCCTTCGTTCTTTTATTGCTTTTCGAGTCCGAAAGTCAAACTTTGTTCTGCATTGACCAGTTTATGGTCAATGCGAAGTTCGTTAGAACTTCGCAACGTGATTGTAATCACGATGGTTATAGTCCCTTGTGACTATGCCTACTGATTACCACGTTGTCTAGGGTCGTAAGGGTAAGCGATCTGATAAATCGCTTATACCTTCGAACCCGACGCATTTGGTCGATCATTAGGATCCGACCAAACACATTAGGTGACCATAGCATATAGGGAATAACCTTCCGAGGTTATACCTTATGGTCGCTTCGTTTAAGTAGTTGTATGATAGGTAGTTTATATGCCTTAGGTAAATTACCAAAATACCCCTTTGATGCCAAAATTCATTTTAAACATATGTAACATAACTTTTGACATCTAAACTGATTTGACAACAATATTAGACATGTTAAGGCATATGTTACTTGTCATAGGACTAGTTAGGCGGTCCAAACGCGTTTTACGCGAACGACGCGTTAAAGTAGCATAAGCTTCCTAAACGGGTCGTAATGGGTCGTAAGCACTTAGGTTAAGTTTCATTTAGTATGTAGGCCTTGTTAAACCATACTACATGAGTTCCAATACTCATTTGGTTTACGAGCCCTCATTCTATCCGATCTTCCGATATAGGTCCGGTTTATTAACATAGTTACCTATATTTAGGTGCCGTTTGATATCCGTGATCTCTAGCATTGTTTGGTTGTTACTCAAGGACTACTAAGCAATCTTAAGTGAGTACATAGACCCCTCTTTTACTCTTTTCCAAACTGTTTTGGGGTGGAACACATGTGCCTACTTGTTACTTTCATGCTTTCCATGTTTTCACATCATATACCTGCTATGTTCGTTAGTACATTATAGTACATGATTTCATTACATTTCATGCTATGTATGCCCATTGTGTGCGTACTTAGTACATCGTCCTACATTACATTTCATGCTATGTATGTCCATTGTGTGCATACTTAGTACATTGTTATACATTACACTTTATGCTATGTATGTTCTTTGTTGCATACTTAGTACATTTGTTATTCATCACATGCTTACATTTTGGATACACATTACATGATTTACGTTAGACATGAACATTTTACTTTGGTAGTTTGGTTTGATTAAGTGATTAAGTAACGAGGCGTGTGTAATATGATACAAGTATGGTGGATACGCCGCTGGTACTTCCTATATATAAGTGCTTGTATGGTATTACATATCGTAGCGTTATTTGAATCATTTCAATTTGAGACATATAACATTTTATACAAATAACATACTTTTCACAAGACATTGATTTACAAACAACTTATCTTATACAAACTCATTTTACATGGTTATTCATTTAACCATACATTATTCTCTTATTTATACATATCATCTGATCTTATCCTTTTTCAAATAATTTACAAGACAAAGCAAATTACAAGGTTCATGACTAAACATTTTCTCAAACATAAGTCATGAATTATGTTTTCACAAAACCTATGTATCTCACAGGCATTTTTATGCTGACGTACCTATTTTCACATGTGTTTTCAGGAGATGATGCATAGGACTTATCAAGACATACTTAGGCGGACCTGTGCCTTAGTGACTTAAAACGAGACAAGAACTAGTTAATTTTTGTTATGTACTCTTTGTTTCTTGTTTAAAACGATGTAAACTCTCTGGTTTGATTAATAAAACGAAACTTCAATTGCCATGGATTTGAAACAATTAATTCTGTTACAACACTCCCCGATGTTTCCGCCATGTTTTGTTGTCTCACGTGGTCGGGGTGTGACAGAAAAGTTGGTATCAGAGCCAATGGTTATAGGGAATTAGGTTATTAGTAATGCTTTGACCTAGTCTATAACCTTCTTAGGACCCTAACGCGAGTTTACTTGCGTTTAGTCATAAAACGATACCGTCACCTATCCTTAGGCGACGACCACAACAAGAACATAAATTTTAAAACCGCTTCGAAAACTAATCATCTGTTCTAGGATGATTGATTACTAGGTTTTGAACCCTCTGTTATATGGTTTTGAACCCCTTGAAATTTTCAAAACTCTCGTCAAAGTTTTGGGTCCTAAATAGTGTGAACACGTGCAAACTGGAAGAGTGAATGCCTGTACCCTGAGTTTTCTGTCTAAGGCTAGAGTGTTCGTACAAATCCACATAATCGGACCAGTCACTCTTACCTGGGAACTCTTGGGGTGAGTGTCCACTTATAGGCGAGCATGTCTTCGCGATACATTATGAGGATCTATTTACTTTGACTCAGCCTTTGTGTTGTTTGTTTGCTTCGTGGTTCAAACAAATGACCATCACCCATGATTTTGGTCGGTAATTGTAACATCCTATTCTTACCCAATGCCATTTCATTTGTTTTCTCTCTTGTTTCCCCTTTTAGAATGCCTCCACGACGCGAAAATCCGGTATCTATTGAAGAGCTGGCAGCTGTCATTACACAGCAAATGACTGCTGCAATCCCGAACATCGTTGCTCAATGTCACCAAGCTCTCAACAACAATAATGCCCTCTGCAACTTCAAGACGTTCAACTCGGCTAAGCCATCAAAGTTTTCTGGGTCTCAAGGAGCGACTGCACTTCTACAATGGTTCGAGAGTCTAGAGAGCACCTTCAGGCATGTTCAATGTCCAAACGAGCGAAAGGTATATTTCGCATCTAGAGTCTTTGAGAAACGAGCTTTGACGTGGTGGAACGGTGTGGTGAGAGATAGGGGTGCCGAAGTGGCACTGGCTCAAACGTGGGAAGAACTTAGAGCACTCATGATGAAGGAATTCTGTCCTCGTCACGAGATCAGGGCCTTGGAAAGGGAATTCGACGATCTTAAGCAAGACAGCGGTGAACATCGAGCATACACTGATCGATATGAGGAGCTGAGCCTGTTGTGTCCTACCATGGTTACGCCTTTGGATAAGGCGATCGAAAAATACATTGATGGTCTCCCTGACTCAGTTCAAGACATTGTTACTGGTAGTAACCCCACTATGGTTAGGCAGGCCATTGAGCTATCTGCAACCTTGACTGAATCTCAGATCAGGAAACGTAAACTTTTTCGAAAGGGTGACAAGAAGCCAATCGAGGAATCAAAGACCATGGATGAACAGACTGGATCCCCTGAGCGGTCAAAGAAGCGAAAGGCTTCTCAGAACTTTGCCATGGTTACTCACAATGATCAAGCCGTCCCCAACCAACCGGCTCAACCCCCTGCTAGGAAGCCATACAAAGGAACTTCACCCTTGTGCAACCAATGTAACCTTCATCATCATGCTAGGGTGAAGTGCCGCGAATGCCAAATTTGTGGACTTAAAGGTCATACAGCAAAAGTTTGTCGAGCAGCAGTTGCACCAAATCAAGCTGACAACAATCCTGCTCAAGCTCGCTTTCCACCAGGTTCTTGCTACAGTTGTGGCGAGATGGGTCATTTCCGAAGAAATTGCCCAAAGCTTGCAAATGCTAATCCAGCGCAGGGATGAACATCTGACCGACTAGAAGACAACACCCTTTAGAAATAATCATGTCTTATGTATTATTTTCTTTTGTTGTCAAGGTCCATGAAACAGTTGTTATCATTGTTTATAAATAAATCTTTTATTTACATTGCAATGTATTTATGTGGTTATATGTATAAACAACATATCCCCTACAATACCGACAATCAAGGAATCGTATTCCTTGGAAAGCAAACTACCCCCAAATAATTTTTCTATTTTATAATCTCTTGCGTTTTCCACGAAATTCCTAAGTACCCGTTTCTTCCAAGAAAAAACGAAGTACAAGGCGCAAGTTACAACACTGGACGAATACCCAAAGTACCACTATAAATCCTTAATAGGGTACCTAAGGGTATTTCCGTAAATCCTAAAATTGTTATGTTCCTTAATTCGAATATTACGTTTCTTTGAGAACAAAATCGAATTTTTGGGAGATCTTCCTATCTTTTCAGATATATCCCAGAGGACTTTGAAGTCCATCGACTGGTTTCCATATCCATATTTAATCAATAACAAGTTAATAACAAATTAATAACCAAGTTAAACAACTATGTGATTATGTGCTTATGTGTTCCCTTTATTGTTTTTGGTGTAATCCAAGTTTTGTTATCTAAATCCTCGTAGAACCTTTCGTATCTTCATATGAGGGATTCGTAGTAGGATACCCAAAGGTACTACCTAAAATCCTTAAATGGACTTCTACGTTGTAGTTAAGTCCCTTGGATTATAAAGTACTACTCCATACTTAGACCCCATGAGTGGTCTAGTTAAACAGATCGATCCAAAAATCTGGTTAGGAACATCATGTGATGATATAGCTGAAAGGACTCCTTGGTGGCCTAATTAAAAGGATCATTTGTCGATCTAATTAAAAGGACCCTATGGTAGTCTAGTCACACTCATCACAGGTTTGATTTTCCTCCCCTAAACATTACAAGACAAACTGTGCGGACTATGCAAGGAATTACGTAATTATGGATGCATACATAATTATGGAATTCAGTTCACAGAAACCACAGCGAGTTTTGTCATGTGTCTAGAGTTGATTCATTTATTTTCGTTTCTGAAGAAATTGTGAAAAATGACTCATTCCGTTCATTTTTGTTTCTGAAGAAATTGTGAAAAATGACTCATTCCGTTCATTTTCGTTTCTGAAGAAATTGTGGAAAATGACTCATTCCGTTCATTTTCGTTTCTGAAGAAATTGTGAAAAATGACTCATTCCGTTCATTTTTGTTTCTGAAGAAATTGTGAAAAATGACTCATTCCGTTCATTTTTGTTTCTGAAGAAATTGTGAAAAATGACTCATTCCGTTCATTTTTGTTTTTGAAGAAATTGTGGAAAATGACTCATTCCGTTCATTTTCGTTTCTGAAGAAATTGTGAAAAATGACTCATTCCGTTCATTTTTGTTTCTGAAAAAATTGTGAAAAATGACTCATTCCGTTCGTTTTTGTTTCTGAAGAGGTTGTGGAAAATGACACATTCCGTTCATTTTCGTTCCTGAAGAAATCATGGAAAATGACTCATTCCGTTCATTTTCGTTCCTGAAGAAATCATGGAAAATGACTCATTCCGTTCATTTTCATTTCTGAAGAAATTGTGGAAAATGACTCATTCCGTTCATTTTCATTCCTGAAGAAATCGTGGAAAATGACTCATTCCGTTCATTTTCATTCCTGAAGAAATCATGGAAAATGACTCATTCCGTTCATTTTTGTTCCTGAAGAAATTGTGGAAAATGACTCGTTCCGTTCATTTTCGTTTCTGAAGGATACCCATTAAGGAAAATAACTCATCCCGTGTATTTTTCGTTTCTGAAAAGTTTCCATCGAAGGAAAATGAATATTCCTGATTCTTCCTTCATTTGCATTTCTGAAAATGTTCGTTAAAGAGGAATATCAGGATATGCCTTATCCTTGATGGTTATTTAACATAAAGTCACAGACATGCTCCTACAAATAAATTTCGGGACGAAATTTCCTAAAGTAGGGGAGACTGTGACACCTGTGTCACTTCAACCATCAAACAAATTCCAAACCAATGAAATATTGTATTTCATACTTGGGATTTGTAAAAATATGTGTATCGTTTGCACATATCAACTCTTGTTCGATTTCAAGCTCTAAATCGCTTTCTGGAAGGTTATACGCGCACTGATGCGTAGATATAACCAGTTTAATGGAACAAACACTCCGAAATAGTGAAATAGGCTTAACATACCTTAAATAACCTTTAAATAACTTAGAAATAAGTTTTCGAAGGCTTTGGTATGGCAAAATCAAGTTTAATCGCTTATAGGGACTAAATTTGACAAACTGCGAAAGTATGCCAATTTGAACTGTAACAGACTTTTCGGAACTTGACCATAAGTTTAACATACCCTAAATATCCTTTACATAGCTTAGAAATAGGCTTTGAGGGGTTCGGTATGCGAAAGTAAACTTTTGGGTCATTCAGGGACTAAAAGCGTCAAAAAGTGCACAAGTTTGTACTTTCGCGCATATCTTGCGTTCTGAATACATCCGGACATCCAAAAATTTATGTAAGCACTAAAATATTTTATTTTAGTGTTTGGCATAAGAAAAATCCATTCGTCGCGTCATTTGGATCGTTTTTCGCGCTTATGCGCATTCCGTCGTAATTAACCGAACAACGCAACCGTACGGCCAAACGAACCGACATCCGAGATATTTTTGAGCACATTTTAAGTTCCCTATACTTTAACTTCATTTTAGAGCTTTGAAATGGGGTTAACGGGGCTTAAACGTGTCAAAAACGCATCGAAAACCAAGTTTTGAGGCTGCAGGGACTGAAACTGTAAATCTGCCAAACTAGGTCCTTACGGACCTCAACATTGGGAGTGTTGAGGTCCGTAAGCAAGGGTCAGATGCAGAAAAACCTTTTTCAGCTGCTGTTAACAGCCCTTAACCCCTCCAAAGGCCAATGCCATGTGTCCAACTCTTGTGGTGGAGCAATATGAGTTACCACAACATTCCGACAAGTGTACGGGTGAGATCATTCCCTCTTCTCCAAGAAACGATCCTAACGGTGAACCGAAATCTATAAATACCCATCACATTTTCACTTATTCCTCACAAGAATCTGATTTGAGAAGCTCTAAGTTGAAACCTTTGTTTCATACCTGAGCTACTTGAATCAAGATTAGCATTCGGGGACCCTTTGTAAGTGTTCCTTCGTTCTTTTATTGCTTTTCGAGTCCGAAAGTCAAACTTTGTTTGACTTTCTGCATTGACCAGTTTATGGTCAATGCGAAGTTCGTTAGAACTTCGCAACGTGATTGTAATCACGATGGTTATAGTCCCTTGTGACTATGCCTACTGATTACCACGTTGTCTAGGGTCGTAAGGGTAAGCGATCTGATAAATCGCTTATACCTTCGAACCCGACCCATTTGGTCGATCATTAGGATCCGACCAAACACATTAGGTGACCATAGCATATAGGGAATAACCTTCCGAGGTTATACCTTATGGTCGCTTCGTTTAAGTAGTTGTATGATAGGTAGTTTATATGCCTTACGTAAATTACCAAAATACCCCTTTGATGCCAAAATTCATTTTAAACATATGTAACATAACTTTTGACATCTAAACTGATTTGACAACAATATTAGACATGTTAAGGCATATGTTACTTGTCATAGGACTAGTTAGGCGGTCCAAACGCGTTTTACGCCAACGACGCGTTAAAGTAGCATAAGCTTCCTAAACGGGTCGTAATGGGTCGTAAGCACTTAGGTTAGGTTTCATTTAGTATGTAGGCCTTGTTAAACCATACTACATGAGTTTCAATACTCATTTGGTTTACGAGCCCTCATTCTATTCTTCCGATATAGGTCCGGTTTATTAACATAGTTACCTATATTTAGGTGCCGTTTGATATCCGTGATCTCTAGCATTGTTTGGTTGTTACTCAAGGACTACTAAGCAATCTCAAGTGAGTACATAGACCCCTCTTTTACTCTTTTCCAAACTGTTTTGGGGTGGAACACATGTGCCTACTTGTTACTTTCATGCTTTCCATGTTTTCACATCATATACCTGCTATGTTCGTTAGTACATTATAGTACATGATTTCATTACATTTCATGCTATGTATGCCCATTGTGTGCGTACTTAGTACATCGTCCTACATTACATTTCATGCTATGTATGTCCATTGTGTGCATACTTAGTACATTGTTATACATTACACTTTATGCTATGTATGTTCTTTGTTGCATACTTAGTACATTTGTTATTCATCACATGCTTACATTTTGGATACACATTACATGATTTACATTAGACATGAACATTTTACTTTGGTAGTTTGGTTTGATTAAGTGATTAAGTAACGAGGCGTGTGTAATATGATACAAGTATGGTGGATACGCCGCTGGTACTTCCTATATATAAGTGCTTGTATGGTATTACATATCGTAGCGTTATTTGAATCATTTCAATTTGAGACATATAACATTTTATACAAATAACATACTTTTCACAAGACATTGATTTACAAACAACTTATCTTATACAAACTCATTTTACATGGTTATTCATTTAACCATACATTATTCTCTTATTTATACATATCATCTGATCTTATCCTTTTTCAAATAATTTACAAGACAAAGCAAATTACAAGGTTCATGACTAAACATTTTCTCAAACATAAGTCATGAATTATGTTTTCACAAAACCTATGTATCTCACAGGCATTTTTATGCTGACGTACCTATTTTCACATGTGTTTTCAGGAGATGATGCATAGGACTTATCAAGACATACTTAGGCGGACCTGTGCCTTAGTGACTTAAAACGAGACAAGAACTAGTTAATTTTTGTTATGTACTCTTTGTTTCTTGTTTAAAACGATGTAAACTCTCTTGTTTGATTAATAAAACGAAACTTCAATTGCCATGGATTTGAAACAATTAATTCTGTTACAACACTCCCCGATGTTTCCGCCACGTTTTGTTGTCTCACGTGGTCGGGGTGTGACAGAAAAGTTGGTATCAGAGCCAATGGTTATAGGGAATTAGGTTATTAGTAATGCTTTGACCTAGTCTATAACCTTCTTAGGACCCTAACGCGAGTTTACTTGCGTTTAGTCATAAAACGATACCGTCACCTATCCTTAGGCGACGACCACAACAAGAACATAAATTTTAAAACCGCTTCGAAAACTAATCATCTGTTCTAGGATGATTGATTACTAGGTTTTGAACCCTCTGTTATATGGTTTTGAACCCCTTGAAATTTTCAAAACTCTCGTCAAAGTTTTGGGTCCTAAATAGTGTGAACACGTGCAAACTGGAAGAGTGAATGCCTGTACCCTGAGTTTTCTGTCTAAGGCTAGAGTGTTCGTACAAATCCACATAATCGGACCAGTCACTCTTACCTGGGAACTCTTGGGGTGAGTGTCCACTTATAGGCGAGCATGTCTTCGCGATACATTATGAGGATCTATTTACTTTGACTCAGCCTTTGTGTTGTTTGTTTGCTTCGTGGTTCAAACAAATGACCATCACCCATGATTTTGGTCGGTAATTGTAACATCCTATTCTTACCCAATGCCATTTCATTTGTTTTCTCTCTTGTTTCCCCTTTTAGAATGCCTCCACGACGCGAAAATCCGGTATCTATTGAAGAGCTGGCAGCTGTCATTACACAGCAAATGACTGCTGCAATCCCGAACATCGTTGCTCAATGTCACCAAGCTCTCAACAACAATAATGCCCTCTGCAACTTCAAGACGTTCAACTCGGCTAAGCCATCAAAGTTTTCTGGGTCTCAAGGAGCGACTGCACTTCTGCAATGGTTCGAGAGTCTAGAGAGCACCTTCAGGCATGTTCAATGTCCAAACGAGCGAAAGGTAGATTTCGCATCTAGTGTCTTTGAGAAACGAGCTTTGACGTGGTGGAACGGTGTGGTGAGAGATAGGGGTGCCGAAGTGGCACTGGCTCAAACGTGGGAAGAACTTAGAGCACTCATGATGAAGGAATTCTGTCCTCGTCACGAGATCAGGGCCTTGGAAAGGGAATTCGACGATCTTAAGCAAGACAGCGGTGAACATCGAGCATACACTGATCGATATGAGGAGCTGAGCCTGTTGTGTCCTACCATGGTTACGCCTTTGGATAAGGCGATCGAAAAATACATTGATGGTCTCCCTGACTCAGTTCAAGACATTGTTACTGGTAGTAACCCCACTATGGTTAGGCAGGCCATTGAGCTATCTGCAACCTTGACAGAATCTCAGATCAGGAAACGTAAACTTTTTTGAAAGGGTGACAAGAAGCCAATCGAGGAATCAAAGACCATGGATGAACAGACTGGATCCCCTGAGCGGTCAAAGAAGCGAAAGGCTTCTCAGAACTTCGCCATGGTTACTCACAATGATCAAGCCGTCCCCAACCAACCGGCTCAACCCCCTGCTAGGAAGCCATACAATGGAACTTCACCCTTGTGCAACCAATGTAACCTTCATCATCATGCTAGGGTGAAGTGCCGCGAATGCCAAATTTGTGGACTTAAAGGTCATACAGCAAAAGTTTGTCGAGCAGCAGTTGCACCAAATCAAGCTGACAACAATCCTGCTCAAGCTCGCTTTCCACCAGGTTCTTGCTACAGTTGTGGCGAGATGGGTCATTTCCGAAGAAATTGCCCAAAGCTTGCAAATGCTAATCCAGCGCAGGGATGAGCATCTGACCGACTAGAAGACAACACCCTTTAGAAATAATCATGTCTTATGTATTATTTTCTTTTGTTGTCAAGGTCCATGAAACAGTTGTTATCATTGTTTATAAATAAATCTTTTATTTACATTGCAATGTATTTATGTGGTTATATGTATAAACAACATATCCCCTACAATACCGACAATCAAGGAATCGTATTCCTTGGAAAGCAAACTACCCCCAAATAATTTTTCTATTTTATAATCTCTTGCGTTTTCCACGAAATTCCTAAGTACCCGTTTCTTCCAAGAAAAAATGAAGTACAAGGCGCAAGTTACAACACTGGACGAATACCCAAAGTACCACTATAAATCCTTAATAGGGTACCTAAGGGTATTTCCGTAAATCCTAAAATTGTTATGTTCCTTAATTCGAATATTACGTTTCTTTGAGAACAAAATCGAATTTTTGGGAGATCTTCCTATCTTTTCAGATATATCCCAGAGGACTTTGAAGTCCATCGACTGGTTTCCATATCCATATTTAATCAATAACAAGTTAATAACAAATTAATAACCAAGTTAAATAACTATGTGATTATGTGCTTATGTGTTCCCTTTATTGTTTTTGGTGTAATCCAAGTTTTGTTATCTAAATCCTCGTAGAACCTTTCGTATCTTCATATGAGGGATTCGTAGTAGGATACCCAAAGGTACTACCTAAAATCCTTAAATGGACTTCTACGTTGTAGTTAAGTCCCTTGGATTATAAAGTACTACTCCATACTTAGACCCCATGAGTGGTCTAGTTAAACAGATCGATCCAAAAATCTGGTTAGGAACATCATGTGATGATATAGCTGAAAGGACTCCTTGGTGGCCTAATTAAAAGGATCATTTGTCGATCTAATTAAAAGGACCCTATGGTAGTCTAGTCACACTCATCACAGGTTTGATTTTCCTCCCCTAAACATTACAAGACAAACTGTGCGGACTATGCAAGGAATTACGTAATTATGGATGCATACATAATTATGGAATTCAGTTCACAGAAACCACAGCGAGTTTTGTCATGTGTCTAGAGTTGATTCATTTATTTTCGTTTCTGAAGAAATTGTGAAAAATGACTCATTCCGTTCATTTTTGTTTCTGAAGAAATTGTGAAAAATGACTCATTCCGTTCATTTTCGTTTCTGAAGAAATTGTGAAAAATGACTCATTCCGTTCATTTTTGTTTCTGAAGAAATTGTGAAAAATGACTCATTCCGTCATTTTTGTTTCTGAAGAAATTTTGAAAAATGACTCATTCCGTTCATTTTTGTTTTTGAAGAAATTGTGGAAAATGACTCATTCCGTTCATTTTCGTTTCTGAAGAAATTGTGAAAAATGACTCATTCCGTTCGTTTTTGTTTCTGAAGAGGTTGTGGAAAATGACACATTCCGTTCATTTTCGTTCCTGAAGAAATCATGGAAAATGACTCATTCCGTTCATTTTCGTTCCTGAAGAAATCATGGAAAATGACTCATTCCGTTCATTTTCATTTCTGAAGAAATTGTGGAAAATGACTCATTCCGTTCATTTTCATTCCAGAAGAAATCGTGGAAAATGACTCATTCCGTTCATTTTCATTCCTGAAGAAATCATGGAAAATGACTCATTCCGTTCATTTTCGTTCCTGAAGAAATTGTGGAAAATGACTCGTTCCGTTCATTTTCGTTTCTGAAGGATACCCATTAAGGAAAATAACTCATCCCGTGTATTTTTCGTTTCTGAAAATTTTCCATCGAAGGAAAATGAATATTCCTGATTCTTCCTTCATTTGCATTTCTGAAAATGTTCGTTAAAGAGGAATACCAGGATATGCCTTATCCTTGATGGTTATTTAACACAAAGTCACAGACATGCTCCTACAAATAAATTTCGGGACGAAATTTCCTAAAGTAGGGGAGACTGTGACACCTGTGTCACTTCAACCATCAAACAAATGCCAAACCAATGAAATATTGTATTTCATACTTGGGATTTGTAAAAATATGTGTATCGTTTGCACATATCAACTGTTGTTCGATTTCAAGCTCTAAATCGCTTTCTGGAAGGTTATACGCGCACTGATGCGTAGATATAACCAGTTTAATGGAACGAACACTCCGAAATAGTGAAATAGGCTTAACATACCTTAAATAACCTTTACATAACTTAGAAATAAGTTTTCGAAGGCTTTGGTATGGCAAAATCAAGTTTAATCGCTTACAGGGACTAAATTCGACAAACTGCGAAAGTATGCCAATTTGAACTGTAACAGACTTTCTGGAACTTGACCATAAGTTTAACATACCCTAAATATCCTTTACATAGCTTAGAAATAGGCTTTGAGGGGTTCGGTATGCGAAAGTAAACTTTTGGGTCATTCAGGGACTAAAAGCGTCAAAAAGTGCACAAGTTTGCACTTTCGCGCATATCTTGCGTTCTGAATACATCCGGACATCCAAAAATTTATGTAAGCACTAAAATATTTTATTTTAGTGTTTGGCATAAGAAAAATCCATTCGTCGCGTCATTTGGATCGTTTTTCGCGCTTATGCGCATTCCGTCGTAATTAACCGAACAACGCAATCGTACGGCCAAACGAACCGACATCCGAGATATTTTTGAGCACATTTTAAGTTCCCTATACTTTAACTTCATTTTAGAGCTTTGAAATGGGGTTAACGGGGCTTAAACGTGTCAAAAACGCATCGAAAACCAAGTTTTGAGGCTGCAGGGACTGAAACTGTAAATCTGCCAAACTAGGTCCTTACGGACCTCAACATTGGGAGTGTTGAGGTCCGTAAGCAAGGGTCAGATGCAGAAAAATGTTTTTCAGCTGCTGTTAACAGCCCTTAACCCCTCCAAAGGCCAATGCCATGTGTCCAACTCTTGTGGTGGAGCAATATGAGTTACCACAACATTCCGACAAGTGTACGAGTGAGATCATTCCCTCTTCTCCAAGAAACGATCCTAACGGTGAACCGAAATCTATAAATACCCATCACATTTTCACTTATTCCTCACAAGAATCTGATTTGAGAAGCTCTAAGTTGAAACCTTTGTTTCATACCTGAGCTACTTGAATCAAGATTAGCATTCGGGGACCCTTTGTAAGTGTTCCTTCGTTCTTTTATTGCTTTTCGAGTCCGAAAGTCAAACTTTGTTTGACTTTCTACATTGATCAGTTTATGGTCAATGCGAAGTTCGTTAGAACTTCGCAACGTGATTGTAATCACGATGGTTATAGTCCCTTGTGACTATGCCTACTGATTACCACGTTGTCTAGGGTCGTAAGGGTAAGCGATCTGATAAATCGCTTATACCTTCGAACCCGACCCATTTGGTCGATCATTAGGATCCGACCAAACACATTAGGTGACCATAGCATATAGGGAATAACCTTCCGAGGTTATACCTTATGGTCGCTTCGTTTAAGTAGTTGTATGATAGGTAGTTTATATGCCTTAGGTAAATTACCAAAATACCCCTTTGATGCCAAAATTCATTTTAAACATATGTAACATAACTTTTGACATCTAAACTGATTTGACAACAATATTAGACATGTTAAGGCATATGTTACTTGTCATAGGACTAGTTAGGCGGTCCAAACGCGTTTTACGCGAACGACGCGTTAAAGTAGCATAAGCTTCCTAAACGGGTCGTAATGGGTCGTAAGCACTTAGGTTAGGTTTCATTTAGTATGTAGGCCTTGTTAAACCATACTACATGAGTTCCAATACTCATTTGGTTTACGAGCCATCATTCTATCCGATCTTCCGATATAGGTCCGGTTTATTAACATAGTTACCTATATTTAGGTGCCGTTTGATATCCGTGATCTCTAGCATTGTTTGGTTGTTACTCAAGGACTACTAAGCAATCTTAAGTGAGTACATAGACCCCTCTTTTACTCTTTTCCAAACTGTTTTGGGGTGGAACACATGTGCCTACTTGTTACTTTCATGCTTTCCATGTTTTCACATCATATACCTGCTATGTTCGTTAGTACATTATAGTACATGATTTCATTACATTTCATGCTATGTATGCCCATTGTGTGCGTACTTAGTACATCGTCCTACATTACATTTCATGCTATGTATGTCCATTGTGTGCATACTTAGTACATTGTTATACATTACACTTTATGCTATGTATGTTCTTTGTTGCATACTTAGTACATTTGTTATTCATCACATGCTTACATTTTGGATACACATTACATGATTTACATTAGACATGAACATTTTACTTTGGTAGTTTGGTTTGATTAAGTGATTAAGTAACGAGGCGTGTGTAATATGATACAAGTATGGTGGATACGCCGCTGGTACTTCCTATATATAAGTGCTTGTATGGTATTACATATCGTAGCGTTATTTGAATCATTTCAATTTGAGACATATAACATTTTATACAAATAACATACTTTTCACAAGACATTGATTTACAAACAACTTATCTTATACAAACTCATTTTACATGGTTATTCATTTAACCATACATTATTCTCTTATTTATACATATCATCTGATCTTATCCTTTTTCAAATAATTTACAAGACAAAGCAAATTACAAGGTTCATGACTAAACATTTTCTCAAACATAAGTCATGAATTATGTTTTCACAAAACCTATGTATCTCACAGGCATTTTTATGCTGACGTACCTATTTTCACATGTGTTTTCAGGAGATGATGCATAGGACTTATCAAGACATACTTAGGCGGACCTGTGCCTTAGTGACTTAAAACGAGACAAGAACTAGTTAATTTTTGTTATGTACTCTTTGTTTCTTGTTTAAAACGATGTAAACTCTCTTGTTTGATTAATAAAACGAAACTTCAATTGCCATGGATTTGAAACAATTAATTCTGTTACAACACTCCCCGATGTTTCCGCCACGTTTCGTTGTCTCACGTGGTCGGGGTGTGACAACACGTTCCAATTCAATCAAAAATTCGAGACCTGGCGGGATTTGTAAAAATCAAGGAGTGGAACTAGTCGACGAGGTGCGGGTTTCACCCCTAACTTGACGACTTCGTACCCTACTTGACGAATTTAAATTTGAAATTTCCATTAAGATGTGGATTTCATTCCTAACTTAATGGTGAATTTCGTGCAAAAATATAATCAAACGGAATGAAAGTTGTTTACCAAATTGTGGGTTTCACGCCTATTTTGGTAAACTCGTATCGTTTGTATAATATGAGTGTTTTCGTGTTTAACAAAAATCGAGTAAAATGCCTTAGAAAGGGTGTATGTTAAAGGAACACACAAACAAGTATAAACACATAAGAAGGCATATCAAGAATAACACATAAAGAGTGGGACAATAAAACAAGTATTGGCACATAATAAAGCAAGTATTTACACACAAGAATAGCATGTCAAGTATTAACGCATAAATGGCATATATGTTTTAAATTACAGAAGAGAATAAATAAAAACAATAAAGTAATACGCATGTAGTGTCAAGCAAAGCATAGAATAAGCTCTAAACTATAGACTAGGTTAAAGCATTCCTACTTTTTCCTAATTTCCTATAGTTATGGCTCTGATAACAATCTGTCACACCCCAACCGATGGCGGAAACATCGGGATGAGACGAAGTGTGTATAGATTGCTAGAGACTTCATAACACTATGTGACAATATTTAATTAAATTCAAATTTCATTGCAAGTGCTAAATTGTCATACAACATTTAAAATAGAAATAACAACATTGTTTAAATTTCAATATAACATCAAAAGATAAATGAATTAAAGGTGCGTATCTAGTCCACCCTATTCTTGTTTCATCTTTCATCATACTTCGACAATTTAACCTGCAACATGTATTAAAATAGAGTTTCAATGCAAAAGCAAAGGCGAGTATACAAGTTTGTTTACATAGCATAATAGAATAAAAACTCAAATCCAACATGATACATAATATGTGATTACTAGTATGCAATTTTGGCGTACAATATGATCAAACCCGAGAATACAACGCATAAAAGAGCCTAATCCCAAAAGTTTAGCGGGGTGGTAATGTTTAACTTAACAATACCCAAAAGTATAACGGGCGGGGCGTTAATCCTATAGCGCTATAATTGTTAAGGTGGGCGAGCAAAGTTAATGAGCATATAACGTTCCAAAGCGTTCACATAGCATACGAGAATAACAAGCAATTCACATTAGTTTCATGTTTAATCATGGATAGAGTAAGTTTGATTGAGTTTAAAAGTTGTTTGCATAATTATATATGTTGCATCCCAAAGTATAAAGGGAAAAAGGGATCGAGTATACTCACAAATTGCTAAGTCTTCCGATTATCCAAGTATGACGAGTTGATGAGATAGGACGGAACACCGAGGTCACGCTATAGGGCAAACGATGGTGCATGAGTAAACGGGATTATGACGGAGGATTTGAAGTGGAATATAAAGTCTATCTAGTTCATATATATATATATATATATATATATATTTTTTAGAGTAAAATGCACGGATATTCCCTGTGGTTTTGCAAAGTTTCAGCTATAGTCCCCAGATTTTGGAAATTACACTCATAGTCCCTGTGGTTTGACAGTTTGTTACGCTGATAGTCCCTGGAGTGGATTTGGGTTAGTTTTCTCAGTTAAGTCCATGTGAAATTACAAAATTACCCTTGCTTTTATTATATTCATCAACATCATCATCATTCAACAGACTCATGTATCTCTCTTTCTACTCTCTCTCTCTCTCTCTCTCACACTAAAAACCACTCAGCAAAACAGATAATAGTGCTTATCTGATACAAATTCCACAGATATATTGCTTACATATCAATATCAACATATATATGTGGAATTTACCGATCTGCGATTATTTGAAACCGTTCGCCGGAGGAGTAGGGAGATAAGGGCGAAGGAATTGAAGCTGTCGTTCACTGAGATTAAGAGAACCGATCTGCGATTATTTGAAACCGTCATTCGTTGAGATTGAATCGATCTGCGATTGAGGAGGCGAGTCGATTGGAAGAGGTGAGGGTTTACTGGCGATGAACAGGTGCGATTCTGCAGGTCATTCGCTTTAGATGTGAATAACAGGCTTGCCGCAAACCTCTTCCGATGCTTGATACTTCAAAATCAGGAACATATTCAGATAAATTGTTGCTTATTTTGCTACGGTTAATTTTCGGTAGCAAAATGTGGTGTCAATTGCTCTTTTTTGTAGTAGTGTAAGTCAACTAACCAAGAAGCTGGATTTGCTGTGTGGGGTGAAAGTCCATACTCTTAACAGCAGAACCCTGATTTAGGGTCATCATAACAGCTTTCGGGAGATCTTCAGATGACGATGAACTTTGACCACTGTAACCGACGGGTAGTTGATTTGGGGATGGGTGGTTGATGGTGGAGGCGGGTATGGGTTTAGGAGGCGGAGGTGTGGTGGTGGAAGGGGATGGCGGTGGTGGGGAGTGGTGATGGTGGCAGGGGAGGTGACGGTGGTGGTGGTTTTTAGTGAGAGAGAGAGAGAGAGAGAGTAGAAAGAGAGATACATGAGTCTGTTGAATGATGATGATGTTGATGAATATAATAAAAGCAAGGGTAATTTTGTAATTTCACATGGACTTAACTAAGAAAACTAACCCAAATCCACTCCAGGGACTATCAGCGTAACAAACTGTCAAACCACAGGGACTATGAGTGTAATTTCCAAAATCTGGGGACTATAGCTGAAACTTTGCAAAACCACAGGGACTATCCGTGCATTTTACTCTTTTTTTTACATAGTTTAGGTAAATGCTCTAAATTATAACCATCAGAATTATTATAGAAGTGTAATCAAAATAAATATGCATTTATTTTATAAAAATACTTAAATCTGATAAGTTTCGTTTCATAACTTAACACGTTTTGTTTTACGGAATTTTACGAAGAACGGGCAGAGTTCCCTCTGTTTTTGGACGATCCCGACAAAACTAGTTGTCGATATATATATATATATTTTTCAAAATTCAACAACACTATTATCAACAATGCCCACGATATATATATTTCTCATCAAATGCCAACGTAAATAATCGATAGATATATCGGTTCGAGCTAGGTTCATGTTAAAAAAAGAAAAAAATAATAATAATAAAATATAAAAGTACATAATAAAATTCGCGGCGTTAAAAGTATACCGAAAGGTGTGTGACTGAGTTTGATCTCAGTTGACTGTTCTTGGCCCGAACACCGAACCAACATCGAATCAGATCTGTTGACCGTCGTTTGACCGAGAGTTGAACTGTGTTGACTGAACCCGAGACCGAACCTGACCCGCGGTTGTCTTGCTGAACCGAACCATGAGCATAAACATGAGCCAAACACGAAACTGAGTGGAAGTTGAAACAAGTAAAATCAAACAAACTTGAACCGAAAACTAACCTGAACCGAATCGAGAACTGAAGCGAAACCGAATCTCGACCAAAACTGAAGCGAAACCGAATCTGAACCGAGACCAGCTTGAACTGAGCCGTGAACCGAGGCACGAGCAGAGGACCACCGCCGCTGCCATCGCCGTCCACCGCCGCAGACGGCGGCACTGGCCTTTTTCGCCGATCTCTCTCTCTCGGGCTCTTTCTCTCTCTCTCTTCGTTCTTGCTGTCTCTCTCTTTCTTCCCGTCTGTGTTCGCCACCGCACGCCGCCACCACCACTGTGGTGGCCGGCCTTTCAACAGGGCTGGGTGAGAGAGGTGTGTGTGAGAGCAGGTTATAGATCGAGAGGAGAAGGGAGCTGCTTGAATATCTATGTGTGTTTGAAGGATATGAAAGTTCAGGAGAGTTTGTGTGTGTAATCTCTTGAAGTAGCAAACAGGTGAAAGAGGTAGGAAATAAACGTGATGTGCGGCTGGTGTTACATTTAAATATTAGGGTTTTGCTAGAGTTTATACATAGGGTTTAATTAGTAGGTTGTGCTTGACTTGAACGAGGGTTTAAACGAATTGTGTGCTCCGACTTGTTTGATGTGAATACCATAGCAGGGTGGTGATGCGCGCAAATGATGAAGCTGGTGACCCGGGTTCGAGTCCCGTGGTCATCAGTTTTGTTTTATTTTATTTAGTCATATATATATATATATTTTTAAACAAAACAGTTTCAGTGATATGCATTAACAGCCCTTGTAAGTTAAAATTCAGCAATTTACATAAACAACCCCTTGACTTTAATTAACTAAGTTATGTTATATTTTAAAAGAACTAACTTTACAAATAAATTAACTGGGTTAGTTTGTATCCTTTCTGACTTTAAAGTTTAACGAGGCTAACTATATTATTATAAAAGAATAAGCTTTTAAATAGTAAAATCAATTAATTTAATTAATTAAACCATGAATAAAATAACAATTTTTTATAACGAATTAGATTAAAGATAAAGATTTTTCGCCGATTATAACGAAACGACGAATACAAAGATACAAGGTTCCCAAAAAAATAGGAATATGAACAATGGTTTCTAAATATGGAAAGTTGTGAAAACGCGGAGCGTTACATTAGGATCCGACCAAGCATGTTTAGTGACCATAGTTGCATAGGGAATAGCCTTCCGAGGTTATACCTTATTGTCACATAGGTTAATTAGTTGAATGATAGGTAGTTTATATGCCTTAGGTAAATGACCAAAATGCCCTTTTCATGCATAATTGATTATTAAGCATATGTAACATAAACTTTTGTCACGTAACTGATTATGCAACATATTTAAACATGTTTAGGCATATAATACTTGTCATAGGACTAGTTAGACGTCTCGAATGCGCTTATGCGCGCACGACGCGTTAAAGTAGCGTAAGCTACCTTAATGGGTCGTAACGGGTCGAAAGCACTTTTGTTAGGTTCCGATCTAGAATGTAGACTTTTTTAAAACATATCACATGAGTTCCAACACTCATTTGGTTTACAAGACCTCATTCTATCCGATCTTCCGATTGAGGTGTCAATTTATTTACTAGTGATTCGATTACTAGGTGCTGCTTGATTTCTCTGGTTTACTTGATTTTGTAGAAGTTCTATTGATTGAGGATACTTTGCACTTCATGTGAGTACATAGTTCCCCTATTTTACTGTTTTCAATTGTTTTGGGGTGATTCATATGTATCAAAACGATTTTCAATATTTTAACAATGGTTTCAAAAACGATTAAGATGGTTTATACTAAACTAATAACGATTTCAATAACGCGAACGAACTTGTTGGTTGTAGTTACATAAAAATGACATTCATTAATTTTGGCCAAACCGACCAGTATTAGGTTATGGTACCATAGGATCTGACAAATCCCGTTATCAGACTGTACCCATGGTTATGTGTGGGTTAGGTGGGTAACGACTGAATCTGTGATTGTTAACTTACCCTTTGGTGGTTTGTTAATGCGAGAAGCGAGATAGTCGAGTCACGAAGGTTTGAATGTTATTAACGAGACAACCAAAAATAGTTTTCACAATTAAAACGAGAACGATTTTGGGACGAGTTAAACGATTTGATACGACTTAAATGAGATAAACGATTGGTTTTGGGTAGTGATTAGATAATGGGACGGGTGTAGCATGATAAAAGCATGGTAGATACGCCGCTGGTGCATCTTATATATAAGTGCTTTTATCATATTACATTGCGTGTCATTATTTAGTTCACTTGGGAAACGATTTTGAAACGATGTCACACAACGAGGTTTTCGAAATGATATAAACCATACGAGTTTTATTAACGAGTTTTTAACGAGATGTTTTACGAATTGGTTTACTAAAACAAATGTTTTGGGGTTAAGAATCATGGCTACGAGATTTTATAAACTATAACCATCTTGATTTGAGCTGGTTAATTATGTTGCAATACACTTTTCAAAACGAGGTTTGTACTTTTGACTCTTGTAGTCTAATGAGGTATTGCAACATATAAGCGAGCCATGATTCCGATACTCTTATAAAACCTATGTGCTCGCCAACATTTCTTTGCTGACTTTGTTTTTACATATGTTTCAGGTGGTGTTGCGTGATATCGATTGCTAGGATGCATGAGTCACATAGGATCTGGACGAGGCCTTAGTGACTTAATAACGATAATAGACGATGTTTAATTTGTTCGTTTGGTATTTAAGACAATGTAATTTACTAAATGAATCAATAAAACGAAACTTTTAATTACCATGGTTGTGAAACGATGATTCTGTTACAACACTCCCCGACGTTTCCGTCACGGTTTGTTGTTTTACGTGGTCGGGGTGTGATAGAAGAGTTGGTATCAGAGCCAATGGTTATAGGGAATTAGGTTATTAGCAATGCTTTGACCTAGACTATAACTTTCTAGCACCCCAACGCAAGTTTACTTGTGTTTAGATTTTAAAACAATACCGTCACCTATCCTAGGTGATAACCACAACGAGAACACAATAACAAATCCGCTTCGAAAATTAATCATCTGTTCTAGGATGCTTGATTACTAGGTTTTGAACCCTCTGTTATAAGGTTTTGAACCTTCTGAATTTTCAAAATCTCATCTAAGTTTGGGTCTAAATAATGTGAACACGTGCAAACTGGAAGAGTGAATGCCTGTACCCTGAGTTTTCTGTCTAAGGCTAGAGTGTTCGTACAAATCCGCAGTATCGGACCAGTCACTCTTACCTGGGAACTATTGGGGTGAGTGTTCACTTATAGGTGAGCATGTCTTCGGTGATACATTATTATGACCTATTTACTTTGATTAGTCACTGCGTGTCGTTTGTTTGTTCGAAGTAACAAACAAATGATCGCCTTCCTTATGTTTTGGCGATGTTTTTTAATACCTCTTTTGTTTTCCAATTGTTGATCTCACTCGATTCCCCTGTTTCCTTGTTAGACAATGCCTCCTCGACGTGATGCTCAACCTTTTAATGCTGAAGAAGTCGCAGCCCTTGTCTCTCAGCAAATGGCTGTTGTGCTTCCAGGCGTTGTGACCCAAATACACGAGTTATACAACAATAATAACAACAATAATGCTCAGTGTAATTTTAAGAATTTCAATTCCGCTAAGCCGCTAAAGTTTTCTGGGTCGCAAGGAGCAACTGCGCTCCTTCAATAGTTCGAAAGTATCGAGAGCACATTCAGACATGTGCAATGTCCGAATGGGCGTAAGGTTGAATTTGCATCAAGTGTGTTTGAGAAGCGTGCTCTTACGTGGTGGAACGGAGTGATGCGTGATAGGGGTTCCGAAGTGGCATTGGCACAAACATGGGAAGAACTTCGAGCTCTCATGATGAAAGAGTTTTGTCCCCGTCACGAAATTCGGGCTTTGGAACGAGAGTTTGACGATCTAAAGCAAGATGGGGGAGAACACCGTGCGTATACGGATCGTTTTGAGGAGCTCAGTTTTCTGTGTCCTACTATAGTTACCCCGTTGGAGAAAGCGATAGAGAGGTATATCGATGGTTTACCCGATTCCATACTGGATATTGTGACTGGCATTAATCCTACTACTGTTCATCACGCGATCGAGTTGTCTGTTACCCTGACCGAGTCTCAAGTCAGGAAGGGTAAACTTACCCGCAAGGGTGATAAGAAGAAGTCGACCGATTATGTCAAGGAAAGGGGTAAGGGTAAGAAAGGTGAGTCGTCGAAGAAATCGAGAAAGCGAAAGGGTGCTCAGAACTTTGCAGTTACTGCTCAGAACCCTCAGAACCCACCGACTCAACCTCCTGCAAAGAAAGCGTATGCTGGTACCGCACCTCACTGTGCTCGCTGCAACGGTCATCATGTTGCACAGCAAGCTTGCAAGAAATGCACAACGTGTGGTAAACTTGGGCATCTGGCCAACATTTGTCGTCTGGGTCAGAATCAGGTTGCTCAGGTTCCAGCACAGGTTCAGGGGAATGCTGCTAGATTCCCACCAGGTTCATGTTTCAATTGTGGAGAGTTTGGTCACTTCCGCAACAACTGTCCGAGATTGGTGAATGCAAATGCGAACGCAAATGTCAATGCAAATGTAAATCCCGCTCGGGGACAAGCATTCAATCTGAACGCGAACGAGGCGAGGGTGGACAACGAGGTTGTTAACGGTACGTTCCTTGTTAACAATCAACTTGAATCTGTTCTTTTTGATTCTGGTGCCGATAGGAGTTTTGTTTCGTTATCCTTTGAGCCTTTACTTGCGAAACCTAGAACTAAACTGAGGAAACCCTTATCTGTCGAAGTTGCTACTGGTAAACCTCTCGTGCTCGATTCTGTTATTCGTGGTTGTCAATTGAACCTCGATAATCATCTTTTTCCTATTGATCTCGTACCGATGCAACTTGGGAGTTTCGACATTATCGTGGGGATGGATTGGTTAACCAAACATCGTGCTGAGGTGGTTTGTTTTGATAAGATCATTCGTATTCCTCTTTCGTCTGGCGATGTTCTGGAAGTTCGTGGCGAGAAACCATCTGGTGGATTGAAACTCATGTCGTGTACAAAAGCCCGAAGTTACTTATGAAAAGGATATGTTGCCTTCCTGGCACATGTCACCGAGGAGAAAGGCAAGAGCAAGAGAATTCAGGATATTCCGATTGTTCGGGATTATCCAGAGGTGTTTCCTGATGAACTTCCTGGTTTGCCTCCAGTTCGTCAAGTCGAGTTTCATATTGATCTTGTACCTAATGCCAACCCGATTGTGAAAACACCTTATCGTCTTGCACCGTCAGAGATGCAAGAATTATCGAAACATCTTCAAGAGTTATCTGATAAAGGATTCATCCGTCCGAGTTATTCACCTTGGGGAGCTCCTGTCCTCTTCGTGAAAAAGAAAGATGGATCTTTTCGAATGTGTATCGATTATCGTGAGCTTAATAAGCTTACAATCAAGAATCGATATCCCCTACCTCGAATTGATTATCTCTTCGACCAGCTGCAAGGTGCTTCATGCTTTTCCAAGATCGATCTGTGTTCTAGGTATCATCAACTTCGTGTCCTCGAAGAAGATATTCCCAAAACTGCTTTCCGCACGAGATATGGGCATTACGAGTTCACTGTCATGCCTTTTGGTTTGACAAATGCCCCAGCTATCTTTATGGACTTAATGAATAGGGTCTGTAAACCTTATTTAGACAAGTTCATCATTGTGTTCATCGACGATATTCTCATTTATTCAAAGTCTCGAGCCGATCACGAGCAACATCTTCGTTTAACATTAGAACTCTTGAAGAAGGAATAACTTTTTGCTAAGTTCTCCAAATGTGAATTTTGGCTTAAAGAAGTTCAGTTTTTGGGTCATATAGTTAACGAGCAGGGTATTCATGTGGATCAATCCAAAATAGCTGCTATTAAGGATTGGAATACACCAACGACACCTACAGAGATTCGATCTTTTCTTGGTCTTGCTGGATATTATAGACGGTTTATTTCAAACTTCTCGAAGATTGCGGTTCCACTCACTGCTTTGACTCAGAAGAATAAGCCTTTTGAGTGGGGACCTAAGCAAGAAGAACCGTTTCAAACGCTAAAACAAAAGCTTTGTGATGCTCCTGTTCTATCTTTTCCCGAGGGAAACGATGATTTTGTTTTTTATTGTGATACGTCCAACTTAGGCCTTGGTTGTGTTCTTATGCAACGGGGTAAAGTTATAGCTTATGCGTCAAGACAGCTGAAAGTTCACGAAAAGAACTACACAACTCATGATCTTGAGTTGGGAGCTGTGGTTTTCGTGCTTAAAATCTGGAGACACTACCTCTATGGAACGAAGTGTGTGGTTTTCACGGACCACAAAAGTCTCCAGCATATTCTAAATCAGAAGGAGCTGAACATGAGGCAACGACGTTGGGTTGAGCTCTTAAGTGATTATGATTGCGAGATTCGCTACCATCCTGGTAGGGCGAATGTCGTAGCTGATGCGCTTAGTCGAAAAGAACGAGTTAAGCTTCATTCTGTACGAACTCTATCTGATCTTCAATCTCGTGTTCTTCAAGCTCAACGGTCTTGTGTGATCAAAGGCTTATTGAAATATGAGCTACCGCTTCAACTCGAGCTTAAACTCGAAAGGAAAGAAGATGATTTGCTTTATTTCAAGGATCGTTTGTGGATTCCGAAACACGACGATCTTCGCACCTTGGTAATGGATGAATCTCACAAGTCTCGATATTCTATCCATCCAGGTGCTGATAAAATGTACAAGGATCTTCGTACTCAGTACTGGTGGCCTGGTATGAAAAAGGATGTTTCCTTGTATGTATCAAAATGCCTGACTTGTCTCAAAGTCAAGGCTGAACATCAACGACCTTCTGGCTTGCTTGTACAGCCAGAGATACCGGTTTGGAAATGGGAGAACATTGCTATGGATCTCATCACTAAATTACCGCGTACATCAAAAGGTTACGATGCTATATGGGTTGTTATCGATCGATTAACGAAGTCAGCTCATTTTATTCCGATTCGCGAGGATCTATCTGCTGATAAACTTGCAAAGATTTATGTTGATGAGATTGTATCACGACATGGTGTTCCTTTGGATATCATTTCCGATCGTGATGCTCAATTTTCATCTCATTTTTGGAAGACCATGCAATCTGCTATGGGAACCCAACTAAATCTAAGCACTGCTTATCATCCCCAAACAGATGGACAATCTAAGAGGACGATTCAAACTTTGGAGGATATGCTTAGAGCATGCGTGATAGACTTTGGTGGTAATTGGGACTCTCATCTACCGTTGATCGAGTTCTCTTACAACAACAGTTATCATGCTAGCATTAATATGGCACCGTTCGAAGCTTTATACGATCGAAAATGTCGTTCACCTGTCTATTGGAATGAGATCGGTGAAGCTCAGCTTACTGGACCTGAGCTCATTCTGGAAACAACAGACAAAATCAAGAAAATTCGCGATAATCTTGTGACAGCTAGATGCCGTCAAAAGAGTTATGCGGATGTGCGACACAAGCCCCTAGAATTTCAAGTCGGAGACCATGTCCTACTCAAGGTGTCACCTTGGAAGGGAGTGGTGAGATTTGGAAAGAAAGGAAAACTTGCACCACGATATGTTGGACCATTTAAGATTGTTGAAAGGGTCGAAAAAGTTGCCTATCGACTAGAGCTACCTCCAGAGCTTGGAAATATTCATCCGACTTTTCACGTGTCCAATTTGCGAAAGTGTTTATCTGATGCTGATCTTCACATTCCTCTCGACGAAATCCAAATCAATGAAACGATGCACTTTGTCGAGAAACCTGTGGAGATAACGAACCGTGCATTCAAACAGTTGAAGAACAAACGGATTCGATAAGTCAAAGTTCGCTGGGAATCCAAACGTGGCCCAGAGTTTACTTGGGAATGTGAGGACCAGATGAAGGCGAAATATCCGCAATTGTTCTCACAAGTTTCCTCTAGTTAAAATTTCGGGACGGAATTTCCTAAAGTAGGGGAGACTGTGACAATTGTGTTTTGTAATCAATGTACAATGTAAAACAATGATGATTATCAATAAAACAATGTGTTTTGGGTGTTATTATGTGTGTATTTGTGTTTGATGATTTTACAATTTGATTCGTTTCCGATTTCAAGTTTTAAATCACTTTCTGGAAGGTTTTACGTAAACTGGTGCGTAAACGCAATCAGTTTAACGCAAAAAACACTCCGGAATAGTGACATAGGCTTAACATACCCTAAATAACCTTTACATAACTTAGAAATAAGTTTTGGATGGTTTGGTGTGTTGAAAATAAGTCTATTCGATCGCAGGGACTATTTGTGTCAAACTGCGAAACTATACCGATTCGTATGGTATCGAAGAGTCCGGAACTTGATCATAAGCTAAACATACCTTAAATAACCTAAACATAGCTTAGAAATAAGCTTTGAGGGGTTCGGTGTGCGAAAACATGCTTATTTGATCTTACAGGGTCTAAAAGTGTCAAAAACGACGTAAGTTTGCATTTAAGCGCATATCTTACGTTCTGACCACATCTGGACATCCAAAATTTTTGTACACACTAAAATATTTTTATTTTAGTGATCGGAATGCAAAAATACCATTCGTCGCTTAATTTGGATCGTTTTCGCGTCCGTTTGAGTTTCGTCGTCATTTAACGAACAACGCGACCGTACGACCAAACGAGCCGACATCCGAGATGTTTTTGAGCATATTTTAATTTCCCTACACTTTAACTTCATTTTAGAGCTTTGAAATGGGGTTAACGGGGCTTAAACGTGTCAAAAATGCATCGAAAACCAAGTTTGGGGCTTCAGGGACTAAATCTGCCATTTTTGAAATTTGCTGACATGCAAGGTCCTTACGGACCGTATGGAGATGGGCTTGCGGTCCGTAAGCCATCACCAGCACAGCAGAATTTCAGAAACATTGAATCTGGTCCTTTCCACCTATTCCAATGGTTTTAATCCCTGGTTTTTCATGCTATGGGCTGGTTTGTGTGATGAACAAGTCCTCCAATCTTTCCCTAACAATTGTATGGCCATGATTATTGCTTGGAGACCACACAAACAAGTGTCATGATATTGTAAGTTTGCTACAACTATAAATAGCAACCCCCACTTCACTCTCAAACCACATTTGATCTGAGAATTCTCTAAGTTGTTGTGATTATTCACTACATACCTGAGAATACTTGGAATCAAATCTCTTTGGACCCTTTGTAAGTCCTCTTTCGTTCTTTTATCGCTTTCCTAGCTTAAAAGTCAAACAGTGTTTGACTTTCAGCTTTAACCAGTCAATGGTCAACGAGAAGTTCGTTTGAACTTCGCAACGTGAGCTTAATCACGATGGTTATAGTCCCTAGTGACTATAACTACTGATTACCACGTTGACTAGGCGTAGTGACGAGTCGTAGTTTCGGTCAAAATGCGCATTTAAGCGTATTTTGCAACCAAACTACTCTTGGTATCAAAACACTTTGTTTTGATATCAAAACTTGTTTTCTAACTTAGTTAAGCATGTTTTAACATGCTTAGCTCGTCACTTTTAGTTTAGTGCTTGTTTAGAGTCGTAAGTCAAGCGGTCTAAACCACCTCTTAGACTTTCGAACTCGACCCGTTTGGTCGATCATTAGGATCCAACCATGCATGTTTAGTGACCATAGTTGCATAGGGAATAACCTTCCGAGGTTATACCTTATGGTCACTTAGGTTAATTAGTTGTATGATAGGTAGTTTATATGCCTTAGGTAGATAACCAAAATGCCCTTTTCATGCATAATTGATTATTAAGCATATGTAACATAAACTTAATGAAGTCATGCTTTAGCCTATAAGTGACTAATCAAAGTAGTTGGGTTCTTATAACTTAATGAAGTCATGCTTTAGCCTATAAGTGGACACTCATCCCGAGAATTCCCAGGTAAGCACAACTGGTCTCGCGTCTGATGAGATATATACGAAGTGCTTGCCTAGACAGAAAACTCAGAATACAGGCACCCACCCTTCCAGATTGCACGAGTTCGTTATTAGAGCCCAAGACTTTGACGAGAGTAAAAATCAGAGGAGGTTTTGAAAAAGATTTTTAAATCACCCGAGGACAGATGATGAATAAATGTATACCCTAAAAGTTTAATGAGGGAAATCCGTGGTGACGAGGCTTTGGTTTCAAAGAATAAGGAAAGGGGTAAGGACAAGGATGCGGACAGAGTATCTAGTGGATAGGTGTCCTAGGTAAGTTATAGTCTAGGTTCAAGCATTGCTAATAACCTAATTCCCTATAACCATGGCTCTGATACCAACCTATGACACCCTGACCGGAGGCGGAAATGTCGAAGGCATCACGAAACTTGGTAGAATGCATATAAACACATGGTGATTTAATTAAAGTTGAAATATAATTAAGTTTGGTTAATAGGATTGCATTCACATCCAAACTAGTACAAAACAAATACAACACATTGTCCACAAAAGTCTTTATTTTTATTTAAGCTAAGGCACTTGTCTTGAGCAATCCTATGTGATCATTGCAAAGGCTAACTTCAAACATTTTCACCTGAAACATATGTTAAAAACAATTTGGGTCAACAAAAGGTTGAGTGAAAACCAACTGGGGTAGCCCAGTTGGCCACCGACACCCACCTCTTCCCAGAGGTACCGGGTTCGAGTCTTGGGAGTGACATATGTCGCCCAGGATAAGAACTCGGTATGGGGAAGTCACCGCGGAGCTAGCTTGGTCGGGTAGCGGCTCCCGGAGTGAGATCACTCCGGCGGTTGGGAGGACCGTGCACTATCCCCCCACCCCCCCCCCCAAAGGTTGAGTGAATTCATAGGTTTTGGTTAGTTTGGTAATAAATAAATAATGTGATAATAAAATGAAATGTTTAACAATGTGGCATTTGATATATCTTAGCAAAATGAGTAATACAAGTATGCTTGGTGGAACATTCAAACCTTGTAGACGTAAACACGGATCTATCATCCAAACTTCCGCATTGCAAAATGTGAACAATAACAACAACAACAAATGATCTGAACTAGAAGTTAGGATGGGGCGTCACACCTATAGCGCTATAATATTACCGCTGGGCTTGTACGGAGTTAATGAATGTAGGTGTTAAGCAACAAGTATCAAGCAATTGCAAGAAACAATCAAGATAGCCACAAAATGCAAATAAGTTTGTATCACATTATTACATATGTTTCATCCCAAAAATATTGTAAAAGAAAATGGGAACTATGAACTCACCTTGTTTGCGAATAATTTCCAAACAAGTAAACGGGTAAGAGTTTTGCGGGAACAAGATTTCCATGTCACTCTAATTGTATTTGAACATGCACGAAACACGGAAATCGGCATCAACAAATGGTTAAAATGTGCAACTGTATAAATGGGAAATCTATGTCTAACGTGTTTGTATGGTTTGACTAAACGGTAACTACGGGTTTAATGGGCCTAATTTGGGGAAACATGGGATAAATATAAAGGGGTTATTTAAGAAAAATGTATTTTATACAAATTATTAAGTTATACAAATGCTGGATATAGAAATAATATTTGTATAATTAAAACAAACAAATATATATGTATTTAACTCAAAATTTGCAATTATATAATTAATTTAACTAAGTAATTAATTTAAGCCAATATATCTAATTTAAAATAGTTATCATGGCAGAATATATATATTTTTAAAATAGACAAATATATATAGTTTCAATATGAAATAACATGGTAATTATCTAAATAATTAGTTTAAATCAAAAAAATTTAGAATAACATTTTTAATTATTAACGTGCAATATTACTGATTTACAGTAATTATTAGGGCCTTTGAATAATTTTATATAAATATGATGGAATTAAAAGGTTAAAATATCAGTAAACAAGTTTATAAAGCTTAATTGTTTAAATAAATTAGTAACATAAATAAATCAGTTTCTGAATTTTAACAAAATCAAAAAAGTGCATATTTTATTACAAAAATATTTTCGGCCAAAAATTATATAGTTATATAATTTAAATATATTAAGTTAAACTATACTTTTAAAGTGTAAATACTGATTTATTTACATAAATATCAAAATTATATAAAATATTAATAAAAATATTATTTTTATAAAGTTTACCACTTAAAATGATATTCATAAAAATTTCAGATTTAATTTCTAAAAATTTGATTTAATATGAATTTTTAAATGTTAAACTGTTTTAATATTATAAAAATTGGTTTTATAAATAATTTGACAGTTCTTATATTTTTAATAAATGCAATAGTCTATTGTAATGTTATAAAAATTAACAGAATTTAAAAGTTGTCGAAAATAAAGAAAATAAAAAAAATTTGCATGTGCCCGGGTTTGAACCCGGTTCAACCCACTGTTGGGTCGTCTTCCCCAAATATGGTCAACAGTAAGGTCAACGGTCGCGGTTCTCAATCGAAAACAGGTTTATATTCGAATTACTTCTAGGAAAACATTCTAATAGTATAAATAAACGGAATTAACGATTAAAAACGAACCGGTATCGATGGGATCGTTGTATGGACTGAATTCGGCGAGGTCCGATTCCGGCGAGTGAGCAGAGATGAACAGGTGAGTTTATACGAGGTGTTAGAGTAAGTTGAAGGGTGTAACAGTTTCGAGGGGGTTCAGAGACTTTATTAACACATGAAATCGACACAGAAACAACACAATTTAGTGGAATTAAACTCCACTTCGGAGTTTTATAAATTTCCTCCGATTACGACGTGTCAGGCACGGTTATGGTTAAATTAAACGCGCATGCGAGTTGGTTCGAGGTCAGAGATTCCGCGTGCAACAGCTTTGGACTGATAAACCACTAAGCACGTGATTCGGTTCGATTCCCGGTGAACAGCGCGGGTGGTTTGCAGGTTTGAATAATAATATTCAATTATTAAGGTTTGTATATATATAATACGATTTCAAATAAATACCGGATGAGGCTTATAGCCGACTGGTCACAACGTCACTTGTTAAACGAAAGGTCCCGAGTTCGATCCCCCCCCCCCCCCGTGACCGGTTTTATTCATTTTTGAGTTTATTTTCGAAATTTACACTTTAGTCCCTGTGTTTTAGAAAAAAGCCATAAACAGCCCCTGAAATAGTTAGTTAAGTAGGCTAACTAGGTTATGTTTTTAAATAGAATTCCTTATATAACAATGTTAACCCGGTTAGTCTTTTCAGTTAAAAACAGTTTCAAAATGACCATTTCGGTCCCTGAAGTGCAAGTTTCATAAGATGGCCAATAGGACCCTAGACTTTAAATTTAAAAATTTAAAAGTTTATTTTATTTATAAAACAAGTTTCAAAAATGACACTAAGGCCCCTAAACTTATAGTTTTCAAAAATTTCATTTTTAACCCGAAACTTATAAGATTTCAAAATGACAATTTAGTCCCCGAACTTTGTATTTTCCATAAATGATGGTTTTAGTCCTCGGACTTAAAATCAAAGTTTTTGGACAAGTTTTAAGGAATGACAAAAAGGTCCCTTAACTTATACTTTCACATAATGACACATTAGGCCTTTGTAATTAATGTAGCCTAGTTTACAAGTATAAAAATCAATCAAATTAGCAACTACTTACGCGTTTGGGGCGGTATTTCATGTAAAATCATAAAACAAGCATGTATCAAACAAATTGCACATTCATATATGATAACTGTTATATTGTAAAACGAACATACACATGTATAAAAACCAAGGTGGTTACAGTCTCCCCTACTTTGGAGAATTTCGTCCCGAAATTGGCGTAGGAGAATCTTTAGGATTTGTGTTTCATTCCCGTAATGGATATTCTTCAGTAGCGAAAATGAATGGATAATTCATTTTTCCTCAATGGGTACATTGTCAGAAGTGGAAATGACGGATTATTGAATAGATTTTTCATTTCCCCGATGGATATTTCTTCGGAAGCGAAAATGAGTAATTCATTTTCCTCAATGGATACATTGTCAGAAGTGGAAATGAAGGATTATTGAATAGATTTTTCATTTCCCCGATGGATATTTCTTCGGAAGCGAAAATGAGTAATTAATTTTCCTCGATGGATTCTTCTTCAGAAGCAGAAATGAAAGATTATGAGTAGATTATTCATTTCCCCGATGGATATTTCTTCGGAAGCGAAAATGAGTAATTCATTTTCCTCAATGGATTCTTCTTCGGAAACGAAAAAGAAAGATTATGAGTAGATTATTCATTTCCCCGATGGATATTTCTTCGGAAGCGAAAATGAGTAATTCATTTTCCTCAATGGATTCTTCTTCGGAAACGGAAATGAAAGATTATGAGTAGATTATTCATTTCCCCGATGGATATTTCTTCGGAAGCGAAAATGAGTAATTCATTTTCCTCAATGGATTCTTCTTCGGAAACGGAAATGAAAGATTATGAGTAGATTATTCATTTCCCCGATGGATATTTCTTCGGAAGCGAAAATGAATAATTCATTTTCCTCAATGGATTCTTCTTCGGAAATGGAAATGAAAGATTATGAGTAGATTATTCATTTCCCCGATGGATATTTCTTCGGAAGCGAAAATGAATAATTCATTTTCCTCAATGGATTCTTCTTCGGAAACGGAAATGAATATGGTTTTTTTGAATGGATTATTCATTTCCCAATGGATATCTCTTTCAGAAGCGAAAAATGAGTAGCTAGTTTATTTTTCCTCAATGGATACTTCATCAGAAACATAAATGAATATAGATGGCTTTCGATTCTTGTTTAAATGGACACATATGGGTCTGGGATAACATAAAATCCTCAAGTGATTTGGATAACGCTACGACAAATAATACAATAAGAGTACTTATATATAGGAAGTACCAGCGGCGTATCCACCATGTTCTTATGATATTACAATCGCCTCGTCATCTACTCACTCTAGATTTTATGCCATCACACTTAACAGGACTCACTATAGTTTCCATGCATCGATTCTCATAATTATGTGTGCACCCATAATTACTTAACTCGTTGTATAGTCTACATAGCTTATCTTGCCAAGTGATAAATTACGGACATGGTGAAAGGAAGATGTTTTGTTTCAACAATGGAGATGATGCGTGCGTCTCACGTGTTTTACGCTAGCCAACAAGACTATACGTGTTCCACGGATAGACGGGTTCATGGGTTTGGTACAGAGTGTGTGATCAAATTTGAGATATATTGTATTACGAGAGTTGTTCAATGAGAACTCCGCGTTTCGGTATATAGTCGCACATTACACGTATTTGCATAAACATGTCAGTTTATAAACGAACGATCATTTCATCATAACTGAAAAGTGTACATGAGTCTTGGATAACAAAAGAATTCGAAATGTGAAACCCCAGTTGTTTATCACTGCATCATCGTTGGTACGAGCCTCGTTAACTCCAGCGTTAGGAGTACGTCCTTAAGCAGGGTTGTTAACATCTTGGATTTGTGTAGCAGCAACTCGGCAAACGTTAGCTGTATGACCAATAACCCCACAATTTAAACATTTGCGGCATCGTACACTGGCATGATGATGAAGATTACATTGGTTGCATAGAGGTGCAGTTCCATCGTATGTTTTTCTAGCATGGGGTTGTGCTGGTTGGTTGGGCGGTGCTTTACCATCATATGGCCGCTTTGCTAGAGGAGGAACCTGGTTAACGGGAGTAGGGTTTGCGATAGCAAAATTTTGAATTATCTTTCGTTTCTTCGCGTTCCTCGAAGACTGAGCCACAACGTTATCTGCCTTTGTAGAATCAGACGAACCCTTTGATGACGTTTTACTATCACCCCTACGAGTCAAGACTCCCTCCTTGACAAGAGCATCAGTGAGGATAGCAGAGAGTTCGAACGCGTCACGAATTATGGCTGGTTTGTTTCCAGTCACAATGTGTTTAATACAGCTGGGGAGTCCATCGATAAACTTCTCGATGGTGCGTTCTGGGGTTGTCAAGGCATTGGGACAGAGAATACACAGCTCTTCAAAATGATCGATATATGCTTGGTTTTCCCCACTGTTCTGTTTCAGGTCATGAAATTCGTCTTCAAGCGCTCGCATTTCGTTGCGAGGACAAAACTCTCTCAGCATAAGGGCCCTCAATTCTTCCCATGTCAGGGCCATAGCATCTTCAGCACCTCGGTCCCTCATAATACCATTCCACCAGGTTAAAGCTCGTTTCTGAAAACAACTGGTTGCGAATTCTACCTTTCGGGCCTCGGTACACAGACTGTGTCGAAACGTGTTCTCAATACTTTCAAACCACTGTAGGAGAGCAGTGGCACCTTCACTGCCAGAGTATTTAGCAGGGTTGCAGGAATTAAATTGCTTGAAGGTACAGGGAGGATTGGGATTGTTGTTTTGAGCAGCTTGGTTGATCTGGGTAAAGATATTAGGTAGTACCGCAGCAAACTGCTGAGCAATAAGGGCAGCCATCACAGCATTTGGGTCATTATTATGAGGCTGTTGACGTGGAGGCATCTATAAGAAGGAAAAACATCTGATCAGAACTGAATACTTTTGAATAAAATTATTTAAAATCAAAGAAGGCGAGAGAAAACACACAACAAGATGGACATCATTTATTCTACGAATAAACAATATCAGTGATTAATCAAAGTAGTTTGGTTCTTATAACTTAATGAAGTCATGCTTTAGCCTATAAGTGGACACTCATCCCGAGAATTCCCAGGTAAGCACAACTGGTCTCGCGTCTGATGAGATATATACGAAGTGCTTGCCTAGACAGAAAACTCAGAATACAGGCACCCACCCTTCCAGATTGCACGAGTTCGTTATTAGAGCCCAAGACTTTGACGAGAGTAAAAATCAGAGGAGGTTTTGAAAAAGATTTTTAAATCACCCGAGGACAGATGATGAATAAATGTATACCCTAAAAGTTTAATGAGGGAAATCCGTGGTGACGAGGCTTTGGTTTCAAAGAATAAGGAAAGGGGTAAGGACAAGGATGCGGACAGAGTATCTAGTGGATAGGTGTCCAAGGTAAGTTATAGTCTAGGTTCAAGCATTGCTAATAACCTAATTCCCTATAACCATGGCTCTGATACCAACCTGTGACACCCTGACCGGAGGCGGAAATGTCGAAGGCATCACGAAACTTGGTAGAATGCATATAAGCACATGGTGATTTAATTAAAGTTGAAATATAATTAAGTTTGGTTAATAGGATTGCATTCACATCCAAACTAGTACAAAAAAAATACAACACATTGTCCACAAAAGTCTTTATTTTTATTTAAGCTAAGGCACTTGTCTTGAGCAATCCTATGTGATCCTTGCAAAGGCTAACTTCAAACATTTTCACCTGAAACATATGTTAAAAACAATTTGGTTCAAAAGGTTGAGTGAATTCATAGGTTTTGGTTAGTTTGGTAATAAATAAATAATGTGATAATAAAATGAAATGTTTAACAATGTGGCATTTGATATATCTTAGCAAAATGAGTAATACAAGTATGCTTGGTGGAACATTCAAACCTTGTAGACGTAAACACGGATCTATCATCCAAACTTCCGCATTGCAAAATGTGAACAATAACAACAACAACAAATGATCTGAACTAGAAGTTAAGATGGGGCGTCACACCTATAGCGCTATAATATTACCGCTGGGCTTGTACGGAGTTAATGAATGTAGGTGTTAAGCAACAAGTATCAAGCAATTGCAAGAAACAATCAAGATAGCCACAAAATGCAAATAAGTTTGTATCACATTATTACATATGTTTCATCCCAAAAATATTGTAAAAGAAAATGGGAACTATGAACTCACCTTGTTTGTGAATAATTTCCAAACAAGTAAACGGGTAAGAGTTTTGCGGGAACAAGATTTCCACGTCACTCTAATTGTATTTGAACATGCACGAAACACGGAAATCGGCATCAACAAATGGTTAAAATGTGCAACTGTATAAACGGGAAATCTATGTCTAACGTGTTTGTACGGTTTGACTAAACGGTAACTACGGGTTTAATGGGCCTAATTTGGGGAAACATGGGATAAATATAAAGGGGTTATTTAAGAAAAATGTATTTTATACAAATTATTAAGTTATACAAATACTGGATATAGAAATAATATTTGTATAATTAAAACAAACAAATATATATGTATTTAACTCAAAATTTGCAATTATATAATTAATTTATCTAAGTAATTAATTTAAGCCAAGATAATTAAAAATGACATTTTTAATTATTGAACATAAAATATATCTGATTTAAAATAGTTATCATGGCAGAATATATATATTTTTAAAATAGACAAATATATATAGTTTCAATATGAAATAACATGGTAATTATCTAAATAATTATCTAAATAATTAGTTTAAATCAGAAAAATTTAGAATAACATTTCTAATTATTAACGTGCAATATTACTGATTTACAGTAATTATTAGGGCCTTTGAATAATTTTATATAAATATGATGGAATTAAAAGGTTAAAATATCAGCAAACAAGTTTATAAAGTTTAATTGTTTAAATAAATTAGTAACATAAATAAATCTGTTTTTGAATTTTAACAAACTCAGAAAAGTGCATATTTTATTACAAAAATATTTTCGGCCAAAAATTATATAGTTATATAATTTAAATATATTAAGTTAAACTATACTTTTAAAGTGTAAATACTGATTTATTTACATAAATATCAAAATTATATAAAATATTAATAACAATATTATTTTATAAAGTTTACCACTTAAAATGATATTCATAAAAATTTCAGATTTTATTTCTAAAAATTTGATTTAATATGAATTTTTAAATGTTAAACTGTTTTAATATTATAAAAATTGGTTTTATAAATAATTTGACAGTTCTTATATTTTTAATAAATGCAATAGTCTATTGTAATGTTATAAAAATTAACAGAATTTAAAAGTTGTCGAAAATAAAGAAAATAAAAAAAATTTGCATGTGCCCGGGTTCGAACCCGGATCTCCGGTTCAACCCACTGTTGGGTCGTCTTCCCCAAATATGGTCAACAGTAAGGTCAACGGTCACGGTTCTTAATCGAAAACAGGTTTATATTCGAATTTCTTCTAGGCAAACATTCTAATAGTATAAACAAACGGAATTAAAGATTAAAAACGAACCGGTACCGATGGGATCGTTGTATGGACTGAATCTGGCGAGGTCCGATTCCGGCGAGTGAGCAGAGATGAACAGGTGAGTTTATACGAGGTGTTAGAGTAAGTTGAAGGGTGTAACAGTTTCGAGGGGGTTCAGAGACTTTATTAACACATGAAATCGACACAGAAACAACACAATTTAGTGGAATTAAACTCCACTTCGGAGTTTTATAAATTTCCTCCGATTACGATGTGTCAGGCACGGTTATGGGTAAATTAAACGCGCATGCGAGTTGGTTCGAGGTCAGAGATTCCACGTGCAACAGCTTTGGACTGATAAACCACTAAGCACGTGATTCGGTTCGATTCCTGGTGAACAGCGCGGGTGGTTTGCAGGTTTGAATAATAATATTCAATTATTAAGGTGTGTATATATATAATACGATTTCAAATAAATACCGGATGAGGCTTATAGCCGACCGGTCACAACGTCACTTGTTAAACGAAAAGTCCCGAGTTCGATCCCGCCCCCCGTGACCGGTTTTATTCATTTTTGAGCTTATTTTTGAAATTTACACTTTAGTCCCCGTGTTTTAGAAAAAGGCATAAACAGCCCCTGAAATAGTTAGTTAAGTAGGCTAACTAGGTTATGTTTTTAAATAGAATTCCTTATATAACAATGTTAACCCGGTTAGTCTTTTCAGTTAAAAACAGTTTCAAAATGACCATTTCGGTCCCTGAAGTACAAGTTTCATAAGATGGCCAATAGGACCCTAGACTTTAAATTTAAAAATTTAAAAGTTTATTTTATTTATAAAACAAGTTTCAAAAATGACACTGAGGTCCCTAAACTTATAGTTTTCAAAAATTTCATTTTTAACCCGAAACTTATAAGATTTCAAAATGACAATTTAGTCCCCGAACTTTGTATTTTCTAAAAATGATGGTTTTAGTCCTCGGACTTAAAATCAAAGTTTTTGGACAAGTTTTAAGGAATGACAAAAAGGTCCCTTAACTTATACTTTCACATAATGACACATTAGGCCTTTGTAATTAATGTAGCCTAGTTTACAAGTATAAAACTCAATCAAATTAGCAACTACTTACGCGTTTGGGGCGGTATTTCATGTAAAATCATAAAACAAGCATGTATCAAACAAATTGCACATTCATATATGATAACTGTTATATTGTAAAACGAACATACACATGTATAAAAACCAAGGTGGTTATAGTTTGCACTTCATGTGAGTACATAATTCCCCTATTTTACTGTTTTCAATTGGTTTGGGGTGATTCATATGTATCAAAACGATTTTCAATATTTTAACAATGGTTTCAAAAACGATTAAGATGGTTTATACTAAACAAATAACGATTTCAATAATGTGAACGAACTTGTTGGTTGTAGTTACATAACGAATGACATTCATTAATTTTGGCCGAACCGACCAGTATTAGGTTATGGTACCATAGGATCTGACAAATCCCGTTATCAGACTGCACCCATGGTTATGTGTGGGTTAGGTGGGTAACGACTGAATCTGTGATTGTTTACTTACCCTTTGGTGGTTTGTTAATGCGAGAAGCGAGATAGTCGAGTCACGAAGGTTTGAATGTTATTAACGAGACAATCCAAAATAGTTTTCACAATTAAAACGAGAACGATTTTGGGACGAGTTAAACGATTTGATACGACTTAAACGAGATAAACGATTGGTTTTGGGTAGTGATTAGATAATGGGACGGGTGTAGCATGATAAAAGCATGGTAGATACGCCGCTGGTACATCTTATATATAAGTGCTTTTATCATATTACATTGCGTGTCATTATTTAGTTCACTTGGGAAACGATTTTGAAACGATGTCACACAACGAGGTTTTCGAAATGATATAAACCATACGAGTTTTATTAACGAGTTTTTAACGAGATGTTTTACGAATTGGTTTACTAAAACAAATGTTTTGGGGTTAAGAATCATGGCTACGGGATTTTATAAACTATAACCTTCTTGATTTGAGCTGGTTAATTATGTTGTAATACACTTTTCAAAACGAGGTTTGTACTTTTGACTCTTGTAGTCTAATGAGGTACTGCAACATATAAGCGAGCCATGATTCCGATACTCTTATAAAACCTATGTGCTCGCCAGCATTTCTTTGCTGACTTTGTTTTTGCATATGTTTCAGGTGGTGTTGCGTGATATCGATTGCTAGTATGCATGAGTCACATAGGATCTGGACGAGGCCTTAGTGACTTAATAACGATAATAGACGATGTTTAATTTGTTCGTTTGGTATTTAAGACAATGTAATTTACTAAATGAATCAATAAAACGAAACTTTTAATTACCATGGTTGTGAAACGATGATTCTGTTACAACATTCCCCGACGTTTCCGCCACGGTTTGTTGTTTTACGTGGTCGGGGTGTGACATTATAGGTATGACATTTTAGACCCTCTAGTTATTAAAGGGCATTTTAGTCATTTTAGGAAGACCCAACTAAAACATTAATAAGGTTTGGCCTTACTACTCAAAATTGTGATAAATTAAAACGTTAATACTTGATTTTGAAACAAAAACTATTAGTACCTGATATTGAAACTTGACATAAACCATAAGGACCAATGGTGTAATTTTTTCTATGAATTAGTTGGGTGGATTTTATTTGCATTTAGAAAAAAAAAACAATAAATTAAATAAGTAAAAAATAAAAAAATGCCCCTCGTTTAACTGACTTTTTTTGATGAAATTAATGGGTTGGATGAAAATGGAAAAAAATAAAAGTAAAAATGCAAACCTCGGATTGGATGAAAATGGAAAAAATAAAAATAAAATTGCAAACCTCAGGGATAGATGAGACAAATTATATATATTATTAGGGTCATTGGATTTTATCACCCCTAACTATGGGGTATTAGTCGCTGCCACTCCCAACTATCACTTTGACTCCCACTACTCCAAACTTAACAACTTGTGTGTTGTGTCACTCCGGTTGAGTGGATTTTGGCTCCCCTTTTGTCTTTTAGAAGCAGATTCACCTGTAGTCATTAGTAATTCACAAAGTGTTAGCCTAATATCACCAATAACACAAGTCAAGCACTAAGAAATGTTCACCTGTGGAGTGACACAACACACAAAGTATTAAGTTGGGAGTGGTGGAAGTCAAAGTGATAGTTGAGAGTGACAGCGGCTAATATCCAATAGTTGGGAGTGATAAAATTCAATAACCCATATTATTAAGCCCACATAGCCTAACCAACTTTCAAATAAACCTCAACCGTTGGATTTGATCTCAGCCACTTAAACTCACTAAAATAACAGCTATGGTGGTGCTTCAGGACGGTTTTCTTAGCTGGTGGTTAGTTCTTCCTGTCCATGATCTCCACAGTCTCCTGCAATCCTGGGTAAACTGCCAATCCAACCGCCCATTCTCCCCTAATTTTATGGTTTGAAGAGGTTATATGTAGATTGACGACTGGGATTAGGGCAAGAAGAAAATCTAAGTGGAGTTCTCCTGTTCAGTTTACGTCGGTTTCTGACGACTCAAAACTCCACAAAATCCCACAGGTGATAATTCTAATTTCTCACTATGATGGATATATTTTATGGTGGTAGTGTGGATGGTCTAAGAGGTGAGAGAAGCCAGAGAACTACACTGCTTAACAAGAAGGTAAGCTTAAAAAAACTCTCACATAGAACTGAAATTCGACTTCTCCTTTAAATATTTTGAAATTTGGCTGAAATATGAAATATGAGTTTTAAGCATGTTTTTGTTACTTAATTCGTAAGATTTTTGTTTTGTTCTGTTTGTCAAGATTATGGAGGTCCAAGATATCTTGTCTTTGTCTTGAAGGTTTTGAAGGAAATCCTCATGTTGTATAAGATTGCAAGAGTAAGTTCTCTTTTCGCATTTGCATGCTTCTTTTCCTAATTTAATTATACCTTAAGCTTTTGATTGACACTTTTTTTATTATATAGATGCTAATGAATGTGAACAACGAAATCATGACATGATGCTCAATGTGATGATATATATATGTAAGTTATAAATGTACTTGCAGAAAAGGTTACTGGTACGTTCATATATCTTTTGGAAGTATTAATGATTCGTGGTTATTTGTCTATATTTGAGAATCAGTTTCATATTTTCTGCTTGTAAGATTCATGAGTTATTCCCTTTCTGAAACCCTATATTTTTTACTATCATGATTTGGTCAGTGTGATTTTAAAAGATGTACATGGGATTGTTGAAAGTAAGTGTCACCTGTGATTGATGCACCTAGACACCGTGATATCATTAAGAACATGATTATTTTGTTTTCTTAATTATTGACTCAACCACTGGTGGGTTTGAAGTTGGTATCTCTAAAGATGGTCGAACCTGGGAAAATTCCTCTGTTTGCTATCACTCTTGGTGTGAAGCAAATGATCTGCTATTGTAACAAGGTGAAGCTTTTGCTAATGCTTTAATTTTATTTATTTTTTGTAATTATTATTAGCATGTTGATTTTTGCTTAGCATATTATAATTTAACTTTCTTGGGTAGGAGATCGTCATGACCCAAAAAGCTACCCATCGGAAGGAATAATATGCAACTACACTAATTTAAATCCCCCTTGAATGTATTCATGTAATTTATTTCTTCATTTATAAATATATATTCACCATTTCCTTAGAGATTGTATATAAAACATATAATTACAAAAGATTTAGCATGGCAAATAGCTACTTCCGTTTTCAATTTTTTCATCACTTGAAACATTGTAAGTATTGTAACACCCCGAAAGCGGGTTTGGAAATCAAACCACGTTAATACCAAAAGACGGGTAAAGTACCGTTAGTGGTAAAAGTAACCCGGTGAATATTATGATTTTAAATAAATAAACCTAATATTAAATAAAAGTATTATAAAGGCTTTTGTTGAAATAAAATTTATAGAAGGCCCGAGTTAACGAGACTTAGAAATAAACTGAGTCATAAATTCCCCAAACCCACTAAGTTAACTAGGAATGTTTAACCTAGTTAAAGAGTGGGGATATTGTTAGAAATAAGTAGGTTATGGCCTACTTAATAATTAACCAAACAAGAGGGGCCAAAGTTGGATAACTTGGAAAGTTAAATTATAAAAACTTAAAAACAAAACAACACACATACTATGTGTGTGTGTGTGTGTTCTAGACGTTCAGGGGATAAACTCCATGGAGCTCTAACCCTAATTTCAACTAAAGCATCAAATTGAAGGCTTAAACGCAGCTCAAATTCACAATTGAACATGAATTAACGATCACCCAAGCTAGGGGATCATAAGGTATGTAAAATTTTGATAATTTGTGAAGTTGTGAAAATTGAAGAATCATCATAATCACGAATTATGGATGAATTATTGAAGCTATGGCTGAATTATGATGTATAATTGCTTAGGAACAAAACTCTAAGTGAAAATTATACATATGATGCTATGAATTTAATGTTTAGATGATTTACCACACTAGGATAAGCGGGTCAAACAAATCGAGTGTGAGGGAAAAGCATAATTCGGATGCAAGGTAAGTATAGCTTACACTCTTCTTAAATTGTAGAATATTCTTTTATCGTATTAATTACGAATGAGATAAATAAGCAATTGAAATATGATGTTCCGACATATAGTCGTACGGAACGAAATAAGTGAAATTTGCTAAGAAACCATGTTAATAGTTAAAAATAGAATAATATGATTATTCGGTCATACAATGACAAATATACAATGAGTTTAGAATGGTTACCTTATAGGGTAAACCCAAAAATAAATAATAAGGGTAAAACGGTAATTCGGTCATGCGTTGACAATGACCGTTAGTTTTTGAAAAGACACTTTATGGCGTAAGCCATAATGGGTCAAAAGAGTTAAGAAATGGGTTATAAGTAAAATGACCGTACGGTGTCAACCGGAGCGAGTCATGTAGATGAGATGGTAATAAATATCATCTCGTAAAGATAAACGATCACTTAGACCAAACGGGTCAAAAGGTGAAGATATCACCCTTTGACAATTTGACTAATGATTGTTTGTCGAGTTATATGTTTACAGGAATAAATATCTAATGGATATTAGCATCACTATTAATTAGCGGTTATTAAAGCAAGGTATTAAAACGGGTCAATATATTGATCTGAACCAGGTATGCGTAATAGGTCAACTCCTCATTTAGAACTTGAAGTTCTATGAGAGTTAGACAAAGTCGGAAATGGATATTGGGTTACCTTAATAGGTTGACCTAATAATTTAAATTATAGTCATTGTGTCTTAATAAAATAATGATTTTTAAACAAGATCGTAGTTTAAAAAGTGGGATTTTGGTCAAACATGCCTTTAAAACTCCTTCGTCGTAAATGAAAGGTTAAAATTAACCAAAACGCCCTTTATTGATAAACTAGACAAACAACCCTTACGGGTTGTTTAGAGATAAACATTTGGATAAATTAAATCGTTCAGATATGTATAAAAGGCCGGATATGAAACCTTGGGTCAAATGACTCTAAAAGAGTCTTTGCTGTAAAATGATAATCCTAGGAATAAAACTCGGAACAAATAGTTACCACATTAAAATCCACCAGAATTATAGTTGTGGTGAAAGATCATTTGATAAGAAATATGGAAATACGATGCTATAAACGAATGAAAGTGATTTGTGCTTCAAAAGTACTTAAATACCCTTAACGGGTCAAAATAAATATCTATGCAGTTAATGCGGAAAAATATCGGTTATCAATCAAGGACTGATATCTGAGATATCGTTTATCGCGGTGAGATATCTGTGGGATATCGGTAATTTATAATATCATGCATAAAAATATATATATTCATATCTAGAAGTCTAGAACCTATATAATATTATAGCAAAATAAAGAAGTGTTCATCAAGATCAACCAAGGCACCCGATTCTTCATTTATTCATCATAACTTAAAACACTAAAATCCGATTGAAGCACAGGAGCTTGGGAGGGACGATTAGGGTTCAGTAGACATCATTAGTTGTCGTGTTAAGTGTTTAAAGTGTGATAAAGGTTATAATATATGGGCCAAAAAAGCATAAAAGAACTGGGAAAGAACTGGGCTTTGTATTTTGTCGGCAAGCCATAAAGAAAAACATAAAAATCTGGCCTACCGATTTTCTCACCGATATGACCGAGATAAGAATATCAAAATATCGGCGATATCTCGGTAAATATCGCCGATATTCTCGCTACCGAGATTTCTACCGATATTCTGAACCGATATTATGTGCCAAGACCGATAACCGATATAGCACCGCTATATCACCGAGATAGCGCCGATATTAACTGCCCAGATAAATATATAAGCAAAAACGGGTAAAATATGCATATAAACCCGTGATTTGGACCTAATACAATAGGAAATAGTTATAACATAATGTTCATGAGAAAACGGATAGAAACAAACAGGTTTGTTTCATAAAATCATGAACGGGTCAAAACTTTGTAAAAAGGCAATAAGCCGAAGGCTTAAAATTTCAAATTTTGTTAATCCGAATGACGGATTTTAACTCCATATGATGGAGGATCAATTTACGATCACGTAGGAAGAATCGTGACTTAAATCAGATCAATAATGAATGAGTTATGTCCGTTTTTGTAAAAAAAAATAAATCTGGCTAGAAAATGCAGGTTTTTAAGTAAACTTGCTGGAAATGTGTACCTGTCGCACCACGCAACGGAGGAATACAAGACCGGCGTGACATGCGAGGCCCCTTGCGGCCCGCGAGAGAAAGCTTATAACCTGTCGCGCCCCGCGACAGGCTTTACAGCTGAAATAATTTTTTTTATTTGTTGTTTCGGCTTACGGACTTGGTTATATACATTATATACACCATATTACTAACTCGTTTCATGTTTCTATGAAATGTAGGTATAATGAAGTTACCGGAGGACCATCAAGCTCACCAAGGAACCGAACACTATCAAGAATTCAAGCTTCCACGTTACTTTTCGTCATATCGTTTTAAACGACGAATATACTTAATTTATGTTGAAATGTTTTAAATCGTAAAACGTTTTAACAAGTGAATATTTTTAAGTGTATGTGTTGTGATAATTACACTAATATAGACGAAATATGTATAAAACCTCGTATAAATCAAGTAAGGTCTTACAAGTATCCATAATTATATTTCATAAATGTCATGACAATTGTATTTCCAAGTATTTTTTTTATTTTATTTTTTTTAATAGCAAACGGGACTTTATTCCACTCAAAACCAAAGACCCCCAGCCAGGAACTAAGAGCCAAAAGTTAACAGTTACATCGAAATAGAAAACATTACATTGTAACTATTACATAATAAAATTGAAATCCCACCATTTTTGCCTTAAAATTGAGTTGAATTTTGATCTTTGTTTTACGTATTGATCAGATTCTTCCTTTATATCTTCCGCCGTTCTTTGAATGACTCCCGGTTTGCCTTTAAATATCTTCTCATTCCTGGTTTTCCATAGACTCCATATTGTTTGCAAAACGATAGCGTGTATAACTTTTCTTTTGTTTCGGCTCCTTTGTAAATCGATCACTTCCTGTATCAGTTGTTTTAGGGATCCTCCTACACTTATTGTTCGGCACTTGACCCATTCCAGAATTGACGTCCACACCTGCTTCGCAAAACTGCATTGTAATAGAACGTGGTTTGCCGATTCCTCTGCTGTGCCACACATACTGCAAGTATAATCTGGTAACAATCACCATCACTGTAAGAATAATGAATCATTGTAGGATATCACATGTGATGATGACAAAAAGTTCACAGTAATGGGTTAAACGTTAAAATTTGTCTACAGGGTTGAAAGGTCGCCTTAGAAAAAGAAAATCAAAATGGGTTTACCTAAAATATATGTTATCTATATCAAAATCTGCTTTACAAGAAATACTATTGAAAATGGGCTTGAAAGTAGTATGAAGTCACAAAATTGAGAAGGAATCTGTGTTGGTTCATGCACTCAAACCCAGAAAGAACAGATGACTAGAAAAGCCAAAACTGGTTCAGAAAAGTGGAGCATCATAAGCAGAGCTTGTACAAAGACTTTCCCCTTGACAGTGGTTATCCATCATCTGATAGACTCCAAAGCACTGATCATCTAAACTGCTGTTAAGCCAAACTGCTGATGAAGAATAAAGACTGAAGCTCAATCTACTGATGTCTCCCAAGCACTGTTGAAAATCAAAGCACTGCCCATTCAAAGAACTGATCATCCTTTGAAGAAAGCACTGATGCTCAACATCAGTGCTTAGACTACAACAGTGGAATGAAGAATCAGTGGTTTATATTATTAGTATCTATGTAATCAGTGTCTCATGTAATAAGTGGTTGTATGTAACAGTGCTTAGAGTTTGTTAGGAGGTTAGATGTCACTTTCATGGTGACGTCAGCAAAGATGCTCAGTGGTTTGCTTGTACTATAAATAGAACAGTACTCTGTACTGTTTTAGTAGCTCTTTCTTCATAAGTCATTCTGTACGAACAAATCACAGAGCTCAGGCTGAGGGGGAGTCTTGTGGATGCATGCAATTGTTTTGATTATTGTAATTTGATACAATCATTCGATTCAATGAAAACATGTTTGCTTAAACTTTTCTTTCGTGATTGTGTTTACAAAGTTTGATTGTTATTTCCACTGCAACTATTACATCTCTGTTCTTTCTGTAACACCCCAAAAACGGGTTTGGTAATCAAACCACATTAATAGTAATGACGGGTAAAATACCGTTAGCAGTAAAAATTTACCTGGTAAATATTAGGATTTAAATAAATAAACTTGGTATTAATTAAAAGGAGGATAAATACTTTGAGAAAAACAAAGTATGTAAAAGGCCCGAGTTAACGGGACTTAAAATAAAACGGGTTATGACTTCCCGAACCCATTAAGTTAACTAGGAATAATTAACCTAGTTAATAAGAGGGAATGTTACTAGAAATAAGTAGGTTATGGCCTACTTAATAACAAACTAAAACATGAGGGGTTAAAGGTGTCAAAATTGAAATAAGTTTTATTAAAACAAAAAAAATATAATAATAAAACCCAAACACACACAAGAGTGTGTGTCTGGTTCGACTAAAACACAGGGGCGACCAAGAGCCCTCCCCAAACCCTAGTTCATATTGAAATTGATCAACTGAAGGCACAAATCTGACCCAAATCGAAATCCAAGCAAAGATTAGTGATCTCCTTCGTAAAGGGATCATAAGGTATGCGGAAATTAGTTATTTGATTCCATCTAAAATTCTGGATGAACAATTATAATTCGAAATTAGTGTTGCATGAATGTTGTTTGGATGAAATTAGAATGAAATTGTGTCTAGGAACAAACCCTAGTCATTAGATTGTTGAAATTATGCGCTTTACTTGTAAATTCCATAATCACCAATGTAGGTGATTAGTGGGTTTTGTAAAAGCATGTTAAACACTAGGATTATAGTTATTATTCTAGTATATTTTGAACTCTATGAAGTAAATTCAGATTTGTTGATGTGAAAATTTGATATGAACTCGCCTAATTGATGTTAATCTTGGCTAAATGACAAGTTATGAACTTGGTTGTAGATGTATAAAAAATTATACCCACAAGGTGTTTGTTAAAACGCCTAAATGAATGTTCATATGTTGAAACTATAAATGAAACGCGTAATTTCCTAATTGATTTAGTTAGGGGTGATATGTGATAATACGGAATCTAATCATAATGTAGATTTTAATTAATTTCACGTATCATATGATTTGAGGTAGTTAACTAGTAGAAAGTTAAACTAACCAATGACGAAGTCGAATAATGATTTCGACATAGAAAATACGTAAGGTGGAATAGTCGTATTTATTAATGACTAATCTAACCACCCCGTGAATGATAAATACAACAATGGATTATGTTCGAAATATGGGTTCCGACACGAACCAAAATGAATCGGAACGAATAAAAACGATCAAATCATGATAAATAGTAAAAAGAGGCAAAATGGTAATTTAGTCATGAATTGACTAAGAATTTATAAGTTTTCTTAAAGTTACCTAATAACATAACTAGTAATGGAAAAAAAAGGGGTAAAAAGAGTAGTTTAGTCACGTGATGACTAAATGTAAGTTGAGATAAAAAGGATACCCATGGCGTAAGCCGAAGTGGGTTAAATTTGTAAGAAAAAGAAAATTTTGTGGTAAAATCCGAAATGGGTCGAACTTGCGAATGGGTAGTTAAAAACTATGTTTTGTATAAATGCGAATGTTTGGGCATATAGGCCAAACGAGTCAAATGGTGGTGATAACACCATTTGACAATATTGACTAACTTTGGTTGTCAAGTCGTAAGTTCACAGGACTGAATCAGAAGTGGAAAATTTCATCGCTATAAAGTAGCGGCTAATAAAAACAAGGTATAAAACGGGTCTATATATTGACCCGAGCCAAGTACGCGTAAATTAGTATTAGTTAAACATACGATTTTGGTCAAAAAAAAGTAGCGAAAGTCCTTCATCGTAAATGAGGGACTAAAGTTGACTAAAACACCCTTGAAGGGTAAAATGGGCAAACGACCCAAATGGGTTGTTTAGTAACTTGCATTATGATTATGGAATCATTAGATGAGAATAAAAGTTATAGGCATAAACATTCATGGGTCAAATGCCTAAACGGGTCATTTGCGCCAAATGACCAACCGAAAGGTAAAAATTGGGACAGTAGGTTTGTTATGCTAAATCCACCACAAATATAGATGTGGTGGAATATAAATAAACATTATATTGTGAAAATGTGAAGTGTAAAAAGGAAGTGGAGAGATTGATGCTTAAACGCCTAAAAATCTCTAAACGGGTCAAATAAATATTTAAGGTATTTGTAGACTTTCAGCCCATACATTCAGTTTTTGTTATAAAAATCTTGATAGATGCGTTGGTAATTTAATTACGGACGCATAGGAAAAAGAATCACCTAAAACAGACTTACGAATCATAAGTTATGGTGGTTTTAAGTTTAGACTTGATAAAAGGTTGAGCTGGGCAAATACAGCAGCAATTAAAGGAACTTTCTGTCAAAAATAGGGCTAGGTGTAGCGCGACGCCCCTTAGCGTACGGCGGCACCCTAAATTACGAAAATTGTTGAATTTTGTTGTTTTGACCCATAAGACTTGCTTAAACATGTTATTTAACTACCAAAGCTAACTTTTATGTTGGTTTTGGTCATAGGTGAATGTCAAGGGATTCCCGGATGAAGATCAAGTTCAACGAAGAACCGAACACACGAGATTAAAGCTTCCACACGGCGTTACGTCGTAACTTTTAAACGACGAACTCAATTACATTATGTTGTACTATTTTTAAACTGTAAAAGTTTTAGTAAACCCGTATTTTATATGTATGTGTATTTGTAATTACGCATTTAACAGTCGTTATTAGTACAAAAACCCTTTTATAATAGTAAGGGTGTTACAAGTTGGTATCAGAGCCAGGTTAAAGAATAAAGTGTGTTCGGTTCGAGGCTTGATCGCAAATCCGGTAAGTACATGTATGTTAATATTTTAGTATGATTAAAGTGTTGTGAACACCACATAGGGTTATCGTGTAATACACGTTACCCCAATGAAAATGATTGGTATAGTTAACGAAATCACGTGCGTTGACACGTACAGTAAAAAAGCCTTGTACTACAATACGGGCGTTTATTAATGTCGAAATCACTAACTATTGTAAATGTTTAGTTGAAGGATACTCGCATCTGAAGATGGCGAGAGTGTAACAAGTGACGGACATGACAGAGGAACGGTCCGAAATACGACAAGTAGAGTATGCTCAATAAGGACCTAAACCGCGTGACGATCGCGAACAAGATTAACGACATGGAAAGCCCGGTAGGGCAAGCATTACCAGGTGCACGTTTTTAAATTTAAATCGCACAAGTAGTAATATGCAACAAACACGTAGAGAATGACAGTTGCATATATAGGACAAAACTTAGCAAACATGAATAGGATATATATTCAGGATGAAGTTTCCAAGAGTAAATAAGTAGAAAGAAGTGTTATTCACAATAATGAATAACAAAACAATAACATGATTAAATTATATAAAAACTTGGACAGGAATAATTATCCAAGTGCATAATTCTCAATATAATGCTATTGAGAAGAGTAGCGATCACATTAACGAATGTGATTATATAATAGTTCGATAGAAAGGAAAACATTTTATATGTTCAAATGTAAAACTAGTAAAACTAATAATTGTTGCGTTGCAATTAAATAAAGTTTTACTAAATGAAATCAGAGATATGAAATAAATAGAGGCGTTACTTACATAGGGTGTGATGTGAAAACTATAAAAAGGTCATGTGTATCATGTGCTGATCGCTTACTCTGGCCAAGTAGGTAGTGGCATATGATATCATGAACTTCTTGTAGCGGACACATTTACGTCCGATGTAGTAAGGACGGGGTGAGTGGGACAAATTAAAAGTACCCAAATGAATCAAATGAGCAAAATATTTAATAATAATGTAAACGCACAGCCGGGCGACGGAAGCGTATTACATTAGGATAACGAGCCCGAGAGATGGGACAAGGATTAATGTAAATGAAGATATAAATGAATGACCTAAGGAAAATTCGCGAAAATAAGTCATTTTGGACGAAAGAGTCATGGTTGACAAAATGGGCAGGTAAAACCCAAGTATAGATGATCCGCAGGGTCATAAAAACGAAGGAATTGCCCACACGAAAAAGATAATCAATGTTTTTAACTTTGGTCGTAGTAAAGAGAGGACGACGATAGTAATCGTCACTTAGAATCTGTAAGGCCGTCAGGGATGGCCACATAAAGAATAAAAGACATGGTTAAATAAAAGCGATGGATTTCGCTAAGACGACCAAATAAATTGAGGCGAAGTCTTAATACATACCGAAAGGGTTGCAATAATAACAACTACGGTAAAACACCCTGTTGATGGGTAAGGATTAAACACATGCGTAGACCAAGAAACGGGAACGTGGAGGGAAAGTCAAAAGACTCAGGTTTCAAGTCATGACTAAAAGACGATAAGATACTGCAAATAGAAATTTTGATAAATTACGTTCAACTATTTTAAAGTTGAACGGGTCGAACAAAGAACGAAGTACGACATTCATAAGTGATGGATTTTCACACAAACAAGTCAAACGAATTTAATAAAAGATGACGCTTGCTAAAGTAAGCGCGAACCGAATAAATAAAAGTGCGAAATATTAATAAACCTATGTAAAGGGTTAGAAGCGTTAAAAACATTAAGATAAAAGAACCCAGGTAATGGGTCGTAAAGAAATATAGGTAAGAACCAGGTAACGGAAAGTGTAGGACAAACCGACGTGTAAATGACGTTAGAAGTCATAAAGTCGGAAAGATAATTCGAAAGAAAACATATGTAGCCTTAGACTACGGTCAAGGTTAAATGAAATCCAAAAAGCAAAAGTAAATAATTCTAAACGTAAAAAGGAGTATATATATATATATATATATATATATATATATATATATATATATATATACAGTTGAATAAATACTAGAATAAAAGATGATATATGAGATCATCATAACCTACGGGATTATAATTAATGTTAAAGTCTAACTAGACCAAAAAGACCTTCGGGTCACAAATAGAAAGAAACGAATTGTAGGGGTCTCACCTTAAAAGGGTAAAAAGGTGAAAAATCTAAATAAATAGCCTACGCGGCTAAGTGAAAGAACCTACGGGGCATATGGGTTAAGCGTGGGAATTAGTTATAATTCCCCGCATTAAATAATAACGGAAAGGAATAGATCCTCGGAAGTAACATTCCTAGAAAGGAGAGGAAGATGTAAGACAAAGAGGAAACGTAAACTAAAAATTTAGTTTTTTTTGTCAAAAGCAACGTTTTAACAAAACATAGTGGTATGAGGTGATTTAGGAAACCGTAAAAACTCATAAGGCCAGAGATAGCAATATGGATATATACCCGAGCAATTGGGTATAATGTAACCGGTGACTAATAAGTCTAACCGCCAAAATAGATAATCAATAAAGATAACGAATACGAGCTGAAAGTAACGGCCCACGAGGCCTTACACATGAAAGACGTACGCGTCAATATAAATGAAAACTTTTGACCAAAAGAAACGGGTGCCTTGAAAACGAAACTTGGTTCGTTTGATTAAACCAATGAACTACGTAAATAAGGTTTCGGGGACGAAACCTGTTTAAGGGGGGTAGACTTGTAACACCCCAAAAACGGGTTTGGTAATCAAACCACATTAATAGTAATGACGGGTAAAATACCGTTAGCAGTAAAAATTTACCCGGTATATATTAGGATTTAAATAAATAAACTTGGTATTAATTAAAAGGAGGACAAATACTTTGAGAAAACCAAAGTATGTAAAAGGCTTGAGTTAACGGGACTTAAAATAAAACGGGTTATAACTTCTCGAACCCATTAGTTAACTAGGAATAATTAACCTAGTTAATAAGAGGGAATGTTACTAGAAATAAGTAGGTTGTGGCCTACTTAATAACAAACTAAAACATGAGGGGTTAAAGGTGTCAAAATTGAAATAAGTTTTATTAAAACAAAAAAAAAATATAATAATAAAACCCAAACACACACAAGAGTGTGTGTCTAGTTCGACTAAAACACAGGGGCGACCAAGAGCCCTCCCCAAACCCTAGTTCATGCTAAAATTGATCAATTGAAGGCACAAATCTGACCCAAATCAAAATCCAAGCAAAGATTAGTGATCTCCTTCGTAAAGGGATCATAAGGTATGCGAAAATTAGTTATTTGATTCCATCTAAAATTCTGGATGAACAATTATAATTCGAAATTAGTGTTGCATGAATGTTGTTTGGATGAAATTAGAATGAAATTGTGTCTAGGAACAAACCCTAGTCATTAGATTGTTGAAATTATGCTCTTTACTTGTGAATTCCATAATCACCAATGTAGGTGATTAGTGGGTTTTGTAAAAGCATGTTAAACACTAGGATTATAGTTATTATTCTAATGTATTTTGAACTCTATGAAGTAAATTCAGATTTGTTGATGTGAAAATTTGATATGAACTCGCCTAATTGATGTTAATCTTGGCTAAATGACAAGTTATGAACTTGATTGTAGATGTGTAAAAAATTATGCCCACAAGGTGTTTGTTAAAACGCCTAAATGAATGTTCATATGTTGAAACTATGAATGAAACGCTTAATTTCCTAATTGATTTAGTTAGGGGTGATATGTGATAATACGGAATCTAATCATAATGTAGATTTTAATTAATTTCACGTATCATATGATTTGTGGTAGTTAACTAGTAGAAAGTTAAACTAACCAATGACGAAGTCGAATAATGATTTCGACATAGAAAATACGTAAGGTGAAATAGTCGTATTTGTTAATGACTAATCTAACCACCTCGTGAATGATGATGTTAGTTTGACGCTAAACAAGCTAGGTGGAAGCTTGAGGAGAAAGCGGGTCAAACGAATCAAGTACGAGTAGAAAAGCGTAAATTGGATGAGAGGTAAGTAAAGCTTACACCCATTTATATTATACGTATTTGTTTTATAGTCGGTAAATACAACAATGGATTATGTTCGAAATATGGGTTCTAACACGAACCAAAATTAGTCAGAACGAATAAAAACAATCAAAATCATGATTAATGGTAAAAAGAGGCAAAATGGTAATTTAGTCATGAATTGACTAAGAATTTATAAGTTTTCTTAAAGTTACCTAATAACATAACTAGTAATGGAAAAAAAGGGGGTAAAAAGAGTAGTTTAGTCACGTGATGACTAAATGTAAGTTGAGATAAAAATGATACCCACGGCGTAAGCCGATGTGGGTTAAATGTGTAAGAAAAAGGAAATTTTGTGGTAAAATCCGAAATGGGTCGAACTTGCGAATGGGTAGTTAAAAACTATGTTTTGTATAAATGCGAATGTTTGGGCAAATAGGCCAAACGAGTCAAATGGTGGTGATAACACCATTTGACAATATTGACTAACGTTGGTTGTCAAGTCGTAAATTCACAGGACTGAATCGGAAGTGGAAAATTTCATCGCTATATAGTACCGGCTAATAAAAGCAAGGTATAAAACGGGTCTATATATTGACCCGAGCTAGGTACGCGTAAATAAGTATTAGTTAAACATACGATTTTGGTAAAAATAAAAGTAGCGAAAGTCCTTCATCGTAAAATGAGGGACTAAAGTTGACTAAAACACCCTTGAAGGGTAAAATGGGCAAACGACCCAAATGGGCTGTTTAGTAACTTGCATTATGATTATGGAATCATTAGATGAGAATAAAAGTTATAGGCATAAACATTCATGGGTCAAATGCCTAAACGGGTCATTTGCGCCAAATGACCAACCGAAAGGTAAAAATTGGGACAGTAGGTTTGTTATGCTAAATCCACCACAAATATAGATGTGGTGGAATATAAATAAACATTATATTGTGAAAATGTGAAGTGTAAAAAGGAAGGGGAGAGATTGATGCTTAAATGCCTAAAAATCTCTAAACGGGTCAAATAAATATTTAAGGCATTTATAGACTTTCAGCCCGTACATTCAATTTTTGTTATAAAAATCTTGATAGATGCGTTGGTAATTTAATTACGGACGCGTAGGAAAAAGAATCACCTAAAACAGACTTACGAATCATAAGGTATGGTGGTTTTAAGTTTAGACTTGATAAAAGGTTGAGCTGGGCAAGTGCAGCAGCAATTAAAGAAACTTTCTGTCAAAAATAGGGCTAGATGTAGCGCGACGCCCCTTAGCGTACGGCGGCGCCCTAAATTACGAAAATTGTTGAATTTTGTTGTTTTGACCCATAAGACTTGCTTAAACATGTTATTTAACTACCAAAGCTAACTTTTATGTTGGTTTTGGTCATAGGTGAATGTCAAGGGATTCCCGGATGAAGATCAAGCTCAATGAAGAACCGAACACACGAGATTAAAGCTTCCGCACGGCGTTACGTCGTAACTTTTAAACGACGAACTCAATTACATTATGTTGTACTATTTTTAAACTGTAAAAGTTTTAGTAAACCCGTATTTTATATGTATGTGTATTTGTAATTACGCATTTAACTGTCGTTATTAGTACAAAAACCCTTTTATAATAGTAAGGGTGTTACACTTTCATTTTACATCAATTAATTCAAACAAACATAATCTAAAGAAACTCAGATCCTAACAATTGGTATCAGAGCTTGGACAGTCAAAATTCGATCTAACCATCAATTTGACGTAAAGTTCAGCTCGAATTCATTAATACTTTCAGATTGTTCGTATTTGTCACACCCCGATATTTCCACATATTACTGGTGGGCTCAGCGGGGAGTTCGTGACGTAGTTGATATCTTCATAGTCAAATATACACAGTTTATAGCACAGCGGAAGTCTTGGTAGAAATTACTATTACAAACCGAAATGTAAAGTACGAATAAAACATTATACAGACGGTTGTAAGATAGGATCCACAGGCAGATCAAAAATATAATACAAAACATTGTTCAACAGACTTTAAGCATTAAGAAGTTGCAAGATTCTTTAACTAATGCCCAGAGCTCCCAGCCAATTATGAGAAGTACCTGCCACTTAGCCTTTTTGAAAATACGTCAGTTTTCACTGGTAAATACAATTAACTGACTCATTTGAAAACATTTATGAAAAATGAATTAAATGCACAAGTCACAAATATTCTTTTATAACTTGGGACAATTATATTAAAAATAATTTTGTATCAGATTTACATGTTTGTCCAACATTTAGGGCCGGGATAAAAGCCGAACAAGATTAAACGACACACCACAAATATAATCCCACGACAGGTCACCCCAATAAGTGAGTATATCTTTTACATACGCAACTGTCAGGTGTATGCCTACACCCCGTGCTTAAGTCGTGGCCATTTACTATCTTAAATGAGCCGAGGATATCCAGGACACGGTCGTTAACCCCCAATGTTATTTGTTATCAAGCAACACTAATTAAAACGAGATTATGAAATTTAACCATATTCGATTAAAATGTTTTTACACCCGACCAAGCGGTAATATTTTACCGTATCCCAAGCCCGTATAAGGGAAAATAACTTAAAAGTATTTACCTAAGCTTAAAATGCAAGTTTTGTATACTCAGCCGTATAATCTACTCAAACAAGTGTAAGTAGCTTTTACTGGGGCTCCTATTCTGGAGCGAATGTTTTATTAACCTATTAGATTCCTAACGGGTCTTTATTTAAGTTGTAAACTTAGACCGGTTAGTTTAAGGAAAAGTTTACGGTATGAAACGCTAGATTAAGCAATGACCGGATAGGAATGTAATTTAGACCCGACAAGTATGGAGACTTGTATAAAATGGGTGATACTAAATACATTCTGGATTTTGAAGTTAAAATGATAAGAATTGACCCGTTTCGGCTAATTTATGCAAACTAGTTACATAAACCGTACCGAGCGCGTATAAGCATAACGGGTTGCCGGATGGGTCATGTACAAGTTCCATAAGTTATTATGCTTTAATTATGTTATGATATCAGTAGGATATCAGCAATTATGCCAAAAAAGATTTTTAAACTAAATTAAGTCCCGTAAGGGCATTTTGGTCATTTTAAGATTTATAAAAGAGGTTTTAAAGCAAACTGATGTTCTGGTCTATAACATTCTGTAAAAACATTTATTTTATGATGTTATAACAATATGATATCATACATATGTGTGATTTACCATTTATGGCCAAACTATGCACCGTAGGGGCATTTTGGTCATTTCACATATGCTTTTAGGGACAAAATTGGAAGTCTGAGTTAATGAGTTAATGACTTATACCTACTATAAAAGTATTAAAATTTATTTATAATTTCAGTAGGTAACAAGTCTTAGGTGTTAAATATGGTTTTAAACCATACTATGCACCTAATTAGCGTAAAAGTCGACAATTGACGATATTTGCGATGTTTATGAAATTCTGAGATTTTGATCAGCCTTGAATGTTTAAAATATTTTATTTTTCATGAAAAATCAGTAGGAAAGGGTTTGGCATGTTAATCATATGTAAATCTCATTTTATTAACAAAAAGGGCATTATCGTCATTTATTGAATTTATACTAGAACTCAATGATATGGTCAGTTTATAATCTGACCCAACATTCCAAAAATCCCTAAAAATAATATCATAACAGTAGGTAATGAGTTTGGTTCCAAAATTCGGGTTTAAACATGATATATGCACAAATGCGTAGTTTAATTAATAAAAAGTTCAATTTTACGATATCTTGCATAACTTCGTTTTGAGACCAGAAAATAATGTCAAAATAATTTTGACATGTTTATATATCAGTAAAAAAACTATTTGCATGCTTACATATTCAAAAATCTCGTTTTTAAACTATAAGGGCATAATGGTCAAAGTGTAAGCATTATAACGGAAACAAGCAAATAACTCAGATTACTAAGGGACCATGTAGTATAACCTCAGAGGGTTATACTACTATATAATATGGTCACAAAGGAACCTTAAGGCATAAAGAAACTAAGCTAATTCGGGTCAGAACTGAAAGTCAAAGCAAAAGTCAGCTTTTGCGACTTTCGGTTGCGAACCGAGCCTAAACTCAGAATTGTCGGGTTGAACATGCCTAGACATCTTCTAATATTATTTACCAAGTTATTAAAGTGACAAAATATATTTTATAGCTTCTACATTATCAGATATGAATTTATTTAAACACTGACCCGTTTGACTTTTTTTGTTTATTACTTTGACCCGACAATTAACTATGTAAACGTGATAATTAGGAGGTGCCCTTTTGAGGAATTAACACCTACTTAATTACCAACACATAGCCATATTCCCCTTGAACAATGGCTGGACCATTAAGGTCTAAACCGATAGTCAAAGCGTTATTACGACAACTTTGACTTTCGACTTTAAAATGTATAAAAACCGAACTAATGATGCTAGGAACACTTACACAAGGTCCTAGCTTGAAAACTTGAACTGAGGGGGCTTCCTTCTTGGCCAGGAATCCCAGAGAACAATGCTAGAGAGAAGAAGAGATGATTTTTGAAAGTGCAAGTTGCAAATAAGAGCCAAGGAGGGTATTTTTAGTGCAAGGTGATGCTACCATGTGTTATGAGAGCTCTACAGTTGTCCCTTGACGTGTCCAAAAATAGACAACAACCCATGGTTTCGATTAATGGCTGTAGAAGGTGACAAACCTGCAGCTGTCCATTTTTCTGCCCAGATACAGTCTTTATGGACCGTAAGCCTGAGCCTTTACGGTCCGTAACCGCTTTTAATTTGTATTGCCCAATTACAGTCCTTACGGACCGTAAGCTGGAACCTTTACGGTCCGTAAGCTTTGACCAAAAGACAAAATTTTGAATCTTTTAACACTTGACCATGCAACTTTTATCATAATTCGACAGTCGTTTTTGGGATCATGAATTTATTATAATAAAGTTCTGATCCCGGTAAATGGACATTCAGAGGCAAGGTTTTTCATGATGACTTTTATATCCTTTCGAGGAAATTTTTATTATTCGTCTAGGATTCACGACATGTGTCATTACTTTGTTGGTCATGATATTGCGAGGTGTTACATCCTCACCCCCTTAAAAGAAATCTAAACCTCGAGATTTACTGAAACAAATGAGGGTACTTCTGTCGCATCGTGGATTCAACTTCCCATGTGTATTCCGGACCTCTACCGGCATCCTATTTTTCCTTCAAAATTGGTACATGTTTCCTTCGAAGCTTTTTGACCTGTCGATCCTCCATCGATAAAGGTCTTTCAACAAACTTCAAGCTTTCGTCAATCTGTACGTCTTTATGAGACATGGCTAACGACTCATCGGCTAGACATTTCTTTAAATTGCAGATGTGGAACACATTGTGAATTCCACTCAGCTCTTCTGGTAGATTCAACTTATAGGCCACACTCCCGACTCATTCGATGATCTCGAATGGTCCGATATATCTTGGGCTCAGCTTACCCTTTTTACCAAATTGCATCACTCCCTTCCAGGGTGACACGTTAAGTAATACTTTATCATCTACCTTGAATTTTAGAGGTTTGCGCCTCTTATCTGCGTAGCTTTTCTGCCTATCCCTGGTAGCTTTTAGACGATCACGGATCTGCACAATCTTATCCGTCGTCTCAAGGACTATCTCAGATCCTGATAGTTGGGTTTCTCCAACTTCCGCCCAACAAACTGGCTTTCTGCATTTCCTTCCATATAAGGCCTCGAAAGGCACGGCTTGGATGCTCGAATGATAACTGTTGTTGTATGAAAATTCAACTAAGGGAAGATGGTCATCCCAACTTCCACCCAAGTCAATAACACAAGCCCGGAGCATGTCTTCTAGTGTTTGAATCGTACGCTCACTTTGCCCATCCGTCTGAGGATGATAAGCAGTACTGAAATTCAAACTAGTGCCTAGAGATTGCTGGAAGCTTTTCCAAAAATGAGATGTGTATCTAGTATCTCTATCAGATATAATTGATACTGGCACTCCGTGGAGAGATACAATCTCATCCACATACAGCTGGGCTAGTTTATCGGAGCTATGCGTCTCCTTGATGGGTATGAAATGAGCTGACTTTGTCAGTCTGTCAACTATAACACATATTGTATCATTCCCATGTTTCGTCCTTGGAAATTTGGTAATGAAATCCATAGTTACCATTTTCCATTTCTAAGTGGGAGGTTCTGGTTGTTGTAGTAAACCCGACGGCTTTTGATGCTCGGCTTTAACCTGTGCGCACGTCAGACATTTAGCCACATATGTGGCTATGGATTTCTTCAAACCCATCCACTAATAATTTGCTTTCAGATCTTCATACATTTTATCACTGCCTGGATGAACCGAATATTTAGAATTATGAGCTTCTTGAAGGATTACATCTCTAAGTCCTCCACGAATTGGAACTCAGATTCAACCATTCAATCTAAGGATTCCATCCTTGCCAAAAGACAATTGATCAGCAGTTACACCTAACTTCTCATTTGGAAAGTTAGTTTCCAATATAGCTTCCTTCTGAGCAGCTAACAACCTTTCATTCAAGCTGTTCTTTAGTTCAATGCTTTTAGCATTGATCCTAATAGGTTTGACCCTTTCTTTTCTGCTTAATGCGTCAGCGACCACATTTGCTTTACCCGGGTGATAGCGAATTTCACAATCATAATCGTTTAATGTCTCCATCCAACGACGTTGCCTTATGTTGAGATCCTTCTGGTTGAACAAATATCGGAGGCTTTTGTGATCGGAGTAAATCACACACTTGGTTCCATATAGGTAATGCCTCCACAACTTTAGTGCAAATACAACAGCACCCAATTCCAAGTCATGGGTGGTGTAGTTCTTTTCATGCACCTTTAATTGTCGTGATGCGTAGGCAATCACTTTACCTTTTTGCATAAGTACACAGCCCATACCCGTGTGAGATACATCACAATAAACAACAAACTCATCCAGTCCTTCAGGCAATGTCAACATAGGAGCATTGCTTAGTTTTTGTTTGAGAATCTCGAAGGATTCTTGTTGTTTGGGACCCCAGTCAAACTTCAAATTTTTGCGTGTTAGGGAAGTTAAAGGTGCAACAATTCTTGGAAAATTTTTGATAAAACGCCTGTAGTAACCTTCCAAACCTAAGAAGCTGTGAATTTCAATGGGCGTCTTAGGTGCTTGCCAATTCATAATCGCTTCTCTTTTAGTGGGATCCACCTGGATGCCAGGCTCACTTACCATATGTCCAAGGAATTGGACTTCTCGAAGCCAGAATTCACATTTGGAAAATTTTGCGTAGAGCTTCTCTTGTTACAGAAGTTTAAGGATGCACCGGAGATGTTTCTCGTGATCGGATTAACTTTTTAAATAAATAAGTATGTCATCAATGAAGACAATGACAAACTTATCCAGATATGGCTTGCAGACTCGATTCATGAGATCCATGAATGCTGCAGGTGCGTTAGTGAGCCCAAAAGGCATCACTAAGAACTCATAGAGACCATATCTTGTTCTGAACGCAGTTTTGTGTACATCTTCGGTTCTAACCTTCAATTGATGATACCATGACCTTAGATCGATCTTTGAGAAGAAACTTGCCCCTTGCAGCTGGTCGAACAGATCATCGATCCTGGGCAATGGATAGCGGTTCTTGATTGTAACTTTGTTTAGCTCATGATAATCAATGCATAGACGCATTGAACCATCTTTCTTTTTCACAAATAGAATGGGCGCTCCCCAAGGCGACGAGCTTGGTTGAACAAAACCTTTCTCCAATAGATCATCCAACTGGGTTCTTAATTCTTTCATTTCGGCCGGTTCCAAACGATAAGGAGCTCGTGCGACTGGTGCTGCTCCTGGTATAATATCAATTCTAAACCAGGTAGTTCATCAGGAAAAACGTCTGAGTATTCTGAGATAACAGGAATGGCTTCTATCTTGGGTTTTGGCACATCCACTGTCACCTGTGCCATGTAAATGACACAACCTTTCTTCAAACACTTTGATGCCTTAAGCATAGATACTTGATTAGGCAATCCATACTGCGTATCTCCTTGAATAGTAATCGACTCACCATAAGGGGTTTTGATAATGACTTGCTTTTTGAGCTTGGTTAAGAGATAACCAATCCATGCCTATAACTATATCAAATCCTGTCAATTTCATCGGTAACAATGACAACGGAAAAGAGTGATTCCTAATGGATATGAAACATCCATGTAAAATGGTCGAAGCGGTTTCTAAGGTACCATCAGCTAGTTCTACCTCGTATTTTATGTCTAGAGTTTTAATAGGCAGATTTAATAGTTTACTAAATTTATTGTCTACAAAAGACTTATCTGCACCAGAATCAAATAAAACTCTAGCATAAACATTATTTATGAGGAAAGTACCTGTTATAACATTATCATTCTGGACTGCCTCTCTGGCATTTATTTGGAAAACTCGAGCATTGGTCTTTTTAGCCTCTTCGGGCTTCTTTGTGAGTTTTGGGTAGTTGGTCTTGATGTGCCCTTTTTCATTACAACTGTAACAAGTTGCATTTTTCAGATCCTTACACTCTAATGTCTTATAACCCTTCGTTTTGCAAATTCGACAGAGTTTAGCCTGCGAATCAATTGTGCACTTTCCTGGATGGCGCTTCCTAATGTTCTTACACACGGGTCTATCACCCGACTGATGTGAGCCTTTCTTAAACTCAGAACTTTTCTTAAACTCAGAATTACCTTTCTTTTTCTTATCAGGGCGATGTGAACTCTCCTCTTCCCTCTTTCTCTTTCCCTCGTCTGAAGCCTTAACAGACCTATTCATAACTGCATCAAGCGTGAGGGATAAGGACAAATCCACCACTGACCTATAGGTGGTAGGCCTGGAAGCTTTAACGTTTCTTTTAATTTAAGGGGCCAGGCCTCTAATGAAGTGCGCTATGCGCTTAGGTTCAGGTGTAACCAAATAGGGAACAAGTCTGGACATAGTATTGAAACACGTGACATACGCTTGGCAATCTAGATTCTTCATGACCAGAGTCAGGAAGTCAGTTTCGATCTTCTCTACCTCTTGATGAGGACAAAAGTTTTCTTTGATTAGTGCCACAAATTCAGCCCATGACAAGTTATAGAGTGGAATTTTCCCCGTGGCTCGAATTAACGCCCTCCACCAAGATAATGCCTCTCCTTTAAATGACTGCGACACGAATTTCACAACATCCTGATCAGCACATCCACTGATATCCACAATGGTCTCCATTTCATCAAGCCATGTCATACAATCAATGGCACCCTTTTCACCGGTAAAATCCCTTGGTTTGCAAGAGACGAAGTATTTATAAGAACAAGTCTTGGAGCGCGGTTCCTGATCAAACACTATTTTCTTAGACGGCTGACTTTTCTGATTTGACGAGTGCTGAGAATCGTCCTTCTTAGATACATGTGTTTTGGAGGGAGGCTTAGAATGAGCTACAGTTTGAGTTTTGGTGCGTGTAGCACCTGAATCTTTGTACATCATGTCCATAGCTTTAGTTACAGCATTGTCTATCATAGCTTGCAGATCAGCACCCGTTACGTTCATTCTGGTGTTATCATTCCTTTCATTTGGATGACTATTAACTTCTTCTGAGTCGGCCATGATGAAGCTTGATTGCTATAAAACAATTGACAACAACTCATTTAGTGGTCTATCATTGAATCATTATATTCGGTGATTCATTAACCATGGTATAAATAGACCATATTGGTTAATTTGTTAATCAGATTTATTTAACCTGTTTATCATAATTTATCCCAGTTATAAAACCATTAAAAATCTAAAGTGGCACAAAAGGCCTTGTCACAAGGACGGTTTTAAATTGTAAGCCGTGATCTTATTGGATCGAGGCATTTAGGTTTGAACATAATTCTTCACCTTTCTTGACAGGGAGTCATAGAGTACTACTGTCTTTGATATGTTATTGGAGTAGTTCATCCCAAAGGCGAAACAGTGACATCATTAATGGATGTTTTAATAAGGTGATACCAGCCATGATCTACTAAATCATTTGGCTAAATAAGGAATCGGAAGAATCCAATATAAGGATGACTAGTGTGATTTTCTCGAACCACATTTGTCAAGAGTGCTAACACGTTCTTTGGTGTTAACAAGGATTTATTATCTTAAAAAGGTTTTACCATCATGGCCATGTCTATGATGACATATAGGCTAGGTTATACCTTTAAGATTATCTTTTGAGATTAAATGGCAGATCAATTATAAATTGAAATGATAGTTTAGTTTGTGATATAAAGTATATGCATATGTAAAATGGCAAATGTAATTTCAAAAGGAAACTTCTCATAAATGGTCCTAAGAATTACAATAGTTGCCCTAAACGGGTCTTAAACAAATAAACTTGTCCACATAGGGACTAAATAAGAAAACAAGTCCACGCAGGGACTAAATACTTAAATAAAATGTCCACGCAAGGACTTAATAGAAATGGAAATTACAAAACAATAAATAAGGGTTCTTCAATGGTCTTTCTTCTTTTTCCCCTTGATGAGGTTTGCCAAACCCTTAAGAAAACTGCTGTGCTTCTTGTCATGCTCTTCCACCCTACTTTCCACTTCATGCAACCTTTGGAGAATTTCTTGTTGCTGCGGTTGTTGAAATGGAGGTTGCGGTGGCTGCTGCTACTGAGGTTGTGGAGGTGGCGGGTATTAATACCCATATTTAGGGTACCCAGTTGGGTACACAGGTGGAAAGGGCAGGGGTAGAGAGTATTAAAGTTTGCTGCCTCAACGTATGGGTAGACAGCAGGTGCATGGTAGTTATAACCCGAGTAAGCTGGTTGCTCAAACGGGTTTTACCCAGCTGTATCAGAGTAAGTAGGGATTGGGTTTTCATAACCCTTGGGTGGTGGTGGTGCAGGAGCGACTGGTGCAGAGTCGACTTCAGAAACAACGGTTGAAGGCCCACCCATTTGCGGGTCTTTAAAGAGCGGAGGGTAGTTGCTGGAGTTTTGGGGGGTGCTGAAATGAAAACCCCCTCGCACGGACATCCATGCGCTTCTTCTTCGCCTCAACGGTTCTAGCGGCGGAGGCTGCTCTGGTGCTGGCGGTGGCGGTGGCATAACCGCCTAAAAGTGTGGGTCCTCAGATGGGGCCCGCTGTGGTGGTGGTGAGTTGTGGTGAGGGGGAGTAAACTCCCACTTATAAGTGCTCCACCTTTCGGCCCATATGTCGGGGCCTCTGTATGGCGACCCTGCGAATGAAGAGCCGCTGGAGATTTCGATGGGATGCATCGGCGTCCCAGAAGGTGGCATGGCAGGATCTGGATCATCGTCCAGATCCATGTCCTGGTACTCAGGATAGTGGTCTGCTAGTCCCAATGGGTTATGACCCACCGGTTCGTCAATTTGGTTCATGGGGTTAAAACGGCTTTGAAAGTAAGGTGTGGGGTTTTGAAAAGAGTGGTGAGAGTTGGAACGTTGTAAGGGAAGGTACGAGTGATGTGAGTCATGGGGCTCGTCTTCTTGTTGTGGCCCGAAGGAGTTATGGTATGAGGGCAAAGAGCTAAGCGAGACAAAACGCTTCGCTGGTTCGAGATAGTTTCTCCAATCCTCATGCGGGTTGGAGCTGAAAGATGCTGAGGGTGTTCGTCTATGTGACGGCCCTGCTTCGTGATCGTTTCTTCCCGTCATCGGGGCCTTTCCTCTACCTCCACGTCCACGGACTCTTGGCGGCATGATTAAAAGTAAACCTGTCAAAACAAAGAACAAACAAAAGATATAAACCAAATAAGATTAAGATTAATCCTAGGTCATTTGCCTAGACTCGGAAGTCAAGGAACGTGCTACTGTGTCATTGAGATTAAACACAAAAGGCTAGTGTTTAATTCACTCAATGTTGGCTCTAATACCAACCTGTCACACCCCGATATTTCCACATATTACCGGTGGGCCCGGCGGGGAGTATCGTGACGTAGTTGATATCGTCATAGTTAAATATACACAGTTTATAGCACAGCGGAAGTCTTGGTAGAAATTACTATTACAAACCGAAATGTAAAGTACGAATAAAACATTATACAGACGGTTGTAAGATAGGATCCACAGGCGGATCAAAAAATATAATACAAAACATTGTTCAACAGACTTTAAGCATTAAGAACTTGCAAGATTCTTTAACTAACGCCCAGAGCTCCCAGCCAATTATGAGAAGTACCTGCCACTTAGCCTTTTTGAAAATACGTCAGTTTTCACTTGTAAATACAATTAACTATTCATTTGAAAACATTTATGAAAAGTGAATTAAATGCACAAGGCATAAATATTCTTTTATAACTTGGGACAACTATATTAAAAATAATCTTGTATCAGATTTACATGTTTGTCCAACATTTAGGGCCGGGATAAAAGCCGAACAAGATTAACCGACACACCATAAATATAATCCCATGGCGGGTCACCCCAACAAGTGAGTATATCTTTTACATACGCAACTGTCAGGTGTATTGTCACACCCTAACCGATGGTGAAAACATCGGGGCATGGCACTAAGTGTAACAGATTGTCCAGAAGTTTCCATAACAATTATCATTACCAATTAATTTAAAGTAACATGTCCCATACCATGACTTAAAAGATTATACAATTATTACAGACAAATCTAGGCAAATAATTCTGTTCCGACAACTCAGATTTTTCAAATAGCCCAATTGTTTATCTGCTTCTAGAGACCCTTGATTTAATTTGTACAGACAACTATTTGTTGGCCTCTAGAGCCCTATCCTAGCCTCGATTTCATAGCAGATAAGCATCCTAAATACCTGTTATATAGGTTAAAGTAAAAGTCAATACACATAGTGTAAAGGTGAGCATACAAGTTTAATAGGTATAATAAGTTGAAATTCGTTTACGCATAACCAGCACGTATGGATAGTGAAATGAGGCACGTTAGTTATCGACATGGGTCTATCGACACCAATGACTGCGGGTTGACTGTCCGAGACAGTTCGTAATACATAATCACCACTGTGATCCATGCAAATAATAGTCCTTAACAACCCCCGCGAACGGGTGCTGAGTCCAAACTATAGTACTATCGTTGCTAAGGCAGGTGGACAGCATTCCATGTGTAAACATAACAAACAAGCATTCATTAAGCCACGTAATACATGCAATAACGGTTAGCATTTAAATAATATTGAGTAGTGTGTTCGATGTGATTTGAATATTCATAACGTATGTAACACCCAAAAGTGTATAAAGCAAAAAGGGATCGAGTATACTCACAGCGATTGATGGATTGAAGGGAGCGCTAGAGAGTAGGGTTAGCCTGAACAGATCGATAGTATAATGATAAGTGACGCGCAAATCAATGCAAAGTGCAAGTGGTTCGGACAGTCGTCCGGTCGGATGACTGTTCGAGTGGATTGTTCCTTCCTTTAGGAAGGATGTGTTTGTGTATGATGGCTTGACTTTTGAAGTTTTCGTTGTAGTATTTAGAAAACATTGAAGTACCTCTACCTTTCAAGTCGGTCGATCGGACGGTCGTTCGATCGGGTTCGGTTGGCACTTCAGTGGGAACAAGTTCATAGCAGGACGTCACTCGTTCGGACGGTTGTTCGTTCGGGTGGCATCCTTTGTGCATTGAACATGTTGAAAATTGTTTAAGTGTTGAAGTTAAAATGCCTCATGATTCGATTTCCGATCGGACATCAATTCGTTCAACATTCAGACTTCAAAGGTTGGCAAAAATGGTTAAGTGTGGGACCAAGGTGCAAGTCGTACGGGTGGTCGGTCGTCCGGGTGACTGTCCATTTAGATAGCAGTCCGTTCGGACGGCACTCCGTCCTGGTTGACCTGTTCGTCTTACACTTGGTTGTTTTGATAGTTTGTCATTTTATCGAGGTATTTTGATAACGTGTTAAGCAATAGAAACCTTGTCAATACTTGGTGCTCCTAATCGGACAGGAATCACCCAAACCCGGTCAGTGGACGGTTTGAGACGACGTTCCATGCTTAACCCGGAATCGATAATCTCGTGGATAGAATACGGATCTTGAACCAACACAACCACACTAATGAGTAGTAAGTCGGCGTAAGCTCTGATTCTATCGGTTTTGAGTGCATTGAGTGTAAAAGAGTTCAAAGAAAGTTGAAAACCATCTTTCAATCCTTTTCATTGTGAATATGTCTAGATCATTGAAAAATCTTTGTTTGTTTATGTGGAAATCGGTTAGATCCAAGATGTTCTTGGTGGATTGAGGCCAAAACATGAATGTCACACCCCAACCGATGGCGGAATCATCGGGGCGCGGCACTAGGCGAATCAGATTGCTCAAGAGAATCCATAACAACTATATTGCGATAATATTTAATACATTCGTTATCCCATACTAACAAACAATCACATAAGTTATCACAGATTTCTTGTCCTCTCGAACAATTCAAATCCTACAACCTAGATTTTAGTTGAGTTTCTAGACCTCCTAGCTTGATTTGATATAGTCTGCGATCTAACCTGCAACATACGTTAAAATGTTTGTCAATACAAAAGTATTGGCGAGTATACAGGTTTGATATGTATAGCGTAATAGACAAAAACGTGTAGCGAATTCCCATCTGCATAAACGTAACACACGACATATATACTCACAAAGCTGATACTACCAACTAAGTCCTCGATGCTCGAATATGCGATGGCAAACTAGACCCCGTCGGGCGCAATAGTACTATACTAGTCGTGGTGGGACGTCGCGAGTATAAGCCCTAGCACATATGCAACTAGCATCACGTATATCTATACATAACAGTTATTCGCGAGTGATAATTCGATTGATTGAATAATTCGATTGATAAGTTCGATTTGTTAGAAACGTATGTTACACCCAAAATGCGATTAAAAGGGGTTCAAGTATACTCACAGTGCGTTTTTAGCGAGAATACAACTTGATTGAGTCGGTTGCGAGTACGTCTGCGTTAATCATTGAAGGATATAGTAAACGATTGCACGGTTAAGCGAGAATAGCATCAAAAAGTCAGTTATCCGGTCGGATGGTGCTCATCCGTTCGGATGGGCTCATCCGATCGGATGACACATGGATCGGATGACAATTTGGATCGGATGACAACATGGATCGGATGACCATTCTGGGTCGGATGGGCTGGTCCGGTCGGATGACAGTCATCCGGTCGGATGACATGCTATCCGATCGGATGACATGCTATCCGATCGGATGACAGGTAATCCGATCAGATAACGTGTGGTCCGTTCGGATGACATGTTATCCAGTCGGATGACACGTCTATTTTATCGTCCCGATCAGTCATTTTTGAGTGTTTTAGGTAGGAATACGTGCGGCTTTACTGGAATTGTGAAATTTTGTATTAGCAATTGAAATTCCATCAGTTCCGACCCGTTCTAACGGCCGGGAATCACCCCGTTCCACCAGATCTGGCCGTTCTTGACGGTTTCTCATGTTTAACTCGAAATCGCACAGTTCCTTGGTTATATACATAGATTTAGGTGAGATTTGTTATAAAAAACATGTGGAAATCACCCAGATCTGAGTCGTTTATGGTGGGATGAGGTCACAACTTGAACTTCATATGAACTCTTGGTGACATCACCTTAAAACACCTCAAATCAGTAGATTTCACGGTTAGAATTTGAGTTTTGAAAGACAGAATGATGTAGAATTGAGTGTAGATCGTAGAAGTACAAGTTGTAGGTTGAAATCTTACCGGAATCGCGAGAAAATCGAGAGAAAAGGGTCCCGAAGCGTGCTTGGTCGAATGGGAGCTGTCACATCACTTGAACAGTGGTGTGACATGCTATTTATAGGCACAGAGAAGGCTGAAGGGGGTTTTGGGTCGGATGGCCCATCCGTTCGGATGGCCCATCCGTTCGGATGAGGCTGTCCATCCGGATGGCCATCCCGGCGTAGGGATTTTCTTCGTTTTTGATCGTTTCAATAGATTTTGAAGTGCGCGCTTTCCATAATTAGTTTATATTGTTATTATATATGTATATATCTCACTAGGGGTCGTATTTACGTATCCATAATTCAAAGTTTCGATAATTAACAATCGGTTTTCGATTCGAGTGTGCGATTATTAGCGACGTTTCACGGCCATCAAGGAGGGTAGTATAGGTCCTTTCTCGATGTTATCGTGAACGTTATTGCGTGTTGTGCCACAAAGACTGACGGGGTGCCATTCACTCGTATTGTCATCATCGTCACGACGACTGGAGCTATAGCACTCACCCGAGAGTCTTTGTTAGCGTTAATTGTCTGCGTTTCGACACATCACGGTCACCGAGGAGGGTAGAATAGGTCCTCACTCAATGTCGTCGTGAGTGTTAGTGTTTGTGATTGGTGTAGTATAGTGATAATGTATTTTGAAAATATGCGATTATCCTTCGAATAGCGATGTATGCGATATAGTTACATTATGATCCGAATCTCTGGTGCTAGGCATAACGAGTATATCGAGTAGTAACAACGCACGGAAGTGCGGGTTGTTACAGTCTCCCCTACTTTAGGAAATTTCGTCCCGAAATTAATCCAATAGGTAGACTTCTAAGAGTTGATCTTTCGTAAGTAGTGATACAGCGAGTGATTTGACACTGAGTTGACAAGCGAGAACGTCTCGAATAAGAGAGAGCGGTTGCGATAGCGATATGGTGACGTAATGACAAAAGTAATATCCCATAAGTTGTCATTCCAAGGTACCTCGTGTTGTGAAGAATTCGTTAGTTCGATGCGATTGCAATTTTAAAGGACTTGAAAAGGTTTCTCATGACGTAGAATTAACTGAGTCGATCGTTAACCAATGTTACAAGAAGCGTTCGTTTTAGATATTCAAAAGGAAATTTGGATGGAAATCTCGAACTATTCCTTTTAACGTATGGTCGACTGAGTCGATGTTAACCAATGTTGCAAGGAAGTTCAGGTTTTACACATTTCAAGAAATTCGAAGATGAAAACTGGGGTTACGAAAACTCTCCCACGACATGGGTTCGGCTGAACTCGATGTTGAACCAACGTCTCAAGAAAGCCTTGTTTTTTTTTATATTGCAAAAGGTTTTAAGGAAAAATTGGGCTCATGAAAGCTCCCCTTGGGCATGGAGTTAAACTGATTCGATGTTACCTCCACATTGTGAGGAATTTCACTTATCCTATGGTTTTTAATAAAAGTTTTATAAAAATCAGTTTTAACCGTTTGAAAAAGACAATTTAGCATCGGGCCCCATTTGGCACCTTCCCACGGAAGTTCGTTAATATGATTAAAACATTTATATATAGGAAGTACCAGCGGCGTATCCACCATGTTTCTCCCATATTACTTCCGTTTCGTGAGGCGGTGTCATGTGCGCCGATACGACACGGATAGAATTGCGCTTACTCGGCCCAAGCGATAGAAAGTTAGGCCGGGTATAAGATAGAATCGAATAGGTTAAGCCGGCGAGTTGTATTGCGAACGTAGCTACAACAGCGTGCGCGAGTAGCCTGATGACGCGAAATGCTTATGTGTCGTGTCTGGATAGGCGTCGAGTGGTAGACGATAAGCGATTAGCGCGATGTCGATTAGATTCCACATTGAACCCGCATGGCACGTTTCCACGAGAGTTTTCTAACAAGGTGAAACACCACGTTTAACCAGGTTAGTTTTGCCTCGTGAAGCGATGTCATGCGTACTAATACCACACAGACCGTAACAAACACCAACGAGCGAATAAGCGGTAGTCTATACACGATAAGCGATAAGCGATTGGGTGATTAAGCGAATATCACAACACCAACAATGACGGTGATGGTAAACGAATTTCGACAAGCGGCAGTTGTTGTGTTGAAAGCGATGGAGGTATGCGTGATTCATGCGGTTCGATTTGATTGATTGACACCACAGAGTTTACTAACATCAGACCCCACATGGCCTTTTTCCACGAAAGCCCACTGATATGACTAAAACACCTTGCTTCAACCATATGAGCTTCATTTCGTGAAGCGAGGTCATGTGTGCTAACTCAACACAAACATCACAAATAACGGTAGGCGACAGCGATAGATTGATATACAGCAAGCGATATAGATTCACATAATAAGCGGTAGAGATTGCGAGATGCACATGAAAAGCGATTGCGATTAGCCGAGTTTCGTTTCGAATAAGCTTAACGTTACGTTGCGACGCATCACGGTTATCGAGGAGGGTAGAATAGGTCCTCATTCAACAATATCGTGAGCGTTTATATACTTGATGAGATTCGTTGCAACAGACTTACGACCAGTCTTGCGTTGATGCAATTGTCCTACGAGGTAGACTCTCCAGAGTCCATCGATGAGGCGATTGCATTACGTTTGCAGACTTACGACAAGTCTTGCGATGATGCGATTCAGTTGTTACGCCTTGCGATTGAGTGTAGTGTGTTGAAAATAATCACAATAGTATATTAGGTCTAATAACGTTCAACTCCACGTGGCACTTTCTTCACGGAACTTCGGTAGTATGATAAAGCACACTTTGCTTGACCCCTACTGCTTAGATCCCGTGGTTTGGTGTCATACTTCGTCGTAACGCTTATGGCACCTTAGAATTCGCTACGATCTCCGTGCACTGACCCAAATAATCCCGTGTGAACCCGTGATTAGTCGTTCCTTGCACGTTTATCGTACCTCGTTCTAAGAGTGTAGTGAGGATAAAACACATTATTTCGTGATATAGTATATAGTATGTGTGTGAATCTAGTCTAAGTGCGACGACTAGAGAGTGAAAGAGAACGCGAAAGCGAGAGTTAGTGTTACACATAGTGGCAACATCGAGTAATAGAGTAGGTCCAAAACTTAGAAATTAGCGTCGAAAATCGTATCATTACAACTTTATCCTACGCTTGCTAGGTGATTGATGTTGAAGACTTTTGCTGGAGCTGTTGTTGTTGTACTCAAGTTCGCGGTTCGATGCGGCAGTTGCGGGTGAAGTGACCGTAATGATTGCAGTTATTGCAATAGCGGCAGTCAGCCCCAACTGGATGATAATAGGTACACGAGTAACACTGAGGATGAGCTCCAGTGTAGGCTCGTTTTGGAAACATCGGGACTACTCGAAGAGGTTTCGGTTGCAGCAGTTCGGTTGTTGATGAGCTCAGGCTTGATATCTTTCGTTTGTGGCTAGGCTTGTCGGCGTCTTGTGAAGAGGTGTCGTCGTTGGAGGATTCGTCTGAGGACTCATTTGCAAAATCTTTGGTCGAGTTGTCGGAAGATCCGTCGGCAGATTTGTTAGAAGAATCGGCAGCAGATTCGTCAGAAGAATCGTTAGCTGATTCGTCAGAAGAATCATTAGCAGATTCGTCGAAAGAATCGTCAGCAGATTTATCAGAAGATTCGTCGGCAGATTCGTCAAGTGACTCGTCAACAGGATCGCCTGAGGAATTAATGGCGATTGTTTGATAAGCTTGCTTGGCTGGATTCTTTGAGAAGAACCCTTCCATGAGTCGTTTGTTGTTGATTTCTGCGGCTAAGCGGTAGGTTTCTTCGATGGTAGCAGGTCTTGCAGCTTCGACAAAGTCACCCATACACTCAGGCAAGCCACGAATGTACTTCGAAATGGCTTTTTCTGAAGTGTTGACTTGACTTGGGCAGACTATGCTAAGCTGTTTGAACCTTGCGGTGTAGCCAGTGTTGTCACTTTCGAATTGCTTGATTTTCCAGAATTCGTCCTCTAGCTTCTGAACTTCGTGAGGGGGAAAATACTCTTTCTTCATGAGTTCTTTCAGCTCATCCCAAGAGAGAGCGTAAGCTGCGGGGATTCTACGTTTGTTACGTTCGGCGGCCCACCAGTCGAGTGCTCGTGATTGAAATACTCCGGTAGCACAAGTAGTACGGAAACTATCGGGACACCCACTTTGATGAAGGGTAACTTCGATAGAATCGAACCACTGGAGTAGTTGTGTCATACTTCCTTCACCCGTGAATTCCATCGGGTCACAGGCTTTGAAGTGTTTGTAAAGAAAAGCAGATGGCGGCGCTTCCGTCTTGGAGTCTTCCGAGGCTCGAGAGTTGCTGAGAGAGAGCACTCGAGCGGCAATTTGAGGAATGAGCTTGACCACTTCCTTAGTCACAAGTGATGCAATCCTCTTATCGGCGCTTCGTTTGGCTCTTCTCCTAGCTATTCGTCTCGAGGTAGAGTCGTTGGAAGGCATCTAGACAGGAAGAGACTTGGAATGAGATTCGATCATAATGATTTTTGAGTTTTGCGATGCGATTGAGCGCGTTCAAAACTTGATGCGATAGTATAATAGTAATGCGAATCACATAGGAGCCACATAGGAGACACGAATTTTCCTAAGTTCTCACACAACGACTTGTTGTTTATACGTATATATATATACTTATATAAATGTAGTTTGTAGTCATACACATGCAGGTTGATTTACAATAAGCGAGGACACGTTGAGGTGAGAAAACGAGAGCAAAGACGATAGATTAGTTTTGTTGCGAACATTCGGGTTTCGTTTTAGATTGCGATGGCTGTGCGAATTTGTGCGTTTATAAAGCAGGGAGTGAAAATCGTTAAATCGAGAAATCGATAAAGCGTAAAGTCTCAAAGCGTAAATTAGTTCCAACCGCTTGTAAGACCGGCGGTTCGTATGTTAGAGTGCCTTGGGTGTTTACGCATCGACTACCCAAGGTAACCCAACTATGTTTAACAAGTTCGTGCACGCGCGTTAACCTAGGAGACTCTATGCTTCCACTGGGATGCAGCTCATGGCATTCGTCTTCCTAGTCATTGCGTGGCTCGAGTTGTCGTGATAGTCGAGTCCCTGGTGAGAGCTTTTTGAAAACCAGTTTAGGGAGTGGAATGGCTTATTAAGGTACGGGTTTCACCCCTGGCTTAACAGCTTCGTTCCTAATTGTGGTTATGCTCTTCGAATAAATTCGTGAGTTCCACTAGATTTCGAAATGGAGACTTTCGTCGAGATATGGATGCCACTCCTAACTTGACGAAAGGTTCTCGTGCGAGAAGAAAATACGCTGAGTGAGCGATCACGTCGAGAGTTCTTGGTTTTCACACCTGGTCTCGACTGGATCACTCGGTTTCGTTATGCGAGTATTTTCAAAAACATGTGTATTGTGTCAGCCTTAGGAAAGGCTAAGTAGTATTTCAGCCTTAGGAAAGACTTCTTTGTGAGAAGCTGTAGTACGCGGTGTTCACACAAAGTTGTAGCTTTTAGCAATTTCGATCGAGAGTATCTAGTAGGCCCAATACAAACCTTACTGGTTCGTACGAGTCGGCCTGTTGGTACTTAGACTATAGACTAGGTCAATTTCTAAGACGTCGACCCAGACTAGGTCGAGTCTGGCCTAATTCTCTATAGTTATGGCTCTGATACCAATCTGTCACACCCCAACCGATGGCGGAATCATCGGGGCGCGGCACTAGGCGAATCAGATTGCTCAAGAGAATCCATAACAACTATATTGCGATAATATTTAATACATTCGTTATCCCATACTAACAAACAATCACATAAGTTATCACAGATTTCTTGTCCTCTCGAACAATTCAAATCCGACAACCTAGATTTTAGTTGAGTTTCTAGACCTCCTAGCTTGATTTGATATAGTCTGCGATTTAACCTGCAACATACGTTAAAATGTTTGTCAATACAAAAGTATTGGCGAGTATACAGGTTTGATATGTATAGCGTAATAGACTAAAACGTGTAGCGAATTCCCATCTGCATAAACGTAACACATGACATATATACTCACAAAGCTGATACTACCAACTAAGTCCTCGATGCTCGAATATGCGATGGCAAACTAGACCCAGTCGGGCGCAATAGTACTATACTAGTCGTGGTGGGACGTCGCGAATATAAGCCCTAACACATATGCAACTAGCATCACGTATATCTATGCATAACAGTTATTCGCGAGTGATAATTCGAATGATTGAATAATTCGATTGATAAGTTCGATTTGTTAGAAATGTATGTTACACACAAAATGCGATTAAAAGGGGTAGTGCGTTTTTAGCGAGAATACAACTTGATTGAGTCGGTTGCGATTACGTCTGCGTTAATCATTGAAGGATATAGTAAACGATTACACGGTTAAGCGAGAATAGCATCGAAAAGTCAGTTATCCGTTCGGATGACACATGGATCGGATGACAATATGGATCGGATGACAACATGGATCGGATGACCATTCTCGGTCAGATGGGCTGGTCCGATCGGATGACAGTCATCCGGTAGGATGACATGCTATCCGATCGGATGACAAGCTATCCGATCGGATGACATGCTATCCGATCAGATGACTTGCTATCCGATCGGATGACAGGTGATCCGATCGGATGACCTGTGGTCCGTTCGGATGACATGTTATCCAGTCGGATGACACGTCTGTTTTATCATCCCGATCAGTCGTTTTTGAGTGTTTTAGGTAGGAATACGTGCGGCTTTACTGGAATAGTGAAATTTCGTATTAGCAATTGAAATTCCATCAGTTCCGACCCGTTCTAACGGTCGGGAATCACCCCGTTCCACCAGATCTGGCCGTTCTTGACGGTTTCTCATGTTTAACTCGAAATCGCACAGTTCCTTGGTTATATACATAGATTTAGGTGAGATTTGTTATAAAAAACATTTGGAAATCACCCAGATCTGAGTCGTTTATGGTGGGATGAGGTCACAACTTGAAGTTCATATGAACTCTTGGTGACATCACCTTAAAACACCTCAAATCAGTAGATTTCAAGGTTAGAATGTGAGTTTTGAAAGACAGAACGATGTAGAATTGAGTGTAGATCGTAGAAGTACAAGTTGTAGGTTGAAATCTTACCGGAATCGCGAGAAAATCGAGAGAAAAGGGTCCCGAAGCGTGCTTGGTCGAATGGGAGCTGTCACATCACTTGAACAATGGTGTGACATGCTATTTATAGGCACAGAGAAGGCTGAAGGGGGTTTTGGGTCGGATGGCCCATCCGTTCGGATGACTATCCGTTCGGATGGCCCATCCGTTCGGACGAGGCTGTCCATCCGGATGGCCATCCCGGCGCGGGGATTTTCTTCGTTTTTGATCGTTTCGATAGATTTTGAAGTGCGCGCTTTCCATAATTAGTTTATATTGTTATTATATATGTATATATATCACTAGGGGTCATATTTACGTATCCATAATTCAAAGTTTCGATAATTAACAATCGGTTTTCGATTCGAGTGTGCGATTATTAGCGACGTTTCACGGCCATCAAGGAGGGTAGTATAGGTCCTTTCTCGATGTTATCATGAACGTTATTGCGTGTTGTGCCACAAAGACTGACGGGGTGCCATTCACTCGTATTGTCATCATCGTCACGACGACTGGAGCTATAGCACTCACCCGAGAGTCTTTGTTAGCGTTAATTGTCTGCGTTTCGACACATCACAGTCACCGAGGAGGGTAGAATAGGTCCTCACTCAATGTCGTCGTGAGTGTTAGTGTTTGTGATTGGTGTAGTATAGAGATAATGTATTTCGAAAATATGCGATTATCCTTCGAATAGCGATGTATGCGATATAGTTACATTATGATTCGAATCTCTGGTGCTAGGCATAACGAGTATATCGATTAGTAACAACGCACAGAAGTGCGGGTTGTTACAATGAAGTTCTTCAAGAACACATGATGATGTCATCCTAGAACACCTTAAATCTCGATGATTTCTCGGTTAAAAGTTAAGATTCAAAAGATAGAAAGGTATAGGAGTGCATGTAGATTAAGGAAGTACAAGATTTAGGACGAGATCTTACCGGAATTGAGAGAAATCGTAGAAAAAGCAAGGTTAGCGTGCTGGTCGGACGTCAGTTGCCAAAAGTAGAAAGAATGAAAGTGAAAAGGGGTATTTATAGGGTTACTCAAAGAGGAAAGGGGCTGCTCGAACGGTTAGGCAGTCCGATCGGGCAGCTGTCCGATCAAGCGGTTGCTCGGTCGGTCGGCTGGCCGATAGACTGGTCACCTGGTTGATCAGTCACCTTGTTCAAGTGATCGGTGCGACGAGTTGGCTGTTTCGATTTCGATTGCGGGCGAGGCGAATGCGATAGAGTTTCCTATTCAAATTACTTTTAATCCCAACTACTATATCTAACATACAATCATCCTACTTTTCATGCGTTTTGCGTATTCGAGTAGTTTGCAATTCGATTTGCGATTGAGTTTCGATTGCGTTTCGGTTGATCACCATATACACATAATAAACATGCACAAGTACACATAATTAGCACACACACGTAAAACAATATCCAGAACGCATATTTCGAGCTACGAGTGCGATTACCATTCGATGTCGATTCGATTAACGTAGTTCGAGTATTGTTTTAGTTAACTTTATCGCATTGTTACTTCCTATAGTTCACAGTCGTAAGTCGATTAAATAGCGAATATCACACGTCGATCACTGTGATTATTGACACTTACTCCACATAATACAACTAAAATAACCACATAAAAGAAATTCTCGAATAGTCAAGTCGCGCGATCGGTCGTTGAATTTGACCTTGACTTTGACTTTGTCTTTCAAAACACAGGGTGTTACATGTATGCCTACACCCCATGCTTAACCCCCAATGTTATTTGTTATCAAGCAACACTGATTAAAACGGGATTATGCAATTTAACCATATTCTATTAAAATGTTTTTACACCCGACCAAGCGGTAATATTTTACCGTATCCCAAGCCCGTATAAGGGAAAATAAGTTAAAAGTATTTACCTGAGCTTAAAATGCAAGTTTTGTATACTCAGCCGTATAATCTACTCAAACAAGTGTAAGTAGCTTTTACTGGGGCTCCTATTCGGGAATGAAGGTTTTATTAACCTATTAGATTCCTAACGGGTCTTTATTTAAGTTGTAAACTTAGACAGGTTAGTTTAAGGAAAGGTTTACGGTACGAAACGCTAGATTAAGCGATGACCGGATTGGAATGTAATTTAGACCCGATAAGTATGGAGACTTGTATAAAATGGGTAAACTAAATACATTCTGGATTTTGAAGTTAAAATGATAAGAATTGACCCGTTTTGGCTGATTTATGCAAACTAGTTACATAAACCGTACCAAGCGTGTATAAGCATAACGGGTAGCCGGATGGGTCATGTACAAGTTCCATAAGTTATTATGCTTTAATTATGTTATGATATCAGTAGGATATCAGCAATTATGCCCAAAAAGATTTTTAAACTAAATTAAGTCCCGTAAGGGCATTTTGGTTATTTTAAGATTTATAAAAGAGGTTTAAAGCAAACTGATGTTCTGGTCTATAACATTCTATAAAAACATTTATTTTATGATGTTATAACAGTATGATATCATACATATGTGTGATTTACCATTTATGGCCAAATATGCACCATAGGGGCATTTTGGTCATTTCACATATGCTTTTATGGACAAAATTGGAAGTCTGAGTTCATGACTTATACCTACTGTAAAAGTATTAAAATTTATTTATAATTTCAGTAGGTAACAAGTCTTAGGTGTTAAATATGGTTTTAAACCATACTATGCACCTAATTAGCGTAAAAGTGGACAATTGACGATATTTGCGATTTTTATGAAATTCTGAGATTTTGATCAGCCTTGAATGTTTAAAATATTTATTTTTCATGTAAAATTAGTAGGAAAAGGTTTGGCATGTTAATCATATGTAAATCTCATTTTATTAACAAAAAGGGCATTATCGTCATTTATTGAATTTATACTAGAACTCAATGATATGGTCAGTTTATAATCTGACCCAACATTCCAAAAATCCCTAGAAATAATATCATAACAGTAGGTAATGAGTTTGGTGCCAAAATTCGGGTTTAAACATGATTTCTGCACAAAAGCGTAGTTTAATTAATAAAAAGTTTATTTTTACGATATCTTGCATAACTTCGTTTTGAGACCAGAAAATAATGTCAAAATAATTTTGACATGTTTATATAATAGTAACAAAACTATTTGCATGCTTACATATTCAAAAATCTCGTTTTTAAACTATAAGGGCATAATGGTCAAAGTGTAAGCATAATAACGGAAACAAGCAAATAACTCAGATTACTAAGGGACCATGTAGTATAACCTCAGAGGGTTATACTACTATATAATATGGTCACAAAGGAACCTTAAGGCATAAAGAAACTAAGCTAATTCGGGTCAGAACTGAAAGTCAAACCAAAAGTCAGCTTTTGCGACTTTCGGTTACGAACAGAGCCTAAACTCAGAATTGTCGGGTTGAACATGCCTAGACATGTTCTAATATTATTTACCAAGTTATTAAAGTGACAAAACATATTTTATAGCTTCTACATTATCAGATATGAATTTATTTAAAAACTGACCCGTTTGACTTTTTATGTTTATTACTTTGACCCGACAATTAACTAAGTAAACATGATAATTAGGAGGTGCCCTTTTGAGGGATTAACACCTACTTAATTACCAACACATAGCCATATTCCCCTCGAACAATGGCTGGACCATTAAGGTCTAAACCGATAGTCAAAGCGTTATTACGACAACTTTGACTTTCGGCTTTAAAATGTATAAAAACCGAACTAATGATGCTAGGAACACTTACACAAGGTCCTAGCTTGAAAACTTGAACTGAGGGGGCTTCCTTCTTGGCTAGGAATCCCAGAGAACAATGCTAGAGAGAAGAAGAGATGATTTTTGAAAGTGCAAGTTGCAAATGAGAGCCAAGGAGGGTATTTATAGTGCAAGGTGATGCTACCAGGTGTTATGTGAGCTCTACAGTTGTCCCTTGACGTGTCCAAAAACAGACAACAGCCCATGGTTTCGATTAATGGCTGTAGAAGGTGACAAACCTGCTGTTGTCCATTTTTCTGCCCAGATACAGTCTTTATGGACCGTAAGCCTAAGCCCTTACGGTCCGTAACCGCTTTTAATTTGTATCGCCCAGTTACAGTCCTTACGGACTGTAAGCTAGAAACTTTACGGTACGTAAGCTTTGACCAGAAGATAAAATTTTGAATCTTTTAACACTTGACCATGTAACTTTTATCATAATTCGACAGTCATTTTTGGGATCATGAATTTATTATAATAAAGTTCTGATCCCGATAAATTGGTCATTCAGAGGCAAGGTTTTTCATGATGACTTTTATATCCTTTCGAGGAAATTTGTATTATTCGTCTAGGATTCACGACACGTGTCATTACTTTGTTGGTCATGATATGCGAGGTGTTACAGTATTTAGTTGAAAAAAAGAGTAAGGTGTAATCACGTTTAAAATTTGATTATTAAAGACCTGTAAAACAACCAGAATGGCATCACAATCACACGACCCTCACAACACAGGGACTCTTTTTAAACCACTGATTCTTGTCAGATCCGAGTACAACATCTGGCAACGTCAGATGGGTCATGTCCTTGCACAACAAAATACCGGCTGTTGGAAGTCAGTCATCTACGGACCACATGTTCCACAGGTGCCTAGTGCTGAGGATCCCAAAGGCTTTGTGCCTAAAAGCCCTGAAAACTACTCAGAACAGGATTTTCAAAAAAATGAATTAGATGCAAAGGTTTTTAGCATAGTAGCCTCAGCTCTTCCAAATGACATTTATGCTGGACTGTTACATTGTAACAGTGCCAAAGAGCTGTGGGATGCTCTAAAAGAACAGTTTGGTGGTACAGAGGAGGTCATAGAAAATAACAGGGAGGTTTTGAATCAACAGTATGAAACATTTTGCCATGTGAAAGGAGAATCACTAACACAACAGTTTGAACGTTTTAGTTATCTCATTAGTGAATTGAAACTTGTTAATGTTGAATTTGCAAAATCAACTCTAAATAGTATGTTTCTAAGGTCACTTCCTGAAAAATGGGACACAATTGCTTTTGTAACCAGAAATTCAGTTAGGTTCAAAGAGTTAACATTGACTCAACTTCATGGTAGACTCCTGATGTGTGTTGGTGTGTATATAATTTTAAGTATATTTTTCGCCCTTTTTAACACGTTAGTCAAGTTTTAATTTTATAAAACACGATATTTTACTAACACTAAACACACATATGGGCAAGTGCACCCATCGTGAGCGTAGTATAGCGTTGGTAAGATACCGAGGTCGTGCAAGGACAAAAGAGCTTTTAGTACCGGTTTATCCTCAACGTCTAATCAAATCAAAAGTTTAGAAAAAGGTTTTAAACTAGAAAATAAAAACTAAAAATGCTGAAAATAAAAATAAAAATAAAACAGATAGACAAGATGAATCATTTGGATCCGACTCGCCTTTAGTGTAACCTTTGATTATTTCCGCACTTTTGCACTTTTTAAGAGATTATCTTAGTTATAGTAGTAGGCCCCTCTTTTGAAGGTGACGTTACCTTTAACCCAGTAGTTTGAGTCAGCAATGATACAATCCTAAAGGGTTGGATTATTGAAAGATAATTAATTAAGTTATTAATGTGTAATGTGGTAGGCCCCTCTTTTTAGTTTGAGTCAGCAGGGATACAATCCTAAGTAGCCGGGTTAATGTTTCAATAATAGTTTACATATGAGGGGATCAAGAAATTCGAACCCCCGCCATCCAATACCAGTGGGTATTGAAGGAGGTCCTACTAAGCTTGACCCAGGTCCTTGCAGGATCTATACACTGAACAAGGCAAGACTCTTACCAAACCATTCCCTTAACCCCCGACCAGGTAGCCAACATATCTCCATATAGACCCGTGGAGATATGAATGGTGTAAATCTTTTATTTTATATAGACAGTAAAATAACGCCAAGACACCACGGACAAATGATAAGGAAGATTCACCTTCAACATAAGAAACTGGTTATTAAAGTCATTAATACAAAACCAAATAAAAAGTGCGAAAAGATTAAAAATAAAAAGTATTACACTAAATGCTTGTCTTCACCAAGTGATGTAAGAGACTTAGGCAAACATGGCCTTTGATTGTCAAGAACTCTTACGATCAATCTTGGATCCCGAGACTACTACACACACTCTATGATTGATGATGGATGATGGTGGTGGATGTGGGTTGTGATGGTGGTAGTGGGTGGGTGTAGTGTAAGAGAGGTGGTTTACCAAGGGATGATTTGCAAGTGAGCCAAGCACCCATATTTATAGCCTGCACAGAAGCCCGAGCACGGCCCCGTGTCCGCTAGGCACGACCCCGTGTCCACCCTTCTTCTCTTTCTTCATTTAATGCAGTTTGTCTGTATTAGTTGACCACACCCCTATGTCCGCTGGGCACGGCCCCGTGTGCAGAAGTGTATCTATACTATCAAGATTTGCTCAGATTCTGCGAATCTTTGCGTTGACCACGGCCCCGTGCCCGCTGGGCATGCCCCCGTGTTGGGTGATAGAAGTTTCTACAACTTTGTCTTTTCCACAGACACTTGGGCACGCCCCCGTGCTCACTGAGCACAGGGCGTGTTCAGCCTTCTGTTGTCTTGTTTTTGCTTAGGAAGATGCTGTTCAGTGGTCGGGCATGCCACGTTTATTCCTTTTCTTGTATTATTGTTAGATTTAGCTGCATTTTTGCTTCTTTTGTTCATTTGAGCTCATTTATTCATGAAAATACAAAAGGAAGACAAAAGCACACTTTTTCCAACATTAGTACTAAAAAAGGGTTAGTTTTATGCCTCATTTGATGTAATTTATATGTTGCATTTTACACACATCAACTCCTCGCTTATGAGAGAGAGAGAGTTGAACCAGAAAAAGAAGTTACAAAAGTCAGGGAAGGTTGCTGATGACTACACATTTGGTAGAATAACACTCTTGGTCAAGAGTAATCTGGTAGTAGTAAGGATCAGAGTTATGATCATTACATTGACATAACTGCTGGTGGAGCTTTTAACAACTCTGATTCTTACTCAACTAACTATGCTTTCACAGCTAGTAGTGAAAACCAGGTTTCAGATAATCTTTCCTTTGAACTCAATGATCTTCAGCATTTTGATCCCACTGATTTAGAGGAGATGGACATATTGCATCAACTAGCATTGCTGAGTGTAAGAACCAGCAAGTTTTATAAAAGAACAGGGAGAAAATTTCCAGGGTTACATGGGAACTTAAAAGTTGGATTGGATAAATCAAAGATAAAGTGCTACAAGTGTAACAGGCTAGGATACTTTGCTAGAGAGTGTAGAAGTAACCAAAACAGTGGACCAATCATAACACACCCTAGCCCTAGACCTGAAAACACACAAAACACTGAGCACTATTACCAAAATACCCCTGCTGCTCATGTAAACACTGCTCATTATGTACACCCTGTAACACCTGTTCCAGTGCAATATGTTCAAACCACTGTTCCTCAAATACAGTATGTCCAAGCCCCAGTTCCTTAGGTCAAAGTGCAACAACTGCACAACATGCTACATAAACATCTGCTCCAGCAGAGGCCAATCAGCAAAGCTTCTTTACCCAAGGCTTTGTTGATTGGAGTAGCATGCCTGATGAATTAACTGATGAAAACTTTGCTCTATTTGCTAAAAATGATGCTTCTGTTGATGAAATCTGTTTTGTAGCATTAGAGACAATAGCTGAACGGTTGGAAACTGAAGAAGGAAAATCTAATGTTGAAACAGTGGATGAGATTGCTGAAGCAGTGGTAACTGCTGTTGTTGGTGAACATCTGATGGAAAAAGGAAGTCAAACCACTGTTAGAGCCTCTTGCTGACCCTTGGTGTAAGGAAGAAAAGAAAGAGAAAGAAAAAGGGAACAACAGTGCTTGTGAAAATGTTTGTGATTGTGCCATGATGGCTACAGCTAAGGTATCATCCCAAGTCTTAAAAAACTTGTGTTCAGACAAATGCATCATAGCATTTACAAATGTTAAAGAGGTGAATGAAAACCTTAGAGACAAGATCTTAAAAGATGAAATTCAATTTGAAAAGTCTGTTAAAGAACTGAAAATCAAATTGACAGAAAAAGATAATGAAAATTTCAGCCTCAAGCATGTGCATAACATAACCAAGGACCAACTCCAGGCCATGATAGAAAAATATCAAACCTTTAAAAAGGAGTTGGAATCCACCCAAATCACATGTGAAAAATGGGTGGAGTCCTGCAAAGGTTATGAAATTATGCTTGAAAAACAGATCAAAAGCAATGTAAAATTTGGCATAGGTTTCAAGAAAAATGACCAAATTGAAAACACTACTGCAAATGAGTCTGTTCAAAACACTGTTGAGATAATACCAACAAACAAGGATGGTCAAGAAATAAAAATAACTAATAAAAATGGCAACAAAATCACTCTTGAAAAACCAGAGGGGTCCTCAACCTTTGAGGAGATTGAGAAATACCAATTTAAACCCACTTGGTCAGATGGTGTGACATCCTTGAGAATTTCAAACCTATGGATTTTTCCACAGTGGATGGTGTGAAAGAACCAAAGGCCAAGGTAATTCCTCTTAAGGACATCCCAAAAGTGGTTCAAAACTCTGTTGCAAAGGAGTCTGAAAATAAGAAAAGGAGAGAAAAAGTTAAAAATTTGTTTTGTGACTTTTGTGAAAAGAAAAATCATTTAACAAAAGATTGTTTTCACTTAAAAGCTTATGACATCAACAAAACAAGCATCATTGAGCCTTCAAAAAGCTGCACCATCTGTGGAAAATCAAACCATCTCACTCATGAGTGTGTGTACCTCCAAACCTTTGAGGTTAAAAGGAAAGAATACACAACAAAAACACCCATGAGTTCATCAAATCAACCAATCAAGAAACAACCATTTGTATCTGTCCAAACAGCTGTTACAAAACAGCTGAACAAAAGCACTGTTCCAAGAGATGTGCAAGTGACAGATGCACCACCTGCCAACCAATTCCAAAGAGGAAAAGGTCAACCTCCATACCAAAGGGTCCCACATGTTTATGAGGTTTACAAAAAGCATTCTAAACCAAAAGTGAACAGGCATCCCTTTGGATATCAATAGTTGATAGGAAATGGCTCCCAATAGTGGTTAGAGAGAAATGTGTCAAAAGCTGGTCAAACCCCTGAGCTAACCACTGTCCATGTTCCTGGACTTGACTCTGACACTGCTGTGACCCCATCCAAAGCCTTATTAGCTTTGGAGACCCTCCTGAACTAATTATTTACTTGATGTGCAGGGAGCTTCTGCATGCTTAGATAGTCTTTGGTATGTAGATAGTAGAGGCTCCAGGCACATGACTGGATGTAGAGCCCGACTCAAAGAATTCAAAACTCATGGAGGGGGTGATATATCTTTTGGTAATAATAGTAAGGGAAAAGTGTTGGGGTCTGGAACAGTTCAGTCTGGAAAAGTCAAGTTTGAAAATGTCAATCTCATTGATAATCTAAAATTCAACCTCCTTAGTGTCTCACAAATGAGTGACAAAGGTTATGGATCATTCTTTACTAAGGAGAGTTGCAAGATTGTTGGACCAGAAATGGTAAAAAAAATTGAAGAAATAATAAAAACTGGAAAAACTCAACTTGTTGCTCAAAGAAGTGGCAATGTTTATGTAGTTGAAATTTCAAAAGAGAGCCCTATGACTGATGCCTGTCTATTCTCAGCTGCCTCTAACAAAGAGACACAATTATGGCACAGAAGATTGGGGCACACAAATCTCAAGACAATCACTGCTTTGTCAAAACAAGGCATTGTAAGAGGTCTTCCACAAAAATTGTTCACCTGTCCTGAGCATTGTGTTTCCTGTTTAAAAGGAAAACAACATAAAAGCTTATTTAAGTCCATTGAAGAGTCCAAAACAAACAAGTGTTTGCAAATGCTGCACATGGATTTGTTTAGCCCAGTAAAAATCATGAGTCTTAAAAAGAAAAGATACTGTTTGGTAATAGTAGATGATTTTTCTAGGTTTACATGTACTTATTTCTTACATTCTAAAGATGAGACTGCAGGCATTTTGCAAGACTTTGTCAAACAGGTTGAAAAGCAATTTGACTTACCAGTAAAAGTCTTTAGGAGTGACAATGGCACATAATTCAGAAATAGGGAGTTGGATGAGTTTTGTGTGTCAAAAAGGATTGTAAGGCAGTACAGCATCCCAAGAACACCAGAACAAAATGGGGTTGTTGAAAGGAAGAACAGAACTTTAATTGAAGCAGCCAGAACCATGCTTCCAGATTCAGGTTTGCCATTAACTTTCTGGGCAGAGGCTGTAAACACTGCCAGCTATGTCCAGAACAGAGTTTTGATCAACCCCAGGCATCAAAAGGCTGCCCATGAAATTGTGTATAAAATTAAACCACTGATCTCATACTTTAATGTCTTTGGCTGCCCATGCTTCATTTTAAACTTAAAAGACTCAATTTCAAAGTTTGCAGCCAAAGTAAATTGTGGTTATCATCTGGGATACTCAACCACTGCCAAGGCCTACAAAGTGTTTAACACAAGGACTAGGTGTGTGGAAGAGACTTTGAATGTTAAGTTCAATGAACTTTCATCTCTGAAAATCCCAGCAAATCCTGCTGAATTGTTTGATTTAGATAAATTCACTTTTGAAGACGTGTCTGTCAAGACTAACCATGCAGGTACACCACAATCTCCACCACCAGACAATGGATATGAAGTTGTGATTCCACAACAGAAATTCATATCCCTAACCAGAGCAGGAGATGTTCAAAACAGTTGTCAAAGCTCAACCACTGCTACATCAACAGTTATTGACCAAAGTAGCCCTTCAACCTCTGTCATCATATCCTCAACCACTGTTGATAAAAATCTACCAACAGTAGATAAAAATCAACATTGTGTCACACCAATTCCTCCTATCCCTCCACCTCCATTTCAAACAGATGTTGGATCATCAAAGTCACCAACAGATGTTAGCTCAGATGAGTCACATCTGCAGTCTTCACCATTTAATGCCATTGTTCCATACCAGGGAGATCTAATCTTCCTGAAATCCCATCCACCAGATCAAATCATTGGCAACATCAATGAAGGGGTGCTCACTAGAAGTCAATCCTAAAACATTTGTCTTTATGTTGGCTTTCTATCACTCCATCAACCAGTCAAGTACCAAGAGGCACTGAAAGACAACAGTTGGGTAGAGGCTATGCAGGAAGAGCTCCAACAGTTTAAAAGAAAACAAGTACGGGAACTTGTACCACTGCCAGAGGGTGTTAGTCCTATTGGCACAAAGTGGGTCTTCAAAAATAAAACTGATGAATGGGGCATTATTGTCAAAAATAAAGCTAGGCTTGTGGTTCAAGGTTTCAGACAGGAAGAGTGCATTGATTATGATGAAACCTTTGCCTCTGTAGCAAGATTAGAAGCTATCAGACTGTTCCTGGCCTTTGCTGTCAACCATAACATAAAGGTGTTTCAGATAGATATAAAATGTGCATTCCTCTATGGTAAGATTCATGAAGAGGTATATGTTTGTCAACCTCCTGGTTTTGAGGATCCATTTAATCCAGATCATGTCTACGAGCTAAATAAAGCTTTGTATGGCTTGAAACAAGCACCTAGAGCCTGGTATGAAACTCTTTCCACCTTTCTACTCTCTATTGGTTTCACAAGAGGTAAAATTTATAAAACATTATTTTTTAAAATGGAGAGGGAAAGATCTGATGATTGTCCAGATTTATGTGGATGACATCATTTTTGGAAGCACATGTAACAAAATGTGTGAAGAGTTCAGACAACTCATCACAGCTGAGTTTGAGATGAGTGCAATGGGTGAACTACAGTGCTTTCTTGGTCTCCAAGTAAAGCAACTGCAAAATGGTACTTTCATTCATCAAAGCAAATATGCTAAAGAACTTTTAAACAAATTTGAGATGAATGATTGTAAACCATGTAGTACACCCATGGCAACCACCAAGTTAGTCATGACTGATGAAAAGGATGATTTGGTTGATCAAACCTTATATAGAAGCATGATTGGGTCTTTACTGTACCTAACTGCATCTACGCCAGACATCATGTTTACAACATGTGTTTGTGCAAGATCCCAATCAACCCCTAGGAAGTCTAACCTCATAGCTGTGAAAAGGATACTCAGATACATAAAAAGTGCTCCCACACTTGGTATCTGGTACCCTGCTAATGGGAATGTTAAGCTTTTAGGTTGTTGGTGCATATTTGTGACAACAGCTTAGATTTGGTCTTTGGATATCTTGTAATTAGTTAAACGATAAACGGTTAGCCGGTTTAGCTTTGTATTAGTGGGATAATAGAGTTTGGGCTAAACAAAACCCAGTTTGGGTCTAGGGGGACGATTTGGGCTTTGCCCATGTAGGAAACCCAAGCCTAAAGTAGCAACCTTGTGTTATATAAACAAGGCTTTGCTTTAGGGTTTAGGTTAATCAGCCTAAACGTTTTTGAGAGGGATTTCGTGAGAGCTTATACAGCTTGGACGAAATTGAGTGTAGTTAGGGTTTTGATTGATTGTAAAACTTGTTTTTGATAATCAATGGAAACCCGGTTTGATTGTGAATTGCTGATTACTACTCGTTTCTGTGATATTCTGATCAAGAGGATTCCGCACTCTTGATTGGATTGACAATTCTGTTAAGATCCATACAACTAAGGGACCTACAATTGGTATCAGAGCATTAGGCTCTTGAAGGCTCAGTTCAGAATTGTGCTTGGCAGAAACAGGGAGTTTATTTTCGAAATTTTATTGTGGTTTAATACAAATTTTCGAAATTTTTTGGCTGTTTTGATCTTCTGTTTTGTTTGGTTGCTGTTTTGCAGGTTTTCAGGACAGTTTTTGGTTGATTGTTTGAAGGATTTTGGCTGGAAAGGCTTGAAGATTCGAAGATTGTTCTTCGTGTTCTTCACGTTCTTCGTTCTGTTTCTAACTGGTTTTCGAAAATTACTGATATTTTAGCTGTTTCGATTCTGCAGGAAAGTGTTGATAGAATCTGGAAAATCTCAGAAGTTTGAAAAAGATTGAATTTCCTTATTTACTGGCTGGCTGGCGAATTTAACAAATTCGCAGACTGAAACTGTCACGGCCCCAGCCCCAGCCCCAGTTTTACCCGGTCAGGAGCCACGGGACAGGAACCTGTGGTATTTATTACTTGATGCTACAGCGGAAGATTTAACAGGATCTTTTAAAACTTGAAATACCCGATTATTTTATTCATAAATCGGGATAAACCCCGTGATTTACAATAGTGGAATTTCACGAGGAAATTCCCTGGTTTTACAAATAATGTTTATTCATTTTAACTGAGCCACCTCTTCAAGCTTGTTAGTGTTCCGTAGCACATTTTCCTTGATTCACAGCAGGTCGCCTGAAACATGTTTTTAAAAATATTTTATCAGCGGGGAAATACTGGCGAGTCATTCAAGTATGTAAAACGACACATTTAGTTATCAATTACAGCATAAGAGCGATTACAATGGCTTCTATCTTATTTTTATCTGGCGCCGTGTCACCTGGTGACGATGGTCATACCACTATTGGGTCTTTTTCCCCAAGACTGTATCGTAGCAGCGCCTCGCTATCTTAGAACTTTGATTTATGCAGTATAATTCGTTTTTTGAAAGTTGTCTTCGACACCACTAGACTGCTCATGATCCAAGCTATTTATAGCTGAAATTCAAGTCTTACGTGGCCCGCGTAAGACACACTTAAACTTTACGCGGCCCGCGAGAGCCAGCTAGACGTAGACTAGGGCTACGGTGTCATCAGTAGACTTGCCACACGTGCAACACGTGGCCCGGATGCTTATCCGGTCAAACTCCAAGTTGACGCGGCCCGCGTAAGGGTCTGCTTACCTTTACGCGGCCCGCCTGAAGACCAAAAAATCTTATTTTCTTGATTTTTTCATATGGATTAGGGTTTCAGGGGTCCGGGTTCTCACTTATGGGTCGTTTTATGACATTTTTGAGAGTCCTTACATCCTTCCCACCTTATTTAAAATCTCGTCCTCGAGATTTACCGAAATAAGTGAGGATACTTTCGCTTCATCTCTGATTCCAGTTCCCAAGTGCTTGAGGAACTTAACCTTTCTGTCTTCTATCTGAAGAGGTTTCTCAACAAATTTTAACTTTTCATTTACCTCTACATCTTGAATAGGTACTACCAGAGATTCATTAGATAGACATTTCTTGAGGTTGGATACATGAAATACATCATGTACCCCGACGAGCTCCTCTGGTAGTTGTAAGCGATAGGCAACTGGTCCTATACGTTGGACTACTGGAAATGGTCCTACGTATCTTGGACTTAACTTTCCTTTCTTACCGCACCGAACTACTCCTTTCCATGGAGAGACTTTCAAGAGTACCTTGTCTCCGACTTGAAATTCTAGTGGCTTGCGTCGATTATCAGCATAACTCTTCTGGCGATCTCGAGCCGTCTTCAGTCTTTCCTTGATTTGAGTGATCTTGTCGGTAGTTTCTTGCACAATTTCAGGACCTGATAATTGACTTTCTCCTATTTCTGCCCAACAGACTAGAGTTCTACACTTACGTCCATACAGTGCTTCGAATGGGGCAGCTTCAATACTTGAATGATAACTATTGTTATTGGAGAATTCAATTAAAGGTAAATGGTTGTCCCAGTTCCCACCAAAATCTATCACACATGCTCTAAGCATGTCTTCCAGGGTTTGGATTGTTCTTTCACTTTATCCGTCTGTTTGAGGATGGTATGCAGTGCTTAAATTTAGTCGAGTTCCCATAGCTTCTTGGAAACTTGTCCAGAAATGGGAAGTGAAACGACTATCCCTATCCGATACAATGGAGAGTGGGACTCCATGTAAGGATACTACTTTATCTACATACAACTTTGCCAATCTTTCCATACTAAAGGTTTCCTTTATGGGTAGAAAATGAGCTGATTTGGTTAATCGATCCACAATTACCCAAATCGCATCATTACCCATTCTAGTTTTGGCCAATTTAGTCACAAAATCCATTGTTATGAGTTTCCATTTCCATACAGGCATTTCTAATTGTTGTAGTAGACCTGAAGGTTTCTGGTGTTCTGCCTTAACTTGTGAACAAGTAAGACACTTAGAAACATATCTACCTATATCCTTTTTCATTCCTATCCACCAGAAGTTATTTCTTAAATCTTGGTACATTTTATTGTTACCAGGATGCATGGTATACCTAAATTTATGGGCTTCCTCTAAAATTTTATTTCTTAATTCTCCTTGTTTAGGTACCCAAATTCGTTTCTTATGGAATCTCCAAATTCCATCACTTCCATGCTTTAATTCCTTTATTCGTCCCTTCATTCCTTCAGCATCATCCTTAATTGCTGTTTCTTGAATATTCTTTAGTTGTTCCATTAAGTCTAATTGTAAACTTAATCTAAGAGCACTAACTCGTCGTTGTTTCTCATGATACTTACGACTTAAAGCATCAGCAACTACGTTTGCTTTTCCTTCGTGATATTGAATATCACAGTCGTAGTCACTTAGAATTTCCATCCATCTCCTTTGCCTCATGTTTAATTCTTTTTGTCCAAATATGTATCTTAAGCTCTTATGATCTGTATAGACAGTAAACTTACTTCCATACAAATAGTGTCTCCAAATCTTAAGGGCAAAAATTATGGCTCCTAACTCTAAATCATGAGTTGTATAGTTTTCCTCGTGCTTTTTCAATTACCTTGATGCATACGCAATTACCTTCTTGCGTTGCATCAGCACACATCCTAATCCTAGTTTTGAAGCATCACAGTATACTTCAAAATCTTCTGTTCCTTCTGGTAAAGCTAGAATTAGAGCATTTGTTAATTTCTGCTTTAGAATTTTGAAAGCTTCCTCTTGCCTAGGTCCCCATTCAAACTTAACTGATTTACAGGTTAGCTTAGTTAATGGTACAGCTATTTTGGAAAAATCCTTAATAAACCGTCTATAATATCCGGCTAACCATATAAAACTTCTAATTTCCATAGCTGACTGGGGGACCTTCCATTTGGTGATCGCTTCTATCTTAGAGGGATCTACGTGAATGCCTTTGTGATTCACCATATGTCCTAAAAATTGTACCTCTGGTAGCCAAAATTCACACTTTGAGAATTTTGCATAAAGCTTCTCTTTTCTTAACAAAGTTAAGAGTACATGCAGGTGTTCACCATGTTCCTCCTGGCTTTTGGAATAAATCAGTATATAGTCGATGAAGACAATTACAAATTTATCCAAGTATGGTTTATAGATCCTATTCATCATGTCCATAAATACTGCTGGAGCATTTGTTAACCCAAAGGGCATGACTGTAAACTCGTAGTGACCATACCTAGTTCTGAAAGCAGTTTTAGGTATGTCTTCTTCTTGTACCTTCAATTGATGATATCCGGAGCGTAAATCTATCTTAGAAAAATATCTAGCTCCCTGCAATTGATCAAAAAGATCATCAATCCTAGGTAATGGGTATCGATTCTTAATTGTAACCTTATTCAATTCCCTATAATCGATACACATTCGCATCGAACCATCTTTCTTCTTTACAAACAATACTGGCGCTCCCCACGGGGATGAACTAGGTTGTATAAATCCTTTGCTTAGTAATTCATCTAATTGCTTTTTCAATTCTAGCATTTCGGTGGGTGCTAACCGATAAGGTTTCTTGGCTGTCGGTGTAGTTCCAGGAATTAGATGAATTCTAAATTCTACTTCCCTGTCAGGTGGTAACCCTGGTAGTTCTTCTGGGAATACATCTGGGTATTCGGCTATTACAGGAATTTCTTTAAGTTCTTTACCTTTCGTGTTAATGATTACTGAAATCATATACACCATTTCTTGTTTTCTTGAATAACTGGCCAACTTCATTACTGAAATGAATTTCAGTGGCTTTCGTGGTTTATCTCATGTAATCACCACTAATTCTCCTGTGGGTGTATGAATTTCTATGGAATTCTTATCACAAAGAATTCGAGCATGGTTGGCTACTAACCAATCCATCCCTAACACAATATCGAATCCGGCTAAATTCATAGGTAACAGGTTTGCTGAAAATTTATGGCCTACAAGTTCTATCTTTCCTTCCCACAAAAACTTATCTATGTTAATAGAATTCCCATCTGCCGTTTCGACTGTAAAAATTTGTCTAAGGTTGGTTAAAGGTAGGTTAAGAGCTTGGCAGAATGAAGTATTTATAAAACTTTGGTTTGCACCGAAGTCAAATAATACTTTTGCATAAACGTCGTGAACTAGGAACGTACCAGCTATCACATCACGGATTAGCTCTGCTTCCTGAGTAGCCAGTTGGAAGGCTCTTGCGTTCTTTTTGGTAGTTCCTTCTGCAGGTTTGGCTTTGTTATCAATTGGTTTGACCAATTTTGGGCAGTCTGGCCTAAAGTGTCCAGCTTCTCCACAGTTGTAACAGACTGTTGCTTTCTTCTTCCTATTTATAGCTGAAATTCAAGTCTTACGTGGCTCGCGTAAGACACACTTAAACTTTACGCGGCCCGCGAGAGCCAGCTAGACGTAGACTAGGGCTACGGTGTCATCAGTAGACTTGCCACGCGTGCAACACGTGGCCTGGATGCTTATCCGGTCAAACTCCAAGTTGACGCGGCCCGCGTAAGGGTCTGCTTACCTTTACGCGGCCCGCCTGAAGACCAAAAAATCTTATTTTCTTGATTTTTTCATATGGATTAGGGTTTCAGGGGTCCGAGTTCTCACTTACGGGTCGTTTTAGGACATTTTTTAGAGTCCTTACAGAAACTAGCATAATTAACTGATCAGCGAATTTGGGACTTAATATCTCGGTGATCGGCAAAATTAAATCCAAAGGCGACTTTGGTAACCGTGTAATTGTCCACAGCGAAATTATCACTGTTTCGGTGACTTTACCAGTCGTCGTAATAGCGAAATTAAGCAGCGAATTTGACCAGCGAACTTGACCTTTCAGCGAATTAGACCAGCAAAAATTAACAAACAAACCAGCGAAATTAACTTGTCTTCCCAGCGAAATTAATAGAGGAATTATAAGCAGCAAATTTAAAAGGGTGGAATATTTTTTTGGCAAGCATAAGGAAAAATTCACGTTTTCATAAATAGAAAGTGAACCGTAACTCGTTTGACAGAACAGTCTGCATCGTTGAATTCCTTGCATTTTCAGGAAAAAAAATCCCGAATTCGGTTTTTGACATTATATATCATTGGATTCGTCTTTTCGAGATGATTCTAACGGTGTAATTTGGTAACCACTGTTTTCGGAGATATTTTGTACGGTTTTATCAGTCTGCAACGTTTAAAATGTCGAACATGTCAAGTTTGAATGGGCTTTTGAGAATGGAGCATGAGGTTGGCACTACCAACAAACCGCCTAAGATGATGAAGGTGGAAAATTATTTGACATGGAAGGATCGTTTTCAATCCTTCATTGAATATCAGGACACTCGCATGTGGATATGTATCGAAGATGGGTACACAAACCCAACACACGACTTTGAGGGCAGACCATGTAGAACTGCCTATGTGAACATGGAAGAGGCTGATAAAAAGATGTATGAGGCTGAAAAGAGAGCCTTGGCTGCAATAAAAATGTCCTTACCTGATGGCATCATGCATACCTTCAAGAAGTACACAAATTCAAAGGATATGTGGGATGCATTATAAAAGCGATATGCGGGAAATGAAGATGTTAAGAAAAACAAAGTTGATCTACTGAAGAAGCAGTTTGCTGTTTTCAAGTACATGAAACATGAGTCACTCGAGGACATCATCACTCGATACTACCATCTGATGTCGGAAATGGAAAATTATGAGATAGAGCGCTATACTGATGTAGAAAAGAATGACAAGCTGCTCGATGCCTTACCTACTAAATGGGATATCTACACTCTCATGATCAAGGGAGAAGCAGATTATGAGACAAAAGAGCTTGAAGAAGTGGTAGGAAAGCTGAGAGCTTATGAGCTCAGTATGAAGAAGAAAGACACTGGATATGATCAGGTTCAAGATCCAGTAATTTACAATGGGCTTACATCTTCTTCATCTCACAATGCTTCTAGCGACTCTGCTACTGTGTTTCTATCGTGTGAGAATGAGCAGGTCACAGTGAATGAGGATGGTGATGTGTGTTTTGTAGCTGCTTCAGGAGGATCAACAGGAGCCAAGAGAACATCAGCTTCTAAGCATAGTAGTAGTGCTAAGTCGATGCCTATGAGTGTGAAGTCTGCTGAAGAACATCTTGCTCTACTTGCTTCATTTGTTGCTTCATATGAAAATTACATTCAGGGGAAGATATCTGATCCTGCCACTTTAGATGAAGACTATGATCAGATTGATCCTGATGATCTTGAAGAGATGGATTTGCAATGGCAAATGGCCATGATTTCTAGACGAGTGAAGAGATTCATGAACAGAACAGGAAGGAAGTTTGTAGGGAGGACTGTTGGTTTCAACAAGACCAAAGTGAGGTGCTTTAACTGTCAAAGTTATGGGCATTTCGCTAGGGAATGTCAAAAACAAAAGCAGGAGACTTCGAGTCAGAGTTCAAACAACAGAAATGCATCAAACAACTCTAGCTCAAAAGCTTTGATCTCTACAGCACGAGAAGGTTCTTATGATTGGAGTATTCATCTAGAAGATAATGATAATGCCACTCAGGCATTCATGGCAGAGATAGTGCCAGTTGGTGATGATGAAGCTACTGTGGGAGATGCTGAAGCAAAAGTGGATGCTGAGGCTGAGGTGAAGATAGAGAGTAAAGCTGAAGAAGAGAAGGGTGATCAGACAACAGATGCTAAAGAGGAAAAGAAAAAGTCTGACTATGAAAAGGAAGCTGAAGAAAAGGAAGCTGAATACAAAAGAGTGAAAGCTCAGCTTGTTGCTCTCATGGCCAACCTTGACAAACAAACAGGAGAGGTAAAGTCCGATTCTGTGTGTTTAAAATGTCATGAACTACAGGGTGAGGTAGATAGGTTATCAACACAAAACCAAAGTCTGGTGGGCGAGATGTCTAACATTAAAGAATCTAACTTTTTTGCTAAAAGAAACGAATCTTTATACTTGAAGAAAATAAAAGGTTATGAAAGTAAAATTGAAGCGTTAACCTGCAAATTAAACGAAAAACTTCAAGTCATAGACTTAGCTCATGAAATGATGGCTGAGAAAACAAAAGAGATTTCTGAAAAATGCAAAGAGTTGTCAAATGCACAACTCAAAATTGTTGAACTTGAAAAGAAATTAGGTCAATTCAGGGACTCTACTTTTGTTATGAAACACATGATGGGTGGCTTGTAGAAAAGTAATGACAAAACCAGTGTGGGATTCCATGGTTTCAATGAAGTTCCACCTCCCGTTAGTCATGACTATTCTTTCTTGCCTGATGAAGATGAGCTCATAGACTTTGTGTCAACATCACCAAGTAGTTCCACACCAAGTCAAGGTAATGAGTCTGAGAGTGATGATGCTAAGAAGGATAATAACAGCAAACATGTTTTGAAAAAGAAAACTTCACATCCTAAGAATAAGAATCCAACTTTTGTAAAAAAGATTAATTTTGTTCAAGGAAGTGACATGAAAAACGAAACAGTTGTTATTGAAAATGAATCGAATGTAGAGTTTGCTAAAAACAAAAACAAAGAAAATTCTGAAACTAAGCAAACTGAACCAAATCCTTCTAAGGCATCATCATCAAAACTTGAATCTAGTTCAAAGGCTTCAAATAAGAAGTCTTCGAAAAAGAGATCGTGTTTCAAGTGTCACACAAAGGGACATGTAGCTAGCTGTTGTCCTAATAAAAAGAATGAAGCACAAGTGAGTGAGAAAAAGAAAGAGAAATCACCTGAGAAGAAAGGTGATAATGAGGAGAAAGTTGCAAATTCTCCAAAGAAATCTGCTCCCAAGCAACCAGAGGGTGTTGCTGTTGGTGTAGATAAGGCTGAAAAAGGAACTCCACAAGTTCCTCGTTTTCAAAGAAATCAACCAAGATTTCAGCCTAAATCTCCACCAGGCAGATATGAGAGACCTAGAAGCAGTTCACCAAGAATGAACAATAATAATACAAATAATTTCAGGAGTCAAGGTCAATATCAAAATCGATACCAAAATGATGGTGGTCGAACTTTTTATAACAATGGCTTTAGAAATTACAAGAATAATGCTTCTTGGAATCAAAATTCAAGGTACCAAAATCAAAATTTTCAAAGGTCAAATAGTCCAAACACATATAGGAACCCTCAGGACCATATACCTAGTGGAAATCAAAATCAAATTCCATCAACAAGTCTGAGATCCAAGACTCCAGTTAGGAGTAATGGATATTGGATGGATGTTCCAGTAGTTGGTGAATTTGGACGACCCAAGACCATTAAGGCTTGGGTCCCCCAATCTAACTAATTTCTTGGTTGGTGTGTGCAGGAGCTGCTAAGGAGGATTATCAACTTATGGTATGTTGATAGTGGCTGCTCCAGGTACATGACGGGGGATGCGAGATTGTTGACTGAGTTTGAAGATTATGATGGTGGACATGTGAACTTTGCTGGTGTTAAAGGTGGTAGAATTACAGGACGAGGAAAAGTGACCAATGGGAAGATCACACGGGACAAAGTGAACTATGTTGAGCAGCTTAAACACAATCTGATGAGCGTGTTACAAGTCTGCAACAAGGGTCACTCGGTCCATTTTACCAAGACTGAAGCATTAGTGTTGAAACCAGGTTTGGAGATTCCGGACGATTGGATAGTGATGAGAGCGCCAAGGAGAAATGACACTTATGTCATGGACATGGGTGCTAAGGATCCAACTGCTGTGGTGGCGTGTTTACTTTCAAAAGCATCTGAAGCTGAATCTATGTTGTGGCACAGACGCATGGCCCATATTCACTATCATAAAATGAACTATATTATTAAAAATGAGCTAGTGAAAGGGGTTCCAATGCAGAGGTTTCATGTGGAAGATAAATGTCTTCTATGTCAAAAGGGAAAACAACATAAGAAACCTCACAAATCAAAAACAATAAATTCCATAGATGCCCCTTATGAATTACTTCACATGGATTTATTTGGTCCAGTGAACGTGAGGAGCATAGGTGGAAAATACTATTTTCTTGTTGTCACAGATGATTACTCACGTTATTCATGGGTTTTCTTTTTAGGTACAAAAGATGAGACAACAGAGATGTTGATAGATCTTTTTACAAAATTAGAAAACGTTCATGATGCAAGGATTAAGAGGATAAGGAGTGATAATGGCACGGAGTTCAAGAATCAGATTCTGGATCTCTATTGTCTTCGTAAGGGAATATGTGACAACTCGTATTTTCGAACTTATCTACGTACTTGATGTAACGTATTTGAACTCGGTGTAATTACTTGATATGTAGAATTAATGAGATGATACGTGACTTTGTGTAATATGTTATGTGTTATATGTCGTGTAGTATGTATGTATGTATAGAAACGACCCGAACGCACAACACCACTCGATCGCACAAGCCCATTTGGGCTACAACTTGCATTCGGATCTAAAGGGCAGCCCAAGTTGGGTTCGGCCCACTCTTCATGCGCATACACACACACACCTTAGAGGGTTTGTTCTCATTTGTTGCAAAAACATTCACATACACAAACCCTAGCTATTCTCCCTCTCCCTCACGAAACCGAAGGCTGCCAAACACTCTCTCTCAATCGAAGATCACCCCTTGAATCGGATCACTCTCTTCTTTAATCGGTTAGTGTGTCATGTCATGTGTTTATTCGATTGATGTTATTTGAGTATGAGTTGTGATGTTGGTATGAATGATACATGATTAATCTTGAATATGTGTAATCGGCCATGTACATGTTAAATCCGAAAGGTTGATGTTGTGGAAATATGATTTGGAATTTGATGATAATGTAAACTATTGATCTTGATGTTCATGAAATCGGCACATGTATGATATCTTAGATTCATAGAGAATTGTTAATCATATGAGGTTGTTGATGATTTAGAATCAAATATATATCTATATATATTTTCGGCTGTATTATGAGGAGATGGTTGGTAGTAATCGAGATTCTTGAAGCATGTTAGTGTTATGATTATTATTTAGATAGTGATCATATGATGCATTAGGGTTCATATGGTTAGATGTTAAAAGCCTTAGTTGATCGATGATTGTTGGAGTTGAAACTGTTAGAATTGTTAATTGATATTTTTCATAAATGGAAACTTGGTAAATTGATTTGCAAGATAATAATTATGTACCTAATTTCCATATTTTTCGAATCACTAAACCTGATCACACAAGACCTCATGTCGTACAAGAGGTCCACTCGCACAAGTAGCTTAGTCGAACAAGTCATCTGGTCGCACAAGATGACCTGTTCTCACAAGGGATTCCCGGTCGCACAAGGCTGCTGGGTCGCGCATGATGTATGATGACTTAACTGTTGGGCCGGGTAAGTGTTTGGGCCGGATGAGTCCAATCGCACAAGGGGTTAGTGATCGCACAAATTATTTAAGTTGTTATTTGTTATTTGGGCCGTATGTATATGTGCTGGGTTGGGCCAGATCTGATCGCACAACCCAATCGGATCGCACAAGGCTTAAGTTCATTTGTCTGGGCCGTGTTATGCTTACAGATTATTTGGGTTTCATGCTTTTGGGCCGGGTAGTATTGGGCTTCAACGAATGACTCGCACAAGGTCATTAGACTTGTGCGAGCCCAATCACTTAATTTCACAAGTTGAATATGTCTTAACTGTTGAGCGTGATGTTGCATGATGCCATGATCCGTATGTGTTTCTTACATGCTATCTTACGTGATACTTATGTGCACTCTGTGAAACCAAGACCTGACTTGTATGATAACCATGTTAGGACGTGGTTGATCACTAGCTGCTAGGCTTGACCTTTCTGTGTAATCTGCCGAGCAAACCAAGGTGAGTTCACACTCTACAAAGCATGGGATTCCCAGGGGTTGGGAATGGGGTTAAGGAATATGGATTCCTCGTCCTTTCTTGGGTAGGACAGTAATGATTCAGGAATGTAATTCCTCGTCCTCACGGACAGATAACCTTACTAGACCAAAACTCTCTATCACGAAGTCCCTCCTATTTTATATCGACTTAATCGCCGGGCCAATGGCGAGCGGGTCATTAGTTAGATAGCGCTATTTAGGTCTGACAAGCCTCACACCGTGCCGCAGAGGACGGGAGTGAACTAATGGATCTGGGCACGTCAATGATGATAGACATTGACAGTTCAGGGCACTTAAACATGACTTTTCGTCAGTAGTCGATATGGTAACGGGTCTAGTGTATACAAGGGGTAGCCCCCACGGCCGAAATGCCAGATAACTATCATGGGGTAGCCCCCACGGCTGGATTGCCAGAGTAAATGGGTTAAACAAAGGGTTAAAAAAATCACGTTTTCAACTATGGGGTAACCCCCACGGCAGGATGCCAGTTAAAGGAAACTGTTTTTGGAACAACTTAAAACGAACACCCAACCGTGAACTCACTCAACTTGTTGTTGACTCGTTACTACATGCTTTGCAGGTTTATAGGTACTTAGCTGGAGCTTGCACAAGGAAGAGTCGTTGTGGGACATGGACAGCTGTGTGCCATGTTAAACATTTGGATAATTAAACTTTGAATTTGGTTTTGAACATTATGCTTCCGCTCATAACTTAACTATGTTTGTTTTGGACATTAATCGTGTTGGTTGGACTTTACATTAAATATTTACTTGTTCAATATGATTAGTGGTTTGATCCTGGTCAGTCACGCCTCCAAGCGGTGATACTCCGCGTGTGGATTTTTGGGGGTGTGACAGATTGGTATCAGAGCCATTGGTTATAGAGAACTTGGTTTTAATAAAGGAAAACGTTTTTGTTAAAACCAGACTATAACCTGTACAGTGCTCTACGATCCACAACGACGCTTCACTCCACGTGCAAGGCTCGACATTCTAGGTGATATGGTTTACGTTTTGTATTGCCTACTTGCTAGATTGCATAGAACTTTGCTCATGGTATGCTTAGGTTAACGTAGCAGCTATAGTTTGAAAACACAATTGTGCTTGCTCCCTACTGTCACTACACACTTACGCACATTCGCGACACTTTTCCTATTTGTGTTTCCTTCGATGTGAGATCTTGAGGGAACGTGTGAACCTAACTCAAGCCAGCTGACGGCTCTTATCAACGAACAAGTTGCTGCGGCACTTGCAGCCGCACACGCAGGAGGTATACCCTGCAGTCTAAACTCCCTCTAGGATCTTTAGATCCTACCCTCGTGAACCAACCTTTGTGTTAAAACTTTGTCCTTTCTTGCGCACACGACAAGTCAACACGCTCAGCCACCTGTATGCACATTTAAGAGATTCATGACTGTTGTCCTAGTACTTTCAGTGGCACTAAAGGAGCTGTTGGACTCCTCCATTGGTTTGAAAAGCTCGAGTTTTTCTTAGAGACGTGTGAATGCCCTGAGGCTCATAGGGTGAATTACGCCACTGGTACTCTCGAAGGCACTGCGCTAACTTGGTGGAACTCGCAAGTTTAGATGCTGGGGCTGGCGGCTGCTAATGCCACCCCATGGAATGATTCTTAAGGAACTGATCCAAACATGAATACTGTAGTCGTGATGACATCCACAAGCTGGAAGTGGAAGTTCTTTAACCTGAAGATGACGGGGTCAGAGATAGAAGCGTACACGAAACGATCCAACGAACTGGCAGTGTTAGGTCCAACTGTGGTGGATCCTCCCATCAAGCACATTGAGCTATACCTAAAAGGCTTAATACCAGAGATACCAAGTCATGTGACTTCCGCCAACCTTGCTACCATCCAGGATGTAAGTGGAACAGAACAGACTGCTTAAGCATGTAAGTTCTACTGTTACTACTACTACTACTACTACTACTACTACTACTACACCCAGTGACAATAAACGAAAGTGGGAAGGAACCTCCAGCAAGGGTTCGACTACGGCTCAGCCCCAGACACAACAGCGAAGGATCGATGACTACCAGAGTCCTGGTCAGCAACCTTCTAGTAGTCAAGGACAGAATAGAATCGATGTAATTTGCACCACAGTGGTCGTGCAGCAAAGATCGTTGTCAGAGATGCAACAAGCTTGGTCATGGAGCCAAAGATTTTAGAATCTCACATCCTGCAAACAAGAATCGACAATAGCAGCCACAAGCTCCACAGAATTAGCAGCAACAGCAGGATAACAAGGGATGTTATCAGTGTGGTGCTAAAGAATCATTTCATGAGACGCTACCCACGACTGAACCAGAATCAGAACCACAACCAAGGAAACGGGAATAATAATGGAGGCAGCAACGGGAGTAATGACGACGGCAATGGTGTCAGGGGTCGAGTGATCGTGATTGGTCAGGGTAATGCTAGGAATGACCCCAACGTTGTGATGGTTTCGACATCGTTATTGGTATGGATTGGCTACCTCAATATCGAGCAGAGGTTCTCTGCAATGAGAAGGTTGTTCGTGTTTCTCGAACAGGTGATGAACCTCTTACGATTCGTGGCAACAAGAGTGGTGCTGTGGTGAGCATCATCTCTTTCCTTAAGGCCCAGGAATGTTGGAGAAAGGGCCACACTGCCATTTTGGCTCTCGTTACCGACACCTCGAAGAAAGAGAAAAAGATAGAAGACTTTCCGATTGTACGTGTTTATCCTGAGGTATTTCCTAAGGAACTACCTGGCCTCCCGCCTCATCGCCAGGTCAAGTTCCAGATCGAGCTAGCTCCTGGAGCAGCACCTATAACTCGTGCACCTTATCGCTTAGCCCCATCAGAGTTAGAAGAACTCTCTACGCAACTACAAGAACTCTTGGATAAGGGTTTTATTCGCCCTGGGGAGCTCCAGTGCTAATTGTGAAGAAGAAAGACGGTACATTCAGAATGTGCATCGACTACCGTGAACTGAACAAGGTGACTGTGAAGAATCGCTATCCTCTTCCACGCATTGACGATTTATTTGACCAGTTGCAAGGGTCGAGCTACTATTCAAAGATTAATTTGAGATCAGGATATCACCAGCTGAGAGTCCGAGAAGAGGACGTCTCCAAAACAGCCTTTAGAACCCGTTATGGACACTATGAGTTTTTGGTTATGCCTTTTGGGCTAACAAACGCACCTGCGGTCTTCATGGACTTGATGAATCGAGTGTGCAAGCCTTACTTAGACAAGTTCGTTATTGACTTCATCGATGACATCCTGATCTATTCGAAGAGTCAGGAGGAGCACGAGCATCACTTACGACTTATTTTAGAACTCCTTCGAAAGGAACAACTGTATGCCAAGTTTTCAAAATGTGACTTCTGGCTTCGTGAAGTCCATTTCTTAGGCCACGTGATGAACAAGGATGGGATTCACGTTGATCCATCCAAGGTAGAATCGATCAAGAGCTGGCCTGCACCTCGCACGCCAACGGAAATTTGCCAATTCTTGGGATTGGCAGGTTACTACAGGAGATTTATCAAGGATTTTTCTAAGATTGCTCAGCCTCTTACTTCACTAACGCAGAAGGGTGTTGTTTATCGTTGGGGAAACGCACAGGAGTTAGCGTTTCAGCACTTAAAGGATAGACTCTGCAGTGCACCTATCATTTCATTGCCAGAGGGTACAGACGACTTCGTGGTTTACTGTGACGCATCCATTCAGGGTCTTGGTTGCGTATTGATGCAGCAGGATAAAGTTATAGCCTACGCCTTACGCCAACTCAAGGTTCATGAAAAGAACTACACTACACACGATCTAGAGCTGGGAGCGGTTGTTTTTGCACTTAAGATATGGCGACACTACTTGTATGGCACCAAGTGTGCTATCTACACTGATCACAGAAGTCTCGAGCACATCTTTAAACAGAAGGAACTCAATATGAGACAACGACGATGGGTCGAACTGCTGAACGATTACGAATGCTCGATCAGGTACCACCCGGGCAAAGCCAATGTTGTGGCTGACGCCCTCAGTCGAAAGGACACTGCGCCCAAGCGCGTGCGAGCTTTACAACTTACTATACAGTCTAGCCTTCCTTCTCAAATACGAAATGCTCAGGTAGAAGCATTGAAACCAGAAAACGTCAGGGCTGAAGCCCTACGCGGCTCAAGGCAACGCTTAGAACAGAAGGAAGACGGCGCTTACTACGTCACGGGACGCATTTGGGTCCCATTTTATGGCAACCTACGAGAGCTTGTGATGGATGAGGCACACAAGTCTCGTTACTCAGTGCACCCTGGCTCGGATAAAATGTACCACGACATCAAAACCACATACTGGTGGCCTAGCATGAAGGCCCACATAGCAACATACGTTAGCAAGTGCTTGACTTGTGCGAGAGTCAAGGCGGAATATCAGAAACCTTCAGGCCCACTTCAACAACCAGAGATACCACAATGGAAATGGGAGCAAATTTCCATGGATTTTGTTACTGGCCTGCCTAGATCACAACGTGGTAACGATACTATTTGGGTGATCGTGGATCGACTCATAAAGTCTGCTCACTTTCTGGCTATCAAAGAAACGGATAAGTTCTCCACTCTAGCAGAAGTATACCTAAAGGAAGTTGTCTCGAGGCACGGAGTGCCCACCTCTATTATCTCGGATCGAGATGCACGTTTTACATCAGAACTGTGGCAAGCAATGCACAAGTCCTTTGGCTCAAGGTTAGACATGAGCACAACTTATCACCCGCAAACGGATGGACAGTCTGAACGCACCATCCAGACCCTCGAAGACATGCTTAGGGCATGGGTGATTGACTTTGGCAACGGCTGGGAAAAGCATCTGCCACTTGTGGAATTTTCGTACAACAATAGCTACCACACCAGCATTAAAGCTGCTTCGTTTGAGGCATTGTACGGGCGTAAATGCCGGTCACCTCTTTGTTGGGCAGAGGTGGGGGATAGTCAGATTACTGGTCCAGAACATGTGGTGGACACAACAGAGAAAATTGCTCAGATACGACAACGAATGGCGGCAGCTCGTGACCGTCAGAAAGTCTACGCTTATAGGGCAGAAAACCACTAGAGCTCCAGGTTGGGGAGCGTGTACTACTCAAAGTTTCACCCTGGAAGGGTGTGGTTCGTTTTGGAAACGGGGCAAACTTAACCCACGATACGTTGGACCTTTCGAAGTCATTGAGAAAATAGGCAAGGTGGCCTACAGACTGAACTTACCAGCAGAACTCAGTGCAGTTCATGACGTTTTTCCATGTGTCAAATCTGAAGAAGTGTCTGTCAGATGAGACCCACGTAGTTCCTTTGAAGGAGCTCACGATCGACGAGCAGTTACGATTCGTCGAGGAACCTGTTGAAATCACGGACCGGGATGTTAAGGTCCTCAAGCGTACTAGAATACCTCTCGTTCGAGTTCGTTGGAACTCACGTCGCGGCCCAGAGTTCACCTGGGAACGCGAAGATCAGATGAAACAAAAGTATCCTCAACTGTTTGCAACCGCTACAACTACTACTGAGGCTGAAGCTACGGAATTTCGGGACGAAATTCCAGATCAACGGGGGGAGGATGTGACACCCCAGGAAAACCAGGAAAACCATGCAACTTAACTAGCTTCCTCAGTGAGTACGTGCTAAATTTCGGGATGAAATTTCTTTCAACTTGGGGATAATGTGACAACTCGTATTTTCGAACTTATCTACGTACTTGATGTAACGTATTTGAACTCGGTGTAATTACTTGATATGTAGAATTAATGAGATGATACGTGACTTTGTGTAATATGTTATGTGTTATATGTCGTGTAGTATGTATGTATGTATAGAAACGACCCGAACGCACAACACCACTCGATCGCACAAGCCCATTTGGGCTACAACTTGCATTCGGATCTAAAGGGCAGCCCAAGTTGGGTTCGGCCCACTCTTCATGCACATACACACACACACACCTTAGAGGGTTTGTTCTCATTTGTTGCAAAAACATTCACATACACAAACCCTAGCTATTCTCCCTCTCCCTCACGAAACCGAAGGCTGCCAAACACTCTCTCTCAATCGAAGATCACCCCTTGAATCTGATCACTCTCTTCTTTAATCGGTTAGTGTGTCATGTCATGTGTTTATTCGATTGATGTTATTTGAGTATGAGTTGTGATGTTGGTATGAATGATACATGATTAATCTTGAATATGTGTAATCGGCCATGTACATGTTAAATCCGAAAGGTTGATGTTGTGGAAATATGATTTGGAATTTGATGATAATGTAAACTATTGATCTTGATGTTCATGAAATCGGCACATGTATGATATCTTAGATTCATAGAGAATTGTTAATCATATGAGGTTGTTGATGATTTAGAATCAAATATATATCTATATATATTTTCGGCTGTATTATGAGGAGATGGTTGGTAGTAATCGAGATTCTTGAAGCATGTTAGTGTTATGATTATTATTTAGATAGTGATCATATGATGCATTAGGGTTCATATGGTTAGATGTTAAAAGCCTTAGTTGATCGATGATTGTTGGAGTTGAAACTGTTAGAATTGTTAATTGATATTTTTCATAAATGGAAACTTGGTAAATTGATTTGCAAGATAATAATTATGTACCTAATTTCCATATTTTTCGAATCACTAAACCTGATCACACAAGACCTCATGTCGTACAAGAGGTCCACTCGCACAAGTAGCTTAGTCGAACAAGTCATCTAGTCGCACAAGATGACCTGTTCGCACAAGGGATTCCCGGTCGCACAAGGCTGCTGGGTCGCACATGATGTATGATGACTTAACTGTTGGGCCGGGTAAGTGTTTGGGCCGGATGAGTCCAATCGCACAAGGGGTTAGTGATCGCATAAATTATTTAAGTTGTTATTTGTTATTTGGGCCGTATGTATATGTGCTGGGTTGGGCCAGATCTGATCGCACAACCCAATCGGATCGCACAAGGCTTAAGTTCATTTGTCAGGGCCGTGTTATGCTTACAGATTATTTGGGTTTCATGCTTTTGGGCCGGGTAGTATTGGGCTTCAACGAATGACTCGCACAAGGTCATTAGACTTGTGCGAGCCCAATCACTTAATTTCACAAGTTGAATATGTCTTAACTGTTGAGCGTGATGTTGCATGATGCCATGATCCGTATGTGTTTCTTACATGCTATCTTACGTGATACTTATGTGCACTCTGTGAAACCAAAACCTGACTTGTATGATAACCATGTTAGGACGTGGTTGATCACTAGCTGCTAGGCTTGACCTTTCTGTGTAATCTGCCGAGCAAACCAAGGTGAGTTCACACTCTACAAAGCATGGGATTCCCAGGGGTTGGGAATGGGGTTAAGGAATATGGATTCCTCGTCCTTTCTTGGGTAGGACAGTAATGATTCAGGAATGTAATTCCTCGTCCTCACGGACAGATAACCTTACTAGACCAAAACTCTCTATCACGAAGTCCCTCCTATTTTATATCGACTTAATCGCCGGGCCAATGGCGAGCGGGTCATTAGTTAGATAGCGCTATTTAGGTCTGACAAGCCTCACACCGTGCCGCAGAGGACGGGAGTGAACTAATGGATCTGGGCACGTCAATGATGATAGACATTGACAGTTCAGGGCACTTAAACATGACTTTTCGTCAGTAGTCGATATGGTAACGGGTCTAGTGTATACAAGGGGTAGCCCCCACGGCCGAAATGCCAGATAACTATCATGGGGTAGCCCCCACGGCTGGATTGCCAGAGTAAATGGGTTAAACAAAGGGTTAAAAAAATCACGTTTTCAACTATGGGGTAACCCCCACGGCAGGATGCCAGTTAAAGGAAACTGTTTTTGGAACAACTTAAAACGAACACCCAACCGTGAACTCACTCAACTTGTTGTTGACTCGTTACTACATGCTTTGCAGGTTTATAGGTACTTAGCTGGAGCTTGCACAAGGAAGAGTCGTTGTGGGACATGGACAGCTGTGTGCCATGTTAAACATTTGGATAATTAAACTTTGAATTTGGTTTTGAACATTATGCTTCCGCTCATAACTTAACTATGTTTGTTTTGGACATTAATCGTGTTGGTTGGACTTTACATTAAATATTTACTTGTTCAATATGATTAGTGGTTTGATCCTGGTCAGTCACGCCTCCAAGCGGTGATACTCCGCGTGTGGATTTTTGGGGGTGTGACAGAATAGAACATCAATTTTCTGCTCCTTATACGCCTCAACAAAATGGAGTAGCTAAGAGGAAAAACAGGATGTTGATTGAAGCCGCTAGGACTATGCTTTCAGACTCAAAGCTTCCAGTTCTTTTCTGGGGAGAAGCTGTGAATACAGCTTGTTATGTCCTAAATAAAGTTTTGACTGTTAAACGTTTTAACAAAACTTGTCATGAGTTAATGTTTAACGAAAAACCAAACTTGAAAGGCTTTGAACCATTTGGATTACCCTGCACCATTTTGTGAAATAAAGATAAACAAAAATTCGGTGAGGTGGCTGACGAAGGCTACTTTCTAGGTTACGTGCCTGGCACACCGAATAAAAGGGTTTTTAATCTAAAAACTGGTAAAATTGAGGTTGTTTTTAATGTAGAAATTACTACCTACAAACCTCAACAATCAACGAATGGACCTGCTATATTATATGATTATGAAAGCGTTTTTAAATCATTTAATATTCCTGAGTTTTCCAATGCAGATGATTCTCAGCTGATTCAGACAATGATTAGTGAAGATGATGAAGGCGATTTCATGCCTAGATCAAATGTTGATATGACAGATGCTCCGGAAACTTCTCAAGGCGCTGCTAATCCTGATTCAAGCGATACTGACTCTGAACCCATTCAGGGGGAGGATTTCATTAATCCGTTTGCAGATCAGGACATTCAGGGGGAGATTGGATCAAACCTGGGTGATAATTTAGAAGTGGATACCGTTGCTACTACACGAGCAAATAGAGATCATCCAGTTGACATGATACTTGGAGATCCTATTGCAGGTGTTCAGACGAGAAGAAGCATAGCAGCTAATTCTGGTTTATTTGTTTCGATTGAGAAGACTGGGATTGTGAATGAGTGTTTGTATAGTTGCTTTATTTCCCAAGAGGAGCTGAAGAATATTCATATGGCTCTAAAAGATAATTCATGGGTTGAAGCTATGCAAGAGGAATTGGCCCAGTTTGCGAAGTTGAAGGTTTGGGAGTTAGTTGACCTTCCTAAAGGTGAAAGAGAGATAGGCACTAAATGGGTATTTAGGTGCAAGAAGGATGAAAGAGGAATAGTCACACGAAACAAGGCTCGATTGGTGGTAAAAGGTTTCAATCAGCAAGAAGGGATTGATTACAATGAAGTGTTTGCACCAGTGGCAAGGTTGGAAGCAATTCGTTTATTCCTAGCTTTCGCTTCATTCAAGGGATTTAAAGTTTACCAACTAGACGTGAAGAGTGTGTTTCTTTATGGGAAAGTCCAAGAAGTGGTGTATGTCTCACAACCAGATGGGTTCGTTGATCCAGATTATCCAGATCGTGTGTACAAGCTTGATAAAGGTTTGTATGGATTACATCAAGCTCCCAGGGCGTGGTATGAGACACTGTCTACACATCTGATCAAGAATGGTTTTGAAAGAGGTCAGATTGACAGTACAGTGTTGATCAAGAGGAAGAAGGAAGATTTTCTGCTAGTACAGGTATACGTGGATGACATCATCTTTGGGTCATCAGATGAAAACATGTGTAAAGAGTTTGAGCAGGTGATGAAGAGCAAGTTTGAAATGAGCGCTATGGGTGAGCTGTCTTACTTTCTGGGATTACAAGTTGAACAGAAGGAGGATGGGATGTTTATTCATCAAACAAAGTATGTGTATGACATTTTGAGTCGGTTCAAAATGAATGATTGCACTACTTTCAACACACCCATTTGCAAAAATCACAATCTTGGCCCAGATCACGAAAGTACTGAAGACGTTGATCCAACTCAATACAGGGAAATGATTGGTTCTCTAATGTATTTGACTGCTTCAAGACCCGACATCATGTTTGCCGTATGCTTGTGTGCCAGATATCAGGCTAATCCAAAAGAGTCACACATGAAAGCAGTGAAGCGTATTCTTCGTTACTTGAAGGGGAAACCTAAACTTGGGTTGTGGTATCCAGCTGATAGTGATTTGAAGTTTGTTGCTTACACTGACTCAGACTTTGGGGGATGCAAGTCGAACAGAAAGTCTACAACAGGTGGTTGTCAGTTCTTAGGAGGCAGGATTGTGTCTTGGCAATGCAAGAAGCAATCTTGTGTGTCAACCTCTACGTGTGAAGCTGAATATATTGCTGCGGGTAGCTGCTGCTCTCAGGTTCTCTGGATACAACAGCAGATGCGCGATTACGATTTGGATTTCACTCGTACTCCTATTATGATAGACAATAATGCCAAAATTTCTATAACTAATAATCCCGTGAAACACAGTCGCACAAAACATATTGACATTCGTCATCATTTTATACGGGATTGTGCTGAAAAGAGACTAATTGAATTACATAGAGTCGACACACTAGATAACCTGGCAGATCTTTATACTAAAGCTTTTGACAGGGCTCGCTTTGAACATTTAGTCGAACTCAACGGGATGAGGAATCCTGAATAACTGGTTTTTCATAAGAATTTTGTAAATAGTTTACTGCTTTTCTTAAAAATAAAAAATACAAAAACATTAAAAAATCAAAAACTTAAAAAAAAATAGAAAATAAAAAAATGAGTTATCACTGTGTGAAAAAGAAGAAATGATAGTACATCAGCAAGTTAGACTGTCACACTGAAACTGAAATTAAATTGCTTAAGTGTGATAGCAGCTTCATCTTATGATGTACCAGTAGGCAAAAGCATGAAATAATCAACTTACCAATGTGATATAAACCTAAATGAACTGTGTATGAGTGGGGAACACATCAGTGGTGTATGGTTTAATGACCTTAAATCTTGCGTTGATAGATTGCCAAAATCTGAGGTTTTGGGTCTTTATACTGTTATTTCATCTGGGGATATCAGGGGTGTCCTTCTGCTGCATCCAGATACATGCTGACCTAGGCACACCCAGGATATCTTAAAAGAGCAAAAAATGCCAAATCCCATAAATGAAGAAGCTCTCCTAGAGAGTCATTCAAATTGTGCAAAATGCATAAATCGTACCAAAAATGGTATTTGTCTTAGCCCTCGTTAGATATTTTGGTCTCTTTGCTGTACGGAAGTACTGACCTGATCACCAATTATCTAAACGTTGAAAAACAAAACGGATGAATTCAGTATACTCACCTACTATGATGAATCTTTGTGCATACCTTGATCGCGGGGGTATATCCTGAAGTGGGACACACTAGTATATCAGTAATAATATTACCTTAACGTATCATACGGTAATGGTACTTTAAATGTTCATGCATTTTGTTTAAGTGGACAAACATACTAGTAATCGTCTTGAACTGCTTTTCATGAAAATTAAATAAAGAATTATCTAATAGTGTGAAAACAGTTTGATTTTGCAGATATGATCTTCTTACCAGTGATTCTCACAAAAAATAGAGTGTTTATTGCTTTTGTATTTACTTGCTTTCAGAAAACATTAAAAATCCTAAAATAGTGTCTTTTTCTGTTTAAAATTCTTAACGTACGGAAAACTGTTATTCTTGGAGGAATTCTTACTGATAGGGGGAGACGGTGTTGGAAAGTGAGTTCAAAATTTTAAAATCATGAGGTTCTTGTGTGTTGGACAAAAAGTTTTGCGTGTTGGTGATAAATTGAAAATGCTTAATCTGTGATATAATCTCTTGAATAATAATAATTTATTTAACTGTGTTGAAAAATTCTTATGGTTTCTCGAGATGTTTGTTTTATAGAATACAGATTCAAGCGGTAATGTTGCAGAGAAGTTGTTGAGAAGATGAGAGTTTGATTGGATGCATGGTAGAACCTCCTTTCTACATTGCAGACAAAGTTGAAAAGTTTGAAGATTGCTGAACTGGAGTTTACTCAAGTGCTAACGTTTTGAAGATTTGGTGATTGGATGCATCAGCTTAGGGGGAGTCTGTTGCTGACAGAAGCTGTTAAAGCTGAAGCTATCCAAAGACCAAAGACAGTGCAAGACTACATGAAGATTGCAAGAAGACTGAAGACAAAGTTATTTTATGAAGCTATTGTCAAGGGGGAGTTTGTTGGTGCATATTTGTGACAACAGCTTAGATTTGGTCTTTGGATATCTTGTAATTAGTTAAACGGCAAACGGTTAGCGGGTTTAGCTTTGTATTAGTGGGATAATAGAGTTTGGGCTAAACAAAACCCAGTTTGGGTCTAGGGGGACGATTTGGGCTTTGCCCATGTAGGAAACCCAAACCTAAAGTAGCAACCTTGTGTTATATAAACAAGGCTTTGCTTTAGGGTTTAGGTTAATCAGCCAAAACGTTTTTGAGAGGGATTTCGTGAGAGCTTATACAGCTTGGACGAAATTGAGTGTAGTTAGGGTTTTGATTGATTGTAAAACTTGTTTTTGATAATCAATAGAAACCCGGTTTGATTGTGAATTGCTGATTACTACTCGTTTCTGTGATATTCTGATCAAGAGGATTCCGCACTCTTGATTGGATTGACAATTCTGTTAAGATCCATACAACAAGGGGACCTACACAGGTTTCTCAGACAGTGACTTTGCTGGATGCAATGCAACAAGGAAGTCCACATCAGGAGGGTGCCAATTTCTAGGTGATTGATTAGTATCTTGGCAAAGCAAAAAGCAAGCAGCTGTTTCAACATCCACTGCTGAGGCAGAGTATATTGCTGCTGCAAGCTGCACAGCCCAACTGTTATGGCTTCAAAATCAGCCGCTGGATTTTGGTATCACTGCTTTAAAAACACCCCTCATGCTGGATAGTCAAGCAACAGAAAATATCATCAAAAATCCAGTTTCACATTCAACCACCAAGCACATTGACATCAGACATCACTTTGTGAGGGATTGCTATAAAAAATGTTTGATTTCTCTACATCATGTTCCAACTAAGGATCAGCTGGCAGATGTGCTAATAAAAACATTAGACACATCCACCTTTGAAAGCTTGAACATGGAATAACAGGCAAAATCCTGTTTTTCTATGAATAAAGCATTAAAATGTTTTCATAAAATCAAAAATCCACCCTTAAAAATAGTTAAAAAATGAAAGTCTTCATTAATCCTTAATAGTCTGTTACAACCACTGTTTGGTTCAAACATCTGATTGTTAAAAATTATCCACTGCTGAAAGACAACCACTGTTTCTCTATTTTCCTTGATAATCATTGTTGATCAAACATCAGTGTTTCAATCACTGTTGGCTATCCACTGATAGTTAGAAACAGCCACTGCTTACATTTTTTAATGTTGACATCCACTGATATTGTCAATTAGTGGTTTCCTAAACAACTGTCATCCATTTTCATCAGTGGTTGTCAAGTGGACAGTTTTTAGCCATCCGATCTTTGTAACCGCTGCCACGTCAGCATTCACTTTTCACTTTAAAAAACCCTGGTAAAAACCCCAATCAGAGGTTACACTGCCGTACCGAATTCAAAATTCCTTCAAAAACGGTTTTCATCTTCCATTCATCTTCTCCAACTTGCAAATTTCTTTGAATCACCATGGCTCTTGCACTAAAAAACCCTCATAATTATCTGTGCACACTTGAGAAAACAAGTAAAAACACAGATTTCCACTCATTCATTGATGCTCTTTCATCTTCAAAGTACAAAACTTTGTTGACCTGCAACGCAGCCTTTTATCAAGAACCCTACGAGACTTTTTGAAAAATGCAAAATTGAACGTTCAAGACAAAAAGCCTTGGGATATTACATCAAAAGTAGGTGAAATTCTTGTTTCAATCACACCACAAACCATATATGAGGTTTTTGAGATGAACGATCATACAGGTAAAAATTATTTTCCTAAAGATGAGTATTAGACAGATCTGATCGAAAGATGGTATGTGGGACAAATGACTAAAGCTACTTTGCAAAAGGGAGATTTCCCACCTCCCATGAAATATTTATTCAATACCCTGCTCATGTGTGTTTCAAATAAAACAACAACTTTCAATGAAATTCCATTGAAAATTCAATACATGGGATATGCTATATTGGCAGAAGTTGATTTCAATTACTCCCAAGAAATTTTTAATGATTTGGTTAAAAATGTAAATAATATAAAAGAAAAGAAGAAACCATTTTTGTTGTTTCCAAGATTTTTGAGTTATTACTTACAAAAGAAAATCCCAAAGGATAGTGAACAAGTGCTTATCCAATGTGCTTCTTGTCAAATAAACAGCCTTTCTTCTGAAATTTTTACAAGGTTGTCAGAGTCAAAATCTTCTAAAACACAAACAGAGGAGCCTGAGCAAACTTTGGATGCGTCCACATCTGCTCCTCAGGTTTCTGCTGTTGAGCCCACTGCTCTTGGTGACCACAGCAGCACAACCACTGTTGTGCAACCCCCACCAAAAACTCCCAAAAAGACCAAAAAGAAAATATCCAAAAAGCCCCCCAAACCCTCTAAAAAGGACCTTCTGGAAGATGAGATCCCAGAAGTTAATCCAGTGACACCACAAAAGTCACCAATAACCACTATTGCTACTTCCTCATAACAGTTGGAAAGATCTCCACATCAAGCCTCAACTCCTTCTGCTTCCTCCCAAAAGCAACAGGTTGTAAGCACAAGGACACCACTATATGATACATTACCCTCACTTGAGAGTACGTTAAATAGCCCTGCTCCCGGGGCAAATTCTCTCTCCACACCTATCCCCACTTCACAAATTCCACCATCCATCATACCTCTGTTTGATGCCATTGAGCTTCAGACACAAAACTGCCCCTCTCACCAACCCATTACTGAGAGTACAACCACAACAATGGCTGTGTCTGAAACAACTCAATTGGTTATCCCACAAATAGTTGAGGAGGTTACACTACAGGAGTTTCTTGAAATTCCTGTTAGTAGTTCAAGTGGAGCAGCTACTACAGGTGGTGAATCCACTGATTTACACTTGGACAGTAGTTACATAAATCAGACTCCCTTGAAGGCAACCACTGCCGATGCTATCAAGGTATCCACTAGTGTGTTTCAACTAACCACTGGTGTGTTTACTAAGGTATCTACTGCAGAGGGAAGTCCCTAGTACCAAGAAAAAGGGGCATCAGTGGATGAACCATTGGAGACTTCTCCTGGTCCAACTGCTGATACAACCACTGCTGGTGGGAAATCAGATGATCCCATTAACTTGGGTGATGGTTTAAGATATCAGGATTTGACGGAGAGGCTTTCTACTTTAGAAACAGTGGTTACAAAAATGACTACATCAATTGAGTTTTTGGTTGAAGCTTCCAAAAGTCAACCCACTCCATAACATTACTCCCAAGAGATATGGAATGCAGTTCAACCTATCATTAAAGCTCAAAGGGAACTTGCAGAAACTCAACACAACCACCAAAGGGCAATTCTCAGAAATATGGTTGATGCAAGGTATAAGGACACTCAGGCTGACATTAGAGCCATCAAAGAGGCCTTAATTAAAATTTCTGGCACTGCCCCTGCATCTATCTACAAAAATGGGGGAGAAACATGATATGAAAAAGTTTGGCAGGCCCACTCCCATGAATCCAACTCAAAAGCCAGAATATGAGAAAGAGAAAAAGTCTTTTGAAACCACTGCTGAAACACCTGTTAAAGAAAAGAAAAAGGGAGTTGATGAAACCCTAAATATTCTTGCAGATGAAGTGGAGAAAAACAGAAGTACAATTGAAAATCAGAATAAAACCAAGGAGAGACAGTGGAAAAAGGAACAAAAAGAGTTGAAGTAATGGGAAATAAAGACAAAGGATCTTGGTATTTCAAAAAGAAGTAAATCCCACAAACACAACAAACCACCACTAGCCATATATCCAAAATCACACTCACCACCAAAATCAACCACTGATACACCCAACCCACCACCACAAAAACCACCCACCAAAAAGGAAAAACCAAACCTTCCTCATCAACCACTGACACACCCAAAACTACATCTTCACCATAAAAACCACCTGCTAAAAAGTAGAAGACAACAGTTGACACTTCAACAGTTGATATGACAACAGTGGTTGAGACACCAGTTGTCTCAACAGCTGTTAGTCAGCCATCCACCACTTCCCAAGCCATAATCATTTCTGTTCCAAATCCCAGCCAAAAATTCCTTCACCCAAAAAGGTTTATACCAGAAAAAGGAAGTTTCAGGTGTATGATGATGACATACCAGCACCTACACCTATATCATCTGCACCTTTCAATCAAATCAAACCTCAACCATTCATTCCTCCAAAATTAGCAAACCCAATCACTGACCCAAAAACACTTGAAGGACATGATCCTGCAAGAGTTGTTCCATTAGCAGCAGATTATTCACTGGAGTTGCATGCCGTCAAGGATGAAATGAGGCAATTCTATACGGTGGATGATCCTGCAAAAAGGAAATTCCCTTCTCTCTGTGGTTTTAGACCACCAAAGAACTTGGATGAGTATTTAAAACTCAAAGTAAAGCAAGCTGAATTACAAGCCAAGTATGAAGGTCAGGGAGAGAATGATAGTAGCATCTCAAGTCGAATGCAACTTTTGCTTAGTAAAGTCAAGAAATTGGAAGATTATGCAAGAGACTTAACCAAAGAGATGTCTAACTTACCACCAAATGTTGACCTACAAAAGGAGATGAGAAAAGATCTATTAGAGCTGATCATGAGAGACAAGTTCTATCCTGCCAAGGTTGAACAATTTAAAGACTGGCCACTCATTGTACTCAAAACTGAAGCAAACATAATTGAAAGAGTAAGAAATGATCCAGGTATGAAAAGATCTGCACCAGACTAGAATAAGTATACAAGGAAAATTGCAGATCTTACCTTGGAATACAAAAGAAAGAAGCAAGAGTTAGTTGCAGCCAAATTTGGTTTAGCAAAAGCCATATCAAAATGGTCTAGGCAGTACACTGACATGGTGTATGAGAAGCTTGAAAAATGAAGGGAGACAGATCCTACAGTACCAAAGAAACCAGCATACAGAGACAAGAAAGCTGATGAGCCACAGCAGCAGGCCCTCTCTTTAAAAACATTATTCACATCATCTGACACCTCCATCATTGCCTTAAATCAAAGAAAAAGGCAAAAACAGATTGATAAACAAGAAGATGCATAAAGAGAAGCTGACATCATGAAAGCGGCCATCAAGCAGATGATTCAAGATAACCCTAACTCAGCAAAGCTACAGGAAATAGCCAAAAGATTCATGAGCAGGCCTCCATCTCCAAACTCATCAACAATAAAGGCTCTCCCTAGAAACCCACTGAACTCAAAAATACTAAAGTGGAAGTCTGATCAAAAGACCCACGTATTGACCTTGCTCAAGTCAAGTGGAGAAGTTAAGCACATATCAAGGGAGGATGCACTAGGCCTGAGTGTAGCTGACCTCCAAGATCTCTTAGAGCTTCAACTTTGCAGGGATGAGGATGATGAAGATTCTCTTAACTTTGAATTACAATTCAAGGAGCAAGTTAGGGAAATGTTGATGAGACAATAAAGATCTTGAATAATGAAGTGTTTTGGCATCATTTGTTCTAGGGGGAGATTGTTGGTTCATGCACTCAAACCCAGAAAGAACAGATGATTAGAAAATCCAAAACTGGTTCAGAACAGTGGATCATCATAATCAGAGCTTGTACAAAGACTTTCCCCTTGACAGTGGTTATCCAGCATCTGATAGACTCCAAAGCACTGATCATCTAAATTGCTGTTAAGCCAAACTGCTGATAAAGAATAAAGACTGAAGCTCAACCTACTGATGTATCCCAAGCACTGTTGAAGATCAAAGCACTGCCCATTCAAAGAACTGATCATCCTTTGAAGAAAACACTGATGCTCAACATCAGTGCTTAGACTACAACAGTGGAATGAAGAATCAGTGGTTTATATTATCAATGTCTATGTAATCAGTGTCTCATCTAATCAGTGGTTGTATGTAACAGTGCTTAGAGTTTGTTAAGAGGTTAGATGTCACTTTCTGGTGACGTCAGCAAAGATGCTCAGTGGTTTGCTTGTACTATAAATAGAACAGTACTCTGTACTGTTTTTGTCATACCCCGATATTTCCACATAATACCGGTGGGCCCAGTGGGGAGTATTGTGACATAGTTGATATCATCATAGATAAATATACACAGTTTATTGCACATCAGAAGTCTTGGTAGAAAATACTATTACAAACCGAAATGTAAAGTACGAATAAAATATAATACAGACGATTGTAAGTTAGGATCCACATGCGGATCTAAAATGTAATACAAAATATTGTTCAACAGACTTTAAGCGTTAAGAACTTGCAAGATTCTTTAACTAACGCCCAGAGCTCCCAGCCAATTTTGATAAGTACCTGCCACTTAATCTTTTTGAAAATACGTCAGTTTACACTGGTAAATACAATTAACCGACTCTTTTTAAACGTTTATGAAAATTGATTTAAATGCACAAGGCACAAATGTTCTTTTATAACTTAGGACAATTATATTAACAACAATCTTGTATCAGATTTACATGTTTGTCCAACATTTAGGGCCGGTATATAAGCCGAACAAGATTAATTGAAAACCACTAATATAATCCCACGGTGAGTAATCCTCAACAAATGGGTATATCTTTACATACGCAACTGTCAAGCGTATGCCTACACCCCGTGCTTAAGTCGTGGCCATTTACAATTCTTAAATGAGCTAAGGATATACAGGACACGGTCGTTAACCCCCAATGTTATTTGTTATCAAGCAACACTGATTAAAAATGGGATTATGCAATTTAACCATCTTTGATTAAAATGTTTCTACACCCGACCAAGCGGTAATATTTTACCATATCCCAAGCCCGTATAAGGGAAAATAATTTAAAAGTATTTACCTGAGCTTAAAAATGTAAATTTTGTATACTCAGCCGTATGGTCTACTTGAACAAGTGTAAATCACTTCTACTGGGGCTCTTAATCTGGAACGAAGGTTTTATTAACCTATTAGATTCCTAACGGGTCTTATTGAAGTTGTAAACTTAGACCGGTTAGTTTAAAGAAAAGGTTTACGGCACGAAACGTTAGATTAAGCGGTGACCGGATTGGAATGTGATTTAGACCCGACAAGCATGGAGACTTGTATAAAATGGGTAAACTAAATACATTCTGGATTTTGAAGTAAAAATGATAAGGTTTTGGCCCGTTTCGGCTAATTTATGCAAACTAGTTACATAAATTGCACCGAACGCGTATATGCATTACGGGTAACCGAATGAGTCATGTACACATTCCATAAGTTATTATGCTTCAAATATGTTTTCATATCAGTAGGATATCAACAATTATGCCCAAATTGATTTTTAAACCAATTTATGTCCCGTAAGGGTATTTTGGTCATTATAAAGTTTATAAAAGAGGTTTAACAGTAAACTGAGGTTCTAGTCTAAAACATTCTGTAAAAATATTTATTTTACAAATGTTAATCAGTAAGATATCATACATATGTGTGGTTTACCATTTACGACCAAACTATGCACTGTAGGGGCATTTTGGTCATTTCACATATGTTTTTAAGGACAAATTTGGAAGTCTGAGTTCATGACTTGTACTTACTGTAAAAATTTTATAATTTATTTATTAAATCAGTAGGTAACAAGTCTTAGATGTTAAATATGGTTTTAAACCATACTATGCACCTAATTAGCGTAAAGGTCGATAATTGACGATATTTGAGTTGTTAATGAAATTCTGAGATTTTGATCAGTGTTGAATGTTTAAAATATTTTATTTTTCATATAAAATCAGTAGGAAAAGGTTTGGTATGTTAATCATATGTTAATCTCATTTTATTAACAAAATGGGTATTATCGTCATTTATCGAATTATACAAGAACTCAATGATATGGTCAATTTATAATCGGACCCAATATTCCAAAAATCCCTAAAAATAATATCAAAATAGTAGGTAATGAGTTTGGTGTCAAAATTAGGGTTTAAACATGATTTATGCTAAAAAGCGTAGTTTATTTAATAAAAGTTTCATTTTACGATATCTTGCATAACTTTAGTTTAAGACGAGAAACTGATGTCAAATTTATTTGACATGCTTATATATCATTAACAAAGATATTTGTATACTCATATATCCAAAAATCTTGTTTTTACATTATAAGGGCATAATAATCAAATTTAAGCTAATAACGGAAACATGCAAATGAACTCTGATTTCTAAGGGACCATGTAGTATAACCTCAGAGGTTTATACTAACATATAATATGGTCACAAAGGAACCCTAGGGAATAAAGATACTAAGCTAATTTGGGTCAGAACTGAAAGTCAAAGCAAAAGTCAACTTTTGTGAGTTTCGGTTGCGAACCGAGCCTAAACTCAAAATTGTCGGGTTGAACATGTCTAAACATGTTCTTATAATATTTATCAAGTTATTAAAGTGATAAAACGTATTTTATAGCTTTTGCATTATCAGTTATGAATACTTTTATAAAAACTGACTCGTTTGACTTTTCTGTTCATTACTTTGACCCGACAATTGACTAAGTAAACGTGATAATTAGGAGGTGCCCTTTTGAGGGATTATCACCTACTTAATTACCAACACATAGCCACATTCGTTTAGAACCATGTCCTGACCGTTAATGATTAAATTAAATGTCAAAGCAGAATTACGCTATCTTTGACTTTCGGTCCTTATACTAATAAAACCTGAACTACAGGAGCCAAGAACACTTACAATGGTCCTTAGCATGAAAGTTTAAACTTAGAGAGCTTCCTTTAAGACTAGGATGCTCCAGAGAATGCTCTAAAAGCTTGAGCAAGTGAGAGAGTGAAATAAAATTGAAGTGAACAAGAAATTTGGCTGCCCCAATGCTCTATTTATAGTGTTTGAGAGCACCCCCAGATCATCCCAGCTGTTTATTGTTGTTCTTTGATGAGTACATGTATCCAAAGTGGGTTTTAGATACCATTAGAGTCCGTAGAATTCGAGTTAAGAGGCGATGAGCAAGGATTGGAGCTGAAACCATGCAAGACCTGCGCCTGTGCAGGTATTCTGTCAACATCAGGCCGTCGTGTCGCGTGACGGCAAACCAGGCTCGAGGTCGCGCTGCGCGACCTTATAGGGGACCAGCAATTCTAGTTTCTAACATGGCAGAATTGGTTCTTATAGTTAGTATATGGATGATCTTTAGAATATAATCAAACACCGTTGTGTTCGGTTTCGTTAAACGATAACCGAAAACACTAGTTTCACCTTGTTGACGCTTTTAACCCTTTATTTATAAAAGTTAGCGTATTTAATACAAAACGATATCGAAACCTTGTGAATTTATCGTCACTTATTCTTGAAAGTATAATTATACATTATAAAGCCTCGAGATCGTTAAAAGGTCACTCAGAGGTAAAAATTAACATGTTGACACGTTTAACCCCTTTGTCTTGTAAACTTTCAATTTCTTTTGCAAACGGATTCATACGTTCCATAATTTATTCGTTTAAGAATACCAACATCGTGAAAGGTTAATGAAAATCATAGTTTTCTTATGTTGATACTTTTGGCCCTTCCACACACATCTTTTCTTTGTTTGTCAACTTTAGTCCCTCATAAACAATTCATTACACTTTTAGGGTTTATGACATGTGTCATTATTATATTGGACATGATTTTTGCGAGGTGTTACATCCTCACCCCGTTAAAAGAAATCTCGACCTCGAGATTTACTGAAACAAATGAGGTTATTTCTGTCGCATTGTGGATTCAACGTCCCACGTATATTCTGGGCCTCTACGAGCATCCCATTTTACTTTTACGATTGGCACATTCTTTCTTCGAAGCTTTTTAACCTGTCGATCCTCGATCAGCAAAGGTTTTTCAACAAACTTCAAGCTTTCGTCAATCTGCACGTCCTTATAAGAAATTGCTAGCGACTCATTGGCTAGACATTTCTTTAAATTGCAGATGTGGAACACGTTGTGAATTCCACTAAGCTCTTCTGGTAGATTCAGCTTATATGCCACGCTCCCAACACATTCGATGATTTCGAATGGTCCGATATATCTTGGGCTCATCTTGCCCTTTTTACCAAATCGCATCACTCCTTTCCAGGGTGACACCTTGAGCAATACTTTATCACCTACCTTGAATTTTAGAGGTTTGCGCCTCTTATCTGCGTAGCTCTTCTGCCTATCCCTGGCAGCTTTCAGACGATCACGGATCTCCACAATTTTATCCATCATCTCAAGGACTATCTCAGGTCCTGATAGTTGGGTTTTTCCAACTTCCGCCCAACAAACTGGCGTTCTGCATTTCCTTCCGTACAAGGCTTCAAAAGGCTCGGATTGGATGCTCGAATGATAACTATTATTGTATGAAAATTCGATCAAAGGAAGATGGTCATCCCAACTTCCACCCAAGTCAATAACACAAGCCCGGAGCATGTCTTCCAGTGTTTGAATCGTACGCTCACTTTGCCCATCCGTCTGAGGATGATAAGCAGTACTGAAATTCAAACGAGTGGCTATAGATTGATGAAAGCTTTTCCAAAAATGAGATGTGTATCTAGTATCCCTATCAGAGATAATAGATACTGGCACTCCCTGGAGAGATACAATCTCATCCACATAAAGCTGGGCTAGTTTATCGGAGCTGTGCGTCTCCTTGATGGGTATAAAATGAGCTGACTTTGTCAGTCTGTCAACTATAACCCATATTGTATCATTCCCATGTTTCGTCTTTGGTAACTTAGTAATGATATCCATAGTTACCATTTCCCAATTCCAAGTGGGAAGTTCAGGCTGTTGCAGTAAACCTGACGGCTTTTGATGCTTGGCTTTAACTTGTGCGCACGTCAGATATTTAGCCACATAAGTGGCTATGGACTTCTTCAAACCCATCCACCAGTAATTTGCCTTCAGATCTTGGTACATTTTATCACTTCCTGGATGTACTGAATATTTAGAATTATGGGCTTCTCGAAGGATTTCATCATCTAAGTCCTCCACGAATTGGAACCCAGATTCGACTATTCAATCTAAGGATTCCATCGTTCCCAGGTGACAACTGATTAACAGTTTCACCTAATCTTTCTGCTGGAAAGTTTTCTTCCATTACTGCTTCTTTTTGAGTTGACAACAACTTTTCGTTTAAACTGTTCTTTAGTTCAATGCTTTTGGCATTGATCCTAATAGGTTTGACCCTTTCTTTCCTGCTTAGTGCGTCAGCGACCACATTCGCTTTGCCCGGGTGATAGTGAATTTGACAATCATAATAGTTCAATGTTTCCATCCAACGACGTTGCCTCATATTGAGATCTTTTTGATTAAACAAATGTTGAAGGCTTTTATGATCTGAATAGATTACACACTTGGTTCCATATAGGTAATGCCTCCATAATTTTAGTGCAAATACAACGGCACCTAACTCCAAATCATGGGTGGTGTAGTTCTTTTCGTGCACTTTTAGTTGACGTGATGCATAGGCATTGACCTTACCTCTTTGCATAAGCACACAACCCATACCAGTGTGCGATGTGTCGCAATAAACAACAAACTCTTCTATCCCTTCTGGCAATGTCAACATAGGAGCATTGCTTAATTTCTGCTTGAGAATCTCAAAAGATTCTTGTTGTTTGGGACCCCAGTCAAACTTTACATTCTTGCGAGTTAATGAAGTTAAAGGCGCAGTAATTCTTGAAAATTTTTTGATGAAACTCCTGTAGTAACCTGCCAAACCTAAGAAGCTGCGAATTTCCGTGGGCGTCTTAGGTGCTTGTCATTTCATAATCGTTTCTATCTTAGCGTGATCTACCTGGATACCACGCTCACTTACCACATGTCCAAGAAATTGGACTTCTCGAAGCCAGAATTCACATTTAGAGAACTTTGCGTAGAGCTTCTCGTGTTGCAGAAGTTTAAGGATGCATCGGAGATGTTTTTCATGATTGGCTTGACTCTTTGAATAAATAAGTATGTCATCAATGAAGACAATGACAAACTTGTCTAGATACGGCTTGCAGACACGATTCATGAGATCCATGAATGCTGCAGGTGCATTAGTGAGCCCGAAAGGCATCACTAAGAACTCGTAATGGCCATATCTTGTTCTAAACGCTATCTTGTGTACATCTTTGGTTCTGACCTTCAACTGATGATACCCCGACCTCAAATCGATCTTTGAAAAGAAACTTGCCCCTTGAAGCTGATCGAACAGATCGTCGATCCTGGGCAATGGATATCGGTTCTTGATTGTAACTTTGTTCAGCTCACGATAATCAATGCATAGACGCATTGAGCCATCCTTCTTCTTCACAAATAGAATTGGCGCTCCCCAAGGAGACGAGCTTGGTTGAATAAAACCCTTCTCCAATAAATCATCCAACTGGGTCTTTAATTCTTTCATTTCAGTCGGTGCCAACCTATAAGGAGCTCGGGCGATTGGTGTTGCTCCAGGTATAATATCAGTTATGAACTCCACTTGTCTGTCGGGAGGTAAGCCAGGTAGTTCTTCAGGAAAAATGTCTGAGTATTCAGAAATAACAGGGATATCTTCTATGTTGGGCTTTGGCACATCCACTGTCACCTGTGCCATGTAAATGACACAACCTTTCTTCAAACACTTTGATGCCTTAAGCATAGATACTTGTTCAGGAAATCCATACTGCGTATCTCCTTGAATAGTAAGTGATTCACCATAAGGGGTCTTGATAACAACTTACTTCTTATCACAGGCAATTTGAGCTTGGTTAAGGGATAACCAATCCATGCCTATAACTATGTCAAACCCTGCCAATTTCATCAGTAACAAAGACAACGGAAAAGAGTGATTCCTAATGGATATGAAACATTCATCTAAAATTGTTGAGGCAGTTTCTAAGGTACCATCGGCCAATTCTACCTCATATTTTATGTCTACAGTTTTTATAGGCAGATTTAAAAATTTACAAAATTTATTGTCTACAAAAGACTTATCTGCACCAGAATCAAATAAAACTCTAGCATATATATCGTTTATGAGGAAAGTACCTGTTATAACATTATCGTTTTGCACTGCCTCTTTGGCGTTCATCTGGAAAACTCAAGCGTTAGTCTTCTTGGACTCTTCAGGCTTCTTTACGAGTTTCGGGCAGTTGGTTTTGATGTGCCCTTTTTCGTTACAATTATAGCAAGTTGCATTTTTCAGATCCTTGCACTCTAATGTCTTATGCCCCTTCGTTTTGCGGATTCCACAGAGTTTAGCCTGTGGATCTATTGTGCACTTCCCTGGATGGCGCTTCCTACAATTCTTGCACACGCGTCTGTCACCCGATTGATTTGAGTTTTTCTTAAACTCAGAATTCTTCTTAAACCCAAAATCACCCTTCTTTTTCTTATCAAAACGCCTCGAGTTATCTTCATCTCTTTTTCTCTTCCCATCGTCTGTATTCCTTGCAGTCCTACTCCTGATGATATCCAAGGTTATAGACAAGGACAAATCTACTGCTGACCTGTATGTTGCAGGCCTTGAGGCTTTCACATGACCTTTTACCTCTGGAGCCAATCCACCAATAAAGCGTGCAATACGCTTTGGCTCTGGTGTAACCAAATAAGGTACCATTCGAGACATGGAGTTGAAACTAGTAACATAAGATGGACAATCTAAATTCTTCATAACTAGAGTTAAAAAGTCAGCTTCAACTTTCTCTATTTCGTGTTGTGGGCAGAAGGTTTCTCTCATCAGATCAATAAATCTATCCCAAGACAGATTATAGAGTGGGATTTTCCCTGAGGCCTGTAGCAGTGCCTTCCACCAAACCAACGCTTCACCTTTAAAAGATTGAGAAAAGAACTTTACAATATCCTGTTCAGCACACCCGCTGATGTCAACCACTGTCTCTATTTCTTCTAGCCATTCCATACAATCGATGGCACCTTTTTCACCAGTGAAGTCTCTTGGCTTACAAGAGACAAAATACTTATAAGAACAAGTTTTGGAACGTGGTTCCTGGTCAAATACTATTTTCTTTGACGGCTGACTTTTCTGATTTGACGAATGCTGAGAATCACCCTTCTTAGATGCATGTGATTTGGAAGGGGGCTTAGTGTGAGCTGCTAATTGAGTCTTGGTGCGTGTAGCACATGATTCTTTGTACATTCTGTCCATAGCTTTTGTTACAGCATTGTCTATCATTGCTTGCAGATCAGCACCTGTTACATTCATTCTGGTATTATCATTCCTTTCATTTGGATGACTATTAACTTCATCTGAGTCTGCCATGATGAAGCTTGATTGCTATAAAACAATTGACAACGACTCATTTAGTGATTTTATTATGGAGTCACCATTTTTGGTGATTCATTAACCATGGTATAAATAGACCATATTGGTTAATTTGTTTATCAGATTTATTTAAATTTTTTGTTATATTTATTCTCAGTTATACAAACATTTAGAGTATTTGGGGTGGCACAAAAGGCCTTGTCACAAGGACAGTTTTAATCTATAAGCTGTGATCTTATAGGATCAAGGCATTAAGGCTTGAACATAGTTCCTCACCTCTCTGGACAGGGAGTCATAGACTACAACTATCGTTTATTATTTAGTTAAAAATAACTTGGCCCGAAAGCGAAATAATAGCATCACATAGTGAATGCTTTAATATGATTATCTCAATTGATAATATCGGTCGTGATTTTCTAGATCATAGGGTTGGATAAGGACACTGGAAGAATCCAAGTATTAGGATGACTAGTGTGACTTTCTCGAATCACATTTGTCAAGAGTGCTAACACGTTCTTAGGTGTTAACAAGGATTTATCATCTCAAGAAGGTGTTTACCATCACAGCCATGTCTAAAATGACATATAGGCTAGGTTATACCTTTAAGATTTTCTTTTGAGGATTTATGGCAGATCAATTATAAATTGAAATGATAATGAAATTTTGTGATATAATGATTATGCATATGTATAATAACAATTGAAATTTCGAAAGGAAACTTTTCATAAATGGTCTTAAAATTACAATAATTGCCCTAAACAGGACATTAAACAATCAAAATTGTCCACGCATGGACGAAATAAAGAAACAAGTCCACGTAGGGACTAAATACTTAAATAAAATGTCCATGCAAGGACTTAATTGAAAAGGAAATTACAAAACAATAAATAAGGGTTCTTCAACGGTCTTTCTTCTTTTTCCCCTTTAGGAGGTTTGCTAAACCCTTAAGAAAACTTTTGCGTGATCTATCCCCTTCTTCCACCCTTTGTTCCACCTCATGTAACCTTTGAAGAATTTCTTGTTGCTGCGGTTGTTGAAGTGGAGGTTGCGGTGGCTGCTGCTGCAGAGGTTGTGGAGGTGGCGGGTATTGATACCCATAAGTAGGGTACCCAATTGGGTAAGTGGGTGGAAAGGGCGAGGGGTAGAGAGCATTGAAGTTTGCTACCTCAACGTATGGGTCAACGGCAGGTGCATGGTAGTTATAACCCGAGTAATCTTGTTGCTCAAACGGGTTGTACCCAGCTGCATCTGGGGAAGCAGGGATTGGGTTTTCATAACCCATGGGTGGTGGTGGTGGAGCGACTGGTGCAGAGTCGACCTCAGAAATTGCGTTTGAAGGCCCACCCATTTGTGGGTCTTCATACAGCGGTGGGTAGTTGCCGGAGTGTTGGGGGGTGCTGAAATGAAAACCCCCATGCACGGACATCCGTGCACTTCTTCTTCGCCTCAATGATTCTGGAGGCGGTGGCTGCTCTGGCGGTGGCGTGACCGCCTGAAAGTGTGGGTCCTCTGAGGGAACCTGGTGGTGAGTTGTGGTGAGGGGGAGTAAACTCCCACTTGTATGTGCTCCACCTTTCGGCCCATATGTCGGGGCCTCTGTACGGCGACCCTGCGAATGAAGAGCCGCTTGAAATTTCGATGGGATGCGTCGGCGTCCCAGATGGTGGCATGGCAGGATCTGGATCTTCGTCCATATCCATGTCCTGATACTCAGGAAAGTGGTCCGCAGGCCCTAGTGGGTTAGGACCCATTGGTTCTTCAACTTGGTTCATTGGGTTGAACCGGCTCTGGAAGTAGGGTGTGGGGTCCTGGAAGGAGTGGTGAGAACCAGAACGCTGCAAAGGTATGTATGAGTGGTGTGAGTCATGGGTCTCGTCTTCCTGGTGTGGCCCAAAGGAGTTCTGGTATGATGGCGAGGAGCTAAGCGAGACAGAGCGTCTCACGGGTTCGAGGTAGATCCTCCAGTCTTCATGCGGGCTGGAGCCGAGGGATGCTGAGGGTGTGCGCCGGTGTGAGGACCCTGCTTCATGATCATTTCTACCCCTCATCAGGGCTTTGCCTCTGCCTCCACGACCTCTTACTCTCGGTGGTATGATCAATTTAACCTGTCAAAACAAAGTACAAACAAAGATATAAACCACGTAAGATTAGGATTAATCCTAGGTCATTTGCCTAGACTCGGAAGTCAAGGAATGTGCTACTGTGTCATTGAGATTAAACACAAAAGGCTAGTGTTTAATTCACTCAACGTTGGCTCTGATACCAAGCTGTCACACCCTGATATTTCCACATATTACCGGTGGGCCCGGTGGGGAGTATCGTGACGTAGTTGATATCATCATAGACAAATATACACAGTTTATTGCACAGTGGAAGTCTTGGTAGAAAATACTATTACAAACCGAAAAGTACGAAAAAAATATAATACAGACGGTTGTAAGTTAGGATCCACAGGCAAATCTAAAATGTAATACAAAATATTGTTCAACAGACTTTAAGCGTTAAGAACTTGCAAGATTCTTTAACTAACGCCCAGAGCTCCCAGCCAATTTTGATAAGTACCTGCCACTTAATCTTTTTGGAAATATGTCAGTCTACACTGGTAAATACAATTAACCGACTCTTTTTAAATGTTTATGAAAATTGATTTAAATGCATAAGGCACAAATGTTTTTTATAACTTGGGACAATTATATTAACAACAATCTTGTATCAGATTTACATGTTTGTCCAACATTTAGGGCCGGTATATAAGCCGAACAAGATTAATCGACACACCACTAATATAATCCCACGGTGAGTAATCCTCAACAAATGGGTATATCTTTACATACGCAACTGTCAGGTGTATGCCTACACCTCGTGCTTAAGTCGTGGCCATTTACAATTCTTAAATGAGCCAAGGATATCCAGGACACGATCGTTAACCCCCAATGTTATTTGTTATCAAGCAACACTGATTAAAAACGGGATTATGCAATTTAACCATGTTCGATTAAAATGTTTCTACACCCGACCAAGCGGTAATATTTTACCGTATCCCAAGCCCGTATAAGGGAAAATAAGTTAAAAGTATTTACCTTAGCTTAAAAATGTAAATTTTGTATACTCAGCCGTATGGTCTACTCAAACAAGTGCAAATAACTTCTACCGGGGCTCTTAATCTGGAACGAAGGTTTTATTAACCTATTAGATTCCTAACGAGTCTTATTTAAGTTGTAAACCTAGACCGGTTAGTTTAAAGAAAAGGTTTACGACACGAAATGCTAGATTAAGCGGTGACCAGATTGGAATGTGATTTAGACCCGACAAGCATGGAGACTTGTATAAAATGAGTAAACTAAATACATTCTGGATTTTGAAGTAAAAATGATAAGGTTTTGACCTGTTTCGGCTAATTTATGCAAACTAGTTACATAAACCGCACCGAACGCGTATATGTATTACGGGTAACTGAATGAGTTATGTACAAGTTCCATAAGTTATTATGCTTCAAATATGTTATGATATCAGTAGGATATCAACAATTGTGCCCAAAAAGATTTTTAAACCAATTTAAGGCCCGTATGGGTATTTTGGTCATTATAAAGTTTATAAAAGAGGTTTAACAGTAAACTGAGGTTTTTGTCTAAAACATTCTGTAAAAATATTTATTTTACAAATGTTAATCAGTATGATATCATACATATGTGTGGTTTACCATTTATGGCAAAACTATGCACCGTAGGGGCATTTTGGTCATTTCACATATGTTTTTAAGGACAAATTTGGAAGTCTGAGTTCATGACTTGTACTTACTGTAAAAATTTTAAAATTTATTTATAAAATCAGTAGGTAACAAGTCTTAGATGTTAAATATGGTTTTAAACCATACTATGCACCTAATTAGCGTAAAGGTCGATAATTGACGATATTTGAGATGTTTATGAAATTCTCAGATTTTGATTAGTCTTGAATGTTTAAAATATTTTATTTTTCATATAAAATCAGTAGGAAAAGGTTTGGTATGTTAATCATATGTTAATCTCATTTTATTAACAAAAAGGGTATTATCATCATTTATCGAATTATACAAGAACTCAATGATATGGTCAATTTATAATCTGACCCAATATTCCAAAAATCCCTAAAAATAATATCAAAACAGTAGGTAATGAGTTTGGTGTCAAAATTAGGGTTTAAACATGATTTATGCTAAAAAGTGTAGTTTAATTAATAAAAGTTTCATATTACGATAGCTTGCATAACTTTAGTTTAAGACCAGAAACTGATGTCAAATTTATTTGACATGCTTATATATCAGTAACAAAGATATTTGTATACTCATATATCCAAAAATCTTGTTTTTACATTATAAGGGCATAATAGTCAAATTTAAGCTAATAACGGAAACATGCAAATGAACTCTGATTTCTAAGGGACCATGTAGTATAACCTCAGAGGGTTATACTAACATATAATATGGTCACAAAGGAACCATAGGGCATAAAGATACTAAGCTAATTCGGGTCAGAACTGAAAGTCAAAGCAAAAGTCAACTTTTGCGACTTTCAGTTGCGAACCGTGCCTAAACTCAGAATTGTCAGGTTGAACATGTCTAAACATGTTCTTATAATATTTACCAAGTTATTAAAGTGATAAAACGTATTTTACAGCTTCTGCATTATCAGTTATGAATTCTTTTATAAAAACTGACTCGTTTGACTTTTCTGTTCATTACTTTGACCCGACAATTGACTAAGTAAACGTGATAATTAGGAGGTGTCATTTTGAGGGATTATCACCTACTTAATTACCAACACATAGCCACATTCATTTAGAACCATGGCTACACCGTTAATGATTAAATTAAAAGTCAAAGCATAATTACGCTATCTTTGACTTTCGGTCCTTATACTAATAAAACATGAACTACAGGAGCCAAGAACACTTACAAGGGTCCTTAGCACGAAAGTTTGAACTTAGAGAGCTTCCTTTAAGACTAGGATGCTCCAGAGAATGCTCCAAAATCTTGAGCAAGTGAGAGAGTGAAATAAAATTGAAATGAACAAGAAATTTGGCTGCCCCAATGCTCTATTTATAGTGTTTGAGAGCACCCCCAGATCATCCCAGCTGTTTATTGTTGTTCTCTGATGAGTATATGTGTCCAAAGTGGTTTTTAGATACCATTAGAGTCCATAAAATTCGAGTTAAGAGGCCAAGAGCAAGGATTGGAGCTGAAACCATGCAAGACCTGCACCTGTGCATGTATTCTGTCGACATCAGGCCGTCGCGTCGCGCGTCGGCAAACCAGGCTCGAGGTTGCGCAGCGCGACCCTATAGGGGACCAGCAATTCAAGTTTCAAACATGGCAGAATTGGTCCTTGTACCTTTTTAAGCATAACAACTTTCTTTTTAAGCACTTTTAACCCTTATAGTTAGTATATGGATGATCTTTAGAATATAATCAAACACGGTTGTGTCCGGTTTCGTTAAACGATAACTGAAAACACTAGTTTCACCTTGTCGACGCTTTTAACCCTGTATTTATAAAAGTTAGCGTATTTAATGCAAAACGATATCGAAACCTCGTGAATTTATCGTCACTTATTCTTGAAAGTATAATTATACATTACAAAGCCTCGGGATCGTTAAAAGGTCACTCAGAGGTAAAAATTAATATGTTGACACGTTTAACCCTTTTGTCTTGTAAACTTTCAATTTCTTTTGCAAACGGCTTCATACGTTCCATAATTTATTCGTTTAAGAATACCAACATCGTGAAAGGTTAATGAAAATCATAGTTTTCATATGTTGATACTTTTGGCCCTTCCACACACATCTTTTCTTTGTTTGTCAACTTTAGTCCCTCATAAACAATTCATTACACTTTTAGGGTTTATGACACGTGTCATTATTATATTGGACATGATTTTTGCGAGGTGTTACAGTTTTAGTAGCTCTTTCTTCACAAGTCATTCTGTACGAACAAATCACTGAGCTCAGGCTGAGGGGGAGTCTTGTGCATGCATGCAATTGTTTTGATTATTGTAATTTGATGCAATCATTTGATTCAATGAAAACATGTTTGCTTAAACTTTTCTTCCGTGATTGTGTTTACAAAGTTTGATTGTTATTTCCGCTGCAACTACTACATCTCTGTTCTTTCATTTTACATCAATTAATTCAAACAAACACAATCTAAAGAAACTCGGATCCTAACAATTGGTATCAGAGCTTGGACAGTCAAAATTCGATCTAACCATCAATTTGACGTAAAAGTTCAGCTCGAATTCATTGATACTTTCAGATTGTTCGTATTTAGTTGAAAAACAGAGTAAGGTATAATCACGTATAAAAGTTGATTATTCAAGACCTGTAAAACAACCAGAATGGCATCACAGTCACATGACCCTCACAACACAGGACTCTTTTCAAACCACTGATGCTTGTCAGATCCGAGTACAACATCTGGCATGTCCGAGTGGGCGTTAATTTTTGGTGTTGTGGCATGTCCACACCGGGCACACCGTCCCACGGACGGCGTGTAGGGCAGCGTTATGTGTAGGGCGGCAACATATCCGCCGGCGTGGAGTGAAATGTGGTGATGAGGTGTCGTGGTTTAATTGTTTGCGATTATAGCCGTTGGACCCCAAAGGCTAATTTAAAAAAATATTTTCAATTTAAAAAAGATAATACTCAGCTTATAAAAAAAGCCAACCTATTCCACCATTTTTCACCTCATTCTCTTCTACCAACTTTAATATATATAAATCTCTCTACATTTTATAAAAAAATATGCATCCACACAACCAAACCTTCTATCCGAACAACCCATATGGTGTAGGCGAAATACAAAACAATACTTCACCTCAAAGAACAAATAGCGTTGTTCAATAGCATCCAAGAAAAAGTTCTGGAGGTTTTTGAACGAAAAATAAATTTGAAAAACGAGAAGGATTTGGCGAAAAAAAAGTGAGAGTATATGAAATTCCACGCTATGAAAACCGACCACCTTGGAGACGAAGATAGAGAAATGTACGAGAAAATGAAAGAAGAAATCAAGGCAAAATATTGTAGTTAGTTTTAGTTATTTTTGTAAGTTTCAGTTTTTTTTATTAAACTATGTAATCTTTTTTTCTAAATTATGTAATATTTTTTTATTAATGTTATTTATTATATTATTATTAATGTTTTTTAATTTAATTGATTTTATATAACTTTTAAATATAACATATTATTAAAAATTGTGTGTCAAATGTCAAATAACGTCACTCTTTCACGCTCCATCTCACTTCTCTTTTTTTTTTTTTTGCACCACGTCACTTTTCTAGCACGTGCTGACGTGGCAAACACATGTCGAATAACGCCATTGTTTCATGCCCCCCACTCCGTATAGTCTTAGCACTTGTAAATCTTAATTTTTCAGTGACTTAGTTGTTAATTTATGTTGTAGTAAATGGATACATGAACTTACAATCTCACTCTACTGGGCTTGTGTCTCTAAAGGAGACCGGGTCAATTACAAAAGTTTAGCTAGTTATTAGGGGGAACGAGTGGTGTCACTTTTTAATCTAGTAAACATGCCGACTCATTTTAGTCAATGATTTATTTAGATTATTATGGTGGTAATATTACTTTTCAATCACCATTAGATACAAATTCTTGCATATAGGTGATGGGGAACCTTGGTGAGATCTGGTTGTTTATCCAAAGCCATTAATCTTTTAATGGGTTGATTTAGGTTATGTTTTAGCTTTAACGAGTAAAAGTATCAAACAAGTAAAAATATTTAAAAAAAACAAATACTAAAAACTAAAACGGTAAACGAGTTAAATCAGATCTTAATTTTTTTTTAAATAGTATGTAAATATTAGCCCGCAATTATTTATTAAAATAACTCAAACTTTTGAACAAGTTCCACAGGATGAATCTGGGCAGCCATCGATTCGAGACTGAGGAGGCATTAATGGAAGCCAAAGCGATTTAAGTAGTTCACTATCATAATTTATTTACTGACTATATATTTTATTGTGTTCATATGTTCATTCATGTTGTTAATATATATATATATAGGGTCAGGATTTATTGAAAACGGTGAAAAGTGTAAGAACGGTGAGAACGATTTTGGTGTTGATTTGTGGCATTGATGCTAGCTTACACTAAGGGTAATTAAAAGCTAATATTGGCATTGAAACTATCATACCTATAATTTCTCCATTATTTATGTATAGTCAAAATGTTGTTATTGTATTTCTTATTTTATTGTATTGTAAATTGGTATATATTCAACTAGTCTAAGATCCCGCGAGTTTCGCGGGTGGCTTAACACAAACATATAATATCTACTGGCATTGAAGCCCATATAGATCATCACTTTTGTTCTAGGCCTTTCCAAACTTAGCCTTCATGTCTAAGGGTTGAAACAGGCCCCAAACAGACAATACACGACACTAACCGGTACAAACCCAAAACCGAACAGAGTGATCACTTCCCTCTCCAAAAACCTGTTACATACTAGCAAACCTTTAATAGAACAACGAAAGGTCATGGTTTTCATCTTTTGATTGACATCAAGTTTATATAAACTTCAATATCTAAATTCTTATTTAAATTCATATTAGTTCATATAAAACTTTACTTACATATGTGTAAACCCAAACATGTCTTTTTTAAGAAACAAATTAGAGCAATTTTAATGTATCAGTAAACAACACAAATAGTACAATGATTTCTAAGTTCAACTCTTACCAGCAAGAAGTAGCTTCATCCAATCACTTGTTCGACACGGATGTAACGTGTATCTTGTATACATTTATAAGGGTGCTCCTACAATTAAAATAATCAAAGGATAAATTAACATAAAAGCATTATATATAAATTTAGTATGATATTAAAATTACCGATATCCCACCGCGATAATCGATATCTCAAATATCGGTCCTTGACCGATATCCGATATTTTACCGCATTAACTACTTAGACGATCACACCCTGCACCAAATACCCTTCCTTATAATGTATAAATCATCCTGGTCAATCGAGCCACAACAGCCCATTGTGTGGAAGCTCCCCAAATCTTCGAATTAATGTAATTCTTGAAAAAACAAAATTAAACTTTAAACTTAACATTATAGTGTAACAAATTATAATATATTGGAAGGGTATTTTGCTTTGTCCTCTTACGTTAATATCAACACACAGACAACCCATTCTATTTGGGCTCTTACAATGGCATCAGCCCAAACCCAAACCATTCTAGCCCAATAATCATGTAGATCACATATTTATAGGTGTGCAGAAACGATAATTACAAAGGAAAGCAACCTGTGATTAATATATTTTTTTCTAATATAATGTACTCGAAAAAACTACAATTTTTTGTTGTTTAAGCATCAAGAAAGTCCTGGTTACCTGGACTGTGTATCATGAGGTAGCATCGTTCAGATTGTAGAATTTTTTCCTCAGTGTCGAATTCCATTGCCCGCCACCAAAACTACAAATTGCAGGACCAGGACGATAAGTATTTTAATTCTTAATAATAAAAAAGATTAAGAAATGAGAAAAGAATAAGATGGTTGTTTGGTTACCCGGTGCTCCAAAAGTCATGACCATCAAGATGCCATGATTGGATGGAGTTCTCGTTGTTCTGGAAGACAATTTCAACGAAATCGTGAAGGGTGAAACCCATAACTGATGGGGATAGAACAGCAGGGCTTGCAGGTGGTGTAGGTTTGATTGAGTTCAGTTTGAATACTCCAGGAATGTTGAAGTAGTCAGCAAGCTTCAATGGGGTGGCTGGGTTGACGTAAGAGACTTTGTTCACAACATACCGTAGCTTTCCGCCAATATTAGCTTTTGAATTAGCAACAAAATCACTTGTAAACCAACGCCTCTAACAAAAGCAACAAAATTAGAGGAGCCAGTCACCTGCAGTACCAAAAAATAACGGCCAAACTGGACAAATAAGGAAAAAAAAAAGCCAGAGATGAGAAAGAATTCCACAGAGAAATCACATCAACCAAAGGCGCAAGCAAAAACAAAAAGCATAAAACGAAAATAGATCAGAAAGCGACGCAAAAACGAATAGGGTAGGGAAGCAAACCAAACCTGAACAGTGACGCAAGCGACACATAAATCAAAAATCTCCTGCCACCGTCCGACGATCTCGTAAGGTAGAGCCGTCTCCGGCACTACTCTTCTTCTATCTTTTTATCTTCTTTCTATCTCTGTATCTTCTCTTTGACATTATATGATGTCAAGGTGATCTGACTCACGAAAAGTACAATTTACCTTTTCGGTCAAAAGAAGCCAAAGAGGACCCTCAGGTAATGGCTCTTCACCAACCTTCAGTTAGACCACATGTGACCTTCATGAACAATTATTTTCTACACTATGTTGTATATGACGTTAGTTCATTCATAAACCTCCATAATAACAGCAATAAGTGAACTGACAAACAATACATGACATTTATCATGAGATGACGTAAATAACGTGATTGTCAGATTATAAATACCAGTTCACATCATCAATCTTCTAACCTTTTTCCTTTGTATATTAAAATCATGAAAAAAAATTTAACCAGCCTTGAGAATTAACATATAATTCAAAGAGAGAACATAATTTCGACCAAAGGAGATTATAAAGAAAACTCCAAATTAATTGTATGTCCTCAGTCCATCATTCACAATCCTATGTCTTGCTATCTAAATCCATTTAGCTATTATCTCTCTAAAATCTATTATCAGTTGCTTGAGGGAGTTAGATGTGATGTTTTACCATATAATTCGATTTAAAAAGGTCTTAAATGCAATGAAAACAATTCGATATTGAGGACCTTACCTTGATAGAAACGGTTTCTTATGCGGAGGAGACAATGTTCTTGTTGATAGATCCCGAAAGACGGGAAATGATGAGTCTGGTTCAGATTTTGTTCATTTTGCACCTTATGCAACTCTGGCAGTTTTATTCAAAATAACACTGCAACCACATAGAGCGTTTCATATATCTTTCTCTCTAAACACCAACAACCCGCTCTATACTGTGCCTTGTTGCTAACTGAACCCATCACCAGCGCCAGCGCACTTAGAATCAGAAATATTGGGAATTTTTATAAAAAGAAAAAAAATGAGGAAGAAACATAAAGTAAATTTATAAAAATAAGACATCGTTATATTCATCAGAAGTTTCTAGTTGCTACATCAGTTTGTTTAAATTATCCACATAAAAGCGCTAAAAGAAGGTTCTTCATGTCGATTGAAGTTAATAGTAAATATAAACTAAAATTAGGAAATTATAATTTATTATAAAAATATACATCCTTTGCGATATATTCTAAATTTGGGGAAGAATAACCTTAGGTACTGATCAAACTAAAATGTCCAGATCCGCCTCACCAGAAAAGCATAACACCAACTACCTCACCAAAATAAAAACTATAGTGAACTATGGAACTCTATAATTTTTAATGCACGTGGGTATTTAGATTTGCGACCAACCACATAAAGTAGCAACATAACCTACCATTATATCATGACAAATAAATAGTCAAAACCACTCTCCCTGCAGTCTGAGGACTAAAGATGTTTTAAGCATATTACTTATTAAGGATTGGTATGGGAGTTCATGTTACCATTATACATCAAGCAATGACTTTTATGCGTAAATGCACTTAATCAGGCAATAGGCAATACCCATATGAGCTTTTGTAATATAACTTTCATTTGATTTGCTAAATAACTTTACAACTTGAAATGGAGATAAACCTAAATCATGTGAATTAACCAAAATCCACTACAAACAATGCCAAAAGGGCATCTTTTACATGTGCAAACATAAGAAATAGCAAATATTTTTTTATTTTTTCAAGGATAATTAGTAAGAATCAGTCAAATCTCAGAAGAATTACACCTGTATACGCTGCTCGATTGCACCAAGTGACATGAGATTACGAAACAACTAAGATTCAAATACCTCACTTGTTTAATTACTCGTCGTATAATGTTAAGACGCATTACCGAAATGACAACTCAGCCTTCAAGATATCTTATATTATACCAATCCAACTCCAATACAGTTACAACATAGACCAATCAACACCAGAAAACCCTAGCAGACAAACAAAATCACGAAAAATCAAAGCCGAAGCACGTAAACGATCAATCCGAACTGTATAATTGAAAAACGCGAAGCATAACAATTGCTGGAAATCATAAAGTAAGTAATCAGAGTGATGATCTTAATAAAGTACCTGATATTGGTAGGATATGACACGAACGAAAACAATCAGCGATCAAAAAAGCAGATGAATTGTTAGGGTTTGTGGTTGATAAAAGGGGGAACAAAGAATCAATATCAGGATAAACTCAAACGGGTTAAACTTCAGAATTTGTAAAACCCTAATCCATGAAGAAAGGAATTTAAAATCTGGATTTACACATATATGAAAGACGAACGATATAAAAAAACTTGCCTTTGAGATTAGATATGGAAGAATGTTGTGACGCAGATTGTTGAGCAGGAAGATTTCTAGGGTTACGTTGGTTTGAATATGATTAGGATTCAGAAAGAATAAGAAAAAGAAATAGGGTTTCATACGGATATGGAGCAGGCAAAGACAGGCAACGATGAAAAAAGAAGACGCAACGATGAAGATGATGTAGCGATGAAGATAGAATCGAAGTTTCAATATGAAATTAGGGTTTGTGAATGCACGGGCTGAAAGAAATTGGGAATAAAAGAAGCGAGTATATTCAGATTTGCCGCTCAAAGGCAAAAATGGGGAAACAATCAATTGCCACGTGGCAATAAGGTTTTTAAGAATAGGACAAATGGCATAAGTTTGTTTTGTTTTATTATAAGGTATAGATGTATTCCTCTCTCATTATTCAAGAGACATTTTCAATCATTTCATGGTATCAGCCTAACACCAATTTCCATCCTCTCCATTCTTCCTTGCCCCTCACCTATGTCGACCTCCTCTTCTTCCTCAGTCACCACATCTGAAACCTCCATCCCTATGGCTACAATCCTTCACATGCTTACCATCAAACTTTTCTCTACCAATCTTTTATGGCACAACCAAATCAAACCTCTTCTTGCAAACCAAAAACTTCTCGGTTACATTGACGGCTCCATTCCTCAACCACCGAAAACTATCATCGCTGATTCGAAAGAACAGCCAAATCCTGATTACACCGCATGGTTTCTTTGTGATCAGTAGGCTGTCCTTATTCTTAACTCCTCCTTAACCGAGGAGGCTATGGCCGAAATCCTTGGTTTCACCACTTCTCATCAGATCTGGACCGCTCTCAAAGCGGCTTACAGTAACACCTCCTTGGAATGAATGCACCTCCTGCGTGATAATCTTCGTCAACTAACTAGAGGTTCCTCTACGATTACTGACTTTGGTCGCAAATTTAAAGCCATTTATTATCAGCTTTCCGCCATTGGTCATCCGGTGAGTGATACGGATAAAACTCATTGGTTTCTTTGTGGCCTCGGTCCCACTTTTGAGAGCTGGTCTACTGCTATCCGTACCACTCATGACGATCTTTCATTCCGAGATCTCCTGACCAAAGCTAAAAGTCAGGAGCAATTTCTTAACACCCTGCACCCCACCACCAATGCTCCTGTCGCTTTTACTGCCCATCACCAAAATTTTCGCAGCCCTGGCTCCTCCTCTAACCGATCCAGAAACCAAAATTCTCGCAGCCTTGTCACTTCAAACCGTTCCGCTAACTCCTCTAAAGGGCCACACAGACCACCCCACTGCCAACTATGCCGCACCAACGGTCATTACGCCAACATGTGTCCAAAACTTTCCTCCTTTGTGGCAGCCGCTTCTGGAGACGAAGGTCTTGCTCAGGCCTTTCACGCTCAATCTCATGTCTCTAGCGAAGGCCCAGACTGGACTGCGGATACCGGAGCCGATCTTCACATGACCGACGATACCGGTAAACTTCATTTTTCTTCTCCTTACACTGGTCCGACTTCCGTTTTCTTTGGTAATGGGCACTCACTTCCTATAACTCATAAAGGACATGTTTCCATCAATAAAAATGTGTCTTTGAATGATGTACTGGTTGTTCCCAATATAACCAGGAACTTACTTTCAATTAGCAAGTTGACTTAAGATTATCCCGTTGATGTTCTATTCTCAGACACGTTTTTTGTTATTCAGGACTGGAAAAAAAGCCACCCTCTCGCTCAAGGTCGGTGTGAAAACGGTCTTTATGTGCTTCGGGATAATTCTTCGGCTTTTTTTGTTTCCGTTTCTTCGAAGCCTCATTTGAGTTGTGGCATAATCGTTTGGGTCATGTTGCTTTTGATGTTATTTCCATTTTAAAGAAACATGGTTGTTTGACATTTACTTCTATTTTGCTGAAACCTAATTTATGTTCACCTTGTCAACTTGCTAAAGCCCGAAAATTACCATTTGATTTAAACGAAAAACGTGCCTCTCACCATCTTGATCTTATTCATTGTGACTTATGGGGTCCATCTCCCATCCTAAGCTCGGATGGATATAAATATTATGTTGTGTTTATAGATGATTATTCACGATTCTCGTGGTTATATCCGCTTAAATTGAAAACTGAATGTTACTCTACATTGCAAACTTTTTTGCGGCTTGTACGAACACAGTTTTCATGAAAGGTCAAAGTCTTTGAAAGCGACGGTGGCACGGAATTTGTTAATCAATATGTCCGAAATTTTTTTGAGGATAATGGCACATTTCATCGTTTTTCTTGCTCGTACACCGCTCCACAAAATGGCCACACCGAACGAAAGCATCGCCACATAGTAGAAACGAGTTTAGCTATGTTATTCCATGCTTATGTCCCTGCCACTCATTGGGTTGACACATTTAGTACGGCTACATATATGATAAATCGGTTACCAACCAAAGTACTAAATAATAAATCTCCCTTTTAAATGCTTTTCTCTACTAAACCCGACTACCACAACCTTCATGTTTTTGGATGTTGTGTTTATCCGTACCTACGTGATTATGCTCCTCACAAACTCGCACCGCGTAGCATCCCTTGTATTTTCATGGGGTATTCCCCGCAATACAAAGGTTACAAATGTTTTGACCCGGCATCTTCTCGTATGTACATAACACGCCATGCTTGTTTTGACGAGACCTTCTTTTCCTTACACAAATACTTCCTCCTCTAAAAACCTATCTGACCTTTTTCTATCCACTTTCCATGACCCACTCACCTTTAAAAACACTACCAACACCCCACCCAATACTGCTCCACCACCAAAACACCCTAGTACACCTACCCCACCTTGTTCTCTATGCAAGTCAACTCCCTCAAATTCACCAATCCATCCATCACCCACTGTCTCTTCTTTCCCAACTTCACCTATTGAACCAACTTCACCCTCTGATCAAACCTCACCTATTGAATCCACTGAAAATTCATCGGCTCACTCTCCTCCTCCTAAGTTAAATTCTACCACTTCATCATCCGCCCATCCCATGGTTACCCGATCTAAAGTTGGCACATTTAAACCAAATCCTAAACATTCTGCCTATCTTGCTCAAGCCATCCATTCATCCCTTCATACGGCTTTATTATCTTCGATTGATCCGAAAGTCTTTAAAAGCGGATCCAAACATCCTCATTGGATGGATGCCATGACCGCGGAGCTACAAGCTCTTCACCGAAACCAAACATGGTCACTTGTGCCGCGTCCTACTGCCACTAATGTGGTTGGTTCGACATGGGTGTATCTCACCAAGTATCATTCAGACGGCTCCTTAGATCGTTATAAGGGCCGTCTTGTTGCTCAAGGCTTCACTCAGATATCGGGCCTCAACTTTACTCATACCTTTAGCCCCATTGTTAAAGCCTCAACCATACACGTTGTTCTATCTTTAGCGATTATTCATGGCTGGTCGCTACATCAACCTGATGTCAACAACGCGTTCCTAAATAGTTCGCTCTCCGAAACAGTCTACATGGAGCAACCTCCGGGGTTCGTTGATTCGAAATTCCCGACACATGTTTGTAAACTCAAAAAAGCTTTATACGGGCTTAAACAAGCTCCCAGAGCTTGGTTTCAGCGCCTTAGTTCCTTTCTTGTGTCGTACGGTTTCTCTTGTAGCCGCGCGGATCCATCACTTTTTGTTTTTCATAATGGTGACTCTCTAATGTACCTTCTTGTATACGTCGATGATATTATTCTAACGGGTAACAAATCATCTCTCCTTACTACGTTTACAAGTCGCTTACATAAAGAGTTTGCCATTAAGGATCTCGGCTCTTTGAACTACTTCCTTGGTCTCGAAGTTGTTCAATCCAACTCCACTCTTTTCCTCACACAAACCAAATACGCCAACGACATCCTCACTCGAGCCGGTTTGAACCATGCTAAACCTGTCCCAACTCCTTTGTCGACCACCAATACCTTCAATTCTGATGGTCCTCCCTACTCCGATCCTACCCATTACCGCTCCTTAGTCGGCGCTCTTCAATACCTCACAATCACTTGACCGGACCTCGCCTATGCCGTAAACCAAGCTTGTCAACACCTTCATGCTCCGACATAACATCATTTCCAATTAGTTAAACGGATCCTTCACTATGTTAAGGGCACTATTTCTCATGGTCTTGTGTTCACTCGTCCTAAGTTCTCAACTATATTGGGGTATTCGGATACGGATTGGGCGCGTTGTATTGAAACTCGGAGGTCAACATACGGCTATTCTATTTTCTTAGGTGGCAAGCTTGTCTCATGGAGTGCAAAGAAACAACCAATGGTTTCCAGATCGAGTTGTGAGTCCGAGTATCGTGCAATGGCTAATGCCGCGGCTGAGATTGTTTGGCTAACTCATCTTTTGAAGGAACTTCATGCTTTACCTGCTTCACGTCCAACTCTCTTATGTGACAATCGAAGTGCTTTATTCATGTCTCAAAATCCGGTGTCTCATAAAAGAGCAAAGCGTATTGATTTAGATTACCATTTTGTTCGGGAGCTAGTCCTGTCAGGAAAGTTGCACACTAAGTTTGTTCCTACCAAGCTTCAAGTCGCGGACATTTTCACTAAGAGTTTACCACGTCCATAGTTCGAGCATTTTCGAGACCTGCTTCGTGTATGTCCACCGCCTGTGCACTTGCGGGGGGATAAAAGCTAATATTGGCATTGAAACTATCATGCCTATAATTTCTCCATTATTTATGTATAGTCAAAATGTTATTGTATTTCCTATTTTATTGTATTGTAAATTGGTATATATTTAATGTATTCCTCTCTCATTATTCAAGAGAGATTTTCAATCATTACAGTAATATTGTCAATGAACCCACTCACATGAACTGGGTGTTCAAATAAAACACCATAAAAACATCCAATTCAGAAAAACGCCATGAAAATACCCAGTTGAAAACGCCATAAAACACCCAGTTTAGAAAAACGGCATGAAAATACGTAGTTAAAAACGCCATAAAACACCCGGTTCAGAAAACGCCATGAAAATACCTGGTTAAAACGCCATAAAAACACATAGTTCAGAAAAACGCCATGAAAATACCTAGTTAAAACGCCATAAAACACCCAGTTCAGAAAAACGCCATAAAAACCCAGTTCATTTTTTTTTCGAAAAGTATATCAATAGTATACTCGTTGGAAAGATAAAAACGCTGAGTATTATGGTGTAATTTTTTTACAAAAATAATCACGTATAAAAACGTTATTGGTGTTTAAATATGATGGTAGGAAATTGCATGTGATTAGCATGTGCACCCTTGTTTGGATCTTCCTATTTTACCCGTCCTGGTAGTTATAAGGTTCCCATTATTTACAAAAATGCCACCGCATCATCTTAGCCACAAATCACAAAGATCTTATGGCTGAAAATCGTTCTCACTGTTCTCACACTTCAAATCGTTTTCTCTTGATCCCATTCCTATATATATATATATAGAGAGAGAGAGAGAGAGAGAAAAAGTATATCATACATTACGGCTTAACGTACTTCACGTACAACAACGTGTGTGATTTGTTCTATAACATGCGTGATTAATGTTTCCAATATGCGTGATTATTGTGTCTCAACATGCGTGATTTTGGATTTTTGAGTTATAACGTGCGTGATTTTAAAATGAACGTGCGTAATTACCTGTCGTACGTGATGTACGTTAAGCCGTATTGTACATTAACCTTCCTCTATATATATATATATGGTCAGGATTTAGAGAAAACGGTGAAAAGTGTGAGAACAGTTATAGATCGTCCGATCAAAACAATCTATGGACTAGATTGGCGCGGTGGCGTTTTCGTAAATAACACCAATTCTATTAAGTGGACGCGCTTCATTAAGGGTAAAAGGGTCTTTAGACTTCTCTACCCAAAACGCCAAACTCATGAATAAAACGCCATTACGGGCCAAAACACATCCTATATAAACAAACATCTTAGACATTCATTAAACACACCTCAAACCCCAAACGCCATATTTACTACTATATATCATTCATTTTAGAAACGCCAAAAATCCCAAAACGTCAAACACACCAAACTCAAAACACCATATTTTACTATATATTAATCATCTTAGAAAACGCCAAAAAACCCAAACATCAAAGATTCCAATTGACGTTTCTTTTAGATACACTATTTTCTCAGTAAAACGCCAAAAATTGCAAACATCGTTTCTTGTATATTCAATATTGTTACACACGAAGTTTCGCAGAATGCATTCTTAGCTAGGGGGTGTAACACAATAACATTTTGCTGCATGAGATGGACAAATCTTCAAGAAAAAGATGCTGATGTTAGACTTATGTCATTTTCTGTGTTTTGTTTTTGATGAATATTTGAATGGCATGAAGAGACAGATGACACTGATGAGTGGGTTGAAGATAAAAATGAAGATAAAGATAAACTTCAAACAAAAAACTCACGTCATTTGTGCTTCCAAACGGCGACAAAAAGGCTACTTCAACAACAACAAAAACAAAATGAAGCATACCAAAGTCAAACCACCAGTGAAGATGTTTCAAAGAAGAAAGAGACTGGTGACAGTGAAGATTTGGAAGATGAATTGTTTCTATTTTTATTTTTTTAATTTTCTTTTTCAGTTGTTTGTTATGCATTTTTCAATTAAGAACAAATACATTATTTTAATAAAAACGCCACACAGACAAAATGCTTGTGAAACGCCATCATGCTATAAAACGCCAAAAACTCCCAAACTATAATAAAATTACTTTGGACAAGTATTATTAAAAACTAAAAAAAAGGCCAAAAACTACGTAACGCCATTAAAAAAACACCAAACTTGGACGATGGGACGTCTATCACCCTAAACTCATAAAAGCTGAACAAAACAGTAAAATACACACAGTAACTGAAAAGACGGTTACTTTATTAATATCATTTATTATAATAAAATCTCGCCTAAACTACGCGCCAAAAACATCGTACAAGAGAGACATCTCTGCACAATCAATTGATCACACCCCAAAAACAATGCCATGTTTCCTAGAAACCACTCACTTTAAAACGCCAAAAAAATAGTTAAAAAAACCACAGATGGGAAACCTCGTTTCTTCTATATTGAGTATTGTTCTGAATGAAGTTTCACTGAATGGATTCTTCTCTGAGGTGGGTATCTCTATAAGCTTTTGCTGAGTGAGATGGACAAATATTCAAGAAAAAAAGACTGATGACACTGATATGTCATCATGTAACTTTGTTCTTGATGTATATATTGATGGCATGAAGGGATTAATACCAGTGTAAAAAATGTTATTTTGGACTCCATTATTATAATAGCATTCAAGCAGGCATTGATCTTCAACATGTCACCAAACAAGAATATATCAAACCAAAATACAGGATGCCACTAAAAATAAGCTTCTTCTAAAGACGGACATTATATAGGAAAATTGGCATCTAGGTAAGGTATTCAAAAAGGTTCAAAACGCCAAAAAGGTTCAAAACGCCAAAAAGGTTCAAGAAGAAGAGACTGATGACAGTGAAGATTTGGATGAGAAATTAGATTAGCATTTTTATTTTTTTTCATTTTCTATTGTTTGTTATCTAATTCTCTATTGTTTATTATCTAATTCAATACTAATAAAAACACTGAGTATAAAACGCCAAAAACTACAAACACCAAAACGCCTGATAGTATGAAAACTGTAAGAATGGATGCTAGCAAAGCACGTTGTTGCTATATAAAACGCCAAAAAATGCCAAACAATGTATTATTAGAAAACAACACTAGTTGACAGATGAAACTGAACGAAACAGTAACTGCAAACAGTAAAATGAAGAGACGGAAACATTATTCCTAAACATTTATTATATTAAAAGCCACTACATGGGAAATTGAATTTATTTATCTTTTCAAAACGGCATAATTGCCTGTCACATTATAGGCCTGTACCCTACATGGCACAACAATTGATAAAAAAAGACACATCAAGAAAATTACTGATGTTTTTTACCGCAAAAAACAAATATCTACCTGGCGCCAAAAAAAGCTCTTTATATAAGTACAACAGCTAAACAAAAGTTTCACACTCCACACATTCACTAAAAACGCCACATCTTTTCTAAATCGCCATATAATTTTAAAAACATGGTACATGTTATTTCATGGAGGTTTGAGAGGTCAGATGGACATTTCGTCATTAAGTTCTCTGACAGGAGAAGTGTGAAAGTCAAAACAATCAAAGCCATACTTAGTATGGATGAATCCGTTCAGAGGGATATTCTAGCCCTTGGGGCCCCAGTGGCCTACGATTGTGAGAGGAATCCAAGGGTAATAAAAAGATTAGAGAGAAAATTTCCAGCAAATGATGATGATAATGTTGAAGATACTGATCTACCAAAAGTTACCAGTTGGATTCTGGATGAACAAGCAAGAACGGTGAGGGTGAGCTTTTAACACGGGAGGGATTATTCATTTACAATGGCGAACTGCTAAACACAAATAGGCTACATCTTATCGAACAGCTCTGTGATTTAGCACTTTCGAACAATGCTAGATCCAGCTTTGTGAATACATTCAAGTATAGGATGGAACCAAGAAGAGACGAAATTATGGCGTTATACGCCAATGAACAAGATGATGATGAGTCTGAGAAGAGTGATAAACAAAGCGATGGTTACATCTCAGATGTAATACCATCCACAGAAGACTATTAGTTTTTGTTTGATTTCCTCTTAGCTGTACTTTTTTAAATTTCTAATGAATTTAAAAACGCCATGAACGCCAAGAAATTTACCTTGATAACCTATATAAACTGTTGAAATCTACAAAAAACGCCTAATGAATTTGGGAAACGTCATGGAGGAAGATAACTTATAATTACTAAATGATGTTATTCAATTTGGGGGCGCACATATAACGCCAAAATATTTACTATGCTCCTGATCTAAAAAAACAATAAAAACACCATGTATTTGTTAAACGCAAAAAAATGGAGAGGTGTTGTGAGACGTGTTTAAAAAAAGAATATAAAAAGACAAAAAAGCCCCTCCGCCCTTCACTATGTCGCGTGCCACATGTTAGGCCAGGATCCGTTCTCACTATTCTCACCCTTTAGGGCGTTTTCTCCTGATCCCGTACCTATATATATAAATATATATATATATATATATATATATATATATAGGATAATGCTAGGTAGAAAACCCTCCATTTTGAGAAAACCCTAGAAAACCCAACCTCCCGACATTATTTTTTTGAAAAAAATAACACATGTAATATACATGTTTTTAAGAGTTTTGGGCCAAAAAAAAACAAAAAAGCGCTGAAGGAATGTTTTAAAAAAAAAACAAATTTCAGCAAGTTTCAGCCTTTTGTGCCTAACACATGTTAGTCACCCGAAGTTTGCTGAAATTTGTTTATTTTTTTTAAAACCATCCCTTCGGCGCTTTTTTGTTTTTTTTTTTTTTGCCCAAAACACTCTAAAACATGTATATTACATGTGTTATTTTTTTCAAAAAAAAAATGTCGGGAGGTTGGGTAAAAATGGGGGGAGATTTGAGTTTCCGGAGTTTTCTAAAAACATAAGGGTTTTCTATATAGCCCTCCCCTATATATATATATATATATATATGTATATATATATATATGTGTGTGTGTGTGGTGGGGTTCTAGAGTGAATACTAGTGTATTTGTGAACTGAGTGAACAAACCCAGGCCATTGATTTACATCATCAAATCGTAAAATATACTAGTGTATTTTCATCATCAAATCCTGATCAAATCTTGGCCATTGATTTACATTTGTGTATTGATAATCAAGTGCTAGGATTAGTTCACACAGTTCACTATCAAGGAGGTTGTTCACAAAGGAACCTAACCCTATATATATATATATATATATATAAGTATCCGCTAAAATGAGAATCACCTCGAGTTGTAAGAACCGCGAGAACTTTTTGATCCGGGGCGAGGTGGACCAATTTTTTTTTCAGAAACGTAGATGCATGTATAAAAACAACATTTGTAAAAAAAAATTCAAAAAAAATATGTCGTGTGTGTAGTTTTGAGCAACACAAGTTTGTGTTTACGGGACCCGTAAATTTTCCGGCCAGATTTACGGTACCCGTAAACACAAACTTGTGGCGCTCAAAACTACACACACGATATTTTTTTTTGAATTTTTTTTTACAAATGTTGTTTTTATACATGCATCTACGTTTATGAAAAAAAAATTTGGTCCACCGCGCCCCCTACGGTGTAGTTCTCACGGTTCTTACAACTCGAGATGGTTCTCATTTTAGCATTCCCCTATATATATATCCTATATATATATATATATATATATATATATATATACTCTCATCCATTATCATCCGCTGTGCATATCTCCATCATCATTGTAAGCATTCTTAGCTTATTTTGATTTTCAATTTTAATTTTCAAGTTTTACCACCCTCTCTGATATATTGGTATCAGAGCAAAGGCTTTCTTAAAATCTAAAAGACTAAGACAAGTCCCTTTTATGGCATGTTAAGCCAGTGTTTTTTGGAAACTCTCTTAGGTGAAGATTGTGGGAAAGATAGTTGCTTTGATAACATCATAAAAGAAAGGATTTTATATTATGACTACTAGTTTTTATATTAAACATCTTTTAAATAAATTAAAAAGTTATGATAGAATTATTTTTGCTTTAGATTCAGCAGATTATTTAGATTATATAAATTATTATAGATTATTATGGTTTATATATGAACGAGCTAAGTTAAAAGAACAAATATATAGAGCAAATCGTTTAATAGATTAGTTTGTATATTATTATTTTTCTTTAATAGTTGGAATATAAGAAAATATTTAAGAAAAATTTGGAATAAGGGATAAAAGCTAAAGAGAGTTGGAATTTATTAATCATTGGTACTTCTCAAATAATCAAACGTTTAGAGTTCTTAAATTTAGAATTTTCTGAAAAAGCTCACCGAAAACCTTTTATAACAGATAATTTTACTTTACTTTGTAATATTAAAGACCCTTGTGAACATACTTTACATACAAATAACTCACAGTTTAATATTTTAATAGATTTGCTTATAAATCTTAGTATTAGTTTACAACAAGAAGCTATAAATAATAAACAAATAATAGAAAATTTAACAGTAGAAATTAAAAAATTATCACAAAACCTAGATTATATAAAAAATCAGTCTAATATATTAACAGGAAAAAATACACCTCTAGAAGTTGAAAAAATCACAGAAGCTTTACAAAAACTAAAAATAGAGAAAAAACCTACTCCATATACACATTGGCAACCAAGAAAATGAATAATCATTTTTTAGGAAGAAGTAGAACTATACAAGAAGCTAGAAATTCTACAAGTAATATAAATGATAGTATAACATCAGACAGTTTTTTAAACAGGATAGTTAGAAGAGGATCAGGATCTAATAGTAACAGACATATAATACAATTAGAAGAAGAAATAGATTTAGACAGAAATTTGGAATTATATAATCAACATCAATTAGACATATTAAATCCTAGGATATTATATCAAACAGGAATATTTAATATAAACACAACTCTTATAAGAAGTAGTAGAGAAGAAAGTTTAAGAGTAGTAGATAATACAGTAACCCTAGATCTTTTGTCACCAGATACTATTGAAAAAATTAAAAAACAAAATAAACATTTTGTACACACAGGGTTAATAATAATAGGAATTAAAGCGCTAGGAAGAAAAAATTTAGGAACAAAACTATTAGCATTAATACTTGATAAAAGTTGGAAATCAGATATGAAAAAAGCTATAATTTCAGGAATGGAAGTAGATTTAAGTCAAAACATAGCTATATTTTATTGTACACCAGATATTTTAAAAGATATTAAAGATTTACAAAATATAAAAATAGCCTTACAAACAAAAGGATATGAAGAATATGAAGGAAATAATTTAGTAGTAAGTATAGGAGTACTAGGAAGAGCTAGTAATAGTTCAGGAATGCAATATAAAGTAAATATAGAAGGTATAGTAAAAACAATTGCATCAAAATCTATACAAATGATAGAACCTATTAAAATTGATCCAGAACAATTAACAGGATTAGAGTGGGATCTAAATGATTTACAAGAAAAAGAAGAAAATACAGTTTTAGTACCTAAGAAAAGTTACATATATGAAGAAACTGATGGAAAACAAAAATTAAGATACACTGATTTTAAAGAAAAACAAACAGAGAAAAACAATAATGAAGAATATCATTTTATGAATATTGAGGAAGAAAATAAACAAGAAAGACTTTCTACATATGATACAGATAATGAGGAAGATGAAATAGATTTTAATTTCTTAAAATTTGAACAAGAAGAAACAATGGATTATACACTATTAGATTATGAAGAAGAATTAATAGATTGTTTTAAAGTAGAAGAAACAAATAAAACAATAGAACAAATTATAGATCGAAATTTTACAGAAATAAATATACAAGAAGAAGTAGATGATATGATTATGGAATGTAGGGTGAGGTTCGGCTACAAAGTCCATTTTTTCTACAAAGTGTACAAAGTCATAAAACACCACAATTTCAGTCATAAAACACACTCAAAACCCACAAATAACAGAGTGAAGATCAATAAAACACAATATCCAAACCCTAACAATTCATAAAAACTTCAAACACACCATCGTAAAACTATGAATATAAAACACAACATGATAATCAATATAAAACACACCAATCTTAGTAATTCGGAAATCAAAGCCTTATCATCCAAAACACAACACCAAACCCACAAATATGGCGTTTTAGTAATCTTCACTTTGTTATTTTTGAGTTTTGAGTGTGTTTTATGACTGAAATTGTGTTGTTTTATGACTTTGTACACTTTGTAGGAAAAATAGACTTTGTAGCCAACTCCCACCCATGGAATGTATAACAGAATTAGGATTAGATTATGAACAAAGTTATAATAAATTACAAGAATATTATAATTTACCATTAGTAGAAGGAATTATGAAGAGAGAGGTAATGCTATCAGATTTTTATAAACAGGAACAAAGTTTTATGTTTAATACATCCAATCCCTTAAAAAGACCAAAAATAGAATGGGGAGAAGGATATAGTGGTACACATGAAAGTCATGGTAGAGAACCATGGACACAACCAACAGTTAATTATCAACAAGAGTCTAATGTTATAGGAAAAGGAAGAAGAATGCCTATAGGACAAATATACAGTGGAAATATGTTAATGTTAGAGCAACAAAAACCACAGTTATGGATAGATGAAGTCTTAACATGGGAACAAAATGTAGTAAGATTTTGGGAAACAAATAAAAAAGATAGTATGGATATGTTTTCGTATTTAGAAACTACATTAGGACCAATAGCATTAGGAATATGGCAAAGTAAGAAAACACAAAATCCAGAAGAAATAAATAATCTTAAAGCATTAGGAGATAATCCTTATAATTTTACATCACAAATTAGAACACTTATATTAGGAGTTGATCCAGCAAAAAATAATTATTTAATACAAGATACAGCAATTAGAAATTTAGAACAATTAAGTATAGCAAATATGAAATATATAAATGAATTTACATTAGATTTTACAAGATTATTATCACAAACAGGAAAAGCTATGGATGATAATTTATGTGACAAATATTTTATAAAATTACCAGGAGATTTAGGAAAATCTATACATGAAGCATGGAAAACAAATTATGGTACACAACAAAATTTAGGAATAGGACCAAGAATAACTTATACATTTGGTATACTAGAAGAAAAATGTAAAGAAGTAGCATTACAAGAACAATTAAAAAGAAATGCTTATGCATTTTGTAAAACAGCAATCTATACACCACAAGCATATGGAGTTTATGATAAAAAGAAAAAGATACGAAAAAGCACAACATATGATAGAAATTATAGAAAACATTATAATACAAATAAATATGTTAAAAAACCACAATCACGAAAATGTAGATGTTACACTTGTGGAGAAACAACACATTTAGCTAATAATTGTCCAAATAAAAGAAAAAATATGGAAAGAGCTAATTTAGTAGAACAATTACAAGACTATGAAATAGAAGCTCTAAAAACAGATGATGAATCTGACAATGAATCAGTATATAGTATTTATAGTGAAGAAGAAAATCCAACAGCAAAAGTAACATATACATATATGAATACAGAAGAAATTTGTGAACATGATTGGAAACAAAATAAAGGAAATAATCATATAAGATGTTATAGTTGTGGATATTACCCTAGTATAGAAAAAAGATCACAATGTAATAAATGTTTTAAAGAAATTTGTTTTAAATGTCTTAAAGAAATTTATGATAAAGATATAGCTACAACATCAAAAGTGAAAACAAATTCTAAAGAAAATGAAGACGAAAGAATAGATAAAGTAGAAGTAATAACAGAGTTACATACTTTAAAAATAATAGCCTTAGAATACAAAGTTGAAGAATTGGAAAGATTAATTAAAAAAGAAGAAATAAGTAAAATGGCTCTACAGAAACCAGATGATCAAACCTATATACAAACACAAGGATCAACAAACATGATAAATATACAATGTCGTTTATGGTTAGATAATAATAAATACCTAGATTTAACAGCATTAGTAGATACAGGAGCTACAAAAAGCTTAATTTCACATAGTTTAGCACCTATAGAATATCATAAAGAATTATCGTATGAATTAAGTACAAGAACAATAGAAGATAGATTAATATCTATTACACATTGTTTAGAACCAATAGGAATACAATTCTTAGATTTTGCAAACAATTATAGTATAAAATATGAAATGCCACAAATAAATATTAATCCACCAGAAATAAAATCAAAAGATTTTGTAATAGGATTAAATTTTATATTAGGATTAAATGGTGCAGTTACAATTACAAGGAATTTTATAACATTAAGTAAACAGTTATATACAATACCGACCCTTAGGTATATGAATACAACACAAATTGTTCAAAAAAGAGGGAATAAAGGGAATTTAGATTTTTTGAAAACACAAAATAGAAAACATTTTATAGAAAATGAATCATTAAAACTTTTAATAGATTTCTTAAGCCATGAAATAGAAAAAGGACAGGACATTACAAAAAGTGTAAACCATCCTATGATATTACATTTAGAAAAAATAGGATATATTGGAGAAGATATAACAAAATCAAATGTAAAATATGTTTGTAAATTTAAATTAAAAAATCCTAATATAGTAATTAGGACAGCTAATATAGAATACAGTCCATTAGACAAAGAAGAGTTTAAAAAACAAATCCCTGAAATGGTAAATCAAGGATTAATTAGAAAATCAGAAAGTCCTCATAGATCTACAGCTTTTCTAGTAAGAAATCACAGTGAAATAAAAAGAGGAAAAGCTAGAATAGTTTATAATTATAAAAGGTTAAATGATAATACAATAGATGATGGATACAATATTCCTAATAAAGATAGTTTGTTAAATCTCATACAAAACAAAAAAGTATTTTCAAAATTTGATTTAAAATCAGGATATAATCAGTTGAAGTTAGAAGAAAGTTTTAAATCATGGACAGCTTTTACATGTTCAGAAGGGCAATATGAATGGAATGTCCTTAGTTTTGGACTAAAAAATGCACCTTCTATTTTTCAAAGATTTATGGACAGCATATTTTTAAAGTTTGATTTTTGTTTAGTTTACATTGATGATATTTTAGTTGCAAGTAATACAGTGCAGGAACATGAGCAACACCTACAACAGGTTTTTAAAGAAATAAAGAACAATGGTATAGTAGTTTCAAAAAGAAAAATGGAACTTTTTAAAAGAAAAATTTCTTTTTTAGGATTAGAAATTGGAAATGGAAAAATAGAATTACAACCCCATATTTCTACAAAAATTCTAAATTTTCCAGAAAAATTTGAAAATTTAAAACAAATACAAGCATTTTTGGGTCTAGTAAATTATGCTAGAAAATTTATTCCAAATCTGTCAAAATTGGTTGGACCTTTGTATGGTAAAACCACTAAAAATGGTCAAAGATATTTTAACCAAGAAGATATTAAATTAGTTAAAGAAATTAAAAAAGCAGTTAAAAATATTAAACCATTAGAGTTACCATTAGTTACAGATTATATAATTATTGAAACAGATGGATGCAAAGAAGGATGGGGAGCAGTCCTTCTATGTAAACCAAACAAATACAGTCCCAAGGAAGAATAGAAAATTTGCGCTTATTCAAGTGGTAATTTTCAAAACAAAACAAATTGGACTACAATTGATTTTGAAATACAGGCATTAATTTATTCATTAGAAAAGTTTAAGATTTTTCTTAATAAAGAATTTACAGTAAGAACTGACTGTGAAGCAATAGTTAAGTTTGTAAAAAATGATCAAAGTAAAAAAGGTAAATAGAACTAGATGGGTTAATTTACAAAATACGATACAAGGAAATGGATATTTTATAAATTTTGAACATATTAAAGGAAAAAATAATGGGATAGCTGATATGTTGTCTCGAAATATAAACAAATGGTTTGTTTTAGATGGACAGGAAAAAAGATAAAGAGAAGTTAAAGCTTATACATCCAAAACAAAAGCAACAGGAGAATTCTTCATCAGAGGAAGAACAAATTCAACAGGCATATCTACAGTCAATAGAAAAGATATACAGTTCTCCTTACAGATCATTACCACAGACAATAACAAGACAGTTTTATACACAACAGCAATCAAAGGCAGCTGGCAAGCGACCTTTATACACAAATGTCTCACCCAAACCTGTGATCGAGTTTGGAACATATGCTTTACAGATATGCAATGAAGCTGACAAGAAGTTTCGTCCTATTATGGGAATGAAACTAACAGATAAACAGCAATGTTTATTAGACAATTTATGGCATATTCAAACCATGCCACAAGCTTCATCATTCAAAGTACAAGTTTTAAATGCTTTAAGCATTTATTTTCAAGAACAGAGTTCAAAAACACCTGAAAGACAGTTTAAACAGAAACCAAATTTTACACATTATGTTATATTTAGGGGTACAAAACTTGGAATTTTTAACAAATGGGAGACAGCGGCAAAACATATAATTTGTGTAGGAGGAGCAGTTTGGAAAGGATATACAAGTTTTGCTGAAGCTCTTCAAGCAGCAAGAAAAGAGATTGGTTTACAATTTTACATAGAACCAGAAGAAGTTAAAAGTTTTTCTGACATGGCAAAAACAAATCCTGAGCATTACATAAAAGCTCAACAAGAAATCATTTCTTCATTAAAAACACAGCTTGAAGAAAAAACAAAAAATGCACAAGATATACAATTGAAAATTGAAAATAGTATGTTAAAACAAAAAATGATGTTACTAGAAGCAAAAAATACACAGTTATTACAAAGGCTTGAGAAAAAAGAAAACAAAGATAAAACAGAGGTACACAGGACTTTTGAGTGTTTCAGGACAAAGATTCTTGATACACCTTGGCAGCAATGCCTAAAACCAGTTACAGAAAGATTCCCAGAATTTGAGAATCTTGTTTCACAAAAAGTTTGTACAGAATTTCCTCTAATTCTGTATAATTTACAGCAACAGTTGGTAGACATGGCATTCAAATTTGACAGTGAACAACAAGGGTTTACAGTGGTGGAAAGAACAAATGACGAAGGAGACGGAACAGGTCTTCTATTACTTCAAATAAACCATCCTACAAAATTAACAAATGAACAAATAATTCAATTTTATCATCATGGTATGATTGATTATTTGGAAATCAAGTTAGACAGAAGAACAGAAGATCTTCTCAATCAACTTGGGGAAAAGATCGTCTTAACAGCAGGAAATATAGCAGCAAGAAGCATAAAACCAACAATCGGCTGCAAAATAATTTCCTCATTTCCATTTGCAGACTCATACACATACAGGCCATCAAGAAAAAGAATATTTATTGAACACAACAGAAGTAGCCAATGGTTGCAAAATTCTATGATAAGAACAGCTATAGATTTTGCATCTTTACCATGGTTAGACCACACAGCTACAGAACCTACCAAAGATTTTCAACAGTTTTTCAAAAAACATCAAGAGACCCCAGAAATTCCAGACCATTTTTCTTGGGAAAATTTCAAATTAATAGGTGAAGGACACTATATACAAATCTACACAAAAATAAATTGGAGTATGCTATTACCCTTTGCAGGGGAAGGAGATACTCTAAAATTACAACACATCTTTAACCTAAAAGATTTTCAAGATGATGAACAAGATAATGAACAGGATTGTTCAAGCCCACAGTCGATAGACAGCACACACAGAGATTTCTAGAAGACATGACGCAAGAGATGACGCCAGAAGACACAAGACAAAACACATGACGAAAGCCATGACGTTATATGGCTTAATTATTTACAAGAAACATCCACAGAAGTCTATACATCCACAGAAGTCTATTAAAGATGACTTTTTTCCAACTTTTTGTTCTTTTATTTTATTCTAGGCTAGATATAGGATTTTGAATTTTGTATCGTTTATTTGTTTTTTGAGTAGACTAAGAATAGTGTCTTAAGACTTTGGTGTTTTATTTTTGCCTATATATATGGCAATTGTAATCGTTGTAACATACGAGTAACCATTAAGAGCAATAATATTACTACTTCAATGGCACACTAAACTCTCTCCATATCTCTTTAGCTCCCCTCCCTTAATAGTCCAACTTTTTCCTGTTCTTCATACTATATTCCAACACATAAAAAAAAAAAAAAAAAAAAAAAACCTTTCTTCTGCAACCTTCTACTCCGCTGTGCATACTCTCATCCATTATCATCCGCTGTGCATATCTCCATCATCATTGTAAGCATTCTTAGCTTATTTTGATTTTCAATTTTAATTTTCAAGTTTTACCACCCTCTCTGATATATAAATTTTTTTTTTTTTTTTTTTTTTTTTGCCATTGAAGTAGTAATATTATTGCTCTTAATGGTTACTCGTATGTTACAACGATTACAATTGCCATATATATAGGCAAAAATAAAACACTAAAGTCTTAAGACACTATTCTTAGTCTACTCAAAAAACAAATAAACGATACAAAATTCAAAAGCCTATATCTAGCCTAGAATAAAATAAAAGAACAAAAAGTTGGAAAAAAGTCATCTTTAATAGACTTCTGTGGATGTATAGACTTCTGTGGATGTTTCTTGTAAATAATTAAGCCATATAACGTCATGGCTTTCGTCATGTGTTTTGTCTTGTGTCTTCTGGCGTCATCTCTTGCGTCATGTCTTCTAGAAATCTCTGTGTGTGCTGTCTATCGACTGTGGGCTTGAACAATCCTGTTCATTATCTTGTTCATCATCTTGAAAATCTTCTAGGTTAAAGATGTGTTGTAATTTTAGAGTATCTCCTTCCCCTGCAAAGGGTAATAGCATACTCCATTAATTTTCAATTTTAAAGTTTGATTTTTGTTTAATTTACATTGATGATATTTTAGTTGCAAGTAATACAGTGCAGGAACATGAGCAACACCTACAACAGGTTTTTAAAGAAATAAAGAACAATGGTATAGTAGTTTCAAAAAGAAAAATGGAACTTTTTAAAAGAAAATTTTCTTTTTTAGGATTAGAAATTGGAAATGGAAAAATAGAATTACAACCCCATATTTCTACAAAAATTCTAAATTTTCCAGAAAAATTTGAAAATTTAAAACAAATACAAGCATTTTTGGGTCTAGTAAATTATGCTAGAAAATTTATTCCAAATCTGTCAAAATTGGTTGGACCTTTGTATGGTAAAACCACTAAAAATGGTCAAAGATATTTTAACCAAGAAGATATTAAATTAGTTAAAGAAATTAAAAAAGCAGTTAAAAATATTAAACCATTAGAGTTACCATTAGTTACAGATTATATAATTATTGAAACAGATGGATGCAAAGAAGGATGGGGAGCAGTCCTTCTATGTAAACCAAACAAATACAGTCCCAAGGAAGAAGAGAAAATTTGCGCTTATTCAAGTGGTAATTTTCAAAACAAAACAAATTGGACTACAATTGATTTTGAAATACAGGCATTAATTTATTCATTAGAAAAGTTTAAGATTTTTCTTAATAAAGAATTTACAGTAAGAACTGACTGTGAAGCAATAGTTAAGTTTGTAAAAAATGATCAAAGTAAAAAGGTAAATAGAACTAGATGGGTTAATTTACAAAATACGATGCAAGGAAATGGATATTTTATAAATTTTGAACATATTAAAGGAAAAAAATAATGGGATAGCTGATATGTTGTCTCGAAATATAAACAAATGGTTTGTTTTAGATGGACAGGAAAAAAGATAAAGAGAAGTTAAAGCTTATACATCCAAAACAAAAGCAACAGGAGAATTCTTCATCAGAGGAAGAACAAATTCAACAGGCATATCTACAGTCAATAGAAAAGATATACAGTTCTCCTTACAGATCATTACCACAGACAATAACAAGACAGTTTTATACACAACAGCAATCAAAGGCAGCTGGCAAGCGACCTTTATACACAAATGTCTCACCCAAACCTGTGATCGAGTTTGGAACATATGCTTTACAGATATGCAATGAAGCTGACAAGAAGTTTCGTCCTATTATGGGAATGAAACTAACAAATAAACAGCAATGTTTATTAGACAATTTATGGCATATTCAAACCATGCCACAAGCTTCATCATTCAAAGTACAGGTTTTAAATGCTTTAAGCATTTATTTTCAAGAACAGAGTTCAAAAACACCTGAAAGACCGTTTAAACAAAAACCAAATTTTACACATTATGTTATATTCAGGGATACAAAACTTGGAATTTTTAACAAATGGGAGACAGCGGCAAAACATATAATTTGTGTAGGAGGAGCAGTTTGGAAAGGATATACAAGTTTTGCTGAAGCTCTTCAAGCTGCAAGAACAGAACTTGGTTTACAATTTTACATAGAACCAGAAGAAGTTAAAAGTTTTTCTGACATGGCAAAAACAAATCCTGAGCATTACATAAAAGCTCAACAAGAAATCATTTCTTCATTAAAAACACAGCTTGAAGAAAAAACAAAAAATGCACAAGATATACAATTGAAAATTGAAAATAGCATGTTAAAACAAAAAATGATGTTACTAGAAGCAAAAAATACACAGTTATTACAAAGGCTTGAGAAAAAAGAAAACAAAGATAAAACAGAGGTACACAGGACTTTTGAGTGTTTCAGGACAAGGATTCTTGATACACCTTGGCAGCAATGCCTAAAACCAGTTACAGAAAGATTCCCAGAATTTGAGAATCTTGTTTCACAAAAAGTTTGTACAGAATTTCCTCTAATTCTGTATAATTTACAGCAACAGTTGGTAGACATGGCATTCAAATTTGACAGTGAACAACAAGGGTTTACAGTGGTGGAAAGAACAAATGACGAAGGAGACGGAACAGGTCTTCTATTACTTCAAATAAACCATCCTACAAAATTAACAAATGAACAAATAATTCAATTTTATCATCATGGTATGATTGATTATTTGGAAATCAAGTTAGACAGAAGAACAGAAGATCTTCTCAATCAACTTGGGGAAAAGATCGTCTTAACAGCAGGAAATATAGCAGCAAGAAGCATAAAACCAACAATCGGCTGCAAAATAATTTCCTCATTTCCATTTGCAGACTCATACACATACAGGCCATCAAGAAAAAGAATATTTATTGAACACAACAGAAGTAGCCAATGGTTGCAAAATTCTATGATAAGAACAGTTATAGATTTTGCATCTTTACCATGGTTAGACCACACAGCTACAGAACCTACCAAAGATTTTCAACAGTTTGTCAAAAAACATCAAGAGACCCCAGAAATTCCACACCATTTTTCTTGGGAAAATTTCAAATTAATAGGTGAAGGACACTATATACAAATCTACACAAAAATAAATTGGAGTATGCTATTACCCTTTGCAGGGGAAGGAGATACTCTAAAATTACAACACATCTTTAACCTAGAAGATTTTCAAGATGATGAACAAGATAATGAACAGGATTGTTCAAGCCCACAGTCGATAGACAGCACACACAGAGATTTCTAGAAGACATGACGCAAGAGATGACGCCAGAAGACACAAGACAAAACACATGACGAAAGCCATGACGTTATATGGCTTAATTATTTACAAGAAACATCCACAGAAGTCTATACATCCACAGAAGTCTATTAAAGATGACTTTTTTCCAACTTTTTGTTCTTTTATTTTATTCTAGGCTAGATATAGGCTTTTGAATTTTGTATCGTTTATTTGTTTTTTGAGTAGACTAAGAATAGTGTCTTAAGACTTTAGTGTTTTATTTTTGCCTATATATATGGCAATTGTAATCGTTGTAACATACGAGTAACCATTAAGAGCAATAATATTACTACTTCAATGGCACACCAAACTCTCTCCATATCTCTTTAGCTCCACTCCCTTAATATTCAAACTTTTTCCAGTTCTTCATACTATATTCCAACACATAAAAAAAAAAAAAAAAAAAAAACCTTTCTTCTGCAACCTTCTACTCCGCTGTGCATACTCTCATCCATTATCATCCGCTGTGCATATCTCCATCATCATTGTAAGCATTCTTAGCTTATTTTGATTTTCAATTTTAATTTTCAAGTTTTACCACCCTCTCTGATATATAATTTTTTTTTTTTGCCATTGAAGTAGTAATATTATTGCTCTTAATGGTTACTCGTATGTTACAACAATTACAATTGCCATATATATAGGCAAAAATAAAACACTAAAGTCTTAAGACACTATTCTTAGTCTACTCAAAAAACAAATAAACGATACAAAATTCAAAAGCCTATATCTAGCCTAGAATAAAATAAAAGAACAAAAAGTTGGAAAAAAGTCATCTTTAATAGACTTCTGTGGATGTATAGACTTCTGTGGATGTTTCTTGTAAATAATTAAGCCATATAACGTCATGGCTTTCGTCATGTGTTTTGTCTTGTGTCTTCTGGCGTCATCTCTTGCGTCATGTCTTCTAGAAATCTCTGTGTGTGCTGTCTATCGACTGTGGGCTTGAACAATCCTGTTCATTATCTTGTTCATCATCTTGAAAATCTTCTAGGTTAAAGATGTGTTGTAATTTTAGAGTATCTGCTTCCCCTGCAAAGGGTAATAGCATACTCCATTAATTTTCAATTTTAAAGTTTGATTTTTGTTTAGTTTACATTGATGATATTTTAGTTGCAAGTAATACAGTGCAGGAACATGAGCAACACCTATAACAGGTTTTTAAAGAAATAAAGAACAATGGTATAGTAGTTTCAAAAAGAAAAATGGAACTTTTTAAAAGAAAATTTTCTTTTTTAGGATTAGAAATTGGAAATGGAAAAATAGAATTACAACCCCATATTTCTACAAAAATTCTAAATTTTCCAGAAAAATTTGAAAATTTAAAACAAATACAAGCATTTTTGGGTCTAGTAAATTATGCTAGAAAATTTATTCCAAATCTGTCAAAATTGGTTGGACCTTTGTATGGTAAAACCACTAAAAATGGTCAAAGATATTTTAACCAAGAAGATATTAAATTAGTTAAAGAAATTAAAAAAGCAGTTAAAAATATTAAACCATTAGAGTTACCATTAGTTACAGATTATATAATTATTGAAACAGATGGATGCAAAGAAGGATGGGGAGCAGTCCTTCTATGTAAACCAAACAAATACAGTCCCAAGGAAGAAGAGAAAATTTGCGCTTATTCAAGTGGTAATTTTCAAAACAAAACAAATTGGACTACAATTGATTTTGAAATACAGGCATTAATTTATTCATTAGAAAAGTTTAAGATTTTTCTTAATAAAGAATTTACAGTAAGAACTGACTGTGAAGCAATAGTTAAGTTTGTAAAAAATGATCAAAGTAAAAAGGTAAATAGAACTAGATGGGTTAATTTACAAAATACGATACAAGGAAATGGATATTTTATAAATTTTGAACATATTAAAGGAAAAAATAATGGGATAGCTGATATGTTGTCTCGAAATATAAACAAATGGTTTGTTTTAGATGGACAGGAAAAAAGATAAAGAGAAGTTAAAGCTTATACATCCAAAACAAAAGCAACAGGAGAATTCTTCATCAGAGGAAGAACAAATTCAACAGGCATATCTACAGTCAATAGAAAAGATATACAGTTCTCCTTACAGATCATTACCACAGACAATAACAAGACAGTTTTATACACAACAGCAATCAAAGGCAGCTGGCAAGCGACCTTTATACACAAATGTCTCACCCAAACCTGTGATCGAGTTTGGAACATATGCTTTACAGATATGCAATGAAGCTGACAAGAAGTTTCGTCCTATTATGGGAATGAAACTAACAAATAAACAGCAATGTTTATTAGACAATTTATGGCATATTCAAACCATGCCACAAGCTTCATCATTCAAAGTACAGGTTTTAAATGCTTTAAGCATTTATTTTCAAGAACAGAGTTCAAAAACACCTGAAAGACAGTTTAAACAAAAACCAAATTTTACACATTATGTTATATTCAGGGATACAAAACTTGGAATTTTTAACAAATGGGAGACAGCGGCAAAACATATAATTTGTGTAGGAGGAGCAGTTTGGAAAGGATATACAAATTTTGCTGAAGCTCTTCAAGCTGCAAGAACAGAACTTGGTTTACAATTTTACATAGAACCAGAAGAAGTTAAAAGTTTTCTGACATGGCAAAAACAAATCCTGAGCATTACATAAAAGCTCAACAAGAAATCATTTCTTCATTAAAAACACAGCTTGAAGAAAAAAAAAATGCACAAGATATACAATTGAAAATTGAAAATAGCATGTTAAAACAAAAAATGATGTTACTAGAAGCAAAAAATACACAGTTATTACAAAGGCTTGAGAAAAAAGAAAACAAAGATAAAACAGAGGTACACAGGACTTTTGAGTGTTTCAGGACAAGGATTCGTGATACACCTTGGCAGCAATGCCTAAAACCAGTCACAGAAAGATTCCCAGAATTTGAGAATCTTGTTTCACAAAAAGTTTGTACAGAATTTCCTCTAATTCTGTATAATTTACAGCAACAGTTGGTAGACATGGCATTCAAATTTGACAGTGAACAACAAGGGTTTACAGTGGTGGAAAGAACAAATGACGAAGGAGACGGAACAGGTCTTCTATTACTTCAAATAAACCATCCTACAGAATTAACAAATGAACAAATAATTCAATTTTATCATCATGGTATGATTGATTATTTGGAAATCAAGTTAGACAGAAGAACAGAAGATCTTCTCAATCAACTTGGGGAAAAGATCGTCTTAACAGCAGGAAATATAGCAGCAAGAAGCATAAAACCAACAATCGGCTGCAAAATAATTTCCTCATTTCCATTTGCAGACTCATACACATACAGGCCATCAAGAAAAAGAATATTTATTGAACACAACAGAAGTAGCCAATGGTTGCAAAATTCTATGATAAGAATAGCTATAGATTTTGCATCTTTACCATGGTTAGACCACACAGCTACAGAACCTACCAAAGATTTTCAACAGTTTGTCAAAAAACATCAAGAGACCCCAGAAATTTCAGACCATTTTTCTTGGGAAAATTTCAAATTAATAGGTGAAGGACACTATATACAAATCTACACAAAAATAAATTGGAGTATGCTATTACCCTTTGCAGGGGAAGGAGATACTCTAAAATTACAACACATCTTTAACCTAGAAGATTTTCAAGATGATGAACAAGATAATGAACAGGATTGTTCAAGCCCACAGTCGATAGACAGCACACACACAGAGATTTCTAGAAGACATGACGCAAGAGATGACGCCAGAAGACACAAGACAAAACACATGACGAAAGCCATGACGTTATATGGCTTAATTATTTACAAGAAACATCCACAGAAGTCTATACATCCACAGAAGTCTATTAAAGATGACTTTTTTCCAACTTTTTGTTCTTTTATTTTATTCTAGGCTAGATATAGGCTTTTGAATTTTGTATCGTTTATTTGTTTTTTGAGTAGACTAAGAATAGTGTCTTAAGACTTTAGTGTTTTATTTTTGCCTATATATATGGCAATTGTAATCGTTGTAACATACGAGTAACCATTAGATTTTTTTTTTTGGTGGGGGGGGGGGGGGGGGGGTTAGGGTTTTTTTTAGGTTTTTTGGAGGGGTTTAGTTTTTAGCATTTAGGTTGTAGGTAGGGGGGTGGGGGGTTAGGTTTTTTTTTTTTTGGGGGTGGGGGTTAGGTTTTTTTTAGTTTTTTTTTTTTTTAGGTTTTTTTAGTTATTTTAGGTTGTGTTCACATTGGTTTCTCGCAATAAAGGTAGTTATCGCTTGAACCTTACCCTATATATATATATATATATATATTAGGGCTCGGTTCAAATGACAACCACCACGAGTTGTGAGAATCGTGAGAACTTTTTGATCCCGTGCGAGTTGGGCCAATTTTTTTTTTGCACAAACGTAAATGAAAATATTATAAATACATCTGTAAAAAAAGTAAAAAAAATGTAGAGTCGGTAGTTTTGACTAATGCAAGTTTTTTTACTCGCTGGTGTAAGTTTTGTACGAAAATAAATATTTTTTTTACGCCTCATGTAAATGTGGGTATGCGACTTTAAATTTTTTTTTGCTAAAACAATTGATTTTTTATGACTTTTGAAAAAAAAAAATCCGGAAAAACCTTTTGGATGGCCTAGTTCTCACGGTTCTCACAACAACTCTGATGGTTCTCATTTTAACCCATCCATATATATATGAGTAAACTTTCATTTTGCTCCCTGTGGTTTGGTTATTTTAACGGTTTTGTTCCAATAGTTTAAAAATAGCCATATTCCTCCCTGATTTTTCTAACTTATCTTCATTTTACTCCCAGCCTCTAACTCCATCAGGGAGGAAACTGGTGACAAACTCGAAAGATTAGGGAGCAAACTGGCGACAAACTCGAAAGATCAGGGAGGAAAATGGCTATTTTTAAACTATTGGAGCAAAAGCGTTAAAATGACCAAACCACAGGTAGCAAAACGGAAGTTTACTATATATATATATATATATATATATATATATTACATTAACACCGAACAAGTATTAAAACTAGTTGTTATTGCTATTGTTATTATTATTTATTTGTAATTATTATATTATTAGAATTATGAATTATTATATATATATTTTTTTTGCATAATTTTTTTTATATGAATTATGAATTATTACTATTGTATACATTTTTCATGTGATAGCGTGTTACACGAGTTTATGTATGATATTATCTTTATTTAACCCGTATAATAGGCAAAGGTGAATCTATAACATAGTAACTCATGATAATGATCGATTAAAACATAAATATATATCGAGATGTCAGATGTCTAAGTAATGGCTACAGTTACTGATTTATCAGATTTTGAATACATTAATTGTTGTTTTATGAATTTTGCTGTCATGGTCCTTTTCGTGAATTATATCTATATATAGTGTTATTTATTTGTGTAGAAGTTTAGAGTTATCAAACTCTGGTAATTTTATCATTGAACCTAGATTTTTGCAACTTCAAAAAATCTTGGATTATAATTTTCCGTATAGTGATTGAATATAAGAGGCAGAATCAATTACCAACAAATCAATTAGAATATGTTAAGGTAGGTAGCTAACACGCTATCACATGAAAAATGTATACAACCATTCAAATATTAAGTATGACTAAGGATATAAATATTATTTGTATTTTCGTTATAATCCATCGTTGTGTGATATTAGACTTGATTGAAAATGCTTTGTTGATAATCCAACATCGACCTTTGACACATGTATAATTTTAAAAAGAATATAAAAGAAACACCACCAATACTTGTGTCACCTCTAACACATCGTCAGATTTAGTGCAACTTCAAAAATCTTGGATTAAATTTCAAGATTTGAAAAATTAAGTTTTTGTAGCGAATTCTACTTTAAACTTGTATCCTTAAACTATTTTAATATAATTATGTCTATGATTTTTATAAGAATGGCATGCCATATTTGTGTTATAACGTGTCTCCAAGATCAATGATAACCCGGATTGCAATCAGTAGTGTTAGTACATACTATGTATGTTCGCCACCGTGCGAATAAAATAGATAGAGCGTGTGTTGAATATTGTAGAGTTGAGATACGAACACATGACTTTGGAGAGGACGAGAGAAGTTCGTACGGTTGTAACACATTCGTGCTGATGTAACTCATTCGGATGTAATTTCATAAGGATGTAACACTTGTACGCATGTAACTCATCCGCACGGAAGTACGCGTCCGTCCCAATCTCACATGTATATATAGTGTCGTGTGTTCGGTAATTGTTAACTTCTAGGAGTTTGGCTGGAGAGATTGCTGATGCTCTTTCCAACCGGTCAACGATGTATGCTCTTTCGGTATTAATGGAAGTTTTCTACTTATGACTATTTTAGGAGACTTCTACCGAATTAGCTTTATTCTATCCAAACTTCCGTCTAAACCCGTCAGATCCTGAACTCTCAATTGGTATCAGAGCTATGGTACATATTCAATCAATCTAATAGTTGAATGAATCACCTACGCTCATGAACTATGGGTTTTTATGAGTTTTAGACGTAAATCATCAAATAAATGGTCAATTCACGGACAAAAAATGAAAATTGAGACCATAGGATTGTTTAGAAATGAATTTCAACCTAGTCTGTGAAAGAATCATCATGAAAGTCGAAGAAATAAAGATTTTAGATCGAAAAATGTGATCAACTATGTTTTGAACGGAGGAATATATCCGTACGAATGTAATACATCCGCACAGAAGTAACTTCATTCGCACGAAGGATCTTTCATCCGCATGAAAGACTCACGTTCGCACGAACTAGCCTATATTCGTTCTAAAATCATCTCATTTGCACGAATGAACCTACTTCATCCGCGAGAATGAGTCAAATGCCAAAAAAGGCATTTTTGATCATGGTGATGAGACGAGTGTCCAAGCCGTGATCATAGGAAGTTCAGATTCTTCATATCGTGACTAGATTGATGTCTTAGGGTTTGAGTCCCGAGTCTTCGTACAAGCCGGTTAGCAGGATTATCGTCAAGAGATGCATTAGTATTGTCGATGCTTAAAAGATATCCCAGAACTGATAATTCTGTGATAGTCTAAAGTGTTAGAATGGTTAATCTTCGAGGAGAGGAATGACTAACCGTCGGGGAATGATGATGTTTGTTGATTAAGTTGCTGCCGGGACTAACGGAAAAGACTATACATCTGTTATCGTGACTGAAGAGGAAGAATGTGAATCTGATTGTGGAAGAATGTTTCTGAGATCTGAATGTGTTACCAGTTGATTTGATCCAATGAAGATTTGCTGATTGTGGAGATTACCGTTTACACTGATCAATCTTTCAGGAGTGTGCTTAAAGATGATTACGGAAAACAGGATTCAGATTTTCATGGGTATTCATAGACTTGAAGTTTACCGGTGTGGTGATTCAAAGTTTCTATCAATTACTGGTTGGGATTTTGAAGATCAGAGAATCAAGCATGGGAATGCGCTAAAACCGAACGTGGATGTGGTTAAATTCGAAACGGAGAAGTTACATTATGTTATTACAAGTTGGTGATTATTCGTGAAGATTGCAGTATAGCAAATCAGAGGAGGTTGGGAACCATGCAAACTAAGACCTGAAGATTCATTTCAGTGGGAACGCAAGCCCGAATCATCAATCAAGGGGGAATTATATGAAGATATTAAATGCTTGATTGAAGTTGCAAATATTCAAACACGGCTTTCATTTTCAAAGATCAAGATTCGACAGTAACGGCCAAGGGGGAATTTGTTAGTGCATATTATGTATGTCCGCCACTGTGCGAATAGACTACATAGAGAGTGTGTTGAATATTGTATAGTTGAGATACGAACATATGGATGTACGGATGTAACTCATCCGTGCAGATGTAATTTCGTAAGGATGTAACACTTTCGTACGGATGTAACTCATTCGTGCAGATGTAACTACATCCGCACGGACAAGCACATCCGCACGGAAGTACTCGTCCGTCCCAATCTCACATGTATATATAGTATCGTGTGTTCGTTAGTTGTTAAGTTTTGGGAGTTTGGCTGGAAAGATTGCTGATGCTCTCTCTAGGCGATCAACGATGTATGCTCTTTCGGTATTAATGGAAGCTTTCTACTTATGACTATTCTTTCGAGACTTCTACCAAATTAGCTTTATTCTATCCAAACTTCCGTTTAAACCCGCCTGATCCTGAACTCTCAAGTAGGTTCCAACCAATGAAAACTTAATCTTAATGCTAGGATAACAATGTACACTCATTGATTAGCATCATTATTCATACTATACTTCTGCTGACCCCGATCAAACTTTTGATTAGAATCACCTCCGTGCCACATCCAATATTTGAACATTCGTCTGATCAAGGGTTCACATTGTTGCTCCAACTATTTATGTATCCTTTATGTGTTTCGTTAGCAACTAACCAACATTGCTATTAATTTGTTCGATTCTGATAGTGGATAAAATGTGTAGATTTAGAAGCATAATTAGTAAGTGCGTGAACGGTTCTAAAAATAAAGAAGAAGATGACGATACATTATGGGAATCAATTTCATGCTCTAATACCATTTATAAACTTTTATATTTAAGAGAGAAAGTAAATATAGACATGTTTCTTCTTCGCTTAATTAAAAGATATGGTAATGATAGATATATTGATGGGACAGAATAACTCGAACCTTAATTAACTCACTACTCATGAAACTAATCTAGATATATTTTACTTAAACAAGTATATTTTTACTTAAACAAGTATATTTTCATACGTTTTGTCATAATGTAAAAAAAAAAAAAAAACTATGCAAACGAGTTAAACATTTTACTTAAACAAGAGATACAAAAAGTAACGTATGTCTCTTACATACTAGTGGTAAGGTGTCTTTACTCTATTATAGAAGTGGAAGGTTCAAATATGTAAGGTGGAGATACAAGTGGTTTATAGGTGTAAAATTAGGATTATGAGACCTTCTAAAAGATTGGTGTTGGCCTTAAAGCAACTAGTTTCCTTTGGTTGAAATATAGGGCAAACATTCCTAATTTTAAATAGGAATCTTGGTGTAATTTTTATTTGCCCATTGTTTGAGGTCTCGTTTTGTCTTGTCTTGTATATCTTGTGGTAGATACTATTTTTTGAACGGCTAATTTTGTGCTTTTTATATATATTAAAAAGGAGACGTTCTAAGAAAATTAAATTTAACTGATCATAAATGATACTTATTAGATATTGTGATACATAAATTTCTTTTGTTGGGTAATAAACTAATACGAAGAAAACACATGTTACATTTAACTGATCATAAATGATACTTATTAGATATTGTGATACATAAATTTCTTTTGTTGGGTAATAAACTAATACGAAGAAAACACATGTTACTCCAATACTGACTGACTTCCCATCCCATCGTGCAGGCAAATCCTACTAGTTAGAACATAGTTTTCTATCCTAATATATATGTATTCAACAAATATTGTTACTGTTAGTTCATAGCATAGAAGTTATTAATCAAAATAATTACACTCATCATTAAATATATACTAGAACTCATAATTTATCTTCTCTCCTGTATCGAAAAATGGATTTGGGGGGACGCAAATGGTTGATTATAATTTTTTTTTTCTATAAATTTTGTCTTATAAATAATACTAAAAGAAGTGTGAAATTACTATGAAGCACTTGGAGGTGGGTAAGAAGAGGAAGTACAGTTAACCAATCTCAATGGGGTGAATCTACTATTTTAGTATGTATGTTAAACTTAATTCCCAGAGAGTGTACAAAATGTGTAGGGGAATTAAATTCATCACTGGTCATAATATGTATGTTAAACTTAGATCTCCGAGAGTGTAAAAACAGGGGTCATAATAAATGTATGTGAAACTTTCAGTTAGTTGGTGGAGATATTGCATTAACATGCATACTAACTAAGCTGAATATACATGTGGTGCAATTGAGGTTATTTACATCCCTATAGGTTAGCCAGCCCCATAACTGATCAGCTCGACTACTATATATACAAGTAGAAATTAGTTCAAGTACTCATTCAAACATCAAGTTCATGTTATGCTCTTTTCTTTGAGATTCTGAGTTATTTTCTAAACGCCTCTCAATGAAGCGCACTTTTCTTCTTGGGTTTTTGTTGGTTTTGTTCTTTTCCAGGAACTTTTGTTATGGCAGCGCTAATACCGTGGAGGTAGTTGGATTTGGAGAATGTGTTGATTGCAAGGAGAATAACATCAAGGCAAGCCAAGCATTATCAGGTACTAGTATTTACTATGTCACTTATTGTAAATATATCGATCTTAATGCAAACAATTGTAGTCGTGGCATCTCCATTTCGATCCAACAATCAATAGCATATGTTTGATCATGTGTCTTGACTATGGTTGATTTTAATTTTTAGGGTTAAAAGTGACCATTGACTGCAAGCTTGAAGATGGTAAATTCCAAACAAGAGGTGTTGGAAAGCTTGATGAGAAAGGACAATTCAAGTTAAATCTTCCAGAAGAAATCTTGAAAGACGAAATGTTGAGTGAGGAATGTTATGTGCAACTCCACAACGCAGCAAATGCACCTTGTGCATTTCACAATGGGTTAGAAACCTCTAAGATCACTTTTGTGTCAAAGTCTAACCAAAAACACACCTTTGGACCCATCGGAGAGCTCAAATTCTCTTCGGCAATTTGCACTTCCGCCACCCTTTGGGGGTCGTACCCTAAGTCCCACCCTTGGTATAAGCGGTTTCACCACCATTTCCATCATCCACCGGTTGTTGTTAAGCCCGAGCCCAAGCCAGAGCCTAAACCGGAGCCAAAACCAAAGCCAGAGCCCAAGCCGGAGCCAAAACCAAAGCTAGAGCCCAAGCCGGAGCCAAAACCAAAACCAGAGCCCAAGCAAGAGCCGAAATCAAAGCAAAAGCATAAGTCGGAGCACAAGCACAAGTCAGAGCATAAGCACAACACGGAGCCAAAACCAAAGCCAGAGCCCAAGCCGGAGCCAAAACCAAAACCAGACCCCAAGCCGGAGCCAAAATCTAAACCAGAGCCGAAGCAGGAGCCAAAATCAAAGCATCAGCACAAGTCAGAGCACAATCACAAGTTAGAGCATAAGCACAAGTCGGAGCCCAAGCCAGAACCAAAGCCGGAGCCTAAGCCAAAGCCGGAGCCAGTTCATAAAAAACCATTCCCACCATTTTCACACCCTAAACTTCCTCCACTACCCACCCTTCCTCCAAAATGGAAACATCATCCCATCATACCCGGGCCACCACACCTATAAACTTTCCCTCCAAAGCATTTAAATTTCTTGAGTCATGGCATGTGTTGGCTAATTCCAATACCAAATAATTTTTAAGAACATAATAAAGGTTTGCAAGAAGATGATGCAGATAAATGGATTGATGTATCACGATTCACCAACGATTGGATGTGTGCATTTGATGGGGTATGTAGATGTTGCGGGTTTGATTTGTTTTTGTGGCAACTTGAACTGTGTTATAATTGTCTGTACTCGTTGAAATAAAAAATTTCATTGTAGTTCTCATATATATATATATATATATATATATATATTGGTGGCTTTCTCTTATTTACACCATCATACATTAATGGTGGGATACCATTTGAAGGGGTGTGACCATACTACAGTGCATCTCTATATGTGTTTCGCGGGCACATATGCCATCATTTCTGTTGGGAGGAGTGGTGTGTGCATAAGTTAGCTTAGAAAACTCAAGATTCATATAGTCAAATTTTAAATTTATATTAAAAATGATTACTACCCAATTATTTCACATACATAGTGTCACACCCCAACTGATGGCGGAATTATCGGGGCGCGGCACTAGGCGAATCAGATTGCTCAAGAGAATCCATAACAACTATTCATTACCAATATTTTTAAAGGTTCATCATCCCATACTAACAAACAAATATTCAACAAACAATTATTACAGATAGCGAGTTCTCTTAACCAAAACCTGATCCGATAACCTAGATTTTATTAGATGAGTTTCTAGACTGCCTATCTTGATTTCAGCATAACAATCCATCAAATCAACCTGCCACATACATTAAAATAAAAGTCAATACATAAAGTAAAGGTGAGTACACAAGGTTGCATAGATACTAGTATGAAAAGCGTTTACGCATAACCAGCATGTAACACATAACGGGCAAAGCATGTAACTATCAACAATGATACAACCTAACCACGAGACTGCGTTGTAGAGTATGCGATACACAGGTTCACCGAAGCGAACACGTGAAGTAAAGTAATGTGATCCCTAGCAACCCCTGTTCACAACAGGTGCTGAGTCCAAACTATAGTACTATCGTTGCTAGAGGCATTCTAGTGTAACACTGTGTAATCATTGTAACATACATTCAACAAATCACGTATAGCATGCGGGAGCGGTTAGCGTTTGTAAAGTGTTTGCGTTGTGTGTTGTGTTTTGATATAGAACGTATGTAACACACAAAAGTGCGTTAAACGAAAAATGGGTTCGAGTATACTCACAGTGCGTGTTTAACGAGTAAACATAATCTGGATTGGATTGAAGGGAGCGCGTTGAGTTGGCCTATGCACGGAAACAGAAGCATAAGTCTTCTCAGGGCTGAACAGAGTGTAAACAACATGTCGAGCGTGGTAAAAGTGTTCAACAGTCTAACCGAACGGATGGGTTCCATCCAAGCGGATGGTCATCCGGACGGATGGTCATCCGAGCGGATGGTCATCCGAGCGGATGGCCATTCGAATAGAACGTAATTGTTTGCGAAACTTGAAATTTAGAGTTTAGTTAAAAATGTTTAAACAATGGGAAATTGGTCATCCGATCGGATGGTTATCCGGACAGATGGCCATTCGGGCGGATGATCTGTGGTTGAAGTTTTTGTAAATTTTTCTAAGTAAAAAGTTTTGAGTTAACGGAGACGGCGTGACGACGTGTCAAACAACGGAAAAATACCAAAACTAGTTCATTCGGCCGGATGGTCTCAGCCCATTCGGACAAATGCACTGTTCTTGATGAAGTTTCATGTCTGACTTGTTAATCGGTCCATCTCTTCGGTGGAAATCCATTTTCAAGCCGGCTCTCGACTAAGGAACGAGTCGAGAGTCTGATTGAGTCCAGATTTCATCAATTTTGTGTAGAAAAGTGAAGAAAAGTCGAGAACAGATAAAAAGTGTTGAAATCTTTCATAACTTTGTTGAAAAGTGTGGAAATCCTTTAGATCTGGAACCAATCTTGATCAAATGATGCTCCATAATAGTTACCTAAGCGAACCGAGCGGAATCCACCTTCAAGAGGTCCAAATCAGTCGATTTCGAGGAAAAAGTTAGTGTTTGTGTGTGATTTTGATGAAGAAGATGATTTAGAAGTGATTAGAGATGAAGATTAGATAAGATTTGAGGGAAAAATCTTACAAGATAGCCTTGAATCGAGACAGAGTCTTGGGGAGTGGATGAGAGTGTCAAAGGCATAGAATGGAGGTGTACGGCGGTATTTATAGAGATAGGGTGAAGGGTTAAGTCGGTTGCGAGTGGCAGTCGTTCGGATGCCTCCATCCGGTCGGATGGTCATCCAGACGGATGGTCATCCGGGCGGATGTCCATTCGGACGGAAGGCCATTCGAACGACCATGTTTGTGCGAGTTAGTTTTCCACCTTTGGTTCGTTTGTTAAGCGTTGCGTTTGATAACCACATAACATTCAACAAATAATCACATAAATAACACACATAACATAAGTAAATCTGTGTTTCGAGTTTGCGTTGCGATGGCGTTTAGTCTAAATAAGCGATGCAAAATGCGATAATATGTGTGTAAGTAGTAAGCGTCATAAACAGCGTTTAAATGTGATGACTGCGTTTTGAATAAGCGTTGCAATATGCGTTTAAAATGTAGTTTTAAAAATGTCGCTTAACCCATTACGTTAATCGAATCCCAGAGTACAAGCGTTTACGAGAAGAATAACAACGATAGGTAACTATCCGAAAAGTCGGGTTGTTACAGCCTCCCCTACTTTAGGAAATTTCGTCCCGAAATTAAGGAGCAAGCGTAACAAAGAGCTGTGGATATTTAGCTTTCATATCACTTTCAAGTTCCCAAGTGAACTCGGCGCCGCGTTTGCCTTCCCAGCGAACCTTCACTATAGGATTGCGAGAGCGTCGAAGTTTCTTGGTCTCTCGATCCATGATTTCTACAGGCTTTTTCAAAAAGTGTTGGGTCTCATTTACTTGTAAATCTTCAAGAGGTACGTGAAGATTTTCCTCAGCTAGAAACTTTTTGAGGTTCGAGATGTGGAAAGTCGGATGTACGTTGCTGAGTTCCTCCGGTAACTCGAGTCGGTAGGCCACTTTGCCAATTCTTTCCAGAATCTTAAAAGGACCAACGTATCGTTGTGCTAGCTTTCTTTTCTTGTCGAATCGGATCACCCCCTTTTAAGGTGAAACCTTTAGGAGTACGTGATCACCAACTTCAAACTCAAGGGGCTTGCGGCGTTTATCGGCGTAACTCTTTTGATGACTCCGAGCTTTCAAGAAATTGTCTCGTATTTGGAGGATCTTATCAGTCGTTTCTTGTAATAACTCAGGGCCGGTGATAACGCCTCAAAGGGTGCCATTTGAATACTAGCGTGATAACTGTTATTGTACGAGAATTCTACTAAAGGTAAATGCGAATCCCAATTACCCCCAAAATCTATAACGCACGAACGAAGCATGTCTTCAAGGGTACGGATCGTACGTTCAGTCTGACCGTCGGTCTGGGGGTGGAATGCGGTACTGAGATTGAGAGTAGTATCGAGAGCGGACTGAAAAGTCTCCCAGAGACGTGAAGTAAAGCGACTATCGTGGTCAGAGATCATGTCACGAGGTGTCCGATGTCGACAAATGACTTCGTCTGTATAGATCCTTGCTAATCGTTCTACTTTGAAGTCTTCTCGTATCGGTAAGAAGTGCGCGGATTTCGTAAGACGATCAACGATAACCCAAATGCTATCGTGACCTGATGGCGTGCGAGGGAGTTTCGTGATGAAATCCATGGCAATACTCTCCCATTTCCACATCCGGATCTCGGGTTGTTCGATTAGGCTAGAGGGTCATTGTTGTTCGGCCTTAACTTTTGAGGAAGTTAGGCATTTCGAAACATAGAGAGCGATATCCTTCTTCATTCCCGGCCGCCAATACCTGGCACGAAGGTACTGGTACATCTTGTCGGTCCCGGGGTGAATGGAATATCGGGATTTGTGGGCTTCAGTCAACAAAATCTCTCAGAGATTATTGTGACTAGGAATCCAAATTCGGTCGAGATAGTGAAAAATAACATTCGGTTTATTCACTAGTTGGTTTTCGGTTCCACAGATTCCTTCTTCCTTCAAAGTGTTCTCGAGAAAACAAGCGTGTTGAGTATCGCAAATGAGGGCTTCGAGGTCGTGTTGGGCTTGAACATTATGAACATTATGTGAATAGCTTCATCGGCTAAGAGCATCAGCGATGACATTTTCTTTGCCTGGGTGGTAGCGTATCTCACAGTCGTAGTCGTTGAGTAGTTCAACCCATCTACGTTGGCGCATGTTTAGTTCCTTCTGGTTCAAGATGTGTTGTAGGCTCTTATGGTCGGTGAAGACTGTACACTTAGTACCATACAGGTAGTGTCGCCATATCTTTAATGCAAAAACAACTGCACCGATAACCCCATCTCGTTGCATAAGAACACAACCAAGACCTAGGTTAGAGGCATCGCAATAAACAACAAAGTCGTCGTTTCCATCGGGTAGCGCGAGTACGGGAGTGTTGCAAAGCATACGCTTAAGAGTTTGAAAGGCATCCTCTTGTTCGGTTTCCCAAACAAAAGGCTTGTCTTTATGCGTTAGGGAGGTGAGAGGAACGTCGATTTTAGAGAAATCAGCGATAAATCGACGGTAGTAACCTGCCAATCCGAGAAAAGAACGAACTTCGGACAGGGTTTTCGGTGTAATCCAACTCTTAACTGCTTCAATCTTCACGGGATCGACATGAATTCCTTGACTATTGACGATGTGACCTAGAAATTGAGCCTCCTCGAGCCAAAATCCACACTTGGAGAACTTGGCATAGAGGCGATTCCCTTGGAGAAGCTCGAGAACTAAACGAAGATGTTGCATGTGTTCGGCTCTCGACTTCGAATAGATAAGGATATCATCGATAAACACAATGATGAAGCGATCAAGGAAGGGTTTACACACACGGTTCATCAAATCCATGAACATCACGGGTGCGTTTGTGAGACCAAAAGGCATGACCACGAATTCATAATGGCCATAACGGGTGCGAAAAGCGGTTTTAGGGATGTCTTGCTCCTGAATTCGCAGTTGATGATAGTCAGAACGTAGATCGATATTAGAGAAACACGTAGCGCCTTGCAGTTGATCAAACAAATCGTCGATTCGGGGTAGAGGGTAGCGATTCTTGATAGTAAGCTTGTTGAGTTCCCTATAATCGATGCACATTCAGAACGATCCATCCTTCTTTTTCACGAAAAGGACATGTGCGCCCCATGGTGATGTGCTAGCGCGTATGAAGCCTTTATCAAGTAACTTCTGGAGTTGGCTAGAAAGTTCACGTATTTCGGACGGTGCGAGGCAATAAGGAGCTTTAGCGACGGGGTTAGCTCCAGGGATAAGGTCGATATGAAAGTCGATATCGCGGGTAGGGGGTAGACCAGGTAAAATCGTCAGGAAAGACATTAGGAAAATCACGAACAACGGGAACGTCCTTCATAGTTTTCTTTTCCTCCTTCGCTACTACAATATGGGCTAAGAAAACCAAGTATTCCTTGTGAAGATACTTGCTTTCTTAAATGCATGACATAAGCTTTATTTCTTTCGAGGGTACTTCGCCATAAACACAGAGTTGGTCGCCGTTTGAGAGGGAGAAACGAATCATCTTTTCGAAACAAACGACTTCGGCACGATTCTCACGAAGAAAATCCATGCCTACTATGACATTGAAACTACCAAGTTGCATAGGAATGAGATCGATCGGAAAACCGTGATTGTTGAGTTCGAGAGTTCAATCACGGAGAATAGAACTGACGGTGACGGTTCTTCCGGTGGCAATTTCTACGTCGAACGTCATTGGGAGGTTAGTGCGTTTACGTTTTAGGAGCTTTTCGAATTCAAACGACACAAAACAGTTATCGGATCCAGTATCAAATACACACGAAGCATAAATACCGTTAACAAGGAACGTACCATTGACAACATTGTTGTCAGTCTGAGCCTGGCGGACATTGATATTGAAAGTTCTTCCATGGGCTGCTTGTTGTGGCTGTTGTTGCTGCTGCGTCTGCTGCTGCTACGGCTGTTGTTACTGCTGCGGTGGTTGTTGTTGCGGTTCTTGTTTCACAACGCGGAGCTGGTAAACGTTAGCAAAGTGATTAGGGTCACCACAAGTGTAGCAGGTTCGAGCATGAGCAACGTGTGCTGGAACTGCTGGGTTACCCTGAATAGCAAGGGGTTGAGCTGGTGGTGCTGGAAGAGTTTGAGCAGCTTGCTGGCGTGGGCCTGAACGATAGTGAGCAGTAAAGTGCCCATAGATGTTACAGTTTGCACATAAACGATAATTCACCCCTGTTGGGTGATGATAGGTTCAAGTAGGGCACAAAGGGTGGATACCAGTCCACGCACGCTTGGCAGGCGGTGCGTTGGTAACAGGAGCTTGACGGTTCTGGTTGCTGGGTTGTACGGGGACAACGTTGATTGAAGTGGCGGTGGTAGCATAGTTCTTGTTGTTGTTGTTCTTTCGCTTGCGACTCTGGTGTGAAGACTTTGAACCTTGAGATGCTGCATTGTCAGTAGTGGGAGTAGCAGTTGCTTGATTGAGACTCTTGGTTGAGGTTTTGAAATATCCAGCTAAGACTCGTTTGTCGTTGATCTCAGCTGCGAGTTGATAGATTTCCTCAATAGTAGCAGGTTTTGCTGCCTGAACAAAGTCAGCTACCCATTCGGGAAGAGCTCGAATGTACTTATTGAATGTCATATAAGGCGTGGCCACCTGACTAGCACAGATAATACTCAGCTGCTTGAAGCGAGCGGTGAGACCAGCATTGTCACCTCCTTCCTGCTTGATGTGCCAGAATTCATTCTCTAGCTTTTGAACTTCATGAGGAGGGCAGAACTCCTTCATCATAAGCTCCCTGAGTTCTTCCCATGAGAGGCCATAAGCTGCATCGTTATACCGCCTGTTGTGCTCAGCAGTCCACCAATCCAGAGCCCTGGACTGAAAGACTCCAGTAGCATTCACAGTTCGTAGGTTTTCTGGGCATCCCCTTTGCCTGAAGGTGACATCGATGGAGTCAAACCACTGGAACATAGCACTGGGTCCATCTTCGCCAGTGAAGTTTGCAGGACCACAGGCTTTAAATTGTTTGAAGTTGAAGGGAGTTCGAGGTGCGTCACTCTTTGACTCGACAGAAGATTTGTTGCTTACCTCGTTGATTTCACTGACAATCTGAGGTATGACTTTAGCTATTTCCTTGGCCACAAGAGGAGCGATACGCTTGTTAGCATGGTTTCGTTGGGCAGCACGTTGAGTATGTGATCCAAATGACGACATTGTCGAGTGCAGATTCTGCATCAGACGTCGTCATTTGAATTAGACGAGATTCGATCATATCGGGTTATGTTTTGAAAAGTTTAGCGTTTAATCAACACACTTATTATTATTATTATTATTATTATTATTATTATTATTATTATTATTATTATTATTATTATTATTATTAGGTAAAGCACAGGAACACGTAGGCACATAAACACCTAGTCACGTAAGCACATAAACCACATAAGCACGTATGAGCACATAGTCCACGTAAGCACATATTTTGCACGTATTCACCTACATATTTTTCACGTATTCACCTATCTTTAAAGGTTGCGTGGTGCATTCGAGAGTTGAGGGAGATAGCGAGTAGCGTTGTGTCACACCCGCTCATAGCAGAAGCGTGAGGTGTGATCTGATCGGTTTTCATTGCATAATATCGAAATATGTGAACATACTATATGAATAAAACATGCTCCAATGCCATTACATAGTTGTTTCAAAAGAACACACACAAGTTTAAGGTTTATCGGTTACAAACCATATCTGGAAAGTAAAGTGTTATAGTTTCATACATTACAACAAAAGTTTAAATACTAAGGTCTTGACCACTATATTGCCGCAAAGAGGCGGTATATAATAGGCAAACCTACAAAAGATGGCATGGAGTTCTGATACTTGTATCCTTGTCTGACATGGTCCATTAATTCCCTGAAATACATGTTAAGTTGAAAACATCAACAAAAGTTGGCGAGTTCATGCAGTTTAGTTGTAAAAAGATGTAGTTGTAAAATGTATGAAGTAGTATGTAAAGCGTCAATGAAATCATTGATCATTAATGTTTTGCAAGTACATTAATATGTGTGACGAAAAAGGAAGCAATCCAAACCTAGATGATTTTGTGTCGACTACTATCGACTGGGACACAAACGCACTCTTCTGTATGGGTCCACGACCAGGAGTGGGGCTCGCCAAAACCCATTAGATCTAACCCCTTGTACCTAGGTCCAAACTGGATTAATGGTGCTTAGTTGTATAACCCTATTCGCACATGATCTAAGGTGTTTCATTCCATGACTTAACATACAATTGAACATGTATTTTCCCCGATAGTTGTAAAGTTGTAAAACATTTAAAATGAATAGGGGACATGAACTCACAAAATTGCGTCCGTGAATTGTAAGTAAATGTGATCTCACGTGCGGTCGTCCTGAATAGTGTCACAACCTACAAACGTCCTATATTTGATACACACTTCGGTCTTTGTAATGACTCATGTACAAGTCATTTATCTTGAATATGTGTTAAGACTTGTATGTATTTGTTATTCGTTGAACTGTGTCTTAGATGTATTAACTGATAACTGTTTAGTATATATATTTCGCCAAATATATATATTCTTGTATCTTGTGAGTTGGATCGTACTCGTATAATTTGTGCTTTCACCAACTGTCGGTGATGTGAGTGAGTATATAGTTGTACATATAGGAATACATATGTTCTCGTGTTCATTATATACGATCTTGTATTTTTAGAATATATATACTTATATATTCTAAGATATATTTCATAAGAATATATAATCTTTACTTGGTAAAAGGTATAGAAAACATCTTAAAAATAATCTATTTTTAAGGCTAGTTCTAAAAATATAATTTTAGTCTTTCATCAAAATAATATATTTTAGATGTTAGGAAATATATATCTTTATATATTTCAAAAACAATACCTTTTTAAGATAAACCATAAGTAATATATTTTGTATACTTGTTGAAAATATGTGATTACTTGTTCGGTTTAGAAAACATAGTTTACCAAATCTTTGATATATTACATATTATAGTCCGAAATACTTATATAGTCCGTTTATTTGTCCGTAAATCCGATTTATCCATAAGTTGTATCCGAATATTCAGATCGTCCGTAATTTGCTTTTAAGGTGTATTTATATGTAGTCTTGTAAGACTTTTAGCTGTAATGTGTCTTGTGTTTATTTGTATCATTGTATTCAAGTTCCTAACTTTCATGTATATAACTAATACAATCAAATAACACATAGCACATAAGTTGTTAAGATCACTAAATATATATTTTCTCAAAAATATATATTTATATCTAGTTTTGCTTTTATAAAAACTATTCTTTAAATTCTTTTTATTCTAGTAAAGATTTTGTCAAAAATGATAGTTTTTATAACATATGATTTCCAATAAAAATTGGCAATATTTCCTTTGAAATATGGACTTTTCCATGTTTAATAAAAAACATATTTTTTTCTTTTTAAAATCACCAACAATTTACTCATAACTTTCTAAAAAAACATATGAGATTTATAACATAAACTTATCAAGAATAACTCATAATCATGTTGGGTTTTAGTATGATCTTTATATATGTTTACTAGTTCAAAAATCATACTTTACTTCTAGTTTTATCAAACATTTATACAAAACCCATCTTGTATGTTTCTTTTTATAAATCTTGTAAAAGCATTATTTTTAGTGAAAACTTTATATACTTTAACAATATCAAAGATTATGATCAGCCATTAAACATTGTGTTTAACATAACCCTTTTAACACTTTCATGTACACTTGTTAGATCATGTTTTTAAACATCATGTAACAAGTTTTTCATATGATATTCATCATAACTAGATCAAATATGCAAGTAATAAGCTTTAAATCACAACATAAACAATCTTATATATCATGATTTTTAGTTTGGTTGTTTGTATTTTCATCTTATTTTGTGTGATTGTTTTAGTTAATACTTGTTCTTTAAACAACATATACATAAATACGTATGAAAAAGAGATTAGAAGGCTCACTTCTAGCTCTTGTGGCTAGGGATGATCTAGATGATGATAAAATCAAAGAAAAAGGATTATCTTGATGATTGCAAGCTCTTGAATGGAAGGATATGCTTGCTTCTACTTGTGGTTGCTTTAGATCCTCCTAAGTTCCATGAAAATCCATCTTGATCATCAACGAAAAGGCTTAAAAGTGAAGGTGTTTGATGGGTGTTCTTGGCTAAAATGGTGATGAAGGTTGAGAGGTTTTGTGTGTGAAAGTTATGGTGTAATAAAGTGGGTAATGTGCTAGTAAACTAGTTTCACAAAGTGTTATCATTCACCAACATCAACTTTCAAAAGGGAAGGTAAATATCTAAGATATTTCAACAAGTGGGCAAGGGGGGGTCCCACATGTGTGGCCGAGAATGGGGGGGGGGGGGGTTGTCTCATGTTGTGAATTGTTTAACTTGTTTAAAGTGTTAGTTTTTGTAGAAAATTGTTAGAAAAGCTTAGATGTTTTAGGGATTTAAGTGTTTCAAGGTGTTAAGTGGTCATTACTAGACTTAAATGACCCAAATAATGTTAGATGGTTACTAAAAAAAGTTTAGATATCGTTCGGATATTCGTTTGGCGTTGGTTCCGTTAGTCGTTGTTTGAATGCTAAGCTTGTGTAAGTTGTAGGAATTGATATGATTATTGGTTTAGATGATACCCCAAGGTATTCTCATATGAATTCTAGGTTAAACATAACTTTTATACATTGCATAAAACTTACAATGCTGATTTCTGCTGAATTTCTGAAGAAAAGTGTTGAATTTGTGACTTTTAGTGCTTTTCATGCAGTTTTTAGTGTTATCGGACTTCGGATAGTATTAAACCAACCCCTTGCATTCCTAGTTTGGGTTTAATGTATATTTGATGTTGGACTTTTGTCTGAGTCCTAAAGATGTCATTAAGATGGTTTCTGCGGATCCTTCGTTTCTGTCAGCATACTAGTCTACTAGGTGTTATACTAGTTGTTTCGATGCATTGTTTAAACTGTTTCAAATGTAATCAATAAAATGAATCATGTGCATCATAAATAAGTATTCCATGAGTATTCTAAGTGTATTCCATGAAATATTTAGTTCGGATGTTCAAAACACATAATTGTATAGCTAAAAATGAGTAATTTAAGTGTACGAAAGTTACCGAAAAGTGGCAGTTGTCACATTCTCCCCCTTTTATAGAGAATTTCGTCCCGAAATTCAAGCCGAGTCATCCTTTGCAGGAGTCTTCGCGAACAGGTGAGGATATTTTTCCATGATTTGGTCTTCACGTTCCCAAGCATACTCGGGTCTATGTCGAGAGTTCCAACGGACTTTTACTAACTTGATTTGACTCCTCCGTGTTTTCTGGATCTTCCAATCCATGACCTCGACAAGTTCTTCAGTGTATTGGAGTTTGTCGTCGATGTGAATCTCATCCGCCGGGATGATAACCGTTTCTTGCGTTGGACTCTTTTTAAGATTCGACACACGAAACATGTCGTGCACACTGCTAAGTTCGTCTGGTAACTTCAACTTATAGGCAATGGTGCCAATCTTTTCTAGGATTTCAAATGGTCCTACATATTAAGGGTTAAGCTTTCCACGCTTACCGAACCTCGCTACGCCCTTCTAAGGCGAGACTGTTAACAAGACTTTGTCTCCGACCTCGTAAGATAATGTCTTTCGTCTCTTGTCTACGTATGTAACACCTCGTAATTTCATGTCCAATATAATATCGACACGTGTCATGAGCTTTAAACGTGTAAAAGATTACTTATGAGGGACTAAAGCTGACAAACGAAGAATTTACGTATGTAAAAGGATTCAAAATGTCAACAATCGATAAATATGCCTTTCAATAACCCTACAAGATGTCTATAACCTTAAACGAATGAATCATGGATCATACGAAGCCAATTGTGAAAGAAAGTGAGGGATTACAAACTACAGGGGTTAAATGTGTCAACATGTTTAAAGTATACCTCTGAGTGACCTTTTAGCGAACCCGAAGCTTTGTAATGATTAATTATGCTCACTAGAATACGTGATAAAAATTTCACAAGGTTTCGATAAAGTATGAGAAAGTTACGATAATATTCGTATACGAGGGGTTTAAAGCGTCAACGTTGAAATTTATGACTTTTCGGGAGATCATAAAGTTAACCAAGGACTTAACAAAGTTTGGATTATGTCTTAAGGTCCTTAGAAATCAATTTGATGGGTTAAAAGTGCAAATATGTAAGTTAAAACCACTTTTAAAAGGACCAGGGACTGAATTGCAATTGTTGAAACTTGTTTGGCCTGTTCTGACCACCCACACGGGCCGCGTAAGACCCTGGGGGACTCTTACGCGGGCCGCCTGAGCACACCAGCGACAGAAAACACAGGCATGTGCCTGTTAAAGCTGTGTAACCGACTTTGGAGCTTGTTTTTACATACCAGGGGCTGCCCCAATGGTATTTCATGCACTAGGGACACTTGTGATGATCTGAATCCATGCATAGAGTTGTTTGGCATCATCCTATGAGATCAAATTCAATATATAAGCAACCTCCTTGTTGCAACACTTGAGCACATCATTTGAAAACCTTCACAACTTCACTTCTGGAGAATTTTGGAGCTCAAGGCCACTTCCTAGGGATTCTTAGTCGTGCATAGGACCTCAGTAAGTGTCTTTAACCTTTCTTAATTCAGTTTTACTTAGTTAATTAGCCTAAAGTCAAACCGTTGTAATTAATGTTTAACTTCGTGATTATTCACAATTTATCCAGTCAAATCTCAAATTGAAAGCACCTATGAGTTGGTAATTATGTGGGTAATAAACCCTTAAAATGGCACTCTCTGATTCCCACTCTAACTAGGTCAATTGTCGGGTCAAAGCTAATTATAAAAAGTCAACAGAAAGCTTATTTTCAAATAAATACATAATTAGCAATGTAGAAGCCATGCAACCTGTTTTATCATTAATATAACTTGGTAATTAATGTAAGAACATGTCTAAACATGTTCAACCCGACAATTTTCAGTTTAGGCTCGGTTCGGAACCGAAAGTCGCATAATTTGACTTTTGCTTTGACTTTCAGTTCTAACCCATTAGAGCATAGTTTAGAAATGCCTTAGAGCTTTATTTGGACCAGGTTACATGTTAGTATAACCCTCTGTGATTATACAACTTGGTTCATTAGTTATCCGATTCAAATGCATGTTTCCGTTAAATGCTTAAATGTTGACTATTATGCCCATATGACCTTAAAATGTGATTTTTGAAAATGTAAAAGAATAGAAGCTTTCATTACTGATTTATAAACATGTCCCTAAAATTTGACATCAGTTTGAGGTCTAGATTAGGAGTTATGCTCATTAGCGTAAATGAAAAGCTTTTATTAATTAATCGGCGTAATTAGCATAAAGCCTATCTAAACCCAATTTTTTGATACCAAACTTTTTACCTACTGATATAAAATAATATTTTGGGATTTTTGAAGATTTTTATTTATTTTTAGGCTGGGCATAACATAGGGTTCTAAGCTTGATTCGGTAATTGCCGCTTTTGCCCTTTTGGCCTATAAAATGAGTTTTACAAAACATTTTGACCCCAAACCTTTTGCTACTGATTTTATATGATAAATAAGATATGTTAAGCTTTCTGGAATGATAAAAATATCATCTTTTCTTATAAAACCCGGAAATCGCTTAAAACCGTCCTTTTTACGCGTTTTAAACGCATGGTATGTATTAAAACTATTTTAAATATATAGGACTTAACACCTATTGATATTTTTAGTAAATTTTTATACTTTAACAGTAATCAAAAGTTTTAAACTCAGATTTCCAGATTTGACCTTTAAACCTTACGTGAAATTACCAAAATGCCCCTTCGGTGCATAGTTTGGTTATTAATGATAAATTTCACATATATGTAATACCCTACTGTTATGACTTATAAAAATAAGTTTTTTTACTGAATATATCAGACCTAAAACTCAGATTTATAATTAATCTCTTTTATGAGCTTTAAAATGACCAAAATACCCCTACGGGGCATAGTTTGAGTTTAAATTCATTTTGGGCATAATGGAAGGTATCCTAATGATATCACAACATATTTAAGGTATATTAACTTAGGAAACCTATATATGACTCATTTGGTTACCCGTTACGCACTTTTCGCGTTCAGATCGGTTTATGTAACTAGTTTGCATATAATAACCGTAACGGGTCAAACCTTATCATTTTTGCCTCAAAATCCAGAATGTGTTTAGTTTACCCATATTAAACAAGTATCCAAGCTTTTCAGGTCTAAACCACATTCTAATCCGGTCTTCGCTTAATCATGCGTTTTGAACCGTATCTTCTTTTAAAACTAACCGGTCTAAGTCTAGGCTTAATTAAAGACCCGTTAGGAATCTAATAGGTTATTAAAAATCTTCGTTCCAGATTAGGAGCCCGGTAAAAGCTACGTGCACTTGCTGTTTGTGATTTATACTTTGCTCAGGTAAATACTCTTAACTTATTTTCCCTATACGGGCTTGGGATACGTTATTATAATAATACCGCTTGGTCGGGTATGTAGTCATTTAAATCGGATTGTGATTAATGTATTTACATAACTCATTTTAATCTGTATTATTTGGTGTATGGCGTTTGGGGGTTAAATGACTATGTCCCGGATATCCTTGGCATCATTCAAAGAAATGGCCACGACCTAAGCACGGGGTGTAGGCATACACCTGACAGTTGCATTATGTAAAAACTGGTAGTCCACTTAAAGGAATCAACCTTGTGGGCATTATACCTGTGGCGTGTCAGTTAATCTTGTCCGACTCTTCTAACCGGCCCTGACGGACGACAAATAAGTAAAACTGTATACAAGATTATTTTTAAATAATTGTCCCAAGTTATAAAAGATTTTTTCCATGTGCATTCAAACTAATTTTCTTAAACTCTTTTCAAAATGAGTCAGTTAATTGTATTTACCAGTGTAAACTGACGTATTTTCCAAAAAGGCTAAGTGCAGGTACTAGACGAAATAGGCTGGCTACTCCTGGCATCATTAATCAAGTCTTGCAAGCTTTAGATGTTAAAGTCTGTTGAACAATGATCTTTTATCTTTTAATCCGCCTGTGGATCCTTACAGTCCGGTTGTAATACTTTGATATTACTATTTATTCGGTTTGTAATGTGATTTCATCTTTTGCTTCCGCTGTGCATTTAAATTGTGTTGTTTGACTATGATGATATCAACTACGTCACGATTGTAACACCCCGTGTTTTCACGAGTGAAAGCAAAGTCAAGGTCAAAGTCAACGACCGATTTCGCGCAACTTGACTCGTAGAAATGTCTTTGTTTTATTTATATTATGTGGAGTAAGTGTCGTACATTGCAATAATCGAATCATGCTAAACGTATTTCAATCGACTTACGACTGTGAATGATAGGAAGTAACAATGCGATAAAGTTAATCAAGCTATGCTAATCAAATTGACATCAAACCGCAACTCGAATTATGTATTTTACTTGTCATTATACGTGTGTGTGTGCCTTACGTGTTACCTGTGCATGTCTATTTTATGCTATGTGGTGATAATCAAGCGAACTCAATCGAACTCGAAGTCTAACTCGAATGCAAACGAACCCGAACCCGAATTCCGAGTCAAACCATATAAGTAGTAGTTGGGACTGAAAGTAATTTGACTAGGAAACCCTATCGAATCGCTCGCAAATCGAAACCGAAGCAACATCGCACCGAACGCACCAGATCAGGCGGCATCCGCACGGATGGCCAATCCGCACGGATTGCCATCCGCACGGATTGCCATCCGCACGGATGACCTATCTGCGCGGATAGCCTACCCGGGTACGTACCATGCACACGGTTCAACCCTTTCCCTTTTTAGCATCCTATAAATACACGGGTCACTCTCCAAACTTTCCACTTTTGGCAAGTGACGTCCGAACCGCACGTATTCTTCACTTTCTCTCAGATTTCTCTCAATCCAGGTAAGATCTTGCACTAATTCTTGTACATCTTTGATCACTACACAATTCTACACATTTCCATCTTTCAAATCTCCACTTTCAACCATGAAATCATCCAGATTTGAGGTATTCTCGGGTGACGTCATCATGAAGTTCTTATGAGCTTCAAGCTTGACTTCATTCCACCAAGAATAGCCCAGATCTGAACGATTTCCATAAGATTTCACAACAAACTTCACCTAAATCTAAACTTTTCCAAGGATAAAAGAGTTGAAAGAAATAAACCTAAGTTCTCTCCTTCTTTTACCCTTAAGATCGGTACGAATCTGATCGGTTCTAGTCTCTACTCGATAATAGTGATGCACTAGTTCTAGATCTGGAATTCTACTGCGAGACACCTGATTTCGGGGTCAACCGGAATGATCGTTCTGAGTCGCCGACAGGCCAAGTTAGGGTGATTCCTGACCGGTCTAGTCACGCGGGTGAGAATACAATTCCAAGTGGTTGTCACGAAATCAGAACGTCTCGATAAACGACCACAGAAACCAAGAGTAGACGAACGGAACAATCAGACCAGAGACTGTCCGCACGGACCAGTCGTCCGCACGGACAAGCTGTCCGCACGGACAGGCCGTGCGTACGGATTACCATCCGCACGCACAGGTCATCCGGACGGGTTGTCACCCGGACGAGCTACCCTTGGGACCCACTTTCCAAACAAGGTTTGAGTATCGACGAACGAGCAATCCGGACGGACGACCTCTGAATGGATTACTCTTCGGATCATGAGATACTAAGGCCTTAAAATAAAATTCAAACAATGTTCATCCGCGCGGTCAAGTCGTACGCACGGACAGGCCATCCGGACGGATTGTCTCTGCCCGCGCGCACAGACCGTCTGCACGGATTACCATTGTCTGCACGGACTGCCATCCGTACGGATTGTTGTCCGCGCGACCTGCCTGAAAGGTAGAAAGATTTATGTGTTTTCTAAATGCTACAACGAAAACTTCAAAGCACAAGCCATCATACACAAACACATCCTTAGGAAGAAACAATCCACTTGAACGTTTACCCACACAAACAACTTGTCCGTACGGATAAGCCATCCGCACGCACAACTAATTCGCACGGATTACCATCCGCACGGACAGCCACACGCACGGATAACTTATCCGGATAACCATCCGCACGGATCACCATCCGCACAGATAGCCATCCGCACGGATCACCAACCGCACGATCAGCCATTCTATCCACTCTCACTTGTACTGTTTTGCGTATCACTTATCGTTACGTTATCGAATCTATTCAGGCTAACCGTACTCGCTGAAAAGCGCTCCCTTCAATCCATTAATCGTTGTGAGTATACTCGAACCCTTTTTGCTTTAGCACTTTTGGGTGTTACATACGTTACGAATATTCAAACTACAACTATTACACTACTCAAGCTATTTTTAACGCTAAACCATCAATGCATGTTATACGTTGCTTATGAATGCTTGTTTGTTATGTTTACACATGGAATGCTGTCTACCTGCCTTAGCAACGATAGTACTATAGTTTGGACTCAGCACCCGTTCACACGGGGGTTGTTAAGGATCTTTTACTTGCATGGATTACGGTGGTAATCATGTATTGCGAACTGCCTCGGGCAGTCAACCCGCAGTCATTGGTATCGATGGATCTATGTCGATAACTAACGTGCTTCATTTCACTATGTGTACGTGCTGGTTATGCGTAAACGTATTCGAACTCTATTATGCTATTATCAAACTTGTATGCTCACCTTTACATTTTATGTATTGACTTTATTTTAACGTATGTGACAGGTGCTTAGGTTGCTTATATACTTCTCGGGCTGTGATGAAATTGAAGCTAGGAACTGGAGTCCTAGAAACCAACGAATAAATTTGTTATGTTTAAATCTGAGTTGTCGGAACAGAATATTTGTTTTGATGTTATCTGTAATAACTTGTTTGACTATTTAAGATACGGCATGGGACGTATCACTTTAATTAAATGGTAATGATAGTTGTTATGGAAACTTCTGGACAATCTGTTTCGCTCAGTGCCACGCCCCGATGATTCCGCCATCGGTTGGGGTGTGACAGATTGGTAACAGAGCCATAACTATAGGGAATTAGGCAAGACTCGACCTAGTCCGGGTCGAAGTCTTAGAGACCTAGTCTATAGCTAAGAACCCACAGACCAACTCACGCGTATGCGTAAACTCGCCACTATCACTCGCTCTTTTCTATCACTGCACTCGAATTTTCAAATTATGAATGGGTGACGAGGTCGAGAATAGGTGTGAAAACCGCAAACTCTCGACTAAAGTTGCCTAACCAGTTGCGTTTTAACTACAAACGAGGAGAAATCATACCAAATTAGGAGTGAAATCCATATTTTGATGAATAATCTCCTCAAATTTCATTAAAAACAAGGACAGAAGTTGCAAGATAGGGGTGAAACCCTAACCTTGACGACTTGTTCTGTTTTTATGCAAAAAAAAAAAAAAAACTCCCACCAAAGTTTCGATGGACTCCAGCGATCTAAGGACACAATATAACCAATAGGAATTGCGCCAACGCCCAAGAATCGAGGCAAAGGCATAGTCATGGAGGTAATTGTGCACGCAGGATCCTTGCGAATAGTCGAGCAGCTTTGGTTAGTCGAAGTCTATTAGCCACAGACAATCTATCTTTGATTTATCGACCTTTATGAAGATTTTATGTATTTTCTGCTTATTTGTTAACGTTTTGAGGTACTATTGGTTTCGACCCAACTCCATTGCTTCTGCTAAGACACACAACACACAACACATCATTCGAACGCTCGCGAACTTTAATTACTAGGTTTCTGTTTTCTGAACGCCTTAGTGACTAGGAGCGTATATGTGCGTATGTGTGTTTCTTGCTATTGTGCTTACATGGTTAAGAATATTGTGATTATGTGTTCTATGTGTTTATGTGATTTTGTGCAATTCTGTGACTTTTGTGACTACATGGTACGTGTTACTGAGCTTTAGTAGTATTAGACGTGTGAGGTGAGATTCGAATACATGTGTTGAGTTCCATGGCGATGTCAATTGCAGACAATGTCGTCTGGATCTCGTCATACACTCACTCGTCAGGAAAAGAGGGACAGACGTCTTGCCTCTATTATCGCAAAGAGTGTGGCTAAAGCTGTGAGCGATGCCTATGAGAATGCCAGCAAATCATCCAAAGAGTCGAGAACTGAAGGTCCTAAAGCTACTACAAGACCTTTCAGTTTCAAACAATTCAAATCGTGTGGGCCAAAAGAATTCACAGGCGAAGGAGGTCCTACTGCACTATTCCACTGGTTTGACTCTACCGAGGTTACTCTGCGACAAAGTGGTTGCCCTGATGACCTTCGAACTCTGAACGCTACCGGCGTCTTTCAGTCCCGTGCTTTGGACTGGTGGACGGCCGAGAGGAACAAGAGAGGGAATGATGCAGCTTACGGTTTGTCGTGGGATGAGCTCAAGGAGGTCATGCTGGAGGAATTCTGCCCTCCTCACGAACGTCAAAAGCTTGAAGATGAATTTTGGCACATACATCAGAAGGATGGAGACAACGCTGGTCTTACTGCTCGCTTCAAACAGCTCAGCATTATCTGTCCCGATCAGGTCAAGACTCCCGATATGACCATCAAGAAGTATATCCGAGCTTTGCCCGACTGCGTTGCTGATTTCGTGCAAGTGGCTAAGACTACCACGATCGAGGAAACCTATCTGCTAGCCGCTGAAATCAACGAAAAAAGGGTTAAAGCTGGGGTGTGGGATAAAACCTCCAAGCATCTGCATCAAGCTACCACTACTCCACCAACTGCTGAACCTACCTCATCAAGCAACAAGAGAAAGAACAAGAGAAAGAGCAACTCCACCAACAAGAACTGTGCGATCACTGCTGCACCAGTTCAAACCGTACCTGCTCAACAACGTCAAGTGGCAGCACCTGTGGCCAATGCACCGCCTGCAAAGCGTGCATACACTGGGCCACACCCACTCTGCCCTACTTGCACCTATCACCACCCGACTGCTATCCAATGCCGCTTCTGTGCTCATTGCAACGTGTACGGCCACTTTACCGCCAACTGCCGTATCCGTCAAGCTCCTGCCAATCAAGCTCTACTCGCTGCCCCACAGGGTCAACAAGCTCCTCCGGCACCCGCAGTCAAAGCCAGAGCATGCTTCACGTGTGGCGACCCGAACCATTTCGCCAACATGTGCCCGAACAGGGTAGTGAAACAAGAACCGCAGCAGCAGCAGCCACAGCAGCAACAGCAGCAGCAACAACAGGCCGCACGCGCCAGGACTTTCAATCTCAATGTGCGTCAAGCCCAGGCCGACAGCAACGTGGTCAACGGTACGTTCCTCGTGAATGGTATTTATGCTTCATGTTTGTTTGATACTGGAGCGGATAATTGCTTTGTATCGTTCGAATTTGAGAAACTCCTTAGTCGTAGACGTTCCAAACTCTCCTCGGGATTCGAAGTTGAAGTCGCAACTGGAAGAACCGTCGCCGTTAATTCCGTTATCCGTGATTGTACTCTTGAACTCAACAATCACATCTTCTCGATCGACCTTATTCCGATGCAACTCGGAAGCTTTGATGTCATAGTAGGCATGGACTTTCTTCGCGAAAACCATGCCGAAGTTGTGTGCTTCGACAAGATGATTCGTTTTTCGCTCGCAAATGGTGACTCGTTATGTGTTTACGGTGATACTACTTCAAAGGGTCTCAAGCTTATGTCATGTCTCCAAGCTAGCAAGTATCTCCGCAAGGAATACAGGGCTTTCTTGGCTCACGTTGTAGCAGCGGAGAAGGAAAAGAAAGAGAAGAAGGAAGTAAAAGACGTTCCCGTGGTTCGGGAATTCCCTCAAGTTTTTCCAGAGGACCTTCCCGGACTACCTCCAAAACGCGATATTGACTTTCGCATTGATCTCATTCCTGGAGCGAATCCTACCGCCAGAGCTCCTTATCGACTCGCGCCGTCCGAAATGCGCGAACTCGCAACCCAACTCCAAGAATTACTTGAAAAAGGCTTCATTCGCCCGAGCACCTCTCCTTGGGGCGCACCAGTCCTTTTCGTCAAAAAGAAGGACGGGTCGTTCCGGATGTGCATCGACTACCGGGAATTGAATAAGTTGACTATCAAGAACCGCTATCCTCTGCCTCGAATCGATGATTTGTTTGATCAGCTACAAGGCGCTACGTGTTTCTCAAAGATCGATCTACGTTCAGGATACCATCAGCTGCGTATACAAGAGGAGGATATACCCAAAACCGCATTTCGAACCCGTTACGGCCATTACGAATTCGTTGTCATGCTTTTTGGCCTAACCAACGCTCCAGCAGTTTTCATGGATCTAATGAATCGCGTGTGTAGACCATATCTCGACCGTTTCGTCATCGTGTTCATCGACGATGTCTTGATCTATTCCAAGTCCAGAGCCGAACACGCGCAGCATCTACGTTTGGTTCTCGAGTTACTCCAGGGGAACCAACTCTACGCCAAATTCTCCAAGTGCGAATTTTGGTTGGGGGAAGTTCAGTTTCTGGGTCACATCGTAAATAGTCAGGGCATTCACGTCGATCCTGCAAAGATTGAAGCTGTTAAGAGCTGGATTACGCCTAAGAATCCGTCTAAAGTCCGTTCTTTTCTCGGGCTAGCGGGCTATTATCGACGATTCATCCAAGGATTCTCGAAGATTGCTGTACCACTTACCTCTCTTACTCATAAGGACCAGCCTTTTGTCTGGGGAACCAAACAACAGTCTGCCTTTCGAACCCTCAAACACATGCTTTGCAATGCTTCTGTTCTCACGCTACCCGACGGAAACGATAATTTCATTGTCTACTGTGATGCATCCAACCTTGGTCTCGGTTGTGTCCTTATGCAACGAGACAAGGTTATAGCTTACGCATCTCGTCAGCTCAAGATCCACGAGAAGAACTATACAACCCATGATCTCGAGCTAGGCGCAGTTATTTTTGCATTAAAGGTTTGGCGACACTACCTGTACGGTACCAACTGTACGATCTTCACCGGTCATAGGAGCCTACAACAAATCTTTAATCAGAGGGAACTAAATATGCGTCAACGCCGATGGGTAGAACTTCTCAACGATTACGACTGTGAGATTCGTTATCACCCAGGCAAAGCAAATGTTGTTGCCGACGCACTTAGCAGACGGAGCTATCTGCTTAGCACTCGTAATGTTCAAGCCCAGAACAACCTCGAAGCTCTCATCCGCGACGCCCAGCATGCATGTTTCAACGAACGCACTCTGAAGAAGGAAAGAATCTACCACGATGGAGCCCAGCTTGTAAGCAAATCGAACGGGATATTCCACTTCCTAGACCGAATTTGGATTCCCAAGCGAACCGACTTGCGACAGATTATCATGGATGAAGCCCATAAATCCCGCTATTCGATTCATCCCGGAGCTGACAAAATGTACCACGATCTTCGCTATAGGTACTGGTGGCCGGGTATGAAACGGGATATCGCTCTCTACGTCGGAAAATGCCTAACCTGTGCTAGAATCAAGGCTGAACATCAAAGGCCCTCTGGCTTGCTCGAACAACCACCAATTCCCATGTGGAAGTGGGAGAGCATAGCTATAGATTTCGTAACCAAGCTTCCAACCACGTCATCAGGACACGACAGCATTTGGGTTGTTATCGACCGTTTGACTAAATCAGCTCACTTTCTGCCAATACGAGAAGACTACAAGGTAGAACGATTAGCCCGAATCTACACCGACGAGATCATTTGTCGACACGGGACGCCTCGTGACATCATCTCTGATCGTGATGCTCGGTTTACTTCACGATTGTGGGAAACGTTCCAAGCGGCACTCGGTACAACGCTTAATCTAAGTACTGCGTTCCACCCACAAACCGACGGTCAGACTGAAAGAACGATTCGCACCCTTGAAGACATGCTCCGTTCGTGTGTTCTGGACTTCGGTGGTAATTGGGATAGACACCTTCCGTTGGTCGAATTCTCGTATAACAACAGCTATCAGGCCAGCATTCAGATGGCACCTTTCGAAGCGTTATATGGAAGAAGATGTCGATCGCCTATTGTATGGCACGAGATCGGTCACTCGCAACTAACCGGTCCGGAGCTGCTACAAGAAGCGACAGACAAAATTTTCCAAATTCGAGACAACCTAGCGAAAGCTCGGGATCGACAGAAAGTTCTCGCCGATAAAAAGCGCAAGCACCGTGAATATGGCGTTGGTGACTACGTACTCCTAAAGGTATCACCTTGGAAGGGTGTAGTCCGATTCGGCAAAAAGGGGAAGCTCGCGCCTCGATATGTTGGACCTTTTAAGATTCTGGAAAGGATCGGAAAAGTCGCCTACAGACTCGAATTACCGGAGGAACTTAGCAATGTCCACCCAACTTTCCACGTGTCAAACCTCCGAAAGTGCATCGCCGACCACGACTTACATGTTCCTCTAGATGATCTACAAGTGAACGAAACATTACACTTCGTGGAAAAGCCTGTCGAAATCATGGATCGCCAAACCAAGGAACTCAGACGCTCACGCATTCCTATTGTGAAAGTCCGATGGGAAGGCAAACGAGGCGCGGAGTTCACTTGGGAACTCGAAAGCGACATGAAGGCAAAGTATCCACAGTTGCTTAACGAATGAGTAATGTCCGGTTAAGAAAGGCAAGGTGGCATACTTGTAAATAAAGAGAGTCTCCTTATATCCTTGGCCTATAAATAGAACCCTTAGGGATAGCTTTGGAGACTTTTGCCATTTTAGAGAGTTTGGAGCTTGGTGCTTAGAAAGAGAAAGATCTCTCTATGTGATTCTCGGCTTTGTATATGTCATCATAATCAGTAGAATCACGGTTATTGTATACGCTTAATTTAGCAATTTTCAGAGAAAAACGTGACAGAGATGAAAGATGAAGAACTTGATCAAATCTGAGTGCGTTTGATCCTCGCAATCGATCACCTGCTCAGATACCACTTGTAGGATCGGTTTTGACTCCGTTACGATTATGTTTAGTCAAGCACGTTCGCGGAGTCCGCATGTCGAACGTGTTGTTACGCAATCGAATCAGAGATAAACCCGGACCTACAATAATCAGAGTTCTCGCTAACGGCTTCGAATTGAAAGCTAAAACTTTATAGGCTTTTAGATTAGATATTTTCGCACATCATATCCGAAAATAATCAATTTTTAACCGTAAAAGCCGATTAACTCAACGATTTTCAGTGGTCCAAACGAAGAACTATCACACGTGACCCACGGTTGGTACGGCTTTCAGCTTAATTTCGGGACGAAATTCCCTAAACAAGGGGAGGCTGTAACACCCCGTGTTTTCACGAGTGAAAGTCAAAGTCAAGGTCAAAGTCAACGACCGATTTCGCGCAACTTGACTCGTAGAAATGTCTTTGTTTTATTTATATTATGTGGAGTAAGTGTCGTACATTGCAATAATCGAATCATGCTAACCGTATTTCAATCGACCTACGACTGTGAATGATAGGAAGTAACAATGCGATAAAGTTAATCAAGCTATGCTAATCAAATCGACATCAAACCGCAACTCGAATTATGTATTTTACTTTTCATTATACGTGTGTGTGTGCCTTACGTGTTACCTGTGCATGTCTATTTTATGCTATGTGGTGATAATCAAGCGAACTCAATCGAACTCGAAGTCTAACTCGAATGCAAACGAACCCGAACCCGAATTCCGAGTCAAACCATATAAGTAGTAGTTGGGACTGAAAGTAATTTGACTAGGAAACCCTATCGAATCGCTCGCAAATCAAAACCGAAGCAACATCGCACCGAACGCACCAGATCAGGCGGCATCCGCACGGATGGCCAATCCGCACGGATTGCCATCCGCACAGATGACCTATCCGCGCGGATAGCCTACCCGGGTACGTGTCATGCGCACGGTTCAACCCTTTCCCTTTTTAGCATCCTATAAATACACGGGTCACTCTCCAAACTTTCCACTTTTGGCAAGTGACGTCCGAACCGCACGTATTCTTCACTTTCTCTCAGATTTCTCTCAATCCAGGTAAGATCTTGCACTAATTCTTGTACATCTTTGATCACTACACAATTCTACACATTTCCATCTTTCAAATCTCCACTTTCAACCATGAAATCATCCAGATTTGAGGTATTCTCGGGTGACGTCATCATGAAGTTCTTATGAGCTTCAAGCTTAATTTCATTCCACCAAGAATAGCCCAGATCTGAACGATTTCCATAAGATTTCACAACAAACTTCACCTAAATCTAAACTTTTCCAAGGATAAAAGAGTTGAAAGAAATAAACCTAAGTTCTCTCCTTCTTTTACCCTTAAGATAGGTACGAATCTGATCGGTTCTAGTCTCTACTCGATAATAGTGATGCACTAGTTCTAGATCTGGAATTCTACTGCGAGACACCTGATTTCGGGGTCAACCGGAATGACCGTTCTGAGTCACCGACAGGCCAAGTTAGGGTGATTCCTGACCGGTCTAGTCACGCGGGTGAGAATACAATTCCAAGTGGTTGTCACGAAATCAGAACGTCTCGATAAACGACCACAGAAACCAACAGTAGACGAACGGAACAATCAGACCAGAGACTGTCCGCACGGAACAGTCGTCCGCACGGACAAGCTGTCCGCACGGACATGCCGTGCATACGGATTACCATCCGCACGCACAGGTCATCCGGACGGGTTGTCACCCGGACGAGCTACCCTTGGGACCCACTTTCCAAACAAGGTTTGAGTATCGACGAACGAGCAATCTGGACGGACGACCTCTGAATGGATTACTCTTCGGATCATGAGATACTAAGGCCTTAAAATAAAATTCAAACAATGTTCATCCGCACGGTCAAGTCGTACGCACGGACAGGCCATCCGGACGGATTGTCTCTGCCCGCGCGCACAGACCGTCCGCACGGATTACCATTGTCCGCACGGACTGCCATCCGTACGGATTGTTGTCCGCGCGACCGGCTTGAAAGGTAGAAACATTTATGTGTTTTCTAAATGCTACAACGAAAACTTCAAAGCACAAGCCATCATACACAAACACATCCTTAGGAAGAAACAATCCACTTGAACGTTTACCCACACAAACAACTTGTCCGTACGGATAAGCCATCCGCACGCACAACTAATCCGCACGGATTACCATCCGCACGGACAGCCACACGCACGGATAACTTATCCGGATGGATCATCATCCGCACGGATCACCAACCGCACGATCAGCCATTCTATCCACTCTCACTTGTACTGTTTTGCGTATCACTTATCGTTACGTTATCGAATCTATTCAGGCTAACCGTACTCGCTGAAAAGCGCTCCCTTCAATCCATTAATCGCTGTGAGTATACTCGAACCCTTTTTGCTTTAGCACTTTTGGGTGTTACATACGTTACGAATATTCAAACTACAACTATCACACTACTCAAGCTATTTTTAACGCTAAACCATCAATGCATGTTATACGTGGCTTATGAATGCTTGTTTGTTATGTTTACACATGGAATGCTGTCTACCTGCCTTAGCAACGATAGTACTATAGTTTGGACTCAGCACCCGTTCACACGGGGGTTGTTAAGGATCTTTTACTTGCATGGATTACGGTGGTAATCATGTATTGCGAACTGCCTCGGGCAGTCATTGGTATCGATGGATCTATGTCGATAACTAACGTGCTTCATTTCACTATGTGTACGTGCTGGTTATGCGTAAACGTATTCGAACTCTATTATGCTATTATCAAACTTGTATGCTCACCTTTACATTTTATGTATTGACTTTATTTTAACGTATGTGACAGGTGCTTAGGTTGCTTATATACTTCTCGGGCTGTGATGAAATTGAAGCTAGGAACTGGAGTCCTAGAAACCAACGAATAAATTTGTTATGTTTAAATCTGAGTTGTCGAAACAGAATATTTGTTTTGATGTTATCTGAAATAACTTGTTTGACTATTTAAGATACGGTATGGGACGTATCACTTTAATTAAATGGTAATGATAGTTGTTATGGAAACTTCTGGACAATCTGTTTCGCTCAGTGCCACGCCCCGATGATTTCGCCATCGGTTGGGGTGTGACAACGATACTCCCCACCGGGCCCACCGGCAATACGTGGAAATATCGGGGTGTGACAGGTTGGTATCAGAGCCAACCTTGAGTGAATTAAACACTAGCCTTTTTGTGTTTAATCTCAATTACAAAATTGCACATTCCTCGATTCTCGAGTCTAGACAAAGAACTTAGGACTAATCCAAATTCGTTTTTTTTATTATTAATTTTGTCCTTTATATTTCTTTGTTGTTATCTTTGTTTATATTGACAGGATCAATCATGCCACCAAGATTCCATGGTAGAGGAAGAGGAAAGTGGACCTTCAACGCCCCCAATGACCACGAAGCCGGACCTTCACACTGGCGAACCCCGTCCATCACTATGAGTACGAGTCCATAGGAACATTGGAGGACTTATATAGAGCCAGCGAGGCGATCTGTCTCGCTAAGTTCGTCACCATCCTCTCTCCATTCTTTCGGGCCCCAATCTGAAAATGAGCCCCACGACTCGCACCATTCTTTCATCCCTCTCCAAAGATCCAATTCTCACCATTCTTTCATTGACCCAACACCCTTGTTCCAGAGCCGGTTCAACCCGGAAAACTACATTGAAGAGCCAGTGGGTTTTAACCCATTGGGACCCGAGGACCATTTTTCTGGCGATCATGCTTTGGACATGGACGAGGACGCCGATCCCGCAGAGCCACCGTCCGAAACCCCAACACACCCCATTGAGATCTCTGATGGGTCATCTTTCCATGGATCACCTTACCGTGGTCCAGACAGCTACCAGGCGAGATTCGCCCAATATGAGTGGTATTTTACCCCCTCCGAGCACTCATCGCCTCATCAGCAGCAGCAGCAAGATCCTTCTGAGGATTCTCGTTTTGTCGTGGTCACTCCACCGCCACCACCACCAGTTCAGCAGCCGCCTCCGGAGCCACCGAGGCGGAGAAGATCAAACGCACGGATGTCCGTGCGAGGATGAGTGCGTATCAGCACCCCTCAACCTTCAAGTGGCAGCCACTACCCGCCACTCAACGAAGACCTGCAGATGGGAGGACCTTCAAACCCCGTCTCCAAGGTAGACTCCGCGCCTATCGCGCCACCACCGTTGGGTTTTGGTAACCCAATTCCTGCATATGCCGGCTCAGCGGCGTATAATCCCTTTGAGCAGCCGGCCCACACCAACTACAACTACGCTAATGTTGACCCGTACCAGGCAGCATGGGATTACAATGCACTTCACCCTAAGGGGCCCTATGTAGCTCCCTGGGGAGCTGGATACCCAGCTTATGGTTACCAGCAACCGCTACCTCCTCAACCTCCGTTGCAGCAGCAGCCACCATGGTTTTCCCCGCTAGAACAGGAGGAAATCCTCCAGAGGCTACACCAGGTAGAACAGGAAGTTCGAGAAGAACGTAAGAACCGTCAGGGACTACTCAAGGGTCTGGCAAGCTTAATAAAAGGGAAGAAGAAGAGGGACCATTAAAATCCCTATTTATATTGTTGTATTTTCCTTTTAGTCCCTGCGTGGACATCTGTTTCTGCATTCCGCCCCTGCGTGGGCATGTCTTTCTGTATTCAGCCCCTGCGTGGGCATGTCTTTCTGTTTAACCCCTGCGTGGGTATGTTAGGTTTGTTGGGCCCCTGCGTGGGCATGCTATTTTAGTAGAAGTCCCGTTTAGGGCAAACCCGTACTTGTTTCATTGGAATGGTTTGATTTAAATTTTCATTTTTGTTAATTATATGCATAAACATAATATATATATATATATATATATATATATATATATATATATAAAATAAATGAAAATGATAACATTCCTTTAAAAGATCTACCATTATAATAAAATGGCAAAATCTAAAAAGGACAAGACCTAGCCCATGTGTCATTTTAAGACAGGGCCAAGATGGTAGTTCCCCAAATTAGATTCAGATCCTTATCAACATCTCAATTTAGGGTTGTTCTGCTTTAAATAATTAAAAAGGATCTTAAAGGTAAAACCTAGCCTATATGTCGTTTAGACATGGCCAAGATGGTAAAACCTATTCAAAAGATTCAAATCCTTGTTAACATCTGAAAACATGCTAACAATCTTGGCAAAATGTGATTCGATAAAATCGCATAAGCCATCCTTAGATTGGATTATTCCAAATCCCTTTTTATTTATATAATCATCCATTAGTGATGAAGTGCCTACGGGCCATAATTAATGTCCTTTAAGACTAAAGACAGTGGTGGTCCCCGACTCCCTGTCAAGAAAAGGTAATGAACTTTGATTCAAGCCTTAATGCCTCGATTCTATAAAATCTTGGCGTATAATTTAAAATTGTCCCTGTAAATTTTGGCCTTTTGTGCTATTATTACAATTTAATTAAAACAAAGGATTATTATAATAAAAATCCTGAATGAATAATATTTAACAAATTAACCAATAAGGCTATTAATACCATGGTTAGTAAATCGTCAAGAACGATAGTACTGCATAAGCTTCTAAATAAACCTTGTCATTATTTCTCTTTTTATGTAGCATTTAAGCTACATGGCTAGGTCAGAAGAAGTAAACAGTCATCCATTGGAAAACCATGAAAATACTAAGATACATGTGACCGGTGCGGAACTGCAAGCATTAATAGATAATGCTGTTACAAAAGCTATGGAGCGACAGTTTAATGAATCTAGTGGGACTCGAAGCAGGACCCTATCCGCACCGCACTCTAAACCTAAGACTCGATCTGAGGCACACAGTAAGCCACCCTCTCAGCAACATGAACCCAAGAAAGTGGATGCTCAACATTCCTCGAATCAACACAGTGTTCCATCCAAAAGGATAGTATTTGATAATGAACCACGTACCAAGTCCTGTACATATAAATACTTTGTTTCCTGCAAACCCCGGGATTTCACTGGGGAAAAGGGAGCGATTGACTATATGACTTGGTTAGATGAAATGGACACTGTGGTCGATATCAGCGGTTGTGCTGAAAGGGATGTGGTAAAGTATGTATCCCAATCATTCAAGGGAGAGGCGCTAGCATGGTGGAAGTCTCTCATTCAAGCTGCTGGAAAGGTCCCACTCTATAATCTGACATGGGATCAGTTTGTTGCTTTCATTAAAGAAAATTACTGCCCTCAGCATGAGGTTGAAAGAATTGAGTCAGATTTCTTATCATTGGTGATGAAGAATTGAGATTGTCAAGCTTACCTCACCAGTTTCAATACCCTGTCTAGGCTGGTTCCGTATCTAGTAACATCGGAACCCAAACGAATTGCTCGCTTCATTGGGGGTTTAGCCCCAGAGATCAAGGCCAGTGTTAACGCATCTAGACCTGCTACTTTTAGGTCAGCAGATGATCTATCTCTGTCTCTTACTTTGGATGCGGTCAGGCTAAGATCGCTTAAGAACTCGGAAGAAGGTAAGAGAAAATGTGAGGATGATAACTCACGACGTCTGAGAAGAAGTTTAAAGGAATCACATACCATAAAAAGAAGTTTGGGTCTGGAAAGGGTAGTCAACAGGCAGAGGAGAAACCAAAGTGTAAGACTTGCCAGAAACGTCACTTTGGAAAATGCAGGTTTGTATCTAAGTCTCAGTCAGGACCATCTGCATGTGGTTTATGCAAATCCAAGGAGCACAAGACGATAGAGTGCAAGAAGATAAAGGATGCAACATGCTATAATTGTAATGAAAAAGGGCACATCAAGACCAATTGCCCTAAATACACCAAGAAGCCTGAAGAGGTCAAGAAGACCAATGCAAGGGTCTTCCGTATGGATGCACGAGAAGCCGTTCAGGACGATAATATGATCACAGGTACCTTCCTCATAAATGATGTTTATGCAAGAGTGCTATTTGATTCAGGAGCTGATAAATCATTTGTAGATAATAAGTTTTGTAGGTTGTTGAATTTACCTGTTAAAACCTTAAGTGTGAAATATGAAGTAGAATTAGCTGATGGTACCCTAGAGACAGCCTCAACTGTGTTAAACGGATGTGTTATTTCCATTAGGAACCACTTCTTCCCGTTATCCTTACTTCCTTTGAAGTTAGCCGGTTTCGATATAGTTATAGGCATGGATTGGCTATCCCATAACCAAGCTCAGATTGTGTGCAATAAGAAGCAAGTGGTGATCAAGACTCCGTCTGGTGAGCCACTTACCATTCAGGGAGACACCCAGTATGGACTGCCTGAGCAAGTGTCTATACTCAAGTCATCTAGATGCTTGAAGAAGGGTTGTGTTATTTATATGGCACAGGTAACTATTAATGAGTAGAAGCCCAAGGTTGAAGATATCCCTGTCTTTTCTGAGTATCCCGAAGTATTCCCAGAAGAACTACCTGGTTTGCCACCAGATAGACAAGTAGAGTTCAGAATTGACATCATTCCTGGAGCAGCACCTGTTGCAAGAGCACCTTACAGGTTAGCACCAACTGAAATGAAAGAGTTGAGGACTCAACTGGATGATTTGTTAGCCAAAGGTTTCATTAGACCTAGTTCGTCTCCTTGGGGAGCACCAATCCTGTTCTTAAAGAAGAAGGATGGGTCGATGCGTCTATGCATCGATTATCGCGAGCTTAACAAAGTCACTATCAAGAATAGATATCCATTACCCAGGATCGACGATCTGTTCGATCAATTACAAGGGGCAAGTTACTTTTCCAAGATCGACATGAGGTCAGGCTACCATCAACTGAAGGTGAAAGATGAAGATGTATATAAGACTGCATTTAGGACTCGTTATGGTCATTACGAGTTCTTAGTGATGCATTTTGGGCTCACTAATGCACCAGCAACGTTCATGGACCTCATGAACCGCGTCTGCAAGCCCTACTTGGACAAATTTGTCATCGTCTTCATCGATGATATTCTTATTTACTCAAAGAGTCAAGCTGACCATGAGAAGCACCTTCGTTGTATTCTTTCACTGCTCCAATAAGAGAAACTTTATGCCAAGTTTTCAAAGTGTGAATTTTGGCTTCGTGAAGTCCAGTTTCTTGGACACGTGGTTAGTGAACGTGGTATCCACATGGATCCCGCTAAAGTTGAAGCTGTCATGAATTGGCAAGAACCAAAGATGCCCACGGAAATTCGTAGCTTTTTGGGTTTGGCAGGATACTATAGGCGATTTATTGAAAACTTCTCAAGGATTGCAGCACCCCTAACTTCATTAACCCGTAAGAATATCAAGTTTAATTGGGGACCTAAGCAGCAAGAATCCTTTGACATTCTCAAGCAGAAGTTGAGCAATGCACCTGTGTTGACATTGCCTGAAGGAATCGAAGAGTTTGTGGTTTATTGTGATGCATCGCACACAGGTATGGGGTGTGTGCTTATGCAGAAAGGAAAAGTTATTACCTATACCTCTTGATAGCTAAAGGTGCATGAGAAGAACTACACCACCCATGACTTGGAGTTGGGTGCCATTGTATTTGCACTAAAACTGTGGAGACATTACTTGTATGGTACCAAGTGCGTGATCTATTCTGATCACAAAAGCCTTCAACATCTGTTCAAACAGAAGGACTTAAACATGAGACAGCGTCGGTGGATGGAAACTCTAAACGACTATGATTGGGAAATCCAATACCATCCAGGCAAGGCAAATGTGGTTGCCGATGCCTTAAGTAGAAAGGAAAGGGTGAAGCCCATAAGGATCAATGCCAAGAGCATTGAATTGAAAAATAGCTTAAATGAAAGGCTGTTAGCCGCTCAGAAGGAAGCGGTGCTAGAAGCTAACTATCCTGATGAAAAGCTAGGAGTAACTACTGAACAGCTATCCTATGACAAGGACGGAATCCTGAGATTAAATGGACGAATATGGGTTCCAATTTATGGAGGACTTAGGGATGTGATCCTCCAGGAAGCCCACGGTTCTAAGTACTCCGTTCATCCTGGAGCTGACAAGATGTACCAGGATTTGAAGGCAAATTTTTGGTGGATAGGCTTGAAGAAGTCTATAGCTACCTATGTAGCCAAATGCTTGACGTGCGCGCAAGTTAAAGCTGAACACCAAAAGCCGTTGGGTTTGCTACAACAACCTGAACTTCCCACCTGGAAGTGGGAGATGGTAAGTGTGGATTTTATCATCAAGTTGCCAAAGACTAAACGAGGAAATGATACTATTTGGGTAATAGTGGATAGACTGACTAAGTCAGCCCACTTCCTATCTATTAAGGAAACCCACAGCTCAGATAAGTTAGCTCAGCTGTACGTGGAAGAGATTGTATCTCTCCACGGGGTGCTAGTGTCTATCATCTCTAATAGGGATACGAGGTATACATCGCATTTCTGGAAAAGCTTTCAGCAATCCCTAGGCACTCGATTAAATTTCAGCACAGCATATCATCCTCAAACGGATGGTCAAAGTGAACGTACTATACAGACACTTGAGGATATGCTACGAGCTTGTGTTATTGATTTGGGTGGAAGTTGGGATGATCATCTTCCATTATTCGAATTTTCATACAATAATAGTTATCATTCCAGTATACAAGCTGCACCTTTTGAAACATTATATGGAAGAAAGTGCAGAACGCCCGTTTGTTGGGCAGAAGTTGGAGACGTCTAACTGACAGGACCTGATATAGTCCTGGAGACGACAGACAAGATTGTGCAGATAAGAGATCGTCTCAAAGCTGCCAGAGATAGGCAGAAAAGCTACGCAGACTTAAGGCGTAAACCTCTAAAGTTCGAGGTTGGTGACAAAGTGTTGCTTAAAGTATCACCCTGGAAGGGAGTGATGCGATTTGGTAAGAAAGGTAAGTTAAGCCCAAGGTATATAGGACCATTCGAGATCATCGAATGTGTCGGAACAATGGGTTATAAGTTAAACTTGCCTGAAGAGCTCAGTGGTATTCATAACGTATTCCACATCTGCAATCTGAAGAAATGTCTAGCTAATGAGTCACTAGTCATGTTACATAAGGATGTGCACATAGATGAAAGCTTAAAGTTTGTTGAAAAACCCTTGTCGATCGAGGATCGACTGGTTAAGAAGCTTCGTAGGAAGCAAGTGCCAATTGTGAAGGTCAAATGGGATGCCCGTAGAGGTCTCGAATATACGTGGGAGGTAGAGTCCACAATGAAAGAAAAGTACCCTTATTTGTTTCAGTAAATCTCGAGGTCGAGATTTCTTTTAAGGGGGTGAGGATGTAACACCTCGTAATTTCATGTCCAATATAATATCGACACGTGTCATGAGCTTTAAACGTGTAAAAGATTACTTATGAGGGACTAAAGTTGACAAACGAAGAATTTACGTATGTAAAAGGATTCAAAATGTCAACAATGGATAAATATGCCTTTCAATAACCCTACAAGATGTCTATAACCTTAAACGAATGAATCATGGATCATACGAAGCCAATTGTGAAAGAAAGTGAGGGATTACAAACTACAGGGGTTAAATGTGTCAACATGTTTAAAGTATACCTCTGAGTGACCTTTTAGCGAACCTGAAGCTTTGTAACGATTAATTATGCTCACTAGAATACGTGATAAAAATTTCACAAGGTTTCGATAAAGTATGAGAAAGTTATGATAATATTCGCATACGAGGGGTTTAAAGCGTCAACGTTGAAATTTATGACTTTTCGGGTGATCATAAAGTTAACCAAGGACTTAACAAAGTTTGGATTATGTCTTAAGGTCCTTAGAAATCACTTTGATGGGTTAAAAGTGCAAATATGGAAGTTAAAACCACTTTTAAAAGGACCAGGGACTGAATTGCAATTGTTGAAACTTGTATGGCCTGTTCTGACCACCCACAAGGGCCGCGTAAGACCCTAGGGGACTCTTACGCAGGCCGCCTGAGCACACCAGCGACAGAAAACACAGGCAGGTGCCTGTTAAAGCTGTGTAACCGACTTTGGCGCTTGTTTTTACATACCAGGGGCTGCCCCAATGGTATTTCATGCACGATGGACAGTTGTGATGATCCGAATCCATGCATAGAGTTGTTTGGCATCATCCTATGAGATCAAATTCAATATATAAGCAACCTCCTTGTTGCAACACTTGAGCACATCATTTGAAAACCTTCACAATTTCACTTCTGGAGAATTTTGGAGCTCAAGGCCACTTCCTAGGGATTCTTAGTCGTGCATAAGACCTCAGTAAGTGTCTTTAACCTTTCTTAATTCAGTTTTACTTAGTTAATTAGCCTAAAGTCAAACCGTCATAATTAAAGTTTGACTTCGTGATTATTCGCAATTTGTCCAGTCAAATCTTAAATTGAAAGTACCTATGAGTTGGTAATTATGTGGGTAATAAACCCTTAAAAGGGCACTCTCTGATTCCCACTCTAACTAGGTCAATTGTCGGGTCAAAGCTAATTATAAAAAGTCAACAGAAAGCTTATTTTCAAATAAATACATAATTAGCAATGTAGAAGCCGTGTAACCTATTTTATAATTAATATAACTTGGTAATTAATGTAAGAACATGTCTAAACATGTTCAACCAGACAATTTTCAGTTTAAGCTCGGTTCGGAACCGAAAGTCGCATAATTTGACTTTTGCTTTGACTTTCAGTTCTGACCCATTAGAGCATAGTTTAGAAATGCCTTAGAGCTTTATTTGGACCAGGTTACATGTTAGTATAACTCTCTGTGATTATACAATTTGGTTTATTAGTTATCCGATTCATATGCATGTTTCCGTTAAATGCTTATATGTTGACTATTATGCCCATATGACCTTAAAATGTGATTTTTGAAAATGTAAAAGAATAGAAGCTTTCATTACTGATTTATAAACATGTCCCTAAAATTTGACATCAGTTTGAGGTCTAGATTAGGAGTTTACACAACATTTTGACCCCAAACCTTTTGCTACTAATTTTATATGATAAATAAGATATGTTAAGCTTTCTGAAATGATAAAAATACCAGCTTTTCTTATAAAACCCGGAAATCGCTTAAAACTGCCCTTTTTACGCGTTTTAAACGCATGGTATGTATTAAAACTATTTTAAATATATAGGACTTAACACCTACTGATATTTTTAGTAAATTTTTATACTTTAACAGTAAGCAAAAGTTTTAAACTCAGATTTCCAGATTTGACCTTTAAACCTTACGTGAAATTACCAAAATGCCCCTTCGGTGCATAGTTTGGTTATAAATGATAAATTTCACATATATGTAATACCCTACTGTTATGACTTATAAAAATAAGTATTTTTACTGAATATATCAGTCCTAAAACTCAGATTTATAATTAATCTCTTTTATGAGCTTTAAAATGACCAAAATACCCCTACGGGGCATAGTTTGAGTTTAAATTCATTTTGGGCATAATGGAAGGTATCCTACTGATATCACAACATATTTAAGGCATATTAACTTAGGAAACCTATATATGACTCATTTGGTTACCCGTTATGCACTTTTCGCGTTCGGATCGGTTTATGTAACTAGTCTGCATATAATAACCGAAACGGGTCAAACCTTATCATTTTTGCCTCAAAATCCAGAATGTGTTTAGTTTACCCATATTAAACAAGTATCCAAACTTGTCGGGTCTAAACCACATTCTAATCCGGTCTTCGCTTAATCATGCGTTTTGAACCGTATCTTCTTTTAAAACTAACCGGTCTAAGTCTAGGCTTAATTAAAGACCCGTTAGGAATCTAATAGGTTATTAAAAACCTTCGTTCCAGATTAGGATCCCGGTAAAAGCTACGTGCACTTGCTGTTTGTGATTTATACTTTGCTCAGGTAAATACTCTTAACTTATTTTCCCTATACGGGCTTGGGATACGGTATTATAATAATACCGCTTGGTCGGGTATGTAGTCATTTAAATCAGATTGTGATTAATGTATTTACATAACTTGTTTTAATCTGTATTATTTGGTGTATGGCCTTTGGGGATTAAATGACCATGTCCCGGATATCCTTGGCATCATTCAAAGAAATGGCCACGACCTAAGCACGAGGTGTAGGCACACACCTGACAGTTGCATTATGTAAAAGCTGGTAGTCCACTTAAAGGAATCAACCTTATGGGCATTATACCTGTGGCATGTCAGTTAATCTTGTCCGGCTCTTCTAACCGGCCCTGACGGACGACAAATAAGTAAAACAGTATACAAGATTATTTTTAAATAATTGTCCCAAGTTATAAAAGATTTTTGCCATGTGCATTTAAACTAATTTTCTTAAACTCTTTTCAAAATGAGTCAGTTAATTGTATTTACCAGTGTAAACTGACGTATTTTCCAAAAAGGCTAAGTGCAGGTACTAGACGAAATAGGCTGGCTACTCCTGGCATCATTAATCAAGTCTTGCAAGCTTTAGATGTTAAAGTCTGTTGAACAATGATCTTTTATCTTTTGATCCGCCTGTGGATCCTTACAGTCCGGTTGTAATACTTTGATATTACTATTTATTCGGTTCGTAATGTGATTTCATCTTTTGCTTCCGCTGTGCATTTAAATTGTGTTGTTTGACTATGATGATATCAACTACGTCACGATACTCCCCTCCTGGCCCACCGAAAATACGTGGAAATATCGGGGTGTGACAACGTAGCTCTTTTGTCGATCGCGAGCCGCCTTGATACGCTCTCTGATCTGAAAGATTTTATCTGTAGTCTCTTGGACTAATTCCGGACTGATTAGTTGTTTATCGCCCGCTTCTGCCCAACATAGCGGAGAGCGACACTTTCGACCATAAAGAGCTTCGAGCGGTGTTTTTAAATGAGATCCAAAGGCCTCTTGAAAACTCATCCAACGGTAAGTGAGTATCCCAGTTGCCGCCCAAATCCATAACACATGCACGAAGCATATCTTCAAGTGTTTAGATTGTCTGTTCACTTTGGTCGTCAGTTTGTGGATGAAAGGCCGTGCTTAGATTTAAATGAGATCCAAAGGCCTCTTGAAATCACTTCCATATTCTTGAAACAAAGCCACCATCTCGGTCTGAAATGATTTAAATAGGCAGTCCATGACGAGCCACTATTTCTTTGAGATAGAGCTCCGCTAGTTTCTTTGTACTATCCTTCTCCCGATTCGGCAAGAAGTGTGCGGACTTTGTCAATCTATCTACGATTACCCATATCATGTTGTGGCCCCTTGAGGTCCTGGGTAACTTCATAATGAAGTCCATCGATATTTGTTCCCATTTCCAAACGGGAATCTCGGGTTGTTGTTGTAAACCCGAGGGTTTTCGATATTCAGCCTTGACCTTCGCGTAGGTCAAGCATTTTCCGACATAAGTCGTGATATCCTTTTTGAGGTTAGGCCACCAATAGTACTCTTTCAAGTCTTGGTACATCTTATATAGCTCCCGGATGGATCGAGTACTTGGACCTATGAGCTTCCTCAAAAATAAGATTTCGAAGGCCTCCAAATAGTGGAACCCAAATTCTTCCTACAAAGTACAAAGTTCCATCCTCTTTCGGCACTAACTGTTTCTCCATGCTTCGAAGTGATTCTGCTTTAAGATGTTCTTCCTTAAGTGCTTCTTGTTGTGCATCATGGATTCGTGTGGTAAGATCTGTGTGAATAGTCCTCTCTAGTGCTCAAACTCTCAAAGTTCTAACCCGTTCCTTGTGGCTCAAGGTGTCCACTACAACGTTCGCGTTGCCCGGATGGTACTTTATTTCACAATCATAGTCGTTCAGCAATTCAATACAACGTTGCTGATGCATATTTAGTTTTTTTGATTAAATATGTGCTGAAGACTCTTATGAACTGTGAAAATCGTACACTGCGTACCATATAAGTAATGTCGCCATATTTTCAAAGCGAATACCACCGCGCCTAACTCGAGGTCGTGAGTGGTATAGTCCTTTTTGTGAACTTTTAGTTGACGCAATGCGTACGCGATAACTTTCTCCTGTTGCATAAGTACGCAACCCAATCCTTGATGCGAAGTATCACAGTATACTACAAGTTATCGGTGCCATCGGGTAGTGATAAGATTGGTGCCTCGCACCACTTATCCTTGAGAAGTTGAAATGACTCTTCTTGTTTTTCACCCCAATCGAATTTCTTGTCTTTTTGGGTGAGGGAGGTTAGCGGTTGAGTAATTTTAGAAAAATTCTCAATGAATCTCCGATAGTACCCCGCTAATCCCAAGAATTGTCGGACTTCCATTGGAGTCTTGGGTGCTTCCCGGTTTTTAATTGCTTCGATCTTTGAGGGGTCTACTTGAATGCCTTTCTCATTCACTATATGCCCGAGAAATTGAACTTCACAAATCCAAAACTCGCATTTAGAAAATTTTGCGTATAGTTTCTCCTTGAGTAGTTCTAAGATGGTTCTCAAATGTTGCTCGTGCTCGTCTGCCGAACATGAGTATATCAAAATGTCGTCAATGAACACTATGACGAATTTGTCGAGATACGGCTTGTACACGCAATTCATTAAGTCCATGAAGACTGCTTGTGCGTTCGTTAAACCAAAAGGAACAACGAGAAACTTGTAATGACCATAACGAGTTTGAAAAGCCGTTTTCGGCATGCTTTCCTCTTGTATTCGTAATTGGTGATACCCCGATTGTAAGTCTATCTAGGAGTAGAAGCTTGAACCTTGAAGTTGATCGAATAAGTCATCAATCCTCGGTAGTGGATACCAATTCTTGATGGTGAGTTTATTCAACTGTCACACCCCGATATTTCCACGTATTACCGGTGGGCCCGGTGGGGAGTATCGTGACGTAGTTGATATCATCATGGTCAATTTATCACAGTTCAATGCACAGCGAAAGTCTAAAAGTAATAATATTACAAACCGAATGAAAGTAACATAAGTATTACAAACGGAAAGTAAAAGGATCCACAGGCGGATCAAAACATAGGAAATATTGTTCAACAGATTTTTAAGTGACAAAGCTTGCAAGACTCTTTATTTATTCACTCAGGAGTACCTGCACTTAACCTTTTGGAAAATACGTCAGTTTACACTAGTAAATACAATTAACCGACTCTTTTGAAAACATTTAAGAAAATTGATTTAAATGCACAAGGCACAAATAATCTTTTATAACTTGGGATAATTATTTAAAAATAAACTTGTAAAAGAATTATATGTTTATTATACGTTCAGTAGCCCGGGTTGAATACCTGGTTAAAGATTAATAGACACACCACATAATATAACCCACAGCGAGTTATTCTCGAACAGGCGGGTATATTATTTTACATACGCACCGGCAGGTGTATGCCTACACCCCGTGCTTAAGTTGTGGCCATTTCAATGAATGAGCCGAGGATATCCAAGACATGGTCATTAACCCCCCAAAGGCTTAAAACAAACAAAACAGATTAAACGGGTTATCTCAATGATTTAATCTTCATATGGTTAAAAATTCAATACCCGACCAAGCGGTATTTTATATACCGTACCCCAAGCCCGTATAAGGGAAAATAAGTCAAAAGTATTTACCTGAGCAAAAATACAATTTTTATCCCAGCCGTATAACAATCAACAAGTGCAAATATCTTTTACTGGGCTCCTAAATCTGGAACGAAGGTTTTAATAACCTATTAGATTTCTAACGGGTCTTACTTATGTTTAAACTTAGACCGGTTAGTTTTAAAGAAATGTTTACGGTTTAAAACGCAAGATTAAGCGAAGACCGGATTAGAATGTGGTTTAGACCCGACAAGTATGAAGACTTGTATAATATGGGTAAACTAAACACATTCTGGATTTTGAAGCAAAAATGATAAGGTTTGACCCGTTTCGGTCAATTTATGCAAACTAGTCACATAAACCGTACCGAACAAGAAAAATGCATAACGGGTAACCAAAAAAGTCATATACAGGTTTCACAAGTTAATATGCCTTAAATATGTTGTGATATCAGTAGGATACCTTCCATTATGCCCAAAACGGATTTAAAATCAATTTAAGCCCTGTAGGGGTATTTTGGTCATTTTAAAGGTTATAAAAGAGGTTAAATGACAATCTGAGGTTCTGGTCTAAAATGATCAGTAAAAATATTTATTTTTACAAGTTATATCAGTAAGGTATTGCATATATGTGAAATTTATTATTTATAACCAAATTATGCACCGTAGGGGCATTTTGGTCATTTCACATAAGCTTTAAAGGTCAATTTGAAAATCTGAGTTCAAAACCTTTACTTACTGTTAAAGTATAAAAATTTACTCATTATATCAGTAGGTAATAAGTCTTATGTGTCAAAAATAGTTTTAACCCATACTATGCGTTTAAAATGCGTAAAAAGTCAGTTTTAGGCGATTTTCAGGTTATATAAAGAAAACTGAGTTTTTGATCAGATTATAAAGTTCAAAATATTTTATTTATCATATGAAATCAGTAGCAAAAGGTTTGGTATCAAAATGTTATGTAAAACTCATTTTATTAGCAAAAATGGTATAACCGTCAATTACCGAATCAAAGCAAGAATCCCTTGATATGATCAGTTTAAAAATTAATAAAAATCTTTAAAAAATCCCAAAATATTATATTACATCAGTGGGTAAAAAGTTTGGTGTCGAAATTTGGGTTTAAGTAGGCTTTATGCTAAAAATGCCGTTTAATTAATAAAAAACTTTCAAATTACGATATTGAGCATAACTCCTAATTTAGACCTCAAACTGATGTCAAATTTTTAGGATATGTTTATAAATTAGTAATAAAGGTTTTTGTCCTCTCACATTTTCAAAAATCTCGTTTTAATATCAAAAGGGCATTATGGTCAATAATTAAGCATTTAACGGAAGCATGCAAATGAATCTGATTTCTAAGGAACCAAGTTGTATAACCTTAGAGGGTTATACTAACATGTAATATGGTCCTAAAGGAACCCTAAGGCACTTCTAAAACAAGATAAATCGGGTCAGAACTGAAAGTCAAAGCAAAAGTCTTCTTTTGCGACTTTCGGTTGCGAACCGAGCCTAAACTCAGAATTGTCGGGTTGAACATGCTTAGACATGTTCTTACATTATTTACCAAGTTATTTTAGTGTTAAAACATGTTCCATAACCTCTATATTATTAGTTGTGAATTTATTTGCAAAAATAGCTTCTGTTGACTTTTTAATATTAAGTTTGACCCTGACAATTGACCAAGTTAGAGTGATAATCAGGGGGTGCCCTTTTAAGGGTTTATTACCCACCTAATTACCAACTCATAGCCATTTTCAATTCAAAAAATGACTGGACCATTAGTGATTAATCACTAAGTCAAAGCTTAATTACGATGGCTTTGACTTTTGGTCAGTAGACTACTAAAACTTGAACTTAGGAGGCTAAGAACACTTACAATGGTCCTTAGCACGAAATAGGAGCCGAGGGAAACTTGCTTGAAGTCCAGAGAGCTCCAGAGAGTGAGTTTGAATAATTTTTGTGCATGAGCAAATGAACTAGCAACAAAGAAGTTCTTATATAGCCAAAAACACTTCACAAGATCACTCCACACAAGTCTACAACTGATTTCTGATCATCCCAGGTGTCCCCTATGCATGTAATACTGTTGGCTCAGTCCCCGAATTCGAAAACAAGCTTTCTAAGGCCGTGGAACTGGCTGGACATGCACCTGTCCATTTTTATCTGCATCTGACACTCTTACGCGGCCCGCGTAAGAGTTAGCCCAATGTTTACGCGGCCCGCGTAAAGGGCAAATTCCGGTAAACAGTTTTGCAACTTTGCAATTTCAGTCCCTGGTCCAAATAAACTTTATTTAACTTTCATTTATTGCATTTTGGACCCCCATAGTTAACTTTTAAGGACCTTACGTCATAAACTAACTCCGTTAGGCTCCCGGTTAGTTGTACGGTTACCCGAAAAGTCTTGATTTCTTCAAAACTCCACAGAATTAATATCTGACATTCTTGAGATCAAAATAAACAATTATTACAATGTTTTTGGGTTTGCTAAAAGGTCATTCAGAGGTATCTTTTAACATGTTGACACTTTTAACCCTTATGCTTCGTAAGATCCTTATTTTAAGCACAACGACTTTCTAAGTTCGATAAGTTATTCTTTAAAGAATACGGACGTCATGTGAGGTCGATCAGAGGCACAAGTTTGGCATGTTGACACTTTGGATCCTTTTATTCACATATTTACATTGTTTGACAATTATAGTCCCTCAGAAACAGTTCCTTATATGTTTAAAGTCCATGACACGTGTCTTCATTTTATTGGTCGTGATTTTACGAGGTGTTACATTCTCACCCCCTTAAAAGAAATCTCGACCTCGAGATTTACTGGAATAAATGAGGGTACTTCTGCTTCATTGTGGATTCAACTTCCCACGTGTACTCGGGACCTCTACGGGCATCCCATTTAACCTTCACAATCGGTACATGCTTCTTCCGAATCTTCTTAACCTGTCGATCCTCGATCAACAAAGGTTTTTCAGCAAACTTTAAGCTCTCATCTATATGCACATCCTTATGTGACATGGCTAGCGATTCATCGGCTAGACATTTCTTTAAGTTGCAAATGTGAAACACATTATGGATTCCACTGAGCTCTTCTGGCAGATTTAGCTTGTAGGCTACAGTTCCAACACATTCGATAATCTCGAATGGTCCTATATATCTGGGGTTCAACTTGCCCTTCTTGCCAAAGCGCATTACCCCTTTCCAGGGTGATACCTTAAGTAGCACTTTGTCACCTACCTCGAATTTTAGAGGTTTACGCCTTTTATCTGCGTAGCTTTTCTGCCTATCCCTGGCAGCTTTGAGACGATCACGTATCTGAACAATCTTATATGTCATCTCCAGGACTATATCAGGTCCTGTTAGTTGGATATCTCCAACTTCTGCCCAACAAACGGGCGTCCTACACTTTCTTCCATACAAAGCTTCGAAAGGTGCAGCTTGAATACTCGAATGATAGCTATTATTATATGAAAATTCTATCAATGGAAGATGATCATCCCAACTTCCACCTAAATCAATAACACAAGCTCGTAGCATATCCTCCAGCGTCTGAATCGTACGCTTGCTTTGACCATCCGTCTGAGGATGATATGCAGTGCTGAAGTTTAATCGAGTGCCTAAAGATTGTTGAAAGCTTTTCCAAAAGTGAGATGTGTATCTAGTATCCCTATCGGAGATAATAGACAATGGCACTCCGTGGAGAGATACAATCTCATCCACGTGCAGCTGAGCTAACTTATTAGAGCTGTGTGTTTCCTTAATAGGTAAGAAGTGGGCCGACTTAGTCAATCTGTCGACTATAACCCAAATAGTATCATTCCCACGTTTCGTCTTTGGTAACTTAGTGATAAAATCCATAGTTACCATTTCCCACTTCCAGGTGGGAAGTTCAGGCTGTTGCAGCAAACCTGACGGTTTCTGGTGTTCGGCTTTAACCTGGGCACATGTCAGACATTTAGCCACATAAGTGGCTATAGATTTCTTCAAACCTATCCACTAGTAATTTGCCTTTAAATCCTGGTACAACTTATCACTTCCAAGATGAACAGAATATTTGGAGCTATGGGCTTCTTGAAGAATAACTTCCCTGAGTCCTCCATAGATTGGAACCCATATTCGTCCATTCAATCTTAGGATTCCATCCTTGCCATATGATAACTGTTCAGCAGTAACTCCCAACTTTTCATTCGGATAGTTAGCTTCTAATACAGCTTCCTTTTGAGCGGCTAATACTCTTTCATTTAAGCTGTTCTTCAATTCAATGCTCTTGGCATTGATTCTAATGGGCTTAACCCGTTCCTTCCTGCTCAAAGCATCGGCGACTACATTCGCCATGCCTGGATGGTATCGGATTTCACAATCATAATCATTCAATGCCTCCATCCATCGACGCTGTCTCATGTTCAGATCTTTCTGGTTAAACAGATGCTGAAGGCTCTTGTGATCAGAATAGATCACACATTTGGTACCATATAAAGAGTGCCTCCATAGCTTCAGTGCAAATACAACGGCACCCAACTCCAAATCGTGGGTGGTGTAATTCTTTTCGTGCACTTTTAATTGACGGGAAGCATATGCAATAACCTTTCCCTTCTGCATAAGCACACATCCCATACCTGTGTGCGATGCATCACAATATACTACAAATTCTTCAATTCCCTCAGGCAATGTCAACACAGGTGCATTGCTCAATGTCTGTTTAAGAATGTTAAAGGATTCTTGCTGCTTAGGACCCCAATCAAACTTTATATGCTTTCGATTCAATGAAGTTAGGGGTGCAACAATTCTTGAGAAATTTTCAATAAAGCGCCTGTAATACCCTGCCAGACCCAAGAAGCTACGAATCTTTGTGGGTGTCTTTGGCTCTTGCCAATTCATAATGGCTTCAATCTTAGCGGGATCCACCTGGATACCACGCTCGCTAACCACATGTCCAAGAAATTGGACTTCTCGAAGCCAAAACTCACATTTTGAAAACTTGGCGTAGAGCTTCTCTTGCTGAAGAAGTTTAAGAATACACCGAAGATGCTTTTCATGATCAGCCTGGTTCTTTGAATAAATAAGAATGTCATCAATAAAGACGATGAAAAACTTGTCTAAGTATGGTTTGCAAACGTGATTCATGAGATCCATGAACGCTGCTGGTGCATTAGTGAGCCCTAAAGGCATCACTAAGAACTTGTTAGTGCATTTATGTCTATCACCTTCGTCAATCCGAGCTGTAGCGAGAAACTGAAGATAACAAGCTTATATTGTAATAACTAGTCAAAAGGCAAGGTGGCAATCTTGTAATTAATGAGAAATCTCATTAAAAGCCTTGACCTATAAATAGGGATGTTATGTCATAGTTTAGGAACTTTATGCTCATTTTGACATTTAGAGAGCTCTAGATCTAGAGAGAGATTCTAGAGAGAGAAAGTGATTCATGTGGTGTACAATTTCATACGTTTCTAATAGAGTCATGTTTATATTACGTCTTGTGTGTTAGATCACGTTCGTGTACGGATTCCGCACGTCACACGTTCGTTTCGCAATCGTTTCGGAGTTAAAATCGGTCCTACAAGTGGTATCAGAGCAGGAGCTCGATTGCACTGATCAAACGCACAGATTCAGATCCGAATTGCATCAGATTTCATCGATTTCTTCATCTTCTACACTTCTTTCATGTTTTTTTCTGAATTTTTCAAAATTGAACGGGTTTTTACGGTCCAAATTACATGATTTTTTGATATGTTGTGCGAAAACACCTGATCTACAACCCTATAAAGTTTCAGATCCTAATTCAAAGCCGTTTAGGAGAAATCTAACTTTTTCTGTCCGATTTCGTGTCAACAGCTTTATTTCGCATCAAATTGACATCTTATTTCGTTTGAAAGTTCACTTATTTTGCACGAAACACCTTATTTCGTTTGAAAGTTCATTTTATTTCGCACGAAATACCTTATTTCGTTTGAAAAAATTCACCTATTTCGTAAGAAATACTCTATTTCATTTGAAGCTGCCTATTTCGTGTGAATGCGTCACCATTTCGTATAAGATCTCTATTTCGTGTGAAATTGATATTTCATGTGAAATACTTCATTTCGTTTAAGGTTGTCAGTTTACATGTGAAACATTATATGCAATCAGTGTACATGTGTATTTCAATTCAGTAGTCAACAGTTTATCGGCCCAATCACATTTAATAATACAATAGCTTTTGTCGGACTAAAAGAATTGAATATTAGTTGTTTCAAGAAGTATCGGCCCAATTAAGTGAAAGATTGTCAGGCTCATTTAATTTTACAACTGCCTAAGAATTTGAGATCCAATTAGATTGAATTGAAATTTGAAATTGTCGGACATAAATTCAAGGTTTGCATGTGTAAAAGTTGTATTCCAATTAAAATCCAACTAATATTCTAAAAAGGAAGTTGGGTGCAGCCCACTTAATATTTGGCCCAATAGGATTTAAAGAAGTAATTGATTTTAGCAGGTCTTGACTGAAAAATTGCATGTGATGGTTATCGAGTTATGTGAATTCATAATTAGTTGCCTGCCATTTCTTAAATATTCATGTGATATTAAGGTCCAATAAAATCAATTGAAATTTAAAGAGTGCCATTTCTTGAATTTTGCTCCAAGTGAGTCATAATTTTGTCTGCCATTTGAATTAAGTTTGCATGTGATTTCATATTAAAGATTGTATTTCATTGTTGTGGTCAAATAGTCAACTAGCTAAAGCGATCGTTCAAGAATTTGTGTAGTGTGACTCGATCGAAAAAATCAAGTCTCACGGTTTGATCATTCAAAGGTCCAGTTCATTTGAACCTTGTCAGATCGTTTGGAGTAGGGTCAGGTCGTTTGAATTTGATCCGGGTCATAGCAGTTCGTACGGTTTGACAACTTAAATCTCAGTTCGCATCAAACTCAGTCCGCACAAAATATTCACCAGTCCGAGTATCAGTTTGATTCAGTTGTTTGATAGTGTTTAAACTGATAAGTGTTTGTTTGTTTGTTTGATTCAGGTAATTTTAGAAGATCACATCATGGCTGAAGAATTTTACAACACGTTCTACAACCCGTTTACATCCGAGTCTTCCGAAACTTCAACTGTCACACCAAAAACCATTACAAAAGCGATCAATGAAAACATTAAACATGATAATTTCTACGGAAAAAATTCAAAACCACAAACACTTGAAAGCATTGAAGATTACACTTGGTGGAAAGAGCGGTTCATCAACTGGGCAAAAGCTTACGCTCATGAAAGCTGGTTTTGTTTGGAATTTGGTTATAGTAGGTCGACCGATGATAAAGGAGAAGAAACCCCGCTCAAAAGTTTATCAGTAGAAGACAAAATAGAATTCTCAGCTGAACAGAGAATGATTGCTTTAATTCAATCATCAATTAGACATGACCTGTTTGCTTTACTTCAACATGATGGGTCATCAAAATCTGTCTGGGAAGCTTTACGGGTAAAAGCTGAGGGGGGTAAACAAATCAAGAAAAATAAAATTGCATTATTAAAGAAAGAATTTGATTTGTTTGATAGTTTGAAAGGTGAATCAGTTAGACAAATGATAGAGAGATTTGGTCATCTAAAAATTGAACTTGATCATTTTGGCATTGTTAAAACTCGAGAAGAAATAATTGATAAGATCATAGAAGCGTTACCACGAGCTGATCAGTGGCAAACATTTGTATTCATATTGAAAAATGATGCTTTATATGATACAATTTCTCTTGATGTCTTGGTAGAAAAGATAGAAAGTCATGAGCTTGAATTGCAAAAGCAGAAGAAGATGAGCAGTTCTTCGCATCAACAGAATGTCGGTCTTTATTACAAAGGTGCAATACCTTCGGTGAAAGTTAGTGAATCACCAAAAACAGCATTCAGTGGTGTGAAGACAAAAGAACCTCCGACAAGCTCATCAAGCTACAATCCGGGATATCATTCGTCTTCATCAAAAGCAAGTGTTGAAGAATCTGAAGAAGTTCTCTGCAACATTGCTCTCAAATTGAAGAATTCTCCGACTATGAGCATCAATGCAGCCAAGCAACAAATGAGTTTTCTTGCATCTGTTCTGGAATCATATGAAGGTCTAGTAGCTGGCAAAATTGGAAATTCTGAATTGACCAAAGAAGACTATGACCATATTGATCCGGAAGAGATGGAACTTATCGATATTCGCTGGTGTTTAGCGAGTTGCATTAGAAGAGCTCAGAGATATGTGGAGATTACTGGAAAGCAGTCAATCGGTGGTCCATCAACTAAGCTAGGATTTGATAAATCCAAAGTGACTTGTTTCAAATGCAAGCAAAGAGGTCATTTCAAGAGAGAATGTCAAAATTCTTCAGTTGATGGAAATGAAAATCCTTTCAATGATGATTATTACCGAAAGGCGATTTACCACCGTAGCAAAGAAGAGCCAAAAATGATTGAAAATAATCCCAAGAAGAAAGCCTTACTTATACATCAAGATGATGAAAAAATGGTAGAGAGTTTCAGTTGGGACAAATACATTCCATCTGATTCAGGATTGGCTGCTGAGATCAAGAAAAGAAATGAAGAAGATTGTGTTGATGAAAAAGTCACAGCTCATGGAAGAAAAATATCACAAGGCAAACATTATGTTTTTGTTGCTGAGATCAAAGAGAAAACCAGAGAAGAGATTCTGGAGGAGAAAACATACAGAGAGAAAAACATTGCTTGGAACAGAATTAATGAAATGCAAGAGGAGTATGAAAGTGCTGTGAGTAACAAAAGATGGGACAAGAAGCGAGAATGCTATGTCAACAGAAATGGTGAACCTGTTGTTCCCAAAAAGGACATAGTTTTTGATGATGTTCTTTTAGTAATCCCTCGATCAGTCGAATACTACACAAATGTTGGAAAAGATAAAACATATGTGAAAAGGTTTGAAAAACTTCTTAGAGATGTTATGACTTCAAGTCTGAGGAAGAGGGATGAAGAGAGAATGAAGAAGAATGTTGATGAGATGGTGAACGATTTGAAGAAAGTTGCTGAAGAAGCTAAAGTAGAGGAAGAGAAGGTAGAAGAAAAAGTTATTGGAAAAGAAGCTGTTACTGAAGAACAGCAGGTTGAAGAAGCTGAGGAGAAGTTGGAAAGATCGGTTGAATTAAAGGTTGAAAGTTCAGCTGATAGTGTTGGTGATGCTGGTACTGGTGAAGAAAAGAAGAGTGAACCTGAGTTGAAGCAAACAGAAGCAAACACCGAAGTGCCAATCACTAAGGTAAATTCTGATTCTGAAATCTTGAAAATTGTTGAACAGTGCAAGAAATGCATGGAAACGTGCAGTGCTTGTATTGAGAAAGACAAAAAGTTCAGAACAAGAGATATTGAATTTACCAAAATAGAAATTTTTTTTAAAAATAAATACAAAGAAATGCTTGAAAATGAAAAAGTTTTGAAAGATAATGATGAAAAGATTTCAGAAAATTGTAAAAATTTAGAAAAAGAAAATGAAAATTTGAAAGAAAAAGTTTTGATAATGACAGAAGAATGTTCTCAAAAAGAATATGAGTGTCAAGAAATGAAAAAAGAATATGATTCAATAAAACTGGCTTATCACATTACTAAAAAGTCATATGAAGATGTGAAGAGTCAAATGTAACTTGTTCAATCGAGATTGAGATACTGTTCTGAAACAACTGATATGTTTAAGCGACAGTATGAAATAAAGCAACAAGTTGTAAATTCTTACATTGAGGATGTTGCTAAGCTTAAGCGTCAGATTGCTGATTTAGAACAGGATAATAACAAGTTAAAAAGTTATCACGCGTCATCATATGTGCTTGAACGTATTTTCAATATAAAACCGGGAGATGGTGATTCTGAGAAAAACAAAAAGGGCATTGGTTCAGAATTTCATCAAGTTCCACCACCGGAAAAGTTTGCATTTTATGATGATGAAAAGGTCAAAAAAGCTTTCAACATGGTAGATCAATTGCCAGATAACATTGACGTAACCTATTCCAAATATGATGATTCTAGTGATTCAGAGGTGGTAGGTAAGGTCATTGAAAGTGTGTTGAAAGAAGAGTCGGTTGAAACAGGTAAATCTGAATCACATGATGAAAATGAAGGTAGTTTTCATGAAGAATATCTGAAAAAATCAAAATCCGAGAAAAATTTGAATGATGATTCAAGAGGATTGGTTTATTCCATGATTGGATCGGGCAAATTATTCTTAGATGTTGTATTCCCGATTCAGAATGTGATTTCAGAAAAGATTGATAAAGTGTTCAAAATGGTTGAGATTGAAAAGTCTGAAATTTCAAAGTTTGCTGGAAAAGGTCACAAAACTTTTTATAACAAACCTGGTTTCAAGAAGAAAAACATGAAGGATGGGTTGGGTTATAAGAAGAAACAAAGTTGGAATAAAAATGAAACTCCAAATTATCAAACAAAGATGAATTTTGTTCATGGAACAAGTTCAGAAGAAGAGAAAGAACTCCAATTTAGACGACAGTCTAATGAAGAGTTCTATGCTCAAAAGAAAACGCAACAACCACAGGTCAAAGATGTTTCAAAAAGAACATGTTTTAAGTGTGATCAAACTGGACATCTTGCACGCAAGTGTCCAAATCTGAAACCTGTTGATGTTGAGAAAAAGAAGTCTGATGATGTGGAAGAACAAAAATCTGAGGATATGAAACAAAGGTCAACCAGATTTGATTCAAAACAAACTTGGAGGTACAACACAAACAAGTTTGCTTCGAATCAAACTTGAAAATCAAACCCGAATAGGTTCGATTCAAGAGAGACCTGGAATTTTCACAAACCCAGATTCAGAACAACACAAAGTTGGCAAACATCGGTTGATATGACAAATTGGAAACCACAAGTTGTTGTTCAAAGTCAAAATAATCAAAACGAGTTACGATTTTACAAGAGAGGTACTCCTAAAGGTCAAACATGGTCTGCTAAGAAACAAATGACTTTGGCAAATGATGAAAAAGTTGAAGTTAATATTGAAAAAGTCTTTGTACAAAATGAGAAAGATTTTCCGAAGTTGAATGAAGTATATTGTGTTGAAATGCCTAAGGTCCAACAGACCTGGGCTAAATTGTTCAAGTAATTGATTAAGTTGAATGTGCAGGTGCTTCCGAAGAAATCTGAATTTCAAAAAGAAGAATGTAGGAGCAGCCTGGCACAACGGGAAGAGGAGGCTGCTGAACCCTGTGTTGGTTGAAACAGGGAGTTTGTTTGTTTTCTGTATATAAATAAACAATATTTCAAAAACCCTAAAAATTGAAAAAACAAAAATATGTTTTTATTTTGTCAAAAAAATTTAAAAAAAAAATCAAAAATATGTTTGTTTTTAAATTTGTCCAAAAATTCAAAAATTCAAAAATATGTTACTTGAATATGCCGAAACCCTCACGGCGGAACAAACATGATTAATTTCACAAGATTGAAAAACGGTTTTCAAACTGTAAAAGATCAATGTGTTGTAAATCATGGGGGTATTTACTGCTTTTCATGCAATTCGATACACATTAAGTAGAAAATGGATGGCGAGATGAAGCTATCAGTATCGGGTTGTCAAAATTTTTTTAAATGATTTTGCATTTTAGGGGGAGTATTTTTGTCAGAAAATCCAAAAACATTAGAAAATTTGAAAAAGACAAAAACATGATAAAATTCAAAAATGAGTTTTTGTGTAAAAAAAGGAAATGATAGTACATCAGTAGACAATTAAAGTACGCTAAAGAAATGGAAAGTTAAAAAGCAATAAACAATCTCACTAAAGATGTGACAATAGGCTCAGCTAGACTAGTAGATTTGCGATAACGATACAAATTTAAATGAAAAAGCCTAGTTCTAGTGGGAAACGCGGTCGAAAGTATAGTACTTAGTTTATCCTTCTTGACTGTGTGCCTACTCAGTAATCGCTGAATGCCAAAAAGCATAATAAACAGGTTAGTCTGTGAACTTTCACAACTTGCTGAAAAAATCACTGTGATTATGCATTTCATTTTGCAAAGATTTAAACTTGTTTGATTTCTTTATTTTGTTTAAGCATTGGACATCCTCTGCGTATACGTGAGTATCGAACTGGATGTTAGTGCCTAAACGTTTTGCTTTATTTTTCTTGGTGTTTCGTTTAAATCTTGGATCACCTCTGCGTATATGTGAATATCGAACTGGTGGTTAAGATCTAAACATATTCAACTTGTTTTTATTTCTTATTTTGTTTAAACATTGGACTTTCTCTGCGTATCGAAAGATCGACCTGATTGTTAATGTTTAAACATTCTGCATTGTTTTCGCACATATCACAGTTGATGAAAGTTTAAAGGCATTACTTGAGTCAGTGTATTGCATGATGAGGGGATATGCTAAGATCGTGGGGTCCATAAGAATTTAGTGCAAATTAATATACCTTAACGTATCGGTAAGCATTTCGAAAGTTTTTAGATTGAGTTTAAGTGGACAACAATATTGTCAATCAATGTGAATTGTTTAGAACTTAAAGTGTTTAAAGCTCAACGGTGCTAGTGATTTGTCATAAACTGATATGATCCTCTAACACGAACTCAAACAAAAATATTGTTTGTAAATATTTCTTTACTGCTTTATATTTCAGAAAAATACAAAAAGATTTTGATTTCACTTTATTTTTGACAACCGATGTCTGGGATGCTAAGTTTCAAAATCTTAGTATGCTGATTGTGTTTCTGAAAAATAAACAAGTTCATTAATTTGAAACTTGAAGTTTTAAAATCAAAAATAAAAAACAGTTTGTGATATCTCCAAGGTCATTAAGTTGGACTTGGATGATTAACTATGAGGGATTTGGATGCTCATATTGTTAAAATCTGTAAAAGAGCCAGTTTCGGATTATGTTCGCTAAAACTGCTAAATATATGAAGTTTGTTGATAGGGGGAGAGTATCAAGTGAATCCTGGATATATTCATATTATTATATCTTAAAGCCAGGATCTTGATTTAGAAATTTTAAAAGAGCCAGGTCACAATTCCTGGATAATCGAATGTTCATAATGTTTGTACTTATAAATGTTTGAGAGTTGCAGATACTAATCCAGACTACGATCCCGACAGCAGGGTCTAAGGGGGAGTCTGAAGACGAGCTCAACGCAAGAGGAAGCGTGGATTGAAGGAGCTTGTATACGGAAAGCCAGGTGTCGATCCCAAAGCACGGAAGCTTGACGAAAGGGGGAGCCTGATGAAGAAAAGAGTCTACAGAAAGGGGGAGCTGAAGCTGAAGACAGATCCACGGGGATTCTGTTCTAGCAAGAGGGAGTCTACGTTGATGAAAACGTGTTAAAGTTTCAAGAAGACTCAAAGAGAGAAAGAAAGACAAGACACTACGAGATTGACTGCGGTAATATCCAAGGGGGAGTCTGTTAGTGCATTTATGTCTATCACCTTCGTCAATCCGAGCAGTAGCGAGAAACTGAAGATAACAAGCTTATATTGTAACAACTAGTCAAAAGGTAAGGTGGCAATCTTGTAATTAATAAGAAATCTCATTAAAATCCTTGACCTATAAATAGGGATGTTATGTCATAGTTTAGGAACTTTATGCTCATTTTGACATTTAGAGAGCTCTAGATCTAGAGAGAGATTCTAGAGAGAAAGTGATTCAGGTGGTGTACAATTTCATACGTTTCTAATAGAGTCACGTTTATATTACGTCTTGTGTGTTAGATCACGTTCGTGTACGGATTCCGCACGTCACACGTTCGTTTCGCAATCGTTTCGGAGTCAAAACCGGTCCTACAGAACTCGTAGTGACCAAAACGAGTCCTGAATGCAGTCTTATGCACATCTTCATTTCTGACCTTCAGTTGATGGTAACCTGACCTCAAATCAATCTTGGAGAAGTAACTTGTCCCTTGCAATTGATCGAACAGATCGTCGATCCTGGGCAATGGATATCTGTTCTTGATTGTAACCTTGTTTAGCTCGCGATAATCGATGCATAGACGCATCGACCCATCCTTTTTCTTCACAAATAGAATCGGTTCTCCCCAAGTAGATGAGCTAGGTCTAATAAAACCTTTAGCCATCAAATCATCTAACCGAGTCCTCAACTCATTCATCTCAGTTGGTGCCAATCGGTATGGTGCTCTTACAACTGGAGCTGCTCCAGGAATAATATCAATTCTGAACTCCACTTGCCTATCTGGAGGTAACCCAGGTAGTTCTTCAGGGAATACGTCTGGAAATTCAGAAATAACAGGTATGTCTTCGATCTTGGGCTTTGGTTCATCAATAGTCACATGTGCCATATAAATGACACAACCCTTCTTCATACACCTTGATGCCTTAAGCATGGACACTTGCTTAGGTAATCCGTACTGAGTATCTCCTTGAATCGTGAGTGGTTCATCATAAGGAGTTTTAATAACTACTTGTTTCTTGTCACAAACAATCTGGACTTGGTTATGAGATAACCAATCCATGCCTATCACTATGTCGAAACCAGCTAGTTTCAAAGGAAGCAAATATAACGGAAAAGAGTGGTTCCTAATGGATATAAAACATCCATCTAACATGGTTGAAGCAGTTTCTATTGTACCATCGGCCAATTCTACTTCATATTTTATGCTTAGGGTTTTCACATGCAGATTTAATAACTTACAAAATTTATCATCCACAAATGACTTATCTGCACCTGAATCAAACAATACCCTTGCATAAACATCATTGATAAGAAAGGCACCTGTTATCACGTTGTCATTCTGGATCGCTTCTTGTACATTCATTTGAAAGACCCGAGCATTGGTCTTTTTACCTTCTTAGGTTTCTTGGCATATTTTGGGCAGTTAGACTTGATATGCCCCTTCTCGTTACAGTTGTAACAAGTCGCATCATTTATCTTCTTACAATAGAACGTCTTATGCTCACTAGACTTATAGATCCCACAAGCCCTAGGCTGCGATTGGGATTTTGATTCATACCTGCATTTTCCTAGATGGCGCTTCTTGCAGGTCTTGCATTTGAGCTTCTCACCCGACTGTTGGTCATCCTTTTTAAATCCCGAACTCTTCTTGTGATCTGAGTTCCCTTTACATTTCTTATCAGAACGGCATGAGTTCTCATCCTCACGTTTCCTCTTTCCCTCATCAGAATTCCTAAGCGATCTCTGCCTGACCGCATCGAGGGTAAGAGATAACGACAAATCAGCCACTGACCTAAAGGTAGTAGGTCTTGATGCTTTCACACTTTCCTTAATTCCGGAGCTAAACCCCCAATGAAACGAGCTATGCGTTTCGGTTCTGGTGTGACTAAGTAAGGAACCAAACGCGACATAGTGTTTAAGCTCGTAAGATATGCCTGACAATCTAAGTTCTTCATGACCAAGGTCAAGAAGTCAGTCTCAATTTTCTCAACTTCATGTTGAGGACAGAAAGTATCTTTGATAAAAGCAATAAACTGATCCCATGTCAGATTATACAACGGGATCTTCCCAGTAGCTTGGATCAATTACCTCCACCAAGCTAGAGCCTCCCCTTTAAACGATTGTGACACAAACTTCACAATATCTTTCTTTGCACAACCACTAATATCGACCACCGTATCCATCTCATCGAGCCAAGTCATACAATCGATGGCTCTTTTCTCCCCTGTGAAGTCTCTAGGCTTGCAGGAGACGAAATACTTATACGAACAGGTTTTAACGCGTGGTTCTTGGTTAAGCACAACGTGTCTAGACGGAACACTCTTCTGATTCGAAGAATGATGAGAATCACTCTTGCGAGCTGTATGAGTCTTAGAAGGTGGTTTTGTATGTTGTACAGATAGGGTCCTGCTATGGGTACCACTTGATTCATTATCTCGTCTGTCCAGAGCTCGAGTAACGGCATTGTCTATCAATGCCTGCAGTTCTGCGCCAGCTATGTTAACCCTGGTAGTATCATCATTCCCCCTTGGGTGACTGTTAACCTCATCTGATTCAGCCATGTAGCTTTCTTGCTACATAAAATATTGACAAGGATTTATTTAGGAATCTATTATGGAATTTGTCTTTTATGGCAATTCATTAACCATGGTAACTATAAACCATATTGGTTAATTTAATTTATTTAAATTTTATTATATTTTATCCCAGTTATAAACTATTTTGGATATTAGGGTGGCATACAAAAGGCCTAGTCACAGGGATAATTTTAATTCTTAAGCCATGATTTTATAGAATCAAGTCATTTAGGTTTGAACATAGTTCATTACCTTTTCTTGACAGGGAGTCGTAGACTACAACTGTCTTTTGTCTTATATGACAATGGATATGGCCCGCAGGCATTACATCACTAATGGATGTTTAATTAAAAAACGAAGGAAAGGAATTGGAAGAATCCAATATAAGGATGACTTGCGTGACTTTATGTCACACCCCGATTTCCACGTGTCACCGGTGGGCCCGGTGGGGGAGTATCGTGACGTGGTTGGCAACATAATAGTCAAACAACACAATATTTAATATGCACAGCGGAAGCGAATTTAAAAGATATAATACAACCGAATTTAATATTGTAATATCAAGTGTCACAATATTCGGAAGTTTATCCACAGTAGGATCGATAACAAAATGGAAACAATAGTTCAACAGACTTCAGGCATCCTAAGCTTGCGAGACTTTTTATTGGTGCTAAGGAGACAATCCAGCCAATTTCGTTTAGTACCTGCATTCAGTCTTTTTGGGAAAATACGTCAGTTTACACTGGTAAATACAATCAACTGACTCATTTTGGAAAATGATTTAAAATTGGTTTGGATGCACATGGCATAAACATTTTTATAACTTGGGAGAATTATTTAATATTATAATCTTGTGAATGAATTACATGTTACTTGTGCGTTCAGTAGCCCGGATCTTGTCCGGGTTAAAGATCAATAGACACACCACATCATAGAGTTATACACTGACAGGTGTACGCCTACACCCCGTGCTCAGGTCGTGGCCATCTCGTAAGATGATGCCAAGGATATCCGGGACATGGTCATTAACCCCCCAAAGGCTTTAAGTAATCAAGACTGTTTAAACGAGCCGATCAAATTAGTCAACTACCCACTCAATTGTGGAGATTTGATGCTCGATTAAGCGGTATGCTATATACCGTAACCCAAGCCCGTATAGGGAAAATAAGTTAAAAGTATTTACCTGAGCAAAGTATAATTCACAATAAGCAAAATGCACATAGCTTTTACTGGTCCTCCTAATCTGGAACGAAGGTTTATAATAACCTATTAGAATCCTAACGGGTCTTTAATTAAGCTTAAGCTTTGACCGGTTAGTTTCAAAGATACGGTTCGTACGCACGATTAAGCGAAGACCGGATAGAATGTGATTTAGACCCGACAAGTTCAGAGACTTTTTTAATATGGGTTTATTATTCATATTCTGGATTTTGAGATAAAACCGTTAAGGTTTGACCCGTTTCGGCTAATTTATGTAAACTTGTTACATAAACTGAACCGTACGCGTAATAAGCGTGACGGGTATTCATGAGAGCTATAGACAGGTTTCCTAAGTTAATTATGCCTCAAATATGTTGTGACATCAGTAAGATGTCTTTCATTATGCCCGAAACGTGTTTAAACACAAACTAGGCCCCGTAGGGGTAGTTTGGTCAATTAAAAGTTTATAAAAGAGTTTAAGTAACAAGCTGAGTTACAGGTCTGATGTAATCAGCAAATATCCTCAATTTACTAAGTTATATCAGTAGGTTAATGTATATGTGTGAAATCTATCATTTATAACGGACTATGCACCGTAAGGGCATTTTGGTAATTTCACATAAGCCGAAAAGCTCAAAACCGAAGTCTGAGTTAATCAACCTTTGCTTACTGTTAAAACATTCTAATTTGCCTAAAATATCAGTAGGTATCAATCCGGGTATGTTCAACATAATTTTAATACATACTATGCGTTAAAAACGCTTAATAAGGCGATTAAAGGCCATTTCCGGGTTCGATACTTAAATCTGATATTTTTATATTTCCAGAAGGCTTAAAATAATTTATTTATCATATTTGATCAGTAGCAAAAGGTTTGGAGTCGTTTAGATATGTAAAACTCATTTTATGGCCCGTAAGGGCAAAACCGACAAATACCGGATTAAGCCTACGACTATGAGTTATGCTCAGCCTAAAATTAATTAAAAATCTTTAAAAATCCCAAAATAATATATTACATCAGTGGGTAAAGAGTTTGATATCAAAAAGTATGTTTAACTAGGTTATACGCTAATTACGCCATTTTATTAACATAAAGCTTTCAATTTGCGCTAACGAGCATAACTCTTAATCTACGCTTCAAACTGATGTCAAACTTTGCATACAAGTTTATATATCAGTAATTAAAGTTTCTACTCTTTTACTTTTGTAAAAATCACGTTTTAAGGTAATAAGGGCATAATGGTCAGCATAGGAGCAATTAACGGAATCATGCGTATTAATTGGATAACTAATGGTCTGAGGTGTATAATCACAGAGGGTTATACTAGCATGTAACCTGGTCCAAATAAAGCTCTAAGGCATTTCTAAAACATGCTTAAACGGGTCAGAACTGAAAGTCAAAATGAAAGTCAAACTATGTGACTTTCGGTTCCGAACCGGGTATTTACAGGAAATTGTTGGGTTGAACATGTTTAGACATGTTCTTATACTTATTACCAAGTTATAACAATGATCAAACATGTTGTATATGATCTACATTGCTAGTTATGCATAAATTAGAGTTTAAGTATCCTGTTGACTTTTTCTTAGCAAGTTTGACCCGACTTTTGACCTGTTTAGAGTGGTAATCATGGGGAACCCTTTTAAGGGTTTATTACCCACATAATTACCAACTTATAACTACTTTTGATTCGACTAATCACTGGACCATTAGTGATTAATCTTAAAGTCAACCGTTAATTACGACGGTTTGACTTTTAAGCTAAAACTAAGCTAAAACTTAATTAGAAAAGGTTAAACATACTTACAAGTGTCTAATGGATGATTAGGAAGTCTTGGAATCAGCTTTGGAGTTCCAGAGATGATCAGAAGTGAGTGCAAGAATGTTTGTAACTTGGAGGCCTTATATACTAGTTGTAATCACCATAACATGTTGACAACTAAGGCTACAAGTGACCACAATTGTCCCACAAGTGTCCCTGGGGTCTAGGAACATTTTAGGGGTCGCCCAATAGTGAGAAATACCAACAAGATCGGTCAGAATCGTGCAAAACAGGCTGCAGCCGGTTTCTGGTTGCTGGGCAGCTGCTTGCGCACCGTAAGGCTCTCATGCTTGCGGTGCGCAAGCCTTCATCAGGGACCAAAAACTTGTTGTTCTTTGGTGCTTCGAAAGGGCAACCATTTTTCCGAATTTGGGACCTTATTTTATCAATTAGGGACCTCCAATAAGTGCCTAATACAGTAACATACCCTACCACTTTGGTATGTTTGCTTGAATTCATTTTGAAAGTACCGAAAACTAAGGGTTACCGTAGGAATTTCTTCGTAGGAGTCCACCAATTAAATTATGAATCATTCATTGCTATAATTCACTGAACTTGAACATATACTAGATGTTTTTTATATAATTTGAGTCTTGGGATTTATAACGAGGTCGTTCAGAGGTGCAAAAGTTAACATGACGACACTTTTAAATCCTGTCAAACATTTTTAATAAATCCGAGTTTATAACGCTTTTTGTCTTACACGACACGTGTCGTTGTTTTATTTAACACGAATTTTCGAGGTGTTACATCCTCACCCCCTTAAAATAAATCTCGACCCGAGATTTACTGAAACAAATGAGGGTACTTTTCTTTCATGGTGGATTCAACCTCCCACGTATACTCGGGACCTCTACGGGCATCCCATTTGACCTTTACAATAGGTACATGCTTCCTTCGAAGCTTCTTTACCTGTCGATCTTCAATCGACAAAGGTTTTTCCACAAATTTCAAGCTCTCATCTATATGCACATCTGTATGCGGTATAACCAGTGATTCGTCAGCGAAACACTTTTTCAGATTGCAGATGTGGAACACATTGTGAATTCCACTGAGCTCTTCCGGTAAGTTTAATTTATAGGCAACTGACCCGACACGTTCGATAACCTCGAAAGGTCCTATGTATCTCGGGCTTAGCTTGCCTTTCTTACCAAACCGCATCACTCCCTTCCAGGGTGATACTTTAAGCAGCACTTTATCACCTACTTCGAAGTGAAAAGCTTTACGCTTCGGATCTGCGTAGCTCTTCTGCCTATCTCGGGCAGCTTTGAGACGGTCACGAATCTGGACAATCTTGTCCGTCGTTTCGAAGACTATCTCTGGTCCTGTTATCTGGACATCTCCAACTTCCGCCCAACACACGGGCGATCTACACTTTCTACCATATAATGCCTCAAAAGGCGCAGCCTTTATGCTGGTGTGGTAGCTATTGTTGTAGGAGAATTCGATTAATGGTAGGTTCTTATCCCAACTACCACCCAAATCGATCGCACATGCACGTAGCATGTCTTCCAACGTTTGAATGGTACGCTCACTCTGTCCGTCAGTCTGAGGGTGGTAAGCTGTACTGAAATTCAAACGGGTGCCCAAAGATTGCTGGAAACTCTTCCAAAAATGTGACGTGTATCTAGTATCTCTGTCAGAGATAATAGACACAGGTATACCATGTAAGGCTACAATCTTATCCACGTATAACTGGGCTAACATGTCGGAGCTATAAGTCTCCTTGATGGGCAAGAAATGTGCTGACTTAGTCAGTCTATCAACTATAACCCATATTGTGTCATTTCCTTTCCTTGTCTTGGGTAACTTGGTAATAAAATCCATAGTTACCATTTCCCACTTCCACGTAGGAAGTTCAGGCTGTTGTAGCAAACCTGACGGTTTCTGATGCTCGGCTTTGACTTGCGCACATGTCAAGCATTTTGCTACATGGGTGGCTACAGACTTTTTCAAGCCTATCCACCAATAATTTGCCTTTAGATCCTGGTACATCTTATCAGCTCCAGGATGAACGGAGTATTTGGAACCATGGGCTTCCTGGAGGATGACATCTCGAAGTCCTCCATAAATTGGAACCCATATTCGTCCATTCAATCTTAGTATTCCGTCCTTGCTAAGAGTTAACTGCTCCTCAGTTACCCCTAGCTTTTCATTAGGATAGTTAGCTTCCAACACAGCTTCCTTCTGTGCAGCTAACAACCTTTCCATCAAATTATTCTTTATCTCCATGCGCTTGGCATTGATTCGGATGGGTTTCACCCTCTCCTTTCTGCTCAAGGCGTCAGCGACTACATTCGCTTTGCCGGGATGATACTTGATTTCACAATCATAATCATTCAAGGTCTCCATCCAACGGCGTTGTCTCATGTTTAATTCCTTCTGATTAAACAGATGCTGGAGGCTCTTGTGATCAGAATAGATCACAAACTTGATCCCATATAGGTAATGCCTCCACAGTTTCAGTGCGAATACAACGGCACCCAATTCCAAGTCATGGGTGGTGTAATTCTTTTCATGCACCTTTAACTGTCGTGATGCATAGGCAATAACCTTGCCTTTCTGCATAAGCACACACCCCATGCCGGTGTGTGAAGCATCGCAGTAAACTACGAATTCTTCAGTGCCTTCAGGTAATGTCAGCACAGGAGCGTTGCTCAACTTTTGTTTCAAAATATCAAAGGACTCTTGCTGCTTAGGGACCCAAACGAACTTTACTTTCTTCTTAGTCAAGGAGGTTAGGGGTGCAGCAATCCTTGAAAATTTTTCAATGAAACGCCTGTAATATCCTGCCAATCCCAGGAAGCTACGAATCTCCGTAGGCGTCTTTGGCTCTTGCCAATTCATAACAGCTTCAACTTTAGTGGGATCCACTTGGATACCACGCTCACTGACCACATGTCCAAGAAATTGGACTTCTCGAAGCCAGAACTCGCACTTTGAGAATTTGGCATAGAGTTTCTCATGATGCAGGAGTTTGAGAATACAGCGTAGGTGTTTCTCATGGTCAGCTTGGTTCTTTGAATAAATAAGGATGTCATCGATGAAGACGATGACGAATTTATCTAAGTACGGCTTGCAAACGCGATTCATGAGATCCATGAACGCGGTCGGTGCATTAGTGAGCCCAAAAGGCATCACTAGGAACTCGTAATGACCATAACGAGTCCTAAATGCAGTTTTATGCACGTCTTCATCTCTAACCTTCAGTTGATGGTAGCCTGACCTCAAATCAATCTTCGAGAAATAACTGGCCCCTTGTAACTGATCGAACAAATCATCGATCCTGGGCAAAGGATATCTATTCTTTATCGTGACCTTATTCAGCTCACGATAGTCGATGCACAGACGCATCGATCCATCCTTCTTCTTGACGAACAGGACTGGCGCTCCCCAAGGAGACGAGCTAGGTTTAATGAAACCTTTGGATAGCAATTCGTCTAGCTGCGTCCTTAATTCTTTCATCTCTGTGGGCGCCAATCTATAAGGTGCTCTAGCAACTGGTGCTGCTCCGGGGATGATATCAATCCTGAATTCCACTTGCCTATCTGGTGGCAAACCAGGTAGTTCTTCCGAAAAAACTTCTGGGAATTTAGAGATAACAGGGATGTCTTCTATCTTCGGTTTGGGCTCATCAATAATCACTTGTGCCATGTAGATGACACAACCCCTCTTTAAACATTTTGAAGCCTTGAGCATAGTCACTTGCTCAGGCAGCCCATACTGGGTATCTCCCCGAATGGTAAGTGGTTCACCAGACGGAGTCTTTATTACCACTTGCTTCATGTTACAGACAATTTAGGCCTGGTTATGAGATAACCAGTCCATACCCAGAACTATGTCAAAACCGACCAACTTAAATGGAAGTAGAGACAGAGGAAAAGAATGGTTCTTAATGGATATAACACATCCATCTAATACAGTTGAGACGGTTTCTATGGTACCATCTGCTAACTCTACCTCATAGTTTACGCTTAAGGTTTTGACAGGTAAATTCAACAATTTACAAAACTTATGATCTACGAAAGACTTATCTGCGCCTGAATCAAAAAGTACTCTTGCAAAGACATCATTTACAAGGAAAGTACCTGTTATGACATTATCGTCTTGCACAGCTTCTTTCGCGTCCATTCTGAAGACTCTGGCAATAGTCTTTTTGGCCTCTTTAGGCTTCTTGTTGTATTTAGGGCAGTTGGTCTTAATGTGCCCCTTTTCATTGCAACGGTAGCACGTTGCGTCTTTTATCTTCTTGCAATCCAAGGTTTTGTGATCCGTGAACTTGCAAATACCACAAGCATAGGTTTTTGACTGAGTCTGTGAGTTCGACTCAAGTCTGCACTTTCCATAGTGCTGCTTCTTGCAAATCTTGCATTTGGGCTTCTCACCAGAATTATGCCCATCTTTCCTTGACTCCGATCCTTTCTTGTTGTCACCGCTCCCACGGTGCTTCTTGTTCGACTTTCGTGAACCATCATCTTCACGCTTTCTCTTCTCAGCCTCCTTATTCCTCAGCGATCTCTGCCTGACCGCATCCAGAGTGAGGGATAAGGAAATGTCAGCTACTGATCTAAAAGTAGCTGGCCGAGAAGCTTTTACGCTTGCCTTGATCTCGGGGGCTAAACCACCGATAAAACGAGCTATCCGTTTTGGTTCCGGGGTTACCAGATATGGAACCAACCGAGACATAGTGTTGAAGCTCGTTAGGTAAGCTTGACAGTCGAGGTTCGTCATCACCAATGATAGAAAATCAGATTCTATCTTCTCCACCTCATGTTGAGGGCAGTAATTTTCCCTGATAAGGGCATCAAATTGATCCCAAGACATGTTGTACAGTGGGATTTTCCCGGTGGCTTGAATCAAAGATCTCCACCATGCTAAAGCTTCACCCTTAAAAGACTGCGACACAAACTTGACCACGTCTCTCTCAGCGCATCCGCTGATATCTACAACCGTATCCATCTCATCCAGCCATGTCATACAGTCGATGGCTCCTTTCTCCCCAGTGAAATCCCGGGGTTTGCAAGATACAAAATACTTATACGAGCAACCCTTCTCATAGGGTCCTTGGTTCAATACAATGTGTTGCGATGGATTACTGTGGTGGTTTGAGAAGCGTCGATCATCATCTTTCTTCGGGTCGTCCTTCTTGGACGGTGGCTTTGAAGGCTGCGTAGATAGGGTCCTACTACGAGTCCCACTATACTCTTCGTACTGCCTTTCCAAAGCCTGTGTAACAGCGCCGTCTATGATCGCTTTCAATTCAGCACCCGTTAGATTGATTTGGGCGTCATTATTAACCTCCACTGGATGGCTATTAACCTCGTCCGAGTTAGCCATTTTAATTGAACTGTTGCAGAAAACAAGGACAATAGTTTATTTGGGAGTTTATTATGGAATTGTCTTTTATGGCAATTCATTAACCATGGTAACAGAGACCATATTTGGTTAATTTATTAATCATATTTATTTAGGATTTTATTAAAATTTATCCTAATTATAAAACAATAACAGTTTTATGTGTGGCACCAAAGGCCTAGTCACATGGACAATTTAATTTATAAGTTATGATTTCAGAGAATCAAAATATGAAGGCATACTGGCACAATAGGCCTAGTCACTAGGACATTTATAATTATACGCTATGATTTCAGAGAATCAAAGCATGAAGGTTTGAACCTAGTTTATTACCTTTATCAGACAAGGAGTCATAGCTACCACTGTCTTTTGGCTCATATAGAAATGAGCAGGGCCCGTAGGCATTTTATTACCAACGTATGGTCAAAATATAATCATCTTAATTGATGATTTAACCCATGATTCAGAGATCATATAGTTGGGTTTGGAATATTTAGAAAGATCCTTATATAATAATAACGTGTGTGATTTTAAATGAATCACATCTGCCAGGAGTGTTAACATGTTTACAGATGTTAACAGGGATTTGAATCTTTTAAACAGGTCTTACCATCTTGGCCCGGTCTTATAATTGACCCGAAGGCTAGGTTTCACTCTTTAGATTCTTAATTAATAATTTAAATAGGCAGATTATTTCAAAAGGAATGATTTTAATTTATTTATTTCATATATAAATTATTTATGCACGTAAGGCAAACATGAAATTTATAAAACAAACATTCCATTAATTATACATATTACACGCTGCCCTAAACGGGTCTTTTCAACAAACATTTACCCACACAGGGGTGAAGCAACAAACTAGTCCACGCAGGGACTTAAATAACAAACATAATAGTCCACGCAGGGACTTTAAACAATAACATACCCACGTAGGGGTTTATAAAAAGATAGGCCCGCGCAGGGGCTCAAAACAAACAAACATACATACATACCCACGTAGGGGCTTAATACCGCAAATACACCCACGCAGGGGCTTATACAACAATTGGAAGGATTCAGCGATCCTTCTTGCCTTTCCCTTTGATCAAGCTCGCCAATCCTTGGAAAAAGCTTTGTCTCTCCTGGCGGTCGCGACGATTTTCTCGCTCAACCTGATCCAGCCTATGAAGAATTTCCTCCCGTTCTGGGGGAGAAAACCAAGGCGGCTGCGATTGCGTCCGTATAATAGGTCTGGGAGGTATCTGGTACCCATGTGTTGGGTAACCTACTCCCCATGGAGCTCCGTACGGTCCTTCTGGGTTCAGGGCATTGTAATTTGCCGCTACCATGTAAGGGTCGGCCTCAGCGTAACCGTAGTTATTGTGGACCGGTGACTCAAACGGGTTATACGCCATAGAACCCGTATACGCTGGAATTGGGTTATCAAAACCCATCGGCGGTGGCTGTGGTACAGCTGGGTTAGAAGGCCCACCCATTTGTGGGTCCTCTTGGTGTGGCGGATAGTGGCTGCCACTTGATTGACGTGGGGAACTGAAATGGAAGTCCCCTGCTCGTGACGACATGCGCGCACCGGTTCTCCTTCGCCTCGGCGGTTGCGGAGGTGCCGGCTGCACTGGCGGCGGTGGATGCGGTGGCGTGACTGCCACGAATCTTGAATCCACAGAGGGATCCTGTTGCTGCTGCGGCTGCTGCTCGTGCGGCGACGAATGGTGGGAAGGTGATGAATGGTGAGGAGGTGTATAGTACCATTCGTGCCTGGTAAACATGGCTTGGAAACTGTCTGGACCACCGTAGGGTGATCCGTGGAATGAAGATCCGTCAGAGATCTCTATCGGGTGGTTCGGTGTGCCACTTGCTGGTTCGACGGGGTCCGTATCCTCGTCCATGTCATCCGCATTATCACCGGAGAAGTGATCGTCTGGCCCCAGTGGGTTAAAACCCACGGGTTCTGGTAAGTAATTGGCCGGGTTAAATTGGCCACGGAAGATAGGTGTGGGGTCACCGAACGAATGATGCGATAGAGATCGCTGCAATGGTATGTAGGATGGTTGCGGGTTGTTGGGCTCGTAATCTGGTTGCGGCCCATAAGGGTTTTGGACCGGAGGTGTAGAGCTATGTGATACCGATCGCCTGGCTGGTTCAAACAAGTTCCTCCTGTTCTGCCGAGGGTCGTCACTCTCGGTAGTAGACGGAGCTCGCATATGTGATGGTCCAGCTTCGTTGTCATTGGGGGCGGTGATCGGCCCCTTTCCTCGTCCTCTCCTTCGGAAGAATCTTGGAGGCATTTTGTGCTGTCAATACAATATGAGATAACAAAACAAAAATATATGCAAAATAAAGGACAACACAAACAAAGTGGAATTTGTCCTATGTTATATGTCTAGACTCGAAAGTTTAGAAATGTGCAATTGTGTTATTGAGATTAAACACAAAAGGCTAGTGTTTAATTCACTCAATGTTGGCTCTGATACCAACCTGTCACACCCCGATTTCCACGTGTCACCGGTGGGCCCGGTGGGGGAGTATCGTGACGTGGTTGGCAACATAATAGTCAAACAACACAATATTTAATATGCACAGCGGAAGCGAATTTAAAAGATATAATACAACCGAATTTAATATTGTAATATCAAGTGTCACAATATTCGGAAGTTTATCCACAGTAGGATCGATAACAAAATGGAAACAATAGTTCAACAGACTTCAGACATCCTAAGCTTGCGAGACTTTTTATTGGTGCTAAGGAGACAATCCAGCCAATTTCGTTTAGTACCTGCATTCAGTCTTTTTGGGAAAATACGTCAGTTTACACTGGTAAATACAATCAACTGACTCATTTTGGAAAATGATTTAAAATTGGTTTGGATGCACATGGCATAAACATTTTTATAACTTGGGAGAATTATTTAATATTATAATCTTGTGAATGAATTACATGTTACTTGTGCGTTCAGTAGCCCGGATCTTGTCCGGGTTAAAGATCAATAGACACACCACATCATAGAGTTATACACTGACAGGTGTACGCCTACACCCCGTGCTCAGGTCGTGGCCATCTCGTAAGATGATGCTAAGGATATCCGGGACATGGTCATTAACCCCCCAAAGGCTTTAAGTAATCAAGACTGTTTAAACGAGCCGATCAAATTAGTCAACTACCCACTCAATTGTGGAGATTTGATGCTCGATCAAGCGGTATGCTATATACCGTAACCCAAGCCCGTATAGGGAAAATAAGTTAAAAGTATTTACCTGAGCAAAGTATATAATTCACAATAAGCAAAATGCACGTAGCTTTTACTGGTCCTCCTAATCTGGAACAAAGGTTTATAATAACCTATTAGAATCCTAACGGGTCTTTAATTAAGCTTAAGCTTTGACCGGTTAGTTTCAAAGATACGGTTCGTACGCACGATTAAGCGAAGACCGGATAGAATGTGTTTAGACCCGACAAGTTCAGAGACTTGTTTAATATGGGTTTATTATTCACATTCTGGATTTTGAGATAAAACCGTTAAGGTTTGACCCGTTTCGGCTAATTTATGTAAACTTGTTACATAAACCGAACCGTACGCGTAATAAGCGTGACGGGTATTCATGAGAGCTATAGGCAGGTTTCCTAAGTTAATTATGCCTCAAATATATTGTGACATCAGTAAGATGTCTTTCATTATGCCCGAAACGTGTTTAAACACAAACTAGGCCCCGTAGGGGTAGTTTGGTCATTTAAAAGTTTATAAAAGAGTTTAAGTAACAAGCTGAGTTACAGGTCTGATGTAATCAGCAAATATCCTCAATTTACTAAGTTATATCAGTAGGTTAATGTATATGTGTGAAATCTATCATTTATAACCGACTATGCACCGTAGGGGCATTTTGGTAATTTCACATAAGCCGAAAAGCTCAAAACCGAAGACTGAGTTAATCAACCTTTGCTTACTGTTAAAACATTCTAATTTGCCTAAAATATCAGTAGGTATCAATCCGGGTATGTTCAACAAAATTTTAATACATACTATGCGTTAAAAACGCTTAATAAGGCGATTAAAGGCCATTTCCGGGTTCGATACTTAAATCTGATATTTTTATATTTCCAGAAGGCTTAAAATAATTTATTTATCATATTTGATCAGTAGCAAAAGGTTTGGAGTCGTTTAGATATGTAAAACTCATTTTATGGCCCATTAGGGCAAAACCGACAAATACCGGATTAAGCCTACGACTATGAGTTATGCTCAGCCTAAAATTAATTAAAAATCTTTAAAAATCCCAAAATAATATATTACATCAGTGGGTAAAGAGTTTGATATCAAAAAGTATGTTTAACTAGGTTATACGCTAATTACGCCATTTTATTAACATAAAGCTTTCAATTTGCGCTAACGAGCATAACTCTTAATCTACGCTTCAAACTGATTTCAAACTTTGCATACAAGTTTATATATCAGTAATTAAAGTTTCTACTCTTTTACTTTTGTAAAAATCACGTTTTAAGGTAATAAGGGCATAATGGTCAACATAGGAGCAATTAACGGAATCATGCGTATTAATTGGATAACTAATGATCCGAGGTGTATAATCACAGAGGGTTATACTAGCATGTAACCTGGTCCAAATAAAGCTCAGAGGCATTTCTAAAACATGCTTAAACGGGTCAGAACTGAAAGTCAAAGTGAAAGTCAAACTATGTGACTTTCGATTCCGAACCGGGTATTTACAAGAAATTGTCGGGTTGAACATGTTTAGACATGTTCTTATACTTATTACCAAGTTATAACAATGATCAAACAGGTTGTATATGATCTACATTGCTAATTATGCATAAATTAGAGTTTAAGTATCCTGTTGACTTTTTCTTAGCAAGTTTGACCCGACTTTTGACCTGTTTAGAGTGGTAATCAGGGGGAACCCTTTTAAGGGTTTATTACCCACATAATTACCAACTTATAACTACTTTTGATTCGACTAATCACTGGACCATTAGTGATTAATCTTAAAGTCAACCGTTAATTACGACGGTTTGACTTTTAAGCTAAAACTAAGCTAAAACTTAATTAGAAAAGGTTAAACATACTTACAAGTGTCTAATGGATGATTAGGAAGTCTTGGAATCAGCTTTGGAGTTCCAGAGATGATCAGAAGTGAGTGCAAGAATGTTTGTAACTTGGAGTCCTTATATACTAGTTGTAATCACCATAACATGTTGACAACTAAGGCTACAAGTGACCACAATTGTCCCACAAGTGTCCCTGGGGTCTAGGAACATTTTAGGGGTCGCCCAATAGTCAGAAATACCAACAAGATCGGTCAGAATCGTGCAAAACAGGCTGCAGCCGGTTTCTGGTCGCTGGGCAGCTGCTTGGGCACCGTAAGGCTCTCATGCTTGCGGTGCGCAAGCCTTCATCAGAGACCAAAAACTTGTTGTTCTTTGGTGCTTCGAAAGGGCAACCATTTTTCTGAATTTGGGACCTTATTTTATCAATTAGGGACCTCCAATAAGTGCCTAATACAGTAACATACCCTACCACTTTGGTATGTTTGCTTGAATTCATTTTGAAAGTACCGAAAACTAAGGGTTACCGTAGGAATTTCTTCGTAGGAGTCCACCAATTAAATTATGAATCATTCGTTGCTATAATTCACTGAACTTGAACATATACTAGATGTTTTTAATATGATTTGAGTCTTGGGATTTATAACGAGGTCGTTCAGAGGTGCAAAAGTTAACATGACGACACTTTTAAATCCTGTCAAACATTTTTAATAAATCCGAGTTTATAACGCTTTTTGTCTTACACGACACGTGTCGTTATTTTATTTAACACGAATTTTCGAGGTGTTACACTTTATCGAATCACAGCTGTCAGGAGTGTTAACATGCTTTCAGATGTTAACAAGGATCCGAATCTTAAAAAGGATCTACCAACATGGCCCTGCCTTAACATGACACGTGGGCTAGGTTTTGCCTTTAAGATTTTCTTTCAACATTTATTGGCAGATCAATATTAAATTGGAATGATATTTTTGATTTATTTCATGTAATATATTCATTCGTATAATGATAAATGAAATTTAAATTAAAAACATTCCACTAAATTTAAAAAGAGTACAAAGATGCCCTAAACGGGGCTTTTATGTAACAATCCTCAATAAAACCGACACCCTCGAATAATGTTCCGACACCCTAATATATTTTAAAATGTCCCAAAATACACCCCATACTCGTATACGGGCCTCAAATATATTAAATAGTATTAAAAATAAATAAAAACTAAAATCTTGGGCTGAGGTGGGCCGCGTAGGCCACACCCCAACCTTACGCGGGCGGTATGAAGGTTTAAAACTGATTTCGTTTTATTTCTTAAGTTCAGGCGGGCCGCGTGAGACCCCCATTAAAGTTAACGCGGGCCGCGAGAGTCCCAAAATGTGGCGCAGCCCGGTGATGACACGTGTCATCATCGTGTCATCATCGTGGCGGACCTACCTGATGAGACGGACAAGCTAGTCCGTTGACCAGCTTTGACGCGGGCCGCGTAGACCTTCGTCTACTCTTACGCAGGCCGCGTGAGAACCAGATTTCAGCACTATATAAAGGAGCCATCGGGTTCAACCAGAATTCGTTCAAAATTCGTTTCTCAATCTCAAAATTCTGAATTAGATGCTTTATAAGCGGGTATTATACCCCCTAATTAGCGAAGTTCTGCTCCGTTGTAAGTATTATAACCCCTGGATACGTATTAGATACGCTGCCCGATTGATCTAGGGTTCCGTAACGGCTGTCGTGGTTCTGCCCGACGTAGTCGTTGGAATGTCGTCTCGGGGAGAGTATTACTAATGTTAAAATGGGTTATTATACTAACACGTGTGCATTTGTGTAATTTATAGATTATTCCCAGGAAACCCTTATGAAAAATCTAAGACAGCAATGTGAGTAATCTCCTTTTTGTAAACAGTTTTTACAAAACCATACTATTTTACAATGCAATTTAGCAGTGATTGAGTCTTTGTAATTCTACGATTACTGCCGGTATGTTGGGGTTTTGTATACAAAATGTGAGTAACGTTACCATTGGATGAAGAGTTAGCCAATGTGTAATATGACCCACAAGTCAGGATTGACAGTACTGAATGAGTAATTGGGTAGATATAAACATTGTAATCACCCTCAATACTGTTAAGTTTAAATTAAATTAATGTTTCTTGATTAAACTGGGATTCACTCACCAGTATTTTCCACTGACAAATGTTTTTAAAACGCGTTTCAGGTAACACAATGTGAAAGCCAATTAGAAGCCAGCTGGACAGCACTGAAGGCTTGGAAAAGTGGCTATAAAAGTTACCTAAATAAATAAGGCGTTTTAATTCAAATAAAAATAGGATTTATCCCTATAAATCAGCTTGTAATAAAAACTTGGGTTTCATCCCAATATGTTTATTTATATATATATAAATGGTGGATTTTACTCTGATAAACATTTCCAAACTACGGTCCTGATGAAAATTTCCGCTGCCAAATTAGACAACACGCGATACCACCGAAACTGGCTCGCGGCCGCCCGTTCCCGGGAATCAGGGATCGGGGGTTGTGACAGAAGGTGGTATAAGAGCTAAGCCACTGATTCAGCCACAGAAGTGTTCTGCTGACATCAAAATTCAATCTGTTAGGAAATAAATTACGGGAATACGTGCATAATTGTATTTATTTATTATGTGTTATTTGACTATTTGTTAGTTTACAGTATGAGCGACCAAGGACCATCTGACGCGTACCGTCAATTGTCTGGTTCGCCTAGAAGCGGAGGCACCTCCTCTTCTCAGCCTGCCCTCTCAGGGTACTCTGCTGATACGGAAGAAGGAATCTTTGTGTTTAAGGCTCAGTCAGAAGAGCCATTTCCTCATAAAAAGAGGGGATGGTTCAGTAGAGGGGCACACGAGCGTAGAAAACGTATGAAAAAGTTACAAGACCAGAGAGCGCTAGCAGCAGCCAAGAGAGAGACATATGCCTATGCCCAGGATATGATAAATAGGGGTATAGCCAACATCCACATCCTAGCAACCACTGCAGCTGACCCTAATCTGGAACAAATAATAGCACCCCAACCACAACTACAAATCCCTGACCAACCCATGGAGATAGAAAACCCTGAAAACAAAGTAGAGATGCATGACTTCAATCCGGAAGAAATCCCTAGGGTACCTGCACCAAACCCCCTAGACCCAAATTACGACCCCTGGTGGGACGATAATAGGGACTATGTGCAACTTTACCCGATACATGAAGACATGCCCATGCCAAACATAGGAGCCTACCCAGGTATGGACCCTTTAGATCCCTATTACCATGTTGAATACATTAGGGAGATCTTAGAAGATCCTTACCGATTTCAGGCACTTTCACCCCCATATCAGGAACCCGCACCCCAGATTCCGAACCTAGTCCTAGAACCTGCACCCCCAATGAGTGCAGAAAACGTCCAAGAACTTAGGACATTTGGTGAGGAAATTTTAGAAAGTAGTGAACGAATGAGACAGGTGGGAGAGAGACTCGTCTGGAAGTACGACGAGCGCAATATGGATTTCTGGATGAATCCATATCCGTAGATGCGATGGTAGGAGACGGTAATAGTAATAATAATATAATATAATAAAATAAAATATGTGTGTACGGATGCCTACTATTATTAGTGTAATTTTATTTCAGTCGGTATTGTAATTTTATTTCAGTACTGGTTTGTAATAGATGCCTAATAGATAAATAGAGTAAAGTCGCAATGATCGACGCTTTTGGCAAGAATGCGTGTCATGAGATTGACTATATTAAATATTATTTTGTGATATTAATACGGGGTAAATGTTTAAAATTCAGATGGCCGACGAAGGAAATCAAGGAAATCTGAATAACGATAACCAGAGTAACATTAACTTGGTTAATGAGAATCCAAGGGTCAATAACAATGGAAACCAAGTGGATAATAGTGCTATCCAACACATAGTGGCACAAGGAATCATAGATGCAATGCCATTTATTATTCAAACGGTTTAGGAAGCGAACAATAAAAGTAAACATAGCAGTAAGCGACCAACTGAACCAGAACACAGCGTGAACAATAGCCCTGTACTTCAAGTGCCCATTCCCAAAAGAAGAAGAACCATGCCTTATGGTTGTTCTTACAAAGAATTCTGGTCCTGCAATGAAGAACCTATTGCAGCTCTACGCTGGATAGAAAAGACTGAGGCTGTTTTGAAAATAAGTAAATGTGCGGAAGAGGACAAGATAATGTTTGCTTCTAATCTATTTAAGAACTCAGCCTTAGAATGGTGGAACACTATCCTCCAATCAAGAGGAAGTGATAAGGTTTATAATATGGAATGGGAGGAATTTAGAAACATGGTAGAAAGGAAATTATGCCCTCCTAATGAAAAAGAACAGATAGCAAACAAATTCCTAAACCTTAGGATGAATGGAGTGGATAGTAACGGGTACACTAAATTAATTTTTTGAATATGCTAGAATAGTACCAACCCTTGCTTCACCTGAACCAGTATTAATCTCCCGTTATATCTGGGGATTAATTGGAGAGATTATACATGTAGTCAAGGCAGCTAGACCTCAAACCATAGAAGAAGCTGTAGAATTAACAAACACCTTGACTGATGAACTAGTCCGTACTAGAGAAGAAGATCAGAAGAGAAACTTAGCCCAAAGGCTTACCCAAGAATTCCGTTCTGGGAATTACAACTGTAGGAATATGGGTTCTACATCTGCACCTTATTGCAAGTATTGCAAGAGGAAACATTCGAGAAAATGCTCCATATATTGCAATTTCTGCAAAACATCAGGACACAAGGAAGAAGACTGTAGAAGGAAAGCCAACAACAGGGTATACTTCAACTGTGGGGAACAAGGTCATATCAAGCCAAACTGCCCAAAATTAGCTCCAGCTGCAAACAACAAGAACACTAAAAATGCTAGAGCATTCGTTTTGACTGCAGATGAAGCCAAGATGATTCCAGATGTGATAGCTGGTGCGTTTTAGTTAATGATGTTTTTGCTAAAGTATTATTTGACTCTGGTGCGAACCAAAGTTTTATTAATACTTTGTTTTGCAAACTTCTAAATACCACAAGAATGTCTCGTAGAGACAGCAAATGGAGAAACTGTTAGGATTTCTGAAATCTTGCAGGGAGCAAGAATAGAAATTTTAAATCAAAAGTTTATGGCAAACCTTTATCCCATGAATCTGGCAGGATTTGATATCATTTTAGGAATGGATTGGTTAATAGCCAATAAAGCCAGTATTTTATGTGATCAAAAGTCAATTCAAGTAAATTTACCAAAAGGTGAAAAGATCACAATTAAAGGAGATAAGCCCTCTAGATCCACTAAATTCATCTCTATGATGAAAACTGCAAGTTATATAAGAAAAGGATCTATAGTGTATTTGATTTCTATAATCACTAACACTAAAGGAAAGGATTTAAAGGACATTCCAGTAGTGTCACAGTTTTCAGATGTATTTCCAGAAGAATTACCAGGACTACCGCCAGACAGAGAAGTGGAATTCAGAATTCACCTACTACCAGGAATGGCACCAATTGCCAAAGCACCATACCGTTTGGCACCCGTCGAAATGCAGGAACTCAAGAAACAATTAGATGAATTACTAGAGAAGGGATTCATACAGCCAAGTTCGTCGCCATGGGGAGCACCGATACTGTTCGTTAAAAAGGACGGATCAATGCGTATGTGCATTGACTACCGTGAATTGAACAAGGTCACAATTAAGAACCGGTACCCATTACCGAGAATCGATGATCTATTCGATCAACTGCAAGGAGCTCGATTTTTCTCTAAAATCGATTTAAGGTCAGGATATCATCAATTAACGGTACAGGAAGTGGATATTCCTAAAACCACATTCAGAACGAGGTATGGTCATTATGAATTTACTGTCATGCCATTTGGTTTAACCAATGCCCCAGCCGCATTTATGGACATGATGAACCGAATATGTAAGCCATATTTGGATAAATTCATAATTGTCTTCATAGATGATATTTTAATTTACTCTAAGAACAAGGAAGACCATGCAAAGCATTTGCACGCACTTTTAAGTTTATTAAGAAAGGAAAAGCTTTACGCTAAATTTTCAAAGTGCGAATTTTGGTTAGAACAGGTACAATTTCTTGGACACCTAGTCAATCATGAAGGAATTCATGTAGATCCAACAAAGATCGAGGCGATTACTAAATGGAAAACCCCTGAGTCACCAACCAAGATTAGAAGTTTCTTAAGATTGGCCGGATATTATAGAAGATTTATTCGAGATTTTTCTAGAATAGCCATTCCTTTAACTAAGTTAACATGTAAATCCATTAAGTTTGAATGGGGACCAAAACAAGAAGAAGCATTTAGAATTCTTAAGCAAAGATTAACCAATACACCCATATTAGCGTTACCAGAAGGAACTGGAGATTTTGTAATCTATTGTGACGCTTCTAAATTAGGTTATGGATGTGTATTAATGCAACGCCAAAAGGTTATAGCTTACGCATCCAGACAACTTAAGAATCATGAAGAGAATTATTCAACCCAAGATCTAGAACTAGGAGCTATAATTTTTGCTTTAAAAATTTGGAGACATTACCTTTATGGTAGTAAGTTTACCATATTCACAGATCATAAAAGTTTAAGATATGTTTTTGGGCAAAAAGAATTGAATATGAGACAAAGACGCTGGATGGAATTACTTAGTGATTATGATTGTGATATCCAGTATCATGAAGGAAAAACAAATGTAGTGGCAGATGCTTTAAGCCGAAAGTATCACGAAAAGCCAAAAAGGGTACGTTCTCTTAAATTAAATCTGCAAGTAGATTTAAATGATCAGATAAAAGCAGCACAAGAATCAGTAATCAAGGATGATACTGAAAAATTAAAAGGTATGATTAAAGAATTAGAACAAAGAACAGATGGAATTTGGAGATTTCATGAAAAGAGAATGTGGATACCTAAATTAGGAAACCTATGTCATCGTATATTAGAAGAAGCTCATAAGTCTAAGTATACAATGCACCCAGGAAATGATAAAATGTACCAGGATTTAAGAAAGAATTTTTGGTGGATAGGAATGAAAATGGATATAGCATCCTATGTTTCTAAATGTTTAACTTGTTCACAAGTTAAAGCTGAACATCAGAAACCCTCTGTAACGCCCCGTATTTACGTGTTCCCCTTGTTTAAAAAAAAACAAAAATAAATAATAATAATAATAATAAATTACGACATGCTACGGCGTTCGGGTTCGATAAAGGGCTTCAGAAATTTTATTGGACCACTCAAAACACGCTAAGGGGCCCTGGGCCCAACCCACTTAATATAACCCTAGAATAAAAACAACTAGTTATAATCTTCAACTTTTTTTATAAAACCCTAAGATATACACGCACACATACACCACTCCCCTGCTCCCTCTATTTTTCCCCATTTTCTTCAATGAGAAACCCTAATCCCTCTTATCTCTTTCAGCCGACACCCATTCCCCCTCCTTCTTCTCTGCGAAATCCGGTCACCAGAATGGATGTCCGGCCAGCTCCGGCTCCTCCTCCAGCCCGGCACCACCTGCAACACCTCCCTCCTTCTCATACACCTCACACTCGAACCCCCTATTACACTACAATCGCTCCTCCACCTCTGCTCGATGGACGAACGGCCACCACCATTTCGGTGGTGGAGTATAGCGGCGCCTGCACAAACTTTAGAGAGAGAGAGAGATGAGAGAGAGAGAAACGGCGGCGGCGGCAACAGCGCCGCTCACGACGGCGACGCACCAGTCGGCGGCGGCGGTCCGGTCAGTCTGGGTCCTCGGTTCAGTTCCAGATTCGAGTTCGGTTCAGCCGTTACTCGGGTCATGTTCAGGTTCGAGTTTCAGTTTTGGCTTAGTCTCAGAGGTTGGTTCAGCCGGCTCAGTCTCGGTTCAGCCGGTTCAGACCTGGTTTGGCTCGGTTCAGGTTAGTCTCGGTTCGGGATTTAGTCTTTGTTTCTATTCAAGTCTCGTTAATCCTTTCGTTCAAGTCAGCAGATTCGGGTCAGATCCCTAGTTCGGTCAACGTTAGTCGACTGGTCAAACAGTCAACACGGGTTTCGGGCTCTACCTCGGTTCAGGTCCGCGTCGAATTCGTGTTCGGTATACCTTCCTTTCGTAAATCAATTGTTATGCAATATCTTTTACTCTCGCCATTATACTTGTTCCAACTAACAGTTTATATGCGTAACAATTAAATCTACGAGTTATTTACCATAACAGCTTATATATTAGTAATCGTCAAACTCTTCAATAGATATTCACATATTGTTATCATTGTATTATTGAAAGGTTGATAAATTGTTGAATTTTGATCTTATAACGACAACTTGTATTGTCGGGATCGTCCAAAAACAGAGGAAACTCTGCCCGTTTTTCGTAAAATTCCGTAAACCGAAACACGTTAATTTTTAAAACGAAACCTTTCGAAGTTCTAATATTTTTATAAGGAAAATATACACTATTATTATTTTGTGTTAATTAATGGTCGAACCACTAATGAAAACGTATTGGATTCAATTAAATTTTTATAACAATAATTATAAATGTAAATTTAATTAATTAATTAATTATTTATTTTCTTTTCTTCTTGACAAAACTTCTATAATATTTTTGATAAATTTAGATTAAAATCTTTGTATAAACTTTATATACGAAAAAAAATATATATATACTTATCCATCGACTAGTTATACTCTAAGTTCTACTTCGAATCCTCCGTCATAATTTCCGAAAACTCATACACCTTCGCTTGCCCATATAGGGTGACATCGGTGTTCCATCATCCTAACCTCACACTCGTCGACACTTGGATAATCGGAAGGCTTAGCAATTATGTGAGTATACTCGTATTCCCCTTTTTACTTTTACCACTTTTGGGGTGTCACATGTTTACTTATCAAAAACTCACACATGAATTATAAACTTGTGGACTTTTCATAGCAACGAAATGATGACATGTGCTATGAAGAGGGCCTTTTGCGTAAACACATGAACATTCCAATAACATGCTTGTATACGTGATTGCTTGATACTTTAAACTTGGGTGAAACTTATGTGTTGAACTTATCATTAACTTCGTACGAGCCTAACCGTGACATATGTAGCGCTATAGGATTGACGACCCGCCCGTAGACTTGTGGTTATGTCATGAGTATCTTGCGTCTCATTTGGTTTGATATGTTAGACACATGCCATATTTATTGTTTATCTTGAATCACATGCTTGCTATGAGGAATTGTTTAAAACTTATCTTTTGTTATGTACGTACCAAACTTGTATACTCGCCTTTGCTTTTGCATTGAATTGTATTTTAAACATGTTACAGGTTGATGATGACGATGCTATGAAAAGAAGTAGCGTTGATGCCTAGATACACATATAGACGTTTAGGTTTAATATGTTGTATCAATTTTTTTGCTTATGTTGTTATGTATTACTTTTGGAACTTGTTGTTATTTGAGTTTATGTAATGTTGACAATTTGAAGTTATGAAATGAAATGGGAATTATTTAAATATTGTCACAAATAGCGTTATGATGTCTCTAGCAATCTTCACACTTCGTCTCATCCCGATGTTTCCGCCATTGGTTGGGGTGTGACAGATTGGTATCAGAGCCATAACTATAGGGAATTAGGAAAAGTAGGAATGCTTTAACCTAGTCTATGGTTTTAGAGATTTATTCTTACGTCTTGCTTGAAACTACTTGCATGCTACTCTATTTTCTTTTATTTATTCGCTTTGACGTTTTAAACATATATGTCGCTTGTGTGTTAATACATGACGTGCTATTCTTATGTGACAATACTTGTCTTATTATTTGTCGATACTTGATCTATTGATCTATCCTTTGTGTGCTATTCTCGACATGCCTTTTATGTGCTTATACTTGTTCGTTATTTCCTTTAACATACGCCTTTTTCCAAGGCATTATACTCGATTTTTGTCAAACACGAAAACACTCATATTATACAAACGAGACGAGTTTGCCAAAATAGGCGTGAAACCCACAATTTGGTAAACGACTTTCATTCCGTTTGATTCTATTTTTGCACGAAATTCACCATTAAGTTAGGAGTGAAATCCACATCTTAATGGAAATTTCAAATTTAAATTCGTCAAGTTAGGGTACGAAGTCGTCAAGTTAGGGGTGAAACCCGCACCTCGTCGACTAGTCCCACTCCTTGATTTTCAAAACTCCCGCCAAGTCTCGATTTTTTGATGGATTGGGAACATGTAGTAACTGGAAGGGTGAGTACCGTTAGCCGAGATATCGGCGAGAGTATTCCACCTATTAGGCCAAGGCATGTTTCTCAATTTCAAAGATCTTTCGACCACTTTGGTTAGTCAATGTTCTGTTTGGAACCATCCAAGTTTTATTCGAGCTTACACTTTATTATTTTCGATCTTTTGACAAATTTGAATAATTTTTCGAGATTTCATTTTGCGCACACATCATACTCTTACTTTTCATATGATTATACATTATTAGCATGCATGATTTCACGTAATTTTAATTACACTTTTGTAACGAGCAGAGACATATCATCGAGATAGGAGTGATTTCCTTACCTTGACGATTAACTCCGCTTCTTTTCTCATCTTACAACGACCTCACCAACGGATTAGGGGTGATTCTCTTACCTAAGTGATCATTACCAACGCTTTCTTTTAATAGGCTATATTATGTAAACACGATCTTGTTTATACCTAAATCATTTATCATGTATTTCAAAATGCTTCATTTATTTAAACGTACGTTCTATAATCTATTTTCACATCACTCGCATACACAAAATTTTTAAATGTTACCATAAACATGTGTTCCTCGATTTTCAAAATTTCACAAAATACTACTTGTCAGCCTAGTCGGTTTAATAAATCCGTTGCCCACAAATTCACCAATCAATGTAAACATTGAAACACGCTCCTCTCACACCCTTAAACTAGAGATTGTTATTTTCAATTGAGAATCAAATCAACTTTTTCGCACACACCTATAAAATATTATCAATATTATTTAATCATTTACTAAAATTCCTTTTCAAAACCAATGAAACACTTTTCAACAATCACTAAGTTCATGTACCAAATTCCTTTTCTAAGGATCAACTTTTTCACAAGAAGCTGTAAGTTTCAAAATTTTCTAACACAAAGTTACTTAAAACGATGCAAACTTATTAATCTCTAGAACTTTTTCAAAACCCCACTCGATATGACAATTAAATTCAAAACATGTGGGCATGGAAACTTCATAAGAACCGACAAATTTTCAACTTATGTAAACTCTTTTAAAACCGCAGTAGCATTTCCATTCCTTTACAAAGTACTTTCGACATAACCAATAGATGTTTTATACTCTCTTTACATTCACAAACTAGAGTCTATATTTCGTGACAATTCAATCTATTTTAACTCCACGTTTTGCGCAAACACCTATTTATGCATACCATTTTACACGTTTTAGATAATATCGCACAAAGATCTCACGCGTGTCACTCGTTCCCTGTTTCTTTCATACTCCAAACTTTTAATCTTTTACGCGCATGAACTCATGAGTTTCGGTGTATACTATAAACAAAATCATTATTTCCTACATCCATACTTATACATTTTATGCCTTCACTTATGTTCACACTTACGCATTTTGTTATACTCATGATTCAAAATTCATACGTTTTACGTTTATACATACACTCGCAATTATACATTTACGTTGTACTTACATTCATGTTTATACTACATTCATATTCATGATCATACATTTTATGTTTTCATTTACGCTATACAACTTGTTTACACTTATACCCATACACTTATCTTTTATTCCTACTTACACCTTCATATTTTACACATATATTCACGTTCATATCTATGCTCATACATCTTATGCTCACACTTATACTTGTATTCATACTCATACGTTTTATGTTTATACTCATACTTACGTGTATATTCATACTTAAACTTATATTTATGCTCATACATTCATTCATACTCATGATTCATGCATTCGTACCCGTATGCGAGCGTAATCCAAGGGATTCGCTTACGTGGGTCCCATACATGCTTAAACACATAAACATGCTTATACACTACATTCTTATACGTACACATTCTTATTTTCAAATTTATGTATACCCTGATTCATACACAACTAGTACAAGCTATGCGGATCATGCGACGATCAATATAATCGCGGGTGCACACGGGATTATAGTGATAGGCGTATGAGAACCATAGAGTGTACTACTGCATATGGTAAGACACGAAACGTAACATGACACCGAATACGAGACGGACGTCACATGGTCAAAACATGGTGGATACGCCGTTGGTACTTCCTATACATAAGTGTTTTCATCATGTTACCAAACTTTCGTAAAACGTGCCATGAGAAATTCGGCGTCTTACAGACCTTTTGGACCTAATTCAAACTTTAAACAACTCACAAACGCATTATATCTGATTATCCACGACGAGACTTCATTCTTAACACGCTACTTTCTTCTATCCGATACTTATGCTATTCTTATACTCATAATCGTTATTAGATCAATCGTTCACCCTTATACCTCAATTATTCTCTGTTGTCTCAAACTCCAAAGCCTAAATTCTAAACAATCCTCTTTTGTTTGCCAAAACCCTTTCGAGTCTTCCTCTTGAATAAATTTCGGGACGAAATTTCCTAAAGGAGGGGAGACTGTAACGCCCCGTATTTACGTGTTCCCCTTGTTTAAAAAAAACAAAAATAAATAATAATAATAAAAATAATAATAAATTACGACATGCTACGGCGTTCGGGTTCGATAAAGGGCTTCAGAAATTTTATTAGACCGCTCAAAACACGCTAAGGGGCCCTGGGCCCAACCCACTTAATATAACCCTAGAATAAAAACAACTAGTTATAATCTTCAACTCTTTTTATAAAACCCTAAGATATACACGCACACATACACCACTCCCCTGCTCCCTCTATTTTTCCCCATCTTCTTCAATGAGAAACCCTAATCCCTCTCATCTCTTTCAGCCGACACCCATTCCCCCTCCTTCTTCTCTACGAAATCCGGTCACCAGAATGGATGTCCGGCCATCTCCGGCTCCTCCTCCAGCCCGGCACCACCTGCAACACCTCCCTCCTTCTCATACACCTCACACTCGAACCCCCTATTACACTACAATCGCTCCTCCACCTCTGCTCGATGGACGAACGGCCACCACCATTTCGGTGGTGGAGTATAGCGGCGCCTGCACAAACTTTAGAGGGAGAGAGATGAGAAAGAGAGAAACGGCGGCGGCGGCAACAGCGCCGCTCACGACGGCGACGCACCAGTCGGCGGCGGCGGTCCGGTCTGTCTGGGTCCTCGGTTCAGTTCCAGATTCGAGTTCGGTTCAGCCGTTACTCGGGTCATGTTCAGGTTCGAGTTACAGTTTTGGCTTAGTCTCAGATGTTGGTTCAGCCGGCTCAGTCTCGCTTCAGCCGGTTCAGACCTGGTTTGGCTCGGTTCAGGTTAGTCTCGGTTCGGGATTTAGTCTTTGTTTCTATTCAAGTCTCGTTAATCCTTTCGTTTATTCAGCATGTTTAAGTCAGCAGATTCGGGTCAGATCCCTAGTTCGGTCAACATTAGTCGACTGGTCAAACAGTCAACACGGGTTTCGGGCTCTACCTCGGTTCAGGTCCGCGTCGAATTCGTGTTCGGTATACCTTCCTTTCGTAAATCAATTGTTATGCAATTTCTTTTACTCTCGCCATTATACTTGTTCCAACTAACAGTTTATATGCGTAACAATTAAATCTACGAGTTATTTACCATAACAGCTTATATATTAGTAATCGTCAAACTCTTCAATAGATATTCACATATTGTTATCATTGTATTATTGAAAGGTTGATAAATTGTTGAATTTTGATCTTATAACGACAACTTGTATTGTCGGGATCGTCCAAAAACAGAAGAAACTCTGCCCGTTTTTCGTAAAATTCTGTAAACCGAAACACGTTAATTTTTATAACGAAACCTTTCGAAGTTCTAATATTTTTATAAGGAAAATATACACTATTATTATTTTGTGTTAATTAATGGTCGAACCACTAATGAAAACGTATTGGATTCAATTAAATTTTTATAACAATAATTATAAATGTAAATTTAATTAATTAATTAATTATTTATTTTCTTTTCTTCTTGACAAAACTTCTATAATATTTTTGATAAATTTAGATTAAAATCTTTGTATAAACTTTATATACGAAAAAAATATATATATACTTATCCATCGACTAGTTATACTCTAAGTTCTACATCGAATCCTCCGTCATAATTTCCGAAAACTCATACACCTTCGCTTGCCCATATAGGGTGACATCGGTGTTCCATCATCCTAACCTCACACTCGTCGACACTTGGATAATCGGAAGGCTTAGCAATTATGTGAGTATACTCGTATTCCCCTTTTTACTTTTACCACTTTTGGGGTGTAACATGTTTACTTATCAAAAACTCACACATGAATTATAAACTTATGGACTTTTCATAGCAACGAAATGATGACATGTGCTATGAAGAGGGCCTTTTGCGTAAACACATGAACATTCCTATAACATGCTTGTATACGTGATTGCTTGATACTTTAAACTTGGGTGAAACTTATGTGTTGAACTTATCATTAACTTCGTACGAGCCTAACCGTGACATATGTAGCGCTATAGGATTGACGACCCGCCCGTAGACTTGTGGTTATGTCATGAGCATCTTGCGTCTCATTTGGTTTGATATGTTAGACACATGCCATATTTATTGTTTATCTTGAATCACATGCTTGCTATGAGGAATTGTTTAAAACTTATCTTTTGTTATGTACGTACCAAACTTGTATACTCGCCTTTGCTTTTGCATTGAATTGTATTTTAAACATGTTACAGGTTGATGATGACGATGCTATGAAAAGAAGTAGCGTTGATGCCTAGATACACATATAGACGTTTAGGTTTAATATGTTGTATCAATTTTTTTTGCTTATGTTGTTATGTATTACTTTTGGAACTTGTTGTGATTTGAGTTTATGTAATGTTGACAATTTGAAGTTATGAAATGAAATGGGAATTATTTAAATATTGTCACAAATAGCGTTATGATGTCTCTAGCAATCTTCACACTTCGTCACATCCCGATGTTTCCGCCATTGGTTGGGGTGTGACAGATTGGTATCAGAGCCATAACTATAGGGAATTAGGAAAAGTAGGAATGCTTTAACCTAGTCTATGGTTTTAGAGATTTATTCTTACGTCTTGCTTGAAACTACTTGCATGCTACTCTATTTGCTTTTATTTATTCGCTTTGACGTTTTAAACATATATGTCGCTTGTGTGTTAAAGGAGCCATCGGGTTCAACCAGAATTCGTTCAAAATTCGTTTCTCAATCTCAAAATTCTGAATTAGAGGCTTTATAAGCGGGAATTATACCCCCCTAATTAGCGAAGTTCTGCTCCATTGTAAGTATTATAACCCCTGGATACGTATTAGATACACTGCCCGATTGATCTAGGGTTCCGTAACGGCTGTCGTGGTTCTGCCCGACGTAGTCGTTGGAATGCCGTCTCTGGGAGAGTATTACTAATGTTAAAATGGGTTATTATACTAACGCGTGTGCATTTGTGTAGTTTATAGATTATTCCCAGGAAACCCTTACGAAAAATCTAAGACAGCAATGTGAGTAATCTCCTTTTTGTAAACAGTTTTTACAAAACCTTAACTATTTTACAATGCAATTTAGCAGTGATTGAGTCTTTGTAATTCTATGATTACTGCTGGTATGTTGGGGTTTTGTATACAAAATGTGAGTAACGTTACCATTGGACGAATAGTTAGCCAATGTGTAATATGACCCACAAGTCAGGATTGACAGTACTGAATGAGTAATTGGGTAGATATAAACATTGTAATCTCCCTCAATACTGTTAAGTTTAAATTAAATTAATGTTTCTTGATTAAACTGGGATTCACTCACCAGTATTTTCCACTGACAAATGTTTTTAAAACGCGTTTCAGGTAACACAATGTGAAAGCCAATTAGAAGCCAGCTGGACAACACTGAAGGCTTGGAAAAGTGGCTATAAAAGTTACCTAAATAAAGAAGGCGTTTTAATTCAAATAAAAATAGGATTTATCCCTATAAATCAGCTTGTAATAAAAACTTGGGTTTCATCCCAATATGTTTATTTATATATATATATAAATGGTAGATTTTACTCTGATAAACATTTTCCTAACTACGGTCCTGATGAAATTTTCCGCTGCCAAATTAGACAACACGCGATACCACCGAAACTGGCTCGCGGCCGCCCGTTCCCGGGAATCAGGGATCGGGGGTTGCGACATTTAACATAAATAATTTGTCCACATAGGGACTAAAAGAAGAAATACAAGTCCTCGCAGGGACTGAATACATAAATAAATTGTCCACGCAGGGACTTAATTGAAATAAACAACAATACAAATAACTAAATAAGGATTTTAATAATCACTCTTCTTCTTCCCCTTTATCAAATTCGCCAAACCCTTAAGAAATCCCCGGTGGTTTCTACGCTCCTCTTGAACCTCACGTTCCACCTGGCTCAACCTCTGTAGAATCTCCTGCTGCTGCGGTGGTTGGATCAGTGGCGGCTGTGGCGGCTGTGGCGGCTGCTGCTGCGGAGGTTGAGGAGGTGGTGGGTATTGATACCCATAAGCTTGGTACCCGGATTGGTACGAAACTGCGAAAGGCCCTTCTGGATGGAGAGCATTGTAGTTGGCCCCCTCGAGGTACGGGTCGACGGCAGGGGTATTATAGTAATTGTAGCCAGGATAAGCTGGCTGCTCAAAGGGGTTATTCGCCGCTACACCGGCGTAAGAAGGTATTGGGTTATCAAAACCCATGTGTGGTGGTGGTGCGACTGGCGCAGAGTCCACCTTAGAAACTGGGTTTGAAGGCCCACCCAGCTGCGGGTCTTCATACAGTGGCGGGTAGTGACTGCCACTGGAGTGTTGAGGGGTGCTGAAGTGAAAATCCCCTCCTCGCACGGACATCCGTGCACCTGTTCTTCTCCGCCTCGGTGGTTCTAGAGGCGGTTGTTGTACTGGCGGCGGCGGTGGCGGTGGCGTGACCGCCTAGAAATGCGAATCCTCAGAGGGATCCTGCTGCGGTTGTGGTAGTGGGTTGAAAGAGGGAGTGAACTCCCAGGGGTACGAGGCAAACCTTGCTTCATAGCTGTCTGGACCCCGGTATGGTGAACCGTGAAAAGACGATCCGTCTGAAATCTCTATGGGATGCGTGGGCGTCCCAGATGGTGGCATCTCTGGATCTGGATCCTCGTCCATATCCTTGGAGAAATGGTCCTCCGGTCCCAACGGGTTGTGACCCGCTGGTTCTCCAATCTGATTTGCCGGGTTGAACCGGCTTTGGAAGTAGGGTGTTGGGTCATTGAAGGAATGGTGGGAGTTTGAGCGCTGTAGGGGTAGGTAAGAGTGATGGGAGTGGTCGGACTCGTTGCTCTGATAGAGCCCGAAAGGATCTTGGTAAGCGGGTGAAGAACTAAGGGAGACTGAGCGTCTCGCCGGCTCCAAGTAGGTTCTCCAATCCTCGCAAGGATCAGAGCTAATGCTCACTGATGGTGTTCGCCGGTGGGAAGGCCCGGCTTCATGATCGTTTGGAGCGGTGAATGGTGCCTTGCCTCGTCCTCCTCTGCCTCGCATTCTTGGTGGCATTTTCTTGTTCCTGTCAAAACAAACAAAGAAACAAAGGAAAACCATAAAAGAAAAAAAAAATTATGATTAGGATTAGTCCTAAGTTATATTTCCTAGACTCGGAAGTCAAGGAATGTGCAACTGTGTCATTGAGATTAAACACGAGAGACTAGTGTTTAATTCACTCAATGTTGGCTCTGATACCAACCTGTCACACCCCGATATTCCCACGTATTACCGATGGGCCCGATGGGGAGTATCGTGACGTAGTTGATATCATCATGGTCAATTTATCACAGTTCAATGCACAGCGGAAGTCTAAAAGTAATAATATTACAAACCGAATGAAAGTAACATAAGTATTACAAACGGAAAGTAAAAGGATCCACAGGCGGATCAAAACATAGGAAATATTGTTCAACAGATTTTTAAGTGACAAAGCTTGCAAGACTCTTTATTTATTCACTCAGGAGTAGTCAGCCTATTTCGCATAGTACCCGCACTTAACCTTTTGAAAAATACGTCAGTTTACACTGGTCAATACAATTAACTGACTCTTTTGAAAACATTTAAGAAAATTGATTTAAATGCTCAAGGCACAAATAATCTTTTATAACTTGGGATAATTATTTAAAAATAAACTTGTAAAAGAATTGTATGTTTATTATACGTTCAGTAGCCCGGGTTGAATACCTGGTTAAAGATTAATAGACACACGACATAATATAACCCACGGCGAGTTATTCTCGAACAGGCGGGTATATTATTTTACATACGCACCGGAAGGTGCATGCCTACACCCCGTGCTTAAGTCGTAGCCATTTCAATGAATGAGCCGAGGATATCCAGGACATGGTCATTAACCCCCCAAAGGCTTAAAACAAACAAAACAGATTAAACGGGTTATCTCAATGATTTAACCTTCATATGGTTAAAAATTCAATACCCGACCAAGCGGTATTTTATATACCGTACCCCAAGCCCGTATAAGGGAAAATAAGTCAAAAGTATTTACCTGAGCAAAAATACAATTTTTATCCCAGCCGTATAACAATCAGCAAGTGCAAATATCATTTACTGGGCTCCTAAATCTGGAACGAAGGTTTTAATAACCTATTAGATTTCTAACGGGTCTTACTTAAGTTTAAACTTAGACCGGTTAGTTTTAAAGAAAGGTTTACGGTTTAAAACGCAAGATTAAGCGAAGACCGGATTAGAATGTGGTTTAGACCCGACAAGTATGAAGACTTGTATAATATGGGTAAACTAAACACATTCTGTATTTTGAAGCAAAAATGATAAGGTTTGACCCGTTTCGGTCAATTTATGCAAACTAGTCACATAAACCGTACCGAACACGAAAAATGCTAACGGGTAACCAAAAGAGTCATATACAGGTTTCACAAGTTAATATGCCTTAAATATGTTGTGATATCAGTAGGATACCTTCCATTATGCCCAAAACGGATTTAAAACCAATTTAAGCCCCGTAGGGGTATTTTGGTCATTTTAAAGGTTATAAAAGAGGTTAAATGACAATCTGAGGTTCTGGTCTAAAATGATCAGTAAAAATATTTATTTTTACAAGTTATATCAGTAAAGTATTGCATATATTTGAAATTTATTATTTATAACCAAACTATGCACCGTAGGGGCATTTTGGTCATTTCACATAAGCTTTAAAGGTCAATTTGGAAATCTGAGTTCAAAACTTTTACTTACTGTTAAAGTATAAAAATTTACTCATGATATCAGTTGGTAATAAGTCTTATATGTCAAAAATAGTTTTAACCCATACTATGCGTTTAAAATGCGTAAAAAGTCGGTTTTATGCGATTTTCAGGTTATATAAGGAATCTGAGTTTTTGATCAGTTTATAAAGTTCAAAATATTTTATTTATCATATGAAATCAGTAGCAAAAGGTTTGGTATCAAAATGTTATGTAAAACTCATTTTATTAGCAAAAATGGTATAACCGTCACTTACCGAATCAAAGCAAGAATCCCTTGATATGATTAGTTTAAAAATTAATAAAAATCTTCAAAAATCCCAAAATATTATATTACATCAGTGGGTAAAAACTTTGGTGTCAAAATTTGGGTTTAAGTAGGCTTTATGCCAAAAATGCCGTTTAATTAATAAAAAACTTTCAAATTACGATATTTAGCATAACTCCTAATTTAGACCTCAAACTGATGTCAAATTTTTAGGATATGTTTATAAATCAGTAATAAAGGTTTTTGTCCTCTCACATTTTCAAAAATCTCGTTTTAATATCAAAAGGGCATTATGGTCAATATTTAAGCATTTAACGGAAACATGTAAATGAATCTGATTTCTAAGGAACCAAGTTGTATAACCTCAGAGGATTATACTAACATGTAATATGGTCCTAAAGGAACCATAAGGCATTTCTAAAACAAGCTAAATCGGGTCAGAACTTAAAGTCAAAGCAAAAGTCTTCTTTAGCGACTTCCGGTTGCGAACCGAGCCTAAACTCAGGATTGTCGGGTTAAACATGCTTAGACATGTTCTTACATTATTTACCAAGTTATTTTAGTGTTAAAACATGTTCTATAACCTCTACATTATCCGTTATGAATTTATTTGCAAAAATAGCTTCTGTTGACTTTTTAATATTAAGTTTGACCCTGACAATTGACCAAGTTAGAATGATAATCAGGGGGTGCCCTTTTAAGGGTTTATTACCCACCTAATTACCAACTCATAGCCATTTTCAATTCGAAAAATGACTGGACCATTAGTGATTAATCACTAAGTCAAAGCTTAATTACAATGGCTTTGGCTTTTGGTCATTAGACTACTAAAACTTGAACTTAGGAGGCTAAGAACACTTACAATGGTCCTTAGCACGAAATAGGAGCTAAGGGAAACTTGCATGAAGTCCATAGAGCTCCAGAGAGTGAGTTTGAATAATTTTTGTGAATGAGCAAATGAACTAGCAACAAAGAAGTTCTTATATAGCCAAAAACACTTCACAAGATCACTCCACAAAAGTCTACAACTGATTTCTGATCATCCCAGGTGTCCCCTATGCATGTAATACTGTTGGCTCAGTCCCTGAATTCGAAAACAAGCTTTCTAAGGCGGTGGAACTGGCTGGACATGCACCTGTCCATTTTTTTCAGCATCTGACACTCTTACGCGGCCCGCGTAAGAGTTAGCCCAATGTTTACGCGGCATGGGTAAAGGGCAAATTCTGGTAAACAGTTTTGCAACTTTGCAATTTCAGTCCCTGGTCCAAATAAACTTTCTTTAACTTTCATTTATTTCATTTTGGACCCCCATAGTTAACTTTTAAGGACCTTAGGTTATAAACTAACTCCGTTAGGCTCCCGGTTAGTTGTACGGTTACCCGAAAAGTCTTGATTTCTTCAAAACTCCACAGAATTAATATCTGACATTCTTGAGATCAAAATATACAATTATTACAATGTTTTTGGGTTCGCTAAAAGGTCATTCAGAAGTATCTTTTAACATGTTGACACTTTTAACCCTTATGCTTTGTAAGATCCTTATTTTAAGCACAACGACTTTCTAAGTTCGATAAGTTATTCTTTAAAGAATACGAACGTCGTGTGAGGTAGATCAGAGGCACAAGTTTGGCATGTTGACACTTTGGATCCTTTTATTCACATATTTACATTGTTTGACAATTATAGTCCCTCAGAAACAGTTCCTTACACGTTTAAAGTCCATGACACGTGTCTTCATTTTATTGGTCTTGATTTTACGAGGTGTTACATCAACTCTCTATAGTCGATGCACATTCTGAATGTCCCGTCCTTCTTCTTTACAATCAAAACTGGAGCTCCCCAAGGCGAGAAGCTTGGTCTAATGAATCCTTTATCCAACTGTGCGAGCTGCTGTCTTTTGATTGCCTTCAAAACTCGGTGTAACGTCACTATGTATACAAAAGCGGGTAACTATATCCCGTCACAAAAGATAACCTGCCAGTAAACGTCTATGGTGGAGGGAGGATAGGTGGTGGAGTCAGAAGTACCAAACTGTGAAGATGAGTAACCTCCTCCTCGAGTTCATGGACTCGGTGGATAAGAAAGTCTATCTGCTGCTCGAGCGTCAGTACACGAGCACGTAAATCAGTTGGTGGTAACTCAGGTGGTGGTGGTGGAGTATGTGGTGGTGAATGAACTGGTGGGGGTCTAGCGTCAGTAGGCTGCTGCAGCTCATGGAGTCTGCTAAAAAGTATATCGACCTGAAGCTGTAAAGAGAGAATAAGGTCATCAGTAGAGACGCCTGGATAGTGAGATGGATGGTACGGGTCTGCAGTAGGCATAACATGTGGTGAGAGTACTGTGTCGCAAGATGCTCGACTGGAACATGCGGAGGATAGTAAGGGTCGGTCTCTCCAGGTGGGATATGTGTGTGTCCTGAGGGTCCTGCCTCGTCTGGGTGACGAGTGGGTAAACTGGTAGGAGTAAAATGCATGAGTCGTACATGACTTGTAGATCCCTCTGAAACAGGGGCCTGAATAGGTTCATTAATAGGTGCGTGAACTGGGGCATGTGGTGGAGTAGAACTCTGCACAGACGCAAGGATGACTGGCTCAGCTGGCATGATATCATCCCCAAAGTCTGGGTATCTCTGTAGGCCAACGGCCTAGAGTGCAGATGAAGTAACAGATGCACCAGAGAGAACATCAGAATAGGTGTCTGAGTCTGAAGAAATATCCATCTCCGAGACCACAGGTGATGCGACATCTAGAATAACCACGTCAAAAACTTCCCCATCTCCTAAGTCAGCATCCACGTGGTCCACTTGAATCACTGGAATGACGTCGTCGTCATCGTCGAGGTCGACGATAAAAGGTATGGCAGCAAGTGGAATGACGTCAAAAGGTATAACCTCAACTACGTGTTCACCCTCCGGGTGACCTATAATAACTATGTCGTTGAGCAGAGGGGGGATAGCTAACACATCTTCGTCGATAATGTTGCCTAGTAGTACGAACGGCTGAAAGTCGTCCAAATCGTCGTCGGATGCAAACTCGCTGTCTGATGTAATAACCTGAACCTCCAGCACATACTCGACGTCGGATACCAACTCCATTGGGTCCACGTCGTCGTACACATTGCTACCCTCAGATAAAGACATTGTAACCTGGGAAATAAGTTGTTCGACATATGCATTAATAATTAATTATCACTTTATGTATATACACGAAATGTTTGAATTCACATAATGTTCATTTTAAGTTATCCTAATTGCGTCATGTGGATTAACTTAAGGTTTCATGTCTACCATTTAGAGACTAAGACACTTAATGTCCTTTCTTGATTTGTATGAGATGAACTATTGTTTGAAATGGACCATGAAAAATGTTTATGCAAATGAAAACCTTTAGTTTGTGTGTAAATGGTTTTCGTGAGAGATCCCTAGTGATTGTAAACTTAGACTCGAGAAAGAATCCTGGTTTACTACAATCAATGCTCTGATACCAACCTGTCACACCCGCTCATAGCGGAAGCGCGAGGTGTGATCTGATCGGTTTTCATTGCATAATATCGAAATATGTGAACATACTATATGAATAAAACATGCTCCAATGCCATTACATAGTTGTTTCAAAAGAACACACGCAAGTTTAAGTGTAACGGTTACAAACCATAACTAGAAAGTGTCTTGACCACTATATTGCTGCAAAGAGGCGGTATATAATAGGCAAACCCTCCAAAAGATGGCATGGAGTTCTAATACCTGTATCCTTGTCTGACATGGTCCATTAATTCCCTGAAATACGTGTTATGTTGAAAACATCAACAAAAGTTGGCAAGTTCATGCAGTTTAGTTGTAAAAGATGTAGTTGTAAAATGTATGAAGTAGTATGTAAAGCGTCAATGAAATCGTTGATCATTGATGTTTTGCAAGGACATTACTATGTGTGACGAAAAAGGAAGCAATCCAAACCTAGACGATTTTGTGTCGACTACTATCGACCGGGACACAAAAACACTCTTCTGTATGGGTCCACGACCAAGAGTGGGGCTCGCCAAAATCCATTAGATCTAACCCCTTGTACCTAGGTCTAAACTGGATTAATGGTGCTTAGTTGTATAACCCTATTCGCACATGATCTAAGGTGTTTCATTCCATGACTTAACATACAATTGAAGATGTATTTTCCTCAATAGTTGTAAAGTTGTAAAACATTTAAAATGAATAGGGGACATGAACTCACAGAATTGTGTCCGTGAATTGTAAGTAACTGTGATCTCATGTGCGTTCGTCCTGAATAGTGTCACGACCTACAAACGTCCTATATTTGTTAGACACTTCGGTCTTTGTAATGACTCATGTACAGGTATTTTATCTTGAATATGTGTTAAGACTTGTATGTATTTGTTATTCGTTGAACTGTGTCTTAGATGTATTAACTGATAACTGTTTAGTATATATATTTTGCCAAATATATATATATATATATATATATATATATATATATATATATAGGGAGGGGCTCATGCGAGAACCACCTTTATTGTGAGAACCGCGAGAACCAATGTGAACACAACCTAAAATAGCTAAAAAAACCTAACCCCCACCCCCCCCCCCCCACCACCAAAAAAAAACCTAACCCCCCCCCCCCAAAAAAAAACCTAAACCCCCCTCCCCTACCCCCCAAAAACCTAAACCCCCTCCACCCCCCCCCCCCCCAAAGCTAAAATGCTAAAAACTAAACCCCCAAAAAACCTAAAAAAATCAAAACATTTTTTTTTTAATTTTTTATACTCAAATCGCTACTTTTAGTGGCAAAAAAAAAATTTAAAAAAAAAAATTTTAATTTTATTTTTTTTTTGCTTCGAAAAGTAGCGATTTTTATATAAAAAATATTAAAAAAAAAAATTTGTGTGATTTTTAGCTATTTTTAGGCATTTTTGGTTGTGTTCACATTGGTTCTCACGGTTCTCGCAATAAGAGGTGGTTCTTGCATGATCTTCTCCCTATATATATATTCTTGTATCTTGTGAGTTGGATCGTACTCGTATAATTTGTGCTTTCACCAAGTGTCGGTGATGTGAGTGAGTATATAGTTGTACGAATAGGAATACGTGTTGGTTCTAAAATGTGTAGTCTAATGTTATCAACGAATCAAATCAACAAAGTCAACGCCATCAAGACAAAGTCAACGCACAAGTCGACACGAGAAGTTCGAAGAAATATATGACGTGTGAAAGAAATGATATAGGCTATAAATAGAAAGAGATGATTAGGGTTTTACTTTTTAGAGAACACACTTAGAGGGAGATTTGAGGGGCTAAATTGTATTCATCTTTTGCAAATCTTTTCAAGGGTTTTATTGCTATATTTTTGGTGTGTTCATCTTGATTTATTTATCAAAATCAGATTTTTTGCTCGATTTGATCCTACAATTTGATATCAGAGCTTGGTACTCGAATTTGGGATTTAATAATCTTCAAATTCATCATATAAATCTGATTTTTATTTGAAAAATTTTGAAGTTTTAGGGTTTTTGATTTTATTCAACTTTTTCTTCAAAAATCTTGATTTTAGGTGGTCTAATCTGTTTGTTTGTTGATCGGGGATTGCTACTTGTGAGTTTAAACAATTTTAGAAAGATTTAAGTTTAAATCAGAAGGTTTTAGATGAGTTTTTGAAGTTTCTGTGCGATTTTTTATGAATACGAGGTTTTTATTTATGAATACAGTGTTTTTTTTATGAATATGAGGTTTTTATTTATGAATACAGTGTTTTTAATGATGAATCCAGCGTTTTTATTTTTCCGGTGTAATTAACAGAATTCCGGCGACATTTCGGGCGAATTTAAATCTTGAACGCGAGTTCAAGTTCTCTGGCGTATTTGGTAAATACGCTGGTAAGTCACCGTTTTCCGGTGTCGCTACACCGGTGGTTTTAATCCGACCGGTGTATTTATTTAAAAACAAAATTAGAAAGAGTAAACGGCGTTTTGGGGTTTTTGGTTCTTGTTTGTTTCACTCATCTCCGGTCATCATCACTCAACCATCAACTACACCTTACATCAAACATCAGCAAACATCAACTACACCTTCAACAATTTTAACAGTTAAGGAGTTAAAAGAAAGAGTAGAATCAGATTTTTTACAACAAAACCACAGAAAACTACTGGCATCGTTGCCGTTACATCATATTGAAGATGTCCAGGGGCCAGTAACCGATGATAATCAGCTATTCTTTCACTCGCTTTAATCACCACCTCCAAACATCCATCGGACCCTTCACACCTCCGACAACCACCAAGCTACCATACCTCCAACCACCACCGTCCACCACCACTTCACGGTAAATCAGCGTTTACCTCCGGTCAATCGCCACCGCCGGAACTGACTCTAGCTGTTTGAAATCACCGCCGTTCTTCGACACCACTAAATCCAAACACCTTCCACCAACCTCCACCGCAAAGAACTGCGACCAACCACCCAACCGTCGAACCTCCTTCTACATCACCGATGTTTGTCTTCATCTTGATTCTATCTCAACTGATGAACTCTAAAAAGTTTAGCAGAGGGCTTCAGATCTGAGTGCTTTTAGCCGAGAAGAATAATAGATCTGAGTGGATTCTTGATAAGATTTATAAGCTAAATCACCGACAGTTTAATCTAGTTTTTTTTTTTCGATTTCTTGAGGGTTTAGATTCATGGGAATAAGGCAAAGGTTTGAGAGGAAAAAGGTAGAATGGTGACAGATGTTTTTAGAGAGAGAAACAAGGTTCTAGAGAGAGAGAGAGAGAGGACCAGTAGATAGTAAGATAAAGATATGGATATGCGGCTGAATATTTTCAAAACAAATTAGGGTTTAGGATATTATTCCTGGTTAGAAATGATACCGAAGACGCGAGGTGGGCCAATGTGCCAAACGATCCGGAGCTAGTGTGGAAGAATTGGGCTACGCCAAAAGGTAACCATCTTCTTTGGAGGGCCCTGCTAGGTAGAATTGCTACTAGAGTGGGGTTAGCTCGCGGGGGGATCTCGATTGCTGATGTTGGATGTCCTCGTTGCGGGTTAGAAGCGGAAAGTCCGGACCATCTTTTTCTGCAGTGCTTGTGGTCCAGATCTATTTGGTGGAATATTTTGGCATGGACTCGTATTCGTTATCCGGAAAATTGTTTATCTTTTTTGGATTTAGTGAAGTATATTAAAGAGAGCCCTGGAAGTAAGGTTTGGAAGCGGCTGGTAAGTACCATCATCATAGCCACGACTTGGAGAATTTGTTGTGCGAGAAATGCTATGGTCTTCGAAGGTAATTTCATCCCTATAATGAAGACGGTTGACTTGATCAAAGAAGATTCTTTCTTGTGGATCAGCATAAGAGCGAAGATTAAGAAGCCGGTTTGGGAGAATTGGGTTCGTTTTGATGTGTTAGATTTATTGTAATTCGTTCTTGTTTTCTGTTCTAGTTCGGTTTCTTTCTGCTTTTGTATCCCAGTTTCTTGCTAGCTCTTTATATTCAGTTATAAAGTGATTTGCCGTTAAAAAAAAAAAAGGATATTATTGCTGGTTTAACGTGAAGACAAAATATTTATTAAATAAGATAAAATTCAACTATTTGTTTGTAGTTAGTCTTGGGAAACAACAAACTTTGAAAAGTCTGAGAATGCATCGATATAATCAGATTTATTAAAAAAAATTAATTTTTTTTTTGAACGGCATTCCACGTGTAAACCCATCCTTTCGGAGCTATGTCGAAAGGCCGACTACTCGATCACTGCTAGAAAGCGTAGCACACCCCTGATGCGCAGAAACCCTGTGGAATAGGTAAAACTCCCCCTTGGACTCGAACCCGAGTAAAGCCTCGGGCCAAGCCTTCACCGAGATGAGAACAACCACCACAGCAGTGGAAGACACAAAAATTAAAATTATTAAGTAATACATTTTGGTTGAAATCTACATCAGGTGTGTTAAAAAAAATTATGTATATGATATATTATATATTGTTGGGTTAGAAATTGTAAGTGAGAACAAAATTTGTTTTGAATAATAAAAAAAAAAAAAAAAATTGGGCTGGGTCTTAAATTTTTTATTCGTGGGCCTAGTATTTTGATCAGTTTTGGGCCGGGTATCCATAGTATATTTTTTTTTGGTCTTTTTAAAATTAACTTGTGTTCGCAAAATTTCACCGGGCCAGGTGTTTCACATTTATTTGGGCAAAGTACTATTAGAATTTGGAACCAACACGTTTTTATTTTCAAAGTAATTTGACCTGGGCTTTGAGCTGATAAAAATATTTTTTTGGGGATTAATATAAAAAAATATTTCAAAATCATTTAACTCGCATTGCACAAGTTGAACATGAAACAGGAACCGCACCCCGACCTCCAAAGTTGAAAGGATCAGCTGATTTCAGCAGTTGGAAAAATCGAATTAAGTCCTTCTTCGAGTACACGGACTATAACCAATGGATCTCAATCACTGCTGGACCCCACATCTCCATGACCGTTCGTAATGACATGCGTGTGGTTAACAACGATCCATCGACTTTCACAAATGAAGACAAGGCGTTGATTCAACGTGACCGCCGGGCTCATGATGCTTTGACAATGGCCCTATCAACGGACGACTACAACATGTTTGAAGAATACACCACGGCGAATGAGCTCTGGTTAGCTTTGATTGATTTATATGAAGGAGACAGGGAACTGATTCGGAACAAAAGTAACATGGTCGAAAAGGAATATGACATGTTCGGCAGTGTACGCGGAGAAAGCTTATCCGGTTACATCAGGGGATTTTTAAACATGATGGCAAAATTGAAAAAGGCTGGTAATCCCATCACCAACCGCGCTGCAATCAGTAAACTTTTGGACTCACTTCCAAAAGAGTGGAGCTTGAAATGTATGACGATTAAACAAAAAGTCTTAAACAACCTGAATCCAATCACGTTGTCAGATCTGATCGATACTCTAGAATCATTTGAAAGAGATCAAGTCTAACATCCTCAGAAATCCATTCAATCTGCTGATGCTCACAAGAACATGACATCTGTACCTCCAACGGCTCAAGTTCACAAGCTATAAATGCATCAAACTTCAACAATGCTTTCGCAAACTCTGTAAAGGCTCCATAGTGTGACATATAGACTACTGTGGTCGATGATGCTCAAGATATCAAGGAGGAAGGAGGTAGCAGTGCAACAAGTGGAAAGATGGAAGAAAAGATTCCTGAAGAAGCCATGAAAATGGAATCCAGCAAAGAAAAGAAGGAGAAGGACTTGGCAAACAACATTCCTTATGAGTTTAAAGTCAAATTATGCTCCCAACCGTGTGTCAACGTCGTGGCACATTATAAATCCCTCAACCATGACATGATTAAAGAAAAAGAAAAGATTTTGCAATTTAACAAAGAATTGAAAGAAAACGAAGCTGCATATCATAGAAAGTTGAACTCAACTTTAGTTGAAATGCAGACTTTGAAAGAATTTGTTTTCAGAAAAGATTTTGTCATAAATGATTTAACTGAAAGATTAGAAAAATCTCAAAATGAAAACAATAGATTTCAGATCATGATAGATAAATGGAATGTAAGCAAAATGGCACTGGTTGATATTAAAAATTGCCAACGACCGACATATGTGAAGGATGGAATCGGGTACAAAGATAAGCTTAGAAATGAAAGAAAACTCTTTCTTCCTCCACATAGCAAAAACTATGTACCCATGTCATCTCCTCATCCTGATAATGATTTGATTGATGAAAATGATCTTGTTGCTGAAGATGTTTCTTGTGAAAATGAAGAGGTTACTAACCTTTCTGATAACAATGCAGATGTGATCGAATATGGAGAAGATGGATGCAATGAGGACTGTGGAGGATCCAAAATAGGGATATGATATTTAGGCGACAATTATTCTACTGTTAACCGGTTCGCCTAGAATTGTGATAAGGAAAACAAACTTCCACTGTAAACTGTAATGGGCATGTGTTTAAACCTAAGACCCACAACCACGATAATGTAGTGGTTGAATGTTTTGATTTGAATTATGTCTTTTGTGATGAAAAGGGTGTGTGTGAACCTCTTGTGTTTGTTCGGAAAATTCCTCACGGAGGAAATTCCAGAATTTGTTCCATCTCACACAAGTACGACAGAGTCAGAGAAAGAGCTAAATGAAGAAACAAATAGCGAAGATTCGAGCACCACAACTTCAGAAGGTTGCGAAGGAAGCTCAAGTGAGGATCAAGGCGATTCACATTTTCAGTCATATCAAGAATGGGAAAGCTCAAATGACTCGGAAACTTCAGTAACAGATGATGGTAAAAAGGTTGAAAACCTTGAACCATCGGGTGTTCAAGAACCAACAACCCCAAATGACTCTGCAAGTCTAGTAAATCAAGATCCATTGGAAAAAGACTTCCATATTGATGATTGCACGAGTTCAGATGATGAATCAAAGATAAATGAAAGTCGTGGTGAGTCAAAGATCAAAAGATCATCAGAATTTTTCGAACCTCACGTTTGTCAACATGCTGAGTCAAGCTCAAAGAAATTCCTGCCTCTAGTTGCATCACACGGAACTGCAAAGTCTCAAAAGCCATTCAAGGCTTGTTTTAGGTGTGGAAAAGAAGGCAATGTGCTCAACTAATGCCTAGAGCGATATGATCCAGATGGTAAAGGCAACCAGTATTGCTTCTCTGGATTAAAAGGTAAAAATTACACATCTTTGAAAGATCAGATGAAAAATTTTCCATCGAGATCTCCACATGTGAAGCCGGTTTCACATGATTCAAAGATGAAAAGGACCAACGCATCAAAACCTCAATCTTTCCCTCCGGGTCTTAGACATAAAATTATTTCAAACCTTAAATCTTTTACAAACAAATTTTTTAAACCAAGACAGGTTTGGCAAGTTAAACCAATGGTTGTAAAAGAAATCAATGAGGGAAAAGATTTGGCATATCGGGAGGTTTCTTATTTTGATGAAAAGGGACAACCCAAAACTTCGATGGCTTGGGTTCCACTCTCTAACTGAATTGCTTATGAGTGTAGGAACATCCAAGGAGGACTGTTAGTAACACCGGTTATTATCAGTGGTTGTTCTAGATACAAGTTTAAAGAGGAAAATCACATGTTTGGTTATGGTATCTAACCTGGTTGTGCACTCAACTGCACTGTAACACTGTAACACACTCATTTTCTTACGGACATATGCCTTTGTGTGCCTGGTGTGGAAGAGTTTATTTTTAAATACAGTTTCTCAGTAAATGGTAGTACATAAATAAAATTTTAAGGGGGAGTATTAAAATACTTCCTAGACCATGAGATGTAATTATTGAAAAATAAACATGATCTTATATATGAGAAATGATAGGAACTAACTTGATTATGTCTTCGCATCAATAGGATCTGATGGAAGATACGGCTCCAAGTTAACGATATTTCGGTAGATTCAGCATTTCAGACAAGTAAACTGCATCTTGGTGATAAAGATAAAGATCGTATGAAAATTTGGATACCCACCTTGTTGAAGGATTGCACAAACCGATTATGTCCAAAAGGGGTTGCAAGATTAAATTTAGGCATTCAAAAGACACACAATGTTGTGCATATATATATATATATATATATATATATACTATATATAATATACATGTCCAAAGGACTTCTTAAGGTCATTGAAATTTCCTTAAAACACTCCTAAAGCATGATGTACAAGTCTTTTAAGCACCAGAAAACTTCACTTCCCACTTATACCCTTTCCCCTAAACTAAACACGCGGACACACAAAAAACTAGGGTTTCTCTCATCTCTCATTTGGTCCGCCGCTCATCCTCTCATCCTTTGCTCTCTCTCTCTCTCTCTATGGCGATTCCTGGCGACTCATCAGGCCTCTCTCTCGGATCTTGCCAGATCTCTCACCAGATCTGTGAGGATTTCACCAGATCGATGAAGGTAACCTCCTTTTCTCTCTCTTTCTCTCAAATTCATCAACAACGCTGAACCTGACTTTATATCAACCGGACTTTATCTTTTTGTTAATGTTACATATCGTAAGAGCTTGTGAAGGTGTTGACTGAATTATGGATTGTTTTTGCCCTAAGTTTTCAAAGTTACGTTTCTGACACTATTTTTTGCGTTGTTTGAAGTTTTTCAGGTTTGAATAGATAGGGTTTTGATCGATTGGTAGATCCTTTATGATAATCTATTTACCAAGGTTAGATTTCTAGCATTTTTTTTCTGTTACAGTTGGTTTATTTTTAGTTTCAGTGTTATTTTTTGTGATTAGGTTATATTCATCTTTGGTTTTATATGTTTGGCTTTATGCAGCCCAATATTGGTCCGCAAATTAATGCATCAACAGTTGGGAAAGCTCTGGTTGTGGATATCTGTTGGAGCACTCCTTGGGTTTTTGATTATCTTCAATATATTCTTTATCGTAGCACTAACTTCCCTGAATCGTACGTATACGTTTGCATCACATTTTCTTCCTCAGTCTCTTGCTTTAGATTTGACTCTATGAATCTTTTCTTTCAGCCTCGGTGTGATGCTAAACCTATGATCAGAGAGGAAAATGATATAAAGAATTCAAGAAATAACAGCTTACAGTAGGCTCAGCTGGTAATGGGTTGGGTCAGATTGTTTTTTTTGTAAGAAATTAGCAGTTTTATATATGAGTTATACTCATTCAGTAACAATATACTTTAAGGGATGGCCAATCACATGAGCTTTGGTGGACCTCCCATGAAAACTGAGACAGCTGAAGAAGCTGATGAACTTATGAGAGTAGATGAAAAGGCATCTGAAGTTGGTAATTTAACTGATACACTTCACATTACCTGTTTTTTATTACTTCGATGACAAGTTTGATTTTGTTATTTCAGAGGTAGAAGTTCTTTCAGCCCCTCCAAAGTTAGTTTACAGTAAATTAATCTTGCGGTGAGGAATTTGATTCTAGCTCTAAAAGTTCGCTGACCTAATAGTAATGATTTTTTTTTTGTTTATCTAAATGCAGCTTCACTAGAAAGCTATTGGTGGCTGTAGCAGACAAGTGGGATAATCATGTTCTGGTCATGGACAAAGTTGCTCCACAAAACTGGAAGGTTTAAACAACATGCTTGGTTATTATGTTATCTTTATAGCAAACTCGGTTTTTAGCAAAATCAGCTGATCTGTTGTAAAGTGGTTTAGTCAAATAGAAGAAACAAGTGACATAGTCGGTTTTGAGCAAGACCAGTTAATCTGTCTTTTAACTATGATATTTATTAGTTTTTTTATGTGGGTTTTTGTTATTTCAATCTAATTTAAAAGTTATTGATATACAGAATGGAGTCAGCTTATAGGACATGGGTCAGACAGAAGAAAGAAGGGGTTAAATCTGTTGATTTGGATGAACTTTGTAGGGAGCTTCAAACTGCTTTAGGCACAGCAAAGTGGCAGGTTGGTTTATCTTAAAGATCAGCTAATCCGAATTAATTTGTGATTAATATATGTTTAAACCATAATTGTTGAATTCAGTTGGATGAGTTTCAAAGTGCCGTTAGACTGAGCTACAAAAACAATGTCAACGAGGTTAGAACAACCAGACACGAACAACTCGTTTCCGCAATATCATCCCAGATTTCCGTAGTTGAATCGACGTTAAAAGAATATTTCAGTGGGGTTTTGCAACTGATTATACGCAGAGAATATCTCTCAAGCTGCTAGGCATTGAGAACAGATGTGCAAATCCTATGCCCAATTCTCTACAGTCCAATTCGCAGTCCCCGCTCATCCCCACTTCCCCATACATCCTTTCTGGTCATCTGGCCCCCAGAACGATCAATAAAGAAGGAAGCAGCATCTTTTCTTCCCTTACTTCAGCTGCTGATTCCGTCTTCTCCAACGTCGTTCGTGCTCCAGAAGATCCGATTCTCGGGGTAACTATTATTATATTGTCTACTTGATTTTTCATTGTTATGTTGTTTGTTCAGCTAGATATTGCTTTTGCGTTTTGGTTAAACAAACTCGTATGATATGATTCACATGTATGTTTTTTTTTAATTCTTAAACAAAATGTTTACACAGTTAGTGTAAGCGTTTCTATTTCCTATATTTTGTGTTCATTCGTCTCTATTGATCTATGTGGTTGTAACTACCGATACAATTGCATTGCATGACTTCACCAAAGGAGTAGCTTGCCCTCAAGTTATTGTATCATTTAAAACTAGAAACATGGATACTTGGGATTTACCAACCACGGTTCAATGGATTGCCATGGTGACACTTGCAGGCAGGGGCGTAGCTTTGTGGGTGGGGGGGGGGGGGGATTTTTAGGTATGTACGTTTTCGACCCCCGGACTTTTCGCTCAGTAGTACCCGGTATGTAGTTTTTTTAGGTATTAACGTTTTCGACCCCCGGTTTTATAGTTTTTTTAGGTATATACGTTTTCGATGCCCGGTTGGAAAGACTATGTTTTGAGTTGCAATTTATTTGACAGGAAGGAAAAACTCTCGTATTAAATGTCGTCAGACAAGCAGAGAAGCTTCTGGTTAATGACAGGTAATCTTTATTAATATAAAATCAATAAGAATGTAAGGCTAGAGGGTATGGAGAGCTCCATCCCCATGGGGATGGGCCGCCATGTCACCGCCACGTAGGAGAGGCTTCAAGGGGATGGACCTAGGGGGTGGGGGATGAGCCCCTTTATGTATATATATGTATGTATGTATAGGTTCTTGTGAGAGAAGGTGGCCCGTCCTCTCCGTCTGTGGGGAGCCGAAGTTACCGCGCCAGAACCAGGGGGCGGTGTGGGGGACCGGCGCCGGGCCTCCCCGGGCCTAAGCCGGCCCCCATACCGCTTAGTCTAATATACTACGCGTGCAGATAAGGAAGGTTGTCACTTGTAGGTCTCGTGTCAAGGAGTATCTCCCCATTGTTGGATTGGTAGATTTTAACAAATTAAGTGCAAAACTTATACTCGGAGCTGACATGTGTTGTCTCATGTAATTCTATTTGAATAACTATAATATAATAACTTGTTTTGGTTGAGCAGTCCTGTTATCCTGGGAAACCTGGTAACTAGGTTCAGTGTTTGTCTGGTACTGGGTCATTGCGAGTTGGAGCTGAGTTTCTGGCCAGACACTATTACCAGGTAATTTCATATGCACTATACCTGGTCATTTCATCATTATTTTAATGCCAACATTTTCACTTGCGAAACGTACTATATATATACCAAATCCATCATGGGGTAACCATGGGAAAATATTCACTCTTGCTGGTTTGACCGTGAAAACATACTGCTACTATCTACGTAGCGCGGATATGGGTACGGGACTAGGGTACGGGGACGATACGGGCACGGGGAACGGCAAAACTCAAAAATACAAGATACGGGTACGGCAAAAAAAAAATAATATTAAAAAATAAAAATATATTAAATCAATTCCCAAAAATAAAGATATATTAAACAAAGTCCAAAAATATATTAAACTCCAAAAACATTACATTAGCCATAGGTAATTAATTATCAATAATCAAAACGTTTTCAAATTCCTGTTCATTTAGCGAAAGATTGGCAACCTCCAAAAACCCAACATTTTCGATGAATGATGAATACTTGAATAGAGATGATGATCAGACTTGTTGTACGTGAATGTTTAGAATAACATATATATTTATAAAAGGCCGACGTAGCATATATAATTATAAAAGGCCGTATTTTGAAGTAAAAAGGGTTAAAACCCTAAATATTTTAGGAAACGTCCCCGAGCCGTCCCCGGGACGGGTACTAGATGCAATATGCCGTCCTCGTGCTTCATAGAAATCCATGGTATGGTTTGTTCAGATTCATGTAAAGATTGTGACAACTTTCATACTGATCATGATTCATATGCATATGCACATAAGCAATGCTCATGAAGATATTACTTCTATAGGTGATCACAAGGAGGGATTCTATATAGGTATTGAATTGCCTGAAGATGATCCTCAAGCTCAAAGGCCTTTTTACGGGACAAATTTATGGCCCGACTCAGGTATTAGTCAAATCTTGACAATGATTAGTAGGGTGTGGATGTGAATTTAGAAAGTGAAGATAATCTGCTGTAATAAAACGGATTCTAGAAATGCAGGTCTGACTCTATCTATTTTTTGAACTTGTGAAAAATCAGTTTACAACTTGTTTTGAGTGTTTGACAAATTCTGAGTATTTGCGGTAGTGGTCGATAAAATCAGTAAAGAATAAAACACAATTTTGTTAAGAATGGAGGGCACCATGTAAGGTGAGGGTAAAAGTCTCTCAAATTAACCTTCTACTTTCGAACGGATGTCTAAGGTTCGAATCCAACTTCCTCTGGTTTCTACCATAGCCCTTGAAATCCACCTGTCAACGCAAGCTGCATTTCACCAGGTCCCACTATTGGTGGAGTCGTCGTGAGCGTTTTTCGTTCAGAAGCACTTCTGTAACCTTGGGTGCTCTAACCATTATAAAAAACAATCTCGAATTGGGTTAGGAGAATGTGTAAATAGGTAATTTAATGATACTTATTTTGTTATAGTTGGTATAAAACACCTATCCATAATCAATCATTTAACCTCTGAATAATCAAATAATCAGAAGTAGAATTTGCATATTCAAACATTATAAACTGATTATCAGGTAATCATTTTCAAAATGAATAATCCAAACGACGCTATAACGTTGTATTGTTTTCCTACAATATTCACGCTAATAATCATTTTCCCGTGTGTATTAATGACCTGGTGACAGATATCTTGCCCGTATCCATCAGGAGCAATTGTGCTTCTACATGCTTGTGCTCATAATCCCACTGGTGTTGATCCGACACTTGAGCAATGGGATGGAAAGCTTGGTGGAAGCTTCTCCTTTGGCAAAACAGGTCCCTGAAGTAGCAACGGCGTTTACAGTGGCCCGTTTCACAAATAACATCTATGGTGGGATGCAGTTTGTAGACTGGGCTAGATGGAGTGGGGTGGGGTGCAGTAATTACTAATAACAGCCCCCAAGCATTTCTATTTCTTTTTAAATTTAGAATTTGGATCTTTGGCAATTGGCAGGCACTTACAGACTCAAATTTATTAGCCAGCCTCCTCTTTGGCAGGCTGCTGCTTTTTTCTTAGATCATAATAATCAAAAATCTTTTTATATATCGTCTTGTCGGTGTTTGTTCATGCCCTTGTAGTCTGGTGGCAATGGCATTGGTGATTGTCTCTTGTAAAAGTGTAGGTTCAAAATATGCAAGTGCAAGTTGATCAGGTTGTGCTTAGGAGTAAAAAAATGTTGCTAAAAACTATCATATCGTCGGTATTTGCTTTATTGATACAACATTACAACCCAATAAATAAACTGCAATAAAAAAAACTTATAAAGACTTTTGCAAATTCAAATTTTATATTCTCATTTCTTAAGGAGCCTATAAGAAGTGAAAAGAGGTATATCATTCAGTTTTAATGTTCATATCATTATACTCAGTAAATCATACCAATAGCAAAGCTTACCTCTACCTGTAGGAATAGAGAGATTGTTTTCAGTGATACACTCGGCTCGACAGTAGTTAAATGTTCATATATCTATACTATATATATAATGCATATCCGAAGGGCAGATGAAATAAAAAAGGCAAATATAGTAAAAACAGAGGGTGTAATTAGAGAAATAAAAGTAGAGGGACTAAACATGCATAGTAACAAAATTAAAGTAGAGAGACTAAACATGTTTATTAAAAAAAGTTAAAGTTGAGTGGTTGTATAGTAAGTATAGTAAAAAACAGAGTGTGTAGCTAGAGAATCAACTAAAAGACAAAACTCTTGGCTACTTTAGCTGAGCGTTGTGTTTTAGTAATTTATAATAATTTATATTGATTAAAAGATTCAACGGGTTTAATGAAACCTGATTCCTTGTACCGTTTCAAATGTATGAATTTTTTTAATTATTTAATTATTATCTATAAAGCTCATGACGCACCAATGCTATGAATAAAAAAAAGCCAATAGAAATAGTAAGCAATATATCACAAGAAGATTGATAAACTAACAGAAAACAAGTACCGCGTCATGAATTGTAACCCCGCCGGTTTTGAAGTACCTTAACCGAAAATTTAGATTTTAGTTATGACCCAACTGAACTGAACCTTCGCATGCACACCCTTAGAATTACTAACAAGTGTTGTGTTTTCCGTTGCATCGCGAATTTGGTTTTGGTTATGGCTCAAAACCGAACCGTCCCGTACATAGCCCTAAACTCACCAACCTAAGTGATATGTTTCCCACCGCATCGCGCGGGTAAACGACTTGTATACGTATATATATATATAGAAACGGGATCAGGAGAAAACGCTCAAAAGTGTGAGAACGGTGAGAACGCATCCTGGTCCAACACGTGTCCTGCGGCATAGAGAAGGGCGGAGGGGCTTTTTTGTCATATCATCTTCTGCTTTTCCAGTTCCGCTTTTTCGAATATTGTTTTAATTTTTGGGGTTTAAGATTTTTGGCGTTAACCAAATTCCATAATTAATGGCGTTTTAATGGATTCATTGTATTAACATTTTGGCGTTTATGGCCTTTATGGTGTTTATTCAAATCGTATGCCATTAGAACCCAGTGGGTCAGGAAATCTATCTGAATGGCGTTTTTCAAGGCGTTTTAAAAAGATGGCCCATTGTTCTATTATTTTTTATAAACATTTTGGCGTTTGTGGTATCTTGGCGTTTTACAATTGTTAGATTATATTTCAGCCACAGTAAAAAAAAAAATACAAGCGAAGAAATTAAATTAAAAATACTAATCGGATCTCTCTTCACAATCTTCACTGTCATCAGTCTCTCTGTTCTTAAATAGTACAAGAACTGTCACAAAAAATATGGCGTTTTATGTAAAACTTAACAAATCCATCGGTTTGTTTATTTTGCCTGCTCGTCTGTTGAAGTGGCTTTTTTGTGGATGTTTGGGGACATAGATCTATGACGTGTGGGTGGGTTTTTCGCTTTTTCTTCATGTTGATCTTCATATTTATAATCAACCCACTCTTAAGTGTCATTGATCTCTTCTCCTCATCCAAGCCTTCTTCAAGAACAAAAAAATACAAAATGCCATATGACTGGCATCAGTATCTTTTTCTTGAATTTTTATCCATCTCATGCAGCAAAATCTTACTGAGTTACTCGCCTCCGCTAACAATTCATTCAGTGAAACTTCACGAATAACAATACTGAATATCCAAGAAAGCATATTAGCCATCTTTGATTTTTTTTGGCGTTTTACAGTGAGTGGTATTTATTAGTATTGGCGTTTGTTTTTTTTTTGTTTGATCAAATGGAAGTTGCTGAGACGTATCATTTTATAGGATCTCTTTTTGGCGCCTAAGTTAGGTGGTGCGTTATTATAATAAAGTATTAGTCTTTTCAGTTACTGTTTGTAATTATTGTTTTTGACAAGCTTTATCTCTGAAGTCTGTAACACGTCTCATCTTTCAAGTTTAGCGTTTTAGATTCTAATATAATAAAATTTGCCTATCTTCAGTATTACTGATTTGCAGTTACTGTTTCTAGTTACATTTTCAAGTTTGTTTTTTATTTATTTTTTTATTTTATTTTATTTTTTGGTTTTTTATAATACTTTTACAAAGTAATTTTATGATGGTTTGATAAACGCCAAAGGTGTAAGACATTTGGATTTTTGGCGTTTTTATTAGATATGGCGTTGTTATTATATAACAATCAACTGAAAAAGAAAATTAAACAAAATAAATATTGATCTTCCAAATCTTCACTATCACCAGTCTCTTTCTTCTTTTGAAGCATCTTCACTGGCTGTTTCAACTTTTCGTATGATTTTTTTTTTATTTTTGTTTTTTGAAGTAGTTTTTTTGTCGCCGTTTGGAAACACAAAGTCTGAAATCAGCCTTTTTTCTATAATTTTTGTCCATCTCATGCAGCAAAATGTTATTGAGTTTACACCCTTTCAGCCAAAATGTTATCTTTTTTGGCGTTTTACCGAGAAAAAGAACGCTACAAAATAAACCATCTAAAAACTGTAAATTTGATCCTGCTAAAATCAATAAAGTGTTGTTGTATGGTGATGGATAACATTGTCCACCCCATACAGCTACAGTTGATTGACAACAATATATTTGATGTTTGGGTTTTCTGGCGTTTATCAGACGAATGATATATATTAAATATGGAGTTTGGGGTTTTTGTGTGTGTTTTTAATTGAAGGTCTAAGTTGTTGTATATATAGGGTTTTTTGGCGGTTTTTTTAGGCGGGATTTTACTGTAATTAAGTTTGGCGTTTTATATGTAATGGCGTTTTTAGTTAGAATGGTGTGTGATTTTTGTTATGGCGTTTTATTTTCATGAGATGGCGTTTTGTTTGGAGTAGTCAAAAGACGCTTTTACCCTTAATGAAGCGCGTCCACGTAATAAAATTGATGTTATTTATGAAAACGCCACCGCGCCAATCTAGTCCATAGATTGTTTTGATCGGACGATCCATAAGCGTTTCACACTTTCCACCATTTTCTCTAAATCCTGACCCTATATATATATATATATATACATACATATTGAAAAGACACCAATGTGTGCAACCCAAAAAGAGCAAAAAGACATGCAATGTTAATGTCGTGCAATAGGAATAAAAGATACGCCAAAGCGCGTACATATATTAAGTAAATATTTTATTAGTTATGCTCTCTAATCAGATGATCATCTTCTCAGCTTATGGAAACATAGACCCGAAGCTCTCATCATCTGATTTAAGGTAATCATCTCCTCTGCTTATGGAAACATAGATCTGGAGCTCTCATCACCTAGTATATACTATTTCTAAGTTGTTAAGGCATTCATCTCAAAATACCATGAGGACAGAAAAGTTTAACCGAACACGTGTGGGGTCCACAAGCTTCATCCTATATATACCCAAAACATGATAATTAATCACCGAATGTATGTCGAAAGAATGGTGCATGGATTTAAGCGGACAAACATAGCAGCAATCGTTCTTGAGTCGTAGCTATCCTAAAGAATTTGAAGTGTGACTAGACTTTTCAAGTTGGTATGATCTCGTATTTGATCAGCTCTATATCTAAAAGGTTGAAAGTTAAAAAAAAAAATCTAAAATCTAAAAATATTTTGATTTGTGTGTACAGTTGTTTTTCTAAGTCTTCCATATCACATCAATCGTGTCTCAAACCGCTTGAGATACTCTTTCCATTGCACACTACAGATGAATACGGTTTTGTCTGTACTTTGAATCAGTCTAAAAGAAAATTCTGAGTTGTGTTTGTGATTGTGAACAGGTTACTTCAACTACTTGCTGCAAAGATGATCGATCATCTGTTAAGCAAGATACCAGACCAAAGCACCTGTTTCCCGAAGATTGCAGAAGATACCGAGCTAGGAATCCTCCTCCTACGTCTTCTAAATTACTCAAGCTAAAAGAGAGTTGGAAAAAGGTTGTTCCAAATTGTCAAAGATGATGCATGCAAAAAGGGGGGAGCTTATCCAAATAAAGTACTAAAAGAGCAAAGTTTCAAAAGAAGATCTTCAGTAAAGAAAATTTGGAAAGCATCAGTCTAGGGGGAGATTGTTGGGTCTAAAATTGAGACTGAAGCTTGCCAAATTGAAGATTACAACACACATGAAGTTGACGGTTCTAATGATGATACAAGAGTTTGATAACATTAGCCTAAGGGGGAGATTGTTGGGTCTAAAATGTGTAGTCTAATGTTATCAACGAATTAAGTCAACAAAGTCAATGCCATCAAGACAAAGTCAACGCGCAAGTCGACACGAGAAGTTCGAAGAAAGATATGACGTATGAAAGATCGAGATTTGATAGTTATAGTAGTTTTTATAATTAAATATATTTTGAGTCGACAAAATATATTTATTATCTTGTTTTATTAGTTTTCATGTTTAGTGTTATTTTTAGTAAGTTATTATCTCTAGGGTCCTTAATTGTAATTAGCCTAAAGTGGTATAGGCTATAAATAGAAAGAGATGATTAGGGTTTTAGAGAACACACTTAGAGGGAGATTTGAGGGGCTAAATTGTATTCATCTTTTGCAAATCTTTTCAAGGGTTTTATTGCTATATTTTTGATGTGCTCATCTTGATTTCTTTATCAAAATCAGATTTTTGGCTCGATTTGATCCTACAATACGTATGTTCTCGTGTTCATTATATGTGATCTTGTATTCTTAGAATATATATACTTATATATTCTAAGATATATTTCATAAGAATATATAATCTTTACTTGGTAAAAGGTATAGAAAACATCTTATAAATAATCTATTTTTAAGACTAGTTCTAAAAATATAATTTTAGTCTTTTATCAAAATAATATATTTTAGATGTTAGGAAATATATATATCTTTATATATTTCAAAAACAATACATTTTTAAGATAAACCATAAGTAATATATTTTGTATACTTGTATAAAATATGTGGTTACTTGTTCGGTTTAGAAAACGTAGTTTACCAAGTCTTTGATATATTACATATTATAGTCTGAAATACTTATATAGTCCGTTTATTTGTCCGTAAGTCCGATTTGTCCATAAGTTGTATCCGAATATTCGGATCGCCCGTAATTTGCTTTTAAGGTGTATTTATATGTAGTCTTGTAAGACTTTTAGTTGTAATGTGTCTTGTGTTTATTTTTATCATTGTATTCAAGTAACTAATACAATCAAATAACACATAGCACATAAGTTGTTAAGATCACTAAATATATATTTATATCTAGTTTTGCTTTTATAAAAACTATTCTTTCAAATCTTTTTATTCTAGTAAAGATTTTGTCAAAAATGATAGTTTTTTTAACATACGATTTCTAAGAAAAATTGGCCATATTTCCTTTGAAATATGGACTTTGCCATGTTTAATAAAAACATATCTTTTTCTTTTCAAAATCACCAACAATTTACTCATAACTTTCTAAAAAAAACATATGAGATTTATAACATAAACTTAACAAGATGAACTCATAATCATGTAGGGTTTTAGTATGATCTTTATATATGTTTACTAGTTCAAAAATCATACTTTACTTCTAGTTTTATCAAACATTTATACAAAACCCATCTTGTATGTTTCTTTTTATAAATCTTGTAAAAGCATTATTTTTAGTGAAAACTTTATATACTTTAACAATATCAAAGATTATGATCATTCATTAAACATTATGTTTAACATAACCCTTTTAACACTTTCATGTACACTTGTTAGATCATGTTTTTAAACATCATCTAACAAGTTTTTCATATGATATTCATCATAACTAGATCAAATATGCAAGTAATAAGCTTTAAATCACAACATAAACAATCTTATATATCATGATTTTTAGTTTGCTTCTTTGTATTTTCATCTTATTTTGTATGATTGTTTTAGTTAATACTTGTTCTTTAAACAACATATACATAAATAAGTATGAAAAAGAGATTAGAAGGCTCATTTGTAGCTCTTGTGGCTAGGGATGATCTAGATAATGATAAAAACAAAGAAAAAGGATGATCTTGATGATTGAAAGCTCTTGAATGGAAGGATATGCTTGCTTCAACTTGTGGTTGCTTTAGATCCTCCTAAGTTCCATGAAACTCCATCTTGATCATCAAGGAAAAGGCTTAAAAGTGAAGGTGTTTTATGGGTGTTCTTGGCTAAAATGGTGATGAAGGTTGAGAGGTTTTGTGTGTGAAAGTTATTGTGTTATAAAGTGGGTAATGTGCTAGTAAACTAGTTTCACAAAGTGTTATCATTCATCACAACATCAACTTGCAAAAGGGAAGGTAAATATCTAAGATATTTCAACAAGTGGGGGGGGGGGGGTCCCACATGTGCGGCCGAGAATGGGGGGGGGGTGTCTCATGTTGTGAATTGTTTAACTTGATTAAAGTGTTAGTTTTTGTAGAAAATTGTTAGAAAAGCTTAGATGTTTTAGGGATTTAACTGTTTCAAGGTGTTAAGTGGTCATTACTAGACTTAAATGACCCAAATAATGTTAGATGGCTACAAAAAAAAGTTTAGATATCGTTCGGATATTCGTTTGGCGTTGGTTCTGTTAGTCGTTATTTGAATGCTAAGCTTGTGTAAGTTGTAGCAATTGATATGATTATTGGTTTAGATGATACCCCAAGGTATTCTCATATGAATTCTAGGTTAAACATTACTTTTATACATTGCATACAACTTACAATGCTGATTTCTGCTGAATTTCTGCAGAAAAAGTGTTGAATTTGTGACTTTTAGTGCTTTTTGTGCAATTTTTAGTGTTATCGGACTTCGGGAAGGTATTAAACCAAAACCTTGCATTCCTGGTTAGGGTTTAATGTATATTTGATGTTGGACTTTCGTCTGAGTCCTAAAGATGTCCTTAAGATGGTTTCTGCGGATCCTACGTTTCTGTCAGCATACTAGTCTACTAGGTGCTATACTAGTTGTTTCGATGAATTGTTTAAACTATTTCAAATGTAATCAATAAAAATGAATAATGTGCATCATAAATAAGTATTCCATGAGTATTCTAAGTGTATGCTATAACACCCCGACCGCGTTAAAACAACAAACCGCGGCGGAAACGTCGGGGAGTGTCGTAACAGAATCATTGTTTCACAACACATGGATTGAAGTTTCGTTTTATTGAATTAAGTTTATTACATTGTATCGAATATTAAAAGCAAAACATGAACATATTGTCTTTCATTGTTATTAAGTCACTAAGGCCTCGTCCATTCCTATGTGAGCATGCATCATAATCATCATCGAACTACGGTACCTGAAACATATGTGAAAATACGTCAGCATAAAAATGCCGGCGATTACATAGGTTTTGTGAGTGTGTCAGATTCATGGCTTATATAGTGTTGCAATACCTCGTATGACTACAAGAGTCGATATTTGAAAACCTTGTATTGAAAAGTGTTTGGTATTGCAATATAATTAACCAACTTAAAACAAGTTAGTTATAGTTTATGAAACCTCGTTGCCATGAATCTTGACTAAAACATTTGTCTTTGTAAACCCAGTAGTAAATCGTCGTTAAAAGTAAACATTGTATGGTTTATATCTTTAAGTAAACCTTGTAGTGTAACTTCGTTTTGAAAACATTCGTCCAAGTGATCTAGACAACGCAGCGACATGTAATGTGTTAAAGGCACTTATATATAGGAAGTACCAGCGGTGTATCCACCATGCTTTTATCAAATTACACCCGCCCCGTTACCTAATCACTTACCATAACCCAATCGTTCAGTAGTTCAAATAGTTCCAATCGTTCAAATAGTTCAAATAGTTCACATAGATCAAACAGTTCCAATGGTTCAATAGTTCAACTCGTTAACATAGTTCATATAGTTCCAGTGGTTCAAATAGTTCACATAGTTCAATAGTTCCAGTGGTTCAAATAGTTCACATAGTTCAATAGTTCCAGTGGTTCAAATAGTTCACATAGTTCAATAGTTCCAGTGGTTCAAATAGTTCAAATAGTTTACATAGCTCAATAGTTCTAGTGGTTCAAATATGTGATCTGATCAAACAAATAAATATTAACACTTACAATATTTAGAAATTGGTTTTCTAAATAATTACACTTGAGAAACCAATAAATTATATGGATAATTTATTTTGAGAGAATATTTTATTTTGTTATTTAATGGGTTAAATAACATTTTAAAAGGTTGTATAAAGTCTTGTAAATATGTATTGTTATATTTATAAAAGTTATAAACATAAACCAAGACTTAAATTCTTATAAAAGAAATTTGTTTTTTTTATAAAAATGCCCATGTGGGTCGCCCCCCCCATATGTCTTCCCGAGACATAATTTTGGTCCAATGGTGATACATGCATTTGCATGTGGTAGAAGGGCTTTCATTGGGTGATGTGGGTGGCCATGTCTCACACAAGTTTATATATATAATTTTGTATGACAAAATTCTGGTGGATGAACTTGTATTTTTCTCTCAAATTTTCGGTCATAAAGGGGTTTCAAGAGGAGTTCATTTTTGATCATAAGTGTGTTAAATCCTAGCTACAATCAAGGTGTTTGTTGGAAGCTTGGGGTATACAAGCTTGAGGTCTTCTACACTTGAAGGCAACCGTTCAAGAAACATCATCCTTTTCATTTTCTTTTACTCCGAAAAGGTAGTATTCTAAACACCCTATGGTTGTGTTTGATAGTATGCATGTTCATATATGGATCCGGGTTTTGAGATTTTGCATATAAATGAAATTTATATCTTAAAAGTAACATATTTTAAATATTTTTTCCGCTGCGTTTTGATCTCATACGGATGAAATCACTTTGATAAACATGTCAAAATCCCTACAATGGTATCAGAGCCGCTTATACGAGTGCATGCTTCAATAGATTAAATTTTTCGGGTTTCGGGTTTGAATAAAACCCTATGGCCGAAAATTTTAATATGGTTATCCCTTCGTTTTTCAAGATTATTTTCTTACATGCATTAGGGAATCTTGAAAAATTATTTCATATGGATGATTTGTTTGTTTGGACAAAAACTGACCTTTTCGGTTTTTTTTGTACATAGCCAAAAATGGTTATAAAAGGGAACCATTTTTTTCTTCTTCTTTATTTTAATGTATATATGTGGATATATATTTTGGTGCATTTTATTTTACTAGAAAAAAATGTATTAGGATATATTTTGTAAAAAAGAAGATGCACAAAAAAAAATGCGGTTTTGGTTTTGTCACACCCCAACCAATGGCGGAAACATCGGGATGAGACGAAGTGTGAAGATTGCTAGAGACATCATAACGCTAATTGTGACAATAGAATTAAAGATAAATTGATTTCATTCATAAATAAATGTTACAATACATGAAAAAGTACAAGAAAACAATATAACAACAATATGGAATTTATACAATGTATTTGACCTAAGACGTCTAAATGTGTATCTAAGCATCAATACTACTCCAATTTCAAAGCATCGTCATCCTCAACCTGTAACATGGTTGAAATACAATTCAATGCAAAAGCAAAGGCGAGTATACAAGTTTAAGCATAAGTATAAGTATAAAAGTTTAAAACGAATCCACATGGCAACTTTGTTTATACAAGATCTAACATGGCATGCAATATTTCTAGCTAACCCTCTGTTTACGCAAGCGGCCCTTTCCATAGCACATGTCATCATTTCGTTGCTATGAAAAGACCATAAGTTTATAATTCAACATGACCCAAGTTTAAAGGGGGCGGTGCGTTACTCCTATAGCGCTATACATGTCAAATGGAGGCTCGTGAAAGCTAATGACTAAAACATATCACATAAGTATGGTCCACGTAAGCATCAAGTATCATAACATAGCATTAATGTATAATGATTGTTTTGTGCATTGCATAAAGAATAAGTTGAAGTGTGATTTAATAAGGTAACATGTTACACCCCAAAAAGTGGTAAACATAAAAAAAGGGGTTGCGAATATACTCACAATATTGCATAGGCTTTCCGATTATCCAATGTGACGAAGTTGATGAGGTTAGAAGGTTGAATGTGTAAGGGTTAATGTTCAAGTATGTTTAGGGTCGAGATTCGGAATAAAACAATATGAAAATAACATATGAGAATAACATGTGAAAATAATCATCTTCAACACATAACACTTGTATGAAACTTGGTAACCACAAGGGTTATAATAATGTTTTCATGAGTTGAACACTCATAAGAATCATAACAAGGTTTAGGTCTTAGATGATATCCTACTACTTTGACAAATGAACATGAGTTCAACATCAAAGGTTCGAACGTACATAGACATTATTTAGGTTGTATAGTTTATATTATTAAGTCCAAATGTTCAAGTATTTCAAGCATGAGGTAGAAGATTACATCTTCATTTAGGTACCTCAAAATGTGTCATAGAAGTCATGTAGGAGGTAGGAAGGACAAGCTTCCATTTAGGCACCTCGTATGTGTTCACCACTACACTTGTTGTAAGAACAAACAAGGAGGGTCATGAACTTAAGATTAGTACAATAATGTAAACAATCTAAGCTATGAGAAATCATCAAATCATGTGGGGATTTTATGTTGGAAAAACCCAAGTTGTTCCATAATCACTCCTATATCAAGTTTGAAGCTTGAACATGACTTGTGGGTTAAAAACCCTAAACAAAACAGAATTTATTTGAGGTTTAACCTCTGATTTTGTATGTCTCAACCATGGTTTTAAGCCTAACTAACCATAAGATAGGTTGTAAGCGTTAGGACATAGGTGTGAGATGAGTTAAACTCAAGTTTGATAAGTTTAAACAAGTTTTGAAAGAACTTAAAACACAACAGAAAGTTCATGGACATTTTTAGGGCAATTCCAGGTCTGATTTCTCCAAGGAGAGATCAAGGAATCAAGCCCAAAGATTATCCAAGCAAGTAGGAAGAAGAATCAAGTGATTTGGTTGAGTTTTGAGCAAGTTATGCTCACTTTTGTAGAGAGGTATGAATCTGCCCGAATTTCTGATTTGCAAGAGCTTTGAGAGTGATTTTGGAGAGATTGGAGAGTTGTCAAAGTGTCTAATGGCTTGGAGGACCTTGGGTACTTATAGGGGAGTGATTAGGGTTGTTTTGGGGGGATAATTAATGCTAAAACTCGGTTTAAACATGAAAATCCCGCTCAAAAATGAATCTGGTCGCGAGCTGATTAGTTTTCTGATCTGGGGATGGCCAGGCGGCCCGTGTAAACCACAAGGTAAGTTTACGCGGCCCGCACGAAGGTGTGGTGGGCAAGTTTCATTTAATTACACTTTAGCCCCTAGAGTTTGTTATTTTGCATTTTAAGGTGTTTTAGGGACTTGTTTTGCCATGAAAGCATAGTTTAAGGTACAATAAAGCATGGAGATCATAATCAAAGTATAATTAAGCGTATGAAGGTCGTATTTAAGTTTCGTATATGTTCATAATACGTTTTATGCATAAGTTTCACGTATTTACAAGTTTAGCACAAAGTTTCCAAGAGTTACGAATAAGCATAAATTGATTCACGAAATCGAATGTAGGAGCATGTACAAAGTACGTGTAACATGTATTTAACAACATATGAGTTTTATTTATAATCCAAGTCTCGGATTTTACAATGGTTATAAAGAAAGAACGATCACAAGAACGCAAGATTTCCAAAAAAAATAGAGTTTCAAGCAATGGTTTCTAAATATGAAAAGTATGAAAACGCAGGGCGTTACAGGTTTGGCCATATGCGGTCCAAAGAATTTCATGGTTCTCAACGGGATTTTAACCCGATAACCAAAACACATTTTTGAAGTCCAAAGGAGTTTGGAGCTGAATATAAAAGACATTTGGAAGCTCAAAGAAAGTGGAGAAATCACAACGCAAGAAGGATATTTGGTGCATTTGGATGCGGGATCAAGTGGGAGTTCAACGACACATCTCTTGTGTCATTTTTTCACCCCTTAGGAAGGACCTTTTGGCACACTTGTTTCGGCTAACAAGTGTTGTCAAAATAGTTGGCTATGGTTATGCACCTATTGTTATGTATGTTATGCTTGTGTGGTTGTTTATTTATATTGTTTTAATGATATTTGGATATGCATGCTTAACAAACTAATAATCAACAACAAGCGTAAAATTGGTTCTTAATAAAATCATTAAAATGGTTAATAAAAGGTTTTATTAAAAATTAATGATTTTTATTATAAAATGGGTTTTATTAAGAAGAACCTTGAAAATTAGTTTTCACTAAAGTACAATTAATTTGAATGCATGCAAATGTATGGTACATAATATTTTCTAAACTAGAATTTTAAAATATTAAAAACCCCTTTTATAAAACAAGTCAAACACCATCCTTTTATACAACACTCGAATCACTTGGGAACTCTTATTGTGGGATAAAGGTCACCTAACCACATTTGAGGGAACTTGTATGTTCGTGGTGGGTTTAACATGTTTGTGGGATAAAGGTCACCTAACCACTTATGTGTATAAACTCACATGTGTGTGTATGTTGGACGACTTAATTTGGAAACCATGTGCTTAGGGTCACCGAAACATGGCGAACAAAGGTGTTGATGGGATTAAACATGCCAACTAAACATATAGATGTTTAACCAATCCCATATGGCTAGAAATTGCAAAGAGTTGCAATTGTCAAACGTTGACTACCTTGTTAATTTAAATAGAGGGATAAAGGTCACCTAACCAATATTTAAATGTAACGTTGGATTCTAGATTTTAATTATTAATTGTCTTTAAGACACGAAAGGGTATTAATGATTAAAATATATTTTATATCGAAAATACTAAATTAAACTTGGTTAAATTTTGTAGATGGCCGCTAACAATGCAAACCCGATTAACCAAACCATCCGAAACCTATCACTAAGAACCATCCTTGAAAAGGATCGTCTCAACCATAACAACTTCATGGATTGGTTTCGAAACTTGAGAATTGTTCTCAAGCAAGAGAAGATATCCTATGTGTTGGACGATCCTATTCCCGATGAACCTAACGTGGAAGATGTGGAAGCCTACAATGATTGGGTTAAGTATACCGAGGACTCCATGCAAGCCTCATGCCTCATGTTGGGAACTATGATTCCCGAAATTCAAAAGGATTTTGAACATCACGGGGCATACGACATGATTACCTAGTTAAAGGAAATGTTCCTACAACAAGCAAGGGTAGAACGCTTCGAAACTGTTCGGGCGCTTCATGCATGTCGAATGGAGGAAACCCAATCGGTATCATCTTATGTCCTTAAGATGAAAATCCACATTGATCGCCTCGAAAGGCTAAATTGTCCCGTCTCTAAAGAGTTGGCTACAGATTTGATCCTCAACTCTTTAACAAAGAAATTTGAAAGCTTTGTAATGAATTACAACATGAATGGATGGGACAAGAGCATTGGTGAACTTCATGCAATGCTCAAAACGGCCGAAGCAGGAATGGGCAAAACGGCTTTACCCGTCCTAGCGATCAATGAAGGAGGCAACAAGAAGAGGCCCCACCCCGACTCTAAAGCAAACTATGCTAAAAGAAAGGGACACGTCAAGGGAAAGGGAAATGGAAAGGGAAAAGCTAAAGCAGAACCCGCCAGACCAAAAGAAAAGAAGCAAAAGGTTGCTACGAATGACCCATGTTTTGGATGTGGTGAGATAGGACATTGGAAGAGAAATTGTCCAACCTATCTCAACGAGTTGAAAAACAAGAGGGATGCAGGGCAAACCTCAGTTACTATCTTTATGATACATGTTGAGCTTAATGTTATTTCTTCTAACACATGGGTACTAGATACCGGATGTGGAACTCATATTTGCAATTTGTTGCAAGGGTTCAAAAGAAATAAACATTATAAGAAGGGAGACGCTAGTCTCTTCATGGGCAACGGAGCAAAGGTTGAAGTCGAAGCTTAAGGAGACTACGTTTTAGAGCTTCTAAGTGGTTTGGAAGTTATTTTGAAGAATGTTTTGTATGCTCCTAGTTTGACTAGGAACATAATTTCAGTTTCCCTTTTAAAACAATCTGGTTTCAATTTTGAATTTGTTAACTATGACATTAACGTTTCTAAGAATGATGTGTTTTATTTTAAAGCTATGTCTTTAAATGGTATTTATGAATTAGATCAAGATAAAACATCATATGATAGCTCAATGTACCAAGTAGCCAACAAGAAACTCAAAATGGATTTGAGTGACTCCTATCTTTGGCATTGTCGCCTTGGACATAAATAAGAATCGCATGCAAACACTTCAGAGAAATGGTCTTTTGAAAATGAATGAAGATGATTCATTTGATGTATGCGAATCTTGTTTACAAGGCAAAATGACCAAGACACCCTTTAATGGAACATTTGAAAGGGCTAAAGACTTATCCCCACTTCCCCATACATCCTTTCTGGTTATCTGGCCCCCAGAACGATCAATAAAGAAGGCAGCAGCATCTTTTCTTCCCTTACTTCTGCTGCCGATTCCGTCTTCTCCAACGTCGTTCGTGCTCCAGAAGATCCGATTCTCGGGGTAACTATTATTATATTGTCTACTTGATTTTTCATTGCTATGTTGTTTGTTCAGCTAGATATAGCTTTTGCGTTTTGGTTAAACAAACTCGTATGATATGATTCACATGTATGTTTTTATTTTTAATTCTTAAACAAAATGTTTACACAGTTAGTGTAAGCGTTTCTATTTCCTATATTTTGTGTTCGTTCGTCTCTATTGATCTATGTGGTTGTAACTACCGATACAATTGCATTGCATGACTTCACCAAAGGAGTAGCTTGCCCTCAAGTTATTGTATCATTTAAAACTAGAAACATGGATACTTGGGATTTACCAACCACGGTTCAATGGATTGCCATGGTGACACTTGCAGGCAGGGGCGCAGCTTTGTGGGTGGGGGGGGGGGATTTTTAGGTATGTACGTTTTCGACCCCCGGACTTTTCGCTCAGTAGTACCCGGTATGTAGTTTTTTTAGGTATTAACGTTTTCGACCCCCGGTTTTATAGTTTTTTTAGGTATATACGTTTTCGATGCCCGGTTAGAAAGACTATGTTTTGAGTTGCAATTTATTTGACAGGAAGGAAAAACTCTCGTATTAAATGTCGTTAGACAAGCAGAGAAGCTTCTGGATGGGCCGCCACATCACCGCCACGTAGGAGAGGCTTCAAGGGGATGGACCTAGGGGGTGGGGGATGAGCCCCTTTATGTATATATATGTTTGTATGTATAGGTTCTTGTGAGAGAAGGTGGCCCGTCCTCTCTGTCTGTGGGGAGCCGAAGTTACCGCGCCAGAACCAGGGGGCGGTATGGGGGACCGGCGCCGGGCCTCGCCGGGCCTAAGCCGGCCCCCATACCGCTTAGTCTAATATACTACGCGTGCAGATAAGGAAGGTTGTCACTTGTAGGTCTCGTGTCAAGGAGTATCTCCCCATTGTTGGATTGGTAGATTTTAACAAATTAAGTGCAAAACTTATACTCGGAGCTGACAGGTGTTGTCTCATGTAATTCTATTTGAATAACTATAATATAATAACTTGTTTTGGTTGAGCAGTCCTGTTATCCTGGGAAACCTGGTAACTAGGTTTAGTGTTTGTCTGGTACTGGGTCATTGCGAGTTGGAGCTGAGTTTCTGGCCAGACACTATTACCAGGTAATTTCATATGCACTATACCTGGTCATTTCATCATTATTTTAATGCCAACATTTTCACTTGCGAAACGTGCTATATATATATATACCAAATCCATCATGGGGTAACCATGGGAAAATATTCACTCTTGCTGGTTTGACCGTGAAAACATACTGCTACTATCTACGTGGCGCGGATATGGGTACGGGACTAGGGTACGGGGACGATACGGGCACGGGGAACGGCAAAACTCAAAAATACAAGATACGGGTACGGCAAAAAAAATAATATTAAAAAATAAAAATATATTAAATCAAGTCCCAAAAATAAAGATATATTAAACAAAGTCCAAAAATATATTAAACACCAAAAACATTACATTAGCCATAGGTAATTAATTATCAATAATCAAAACGTTTTCAAATTCCTGTTCATTTAGCGAAAGATTGGCAACCTCCAAAAACCCAACATTTTCGATGAATGATGAATACTTGAATAGAGATGATGATCAGACTTGTTGTACGTGAATGTTTAGAATAACATATATATTTATAAAAGGCCGATGTAGCATATATAATTATAAAAGGCCGTATTTTGAAGTTAAAAGGGTTAAAACCCTAAATATTTTAGGAAACGTCCCCGAGCCGTCCCTGGGACGGGTACTCGATGCAATATGCCGTCCTCGTGCTTCATAGAAATCCATGGTATGGTTTGTTCAGATTCATGTAAAGATTGTGACAACTTTCATACTGATCATGATTCATATGCATATATGCATATGCACATAAGCAATGCTCATGAAGATATTACTTCTATAGGTGATCACAAGGAGGGATTCTATATAGGTATTGAATTGCCTGAAGATGATCCTCAAGCTCAAAGGCCTTTTTAAGGGACAAATTTATGGCCCGACTCAGGTATTAGTCAAATCTTGACAATGATTAGTAGGGTGTGGATGTGAATTTAGAAAGTGAAGATAATCTGCTGTAATAAAACAGATTCTAGAAATGCAGGTCTGACTCTATCTATTTTTTGAACTTGTGAAAAATCAGTTTACAACTTGTTTTGAGTGTTTGACAAATTCTAAGTATTTGCTGTAGTGGTCGATAAAATCAGTAAAGAAAAAAACACAATTTTGTTAAGAAAGGAGGGCACCATGTAAGGTGAGAGTAAAAGTCTCTCAAATTAACCTTCTGCTTTTGAACGGATGTCTAAGGTTCGAATCCAACTTCCTCTGGTTTCTACCATAGCCCTTGAAATCCACCTGTCAACGCAAGCTGCATTTCACCAGGTCCCACTATTGGTGGAGTCGTCGTGAGCGTTTTTCGTTCAGAAGCACTTCTGTAACCTTGGGTGCTCTAACCATTATAAAAAACAATCTCGAATTGGGTTAGGAGAATGTGTAAATAGGTAATTTAATGATACTTATTTTGTTATAGTTGGTATAAAACACCTATCCATAATAAATCATTTAACCTCTGAATAATCAAATAATCAGAAGTAGAATTTGCATATTCAAACATTACAAACTGATTATCAGGTAATCATTTTCAAAATGAATAATCCAAACGACGCTATAACATTGTATTGTTTTCCTACAATATTCACGCTAATAATCATTTTCCCGTGTATTAATGACCTGGTGACAGATATCTTGCCCGTATCCATCAGGAGCAATTGTGCTTCTACATGCTTGTGCTCATAATCCCACTGGTGTTGATCCGACACTTGAGCAATGGGATGGAAAGCTTGGTGGAAGCTTCTCCTTTGGCAAAACAGGTCCCTGAAGTAGCAACGGCGTTTACAGTGGCCCGTTTCACAAATAACATCTATGGTGGGATGCAGTTTGTAGACTGGGCTAGATGGAGTGGGGTGGGGTGAAGTAATTACTAATAACAGCCCCCAAGCATTTCTATTTCTTTTTAAATTTAGAGTTTGGATCTTTGGCAATTGGCAGGCACTTACAGACTCAAATTTATTAGCCAGCCTCCTCTTTGGCAGGCTGCTGCTTTTTTCTTAGATCATAATAATCAAAAATCTTTTTATATATCATCTTGTCGGTGTCTGTTCATGCCCTTGTAGTCTGGTGGCAATGGCATTGGTGATTGTCTCTTGTAAAAGTGTAGGTTCAAAATATGCAAGTGCAAGTTGATCAGGTTGTGCTTAGGAGTAAAAAATGTTGCTAAAAACTATCATATCGTCGGTATTTGCTTTATTGATACAACATTACAACCCAATAAATAAACTACAATAAAAAAAACTTATAAAGACTTTTTCAAATTCAAATTTTATATTCTCATTTCTTAAGGAGCCTATAAGAAGTGAAAAGAGGTATATCATTCAGTTTTAATGTTCATATCATTATACTCAGTAAATCATACAAATAGCAAAGCTTACCTCTACCTGTAGGAATAGAGAGATTGTTTTCAGTGATACACACGGCTCGACAGTAGTTAAATGTTCATATATCTATACTATATATATAATGCATATCCGAAGGGCAGATGAAATAAAAAAAGGAAAATATAGCAAAAACAGATGGTGTAATTAGAGAAATAAAAGTAGAGGGACTAAACATGCATAGTAACAAAATTAAAGTAGAGAGGCTAAACATGTTTATTAAAAAAAGTTAAAGTTGAGTGGTTGTATAGTAAATATAGTAAAAAACAGAGTGTGTAGCTAGAGAATCAACTAAAAGACAAAACTCTTGGCTACTTTAGCTGAGCGTTGTGTTTTAGTAATTTATAATAATTTATATTGATTAAAAGATTCAACGGGTTTAATGAAACCTGATTCCTTGTACCGTTTCAAATGTAGGAATTTTTTTAATTATTTAATTATTATCTATAAAGCTCATGACGCACCAATGCTATGAATAAAAAAAAGCCAATAGAAATAGTAAGCAGTATATCACAAGAGGATTGATAAACTAACAGAAAACAAGTACCGCGTCATGAATTGTAACCCCGCCGGTTTTGAAGTACCTTAACCGAAAATTTAGATTTTAGTTATGACCCAACTGAACTGAACCTTCGCATGCACACCCTTAGAATTACTAACAAGTGTTGTGTTTTCCGTTGCATCGCGAATTTGGTTTTGGTTATGGCTCAAAACCGAACCGTCCCGTACATAGCCCTAAACTCACCAACCTAAGTGATATGTTTCCCACCGCATCGCGCGGGTAAACGACTAGTATACATATATATATATATATATATATATATATATAGAAACGGGATCAGGAGAAAACGCTCAAAAGTGTGAGAACGGTGAGAACGCATCCTGGTCCAACACGTGTCCCGCGGCATAGAGAAGGGCGGAGGGGCTTTTTTGTCATATCATCTTCTGCTTTTCCAGTTCCGCTTTTTCGAATATTGTTTTAATTTTCGGGGTTTAAGATTTTTGGCGTTAACCAAATTCCATAATTAATGGCGTTTTAATGGATTCATTGTATTAACATTTTGGCGTTTATGGCCTTTATGGTGTTTATTCAAATCGTATGCCATTAGAACCCAGTGGATCAGGAAATCTATCTGAATGGCGTTTTTCAAGGCGTTTTAAAAAGATGGCCCATTGTTCTATTATTTTTTATAAACATTTTGGCGTTTGTGGTATCTTGGCGTTTTACAATTGTTAGGTTATATTTCAGCCACAGTAAAAAAAAATACAAGCGAAGAAATTAAATTAAAAATACTAATCGGATCTCTCTTCACAATCTTCACTGTCATCAGTCTCTCTGTTCTTAAATAGTACAAGAACTGTCACAAAAAATATGGCGTTTTATGTAAAACTTAACAAACCCATCGGTTTGTTTATTTTGCCTGCTCGTCTGTTGAAGTGGCTTTTTTGTGGATGTTTGGGGACATAGATTTATGACGTGTGGGTGGGTTTTTTGCTTTTTCTTCATGTTGATCTTCATCTTTATAATCAACCCACTCTTAAGTGTCATTGATCTCTTCTCCTCATCCAAGCCTTCTTCAAGAACAAAAAATACAAAATGCCATATGACTGGCATCAGTATCTTTTTCTTGAATTTTTATCCATCTCATGCAGCAAAATCTTACTGAGTTACTCGCCTCCGCTAACAATTCATTCAGTGAAACTTCACGAATAACAATACTGAATATCCAAGAAAGCATATTAGCCATCTTTGATTTTTTTTGGCGTTTTACAGTGAGTGGTATTTAGTAGTATTGGCGTTTGTTTTTTTTTTTGTTTGATCAAATGGAAGTTGCTGAGACGTATCATTTTATAGGATCTCTTTTTGGCGCCTAAGTTAGGTGGTGCGTTATTATAATAAAGTATTTGTCTTTTCAGTTACTGTTTGTAATTATTGTTTTTGACAAGCTTTATCTCTGAAGTCTGTAACACGTCTCATATTTCAAGTTTGGCGTTTTAGATTCTAATATAATAAATTTTGCCTATCTTCAGTATTACTGATTTGCAGTTACTGTTTCTAGTTACATTTTCAAGTTTGTTTTTTATTTATTTTATTATTTTATTTTATTTTATTTTTTGGTTTTTTATAATACTTTTACAAAGTAATTTTATGATTGTTTGATAAATGCCAAAGGTGTAAGACATTTGGCTTTTTGGCGTTTTTATTAGATATGGTGTTGTTATTATATAACAATCAATTGAAAAAGAAAATTAAACAAAATAAATATTGATCTTCCAAATCTTCACTATCACCGGTCTCTTTCTTCTTTTGAAGCATCTTCACTGGCTGTTTCAACTTTTCGTATGATTTTTTTTATTTTTGTTTTTTGAAGTAGTTTTTTTGTCGCCGTTTGGAAACACAAAGTCTGAAATCAGCCTTTTTTTCTATAATTTTTGTCCATCTCATGCAGCAAAATGTTATTGAGTTTACACCCTTTCAGCCAAAATGTTATCTTTTTTGGCGTTTTACCGAGAAAAAGAACGCTACAAAATAAACCATCTAAAAACTGTAAATTTGATCATGCTAAAATCAATAAAGTGTTGTTGTATGGTGATGGATAACATTGTCCACCCCATACAGCTACAGTTGATTGACAACAATATATTTGATGTTTGGGTTTTCTGGCGTTTATCAGACGAATGGTATATATTAAATATGGCATTTGGGGTTTGTGTGTGTGTTTTTAATTGAAGGTCTGAGTTGTTGTATATATAGGATTTTTTTGGCGGTTTTTTTAGGCGGGATTTTACTATAATTAAGTTTGGCGTTTTATATGTAATGGCGTTTTTAGTTAGAATGGTGTGTGATTTTTGTTATGGCGTTTTATTTTCATGAGATGGCGTTTTGTTTAGAGTAGTCAAAAGACACTTTTACCCTTAATGAAGCGCGCCCACGTAATAAAATTGATGTTATTTATGAAAACGCCACCGCGCCAATCTAGTCCATAGATTGTTTTGATCAGACGATCCATAAGCGTTCTCACACTTTCCACCATTTTCTCTAAATCCTGACCCTATATATATATACATACATATTGAAAAGACACCAATGTGTGCAACCCAAAAAGAGCAAAAAGACATGCAATGTTAATGTCGTGCATAGGAATAAAAGATACGCCAAAGCGCGTACATATATTAAGTAAATATTTTATTAGTTATGCTCTCTAATCAGATGGTCATCTTCTCGGCTTATAGAAACATAGACCCGAAGCTCTCATCATCTGATTTAAGGTGATCATCTCCTCTGCTTATGGAAACATAGATCTGGAGCTCTCATCACCTAGTATATACTATTTCTAAGTTGTTAAGGCATTCATCTCAAAATACCATGAGGACAGAAAAGTTTAACCGAACACGTGTGGGGTCCACTAGCTTCATCCTAAATATACCCAAAACATGATAATTAATCATCGAATGTATGTCGAAAGAATGGTGCATGGATTTAAGCGGACAAACATACCAGCAATCGTTCTTGAGTCGTAGCTATCCTAAAGAAATTTGAAGTGTGACTAGACTTTTCAAGTTGGCATGATCTCGTATTTGATCAGCTCTATATCTAAAAGGTTGAAAGTTAAAAAAAAATCTAAAATCTAAAAATATTTTGATTTGTGTGTACAATTGTTTTTCTAAGTCTTCCATATCACATCAATCGTATCTCAAACCGCTTGAGATACTCTTTCCATTGCACACTACAGATGAATACGGTTTTGTCTGTACTTTGAATCAGTCTAAAAGAAAATTCAGAGTTGTGTTTGTGATTGTGAACATGTTACTTCAACTACTTGCTGCAAAGATGACCGATCATCTGTTAAGCAAGATACCAGACCAAAGCACCTGTTTCCCGAAGATTGCAGAAGATACCGAGCTAGGAATCCTCCTCCTACGTCTTCTAAATTACTCAAGCTAAAAGAGAGTTGGAAAAAGGTTGTTCCTGATTGTCAAAGATGATGCATGCAAAAAGGGGGGAGTTTATCCAAATAAAGTACTAAAAGAGCAAAGTTTCAAAAGAAGATCTTCAGTAAAGAAAATTTGGAAAGCATCAGTCTAGGGGGAGATTGTTGGGTCTAAAATTGAGACTGAAGCTTGCCAAATTGAAGATTACAACACACATGAAGTTGACGGTTCTAATGATGATACAAGAGTTTGATAACATTAGCCTAAGGGGGAGATTGTTGGGTCTAAAATGTGTAGTCTAATGTTATCAACGAATTAAGTCAACAAAGTCAATGCCATCAAGACAAAGTCAACGCGCAGGTCGACACGAGAAGTTCGAAGAAAGATATGACGTATGAAAGATCGAGATTTGATAGTTATAGTGCTTTGGATAATTAAATATATTTTGAGTCGACAAAATATATTTATTATCTTGTTTTATTAGTTTTCATGTTTAGTGTTATTTTTAGTAAGTTATTATCTCTAGGGTCCTTAATTGTAATTAGCCTAAAGTGGTATAGGCTATAAATAGAAAGAGATGATTAGGGTTTTAGAGAACACACTTAGAGGGATATTTGAGGGGCTAAATTGTATTCATCTTTTGCAAATCTTTTCAAGGTTTTTATTGCTATATTTTTGGTGTGTTCATCTTGATTTCTTTATCAAAATCAGATTTTTGGCTCGATTTGATCCTACAATATGTATGTTCTCGTGTTCATTATATGTGATCTTGTATTCTTAGAATATATATACTTATATATTCTAAGATATATTTCATAAGAATATATAATCTTTACTTGGTAAAAGGTATAGAAAACATCTTAAAAATAATCTATTTTTAAGACTAGTTCTAAAAATATAATTTTAGTCTTTTATCAAAATAATATATTTTAGATGTTAGGAAATATATATATATCTTTATATATTTCAAAAACAATACATTTTTAAGATAAACCATAAGTAATATATTTTGTATACTTGTATAAAATATGTGGTTACTTGTTCGGTTTAGAAAACGTAGTTTACCAAGTCTTTGATATATTACATATTATAGTCCGAAATACTTATATAGTCCGTTTATTTGTCCGTAAGTCCGATTTGTCCATAAGTTGTATCCGAATATTCGGATCGTCCGTAATTTTCTTTTAAGGTGTATTTATATGTAGTCTTGTAAGACTTTTAGTTGTAATGTGTCTTGTGTTTATTTGTATCATTGTATTCAAGTAACTAATACAATCAAATAACACATAGCACATAAGTTGTTAAGATCACTAAATATATATTTTCTCAAAAATATATATTTATATCTAGTTTTTCTTTTATAAAAACTATTCTTTCAAATCTTTTTATTCTAGTAAAGATTTTGTCAAAAATGATAGTTTTTTTAACATACGATTTCTAAGAAAAATTGGCCATATTTCCTTTGAAATATGGACTTTGCCATGTTTAATAAAAACATATCTTTTTCTTTTCAAAATCACCAACAATTTACTCATAACTTTCTAAAAAAAACATATGAGATTTATAACATAAACTTAACAAGATGAACTCATAATCATGTAGGGTTTTAGTATGATCTTTATATCTGTTTACTAGTTCAAAAATCATACTTTACTTTTAGTTTTATCAAACATTTATACAAAACCCATCTTGTATGTTTCTTTTTATAAATCTTGTAAAAGCATTATTTTTAGTGAAAACTTTATATACTTTAACAATATCAAAGATTATGATCATCCATTAAACATTATGTTTAACATAACCCTTTTAACACTTTCATGTACACTTGTTAGATCATGTTTTTAAACATCATCTAACAAGTTTTTCATATGATATTCATCATAACTAGATCAAATATGCAAGTAATAAGCTTTAAATCACAACATAAACAATCTTATATATCATGATTTTTAGTTTGCTTCTTTGTATTTTCATCTTATTTTGTATGATTGTTTTAGTTAATACTTGTTCTTTAAACAACATATACATAAATAAGTATGAAAAAGAGATTAGAAGGCTCATTTGTAGCTCTTGTGGCTAAGGATGATCTAGATAATGATAAAAACAAAGAAAAAGGATGATCTTGATGATTGAAAGCTCTTGAATGGAAGGATATGCTTGCTTCAACTTGTGGTTGCTTTAGATCCTCCTAAGTTTCATGAAACTCCATCTTGATCATCAAGGAAAAGGCTTAAAAGTGAAGGTGTTTTATGGGTGTTCTTGGCTAAAATGGTGATGAAGGTTGAGAGGTTTTGTGTGTGAAAGTTATTGTGTTATAAAGTGGGTAATGTGCTAGTAAACTAGTATCACAAAGTGTTATCATTCATCACAACATCAACTTGCAAAAGGGAAGGTAAATATCTAAGACATTTCAACAAGTGGGGGGGGGGGGGTCCCACATGTGCGGCCGAGAATGGGGGGGGGGGTGTCTCATGTTGTGAATTGTTTAACTTGATTAAAGTGTTAGTTTTTGTAGAAAATTGTTAGAAAAGCTTAGATGTTTTAGGGATTTAAGTGTTTCAAGGTGTTAAGTGGTCATTACTAGACTTAAATGACCCAAATAATGTTAGATGGCTACAAAAAAAAGTTTAGATATCGTTCGGATATTCCTTTGGCGTTGGTTCCATTAGTCGTTATTTGAATGCTAAGCTTGTGTAAGTTGTAGCAATTGATATGATTATTGGTTTAGATGATACCCCAAGGTATTCTCATATGAATTCTAGGTTAAACATCACTTTTATACATTGCATACAACTTACAATGCTGATTTCTGCTGAATTTCTGCAGAAAAGTGTTGAATTTGTGACTTTTAGTGCTTTTCATGCAATTTTTAGTGTTATCGGACTTCGGGAAGGTATTAAACCAAAACCTTGCATTCCTGGTTAGGGTTTAATGTATATTTGATATTGGACTTTCGTCTGAGTCCTAAAGATTTAAGATGGTTTCTGCGGATCCTACGTTTCTGTCAGCATACTAGTCTACTGGTGCTATACTAGTTGTTTCGATGAATTGTTTAAACTATTTCAAATGTAATCAATAAAAATGAATCATGTGCATCATAAATAAGTATTCCCTGAGTATTCTAAGTGTATGCTATAACACCCCGACCACGTTAAAACAAGAAACCGCGGCGGAAACGTCGGGGAGTGTCGTAACAGAATCATTGTTTCACAACACATGGATTGAAGTTTCGTTTTATTGAATTAAGTTTATTACATTGTATCGAATATTAAAAGAAAAACATGAACATATTGTCTTTCATTGTTATTAAGTCACTAAGGCCTCGTCCATTCCTATGTGAGCATGCATCATAATCATCATCGAACTACGGTACCTGAAACATATGTGAAAATACGTCAGCATAAAAATGCCGGCGAGTACATAGGTTTTGTGAGTGTGTCAGATTCATGGCTTATATAGTGTTGCAATACCTCGTACGACTATAAGAGTCGATATTTGAAAACCTTGTATTGAAAAGTGTTTGGTATTGCAATATAATTAACCAACTTAAAACAAGTTAGTTATAGTTTATGAAACCTCGTTGCCATGAATCTTGACTAAAACATTTGTCTTTGTAAACCCAGTAGTAAATCGTTGTTAAAAGTAAACATTGTATGGTTTATATCTTTAAGTAAACCTTGTAGTGTAACTTCGTTTTGAAAACATTCGTCCAAGTGATCTAGACAACGTAGCGACATGTAATGTGTTAAAGGCACTTATATATAGGAAGTACCAGCGGTGTATCCACCATGCTTTTATCACAATACACCCGCCCCGTTACCTAATCACTTACCATAACCCAATCGTTCAGTAGTTCAAATAGTTCCAATCGTTCCAATCGTTCAAATAGTTCAAATAGTTCACATAGATCAAACAGTTCCAATGGTTCAATAGTTCAATTCGTTAACATAGTTCATATAGTTCCAGTGGTTCAAATAGTTCAAATAGTTCACATAGTTCAATAGTTCCAGTGGTTCAAATAGTTCACATAGTTCAATAGTTCCAGTGGTTCAAATAGTTCAAATAGTTCACATAGCTCAATAGTTCTAGTGGTTCAAATATGTGATCTGATCAAACAAATAAATATTAACACTTACAATATTTAGAAATTGGTTTTCTAAATAATTACACTTGAGAAACCAATAAATTATATGGATAATTTATTTTGAGAGAATATTTTATTTTGTTATTTAATGAGTTAAATAACATTTTAAAAGGTTGTATAAAGTCTTGTAAATATGTACTGTTATATTTATAAAAGTTATAAACATAAACCAAGACTTAAATTCTTATAAAAGAAATTTGTTTTTTTTTATAAAAATGCCCATGTGGGTCGCCCCCCCCCCCCCCACATATGTTTTCCCAAGACATAATTTTGGTCCAATGGTGATACATGCATTTGCATGTGGTAGAAGGGCTTTCATTGGGTGATGTGGGTGGCCATGTCTCACACAAGTTTATATATGTAATTTTGTATGACAAAATTCTGGTGGATGAACTTGTATTTTTCTCTCAAATTTTCAGTCATAAAGGGGTTTCAAGAGGAGTTCATTTTTGATCATAAGTGTGTTAAATCCTAGCTACAATCAAGGTGTTTGTTGGAAGCTTGGGGTATACAAGCTTGAGGTCTTCTACACTTGAAGGCAACCGTTCAAGAAACATCATCCTTTTCATTTTCTTTTACTCCGAGAAGGTAGTATTCTAAACACCCTATGGTTGTGTTTGATAGTATGCATGTTCATATATGGATCCGGGTTTTGAGATTTTGCATATAAATGAAATTTATCTCTTAAAAGTAACATGTTTTAAATATTTTTTCCGCTGCATTTTGATCTCATACGGATGAAATCACTTTGATAAACATGTCAAAATCCCTACAATGGTATCAGAGCCGCTTATATGAGTGCATGCTTCAATAGATTAAATTTTTCGGGTTTCGGGTTTGAATAAAACCCTATGGCCGAAAATTTTAATATGGTTATCCCTTTGTTTTTCAAGATTATTTTCTTACATGCATTAGGGAATCTTGAAAAATTATTTCATATGGATGATTTGTTTGTTTGGACGAAAACTTACCTTTTCGGTTTTTTTGTACATAGCCAAAAATGGTTATAAAAGGGAACCATTTTTTTCTTCTTGATTTTAATGTATATATGTGGATATATATTTTGGTGCATATAACCTAGCCATGACCTTGTGTTGTATGATTGTGTTGTGATTTATTTTATTATTATTTCAATGGGTTGTAATAATTATAATCTTTGTTCTTCCATTTGTAAGATATGTAATTTATTTATTTTTCATTTGGCAAGTAAAATAAATAGATTAGGTGCATTTTATTTTACTAGAAAAAATGTATTAGGATATATTTTGTAAAAAGAAGATGCACACAAAAAAATGCGGTTTTGGTTTTGTCACACCCCAACCAATGGCGGAAACATCGGGATGAGACGAAGTGTGAAGATTACTAGAGACATCATAATGCTAATTGTGACAATAGAATTAAAGATAAATTGATTTCATTCATAAATAAATGTTACAATACATGAAAAAGTACAAGAAAACAATACAACAACAATATGGAATTTATACAACGTATTTGACCTAAGACGTCTAAATGTGTATCTAAGCATCAATGCTACTCCAATTTCAAAGCATCGTCATCCTCAACCTATAACATGTTTGAAATACAATTCAATGCAAAAGTAAAGGCGAGTATACAAGTTTAAGCATAAGTATAAGTATAAAAGTTTAAAACGAATCCACATGGCAACTTTGTTTATACAAGATCTAACATGGCATGCAATATTTCTAGCCAACCCTCTGTTTACGCAAGCGGCCCTTTCCATAGCACATGTCATCATTTCGTTGCTATGAAAAGACCATAAGTTTATAATTCAACATGACCCAAGTTTAAAGGGGGCGGTGCGTTACTCCTATAGCGCTATACATGTCAAATGGAGGCTCGTGAAAGCTAATGACTAAAACATATCACATAAGTATGGTCCATGTAAGCATCAAGTATCATAACATAGCATTCATGTATAAGGATTGTTTTGTGCATTGCATAAAGAATAAGTTGAAGTGTGTTTTAATAAGGTAACATGTTACACCCCAAAAAGTGGTAAACATAAAAAAGGGGTTGCGAATATACTTACAATATTGCATAGGCTTTCCGATTATCCAATGTGACGAAGTTGATGAGGTTAGAAGGTTGAATGTGTAAGGGTTAATGTTCAAGTATGTTTAGGGTCGAGATTCGGAATAAAACAATATGAAAATAACATATGAGAATAACATGTGAAAATAATCATCTTGAACACATAACACTTGTATGACACTTGGTAACCACAAGGGTTATAATAATGTTTTCATGAGTTGAACACTCATAAGAATCATAACAAGGTTTAGGTCTTAGATGATGTCCTACTACTTTGACAAATGAACATGAGTTCAACATCAAAGGTTTGAACGTACATAAACATTATTTAGGTTGTATAGTTTATATTATTAAGTCCAAATGTTCAAGTATTTCAAGCATGAGGTAGAAGATTACATCTTCATTTAGGTACCTCAAAATGCGTCATAGAAGTTATGTAGGAGGTAGGAAGGACAAGCTTCCATTTAGGCACCTCGTATGTGTTCACCACTACACTTGTTGTAAGAACAAACAAGGAGGGTCATGAACTTAAGATTAGTACAATAATGTAAACAATCTAAGCTATGAGAAATCATCAAATCATGTGGGGATTTTATGTTGGAAAAACCCAAGTTGTTCCATAATCACTCCTATATCAAGTTTGAAGCTTGAACATGACTTGTGGGTTAAAAACCCTAAACAAAACAAAATTTGTTTGAGGTTTAACCTCTGATTTTGTATGTCTCAACCTTGTTTTTAAGCCTAACCAACCATAAGATAGGTTGTAAGCATTAGGACATAGGTGTGAGATGAGTTAGACTCAAGTTTGATAAGTTTAAACAAGTTTTGAAAGAACTTAAAACACAACAGAAAGTTCATGGACATTTTTAGGGCAATTCCAGGTCTGATTTCTCCAAGGAGAGATCAAGGAATCAAGCCCAAAGATTATCCAAGCAAGTAGGAAGAAGAATCAAGTGATTTGGTTGAGTTTTGAGCAAGTTATGCTCACTTTTGTAGAGAGGTATGAATCTGCCCGAATTTCTGATTTGCAAGAGCTTTGAGAGTGATTTTGGAGAAATTGGAGAGTTTTCAAAGTGTCTAATGGCTTGGAGGACCTTGGGTACTTATAGGGGAGTGATTAGGGTTGTTTTGGGGGGATAATTAATGCTAAAACTCGGTTTAAACATGAAAATCCCGCTCAAAAATGAATCTGGTCGCGAGCTGATTAGTTTTCTAATCTGGGGATGGCCAGGTGGCCCGCGTAAACCACAAGGTAAGTTTACGCGTCCCGTACGAAGGTGTGGAGGGCAAGTTTCATTTAATTACACTTTAGCCCCTAGAGTTTGTTATTTTGCGTTTTAAGGTGTTTTAGGGACTTGTTTTGCCATGAAAGCATAGTTTAAGGTACAATAAAGCATGGAGATCATAATCAAAGTATAATTAAGCGTATGAAGGTCGTATTTAAGTTTCGTTTATGTTCATAATACGTTTTATGCATAAGTTTCACGTATTTACAAGTTTAGCACAAAGTTTCCAAGAGTTACGAATAAGCATCAATTGATTCACGAAATCGAATGTAGGAGCATGTACAAAGTACGTGTAACATGTATTTAACAACATATGAGTTTTATTTATAATCCAAGTCTCGGATTTTACAATGGTTATAAAGAAAGAACGATCACAAGAACGCAAGATTTCCAAAAAAAATAGAGTTTCAAGCAATGGTTTCTAAATATGAAAAGTATGAAAACGCAGGGCGTTACAGGTTTGGCCATATGCGGTCCAAAGAATTTCATGGTTCTCAACGGGATTTTAACCCGATAACCAAAACACATTTTTGAAGTCCAAAGGAGTTTGGAGCTGAATATAAAAGACATTTGGAAGCTCAAAGAAAGTGGAGAAATCACAACGCAAGAAGGATATTTGGTGCATTTGGATGCGGGATCAAGTGGGAGTTCAACGACACATCTCTTGTGTCATTTTTTCACCCCTTAGGAAGGACCTTTTGGCACACTTGTTTCGGCTAACAAGTGTTGTCAAAATAGTTGGCTATGGTTATGCACCTATTGTTATGTATGTTATGCTTGTGTGGTTGTTTATTTATATTGTTTTAATGATATTTGGATATGCATGCTTAACAAACTAATAATCAACAACAAGCGTAAAATTGGTTCTTAATAAAATCATTAAAATGGTTAATAAAAGGTTTTATTAAAAATTAATGATTTTTATTATAAAATGGGTTTTATTAAGAAGAACCTTGAAAATTAGTTTTCACTAAAGTACCATTAATTTGAATGCATGCAAATGTATGGTACATAATATTTTCTAAACTAGAATTTTAAAATATTAAAAACCCCTTTTATAAAACAAGTCAAACACCATCCTTTTATACAACACTCGAATCACTTGGGAACTCTTATTGTGGGATAAATGTCACCTAACCACATTTGAGGGAACTTGTATGTTCGTGGTGGGTTTAACATGTTTGTGGGATAAAGGTCACCTAACCACTTATGTGTATAAACTCACATGTGTGTGTATGTTGGACGACTTAATTTGGAAACCATGTGGTTAGGGTCACCGAAACATGGCGGACAAAGGTGTTGATGGGATTAAACATGCCAACTAAACATATAGATGTTTAACCGATCCCATATGGCTAGAAATTGCAAAGAGTTGCAATTGTCAAACGTTGACAACCTTGTTATTTTAAATAGAGGGATAAAGGTCACCTAACCAATATTTAAATGTAACGTTGGATTCTAGATTTTAATTATTAATTGTCTTTAAGACACGAAAGGGTATTAATGATTAAAATATATTTTATATCGAAAATACTAAATTGAACTTGGTTAAATTTTGTAGATGGCCGCTAACAATGCAAACCCGATTAACCAAACCATCCGAAACCTATCACTAAGAACCATCCTTGAAAAGGATCGTCTCAACCATAACAACTTCATGGATTGGTTTTGAAACTTAAGAATTGTTCTCAAGCAAGAGAAGATATCCTATGTGTTGGACGATCCTATTCCCGATGAACCTAACGTGGAAGATGTGGAAGCCTACAATGATTGGGTAAAGTATACCGAGGACTCCATGCAAGCCTCATGCCTCATGTTGGGAACTATGATTCCCGAAATTCAAAAGGATTTTGAACATCATGGGGCATACGACATGATTACCTAGTTAAAGGAAATGTTCCTACAACAAGCAAGGGTAGAACGCTTCGAAACTGTTCGGGCGCTTCATGCATGTCGAATGGAGGAAACCCAATCGGTATCATCTTATGTCCTTAAGATGAAAAGTCACATTGATCACCTCGAAAGGCTAAATTGTCCCGTCTCTAAAGAGTTGGCTATGGATTTGATCCTCAACTCTTTAACAAAGAAATTTGAAAGCTTTGTAATGAATTACAACATGAATGGATGGGACAAGAGCATTGGTGAACTTCATGCAATGCTCAAAACGGCTGAAGCAGGAATGGGCAAAACGGCTTTACCTGTCCTAGCGATCAATGAAGGAGGCAACAAGAAGAGGCCCCACCCAGACTCTAAAGCAAACTATGCTAAAAGAAAGGGACACGTCAAGGGAAAGGGAAAAGCTAAAGCAGAACCCGCCAAACCAAAAGAAAAGAAGCAAAAGGTTGCTACGAATGACCCATGTTTTGGATGTGGTGAGATAGGACATTGGAAGAGAAATTGTCCAACCTATCTCAACGAGTTGAAAAACAAGAGGGATGCAGGGCAAACCTCAGTTACTATCTTTATGATACATGTTGAGCTTAATGTTATTTCTTCTAACACATGGGTACTAGATACCGGATGTGGAACTCATATTTGCAATTTGTTGCAGGGGTTCAAAAGAAATAAACATTATAAGAAGGGAGACGCTAGTCTCTTCATGGGCAACGGAGCAAAGGTTGAAGTCGAAGCTTAAGGAGACTACGTTTTAGAGCTTCTAAGTGGTTTGGAAGTTATTTTGAAGAATGTTTTGTATGCTCCTAGTTTGACTAGGAACATAATTTTAGTTTCCCTTTTAAAACAATCTGGTTTCAATTTCGAATTTGTTAACTATGACATTAACGTTTCTAAGAATGATGTGTTTTATTTTAAAGCTATGTCTTTAAATGGTATTTATGAATTAGATCAAGATAACACATCATATGATAGCTCAATGTACCAAGTAGCCAACAAGAAACTCAAAATGGATTTGAGTGACTCCTATCTTTGGCATTGTCGCCTTGGACATATAAATAAGAATCGCATGCAAACACTTCAGAGAAATGGTCTTTTGAAAATGAATGAAGATGATTCATTTGATGTATGCGAATCTTGTTTACAAGGCAAAATGACAAAGACACCCTTTAATGGAACATTTGAAAGGGCTAAAGACTTATTAGGTATCATACATTCGGATGTATGTGGTCCTTTTAAGCCGATGACTAGGAATGGTGAAAGATACTTCATTACCTTTACCGACAACTATAGTCGTTATGGTTATGTGTACTTACTAAGACACAAGGATGAAGCATTTGAAATGTTCAAAGACTTCAAAAGTGAAGTAGAAAATCAACTCAAGAAAACAATCAAAGTCCTTCGCATCGATAGAGGAGGTGAATACCTTAGTGCTGCTTTTCAAGATCATCTTACGAGTTGTGGGATTATCTCACAACTTACTCCACCTGGAACACCACAACACAATGGTGTGTCCGAAAGGAGAAATCGAACTCTATTAGATATGGTTCGATCTATGATGGCTAGAAGCACATTACCTCTATCATTTTGGGGTTACGCTTTGCTCTCCGCAGCTCGTATACTAAATATGGCCCCAACCAAGAAAGTGGAAAAGACACCTTTTGAAATATGGCATGGAAACCCTCCGTCATTATCATTCTTAAAGGTTTAGGGTTGTGAAGCTTATGTTAAGCAATACACCCCAAATAAATTGGAAGTCCGATCTACTAAGTGTATCTTTGTAGGATATCCTAAAGATGATATAGGATATTATTTCTATGACCCAACCGAGCAAAAGATATTTGTTGCTCGAAAGGGTAAGTTCTTAGAAGCTAAGTTCCTTATGGAAGGAACTAGTGACAGAACAATGGAACTTGAGGAGGATCAAGAACCACAAGACGATACACGTTTGGTTGATACTAGCGCTCAACAAGAGGTTGTTGAAAACGATCAACAGGTTGATCAGTACGCACAAAATGTTCGCAGATCTTGTAGAATTAGTAGTCCACCTGAAAGATATAGATCTTTCATGGATGGATGCTACGTGGTGGATTCAGATGAACCAACCACATACCATAATGCAATGTCAAAATCCGATTGTGACAAATGGCTTGATGCCATGAACATAGAGATGCAATCCATGTATGACAACCAAGTTTGGGAATTGGTTGTGCCACCACTTAACTCTAAAGTAGTTGGTAGTAAGTGGGTTTTCAAGAAGAAAACAGATATGCATGGTAACTTGGATACTTATAAAGCAAGACTTGTAGCAAAAGGCTTCACTCAAACTCAAGGAATTGATTATGATGAGACCTTTTCGCCTGTGGCGATGCTAAAGTCAATCGGGATATTATTTGCCATAGCTGCATATTATGACTATGAGATCTGACAATTGGATGTCAAAACGGCTTTTCTTAATGGATATCTTGATGAAGATGTCTATATGGTTTAGCCTGAAGGTTTTGTCGATCCAAAACATCCTGACAAAGTATGCAAGTTAAAGAAATCAATCTATGAATTGAAACAAGCATCTAGAAGTTGGAATCACCGTTTTGATGAAGAAATTAAGAATTTTGGATTCATCAAGAATGGTGATGAAGCTTGTGTGTATAAGAAAGCTAGTAGGAGCATCATCACTTTCTTAGTACTATATGTCGATGACATTCTACTATTTGGGAATGATATTCCAACCATCGAAGGTGTAAAAACCTGGCTTGGAAGTTGTTTTTCCATTAAGGATCTTGGTGAAGTCGCCTACATTCTAGGAATAAAGATCTACAGGGATAGATCAAGGTGCTTGATAGGTTTAAACCAAAGTGCATACATTGACAAAGTCTTGAATAGGTTCTAGATGGAGAACTCTAAGAGAGGTTTTGTACGTATTCAAAAGGGGACAATATTGAATACATCTCAATGTCCAAGCTCACAGGATGAGCAAGAGAAAATGAAATGAATCCCATATGCGTCTGCTATAGGATCCATCATGTATGCAATGATATGAACTAGACCGGACGTCTCATGCGCCTTGAGCATGACGAGTAGATACCAGCAAAATCCAGGTAACAGTCATTGGAAGGCTGTTAAGTGCATATTAAAATACCTTAGAAGGACTAAGGATATGTTTTTAATATATGGATCTGGAGAGGAGGAACTCGTTGTAAAGGGTTACACGGACGCGAGTTTCCAAACCGATTGAAGTGATTCTCGATCACAATCGGGGTATGTCTTCATTTTAAATGGAGGAGCAGTCTCTTGGAAGAGCTCAAAACAAGACGTGGTAGCATTGTCCACTACAGAATCAGAATACATCGCCGCTTCATTGGCAGCCCAAGAAGCTGCATGGTTGAAGAAATTCATAGCCGACCTAGGGGCGGTCCCTACCATTCAAGACCCCCTAGAGATCTTTTGTGATAACGAGGGTGCGATTGCTTAAATCAAGGAACCTCGTGCGCACCAAAAGACTAGACATATCGAGCAGAGATTCAACTACATAACGGATGAAGTTGAAAAAGGAAATATATGTATCCGCCAAGTTCACACCGATCAAAACATTGCGGATCCACTCACGAAGCTCCTTGACAGGGCAAAACATGATGGTCATACATGTGCCTTAGGACTTCGATATTCTAGTGATTGGATTTGATCTATTTTGTATTTGGATATTGGAACAATTGTTAATCTTAACTCTTTTATGGTATTTTGAGTTACGTTCAATTTTAGCATGTTTAAGTCCATGAATAAGTTAATTATTCTAAATGTCCATAGTCGATCATACTTGTGGGAACAAATATGAATGTAAGACTATTATGAACTTGGATTGGTGGATATTCATTTAATATGAATATAGAGCAAAGTGTTGCTGCCAAAGTTCATAGATATTTGTGGGATACAAATATTGGACTGACTCGCTCTCGAATATTACTGCATGGAATCATTTATGATTGATCATAAGTAAATTTTGAGTAAAGGAGAATATCATAGTATCCTCTGACCTGAGATACATATTGGGTCTTGATAATCACCAAGTATTATATCTTGACCTAGATCGTCACTGTCTGTAATAAGGCAGTACATAAGGCTAAGCTCAAGTGTGATACAAGGTGATTGTGAGAGAGGTATGTAGTCAAGAAGGGATTTGTTCCTCTTATTCGTTGAGAGTAAGATGTCTAAGGCCTGCTAAAGTTAAATCAACAGAGAGTGATCACTCTATGTCTCTGGATTTAACATGACATCTGTAACAAAAGGATAAATGATAGATTCACCTAAATCATGTTCAAGTAAGGGACTTGAAGGGGATGATAATATTGAATGGGAAATATAGTCATACGTATTAGGGATAGTAAACTATAGTTAGGTGGTCTTTACTACTTGCATCAATCTTCTATGTATCTTGTACAAGTGGGAGATTGTTGGATTCTGTATGCCCAAGACACATATTAAATTGATGTGGCTAGTACGTTATGATCCAAGTCGAGTCATATCCAAATACAAGCTAGACAAACACTTATAATATTTATTTGTGATATGATCAAACAAATAAATATTAACACTTACAATATTTAGAAATTGGTTTTCTAAATAATTACACTTGAGAAACCAATAAATTATATGGATAATTTATTTTGAGAGAATATTTTATTTTGTTATTTAATGGGTTAAATAACATTTTAAAAGGTTGTATAAAGTCTTGTAAATATGTAATGTTATATTTATAAAAGTTATAAATATAAACCAAGACTTAAATTCTTATAAAAGAAATTTGTTTTTTTTATAAAAATGCCCATGTGGGCCGCCCCCCATATGTCTTCCCAAGACATAATTTTGGTCCAATGGTGACACATGCATTTGCATGTGTAAGAAGGGCTTTCATTGGGTGATGTGGGTGGCCATGTCTCACACAAGTTTATATATGTAATTTTGTATGACAAAATTGTGGTGGATGAACTTGTATTTTTCTCTCAAATTTTCGGTCATAAAGGGGTTTTAAGAGGAGTTCATTTTTTATCATAAGTGTGTTAAATCCTAGCTATAATCAAGGTGTTTGTTGGAAGCTTGGGGTATATAACCTTGAGGTCTTCTACACTTGAAGGCAACCGTTCAAGAAACATCATCCTTTTCATTTTCTTTTACTCCGAGAAGGTAGTATTCTATACACCCTATGGTTGTGTTTGATAGTATGCATGTTCATATATGGATCCGGCTTTTGGGATTTTGCATATAAATGAAATTTATATCTTAAAAGTAACATGTTTTAAATATTTTTTCCGCTGCGTTTTGATCTCATATGGATGAAATCACTTTGATAAACATGTAAACTCCCTACAATTCGCTTGGTTTATCTGGGTAATGAGGTTCAGAATCACAGCAGCCATCTACTGAACGATTGTGGCTGCGAGGGCAGCATTCTCAGTTTGATCGCGTCTAGGAGGCATTTTCTAAATAGAACAAGAAAACATGAGAAACGAGTGAGATTGACATTTGAATGGACAAAAAGAGGTATCGAAGATATCAACGAAACATAAGGGAGGCGATCATTCGTTCATTATCTCGAACAAACAAACGACGCACAGTGGCTGGTCAAAGTAAATAGGTCTCTATAATATATCGCGAAGACATGCTTTAGCCTATAAGTTGACACTCACCCCAAGAGTTCCCAGGTAAGAGTGACTGGTCCGATTATGTGGATTTGTACGAACACTCTAGCCTTAGATAGAAAACTCGGGATACAGGCACCCCCCCTTCCAGATTGCACGTGTTCACATTAATAAGACCCAAACTTTGATGAGATTTTGAAAACTTTGAAGGTTCAAAACCTTATAACAAATCATCTAAGAAAAGATGATTAGTTTTCATGTCGGATTCGTAATTCGTGTTCTTGTTGTGGTTGTCACCTAAAGATAGGCAACAGTATTGTTTTAAGACTAATTACAAGATAACTTGTGTTAGGGTCCTAGAAAGGTTATAGTCTAGGTCAAAGCATTACTAATAACCTAATTCCCTATAACCATGAGCTCTGAAACCAACTCTTCTGTCACACCCCGACCGCGTTAAAACAACAAACCGCGGCAGAAACGTCGGGGAGTGTCGTAAAAGAATCATTGTTTCACAACACATGGATTGAAGTTTCGTTTTATTGAATTAAGTTTATTACATTGTATCGAATATTAAAAGCAAAACATGAACATATTGTCTTTCATTGTTATTAAGTCACTAAGGCCTCATCCATTCCTATGTGAGCATGCATCATAATCATCATCGAACTACGGTACCTGAAACATAGGTGCAAATACGTCAGCATAAAAATGCCGGCGAGTACATAGGTTTTGTGAGTGTGTCAGATTCATGGCTTATATAGTGTTGCAATACCTCGTACGACTACAAGAGTCGATATTTGAAAACCTTGTATTGAAAAGTGTTTGGTATTGCAATATTTACCAACTTAAACCAAGTTAGTTATAGTTTATGAAACCTTGTTGCCATGAATCTTGACTAAAACATTTGTCTTTGTAAACCCAGTAGTAAATCGTCGTAAAAAGTAAACATTGTATGGTTTATATCTTTAAGTAAACCTTGTAGTGTAACTTCGTTTTGAAAACATTCGTCCAAGTGATCTAGATAACGCAGCGACATGTAATGTGTTAAAAGCACTTATATATAGGAAGTACCAGCGGCGTATCCACCATGCTTTTATCACATTACACCCGCCCGTTACCTAATCACTTACCATAACCCAATCGTTCAGTAGTTCAAATAGTTCCAATCGTTCAAATAGTTCACATAGATCAAATAGTTCCAATGGTTCAATAGTTCAATTCGTTCATATAGTTCATATAGTTCCAGTGGTTCAAATAGTTCAAATAGTTCACATAGTTCAATATTTCCAGTGGTTCATGTTTAAATTGTGAAAACTAACTTTTGGTCGTTTCATTGAACACATTCAAACCTGTGTGACTCGTCCTAATCGTTCAACTCGTATTAACAAACTACCAAAGGGTAAGTTAACAATCATCAGGTTCTGTCGTTACCCACATTACCCCCATAACCATGGTGAAAGTCTGATAACAGGATTTGTCAGATCCTATGGTATCATAATATCCTATGGTACCATAACGTACTACTGGCCGGCTTAAAAATAGTTAATAAATGTCATTCGATGTCTTTCGACCAACGTCCCAACAAGTTCATTCACATTATAGTAATCGGATCACTATGTTTATAAATCGACACCTAAATCGGAAGATCGGGTAGAATGAGGTCTCATAACCAAAATGAGTATGGGAACTCATGTGATATGGTTTAACAAAGCCTACATCCTAAATCGGAACCTATCCTAAGTGCTTACGACCCGTTAAGGTAGTCTATGCTACTTTAAAGCGTCGTTCGCGCGAATGCATGTTTGAGACGCCTAACTAGTCCTATGACAAGTATTTATGCCCTAACATGTTTAAATATATTGCATAATCAGTTTAAGTGTCAAAAATTAAGTTACATATGCTTAAATTCAAATTATGCATGAAAAGGGTATTTTGGTCATTTTCCTAAGGCATATAAACTACCTATCATACAACTAATTTAAACTAAGTGACCATAAGGTATAACCTCGGAAGGTTATTCCCTATACAACTATGGTAACTAAATGTGCTTGGTCGGATCCTAATGATCGGCCAAACGGGTCGGGTTCGAAAGTCTAAGCGGTTGTCAAGACCGATTGACTTACGACCCTAAACAAGCACTAGACTAAAAGTGACGAGTTAAACATGTTAAAACATGTTTAACTAAGTTAGAAAACAGGTTTGATATCAAAGCAAAGTGTTTTGATACCCGAAAATAGCTTCGTTGCAAAATACGCATAAACATGCATTTTGACCAAAACTTTGACTCGTCACTTCGACTAATCGACGTGGTAATCAGTAGGTATAGTCACAAGGGACTATAACCATCGTGATTACGCTCACGTTGCAAAGTTCGATTGAACTTTGACTTGACCAATTCATGGTCAAAGCAGAAAGTCAAATGCTGTTTGACTTTCATGCTTGAAAAACATAAACAAGCATGAAAGAAGCTTACAAAGGGTCCAAGCTAGGAAGAATTGAACTAAAAATGCTCAGGTAGGTGGCTTTCAACTAGCGAATGCCTCCACTTAGAGCAGATTAGATCAAATGTGCAAATGAAAGTGGCAAACTTGATGGGTATTTATAGGAAACCTTGAATCTATAGGATCATTACATGTGTTTTTGCAAGGATCAAAGCGTGATCTTGGCCATACAAATGTGGCCCATAGTTTATAATACAAGGGGAGTCCAAAAACAAGCTCATGGTATGCCAAATCAGGGGTTAAAATCAGTGGAAACAGGCTGCACATCTGAATTCATTGAATCTGCCAGATGTCTATGTCGTGCCCCGCATAAGATTGAACCAGGGCTTTCGTGGCCCGCGAGAGCAGTTTCAAGATTTGGCATATTTGGTCCCTGCATGCAATAAACTTTGATTTTAATGCTTTTAAGCCCCGTTAACCCCATTTCAAGGATCTACAGTGAAGTTAAAGCATAGGGAACATGAAATATGCTTGAAAACATCTCGGATGTCGGTTCGTTTGGTCGTACGGTCACGTTATTCGGTTAATTACGAAGAAAACTCAACCGGACGCGAAAACGATTCAAATTGCGCGACGAGTGGTAATTTTGCATTCCAATCACTAAAATAAAATATTTTAATGATTAGAAAAATTTTTGGATGTCCGGATATGTTCAGAACGTAAGATATGCACGTAAATGCAAACTTATGCACTTTTTGACGCCTTTAGTCCCTATTGATCAAATAAGCATATTTTCGCATAACAAACCCCTAAAAGCCTATTTCTTAGCTATGTAAAGAATATTTAAAGTATGTTTAGCTTATGATCTTGTTCCAGAATGTTCGTTATTATACGAGTCGGCATACTTTCGCAGTTTGTCGTAAATAGTCCCTGTGATCGAATAAACTTGTTTTCGATACACCAAACCCTCCAAAACTTATCTCTAAGTTATGTAAAGGTTATTTAAGGTATGTTATGCCTATGTCACTATTCTGAAGTGTTTTTTGCGTTAAACTAATTACGTTTACGTAATAGTTTGCGTATAACTTTCCAGAAAGCGATTTAAGGCTTGAAATCGAACAAGAATTGATATGTGCAAATGTCTCATGCATTTATACAAATCCCGAGAATGAGATACAAGATTTCATTGGATTTTTATTTGTATGATGGTCGTCGAGACACAGATGTCACAGTCTCCCCTACTTTAGGAAATTTCATCCCGGAATTTATTCGTAGGAGTCTGTCTGTAACGTTGTGTTAAACAATTGTCTTGCGCGGAATCTAGAGTCTTTATCTATTTGCATAGAATAACTCATCAAAGATCTCCACGTAAGGCATAACTTTATCATTCCCTAGTGGGTGCTTCCATAGATAAAGCAGGAAGTGGAAATGAGAGATTTGGTTAAATGATAAGACCAAATTAACCAATAGTTCTAAGAGTATCCTTTAAGAATCTAACTATTAAAACAGAAAGATCTTGTAAGGATTTGTATTCCATCTCTCCAGTGGATATTCTTCAGAAGCGAAAATTAATGGATGATTCATTTTCTCCAATGGATTCTTCGTCAGATATGGAAATGAAAGACGACTAGGTTACTCATTTCCAATGGATATTTCTTCAAAAGTGGAAATGAATGGATAATTCATTTTCTCCAATTGATACTTTTATCAGAAATGGAAATGAAGGGATGTATAAGCTGTTTATTTCTCAATGGTTATTTCTTCAGAAGCGAAAATGAACGGACAATTCATTTTCCTCAATGGATGCTTCGTCAGAAGTAGAAATGAAGAATTGCTGAATAAATTATTCATTTCCCCGATGGACATTTCTTCGGAAGCGAAAATGAATGGATGATTCAATTTCCTCAGTGGTTACTTCGTCAGAAGTGGAAATGAAAGAATTGCTGAATAAGTTATTCATTTCCCCGATGGATATTTCTTCGGAAGCGAAAATGAATGGATGATTCATTTTCCTCAGTGGTTACTTTGTCAGAAGTGGAAATGAAAGAATCAATACAGGATTATTCATTCCCCAATGGATATTTCTTTAGAAACGAAAATGAATGGATAATTCATTTTCCTCAGTGGATACTTCATCAGAAGCGGAATGAATCTTTTCATTTTCCTCAGTGGATATTTCTTCAGAAGCGAAAATGAACGGATGGTTCATCTTCCTCAGTGGATACTTCATGAGAAACGAAAATGATAAAATTAATGCAGGATTATTCATTCCCTCAGTGGATATTTCTTTAGAAGCGAAAATGAATGATCAATTCATTTTCCTCAATGGATACTTCACCAGAAACGGAATGAATTATTCATTTTCCTCAGTGGATATTTCTTCAGAAGCGAAAATGAACGGATAGTTCATGTTCCTCAGTGGTTACTTCATCAGAAACGAAAATGAATTTGTTCATGAATAGATTATCCATTTCCCAGTGGATATCTCTTTCAGAAGCGAAAAATGAATAGCTAGTTCATTTTTCCTCAGTGGGTACTTCATCAGAAACGAAAATGAATATAGTTAACTTTTGTTTCTTGTTTAAGTTGATACATGATAAAACTTGCTGTGGTTTCTGTGCACTGAATTCCATAATTATGTATGCATCCATAATTACGTAATTCTTTGCACAGTTCGCACAATTTATTTTATAATGTGTAGGGGATAGAATCGGTCGAACAACCTTGTGATAACTTTAACTAGATTACTATAGAATTTCTTTGATTAGGTCAACACATAAACACGTAAGCACATAATAGTCACACAATTGTCCACTTAGTTATTAACTCGTTATCAGTTTGTTATTAACTTGTTTTTAACTCGTCGTCGATTTATACACATGCATTTCAAGAATCTTATCTATAAAGATAGGATGATCTTATAAGGATTCGGTTTTGTTCTAAATGAATCATAACATTCTTATTAAAGCACTCAAAGAATCCAATTAAGGACTTTGATTTTGCGTTTTAAACATCCACAAGGATCTAACTATGAAGAAGTATCTATAAGGATTTCGAATTCGCATAGCGGGAAAATGTTTACGAACTTTGTACTAGGTATGCTAAGACCACATACGAAGTATAGTGTTTATGAAATCAAGGTGCTAGATATGCTAAGTCAACATATGAAGCAAATGGATCCATGAAGTTATTGTACTAAGCATGCTAAGTCAACATACGAAGCAGGGTGTTCTTGAAAATCGCGTACCACGTATGCTAAGACAACATACGAGAAGATTGTTTTTGAAAGCTATGCTTGGAATCATTAAAATATGTTTTTGAAAACCTTTTGTAATGTTTTTGAAATCATGTACTAAGTATATTAGGTAAACATTTTTATAAAATGTTTTAAAACCATGTGAGATGATTTTGAAAACATGCATGAGGTTTTTGAAAACACGCATAATCTTTTGAAATCATATGTTGTGTAAAATATCATGAAGTTAGGAAGATATGATATGTAAGACCAATCGAGGGCTTACGGAAGTATCCTTGGGTATCTTATTAAAGATTTAAAGTGGTACTTTGGGTATTCGTCCAAAGTTGTAACTCGTACCTTGTACTTTGTTTTGTAGAAGAAACAAGTACTTAGGGTTTTTGTTGGAGATCGCGAGTGATCACAAAAATGGAAGAACTACGAGAGTAGTTTATCTTGTAAGGAACATGGTTCCTTGGTATCGGTAATTGTAGGGGATATGGCGTTCATACATGTAACCACATTTGTACATCGTAATGTAAATAAAGATTTATTTATAAACCAAAATAACTGTTTCATAGACTTGGATAACAAAGGAAAATAATACATAAAGTTCGATCGTTTCTAAACAGTATCGTCTTCCAGTCAGTCGAATGCTTATCCACGGGCTGGATTTGCATTAACAAGCTTTGGGCAATTGTTTCTGAAATGGCCCATCTCGCCACAGTTGTAGCAAGAACCTGGTGGAAAACGAACTTGAGCAGGGTTGTTGTCAACTTGATTTTGTGCAGCCGCAGCTCGGCAAACCCTAGCTGTATAACCAGCAAGTCCACAATTTAGGCATTTGCGGCATTGCACATTAGCATGATGATGAAGGTTACATTGGTTGCACAAAGGTGCAGTTCCGTTGTATGGCTTCTTAGCAGGGGGTTGAGTTGGTTGGTTAGGGACAGCTTGATTGTTTTGAGCAACCACGGCGAAGTTCTGAGAAGCCTTATGCTTCTTTGACTTCTTGGAGGATTCAGTGTGCTTATCCTTTGGTTTTGTTTCATCGGTTGGTTTCTTATCGCCTTTTCAGAAAAGTTTACCCTTCCTGATCTGAGATTCAGTCAGGGTAGCAGATAGCTCAATGGCCTGTCTAACTGTAGTAGGGTTGCTACCAGTAACAATGTCTTGAACGGAGTCAGGGAGGCCATCAATGTACTTTTCAATTGCCTTATCCAAAGGCGTAACCATGGTTGGACATAACAGAATTAGTTCCTCATATCGGTCCATGTAGGCTCGATGCTCACCGCTATCTTGCTTAAGATCATCGAATTCCCTTTCCAATGCCCTGATTTCATGACGAGAACATAATTCCTTCATCATTAGGACTCGAAGCTCTTCCAGGTTCGAGCCAGTGCCACATCAGCACCGCTATCTCTCATCACACCATTCCACCATGTTAATGCTCGTTTCTCAAAAACATTAGATGCGAATTCAACCTTTCGCTCATTTGGACACTGAACATGTCTGAATGTGCTTTCTAGACTCTCGAACCATTGTAGGAGCGCAGTTGCTCCTTGAGACCCAAAAAATTTCGATGGCTTAGCTGAATTGAACATTTTGAAGCCACACGGAGCGTTGTTATTATTGTTATTGTTATTCGCTTGGTTTATCTGGGTAATGAAGTTCGAAATCACAGCAGCCATCTGCTGAACGATTGTGGCTGCGAGGGCAGCATTCTCAGTTTGATCGCGTCTAGGAGGCATTTTCTAAAAAGAACAAGAAAACATGAGAAACGAGTGAGATTGACATTTAAATGGACAAAAAGAGGTATCGAAAATATCAATGATGTAGGATCGTTTTCACGACCAAACGAGTCATTCAGAAGAGTTTTTGCTCAATACGAGAGGCAGAAACAAACGTATCGAGTTGATTCAGCTAGAGATTCACTTTAAATGTCATTATGATTGATATAACAACGTTTTACAGTGAGTAGACACTTCGGCAGCAGTTCGACACTGAAACCGGAAAGTTACAAATGACAAGACATGACAGGTATTTATAGGTGAACCTATTTCGCACGAAACAGTCCAAGCGAAATGAGCACTTTTCATTTCGTGCGAAATAGATATTTCCTATATTTTTCACTATTTCTCGAACTACGTGTCCTGCTCTAGTCAATCTAATACAAGACTCAATACAAGACGAAGTCGACAGACATATGCACCAACAGACTCCCCCTTGGATGTTGATGAAGTCTTCAGTGTCGAGTCTTCACAATCTTCAGTCTTTATCAGTCTTCTTGTTCTCTCACCAAAGTATCTAACAGTGTAAAGCATCCTCAATCCTCTCTCTTTTCTCTATCAGCTAATCTCTCCCTTGGATGTTGATCTACTGAATCTTGAGCTTTCTAATTCTCTTGATCAGATTTCTTGATTCCTTAAGTTCATCAGCATCATCAGCTTGCGTGAACATCAGGATCTGAACTTGGCTCTACAATCTTCAAACTCTCCTTTGTTAGCAAACTCCCCCTTGAATTTTGCTAGGATCGTAGTCTGACTTAGCTTTTGGTTTAGAATTGAAACCTGACTCACCTTCTGCTCAGGTTTAGTCACGGAGTTCTGCACAAATCTCTACCTCAAACATAAATTTCACAAATTTAAAATTTGACAAATTTAATCTCTGCTTACCACATGTAGAATCAATTTCAAACCATCACTTGATCATATTATATAAAACGATTTAACATTTATAAACTCAAATTACCACTTCTAAGAAAATCTTTTCAAACACATTTTCCCAAACCTGTTCATCATGTTTAGCATTTGGAATTTTGAAAATCAGCTCTCCAACATCAGTTGTCAAAAATCATTTTGAATTTTCAAAAATTTATGCTAAAACACACTTAAAATCTTTTTGGATTTTTTTATTTTAATGAAAAACAGTAAAGAAATATTTACAGACAATATTTTTGTAAGTTTGTGTAAGAGGATCATATCAGATTTTGAGACCAATCACTAACACCATTAAGCTTTAAACATTTTAAGCTCTAAACAATTCACTTAGATTGTCAGTATACTGATCCACTTAAATTTTCACACAAATTTCAACTGTTTCGAGATACGAGATTAATGTTTTAAGAGACTTAAACTTATACGCGTGTCCCACCTCAGAATATACTCCCGTATCCAGATCCCAATATTCAGTCTTACAGCTGAGTATACCTAGATGATATCTGTAAAGGGTTAAATGCAAGGGCCATGAGAGCTCAGGCTATTGCTTCCCCAAAATCAGATAGATGATGGCTTCGACTTTAGGTGTGTTCCCTTTAGAGAATCTTTTCTTCAACAGCACATGATTAGCATTTTTCAATGTTTCATCATTTTTTATGCTGAGGGGGGTGCTATATTTCAAGCAAGCGAAAAGTATTATACGGGGACTAGGCCATTGCTTCCGCAAAATCAGAAGTCTCGGGATAATACCCCAGATATCACTAAGCATAAAGACCTAGTATCTCAGAAAGAGGGATATTTCAAACAAGATTTCGGGGGTTACCCATATATCCGAGAGATGTTCCCCACGAAATAAGTAAGTTTGATATTTAGGTTTATATCTCGACACAATCTACTGAATGTGCAAAAACCTACTGGCACATCATCAGTGGGACCGTTTATCACTTTTTAACTTTCCAATTCTTTAGCATGCTGTGATCATCCACTGATGCACTATCATTTCCTCTTTTTACAACAAAACTCATATTTCATTTTATCATGTTTTTGGCTTTTTAAAAATTTTCTAATGTTTTTGGATTTTCTGAAATTTCTTAATCCCCCTAAAATTCAAAACCATTTAAAGAAAATTTAAAACAAACTATACAAATAAAGTGACAACTGTTGTGAATTGCTTCAAATCGCCATCCACTTGGCATAAACAATTAGAACTCCCCCCTAACAAATTTTTTTTTCCCATTATGATTTCAAAACACTTAAGTTTGTTTTAATCAAATGGTTTTATCAGAAAATTAGTTTTGTTGAAACCACTTGTAAGATCGGGGATTTGTTCATCATTTTGTCCTCCAAAAACCACTTGTATGAAAATTAAAACAAGTTCAACTTAATGACCTTGATTAACCACTTGTAGGTTCTCATCAACCATACCACTTGTAGAGTATATAACAATTTTCAAAAATAAAAATACCACTTGTAAGCCGAAATACCACCGATGTGAATTTCTCAAGAAAGATGCCGATTCCTGCTCCACGATTACCAACTTGGGAGCTCCGGCAAGTCATACCTTTTCACATATGAAATACAGACATCCAAGCCTGACCAAACTTGGATGTGACCTTTTCAGTTTCACTTGGAGTTTCAACATTTCTTTTTTTCTTCATAAAAATCTTTTACCCCTTTTACCTTTCCATCAATCATCTTTCCAAAAATCTTTTTTACATTTTCATTAAAAACCTTTTCAACATCAAATTCTTTCTTTTCAGAATAGAATTGATTTGAAATCTTAATCTTACCAACTTTTTGTTTAAAATTTTCAGCTCGCAATGGTGGAAAGTTGACATCATCCATTGGCGGAACTGAATTATCACTTTTAACCTCAACTTGTGGCTCCTCTGACTTTGACGAGCCAGATTCATCGCCGGATTTCACATCTGATTTCTTAATAACCCATGTTTGGTTGTTAAGATTTACTCTTCTTTTGTAAAATCTTTTTGAACATTCACCAACTTCATATGTTGAATTTTTAAACACTTTGAATTTTTCAGTTGGTGGTTCAGTTTTATCAACAACTTTTTCTTTGAGTTTAGAAACAACTTCCTGTTTTGTATTAATTGCCTTTGGACAATTCCAGGCGATGTAACCAACTTCTTGACATCTGTAACAGGTTCTTGTCTCTTTTCTCTGATAAACTCCATTCTTCTCAAATTTTTGTTTTTCTGCAAAGAACTCTTTGTTTGATTGCTTCCAGAATGAGCTCTTTTCTTCTTCCTCCAAACTTGCTCCTGAAACAAATACAGTTTTTGGTTTATAAGTTTTCTCATTTTTATGATTTTTAGGTGGAATAAAACCCAAACCCTTCTTTTTGAAATTACCGTTATGGTTTGGTTTCTTTTGAAAACTAGAACCAGAACTGTAACCCTTTTTCTTGTTTAAACGTTGTTGAACTCTTGAGGTGTATTTTTTAGGTTTTTCAGAAAGATTTACATCTTTTATTTCATAAATATTAATTTCTGTTAGTTTGAAAACCTTTTTAATCATTTCAGTTTTAACACCTCTTATTGGAAATTCCTCATCAGAATATAATTTGTCTGAATCAATCAAAGTATATGCCACTTTAACTGGATCGTCATTCAAATTAGATTTTGATAAAAGAAATTCTTTATTATAAACCCTTTTGACCGACGATTTTGGACTGTCAACTGATGAACTCGAACTCTTGGATTTGGACTTTGACTCTTACTCCTCATCTTTATCCAACACCTGATCGACCACTTTCTTTATTAACTCAGACTCATGATCAGTGTCAGACGATGCGAACGTAACATCAATATTTTCTGGTAACTCATCAGTTGTTTCAGACTTTAACTTTATATTGACTGCCTTTTTGACCTGCTCCTCATTTGGTTTTCTGGGAGAATAACCTTCCCAGATCGGAGGCGGACACTTGTTATAACTTGCACTTTGTTTCTTACCAGTATCCTTCTCTTCCGTCTTTTTGTCCTGAAAAGCTTCAAAACCTGCAACAGTTGGATAAATTCTATCAATCAGATAATCAGAACTTGAATAACTTTGCAGTAATCGTCTGAATCTTTCATTTTCTATTTTTTCAGTCTCCAACTCTTGCTTCAACTTGGCACATTCTTTAATGTAATGGTTAATGGCCTTCTGTTTTGACATCATCACAGCATTCATCATTTTTAAAGCATCTTCTCTTTTAGAATTCGTCTTTTGTAGACCATTTACTTTTCTATTCAACACATCATACGATTCTTTCACATAATTGAGGTCGAACAGTAATTTTTCTTTCATCTTATCTTGCTCACTCAACTTCTTCTCTTTCTCTTCACACTGTTTACACAACTCCAAACACTTTAGACAAGGTTTGATGATTTCAACAATCTTTTCAACTTCAATTATCTTCTCATCATCAACTACCTTTACCGTTTCAACCACCTGCTCAGTAAATTTAACTTCTTCACTTTGCTCAGAAATCTTTTCCTGAGTAACACCCTCACTTTTCACTTTTTTCTTTTCTTTTGCTGCTTGTTTCTCCTTCAGCTTCTTCAATCTATCTGCAAAATAAAATTCAAAACTTTCAGGAGATAATACAGATTTTCCAATATTTATTTGAGTTTCTTCTTCATCATCACTGCTATCAGATAATGATTGATCAAAGACTGTTGTCTTTTCTGAACTATCATCTGAAGAAACAAACTCTCCATCTTGGCTCTTCTCATCATCAGCAAACACTTTCATCCATTCCTTCATCAAATCTGGTTCTTGAACTATTTGTGCTATTAATGCAACTGTTTTTGAATCAGGTGGAATATATTTGTCCCAACTAAAACCTTCTGCCACTTTTTCATCATCTTGATCAATTATACCAAAGTAAGCTTTCTTATTTGATTCTTCGATTGTTTTCTTGGCATGTGCAGTTTGTGGTTCTTGTTGTTGATTCGGCTGATGAGCAACTTGTTGATAAATGGCTTTCCGATAATAATCATTACTACCGAATGGATTCTTTGCTCCACTTGCTTCCCGATTGGTACATTCCCTCTTGAAATGTCCTTTCTCCCTGCATCGAAAACAAGTAACTTTAGATTTATCAAAACCCAAAGTAGAAACATTAGCATCCCTGAAATCATCTCTTCCTGTAATCATTTTAAATTTTTCAGCTCTCCTCAAAACACTCGCTAAGCACCACTTAATATCCATAAGCTCCATCTCTTCTGCATCTATCTGTTCGTAATCCTCTTTTGTCAGCATAGGATTTTCGATCCTTCCAGCAACCAATCCCTCATATGATTCTAACACAGTAGCTAACAGTGACATGTGACCTTTAGCGACCTCTTCAGAAAATTTTTGACCATTCTGAAGATGCAATGCAATGTTGCAATGTAAAACATGACTATTACTGTTGTTTGAGCTTTGGAACTGATGAATTGAGGTTAAGCTCTTCGGATTAACACTTGGATATGATGAAAATCCACTGCTGCTGTTTGGGCTTTGATTTACTGACCCAGATGAGTTTTCTGCACTGAAAGCAGTTTGAACTTTCGGACTAGCTTCAACATCCGGAACACTCCCTTTATAATACATCTTGATGTCTTGTTGACCACTCAGATTATTCATTCTAGCAATCTTTTGCTGTTCAAGATCATGACCCTCAATCTTTTCAATGAACTGGGAAATTGTCAGTTTGTCATATTCTCTAGTGTTCTTTAAAATCATCAAGTATGTACCCCCATTCTTTCTGAGGTAATGCATCAGCTAATTTATCAACCCATTCTTCTTTATCTTTGACTATTTCTAACAAAGACATAGATCTCACTAAATGACAATATCTTTCAATCAGCTTCTTTGAAGATTCACCCGGCAAACTCGTAAACAAGTCAAATTCTTTCTTTAGCAATGATTTCTTACTCCTGATCATCTTCTCACTTCCTTCAAATTTAATTCGAAGTGCTTCCCAAATCGAACTCGAAGTATTGTCGTGTTGAAGCAATATAAAAATGTCTTCATTTATAGCTTGCTGGAGTAGACTAATCATCATCTTTTCTGCTTTGTACATATCTCGTTCTTTGTCTGTCAATTCAGAAATTGCTTTGATAACTCCCAAATCCGTATGAGGTTTAACATATGTTTTCTCAATACATTCCCAAGACCTCAAATGATTAGCTTGAACCCAGTTTTCAAATCGGTCTTTCCAACCATAATACTCCTCAATGCCCATTAGTTTCGGGGGTTTTTGCAAAGTTCCAGTCTCATTTTCCATGTTCATGCTTTGAGCAATGGTAGCCAGAGTAGTCAGTGCAGTAGCAAATGCGTTATAAAATTCCTTTTCCATGATTAGGTAACAAATTTTACAAAATCAGATACTTTCAAGCGAAATCAGCCTTTTCAAATGAAATACACTTTTATGCGATATGATCCTTCAAGCGAAATAACCAACTGGTACGAAATGACCTGCAAGATGACTTCAAACGAAATGATTCAAACGAAATAAGAACTCTCACATGAAATGAATGATTTCGTGCGAAACAACCAAGTGAAATGATGATTTCGTACGAAATAGCTCACAAGAAATGATGATTTCGTGCGGAATCAACCAAATTTCACACGAAATGCTGATTTCATACGAAATAAACTACAATTTCAAGCGAAATGAATCACAAATGTGATTTCGTGCGAAATGAAGAAACTATTCCGTGCGAAATGCTGCTGATGTCATCATGTCGGCCATATATTTGTTAATTTGAACAGGTTTTAGGTTGATTTTAGATCTGATTCTTTCAAGGCTTTGTTAAAACGATGTTTCGCATATAATGTGTGAAAATCAGGTCATTTTATCCGTGAAATTTTATTTAATTTTGAAAAGAAGGTGTAGAAAACAGAATTTTGAGCTGAATCAATAAGAACTCTTCCTCCTGAGCTCTGATACCAATTGTAGGATCGTTTTCACGACCAAACGAGTCGTTCAGAAGAGTTTTTGCTCAATACGAGAGGCAGAAACAAATGTATCGAGTTGATTCAGCTAGAGATTCACTTTAAATGTCTTTATGATTGATATAACAACGTTTTACAGTGAGTAGACACTTCGGCAGCAGTTCGGCACTGAAACCGGAAAGTTACAAATGACAAGACATGACAGGTATTTATAGGTGAACCTATTTCGCACGAAACAGTCCAAGCGAAATGAACTTGCTATTTCGTACGAAATAGCCATTGCTATTTCGTGCGAAATGAGCACTTTTCATTTCATGCGAAATAGAGATTTCCTATATTTTTCACTATTTCTCGAACTACGTGTCCTGTTCTAGTCAATCTAATACAAGACTCGATACAAGACGAAGTCGACAGATATATGCACCAACAAATGAAACATAAGGGAGGCGATCATTCGTTTTCTATCTCGAACAAACAAACGACGCACAATGGCTGTTCAAAGTAAATATGTCTCTATAATGTATCGCGAAGACATGCTTTAGCCTATAAGTGGACATTCACCCCAAGAGTTCACAGGTAAGAGTGACTGGTCCGATCATGTGGATTTGTACGAACACTCTAGCCTTAGATAGAAAACTCGGGATACAGGCACCCACCCTTCCAGATTGCACGTGTTCACATTAATAAGACCCAAACTTTGACTAGATTTTGAAAACTTTGAAGGTTCAAAACCTTATAACAAATCATCTAAGAAAAGATGATTAGTTTTCATGTTGGATTCGTAATTCGTGTTCTTGTTGTGGTTGTCACCTAAAGATAGGCAACGGTATTGTTTTAAGACTAATTACAAGATAACTTGTGTTAGGGTCCTAGAAAGGTTATAGTCTAGGTCAAAGCATTACTAATAACCTAATTCCCTATAACCATGAGCTCTGAAACCAACTCTTCTGTCACACCCCGACCGCGTTAAAACAACAAACCGCGGCGGAAACGTCAGGGAGTGTCGTAAAAGAATCATTGTTTCAGAACACATGGATTGAAGTTTCGTTTTATTGAATTAAGTTTATTGCATTGTATCGGATATTAAAAGGAAAACATGAACATATTGTCTTTCATTGTTATTAAGTCACTAAGGCCTCGTTCATTCCTATGTGAGCATGCATCATAATCATCATCGAACTACGGTACCTGAAACATATGTGAAAATACGTCAGCATAAAAATGCCGGCGAATACATAGGTTTTGTGAGTGTGTCAGATTCATAGCTTATATAGTGTTGCAATACCTCGTACGACTACAAGAGTCGATATTTGAAAACCTTGTATTGAAAAGTGTTTGGTATTGCAATATAATTAACCAACTTAAAACAAGTTAGTTATAGTTTATGAAACCTTGTTGCCATGAATCTTGACTAAAACATTTGTCTTTGTAAACCCAGTAGTAAATCGTCGTTAAAAGTAAACATTGTATGGTTTATATCTTTAAGTAAACCTTGTAGTGTAACTTCATTTTGAAAACATTCGTCCAAGTGGTCTAGATAACGCAACGACATGTAATGTGTTAAAAGCACTTATATATAGGAAGTACCAGTGACATATCCACCACGCTTTTATCACATTACACCCGCCCCTTTACCTAATCACTTACCATAACCCAATCGTTCAGTAGTTCAAATAGTTCCAATCGTTGAAATAGTTCACATAGATCAAATAGTTCCAATGGTTCAATAGTTCAATTCGTTCATATAGTTCATATAGTTCCAGTGGTTCAAATAGTTCAAATAGTTCACATAGTTCAATAGTTCCAGTGGTTCAAATAGTTCAAATAGTTCACATAGTTCAATAGTTCCAGTGGTTCAAATAGTTCACATAGTTCAATAGTTCCAGTGGTTCATGTTTAAATTGTGAAAACTAACTTTTGGTCGTTTCATTGAACACATTCAAACCTGTGTGACTTGTCCTAATTGTTCAACTCGTATTAACAAACCACCAAAGGGTAAGTTAACAATCATCAGGTTCTGTCGTTACCCACATTACCCCCATAACCATGGTGAAAGTCTGATAACGGGATTTGTCAGATCCTATGGTATCATAATATCCTATGGTACCATCACGTACTACTGGTCGGCTTAAAAATAGTTAATGAATGTCATTCGATGTCTTTTGCAAACATCCCAACAAGTTCGTTCACATTATAGAAATCATTGTGTTTAGTATAAACCATAGCATTTGTTTTGAAAACTCGAAAATCGTTTAGCACATATGAATCACCCCAAAACATTCAAAAATGGTAAAAGTGGGGAACTATGTACTCACATTGAATTGCAAGGTATCCTCGATTAAATGAACTAAACAAAGCTCGGGCAAACCAAGGAAATCAAGTGGCACCTAGTAATCGGATCGCTATGTTAATAAAACGACACCTAAATCAGAAGATCGGGTAGAATGAGGTCTCGTAACCCAAATGAGTATTGGAACTCATGTGATATGGTTTAACAAAGCCTACATCCTAAATCGGAACCTATCCTAAATGCTTACGACCCGTTATGACTCGTTAAGGTAGTCTACACTACTTTAACGCATCGTTCGTGCGAATGCGCATTTGAGACACCTAACTAGTCCTATGACAAGTATTATATGCCCTAACTTGTTTAAATATATTGCATAATCTGTTTAAGTGTTAAAAATTAAGTTACATATGCTTAAATTCAAATTATGCATGAAAAGGGTATTTTGGTCATTTTCTTAAGGCATATAAACTACCTATCATACAACTAATTTAAACTAAGTGACCATATTGTATAACCTCGGAGGTTATTCCCTATACAACTATGGTCACTAAATGTGCTTGGTCGGATCCTAATGATCGACCAAACGGGTCGGGTTTGAAAGTCTAAGCGGTTGTCAAGACCGCTTGACTTACGACCCTAAACAAGCACTAGACTAAAAGTGACGAGTTAAACATGTTAAAACATGTTTAACTAAGTTAGAAAACAGGTTTGATATCAAAACAAAGTGTTTTGATACCCGAAAATAGCTTCGTTGCAAAATACTCATAAATACGCATTTTGACCGAAACTTTGACTCGTCACTTCGACTAATCGACGTGGTAATCAGTAGGTATAGTCACAAGGGACTATAACCATCGTGATTACGCTCACGTTGCAAAGTTTGATTGAACTTTGACTTGACCAATTCATGGTCAAAGCAGAAAGTCAAACACTGTTTGACTTTCATGCTTGAAAAACATAAACAAGCATGAAAGAAGCTTACAAAGGGTCCAAGCTAGGAAGAATTGAACTAAAAATGCTCAGGTAGGTGGCTTTCAACTAGTGAATGCCTCCACTTGGAGCAGATTAGATCAAATGTGCAAATGAAAGTGGCAAACTTGATGGGTATTTATAGGAAACCTTGAATCTCTAGGATCATTACATGTGTTTTTGCAAGGATCAAAGCATGATCTTGGCCATACACATGTGGCCCATAGTTTCTAATACAAGGGGAGTCCAAAAACAAGCTCATGGTATGCCAAATCAGGGGTTAAAATCAGTGGAAACTGGCTGTACAACTGAATTCATTGAATCTGCCAGACGTCTATGTCGCGCCCCGCGTAAGATTGAACCAGGGCTTTCGCAGCCCGTGAGAGCATTTTCAAGATTTGGTCCCTACATGCAATCAACTTTGATTTTGATGCTTTTAAGCCCCGTTAACCCCATTTCAAGGCTCTACAATGAAGTTAAAGTATAGGAAACACGAAATATGCTTGAAAACATCTCGGATGTCGGTTCGTTTGGTCGTAAGGTCACGTTATTAGGTTATTTACGACGAAAACTCAACCAGACGCGAAAACGATCCAAATTGCGTAACGAGTGGTATTTTTGCATTCCAATCACTAAAATAAAATATTTTAATGATTACAAAAATTTTTGGATGTCCGGATATGTTCAGAATGTAAGATATGCGCGTAAATGCAAACTTATGCACTTTTTTACTCTTTTAGTCCCTATTGGTCAAATAAGCATATTTTCGCATAACGAACCCCTCAAAGCCTATTTCTAAGCTATGTAAAGGATATTTAAAGTATGTTTAGCTTATGATCATGTTCCGGAATGTTCGTTATTATACGAATCGGCATACTTTCGTAGTTTGTCGTAAATAGTCCCTACGATCGAATAAACTTGTTTTCGATACACCAAACCCTCCAAAACTTATCTCTAAGTTATGTAAAGGTTATTTAAGGTATGTTAAGCCTATGTCACTTTTCTGAAGTGTTTGTTGCATTAAACTGATTACTTTTACGTAATAGTTTGCGTATTACTTTCCAGAAAGCGATTTAAGGCTTGAAATCGAACAAGAATTGATATATGCAAATGTCTCATGCATTTATACAAACCCTGAGAATGAGATACAAATGTTTCATTGGATTTGTATTTGTATGATGGTCATAGAGACACAGATGTCACAGTCTCCCCTACTTTAGGAAATTTCGACCCGAAATTTATTCGTAGGAGTCTGTCTGTAACATTGTGTTAAACAATTGTCTTGCGCGGAATCTAGAGTCTTTATCTATTTGTATAATATAACTCATCAAAGATCTCCACGTAACGGGCGAAGCATGTAACTCTTAACAATGATACAACCTAACCACAAGACTGCGTTGTAGAGTATGCGCGACACATGTTCACCGAAGCGAACACGTGAAGTAAAGTAATGTGATCCCTAGCAACCCCTGTTCACAACAGGTGCTGAGTCCAAACTATAGTACTGTCGTTCCTAGAGGCGGTCTAGTGTAACACTGTGTAATCATAGTAACATACATTCAACAAATCACGTATAGCATGCGGGAGCGGTTAGCGTTTGTAAAGTGTTTGCGTTGTGTGTGGTGTTTTGATATAGAACATATGTAACACCCAAAAGTGCGTTAAACGAAAAATAGGTTCGAGTATACTCACAGTGCGTGTTTAACGAGTAAATACAATCTGGATTGGATTGAAGGGAGCGCGTTCAGTTAACCTATGCACGGAAACAGAAGCATAAGTCCTCTCAGGGCTGAACAGAGTGTAAACAGCGTCTCGAGCGGGGTAAAAGTGTTCAACATTCTAGCCGAACGGATGGGTTCCATCCGAGTGGATGGTCATCCAGACGGATGGTCATCCAAGCAGATGGCCATTTGAATAGAACGTAATTGTTTGCGAAACTTGAAATTCAGAGTTTAGTTAAAAACGTTTAAACAATGGAAAATTATAAGGGTCAGGTTATCTGATCGGATGGTTATCCAGACGGATGGCCATTCGGGCGAATGATCTGTGGTTGAAGTTTTTGTAAAATTTTCTAAGTAAAAAGTTTTGAGTTAACGGAGACGGCGTGACGATGTGTCAAACAACGGAAAAATACCAAAACCAGTTCATTCAGCCAGATGGTCTCAGCTCATTCGGACAAATGCGCTGTTCTTGATGAAGTTTCATGTCTGACCCGTTAATTGGTCCATCTCTTCGGTGGAAATCTATTTTCAAGCCGGCTCTCGACTAAGGAACGAGTCGAGAGTCTGATTGAGTCCAGATTTCATCAATTTTATGTAGAAAAGTGAAGAAAAGTCGAGAACATATAAAAAGTGTTGAAATCTTTCATAACTTAGTTGAAAAGTGTGGAAATCCTTTAGATCTGGAACCAATCTTGATCAAATGATGTTCCACAACAGTTGCCTAAGTGAACCGAGCGGAATCCACCTTCAAGAGGTCCAAATCAGTCGATTTCGAGGAAAAAGTTAGTGTTTGTGTGTGATTTTGATAAAGAAGATGATGTAGAAGTGATTAGAGATGAAGATTAGATAAGATTTGAGGGAAAAAGCTTACAAGATAGCCTTGAATCGAGACAGAGTCTTGGGGAGCGGATGAGAGTGTCAAAGTCATAGAATGGAGGTGTACGGCAGTATTTATAGAGAGGGGGCGAAGGGTTAAGTCGGTTGCGAGTGGCAGTCATTCGGATGGCTCCATTCGGTCGGATGGTCATCCAGGCGGATGTCCATTCGGACGGAAGGCCATTCGAACGGCCGTGTTTGTGCGAGTTAGTTTTCCAACTTTGGTTCGTTTGTTAAGCGTTGCATTTGATAACCACATAACATTCAACAAATAATCACACAAATAACACACATAACATAAGTAAATCCGTGTTTCGAGTTTGCGTTGAGTTTGCGTTGCGATTGCGTTTAGTCTAAATAAGCGATGCAAAATGCGATAAAATGCGTGTAAGTAGTAAGCGTCATAAACAGCGTTTAAATGTGATGACTGCATTTTGAATAAGTGTTGTAATATGCGTTTAAAATGTAGTTTTAAAAATGTCGCTTAACCCATTGCGTTAATCGAATCCCAGAGTACAGGCGTTTACGAGAAGAATGACAACGATAGGTAACGTTCTGAAAAGTCGGGTGTTACAGCCTCCCCTACTTTAGGAAATTTCATCCTGAAATTAAGGAGCAGGCGTAACAAAGAGCTGTGGATATTTAGCTTTCGTATCACTTTCTTTTCTTGCCGAATCGGATCACCCCCTTCCAAGGTGAAACCTTTAGGAGTACGTGATCACCAAATTCAAACTCAAGAGGCTTGCGGCATTTATCGGCATAACTCTTTTAACGACTCTGAGCTTTCAAGAGATCGTCTCGTATTTGGAGGATCTTGTCAGTCGTTTCCTGTAATAACTTAGGGCCGGTGATTTGTGCGTCTCCGATCTCGTGCCATACAATAGGCGATTGACATTTTCTACTATATAATGCCTCAAAGGGTGCCATTTGAATACTAGCGTGATAACTGTTATTGTACGAGAATTCTACTAAAGGTAAATGCGAATCCCAATTACTAACAAAATCTATAACGCACGAACGAAGCATGTCTTCAAGGGTGCGGATTGTGCGTTCAGTCTGACCGTCGGTCTGGGTGGAATGCGGTATTGAGTTGATAGTAGTACTGAGAGTGGACTGAAAAGTCTCCCAGAGACGTGAAGTAAAGTGACCGTCACGGCCAGAGATGATGTCACGAGGTGTCCCATGTCGACAAATAACTTCGTCGGTGTCGTTCTACCTTGAAGTCTTCTCGTATCGGTAGGAAATGCGCGGATTTCGTAAGACGGTCAATGATAACCCAATTGCTATCATGACTTGATGGTGTGCGAGGGAGTTTCGTGATGAAATCCATGGCAATACTCTCCCATTTCCACATCGGGATCTCGGGTTGTTCGAGTAGGCTAGAGAGTCGTTGATGTTCGGCCTTAACTTTCGAGTAAGTTAGGCATTTTGAAACATAGAGAGCGATATCCTTCTTCATTCCCGGCCACCAGTAACTGGCACGAAGGTCCTGGTACATCTTTTCGGCCCCGAGGTGAATGGAATATCCGGATTTGTGGGCTTCAGTCAGCAAAATCGCTTGGAGATTATTGCGACGAGGAATCTAAATTCGGTCGAGATAGTGAAAAATACCATACGGTTTATTCACTAGTTGGTTTTCGGTTCCACATATTCCTTCTTTCTTCAAAGTGTTCTTGAGAAAACATGAGTGTTGAGCATCACGAATGAGGGCTTCGAGGTCGTGTTGGGCTTGAACATTACGAACACTATGTAAATAGCTTCGTCGGCTAAGAGCGTCAGGGAAGACATTTGCTTTGCCTGGGTGGTAGCGTATCTCACAGTCGTAGTCGTTGAGAAGTTCAACCCATCTGCGTCGGCGCATGTTTAGTTCCTTCTGGTTCAAGATGTGTTGTAGACTCTTATGGTCGGTGAAGACCGTACACTTAGTACCATACAGGTAGTATCGCCATATCTTTAACGCAAAAACAACTGCACCAAGTTCGAGATCGTGGGTTGTGTAGTTCTTCTCGTGGACTTTGAGTTGGTGAGATGCGTACGCGATAACCCTATCTCGTTGCATAAGAACACAACCAAGACCTAGGTTAGAGGCATCGCAATAAGCAACAAAGTCGTCGTTTACATCGGGTAGCGTGAGTACGGGAGCGTTGTAAAGCATACGCTTAAGAGTTTGAAAGGCATCCTCTTGTTCGGTTTCCCAAATAAAAGGCTTTTCTTTATGCGTTAGGGAGGTGAGAGGAACGACGATTTTAGAGAAATCAGTGATAAATCGACGGTAGTAACCCGCCAATCCAAGAAAAGAACGAACTTCGGACGGGGTTTTCGGTGTAATCCAACTCTTAACTGCTTCAATCTTCGTGGGATCGACATAAATTCCTTGACTATTGACGATGTGACCGAGAAATTGAACCTCCTCGAGCCAAAATTCACACTTGGAGAACTTGGCGTAGCGGCGATTCCCTTGGAGAAGCTCGAGAACTAAACAAAGATGCTGCGCATGTTCGGCTCTCGACTTCGAATAGATAAGGATATCATCGATAAGCACAATGACGAAGCGATCAAGGAAGGGTTTACACACATGGTTCATCAAATCCATGAAGACCGTGGGTGCGTTTGTGAGACCAAAAGCCATCACCACGAATTCGTAATGGCCATAACGGGTGCGAAATGCGGTTTTAGGGATGTCTTGCTCCTGAATTCGCAGTTGATGATAGCCAGAACGTAGATCGATTTTAGAGAAACACGTAGCGCCTTGCAGTTGATCAAACAAATCGTCGATTCGGGGTAGAGGGTAGCGATTCTTGATAGTAAGCTTGTTGAGTTCCCTATAATTGATGCACATTCGGAATGATCCATCCTTCTTTCTTCACGAAAAGGACAGGTGCGCCCCATGGTGATGTGCTAGGGCGTATGAAGCCTTTATCAATTAACTCCTGGAGTTGGCTAGAAAGTTCACGCATTTCGGACGGTGCGAGGCGATAAGGAGCTTAGTGACGGGGTTAGCTCAGGGGATAAGGTCGATACGAAACTCGATATCGCGGGTAGGGGGTAGACCAGGTAAATCGTCAGGAAAGACATTATGAAAATCACGAACAACGGGAAAGTCCTTCACAGTTTTCTTTCCTTCCTTCGCTACTACAATATGGGCTAAGAAAGCCAAGTATTCCTTGTGGAGATACTTGCTTGCTTGAATGTACGACATAATCTTTAGTTCTTTCGAGGATACTTCGCCATAAACATAGAGTTGGTCGTCGTTTGAAAGGGAGAAACGAATCATCTTTTCGAAACAAACGACTTCGGCACGATTCTCATGAAGAAAATCCATGCCTACTATGACATCGAAACTACCAAGTTGCATAGGAATGAGATCGATCGGAACTGACGGTGACGGTTCTTCCGGTGGCAATTTCTACATCGAATGTCGTTAGGAGGTTAGCGCATTTACGTTTTAGGAGCTTTTCGAATTCAAACGACACAAAATAGTTATCGGCTCCAGTATCAAATAAACACGAAGCATAAATACCGTTAACAAGGAACGTACCATTGACAACATTGTTGTCAGTCTGAGCCTGGCGGACATTGATATTGAAAGTTCTTCCGCGGGCTGCTTGTTGTGGCTGCTGTTGCTGTTATTGCTGCTGCTGCGGTGGTTGTTGCTGTGGTTCTTGTTTCAAAACGTGGAGCGGGCAAACGTTAGTAAAGTGATTAGGGTCACCACAAGTGTAGCAGGTTCGAGTATGAGCAACGGGTGCTGGAACTGTTGGGTTGTTGGTGCATAAATGTCTGTTAACTTCGTCTTTATAGAAGTCTTGTGTCTAGATAGGATAAACCAGTGTTCAGCAGGTTAGAAATTAGGATTTTCATGTGTAAAGGGGTAATTTCGCATGAAATAGCAAGTGCTATTTCGTACGAAATTACACATTGTAATTTCGCATGAAATAGCAAGTGCTATTTCACACGAAATTACCTTCCCTATATATAGTCAACCTGCTAATTCATTTGTAACTTTTCCGATTCAGAGCCGAGGTGCTGCCAGTTTGTCAAACGATCTGTAAAAGCATTGAAATCATTAATAAGAAGATAATTAAGGAGAATCAAGCTGTTTCACGTCTATTTCTCTGATTCCGCCTTTGAAATAGATCATATACTCTTCTGATTGACTCGTTAGGGTCACACATCGATCCAACAAGTGGTATCAGAGCTCCGGAAGAAGAGTTTATACCAATTCAGCTTGTTTTCATCACTTCTACTCCTTCTTTTCAAAATTAAACGAGATTTTACGGTTAAAATGGCTTAATTTTCACATATTACACGCGAAACATAGTTTTATTGAATCCTTGAGAGAATTGGACCAAAATTCGAACAAAAACCGGATCAATTTGACAAAATGGTGGCCGACATGCTGATGTCATCATAATTTCGCTCGAAATTGTTACTGTTATTTCGCACGGAATTACATTTTGTGGCTAATTTCGTTTGAAAGTGCTCATAATTTCATACGAAATTAGATTTCATTTGAGGATTTCATACGAAATTACTATTTCGTTTCAAAGAGGCTAATTTCATTTGAATCCAAGCTAATTTCGCACGGAATTATATTTCGTTTGGTCAGTTCGAACGAAATTACTATTTCGTTTGAATTGGTATTTCGTGTGAAATCTTATTCCGTTTGAAGGCTGTTATTTCGTTTGTAGTTCTAATTTCGCGTGAACTAATTTCGTTTGAAGTCATTTCGTGTGAAGTGATTTCGTTTGAGATTGTTGTTAAAATCAAAAAAATTTCTAAGTGTTTGTTGATTGTTTCAGATACGTGAAGATGGATGAGTTTATGAATCCATTCAGTGACATTTTTGCTTTCACGGGAAGCACAGGAGATGATACATCAAACAAGACAAATGAAAACGTTTCAAATCCGAGTGCAAAGAAAACCCTTTCTGATGCTTAAAGTGTGGAGAGTGCATATGGCACATACAACAAACCTCCCAAACTAATGGCAATTGAAGAATACAATAGATGGGCTAAAAGGTTTGAAGAGTGGCTAAAAGCGTTTGCATATCCAAGCTGGAAGAGTTTGAAGAATGGTTTCAATATGGGAAGATCGGATTATGAAAACATAACAGAAACTGAGGATGTAGATAGTTTTGTTGCTGAACAAAAGTGCATTGCATTGCTTCATCAGTCTGTGAGAGACGACATAATATCGTTGATTGAGTACATAAATTCAAAAGATCTATGGGAGAAATTGAGAGTGAAATGTGTGGGTAGTGCTGAGATAGTCAAAAACAAAAAGAAGTTGTTAAGAAAAGAATTTGATTTGTTTGGATGTTTGAAAAACGAATCTGTATCTAAGATGATAGAAAGATATGGGCATTTGAAGCTGGAACTTGCAAGACATGGAATCGTGTACACTCAAGAAGAGTTGGTTGACAAACTGTTTGACTCGCTATCGGATGATAAAGACTGGCAATACTTTGCTTTGATGCTGAAGAATACAATCAAGTCGGAGGATCTGACGGTTGATATGTTAATCGAAAGATTGGAGAGTCATGAATTGGAGATCAAGAAATCAAACAAAGTCAATAATTCCTCATATCAGCAGAATGTTGAGTTGTATTATCGAGGTAGTATGATTCCGAAGAATGTGTCTCCTAAGACAGCTTTCTCAGCAGAAAATTCAAACACGGTGAATCAAGAAACTCCAAGCAGTGGCTATAATGGAGGTTCAACTTCAACTGCTCAAAGCCAATCAGTTCCAAAGAATTTGTTTCAATGTAACATTGCTGTGGATCTAAAGAATGCTCAAAATTTCAGTGAAGAATCCGCAAAGCAGCAAATGGTGTTTTTAGCATCTGTCCTAGAATCATATGAAAGCCGTGTTGCAGGAAAGATCAGAAATACTAACCTCACCAAGGAAGATTATGATCAGATCGACCCAGAGGAGATGGAGTTGATTGATATCAGGTGGTGTATGGCTAGTGCAGTTAGACGAGCGCAAAGATTCATGGAGATTACCGGTAGACATTCTATTGGTGGACCTTCAACCAAGCTAGGGTTTGATAAGTCGAAGGTCACGTGCTTTAAATGTAAACAAAAGGGTCATTTTAAAAGAGAATGTCGAAATGCATATGCTGATGATACGGCAAATCCGTTTCGTGAAGATTACTACAAAAGAGCAATCTATCATCAGAACAAATCTGAATCCCCCAGAATGAAGCAGATAGAAGAAAATCCCAAAGAAAAATCCAGAGCACTTTCTGTTATTCATGATGATGAGGGATATGATTGGAGTCAAGTGTTACCAGAAGAAGATGCAGTGGGATATGCGTTTGTAACAAAGATTGTTCCTTTTAAAGATTCCAGAACAGAAGAAGAAAAATTGTCAACAGAAGAATGAAAGCCCAAAACAGGATGAGCAGAATCTATTATACATACAAAGAAGCTAAAAAGGCAAAGAGATGGGATGCTGATAGAGAATGTTACCTTAATCCCAAAGGAAACATTGCTGTTGATCCAGATTCCATTAATGTTGAAGCTCTCATCCAGCAAATTGCTGAAGAAGAAGCAAATCAGAGATTGTGGTGGGGAGGAGGAGAAGCTGAGGAAAAAGAAAAAGAGAAGGAGCAGCAGCCAAAGAAAATTGATGATGGGATTATTGATACGTCACAAGAATTCACGGCTGAAAATTTGAAGAAGATGGCTGACAAAGTACTTGCTGCAAAAGTTCTAGAGGTAGTTTCTGGTTCTGGAACTGAGTCTAAAAGCAAGGTCAGTCAGAAAGATGCAATCAATGAGTCAGGTAAGAAAGCTAAAAATGAGAGCGACTGCAAAAATTGCATGAAAGACTGCAAGGTTTGTAGCACAATTGCTTACTTCAACATTAAAAAGGTTGAAGAACTGACAGGAAGAGTCAGAAATGTTGAAGATCAGATCTTAAATCGTCACAAAATGTTAAAAGATTCTAATGATAGATTAAAAGAATTAACTGAGAAAATTGAAAAAGATAAAAGTGACGTAGAAAGAATTAGGAAAGAAAACAAAAAGTTAATTCATGAAAATCGTCAAAGTTCAGAAAATTTTGAGAAGTTAAAACAAACGGTAAAAGATTCTGATGAAAGAAATGGTAAAACAACAAAAGAAAATCTTCAACTTTCTGGTGTTCTTAGGGTAAAAGAAGAGTTAATCAATCAACAACTGGATGAAATTGCTAAGTTGAAGCTTCAGTTTCAAGAAGCTAAAATTGAAAATGAACGCATTCAGTTGAAACTGAACAGTTACAACTCTGCAAGTTTTGTTCTTCAACATATCGTTCCTAAACCAATTGGGAAGAATAAAGCTGGTGAAGACGTTTATTCAGATGGAGCCGAGGTTGGGTTTCATCAGGTTCCACCGCCCGTTCTAAACAATTTTTCAAAGAAAAAATCAGGGTTGGTTAATGATGAAGAAGAAAATGAAGTTAAGCTTCCAGACACGATTGATGTCACATTTACCACATCATCTGATGAAGATAATGTCCAGTCTGAAGTTGTGAAAAGCATGGTTGAAAATGTTTTAAAATCTGAAAGTGACACTACTGAGGATGATGAATGCTTTTTGGACAAATATATTCCAAAATCAAAATCCAAAAACAACTTAAGTGATGAACCTAATCTTGTGATGTACAAGATGTCGGGATCTGATAAGTTGTATTTGGATCGTGATTTTCCTTTGGAGAATGTGAATGTTGATAAGTTGAAAAATGTGTTTAAACTTGTTGAAATTGATGTGCCTGAAATTGAAGGTTTGAAACATTCCAAAAGGAATTTGAACTTTGAAAAGGATAAATCTTACTATAAAAAACCTGTTGTACCACCGCGTTTTTATAACAACAATCAAAACAGATGGTCGGGTGGTTATAAGGGTGGTAAGAATTTTCAAAGAAGGAATGTTCAAAGCAAGAAGTTTATTGAGAAAAAGGTGTTTGTAAAAAGCTCGAGTTCACACTCCGAGCAGGAATCTGAGATTTTTTCAAAAACCAATGAAGAATTTTTTGAAGAAAAGGCCTCACAGCCTCAAACTGAAGGCACAAGTTAGATAGTTGATACTCGTACATGCTTTAAGTGCAACAAAGTTGGACATATTGCATGAAAGTGCACCAACTTAAAGCCTAAGTCTGAAGTTGTTGAGAGTCAGAAAAGGAAAGCTGATGCAAAAGGCAAAGCTCAAATGGTTGTTGAGAAGAAAATTTTGAAAAATGAAAACGCAAAAATCAAAATTGAACCCGTAAAGAATGTGGTAACTAAAAATGATAAATTTTACAAACGGATTGCTTCGCCTCAACAAGCATGGAAACCAAAATCAGTTGAAAAGAAACCAATTTCTTCAAAACCAAAGGTTTCTGAGACTGCAAAAACATCATCTTCAACAGAGAAGATGTATGTACCTATGGATTACTATGAGAAACTTGTACCACAAGAAGATACAACTTCTAAAAAGAAGGATGTATCAAAGAAAGATCAATCATCTGGTCAACCTCTGAAAAATGATTTCTTTTTATACAAAGAGGTTGAGATTGGATCTGAGGAGAGCTTAAAGATGAATGACAAGAATTTTCTGCCACTTTACATTGCTAAAACTCACATCAAATTCGAGCTACCTGAGTCAAAAGAGGCTTGGGTGGCATCAAAATCTAACTAAATGATTATGATATGTGCAGGAGCTTCCAAGATCCGTTTCACGTTGGATTATGGATAGTGGAGCTTCTCGGCACATGACAGGGAAGAAGACCCTACTGTACGATGTTAGAGGGTTTAATGGAGGTTACGTAGGATTTGCAGGAAATCAAGGTGGTCAAATAGTTGGTGAAGGAACTTTATCAAATGGAATCGTCACGTTTGAAAGAGTAAACTACATCGCCGAGCTTGAAAACAATCTTCTGAGTATTTCTCAGATTTGTGATCGTATGTATACAATGCACTTTACAGATGAGGAATGTTTGATCTTGAAACCAGGATTTGTTGTTCCCGAAGAGTGGGTTATCATAAGAGCACCCAGAGTCAATGATCTGTACGTGTTGAACATGAGTGTAGCAACTACTACCACGGGTCAGGCTCACTGTTTTATGTCAAGAGCAACAGAAAAAGAATCACAATTGTGGCATCGAAAGATGGGCCACATTCACTTACGAAAAATGAATCACCTGGTGCATAACGATTTAGTTATTGGTGTTCATGTGAAAGGTTTTCATCTTGAGGGGGAGTGTATTAGCTGTGTCAAAGGCAAGCAAAAGAAGAAATCTCACCCTGGAAAGAAAGTTAACTCAGTTTCAAGACCGTTAAAGAGACTTCATATGGATCTTTTTGGTCCAGTGAACGTCAAAAGCATAACTGGAGATCTCTACTGTCTAGTACTAACAGACGACTACTCGAGATTTTCATGGGTATCATTTCTGAAGTCAAAAGATGAGACATTTGAAAGTTTGATGACATTATTCAGAAAAATAGAAAACTTGTACCAAACTCGAATCAGAAGAATCAGGAGTGACAACGGTACAGAGTTCAAGAACAACAAGATGGAAGAATATTGTGATGAGAGAGGTATACTGCAAGAATTTAGTGCTCCTTACACTCCGTAGCAGAATGGAGTAGCTGAAAGAAAGAACAGGACGCTAATTGAAACGCCCAGGACGATGCTTGCTGATTCCAAATTACCAGTTAAGTTTTGGGCAGAAGCAGTGTCAGCCACTTGCTATACACTCAATCGGGTTCTAACAGTGAAGAAATTCAACAAGACATGTTTCGAGCTGATCAATAACCGCAAACCGAACCTGAAGTATCTGGAACCGTTTGGATTTCCATGTACAGTTCTAGAACCTTTTGGTAAATTTGGCGCAACGAGTATTGAAGGAATTTTCGTGGGTTATGCAAGTCCATTGAAACGGGTCTTTGTTCCAAGCTTGAAGCGGATCATCGAAGCACATAATGTTGAGTGTCAAGGTTATACCATGCCACCGCAGAATCCAGGCGACTCATGGCGTTTTAATTACGATACTTTGTGGGATTCATTTAACATAGAAGAAGAACCAGATTTCTTTGATGAGTTGGATATTCTAAGAGAGTATGAAGAATAACAAGAAAGTTTCCCAGCTGAACCTTCTAGATGTCAAAATCGAGCTTCAAATGACGATGAAGCTGGTCCAAGTAATGCTGGAGAACATGATGATATTCAGCAAAATCTTGACAATCAGTCGGCAGTCAATGATAATCAAGAATCTGAAGATAGACCTATATTTGATCGTGGTGATTCAGATTCTGAGGGGGAGCAGATCCAGATATCAAGTCAAACTATTCCAGTCAGTGAACAAGCTGCAAATCAGAATGTCACAAATTTGGAAGGCGAGGTAGATGTTCCAGGCGAGGTGATGCCGAGAACTCTTTCATACCATCCAGAGGAGTTGATTATTGGAGAATTACAATCAGGCGTTCGCACTAGACGACAAATTGACCAAGGCCTTACTTGTTTTTATTCTACAGTTGCTTCGTTACAAACTGAGTTTTCACTTAGTTGTTTTATTTCGCAGATTGAACCGCGAACATATAAGGAAGCACTAACTGAAGATTCTTGGGTCAACACGATGCAAGAGGAGCTGAGTCAGTTTGAGAAGTTAGGAGTGTGGAAATTGGTAGACTTGCCTGATGGCCACAGGAAGATAAACACGAAGTGGGTGTTCAAGTGTAAAAGAGACGATCGAGGGGTTATTATTCGTAACAAAACTCGACTTGTAGTCCAGGGCTTTAGTCAGCAGGAGGGTATAGATTTCACTGAAGTGTATGCTCCGGTTGCTAGACTTGAAGCGATCAGAATCTTCCTAGCATTTGCATCTTGGAAAAATTTTAAAGTTTATCAGCTAGATGTTAAATCGGCGTTTCTCTATGGGAAGGTAAAAGAGGAGGTATATGTCGGACAACCACCGGGCTTCACCGATCCAATCCACAAAGAAAAGGTCTATTTACTGGATAAAGCGCTGTATGGTTTACACCAGGCCCTGAGAGCTTGGTACGAGACATTGTCTCAACACTTGCTTACCAACAGCTTCATCCGTGGAAAAGTGGATGCCACTCTCTTCACCAAAGAAGTCGACAGACATCTTCTGAAAGTTCAGATATACGTGGACGACATCATATTTGGGTCAACAAATGAAAATCTGTGCAAAGATTTTGAAAGAGTTATGAAGCAAAAGTTTGAAATGTCATCGATGGGTGAGATGAAATTCTTCTTGGGACTTTAGGTTGATCAACTGCCTACGGGAATTTTCATACATCAGACGAAGTATGTTCATGATATCTTAGAGAAATTTGGGATGTCAGGTTCTACTCCAGCTTCCACCCCATTAGCGACGAACCATGGGATAAACCCTAATCTCACCGGAGAGAAGGTAGATGAAACGTTGTATCGTTCCATGATCGGATCGCTGATGTATTTGACAGCTTCTAGACCCGATATTATGTACCCAACCTGCCTCACAGCAAGATTTCAATCTTACCCGAGAGCTTCGCATATGGTGATTATGAAACGGATATTACGCTACCTGAAAGGAACTCCATCATTGGGGTTGTGGTATCCAAGAGAAGGCGACTTTACGCTCAAAGGGTATTCCGATTCCGATTTCGGATGCTGCAAAGTTAACGCTAAGTCAACAACAGCGGGGTGCCAGTTTTTCGAACCACGATTGGTTACCTGGCAATGGAAGAAGCAGACCTCTGTGGCTTTATCCACATGTGAAGCCGAGTATGTATCTGCTAGCAGTTGCTGCTCTCAGATCTTGTGGATCCAGCAACAGATGCGCGACTACGGTTTGCAATTTCTTAACACCCCTATCTTTGTTGATAATGAGGTAGCGATAAACATTACAAAAAATCCTGTTCATCACGCTAAAACGAAACACATTGAAATTCGTCATCACTTCATTCGAGACTGTTTCGAGAAGAAGTTGATACGAATTGAGAAAATCCACACTGACGAACAAAAAGCTGATTTACATACCAAAGTGTTTGATAAAACTCATTTTCAATATCTTTTAAAATTGAATGGTATGATGCTTTTATCGGTGTCGGAGGAGATTCTTGGCGTAGATGAAGGTACCGCTGTAGATGATGTTGAGAAGCAATCTGCAATGGTTTGTCGATTTTTTACTTGTTTTGGTATTTAGGGGGAGTATAGGGTAATATTTTCAGAAAATACAAAAACAGTAAAAAAAATTTCAAAAATACAAAAACATGAGATATTTCAAAATCCAAAAACAATAGAAAATGAAAAAGAGCTTGTGTAAAAAGGGAAAATGATAGTACATTGGCTTGACAGTTACGGTATGCTAAAGATATGGAAAGTTTAAAAGTCTTAAGCAGTCTCGCTGATGATGTGCTGATAGGTTTTTACACATTTAGTAGGTTTGTTCGGGATATAAACCTAAATCTTTACTTACTTATTTCGTGGGGAACACTACTTGGATATATAGGTAACCCCTGAAATCTTGTTTGAAAGATCCCTCTTTCTGAGATACGAGGTCTTTATACTCAGTTATATCTGGGGTATTATTCCGGGACTTCTGATTTTGCGAAAGCAATGGCCTAGTCCCCTTATAATACTTTCTGCTTGCTTGAAACATAGCACCGCCCTCAGCATAAAAAATGATGAAACATTGAAAAATGCTAATCATGTGCTGTTGAAGAAAAGATCCTCTAAAGGGGACACACCTAAAGTCGAAGCCGTCATCTCTCTGATTTTGCGGAAGCAATAGCCTGAGCTCTCACGGCCCTCGCATTTAACCCCTTACAGATATCATCTGTGGTATACTCACCTGTAAGACTGAATATTGGGTTCTGGATACGGGAGTATATTCAAGAGGTGGGACACATGAATGAGTTTAAGTTCTTAATTCACCTAATTCGTATCCTGGACAGATTGAAAATTGTGTGAGAATTTAAGTGGATCAGTATATCGACAATCTAAGCGAATTGTTTAATTCTGAGTATGAAATCAAAGCTTAATGGTACTTGTGACTTGTCAAAAGCTGATATGATTTCCTAACACGCTCACCAAAAATATGTTTGTAAATAGTTTACATTTACTGCATTTAATTTCTGTTTAGCATTCTAGTTTAGAAACTTTATTCAAAATTAAAAAAGATTTTACATTTCTGCTTTATTTTCCGACAAACCAAAGTGGAAAGTTGATCTTCAGATTCGAAGTTTGAAGAAAATGCAGGAAGTTTCTGAGCTGGATGATGAGTTGTGAGCTTATATTGATTAAATCTGCTTATTGAAAACTCAAAACAAGTTCATTAAGTTGAAACTTGTAAATTTCAGAAAAATGTTTTGAAAAATGATTAACAAAAGTCAGTTTTTGTTTCGTTTAGATCAACCAAGGTCATTAAGTTGGACTTGGTAGACAAATTAAATACCTAGGGTCATTAACTTGGACCTAGTTACTTAAGTGGATTTCTAAAAACTGATAATAACATCAAGTGTAGTCAAAAAGGAGAATACATTGTAATGTTATATTTTTGAGAAACAGGAAATAAAATCCCCATGGCAAAGTTTGTGTAAAGTTTGAACCAGAATTTGAGCTCCAGCATATTGAAAGGAGGAGTCTACATTCTGGATCAACATTCAAAGGGGAGTTTGAAGATAGAGATTGAAGGATGCTTACAATGTCAGACAAATTGGACAGAGAAGAAGATAGATCAAGGCTAAAGACTGAAGATTTGTTGCTAAAGACTTCGTCAACATTCAAGGGGGAGTCTGTTGGTGCATAAATGTCTGTTAACTTCATCTTTATAGAAGTCTTGTGTCTAGATAGGATAAACCAGTGTTCAGCAGGTTAGAAATTAGGATTTTCATGTGTAAAGGGGTAATTTCGCATGAAATAGCAAGTGCTATTTCACACGAAATTACCTTCCCTATAAATAGTCAACCTGCTAATTCATTTGTAACTTTTCCGATTCAGAGACGAGGTGCTGCCAGTTTGTCAAACGATCTGTAAAATCTTTGAAATCATTAATAAGAAGATAATTAAGGAGAATCAAGCTGTTTCACGTCTATTTCTCTGATTCCGCCTTTGAAATAGATCATATACTCTTCTGATTGACTCGTTAGGGTCACACATCGATCCAACATGGGTTACCCTGAATAGCACGGGGTTGAGCTGGTGGTGCTGGAAGAGTTTGAGCAGCTTGCTGGCGTGGGCATGAACGGCAGTGAGCAGTAAAGTGCCCATAGATGTTGCAGTTTGCACAGAAACGACAATTCACCCCTGCTGGGTGATGATAGGTGCAAGTAGGGCATAGAGGGTGGATACCAGTGTACGCACACTTGGCAGGTGGTGCGTTGGTAACAGGAGCTTGACGGTTCTGGTTGCTGGGTTGTACGGGGACAACGTTGAGTGGAGCGGCGGTGGTAGCATAGTTCTTGTTGTTGTTGTTGTTCTTTCGCTTGCGACTATGGCGTGAAGACTTTGAACCTTGAGATGCTGCATTGTCGGTAGCGGGAGTAGCAGTTTCTTGATGAAGACTCTTGGTTGAGGTTTTGAAATATCCAGCTAAGACTCGTTTGTCGTTGATTTCAGCTGCGAGTTGATAGGTTTCATCAATAGTAGCAGGTTTTGCTGCCTGATCAAAGTCAGATACACAGTCGGGAAGAGTTCGAATGTACTTCTTGATTGTCATATCAGGCATGGCCAGCTGACTAGGACAGATAATACTCAGCTGCTTGAAGCGAGCGGTGAGACCAGCGTTGTCACCTCCTTCCTGCTTGATGTGCCAGAATTCATTCTCCAGCTTTTGAACTTCATGAGGAGGGCAGAACTCCTTCGTCATAAGCTCCCTGAGTTCCTCCCATGAGAGGCCATAAGCTGCATCGTTACGACGCCTATTGCGCTCAGCAGTCCACCAATCCAGAGCCCTAGACTGAAAGACTCCAGTAGAATTCACAGTGCATAGGTTTTCTGGGCATCCGCTTTGCCTGAAGGTGACTTCGATGGAGTCAAACCACTAGAACATAGCACTGGGTCCATCTTCGCCAGTGAAGTTTGAAGGACCACAGGCTTTGAATTGTTTGAAGCTGAAGGGAGTTCGAGGTGCGTCGCTCTTTGACTCGACAGAAGATTTGCTGCTGACCTCGTTGATTTCACTAACAATCTAAGGTATGACTTTAGCCATTTCCTTGGCCACAAGAGAAGCGATGCGCTTGTCAGCATGGTTTCGTCGGGCAGCACGTTGAGTATGTGATCCAAATGACGACATTGTCGAGTGCGGATTCCGCATCAGATGTCGTCATATGAATTAGACGAGATTCGATCATATCGGGTTATGTTTTGAAAAGTTTAGCGTTTAATCAACATACTTATTATTATTATTATTATTAGGTAAAGCATAGGAACACGTCGGCACATAAACACCTAGTCACGTAAGCTAGGGCTGTAAACGAACCGAACGTTCAGCGAACAGTTCGTGAACCGTTCGGCGGGAAGTTCGTTTATGTTCGTTCGTTTAATAAACGAACGAACATGAACAAGAAATTTCGTTCGATTAGTTAAATGAACGAACATGAACAAAGGTCTCGTTCGTTCGATTGTGTTCGTGAACGTTTGGTAACGTGTTCGTGAACATTCGTTGATTTGCGTTCGTTTATGTTCGTATGTTTGTGTTTTAATTGAATATTTTTGTACTTTCTTATATTTTATTTGTACTTTTTATATTATTAAACTTTTATTTATTTTATTTCCCTAACAATTAAACTAGGAAACCCACTTTCACCTTGTTTATGCATCATTTCCCTTTCATTTCTCATTATTTACATCCACGAATACGATCGACCTCCGTTACACAATAAGGGATTCAAGTTCGAGTGCTACTCTCTGGGCTATCTATCTTTATCCTTCGTCGAGTTCGTCAAATTTATTTGTGTTCGTTTGTGTTCGTGAACCGTTCACGAACACGCTCATTTCCTTAATGAACGAACACGAACATAAAATCTCGTTCGGTAAGTGTTCATGAACCGTTCGTGAACACATTTATTTCCTTAACGAACGAACACGAACAAGGCCTTGTTCGTGTTCGTTCGGTTCGTTTACAGCCCTAACGTAAGCACATAAACCACATAAGCACGTATACACATAAGCACATAAGCATGTATGAGCACATAGTCCACGTAAGCACATATTTTGCACGTATTCACCTATCTTTCAAGGTTGCGTGGTGCGTTTGAGAGTTGCGATAGATAGCGAGTAGCGTTGCGAGTAGTATAGCGTGCGAGAGTTCTTAGTTTGTTCGCGATTAGTTAGCGTTCGAGATTTTGGAAGCTGTGCGAGTTGTGCGCGTTTTGCGAAGATGAGCGGAAAAGCGATAAAGCATAAAAATCTCCAAAATCGAAACATATAAACACATAAAATCGATAACGCGTAAAATCGGAGACTGCAAGCTTAAATCGAAAACAGAGTGCCTTGGGTGTTAGGCATCGACTACCCAAAGTGATTCGATCATCCACAATGACCTCGAGTACATGCTTTGGCCTAATAGACTATGCTCTCACCGAAACTCAGTGAACGACACTCATCCTTCCAGTTACTATGCGACTCAAATTATTAGAAAAATCGAGACTTTGGTGGGAGTTGTGAAAAATCAAAGTAGGGAGTGGAACTGGTCATTAAGATGCGGGTTTCACCCCTAACTTACAACTTTTTCCTATAGGTGTGGCAAAACCATGAGATTAGTGATGGAGAATTTCGTTGAGATATGGATGTCACTCCTAACTCCACAAGGATTCTCGTGCTGAGAGTAGAAATATGCGTAGAGTGAGTGTTCTTATCGAGAGTTCCTGGTTTTCATACCTAATCTCGACCTAATCACTCGGTTGTGTTATACGAGTGTTTTCGAAAACATGTGTATTGTGTTAGCCTTAGGAAAGGCAAAAATAGTTTTGAAACTTAGGAAAGGTCTTCTTCGTACGAAGCTGTAGTATGTGGGTCCGTACGAAGATGTGGTTTTGCAAGTTCGAACGAGAGTATCAAAGTGGGCTCGTACGAAACCCCTACTGGGTTCGCACGAAGCTGGTATGTTGGTACTTAGAGTATAGACTAGGTCAATTCTACACGACTCGACCTAATTCCCTATAGTTATGGCTCTGATACCAATCTGTCACACCCCAACCGATGGCGGAATCATCGAGGCGGGGCACTAGGCGAATCAGATTGCTCAAGAGAATCCATAACAACTATTCATTACCAATATTTTTAAAGGTTCATCATCCCATACTAACAAACAATTATTACAGATAGCGAGTTCTCTTAACCAAAACCTGATCCGACAACCTAGATTTCTATTAGATGAGTTTCTAGACTGCCTATCTTGATTTCAGCATAATATTCCATCGAATTAACCTGCCACATATGTTAAAATAAAAGTCAATACATAAAGTAAAGGTGAGTACACAAGTTTGCATAGATACTAGTATGAATAGCGTTTACGCATAACCAGCATGTAACACGTAACGGGCGAAGCATATATCTATCAACAATGATACATCCTAACCACGAGACTGCGTTGTAGAGTATGCGCGACACATGTTCACCGAAACGAACACGTGAAGTAAAGTAATTTGATCCCTAGCAACCCCAGTTCACAACAGGTGCTGAGTCCAAACTATAATACTATCGTTGCTAGAGGCGGTCTAGTGTAACATTGTGTAATCATAGTAACATACATTCAACAAATCACGTATAGCATGCGGGAGCGGTTAGCGTTTGTAAAGTGTTTGCGTTGTGTTTTGTGTTTTGATATAGAACGTATGTAACACCCAAAAGTGCGTTAAGCGAAAAAATGGGTTTGAGTATACTCACAGTGCGTGTTTAACGAGTAAACACAATCTGGATTGGATTGAAGGGAGCGCGTTGAGTTAGCCTGTGCACGGAAACAGAAGCATAAGTCTTGTCAGGGCTGAATAGAGTGTAAACAGGGTGTCGAGCGGGGTAAAAGTGTTCAACACTCTAGCCGAACGGATGGCTTCCATCCGAGCAGATGGTTATCCGGACGGATGGTCATTGAGACGGATGGTCATCCGAGCGGATGGCCATATGAATGGATGGCCATTCGAATAGAACGTTATTGTTTGCAAAACTTGAAATTCAGAGTTTAGTTAAAAACGTTTAAACAAAGGAAAATTATAAGGGTCAGGTCATCCGATCAGATGGTCATCCGGACGGATGGCCATTCGGGCGGATGATCTGTGGTTAAAGTTTTTGTAAAATTTTCTAAGTAAAAAGTTTTGAGTTAACGGATACGGCGTGACGACGTGTCAAACAATGGAAAAATACCAAAACCATTTCATTTGGCCAGATGGTCTCAGCCCATTCGGACAAATGCGTTGTTCTTGATGAAGTTTCATGTCTGACCCGTTAATTGGTCCATCTATTTGGTGGAAATCCGTTTTCAAGCCGGCTCTCAACTAAGGAACGAGTCGAGAGTCTGATTGAGTCCAGATTTCATCAATTTTGTGTAGAAAAGTGAAGAAAAGTCGAGAACAGATAAAAAGTGTTGAAATCTTTTATAACTTAGTTGAAAAGTGTGGAAATCCTTTAGATCTGGAACCAATCTTGATCAAATGATGCTCCACAACAGTTGCCTAAGCGAACCGAGCGGAATCCACCTTCAAGAGGTCCAAATCAGTCGATTTCGAGGAAAAAGTTAGTGTTTGTGTGTGATTTTGATGAAGAAGATGATGTAGAAGTGATTAGAGATGAAGATTAGATAAGATTTGAGGGAAAAAGCTTACAAGATAGCCTTGAATCGAGACAGAGTCTTGGGGAGCGGATAAGAGTGTCAAAGTCATAGAATGGAGGTGTACGGCGGTATTTATAGAGAGAGGGCGAATGGTTAACTCGGTTACGAGTGGCAGTCGTTCGGATGGCTCCATTCGGTCGGATGGTCATCCGGACGGATAGTCATCCGGGCGGATGTCCATTCGGACGGAAGGCCATTCGAACGGCCGTATTTGTGCGAGTTAGTTTTCCAACTTTGGTTCGTTTGTTAAGCGTTGCGTTTGATAACCGCATAACATTCAACAAATAATCACACAAATAACACACATAACATAAGTAAATCCGCGTTTTGAGTTTGCGTTGCGATGGCGTTTAGTCTAAATAAGCGATGCAAAATGCGATAAAATGCGTGTAAGTAGTAAGCGTCATAAACAATATTTAAATGTGATGACTGCTTTTTGAATAAGCGTTGTAATATGCGTTTAAAATGTAGTTTTAAAATTGTCGCTTAACCCATTGCGTTAATCGAATCCCAGAGTACAAGCGTTTACGAGAAGAATGACAACGATAGGTAACGATCCGAAAAGTCGGGTTGTTACACATAGACAAGTGTACCTATCGGATTAGTAATATGGATGATAAGAACCAAGTATTATCACATGACACGATGTTGCAGCTTTCAAACCTCTTCAATATTTGGTAGATTGTTTTCATTAGTTTTGTTTAAATAGTTGAAAGAAGAGGATAATTATAGATAGCAATAAACCAAGAGAATAAGATCCATTGATGGTAAAAATGTATCATCTAGGTGTTGAATTCCCTTGATCGTTGATTATGATGGTTGTTCTCTAATAAGCTAATCCCCTGTTATGGCATATATTAGCTGTAAGGCCTCACAAAGGCCACCTTATAGATGCAAATCAACACATGAATAGCTCAAAAGACTTTACATGATCTCAAAATACACACCGGGAAATTTAACTAAAAACAATGTCAAGTATCATAACCAAAGTTTATGTACTTTTTTTGGAATGTGTAGGTTAAGGAATGTGCAACCCAAGCAGTCTTATTTGTTGGAAATAATAGTAGTTTTAATTATCTAATCAATTGACTCATATACTGAAGACTTAGCAAATCATCCCGTCGGTTACATAATTAATAGAGCGTTTCTTTCATTTCAAATTTTATGTCAACACTATTAAATAATATAATTTACTTTGAGTAACCCGTGTAACACACAGATACTTAACTAGTAAAGATATAAAATAAATAATGTTTTGGATTTTAAATATTGTTATAGGTTGTGTTTTAAGCGGATTAGTTAATTATTTTAATCATTTCTGCAACATAGATTCAACTAGTATAAAGGACGCATACGTTGTGACAGACTCGTAATCATAAACGTAATTTAGATAAACGAAACAAATTTTTCTTGGTTTAGTGGTTGGTATTGATAAGTATAAATTTGTATTGTTATTAGAGGTTATAACGGAAAGAGTTGGATGGGGAGTGTTTGTAAGAATGAGTATTTTTGCTAAGTAATGGAAGGATAATTCCATGGTTCCTCTTTACTCTTTATCAATAACATTATCAAGACTGTTTATATATCTCATGATAATGATCGATTAAAACATAAATATATATCGAGATGTCTAGAGTAAAGGCAAAAGCTACTGAAATCAGATTTTGAATACATTAATTGTTGTTTTATGAATTTTTCTGTCATGGTCCTTTTCGTGAATAATATCTATTTATAGTGTTATTTATTTGTGTAGAAGTTTACAGTTATCAAACTCTGGTAATTTTATCATTGAACCTAGATTTTTGTAACTTCAAAAATCTTTAAATAAATTTGAAGATTTGAAAAATTAAGTGTTTGTAGCGAATTCTACTTTAAACTTGTATCCTTCAGCTATTTTAGTATAATTATGTCTATGATTTTTATATATAAGAATGGCATGCCATATTTGTGTTATAACGTGTCTCCAAGATCAATGATAACCGGGATTCCAATCAGTAGGTTCCAACCAATGAAAACTTAATCTTAATGCTAGGATAACAATGTACACTCATTGATAAGCATCATTAATCATACTATACTTCCACTGACCCCAATCAAACTTTTGATTAGAATCACCGCCGATACCACCGTGCCACATCCAATATTTGAACATCCATCTGATCAAGGGTTCACTTTGTTGCTCCAACTATTTATGTATACTTTATGTGTTTCGTTAGCAACTAACCAACGTTGCTATTAATTAGTTCGATTCTGATAGTAGATAAAATGTATAGATTTAGAAGCATGATTAGTAAGTGCGTGAACTGTTCTAAAAATATAAAAGAAGATGACGATACATTATGGGAATCAATTTCATGCTCTAATACCGTTTATAAACTTTTATATTTAAGAGAGAACGTAAATATAAAACTGTTTCTTCTTTGTTTAATTAAAACATATCGTAATGATGGACGTATTGATAAGACAGAATAACTCGAACTCACTACTCACGAAACTAATCTAGTTATATTTTAATTAAACAAGTATATTTTTACTTAAGCAAGTATATTTTCATATGGTTTGCGGTAATGTAAAAATATAAAACATACTATGTAAACAAGTTAAACATTTTACTTAAACAAAAGATACAAAAACTAACGTATATCTCTTACATGCTAGTGGTAAGGTGTCTTTCCTCTACTATAGAGGTGGAATGTTCAAATATGTAAGGTGCATATATAAGTGGTTTATAGGAGTAAAATTAGGATTATGATACGTTCTAAAAGATTGGTGATGGCTTTAAAGCAACGGGTTTCCTTTGGATGAAACATAGGGCAAACATTTCTAATTTTAAATAGGAATCTTGGTGTAATTGCCCCTTGTTGAGTTATCATTTTGTTTTGTCTTGTATCTCTTGTGGTTGCTACTATTTTTTAACCGCGAATTTTGTGCTTTATATATATATATATATATATATATATATATATATAGGGTAAGGTTCATGCGAGAACCACCTTTATTACGAGAACCGCGAAAACCAATGTGAACACAACCTAAAATAGCTAGAAAAACCTAACCCCCACCCCCCCCCCCCACCCCCAAGCTAAAATGCTAAAAACTAAACCTCAAAAAAACCTAAAAAAATAAAAAAAAAATCTAAAAATATATATATATATATATTTTTTAATATTTTTTATGTTAAAATCGCTACTTTTAGTAGCAAAAAAAAAAAAAAAAATCTTTTTTTGGCTACGAAAAGTAGCAATTTTTTTATAAAAAATATTAAAAAAAAATTGTGTGATTTTTAGCTATTTTTAGGCATTTTTGGTTGTGTTCATATTGGTTCTCGCGGTTCTCGCAATAAGGGGTGGTTCCTAACGGATCTTTGTCCTATATATATATATATAGGGAAAGTGTAAAATACAATATCTCTTAACATACATTACGTACGATATAGGGAAATCGCATGTTATAAAATAACATTGATGAAATCGCATGTGATAATTTTGATGAAATCGCATGTTGGTTTTTTGTAACAATTTCGCATGTGATAATTTTGATGAAATCGCATGTTGGTTTTTTGTAACAATTTCATATGTGTTAATTTTGATGAAATCGCATGTTAAAAAAACATGCGAAATTGTTAAAAAAAACCATGGGATGAAGATCTGACGGCTGAGATTAACGCGTACATATTGTACGATAAGGGGATTTGTACGTTAACCTAACCCTATATATATATTAAAAAGGAGACGTTCTAAGAAAATTAAAATTAACTTATCATAAATGATATTTATTAGATATTGTGATACATTAATTTGTTTTGTCGTGTAATAAACTAGTACCAAGAAAACACATGTTACACCAAACGAAAACAAAGGCCCCTTGCCGTTAAAAAAAAAAAAAAAAAAAAAGGCCCTGGCGTTTGGACTTATGGCCTACGGGTCTAAAAGTAAAATCATGCATCACCTTATCAATGTGAGGCTAACATATTTGTTAGAGGTGTATGTCTTTTAAATAAGGAATTATAAGTTCAAACTTGGATAATAGGTGTTATTTAAATAAATATTCTAAAATAGCGTAAGAGCAAACTTTATCATTTAAAAAAACATGAAACCCCATTAAAAAAAAAAAAAAAAAACATGAAACGTATGAATGTTTAACACAAATTACTCTTAAAGATACACTAACCGATGCTTCACATTGGACTTTAAAGGATTACAGTAACAATGTAAATACATCATAAAAACAAACATTTTTTCTTTACAATTTGATTTGAGTATGGTATTTCAATAGTAGGTTTTTAATTTTAAAAACAATAAGCTTATTCCATGATTACTAGTGTCTATGTTCTTTGCCGGTATTCATTTTTATAGTTTTTGGTGTAAAACACATTCTTTTAGACATATCATGACTTTAAACCAAATGTAGGTACCATACTTGATACCGTAACGAACCAAACCGAACCGATACCGACATCGTATAGTTTATATCGCAATTGGCACTGGCACTCTTTTTTATGGTTTTCAATGTAAATCATGTTCTTTTGAACATGTCATGACTTTAAACCAGTGTCGGTACCATATTGATTCCCTAACGAACGGAACCGAAACCGACCAAATTCCCATGCGCAACGAACCAAACCAATACCGACTGACTTCCCACCCCATCGTGCAGGCAAATCCTACTAGTTTGAACATAGTTTTCTATCCTAATATATATCATCATCATCATCATACTCAGTAAATCCCACCAATAGCAAACCAAAGGTAGGGTCTGAGGAGGGTAGATGTAGACAGTCTTACCTCTACCCCATAGGAATAGAGAGACTGCTTCCAGTGAGACCCCCGGCTCGATAGTAGTTTTGCATCAAGCCTTGGACATAAGGCACATAACACTCAGCAATCGGGACAAAGACCGATTAGTGCATGTACCCTTTTGTCTTTCAGCTATCAACGCCACCACATGATGCATACCAATGGCCCACACATATATACATTATATGCGCATACCGCAAGCGGGTCGTTATCCTAATATATATGTAATCAACAAATATTGTTACTGTTAGTTCATAGCATAGAAGTTAATCATCAAAATAATTACACTCATCATTAAATATATACTAGAACTCATAATTTATCTTCTCTCCTGTATCTAAAAATGGATTTGGGGGGACGCAACTAAGGTGGTGTTTGTTTTTTTGCCAGAAGCACTTCTGGCCAGAAGCACTTCTGGCCACTTATGTCTGCGCCGCGCAGATGCGCGCAGATGTTTGAAGTCTGCAGCTTGTTTGTTTTCCGGAAGATCTGCAGACCAAAAACGTCTGCCTCACCTCTTCCCCACGCAGACATGGCCTTAAGTCTGCGGACCTCTTCTCACCTCTTCTCCTGCCCACAGACCTGCATCACCTCCACCACCACATCTCCGCCACCATCTCCGCCACCACATCTCCGCCGCCATCTCCGCCACCACCTCCACCACCACGTCTCCGCCACCACCTCCACCACCACCGCCACCACATGCACCCCCAAAAAACAAACACCACCCAAAACCCCCAAATCGAAACCACCACGTCTCCACCACCACCTCCACCATCTCCGCCACCACGTCTCCGCCACCACCTCCACCTTCTTCCCTGCCACCGCCACCAAAAACCCCCAAATTGAAACCCAAATCGATCGCTAACAAAACCCCCAAATCAAATCGTCATCATCAGTTATCATCATCATCAATCGCTAACAAAACCCCCAAATCGACCCCCAAATCGAAACCATCATCTGTTATCATCATCATCACCATCATCTTCATCGCATACCTGAGCTTAGTTCCAGTGGGTGTTCGGTGGAGGAGATGGAAGTGAGATGGTGGTGCTGAGTGTTAGGTGATGGTGGTGGTGGTTGCGACGGGGGTGGTGGTGGGTGTGACGGTGGACGGTCGATGGTTGTGGTGGTGGTGGATGGTTGTGGTGGTGGTGGTGGTGGGGAGATGAAGGCAGAGAGAGAGAAGTTATGTGGTGTGTGTTGTGTGTGTAGAAGATGTTTTTGTAGAAATAAAAAAACAAACCCTCTTCTCCTTGCAGACTGCAGACTTTTGGTCCACCTCTTCTCCTACAGATGCCTGCAGATGTGGTCCGCAGACTGCAGACCTTTTCCCGCAGAAAAAACAAACACCACCTAAAAGTAAGTGTGAAATTAATATGAAGCACTTGGAGGTTGGTAAGAAGAGAAAGTACAGTTAACCAATCTCAATGAGGTGAATCTACTATTTTAATTCTCCGAGAGTGTACAAAATGTGTTGGTGAATTAAATTCATCATCGGTCATAATATGTATGTTAAACTTAGATCTCCGAGAGTGTAAAATATGTGGTTACTTGTTCGGTTTAGAAAACGTAGTTTACCAAGTTTTTGATATATTACATATTAATATATTATAGTCCGAAATACTTATATAGTCCTTTTACTTGTCCGTAAGTCCGATTTGTCCATAAGTTGTATCCGAATATTCGGATCGTCCGTAATTTGCTTTTAAAGTGTATTTATATGTAGTCTTGTAAGACTTTTAGTTGTAATGTGTCTTGTGTTTATTTGTATCATTGTATTCAAGTAACTAATACAATCAAATTACACATAGCACATAAGTTGTTAAGATCACTAAATATATATTTTCTCAAAAATATATATTTATATGTAGTTTTGCTTTTATAAAAACTATTCTTTCAAATCTTTTTATTCTAGTAAAGATTTTGTCAAAAATGATAGTTTTTATAACATACGATTTCTAAGAAAAATTGGCCATATTTCCTTTGAAATATGGACTTTGCCATGTTTAATAAAAACATATAACAATTTACTCATAACTTTCTAAAGAAACATATGAGATTTATAACATAAACTTAACAAGATGAACTCATAATCATGTAGGGTTTTAGTATGATCTTTATATATGTTTACTAGTTCAAAAATCATACTTTACTTCTAGTTTTATCAAACATTTATACAAAACCCATCTTGTATGTTTCTTTTTATAAATCTTGTAAAAGCATTATTTTTAGTGAAAACTTTATATACTTTAACAATATCAAAGATTATGATCATCCATTAAACATTATGTTTAACATAACCCTTTTAACACTTTCATGTACACTTGTTAGATCATGTTTTTAAACATCATCTAACAATTTTTTCATATGATATTCATCATAACTAGATCAAATATGCAAGTAATAAGCTTTAAATCACAACATAAACAATCTTATATATCATGATTTTTAGTTTGCTTCTTTGTATTTTCATCTTATTTTGTATGATTGTTTTAGTTAATACTTATTCTTTAAACAACATATACATAAATAAGTATGAAAAAGAGATTAGAAGGCTCATTTGTAGCTCTTGTGGCTAGGGATGATCTAGATAATGATAAAAACAAAGAAAAAGGATGATCTTGATGATTGAAAGCTCTTGAATGGAAGGATATACTTGCTTCAACTTGTGGTTGCTTTAGATCCTCCTAAGTTCCATGAAACTCCATCTTGATCATCAAGGAAAAGGCTTAAAAGTGAAGGTGTTTTATGGGTGTTCTTGGCTAAAATGGTGATGAAGGTTGAGAGGTTTTGTGTGTGAAAGTTATTGTGTTATAAAGTGGGTAATGTGCTAGTAAACTAGTTTCACAAAGTGTTATCATTCACCACAACACCAACTTGCAAAAGGGAAGGTAAATATCTAAGATATTTCAACAAGTGGGGGGGGGGGGTCCTACATGTGCGGCCGAGAATGGGGGGGGGGTGTCTCATGTTGTGAATTGTTTAACTTTATTAAAGTGTTAGTTTTTGTAGAAAATTGTTAGAAAAGCTTAGATGTTTTAGGGATTTAAGTGTTTCAAGGTGTTAAGTGGTCATTACTAGACTTAAATGACCCAAATAATGTTAGATGGCTACAAAAAAAAGTTTAGATATCGTTCGGATATTCGTTTGGCGCTGGTTCTGTTAGTCGTTATTTGAATGCTAAGCTTGTGTAAGTTGTAGCAATTGATATGATTATTGGTTTAGATGATACCCCAAGGTATTCTCATATGAATTCTAGGTTAAACATCACTTTTATACATTGCATAAAACTTACAATGCTGATTTCTGCTGAATTTCTGCAGAAAAGTGTTGAATTTGTGACTTTTAGTGCTTTTCGTGCAATTTTTAGTGTTATCGGACTTCGGGAAGGTATTAAACCAAAACCTTGCATTCCTGGTTAGGGTTTAATGTATATTTGATGTTGGACTTTCATCTGAGTCCTAAAGATGTCATTAAGATGGTTTCTGCGGATCCTACGTTTCTGTCAGCATACTAGTCTACTAGGTGCTATACTAGTTGTTTCGATGAATTGTTTAAACTATTTCAAATGTAATCAATAAAAATGAATCATGTGCATCATAAATAAGTATTCCATGAGTATTCTAGGTGTATGCTATAACACCCCGACCGCGTTAAAAAAACAAACCGCGGCGGAAACGTCGGGGAGTGTCGTAACAGAATCATTGTTTCACAACACATGGATTGAAGTTTCATTTTATTGAATTAAGTTTATTAAATTGTATCGAATATTAAAAGCAAAACATGAACATATTTTCTTTCATTGTTATTAAGTCACTAAGGCCTCGTCCATTCCTATGTGAGCATGCATCATAATCATCATCGAACTACAGTACCTGAAACATATGTGAAAATACGTCAGCATAAAAATGCCAGCGAGTACATAGGTTTTGTGAGTGTGTCATATTCATGGCTTATATAGTGTTGCAATACCTCGTACGACTACAAGAGTCAATATTTGAAAACCTTGTATTGAAAAGTGTTTGGTATTGCAATATAATTAACCAACTTAAAACAAGTTAGTTATAGTTTATGAAACCTCGTTGCCATGAATCTTGACTAAAACATTTGTCTTTGTAAACCCAGTAGTAAATCGTCGTTAAAAGTAAACATTGTATGGTTTATATTTTTAAGTAAACCTTGTAGTGTAACTTCGTTTTGAAAACATTCGTCCAAGTGATCTAGATAACGCAGCGACATGTAATGTGTTAAAGGCACTTATATATTGGAAGTACCAGCGGCGTATCTACCATGCTTTTATCACATTACACCCGCCCCGTTACCTAATCACTTACCATAATCCAATCGTTCAGTAGTTCAAATAGTTCCAATCGTTCAAATAGTTCAAATAGTTCACATAGATCAAATAGTTCCAATGGTTCAATAGTTCAATTCGTTCACATAGTTCATATAGTTCCAGTGGTTCAAATAGTTCAAATAGTTCACATAGTTCAATAGTTCCAGTGGTTCAAATAGTTCAAATAGTTCACATAGTTCAATAGTTCCAGTGGTTCAAATAGTTCACATAGTTCAATAGTTCTAGTGGTTCAAATATGTGATCTGATCAAACAAATAAATATTAACACTTACAATATTTAGAAATTGGTTTTCTAAATAATTACACTTGAGAAACCAATAAATTATATGGATAATTTATTTTGAGAGAATATTTTATTTTGTTATTTAATGGGTTAAATAACATTTTAAAAGGTTGTTTAAAGTCTTGTAAATATGTAATGTTATATTTATAAAAGTTATAAATATAAACCAAGACTTAAATTCTTATAAAAGAAATTTGTTTTTTTTATAAAAATGCCCATGTGGGTCCCCCCCCCCCCCCATATGTCTTCCCAAGACATAATTTTGGTCCAATGGTGATACATGCATTTGCATGTGTTAGAAGGGCTTTCATTGGGTGATGTGGGTGGCCATGTCTCACACAAGTTTATATATGTAATTTTGTATGACAAAATTCTGGTGGATGAACTTGTATTTTTCTCTCAAATTTTCGGTCACAAAGGGGTTTCAAGAGGAGTTCATTTTTGATCATAAGTGTGTTAAATCCTAGCTACAATCAAGGTGTTTGTTGGAAGTTTGGGGTATACAAGCTTGAGGTCTTCTAAACTTGAAGACAACCGTTCAAGAAACTTCATCCTTTTCATTTTCTTTTACTCCGAGAAGGTAGTATTCTAAACACCCTATGGTTGTGTTTGATGTTCATATATGGATCCGGGTTTTGGGATTTTGCATATAAATGAAATTTATATCTTAAAAGTAACATGTTTTAAATATTTTTTCCGCTGCGTTTTGATCTCATACGGATGAAATCACTTTGATAAACATGTAAAAATCCCTACAATGGTATCAGAGCCGCTTATATGAGTGCATGCTTCAATAGATTAAATTTTTCGGGTTTCGGGTTTGAATAAAACCCTATGGCCGAAAATTTTAATATGGTTATCCCTTTGTTTTTCAAGATTATTTTCTTACATGCATAAGGGAATCTTGAAAAATTATTTCATATGGATGATTTGTTTGTTTGGAAAAAAACTTACCTTTTCGGTTTTTTGTACATAGCCAAAAATGGTTATAAAAGGGAACAATTTTTTTTGCTTCTTGATTTTAATGTATATATGTGGATATATATTTTGGTGCATATAACCTAGTCATGACCTTGTGTTGTATGATTGTGTTGTGATTTATTTTATTTTTATTTCAATGGGTTGTAATAATTATAATCTTTGTTCTTCCATTTGTAAGATATGTAATTTATTTATTTTTCATTTGGCATGTAAAATAAATAGATTAGGTGCATTTTATTTTACTAGAAAAATGTATTAGGATATATTTTGTAAAAAAGAAGATGCACACAAAAAAATACGGTTTTGGTTTGGCCGTATGCGGTCCAAAGAACTTCATGGTTCTCAACGGGATTTTAACCCGATAACCAAAACACATTTTTGAAGTCCAAAGGAGTTTGGAGCTGAATATAAAAGACATTTGGAAGCTCAAAGAAAGTGGAGAAATCACAACGCAAGAAGGATACTTGAAGCATTTGGATGCGGGATCAAGTGGGAGTTCAACGACACATCTCTTGTGTCATTTTTTCACCCCTTAGGAAGGACCTTTTGGCACACTTGTTTCGGCTAACAAGTGTTGTCAAAATAGTTGGCTATGGTTATGCACCTATTGTTATGTATGTTATGCTTGTGTGGTTATTTATTTATATTGTTTTAATGATATTTGGATATGCATGCTTAACAAACTAATAATCGACAACAAGCGTAAAATTGGTTCTTAATAAAATCATTAAAATGGTTAATAAAAGGTTTTATTAAAAAATAATGATTTTTATTATAAAATGGGTTTTATTAAGAAGAACCTTGAAAATTAGTTTTCACTAAAGTACCATTAATTTGAATGCATGCAAATGTATGGTATATAATATTTTCTAAACTAGAATTTTAAAATATTAAAAAACCCCTTTTATAAAACAATTCAAACACCATCCTTTTATACAACACTCGAATCACTTGGGAACTCTTATTGTGGGATAAAGGCCACCTAACCACATTTGAGGGAACTTGTATGTTCGAGGTGGGTTTAACATGTTTGTGGGATAAAGGTCACCTAACCACTTATGTGTATAAACTCACATGTGTGTGTAAATTGGACGACTTGATTTGGAAACCATGTGCTTAGGGTCACCGAAACATGGCGGACAAAGGTGTTGATGGGATTAAACATGCCAACTAAACATATAGATGTTTAACCGATCCCATATGGCTAGAAATTGCAAAGAGTTGCAATTGTCAAACGTTGACTACCTTGTTAATTTAAATAGAGGGATAAAGGTCACCTAACCAATATTTAAATGTAACGTTGGATTCTAGATTTTAATTATTAATTGTCTTTAAGACACAAAAGGGTATTAATGATTAAAATATATTTTATATCGATAATAGTAAATTGAACTTGGTTAAATTTTGTAGATGGCCGCTAACAATGCAAACCCGATTAACTAAACCATCCGAAACCTATCACTAAGAACCATCCTTGAAAAGGATCGTCTCAACCATAACAACTTCATGGATTGGTTTCGAAACTTGAGAATTGTTCTCAAGCAAGAGAAGATATCCTATGTGTTGGACGATCCTATTCCAGATGAACCTAACGTGGAAGATGTGGAAGCCTACAATGATTGGGTTAAGTATACCGAGGACTCCATGCAAGCCTCACGCCTCATGTTGGGAACTATGATTCCCGAAATTCAAAAGGATTTTGAACATCACGGGGCATACGACATGATTACCCAGTTAAAGGAAATGTTCCTACAACAAGCAAGGGTAGAATGCTTCGAAACTGTTCGGGCTCTTCATGCATGTCGAATGGAGGAAACCCAATCGGTATCATCTTATGTCCTTAAGATGAAAAGCCACATTGATCGCCTCGAAAGGCTAAATTTTCCCGTCTCTAAAGAGTTGGCTACGGATTTGATCCTCAACTCTTTAACAAAGAAATTTGAAAGCTTTGTAATGAATTACAACATGAATGGATGGGACAAGAGCATTGGTGAACTTCATGCAATGCTCGAAACGGCCGAAGCATGAATGGGCAAAACGGCTTTACCTGTCCTAGCGATCAATGAAGGAGGCAACAAGAAGAGGCCCCACCCCGACTCTAAAGCAAACTATGCTAAAAGAAAGGGACACGTCAAGGGAAAGGGAAAGGGAAAGGGAAAAGCTAAAGTAGAACCCGCCAAACCAAAAGAAAAGAAGCAAAAGGTTGCTACGAATGACCCATGTTTTAGATGTGGTGAGATAGGACATTGGAAGAGAAATTGTCCAACCTATCTCAACGAGTTCAAAAACAAGAGGGATGCAGGGCAAACCTCAGGTACTATCTTTATGATACAAGTTGAGCTTAATGTTATTTCTTCTAACACATGGGTACTAGATACCGGATGTGGAACTCATATTTGCAATTTGTTGCAGGGGTTCAAAAGAAATAAACATTATAAGAAGGGAGACACTAGTCTCTTCATGGGCAACGGAGCAAAGGTTGAAGTCGAAGCTCAAGGAGACTACGTTTTAGAGCTTCTAAGTGGTTTGGAAGTTATTTTGAAGAATGTTTTGTATGCTCCTAGTTTGACTAGGAACATAATTTCAGTTTCCCTTTTAAAACAATCTGGTTTCAATTTCGAATTTGTTAACTATGACATTAACGTTTCTAAGAATGATGTGTTTTATTTTAAAGCTATGTCTTTAAATGGTATTTATGAATTAGATCAAGATAACACATCATATGATAGCTCAATGTACCAAGTAGCCAACAAGAAACTCAAAATGGATTTGAGTGATTCCTATCTTTGGCATTGTCGCCTTGGACATATAAATAAGAATCGCATGCAAACACTTCAGAGAAATGGTCTTTTGAAAACGAATGAAGATGATTCATTTGATGTATGCGAATCTTGTTTACAAGGCAAAATGACCAAGACACCCTTTAATGGAACATTTGAAAGGGCTAAAGACTTATTAGGTATCATACATTCGGATGTATGTGGTCTTTTAAGCCGATGACTAGGAATGGTGAAAGATACTTCATTACCTTTACCGACGACTATAGTCGTTATGGTTATGTGTACTTACTAAGACACAAGGATGAAGCATTTGAAATGTTCAAAGACTTCAAAAGTGAAGTAGAAAATCAACTCAAGAAAACAATCAAAGTCCTTCGCACCGATAGAGGAGGTGAATACCTTAGTGCTGCTTTTCAAGATCATCTTAGGAGTTGTGGGATTATCTCACAACTTACTCCACCTGGAACACCACAACACAATGGTGTGTCCGAAAGGAGAAATCGAACTCTATTAGATATGGTTCGATCTATGATGGCTAGAAGCACATTACCTCTATCATTTTGAGGTTACGCTTTGCTCTCCGCAGCTCGTATAGTAAATATGGCCCCAACCAAGAAAGTGGAAAAGACACCTTTTGAAATATGGCATGGAAACCCTCCATCATTATCATTCTTAAAGGTTTGGGGTTGTGAAGCTTATGTTAAGCAATACACCCCAAATAAATTGGAAGTCCGATCTACTAAGTGTATCTTTGTAGGATATCCTAAAGATGATATAGGATATTATTTCTATGACCCAAGCGAGCAAAAGGTATTTGTTGCTCGAAAGGGTAAGTTCTTAGAAGCTAAGTTCCTTATGGAAGGAACTAGTGACAGAACAATGGAACTTGAGGAGGATCAAGAACCACAAGACGATACACGTTTGGTTGATACTAGCGCTCAACAAGAGGTTGTTGAAAATGATCAAGAGGTTGATCAGGACGCACAAAATGTTCGCAGATCTGGTAGAATTAGTAGTCCAACCTGAAAGATATGGATCTTTCATGGATGGATGCTACGTGGTGGATTCAGATGAACCAACCACATACCATGATGCAATGTCAAAATCCGATTATGACAAATGGCTTGAAGCCATGAACATAGAGATGCAATCCATGTATGACAACCAAGGTTGGGAATTGGTTGTGCCACCACTTATCTCTAAAGTAGTTGGTAGTAAGTGGGTTTTCAAGAAGAAAACAGATATGCATGGTAACTTGGATACTTATAAAGCAAGACTTGTAGCAAAAGGCTTCACTCAAACTCAAGGAATTGATTATGATGAGACCTTTTCGCCTGTGGCGATGCTAAAGTCAATCAGGATATTATTTGCCATAACTGCATATTATGACTATGAGATCTGGCAATTGGATGTCAAAACGGTGTTTCTTAATGGATATCTTGATGAAGATGTGTATATGGTTCAGCCTGAAGGTTTTGTTGATCCAAAACATCCTGACAAAGTATGCAAGTTAAAGAAATCAATCTACGAATTGAAACAAGCATCTAGAAGTTGGAATCACTGTTTTGATGAAGAAATTAAGAATTTTGGATTCATCAAGAATGGTGATGAAGCTTGTGTGTATAAGAAAGCTAGTGGGAGCATCATCACTTTCTTAGTACTATATGTCGATGACATTCTACTATTTGGGAATGATATTCCAACCATGGAAGGTGTAAAAACCTGGCTTGGAAGTTGTTTTTCCATTAAGGATCTTGGTGAAGTCGCCTACATTCTAGGAATAAAGATCTACAGGGATAGATCAAGGCGCTTGATAGGTTTAAACCAAAGTGCATACATTGACAAAGTCTTGAATAGGTTCCAGATGGAGAACTCTAAGAGAGGTTTTATACGTATTCAAAAGGGGACAACATTGAATACATCTCAATGTCCAAGCTCACAGGATGAGCAAGAGAAAATGAAACGAATCCCATATGCGTCTGCTATAGGATCCATCATGTATGCAATGATATGCACTAGACCGGCCATCTCATGCACCTTGAGCATGACGAGTAGATACCAGCAAAATCCAGGTAACAGTCATTAGAAGGCTGTTAAGTGCATATTAAAATACCTTAGAAGGACTAAGGATATGTTTTTAATATATGGATCTGGAGAGGAGGAACTCGTTGTAAAGGGTTACACGGACGCGAGTTTCCAAACCGATCGAAGTGATTCTCGATCGCAATCGGGGTATGTCTTCATTTTAAATGGAGAAGCAGTCTCTTGGAAGAGCTCAAAACAAGACGTGGTAGCATTGTCCACTACAGAATCAGAATACATCGACGCTTCATTGGCAGCCCAAGAAGCTGCATGGTTGAAGAAATTCATAGCCGACCTAGGGGTGGTCCCTACCATTCAAGACCCCCTAGAGATCTTTTGTGATAACGAGGGTGCGATTGCTCAAATCAAGGAACCTCGTGCGCACCAAAAGACTAGACATATCGAGCGGAGATTCAACTATATAAGGGATGAAGTTGAAAAAGGAAAGATATGTATCCGCCAAGTTCACACCGATCAAAACATTGCGGATCCACTCACGAAGCTCCTTGACAGGGCAAAAGATGAGGGTCATACATGTGCCTTAGGACTTCGATATTCTAGTGATTGGATTTGATGTATTTTATATTTGGATATTGGAACAATTGTTAATTTTAACTCTTTTATGGTATTTTGAGTTACATTCAATTTTAGCATGTTTAAGTCCAAGAATAAGTTAATTATTCTAAATGTCCGTAGTCGATCATACTTGTGGGAACAAATATGAATGTAAGACTATTATGAACTTGGATTGGTGGATATTCATTTAATATGAATATAGAGCAAAGTGTTGCTGCCAAAGTTCATAGATATTTGTGGGATACAAATATTGGACTGACTCGCTCTCGAATATTACTGCATGGAATCATTTGTGATTGATCATAAGTAAATTTTGAGTAAAGGAGAATATCATAGTATCCTCTGACCTGAGATACATATTGGGTCTTCGCTGTCTGTAATAAGGCAGTACATAAGGCTAAGCTCAAGTGTGATACAAGGTGATTGTGAGAGACGTATGTAGTCAAGAAGGGATTTGTTCCTCTTATTCGTTGAGAGTAAGATGTCTAAGGCCTGCTAAAGTTAAATCAACAGAGAGTGATCACTCTATGTCTCTGGATTTAACATGACATCTGTAACAAAAGGATAAATGATAGATTCACCTAAATCATGTTCAAGTAAGGGACTTGAAGGGGATGATGTTATTGAATGGGAAATATAGTCATACGTATTAGGGATAGTAAACTATAGTTAGGTGGTCTTTACTACTTGCGTCAATCTTCTATGTATCTTGTGCAAGTGGGAGATTGTTGGATTCTGTATGCCCAAGACACATATTAAATTGATGTGGCTAGTACGTTATGATCCAAGTCGAGTCATACCCAAATACAAGCTAGACAAACACTTATAATATTTATTCGTGATATGATCAAACAAATAAATATTAACGCTTACAATATTTAGAAATTGGTATTCTAAATAATTACACTTGAGAAACCAATAAATTATATGGATAATTTATTTTGAGAGAATATTTTATTTTGTTATTTAATGGGTTAAATAACATTTTAAAAGGTTGTATAAAGTCTTGTAAATATGTAATGTTATATTTATAAAAGTTATAAATATAAACCAAGACTTAAATTCTTATAAAAGAAATTTGTTTTTTTTTTATAAAAATGCTCATGTGGGCCGCCCCCCCATATGTCTTCCCAAGACATAATTTTGGTCCAATGGTGATACATGCATTTGCATGTGTAAGAAGGGCTTTCATTGGGTGATGTGGGTGGCCATGTCTCACACAAGTTTATATATGTAATTTTGTATGACAAAATTCTGGTGGATGAACTTGTATTTTTCTCTCAAATTTTCGGTCATAAAGGGGTTTCAAGAGGAGTTCATTTTTTATCATAAGTGTGTTAAATCCTAGCTACAATCAAGGTGTTTGTTGGAAGCTTGGGTTATACAAGCTTGAGGTCTTCTACACTTGAAGGCAACCGTTCAAGAAACATCATCCTTTTCATTTTCTTTTACTCTGAGAAGGTAGTATTCTAAACACCCTATGGTTGTGTTTGATAGTATGCATGTTCATATATGGATCCGGGTTTTGGGATTTTGCATATAAATGAAATTTATATCTTAAAAGTAACATGTTTTAAATATTTTTTCCGCTGCGTTTTGATCTCATACGGATGAAATCACTTTGATAAACATGTAAAATCCCTACAATTCGCTTGGTTTATCTGGGTAATGAGGTTCAGAATCACAGCAGCCATCTGCTGAACGATTGTGGATGCGAGGGCAACATTCTCAGTTTGATCGCGTCTAGGAGGCATTTTCTAAAAAGAACAAGAAAACATGAGAAACGAGTGAGATTGACATTTGAATGGACAAAAAGAGGTATCAAAGATATCAACGAAACATAAGGGAGGCGATCATTCGTTCGTTATCTCGAACAAACAAACGACGCACAATGGCTGATCAAAGTAAATAGGTCTCTTTAATGTATCGCGAAGACATGCTTTAGCCTATAAGTGGACACTCACCCCAAGAGTTCCCAGGTAAGAGTTACTGGTCCGATTATGTGGATTTGTATGAACACTCTAGCCTTAGACAGAAAACTTGGGATACAGGCACCCACCCTTCCAGATTACACGTGTTTACATTAATATGACCCAAACTTTGACGAGATTTTGAAAACTTTGAAGGTTCAAAACCTTATAACAAATCATCTAAGAAAAGATGAATAGTTTTCATGTCGGATTCGTAATTCGTGTTCTTGTTGTGGTTGTCACCTAAAGATAGGCAACGGTATTGTTTTAAGACTAAACACAAGATAACTTGTGTTAGGGTCCTAGAAAGGTTATAGTCTAGGTCAAAGCATTACTAATAACCTAATTCCCTATAACCATGAGCTCTGATACCAACACTTCTGTCACACCCCGACCGCGTTAAAACAACAAACCGCGGCGGAAACGTCGGGGAGTGTCGTAACAGAATCATTGTTTCACAACACATGGATTGAAGTTTTGTTTTATTGAATTAAGTTAATTACATTGTATCGAATATTAAAAGCAAAACATGAACATATTGTCTTTCATTGTTATTAAGTCACTAAGGCCTCGTCCATTCCTATGTGAGCATGCATCATAATCATCATCGAACTACGGTGTGACAACTTTGCTCTCTAATCGATGTACAATGTAAAACAATATCAATTATTAATAAAACAACGTGCTTTGGTGTATTTATATGTGTATTTGTGTTTGATGATTTTACAATTTGATTCGATTCTGATTTCAAGATTTAAATCGCTTTCTGGAAGGTTACACGCAAACTGGTGCTTAAACGCAGTCAGTTTAACGTAACAAACACTCTGGAATAGTGACATAGGCTTAACATACCTTAAATAACCTTCACATAACTTAGAAATAAGTTTTGGATGGGTTGGTGTGTTGAAAACAAGTCTATTCGATCGCAGGGACTATTTGTGTCAAACTGCGAAACTATACCGATTCGTATGGTATCGAAGAGCCCAGAACTTGATCATAAGCTAAACATACCATAAATAACCTAAACATAGCTTAGAAATAAGCTTTGAGGAGTTCGGTATGCGAAAACATGCTTATTTGATCTTACAGGGACTAAAAGTGTCAAAAACGACGTAAGTTTGCATTTTCGCGCATATCTTACGTTCTGACCACATCTGGACATCCAAAATTTTTGTAGACACTAAAATATTTTTATTTTAGTGATCGGCATGCAAAAATACCGTTCGTCGCTTAATTTGGATCGTTTTCGCGTCCGTTTGAGTTTCGTCGTAATTTAACGAACAACGCGACCGTACGACCAAACGAGCCGACATCCGAGAGTGTTCCAAGCACATTTTGAGTCCTCTAAACCTTATTGACCTTGTAGAGCCTTGAAAATGGCTTAACGGGGGTCAAAGGGGCCTGAAATGAGCTCCAACCAAGTGCAGGGACCTAAACTGTCATTTTTCAAACTTCTGCTGATCTGGGGAGGTCAGGCGGGGCGCGTAAGGTGTCACCCATACCTTACGCGGGCCGTGTGAAGATACCAGCGACCAGAAACTTGATTTCAGCAACTGTTTGATAGTTTAGGGGCTGTTATGGTAATTCTTTTGTGTGATGGGCAATTTTAAGTGATCACCAAGGTTACTAATCAGTTCCTAACAATTTTATGGCTATGATCTAATGCTTGGAGGTTACACAAACATGTGTAATGATCTTGTGAACCTCCAACAAGTATAAATAGCCAAGTACTTTCATTCATCCATTGCTCATTCTTGTCTTCTCTTCTCTACATCTGATTTGGGAGCTCTCTCTCAAGTGTTTGTGAATTTATTCTTTGTAGAAAAGATAGCTAGGACCTATTATATGTCTTATTTCATGCTTATTCTCTATGTTTAAGCAGAAAGTCAATCAGTTTGGCCAACAGTTTGACTTTCGGTTTTGACCATCAATTGGTTAAGTCAAAGTTCAATTGAACTTTGCAACGTGATTGTAATCACGAAGGTTATAATCCTTAGCGATTATACCCACTGATTACCACATTAACTAGGCGTAGTGACGAGTCAAAGTTCGGTCAAAATGCGTTTTAGCACGCATTTTGCAACGGAACTATTTTCGGGTATCAAAACCCATTGTTTTGATACCAAATCAGTTTTCTAAGTAAGTTAAACATGTTTTAACATGTTTAACTCATCACTATTAGTTAGTGCTTGTTTAGGGTCGTAAGTTAAGCGGTCTAAACAACCGCTTAGACTTTCGAACCCGACCCGTTTGGTCGATCTTTAGGATCCGACCAAGCTTGATTAGTGATCATAGTTGCATAGGGAATAACCACTGAGGTTATACCTTATGATCACATAGGATTGGTTAGTTAATTGTTAAGTAGCTTGTATGCCCATAAGAAATGACCAAAACGCCCTTTTGAAACATAAATCCGTATTTTACATATGTGAACATGTTTTTGACATATAATCTGATTTAGTAACATGTTTAGGTATTATTGGGCATGTAAGACTTAACATAACACATAGTTAACCATCCGAACATAGTTTTGCGCGAACGACGCGTTAAAGTAGCATAAGCTACCTTAATGGGTCGTAACGGGTCGAAAGCACTTAGGTTAGGTTCCGATTTAGAATGTAGGCTTTGTTAAACCATATCACATGAGTTCCACACTCATTTGGTTTACAAGACCTCATTCTATCCGATCTTCCGATTTAGGTGTCAATTTTATTTACTAGTGATCCGATTACTAGGTACTACTTGAATTTCCTTGGTTTGTCTGAGCTTCGCTAAGTTCTTTAGATCAAGGATACCCTTCTATTCAATGTGAGTACATAGATCCCCTCTTTTTACATGTTTTGTGGTAACTATGTGAGTACATAGTTCCCCTATTTTACTGTCTTCAATTGTTTTGGGGTGATTCATATGTACAAAATAATTTCAAGGTTTAAACGATGATTTCAAAATGATTAAGATGGTTTATATTAAACTAAATAACGATTTCAATAATGTGAATGAACTCAATGGTTGTAATTACATAACGAATGACATTCATTAGCATTGATCAAGCCGACCAGTATTAGGTTATGGTACCATAGGATCTGACAAATCCCGTTATCCGACTACACCCATGGTTCTGTGTGGGGGTTATGTAGGTAACGACCGAATCTGATGATTGTTAACTTACCCTTTGGTGGTTTATTAATGCGAGAATCGAGGTAGTCGAGTCACGAAGGTTTGAATGTTATTAGCGAGACGACCAAAAGATGTTTCACAATTAAAACGAATACGATTTTGGGACGAATTAAACGATTTGGAACGATATAAACGATTTGAACGAACGATTGGTTTTGGGTAGTGATTAGATAATGGGACGGGTGTAGCATGATAAGAGCATGGTAGATACGCCGCTGGTATATCTTATATATAAATGCTTTTATCATATTACATTGCGTGACATTATTTAGTTCACTTGGGAAAACGATTTTGAAACGATATCACACAACGAGGTTTTCGAAATGATATAAACCATACGAGTTTTAACGAGATGTTTTATGAATTGGTTTACTAAAGCAAATGTTTTGGGGTTAAGAATCATGGCTACGAGATTTTATAAATTATAACCATCTTGATTTGAGTTGGTTAATCATGTTGCAATATTATATAGTTTTCAAAACAAGGTTTTCAATGTATTGCAATATATATAAACGAGCCATGATTCCGATACTCTTATAAAACCTATGTGCTCGCCAGCATTTCTTTGCTGACTTTATTTTTACAAATGTTTCAGGTAATGTTGCGTGATGATTGCTCGGGAGCATGTTCACTTAGGATCTGGACGTGGCCTTAGTGACATAAAAACGATAGTAGAAAATGTTTAATTTGGTTGTTTGGTTTCAAAGACAATGTACATTACTTAATTAATAAATAAAATGAAATATTAAACTACCATGGTTGTGAAACGATGATTCTGTTACAACACTCCCCGACGTTTCCGCCACGGTTTGTTGTTTTAACGTGGTCGGGATGTGTGACAGAAGAGTTGGTATCAGAGCCAATGGTTATAGGGAATTAGGTTATTAGCATTGCTTTGACCTAGACTATAACTTTCTAGGACCCTAACGCGAGTTTACTTGCGTTTAGATTTTAAAACAATACTGTCACCTATCCTTAGGTGATAACCACAACGAGAACACAATAACAAATCCGCCTCAACAATTAATCATCTATCCTTGGATGATTGATTACAAGGTTTTGATCCCTCTTAGTTTTCGAAATCTCGTCAAAGTTTGGGTCTAAATAATGTGAACACGTGCAAACTGGAAGAGTGAATGCCTGTACCCTGAGTTTTCTTTCTAAGGCTAGAGTGTTCGTACAAATCCGCAGTATCAGACCAGTCACTCTTACCTGGGAACTCTTGGGGTGAGTGTTCACTTATAGGCGAGCATGTCTTCGGTGATACATTATTATGACCTATTTACTTTGATTAGTCACTGCGTGTCGTTTGTTTGTTCGAGGTAATGAACGAATGATCGCCTTCCTTGTGTTTTGTCGATGTTTTCAATGCCTCTTTTGTTTCTCCAATTTTCGACCTCACTCGTTTCTCATGTTACCTTGTTAGACAATGCCTCCTCGACGCAATGCTCAAACTTTTACCGCTGAAGAAGTCGCAGCCCTTGTCTCTCAGCAAATAGCTGCTGTACTTCCAGGTGTTGTGACCCAAATCCATGAGCTATACAACAACAACTATAATAACAACAATAATGATCAGTGTAATTTCAAGAATTTCAATTCTGCGAAGCCGCTTAAGTTTTCTGGGTCACAAGGAGTAACTGCGCTCCTGCAGTGGTTCGAGAGTATCGAGAGCACATTCAGACATGTGCAGTGTCCGAATGCGTGTAAGGTTGAGTTTGCTTCAAGCGTGTTTGAGAAGCGAGCTCTTACATGGTGGGACGGAGTGATGCGTGATAGGTGTGCCGAAGTGGCATTAGCACAAACTTGGGAAGAGCTCCGAGCTCTCATGATGAGAGAGTTCTGTCCCCGTCACGAGATTCGAGCTTTGGAACGAGAATTCGGTGTTTTGAAATAAGACGGGGGAGAACACCGTGCTTATACAGATCGATTTGAGGAGCATAGTTTGTTGTGTCCCACTATGGTTACCCCACTGGAGAAAGCAATCGAGAGGTATATCGATGGTTTACCCGATTCTATTCAAGATATTGTGACCGGCGTTAATCCTACTACCGTCCGTCACGCAATCGAGTTGTCTGCTACCCTGACTGAGTCCCAAGTCAGGAAGGGTAAACTCACCCGCAAGGGTGATAAAAAGAAGTCGACCGATTCTGACAAGGAAAAGGGTAAGGGTAAGAAGAAAGGTGAGTCGTCGAAGAAGTCGAGGAAGCGTAAGGGTGCTCAGAATTTTGCTATTACAGCACAAACTCCTCAGAACCCACCGGCTCAACCTCCTGCAAAGAAAGCATATGCTGGTACTGCACCACACTGTGCTCGATGCAATGGTCACCATGTTGCCCAACAGGCCTGTAAACAGTGTGCTACGTGTGGTAGACTTGGGCATTTGGCCAACATTTGTCGTTTTGGTCAAAATCAAGCCGCTCAAGTTCCAGCACAAGTTCAGGGGAATGCTGCGAGATTCCCACCTGGTTCGTGTTTCAATTGCGGAGAAATGGGTCATTTCCGCAACAATTGCCCGAGATTGGTAAACGCGAATGCAAATCCGAATGCAAACGCGAACGTAAATGTGAATCCCGCTCGTGGACGAGCATTCAATCTAAACGCGAATGAGGCGAGGGCAGACAACGAGGTTGTTAACGGTACGTTCCTTGTTAACAATCAACTTGCATCTGTTCTTTTCGATTCTGGTGCCGATAGGAGTTTTATTTCGTTATCCTTTGAGCCTTTTCTTGCGATACCTAGAACTAAACTGAGGAAACCCTTATCTGTCAAGGTTGCTACTGGTAAACCTCTTGTTCTCGATTATGTTATTCGTGGTTATCAATTGAACCTCGATAACCATCTTTTTCCCATTTACCTCATACCGATGCAACTGGGGAGTTTCGACATTATCGTGGGGATGGATTGGTTAACCAAACATCATGCTGAGGTTGTTTGTTTCGATAAGATCATTCGTATTCCTCTTTCGTCTGGCAATGTTCTGGAAGTACGTGGCGAGAAACCATCTGGTGGTTTGAAACTCATGTCATGTACGAAGGCCCAACGTTATCTACGAAAGGGTTATGTTACCTTTCTGGCACATGTCACCGAGGAGAAAGGCAAGAGCAAGAGTATTCAGGATATTCCGATTGTTCGGGATTATCCAGAGGTGTTTCCTGATGAACTGCCTGGTTTGCCTCCAGTTCGTCAAGTCGAGTTTCATATTGACCTTATACCCAATGCTAACCCGATTGCGAAAGCACCTTACCGTCTTGCACCGTCTGAGATGCAAGAGTTATCGAAACAGCTTCAAGAGTTATCTGATAAAGGATTCATCCGTCCGAGTTATTCACCTTGGGGAGCTCCTGTCTTCTTTGTGAAAAAGAAAGATGGATCTTTTCGTATGTGTATCGATTATCGTTAGCTTAATAAGCTTACCATCAAGAATTGATATCCCCTACCTCAAATTGATGATCTCTTTGATCAGCTGCAAGGTGCTACCTGTTTCTCCAAGATCGACCTGCATTCTGGGTATCATCAGCTTCGTGTTCTCGAAGAAGATATTCCCAAAACTGCATTCCGCACAAGATATGGGCATTACGAGTTCACTGTCATGCCTTTTGGTTTGATAAATGCTCCAGCCATCTTCATGGACTTAATGAATAGGGTTTGTAAACCTTATCTAGACAAGTTCATCATTGTGTTCATCAACGATATTCTCATTTATTCGAAGTCTCGAGCCGATCACGAGCAAGACCTTCGTTTGACACTGGAACTCCTGAAGAAGGAACAACTTTTTGCTAAATTCCCCAAGTGTGAATTTTGGCTTAAAGAAGTTCAATTCTTGGGTCATATTGTCAACGAGTAGGGTATTCATGTGGATCCATCCAAAATTGTAGCCATTAAGGATTGGAACGCACCAACGACACCTACAGAAATTCGTTCTTTCCTTGGTCTCGCTGGATATTATCGTCGTTTTATTTCGAATTTCTCGAAGATTGCGGTTCCACTCACTGTTTTAACTCAAAAGAATAAGCCTTTTGAGTGGGGACCCAAGAAAGAAGAAGCATTTCAAACTCTGAAACAGAAGCTATGTGATGCTCCTGTTCTATCTCTGCCTGAGGGAAACGATGATTTTGTTGTCTACTGCGATGCATCCAACTTAGGCCTTGGTTGTGTTCTTATGCAACGAGGTAAAGTTATAGCTTATGCATCTAGACAATTGAAAGTTCACGAGAAGAACTACACGACTCATGATCTTGAGTTAGGTGTGCTGTAGTTTTCGCTCTCAAAATCTGGAGACACTATCTCTATGGAACGAAGTGTGTGATTTTCACAGACCACAAAAGTCTCCAGCATATTCTTAATCAGAAAGAGCTGAACATGAGGCAACGACGTTGGGTTGAACTCTTGAATGACTATGATTGCAAGATTCGCTACCATCCTGGTAAGACGAATGTCGTAGCCGATGCGCTTAGTCGAAAGGAGCGAGTCAAGCTTCAATCTGTTCGAACTCAATCTGATCTTCAAACTCGTGTTCTTCAAGCTCAACAATCTTGTGTTTCACAAGATTTGATAGGTAAGGAATTACCACATCAGCTTGAGCTTAAACTTGAAGCGAAGGATGATGGTTTGCTCTATTTCAAGGATCGTTTGTGGATTCCAAAACAAGATGATCTTCGCACTTTAGTGATGGACGAATCTCATAAGTCTCGATATTCTATCCATCCTGGTGCTGATAAAATGTACAAGGATCTTTGTACTAAGTTCTGGTGGCCTGGTATGAAGAAAGATGTTGCCTTGTATGTGTCGAAATGCCTAACTTGTCTCAAAGTCAAGGCTGAACATCAACGACCTTCTGGTTTCCTTGTACAACCAGAGATACCGATTTGGAAGTGGGAGAACATTGCCATGGATCTCATCACTAAATTACCGCGTACATCTAAAGGTCATGATGCTATTTGGGTTGTTATCGATCGATTGACGAAGTCAGCTCACTTTATTGCGATTCGCGAGGATCTATCTGCTGATAAACTTGCAAAGATTTATGTTGATGAGATTGTATCACGACATGGTGTTCCTTTGGATATCATTTCTGATCGTGATGCTCGATTTTCATCTCATTTTTGGAGAACCATGCAATCTGCTATGGGAACCCAACTAAATCTAAGCACTCTTATCATCCCCAAACAGATGGACAATCCGAGAGAACGATTCAAACTTTGGAGGATATGCTTAGAGCATGCGTGATAGACTTTGGTGGTAACTGGGATTCTCATCTTCCATTGATCGAGTTCTCTTACAACAATAGTTATCATGCCAGCATCAATATGGCACCATTCGAAGCTCTTCACGGTCGAAAATGTCGTTCACCTGTTTGTTGGAACGAGACCAGTGAAGCTCAGCTTACTGGACCGGAGCTTGTTCTGGAAACAACAGACAAAATCAAGAAAATTCGCGATAATCTTGTGATAACTAGATGCCGTCAAAAGAGTTATGCGGATTTACGACGCAAGCCCTTAGAATTTCAAGTCGGAGACCATGTCCTATTCAAGGTGTCACCATGGAAGGGAGTGGTGAGATTTGGAAAGAAGGGAAAACTTGCACCACGATATGTTGGACCATTTAAGATTGTTGAAAGAGTTGGAAAGGTTGCCTATCGACTAGAGCTACCTCCAGAGCTTGGAAATATTCATCCAACTTTTCACGTGTCCAATCTGCGAAAGTGTTTAGCTGACGCTGATCTTCACATTCCTCTCGACGAAATCCAAATCGATGAAACGATGCACTTTGTCGAGAAACCTGTGGAGATAGTGGACCGTACATACAAACAGTTGAAGAACAAACGAATTCATTTGGTCAAGGTTTGCTGGGAATCCAAACATGGCCCAGAATTTACTTGGGAATGTAAGGACCAAATGAAGGCGAAATATCCGCAACTGTTCTCACAAGTTCCCTCTAGTTAAAATTTCGGGACGAAATTTCCTAAAGTAGGGGAGACTGTGACAACTGTGCTCTCTAATCGATGTACAATGTAAAACAATATCAATTATGAATAAAACAACATGCTTTGGTGTATTTATATGTGTATTTGTGTTTGATGATTTTACAATTCGATTCGATTCCGATTTCAAGCTTTAAATCGCTTTCTGGAAGGTTACACGCAAACTGGTGCTTAAACGCAGTCATTTTAATGTAACAAACACCCTGGAATAGTGACATAGGCTTAACATACCTTAAATAACCTTCACATAACTTAGAAATAAGTTTTGGATGGGTTGGTGTGTTGAAAACAAGTCTATTCGATCGCAGCGACTATTTGTGTCAAACTGCGAAACTATACCGATTCGTATGGTATCGAAGAGCCCAGAACTTGATCAAAAGCTAAACATACCATAAATAACCTAAACATAGCTTAGAAATAAGCTTTGAGGGGTTCGGTATGCGAAAACATGCTTATTTGATCTTACAGGGACTAAAAGTGTCAAAAACGACGTAAGTTTGCATTTTCGCGCATATCTTACGTTCTGACCACATCTGGACATCCAAAATTTTTGTAGACACTAAAATATTTTTATTTTAGTGATCGGCATGCAAAAATACCGTTCGTCGCTTAATTTGGATCGTTTTCGTGTCCGTTTGAGTTTCGTCGTAATTTAACGAACAACGCGACCGTACGACCAAACGAGCCGACATCCGAGAGTGTTCCAAGCACATTTTGAGTCCTCTAAACCTTATTGACCTTGTAGAGCCTTGAAAATGGCTTAACGGGGGGTCAAAGGGGCCTGAAATGAGCTCAAACCAAGTGTAGGGACCTGAACTATCATTTTTCAAACTTCTGCTGATCTGGGGAGGTCAGGCGGGGCGCGTAAGGTGTCACCCATACCTTACGCGGGCTGTGTGAAGACACCAGTGACCAGAAACTTGATTTCAGCAACTGTTTGATAGTTTAGGGGCTGTTATGGTAATTCTTTTGTGTGATGGGCAAGTTTAAGTGATCACCAAGGTTACTAATCAGTTCCTAACAATTGTATGGCTATGATCTAATGCTTGGAGGTTACACAAACATGTGTAATGATCTTGTGAACCTCCAAAAAGTATAAATAGCCAAGCACTTTCATTCATCCATTGCGCATTCTTGTCTTCTCTTCTCTACATCTGATTTGGGAGCTCTCTCTCAAGTGTTTGGGAATTTATTCTTTGTAGAAAAGATAGCTAGGACCTATTGTAAGTCTTCTTTCATGCTTATTCTCTATGTTTAAGCAGAAAGTCAAACAGTTTGGCCAACAGTTTGACTTTCAGTTTTGACCATCAATTGGTCAAGTCAAAGTTCAATTGAACTTTGCAACGTGATTGTAATCACGAAGGTTATATGTGACAACTGTGTTCTGTAATCGATGTACGATGTAAAACAATGATGATTATTAATAAAACAATGTTCTTTGGTGTTATTATATGTGTTTTGGTGTTTCTATGTGTGTATTTGTGTTTGGTGATTTTTCAATTCGATTCGATTCCGATTGCAAGCTTTAAATCGCGTTCTGGAAGGTTATACGCAAACTGGTGCGTAAACGCAGTCAATATAACACGAAAAACGCTTTGGATTAGTGACATAGGCTTAACATACCTTAAATAACCTCCACATAACTTAGAAATAAGTTTTGAATGGTTTGGTGTGTCGAAATCCACTTTGTTCGATCGCAGGGACTATATGTGTCAAACTGCGAAACTATGCCGATTTGTATAGTAACGAACATTCCGAAACATGACCATAAGTTAAACATACCCTAAATATCCTTTACATAGCTTAGAAATAGGCTTTGAGGGGTTTGATGTGCTAAAATAAACTTTATGCTCATTCAGGGACTAAAAGCGTCAAAAAGTTCATAAGTTTACATTTTCGCGCATAACTTACGTTCTGAATACATCCGGACATCCAAAAATTTATGTAAGCATTAAAATATTTTATTTTAGTGTTTGGCATGATAAAATTCCATTCGTCGCTTAATTTGGATCGTTTTTGCGTTCGTTACGACTTCCGTCGTAATTAAGCGAATAACGCAACCGTACGACCAAACGAACCGACATCTGAGATGTTTTTGAGCATATTTTAAGTTCCCTATACTTTAAATTTATTTTAGAGCCCTGAAATGGGGTTAACGGGGTTTAAAAGTGCCAAAAATCATGTTTTACAAGTGCAGGGACCATTTTTTGAAATTTCTGGCAAATTCAATGAACCTAGTCCATTTTGAAGTATTGGTGGTTTTAACCCATGGTTTTGCAAAACCATGGGCTGGTATTCAATGAACATAGTCCATATTAGGGGCTCCCATGGTTTTAGAAAACCATGGGCACACATGTAAGGTCCAGATCAAAGCTCAGTTTACGATAAACGATCTTAACGGTTCAAGGAAATCTATAAATACCCCATGATCTCAACCCCAAAAACCCACACCTTTGAAATTTGAATTTGTTCTCTAAGTTGATGTGTTCAACACTTCATACCTGAGAATATTCGGATTCAAAACTTCCATTCTTGGACCCGTTGTAAGTGTTCTTTCGTTCTTTTCATTCGTTTTAGCGTTAAAGTCAAACTGCGTTTGACTTTCTGCATTGACCAGTTTATGGTCAATGTGAAGTTCGTTTGAACTTCATAATGTGAGCGTAATCACGATGGTTATAGTCCCTTGTGACTATACCTACTGATTACCACGTTATCTAGGCTCAGTGACGAGTCGTAGTTTCGGCCAAAATACGTATTCTTGCGTATTTTGTAACCAAACTACTTGTGGGTATCAAAACCGTTTGTTTTGATACCAAACCTCTTTTCAAACCTTGTTAAACATGTTCTAACATGTTTAGCTCGTCACTTTTAGTTTTGTGCTTGTCTAGGGTCGTAAAGGTAAGCGATCTAAACAATCGCTTATACTTTCGAACCCGACCCGTTTGGGCGATCATTAGGATCCGACCAAACACATTAGGTGATCATAGTGTATAGGGAATAACCTTCCAAGGTTATACCTTATGGTCGCTTCATTTAAGTAGTTTTATGATAGGTAGTTTATATGCCTTAGGTAAATTACCAAAAATGCCCTTTTACGCCAAAATTTATTTTAAGCATATGTAACATAACCTTTGGTATCTAAATTGATTAGAAAACAATATTAAACATGTTGAGGCATATTTTACTTATCATAGGACTAGTTAGGCGTTCCAAACGCGTTTCACGCGAACGACGCGTTAAAGTAGCATAAGCTACCTTAATGGGTCGCGATGGGTCGAAAGCACTTAGGTTAGGTTTCATTTAGGATGTAGGCCTTGTTAAACCATATCACATGAGTTCCAACACTCATTTGGGTTACAAGACCTCATTCTGTCTGATCTTCTGATTTAGGCATCTATTGTTTGACTAGTGATTCAATTACTAGGTGCTGCTTGATTTCTCTGGTTTACTCGAGTTTGTTGAAGTACTATTGATTGAGGATACCTTGCACTACATGTGAGTACATAGATCCCCTCTTTTTACATGTTTTGTGCTAACTATGTGAGTACAAAGTTCCCTTATTTTACTGTTTTCAATTGTTTTGGGGTGATTCATATGTACAAAATGTTTTCAAGGTTTAAACGATGATTTCAAAAACGAATAGAACGATTTATACTAAACTATTAACGATTTTGATAATGTGAATGAACTTGTTGGTTGTAGTTACATAACGAACGACATTCATTAGCATTGATCAAGCCGACCAGTATTAGGTTATGGTACCATAGGATATGACAAATCCCGTTATTGCACTATACCCATGGTTATGTGTGGGTGTTGTGGGTAACGACTGAATCTGATGATTGTTAACTTACCCTTTGGAGGTTTGTTAATGCAAGAACGAGTTGAACGATGAACGAGTCACAAAGGTTTGAATGTTATTAACGAGACGACCATATATAAGTTTTCACAATTAAAACGAGGATGATTTAAACGAGTAAATGATTTGGGAACGATTTGGAAACGATGTTAAACGATTTGGGTAAACGATTGGTTTATGGCTAGTGTTTAGATAACGGGACTTCTTATATATAAGTGTTTTCAACATATTACATACCGTGGCGTTATTTAGTTCACTTGGGTAAACGATACTGAAACGATGTCACTCAACGATGTTTTCGAAATAATGTACGAGTTTTATTGACGAGTTTATACGAGATGTTTTACAAGATGGTTTTCGAAAAACAAAAAGCTTTTGGGTTAAGAATCATGGCTACGAAATTTTATAAATTTTAATCATCTCGATTTGAGTTGGTTAATCATGTTGCAATATTATACACATTTTAAAAACAAGGTTTTCGAGGTATTGCAATATAAGAATACAAGCCATGATTCCGATACTCTTATAAAACCTATGTACTCGCCAGCATTTCTTTGCTGACTTTGTTTTTACATATGTTTCAGGTGTTGTTGCTTGATTGATGTTCTAGGATGCATGCGTCACATAGGATCTGGACGAGGCCTTAGTGACATAATATCTATGATAGACGATATAAAACTTGTTGTTCTATGTTAAAACAATGTTAATGTTTAATATTATCAATAAAACGAAACACTTTTTGTATCCATGGTTATGAAACGATAATTCTGTTACAACACTCCCCGACGTTTCCGCCACGCTTTGTTGTTTTACGTGGTCGGGGTGTGACAGAAGAGTTGGTATCAGAGCGAATGGTTATAGGGAATTAGGTTATTAGTAATACTTTGACCTAGACTATAACTTCTAGGACCCCAACGCAAGTTTATTTGCGTTTAGATTTTTAAAACAAAATCGTCACCTATCCTTCGGTGATAACCACAACGAGAACACAATTTTCGAATCCGCTTTGAAAACTAATCATCTGTTCTAGGATGATTGATTACTAGGTTTTGAACCCTCTGTTTTAAGGTTTTGAACCCTTCCAGTTTGACTCATTTTTGGCTTAGTACCTTCTGAGTTTTCAAAATCTCGTCAAAGTGACGTGCAAACTGGAAGAGTGAGTGCCTGTACCCTGGGTTTTCTGTCTAAGGCTAGAGTGTTCGTATAAATCCACATAATCGGACCAGTCACTCTTAACTGGGAACTCTTGGGGTGAGTGTTCACTTATAGGCGAGCATGTCTTCGCGATACATTATTTTTGACCTATTTACTTTGATTAGTCACTGCGTGTCATTTGTTCGTTCGAGGTAACAAACAAATGATCGCCTTCCTTATGATTTGTCGATACCTCTTTTGTTTTTCCTAATTTTCAACCTCACTCGATTCTTCTGTTTCCTTGTTAGACAATGCCTCCTCGACGTGAAGCACAATCTTTTACTATTGAAGAAATCGCAGCCCTGGTCTCTCAGCAAGTGGCTGCTGTGCTTCCCGGTGTTGTGACCCAAGTCCACGAGATATACAACAACAATAATAACAACAACAATAATGCACCGTGTAATTTCAAGAACTTCAATTCTGCGAAGCCGCTTAAATTTTCCGGGTCGCAAGGAGCAACTGCGCTCCTGCAGTGGTTTGAGAGTATCGAGAGCACATTCAGACATGTGCAGTGTCCGAATGCGCATAAGGTTGAATTTGCTTCGAGCGGGTTTGAGAAACGAGCGCTTACCTGGTGGAATGGTATTATGCGCGACAGGGGTGCCGAAGTGGCGTTGGCACAAACATGGGAATAGCTTCGGGCTCTCATGATGAAGGAGTTTTGTCCCCGTCATGAAGTTCGGCTTTGGAGCGAGAGTTTGACGATTTAAAGCAAGATGGGGCTAAACATCGTGCGTACACGAATCGTTTCGAGGAACTCAGTCTATTGTGTCCCACCATGGTTACCCCTCTGGAGAAAGCAATCGAGAGATATATCGATGGGTTACCCGATTCTATTCTGGAGATTGTGACCGGTGTTAATCCTACTACCCTTCGTCAAGCGATCGAGTTGTCTGCTACCCTGACTGAGACTCAAGTCAGGAAGGGTAAACTCACCCGCAAGGGTGATAAAAAGAAGGCGACTGATTCAGGGAAGGACAAGAAAAAGGGTAAGGGTAAGGAAGGAAAGACGTCGAAGAAATCGAGGAAGCGAAATGGTGCCCAGAATTTTGCTGTTACAGCACAGACTGCTCAGAACCCGCAGAACCCACCGGCTCAGCCGCCTGCAAAGAAAGCGTATGCTGGTACCGCACCTCATTGTGCTTGTTGCAACGGTCATCACGTTGCACAACAAGCTTGCAGGCAATGTACGACGTGTGGTAAACTTGGGCATTTGGCCAATGTTTGTCGTTTGGGACAGAATCAGGTTGCTCAGGTTCCAGCTCCGGGTCAGGGGAATGCTGTGAGATTCCCACCGGGTTCATGTTTTAATTGTGGAGAGTATGGTCACTTCCGCAACAACTGTCCGAGACTGGTGAATGCAAACGCGAATGCTAACGCGAACCCGAATGCGAACGTCAACGTCAATGTGAATCCCGCTCGTGGGGAGCGTACAATTTGAATGCAAATGAAGTGAGGGCCGACAACGAAGTGGTTAACGGTACGTTTCTTGTTAACAATCGACCTGTGTCTATTCTTTTTTATTATGGTGCTGATAGAAGTTTTGTTTCGTTATCTTTTGAGCCTTTGCTTTCGATACCTAGAACTAAACTGAGGAACCCCTTATCTGTCGAAGTTGCTACTGGTAAACCTCTTGTTCTCGATTCTATTATTCGTGATTGTCAGTTAAACCTTGATAACCATCTTTTTCCTATTGACCTCACACCGATGCAAGTTGGGAGTTTCGATATTATCATTGGAATGGATTGGTTAACCAAACACCACGCTGAGGTGGTTTGTTTCGATAAGATTGTTCGCATTCCTTTGTCTTTCGGCGATGTTTTGGAAATTCGTGGCGAGAAACCTTCTGGTGGTTTGAAGCTTATGTGTGTATGGAAGCCCAAAGGTATTTACGAAAAGGATATGTTACTTTTCTGGCACATGTCACCGAGGAGAAAAGCAAGAGCAAGAGTATTCAGGATATTCCGATTGTTCGGGATTATCCGGAGGTGTTTCCTGATGAACTGCCTGGTTTGCCTCCAGTTCGTCAAGTCGAGTTTCATATTAACCCTGTACCCAATGCCAACCCGATTGCAAAAGCACCTTATCGTCTTGCACCGTTGGAGATGCAAGAGTTATCGAAGCAGCTTCAAGAGTTATCTGATAAAGGATTCATCCGACCGAGCTTTTCACCTTGGGGAGCTCCTGTCCTCTTCGTGAAAAAGAAAGATGGATCTTTTCGAATGTGAATCGATTATCGTGAGCTTAATAAGCTCACCATCAAAAATCGATATCCCCTACCTCGAATTGATGATCTTTTCAATCAGCTGCAGGGTGCTTCATGTTTTTCCAAGATCGATCTGCGTTCTTGGTATCATCAACTTCGTGTTCTCGAAGAAGATATTCCTAAAACTGCTTTCCGCACAAGATATGGGCATTACGAGTTCACTGTCATGCCTTTTGGTTTGACGAATGCTCCAGCTATCTTTATGGACTTAATGAATAGGGTCTGCAAACCTTATTTGGACAAGTTCATTATTGTGTTCATCGACGATATTCTCATTTATTCAAAATCTCGAGCCGAGCACGAGCAACACCTTCGCTTAACATTGGAACTCCTGAAGAAGGAACAACTTTTTGCTAAATTCTCCAAGTGTGAATTCTGGCTTAAAGAGGTTCAATTCTTGGGTCATATAGTCAATGAGCAGGGTATTCATGTGGATCCATCCAAGATTGCTGCTATCAAGGACTGGAATACACAGACGACGCCTACAGAGATTCGATCTTTTCTTGGTCTTGCTGGTTATTATCGTCGATTCATTTCAAATTTCTCGAAGATTGCGGTTCCACTCACTGCTTTGACTCAGAAGAATAAGCCTTTCGAGTGGGGACCCAAGCAAGAAGAAGCGTTCCAAACGCTGAAGCAGAAGTTATGTAATGCTCCTATTCTATCTCTGCCCGAGGGAAGCGATGATTTCGTTGTCTATTGCGATGCGTCCAACGTAGGTCTTGGTTTCGTCCTTATGCAACGAGGTAAAGTTATAGCATATGCATCTAGACAATTGAAAGTTCACGAGAAGAACTATACGACTCATGATCTTGAGTTAGGAGCTATGGTTTTCGCGCTTAAAATCTGGAGACACTACCTCTATGGAACAAAGTGTGTGGTTTTCACAGACCACAAAAGTCTCCAGCATATTCTTAATCAGAAAGAGCTGAATATGAGGCAACGACGTTGGGTTGAACTCTTGAACGACTATGATTGCGAGATTCGCTACCATCCTGGTAAGGCGAATGTCGTAGCTGATGCGCTTAGTCGAAAAGAATGAGTCAAGCTTCATTCCGTTCGAACTCTATCTGATCTTCAATTTCGTGTTCTTCAAGCTCAGCAATTTTGTGTTTCACAAAATTTGATGGGTATGGAATTACCACGTCAACTTGAGCTTAAGCTCGAAGTGAAAGACGATGGTTTGCTCTATTTTAAGGATCGATTGTGGATTCCGAAACAAGATGATCTTCGCACCTTGGTAATGGACGAATCTCATAAGTCTTGATATTCTATCCATCCTGGTGCTGATAAAATGTACAAGGATCTTCGTACTCAGTGCTGGTGGCCTGGTATGAAGAAGGATGTTGCCTTGTATGTATCGAAATGCCTAACTTGTCTCAAAGTCAAGGCCGAACATCAACGACCTTCTGGCTTGCTTGTACAACCAGAGACACCGGTTTGGAAGTGGGAGAACATTGCGATGGATCTCATCACTAAATTACCGCGTACATCTAAGGGTCATGTTGCTATTTGGGTTGTTATCGATCGATTAACGAAATCAGCTCATTTGATTCCGATTCGCGAGGATCTATCTGCTGACAAACTTGCAAAGATTTATGTTGATGAGATTGTGACACGACATGGTGTGCCCTTGGATATCATCTTTAATCGTGATGCTCGATTTTCATCTCATTTCTGGAAGGCCATGCAATCTGCTTTGGGAACCCAACTGAATTTAAGCACTGCTTATCATCCCTAAACAGATGGCCAATTTGAGAGAACGATTCAAACTTTGGAGGATATGCTTAGAGCATGCGTGATAGACTTTGGTGGTAATTGGGATTCTCATCTGCCACTGATCGAGTTCTCTTACAATAATAGTTATCACACTAGCATTAAAATGGCACCATTCGAAGCTCTCTACGGTCGAAAATGTCGTTCACCTGTCTGTTGGAACGAAACCGGTGAAGCTCAGCTTACTGGACCTGAGCTCGTTCTGGAAACAACAGACAAAATCAAGAAAATCCGCGATAATCTTTTGACAGCTCGAAACCGTCAAAAGAGTTATGCGGATCTGGGACGCAAGCCCTTAGAATTTCAAGTCGGAGATCGTGTCCTACTCAAGGTTTCACCTTGGAAGGGAGTGGTGAGATTTGGAAAGAAAGGAAAACTTGCACCTCGATATGTGGGACCATTTAAGATTGTGGAAAGAATTGGAAAGGTTGCCTATCGACTAGAGCTACCTCCAGAGCTTGGAAATATTCACCCGACTTTTCACGTGTCCAATCTGCGAAAATGTTTAGCTGACGCTGATCTACACATTCCTCTCGACGAGATTCGAATCGATGAAACAATGCACTTTGTCGAGAAACCTGTGGAGATAGTGGAACGTACTTTCAAGTAGTTGAAGAACAAACGAATTCATTTAGTCAAGATTCACTGGGAATCCAAACATGGCCCAGAGTTTACTTGGGAGTGTGAGGACCAGATGAAGATGAAATATCCGCATTTGTTCTCACAAGCTTCCTCTAGTTAAAATTTCGGGACGAAATTTCCTGAAGTAGGGGAGACTGTGACAACTGTGTTCTGTAATCGATGTACGATGTAAAAAAAATGATGATTATTAATAAAACAATGTTCTTTGGTGTTATTATATTTGTTTTGGTGTTTCTATGTGTGTATTTGTGTTTGGTGATTTTTCAATTCGATTCGATTCCGATTGCAAGCTTTAAATCGCGTTCTGGAAGGTTATACGCAAACTGGTGTGTAAACACAGTCAGTATAACATGACAAACACTCTGTAATAGTTACATAGGCTTAACATACCTTAAATAACCTCCACATAACTTAGAAATAAGTTTTGAATGGTTTGGTGTGTCGAAATCCACTTTGTTCGATCGCAGGGACTATATGTGTCAAAATGTGAAACTATGCCGATTTGTATAGTAACAAACATTCCGGAACATGACCTTAAGTTAAACATACCCTAAATATCCTTTACATAGCTTAGAAATAGGCTTTGAGGGGTTCGGTGTGCTAAAATAAACTTTATGCTCATTCAGGGACTAAAAGCGTCAAAAAGTGCATAAGTTTGCATTTTCGCGCATAACTTACGTTCTGAATACATCCGGACATCCAAAAATTTATGTAAGCATTAAAATATTTTATTTTAGTGTTTGGCATGATAAAATTCCATTCATCGCTTAATTTGGATCGTTTTTGCGTTCGTTACGACTTCCATCGTAATTAAGCGAATAACGCAACCGTGCGACCAAACGAACCGACATCCGAGATGTTTTTGAGCATATTTTAAGTTCCCTATACTTTAAATTTATTTTAGAGCCTTGAAATGGGGTTAACGGGGCTTAAAAGTGCCAAAAATCAAGTTTTACAAGTGCAGGTACCATTTTTTGAAATTTCTGGCAAATTCAATAAACCTAGTCCATTTTGAAGTATTGGTGGTTTTAACCCATGGTTTTGCAAAACCATGGACTGGTATTCAATGAACATAGTCCATATTAGGGGCTCCCATGGTTTTAGAAAACCATGGGCACACATGTAAGGTCCAGATCAAAGCTCAGTTTACGATAAACGATCTTAACGGTTCAAGGAAATCTATAAATACCCCATGATCTCAACCCCAAAAACCCACACCTTTGAAATTTGAATTTGTTCTCTAAGTTGATGTGTTCAACACTTCATACCTGAGAATATTCGGATTCAAAACTTCCATTCTTGGACCCGTTGTAAGTGTTCTTTCGTTCTTTTCATTCGTTTTAGCGTTAAAGTCAAACTGCGTTTGACTTTCTGCATTGACCAGTTTATGGTCAATGTGAAGTTCGTTTGAACTTCATAACGTGAGCATAATCACGATGGTTATAGTCCCTTGTGACTATACCTACTGATTACCACGTTATCTAGGCTCAGTGACGAGTCGTAGTTTCGGCCAAAATACGTATTCTTGCGTATTTTGTAACCAAACTACTTGTGGGTATCAAAACCATTTGTTTTGATACCAAACCTCTTTTAAAACCTTGTTAAACATGTTCTAACATGTTTAGCTCATCACTTTTAGTTTTGTGCTTGTCTAGGGTCGTAAAGGTAAGCGATCTAAACAATCGCTTATACTTTCGAACCCGACCCGTTTGGGCGATCATTAGGATCCGACCAAACACATTAGGTGATCATAGTGTATAGGGAATAACCTTCCAAGGTTATTCCTTATTGTCGCTTCGTTTAAGTAGTTTTATGATAGGTAGTTTATATGCCTTAGGTAAATTACCAAAAATGCCCTTTTACGCCAAAATTTATTTTAAGCATATGTAACATAACCTTTGGTATCTAAATTGATTAGACAACAATATTAAACATGTTGAGGCATATTTTACTTATCATAGGACTAGTTAGGCATTCCGAACGCGTTTCACGCGAAGGACGCGTTAAAGTAGCATAAGCTACCTTAATGGGTCGCGATGGGTCGAAAGCACTTAGGTTAGGTTTCATTTAGGATGTAGGCCTTGTTAAACCATATCACATGAGTTCCAACACTCATTTGGGTTACAAGACCTCATTCTGTCCGATCTTCCGATTTAGGCGTCTATTGTTTGACTAGTGATTCAATTACTAGGTGCTGCTTGATTTCTCTGGTTTACTCGAGTTTGTTGAAGTACTATTGATTGAGGATACCTTGCACTACATGTGAGTACATAGATCCCCTCTTTTTACATGTTTTGTGGTAACTATGTGAGTACATAGTTCCCTTATTTTGCTGTTTTCAATTGTTTTGGGGTGATTCATATGTACAAAATGTTTTCAAGGTTTAAACGATGATTTCAAAAACGAATAGAACGATTTATACTAAACTATTAACGATTTCGATAATGTGAACGAACTTGTTGGTTGTAGTTACATAACGAACGACATTCATTAGCATTGATCAAGCCGACCAGTATTAGGTTATGGTACCATAGGATATGACAAATCCCGTTATTGAACTATACCCATGGTTATGTGTGGGTGTTGTGGGTGTCACACCCTGGCTTTGCGGAAGCGTGGTTAATTTGGTGTGACTTCTTAATACCATAGCTTAACCATAACAAAGCTATATGAAATAAAATCATGCAAGATCATCCATTTAATTAAGTTTTGAAAACCAAATACAACAATATTGTCTTAACGGAAACACGTCCTAACGACTTAAACATTGTTCAACAAACACAAACATCAACATGACATAAACACAGTTTAAGGACTGTGACTTGTCCAGGAAAGAGTCACATTCCCCAAACCCGGATGACCTCGTAACTAGTGTAGCGGGAAAACGTGCCATACCGTGCCAGATCCTTTAGTTTCCTGAAATACATGTAAGTTGAAAAATCAACAATAATGTTGAGCGAGTTCATGTGTAAGTGAGTAAGTAAAACCTTTGTAAAGATGTCTGTTCGTATGAAAATTCCTGGTATGTAGCAAATAAGGAAAAAGAGATCACCATTGGGTTGCAAAGCCAATGATATGTGTGAAGTGCAAGTAGGAAGACTCAAACCTAGCGTATTTGGCGATGGGTACAAAGTCACCACCTGGTCCATTATGCGGGCTCAGGGGTTGGGCTCGCTACACCCAGATAGATCTACCGCTTACGTCCCTCGGTTCCTACAATGAGGATTAATGGTCTCCAGTTCACGCCTACCCACTCACATGATCTAAGTAGTAAACCTCCTTACGCTAACCATACCATGTATAAAGTACTTGTAATCAAAGTAACATGTATTTCACCCCCGTAGTTTAGAAAACTGAAAACAGTTAAGAGAAAGGGGGGACATGAACTCACCGTGGTGCGTCTCTACCAAGTATGCCTCCAAATCGATCAGCTGTATGACGACCTACACGTGCTAACTCTATTAGACGGATGGTCGTGCCTTAGCTTTATGGTTTAAGTTTTTGGGGAAATAGTTAGGCAACTATTTCGTGTTTACATTCTGTATACTTGGTAGTCGTTCTCCTTCCCAAGGATGGGGGATTTAATACATGTGCGTTCGTATAATTCGGATTACACTAATAAGTCTCACATAATATATTTTATTTCCAACTTCAAAATATAAATATTCTTCTCAAAAATATTATACTTTAATACATGTGATTTTCCCAAAATAATACTTAGTAATATTATTTTTACCCTAAAAATAATATTTACGTGGTTCACAAAATAATCATAAACACTTATACAAGTGATGTTGTGAAAAATATATACTAAATATATTTATGTATCACGTTTTATTTTGTGAAATCCCACCTCCGATATTTTATAAATAAAGTCGTGGCGAAATTCATAATTTTGAAAACAAGTCAAAATGTATTTCTAACACTTATAGTGTAAATATTTCTAAGTGTTACGTTTTTGGAAAAATTTCGCCAGAGTTTCCTCTGTAACTGGAGGTGGCCACGCTTTCAAGCGTATCATTTTCTTTTATAAATCAAACCGACAATCTTCTTATTCAATCAAATCATTGTTCAAACCACAAACTAGTCAAAATATGTATATAAGTCGCATAAGTTTCATGAACTTGTGATTTATTCAAACTATGGAGTAAATCCCATTACTTTTAGTGGATCTTTATATAAAACTATCCGATTTTGTAAAAACCTCGTTTTTATGGAAGTTCCGTCTTTACAACTTCTCGTCATCTTTTTCAAAAATAGCTATTTTGTCGAAACTTTGTGCTACACAAGTGTTTACACACTTGTGTGTTCTAAAAACCATTCGTGTTAGTGTAAGATCCGTCTTTAAAAATATGTTTTCTCTTGACACTCGGTCCTTTAAAAATACCACCTGTAGATCCGTAGATCTACTAGTTTTAATCACTATTTTTCAAGCTAAAACACTTTTACACAAGTTCATGATTCGAGTGTGGTAGAGTTTCATCTTCTAACCCTTGTTATACTTAAACAAGCTTTATGTCATAATCCAAGATCATGACTAAACCGGGTTAAATGATGATCCGAGCTACCACAACATAGATCGGGTCCAAATAATCACACAAATCAAATACTACATGATTTACACAACATATGTGCTTTTAACCACCATTTTAGTGTTTTAAGTAGACTTTAAAGCATTATCTTGTAAGATTTCGAGTTTTAACCGTTACACATCGTATTAACCACTTCAAAATAGTTCGAGTAGGTGATTTAAGCAACTTACTACTAGCTCGAGGCTAGGGAAGAATCTATGCGAAAAATGCGTGGATAAAAGCAAGATAACGAGGTCCTTCGCCTTCCGATTGCACCAAGACTCCTTATGCGGGATCCTTATCCCTTGTATGAGCTTGGAAAGTGATGATCAAAATCGAAAGGTGGTGGTGTGTTCAAGGGGGTGTTCGGCCGTGAGCTTTCTAGAGAGAGAGAGGAAGTGTTGTTGTGAGTTGTGAGATGAAATGTTATGTTGGGTTATGGTGGTAACTTATAGATAATTAGCATGAGTATTAACCAAAGGTTTATATGTATTCTAGATACTAAACATGGTTGATTAAAATAATCACACAAGGACAAGGTATGTCCCCCTCATGGGCATGGTTTGGTTAAGGGGGGGGGGGGGGTCTAGTTCAAATCCAACTAGTAGTTAGACATTAGTTAGGTTAATCTAGTTAAGTTTAGGGATTAACCCGGTTAGTGGTGTGTAGTGCTTTAAAGCGGGTGTTAGGGTATTCAGGGACCCTAACTGGCTCAGAAAAAGAAAAATAATGTTAAACAATGAAAATGACAATATTTTCATGTTCCGGGTAAAGTCCGGTTGTTCGGTTGGATGGTAATCCGTTAAAGTGCTTAACAAAGCTTTAAAGTGTCGTTATTATCATTTTTAGTGACACAATTTATTCCTCAGAGTGTCAGGAATATTTTCTCATGTTTTGGCACTTTATTAGTTAGCTAAAAGCTGAATTATTATGTAAAGTGCTGAATTTTGTGCTTAAAGCACGTTTTAGGCACATCCAGTCATTGTGACTTATTCCTAGAGACGCAGTTTTACAACCCTTGTATCCCTACACTCACCACTAGTGTAGTAAAATATTTCTGGCTCATACAGGCCTTAGAGGCAGTGTTTGCCTGATGCTGGCTTTATCAGCATGTTCAATAGGTTATCCGTTATAGTGCTACTGTGCTTTTTGTGCATCATGTTTGTCACTAAGGTTCAGCATGCAAATAATGTAGTGACGGTAAGTAAAGTATGATGCAAGTAAGTACATGTATCAGTATTCAAGTAGCAGTTCATCAGTAATTTCAAACAAGCACAGTAATTAAGCAGTAATTAATTATTAATTAAGTCGTACAGATACCTGGTTTAGTGAGGGTTGTCACATTCTCCCCCCGTTAGAAAAATTTCATCCCGAAATTTTAAGTTCTGCTTGTAGATGCAGGGTTCTTAGGAAATAGGTGGGGGTATTTCTCTTTCATCCGGTCCTCACGCTCCCAGGTGTATTCAGGACCGTGTCTGGCATTCCAACGAACTTTGACGAGCTTGACACTGCTCCGGCGGGTCTTGTTTACCTTCCAGTCCGTAACCTCAACCGGTTCTTCAACGAAATGGAGCGTGTCGTCAACGTGAATCTCGTCGATGGGAATGGCAATGTTATCTTGAGTTGGACTTTTCTTCAGGTTGGATACATGAAATGTATCGTGAACAGAATGGAGTTCAGCAGGTAGGTCCAACTTGTATGCTACTAGTCCTATTCTTTCCAAGACTCTGAAAGGACCAATGTAGCGCGGATTTAACTTCCCACGCTCTCCGAAGCGTGCCACACCCTTCCAGGGTGAAACTTTCAATAAAACCATTTCTCCAACTTGGAATTCCAAGTGTTTCCGGTTTGGATCTGCATAGGCCTTCTGTCTGTGGCGAGCTGCTTCGATGCGTTTTAGAATCTGCGCAATCTTGTCTGTCGTCTCTTGGACGATTTCGGGACCAGCAAGCTGCCTGTCACCTGCGTCAGCCCAGCATAGGGGTGATCGGCACTTGCGTCCGTAAAGGGCTTTGAATGGCGCGACACCAATACTGGTGTGGTAGCTGTTGTTGTATGAAAATTCGACCAAAGGCAAATGCTTATCCCAGCTACCGCCCAAATCCATAACACACGCTCTCAGCATGTCTTCCAAAGTCTGTATCGTTCGCTCGCTTTGACCGTCAGTTTGCGGATGAAACGCAGTGCTCAGATTCAATTGTGAGCCAAAGGATTCTTGGAAGGATTGCCATATCCTTGACACAAATCTTCCGTCTCTATCAGAGATGATCGAGAGAGGCACTCCATGACGTGCGACGATCTCTCTCATGTAAATTTCAGCCAATTTGCTCGTATTATCCTTCTCTCTGATAGGTAAGAAGTGTGCTGACTTCGTTAATCGATCCACTATTACCCAAATAGTGTCATGGCCTCTTGGCGTTCTTGGCAACTTCGTAATAAAATCCATTGAGATTTGTTCCCATTTCCACTTGGGAATCTCAGGTTGTTGCAGAAGTCCTGAAGGCTTCTGGTATTCCGCTTTCACCTTAGCGCACGTTAAACAGTTGCTCACATAAACAGCAACATCGCCTTTCATCCTAGGCCACCAATAATAATCTCTGAGATCTTGGTACATCTTATCCGCTCCTGGATGGATAGAGTACCGTGATTTGTGAGCTTCATCGAAAATAACCTTCCTTAAACCTCCAAACAAAGGAACCCAAATCCTTTTCTCAAAACATAACGTTCCTTCCTCGTTTGGTACCAGTAGCTTCTCCATCCCACGGAGATATTCTTCTTCAAGGTTTCCTTCCTTGAGAGCTTCTTTCTGCGCGGCACGAATGCGCAAGGAAAGATCTGTTTGGATAATCATTTCTAAAGCCCTAACCCTTATGGGCTTGATCCTCTCCTTTCGGCTTAGGGCATCGGCGACCACATTCGCCTTCCCTGGGTGATACTTTATCTCGCAGTCGTAATCGTTCAGCAACTCAACCCATCGTCTTTGCCTCATATTCAGCTCCTTCTGATTGAATATGTGCTGTAGGCTCTTGTGATCTGTAAAGATTGTACACTTTGTACCATAAAGGTAGTGTCTCCAGATCTTTAATGCAAATACCACTGCGCCAAGTTCCAAATCATGTGTGGTATAGTTCTTCTCGTGCACTTTCAGTTGACGCGATGCGTAAGCAATAACCTTTTGGCGTTGCATCAACACACAACCCAATCCTTGACGTGAGGCGTCACAGTATACCACAAAATCATCTGTACCTTCCGGTAGTGCTAAGATTGGCGCATTGCAGAGCTTATCCTTCAATATCTGGAATGCTTCTTCCTGTTTGATTCCCCAATCAAACTTCTTATCTTTCTGCGTGAGGAGCGTCAATGGTTGAGCGATTTTTGAAAAATCTTCAATGAACCTTCGATAATAGCCAGCCAAACCCAAGAATTGTCGAATCTCGGTTGGCGTCTTTGGCGTTTCCCAACTCTTGATTGCTTCGATCTTGGTTGGATCCACGTGGATTCCATCTCCATTCACCACATGTCCAAGAAATTGGACTTCACGTAGCCAAAACTCGCACTTAGAGAACTTGGCATACAACTGTTCCTTCTTCAGCAACTCCAAAATAGCTCTTAAATGCTGTTCGTGCTCAGCCTTTATCCTTGAATAAATCAAGATGTCGTCGATGAACACAATCACGAACTTGTCCAAGTACGGCTTGCAAACTCTATTAATCAAATCCATAAAGACTGCAGGTGCGTTTGTCAACCCAAACGGCATAACTAGGAACTCGTAGTGTCTATAACGAGTTCTAAAGGCTGTCTTCGGGATACTTTCCTCTTGTATCCTTATCTGGTGGTATCCAGATCGTAAATCGATCTTTGAGTAAAAGCTTTGAACCTTGCAGTTGATCGAATAAGTCATCGATCCTCGGTAGGGGATACCTATTCTTGATAGTCAACTTGTTCAACTCCCGGTAGTCGATGCACATATGAAAACTACCGTCTTTCTTCTTAACAAACAGGACCGGAGCTCCCCAAGGTGAGAAGCTTGGTCTGATGAATCCTTTGTCTAGCAACTCTTGAAGTTGTGTTGACAATTCCTGCCTCTCAGGTGGTTCAAGTCTATAAAGTGACCTAGCTACAGGCGCGGCGCCTAGAATCAAATTGAAGCCAAAATTTGACTTGTCGTCTAGGAGATTACGCCGGCAAGTCTTCGAGGAAGACTTCAGGGTATACTCCGATCACGGGGGTATCGTTAAGTTTTAGTTCTTCGGCTCCCTTGTCCCCGATTTGAGCCAGGAAACAACACATCCTTCCCACAACAACTTTCGAGCCCTAAGTAATTTGTGATCGGCGGTGGCGTATCTTGCTTCGTGAGTCACAATTATTCCTTCATTCGACATTGAGGTGCGGATATCAACCTCCGCTCGATCGCTTGCCAACTAATACATCCAATTACCACGTTGAAGCTTCCAAACTCAACTGGCAATAGATCTAGCGTAAACTTACGCTCTCCGGGTTCTATCGTGCCGATTCCAGTTACTGCGTTGGCTTCCACTAGCTTCCCCTAAGCTAGTTCTAATGGGTACTGGAATAATACTCACTCGCTACGTAAACCAATTATGTCCTTGATCACTAGAATTGTGAATCGTAAAATTTGCAACAGTAGTTGGCAATACAGATGCATAATGTTGAGTAATATGGGACGTACCACTATCCATGCTTGGATCTCTGGCGTGCCTCCCTAGCTCTGATGGGGAGCTTTCATCCTTGCGCCTGATTGTTTTTCGGGCAATATCTTCTGAAATGCTTTTTGCTTCCACAGTTTAAACATCCTCGAGCACGCTTCTGTTTATCACTCATTCTGCCTCGACAATTATCATTGTCGTTGTCCCCTTCGTGATTCTCACTACCGTCTTGGCCCCCATTACTATGTTCAGTATTTTGCCAACAAGTTTCCTTGACATGTCCCACCTTGCCACAGTTACCACAATTTCCATATTTGCATCGCCCGACATGATAACGTAAACAATTGTCGCACTTAGGTAGGATACCCTTGTAATCTTTTCCCTTTTTGGCCTTCTTCTTGTTACTTACCCGAGTAACCATCTTGAAATTTGCGAGCTTCCTCTTGTTATCCCCAGATGCCTTTATAGCAGTCTCCTTTTTCTCCTCCGCAGTGGAAAATTCTCCTCGTCTAACTGCTTCTTCCGTGAGTGCTATGCTTATGTTGATAGCCTCGGTGATCGTTGAGGGTTTTGATGTTGTTACCAGGCTTAGAATCTGAGGTGCCAATCCTCTTATGAACTGTTCGATTCTCTTAAACTCTGGTGTCCCCAAGAGTAAGGCAACTTGTGATAGTTCATTAAATCTCTGCACATACTCTACTATCTTTGGTCCTTTCATTTTCAAGTTCCACAGTTCTGTCTCCAATCTCTGGACTTTTTCCCTCGAGCAATATCTTTCACGCATCAGATTTTTCAGTTCGTCCCACGTCATAGCATGCGCAGCGGTCTCGCCCATCGTCCGAATTTGATGGTTCCACCATGACAGAGCCTCATCCATCAATAGTCCATTTATATACTTGACTTGATGTTCGTGGTCACATTTGCTCAATCGTAAAACAGAATCTGTCTTTTCAACCCAGCGTACGAAGGCTAAGGCACCCCCGGTGCCGTCGAACTCACGAGGTTTGTGGTCTAGGAACTGCTTGTAGGTGCAGCCGTTGGGGGGGTTATTTCCTGAGGTACTTTTGCTGCAATCGGAGCGATGGGCCTCGTGCTGTGCTATAGCCGTGGCAATTTTCTCTTGAAGTTCTGCCTCCGAGGTGGGTATGCGCATCTTGCGTCTTGGTGGCATCTTCTAAAAGATGTTTCACGTAGGTTAGGTCATAGCGAGTAAAGTGTACGCATGTATTCAACAATATCACATAACATCTCCTGCTATGAATAAATCAACCACATAACATCTCATGTCATAGAACATAAACAGTAGATCAATCATCACAAGTGATGAGAATACTGCGATTGCATTGCCATAAATCGAGACCACAATGTAAGGTTTACAAGTACACAACTGTATCATACAACATCCATGACTTAGTAGGGGACGACCCTAGACAAGTCGTGAGATCGCTGGACGTATTCAGGAATCTTCGGTCCGTCCATCCTCAAATTCCAGAATTTCACCTCAAGCTTCTGGATTCCAGCCTTAGAACAGTATTTCTTCTTCATCATTTCCTTGAGCTCGTCCCAGCTCAGTGCATAAGCAGCATCTGTACCAAGGGTCTGAACCTGGAGGTTCCACCATGAGAGTGTGTCATCTAGAATTAACCCCGAGATATAGGTAACCCTCTCTTTGAGGCGAACAGTTACTCATTCTTAGAATGGGGTCAGTCTTTTCGGACCAACGAACAAATGCAACGTCGCCTCCCGTTCTGTCAAAGTTCAAAGGCTTGCAGTTCAGGAACTGCTTATAGGTGCAGTCAGTTGGAGGGTTATATTCAGTAGTGCCATTGCTGTGCTTAAAGCGGAGGGCCTCATGTCGTGCAATTTCCTGTGAGATGCATTTTTGCAGCTCGGCTTTTACCCTTGGCAACGTACTGGTGTTTGTGTCACGCCTGGGTGGCATTTTCTTCTGCCGGAGTGGCATGAAGCGGGTTAGACACCATCTCAATTGTCTAGGAGATACATAGCACCCTAAGCCATCATGTAATCTCCCAATTTCACACACAAATATACTCAATGTATGAGTGGGGAAAAAAAATTTCTGAGCCTTCACATAGGCTTGCCAATTTGGCTTGTTGCTTGTAATAGAATGAACTCGAGGCTACATCGCCTCGCCTTGGTCATTCGTGTTTTAGATATTTCCTGCTACATTGGTTTTCATTAGCTTGACCCGCAGAGTCCACCAGGATTTCTGTGCACTACAAGTCGTTATTACGTGGGCCCCCGTAATAATAAATTGTCTTGCATAGTTACCCCAAATTTTCTCTCGTCCAAGCAGATGATCAATCAAGGAGCAACAGCAGGTGCATCGGCATGAACAGGGTCATGCTCCAATGCGGGGTCAGGAGCAACGCCTGGCTCAGGGGCCACGGCTGGCTCCGGATCAAAAACTCCATCTCAAGATCAGCTGGATCAACAAACACAGGGGGTTACAGGATCCTCCAAGGGCTGGTCTAAGTGTATGAACTCAAGGTCATGGTCTGGATCAAAACCAGGTGGAAGAAGAAGATCACCCTCAATACTGTGATCAACTCAAAGCTGGGTGCGGGAACCGGTGCAGCTGATGATGCCGTATCAGGGTCGGCGTCGTGTGAATGGTGCTGCACTCCCTGTATATGTGAAAATGCGGATGTCAGAAACTCAAATGAGTCTGGGACAGGGGAATGGGCATGAGTTTCCCCTGCAGGAGTGTCCGCATGCAGTAGGCTAATACCAGCAGCAATAGGGCCCTGCTCTCGAATGGGTCCTCCTCTAGTAGATCGTTATCGTCGTCAGAGGCCATGTCGGGGGGGGGGGGGGGGGCATATCAACAACAGGATAAGCGGCAAGGGGGCAAATTCCCAACAAGATGGTCATCAGTGGGCTCTGCTACGACTTCAGGCAGCGCAAAAGGGCTGAAAGTCGTCATTGTCTGTGCCGGTAGTATCGGAAATGTACACCTCGTGCTTCGATGAAACTATGTCGTCTGATACTATGGCCATGGGATTCGTAGTGCCCATCTTTCTAGTACATGATGAAAGCATGACGTTTGTAACACAAACACATATACGTATAATAATCAATCATATAATCATATAAACATGTTAGTCAATCAAATAATTCTCCTAGTCCCACTAGCCTCCCAGTCTCCTAGACTGACATTCCTAGTCCCACTAGCCAAATTCTTCCCAGTCTCTAAGACTGCTCTATCATCTACCTCGACCTCTTAGATCGAGCCTCGGCCTCTAAGACCGAGCCTCAGCCTCCAAGACTGAGCCTACTCTTCCTAGTCTTACTAGCCATCTACCTCGATTTCTTAGATCGAGCCTCGGTCTCTAAGACCGAGCCTCAGCCTCCAAGACTGAGCCTAAAAATAATGAATAAAATGTGCTCAACATTTGTTTGTAAAAAGTGTTGGATCTGGACTTAAGTGGTATGCAGAAAAATGTTTTCGTGAGAGCCCTAGTGATCATAGTCTAGACTCGAGAAGGAATCCTAGTTCGCTATGATCAGAGCTCTGATACCAAGCTGTCACACCCTGGCTTTGCGGAAGCGTGGTTAATTTGGTGTGACTTCTTAATACCATAGCTTAACCATAACAAAGCTATATGAAATAAAATCATGCAAGATCATCCATTTAATTAAGTTTTGAAAACCAAATACAACAATATTGTCTTAACGGAAACACGTCCTAACGACTTAAACATTGTTCAACAAACACAAACATCAACATGACATAAACACAGTTTAAGGACTGTGACTTGTCCAGGAAAGAGTCACATTCCCCAAACCCGGATGACCTCGTAACTAGTGCAGCGGGAAAACGTGCCATACCGTGCCAGATCCTTTAGTTTCCTGAAATACATGTAAGTTGAAAAATCAACAATAATGTTGAGCGAGTTCATGTGTAAGTGAGTAAGTAAAACCTTTGTAAAGATGTCTGTTCGTATGAAAATTCCTGGTATGTAGCAAATAAGGAAAAAGAGATCACCATTGGGTTGCAAAGCCAATGATATGTGTGAAGTGCAAGTAGGAAGACTCAAACCTAGCGTATTTGGCGATGGGTACAAAGTCACCACCTGGTCCATTATGCGGGCTCAGGGGTTGGGCTCGCTACACCCAGATAGATCTACCACTTACGTCCCTCGGTTCCTACAATGAGGATTAATGGTCTCCAGTTCACGCCTACCCACTCACATGATCTAAGTAGTAAACCTCCTTACGCTAACCATACCATGTATAAAGTACTTGTAATCAAAGTAACATGTATTTCACCCCCGTAGTTTAGAAAACTGAAAACAGTTAAGAGAAAGGGGGGACATGAACTCACCGTGGTGCGTCTCTACCAAGTATGCCTCCAAATCGATCAGCTGTATGACGACCTACACGTGCTAACTCTATTAGACGGATGGCCGTGCCTTAGCTTTATGGTTTAAGTTTTTGGGGAAATAGTTAGGCAACTATTTCGTGTTTACATTCTGTATACTTGGTAGTCGTTCTCCTTCCCAAGGATGGGGGATTTAATACATGTGCGTTCGTATAATTCGGATTACACTAATAAGTCTCACATAATATATTTTATTTCCAACTTCAAAATATAAATATTCTTCTCAAAAATATTATACTTTAATACATGTGATTTTCCCAAAATAATACTTAGTAATATTATTTTTACCCTAAAAATAATATTTACGTGGTTCACAAAATAATCATAAACACTTATACAAGTGATGTTGTGAAAAATATATACTAAATATATTTATGTATCACGTTTTATTTTGTGAAATCCCACCTCCGATATTTTATAAATAAAGTCGTGGCGAAATTCATAATTTTGAAAACAAGTCAAAATGTATTTCTAACACTTATAGTGTAAATATTTCTAATTGTTAGGTTTTTGGAAAAATTTCGCCAGAGTTTCCTCTGTAACTGGAGGTGGCCACGCTTTCAAGCGTATCATTTTCTTTTATAAATCAAACCGACAATCTTCTTATTCAATCAAATCATTGTTCAAACCACAAACTAGTCAAAATATGTATATAAATCGCATAAGTTTCATGAACTTGTGATTTATTCAAACTATGGAGTAAATCCCATTACTTTTAGTGGATCTTTATATAAAACTATCCGATTTTGTAAAAACCTCGTTTTTATGGAAGTTCCGTCTTTACAACTTCTCGTCATCTTTTTCAAAAATAGCTATTTTGTCGAAACTTTGTGCTACACAAGTGTTTACACACTTGTGTGTTCTAAAAACCATTCGTGTTAGTGTAAGATCCGTCTATAAAAATATGTTTTCTCTTGACACTCGGTCCTTTAAAAATACCACCTGTAGATCCGTAGATCTACTAGTTTTAATCACTATTTTACAAGCTAAAACACTTTTACACAAGTTCATGATTCGAGTGTGGTAGAGTTTCATCTTCTAACCCTTGTTATACTTAAACAAGCTTTATGTCATAATCCAAGATCATGACTAAACCGGGTTAAATAATGATCCGAGCTACCACAACATAGATCGGGTCCAAATAATCACACAAATCAAATACTACATGATTTACACAACATATGTGCTTTTAACCACCATTTTAGTGTTTTAAGTAGACTTTAAAGCATTATCTTGTAAGATTTCGAGTTTTAACCGTTACACATCGTATTAACCACTTCAAAATAGTTCGAGTAGGTGATTTAAGCAACTTACTACTAGCTCGAGGCTAGGGAAGAATCTATGCGAAAAATGCGTGGATAAAAGCAAGATAACGAGGTCCTTCGCCTTCCGATTGCACCAAGACTCCTTATGCGGGATCCTTATCCCTTGTATGAGCTTGGAAAGTGATGATCAAAATCGAAAGGTGGTGGTGTGTTCAAGGGGGTGTTCGGCCGTGAGCTTTCTAGAGAGAGAGAGGAAGTGTTGTTGTGAGTTGTGAGATGAAATGTTATGTTGGGTTATGGTGGTAACTTATAGATAATTAGCATGAGTATTAACCAAAGGTTTATATGTATTCTAGATACTAAACATGGTTGATTAAAATAATCACACAAGGACAAGGTATGTCCCCCTCATGGGGACGGTTTGGTTAAGGGGGGGGGGGGTCTAGTTCAAATCCAACTAGTAGTTAGACATTAGTTAGGTTAATCTAGTTAAGTTTAGGGATTAACCCGGTTAGTGGTGTGTAGTGCTTTAAAGCGGGTGTTAGGGTATTCGGGGACCCTAACTGGCTCAGAAAAAGAAAAATAATGTTAAACAATGAAAATGACAATATTTTCATGTTCCGGGTAAAGTCCGGTTGTTCGGTTGGATGGTAATCCGTAAAAGTGCTTAACAAAGCTTTAAAGTGTCGTTATTATCATTTTTAGTGACACAATTTATTCCTCAGAGTGTCAGGAATATTTTCTCATGTTTTGGCACTTTATTAGTTAGCTAAAAGCTGAATTATTATGTAAAGTGCTGAATTTTGTGCTTAAAGCACGTTTTAGGCACATCCAGTCATTGTGACTTATTCCTAGAGACGCAGTTTTACAACCCTTGTATCCCTACACTCACCACTAGTGTAGTAAAATATTTCTGGCTCATACAGGCCTTAGAGGCAGTGTTTGCCTGATGCTGGCTTTATCAGCATGTTCAATAGGTTATCCGTTATAGTGCTACTGTGCTTTTTGTGCATCATGTTTGTCACTAAGGTTCAGCATGCAAATAATGTAGTGACGGTAAGTAAAGTATGATGCAAGTAAGTACATGTATCAGTATTCAAGTAGCAGTTCATCAGTAATTTCAAACAAGCACAGTAATTAAGCAGTAATTAATTATTAATTAAGTCGTACAGATACCTGGTTTAGTGAGGGTTGTCACAGTGGGTAATGACTGAATCTGATGATTGTTAACTTACCCTTTGGAGGTTTGTTAATGCAAGAACGAGTTGAACGATGAACGAGTCACAAAGATTTGAATGTTATTAACGAGGCGACCATATATAAGTTTTCACAATTAAAACGAGGATGATTTAAACGACTTAAACGAGTAAACGATTTGGGAACGATTTGGAAACGATGTTAAACGATTTGGGTAAACGATTGGTTTATGGCTAGTGTTTAGATAACGGGACGGGTGTAATGTGGTGAAAACATGGTAGATACGCCGCCGGTACTTCTTATATATAAGTGTTTTCAACATATTACATACCGTGGCGTTATTTAGTTCACTTGGGTAAACGATACTGAAACGATGTCACTCAACGATGTTTTCGAAATAATGTACGAGTTTTATTGACGAGTTTATACGAGATGTTTTACAAGATGGTTTTCTAAAAACAAAAAGCTTTTGGGTTAAGAATCATGGCTACGAAATTTTATAAATTTTAATCATCTCGATTTGAGTTGGTTAATCATGTTGCAATATTATACACATTTTAAAAACAAGGTTTTCGAGGTATTGCAATATAAGAATACAAGCCATGATTCCGATACTCTTATAAAACCTATGTACTCGCCAGCATTTCTTTGCTGACTTTGTTTTTACATATGTTTCAGGTGTTGTTGCTTGATTGATGTTCTAGGATGCATGCGTCACATAGGATCTGGACGAGGCCTTAGTGACATAATATCTATGATAGACGATATAAAACTTGTTGTTCTATGTTAAAACAATGTTAATGTTTAATATTATCAATAAAACGAAACACTTTTTGTATCCATGGTTATGAAACGATAATTCTGTTACAACACTCCCCGACGTTTCCGCCACGCTTTGTTGTTTTACATGGTCGGGGTGTGACAGAAGAGTTGGTATCAGAGCCAATGGTTATAGGGAATTAGGTTATTAGTAATACTTTGACCTAGACTATAACTTCTAGGACCCCAACGCAAGTTTATTTGCGTTTAGATTTTTAAAACAAAATCGTCACCTATCCTTAGGTGATAACCACAACGAGAACACAATTTTCGAATCCGCTTTGAAAACTAATCATCTGTTCTAGGATGATTGATTACTAGGTTTTGAACCCTCTGTTTTAAGGTTTTGAACCCTTCCAGTTTGACTCATTTTTGGCTTAGTACCTTCTGAGTTTTCAAAATCTCGTCAAAGTGATGTGCAAACTGGAAGAGTGAGTGCCTGTACCCTGGGTTTTCTGTCTAAGGCTAGAGTGTTCGTACAAATCCACATAATCGGACCAGTCACTCTTAACTGGGAACTCTTGGGGTGAGTGTTCACTTATAGGCGAGCATGTCTTCGCGATACATTATTTTTGACCTATTTACTTTGATTAGTCACTGCGTGTCGTTTGTTCGTTCGAGGTAACAAACAAATGATCGCCTTCCTTATGATTTGTCGATACCTCTTTTGTTTTTCCTAATTTTCAACCTCACTCGATTCTTCTGTTTCCTTGTTAGACAATGCCTCCTCGACGTGAAGCACAATCTTTTACTATTTAAGAAATCGCAGCCCTGGTCTCTCAGCAAGTGGCTGCTGTGCTTCCCGGTGTTGTGACCCAAGTCCACGAGATATACAACAACAATAATAACAACAACAATAATGCACCGTGTAATTTCAAGAACTTCAATTCTGCGAAGCCGCTTAAATTTTCTGGGTCGCAAGGAGCAACTGCGCTCCTGCAGTGGTTTGAGAGTATCGAGAGCACATTCAGACATGTGCAGTGTCCGAATGCGCGTAAGGTTGAATTTGCTTCGAGCGGGTTTGAGAATCGAGCGCTTACCTGGTGGAATGGTATTATGCGCGACAGGGGTGCCGAAGTGGCGTTGGCACAAACATGGGAATAGATTCGGGCTCTCATGGTGAAGGAGTTTTGTCCCCGTCACGAAGTTCGGCTTTGGAGCGAGAGTTTGACGATTTAAAGCAAGATGGGGCTGAACATCGTGCGTACATGAATCGTTTCGAGGAACTCAGTCTATTGTGTCCCACCATGGTTACCCCTCTGGAGAAAGCAATCGAGAGATATATCGATGGGTTACCCGATTCTATTCTGGAGATTGTGACCGGTGTTAATCCTACTACCCTTCGTCAAGCGATCGAGTTGTCTGCTACCCTGACTGAGACTCAAGTCAGGAAGGGTAAACTCACCCGCAAGGGTGATAAAAAGAAGGCGACTGATTCAGGGAAGGACAAGAAAAAGGGTAAGGGTAAGGAAGGAGAGGCGTCGAAGAAATCGAGGAAGCGAAATGGTGCCCAGAATTTTGTTGTTACAGCACAGACTGCTAAGAACCCGCAGAACCCACCGGCTCAGCCGCCTGCAAAGAAAGCGTATGCTGGTACCGCACCTCATTGTGCTTGTTGCAACGGTCATCACGTTGCACAACAAGCTTGCAGGCAATGTACGACGTGTGGTAAACTTGGGCATTTGGCCAATGTTTGTCGTTTGGGACAGAATCAGGTTGCTCAGGTTCCAGCTCCGGGTCAGGGGAATGCTGTGAGATTCCCACCGGGTTCATGTTTTAATTGTGGAGAGTATGGTCACTTCCGCAACAACTGTCCGAGACTGGTGAATGCAAACGTGAATGCTAACGCGAACCCGAATGCGAACGTCAACGTCAATGTGAATCCCGCTCGTGGGGAGCGTACAATTTGAATGCAAATGAAGCGAGGGCCGACAACGAAGTGGTTAACGGTACGTTTCTTGTTAACAATCGACCTGTGTCTATTCTTTTTTATTATGGTGCCGATAGAAGTTTTGTTTCGTTATCTTTTGAGCCTTTGCTTGCGATACCTAGAACTAAACTGAGGAACCCCTTATCTGTCGAAGTTGCTACTGGTAAACCTCTTGTTCTCGATTCTATTATTCGTGATTGTCAGTTAAACCTTGATAACCATTTTTTTCCTATTGACCTCACACCGATGCAACTTGGGAGTTTCGATATTATTATTGGAATGAATTGGTTAACCAAACACCACGCTGAGGTGGTTTGTTTCGATAAGATTGTTCGCATTCCTTTGTCTTCCGACGATGTTTTGGAAATTCGTGGCGAGAAACCTTCTGGTGGTTTGAAGCTTATGTCGTGTATGGAAGCCCAAAGGTATTTACGAAAATGATATGTTGCTTTTCTGGCACATGTCACCGAGGAGAAAAGCAAGAGCAAGAGTATTCAGGATATTCCGATTGTTCGGGATTATCTGGAGGTGTTTCCTGATGAACTGCCTGGTTTGCCTCCAGTTCGTCAAGTCGAGTTTCATATTGACCCTGTACCCAATGCCAACCCGATTGCAAAAGCACCTTATCGTCTTGCACCGTTGGAGATGCAAGAGTTATCGAAGCAGCTTCAAGAGTTATCTGATAAAGGATTCATCCGACCGAGCTTTTCACCTTGGGGAGCTCCTGTCCTCTTCGTGAAAAAGAAAGATGGATCTTTTCGAATGTGTATCGATTATCGTGAGCTTAATAAGCTCACCATCAAAAATCGATACCCCCTACCTCGAATTGATGATCTTTTCAACCAGCTGCAGGGTGCTTCATGTTTTTCCAAGATCGATCTGCGTTCTGGGTATCATCAACTTCGTGTTCTCGAAGAAGATATTCCTAAAACTGCTTTCCGCACAAGATATGGGCATTACGAGTTCACTGTCATGCCTTTTGGTTTGACGAATGCTCCAGCTATCTTTATGGACTTAATGAATAGGGTCTGCAAACCTTATTTGGACAAGTTCATTATTGTGTTCATCGACGATATTCTCATTTATTCAAAATCTCGAGCCGAGCACGAGCAACACCTTCGCTTAACATTGGAACTCCTGAAGAAGGAACAACTTTTTGCTAAATTCTCCAAGTGTGAATTCTGGCTTAAAGAGGTTCAATTCTTGGGTCATATAGTCAATGAGCAGGGTATTCATGTGGATCCATCCAAGATTGCTGCTATCAAGGACTGGAATACACAGACGACGCCTACAGAGATTCGATCTTTTCTTGGTCTTGCTGGTTATTATCGTCGATTCATTTCAAATTTCTCGAAGATTGCGGTTCCACTCACTGCTTTGACTCAGAAGAATAAGCCTTTCGAGTGGGGATCCAAGCAAGAAGAAGCGTTCCAAACGCTGAAGCAGAAGTTATGTAATGCTCCTATTCTATCTCTGCCCGAGGGAAGCGATGATTTCGTTGTCTATTGCGATGCGTCCAACTTAGGTCTTCGTTGCGTCCTTATGCAACGAGGTAAAGTTATAGCATATGCATCTAGACAATTGAAAGTCCACGAGAAGAACTATACGACTCATGATCTTGAGTTAGGAGCTGTGGTTTTCGCGCTTAAAATCTGGAGACACTACCTCTATGGAACAAAGTGTTTGGTTTTCACAGACCACAAAAGTCTCCAGCATATTCTTAATCAGAAAGAGCTGAATATGAGGCAACGACGTTGGGTTGAACTCTTGAACGACTATGATTGCGAGATTCGCTACCATCCTGGTATGCGCTTAGTCGAAAAGAATGAGTCAAGCTTCATTCTGTTCGAACTCTATCTGATCTTCAATCTCGTGTTCTTCAAGCTCAGCAATTTTGTGTTTCACAAAATTTGATGGGTATGGAATTACCACGTCAACTTGAGCTTAAGCTCGTAGGGAAAGACGATGGTTTGCTCTATTTTAAGGATCGATTGTGGATTCTGAAACAAGACGATCTTCGCACCTTGGTAATGGACGAATCTCATAAGTCTTGATATTCTATCCATCCTGGTGCTGATAAAATGTACAAGGATCTTCGTACTCAGTGCTGGTGGCCTGGTATGAAGAAGGATGTTGCCTTGTATGTATCAAAATGCCTAACTTGTCTCAAAGTCAAGGCCGAACATCAACGACCTTCTGGCTTGCTTGTACAACCAGAGATACCGGTTTGGAAGTGGGAGAACATTGCGATGGATCTCATCACTAAATTACCGCGTACATCTAAGGGTCATGTTGCTATTTGGGTTGTTATCGATCGATTAACGAAATCAGCTCATTTCATTCCGATTCGTGAGGATCTATCTGCTGACAAACTTGCAAAGATTTATGTTGATGAGATTGTGACACGACATGGTGTGCCCTTGGATATCATCTTTAATCGTGATGCTCGATTTTCATCTCATTTCTGGAAGGCCATGCAATCTGCTTTGGGAACCCAACTGAATTTAAGCACTGCTTATCATCCCCAAACAGATGGCCAATCTGAGAGAACGATTCAAACTTTGGAGGATATGCTTAGAGCATGCGTGATAGACTTTGGTGGTAATTGGGATTCTCATCTGCCACTGATCGAGTTCTCTTACAATAATAGTTATCACACTAGCATTAAAATGGCACCATTCGAAGCTCTCTACGGTCGAAAACATCGTTCACCTGTCTGTTGGAACGAAACCGGTGAAGCTCAGCTTACTGGACCTGAGCTCGTTCTGGAAACAACAGACAAAATCAAGAAAATCCGCGATAATCTTGTGACAGCTCGAAACCGTCAAAAGAGTTATGCGGATATGGGACGCAAGCCCTTAGAATTTCAAGTCGGAGATCGTGTCCTACTCAAGGTTTCACCTTGGAAGGGAGTGGTGAGATTTGGAAAGAAAGGAAAACTTGCACCTCGATATGTGGGACCATTTAAGATTGTGGAAAGAATTGGAAAGGTTGCCTATCGACTAGAGCTACCTCCAGAGCTTGGAAATATTCACCCGACTTTTCACGTGTCCAATCTGCGAAAATGTTTAGCTGACGCTGATCTACACATTCCTCTCGACGAGATTCGAATCGATGAAACAATGCACTTTGTCGAGAAACATGTGGAGATAGTGGAACGTACTTTCAAATAGTTGAAGAACAAACGAATTCATTTGGTCAAGATTCGCTGGGAATTCAAACGTGGCCCAGAGTTTACTTGGGAGCGTGAGGACCAGATGAAGATGAAATATCCGCATTTGTTCTCACAAGCTTCCTCTAGTTAAAATTTCGGGACGAAATTTCCTGAAGTAGGGGAGACTGTGACAACTGTGTTCTGTAATCGATGTACGATGTAAAAAATGATGATTATTAATAAAACAATGTTCTTTGGTGTTATTATATGTGTTTTGGTGTTTCTATGTGTGTATTTGTGTTTGGTGATTTTTCAATTCGATTCGATTCCGATTGCAAGCTTTAAATCGCGTTCTGGAAGGTTATACGCAAACTGGTGCGTAAACACAGTCAGTATAACACGACAAACACTCTGGAATAGTGACATAGGCTTAACATACCTTAAATAACCTCCACATAACTTAGAAATAAGTTTTGAAGGGCATGGTGTGTCGAAATCCACTTTGTTCGATCGCAGGGACTATATGTGTCAAACTGCGAAACTATGCCGATTTGTATAGTAACGAACATTCCGGAACATGACCATAAGTTAAACATAAATACCCCATGATCTCAACCCCAAAAACCCCATGATCTCAACCCCAAAAACCCACACCTTTGAAATTTGAATTTGTTCTCTAAGTTGATGTGTTCAACACTTCATGCCTGAGAATATTCGGATTCAAAACTTCCATTCTTGGACCCGTTGTAAGTGTTCTTTCGTTCTTTTCATTCGTTTTAGCGTTAAAGTCAAACTGCGTTTGACTTTCTGCATTGACCAGTTTATGGTCAATGTGAAGTTCATTTGAACTTCATAACGTGAGCGTAATCACGATGGTTATAGTCCCTTGTGACTATACCTACTGATTACCACGTTATCTAGGCTCAGTGACGAGTCGTAGTTTCGGCCAAAATACGTATTCTTGCGTATTTTGTAACCAAACTACTTGTGGGTATCAAAACCGTTTGTTTTGATACCAAACCACTTTTCAAACCTTGTTAAACATGTTCTAACATGTTTAGCTCGTCACTTTTAGTTTTGTGCTTGTCTAGGGTCGTAAAGGTAAGCTATCTAAACAATCGCTTATACTTTCAAACCCGACCCGTTTGGGCGATCATTAGGATCCGACCAAACACATTAGGTGATCATAGTGTATAGGGAATAACCTTCCAAGGTTATACCTTATGGTCGCTTCGTTTAAGTAGTTTTATGATAGGTAGTTTATATGCCTTAGGTAAATTACCAAAAATGCCCTTTTACGCCAAAATTTATTTTAAGCATATGTAACATAACCTTTGGTATCTAAATTGATTAGACAACAATATTAAACATGTTGAGGCATATTTTACTTATCATAGGACTAGTTAGGCGTTCCGAACGCGTTTCACGCGAACCACGCGTTAAAGTAGCATAAGCTACCTTAATGGGTCGCGATGGGTCGAAAGCACTTAGGTTAGGTTTCATTTAGGATGTAGGCCTTGTTAAACCATATCACATGAGTTCCAACACTCATTTGAGTTACAAGACCTCATTCTGTCCGATCTTCTGATTTAGGCGTCTATTGTTTGACTAGTGATTCAATTACTAGGTGCTGCTTGATTTCTCTGGTTTACTCGAGTTTGTTGAAGTACTATTGATTGAGGATACCTTGAACTACATGTGAGTACATAGATCCCCTCTTTTTACATGTTTTGTGGTAACTATGTGAGTACATAGTTCCCCTATTTTACTGTTTTCAATTGTTTTGGGGTGATTCATATGTACAAAATGTTTTCAAGGTTTAAACGATGATTTCAAAAACGAATAGAACGATTTATACTAAACTATTAACGATTTCGATAATGTGAACGAACTTGTTGGTTGTAGTTACATAACGAACAACATTCATTAGCATTGATCAAGCCGGCCAGTATTAGGTTATGGTACCATAGGATATGACAAATCCCGTTATTGCACTATACCCATGGTTATGTGTGGGTGTTGTGGGTAACGACTGAATCTGATGATTGTTAACTTACCCTTTGGAGGTTTGTTAATGCAAGAACGAGTTGAACGATGAACGAGTCACAAAGGTTTGAATGTTATTAACGAGACGACCATATATAAGTTTTCACAATAAAAACGAGGACGATTTAAACGATTTAAATGAGTAAACGATTTGGGAACGATGTTAAACGATTTGGGTAAACGATTGGTTTATGGCTAGTGTTTAGATAACGGGACGGGTGTAATGTGGTGAAAACATGGTAGATACGCCGCTGGTACTTCTTATATATAAGTGTTTTCAACATATTACATACCGTGGCGTTATTTAGTTCACTTGGGCAAACGATACTGAAACGATGTCACTCAACGATGTTTTCGAAATAATGTACGAGTTTTATTGACGAGTTTATACGAGATGTTTTACAAGATGGTTTTCTAAAAACAAAAAGCTTTTTGGTTAAGAATCATGGCTACGAAATTTTATAAATTTTAATCATCTCGATTTGAGTTGGTTAATCATGTTGCAATATTATACACATTTTAAAAACAAGGTTTTCGAGGTATTGCAATATAAGAATACAAGCCATGATTCCGATACTCTTATAAAACCTATGTACTCGCCAACATTTCTTTGCTGACTTTGTTTTTACATATGTTTCAGGTGCTGTTGCTTGATTGATGTTCTAGGATGCATGCGTCACATAGGATCTGGACGAGGCCTTAGTGACATAATATCTATGATAGACGATATAAAACTTGTTGTTCTATGTTAAAACAATGTTAATGTTTAATATTATCAATAAAACGAAACACTTTTTGTATCCATGGTTATGAAACGATAATTCTGTTACAACACTCCCCGACGTTTCCGCCACGCTTTGTTGTTTTACGTGGTCGGGGTGTGACATTATAATCCTTAGCAATTATACCTACTGATTACCACGTTAACTAGGCGTAGTGACGAGTCAAAGTTCGGTCAAAATGTGTTTTAGCACGCATTTTGCAACGGAACTATTTTCGGGTATCAAAACCCATTGTTTTGATACCAAATCAGTTTTCTAAGTAAGTTAAACATGTTTTAACATGTTTAACTCGTCACTATTAGTTAGTGCTTGTTTAGGGTCGTAAGTTAAGCGGTCTAAACAACCGCTTAGACTTTCGAACCCGACCCGTTTGGTCGATCTTTAGGATCCGACCAAGCTTGATTAGTGATCATAGTTGCATAGGGAATAACCACTGAGGTTATACCTTATGATCACATAGGATTGGTTAGTTAATTGTTAAGTAGCTTGTATGCCCATAAGAAATGACCAAAACGCCCTTTTGAAACATAAATCCGTATTTTACATATGTGAACATGTTTCTGACATATAATCTGATTTAGTAACATGTTTAGGTATTATTGGGCATGTAAGACTTAACATAACACATAGTTAACCATCCGAACATAGTTTTGCGCGAACGACACGTTAAAGTAGCATAAGCTACCTTAATGGGTCGTAACGGGTCGAAAGCACTTAGGTTAGGTTCCGATTTAGAATGTAGGCTTTGTTAAACCATATCACATGAGTTCCACACTCATTTGGTTTACAAGACCTCATTCTATCCGATCTTCCGATTTAGGTGTCAATTTTATTTACTAGTGATCCGATTACTAGGTACTACTTGAATTTCCTTGGTTTGTCTGAGCTTCGCTAAGTTCTTTAGATCAAGGATACCCTCCTATTCAATGTGAGTACATAGATCCCCTCTTTTTACATGTTTTGTGGTAACTATGTGAATACATAGTTCCCCTATTTTACTGTTTTCAATTGTTTTGGGGTGATTCATATGTACAAAATAATTTCAAGGTTTAAACGATGATTTCAAAACGATTAAGATGGTTTATATTAAACTAAATAACGATTTCAATAATCTGAACGAACTCGATGGTTGTAATTACATAACGAATGACATTCATTAGCATTGATCAAGCCGGCCAGTATTAGGTTATGGTACCATAGGATCTGACAAATCCCGTTATCAGACTACACCCATGGTTATGTGTGGGGGTTATGTAGGTGATGGAGAGTGCAAAACAAGAGCATTAAGTGTATTAAATTACGTATCTTATTGTTTTTTAAGTGATTACGCGTCTCGAATATGATAACTACGGGTTTTTATGGTTTTACAGGTAAAACGCGTAATACGGTGTAGTTGGAACACATGGTTATGATGCGGAATGTTCAAGGATGATAGTCGAGACATCTTATATTATTCGGGAGCCGTTACGAGTCAAAATGTGGCTGAATGTGAAAGAAACGCAAAATACCGAAGTCTAGGGGCTTGTTGGTCAATTATTGATAGTTGAAATGCATGCAAAGCCAAAGAAACAGAATGTTGTGATCGTAACCTACGATCATCATACGTAGCCTACGGTTGGGACATATCAAACACAACATCAACAGCAGGTCCAGAACGTAAGCTACGTTCTCAAACCGTAGCTTACGAGCGTATATGTATTATGTTTGAAGGATTAAATGGTTTTTAATAAAAGGATCCTAAAGTAAAAGGAGGGTGTCACGTGGACTAGAGGCAGATTTGGGGGGACTATTATTTTAATCTCAAAAACACAACATTGGAGGTAAACATTAATTTCCAACATCATCAATCACGTGGGCTGCATACGTTGACTTCCAAAATAATATCATCATCATTGGCAGCAAGTGGACATTCAAAGATAATAGTTTTAATGGGTTTAAAACCCAAACTCACGGCACATGTGGGCTGGGTTCTTGGCGGCAGACTCGAAAAGAAAAGAGGGAATTTGGGCCAGTTAAAAGTAACGAGAGCAGGCCCATTTGAAGTGGGAGGTGATTTTAATAAACATCATCATCACGATTGAAATGGGGGAGCTTTTTGACGACAGATAAGGGGGGACGGCACTTTGGTGTCTTTCGTTTTCGCAAAGTCTTAGAAGATCAACAATGAGCGGCTAAATCTCTTGTGAGCACTTCGGGTGAATGATTGTGTAAGACACTTTTAATTCTAGTTTCTGTTTTGTATTGAGATTTGGATTTGTAGTCGGCGTCGAGTGATAGCCGACTATTTGCGTGATTATATAATTTGTGTGACAGACAAATCCTGAGTGACAGTCAGCGTTATAATTATGTGTTGAATCCAATTATGCTTTTGTTGATTGAATGATTCCTATGTATGCTTGTTTTAATATTTCTCTGATCAATTAATATTAAGATTTTGAACTGCATAGGTAATTGGTAGATGTGACAGATTTACTATTCAATCAATAGCATCCAATAAAATCAGAAATAGGTTATTAGTAATTACAGAATCTGAATCCCGGAGTGATCACCTTTTCTTATCATTGTTTATTACAACTCAATCTTTTTCTCAATTTTTATTCGTTAATTTAGATACTTCTTATAATCAATCACACCGATTTTCCAATTTAGTAGTAATTAATTAATACTTTTCATTCGACACTTTCCACAATCCTCCTCTGGTTCGATATCCGACTTACTCTAGCTACCTAGTTTATTTCGGTTTTTGCATGTCACTAACGACAGACATCAGTAGGTAACGACCGAATCTGATGATTGTTAACTTACCCTTTGGTGGTTTGTTAATGCGAGAATCAAGGTAGTCGAGTCACGAAGGTTTGAATGTTATTAGCGAGACGACAAAAAGTAGTTTCACAATTAAAACGAATACGATTTTGGGACGAATTAAATGATTTGGAACGATTTAAACGATATAAACGATTTGAACGAACGATTGGTTTTGGGTAGTGATTAGATAATGGGACGGGTGTAGCATGATAAAAGCATGGTAGATACGCCGCTGGTACATCTTATATATAAATGCTTTTATCATATTACATTGCGTGACATTATTTAGTTCACTTGGGAAAACGATTTTGAAACGATATCACACAACGAGGTTTTCGAAATGATATAAACCATACGAGTTTTATTAACAAGTTTTAACGAGATGTTTTACGAATTGGTTTACTAAAGCAAATGTTTTGGGGTTAAGAATAATGGCTACGAGATTTTATAAATTATAACCATCTTGATTTGAGTTGGTTAATCATGTTGCAATATTATATACTTTTCAAAACAAGGTTTTCAATGTATTGCAATATATATAAACGAGCCATGATTCTGATACTCTTATAAAACCTATGTGCTCGCCAGCATTTCTTTGCTGACTTTATTTTTACATATGTTTCAGGTAATGTTGCGTGATGATTGCTAGGGAGCATGTTCACTTAGGATCTGGACGTGGCCTTAGTGACATAAAAACAATAGTAGAAAATGTTTAATTTGGTTGTTTGGTTTCAAAGACAATGTACATTACTTAATTAATCAATAAAACGAAATATTAAACTACCATGGTTGTGAAACGATGATTCTGTTACAACACTCCCCGACGTTTCCGCCACGGTTTGTTATTTTAACGTGGTCGGGGTGTGACATACGGTACCTGAAACATATGTGAAAATACGTCAGCATAAAAATGCCGGCGAGTACATAGGTTTTGTGAGTGTGTCAGATTCATGGCTTATATAGTGTTGCAATACCTCGTACGACTACAAGAGTTGATATTTGAAAACATTGTATTGAAAAGTGTTTGGTATTGCAATATTTACCAACTTAAAACAAGTTAGTTATAGTTTATGAAACCTCGTTGCCATGAATCTTGACTAAAACATTTGTCTTTGTAGACCCAGTAGTAAATCGTCGTTAAAAGTAAACATTGTATGGTTTATATCTTTAAGTAAACCTTGTAGTGTAACTTCGTTTTGAAAACATTCGTCCAAGTGATCTAGATAACGCAACGACATGTAATGTGTTAAAAGTACTTATATATAAGAAGTACCAGCGGCGTATCCACCATGCTTTTATCACATTACACCCGCCCCGTTACCTAATCACTTACCATAACCCAATCGTTCAGTAGTTCAAATAGTTCCAATCGTTCAAATAGTTCAAATAGTTCACATAGATCAAATAGTTCCAATGGTTCAATAGTTCAATTCGTTCACATAGTTCATATAGTTCCAATGGTTCAAATAGTTCAAATAGTTCACATAGTTCAATAGTTCCAGTGGTTCAAATAGTTTAAATAGTTCACATAGTTCAATAGTTCCATAGTTCAATAGTTCCAGTGGTTCATGTTTAAATTGTGAAAACTAACTTTTGGTCGTTTCATTGAACACATTCAAACCTGTGTGACTCGTCCTAATCATTCAACTCGTATTTACAAACCACCAAAGGGTAAGTTAACAATCATCTGGTTCTGTCGTTAACCACATTACCCCCATAACCATGGTGAAAGTCCGGTAACGGGATTTGTCAGATCCTATGGTATCATAATATCCTATGGTACCATAATGTACTACTGGTCGGCTTAAAAATAGTTAATGAATGTCATTCGATGTCTTTCGACCAACGTCCCAACAAGTTCATTCACATTATAGTAATCGGATAGCTATGTGAATAAATCGACACCTAAATCGGAAGATCGGGTAGAATGAGGTCTCGTAACCATAATGAGTATTGGAACTCATGTGATATGGTTTAACAAAGCCTACATCCTAAATCGGAACCTATCCTAAGTGCTTACGACCCGTTATGACTCGTTAAGGTAGTCTACGCTACTTTAACGCGTCGTTCGCGCGAATGCACGTTTGAGACACCTAACTAGTCATATGACAAGTATTATATGCCCTAACATGTTTAAATATATTGCATAATCAGTTTAAGTGTCAAAAATTAAGTTACATATGCTTAAATTCAAATTATGCTTGAAAAGGGTATTTGGGTCATTTTCCTAAGGCATATAAACTACCTATCATACAACGAATTTATACTAAGTGACCATAAGGTATAACCTCGGAAGGTCATTCCCTATATAACTATGGTAACTAAATGTGCTTGGTGGGATCCTAATGATCGACCAAACGGGTCGGGTTTGAAAGTCTAAGCGGTTGTCAAGACCGCTTGACTTACGACCCTAAACAAGCACTAGACTAAAAGTGACGAGTTAAACATGTTAAAACATGTTTAACTAAGTTAGAAAACAGGTTTGATATCAAAACAAAGTGTTTTGATACCCGAAAATAGCTTCATTGCAAAATACACATAATTATGCATTTTGACCGAAACTTTGACTCGTCACTTCGACTAATCGACGTGGTAATCAGTAGGTATCGTCACAAGGGACTATAACCATCGTGATTACGCTCACGTTGCAAAGTTCGATTGAACTTTGACTTGACCAATTCATGGTCAAAGCAGAAAGTCAAACGCTGTTTGACTTTCATGCTTGAAAAACATAAACAAGCATGAAAGAAGCTTACAAGGGTCCAAGCTAGGAAGAATTGAACTAAAAATGCTCAGGTAGGTGGCTTTCAACTAGCGAATGCCTCCACTTAGAGCAGATTAGATCAAATGTGCAAATGAAAGTGGCAAACTTGACGGGTATTTATAGGAAACCTTGAATCTCTAGGATCATTACATGTGTTTTTGCAAGGATCAAAGCATGATCTTGGCCATACAAATGTGGCCCATAGTTTCTAATACATGGGGAGTCCAAAAACAAGCTCATGGTATGCCAAATCAGGGGTTAAAATCAGTGGAAACAGGCTGCACAGCTGAATTCATTGAATCTACCAGATGTCTATGTTGCACCCCGCGTAAGATTGAACCAGGGCTTTCGCGGCCCGCGAGAGCAGTTTCAAGATTTGGCAGATTTGGTCCCTGCATGCAATAAACTTTGATTTTAATGCTTTTAAGCCCCATTAACCCCATTTCAAGGCTCTACAATGAAGTTAAAGCATAGGGAACATGAAATATGCTTGAAAAAATCTCAGATGTCGGTTCGTTTGGTCGTACGGTCACGTTATTCGGTTAATTACGACGAAAACTCAACCGGACGCGAAAACGATCCAAATTGTGCGACGAGTGTTATTTTTGCATTCCAATCACTAAAATAAAATATTTTAATGATTACAAAAATTTTTAGATGTCCGGATATGTTCAGAACGTAAGATATGCGCGTAAATGCAAACTTATGCACTTTTTGACGCTTTTAGTCCCTATTGATCAAATAAGCATATTTTCGCATAACAAACCCCTAAAATCCTATTTCTAAGCTATGTAAAGGATATTTAAAGTATTTTTAGCTTATGATCTTGTTCCGGAATGTTCGTTATTATACGAATCGGCATACTTTCACAGTTTGTCATAAATAGTCCCTGCGATCGAATAAACTTGTTTTCGATACACCAAACCCTCCAAAACTTATCTCTAAGTTATGTAAAGGTTATTTAAGGTATGTTAAGCCTATGTCACTATTCAGAAGTGTTTTTTGCATTAAACTGATTATGTTTACGTAATAGTTTGCGTATAACTTTCCAGAAAGCGATTTAAGGCTTGAAATCGAACAAGAATTGATATGTGCAAATGTCTCATGCATTTATACAAATCCCGAGAATGAGATACAAGATTTCGTTGGATTTGTATTTGTATGATGGTCGTAGAGACACAGATGTCACAGTCTCCCCTACTTTAGGAAATTTCGTCCCGAAATTTATTCGTAGGAGTCTGTCTGTAACGTTGTGTTAAACAATTGTCTGGCGCGGAATCTAGAGTCTTTATCTATTTGCATTGAATAACTCATCAAAGATCTCCACGTAAGGCATAACTTTATCATTCCCTAGTGGGTGCTTCCTTAGATAAAGCAGGAAGTGGAAACGAGAGATTTGCTTAAATGATAAGACCAAATTAACCAATAGTTCTAAGAGTATCCTTTAAGAATCTAACTATTAAAACAGAAAGATCTTGTAAGGATTTGTATTCCATCTCTCCAGTGGATATTCTTCAGAAGCGAAAATGAATGGATGATTCATTTTCTCCAATGGATTCTTCGTCAGATATGGAAATGAAAGACCAATAGGTTACTCATTTCCAATGGATATTTCTTCAAAAGCGGAAATGAATGGATAATTCATTTTCTCCAATGGATACTTTTATCAGAAATGGAAATGAAGGAATGTATAAGCTGTTTATTTCTCAATGGTTATTTCTTCAGAAGCGAAAATGAACGGACAATTCATTTTCCTCAATGGATGCTTCGTCAGAAGTAGAAATGAAGAATTGCTAAATAAATTATTCATTTCCCCGATGGATATTTCTTCGGAAGCGAAAATGAATGGATGATTCATTTTCCTCAGTGGTTACTTCGTCAGAAGTGGAAATGAAAGAATTGCTGAATAAGTTATTCATTTCCCCGATGGATATTTATTCGGAAGCGAAAATGAATGGATGATTCATTTTCCTCAGTGGTTACTTCGTCAGAAGTGGAAATGAAAGAATCGATACAGGATTATTCATTCCACAATGGATATTTCTTTAGAAGCGAAAATGAATGGATAATTCATTTTCCTCAGTGGATACTTCATCAGAAGCGGAATGAATCTTTTTATTTTCCTCAGTGGATATTTCTTCAGAAGCGAAAATGAACGGATGGTTCATGTTCCTCAGTGGATACTTCATCAGAAACGAAAATGATAAAATTAATGCAGGATTATTCATTCCCTCAGTGGATATTTCTTTAGAAGCGAAAATGAATTATCAATTCATTTTCCTCAGTGGATACTTCACCAGAAACGGAATTAATTATTCATTTTCGTCAGTGGATATTTCTTCAGAAGCGAAAATGAATGGATAGTTCATGTTCCTCAGTGGTTACTTCATCAGAAACAAAAATGAATTTGTTCATGAATATATTATCCATTTCCCAGTGGATATCTCTTTCAGAACCGAAAAATGAATAGCTAGTTCATTTTTCCTCAGTGGGTACTTCATCAGAAATGGAAATGAATATAGTTAACTTTTGTTTTTTGTTTAAGTTGAAACATGATAAAACTTGATGTGGTTTCTGTGCACTGAATTCCATAATTATGTATGCATCCATAATTACGTAATTCCTTGCACAGTCCGCACAATTTATTTTATAATGTGTAGGAGATAGAATCGGTCGAACAACCTTGTGATAACTTTGACTAGATTACTATAGAATTTCTTTGATTAGGTCAACACATAAACACGTAAGCACATAATAGTCACACAATTGTCCACTTAGTTATTAACTCGTTATCAGTTTGTTTTTAACTTGTTTTTAACTCGTCGTCAATTTGTACACATGCATTTAAGGTACACTAGGAATCCAATCAATGGACTTCAACTAGCGATTTAAACATCCTCAAGAATCTTATCTATAAAGATAGGGTGATCTTATAAGGATTCAGTTTTGTTCTCAATTAATCGTAACATTCGTATTAAAGCACTCAAAGAATCCAATTAAGGACTTTAATTTTGCATTTTAAACATCCACAAGGATCTAACTATGAAGAAGTATCTATAAGGATTTCGAATTCGTATAGCGGGAAAATGTTTACGAACTTTGTACTAGGTATGCTAAGACCACATACGAAGTATAGTGTTTATGAAATCAAGGTGCTAGATATGCTAAGTCAAATATGAAGCATATGGATCCTTGAAATTATTGTACTAAGCATGCTAAGTCAACATACGAAGCAGGGTGTTCTTGAAAATCACGTACCACGTATGCTAAGACAACATACGGGCAGATTGTTTTTGAAAGCTATGCTTGGAATCATTAAAAAATATGTTTTTGAAAACCTTTTTTAATGTTTTTGAAATCATGTACTAAGTATATTAGGTAAACATTTTTATAAAATGTTTTAAAACCATGTGAGATGATTTTGAAAACATGCATGAGGTTTTTGAAAACACGCATAATCTTTTGAAATCATATGTTGTGTAAAATATCGTGAAGTTAGGAAGATATGATATGTAAGACCAATCTTTTGAAGTCTTTAGTCTTTATCTTTCTCCAAATAAATTTATCATTGTAAAAGCTCTTTTCAATCTTTATCTTCAAACTTTAATCTTCAATCTCCCCTTTGATTGTTGATCCAGAATTCTGACTCCCCCTTTCGCAGACTCCCCCTCTCGATCAGCTAGGGTTTAAATTCTGATTCAAACTTTAACATTTAGTTGCCATGGGGATTCCTGTTACCTGCATATACTCTACCCAAATATAAGATATATGACAATAACAGTATCAATCCATACTTACCATTCAACCTTCAGTGTTAGAAATCCACTTAAGTATTCAGGTCCAAGTTAATGACCCTGATTACTCAATTTATCTACCAAGTCCAACTTAATGACCTTGGTTGATCAAAGATAATTCACACTGACATTCAGTTCAATTTAATTTTTTGAAAAATTTACAAGTTTCAAATTAATGAACTTGCTTTAACTTTCCAATTTTCACAAACTTATCATGTTTTAGCTCACGACTCATCTTCGAGTCCAAAAACTTCCTGCATCTGATTTCAGCTTTCGAATCTGAAGATCAGCTTTCCACTTTGGTTTGTCGGAAAATAAAACAGAAGTGAAAAATCCTTTTGGATTTTAATAAAGCTTCTAACCTAGAAATGAAATACAGAACTAAAATGCAATGAAAGTAAACTATTTACAAACATATTTTTGATGAACGTGTTAGGGAATCATATCAGCTATTCGACAAGTCACAAGTACCGTTAAGCTATAATTTCGTACACCGAATTAAACAATTCGCTTAGATTGTCGATATACTGATCCACTTAAATTCTCACACACATTTCAATCTGTCCAGGATACGGATTAAGTGTTTTAGAGACTTAAACTTATACATGTGTCCCACATCTTGAATATACTCCCGTATCCAGATCCCAATATTTAGTATTACAGGTGACTATACCACAAATGATATCTGTAAGGGGTTAATAAATTATGAAGAATCATGAGAGCTCAGGTCAGAACTACCGTTCAGCAGAGATATCATGAATCAACTTTTGGGTGTGTCCCCTTTAGAGGATCTTTTTTTACAACAGTATTGCTAAGCAATTTTATTGTCTTATCATATATGCTGAGGGTGATGCTATGTTTCAAGCATTGCAGAAAGTATTATTCGAGGACTAGGTCAGAACTTCCATTCAGCAGAAGTCCCGGAATAATACCCCAGATATCACTGAGTATAAAGACCTAGTATATCAGAAAAAGGAATCTTTCAAACAAGATTTCAGGGGTTACCTATATATCCAAGTAGTGTTCCCCACGAAATAAGCAAGTAAAGATTTAGGTTTATATCCCGAACAAACCTACTAAATGTGCAAAAACCTATCGGCACATCATCAGCGAGACTGTTTAATGCATTTAAACTTTCCATTTCTTTAGCATACCGTAACTGTCAAGCCGATGTACTATCATTTTCCCTTTTTACACAAGCTCTTTTCTAGTTTTCTATTGTTTTTGGATTTTTAAAATATCTCATGTTTTTGTATTTTTGACATTTTTTAATGTTTTTGTATTTTCTGAAAATATTACCCTATACTCCCCCTAAATACCAAAACAAGTAAAAAATCGACAAACCATTGCAGATTGCTTCTCAACATCATCTACAATGTCTCCTTCATCAACGCCAATAATCTCCTCCAACACCGATAAAAGCTTCATACCATTCAGTTTTAGCAAATATTGAAAACGTGTTTTGTCAAATGCTTTGGTATGTAAATCAGCTTTTTTGTTTGTCAGTGTGGATTTTCTCAATTCGTATCAACTTCTTATCGAAACAATCTCGAATGAAGTGATGACGAATTTCGATGTGTTTGGTTTTAGCATGATGAACAAGATTTTTAGTAATGTTAATCGCTGCCTCATTATCAACAAAGATAGGGGTGTTTAGAAATTGCAAACCGTAGTCGCACATCTGTTGCTGGATCCACAAGATCTGTGAGCAGCAACTGCTAGCAGATACATACTCCGCTTCACATGTGGATAAAGCCACAGAGGTCTGCTTTTTGCATTGCCAGGTGACCAATCGTGATCCAAAGAACTGGCACCCTGCTGTTGTTGATTTAGCATTAACTTTGCAGCATCCGAAATCCGAATCCGAATAACCTTCGAGCATGAAATCGCCATCTTTTGGATACCACAACCCCAACGATGGAGTTCCTTTCAGGTAGCGTAATATCCTTTTGACTATTACCATGTGCGACGCTCTCGGATTAGATTGAAATCTTGCTGTGAGGTAGGTTGGGTACATAATATCGGGTCTTGAAGCTGTCAAATACATCAGCGATCCGATCATGGAACGATACATCGTTTCATCTACCTTCTCTCTAGTGAGATCAGGGTTTATCCCATGATTCGTTGCTAATGGGGTGGAGGCTGGAGTAGAACCTGACATCCTGAATTTCTTCAAGATATCATGAACATACTTCGTTTGATGTATGAAAATTCCTTTGGGTAGTTGATTAACCTGCAGTCCCAAAAAGAATTTCATCTCACCCATCGATAACATTTCGAATTTCTGCTTCATAACTTGTTCAAAATCTTTGCACAAATTCTCATTTGTTGACCCAAATATGATGTCGTCCACGTAAATTTGAACTATCAGAAGATGTCCGTCGACCTCTTTGGTGAAGAGAGTGGCATCCACTTTTCCACGAATAAAACTATTGGCTAGTAGGTGTTGAGACAATGTCTTATACCAAGCTCTCGGGGCCTGGTGTAAACCATACAGCGCTTTGTCTAGCAAATAGACCTTGTCTTTGTGGTGTGGATCGGTGAAGCCCGGTGGCTGACCGACATAAACCTCCTCTTTTACCTTCCCATAAAGAAAAGCCGATTTTACATCTAACTGATAAACTTTGAAATTTTTCCAAGATGCAAATGCTAGGAAGATTCGGATCGCTTCTAGTCTAGCAACTGGAGCATATACTTCAGTGAAATCTATCCCCTCTTGCTGATTGAAACCCTGGACTACGAGTCGAGCTTTGTTGCGAACCACAACTCCTCTATCATCTCTCTTACACTTGAACACCCACTTGGTGTTTATCTTCCTCTGACCATCAGGTAAATCCACTAACTTCCACACTCCCAACTTTTCGAATTGGCTCAGTTCCTCCTGCATCGCATTGACCCAAGAATCTTCAGTAAGCGCCTCTTTATAAGTCCTTGGCTCAATCTGCGAAATAAAACAACTCAATGAGAATTCAGTTTGTAAAGGAGCAACTTTTGTATAAAAACATGTAAGCCCTTGATCAATCTGTCTTCGAGTGCGGACGCCTGTTTGCAATTCTCCAATGATCAACTCCTCTGGATGATATGAAAGAGTTCGTGGCATCACTTCGCCTGGAACATCTACATCACCTTCCAGATTAGTAACATTCTGATTTGCACCTTGTTCACTGACTGGGTTTGTTTGACTTGAGATCTGAATATGCTCCCCCTCAGAATCTGAATCACCACGATCAAATACCGGCATGTTCTCAAATTCTTGATTATCATTCTGTGTTGTTTGATTATCATGAGAAACTTCATTTTGTTGGACATCATCATGTTCACCAGCATTGCTTGGACCTGCTTCATCATCGTTCAAAGCTTGTCGTGGTCGTCTTGAATACTCAGCTGGAAACCTTTCCTGCGATTCTTCATACTCTCGCAAAATATCCAACTCATCAAAGAAATCTTCTTCTTCTTCTTGTTCTTCCATCATGTCAAACGAATCCCACAACTTGTCGTAATGATAACGCCATGAATCACCAGGATTCTGCGGCGGCATTGTATAACCTTGACATTCAACATTGGGAGCTTCAATAATCCGCTTCAGACTTGGAACGAAGACTCTGCGTAATGGACTTGCATAACCTATGAATATCCCTTCAATACTCTTCGGACCAAACTTTCCAAAAGGCTCTAGAACAGTACAGGGTGACCCAAACGGTTCAAGATACTTCAGATTTGGTTTGCGGTTATTGATCAACTCAAAGCATGTTTTGTTGAATTTCTTGACAATGAGAACTCTGTTGAGCGTATAACATGCGGCAGAAACTGCTTCTACCCAAAAATTTATCGGTAGCTTTGAATCAGCAAGCATTGTTCTGGCCGTTTCGATTAGTGTTCTATTCTTTCTTTCAGCTACTCCATTCTGCTGCGGAGTGTACGGAGCACTAAACTCATGCAATATACCTCTTTCATCACAATATTCTTCCATCTTATTGTTCTTGAATTCAGTACCATTATCACTTCTAATTCTTTTGATACGCCTTTGGTACAAATTTTCAATCTTTCTGAACAACGCCATCAAACTATCAAACGTTTCATCTTTCGACTTCAGAAATGAAACCCACGAAAATCTGGAATAATCATCAGTAACCACAAGACAATAGAGATCCCCTGTAATACTTTTGATGTTTACTGGACCAAACAGATCCATATGTAGTCTCTCTAAAGGTCTGGAAACTGAATTGACTTGCTTTTTAGGGTGTGACTTTTTCTTCTGCTTGCCTTTGATGCAACTAATGCACTCCCCTTCCAGATGAAAACCTTTAATATGAACACCCAGAACTAAATCATTATGCACCAAGTGATTCATTTTTCTAAGATGTATATGACCCATCCTTCGGTGCCACAATCTTGATTCTTTCTCCGTTGCTCTAGACATAAAACAATGAGCTTAACCTGTAGTTGTAGTTGCTACACTCATGTCCAACACATACAGATCATTCACTCTAGGTGCCCTCATGATAATCCATTCTTCAGGAATAACAAATCCTGGCTTCAAGATCAAACATTCTTTGTCAGTAAAGTGAGTGGTATACATCCTGTCACAAATCTGCGAGATACTCAGCAGATTATTCTCCAGCTTAGCAATGTAGTTAACTCTCTCAAACGTAACAATCCCATTGGATAACGTTCCTTCACCAACAATTCTACCACCTTGGTTTCCTGCGAATCCCACATAACCACCATTGAAATTTCTAACATCGTACAACAATGCAGTCTTTCCTGTCATATGTCGAGACGCTCCACTATCCATAATCCATCGTGAAATAACTCTCGGAAGTTCCTGCACATATAACAATTTGATTTTAAAAACACATTTCAATAAAGATGCCGATTCATGCTTCACAATTACCAACTAGGAAGCTCCGGCAAGTCAGAAATTGTTTAGCTGAAATAAGCTGCCCAAGCCTCATCAGACTCGGGTAACTTAACTTCATCTACACACTTTACAACCGATTTAAGAGGTGGAAAGTTTTTATCATTCATTTCAAGTTTGTTATCAATAACCTCTTTTATATCAACTTTCTCCTCTTTTTCCAATGAAACATTCTTTTTAACAAAATTTTCATAAGAAATTGGAATGTTTTCTTTTCTGTTTTCATTTTGAAGAATCTTTTTAGGAACAACTTTCTTCTCTTGTGGAGTTGAAACTTGTTTCTCTGATTTTGGTTTCCATGTTTGTTGAGATGATGCAACCCTTTTGTAAAACTTGTCATTTTTAGTTACCACATTTTTAACAGGTTCAATTTTGACTTTGATGTTGTTGTTTTTCAAAATCTTTTTCTCAACAACCATTGGAGCTTTTCCCTTCACATCAACCTTCTTCTTTTGATTCTCAACAACTTTAGTCTTAGGCTTGAAGTTGGTGCAATTTCTTGCAATGTGACCAACTTTGTTGCATCTAAAATATATACGAGTATCAACTACCCGGCTTGTGCCTTCAGACTGAGGTTGTGAGGCTTTCTTCTCAAAGAACTCTTCATTTGATTTCGAAAAAATCTCAGATTCTTCATCAGAAAGTGAACTCGAACTGTTCACAAACACTTTCTTCTCAACAAATTTCTAGTTTTGAAAATTTCTTCTTTGAAAATTCTTACCCCCCTGATATCCCCCCGACCATCTGTTTTGATTGTTGTTATAAAAACGCGGTGGAACAATAGGTTTCTTGTAGTAAGCTTTATCTTTCTCAAAATTCATTTGCCTTTTTGTTTGTTTTAAACTCTTTACTTCAGACAAATCAATTTCAACCATTTTGAACACATTTGTTAATTTTGAAACATTTACATTCTCCAGAGGAAACTCAGAATACGAATACAACTTATCCGATCCCGACATCTTGTACATGACAAGATTAGGTTCATCATTTAAGTTGTTTTTGGACTTTTGTTTCAGAATGTATTTGTCCAAGAAACATCCATCATCTTCAGCTGAATCACTATCCAAAACACTTTCAGCCATGCCTTTAACAATCTCAGTTTGAACACTATCATCAGATGATGATGAAGAAAATGTCACATCGATTGAATCAGGAAGTTTCACTTCATTTTCATCTTCAAGATTAACCAACCCAGATTGCTTTTTCGAATAATTGTCTAAAACTGGTGGTGGAACTTGATGAAACCCAACCCCAGTTCCATCACAGTATACATCTTCGCCTGCTTTGTTTTTCCCGATGGGTTTGGGAACAATGTGTTGCAAAACAAAGCTTGCAGAGTTGTAACTGTTCAATTTCAAATTGATTTGCTCATTCTCAATCTTAGCTTCTTCAAACTGAAGTTTCAATTTAGCAATCTCATCCAATTGTTTGCTGATTAATTCTTCTTTGATCCTCAAAACACTTTGTAAGTGACAATTTTCTTTATATGTTTTACCGTTTCTGTCATCATTATCTTTCATTGTGCGTTTAAGCTTCTCAAATTTTTCAGTGATTTCACGATTTTCAAAAACTAACTTCTCATTTTCTTTCCTAACCTTTTCTAGGTCAATTTTATCATTTTCAATTTTGTTAGTTAATTCTTTTAATCGTTCGGTTGAAGCTTTCACCATTTTATCACGATCAAGAATTTGATCCTCAACACTTCTGACTCTAGCAGTCAGATCATCAATCTTCTTACCTTTGAGGTAAGTGTTTGTACTACAAACTTTGCATTCTTTGATGCAATTTTTGCAGTCAACATCACCACTGACTTTCTTACCTGACTCAGTCGTTGACGCGTTTGAACTGACCTGGCTTTTAGACTCAGAGACGGATTTAGAGTCTACCTCAAGTGCCTTAGCAGCCAGTACCTTGTCAGCCATCTTTCCCATGTTTTCAGCATTCAACTCTTGAGTCATGTCAATGATTCCAGTATCAATCTTCTTTGACTTCTCTTTCTCTTCATTCTCTTCTCCGCTTCCCCACCATTTTCTTTGCCAATAATCATCTTCTTCTTTCATTTCTTTAATTATGGTTTCCATATCAAGAGTGTTAGTGTCAATAGCAATGTTTCCATCAGGATCAAGATAACATTCTCTGTCTGGATCCCATCTATTTGCTCTTTTGCTTCAAGATAAATACCAGATAATCTGATCATTTTGTTTTGAGCTATCAACTTTCTGTAACCATATTTCTGTTCTTCTGTTCTGTTGTCTTTCCAAGGTTTAGGTTCAGATTTTGCCATGAATGCATATCCAACCGCATCCTCCTCAGGTAATAACTCGCTCCAGTCAAAACCTTCATCGTCATGAATCACCACAAGAGCTCTAGATTTCTCTTTGTTATCCTCAAGCTGCTTCATCCTTGGCGGTTCTGATTTATTCTAATGATAAATCGCCTTCTTGTAGTAATCTTCTATGAAAGGATTTTCAGACTCATCAGCATAAGCATTTCGGCATTCACGCTTAAAGTGACCTTTCTGTTTACACTTAAAGCATGTCACTTTAGACTTGTCAAAGCCTAACTTGGTAGATGGTCCACCAATAGACTTCCTTCCTGTTATCTCCATGAAACGCTGTGCCCGACGAACTGCACTGGCCATACACCACCTTATGTCGATCAATTCCATCTCCTCAGGATCTATCTGATCGTAATCTTCTTTTGTCAGGTTGGTGTTGCCTATCTTCCCTGCTACAAGGCTTTCATACGATTCTAGCACAGATGCTAAGAAAACCATCTGTTGCTTTGCCGACTCCTCGCTAAAGTTTTGAGCGTTCTTTAAGTCTACAGCGATGTTGCATTGAAATAAATTCTTTGCATCTAATTGGCTTGAATGTGACAAAGAACCACTGTGAAATCCACTGCTTTGACTTTCTTTGTTTGAAATGTTGGAATTCTCAGCGGAAAAAGCTGTCTTCGGAGAAGTATTCTTTGGAATCATGCTTTTTGGATAATACAAATCCAAGTTCTGCTGGTATGATGAGTGATTGATTTTGTGTGTTTTCTTTAACTCCAGCTCATGACTTTCTAGTCTCTCAATCAGCAAATCTACAGTCAACACTTCTGGCGGCTTGATTGTATTCTTCAGCATCAAGGCATAGTATTGCCAATCCATCTCATCTGGCAATGAATCAAACAATTTATCGACTAGCTCTTCTTGAGAATAGAAAATTTCATGTCTCGCCAGTTCCAGCTTCAGATGCCCAAACCTCTCAATCATTTTACAAACTGATTCATTCTTTAAACAACCAAACAAATCAAATTCTTTTCTAAGCAACTTCTTTTTGTTTTTCACTATTTCAGCACTTCCCAAACATTTATTTTTCAACTTTTCCCAGAGATCTTTAGAACTGGTGTATTCGATCAAAGATATTATATCTTCTCGAACAGAGTGAAACAGCAACGCGATACATTTTTGCTCAGCAACAAACGATTCTATTTCATCATGTGATGTTAAAGCTTCACCATTTTTGCCTCCATCATTGTATCCGTCCTTTAGACTCTTCCAGCTAGTATATGCAAAGGCTCTCAACCAATCGTCAAACTTCTTTGCCCACCGACTGTACTCTTCTATAGCCATTAACTTCGGAGGTTTGTTATAAGTTCCGAAAGCACTTTCAACACTTAGAACATCCGATAAACTTTTCTTCGTATTCGGCGTATTCTCATTGGTGTTGTTTGTCGTGTCGTTCAAATTATCATCTCCACCATTTCCAGCAAAAGCAAAGATATCACAGAATGGATTTTAATCATTCATCTTCATGTACCTGAAAAATCAACAAACACTTAGAAATTTCTTGATTTTGAAAAATACAGATTCAAGCGAACTACTTCAAGCGAAAACAGTTTTGAAATAAAATTGCTTTTCAAGCGAAATGGTACAACAGATTCAAGCGAACTACTTCAAGCGAAAACACAACACTTGAAGCGAAATGTCAATATCAACTCAAGCGAAACTTCACTCAAGCGAACTCAGACCAGTGTGTATACTTCAAGCGAACACACTTCAAGCGAACACACTGATTACTTTCAAGCGAACACAGTTGATATGAACTTTTCAAGCGAAACCAATAGTAAATTCAAGCGAGAACACAGTTTTAAAAAGATTTCGCTTGAAATTTTCAAGCGAACTGTGATGACGTCAGCGTTTTCGAACCGGTTTTCAAGCGATCAGTCAAATTTTTATATGAATTCGATTGATTTTAAGTCCAATTCTCTCAAGGATTAGTTAACTCTATGTTTCGTTCAATATATGTGAATTTCAGGCCATTTCAACCGTAAAATAATGTTCAAATCAGGAAAGAAAGGGTAGAAGTATGAGAATCCGATGATTTCAAGCTGCAATGGTATAAACTCCTCGTCCTGAGCTCTGATACCACTTGTTGGATCGTGTTTGTGACCCTAAACAGTCAGTAAAGGCAGTTCATCATTGATTACTAAGGCGGAATCAAAGTAAACAATGTTACACATCTTGTTTCCTTTTCAATTCTTCTCTATTACTGATTTCCGAGTCTTTACAATGATTTTTGATGAAATTTTGGCAGCACCTCGACTCACACACTCAATCCTGTTCGCTTCAAATGACAACACACATCTCCTATATATAGGCTAAGGGAGTTCGCTTGAATGTGCATCATGACTGTTCAAGCGGACTGACATGTTGTTGGTTTCGCTTGAATGAGCACCATGCTTGTTCAAGCGAACTAGCATATGGTTGGTTTCGCTTGAACATGATATGTTGTTGTTTCAAGCGAACTCACCTACAATTACATATACAAACCCTAATTCAACCTATCTAGACCTAAGACTTGATTAAAACGTAGTCAGCATACATTCAGTGCACCAACAACAAGATAGCCTTGAATCGAGACAGAGTCTTGGGGAGCGGATGAGAGTGTCAAAGTCATAGAATGGAGGTGTACGGCAGTATTTATAGAGAGAGGGCGAAGGGTTAAGTCGATTGCGAGTGGCAGTCGTTCGGATGGCTCCATTCGGTCGGATGGTCATCCGGACGGATGGTCATCCGGACGGATGGTCATCCAGACGGATGGTCATCCAGGCGGATGTCCATTTGGACGGAAGGCCATTCGAACGGCCGTGTTTGTGCGAGTTAGTTTTCCAACTTTGGTTCGTTTATTAAGCGTTGCGTTTGATAACCACATAACATTCAACAAATAATCACACAAATAACACACATAACATAAGTAAATCCGCGTTTCGAGTTTGCGTTGAGTTTGTGTTGCGATTGCGTTTAGTCTAAATAAGCGATGCAAAATGCGATAAAATGCGTGTAAGTAGTAAGCGTCATAAATAGCGTTTAAATGTGATGACTGGATTTTGAATAAGCGTTGCAATATGCGTTTAAAATTTAGTTTTAAAAATGTCGCTTAACCCATTGCATTAATCGAATCCCAGAGTACAGGCGTTTACGAGAAGAATGACAATGATAGGTAACGATATGAAAAGTCGGGTGTTATAGCCTCCCCTACTTTAGGAAATTTCGTCCCGAAATTAAGGAGCAGGCCCAACAAAGAGCTGTGGATATTTAGCTTTCGTATCACTTTCTTTTCTTGCCGAATCGGATCACCCCCTTCCAAGGTGAAACCTTTAGGAGTATGTGATCACCAACTTCAAACTCAAGAGGCTTGCAGCATTTATCGGCGTAACTCTTTTGACGACTCTGAGCTTTCAAGAGATCGTCTCGTATTTGGAGTATTTTGTCAGTCGTTTCTTGTAATAACTCAGGGCCAGTGATTTGTGCGTCTCCGATCTCGTGCCATACAATAGGCAATCGACACTTTCTACCATATAATGCCTTAAAGGGTGCCATTTGAATACTAGCGTGATAACTGTTATTGTACGAGAATTATACTAAAGGTAAATGCGAATCCCAATTACCAACAAAATCTATAACGCACGAACGATGCATGTCTTCAAGGGTGCGAATTGTGCGTTCAGTCTGACAGTCGGTCTGGGGTGGAATGCGGTATTGAGTTGAGAGTAGTACTGAGAGCGGAATAAAAAGTCTCCCAGAGACGTGACATAAAGTGACCGTCATGGTCAGAGATGATGTCACGAGGTGTCCCATGTCGACAAATAACTTCGTCGGTATCGTTCTACCTTGAAGTCTTCTCGTATCGGTAGGAAATGCGCGGATTTCGTAAGACGATCAACGATAACCCAAATGCTATCGTGACCTGATGGTGTGCGAGGGAGTTTCGTGATGAAATCCATGGCAATACTCTCCCATTTCCACATCGGGATCTCGGGTTGTTCGAGTAAGCTAGAGAGTCGTTGATGTTCGGCCTTAACTTTCGAGTAAGTTAGGCATTTCGAAACATAGAGAGCGATATCCTTCTTCATTCCCGACCACCAATACCTGGCATGAAGGTCCTGGTACATCTTTTCGGCCCCGGGGTGAATAGAATATCGGGATTTGTGGGCTTCAGTCAGCAAAATCTCTTGGAGATTATTGCGACTAGGAATCCAAATTCGGTCGAGATAGTGAAAAATACCATACGGTTTATTCACTAGTTGGTTTTCAGTTCCACAGATTCCTTCTTTCTTCAAAGTGTTCTTGAGAAAACAAGCGTGTTGAGCGTCGTGAATGAGGTCTTCGAGGTCGTGTTGGGCTTGAAAATTACGAACACTATGTAAATAGCTTCGTCGGCTAAGAGCGTCAGGGAAGACATTTGCTTTGCCTGGGTGGTAGCGTATCTCATAGTCGTAGTCGTTAAGAAGTTCAACCCATCTGTGTCGGCGCATGTTTAGTTCCTTCTGGTTCAAGATGTGTTCTAGGCTCTTATGGTCGGTGAAGACCGTACACTTAGTACCATACCGGTAGTGTCGCCATATCTTTAATGCAAAAACAACTGCACTGAGTTCGAGATCGTGGGTTGTGTAGTTCTTCTCGTGGACTTTGAGTTGGCGAGATGCGTACGTGATAACCCTATCTCGTTGCATAAGAACACAACCAAGACCTAGGTTAGAGGCATCGCAATAAGCAACAAAGTCGTTGTTTCCATCGGGTAGCGCGAGTACGGGAGCATTGTAAAGCATACGCTTAAGAGTTTGAAAGGCATCCTCTTGTTCGGTTTCCCAAATAAAAGGCTTGTCTTTATGCGTTAGGGAGGTGAGAGGAATGACGATTTTAAAGAAATCAGCGATAAATCGACGGTAGTAACCCGCCAATCCGAGAAAAGAACGAACTTCGGACGGGGTTTTCGGTGTAATCCAACTCTTAACTGCTTCAATCTTCGCGGGATCGACATGAATTCCTTGACTATTGACGATGTGACCGAGAAATTGAACCTCCTCGAGCCAAAATTCACACTTGGAGAACTTTGCATAGAGGCGATTCCCTTGGAGAAGCTCGAGAACTAAACGAAGATGTTGCGCGTGTTCGGCTCTCGACTTCGAATAGATAAGGATATCATCGATAAACACAATGACGAAGTGATCAAGGAAGGGTTTACACACATGGTTCATCAAATCCATGAAGATCGTGGGTGCGTTTGTGAGACCAAAAGGCATCACCATGAATTCGTAATGGCCATAACGGGTGCGAAAAGCGGTTTTAGGGATGTCTTGCTCCTGAATTCGCAGTTGATGATATCCAGAACATAGATCGATTTTAGAGAAACACGTTGCGCCTTGCAGTTGATCAAACAAATCATCGATTCGGGGTAGAGGGTAGCGATTCTTGATAGTAAGCTTGTTGAGTTCCCTATATTTGATGCACATTCGGAACGATCCATCCTTCCTTTTTCACGAAAAGGACAGGTGCGCCCCATGGTGATGTGCTAGGGCTTATGAAGCCTTTATCAATTAACTCCTGGAGTTGGCTAGAAAGTTCACGCATTTCGGATGGTGCGAGGCGATATGGAGCTTTAGTGACGGGGTTAGCTCAGGGGATAAGGTCGATACGAAACTCGATATCGCGGGTAGGGGGTAGACCAGGTAAATCGTCAGGAAAGACATTATGAAAATCACAAACAACGGGAATGTCCTTCACAGTTTTCTTTTCTTCCTTCGCTACTACAATATGGGCTAAGAAAGCCAAGTATTCCTTGTGGAGATACTTGCTTGCTTGAATGCACGACATAATCTTTAGTTCTTTCGAGGATACTTCGCCATAAACACAGAGTTGGTCGTCGTTTGAGAGGGAGAAACGAATAATCTTTTCGAAACAAACAACTTCAGCACGATTCTCACGAAGAAAATCCATGCCTACTATGACATCGAAACTACCAAGTTGCATAGGAATGAGATCGATCGGAAAAACGTGATTGTTGAGTTCGAGAGCGCAATCATGGAGAATAGAACTGACGGTGACGGTTCTTCCGTTGGCAATTTCTACATCGAACGTCGTTGGGAGGTTAGCGCATTTACGTTTTAGGAGCTTTTCGAATTCAAACGACACAAAACAGTTATCGGCTCCAGTATCAAATAAACACGAAGCATAAATACCGTTAACAAGGAACGTACCATTGACAACATTGTTATCAGTCTGAGCCTGGCGGACATTGATATTGAAAGTTCTTCCACGGGCTGCTTGTTGTGGCTGCTGTTGCTGCTACGGCTGCTGTTGCTGTTATTGCTGCTGCTTCGGTGGTTGTTGCTATGGTTCTTGTTTCACAACACGGAGCGGGTAAACGTTAGCAAAGTGATTAGGGTTACCACAAGTCTAGCAGGTTCGAGTATGAGCAACGGGTGCTGGAACTGTTGGGTTACCCTGAATAGCACGGGGTTGAGCTGGTGGTGCTGGAAGAGTTTGAGCAGCTTGCTGGGGTGGGCATGAACGGAAGTGAGCAGTAAAGTGCCCATAGATGTTGCAGTTTGCATTGAAACGACAATTCACCCCTGCTGGGTGATGATAGGTGCAAGTAGGGCACAGAGGGTGGATACCAGTGTACGCACACTTGGCACGCGGTGCGTTGGTAACAGGAGCTTGACGGTTCTGTTTGCTGGGTTGTACGGGGACAGCGTTGGGTGGAGCGGCGGTGGTAGCGTAGTTCTTGTTGTTCTTTCGCTTGCGACTATGGTGTGAAGACTTTGAACCTTGAGATGCTGCATTGTCGCTAGCAGGAGTAGCATTTGCTTGATGGAGACTCTTGGTTGAGGTTTTGAAATATCCAGCTAAGACTCGTTTGTCGTTGATTTCAGCTGCGAGTTGATAGGTTTCATCAATAGTAGCAGGTTTTGCTGCCTGATCAAAGTCAGCTACACAGTCGGGAAGAGCTCGAATGTACTTCTTGATTGTCATATCAGGCATGGCCACCTGACTAGGACAGATAATACTCAGCTGCTTGAAGCGAGCAGTGAGACCAGCGTTGTCACCTCCTTCCTGCTTGATGTGCCAGAATTCATTCTCCAGCTTTTGAACTTCATGAGGAGGGAAGAACTCCTTCATCATAAGCTCCCTGAGTTCCTCCCATGAGAGGCCATAAGCTGCATCGTTACGGCGCCTATTGCGCTCGGCAGTCCACCAATCCAGAGCCCTGGACTGAAAGACTCCAGTAGCATTCACAGTGCGTAGGTTTTCTGGGCATCCGCTTTGCCTGAAGGTGACTTCGATGGAGTCAAACCACTAGAACATAGCACTGGGTCCATCTTCACCAGTGAAGTTTGCAGGACCACAGGCTTTGAATTGTTTGAAGCTGAAGGGAGTTCGAGGTGCGTCGCTCTTTGACTCGACAGAAGATTTGCTGCTGACCTCGTTGATTTCACTGACAATCTAAGGTATGACTTTAGCCATTTCCTTGGCCACAAGAGAAGCGATACGCTTGTCAGCATGGTTTCGTCGGGCAGCACGTTGAGTATGTGATCCAAATGACGACATTGTCGAGTGCAGATTCCGCATCAGACGTCGTCATATGAATTAGATGAGTTTCGATCATATCGGGTTATGTTTTGAAAAGTTTAGCGTTTAATCAACATACTTATTATTATTATTATTATTAGGTAAAGCACAGGAACACGTCGGCACATAAACACCTAGTCACGTAAGCACATAAACCACATAAGCACGTATACACATAAGCACATAAGCACGTATGAGCACATAGTCCACGTAAGCACATATTTTGCACGTATTCACCTACATATTTTGCACGTATTCACCTATCTTTCAAGGTTGCGTGGTGCGTTTTAGAGATGCGAGAGATAGCGAGTAGCGTTGCGAGTAGTATAGCGTGTGAGAGTTCTTAGTTTGTTCGCGATTAGTTAGCGTTCTAGATTTCGGAGGCTGTGCGAGTTGTGCGCGTTTTGCGAAGCGATGAGCGAAAAAGAGATAAAGGGTAAAAATCTCTAAAATCGAAACATATAAACACATAAAATCGATAACGCGTAAAATCGGCGACTGCAGGCTTAAATCGAAAACAGAGTGCCTTGGGTGTTAGGCATCGACTACCCAATGTGATTCGATCATCCACAATGACCTCGAGTACACGCTTTGGCCTAATAGACTGTGCTCTAACCGAAACTCAGCGAACGACACTCATCCTTCCAGTTACTATGCGACTCGAATTATTAGAAAAATCGAGACTTTGGTGGGAGTTGTGAAAAATCAAAGTAGGGAGTGGAACTGGTCATTAAGATGCGGGTTTCACCCCTAACTTAACAACTTTTTCCTATAGGTGTGGCAAAACCACGAGATTAGAGATGGAGAATTTCGTCGAGATATGGATGTCATTCCTAACTCCACAAGGATTCTCGTGCTGAGAGTAAAAATATGCGTAGAGTGAGTGTTCTTATCGAGAGTTCCTGGTTTTCACACCTAATCTCGACCCAATCACTCGGTTGTGTTATGCGAGTGTTTTCCAAAACGTGTGTATTGTGTTAGTCTTAGGAAAGGCAAAAATAGTTTTGAAACTTAGGAAAGGTCTTTTTCGTCCGAAGCTGTAGTATGTGGGTCCGTACGAAGATGTGGTTTTGCAAGTTCGAACGAGAGTATCAAAGTGGGCTCATACGAAACCCCTACTGGGTTCGCACGAAGCTGGTCTATTGGTACTTAGACTATAGACTAGGTCAATTCTACACGACTCGACCTAATTCCCTATAGTTATGGCTCTGATACCAATCTGTCACACCCCAACCGATGGCGGAATCATCGAGGCGCGGCACTAGGCGAATCAGATTGCTCAAGAGAATCCATAATAACTATTCATTACCAATATTTTTAAAGGTTCCTCATCCCATACTAACAAACAATTATTACAGATAGCGAGTTCTCTTAACCAAAACCTGATCCGACAACCTAGATTTCTATTAGATGAGTTTCTAGACTGCCTATCTTGATTTCAGCATAACATTCCATCGAATTAACCTGCCACATACGTTAAAATAAAAGTCAATACATAAAGTAAAGGTGAGTACACAAGTTTGCATAGATACTAGTATGAAAAGCGTTTACGCAAAACCAGCATGTAACACGTAACGGGCGAAGCATGTAACTATCAACAATGATACAACATAACCACGAGACTGCGTTGTAGAGTATGCGCGACACATGTTCACCGAAGCGAACACGTGAAGTAAAGTAATTTGATCCCTAGCAACCCCTGTTCACAACAGGAGCTGAGTCCAAACTATAGTACTATCGTTGCTAGAGGCAGTCTAGTGTAACATTGTGTAATCATAGTAACATACATTCAACAAATCACGTATAGCATGCGGGAGCGGTTAGCGTTTGTAAAGTGTTTGCGTTGTGTTTTGTGTTTTGATATAGAACGTATGTAACACCCAAAAGTGCGTTAAGCGAAAAATGGGTTCGAGTATACTCACAGTGCGTGTTTAACAAGTAAACACAATCTGGATTGGATTGAAGGGAGCGCATTGAGTTAGCCTGTTCACGGAAACAGAAGCATAAGTCTTCTCAGGGCTGAACAGAGTGTAAACAGGGTGTCGAGCGGGGTAAAAGTGTTCAACACTCTAGCCGAACGGAGGGGTTCTATCCGAGCGGATGGTTATCCGGACGGATGGTCATTGGGACGGATGGTCATCCGAGTGGATGGCCATTCGAATAGAACGTAATTGTTTGCAAAACTTGCAATTCAGAGTTTAGTTAAAAACGTTTAAACAAAGGAAAATTATAAGGGTCAGGTCATCCGATCAGATGGTCATCCGGACGGATGGCCATTCGGGCGGATGATCTGTGGTTAAAGTTTTTGTAAAATTTTCTAAGTAAAAAGTTTTGAGTTAACGGAGACGGCGTGACGACGTGTCAAACAATGGAAAAATACCAAAACCAGTTCATTTGGCCGGATGGTCTCAGCCCATTCGGACAAATGCACTGTTCTTGATGAAGTTTCATGTCTGACCCGTTAATCGGTCCATCTATTTGGTGGAAATCCGTTTTCAAGCCGGCTCTCAACTAAGGAACTAGTTGAGAGTCTTATTGAGTCCAGATTTCATCAATTTTGTGTAGAAAAGTGAAGAAAAGTCGAGAACAGATAAAAAGTGTTGAAATCTTTCATAACTTAGTTGAAAAGTGTGGAAATCCTTTAGATCTGGAACCAATCTTGATCAAATGATGCTCCACAACAGTTGCCTAAGCGAACCGAGCGGAATCCACCTTCAAGAGGTCCAAATCAGTCGATTTCGAGGAAAAAGTTAGTGTTTGTGTGTGATTTTGATGAAGAAGATGATGTAGAAGTGATTAGAGATGAAGATTAGATAAGATTTGAGGGTAAAAGCTTACAAGATAGCCTTGAATCGAGACAGAGTCTTGGGGAGCGGATAAGAGTGTCAAAGTCATAGAATGGAGGTGTACGGCGTTATTTATAGACAGAGGGCGAATGGTTAACTCGGTTGCGAGTGGCAGTCTTTCAGATGGCTCCATTCGGTCGGATGGTCATCCGGGCGGATGGTCATCCGGGCGGATGGTCATCCGGGCGGAAGGCCATTCGAACGGCCGTATTTGTGCGAGTTAGTTTTCCAACTTTGGTTCGTTTGTTAAGCGTTGCGTTTGATAACCTCATAACATTCAACAAATAATCACACACATAACATAAGTAAATCCGCGTTTCGAGTTTGCGTTGCGATGGCGTTTAGTCAAAATTAGCGATGCAAAATGCGATAAAATGCGTGTAAGTAGTAAGCGTCATAAACAATATTTAAATGTGATGACTGCGTTTTGAATAAGCGTTGCAATATGCGTTTAAAATGTAGTTTTAAAATTGTCGCTTAACCCATTGCGTTAATCGAATCCCAGAGTACAAGCGTTTACGAGAAGAATGACAACGATAGGTAACGATCCGAAAAGTCGGGTTGTTACACATAGACAAGTGTACCTATCGGATTAGTAATATGGATGATAAGAACCAAGTATTATCACATGACACGATGTTGCAGCTTTCAAACCTCTTCAATATTTGGTAGATTGTTTTCATTTGTTTTGTTTAAATAGTTGAAAGAAGAGGATAATTATAGATAGCAATAAACCAAGAGAATAAGATCCATTGATGGTAAAAATGTATCATCTAGGTGTTGAATTCCCTTGATCGTTGATTATTGATTATGATGGTTGTTCTCTAATAAGCTAATCCCCTGTTATGGCATATATTAGCTGTAAGGCCTCACAAAGGCCACCTTATAGATGGAAATCAACACATGAATAGCTCAAAAGACTTTACATGATCTCAAAATACACACCGGGAAATTTAACTAAAAACAATGTCAAGTATCATAACCAAAGTTTATGTACTTTTTTTGGAATGTGTAGGTTAAGGAATGTGCAACCCAAGCAGTCTTATTTGTTGGAAATAATAGTAGTTTTAATTATCTAATCAATTGACTCATATACTGAAGCCTTAGCGAATCATCCTGTCGGTTACATAAGTAATAGAGCGTTTCTTTCATTTCAAATTTTATGTCAACACTATTAAATAATATAATTTACTTTGAGTAACCCGTGTAACACACAGATACTTAACTAGTAAAGATATAAAATAAATAATGTTTTGGATTTTAAATATTGTTATAGGTTGTGTTTTAAGCGGATTAGTTAATTATTTTAATCATTTCTGCAACATAGATTCAACTAGTATAAAGGACGCATACGTTGTGACAGACTCGTAATCATAAACGTAATTTAGATAAACGAAACAAATTTTTCTTGGTTTAGTGGTTGGTATTGATAAGTATAAATTTGTATTGTTATTAGAGGTTATAACGGAAAGAGTTGGATGGGGAGTGTTTGAGGTGTATTTGTCAAATGAATGTGGATTTGTGCACTCAATGGTAATAGAGGGCACAAAAAGTAGTACCAAGTTGAACAGTGAATATGTAAGAATGAGTATTTTTGCTAAGTAATGGAAGGATAATTCCATGGTTCCTCTTTACTCTTTATCAATAACATTATCAAGACTGTTTATATATCTCATGATAATGATCGATTAAAACATAAATATATATCGAGATGTCTAGAGTAAAGGCAACAGCTACTGAAATCAGATTTTGAATACATTAATTGTTGTTTTATGAATTTTGCTGTCATGGTCCTTTTCGTGAATAATATCTATTTATAGTGTTATTTATTTGTGTAGAAGTTTAGAGTTGTCAAACTCTGGTAATTTATCATTGAACCTAGATTTTTGCCACTTCAAAAATCTTTAATTAAATTTCAAGATTTGAAAAATTAAGTGTTTGTAGCGAATTCTACTTTAAACTTGTATCCTTAAACTATTTTAATATAATTATGTCTATGATTTTTATAAGAATGGCATGCCATAATTGTGTTATAACGTGTCTTCAAGATCAATATAACCCGGATTCCAATCAGTAGGTTCCAACCAATGAAAACTTAATCTTAATGCTAGGATAACAATGTACACTCATTGATAAGCATCATTAATCATACTATACTTCCACTAACCCCGATCAAACTTTTGATTAGAATCATCGCCGATACCACCGTGCCACATCCAATATTTGAACATCCGTCTGATCAAGGTTTCACTTTGTTGCTCCAACTATTTATGTATACTTTATGTGTTTCGTTAGCAACTAACCAACGTTGCTATTAATTTGTTCGATTCTGATAGTAGATAAAATGTGTAGATTTAGAAGCATGACTAGTAAGTGCATAAACTGTTCTAAAAATACAAAAGAAGATGACGATACATTATGGAAATCAATTTCATGCTCTAATACCATTTATAAACTTTTATATTTAAGAGAGAAAGTAAATATAAAATTGTTTCTTCTTTGCTTAATTAAAACATATCATGGACATATTGATCAGACAGTATAACTCGAACTCACTACTCACGAAACTAATCTAGATATATTTTACTTAAACAAGTATATTTTTACTTAAGCAAGAATATTTTCATATGGTTTGTGGTAATGTAAAAATATAAAACATACTATGTAAACAAGTTAAACATTTTACTTAAACAAAAGATACAAAAACTAGCATATGTCTCTTACATGCTAGTGGTAAGGTGTCTTTCCTCTATTATAGAGGTGGAAGGTTCAAATATGTAAGGTGCAGATATAAGTGGTTTATAGGAGTAAAATTAGGATTATGATATGTTCTAAAAGATTGGTGATGGCTATAAAGCAACCGGTTTCCTTTGGGTGAAACATAGGGCAAACATTCCTAATTTTAAATAGGAATCTTGGTGTAATTTTTATGTGCCCCTTGTTGAGGTATCGTTTTGTCTTGTCTTGTCTTGTATCTCTTGTGGTTGCTACTATTTTTTTAACCGCTAATTTTGTGCTTTTTATATATACATTAAAAAGGAGACGTTCTAAGAAAATTAAAATTAAATGATCATAAATGATACGTATTTATTAGATATTGTGATATATTAATTTCTTTTGTCGTGTAATAAACTAGTACCAAGAAAACACATGTTACACCAAACGAAAACAAAGGCCCTGGCGTTTGGACTTATGGCCTATGGGTCTAAAGTAAAATCATGCATCTACCCTAATATGAGGCTAACCTATTTGTTAGAGGCATATGTCTTTTAAAGAGAGGATTATAAGTTCAAACTTGAATATTAGGTGTTATTTAAATAAATATTGTAAAATAGTGTAGGAGCAAACTTTGTCATTTAAAAAAACATGCATCTATCAAATGTAAACGTATGAATGTTTAACACAAATTACTCTTAAAGTTGCACTAACCGATGCGTCACATTGGACTTTAAAGGATTACAGTAATAATGTAAATACATCATAAAAACGAACATTTTTTTTCTGAGAAAAATTCTCGGATAGTCTCTGTGGTTTATACATTTTTCACCTTTAGTCCCTAACTTTTTAAAATTACAGCTATAGTCCCCAACTTTTACAATTTCGTTCCCGGATAGTTCCTAGCGTGGATGGAGGGTAGTTTGTCCAGATAAGTGAGTATGAAATGACTAAAATGCCCTTAATGATAAATAAATAATTCAGATGAGGGGTCACATTTTATATATTAAAAACCTAAAATCATCGTCTTCTCCATAAACTCACCTCCACCCCTTTAACCCCTGCCTACACCATCCACTGCCGCCACCCTCCACCCTTCACCGCCTCCAATAACCTCCTCCACCTTCGACCGCCCACCGCATCCCACCACGAACCACCACCACCGAACACCTTGTTCCACAATCAACGACCAACAACCACCACTGAACCACTGGAAAAACCGACCACCCTTCATCGCTTCTTTCACGATTTTGATTTCGATTTGTAGCGGATGTTTGAATCCAATGAAGATTCAGATCTGGAACTGGACACGGAGGCGGACGACGGTGGTGACGTCAGACGTCGGTGCCGGAGCAGGAGCAAAAATGTCAGCGGCGGAGGCGGAGACGGCGGCGAAGGACGTCATCATCACCAGCATTACGACAAAAAGGTTGAGCATCTTCATTGCCTCCATGAAAGAGTTTTGTGATATGAATCCGGAGATAATGAAATTGCAAGAGAGTGGGCAAAAAAAGCAATCGAATTGAAAGTTGGAGTTTTATAGAGAAGAAGGGTTGCCTGCCCTGACCGGTTATGAAATTGGTTTGAGGTCTTTTTTAAGAATTCCAGTGAGTGGTGGTGGTGGTGGTGGTGGTGGTGTGGAGTGGATTGGGGAAGATGATGTGAGTGGTGGGTTCCACATAAATTGTAAAATTCTAATTATATTTCTTTTAAGTTTTTAGCTATTAATTTGACATTAAGGGTATTTTTGTCATTCCACACGCATCTAACATCAAAAACTAACCTAGTTACGCGTCACGGACTATCCGGGAACGAAATTGAAAAAGTTGAGGACTATAGGTGTAATTTTAGAAAGTTAGTGACTAAAGGTGAAAAATAGATAAACACAGTGACTATCCGGGCACTTTTCTCTTTTTTTCTTTACAATTTGATTTGAGTAAGGTATTTCAATAGTAGGTTTTTAATTTTAAAAACAATTAGCATATTACATGATACATCGTTACGGGTATAGTTTATATCGCAATTGGCACCGGCACTCTTTTTTATGGTTTTCAATGTAAATCATGTTCTTTTGAACATATCATGACTCTAAACCAGTGCCGGTACCATATCGATACCCTAACGAACGGAACCGATACCGGCTAAATTCCTATGCGCAACCAACCAAACCAATACCGACTAACTTCCCCTCCCCCCCCCCCCCCCCCAATCGTGCAGGCAAATCCTACTAGTTAGAACATACTACGTAGTTTTCTATCCTAATATATATGTAATCAACAAATATTGTTACTGTTAGTTCATAGCATAGAAGTTAATCATCAAAATAATTACACTCATCATTAAATATATACTAGAACTCATAATTTATCTTCTCTCCTGTATCGGAAAATGGATTTGGGGGGACGCAACTAAAAGAAGTGTGAAATTACTATGAAGCACTTGGAGGTGGGTAAGAAGAGAAAGTACAGTTAACCAATCTCAATGAGGTGAATCTACTATTTTAGTATAGTATGTTAAACTTAATTCTCCGAGAGTGTACAAAATGTGTAGGTGAATTAAATTCATCATCGGTCATAATATGTATGTTAAAACAGGGGTCATAATAAATGTACGTGAAACTTTCAGTTAGTTGGTGGAGATATATATTGCATTAACATGCATACTAACTAAGCTGAATATACATGTGGTGCAATTGAGGTTATTTACATCCCTATAGGTTAGCCAGCCCCATAACTGATCAGCTCCACTACTATATATATACAAGTAGAAATTAGTTCAAGTACTCATTCAAACATCAAGTTCATGTTATGCTCTTTTCTTTGAGATTTTAAGTTTTTTTTTTTCAAACGCCTCTCAATGAAGCGCGCTTTTCTTATTGGGTTTTTGTTGGTTCTGTTCTTTTCCGGGAACTTTTGTTATGGCAGTGCTAATACCGTGGAGGTAGTTGGATTTGGCGAATGTGTTGATTGCAAGGAGAATAACATCAAGGCAAGCCAAGCATTATCAGGTACTAATATTTACTATGTCACTTATTGTAAATTTATCTATCTTAATGCAAACAACTGTAGTCGTGGCATCTCCATTTCGATCCAACAATCAGTAGCATATGTTTGATCATGTGTCTTGACTATGGGTGATTTTAATTTTCAGGGTTAAAAGTGACCATTGACTGCAAGCTTGAAGATGGTAAATTCCAAACAAGAGGTGTTGGAAAGCTTGATGAGAAAGGACAATTCAAGTTAAATCTTCCTCAAGAAATCTTGAAAGACGGAATGTTGAGTGAGGAATGTTATGTGCAACTCCACAACGCAGCAAATGCACCTTGTGCATTTCACAATGGGTTAGAAGCCTATAAGATCACTTTTGTGTCAAAGTCTAACCAAAAACACACATTTGGACCCATCGGAGAACTCAAATTCTCTTCGGCAATTTGCACTTCCGCCACCCTCTGGGGGTCGTACTCTAAGTCCCACCCTTGGTATAAGAGGTTTCACCACCATTTCCATCATCCACCGGTTGTTGTTAAGCCCGAGCCCAAGCCAGAGCCTAAACCGGAGCCAAAACCAAAGCCAGAGCCCAAGCCGGAGCCAAAACCAAAGCCAGAGCCCAAGTCGGAGCCAAAACCAAAACCAGAGCCCAAGCAGGAGCCGAAATCAAAACACAAGCACAAGTCAGAGCATAAGCACAACGCGGAGCCAAAACCAAAGCCAGAGCCCAAGCCGGAGCCAAAATCAAAACCAGACCCCAAGCCGGAGCCAAAACCAAAGCAAGAGCCCAAGCCGGAGCCAAAATCTAAACCAGAGCCGAAGCAGGAGCCAAAATCAAAGCATCAGCACAATCACAAGTCAGAGCATAAGCACAAGTCGGAGCCCAAGCCCAAGCCAGAACCAAAGCTGGAGCCCAAGCCAAAGCCGGAGCCCGTTCATAAAAAACCGTTCCCACCATTTTCACACCCTAAACTTCCTCCACTACCCACCCTTCCTCCAAAATGGAAACATCATCCCATCATACCCGGGCCACCACACCCATAAAATTTCCTTCCAAAGCTTTTAAATTTCTTGAGTCATGGCATGTGTAGGCTAATTCCAGTACCAAATAATTTTTAAGAACGTAATAAATGTTTGCAAGAAGATGATACGGATAAATGGATTGATGTATCACGATTCACCCAGGATGACAGGTCTCGATCCATTGCTTATGATTTCAAGATTGGGTGTGTGCATTTGATGGGGTCAGTGGAAGTTGCGGGTTTGATTTGTTTTTGTGGCAACTTGAATTGTGTTATCTATTATCGATCTTTACAATTATGATTATAGTTATAATTTTCTGTACTCGTTGAAATAAAACAGTTCATTGTAGTTCTCATATTTACTATTTTTGGTGGCTTTTTTTTATTTACACCATCATACTTTCTTTATGACATTAATGGTAGGACACCATTTTTAGGGGTGTGACCATACTACAATGCATCTGTATACGCGTTTCACGGGCACACATGCCATCATTTCTGTTGGGAGGAGTGGTGTGTGCGTAAGTTAACTTAGAAAACTCGAGATTCATATAGTCAAATTTTAAATTTATATTAAAAATGATTACTATCCAATTATTTCACATACATAGACAAGTGTACCTATCGTATTAGTAATATTGGATGATAAGAACCAAGTATTATCCACAAGACACGATGTTGCAGCTTTCAAACCTCTTCAATATTTGGTTGATTGTTTTCATTTGTTTTGTTTAAATAGTTGAAAGAAGAAGATAATTATAGATGGCAATAAACCAAGAGAATAAGATCCAACGATGGTAAAAATGTATCATCCAGGTGTTGAATTCCCTTGATCGTTGATTATGATGGTTGTTCTCTAATAGACTAATCCACTTTTATGGCATATATTAGCTGTAAGGCCCCACAGAGGCCACCTTATAGATGGAAATCAACACATGAATAGTTCAAAAGACTTTACATGATCTCAAAATACACAGCGGGAAATTTAACTAAAAACAATGTCAAGTATCATAACCAACTTACAAATTAATCAATTCAATTCAAACAATAAACAAAGTATGAATGCAAAAATCCACCATCTATGAGAAGCATGACATGCCAACCAAGAGCTCCTCATCCTCAATCGCATACACGCAAAAGTCAGCTACATTGAGTGAGTTCTAACAGTATAGTTCGGAAGATTTATATCAACATTTAAAAACTCATTATTTTCAAACTTTCAAAACTCAAATTCAAGTAACCCAAGACATCAATAACCACATTATACCCAAAATGGTAATCGCACATACATGAATACACGATCAGCCCGGCCTAATACTAAGACCCATTAACTTTTAACCCATGACGAGCTTATTCCTCTTACATAATATTAACGTCACAAATATTGGCTAAGTGATTGATGTAGATATGATTTTCATACAAGCCTATGACTCATGCATGCACTATGATTAACTTGAGTGTTACACCTATAAAAACTCACCCCCAAACATAACAAGAGTTAAGTGAACATTGTGAGGCGTGTGAGACTATACATAATCAAAAATAAAGTACGCACACATGATTCATCGTTATCCCAAAAAGTGTTAGTAAGTTGTAATTGTAACTCAATGCAGGTAGGGAATGTCCAAAGACATCTAGATCACGTACAGTTTTCGACTAAAAACTTGCGAGTTTTCTTGAGGACAAGCAAACTTTAAGTGTGGGGTTTATGATGTGCCATCAATTATACATATATTTAGTGCATAATTACTTACTAATTCTAAGTAATTTTATGACTTTATAGTTGAAAATACTACCTAAATCGTTCATATTTGACAAATGCAGGTTTCTGAACGAAAAGAAGTGAAAAACGAGCACAAACGAGGCAAAAATTCAAGATTCTAAGGAAATCAGCAAGTTGCTAGATAGGCACAACCGTGCCAGGCTATGGGCATAGTCGTGCACATCACCCAGGAGCAGAAAGTCAACAAGTCAACCTAGGAATGGTCAACAAATGTCCATGAATCGTTATACCCTTCAAAACAATCAACCCAAGATTTGGGTAACCGGTACTTGAGGATCTGTCACCATCTCCTCCCAGATACGCCTTCCACCTTCAATTGAGATTGAAGTTTTGTTTTAGGGTTTTTTTCTTGGGTGAAAGTTGTGAACAGACTCTAAAGGTATATAATTACGATATAGAAGGTGAACAAAGGATTTTTATGGTTTTACATCTTGAAAAACATAACTTGTTAATTTTTTTGTGAACAACTTCTTTTTATTTAAAAAGAATACAGGATGAGCTAGGGGCTGGGGGATCTTTTTTAATGTTGTAGATCTGAGAGATTTTAACCGAGGTATTTTTTTGTCGTTCAGCTTTTTTGTGTTTATTGATTTTGGGATGTTTTTGTGTTAGGAAAATCTGATTTTAAGTTGACGTGATGCAGGCAGGTGTAGAAAAGATTCTTCATGGGGATATGCTAAATTGGAGCTTACAAATGCGATGTATCGAAGCATCCATTTTGGCAGCTGATTAGACTTTATCGTGGTTCACATATGTGCTAGTAAGTAGCTTATAGAACCTTAATCTCAATAAGCTATTCCTTGGTCAGTGTCGTGGTTCCTTCCATAGTCGGCCTTGTCAATAATAGCCAAAAGTAGGTAAAGACGGAGTTTTTACAAACCGTAAGTTTTTTTTCGTTTTTAGGATCTGTGTTTTTTGATGTTCATGTGTCAATTTTTCGGATTCCCTAACTTTTAGGATGTTTTTTGTTTCGTAAGCGCTGTGAATATTGAAGCTGGTGTTTGTTGAATTGGGGTTGTATTTGGGGTTTGTATTTGTTGAAAAATGGGGTTTAGGGTAAGGGTTTGCGATGATTTTTAGGGGGTAATAAAGATGTTTTTTGACAGATCTGTTAAATGTTTTGAATACCATATTTTCAAAATTGTTTGATATATAAACATAAATACTCTTTTTAGAAATTATGAATTTGTAGGGGGAAGTGTGTTAATGAAATTATGAATCCCAATATTACGGCAATGTAAAACATTGTTTAAAACATTTCTTGACAGTAAGTGTTCAAATTTTCGCACACGGTGTCGAATGTAAACGTTTTTTTTGCACACAATAAGAAAATGTGTTTTTACGTCCCTGATCACACGTAAATCTATTTTTTCACAAGTTTGTAAAAAAAATTATTTTACACACGTTTGTAAAATGTTTTTACGTGCGGGTATCGAATGTAAAATATTTTTTTACGTCGGTGGAGAGTGTAAACGCTTTGTTTTACATATGTTTAACGTTTGTAAATTTTTAATTTTCATAAACATTTTTGAATTTCTATTTTTTACATACGTTTTCAAAAATGTTTTTACGTACGTCTTCAAATGTAAAAAAAATTGCACACGGTGCCGAATGCAAAGAATACCTTTTTTACATGCGCTAAAAAGTGTTTTTACGCTTTGATCGTTGGCCCGGGCTCCTCTAAACGTCACATGGAAATTTTTCTTTACAAACGTTTGTAAAAAATATTTTTTACATGCGTTTGTAACATGTTTTTACGTAAGAGTGTCGAAGGTTATTATCTTTTTGCATACATTAAAAATATAAACGATTTGTTTTACATACATTAAAAAATGTTTTCACGTTTATCAATTTTAATTAGTTTTACATACTATGTTTTTACGTATGTTTGTCGAATGTAAACAAAAAATTTTGTGATCGGTCGAAATAGCATTTTTTATATACAGTAAAATAATGTTTTTAACGTCCTTGATCGCCTGCCCGAGCTTCTCTAAACGTCCCACATAAATGTATTTTTACACACGTTTGTAAAAAATATTTATTTTACATGTGTTTGTAAAATGTTTTTACGTACGGATGGCGAATGTAAAATTTTGTTGCGTACGGTGGAGAATGTAAATGCTATGTTTTACGTACGTTAAAAAAGTGTTTTCAGGTTTGTGGAATGTAAATGCTCTGTTTTTTTTTTTCCTTTGATTTTCGCAGGTGTTGGTGCGTTTATCTTCAAAAGACGAGGTTGACGAACAAGAAATGAAGGCGAGTTGGATGCATTTATTTTTTTGGGACATTTTTTGGTGATTTATGTCAATGTAAATTTGTAAATTTGAAGGCAAGTGGAAATTCTGGGACTATTTTGTTGTATAAAATTCAAATTAACATTAAAAAATATATTTACATGTATTAAAATATTTTTTTAGAGGATATGTAAATTTGTAGATTTGAATGAAGTTGGTTTGTGTCCAAAACAATTTTGTGAGTTTCATTTGATGGGCTAGCCTGACAAACATAATTATTATAAAACTTATGGTGTGTAAAAAAGTCATATTTATATTTGTCGTTTTATGTACTTGTAATGGTTTTTTTATTTAAAAGTAATGGTCCCCACATGTTATAATCCAAATCCAATCTCAGCCATACACCCTATCTTGATCAAAGGATGAGATTAGTTCCGTTGGTTCTCTCAACTAAGCATAGTTCTCATTTTACTCAATCCCTATATAAACAAGACATTGTAACCTTTTCCAATGTTTAATTTTAGTAACACATCCGAAATCAACTTCAAACTTGAAGTGCCTAATCCTTTGCATTTTGCACTAATGTAATTTTTGTTTCCGATTCGAAAACGACAATCTTGACTTGTCCCTAAAGAGCTCACAGTCATATGTGCAAGGTTGATCAACGGAAGCCTTGCTTCTTATTCTTGTTGTTGATCCTTGCATAGCCTTTCCACTGGCCGCAATTGTCATCATTTGTTTCAATTTACAATATGTCTTCAAGGACGTTTTCTTTATTGATGATTAGCTTTCTTAAAATTAGGACATGATGGACAGGTTTGAAGTGAAGACTATCATTTTGTTGTCAACTGAATTTGATCTATATCCAGCCTACTTGTTTCTTTTCTATTGTAGAAACCCAACTTCTATTATTTTTTCTTAGGTCATAAGCCTTTTGTTCTTGTGACTGTAGAACATTTAAAACCCCAACCAAGATTATACATGGCAAGTATTTAGTATTTTCGGGTGATGCAACTGATAATCTGTTCCAACAAATAGAAGTTTTAGAGCACCTATAAGTATATCTATGATACCGCGTTCTATGATATATGTTGTATGGATTTAGAAATACGGATCTTTTTGGTTTTTATAAAGTTTATATTAAAACACACCTAAAATCTTTTTGGTATTTTTTAATATATCAAATGTAAAGACGGAAAGCAATAAAATATTTAAAGACAATCTTTTTGTGAGTTTCGAGGGTAAGAGAATCATATCAGTGTACGGTCATGCCAAAAACTCTCTTGTTGTTCAGTTAGTTAACATTTAAATAAGCATCCTATAATGATTATCGATATTGTTGTCCACTTAAGCTCAACTTATCAGATGCACTCGCGGTTAGGGGATACGATTAAGGTATGAATTATACTCACCGACCGGTGTTCATCCACACACGACACATTCCCGTATCAAGGTATGCACAAGAGTTCATCTTACTGGCGAGTATACCATTTATCATCTGTTTTCAACGTATATGATGTGAGATACTCACTTATTTGAGGATGAATACAAGCCCTATGTGATTAAATCACTTATTAATGAGGAACTTGATATTCGATGCATGCAAGGCACAAGAGCAAGTCCGTGAACAGGTTAGTACCATCGTACCGACAAAGAGTCGAACTTGACTCTCGGATGATAAATGTGATTTAGAATCACTTATTGATGGTCGTATACTTCATGTATTATATACATGTATGTATAATATGTACACGTATGCACGGTATCATGGAAGTTCTAGACTTGCGCCCCCGTTGTTTTTGGTAAAAGAATCAACCATGATACCCAGATGATAAACAGCATAAAGACCACGTATCTCAGAACCTCGGCAATCTATCAAACGAAATTTCGGTACCAAGACCATATACCAATGAGCGGTTCCCACACGGTCTTCAGTCGATTTAGATTTATATCACCCTGTACACTTTAAAATGATTGGGAGCCTACCGATACATCTTATATAGAGCTGCTTATCGTTTTTCATTTTAAGATCAAAGAGGTTTCGATAGACCACTGATTTACTATCATTTTCTCTTTTTCTCGCCAGGAAACTCATTTTTTTCTACTGTTTTTGTATTTTTCTGATTTGGATTTACTCCCCCTAAAATTCAAAAAGTAAATTTAAAATTTTAAAAATATCTTTTTGGATTTTCTCAAGAAAAATATTCACAAAACCGATTTCCCGATGTAGATTAACTCATGTTTTTCCTCGATGCCATTCACCAAAATTAATTTTAATCAGAAATGATTTATTGAATTTTGGAAAGGTAAATTGGCATGTTGGTAATCGGTGTGGACCAAAATAACATTGACGAGTTTCATATTGAAACAATCACGTGTAAGTTGATTTTCGAAATCAACGTGTCTGGCCAAGGAGTGTTGTACCAGATGTTAGTAATTCACAAAGCAGCTTAAAAATGGACAAAGATAGGAGAGATTAGAAATTCAAAACCGTAATCCTGCAACTACTTCGTGCATTGGCAGGAATCTGAGTGCTCTCCCAAACTGGATATCCACCCGGTGTGGATTTCAAGGTCGATTTTGCAGCTACTTTAGTTAACCGAGAAATCTCTTCACAGCAATAAGATCAGAAACCTCCGGGTCCGGCTGATAAGAGGCAAGTGAGCATGTGGGAAAGCTTGTACACATCTTCTTTAGATTGTCCATACATGATGTCTTCCACATGCTTTTGCACCAACAAAGGTCTTTGTGTTTCTCCTTCAGAAGTAGTGTGTGGTTGTTCAATCCACGCCAAGGCATCCTCACACCCGGTTGGTTTGTTCAACAAATACATTTTCTTCAACACACCGTAGATAAATGCACAATTTCATTTGAATCTATCTTGTGGACCCGATCCAAGCCTTTAACAATCAAATTGTTGCTCATGAATTTTCTTGTCGAAGTTATCAACTTCATTCATCATCATTCTTCCATTGGACATTTTTGTCTTCTTTTCTCTTTCTCTCTCCATCAAAGGCAACAATATTCTCCTAGATGTAACAATGTTTCAGAGCCTTATGTCGCCGATCTTGTGCATGGATTAGTTGCAGAGTGGGACCCAAGCCTTCATAGACTTGGGTCGTCCATTTTCATCGACAAAAGTTATTTCAACTTCATGATGATTTGGAAATGGTGATGCTCCCCCTGAATTTGTGACCAATTTAGGTTGTTTGAAATTTTAACTTCGTAATTGTTTGAAGTTTGAGAATTTTCTGGTTTGACAGAAACAAATTGTTTTTAAACCACATCGGTTTTAAGATCCTTTTCAATTACCTTGATTTGCTTGCGTTTCTGTTTCTTCTCACGTTCTTTCACAAAACGGGGATCTTGTTTTAGAGAAACAGATCGCTTTTGGTAACTTTAATCACGGGGAACATCAGCTTTAGCCTTTAACTTATGAAGATATAGACAATTTCGAATGATATGTCCAAATTCACCACACTCGATACATGATCTTCGTTCAACAAACCCCGAAGTATCATGTTGATGTCTCGTTGAGGAACTTTGTGATTTTGAAGTACATGGTCCTGAATTGTTTTGACCAACTCTTTTCAAAATTTTAATTTGATTAACATAATCTATGTTAGATTTGTTTTCAAATGTTCCAAGTTTATCGTTCCCTTTGACTTCACAAAGTTCATCTTTTTATTCTTTCTTTGGTTTTCTTCCTTTCGACCTCGAGTCATTGATTTTCCTTTTGGTGTAGTGTGGTTTTGCAGGTTTTTCACTGTTGCTAATTTCTGATTGCCAAATTGTTTTTGAATTTTTGCTTTTGGAATCGGAGGACATTTTGTTACCACAACTTGTGAACTCAACTCTCCCAAAAACTTACTTGTCGAATCCTCAAAAATTTTACTGATTAGAGATTTATTTACATTCTTAATCGGAAAATCTTTGTTTGAATAGACTCTATCGTCACCAACCAGTGTATACAACAAATTCACACTTTCAGAGTCTTGTGCAGAAATGGACTCAACAAGAACAGTCTTAGCAGGTTTTGCGGGAGGATCACATAGAATATGATTCTCGAGAGGTATGTCCTCTTCTTTGGTCACCGCATCAGACTGTGCTGAGTAAGTATCCTCGGATTCATCATCTGACGAATCAGCATCCTCAGCAATGACTGGAGGATCCTGATTTTGTTCAGCTACTGACACTTTCGCGTCTGCTGATTTATCCGAATTTGAGGATACTTCCTTTTTGAAACCGAGCCCAGCTGTGAATTCATCAAGGTCTAATGGGACAGATGGCTCAAAGTGAGGCTTATCTTCCTCATCAGACATTGTGGTATAATTGTGTCTAACAGGGGGGGGGGACACTTATTATATCCAATGCATGTGACATCATTCTTTTTTTTTTCTGTATGTCAATGATGTGATCCAGCACACACCTAGAGTTTGAGTAACTAGATTACTTAAGCTGGATTGCCTCATTTTCACATTTAGCACATGCCAATTCCTTTTGTATTTCGTCAAGCCTATTGATGTAATTATATATTGCAGTTTGTTTTCTTGAAACTGTTTTCTTAAGCTCGGAAAGATCTTCTCGTAATGTGTCAATTACCTTTTTAAAATCCTTTTCATCAATTTTATGAAACATATTGGCCTCAGTGCATTTTGAAAGATCCACAATCAAATGTTGATTGTGGATAAATGTCACGTCATATTTGCTTTGTAAATCAGACAATTTAGCACTTAATTCAACACAACTATCACACCTATCACAACTATCACATCTATCAGATTTTGGTTCGTCTACACATACCTGACTGGATTCACTCTCAGATATTGACTCATCTGCCTCAGAATCGACAACCTCCCTCGATGGATATTCGGATCCATCCTCGCTTGAACTTGTAACATCTTCATCTGAACTACCGCCATGTCCAGAACTGTCATCATTTCCTGCGGACTCACCATCGCTGACATTCTTGAAAATATCGGCATAAAACACAGTTCTTGTTTGACCATTGTTCCCCAACTGTACTGTCAGAACACAATCGACATTAGATTTAGCCCAAAGCTTGATTTTTGAAGATGGTACTGAACCCTTTTGCTTATAAGAATTGTTCGTAATTAAACTCACTAGGGATGGAATTGGTGAGGATGAGGGTGTGGGAGATTGAGCCTATGATGGCGCTAAACCCTTTCCCGTATACATGCTGTCCGTACTAGCCTCAGGAGTCCAACCCCACCAGTCTGTACTCATGGTGGACTAAAAACAACAACTTAACAACTTTCTGTAAACCTTCTGTGAAAACTGAAAGTTTACGAAGAACCTTGTGTCCACGAAATATTCTGGTCCACGAAGAATCCAAGTCTTTATAGACGAAAAGAAGGGCCCACGAATAATACTTCAGTTATAAAGCCCATGAATAATACTTCAGTTATAAAGCCCAAGAATGATTTGGACCTAAGAAGAACTGATGTTTCGTAAAAGAAGGGCCCACGAATAATAATTTATTGTTGGGCCAGACAAGATGTCCACGATATATGTAATTCGTGTGAGCTAACCCACAAAGAATGAAACAGACAAAGAACTAGAATGTTTCATGGATAAAGATATTTCGTGAAAGATGATGAAAAAGGTTTTTTGTAAAGGTAGAAACAAAAACTGTTTTTTGTGAAGGAAGGGACGAAAAATCAGACCAACAAGACCAGATGAAGAATATGTTTCTTGGGTGTGTGTTTTTCTTGAAACAAGACAAAACACAAGGTTATTCGTTGACTTAAAGGATTCTTCGTTGACTTTGTTAGATGACAAACTGGGAAATGGTTTTTCATAAAGAAAAAGTTGGTGGAATGTTTCCATTTTTAGAAAAATATGGTTCCTGAACAAGAAAAGAAGGTTGGTAGTTATCCAAATATGGTTAATTGACAGATATACGAAAATCAACTTTTTAGAAAGATCTGAAATTTATCTTCTCAACAAAAGGAATATTCCGGTGAGTTTTCTGGCCAAACACCTCACCGGAAAAATTGTCGAACTAAAAGTTTGCAAGAAATTTCAAGAAAAACCGTATTTTAACATGTCTCCGTGTATTTTAACAAGGTTTTTGTAAAAATTTTCAGCAAACAACAAGTTTTACTTAAGTTTTTAACCAATTTTTCTTTCAAAAACCTAAAAATCTTGGTTTAAACTCAAGTAAACTTCCTGAAACCTTCAAAAACTGGATCAAAAACACAACACAAAGTTTGGTTTTAACAACGAAGAGAGTCAAAGCTCTGATACCACTTGTAGGTCTACTCGGAGGATCAAGCTAAACCTACTTCCTTGTTCTATAACACACCCGCAAGTGCGGAATCCAAGTGGGTATGCAACCAAGCCAAAGAACACACAAACACAAAAAAGATTCAAAGTTTAAAGCTCAAAGTGTATTAATTTCAGCAGAGTTTTGATACAAGACTGATACAATAAAGTGCTCTCAGACTCTACTAGTGTGCTCTCTGTTATGTTCTGTGTGAAACAAGTCTGTTTATATAGCTACATACCCAGCAATCCTATGAAGGATATACTGGGCCAACTTATAGGCCCATGAAAGACACCAGCCCACGAAAGACTAGGGTCTTTCGTCCAGATCCAATCTAATGAAAAACCACAAGGTGAAATATATTCTTCGCGAGATTTCAAATATGCATGGTTCTTCGTCTATGATAATCCTTCGTGAAATGCATACATGAATATTGTATAAAACCTGGAAATCTTGTTTTAAACTCAAGTAAACTTCCTGAAACCTTCAAAAACTTGATCGAAAACACAACACAAAGCTTGGTTTTAACAAGGAAGAGAGCCAAAGCTCTGATACCACTTGTAGGTCCACTCGGAGGATCAAGTTAAACCTACTTCCTTGTTCTATAACACACCCGCAAGTGCGTAATCCAAGTGGGTATGCAACCAAGCCAAAGAACACACAAACACACAAAAGATTCAAAGTTTCAAGCTTAAAGTGTATTAATTTCAGCAGAGTTTTGATACAAGATTGATACAATAAAGTGCTCTCAAACTCTACTAGTGTGCTCTATGTTTGGTTCTGTGTGAAACAAGTCTGTTTATATAGCCACATACCTAGCAATCCTACGAAGGATATACTGGGCCAATTCATAGGCCCATGAAAGACACCAGCCCACGAAAGACTAGGGTCTTTCGTCCAGATCCAATCCAATGAAAAACCACTAGGCGAAATATATTCTTCGTGAGATTTCAAATATGCATGGTTCTTCGTCTATGATAATCCTTCGTGAAATGCATGCATGAATATTGTATTTCATGAAAAGTTTAGTTATGCATGTGACATCATCATGATGATGTCATGGTGATGTCAGCTCACGGCTCTTCGGGCTTCGTGTGTCGATCTCTGTGTGTCGATCTCGGGGACGCACGACAGAGGAATGTCGCGATGTCAGTATTGAGCCGAACCGATCCGAGCCACATCCACACAAAACTGTATCAACACTACTTGTTTATTTTCTATTGTAGAAACCGAACTTCTATTATTCTGTCTTGGATCATAAGCCTTTTGTTCTTGTGACTGTAGAACATTTAAAAGCCCGACCAAGATTATAGTGTTGGTTTTAGACCACTTGAATTTACACACACTAACCACACTAGAGAAACACACACAAATCTTTACGTAATACGAAAAGAATAATGCAGAGGAGTAGAAAAGGATATGTAGAAAAGCTGATATATTTTATTCATCATGCAGAGACTTTATATAGCCATGTACATCACGTGGGGACCAATAAAAAACCATAAAATACTCATTCTACCTAAGGAATAGTTGAAAGCTATGACCATCACCAACGTTAACTTTTCAACTTGACTTTCCTTCTAAATCGGTCAAAGTCTTCTACACACTATTCTTTATTCAACAACTAAATAAAACAACTAAAATAATTATTAATAAAACTAATAAAACCAAAAGTCAAAATTAAAACCCAACATTCTCCCCTTTAATCTTGATTCGTTTCCTCAAAGCAATGTCGGTTCTTCCTCCTCGATCGAATTTGCTTCTTTCTCTTCATCATTCCATTTAGTGCACTCGGAACCAAAATGCCCAAATGCTCCACAATTGAAACACCGAAACCTGCTTTTATCACCACCTCGAGCCGTACCTCTTCCTCGACCACTTTCACCTCTACCGTAGCCTCTTCCACGGCCTGTTCCTCATCCGCTACTTTCACTATACTTTTGTCGGCCATCAAAAGTTGGCCTTGCTCTTCCTCCTATTCACCAAGGCTTTTTTGTCTTTCTTCATATGCCTTAAGCCTTCCAACTACTTCATCAAAGAGCATTGAGTCCAAATCAAAACATTGCTCAATTGAAGTTACAATATGAAGATAGGACTTTGGCATTGCATCCAGTAGCCTTCTCACCATTTCTTCTTCTTCAACTTCGTACCCGAGACCCCTCAACTTTGAAACCAACCCGCTCCCCTTAGAAGCACCATCATCAACGAATTCTTCTTCCTTCACCCGCAAACCCTCAAGCTCTCTTCTCAATATTGCAATTCGAGCCGCCCTCACTCGATCTACGCCCAAGTATCGTGTTTTTAAGCCATCCCACACTTTCTTCGGGTCCGTGTAACTCGACATTTGCAACACCATCTCCTCCGGTATAGCTTGAAATAGGAAGGTGATCGCTTGAAATAGGAAGGTGATCGCTTTTTTTCTTTCTCTTTCTCACGGCACCTAACTTTCTTCTTTCTTCTTTCTCACGCAGGTTACAACTATCTTTCTTATTTCTTTGCTGACCTAAATCAGCTTCTTTCTTTCTTTCTTGTGAGAATCTTACATAAACTCGCTTATCTTTTTGCTGCTATCCTCCAAGGATCGAGCCCTATGGGCTCTGATACCAAATGTTGGTTTCAGACCCCTTGAATTTACACACACTAACCACACTACAGAAACACGCACAAATCTTTACGTAATATGAAAAGAATAATACAGAGAAGTAAAAAAGGAAATGTAGAAAAGCTTATATATTTTATTCATCATGCAAGACTTTATATAGCCAAGTACATCAGGTGGGGACCAATAAAAAAAACCATAAAATGACCAATAAAAAACCCTAAAATACTCATGCTAGCTAAGGAACGGTTGAAAGCTTTGACCATCACCAACGTTCACTTTTCAACTTGACTTTCATTCTAAATCGGTCAAAGCCTTCTACCCACTATTCTTTATTCAACAACTAAATAAAACAACTAAAATACTTATTAATAAAACTAATAAAACCAAAAGTCAAGATTAAAACCCAACATATACATGGCAAGTCTTTAGTATTTTCGGGCGATGCAACTGATAATCTGTTCCAACAAATAGAAGTTTTAGAGCGCTTATAAGTATATCTATGATACCGCGTTCTATGATATATGTTGTATGGATTTAGAAATACGGATCTCAAGATAGCAAAAGTTCTAATACCATTAAGTTAATAATTCGTTTTAATGTAGAGAGAGAAAAGAATCAACAGATTATTAAGAACTGAATGCATATTTTTGTTGAATCATAACTAAAAATACCAGAGAAATGAGAAAATATATAAAGGTACGAAATCATAACTAAATACTCCTTAAAAGCAAGTCTTCTTCTAACTTCTTCAATATCATCTCCTTGTAGTCATTGGCAATCCACATCTTAAGCATGCTTAAACATTCTTTATGTTTGTACTCTGGGGCTGTATGACCTCCTCCCTTTATGAAAACAAAAAGGTAAGCCATCATTAAATCATAACAAGCTCCTTTAGTTAAGGTAGAATTGTCAATTAGTGACACTAACCAAAAAAGAAGTTTAAAGGTAGATTTTTCACCTTTACAGTAGCAAATGTTAGGTTGTAGTCCCCTTTTGAGTATTTCTTGGTGTATCTACAAGATAACACACATTATCAGCACAGTTTCAAAATATAACAAGTTTTACCATTTATCTTGTCATGACACAACACAACTAACCCTGCTACTTGTTTGTTGACAAACCATGGTCTCCAACCATCTACGACGGACAAGTTCAGTGATTTAATCCAGCTCAAGGTACTAATATATGGAACAGCCAAGTCATGATCTCCGCTGTTCAGTTACAAAAGGTAATTGATCAAATTGTGCTTTCAAGAGCTCTAAATATGCTAGAACAACCACAAAGTGAAATCTAGTTTCATGAGGTCGAGGAGAATCACGATTACCTATATATAAGAGCGCGACATTTTTTATCAGCAAGGCGTCGATGATAGCCAACACTACTCGGGATATTGTATGTGTAAGATATGGCTTTTTTATGAAAATTAAATTTCGAGGTATTATTGCATTGCACCCACTCTGTATCGCCAAATTCCTGGTAATCGGGAGATTATTGTTATCCTTCATAATCCAGATGAACATGGATAAAACTAATGGTGAACTACAAACCTCATGAATGTGAAGAGCTTCTCGCACGTCTCTACTATTAGCCCAAGAATAGAAGTATATATAATTGTCTTCCTGCAATAAGCACAGACAGAAGACAAAACATCACAATAAAGCAAGCTTTGAATCAAATACGCACAGGGATCGCGAGAGATACTCGACACAGTCGTGTCTGGACTTGAGGTAAGATATCCACTGAGGTGTTTTCAAAAGTTGTTAAGTCACTCCTGAAGGGGTCAGATCTTAAGGTATTGGAATAGAGACAATTAGGCTCTAAAATATGGGCCGGCTTTATTCTTTCAAGGCACTACAGAGAAAAAAACAAAAGAAAAAATGAGACAATTTCACCCTAATATAAAATATACGTCTTTAATTCATCTAATTATTTAATTTTTGCTCTCATAAATTATACAAAAGTATTGTACCGGCAAAACCTATTCCAACATAATAACATCGGTGCTAGTATTTGTATTTGTAGTTTTTAATCGATATAAAACACATGTCAATGTCATTTTGGGCGTATTATAACTTTATCTTTTGCCTTTCTTTTCCAGTTGCAATAGGGAGTGTCGGTACTGTAATGAGACAGTACCGACTGAGTTCCAGCCGTGTAGTGCTAGGGAATCCTCCCAATTAAAATTATAACCGATAGATGCTGATAATAACATGAGAATCATAACGGGAATCTAGCTAGCTCCGTAATACCTTATATATCACTTGAAGGTCATGTATGCATAGAGTGTTGTTGGGATCTACGTTGAAGTAGTCTCCATGGCAATTTTCTTTAGTTGACTGCAAAAAATATATGTAACTTAAATTATTCTTCGAAATATTGTAATGTTATTTGCTGCAAGCAAGCACTAATACAAGAGGTATCATCGCACTTAATTACCTCATAAATTGCATCTGATAAGAGGGCCATATTATGAGCAAACTCTATTTTAGAATTATAGTCACCGCTTACGTCTGTTAGAGGATTACCAAGCATATACCCCTAAATTTGGAAAAAAAAAACAACAATATTAATTCAAGGTTCGGTTTTTTCAATGCAGCTGCTCGGTTTAGCTGCAAAAAAAAATGCAAGTTAATAAATAGAAAGTGTCAAGTAATTGGCCAGGTTTTACTTTTATGTTGATATGCGGCCTTTCTCCAACTTCAATGCCTACAAAAGATAAAAACAAGCTGTTGAAACCCAAATATTCACTAAAAATTTTCCCACAAATTGAGCAATTTCAATATTTTTCCATTTTAGCCTAAAACGCGTAATTGATTGACACTGTACAAGTAGCTCTATGGAAATTAAGAATTTATGAGTACCGTCATATATTTCTTGAGCGATCTTGGGCACCAGGATGCCACTGTAAGAATCACCACCAAGATACAAAGGATTGCTGAGAAATCCAGGGTGATCTACAAGCCACTGAAAGCAAGCATTCATCTTAGTAAATTATATTCATAAGAAGTAATCTGCAATATGCTCCTGATCAGCTTTAATGACATGAATATTAAAATGCAACCAACATTTGTAATGGTGGAGGGCTATAATTCGTTTCATCAGGAAGAATAACGCGTAATGCACGTACCTTCTTCAAAAAATCGTAAGTGTGTATTACTGATAAAGTATCATTCATTATGTAAGCTTCAGGAGTTTTCCCATAGGAGAATCCAGACCCAGCTGGTTGATCAAGAAATATTATGTTGGCAACCTAAATTTTAAGGAAATCCTCATAACATTAGCATGAAATTAGACACGTTTTAAGGGAAGTGGTAAAGGAGTTTGTATTAAGAATGAACGATAAAAAAGAATAGTAAAGATGAGATACTTTTGTCAAGCTGTCAGGGACTATTTCAAGTATGGGCTTTTCAACAGTAGAGATTTCAGAATTTAAAGTTAGTGGGCCTGCACAAAATCACCAAAGTTTCAAATTCATTTGATAACAAGCCTAGCTATTAAGTTTGATTAATCGGTACCTTTTGTAAAAAAAAAAAAAAAAAAAAAAAAAAATGCTAATTCTCAAGAATATCAGGCTTTTGTCACATATGCATACGTACAAACTATATGCACGTGTGTATCCCTTTTGCACAACAAATACATTTTGTGTTTTCATAGATTTACGTTATGTATCTAGAAGGGTGTGCCTATTGGCACACTAATGTGTCTATGGGCACACCAAACCCTAGCAAAATTAGGGTTAATCAATGCAACGTATAGGTCAATACGCTGCGTAGAGGGTTAACCCTATACGCTGCGTAGATAAACCATAGATCTCAGTGCATAATAATCAATCATTGCACAGAAAACAAGGTGTGTCTACAATACGTATAGCTCAATACGCAACGTATAGGGTTAACCATATACGCTGCGTATTGAGCTATACGCAGCGTATATTAAACATCTGAAAATTTAGGGTCATTTTGGTAGGTTTGAAGCATCAGATTTTTACCAGGTTTATATACGCTGCGTATTGATCAATACGCAGCGTATGTCAGACTGATTTGACATGGTACTAGGTTTGACTGTCTGGTCGTGTACCTGCCCCTTACATACGCTGCGTAGAGACCTATACGCAGCGTATAGAGGTAACCCTATACGCTGTGTATAGGTCTCTACGCAGCGTATATAAACCCTAAGTGTGTAGATAGCCAGCCAAGGTGTGCAAATAGTTAGGGCCATCTAGAATCCCTTTTGCACAGCAATTACATTTTGTGTTTTCATAGATTTAGTTGTAAGTTGACTGTCTTAGTTTTTCCCACAAGTTGGGTCACCAGAATATTCATGCGTAGATGATTTTGTTGCACCAACCTCACAACTTAAGTCGCCGCCACACGCTATGAGTATTGAAGTTCATACTATTTGAACGTTCTTTCGCATAAATCCAGCTTTTATGTCTGATGTTTGACATTATTGTGTATTGCCGAATCTCTGCACTTGATACATGCTTGTATAAGTTGACGATTATCATCGAGAACTGGTTTGGCTTTGTCTTTGAGGTGATTCATTCAGTGGTTACATTCTCAATTTGATTGTTATTCAACTTCAGGTTACTATATATTCCTTTGCTCCAACCTTTAAGTTGGAGTTCCAAGTGTAAGATTAAATATATTATGTATTAATATTTAATCTAGTAGCCATTATAATCATTTACATTATATGGATCAAAATATATAATAACCTATTAAATAATTAGTTGGTAATTGTTGATGGACCATATTACCCTTATTAACTAATTAGGTTTCCTCCTGGGTGCTTATATAAGGAGAATTATGTGGAGGTTAAAGGGTTACTCAGTTACATAATTAGACACCCCATTAGTCATAACATCACATTCGACCTCCTCTCCCATAACCGAATCCCCTATTCGGTTTCTTAGCCACCATCATCAGTTAGCACCCTAAGGAGGAACCAGACCAAGATGACAATCATGTCAAACCTTATTGCTGCGTCTCCATCTGGATTCTCTGCTAGCCTGTGCTGATGCAATCAAAGGTATGTTTTTGTGTTTTCCATTATGAATAAACAGAACTGAACCAACATGTGGTATCAGAGCATATGTTGATTAGTCAGTTTTGTTTTCGTATCCATAATTCTGGGATTGAAACTTGGAAAACGGAATTTTTTGAAACCTTATGAATCTAACAGCCGTTTTGAGTCGGACATGTCCACTCGAGATCATTGTTTTCGGAAAAAGGTTAATCATATGTTCATTCGAAATTAACTGGATTATGTTTTAACCGAAATCTGTTTAGAAAAGCTATTAAATTTCAGGTTTCGGGTTCCAGATTTTATGTTTTATTTTTTTAGGGTTCATCATGTTCTTAGGAAAATTCGATAATTCTATTATGTTTTGGAATATGATTCGGATTATTAAGTGTTTTTCCTGTTTTGATCTGATTTTGTCTTCTAAAGATTTTCGAAAACTGTTAAAAAGATAAACAGATTATAATTTCGAAATATTTGATAAAATCAGATCAGCATTAGAATAGGAAACCATATCTCATAATCCCTTAGATTTCGAATTTTCAGTTATGTTTCCACATTCACAGCTGTTAACAGGAAGTTTCGAGACCATCAGATTACGACTCGAGACCATCAGTCTCGACTCGAGACAACAAGGTCTCGACTCGAAATCATCAGGCCATTAAACCTTCATAACTCGAGACAGAGGTCTCGACTCGAGACCATTAGATCTCGACTCGAGACCATAACGTGTCAACTCGAAACCATAACGTGTCAACTTGAGACAGAGGTCTCGACTCGAGATCATTAGATCTCGACTCGAGACCATAACGTGTCAACTCGAGACAAAGGTCTCGACTCGAGACAAAGGTCTCGACTCGAGACCATAAAGTCATCACTCGAGACAGAGGTCTCGACTCGAGACAACAAGGTTTTGACTCGAAACTTCATTAGTTCGATCCGCGCTAACGGGTGGTTTGCTATTAAATAATTGGTTTTGTAATTACTTAGTTAATTAATAAGGATCAAATAATGTTTTACAAAACCAAAATGGCTTTACTTGAATGAGCTTCTGATGTATCATTTATGGCCAAAGCTGACTTGATGCATCTACTTATCATCCAAGTATTACGAAAGCTATGTTGTGTGTGCATCATAAGCATGAATGTCTTGATTTCTGGCCAAAGCTGATTTAATTCATTCATAGATGGCATACTCAACAAGTGCATAACTAAAGTGATTGTCTCAATTTCTGGCCAAAGCTGATTTGTTACAACCACTTTGCACATATGCTTAAATGATTACACTTCTGGCCAAAGCTGATTTGTCTTTGTTTAAGTAGAACTTTAAATAAGTCTATTATTTTGATGTTAGTAATAGACATATCACAATCTCTTCACATAATGATCCTTAGATTAATGATCCTTAATTAATTTTTATGATCATTTCGTCTACCTTATTCTTAGTACCCATAATTTTACTCACTATAATTTTCTTCTATAAGTCTATATCTCATCCACTCTAATTTCTAAATCTAATATGTTTTGCTTAAAGTTTCTATAAGAATTAGCTCTTAAATTAAATCCTTGATTATCTCTTAAGACACGATAATCCTATTGCTCTCTTCTGATAAAGCACTACAGAAGAAAAGTAGAGCATGATGATTAGGATAAATCGAACATGATGTCTCTTATGATAATCAAGAATAAGTGTTGTCACTAAGGTTATTCCAGATTAAGTTTTTCCTAAGACTAATCTATTATGTGTGGAATAATCACTAGAACTCCTAAGATACATGCCTTCATTTAAAATTCTAAACTATAAAGCTAAGTGGTATATGTGAATACATAATAATGTACAATACCATGACCCATAAAGTTAAGAGCTTACGCGTGGAAATAAGTACATTTTTCCAGTACATTACATACTAAGATTTTCATTTGTACAATTTGATGCATTATAAATCAACTATAACACTCAAAAGTACCAAAGTATAATGAGTGAGTTGATAAGCAACATATGTACAAAGAAATAAATGTTTGAAACTGGAAAATAAGATGTTATTCACCTTACAACCACTAATAGTTTAAAAGAGGATTGTTCTAAGGTCCATAGACAAATTACAAGTGCTAATCCCAACTCTAAGGTTCTTCAAGGGAAAATCTCACTGCATAATTTTGTCATTAGACTAGGCATAAGCAACGAGACTATCCATTATTATAAAGAATAGTTGAATAAATTAATTAGGTAGTCACTTACTAATGATATTTAAGTCTGGTAATTTTAATATTCCAATTAACTCATGATTAGTTGACTCTAGTTCCATACGTTTCCTTACCAGAACTCGACAAATAACTAACATGAGAATTAGTGACAAATTAAATGTTAAGGATATAAGAACCATAATAAGCAGTCTTCTAACAACGTTTTCGATACCTTATATATATTCTGAAGATTAGTCAGAATATAGTATCAAAAAATTGCACAATGTTATGAAGGTTGGGAGGTTTGCATAGTCAACATAAAGTCACACTTACCTTAAACTCTCATCTTATTTGTTCTAAATATCTGGATAGAAACATTACTAAGATGGAAATAGATGACACCTTACACTTTCACAACTTTTGTCATCATGCAAATGAGAATTTGACAAAAGGAAAATGAGACTTATAAATTTCATCCATTATAACCGAAATTCATGAGAAATCATGACATGGTTAATGAGGATGATTATTCAACTAATCTCATTCTAAGTGATTTTAAATCATGACATTAAAGCCATAAATATAACTTGGCTTAAGGAAAAAGTATGGGTCCATCATAAGTCATTCATTGACATTCGTGGAACTTATTCCAAATGGAATATTCAGACATAATTCATTTATCATTTAAAAGGCTATCAACTTGTATCTAACTTTTGTCACATATGGTCCACAGTCTTAGAAGAAATCTATTCATATGTTTTCTTATTAAGATTTCTATTAAATATGTCCTTAAGTTTCTTATGACATTTGGACGTTAAGGAAATCAAATAAAGTCTAACGTATATGTGCTAGGTTCCCACGTCACGTAGCTCTTTGAAACTTCTCTTGTAGCATTCTAGAAATATTTAAGATCAGTGGGAGCATTAAGTGTCTTAATAATAACTTGCAATAGTTGCAAGAGGTGGGGGAGTGAATATCTTACATTACCTAAATTTGCACCTCTTGTACAAGACACCGCTCCATCACGACACTGTTCTATCAAAACTTATCTCCTTAAATCTAATGCTACTCTTACAACAGTTTCATTGTTGCTTAATTGTGGGCACACTTAGATTTCTTACCTGAACTAACATAATCCTCAACAAGAGAAATTACAACGACTAATGTCATTAACTCGTTTTCTCTATTAGAATTTGTTGGTCGTTACATATTGACCCTAAGCATGCTGAGTTCCTAAAGATTTCTAAGGTTAGTGGGAGCAGTCAAAGTCCTTATCATGACTTGCAAGGAATACAAGAGGCGGGGGGAAGAATGTCATTAAATTTCACTCCAAATTTAACTCCGATTACACCTCTTGTACACCATACTGCATCAACTCTTACAAACTTAGAATAAAAAATGATAGCAACCTAACCAAGAGCTAATCCATAAAACTGAAACTTCTAATGAACCCAATAATCAACTCATGAGGTCATCTAGGTTTAAAAGCCTACTAACTTTGATGATTACATAACCTTCCTAACTGATGTTGAAATGGATTTTGGAAATGTTTACTGATCCTATCTCTCATAATTAAGCCATTAGCGTCAATCAATCTTAAATCTTCTAAATGGAATAAAACAGTTTTCTAGTAAAACTGATTTTATGTGTTCGTATAACGTTTGGGATTTGATTGAATTACCTAAGAGTGTTCATAACTAAACCAAATCCTAATATAAGCGTTAAGACACGAAGAAGCTTGATTGATTGTCAAAGGTTGTACTCAGGAAGAGATAAATTATTAAAGAATCTTTATTACATATCTAACAAAAGATTTCTTTGAGGATCATCATTGTTCTAGTAGCTTATAATAGTTTAAAGCTACATTAGATGAACATTATAAACAATTTTCCATAACAAATGGCTGACACATTTACATGTTCATTAGATAACAACCTAAAGTTTCAAGCTGAAGGTTAAAGAACACTTTATTTGTAAGCCAATAATATCCATGTATGGGTTAATGCAAACATCATAATGTGATGAAAAGCTAACGTAATTATTTTCATCAAGAACCAAGTGGATTAATGTACCTACCTCAAAATGAGTGGGAGCAACTAAGATAAACTTGTCTATATAGATGATATTCTTTTGACAAGTATATGTTACATACGTCAAAGCATTGTTAACACAAACTTTGATATAATAAATATCAGAGATATCTCTTACGTGATTGATATCATAACATACTGAGATAGACCCAATGGGACATTAGTTCTGTTCCATAAGTTTAACATTAAATGGGTCCTTACATGTGTAACAAACAATACTGCTCTCCTTTAGAGGATAATAGGATAAATGAGATTGTTTATTTACGCTTCATTAATTGGAAGCCTTATATAAGTTTAAGTCTATACTCGTTTAGATATTACTCACATTGCAACACACTAGATATGTCTAGATTAATGTGAAGCATCTAATAGAGTATTACAATATCTTTAAAGGAAATGAGAGACTATACCTTAAAGAAGAAGTGAGAATTAAAACCGGTTTATTACTCTAACTTTGAAATATTCAAAGATGACAAAATATAATTTCGGGTATATCTTTATGTCAGCAGACAAAACCTATTTCATGGAGAAGTCATAATGCACTGATATTAACAACCTAAGTTATAACGACATAATATAGTCACTAAATGTTGTTGGAAATTTATCAGTGGACTCATAAGTTGATTAACTCCATATAATTAATGTTTTTGAAGACTTAGTGTGATAAAGTCAGCTACCATAACTCCTTGAACAGTAACAGTTCAAGAGGTGCTGCATTAAGTTTCAATACGCAATTAATTATTCGTTTATGAACGAATTAAGGAAACTAAGTTTTGTATCGAATACATTCATGATATGCTTAAGGATCCTATAACTGAAGGGCTATTACCCATAAGTCTTATTAAGAGAGCTCAGAGACGGGTATTAATTGATGGCCATGCGCAACTGCATATCGTACTATGAATGACTAAGTATTAGTTAATTTTCCTCATTAGTTTGATTTTGTATGTCTCTAAGAATATGTCAAGCTAGCATAATGGCATATAGACAAATATAGTTACAAATCAAACAAAGGGCTTATGCGTATTTTGATTATAACGATTAGGTTTTAAATTAAGGCTATAGTATGATTAATGGGGGTCCTGAGTCGCATAATGATTCAACGGCTGTATTTCTCTGCTATAGTACTTGTTTAAGGCTAAAATGAGTGTTAACTCCTGATCAGGCTTATCTAATACTCATAGTAAATGATTACTCGGCTAAGTGGGAGAATGTAAGATTAAATATATTATGTATTAATATTTAATCTAGTAGCCATTATAATCATTTACATTATATGGATCAAAATATATAATAACCTATTAAATAATTAGTTGGTAATTGTTGATGGACCATATTACCCTTATTAACTAATTAGGTTTCCTCCTGGGTGCTTATATAAGGAGAATTATGTGGAGGTTAAAGGGTTACTCAGTTACATAATTAGACACCCCATTAGTCATAACATCACATTCGACCTCCTCTCCCATAACCGAATCCCCTATTCGGTTTCTTAGCCACCATCATCAGTTAGCACCCTAAGGAGGAACCAGACCAAGATGACAATCATGTCAAACCTTATTGCTGCGTCTCCATCTGGATTCTCTGCTAGCCTGTGCTGATGCAATCAAAGGTATGTTTTTGTGTTTTCCATTATGAATAAACAGAACTGAACCAACACCAAGAAGGAGCACGTTGTTGCACCGACTAGTACTGAGCCAAATATTGGGCTCTTGGTCATGCTTTTGTTGAGATCAAGTTGATTATATGTCACTCATGCACTAACTACGGTCATCTTCCAGTTATGCACCTACTCTTTGGTGTGATGATATATGACGTTTAATCTCGTCGTTCATTAGTGCATCAAGCATCTTGAGATCATTCTACATTTTATTCAGGATATGATTTTGGCTCGGTCTCTTACAATTCGTTATGTTGCTGCCACACATGGAGCCCTTCACTCATTTTCCATATCTCAGATCCGAGCTGCATATGGGTATTGCCATCCTTCTTAAGGGGCATGTTAAAGATATTTGCATTTTATTTCGATTATTTCATGTTCTAGTTGTTATAAACGTCATGGTTATTCTCCGATATCTAAAGCACATATTATTCACACTTATCACTATGTATATTTCTTTGAGTAGCCTACATATGATTTTGGATATAAAAAAACCCACATATTACTTGTGTACAACAAGGAGTAGTAACTTTAATGGTATACATGCATAACCGCATATGAATCATTTTCACCTATTTGAATAAAAATGAAGTAAAAAGTTGCTGTTTAATAATAGTAATAGAGATAATAGATGTAATATTTTACCCATTGTATGTGATTTATTATTAGTGTACATGTGCAATTCTTTAGGTAGTTAAAGTGTAAATGTAGGGTCTATATAATGTTCCTTGTAATATGTTTTAATCAATGAGAAAAGATCTTTGACATTACACATGGTATAAGCTGATTTCTAGAAAGGTTGTTGAGTTTCCTTTTTTTCTTGCTATTCCAGCCTATCACATTCTTAACCTACAGCTAATCATAATATTCCCCTTACCTTGCCCTTCTTTTCCGTCCCTTGTCTTCTTTGTCTTTCATCCTTCTTGTTCCCCTCCCTCTTCCGTACCATCCATGGCTACCTCATCCTCTTTCACTAATCCTCTAATGTCTGGCCTTACATTTATGCTTGCTATTAAGCTCTCTCCCACAAATTATATCAACTGGAGAACACAAATGCTTCCCATCCTCACCTATCAGCAACTATTACCCCATGTAGACGGTTCTCTTCCGCCACCCTCCCCAACTATTCGATCAAATGACAAGGAAGTTCAACATCATGTCTATGCTACTTGGCCAAGAGATGATCAACTAGCCATAATACTTCTCAATGCCTCCTTAACTGAGGAGGCTTTTTCCGTTACAATTGGTTGCACCTCGGTCCGTGAAATCTGGACTGCTCTTGAAGCGAGGTTTTATAATGCTTCGGTTGAAATGATTCAGAATTTGGGAGACAATCTCCGCTCTCTTAAGAAGGGTGATAAACTGGTTGCTGAATTTGGATGTGCCTTCAAGGCCATTTGTGATCAACTTAGTGCCATTGGAGATCCCGTTGATGTTATGGATCAACTTCATTTGTTTCTATGTGGACTCGGTACATCCTTTGAATGTTTCTCTACATCTACTCGTTCGGTACGTCAAAGGGTCATGCATCGTAATGTTATGACCCCGAGATCTATAGACGTAGCTTTTAAAAGATTTAGTTTTGTTATTAAAAAAGGGGTAGCGTCGCAGCTTGTTGCTTGTTTACCAACTATCTCGATGTAAATTTATATGTTAATAATAAGTACCATCAACGATGATAAAAAAAGTCCCTACTTTTATTGATATTTTAGCTAGTGCGGAAAGTCATGAGTTGTGTATGAAAAACTTGCATGGCACATCTAAACCTCCTATTGTTGCATTTACGACCCAAGGATCCTCAAACACGCCCAATATGTTCGGTTCCAATTACCGACCCAACAGGGCCTCTTCGCCCCACTCCAGGCCCAATCGATCTCCTTTTAACAATAACAAGGGAGCAAACCGGAACTTTAATAGCCAATCTCGTCCTCCCACTTGTCAACTGTGTCGCAAATCCGGACATTATGCTTCACTGTGTTTTCGACTTGCTTCACTTGTTGCGTCTGCCTCACTATATCCGAATCAGTTGGCACAAGCCTTCCATGGTCAGTGTCACACGAACTCCTCCATTCCAGACACCGTAGCTACATCTCACATGCTTCCTAACAATACTAATCTATAGAACTCTATTCCAACTCAAGGTATTCAAAATGTTTATTTTGGCAATGGTCACTCTTTACCCACAACCCATGTTGGAAACACAAAAAAATTTGAAAATCTTGCACTTAATAATGTTTTGATGGTACCCAATCTCACCAAAAATATTTTGTCTATTGGCAAACTAACTGAGGATAATCTTGTTGATGTTAGTTTTTCTCATCCCTATTTTTACATTCAGGATCGTCGAACCAAGCAAACCATAGCTCGGGGGTGCCGTGAAGACGATTTATATGTCCTTCGCCAAACTTAAGAAGCTTTAGTCTCCACTTCATCTTGCCCAAAGGATTCTTTTGACTTATGGCACTCTAGACTTGGGCATGTTAATTTTGATACTATTTCGATGTTGAAAAATAATGGTTACTTGACTTTTACATAGGTATTACCTAAACCGGGTCTTTGCTCCCCGTGTGAACTTGCCAAAGCCAAGCAGCAACCTTTTTGGTCTAATGATAAACGGGCATCTTTGCCCCTTGAAATAATACATTGTGTGTAACAACCCGACTCTTCGGGTCATTATTAATCTGTTATTTATTGCTTAATTATTACTTAATACGTTAAGATTCGTTAATAGTTGATTTATCACGTTAATTTACTTATTTACTAGTTATACTTAAACTATAAACGCATACTATATCGCTTGTTAAACGCTATTTATCACATACTAAACGCTGGTTATCTCAACGCTTATCACAACGATCATCGCAAATGAGAAACGCGGATTGATTACTTACTTACTTACTTGTATTACTTGTGTGTGTGCATTACTTGCTTATCTCTGTGTGTGCTTAATTTATTATGTATGGTTTATCGCAAATGCAAATTCTATCACAACGCAACTCAAACGCAAATGCAGACTCGAAACACATATTTACTCTTATGTATTTTTTAGTTAGTTTGTTAAATATGATGTGGTTATCAACGCAACGCTATTACACTCGAACGCTTACTCGCAACTCGCTTAAACGCAATGCGCAACGCAAGAAACGAAGGTTGGAAAACTAACTCGCGCGACCAGACTGGTCGAATGACCACTCGATCGAATGGACATCCGACCGGATGACCATCCGATCGGATGGCCATCCGATCGACTGGCCATCCGACCCACTTTCTTGCACCGCCTCATCTCCTATCTAAGTCTATAAATACTCACATGTCACATCACTATTCACTAATGTGACAGCTCCATTCGACAAACTCGCTCTCAGACGCTTTCAATCACCTTTCCCTCAATTCCAAGCTATTTCGTAAGTAATTCTCTTCCAATCTTGTACAACTATCATCACTACGCACTTCTACGCCAATTTCTTCATCAAAATCACTTGTTTTCTCACCTAAATCGCCTGATTTGAGCTACTTGAAGATGGTATTCACTAGGTGACGTCATCCCATCAAGTTCAATCCAGATCTAAAGGATTTCCATATGTTTTAACACGAATCTCAGCGATATTTCCACAGATTTCAACATATTTCAACACTTTTCTACTGATTTCACTATTTCCTTCAGTTTCTTTACATTCTTATACTCAAAACCGGTGGAACCTAAACCCAACCCGACCTTAGACTTGATTCTCAGCTTAGAGCCGGCTTGAAAACGGGTTTCCACCGGAGAGATGACTGATTAACGGTTTGAGCATGAGACTTCACCAAAAGAACAGTGAGTACGCTCGAATGGGGTGGTTCCCATCCGATCAGATGAGCTGGGCTTTGGTGTGTTTTCTGTTGTTTGACACGTCATCACGCCATCTCCGTTAAACTTCAAACCTTTACTTGGAAGATTTTATCAAAACTCAACAAACTACTGATTTCCACTCGAATTGCCATCCGATCGAATGGCCATCCGTCCGGATGACCATCCGACCGGATGACTTGGTAACTTTATCTCACTTTGATTTAACACTATAACAAAAACTTCAAAAGTTTTAAAGTCAATTTTACAAACACTCACACTCTCACTCGAATGGCCAACCGTCCGAATGGTCATCCGATCGGATAGCCATCCGACCGCATGACCATCCGTCCCGATGAGTTGTGCTCATCCGCTCTGTTACCATCCGACACGCTGTTTTACACACTGTTCAACGCTTACGCTACTGTTCTATGCTCAGGCAAATCTCAACGCGCTCCCTTCAATCCAAGACAGTGTTTATCTGTTAAACAAGCACTGTGAGTATACTCGAACCCTTTTTCGCTTAACGCACTTTTGGGTGTTACCTACATTACCTATATCAAAACACAATGCACACTATACAAAACGCTTTACAAACGCTAACCGCTCTCGCATGTTATACATGACTCGATAAATGCTTGTTTGTTATGTTTACACATTGATTATTGTCTACCTGCCTTAGCAACGATAGTACTATAGTTTGGACTCAGCACCTGTTTATTCAGGGGTTTTTAAGGTTATTACTTCACGTGTTCGCAGTGGTGAACATGTGTCGCGCATTCTACAACTCGCAGTCATTGGTATTGATAGTGTCTTTGTCGATAACTTACTTGGTTCACAACTCTACGTGATACATGCTGGTTATGCGTAAACGCTTTCGCTACTACATGCTATACAAACTTGTGTACTCAGCTTTACATTTTATGTATTGACTTTTGTTTTAATGTATGTGACAGGTTGATTAGGATGCTTTGCTTGCTATGCTTTGGTGAACCAAGTAGGAAGTCTAGAAACCCACCAAATAAGAAATCTGAGTTGTCGGAACAGTTTACTTGTTTTTGAGAAACTCTGTCTGTAATAACTGTTTTTACTTTATGTTAGGACCGGTTTTGACTCCGAAACGATTGCGAAACGAACGTGTGACGTGCGGAATCCATACACGAACGTGACCGAACACACGAGACATAATATAACTATAATTCGATTAGAAATCTGACAAATACAAGCACCTTAATCACGTGGAGAACACTCTCTAGATCTAGAGCTCTCTAACTCCAAATGAGCAAAAGTCCTAAACATAACTCTAACTCTCCTATTTATAGGCCAAGGGGAATTAATGAGACTTCTCATTAATTACAGAAATGCCACCTTGCCTTTTGTCTAGATATTACAATATAAAGCTAGAATTAAACAGTTTCTCGCTACGGCTCGGATTGACGAAGGCGATAGACATAAATGCACTAACACTTTATATGTTTATGGTATGGGACATGAACGTTAAATATATCATCATTAATAGTTGTTATGGATTCTGTTGGACAATCTGTTTCGCTCAGTGTCACGCCTTGATGTTTCCGCCATCGGTTGGGGTGTGACAGATTGGTATCAGAGCCATAACTATAGGGAATTAGGAAAGACACGACCTAGTCCGGGTCGATGTCTTAGAATTAACCTAGTCTGTAGTCTAAGTACCAAGCGACCTCTTCGTGTGGATCCTATCTCTATCGCAAAACTAGGGATACTCGTTTGAAATGGAACAACTCGCCCAAGGTGAGTTACTTCGCTCCAGTGAAACATCTCGTATGGAGTAGGTCACGTTTCCCGAGTTGTGAGTTTCGTACGAAGTATGTCACACGCTCCAAAACGCTAAACTGCTTTTCCTAAGGCAACTACTTATGGCCTTTCCTAAGGACGACACAATATACACATTTTTTTTGAAAACACATGAACGAGTGACTGTGTCGAGAATAGGCGTGAAAACCAGGAATTCTCGATCAGATCGCTCGCACTAGCACGTATTTTTACTCTCAGCATGAGAAACTTTCGTTGGGTTAGGAGTGATATCCATATCTCGACGAAAATCTCCATATCTATCTATTGATGATCTCTATCGCTTTTAGGGACGAAGTCGTTAAGTTATGGGTGAAACCCACATCTTAATGACCGGTTCCGCACCCTACTTTGATTTTACAAATCGCACACTCTATTTTCAAGCCGCAATCGCCAATTTTTACGTGATGATTGGATTTTATGTGTTTAGGTGTTTAAACCTTATGTTTTATGGTTTTGAATTTCCGCTCTTCGCTCCACCAAACGCACACAACTCGCACAGCCTCTCTAATCTAAAATCCTAACTACTCACGAACACAACTAAAACACACAACTCTCCTAATTGCAAGTCCTCTTATACTACAATACTTGCTGATGCATGCCATCGCTCACGCTAATCGCTATTACCCGCAACTCTCGAACGCGCTACGTGAAACTCGAAGACGCTTATGCTTTGAATTATAGATGAATATGTGCCAAATATGTAGGTGAATACGTGCAAAATATGTGTTTACATTGATCACATGTTAGTATGGGATGGCATGTGTTCGTGTACTTATGTGCTTCTGTGTTTCTGTGCTTATGTGCTTATATGCCTAAGTGTTCCTGTGCTTACGTGTGTAATAATAATAATAGTATGTATATGGTGGTGAACGCTAAACTATTATCTACTACCCGATATACTCGAATCTCGTTTGAATCCTATGACGATGTCTCCTGCAGACAATGTCGTCATTTGGATCCCACTCTTCTCGCGCTGCTCGCCGTAATCACGCTGGTAAGCGTATCGCTTCTCTCGTCACTAAAGAAATGGCTAAAGTTATACCTCAGATCATGAGCGAGATCAACGAGGTTAGCGGCAAATCGTCTGTCGAGTCGAAGAGCGACACGCCTAAGGTTCCCTTTAGCTTCAAACAATTCAAGGCCTGCGGTCCTAAAGACTTCACGGGTGAAGATGGACCCAACGCCATGTTTCAATGGTTTGACTCAATCGAAGTCACCTTCAGGCAAAGTGGATACCCAGAAAATCTGCGTACTGTTAATGCAACTGGGTTTTTCAGTCCAGGGCACTGGACTGGTGGACTGCTGAGCGCAACAGGCGCGGTAACGATGCAACTTACAGCCTATCGTGGGAGGAACTCAGAGAACTTATGATGAAGGAGTTATGCCCTCCTCATGAGGTGCAAAAGCTGGAGAATGAATTCTGGCACATCAAACAAGAAAGGGGTGACAACGCAGTTCTCACTGCTCGCTTTAAACAGCTAAGCATTATCTGTCCTAGCCAGGTGGCAACACCTGATATGACGATCAATAAATACATCCGTGCTCTACCGGATTGTGTAGCTGACTTTGTGCAAGCAGCTAAACCCGCTACCATTGAAGAGACTTATCAACTCGCCGCTGAAATCAACGATAAGCGAGTACAAGCTGGAGTTTTCAAGACTGCTACCAAAAGTCTTCACCAAGCAACCGACTCTCAGGCTTCGAAATCTAATTGACGTGATCACAAAAGGAGAAACAACAACAACAAGAACAACAACGCAGCCGTCACTTCGCTGTCTACCCCTGAGTCTCAACCAGCTACAACTACAAACGCACCACCAGCCAAGCGTGCATACACGGGTACTCATCTGTTATGCCCTACGTGCACTTATCATCACCGGATTGGAATAGTTTGTCGATTATGTGTTCATTGTAATCTCTATGCACACTTTACTGCTAATTGCCGCACTTGCCCTCGCCAGCCAACTCAGCAAGCCCCTGTGCAACAACCAGCTCAACCTACTGCTCCCCAAGTTCATCAAGCTCTACCTGCACCAGTTGTTAACGCTCGCGCTTGCAATGCATGTGGTGATCCTAACCACTTTGCAAATGTCTGCCCTAATCGCGTAGTCAAACAGGAGCAGCAGCATCCATAGCAAGCCCAGCAGCAGCAACAACCGCAGCAGCAACAACAACAGCAACAGCCGGCAGCAGCCCGCGGCAGAACCTTCAACATCAACGTTCTCCAGGCGCAAACTGACAACAACGCTGTTAACGGTACGTTCCTCGTTAATGGTGCTTATGCTTCTTACTTATTTGATACTCGAGCCGATAACTGTTTTGTGTCGTTTGAATTTGAAAAGCTCCTAAAATGTAAACGCGTTAGACTCCCAACGGCATTCGATGTAGAGATCGCCACCGGAAGAACCGTCGCTGTCGATTATGTTTTGCGTGATTGTACTCTTGAACTCAACAATCACATCTTCCCTGTCGATCTTATTTCGATGCAACTTGGTATTTTCGAAATCATAGTAGGCATGGACTTCCTTCGGGAAAATCGTGCTGAAGTCGTTTGTTTTGAAAAGATGATCCGTTTCTCTCTTTCAAACGGTGATCAATTATGTGTCTACGGCGAACTACCTTCGAAGGATTTGAAGCTTATGTCATGTATACAAGCGAGAAAGTATCTCCGAAAGGAATACAACGCTTTCTTGGCTCACATTGTAGTAGCGGAGAAGGAAAAGAAAGAGAAAACTGTGAAAGATGTTCCTGTTGCTTGTGAATTTCCCTACGTTTTCCCCGACGATTTACCTGGTTTGCCTCCTACCCGCGATATCGATTTTCGTATTGACCTCATTCCAGGTGCTACGCCCGTCGCGAAATCTCCATATCGCCTCGCATCTTCCGAGATGCAAGAACTTTCTAGTCAACTCCAAGAGCTACTTGATACAGGCTTCATACGCCCTAGCACATCGCCATGGGGCGCACCTGTCCTCTTTGTTAAAAAGAAGGATGGATCGTTCCTCATGTGCATCGATTATAGGGAACTCAACAAGCTAACTATCAAGAATCATTATCCACTCCCTTGATTCGACGATTTATTTGATCAACTGCAAGGTGCTACTTTTTTTTCCAAGATCAACTTACGTTCAAGTTACCATCAATTGCGCAACCAAGACGAAGATATTCCTAAAACTGCTTTCCGTACTCGATACGGGCATTATGAATTCGTAGTGATGCCTTTTGGACTCACCAATGCACCCATAGTTTTCATGGATTTGATGAACCGTGTGTGTAAGCCTTTTCTCGATCATTTTTTTATTGTTTTTATCGACGATATCCTTGTCTATTCAAAGTCGAAGGCCGAACACGTGCGACATCTACGGCTAGTTCTCGAGCTTCTACAACGAAATCGCCTCTATGCTAAATTCTCCAAGTGTGAATTCTGGCTTGAGGAGGTTCAATTCCTTGGTCATATTGTTAACAATCTCGGTATACATGTCGACCCCGCGAAGATCGAAGCAGTTAAAAGTTGGATTACACCGAAATCGCCATCTGAAGATCGTTCTTTTCTTGGATTGGCCGGTTATTATCGCCGATTCATCACCGATTTCTCGAAAATCGTTGTACCGCTTACCGCTCTAACCCACAAGGATCTACCTTTTGTTTGGGGTTCTGAACAAAAGGAAGCCTTTCAGACTCTCAAGCATATGCTCTGTAATGCGCCAATTCTTACTCTACCCGACGGAAACGATGATTTTGTCGTATACTGCGATGCCTCTAACCTAGGTCTCGGTTGTGTTCTCATGCAACGAGATATGGTTATCGCGTACGCGTCACGACAGCTCGAAGTTCACGAGAAAAACTACACGACCCATGATCTCGAACTAGGTGCAGTTGTCTTTGCATTGAAGATTTGGCGACACTACCTTAATGGTACCAAGTGTATGGTGTTCACCGACCACAAGAGCCTACAACACATTTTCAATCAGAAGGAGCTGAATATGCGCCAACACAGATGGGTCAAACTTCTCAACGACTACGACTGTGAGATACGCTACCATCCTGGCAAAGCTAACGTCGTGGCCGATGCTCTTAGTCGCCGAAGCCATGTATATAGTGTTCGTGATACCCAAACCAAAATAATCTCGAGGCTCTCATTCGTGAAGCACAACATGTTTGTTTTGTGGAGAATACTCTGAAGGAAGAAAGAGTTCTAGGTACCAAAAACCAGTTAGTGAGCAAATCTAATGGAATCTTTCACTATCTCGATCGCATATGGATCCCCAGTCGCAATAACCTTCGGGTGTTATTAATGACCAAGGCCCACAAGTCCCGATATTCTATTCATCCAGGTGCCGACAAGATGTACCAGGACCTTAGATCCAGGTACTGGTGGCCGGGAATGAAGAAAGATATTGCTCTTTAGGTTTTGAAATGCCTAACTTGTTTGAAAGTTAAGGCTGAACATCAACGACCCTCTGGCTTACTCGAACAACCTGAAATCCCTATGTGGAAATGGGAGAGTTAGCTATGGACTTTATTACAAAACTCCCTCGCACCCCCTCTAGTCATGATAGCATTTGGGTTATCGTGGATCGTCTTACTAAATTCACGCATTTCCTGCCGATACGAGAAGACTTCAAGGTACAACGATTAGCACGAATCTACGCCGACGAAGTCATTTGTCGACACGGGACACCTCGTGACATCATCTATGACCGCGATGGTCGATTCACTTCGCGCCTCTGGGAGACTTTTCAATCTGCTCTCGGTACTACTCTTAATCTCAGTACCGCATTCCATCCCCAGACCGACGGTTAGACTGAGCGCATGATTCGAACCCTTGAAGACATGCTTCGATCGTGTGTCATAGATTTTGGTGGTAATTGGGATACGCATTTACCTTTAGTTGAATTCTCGTACAATAATAGTTATCACACCAGCATTCAAATGGCACCATTTGAGGCATTATATGGAAGAAACTGTCGATCAGCTATTGTATGGCACGAGATCGGAGACGCGCAAATTACCGGTCCCGAGTTATTGCAAAAAACCGCAGACAAGATCCTACAGATACGAGACAATCTCTTGAAAGCTCGGAGTCGTCAAAAAAGTTACGCCGATAAACGCCGCAAGCCCCTTGAGTTCGAAGTCGGTGATCACGTACTCCTAAAGGTTTCACCCTGGAAGGGAGTGATCCGATTTGGCAAGAAAGGAAAGCTAGCGCCTCGATACGTTGGACCCTTTAAGATTCGGGAAAGAATTGGCAAAGTGGCCTACAGACTCGAATTACCGGAGGAACTCAACAACGTACATCCGAATTTCCACATCTCGAACCTCAAGAAGTGCCTAGCCGAAGAGAATTTGCATGTGCCTCTCGAAGATCTGCAGATAAACGAAACCCTCCACTTTGTAGAAAAGCCTGTTAAAATCATGGATCGAGAGACCAAGAAACTTAGACGCTCACGCATTCCCATAGTCAAAGTTAGATGGGAAGGCAAACACGGCGCAGAGTTCACTTGGGAACTTGAGAGTGATATGAAGGCTAAATACCCGCACCTCTTTGTTACGTCTACTACTTAATTTCGGGACGAAATTCCCTAAAGTAGGGGAGACTGTAACAACCCGACTCTTCGGGTCATTATTAATCTTTTATTTCTTGCTTAATTATTACTTAATACATTATGATTCGTTAATAGTTGATTTATCACCTTAATTTACTTATTTACTAGTTATACTTAAACTATAAACGCATACTATATCGCTTCTTAAACGCTATTTATCACATACTAAACGCTGGTTATCACAACGCTTATCAAAATGATCATCGCAAATGAGAAACGCGGATTGATTACTTACTTACTTGTATTACTTGTGTGTGTGCATTACTTGCGTATCTATGTGTGTGCTTAATTTATTATGTGTGGTTTATCGCAAACGCAAACTCTATCACAACGCAACTCAAACTCAAACGCAAACGCAGACTCGAAACACATATTTACTCTTATGTATTTTTAGTTAGTTTGTTAAATATGATGTGGTTATCAACGCAACGCTATTACACTCGAACGCTTACTCGCAACTCGCTTAAACGCAACGCGCAACGCAGGAAACGAAGGTTGGAAAACTAACCCGCACGACCAGACTGATCGAATGACCACTCGATTGAATGGACATCCGACCGGATGTCCATCCGATCGACTGGCCATCCGACCCACTTTCTTGCACCGACTCATCTCCTCTCTCAGTCTATAAATACTCACCTGTCACATCACTATTCACTGATGTGATAGCTCCATTCGACCAACTCGCTCTCAGACGCTTTCAAGCACCTTTCCCTCGATTCCAAGCTATTTTGTAAGCAATTCTCTTCCAATCTTGTATAACTATCATCACTACGCACTTCTACACCAATTTCTTCATCAAAATCACTTGTTTTCTCACTGAAATCGCCTGATTTGAGCTACTTGAAGATGGTGTTCACTAGGTGATGTCATCCCATCAAGTTCAGTCCAATCTAAAGGATTTCCATATGTTTTAACACGAATCTCAACGATATTTCCACAGATTTCAACATATTTCAACACTTTTCTACTGATTTCACTATTTCCTTCAAATGTTTTACATTCTTATACTCAAAACCGGTGGAACCTAACCCAACCCGACCTTAGACTTGATTCTCAGCTTAGAGCCGGCTTAAAAACGTGTTTCCACCGGAGAGATTACTGATTAACGGGTTGAACATGAGACTTCACCAAACGAACAGTGAGTACACTCAAATGGGGTGGTTCCCATCTGATCGGATGAGCCAGGCTTCAGTGTGTTTTCCGTTGGTTGACACATCATCAAGCCATCTCCGTTAAAATTCAAACCTTTACTTGGAAGATTTTATCAAAAATCAACAAACTAGTGATTTTCACTCGAATAGCCATCCGATCGAATGGCCATTGACGGGTGGTCCGTAGGACAACCCTTAAATGAGCTAAATACGTGCATATCCCATAATTTACACGGTTATGTATCGTGAATGTGATAACTACGAGTGTTCGTGTGTTTTACAGGTAAATCGCTTAATTCGGATAAATTGGAACGCGTAGGCTACGGTTGGAAATTAAATGGCATCGTGACTTTGTGGTTCAAAGAATTAAAAGGACTTCACGTGAGGGGCTTTAGTTTGAATATATCAATCCTTATCAGAATCATTAATTGGAGCCATCACACAAAGTCAACACCTCTCCAATATTCTTTGTTTTTGGGTCACGTAAATCACAAGTTGGATACAAGGACTTTTGGTGATTATTATAATTCATAATCACAATATACAACATCACGTGGAAGGGGCACATGCAATGAGGAAAGTCAACAACATCATGAATTCACTTTGGGGGAAATCACGTGCACTAAGTGTTTGGTCAAGAGACATTATAAAACAACATTATCATCATTCACATCCCATCATCATCATCTCACGTAGATAAGGAAGTGGAGCATTAGAGGGTTTTGGAGATTTTTAGTCGACAACATCAACATAGTTGGCGGCACATCTTGGACTCTTGGATTTTATTGATTGGGCCGCACATGTGAATTGGCAGACCTTGGAGGGTTTTGTTATTTTGGCGGCTTGTGGGAAGTCTTCACGTGACTTGTTGGAGGAGAAAATAATAAATCAGATCCAACATCACAAGAATTGGGCCGCACATGTGGACCTGATTGTGGACGGCAGCCTTCTTTCACAAAAGACAAGAATCAACATCATCAATTTTAGTCGAAAACATTATCATCACACGAGATCATCAGATTGGCAGAGACTTCTTTTGGTTGGCACCGGTTGGAGAGCTTTTGTAACTCATGCATTAATGAGTCATGTTGAAGGTTTTTTATGTTTCCAATAATTAGAAAATCGGTTACACAACACTTGGGGGGTGAACGACTTTTGGAGACATGGAGCGTGAAGAACACTAGCTTTATCTTTTGTTTTTTTTGTTGGGATTCTGGTGAACAATAATTTCCTTCTATTTTGCTACAATGTTTGTCCAAGCCATGAGTGGCTAGGTTCTTTAGGGTCATCCTAGGTTGAAGGTTTGTATGAAACAATTGTGTTTTGATTCCATATTTCTAGAATGGTAAACTCTATCTATGTCTTGTTTATCATGGTGTGTGATTGCTTTGTTGTAAATTGTTGATTCTTATGATATTCTAGTTTGAAACCATACGTTCTTGGTGCCGTTGGCAATCGAGATATCATGGGTAGAATTAGGATTGGGTAAGGGTTGATTGGTCATCGGGTAACAACCTCACGTTCTAGGAATCTGAGTACTTCGTTCCCTTTTATCACAATAAGTAATTACACACGAACTATGTCTATGTAGTTCTTTCTAGTGGATGATAGCACAATTGTTGAAGCAAACCGGAAACTTAGGATGGTCATTCGTCTCCAAATTGTTTACAAACTCAACTTTCATTTCGCAAATTAATTAGTATTCTTAGTTTTTAAAATCAATCCAATCAAACCAACTCTTGAATTTTACTTTTCTTGCAATTAGTTTAATTTTAGGTAACTTAGATAAATCTTTAAATAACACACATTCCACAAACTCCCTGTGTTCGATACCCACTTACCGCTATCTATTTAGTAGTTATTGGGATTAAATTTGCGTGACCACGACAATCACGTCAAATTTTGGCGCCGTTGCCGGGGAGTAGTGCGCAACATGTGTTATTTTTTATCCTTTTTAGTTTGTTATTTTTCTGGTTTATGCTGGGTGTGTTAGTGTGCAGGTATTGACAGGTGCATGCGTACTAGAAGCTCTCACAAGCTATCACCTTTGGCATTTGATCCGGAAATGAGTTACCAAGAGGAGTACGATTACGGTGATTATTATGATGAATATTCCCAACTTTCATATGAAGGCCCTCAGATGTACGATCAAGATTATTATCATGCTCAGTATACATTTGATTAGTATGGTTATGAATGTGTAACTCAACAACCTACTTTGCACTATCAGTCACATAAATCTGAAAGTCTTGACGAGATGATGAGAAAGAGACACATGGTTCATGTTGAAAAAGAATTAACAAAACCTCATTTGTCAATGGAAGAACGAGTAGAACTTTTGGAATGGAAATATGATTTGTTACCAAAAGAGGTGAAAGAGATGAGGCCAGGGACGTCGATATTGGAAAAACGTCAAGCAAAACAACACTGGATATATGTGCAGATTGAACAAATGACACCTATGGGTGATGTAGAAGAAAAGGTTGTGAGTCCTCCCGAACTTGAAACTGAATTATTAGGGCCAAATGAGGAATATACAATTGAAATTATTGTGGAGGAACCACCTATGGAGAGCAAAGTTGGGGGCCTTTTACTTGATGAACCAATCAAAGTTGATTACAACTCTCCGGCTGTGGTGGTTATGGAAACCAAGAGTGTTAAGGATGCATGTTTAGAAACTAGGAAGGTGGCACTTCATGATGTGGGAGATTTCATTCATAAGTTATGTTTATGGGAGAGTTTGGATTTGTTGGGCACAGAAAACGAAGTAGTGAAGTGGAGAGTAAACTACCGAGCATTTGTTGGAAATTCGGTAGGAAAATGTGGATTTAAAGAATTTTGCAAAGAAAGATGGGACGTGACAAAGCACACACACAATAGAAGAATCAAACACCGTGCTTACATCAGCAACGAAAAAGGTAAATGTGCATTGAGACCACCTTGAGACATATCAGGTACGGTCGGGCTGAAGACCTAAACTTTAGCGCTGCTTGGGAGGCAACCCAAGGTGTTTTTAGATAAGTGTGGGGAAGATGTGCGGAGAGTTGTGTGAAGGTGATGATAGGAAGTCGGATTATCTACAACATCTGTTGTGTCAAACTTCACCAGGTCAATGTACTCTTTCCTTAGTCTTGTTATGTTCTTTAGTATTAAAATATTGGTATTAGTTGTTAAAAAAAAAAAAAATATATATATATATATATATATATATATATATATATATATAAAATAAAATAAAAAAAATTGGGGTTTAAGTGTATAAGCTTTTAGTTTGTGTTTAAGAGTTTAAGCGATCAAATCCTCTTAAAGCCACACATTGGGACAATGTATCCCAAGTGTGGGGATGAGGGGAATTTTTTTTGAGAATTTTAAAAATTTTTGTGAAGCCAAGCGAAAATTGTCAAAATTTGAAAACTTGATATTGTTCCACTTGACACACCGATACCCATTCCTAGTCATTTCTTGGTGAGTGTTTGAGCCACATATGATTATTATAGATAGTTCTTTGTTTTGAGTGGCGGTGTGTGTTTTGTGTTAATAGAACTTGTGTACGAATTCTTGTTAAATCCTAAAGTTAGCAAGCTTTTGAAAATGATAAGGGGCTTTTAGGTAACTTCGTCTAGAAGTGTGAGAGTGTGGGATTGGTGGGTTGGACCTCATACTTTACATATATGAGCTTGGTATTGTGAGGGGTGGGGGTTTGGTCTTTAGAAAGCCATGTTTGAGCCTTATACCATTCGGTTGTGACCCAAACCTACTTCCTACAAAATTTTACCTATTGAGATGACCCGGTTTAGGAGATTTAGTATGTAGTATTGATGTTCTTGTATATATTGTTGAGTTTGATGTGTTATGAAAAAAAAATGAAAAAAAAAAAAGAGAAAAATATGAAAAAAAAAAAAAAAGGTATTTAGTTGCAATAGTAGTTGAGAATGTTAAAGAAGTTGTGTATATAATTGATGTTTGCTTTGTTTTGTAGTAGAAATAAAAACCGGGTCAAATCAATTAGCTCTCGCATATATATTTTCCCATTTTCCTACCTTTGCACCTAGCCCCGTTACAACCCGTAAGTCCTTTTGATTCATAAGCATGCTAAATACTCAATAGGAGGAGACTTGATTTTTATACAAGCTTATTGTCGCACACACACACGCATTGAGTGGTTTAGCATTATGTTAATAATTCTTGTCACCGAGAGATTTTTGTGAGGGGTGTGTTTTGTGGTATGATTGAAAGTTAGTAAAAGGACGATACATTTTAGCTTGGTTTGCATGTTGATCGCTTGTGGTTTTGAAATAGTTTTTGAATGAGTTGCTTGGGACAAGCAACGGGTAAGTGTGGGGATGTGACGGGTGGTCCGTAGGACAACCCTTAAATGAGCTAAATACGTGCATATCCCATAATTTACACGGTTATGTATCGTGAATGTGATAACTACGAGTGTTCGTGTGTTTTACAGGTAAATCGCTTAATTCGGATAAATTGGAACGCGTAGGCTACGGTTGGAAATTAAATGGCATCGTGACTTTGTGGTTCAAAGAATTAAAAGGACTTCACGTGAGGGGCTTTAGTTTGAATATATCAATCCTTATCAGAATCATTAATTGGAGCCATTGCACAAAGTCAACACCTCTCCAATATTCTTTGTTTTTGGGTCACGTAAATCACAAGTTGGATACAAGGACTTTTGGTGATTATTATAATTCATAATCACAATATACAACATCACGTGGAAAGGGCACATGCAATGAAGAAAGTCAACAACATCATGAATTCACTTTGGGGGAAATCACGTGCACTAAGTGTTTGGTCAAGAGACATTATAAAACAACATTATCATCATTCACATCCCATCATCATCATCATCTCATGTAGACAAGGAAGTGGAGCATCAGAGGGTTTTGGAGATTTTTAGTCAACATCATCATCATAGTTGGCGGCACATCTTGGACTCTTGGATTTTATTGATTGGGCCGCACATGTGAATTGGCAGACCTTGGAGGGTTTTGTTATTTTGACGGCTTGTGGGAAGTCTTCACGTGACTTGTTGGAGGAGAAAATAATAAATCAGATCCAACATCACAAGAATTGGACCGCACATGTGGGCCTGATTGTGGACGGCAGCCTTCTTTCACAAAAGACAAGAATCAACATCATCAATTTTAGTCGAAAACATTATCATCACACGGGATCATCAGATTGGCAGAGACTTCTTTTGGTTGGCTCCGGTTGGAGAGCTTTCGTAACTCATGCATTAATGAGTCATGTTGAAGGTTTTTTATGTTTCCAATAATTAGAAAATCGGTTACACAACACTTGGGGGGGGGGGGTGAACGACTTTTGGAGACATGGAGCGTGAAGAACACTAGCTTTATCTTTTGTTTTTTTTGTTGGGATTCTGGTGAACAATAATTTCCTTCTATTTTGCTACAATGTTTGTCCAAGCCATGAGTGGCTAGGTTCTTTAGGGTCATCCTAGGTTGAAGGTTTGTATGAAACAATTGTGTTTTGATTCCATATTTCTAGAATGGTAAACTCTATCTATGTCTTGTTTATCATGGTGTGTGATTGCTTTGTTGTAAATTGTTGATTCTTATGATATTCTAGTTTGAAACCATACGTTCTTGGTGCCGTTGGCAATCGAGATATCATGGGTAGAATTAGGATTGGGTAAGGGTTGATTGGTCATCGGGTAACAACCTCACGTTCTAGGAATCTGAGTACTTCGTTCCCTTTTATCACAATAAGTAATTACACACGAACTATGTCTATGTAGTTCTTTCTAGTGGATGATAGCACAATTGTTGAAGCAAACCGGAAACTTAGGATGGTCATTCGTCTCCAAATTGTTTACAAACTCAACTTTCATTTCGCAAATTAATTAGTATTCTTAGTTTTTAAAATCAATCCAATCAAACCAACTCTTGAATTTTACTTTTCTTGCAATTAGTTTAATTTTAGGTAACTTAGATAAATCTTCAAATAACACACATTCCACAAACTCCCTGTGTTCGATACCCACTTACCGCTATCTATGTATTAGTTATTGGGATTAAATTTGCGTGACCACGACAATCACGTCAGCCATCCGTCCGGATGACCATCCGACCGGATGACTTGGTAACTTTATCTCACTTTGATTTAACACTACAACAAAAACTTCAAAAGTTTCAAAGTCAATTTTACAAACACTCACACTCTCACTCGAATGGCCAACCGTCCGAATGGCCATCCGATCGGATAGCCATCCGACCGGATGACCATCCGTCCGGATGGGTTGTGCTCATCGGCTCTGTTACCATCCGACACACTGTTTTACACACTGTTCAACGCTTACGCTACTGTTCTATGCTCAGGCTAATCTCAACGCGCCCCCTTCAATCCAAGACAGTGTTTATCTGTTAAACACGCACTGTGAGTATACTCGAACCCTTTTTCGCTTAACGCACTTTTGGGTGTTACATACGTTACCTATATCAAAACACAACGCACACTATACAAAACGCTTTAATAACGCTAACCACTCTCGCGTGTTATACGTGACTCGATGAATGCTTGTTTGTTATGTTTACACATTTATTACTGTCTACCTGCCTTAGCAACGATAGTACTATAGTTTGGACTCAGCACCTGTTTATTCAGGGGTTGTTAAGGTTATTACTTCACGTGTTCGCTGTGGTGAACATGTGCCGCGCATTCTACAACTCGCAGTCATTGGTATTGATAGTGTCTTTGTCGATAACCTACTTGGTTCACAACTCTACGTGATACATGTTGGTTATGCGTAAACGCTTTCGATACTATATGTTATACAAACTTGTCTACTCACCTTTACATTTTATGTATTGACTTTTATTTTAACGTATATGACATGTTGATTAGGATGCTTTGCTTGCTATGCTTTGGTGAACCAAGTGGGAGGTCTAGAAACCCACCAAATAAGAAATCTGAGTTGTCGGAACAGTTTACTTGTTTTTGAGAAACTCTGTCTGTAATAACTGTTTTTACTTTATATGTTTATGGTATAGGACATGAACGTTAAATATATCGTCCTTAATAGTTGTTATGGATTCTCTTGGACAATCTGTTTCGCTCAGTGCTACGCCTTGATGTTTCCGCCGTCACTTGGGGTGTGACATTGTGACTTATGGGGGCCTTCCCCAATCAAGTCGGTAGATAACTTTCTTTATTATGTTGCTTTTGTTGATGATTATTTGAGCGTTACTTGGTTGTACCCTCTATGTGCTAAATCCGATTTCTTTAATGCTTTATCCATATTTGTTCCTTTTGTTCAAACACAATTCTCAACCAAAATAAAGATTTTTCAAAGTGATGGTGGAACCGAATTCATAAATACTCGGGTTCGTAATTTGTTCGAATAAAACGGTATCTTACAATGCATATCTTATCCTTATACCCCACAACAAAATGGGTGAGTTGAACGAAAGCATCGGCATATTATGAAAACGGGCTTGGCTATGATGTTTCATGCCAACTTACCCACCAAATATTGGGTTGATCCTTTTTCCTCGGCGGTTTTTATAATTAACCGTTTACCCTCACCAATTTATGGCAAATCACCATTTGAGTTGTTACATCATCAAGTATCACAATGTGCATTATTTCGACCATTTGGTTGTCGTGTTTTTCCATGTCTTATGGATTGTGCTCCGCATAAATTGTCCCCTAGAAGCATTATGTGTATCTTTACCGGTTATTGCACCATGTATAAAGGATATAGGTGTTTTGATCTATGCACCTCTCGTGTTTATATCACTTGGAGTGTTCGCTTTAACGAAACACTCTTTCCCCTTGATAACTCCACTGTTGCTACTTCCATTGATCTTCTTGAGGTTACACCTTTTTTGGATGTGTCCCCTACCATTTTCTCACCATGTGACTTTACTAAACCTATTGTTCCAAATAAATCTACTAATAATTCCAAACCACAAACCATTACCTCACCAATATCCACCCATTTTTTCCTCCACACCATACACAACAAACTGGCCTAACTATTGGCCCAACTGCCGCCCTTTTTTTTAGACCCACTGCTGCATCAACAGCAGCCCCCACAGGCCCACCTACGTCCTCTACTTAGCCCACCGTAGCCAACACGGGCCCATCAACATGCACTGCTGGTACATTTCCTCTACCAGCCCAAACCAAAACATTGCCTACCTTTACTGATACATCTTCATCCTCCACATCTCCTACTGACACCCCTACCCCCTACCCTTGATCATCGCAAACACCGGTTACTTCACCCATGACGGTTCCGCCACCTCCTCCTTCTCACCCTATGATAACCCGTGCCAAATCTGCCATCTTTAAACTCCGTCATCGTGTGGATTTGGTACTATTTTTCCAGATGCTACCTTTTATAGATCCATTGTAGATGCTCTCCAATATTTAACAATCATAAGACCTGATATTGCCTATGTTGTAAATAAAGTTAGTCAGATCTTACATGCTCCGACAACATATCATTTTCAAAAAGGTAAAAGGATTCTACGTTATCTTAAGGGTACTATCCCTTTTGGGTTACATTATAGTCGTCCCACTTCCACATCGCTGCTTGGCTACTCTGATGCTGATTGAGCACGTTGCTTAGAGACTCGTCGATCTACCTATGGTTATTCTATATTTGTAGGGGAAACTTGATTTCTTGGAGTGCTAACAAACAACCAACCGTTGCCAGGTCCAGCTGTGAGTCCAAGTATCGAGCTATGGATAACATTGTTGTCAAAATTGTGTGGATAACTCACCTCCTACAAGAACTCCATGTGCTTCCTCCAGACAGACCAACTATCCTTTGTGATAATCAAAGCTATCATTTTAAATCAAAATCTCGTTGCTCAAAAACGGGCCAAACACATAGATCTTGATTATCAGGTTTTGTGTAAACTGGTGACTGCTGGTAAATTAACCACTAAATTTGTTCCGTTTCAGGTGGCTGACATTTTTACAAAAAGTCTTCCAAGCTCTCAGCTTAATATTTTTTGACAAATGCTTCGCATTGGGCCACCACCGTCAGCTTGGAGGGGGATGTTAGATAATATTTTACCCATTATATGTGATTTATTATTAGTGTACATGTTTATTTCTTTAGGTATTTAAAGTGTAAATGTATTGTCTATATAATGTTCCTTGTAAGACTAGATGTAGTCATAACCCCCATAACCCCCTTTACTCAAACATAACCCCCCATAACATATGTGTAGTGAATAACCCCCCTTCAATTAATATATATATATATATATATATATATATATATATATATATATAGGGTAAGGTTTATGCGAGAACCACCCTTATTGCGAGAACCAATGTGAACACAAAATAAATTCTAAAAAAAATCAAAAAAGCACTCAAAAAAAATAAAAATTTTAATATTTTTTTTCAAAAATCGCTATATTTCGTTACTATTAAAAAAAAACTTTTTTTTTCGAGTAACAGATATCTATGCACATGTGCATATGTATCATTACTTCGACAAATTCGGTAATACGTTATCAGGAATAGACAATTGCACTTTAATTTACAATACTATTTGTAATACAATAATTTTTACATTAACAATATTTAAAATGCACATGTGCATCATTAGGTATAACGATGATATAACGTGTTTTGGTACAAAAAGTTTGTGATTTTGAATGGAGAAGTAGGCCCATATACATGTTTTTTGGTTAGTTATATCTAGTGGTTGATGGTTTTGTTATAGTTGTCAATTTATGATGTAATATGTTGATTGGATGGTATAAATGATGTTTACATATATGTAATAAAGTGAAAATATCGGTAATGGTATTGTATTATGGATGGTAGGAGGTAATGGTAGTGTATTATGGATGGTATGATAGATGAAAGGGAAAGTGTATTCAAAGTAGTGTACCAAAACACCTTATTTTATGTTGATACATATAAATGCACATTTGCATTTCTAATATTGGTAATGTAAAAAGTAATGTATTATATATGGTAGTGTAAATGAAAGTGCAATTGTCTAATATGTGTAATGAATTATGGAATTTGTCAAATAAATGACAAAAATGCACATGTGCATGCTTGTGTATTATGGATGGAATGATATATGAAAGAGAAAGTAGTGTACCAACACACCTTATTTCATGTTGATACATATTAGCCATGAGCAAATGGTATAAAATACCGAGCCCATCCCGATCCCATCCCGATCTCGATACCGATAATCCCGATCCCGACATGTTTCGGTATCGAAAACGGTATCCATATTTTGGTTTTTTCGGTATCGGTACGGTACGGTATCGGTAAAATACCAACTTTTACCCTCAAAATACCGATACTGTACCGAACCGACATGTTTCGGTATCGGTATCAAGTATTCATGAAATTTCGGGATCGGGATTATTGGTATCGGGACGGGATCGGTATTTGCTCATCCCTAATACATATAGATGCACATGTGCATTTCTAATATTGGTAACGTAAAAATTAGTGTATTACACGTGGTACTGTAAATAAAAGTGCAATGGTCTAATATTTGTAATGAATTACGGAATTTGTCAAAGAAATGATACAAATGCACATGTGCATGGACAACTGTGACTCGATTTTTTTTTTTTTTTTTTTTTTTTTTGAAATTTTTTTTTATTGTAAACAAAATATAGCGATTTTTACAAAAAAAAAATAGTAAAAAAAAAAATTGGGTGTTTTTTAGATTTTTTTAGGTATTACTATTTGTGTTCACACTGGTTCTCGCGGTTCTCGCAATAAAGGGTGGTTCCTAACGGATCTTTGTCCTATATATATATATATAGGGTGAGGTTCTAGAGTGAACACTAATGTATTTGCGAACTGAGTGGACAAATCTTGGCCATTGATTTACACACGTGGATGGCTAGGATTTCATCATCAAATCATGGCCATTGATCTACACACATGTATGGCCAGGATTAGTCCGCTCAGTTCGCAAGCTACACTGTTGTTAACTCTTGAACCTAATCATGTATGTATATATATGTGTGAGAGAGAAACTTGAACATAACCCCGCTATGACCATAATGTGCAACCCATAACCCCCCCCCCCCCCCCCCCCCCCCCACACACACACATACATAAGGCCTAGGGGTGGTGTTTTGGGTGTTATGGGGCATGTTAGACTCTTATAGCGCCCCTTCACCTATCCTCTACGCATGACCTAACATATTTTATTTAATGAGAAAAGATCTTTGACATTACACATACCTATTTCATATAAAAGTGCATACATAGAAGAACAACCGGGGCCTCCACTAATCCATAAAATCAGAGGGTCGTCTTTTGGGTTCCCTTCAGACTCAATGAAGCAGTAAAATAACTGCACATCATCATATTTTCCAACCCTAACGTAACTTAAACAAAATTCTTCTCTTTAGATTCTATATAATCAGAATCATATAAATAATGGAAATTTTAACAACAATTATAATGTACAGACTTACCCAGTTTCAAGAGTGAAGGGAAGATCACCAACTAAGCCGGGCAATGTTTTAACCAGAAATCGTGACTCGATAACTTCCGCAGAGATAATCAGAATAAATACAACAAGCAACATCGTATTGACTTGAGTGCTACACTTGTTAAACGTTTGCATTGGACACAAAACCTTGTAAATATATCAATAACTTCTTATCAGTAAAGTTCACTCTCATGATTTATCTCAAATAAAAAAAATACATATCTCTAGTTTAGGAACATAGAATTTGTACCTTTAATTAGACTATTAGACTATTAAAAATATGTTTTTTTAACAGCAAAAGCATCTATAAAATATAGAAAATCGGGTTAACAAGAAACTAGTAACCTAAACGACACAAAATCAAGGAATTACATTATAAATATTAAAAATATGTAAAAGCATGAGTAAGAATAACGGAAATGAAGAAACTAATACAACTAAAATTATTGAAACTTAGTTCATAAGGAAAAAATGTAACAATTGACAAATAAAGGAGTTGGGAAAATAATTCTACCTCGTGAACCACAATTGATGAAGAAAATGAAACCAACTTGTTCGAGCATCGATCTTACTTGATTATATACAGAAAAATGCAACATAACCAAATTTTTTTTTTTTTTTTTATATTATGTTGTTATATCGTATCTTATCACATCAAAATTGTTATATAATAATATATAATTTTATAATAATATATAATTATATTGCATTATTATTATTATTATTATTATTATTATTATTATTATTATTATTATTATTATTATTATTATTATTATTAAAGAACAACTCATTAGCCACAAAAGAATTTCTTTCTTTTTTTTATTTTTATTTTGGCCACAATAGTTTTCTTACTTTTTCAAGCTATCACTTGACTTTTGTATAATTTGCAGCAAATTTTCTTTTTTTTAGTTTCACTTGAGATACGTATATCTATTAGTTTTTTTATAGTTTATAAAAAGATGAATACTGAGAACTTTTTATCTTAATAAAAGTTTATATTTAAAAGTCGGTATGATCCGTAGAGAGGCTTTTGTTAACTTTCATTTCACCATTTACACTATAAATGATATACGTTTTTTACTCATTTAAAATTTTATATAATTTATTTTACTCCAAAAAGTTGTGTTCATTCGTTAACTTTATTAAGATATGCAATTGTGTTTAAATTTCTTTCGTCGACCATCTTCTGATATAAATTTTATTGAAGATAGAGTTTTATTCAAAATAAAGTGTCTTCAAAGCCATTTACACTAATCGTTAACAAAAAATAACTTTAACCTTAAAATTTAATGTCACTTGGTGAAAATAACTAAAATATGACAACATGTGAACATAAATTTAACCCTCATATATTGATGGTGATGGTGATGGTGATGCAAAAAAGATCCATTTTTATATCTACATTCCATAAATTAGAAACAATTTTGTACATAAATTGTTGTAATTCATGTTTTGGGGTTTTCAAAAAAAAAAAAAAAAGAGTTGATTTTTTAACTTTAATCCAAATGCTTTTTATATTTTGCAATTTTAACCCACATAATTTTTTTTTCACTTTTAACGTAAAAGTTTCATTATTTTTAATTTAACCTAACAATATTTTTACCTTCAACTTTGGTCCCTATACTTTTCATATTTCGCAAATTTTCGTTTTACGTTTCGTTCTAAATTTTGCGAGTTAAAACGGCGCGACGTGCATGTGTCGTTTAACGTTTTTTTTTTTCGTTAAAAAACATTGGAGTGTTCCACAAAACGACGCTGACGAAGACAAATGCAATGATTAAAGGTTTATGTATTTTTTTTTAACTTTATGTAATTTTATTTTAACTTAATGTATTTTTTAATTTATGTTATTTATCTAGTTATATACTAAAAGAACTATACACATGTTTGTACCTATATATTATTTATTTTAGCAAATCAATCTTGAATACTTTAAAACCGGCTTGACTTGTTTACACTCTGGATTAATCATTTATTTAGTTGTGAGTCGAGCTCAATATCTATTAAGTTATAATATAATGTTAACTAGTATTAAGTACCCTAGCGTTGTGGCGGGGACGAAAAACTTGACACGGTTTAACGAACGTTTTTAAGCTATTAAATTTTTTACTAATATTTTGTTTCGGTTTACCCCTATACTTCCTTTACTTGAATATTATTTTTTACGTGCATATTTTATGTACGGGTAGGTATAAATATGATTTGTTCTACATTCCGACGTAAACTTTATTTATAGACGAGCAAGGTAAAATATAATACGTTTTCGTTTAAAAAAAACCATTTTTACGTGCATATTTTTATGTACGTTTTGATATAAATCCAAGTTGTTCTACGTTTCGACGTATATATAAATTTATAATATTTTCACTTTGCCTTTTTGTCTAAAGTGTACAAAACACTATTAAAGTATGAAGTACAATCACATTAAGCATACTTATGTTTCAAATTAATAGTTATACTTTTTATCTAAATTGTACAAAACACCATTCAAGCATGAAGTACAATCACATTAAGCCTACCTATGTTACAAATTAATAGTTATATAATTCAAGTTGTTCTACGTTTCGACGTATATATAAATTTATAATATTTTCACTTTGCCTTTTTGTCTAAAGTGTACAAAAGTACAAAACACCATTAAAGCATGAAGTACAATCACATTAAGCCTACTTATGTTACAAATTAATAGTTATATAATTTTATCTAAATTGTACAAAACACCATTCAAGCATGAAGTACAATCACATTAAACCTACCTATGTTACAAATTAATAGTTATATAATATAATTTTATCTAAATTGTACAAAACACCATTCAAGCATGAAGTACAATCACATTCAACCTACCTATGTTACAAATTGATAGTTTTATAATATAATAGTTATATAATATAATTTTATCTAAATTGTACAAAACACCATTAAAACATGAAGTACAATCACATTAAGCCTACCTATGTTACAAATTAATAGTTATATAATATATAATTAATAGTTATATAATGGTAACTAAGATCTTCTATCTTGATTATGTACGTCATTTCAAGTTAGTCACCAACAATAACCTTAGAATAGCCTCAAATATACCCGGCAAAACACATCAATCTAAAAGAACAAAAGGGTAGACATATATAGGGAGTGGTTGTAGCTCTGGACAATGGTAGGAGGTCAGTGTACAATGTTAACGGTGGTGCCATGTGTGGGACGATTGACTCGCCCTTACTGCCTTTCCTACCGGACTTTTCTCCGGTGTAGGTGGTGGTGGGGCGTGACAGGCAAGGAGCAACTGGTTGTAAATTAGGGGTGAGCAGAAAACCAAAATAACCAGAGGGAAACAAAAATCAACGGTTAGGTTTTTGGATTTTTAATAACCAAAAGTTAAATTACAATTACTTAACTGAGGTTTAGGAGTTATTGTGTGATCAAAACCTTCAATCATGCATCAAAACTTCTTTGATTTTAAATCCAGATTTGGTGATTTTGTGTTGATAGGTTGAAGAAGGTTTTCCCCATTCTTTTCATCTCTTGATCGACACACACACATGTGTGTGTGAAATTTTCTAATTTTTAGATTTTAATCAAGGTTACTTCCTATTTGGTACACTTTGGCCCCTCAAGTTTAGTAGGTTATTTAGTTTGTTCGTCTCTTGTATGTTCTAAAATCATAAGGCCTCATACATAACTAAGTTAGATCTATCTTAGTTATGAATTTCAAGTAAAATGCCAATTTAACAATAATAATATATTTTGTATTTTTTGGGTGTTACATACATCATCTGAACTTTCGATTTCAACTTTCTTCCATAATCATGCATCTAATTCAATGAAACCCAAAACTAGGGTTTGTGTTTTTGTTTCATGAACCCATCCATCATATGAATTTTGAATTAAAACTCGATAACAATTCCTTACCTTAACAATGATTATACCTATTAACCTCAAAACACATATGATTTCAAGAACAGATATTAGGGGTTTTTGAGAGAGATGAAGATGATAAAGTTTGAAGAGCTTTTAGGGGGTTTTTTTATTATTTTGTGGCACAAGGGTTTAAATACCTGAAAATGATTCACGAGCGCTGTTGGGCTGTGAACCCTTGGGGCCAACCGTAAACTTGGTGAGCCCAGACTCTTTTAGAAAACCCAAACAATTTCTAAAATAATTCCTAAAATGATTCAATTTAAATGATGATTGTGGTTATTTTCTTATATCAAAAATAATTCCATAAATGATTCGATTTAAATGATGATTGTATTTTCTTATAAAAACAAAAAATTAAAAGAAAACTACGAAAATTAAAAGAATATAAAATAACAAAAATAAATAAATAACCTCCTTGCCACAATGTACAATGATATTTATTACTGGGCCAAATCATTGTGAAATTGACTGAAGAAAATTTTTAACACATATTTATTTAACGATGTGTATGTGATTGTCAATATATTTATTCATCTTTTTTTTTTTAACGGCCAACAAACTTAATCTCGAGCACTCTCGGGGCACCTACTGGACAAACGGAGTACTCCGAGAGTAACCCAAGTCCACCACCAATTCCGGGGAAAACCCAGTAACACACCCGCCCGTAGGCACGGCGGTGAAATTACCGTTAAAACCCGTTTGGCTCAAGGATCCAACCCAAGTTTCCCTAGGTCTCCTATCATTGCCCACCATTGCCTCACTCTGCACCAAGTGGGAGTTGAACCTGCATCTCTCAAGAGAAATGCAAGCCCTCCACCACTTGATCTAGAGATCATTGGCAATATATTTATTCATCTAACCTCTTGCTTTACACATTTCTATTTTTATTATCTGTGATCTATTATCTTGTTTTTAATATATTGTTGATGCACTTCTTGTGGATGTGGTACGGCTCGGTTCATGGCTATCAAGATCACATATTTACATCCTCCTGTAAATATGTGTATGGCATATTATATTTGAAACAAGAGTCTACGAAATGGAAGTCATTTATTGTCATCGAAATAGACATTATTCAAGGGCCATCGAAATAAAGTTGCTCGAAGAAAAGAATTGAAACAGGAATTAATACCCAAGTATCGAAATAGAATGTGGTTGATATGCTGATCGAATTAGATGAAGAAATTATCGAAATAGACAAGACTTGTCTATTTCGATACGAAATAGACAAGACTTGTCTATTTCGATACATCCACATGCCAATCCTATTTCGATAATGTATTGTGTATTTTGATAGCACCATGTATATTTCGTTGTGTTTCGCATGTAATTGTTCTATTTCGATGTAATGTATGTTGTATGGACTATAAATACAGCATACCCACACTCTGTTTAAAGAACAAGAGAGAGAGCACTTTCAGGAGAGGTTGTGAACATTGTGTGTAATGTTACTCTGCTGAAATCAAACCTTGAGCTTAAAAGTGATATCTTGTTTGTGTTTGGTTGTGTTCTTTGCTTAGATTTGCACATAAACAAGGATTCCGCACTTGGTTATGTGTTAAACAACAAGGAATAGGTTCTCTAGATCCTCCTTTAGGGACCTACAAGTGGTATCAGAGCTTTGGCTCGATTCCTTGTTGAAAATCAAGCTTTCTTGTGAGATTTGAGTGGTTTTTAGGTGTTTATTGAGGTGTTCTTGGACAAAAACTGGAAACCCACCCTTTTTGATGATAAAATGGACTAAAACCTGCTAAAATGATGTTGTTTTGTGAGAATTTTGGTTGAAAACTCATTAAATCAGTTGAAGATTATCAAAAATCTGCATTTTAGTGTGTTTTAGGTGTTGAGTTTGTGAGTTTCATATTTTTTGGCGAAAACTTTGGCCGGAATTCTTGCCAGAATAGTACACTCCGGTGAGAGCTTGCCATTGGTTGACCTGCATACTGGTGGAGCATAAATCTTTTTTGCCTCTCTGTGTTTTGCAGTTCTTAACTCTCTGTGTCTTATTATATCAAATTCGAAATAAAGCTTATTCAACGAAACATAGACTCAATTGTTGATTACCTTTTTCGAAATACAAGGAACATAATAGAATTCAACAAGGATTTTCGAAACACACATTTTCTAAAAACCAAGTGTCAAGGTTAGCTATATCGAAATAGGAGTTTTCAAAACACGTCACTTGTTTCGATATCAAGGCTATTTCGAAAAACAAGTTACTAGAATCAATTCTATTTCGATAACCTTGTTTATAAATCTATTTCGATACATAATCTGTTTCGATATTACTTTGTCCTTTTGTTCCAAAACAATCTGTTTCGAATCAACATCAATTTCGTTGAGTTTTCAATCCAGTCACTTCACTTTATTTTGTTTTGTTTTTGCAGTAAGTTTACAGTAGCCATATAAGTTCTCTGTTCTTAGTCAAGATGACTACAAATCCTTGGGGTTGGATTCAAGAGTCAAGCACTAGTAACAATTCTCAACAAAATAGTTCCGCATCGTGGGTTCAATCTCTCATGCCTTTGCAATCCGCTATGATATCCACAAGTTAATGGTCATTTGTGGCAAACCAAAACCAAAGTATACAAAGTCTTCTCTTGAGTAAATATGAAACTGGTAGCAACAACCACCTACCAAAACGATGCATATAAATGATTACCCGGGATGGAAGGGAAGATTTCATACTTATGTTCTTGGTCAAAATACTGAGTTGTGGACGTGTTTTACAACTGCGTACAATGAAGCTCTTCAGGAAGCCGGATCGGATCCTACTTTGTTGGCTGTAATGAGTGAGCAAGATAAGAAAGCTTATGATCTAGTAAAGAAAGCATTTGCCATTCTTACTCAAGCGTTGAGCAAAGACATTTATCATCAGTTCGTTTATTGTACCACCACCAAAGCCTTGTGGGATACATTAAGAGCAAGAGGAGAAAGGAATGCAGCAGCTTGCAGACTTAGACATGATCTACTCAAGAAAGAATTCGATGGATTCATGTTTATGGAAAATGAGTCACTTGGAGACATGTCTACAAGGTTTTTTCATCTGCGTAGTGAGATTTTCTCGTACGTCATGACAGTAACTCCTCAAGAGATTACTGCGAAGTTTGCAGATGCTTTGACACCAATGTGGAGTGGATTCTTAGAAATTCTGAAGTTTAACGGTGTTTTGGATACTACCAACATCTATGAATTCATTCAAATGTTGGAGAATATGAATGCAGAAGAGATCAGGAAAGCGAAGAGGATACTCATTCAACAGAATCCAGAAGTATACTTTGGAAACTGCAGTGGAATCAACAGTACGGCAAAAGCTATTCAAGCAACAAAACCACAGACCGCTTTTGTGTCAAACGCCAATCCTTTTGTGCCACCAAGCAATCCCTTCGTACCACAGCCATCTGAGTCAACTTCTCAAGCCTTTGTTCCACCACCTATTCTAGATCTAGCTCAGTTAAACCAACAAGCGTGCTATGGAAACAATTCATCAACTTTTAGTGCTGGCACAACTGCTAACCTAAATACCGTTCGTCTCGATACTTCAAGCTTCTCTAAAGTCAGTGTCGAAGTTGCAAAGGAACACATGGAACCTTTGAACACTCAAGTTAGTGCTTATTGCGGGTTGGTGGCAGGTCAAATTGGTAATATCAACCTGACACAGGAAGATTACCAACAGATAGACAAAGATGAAATGGAGTTGATGGACATTAAATGGGCGTTTGCAAGTGCTGTTCGACGGGCAAAAGACTTTATGGAAAGAACTGGTATAACAAGTTTGGAGAGTAATAAAGACACGAAGTATGGTTTTGATAAGGATACGGTTAAATGTTTCAGATGTGGAGAAAGAGGACACTTCAAGCATGAATGCACGAAACCACCTCAGTATGGCAACCAAAACCCTTTCAGAAATCAGACCAACCAGTAAAACCAGAACTCCAACCACAACAACAATACCGAACGTGCCATGGTACCTGTCGGAGACTCAAATCAAGTTGGATCTTCTAACGTAAACAATACAACAGCCTTAGTCGTTCAAGCTGACGAGAACTGTGACTGGTCTGTGCAATTGGGTAGTGGAGGTTCGGGTGAAACAGCTTGTTATGCTAAAGTAATCCAGCATATCAAGCATGCTCAAAATGGTGATTCGTCTGAAGATGAAGGAAGGTCTGGATACAGTGAGGTTTTGGATGAAGAAAGCTCAAGCTCAAGTAAGGATGGTATTAAAGAAGTGTCAAGTGAAACCATCGATGCAGATGTAGAAAATTTGTTGAGTGACACAAAAAACATGCAAAGCAGACGATCAATTCTAATGGAGAAAGCAGTGGCTGGATCTGATGATGGATACTATTCTCATCACTTTGCCTTCATGGCAAATGTTGGTGGCCAATCAAGTCAGGTATGCTCCGATAAACCAAATATTGTTTGTCACACCCTCAATTTACCACCTAGGGAGTGTCCTTGTTGGGCGTGTGCCGACTAGCAATGAGCCACCAATTACATTGAATTCACAAGTTTAAAATGAAGTTCCATTGTTTAATAATACTGAAATTTAAATCACAAGTTATTCAAAACCATAAGTTCAGCGGAAGCGTTGGAGTATCATAAAGTAAATACGAATCAATCATAATAAATAAGTCTTTGGCAAATAATCCCGTTGACATGACCATAACCACTCCTGTTCTCCAGCCAGCAAGCTCCTATTCAAACCACCTAACGACCTGCGAGCATGAAACAAGCGTATCAGACAAAGCTGGCGAGTCCACAGTTTAAGAAAAACGTTTGTTACCAGTTGTACGTAAAACAGTCCAAAAATCAATGCAAGTAATATTGTTAATATCTCAATTCCGAACAAGACGGCTTCTGATGTACATGACTGCCCTATCCCACGTACTCCTATCTAGTACTGGGCCCGACTGGGTCATTAGTTCACATCCGTCCTATCTAGGAGCGGTGTGAGGGTGCCAAACCTAAGTAGCGCTACCAACTAATACCCGTTACCCTCCAGGTAACATAATAAGGGACTTACAAAAATGATAGGTGAGAATATTAACCAATATACCCGTTTTTACCCAGACCACTGACTGTCCCCAACCACTGGGACGCATGCTCGAATGTAGTGAACTCACCTTTGATTGCTCGGTAGATTATTTACCCGTTTGACTATTTGATCAATCACGCCCTAAAAGGATTACCGGTAACAGTCAGTTTTCATGCACTTTGTATACCATTAATTAATTAATGCATTCAAGGTTCACATCACACATATTTATTGCTCACATAGCGTGCACATACTGTCCAGTTCACAACGGTTTATTCATGCATTTCTAGTAATAACCAATTACTTAACTTGTAATCACCCAAGCATGTTGTATGTATACACACATAGTCTGCTTATCCATGTTTTAATCCAACTATTAAACACATATGATCCAAATAATAAAGTATGCATATAACCCACTTATCAACACAACTAAACACACATTGCTCATCGAAACATGTTACTCGAACTCACTGCCTTGGCAGTCTTAATCGGCCCCATGTTGCTGGCCCAAATCCGTTCACGTGGCTCAGTGAGTTCCGGCCCAGCTGAGTTATAAAAACCACCAGGCTAGCGGCCCAGCATCATCATAGTGACCCGGGTGCAAGCCGTTTTGAATGCAGCCCAAATTAACAACCCAACATGGTTTGTGTGTGTTCAATCACCATGTGCAGCCCATATACCAACCGGCCCAACTAGAAAACCCCCCCTTTTTTTTTATCTTATAGTAGTTGCAACCCAGTTGACTTGTTTCAACCTAATGAATAAACATCCTTGCCTAGTGTACATTTATCATTATCAATTTCATCTACTCAACTAACATATATCTTATCCTCATGCTAGAAGTCTGTGCAACCGAAACAGCATCATCATTATCCCATCAATAATTATCTAATCAAAGCAACATTCCAGTGCATCCAACATATACACATTCATATCATGTACCAACAATATAATCAACAATAATCATATACAATATTCATGGATTGCTGGTGTATTGTGTCACGTTTTCACAGTTCCGATTAGTGATCCGAGGATCGATACCCCCTGATCACTCAGTTACTCGAACAATCATCCGGCACGTTATATGTATACACTAACTAGATACTTGCCACACGTATTGATTCCATCGATTCAAGTAACAACTAATCATATTGACACATAACCGAGTATTATCACATAATCATGAAACAATTAAACAAAGATTACTAACCAGGTATGCTACTCGACCAAAGTGGAACCGAACAGGAATATCAAGATGCAAACGGTACAGAATAGGGGAACTCGTTGCTGTTGTCGATCCAGAACAAGGGTAGGGTTTTTCTAATACAATTCTTGTTACGTAACCCCCCATAACCGTCCCTTAATTTGTGCCTATAATGATTATTGTGGGCCAAAGTATTGTGGGCCGGTTCACTTATGTTTGGTGTGGGCCGGATAATTTGTGGTCGACTTAAACCAGATTGACATAAGTGTAGTCCCTGGACATTTTCGGCCCATCTCAATTGTTTAAGACTTAAAGTAGCACAAGAATTCATATCATGATCCTACACAATTCACGTTTTCGTTTAATATCAAATAAAATGTCTAACCAATCTATTTTAGAAGGAAGCGTTTGCGATGAATAGCGAAAAATTAAGATTAAGAAACGAAACGACACTAACCTTGGAAGTCAGGTTGTCACATCATCCCCAACTTGAAAGAAATTTCGTCCCGAAATTTGACAAGTGAACACGAAAGAGTGACATGAGGAATCAAGATTGTTGCGGATTTTGCTCGGGTGTCACATCATCCCCAACTTGAAGAGGAATCTCGTCCCGAGATTCACCAGCTTTACTAGATTCCGGTTTGTCTTTAGGAAAAAAGGTGAGGATACTTGAGCTTCATTTGGTCTTCTCGTTCCCATGTGAACTCCGGTCCTCGCCGCGAGTTCCAACGGACTCGAACAATCGGAATACGACTATGCTTGCGTACTTTAATCTCTCGATCCATAATCTCAATGGGCTCCTCGACAAACTGTAGCTTGTCGTCGATCTTCAGCTCTTGGAATGGTACAGCCAGTGGGTCTTCAGCATAGCACTTCTTCAGTTGCGATACATGAAAAACATCGTGAACATTACCCAATTCAGTAGGTAATTCCAATCTGTAAGCCACCTTACCAATGCGTTCAAGAACTCTAAACGGTCCAACGTAGCGTGGGTTAAGCTTGCCACGCTTTCCAAAACGTACAACGCCCTTCCATGGTGAAACTTTCAACATAACGCGATCATTCACCTCAAACACTACCTCCTTGCTATGTTTGTCAGCATAGGCTTTCTGACGATCACGGGCAGCTGCCATACGCTCTCTGATTTTTATAATCATATCTGAAGTCTCCAAAACCAACTCAGGACCTGAAATCTGACTGTCACCCACTTCAGCCCAACAGAGAGGTGAACGACACTTTCTCCCGTATAAAGCCTCAAACGGGGCTGCCTTGATGCTAGTGTGGTAACTATTGTTGTAGGAGAATTCTACTAATGGCAAATGTCTCTCCCAACCCTTCCCAAAATCAATAACACACGCCCGTAGCATATCTTCAAGTGTCTGAATAGTGCGCTCGCTCTGACCGTCGGTCTGTGGGTGATACGCAGTACTCATATCGAGATGCGAGCCAAATGACCTGTGCATAGCCTGCCACAACTCCGAAGTGAAACGCGGATCCCGATCCGAAATAATAGAAGTTGGCACCCCGTGCCTAGAAACCACCTCCTTAAGGTATATCGCTGCGAGTTGGGAGTGCTTGTCTATTTCTTTAATTGGTAAAAAGTGCGCTGATTTCGTAAGACGGTCCACAATTACCCATATCGTATCATTCCCAGCTTGGGTTCTTGGTAGGCCTGTGACAAAATCCATGGATATCTGCTCCCATTTCCACATCGGTATCTCAGGCTGCTGTAGTGGACCCGAAGGCTTCTGATACTCAGCCTTGACTCTGGCACAAGTCAAGCATTTGCTCACATATGTGGCTATAATAGCTTTCATATTCGGCCACCAATACAAAACTTTGAGATCGTGATACATCTTATCAGATCCCGGATGAACAGAATACCTTGACTTATGTGCTTCATCCATTACCAGTTCCCGAAGGTTGCCAAACAGAGGAACCCACAATCTCTCCATAACATAGTAAATGCCATCAGACTTTAGCTCGAACTTCTTGTTCATACCCCGCAAACCCTCTACTTCAATGTTTTCATCCTTTAAGGCTTCGACCTGTGCTGAACGAATCCGTGTGGGTAGATCAGAGTGAATAGTAAGCTGTAGAGTACGAACACGCTTCGGTTTCGGTTCCTTGCGGCTAAGAGCATCTGCTACAACGTTAGCTTTACCCGGATGATACTTGATGGCACACTCGTAATCATTGAACAACTCCACCCAACGACGCTGACGCATATTCAACTCTTTCTGGTCGAAGATATGCTGAAGGCTCTTGTGATCGGTATAAATGGTGCATTTCGTACCGTACAGATAATGCCTCCAAATCTTCAATGCAAAGACCACTGCTCCTAGCTCCAAGTCATGTGTCGTGTAGTTCTTCTCGTGTACTTTCAACTGTCGAGAGGTGTAAGCTATCACCTTGTTGCGCTGCATCAGCACACAACCAAGACCCTGAATCGATGCATCACAATGTACCTCAAAATCCTCGGTACCCTCTGGTAGAGACAAAATCGGCGCGCTACACAATTTCTGTTTCAACAATTGGAAGGCATCCTCCTGTTTTGCTCCCCACGAATAAACTACTTTCTTCTGTGTCAAGGATGTGAGGGGTTGAGCAATCTTCGAGAAATCCCGAATAAAACGACGATAATACCCTGCTAGACCGAGAAATTGACGCACCTCCGAAGGATTCGTTGGTGCCGCCCAATTTCTAATGGCATCGATCTTGGCAGGATCCACATGTATGCCCATCTCATTAACGATATGCCCCAGAAAATGTACCTCCCGTATCCAGAAATCACACTTAGAGAATTTCGCGTACAGCTGCTCTCTCCTCAGGAGCTCTAGGATAAGGTGTAGATGCCGCACATGATCCTCCTTGTTCTTGGAATAAATTAGAATGTCATCGATAAAAACGATAACGAAGTCGTCGAGGTATGGCTTGCACACGCGGTTCATGAGATCCATGAAGACCGTTGGTGCGTTGGTCAACCCGAATGGCATGACCAAGAACTCATAATGACCGTATCGCGTCCGAAATGCCGTTTTGGGAACATCTTCCTCTCTAACCCGTACCTGATGATAACCCGACCTTAAGTCGATTTTGGAGTAGAAACTTGACCCTTGCAGCTGGTCAAACAAGTCATCAATACGTGGTAAAGGATAACGATTCTTGACCGTCGCCTTATTGAGCTCACGGTAATCTATACACAGGCGAAAAGACCCATCCTTCTTTTTCACAAACAGAACTGGGGCTCCCCAAGGTGAAGAGCTGGGTCGGATAAAACCCCTGTCTAATAGCTCTTGAAGTTGATTTGACAATTCCTGCAACTCCCCTGGTGCCAGGCGGTAAGGAGCACGAGCAATCGGTGCTGCTCCTGGGGTGAGATCGATCTGAAATTCCACCTGTCGATGTGGAGGTAACCCAGGGAGTTCCTCAGGAAATACGTCAGAAAATTCCCGAACAACTGGAATATCCTCAATCCTCCTCTCGTCAGTCTACGAATCAGTGAAAAGGGCTAGAATAGCGGGATAGCCCTTACGAAGATACTCCTGAGCCTTCATTGACGAAACAATACTGATCGGGGTCCCACTGCGATGACCCTGAACCGATAAAAATTCTCCGCTAAGAAGAGGAACACGCACGATCTTCTCCTTACAGAGAATTTCCGCCTGATACTTGGACAACCAATCCATGCCGATAACTACGTCGAAACTTCCAAGAGTAATGGGGAGTAGGTCAACGTCGAATACCTGACCCAAAAGATCGAGTTTACACCCAACCAGAACATGCGATGCTTCGATTGTTTTACCATTTGCTATCTCCACTATGTGTTTCGTTACAAGAGGTGTAGGACTTAACCCTAACTGACGACTGAACCCCAAAGATACGTAACCCCAATCGGCACCAGAATCAAACAAGATAAAAGCAATTACACCATTTACTGAAAAAGTACCAGTAACTACATTACCGTCGTTACGTGCTTCCCCAGCTCCCAGAACAAATCCGCGTCCACGTGCCACATTGCCCCCATTGTTCCCAGCATTGTTGTTTCCGTTGGTATTACCCCCAGTATTCTGCTTCAGTTGTGGGCAGTCTCGCTTGAAATGCCCGTCAGCCCCACACTGGAAGCACCCTTTCTGTACACCCTGATTCGGCTGATTCTGTTGCCTACCCTGCTGTTGTGCTGGCTGCTGCTGAGCTGGAAGTGTAGCCCTACAATCTTTAGCCATGTGCCCTGATCGGTTACACCGATGACAAACCCGAGTACACTGCCCCCTGTGATGATAGTTACACTTGTTGCACAAAGGTAGCTTCCCCGCATAAGATCCCTGCCCTGAATTGTTACTCTGGTTTTGATTCACTGACGATGTCTGGCTGAAACTGCGATTGCTGCCAGTATCTGCTTTCTTCTGAGACTGTACCGAGTTGGACCCCTTGTCCATATCGCTCCACTTACGCTTGCTATCGTTAGCAGGAGTAGTGGAAGTAGTAGCAGCTGTCGTAGTACTCGAAATACGTGGTGGTAGTGAATTACTTTCCACCTCCTGATCAATAATCTTGTGAGTCAAACGGACAATTTCAGTTATGTTATTGAGGTTTGCTGCAGTAACCAAACCCTTCACTCGTGGAGGTAATCCCTTGATGAACAACTCAATTCTGCGAGGCATAGGTCGGGACAAATTCGGACACAGATCAGCCAACTCATACGACCGCTTCACGTATGCTTCCACTTCAGATCCCACCAATTTCAGATTATAATACTCGTTTTCTAGCTTCTGTATCTCATCACGAGGACAATATTCTTCCCTCATCAATTCCTTAAAGGCTTCCCATGTAGTGGCGTTCCCCGCCTCGATGCCTAACAACTGAACCTGGGCATTCCACCATGTCAGGGCACCATCCTCTAGCGTGCCCGTAGCATACTTCACTCTGTCCCCAACCGGGCAGTTACACATCGCGAATACGGACTCCGCTTTTTCAAACCAGCGCAGGAGTCCTACAGCCCCTTCAGTCCCGCTGAAGGTCTGGGGCTTGCAATCCATAAAAGACTTAAACGTGCAGGCAGGTGGGTGAGGCTGATTTTGTGGTGCCGGCTGACCTATTAACAGGAGAAAATATAGCAAACGCGTAAGACTCAAGTATAAGACTTAAAGGGAGAGTATTTGGTACATGTCGTACCAGCCTGATAAGCCGCCAAGGCTGCAGCCACCTGGGCGTTGATTAAGTCGGTCAATTCGGCTTGAGTCATATTGATTTGGCCACGTCCACCACCGCGGCCTCCTCCACGTCCACCACGACGGCCTCCACCACGTTCGTTCATGATTCTATAAGTATGGATAAAAAGGACGAATTAACAAACAAGCTCAAGTAGAAGTCAAGTATTTATGTAGTATCCACATATTTCAAAATTCTAATACAAGACCAACTAACAACGCGGAAATCCTTTTCACACTTGTCAAGGTTCACTGGGACTCACATGCACCCCACATTATTATTATGTGTGCACCCACAATAATAATCTAGTTTGCATGTTCATCTCAATTCCCCTTAACTCATGTTAAAAGGCTTCCTAATCTTCCAGTAACACGAACACGAGCGTTATAACACGTAACATGCAAATTCAAGAAGAATCCCACTCCTAAAACACGTAACATTGTCTGCTTTCATAGAAACTCGTGATGTAGTGTCAATTGTGCATTTAAGTGCAATACGAGTCATAAGTAAGTTCTTAACACCCTAAGCAATAGTAAATAAGAGACGAACCTTGCTGTCTGGAGCTGAGTGTCATGGTCGATGTCGAATCAGTTCAGTTATAGTCTGGTTTTATAAAACATTTTAAAACCAAGTTCACTATAACCAGTGGCTCTGATACCAAACTGTCACACCCTCAATTTACCAACTAGGGAGTGTCCCTGTTGGGCGTGTGACGACTAGCAATGAGCCACCAATTACATTGAATTCACAAGTTTAAAATGAAGTTCCATTGTTTAATAATACTGAAATTTAAATCACAAGTTATTCAAAACCATAAGTTCAGCGGAAGCGTTGGAGTATCATAAAGTAAATACGAATCAATCATAATAAATAAGTCTTTGGCAAATAATCCCGTTGACATGACCATAACCAATCCTGTTCTCCAGCCAGCAAGCTCCTATTCAAACCACCTAACGACCTGCGAGCATGAAACAAGCGTATCAGACAAAGCTGGCGAGTCCACAGTTTAAGAAAAACGTTTGTTACCAGTTGTACGTAAAACAGTCCAAAAATCAATGCAAGTAATATTGTTAATATCTCAATTCCGAACAAGACGGCTTCTGATGTACATGACTGCCCTATCCCACGTACTCCTATCTAGTACTGGGCCCGACTGGGTCATTAGTTCACATCCGTCCTATCTAGGAGCGGTGTGAGGGTGCCAAACCTAAGTAGCGCTACCAACTAATACCCGTTACCCTCCAGGTAACATAATAAGGGACTTACAAAAATGATAGGTGAGAATATTAACCAATATACCCGTTTTTACCCAGACCACTGACTGTCCCCAACCACTGGGACGCATGCTCGAATGTAGTGAACTCACCTTTGATTGCTCGGTAGATTATTTACCCGTTTGACTATTTGATCAATCACGCCTTAAAAGGATTACCGGTAACAGTCAGTTTTCATGCACTTTGTATACCATTAATTAATTAATGCATTCAAGGTTCACATCACACATATTTATTGCTCACATAGCGTGCACATACTGTCCAGTTCACAACGGTTTATTCATGCATTTCTAGTAATAACCAATTACTTAACTTGTAATCACCCAAGCATGTTGTATGTATACACACATAGTCTGCTTATCCATGTTTTAATCCAACTATTAAACACATATGATCCAAATAATAAAGTATGCATATAACCCACTTATCAACACAACTAAACACACATTGCTCATCGAAACATGTTACTCGAACTCACTGCCTTGGCAGTCTTAATCGGCCCCATGTTGCTGGCCCAAATCCGTTCACGTGGCTCAGTGAGTTCCGGCCCAGCTGAGTTATAAAAACCACCAGGCTAGCGGCCCAGCATCATCATAGTGACCCTGGTGCAAGCCGTTTTGAATGCAGCCCAAATTAACAACCCAACATGGTTTGTGTGTGTTCAATCACCATGTGCAGCCCATATACCAACCGGCCCAACTAGAAAACCCCCTTTTTTTTTATCTTATAGTAGTTGCAACCCAGTTGACTTGTTTCAACCTAATGAATAAACATCCTTGCCTAGTGTACATTTATCATTATCAATTTCATCTAATCAACTAACATATATCTTATCCTCATGCTAGAAGTCTGTGCAACCGAAACAGCATCATCATTATCCCATCAATAATTATCTAATCAAAGCAACATTCCAGTGCATCCAACATATACACATTCATATCATGTACCAACAATATAATCAACAATAATCATATACAATATTCATGGATTGCTGGTGTATTGTGTCACGTTTTCACAGTTCCGATTAGTGATCCGAGGATCGATACCCCCTGATCACTCAGTTACTCGAACAATCATCTGGCACGTTATATGTATACACTAACTAGATACTTGCCACACGTATTGATTCCATCGATTCAAGTAACAACTAATCATATTGACACATAACCGAGTATTATCACATAATCATGAAACAATTAAACAAAGATTACTAACCAGGTATGCTACTCGACCAAAGTGGAACCGAACAGGAATATCAAGATGCAAACGGTACAGAATAGGGGAACTCGTTGCTGTTGTCGATCCAGAACAAGGGTCGGGTTTTTCTAATACAATTCTTGTTACGTAACCCCCCATAACCGTCCCTTAATTTGTGCCTATAATGATTATTGTGGGCCAAAGTATTGTGGGCCGGTTCACTTATGTTTGGTGTGGGCCGGATAATTTGTGGTCGACTTAAACCAGATTGACATAAGTGTAGTCCCTGGACATTTTCGGCCCATCTCAATTGTTTAAGACTTAAAGTAGCACAAGAATTCATATCATGATCCTACACAATTCACGTTTTCGTTTAATATCAAATAAAATGTCTAACCAATCTATCTTAGAAGGAAGCGTTTGCGATGAATAGCGAAAAATTAAGATTAAGAAACGAAACGACACTAACCTTGGAATTCAGGTTGTCACACTGTTACTTGTGATAAGTGCGTTGAGTTAGGTGCTAAGTTGTCTGAATTGGAAGGTAAATATGAAGTGACATTCGTCCACAATCAAAAGCTGATTGTGGATCTTTCAAAAAGCACTGAGGCCAATATGTTTCTTAAGAAAAATGAAAAGGACTTCAAAAATGTAATTGAAACCTTAAGAAAAGATCTTTCTGAGGTAACAAAAATTGTTTCAAGAAAACAAACCGCGATTAACAATTACTTTAACATGCTTGAGGAAACAAAGAAAGAATTGGACTGTGTCAAATGTGAAAATGAGGTAATTCAGATTAAGATAGACCGTTAGGGGCTGTTTGGTAACCTCTGAATGGTCATTAAGAGGCTACCTCTTAATGGAACCATTAAGAATTTTACCAATGAGAAGGTAGAAGAATGTGACATGTGATGATTTACCATTCAGAGGTTACCTCTTAACCATTCAGACTTGAGGTTACCTCTTATTCATTCAGAGGTTTTAAACCATTAAGAGGTAGCATCTGAATGGTCATTAAGAGGCTACCAAACATCCCCTTATTCCAACTCTAGGTATGTGCTGGATCACATCATTGACATGCAGAAAAAGAACACGGATGTCACATGTGTTAGGTATAAAAAGTGTCCGCCACCAATTAGACACAATTATACCAAGATGCCTGATGAGGAGGATAAGCCTCACTTTGAGCCTACAGTTACACTAGACATAGAGGAAGTCGCAGCTGGGCTTGGTTCCCAAAAGGAAGTATCCTTCGATCAGGCACAATCAGTTGATGCCGAATGTTCGACTACTGCACAGGATCAGGATCCTCCAGTAATTATTGAGGATGCTGATTCATCAGATGATGAGTCTGAAGATCACAAAGTTCATCTTCGAGTCATCAACATGAGTCTTCAGGGTTTGTTGAACGAAGATCATGTTTCAAGTGTGGTGAATTTGGACATATCATTCGAAATTGTCCTTATCTTCAAAAGCTTAAAGGCTAAAGCTGATTTTCCCCCCAGAGCAAAGTTACCAAAAGCGATCTGTTTCACCAAAACAAGATCCCCGTCTTGTGAAGGAACGTGAGGTGAAACAGAAACGTAAACAAAACAAGGTAATTAAAAAGTCACTCAAGACCGAAGTGGTTCAAAAACCATATGTTCCAATAAAACCAGAAACTGATAATGTTTCAAAATTAAAAACTGGTAAACCTCCACAGATCTGGAAACCGAGAACGGTCACGAATTCAGGGGGCATCGCTCTTTCAAAACCATCGCGAAGTTGAAATAACTTTTGTCGATGAAAATGGAAGACCCAAGTCCACGAAGGCTTGGGTCACCATCTCCAACTAATTGTTTGTGTACATGTGTAGGGTATTCCAGGAGGAACTGTCAATAGTCTTTGGATTGTTGATAGTGGTGCATCCAGGCACATGACAGGTGACATGAGGCTTCTCTACGACGTCAAATCTATAAGAGGAGGTTATGTTTCTTTTGCTGGAGATAAAGGTGGATATATTACTGGAGAAGGAATGGTATCCAACGGGGTCGTGAGTTTTGATAGGATCAACTTCGTGCAACAACTTGATCACAATCTTCTAAGTGTGTCTCAAATCTGTGATAGGAAGTTTTTTGTGCACTTTGATGCTAATGGATGTTATGTGCTGAAGCCCGGTTCCAAGATTCCTGAAGACTGGATTCTCTTATCTGCACCAAGAATTAATGATTTGTATGTTCTTGATATGAGCCAAGCAATCACCACGTCTGCACAAGTAACCTGTTTTGTTTCAAAAGCCACAGAAAAGGAGTCAATCTCTTGGCACAGACGGATGGGGCACATTCACTTAAAAAAAATGAATCATCTGGTGTGAAGAATGAACTAGTGAACGGTGTTCCTGTTAAAAACTTCCATCTGTAAGATGTCTGTGTTTCATGCCAAAAGGGAAAGCAAAGTAAGAAATTGTATCCCAAGAAGAAAACCAACACGGTTGCAGTGCCACTTGAGCGTTTGCACATGGATTTGTTCAGTCCTGTCAAGCATAAAAGCATCAGCAATGACTCATACTGCCACATTGTGATGGATGATTACTCACAATTTTCTTGGGTGGGGTTTATGGCTCACAAGAGTGAGACTTTTGAAATTATCAAAAACTTGATCACTAAGATTGAGAATTTGTTTATTTTGAAAGTGAGACGCATACTCGGTGATAATGGAACTGAATTTAAGCATCATGCTATGGAGGAGTTCTATAGATCCAAAGGTATTCTTCATGAATTCAGTGTAATGCCCTGCGTTTTCATACTTTCCATATTTAGAAACCATTGCTTGAAATTCTATTTTTTGGAAATCTTGTATTCCTTGTAATCGTATTTCGTTGTATCGTTGTAAAATCCGAGACTTTGATCGTAATGAAACGAATCTTTTATACATCGTTTATACGTGTTTATACATTGATACGTGTACTCGTTTGATACATGGTTCGTAATTCGTATAAACGTAAGCTTAACTCATAAGCAATGATCGAGTATTCATAATCCTTAAATCTTCATACATTTAAACACTTAGTTATTCGATTATAAGATTAAGTTGTATTTTTTTTCACTTGATCATACCAAACTATAAACCATACATACTTGTTACATTTCATGTGTTATACACACCTGTGTTATCACACTTTTTGCTAAATTAAAACATGTCATGTATGCATTTTGGACCTTGTTACAAGTTACATACATACTAGACACCATGTAACACTTTAATAAACATCAAATATATACCTTCTAATGTCAAAATAATAAAATAAAATAAAAATTATAGGGCTGTTAACAGCCTTGCATCAGCCCACTTAATTTCCTTGTTTTGAGTTATTTAGCCCACTAAACACTTCCAAAGCCCAACCCAATGAAACCCTAATCCATCCCCTATATAACCCAAACCTCCTCCAAGAATTTTTCACTTTCTAAACACTCTCTATTCACTCTCAAACACTCCAAACCGTAGCTGATTGCAGAAGTTCGAGCAGATTTATACCACTTCACTAAAGTGAGCATAACTCACTCAATTCTTATCTGATTCACTCGATTCTTTTTCCTACTACTTTGTATTAACCGTAGCTACGTTTCCATGGGTTTTCCCTGGAAAACCAGAGCATGGAACGTTGCCAAAAGGGCTCCAAAGTGGACTGATTTTTCTATTCTTGTTTCAAACTTTTATAAACTTGTTTAAACTTGAGGAAACTCATCTCAAACCTATGTCCTTATGCTTATAACCACTTCTATGGTTAGTTAGGCTTAAAAACAAGGTTGAGACATTCAAAATCAGAGGTATAAACCTCACGAACTTTCTGTTTTGTTCAAGGGTTTTAACCCACAAGTGATGTTCAAGTTCAAGACTTGATGATTGTGTGATTTAGGGTTAGCTTGGGCTAACCTACTTGAAAATCCACGCATTGCTTGATGTTTTCTCATAGATTAGTTGTTTATATTCTATTGTTCCTTGTAAGTTCATGACCCTCCTTGAATGTTCATAACATCAAGTGTAGTGGTGAACATCTAGAGGTACCTAAATGGAAGACTTCTCTTCCTACCTCCTACATGAATTCTATGACACTTAAGAGGTTCCTAAATGGAGGACTCATCCTCCTACCTCATGCTTGAACTATTTGACATATTAACATGTAACATAACTTATATATATACTTAGTAATCAAACCTTGATAATGAACTAATGGCCACTTGTCAAAGTATATGGTTACATCATCTAAACACTATGTGTTAAAAGATGATTACTTTCATACGAATATGTTCATACGTTTTAATCCCCTACTTTTCCTTTTTACATGAAATTCACCATTAAGTTAGGAGTGAAATCCTCACCTTGATGGGGAAATTCAAATTTCAAATTCTAGTGGACCCTCGTCAAAGTGTTGAAATTAAATTTTGACCCGACGAGTACCAACCACACTTAGGATACGAAATCGTCAACTTAGGGGTGAAACCCGCACCTTGTCAACTAGTTCCACTCCTCGATTTTTTTTATAAATCCCACCAAGTCTCGAAATTTCGATTGATTTGGGATGTGTAGTAACCGGAAGGGTAAATACCGTTCACCGACTTGTCGGTGAGAGTATTCCACCTATTAGGCCAAAGCATGCTCCTCAAATTCAAAAGACTTTTCGACCACTTTGGTTAGTCAAGTTTCGTTTTGGAACCATCCAAATTTTAATCAAACTTGTGTTTCTATTATCTATCTTATACGATGCAATCTTTCAAATTCAAAATTTCTTTCGATATTTTCTCTTCACACACAACATACTAAATCTGTTTCATACATTTATACATATGCATGATTTCAAAACGTCACTCAATTTTGTTTACATTCCTTGTAACACCAAAATGGAGATATATCATCGAGATAGGAGTGATTTCCTTACCTTGACGATTAGCTCCACTCCTTCTTTTCTTAAAACGACTTCACCAACAAGTTAGGGGTGATTCCCTTACTTAGGTGATCGTTACCAACAATTTTCTTCAAAGGAGACTTCATCATACAATGCGATCAAGTTTTATACCTAAATCGTTTATCATTCGTCAAAATCCCTACTTATATCAATTTCAAAATGCATTGTTTGATCAAACGTAGTTCTTACCTTACAATCTATTTTCACATAACTCATATACACGAGATTCTTAATCATGTCTTAAAATGGTTTTATTACCCAAATTTCAAAACCTTACGAAATGCTACCTATCAATTTAATCGGTCTAATGAATCTCTTGCCCATGAACTCCGTAATCGACTTAATCACTAAAACACGCTCACATTATACCATCATACCAAAGACTTTCATTCTCAACCGAAATTCAAACAAACTTTCTCATATACTTATAAGATCTTATAGATGTCATACGATCGTTTTACCAAGGACTCTTTTCAACATCGACGAATCATTTGTTAAAACTCTTTTCAATGATCACTAAGTCCATTTTGCTAAATTTCTTCTCTAAGGATCAAAGTTTTCACAAGAACCTCCAAAATTCAAAAAATTCTTGTTTTGATGCAAGCAAAGCGAACTCATTATTTTCGAAAACCTTTTCCTACACCGCTCGATTCGTCATTCAAATTTCAAAACACGTGGGCAAGAAAATTTCATGGGAACCGACAATCTCAAACTTACGTAAACCCTTTAAAAAAACAAAAGTAGCATTTCCATTCATTACAAAATACTTTATGCATAACCAATGAGGAATTTATGTTCTCTTACATTTACAAACTATATTCTATCTTCCAAACCAAACTCAATCTATTTTGATTCGATAAACTCGACGTTTTGCTTAAACCACTATACATGCATATCACCATACATGTTTTAGTCAATATCTCACGACAATTTCATTTATATCATTCGCGTTACATACTCAAACTTCTTGATCGTTTATATGCTTAAATTCATTATGTTTCAATTTACGCAATCATTATTATTAATATTTATACTCATACTTGTATTCATATTTATACTTATACTATTACTTATACTTATGCTTATACATTCTTTCATACTCATGATTCATACATTCGTACCCGTACGCGAGCGTAATCCGAGGGATTCGCTTACATAGGTCCCATACATACTTAAGCATGGACTTGCTTATATACTATAGTCTTATACGTACACATTCTTATTTTTAAATTATGTATACCCTGATTCATACACATCTAGTACAAGCTATGCGGATCATGCGACGATCAAAATAATCGCGGGTGCACACGGGATTATAGTGATAGGCGTATGAGAACCATAGATTGTACTATTGTGTATGGTAAGACACGGAACGTAACATGACACCGAATACGAAACGGACGTAACGTGGTCAAAACATGGTGGATACGCCGCTGGTACTTCCTATATATAAGTGCTTTCACCATGTTACCAAACTTTTGTAAAACGTGCCATGAGAAATTCAGTGTTTTGCAGACCTTTGGACCCAATACAAACTTTAAACAACTCACAAATGCATTATATCCGATTATCCACGACAAGACTTCATCTTTAGCACGTTACTTTCGTCTATCCGATACTTATATCATTCATATACTTGCGTTCATTAAGAGTCAATCGTTCGCTCCCATACTCCTATTATCCTCCATTATCCTTTCTTTCATACGAACCCCGTTCACAATCAAGCTTGTTTAAACATTCAAATCCTAACTTATCTCATTACCTTTAAAACCGTCTTCCTATTCTTTATTTTTGTGTAAATATACTTAGTATACCTTTAACGCTTTATTCAAAGTACCAAACCTTTTCGTTCCTCTCAATAAACAATTTTTACGAAAGTGTGTTTTTATACTATCCTTAAAACTTCCCCTGTAAACTACCCCACTTTCTAACAAAATACAAACCGTTTGTCAAAATCTTCTTTCTTAATACGTCACATTTTTAATACATCTCCAATTTAAGTTATCCAAACTTGTTTAGACTCACTTTACCTATATACGCACCTACACGTTTTCAACTATGTTTGGTACCTCAAATTATTTTAGACAACGAACTCCCTTTCCAATTTACCTTGTCGTTCTCCAAAGTTTCGTACTTTTCAAACCGTTTCAAAATTTCCAAGTCTCAATTTTTGCCAAAACTTTTTCAAGTCTTCCTCTTGAATAAATTTCGGGACGAAATTTCCTAAAGGAGGGGAGACTGTAACACCCTGCGTTTTCATACTTTCCATATTTAGAAACCATTGCTTGAAATTCTATTTTTGGAAATCTTGTATTCCTTGTAATCGTATTTCGTTGTATCATTGTAAAATCCGAGACTTTGATCGTAATGAAACGAATCTTTTATACATCGTTTATACATGTTTATACATTGATACGTGCACTCGTTTGATACATGGTTCGTAATTCGTATAAACGTAAGCTTAACTCGTAAACAATGATCGAGTATTCCTAATCCTTAAATCTTCATACATTTAAACACTTAGTTATTCGATTATAAGATTAAGTTGTATGTTTTTTTCACTTGATCATACCAAACTATAAACCATACATACTTGTTACATTTCATGTGTTATACATACCTGTGTTATCACACTTTTTGCTAAATTAAAACATGTCATTTATGCATTTTGGACCTTGTTACAAGTTACATACATACTAGACACCGTGTAACACTTTAATAAACATCAAATATATACATTCTAATGTCAAAAAAAAAAAAAAAAAAAAATTATAGGGCTGTTAACAGCCTTGCATCGACCCACTTAATTTCCTTGTTTTGAGTTATTTAGCCCACTAAACACTTCCAAAGCCCAACCCAATGAAACCCTAATCCATCCCCTATATAACCCAAGCCTCCTCCAAGCATTTTTCACTTTCTAAACACTCTCCATTCACTCTCAAACACTCCAAACCGTAGCTGATTGCAGAAGTTCGAGCAGATTTATACCACTTCACTAAAGTGAGCATAACTTACTCAATTCTTATCTGATTCACTCGATTCTTTTCCCTACTACTTTGTATTGACCTTAGCTACGTTTTCATCGGTTTTCCCTGGAAAACCAGAGCCTGGAACGTTACCAAAAGGGCTCCAAAGTGGACTGATTTTTCTGTTCTTGTTTGAAACTTTGATAAACTTGCAGAAACTCATCTCAAACCTATGTCCTTATGCTTATAACCACTTCTATGGTTAGTTAGGCTTAAAAAAAGGTTGAGACATTCAAAATCAGAGGTATAAACCTCTCAAACTTTCTGCTTTGTTCAAGGGTTTTAACCCACAAGTGATGTTCAAGTTCATAACTTGATGATTGTGTGATTTAGGATTAGCTTGGGCTAACCTACTTGAAAATCCACACATTGCTTGATGTTTTCTCATAGATTAGTTGTTCATATTCTATTGTTCCTTGTAAGTTCATGACCCTCCTTGAATGTTCATAACATCAAGTGTAGTGGTGAACATCTGGAGGTACCTAAATGGAAGACTGTTCTTCCTACCTCCTACATGAATTCTATGACACTTAAGAGGTTCCTAAATGGAGGACTCATCCTCCTACCTCATGTTTGAACTATTTAACATATTAACATGTTACATAACTTATATATGTACTTAGTAATCAAACCTTGATAATGAACTAATGGTCACTTGTCAAAGTATATGGTTACATCATCTAAACACTATGTGTTAAAAGATGATTACTTTCATACGAATATGTTCATACGTTTTAAACTCCAAATCCTTAATCTCCGTCCATCCTCCCAACCTCATACACTCGTCAACACTTGGATAATCGGAAAGCATATGCAATTTTTGTGAGTATACTTGAACCCCTTTTTACGTTTATCACTTTTTGGGGTGTAACATGTTCTCTTATGAAACTTACACTTTATTCATAATACACAAACATTCCTATCTCACGTATGCTTATTTGATTACTTGATACTTTAAACTTGGGTTTATGACATCTTGTGTTAGACTTATGATTAACTTCGTATGAGCCTATCCGTGACATATATAGCTCTATAGGATTAACGCACCGCCCATAGACTTGTGGCTATGTCATGAGCATATTGCGTTTCATCATTGGTTTGATATGTTAGACACATGCCGAATTTATTGTTTATCTTGTATCAAGGGCTTGCCACATGGAATTGTTTGAAACGTATCTTTTTATGCTACGTATGAAAAACTTGAATACTCGCCTTTGCTTTTGCATTGAACTTTATTTTAAAACATGTTACAGATTGAGGATGACGACGCTTTGAACTTGAAGTAGTGATGATGCTTAGATATACACTTAGACATCTTAAGTTAATGTACTTGTTTGATGTATTCTTGTATTGAACATATTGTATATCAAGTTGTTGTATTTGATTTTAATCTTTGTAATCGACTTTTAGAAATGAAATGAAATCCATTATTTAATTATTGTCACAAATAGTGTTATGAAGTCTCGTGCAATCTCGTTTTCGTCTCACTCCGATGTTTCCGCCATCGGTTGGGGTGTGACATTCAGTGCCAAGTATACTTCTCAGCAAGATGGAGTCGCTGAGCGTAAGAATCAAACATTGATCGAAACTTCAAGGACTATGTTGGTAGAGTCATAGTTGCCCATTCCCTTTTGGAGTGAAGCTGTGGCCTCTACATGTTACATGATGAACCGAGTCCTTACAGTAAAAAGACACAACAAGACCTGCTTTGAGCTTCTGTATAAATAGAAACCAGATTTACAATATCTTGAACCGTTTGGGGCTCCTTGCACTATGATCGATCCGGATGGAAAGTTTGGGGCAAAAGCAATTGAGGGATACTTTCTTGGGTATGCCACCCAAAATTTAAGAGTCTGGAATCTCGATACAAAAAGAGTCGAGGAATGGTCTGAAGTCAGAGTGCAAAGGCATACGCTGCCAGTCAGATGTCCTGGTCAGCCGTGGATGTTTGAGTACGATGACTTTTTCAATTCGATAAATGTGGAAGAAGATGTAGTGGATGTTGTGGCACAGATGTTTTTCGAGAGTGACAACGCAACAGAGTCACCATTGGTCCGTCCCATTATTGTTGACAATCAAGCATCATCTTCAGTTAACAATAATGCTCTCGATAATGAGTATTTTCAAGACGCTGCTGAACTTAACGAATATTCAGAGGATGATGAATTTCACAATGCAGACCAAGAAGTTCCTGCAACAGTTGTGCATGGTACTTCTGAGGCTATACCCCAGTGGACTGCCCCGCAGCAGCTGAAGCCACTCCATCATCCTCTTCGCATGTTCAGGGTCTTGATTTGGTTGTTGAACTCAACTTCAACAATCTGGGTATAATTGTTCCAGTTCCTACTAATCTAGAAACGAGAATCCATAATACCCATCCTCAGCAAAACATCATTGGTAATGTTCAAAGTGGCATGCAGACGATGAATCAGCTGAGAAACAACAACAACGTTGGCTTGTATGCAGCGATTAGAGAATCAGGTTTGCAGAATGATTGGTCATTCGCATGTTATGTATCACAAGAAGAACCAAAGTCTTGGAAAGAAGCCTTAAAAGAAAATTCTTGGGTGGAATCTATGCAGGAAAAACTGTGACAATTCCAGAAGCTAGGTGTCTGGAAACTGGTTGAAAGACTTGAGAATTGCAAGAAGATTGGCACCCGTTGGGTATTCAAATGCAAAAAGGATGATCGTGGGGTAGTTGTGCGAAACAAAGCAAGATTAGTTGTTCAAGGTTTTCGTCAGGTAGAAGGGATAGATTACAACGAAGTATATGCACCAATTGCACGTCTTGAGGCCATTCACATCTTTCTAGCCTATGCTTCCTTCAAAGGATTCAAGGTTTATCAAATGGACGTGAAAAGTCATTTCTTCATGGTGTGGTTGAAGAAGAGGTGTATGTCGAACAACCTCCGGGATTTGAAGATCCTATTCATCCAGATCGGGTTTGGTTACTCAACAAAGCTCTCTATGGGTTACATCAAGCACCGAGGGCATGGTATGCAACGTTGTCCAACTACCTACTGGAAAATGGTTTCCGCTGAGGTCTGATCGATTGCACTCTCATCATCAAAGAAAATGATGGAGATCTTCTTTTGGTTCAGGTATACGTAGATGATATTATTTTTGGTTCAACTAACGATGTTTTGTGTAGGGACTTCGAGCATGTTATGCAGGAGAAATTCGAGATGAGCGCGATGGGGGAAATGAACTTCTTTTAATGCCTACAAGTTCAACAAATGGAGTCTGGGATATTCATCCATCAGACTAAATATGTCGGTGACATCTTGAGCTGGTTCCAGATGTCCGAAGCGACGCCCATTGGTACCCCACTTCCGCAGAATCACGGGATTACTCCGGACTTGAAAAGTGAAAGCGTTAACTCTTCACATTACCGATCTGACGTGTGCGTGTATGTACATGTTTTTACAATGAATTTTACACACGATTCGGTTTTAAATTTATAAAAATGATTTATAGTTCAACATTAAAACACACACGAAAGGGCAAGTGTACACCGTCATATATGTAGTAAAGTATCGGTAAGAGCCAAGTATCGATCCAAGGATGTGGGTGAATACAATAATACTAAACCTTTGTCATTAAATTACCGGTAAAAAAGATAAGTGGATAATTTGTTTAAACTAAAACATGACTAAACATATATTTTTAAAACATAATAGACTCCAAAATATAAAAATAGATAAATAGCCTTGCTTTATGAACAACCAAAGTATGTGAACTAAATCGGTTTTGCCACTTGAAACACTTGGTCAATTTTCCATTTTTCAAAGACAATTAGTATCCCTTTCGGGAATCCTAACATGACAACTCTTTGGAAAGTTAAAATGATAAACACACTTTAAACACCTAAAATTGTTCTTTAACGCCCAATTAACAAATGTCTATGAAAATCCCCTAAAGAAAAGTTAGTCATCCGTTAGAAGTTTACTAACTTCACTTAATCAAGGAAAGTGACACCGATAAACACAATGCAACCACCGAGACAAGCATAAACTAGATTAAATCACAACCGAGTTCATTTTACAAATCTTAAACATAAATTCATCAAGGAAGCAATTTTGGCCTAAACTACTAACAAGACTAACAACTTATGTCAAGAATTTGTAACAACACCATCTAACCCATTAAGGTCCTTTCGTGAGGGAAAGCCTTCTTGATTAACATTAATTACCCCTTATTAAAGCACTAACCATTTCTAGTCTCATGGTGTAAACATTTTAAACAAGCTAAAAGTTTACTAATACATTATTAATTAAGCTTCTTTTTAACAATATCTCAACTAACCACATACTAATCATCCAAGATAATTAACTATAATCAAGAATTCAACATCAATAAACAAGGTTGCAAACTAATCATCAAAGATTAACATAGAAAATGCTTCAAGTGTCATTACAAACATAATTAACATACTAATGGTTGTTTGTTAAGCAAGGATTACTAGTGTTTTTACCCTTAGGCTTACAATAATACATAAATAATCAACCAAAATGCTTTAATTATAACAAAACAATGGAAAGATTCAAGAATCAAACCATAAACAAGCACTAGATTGAGAATCCGGATGATAACGGAGCTTATCGGCACAATGGTGGCTTGATTCCGGGAAAAGTTAAACCTCCGGAGCCTAATAATCGCCTGAAAAGCTCCCAAAAGTCCAGAGTTGCGAACTGATTACTCCCTTCTATTTTTTATAACTTTTTCAGATCGCACGGTCGTGCTAATAAAGTGCATGGCCGTGCACTGTTCACCAAATCTTGTGACATCAGCAGATCTTGGACCGGTCTTCAGATCGGCACGGTCATGCCGATTGACGCACGGTCGTGCATTCCCGAGGTTCTCTTGCATGCCGGATCGCACTGGCTGTGCACTGCCAGGCTGGGTCTTGTCATCGGATCCGCACGGGAGTGCCGATTATCGCACGGTCGTGCAAGAGCTGTCAGACTGTTTTCACATAATCTTCGTATCTCAGCCGTTTCGTTCGGAAAATCCTCGTTTTCTTCATCTTCTTATTTGGAACGCTGTTTGAGGCCTGTAAACAAAACTATACCCGATTAAGTATCCAATTCTCGGTTTTATGGCCAAAAACGCGTAAAATAGGGGTAAAATGGGGGATTAAAGTATATGTATTTTGGTGAATATCACGCGCAATGATCGGATCTCTTATGTATCTCACAGCCTCGAGGCCTCACATAATGTATCCTACGTGCCTCCTCACCCGATATCAAGGTCACATGGCAGTGCAAGAAGCAGACTTATGTAGCTACATCAACTTGTGAAGCCAAGTACATTGCAGCCTTAAGTTATTGCTCCCAAGTTCTGTGGATCCAACAACAAATGCGCGACTATGGTTTTGAATTCCTAATTACTCCTATTTTCCTTGATAATTCAGTTGCCTTACAGATCACTAGAAATCATGTGCAGTATTCAAAGACCAAACACATCGAAATCAAATATCACTTCATACGTGATTGTTTTGATAAAAGACTTATCGATATTTTTAAGGTCCACACCGATGACCAACGTGCCGACCTTTTTACCAAAGCATTTGAAAAATCACGTTTTGACTTTTTACTTACGGTAAACGACATTAAGGTCAAGCAAGTGTAAACTGACATCGGAAAATCGTTTTTGTAAATATCTATTTGTGTTTTTAATTTATCTTGCTTTTTGAATTTTAGGGGGAGTAATTTCCAAGAAAAATACAAAAACATTGAAAATTTTCAAAAACACAAAAATATCGAAAAATTTCAAAAACACAAATACAATAGAAAAACAAAAATGAATTTCCTGCTTAGAAAAAGAGAAAATGATAGTAAATCAGTGGTCTGCCGAAACCTCTTTGAACTTAAAATGAAAAACGATAAGTAGCTTTATATGAGATGTATCGGTAGGCTCACAATCATTTTAAAGTGTGAAGGATGATATAAACATAATCGACTGAAGACCGTGTAGGAACCGCTTATTGTCATATGGTCTTGGTACTGAAATTTCGTTTGATAGATTGCCGAGGTTCTGAGATACGTGGTCTTTATGTTGTTTATTATCTGGGTATTATGGTTGTTTCTTTTACCGAAAACAATGGGGACGCAAGTCTAGAACTTCTATGATACCATACATACCATACATACATGTATATAATACATGCTGCATACGACCATCAATAAGTGATAAAAATTATCACAGTCACCCTCGAATAAGTGATTCTAAATCACATCTATTATCCGAGAGTCAAGTTCGTCTCTTTGTCAGTACGATGGTACTAACCTGTTCACAGACTTGCTCTCATGCCCTGCATGCATCCGAATATCAAGTTCCTCATTAATAAGTGATTTGATCACATAGGGCTTGTATTCATCCTCAATAAGAGAGTATCTCACATCATATACATTAAAACAGATGATAAATGGTATACTCACCAGTAAGATGAACTCTCGTGCATATCTTGATACAGGAATGTGTCGTGACTGGATGAACACATGTCGGTAAGTATAAATCATACCTTAACGTATCCCCAAGTCATATGATTACATCTGATTGTTGAGTTTAAATGGACAACAATATAGATAATCGTTATAGGATGCTTATCCAAATGTTAACTAATTAAACAACAAGGGTGTTTTGGCATGACCGTACACTGATTTGATTCTCTTAGTCTCGAAACTCGCAAAAAGAATATTTGTAAATATTTATTTATTGCTTTCCGTCTTTACATTTGAAATATTCAAAAATACCAAAAAAATTTTAGGTGTGTTTTAATATAAACTTTATAAAAGCCAAAAAGATTTTGCTTCTATCTTATTTTTGATTGACCGATGTTGGAACTCGAATCTATTTCATCCAAATCCTGATTGAAAACCAAACAATTGCATCTTCATAAACGGTCGAAGTTAACAAGTTTTGAAAGTTAACAATCTAAAATTGAACAAATTTTAAAACTTTCAAAATGTTGTCGTCTGTTTATATTGTTAAAAATCAACTCTTAGTGAGATTTTCATCTGAAAAATTCTCTAAGATTGATTAAATCCTTAGCGGTTGTTCTCATTACGCGTTTAGCTCTGTTGTATGTGCAGATGTGGCATTCGAACCAGCTAAAGGCAAGGAGAACGTGTCAGATAACAAGCTGCAAAGTGACAACACGACATTGATGCAATCAGAGGATCAAGATGATCAAGTTGCAGCTGATCACTCATCAACACCACGACGATCTGAAGTTTTGAAGATCAAAGATTCACGAGCAACGTCCAAGGGGGAGTTTGTTGATACACTCCCTGTTCGTGACACGTGAAGACTTTCAAGATCCTGCAGTGTGAAGAACGAACCATTACCAGCAACATCCAAGGGGGAGTTTGTTGATGCACTTCTTGTGGATGTGGCACGGCTCGGTTCGCGGCTATCAAGATCACATATTTACATCCTCCTATAAATATGTGTATGGCATATTGTATTTGAAACAAGAGTCTGCAAAATGGAAGTCATTTATTGTCATCGAAATATAGAAGTCTTACACATCGAAATAGACATTATTCAAGGGCCATCGAAATAGAGTTGCTCCAAGAAAAGAATCGAAACAGGAATTAATACCTAAGTCATCGAAATAGAATGTGGTTGATATGCTGATCGAATTAGATGAAGAAATTATCGGAATAGACAAGACTTGTCTATTTCGATACATGTATAATTCATTTATTCAAATCTGTTTCGATACATGCACATTCCAATCCTATTTCGATAATGTATTATGTATTTTGATAGCACCATGTATATTTCGTTGTGTTTCGCATGTAATTGTTCTATTTCGATGTAATGTATGATGTATGGACTATAAATACAGCTTACCTACACTCTATTTAAAGAACAAGAGAGAGCGAGCACTTTCAGGAGAGGTTGTGAACATTGTGTGTAATGTTACTCTGCTGAAATCAAACCTTGAGCTTAAAAGTGATATCTTGTTTGTGTTTGGTTGTGTTCTTTGCTTAGATTTGCACATAAACAAGGATTCCACACTTGGTTATGCGTTAAACAATAAGGAATAGGTTCTCTAGATCCTCCTTTAGGAACCTACATATATTAGTTATGAACTATGATAGATTCCATACCAATCCTAGAAACATAATTGTGTATTCTATAAAACAAGCAGTTTCTCTATCACATATATCTGTCATAAAGACTGAAATCTTACCTGGGAGTATGTGGAGAAAAGAACATAAAATGGGTATAATTTACATATCATGTGGTTTCTCATATGATTAAGGTTTCAATGGACTTGGACAATAGATGTTCTTTTTTAGTGTGTTCATTACATCTTTTTAGACTTATATAGTCTCTTTTGATGACTAGATTGATCTAATAAGCACATTGGTTTTAAACACCAAACAGCTAAGTCTTCATTTTCACAAAATAGAAGTTGAGGAACCACCGAAAGTTTTATAACTTTCTTTTAAATATGAATTAATGTTATTAATGAATGTGTTATAACTTAAACGATTTTTTCTTGACTTAAAAATGAAATTATTTAACATAAAAAATTATGTAATTTTAGGGTTTCTTTTTTGTTAATTTTTTTTATTATTATTTAACTCATTTTTTATTATTATTTAACTCAGTGTGAGGGAATTTTAGTTTAGTTTTTTATTATTTATTTTAACTTTAACATAATATAATCCATTAATTTTTTTGGTTAAATAATTAAAAAAAACCAATAAATCGAACACGTGTCGATAACCTTTTGACAATAATACGACATTATTTCGTGTGTGTTTCTCTTTCAGTTGCTATAGTTAGGGCTGTAAACGAACCGGACGTTTAGCGAACAGTTCGTGAACCGTTCAACAGGAAGTTCGTTTACGTTCGTTCGTTTAGTTAATGAACGAACATGAACAACAAATTTCGTTCGGTTAGTTAAATGAACGAACACAAACATATGTCTCGTTCATTCAGTTACATTCCTGAGCATTCGGTGATGTGTTCGTGAACATTCATGTTTGTTTGTTTGTTTGTGTTGTTCATTAAAGATTTTTTAACACTTATATATTTTATCTAAACTTTTTATATTTTTTAATTCTTGTTTATCTCATTACCCAAACAAATAAAATAGGAAACCTGATCTCCACCTTATTTATGCACCACTTCACTTTTCTTCTCATTATTCACATCCAAAACTATCGACCTTCATTCAACGATTAGGACTTCAAGGTTTAGCGTCACTCCCTCTCCTCATCCACCTATAGCCACCCTCGTCTTCGCCGATTTTATCTGTGTTCGTTTGTGTTCGTGAACACATTTCTTTCCTTAATAAACGAACACGAACAAAAAATCTCGTTCGGTAAGTGTTCATGAACCGTTCGTGAACACATTATATTCTTCACAAACGAACACGAACAATACCTTGTTCATGTTTATTCGGTTCGTTTACAGCCCTAGCTATAGTGATACTGACACGGTACATGTACCTTACCAGTCCTTTACCGACTAGAGTTGATACTAATCGAATTCCACGTGCAATGCGCTAGTTAATACCTACTAGTTTTTTTTAGATAAAAGTCTATAACTAATTTAAAAATATATTATTATTAGTTTAGACCCACTCTTTCCTTAATATTTGATTTATTAGGCCTACAAAACATTTATACCATCTATTAACTAAACCCATTTATCATTTACCCATTAACTTATTTCCTTAATATTTGAATTTTTAGGTCTATTAAACATTTATACCATCTATAAACTAAACTCATTTACCATTTACCCATTAATCTATTAAAATTAAAGTTTTTAAACCAAATTAAAAGAGCAGCAACGCGTTACGCAACTAAAAGTCGAATTTTTTTGGACCCGGTTTCCAAACTCGTCCAAGGGCCTAGCTGGATTCTCAAGGACGAACCTAATAATAACCAAACATTATAACTTTTTATACTAACTAATCTACCAACTCTATACACATTATGCAAATTATAACTTTTTATACTAACTAATCTACCAACTCTATACACATTATGCAAATGCCTTTATTATACAACTTGGTTGAATTACAAAAAAATATAAACATATATATCCAAACATAACTTCACAAAATATAAACATATATATCCAAACATAACTTCACAAATAAACAAGTTAACAACAATTGATTTTCATTTTTCACAACTTAAATCACAAAACACATCCACCTTCCACAACTCACACAACCAAAAGTCCACAAACAAACACCAACAACCACACTAAAACACCATTCAATCACTCACTTATTCTTTAACCTCAACGTGAAAGCTTTCAATGCATTCAAAACAGATTTCAACCTCTCTTTAGCTTCCAAATCAATCAAATTCCCTTCATCATCAAACTTCGGAGGCGACTCAAACGCATTCAAAAAAAACTCCGGCTTATTAATAAAATGCAAATCCAAATAAACACCACTCTGCCGGAGCACATACTGCGACCGTCCGCCACCAAAACCGCCGCCGGCGCTAACAATCGCCGCCGCCTTATCCGCCCAGACGTTCGGCGGCCTGGACGCCCAGTCGATGGCGTTTTTGAGCGGTGCGGTGACGGAATAGTTGTATTCCGGTGAGGCGAAGAGGAAGCAGTCGGATTGGAGGATTTGGTCGCGAAAAGTTGTGACGGATTGTGGGTATTTTCCGTCGATTTCGAGATCTGTGTTGAGCATTGGTAAAGGGGAGATGTCGATGTAGTTGATTGACATTCCGGTTACGGATTGGTTGGTTGTTAGATCGATGGCGGAGCGGATTAGGCCGCGGTTGTAAGAGTCTTTGCGGAGGGAGCCGCAGATTGCGGCGACGTTGATGATGGATGTGGGGGATAATGCTGACTCCATGGTTGACTAATTCAATCTGGAATGATTGATTTCAGAGACTTTGTGTTTATAGAAACGTATCGAATAACATTTACCTTATTGACCCCTTTGGATTAGGCTAAATTCCTAATTTGGATTTTTTTTTTTTTTGAACGGCGGCAATTTATTAGAGGCCCAGCAAGATGCTCCCTTTGGATTAGGCTAAATTCCTAATTTGGATTTTTTTTTTGAATGGCGGCAATTTATTAGAGGCCCATCTCAAAAATAACCACGTTTTATTGATGTAGATAATAAGACACAAGTTTTTTGAATGGCGGCAATTTATTAGAGGCCCATCTCAAAAATAACCACGTTTTATTGATGTAGATAATAAGACACAAGTAAGCTTTTGTAATTCAGCTCTCTAGAAAAATTCTTATTTTAAGACAACTACAGCAAAGACACCATTTATAGGAGATGAAATAATGAGTAAAAAAGAAACTATATCAGTTTTCATCTTCACCCTTGAAAGCACCAGCTATAGATTGAGACGATGATTGAGGGATTTGAAGACAAACATGGAAAGCCAGCGAAGATGCAGCTCCAGCTCTCAACAGGGACAAACGACTCTTTCTTCTGAAGCCCTAGCACACCGACAAAGGAGACCAGCAAAGATAGAGGGCCTGAGACTTATTGGAAACATAAACTGGGCCTGGCCCAATACAAGAACCTGATATAAAAAAAATACAAAATAAGCCCACAATTAAATTGATAAAAAAGACTGAAAATTTAACACCCCTCCTCAATTTAATTGGTGAAAACATCAAACATTTTTATTAGTTTACACATGTTGTCATGTTCATTATTTAGAAGGCCTTTGGTAAATATATCTGCCAACTGATTATGTTTGTGCTTTGGCTTGTCTTCGTGATACGATTCCAAGCTTTGACTTCAGCGGTTTCACTAATAAGGACACCGCCCCCCCTAAAGCCCAACAAGCATTGGCGAGTGCTCTTTTTAGTAAAATTGTCAACGAAATCGAAGTGCAGTTTGACTTGACCGTTAGACAAAAAGCCGTTTTTTAGTGTCTCCGAGCACCACATGCACAAGATTTTCTTCTTGCTATACCTATAGATGGGTTAGGCCAGCATATGTCGCCGGTGGAGTACCGTACTATCCTTAAGTATCGCCTCATGATTCCTTTATTCCCGGTTGATGAGGTATGCCCTGTTTGTCATAAGGCGTGTTTGGATTCTTTTGGTGAGCATGCAGTTCATTGTAGAGAGCTCCCGGGGTTCAAATACCGACATGATTTGGTTAGGGACGTCCTTTTTGACATATTCAGGTGCGCTGGTATTTCTGCTAAGAAAGAGGCACCCGTTAATTTTTTAACAGACCCGTTGGAAGGGAGATCTACCCTTCGACCAGCCGACATTCTGGTCTTTGGATGGGTAGGAGGAAAACACGCATGTGCGGATCTAACAGGGGTTTCCCCGCTTGTGGGCTTAGGGAGTAGTGCTTTCACAGTGGGTCAGGCTGCTTTAAAGGCTGCTTCGGGTAAAGTGATCAAGCATGAGAAAGCGTGCCTTGACATCCAGCACGTGTTTATCCCATTTGCTTTTGATACTTTTGGTTTTCTGGCGCCAGAGGCTGTGGACCTACTTAGTCGAGTTCAAAGGGTCATGCATAGTAATGTTATGACCCCGAGATCTATGGACGTAGTTTTTAAAAGGCTTAGTTTTGCTATTCAAAAAGAGGTAGCGGCGCAGCTTGTTGCCCGTTTACCAACTATCTCGATGTAAAAAAAATATCAGAAGACTCAATCACTCCTTCATTAAAAAAAAATTTCAAAATGTTTTGTTCTATCATGAAATATAGGATTTGCAGCAATAGAGACGGCTGTAGAATTGTCGCAAAACAAAGGAACGGGGAGTTTAATCTTAACTTGTAGCTCATTAAGAATGTTAACGAGCCATAGAACTTCACATGTGGCAGAGCACATGGCACGGTATTCTACTTCGGCAGATGACCGTGACACTGTTGCTTGCTTCTTACTTTTCCAAGAAACAAGACAACTTCCTAGGAAGATACAAAAACCGGTAACTGACCTTCGTGATTCAACACACTTTGCCCAATCGGAATCGAAATAAGCAACAAGATCAAAACCCCTACTTTTTGAAAAGAGGATACCTTTACCTGGAGAGTTCTTGAGATATCTCAATAGTCGTAAAACAATTTGCAAGTGACACTTGGAAGGGCTATGCATAAACTGGCTCAAGTACTGTATAGTATATGATATATCTGGTCTAGTATTTGATAAATAAATTAACTTACCTACTAGCCTTTGGCGCCCAATTATATCAGATAAGGTTTCATTATTTTTGCAAACCTTGACGATAGCGTAATTAAGTTCAATAGGGGTAGCAACAGGTTTACACCCCGTAAGGCCGTATTCAGCTAATAACTCGGTACAATATTTTCTTTGTGACAAGCAAATTCCAAAGTCAGACTTAATAACTTCAATACCTAGAAAATATTTTAACTCGCCCAAATCTTTAATAAGAAATTTAGATTGTAACAAAGATTTAACCTTATTAATTTCGTTTAAATCATTTCCAGTTAAGACGATATCATCAACATATACAAGAAGGGAAATAAACACAGAATCAGAAGATTTAATGAAAAGTGAATGATCACATTTACTCTGCTTAAAATCAAGATCATTAAGAACACTAACAAGTTTCTCGTTCCACATACGAGGAGCTTGTTTTAGCCCATACAGGGATTTTACTAATTTGCAAACTTTTGTTTCATTTTTAGAGTAGAACCCTTCAGGGAGGGACATATACACATCTTCATTTAACTCTCCATATAGAAAAGCGTTATTAATATCAAGTTGAAAGAGGGGCCAATCCATCTGAACTGCAAGGCTAATGACGCACCTTATTGTAACCATTTTAGCTACGGGAGCGAATGTCTCGTCAAAGTCAATTCCCTCCTTTTGGCTATAACCCTTAGCAACAAGCCTAGCTTTATAGCGTTCTATCTCACCCGTAGATCTATACTTTATTTTATACACCCATTTGCATCCTATAGGTTTTCTATTTACGGGCAACTCAACTAGATTCCATGTGTTATTTATAAACAAGGCTTCCATCTCCTCGTTCATAGCCCGAACCCAATTTAGGTCCAAAGCAACCTCACTGTATGTCCTAGGTTCAACACTCTTATTAAGGGCAGACGAAAAGCACATGTTTTGAATGACAAATTTAAGTAGTTAACAACTTTCTCAAGTCCATATTTGACCTTACCTTCCACCACATAATCTTGTAATTTTTTTGGAACCGACACATTCCTCATAGATCTCCTAGTTACAGTAGGCTGAACCCTGCCCTCAGGAGGTATGACCTCTTCATTGAAATTGCCAGATGTGTCAGTTTCTTCGGAAGTTTGACGCGAACTGTCAGGTTGTTGTTCAGAATTACCTTCAGTTCTATCAACTTCTGGAGGTTCCTGATCACTACTGGTGTTGTCACTCGTAACCCTCCCTTCATCATCGGGTCTTTTATCTTCTTCATTCCTTTCGGTGTCATATAGATTGAAGAAGTTTAAAGTATTTAAGGTCAAATCGTGGCTGAAATCATTTTGACACAAGGTTTTATTTTGTTTGAAAGGAAAAACATTTTCATAAAATTTCACATCTCTTGAAAACAATATTTGTTTGTGATCAAGGCTCCATAACTTATAACCCTTTTTTTATTTGAATATCCCAAAAAAACACATTTATCAGCACGACTTTCAAATTTATCCGAGTTATTTAAAATAGTACTAAAACAAAGACAACCGAAGTTACGAAGATGATTAAGAGAGGGTTTAAAGCCATGAATTAACTCATACGGAGATTTACCATTTAGTATAGAGGAAGGTGTCCTGTTTACAAGATAAGAGGCGGTTAGAATACACTCGGACCAAAATCTAAGGGGTAGACCCCCTTGGAACAATAGAGCTCTAGCAATGTTTAATAGATGTCTGTGTTTTCTCTCAACTATCCCATTCTGTTGTGGTATATATGGGCAGGTGGTTCGATGAATGACGCCATTTGAATTTAAAAAAAATATTCATTTTACTATTTACAAATTCTGTGCCATTGTCGCTTCTAATAGTTTTAATAGTTTTTCCAAACTGGTTATTTATTAAGTTAAAGAATATTTCAATATTTTCAAAAACTTCATTCTTATGTTTTAATAAGAAAACCCAAACAGCACGTGAGTAGTCATCCACCACAGTTAAGAAGAATCTATATCCTTCTCTACTTTGAACCCTATATGGTCCCCACACATCTAGATGGATAAGTTCTCCTAGTGACATAGATTTATGATCACTTAATGGAAATGGATCCCTATGTTGCTTAGCTCTATGACATATTTCACACGGATGATCAATACTAATATGTTTTAGGTTTAGGCTATCCTTTAGAATATCAAGAACCGGATTAGACGGATGACCTAGCCTAGAATGCCATAGGTTCACAGAATCATAATTATTAAAACACACTGTTAATGGTTCAGAGGCATTACCACAAAAATAAAGACCATCAACTTGATTACCAGTCACCAGGGTGTTCTTTGTGTGAGAATCCTGGATATAACAGTTCGTTTCATCAAATATTACACTTAACTTGTTATCTCTAGCAAGTTTATAAACAGACATAAGGTTCACATGATACTCTGGGACAACAAGCACATCATACAAGATGACTTTATTACTTAATTTAAAATTACCAATTTTCGTTAAAGTGGCGTCTGTACCATTTGGGTGTTTGATTTTAATGTTGTACTCAGATACATCAATTTTGTTGAAAATGTCCTTTTCAGACATAACCATGTGTTGATTTGCACCAGAGTCAATTACCCAATTATACCCATTTGACCCACAAGTATTACTAGAGAACCCAAAGATTCGTTTAAAGGCATTAGCACAAAAAAGATTACCTCCCATGTTAGCACCTTGTGAACTTTCCTCGGATTTTTCATTCAACAAACCTAGCAACTTAGATACTTGCTCAGGGGTTAGTGTAGGAGTTGTTGTAGAATTAGAAGACGATGAGGTGTCATGGGCAGGTTTAGAAAACACATGATTATTATAGTTTGAAGATTTGTTTCCTTGACCCTCTCTAGATTTGGAATTCGGTGGATATCCAACAATTTCAAAACATCTATCCACCGTGTGACCAATCTTGTTACAATGAGTACACTTCAAGTTAGGATTAGGACCTTTATTAAATTTCTTTTTGTTATCAAAATTTTGATTTGTTTTAGCCGCGAAACCAAAGTTTTGTGCTTGATTTTGTAAAGGAAGTTTTGAGTTTTGGTGAGATTCTTCCCTTGAGATAGTTGCAAAAGCAGATTTAACAGAGGGAAGAGGGTCACTTGCTAAAAGATTTGTCCTAACTTGTTGGTACTCATCATCAAGACCCATTAAAAATTGCATAAGTTTTATCAAATGATTAAAATCATTAAATTCTTTTGAAGCCTGGCAGGTATGTGAAGGTAGTTGAATCATTTGATCGAATTGTTTCCACATAATATTGAGTTTATGATAATAGTCAGCCACAGATGCCCGATTTTGATTTAAAGAATTTATTTTTTGATATAGATTAAATATAACAGATCCATCAATTTTATCATATGTTTCCTTTAAGTCCTGCCAGATTTCAGAAGCTAGTTTAGAATAGACTTGACCCATATATAACTCATCAGCTACAGAATTAAGAATCCAGGTAATCACCACAGAGTTACATCTATCCCACTGCCTAGCTAGCACATCATCATCGTTTGACCGCTTACAAGACCCATCTATGAACCCAATTTTATTTTTGACTTGTAAAGCGAGTTTCATAGAGTCAGACCAAAGAGTGTAATTTTCAGAGCCTTTCAGTTTTATGCTTATAATAGTAAGACTACTGGAGTCACTAGCATGAAGATAGAGAGGGTCACTTGCATCAAGCTTGCTAATTAAAGTTTCAGACATGGAAAAAGTCAATTAGATTTAGATGTTTAAAAAAGAGGTAGCACAAAAAACTCAAAAATAATTGCACAAGAACTGAGAATCAAGTAGTAACCACACAAAAAACACCAAACAATAAGCCCGACAAAATATATTCGAGAGGTAGAAGTAAATTAAAAAGATAGAGAATTTCTTACAGCCGGGTTGCCCAAGTTAGGGTGTTCTAATGGTATGATTTGAAGGCCAGAAACTTCTTAGAATGTAGAGACAGTAGGTTATTACCTTATAACTTTCAGAGATTGACTTGGAATCAGCAGCAGCGGAAAAAGGGACTTGTCAATTTTTCACCAGAAACACTAGAAATTGGTACCCAGCCGGATATCAAACCCGTAGCGAACAGTAGACCAGAAATAGATCCCAAATTCAAGAACGATATTGAGCCTTTGGCTCTGATACCATCTAAAAAATAACCACGTTTTATTGATGTAGATAATAAGAACAATAAGACAGAAGTAAGCTTTTGTAATTCAGCTCTCTAGAAAAATTCTTATTTTAAAACAACTACAGCAAAGGCACCATTTATAGGAGATGAAATAATGAGTAAAAAGGAAACTATATCAGTTTTCATCTTCACCCTTGAAAGCACCAGCTATAGATTGAGACGATGATTGAGGGATTTGAAGACAAACATGGAAAGCCAGCGAAGATGCAGCTCCAGCTCTAAACAGGGACAAACGACTCTTTCTTCTGAAGCCCTAGCACACCGACAAAGGAGACCAGCAAAGATAGAGGGCCTGAGACTTATTGGAAACATAAACTGGGCCTGGCCCAATACAAGAACCTGATATAAAAAAAATACAAAATAAGCCCACAATTAAATTGATAAAAAAGACTGAAAATTTAACAGCCCAGCAAGATGCTAAAGCCAGAAAAAGAAAAATTCCTAATTTGGATGTGTAGGATTTTTCTTTATTGTTTTTTGAGTAATCAGTAAAGTATTTCAAAAAGGTGCTAACAGAGGGGGTGTAATTAGAAGAAACCTACCTATCTTTCTATACTTTCTATAAATGGAGAAAACCCAATGACATAAGAAAAGCTTATGTGTCAGCCACATAGGCTGTCCAACAAGGCTTTTCAAATGTCTGGCCCACATTTATAATTTCAAAGGTCTATTTGTTATTAAAAATTGAAACCTCTGCCCACATATAAAAGGCCAGCTGTTTACACACTTCAAACCTCTGCCCATAACTTCTACCCATATTCAAAATTTAAAATCCTGGCTCCAAATTCAAAATTCAAACTACATATGAATGTGGCTCCCTATAAATAACATGTATGAGTTTGATGCTCCACACTCAAATTTCAATTCTATCTCTTCCGCTCATATCTGCGAGCGTATCTCTCTATCTATCTCTCTCTCTCTCTCTCAAATGCATAGCTCTCATGATTGAGCCGGTTAATTTCCGATTATCCTTCCAATATCATTGTTCCAATATCGTTGTTCCAACATCGTTGTTTCATTGAAGCTCGGTTTCACACATCTTTCAGCCTAATTAGAGTTGTTTAAGATTCAAACAATCAGTTGCAGGTTATTTTAGGTTTGTGGATTCTTTTAAACTGTTGATATATGTTGAAAATTTTTATTTTACGGTGTTGATATATTTCAACTTTATTTTTTTTGGAGCGAGCAGTGGGAAATTCTTCTGCATCGTTCTTGAAGTCTGATATAGGAGAGTGGAGTACTGAATGAAGCAATCCGATGCTGCTCCAGGTTTTCTTATATTTATTATTACTGATGATGTTGATTTTATATATTAGTTCTTTGTTAGGCCAGTTGTGTTCCAACTTTGTTTTTTTAGAGGACAGGTTTTTAAAACACAATTCTCGATGTTTTGAATTAGTCTAAGAATCAGCCTTTGGGCTGTTAGCTATTTTACTATATAATATGATTGTCAGTTCACCTGTTTTTCATCATGTTTTTCTACTATAATATCTTTCTTTTACATCAGAGTTGAAGAAATATACAAGCTAAAATGTCATCATACCCTTCTGCGGACTCTGATGATTTAAAGTATCGTTTTATCAACCAAGTTGAGGATCAGGTATATGAGTATAGGGCTACTCTTCAAAAGCTGAAGAGGTGTATTGATGAACTGCATCTTGGACTGTTTGCGAGAGACCAGGTGTCCAGAAACTTGGAGTTTGGTGTTTTGTGTTGTTAGTGATATAGAGTGTGGTGATAGAGACTTGGAGTTCATGGCGATGCTCAAAGATATACATAGAGAGGTTCAGTACTCGATGGAGTTGAAGCTAAAATTTATTATTAAATTTCGTTGTTTAGTACTCGATGTAATTGTTGATCTATCCTCATATGTCATACATAAATTTTAATTCTATTAATCTTTGTGGAGTATTTTATTTTTACTAATTTTAGCATCAACAGTTGTTAGAGTTGATATATGCTATTGTAAAGGGCTGTTAAAGTTGATATCTGCTTGAAATTGTCGTCTGCTGATGATGAAAGCATTATAATGTCTTCAAGACATCAAAAGTCCATTATTAAAAAATAGCTATTTTTAAAAAAATTGTCAAAAATCTTCATCCACTGCTGAAAGGTATTGTCTGTTCTCATAAGTTCTGTTTTAGGTAATGACTGTTGCCAACATCTGTTATTGCCCAACAACGGTTTCCAAAGAACTGTCATCCATTAACACAACACAAGTTCTGAGTTGGGCAGTTATTAGAGTTGGTATCTTCAATTGTAAAGGTCTGTTAAAGTTAAATTTTGCCAAAAGAGAACAACTGCTTGAAATCATCGTCTGCTGATGATGAAAGCATTATAGTGTCTTCAGGACATCAAAAGTGTAGTCTTCCAAAAATAGCTATTTTTTAAAAAATTGACAAAAATCTTTAAAGGTCTGTTGAAAACAACTGTTTTTTAAACATTTGTTTTGCTAAAGATTCATCCACTGCTGAAAGGTATTGTCTGTTCTCATAATTTCTGTTTTATGTAACGACTGTTGAGTTGGTACTGTTGCCAACATCTATTATTGCCAACAGTGGTTTCCAAAGAATTGTCAACCATTAACACAACAGAAGTTCTGAACATCTGTTATTGACCAATAGATCTTTGTAAAATGTCTTCAGAACATCAAAACTCAATTCTTAAAAAATAGCTATTTTTTTAAATATTTTTAAAAACTCTTAAAAGTTTGTGGAAAACACCTGTTGGGTAAACGTCTGTTTCTCTAAAAATTGCGATGACATATGAAAAGCTGATTTGGCAGCCAGAGAGGCTGTCCGAAAATGCTTTTCTGAGGTTATTATTGCATCATAATCATAAGTCTTAATATATAAAATCAATTTAAAACTAATCATCACTGTCTACATAGTATTTGTTGATGTTTTGAATTAACTTCTGTTTGGATATAAAATCTTCCACGGCTGAAAGATATTGTCTGTTTTAATAAGTTCTGTTTATCCTAGCGACTGTTGATTTACCACTCTTTACAACATGTGTATCCGATGAAGTGGTAGAAGCCTGTGTTTGTCATTTAGAGTATTGTTGGTCTTTAAATGAAGAGGTTTTTTTATTTTTTTGATGCCAGAGGTTTAAAATTTGTTCTTTCGGTTTCTTGATATTTAATTTTTTAGTTTTCCCATAAAAATTTATTTTTGAAATATTTTGCATTAAATGGCTGCTGATATTTAATATGAATTTATTTGTTTATATTTTTGAAATGTTTTGCATTAAATGGCTGTTGAAAACAACTGTTTTTCAAACCTCTGTTTGCGTAAAAATTCAACAGACTGCTGGAGGGTATTGTCTGTTCTCATAGGTTCTGTTTAATCTAAGGACTGCTGACTTACCATTGTTTCCTAACATCTGTTGTTGCCCAACAGTGGTTTCCAAACAACTATCATCCATTATCACAGTAGAGGTTCGGACATGGACAGATGTTAGCCATCAGATCTTTGTAACTCCTGACACGTCAGCATTCACTTTTTCACTTTATAAAACCCTGTTTCATCCCCAAACAGAGGTTTTACTGTCATCTCGATTTTAAAATTCATCAAAGCGGCTTCCACCTTCTTCTTCAACACTTCTTCGTCAACCTCTCGCAAGTTTCAATTCCGATCATGGCTCTCGTAATGAAAAAGCAACAAAACTACCTTGCTATTTTTGAGAAAACCAAGAACAATACTCTCTATCATTCAATGATTGATGTTCTTACATCATCAAAATATAAGGGCATTCTTACCGCCGACGCACCCATTTACCAAGAAACACTCCGCGATTTCTGGGTAAATGTGAATATTGAAGAACAAAACAATATGGCATTCAGAATAACTTCAAAAGTCGGAGGTGAATCGGTTGCTATTATCCCCACTACCATATCAACAACATTTGAGGTAAACGACTTGGCAGGTAAGACATCTTTCCCGAAAAATGAGATTCAAACAGATTTGATTCAGAGGGGATATGATGGATAGTTGATTAAGGCAACTTAGTTTAAAGGTAATTCTCCACCACCAATGAAATTCCTATTCCATACTCTCTTATGCTGTCTCTCAAACAAAAGTACTTCTTTTAATGAAATACCTTTGAAAATTCAGTCATTGGGGTATGCAATTTAGACAAATACTGATTTTAACTACTCCCAAGCACTGTTTGCTGATTTGGTTGCAAATTTAAAAAAACATTAAAAAGGAGAAAACTGCTGATTTTCTTATGTTTCCTAGACTATTAAGCTACTACCTACAAAAAAATGTTTCTCAAAAAGCTTTTGAAAAAGGTAAAGCTTTTAAAAGGAATAGTCTAACATCTGAAACTTTTACTCGCCTTATGGCTAAAGAGTCAAATGTTTCCAAAACTGAAGCAGAGGGGAATGAGGAAATTTTAGATGAGTCCATAACTGCTCCTCAAACCTCTGTTGTTAAGCCCACTGCTCTTGGTGATCACAGCATTACAACCACTGCTGTGAAACCCCCACCAACAAAACCCAAAAAGACCAAAATAAAATCCAAAAAGCCCACCGAAACTACAAAAACGGGTCCTCTGGAAGATGAGATCCCAGAGGTTAACCCTGTGACAACTGATATGTCACTACAAACCACTGTTGTTACTTCCTCACAACATGTGGAAAGATCTCAACCCTTAAACCAAACTCCTCATGATTCCTCACAAAAGGAGCATGTTGTATTCACAGGGACACCACAATATGATGGCATACCCTCATATGAGAGTATGCTTAAAAGCCCTTCTCCTGGGGCAATGTCTCTTTCGACAGCAATCCCTTCATCTTCTATTCCACCAAAGTTTGTAACAGTCCTTCAAGCTATTGACATTCAGACTCATAGCATTCCCTCTCACGAACACTTTAATGAGAGTTTAACTTCAACAATAGCTGTGTCTGAACCTGTTCAATTAACTAACCCAGAAACAGTTAAGGAGGCTACACCTCTTGAATTTCAGCAAATTCTTGATGGTATTTCAAGTGGAGCAGCTGCTACAAATGTCAAATCCACTGATTTACATTTGGACAGTAGTTTCATTAGTCAGACTCCCTTGAAGGCAATCACTGCTGTGTCTACCAAGGTATCCACTAGTGAGTTCAAGTTAACCACTGGTGAGATCACTAAGGTAACCACTGATGCAGAGGGAAGTCCCCAAAACGAAGAACAAGGTGCATCTGCTAATGAAAATTTGGAGATACCTCCTCTTTTAAAAGCATATACAACCACCTATGGTGGGAATTCAAATGATCCTATTAAGTTAGGTGATGGATTAAAATACCAGAATTTGACGGAGAGGATATCCAACTTGGAAACAACTGTTGCTGATATGAAAGATCAATTGAAGCAGTTGGTGGATGCTTTCAAAAGTCGACCTTCTCATCAGCAGTTATGCCAAGAGCTTTGGAATTCAGTACAATCCATTCTTGCAGCTCATAGGGAACTGGCTGAGATTCAACTTAATTCCCACATGAAGCTAATTAGAGTTATGGTTGAAGCAAGATACAAAGACACACAGGCTGACATCAAGGCTATAAAAGAATGCATTGCAAAGTTAACTGGTACTACCCCTGCACATGTGTTTGAAAAAAGATGATGAAGATGATGCTGAAAAGAGGGAAAAGGATTCGATGAAAAACTTTGGCAAACCAACACCAAGGAATCAGCGAAAACAAAATCCAAAGGCTGCCAAGCAAACTTCTGCAAAATCTTCTGGAAAATCTGATACTGTTAAGAAAAAGGGAATTGATGATACCCTTAACAAACAGACATATAAGGAGATTGAACGAAAGCAGAAGAGGAAGGATACAGAAGAGGAAGACGAAGACGAAGTGCTCAACATTGGAACCTCAAATACAAGAAAATCACACAAACACAACAAATCTCCTATTGTCATATTTCCTAAACCAATATCACCACCAGAAAAACCAACTACTGCTGAACCGAAGAAGCCAGATTCTGATACACCTAAACCAAAACTCTCACCAGAAAAACCACCTGGCAAAAAACATAATACAAAATCCTCATCACCAGTACCAACCTCCACTGAAACAATTGTTGATGCAACAAATGCTTCAACAGATGTTAAGACAACATCGGTTAAGACACAAGTTGTTTCAACAGTTGTTAGTCAATCCGCTGATTCTACCCAATTTCAATTCCCATCCCAATCAACCCTTACACTTATAGCACGTTCTTATTCCCAAACTCCTGCTTCTCCAAAATCTGTTTACACAAGAAAGAGAAAATTCATGGTGCATGAACAAGAGAAGGAAGAAAAAGATATACCCGCACCAATTCCGTTATCAGCTACTCCATTCATTCAAACTTCACCCAAACCATTCATTCCATCTCCATCAACAAAAATCAACCCATTGGCAGTAAATTTCCCTTTGGAACTGCTTGCAGTTCAAGATGAAATGATTCAATTTTACACAGAGGATGATCCATCTAAAAGAACCTTCCCATCTCTACATGGATTCAAAACTTCAAAGAATATTTATGAATATCTGAAGCTAAAGGGCAAGCAAGCAGAATATCAGGCAAAAGAAGAGAGTAAAGGGCTAGGGGACATCAAGTTATCAGATCGCATGCAACATTGTCTTACTCAAGTCAAGAAGTTAGAAGATTTTGCTAGAGACCTGAGTAAGAAAATGTCAAATCTATCACCAAATGCTGAGCTACAAAACGCATTAAGGAATGATTTCTTGAATATTATCATGGATACCAAGCCCTACGAAGCCTACAGGTCTGATTTCAAAGACTGGCCCCTTGAAGCTCTTAAAGAGGAAGTTAATAGAATTGAAAAGATGAATAAAGATCCTTAAATGCAAAAATATGCTCCCAACTGGAAACAATACAAAAAGGTTGAAGTGGATGAAGTGTTGAAGTACAAGAGAATGAGGGCAGAACTTGTAGCAGCTAAGTATGGGACTGCTAGACAAATTGGAAAATGGTCTAGGCAGTATATTGATCAAGCTTACAATAAGCTGGAAGAATGAAGAAAGACAGATCCATCCCTTCCTAAAAATCCAGTATATAAAAATGAAACAAATGTTAGACGTCGGTAGACCACTACCTCTAAAAAGCTGTTTTCATCAGCAAATGTATCCATTGCCGTCTTGAACCAAAGAAAAACACAAAAAACTAATGGTTGAGGAAGATGAAAAGAGAGAAGTTGAAATCAGAAAAGAGTCTATTAGAAATCAGTTATGATATGGATTGGATGATGCTTCATTGTAATTACAAGCTCAAGTTGCTCAAACACTTCAGAAGTTGGCAAGCAGGCCTCAATCGCCAAACTCCTCTCAAATAAAACTTCTCCCAAGAAACCCATCAGACCCAAAAATAGTAAAATGGAAGTCTGACAAACAGACCCATGAATTGACTTTGATCAAGTCTGATGTTAGTGTTGAAAAGACATCAAGGGAGAATGCACTTGGTCTGAATCTGTGACATTTGTGCTCTGTAAACGATGTACGATGTAAAACAATATCAATTATCAATAAAACGATGTGTTTTGGTGTTAAAATTTGTGTATTTTTGTTTGACAATTTTACGATTTGATTCTAGTTCGATTTCAAGCTTTAAATCACTTTCTGGAAAGTTATACGCAAACTGGTGCGTAAACGTAATCAGTTTAACGCGACAAACACTCCAGAACAATTATATAGGATTAACATACCTTAAATAACCTAAAAATAACTTAGAAATAAGTTTTGGAGGGTTTGGTGTGTCAAAAACAAGTTCATTCGATCGTAGGGACTATTTGCGACAAACTGCGAAAGTATGCCGATTCGTTCAGTAACGAACATTTTGGAACTTGATCATAAGCTAAACATACCATAAATATCCTTTACATAGCTTAGAAATAGGCTTTGAGGGGTTCGGTATGCGAAAATAAACTTATTTGATCAACAGGGACTAAAAGCGTCAAAAAGTGCACAAGTTTGCATTTACGCGCATATCTTACGTTCTGAACATATCTGGGCATCCAAAAATTTTTGTAATCAATAAAATATTTTATTTTAGTGATTGGAATGCAAAAATACCATTCGTCGCGCAATTTGGATCGTTTTCGCGTCCGTTCGAGTTTTCGTCGTAATTAACCGAATAACGCAACCATACGACCAAACGAACCGACATCCGAGATGTTTTCAAGCATATTTCATGTTTCCTGTGCTTTAAATTCATTGTAGAGCCTCGAAATGGGGTTAACGGGGCTTAAACGCGTAAAAAATGCATCAAAAACCAAGTTTTGGGCTAGCAGGGACCAAAACTGACATTCTGTGAAACTACACCTAGCGGGCCGTTAAAGATGGGGACTCACTCTTCGCGAGGCACGACCAACTGCCAGACAGAAACTTTAAAACTGGTCACAGCAGCTGATTTCAGGCGAATTTCCATGGTTTTAAGCATACAATGGACTGGTTTTCAGCTTGCATTGTATTAGAAACCATGTTCCATAAGTGTATGGCTTAGATCATGCCTTGATTTGCACAAAAACACTTGTCAAGATCTTGTTAATCCAAGCTTTCCTATAAATACCCACTTAGTTCAAGCTTCATTCCTCATATTTGATCTGAGTTACTCTAAGTTGGAGCTCTCACATTGTTGAAGGCTTCATACCTAAGTAATTTAGATCAATTCTTCCTTGCTTGAACCCTTTATAAGCTTCTTTCATGCTTGTTCATACTTTTTAAGCATGAAAGTCAAACAGTATTTGACTTTCTGCTTTGACCACTAATTGGTCAAGTAAAAGTTCGTTTGAACTTTGCAACGTGAGCGTAATCACGATGGTTATAGTCCCTTGTGACTATACCTACTGATTACCACGTTGATTAGTCGAAGTGATGAGTAGAAGTTTCGGTCAAAATACGTGTTTACGCGTATCTTGCAACGAAGTTATTTTCGGGTACCAAAACACTTTGTTTTGATATCAAACTTGTTTTCTAACTTAGTTAAACATGCTTTAACATGTTTAACTCGTCACTTTTAGTCTAGTGCTTGTTTAAGGTCGTAAGTCAAGCGGTCTTGACAACCGCTTAGACTTTCGAACCCGACCCGTTTGGTCAATCGTTAGGATCCGACCAAGCATATTTTGTGACCATAGTTGTATAGGGAATAACCTTCCAAGGTTATACCTTATGGTCACTTAGTTTAATTAGTTGTTATGATAGTTAGTTTAAATGCCTTAGGAAAATGACCAAAATGCCCTTTTCATGCATAATTGGATTTTAAGCATATGTAAATTAACTTTTGTCACTTAAACTGATTATGCAACATATTTAAACATGTTAGGGCATATAATACTTATCATAGGACTAGTTAGATGTCTCAAACGCGCTTTTGCACGAACGACCCGTTAAAGTAGCGTAAGTTACCTTAACGGGTCATAACGGGTCGTAAGCACTTAGGATAGGTTCCGAATCAGAATGTAGGCTTTGTTAAACCATATCACATGAGTTTCAATACTCATTTGGTTTACGAGACCTCATTCTACCCGATCTTCCGATTTAGGTGTCGATTTATTAACTAGCGATCCGATTACTAGGTACTACTTGAATTCCTTGGTTTACCCGAGCATTGATAGTTCATTCGATCAAGGATACTTTGCAATTCAATGTGAGTACATAGTTCCCCTATTTTACTGTTTTCAATTGTTTTGGGTTGATTCATATGTGCTAAACAATTTCGAGGTTTTCAAAAACGAATACTATGGTTTATATTAAACATAACGATTTTGATAATGTGAACGAACTTGTTGGACGTATTTACATAACGAATGACATTCATTAACAATGATCAAGCCGACCAGTACTAGGTTATGGTACCATAGGATCTGACAAATCCCGTTATCGGACTGCCACCATGGTTATGTATGGGGGTTATGTGGGTAACGACTGAATCTGATGATTGTTAACTTACCCTTTGGTGGTTTGTTAATACGAGTTGAACGATGGACGAGTTATGAAGGTTTGAATGTTATAAGCGAGATGACCAAAAGTAGTTTTCACAATTAAAACGAGAACGATTTGAACGATTGAACGATTGAATGATTTGGAACGATTTGAAAGATTTAAACAAATGAACGATGGTCTATAACGAGAACGAGTTAAATGATTTAAACGATGGATTTTGGTTTGTGATTAGATAACGGGACGGGGGTAATGTGATAAAAGCATGGTAGATACGCCGCTGGTACTTCTTATATATAAGTGCTTTTATCATATTACATTCCGTGGCATTATTTAGTTCACTTGGATGAACGATTTTAAACAATGTCACACAACGATGTTTATTATACGATATAAGCCATACGAATACGAGTTTTACTACAAGAACGATTTACAATTTGGTTTTCTTAAACAAATGTTTTGGGTTAAGATTCATGGCAACGAGATTTATAAACTATAATCAACTTATTTTGAAGTTGGTTAATCCTATTGCAATACTAAACGCTTTTCAAAACAAGGTTTTCAACTATCGACTCTTATATTCAAACGAGGTATTGCAACATGTAAACGAGCCATGAATCCGACACTCTCACAAAACCTATGTGCTCGCCGGCATTTCTTTGCTGACTTTATTTTCGCATATGTTTCAGGTGGTGTTGAATGATGATGATTGTGACTAGGATGCATGCTCACTTAGGACTGGACGAGGCCTTAGTGACTTAATAACAATGGTAGTCTATGATTAACTTGTTTTTTCTGTTTCAAGACAATATCTAATGTTAAAAATTCAATAAAACGAAACTTTTTGAATCCATGGTTGTGAAACAATAATTATGTTGCTCCACTCCCCGACGTTTCCGCCGCGGTTTCCTTGTTTTAACGCGGTCGGGGTGTGATAGAAGAGTTGGTATCAGAGCTCATGGTTATAGGGAATTAGGTTATTAGTAATGCTTTGACCTAGACTGTAACTTTTCTAGGACCCTAACGCGAGTTCACTTGCGTTTAGATTTTAAAACAATACCGTCGCCTATCTTTAGGTGATAACCACAACGAGAACGCAATAACAAATCCATTTTGAAAATCAATCGTCTATTTTTAAGATGATTTTTATAAGGTTTTGAACCTTCAATTTTTTTTTTCAAAATCTCGTCAAAGTTTGGGTCTTATAATGTGAACACGTGCAATCTGGAAGGGTGGATGCCTGTATCCTGAGTTTTCTGTCCAAGGCTAGAGTGTTCGTACAAATCCACATAATCGGACCAGTCACTCTTACCTGGGAACTCTTCGGATGAGTGTCCACTTATAGGCTAAAGCATGTCTTCACGATACATTAAATTGACCCCAATTTACTTTGATTAGTCACTGTGTGTCATCTGTTTGTTCGAGGTAACAAACGAATGATCACTTTCCTTATGATTTGTTGATTGTTTTCAATACTTCTTTCGTTTATCCAATTGTCGATCTCACTCATTTCTCATGTTTCCTTGTTATTTTTAGAATATGCCTCCTCGACGAGATGCGCAACCACAAACTAACGCCGAACTCGCAGCTACTATCACTCAGCAGATCACTGCAGTGATTCCGAACCTAATTACTCAGATTAATCAAGCGAACAACAACAATAATAACAATGCTCAGTGTAGTTTCAAAACGTTTAATTCGGCTAAACCACTGAAGTTTTCTGGGTCTCAAGGAGCAACTGCGCTCCTACAATGGTTCGAAAGTTTGGAGAGCACGTTTAGACATGTTCAGTGTCTGAATGAACGAAAGGTTGAGTTTGCATCCAGTGTTTTTGAGAAGCGTGCTCTTACATGGTGGAACGGTGTGATGCATGATAGGGGTGCCGATGTGGCTATGGCACAAACTTGGGAAGAGCTGCGGACTCTCATGATGAAAGAGTTCTGTCCCCGTCACGAAATAAGGGCTTTGGAACGAGGATTCGATGAATTGAAACAGGATGGGGGAGAACACCGTACGTATACAGATCATTACGAGGAGCTGAGTTTGTTGTATCCTACGATGGTTACCCCGTTGGAAAAAGCAATTGAGAGGTATATCGATGGTCTACCCGACTTTGTACAAGACATAGTTATTGGTAGTAACCCTACCACTGTTCGTCAGGCAATCGAACTGGCTGCAACCCTGACTGAGTCTCAAGTCAGGAAGGGTAAACTGACCTGCAAGGGTGACAAGAAGCAGTCGACCGACACTGTTCAAGACAAGGGTAAGGGTAAGAAGAAGGGAGAGTCGTCAAGGAGATCAAAGAAGCGCAAGGCTTCTCAAAATTTTGCCATTACTGCATAGAACACTCAGAACCCACCAGCACAACCTCCTGCCAAGAAACAGTATGCTGGTACCGCACCTCACTGCAATAGGTGCAATGGTCATCATGTGGCACATCAAGCTTGTAAACAGTGTACCACTTGTGGTAAGCTTGGGCATACGGCCAACATTTGTCGATTGGGTCAGAATCCAGTTTCTCAGAATCCAGCACAGGCTCAGGGAAACGCTGCTAGATTCCCACCTGGTTCATGTTATAATTGCGGAGAGATGGGTCACTTTCGCAACAACTGCCCGAAATTGGTCAACGCGAATGCAAATCCTGCCTGTGGACGAGCGTACAACTTGAACGCTAACGAGGCTCGTGCTGACAACGAGGTTGTTAACGGTACATTCCTTGTTAACCATCAACCTGCATCTGTTTTTTTTGATTCTGGCGCTGATAGAAGTTTTGTATCGTTATCATTTGAGCCTTTACTTGTGATACCTAGAACTAAACTGAGGAAACCCTTATCAGTCAAAGTTGCTACTGGTAAACCTATTGTACTTGATTTTGTTATTCGCGATTGTCAATTGAACCTTGATAACCATCTTTTTCCTATTGACCTCACACCGATGCAACTTGGATGTTTCGATATTATCGTAAGGATGGATTGGTTAACTAAGTTTCATGCTGAGGTGGTTTGTTTCAATAAGATTGTTCGTATTCCTCTATCGTTTGGTGAAGTCCTAGAAGTTCTTGGCGAGAAACCATCTGGAGGTTTGAAACTCATGTCGTGTATAAAAGCTCAAAATTACCTACGAAAAAGATATGTCACCTTCCTGGGACATGTCACCGAGGAGAAAGGCAAGAGCAAGTGTGACAATCTGAACTTTCAAGGTCAGTGTCTCGTAATTACGTGATTCCGTTTCTTGTCATTTCTCTTCCATAATTCTTGCGATGATAGAAATTAGTAAACACATGTGATTGTAATGAAGTTGTTAAATGCATAGCGTGTTTGAGTATGTGTGCTTGTGCTTGTCTGTTTAACCATGCATAAAATTGTTGAATAGTTGGGCCGCGAAGTATTTCATACAAATGGGCCGCAAAACTCACCTAACCCTCACACACTTTGGGCCGGAGACACACTCCGTTCATTCTACCTTCGGCTATATATGTGAGACTTGGGTCGGCCAGGGGATGTGCATATATTAAGTTGTATGTGGCATAGGCCCAAAGCAGTCCTTGTGTTACCTCAGGCCCTGAAACGAGCCCACCCCCTCTCCATATTTAGTTACGTAATTCTTTCATAAAACATCACCACACTATACAAACCCTACACTTTTCCAAAGTTAGTGACGGCAGAGGATACGATCGAAGCACCCCTCTTGGTTAGTAAATTTACGTTTATGCTAATCCTTGATTTCGTGATCTTGCCATGTGTAACTGTGAGAAACCTGAATACGTTTTTGTCTGTTGAAATATGTTTAGGGATTCTTGTTTAATCACCATATTGCATGTTATCTATGAATCGTTAGGCATGGAACAAATAGGGGTAGTTGTCAAAGTAATTAATATGGTGATGCTAGGGAATTCCACATGACAGTGATGTGCTTGATGTAAACGTGATATTAATAATCAGTTGTTGTTTTAAGGTTATGATAATTGATAAGGTCAGCATGATCATATGTTGGTTTTTATTCATTCATACTGATCACATGATTTCCTAATGATGATTGTGGTAGGGGCCGATTAACCTGTGCATGGTTTGTATTGTTGGTATGATTACATGTGGATTACATGTTAGCCCATTTAATAGTGAATATGGATTAATAATGCCACCATGTGATATGTTAAGGGAATGGCGGCCATGTGCCTTGTATCTTTGGTGTTTACGAGACTATGTGTAATGATTGTGTCCATCATAACTTGTGATTGTTAATGAGGCCATGTGATGTATTATATTAAATGGATTATAGATTAGAATCATGGTCTTTAAAAACTTGATGATGATAAACTGTGAGTTTTGATGCTAGTGTAAATGACAAGTGTAAATTCAATATGAATGTATTATGTGCTAATAAAGATTGGGGTGATAGTAAAACATGGAATTTGTCTTTAATTAGACTAGCAAAAAGGGACTTTAGAACCTTTTTGGATAGTGGGTCGGTTAGATCACAAATAAGGGAAACAAGTTGGTTTGGGTTGTTGGGCTTGCATATTAAACAGAAGTAAACGTTCATTAGCTGGGTTATGCGAATTGGATGTAAGTAGTGGGATGAACAATAGAAATTAAGGGAGGTTATGAGTGCTGAGTTAATGTGAAAGTTGCAATGGACCGAGAGGTTGAAGGGCTGCATAGCCCATTTAACTTCTGGCTGGGCTGCGTGACTTCGGGTCACCAGCCAAGCCCGCATAAGGAATAATCGGACCAGTGGTTGGGCCTGGCCGAGTGGGCTGGGTAAGTCCGTAATTGGGCCGGCTTAGCAAAGTCGAGGGCCGCAAGTGAAACTCTGGGTTGCGCAGAATACTTGATAAATATACATAATGTGCAAAGTGTTTATGTGAGACGTGAATGAACTATGTCAAATATATGAAACCTGAATGTCTATTTTGTGACTACGTGTTAATTGCTACAAGTTGTTGCATGTGCGGTTTGGTAGAATGAGATTCTAACGATGAATGGTAACCATAATAGGAACTAATTGATTAACTCGGAATACGTGCCTTAATCTTACCGAGCAAACCAAAGGTGAGTTCACTACATTCGAGCATGCGTCCCAGTGGTTGGGGACAGTCAGTGGTCTGGGTAATAACGGGTATATTGGTTAATATTCTCACCTATAATTTTTGTAAGTCCCTTATTATGTTACCTGGAGGGTAACGGGTATTAGTTGGTAGCGCTACTTAGGTTTGGCACCCTCACACCGCTCCTAGATAGGACGGATGTGAACTAATGACCCAGTCGGGCCCAGTACTGGATAGGAGTACGTGGGAAGGGCAGTCATGTACATCAGGAGCCGTCTTGTTCGGAATTGAGATATTAACAATATTACTTGCATGTGTCAGGGAACTGTTTTATATACAACTGGTAACAACATTTTCTAAAACTGTGAACTCGCCAGCTTTGTCTGATACACTTGTTACATGCTCGCAGGTCGTTAGGTACTTGGGAACAGGAACTTGCTGGCTGGAGGGCGTGAGTGGTCATGGTTGCATTGATGGGTTATTTATCAAACATTTATTCGCTATGGTTGTTTAGAAAGTATTTACATTATGTTACGTTAACGCTTCCGCTGAACTTGATGGTTTTTGAATTACTTATGTTTGGATTTTATTACTATTACATGATGAAACTTTATTTTTAAACTTATGGATTCAATGTAATTGGTGGCTCATTACTAGTGGTCACACGCCTAACAGGGACACTCCCTAGGTGGTAATTTGAGGGTGTGACAACAAGTGTATTCAAGATATTCCTATTGTACGAGATTATTCAGAGGTGTTTCCTGATGAACTGCCTAGTTTGCCTCCAGTTCGCCAAGTCGAATTTCATATTGATCTTGTACCCAATGCTAACCCGATTGTGAAAGCACCTTATCATCTTGCACCGTCTGAGATGCAAGAGTTATCAAAACAGCTTCAAGAGTTATCGGACAAAGGATTCATTCGACCGAGTTATTCACCTTGGGGCGCTTCAGTCCTGTTTATGAAAAAGAAAGATGGATCTTTCAGAATGTGTATCGATTATCGTGAGCTTAATAAGCTTACCATAAAAAATCGATATCCCCTACCATGAATTGATGATCTCTTTGATCAGCTGCAAGGTGCTACATGTTTTTCCAAGATCGATCTGCGTTCTGGGTATCATCAACTTCGTGTACTCGAAGAAGATATTCCCAAAACTGCTTTCCGCATGAGATATGGTCACTACGAGTTCACTGTTATGCCTTTTGGTTTGACGAATGCCCCAGCTATTTTCTTGGATTTAATGAATAGGGTTTGTAAACCTTATTTAGACAAGTTCATCATTGTGTTCATTGATGACATTCTTATTTATTCGAAGTCTCGAGCCGATCATGAACAACACCTTCGTCTGACAATGGAACCCCTGAAGAATGAGCAACTTTTTGCCAAATTCTCCAAGTGTGAATTCTGGCTCCAGGAAGTTCAATTTTTGGGTCATATTGTTAACGAGCAGGGTATTCATGTGGATCCTTCCAAAATAGCTGCTATTAAGGATTGGAACACACCAACGACACCCACAGAAGTTCGATTTTTTCTTGGTCTTACTGGCTACTATCGACGATTTATTTCGAACTTCTCGAAGATCGCGGTTCTTCTTACTGCTTTGACTCAAAAGAATAGGCCTTTTGAGTGGGGATCCAAACAAGAGGAAGCTTTCCAAACGCTAAAACAGAAGCTCTGTGATGCTCCTGTTTTATCTTTGCCTGATGGAAACGATGATTTTGTGGTCTATTCTGACGCGTCGAATCTAGGCATTGGTTGTGTTCTTATGCAACGAGGTAAAGTTATAGCTTATGCGTCAAGACAACTGAAAGTTCACGAGAAGAACTACACCACTCATGATCTTGAGTTGGGAGCTGTGGTTTTTGCACTCAAAATCTGGAGACACTATCTTTATGGCACGAAATGTGTGGTTTTCACAGACCACAAAAGTCTCCAACACATTTTCAATCAGAAGGAGTTAAACATGAGACAACGATTGATGTGTGTAAAATGCAACATATAAATTACATCAATTAAGGCATGAAACTAACCCTTTTTTAGTACTAATGTTGGAAAAAGTGTGCTTTTGTCTTCCTTTTGTATTTTCAGGATTAAATGAGCGTAAACGAACAAAAGGAGCAAATATGTAGCAAAATCTAGCATAAATACAAGAAAAGGAGTAAACGTGGCATGCCCGACCCCTCGACAACATCTTCCCAAGCAAAAACAACTAACCAGAAGGCTGACCACGGCCCCGTGCCCAGCGGACACGGGGGCGTGGCTAGATGTCTGCAGAAAGGATAAAGCTATAGAAGCTTCTATTCCCAACACGGGGGCGCGCCCAGCCAACACGGGCCGTGGTCAACGCTAAGATTCGCAGAATCCAAGCAAATCTTGATAGTACAGATACGCTTCTGCACACGGGGCCGTGCCCAGCGGACACGGGGGCGTGTTGAGCTAATGCAGACAAATTGCAATTAATGAAGATAGAGAAAGTGTATGGACATGGGGCCGTGCCCAATGGACACGGGGCCATGTCTGGGCTTCTGTGCAGGCTATAAATAGAGGTGCTTGGTTCACTTCAAAGCCATCCCTTGGCAAACCACCTCTCTCCCACTTCACCCACACTCCACCACCACTACAACCCACATCTACCACCATCATCCATCATCCATCATAGAGTGTGTGTAGTAGTCTCGGGATCCAAGATTGATCGTAAGAGTTCTTTACAATCAAAGGCCATGTTTGCCTAAGTCTCTTACATCACTTGTTGAAGACAAGCATTTAGTGTAATACTTTTGATTTTTAACCTTTTCGCACTTTTTATTTGGTTTTGTATTAATGACTTTAATAACTAGTTTCTTATGTTGAAGGTGAAAATTCCTTATCATTTGTCCGTGGTGTCTTGGCATTATTTTACTGTCTATATAAAATAAAAGATTTTCACCATTCATATCTCTACGGTCTATATAGAGATATGTTGGCTACTTGGTCGGGGGTTAAGGGAATGGTTTGGTAAGGTTCTTGCCTTATTCAGTGTATAGATCCTGCAAGGACCTGGGTCAAACTTACTAGGATCTCCTTCAATACCCACTGGTATTGGATGGCGGGGATGCGAATAGCTTGATCCCCACATATGTAAACTACTATTAATACATGTTGGTGCATATGTCTGTCGACTTCATCTTGTATCGAGTCTTGAAATAGATTAGATAGATCAGGGCACGAAGTACGAGAAAATTGAGAAACATGTGAGTTGTGGCCATTTCGCACGAAATGGAAAAGGCCATTTCGCACGAAATGGAAAATGTCATTTCGTACGAAATGGGTCTGGCCATTTCGTGTGAGCCGTTTCGTGCGGACTGGGTTGCCTATATATATGTGCCTTGGTGAATTCATTTGTAACATTCTGATTCCGGTACCGAGGTGCTGCCGAAGTGTCTCCAGGCTGTAAAAAGTTGTTATATCAATATACAAGACAATTAGAGTGTAAATCAAGCTGATTCAAAGTCGATACGTTTGTTTCCGCCTCTTGTATTGATTAGAATTTTTATGAACGACTCGTTTTGGTCGTGCAAACGATCCTACAAGTGGTATCAGAGCTCAGGAGGAAGAGTTCTTACCGATTCAGCTTGATTTCATCAGAAATTCTGATTTCTACACCTTCTTTTGCAAGAATTTTCAAAATTGAACTAGATTTTACGATTAAAATGGGCTAATTTTCTCACATAATATGCGTAACACTGTTTTAACAAATCCTTGAAAGAATCAGACTTAAAATCAACCTAAAACCTGTTCAATTTGACAAAAATTCAGCTGATTGGATGACATCATCTTCATTTCGCACGAATTGATTCTCCATTTCGTTTGAAAGATACGTTCATTTCGCACGGATTGGTTAGTTCAGGTCCATTTCACACGGATTGGTTTTAGCAATCTCCATTTCGCACGGTTTGGACACCAGATCACCCATTTCGTTTGAAAGATCCCATTTCGTGTGAGTCATTTCGTATGAAGTAGTCCAGCAGGTCAATTCGCTTGAAAGTGTCATTTCGCATAAATTTCATTTCGTTTGAAGAGGTTCATTTCGTTTAAAAGTCTAGTTTTGTGAAACATTTAATTGAAATATGGAAGAAGAGTTTTTTAACGCCTTTGCTACTGCCCCGGGTACTCCTGTTACCATTGCTCAGAGCGTGAACATGGAAAATGAAACTGGAACGTTACAGAAACCTCCAAAGTTGATGGGCATAGAAGAATACTATTGTTGGAAAGACCGAATCGAAAATTGGGTTCAAGCTAATCATTTAAGGTCTTGGGAATGTGTTGAGACAAAGTATGTTAAACCTCGTATAGATGTGGGTGTTATCAAAACTATTTCTGAATTGTCGGATAAAGATATAGATATGTATAAAGCAGAGAAAATGATGATTAGTTTACTTCAGCAAGCTGTGAAGGAAGACATTTTGATACTACTTCAACATGATGGTACTTCACGTTCGATTTGGAAAGCACTTCGAATTAAGTTTGAGGGAAGTACGGATATGATCAGGAGTAAGAAATCATTGTTAAAAAAGGAGTTTGATTTGTTTACTAGCTTACCGGGTGAAACTACAAAGAAATTGATTGAGAGATATTGTCATTTGGTTCGATCAATGTCCCTGTTGGATATCAACAAAGATTGAGAAGAATGGGTTGACAAATTAGCTGATGCTTTACCTCAGAATGAGTGGGGTACATATCTGATGATCTTGAAGAACACTGGAGAATATAATAAATTGACAATTTCTCAGTTTATTGAAAAGCTTGAAGGACAAGATCTCGAACAACAAAAGATCGTGAGAATGAACAGTCCAAGTGGTCAACAAGACATCAAGATGTATTACAAAGGAAATGTTCAGAATGTTGAAGTAAGTCCAAAGATCCAAACTTCTTTCAGCGCAGAAAACTCATCAGGATCATCCAATCAAAGTCCAATCAGCAATAGTGGTTTTTCTTCATATTCAAGTGTTAATCCGAATGTTTCAACTCCAAATCATCAATTCCAAAGCTCAAACCACAGTAATGGTCATGTGTTACACAGCAATATCGCATTGCATCTTCAGAACGGTCAAAGTTTTTCTGAAGAAGTTGCTAAAGGTCATATGGCATTGCTAGCTACAGTGTTAGAATCATATGAGGGTTTGGTTGCAGGGAGGAATGGAAATCCTATGTTGACAAAAGAGGATTACGATCAAATTGATGCTGAGGAAATGGAGCTTATGGATATTAAGTGGTGTTTGGCGAGTGTATTGAGGAGAGCTGAGAAATTTAAGTTGATTACAGGAAGAGATGACTTTCGTGATGCTAATGTTTCTACTTTAGGTTTTGATAAATCTAAAGTTACTTGTTTTCGATGCAGGGAAAAAGGACATTTCAAGAGGGAATGTACCAATCGAGAAGCAGGAGGAGCTCAGAATCCATTCGGGAATAATGATTATTATCGGAAAGCTATATATCAACAAGTTGCTCAACAACCATCATCATCCAATGCTATTGAAGGAGGAAAGAAGAAAGCTTATCTCGTTAATCAAGATGATGAAAAAGTGGCAGAAGGTTTTAGCTGGGACAAATACATTCCAGCTGATTCCAAGCTTGAAGCATTCATTACACAGATCATTCAAGAGCCATATTTGATGAAGGAATGGATGGATGTGTTTGCTAATGATGAGAAAAGTCAAGGTGAAGAGTCTGTCTCTTCAGAAGAAAGTTCAGAAAAGACAACAGTCTTTGATCAATCATCAACTGATAGTAGTGATGATAGTCTGTTGGTGCATATGTCTGTCGACTTCGTCATGTATCGAGTCTTGAAATAGATTAGATAGATCAGGGCATGAAGTACAAGAAAATTGAGAAACATGTGAGTTGTGGCCATTTCGCACGAAATGGAAAATGTCATTTCGTACGAAATGGGTCTGGCCATTTCGTGTGAGCCGTTTCGTGCGGAATGGGTTGCCTATATATATGTGCCTTGGTAAATTCATTTGTAACGTTCTGATTCCGGTACCGAGGTGCTGCCGAAGTGTCTCCAGGCTGTAAAAAGATGTTGTATCAATATACAAGACAATTAGAGTGTAAATCAAGCTGATTCAAAGTTGATACGTTTGTTTCCGCCTCTCGTATTGATTAGAATTTTTCTGAACGACTCGTTTTGGTCGTGCAAACGATCCTATAAGAGGTATCAGAGCTCAGGAGGAAGAGTTCTTACCGATTCAGCTTGATTTCATCAGAAATTCTGATTTCTACACCTTCTTTTACAAGAATTTTCAAAATTGAACAAGATTTTACGGTTAAAATGGGCTAATTTTCTCACATAACACGCGTAATACTATTTTAACAAACCCTTGAAAGAATTAGACCTAAAATCGACCTAAAACCTGATCAATTTGTCAAAAACATGGCCGATTGTATGACATCAGCAGCATTTCGCACGAATTGATACATTCATTTCACACGGATTGGAAATATTGGATTCCATTTCGCACCATAGTGTCATATCGCTTGAATTCACCTCCATTTCGCACGGATTGAATCTTCCATTTCGCACGAATTGAGCATTACGTCCATTTCGTTTGAAAGTTGTGCTATTTTGTATGAAATCATCCATTTCGTACCAGATTATTCCATTTCAATTGAAATTGACAATTTCGCACCAAATCCATTTTGTTTGAACTTATCATTTCGTTTGAGATTCCCATTTCGTTTGAAAGTGATTTTGTGAACTTTTGATAACCGAATCATGGAAGAAGAGTTTTACAACGCGTTTGCTACTACCCCGGGTACTCCTGTTACCATTGCTCAGAGTGTGAACATGGAAAATGAAACAGGAACATTACAGAAACCTCCAATGTTGATGGGCATTGAAGAATACTATTGTCGGAAAGACCGTTTCGAAAATTGGGTTCAAGCTAATCATTTAAGGTCTTGGGAATGTGTTGAGACAATGTATGTTAAACCTCGTACAGATGTGGGTGTTATCAAAACTATTTCTGAATTGTCGGATAAAGAGAGAGATATGTATAAAGCAGAAAAAATGATGATTAGCTTACTTCAACAAGCTGTGAAGGAAGACATTTTCATACTACTTCAACATGATGGTACTTCACGTTCGATTTGGGAAGCACTTCGAATTAAGTTTGAGGGAAGTACGGATATGATCAGGAGTAAGAAATCATTGTTAAAAAAGGAATTTGAATTGTTTACTAGCTTACCGGGTGAAACTACAAAGAAATTGATTGAGAGATATTGTCATTTGGTTCGATCAATGTCCCTGTTGGATATCAACAAAGATCGAGAAAAATGGGTTCACAAATTAGCTGATGCTTTACCTCAGAATGAGTGGGGTACATATCTGATGATCTTGAAGAACACTGGAGAATATAATAAATTGACAATTTCTCAGTTTATTGAAAAGCTTGAAGGACAAGATCTTGAACAACAAAAGATCGCGAGAATGAACAGTCTAAGTGGTCAACAAGACATCAAGATGTATTACAAATGAAATGTTCAGAATGTTGAAGTAAGTCCAAAGATCCAAACTGCTTTCAGTGCAGAAAACTCATCAGGATCATCCAATCAAAGTCCAATAAGCAATAGTGGTTTTTCTTCATATTCAAGTGTTAATCCGAATGTTTCAACTCCAAATCATCAATTCCAAAGCTCAAACCACAGTAATGGTCATGTGTTACACTGCAATATCGCATTGCATCTTCAGAACGGTCAAAGTTTTTTCTGAAGAAGTTGCAAAAGGTCATATGGCATTGCTAGCTACAGTGTTAGAATCATATGAGGGTTTGGTTGCAGGGAGGATTGGAAATCCTATGTTGATAAAAGAGGATTACGATCAAATTGATGCTAAGGAAATGGAACTTATGGATATTAAGTGGTGTTTGGCGAGTGTATTGAGGAGAGCTGAGAAATTTAAGCTGATTACAGGAAGAGATGACTTTCGTGATGCTAATGTTTCTACTTTAGGTTTTGATAAATCTAAAGTTACTTGTTTTCGATGCAAGGAAAAAGGACATTTCAAGAGGGAATGTACCAATCGAGAAGCAGGAGGAGCTCAGAATCCATTCGGGAATAATGATTATTATCGGAAAGCTATATATCAACAAGTTGCTCAACAACCGTCATCATCCAATGGTATTGAAGGAGGAAAGAAGAAAGCTTATCTCGTTAATCAAGATGATGAAAAAGTGGCAGAAGGTTTTAGCTGGGGCAAATACATTCCAGCTGATTCCAAGCTTGAAGCATTCATTGCACAGATCATTCAAGAGCCAGATTTGATGAAGGAATGGATGGATGTGTTTGCTAATGATGAGAAAAGTCAAGATGAAGAGTCTGTCTCTTCAGAAGAAAGTTCAGAAAAGACAACAGTCTTTGATCAATCATCAACTGACAGCAGTGATGATGAAGAAGAAATTCAAATTAACATTGGCAAAACTCAATTATCTCCTGAAAGTTTTCAATTTTATTTTGCAGATAGATTGGAGAAGTTAAAGAAGAAGCGAGCAGCAAAAGAACAGAAAAAGGTAAAATGCGAGAATGTTGGTCAGGAAAAGAAGTCCGAACAGGTTGAAGAAGTTAAGGTTGATAAGAAGGTGGTTGAAATTGAAAAGATAGTTGAAGTTAAAAAGATAGTCAAAGTTGAAAAGATTGTAGAAGTCATTAAACCTTGTCTAAAGTGTTTGGAATGATGCCAACAGTGTGAAGAAAAAGACGAGAAGTTTAGTGAGCTTGAAAAGATGAAACAGAAAATTATTATTTGATGTTAAATATGTAAAAGAATCGTATGATGTGTTGAACAGAACTGTGAATAGTTTGCAGAAGACAAACTCAGAAAGAGAAGATGCTTTAACCATGATGAACGCTGTGAGGATGTCTAAGCTGAAGGCTATCAATCATTATATTGAAGAATGTGCTAAGTTGAAGCAGGAATTGGAAACTGAAAAATTGAGAATGAAAGAATCAGATGATTGCTGCAAAGTTATTCAAGTTCTGATTATTTGATTGACAGAATTTACCCAATTGTTGTAGGTTTTGAAGCCTTTCAAGACAAGAAGTCAGAAGATACGGATACTGGTAAGAAACAAAGTGCAAATTATAAAAAGTGTCCGCCTCCGATCTGGGAAGGTTATTCTCCTAGAAAACCAAATGAAGAACAGGTCAAAAAGGCTGTCAATATAAAGTTAAAGTCCGAAACAACTGATGATTTACCAGACAACATTGACATTACGTTCACATCGTCTGACACTGATCATGAGTCTGAGTTAATAAAGAAAGTGGTCGATCAGGTGTTAGATAAAGATGAGGAGTTAGAGTCAAAATCTGAATCTGAAAGTTCAAGTTCGTCGGTCAACAGTTCAAAATCATCTGTCAAAAGGGTTTACAATAAAGAATACTTGTTATCAAAATCTAATTTGAATGACGAAATCTTCAAAGTTGCATATACTTTGAATGATTCAGACAAATTATATTCCGATGAGGAATTCCCAATAAGAGGTGTTAAAACTGAAATGATTAACAAGGTTTTCAAACTAACAGAAATTAATATTTCTGAAATAAAAGATATAAATCTTACTGGTAAACCTAAAAATTACACCTCAAGAGTTCAACAACGTTTAAACAAGAAAAAGGGTTACAGTTCTGGTTCAGGTTATTGAAAGAAACCAAACCATAACGGTAATTTCAAAAAGAAAGGTCTTGGCTTTATTCCACCTGAAAATCATAAAAATGAGAAAATTTCTAAAATAAAAACAGTACTTGTTTCAGGGTCCAGTTCTGAAGAAGAGAAGAAAAGCTCATTTTGGAAACAATCGAACAAAGAGTTCTTTACAGAAAAACAAAAGTTTGAGAAGAATGGAGCTAATCAGAAAAGGGAAACAAGAACCTGACTATCGATGTCAAGAAGTTGGTCACATTGCCTGGAATTGTCCACTGGCAACCAACACAAAACAGGAAGTTGTTTCTAAACTTAAAGAAAAAATTGTTGATAAAACTGAACCACCAACTGAAAAATTCAAAGTGTTTAAAAATTCAACATATGAAGTTGGTGAGTGTTCAAAAAGGTTTTACAAAAGAAAAGAGAATCTTAACAACCAAACGTGGGTTGTTAAGAAATCAGAGGTTAAAACTGGCGATGAATCTAGCTCGTCAAAGTCAGAGGAGCCACAAGTTGAGCTAAAAATAGAAACGTCAGTACCGCCAATGGATGATGTCAACTTTCCACCATTGCGGGCTGAAAATTTAAAATCAAAAGTTGGGAAAGTGGAAATTTTGAATCAATTCTATTCTGAGAAGAAAGAATTTGATGTAGAAAAGGCTTTCAACGGGAAAGTAAAACATATTTTTGGGAAGATGGTCGATGGAAGGGTAAAAGGGGTAAACGATTTTTATGAAGAAAAAAGAAGTGTTCAAACCCCAAGTGAAGTTGAAAAGGTCACACCCAAAGCTGGTCAGGCTTGGGTGTCTGTATTTCATATTTAAAAATCCGGACTTGCCGGAGCTCCCAAGTTGGTAATCGTGGAGCAGGAATCGGCATCTTTCTTGAGAAATTCACAATAGTGATATTTCGACTTACAAGTGGTATTTCTATTGTTGAAAGTGTTATATTTCGTCTTACAAGTGGAATGGTTGATGAATAACCTACAAGTGGTTATTTGTTTGTTCCTACATGTGGTTAATCAAGGTCATTAAGTTGAACTTGATTTAACTTTCATACAAGTGGTTGGAAAACAAAATGTTGAGTTAATCCCCGATTTTTCTAGTGGTTTCAACAAAACTAATTTTCTGGAAAAACCATTTGATTAAAACAAACTTAAGTGTATTGAAATCATAATGGGAAAATAGTTTGTTGTCAGGGGGAGTTCTGATTGTTTATGCCAAGTGGATGGTGAATTGAAGCAATTCACATTGGTTTGTCAAATTTTTCTTTAAATGGTTTTGAATTTTAGGGGGGAGTAAGAATTTTTTTTTCAGAAAATCCAAAAACATTAGAAAATTTGAAAAAGCCAAAAACATGATAAAATTCAAAATGAGTTTTGTTGTGAAAAAGAGGAAATGATAGTACATCAGTAGACAATCCCAGTACGCTAAAAATTGGAAAGTTAAGATGTGATAAACGATCTCACTGATGATGTGCCAGTAGGTTTTTGCACATTTAGTAGATTGTGTTCGAGATATAAACCTAAATATCTATACTTACTTATCTCGTGGGGAACATCTCTCGGATATATGGGTAACCCCCGAAATCTTGTTTGAAGGGCTTTCTATTTCTGACCAACTAGGTCTGTAGGACCGGTTTTGACACCGTACGATTGCGTAACGAACGTTCGACGTGCGGAATCCGTGAACGTGCGTGACCGAACACACAGGAACGTACAAATAACGTGATTCTATTGATATGATGTCGTGTACAAAGCCGTGAATCACATGGAGAGACTTTCTCTCTCTAGACTTTCTCTCTCTAAAATCTAAGCTTCAAATCTCCAAATGAGCAAAGTCTTAACACTAACACTCTAACTCCCTATTTATAGGCACAAGGATTATAAGGATTTCTCCTTATTTACAAGTTTGCCACCTTGCCCTTTTTAACTAGATATTACAATAAAATCCTAGAATCCTTCGGTTTTTGCTACGGACTAGATTGACGAAGGCGATAGACAGATAATGCACTAACAAACTCCCCCTTGGATATTGCCGTAGTCAATCTCGTAGCGTCCTGTCTTTCTCTCTTTCAAACAGAATCCCCGTGGATCTGTCTACGAGCTTCCGTTGCTCCCCCTCTCGATAATCTCTTTCTTCAGGCTCCCCCTTTCATCAAGCTTCCGTGCTTTTAGGATCGACACCTGGATTTTCGTATACAAGCTCCTCCAAGATAGATATCTGGCTCTTTGTATCCACGTTTCTACTTGCGTTGAGTTCGTCTTCAGAGTCCCCCTTAGACTCAGATGTTGGGATCGTAGTCTGGCTTTCATTGGTTCACAAGTTCAGGATCAATTCCTGGCTTTGTTCTGCATCTGCTCAGGATTTAAAACTTGGTTAACCTGCACATCCTCTACCTCAACATAAGTTTCACAAATTTATAACAGTTAGATTTAAGAAACTTACTGGTAGAAATCATTAATTCATCAATCTGTATAGTTACATCAAGTTCAAATGAATGACCTTGATTAACTAACCACACAATCTTTCAAAACATTTGTATATGACATTCAAAATTTTCAACATATACTCCCAACCCTCTAGTTCATCAAGTTTAGCACTTGGAATTTTGAAAATCCGCTTTCCAACATCAGTTGTCGAAAATCTTTTTGGATTTTACAAAATTTAAGCTAAATCACTCCGAAAATCTTTTTGGATTTATGATTTTAAAGAAATGTAGTAAAGAAATATATACAAACAATATTTTTGTGAGTTTGTCTAAGAGGATCATATCAGTTCATGAGACCAATCACAAGCACCGTTAAGCTTTAGACATTTTAAGTTCTAAACGATTCACCTTGATTGACGATATGTTTGTCCTCTTAAGCTCAATCTAAAAACTTTCGAAATGCTTACCGATACGTTAAGGTATATTAATTTTGCACTAAATTCTTATGGACCCCACGATCTCAGCATATCCCCTCATCATGCAATACACGGACTCAAGTAATGCCTTTAAACTTTTATCAACTGTGATATGTGCGAAAACAACACAGAATGTTTAAACATTAACAATCAGGTCGATCTTTCGATACGCAGAGAAAGTCCAATGTTTAAACAAAATAAGAAAATAAAAACAAGTTAAAGTTGTTTAGGCTTTAACCACCAGGTCGATACTCCCGTATACGCAGAGGTGATCCAAAGCTTAAACGAAACACCAAAGAAAATAAAGCAGAACGTTTAGGCAACAACATCCAGGTCGATACTCACGTATACGCAGAGGATGTCCGATGCTTAAACAAAATAAAGAAATAAAACAAGTTTAAGTCTTTGCAAAATAAAATGCACAATCACAGCGATTTTTCAGCAAAGTTGTGAAAGTTCACAAACTTAACCAGTTTTATGTCTTTCGACAATCAGCGATTACTGAGTAGGTACACAGTCAAGAAGGACAAAACTAAGTACTATGCTTTCAACCGTGTTTTCCACTAGAACTAGGCTTTTTCATTTAAGTTTGTATCGTTATCGCAAATCTACTAGTCTAGCTGAGCCTATCGTCACATCCTTAGTGAGACCGTTTATCACATTTGACATTTCATATCTTTAGCATGCTGTGATAGTCCAACTGATTTACTATCATTTCCTCTTATTCACAACAAAACTCATTTTTGGTTTTTCAATGTTTTTGAGATTTTCAAATTTTCTAAATTTTTTAAAATATTTCTCCCCCTAAAATCAAAATATGTTTCAATTATGATTTTCTGGGAAAATTTGAAAACCAACTTTACAAGAAACATGACAAACTGATATCAAATCGCTTCAATCCGCCATTCTCTTGGCATAAACAATCAGAACTCCCCCTGACAACAAACTATTTTCCCATTATGATTTCAAAACACTTAAGTTTGTTTTAATCAAATGGTTTTTCCGGAAAATAAGTTTTGTTGAATTAACAAACCACTTGTTGATTAGGGGATTACTTCATCACTTTGTTCTCCTTTAACCATTTTGAAAGATTTAACAGTTCAAGATTCTATCAACACAAACACTTGTAGGAAATCAAGTACAACTTAATGTCCCTGATTTACCACATGTAAGGCGAAAAATCACCAGAGTGAAATTTCTCAAGAAATGTGCCGATTCATGTTCCACGCTTACCAACCTGGGAACTCCGGCAAGTCAGGTTTTTCTATTTGAAAAGATTCACCCAAGCCTGACCAGCCTTGGGTGATTTTGAATTCTTGTTCAACAATGGTGGATAATTTGCATCATCCCTTGTTAAACCCGAATTCTCCTTTTTTACCTCAACACTAGACTCCTCTGGCTTTGATGAACCAGAATCATTGCCTGCACATGGCTTGTCTGACTTTGACCTGTCAGATTCATTGCCTGATGGTGGCTTGTCTGACTTTGACACATCAGATTCATCGCCGACCATTTTCTTCTTCTTCTTTTCTTCTTTTGTCCTTAGATTTTCATCTGAAGAATTCAATTTACTTGGCTTTGCAGTCGAGTTAGTTGATACATCAGAACTTTTATTCAATCTGTCCGGTGAACCCGAAGACAAAATTTTCTCCAGATATTCTCTCACCTTCTTCCTTTTCTTTCGCAGTCTGTCTTTCTGCCCCTGAGAAAGTTTAACTTTCTTTTCTTGAATTGTCTGATCTTGAACTTTAGGTTTTAGAACCTTCTGTTCATTGGGCTTGACGTTGACTGGTTTCTTTTCCATTCTTTGAGATTCAACCCTCGATCTTCCCATTGATCTCCTTGGGCAATCTCTGGCAATATGTCATCTGATATGACAATTATAGCATCTTCTTGTTTCATAATTCCAATTCTGGCAGTTAACAGCAATGTGTCCTCTCACACCACAGGTGTAGCACACTCTGTTATCGTACCATCCACTTCTGTCACACCATATGCTTAGATCATAACATTGTCTGGCTTTGTGGTAATCATCACTCTTCTTGAAAACTGGTTTAGACTTTGAAGTACTGTGGTCAAACCTGCACCACTTATTACCAACATTTTGTGAGTTTTCATTTTTAAATTTTTGTGATTTTTGATAATGATTGGATGACTTATCTGATGAGCTTTTATTTTCAATTTTGAAGTTTTTCAAATTTTTAACTTTTTGTTTCTGTTCTGCACTCTTCTTAACAGGTTTTTGCTTTGAGCATTCACCTATTTCAGTAGACTGCAAAACAGTATTTTGAAAATTTTCTTGTAATTCTAAAAATATTTTTCTTTTCTTTTCTTTTTCTATTTCATCATCAGTCTTGTCATCGCAATCTTCAATTTTGACTTTGTCAAAATTTGTGACATTGTCACTGATTGGAACAGAATTGATTGGTTTTGGACAAACATGTGACGTAGAAATCACAAAACCTTTCAATTTGTTTTCAAGCTCTTTGATTTTAAACCGAGCTTTTTCAGCTTCTTTTTCAAGCTGAATGATTTTAGCAAGATGAGAATTGATTTCAATTTGTTTTTCAAGATTATCTTTACCAAAAATATCTCTCTCATCTTCTAAAATCTTGATTTGACTTTGAAAATCTTTTTCTTTTTCTTTTAACGCTTCATTTTCCAATTTTATCCAAGAAACGTTTTCATTTTCAATTTTGATTTTTCCAAAATCTTTTTCTTTTTCTTTCAAATTGTTAATTTCCAATGTCAAACTGTCCAAACTACTCAATAGTTTGACATTTTCTGACGTCAATTTCTCACAATTTTCTCTCATTTCAAGAATCTGTTTATTATCAGATTCTTTCTCATCCTTCAAAGCTTTGTTTTCCAATGTCAAATTCTCCACATCTTTCAAGAGATTGACATTTTCTTCTTCGAATTTTTCACATTTTGAGCATACAAATTCACATTTTGAAGTTTCATCCGTCTTGGATTCTTCAATCTTTGTCATTCCTTCTCTAATCCTTTTGATTAATTCAAGAAACTCAATCAAACTTAAATTTTCTGAGTTTCTTTCTATTTCATTTATTAACTCTTTCTTTTTCTTTTTCTCTTCTTCATCTCCCCACCATTTCCTTTGCCAATAATCATCTTCCTCTTTATACTCCTTGATTATAGCTTCAATATCAAGCGTTTTGTCATCGATCGCAATATTTCCATATTCATCAAGATAACACTCCCTGTCCGGATCCCATCTATTCGCTCTCCTCGCTTCCAGAAAGATACGAGATATTCTAATTATTTTGTTTTCAGCAATCATTTTTTTGTATCTATATTTCTGCTCTTCAGTTCTATCGTCTTTCCACGGAATAGGTTCGTCGTTTTTCGCCATCTTGTACATTCCTGAAAAATAATCAGCAACACACTTAGAAATTTTCAAAATTTTGGAAAACAGTGACTAATAATCGAAATCAGTTGTGATGACACAAAAGCGAAATCAGAACTGATGTACACTCGAGCGAAATTAGCAACTTGTCCTTATGAGCGAAATTATGATGTATCTAAAAGCGAAATCTGTCTATTTGTGTCCAATAAGCGAAATCAGACAATTAAGTCCCTATCAGCGAAACCCTATGAATGAAATCTGATTGGGTCACTTATGTGTAATGGGCTGTACTTCACAGTAATTGGACCAAACTATTATAGTGGGCTATTTGTGATTGGGCCGTTTGATTTAAAAGATACTGATATTAATTTGAACCACAAATTTACAACAGCCGACAATAGTGATTGGGCCTTAAAATTTTCAGTGGGTCGGTGCACTGTTTAAGATACGTTTGATGATAGGGCCGGAACTAAGTGACTAAAACTGATTAGGCCTTCACTTCCACTAATCCGACAACACTTAGTTATAACAAACTATGATTGGGCCGCTGATATTATAGATGTCTGACACAGCACATAGGTAGATAACAAATGATCAGATTAAACACATATCACATGAATTCTGATAAAATTGTTGGATAGAAAATTTTAATTGGACCTTTTTAATGTATTTATTTGAAACACAGAGTTTATCAATTTTTCAATCAAAACACATGATTCAACGAAATGTTTTCACGTGGAATCAGCACTGTCACGTTTGGTTCACATAAGTGGAATCAGATAGTCACTTGAGCGGAATCACTGATTGGTTCACATGAGCGGAATCAGACTTAATACTACGAGCGAAATCAGAAGTTAATCTCGGGCGGAATCAGACTTTATCTGATTACGAGCGGAATCAGAATGTGTCTCACGAGCGGAATCTGATTTTTATGATTTTACGAGCGGAATCAAAATGTGTCTCACGAGCGGAATCAGAATTTATCTGATTTCGAGCGGAATCAAGCTGAACTTTTCGAGTGGAATCAGGTTTTTGACGCGAAATCAGACCGAAAAACTCAAATTTCTCCTAAACGGCTAGGAGTTTGAATCTGAAATTTGGTAGGGTTGTAAATCAAGTGTTTTCGCACAACATATCAAAAAATCAGCCGATTTGGACCGTAAAAAACAGTTCAATTTTACGTTTTTCAGTGAAAACCGTGATAAAAGTGAAAAAGATGAAGTAATAGATGAAATTCAGGTCTGAAATCGATGTAATCTGGTACGAATCTATGTGTTTGATCAGCGCAATCGAGCTCCTGCTCTGATACCACTTGTAGGGCCGGTTTTGACACTGTACGGTTGCGTAATGAACGTTCGACGTGCGGAATCCGTGAACGTGCGTGACCGAACACACAAGAACGTACAAATAACGTGATTCTATTGATATGATGTCGTGTACAAAGCCGTGAATCACATGGAGAGACTTTCTCTCTCTAAAATCTAAGCTTCTAAATCTCCAAATGAGCAAAGTCTTAACACTAACACTCTAACTCCCTATTTATAGGCACAAGGATTATAAGGATTTCTCCTTATTTACAAGTTTGCCACCTTGCCCTTTTTAACTAGATATTACAATAAAATCCTAGAATCCTTCGGTTTTTGCTACGGACTAGATTGACGAAGGCGATAGACAGATAATGCACTAACAAGGTCTTTGTGCGTGGTGATATCTGGGGTATTATACCTGGACTTCTGATTTTGCGGGAGCAATAGCCTAGTCCTCGTATAATACTTTGCATTGCTTTATTCTTAAAGATCGCCCTCAGCATAAAAAATGATGAAACATTGAAAAATGCTAATCATGTGCTGTTGAAAAGAAGATCCCCAAGGGGGACACACCTAAAGTCGAACCATTATCTCTCTGATTTTGCGGAAGCAATAGCCTGAGCTCTCATGGTCTCGCATTTAATCTCTTACAGATATCATTAGTGTACATTCACCTGTAAGACTGAATATAGGAGTCTGGATACGGGAGTATATTCTGAGGTGGTACACGCGAATAAGTTTAATTGCTTAAAACACTAATTCTCGTATCTCGAATCAATTGAACTTTGTGTGAAAATTTAAGTGGATCAGTATACTGACAATCTAAGTGAATCGTTTAGAACTTAAAGTGTTTAAAGCTCAACGGTGCTAGTGATTGGTCTCAAAAACTGATATGATCCTCTTACACAAACTCACAAAAATATTGTCTGTAAATATTTCTTTATTGCTTTCCATTTAAAAACAAAATTCTAAAAGATTTTATTTCATCTTATTTTCGACAACTGATGTTGGAAAGCTGATTTTCAAAATTCCAAGTGCTGAACATGATGGACAGTGGTTTGGGAGAGTTTGTTTTAAGTGAGAATGTTTTTAAAATGTCAAAATTTGAATGTTTCGAATACAAGTGGTTAGCAGGGATTCTAAATTTGTTAAATCTTAACTATTGTGAATCTTATTGTTAGGTAGAGTATGTGCAGGTGAACCAGGTTACGATCTTAGAACCCGTGAAAGTTTTAAAGCCAGGCTTTCGATCAAAGGCCTGCAGATAGAGAGTTCCAGACTACGATCCCAGCTTGTTGAAAGGGGAGTCTGAAGATGATAAGAGCCAGTTTACGATTCTGGAACAGCGCTTGAGATAGAAGCTGCTGATGCTGAAGAACTTAAAGAATCAAGAAATCTGATCAAGAGAATTAGAGAGAGGATAGAGTCAGGTTGCGATTCTGAAAGAGAAAGAGAGAGAGAGAGAGAGAGAAGAAAGAGATTGAGGATGCTTACAATGTCAGATACTTTGGGAAAGAGCATGAAGACTGATAAAGATTGAAGACTCGACATACTGAAGACTTGGACTGAAGACTCGTCGACATCCAAGGGGGAGTCTGTTGGTGCATATGTCTGTCGACTTTGTCTTGTATCGAGTCTTGAAATAGATTAGATAGATCAGGGCACGAAGTACGAGAAAATTGAGAAACATGTGAGTTGTGGCCATTTCGCACGAAATGGAAAAGGCCATTTCGCACGAAATGGGTCTGGCCATTTCGTGTGAGCCGTTTCGTGCGGAATGGGTTGCCTATATATATGTGCCTTGGTGAATTCATTTGTAATGTTCTGATTTCGGTACCGAGGTGCTGCCGAAGTGTCTCCAGGCTGTAAAAAGTTTTTATATCAATATACAAGACAATTAGAGTGTAAATCAAGCTGATTCAAAGTCGACACGTTTGTTTCCGCCTCTCGTATTGATTAGAATTTTTCTGAACGACTCGTTTTGGTTGTGCAAACGATCCTAAAATACATTAACCCGGCTACTTGGGATTGTATCCCTGCTGACTCAAACCACTTAGCCGAGGGTAACGTCACCTTCAAAAGAGGGGCCTACCACATTACGCATTAATAACTTAATTAATTATCTTTCAATATTCCGACCCTTTAGGATTGTATCCTTGCTGACTCAAACTGCTGGGTTGAGGGTAACGTCACCTTCAAAAGAGGGGCCTACTACTATAACTAAGATAATCTCTTAAAAAGTGCAAAAGTGCGAAAATCATCAAAGGTTACACTAAAGGCGAGTTGGTTCCAAGTGATTCATCTTGTCTATCTGTTTTTATTTTATTTTTATTTTCAGCATTTTTTGTTTTTATTTTCATTTTTAAAACCTTTTTCTAAACTTTTGATTTGATCAGACGTTGAGGATAAACCGATACTAAAAGCTCTTGTGTCCTTGGACGACCTCGGTATCTTACCAACGCTATACTACGCTCACGATGGGTGCACTTGCCCATATGTGTGTTTAGTGTTAGTAGAATATCGTGTTTTATAAATTTAATACTTGACTAAAGTGTTAAAAAGGGCTAAAAATATAACCAAAAACATATCACACCTAACGCACATCAAGTTTTTTGGCACCGTTGCCGGGGACACAAGGATTTTATGAAAGTTAGGAATCAACGGCATAATCGTTTTTCTTATTTTTCTATTTTTTTAGGATTTTTCTGAACTTTTCAGCTTTTGCAGAGCTCAGCACAGGGCCGTGCCCGCTTAACACGCCCTGTGCCCAATCTTTGGTACTGACAATCCTGTTTTAAGTCAGTAGCTGAACACGCCCCCGTGCCCAAGTTTCAGTTGCTGAAAACAGAACCGTAAGATCCTGACGGTTGGTAATTTCTGACACAAACATGAGTGATACTCATAATTTTTACTTTCGCTCCCTTTATGGTGCGTGGTGTCAAATATGTGGCGGAACTCATGAAGATTTAAAATGTTATTTTTTAAATTACAATCCCCACTATATAGACCCATTGTTTTCCTCTAGCCTTAAGATGGGCGAAAGTAAAAACAATCCCCATCTCTCCCTCAAATGCTCTCAATCATCCCTTCGAGATGAAATGATTCTTGAAGAATGATTTCAATTGGAAGAACTAATTCTTCGATGGATAAAAGAACATGAGATGGATATGACTAATTCATCTTAAGACGACGATCAAGGAGAATTAATGAGGTCGCATTCAGATTTTAACAACATCATTGCTCCCGAAATAACCTCTGACTCTTGCTAGGAGTTGAGAGATAGTCGTCCCTGTGTCGATTGTGCCATGAAGGACTCCCCATCGGTGTCCGCCGATGCATACATAGACCTGAGCGATTCGACATATACCTTCTTTAATGAGAGCCCGGATAAGGGAATTAAAGGTTGGTTTTGCCCATCGGTATTTAGCTTAGGAATCACCCTTTCCGATAACCTCTTGCGTTCTTGTCTAAAACTAGGGCAACTTAGGTATCTCAGGCACTTCGGTGTTGTTCCGACCAGTAAAGAACCACCCGATCTGGATAAACTCCTTAAAATAGACAAAACTTCATAAAAAACTTCTAGCCACGGGGCCGTGTCCAGGTCAGCACGCCCCCTTGTCCGCCAAAAGATTCCGGTCTGACTTTTAGTCAGAATACAGACAAAAAGTGTCAGAATTTTGTCTGCACACGGGGCCGTGTCCAGCTGACACAGGGCCGTGTCCAGCGTGCTATCGTTTCCTATAAATGCAGCAAGATTCCTACACTCTTGGACCCATTCCAAAGACAAAGATCTGGTGGGATCTTCACATATACCATACTAGGTATATTCTAAAGAAGGTTCTCAACAACCATCTTGTCTTTTCTACTTTTGTCCATTGCCTTCTTCTTCATTTTTCCTCAAAACCTCCATTAAAGCTTGAAATCTCTAAGTTTTCAAGCTTTATTGTAATACTTGTTTGATTTTTATTCAAGGAATCTTGTTAAAAATAAGTTTCACAACACTGTTTTAAGTTATTTCTGCTTAAAAATGCTTCGGAAATCAGAAAAATAATTTAAAACTTCAAGATTCCTTATTTCAAAAATCTGCAGGGAGGTGGCCACGGGGCCGTGCTCGGCGAGCACGGGGCCGTGGCCGGGCTACTGTTTCATTAAATTGAACTTTTTCGACTTGTTTTTCGTAGAATGTCAAGCCAAAATAGCGGAACTTCTTCAGCACATTCCAGGAACAGTCGTAGGGAACGAAGGCCTTCAATCGAGGCAACTCTTATACGCTATGTTATGGCACTACGAGAAGCTCTAGATGAAATGACATCCGTAGAGGAGGTCCTAATTGTCACACCCCGACCACGTAAAACAACAAAACGTGGCGGAAACGTCGGGGAGTGTTGTAACAGAATCATTGTTTCACAACCATGGATCAAATAATTTTGTATTATTAAATTAATGAACTCATTGTTTCTTACAATTCAAATACATACAATTATTATCTTTCAAGTTTTAAAGTCGCTAAGGCATGAGTCCATCCTATGTGTGTCATGCATCAACAATCATCACATAGCAGAACCTGAAACACGTGTAGAAATAGGTACGTCAGCATAAAAATGCCAGTGAGATACATAGGTTTTGTTAATGCATGATTCATGACTTGTAAGTTTAAAAGAATGTTTTTACAAAAATAGTCATGAGTCCTTAAATATGTTTTCTTTTATAAACAAGTGAAAAGAAAATAGATGATATAAAAGAAAAATGCATAAGTAAATAATTATGTAAAATGAGTTTGTAAAATAATGTTTTGACAAAAAAAGTTTGTAGTATATATAAAAATATACTTTGGTTTTAAGAAAGTCGAATAAGTAATATATTAAAATATATTTCAGTTCCAAAATAATTAAACAGATAGTATATTAAATATACTTTAGTTGTCAAAATAATAAATTTTCGGTAGTATATCAAAAGTATACTTTGGTTCTATAAATAACATATTAAACTATGTTTTGGTTTAATAAACAACATATCAAAATATGCTTTGGTTTTATAAATAACATATCAAACTATGTTTTAATGATTAACAAATTATATGTTGGTTTTGTACATTATCACATATGAGAGCATATCAAATTATACTTTTGGGAGTATAACTAAATATACAAAAATAATGTGATTTAAGAATTCATTCAGACCTAGTGCATCAAAATACATCTTTGAGACTATAGGAATACCACAAAGGCAATCCCTATTTGGATGGAGAAAAATAAATTGGTTTCAGACATTCCATGACACCAGGAATGGGGTGTCAAATCCTATAGCGCTATATCATACTACCAACCGGTCCGGTGAACATAAATAAGTACAATTCAACAATTAATTTTATAATCTTTGAAAATCAGTGTTTAAACCATAACCAATTATTCAGTTTGTCAAAAGATAAGTACTAATATGTATCATTTATTTATACTTTGAAATCGTGAACATAACAAATAGGTACACATGCTTCACCCCAAAACATTGAAAACCGTAAAAGAGGGGACTATGTACTCACTTGAGGGTGCTTAGAAGTCTTGAACAACAACCAAGCAAAGCTAGAGGGAGTACGGAATCAAACGGCACCTAATATAGGTAACTATGTTATTAAACGGCTCCTAAACCGGGAGATAGGATAGAATGATGTTCTATAAATCAAATGAGTAATTGAACTCATATGGTATGATTTAATAGAGCTAACATTCTGATTTGGAAGTCTACCTAAGTGCTCTTTGTTTTGGTCAAAAATTACCGAAGCAATTTAGTGATCAAATTAGTTAAGTGAGGTAGTGTGCTAGAAATATGTGTGAAAAATATGTTATCCAAGTTAATTGTAAAAACAGTTTTAGGATACGACTCAGGATATAGAGCTGTATCTGTGATCAAACAATGAGCAAAAAAGTAAAGGTTGACACGTGATGTACGAGGAAAGCCCTTGATCAATCTAGATCGCCGGCACAAAACCTCGGGAGCTGATGTCACACCCCTTTCTACGGCGGAAGCACGAGGTGTGATCATGAAAGGTTCTCATTGCATACGAAGAGTAAACATGCTACATGCTCGTAAAATAACATCAAATACCATAATTTGAAAACATAAGTTTAGCGTTTATATCGCTAGACAGCATAAAACATTGTCTTAAAAGTTTACAACTTTATTTAAAGTTAAACACAAGCGACATCCACGAGCATAAGCAAGACCACGCGCACATCCATCCTAGTTACCTGAAATACATGTGAGTTTTTGGAAAAAACGTCAACATAAAGTTGGTGTGAATTCATGCAGTTTTGTATCTCACGTTTGTATACTTTGTATGAAAACAGAGTTTGTGAATAAATCAAGTTTTCATATATAAATCCAGTTTCATGTGTACACCACGTACTCATGTATAATTCAATTTCTTCTTGAGTACCCCACGTACTTCAAGTATAATTCAATTTCTTCTTGAGTACCCCACGTACTTCAAGTATAATTCAATTTCTTCTTGAGTACCCCACGTACTCAAGTATAATCCAATTTCTTCTTGAGTAGCCCACGTACTCAAGTATAATTTAATCTTTTCTTGAGTACCCCACGTACTCAAGTATTCATCAATTTTTAGTATGGTATGAACTTCATGTAATTAAAATATTCCTGTAAATATCAGGATTGTTAATGGGTTGCAAAGCCATTAACATGTGACACGACATAGGAAGTCACCAAACCTAAGGCATTTAATTGGTATATTCTGAGACACAAAAGCACTACTCGATTCTCGCCCTCACCGAGAGTGTGGCTGCCAGGCACCCGTTAGATCTAACCTTTTGTTCTACGGTCTAGGTATATTGTTGATTAATGGTGCTTCTGTACCCTATTCGTGACACTATTTCTCATAACGCATCCTACTTGGTTCTCGTCCTCACCAAGCGCGTTTCTTGTTATCAATTCTCATAACGCATCCTACTTGGTTCTCGTCCTCACCAAGTGCGTTTCTTATTATCATTTCTTATAACGAATCCTACTTGGTTCTCGTCCTCACCAAGTGCGTTTCTCATATTCTATTATTTCGTCACACTTGGTTCTCGTTCTCACCAAGTGTACTTCTTGTATTCTTATATTTCATCACACTTGATTCTCGTTCTCACCAAGTGTTCTTCTTATATTTATATCATACCAATTATAAATATTGTACATTTGTACATGTATTTCACCCCCGAAGTTATAAAAACTGAAAACAGTTAAAGAAAAGGGGGAGCATGAACTCACAACTTTGCGTTCCTTGCGTCGTAAACTTCACCGGATTTGCTTAATTAATGTCGTAACCTATACGCGTTTTCTTAACGTTAGTCACTAGACTTGCGTCGCACAAGTACAGTCACTCTCTTTTGTGTATATTCTTGTGTTAAAAATATTCTATATTTTTAACTAAGTATCTTACTTATATTATTTTCTCCAAAAATAAATATAAGTTTCTTGTATTTTTGCACTTTGCACCCGAATTATGTATCTTGTATGTTGTATGTGTATTTTCATGATTATACTCCTCATGAGTATTTAGTGTATTTTTAAGTCTTAATACACTAGCACGTATAACACATACTATATACACTTAGCACAAAAGTTGGTGATCAAATAATATGTATTTTTCTTTCAAAAATATATACTTAATATCCATTTTTATTCTTGAAAAATCACCATTTCTTATCACCAAAAAAAATTAGGGAAACCTTGGTAATACTTTTACATACATTTTTAGGGAATAAGTTTCTCAAAAACTTATATTTTTCTAAGTGTCAAAATTTATAAAAATTTTGACAGAGTTTCCCCTAAAAATGGAGGTTTCCCATGTTTTCAAAACATGTGTTTATTTTCTTTTAAATCGTCAACAATCATCAACAACAATTATCAACAATAACCACCAATTTATCCATTTCATGAACTTGAATATTTACAAAAATGTGTAGTAACTTACTAGCACATTTAATAAGTCTTGTTATCTTTAAAAATAAGTTTAATTTCTTAAAAACTTTATTTCTAAAGGATATGAAGTTTCACAACTTCTAGTCGGTTCTTACGAAAGTATTTCTTTGTTAAATCCTTTCGTTACACAAGTGTCTACACACTTTTTGGTTCTCAAAAATGTCTCTATTTCGAGAAAGATCCGGCTTTTTAAACATGATTTCATCATACACTTGGTTATTCAAAAATACCACTTGTAGATCCGTAGATCTACTAATTTTGAACAATATTTCATAAGAAAAATCGTTTTTACACAAGTTCATGATTAGTGTGTGGTAGGGTTTCATCATTTAACCCTTTTTACACTTGAACATACTCTATGTCATGTTTCATGAACATGACCAATCCGGGTTAGATGATGATCCGAGCTACCACAACATAGATCGGCACTAAATAGTTACACAAAACAAGTCTTACAAGTTTTACACAACATCATAGCTTTTAACCATCATTTTTAACATTTTAGTAGACTTTTAACACTTCATCTTGTAAGTTCATGAGTTTTAACCGTCATATCTTATTTTAACCACTTTAAAATAGATCGAGAGGGCGTTTTAAGCAACTTACTACTAGCTCGAGGCTAGGGAAGGAAACTAGGCGAAAATCGCGTGGATAAAAGCAAATGGTGGAGGTTCTTCGCAATCCGAGTGCACCGAGCCTCCTTATACGTGATCCTTAACCCTTGTATATACTTGGAATTGGAAGATGGAAATCGAAAGATGGTGGTGGGGTGCTTGTTGTTCTCGGCCGAATGTAGGAGAGGAGGGAGGGAGAGTATTTGTTTTGCTAAGTGTGGTTTAGAGTGAGGGTATAACCTCTTAGGTCTTTATATAATCCATCCATCACTAATATCCCTTGGTTAAGATGTCTTCTAGATATAAGACATGAATGAATAAAATAATCTTGTAAGGACAAGGGTGTCACCATATGGTGACCGATTTCGGTTGGGATGGGAGGGGGTTTGGTTCGATTATTTGCATATGGGGGGGGGGGGGTAATGTGTAACTTGCAAGATCTTAATTAGATTTACCAAATCTAAGTGTATCAAAGTGAATCTATGAAAGATCTTGTGAATCTAAAAGAGATCTATGAAAGATCATGTAAGATTTTAAGGGATCTTGGCAAGATTATTATGGATTTGGAAAGATCTAGTAAATATTTGGATGTTCCGGGTAATGTCCTGTTGTTCGGTTAAATACCGGTTCTTTAAAGTGTTAAATTACACTTTTTAGTACCCCTCTAAGTATCTTTTTGTATCCCTTTTAATTCCCAACACTTAGGGAAATATTCCGGATAATAAAATGACATTTCTGCATAATATTTATATGTCTAAATGCTGAAATATTGCTGAATTATATAATTTCTGCACTTAAAGTGCGTTTCGGGTGCTTTTTAGTGCTTATTTTTGCTTTCGCAATGTCTATAAATTAAACCCTTACATGTACTCTTGGGTTTTAATGTACTTTTGTCGTCGGACCTACACCTAGGCCTCAATTCTTATGTCCGCCTGCTTTCTGTAGTTCTGTTGACACAGTGTGTCTTACCGGTGAGTTTACTATTATTTCTGACGCAACGCTCTCGTTTATGCATAAAGCAATATTTTGTAGTATACAACGTGCATGAATTCACTTGTTTAGTATGTAATCAGGCATTGCTGACAATTAAGCACATAATTGCAGTCATTAAGCAATAATTAAGGTGTACGGAAATTACCGGTTTGGTGCCAGTTGTCACAGTCTCCCCCCGTTAAAAGAATTTCGTCCCGAAATTCAGGCTAAACCAACTCTCGCTGGAGTCTTCTTGAATAGGTGGGGATACTTTTCCTTGAACTGGTCTTCACGTTCCCATGTGTACTCGGGTCCGTGCTTAGAGCTCCAACGTACTTTGACAAGTTTTACGCTGCTCCTCCTGGTCTTGTTGACTTTCCAGTCGGTAACCTCAACGGGTTGTTCTGTAAATCGGAGGGCTTCATCAATATGCACTTCATCCATCAGAATGATCACGTTTTCTTGTGTTGGACTCTTCTTCAGGTTGGATACATGAAACGTATCATGTACTCCATTAAGTTCTTCCGGTAACTCCAACTTGTATGCCATGGTACCAATTCTCTTCAATATTCTGAATGGTCCGATATATCGTGGATTCAGCTTTCCACGCTTTCCAAATCTGACTACGCCCTTCCAAGGTGAGACTTTTAACAACACTTTGTCTCCCACCTTGAATTCTACTGATTTCCTTTTCGGATCGGCGTAGATCTTTTGTCGTTCTCGAGCCGCCTTAATGCGCTCTCGGATCTGCGCAATCTTGTCGGTTGTCTCTTGTACAAGTTCAGGACCAACCATACGCTTATCTCCGGCATCTGCCCAACATAAGGACGATCGGCATTTGCGGCCATATAGAGCTTCGAACGGCGCGGCTTTTATGCTCGTATGATAACTGTTATTGTAGGAAAACTCAGCTAAAGGTAGATGAGTATCCCAGCTGCCGCCTAGATCCATGACACATGCGTGAAGCATATCTTCTAACGTTTGTATAGTCCGTTCGCTCTGGCCGTCTGTTTATGGATGGAATGCCGTGCTTAGATCTAACTGAGACCCATAAGCTTCCTGAAATGATTGCCAGATTCTTGAGACAAAGCGTCCATCTCTGTCTGAAATGATTGAGATTGGCACTCCATGACGTGCCACAATTTCTCTTAAGTATATTTCAGCAAGCTTACCAGTGCTGTCTTTTTCTCGGATCGGTAGGAAGTGCGCAGACTTCGTTAATCGATCAACTATTACCCATATCATATCGTGCCCTCTCGGGGTCCTGGGTAATTTCGTTATGAAGTCCATCGAGATTTGTTCCCACTTCCACACGGGAATCTCTGGTTGTTGTAGTAGGCCGGACGGTTTCTGATATTCTGCCTTAACCTTGGCACAGGTTAGGCATTTTCCAACATAAACAGCAACGTCGCTTTTGAGTCTCGGCCACCAAGAGTACTCTTTCAAGTCTTGATACATTTTGTCCGATCCTGGGTGGATCGAATATCTCGATTTGTGGGCTTCATTAAGGATGACTTCTCGTATGCCACCATAGAGTGGAACCCAAATACGCTTCTTGAAGTATAAGGCTCCCTATTCGTTTGGCACCATGTATTTCAGCATACCCCGTAGGTATTCAGCTTTACGGTTCTCTCCTTTAAGAGCTTCTTGTTGTGCATCACGAATGCGTGCAGTGAGGTTCGTTCGAATCGTCATTTCCAGTGCTCGAACCCTTAGGGTCTTAACCCTTTCTTTTCGGCTCAACGCGTCCGCTACAACGTTTGCCTTTCCAGGATGGTACTTAATCTCACAGTCGTAATCATTCAGCAGCTCGACCCAACGTCGCTGGCGCATATTCAATTCCTTCTGATCAAATATGTGTTGTAAGCTTTTGTGATCCGTGAAGATTGTACATCGAGTACCATATAAATAATGTCGCCAAATCTTCAAGGCGAATACTACCGCACCTAGCTCCAGGTCGTGAGTGGTGTAGTTTCTCTCATGAACCTTCAATTGTCTCGAAGCGTAAGCGATGACTTTTTGGCGTTGCATGAGCACGCAACCCAAGCCTTATCGTGAGGCGTCGCAGTATACCACGAAGTCTTCAGTGCCTTCGGGTAATGATAGTATCGGTGCATCGCATAGCTTGCTCTTAAGTAACTGGAAGGCTTCTTCTTGTTTGTGACCCCAATCGTACTTCTTGTCTTTCTGTGTAAGGGTCGTTAGCGGTTGAGCTATCTTTGAGAAATTCTCGATGAATCGCCGATAATAGCCCGCTAAGCCCAAAAATTGTCGAACTTCGGTTGGGGTCTTGGGAGCTTCCCAATTCTTTATTGCTTCTATCTTGGACGGGTCTACATGAATGCCCTTCTTATTCACAACGTGACCAAGAAATTGTACTTCGCGAATCCAGAATTCGCATTTCGAGAACTTTGCATAAAGCTTCTCTTTCTTCAGTAGTTCCAAGATGGTTCTGAGATGTTGCTCGTGTTCTTCTTTCGTTTGCGAATAAATCAGGATATCATCGATAAATACAATCACGAATTTATCGAGATATGGTTTGCAAACGCGGTTCATCAGATCCATGAAGACCGCTGGTGCATTCGTCAGCCCGAATGGCATCACCAGAAATTCGTAGTGCCCATAGCGTGTTCTGAATGCAGTCTTTGGTACGCTTTCCTCTTGGATTCTCAGCTGATGGTATCCAGATCGAAGGTCAATCTTGGAATAGTAGCTTGATCCTTGCAAGTGATCAAATAAGTCATCAATCCTTGGTAGCGGATACCGATTCTTGATCGTGAGTTTGTTCAGTTCCCTGTAATCGATACACATCCGCAGTGTTCCATCCTTCTTCTTCACGAATAATACCGGAGCTCCCCAGGGTGAGAAGCTTGGCCTTATAAATCCCTTATCCAACAACTCCTGGAGTTGTGTAGCTAATTCTTGCATCTCGGATGGCGCAAGTCGATAGGGTGCCTTGGCTACAGGAGCAGCTCCTGGAACCAAGTCTATACGGAATTCGACTTGTCGTTGCGGAGGTAGTCCTGGCAGATCTTCAGGGAACACATCAGGAAATTCCTTCACCACAGGAATGTCTTCAAGTTTTGGCTCCACAGCCTTTTTGTCTATAACGTGTGCTAGGAAAGCGACACATCCTTTCTTTAAGCACTTCCGTGCCTTCATGCAACTGATGATTCGAAAAGGCGCGTCTCGTTTTTCTCCATGCACGATGAGAGTTTCACCATTCGCTAAAGGGATGCGAATGATTTTCTCATGACAAATAACTTCAGCTTTGTTCTTGGACAACCAGTCCATCCCGACTACTACATCGAAGCTACCCAATTGAATAGGTAGGAGGTCGATGCTAAATCTTCGTTCACCAAGTTCTAGTGTGCAGCCTCTAACAACTTCGCCCGATTCAACAAGTTTACCATTGGCTAGCTCTATGGAATAAGGAATTTCTAATCTACTAGATTCTATTCCGAGTATGCGTTTAAATTCCACATACATGAAGCTATAATCGGCGCCAGTGTCAAATAATATGGATGCAAAGTGATTGTTAATGAGAAACGTACCGGTGACCACGTTAGGGTCCTCGCGTGCGTTCTTTGCTCCAATCACAAATGCTCTAGCCTGAGCATTGTTTCTCTCTGGGCAGTTCTTCATGAAATGATCATTGCTTCCTGACGTGATGTCGTGGTCACAATCAAATTTAATCCCAATAACAACTATATAGATAGCGGTAAGTGGGTATCGAACACAGGGAGTTTGTGGAATGTGTGTTATTTGAAGATTTATCTAAGTTACCTAAAATTAAACTAATTGCAAGAAAAGTAAATTCACGGATTTGGTTGTTTGGTTTTAATTATCTAGAATTACTAAATTAGAATACAAATCAAAGTCAAGTTTTGTAACAGATAAGAGGATAGTGATCATCCCGAGTTTCAAGTTTTAAGTGACAACTAACGTTCATGTTCAACTGGAAAGAACCACATAGACATGGCTCACGTAAGATCAATTGTTTGTGATGAAAGGGAACTAAGTACTCGGATTCCTAGAACGCGAGGTTGTTACCCGATGACCAATCAACACATATCCAACCCTAATCCCTCCCATGATATCTCGATTACCAACGGCACCAAGAATGTATGGTTTAGAACTATGATCAAACATACATCAACAATTTACAAACAACCAATCAAACACCATAATAAACTAACAACACATGCACAGTCTAATATTCCAGAAATTAAAGAACAAGCATAATTGTCACAAATAAAACCTTACATCCGAGACGATCACCAAGCAAACCTAGCCACTCATAGTGTTATGAACCATCATCACAATCGAACCTTTGTCCCATGGAATCAAAAACAAAGTATTCATGTTTAGACCACTCAAGAACACAAGAGGAGAGCCAAAAATCGCCCCTCCACTGCCAAAACCGTCCACCCTCAGAATACATGAAAAGACCTCATTAAACTGACTTAAAGATGGCGGTTACAAATTGTTCCGCAGCTTCCACCGTAACTTACGGTACACATAAAAATGTTACGGTACTGTTTGTCTGCTTTACGGTGATGTAATGTTTGTTTGCTTCTTCACATGTGCCGCCCCCAAAGACCAATCATGTGCGGCCCAATGATCCATGCGTGGCCCAATATCTCTATTGTTGTTATGATGAGTGTTGGCTGCCTCCTCACGTGAATATGTTGAATTGATGTTGTTGACTTTTATGTCTCCCCCCTTCACGTGCGTGTATGAAGCCCTCCAAGTTGCCGTCCAACAACAGCCCCATGATGATGTTCATTCATTAAAACCCTCCTGTACACGTGTTAATGATAATGGATTTCCAAGAATTCAAGTGATGTCATATGTTGCCAAGTTCACGTGGACTAAGTCAGCCCACATGTCTCTCTTTCTTTTGGAAGTCTGCTTCCCAATAAAGCCCACCTCCACGTGATGTTGGCTGATGTAGTGTTTTTTGTGACGGCCCAATCAATAAAATCCACAAGTCAAGATGGCGGCCCAATCAAAGAAACATGTGCGACCCATGTGAATGTCAAACATTCCACCTTTCCATTATGGCTGCTGTCGAGATGATGATCATTATTAATGTTGTCTTATTGACTTTTGTACCTCTCCTCCATATTCACATGTAGCCCCTTGGTCAACATGCACTCTAGGGGTTCTTTTTTTTAAAAAGAAAAACATATTAATTCCCATCCAAAACAAACCATACATGCCGCCAATTCCCTTCATCCATAGCTTACGGTTCCAATTTAACCGAATTAAGCGATTTACCTGTAAAACACACGAACACTCGTAGTTATCACATTCATGATACATAACCGTGTAAAATATGGGATATGCACGTATTTAGCTCATTTAAGGGTTGTCCTACGGACCACCCGTCACATCCCCACACTTACCCGTTGCTTGTCCCAAGCAACCTATTCAAAACCACAAGCGATCAACATGCAAATCAAGTTAAAATGTATCGTCATTTTACTAACCTTCAATCATACCACAAGACACACCCCTCACAAAAACTCTCGGTGACAAGAATTATTAGCATATAATGCTAATCCACTCAATGCGTGTGTGTGTGTGCGACAATAAGCTTGTATAAAAATCAAGTCTCCTCCTAACAAATATCTAGCATGCTTATGAATCAAAGGAACTTACAGGTTGTAACGAGGCTAGGTGTAAAGGTAGGAAATAGTGGGAATGTGAAAGTAGCTCATTGATTCGACCCGGTTTTTATTTCTACTACTAAACAAAGCAACCATCAAATATATACACAACTTCTTCAACATTCTCAACTACTATTGCAACTAAATACTTTTTTTTTTTCATATTTTTCTCTTTCTCTTTTTTTTTTTTTTTTTTTTTTTTCATAACACATCAAACTCAACAATATATACAAGAACATCAATACTACATACTAAATCTCCTAAACCGGGTCATCTCAAAAGGTAAAATTTTTATAGGAAGTAGGCTCAGGTCACAATCGAATGGTTTGAGGCTCAACATGGCTTTCTAAGGACCAAACCCCCACCCCTCACAATACCAAGCTCATATATGTAACGTATGAGGTCCAACCCACCAATCCCGCACTCTCACACATCTAGACGAGGCTTCCTAAAAGTCCCCCTATCATTTTCAAAAGCATGCTAATTCTAGGATTTAACAAGTATTCACACACAAGTTCTATTAACACACAACACACACCGCCACTCAAACAATGAAATATCAATAACAATCATGTGTGGCTCAAATCCTCACCAAGAAAGACTAGGAATGGGTGTCGGTGTGTCAAATGGTACAATATCAAGCTTTCAAATTTTAACAATTTTCGCTCGGATTTACAAAATTTTTAAAACTATCAAAAATTCCCCCCATCTCCACACTTGGGATACATTGACCCCAATGTATGGTTTTAGGAGGCTTTGATCACTAAGGTTCATTCAACATCAACAAAAAGCTTCTTCACTCAAACCACAAATTTCTTTTTTTTTTATTCTAATTATTAGAAACACCACCAATCCTTCACAACCCATAAACTAAACACATCAAAACACCACCCAACCGCCCAACCAAAAACTTAAACATGAATATATACAAAGGTGCACAAAATGAGAACAAGACACAACCTGATTAGTAAATCAGCAGTGTTGGTAGTGATGCAGCTGCGGTAATCGAAACGGTTCAAAAACATCTCTTAGATTCGCCGATATCTCAACAGGGATGTTGCCAAACATCCCCACACTTGAATCATTGCATCCGCGAGGGTTGAAACGTAATAACCTGCCAAAACACAAACACAACACCAAAACAAAACCAAACAAAGCAAAACAAAACAAAGCAAAACAAAACAAAACAAAACACAAATACAATACTCTACATCCTCGGGCTGCCTCCCGAGAGCGCTAAGTTTAAAGGTCTTCAGCCAGACCATACCTGATATGCGTTATGGTGGTCTTAATGCACACTTACCCGCAACATTTCCAACAAATGCCCGGAAATTTACATGCCATCTCCATAGATTTGTCAGTCTATTTGGCATGTTAAAGCTGCTCCTGCGGGCTTTGCTAGTCCACTTCATGACATATACCTTAATGTCTGGTAGTTTCACCCTTCTCATCTTGTTTCTCGAACCCTCTTCCCCACACTTGTTAATTTGAATTATGGGAAGAGGTTCGGTACACATATCCATCCCATCAGCCTGCTCTACCTCATAATCTGCACACATCATCTGATCTACAAGTGATTCTTCATCAGATAAAGGACTCATTGGTGTGGTATTATCCTCCACAACCTCCTCCTTCATGTGAGAATAATCTCTAATATCGTCAGGTAATGGTGAGAGGCGTTCTTCTATCTCTATCTTCAATTTTAAAGTATGACACTTAGAAACTAAGCAGCTGATTCGGTCTTCATTGGACAGGTTGGGTGTTGCTAAATATTGCTCGAGTTTAGACAAAGTTACTTCCAATACAGCAAGCTCTTTCTCCTCCTCGGTCTCATAAACATAAACACCCTCGGGCTCAGAATATTCTTCGGGATGATATTGTCGATATCCCTGATACGGTCTATAGATGCGCGCTTCCATCATCTTTTTATTCCAATACTTCGGGTTTTCCGAATACACCGGGCACACATCATAATCATAAGTGTGATCGCGACCGCAACAAAAACATAGACCATCCATCCTTGCCTCATAATAAACTTCCTTGTCCCGATCGTATCCATATGAATAATAGTCATCCTCCATTTCTGATTCATGATCGTCAACGTATGATGTAAGTGGAAGCTATGAAACATAAGACACCGGTTTTCCATGTGCCCTACTGTAGTGAGCCTCATGGCAACCAATACATGGATGTCGTGGACCCCCGCACAATCTACACGTAAATAAGCTGAAATTTGTGTAATGCCCTGTCATCCTGCACAACACAACTCAACTACCAAGTGTAAATCATGAACATAAAAGAAATCTTTTTGGTTTTTTTTTTTTTAATTTTTTTTTCCAAACTAATACACAAGATAACACACGTTGCGCACTACTCCCCGGCAACGGCGCCAAAATTTGACGTGATGTCGTGGTCACAATCAAATTTAATCCCAATAACAACTATATAGATAGCGGTAAGTGGGTATCGAACACAGGGAGTTTGTGGAATGTGTGTTATTTGAAGATTTATCTAAGTTACCTAAAATTAAACTAATTGCAAGAAAAGTAAATTCACGGATTTGGTTGTTTGGTTTTAATTATCTAGAATTACTAAATTAGAATACAAATCAAAGTCAAGTTTTGTAACAGATAAGAGGATAGTGATCATCCCGAGTTTCAAGTTTTAAGTGACAACTAACGTTCATGTTCAACTGGAAAGAACCACATAGACATGGCTCATGTAAGATCAATTGTTTGTGATGAAAGGGAACTAAGTACTCGGATTCCTAGAACGCGAGGTTGTTACCCGATGACCAATCAACACATATCCAACCCTAATCCCTCCCATGATATCTCGATTGCCAACGGCACCAAGAACGTATGGTTTAGAACTATGATCAAACATACATCAACAATTTACAAACAACCAATCAAACACCATAATAAACTAACAACACATGCACAGTCCAATATTCCAGAAATTAAAGAACAAGCATAATTGTCACAAATAAAACCTTACATCCGAGACGATCACCAAGCAAACCTAGCCACTCATAGTGTTATGAACCATCATCACAATCGAACCTTTGTCCCATGGAATCAAAAACAAAGTATTCATGTTTAGACCACTCAAGAACACAAGAGGAGAGCCAAAAATCGCCCCTCCACTGCCAAAACCGTCCACCCTCAGAATACATGAAAAGACCTCATTAAACTGACTTAAAGATGGCGGTTACAAATTGTTCCGTAGCTTCCACCGTAACTTACGGCTCTACCGTAAGTTACGGTACACATAAAAATGTTACGGTACTGTTTGTCTGCTTTACGGTGATGTAATGTTTGTTTGCTTCTTCACATGTGCCGCCCCCAAAGACCAATCATGTGTGGCCCAATGATCCATGCGTGGCCCATTATCTCTATTGTTGTTATGATGAGTGTTGGCTGCCTCCTCACGTGAATATGTTGAATTGATGTTGTTGACTTTTATGTCTCCCCCCTTCACGTGCGTGTATGAAGCCCTCCAATTTGCCGTCCAACAACAGCCCCATGATGATGTTCATTCATTAAAACCCTCCTGTACACGTGTTAATGATAATGGATTTCCAAGAATTCAAGTGATGTCATATGTTGCCAAGTTCACGTGGACTAAGTCAGCCCACATGTCTCTCTTTTCTTTTGGAAGTCTGCTTCCCAATAAAGCCCACCTCCACGTGATGTTGGCTGATGTAGTGTTTTTTGTGACGGCCCAATCAATAAAATCCACAAGTCAAGATGGCGGCCCAATCAAAGAAACATGTGCGACCCATGTGAATGTCAAACAATCCACCTTTCCATTATGGCTGCTGTCGAGATGATGATCATTATTAATGTTGTCTTTTTGACTTTTGTACCTCTCCTCCATATTCACATGTAGCCCCTTGGTCAACATGCACTCTAGGGGTTCTTTTTTTTTTTAAAAAGAAAAACATATTAATTCCCATCCAAAACAAACCATACATGCCGCCAATTCCCTTCATCCGTAGCTTACGGTTCCAATTTAACCGAATTAAGCGATTTACCTGTAAAACACACGAACACTCGTAGTTATCACATTCATGATACATAACCGTGTAAAATATGGGATATGCACGTATTTAGCTCATTTAAGGGTTGTCCTACGGACCACTCGTCACTTCCACACTTGAAGCATCCTTGGTTCTGCCCTTTCCCGTTACCATTCTTGTTACCAGCACCGTTTCCATTTCGGTTCTTTCCTTTTCCCCAACAGTCTTCTGTTTGATGACCCAATTTACCACATTTGTCGCACCTTGGAATGCGACAAGCTCCATCATGATGATACTTACATTTTTGGCATCTAGGTATGGAGCCTTGGTATGCTTTGATTGCATGGGTTTTCGCCTCCTGGGACAGGTTTGCGTCACGCTTCTTGCTGTTGAAACCTTTGTTGTTACGAGTTGCTTGGTTCAGATTCGAATGCTTTCTCTTTTTGTCACCGGACGACTCAGCATGTGTCTCGGTCTTCTCTGTTGGGTTTAGTGATAACTTCTTCATACGACCACAATCTTCGGTCAGGCTGACAGCCAGAGTTACAGCCTCAGTGATTGTTTGTGGTTTGGCCGACGTCACCATGCCACGAAACTCTGGGGCCAGTCCCCAAATGTAGCGTTCAACACGCTTAAATTCCGGAGTCACCATGTAGGGTAGCACTCTTGACAGATTGTGGAACCTTCGAGTGTAACCATTGATGTCAGCACCTTCCATAGTCAAGTGCCAGAACTCCGTTTCCAGCCTTTGGAGTTCAGCACGTGAGCAATACTTCTCTCTCATTCTTTCCTTCAGTTCCTCCCAAGTTAAGCCATAAGCGGCATCATCACCCAAGGTTTGGGCTTGCAGGTTCCACCAAGTCAGAGCTTCATCGACAAACAATCCGGTAGCGAAAGTGACTTGCTGATCCGCGGTACACTTGCTCATGCGGATAATAGCTTCAGTCTTCTCCGTCCAGCGTACAAAAGCTACTGCACCTCCTGTGCCGTCATAGTTCATCGGCTTGCAGTCGAGAAACTGCTTGAAAGTGCAGCCTGGAATTGATTCAACCAATTCACATATGAGCAATCGAAGAAATAATGAAACAAAGACCGTTCATAAATTTCTCCATGCTTAGCAAATCGTCTTAAGGTTACATTGAGCTGCGCTGCCTCCAGACGAATCTCCATTCCCATTACGCCTAGCGTTGCTTGGTCCTCCACTGTCCTGGGTACGGTTCGCCTCGTACTGGGCGATAGCAGCGGAGATCCTTTCTTCCAGTAGAGAGTTCAGCTCTTCAGCAGTTCTGGGCAGTGGGGGAGGAGGAGGTTGATCGTCATTGCGAGCATTCACAGCTTTCCTGGGTGCCATGTTCTGACAGAACATAACACAACAGGGTTAGACATTTGTTTGATATCGTCACACTAGACAGTAGTATCATATATATTCACCGGTATATATATACCACATAAGTGACATCAAACAATTATTACTCTAGCAGAGTACTTAGTGGGCTTGCACTGAGGGAATCTATACGTGACAAGACTTGCTGTGGTTTCTGTGCACTGAATTTCCATAATTATGTATGCATCCATAATTACGTAACTCCTTGCACAGTCCGCACAGTTCGTTTCATCCTCGTATTTCTTCCTTCAGATGGGCCATCGCTTTCAGATAAAGTCACGTATACTTGTGACATTCTACTTCTAGTACATGCTAATTATCACACATAATTGCAAGTAATTTCTAGTCAACGACAAGTGCTACTCAAGTGCACTCTAAGTCTCGTAGTGTCTTTTCTAGACTCCTGTAGACAGTTTCAGGCAGTGGATGTCGCGGGACGTTTTATGCAATGAAAACTCTTTGAAAATTGTTTTCGTGAATGGATCCTAGAGATTGTAGACTAGACTCGAGAAGGAATCCTGGTTCACTACAATTGCAGCTCTGATACCAATCTGTCACACCCCTTTCTACGGCGGAAGCACGAGGTGTGATCATGAAAGGTTCTCATTGCATACGAAGAGTAAACATGCTACATGCTCGTAAAATAACATCAAATACCATAATTTGAAAACATAAGTTTAGCGTTTATATCGCTAGACAGCATAAAACATTGTCTTAAAAGTTTACAACTTTATTTAAAGTTAAACACAAGCGACATCCACGAGCATAAGCAAGACCACGCGCACATCCATCCTAGTTACCTGAAATACATGTGAGTTTTTGGAAAAACGTCAACATAAAGTTGGTGTGAATTCATGCAGTTTTGTATCTCACGTTTGTATACTTTGTATGAAAACATAGTTTGTGAATAAATCAAGTTTTCATATATAAATCCAGTTTCATGTGTACACCACGTACTCATGTATAATTCAATTTCTTCTTGAGTACCCCACGTACTTCAAGTATAATTCAATTTCTTCTTGAGTACCCCACGTACTTCAAGTATAATTCAATTTCTTCTTGAGTACCCCACGTACTTCAAGTATAATTCAGTTTCTTCTTGAGTACCCCACGTACTCAAGTATAATCCAATTTCTTCTTGAGTACCCCACGTACTCAAGTATAATTTAATCTTTTCTTGAGTACCCCACGTACTCAAGTATTCATCAATTTTTAGTATGGTATGAACTTCATGTAATTAAAATATTCCTGTAAATATCAGGATTGTTAATGGGTTGCAAAGCCATTAACGTGTGACACGACATAGGAAGTCACCAAACCTAAGGCATTTAATTGGTATATTCTGAGACACAAAAGCACTACTCGATTCTCGCCCTCACCGAGAGTGTGGCTGCCAGGCACCCGTTAGATCTAACCTTTTGTTCTGCGGTCTAGGTATATTGTTGATTAATGGTGCTTCTGTACCCTATTCGTGACACTATTTCTCATAACGCATCCTACTTGGTTCTCGTCCTCACCAAGCGCGTTTCTTGTTATCAATTCTCATAACGCATCCTACTTGGTTCTCGTCCTCACCAAGTGCGTTTCTTATTATCATTTCTTATAACGCATCCTACTTGGTTCTCGTCCTCACCAAGTGCGTTTCTCATATTCTATTATTTGGTCACACTTGGTTCTCGTTCTCACCAAGTGTACTTCTTGTATTCTTATATTTCATCACACTTGATTCTCGTTCTCACCAAGTGTGCTTCTTATATTTATATCATACTAATTATAAATATTGTACATTTGTACATGTATTTCACCCCCGAAGTTATAAAAACTGAAAACAGTTAAAGAAAAGGGGGAGCATGAACTCACAACTTTGCGTTCCTTGCGTCGTAAACTATACCGGCTTTGCTTAATTAACGTCGTAACCTATACGCGTTTTCTTAACGTTAGTCACTAGACTTGCGTCGCACAAGTACAGTCACTCTCTTTTGTGTATATTCTTGTGTTAAAAATATTCTATATTTTTAACTAAGTATCTTACTTATATTATTTTCTCCAAAAATAAATATAAGTTTCTTGTATTTTTGCACTTTGCACCCGAATTATGTATCTTGTATGTTGTATGTGTATTTTCTTGATTATACTCCTCATGAGTATTTAGTGTATTTTTAAGTCTTAATACACTAGCACGTATAACACATACTATATACACTTAGCACAAAAGTTGGTGATCAAATAATATGTATTTTTCTTTCAAAAATATATACTTAATATCCATTTTTATTCTTGAAAAATCACCATTTCTTATCACCAAAAAAAATTAGGGAAACCTTGGTAATACTTTTACATACATTTTTAGGGAATAAGTTTCTCAAAAACTTATATTTTTCTAAGTGTCAAAATTTATAAAAATTTTGACAGAGTTTCCCCTAAAAATGGAGGTTTCCCATGTTTTCAAAACATGTGTTTATTTTCTTTTAAATCGTCAACAATCATCAACAACAATTATCAACAATAACCACCAATTTATCCATTTCATGAACTTGAATATTTACAAAAATGTGTAGTAACTTACTAGCACATTTAATAAGTCTTGTTATCTTTAAAAATAAGTTTAATTTCTTAAAAACTTTATTTTTAAAGGATATGAAGTTTCACAACTTCTAGTCGGTTCTTACGAAAGTATTTCTTTGTTAAATCCTTTCGTTACACAAGTGTCTACACACTTTTTGGTTCTCAAAAATGTCTCTATTTCGAGAAAGATCCGGCTTTTTAAACATGATTTCATCATACACTTGGTTATTCAAAAATACCACTTGTAGATCCGTAGATCTACTAATTTTGAACAATATTTCATAAGAAAAATCGTTTTTACACAAGTTCATGATTAGTGTGTGGTAGGGTTTCATCATTTAACCCTTTTTACACTTGAACATACTCTATGTCATGTTTCATGAACATGACCAATCCGGGTTAGACGATGATCCGAGCTACCACAACATAGATCGGCACTAAATAGTTACACAAAACAAGTCTTACAAGTTTTACACAACATCATAGCTTTTAACCATCATTTTTAACATTTTAGTAGACGTTTAACACTTCATCTTGTAAGTTCATGAGTTTTAACCGTCATATCTTATTTTAACCACTTTAAAATAGATCGAGAGGGCGTTTTAAGCAACTTACTACTAGCTCGAGGCTAGGGAAGGAAACTAGTCGAAAATCGCGTGGATAAAAGCAAATGGTGGAGGTTCTTCGCAATCCGAGTGCACCGAGCCTCCTTATACGTGATCCTTAACCCTTGTATATACTTGGAATTGGAAGATGGAAATCGAAAGATGGTGGTGGGGTGCTTGTTGTTCTCGGCCGAATGTAGGAGAGGAGGGAGGGAGAGTATTTGTTTTGCTAAGTGTGGTTTAGAGTGAGGGTATAACCTCTTAGGTCTTTATATAATCCATCCATCACTAATATCCCTTGGTTAAGATGTCTTCTAGATATAAGACATGAATGAATAAAATAATCTTGTAAGGACAAGGGTGTCACCATATGGTGACCGATTTCGGTTGGGATGGGAGGGGGTTTGGTTCGATTATTTGCATATGGGGGGGGGGTAATGTGTAACTTGCAAGATCTTAATTAGATTTACCAAATCTAAGTGTATCAAAGTGAATCTATAAAAGATCTTGTGAATCTAAAAGAGATCTATGAAAGATCATGTAAGATTTTAAGGGATCTTGGCAAGATTATTATGGATTTGGAAAGATCTAGTAAATATTTGGATGTTCCGGGTAATGTCCTGTTGTTCGGTTAAATACCGGTTCTTTAAAGTGTTAAATTACACTTTTTAGTACCCCTCTAAGTATCTTTTTGTATCCCTTTTAATTCCCAACACTTAGGGAAATATTCCGGATAATAAAATGACATTTTTGCATAATATTTATATGTCTAAATGCTGAAATATTGCTGAATTATATAATTTCTGCACTTAAAGTGCGTTTCGGGTGCTTTTTAGTGCTTATTTTTGCTTTCGCAATGTCTATAAATTAAACCCTTACATGTACTCTTGGGTTTTAATGTACTTTTGTCGTCGGACCTACACCTAGGCCTCAATTCTTATGTCCGCCTGCTTTCTGCGGTTCTGTTGACACAGTGTGTCTTACCGGTGAGTTTACTATTATTTCTGACGCAACGCTCTCGTTTATGCATAAAGCAATATTTTGTAGTATACAACGTGCATGAATTCACTTGTTTAGTATGTAATCAGGCATTGCTGACAATTAAGCACATAATTGCAGTCATTAAGCAATAATTAAAGTGTACGGAAATTACCGGTTTGGTGCCAGTTGTCACAGCTGACAATCGCAGCTGCCTTGTTCTTCTATTACTTCAAATATCAGGATACAGTGCAGGATGTGATGCGGATCAACTAGGTGTTACAATGTAATTCGAATACAAGTGTTTGTGTATAGTGTTTGCAGTGAGCTAGAGAGCAAAAGTGTTCGAAAGTGTGTGTGAAAAATTGCGTGCCTTAATCTGATCTGCCCCCATCTATTTATAGTAAAAGAAATGCAATAAACTATCCTAAATAACCGGGATCCGGCGAATATTCCCCACTCGAACGTTGTAGACATGGTCTTTCGGGTTCAACGTCTCTCACATAACAGATACGCCTGAGTCTTGAGGAGAAGAAGTCCATCTGACCGTTAGTAACCCACAGCCTCTAACCTGCATGTGGTTAATTTAGTTAACCCCAGGATATCGCCCAGGATGTTAGCAATATCCTAATCCAGTATCCTGATCACAAGCAAAAAACCAAAAGCAGGATATTAGTCAGGATATGTACGCTCAGAAAATGACCCATAACAATTGTCCCCAAATATATCTGTTGGTATACCAATCCAACGGATATATTTTAAAAATTCTATCTCGTAAATCAAGGCAATTAAAATGAAACGACGGTCAAGATCACATCATAACTTCCAACGCGCTTTTAACTCGATGGAGATCTACAATGCTCCTATATCTTCTCTCTTCTTGTTTGAAAAGCAGATATCTCCAACGGAGTCTCCAGGTAATTCCCTACTTCTCATTCATCTTTTATCAATCTTTCTTTCTTTATCTGCAATGGATGCCAGAACTTATTCCCAAACCGGTGAATCATCCGAGACCTTCATTCAGCAGAATCTTCTAAAAAATCCAGAGAAGGAAGTCTGTGCCTTTGATAACGCAGACATTGCGGCTTTGAGAGCTTCCGGTGCTTTCCCCGATAACACGGTCTTTAGACCATTCGATCGGTCAATTCGATTGGATGTTTCTTCTACTGATTGGGTCTGCTTCCCAGCATACCCTTTCTCGCTAGGTCTTCGATACCCTTTTCCCGAATTTATGATGCAATTCTTCCGGACCACCGGTATCTCCTTTACTCAGACCATGCCCATGGTCTGGAGGGTATTAATCGTACTCAACCAAATTAAAAATCTTCATTGTCCCGACCTTTGTATCGAAGATCTGCCAATCGCTTACCGCCTTCGATCTCATGGTTCTAGCCGGTTTTTGCTTTTTTCGACTTCCAACAAACCCCTTATTCTTAAAGCTACCAAAAACGAAGATGGATGGCAACGCAAGTTCTTCTTCGTCAAACGAGACTCCATTGATGAGGGTGCTAGCCTTCCGGTGGAGTGGTTAACCACCGGTAGGATCATGAATGTCCCCATTTACCTTTAGACCTTTATCTTTTGCTAATATCCTCCTTTTTGATCCCCTTTGCAGTAAATTTCAAGGAAGTAGCTCCCCCTACTGCGGAATCAGAGAAAAGAATTAAAACTGTTTACCAATTACCAGCAAGTGACAGGAGTTTTACCACACATATCCCGAGTTCCAGTCAATACTCATCATCTGAAATGTCTGGTAAGGATTACTTTAAAATAATTAATTAGCACAATATAATATAATGAAGGGTAATAAAGATGTAAAACTTTTCCCTTTACGCAGCACCAGCCAAGATCCCTGAAGTCTTTGACCTCGACGAGCTGGACAGTTATTCTGATCAGGTTCAAATCAAGAAGGAACCTAGTCCCAAGGCCACGGCCTCATCCAAACCCAGCAGTTCCAAGGCCATCATCATTCCCAAACCTTCGCCGGCTACCAGGCCCCAGAGTTCCAGCTCCCGAAAAAGGAAGGAGCCCGATTCCCCCGTCATCTCTGATACATTCCCCTATAAGAATTACGGGTTCATCGAAGCAAGCGGGTTTATGACTTCTTTTCTCAACCAGGTCAGTATCCTTGAACCATATCCTGCAGCTTATACCCCTTATAAGTAATTACTAAAACCAATACCTGTCCTCTTAATTTGCAGGGTCTCGAACGTCTGGTTCACTTATATCAGGAATCCTGTGGGCTCAACAAGACGCTTGAATCCAAGTTGAAGAAAGCTGAGGTCACCATCTCTGATCAGGGCATGATTGCAGCCGCCAAATCTCGGCACTACGAGGAGAAGTTCAAGGCTATGACCCACGAACACCAGACCGCTCTCAACAAAGCTACTCTCCAGGCCCAAGCCGATCTTGACGCTGCCCATGCTCAACATGAACATGATATGGTCAGCTACCGGGAAAGCCTTAAAAGTTCCGTCGTCACTTCTCTCCTCCAGGCCAGGCTAAAGATGGCCCACGAAGCCAAAACACTAGGCTTCGAATGCCCTTCTTGGGACATCAGTGCCTGGGAAACAAAGCTAAAGAGCCTTGGCGACACTTCTGCCAAACCTGCTGCTGAAGGATCTTCAAAAGCAGTTGAAAAACCAACCGGTGCTAAGAAGGATGCTGAGGCGGATCCCGAGACGGATGCTGCTGAAATTACTATGAACGAAGAAGGCGCTGCTTCCTAAAACTTATTTTCTTTAAATTTAAGAGTTATGCTTATGTTTGAACAATTTTATTTCGTGTCTTATGAATAGTTTTTATTTCTGCATAAAACAATTTGATAGCCGAAGGTGGATGGGTCCTGGGTTTCAGGATGAAACCTTCGGTTATCAACTGGTACTGCTTATTTCAAATAATTTCATCTTTCAATTTACTTTCTTAGTGTAGATCTTAGCTAAGATCAACTGGTACTGCTTGATCAAGGTTTTAATTTAAAATATTTGGAAGTAATACTAGTTTGAAATTAAAACCTTGATCAAAATACTGCTTATTGTTTTCTGTATTTCTTAGTGTAGATCTTAGCTTTGCAAAATTTCGTACAACTATCTTTTGAAAATATCCTGATCAATATACTCAGTGATATATTATGAAAACTTTTATTAAATAGAACTTCTAAAAATTCAATCAACTTTAGAGAAAACTTTTAAAGAATAAGAGATAGTCCACTTTCTAAAACCTGTTATGTTAATACGTGTTTGATCAATGTTTTAATTTCAAACTAGTATTACTTCCAAATATTTTAATCAAATATCCTGAAACATATTTTGAAAATACATTTTAAGAATATATCCCGAGAATTTATCCTAATCAGGATGCTTAAGCTTTTGTCAAACATAGTTTCAAAAACTCAAATGATTTAAATAACGTCTACAAAGGAAAGATCATACCAGGAATAGAGTGTAACCCTATTCTCAAACTTCAATCCATTTGCAACTTTTCCAACGAAGATGTCCCCTGTCCGAGACACTTAGTGTACTAGGTCCGAGCTTTATCCTTTGAGCTTTACACAATTGCCTCAGTAGGAATGTCCCCTGTGCATAATGTCCTCGAATACTTAGAAATTTTCTGGAAATCAGTTCCAATTGTATAGACAATTTTTTGTGTTACAGGGGTAAAACCCAAAATATACTGGAGATAAATCCTTCGTATCCCGGGGGAAATCCCAAATTTTCGTGCGCTACAGGCGGGAGTGTATAAACTCCAAGACTTAGAAAGGTGAAAACCTTTAAACCTTAGAGAGTATGAAAATACCCTTTCGTGAGAGAGGGTGATCAATCCTCATATACCTTTAGGATTCAGGATATAGCCAATAGTAACGAAATTGTCAGCCACTTTTACATGGACTGGTCCCGCCACCTTGAACTATTCTCGAATAACTTGCACTCCAGGCGGGGTGTTTAAACCCAATTCGGAAGAAAGGTGAATACCTTTAAACCTGTGAAGGGATCAGGATCCCTTATCCGTGAGAGAGGGGGCCAATCCTCTAATCTTCCGAAGTATCCTGAGTGTGTATCCTGGTGCTATATCCCGAAGCATATACTGCAAAACATCTTCAAACTAAGGTGGGTGTTAGCTTGGCTAACACCCCTCCGATGCTTAAGTCAGTATTGGTTTTCAAAGAATAAATTAAATCAAACATATTTAAAAGAGATAGAATTCATACCATCCTGAGTTAGAAATTAAATTCTAAACTCACTTGAAATAAAGCTTAAGGTGTATAGCATTCCAAGATCTCGGTAGCATATCCCCCTCCATATTCTTGAGTCGGTATGCACCTTTTCCTGATTCTGATTCAACCTCATATGGTTCTTCCCATTTTGGAGCTAGCTTTCCATCAGCAGGATTAGTAGTATTCTGAAAAGCCTTTCTTAACACCCAATCTCCAACTTTGAACCTTCTAGTCCTTATATTCTTGTTGTATGCTCTGGACATCCTTTGTTGATATGCTGCCATTCTTAGCCGTGCAGCATCTCTTTTCTCATCAATAGTATCCAGCTCCTGGCATAGGACTTCAGGATTCTGCTCAGGATTCCTGAGGTTGGATCTTGCTGTAGGTATCACCATTTTCGTCGGGATCACCGCTTCTGCTCCAAACACTAAGGAAAATGGGGTTTGACCAGTTGCATTTTTTACCGTCGTTCTATCAGCCCACAAAACAAAGGGTAGTTCTTTTGCCCATCTTCCTTTCTTAGCCCCTAATCTCTTCTTCAAGTTGTTGACAATTATCTTGTTTGAGGATTCAGCTTGTCCATTTGCTTGAGGATGTACCAAGGTAGACGTAATCATTTTGATTCCCCAACTCTTGCAGAAGTCAGTAGTCCTTTTACTTATAAATTGAGATCCGTTGTCACAAATTATCTCAGCTGGTACTCCAAACCTAGTCAGGATATTCCTTTTTATGAAGGATACCACTTCCTGATCTCTAACTTGAACAAATGCTTCTGCTTCAACCCACTTGGAGAAATAATCCGTCATTGCCAACATGAAAACCTTTCCTCCTGGAGCCTTTGGAAGCTTTCCCACTATATCCATACCCCACTTCATAAACGGCCAAGGGGAAACAATAGGATACAGCGGTTCAGCAGGATGATGTAATATGTTACTATGTCTTTGACATGCATCACATCTTTGAGCATATTCTGTGGCATCTTTCCTCATCGTCGGCCAATAATATCCTGTCCTTAATATTTTTGAGAATAAGGACCTGCCCCCAGTATGGTTGCCACAATCCCCTTCATGTATATCCTGAAGTACTTCTTTGGTTTCGGGATCCTCCAAGCACCTCAGATATGGTCCTGCAAGAGATTTCTTATACAAAACATCATTTATAATAGTGAATCGTGATACCTTCATTCTAAAGGCTTTAGGATTCTCATTCTTTGGGATGTGTCCTTCCTTGAGATATCTCATGATTGGAGCCGTCCAGGACTTCGGATCCTCCTCAGGATACTCCTCATCAGGATTCTGAATACTTATTACTTCCTTATCCTGAGGATTCGTCGCAGGATATAGGATATGTAATATTGGTATTCGGGTCCCTTCCGGTATCCTGACCGATGATCCCAGATTTGCTAAGGCATCAGCTTCAGCATTATCCTCTCTTGGTACCTGTTCAAGTGTAAAAATATCGAAATATCCTGCTAATTTTTTGAGAATTTCGAGATACTCGATTAACTTCTCTCCTTTAACTGCTTAGGTTCCATTAAAATGATTAGTGATTAACAAGGAGTCAACATATACTTGCAAATTCTTGATATTCATATTTTTAGCCAACTCTAATCCTGCAATTAAAGCCTCATATTCTGCCTCATTATTAGTAGCAGGAAATTCACACCTAATAGCCTGGGGTAATATGTCCCCCTGTGGCGATTTTAGTAGTATACCTAAACCTACACCTCTTACGTTAGATGCACCATCAGTATATAATCTCCAGCATTCTAAGTTTTCTCCTAGCTGCTGTACTTCTAAATCTACTTCATTTTGAATGTCACTACGGAAATCAGCCACAAAGTCAGCTAAAGCCTGAGACTTTATGGCATTTCTAGGCTCATTTACTAAGTTATAAGCACTCAATTTTACTAACCACTTGGCCATCCTACCTGACATCTCTGGTTTCCTAAGCACGTTTTTAACAGGATAATTGGTTTTAACATGAATCCTATGTGTCTCAAAATAATGTCTAAGTTTTTTTGGTGCCATAACTAGTGCTAATATCAATTTCTCTAGATGAGAATATCTAGTTTCAGCATCTAGTAAACTTTTACTAACATAATAGACAGGATATTGCTGACCTTCATGGTCCTTTATAAGAACGGCACTTACAGCATTCCCTGATACAGCGAGGTATAGGGATAGTGGTTCACCATTTTCAGGCTTCATCAATAGAGGTGCAGTTGAGAGATATCGCTTCAAATCCTGCAAGGCTGCTTCATGCTTTGCTCCCCATTCGAACTTCTTATTCTTCTTGAGGATATCATAAAATTCCTTGCATTATTCTGAGGATCTTGAAATAAATCTGTTCAATGCTGCTACTCGGCCTGTTAACCGTTGAACATCCTTCATATTCGAAGGTGATTTTATATCCAGGATAGCTCTAATCTGCTCCGGGCTCGCCTCTATGCCTCTTTTCGTCACCATATATCCTAGAAACTTTCCTGCCCCCACTCCGAAATGGCACTTAGCAGGATTCGGTTTCATGTTATACTGAACCAGGATATCAAATGCTCCCTTGATATCCTGGAGATGATCCTCAGCCTTTTTAGATTTCACCACCATATCGTCAATATATACCTCCATGGTGTCCCCCAGCTAATCTTTAAACATCATGTTTACCAACCTCTGGTATGTTGCACCTGCATTTTTCAAACCAAAGGGCATAGCATTATAAGAATATATACCTGTTGGTGTCATGAAGGCAGTATCCTTCTGGTCCGAAGGCTCCATTTGAATCTGCTGAAATCCTGAGGATGCATCCATGAAAGTTAACATCTCATGCCCGGCAGTAGCATCCACCATTGCATCAATATGGGGAAGAGGAAATGGGTCTTTAGGACAAGCCTTGTTCAAGTCCGTGTAATCTACACAGACTCTCCATTTCCCATTTTTCTTCTGTACCACGACTACATTTGCCAGCCATCTTGGAAACTTGACTTCTCTGATCATTTTGGACTTCAATAATCTTTCAACTTCCTCTTGTATGATTGTATTTCGTTCAGGAGCAAACTTCCTTCTTTTTTGCTGAACAGGCTTGAACGACCTGTCAATTCCAAGCTTGTGATTAATAATGTCTTTGGATATGCCTGTCATATCCTCATGCTTCCATGCAAATGTTGACATCCTGCACTTCAAAAAGTTAGTTAATTGTTCTTCAATATCCTGAGGGTTATTGGTTCCTACGAGCACCGAGATATCAGGATTATCCTGATCTAGGATAACTTTCTTCATATCCTGCTCTGAAGCCTCCACGATATCTTGGGCCCGCATCTTTAATTGCTATGCTGGATTAGGCTTGGTTGAGGATTTCATTGAGGATGAGTAGCATTCCTTCGCCTCCTGCTGATCACTATCAACTTTGACAACCCTCCAAGGGGTAGGGATCTTGATGCACTGGTGATAAGTCGATGGTACAGCCTTCATGTCATGGATCCATGGCCTGCCTAGTATGATGTTATAGCAGGATAGGGAGTCCATCACACAGAAGCGTTGTATCGAGTTGACCCCTTCAACATATACTGGTAACTTTATCTCTCCTATGGTATTCCTAGCTTCTCCACTGAAACCAACGAGCACAGTGGACTTTGAAGTAATGTCCATTGGAGATACATTCATCCTCTTCAATGTTTCCAGCTGAATTATGTTGACGGAGCTACCATTGTCCACCAATATCCGGCGTACAAAATGGTTAGCAACATATAATGTTATTACGAGAGCATCGTGGTGAGGATCCTGGACAGTATCCCTGTCATCACTATCAAAAGTGATCACTTTATCGGTTGTAAGGGTAGTCATCCTAGCTGGTTTGTCCCCCCTTTTAGTCTTAGCTTCCTTTGCATGTCTCTTGGCCGCAGAATACGAAGTCCCACAAAAGTCGGATCCTCCTGAAATAAAGTTAATTATTTTGGCATCTGCTGGGGGTGATGCTGCTCGTTCAGGATCCTTCTCAGGATCCTGCCCTTTATTCTTCTTTCTTCCCAGCAAATCCTTCAGATACCCCTTGTTTAACATGTAACTTATTTCTTTCCTTAGAGCAATGCAATCCTCGGTCACATGTCCGAAATCTTCATGGAAGGCACACCATTTGGATTTATCCTTCCAATCAGCTTTCTGTTGATTCTTTCGAGGCCACCTAGCTTTGTCTCCTAAACCCTGCATAGCATACATTAACTCGGGTATATTAACAGAAAAGCAGTATTCAGATAATTCAGGATATTCTTCAGGATCCTCGTCTTCAACAGCATTTACTTTCTTGTTATCATTTCTACCATATGGCTTGGAGCGATATGGTTTATACAAGGATTCTGATTTCCTGTTGGTTGATTCGTAGGTTGAGGTAGAATTCATCCTCTCTTGCATCTTTTTGTCATCTTCCAAGCTGATATATCTCAAAGCCCTGTTACGAGCTTCGTCAAGATTCCTGCAGGGATTCATCACAAGATCCTGATAAAACTGAGAATCCTTTTGTAACCCCATCTTAAAAGCCTGCACAGCTGTTGCAACATCAAGATGTGGGATATCCAAGGATTCTCGACTAAACTTGTTCACATAATCCCTCAAGGATTCCTGAGGTCCTTGAGTTATCCTGTAAAGATCACTGGTTAGTTTCTCAAAACTCTGACTGCAAGAAAACTGACTATTAAATAAATTAACCAAATGAGCAAACGAAGTAATTGAGTGAGGAGGAACATTTAACAGCCATTTTAAGGCTGATCCTGTCAAGGTAGAACCAAAACCCTTGCATAAGCATGCTTCCTTGAGTTCCGGAGGGATGTGGTTAATCTCCATTCTTTCTCTATACTGGGCAATATGCTCTTCAGGATCCGTAGTCCCATAATACAGTTTCATGTTGGGGGTCTGAAATCTTTTTGGGATTTCAGCATCACAGATAGGATATGCAAAGCGGGATATCCTGTGGCTATCTTGAGATACTTCCGGAATTGGTTGGACCACTCCAGGTACACTGGATATCATGTCCTTCAATTTCTGAAGCTCCCTAGTAAATGTTGACGTCATACTGCATCCTGCAAAGACCCATTGTTGTTAGTAGCAAGAATATTATTATTTGACACGTTACCGGTCTGAGGATTCTGGCCATATCCTGAAGCATATCCTGAGCTCCTCACAGTTGACATCCTGACCGAGGAGGGTATCTCAGGGGTATGATTCTGAGAATGGCTTGGGACGATGTTCCCCCGGTTATCCTCAGTGTAAACTGCAGAACTGAAGTTCAAAGCCCTAGGCTGTATAGGAGTGACAGTTTCTTCAGCAGGTCTACTTGGGCCGGATTTCAAGAGTTGTATTTCTCTCATCGGCATCCGATTAGTTTCCTGCTGCTGCCTCATCTGTTCCTGTACACTACCAAACAAATTCAGAATTTCATCCTTAGATGCCAAAACAGGACTGGATCCCTGGGTACTGGGAGCGGGGATAACATCCCGAGCTACATGACTTTCGGCTCCGTGTGATGAAGCTTGCATTCTTGGAGGAGGAGGTGGAAGCACCGAACCAATTGTTGCAGAGGTTGTAGCAGACATGGTGGAAGAGCTCATGTTTGATCTCGAGGCCATTGAAAACAATGTAGCAAAAAGTTTTGACAAAAGAAAATCGAGTAATGATTTGACTAAAGTTTTTAGCAAAAATAGCACCACTTGCCCCACGGTGGGTGCCAAATTGTTTTGGTCAAAAATTACCGAAGCAATTTTAGTGATCAAATTAGTTAAGTGAGGTAGTGTGCTAGAAATATGTGTGAAAAATATGTTATCCAAGTTAATTGTAAAAACAGTTTTAGGATACGGCTCAGGATATAGAGCTGTATCTGTGATCAAACAATGAGCAAAAAAGTAAAGGTTGACACATGATGTACGAGGAAAGCCCTTGATCAATCTAGATCGCCGGCACATAACCTCAGGAGCTGACAATCGCAGCTGCCTTGTTCTTCTGTTACTTTAAATATCAGGATACAGTGCAGGATGTGATGCGGATCAACTAGGTGTTACAATGTAATTCGAATACAAGTGTTTGTGTATAGTGTTTGCAGTGAGCTAGAGAGAAAAAGTGTTCGAAAGTGTGTGTGAAAAATTGCGTGCCTTAATCTGATCCGTCCCCATCTATTTATAGTAAAAGAAATGCAACAAACTATCCTAAATAACCGGGATTCGGCGAATATTCCCCACTCGAACGTTGTAGACCTGGTCTTTCGGGTTCAACGTCTCTCACATAACAGATACGCCCGAGTCTTGAGGAGAAGAAGTCCATCTGACCGTTAGTAACCCACAGCCTCTAACCTGCACGTGGTTAATTTAGTTAACCCCAGGATATCGCCCAGGATGTTAGCAATATCCTAATCCAGTATCCTGATCACAAGCAAAAAACCAAAAGCAGGATATTAGTCAGGATATATACGCTCAGAAAATGACCCATAACACTCTTGACCCGTTTCGACCCATTATGGTAACATAAGCTACTATAACGCGTCGGTTGCGCAAAACTATGTTCGGATGGTTATCTATGAGTTATGTCAAGTATTACATACCCAATTATACCCTAACATGTTACTAATTCAGATTAGATGTCAAAAATATGTTCACATATGCACATTACGGATTTATGCTACAAAAGGGCATTTTGGTCGTTTCCTATGGGCATGTAAACCAATTAACGAATAGCTAACCAATCCTATGTGATCATAAGGTATAACCTCAGGGGTTATTCCCTATGCAACTATGATAACTAAGCAACCTGGTCAGATCCTAATGATCAACCAAACGGGTCAGGTTTGAAAGTCTAATCGGTTGTCTAGACCGCTTAACTTACGACCCTAAACAAGCACTAAACTAGTAGTGACGAGTTAAACATGTCAAAACATGTTTAACCTACTTAGATAACTGATTTGGTATCAAAACAAAGTGTTTTGATACCTAAAAGTAGTTTCGTTGCAAAATGCGTGCTAAAATGCATTTTGACCGAAACTTTGACTCGTCACTACTCCTAGTTAACATGGTAATCAGTAGGCATAATCACTAAGGATTATAACCATCGTGATTACAATCACGTTACCAAGTTGAATTGAACTTTGACTTGACCAATTGATGGTCAAAACCGAAAGTCAAACTATTGGCCAAACTGTTTGACTTTCTGCACTAACATAAAGAATAAGCATGAAAGAAAACATACAAGAGTCCAAAGCTTGAAGAAAGAATATAAGAAAACCAAAGAGGAAGTTCCAAACAACTTGTGGAAGCTCCAAATCAGATGAGAGGAGAGAAATGAGAGGAATGAGCAATTGAAACAATGAAAAGTGTTGGCTATTTATACTTTAGGGAAGTTCATAGGATCACAACAAGTGTTTGTGTAGTCCCCAAGCATAAAATCCTAGCCACACAAGTGTAACAAGCAGGTTCAAAGCCTTGGAGAGGTGTTAACTTGGTTAACACACCAAGAATTTACCAAAACAGCCCCTGAATTTGCAAACAGATTGCAAAATCTGACTTTCTAGTCGCTGGGCATCTCACACGGTCCATGTAAGGTATGGGGGAACACTTACGCGGCCCGCCTGGCCTCCCCAAATCAGCAAAAGTTTCCAGTTTGACAGTTTAGGTCCCTGCACTTGTTTTAAGCTCATTTCCGCACCTTTTGACCCCCGTTAAGCCATTTTCAAGGCTCTACAAGGTCAATAAAGTTTAGAGGACTCAAATGTGCTCAGAAAACTCTCGGATTTCGGCTCGTTTGGTCGTACGGTCGCGTTATTCGTTAAATTACGACAAAATTCAAACGGACGCGAAAACGAACCAAATCAAGCGACGAATGGTATTTTTGCATGCCGATCACTAAAATAAAAATATTTTAGTGTGTACAAAAATTTTGGATGTCCATATGTGGTCAGAACGTAAGATATGCGCGAAAATGCGAAAATGCAAACTTATGCCGTTTTTGACACTTTTAGTCCCTGTAAGATCAAATAAGCATATTTTCACACACCAAACCACTTAAAGCTTATTTCTAAGCTATGTTTAGGTTATTTATGGTATGTTTAGCTTATGATCATGTTCCGAACTGTACGTTGCCTTATGAAACAACAGACTTTTGCAAGTTGACGCAAATAGTCCCTGTGAGTGAATAAACTTGATTTCGCCACACCAAACCTTCCAAAACTTATTTCTAAGTTATGTAAAGGTTATTTAAGGTATGTTAAGCCTATGACACTGTTCTGGAGTGTTTGTTGCATTAAACTGATTATATTTACGCATCAGATCGCGTATAACCTTACAGAAAGCGATTTAAAGCTCGAAATCGACCAAGCATTGATATGTTCAAATGATACACATATTTATACAAATCCCAAGTATGAAATGCAATATTTCATTGGTTTGGTATTTTTATGATGGTCTTAGTGACACAGGTGTCACAGTCTCCCCTACTTTAGGAAATTTCGTCCCGAAATTTAATTTTAGAGGAAACCTGTGAATACAACTGTGATTGTTTCGCTTTCGAATGAATCCATCGAACCCTAAGTAAAACTCTGGTTCATGTTTGGATTCTTAGCGAAATTGTCAACTATCAACGTGAAGTCCTTGTAGTAACAAAACATGGAGTTTCGAACTACGGACAGAAGAACGTTTCTTATGAAGACTATCATCGGAAACTTGTGTGTGCTCGAAATCAGGATTGGAGAGTGTAAGATAAAATGACATTGGTCAATGTCCAGGACTTATAGTAACTTAAATAACGCTACGTTCGCAATGTAATAAGGAACACTTATATATAGGAAGTACCAGCGGCGTATCCACCATGCTCTTTTCTACATTGTTCCCGTTTCGTTATTCTCATCACTGTAGGTCTTAACACATGGCAAAATTTGCTGTGGTTTCTGTGCAATGAATTCCATAGTTATGTATGCATCCATAATTACGTAATTCCTTGCACAGGCCGCACTGTTCATTTCATAATGCGTAAGGGAAAAAAAATCAATCTGATAAACATGAAGTGACTTGACTAGACCACCAAAGGATCTTTTTAAGTAGATCAACGAACGATCTTTTTAACTAGATCAACACATGATCTTCTTAACTGGACCGTCGTACGATCTCCTTAAATTGACCACTTACGGGATCTTTTCAATTATATCATCACATGATATTCCTAACCAGATTTTCAAATCAATCTGTTTAACTAGACCACTCAAGGGATCCAATTATAGAATAGTACTTTATAACCCAAGGGACTTAACTACAACGTAGAAGTCCTTTAAGGATTTAAGGTAGTACCTTTTGATATCCTACTATGAATCCCTCATATTGAAATATGGAAGATTCTATGAGGATTTGGATAAATCACATAAAACCATGGAACATATAAGAAAACACATAAGCACATAATCACATAATTGTTTATCTTGATCTTTATTTTGTTAATTTTCTTGTTAATTGAGCACGCGAGTATTCAAAGCACACTAGGAATCCAATCCATGAATTCCGTTTGGCACTTTAAATATTTTCAAGAATCTAACTATGAAGATGGGAATACCTTAAAAGAGATTTGTCTTTGTTTCTTAAAAAGAAACGTGTATTTAAGATTTTCGGGGAGATCACAAGTGATCATAAAATGACAGAACCACACGAGTAGTTTGTCTTAGTGTCGGCATCGAAGGGTTGGATCAACCATTCACACCATTGTGTCAGTTTTGTAAAATAAAATTGAAACATCAAATTTTATTTATGTAACAACTGAATTGTTCCGACGTCAAAAGATAACAGACAAAGAAATACAAAAGACTAATTGTTCACTACTGCATTGTTGTCCACATTTGCCTCATTTATGTTAAACACTCGTCCACGCGCTGGATTTGCGTTAATAAGTCTTGGGCAATTGTTTCTGTAGTGAGTAAGGTTACCACAGTTATAACACGAACCAGGTGGGAACTGTGCTTGAACAGCAACAGGATTTGCATAACGGCAGGTATCGACCAAATGTCCCAATCTTCCACAATGGGTACATTTGTGACACTGCTCTTGCTCCAAATGATGACGGTTGCATTTGTTGCATAAAGGTGTAGTACCAACATAATTTTTCCTCTTACGAGGTTGTGCTGGTTGGTTTGGTGCAACCTGATTCTTCTGAGCAGTTATGGCGCAGTTTTGAGAAGCCTTACGCTTCTTCTTCTTGGATACCTCGGCCTGTTTTTCCTTTGGTTCAACTTGAGCAGCCTTGTCAGATGATCTTGGGTCGCCTTTTCGAAAAAGCTTACCCTTCCTGATATGGGATTCAGTCAGGGTGGCATACAATTCAATGGCCTGTCTGACAGTAGTAGGGTTGCTACCAGTAACGATATCTTGAACTAAATCAGGAAGACCATCAATGTACTTCTCAATCGCCTTATCCACAGGCGTGACCATGGCAGGACATAACAGGCTCAATTCCTCATAACGGTCAGTATAGACTCGATGTTCACCGCTGTCTTGTTTAAGATCATCAAATTCCCTTTCTAATGCTCTAAGCTCATGACGAGGACAGAACTCCTTCATCATTAGAGCTCGAAGCTCTTCCCAAGTTTGTGCCATTGCCACATCGGAACCTCTATCACGCATCACACCGTTCCACCATGTAAGAGCATGCTTCTCGAACGCACTGGATGCAAACTCAACGTTACGCTCATTCGGGCATTGCACGTGCCTGAATGTGCTCTCCAAACTTTCGAACCATTGAAGGAGCGCGGTTGCTGCTTGAGATCCATAAAACTTTAAAGGTTTGCAGAGTTGAAGGTCTTGAAATTACACTGGGTGTTATTGTTGTTATATAACTCATGAATCTGAGTTACTACGCCTAGAAGCACTGCCGCCATTTGTTGAGCAACAAGGGCTGCGACTTCCTCAGCAGTAAAAGATTGAGCATCACGTCGAGGAGGCATTGTCTAAAAGGAACAAGGGAACATGAGAAACAAGTGAGGTCGATGATTGGAAAACAAAAGAGGTATTGAAAACATCGACAAAACATAAGGAAGGCAATCATTCGTTCGTTACCTCGAACAAACAAACGATACGCAGTGACTAATCAAAGTAAATGGATCATTATAATGTATCACCGAAGACATGCTCGCCTATAAGTGAACACTCACCCCAAAAGTTCCCAGGTAAGAGTGACTGGTCCGATAATGCGGATTTGTACGAACACTCTAGCCTTAGACAGAAAAACTCAGGGTACAGGCATTCACCCTTCCAGTTTGCATGTGTTCACATTATTTAGACCCAAACTTTGACGAGATTTTGAAAACTTTGAAGGTTCAAAACCTTATAATAAATCATCCTAGAACAGATGATTAGTTTTCAAAGCGGATTAGAGATTTGTGTTCTTATTGTGGTTGTCACCTAAGGATAAGTGACGGTATTGTTTTAAAACTAAACACAAGATAACTTGTGTTAGGGTCCTAGGAAGGTTATAGTCTAGGTCAAAGCATTACTAATAACCTAATTCCCTATAACCATTGGCTCTGATACCAAGTTTTCTGTCACACCCCGACCACGTAAAACAACAAAACGTGGCAGAAACGTCAGGGAGTGTTGTAACAGAATCATTGTTTCACAACCATGGATCAAATAATTTTGTTTTATTAAATTAATGAACTCATTGTTTCTTACAATTCAAATACATACAATTATTATCTTTCATGTTTTAAAGTCGCTAAGGCACGAGTCCATCCTATGTGTGTCATGCATCAACAATCATCACATAGCAGAACCTGAAACATGTGTAGAAATATGTACGTCAACATAAAAATGCCTGTGAGATACATAGGTTTTGTTAATGCATGATTCATGACTTGTAAGTTTAAAAGAATGTTTTTACAAAAATAGTCATGAATCCTTAAATATGTTTTCTTTTATAAACAAGTGAAAAGAAAATAGATGATGTAAAAGAAAAATGCATAAGTAAATAATTATGTAAAATGAGTTTGTAAAATAATGTTTTGACAAAAAAAGTTTGTAGTATATATAAAAATATACTTTGGTTTTAAGAAAGTCGAATAAGTAATATATTAAAATATATTTCAGTTCCAAATAATTAAACAGATAGTATATTAAATATACTTTAGTTGTCAAAATAATAAATTTTCGGTAGTATATCAAAAGTATACTTTGGTTCTATAAATAACATATTCAACTATGTTTTGGTTTAATAAACAACATATCAAAATATGCTTTGGTTTTATAAATAACATATCAAACTATGTTTTAATGATTAACAAATTATATGTTGGTTTTGTACATTATCGCATATGAGAGCATATCAAATTATACTTTTGGGAGTATAACTAAATATACAAAAATAATGTGATTTAAGAATTCATTCAGACCTAGTGCATCAAAATACACCTTTGAGACTATAGGAATACCACAAAGGCAATCCCTATTTGGATGGAGAAAAATAAATTGGTTTCAGACATTCCATGACAACAGGAATGGGGTGTCAAATCCTATAGCGCTATATCATACTACCAACCGGTCTGGTGAACATAAATAAGTACAATTCAACAATTAATTTTATAATCTTTGAAAAATCAGTGTTTAAACCATAACCAATTATTCAGTTTGTCAAAAGATAAGTACTAATATGTATAATTAATTTATACTTTGAAATCGTGAACATAACAAATAGGTACACATGCTTCACCCCAAAACATTGAAAACAGTAAAAGAGGGGACAATGTACTCACTTGAGGGTGCTTAGAAGTCTTGAACAACAACCAAGCAAAGCTAGAGGGAGTACGGAATCAAACGGCACCTAATATAGGTAACTATGTTATTAAACGGCTCCTAAACCGGGAGATAGGATAGAATGATGTTCTATAAATCAAATGAGTAATTGAACTCATATGGTATGATTTAATAGAGCTAACATTCTGATTTGGAGGTCTACCTAAGTGCTCTTGACCCGTTTTGACCCATTATGGTAGCATAAGCTACTATAACGCGTCGGTTGCGCAAAACTATGTTCGGATGGTTATCTATGAGTTATGTCAAGTATTACATGCCCAATTATACCCTAACATGTTACTAATTCAGATTAGATGTCAAAAATATGTTCACATATGCACATTACGGATTTATGCTACAAAAAGGGCATTTTGGTCATTTCCTATGGGCATGTAAACCAATTAACGAATAGCTAACCAATCATATGTGATCATAAGGTATAACCTCAGGGGTTATTCCCTATGCAACTATGATCACTAAGCAAGCTTGGTCGGATCCTAATGATTGACCAAACGGGTCGGGTTCGAAAGTCTAAGCGGTTGTCTAGACCGCTTAACTTACGACCCTAAACAAGCACTAAACTAGTAGTGACGAGTTAAACATGTCAAAACATGTTTAACCTACTTAGAAAACTGATTTGGTATCAAAACAAAGTGTTTTGATACCTAAAAGTAGTTCTATTGCAAAATGCATGCTAAAATGCATTTTGACCGAAACTTTGACTCGTCACTACTCCTAGTTAACGTGGTAATCAGTAGGCATAATTACTAAGGATTATAACCATCGTTATTACAATCACGTTACAAAGTTCAATTGAACTTTGACTTGACCAATTGATGGTCAAAACCGAAAGTCAAACTGTTGGCCAAACTGTTTGACTTTCTGCACTAACATAAAGAATAAGCATGAAAGAAAACATACAAGAGTCCAAAGCTTGAAGAAAGAATATAAGAAAACCAAAGAGGAAGTGCCAAACAACTTGTGGAAGCTCCAAATCAGATGAGAGGAGAGAAATGAGAGGAATGAGCAATTGAAACAATGAAAAGTGTTGGCTATTTATACTTGACGGAAGTTCATAGGATCACAACAAGTGTTTGTGTAGTCCCCAAGCATAAAATCCTAGCCACACAAGTGTAACAAGCAGGTTCAAAGCCTTGGAGAGGTGTTAACTTGGTTAACACACCAAGAATTTACCAAAACAGCCCCTGAATTTGCAAACAGATTGCAAAATCTGACTTTCTAGTCGCTGGGCATCTCACACGGCCCGCGTAAGGTATGGGGGAACACTTACGCGACCTGCCTGGCCTCCCCAAATCAGTAAAAGTTTCCAGTTTGACAGTTTAGGTCCCAGCACTTGTTTTAAGCTCATTTCAGCACCTTTTCACCCCCGTTAAGCCATTTTCAAGGCTCTACAAGGTCAATAAAGTTTAGAGGACTCAAAATGTTCTTGGAAAACTCTCGGATGTCGGCTCGTTTGGTCGTACTGTCGCGATATTCGTTAAATTACGACGAAACTCAAACGGACGCGAAAACGAACCAAATCAAGCGACGGATGGTATTTTTGCATGCTGATCACTAAAATAAAAGTATTTTAGTGTGTACAAAAATGTTGGATGTCCAGATGTGGTCAGAACGTAAGATATGCGCGAAAATGCAAACTTATGCCGTTTTTGACACTTTTAGTCCCTGTAAGATCAAATAAGCATATTTTCACACACCGAACCACTCAAAGCTTATTTCTAAGCTATGTTTAGGTTATTTATGGTATGTTTAGCTTATGATCATGTTCCGGACTGTACGTTGCCTTATGAAACAACAGACTTTTGCAAGTTGACGCAAATAGTCCCCGTGAGTGAATAAACTTGATTTTGCCACACCAAACCTTCCAAAACCTATTTATAAGTTATGTAAAGGTTATTTAAGGTATGTTAAGCCTATGTCACTGTTCCGGAGTGTTTGTTGCATTAAACTGGTTATATTTACGCATCAGATCGCGTATAACCTTCCAGAAAGCAATTTAAAGCTCGAAATCGAACAAGAATTGATATGTGCAAATGATACACATATTTATACAAATCCCAAGTATGAAATACAATATTTCATTGGTTTGGTATTTGTATGATGGTCTTAGTGACACAGGTGTCACACTAATTGACCGTATAAATTATCTCACGGTGGGGCTAGAAAAAAGTTTTCAAGAAATTAACCTCTTGCACCAAAGGTTGAACATTCTTGTAACACCTCCCATGGAACCAATCCTTCCCCAAGAGGATTGGAACCATCAACCCCACCGGGTGGGACGACATCCCCGCGGAACCCCCTCTTGAAAACCTACAAGAAGTTCCGGTGGAAGTCACACCCCCTCGAAACGAGGATGCAAATGAGCCCGCCTTTCTTCTCCCTCGGGAGATAGAAGAATGGCTCAACGATGTATGAGGGGCCATCCCCGGAGAAGAAGTTCTTCAAGCCGCATTCAACCAAAAGAATTATTTTTGGAAATTTTGCTCTTAAAATAACTATAGGCTAGGACTTCTTTGTGGTTTTAGATTTCTTGTGTTTCTTGACCTACTTATCTAAGATTTAGTTTATGTTTTTATTTTCTAGGACCTTGTGTAATTCGTTATCTTTAATGAATGATGGTTTCTAAATGGTGTTTGGATAATGTTGTAATAAGTAAAGTACACTCGGAATGGTGAAGGTTACTAAGGGAAGCTTGAACCCGCACTTCATGCACGAAAACAAGAGCCACACGACAATTTTTCTTCATTACAGCAAGTCAGCCCACACGCCCCCGTGGTTAAGGTTCTGCAGAAAATGCCCAATGCAGGTAACTGGACACGGGTCCGTATTCACTGAACACGCCCCGTGCCCAACCTTCTGTTTATTATGAAACTGGCGATCTAAACACGGGGCCGTGCCCGGATCAACACGGCCCGTGTCCAGACGCCCAGTAACATAAAAATTTGTTTTTAAACACCTTTTTACACATTCACTCAACCTAAAAACTTATTTTTGGGACACTTTGAGAATAATGTGTAATTTAAGTATGGGGGGGATGCTAAAACCTTGAATTTTGCAAGTCCTAATAAGAAGCCTTACACAAAACTCTATTGGAACCGCTAATCACCCCAAATTTTTTTCAAAAACTTTTTTCGTTTTTTTCCTTTACTTGTCTTGGTTTAATTTGGGAATAACAAGTTCTAAAAAGGTTATATTTTTGCAAATTTACAACCGATAGCGTCGTGATAAAAAGAACCAACATAAGGAAATTATGAAACAGCATGACAAATCTAATTAAAATTTGATTATATATACTTGATCACATTAAAAAACCCATTCCCACAAAAAAGTGAGTTTTGAGCCTTTATTGAGCATAAAAGCATACATCTTTAAATTAAATGCTCATTTTTCGTTTCTTGTGTGAATAGCCGCTTGGTTTCTTACGACTCTAGAACTTGCCATGACGATGCATTCCCGGTCCTTACCAACTTAAACCCAAGTAAGTAAATGATGGAGGCATTAGGACTAACCCTTTTTCTTTTCAACACCATTATTTTTCATTTTTTTACCACCTACCCAAATCTCCCTAGTTAACCCCTTTGAGACTAAACATTTTCATTTCTAAACCCACAAAACAAAACACCTTTTAACCACCAAAACCCTTTTTATTTTTAACCCTTTATTTTAGTAAAAAGCTCGGTCTTCATGTGACATTCCTTATAAAAAAAATGAAGTCTAGCAATAAACAAACAAGTTCCTCAAAGAAACCTTGTTTAAAAATGCTTCGTTTGAATAAAAGTCACAAAAACAAAAAGTTTTACGACGACCGACATTTTTACGCTTTTAACCCTTTTTACTAACCACTAACCCAAAACCACCTACCTTACCCAAGCCTAACCCTTCCCCAAGTCCTCTTGATATTTACAAAGGCTTTTAGTTAAAAAGGAGGAGGATTGATTGCTTGGCAAGCATATGGTAGAAGTAAGTTCCATACCGGTCTCGAGTGTTTCACAAAAATACATCTTCGACCGAGTGTTGAGTGATCTCCCGTGAGGTATGTGAACTTGTATATAAATGGAATTTTAAAGAGGCATGTTATGCCCAAATAAGTAATTTCTCTTGTGAAACGTTCTAAATAAATCATAACGAATAGGATTGTAAATAACATAAAAATAAAGCCTAATAAAGATCTTGGATTCCCGACACTCAAGACAAGCCCAAAACTTCTCTTCTACCCATTCCATTTGGGCGTGTAAGCCACATTATAAGGAGTTTTGCTTGAGGACAAGCAAAGATTCAAGTGTGGGGGTATTTGATGTGTGTAAAATGCAACATATAAATTACATCAATTAAGGTATAAAACTAACCCTTTTTTAGTACTAATGTTGGAAAAAGTGTGCTTTTGTCTTCCTTTTGTATTTTCAGGATTAAATGAGCGTAAACGAACAAAAGGAGCAAATATGCAGCAAAATCTAGCATAAATACAAGAAAAGGAGTAAACGTGGCATGCCCGACTGTCACACTCCCAAATTCCACAAGCGGAGTATCACTGCAGGAGGCGTGACATGACCAGGATCAAGCCACCAATCATATTGAACAACGAATTAAAGTAAATATAAAACCAACCACAATATAATTGGTGTCCAAAACAAATTAACTAAGTCCAAGTTATCAGCGGAAGCATAAAGTGTAAAACCAAAACATAAGTTAAAAGTTCAAATGTTTAAAATGGAACTCAGCATTCCATGTCCCACAACGACCTCTCTTTCTCGTGCAAGCTCCAAGCAAACCCCTAACGACCTGCAAGGCATATAGTAACGAATCAACAACAAAGTTGAGTGAGTTCACAGTTGATGTTCATTTCAAAGTTGTTCCGAAAACCATAAGTTCATTCGTAAACCATGAGTTAACCAATTCCTTGTTTCCCAAACTATAACCAGTGGGGGCTACCCCATGTTAACCACTAGACCTGTTACCATACCGACAACTGACTGGAGTCATGTTTATGTGCCCTACGTCAATGTCTATCATCATTGACTAAGTGCCTAGATCCATTAGTCCACTCTCGTCCTCTACGGCACGGTGTGAGGCTTGTCAAACCTAATAGCGCTATTTAACTAATGACCCGCTCGCCATTGGCCCGACGATTAAGTCGATATAAAAATGAGGGACTTCATGATAGAGTTTTGTCTAGTAAGTTATATGTTGTCATCCTTCCTACGGAGGATGGAGGTACGTATTCTACCCAAGGAGAATATGCAGGTTTAATGTTGTCATCCTTCCCATGGAGGATGGAGGTACATATCCTACCCAAGGAGAATATGCAGGTTTCCTTATTAATCCTTAACCCATTCCCAAACCACCGGGAATCCCATGCCTTGTAGAAAGTGTGAACTCACCTTAGATTAGCTCGGCAGATACACGAAAGGGTTACTTGAGCTATATGTGGTGAACCACGTCCTAACATGGTTACCATACAAGTCAGGTCTAGGTTTAAGTAGTGCACATAGGTTTACACAATCAACTAACAGGTTACGAACACGTAATGATCATGGCAAACACGTAGAACACATTAACAGTAAAGTACACACAAAATGTCCAACTTGTGCGACACAGATGATTGGGTCGTTGAGCTTGTGCGAGCCCAATCATCTTATGCGATTCAATTGTCAGAGCCCAATGAACATTCGGCCCAACCTATTGTGCGATCAGCACAACTTGTGCGATCCACAATAGGTTGTGCGATGCAACAATCCTAGCCCATAACATCTTTGGCCCAACGGTTTGATCGACCCAACTAATTAAACAAACAGTTAACTTGTGCGATCCATTAAATCTTGTGCGACCCGAATTAACTTGTGCGATTGGGTTGGTCAGCGTGGCCCAACAACACATACAAGGTTCAGACAGGTTGTCTGTGTGGCCCAAGACTTGCGATCGACACTGCCTTGTGCGATCCACATGTCTTGTGCGATCATGCAGTTCTAAGTTGTACCGTGAGCTTTAAACAGTTGCACCAAGCTTGTGCGACTGTCTTGTGTGACCAGTCCCTTGTGCAATCAGACCAGATCTTGTGCGATCAAGGGTGGCCTTGTGCGATTAGTTGTCTAATCCCCTAATTTCATGCAATCCGTTTCAATCATTCAACAGTTTCCTATTTTGCATTCATTGCATCAAAATAACAATTTCCAATCATGCAATTAATCGATCAAACTAGACATTTACTAATTAATTCTTATGAACCCTAGTTAATCATATAACGACTCAACATTCAAACATAAACAACAACCATAATTATTTAAACATATTTGCACGGTTTCAGTTCTAGATTACTAGCATACCTCCTAATCATAACAACACAACCAAACCATCCGAATCCAAACACATATGGCCGATTATATTCATTCGGTTCTAGACCGTTGTTTTCATCACATGACTATCAACCCTATATTGAACTAACATGTTACACATGTGAGACGATTTACATGAACACAAAGCCTCAGCAATTTATATCATGATCAATCATATATCATCCCTAAATTATTATGTGAAACATATAAATCACCTAATCAAAACAATAACCATGAAACACTAACCGGTTAGAAGGTAGAACAATGATGATCCGAACAACAAAGTCTTCGAGGGAGAGGGATATGGCCGTTGACTTCAAGAGAGAGGAAGAGAGATTTAGGGTTTGCTAAACTTTGTGTGTTTTAGTGAAGTGTAGAATTTATACTAACATCCTAGGTGTTATTCGAACTAAAAGAGTGGGCCGAACCCTTCACGGGTTGCCCTTGGGTTTCGAGTACAAAGAGTGTGGCCCGAATGAGCCTGTACGATTGGACTTTCGTTGTGCGATTACACTATATACATACATTGCACACATTCACATAACATGTAACATTTATTCATTAAAACTAACATATCAATTAGTCACATAGAGTTCATACACGTTACATTAAACACAAAGATAGATTCTGAAATACGAGTTGTCACATCGTCCCCAAGTTGAAAGAAATTTCGTCCCGAAATTTAGCACATAGCTACTGAGGAAGCTAGTTAGGTTGCTTGGTTAGCTAGTTAGGTTGCTTGGTTTTCCTAGTTTCCCTGGGGTGTCACATCCTTCCCCCGTTGGTTTGGAATTTCATCCCGAAATTCCGTAGTAGCTTCAGCCTCAGTAGTGGTAACACTTTTCTCAAACAATTAGGGATACTTGTCTTTCATTTGGTCTTCTCGTTCCCAGGTAAACTCTGGGCCACGACGGGAGTTCCAACGAACTCGAACAATGGGTATCCTGGTATGCTTGAGAACCTTAACGTCTCGGTCTGTAATCTCTACTGGTTCCTCGATGAATCGCAGCTGATCATCGATATTGAGTTCCCTAAGAGGAACTATGAGGGTCTCATCTGACAGACACTTCTTCATATTCGACACGTGGAATACGTTGTGAACTCCACTGAGTTCTTCAGGTAGGTTCAGTTTGTAGGCCACCTTGCCTATTTTCTCTGTGATTTTGAAAGGTCCAACATAGCATGGATTCAGCTTGCCTCGCTTGCCAAAGCGAACTACACCCTTCCAAGGTGAGACTTTAAGTAGCACGCGATCCCCAACCTAGAACTCGAGTGGTTTCCTGCGCTTATCAACATAGCTTTTCTGACGGTCACGAGCTGCCGCCATTCGTTGTCGTATTTGGGCAATCTTTTCTGTCGTGTCGACGACGAGTTCTGGGCCAGTGATTTGGCTGTCACTAACTTCTGCCCAACAGAGAGGTGATCGGCATTTTCGTCCATACAAAGTCGATTACACATGCTCGAAGCATGTCTTCAACGGTTTGGATGGTGTGTTCAGACTGCCCAACCGTCTGTGGATGATAGGCTGTGCTCATGTCTAATCGAGAGTCAAAATATTTGTGCATTGCTTGCCATAGCTCAGAGGTAAAATGTGAATCACGATCAGAAATGATGGAGGTTGGCACCCCATGCCTCGAAACAACTTCCTTCAGGTAGACGTCTGCTAGAGTGGAAAACTTATCTGTTTCTTTGACAGCCAGGAAGTGTGCAGACTTGGTTAGTCGATCCACTATCTCCCAAATGGTATCATTTCCCCGTTGAGATCTAGGTAAGCCAGTAACGAAGTCCATGGAAATTTGCTCCCATTTCCATGTCAGGATCTCTGTTTGTTGAAGCAGGCCTGATGGCTTCTGGTATTCCACCTTGACCCTAGCACAAGTTAAACATTTACTAACATAGGTCGCAATGTTAGCTTTCATGTGGGGCCACCAGTACGTAGTTTTGAGATCGTGGTACATCTTATCAGAACCATGATGTACTGAGTAATGAGACTTGTGTGCTTCATCCATCACAAGCTCACGTAAATTACCATCAAATGGAACCCAGATGCGCCCCACCAAGTAGTAAGCACCGTCTTCCCTTAGTTCTAACCGTTTCTTCGATCCTCGCATTGACTCAGCCCTGATGTTCTCTTCTTTCAATGCTTCGACCTGAGCATCACGAATTTGGGCAGGGAGACTAGAGTAGATGGTAAGCTGTAACACACGTACACGCTTAGGTTTTGTTTCCTTACGACTGAGGGCGTCTGCCACGATATTGGCTTTGCTTGGATGATACCTGATTGCGCATTCGTAGTCGTTAAGTAGTTCGACCCATCGACGCTGTCGCATGTTCAACTCCTTCTGATCGAAGATATACTGGAGACTCTTATGATCGGTGTAAATGGTGCACTTGGTACCGTACAAGTAATGTCTCCATATCTTAAGAGCAAACACCACTGCTCCCAACTCCAAATCATGAGTAGTGTAGTTCTTTTCGTGAAACTTAAGTTGGCGTGATGCGTAAGCAATGACTTTCTCATGTTGCATCAACACGCAACCAAGACCTTGGATTGACGCGTCACAATAAACCACAAAATCGTCTGTGCCTTCAGGCAACAAGAGAATAGGTGCGTTGCAAAGCTTCAACTTCAGCGGCTGAAACGTGGATTCCTGAGCATCACCCCAACGATAGGTGACACCCTTCTAAGTAAGAACAGTAAGAGGCTGTGCAATCCTTGAGAAATCCTTGATAAACCTTCTGTAGTAACCCGCCAAACCCAAGAATTGACGGATTTCGGTTGGAGTTCGAGGTGAAGGCTAATTCTTGATTAAGTCAACCTTGGATGGATCAACATGAATCCCATCCCTATTCACCACGTGGCCTAGGAAATGGACTTCACGAAGCCAGAAGTCACATTTCAAAAACTTTGCATACAGCTGTTCTGCTCGAAGAAGTTCCAGAATGAGACATAGATGTTGCTCGAGCTCCTCCTGACTCTTGGAATAGATTAGGATGTCATCGATGAAAACAATAACAAACTTATCCAAATAAGGTTTGCATACTCGGTTCATAAGATCCATGAAGACCGCAGGTGCGTTTGTCAACCCAAAAGGCATGACCAGAAACTCATAGTGTCCGTAACGAGTCCTGAATGCCGTTTTGGAGATGTCCTCATCTCGGACTCTCAACTGATGATAGCCCGATCTCAGATCAATCTTTGAGTAGTAGCTTGACCCTTACAACTGGTCGAACAGGTCATCTATACACGGGAGAGGATAATGATTCTTCACGGTCACCTTGTTGAGCTCGCGATAATCTATGCACATTCGAAAGGTACCGTCTTTTTTCTTTACAAACAAAACTGGTGCTCCCCAGGGCGAAGAGCTAGGACGGATGAAACCCTTGTCCAAGAGTTCTTGTAGCTGTGAAGACAGTTCTTCTAGTTCTGATGGGGCTAAGCGATAAGGTGCACGAGCTATAGGCGCTGCTCCAGGAGCTAGCTCAATTTGAAACTCGACCTGACGATGAGGCGGAAGACCAGGCAATTCCTCAGGAAATACCTCAGGAAAGTCGCGTACTATAGGGATATCCTCTATCTTCTTTTCTTTCGTTGAGGTGTCAGTAACGAGAGCTAGAATAGCAGTGTGGCCCTTTCGCAAGCACTTTTGGGCCTTAAGAAAAGAGATGATGCCCACCACAGCACCACTCTTGTCGCTACGAATCACGAGAGGTTCCTTACCAGAATGAGGAATGCAGACGATTTTCTCCTTGCAGAGAATCTTCGCTCGATGTTGAGACAACCAATCCATCCCAATGACGACGTCGAAGCTACCAAGAATGATGGGGATAAGATTGATAGAGAAGGCCTGACCAGCTAGAACGAGAATACAACCCTTAACTATATGCGTGGCCTCAAGATTTTTCCATTAGCTAGTTCTACAACATGCTTGGTGTTTAAGGGAATTGGGGCACGTTTAAGCATCTGACTAACTCTTAGAGACACATAACTAGTATCGGTACCCGAATCGAATAAAATAGAAACAAAGAAATCATCCAGTAGGAACTTACCCGTCACAACGTTGGGATCGTTCCTAGCATCACCCTGACCAATCACGAAAGCACGTCCCCTGGTACCATTGCCATCATTGTTACCCCCATTGTTGTTTCCATTTCCTTGGTTATTGTTGTTGTTCTGATTCTGGTTCATCTGTGGACAATTTCTCTTGAAGTGACCTTCAGCACCACACTGAAAACATCCCTTATTACCCTGCTGTTGCTGCTGCTGGTGGTTATGTGGGGCTTGTGGCTACTGTTGACGATTCTGATTCGCAAGATATGGGCTCCAGCAATCCTTGGCTGCGTGACCAAGCTTGTTGCATCTATGACAGCGACCCTTGCTACACGGCCTGCTGTGGTGCAAGTTACAACGGTTGCACTTAGGCTGATTTCCCTTGTACCCTCCTTGTTGACCAGGGCTCTTGTAGTCGTCAGTCTTTCGCTGCTGAGACTAGGACTGAACATGAGCTGAACCCTTGCTTGAATTTCCATCCCATTTGCACTTGTTGTCGCTAGGAGCATCAGATGTAGTGGTAGCACTAATACGCTTTGGCAGCCTGTTCTGCTCAACTACCTGATCAGTGAGACGGTGGGATAGTCGAATGACCTGCTGAATCGTGAGAAGGTTAGCCGAAGTCACCATACTCTGAATATCTAGCACTAAACCCTTGATGTAAAGCTCGATATGTTTGTAGGGAGGGTCCACCATAGTAGGACACAAAGTAGCTAGTTCGTTTGATCTCTTGGTATACGCCTCAATCTCAGACCCCGTCATCTTCAAGTCGTAAAACTCCACTTCCAGCTTGTGAATGTCATCACGATGACAATACTCCTCCTTGATCAAATTTTTAAAGTCGTTCCATGGGGTGGCATTAGAAGCGGCCAACCCTAGCATTTGAACCTTCAAGAGTTCCCGTAGTAAACTTCACCCTACTAGCAACAGGGCATTCACACATTTCAAAGACAGATTTGAGCTTCTCAATCCAGTGGAGGAGGCCTACAGCTCCTTCTGTACCACTTAAGGTACTAGGTCGACAGTCCATAAAGGTCTTGAACGTACACACGGGAGGCTGAGCATGTTAACATGTCACGCGAGAAAGAAAGACAAGGTTAAGCACGAGAGTTGGTTCGCGAGAGTAGGATCTAAACATACTAGGATAGGTCGTAATGGCAGGTTGTACCCCGTGCTTGAGCTGCTGCGAGTGCCTCAGCAACTCGTTCGTTGATTAGAGCCATCAGCTGGGCTTGGGTTAAGTTCAGGCGTCCACTCATGATCTTTACATCGAAGGAAACACAAGTGAGAAAGGTGTCATGAAAGTGTGATAATACGGGATGACAGAAGAGAGCAAGCACACAGGGTTTCAAGCAACAATTGTTTATACCAACTAGGCATACCATGATCAATGCCCTACTTTAACTAACAAGCAGGCAATATAAAATAAACCATATCACCTATAGTGTTGAGTCTTGCACGTGGAGCGAAGTGTCGTTGTGGATCGTTTAGCACTGTACAGGTTATAGTCTGGTTTTGTCAAAAATCTTTTCCCTTTTTAAAACCGAGTTCACTATAACCAATGGCTCTGATACCAATCAGTCACACCCCCAAATTCCACAACTGGAGTATCACCGCAGGAGGCGTGACATGACCAGGATCAAGCCTCCAATCATATTGAACAATGAATTAAAGTAAATATAAAACGAACCACAATATAATTGGTGTCTAAAACAAATTAACTAAGTCCAAGTTATCAGCGGAAGCATAAAGTGTAAAACCAAAACATAAGTTAAAAGTTAAAATGTTTAACATGGAACTCAACATTCCATGTCCCACAATCACCTCTCCTTCTCGTGCAAGCTCCAAGCAAACCCCTAACGACCTGCAAGGCATATAGTAACGAATCAACAACAAAGTTGAGCGAGTTCACAGTTGATGTTCATTTTAAAGTTGTTCCGAAAACCATAAGTTCATTCGTAAACTATGAGTTAACCAATTCCTTGTTTCCCAAACCATAACCAGTGGGGGCTACCCCATGTTAACCACTAGACCCATTACCATATCGATAACTGACTGGAGTCATGTTTATGTGCCCTACGTTAATGTCTATCATCATTTACTAACTGCCCAGATCCATTAGTCCACTTCCGTCCTCTGCGGCACGGTGTGAGGCTTGTCAAACCTAATAGCGCTATTTAACTAATGACCCGCTCGCCATTGGCCCGACGATTAAGTCGATATAAAAATGAGGGACTTCATGATAGAGTTTTGTCTAGTAAGTTATATGTTATCATCCTTCCTACGGAGGATGGAGGTACGTATTCTACCCAAGGAGAATACGAAGGTTTAATGTTGTCATCCTTCCCATGGTGGATGGAGGTACATATCCTACCCAAGGAGAATATGCAGGTTTCCTTATTAATCCTTAACCCATTCCTAAACCACCGGGAATCCCATGCCTTGTAGAAAGTGTGAACTCACCTTAGATTAGCTTGGCAGATACACGAAAAGGTCACTTGAGCTATATGTGGTCAACCACGTCCTAACATGGTTACCATACAAGTCAGGTCTAGGTTCAAGTAGTGCACATAGGTTTACACAATAAACTAACAGGTTACGAACACGTAATGATCATGGCAAACACGTAGACCACATTAACAGTAAAGTACACACAAAATGTCCAACTTGTGGGACACAGATGATTGGGCCGTTAAGCTTGTGCGAGCCTAATCATCTTGTGTGATTTAATTGTGGGAGCCCAATGAACATTCGGCCCTAGCGATTGTGCGATCAGCATAACTTGTGCGATCCACAATGGGTTGTGTGATGCAACAATCCCAGCCCATTACATCTTTGACCCAACAGTTTGAACGGTCCAACTAATTAAACAAACAGTTAACTTGTGCGATCCATTAAATCTTGTTCGACCCGAATTAACTTATGCGATTGGGTTGGGCAGCGTGGCCAAAAACACATACAAGGTTCAGACAGGTTGTGTGTGTGGCCCAAGACTTGTGCGATCGACACTGCCTTGTTCGATCCACATGTCTTGTGCGATCATGCATTTCTAAGTTCTACCGTGAGCTTTAAACAGTTGCACCAAGCTTGTGCGACTGTCTTGTGCGACCAGTCCCTTGTGCGATCAGACCAGATCTTGTGCGATCAAGGGTGGCCTTGTGCGATTAGTTGTCTAATCCCCTAATTTCATGCAATCCGTTTCAATCATTCAACAGTTTTCTATTTTGCATTAATTGCATCAAAATAATAGTTTCCAATCATGCAATTAATCGATCAAACTAAACATTTACTAATTAATTCTTATGAACATAGTTAATCATATAACGACTCAACATTCAAACATAAACAACAAACATAATCATTTAAACATATTTGCACGGTTTCAGTTCTAGATTACTAGCATACCTCCTAATCATAACAACACAACCAAACCATCCGAATCCAAACACATATGGCCGATTATATTCATTCGGTTCTAGACCGTTGTTTTCATCACATGACTATCAACCCTATATTGAACTAACATGTTACACATGTGAGCCGATTTACATGAACACAAAGCCTCAACAATTTATATCATGCTCAATCATATATCATCCCTAAATTATTATGTGAAACATATAAATCACCTAATCAAAACAATAACCATGAAACACTAACCGGTTAGAAGGTAGAACAAGGATGATCCGAACAAGAAAGTCTTTGAGGGAGAGGGATATGGCCGTCGACTTCGAGAGAGAGGAAGAGAGATTTAGGGTTTGCTAAACTTTGTGTGTTTTGGTGAAGTGTAGAATTTATACTAACACCCTAGGTGTTATTCGAACTAAAAGAGTGGGCCGAACCCTTCATGGGTTTCCCTTGGGTTTCAAGTACAAAGAGTGTGGCCCGAATGAGCTTGTACGATTGGACTTTTGTTGTGCGATTACACTATATACATACATTGCACACATTTACATAACATGTAACATTTATTCATTAAAACTAACATATCAATTAGTCACATAGAGTTCATACATCTTTACATTAAACACAAAGATAGGTTCTGAAATACGAGTTGTCACACCGACCCCACGACAGCATCTTCCCAAGCAAAAACAACTAACCAGAAGGCTGACCACGGCCCTGTGCCCAGCGGACACGGGGGCGTGGCCAGATCTCTGCAGAAAGGACAAAGCTATAGAAGCTTCTATTCCCGACACAGGGGCGTGCCCAGCCAACACGGGCCTTGGTCAACGCTAAGATTCGTAGAATCCAAGCAAATCTTGATAGTACAGATACGTTTCTGCACACGGGGCCGTGCCCAGCTGACACGGGGGCATGTGGAGCTAATGCAGACAAATTGCAATTAATGAAGACAGAGAAAGTGGATGGAAACGGGGTCGTGCCCAACGGACACGGGGCCGTGTCCAATGGACACGGGGCCGTGTCCGGGCTTGTGTGCAGGCTATAAATAGAGGTTCTTGGTTCACTTCAAAGGCATCCCTTGGCAAACCACCTCTCTCCCACTTCACCCACACTCCACCACGACTACAACCCACATCTACCACCATCATCCATCATAGAGTGTGTGTAGTACTCTCGGGATCCAAGATTGATCGTAAGAGTTCTTGAGAATCAAAGGCCATGTTTGCCTAAGTCTCTTACATCACTTGGTGAAGACAAGCATTTAGTGTAATACTTTTGATTTTTAATCTTTTTGCACTTTTTATTTGGTTTTGTATTAATGACTTTAATAACTAGTTTCTTATGTTGAAGGTGAAACTTCCTTATCATTTGTCCGTGGTGTCTTGGCATTATTTTACTGTCTATATAAAATAAAAGATTTTCACCATTCATATATCTACGGTCGATATAGAGATATGTTGGCTACCTGGTCGGGGGTTAAGGGAATGGTTTGGTAAGGTTCTTGCCTTGTTCAGTGTATAGATCCTGCAAGGACCTGGGTCAAGCTTACTAGGATCTCCTTCAATACCCACTGGTATTGGATGGCGGGGATGCTAATAGCTTGATCCCCTCATATGTAAATTACTATTAATACATTAACCCGGCTACTTGGGATTGTATCCCTGCTGACTCAAACCACTTAGCCGAGGGTAACGTCACCTTCAAAAGAGGGGCCTACCACATTACGCATTAATAACTTAATTAATTAACTTTCAATATTCCAACCCTTTAGGATTGTATCCTTGCTGACTCAAACTACTGGGTTGAGGGTAACGTCACCTTCAAAAAGAGGGGCCTAATACTATAACTAAGATAATCTCTTAAAAAGTGCAAAAGTGCGGAAATCATCAAAGGTAACACTAAAGGCGAGTCGGATCCAAGTGATTCATCTTGTCTATCTGTTTTTATTTTATTTTTATTTTCAGCATTTTTAGTTTTTATTTTCATTTTTAAAACCTTTTTCTAAACTTTTGATTTGATTAGACGTTGAGGATAAACCGGTACTAAAGCTCTTATGTCCTTGGATGACCTCGGTATCTTACCAACGTTATACTACACTCACGATGGGTGCACTTGCCCATATGTGTGTTTAGTGTTAGTAGAATATCGTGTTTTATAAATTTAAAACTTGACTAAAGTGCTAAAAAGGGCTAAAAATATAAGCAAAAACATATCACACCTAACGCACATCAACGACGCTGGGTTGAATTATTGAACGATTACGATTGTGAAATACGCTACCATCTGGGTAAGGCGAATGTCATAGCCGATGTGCTAAGTCGAAAGGAGCGAGTTAAGCTTCATTCCGTTCACACTCTATCCGATATCCAATCATGTGTCCTTCAAGCACAACGAACATGTGTAACCCAAGCCTTATTGAAATATGAGCTACCACTTCAACTTGAGCTTAAACTCGAAATGAAAGACAATAGGTTACTCTATTTTAAAGATCGTTTGTGGATTCCAAAACAAGATAATCTTCGCACTTTAGTAATGGACGAATCTCACCAGTCTCGATATTCTATTCATCCTGGTGCTGACAAAATGTACAAGGATCTTCGTACTCAGTACTAGTGGCCTGGTATGAAAAAGGATGTTGCCTTGTATGTATCAAAATGCCTAACTTGTCTCAAAGTCAAGGCTGAACACCAACGACCATCTGGTTTGTTTGTACAGCCAGAGATACCGGTATGGAAATGGGAGAATATTGCAATGGATCTCATCACTAAGTTACCATGCACATCTAGAGGTCATGATGCCATTTGGGTAGTCATTGATCGTCTTACGAAGTCAGCTCACTATTTACCGATTCGCGAGGATCTATCTACTGATAAACTTGCCAAGATCTATGGTGACGAGATTGTGTCTCGACATGGTGTTCCCTTGGATATCATATCTGACCGTGATGCTCGATTTTCATCTCACTTTTGGAAGACCATGCAATCTGCTATGGGAACCCAACTAAATTTGAGCACTGCTTACCATCCCCAAGCAGATGGACAATCCGAGAGGACGATACAAACATTGGAGGATATGCTTAGAGCATGCATGATAGACTTTGGTTGTAATTGGGATTCGCATCTACCATTGATCGAGTTCTCTTATAACAATAGTTATCATGCGAGCATCAATATGACACCGTTCGAAGCTTTATACGGTCGAAAATGTCGTTCACCTGTCTATTGGAATGAGATCGGTGAAGCTCAGCTTACCGGACCTGAGCTCATTCTAGAAACGACAGATAAAATCAAGAAAATTCGCGATAATCTTCTGACAGCTAGAAGCCGTCAAAAGAGTTATGCGGATATGCGACGCAAGCCCTTGGAATTTCAAGTCGGAGATCGTGTCCTACTCAAGGTATCCCCTTGGAAGGGAGTGGTGAGATTTGGAAAGAAAGGAAAACTTGCACCATGATATGTTGGACCATTTAAGATTGTTGAATGAATCGGAAAGGTTACCTATCGACTAGAGCTACCTCCAGAACTTGGGAATATTCACCCAACATTCCACGTGTCCAATTTACGAAAGTGTTTTGCCGATACTGATCATCATATTCCACTCGACGAAATTCAAGTTGATGAAACGATGCACTTTATCAAGAAACCAGTGGAGATAGTGGACCGTGAAATCAAACAACTAAAGAACAAGCGAATACGTTTAGTCAAGGTTCGCTGGGAGTCCAAACGTGGCCCAGAGTTTACTTGGGAACGTGAGGACCAAATGAAAGCGAAATATCCACATTTGTTTTCACAAGTTTCCTCTAAATAAAATGACGTGTTTTGGTGTTAATATTTGTGTATTTGTGTTTGACGATTTTACGATTTGATTCTAGTTTGATTTCAAGCTTTAAATCGCTTTCTTGAAAGTTATACGCAAACTGGTGCGTAAACGTAATCAGTTTCACGCGACAAAAACTCCAAAACAGTGATATAGGCTTAACATACCTTAAATAACCTAAACATAACTTAGAAATAAGTTTTGGAGGGTTTGGTGTGTCAAAAACAAGTTCATTCGATCGCAGGGACAATTTGCTACAAACTGCGAAAGTATGCTGATTCGTTCAGTAACGAACATTTTGACACTTGATCATAAGCTAAACATACCATAAATATCCTTTACATATCTTAGAAATAGGCTTTGAGGGGTTCGGTATGCGAAAATAAACTTATTTGGTCAACCGGGACTAAAAGCGTCAAAAAGTGCACAAGCTTGCATTTACGCGCATATCTTACGTTCTGAACATATCTGGGCATCCAAAAATTTTTGTAAACATTAAAATATTTTATTTTAGTGATTGGAATGCAAAAATACCATTCGTCGCGCAATTTGGATCGTTTTCGCGTTCCTTCGAGTTTTCGCCGTAATTAACAAAATAACGCAACCATACGACCAAACAAACCGACATCCGAGATGTTTTCAAGCATATTTCATGTTCCCTATTCTTTAAATTCATTTTAGAGCCTTGAAATGGGGTTAACGGGGCTTAAACGCATCGAAAATGCATCAAAACCAAGTTTTGGGCTTGCAGGGACCAAAACTGACATTCTGTGAAACTACACCTGGCGGGCCGCGAAAGATGGGGACTCACTCTTCGCGGGACATGACCAACTGCCAGATAGAAACTTTAAAACTTGTCACAACAGCTGATTTCAGGCGAATTTCCATGGTTTTAAGCATACAATGGACTGGTTTTAAGCTCCCATTGTATTAGAAACCATGTTCCACAAGTGTATGGCTTAGATCATACCTTGATTTGCACAAAAACACTTGTCAATATAAATACCCACTTAGTTCAAACTTTATTTCGTTGATAAATGAATTGTTTATAATGATTACAAGCACAGATGTCACAGTCTCCCCTACTTGTGGAAATTTTGTCCCGAAATTTGTTAAGAGGAAACTCGTGAGAAAAGATGCGGATACTTCGCCTTCATTTGATCCTCACGTTCCCAAGTAAACTCAGGTCCACGTTTAGATTCCCAGTGAACTTTGACCAAAGGAATGCGCTTGCGTTTAAGCCATTTGACTATTCGGTCCATGATTTCCACAGGTTTCTCAACAAAATGTAGTGTTTTGTCAACACGAATATCGTCAAGTGGTATGTGGAGGTTCTCATCAGCTAAACACTTCTTGAGATTGGACACGTGGAAGGTTGGATGAACATTTCCAAGTTCAGGAGGTAATTCAAGTCCGTAGGCTACCTTACCGATTCTTTCGACGATCTTGAATGGTCCAACATATCTAGGTGCAAGTTTTCCTGTCTTTCCAAATCTGATCACACCTTTCCAAGGTGAGACCTTAAGTAATACACGATCACCGACTTGAAATTCCAAGGGCTTGCGTCGTTGGTCCGCGTAACTCTTTTGACGGCTTCGAGCTGTCTAGAGGTTATCACGAACTTTCTTAACCTTATCAGTTGTCTCTAGAATGAGGTCAGGTCCAGTAAGTTAAGCCTCACCGATCTCATTCCAGCAGACTGGTGAACGACATTTTCGACCATAGAGAGCCTCGAAAGGAGCCATGTTGATGCTAGAGTGATAACTGTTGTTGTAGGAGAATTCAATCAATGGAAGATGTGAATCCCAACTACCACCAAAATCGATCACGCAAGCTCTAAGCATATCCTCCAAAGTCTGGATTGTCCTTTTAGTTTGGCCATCTGTTTGTGGATGATAAGCAGTGCTCAGATTATGTTGGGTCCCCATAGCAGATTGCATGGTTCTCCAAAAACAAGAAGAGAAGCGAGCATCTCGGTCAGAAAAAATGTTCAAAGGAACACCATGTCGAGATACGATTTCATCCACATAGATTTTGGCCAGCCTTTCAGCAGAAAAATCCTCACGGATAGGCAAGAAATGCGCTGACTTAGTAAGACGATCAACAACTACCCAGATGGCATCATGACCTTTCTTAGTGCGCGGAAGTTTAGTAATGAGATCCATGGCAATGTTTTCCCATTTCCAAACTGGAATCTCTGGTTGCTCCAAAAGACTAGAAGGATGTTGATGTTCAACCTTAACCTTAAGACAAGTAAGGCATTTTGAAACGTACAAGGCAATGTCTTTCTTCATGCCAGGCCACCAATACTGAGTACGAAGATCCTTATACATTTTATCTGAGCCAAGATGAATAGAATAACGAGATTTATGAGCTTCATCCATAAGCAAAGTGCGGAGATCATCTAGGCTTGGGACCCACAAACGGTCCATGAAATAATACGATCCATCGTCCTTCAGTTCAAGATCAGGCTTAATGTGATAGGGTAATTCCTTACCCATCAAGTCTTGTGAAACACAAGCATGTTGAGCCTGAGAGATGTGGGTCTGAATATCAGATCGAGCTTGAATATCAGATTGAACACGAACACAATGAAGCTTGACAAGTTCTTTAAGACTCAAAGCGTCAGCCACGACATTCGCCTTAACAGGATGGTAGCGAATTTCGCAGTCATAGTCGTTTAGAAGTTCTACCCAACGTCTCTGCCTCATGTTGAGTTCTTTCTGATTAAAGATATGCTGAAGACTTTTGTGGTCAGTGAAAACCACACATTTTGTACCATACAAATAGTGTCTCCAGATCTTAAGAGCGAAGACAACTGCACCTAACTCAAGATCATGAGTGGTGTAGTTTTTCTCATGCACCTTTAACTGCCTCGATGCATATGCTATGACTTTTTTCCTTTGCATCAGAACACAGCCAAGTCCCAAAATGGATGCATCGCAGTACACGACAAAATCATCATTGCCTTCGGGCAAAGATAGGATAGGCGCATCACAAAGCTTCTGCTTCAAGGTCTGAAACGCTTCTTCTTGTTTAGTACCCCATTCAAAGGGTTTATTCTTCTGAGTTAGAGCAGTTAAGGGAACTGCAATCTTCGAGAAATTTTCGATGAAGCGGCGGTAATAACCCGTGAGACCAAGAAAAGAACGAACTTCAGTAGGAGTAGTAGGTGCATCCCAATCCTTAATCGCACTGATCTTGGAGGGATCTACATGAATACCTTGTTCGTTGACAATATGACCCAAAAATTAAACTTCCTTAAGCCAAAATTCACACTTGGAGAATTTGGCGAAAAGTTTCTCTTTCTTTAGGAGTTCCAGAGTAAGACGAAGATGTTGCTCATGATCAGCTTGCGTCTTAGAATATATCAAAATGTCATCAATAAAAACGATGATGAACTTATCTAAATAAGGCTTACAAACCCTATTCATCAAGTCCATGAAAACAACAGGAGCATTAGTCAAACCGAATGGCATAACAGTGAACTCATAATGCCCATAACAAGTGCGGAACGCTGTCTTGGGAATATCTTCTTCATGCACACGAAGTTGATGATACCCAGAACGCAGATCAATCTTCGAAAAATAAGAAGCGCCCTGTAACTGATCTAAGAGATCATCAATGCGAGGTAGGGGATATCGATTCTTGATGGTAAGCTTGTTAAGCTCACGGTAATCGATGCACATTCTGAAAGATCCATCCTTCTTCTTGACAAAAAGAACGGGAGCACCCCAAGGTGAAAAGCTAGGACGAATAAAACCTTTATCCGAAAGCTCCTGAAGCTGCTTAGACCGTTCTTGCATCTCAGACGGTGCAAGACGATATGGAGATCTGGCAATGGGATTTGCACCAGGTACAAGATCAATACGGAACTCGACTTGGCGCGCTGGGGGTAATCTAGGTAACTCCTCAGGAAATAGCTCCGGATAATCCCGAACGATAGGGATATCTTGAATAGACTTACCTTTGCCTTTATCTGCTACAACATGTGCCAAGAAGGCCACATAGTTCTTTCGCAGATACTTCCGAGCTTGAAAACAAGACATGAGCTTGAGGCTACTAACAGGTTTCACACCATGAACCTGTAGGATCTCACCTGACGAAAGTGGAACACGAACAATCTTCTCGAAACAAACTACCTCTGTGTGATGCTTGGCTAACCAATCCATACCCACTATAATGTCGAAACTCCCAAGTTGCATTGGCGTGAGGTCGATAGGAAAAAGATGGTTGTTAAGGTTCAATTGGCAATTGCGAAGAACAGAATCAAGAACAACGGGATCACCACTAGCAACTTCTACTGTCAAAGGCTTACCTAGTTTCGTTCAAGACACGCGAAGCAATGGCTCAAAAGATAATGACACAAAACTCTTATCAGCACCAGAATCAAAAAGAACATATGCGGGTTGATTATTAACAAAGAACGTACCGTTAACCACTTCATTGTCTGCTTGCGCCTCTTGTGTATTCATGTTGAAGACTCGACCTCGAGCCTGAGCCTGAGCTGGATTCGCATTCACCAATCTTGGACATTGATTACGGTAGTGGTTCAGATCCCCACAGTTATAACAAGAACCTGGTGGGTAGTGAGGTCGTGCAGCTTGACCTTGTTGCTGAGCAAGAGGCTGAGCAACTTGTTGAGCCGGGTTCTGAATTGCCCGATTCTGATTGGCAGGAATGCGGCATGTGTCAGCAAGATGACCAGATCTTCCACAGTTTGTGCAATGACGGCACTGGAGGTGCGGTTGATGAGGACCGTTACATCTGTTGCACAAAGGTGCATTGCCAAGATAGGGTTTCTTGGCAAGTGGTTGCGCAGGCTGATTTGGTGCAGCTTGTGCAGTAACGGTGAAATTTTGGGAAGCCTTACGTTTCCTAGAACCCTTCGAGGAACCAGAATCCTTACCCTTCTTGCTTTTGCCTTTCTTGCTATCCTCTTTGTCAGATGACTGCTTCTTACCCTTGTCACCTTTTCTATGCAGCTTACCCTTTTGAACTTGCGACTCAGTCAATGTCGCAGATAGCTCGATTGCCTGACGGACTGTGGTAGGGTTACTACCAGTAACGATGTCTTGTATGGAGTCAGGTAGGCCATCGATATACCTCTCGATAGCCTTCTCGAGTGGGGTAACCATTGTTGGGCATAACAAACTCAGCTCCTCATACATATCAGTATACGCCCGGTGCTCGCCACTATCCTGTTTCAGATCATCAAACTCCCTTTCTAGAGCTCGCAGCTCGTGACGAGGACAAAACTCCCTCATCATAAGAGTCCTAAGTTCAGCCCATGTTTGTGCTAAAGCAACCTCAACACCACGGTCTCTCATAACCCCGTTCCACCATGTGAGAGCCCTCTTCTGAAACACGCTCGATGCAAACTCGACTTTGCGATTCTCAGGACACAGGACGTGACGGAATGTATTCTCAATGCTCTCGAACCATTGAAGGAGCCCAGTTGCCCCTTCAGAACCACTGAACTTGAGTGGTTTAGCCGAGTTAAAACTCTTGAAATTGCATGGAGCATTGTTGTTGTTGGCTTGGTTCAATTGAGCAATAAGATTTAGGAACGCAGCAGCCATTTGCTGCGCGATGATTTCTGCCAGCTCGGCATTTGGTAGCGGATTTTCGCGTCGAGGAGGCATTCTAAAAGAGGGAACATGAAAGGAACGAGTGAGATGATTAGATGAAAAGAATGAGATGAGACAAAAATCGACAAAAGCAAAGATGGTGGTCATTCGTCCGTATCACAAAGCAAACAAACGACACACAGTGACTAATCAAAGTAAATGGGTCAAAAATAATGCTTCGCGAAGACATGCTCGCCTATAAGTGAACACTCACCCCAAGAGTTCCCAGGTAAGAGTGACTGGTCCGATTATGTGGATTTGTACGAACACTCTAGCCTTAGACAGAAAACCCAGGGTACAGGCATTTACTCTTCTAGTTTGCACGTGTTCACACTATTTAGAACCCAAAACTTTGACGAGATTTTGAAAATTTGGAAGGCACAAGGCCAAAAGAATCATTCAAAAATGGATGGTAAATTTTCAAAATCATTATGAAAAATCAAAGAGTTCAAAACCATATAATAAATCATTTAAAAACAGATGACTGATTTTCAAAATCGTTTCGGAAAAATTGGGTTCTTATTTTGGTGATCACCTAAGGATAGGTGAAGTGCATGTTTTAAAATCTAAACACAAGACAACTTGTGTTGGGGTCCTAGAAAGGTTATAGTCTAGGTCAAAGCATTACTAATAACCTAATTCCCTATAACCATTGGCTCTGATACCAACTCTTCTGTCACACCCCGACCACGTAAAACATCAAATCGTGGCGGAAACGTCGGGGAGTGTAGTAACAGAATTATTGTTCCACAACCATGGTAATTAAAATTACATTTTATTCAACAACCAAATGTGGAATACATTGTTTCAAAACAAGAACCAAAGAGTACACAACATAATTAAACTAAGTCTATCTTTATTTTAAGTCTCTAAGGCACAGGTCCGCCCTAGTGTCACGATCATCATCCTAAACAACAACTCCTGAAAACACATGTGAAAATAGGTACGTCAGCATAAAAATGCCTGTGAGATACATAGGTTTTATGAAAATAGGATTCATGACTTATGTTTGAAGAAATGTTTAATAAAAATTCAGTCATGAACCTTGTTATTTTTTTTGTTTTATAAATCATTTGAAAAACGATAGCAAAATCAGACGATATGTATATATAAAAGGATAGTGTATGGTTAAAAGAATAACCAAGTAAAAAGAGTTTGAATAAACCAAGTTATTTGTAAAACAATGTTTAAGTAAAAATGTGTTGTAAATGTAATATGTCTAAACTGAAGTGGTTTAAATGACGCTACGATATGTAATATCATACAAGCACTTATATATAGGAAGTACCAGCGGCGTATCCACCATGCTTGTATCATATTACACACATCTCGTTATTTAAGTCACTCAAACTAACCAACAATGTAAAATATCCATGTTCAATCCAATAGTCAAATGTCACAGTATAACTCCAGTTAAATCATGTAACGTGTAAACAAAAGTTATGTATGGTAAGTAAAATGAGACTACTTAAACCACAAGTAAAAATGTACAAAACAAAGTGTTTTGAATAAATCAAAAGTTATGTTTTGTAAAATAAATACATGTTTTACTGATACAGCCACTTATGTGGTAAGTTAACGCATACATTCAAGCCTTGAGACAGACGGATAACCCTAAGTCAGGATTATCAAAAGAAATGTTTTCGGATTCAGTCATTCCTTACATCCAAACAAACCTAGGATGTCAGGAATGGGATTTGTCAAGTCCTATGGTACCATTACTTACTACCGAGCGGCGTAGCTAATGTCAATGAATGTATTTTAGTCCCGTTGTACAAACCAAATGTCATACCAAAAACAAACATGTAATGAAAGTAATGTACTAAGTATGCTAAGTTAACATACATAGCAGAAAAGTCATGTAAATCAATGTGCTAAATATGCTAAGTTAACATACAAAGCAGAAAATGTAATGTAAAACAATGTGCTATCATGTCAAGTAAACATACATAGCAAAAGAAGATGTAATGTAAAACAATGTGCTAAATATTCTAAGTAAACATACATAGCAAAACGAAATGAAATCATGTACTAATAGTGTACTAATGAACATAACAAGTATATGATATGAAAACATGGAAATCATGAAAATAACAAGTAGGCACATGTGTTTCACCCCAAAACGTTTGGAAAATAGTAAAAGAGGGGTCTATGTACTCACTTGAGATTGCTTAGAAGTCCTAGGATAACCACCAAGCAAAGCTAGAAGATCACGGAATCAAACGGCACCTAATATAGGTAACTACATTAATAAACGAACCTTTTCGGAGGATCGGATAGTATGAGGGTCCGTAAACCAAATGAAACGAAACTTATCCTAAGTGCTTTTGACCCGTTACGACCCGTTTGGGTAACTTATGCTACTCTAACGCGTCGTTCGCGTAAAATGCACTTGGAACACCTAAATAGTCCTATGACAAGTAATATATGCCGTAACATGTCTAATATTGTTGCTAAATCAGTTTAGATGTCAAAATTTGGGTTACATATGCTTAAAATGAATTTTGGTGCGAAAAGGGTATTTTGGTAATTTTCCTAAGGCATAAGAACTACTTATCATACAACTACTTAAACGACATGACCATAAGGTATAACCTCGGAAGGTTATTCCCTATACAACTATGGTCACCTAAGGTGTTGGTTCGGATCCTAATGATCGACCAAATGGGTCGGGTTCGAAAGCATAAGCGATTGTTTAGATCGCTTACCTTTAAGACCCTAGACAAGCACAAATCTAAAAGTGACGAGCTAAACATGCTAAAACATGTTTAGTTAAGTTAGAAAATAGGTTTTGGTATCAAAACAAACGGTTTTGATACCCTAGAGTAGTTTGGTTACAAAATACGCGAAAATACGCATTTTGGCCGAAACTATGACTCGTCACTGAGCCTATATAATGTGGTAATCAGTAGGTATAGTTGCTAGGGACTATAACTATCGTGATTACGCTTACGTTATGAAGTTCAAACGAACTTCACATTGACCATAAACTGGTCAATGCAGAAAGTTAAACGCAGTTTGAATTTAACGCTAAAACGAATGAAAAGAATGAAAGAACACTTACAGAAGATCCCCGCAAGATTTGATCCGATTTTCTCTCAGGTAGGAAGCATATACTTCCACTTAGAGAGCATAAATCAGATTCAAATTGTGGGTTGCAAGTGAACTATGGTGGGGTATTTATAGTTTTCGTAGAACCGTTAGGATCGTTTCTTGAAAACTGAGATTCAATCCCAGCCGTACACATCAAGCCCATAGTTTTACAAAACCAGGGGAGCCTCCAAACCAGCCCATAGATACATCAAAACCATGTGCAAAGGTGGGTAGCAGCTGGAACAAGCTGTAAAACACTTTCTGCTGAACTGAGGAAGCCTTACGGACCGTATGATCCTCCCCTTACGGACCGTATGCTGGTCTGCAGACCAGCAACTTTCAAAGTTGATAGTTTTGGTCCCTGTGCGCGTATGGTCGTGTTTTGGCACTTCTAACACCCGTCAAACCCATTTTTAAGCTCCCTAAGAATGTTAAAGCATAGGGAACATGAAACATACTCAAAAATATGTCGGATGTCAGTTCGTTTGGCCGTACGATTGCGTTGTTCGGTTAATTACGACGGACGTCGTAACGAACTCAAAAACGATCCAAATTAAGCGACGAATGGATTTTTGACAAGCCAATCACTAAAACATAATATTTTAATGTTTACATAAATTTTTGGATGTCCGGATGTATTCAGAACGTAAGTTATGCGTGAAAATGCAAACTTATGCACTTTTTGACGCTTTTAATCCCTATTACCAAAAAGTTTATTTTAGCACACTGAACCCCTCAAAGCCTATTTCTAAGCTATGTAAAGGATATTTAAGGTGTGTTTAACTTATGATCAAGTTCCGGAATGTCCGTTACAGTTTAAACCGGCATACTTTCACAGTTTGTCGAATTTAGTCCCTGTAAGCGAATAAACTTGATTTTGCCATACCAAAGCCTTCAAAAATTATTTCTAAGTTATGTAAAGGTTATCTAAGGTATGTTAAGCATATGTTGATGTTCTGGAGAATTTTTCGCGTTAAACTAATTACGTTTACGCACCAGTTTGCGTATAATTCTCCAGAAAGCGATATAGAGTTTGAAATTGAATAAAAGTCAAAACATGAAAAACATCAAACATAAACAAACAAACATTGGAATCAAATAACTTTATTTCGTTGATAACTGAACTGTTTATAATGATTACAAGCACAGATGTCACATATACCTATTGATTACCACGTTGATTAGTCGAAGTGACGAGTCGAAGTTTGGGTCAAAATACGTTTTTACGCGTATCTTGCAACGAAGCTATTTTCGGGTATCAAAACACTTTGTTTTGATATCAAACTTGTTTTCTAACTTAGTTAAACATGTTTTAACATGTTTAACTCGTCACTTTTAGTCTAGTGCTTGTTTAAGGTCGTAAGTCAAGCGGTCTTGACAACCGCTTAGACTTTCGAACCCGACCCGTTTGGTCGATCGTTAGGATCCGACCAAGCATATTTTGTGACCATAGTTATATAGGGAATAACCTTCCAAGGTTATAACTTATGGTCACTTAGTTTAATTAGTTGTTATGATAGGTAGTTTATATGCCTTAGGAAAATGACCAAAATGCCCTTTTCATGCATAATTGGATTTTAAGCATATGTAACTTAACTTTTGTCACTTAAACTGATTATGCAACATATTTAAACATGTTAGGGCATATAATACTTGTCATAGGACTAGTTAGACGTCTTGAACGCGCTTTTGCGCGAACAACGCGTTAAAGTAGCGTAAGTTACCTTAACGGGTCATAACAGGTCGTAAGCACTTAGGAAAGGTTCCGAATCAGAATGTAGGCTTTTTTAAACCATATCACATAAGTTTCAATACTCATTTGGTTTACGAGACGTCATTCTACCCGATCTTCCGATTTAGGTGTCGATTTATTAACTAGCGATCCGATTACTAGGTACTACTTGAATTCCTTGGTTTACCCAAGCATTGTTAGTTCATTAGATCAAGGATACTTTGCAATTCAATGTGAGTACATAGTTCCCCTATTTTACTGTTTTCAATTGTTTTGGGGTGATTCATATCTGCTAAACGATTTCGAGGTTTTCAAAAACGAATACTATGGTTTATATTAAACATAACGATTTCGATAATGTGAACGAACTTGTTGGATGTATTTACATAATGAATGATATTCATTAAAAATGATCAAGCCGACCAGTATTAGGTTATGGTACCATAGGATCTGACAAATCCCGTTATTGGACTGCCACCATGGTTATGTATGGGGTTTATGTGGGTAACGACTGAATCTGATAATTGTTAACTTACCCTTTGGTGGTTTGTTAGTATGAGTTGAATGATGGACGTGTTACGAAGGTTTGAATGTTATAAGCGAGATGACCAAAAGTAGTTTTCACAATTAAAACGAGAACGATTTGAACGATTGAACGATTTGGAACGATTTGAATGATTTAAACAAATGAACGATGGTCTATAACGAGAACGAGTTAAACGATTTAAACGATGTGTTTTGGTTTGTGATTAGATAACGGGATGGGGGTAATGTGATAAAAGCATGGTAGATACGCCGCTGGTACTTCTTATATACAAGTGCTTTTATCATATTACATTCCGTGGCGTTATTTAGTTCACTTGGATGAACGATTTTAAACAATGTCACACAACGATGTTTACTATACGATATAAACCATACGAGTTTTACTACAAGAACGATTTACAATTTGGTTTTCTTAAACAAATGTTTTGGGTTAAGATTCATGGCAACGATATTTATAAACTATAATCAACTTATTTTGAAGTTGGTTAATCATATTGCAATACTAAACGCTTTTCAAAACAAGGTTTTCAACTATCGACTCTTATATTCAAACGAGGTATTGCAACATGTAAACGAGCCATGAATCCGACACTCTCACAAAACATATGTGCTCGCCGGCATTTCTTTGCTGACTTTATTTTCGCATATGTTTCAGGTGGTGTTGAATGATGATGATTGTGACTAGGATGCATGCTCACTTAGGACTGGACGAGGCCTTAGTGACTTAATAATAATGATAGTCCATGATTAACTTGTTTGTTCTGTTTCAAGACAATATCTAATGTTAAAAATTCAATAAAATGAAACTTTTTGAATCGTAGGTTGTGAAACAATAATTCTGTCGCTCCACTCCCCGACGTTTCCACCGCGGTTTCGTTGTTTTAACGCGGTCGGGGTGTGACATAATCCAGTTGACCTCTAAGATCTTTTTAACCTTCAGCTTGATAGGGATGAAGATGATACTGATTCCTTGGATTTTGAGCTCCAATTCAAAGGGCAAATCCGGGAAAGGTTGATGAGAGAATAAAGATCTGCTGATTTCTAAAGTCTGCTGATTCCTTGATTTAGCTTAGCTGAAAGTTGTTGAGGCAGGTAATTGTGTGTTTGTAGTTAATTTTGGATGAAACTTAAGTTGTATTCAAATTCTATTAAGTTTTGTTAGACAACTTTTATATATACTTATGTCTATAAACAGTTTATATTATCCTTTTGGGTAAGTAGTTTACATTGTCAATGGGTGGATAATCTCTTTTTTGAATAAGAGAATGGAAATAATCATATGTAACTGATATATTAACTGATGATCTATGTTTATAGTTGTCTTTTAGCTATAATAGATTAGACGTTTTGACACAATATCTATACTTGTATATATATGTTCTATTAATATGTGTTATGCATGGTTTTCTAAGAAACCACCCGTGTTTGCACACGGGTGTTACCGCTAGTTATATATAATAAATGAAATTTATTTGGGCCACGTGTCAGTAGATTAGGGCATCGTTTTTCCCTTTTCCCGCCCAACAGTACCACTCCCCTTTATTCTCACCTTTTCACAAACCCTACTTCATTCTTCTCCTTCAGCTTTCCATACAAGATCCCCTTTCTTTCTGATGTTCATCCTTCTCCTTCTCCACATTTCCATCTCCTCAACAACGTCCGGCAGAGGTTAATTCTATTTGATACATCTGCGTTTGAAACCCTAAATCATGTACCGTCGAGTAGTTGAAGAACAAAATATTCATGTAAGATCTATTTTCTCATTTAGAAATTTTATTTGGTTTTATCTATTTTCTCATACTGAACACGATGAACCCTTTTGTACTCTCAGAAGAAGAAGAAGCTCTCCTAGGGTTTCTTATCGTACACGATGAACCCTTTTGTACAAGCTCCTGTTAATCGGTGACACTGGTATGTTGTAATAATGTTTTTATTATTGTGTGTATATATATCTATACTATATTATAAAGCATTTCAGAAGGATGACGGTAAAATTTAAGTAATTACAATATTGTATGCTTATGGTACAACAAGTTGATTAACTTTATAAAGGATAAAATGGTATTTTTACTTGGATAACAAATTGTAATGATTTAGAAAGTTAACGTATTATTTATTTACTTATGGTCATTGAAGGGGCGGTCATCAATGTCAATTAAAGGGCGGTCAGTTACAAAATTCACTCATTGAAGTCAATTGAGAATAAGCTCCAGAGACATTGAAGGGGCATAATCAATTGAAACGGCCGATTGAATCTCTCATCATTAATTGAAAGAACCCTATAAGCTATAAATAATGATGCTTTTTAATACTGGAAACTCGAAAGGGTTTCTTGTTCTCCTTTTATAAATATTTTCTCTGTTTTTTTAACACGTCTCCTCTCAGTTCACCCACAAAATTCGTTGACTACTTCTCTCTTTCAGGAAGCTGGTATGGTGAACGACGAGTCGGGTCTTATAGATACAACGGACGGCTGTACGAGACCCGATTTGGGTCGAAACCTGATGAGACACGTGACGCTGGAGGTTTGTTTTTTTACTATTCATCGTTTTATTTTGACGTGAGATGCTGAAAAAGAGAGAATGCAATGAACAATCCCATGAAAGCGTGTCTCTAAATCCGCTTGGAGTTGAAGGTTTTATCATTTGGTAATATGTTTAATATATGTATATCTAATTGGGAATTTTTTTTATTTTTCAAGTTACTGGTTTATATGATGTATGAGTTACTTTTCTCATGAAATTCTAATTTATATAATCTGCAAAACATGTTTGCCTCATGTGGGATTAGAATTGCATTAATTCATATGATCCTTGATCTTGTTGTAGCGTGGAGCTGAAGTGTGGTGTGTAGGCTTTCAAAACTCATTTGGGTTATGGCTTATGCTACTACTTTTTGAGGATTCCATGGTTAACCAGGATTTGACATGAATGGGTTTTGCTTATCATAAATTGTTGTTGGTAGGAAATTATGTGTATGATTTTCATTTGAATAAACTTCAATTTATGTAGAGATTAAAGACTAGACTAAAGAGTATAAAGGAAATGCTTTAGATTCTTGTTTGATAGAACCCATCAAAGTTTATAATTCGTAATTCTTATTGATTGAGGAACTCAGATTATAAAGACCGCACAAGTCTTAGAGAACATGCCGAGATTCTACAGTAGTGAGTAGATCCCTGAGACCATTATTGTTAACAGAATACACATTAATTTGACAATATGATTAAACGAAAAAATACCTAGGATAAACAATTTACATGAGGTATCATCGTGATTCACTTAGAATTTTCTTATTTAATAGGGAAGTTGAAATTTTATTATGGGGCCAGTGGTATGCAGCGAGTTCGTCGATCACCTTCTTCCTGGTGTTATATAGCGACGTTGATCTGGCAACATTTCCCCAATTAATGTTGCGTCTATTTAGGATGTCTATGGTTGTATTAAAATGATTCCTAAGATAGAGCACAAGAGAAGGATGATTCATTCTATTATAATGGTAGCGTGCTGGTGTATTTGGAAGGAGCGAAACAAGTGCGTTTTCGAAGACACTCCTGTGAAGGCAGGCAAATTCTTGGCGATGTCAAAAATTCAAGTTACCTTTAGATAAAAAAAATAGATCGAAATGTTTAGATTGGAGCAACTGGAAAAAAAATGTTGCTGTAAAGTGTTTGTTGTTGCTTGCCAGCTCTTGCTAGCTCCTTGTTAGCAATAGTGTTTTGGCTCTTTTAATGAAGTATGCGGTTACAAAAAAGAAAAAAAGAAAAAAAAAACTATTATATAGAAAAAAAAATAAAAAACCAATCTGATTCCTTATCACCTAATCACCATTTGAGGGTCTACATGTAAAATATAGATATGACATTCTGATCATCAGAACACACATTATGTGTTCACCTCACATACTTAAAATATAGTATGTTGTATGATTTTCATTTCGTATTAGAGTACGTTTGTGAATGGTGTTATAATTTATAACATAAATACATAATTCATTAATTACTTCTGCACATAAAACTAAGCGTGTAGAAAGTTTTTGTAGATATACTTAAATTTTTCAAAACCTTTCAAATAACATTTTTGTATATATACTTCATTTTTTAAAACCTTTCAAATAACATTCATTACTACACAGTTACATGACTTGCAACAAAGTAGACATAAACACAGTTTGCACTAGCAGATTGGTCTCTACAAAAATACGTGAAACCCGCCGCACATAGGGCATCAAAACCAAAAAAACCCGCGGCAATGCGCGGGCATACCCACTAGTATATATATATGAATAACTCTATTTGTAGCTTTTGATTTTGTCTTTCATTTGTTATTGTTTATTTAGAGACTTGCTTTGTTGTATCATGTGATTACGAGTAGATTGATTTTGATATGTTTGTAGTTTTTGTTTTTCACAATCTGTTTTGATGATTTATTCACCCATGTTAGTAATGTTGGATGCTTCTATCTTTCTTGATCCTCTGTTTTTATTCCAACTTTCATACTATTATTCTAGCAATCCAAGAAGAATATATAAATTTTATGCTTATTATTATTATTATTATTATTATTATTATTATTATTATTTTATAGAGTTTGTTGATTAGAAGTAACCTCTGCCGGATCGTTGTTGGGATGATGGAAATGTGAAAGAGAAGGAGAAGGACGGTAAATTCATTGTTGGATTGTTTATGTAGTTAACTAAATTGAGTAGCTTTACTAATCAATTACACAGAAGTTTTTGAGATTGTTTTTACACGTTATTATTTTTGCAGCAAGTTCTACTTCATTATTCATGTGGCAACTTTATATTTGCAGACTTGTGAATTAAGGTTGGTTGTTACTTAATTTGTGTTTACGTTAATGATTTTTTACCTTTTCTTTACAATTGAAGTTAGGGAGAGACGAATTAAGATGGTGGAGCGGAAGACAATCTCAGATGAGTAGAGGAATTTTAGTGCATGATTGAGATCAGTCGGACCCATGTACTGCAAGTCATTGAATGTTTTAATCTTACAATCAGTTTTACTTTGTTTTTTAAGAAGGTGCTGTTGTCATGGACATCGAGGTGATTTCACATGCCTCCAAGTTGTATGTTTGGTGTAGAGCAATTGCATAAAAACTAATATGTGACTTTTTTGAGTAATAATATAGTTAAATCTCTTCTTTTGCCATATAATTGTCGCATCATCTTCTTCCTTCTTCATTGCACAACAACAAGGTAACCTCAATTGGTCTGATTTATTTTTTGGTATTGGTAACATTTTGATTTACCGTTTATTGATGCATTGATTCATTTGTAATCACTTACAGATCACCCGTCATCTCAATTTGAGCAATTAAACAGAGTTTTCTTACTCAGCACCGTAAGTTTCCTTCACTAATCCATGCATTGTTAATTCCACGTGTTTTTTTCAGATTACTTGTTGCTATATATATATATATATATATATTGGTTTTGTTTTGATGAAAAGGGAAAACGTTCGAGATGTTTGATCCAAGAACCAAAGAAAAGATAGCGGATATTGCTGACGGAGATAAATATGATGTTGATTTGGCCGTTGAAGCTGCACGTTGATCCACAATAAGCAATGCCCATCTAAGTTTCCTCTAATGATAGTGGTTATAACACGTTAATAAGGCAAAGCACTTATCTGCTTAACAACTGTTGGATATAAAGACTGTTGTACACAAAGACTGATGAAGATCATCCACTATTGAAGACCAAAGCACTCATGAAGACCAAAGCCCTGTTGAAGACAAGCACTGATGAACCAAAGGCCTGATCAACCAAAGGTGAACCACTACCCAACAGCATCAACAGCAGTTATTCTACCTTTGTTTATGTTAACAGTGTTTATATGTAACAATATTTATCAATCAGTGTTTTATAGTCTGTTAGGTTGTTAGATGTTATCATCTCAGTGTTTATATGTAACAGTATTTATGACATCAGTGTTTATATGTAACAGTGTTTATCACAACAGTGTTTATATGTAACAGTATTTATCACATCACCTCAGTGGTTTGATCTGTACTATAAATTGAACAGTTGTTTGATCTTTATACTAATAAATAAAATTGAAGTACACTTGGATGATTATTAAGCTCCTCATTTTGATTGTATGGGTATAGTATTCTTGAAATTGGTCTTTTTTTGCAAACAGAAACATCTGTTTATGGCCAAACATGTGTTTAAGGTCAAACTTCTGTTTAAGTCCAGGCAACTTATATATAAGGCCAAACATCTGTTTAAGCCCCAACATCTGTTTAAGTCTAAACACATGTTTAACCAGATCTACTGTCTTCTCATATTTTAACACTCTTCAAAATAGTTAAAAATGATAGTTTTAATTAATCATTAAAAGTATGTTACAACCACTATGTTGGTTCAAACATCTGATTGTTAAAAGTTATCCACTGCTGAAAGACAACCTCTGTTTCTTCATTCTTCATGTTGACCATTGACTGACCAAACATCAGTGTTTCAATCACTGTTGGCTATCCACTGATAGTTAAAAAACAGCCACTGCTCACATTTTTATTGTAGACATCCACTGATATTGACCATCAGTGGTTTCCCTAAAAAACACCCACTGGTCACATTTTTATTATTGATGGGGTTAATTAGTGATAGAATGTAATTATCAAAAGAAAACTAGAATTACAATGAAATTACCATTTTACCTATTCGTTACATTCCATTGAGATAAGAGTTCCTTCAACATTGTTTTCATGATAAAAATTAAAGTTAAAATAAAAAATAAATACTCTTGATGACAATTTGTTGCAAATCAAATCAGTAATTAATGCTAATTTCTTGAGCTTTGTACATTGAAAATATGCAAAATGTGAATTTCAAATTGAAGGTTATTATCTCTTAATTAAAGTTAAAATAAAAATTAGAAAAATTATCATGACAATTGCTTTCAAATCAAATTAGTAATTACTGATAATATCAATAACTTTTGAAATTCAAAATATGGAAAATGGTAATTTAAAATTGACATTCTTTCTCTTTTTTTTTCCTACTTTGCATATCATTTCTAATATTTAATTACTTTAACAAAGCAGGATATAAGGATATGCACTACTTACCTTTCAAAACATATTTGCCATTGCATTTAATCTAAATTGTGAATGGAGAATCGGTAAGCTTGAATTCCAACCTTGATATTTTTTTATGAACATCCATGCTAATTGTATTATCATATTACGTTTATCAATAGATATATTTTACTTATTATTTTTTGTATGTACAGTCTTCAAATGGGTTGCAAAGGTTAGCATGCTTAACGATCTTAATATATTCTCAAATAACTATTCGATCAGAGTGAAGATTGTTAGCATGTCGAGGAAGATGATGAATCAAAACAAAAATGAAACATATCGCCTTGATATGATCTTCATGGATGAGATGGTACCGTATATATTTGTCTTATTCCAAGGATTAATATGATCCTATCTGACAAAGAAAATACCTTTTCAATTTCAACGAAGACAATTTCCTTTATCACTTTGTTTTGCCATGACAATTAACAAGAGTCAAGGACAATCGTTATCAAAGGTTGGTCTTTATTTGAAAGATCCTGTCTTCACTCATGGTCAGTTGTACGTTGCATTATCAAGGGTCAAGACCAGAGAAGGCGTTAAAATACTAATATTTGACGCTGATGGAAAACCAACAAATAAGACTTCTAATGTTGTTTACAAAGAAGTTTTTACTAGCTTGTAATCATTGTTTTTTTGGAGTTTTAACTTCCACCGTTCTAAGTATAGTTGTATATATATTTTCTTAATTACTATTTGGTTTAAACTTTATTTGGTTTAAACTTTATAAACTCTATTGTGTTTTGCATGTCAGAACCATGTGTGATAAATTTATTGGTAAGTAATTTAAAATGCCGACAATTCTGAAGATCCCCGGGTTCACTGTCAATATGGAAGAAAATGATACAAGAAAACCGTCTGGAATAGATCGATAATCCAGGTGTATATATAATAAAACTAGGTCTTCACCCGGGATTGCTTCCCAAGCTCGAGAAACTTACTTATGTTAAAAACTAATTATGATTAATACATGATTAAAAGCATACAAAAATATGACATATTAATGGCTTTGATATAAGAAAAATTATTTTTCTTTGTTAATGTGAATACCAAATGGATTGAACTAATCATCCACTTTACTCTTGTATCTCAATGTAAATGTAAATAACAAATTCAATAAGGGGTGTATGTGTAAATATTTTTCATCACTTGAAAATCTTGGAAAACGAAAACACAACCGTCATTATACTTTTAGCATCATTAAACATCAAACATCTATCATCTCTCCTTTCAAAAATCTCTTCCTTACTGTCATTTTCTAGGGTTTCAAGTTTCATATTTTCCGACTTCTACACTTCAATCACCGGAGGTTTTGCCATTTTTTCTTGAGCAACTGATATATACATTCATATTATAATGAACTTTGTAGTGTTTAACCGATCTTAATTCAAATCATATCTTGCTACAAATACGGTTTTAAACGTTTATTGCTATACATTGAAGATGGGTTTAGTTAGGTATTTGAATCATTCGTTGAGAACATGTTAAAATACTCATTATTTGCAGAAAAACTTTAACCCATACTCTGTTTCTTTGATTAATTTCAGTAGATACTCTGTTAAACAATCATTATTGAAAGCAGTTATGGAAGTTGTAATTAAATGTTGATCAACAATTTGTTTGTATTTTTCAACACTTTGGTGTTTTGTTGTTTGGAATTTGTTTGTGCATGTTTTTATAATCATCAAGAATTATATCTTTGTTTTCTACCTTTGTAATAACTTATTACTGATTTAGATATTAAAACATGTTAATGACATCGTGTGATACTGAGTTTTTAGTTTAGTTAATATACTTTTTTTCTAACAGTTATAGTGTGTAATACAAAAAGTTCATGTTCCTCTTCGAAGCCAACTTTTTAATTTCAATCTTTTAACATCTTTACTGATTCAGGTTTTATCATGTATTCTACATTTGTGAAGTTTCTTGATAACCCAGAATCATTGAAAGTGGTATGACATGTTTTTATATACATAATTTATTTTTATTGAAATATATATTTAACAGTTGTTATGGTTTATATTTTCTTACACTACATAAAAATTATATACAGGATGTACCTTTAGCCTTTGCTAATCAAAAGTGGGGAGACTGTTGGGAAAAAAATAAGTTGCGAATATATCATGAGTGTGGTAAAAAATGGGTTGTGAGGGTCAGAACACAAAATTCAACGCTAGTAATAACTGATGGTTGGAACAGTGTTGTTAAAGGTCTTAATCTGCCGAGGGATACTTAGTTGGTTTTCAGACCATTAGGAGATTTTGGGCTTGAACTTTCATGTTTTGTGGATGGCATTTGTGGTGAATCTTATTTCACGTTTAATCGTTATGCAAGATTTGGTTTTACGGTATGACTATTGAACTTAACTTCAATTCTTTTGCACCTTAAACGTGTCAACACTTATTCTCATAAGTTACATACTTAACGTATAGTATTCATTATTTTTAATTTTACGCAGGTAATTGAAGATTGTTTCATTAAACAATTTTACGTAAACAGCCCACCAAGTGGCAAATATCAAATTTGTTATAAGGGTTCTTACTGGAATGTGGAGGCGTCTAAGTTTGATAACAACTTTGTATTTGCTAAAGGATGGCCGGAAATGTGCAACGATGTTGGGATACTTGAGGATGATTTGCTTATCTTTAGCATAATTGATAATATGTTTTTGAGTTATTAGTTTATTGAAACGAGACTGAGATTCAGTTGTCGAAGAAACATGAATCTGACGATGATAGTGTACTTTAGATAACCAAGGCTGATTATTTTGAAAATGTATTCAAGGTATGTATGTATTTAGCATTAGCAATAAAAGATTTATTAATTTTATCATTTTATTAATTATTCCATTAATGTTAAGCAGGACATCTATGAGGATGATAAAGTTGCGTCTTTAGGTGAAGGAAAAAACGTTACTCAGGTGCTTACTTAATTATTAAAATTATTTATTTTTAATTTAACACATATAATAATTTAATGTTTTTACAACTATTAGTAATATTGTTTACTGATGTTATATTTATCCGATAATGTAATATTTAGAAGAAGTTACCAACCAATGCAATACCAAAGGCTGTTAACTCACGTAAACTAGTCAAGTTTGATGCTGAATGCACGCCGAAGAGACGCATGTCTTCACGATTGAACATAACACAAGATGTAAGTTTACCATCTTAAAGATTGTTATATTACTATGGTTATTAAAGTTACTCTATGACAATAGGTTAAGAAGAAAGGTAAAGTTACTTCTGACAGAAAAGAGACTATCAAGAAAATGACGAAGGGAAATGCCGCGTTACCTATCGACACAATTGATCATATTGGATGTTCTTCATCTGCTCATAAGGTTAAGGTATCTATACTTGCCACTTAATTAGTATATGTTATATAAACTTTTTTTTTTGGCGCATATATTCCTCATTCCTTTAATTCACATGTATATGTATACTTTTTCATCAAGGGGAAGAGAGCCGGCAATGTTCATAAAAAGCGTAACCGTACAAATAAGAGTACAAAGACTTCAAAAAAAACATTCTGGACATCTTCTCGACCCTAAGTTCTTTCACTTTATTCGTAAAGGAGACTATAGGCTGGTAAACCATTTTTTATAACAAACTAATGATTTATGTTTATTTGTCTGACTATTATTTTTTTCCACACAATACATGTAGCGTCTTCCCGCTGAAGTTACCAGACGAGCAGGTCTTTTTGTTGATCTTCATCCCTTGAAAGTTCAAAATATGGTTGGAGTTGTGGATGTTTATGATGTGAAGACGGAGTTAAATGAATGCAAGCCACGTTACGGGTTGGATGGTTGGCGGAAGTTCATGACTGAGAATACCTTGAGGTTTGGTGATATGGTGCACTTGACATACGTGTCTTCACAGCAGAAGATCATACTAAATGAGGTTACTTCAGTTTAACAACAACCTTTAAGTATGTTCTGATATCAGTATTATAATTGTGAATTATTTGATGGTCATGTTGCATGGTTTTTTTTGAACTTATTAACTTGATGTTTTGTTGATGTGTATGGCTAACATGATAAAACAATGTTATTAGCATTTTGTGTTTTATATATAGATGATATCATGCTTCTTTTTGCTAATTGTAACTGCAATTAGTAGAAGCTTGGTTTATTAATCGCAAATGTGACATTCTTCTGCATTTATGGGTTTATGAATTCAGAATAATGGATGGATATATATGACTGTATTTGGCATGCTATCTATAAGAAATCATGTACTGGTCAATTTGTTTGACTTTAGGTCAGCATCTGCTTGAATTTTGGTCAACATCTGTTTTACTTTTTGTCAACATCTCATTTAGTATTCAACAGACGTTTGAATAATTCAAACAGTGGTTTGAACATCTGTTTCACTTTTGGTCAACAGTTGATTGAAACCCATGTTAGGTTGAACAGTGTTTTGAAGAGGAAAACAGTGTGAGAAGACAGTAGATCTGGTTAAGTTAAACATCTTTTCAGGCTTAAATAGATGTTTGGCCTTAAACAGATATTTGGCCTTCTATATCAGATGTTTGGACTTAAACAGATGTTTAACCTTAAACAGATGTTTGGCCATAAACAGATGTTTGGCCTTAAACAGATGGTTTGCCTTAAATAGATGTTTGGCCTTCTATATCAGATATTTGGACTTAAAAAGATGTTTGACTTTAAACAGATGTTGGCCATAAACAGATGTTTGGTCTTAAACCAAACATCTGTTTAAGGTCAACATCTGTTTGAATATTGGTCAACATCTATTTGAATTTTGGTCAACATCTCATTTAGTATTCAACCGAAATTTGAATAACTTAACATGTGTTTAAGTCGTTTTTTCGTTTTCTCGAACTCTATGTAATTTTGTAAAGGAAAAAACATTTTAACAAAATCCCAAATCACCTGATCATGTAAGTGTATTGAAGTAAAAGTGGAAATGATGTTATTCATATGGTCGTGTTGTGCTTTTGTTTGACCTCTAATATGGCTTCATGATCTAATCCAGTGATGTGAAGACATTGTTATTGAATCCAATGAGATGCTTGATGTAATCAGGTCGTATTAATAACAAATAATAATTAATATAACTAAGTGTCCCGAGCCCAGGAAGCAATCCCGGGTAATAATCTAGTTTCAAATATAACAAAACTTATTTGGAATGAGCTGGTGGTTGAGATGTAAGGGAGAGATTTGTATTTTAAGTGACTCAGGTTTGATTCCTGCTTCCACCATTTAGTTTTGGCGACACCTGGTGATGATGGAGACTAAGTGAGTATGTAGCAATTGCTAGTTCGATTCTTGAATTCAGCGAGTTTTACCTCATCGCACTGTCGTGCCTTAGGGTGAGTGTTCACTGGCTTCGACCTTATGAATAACATCATTTCCACTTAACTCCGTGGATGAAAGCCCTGACTTCCTGGACCTTGCACCGGCTACACGGGATATTCGCAGGGGTCGCGCGGACATAGGGCGCGGACATAGGAAGCACAGATAATCCTCAGACAAGTACCAAAGGTGCAAGTGTCAGAGCATTGGGCCAATGAGCGTCCAACAGGATGTATCCGATCATGCTGCACGATGGACAATCATACAGGGGGAAAAAGGTACACAATGACGAACACGTGGCACCAATCAGCATGTGCCAACCACTGCTTCAAGATCTCCACTTAGCTGCTGATGATATACCAGATAACAAGGATAAGTATCAGGACATGTGGATCCATTCAGCGTGCGCCAGCTATCTTCTCGCCTAGAAGCACCAACGGTCGTAGCAGAGGAGACAGAATGGATATTCCTTGTTGTCGATTACAAGCCCAAGGCCCATCAGCCCATGTCCTTCACAAACCACCCCGGCTATAAATAGTGAATTCAACCTCCAGGTTTAAGGATCGCTCTCTTGTTCTCTCACTTTATACACACATTATTATCTTCAAAACATATACTTATTCTCACGTCAGAGGGTGGTTACAGGGAGAATCCCCCTATTCTCCTCCTTGTAACAAGCTTACGGTGTGTTACTGTTTTACAGGATCATCATCACAGCAGCTTGGACGAGACAAAGAAGATTAACCTTTATTTGTCGAGGCACAAATCACAAACTAATCACCTGATTAGTTTGGTGTTTCTTCATTGGCGCCCACCGATTTTTTACAATGACTTTTCATCTTCTTTCTGAGCTGTATTTTCTCGATCTATTGCTGATCAAGGAATCCCTTTCCCACCATTCGGTTTGCACTCTCAACTGGGTACGGCGGCGGACGACTCGTGCGCCCAAAACCTACCAGATGACGAGTACATCGAAGGGGAAGATACAAACGTTGGAGCCATCCGTGCAAGTGGTATCCGTACCACCCAAATGGTGAATCCAACAAGTCACGGTGTTGGTCCTTCAGCACCAGCAATATCAGGAATGCATGCGATGTTAGGATTACCAGCGTGGGAAACTCCCGCCTCAAGGTTTGCAAAGAGTCAAGCAACTTTAAATCTCATATATGCGCAACTATGCGCGCAGCAAGGGCAAGTTAATGCCCAGATGCAACAGTCTCCAGTGGTGACACTAGCGCCAAGACAACCGAACTATGAGACGCCGCATCACGAGCGCGCGCGTAGGCAACAACACGACAGGTTACCATCACCGCGAAGACAAAGTGCTCGTAGTACGCGTGGCACTTATGGTGAAACAGAGAGCCACTATGACACTCACTTCCATCCGCAACGAAAACCTCCATTGAGTGGCCGGCTCGGGCCGCGCAACATAAACAACGAGTGGGATCGAAACACTGATGAAGAGGACTCAACGTATCAACTAGAAGAGACCTCAGTTTTAGCCGACTTCCAAAGAATCATGAAGCCTACACGCCACGGGCGCGAATAGCATATAACCCGTCGACTGAGCACGACTACAGCCTGGTCTACAGAACAGCAGTAGCGGCAGAGAAATCAAAGTTTGTTCGCGAGATCGCACTCGCGCCGTTAGAAAAAGCCAAGCTTTCGCAATCCGTCAGTAAGTTTAACAACCTAACTGATTCAGATGACCATATTCAGTTGTTCGCAAGCGTCGGCATAGTAGGGGGATGGACCATGCCCATGTGGTGCCATCTTTTCAAGCAGACTCTGAGAGGGGCAACACGCGCATGGTTCGACAGCCTCCCATTAAGGAAAATAAAATCTTGGACTGATCTGCAAGAGGAAATCCTTGCCCACTTCAGCCAGCAGCGGCGATACAAACGCGACACCTCCGAGGTGATGGATATCTGGAGGCGCGAGGGGGAAGGTTTGGAGGATTTCATAACTCGCTTCAACAAGGAGTGTTTAGATATTGGAGGTGTCAGCGAAGACCTTATGCGCGCCCACTTTAAGAAAGCCATACCCTGTGATAGCCTAATCAGGACTATCGCAGGGAGAGATGGCATGCCAAAAGAGTGGGATAAGCTGATGGAGGCAGCGAAGACTGTCGCACAGACAGAAGAAGCTTTGACTGGGTCAAGGTCTAGTCACTATTCGAAAGATCACTACTCAACGGATCATTACTCGAAGGACTATGCACACGAATCCAGCAAGCGTGACAAGAGGAAGAGACACTCCGACTGGAGGTCAAACCAATCGCATAACGATGATGAAAGACATTGCTGCGGTGAACACGCCGAGCTACAATTGACAAGATAGGGTACATAAAGACAAACAAAGGTGAGAATCAGGAGAAACAGCGGACTCCGCTATGTAAGACACCCTTAGAGGTTATTAACACGTAGAAATAGGATTTCAAAGATCCACCACCAATGCGCAGCAAGAAGGGCCAAGACCCTAACTTGTTCTGTGAGTTTCACAAAGATACCGGGCACTTGACAGATGATTGCTTCAGTCTGCACATGGAAATCGAGAAAGCTCTGAAGAGTGGCAAGTTAGAGCACCTCGTGAAGAATGTGCGCAAGGAAACAAAGAAGATCCAGAGGACCGGATGAACGGGTGATCAATGGGCTCATCGCATCACACCGAACCGAAATTAAACACTGGCGAGACCGTCCTTAGCCATATCCATGGCTCAAGGGTTGTTATCTCGGTTAAGAATCTCCCCCGTCGTGCTTAACGTCCGTCATGTCACACCCCGACCGCGTTAAAACAACGAAACCGCGGCGGAAACGTCGGGGAGTAGAGCGACAAAATTATTGTTTCACAATCATGGATTCAAAAGTTTCGTTTTATTGAATTATTAAATATTCACATTGTCTTCAAGTTAAAACAAACAAGTTAAACATAGTCTATCATCGTTATTAAGTCACTAAGGCCTTGTCCAATCCTAAGTGAGCATGCATCCTAGTTGCAATTAACATCATTCAACACCACCTGAAACATATGTGAAAATAAAGTCAGCAAAGAAATGCCGGCGAGTACATAGGTTTTGTGAGAGTGTCAGATTCATGGCTCGTTTACATGTTACAATGCCTCGTTTGACTACAAGCGTCGATAAATGAAAACCTTGTTTTGAAAAGAGTTTGGTATTGAAAATGTGAATAACCAGCTCACAATAAGTTGGTTATAGTTTATAAAATCTCGTTGCCATAAATCTTAACCCAAAACCTTTGTTTAAGTAAACCAAATTGTAAATCATTCTCGTAATAAAACTCGTATGGTTTATATCGTTTAGTAAACATCGTTAATCGTCATCGTTTTGAAATCATTCGTCCAAGTGAACTAAATAACACCACGGAATGTAATATTGTAAAAGCATTTATATATAAGAAGTACCAGCGACGTATCTACCATGATTTGATCACATTACACCCGTCCCGTTATCTAAACACTTACTAGAAACCAATCGTTCAATTGTACTTGTTTTCAAATCGTTTGTGTTATCGAAACCAATCGTTCAAATCGTTTAACTCGTTCAAATTGTTCAATCACTCAGAATCGTTCTTGTTTTAATTGTGAAAACTAACTTATGTTCATCTCATTTATAACATTCAAACCTTCGTAACTCGTCCATCGTTCAACTCGTATTAACAAACCACCTTAGGGTAGGTTAACAATCATCAGGTTCAGTCGTTACCCACATAACCCCCATACATAACCATGGTGGCAGTCTGATAACGGGATTTGTCAGATCCTATGGTACCATAACATAATACTGGTCGGTTCAGCCAAAATTAATAAATGTCATTCGTTATGTAAATACGTCCAACAAGTTTGTTCACATTATCGAAATCGTTATGTTTAATATAAACCATAGTATTCGTTTTTGAAATCATCAAAAATCGTTTAAGGCATATGAATCACCCCAAAACAATTGAAAAGAGTAAAATAGGGGAACTATGTACTCACATTGAATTGCAAAGTATCCTTGATCTAATGAACTATCAATGCTCGGGTACACCAAGTAATTCAAGTAGTACCTAGTAATCGGATCGCTAAGTTAATAAATCGGAAGATCGGGTAGAATGAGTTCTCGTAAACCAAATGAGTATTGGAACTCATGTGATATGGTTTAACAAAGCCTACATTCTAAATCAGAACCTATCCTAAGTGCTTACGAACCGTTACGACCCACTAAGGTAGCTTATGCTACGTTAATGCGTCGTTCGCGCGAATGCGCGTTCGAGACGCCTAAGTAGTCCTATGACAAGTATTATATGCCTAAACATGCTTAAATATGTTGCATAATCAGTTTAAGTGACAAAATTAAAGTTACATATGCTTAAATTTCAATTATGCATAAAAAGGGCATTTTGGTCATTTTTCCTAAGGCATAAAAACTACCTATCATACAACTAATTAAACTAAGTGACCATAAGGTATAACCTCAGAACGTTATTCCCTATTCAACTATGGTCACAATATATGCTTGGTCGGATCCTAACGATCGACCAAACGGATCGGGTTTGAAAGTCTAAGCGGTTGATAAGACCGCTTGACTTACGACCCTATACAAGCACTAGACTAAAAGTGACGAGCTAAACATGATAAAACATGTTTAACTAAATTAGAAAACAAGTTTGATATCAAAACAAAGTGTTTTGATACCCGAAAATAGCTTCGATGCAAAATACGCATAAACACGTATTTTGACCAAAACTTTGACTCGTCACTTCGACTAATCAACGTGGTAATCAGTAGGTATAGTCACAAGGGACTATAACCATCGTGATTATGCTCACGTTGCAAAGTTCAGACGAACTTTTTGTTGGCCAAATCGAGGTTAAAGCAGAAAGTCAAACACTATTTGACTTTCATGCTTGAAAAGCATAAAAGCATGAAAGAAGCTTACAAAAGGTCCAAGCAAGGAAGGATTTGATCTAAAACGCTTAGGTATGAAGCTAAGGCTTCAACTTAGAGCAGATTTAGAGCCAATGTGTGAGGAATGAAGGTTAAAACAAGTGGGTATTTATAGAAAGTCTTGGGTTTATATGATCTTGACATGTGTTTTTGGAAGAATCAAGACTCAAATCTCACCATACACTTGTGGAACATGGTTTTGTATACAATGGGAGCTCCAAGTTCAAGCTGGTTGCTGAAAACTGAAATTCTGTCAACATGAAGGGCTCGCGTGCTGCCAGGGCTCCACCATTTGCTGTGGCGTGACGCCACCCCCCTATCTGAACCATAAAGTTTCACAAAATGGCAGAAATGGTCCCTGCAGCATGTTTAAGCCATTTTCGATGCGTTTAAACCCCGTTAACCCATTTTCAAGGCTCTACAAGGATGTTAAAGCATAGGGGACTTGAAACATGCTTGAAATTATCTTGGATGTCGGTTCGTTTGGTCGTACGATCGCGTTATTCGGTTAATTACGACGAAAACTCGAACGGACGCGAAATCGATCCAAATTACACGATGAATGGTATTTTTGCATTCCAATCACTAAAATAAAATATTTTAATGATTAAAAAATTTTTTGGATGTCCGAATATGTTCAGAACGTAAGATATGTGCGAAAATGCAAACTTTTGCACTTTTTGACGCTTTTAGTCCCTGTTGATCAAATAAGTTTATTTTCGCATACCGAACCCCTCAAAGCCTATTTCTAAGCTATGTAAAGGATATTTAGGCTATGTTTAGCTTATGATCAAGTTCCGGAATGTTCGTTACTATACGAATCGGCATACTTTCACAGTTTGACATAAATAGTCCCTACGATCGAATAAGCTTGTTTTCGACACACCAAACCATCCAAAACTTATTTCTAAGTTATGTAAAGGTTATTTAATGTATGTTAAGCCTGTATCACTGTTCCAGAGTGTTTTTCGTGTTAAACTGATTACGTTCACGCATCAGTTTGCGTATAAGTTTCCAGAAAGCGATTTAAAGCTTGAAATTGAACTAGAATCAAATCGTAAAATCGTCAAACACAAATACACATATATTAACACCAAAACACATCGTTTTATTGATAATTTGATATTGTTTTACATCGTACATCGTTTACAGAGCACAGTTGTCCCAGTCTCCCCTACTTTAGGAAATTTCGTCCCGAAATTTTAACTAGAGGAAACTTGTGAAAACAATTATGGATATTTCGCTTTCATTTGGTCCTCACGCTCCCAAGTAAACTCTGGGCCACGTTTGGACTCCCAGCGAACCTTGACCAATCGAATCCGCTTGTTCTTCAATTGTTTGACTACACGGTCCATTATCTCCACAGATTTCTCTACGAAGTGCATCGTTTTGTCAACTTGAATTTCGTCGAGTGCAATATGAAGATCAGTATCAGCTAAACACTTTTGTAAATTGGACACGTGGAATGTTGGGTGAATATTCCCAAGTTCTGGAGGTAGCTCTAATCGATAGGCAACCTTTCCGATTCTTTCAACAATCTTAAATGGTCCAACATATCATGGTGCAAGTTTTCCTTTCTTTCCAAATCTCACCACTCCCTTCCAAGGGGATACCTTGAGTAGGACATGGTCTCCGACTTGAAATTCCAAGGGCTTGCGTCGCATATCCGCATAACTCTTTTGACGGCTTCTAGCTGTCAGAAGATTATCGCGAATTTTCTTGATTTTATCTGTCTTTTCCAGAATGAGCTCAAGTCCAGTAAGCTGAGCTTCACCGATCTCATTCCAACAGACAGGTGAACGACATTTTCGACCGTATAAAGCTTCGAATGGTGCCATATTGATGCTAGCATGATAACTATTATTGTAAGAGAACTCGATCAACGGTAGATGAGAATCCCAATTACCACCAAAGTCTATCACGCATGCTCTAAGCATATCCTCCAATATTTGTATCGTTCTCTCGGATTGTCCATCTGTTTGGGGATGATAAGCAGTGCTTAGATTTAGTTGAGTTCCCATAGCAGATTGCTTGGTCTTCCAAAAGTGAGATGAAAATCGAGCATCATGATTGGATATGATATCTAAAGGAACACCATGTCGAGATATAATCTCGTCAACATAAATCTTGGCAAGTTTATTAGCAGATAGATCCTCGCGAATCGGTATTAAGTGAGCTGACTTCGTTAATCGATCAATGATAACCCAAATAGCATCGTGACCTCTAGATGTGCGCGGTAATTTTGTAATGAGATCCATCGCAATGTTCTCCCACTTCCATACCGGTATCTCTGGTTGTACAAGCAAACCAGATGGTCGTTGATGTTCAGCCTTGACTTTAAGACAAGTTAGGCATTTCGATACGTACAAAGCGACATCCTTTTTCATACCAGGCCACCAGTACTGAGTACAAAGGTCCTTGTACATTTTGTCAGCACCAAGATGGATAGAATATCGAGACTTGTGTGATTCGTCCATCACTAAAGTGCGAAGATCGTCTTGTTTCGGAATCCATAAACGATTTTTGAAATAAAGTAACCCATCGTCTTTCCTTTCGAGTTTAAGTTCAAGTTGACGTGGTAATTCCTTACCCATCAAGTTCTGTGTAACACAAGATTGTTGAGCTTGCGAGATGCGAGTTTGAATATCAGATAGAGTGCGAACAAAATTAAGCTTGACTAGTTCCTTTCGACTAAGCTCATCAGCTACAACATTTACCTTACCAGGATGGTAGCGAATTTCGCAATCATAATCGTTTAAGAGTTCAACCCATCGTCGTAGTCTCATGTTCAGCTCCTTCTGATTGAGAATGTGTTGGAGACTTTTGTGGTCAGTGAAAACTACACATTTCGTGCCATAAAGATAGTGTCTCCAGATTTTCAGTGCAAAAACCACAGCTCCCAACTCAAGATCATGAGTGGTGTATTTCTTCTCATGAACTTTCAGTTTTATTGACGCATATGCTATAACCTTACCTCGTTGCATAAGAACACAACCAAGGCCTAGGTTCGACACGTCACAATAAACAACAAAATCATCGTTTCCTTCGGGCAAAGATAGAACAGGAGCATCACATAGTTTTTGTTTCAATGTTTGGAATGCTTCCTCTTGTTTGGGTCCCCACTCAAAAGGCCTATTTTTCTGAGTCAAAGAAGTGAGAGGAACCACGATCTTTGAGAAGTTCGAAATAAATCATCGATAATAACCAGCAAGACCAAGAAAAGAACGAACTTCTGTAGGTGTCGTAGGTGTGTTCCAATCCTTAATCGCAGCAATTTTGGAAGGATCCACATGAATACCTTGCTCGTTAACAATATGACCCAAAAATTGAACTTCTTTAAGCCAGAATTCACACTTGGAGCATTTAGCAAAAAGTTGTTCCTTCTTCAGGAGTTCCATCGTCAAACGAAGGTGTTGTTCGTGATCGGCTCGAGACTTCGAATAAATGAGAATGTCATCAATGAACACAATGATGAACTTGTCAAAATAAGGCTTACAAACCCTATTCATTAAGTCCATGAAAATAGCTGGGGCATTCGTCAAACCAAAAGGCATGACTGTGAACTCGTAGTGTCCATATCTTGTACGGAATGCCGTTTTGGGAATATCTTCTTCGAGTATACGAAGCTGACGATACCCAGAACGCAGATTGATCTTGGAAAAACATGTAGCACCTTGCAGCTGATCAAAGAGATCATCAATTTGTGGTAGGGGATATCGATTCTAGATGGTAAGCTTGTTAAGCTCAGGGTAATCGATACACATTCGAAAAGATCCATCTTTCTTTTTCACAAATAGGACTGGAGCGCCCTAAGGTGAATAACTCGGTCGGATGAATCCTTTGTCAGACTACTCTTGAAGCTGTTTAGATAATTCTTGCATCTCAGACGGTGCAAGACGATAAGGTGCTTTCGCAATCGGGTTTGCATTAGGTACCAGATTAATATGAAACTCGACTTGACGAACTGGAGGCAAACCAGGCAGTTCATCAGGAAATACCTCTGGATAATCTTGAACAATCAGAATATCTTGAATACGCTTGCTCTTGCCTTTCTCCACGGTGACATGTGCCAGAAATACAACATATCCCTTCCGTAAATAGCTTTGGGCTTTCGTACATGACATGAGTTTCAATCCACCAGATGGTTTCTCGCCATGAATCTCTAGAACTTCACAAGACGAAAGAGGAATACGAACAATCTTCTCAAAACAAACCACCTCGGCATGAAACTTAGTTAACCAATCCATCCCTATGATAATGTCGAAACTCCCAAGTTGCATCGGTGTGAGGTTAATAGGAAAAAGATGGTTATCGAGGTTCAATTGACAATCGCGAATAATGGAATCAAGTACAATAGGTTTACCAGTAGCAACTTCAACAGATAAGGGTTTCCTCAGTTTAGTTCTAGGCATCGCAAGTAAAGGCTCCAATGATAACGATACAAAACTTCTATTGGCACTAGAATCGAAAAGAACAGATGCAGGTCGATGGTTAACAAGGAACGTACCATTAACAACCTCGTTGTCAGTGCGAGCCTCATTGGCATTCAAATTGTATGCTCGTCCACGAGCGGGAATAGGATTCGCATTCGCGTTGGCATTCGGATTCGCAAGCCTCGGACAATTGTTGTGGAAATGACCCAATTCACCGCAGTTGTAACATGAACCAGGTGGGAATCTAGCAGCATTTCCCTGACCCTGTGCTGGATTCTGTACAGCTTGATTTTGACCCAAACGACAAATGTTGGCTGTGTGCCCAAGTTTACCACAAGTAGTACACTGTTTACAAGCCTGTTGGGTCGCATGATGACCATTGCACCTATTGCAGTGAGGTGCGGTACCAGCATACTGTTTCTTTGCAGGAGGTTGTGCTGGTGGGTTCTGAGCATTCTGTTCAGTAACAGCAAAATTTTGGGAAGGCTTGCGCTTCCTCGACCTCCTAGAAGACTCACCTTTCTTACCCTTACCTTTACCCTTGTCTTGAACGGAATCGGCCGACTGCTTCTTATCACCCTTGCGGGTCAGTTTACCTTTTCTGACTTGAGACTCAGTCAGAGTAGCAGCCAATTCAATCGTCGGACGCACAGTGGTAGGATTACTACCAGTTACAATGTCTTGCACAGAATCGGGTAGACCATCGATATACCTCTCAATTGCTTTCTCCAACGGGGTAACCATAGTAGGACATAAAAAACTCAGCTCTTCATAACGATCCGTATACGCACGGTGTTCTCCCCAATCTTGTTTCAGATCATCGAATTCTCGTTCCAAAGCCCTTATTTCATGACGGGGACGGAACTCTTTCATCATGAGAGCCCGTAGCTCTTCCCAAGTTTGTGCTAAAGCCACATCGGCAACCCTATCACGCATCACACCGTTCCACCATGTTAAAGCATGCTTCTCGAAAACACTGGATGCAAACTCAACCTTTCGTTCATTCGGACACTGAACATGTCTGAACGTGCTTTCCAGACTCTCGAACCATTGTAGGAGCGCAGTTGCTCCTTGAGACCCAGAAAACATTAGTGGTTTAGCCGAATGAAAGTTTTGAAACTACACTGAGCATTGTTGTTGTTATTGTTCGCTTGATTAATCTGAGTTATTAGGTTTGGAATCACAGCAGCTATCTGCTGGGTGATAATAGCTGCGAGTTCGGCGTTAGTTGGAGGTTGTGCATCTCGTCGCAGAGTCATGTTCTGAAAAGAACAAGGAAACATGAGAAACGAGTGAGATTGATAATTGGATAAACAAAAGAGGTATTGAAAACATCGACAGAACATAAGGAAAGTGATCATTCGTTTGTTACCTCCAACAAACAAACGATCACAGTGACTAATCAAAGTAAATGGGTCAATGTAATGTATCGCGAAGACAAGCTTTAGCCTATAAGTGGACACTCATCCTAAGAGTTCCCAGGTAAGAGTGACTGGTCAGATTATGTGGATTTGTACAAACACTCTAGCCTTAGACAGAAAACTCAGGATACAGGCATCCACCCTTCCAGATTGCACGTGTTCACATTATTCAAACCCAAACTTTGACGAGATTTTGAAAATTTAGAAGACATTAGCAAAAAATGAATCATCCAAAGGGTGGGTGATTATTTTCAAAATCATTTTGGAAACTTTGAAGGTTCAAAACCTTATAATAAATCATCTATGAATAGATGATTGGTTTTCAAATCGGATTTATTATTATGTTCTCGTTGTGGTTATCACCTAAAGATAGGTGACGGTATTGTTTTAAGATCTAAACGCAAGTAAACTCGCGTTAGGGTCCTAGAAAAGTTATAGTCTAGGTCAAAGCATTACTAATAACCTAATTCCCTATAACTATGAGCTCTGATACCAACTTTTCTGTCTCACCCCGACCGCGTTAAAACAACAAAACCGCGGCGGAAACGTCGGGGAGTGGAGCGACAGAATTATTGTTTCACAACCATGGATTCAAAAGTTTCGTTTTATTGAATTATTAAATATTCACATTGTCTTCAAGTTAAAACAAACAAGTTAAACATAGTCTATCATCATTATTAAGTCACTAAGGCCTTGTCCAATCCTAAGTGAGCATGCATCCTAGTTGCAATCAACATCATTCAACACCACCTGAAACATATGTGAAAATAAAGTCAGCAAAGAAATGTCAGCGAGTACATAGTTTTTGTGAGAGTGTCGGATTCATGGCTCTTTTACATGTTACAATGCCTCGTTTTACTACAAGAGTCGATAATTGAAAAACTTGTTTTGAAAAGAGTTTGGTATTGAAATATGAATAACCAGCTCAAAATAAGTTGGTTATAGTTTATAAAATCACGTTGCCATGAATCTTAACCCAAAACCTTTGTTTAAGTAAACCAAATTGTAAATCGTTCTCGTAATAAAACTCGTATGGTTTATATCGTTTAGTAAACATCGTTAATCGTCATCGTTTTGAAATCATTCATCCAAGTGAACTAAATAACGCCACGGAATGTAATATGATAAAAGCATTTATATATAAGAAGTACCAACAACGTATCTTTTATCACATTACACCCGTCCCGTTATCTAAACACTTACTAGAAACCAATCGTTCAATTGTACTTGTTTTCAAATCGTTTGTGTTATCGAAACCAATCGTTCAAATCGTTTAACTCGTTCAAATCGTTCAATCATTCAAAATGGTTCTCGTTATAATTGTGAAAACTAACTTATGGTCATCTCGTTTATAACATTCAAACCTTCGTAACTCATCCATTGTTCAACTCGTATTAACAAACCACCATAGGGTAAGTTAACAATCATCAGGTTCAGTCATTACCCACATAACCCCCATACATAACCATGGTGGCAGTCCGATAACGGGATTTGTCAGATCCTATGGTACCATAACCTAATATTGGTTGGTTCGGCCAAAATTAATAAATGTCATTCGTTATGTAAATACGTCCAACAAGTTCGTTCACATTATCGAAATCATTATGTTTAATATAAACCATAGTATTCGTTTTTGAAATCCTCGAAAATTGTTTAACACATATGAATCACCCAAAAACAATTGAAAAGAGTAAAATAGGGGAACTATGTACTCACATTGAATTGCAAAGTATCCTTGATCTAATGAACTATCAATGCTCGGGTAAACCAAGGAATTCAAGTAGTACCTAGTAATCGGATCGTTAAGTTAATAAATCGGAACCTAAATCAGAAGATCGGGTAGAATGAGGTCTCATAAACCAAATGAGTATTGGAACTCATGTGATATGGTTTAACAAAGCCTACATTCTAAATCGGATCCTATCCTAAGTGCTTACGACCCGTAACGACCCATTAAGGTAGCTTATGCTACGTTAATGCGTTGTTCGCGCGAATGCACGTTCGAGACGCCTAACTAGTCCTATGACAAGTATTATATGCCTAAACATGCTTAAATATGTTGCATAATCAGTTTAAGTGACAAAATTTAAGTTACATATGCTTAAATTTCAATTATGCATAAAAAGGGCATTTTGGTCATTTTTCCTAAGGCATATAAACTACCTATCATACAACTAATTAAACTAAGTGACCATAAGGTATAACCTCGGAAGGTTATTCCCTATACAACTATGGTCACAATATATGCTTGGTCGGATCCTAACGATCGACCAAACGGGTCGGGTTCGAAAGTCTAAGCGGTTGATAAGACCGCTTGACTTACGACCCTATACAGGCACTAGACTAAAAGTGACGAGCTAAACATGTTAAAACATGTTTACCTAAGTTAGAAAACAAGTTTGATATCAAAACAAAGTGTTTTGATACCCGAAAATAGCTTTGATGCAAAATACGCATAAACACGTATTTTGACCGAAACTTTGACTCGTCACTTCGACTAATCAACGTGGTAATCAGTAGGTATAGTCACAAGGGACTATAACCATCGTGATTACGCTAACAATTGCGAAGTTCAAACGAACTTTCTATTGACCACATCATGGTCAAAGCAGAAAGTCAAACACTGTTTGACTTTCATGCTTGAAAAGCATAAAAGCATGAAAGAAGCTTACAAAAGGTCCAAGCAAGGAAGGATTTGATCTAAAATGCTTAGGTATGAAGCTAAGGCTTCAACTTAGAGTAGATTTAGAGCAAATGTGTGAGGAATGAAGGTTGAAACAAGTGGGTATTTAAAGAAAGTCTTGGGTTTATAGGATCTTGATATGTGTTTTTGGAAGAATCAAGACTCAAATCTCACCATACACTTGTGGAACATGGTTTTGTATACAATGTGAGCTCCAAAACTAGTTCATAGTATTGAGAAAGTTGCATAAAAGACCCCCAAGTTCAAGCTGGTTGCTGAAAACTGAAATTCTGTCAACATGAAGGGCTCGCGTGCCGCCACGACACCACCATTTTCTGTGGCGTGACGCCACCCCCTATCTGAACCAGAAAGTTTCACAAAATGGCAGAAATGGTCCGTGCAGCATGTTTAAGCCATTTTCGACGCGTTTAAACCCCGTTAACCCATTTTCAAGGCTCAACAAGGATGTTAAAGCGTAGGGGACTTGAAACATGCTTGAAATTATCTCGGATGTCGGTTCGTTTGGCAGTATGATTGCGTTATTCGGTTAATTACGACGAAAACTTGAACGGACACGAAATCGATCCAAATTACACGACGAATGGTATTTTTGCATTCCAATCACTAAAATAAAATAGTTTAATGATTAAAAATTTTTTTGGATGTCCGGATATGTTCAGAACGTAAGATATGTGCGAAAACGCAAACTTATGCACTTTTTGATGCTTTTAGTCCCTGTTGAATAAATAAGTTTATTTTCGCATACCGAACCCCTCAAAGCCTATTTCTAAGCTATGCAAAGGATATTTAGGGTATGTTTAGCTTATGATCAAGTTCCGGAATGTTCGTTACTATACGAATCGGCATACTTTCACAGTTTGACACAAATAGTCCCTGCGATCGAATAAGCTTGTTTTCGACACACCAAACCATCCAAAACTTATTTCTAAGTTATGTAAAGGTTATATAAGGTATGTTAAGCCTATGTCACTGTTCCAGAGTGTTTTTCGCGTTAAACTGATTACGTTCACGCATCAGTTTGCGTATAACTTTCAAGAAAGCGACTTAAAGCTTGAAATTGAACTAGAATCAAATCGTAAAATCGTCAAACACAAATACACAAATATTAACACCAAAACACATCGTTTTATTGATAATTTGATAATTTTTACATCGTACATCGTTTACAGAGCACAGTTGTCACAGTCTCACCTACTTTAGGAAATTTCGTCCCGAAATTTTAACTAGAGGAAACTTGTGAAAACAATTATGGATATTTCGCTTTCATTTGGTACTCACGCTCCCAAGTAAACTCTGGGCCACATTTGGACTCCCAGTGAACTTTGACCAATCGAATCCGCTTGTTCTTCAATTGTTTGACTACACGATCCATTATCTCCACAGATTTCTAGAAGAAGTGCATCGTTTTATCAACTTGAATTTCGTCGAGTGCAATATGAAGATCAGTATCGGCTAAAAACTTTCGTAAATTGGACACGTGGAATGTTGGGTGAATATTCCCAAGTTCTGGAGGTAGCTCTAATCGATAGGTAACCTTTCCGATTCTTTCAATAATCTTAAATGGTCCAACATATCGTGGTGCAAGTTTTCCTTTCTTTCCAAATCTCACCACTCCCTTCCAAGGGGATACCTTGAGTAGGACACGATCTCCGACTTGAAATTCCAAGGGCTTGCTTTGCATATCCGCATAACTCTTTTGACGGCTTCCAGCTGTCAGAAGATTATCGCGAATTTTCTTGATTTTATCTGTCTTTTCCAGAATGAGCTCAGGTCCAGTAAGCTGAGCTCACTGATCTCATTCCAACAGACAGGTGAACGAAATTTTCGACCGTATAAAGCTTTGAATGGTGCCATATTGATGCTAGCATGATAACTATTGTTGTAAGAGAACTCGATCAATGGTAGATGAGAATCCCAATTACCACCAAAGTCTATCACGCATACTCTAAGCATATCCTCCAATGTTTGTATCGTTCTCTCAGATTGTCCATTTGTTTGGGGATGATAAGCAGTGCTTAGATTTAGTTGAGTTCCCATGGCAGATTGCATGGTCTTCCAAAAGTGAGATGAAAATCGAGCATCACGATCGGATATGATATCTAAAGGAACACCATGTCGAGATATAATCTCGTCAACATAAATCTTGGCAAGTTTATCTGCAGATAGATCCTCGCGAATCAGTATAAAGTGAGCTGACTTCGTTAATCGATCAATGATAACCCAAATAGCATCGTGACCTCTAGATATGCGCGGTAATTTTGTAATGAGATCCATCGCAATGTTCTCCCACTTCCATATCGGTATATCTGGTTGTACAAGCAATCCAGATGGTCGTTGATGTTCAGCCTTGACTTTAAGACAAGTTAGGCATTTCGATACGTACAAAGCGACATCCTTTTTCATACCAGGCCACCAGTACTGAGTACGAAGGTCCTTGTACATTTTGTCAGCACCAGGATGGATAGAATATCGAGACTTGTGTGATTCGTCCATCACTAAAGTGCGAAGATCATCTTGTTTCAGAATCCACAAACGATTTTTGAAATAAAGTAACCCATCGTCTTTCGTTTTGAGTTTAAGTTCAAGTTGACGTGATAATTCCTTACCCATCAAGTTCTGTGTAACACAAGATTGTTGAGCTTGCGAGATGCGAGTTTGAATATTAGATAGAGTGCGAACAAAATTAAGCTTGACTCGTTCCTTTCGACTAAGCGCATCAGCTACAACATTCTCCTTACCAGGATGGTAGCGAATTTCGCAGTCATAATCGTTTAACAGTTCAACCCATCGTCGTTGTCTCATGTTCAGCTCCTTCTGATTGAGAATGTGTTGGAGACTTTTATGGTCAGTGAAAACTACACATTTCGTGCCAAAAAGATAGTGTCTCCAGATTTTCAGTGCAAAAACCACAGCTCTCAACTCAAGATCATGAGTGGTGTAGTTCTTCTCGTGAACTTTCAGTTTTCTTGACGCATATGCTATAACCTTACCTCGTTGTATAAGAACACAACCAAGGCCTAGGTTCGACGCGTCACAATAAACAAAAAATCATCGTTTCCTTCAGGCAAAGATAGAATAGGAGCATCACATAGTTTTTGTTTCAATGTTTGGAACGCTTCCTCTTGTTTGGGTCCCCACTCAAAAGTCCTATTTTTCTGAGTCAAAGCAGTGAGAGGAACCGCGATCTTTGAGAAGTTCAAAATAAATCATCGATAATAACCAGCAAGACCAAGAAAAGAACGAACTTCTGTAGGTGTCGTAGGTGCCTTACAATCCTTAATCGCAGCCATTTTGGAAGGATCCACAAGAATACCTTGCTCGTTAACAATATGACCCAAAAATTGAACTTCTTTAAGCAAGAATTCACACTTGGAGAATTTAGCAAAAAGTTGTTCCTTCTTCAGGAGTTCCATCGTCAAACAAAGGTGTTGTTCGTGATCGGCTCGAGACTTCGAATAAATGAGAATGTCGTCAATGAACACAATGATGAACTTGTCTAAATAAGGCTTACAAACCCTATTCATTAAGTCCATGAAAATAGCTGGGGCATTCGTCAAACCAAAAGGCATGACTGTGAACTCGTAGTGTCCATATCTTGTGCAGAATGCCGTTTTAGGAATATCTTCTTCGAGTACACGAAGCTGATGATACCCAAAACGCATATCGATCTAGGAAAAACATGTAGCGCCTTGCAGCTGATCAAAGAGATCATCAATTCACGGTAGGGGATATCGATTCTTGATGGTAAGCTTGTTAAGCTCACGGTGATCGATACACATTCGAAAAGATCCATCTTTCTTTTTCACAAACAGGACTGGAGCGCCCCAAGGTGAATAACTCGGTCGGATGAATCCTTTGTCAGACAACTCTTGAAGTTGTTTAGATAATTCTTGCATCTCAGACGGTGCAAGACGATAAGGTGCTTTCGCAATCGGGTTTGCATTAGGTACCAGATTAATATGAAACTCGACTTGACGAACTGGAGGCAAACCAGGCAGTTCATCAGGAAATACCTCTGGATAATCTTGAACAATCAGAATATCTTGAATACGCTTGCTCTTTCCTTTCTCCACGGTGACATGTGCCAGAAATACAACATATCCCTTCCGTAAATAGCTTTGGGCTTTCGTACATGACATGAGTTTCAATCCACCAGATGGTTTCTCGCCACGAATCTCTAGAACTTCACCAGACGAAAGTGGAATACGAACAATCTTATCGAAACAAACCACCTCGGTATGAAACTTAGTTAACCAATCCATCCCTATGATAATGTCGAAACTCCCAAGTTGCATCGGTGTGAGGTTAATAGGAAAAAGATGGTTATCGAGGTTCAATTGATAATCGCGAATAACGGAATCGAGTACAATAGGTTTACCAGTAGCAACTTCGACAGCTAAGGGTTTCCTCAGTTTAGTTCTAGGCATCGCAAGTAAAGACTCAAATGATAACGATACAAAACTTCTATCGGCACCAGAATTGAAAAGAACAGATGCAGGTCGATGGTTAACAAGGAACGTACCATTAACAACCTCGTTGTCAGCTCGAGCCTCGTTGGCATTCAAATTGTATGCTCGTCCATGAGCAGGATTAGCATTCGCATTCGCATTGGCATTCAGATTGGCAAGCCTCGGACAATTGTTGCGGAAATGACCCATTTCACAGCACTTGTAACATGAACCAGGTGGGAATCTAGCAGTATTTCCCTGAGCCTGTGTTGGATTTTGTGCAGTTTGATTTTGACCCAAACAACAAATGTTGGATGTGTGCCCAAGTTTACCACAAGTAGTACACTGTTTACAACCCTGTTGGGTCGCATGATGACCATTGCACCTATTGCAGTGAGGTGCGGTACCAGCATACTGTTTCTTTGCAGGAGGTTGTGCTGGTGGGTTCTGAGCATTCTGTGCAGTAACAGCAAAAATTTGGGAAGCCTTCCGCTTCCTCGACCTCCTAGAAGACTCGCCTTTCTTACCCTTACCTTTACCCTTGTCTTGAACGGAATCGACCGACTGCTTCTTATCACCCTTGTGGGTCAGTTTACCTTTTCTTACTTGAGACTCAGACAGAGTAGCAGCCAATTCAATCGCCTGATGCACAGTGGTAGGATTACTACCAGTTACAATGTCTTGCACAGAATCGGGTAGACCATCGGTATACCTCTCAATTGCTTTCTCCAACGGGGTAACCATAGTAGGACATAACAAACTCAGCTCCTCATAATGATCCGTATACGCACGGTGTTCTCCCCCATCTTGTTTCAGATCATCGAATTCTTGTTCTAAAGCCCTTATTTCATGACGGGGACGAAACTCTTTCATCATGAGAGCCCGTAGCTCTTCCCAAGTATGTGCCAAAGCCACATCGGCACCCCTATCACGCATCACACCGTTCCACCATGTTAAAGCACGCTTCTCGAAAACACTGGATGCAAACTCAACCTTTCATTCATTCGGACACTGAACATGTCTGAACGTGCTTTCTAGACTCTCAAACCATTGTCGGTGAGCAGTTGCTCCTTGAGACCCAGAAAAGTTTACTGGTTTAGCCGAATTGAAAGTTTTGAAACTACACTGAGCATTGTTGTTGTTATTGTTCACTTGATTAATCTGAGTTATTAGGTTCGGAATCACAGGAGCGATCTGCTGAGTGATAATAGATGCGAGTTCGGCGTTAGTTGGAGGTTGTGCATCTCGTCGTGGAGGCATGTTCTGAAAAGAACAAGGAAACATGAGAAACGGGTGAGATTGATAATTGGATAAACAAAAGAGGTATTGAAAACATCGACAAAGCATAAGGAAAGTGATCATTCGTTTGTTACCTCGAACAAACAAACGATACACAGTGACTATTCAAAGTAAATGGGTCAATATAATGTATCGCGAAGACATGCTTTAGCCTATAAGTGGACACTCATTCCAAGAGTTCCCAAGTAAGAGTGACTGGTCCGATTATGTGGATTTATACGAACACTCTAGCCTTAGACAGAAAACTCAGGATACAGGCATCCACCCTTCCAGATTGCACGTGTTCACATTATTCAAACCCAAACTTTGACGAGATTTTGAAAATTTAGAAGACATTAGCCAAAAATGAATCATCCAAAGGGTGGGTGATTATTTTCAAAATCATTTTGGAAACTTTGAAGGTTCAAAACCTTATAATAAATCATCTATGAATAGATGATTGGTTTTCAAATCGGATTTGTTATTGTGTTCTCGTTGTGGTTATCACCTAAAGATAGGTGATGGTATTGTTTTAAGATCTAAATGCAAGTAAACTCGCGTTAGGGTCCTAGAAAAGTTATAGTCTAGGTTAAAGCATTACTAATAACCTAATTCCCTATAACCATGAGCTCTGATACCAGCTCTTCTGTCACACCCCGAGATCGTTAAAACAACAAAACCCCGGCGGAAACGTCGGGGAGTGGAGCGACAGAATTATTGTTTCACAACCATGTATTCAAAAGTTTTTTTTTATTAAATTATTAAATATTCACATTGTCTTCAAGTTAAAACAAACAAGTTAAACATAGTCTATCATCGTTATTAAGTCACTAAGGCCTTGTCTAATCCTAAGTGAGCATGCATCCTAGTTGCAATCAACATCATTCAACACCACCTGAAACATATGTGAAAATAAAGTCAGCAAAGAAATGCCGGCGAGTACATAGGTTTTGTGAGAGTGTCAGATTCTGTAACACCCCGTGTTTTGGAAGTCAAAGTCAAAGTCAAGGTCAAAGTCAACGACCGATCGCGCGACTTGACTTGTAATGAATTTCTTTTATGTGATTATTTTAGTTGTATTATGTGGAGTACTTATCAATAATCGCAGTTTAATCGACCTATGTTAATCGCTATTAATCGACTTACGACTGTGAACAATAGGAAGTAACAATGCGATAAAGTTAACTAAACACTAATCAATCTAATGCTAATCGAATCGACATCGAATCGCAATACGAATCGCAACTCGAATTAGGCGTTCTGGATATTGTTTTACGTGTGTGTGTTATTTATGTGTTACTTGCGCATGTTTATTTATGCCTCGTGGTGATCAATCGAAACGCAATCGCAACTCAATCGAATCGTAATCTACTCGAACCCGCTAAACGCAAGTTGCTTATAGTGACTGTATGTTAGATATAGTGGTTAGGATTAATGCGTAATACTATCGCATCGCTCACTCGAATCAAATCGCAACGCTCAACACACGAAACGAACATGAAAACCAACACACCAAACCCACTCGATCGAGCGACCGCTCGATCGGATGGCCAGTCGACCGGGTCCCACCCGATCGGACTGCTATCCGATCGGTGGCCAACTCGACCCAAGATGCTTTTTGCCATTTTGGGAAACTCTATAAATACCTCACCTGTCAACATCATTTGTGTCACAACACTCCATCCGAACCAGTCGCTCAAGCTATCTTTTCTCTCGATTTCTCCTAATTCTTGTATGTTTCTTCCTAGATCCTTGTACTTCTATGATCTACACTTGATTCTACACCTTTTCCACCGAACAATCTTCACTTTTAACCGTGAAATCACTAGATTTGAGGTGTTCTAGGGTGATGTCATCATGAAGTTCATAGGAACTTCAATGTTTGGCTTCATTCCACCAAGAACAACTTGAATCTGAACGATTTCCATATGAATTTACAATGTTCTCTTATAAATCTAAACGTATTCGAGATGTAAGAGGATTGAAAGATGTTTATTCTATTTCTTTCAACTCTTTTACAATCAATACACTCAAACCGATAGAACCGGACCTTGTTCTGATCTTCCACCCGTTCTTGGTGATGCATTGGCTCAAGATCTGAGTTCTGTCAACGAGACAATTCATTGTCGGGTAGAACATGAACAAACCGTCAATGAACAGTTGGATGATTTGGGTTGGGGTGATTCACGTCCGATCGGACCGCTGGGACTTGATGAAGTTCTAGTTGTTAAACTGATGTCGTGTCATCTCGATCAAACCGTAAACTTTCAAGCTTAACAAGTTCCAAAAACAAACCCGTCACCCAAACGGATTGTTGTCCGATCGGATTACTATCCGATCGAACGACAAACCAGTAGGATGACTATGTTTTCCACACTTAAACAATTTTCAACATGTTCAATGCACAAGATTGCCACCCGATCGGATTACCATTCGATCGAGTGATTGTCTTGCTGTGAACTTGTTCTCACATGAGAAGACTCGCCAATCGGATCGCCGTCCGATCGATCAGCCGTTCGATCGACCGACCTAAAGGGCAGAGATACTTCTCTATTTTCAAAATGCTACAACGAAAACTTCAAAAGTCAAGGCCTCATACACAAACACATCTATGCCAATGAGTGTCAGTCCGACCGAGTGGCCATCCGAACGGATGACCACCCGAATGGATTGATATCCGACCGAGTGGCTACCCGAACGGATTGTCAGCCGTCCGGATCACCATTCCACACTTGGTACTTTCCTTGTTTTACGCACCACTCTTCGCTTATTCTATCATTAACTGTTCAGGCTAATCTCGCTCTTAAGCGCTCCCTTCAATCCATCATCGCTGTGAGTATACTCGATCCCTTTTTGCTTTACGCACTTTTGGGTGTTACATACATTACGAATATTCAAATCACATCGAACACACAACGCAAACACTTTTTAAATGCTAACCATTATTGCATGTTATATGTGACTCGATGATGCTTATTTGTTATGTTTACACATGGATTGCTTTCTACCTGCCTTAGCAACGATAGTACTATAGTTTGGACTCAGCACCTGTTAACTCAGGGGTTGTTAAGGACCATTACTCACATGATCGCAGTGGCGAAAATGTGTTGCGAACTGCCTTACGCAGTCAACCCGCAGTCATTGGTATTGATAAGATCTTTGTCGATAACTTATGGCTTCACATCACACGTTGTACGTGCTGGTTATGCGTAATCGATTTCGAACTCTATTATGCTATTATTAAACTTGTATGCTCACCTTTACACTATGTGTATTGACTTTTACTTTAACGTATGTGACAGGTGCCTAGGATGCTAGCCTGCCTTGTTTGCTGTGTGATGAAATTGAGGCTAGGAAAGAGTCCTAGAAATAAACGAATAAATTGTATATGTTGAAATCTGAGTTGTCGGATCAGTACTTGTTTATGAGACAATTATCTGTAATAACTGTTTTATTTGATATGTTATGGTATGGGACATGACCTTTAAATATCTGGTAATTAATAGTTGTTGTGTATACTCATGGACAATCTGTTTCGCTCAGTTGGGGTGTGACAGATTCATGGCTCGTTTACATGTTACAATGCCTCGTTTGACTACAAGAGTCGATAATTGAAAACCTTGTTTTGAAAAGAGTTTGGTATTGAAATATGAATAACCAGCTCAAAATAAGTTGGTTATAGTTTATAAAATCTCGTTGCCATGAATCTTAACCCAAAACCTTTGTTTAATAAACCAAATTGTAAATCGTTCTTGTAATAAAACTCGTATGGTTTATATCGTTTAGTAAACATCGTTAATCGTCATCATTTTGAAATCATTCGTCCAAGTGAACTAAATAACGCCACGGAATGTAATATGATAAAAGCATTTATATATAAGAAGTACCAGCGGCGTATCTACCGTGATTTTATCACATTACACCCGTCCCGTTATCTAAACAATTACTAGAAACCAATCGTTCAATTGTACTTGTTTTCAAATCGTTTGTTTAATCGAAACCAATCGTTCAAATCGTTTAACTCGTTCAATCGTTCAAAATCGTTCTCGTTTTAATTGTGAAAACTAACTTATGGTCGTCTCTTTGATAACATTCAAACCTTCGTAACTCGTCCATCGTTCAACTCGTATTAACAAACCACCATAGGGTAAGTTAACAATCATCAGGTTCAGTCGTTACCCACATAACTCCCATACATAACCATGGTGGCAGTCCGATAACGGGATTTGTCAGATCCTATGGTACCATAACCTAATACTGGTCGGTTCGGCCAAAATTAATAAATGTCATTCGTTATGTAAATACGTCCAACAAGTTCGTTCACATTATCGAAATCGTTATGTTTAATATAAACCATAGTATTCGTTTTTTAAATCATCAAAAATCGTTTAACACATATGAATCACCCCAAAACAATTGAAAATAGTAAAATAGGGGAACTATGTACTCACATTGAATTGCAAAGTATCCTTGATCTAATGAACTATCAATGCTCGGGTAAACCAAGGAATTCAAGTAGTACCTAGTAATCGGATCACTAAGTTAATAAATCGGAACCTAAATCGGAAGATCGGGTAGAATGAGGTCTCATAAACCAAATGAGTATTGGAACTCATGTGATATGGTTTAACAAAGCCTACATTCTAAATCGGAACCTATCCTAAGTGCTTACGACCCGTTATGACCCATTAAGGTAGCTTATGCTACGTTAATGCGTCGTTCGCGTGAATGCACGTTCGAGACGCCTAACTAGTCCTATGACAAGTATTATATGCCTAAGCATGCTTAAATATGTTTAAATTTAATTATGCATAAAAAGGGCATTTTGGTCGTTTTTCCTAAGGCATATAAACTTACTATCATACAACTAATTAAACTAGGTGACCATAAGGTATAACCTCGGAAGGTTATTCCCTATACAACTATGGTCACAATATATGCTTGGTCGGATCCTAACGATCGACCAAACGGGTCGGGTTCGAAAGTCTAAGCGGTTGTTAAGACCGCTTGACTTACGACCCTATACAAGCACTAGACTAAATGTGACGAGCTAAACATGTTAAAACATGTTTAACTAAGTTAGAAAACATGTTTGATATCAAAAGAAAGTGTTTTGATACCCGAAAATAGCTTTGATACAAAATACGCATAAACACGTATTTTGACCGAAACTTTGACTCGTCACTTCGACTAATCAACATGGTAATCAGTAGGTATAGTCACAAGGGACTATAACCATCGTGAATACGCTCACGTGCCAAAGTTCAAACGAACTTTGTGTTGACCAAATCGTGGTCAAAGCAGAAAGTCGAACACTGTTTGACTTTCATGCTTGAAAAGCATAAAAGCATGAAAGAAGCTTACAAAAGGTCCAAGCAAGGAAGGATTTGATCTAAAACACTCAAGTATGAAGCTAAGGCTTCAACTTAGAGCAGATTTAGAGCAAATGTGTGAGGAATGAAGGTTGCAACAAGTGGGTATTCATAGAAAGTCTTCGATTTATAGGATCTTGACATGTGTTTTTGCAAGAATCAAGACTCAAATCTCACCATACACTTGTGGAACACGGTTTTGTATACAATGTGAACTCCAAAACTAGTTCATCGTATTGAGAAAGTTGCATAAAAGACCCCAAAGTTTAAGCTGGTTGCTGAAAACTAAAATTATGTCAACATGAAGGGCTCGCGTGCCGCCACGTCACCACCATGTTGCTGTGGCATGACGCCACCCCCTATCTGGACCAGAAAGTTTCACAAAATGGCAGAAATGGTTCCTGCAGCATGTTTAAGCCATTTTTGACGCGTTTAAACCCTGTTAACCCATTTTCAAGGCTCTACAAGGATGTTAAAGCATAGGGGACTTGAAAAATGCTTGAAATTATCTCGGATGTCGGTTTGTTTAGTCGTACGATCGCGTTATTCGGTTAATTACGACGAAAACTCGAACGGACGCGAAATCGACCCAAATTACACAACGAATGGTATTTTTGCATTCCAATCACTAAAATAAAATATTTTAATGATTAAAAATTTTTTTGGATGTCCGGATATGTTCAGAACGTAAGATATGCCCGAAAATGCAAACTTATGCATTTTTTGACGCTTTTAGTCCTTGTTGATCAAATAAGTTTATTTTCTCATACCGAACCCCTCAAAACCTATTTCTAAGCTATGTAAAGGATATTTTGGGTATGTTTAGCTTATGATCAAGTTTCGGAATGTTCGTTACTATACGAATCGGCATACTTTCGCAGTTTGACACAAATAGTCCCTGCAATCGAATAAGCTTGTTTTCGACACATCAAACCATCCAAAACTTATTTCTAAGTTATATAAAGGTTATTTAAGGTATGTTAAGCCTATGTCACTGTTCCAGAGTTTTTTTGTCGCGTTAAACTGATTACGTTCACGCATCAGTTTGCGTATAACTTTCCAGAAAGCGATTTAAAGCTTGAAATTGAACTAGAATCAAATCGTAAAATCGTCAAACACAAATACACAAATATTAACACCAAAACACATCGTTTTATTGATAATTTGATTTTGTTTTACATCGTACATCGTTTATAGAGCACAGTTGTCACACGTCAATGCAACCGATGGTAAACTCAAGAAATGTTTCTCGTGACAATGAAGCCTCTAATGCCGGAAAAGGCACATATAACATACGTACTTCAGGCGGTTACATTGTTCCACCACCTAGGACGCAAGATAATGGAGAAATTTTTTACATGTAATGCACAACCTTTGTAAGCGATGGTCGCGTGCCTGAGAAATTTACTAATACAAGTGTTGTTTACATCCTTTTTTCTTGTTATTTCCTACGGTACATTCAAGTTACAAATGCATGTTTAACTATCAGTACGCGCAAAAACACTACAGTAAATTACAAGCTCATGAATTAAGCGTCCACGATTCCCGTGAACAAAGCGCGGAGTCAGGCTATGATGCTCCAACACGAGCACGCTTACATTCATTCGCGCTCCCTAAACAAAGTTTCTAACAAATGCAATAATTGTAACATGATATTGAAATAGCAAAAGTGTCACCTTATATTACAAGTGCAATTGCGCATCGATTACATTAAAAAAGGTAAAAGGCACTAAAAGCCTACATTACAAAACCTATGAGCTAAGGCCAAGCTTCATTCCGCATTGCCATCACCGGCATCATCATCATTGTCATCGATCAACTCTAGTGTCTCAGGTGGTTCAAAGATCACCTTTAATCGCGTCACATAATCGTCATGTTTGAGCGCCTCGGAGACTAGGTCCATGACAGGCAAGGAGAGGTTGTCATAATTTTCTTCGGCCTTGCGAAAGCCTTTCTCCGCCTGTTTATTGCCCGAACAATGACGAGTGCCCCATTGGACGTCAAACGGAGTCTTGACATGCGACGTGCACTCAACGTAACCTTCGCGATGACCAGCATGGTGCGAAGCAACAGTAATTGCAGCCACTGCTCGGTCCATTTCATCAGAATTCAAGATAGAATTTGCCACCTATCCAAAGAAACGGAAACAAATAAGTAGAGAGTAACAAATCAGGTAAGGGAAATAGAGAGAAACTCGACAATCCCATAATTCTAAAGCCACTCCAAGTTGTTGATAAGGGGCTCTACAGTTGCTTGAACCTCCGTGTAGTTGTCTTGAACCACATCCAAGGCCGCTTAGCTAACCTTGCGCGCCTCCTCAGCTGGCTTAGACTTTAACTTTTCAGCCTCGAGGTCAATCTCAAGCGACTCACTCTTCTTTTTTTCAACTTCTAAAGCTTCTTCTGACTCACGCAAGCGACATTTGAGCTCAGCAATCTCTATGTCCTTGCAAGCCTTGTCCTTATCTTTAACGATGATTTGTTGTTGTTGCAACTCTACCTGCAAACCCTTCATGACAAAAATGAACAAGTTATGGAGTTTTCTTAACTCTAGTTATTTATTTAACACATGGAGACGGTACTCACCTGAAGGACCTCTACACGCTCTCGATGCGACTTCGCCTCCTCATACCTCTCCTTGAAGTCCGCTTCCGATTTCGTCAACGTTTCTACCCGCACCTTGAGATTGGAAATCTTGGTGCGTGCGGCATACATCTTCTAGTTTTCTCTATCACAGGCCTCATGCCATTTGCGACGCTCCTCAGCAAGTGTATCTTCATACCAATACTCTCCACCATCGCGCAATGGCCTCACCAATACTCTTCACCATCACGCAATGGCCTCACGCCCATCACACTAGCGTGAGCCGGGAACGCGCGGTGGAAAAGCTCCACATCTGCATTAGCAAAAGAAGTTAACATCAGAAGAGATCATCTTCACAAACTTCTTAAAATGAACAAAGGAATTTACCTTCGCCCTCCAGTAGGAGAACTGGCACATTAGCGTTATCTTGCGGCCATTTATCACTCATCCCCACCGCAACAAGCACTTGCTCACCAAACGCTTGGTTCAGCAGTGCTAGCTACTTTTCATACCAACCCGCGCCGCGTGAGATATTCATGTCTTTTTTTGGAATCGGCACCGAGTCACGAAATTGCATGACCATCGGCATCACCTCCGCGCGAATGAAAAAGAACTTTCCTTTCCAATTGTGATAACTCTTGGGCAGATTGATTAGTATCTGCTTGCTGGAACGGACAACGAAGGAGAAGAAACCCAAATTGTTTTGCATTTGGTAAACGCCCTAAACTTATCAACGGTGGGTTCTTCTCCTTGTGATCTGCAAACAAACTCAAAATGCCGAATGTGGACCATGCCCATGGGGCTCAGTTATGAAATATGGAACCCATAATACTGCAAGATAGAACCAAAAAAGTGGGTTGCCGGGAAATGGAAGTTACCTTCCCCAAAGAAGTCGTCAAAAAGGGTGACGTACCCCAGCACTGCATCGGCGGCAGTCTGCCCTTGAGCAGGCTACCAGGCGTCCCATTCTACGGCAAACTGGTGGCCTCGAACCACCTACTCGAATAATCCTTCTTCCTATTTCAACGGTGGCACACCATCACCGGCTTCTTCCACCACCACTACATCGTCTGTGTTCGACATGATTAAAGGTGATTCTGGAAGAACTTGAAGAAGTTTCGAAGTAAATCTGCAGAAACCTTAAGAAAAGGTTGAATATCTGTAGAGAGTTCTTGAGGATTTGAAGATCTGCAAATAAGTCTTGATGATTTGAAGAGAGAAAGAGAAGAAAATCGAAGGAAAAGTAACTTCTGATCTTTCCTCTTGTGACATCTGTGTCACTTCAACCATCAAACAAATACCAAATCAATGAAATATTGTGTTTCATACTTGGGATTTGTATAAATATGTGTATCATTTGCACATATCAATTCTTGTTCGATTTCGAGCTTTAAATCGCTTTCTGGAAGGTTATACGCGAACTGATGCATAAACGTAATCATTTTAATGCAAAAAACACTCCGGAACAGTGACATAGGCTTAACATATCTTAAATAACCTTTACATAATTTAGAAATAAGTTTTGGATGGTTTGGTGTGTTGAAATCAAGTTTATTCGATCACAGGGACTATTTGCGTCAAACTGAAAAAGTATACCGAATCGAATGGTAACGAACATTCCAGAACTTTATCATAAGTTAAATATGCCCTAAATATTCTTTACATAGCTTAGAAATAGGCCTTGAAGTGTTTAGTGATTGGCATGATAAAATTCCATTCGTCGCGTAATTTGGATCGTTATTTGCGTACGTTCGTGTTTCGTCGTAATTAACCAAACAACGCAACCGTACGGCCAAACAAACCGACATCCGAGATGTTTTTGAGCATAATTTAAGTTCCCTATACTTTAACTTCATTTTAGAGCCTTGAAATGGGGTTAACGGGGCTTAAACGTGTTAAAAATGCATCGAAAACCGAGTTTTAGGCCTGCAGGGACTAAACTTGTAAATCCGCCAAACTTGTCAGGTGGGGCGCGTAAGCCTAGCCCAATTCTTACACGGGGCGCGATAGCTGCCCAGTACAAAAACATTGAATCTGGACTTCCAGCCTGTTTTTGATGGTTTTGTTCATAGATTTGCAATACCATTTGATGGTATTTGATGTCCCCATTGTTTTAAAAACCTTGTGCCCAAGTGTAAGGTTCAGATTCAAGCACGAATAACGAGAAATGATCCTAAATGTTGTGGGAATCCTATAAATACCCACTTGGTTTCTTTGGTTTCTCACACTTTGATCTGATTTTTGCTCTAAGTTGGAGTATATACTTCATACCTGAGCAATCTTTAGATCAAATCTTCCTAGCTTGGACCCTTTGTAAGTTTCTTTCATGCTTTTATGCGTTTTAAGCGTAAAAGTCAAACAGTGTTTGACTTTCTGCTTTGACCAGTCTTTGGTCAACACAAAGTTCGTTCGAACTTTGCAACGTGAGCGTAATCACGATGGTTATAGTCCCTTGTGACTATACCTACTGATTACCACGTTGATTAGGTGTAGTGACGAGTCATAGTTTCGGTCAAAATGCGTGTTTATGTGTATTTTGCAACCAAACTATTCTTGGGTATCAAAACCCTTTGTTTTGATAATCAAACTTGTTCTCTAACTTCGTTAAAACATGTTTTAATATGTTTAACTAGTCACTTTCAGTTTAGTGCTTATATAGGGTCGTAAGATAAGCGGTCTAAACAACCGCTTAGACTTTCGAACCCGACCCATTTGGTCTATCATTAGGATCCGACCAAACATATTTTGTGACCATAGTTGTATAGGGAATAACCTTCCAAGGTTATACCTTATGGCCACTTCGTTTAGTTAGTTGTATGATAAGGTAATTTATATGCCTTAGGAAAATGACCAAAATGCCCTTTTCACGCATAATTGGTAATTAAGCATATGCAACTTAACTTTTGTCACTTAAACTAATTATGTAACATGTTTAGGCATATAATACTTGTCATAGGACTAGTTAGGCGGTCCAAACGCGTTTTACGCGAACGACGCGTTAAAGTAGCGTAAGCTACCTAAACGAGTCGTAATGGGTCGTAAGCACTTAGGATAGGTTTCGATTTAGTATGTAGGCTTTGTTAAACTATATCACATGAGTTCCAATACTCATTTGGTTTACAAAACCTTATCCTATCCAATCTTCCGATTTAGGTCCGGTTTATTAACATAGTTACCTATATTTGGTGCCGTTTGATTCCGTGATCCCTCTAGCTTTGCTTGGTTGTTATTCAAGACTTCTAAGCATCCTCAAGTGAGTACATAGTTCCCCTCTTTTACCGTTTTCAAAAGTTTTGGGGTGATTCATATGTGCTAAATGATTTCGAGTCTTTTAAACAAATGCTATGGTATATATTACTATCTGAACTGTTTGATCTATGTGAACCGTTTGGAACTGTTTGATTTATCTGAACCGTTTGGAACTGTTTGATCTATTTGAACTGTTTGAACCGTTGGGTTAGGGAAGTGATTAGGTAACGGGGCGGGTGTAATGTGATAAAAGCCTGGTGGATACGCCGCTGGTACTTCCTATATATAAGTGCTTTTAACACATTATATATCGTTGTGTTATCTAGATCACTTGGGCAAATGTTATCAAAACAAAGTTATATTACAAGGTTTTTCTAACAATAGGATTCATGGTATCGAGGTTTTATAAATTATAACTAATTTGTTTTGACTTGGTTATTTCAAATTACAAAACAAACATTTTACAAAACTTGGTTTTCTAATATCAATTAACAAAGTTGTTCAAATTATTTCAACATGTAAACGAGCCATGAATCTGACACTCACAAAAAACCTATGTGCTCGCCGCCATTTTTATGCTGACGTATTTTCACATATGTTTCAGGTACTATAGTTGATGATGATTGATGATGATATTGATGCATGCTCACATAGGAATGGACGAGGCCTTAGTGACTTAATAACAATGAAAGTCAATTTGTTCATGTTTTGTTTCTAATTTCAATACAATGTAATAAACTTAATTCAAAAAAACAGAACTTTAATCCACGTGTTGTGAAACAATGATTCTGTTACGACACTCCCCGACGTTTCCGCCGCGGTTTGTTGTTTTAACACGGTCGGGGTGTGACAGAAAAGTTGGTATTAGAGCCCATGGTTATAGGGAATTATGTTATTAGTAATGCTTTGACCTAGTCTATAACCTTCCTAGGACCCTAACACGAGTTTACTTGCGTTTAGTCATAAAACAGTACCGTCGCCTATCTTTAGGTGACAACCACAACAAGAACACAAATTTCAAATCTGCTTTGAAAACCAATCATCTGTTCTAGGATGATTTATTATAAGGTTTTGAACCTTCAAAGTTTTCAAAAAAATCTCGTCAAAGTTTGGGTCTTATAATGTGAACACGTGCAATCTGGAAGAGTGGATGCCTGTACTCTGAGCTTTCTGTCTAAGGCTAGAGTGTTCGTACAAATCCACAAAATCGGACCAGTCACTCTTACCTGGGAACTCTTGGGGTGAGTGTCCACTTATAGGCTAAAGCATGTCTTTGCGATACATTATTATGACCCGCTTGCTTTGATTAGTCACCGTCTCATTTGTTTGCCTTAGGTAATAAACAAATGATCACAAGTTTTATGCGTTGTCATTCTGTTTTGATTGTCCGATAACATTTCACCTGCTTCCCCCTATGACTTCCTTTCCTTTAGGATGTCTCTTCATCGCAGCAACACTCAAATGTACGACCAGGCTACCAAAATTGCCCAACGAATAGGCGAAGTAATCCAGAAGACTGCTGAGCTAGCCGTTGCCATGTCGCGTCTCCAGGATGAAGCCACCCAAGAAGCGTCAAAGGAAGCACAAGCCAAGCCTTAGAAAAGGTCAAAGAAGTGTAAAGGTTCAAAGAATCTCGCAGCGGTTGTACCAAATCAAGCAGAACCTAGCCAGGTGGCAGCACCACCAGCCAAGAAGCCGTACTTGGGAACAGCCCCTTTGTGCAATCAGTGTAACCTCCATCACCATGCCAGTATCAAATGCCGAACATGTTTCAACTGTGGACTTTTGGGCCATACGGCAAGAGTCTGTCATTCAGTCACTGTGTTGGACCAAGCTATTCAGAACCCTGTTCAATTTCAAGCAGATCCAGCACAAGCTCGTTTCCCACTTGGTACTTGCTACAAATATGACGAAACGGGTTATTTCAGGATCAAATGACCAAGATTTTCAATGCAAAATCTGACCCACGGATGAGCATTTGGCTGATTAGTAGATGCTGCTGCTTTGAATAATCTGAATCTTATGTTTTTGTCCCTTTCGTTTTTCTTGAACTCTGGAACAACTTGTTTGGTTTATAAATAAATAGTTGTTCACAATTTTGATGTACAAGTGTAGTTACATGTGTGTATGGCATACCCCTAGTATACCTACACCAAAGAACTATGTTCTTTATAAAATAAACTACTCTTGTAGTTCTCCCATTCATGTGATCACTCATGATTTCTTCAAGTACTCGTTTCATTCTAAGAAACGAAGTACAGAATATAAGTGACATTTTGAGTAATCACTTTAAATCCTTGTTTGGATATTTAAGGGTACTTTTTTCATAAGTCCTTCAACAGTCCTATACGATATACCCATATACATATCATTATATTCTGATTTTCATAACAGCATACATAGTATAGTTTTTCGAAACATCCCCCATGATTTCAAAGATATTTCTTATGATCTAAAAACATTTAAACCTAGTATATTTTCATATATCAAGGGCATGATTTCAAAAGCATTATGTTTTCAAAAACCCTATACATAATTTCAAAATTTATCTCGCATGATTTTAAAACATTTTATAAACATATTTACCTAATACATCTACCGTATGATTTCAAAAGTATTACGTGAGGTTTCAAAATCATTAAACACATTTCTAAAGAACCCCATGCATAGTTTTCGAAAAACATTCCGCTCGTATGATTGACTTAACATACGTAGTACTCAACCTCCAAATTCTGCTTCATATGTCGCCTGGGCATATCTAGCATCTCAACCTCATGAACATTCTACCGTGTGTTTTGACTTAAACACGTCTAGTGCAAGGTTTCAAAACATCTCCCGTTATTCAAATTCCAAAATCCATATAGGATCTTCTTATCTTCACAATTAGATTCTTGTGGATGATTATCACTCAAATCGGAGTCTTTAATTGAATTCCTTGTATGCCTTAATACATACATTACGATTCAATAAGGACAAAGCCGAATTCCTATTTAAATCTTCCTATCTTCATAGTTAGATTCTTGGTAATGTTTAACGTGCCAAATGAAATCCACAGATTGGATTCCTGGTGTGCTTTAAATACTCCTGTACAAATTAACAAACAAATTAACAAAATAATAACAAATTAATAACCAAGAAAACAATTATGTGCTTATGTGTTAATGTGTTGACCTAATCAAAGTTATCTCGAGCTTGTTCAAATTCTATCCCCTTCACATTATAAAACAAACTGTGCAAACTATGCAAGAAATTACGTAATTATGGATGCATACATAATTATGGAATTTAGTGCACAAAAAAATCACAGCAAGTTTTTTCATGTATCTAGAGTTGACTCCGTTCATTTCCATTTATGACGAAGAACCCGTTGAGGAAAATGAATCCATTCATTTTCGCTTCTGAAGAATATCCGTGTTTTGATTATTCTTTCATTTCCATTTCTGACGAAGAACCCATTAAGGAAAATGAATCCATTCATTTTCGCTTCTGAAGAATATCCGTTGAGGGAAATGAATATCCTTTTGATTATTCTTTCATTTCCATTTCTGATGAAGAACCCGTTGAGGAAAATGAATCCATTCATTTTCGCTTCTGAAGAATATCCATTAAGCGAAATGAATATCCTTTTGATTATTCTTTCATTTTCATTTCTGATGAAGAACCCGTTGAGGAAAATGAATCCATTCATTTTCGCTTCTGAAGAATATCCGTTGAGGGAAATGAATATCCTTTTGATTATTCTTTCATTTCCATTTCTGACGAAGAACCCGTTGAGGAAAATGAATCATCCATTTTCGCTTCAGAAGAATATCCGTCGAGGGAAATGAATATCCTTTTGATTATTCCTTCATTTCCATTTCTGACGAAGAACCCGTTGAGGAAAATGAAGCATCTATTCATTTTCGCTTCTGAAGAATATCCGTTGAGGGAAATGAATATCCTTTTGATTATTCCTTCATTTCCATTTCTGACGAAGAACCCGTTGAGGAAAATGAAGCATCTATTCATTTTCGCTTCTGAAGAATATCCGTCGAGGGAAATGAATATCCTTTTGATTATTCCTTCATTTCCATTTCTGACGAAGAACCCGTTGAGGAAAATGAATCATCCATTTTCGCTTCTGAAGAATATCCGTCGAGGGAAATGAATATCCTTTTGATTATTCGGTCATTTCCACTTCTGACGAAGTACCTGTTAAGGAAAAATGAATCATCTACTCATTTTTCGCTATAAAGTATATCAACTGGGAAATGACAAGATTATGCCCTGCATACCTTTGATGGGTTACTTTACGCAAATAGATGACACCCTAGATTCCATGCAAGACAATTTTCTAACACAACGTCACAGACAGACTCCTACAAATAAATTTCGGGACGAAATTTCCTAAAGTAGGGGAGACTGTGACATCTGTGTCACTTCAACCATCAAACAAATACCAAATCAATGAAATATTATGTTTCATACTTGGGATTTGTATAAATATGTGTATCATTTGCACATATCAATTCTTGTTCGATTTCGAGCTTTAAATCGCTTTCTGGAAGGTTATGCGCGAACTGATGCATAAACGTAATCATTTTAAGGCAACAAACACTCTGGAACAGTGACATAGCCTTAACATAACTTAAATAACCTTTACATAACTTAGAAATAAGTTTTGGAGGGTGTGGTGTGTCGAAATCAAGTTCATTCGATCGCAGGGACTATTTGCGTCAAACTGCAAAAGTATACTGAATCGAATGGTAACGAACATTCCGGAACTTGATCATAAGTTAAATATGTCCTAAATATCCTTTACATATCTTAGAAATAGTCCTTGAGGTGTTTGGTGCGCAAAAATAAACTTTCTGATCAATAGGGACTAAAAGCGTCAAAAAGTGCATAAGTTTGCATTTTCGCGCATATCTTACGTTCTGAATATATCCGGACATCCAAAAATTTATGTAATCATTAAAATATTTTATTTTACTGAGTGGCATCATAAAATTCCATTCGTCGTGTAATTTGGATCGTTATTTGCGTACTTTCGTGTTTCGTCGTAATTAACCGAACAACGCAACCGTACGGCCAAACGAACCGACATCCGATATGTTTTTGAGCATAATTTAAGTTCCCTATACTTTAACTTCAATTTAGAGCCTTGAAATGGGGTTAACGGGGCTTAAACGTGTCAAAAACGCATCGAAAACCGAGTTTTGGGCCTGTAGGGACTAAACTTGTAAATCTGCCAAACTTGTCAGGCGGGGCGCGTAAGCCTAGCCCAATTCTTACGCGGGGTGCGACAGCTGCCCAGTATAGAAACATTGAATCTGGACTTCCAGCCTGTTTTTGATGGTTTTGTTCGTAGATTTGCAATACCATTTGATGGTATTTGATGTCCCCATTGTTTTAAAAACCTTGTGCCCAAGTGTAAGGTTCAGATTCAAGCACGAATAATGAGAAACTGTGACAACCCGAGTTTTCAAAGTCTTTCCTCGACGCGTTACTTATTTTCCATTCTGTTTTCGTAACTTGTTTGCGTTATAACATGTGCATGGTTGATTGATTTGGGTAGTGTCTTGTGGGTTTGTTTATAAAACTTAGGACTAGTTTATGTTTCATGTCCTTCAACTTCACTTCGACGAAACACCCTTACCCGACGAAACACCTTATGCGACGAACTATAAGATCTTCATCGTCACCTCTGCCCGACGAATCATGGTTTTTCGTCATCATCTCCCCGACGAAAAACACTTCTTTCATCAAACACATAGTTCGCCGTATGGGCCGAAACCCAAGTGTGGCCCAAATATGACTCAGATATATTGTTTTGTAATCACACAATTATACGTAAGGCGATAGTTAGCAAACCCTAAACCCCTCTCTAAACAACGACGGCAGCAGCACATCGAAGCATCATCCTCCTTGGTTGAGCTTCTTTAGGCACTTTCCTGGCATCACCCTAGCACACGACTTCATCACCCTTCGGTCAGTAGATTCGTACTTGCGTATCTCTTGATTATTGTTCTTGTTTATGTGTGGAATTGTTTAAAAGATTGTATGCGAATGTGTGATGATTGTTGTTGCTAAGTAATCTCGTTAACAACGGATAGCACACATCTAGTAGTAATATTGGTAGCAATCGATGGACTAGGGATCTAGGTCGGATGGGTGGGTAATGAATCGTGCATGTAATGGAAAATCAATGATAAAGGATTGTCGGTGAACATATGTAAAACCTCGCATGACATAATTAGGTGATCTAATCCGATGTGGTCGTTGATTATGATGTTAACTTTTGATAAATAAATTGGTTGATAACTAGGGTTCATGAGAATTAAGGAATTAAACTGATTTGACCTACTTTGAATGCCAATGATCATGATTGATGTTATGAATTAGGGTTACATTAACAAGATGATAGATTTGGGAAGTTACATGATGCGGGGGTTCCGACGATTCTTGTACACTTTCATGTTCATATTCTGATTCGTTAAGTTCGTGTATTTAGTTGTTGGCATGATGATTAACATTTGATGATATGTCTAACAGTTTGATGAAACGGTTATGTTTGGAATGAATCTAAATGCTCGATGATTACTCATAGCTAGGATGTTAAATCGTGGATTGATTGGTGTTATTGAAACTGTTAAATCGATAACTGTTATTAGAGATCATAAGAGTAGTAACTGTATCATTATCTGATGAGGGACGATGTAAGTGACCCTCGATGAACAACTTGATGTTTCGTCACACACCTGCCGACGAAACACTTTGATGTTTCGTCACCTACATGCCAACGAAATACTTTGATGTTTCGTCGCCCACCTTGTCGACGAATAACTGTGATAACTCGTCGCTCTAAAGGTTCGTCGTTAGGAAGGAACCTCATCAACAGACTGTGGTTTATCATGTGTATGGAACTTGAATGTTTATTATCTGCCTGTTAATGATGTCAATTATGATTGAGGAAAACATGATTTTCTTATGATGAATAGCTTACTAAACTATGAAGTACTATTACGTAACATGCATGTGATTAGTGGATTTGTATGAGATGCAATAGCTATTATGTGTTATTCAATGATCGTTGTTTTGAATGCACACCGCGATTATAATTTACACGAGAACAATGCGAATGTAAACTGATACGCATGCATGAATACCATAGGCTTCGACTGATTAAGTGTGAACGAATAACTAGTGATACCGAGCAAACCAAGGTGAGTTCACTTCTCTCAAAACAAGCATGCGTCGGGTGGGGACAATCAAACTAACAAAACTTGTAAACGGATTTTCGTAAACCCATATCCTTGTAGGGGATATGAGGCGGTTTTCAAATACCCACATCCTTGTAGGGGATGTGAGGCGGATTTCACAACGCAAATCCTTGCAGGGGATATGCAACGGTTTTCAGTAAACGTTGATGTTGGATAATACACTCACTCTCTATCACTTAAGTCCCATCATACTACCAGGTTAGTTGCTTGTAGGGCAACGGGGTTATTAGTTGATAGCGCTATTAGGTTTGCACCCTCACGACATACCTGGATAGGACGGGCGTGACCTAATAACTTTAAATCATGACCAATGTTTGATAGAGCATTGGAGAAGGGCAAAATGGGCCGTCTGCGGTATCGAGTTATTATCAACATAATATGAATCAGTATTCGGTAACGAACGGTTTAACAAATCAGTGAACTCACCAGCATTGTCTGATACACGTTTTTCTGCATGCTTGCAGGCCTTTAGGTACATGCTGTTGGAACTTGCTGTCTGGGATGCTGGAGTGGTCATGGGTCATATTACAAGGAATCACAAGACAAGTTTAATGACTTTTATACACATGAGTTACGAAATTGTTGACTATTGTATTATGCTTTCACTGATTAATAAATAATGTTTTATAATGCCTTATTCTAATAAATGAAAGTTTAATTGAATTATTGATATGAGTTCAATGTGATTGGTGGCTAGATCCTGGTACGCCATACGTCTCGCGGAGGACTCCGCATGTGGTATTTTGGGGGCGTGATAGTTTGGTATCAGAGCCACTGGTTATAGTGAACTTGGTTTTAAAACATTTTTGTAAAACCAGACTATAACCGAACAGTTCTGAATACGTGAATACGACCACGACACTTAGCTCCAGATTGCAAGGTTCGTCTTTCTCACTTGTTGCATACATTACATGACTAGTACACATTTGTTTATGATGTAGCGTACGAACACACACACGACACTATGGCATGATTCATGAATTGTTTGCTTGCATTATGATGCGTTGATTGTATGTCATAGTCCTTGGATTTCTGTGATCTTATCATTTTGATAACCTCCGTTTGATATCTGAGTTTGAAGGACCATTTGACATGAGTTAGGAGGAACTGAGATGAGCATGCAAATCACAATATTATTGTGGGTGCACACATAATAATAATAATGTGAGGTGCATGCAAGTCCCAGTGAGCCTTAACAAGTGAAGAAGGGGTTCTGTTATGTTATTTGATCAAAGAGAAACGTAACAAATCTATAGGACTCATAGCAGTGATTGCCTCCTACCCGAACGTTATTTTTTCCTATCTCCCTGAATCCTTACGAATCTCGATGCTATCGAGTATTACGTGAACACCCATCCGAATGTCTAGCGAACTGTGTAGCATGTTAGGTGCTAGTACGAACGTCTCTGAGTTGAATGTCGCAGCGTCGAATGATTGGTTTATACCTTTCTCACTTATCCTCATTTGCTAGAACTTAACATACTGATGCCTTAGATCCCGAAGTGTGATCACTTCTGCAACACTCTAGCAGCATACCATGTATTACTCAATTGGCATGCAAGATCGATGGACAAGAAGATGAGCGTAGTACCTTGCCGACCTCAGTATTAGGACGACCCTGATTACCGGCAATGAACACCAGCAAAGTTACTGCAATCGAATCTCTAACCCTAGTCAGCGACTTATGAGAGTCAACCTTTACAAATCAATCAGGACATAAGCGATGACAAGTGAATATAGTGTTGAATGTGGTATTATGTGTAATTGACAGCACAATGAGTAGCGCCTTAGGACGTGACATGGAAGGTGACAAGATGGACCTTGTCGGTGAAAGATCGTAGGGCTCTGTTTCATGCAGTGACCTTAGAGACAACAGTCACGGCAACATGAAGGTACTCGTAATCATAGCCTACAATATGGAAACGAAGGTGACTTCGACAAGGATTGACTATTGTTAAAGTAGGATGACGACAACCAAGGGAACGACGACAGTACTAGAAATTCTCATAACAAAAACAACAACACCAGAAATGATGCTCAGGGAAGGGCATTTAGGATTGGTGTGGGCGACGCTAGGATTATGGCAACATGGTGGCCTGCACGTTTGGTGCGGTGCTAGGTGTGATATATTTTTATCTATGTTTTAGCCTTTTTTCTAACACGTAAATCAAGTTTTAAATTTATAAAACACGATATTCTACTAACACTTAAGCACACACACATGGGCAAGTGCACCCATCGTGAGCGTAGTATAGTGTTGGTAAGATACCGAGGTCGTCCAAGGACACAAGAGCTTTTAATACCGGTTTATCCTCAACGTCTAATCAAATCAAAAGTTTGGAAAAAGGTTTTAAACATGAAAATAAAACTAACTAAAAATGCTGAAAATAAAAATAAAATAAAAACAGATAGACAAGATGAATCACTTGGATCCGACTCGCCTTTAGTGTAACCTTTGATGAATTTCTCACTTTTGCACTTTTTAAGAGATTATATTAGTTATAGTAGGAGGCCCCTCTTTTGAAGGTGACGTTACCCTCAACCCAGTAGTTTGAGTCAGCAAGGATACAATCCTAAAGGGTCGGAATATTGGAAGATAATTAATTAAGTTATTAATGCGTAATGTGGTAGGCCCCTCTTTTGAGGTGACGTTACCCTCGGCTAAGTGGTTTGAGTCAGCAGGGATACAATCCCAAGTAGCCGGGTTAATGTAATAATAGTAGTTTACATATGAGGGGATCAAGCTATTCGCACCCTCGCCATCCAATACCAATGGGTATTGAAGGAGGTCCTAGTAAGCTTGACCCAGGTCCTTGCAGGATCTATACACTAAACAAGGCAAGAACCTTACCAAACCATTCCCTTAACCCCCGAGCAGGTAGCCAACATATCTCTATATAGACCGTAGAGATATGAATGGTGTAAATCTTTTATTTTATATAGACAGTAAAATAAAGCCAAGACACCACAGACAAATGATAAGGAAGTTTCACCTTCAACATAAGAAACTAGTTATTAATGTCATTAATACAAAACCAAATAAAAAGTGCGCAAAGAAAAAAAAAACAAAAGTATTACACTAAATGCTTGTCTTCACCAAGTGATGTAAGAGACTTAGGCAAACATGGCCTTTGATTGTCAAGAACTCTTACTATCAATCTTGGATCCCGAGACTACTACACACACTCTATGATGGATGATGGTGGTGGATGTAGGTTGTGATGGTGGTGGATGGTGGGTGAAGTGTGAGAGAGGTGGTTTGTCAAGGGATGATTTGCAAGTGAGCTAAGCACCCCTATTTATAGCCTGCACAGAAGCCCGGACACGGCCCCGTGTCCATTGGACATGGCCCCTTCTCCACCCATCTTCTCTTTCTTCATTAATTGCAATTTGTCTGCATTAGTTGACCACGCCCCCGTGTCCGCTGGGCACGGCCCCGTGTGCAGAAGCGTATCTGTACTATCAAGATTTGCTCAGATTCTGCAAATCTTTGCGTTGACCACGGCCCCGTGTCCACTGGACACGCCCCCGTGTTGGGAAATAGAAGCTTCTACAATTTTGTCTTTTCTGCAGACACTTGGGCACGCCCCCGTGCTCACTGGGCACGGGGCGTGTTCAGTCTTCTGTTGTCTTGTTTTTGCTTGGGGAGATGCTGTCGAGGGGTCGGGCATGCCACGTTTATTCCTTTTCTTGTATTTGTGTTAGATTTAGCTGTATTTTTGCTTCTTTTGTTCATTTGAGCTCATTTAATCCTGAAAATACAAATGGAAGACAAAAGCACACTTTTTCCAACATTAGTACTAAAAAAGTGTTAGTTTTAGGCCTCATTTGATGTAATTTATATGTTGCACTTTGCACACATCAAATACCCCCACACTTGAATCTTTGCTTATCCTCAAGCAAAACTCTTTATTTTGTGGCTTACACACCCAAATGGAATGGGTAGAAGAGAAGGTTTTGGGCTTGTCATAGAGTGTCGGGATTCCAAGATTCTTTATTAGGTTTTATTTTTATTTTATTTACAATCCTATTCGTTATGATTTATTTAGAACATTATATAAGAGAAATTACTTATTTGGGCATAACTTGCCTCTTTAAAATTCCATTTATATACAAGTTCACATATCTCACGGGAGATCACTAAACACTCGGCCGAAGAAGTATTTTTGTGAAACACTAGAGAGCGGCATGGAACTTACTTCTACCATATGCTTGCCAAGCAATCAATACTCCACATTTTTAACTATGAACCTTTGTAAATATCAAGAGGACTTTGGGGAAGGGTTAGGCTTGGGTTAAAGGTATGTGGTTTTGGGTTAGTGGTTAGTAGAAAAAGGGCGAAAAGGCGTAAAAAGCGTCGGTTTTTGTAAAACATTTTGTTTTTGTGACTTTTTATTCCAATGAATCATTTTTCAAACAAGATTTCTTTTGATGAGCTTGTTTGTTTATTGCTAGCTTCATTTTTCTTCTCTTCTTTATCATCATTTTTTTTCATAAGGATGTCACAAGAAAACTGAGCTTTGTTACTAAAATAAAGGGTTTAAAATGAAAAAGGTTTTGGTGGGTAAAGGGTGTTTGTTTTGGGAAAAGAAATGAAAAGGTTTAGGCTCAAAGGGGTTAACTAGGGGGATTTTGGGTAGGTGGTAAAAAAAAAGAAAAATAATGGTGCTAAAAGAAAAGGGGTTAGTCCTAATGCCTCCATCATTTACTTACTTGGGTTTAAGTTGGTAAGGACTGGGAATGTATCGTCATGGCAAGTTCTAGAGTCGTAAGAAACCAGGCCTCACACAAGAAACGAAAGATGAGCATTTAATCTAAAGATGTGTTTTTGTATGCTCAATAAAGTCTCAAAACTCACTTTTTGTGGGAATGGGTTTTTAATGTGATCAAGTATATATAATCAAATTTTAACTAGGTTTGTCATGCCGTTTCATAATTTTCTTATGTTGGTTCTTTTTATCACGACGCTATTGGTTGTAAATTAGTAAAAATATAACCTTTTTAGAACTTGTTATTCCCAAATTAAACCAAGACAAGTAAAAAAAACGAAAAAGTTTTTGGAAAAAATTTGGGGTGATTAGCGGTTCCAATAGAGTTTTGTGTAAGGCTTGTAATTAGGACTTGCAAAATTCAAGGTTTTAGCATCCCCCACACTTAAATTACACATTGTCCTCAATGTGTCCCAAAAATAAGTTTTTAGGTTGATTGAATGTGTAAAACGTGTGTTAAAAAACAAAATTTTATGTTACTGGGCAACTGGACATGGCCCCGTGGTGTCCGGGCACGGCCCCGTGTTCAGATTGCCAGTAATGCAAAGTTAAAAAAGTAACAGAAGGCTGGACACGGGGGCGTGTTAAGTGAACACGCCCCGTGTCCAGATACCTGAACTGGGCATTTTTCTGCAGATCATTGAGCATGGGCCGTGTTGGCTGGGCACAGCCCCGTGTCAAACTTGCTGTAATGAAGAAAAATTGTCGAGAGGCTCTGTTTTTGTGCATGGGGCGTTGGTTCAAGCTTCACTTAGTATCCTTCACCATCCAGAGTGTGTTTTATCCCTGAAAATTAAAACTAAACTACAAAGCATAAAAGTTAATCTAAATTAAAACTAAGGATAGTTCCGCGGAATGCCTCCGTGGTGCGCCACGTTTATAAGGGTCCTTGGCTAGACCCAAAGTCAGTCATATGTCACCCAAGTGGGATGGTTTGCATCCCATGTTGCACCGTCAGAGAGCATCATCCAAACTTGAATCTATGACTTTCATATAACTGACCGGGTCATCGTCTTCTACTCTTTTCCCAACTCCGAATTTCATTTCCTTGTTTCCCACTCTCAATGATAGAGTCCCACCATTCATGTCTACCACTGCGGGGGCCATAGCTAGGAACAGTCTCCCCAAGATGAATGGTATTTCGGTGTCTTCCTCCATATCTAGTATGACAAAGTCGGCCGGGAAGACAAAGTCTCCGACTTTAACTAATAGATTTTCGGCGACACCTTGTGGGTATTTAACAGACCTATCGGCGAGTTGTATGCTCATTTTTGTAGGGCTTGTTTTTCCTAGGCCGAGTCGGTCGAACATTGATGCGGGCATGAGGTTGATGTTAGCCCCAAGATCGGCTAGTGCATTGCGTATGGGAGATTCCCCAATTGAACAAGAAATGGTGAAGCTTCCGGGATCGATCTTCTTTTGTGGGAGCTTGTTGAGTAGCAAGGCAGAGCATTCTTCGCTTAAGTTAACTAATTGCAATGATTCGATTTTCCTTTTGTGAGTGAGGAAGTCCCTCATAAATTTCGAGTATTTAGGCATTTGAGTTAGGACTTCGACAAATGGAATATCGACATGCAATTGTTTTAGTAAATTTACGAATTTGGAGAATTGCTCATCGGTCTTTTGGCGAAGTAACCGACCGGGGTACGGTACCGGAGGATTCTTGGTGGGCTCTTGATCTGATGGAGGAGCCGTCACTTGTTGGGGCGTCGGCGAAGTTACGGTTTGGCTAGATCGGCTCTTTTCAGTGGTGGGTAGCGGAGCCTCCTCGGGACCTATGGTACGGTTTCTCAACGTGATGAGATGCACTTGCGCCTTTGGGTTGGTTTCGGTATTGCTTGGTAACGCGCCTTGAGGTCTCTCGGATAAATTTTGAGCTAGTTGATTTATTTGTTTTTCAATATTTTGAATACTAGCTTGTTGATTTCTAAAGTTTGATTACAATTGTTGAAATCGATCTGAGTTTTTCTTTTCGGTGTCGGAGATGAGGCGAGAAACTGTATCCTCAAGCCTCTCTCGTCCTCCTTGTTGTTGAGAGAAATTTTGCGACTCGTTTCTTGGTTGTTGAAAGTTAGTTTGTTGGTTTAGATTTTGTTGGTTACTACTATTGCCGGGTTCTCTCCAACTAAGGTTAGGGTGGTTACGCCATCCTTGGTTGTAGGTATCCGTTGGAGGACCCGACGGCCTAGGTCTGTTATCAATGTAGTTTACCGTTTCCGTTTGATTATCCATTTCTTTCATACAACTCCAATTTTCATGTGGCCCACCACACCCTTCACAAGCCATAACTGAGGCTGTTTTTGCCATTTCTAACTTTTTAATTTTTGAAGAAAGGGCCTCAATTTGGGCTTGCAATGAGGTGCTTTCATCAATCTTATGGGCGCCTGGGGCAATAGATTTTGTGCCTCGGGGAGTGTGCCACTGAAAATTGGTTTGAGCAATTTCCTCAATTTGATTATAGATTTAATTCGGGCGACGATTACCTAAAAGTCCCCCGGAGCTAGAATCAAATGTTTGTCTTGTGTGTGGCAACAACCCATTATAGAAAGTGGAGACTTGTTGCCATACCGCAAGACCATGATGGGGACACTTTCTTAGTAGCTCCTTGAACCTTTCCCAAGTCTCATATAAGGATTCCCCATCCTCTTGTGAGTATGTATTAATTTCAGTCATTAATTTAGTCGTTTTAGCAGGAGGGAAATACTTATACAAAAACTTTTGGGCTAGTTCATCCCAGGTGTTTACCGAACCAACTAGGAGGGTGTTAAGCCAAGCCTTAGCTCGGTCTTTTTGCAAAAATGGAAACATTCGAAGGTGGATGGCATCGTTTGATGCTCCGTTGATCCGAAAAGTATCACATATTTCCAAAAAGTTGGTAATATGTAAGTGGGGGTCTTCGTCCGCAAGCCCATGGAAAGTTGTGGAATTTTGGAGCATTTGGATCAAGTGCGGCCGAAGTTCGAAGTTGTTGGCATCGACTTTCGGCACATTGATAGCGGCGCCAAGATTACCTACAGTGGGTCGTAGGTAATCCATAAGGGTACGTTGATCCGCCATTGGAAGTGAGTCCCCCGAATCTCTTTCTTGATTTTTAGCTTTAAGTCTTTTTTCTTAAAAAGCGTTCGGGTTCGTCTAGAGGTTCTTTTATGTCTCTACTAGAGCTGGAGCTCATACACTGCGTGGAAAGTTCAGGTGCGGTGCCTGGGTTCCAAGTCCTGTAAGAAAAACAAAAAGAACATTGGTCAGAAGTTTCACCACGGCCCCGTGTTCAGGTGAACACGGCCCGTGGTCGGAGATACAGCAATTTTTTTCCGGTTCCCTGTTACTGGAGAGCTCGACACGGCCCCGTGCTCAGCCCTCTGTAACTCGAAAAATAAAAACTGCCAGTAACAACGCTGGGCACGGCCCGTGTCCGACCAGGCACGGCCCCGTGCTGAGCTCTGGAGAAAGAGAAAATTTAAGAAAAATCCTAAAAAACAGAAAAATAAGAAAAACGATTAGGCCGTTGATTCCTAACTTCCTTAAAATCCTTGTGTCCCAGGCAACGGCGCCAAAAACTTGGTGCGGTGCTAGGTGTGATATATTTTTATCTACATTTTAGCCCTTTTCCTAACACGTAAATCAAGTTTTAAATTTATAAAACATAATATTCTACTAACACTTAAGCACACACACATGGGCCAGTGCACCCATCGTGAGCGTAGTATATGGTAAGATACCGAGACTCGTCCAAGTACACAAGAGCTTTTAATACCGGTTTATCCTCAACGTCTAATCAAATCAAAAGTTTGGAAAAAGGTTTTAAACATGAAAATAAAACTAACTAAAAATGCTGAAAACAAAAATAAAATAAAAACAGATAGACAAGATGAATCACTTGGATCCGACTCGCCTTTAGTGTAACCTTTAATGAATTTCGAACTTTTTCACTTTTTAAGAGATTATCTTGGTTATAGTAGTAGGCCCCTCTTTTGAAGGTGACGTTGCCCTTAACCCAGTAGTTTGAGTCAGCAAGGATACAATCCTAAAGGGTCGGAATATTGGAAGATAATTAATTAAGTTATTAATGCGTAATGTGGTAGGCCCCACTTTTGAAGGTGACGTTACGCTCGGCTAAGTGGTTTGAGTCAGCAGGGATACAATCCCAAGTAGCCGGGTTAATGTAATAATAGTAGTTTACATATGAGGGGATCAAGCTATTCGCACCCCCACCATCCAATACCAGTGGGTATTGAAGGAGGTCCTAGTAAGCTTGACCCAGGTCCTTGCAGGATCTATACACTGAACAAGGCAAGAACCTTACCAAACCATTCCCTTAACCCCCGACCAGGTAGCCAACATATCTCTATATAGACCGTAGAGATATGAATGGTGTAAATCTTTTATTTTATATAGACAGTAAAATAACGCCAAGACACCACGGACAAATGATAAGGAAGTTTCACCTTCAATATAAGAAACTAGTTATTAATGTTGATGTGTGCAAAATGCAACATATAAATTTCATCAATTGTGGCATAAAACTAACCCTTTTTAGTACTAATGTTGGAAAAAGTGTGCTTTTGTCTTCCTTTTGTATTTTCAGGATTAAATGAGCTCAAATTAACAAAAGAAGCAAAAAGACAGCAAAATCTAACATAAATACAAGAAAAGGAACAAACGTGACATGCCCGACCCCACGACAGCATCTTCCCAAGCAAAACAAGAAGACAGAAGACTGAACACGCCCCGTGCTCAGCCAGCACGGGGGCGTGCCCAAGTGTCAGCAGAAAAGACAAAGTGGTAGAAGCTTCTATTGCCCACCATGGGGCCGTGCTCAACGGACACGGGGCCGTGGTCAACTATAAGATTCGCACAATCCAGGCAAATCTTCATAGTACAAAGATTCTTCTGCACACGGGGTCGTGCTCAGCGGACACGGGGGCGTGGTCAACTAATAAGACAAGCTGCATTAAATGAAGAAAGAGAAGGATGTGGACACGGGGTCGTGCCCACTGGACACGGGGCCGTGCCCGAGCTTCTGTTCAGCCTATAAATAGGAGTGCTTGGCTCAAGTTCAAACTATCCCTTGGCACACCACCTCTCTCACACTTCACCCACCACCCACCACCACCATAACACCATCATCCACCTCCACCACCATCATCCATTGTCCATCATAGAGTGTGTGAGTCGTCTCGGGATCCAAGATTGATCGTAAGAGTTCTTGACAATCAAGGCCATGTTTGCCTAAGTCTCTTACATCACTTGGTGAAGACAAGTGTCTAGTGTAATACTTTTTATTTCTAATATTTTCGCACTTTTTACTTGGTTTTGTATTAATGACTTTAATAACTAGTTTCTTATGTTGAAGGTGATTCTTCCTTATCGTTTGTCCGTGGTGTCTTGACATTATTTTACTGTCTATATAAAATAAAAGATTTTCACCATTCATATCTCCACGGTCTATATGGATGTATGTTGGCTACCTGGTCGGGGGTTAAGGGAACGGTTTGGTAAGAGTCTTGCCATTGTTCAGCGTTTAGAGGTCCTGCAATGGACCTGGGTCAAATTTAGTAGGACCTCCTTCAATACTTAACGGTATTGGATGGCGGGGGTCCAAACTCTTTGATCCCCTCATAAGTTAACTACTATTAATACTATAACCCGGCTATTTAGGACTGTATCCCTGCTGACTCAGACTACTTAGTCGAGGGTAACGTCACCTCCAAAAGAGGGGCCTACCATAATTTGCATTAATAACTTAATTAATTATCTTTCAATAATCCGACCCTTTAGGATTGTATCCTTGCTGACTCAAACTACTGGGTTGAGGGTAACGTCACCTTCAAAAGAGGGGCCTACTACAATAACTAAGATAATCTCTTAAATAAGTGCAAAAGTGCGGAAATAATCAAAGGTTACACTATACACGAGTCGGAACCAAGTGATTCATCTTGTCTATCTGTTTTTTTTATTTTTATTTTTCAGCATTTTAGTTAGTTTTTATTTTCTTAGTTTAAAACATTTTTCTAACTTTTTGATTTGATTAGACGTTGAGGATAAACCGGTACTAAAAGCTCTTGTGTCCTTGGACGACCTCGATATCTTACCAACACTATACTACGCTCATGATGGGTGCACTTGCCCATATGTGTGTTTAGTGTTAGTAAATATCGTGTTTTATAAATTTAAAACTTGGCTAAAAAGTGTTAAAGGGCTTAAAATATACACCTAATATATATAACACTTCACACGCATCAAGTTTTTGGCGTCGTTGCCGGGGACACAAGGATTTTAAGAAAGTTAGGAATCAACGGCCTAATCTTTTTTCTTATTTTTCATTTTTTTTTAGGATTTTTCTTAGTTTTTCTGTTTCTGCAGAGCTCAGCACGGGCCGTGCCTGGTCAGACACGGGCCGTGCCCAGCACTATCTCTGGCAGTTTTTATTTTCCGAGTTACAGAGAGGTGAGCACGGGGCCGTGTCGGTGCAACACGGGGCCGTGTCCAACTCCCAGTAACAGGGATCCGGAGAACAGTTACTGTAAATTTGACCACGGGCCGTGTTCACTGAGCACGGGGCCGTGGTGAAACTTCTGACCAACATTCTTTTCTGTTTTTATCGCAAGACTTGGAACCTTGGCGCCACATTTGAACTTCCTACGTAGTGCATGAGCTCCAGTTCTAGTAGAGACATAAAAGAACCTCTAGAAGAACCTGAACGCTTTCTCAGAAAAAGACTTAAAGCAAAAAATCAAGAGAAAGTTTCGGGGGACCCACTTCTAATGGCGGACCAACGTACCCTCATGGATTACCTACGGCCCACCGTAGGTAATCTCGGCGCCGCTATCAATGCACCGAATGTCGAAGCCAATAACTTTGAACTTCGACCACATTTGATACAAATGCTTCAAAACTCCGCAACCTTCCATGGGCTTGCGGACGAGGATCCCTATCTACATATTACTAATTTCTTAGAAATATGTGATACCTTTCGGATCAATGGAGCATCAAATGACGCCATCCGCCTTCGAATGTTTCCATTTTCACTAAAAGACCGAGCTAAGGCTTGGCTTAACACCCTCCCAGTTGGCTCGGTAAACACCTGGGATGAACTAGCCCAAAAGTTTCTATATAAGTATTTCCCTCCTGCTAAAACGGCTAAATTAATGACTGAAATTAATACATATTCACAAGAGGATGGGGAATCCTTATATGAAACTTGGGAAAGGTTCAAGGAGCTACTAAGAAAGTGTCCTCATCACGGTCTTGCGGTATGGCAACAAGTATCCACTTTCTACAATGGGTTGTTGCCACACACAAGACAAACACTTGATTCTAGCTCCGGGGGACTTTTAGGTAATCGTCGCCCTAATGAAATATATAATCAAATTGAGGAAATTGCTCAAACCAATTTTCAATGGCACACTCCCCGAGGTAATAAATCTATTGCCCCGGGCGCCCATAAGGTTGATGAAAGCACTTCTTTACAAGCCCAAATCGAGGCCCTCTCTTCGAAAATCAAAAAGCTAGAAATGACAAAAACGGCCTCGGTTATGGCTTGTGAAGGATGTGGTGGGCCACATGAAAATTGGAGTTGTATGAAAGAAGTAGATGACCAAACAGAAACGGTAAACTACATTGATAATAGACCTAGGCCGTCGGGTCCACCAACGGGTACCTACAACCAAGGATGGCGTAACCACCCTAATCTTGGTTGGAGAGATCCCGGCAATAGTAGTAACCAACAAAACCAACGAATTAACTTTCAACAACCACAAAATTTTTATCAACAACAAGGTGGAAGAGAAAGGCTTGAAGATACTGTATCTCGCCTCATCTCCGACACCGAAAAGAAAAACTCGGATCGATTTCAACAATTGGAATCGAATTTTAGAAATTAACAAGCTAGCATTCAAAACATTGAAAAACAATTAAATCAAATAGCTCAAAATTTCTCCGAGAGACCACAAGGCGCGTTACCTAGCAATACCGAAACCAACCCAAAAGCACAAGTACATCTCATCACATTGAGAAATCGAACCGTGGGTCCCGAGGAGGCTCCATTACCGCCAGATGAAAGAAGCCAGTCCAGCCAAACCACGACTCCACCCGCACCCCAACCAGAAAAGGCTTCTTTAACAAATCAAGAGCCCACCAAGACTCCTCAAATTTCGTACCCCGGTAGGTTAAATCATCAAAAGAACGATGAGCAATTCGCAAAGTTTGAAAATTTACTAAAACAATTGCATGTTAATATTCCTTTTATCGAGGTACTTACCCAAATGCCTAAATATGCAAAATTTATGAGGGACTTCCTCACTCATAAAAGGAAAATTGAATCATTGCAATTAGTTAACTTAGGCGAAGAATGCTCCGCCTTAGTACTCAACAAACTCCCACAAAAGAAAATTGATCCCGGAAGCTTCACGATTCCTTGCTCGATCGGGGAATCCCCCGTTCGTAATGCATTAGCCGATCTTGGGGCTAGCATTAACCTCATGCCCACATCGATGTCCAAACGACTCGGCCTAGGAACAACAAGCCCTACAAAGATGAGCATACAACTCGCCGACAGATCCGTCAAATTTCCATAAGGTGTCGCTGAAAATCTATTGGTCAAGGTTGACAACTTCGTTTTCCCAACCGACTTTGTCATCCTAGACATGGAGGAAGACACCGATGTCCCTCTCATCCTCGGGAGGCCATTTCTAGCCACCGCCCAAGCAGTGGTGGATATGAATAACGGAACATTAACATTGAAGTTTGGGGACAAGGAAGTGAAGTTTGAATGTGGAAAGAGAGTAGAGGACGAAGACCCGGTCAACTACATGAAGGTCATAGACTCAAGCTTGGATGACGCTCTCCGACGGTGTAACATGGGATGCAATACATCCCACTTGGGTAACATATGACCAGGCTTTGGGTCTAGCCAAGGACCCTTATAAACGTGGCGCACCACGGAGGCATTCCGCGTAACTATCTTTAGTTTAGTTTAGATTAATTTTTATGTTTTCTAGTTAGTTTTAATTTTCAGGAATAAAACACACTTGAGATGGCAAAGGATACAAGGGAAGCTTGAAACAGTACCCCATGCAGGAAGACAGGACCATCCGACAAAATTTCTTCGTTTACAGTAAGCTCGGCACGGGCCGTGTCCACCCAACACGGCCCCGTGCTGCACAGTCTGCAGAAAAGACCCAGTTCAGGTAACTGGACACGGGCCGTGTTCACCCAACACGCCCCCGTGTCCAGGCTTATGTTTCTCTTGATTTAATTTTGTTACTGGCACTTGAACATGGGGCCGTGCCCGGACAACACAGGGCCGTGTTCAGCGACCAGTAACACAAAATTTTTGCTTTTTACACATTCAATCAACCTAAAAACTTATTTTTGGGACACATTGAGGACAATGTGTAATTTAAGTGTGGGGGGGATGCTAAAACCTTGAATCTTGCAAGTCCTAAATACAACTCTTACACAAAACTCTATTGGAACCGCTAATCACCCCAATTTTTTTGCAAAAATTTTCAGTTTTTTTACTTGTCTAGGTTTAACTTGGGAATTTCAAGTTCTAAAAAGGTTATATTTTTACGAATTTACAACCGATAGCGTCGTGATAAAAAGAACCAACATAAGAAAATTATGAAAAGGCATGGCAAACTTAGTTAAAATTTGATTATATATACTTGATCACATAAAAACTCATTCCCACAAAAGTGAGTTTTGAGCCTTTATTGAGCATACATATATATATCTTTAAACTAAATGCTCATTTTTCGTTTCTTGTGTGAATAGCCGCTTGGTTCTTACAACTCTAGAACTTGCCATGACAATACATTCCCGGTCCTTACCAACTTAAACCCGAGTAGGTAAATGATGGAGGCATTAGGACTAACCCTTTTTATTTCTACACCATTATTTTTCTTTTTTTTTACCACCTACCCAAAATCCCCCTAGTTAGCCCCTTTGAGCCTAAACCTTTTCATTTCATAACCCAAACCAAACACCCTTTCACCCACCAAAACCTTTTTCATTTTTAACCCTTTGTTTTAGTAGCTAGCTCGGTTCTTTGTATGACTTTTCAAAAAAAAAAAAAAAATTATGTGTTGATGATGAAGCAAAAGAAAATAAACAAACAAGTTCATCAAAAATAACTTTGTTTGAATAAAAGCTTCATCAAAATAAAAGTTACAAAAATAAAAAGTCTTACAAAAACCGACGCTTGTTACGGTTTTTTGCCCTTTTTCTACTAACCACTAACCACTAACCCAACCACCTACCTTTAACCCAAGCCTAACCCTTCACCCAAAAAGTCCTCTTGATACTTACAAAGGTATATAAGTTAAAAAGGAGGAGGATTGATTGCTTCGCAAGCCTATGGTAGGAGTAAGTTCCATGCCGCTCTCGAGTGATTCACTAAAATACATCTTCGGCCGAGTGTTGAGTGATTCCCCGTGAGGTATGTGAACTTGTATATAAATAAAATTTTAAAAAGGCATGTTATGCCCTAATAAGTAATTTATCTTATGAAAAGTTTTAAATAAATCATGACGAATAGGATTGTAAATAAATAAAAATAAAACTAAATAAAGAATCTTGGAAATCCCGACACTCTATGACAAGCCCAAAAACCTTCTTCTCTACCCATTCCATTTGGGTGTGTAAAGCCACATTATAAAGAGTTTTGCTTGAGGACAAGCAAAGATTCAAGTGTGGGGGTATTTGATGTGCGCAAAATGCAACATATAAATTTCATCAATTGTGGCATAAAACTAACCCTTTTTTAGTACTAATGTTGGAAAAAGTGTGCTTTTGTCTTCCTTTTGTATTTTCAGGATTAAATGAGCTCAAATTAACAAAAGAAGCAAAAAGACAGCAAAATCTAACATAAATACAAGAAAAGGAACAAACGTGACATGCCCGACCCCACGACAGCATCTTCCCAAGCAAAACAAGAAGACAGAAGACTGAACATGCCCCGTGCTCAGCCAGCACGGGGGCGTGCCAAAGTGTCAGCAGAAAAGACAAATGGTAGAAGCTTCTATTACCCACCACGGGGCCGTGCTCAACGGACACGGGGCCGTGGTCAACTATAAGATTCGCACAATCCAGGCAAATCTTCATAGTACAAAGATTCTTCTGCACACGGGGTCGTGCTCAGCGGACACGGGGGCGTGGTCAACTAATAAGACAAGCTGCATTAAATGAAGAAAGAGAAGGATGTGGACACGGGGTCGTGCCCACTGGACACGGGGCCGTGCCCGAGCTTCTGTTCAGCCTATAAATAGGAGTGCTTGGCTCAAGTTCAAACTATCCCTTGGCACACCACCTCTCTCACACTTCACCCACCACCCACCACCACCATAACACCATCATCCACCTCCACCACCATCATCCATTGTCCATCATAGAGTGTGTGAGTCGTCTCGGGATCCAAGATTGATCGTAAGAGTTCTTGACAATCAAGGCCATGTTTGCCTAAGTCTCTTACATCACTTGGTGAAGACAAGTGTCTAGTGTAATACTTTTTATTTCTAATATTTTCGCACTTTTTACTTGGTTTTGTATTAATGACTTTAATAACTAGTTTCTTATGTTGAAGGTGATTCTTCCTTATCGTTTGTCCGTGGTGTCTTGACATTATTTTACTGTCTATATAAAATAAAAGATTTTCACCATTCATATCTCCACGGTCTATATGGATGTATGTTGGCTACCTGGTCGGGGGTTAAGGGAACGGTTTGGTAAGAGTCTTGCCATTGTTCAGCGTTTAGAGGTCCTGCAATGGACCTGGGTCAAATTTAGTAGGACCTCCTTCAATACTTAACGGTATTGGATGGCGGGGGTCCAAACTCTTTGATCCCCTCATAAGTTAACTACTATTAATACTATAACCCGGCTATTTAGGACTGTATCCCTGCTGACTCAGACTACTTAGTCGAGGGTAACGTCACCTCCAAAAGAGGGGCCTACCATAATTTGCATTAATAACTTAATTAATTATCTTTCAATAATCCGACCCTTTAGGATTGTATCCTTGCTGACTCAAACTACTGGGTTGAGGGTAACGTCACCTTCAAAAGAGGGGCCTACTACAATAACTAAGATAATCTCTTAAATAAGTGCAAAAGTGCGGACATAATCAAAGGTTACACTATACACGAGTCGGAACCAAGTGATTCATCTTGTCTATCTGTTTTTATTTTTATTTTTATTTTTCAGCATTTTAGTTAGTTTTTATTTTCTTAGTTTAAAACATTTTTCTAACTTTTTGATTTGATTAGACGTTGAGGATAAACCGGTACTAAAAGCTCTTGTGTCCTTGGACGACCTCGGTATCTTACCAACACTATACTACGCTCACGATGGGTGCACTTGCCCATATGTGTGTTTAGTGTTAGTAAATATCGTGTTTTATAAATTTAAAACTTGGCTAAAAAGTGTTAAAGGGCTTAAAATATACACCTAATATATATAACACTTCACACGCATCAATGTCATTAATACAAAACCATATAAAAAGTGCGAAAAGAAAAAAAAACAAAAGTATTAAACTAAATGTTTGTCTTCACCAAGTGATGTAAGAGTGATGTGCACAAAATGCAACATATAAATTACATCAATTGTGGCATAAAACTAACCCTTTTTTAGTACTAATGTTGGAAAAAATGTGTTTTTGTCTTCCTTTTGTATTTTCAGGATTAAATGAGCTCAAATAAACAAAAGAAGCAAAAAGGCAGCTAAATCTAACATCAATACAAGAAAAGGAACAAACGTGGCATGCCCGGCCTCCCCAACAACATCTTCCCAAGCAAAACAGGAAAACCGAAGGCTGAATACTCCCCGTGCTCAATGAGCACGTGGGCGTGCTCAATGAGCACGTGGGCGTGCCCAATTGTCAGCAGAAAAGACAAAGCTGTAGAAGCTTCTATCAGCCACCACGGGGTCGTGCTCAGCGTACACGGGGCCGTGGTCAACTCTAAGATTCACTGAATCTGGGGAAATCTTGATAGTACAGATACGCTTCTGCACACGGGGCCGTGCCCAGCGGACACGGGGGCGTGGTCAACTAATGCAGACAAACTGCAATTAATGAAGACAGAGAAGAAGGTGGACACGGGGCCGTGCCCGAGCTGCTGTTCTGGCTATAAATAGGGGTGCTTGGCTCATTTGCAAACCATCCCTTGGCACACCACCTCTCTCACACTTCACCCACCACCCAACACCATCACAACCCCATCATCCACCACCATCATCCATTGTCCATCATAGAGTGTGTGAGTCGTCTCGGGATCCAAGATTGATCGTAAGAGTTCTTGACAATCAAAGGCCATGTTTGCCTAAGTCTCTTACTTCACTTGGTGAAGACAAGTGTCTAGTGTAATACTTTTTATTTTTAATCTTTTCGCACTTTTTATTTGGTTATGTATTAATGACTTTAATAACTAGTTTCTTATGTTGAAGGTGATTCTTCCTTATCGTTTGTCCGTGGTATCTTGGCATTATTTTACTGTCTGTATAAAATAAAAGATTTTCACCATTCATATCTCCACGGTCTATAAGGGGATATGTTGGCTACCTGATCGGGGGTTAAGGGAACGGTTTGGTAAGAGTCTTGCCTTGTTCAGTGTATAGATCCTGCAAGGACCCGGGTCAAATTTAGTAGGACCTCCTTCAATACCCACCGGTATTGGATGGCGGGGGTCCAAACTCTTTGATCCCCTCATATGTAAGCTACTATTAATACTTTAACCCGGCTACTTAGGACTGTATCCCTGCTGACTCAGACTACTTAGCCGAGGGTAACGTCACCTTCAAAAGAGCGGCCTACCACAATATGCATTAATAACTTAATTAATTATCTTTCAATAATCCGACCCTTTAGGATTGTATCCTTGCTGACTCAAACTACCGGGTTGAGGGTAATGTCACCTTCAAAAGAGGGGCCTACTACAATAACTAAGATAATCTCTTAAAAAGTGCAAAAGTGCGGAAATAATCAAAGGTTACACTAAACACGAGTCGGATCCAAGTGATTCATCTTGTCTATCTGTTTTTATTTTTATTTTATTTTTCAGCATTTTAGTTAGTTTTATTTTTCTTATTTAAAAACCTTTTTTCTAACTTTTGATTTGATTAGACGTTGAGGATAAACCGGTACTAAAAGCTCATGTGTCCTTGGACGACCTTGGTATCTTGCCAACACTATACTACGCTCACGATGGGTGCACTTGCCCATATGTGTGTTTGGTGTTAGTAAAATATCGTGTTTTATAAATTTAAAACTTGACTAATGTGTAAAAAGGGCTTAAAATATACTTAAATATTTATACACACCGCACGCACATCAAGTTTTTGGCGCCGTTGCTGGGGACACAAGGATTTTAAGAAAGTTAGGAATCAACGGCCTAATCACTTTTTCTATTTTTTCTGTTTTTTTAGGATTTTTCTTAGTTTTTCAGCTTCTGCAGAACTCAGCATGGGCCGTGCCTGCTGAACACGCCCCGTGCCCAATCATTGGAACTGGCAATCTTGTTTTAAGTCAGACAGTAAGCTGAACATGGGGCCGTGCCCACTCAACACGCCCCGTGCCCAAGATTCAGTTACTGAAAACAGAACCGTAAGATCCCGACGGTTGGTAATTTCTGACACAAACATGAGAGATACTGATATTTTTTACTTTCGGCACTCTTATGGTACGTGGTGTTAAATATGTGGTGGCTCTTATAAAGAATTAGAATGTTATTTTCTAAATTATAAGCCCCACTATATAGACCCATTGTTTTCCTGTAGCCTTAAGAGGGGCGAAAGTAAAAATAATCGCTATCTCTCCCTCGAATGCTCTCAACCGAATCTTCTAGGAGAAATGCTCCTTGATGAACTATTTCAAATGGAAGATCTAATTCTTAATTGGTTAAAAGAACTTAGGATGGATTTCAATAATTTATCTCAAGACGATAACCAAGAAGAATTGTTGGGATCGCATTCAAACAACTTCGTTGTTCCCGACGTTACCTCTAACTCTAGCGAGGACTTGAGCGATAGTCGTCCCTGTGCCGATTGTGCCGTGAAGGACTCTCCATCGACTTTGTTCGGTACATACATAGACCTGAGCGATTCGGCATACACCTTCTTTAACGAGAGCCCGGGAAAGGGTTGGACTTGTCCACCTACATTTAGCATAGGAATCACCCTCACCGACAACCTCTTGCATTCTAGTCTTAATCTGGAGCAATTAAGGTATCTTAGGCACTTTGGGGTTGTTCAATCCAGTAAGGAACCGCCCGATCCGAATAAGTTCCTTAGAAATAGACAAAATTCATAAACAGCCTTTCGACACGGGGCCGTGCCCAGGTCAACACGCCCCCGTGTCCACCAAAAGATTCCTTTCTGACTTTTTGTCAGAATACGGACAAAATGTGTCAGGATCTTGCCTGCACACGGGGCCGTGTGCAGCGTGCTGTCGTTTTCTATAAATGCAGCCAAGAATCCTGCACATTTGGACCATCCAGGGACAGAGATTTGAGAGGATCTTCTCACCTACCATTCTAGGTATTTTCTAAAAGAAGGTTCTAACAACCATCTTGTCCATTCCTCTTTTATCCATTGACTTCTTCTTCACCTTTCTTGCCTCAACACCTCCATTGAAGCTTGAGATCACCATGATCCCAAGCTTTATTGTGATGTTTGTTAGATTTTTGTCCAAGGAATCTTGTTAAAAATAAGTTGTGCAACATTGTTTTAAGTTATTTCTGCTCAAAAATGCTTCATAAGTTAGAAAAATAATTTGAAACTCTAAGATTCCTTGTTCCAAAAATCTGCAGAAAGATGAACACGGGGCCGTGCTCATTGAGCACGGGGCCGTGTCCGGAGTTACTGTTCCATTAAAATGAACTATTTTTGGTGTGTTTTCGTAGAATGTCTAGTCAAAACAGTGGAACCTCTTCTGCGCACACCAGAAACAGTCGAAGGGAAAGAAGGTCATCAATTGAAGCAACTCTCGTACGCTACGTAATGGCATTACATGAGGCTCTTGATGAGATGACATCGGTAGAGGAGGTCCTAATAGACCGTATAAATTATCTTACGGTGGGTTTGGAAAACAGTTTTCAAGAAATCAATCTCTTGCATCAGAGGTTGAACATTCTTGTGACACCTCCCATGGAACCAATCCTCCCTCAAGAGGATTGGAACTTAGCACTTGGAATCAACAACCCGACCAGATGGGACGACATTCCAGCGGAACCTCCTCTTGAAGATCTACAAGAAGTCCCGGTGGAGGTTGCACCCCCTCAAACCAACGCCAATGAGCCCGCCTTTCTTCTCCCAAGGGAGATAGAGGAGTGGCTCGCCGACGTGTGAGGGACCCATGCCCGGAGAAAGGAGTTTTTCAAGCCGTATCCAACCGAGAGAATTATCTTTTCGGAAATTTTGCTAATAAAATAAATATTAGGCTAGAACTTCTTGGTTTAGATTTCTTGTGTTTCTTTTGACCTATTTTTAACTTATTAGGACTATTATGTAATTCTCTCTACTTGAATGAATGATGATTCTAGTTAAAATGGTGTTTGGATGATGTTGTAATAAAACACACTCGGGATGGTGAAGGATAACAAGGGAAACTTGAACCAGCACCCCATGCACAAAAACAGAGCCAACCGATAAATTTTTCTTCATTACAGCAAGTTCAGCACGGGCCGTGCCCGCCCAACACGGCCTCGTGCTGCACAATCTGCAGGAAATGCCCAGTTCAGGTAACTGGACATGGGGCGTGCTCACTGAACACGCCCCCGTGCCCAGGCTTCTGTTTCTCTTTTACAAACTTCTCTTACTGGCGATCAGAACACGGGGCCGTGCCCGGACACCACGGGGCCGTGTCCAGACGCCCAGTAACATAAAATTTTTCTTTTTCACACCTTTTTACACATTCAATCAACCTAAAAACTTATTTTTGGGACACATTGAGGACAATGTGTAATTTAAGTGTGGGGAGGATGCTAAAACCTTGAATCTTGCAAGTCCTAATCACAAGCCTTCCACAAAACTTTATTGGAACCGCTAATCACCCCAATTTTTTTCAAAAAAAAAAAATCATTTTTTTACTTGTCTAGGTTTAATTTGGGAATTTCAAGTTCTAAAAAGGTTATATTTTTACAAATTTACAACCGATAGCGTCGTGATAAAAAGAACCAACATAAGAAAATTATGAAACGGCATGACAAGCTTAGTTAAAATTTTGATTATATATACTTGATCACATAAAAACTCATTCCAACAAAAAGTGAGTTTTGAGTCTTTATTGAGCATACAAATACATATCTTTAGACTAAATGCTCATTTTTCGTTTCTTGTGTGAATAGCCGCTTGGTTCTTACAACTCTAGAACTTGCCACGACGATACATTCCCGGTCCTTACCAACTTAAACCCGAGTAAGTAAATGACGGAGGCATTAGGACTAACCCTTTTTATTTCTACACCATTAATTTTTTTTTAGCACCTACCCAAAATCCCCCTAGTTAACCCCTTTGAGCCTAAACCTTTTCATTTCATAACCCAAAACAAACACCCTTTCACCCACCAAAACCTTTTTATTTTTAACCCTTTTGTTTTAGTAACAAGCTCGGTTTTTCTTATGACTTTCAAAAAAAAAATGATGATGATGATGATGCAAAAGGAAAATAAACAAACAAGTTTATCAAAAATAACTTTGTTTGATTATTGGCTTCATCAAAATAAAAATTTCAAAAAAATAGAAAGTCTTACGAAAACCGACGCTTTTTACGCCTTTTGCCCTTTTACTAACCACTAACCCAACTACCTACCTTTAACCCAAGCCTAACCCTTCACCCCAAAAGTCCTCTTGATATTTATAAAGGTGTATAGTTAAAAAGGAGGAGGATTGATTGCTTGGCAAGATTATGGTGGGAGTAAGTTCCATGCCGCTCTCGAGTGATCCACTAAAATACATATTCGGCCGAGTGTTGAGTGATCCCCCGTGAGGTATGTGAACTTGTATATAAATGGAATTTTAAAAAGGCATGTTATGCCCTAATAAGTAATTTATCTTATGAAATATTTTAAATAAATCACGACGAATAGGATTGTAAATAAATAAAAATAAAACTTAATAAAGAATCTTGGAAGTCCCGACACTCTACGACAAGCCCAAAAACCTTCTCTTCTACCCATTCCATTTGGGAGTGTAAAGCCACATTATAAAGAGTTTTGCTTGAGGACAAGCAAAGATTCAAGTGTGGGGGTATTTAATGTGCACAAAATGCAACATATAAATTACATCAATTGTGGCATAAAACTAACTCTTTTTTAGTACTAATGTTGGAAAAAGTGTGTTTTTGTCTTCCTTTTGTATTTTCAGGATTAAATGAGCTCAAATAAACAAAAGAAGCAAAAAGGTAGCTAAATCTAACATAAATACAAGAAAAGGAACAAACGTGGCATGCCCGGCCTCCCCAACAGCATCTTCCCAAGCAAAACAAGAAAACAGAAGGCTGAACACGCCCCATGCTCAATGAGCACGAGGGCGTGCCCAAGTGTCAGCAGAAAAGACAAAGCTGTAGAAGCTTCTATCAGCCACCACGGGGTCGTGCTCAGCGGACACGGGGCCGTGGTCAACTCTAAGATTCGCAGAATCTGGGGAAATCTTGATAGTACAGATACGCTTCTGCACACGGGGCCGTGCCCAGCGGACACGGGGGCGTGGTCAACTAATGCAGACAAACTGCAATTAATGAAGACAGAGAAGAAGATGGACACGGGGCCGTGCCCGAGCTGCTGTTTAGGCTATAAATAGGGGTGCTTGGCTCATTTGCAAACCATCCCTTGGCACACCACCTCTCTCCCACTTCACCCACCACCCACCACCATCACAACACCATCATCCACCACCATCATCCATTGTCCATCATAGAGTGTGTGAGTCATCTCGTGATCCAAGATTGATCGTAAGAGTTCCTGACAATCAAATGCCATGTTTGCCTAAGTCTCTTACATCACTTGGTGAAGACAAGTGTCTAGTGTAATACTTTTTATTTTTAATCTTTTCGCACTTTTTATTTGGTTATGTATTAATGACTTTAATAACTAGTTTCTTATGTTGAAGGTGATTCTTCCTTATCGTTTGTCCGTGGTGTCTTGGCATTATTTTACTGTCAATATAAAATAAAAGATTTTCACCATTCATATCTCCACGGTCTATATGGAGATATGTTGGCTACCTGGTCGGGGGTTAAGGGAACGGTTTGGTAAGAGTCTTGCCTTGTTCTGTGTATAGATCCTGCAAGGACCTGGGTCAAATTTAGTAGGACCTCCTTCAATACCCACCGCTATTGGATGGCGGGGGTCCAAACTCTTTGATCCCCTCATATGTAAGCTACTATTAATACTTTAACCCGGCTACTTAGGACTGTATCCCTGCTGACTCAGACTACTTAGCCGAGGGTAACGTCACCTTCAAAAGAGGGGCCTACCACAATATGCATTAATAACTTAATTAATTATCTTTCAATAATCCGACCCTTTAGGATTGTATCCTTGCTGACTCAAACTACTGGGTTGAGGGTAACGTCACCTTCAAAAGAGGGGCCTACTACAATAACTAAGATAATCTTTTAAAAAGTGCAAAAGTGCGGAAATAATCAAAGGTTACACTAAACACGAGTCGGATCCAAGTGATTCATCTTGTCTATCTTTTTTTATTTTTTATTTTATTTTTCAGCATTTTAGTTAGTTTTATTTTTCTTAATTAAAAACTTTTTTTCTAACTTTTGATTTGATTAGACGTTGAGGATAAACCGGTACTAAAAGCTCCTGTGTCCTTGGACGACCTCGGTATCTTGCCAACACTATACTACGCTCACGATGGGTGCACTTGCCCATATGTGTGTTTGGTGTTAGTAAAATATCGTGTTTTATAAATTCAAAACTTGACTAACGTGTAAAAAGGGCTTAAAATATACTTAAATATTTATACACACCGCACTCACATCAAAGAGACTTAGGCAAACATGGCCTTTGATTGTCAAGAACTCTTAGTATAAATCTTGGATCCTGAGACTACTACACACACTCTATGATGGATGATGGGTGATGGTGGTGGATGTGGGTTGTGATGGTGGTGGAGGGTGGGTGAAGTGTCAGAGAGGTGGTTTGTCAAGGGATGATTTGCAAGTGAGCCAAGCACCCCTATTTATAGCATGCACAGAAGCCCGGACACGGCCCCGTGTCCATTGGACACGGCCCCGTGTCCATCCATCTTCTCTTTCTTCATTAATTGCAGTTTGTCTGCATTAGTTGACCACGCCCCCATGTCCGCTAGGCAAGGCCCCGTGTGTAGTAGCGTATCTGTACTATCAAGATTTGCTCAGATTATGCGAATCTTTGCGTTGACCACGGCCCCGTGTCCACTGGACACGCCCCCGTGTTGGGAAATAGAAACTTCTATAATTTTGACTTTTCTGCAGACACTTGGGCACGCCCCCGTGCTCACTGGGCACGGGGCGTGTTCAGTCTTCTGTTGTCTTGTTTTTGCTTGGGGAGATGATGTCGAGGGTCGGGCATGCCACGTTTATTCCTTTTCTTGTATTTGTGTTAGATTTAGCTGTATTTTTGCTTCTTTTGTTCATTTGAGCTCATTTAATCCTGAAAATACAAAAGGAAGACAAAAGCACACTTTTTCCAACACTAGTACTAAAAAAGTGTTAGTTTTATGCCTCATTTGATGTAATTTATATGTTGCATTTTGCACACATCAACATTCTTGGTAACTAAACGCTTCGTATATATTCTGCTTAACCCTGATGTTTCTTGAAACTGAGCCTGTTGTGGAAACGGCTGATTGCAAGTCAATTGAAACTTCATAATTCGTTTGGATGCAAACTCGACCTTATGGGGCAAGTGCTCAACATCGACCTTCTTTCTACTACCCTTGATAGTTTCGATGCAGTAGTCAGTATGGATGGGTTATCCAGATATCGCGCAGATATACCCTGGGAGGAGGAAGCCGTCGCCTGGCATAAAGTATCCGAGTGGTGCAGAGGTTTGCATCAATTCAGCAATGAAGGCCAGAGGTGTCAACAGAAGGATTACCCCACTATATTAGCAACCGTTGCTGATTTAAAGGCTAAGGAGAAGAGGATCGAGGATCCACCAATTGTTCGTGATTCTTCTCGATGTGCTACCCGAGGAACTTTCAGGTTTACTTCCACAACTGTTAGGCGGAATCTCAGTTTGATCTCACGTCAGAGGCAGCCCTGATTACTCGTACTCTTACCGTCTTGCACCAGTAGGGTTGCAAGAGCTGTCTAATCAACTACAGGAACTGTTGAACAGGAGTTTTGTCGGACCTAGCTCTTCGCTATGGGGAGCCCCAGTTATTGTGACAACCCAAGTTTTCAAGGTCCTTACTTGACACGTTACTCATTTCACAGAGTGTTTTCAGAACCCGTTTGCATTATAACTTGTTCATGTTTGATATATGTTGGTGTATTGTATTATAGTTTGGTAAGTAATAAACTTGTGAAGTTATGAACTGTTTGAGTTATAAACTTAACACATGCATCCTTACCCTTATGTCTGCGAAACATCGAAGTTTCGCCACAACCCTCACTCGACGAAACCTAGGGGTTTCGTCATGCACATTACGACGAAACTTAGGTGTTTCGGCCTGTGGCCCAGATGAGGCCCAATTGCGAACCAGTTATATTAACCTCCTAACATCACGTAAGATCACAAACGGCGCAACCCTAACACACTTTTCCTCTCCCTTGCACCCGACGGCGACCATCCTCCTCTCGAAATCCTTTCGCTCTCATCTCGCATCCGGTTAGTATGTGATGTTTCGGTTTAACCTGTTTGTTATGTAGTTGGTATAATCATTTGCACATGATTGTTATATCATGACTGATCTTAATGTTATGAATTATAGTTTGATTTGAATATGGTTAAAGATAGTTATGAATTCTGGCAAACCAATAAATTATTGATGATGTTGATGATGATTTGATTGGTTATGGTTCTTAGTGGCATGAATAGGGTTAATGATTTATGATTTATGTGATTTGACTATATTGATGAAGAAACCGTTGGAGCATGAGCAACAACTGTTAAAATCATAGTGTTAATCTGTTTGATCTGTTTTGGGAACTGGTAAACGTGTTTGCTGAAATCACGGGTAATGGGTTACTGAGGAAAAAGAAATTGGAACTGTTAAGTATGGGACGAAACTCCCTCCTCGGCGAAACACTCCTGTAGATGAAACAACCTAGAGATTCGTCACCTATTGTATTAACGAAACATCTTAGTTTTTCGTCACCTGTCCTGTTGATGAAACACCTCAGTGTTTCATCGGTTGATGTTTCGCCGCTTAGAGGATAGTTCATAGATTGTGGATAGAACTTGGATAATATGAATGATTGTTGACGAAACCATATTACTGTTTGTTAATGATATAAACTTGGACTGAGGAAACGTAATTTGGTTGTCATGCGTAGCACACTCGACTGTTAAGTAAATCATACATGTGAACTGTGGTATTGTACGAGTTTGAACAACTGTTATGTGCTATTCGATGATTGTTGCTTGAACGAACACTCTGATTATAATATACACGTGAACCATGCGAATGTAAACTGATTACGTATACGTGAATACCGTAGGCTTTGACTGATTAAGTGTGAATGAATATCTAGTCATACCGAGCAAATCAAGGTGAGTTCACTGCTCTTTTCCCAAGCATGCGTCCCGGGGAGGGACATCTGGTAATTATCCCGGGGAGGGATATTGGGTAACGTTCCGGGGAGGAACGTCGGGTTATTGGGATGTTGGTTATTACACTCATTTCTATCGATAAGTCCCCTTACATCTACCGATTAGTTGCCGGGGAGGCAACAGGGTTATTAGTTGATAGCGCTATTAGGTTTGGCACCCTCACACCGTACCGGGGAGGACGGTCGTGAACTAATACCTTAACCACTTGACCAATGTGTGATAGAGCATTGGGGTTTGGGCAAATAAATCTAGAGCCATCTGCGGTAATCGAGTTAATAACAACATCAAATCATTGAATCGTCTTATACTCATATCTGGTAACTAAAACGTGTTAACAAACTTTGAACTCACCAGCGTCGTCTGACACACTTGTCTGCATGCTTGCAGGTCGTTAGATTCTTGATTATGGACTTGCTATCTGGGAGTGCTGGAGTGGTCATGGGTCACAACTCTTGGATACTTATTCTTGATTTGGTACATTGTTTTGAAACATTTGAACAACGAATAATCCTATGCTTCCGCTGAACGTTTACTTTGGTTTAACTTGTGACATGGATTATTATTATTATTATTATTATTATTATTGTTGTTGTTATTATTGTTATTATTATTATTATTATTATTATTATGAAATGAATCGAATGTTTTATTTAAATATTTATTATTGGTTCAATGTGATTGGTGGCTTGGATCCTGGTACGTCACACGACCCGCGGTGTTCCCGCATGTGGTATTTTGGGGGTGTGACAGTTTGGTATCAGAGCCACTGGTTATAGTGAACTAGGTTTTAAAAACGTTTTTATAAAACCAGACTATAACCAAACAACTTCGAAAATCGACCATGACACTCAGCTCCAGATTGCAAGGTTCGTCTTCTGTTCACTTTATGCATTACTTGCTTAGTAGTTACCCACACACGACTTGTATGAAACAACACTGTGCTGCATATCTTAGTGGAACTAGATAGTGTGGCACTACCCTTCAACTCATGTGAATATTAATCCCGTAATGCCTTTCGTTGTGCTATTTGAATGTGGGGGGAAACTTTTAGCGCAAGTTAAGAAGCACTGAGATAAGCATGCAAATTGCCTTATTATTATGGGTGCACACATAATAATAACGTGAGGTGCATGTGAGTCCCAGTGAGGCTTAACGAGTGTGAGAAGGGTTCTGCTCTATTGTTTGGTGTAAACTTTGTAGTTGTAGATGTCAACGTGAGATTTGACTCCTACCTTATCTCGATTCTTAAACTTGTTCCCTCTCCTTATATAGAATCATGAGTGGATGAGGCCATGGACGTAGACACATCGCGATGACTCAGGCTGAGTTGACAAATCTGATTAACACCCGCGTGGCTGAGGCATTAGCAGCCTATCAAGCTGGTACGATATGTGCCAAATCTTCTTTATTCTTGTGTCGCGTACACAACTCTTACCCTTGTGTTGTATTTCCTTTCGTCCATTAGGTCAGCATCCGCCTGCTTACACTTTCAAGATGTTTATGGACTGTAAGCCACAGACATTCAGTAGGACTGAAGGGGCTGTGGGGTTATTACGTTGGTTTGAGAAGGCTGAGTCGGTGTTCGCTATGAGTAACTGTCCCGAGGGGGACCGTGTGAAGTATGCTACAGGCACTTTGGAGGATGGTGCCTTAACTTGGTAGAATGCCCAGGTGCGAATGTGGGGCATCAAGATGGCTAACGCCACTACTTGGAATGATTTCAAGGAGTTGATGAGGGAGGAGTACTGTCCTCGTGATGAAATTCAGAAACTTGAAAACGAGTATTACAATCTGAAGATGGAGGGGTCTGAAATTGAAGCGTACACAAAAAGGTCACATGAGCTAGCAAACATGTGCCCTAACCTGTCTTGACCCCCACCTCAAAGAATCGAGTTGTATATCAAGGGCTTTGCACCAGCAGTAAAGAGTTTGGTCACTGCTTCAAATCTTAACAACCTGCCTCAGATCATTCGTTTAGCACACAAGATAACCGACCAGGAGGTCGAGCGTGGTTCGCTACCTCCACGTGTTTCTGCTACTACTCCTGCTGCTACAGCTACCACACCTGCTAATGATAACAAGCATAAATGGAACGATGCTGACAAAGCAACCAGTGCAAGTCAATCGCAAAAAAGGCCAGACAACAGCAATAAAAGTAGTTTCAGCCAGTCGTCCTCAGTTAATGAAGGACAGGGCAGCAATCCGAGTCAAGGCACCTACGTTGGTAAGAATCCAAAGTGTAACACGTGTGGTTTTCATCATTATGGACCATGTGTCCGGGCTTGCCGTAGGTGTGAAAAGGTGGGCCATGAGGCAAAAGACTATAGAGCTTCGCACCCAAAGCAGCAGCAGCGGCAAAATCAGTAGCATCAGCAACAGCAAAGGCAGCAACCCCATCAGAACCAGGGCTTTAAGAAGGGGTGTTTCCAGTGTGGGGATGAGGGCCACATTAAGCGGGATTGCCCTTAGTTGAATCAGAATGTTAACGACAACAACAACCACCAGAACAACAACAATGCTGGGAACAACAACAATGGCAACAATGGGGGAAATGGTACTCGTGGAAGGGTATTCACAATTGGTGCTGGTGATGCTAGGAACGATGGCAATGTCGTGACTGGTACGTTTTCTGTGAACAACCTCTTTGCTTTTGTATTATTTGATTCCGGTGCTGATTGGAGTTATGTGCCCCTAGAGTTCAGTAAACGATTAGGGTTAACCCCAACACCTTTAGAAGCTAAGCATGTAGTAGAATTAGCCGATGGTAAAATAATTGAAGCCTCACATGTTCTTTTGGGATGTAAATTATATCTTGTGGGTCAAGTGTTTGATATTGACCTCCTTCCTGTTACCCTCGGTAGTTTTGATGTAGTGGTTGGTATGGATTGGTTGTCTAAGTACCAAGCTGAAATTCTCTGTAAAGAGAAAATCGTGCGTATTCCTCTCCCTAGTGGAGAATCGTTATCTGTTCAAGGGCATCGCAGTGGTGCGATGGTTGGTATCATCTCAGCTATGCAAGCGCAGAAGTGTTTACGAAAGGGGTATCCTGCTATTCTAGCACTTGTTACTGACACTCCGTCAGAAGAAAGAAGGATCGAAGACCTGCCAGTTGTTCGTGAGTTTTCTGATGTATTTCCTGAGGAACTACCTGGATTACCTCCTCACCGCCAAGTGGAATTTCAGATTGATCTTGTGCCTGGAGCAGCTCCAATTGCTCGTGCACCTTATCATTTTACACCTGGAGAGTTGCAAGAGTTATCCAATCAACTTCAGGAGCTGTTGGATAGAGGCTTTATCCGACCCAGTTCTTCACCTTGGGTAGCCCCAGTATTGTTTGTAAAGAAGAAAGACGAGTCCTTTCGTATGTGCATAGATTATCTGGAACTTAACAAGGTGACAGTCAAGAACCGCTACCCTTTGCCACGCATCGACGACTTATTTAACCAGTTGCAAGGGTCCAGTTTTTACTCGAAGATTGACTTAAGATCGGGCTATCACCAGATGAGAGTCCGAGAGGAGGATGTTCCTAAAATGGCTTTTCAAACGCGGTATGGGCATTATGAGTTTTTAGTTATGTTGTTTGGGTTGACAAACGCGCCAATGATTTTCATGGACCTCATGAACCGTGTATGCAACCCGTATCTCGAGGACTTCGTTATCGTATTCATCGACGACATCCTAATCTATTCAAAGAGAAAGGAAGATCACAAGCGGCACTTACGACTTATTTTGGAGCTTCTGAGGAAGGAGCAACTCTACGCGAAATTCTCTAAGTGTGACTTCTGGATTCGGGAGGTACACTTCCTTGGGCACATTGTTAATGAATTGGGGATACACGTGGATTCTGCTAAGATTGATGCTATCAGAAATTGGGTGGCACCAAAGACTCCTTCAGATGTGCGGCAATTTCTTGGACTCGCTGGGTACTACGGCAGGTTTATTAAGGACTTTTCGAAAATCGCCCAACCTCTTACCTCGTTAACACAGAAAGGCGTTGTATACTCATGGGGAACGAAGAAAGAGGATGCTTTCCAGTTGTTGAAACAGAAACTTTGCAGTGCACCGATTTTATCTCTACCTGAAGGCACATACGATTTTGTTGTATATTGTGATGCTTCTATACAGGGCCTCGGTTGCGTGCTGATGCAACGCGAGAAGGTGATAGCTTATGCCTCTCGACAGTTGAAGGTTCACGAGAAGAATTACACAACTCACGACTTAGAGTTGGGAGCCGTGGTTTTCGCGTTGAAAATCTGGAGGCACTACTTGTACGGTACCAAATGCACGATCTACACCGATCACAGGAGCCTTCAGCATATTTTCAACCAGAAGGAATTGAATATGCGACAGCGTCGCTGGGTAGAACTTTTAAACGACTACGATTGTGCCATCAAGTATCATCCAGGCAAAGCTAATGTTGTAGCTGATGCCCTCAGTCGAAAGGAATCGAAACCCAAACGTGTTCGCGCTTTGCAGCTCACTTTTCATTCTAACCTACCCGATTAGATCCGTTCAGCTCAGACAGAAGCGTTGAAGGAAGAAAACATCGAAGCAGAGTACTTAAGGGGCATGGAAAAATGACCTGTAGAGAGATCGGATGGAATCCTCTACTTCATGGAGCGTGTATGGATCCCTTCGTTTGGTAACCTTAGAGAGCTTGTAATGGACGAAGCACACAAATCTCGATACTCTGTTCATCCCGGTTCGGATAAGATGTATCAGGACCTTAAAGTCATGTACTGGTGGCCGAAGATGAAAGCTCACATCGCGACTTACGTGAGTAAGTGTTTGACCTGCTCGAAAGTTAAAGTGGAATACCAGAAACCATCTGGATTGCTGCAACAACTAGAAATACCCATGTGGAAATAGGAGCAAATCGTAATGGATTTTGTCACTGGGCTACCTAGGACTCAAAACGGGAACGACACAATTTGGGTGATCGTTGATCGCCTCACGAAGTCAGCGTACTTTCTAGCAATCAAGGAAACAGATAAGTTCTCACAGCTAGCTACTGTCTATCTAAACGAAGTGGTTTCCAGGAACGGGGTGCCGACCTCTATTATCTTGGATTGTGACCCGCGTTTCATTTTAGATTTGTGGCAGTCGATGCACAAATCGTTTGGCTCACGCCTCGACATGAGTACTGCTTATCACCCACAGACAGATGGTCAAAGTGAACGAACCATCCAGACACTAGAAGACATGATGCGGGCGTGTGTGATTGATTTTAGCAAGGGTTGGGAGAAACACTTGCCTTTGATGGAGTTTTCTTATAACAATAGCTACCATACCAGTATCCAGGCAGCTCCATTCGAAGCATTGTATGGACGAAAATGTCGTTCACCTCTCTGTTGGGCTGAGGTGGGTGATAGCCAGATTACAGGCCCGGAACTTGTACTTGAAACCTCCGAGAAAATTGTTCAGATCAGGAATCGCATGGCGGCAGCACGTGATTGACAGAAAAGCTACGCCGATAAGCGTAGAAAACCTTTGGAGTTCGCAGTTCATGAAAGTGTTATGTTGAAGGTCTCACCCTGGAAGGGTGTGGTGCGTTTTGGAAAACGCGGCAAGCTGAACCCTCGTTATGTCGGGCCATTTAGAATTCTTGAATGAATTGGTAAAGTGGCCTAAAAGCTGGAGTTACCTGCTGAGTTGGGTAACGTTCATGATGTTTTCCACGTGTCATAGCTGAAGAAGTGTTTGTCTGATGAGACACTTGTGGTACCGTTTCAGGAGCTGAAAATTGACGGCAAGTTGCAGTTTGTCGAAGAACCTATCGAAATCATGGACCGGGAAGTCAAAGTCCGCAAGCATAGCCGAATTCCGATCATGAGGGTTCGATGGAACTCAAGGCGTGGACCGGAATTCACGTGGGAACACGAGGATCAGATGAAGCTCAAGTACCCTCACCTATTCCCAGCTGACAAATCAAAAGATGATGCAACTAATGAATTTTGGGACGAAATTCCCATTCAAGTTGGGGAAGATATGGCACCCGCGGAAAATCCACAGTCATCCTGATCTAACATCGTGCTTATTTGGGTTGCTTATCAAATTTCGGGATGAAATTTCTTTCAAGTTGGGGATGATTTGACAACCCGAGTTTTCAAGGTCCTTACTTGACACGTTACTCATTTCATAGAGTGTTTTCAAAACCCGTTTGCATTATAACTTGTTCATGTTTGATATATGTTGTTGTATTGTATTATAGTTTGGTAAGTAATAAACTTGTGAAGTTATGAACTGTTTGAGTTATAAACTTAACACATGCATCCTTACCCTTATGTCTGCGAAACATTGAAGTTTCGCCACAACCCTCACTCGACGAAACCTAGGGGTTTCGTCATGCACATTACAACGAAACTTAGGTGTTTTGCCATGCGGGCCTGTGGCCCAAATGAGGCCCAGTTGCGAACCAGTTATATTAACCTCCTAACATCACGTAAGATCACAAACGGCGAAACCCTAACACACTTTTCCTCTCCCTTGCACCCGACGGCGATCATCATCCTCTCGAAATCCTTTTGCTCTCATCTCGCATCCGGTTAGTATGTGATGTTTCGGTTTAACCTGTTTGTTGTGTAGTTGGTATAATCATTTGCACATGATTGTTATATCATGACTGATCTTAATGTTATGAATTATAGTTTGATTTGAATATGGTTAAAGATAGTTATGAATTCTGGTAAACCAATAAATTATTGATGATGATGATGATTTGATTGGTTATGGTTCTTAGTGGCATGAATAGGGTTAATGATTTATGATTTATGCGATTTGACTATATTGATGACGAAACCGTTGGAGCATGAGCAATAACTGTTAAAATCATAGTGTTAATCTGTTTGATCTGTTTTGGGAACTGGTAAACGTGTTTGCTGAAATCACGGGTAATGGGTTACTGAGGAAAAAGAAATCGGAACTGTTAAGTATGGGACGAAACTCCCTCCTTGGCGAAACACTCCTATAGACGAAACATCCTTGTGATTCGTCACCTATTGTATCGACGAAACATCTTAGTTTTTCATCACCTGTCCTGTCGACGAAATACCTCAGTGTTTTGTCGGTTGATGTTTCGCCGCCCAGAGGATAGTTCACAGATTGCGGATAGAACTTGGATAATATGAATGATTGTTGACGAAACCCTATTACTGTTTGTTAATGATATAAACTTGGACTGAGGAAACGTAATTTGGTTGTCATGCGTAGCACACTCAACTGTTAAGTAAATCATACATTTGAACTGTGGTATTGTACGAGTTTGAACAACTGTTATGTGCTATTCGATGATTGTTTCTTGAACGCACACTCTGATTATAATATACATGTGAACCATGCGAATGTAAAATGATTACATATACGTGAATACCATAGGCTTTGACTGATTGAGTGTGAACGAATATCTAGTCATACCGAGCAAATCAAGGTGAGTTCACTGCTCTTTTCCCAAGCATGCGTCCCGGGGAGGGACATCTGGTAATTATCTCGGGGAGGGATATCGGGTAACGTTTCGGGTAGGAATGTTGGGTTATTGGGATGTTGGTTATTACACTCATTTCTATCGATAAGTCCCCTTACATCTACCGATTAGTTGCCGGGGAGGCAACGGGGTTATTAGTTGATAGCGCTATTAGGTTTGGCACCCTCACACCGTACCGGGGAGGACGGTCGTGAACTAATACCTTAACCACTTGACCAATGTGTTATAGAGCATTGGGGTTTGGGCAAATAAATCTAGAGCCATCTGTGGTAATCGAGTTAATAACAACATCAAATCATTGAATCGTCTTATACTCATATCTGGTAACTAAAACATGTTAACAAACTTTGAACTCACCAGCGTCGTCTGACACACTTGTTTGCATGCTTGCAGGTCGTTAGATTCTTGATTATGGACTTGCTATCTGGGAGTGCTGGAGTGGTCATGGGTCACAACTCTTGGATACTTATTCTTGATTTGGTACATTGTTTTGAAACATTTGAACAACGAATAATCCTATACTTCCGCTGAACGTTTCCTTTGGTTTAACTTGTGACATGGATTATTATTATTATTATGAAATGAATCGAATGTTTTATTTAAATATTTATTATTGGTTTAATGTGATTGGTGGCTTGGATCCTGGTACGTCACACGACCCGCGGTGTTCCCGCATGTGGTATTTTGGGGGTGTGACAGTTATACCAGTGAAGATAAGCCTTTTCGTATGTGTACTGATTATCAAGAACTCAACAAGGTGACCGCCAAGAACCGTTTGCCTCGACCATGTATTGGCAACCTGATGACCAGCTGCGAGGGTCAAGCTCCTATTCGAGGGTTGACTAATGAACGAACTATCATCAGATGGAAGTCCACGGGGAGAATGTTCCTAAAACGGCATATCGAACGCTGTACGGCCATTGCGACTTTGTATTCCATGACCTTTGGGTTAAACAACACACCAGTAGCTTTATGGATCACATGAATCGACCATGTTTGTTTAGGACGTTTTGAATCTTTTCCAGGAGAAAGGAACACCATGGGCGGCATTTGTATCTTATCTTAGAACTCCCAAGGGAGGAGCCACTACACGTGAAGTCTCATTGAGTGCAACCTCTGGATTCGAGAGGTACATATTTTTCTTGGTCACGTAGCCAACGAAGTGGGAATACACGTGGAACTCGCTAAGATCCATTTTATTAGAATTGGTCGGCACCAAGGAGTCCTTCGGGGATACAGCAATTTCTTGGTCTCGCTAGATACCACCGCAGATTCATCGAGAGATTTTCGAAGATCGCGCAACTTTAATCTCTTTAGCACAGCAGGGCGTTACGTATTCATGGGAGACAAAACAGGAAGACGTCTTTTTAGCTTTCGAAGCCCAAACTCAACAATGCACTGAGCATCGTCTTTACCCGAGGGTACGGGTGATCTAGCGACATACCATGATGGTTCGAATCAGAGTCCCAGTTACACGCTGATGCGGCACGAGAAGTAACGGTTTACGTAGTGGATTTACAGGAAGAATTGCACAAGTCATAACCTGCGGTGGAAGCCATGGTCTTTGGAATTAAGATGGAGGCATTACTTGGACGGTACCAATTGCATTATTTAGACCGATCACAAGGGCCTCCCGTGTACCCTTGTTTTGAGAGAGCTAATTATATGATGGCATCGCTCGATGAAACTCTCGAGCGAATACGACTATGGAACCTAAGCGTATATGAGTTTGCAACTCACCATCGACTCTTGCCTGCCCGATCAGATTCGCCCTGTTCACATCAAAGCACTGAAGGAAGAGAATTTTCAAGTTGGGTCAATGTGGGGCATGGAGAAGTAATTTTTGACAAGTTGTATGATATTCGCTACTTCATGGAACGAATAAGGATTCCACTATACAGCAATCCAAGGGAACTTGTATTGAGCGAAGCACACCAGCCTCGATATTCTAGTCATCTGGATTTTGATGGAATATATTAGGATTTAAGGACCTTGTACTGGCGACTGGGCTTGAAGGCCTACACAGCGAAGCATGTGAACGACGTTTGACTTGTGCGAAAGTCAAGGTGGAATATCAGAAACCTTCTAGTTTGTGCCAGCAACCAGAAACCCTCACTTGGAAATAAGAACAGACTGCCATGGATTTTGTCACTGGTCTACCTAAAACTCGAAACGGAAACAATATCACTTTGGTGATTGTTGACTGTCTCATGCAACCAGTACACTCTCTTGCAATCAGGGAAACTGACGAGTCTTCACAGCTGGTGAATATCCCTCTGAGAGAGGCGGCCTTTTGGGCACGAGGTTCCAACTCCTGTTATCTTTGATTTTAATCTATACCAGATTTATGAAAGGCATTACACAACATTCTTGGCTCACCTCTAGACATGAGCATTACATATCATCACAGGACAAACGGTTAGAGTAAACGCACCATCTTGACACTCGAAGACATGCTGCGAGCATGTGTGTGATTGACTTAGTGAAAATTGGAAGGACATATACCTTGGTTGAGTTCAACTGCAGCCGTTACCGTTTCAGTACCCAGACAGCTCTGTTTGAGGCATTGCATGGACGATAATGCCAACCTCCATGTTGGACTAAGGTGGTTGACAACTTAATTACGAGTCCAGGACTTGTACTCGAAACTCTTGGGAAGATTGTTTGGATCAGAAATCAGTTGGCGGCAACGCGTGACCATCAGGAAAGCTGATAAGCTTAGGCAACAATAGGAGTTCGCTGCAGGCGAGTGAGTCATGTTGAAAGTTTCACCCTGGGGGTGTGGTACGCTTTGGAAAGCGTGGCAAGCTTAGTTTACGATGCGAAGGGCCATTCAGAATTCTGGAAAGAAGTGGTGACATGGCTCACAAACTCGAGTTACCTGACGAATTGGGTGACGTTCGCGATGACAATTATGCCTCGAATCTAAAGAAGTGTTTGACCAACGGAACACTTGTGATACCTTTATTAGAAAAGTTGCAGTTGTCAAGGAGTCTATCGAAAGCAAGGACGAGGAAGTCAAGGTTCGTTAACATGGTCGAATTCTAACTGTGAGAGTTCGTTGGAACTCAAGACGTGGATCGGAGATCACGTGGGGACGCAACGATTGGAGGAAGCTCTAGTACCCTCAGTTGTTCAACGGTTGTATCAACTTCTGATATCATCGATGAATTTCGAGACAAATTTTCTTTCAAGTTGGGGATGATGTGGTACCCGAGGAAAATCCACGGTCATCCTGATATGACATCTCGCCGCTTTTGGATTACACTCATCAAATTTCGGGACGAAATTTCTTTCAAGTTGGGGATGATGTGACAACCCGAGCTTTCAAGGTCTTTCCTCGACGTGTTACTTATTTGCCATTCTGTTTTCATAATTTGTTTACGTTATAACAAGTGCATGGTTGATTGATTTGGGTAGTGTCTTGTGGGTTTGTTTATAAAACTTAGGACTAGTATATGTTTCATGTCCTTCAACTTCACTTCGACGAAACACCCTTACCCGACGAAACACCTTATGCGATGAACTATAAGATCTTCTTCGTCACCTCTGCCCAACGAATCATGGTTTTTCGTCATCATCTCCCCGACGAAAAACACTTCTTTCGTCAAACACATAGTTCGCCGTATGGGCCGGAACCCAAGTGTGGCCCAAATATGACTCAGTTATATTGTTTTGTAATCACACAATTATACGTAAGGCGATAGTTAGCAAACCCTAAACCCCTCTCTAAACAATGACGACAGCAGCACATCGAAGCATCATCCTCCTTGGTCGAGCTTCTTTAGGCACTTGCCTGGCATCACCCTAGCACACGACTTCTTCACCCTTCCGTCAGTAGATTCGTACTTGCGTATCTCTTGATTATTGTTCTTGTTTATGTGTGGAATTGTTTAAAAGATTGTATGCGAATGTGTGATGATTATTGTTGCTAAGTAATCTCGTTAACAACTGATAGCACACATCTAGTAGTAATATTGGTAGCAATCGATTGACTAGGGATCTAGGTCGGATGGGTGGGTAATGAATCGTGCATGTAATGGAAAATCAATGATAAAGGATTGTCGGTGAACATATGTAAAACCTCGCATGACATAATTAGGTGATCTAATCCGATGTGGTCGTTGATTATGATGTTAACTTTTGATAAATAAATTGGTTGATAACTAGGGTTCGTGAGAATTAAGGAATTAAACTACTTTGACCTAATTTGAATGCCAATGATCATGATTGATGTTATGAATTAGGGTTACGTTAATAAGATGATAGATTTGGGATGTTACATGATGCGGGGGTTCCGACGATTCTTGTACACTTTCATGTTCATATTCTGATTCGTTAAGTTCGTGTATTTAGTTGTGGGCATGATGATTAACATTTGATGATATGTCTAACAGTTTGATGAAACGGTTATGTTTGGAATGAATCTAAATGCTCGATGATTACTCATAGCCAGGATGTTAAATCGTGGATTGATTGGTTTTATTGAAACTGTTAAATCGATAACTGTTATTAGAGATCATAAGAGTTGTAATTGTATCATTATCTGATGAGGGACGACGTAAGTGACCCTCGACGAACAACCTGATGTTTCATCACACACCTGCCGACGAAACACTTTGATGTTTCGTCACCTACATGCCGACGAAATACTTTGATGTTTCGTCGCCCACCTTGTCGACGAATAACTGTGATAGCTCGTCGCTCTGAAGGTTCGTCGTTAGGAAGGAACCTCATCAACAGACTGTGGTTTTTCATGTGTATGGAACCCGAATGTTTATTATCTGCCTGTTAATGATGTCAATTATGGTTGAGGAAAACATGATTTGCTAATGATGAATAGTTCACTAAACTGTGAAGTACTATTACGTAACATGCATGTGATTAGTGGATTTGTATGAGATGGAATTGCTGTTATGTGTTATTCAATGATCGCTGTTTTGAATGCACACCGCGATTATAATTTACACGAGAACAATGCGAATGTAAACTGATATGTGTGCATGAATACCATAGGCTTCGACTGATTAAGTGTGAACGAATAACTAGTCATACCAAGCAAACCAAGGTGAGTTCACTTCTCTCAAAACAAGCATGCGTCCGATGGGGACAATCAAACTAACAAACTTGTAAACGGATTTTCGTAAACCCATATCCTTGTAGGGGATATAAGGCGGTTTTCAAATACCCACATCCTTGTAGGGGATGTGAGGCGGATTTCACAACGCATATCCTTGCAGGGGATATGCAACGGTTTTCAGTAAACGTTGATGTTGGACAATACACTCACTCTCTATCACTTAAGTCCCATCATACTACAGGGTTAGTTGCTTGTAGGGCAACGGGGTTATTAGTTGATAGCGCTATTAGGTTTGGCACCCTCATGACGTACCTGGATAGGACGGGCGTGAACTAATAACTTTAAATCATGACCAATGTTTGATAGAGCATTGGAGAAGGGCAAAAAGGGCCGTCTGGGGTATCGAGTTATTATCAACATAACATGAATCAGTATTCGGTAACGAACGGTTTAACAAATCTGTGAACTCACCAGCGTTGTCTGATACACGTTTTTCTGCATGCTTGCAGGCCTTTAGGTACATGCTGTTGGAACTTGCTGTCTGGGATGCTGAAGTGGTCATGGGTTATATTACAAGGAATCACAAGACAAGTTTAATGACTTTTATACACCTGTGTTACGAAATTGTTGACTATTGTATTATGCTTCCGCTGATTAATAAATAATGTTTTATAATGCCTTATTCTAATAAATGAAAGTTTAATTGAATTATTGTTATGAGTTCAATGTGATTGGTGGCTAGATCCTGGTACGTCACACGCCTCGCGGGGGACTCCGCATGTGGTATTTTGGGGGTGTGACAGAAACAATCCTAACGGTTGTGGGAATCCTATAAATACCCACTTGGTTTCTTTGGTTTCTCACACTTTGATCTGATTTTTGCTCTAAGTTGGAGTATATACTTCATACCTGAGCAATCTTTAGATCAAATCTTCCTAGCTTGGACCCTTTGTAAGTTTCTTTCGTGCTTTTATGCGTTTTAAGCGTAAAAGTCAAATAGTGTTTGACTTTCTGCTTTGACTAGTCTTTGGTCAACACAAAGTTCGTTCGAACTTTGCAACGTGAGCGTAATCACGATGGTTATAGTCCCTTGTGACTATACCTACTGATTACCATGTTGATTAGGTGTAGTTAAGAGTCATAGTTTCGGTCAAAAAGCGTATTTATGTGTATTTTGCAACCAAACTATTATTGGGTATCAAAACCCTTTGTTTTGATAATCAAACTTGTTTTCTAACTTCGTTAAAACATGTTTTAACATGTTTAACTCGTCACTTTTAGTTTAGTGCTTATATAGGGTCGTAAGACAAGCGGTCTAAACAACCCCTTAGACTTTCGAACCCGACCCGTTTGGTCGATCATTCGGATCCGACCAAACATATTTTGTGACCATAGTTGTATAGGGAATAACCTTCCAAGGTTATACCTTATGGCCACTTCGTTTAGTTAGTTGTATGATAGGTAATTTATATGCCTTAGGAAAATGACCAAAATGCCCTTTTCACGCATAATTGGTAATTAAGCATATGTAACTTAACTTTTGTCACTTAAACTAATTATGTAACATGTTTAGGCATATAATACTTGTCATAGGACTAGTTAGGCGGTCCAAACGCGTTTAACGCGAACGACGGGTTAAAGTAGCGTAAGCTACCTAAACGAGTCGTAATGGGTCGTAAGCACTTAGGATAGGTTTCGATTTAGTATGTAGGCTTTATTAAACCATATCACATGAGTTCCAACACTCATTTGGTTTACGAAACCTCATCCTATCCAATCTTCCGATTTAGGTCCGGTTTATTAACATAGTTACCTATATTATGTGCCGTTTGACTCCGTGATCCCTCTAGCTTTGCCTGGTTGTTATTCAAGACTTCTAAGCATCCTCAAGTGAGTACATAGTTCCCCTCTTTTACCGTTTTCAAAAGTTTTGGGGTGATTCATATGTGCTAAATGATTTCAAGTCTTTTAAACAAATGCTATGGTATATATTACTATCTGAACTGTTTGATCTATGTGAACCGTTTGGAACTGTTTGATTTATCTGAACCGTTTGGAACTGTTTGATCTATTTGAACTGTTTGAACCATTGGGTTAGGGAAGTGATTAGGTAACGGGGCGGGTGTAATGTGATAAAAGCAAGGTGGATACGCCGCTGTTACTTCCTATATATAAGTGCTTTTAACACATTATATATCGTTGCGTTATCTAGATCACTTGGGCAAATGTTATCAAAACAAAGTTATATTACAAGGTTTTTCTAACAATAGGTTTTATTACAAAAACGATTTACAATCTGGGTCTATATAAACAAATGTTTTTGGGGTTAAGATTCATGGCATCGAGGTTTTATAAATTATAACTAATATGTTTTGACTTGGTTATTTCAAATTACAAAACAAACATTTTACAAAACTTGGTTTTCTAATATCAATTAACAAAGTTGTTCAAATTATTTCAACATGTAAACGAACCATGAATCTGACACTCACATAAAACCTATGTACTCGCCGACATTTTTATGCTGAAGTATTTTCACATATGTTTCAGGTACTATAGTTGATGATGATTGATGATGATATTGATACATGCTCACATAGGAATGGACGAGGCCTTAGTGACTTAATAACAATGAAAGTCAATTTGTTCATGTTTTGTTTCTAATTTCAATACAATGTAATAAACTTAATTCAATAAAACAGAACTTTAATCCATGTGTTGTGAAACAATGATTCTGTAACGACACTCCCCGACGTTTCCGCCGCGGTTTGTTGTTTTAACGCGGTCGGGGTGTGACAGCACTTTACCTATTTATACCTATCGCATTTAATACGATGGGTAACTGTGCCGAAACAGCCGCAGCGCGTGTCCAACCACAGATCGACACGTCAGGCAGGAAACCCAGAGTGATAGTTACCACGCGCGCGTGAGCCTCACTCTCCTGACACCAGACGAAACGGCGCGCCTGACACAGTGACAGCATGATCGTCACTGTGTTAGCGGTCAACTCAACCGTCGCTTTCACCACCAACTTGCACCAACCTGTCAGATCTTGTGTTTTCAAATTTCAAGAAGTTTCCCGCATAAATTAACAAATTACTTTAGAAGCAAACTAAATAGCTGCGCCGCGTGAATTGTGACACAATACATGAGCGCCAGCTTCCCTAGCACATAAGATACCTTCCTAAATATCGAAACAAGCGCAGACTTAGGTTTTTTTAATTTTTTTAGTCCAGAGCTCCAACCACTTGCCTCACGCATGGAAGCAGCACTAGACTGGGGGGACATGAAGGGGTATGGTCCCAAATCCTGCGCTGACTAATCAGCTCACGCGCGAGACCATACTCATATCAGACCAATTTGGTAGCTTTCCCGACCTCACGCCGACTAGTCAGGTGTAATCCAGGTCGCGTGCGAGGTCAGGACCAACACAGGATCAGATTTGACACTTAACTCCGTGGATGAAAACCCTGACTTCCAGGACCTTGCGCCGGCTACATGGGATATTCCCAGGGGTCGCTCGGACGTAGGAAGCGCATATAATCCTCAGACAAGTACCAAAGGTACAAGTGTCAGAGCAGTGAGCCAATGAGCATCCAACAGGCTGTATCCGATCATGCTGCACGATGGAAAATCGTACAGGGGACAAAAAGATACACAAGGCCGCACACATGGCACAAATCAACATGCGCCGACCATTGCTGCACGATCTCCACTTAGCTGCTGATGACAGACCAGACAACAAGGATAATGGTCAGGACACGTGGATCCATTCAGCGTGCGCCATCTATCCTCTCGCCTAGAAGCACCAACGGTCGTGGCAGAGGAGACAGAATGGATATTCCTTGTTGTCGACTACTGGCCCAAGGCCCATCAGCCCATCTCCTTCAAAAACCACCCCGACTATAAATAGTGAACTCCACCTCACGGTTTAAGGATCGCTCTCTTGTTCTCTCACTTTATACACACATTATTATCTTCAAAATAGATACTTATTCTCACGCCGGAGGGTGGTTACAAGGAGAACCCCCTATTCTCCTCCTTGTAACGAGCGTACGGTGTGTTACTATTTTGTAGGATCATTATCACAGCAGCTTGGACGAGACAAAGAAGATTAACCTTTATTTGTCGAGGCACAAATCATAAACTAATCACCTGATTAGTTTGGTGTTTCTTCAGATCCCTATATTGGTATTCATTAATCATTCTTATATTTCTTGATTAGTGTAAAGCACGTGTGGATGTCTTTTAAGTATATCACGACTTTATTTTTTGGTTTTATAATCGGTTTCGGTATTTTTCTAGCTACCGGTGCCACAGCGGTATCGTAGTATCTCACAACTTTATGTAACTTTTATCTAACTAGGTCTATACTATTGTAAACCTAATTTTATATTTGAGAAAATTACCAAATTAGCCAAGAAAAACTTTGACTTACCAAATTAGCCATTTGATGCCTCCTTGGAACAGGGCATCACATTTTTCGAGAGTTGTTATGCGTCTGCAGGTCTTAAGGATTCGTCAGGGAATAGTCAAGCGACACGTGTGTCAATGATTGGGTGTGAAAAATTCGGCTGCTTCGAAGGCGTCTACCAGACGGATCCACTTTAGCTTGCGTCTGGCTTAGTGTGATGCGTCTGGCTGGGTACAAGTTTTTATGCGTCGATCAGAGACGCTTCCATTTGTCAGGTTTTGGATGCCCCTCACAGCTGCTTCTTATGCGTCTAGAAGACGCTTCCATTTGTCAGCTTTTGGATGCCCCTAACAGCTGCTTCGTATGCGTCTAGAAGACGCTTCCATTTGTCAGCTTTTGGATGCCCGTCACAGCTGCTTCGTATGCGTCTAGAAGACGCTTCCATTTGTCACCTTTTGGATGCCCCTCACAGCTGCTTCGTATGCGTCTATGGACGCTTCCTTTGTCAGCTTTTTCATAGGTGCTTCGTATGCGTCTACAGACGCTTCGGTTGTCAGCTTTCGGATGCGTCTTTACACGTTTATTTATGCGTCTATAGACGCCTCTACTTATGCTGGTGAGACGCAACACGTGTCAAACTACCCTGTTTAGACGCATGTAATGTCGTACACCTTTGACTATTTAGTACTGACAGACGCATTGGAGGAGTCTCGAGACGCTTTATACAAAAAAAATTAGTTTTCGTTTTTATTTCTCTTTTATTTATTTGATGTATACACGTTTCTATTTTTAGATTAGATTCTAGGTACCAGTAGTACCATTACTCTAAACATTTTACAAAATTTCATCTCCAAATTTTTACAAAAAATATCTATCTTTATATTTTTTTTCTCTCTATTGATATGGCAGTCAGATTTGTTGTTTACTGTGGTGGCAAGTGGGAAGTCGTTGATGGGAGGCTAGAGTACGTGGTCCAACCAGATTCTATTAGACGTGGTTTTGAAACTTCTACTACAATTTCTTATAACACATTTTTAAAAAATCTTAGTGAGTCAACAGGTCTTCAAAACATCACACGTGTATCTTACAAAATGTCAAGTTTTAGCGATCCCATTGATATAATTGATGATTCCGATGTTACTTTTTTTTCAATATTGGGGAAAGAAACCCTCATGAGTTATTTAAATTATATGTGGTTCAAGAACAAGTTGGTTCATCTGTGGGTTCTTCCAATTTTTTTAAATGTCCCGATCTTAACGTAAATGTTTTTCCTGAAGATGAATGTAACGCATCATATAAATCTGGAGTTACTGATAATGTTAATTGTCCTTTTGAAAATAAAAGCCAGTTTTACATAGGTTATATTTTCCGTAACAAACAGGAAATGAAAATAGAATTAGGAAAAATGTGTCTTTCCGAAAGTTTTTCGTATAAAGTAGACAGATCATCCAAAACTCGTTACGAAGTATCTTGTATTGATGAGAATTGCCAGTGGAATTTCAAGGCAGCGAGTCGGGAATCTTATGATGTTTTTTACGTTAAACATTTTAACAACAAACATACATGTTCTAAGATGCAAACATATCCACATATGCGACAAGCAAACCCAATGGTGGTGGGTAGCTTATTAAAAGAACAATTCAAAGATTGTGGACGGATATACCGTTCGACCGAAATTGTAAAGGATTTTAGGATTAAAGAAAAAGTCAATTTATCATACATGCAAGCATGGCGTGGGAAATGTAACGCATTAGAACTTTTGCAAGGTAGTTCATCAAGTTCTTTTGCCGAACTTCCCGTCTATTGTTATAACTTGGAGAAGGCTAATCCAGGAACAGTGACACACATACGCACTGATTCTGAAAGTCATTTTGAAATGTTATTTGTAGCCATAGGTGCAGTGGTAAGTGAAAGACTATAAATAAATAAATCAATAAATAATTTTTTCCACAAAAATCTAACATTATCGTATTGCTTTCAGATTCAGAGCTTTGTCCGTAATTTAAGACCGCTTATCATCATAGATGCGGCCCACTTGAAGGGTGAATTTACAGGAATAATGTTTTTGGCTGTTGGCATGGACGGAAACAATCAGATTTTGCCTATTGGTTATGGCATTGGTAAATCTGAAGACGGTGAGTCGTGGACGTGGTTCCTTTCAAAACTGAAAGAATGCATCGGCGAGCATCCAGATTTGGCAATCATGTCTAACCGGGCAGCTTCTATACAATTAGCCGTATGGGTTGTGTTTCCAAGAAGCTTTCACGGGTTATGTTGTCGTCATTTGATGGTCAACCTTCGTTTACCGTAAAAAAAAGGAATATGAGAGTCTTTGGTGGAAGACTTGCAAATCTTACCGGATATCTGATTTTCAAGAATCATTCGACGCGCTATGTGCCGCTGTTCCAAGATTACGGAACATTCTTATAGAAATTGGGTTTGACAAATGGTCAAGAGCACATTGTCCAGCCAGAAGATATCATTACATGACATCTAATAGCGCTGAATCTATGAATGCTTTATCAAAACATGCCCGAAAAATTCCAATAACCCAACTGATAGAATTTTCAGACAGTCTGTCCAAAAATGGTTCTATGATCGCCGGAACGAGGGAATTCAAGGGGAACACTTGCTTACAACGTAGGCTCAAAAAAAATTTAAGGCAAAGTTGAAGGTTCTCGTTCATGGGTGGTTGTTGGAATTGCCCAGGACAGTTTTGACGTTGATGACGGTGGAAATAGAGGTTTAGTTGACTTCTCTAATGGAACATGCAGTTGTCGGGTTTGGCAAGTATCTGGGTTACCTTGCGGGCACGTTATTGCGGTATCTAGATTTTTAGGTGAACCAGAATGTGCTCATTATGCGATGTCATGTTACACTAATGAAGTTTATAAATCCATGTATGAGGAGCATATAAATCCAGTCCCTGTTAAATAAGAGTGGGAAGTACCCGATGGACTGGTGAATCTGCAACCACCGCTTATTACAAAATGACAAGCCAGACGTCCGAAAGAAAACAAACGAATCCTATCGCTAGGAGAGGACCCAACTCCCATATATTGCGGTAAGTGCAAAACGTATGGGCATTCTCATGCGAGCTGTTTAGCACCGCCCAAAACAAAGACTTCTTCTCGCAGCGTCTCTAAGCCACAACCCACACCCGTCCAAGTTGAAGTCGGAGAATTTCAGGATTATGTACTTCAAAATACATACCCCTCGTACAATTTGGGTGATGATTAAAGAAGTTTTTTTTATAAATTTATAACTAATGTATATCCTATTTAAGATATATTACAATCCTTATTTTATTTATATTAACTTTCTGTTTTAACTTTTTTGTAATTCACAAAAAAAGTCTTTTATAATTTAAAAAAAAGAACATAATTTCACTAAATAAATAATTAACAAAAATTTCGATTCAATTAATTTATTTCACAACAATTAAATTAAATTATTTATTAGTCATTATTTATTAATTAAATTATTAAATTAACAAAAATTTTGATTCAATTAACTAAATAAACAATAATTTCACTAGGCATTGTTTATTAATTAGATTATTAATGGGGTGTGAAACGTGCAGAATAGAGTTGATCTGCCATAAATCTTCTATATCTCATACAGGCATCTTGCATGTTTCGTTCCTGCCAGTTTGGAAGTACACTGTTTTGCACAAGATTTTACAGTAACATAGACAATATCACACCCGAATTCCGACAAACCCGATGTTCCGATGTAGGCCAGTCAACATCCCCGGTGTACTCCAACGAATCAGCCTCACTTAGTCCAGTATTTTCCCAATATTGTATACGACCGAGGAACCATAAGAAGAGACTCTCGAATTCTACTAGAGTTTGGTGTATCCTTCTGTGAACGCAGAATCATTGCCCGCAATTAAGTGCATCACATTTATTGGTAAAAAAACGATAATATTTAGTGAGTGCATATCTATCTTTAAGATTATCCAGCCTTCTTTGTCTTGCGATACTGGTATGTAAACCTGAAAAGGAGATACGGTAAATATTTAGTGAGTGCATATCTATGTTGCTCATTCTTACAATGTAATTTTTTTACCGTATCCACTTCCCAAAAGGCAGGGTATAGTTCTACATCGCCAGTAGCGTATCCATAAGCATCTTGATCCTGTTCCACCAGAAGGTTTATAAAATTTGGGGGTAGAATGGTCCAACCAACAGTATTTGATGAAGATGTCCCTCGATGATTTTCTGTTTCTCTATCTTGTATTAGCTTGTTACATCATGCACGGACATGCTATAAATTTTTTTAAATGATCATATTTAGAAATTATAAATAATATAAATAATAAAACTATGTAAAATAATCTAATTACCGTTTCTTGCATAAATCCATCTCCACAATACCCTAGTACTCCACACCACCACTCTCTGTCTAATGGCGTTTGCCCCATATAAGTTGAATAGCAAAATTGGCTATCACCGTCGTAGTAGAAGTCAAGAACATTTTGTGACCAATAAACAGATTGGTCATCCCGATTAAGCCAAACAGTGTTCTCTACACAATCTGGAATGCTTGATTGACGCCTTCCTTTTGACGACATTATTGTGCAAATTTGTTGTGGTATGAAGAAATCCCACCAATGGTCCATATTTATAGACCAATAATAACTTCCACCTACCTCCTCTTTTTTTATAACTAATACTATTATTATATTTTTTTTTAAACCGTTTCTTAAAAATAGATAAAGGAAATATTAATAAAATAATTTTATAACTTTTTATAAAGTCTTAGAATCTGTTTTTTTTTTATTTAAAGGTATTTTTTTAACCTATACAAAATTAGCCTTTAATTATTGTGAATTTCAAAAGATGGAATGGCAATTTAGTTCTTTTATTAAACTTTAAGTTACAATTAAGATTATTTAATTGTTTCACACTAAATTTGCATTTAATTAAGAGATCCATGCCTATATATATAGCCTACTTCCCATTTTTTCATCATTCCACTTTCTTTGCTCTACACAAAACCTTAAAGAATATGGATGATTCATGGACCGAGGTTGAAGACATTGCCGTTGCAATGTCCTACGTTGAAACGAGACACCTATGCCGGCATGCGACTATGGATGCCGCCTTTTGGGTCAGCGTGTTCCACATGTTTTGTAGACATGTTGGTGAAACGGAACGAGATGTGAAGGAGGTGGAGACCCGTTCGGCCTACCTAAGGTGCATGTGTTCCAGGTTCAATGGAAGGGTAAAGGAAGTGTCCAAGGCAGCGTCCAAGGAAAAGAAGAAGGTAACTGAACAAGAAGTGATCGAGGAAGCAAAACTAGAGTACCTCTTGACGTATCATGAAGACTTCGATCGGGTCTCTGTTTGGGAGATTATGAAGATTTACTTGTAAATCTTCATATAGTTCATCAATTATGTCTAAGATTGTGACAACTCGAGTTTCCGAGATTCCACTTTCGCATTTATTGCACGGTTGACTGTTTAGCTGTTTGCTTACTTGCCTTGTAATTATACACACTAAATTATATGTTGAGAATTATATGCTGGAATGTTGATTTGATTTGATGTGTTATGCATGTAATGTGATTAAAGTGTTTATCTTGTATACTGTTCGAACAACCTAGACTAGTAAACCATAAAACAATCCGACGAAAAACAAGTGTTTCGCCATAAACCATAGCGACGAAACAGATGTTGTTTCGTCATAAACATCTCGACGAAACAGAAGTGTTTCACCGGCCCAGTTCACCGCAAAGCCCAGTATAGGCCCAAACCCTTATGCGTAATTATATATTAGTTTAGGTTATGTACATGGGGAACGGTTGCCAAATTCTCAAACCCTAGAGCCCCTCCCCTACCGACGGCAATCTTGTGACTGCGAGACCCTCAAAGAACCATCATGGTTAGTGCTAATCATTATCAGATTATATGTTTTAAAACAGTTATTGGAATATTACTCGTGCATATCGACTGTGATGCTTGTTGATGTGTGTTACATATTAGCCGAGGACATGCTTGAAGTTGATTGATATATATATTTTTATCATATGCAGTATATTAATTCTTGTATGATGAATGTTATTGATGATCGATGATGATGATTGTTCATGTTAGGGTTTGTTATGTAATAAAAACTGTAATGATGATGATTGCACAATGTAAAAGTCATTGACACATAACAGGTCACGTGAATGGATGTGATGAGTGTTAGCCTATTGTGCGGCCCAATTATATGTGAGATTTGTGAATTGTGAGTTAAGGTTCATGTGATATTAATGATTAGTTGCCATCACATCTACTGTTGTAGATCATATAATCAATTGCTTATTTTGATGTCCCATGTAAGTTGGTAATGCACTAATGAGAGTTGGTCCAATCATTTCTGTTGGATTAGAATGATGTAATATGGTCAGGTGCATGTGCAATCTGATTTCCATCAATCCATGTAAACATACAAGTAAATGATGGCCCATGTGTGTTGTCAGAATTAGTCAAAGCTAGTAATGTGTTGAGCATATAATGGAGGTGATGCAACACAAGGTGTTTGTTGATGAACGTAACCTGCTGTTGTTTGTTATAATGATGAGTTGTTTGTTATGATTATATAATGATCAGTTGTTTGTTAGACGATTAGGATGAACGAAACCTGCTGTTGTTGATGATAATGTATTCCAGTGAAACGGCAATCACGGCGAAACAGAATTGGGTTTCGCCAAAGGGTAATTGACGAAACAGGATTGTGTTTCGTGGAAGGAATGTCCGACGAAACAAGTGTGTTTCGTCGAGTTAAAAATCAGCACAGTAACTTGGTTAGATCTGTTAGTAGTTAACTGGATTAACTAACTGCTGTTAGATGATATGCATGACTTGTATGATTCTGAGTACGTGATCTATGCCACTTGGTGATTTAATATGCATGCATGAACTTCGTGAATATGAAACTGATTATGTACACGTGCGTACTTTAGGACGTGATTGATTATTTGCGAGCACATACTTTAGCATACCGAGCAAACCAAGGTGAGTTCACACTTTTACTAAGGCATGGGATTCCCAGGGTATGGGAATGGGGATTGAAGGAATGAGATTTGAATAGATACTAGTACTTACACTGTTACTAGACTATCTACCATCGTCCTCGGATGCGCAGGATACATACATAAAACCTACGTATACTTGTACTCATCACTGTCCTCAGGTTGCGAAGGACACTCACGTAAAACCTACGTGAACTTATACTCACTATTGCCTCGGTTGTGTCAGGCACTTACGTAAAACCTACGTAAACAAGAACATGCTACTGTCTTCCGGAGTCAGGAAGGACACTTACGTAAAACCTACGTAAACCCCCGCGTACCCCTGTCCTCGGTTGTGAAGGACACTTACGTAAAACCTACGTAAACTTTGTACGTACTACTGTTCTCGGGTTAAGAAGAACACTTATGGTTACAAATAGTCTAGTGTAAATACAAACATGGGAAGCCCCCACTGATAGAAAATACAAACATGGGAAGCCCCCACTGATAGTAAATGCAAACATGGGAAGCCCCCACTAATAGAACATATTATCGGCCTAGTAGCGCCACATGTTACGAAACAAACTTACTATTACGAACTTACTTACTGTGAACTCGCTCAACTCGTTGTTGACTCTCTGCTGCATGCCTTGCAGGACCTTAGGTACTTATGGAGCTTGCACGGGAGGCGCGGTCGTTGTGGACATGGATCGTGAATGTTTGTTAAACATTATGACACTTCGTACTTATACTTATGTTTGGGTTTACTTTTATGCTTCCGCTAAACATTGAATTATATTTATGTTTTGAACACCTTTCATATTGGTTTGGTTGAATTACATTACTATTTACATTGTTCGATATGGTTGGTGGCTTGATCCTGGTCAGTCACGCCTCCAAGCGGTGGTACTCCGCGTGTGGATTTTGGGGGTGTGACAAAGCAACTAGAAAGAGATTCTTTAACCAGAAAGAATTCGGTTCAGATGTAGGATACCTATCCAGAATTTTTCGCAACTCAATCATAGATGATGGAATCATCAAAGATTTGACCTTTTCAAACTCTGCCTGTAACTCACTAGAGGCCCCGAAAACAAAGAGAAGATGTGTACAAACGAGATATGCAGCAACAAGAAGAAGGAAAAGGATTGCATAGAGGAACTCCCGAACATTTGTCAGATGTGTCGATATCAATGGTGACTCAGATTGGTATCAGAGCCATTGGTTATAGAGAACTCGGTTTTAATATGGGAAAAACGTTTTTATTAAAACCAGACTATAACCAGAACAGTGCTCTCAACGATCCACAACGACGCCTCGCTCCACGTGCAAGACTCAACATCCTAGGTAATATGGTACATGTTTTATTGCCTACTTGCTATAATTGCATAGAACTTTGCTCAGGGTATGCTTAGATAAACGTAACCTCTATTGCTTGAGAATACTCGTGTGCTCACTCTCTTCTGTCAATGCACTTTCGTGAACCTCTATCACTCATGTTCTCCTTGATAACAAGATCATGAGTGGACGCGTTAACCTAACTCAAGCCCAGATGGCGGCTTCGATCACTGAACAAGTTACTGCAGCACTCGCAGCTGCCCAGGCAGGAGGTGTAACCTGCCATCACCACTTACTCTAGGATCTCTAGATCCTACTCTCGTAAACCAACACTCGTGCTCAAGTATGTTTACTCTTACGCACGCGACAGATCAACATGCTCAGCCACCTGTGTGCACGTTTCAAAACTTTCATGGACTGTCGTCCTACTACTTTTAGTGGCACGGAAGGAGCAGTTGGACTCCTCCATTGGTTTGTAAAGCTCGAGTCCGTTTTTGAGATGTGTGAATGCCCTGAGGCTCGCAGGGTGAAGTACGCCACGGACACTTTAGAAGGCATTGCACCAACTTGGTGGAACGCGCAAGTTCAGATGCTGGGGCTGGCGGCTGCTAATGCCACCCCTTGGAACGATTTCAAGGAACTAATCAAGCAAGAATACTGTACACGTGATGACATCCACAAGTTAGAAGTGGATTTCTTTAACCTGAAGATGACGGGGTCAGAAATAGAAGCGTACACAAAACGATCCAACGAACTGGCAGTGTTATGTCCAACTATGGTGGATCCTCCCATCAAACACATTGAGCTGTACCTCAAAGGCTTAGTACCAGAGATTCAAAGTCATGTGACTTCTGCCAACCTTGCTACTATCCAGGATGTTACTCGTCTTGCTCATCGTCTCACGGACCAGGCAGTGGAACAGAACAAGCTGCCTAAACGTATTGGTGCTATTACTACTACTACCTCTGCTATTCCCAGTGTCAACAAACTAAAATGGGATGGAACCTCTAGCAAGGGTTCGACTTCGGTTCAATCCCAGGCACAACAACGAAAGACAGATAATGACCAGAGCCCCAGTCGGCAGTCTTCTGGTAGTCAAGGGCAGGGTGGATACCGAGGAAACCACCCAAAGTTCAACAGATGCAACAGACACCACAGTGGTCACACATAGTTCAGGGTTGTAACCTTATCCTTGCTGGTCAGACTTTCTCTATCGATCTCATTCCTATAACTCTAGGTAGTTCCGACATCGTCATTGGTATGGATTGGTTATCCCAACAACAAGCAGAGATCCTATGCAAGGAGAAGGTCATTCGTATTTCCCCGTTCCGGCAAGGAACCTCTCGAAAGTCAAGGCGATAAGAGTGGTGCTGTGGTGGGCATCATCTCCTTCCTGAAGGCCCAGAAGTGTTTACGAAAAGGCCACACCGCTATTTTTAGCACTTGTTACTGATGCATCGACGAAAGAGAAAAAGATTGAGGATATTCCTGTGGTACGCGACTTTCCTCAAGTGTTTCCTGAAGAGTTACCTGGGTTACCGCCTCATCGCCAGGTCGAATTTCAGATCGAGCTAGCTACTGGAGCAGCACCTATAGCACGAGCACCTTATCGCTTAGCTCCAACGGAACTGGAAGAACTATCTAAGCAATTGCAAGAACTTTTGGAAAAGGGTTTCATACGTCCTAGCTCTTCACCCTGGGGAGCTCCAGTATTATTTGTGAAAAAGAAAGACGGTACCTTCCGCATGTGTATAGACTATCGAGAACTCAACAAGGTGACTGTGAAGAATCGCTATCTTCTTCCACGCATCGATGACTTATTCGACCAGTTGCAAGGGTCGAGCTATTACTCGAAGATTGATCTGAGGACATGTTACCATCAACTGAGAGTCCGGGATGAGGACGTCTCCAAACAGCACTCAAAACTCGCTGCGGCCACTATGAGTTTCTGGTCATGACATTCGGGTTAACAAACGCGCCTACGGTTTTCATGGATCTTATGAACAGGGTGTGCAAACCTTATCTTGACAAGTTCGTTATTGTCTTCATCGACGACATTCTGATCTATTCGAAGAGTCGGGAGGAACACGAGCAGCACTTACGACTTATTTTGGAACTCCTTAGAACAGAACAACTTTACGCCAAGTTTTCAAAATGCGACTTCTGGCTTCGTGAAGTCCACTTCCTAGGCCATGTGGTAAACAAGGATGGGATTCATGTTGATCCATCCAGGGTAGATTCGATCAAGAACTGGCCTGCACCTCGCACACCAACAGAAATACGCCAATTCTTGGGTTTGGCGGGTTATTACAGACGGTTCATCAAAGACTCCTCAAAGATTGCACAGCCGCTTACACTACTGACGCAGAAAGGTGTTGTTTATCGTTGGGGTAATGCACAGGAAACAGCATTTCAGCACTTAAAGGATAGACTTCGTAGCGCACCTATCCTCTCATTGCCGGAAGGCACCGATGATTTTGTGGTTTACTACGACGCATCCATTCAGGGTCTGGGTTGTGTATTGATGCAGCGGGATAAAGTCATAGCCTACGCCTCACGCCAACTCAAAGCTCATGAAAAGAACTACACTACTCACGATTTAGAGCTGGGAGCGGTTGTTTTTGCACTTAAGATATGGAGACACTACCTGTACGGTACCAAATGTGCTATCTACACTGACCACAGAAGCCTCGAACATATCTTCAAACAGAAGGAACTGAATATGCGACAACGACGATGGGTCGAACTGCTAAATGACTATGAATGCTCGATCAGGTACCACCCAGGCAAAGCCAATGTTGTGGCTGACGCCCTCAGTCGAAAGGACACCGCGCCTAAGCGCGTGCGAGCGTTACAACTCACTATACAGTCTAGTCTTCCTTCCCAGATACGAGATGCTCAGGTAGAAGCATTGAAACCAGAAAACGTCAGGGCTGAAGCCCTACGCGGCTCAAGGCAACGGTTAGAACAAAAGGCAGACGGAGCCTACTATGTAACAGGACGCATCTGGGTCCCACTCTATGGCAACTTACGCGAGCTTGTAATGGAAGAAGCTCATAAGTCTCGCTACTCAGTACATCCTGGTTCGGATAAGTTGTACCACGACCTCAGAACTACCTACTGGTGGCCTAGCATGAAGGCCCACATAGCAACTTACGTCAGCAAGTGTTTGACTTGTGCGAGAGTCAAAGCCGAATACCAAAAACCTTCAGGCCTACTCCAACAACCTGAGATACCACAATGGAAATAGGAACAAATTTCCATGGATTTTGTTACTGGCCTACCTAGATCTCAGCACGGAAATGATACTATTTGGGTGATCGTGGATCGACTCACAAAGTCTGCTCATTTCTTGGCTATCAAGGAAACGGACAAGTTCTCCACACTAGCAGACGTATACTTAAAAGAAGTGGTTTCAAGGCACGGGGTGCCAACCTCTATTATCTCTGATCGTGACGCACGTTTTACTTCGGAACTGTGGCAAGCAATGCACAAATCTTTTGGTTCTCGTTTAGACATGAGCACAGCTTATCACCCTCAGACGGATGGGCAGTCTGAGCGCACTATTCAAACTTTAGAAGACATGCTTCGTGCATGTGTAATCGATTTCGACGACGGCTGGGAAAAACACCTCCCGTTAGTGGAGTTCTCGTATAACAACAGCTACCACACAAGCATTAAAGCTGCTCCATTCGAGGCATTGTACGGACGTAAATGCCGGTCACCTCTTTGTTGGGCAGAGGTGGGTGATAGTCAAATCACAGGTCCAGAAATGGTAGTTGATACTACTGAAAAGATTGCTCAAATACGACAACGCATGACGGCAGCTCGTGACTGTCAGAAAGCATACGCCGATAAAGACAGGAAACTACTCGAATTCCAGATTTGGGGATCGAGTGCAACTCAAAGTTTCACCCTGGAAGGGTGTTGTTCGTTTTGGCAAACGCGGCAAACTTAATCCCCGATACGTCGGACCTTTCGAAGTCATAGAGAAAATAGGCAAAGTGGCCTACAGACTGAACTTACCAGCTGAACTCAGTGCAGTTCACAACGTCTTTCACGCATCGAATCTGAAGAAGTGTCTTTCAGATGAGACCCTTATAGTTCCTTTGAAGGAACTCACTATCGACGAGCGGTTGCAGTTCGTCGAGGAACCAGCTGAAATCACGGACCGGGATGTTAAGGTCCTCAAGAACACGAGAATCCCTCTTGTACGAGTTCGTTGGAACTCCCGTCGCGGCCCAGAGTTCACCTGGGAGCATGAAGACCAAATGGAACTCAAGTATCCCCAGTTATTCGGAACCAATGCAACTACTACTGAGGCTGAAGCTACTACTGCAGAATTTCGGGACGAAATTCCAAATCAACGGGGGGATGATGTGAGACCCCAGGAAAACCAGTAAACGATACAACTTACCTAGCTTCCTCAGTAACCGCACGCTAAATTTCGGGACGAAATTTCTTTCAAGTTGGGGATAATGTGACAACTCGAGTTTCCGAGATTCCACTTTCGCATTTATTGCACGGTTGACTGTTTAGCTGTTTGCTTACTTGCCTTGTAATTATACACACTAAATTATATGTTGAGAATTATATGCTGGAATGTTGATTTGATTTGATGTGTTATGCATGTAATGTGATTAAAGTGTTTATCTTGTATATTGTTCGAACAACCTAGACTAGTAAACCATAAAACAATCCGACGAAAAACAAGTGTTTCGCCATAAACCATAGCGACGAAACAGATGTTGTTTCGTCATAAACATCTCGACGAAACAGAAGTGTTTCACCGGCCCAGTTCACCGCAAAGCCCAGTATAGGCCCAAACCCTTATGCGTAATTATATATTAGTTTAGCTTATGTACATGGGGAACGGTTGCCAAATTCTCAAACCCTAGAGCCCCTCCCCTACCGACGGCAATCTTGTGACTGCGAGACCCTCAAAGAACCATCATGGTTAGTGCTAATCATTATCAGATTATATGTTTTAAAACAGTTATTGGAATATTACTCGTGCATATCGACTGTGATGCTTGTTGATGTGTGTTACATATTAGCCGAGGACATGCTTGAAGTTGATTGATATATATATTTTTATCATGTGCAGTATATTAATTCTTGTATGATGAATGTTATTGATGATCGATGATGATGATTGTTCATGTTAGGGTTTGTTATGTAATAAAAACTGTAATGATGATGATTGCACAATGTAAAAGTCATTGACACATAACAGGTCACGTGAATGGATGTGATGAGTGTTAGCCTATTGTGCGGCCCAATTATATGTGAGATTTGTGAATTGTGAGTTAAGGTTCATGTGATATTAATGATTAGTTGCCATCACATCTACTGTTGTAGATCATATAATCAATTGCTTGTTTTGATGTCCCATGTAAGTTGGTAATGCACTAATGAGAGTTGGTCCAATCATTTCTGTTGGATTAGAATGATGTAATATGGTCAGGTGCATGTGCAATCTGATTTCCATCAATCCATGTAAACATACAAGTAAATGATGGCCCATGTGTGTTGTCAGAATTAGTCAAAGCTAGTAATGTGTTGAGCATATAATGGAGGTGATGCAACACAAGTGTTTGTTGATGAACGTAACCTGCTGTTGTTTGTTATAATGATGAGTTGTTTGTTATGATTATATAATGATCAGTTGTTTGTTAGACGATTAGGATGAACGAAACCTGCTGTTGTTGATGATAATGTATTCCAGCGAAACGGCAATCACGGCGAAACAGAATTGGGTTTCGCCAAAGGGTAATTGACGAAACAGGATTGTGTTTCGTGGAAGGAATGTCCGACGAAACAAGTGTGTTTCGTCGAGTTAAAAATCAGCACAGTAACTTGGTTAGATCTGTTAGTAGTTAACTGGATTAACTAACTGCTGTTAGATGATATGCATGACTTGTATGATTCTGAGTACGTGATATATGCCACTTGGTGATTTAATATGCATGCATGAACTTCGTGAATATGAAACTGATTATGTACAGGGGTGCGTACTTTAGGACTTGATTGATTATTTACGAGCACATACTTTAGCATACCGAGCAAACCAAGGTGAGTTCACACTTTTACTAAGGCATGGGATTCCCAGGGTATGGGAATGGGGATTGAAGGAATGAGATTTGAATAGATACTCGTACTTACACTGTTACTAGACTATCTACCATCGTCCTCGGATGCGCAGGATACATACGTAAAACTTACGTATACTTGTACTCATCACTGTCCTCAGGTTGCGAAGGACACTCACGTAAAACCTACGTGAACTTATACTCACTACTGCCTCGGTTGTGTCAGGCACTTACGTAAAACCTACGTAAACAAGAACATGCTACTGTCTTCCGGAGTCAGGAAGGACACTTACGTAAAACCTACGTAAACCCCCGCGTACCCCTGTCCTCGGTTGTGAAGGACACTTACGTAAAACCTACGTAAACTTTGTACGTACTACTGTTCTCGGGTTAAGAAGAACACTTATGGTTACAAATAGTCTAGTGTAAATACAAACATGGGAAGCCCCCACTGATAGAAAATACAAACATGGGAAGCCCCCACTGATAGTAAATGCAAACATGGGAAGCCCCCACTAATAGAACATATTATCGGCCTAGTAGCGCCACATGTTACGAAACAAACTTACTATTACGAACTTACTTACTGTGAACTCGCTCAACTCGTTGTTGACTCTCTGCTGCATGCCTTGCAGGACCTTAGGTACTTATGGAGCTTGCACGGGAGGCGCGGTCGTTGTGGACATGGATCGTGAATGTTTGTTAAACATTATGACACTTCGTACTTATACTTATGTTTGGGTTTACTTTTATGCTTCCGCTAAACATTGAATTATATTTATGTTTTGAACACCTTTCATATTGGTTTGGTTGAATTACATTACTATTTACATTGTTCGATATGATTGGTGGCTTGATCCTAGTCAGTCACGCATCCAAGCGGTGGTACTCCGCGTGTGGATTTTGGGGGTGTGACAAAGATCACCCGTTTGTTAACCGATTTTGGTTTTATGTACTAGTTTGGTTAACAAGTTTTTTTTTTAATATTTAAGATATGTATGAAACGCACCGTTTTGGTTATATTAATATCTATTATGTGCATTAAAATGGCCCGAAAATAGTGCATTAAATCTATTTGGTTATATTTAATGGATGGCATGTAAAGAACACACTAGCAATTAAGCAAACATATGGTAAAGAGAATATGTTGCTGCTGTGCTGCATCCCCTTCTCATGCCAATGGGCCGGCCCAATGGCGTTTTTAATATCATTAGGTGTGCCTACTAATAGGCCAGACGCCAAATCTGAATCACAATTGCTGCACTAATGGAATGAGAATTGGGCCGAATAAGAATTGGACAATTGAATTGGGCCCCAAATCTGAATCAGAATTGTGCCGAATCAGAATTGAGCCAAATCAGAATTGGGGAGAATCAGAATTGGGCCGGCCCAACCTGTAATAATGAGTCAGCTGCATGGGCTAGACCAAAATATTGTAATGTAAAACGGGCCATAAACAATAAACAAACCATTAAAAACACACTGTTTCAATAGTTAAAGCATAACCAGATTGGGCCGGCCCAATGACATTTTTTGAAATCGAAAAATTTTAATTCAGTGGAAATACTATGGGCCGAATCAGAATTGGGCCATTAAATTGGGCCCCAAATCTGAATCAGAAATGGCCCGAATCAGAAATGGGGCGAATCAGAAATGGGCCGGCCCAATGCAAATGTTCAATGTCATAATACCTTGTTTACGGATCTACAACTTTTTCATCAACTTGTTCATCCACATAATTTTCAAATGATTGGCAACTACTGACGAGATCAAAGTTTTCCGGTAACAGACTATCGTAGAACATGATAGCCAACCTTTGTCTCATTTGGTAAGCTGCCTTTGCGGTGTTTTCTTCTCGATATACGGGTTCCTTGTTGATCAACCTTTCCATGAAAATACAAACCCATACACCACAATCTCCTAATCTCCCTGATTGTTGAGGTACTTGCCTGGGGTAAACGACTTTGAACGGCAACGACATCTTTAATGGCTCATCGGCTGAATAGTATCCGTTGATGCGTAGCCATATGTCGAAGGCAAAATTGATGTGGTAAATGACTTCCGTTCTGTCTTTCACCATGGTTTCACTTTGCAATAAACTACACACGTAGGAATATGTAAATTGTAAGAAATTGATTCAATACACTACATTGGTATATATACGATATGACGAACCTGTCGTAAATTGTGAGAGTCTGATTGCGAAGGTGGAACACCGCCAAAAGCCAATGCACGTTTTTTATATTCAACGGAACATAAACCTATCCATGCATAAAAAAGTTGCTAGTAATTTTTTATTTTTAAATGAAATATATATAAACATTTCGGCATTCAAACATAATTTACCTCGTCAACTTCGGAAATTGGTGGAATAGGAATCAAGGACCCATTGAAATAGCCCTCCATCCTCCGGTGTGCATCACACTCAATTATGGTCAATTGAAAATAGGGTGGTAGAATTCTCCAACGATCGGTGTCGTTCCTCTGCTCGTACATCTTAATCATCCAACCGTATAAATGTTGTTTTGAAAAATTTTTAAAATAACATATTTGAAAATATAAATAATTTGAAAGCATGAATATTGATAATTTTCTTACATCATCACTTAACCAACCGGACCCGTCGTCACCTAGCAACGAAGACCAAAATTGTGGACCAACTTCACCGGCCATCGTTTTTCCAAGCTTCCGGGTCCTTGAATCCATCTTGCTTACCAGTTAACGTTCGATGATATACCAATCTCGGATCTTTTGAATCTGTTTATCCGTACACGTACTATCTTCTTTGTTCTTGTTTCTCTTTGACACATTCTTGAACAAAACAAAAGGTGATAGCATAGACGGACCGGGCTTTACTAACCTCTCTGATCGCCGCAATGCGGCTGTCGGGGCATCATCGACTAACTGTTTTGTATTATTACATACAAGATGATCACACGGTTGTAACTTGACAGTTGCCCCTTCATAATCACCAACATCATTAAAGTTCACAAACGAGTCTACTTCCGGATACATACATAAGTTTAAGTGATAACGAACATTAGTATATATTATTTTTGATGTAATTGAATTGCTTAAATCCTCGCAATACAACATTACCATTCCGACTGAATGAACGCTACCATGATCAAGACTTAGACTCATTAGCTGCATAAGAAATAGACATATTAAATTATAGCATCACTATTACATAAAACACATTTATTTAATTTCACCCTCACCTTTGCCTCAATTAGCAAAGTTAGCTTCTCATTGTTCTCGTCCAATATTGATTTAAATTTTTCAACAAGAGACGATTCTAATTCATCCGTATTTGAAACATTTCCTCCATCATGAATTGCAGACCTTCTTTTTCTTGCTGGTTGGGTGGCCATGGGGGACAACTCTGCATAACCTTCAAACCCGTCAGCAACCCCATCATTTGGAATCTCACCACTGTTGTGCATCGTATCATCATTGGGCTGCATGTTACGGGGTACCTCGCTTGCTATACGAGTACTTTCAAAAAACTGAACACTCGATATGTACCACTCAGTCTGCATCTCCTGACTAGTGGGCAATATGGTTTGAATCGGACGGTAATGTTCATTCTAAAAATTGAATAATGAAAAGTTTTATCAATCAATTTATTCTAATCTTACTATATAACTGAGAAAAAAATAACAAACTACAGCAATTACCTTTTGTGCAGATTCAAAAATGCGTTCAACGGTGGCAGTTGTAACCCTTTTTCCAGGCCCCCAACCCAAAAATCTTGGAATTGCTTCGGTTTTAAAAAATGAAACCATCTCCTTAAATTCGGGAAAGACTTCATAAATCCACATCTACACATATACATGAATTTAATTTATTTTATTTTAAGTAAGCGGTTGCAATGTATTGCATCAGATTAAATCAAAATTTGTACCTTGAACGGCCAAACGCAACCAAGCAACGAGAACCCGGCGTTACCCTCTTGGTGTCGACGACTCAAATCATAAACATGCACATACGTGCTCTGCCAAAGATAGCTACCCCACAGAAAGTTGTTCCACGCTTCTAAATCATCAACCAAATTCAGAACCATTTTGTCAATTGATTCGAACCGTTGGGTACCTTTAAAACCTAACTCTAGTAACATCAACAGACAGATACGAAGACAATCGTCTTCACTGAGTTGTGACCAGCCCGAATCAAATGCATCTTCTAAATGACGTAACTTTACATCGCGTGTCCCTGAGAAAATTCTTGATCTGAACGAACTAGGTCATCCGTTAGATATCGTATTTGTAATCTGTCCAAATCTAAACACGGTGATAAGACACAACTGGATGGGAGTAAAATGAATAAAATCATTCCCAAACACATAACTTATTCCATTGCTAGGATTATCAGTGGGAACCTGATGTTGTGCAACACAAAGCAAAAGTGGGCTTTCACAAATGACAGACTCAAGATCCAAATAGTGACAAAAGACCGTCTGCCTTAGCCTATGTTCTAAATTACCCGTCATTTTCTTCTTGATTTTATCTAGAACCGTCCAAGCTGCTCTAACTCTAATTCTGGGAGCCTTAGCCTACATCAGTGGGATAATGAATGGTAAACACTACAACAAAAACTAAAAACCCAATAACACTACTATAAAAAATTAAGATTAAGAAATACCAGTTTAGTGGTAGCCGGAAGAGTGTTGTCCAGCATAGCAACCGTATCTTCTACAGTGAATTTAATGTTAAAGTTTGGGATTGAGTCATCCTCCCAATAATTCTGATTCATTGTACGTGTTACCGTTACAAAAACGGGTCGGATCGGGTCGGAGAGTAACGGAATCGGGTCGGATCGTGTGGTTTACTGAGGAAAGATGGGTCGGAGCTCCGGCAAAGGTGGTCCCTGTTACCCGCTTCGGAAGCAGCAGCCTAGGAACAGTGCAACCACCACATGTGGTGGTCCCTGCAATGGGAGACGTCTAACACCGGAAGCGTCTATGGACCCCTCATTTAATGTGTAGCTGCATCGGATGCCTCTATAATAACTTTAATTTCCATTAATAATTTAAGAGTCAAGGGCAGTTTCCTAGGCGTCTATGACGCATGGGATGCGTCGGACAGGTGTGTAGCTGCATCGGATTGCAGACCCAAATACTTTAATTTCCATTAAAAATTTAAGAGTCAAGGGCAGTTTCCTAGGCGTCTATGAGGCATGGGATGCGTCGGACACGTCCCATCTCTTTAAATTCGTTTTTTTTTATTTTTAATGTAATCTTTTTTTTTATATAAGTAACTTTTAATTTTTTGTGTATTTTAAATCATATTTCATGATATTTTATGCGTCGGACACGTCCCTTCACATTTTTCTAGGATTCGTAGACGCATGGGATGCGTCGGGAACGTCCCATCTCATTTATCTTGTTTTTTTTAATGTAAATTTTTATATATAAGTAACTTTTATTACAAGTGCAAAAACACATAAAAAATCTGTTGTTCCGTAAATTTAAAAAAAAAAAGCATTTCTGAACGGCGGGGAAAAGACTTAGCTGGTGAAGAATACTGCTCTCAACCTGCTAAAAAATCCTCAAGTTGGATCCTTAATCGATGGAGGAAGCCGGTGAATGCAACAGAAAGCGAAACATCATCCAACCCCCAAAAAATGGGAGAAGAAGACTGTCTACATAATAGACATAGCCTACATCAGCACAACCGCGGTAGAAGGGCGATACCAGACGATGAAACAGAAAATTGGTCGAAAGATGTGCTCGAATTCTACAACAGAGGCGACGCACCGTTCTGTTATTCAGCTGTTTTTAATAGATCAGTACAGCTTGACAAAAACTTTTGGGGAACTTTATTGGGATTTCGTTTCAACGGCTATCTCAACGACACAGTAAATTATATGAACAATTTTGCGTAAACTATAATTTGTTAAAATATGTTACTAACACTACAATTTTTACAGCATATCGAAGCGTGGGTTGGAAGACTGATGAATTGGAGAAGTAGAAAGCTTCAAAAAGACCCCTTGTTAAATCTACGTTGGACAATACTACCACCAAAGTTTTATGAGTGTTTATTGGAATCGGTTCCGAAAAACGCGGCTACTTACTGTAACGGTAAATTAAGCCCGTTTCCTTCCTTTTTTGACATTGATTATGTTTTTTTCCCGATCCCGCTAGAAAATAAGGAATGGCTAATGCTACGTCTCGAGCTGGCAACCCAACAGCTGGTAATGTTCCCGGGTCAAGATATTTGTGAAGGCGAAAAATACAGACAGGTTGTCATCCCTAGGCTGACAAAAATATGCGTATACTTAGGAGCAGTATTAGTTAATTTGCACTATTGGAAAAAGACTGGAAAGCCAGAAAAAATCATTTCATTTGAAATGAATGATGACTATGTCGTGTCAAACTGCTCTTTGACTGGAAACGAATCTGTGTATCTATGTATGCTGATGGAGCATCTCGTTACAGATAAACCGATAAATCTCACCGGTGACATCAATCAAAAAATGAAGTCATATAGAAGGTTCATGGCAGATAATTTGTATTTCTGGCGTTGTTTACCACGTCCTAACGTAGTTTAATATGGAATTTTTAATTTACCTTCATGATCGTTTTACTTTGTGTTCTTTATGTAATAATTCCTTTATAATTTAATTAATAATAAAAAATAACAAAATCACTAAATATAATTTAATTAATACTATAAAAATAATAAAATCACAAAATATAATTTAATTGCTAAATTTTATTTAAAATTTGTTTTTCATTTCTCTTTTATAACAAATCACCTAAAATATGAATTTCTTTAATAACATATTAACATTTTAATATTAAAAAAAATAGAAAATATATTTATGTGTATTCATAAGAAATTACTGAATTATATATATAAAATATAAAATTTGTTTTTAACTCACCTAAAATTTGGACTACTTTTTGATAACACATTAACATACATTTTACCATTAACATACATTTTACCATTAATAATTATTTCTCTAATTTAAACGTTGGTCACTTTTCTTGGGCTCCCCACAATCCATGTAGTTTGACTGACTATCACCAACTCGCAAACAGGAAAACTGGAGTTCTGCCATGGCACAATCGTAAGCAAAGCTTGCTTCTTCATCGGTGATACCGTCCCACTCATCATCAGTATTCAGAGGCGGCGGGTTGAATAAATTAGGATTTAAACGGGGTGGTGGCGGTGCACGGTAGCCTGGTGCCATTGCACGGCAGCCTGGTGGCGGTGTACAGTGGGTTGGTGGCGGTGTACAGTGGGGTTGTGGCGGTGCACGGCAGCATGGTGGCGGTGTACAGTAGGATGGTGGCGGTGCACGGCAGCCTGGTAGCGGTGCACAGTAGGCTGGTGGCGATGAACGGTAGCATGGTGGTGGGTTGCAATCACCCGATGGTTCAAATTCTTCAAATTCACCGCCACCCATCTCTTTTAATTATTTCTTAAGTGGTATACTAGTTACCAAATTTTAAATATATAGATAGAGATATGGATAGAAATGTCAAATAAAAAAAAAGAAATAACATACAACTTTTTATTTACTTTAAATACTACAATTAAACCTAATAAAAAAAAACAAACCAAAATAAACCCAAAAAAAATTACACACTAAAAAAGATATTTTTTTTAAGCGATAACACGAAGTGATCCAATTCCTCCACAAAACTCGGTCTCCAATTCCTCTTTGTTTTTGAATAATTTGGCGGCCTTGGAGGAGCGGTAGAGGACGTGGACGGGGGAATCCGATAACACGAAGTGATCCAACGTTCCCATTGGAGGTGAGTTCTTCGAATTTATTCGTTAAACCACCTACCATAAAATGGGAGGACAGATCACTTCCGTCACTCGGGGCAGGTCCCGTCACCCATAAACACTAGGACTTCTAAAGCTCAGAAAAACGTCATCTTCAACACTGTCAAACCACTTCATTTTTATTTGGAGAGTATCAAAAGGCGGATACATTGACATAAGCATTTTATAAATCAGTTGGTTTGGAGAGAACATGTTGAAAATATCTGATTGTATTTATTATATATAGTAGAACGGTTTGAAATAACAAAAAATGTAAATGAATATGTGAAATATAAAAAAAGAAAAAGAAAAGCACGGAAACCGATGGCCCCCATGCGCCTGACAGCTCCTCCAAGGAGCCACTCAACGAGCCACAGCCAAGCCAGCCATTTGTCTCCGGATGCAGCTTAGCCGGACGCATCAGCCTACTTTTTCGCCCGGATGCGCTGGCGGCTGACCTATCAGGTTACTTTTGTCACGTGTCAAGTCACCATTGGCGGACGCATTAAATGTGGGATGCCCTGCTCCAAGGAGGCATCAAATGGCTAATTTGGTAAGTCAAAGTTTTTCTTGGCTAATTTGGTAATTTTCTCTTTTTAAATTTCTTAAAGTTAATGTCTATTTTTACGAAATAACGATCATCACGTCTATTTATGTGATTATCCCAATTAATAATTGCGTTGATATTTTTTTATAAAATAAAATAAAAACTGTATGTGATTATAATTAGTCAAGCACTCATGTGTAAACTGTAAACGCAATGATTCAAAATCAAACAACAACGTTATATTCACTTATGCAAATCACCAAACACCTAATCAACAACCAAAACTCTCCACTCCACTAAACAACAACCCTTAAACCTCTTCATCATCCTTAGACACACAAACACCACACTCACAAATCTTCTCCCAAACATCAACCGGTACCGGCACCACCGACAATCTAGGCTGCCTAAACAACCCAAACTCATTACTCTTCACTTCTTGTTTCATCTCTTTCAAATCAACTGCCCTCCTCATCTCCCCAACCGCCTTCACGTCTATAGCACCCCCAACACCGACGTCGTCTTCGTACCATTCACGGACAACGGTTACGACACCGACTATGCAGCGTGACTTCGTCCCCGAGTGGTAGAAGAAGCAGAGGTCGTGTATACGGGCAGACTTTAGATGTTTGAGTGCTTGATGGTTCTTGACACCGTCCCATTTGGATATGCCACCGTTGGATGCTTGGTCATCCCATGACCATTCTCCTGGCTCGGTTTTTAGTAGCCAGTATTGTTTTTCGTCTCTCTTGGACTTCCCCATTTTTTTTCTTTTCTGAAGGTTGTTTGATTTCATCTGTTTGTGAGAGTTTTGTGTTTATTTTATGGCGGGAATTAGGGTTATATTTACGATTTTGGCGCCAATTATAGGGGGGGAATTTGTTTTTATGTTAAGTTGTTGAATTTTATTTTTTTTACGTTTGTGGCCTTGTGGGGATACAAAATAAACGTAGTTTGTAAAACATGGTTTTAAAAGAGAATTTGTGTTTTTTTCTTTTACGGCAATAAACGAATCGAACGAACACGAATAAGAAACGTGTTCGTTAATTAAAGAATGAGTTTGTTCATAAACTGTTTACAATTATTTGCTGAACCAGATTTCTTGTCCGTGTTCGTTTAATAAGGAAATGAACGTGTTCATGAAATGTTCACGAACACTTAAGAAACACGAAGGAACTCAAACAAATATTTGTGAACATAAATGAACACAAACAACGTTTATGAACACAATTGAATACACACGAACATATAGTCATTTTTAGAATAAAATCTGCATTTTTAATCACAAAGATTACGAAGAAAACACCAAAAAAATAAATAAGCACTTAACAAAAATATTCGAACATATTTGACATAATTATCTGAAACATGATTAACACGACATTAAGAAGTTTGTCATGCTTTAACACGCAACCTCAGCTCATGTTAGTTGGTTTAACTTAACGAACATAATTTCTTGTTCGTGTTTGTTCATTTATTAAATGAACAAACATAAACAAACTTCTCGCCGAACGGTTCACGAACTGTTCGCTGAACGTCCGGTTGGTTTACAACCCTAATTACTGTTTATTAAAAGTTATTATAACTCAAGACTTAATGGTCTAATGTCATGTGTTTTTGGTCGGGTATGAGACCCATATGCATCACTAGGACCATGGCGGGTGGCATTGGTCCTCCCATTGCGTCACGCGTCCTTGGTAGGCTTTTGGTTCATAAGTCCGTAGGGGCTTATTGATTCGTGTGTGTGAGGGGGGGGGGGGGGGGGGGGGTTTGTAGTTTTTAAAATACAAAGTTAATTTATATTTATATAAATCCTAATTGCAAAATGCTTCTATTGTTTGTACATTGTGCTTTATACGTTTTACAGTATATATTGCTTTTGTACGGATGATTGGTATAATTGGGCATTGGTGCAATTGTATTCGAACCCTACACGCGTCACACTTGCATATTGTACGTGTACTCATCTCCTTCAATATGACTAAGAAAGAGACAACGTAGCATTTGAGGTTGTGATTTCCTCACCATCATTAAGGAAGAACACCTAAGGCAATCGGAGCCTGAGATTAAGCTGTGACCATCTCCTTCCTAGCATTTATGGTTATTTTGTGGGAAAACATTTGTGGTCTTGATTGTTTAGGTATGCGTACGTGTAAAAAGTTATACATTGGGGTAGCAATTGTTTACATTATTGATATTGTACTTATACGAGCAGTGGCGAAGCTTGAAAAAAAATTTCGAAGGGTCGGAAGGCATTAGACCTAAAAAAAATTTCTATGTTCGGTCGAGCAACGGTGATTCGATTCGGGTCGGGTCGGGTAGGGTGTCGGTGATGCGATTTGGGTCGGGTCAAACATTAATATCAAATTAAAAGCCGTTCTCAAACATTAAAACGTAAACATTGTTTAACAAACAATTGAATAAAGATACCAAAACATTAAAAAGAAGAGGAAGGTGGGTACCCGGTTTAGTTGGATGAAGAATTATAGTTCTGCTCGTCTTCCTTTAAGATTTTTGAATTCTTCAATTATGGACTCCGAATCAAAGTTCTCAGCAATCTCCTTTTCTATGTAAATCACCATACTGTTTGCTAGATACTGATCGGACATCTTATTGCGAATCTCCTTTTCTATGTAAATCAACAGGTGATTTTTGAATTCTTCAATTATGGACTCTGCTTCATTAACCGGTGGAATGTTTTGATTCGCCTCATTATTCACTTCACTAACCGGTTCACTTGTTGAAGCTTTTTGACGTTTGTTCTCATTGTTTCCATCAACAATTCCTTGATTTCCCTCTACTTGTTCTTCATTTTCATTCTTTCTTTTGAAAAAGGAGGTTATGCATTTATTCTTCCCCATGGCAATCTAATAACAAATGTGAACAAATCAACCTAAGTTTCAAAAATTCTAATAGCTTGAGAAAGATTCAACAAGTTTAGGGCTAAAACTCACACCTAATTTCAACCTAATTCATATAAATTGGAGCCCTAAATCAAACCTAAACATAAAAATTAACATACCTGAGGATGATTGAACAAGTGAAATCTCGAACTTGAAGTCTCGAAGTCGAAGTCGAAGTCGAACAGTCGAACAAGCAGCAGCCCAGCAGCCAGTCGCTTTCCCCCAGTCCCTGCGTTCTTCTTCTGTTTCTTCTGTCTGCGCCCTGGTCGAACAAGCAACAATTGAAATCAGATGATTATTTGGGCTTACATTCATATTGGGTTTAATTTCTTAAATGGGCCATGAGTTTTGATTTGGTTATTTTGGGCTTATGATAAAAATACATAAAACACTCTTTTATTTGGGCTAATTTAGTATTTTATTTGGGTTATATAATTTATTTTTTAGAAAACCGGAGGGGTCGAACACGTATATACATAATTTTTTTTTTAGAAAACTGGGGGGGGGGGGGGGTCTAACACGTATATACATAATTTTTTTTTAAACCGGGGGGTCTAACACGTATATCCCTAAAAATTTCTATACGAAAAACACATACGTAACACTACTAACCGAAAAGTTCGGAGGGTTGGGCGACCCCCCCGCCCCTCACATGCTGCGCCCCTGTATACGAGGTTAGCAAATGCTTTGTCTCACCGGCGCAACGTTCGGCAGGCTAAATTCTAATTTATTAGATTTGTAAACAAATTCACACATATACAACAACAACCGTACCCAGTAAATCCCACAACACAGCAAAAGCTATTTGTAAGGTCTGGGGAGGGTGGGATGTAGACAAACCTTACCTCTATCCTTGTGGATAGAGATGTTTCTTCCAGAGAGACCTCCAGCTCCAAAACTTGTATATTTGTTGTAATGGATAATTATGTAATGTTTGATTTATTTTTTATTTAAAAAAGATGAATTTTGTCTCAGTTATAAAATAACTAAATATATTATATAATATTTGAATACATTACAAAATATTTCTTTTTTTTGTTTGCATTACATCAATTTTTAAGATAGTAAAAACTAAATCATATATTAATAAAAGTAACTGTGAGAAATAAGTGGAAAACTAAATAGTGATGTGAAAAATGGAATGGTAAAAAGGTTTGTGATATGGAGTGGATAGAAGGGCCGGTCCTGAGAATTCGTTACTCTATTCGAGTTTGAAAAAACGTGCCCTTAGGTCTTAACGAAATTGGGTGTTGGGCTCACTAAAGGTCTAAACCTAATTTCAATGGCTAATAACTAATCTAAACTATAAAAATAGTTTTGTAAGTGAGCCTATATTGGTGTTTGTATGAGTATACCCTATTAATTTTTTTACATATACGTATCAATTTTTTAAAAATAACATGCCCTTCGAAATATCGGGCCCTGACCGATGGTCCTCCCCGCCCACCCTCAGAACCGGCCATATAAACAAGTTTTTCGGGCTTTTAAATTTTGAACTCCACTTGTTGTAACTTCGTATTTTTGTTTTGCTCTGAATTAGCATATTGCATTTGGCCACACCATGCAACAATTAGTGAATGTTATGAATATTGTGACTATCCATGTTCATAACTCCATATCATTTATGTTCTAGAGCCCTATAAATAGTAGGCAATGTATTTGGTTTTAGATATCTCAAAATGAATAAAACACTCCCATTCTCCATGTTTCTATCTCTCTATAATCTTTAGCTTGTTAGTAAACTATTATATAACAGGTATCAGCACGACTCGCTTTTCAAATTGGATTACATCATCTTACAAGTAAATTATCTATTTTTATAGCTTGTGAATCAGATTGTTAATTTGGAGATAATCTTTTGAATCCCTTTCATTAAGTTTTAAAGTTTCAATGAGATATTAGTATGTTTAATCGGCAAATAGGTGCTTGATAATGATTATGATATTGGTTTTTATATTTGCTATAGATTGAGAATTAATTATTTAATTATTAATAGTTTGCAAACTAAAAGTCTAAAATTATAAAACGAGATTTTTCCTTCATTGTTCATTAATATATATATATATATATATATCAAAGTTTAAAAATATAGATGTTGATCCAGTATTAAAAAAATAGGTTTCGCATAATGTGGCCTAGATTTTTTTATGTAAATTTCAGTAATTAATTAAGGTGTTGGTAATTAGTAATTTTTACATGATCTCTAAATTTTAAATAAATATACTTGGGTTGTCTTCTTTCCCAATAAATATGAGTATTATTAACATTAATCCCCTCACATGATTGCTATCGATAAACTAAAATGTTTACAATCTAGTGATGCTCATCTGCATATTCCTTAAGCCACCATGATCATATATTTATGCTTCTTTATTAACCTTGTTAAGTTGTAAATAAAATTGTTGAATTAGTTTGATTTGAGGATGTTAAATATTAACCAAAAAAAATTATATATTTCTTACAAGTGATGAAAAAATCTTATTTTATAAGGTTGTATCATAACCTATTTATTTGGTGACATGTTATATAGTAATGCATTGTATAATCTAATGTATATATTATGTTCCATATGTTATAAATTTGGAAGGGAACATCAAAATAAACAAGGATTGTGGTATATGATCACAACCTATAAAAACGATTGAATTATGGTCACGGTTTATACAAAAAGACACCTGGAGTGTCTAACTTCTCAAAGCTTATTATGAGTTTATCGAAGCTTGTTAGATTTTGAACCGAAAAGTATAAATGTCTTGGTTATATATGTAGGATCGGATTGTGACCCAAACGAGTCGTTCGGAAGAGCTCAAATCCGTTTCAGAGGCGGAAACAGAGAAACGGATGTAAAAACAGCTTGATTCACACTTTAATCCTCTTGTATATTGATTTTACAAAGTTTACAGTCAAAGGAAAAACCGGCAGCACCTCAGTATCACTCTGCAAATTCTGTTACAAATGACAAGACCACTACCCTATTTATAGTCTACCCACTTTCGCTTGAAACCACATAAGACCACTCAAGCGAAACCTACAAAGTTAATTCATGTTCAAGCGAAAGCAACATACAACATTCTGTTCAAGCGAAACCTATGAATTGTTTTGTCTTCTAGTATAGATGATGCAGTTGATGATGTCATAATATGATGTCATCATTCAATATGATGACATCATGCTTGAACTGATCCGCAATGAACCCGAGACTCGATATAAGACGAAGTCGACAGATGAATGCACTAACAGACTCCCCCTCAGATGTTGACGAGTCTTAAGTGTCGAGACTTCAACGTCTTCAGTCTTTATCAGTCATGATCTCTATCTGGCTCTATCCTATTTCCAATTCTCTTTTAGGATCTCTGGCTCCTAGCTCTTGCATCTTCAGACTCTTTTTCTCTAACAGACTCCCCCTCAACTTGTGCTGGGATCGTAGTCTAACTTTCACAGGTTCAGGTATCGTAACCTGACTCACCTGCATATTCTCTACCCAAAACATAAGTTTCATAAAAGATAAGATATAACAAATTTAGAAACTTTTCTAATCACTTGAAGACACAATCCTGAATACATCATTTTCAAGAATCAATCAAAATGATTTATCATGTCAATTTCTGATGAACCACTTGAAGATATATCATTTTCATTTCAAAAATCTTCAAACACACTTTCCCAAACCTGTTCGTCATGTTTAGCACTCGGAATTTTGAAAAACAGCTTTTCAACATCAGTCGTCTAAAATCTTTTTGAATTTTTCAAAATTTATGCTAAAACACACTGAAACTCTTTTTGGATTTTTTGATATAACCGAAATGAAATGCAGCAAAGAAATATTTACATACAATATTTTTGTGAGTTTGTGAGGATCATATCAGTTTTTGAGACAAATCACCAACACCGTTAAGCTTTAAACATTTTAAGTTCTAAACGATTCACTTAGATTGTCAGTATACTGATCCGCTTAAATTTTCACACAAAGTTCAACTGTTTCGAGATACGAGATTAATGTTTTAAGCACTTAAACTTATTCGCGTGTCCCACCTCAGAATATACTCCCGTATCCAGATCCCAATATTCAGTCTTACAGGTGAGTATACCTAGATGATATCTGTAAGGGGTTGATTGCGAAACCGTGAGAGCTCAGGTCAGAACTTCCGTTCAGCAGAGAGATGACGGCTCGACTTTTGGTGGGTCCCCTTTAGAGGATCTTTTTTACAACAGCATTAATTAGCAATTTTATTGTCTATTTTTGCTGAGGGCTGCGCTATTTTTCAAGCAAGCGGAAAGTATTCTCCGGGGACTAGGCCATTGCTTCCGCATTATCAGAAGTCCCGGGATAATACCCCAGATATCACTAAGCATAAAGACCTAGTATCTCAGAAAGAGGGGTCCTTCAAACAAGATTTCGGGGGTTACCCATATATCCGAGAGATGTTACCCACGAATTAAGCAAGTTTGAAATTTAGGTTTATATCTCGTCACAATCTACTAAATGTGCAAAAACCTACTGACACATCATCAGTGAGACCGTTTATCACATTTTTCTTTCCAATTCTTTAGCATGCTGTGATCGACCACTGATGTACTATCATTTCCTCTTTTATACAACAAAACTCATTTTTGATTTTATCATGTTTTTGGCTTTTTCAAAATTTCAAATGTTTTTGGATTTTCTGAAAATATTTACTCCCCCTAAAATGCACACACATTTTAGGAAATTTGAAAATAAACTGTACAATAAAGTGACAACTGATATCGAATCACTTCAGATCGCCATCCACTTGGCATAAACAATCAGAACTCCCCCTCTCAACAAACTATTTTCCCATTGTGATTTCAAAACACTTAAGTTTGTTTTAATCAAATGGTTTTTCCGGAAAATAAGTTTGATTTTACCAATTATAGGTTAGGGGTTAAACTCATCATTTTGTTTCCAAAATACCACTTGTAATTATGGTCCAATCAAGTTCAACTTAATGACCTTGATTAACCACTTGAAGATGAAAACCTCTATCAACCACTAGCAGGTTCACTTATCAATCATAACCACTTGCACATCAAAATATAAAAATTTAAATATACCACCTGTACTTTACCAACTGTACCACTTGTAAAATCATTTGCTAAGAAAAATGCCGATTCCTGCTCCATTCTTACCAACCTGGGAGCTCCGGCAAGTCTGATTTTTAGTTTGGAAATAATTTCCCCCAAGGCTGACCATCCTTGGGAGATTCTGGAACACATCTGTCCCACCAGCACTTTGATTTGTAGAATTCTTTAGCACCTTTCACTTTTCCTGCAACCATCTTACCAAAAATATGTTTAACATTTCCATTAAACACCTTTTCAGCATCAAATTCTTTCTTATCAGCAAAGAATTGATCTGAAATCTCAACCCTACCTTTTGATTTCAGATAATCTTTTGTCAATGACGGAAAGTTTTCCTCGTTCATCTCAGGAACGGAATTATCAACCTTTTTCTCAACCAAAGACTCCTCTGATTTTATGGAATCAAATTCATTGTCAGAATTACCCTCAGATTTAACCACCCACTTTTGTTTACTCAAATCACCTCTTCTTTTGTAAAACCTTTTTGAACTTTCTCCTTCCTCAGAAGTAGAATTTTCAAACTTTTTAACATTTTTCACAGGTTGTTCTTTCTTATCAACACAAGTCTTTCTCAAAACAGAGTTAGAAGAAACTTCCTGTTTTTGGTAGTTGGTCTTGGGGAAATTCCAAGCTATATGTCCAACTTCTTGGCATTTGAAACAGGTTCTTCTGTCAACTCTTTCAGCAAACCTTCTCACATTCTTCTTCACTTCAGCAAGAAACTCCTGATTGGACTGCTTCCAAAACGATTTCTTCTGTTCATCCTCTGAACTTCCTCCTGAAACAAATTTTGTTTTTGGTTTATAAGTTTTCTGATTTTTATAATTTTCTGAAGAATTGAAACCTAATCCATTCTTTTTGTAATTACGGTTATGGTTCGGTTTCTTTCGATAACCTGAACCAGAACTGTAACCCTTTTTCTTGTTCAATCTCTGTTGAACTCTTGAAGTGTACTTTTTAGGTTTTTTAGCAAGATTTAAATCTTTTATTTCAGAAATATTAATTTCTGTTAATTTGAAAATCTGTTTGATCATTTCAGTTTTGACACTTCTTATTGGAAATTCCTCATCAGAATATAATTTGTCTGAATCATTCAAAGTATAAGCCACTTTGATTGGTCCATCATTCAAATTAGATTTTGATAGAAGAAATTCATTATCATAAACCCTTTTGACCGGCGAACTCGGACTCCTTTCTGACGAACTCGGACTTTCAGACTTAGACTCCGACCTTGACTCTTCATCCGTATCTAACACCTGATCGACAACTTTCTTTACTAACTCAGACTCATGATCAGTGTCAGACGCTGTGAATGTAACATCAATATTGTCTGGTAATTCATCAATGATTTCAGACTTTAACTTGATGTTGACTGCCTTTTTTAGACGCTCCTCATTAGGATTCCTGGGAGAATAAGTTTCATGGATCGGGGGCGGACATCTGTTATACTTGACACTTGGTTTCTTACCAGTATCAGTATCTTCAGTCTTTTTCTCCATGAATGCCTCAAGACCTGCAACAGTAGGATAAACACGATCAATCAAATAATCACAAGTAGTGTAACTCAACAATAATCGTTTAATCCTTTCACTCTCAATCTTCTCAAGTTCTACTTCTTTCTTCAATTTAGCACAGTCTTCGATGTAATCATTTATGACGCTCTGCTTTGTCATTAATGTTGCGCTCATTTTCTCCATTGCCTTTTCAATTTCTGTATTTATCTTTTTCAGACGATCAACTGTGTTGTTGAGCACATCATATGACTCCTTCACATACTTCACATCAGACAGTAAATCTTCTTTAATCTTCTCTAATTCAACAATCTTTTTATCTTTCTCTTCACAAACTTTGCAAAATTCTGAACACTTCATACATGGTTTTTCAACTTCAACCAATTTTTCAACTATCTTCTCAACCTCGACGATCTTCTCTACTTCAACGATTTTCTCTACTTCGATAAGTTTTTCAACTTCGACTATTTTCTCCACCACTTTCTCCACTTCAACAATTTTCTCAACTACTTTCTTAGTCACAGATTCAACATTTGCTTCTCCAGCTTCTGTCTTTGTCTTTTCATCAGCTTGCATTTTTGCTGCTTCCAGCTCTTTCTTCAATCTTGCAATCTTCTTTTGATTTAGCATCTCCATTTTATCTGCAAAAAACAAATTAAAACCAGTAGGATCAATGCCTTTTCTAGCTCTGTTGAGATATTCTTCCTCATCATCAGTATCCACATCACTTCCAAGTTCTGGAAAAATAGGGATTCTTTTCTGATTAGTCTCATCTTCACCCTGAATTCTTGCAACAAAGCCTGAACCAGATGGAATGTATTTATCCCAGCTAAATCCTTCAGCAACAAATTCATCATCTTGATGGATAAGTAAAGCTTTCTTCTTTCCATCTTCAATAGCATGACCATGTGCAGTTTGTGGTTGTTGAGTAATCTGGTGGAAAATTGATTTCTGATACTAGTTATTCTTTTCTTGATTCCCGGTTGCTTCTTTGCTTTTACACTCTCTTTTAAAGTGTCCTTTTTCCTTTGCAACGGAAACAGGTAACTTTCAATTTGTCAAAACCCAACTGAGAGGTAGCCATTCCTCGAAATTCATCTCTACCAGTAATCTCTTGAAATTTTTCAGCTCTCCTCCAAGCACTCGCTAAGCACCATTTGATATCCATCAATTCAAGTTCTTCAGCATCAATTTGGTCGTAATCCTCTTTGGTAAGCATCGGATTACCAATCTTTCCACCGATCAAACTTTCATAAGATTCTAACATAGTAACCAGTGATGCCATGTGTTGCTTGGCAACTTCTGGAGACAGATTCTGACCATTTTGAATGTTTAAGGTAACATTGCACTGAAGGTTTGTTGAATTTTGTCGTTGAGAACTTGATGTTGTGCTGTTTGGATCAAAACTTGAGAATGATGAAGAATATCCACCACTTTGAGTAACATTACTATTTGTTCCAGACGAAACATCAGCACTAAAACCAGTTTGAATCTTCGGACTAGGACTAGGAGTAGCCTCAAACTTGTTTCCTCGATAATACAAACTGACATCTTGTTTGGCATTCGGATTTGTCATGATAGTTGTTTTCTGAATATCCAACTCATGCTCTTCAATCTTTTGAATAAACTGTGCCAAATTCATACTCTGAGACTTTCTTAAGTGTTTCACAATCATCAAATAAGTTCCCCACTTATGCTGTGGTAGTGCTTCAGCAAGTTTATCAACCCATTCCTCATCTTCTTTCTTTATCTCCAATCTCTCCATTTCTAAAACAAGATGACAATATCTGTCAATGGTCGTTTTTGTGGTTTCATTATCAAAGGCTACAAACATGTCAAAAGATTTCTTCAGTAAAGCCTTTCTATTTTTAATCATATCTGCACTTCCTTTGAACTTTTGAATCAATGCTTCCCAAATAGATTTAGCTGTACCATTATGTTGGAGTAAAACAAAGATATCTTCCTTAATCGCTTGTTGAAGAATACTGATCATCATTTTCTCACTTGTAAATTTCAATTTGTCACTCTCTGAATAGTCTTCAATTGCCTTTATAATCCCACGTTCATTCCTTGGTTTCTCATAATCTTTCAACAATGAACACCAAGCATCAAACTTATACGCCTGTACCCAGTTCTCAAATCGATTATGCCATCCTTTAAAATCTTCAATGTACATCAGCTTTGGCAGTTTCTGATGAGTTCCAGTCTCATTTTCACTGTATAAAGTCTCTGCAGCTGTAACGGGAACGACTGGTGTGGCAAACGCGTTGTAGAATTCCTCTTCCATGTCTTCGGAAAATTTGATATACTTTGGCAAAACACCTGAATGACAAACAAGCAAACGATCAGTTTAAACGAATTGAAAATGTGAACGCGTGTAACAGTTGAATCAATCTAGAGCACGTGTCGAAAATTCGCGGACTCGTTTCAATGTTGTTCGAGTGAAGACACTGAATGAATGGACTTGATCAGAATGAAATGGATTCAAAAGGGCTTTCACAAATTTGGCCGATGACTTGAAAAATTCAATTCACTTCTGTTGGTCCGCACATAAAGACTTGATCATATATAGTGATTGGGCCGAAAACTAATGATCAGTTAAAGCCCATGGATCCTTCAATGGATTGACAAAAAACACTTGTACAACTCTTATATCTATACCTGGGCTAACAACATTCACGTGATATACCAAACACTTTTAAGTCAAAGCTCAATTCTATAGGACCTTCAATACTTTGAACATTGTCGATGTCACATGCATATTTTTAATGTCTGATTATCTTTCAAACACAATGTGGCCAACAATTATATTAGACTGATATATCTGATTTATCTCATGCCATTCTTGAACAAACCAACTGACACACTTTATCTTTCAACACATGGTTCGATTTAATGGACAGATATGAGGTTTACTTTGATTGGACCTCAAATGATAATGAACCTGATTAATCACATGAACTGTTATGTTCTAGACAATAGTCAACTGACAAAATAACTCTTCACATGCACTATGAATTTTAACTCTAAGAACTATGAAAGCACATGCAAAGTCTGATCAACCGATACAACCTGACACAAATCACATGAATTCATTTCCCAAATATCAATGACCTGACATCCTCATAAAATGTTTTGCATAACTCGATGTACTTTTCACGCAAAAACAAACTTGTTCACCGGAAATACGATTCAAGCGAAACCTTGTTTTCAAGCAGACTCGGTCAAATTCAAGTGAAAGCCTGTGTTTCGCTTCAAACACCACCAATTTTCAAGCGAAAGCCAGATGATGTCAGCAAATGTCGAACGAATTTCAAGCGAAACACTGATTTTAACCAGTTTTAAGCCGATTTTAACGCTGAAACTTTCCAGGATTTGTTAATACATGATTACGCACAAGATGTGTGAATTTGAGCCGATTTTAACCGTGAAAAATTTTAATTTTTGAAAAAGAATGGTGTAGAAACAGAATTTGTGATGAAAACATGCTGTTTTGGCAAGATCTCTTCCTCCTGAGCTCTGATACCAATTGTAGGATCGGATTGTGACCCAAACGAGTCATTCGGAAGAGCTCAAATCCGTTTCAGAGGCGGAAACAGAGAAACGGATGTAAAAACAGCTTGACTCACACTTTAATCCTCTTGTATATTGATTTTACAAAGTTTAAAGTCAAAGGAAAAACCGGCAGCACCTCGGTATCACTCTGCAAATTCTGTTACAAATGACAAGACCACTACCCTATTTATAGTCTACCCACTTTCGCTTGAAACCACATAAGACCACTCAAGCGAAACCTACAAAGTTAATTCATGTTCAAGCGAAAGCAACATACAACATTCTGTTCAAGCGAAACCTATGAATTGTTTTGTCTTCTAGTATAGATGATGCAGTTGATGATGTCATAATATGATGTCATCATTCAATATGATGACATCATGCTTGAACTGATCCGCAATGAACCCGAGACTCGATATAAGACGAAGTCGACAGATGAATGCACTAACAATATAACTACATCTCGATTTATATCATGTGATGAGAAAAATATGTATCATAATCCATTGAGTAAAACAATTTCCATCGTCAAATATCATTGATTGTTAAAGAATATATATATATATATAAAGTTTAAAACAACAAGCATGAAAGTTTTGTGGTACTAATCCATTCCTTGATGTGAATGTGAAGATATAATGATCAATTCAAAGGTTATGATCATATACATAATTAAGAAAATTGTAATGATGCCACCATGAATGTTGTATGGATATAATTTATTCCTTGAATAGAATGTGATGATATAATAATTGGTGTAAAGTTCGTGATGATGGTAATTGAGGAAATTGTTATGATGATCATGTAATAAGATCAACCATGTTAATTGTGAGTGCATATGTCTATCGCTTGCGGCAATCATGTAACGTAGCTGAAATAAATGAGACAAGACAAGTGCTAAATAGTAAAAAGCATAAAGGCTATTGAGAAAGAGTGTCTTGGTTAGAAAGGACAGTTCAAACGAAGCCAAGAATGTCATCAAAAGTACCTTCGTACGAAGGCTGGTGGCTTCATACAAAGCCAAACATGTCCTAGTTCGAACCCATGAGTCTATAAATAAGAATCTTGTGTGTTTCATTTGTATCTTTTGAGCATTCTTGTAGCGAAGCTCTGCCGAATTGTTTTCATGGTGTAAACGTTGTCAAATCAGTAAAGAAAACAGTTATAATTACTTTCTTGTGTTCTTGTCCACGTACATGATTGGATTCCGCACATATCATGTGTCGGTATGCATTCATCGGTTGAAGATTCGATCCAGGGTTCGAATTCACAAGTGGTATCAGAGCGGGTGATTGTTTGCAAGGATCAGAAACATGAAGATTGAAGAATATACATCAGAATCATAGCAAAATCATCATTTTCTACTCATTTCTTCTTCTACACTTCTTTTTCATTTCTTTTCAAACTTAAACATCAGATTCACGAAGTTTTAACGGTTAAAAACGGCTGATTTTTTAGTATGTTGTGTGAAAACTGTTTTTGAACAACCCTACAAATTTTTAGATCAAAATTCAAACAAAATCGTGATCAAATCAGTGAAAAATCATGAAATTCGTAAGAGTGATCGTTGCAGTGTAGCCTCGTACGAACCCACTTTCCTACGAACACAGGACTAAATTTGTGATTTTTCAGAAACTTGGCTTTGTACAAACCCACCGTGTACGAACCCAGTAGTGTACCTCTGTATTTCATAGCTTCTTACGAACGCAGGAAGTTTGATATTTGATTTTCATATTTAATCAAGTGTTTGATTGTGTTTTTCAGGTTATCATGGTTGAAGAGTTCTATAACACGTTTTACAAAGCATACACTTCCGAGTATTCCGAAACATCAACTGTTGCACCGAAAGGCATTTCGAAAGCTATAACTAAAAATATTAATCATGATAATTTTTACGGAACTAACTCAAAACCACCAAAACTTGATAGTATTGAAGATTACACTTGGTGGAAAGAAAGATTTATTAACTAGGCAAAAGCTTATGCATATGAGAGTTGGTTTTGTATGGAATTTGGGTATAGCAGACCGGTAAGTGATAAAAATGAAGAAATTCCACTTAAAAGTTTATCAGTTAACGACAAAAAGAATTTTTCTTATGAACAAAGAATGATTGCCTTAATCCAACAGTCGATCAGGGATGATATTTTTGCATTGCTTAATCACGATGGGTCATCAAAATCTGTGTGGGAAGCGTTGAAAGTAAAAGCTAAGGGTGGAAAGCAGATTAAAAAGAATAAAATATCATTCCTTAAAAAAGAATTTGATTTGTTTGATGGTATAAAAGGTGAATCTGTGAGACAAATGATTGAAAGATTTTGTCACCTTAAAATTGAGCTTGATAGGTTTGGAATAGTAAAAACTCATGAAGAAATCATAGATAAAATCATTGAAGCTTTACCACGTGCTGATCAGTGGCAGACTTTTGTGTTTATTCTGAAAAATGATATTTTGTATGATACGATTACTTTGGATGTTTTGATTGAGAAGATTGAAAGTCATGAGCTTGAATTGCAAAAGCAAAGCAAAATGAGCAGTTCTTCGTATAAGCAAAATGTGGGTCTTTCTTACAGGGGAAATGTACCTTCAGTGTCGACTATTGAAGCACCAAATATTGGTACAGCGTTTAGTGTTGATAAGTCAAAAGATTCACATAATAGCTCATCAAGCTACAATCCAGGGTATCATTCATCTTCAACAGCTTCAAATTCAGAAGAACCCGATGAGATTCTCTGCAACATTGCTCTAAAGTTGAAAAATTCTCCATCAATGAGCATCAATGCAGCTAAACAACAAATGAGTTTCTTAGCATCGATTCTGTAATCTTACGAGGGACTGGTAGCAGGGAAAATTGGAAATTCCGAGCTAACAAAAGAAGATTATGATCAGATAGATCCAGAGGAGATGGAATTGATCGATATCAGATGGTGTTTAGCGAGTGATATTAGAAGGGCATAGCGGTTTACGGAGATAACATGCATGCAGGATCTTGGAGGGTTGCTGAGCACAAAGCTTGGATTTGACAAGTCTAAAGTCACATGTTTTCGATGTAAGTAGAAGGGTCACTTCAAAAGGGAGTGTGTTAACCGAGAAGTAGCTGATCATGGTAATCCATTCCATGATGATTACTATAAAAGGGCAATTTATCATAAAACCGGTGAACATACTTCTGGAGAAAGTCTAAAGAAAATTGTTGGAAGTTCATCAAAAGAGAAATCACAAGCCTTAGTGACAGCTCATGGTCATGCTCGACGCAGGTTAACTCATGAGGATGAAGGATTTGATTGGAGCAAATATATACCAGAAGATGATGAAATAACATTGATTGCTGAAGTTAGAAAGAATGCTTTAGTTACTGAGGTGAAAGAAAGTGCATTGGTAGCTGTGGTGAAAGAGAGAACAAAAGAGGAGATTCTGAAAGAGAAAACATACAGAGAAAGATGTATTGTAGATTACAGAATTGAAGAAATGGAGAAAGAGTACGAAGAAGCTAGAAATTATCGAAGATGGGACAAGAAACGAGAGTGTTACATCAACTGCAAAGGAGAACCAGATGTTCATCCAAGCAAAGTGGTGTATAACGACGTTCTTACAGTAATCCCTCTGTCAGGTGAACACTATTCAAATGTCAAAAAAGATAAAAATTATGTTAAAAACCTGGACAAGATAATCAAGGATGTCATGATAGTAAGCCTGAGCGAGAGAGAGACGAAGAGAGGATGAAGAAAAATGTTGAAAATTTGGTAGATGAATTGAAGAAGGTTGCAGAAGAAAAAGATAAAAAGGTGAAAGGAGAAGAAAAACAGAAGCCATCAGATGAAGTTGTTATTGAAAACAGCAGAATGAAGAGAATTTGAAGTTAAAAGAAGAAGATGATGAAGAGAAACAGAAAAGAGCTGATGAGAAGTTGAAGAAATCGGTTGGTGAAGCTAATGCTGGTGAAGCTGGTGTTGAGGAACAGCAGAAGAAGGAAGAGGAACAGAAACAGATAGCAGAAAAAACTGAGGTGCCAACCACTGAGGTAAATACTTCAACTGAATCATCTGATGTGTTAAATAAAACTGTTGAACAGTGCAAGAAATGCATGGAAACATGCAGTGCTTGTACTGAAAAAGATGAAAAGTTCAGAACAAGAGACATGGAATTTACTAAAATTGAAAAGGTGTTCAAAGATAAATGTAAAGAAATGTTTGAAAATGAAAAGTTTTTAAAAAATAATGATGAAAAGCTGACACAGAAATGTAAAGGTTTAGAAAAAGAAAATAAGTTTTTGAAAGAAAAGAGTTCAGCAATGACAGAAGAGTGTTTGCAAAAAGAAAATGCGATTCAAGAAATGAAAAAGGAGCATGATTCAATAAAACTTGCATATCATATTACAAAAGAATCATATGAAGATGTGAAAAGTCAAATGAAACTTGTTCAATCGAGATTGAAACATTGTTCTGAAACATCTGATACACTTAAGCGACAGTATGAAATAAAACAAGTTGTGAATTCTTATATTGAAGAAGTCACTAAACTTAAACGTAAAATGGCTGATTTAGAACAAGATAATAAGTAGCATAGTTATCACGCTTTATCATATGTTCTTGAACGTATTTTCAATTTAAAACTGGATGATAAAGATTCTGAACAAAATAAGAAAGGAATTGGCTCAGAATATCATCAGGTTCCACCATCGTTTGAGGAAAAATTCACATTTTATGATGACAGGAAGGTGAAAAAAGCTTTGAACATGGTTGATCAATTGCCAGATAATATAGACGTAACCTATTCCAAATCTGATGATACTAGTGATTCAGAGGTGGTAGGTAAGGTCGTTGAAAGTGTTTTACAAGATGATTATACCAAAATAGATAAGTCTGAATCACATGATGAAAATGAGGGAAGTTTTCATGAGAGTTATCTTAAAAATTCAAAATCTGAAAAATATGCAAATGATGATTCAAAAGGATTGGCATACACCATGATTGGATCGGACAAATTATTCTCAGATATTGAATTCCCGATTCAGAATGTGATTTCCAAAAGGTTGACAAAGTTTTCAAATTGGTAGAGATTGAAAAGTCTGAAATTGAAAAAGTTGCTGGAAAGAGCAAGAAATTTTTTTATAACAAACCTAGTTATAAAAAGAAAAACATGAAGGCTGGGTTGGGTTATAAAAATCAACAAAACAAAAAGAAACGGTTTGAAAAGCCAAATTATCAGAAAAAGACAAACTTTGTCCATGGGACTAGTTCAGAAGAATAGAAAGAGCTCCAATTTAGACGTCAGTCTAATGAAGAGTTCTATGCTCAAAAGAAACAACAACAACAACAACGGGTCAAGGATGTTTCGAAGAAAACATGTTTCAAATGTGATCAAACTGGACATCTTGGTCGCAAATGTTCAAACCCAAAACCTGTTGATGTTGATAAGAAAAAGAAAGTTGAGAATGAGACATAGAAGACAACCAAGTTTGAATCAAAACAAACTTGGAAACCAAAATCAACGACACCCAAAGTTGTGCCACAACAGATTTGGAAACAAAGAGTATATGTTTCAGCAACAAAACAAATGTGGAAACCAAAAGTTGTTCAAAATCAAAACATTCAATAAACCACGATTTTAGAAAAAGAATGTTACAAAAGGTCAAACTTGGGTGATTAAGAAATAGACTTCTATGAGAGATAATCGGAATAAAAATGAATTTGTTAAAAATAATAAAGATTTTCCGAAGTTGAATGAGTCATATTGTGTTAAAATACCCAAGGTCAAATAGGCCTGGGTTGCATTGTTCAAGTAAATGAATGATTTGAATGTGCAGGTGCTCCAGATAGAAGATGATTGTCAGAATAAACAAAGGAGCAACCTGGCACCGGAGGGTGGAGGTCTCTACAACTGAAACAGGGAGTTTGTTCATTTCTGTACATAAATAAACTATATTCAAAAACTCTAAAAATTGAAAAATTTTTAAAAACCAAAAATATGTTTTTACTTTGTTAAAAATAAAAAAAAAAAGGAAAAAAAATATGTTTTGTTTTTTTTTTTTAATTTTCAAAAATTTACAAAAATATGTTAAGTGAATATGCCGAAACCCTCACGGCTGAACAAACATGATTATTTCACAATTGAAAATGGTTTTAACATTGTTAAAAATCAGTGTGTTGTAAATCATGGGGGTACTTTATGTGAAACAGGACATGTGATGCAGAAAGTTGATGGCGAGACAACGCTATTTGCATCGGGTTGTCAAATTTTCTCTAAATGTTTTGAATTTTAGGGGGAGTAAGAAATTTCAGAAAATACAAAAACATTTGAAAATTTTGCAAAAGCCATGAAAATTTGAAAAAGCCAAAAACAATTCAAAATGAAAAAGAGTGTTTGTGTAAAAAGGGGAAATGATAGTACATCAGTAGACAATCACAGTACGCTAAAGAAATGGAAAGTTAAATGTGATAAACGATCTCACTGATGATATGCCAGTAGGTTTTTACACGCTTAGTAGATTGACTTCGAGATATAAACATAAATATCAATATACTTGCTTATCTCGTGGGGAACATCTTTTGGATATATTGGTAACCTCCGAAATCTTGTTTGAGAGATTGCCAGATTCTGAGATATTAGGTTTTTATATTGTTTGATATCTGGGGTATTATACCTGGTCTTCTGATGTTGCGGAAGCAATGACCTAGTCTTCGTATAATACTTTATGTGCTTAAAGCTTACCCTCTACATAAAAATTGATAAAATATCGAAAGATACAAATCAAGTGCAGTTGTAAAGAAGATCACTGAGCTTCATCTCTTTGACTAAACGGTAGTTTATACCTGAGCTCTCAAGGTCTCGCACTAATCCAGAGTACAGATATCAATATAGTATATTCACCTGTAATACTGAATATAGGGAATCTTGATACGGGAGTATATTCTGAGGTGGGACACGTGAATAATTCAAGTGCTTAAAACACTAAATCTCGTATCTCGAATCAGTTGAACTTTGTGTGAAAATTTAAGTGGATCAGTGTACTGACAATCTAAGTGAATCGTTTAAAACTTAAAGTGTTAATAGCTCAACGGTGCTAGTGATTTGTCATAGACAGATATGATCCTCTAACACAATCTCATACAAAAATATTGTCTATAAATATTTGTTTATTGCCTTATGTTTCAAAAATTCAAAAAGATTTTGTTTCTATTTTATTTTCGACATCCGATGTCTGAAAGCTGAGTTTCAAAATTTAAGTATGCTGAACATGCTTCTAATATATAAACAAATTTTTGCGAAAGTCTTGGATACTTAAATTGTCAAATTCATATAGAGTCATTTGATAGGGGGAGTTGAGTTGGGTAATCCTGGAAATTACATTTTGTTGTCTTTGAGCCAGGTCATCGATTCTGGAAAATCAAAATACTTTCATTGTTAAATATAAAATCCAGATTTTTGTGAACAAACGATGTTCTGTGCTGTCACATATTTGAAATGCTCTAGCTTATTCATGATAAATGTTTAGAGCTAGATTAATTCTCATATTGTCAAATACCTTATGAATGTTTGAGATTTTGCAGATGATAGAACCAGATTATGATCCAAATAGTTGAGCTTAAGGGGGAGTCTGAAGACAAGCTTGCAAATAAAGAGCTAGGTGACTATCCTGGAGGAGCTTGTGGGGCTTGTAGAATCAGGTGTCGATCCAACCAGCTTGAAGCAAGGGGGAGCTTGAAGATAGAGTTGAGTGAAAACAGATCCACGGGGATATTGTTAGAGAAAAGGGAGAGTCTGTGGTTGCTAACAATGTCAAACACTTCGTGAAGACTAAGAGAGGCAGAAAGCTACGAGATTGACTGCAGCAATATCCAAGGGGGAGTCTGTGAGTGCATATGTCTATTGCTTGCGTCAATCATGTAACGTAGCTGAAATAAATGAGACAAGACAAGTGCTAAAAAGTGAAAAGCATAAAGGCTATTGAGAAAGAGTGTCTTGATTAGAAAGGATAGTTCAAACAAAGCCAAGAATGTCATCAGAAGTGCCTTCGTACGAAGGCTGATGGCTTCGTACGAAGCTAAACATGTCCTTGTTCGAACCCATGAGTCTATAAATAAGAGTCTTGTGTGTTTCATTTGTATCTTTTGAACATTCTTGTGGCGAAGCTCTGCCGAATTGTTTTTACGGTGTAAACGTTGTCAAATCAGTATAGAAAACAGTTATAATTACTTTCTTGTGTTATCGTCTACGTACGTGATTGGATTCCGCACATATCACGTGTCGATACGCATTCATCGGTTGAAGATTCGATCCAGGGTTTGAATTCACATTAATACTGCAATGACTATACAATGATCGTTATAAAGGTCATGATCATGGTAACTGAGGATATTGTAATAATCCTCATGTTGACAACCATTTTAATATTGAAATCGGCCACAAAAAGTGGCACACTTAGGGAGTGATTATACGAACATAAAACATGGGAAACATGTTATACCATGAATGTTGAAATAATATTACATTATTCTATCATACTTCCTATCGTGTATTGAACAAACACGATTGCAACTAAAACATATACGATCATAAACCAGAAGTTTATGGATCGTGATTATTTAATTCAATGGCATGACCGGTCAGACCATCCCGAGTCACTGATGATATGAAACATATTGAAGAACTGGAAGGAACTGGAATATTTTTCAAGATAATAATTAGCATGTAATGTTTGCTCTCAAGGGAAATTAAATATTTGGAAAATAAACGAGGGTGTGTATACCTAAATATTCTGGAAGCGATTAAAGGATATGTATATCCCAACATGATACCATTTAGGTTTTTTTTTAAATCGATACATCGTCTAAATGGTTATCAAATCCACAACCTAAAGCTTGTGTGATTGTGTCTTAGCTAATGTGATAGCAAGCACATTAATCCATATTGGTATATTTATTTGATAACAGTGAATTTGATTCCCAAGTTATTAATGATCATTAAAATAAGTGTTATTGTTGAGATGATCACTAAACGTCTACTATTAGTTACAAAGCCAAAAAAATTCATGAGAGGAGCAAAAGTTCATTTAGGTACATGTAATTTTATATATAGTACCATCAATTCACATCAAACCAATAAGTTATAGTTCTCCCCATACAGTTGGTTTTTGGTCAGGAACCAAAGATGTCTCATCAAAGATTTTGGTTGTGCGACATATATTAAAACTCATTGCGACATATATTGAAAATCATCCACCACACCGCACAAATATGGGACTTCTAAAAAGTTTGAGAATATGTTGGGTATAAATAATCGTCTATGATTAAATACTTAAAGCCATTAGTGAGAAATTCGTTTATGGCTCATTGGTTTTCACTTTAGTGAATGAATGTTCCCAACATTAGGGGAGATAACAAGCAGTTGGAAAGTGAAAAGTGAAATGAATTATCATGTCATCTTGATCCTCAGACTACAAACTATGAAGTAGAAATTTAAAGTATAATTCATTTACCAATATTAAAGAACAAATTACCAGACAATTTTACTGATCTAAATAGAGTGACTAAGTAAGTCATATAATCAACTGCTTATGCTCCAGTTATATTTGTGTCCCAAGAGGACAACCACATATTTTTTAATGAGTCTATTGCACGCCTAAAGCGTGGTAGACTAGTTGATTCCAATAATAAAATTCCTCGAAAATTGGAGCAAGTAATTAAGATGGTCAAGTCAGGTTATAGTAATAAGATCTTCTGAAGAGACAATAGACATGATGGTTCAAGAAGAACCTCAGGTACCTGAAAATAAAGAGATCTCGATAAGTTGTATCATGTCTAAGATATGTATGGAATCAAAATAAAAATCGACGTCATTATACGTTTGTATATAATGTAGCGCTTAAAATGATTAAATGATGATGATCAAGATTTAAGATCTACATATGAATGAATATTAAGAAATGATTGGCCAAAACAGAAAGACGCAAATAAGGCGGAGTTTAGTTCTCTAATGAAATGGAAAGTTTTTGGACCAACAGTCCATACAACCGAAGTTGTAAAATATGTTGGATACAAATGTGTCTTTTACGCAAATCATGTGAAAATCAAATTAAGTGATATAAGTCTAAATTGGTGGCACAAGAATTTTTCACAAAGACATCTGATTGATTATGAGAAAACTTATTCTCCAGTGGTGGATGGATTGAATTTCTAATATTTTATTAGTCTGGTAATATAGAGAGAGAATTGATGTTAGTCTGGTAAAAGTGTACATGAAGGTCCCTAAAGGATCGGAATGATCAAAATCATGTAAGTTAAGTTCTCGAGAACAATATGATCGTTGTATATAGATTCATTTTGTTTAAGACTGAACTCCTAATGAGTTTTCTAAAGCAATTGAGTTCCCTAAAGGTAAATCAAAACATCTTAATGATGTAATTCTTGTGCACCAATAAACATACATAGAAACTTGTACCCAATGATTGTGATATCTTAATAAATAGTGTACACGCATGGTACAATATGGATTTTGAAGATAAAAACAAGTGTTCATGACATTTTTGCATGTGATATAGATATCTATGTGTTATATGGGTAACTTTATGTAGCAAAACTCATGAAGAGTGAATGCACATGTATATTTGTATAAGATGGGCAGAATTCCCTCATGGATTGATAATGCCAGAAGCATTGATATAAAAACCTCAAGAACGTACTATATGAAGTTGACAAAATGCGTATGGGCTAAAATAGTTGGGTCGAGTGTTGTACAACTCGAGATATTTGCATAAAGAGGGATATAAGTTTGATTAAATTAGCCATGTTCTATGAACATTCTACTTTTAAAAGTTCACTATAATCGCAATTTACAGTAATGATGTCTAAGCATCATCGAGGGAAATTGTCGAGCTTTTAAAGGGAGAATTTTGGAATGACCTTGACACGGTCTAATTATTACTCGAAATGCAGTTCAAGTATATATGTAATTATATTTTACTAATCCCTCAAGTACATCTAGTAGATGATGTTTGGATTTTTTTAGTATGGACATAGTTGAACCTTAAAGTATGTTAAAGGTTGTTAAGTCATTTGTTATAAGAAATGCCTATTACCATCTCTTACCAAAGTATAGATTCTCATTCTAAAAGTACCATCGTTAAATGCATAAGTGCATTAATATGTTTTGCTAGCTATGTATGGTTATAATATCTTTCACTTGAGCTTATTGTCATGATATAACCTTTGTCAAGCGAAGAGACATTGGAATGAGTTCAAAGAAATATTTCAAGTATAAACGATATTTGATTATATTTTACTAACCTATCAAAATAAGTTTGGTTAGTCTTGTAGATGAAGGAATGTAACGAAATACAGTCGTTGACATATGATAATTTTTGGAAGGAGGCACCTAAAGTCTCGTTAGAAGATTATACAACATTGCTCAACATAAATGATTGCACATTAAGGGATCAAGTGGAAAATCATTCGCTACAGAGGATTTATTCGACTTTCAAGGAAGATGGACACACATCACTTAAAGGATACATGTTAAAATGAGGGGGAGACTTATTCAAGTTGCACTCTTTTTCCCTTGACTAAGTTTTGTCCCATTGGGTTTTCTTAGTAAGGTTTTTAATGAGGCAACATACCTGATCCAAAAGTATCAGGGGGAGAAAATGTGCGCTGCGCTCTTTTTCCCTTAGCTATGGTTTTATCCCACTGGGTTTTCCTGGCAAGGTTTTTAACGAGGCAGCATCACAAAGCGTATTATAAGAATAATATATTATTTTACGTGGATAGTCAAGGGGGAGTGTTATGAATATTGTGACTATCCATTTTCCTAACTCCATATCATTTAGTGTTATGAATATTGTGACTGTCTATGCTCATAACTCCATATCATTTATGTTCTAAAGCCCTATAAATAGTAGCCAATGTATTTGGTTTTAGATATCTCAAAATGAATAAAACACTCCCATTCTCTATGTTTCTATCTCTCTATAATCTTTAGCTTGTTAGTAAACTATTATATAATATGAGTTTTTTTTATTATTTATGTGAAATTTCTAAAAACCAGGATTAAGACCCCCTGAGTTATAGTCAAAGGCCATTAAGTTCTTTTGTTTTCTAGTGAACTAATTGTTTGTAGAAAGTTAAAAGTTTGTAATGCGGTCCATTTAACTAGAGAACCTTATTTATAGGATTGAGTTATTCTACAAATAAGTTTAAAAATAAGAAATGTAAGAAACCATTATAGAGTGATAAGTGTCCAAAAAGAAATCAAGTGTATAGAGTAATTTTGTCAAAGAGAATAGAAAGATTATGCACATACAAGTCATATCCTAGTTCCCCCTCATTTTTTAAACGTCCATAACTTTTTTATACGTCATTTGTTTTAAAAAAATTATACCATAAAATCGAACGTCTTTTTATCTTTAATATGAGTACCCTATTGCTATATTTAAATTTTGAGTAAATTGCTATTTTAGTCCCTGAGGTTTGTCCAAATTTGCCAATTTAGTCCAAATAGTTTTTTTCTTCTCTAGGTCCCTGACTTTTCCCTTTTGTTGCCATTTTGATCACATTGCCTAACTCCGTCCAAAAACCCCATTTTTAACCAGGGGTATTTTGGGATTTTCAATTTAAATCTTTCAAATTGCCATTTTGATCCATTTTTTATATTGAAAAAATAAAAGAAAAATATCTAATTAGTGGGACCCACCATCAACACCAGCCACCACCACCATCAACACCATTCACCACTGTGACCACCATCACTACCCTCGTCAGCCTCTCACCACTGCCACGACCATCACCACCCACCACCATCACTACCCTCGTTAGCCTCTCACCACCACCACCACCACGACCATCACCGCCCACCGCTATCACTAACCTCATCAGCCTATTGTTTCTCTCTCATAATTTCTTTCTCATCCAGAGCTGATAACATATTTGCTAACCAGTCTTTAAACTAAATTAAGATCCACAAACCAGCAAACAGGGGCGGTTCTTAGAAGGGCTGTGGCAGGGCCACGGCCCGGGCAAGTTTTTCGCTGTAGTGCTAATTTTCCGCATTTCGATCCAAATTTTTTATATATACTATGTTTGGCCCGGGCTTGCCCGGGATTTTTTTAGTGCCCGTGTCTTTCGGCCCTGGTACGTTCAACGGGCAAGATCCGCCACTGCCAGCAAACAACAACAAACAAAATCATAAACCATAAATCTCGAAAAAACCTAAATTAAAAGCTCAAAACCTACATATATGAGAGATTCAACCCTAAATTAACAATATATACCTAAATTAAGATCCAGAAACCATCAAACAATAACAAACACAATCATAAACAATATAAAAACCTAAACTAAAAGTATAAATATGAGATTCGAACCGGTAGGAGCAGAACTGAAGTCTCTGGCATCACTGGCATCCCAACCACCACCACAGCCACCAGCGGCGCCGTCGTTATCAAACTTGGATCTCTTAGCTTCAGCGTCGTTGCACATTATTCTAGGACGCAGTAGAGTCAGGGGCAGAGAATCCGGTGGGGTGATGGGCGGAGGAGGGTGGAGGTCCGATGTCTTCGTACTTGCGTTTGACGGAGGCAGAGTCGACGCCGGATGGGTAGTAGGAGTCGCCGTCGGAGGTGGAAGTTATGAAGGAGTGGTGGTGGTTTTCCAGGAGATACAGATGGAGAGAAGATAGAAGTGAGAGAGATAATGTGTTAAGTTGTGTCTGTATATTTACTGATTTACACATATATTATTATTATTAGTTATAAGGTTTGGACTAAAATGGCAAGTTAAAAAGTTTTTAATGAAAATGCCAAAAAATACCCCTGTTATAACTGGGGTTTTTAAACGGAGTTAGACAATGTGATCAAGATGGCAAAAACTGTGAAAAGTCAGGGACTCAGAGGAGAAAAAAATATTTGGACTAAAGTGGCAATTTGAGACAAACCTCAGGGACTAAAATGGCAATTTACACTTAATTTTTTTCCTTTGAAACTCATTTGCATATTACACAATGGACATAATGTAAAACACAATGAGAAAACCCAGTTGCATATTACACAATGGACATAATGTAAAACACAATGAGAAAACCCAGTTGCGTATTACACAATGGACATAACGTAAAACACAATGAGCATTGAACTAAAAACACAATGGAAAGTAGACCAAAAACACAATCGATGACAACAGATAAAAGACACAATGTGTGACAATTGTCAAATTTGCATGCATCCGTACAATTATTAAACAATGATTAGTGATTAATGACTGTGCTGAATTTCAACTAATTACATGAATTTCTTTTTTATCATTATCATTATACATACATGTGCACCATATATTGCAAATGACATAACATTACTGCATGCTAACTGTGACACTCTGGGTTTTCCCGAGCAACTATCTTGTATTGAAATTATGTGTACATATTTTATTAAATGGAAATTTGTGAATTACCTTGGTGTGCTATATGATCCTTGCATTAAGTTGTATGTATGTAATAAATATAAATATAGGTGTATAAGTTCTAGTGAACCGAGATCACGACTCAAGACCACCCGGTCTCGAGTAACCAGTAAACAGTGGGCCGGTTGGGCTGTGGACCTCCTTTAGTCCACCCGAAAGCCCATTAGGGTGCATCATTTGATATGGAAACCCATGCCATCATCCACATTTCCCTACATTCACTCCCACACTCTCCTACTCTCTCTCTCTCTCTCTCTCTCTCTCTCTCTCACTAACACCACCACAAACCTCCTCTCACCTCTCTCTCGGATTCAACCTGTGACAACAAGGACTCTCGGTTCAAGCTTGGGATCTTACTTGGGAGCTTATTCATCGATTGCTTTATATTCTCACACCTTGAAATCTAACCGGTTAGTGTTTTAAGTGCTTTACTAGATGTTTAGGTATAAAATGGTGTCATTAAAGTGAATGAATAGCATGATGGTGGTTGGTTATTTTGAATGTTCAAATGGGTGAATATTGATGATATGCAAGCATTGTATTATTTGGATAAGCTAGGATAGATTGTGTGAATATTTATGTTTGGTGATTATGAGTATGTCATTCTTGTATAAATGATATGCATGACTATAGGCTGATTAGGATATTGTTATGATTGTTGCACATAAATATTCTTAAAGTAAAGAATGAAACAGTACATGATTGTTGCTTATGAAATGCATGTTATGTATGGCTTATTGAGTTTTGCTTCTAGGCCCATATAGATGAATCTGAGAATCATAGAGAATGTGTTTGTTTGAATCAATCTCGGGTGAATGATGTATGTTATTTGAATAATCAAGTGTGATGATAAAAACCCTAAAGATGAACTATATGAATATGATATGAACTGTTTGAATATTTGGAAATTGGGTGTTTTGATCTGTTTTGTATTAAGATTAGACAAGAAAACATGTTAGTAAAATTGTATTGGATAGTACACAATTTCATGAAATGGCAATACTATTGGAGGGTACAATTCGGACAGGTTCTAGAAGGATTCGGTCATTAAGGGTGCAAGTCGAGACCCCCGGTTTCGACTCGAGACCACTTAAATGACAACCCGAGACCGCGGAGATTGCGACTCGAGACCACATAGTGACAACTCGAAACAGACTTCAGGGACTCGAGACCATCAAGGTCTCGACTCGAGATCTCATGGTCTGGACTCGAGACCGCTGCGGTTGCGACTCATGCCTGCACTACTCGAGACCAGAAGCCCCTGACTCGAGACCTCCTGGTTGCCACTCGAGACCGCCTGCTCTCGAGTCGAGACCACCTGGTCTCGACTGGGCTGTATGTTTTCGTTATTGGGCCCAAGTGTATTAACTGTACATGCTTGTTACTGTTTAAGTGGGCTATGTGTTAACTGTTGATGTTAAAGAATTTAGACAGGCCCATTGACTTAATGGATAATTATATGTTATGCATGCTATGTGTTAGATACATGTAGAATATACGTGACTTCTATATGCCCAAACCTGACACCAAACTGGTAACCATGTTAGGACGTGGTGACCAGCATACTTGACCAAGTAAACTAAACTGCCGGCCGAGCAACCCAAGGTGAGTTCACAACTATTAAACCATGTGTTCCCGGTGGTTTGGGAAATGGAAACTTAAACAACGCTATCCCCTCGTAAGGGATACAAACCTACTTTCTTCCCATTAAATGGGACTCTTAGTTAATTACTGTTTATACGGAATGCAACGAGCAACACTAAACGAAACTCTATCACTCAAGTCCCTACCATTTAATACCGATTAGTTGCCGGGGTCAGGCGAATGGGTTATTAGTTAGTAGCGCTATTTAGGTCTAACCATCCTCACACCGACCCTTGTTACTGGGAACGGGAGTGAACTAATGTACTCTGGCAAACCGTCAATGATGATAGAACATTGACAAACGGGGCACTGCGGAAATGTACGGTTAAGTAAGTATTCGGTATTGTAAAACAGTTTAGTCGCTTACTTATGGGGTAGCTCCCCATGGCATGTATAAACGGATAAATTAACTGGTGAAACAAGTTTTTGGTAATTAAAAACTGGACAACTCGTGAACTCGCCAACATTCTTTGTTGATACCCTACTGCATGCTTTGCAGGTACCCAGTGACTCAGGAGCTTGCAGCTTGGGAATGTGTAGTAGTCGTCTAACCCATGTGTTGGGTTTTAAATAATTTTGAACTATGAACTTTGTTTTGAAACTGTTTGGTTTATGCTTCTGCTGTTTACTTAAACTGTTATTTGAACTTAAACTTTTAAAACTCCGAACTATGATGTTTACTAACTATTGTGGTTGGTGAACATTTTTACTATTAACCAACGCTCAGTATAATTGGTGGCTGGATCCTGGTCAGTCACGCCTCCAAGCGGTGGTACTCCGCATGTGGATTTTGGGGGTGTGACAGATTGGTATCAGAGCCATTAGTTATAGTGAACTCGGTTTTAAAAAGAAAGTCTTTTTGAGAAAAACCAGACTATAACACGTGACTCGTGACGACACTACACTACACTCCAAGGGAAAGACTCAACGTATTAGACCTCATAGCTCGGACTTGTGTTTACTTAAAGGAAGTGGTTTCGAGGCACGGAGTGCCAACCTCTATTATTTCCGATCGAGACGCGCGTTTTACATCTGAGTTGTGGCAAGCTATGCACAAATCCTTTGGCTCACGTTTAGACATGAGCACCACTTATCATCCACAAACGGATGGGCAATCTGAACGCACCATCCAAACTCTTGAAGACATGCTTACGGCATGTGTGATCGATTTTGGCAAAGGTTGGGAAAAGCATCTACCGTTAGTGGAATTCTCCTACAATAACAGCTACCACACCAGCATTCAGGCAGCACCCTTTGAGGCATTGTACGGTCGAAAATGCCGATCGCCTCTTTGCTGGGCGGAAGTTGGTGACAGCCAGATCACAGGTCCAGAACTTGTGGTAGACACTACGGAAAGGATTGCCCAGATCAGACAACGCATGGCGGCAGCTCGTGACCGTCAGAAAAGTTACGCTGATAAGGATAGGAAACCGCTAGAATTCCAGGTCGGTGACCGGGCTCTACTTAAAGTCTCACCCTGGAAGGGTGTGGTTCGTTTTGGAAAACGGGGCAAGCTTAATCCGCGATATGTCGGACCATTCGAAATTACCGAAAAGATCGGTAAGGTGGCTTACAGATTGAATCTGCCTGAAGAACTGAGTGCTGTGCACAACGTCTTTCACGTGTCTAATCTGAAGAAGTGTCTGTCAGATGAAACACTCATTATTCCTTTCAAGGAACTCACTATTGACGAACAGCTACACTTTACTGAGGAACCGATTGAGATCACGGATTGAGAAATCAAAACCCTCAAACGTAGCCAGATACCTCTCGTACGAGTTCGTTGGAACTCGCGCCGTGGCCCAGAGTTTACCTGGGAGCGGGAAGACCAGATGAAGCGCAGGTATCCCCAGTTGTTCCCAAATGAAACTCCTAGCACTGAAGCTACAACCGAATTTCGGGACAAAATTCCAAACTAACGGGGGAATGATGTGACACCCCGTTGAAACGTTCTCACTTATACTAGCTTGACAGTGACTGCCTTAACTTTCGGGATGAAAGTTCTTAAAACTTGGGGATAATGTGACACTCTGGGTTTTCCCGAGCAACTATCTTGTATTGAAATTATGTGTACATATTTTATTAAATGGAAATTTTTGAATTACCTTGGTGTGCTATATGATCCTTGCATTAAGTTGTATGTATGTAATAAATATAAATATAAATATAGGTGTATAAGTTCTAGTGAACCGAGATCACGACTCAAGACCACCCGGTCTCGAGTAACCAGTAAACAGTGGGCCGGTTGGGCCGTGGACCTCCTTTAGTCCACCCGAAAGCCCATTAGGGTGCATCATTTGATATGGAAACCCATGCCATCATCCACATTTCCCCTACATTCACTCCCACACTCTCCTACTCTCTCTCTCTCTCTCTCACTAACACCACCACAAACCTCCTCTCACCTCTCTCTCGGATTCAACCGGTGACAACAAGGACTCTCGGTTCAAGCTTGGGATCTTACTTGGGAGCTTATTCATCGATTGCTTTATATTCTCACACCTTGAAATCTAACCGGTTAGTGTTTTAAGTGCTTTACTAGATGTTTAGGTATAAAATGGTGTCATTAAAGTGAATGAATAGCATGATGGTGGTTGGTTATTTTGAATGTTCAAATTGGTGAATATTGATGATATGCAAGCATTGTATTATTTGGATAAGCTAGGATAGATTGTGTGAATATTTATGTTTGGTGATTATGAGTATGTCATTCTTGTATAAATGATATGCATGACTATAGGCTGATTAGGATATTGTTATGATTGTTGCACATAAATATTCTTAAAGTAAAGAATGAAACAGTACATGATTGTTGCTTATGAAATGCATGTTATGTATGGCTTATTGAGTTTTGCTTCTAGGCCCATATAGATGAATCTGAGAATCATAGAGAATGTGTTTGTTTGAATCAATCTCGGGTGAATGATGCATGTTATTTGAATAATCAAGTGTGATGATAAAAACCCTAAAGATGAACTATATGAATATGATATGAACTGTTTGAATATTTGGAAATTGGGTGTTTTGATCTGTTTTGTATTAAGATTAGACAAGAAAACATGTTAGTAAAATTGTATTCGATAGTACACAGTTTCATGAAATGGCAATTCTATTGGAGGGTACAATTCGGACAGGTTCTAGAAGGATTCGGTCATTAAGGGTGCAAGTCGAGACCCCCGGTTTCGACTCGAGACCATTTAAATGACAACCCGAGACCGCGGAGATTGCGACTCAAGACCACATAGTGACAACTCGAAACAGACTTCAGGGACTCGAGACCATCAAGGTCTCGACTCGAGATCTCATGGTCTGGACTCGAGACCTCTGCGGTTGTGACTCATGCCTGCACTACTCGAGACCAGAAGCCCCTGACTCGAGACCTCCTGGTTGCCACTCAAGACCGCCTGCTCTCGAGTCGAGACCACCTGGTCTCGACTGGGCTGTTTGTTTTCGTTATTGGGCCCAAGTGTATTAACTGTACATGCTTGTTACTGTTTAAGTGGGCTATGTGTTAACTGTTGCTGTTAAAGAATTTAGACAGGCCCATTGACTTAATGGATAATTATATGTTATGCATGCTATGTGTTAGATACATGTAGAATATACGTGACTTCTATATGCCCAAACCTGACACCAAACTGGTAACCATGTTAGGACGTGGTGACCAGCATACTTGACCAAGTAAACTAAACTGCCGAGCAACCCAAGATGAGTTCACAACTATTAAAGAATGCGTTCCCGGTGGTTTGGGAAATGGAAACTTAAACAACGCTATCCCCTCGTAAGGGATACAAACCTACTTTCTTCCCCTTAAATGGGACTCTTAGTTAATTACTGTTTATACGGAATGCAACGAGCAACACTAAACGAAACTCTATCACTCAAGTCCCTACCATTTAATACCGATTAGTCGCCGGGGTCAGGCGAACGGGTTATTAGTTAGTAGCGCTATTTAGGTCTAACCAGCCTCACACCGACCCTTGTTACTGGGAACGGGAGTGATCTAATGTACTCTGGCAAACCGTCAATGATGATAGAACATTGACAAACGGGGCACTGCGGAAACGTACGGTAAAGTAAGTATTCGGTATTGTAAAACAGTTTAGTCGCTTACTTATGGGGTAGCTCCCCATGGCATGTATAAACGGATAAATTAACTGGTGAAACAAGTTTTTGGTAATTAAAAACTGGACAACTCGTGAACTCGCCAACATTCTTTGTTGATACCCTACTGCATGCTTTGCAGGTACCCAGTGACTCAGGAGCTTGCAGCTTGGGAATGTGTAGTAGTCGTCTAACCCATGTGTTGGGTTTTAAATAATTTTGATCTATGAACTTTGTTTTGAAACTATTTGGTTTATGCTTCCACTGTTTACTTAAACTGTTATTTGAACTTAAACTTTTAAAACTTCGAACTATGATGTTTACTAACTATTGTGGTTGGTGAACATTTTTACTATTAACCAATGCTCAGTATAATTGGTGGCTGGATCCTGGTCAGTCACGCCTCCAAGCGGTGGTACTCCGCATGTGGATTTTGGGGGTGTGACACTAACTTTATTGATTCAAATGGTGCACGAACCAAAGATAGCACAGTTATCAGACAAATCAGAAAAATGCTGACGGAGTTCAGTACATAGACAGATATGGTATTGAGACACAGAATGAGTCAGAAACCAAGTAATACACTAGTATAGTGTGTAGGAAAGTAAGGATCACAAAACTGCCTTCCTAGAGATAGTTTAAGTGCCAGAATGTGCCTAAAACTTACATAAACCACAGAATTCTGCAAAAAATCAGCAAATTCAGCATTTACACAAACTAATATCATGCAGAAATATGGTTAAATGGTCCTAAATGATTTCCTAAGTGTCGGGAATCAAAACTGTAACAAAAGGTAACACAAAGCACACTAAACTGCATAGTTTAGCACCTTAACGAACCGGTAACCAACCAAATAACCGGACACTACCCCAAAACCAAATTTTCACTAGAACTAATTACTATCTAATAACTAAATCCCTAACTAATATCATGCCGAAATATGGTTAAAACTTACATAAACCACAGAATTCTGCAAAAAATCAGCAAATTCAGCATTTACACAAACTAATATCATGCAGAAATATGGTTAAATGGTCCTAAATGATTTCCTAAGTGTCGGGAATCAAAACTGTAACAAAAGGTAACACAAAGCACACTAAACTGCATAGTTTAGCACCTTAACGAACCGGTAACCAACCAAATAACCGGACACTACCCCAAAACCAAATTTTCACTAGAACTAATTACTATCTAATAACTAAATCCCTAACTATATACTTGATTTCTAACCATGAACTAATTACTAGTTGAAACCTAGCCTTTACCCCCCCCCCCCAACCTAGTGAACGGCCAACATATGGCCCACATAAAGATTTTATTTGAATTATTAAATGGATCTTGTCTTTACTTTTAGAAACATAATATACAAAAGATCTCATATTGTTAGAAGTTTATAAATTGAACCAAAGGGTTATCATTCTTATTTCACACAATAAACCAACACCCAAAACTCTTCTCTTCCTCCTCCCTTGGCTACGACCATGATCAACCACCCACACACCACCATCATTCAATCATCTTCATCCTATTATACATATACTCAATGGTGTTAGAAGGTGCACAAAGGAGCTAGGAGCTTTCGGAAGTTGAAGGACCTTCACCATTTGATTTTATCCACTTCATTTCTTCTATTGATCATCCCTAGCCTTGAGCTAGTAGTAAGAACATAATACTCTTCATTTTACATCTCATTTTAGTGGTTAAAAGAAGATACATGTTGTTAATCATGAAGAACACTAAGAAACTTGAACATGAAACATGAACATAAGCTTAAAATCATAAGAAAACTTGATGTTTATGTGTTGTTATGCTTGTTGATTGTTGTTTACTTATGTTAAAGATGCAGATCATCATATGATCTTGCTAGATAATGATTAAAAACATAATCTAGCAAGATGAGAGGATGAAGGTGTTAGAGATTAATGGATCATCCTCACAAAAGTCATGAACTTGAAAGAATAAATTGTTTTCTTGTTAAGTGATGATCAAAGTGAGTGTAAAGTCTTGTAGATCTATGATTTCAAGAATGATTTTTCAAGAAACCAAGTTAAAAATACAAAGTTTACTTAATCTTGGTTCTTAAAGAAATCAACCATGTTTTTAGTGGTTAATCAAGTGTAGAAATATATATTTAACAAGAAAAACTCAAGAAGAAACATTTTTAGAAAAATGATTTACAAGTTGTGAAGATCTAACTTCTTTAAAAATGATGTTTTTAATTAAACAACCACACTTTAGACTATGGGGTATGGGGCTTGGGTTGGGGCGTGGGTTGGGGGAAAATGCCCAAGCCACCACCCCGGGTGGGCTTGGGTTGGGGATTGAGTTTGAAGCCGGGCGTGGGGCGGGCTAGCGGTCCGATGTGGCGGCCTCCTATTCGTGTTGTTGGCCATGTCATAGCGGGGATGTTTGAGTTTGAATTTTAAATTGTAACCGTTTGGCCAAGCCAAGCGGTTACCCCAACCCCCAACAGTCAACATCCCCTATAAATACAACCCCAACCCCACCGGCTACCCCAACCCAAACCATCGCTGTCCAACCCAAGCCTCACCAAAACCCACTTGATCCCACGAACCCGCTACCCCAACCCGAAGAAGATGGCCTCTTGGACCCACGAAGAAGAATTATCTCACGTCACAAGCGTCGTTGACGCTATGAAGGGGAGACAAACCGGCCAAACACGATATTGGCTGGAAGCCTTCGCAAGCTACCGACATAACGTCAGACATGACCGGCACAACTTAAAAGCGTGCCAACATAAATGGCGCGAGCTACGGCCCAAGCTTGATCGTTTCATGGCCTACTAAGAAGCCGTTCTGGGTGGTGAGTTAAGCCACGAGGACCGGGTGGTTGTGGCGAACATTGAGGTTCGGGGCAAGGAGCGAAGGCCGTTCGACAAGCTCGCGCTTTTTGAAATTTACCTAACGCTCTAGGTGTTTTTTTGTAATCGTTTTTAAGTTTTTTTTTATTTTGTAATCGTGTTTAGTTTTTTTTTATTTTGTAATTAATAAAATTTTAGGCTTTTTTTAATGTTGTGTGTATTTTTTTAATTTTTTGTATTTTTTTTAAATAAACTGCCAAGCCACGCCCCAACCCAAGCCCCGCCATACCCCACGGATACGTCACTCACCGGTGGGGGGGCTCCAACTCCACGTGTCAACTCATGCCCCCAACCCAAGCCCCACCATACCCCACGGTCTTAAAGGGTAACTAAGCTTACTAAACACACTAGTAAGTTACTACAAATTTTTGTAGATTTTCAAGTTCATGAAGTAGTAGTTTATGCTTGTTTTTGGCAAATGGTTAAGTGTGGATTGATTTGTTGTTGATTGTGTTGATTTACAAAACAAAATGATATGCTTTGAAAGCATGGAAACCTCCATTTTTAAGGGGAAACTATGGCAAAATTTTTCTAGCAATTTAACACTTAGGAAAATATTTTTAAACAAATATTTACAAGTGTATTTTAAACCATGTATTTTTATATAAAGTTTGCCATAATTTTTGTTACAAAAATTATAAATATTGGAGGTTGGTTTTTATAAATAAAAGTGACTAAATATGTATTTAGGAAATATATATTTAGAAGTCACCATATGTGTGATTATTTGCATATTATGTGTATTAGTTATATTATTTTAGGACTTGAAATAATATAACTCACCAAAATACCAAGAAACTACAATCCAAAATATTACCAAAATTCCAAGGGAATGAACATATAAAGTATACCCAAAATATTGGACAAACCGAACAAAGGAATATAACTCACAAAATATTCTGGAAAATTATTTACAAGTATATTTTGATAATCGGTATTTTGGACACCAAGAGAATGAAAATGTGATTTTCATAATTACTATAAAAATATATCATATTTTTGACAAGGAGAAAATATACTATTTTTGGCAAGTAGAAATATATGTATTTTCTTGGAAATATTAGAAGATATATTATTTTTGGAAGAAAATATGTATTTTCTCAAACAAACATGAAATACATTATTTCTGGGAGAAAAAGTATTTTCTTAAAATAAACTTAAAATATATTATTTTTGTATGAAAGATGGATTTATATATATTTTCCAAGTTGGACTTGAAGATATAATATTTTTGGAAATTACATGAAAATACAATTATTTTTGCCAAAGGAAAAATTATTTATTTTTCTAAGTAATATTTCTTAAAATATATATTTTGGAAATATATATTGATGTATTCTTACTAGAAATATTATTCTGGGAAAGTTAATACAAAAATTAAGTATAAGGATACTTAATAAACACAATAAAAATACGTATTCGTACGTATAAATACACTCCAAAATACGACACCAATACATGACAAAAATATACAAGTATGAGAATATGAATACAAATACACTCATCCTTGGGGAGTTATACATGTACAAATACACATATGTGTCAAGTTAAAATATATTATTTTAACTAATATTCCAAAATGTAATAAATATAATTTAAGTTAAAATACTTATTATTTTGACAAGTAATTATTTACTTGGAATAATATTGATGACACAAAGAAACGTAACACGGTGGTACCAATTAATACAAAGTCAAGGCACGACCCGCTCGTCTAATGAACCGTAGTACGCATGTAGGTAGTCGCGCGTTCTAGAAGAAGCTTTGAGTTACATTGGATATGAAGAACGCAAAACTTTGAGTTCATGTCCCCCTTTTCTTTTAACAGTTTTCAATTTTACAACTTCAGGGGTGAAATACATGTTACAATTGCTTCGATGATTACAAATGGTATGGTTAGCTAAGGAATGAACTGCTAGATCATGTGAATGGGTAGGCGATTAACTTAAGACCATTAATCCTTGTATAAGGACCGAGGGGCATGAGTGATAGATCTATTGGGTGTTGCGAGCCCCACCCATGGGTCCGCGAGTTGGCCGCATGTGGTGATTATGTCGTTCCGCCGGAGGGCCCAGTATGAAATACGCATAAAGGGTTGAGTGCTTCCTATACCATGTCACATATATTAATGTATTAGCTACACATTAATTGATCTGTTTCCTTGTTGCTTCATACCAGTTTACAAGTACATACATACATTCTCACAACTGTTTTTCAAGGATGTTCGTGCATACATACAAAACACATGAACTCGCTCAACTTTTGTTGATGTTTTCAAACTACATGTATTTCAGGAAATTAAGTATGGATCTGGTGGGCGTTGAAGTTACAAGTCATGTCTCTAATAAAAGGTGTCATCCGAAGTAGAAGGGTTTGGGTTATGTAATTTATCTTGGGTAAGATACATGGCTCGAAACCTAGTTTGTTTGTGTCTTTTGTGAAGTCCTTATGGATCTAAAACTTGCTGGTATTGTATTTTGAACATGAAGTCTGTGTTTTGGGATTTAAAACAATGTTGCTTGTAAAGTATTAAAACTATCTTTGGATGATCATCTTGGTTTTATCATATAGTCTTTTGTTATGGTTGAATGCAATGATATTAAGCAAGTCACACCAATTCACGCTTCCGCAAAAGTCAGGGTGTGACAGTTTGGTATCAGAGCTTCGATTGTAGTGAACTAGGATTCCTTCACGAGTCTAGACTACATTCATTAGGGTTCTCACGAAAATACTTTTACAACATGTTTTCATTACATACACGGAACGCCCAGATCCATGGAACAAACATTTATTTTTACAAAAAGGAAAGACAAGAAACACGATTGCAAGGTTCACATTTGTGGTTTAGTATGGGAGACTAGGTGGTCTAGTATGGGAGACTAGGTGGTCTAGTCTAGGAGACTAGGTAGTTTGGTCTGGGAGACTAGGAAGGATAGAGAGGTTTCATGAGAAATAACAAGGATACATGATTACATGATAAATTGCCTTTGTTTGCATTTATTGGGTGTTAGTGGTTACTATACGTACATATGTTAGGATTACGACGTTACAGGCACACATGTCATCCTCAGGGAGTGGGTTGTCGGATGCCCGCGACCGGATGGTAGTCGCCTCAGCTAGTAGTAAGTACATCATACTCTTCATTTTACATCTCATTTTAGTGGTTAAAAGAAGATACATGTTGTTAATCATGAAGAACACTAAGAAACTTGAACATGAAACATGAACATAAGCTTAAAATCATAAGAAAACTTGATGTTTATGTGTTGTTATGCTTGTTGATTGTTGTTTACTTATGTTAATGATGTAGATCATCATATGATCTTGCTAGATAATGATTAAAAACATAATCTAGCAAGATGAGAGGATGAAGGTGTTAGAGATTAATGGATCATCCTCACAAAAGTCATGAACTTGAAAGGATAAATTATTTTCTTGTTAAGTGATGATCAAAGTGAGTGTAAAGTCTTGTAGATCTATGATTTCAAGAATGATTTTTCAAGAAACCAAGTTAAAAATACAAAGTTTACTTAATCTTGGTTCTTAAAGAAAACAACCATGTTTTTAGTGGTTAATCAAGTGTAGAAATATATATTTAACAAGAAAAACTCAAGAAGAAACATTTTTAGAAAAAATGATTTACAAGTTGTGAAGATCTAAGTTCTTTAAAAATGAAGTTTTTAATTAAACAACCACACTTTAAAGGGTAACTAAGCTTACTAAACACACTAGTAAGTTACTACAAATTTTTGTAGATTTTCAAGTTCATGAAGTAGTAGTTTATGCTTGTTTTTTGGAAAATGGTTAAGTGTGGATTGATTTGTTGTTAATTGTGTTAATTTACAAAAGAAAATGATATGCTTTGAAAGCATGGAAACCTCCATTTTTAAGGGGAAACTATGGCAAAATTTTTCTAGAAATTTAACACTTAGGAAAATATTTTTAAACAAATATTTACAAGTATATTTTAAACCATGAATTTTTATATAAAGTTTGCCAAAATTTTTGTTACAAAAATTATAAATATTGGAGGTTGGTTTTTATAAATAAAAGTGACTAAATATGTATTTAGGAAATATATATTTAGAAGTCACCATGTGTGTGATTATTTGCATATTATGTGTATAAGTTATATTATTTTAGGACTTGAAATAATATAACTTACCAAAATACCAAGAAATTACAATCCAAAATATTACCAAAATTCCAAGGGAATGAACATATAAAGTATACCCAAAATATTGGACAAACCGAACAAAGGAATATAACTCACAAAATATTCCGGAAAATTATTTACAAGTTTATTTTGGTAATTGGTATTTTGGACACTAAGAGAATTAAAATGTGATTTTCATAATTACTACAAAAATATATCATATTTTTTGACAAGGAGAAAATATACTATTTTTTGTAAGTAGAAATATATGTATTTTCTTGGAAATATTAGAAGATATATTATTTTTGGAAGAAAATATGTATTTTCTCAAACAAACATGAAATACATTATTTCTGGGAGAAAAAGTATTTTCTTAAAATAAACTTAAAATATATTATTTTTGGATGAAAGATGGATTTATATATATTTTCCAAGTTGGACTTGAAGATATAATATTTTTGGAAATTACATGAAAATACAATTATTTTTTCCAAAGGAAAAATTATAAATAATTTTTCTAAGTAATATTTCTTAAAATATATATTTTGGAAATATATATTGATGTATTCTTACTAAAAATATTATTCCGGGAAAGTTAATACAAAAATTAAGTATAAGGATACTTAATAAACACAATAAAAATACGTATTTTCGTACGTATAAATACACTCCAGAATACGACACCAATACATGGCAAAAATATATAAGTATGAGAATATGAATACAAATACACCCATCCTTGGGGAGTTATACATGTACAAATACACATATGTGTCAAGTTAAAATATATTATTTTAACTAATATTCCAAAATGTAATAAATATAATTTAAGTTAAAATACTTATTATTTAGACAAATAATTATATACTTGGAATAACATTGATAACACAAAGAAACGTAACTCGGTGGCACAAATTAATACAAAGTCAAGGCACGACCCGCTCGTCTAATGAACCGTAGTACGCATGTAGGTAGTCGTGCGTTCTAGAGGAAGCTTTGAGTTACATTGGATACGAAGAACGCAAAACTGTGAGTTCATGTCCCCCTTTCTTTTAACTGTTTTTCAGTTTTACAACTTCGGGGGTGAAATACATGTTACAAACGTTTCGATGATTACAAATGGTATGGTTAGCTAAGGAATGAACTGCTAGATCATGTGAATGGGTAGGCGATTAACTTAAGACCATTAATCCTTATATAAGGACCGAGGGGCATGAGTGATAGATCTATTGGGTGTTGCAAGCCCCACCCATGGGTCCGCGAGTTGGCCGCATGTGGTGACTATGTCGTTCCTCCGGAGGGCCCGGTACGAAATACGCATAAAGGGTTGAGTGCTTCCTATACCATGTCACAAGTATTAGCTACACATTAATTGATCTGTTTCCTTGTTGCTTCATACCAGTTTACAAGTACATACATACATACATACTCACAATTGTTTTTCAAGGATGTTCGTGCACACATAAAAAACACATGAACTCGCTCAACTTTTTTTAATGTTTTCAAACTACATGTATTTCAGGAAATTAAGTATGGATCTGGCGGGCGTTGAAGTTACAAGTCATGTCTCTAATAAAAGGTGTCATCCGAAGTCGAAGGGTTTGGGTTATGTAATTTATCTTGGGTAAGATACATGGCTCGAAACCTAGTTTGTTTGTGTCTTTTGTGAAGTCCTTATGGATCTAAAACTAGCTGGTATTGTATTTTGAACATGAAGTCCATGTTTTGGGATTTAAAACAATGTTGCTTGTAACGTTTTAAAACTATCTTTGGATGAACATCTTGGTTTTATCATATAGTCGTTTGTTATGGATGAATACAATGATATTAAGCAAGTCACACCAAATCACGCTTCCGCAAAAGTCAGGGTGTGACACAATGGACATAACGTAAAACACAATGAGCATCAAATTAAAAACACAATGGAAAGTAGACTAAAAACACAATTGATGACAACAAATAAAAGACACAATTGATGAGAGCAGATAAAAGACACAATGGAAAACGGACTTAAACACAATGGACAATAGACTAATACATAATGAAAAACAGATTAAAGCACAATGGATAACAGAATAAACATAATGACCAGAATCTATAACACAATGTATAGAAAACCCAAATATAACATCATCTTCATTGTATTATAGGTTCTGATAAAATACAATGGACAAAACCCAAAGTAACACTATGTTATAAGATTTGATAATAACACAATGTATAGAAACCTTAGTAAAAAATGTAAGGACTAAAATCTAGTTAAAAGACACAATGACCACAACCTTTAACACAATAGAAAGAAAACCCAGTAAAAGTAAATTTTTTTATTTATTTTTATATAATAATATCATACTTATATTAAAGATAAAAAAAAATGCTCGTTATTATGGTGATTTTTTTAAAACCAAATATCGTATGAAAAAGTTATGGATGTGTTAAATTGATGGGGGGGGGGGGGGGATTAGCATATGCCTTGTATGTGGAGAGAAAATTCAATATATGTAGAATTCCTTTTATTCCCTTCCATTATTTTCTTTTCCCTAAAACTAATTTGAATCCTCCAAATCTAAGATCAATGGACTAGAATTCTTCTTACCCTTCTTATTTATGTCGTTCTTTGTATTTGATCCAAATCCCTTATTTATATGGTGAGTTTAACCAGTTTATACTGTCATTCTTACCCTTTTTATTTATGTTGTTCTTTGTATTTGATCCTAATCCCTTATTTATATGGTTAGTTTAACCAGTTTATACTGTATGTTGTGTGTCTAACATGTTTACCATTGTAAATGTGTACCCCAAGTATGTATATGGTTAGTTTAACCAGTTTATACTGTATGTTGTGTGTCTAACATATTTACCATTGTAAATGTGTACCCCAAGTATGTATTAAGTTTTTTAGTAACGCGATTTACAAGGTGTGTATACCCCATTTACATTGTGTAGTTGTGTGTCATTAATCTGTGTTTATTATTGATAAAAAAAAATATTTGTCGATTATAAAACCCACACATGTATGTATATAGCCTCCTCGTGCCGATTGGCTTTTTTTTTAATGGTTTGTGCAAGAACAACATATATGTGTATATGTATATATATATAGTGTGAGGTGCATTGAACATTAAGAATGTATAGAACAATGCATTTAACAAGTTAAATATATCATAAAAATTTAATTTAAAATACTAAAAATTCTAATTTTTCAAAAAAAAAATCGAAGTTAATGCATGTAAAGATATTTATGTGCTATTCTAATAAAAATCATTTTTGTAAAAAAAAAAACATTTTTTACCTTTTTAACTGTTTTTAAGCATTTTTTTTCTAGTTTTTGAATTATTTTTATCAAAAGGCTTCTACATGTATTTATATGTAAAAGTTCTGAATTTTGTTTTAAAAAAATATTTTTAATATGTTAATTTGAATTTTTATGACACATTTAACATGCTAAATGCACTGTTCCCTAATTCTCCACTATATATATAGGGAGAATATCATGCGAGAACCACCTCTTATTGCGAGAACCGCGAGAACCAATGTGAACACAACCAAAAATGCCTAAAAATAGCTAAAAATCACACAAATTTTTTTTTTAATATTTTTTATATAAAAATCGCTACTTTTCGAAGCAAAAAAAAATTATTTTTTTTTTGGCCACTAAAAGTAGCGATTTGAGCATAAAAAATAATAAAAAAAAATTTATATTTTTTTTTTATTTTTTTAGATTTTTTTAGGTTTTTTTGGGGGTTTAGTTTTTAGCATTTTAGCTTGGGGGGGGGGGGGGTTAGGTTTTTTTGGGGGGGAGGGGGGGTGGGAGGGTTTAGGTTTTTTTTTTGGGGGGGGGGGGGGAGGGGGTGGGGGTTAGGTTTTTTTAGGTTTTTTTTAGGTTTATTTAGCTATTTTAGGTTGTGTTCACATTAGTTCTCGCGATTCTCACAATAAGGGTGGTTCTCGCATAAGCCCCTCCCTATATATATATATATAGGATAGGGTTCTAGAGTGAATACTAGTGTATTTGTGAATTGAGTGGACAAATTCTGGCCATTGATTTACATCATTAAATCGTAAAATACACTAGTGTATTTTCATCATCAAATCTTGACCATTGATTTACACTTATGTATACACTTGTGTATTGATAATCAAGGGCAAGGATTAGTTCACTAGTGTTCACTATCAAGGGGGTTGTTCACTAATGAACCTAACCCTATATATATATAGAGGCAGGTTAATGTACAATGGCTCTTATTGTACAAAATGTACACGATCATCCCAGTCGTACGATATGGGGCGAATTCACTCTTGAACATGCGATTTTGCTGAAAAAAATCAACATGAGAAATTTCTTTATATACCAACTCGCGATTTCATCATATTTACCAACATAGGGGTGTTCATCGAATCGAATATCGAATTTTCGAATTATTCGAATAATTTTTATTTTTCCTTGAATTCGAATTCGATTCGTATTCGATTAAAATCTACCCAATTCGATTCGAATTCGTATTCGAATAAAAAACCCAATTCGTATTCGATTAAAAATTCGAATTCGAATCTAATTCGAATAAATTCGATTTGATTCAGTTTCTTTTAAAACATGTAAATAACTATTAAAATGAAACATAAGTTTTAAAGCAGCCATAAAACATTCCAAACAAAGTACCATAAGTCTAACATTCAAAACCAGAATTCGAGAATAACCACTACAAGTTAATATTTTTTTGGGTTAGAAATCTACTGATAGATTTGCTACTTAGGTTTTAGTTATGGGTCATTTAGTGGGTTTGGTAATGGATAATTTTAATACTTGGAATAAATTTTAAAAATAATTTATTGTATAGCCCAATAAAAGTTATATATGTATTATATATAAAAATAATAAATAAAATGTATAATTTTTATTCGAATTTCGAATCGAATCGAATTTGAAATTATAAATTCGTATTCGATTTACTTGACTCGAATTGAATCGAATTCGAATTCTTATAATCGAAACGAATTCCTGATAATCGAATCGAATGTAATCGAATTTCGAATTTTTCGAATTCGAAACGAATTTTGAACACCCCTATTGCGAAATTACTACAAAAAACAAACATGCGATTTCCAACATGTTTTTTTATAACATGCGATTTCACAATCGCGTACGAGCGTACTATAAGCCCTATTGTATTGTATATAATCACAGAATAGCAATCAGTAAAATTAAGTATTTTTTAAATACTTAATTGGCTTAAATCAGTGGCTTGATTAGTGTGGCTCTGATACCACATTTTCCTGTCACGACCCCAGCCCCGGTTTTACCCGGTCAAGAGCCGCGGGACAGGAACCTATGGTATTTATTATGTGACAGCGGAAGATTTTCAACAGGATCTTTTAAGACTCAAAATGCCTAATTATTTTATTCCATAATTTGGAGATAAACCCCGTAATTTACAATAGAGGAATTTAACTAGAAAATTCTCTGATTTATTTAAAACATGTTTATTTATTTTAACTGAGCCACCTCTTCAAGCTTATTAGTGCTCTGTAGCACGTGTCCTTGATTTACAGCTGGTCGCCTGAAACATGTTTTAAAAATATTTTATCAGCAGGGAAATACTGGCGAGTCACTCAATTTGAGAAAATGACACAGTTATAAATTACAGCATAAGAGCGATTACAATGGTTTCTATCTTAGTGTTATATGGCGACGTGTCACCTCCTGGTGACGATGGTCATACCACTATTGGGTCCTGTCACCAAAGTAGTGATGATATATCACTGTTAGGGCTTATTTGCCTAACCTGTGTTAGGGCTTATTAGCCTAACCCCGTGAGAAATTAGTAATGTGCACAATACCCCACTAGCCATTAATTAAGATTACCACGACTTACTCCCTGTAATTATAACATTTGAAAATAATTTGAGGTATTGTAAAACAGTTGATAAAAAGAGAATGACTCACATTGCAGATTTATATGGGCAGAGCTTAGCCTACTGATTAGCCTTTTAACCTAAATTTAAACAACATGCACACGAACTCGGTTAGTAACTAATACAACATTTACGATAACTCACGAGATTAAACCCTCACAACGAATGACAAAGTGCGATACTTAAACATTCATCGAATTCACGACGAATGACAAAGCATAAACCCTAATGTGGGCAGCACTTAAACATCCATTGGATAGTTTTAGTCAATCGGACATTGAATCGTAGTAGGGATCCAGTTAATACCCGGTATCGGAGCAGAGCCTCGCTAATATTGAAAGTAATTTCGAAATTGTGCAGTGAGAATTTGAAATTGAATGTTTTCGTCGACACCAGAAGACTGCGCATGATCAGCTCTATTTATAGCTGAAATTGAAGGTTCACGCGGCCCGCGTAAACCATAAGCCAAACCTTACGCGGCCCGCGAGGCCGCCTAGTCTATGCGTAGGTCGGATTGGTCACGAGTAGGCTTGTCATCTGGTCACCAGGTGGATCCGGAACACTTATCCGGTCAACCTATGTTTGACGCGGCCCGCGTAAAGTGTTCTTAACTTTTACGCGGCCCGCCTGAAGACCATATTTCTTGTTTTCTTAGTTTTTCATGCACAGTATGGTTTCAGGGGTCCGGGATTATACTTACGGGTATTTTTAGGACAATTTTGAGAGTCCTTACATCCTCACCACCTTATTTAAAATCTCGTCCTCGAGATTCATTAGAATAAGTGAGGATACTTTCGCTTCATCTATGATTCCAGCTCCCAAGTGTATTCGGTTCCTCTCTTTGAATCCCACTTGACTTTAACTAACACCAATCTTTTGTGTTTGAGAAATTTGATCTTTCGATCTTCGATTTGAAGAGGTTTCTCAACAAATTTCAATTTCTCATTTACCTCTATATCTTGGAGAGGTACTACCAAAGATTCGTCTGATAGGCATTTCTTGAGGTTGGATACATGAAATACATCATGTACTCCAGCTAACTCCTCTGGTAGTTGTAAACGATAAGCAACTGGTCCTATACGTTGGATCACTGAGAATGGTCCTACATATCTTGAACTTAGCTTTCCTTTCTTACCAAATCGAACTACTCCTTTCCAAGGTGAAACTTTCAATAGTACTTTGTTTCCAACTTGAAACTCTAACGGCTTGCGTCTATTACCTGCATAACTTTTCTGGCGATCTCGAGCCGTTTTCAGTCTTTCCTTGATTTGTGTAATCTTGTCGGTAGTTTCTTGCACAATCTCCGGACCTGATAATTGACTTTCTCCTATTTCTGCCCAACAAACTGGAGTTCTGCACTTTCGTCCGTATAGTGCTTCAAATGGGGTAGCTTCAATGCTTGAATGATAACTATTGTTATAGGAGATTTCGATAAAGGGTAAATGGTTGTCCCAATTTCCCCCAAAATCTATCACACATGCTCTAAGCATGTCTTCCAAGGTTTGGATCGTCCTTTCACTTTGCCCGTCTGTTTGAGGATGATATGTCGTGCTTAAATTTAGTCGGGTTCCCATTGCTTCTTGGAAACTTTTCCAGAAATGGGAAGTGAAACGACTATCCCTATCCGATACAATGGAGAGTGGAACTCCATGTAAGGATACTACTTTATCTACATATAACTTTGCTAACCTTTCCATGCTAAAGGTTTCTTTCATGGGTAGAAAGTGAGCTGATCTGGTTAATCGATCCACAATTACCCAAATCGCATCATTACCTTTTCTGGTTTTGGGCAACTTAGTAACAAAGTCCATTGTTATGAGTTCCCATTTCCATACAGGCATTTCTAATTGTTGTAGTAGACCTGAAGGTTTCTGGTGTTCTGCCTTAACTTGTGAACAAGTAAGACACTTAGAAACATATCGAGCTATGTCCTTTTTCATTCCTATCCACCAGAAGTTATTTCTTAAATCTTGGTACATTTTATTGTTTCCAGGGTGCATGGTATATCTAGATTTATGGGCTTCTTCTAAAATCTTAGTTCTTAAGTCTCCTTGCTTAGGTACCCAAATCCTTTTCTTATGGAATCTCCAAATTCCATCATTTCCTTGCTCTAATTCTTTAATTCGTCCTTTCATTCCTTCAGCAACATCCTGGATTGCTGTTTCTTGAACATCCTTTATTTGTTCCATTAAATCTAACTGTAGATTTAATCTAAGAGCACGAACTCGCTTTTACTTTTCATGATACTTACGACTTAAGGCATCTGCAACTACGTTTGCCTTTCCTTCGTGATATTGAATATCGCAGTCGTAGTCACTTAGGATCTCCATCCATCTTCTTTGCCTCATGTTCAATTCTTTTTGCCCGAATATATATCTTAAACTTTTATGATCTGTATAGACAGTAAACTTACTACCATACAGATAATGTCTCCAGATCTTAAGGGCAAAAATTATGGCACCTAATTCTAAATCATGAGTCGTATAGTTTTCCTCGTGCTTTTTCAGTTGCCTTGATGCAAACGCAATTACCTTCTTGCGTTGCATTAACACACATCCTAATCCTAGCTTTGAAGCATCACAATATACTTCAAAATCTTCAGTTCCTTCGGGTAAAGCTAGAATTGGAGCATTGGTTAATTTCTGTTTTAAAATCTTAAAGGCTTCTTCTTGTTTAGGTCCCCATTCAAACTTAACGGCTTTACAGGTTAGCTTAGTTAATGGTACAGCTATTTTGGAAAAATCCTTAATAAACCGTCTATAATATCTAGCTAAACCTATAAAACTTCTAATTTCCATTGCTGATTGCGGAACCTTCCATTTGGTGATTGCTTCTATCTTAGCAGGATCTACATGAATACCTTCGTGATTCACCATGTGTCCTAAGAATTGCACTTCTTGCAGCCAAAATTCACACTTCGAGAATTTGGCATAAAGCTTTTCTTTTCTTAACAAAGTTAAAAGTATATGCAAGTGCTCACAATGCTCGTCCTGACTTTTGGAATAAATAAGTATATCGTCGATAAAGACAATTACAAATTTATCCAAATACGGTTTACAGATTCTATTCATCATGTCCATGAATGCTGCATGTGCATTTGTTAGTCCGAAGGGCATGACTGTAAACTCGTAATGACCATACCTAGTTCTGAAAGCGGTTTTAAGTATGTCTTCTTCTTGTACCTTTAATTGATGATATCCGGAGCGTAAATCTATCTTAGAAAAATATCTAGCTCCCTGAAGTTGATCAAAAAGATCATCAATCCTAGGTAATGGGTATCGATTCTTAATTGTAACCTTATTCAATTCTCTATAATCAATACACATTCTCATTGAACCATCTTTCTTCTTTACAAACAACACTGGTGCTCCCCAAGGGGATGAACTAGGTTATATGAATCCTTTACTTAGTAATTCATCTAATTGCTTTTTCAGTTCTAACATTTCGGTAGGTGCTAACCGATAAGGTGCTTTGGCTAACGGTGTAGTTCCAGGAATTAGATGAATTCCAAATTCTACCTCCCTATCTGGTGGTAATCCATGTAGTTCTTCTGGGAATACATCGGGATATTCCGATACTACTGGAATTTCTTTAAGCTCTTTACTTTTCGTAGTAATGATTACTGAAATCATATACACCATTTCTTGTTTTCTGGAATAACTGGCCAATTTCATTACTGAAATGAATTTTAATGGCTTTCGTGGCTTATCTCCTGTAATCACTACCAATTCTCCTGTGGGTGTATGAATTTCTATAGAGTTCTTATCACAAAGGATTCGAGCATGGTTGGCTACTAACCAATCCATTCCTAACACAACATCGAATCCGGCTAATTTCATTGGTAACAGGTTTGCAGAGAATTTATAGCCTAACAGTTCTATCTTTCCTTCTCGCACAACCTTATCTATGTTAACATAATTTCCGTCTGCCGTTCCGACTGTAAAAATCTGCCTAAGTTGAGTTAAGGGTAATTTAAGTGCTTGGCAGAATGAAGTATTGATAAAACTTTGGTTTGCACCAGAGTCAAATAATACTTTTGCATATACGTTGTGAACTAGAAACGTACCGGCTATCACGTCAGGAATCAGTTCGGCTTCCTGAGTTGTCAACTGGAAGGCTCTTACATTCCTTTTTGCTCCTTCTGCAGGTTTAGCTTTGTTATCTGCTGGTTTGTTTAGTTTTGGGCAGTCTGGCTTAAGATGTCCAGCTTCTCCACAGTTGTAGCAGACTGTGAATTTCTTCTTCCTGCAGTCTTCTTCTTGGTGCCCTGGAATTTTGCAAAAATTGCAATATACTTTGCATCTTCCAAAATGCTTCCTTTTGCAAGAATTGCAAAATGGACCAGTGGAAAATTGTCCGGTTCCCCTTCGCTTGAAATTGTTACGGTTACCCATAAGAAATCCTTGGGTAATCTTTTGGGCTACTTCCTTCTTTCTATTTTCTTCTCGCGTCCGTACCAGTTCGTCAGTCAGAGTATTGGCTAAATCCACCGCATCATCAATCGTGCGGGGTTTCGCAGCCTTGACGATATTACGGATCTCACCAATTAAGCCCCAAATGTAGCGAGATATAAGTACCGGTTCTGGCGAAGCCAGTGTTGGTACTACTCTGGCGTATTCGAAGAATGTCGAAGTGTACCCTCGACAATCTACACCTACCATTTGATCATTTAGGAACTTATTTGTCATTTGTTCCTTTTCATACTCGGGACAGAATTTTCTTTCTACAAGACTCTTAAATTCTTCCCAATTCATAGCATATGCCACCGTTCTTCCTTTAGCTTGTAACACCGTGTTCCACCATTCTAACGCCGCTTCTTTGAAAAGATTCGACGTATACATGACCTGATCTGCTTCAGCACTTTTACTGATGGAAATTACTGCCTCGGTTTTCTCTAACCAACGCAGTGCTGAAGTCGCTACTTCATTACCTGCAAACTCAGCTGGTTTACAGGCAAGAAATTCTTTGTAGGTGCAACCAGGCGTTGCAGCTTTCATTTTCTTAGGGAGCGGAGCCTGCCGTGGATTATTATCATAATTAATATGATTTCCGCCTCCATTTACGCTATTACTGAAATTATCTTCAGAAGTACGTTTGCTAGGAATGATTTGTTGAGGTTCAACAGGTTTTTGAGCAGCAGCAAGGATTGCTGGAATAACATTAGCTATTCCTTGAGCAACAATATTTTCTATATCTTGCCTAGTCATAAATTGATCTTCCGGGTGTTGCTCAGATTGGTTAACCTCGTTAACTGGTTCATTATTAGCGTTTTCCATCTGATAATTAATATATATAAATTATTAGCATAAAATAATTAATAGCAATACACAAACAATCACACAATTTCATAACACATGGATAGCCAAAATTATCGATTTCTTGATTCCCATTTTTATATATTATAATATAATGCATTATTACACACCATTATCTTACAAAGTTTTATTTGTAGTTATTTTACAAGATTTAGTTTACTTATTATTATTATTATACAATCATAGTTTCATAACTCCACTATCCCTTGTCAGTTGGTACTTTCAGTAACGACGTTCCCTTTCATCGTACTTCCAGGAGATCTGTTCTCCTACCTCCCGAATCCTATTTCCTGCATCCACCAGCTCCTCGTCAAAGTGGCGGAGTTCAGCTAGATTTTCATTGCTCATTGGCGGATTTGGTATCGGTTCCGGGTCGAACTGAGGGAGAAAGGTATAAGGATTGTTAAGGAGGTTTTGAAACTGCCAATCATTAGTCCACCACTCGTCCATTCCTAGAGGTTGGGTGTGGATCAGAGGGTCTGGAATGGCTGGTTCTAGGTTTATTGGGAGTTGATTTTCGGCAGGATAAGGGTAGAGGTTATTATTGATAGGCCTAATGATATCACAGCTTGCCAGAACACGATCCGATTCCTGTTGTAATGGCAATTCCTCTGTTTGCCTAGAACTCTCTCCAATTTCTATTCCTACTTGTTTAGAATTTTCCCCAGCTTCCATTTCTACTTGTCTAGCATTTTCCTCAATTTCAATCCCTTTTCCATTATCCATAGGGTTCTCTATTTTAGGAATTCTCTTGGCTGGTTTCCTCCTACGTACGGGCCTCCAACCTACAAATCTCCTCCTTTTCTTAGGCTTTGGTTTTTCTGGAGGTGGAGCTTGAAATTCCATTGGTTCCTCCACATCAGCTATGTAACCAGTAAAGTCTTTAGAAACTTCTATTTTCACCGGATAAAGATTGAGATTCTGAAGGGCTTCAGATAACTCATTCATGCTGTTTAGCATATATGCAAAAATGCACACAAAATGCTAAGTTAAAATTTTGACAATAAAATTTCACAGAAAATATTATTGCATGCCGGGTGACTAATTTAATACAAAGGACAACTAAAAATTAAAACATACTAGGGTTTATTGTAAACTTATTTATTTACTGGGTAAAGTTTCTGGTTTGTGGTTGATAAAGGTGCTAATACTGAGTCATAGTATTTTAAAGATTTGCATTTACTGCTACTGTGGCCAACATATAAAGATCTGCCCATTTTTCATCTAATTTCTCTTCCCATGGTGGGTTACTGCCTAATTTATGGGTTCCCTGATTAACTCTCACTTCTTTTGGTTGTAACTTCTTCATTTTCTCTTGACTTTTTCTAATAATCAAACTTCTTTTATTAGGAGAAAGTGGTTCCTCATATTGTGCCTTTCGAACAAATATTCCTTCTTCAGGAATTGCAGAGTGATTTGAGGATGATGATCCTTTTTCTTTTGATGTAGTATCTAATTTATGATAGATAGCCGAAAGTCTTTGTTTACCCATGCTGTAAACAATTATTCAAATAATAAAACATATAATCACAGAATAGCAATCAGTAAAATTAAGTATTTTTTAAATACTTAATTGGCTTAAATCAGTGGCTTGATTAGTGTGGCTCTGATACCACCTTTTCCTGTCACGGCCCCAGCCCCGGTTTTACCCGGTCAAGAGCCGCGGGACAGGAACCTGTGGTATTTATTATGTGACAGCGGAAGATTTTCATCAGGATCTTTTAAGACTCAAAATGCCCAATTATTTTATTCCATAATTTGGAGATAAACCCCGTAATTTACAATAGAGGAATTTAACTAGAAAATTCCCTGATTTATTTAAAACATGTTTATTTATTTTAACTGAGCCACCTCTTCAAGCTTGTTAGTGCTCTGTAGCACGTGTCCTTGATTTACAGCAGGTCGCCTGAAACATGTTTTAAAAATATTTTATCAGCGGGGAAATACTGGCGAGTCACTCAATTTGAGAAAATGATACAGTTATAAATTACAGCATAAGAGCGATTACAATGGTTTCTATCTTATTGTTATATGGCGCCGTGTCACCTCCTGGTGACGATGGTCATACCACTATTGGGTCCTGTCACCCAATTAGTGATGATATATCACTGTTAGGGCTTATTTGCCTAACCTGTGTTAGGGCTTATTAGCCTAACCCCGTGAGAAATTAGTAATGTGCACAATACCCCACTAGCCATTGATTAAGATTACAACGACTTACTCCCTGTAATTATAACATTTGAAAATAATTTGAGGTATTGTAAAACAGTTGATAAAAAGAGAATGACTCACATTGCAGATTTATATGGGCAGAGCTTAGCCTACTGATTAGCCTTTTAACCTAAATTTAAACAACATGCACACGAACTCGGTTAGTAACTAATACAGCATTTACGATAACTCACGAGATTAAACCCTCACAACGAATGACAAAGTGCGATACTTAAACATTCATCGAATTCACGACGAATGACAAAGCATAAACCCTAATGTGGGCAGCACTTAAACATCCATTGGATAGTTTTAGTCAATCGGACATTGAATCGTAGTAGGGATCCAGTTAATACCCGGTATCGGAGCAGAGCCTCGCTAATATTGAAAGTAATTTCGAAATTGTGCAGTGAGAATTTGAAATTGAATGTTTTCGTCGACACCAGAAGACTGCGCATGATCAGCTCTATTTATAGCTGAAATTGAAGGTTCACGCGGCCCGCGTAAACCATAAGCCAAACCTTACGCGGCCCGCGAGGCCGCCTAGTCTATGCGTAGGTCGGATTGGTCACGAGTAGGCTTGTCATCTGGTCACCAGGTGGATCCGGAACACTTATCCGGTCAACCTATGTTTGACGCGGCCCGCGTAAAGTGTTCTTAACTTTTACGCGGCCCGCCTGAAGACCATATTTCTTGTTTTCTTAGTTTTTCATGCACAGTATGGTTTCAGGGGTCCGGGATTATACTTACGGGTATTTTTAGGACAATTTTGAGAGTCCTTACGTATATATATATATATAGGGATTGGGTAAAATGAGAACTGTAGCGAGTTGTGAGAACCAAATGAACTAATCTCATCCTTTGATCAAGATGGGATGTGATTTGGGTTATGCATGTGGGGACCATGCCTTTTTAATAAAAAAAATCATTAAAAGTACATGAAAGGGAAAATATGACATTTTTACACACCTACTTTTTGTAAGAATTATGTTTTTGAAGTTGTTCTATCAAAACAAATGAAACCCACACAATTATTTTTTTCATAAACCAACATCATTCAAAACTACAATTTTACATAAAAAATATTTTCGTATATGTAAATATATTTTTATGTAAAATTGCATTTTATACAACAAAAATTCCCTAAATTTTCACTCGACAACAAATCTACAAATTTATGTTGACGTAAAATCACCAAAACATGTCTCGAAAAAATAAATGCACACAACTCGCCTTCATCTGTCGTTCGTTATCCTCGTCTTTTGAACAACAAAGCCCCAACACCTACGAAAATCAAAGAAAAAATAGAGCATTTACATTCCACAAATGTGAAAACACTTTTTTAACGTATGTAAAACAAAGTGTTTACATACTCCACCGTACCCAACAAAATTTTTACATTCGTCACCCATTCGTAAAAACATTTTACCAACGCATGTAAAATAAACATTTTTTTACAAACTTGTGAAAAAATATATTTACGTGTGATGTTTAGAGGAGCTCAAGCGAGCGTTCAGGGGCGTAAAAAACGTTTTTCTACCGCATATAAAAAAAACGTTTTTTACTTTCGACACCGTGCACAAATTTTTTTTACATTTGGCAACGAATGTAAAAACATTTTTTCAAACGTATGTAAAAAATACAAACTTACAAACGTGAATTTACAAACATTTTTATAATTTTTTTTTGGTGCCGCCGACACATATATTTTTTATTTTTACCCCAGCCCCGGTTGTAAATTATTTTTACGCCCCCGTTGTAAATTTTATTTCCACATATGTTGTAATTTTTTTACGCCCCTGTTAAAACATTTTAAACTTCTTTTACGCCCCAGATGTAAACTTTTTTACGCTCCCGGTTGTAAACATTTTTTACGCCCCGGTTGTAAATATAATTCACACAAACATTTTTATACGCCCTGGTTGTAAATTTTTTTTACGCCCTGATTGTAAACATTTTTATACGCCCTGTGATCATGGGTTCAACTGGAAAAAGAAAAAAAGAGTAAGTGGTTGCAGATGAAAATCGTGAAGGGCAATGGATCTCGTGATAAGGCTACGTGTCGGCGATGATATGTGAGAGAGAAAGATATATGTGTTTGAATAGGAGGTGAATAAAAACCTAAATGTAGATATAAACGGGATTTATGCAATCAATTTAATATGGAAAATTACACAAATACCCTTATTCACTTAATTAAATAGTAACAAATAACCAAATAATTACCATCATGCTATTCACTTAAAATCTCAAGATCATAAAAATCAAGGGCCCAGATCAGTTCACGCAGTTCACTCTTGGGATTTTGTTCACGTTTGAACCTAATCCTATATATATATGTATATAGGGAAAGTGTAAAATACAATATCTCTTAACTTACAATACATACGAGATAAAATAATAACATGCGTAATTAGTTTTATAACATGGGTGATTAGGGTTTTACCCCATGCGTGATTTCTGATTTTGTACATGTAATTATGGTTTTCAACATGCGTGATTAGGGTTTTGATTTTTATAACATGCGTAATTTCATCTCGTATGCATTGTACGTTAAGGAATATTGTATGTTACCGACCCCTATATATATATAGGGAGAGGATCATGAGAAAACTACATATAAATGAGAAAACTAAAAAAAATAACTAAAAAAGCCTAAAAAACATGGCAAATTTTTTTTATAAAAATTCGCTACTTTTAATGTATAAAAAAAAACTTTTTTTGGAAAAAAAAACTTGTACAACACATGTGCATTATATGTGTACTGCACATGTGCATTTCATGTATATAATTCACATGTGCATTATATGCTTAAAATTAGATTTTGAGTTTAGTTTAGTTTAGCTTTTAGGGTTATGTTTTTTTGGAGGTTTGGGATAAGGATTAGGTTTTTAGGTGTGGGGGGAAGGGGTTTAGGTTTTTGGGGAGTGCAGGTAGGGGGTTTAGGTTTTTTGAGGGTGCGGGTGGGGGGTTTAGGTTTTTTGGGGGTTTATGTTTAGGGTTTAGTTTTAGGTTTTTTTTTTTTTTTTTTGGTGGGGTTTAAGTTTTTTAGGGGTTGGGGGTTTAGGCTTTTGGTGGGAGGGTGGATTTAGGTTTATGGGGGTGGGGGGTTTAGGTTTTTGGGGGTTGTCGGTGGGGGGTGGGTTAGGTGGTTTAGGCTTTTTCGTATTATTACACATGTGCAGTACAACTTTTTTTTTTTTTGAAAAAAGTTTTCTTATATATTAAATATAGCAAATTTTAATAAAAATTAAAAAATTGGTATGTTTATTAGGCTTTTTTAGTTAGTTTTTTTTTTGTTTTCTCATTTAAACTAGTTTTTTTTTTTCATAATCCATCCACTACATATATATAGGGTTAGGTTCATTTGTGAATAACCCCTTTGATAGTGAACTATCTGAACTAATCCTAGCCCTTAACTATCAATACACAAGTATCTTAAAAATTCAACTTAACATGTTAAAAGTCATTTTTTCAGCCCCTTTTTTCTTATAAATACATGTAGGAGCCTACTTAATAAAAAAATATCAAAAAACTAAAAATATAAAAAACGGTTAAAAAGATTAATTTTTTACAATGATTTTATTGGAATAGCTTCTACATGTATTTACTATATACAATAAAAAAAATGCTAAATACATCTTTTTTTTTAATTTTCACCGCTTTTCCTTATAAATACATGTAGAATCATTTTTAATAACAAAATTCAAAAACTAAAATATAAAATATAAAAAAATGTTTAAAAAAAGGTTAATTTTTTTTGCAAAAATGATGTTTTATTGTAATAGTTTCTACATATTTTTACAAGAAAAAGCCTCGAAAAAAATTAAAAAAAATGATTTTTAACATGTTAAATCGAATTTTAAGATATATTTAACATGTTAAATGCACTGTTCCCCGGTTTCTCACTTTTTAGTATTCTCCAATGAACCTCACACACAAACACACACACTATATATATATAGGTAAAGAGTACTGTACAATATTGCTTATCGTACATTGCGTACGCTTCAATCTTAGCCGTCAGATCATCTTCCCGCATTTTAAAATCGCATGTTGTTTTTTTATAACAATTTCGCATATGATAATTTTTGATGAATTCGCATGTTGTTTTTTTGTACCAATTTCGAATGTAATAATTTTGATGAAATAGCATGTTGTTTTTTTTATAACAATTTCACATGTGATAATTTTTGATGAATTCGCATGTTGTTTTTTTTGTACCAATTTCGCATGTGATAACTTTGATGAAATAGCATGTTGTTTTTTTGTAACAATTTCGCATGTGATAATTTTGATGAAATCGCATGTTAAAAAACCAACATGCGAAATTGTTACAAAAAAACAACATGCGAATTTAATGCGGGAAGATGATCGGACGGCTGAGATTGTAGCGTACGTAATGTACGATAAGGGAATTTGTACGTTAACCTAACCCTATATATATATAGGGTGGGGTTATTGTAAAAAGAGAATTTTTTTAGTGAAAAGTGTACGAATTATTTAAAACACATAGATCTTGTAGTTAATAGTTAAGATAAAAAGGGCTTAAATGTAAATTATGTTTTATTTTTGACTAATTTGGCTAGATTAGGGGTAATAATGTCTTTTTATCTTTTTTAAATAAAGAAACTCCCATAAAACCCTCCACAATTTACGCCCTTTCCTTCTTCATCGGAGAAATGGATCAATATCAAATTTCGAAGTTTAGATTGTTTTATAAATGAATCAACGAACCTTCTTTGTCATTGTGTTTTTATTTGAATACCCAGTTCATGTCATTTATTTATTTCAAAAGTATAGGAATAGTATACTGAATGGGTAAGGTCCCAAAAACCTTGCACAGGTGTACATGACCATACCATAAACTCACCATCAATGACCCTCTTTCAAGGAACCTTGCGCGACATCGCACTAGTTCTAAAGAAGAGAGTTTAAAAGAAGGCAATTTTAACATCCGCGCGCCAAAAGGGAACCAATAAATCCTTGCGCAAGCTCTCATACAGCAGAACAGATAGGATAAAATCCTAACAATATCTCCGCACAAAGGTCACCCAGACTTAGACAAAAATAACCTTTCTGTCATAACAGAATTAGCATGAAGAAGAGCCACAGAGGATTACAGCTGTAATCCTTCTAGAAGGCTTTATCGTGCATAACCATTCGGTTATAACCGAATGGTCACGTGGCATCATCCTAGGCATTCCCTAAAGTCACGATGATGGCACCAAATTGAAGGAAGATCCACACTTGCCCACTTTCCACGTGGCATAATCCCCAGCCGTCGATCATGACTACGACGTGTGCGCACACATCCGTTAGTGATTAACGGTGGAGAAAATAACCGCTCACGGAAATTACTTTCCGTTATCTTTTCTATCAACAGATTTTCCCGCCCAAATTCGGCTATAAATAAGACAACTCAGGTATCAATTTCTCAGGTTACTCTCACTTCACTTTACTATCACTTCTTCTTCTTCATCAAAACCTGTACTTATTCTCACGCTGGAGGGTGGTCACGGAGAGAACCTACATTCTCCCCATGGCGAGTCTAACGGCTGTTTGTTTTGCAGTTGTTGTTCGAAGAAGGAGATCATTCCCCCTGAATCAAACGAGAAGACCTAACCCTTTTATGCAGATTCAAACCCTCTGGTTCAATTGATTCCGGTCGATTAAACCAGTGTTTCTTCATTGGCACCCACCGATATCTCAGTTTTTATTCATATCCTCTCGTTTGAATTCACTTCCTTTCAATCTCTGTTTTCCATGGCAGAGAATTCGTTAATTCACCCATCAAGTCCTCGATCCGAAAACAAGGGTAATCCGACCCAGGTTATTCAGATCGGTGGAATAATGGGAAACTCAAATAGCAACAGAAATTTTCTTAAGGGAAAGGGCTCTGTCATACAGTCAGAAGCTCAAAGTCGCCCAGACCTACTCCCGGAGGAAACTTCAGAGTACTGGTTCAACAGGTTCCATAACACTATGAACCAAATTTTTGCACCAAATGTCAGATCTGAGTCGTTGCATAACAGATTTAATGATCAAGAAGGCTACGTGTCCAAAAGGAGATCTGACATCCAACTTAGTAGTCAAGGATATCTGGAACCACTCAGACATATACAAAATCTTGAAGATAACAACCACCAGGAAACCAAGGTGCAACAGATAAGTATGGTACAAGGAGGACCTTCACGAAGGCCGAACAAACGGAGCCACAATCAGCACCAGCGAGAGCAACAAGTAGTTTTTCCTGTCATTCCAGGAGGTCCTCAAGAAGAACGCCCGGTTATCATCACCGGTATCTTCGGCCACTATCGCACTGATTATATGTTTATAGATCCAGGAAGTTCCATGGATATAATTTATGAGCAATGTTTTAAACAACTAGACCCAGAGGATAAGGCACGCTTAAAACCAGTTGATTTTCCTCTCATTGGTTTCTGTAACGAAGCTGTCTTTCCGCTGGGTCAAATCGCTTTTCCAGTAACCCTCTCAGACGGTGAGCATTCGCGCACTGTCATAGTCAATTTTATGGTCATGCTAGCAACATCGCGTCATGATGTATTACTTGGGAGACGATCTCAGAGAGTGTTCAACATTATTACCTCCATACCACACACCGCTTGTGGTTTTCTGACGAAAACTGGGGTAGCAATTTTATATTCCAGCAAAGAAGTTATGTATGTGGACGACGAGCCACCAGCAAAAGTTGTCAAACCTTCACCATCAAGCGAACCAGAAAAATGGGTCCTCAACGAGGAACATCCTGAACAAACCATCTTGTTAGGACACGCCATCTCCCTGGCAAACCGTATAAAGTTAAAAGAACTTCTATCTAACAACATGGATATTTTCGCCTGGTCCCCGACGGACATGACTGGAGTACCAAGAGACATAGCACAGCACTGCTTAAATATCTGACCTTCTGCGGAACCAGTCGTGCAAGGAAGGCGCAGCCTCAACGCAGAAAAAGCAGACGCAATGAACGAACAAGTAACCGAATTACTTCAAGCCGGGATCTTACGCGAAGTGCAATATCAAACCTGGGTAGCTAACCCAGTAATGGTGAAAAAAGCACAACGGCAGGTGGCGCATGTGTGTCGATTTCAAAGATCTCAACAAGGCCTGCCCAAAGGACTATTACGCCCTCCCAGAAATAGACAAGAAAGTCGATTCTTTAGCATCCTTCCGCTGGAAGTGTTTCTTAGACTGCTATAAGGGTTACCATCAAGTGCAAATGAAGGAGGAAGACGAAGACAAAACGGCCTTCCACACAGACAAAGGTATTTTTTGCTACACGAAAACGCTGGGGCTACTTACCAACGATTGATGGACAGAGTCTTTGGAGAGGATATCGGCATAACAGTAGAAGTTTACATGGATGACCTCGTAATCATGAGCCAAGAAGAAGAATCTATGCTTGCAAACATTCAGCGCACTTTTGACTCCCTGCACAGCGTTAATCTGAAGCTGAATCCAATAAAATGCTCCTTCGGAATGGAGGAGGGAAAATTCCTAGTGTTCATAGTAACCAAAGACGGCTTCAAGGTCAACCCAGAGAAAGTAGAAGCCATTCAACTAATGTCATCACCAGCAACAGTTAAAGAGATGCAACGTCTCGCGGGTCGATTAGCAGCACTCAACAGATTTTTGGCAAATCACGCTGCAAAATCTTATCCATTCAGCAGCACGTTGCGCAGCTGCGCCAAAAAGAGCCATTTTCAATGGACACCAGAAGCAGAGAAAGCTTTCCAACAGATGAAAGAGTGTTTGATCCAGTTACCAACCTTAACAGCACCACGAAAAGAAGAACCATTAATCCTATATCTATCCGCAGCAGAAGTAGCAGTCGGCGCGGTACTAATGGTAGAAAGGGATGGCGTTCAAACTCTGATATACCACATCAGCAAAATGTTAACTAGTCCAGAGACACGCTATTCTATGATAGAAAAACTCATCTTTGCACTTGTTCACGCGTCACGAAGGCTGCGATGGTAATTCTCTGGCCACGTTATCACCGTACTTACAAATTATCATCTAGGATAAATTTTGTCTAAACCAGATATCGCGGGGCGGTTGGCCAAATGGGCTATCGAGTTAGGAGGATACAACATCCTATACAAACCTCGACCAGCAATTAAAGGGTAAGTCTTAGCATATTTTGTCACCGAAGTTCCCATCGACAAAATCCAAGAGTGCGAGGCAATCCAAAATCCTACCCAGTCTTCGATGACAGGGTTTGGACATTGCATACAGATGGCGCCTCAAACGACGATGGTGCAGGCGCAGGTCTTCGCCTAGTCAGCCCTGACAATCATGACCTCATGTACGCTCTTCGCCTGGATTTCAAAAGTACCAACAACGAGGTGGAGTACGAAGCATTTCTCGCGGTCCTTCGCCTGGCACTCAAGATGGGAGCAAAGAACCTCAAAGTGCATGTCAATTTCAAATTAGTAGCAAAACAAGTCAACGGTCATTACAATGCTAAAGGCGAAGCCATGGCTCTATATTTGGAACAAGCAAGAATCCTTATCAACCTGTTTCAAACATTCAAGATAGTCCACATCAACAGAAGTGAAAACAAACACGCTGACGCGCTAAACAAACTGGCTGCTACAAGCTTCAGACACCTCGCGAAGGAAGTCCGCATCGAGGTATTATCTAACCCATCTGTTCCCTTAAGACAAGTGAACGTCATAGAGGTCGGGAATCCATCTTGGATGTCCCCAATCATTATGTACTTGCAACATGGGATTCTTCCAGAAGGAAAGGCGGAAACCAGGAAACTTCAACACAAAGCATTGAACTACGAAATGGCTGACGATATCTTATACCGCAAATCATTTATGGGTCCACTTTTACGATGCATCGATAAGAACGATGCACAATATTTAGTCCGCGAAATTCATGAGGGGTTATGCAGAATCCATGCAGGCCCGCGCATGGTGGTTGCAAAGATCATGAATGCAGGCATTTATTGGCCAGGAATGCATGTAGATACAGTAGAATTATTGCGCAAATGCGAAGCATGTCAGCGCCATGCCCCAAAAACGCTCCGCCCAAAAAACCCTATGGTCCCAGTCACCTCAGCATGGCCTTTTCAACAATGGGGCATCGACCTCCTCGATCCTTTTCCCGATGCGCCCGGCGCAGTCAAGTTCATAGTAGTAGCAGTAGACTACTTTACCAAATGGGTAGAAGCAAAGGCTCTCGCATCGACTACAGCAATGGTAATCCGCAAATTCATTTGGGAACACATTATCTGCCAATTCGGGTTACCATTACGCATCATTTCTGATAATGGTACAAACTTCACGTCGGAAGACCTACAAAAATGGTTCAAAGAGATGAACATTGAACACAGCTTCGCTTATGTGGCGCACCCACAAGCGAATGGGCAAGTTGAGAGCGTAAAGAAGCAAATAGTGGATGGCATCAAGGCAAGGCTGGGAACCGCACGCAGGGGGTGGGTGGACGATCTCCCAAGCATTTTATGGGCTCACATCACCATGCCAAAAACCAGTACAGGCGAAACTCCATTCAGCCTCGTCTATGGTTCAGAAGCGGTAATACCAGCAGAAGTCGGCCTCCCATCACCACGAATGATCGTCATGGAAAAACAAAACAACGAGCAAGAATGAAGAATATATCTAGACCCTCTTGAAGAAAGGTGCGATAACGCAGCTATCGCAGAAGCCAGGTATAAATCAAAGTTAGAGAAGTACTATAATGCTTGGGTACGTGTATGCACCTTTGTCCCAGGGAATTTTGTCCTGCGCGACAATGAGGCATCTAACGCGGAGAAACCAAGAAAACTAGCGCCTAAATGGGAGGGACCATATGTCATCCATGAAGTCCTGGGTAAAGGCGCATATACTTTAAAAAGGCTCGATGGAACGGATGTACCATGCACCTGGAATGCGCAACAACTGCGCAGGTGCTACATGTAACCAGCCTAGCCATCTCACACAATAGCCAAACACATGCGTAGGCAATATAATTATTTTAATTATTCACTTTGTATCAATCGGCCCCGCGCCTTATCAATACAAAGTCTACCCTTATTATGTTCTATTGTTTATTACAAAATGCATGTAATTCCTTTTGGTACGCGCGAAAACACTATGGTAAAACATTATAAGTCTCATGAACGGTCTACGGATACAAATCCCACGTACAATCCAGACCTACGTTCACACATGAGCTCAATACCATCTTTATTCACTTTACTTAAACAAAGTAATTATACACATACAAGACATTGTAATCCAAACATATAATATATTCAAAACAGTTACTTGTGTGCCAAACGCAATAACACAATTCTATATGCACAGCCGTGCATCAAAAAGTTACTTGTGCAACAAAGCACATTAACAAAATATACAAAGCACAGCAGTGCATCAAAATAGTAGTTACAAAGCAAACAAACTAAACACCCAGAAACATGGCCAACACCTCTGCAGAGGTATATATTGCTTCACCAAACCATTCCAGAGGGTGAGGATCGACAATCCACTCATTGCCATCACCCACCACAGATGCCATCTGAGTTCTGGCCAGACCTACAGAACGTAGGTCACTCGGACGCCGTTCATACACTATCGAACAACGGCCTCTCCAGCCAACCGAAAAACGTTGAGTCAAGACATTCGCTGACAATCGGGTAACCCCTTCATCATTATCACCTCTAATACGAAGGGAGGAAAATTTTTCTCTTGTAGATGAATAGGGAACGGTGTCAAGAAATCCTCCCCTATCAGCAACCTTTTCCGGTGGCAAGCCTGCAAGAAGAAGCAAAGCTTCAGCAGCATCAAAGGTCCTCAAAATTTCAGAAACCCTCCGAGAATGGAATTTTCGCCTGGTCCTCATATTTTCCAAATCAGGTAAAGTCTCAATAACCCCCATTTGAATATATAACTATAACAAGTTGACGTCAGCATCGTTAAGAGGAATCGCAGAAGTTATGATGAATGATGATTAATGTCACATCAACACTTTATGAAACGGTGGCATCGCAGTAATCATCCATTTCATTAAATGATCTCTGTCAGCGCCTACACGCACTCCCAGAAGCTACAGTTCAGTAAGAAGGTGATAAGTCAAAACACCTATTCATTTCCTGCCTTATGGCACACAAGGGCCACGTCACTCAAGACAATTCATGATTAAAAAACAATTCATTCAAAAATAATGAACAATTCAAATCAAGAAAAATCTTCTCCAAGAAGATTCCCAACATTTTCGCGCCAAAAAACCCCACATAGCAAAAACCACTCATCTCTTATAGTCCAGTGCTCCAGTTATTTGCATAAGAGCAACATTGGACTAGGGGGACTTGAAGGGGTAAGGTCCCAAAAACCTTGCACAGGTGTACAGGACCATACCACAACCCCACCATCAATGACCCTCTTTCAAGGAACCTTGCGCGGCAGCGCACTGGTTCTAAAGAAGAGAGTTTAAAAGAAGGCAGTTTTAACATCCGCGCCCCAAAAGGGAACCAATAAATCCTTGCGCAAGCTCTCATACAGCAGAACAGATAGGATAAAATCCTAACAATATCTCCGCACAAAGGTCACCCAGACTTGGACAAAAATAACCTTTCTGTCATAACAGAATTAGCATGAACAAAAGCCACAGAAGATTACAGCTGTAATCCTTCTAGAAGGCTTTATCGTGCATAACCATTCGGTTATAACTGAATGGCCACGTGGCATCATCCTAGGCATTCCCCAAAGTCACAATGATGGCACCAAATTGAAGGAAGATCCACACTTGCCCACTTTCCACGTGGAATGTCACACCCTGATATTTCCACGTATTACCGGTGGGCCCGGTGGGGAGTATCGTGACGTAGTTGATATCATCATAGTCAAACAACACAATTTTAAATGCACAACGGAAGCAAAAGATAGATTTATTTCAACCGAATAAAATTGTAATATTAAGTATCACAATAATAGTTGATGCGTAGTCGAGTGTTATATATATTAGGTGTATATTTTAAGCCCCTTTAACACTTTTTAGTCAAGTTTTAAATTTATAAAACACGATATTTACTAACACTAGACACACATATGGGCAAGTGCACCCATCGTGAGCGTAGTATAGTGTTGGTAAGATACCGAGGTCGTCCAAGGACACAAGAGCTTTTAGTACCGGTTTATCCTCAACGTCTAATCAAAATAAAAAGTTTAGAAAAATGTTTTAAACTAAGAAAAATAAAAACTAACTAAAAATGCTGAAAAGTAAAAATAAAAGTAGATAGACAAGATGAATCACTTGGTTCCGACTCGTATCTAATGTAACCTTTGATTATTTCCGCACTTTTGCACTATTTTAAGAGATTATCTTAGTTATTGTAGTAGGCCCCTCTTTTGAAGGTGACGTTACCCTCACCCCAGTAGTTTGAGTCAGCAAGGATACAATCCTAAAAGGGTGGATTATTGGAAGATAATTAATTAAGTTATTAATGCAAATTATGGTAGGCCCCTCTTTTGGAGGTGACGTTACCCTCGATTATCAGCAGGGATACAGTCCTAAATAGCCAGGTTATAGTATTAATAGTAGTTAACTTATGAGGGGATCAAAGAGTTTGGACCCCCGCCATCCAATACCGCTAAGTATTGAAGGAGGTCCTACAAAATTTGACCCAGGTCCATTGCAGGACCTCTAAACGCTGAACAATGGCAAGACCTTTACCAAACCGTTCCCTTAACCCCCGACCAGGTAGCCAACATACCTCCATATAGAACGTGGAGATATAAATGGTGAAAATCTTTTATTTTATATAGACAGTAAAATAATTTCAAGACACCACGGACAAACGATAAGGAAAGAGCACCTTCCACATAAGCAACTAGTTATTAAAGTCATTAATACAAAACCAAGTAAAAAGTGCAAAAGATTAGAAATAAAAAGTATTACACTAGACACTTTGTCTTCACCAAGTGATGTAAGAGACTTAGGCAAACATGGCCTTGATTGTCAAGAACTCTTACGATCAATCTTGGATCCCGAGACGACTCACACACTCTACGATGGACAATGGATGATGGTGGTGGATGATGGTGTTATGGTGGTGGTGGGTGGTGGGTGAAGTGTGAGAGAGGTGGTGTGCCAAGGGATGGTTTGAGCTTGAGCCAAGCACTTCTATTTATAGGCTGAACAGAAGCTCGGGCACGGCCCCGTGTCCAGTGAGCACGGCCCTGTGTCCACATCCTTCTCTTTCTTCATTTAATGCAGTTTTGTCTTTTTAGTTGACCACGCCCCCGTGTCCGCTGAGCACAACCCCGTGGTGCAGAAGAATCTTTGTACTATGCAGATTTGCTGGATTGTGCGAATCTTATAGTTGACCACGGCCCCGTGTCTGCTGAGCACGGCCCCGTGGTGGGCAATAGAAGCTTCTACCACTTTGTCTTTTCTGCTGACACTTGGGCACGCCCCCGTGCTGGCTGAGCACGGGGCGTGTTCAGTCTTCTGATCTCTTGTTTTGCTTGGGAAGATGCTGTCGTGGGGTCGGGCATGTCACGTCTTGTTCCTTTTCTTGTATTTATGTTAGATTTTGATGTCTTTTTGCTTCTTTTGTTAATTTGAGCTCATTTAATCCTGAAAATACAAAAGGAAGACAAAAGCACACTTTTTCCAACATTAGTACTAAAAAAGGGTTAGTTTTATGCCTCATTTGATGAAATTTATATGTTGCATTTTTAACACATCAAATACCCCCACACTTGAATCTTTGCTTGTCCTCAAGCAAAACTCTTTAATATTTGGCTATTACACTCCCAAATAGAATGGGTAGAAAAGAAAGTTTTGGGCTTGTCGTAGAGTGTCGGGATTTCCAAGATTCTTTATTTAGTTTTATTTTTATTTATTTACAATCCTATTCGTCATGATTTATTTAAAACTTTTCATAAGATAAATGACTTATTAGGGCATAACATGCCTCTTTAAAATTTTATTTATATACAAGTTCACATACCTCACGGGGATCACTCAACACTCGGCCGAAAAAGTATTTTTGTGGATCACTCGAGAGCGGCATGGAACTTTACTCCTACCATAGGCTTGCCGAGCAATCAATCCTCCTCCTTTTTAACTTATATACCTTTGTAAATATCAAGAGGACTTTTTGGGTGAAGGGTTAGGCTTGGGCTAAAGGTAGGTGGTTGGGTTGGTGGTTAGTGGTTAGTAGAAAAAAGGGCTAAAAGCGTAACAAGTTTCGGTTTTCGTTAGACTTTTTATTTTTTTGTAATTTTTTATTTGATGAAGCTTTTATTCAAACAAAGTTATTTTTGATGAACTTGTTTGTTTATTTCTTTTGCTTCATCATCAACACAAAATTTTATTTTTTTTTTATTTTTATTTTTTTTTATTAAATTTTTTTTTTCAAAACCATACGAAAAACTGAACTTGTTACTAAAACAAAGGGTTAAAAATAAAAAAGTTTTGGTGGGTAAAAGGGTGTTTGGTTTGGGTTATGAAATGAAAAGGTTTAGGCTCAAAGGGGCTAACTAGGGGGATTTTGGGTAGGTGGTAAAAAAAAAAGAAAAATAATGGTGTAGAAATAAAAAGGGTTAGTGCTAATGCCTCCATCATTTACATACTCGGGTTTTAGTTGGTAAGGACCGGGAATGCATCGTCATGGCAAGTTCTAGAGTCGTAAGAACCAAGCGGCTATTCACACAAGAAACGAAAAATGAGCATTTAGTCAAATGATATGTACGTGTTTGCTCAATAAAGGCTCAAAACTCACTTTTGTGGGAATGAGTTTTTATGTGATCAAGTATATATAATTAAATTTTAACTAAGCTTGTCATGCCTTTTCATAATTTTCTTATGTTGGTTCTTTTTATCACGACGCTATCGGTTGTAAATTTGTAAAAATATAACCTTTTTGAGAACTTGAATTTCCCGAGTTAAACCTAGATAAGTAAAAAAAATGAAAATTTTTGAAAAAATTTGGGGTGATTAGCGGTTCCAATAGAGTTTTGTGTAAGGCTTGTATTTAGGACTTGCAAGATTCAATGTTTTAGCATCCCCCCCACACTTAAATTACACATTGTCCTCAATGTGTCCCAAAAATAAGTTTTTAGGTTGATTGAATGTGTAAAAAGGTGTAGAAAGCAAAAATTTTGTGTTACTGGTGTTGGATCGTTGTTTGACCCTATTGAGTCGATCAGAAGAGTTTAAGTCCAGTTCAAAGGCGGAATCAGTGAACTAGACACGAACACAACTTGTTAATCTTTAATCTGTCTCTAATATTGCTTTAACAATGATTACAACCTTGACAGAAATCCAGCAACACTTCGTTACACTTTCCGAAGTCGCGTACCAAATGAATAACAAGTGCACCTATATATAGAAGTTAAGATTTCGCTTGAAGCTAACCAGGATTGGTTGAAGCGAAATCAGATATGTATGATTTCGCTTGAACTTGTCCTCAGTCCTCTTGAAGCGAAATCATCACTTACACCTCAAATCTCAGTTTCTTGAACCTCGTGCACTAGATAATCCTATCCTAATACATAATACAAGACGAAGTCAATAGACATAGTGCACTAACAGACTCCCCCTTGGATATTGACGAAGTCTTCAGTGACTATTCTTGCAATATGACACCTTCTTCAGTCTTGATCATTCTGCCTTTTCTTTCGTTCAGATTGTAACATTATATGCATCCATCACTCTTTCTCTTCTTCTATCAGCTGCAGGCTCCCCCTTTCATCAAGCTTCCGTGCTTCAGGATCGACACCTTGCTTTCCATATACAAGCTCCCCCTTGCTTTGAGCTCGTCTTCAGACTCCCCCTTAGACTCAGCTTCCGGGATCGTAATCTGGACTTTTTCCTGCAATCACTCATACATTCATAAGTAACAACATTTTAGACTATCCAGGAATCGTAACCTGGCAATTCCAATCAAATTCTCTAATCCACTCCCCTATCAACAAACTGTATAGATTTGGCAAAATTAAAGAATCCAACTCCCTCACAGTTAATCATCCAAGTCCAAATTAATGACCTTGGAGATATCACAAACTGTTTTTGATATTTTTGAATTTAAATCAAGTTTCAAATTAATGAACTTGTTTTATTTTCAGAAACACAATCAGCTTACTTAGATTTTGAAACTTAGCACTCAGACATCAGTTGTCGAAAATAAAGCAGAAATCAAAATCTTTTTGTATTTTCTGAAAATATAAAGCAGTAAAGAAATATGTACAAACATATTTACAAACAATATTTTTGTTTTGAGTATGCGTCAGAGGATCATATCAGTTTATGACAATTCACAAGTACCGTTGAGCTTAAAATCACATTATGCATTAAACAATTCACTTAGATTGTCGATATACTTGTCCACTTAAATTTTCACACAAAGTTCAACTGATTCAGGATACGAATTAGATGTTTTAAGAACTTAAACTCATTCATGTGTCCCACCTCTTGAATATACTCCCGTATCCAGATCCCAATATTCAGTCTTACAGGTGAGTATACCTAGATGATATCTGTAAGGGGTTAAATGCGAGGGCCGTGAGAGCTCAGGTCGATCTTTCGATACGCAGAGAGATGACGGCTTCGACTTTTCGGTGTGTCCCCTTTAGAGGATCTTTTTTACAACAGCCATGATTAGCATTTTTCAATGTTTCATCATTTTTTAGCTGAGGGTGGTGCTATATTTCAAGCAATGCAAAAAGTATTCTCCGGGGACTAGGTCAGAAATTCCTTTCAGCAGAAGTCCCGGGATAATACCCCAGATATCACTAAGCATAAAGACCTAGTATCTCAGAATAAGGGACCTTTCAAACGAGATTTCAGGGGTTACCTATATATCCAAGTAGTGTTCCCCACGAAATAAGTAAGTTTGAATTTATGTTTATATCCCGAAAAAATTTACTAAATGTATAAAAACCTACCGACACATCCACAGTGAGATCGTTTAACACATTTAAACTTTTCAATTCTTTAGCATACTGTAACCGTCTACTGATGTACTATCATTTCCTCTTTTTACGCAAAAACTCAAATTTTTGAATTTTATCATGTTTTTGACTTTTTCAAATTTTCAAATGTTTTTGTATTTTCTAACAATATTACTCCCCCTAAAATGCAAAATCAAATAAAAAAATTTGACAACCAACACTGATAGCTTTGTCTCGCCATCCATTTTCTGCATCTCATGCTCTGTTTTGCAGAAAATATAACACAAAGTACCCCCATGATATACAACCCATTGATCTTAACAGTTTGAAAACCGTTTTTCAATCTGATGAAAGTAATCATGTTTGTTCAGCCGTGAGGGTTTCGGCATATTCAATCAAAACTTCCCTTACAACAAACTATTTTCCCATAATGATTTCAAAACACTTAAGTTTGTTTTAATCAGAATGGTTTTTCCGGAAAAAAATTAGTTTGTTTACCCATCACTTGTGGATTCGGGGTTATCTCATCATCTTGTTTTCTTTAAAACCTTTTTGTACAGATTTTAACAATATAAGATCAAACACCACAATCACTTGTAGAAAATCAAGTACAACTTAATGTCCTTGATTAACCACTTGTAAAACGAAATATCACAGTTACCATCCTGTGAATTTCTCAAGAATGATGCCGATACCTGCTTCACACTTACCAACCTGGAAGCTCCGGCAAGTCAGATTTTTCTATTTGAAAAGTTTCACCCAAGCCTGACTGTCCTTGGGTGTATTTTGAACTTTTCTCTTTTCTTCATAAAACTCTTTCACTCCTTTTTCCTTACCATCAACCATCTTACTAAAAATATGTTTAACATTGCTATTAAACATTTTTCCAGCATCAACACCTTTTGATTTTGTGTTTATGGCTTGTAATGGAGGAAATTTGTCATCATTCATCAAAAGAACATTTTCTTCCTTCTTTACCTCAACTTTTGGCTCCTCTGATTTTGTGGAATCAGATTCATTGCACGATCTTGGCTTATCTGACTTAGATGAGTCAGATTCATCGCCTGATGGTGGCTTGTCTGACTTTGAAATATCAGATTCATTGCCGACCATTTTCTTCTTTTCCTTTTTCTCTTTTGTCCTCAGATTTGTATCTGAAGAATTCGATTTGCTTGGCTTTGCAGTCGAGTGAATCGATTCATCAGAACTTTTATTCGAACCAACCAGTGAACCCGAAGACAAAATTTTCTCCAAATACTCTCTCGCCTTCTTTCTTTTCTTTCGTAGTCTATCTTTTTGCCCCTGTGAAAGTTTAACTTTCTTTTCTTGAATTGTCTGATCCTGAACCTTAGGTTTTAGAACCTTCTGTTCATGGGGCTTGACTTTGACTGGCTTCTTTACCGTTCTTTGAGATTCAACCCTCAATCTATCCATTGATCTCCTTGGGCAATCTCTGACAATATGACCTCTGATATGGCAATTATAGCATCTTCGTGTTTCAAAATTCCAATTCTGGCAGTTAACAGCAATGTGTCCTCTCACACCACAGGTGTAGCACACTCTGTTATCGTACCATCCACTTTGGTCAGTCCAAACCTTCAGATCATAACATTGTTTGGCTTGGTTATAGTCATTTCTCTTCTTCAATGCTGGATTTGTCTTTTGAGCACTGTGGTCAAACCTGCACCACTTATTACCAACATTTTGTGAGTTTTCAATTTTAGATTTTTGTGATTTTTGATAATGATTGGATGATCTATCTGATGAGCTTTTAATTTCAATTTTAGAATTTTTCAAATTTCTATCTTTTTGTTTCTGTTCTGCATAATTCTTAACAGGTTTTTGTTTAGAACATTCACCTGTTTCAGTAGATTGCAGAACAGTATTTTGAAATTTTTCTTGTAAATCTAAAAATCTTTTCTTCTCTTTTTCATCATCAGATATCTCATCACAGTCTTCAACTTTGACATTTTCAATTTTGAAATTGATTGGTTTTGAACAAACATGTGATGGAGAAGTCACAAAACCTGTCAATTTCACTTCAAGCTCTTTGATTTTCATCCGAGCTTTTTCAGCTTCTTTTTCAAGCTGAATGATTTTAGCAAGATGAGAATTGATTTTAATTTGTTTTTCAAGATTATCTTTACCAAAAACATCTCTCTCATCTTCTAAAATCTTTAACTGACTTTTGAAAGCATTTTCAAATTTTAATTTTTCATTTTCAAACTCTTTTTCTTTTTCTTTCAAAATCTTGTTTTCTGATGTCAAATTGTTCAAATCACTAAGCAATTTGACATTTTCAGACTTCAAATTTTCATAAATTCCCTGCAACATAAGAATCTGGTTATCATCAGTTTGCTTTTCATCTCTCAACTTCTCGACTTCTGATGTCAAACTTTCTGCATCCTTCAAAAGTTTGTCATTTTCAGCCTTAAAGTTTTCACATTTTGAGCACACTGATTCTGAATTTGAAGATCCAAGCTTCACAGATTCTTCGTTCTTTGGAATATCCTTTGTTTCCATCTTATATGTTCCTGCACAAAAGAGTTGAACAAAATCAAAAGGATTCATACTTTCATCAATATAACATTTCCTTTTCATATCATATTTTAGAATACTCTTTGTTGCAAGACACACACGAATTCTATTATCAATTTCAGTAATAACATCCAATTCCAATTTTTGTAAAATTCTTTTCTATTTCAGTCAAAATTTCCTTCTTTTTCCTATTTTCATTACGAAGCTCTCCATTAACCTCATTAAAGAACTGTGTTGGATAAAGTTCTTGAAAAAAATCTTCCCTTTTTAACTCAGCTAAAAATTTATCCCATTTAGCAGGTAATGCATTTGCCAATTTCGATATCTGTTCATCATTTGATATTCTAATATTCTTGTTTCTCAAACTGTCCAATAATTTTTTAAACCGTATTTCCAACTCATCCAACGTTTCATCCTTTCGACACATGAAATATTCAAATCTTTCAACTAAAACCTCCTTTTTCTCAGAAGAAGAACAACAAGTCCAATTGTTCATTCTTTCAAATTTAGTGTTTTCCAGTTCATCAAACATTTTGAATTCTTGATATTTGTGCTGTGTAAATCACCTGCAAACAAACAAACAAACACAATCAGTTCAAACAATATTAAACAACTTGAAATAGACTGACACTCGGTTGTCGTGAAATGTTCTTGACACGAAATTTCACTTTGCTGAGCAGTTGAAGCGAAATCAACTATTGACCAGTCTTTCAAACGAAAACTCAAGTTGAACAGTCCTGAAGCGAAATCAAGTGTTAAATCTTGAAGCGAAATCCCAAGTAATCAGGTCTGAAGCGAAATCAAACATTATGACTTGAAGCGAAATCAGATCTATGTACTATCTTCAAGCGAAATCAAGCAACTTTCTGATTCTTCAAGCGAAATTAACTAGTTCGCTTCAAACAATCAATGTTTTCAAGCGAAATCCTGCTGAATGCTCTCTCAAGCGAAATCAAGTTTCTGTCCCATTTTTTTCATTTTTAATGCGAATTTCGGTCTCAAACTTTCAAGGCTTTGTTAAACTGTTGTTTTGCATGTTCGATGAGAAGTTCAATCCTTTTTGACCATTAAATCTCGTCCAGATTGAAAAGAAGGTGTAGAAGTCAGAATCTAATTGCAATCGAGCTAAACTCTTCCTCCTGAGCTCTGATACCACTTGTTGGATCGTTGTTTGACCCTATTGAGTCGATCAGAAGAGTTTAAGTCCAGTTCAAAGGCGGAATCAGTGAACTAGACACGAACACAACTTGTTAATCTTTAATCTGTCTCTAATATTACTTTAACAATGATTACAACCTTGACAGAAATCCAGCAGCACTTCGTTACACTTTCTGAAGTCGCGTACCAAATGAATAACAAGTGCACCTATATATAGAAGTTAAGATTTCGCTTGAAGCTAACCAGGATTGGTTGAAGCGAAATCAGATATGTATGATTTCGCTTGAACTTGTCCTCATTCCTCTTGAAGCGAAATCATCACTTACACCTCAAATCTCAGTTTCTTGAACCTCGTGCACTAGATAATCCTATCCTAATACATAATACAAGACGAAGTCAATAGACATAGTGCACTAACAACTGGGCGCTGAACACGGCCCCGTGTTATCCGGGCACGGCCCCGTGTTCAAGTGCCAGTAACAAAATTGAAACAAGAGAAACAGAAGCCTGGACACGGGGGCGTGTTGGGTGAACACGGCCCGTGTCCAGTTACCTGAACTGGGTCTTTTTCTGCAGACTGTGCAGCACGGGGCCGTATTGGGTGGACACGGCCCGTGCCGAACTTACTGTAAACGAAGAAATTTGTCGGACGGTTTTGTTTTCCTGCATGGAGTGCTGGTTCAAGTTTCCCTTGTATCCTTTGCCATCTCAAGTGTGTTTTATTCCTGAAAATTAAAACTAACTAGAAAACAAGAAAATAAATCTAAATTAAACTAAGGATAGTTCCGCGGAATGCCTCCGTGGTGCGCCACGTTTATAAGGGTCCTTGGCTAGACCCAAAACCTGGTCACATGTTACCCAAGTGGGATGTATTGCATCCCATGTTACACCGTCGGAGAGCGTCATCCAAGCTTGAGTCTATGACCTTCATGTAGTTGACCGGGTCTTCTTCCTCTATTTTCTTTCCACATTCAAACTTCACTTCCTCGTCCCCAAACTTCAATGTTAACGTTCCGTCATTCATATCCACCACTGCTTGGGCGGTGGCTAGAAATGGCCTCCCTAGGATGAGAGGGACATCGGTGTCTTCTTCCATGTCTAAGATGACAAAGTCAGTTGGAAAAACGAAGTTGTCAACCTTGACTAGTAGATTTTCAGCGACACCTTGTGGAAACTTGACGGACCTGTCGCCGAGTTGTATGCTCATCTTTGTAGGGCTTGTTGTTCCTAGGCCGAGTCGTTTGAACATTGACGTGGGCATGAGGTTAATGCTAGCCCCAAGATCGGCTAAAGCATTACGAACCGGGGACTTCCCAATCGAGCAAGGAATTGTGAAGCTCCAAGGATCGATTTTCTTTTGTGGAAGTTTGTTAAGTACTAAAGCAGAGCATTCTTCGCCCAAGTTAACTAATTGCAATGATTCAATTTTCCTTTTGTGAGTGAGGAAATCCCTCATGAATTTTGCATATTTAGGCATTTGGGTTAGGACCTCAATAAAAGGAATATTGACATGCAATTGTTTTAGTAAACTTTCGAACTTTGCGAATTGCTCATCGATCTTTTGACGAGTTAGCCTACCGGGGTACGGAATTTGAGGAGTCTTGGTGGGCTCTTGATTTGGTGAAGAAGCCTTTTCTGGTTGAGGTGTAGGTGAAGTCGTGTTTTGGTATTGACTTCCTTCAACTGGTGGTACTGGGGCATCCTCGGGACCCACGGTTCGGTTCCTCAATGTGATAAGGTGTACTTGCGCCTTTGGGTTGGTTTCGGTATTACTTGGTAACGCGCCTTGTGGTCTCTCGGAGAAATTTTGAGCTAGTTGATTTAATTGTTTTTCGACGTTTTGAATGCTAGCTTGTTGATTTCTAAAATTCGATTCCAATTGTTGAAATCGATCCGAGTTTTTCTTTTCGGTGTCGGAGATGAGGCGAGATATGGTATCTTCAAGCCTTTCTCTTCCACCTTGTTGTTGAGAGAAATTTTGTGGTTGTTGAAAATTAGTTCGTTGGTTTTGTTGGTTACTACTATTGCCGGGATCTCTCCAACCAAGATTTGGGTGGTTACTCCACCCTTGGTTGTAGGTACCCGTTGGAGGACCCGACGGCCTAGGTCTATTATCAATGTAGTTTACCGTTTCTGCTTGTTCATCTAATTCTTTCATACAACTCCAATTTTCATGTGACCCACCACACCCTTCACAAGCCATAACCGATGCCGTTTTTGTCATTTCTTGCCTTTTGATTTTTGAAGAGAGGGCCTCGATTTGGGCTTGTAAAGAGGTGCTTTCATCAACCTTATGGGCGCCCGGGGCAATAGATTTATTACCTCGGGGAGTATGCCATTGAAAATTGGTTTGAGCAATTTCCTCAATTTGATTATATATGACGATTACCTAAAAGTCCCCCGGAGCTTGAATCAAGTGTTTGTCTTGTGTGTGGCAACAACCCATTGTAGAAAGTGGATACTTGTTGCCACACCGCTAGACCGTGATGAGGACACTTTCTTAGAAGCTCCTTGAACCTTTCCCAAGTTTCATATAAGGATTCCCCATCCTCTTGTGAGTATGTATTAATTTCAGTCATTAATTTAGCCGTTTTAGCAGGAGGGAAATACTTATATAGAAACTTTTGGGCTAGTTCATCCCAGGTGTTTACCGAGCCAACTGGGAGGGTGTTAAGCCAAGCTTTAGCTCGGTCTTTTAGTGAAAATGGAAACATCCTAAGGCGAATGGCGTCGTTTGATGCTCCATTGATCCGAAAAGTATCACATATTTCCAAGAAATTGGTAATATGTAGATGGGGATCCTCGTCCGCAAGCCCATGGAAGGTTGCGGAGTTTTGGAGCATTTGTATCAAATGCGGTCGAAGTTCGAAGTTGTTGGCTTCGACATTCGGTGCATTGATAGCGGCGCCGAGATTGCCTACGGTGGGCCGTAGGTAATCCATGAGGGTACGTTGGTCCGCCATTGGAAGTGGGTCCCCCGAAACTTTCTCTTGATTTTTAGCTTTAAGTCTTTTTCTGGGAAAGCGTTCGGGTTCTTCTAGAGGTTCTTTTATGTCTCTACTAGAACTGGAGCTCATGCACTACGTAGGAGGTTCAAATGTGGCGCCTGGGTTCCATGTCCTGCAATAAAAACAGAAAAGAGCGTTGGTCAGAATGTTCACCACGGCCCCGTGCTCGATGAACACGGCCCGTGGTCAGAGATACAGTGATTGTTTTCTGGATCCCTGTTACTGGGAGTTTGACACGGCCCCGTGTTGCACCGACACGGCCCCGTGTTCAGCTCTCTGTAACTCAGAAAATAAAAATTGCCAGTGATGATGCTGGGCACGGCCCGTGTCCGACCAAGCACGGCCCGTGCTGAGCTCTGCAGAAACAGAAAAACTAAAAAAATCCTAAAAAAAATGAAAAATAAGAAAAACGATTAGGCCGTTGATTCCTAACTTTCTTAAAATCCTTGTGTCCCCGGCAACGGCACCAAAAACTTGATGCGTAGTCGAGTGTTATATATATTAGGTGTATATTTTAAGCCCTTTAACACTTTTTAGTCAAGTTTTAAATTTATAAAACATGATATTTACTAACACTAGACACACATATGGGCAAGTGCACCCATCGTGAGCGTAGTATAGTGTTGGTAAGATACCGAGGTCGTCCAAGGACACAAGAGCTTTTAGTACCGGTTTATCCTCAACGTCTAATCAAAATAAAAAGTTTAGAAAAATGTTTTAAACTAAGAAAAATAAAAACTAACTAAAAATGCTGAAAAGTAAAAATAAAAGTAGATAGACAAGATGAATCACTTGGTTCCGACTCGTATCTAATGTAACCTTTGATTATTTCCGCACTTTTGCACTATTTTAAGAGATTATCTTAGTTATTGTAGTAGGCCCCTCTTTTGAAGGTGACGTTACCCTCACCCCAGTAGTTTGAGTCAGCAAGGATACAATCCTAAAAGGGTGGATTATTGGAAGATAATTAATTAAGTTATTAATGCAAATTATGGTAGGCCCCTCTTTTAGAGGTGACGTTACCCTCGACTAAGTAGTCTGAGTCAGCAGGGATACAGTCCTAAATAGCCGGGTTATAGTATTAATAGTAGTTAACTTATGAGGGGATTAAAGAGTTTGGACCCCCGCCATCCAATACCGTTAAGTATTGAAGGAGGTCCTACTAAATTTGACCCAGGTCCATTGCAGGACCTCTAAACGCTGAACAATGGCAAGACCTTTTCCAAACCGTTCCCTTAACCCCCGACCAGGTAGCCAACATACCTCCATATAGACCGTGGAGATATGAATGGTGAAAATATTTTATTTTATATAGACAGTAAAATAATTTCAAGACACCACGGACAAACGATAAGGAAAGAGCACCTTCAACATAAGCAACTAGTTATTAAAGTCATTAATACAAAACCAAGTAAAAAGTGCAAAAGATTAGAAATAAAAAGTATTAAACTAGACACTTTGTCTTCACCAAGTGATGTAAGAGACTTAGGCAAACATGGCCTTGATTGTCAAGAACTCTTACGATCAATCTTGGATCCCGAGACGACTCACACACTCTACGATGGACAATGGATGATGGTGGTGGATGATGGTGTTATGGTGGTGGTGGGTGGTGGGTGAAGTGTGAGAGAGGTGGTGTGCCAAGGGATGGTTTGAACTTGAGCCAAGCACTTCTATTTATAGGCTGAACAGAAGCTCGGGCACGGCCCCGTGTCCAGTGGGCACGGCCCCGTGTCCACATCCTTCTCTTTCTTCATTTAATGCAGTTTTGTCTTTTTAGTTGACCACGCCCCCGTATCCGCTGAGCACGACCCCGTGGTGCAGAAGAATCTTTGTACTATGCAGATTTGCTGGATTGTGCGAATCTTATAGTTGACCACGGCCCCGTGTCCGCTGAGCACGGCCCCGTGGTGGGCAATAGAAGCTTCTACCACTTTGTCTTTTCTGCTGACACTTGGGCACGCCCCCGTGCTGGTTGAGCACGGGGCGTGTTCAGTCTTCTGATCTCTTGTTTTGCTTGGGAAGATGCTGTCGTGGGGTCGGGCATGTCACGTCTTGTTCCTTTTCTTGTATTTATCTTAGATTTTGATGTCTTTTTGCTTCTTTTGTTAATTTGAGCTCATTTAATCCTGAAAATACAAAAGGAAGACAAAAGCACACTTTTTCCAACATTAGTACTAAAAAAGGGTTAGTTTTATGCCTCATTTGATGAAATTTATATGTAGCATTTTTAACACATCAATAGTTGAAACAGATCCACAGGCGGATCAAATAAAAAGGAAACATAGTTCATCAGACTTAAATGCATCCCAAGCTTGCGAGACTCTTATTGATGCTAAGGAGAGGCCAGCCTATTTCGAGAAGTACATGCACTTAACCTTTTTGGGAAAATACGTCAGTTTACACTGGTAAATACAATTAACTGACTCATTTTGAAAAGGTTTAAAAATTGATTTGAATGCACGAGGCATAAAATATTTTATAACTTGGGATAATTATTTATATATAAACTTGTAAAAGAATTACATGTTTGTTATACGTTCGGTAGCCCGATGTGTATACCGGGTTAAAGATTAATAGACACACCATAGGTATAATGCCCACAAGGTTGATTCCTTTAAGTGGGTTACCAGTTTTTACATATGCATCTGTCAGGTGTACGCCTACACCCGTGCTTAGGTCGTGGCCATTTCATGAATGATGCCAAGGATATCTGGGACATGGTCATTAACTCCCCAAAGGCTTTAAGCAAACAAAACAATTTAAATGGGACATTTCAATGATTTAACCTTCATACAATTAAAGATTCAATGCCCGACCAAGCGGTATTTTATATACCGTACCCCAAGCCCGTATAGGGAAAATAAGTTAAAAGTATTTACCTGTGCAAGTAATAATCACAAACAGCAAATGCAAGTAGCTTTTACCGGGTCTCCTAGTCTGGAACAAAGGTTTATAATAACCTATTAGATTCCTAACGGGTCTTTAATTAAGCCTAAACTTAGACCGGTTAGTTTTAAAGGAAGATACGGTTCAAACGCACGATTAAGCGAAGACCGGAATAGAATGTGATTTAGACCCGACAAGTTTGAAGACTTGTATAATATGGGTAAACTAAACACATTCTGGATTTTGAGACAAAATGATAAGGTTTGACCCGTTTCGGTCAATTTATGCAAACTAGTTACATAAACCGAACCGAATGCGCAAGATGCGTAACGGGTAACCATATGAGTCATATACAAGTTTCCTAAGTTAATATGCCTTAAATATGTTGTGACATCAGTAAGATATCTTCTATTATGCCCAAAACGAATTTAAACTCAAACTATGCCCCGTAGGGGCATTTTGGTCATTTTAAAGGTTATAAAAGAGTTTAAATAATAATCTGACTTATCGTTCAGATATAATCAGCAAAAATACTTAATTTTATAAGGTATAACAGTAGGATATTACCTACATGTGAATTTTATCATTAATAACCAAACTATGCATCTTAGAGGTATTTTGGTAATTTCACGAAGGCCTAAAAGGTCAAAACTGGAAATCTGAGTTTAAAACTTTTGCTTACTGTAAATATATAAAAATTTACTGAAATTATCAGTAGGCATCAAACCTTATATGTTTAAAATATTTTTAATACATACTATGCATTAAAAACGCTTAAAAGGCGATTTTGAGCTATTTCCGGGTTTTTTAAGGAAAGCTGATATTTTTATTATTCCAGAAAGCTCAAAATGTTTTATTTATCATATTAGATCAGTAGAAAAAGGTTTGGTATCAAAATAATTTGTAACACTCATTTTATAGCCCAAAAGGGCAAAACCGGCAATTACCGAATTTAGCTTAGAACTCTATGTTATGCTCAGCCTAAAATTAAATAAAAATCTTCAAAAATCCCAAAATATTATATTACATCAGTGGGTAAAAAGTTTGATATTAAAAATTGGGTTTAGATAGGCTATATACTAATTACGCCGTTTAATTAATAAAAAGTTTTTCATTTACGCTAACGAGCATAACTCCTAATCTAGACCTCAAACTGATGTCAAATTTTAGAGATAAGTCTAATAATCAGTAACTAATGTTTCTATTCTTTTACATTTTCAAAAATCACGTTTTAAGGTCATATGGGCATAATAGTCAATATATAGGCAATAAACGGAAACATGCACATGAATCGGATATTTATTGAACCAAGTTGTATAATCACAGAGGGTTATACTAACATGAAACCTAGTCCAAATAAGGCTCTAAGGAATTTCTAAAACATGCTTAAACGGGTCAGAACTTAAAGTCAGAACTTTCGGTTCCGAACCGGGCCTAAACTGAAAATTGTCGAGTTGATCATGTTTAGACATGTTCTTACATTAATTACCAAGTTATATTGATGATAAAACAGGTTGCATGGGTTCTACATTGCTAATTATGTATTAATTTGAAAATAAGCTTTATGTTGACTTTTTAAGATTAAGTTTGACCCGACAATTGACCTAGTTAGAGTGGGAATCAGAGGGTACCCTTTTAAGGGTTTATTACCCACATAATTACCAACTCAAAGCTACTCTTAGTTTAACTAATGAATTGACCATTAGTGATTAATCACGAAATCAAACTTTAATTACGATAAGTTTGACTTATGGTCATTAAACTAATTAAAACTGAATTTAGGAAGTTAAGGACACTTACAAAGGTCCTAAGCATGATTTTGGATCCTAAGGACACTTGTTGAAGTCCAGAGAAGCTCCAGAGCAATGCTTGAAATGCAAATGAAATGAGGAAGTCCAATTGTTGCAACTTCAAGCTCTTATATAGTGAGCTAAATGCCACAAGATCCTTACAACAAAGTCTATAAGTGTTCCCTGATGATCCCCATGTGTCCCTATGCATGAAAATCTGTTGGCCAAGCTCCTGTATTTGAATACCAGCTCTCTAAGGCGGTGCAACCGGTTATAACAGGCAACTTCCATTTTCTGTTGCCAGCGACGGGCTTACGGACCATAAGCATAACTCCTTACGGTCCGTATTCACATCTTACGGACCGTAAACTAATGATAATGCGGTCCGTAACTGACCCTAATCTGAGATTCCCAGTTACGAACCTTGCGGACCGTAAGCCCCAGGCCTTGCGGTCCGTATCCGCTTTCTTTTATTATCTTTGTTCAGCTCTGCCACCTTACGGACCGTAAGGTGGTCTCTTTGCGGTCCGTATCCGTTCATCAGAGGACAAAAACTTGCAAACTTTCAAGCTTTGGCCATGCAATCTTTACCATTCCGAATCTCATGCTTTCTTCTCAATGTAGGGACCATGTATTTAGGTGTTTGCATGCCCTTGCATGTGTTGCCATGCACAATTGGGTCTTTGGACTTATTGATGAATGCTTTTAAAAGAATTTGTCGTATAAAACATAGGATCCATTTCTTGTGCCAATTTGAATTATACATTATCAAAATAATCGGATTTAAATATATCAGATGTTTATAATATAGATTAGGGTCTTGGGATTTATAATGAGGTCGTTCAGAGGTATTAATTAACATGTCGACAATTTTTAAATCCTGCCATACATCTTTAACTTGATCCGAGTTTATGACGTGTTTGCCTTACGTGACACGTGTCTTAAATTTTATTGGACATAAATTTACGGGGTGTTACATCCTCACCCCCTTAAAAGAAATCTCGACCTCGAGATTTACTGAAATAAATGAGGGTACTTTTCTTTCATTGTGGACTCTACCTCCCACGTGTACTCGGGACCTCTGCGGGCATCCCATTTAATCTTGACAATTGGCACATGCTTCCTTCGAAGCTTCTTAACCTGTCGATCCTCGATCGACAAAGGTTTTTCCACAAATCTCAAGCTCTCATCTATGTGTACATCTGTGTGTGGTATGACTAGTGATTCATCAGCTAGACATTTCTTCAGATTACAGATGTGGAATACATTATGGATTCCATTGAGCTCTTTAGGTAAGTTTAACTTATAAGCCTCTGATCCAACACATTCGATGATCTCAAATGGTCCTATATACCTTGGGATTAATTTGCCTTTCTTACCAAAATGCATCACTCCTTTCCAGGGTGATACTTTAAGCAACACTTTGTCACCAACCTCAAACTTTAGAGGTTTACGCCTTAAGTCTGCGTAGCTTTTCTGCCTATCTCTGGCAGCTTTCAGGCAGTCACGAATTTGGACAATCTTGTCCGTTGTTTCAAGGACTATATCAGGTCCTGATAACTGAGCTTCTCCTATTTCTGCCCAACAAATAGGCGTCCTACATTTCCTACCTTATAATGCTTCAAAAGGCGCAACCTGAATGCTTGTATGGTAGCTATTATTATAGGAGAACTCGATCAATGGCAGGTGGTTATCCCAACTACCACCTAAGTCAATCACACATGCACGAAGCATGTCTTCCAAAGTTTGGATGGTACGCTCACTCTGTCCGTCCGTCTGAGGATGGTAAGCCGTACTAAAATTTAAACGCGTGCCCAAAGATTGTTGGAAACTTTTCCAAAAATGTGATGTGTATCTAGTATCTCTGTCAGAGATAATAGATACTGGTACGCCATGCAGAGATACAATCTTATCTACGTATGATTGGGCTAACATGTCGGAGCTATAGGTCTCTTTAATGGGTAGGAAATGTCCTGACTTAGTCAGTCTATCTACTATCACCCATATAGTATCATTTCCTTTCTTTGTCTTTGGCAACTTGGTGATGAAATCCATCGTCACCATCTCCCACTTCCAGGTGGGAAGTTCAGGCTGTTGTAGCAAACCTGACGGCTTCTGATGTTCAGCTTTGACTTGAGTGCACGTCAAACATTTGGCTACATAGGTAGCTATAGACTTCTTCAAGCCTATCCACCAATAGTTCGCCTTCAGATCCTGGTACATCTTGTCAGCTCTAGGATGAACGGAATATTTAGAACTGTGGGCTTCCTGGAGGAGAACATCCTGAAGTCCCCCATAAACTGGAACCCATATTCGTCCATTTAACCTTAGGATTCCGTCTTTTCCATAGGATAACTGCTCTTCAGTTACTCCTAGCTTTTCATCAGGATAGTTAGCTACTAGTACAGCTTCTTTCTGCGCGGCTAACAACCTTTCATTCAAACTATTCTTTATTTCAATGCTCTTGGCATTAATTCTTATGGGTTTCACTCGTTCCTTTCTACTTAAGGTATCGGCGACTACATTCGCCTTGCCTGGATGGTATCGTATCTCACAGTCATAATCATTTAAAGTTTCCATCCATCGTCGCTGCCTCATATTCAAGTCCTTCTGATTAAACAAGTGTTGAAGGCTCTTGTGATCCGAATAGATCACGCACTTGGTTCCATACAAGTAATGCCTCCAAAGTTTTAGTGCAAATACAACGGCACCCAGCTCCAAGTCATGGGTGGTGTAGTTCTTCTCATGCACCTTTAACTGGCGTGAAGCATAGGCAATGACCTTGCCTTTTTGCATAAGCACACATCCCATCCCGGTGTGTGATGCATCACAATACACCACAAACTCATCAATTCCATCTGGCAACGTCAGTACTGGAGCGTTGCTTAACTTCTGTTTCAAAATATCAAAAGATTCTTGCTGCTTAGGCCCCCAGTCAAACTTGCTATTCTTTTGAGTTAGTAAAGTCAGGGGTGCTGCAATTCTTGAGAAGTTTTCAATAAAGCGCCTATAATATCCTGCCAGACCTAGAAAACTGCGAATCTCAGTGGGTGTCTTTGGCTCTTGCCAATTCATGATAGCTTCAACTTTAGCGGGATCCACCTGGATACCACGCTCACTAACCACGTGTCCAAGAAATTGGACTTCACAAAGCTAGAATTCACACTTTGAAAACTTGGCATAGAGCTTCTCCTGCCGAAGCAGTTTCAGAATGCAACGGAGGTGCTTCTCATGGTCAGCTTGATTCTTTGAATAAATCAGAATGTCGTCAATGAAGATGATAACAAATTTGTCCAAGTATGGCTTGCAGACACGGTTCATGAGATCCATGAATGCTGCTAGTGCATTAGTGAGCCCCAAAGGCATCACTAGGAACTCGTAATGACCATAACGAGTCCTAAATGCAGTCTTGTGTACATCATCATCTTTAACCTTCAGTTGATGGTAGCCTGATCTCAAGTCGATCTTGGAGAAGTAACTCGCCCCTTGTAATTGATCGAACAGATCGTCGATCCTGGGCAAAGGATACCTATTCTTGATAGTGACTTTATTAAGCTCGCGATAATCGATGCATAGGCGCATCGACCCATCCTTCTTCTTCACAAACAGGATTGGTGCTCCCCATAGAGATGAACTAGGACGAATGAAACCTTTTGCCAATAAATCGTCTAGTTGAGTCCTTAATTCTTTCATCTCTGTTGGTGCCAACCTGTAAGGTGCCCTTGCAACAGGTGCTGCTCCTGGAATAATGTCAATTCTGAATTCTACTTGCCTATCTGGTGGTAAACCAGGTAGTTCTTCAGGGAATACTTCGGGATATTCAGAAATGACAGGGATATCTTCAATCTTAGGTTTCAGCTCATCAATAGTCACTTGTGCCATGTAGATGACACAACCCTTCTTCAAACACCTAAATGCCTTGAGCATAGACACTTGCTCAGGCAGTCCATACTGGGTATCTCCCTGAATGGTAAGTGGTTCACCAGACGGAGTCTTGATCACCACTTGCTTCTTGTTGCAAACAATCTGAGCATGGTTATGAGATAACCAGTCCATGCCTATAACTATATCGAAACCGGCTAACTTCAAAGGAAGTAATGACAAAGGAAAAGAGTGGTTCCTAATGGATATGAAGCATCCATCTAACATAGTTGATGCGGTTTCTATGGTGCCATCAGCTAATTCAACCTCATATTTTATGCTTAGGGTTCTAACAGGTAGGTTTAACAACTTACAAAACTTACCATCAACAAATGACTTATCTGCTCTAGAATCAAATAACACCCTTGGATAAACATCATTAATAAGGAAAGTACCTGTTATGACGTTATCATTCTGGATTGCCTCTTATGCATTCATCTGGAAGACCCTAGCATTGGTCTTTTTCCCATCTTCAGCCTTCTTTGCAACCTTTGGGCAGTTGGACTTAATGTGCCCTTTCTCGTCGCAGCTATAGCACGTCGCATCCTTAATTTTCTTACAGTCCAATGTCTTGTGCTCAGAAGATTTACAAATCCCACAAGGCCTTGGCTGCGATTGGGATTTCGATTCTAATCTACACCTACCGAAGTGGTGCTTCTTACAGATCTTACACTTGGGCTTATCGCCCGACTGATGACCATCCTTTCTCGTTCCAGAACTCTTCTTGTGGTCATTGTTTCCCTTATGTTTCTTGTCTGACCGTCGTGAGTTGTCATCCTCCCGCTTCCTCTTCTCAGCGTCTGTGTTCTTCAGCGATCTCTGCTTGACCGCGTCCAAAGTAAGGGACAATGATATATCAGTTGCAGATCGAAAAGTAGCTGGTCTAGAGGCCTTCACACTGGCCTTGATTTCTGGGGCCAAACCCCCAATGAAACGAGTTATCCTCTTGGGTTCCGGAGTCACCAGATACCGAACCAGTCTTATTGAAGCTCGTAAGGTAGGCTTGACAATCCAGGTTTTTCATAACCAACGACAAGAAATCAGCTTCAATCTTTTCAACCTCATGCTGAGGGCAGTAATTCTCCTTAATCAATGTCACAAACTGTTCCCAAGACAGATTGTACAATGGGATTTTCCCAGTGGCTTGGATCAAAGATCTCCACCAGGCTAGTGCCTCACCCTTGAACGACTGGGATACAAACTTTACTACATCCTTATTAGCGCAACCACTAATATCTACCACAGTGTCCATCTCGTCTAACCATGACATGCAATCAACTGCTCCCTTTCCCCGGTGAAATCCCTGGGTTTACAGGAAACAAAGTATTTATAGGTGCAACCTTTAGCACGTGGTTCTTGATTTAACACAATTCTCTTAGATGGAACACTCATCTGGTTTGATGAGTGATGAGAATCACTTTTGTGAGCAGTATGGGTTCTAGAGGGTGGTTTAGAGTGGGGCACTGAATGGGTTCTTACATGGGTACCACTGGATTCATTGAACTATCTGTCCAAAGCTCGCGTAACAGCATTATCTATTAACGCTTGTAATTCTGCTCCTACTATGTTGACCCTGGAGGTGTCATGATTTTCTAGGGGTGACTGTTGGCTTCGTCTGACCCGGCCATGTAGCTTGTTTGCTATATAAAATAATGATTTTAATTCATTCAGAGGTCTATAACAGTTTTATCATTCTAGATGATTTATTAATCATGGTACTTAAGAACCATTTTGATTAATTTGTTAGGCATATATATGATCAGGAATTTATAAAAATCCCTAGTTAGAATTTAAAATATATTAATGGCAAAAAGGCCTAGTCACGTGGACGGTTTTAAATCTTTAATCATGATCTTATAGGGTCATGGTATTGAGGTTTTAATCATAATTTATTACCTCCTCTTAACAGGGGGTCGGGGACCACGACTGTCTTTTGTCTTATATAACAATGAGTATAGCCCGTAGGCATTAAATTCCTATTGGATATTTAATATAATAAAAGAAATTTGAATAAAAAAGAAATCTAATATAAGGATGACTTATGCGATTTTATCGAATCACATTTTGTCAGGAATGTTAACATGTTCAAAGATGTTAACAAGGATTTGAATCCTTTAAATAGGTTTTACCATCTTGGCCATATTTAGAATGACATGTGGCTAGGTTTTACCTTTTAGGACTCTTATTATTTTATTAAAATGGTATGTTTTATAAAATGAATATTATTTTTCATTTATTTTACATTTTATATTTATGCATATAATTTAAAAATGAAATTTAAGCTAACCATTCCAATTAAATTTAACCAAGTACATGTTTGCCCTAAACGGGACTTTTATAGAAATAACACGCTCGCGCAGGGGCTAAACTAACAAACATACTCACGCAGGGGTCAACAGAAAGACATGCCCACGCAGGGGCAGAATACAAAAAGACATGCCCACGCAGGGGCAGAATACAGAAACAAATGTCCAAGCAGGGACATGACTACAACACTAAAGTAAACAAACAAATAAAGGATTTAATGATCCTTCTTGCTTTTTCCCTTGATTAAGTTCACCAGACCCTTGAACATCCCTCTGTTTTGCCTTCGGTCCTCACACACTTCCTGTCGCACCTCGTTTATTCTTTGAAGAATCTCTTGATGCTGTGGTGGTGACATCACAGGGGGCTGCGGGGGTTGCTGATAGAACGGAGGTTGAGGAGGCGACAGTTGCTGATACCCATATGGTGGATACCCATAGGTCGGGTATCCCGTCGTCCAGGGACCTCCATAGGGTCCTTCCGGATGGAGAGCATTGTAGTTCGCAGCTACCAAGTAAGGGTCGGCCTCGGCATAGTTGTAGTTGGTGTGGATCGGCTGCTCAAAGGGATTATACGCCGCCGCACCGGTGTATGTAGGTATAGGGTCGCCAAAGCCCAATGGTGGTGGCGCGACAGGCGCAGAGTTTACTTCCGAGACTGGGTTTGCAGACCCTCCCATCTGCGGTTCTTCATGGGGTGGCGAGTAGCGGCTGCCACTCTGTAACACCCTTGTTATTATTTTAAAGGTTTTCGTATAAATTACGAAAATAAACATGTAATTGTACATACGTGATGTTGAATAATACGGGATAATTAAAACTTTTACAATTTGAAAATAATACAACTTAATGAATTTGAGTTCGTCGTTTAAAGTTACAACGAAACGTCGTGCGCAAGCTTTTAACTTTATCGTGTTCGGTTCTTCTTCGAGCTTGATCTTCATCCGGGCACTCTTGGCAATCACCTATGATCAAAACCAACTTAAAAGTTAGTTTTGATAGTTAAATAACAAGTTTAAACAAGTTATACGGGATTAGAAATCAAGGCATTTGAACAAAGTAATTAAATACAAGAAATTATATATTTTGTTTTCAGCCCCTTCACCCGGCCATGTCAAAAGATCACCCGGCCGTGTCAGCTTAACATATTTTTTTTTTCACAGCCCCTTCACCCGGCCGTGTCAAAAGTTCACCCGCCCGTGTCAACTCTGCACGTTTATTTTTCATCAAATTTGCATCCAAACCTATCCAAACTCATTTTAATTGCTTGGGGTTCGTTTCTTAACATGTCTAAGCTATCATCCATTACCCGGATCCATTATTCATATAGTTTACGCTCCCGTTACCCGGTTTACGTTTTTCTTTATTACACTTAAGCCAACATTTTACCACCTACTTTATTTTGACCCGTTTAGAAGTTTTCATGCATTTAAGCATCAAACTCGCATTTCTCTTTGTACACTTCGTATTTCCATTTTTTTTAAATAGCCTCTTATATTCCACAACAACTATTTCGTAGTGGATTTAACATAACGGACCGTTATTCTAAATTTTACCCTTTGGATAGTCATTCTACGTAATTGACCCGTTCTTAGGCATTTGACTCTCAAGGTTTATACTTACAACTCTTACATATATCTAAGAATTGCATAATCATAATACTAGTATCTAAACGACCTCTAAGGGTCATTTGCCCGATTTACAAATCATGGGCGTTTTGGCAATTTTAGTCCCTCATTTACGACGAAGGACTCTCGCTAATTATTTGACCCATATTTGCATGTTTATCTAGCAACTTAACTATGCGTACCTGGCTCGGATCAACATATTGACCCGTTTTAATACCTTGTCTCAATAATCGCTAATTCATAGCATCGCTAATTCATAAGCCGATTTATCCTGTGTGCATAAAACTCCACAAACACTTATTAGTCGTTAATTGTCAAATGGTATCAACATTACCATTTGACCCGTTTGGTCTAAACGACCAAACATTTTGCGCTTATATTTGACTAGATCACCATTTTACCATTTTTATTCGTTTAGGCTTACTTAGAAAGTAGCCATTCAAAAACTCATTTTTATTTATTTATGTCATCCCATGACCAAAATTACCATTTCACCCATTTTACCATTAACATGGTTTTTCGTCTTTTGATACGTTCCGACCCGTATCTTTTCGTGTCAAAATCATATGTTGAATATAACCTAGTCGTATTTATAATCTATAAATAAATACATATCTTACGATAAAGGTGTAAGCTTTACTTACCTCGCGTCCGCGCAAACATTTTTCGCATCCATCATCCGTTTGACCCGTTCCTTTCCAAGCTCCCACCTAGCTTGTTTAGAGTCAAACTATATCATAACATCCATAAGATAGTTAGATTGGTCATTCTATACAATGGCCATCACCCTATGGTCTTTCTCTTTTTTTTTTACACACTTATCAATCAAAACATGCCATATATTCAACAACTAGTTTTATACCATAATTCTTTTCCTTCACTAAACGCTTGACCCGTTAGTGAAGTTACTTATACAAACTAGTTAGTAAGTGATTTTAAACACTTTAAGCATGTCACATAAAGTGTTATTTGTTCCCAACAATCAATACTTCATGCCTAGAGCAAGTATGTATAATCCTATGCCTTTTTCATGGTTAATAAGAACATTATTAATGTGCAGAGATTTTGTATTCAGCTGCTGTAATTGACCATTTTGACCCATTTAAAAGCTGAATTAGATCAACATGTTCAAAGATGGATCGTAGAACTCTCAAATAGCTTTCTAGACATATATGGTACGTCTTCTAACGATGTTTCTATGATTTATTGTGAATTTTCAAAATTCAGGTCTGCACCATATTTATTTAAGCATTTCATCGAACACTTGGCGGGTTTCGCATTTAAGATTTGTCCCTAACCTATCTCTTGAACACCTTACCCCAATTTTATCAATATATCATTACAAACACACATATGTCACTAAGTTTTAGCATAAAAAGTCAAGCCCCTATGTCTAGTGTACATGAACTACACCTAGAACTAGCATCACAACATCAATGTTCATCCATTTAACACCCTAATTCAAGTGTTCATCTTTTTATCATAAAACCCACTTAGCACACATATGGGTAATCATCAAATCCCTAGTTTTTAACACTAATTTATCACATTTTCAACTAGGGTTTGTTTCTAAACATGAATTCATCATAGTTTCACCCAAACATCAATCATTCAAGCTTGAATTTTCGATTTTCATAAGTTCATCAAGAATCTCAACTTCATAAATATCAAAAATTTGACATACCTTACGATCCCCTTGACTTGGTGATCACGAATTTGTGTTCATGCATCGATTTGGGGCTATAATCAACCTTCAATTTGATGATTTTGGTGAACTAGGGTTTGCTCCCCTTTTTCCCTTCCTGATGTCGACTTGCTACACACACTTTTAGTGTGTGTAGTGTTTTTTTTTTTTTTTTTTTTATAAATTATAACTTTCCATCTTTACAACTTTGGCCCCTCAAGTTTAATCTTAAGTGTTTAAGCCTACTTATTCATGTTTTATTACATGTTTACACATTCATAACTAGGTGAATTTATTCCTAGTTATTTTGTTTTACGGGTTACTTTTTACCACCTACGGTACTTCACCCGTCTTTTTAGTATTATCATGGTTTGATTACTAAACCCGTTTTCGGGGTGTTACAAGTCTACCCCCCTTAAAGAGGTTTCGTCCCCGAAACCTTTCTTACGTAGTTCTTTAATTTAGACTAAACGAACTTAGTTTTGGTTCTACGATATTCATTCTTTCGGACAAATATTATTATTCATATTGACATGTGCGTCCTCTATGTGTAAGTCCTCACAGACCGTAACTTTCATCTTATATTTCTTATCCTAGTCACCTATTTGACCGAGTTGTCACTTGACCACTCAGTCGCGTTAATCTGTCAACATGTTTATTCCGCGCTTGTCTTATATTAACAAGCGCTTTGTATTTGTCATGACATTATCTTTACTTTAAATAGTTTTACCGGCTAGACTACTTAGTCGCCGTCACTTCACACCCCATCACCCGGGTATACTATTTTGCCATCTCCGGCCTTATTTGTGTTTAAGATTTTTTTAAACCTCCTTATACTACTTATGTTTGTTAAAATATTGTTTTTTTTTAACTAAGAACTTAAATTTTTAATTTACGTTTTCTCTTGGTCTTACGACTTTTTCTCATGTCTATAAATTTCCGTTCTATGTTTATTCCCGACCGTTATTATTTTTACACGAAGGATTGTAACCAGTTTTCCACGCTTTACTCAAGTGACCCGTAGGTTCTTTCACTTAGCCTCGTGGGCTATTTTTTTTTAGATTTCCACCTTTTTAAGGTGAGACTCCAACAGTTTGTTTCTTTCTATTTGTGACCCAAGGGTTATGATGATCCCGTAAATCATCTTTTACTCATGTCGTTCTAAAAATATACTTTCGGTGTCAACGCACCCTTTTTAAGTTTAGAAGTCATTCTATTTTCATTCTTGAATTCTATGGACCTTGACCGTAGTCTGAGGCTACATTTGTTTTCTTTCGAATTATCTTTCCGATTTTATGACTTCTAACGTCATTTATATGTCGGTTTGTCCTACGCTTACCATTACCCGGTTCTTACCTATACTTCTTTACGACCCGTTACCCGGGTTCTTTATTATTTCGCGCTTCCATTATTCGGTTTGCGCTTATTTGCACTACCAAACTTTTATACTTTATTTATCTCGTTTGACCTATTCGTGTGAGATTTCATTACTCATGAACGTCAAACTTCATTCTTTATTCGACCCGTTCAACTTTAAAATAGTTGAACGTAGTTATCAAAATTTCTGTTTGCAAATTCTCATCGTCTTTTAGTCATGACTCTTAATCCGAGTCCTTTGACCTTTAATTCGTGTTTCCCCTCTCTTGGTTTACGCATACTTCTGAATCCCTACCATCAATCGGGTATTTTACCGAAGTCACTATTTTTGCAACCGTTCCGGTATGCATTAAAATTTCGTTTTGATTTATTCGGTCGTCTTAGCGAATTTCATTGCTTTTATTCGACCAAGTCTTCTATGCCTTATTCTACCCCTTTGACTTGTCTGTGTGAATTTCATCACTTATAACAGTCAAACTTTATCCCCTACGCCTTAGCATTCACATTAAATGGTTTGTATATATTTTTTTTATTTACTTTAATCTTTGTCCCTTCTCTCGGGCTCGTTATTCTAACGTAATACGCTTCCGTCATCCGACTTGCGTTTACGTTTACCATCAAACATCTTACTTATTTGATTCATTTGGGTACCTTTTTAATTCGTCACATTCACCCCGTCCTTACTACATCGGATGTAAGTATGTCCATCATAAAAGTTCATGGTACCACGTGTTCACTACTTACTTGGCCAGAGTAAGCGATCAACACCTGATATACATGCCCTTTTATAATTTTCACATTACACCCCATGTAAGTAACGTCTCTATTTAGTTTTCTTGGAAATAATGTCCTGGATAGATATTCTATTCAGGTTTTCCAAGTTTTTAATTTACATATGCAACAGTTAGTCTCTACGTATTTGTTGCATATTAGTATTCGTGCAATAAAATTAAAAATGAGCACCTGTAAATGCTTGCCCTAACGGGCTTCTCTTGCCGTTAACTTTGTTCGCGATCGTCACGCGATTTAGGTCCTTGATGAGTATGCTCTGCTTGTCATGCCTCGGACCGTTCCACCGTCATGTCCACAATTCTTTCAACTCTTGTCATCTTCAAATGCGAGTATCCTTCAACTAAACATTTACAAAAATTAGTAATTTCGACATTAATAAACGACCATATTGTAATACAAGCACGTGGTTTCGTTGGCTATATCTACCCTTTACCGATTTGATTGGTGTAACGTGTATTACACGATAACCTTATGTGTTGTTCTCAACACTTTAATCATACTAAACCATTGATATATACATGTACTTACCGGATATGCGATCAAGCCTTGAACCGAACACACTTTACTTTTTAACCATGAGCTCTGATTACCAACTTGTAACACCCTTGTTATTATTTTAAAGGTTTTCGTATAAATTACGAAAATAAACATGTAATTGTAAATACGTGATGTTGAATAATACGGGATAATTAAAACTTTTACAATTTGAAAATAATACAACTTAATGAATTTGAGTTCGTCGTTTAAAGTTACAACGAAACGTGGTGCGGAAGCTTTTAACTTTATCGTGTTCGGTTCTTCTTCGAGCTTGATCTTCATCCGGGCACTCTTGGCAATCACCTATGATCAAAACCAACTTAAAAGTTAGTTTTGATAGTTAAATAACAAGTTTAAACAAGTTATATGGGATTAGAAATCAAGGCATTTGAACAAAATAATTAAATACAAGAAATTATATATTTTGTTTTCAGCCCCTTCACCCGGCCGTGTCAAAAGATCATCCGGCCGTGTCAGCTTAACATATATTTTTTTTCACAGCCCCTTCACCCGGCCGTGTCAAAAGTTCACCCGCCCGTGTCAACTCTGCACGTTTATTTTTCATCAAATTTGCATCCAAACCTATCCAAACTCATTTTAATTGCTTGGGGTTCGTTTCTTAACATGTCTAAGCTATCATCCATTACCCGGATCCATTATTCATATAGTTTACGCTCCCGTTACCCGGTTTACGTTTTTCTTTATTACACTTAAGCCAACATTTTACCACCTACTTTATTTTGACCCGTTTAGAAGTTTTCATGCATTTAAGCATCAAACTCGCATTTCTCTTTGTACACTTCGTATTTCCATTTTTTTTAAATAGCCTCTTATATTCCACAACAACTATTTCGTAGTGGATTTAACATAACGGACCGTTATTCTAAATTTTACCCTTTGGATAGTCATTCTACGTAATTGACCCGTTCTTAGGCATTTGACTCTCAAGGTTTACACTTACAACTCTTACATATATCTAAGAGTTGCATAATCATAATACTAGTATCTAAACGACCTCTAAGGGTCATTTGCCCGATTTACAAATCATGGGCGTTTTGGTCATTTTTAGTCCCTCATTTACGACGAAGGACTCTCGCTAATTATTTGACCCATATTTGCATGTTTATCTAGCAACTTAACTATGCGTACCTGGCTCGGATCAACATATTGACCCGTTTTAATACCTTGTCTCAATAATCGCTAATTCATAGCATGGCTAATTCATAAGCCGATTTATCCTGTGTGAATAAAACTCCACAAACACTTATTAGTCGTTAATTGTCAAATGGTATCAACATTACCATTTGACCTGTTTGGTCTAAACGACCAAACATTTTGCGCTTATATTTGACTAGATCACCATTTTACCATTTTTATTCGTTTAGGCTTACTTAGAAAGTAGCCATTCAAAAACTCATTTTTTTTTATTTATGTCATCCCATGACCAAAATTACCATTTCACCCATTTTACCATTAACATGGTTTTTCGTCTTTTGATACGTTCCGACCCGTATCTTTTCATGTCAAAATCATATGTTGAATATAACCTAGTCGTATTTATAATCTATAAATAAATACATATCTTACGATAAAGGTGTAAGCTTTACTTACCTCGCGTCCGCGCAAACATTTTTCGCATCCATCATCCGTTTGACCCGTTCCTTTCCAAGCTCCCACCTAGCTTGTTTAGAGTCAAACTATATCATAACATCCATAAGATGGTTAGATTGGTCATTCTATACAATGGCCATCACCCTATGGTCTTTCTCTTTTTTTTTACACACTTATCAATCAAAACATGCCATATATTCAACAACTAGTTTTATACCCTAATTCTTTTCCTTCACTAACCGCTTGACCCGTTAGTGAAGTTACTTAGACAAACTAGTTAGTAAGTGATTTTAAACACTTTAAGCATGTCACATAAAGTGTTATTTGTTCCCAACAATCAATACTTCATGCCTAGAGCAAGTATGTACAATCCTATGCCTTTTTCATGGTTAATAAGAACATTATTAATGTGCAGAGATTTTGTATTCAGCTGCTGTAATTGACCATTTTGACCCATTTAAAAGCTGAATTAGATCAACATGTTCAAAGATGGATCGTAGAACTCTCAAATAGCTTTATAGACATATATGGTACGTCTTCTAACGATGTTTCTATGATTTATTGTGAATTTTCAAAATTCAGGTCTGCACCATATTTATTTAAGCATTTCATCGAACACTTGGCGGGTTTCGCATTTAAGATTTGTCCCTAACCTATCTCTTGAACACCTTACCCCCATTTTATCAATATATCATTACAAACACACATATGTCACTAAGTTTTAGCATAAAAAATCAAGCCCCTATGTCTAGTGTACATGAACTACACCTAGAACTAGCATCACAACATCAATGTTCATCCATTTAACACCCTAATTCAAGTGTTCATCTTTTTATCATAAAACCCACTTAGCACACATATGGGTAATCATCGAATCCTTAGTTTTTAACACTAATTTATCACATTTTCAACTAGGGTTTGTTTCTAAACATGAATTCATCATAGTTTCACCCAAACATCAATCATTCAAGCTTGAATTTTCGATTTTCATAAGTTCATCAAGAATCTCAACTTCATAAATATCAAAAATTTGACATACCTTACGATCCCCTTGACTTGGTGATCACAAATTTGTGTTCATGCATCGATTTGGGGCTATAATCAACCTTCAATTTGATGATTTTGGTGAACTAGGGTTTGCTCCCCTTTTTCCCTTCCTGATGTCGACCTGCTACACACACTTTTAGTGTGTGTAGTGTTTTTTTTTTTTTTTTTTGTTTATAAATTATAACTTTCCATCTTTACAACTTTGGCCCCTCAAGTTTAATCTTAAGTGTTTAAGCCTACTTATTCATGTTTTATTACATGTTTACACATTCATAACTAGGTGAATTTATTCCTAGTTATTTTGTTTTACGGGTTACTTTTTACCACCTACGGTACTTCACCCGTCTTTTTAGTATTATCATGGTTTGATTACTAAACCCGTTTTCGGGGTGTTACACACTCGAAGGTTGAGGGGTGCTGATACGCACTCCTCCTCGCACGGACATCCGTACGTTCGATCTTCTTCGTCTCGGTGGCTCCGGAGGCTGTTGCTGAACTGGTGGTGGTGGTGGAGTCACCGCGACAAAACGAGAATCCTCGGAGGGGTCCTGCTGCGGCTGCTGCTGTGGTGAGTTGTGGTAACTGGGTGTAAACACCCAGTCAATCTGTCGGAACCTTTCTTCATAGCTGTCGGGACCATTATAAGGTGATCCCATGAAAAGTGACCCATCCGAAATTTCGATGGGGTGGTTAGGGGTTCCGGACGGTGGCTCTGCAGGATCGGTGTCCTCGTCTATGTCCATTGCATGATCACCCGAGAAATGGTCTTCGGGTCCTAGTGGGTTAAAACCCACTGGTTCTCCAAGGTAGTTTGCCGGGTTGAACCGGCTCTGGAAAAAGGGCGTTGGGTCATCAAAAGGTGAGTTGTGACCCTGGAGAGGAATGTAAGATTGGTGGGAATTATGGGGCTCATTTTCAGAATGAGGCCCAAAAGAGTGCTGAAAAGAAGGGGAGGAGCTTAGCGAAACTGAGCGCCTTGCTGGTTCAATATAGGTCCTCCAGTCACCTTGAGGACTCCGGTTATGCGAATCTGATGGTGTTCGCCGGTGCGAAGGCCCAGCCTCATGATCATTCGGGGCGACGAGTGGCCCCTTGCCTATTCCTCTCCCTCTCATTCTTGGTGGCATTTTGTTCAACCTGACAAAACAAACAAAGGATACAACAAGAAAATATAAAAGACAAAGTTAGAAATAAAACAAATTTGGATAAATCCTAAGTTCTTTGTCTAGACTCGAGAATCGAGGAATGTGCAACTGTGTAACTGAGATTAAACACAAAAAGGCAAGTGTTTAATTCACTCAGTGTTGGCTCTGATACCAACCTGTCACACCCCGATATTTCCACGTATTACCGGTGGGCCCGGTGGGGAGTATCGTGATGTAGTTGATACCATCATAGTCAAACAACACAATTTTAAATGCACAACGGAAGCAAAAGATAGATTTATTTCAACCGAATAAAATTGTAATATTAATTATCACAATAATAGTTGAAACAGATCCACAAGCGGATCAAATAAAAAGGAAACATAGTTCATCAGACTTAAATGCATCCCAAGCTTGCGAGACTCTTATTGATGCTAAGGAGAGGCCAGCCTATTTCGAGTAGTACATGCACTTAACCTTTTTGGGAAAATACGTCAGTTTACACTGGTAAATACAATTAACTGACTCATTTTGAAAAGGTTTAAAAATTGATTTGAATGCACGAGGCATAAAATATTTTATAACTTGGGATAATTATTTATATATAAACTTGTAAAAGAATTACATGTTTGTTATACGTTCAGTAGCCCGATCTGTATACCGGGTTAAAGATTAATAGACACACCACAGGTGTAATGCCCACAAGGTTGATTCCTTTAAGTGGGTTACCAGTTTTTACATATGCATCTGTCAGGTGTACGCCTACACCCCGTGCTTAGGTCGTGGCCATTTCATGAATGATGCCAAGGATATCCGGGACATGGTCATTAACCCCCCAAAGGCTTTAAGCAAACAAAACAATTTAAACGGGACATTTCAATGATTTAACCTTCATACAATTAAAGATTCAATGCCCGACCAAGCGGTATTTTATATACCGTACCCCAAGCCCGTATAGGGAAAATAAGTTAAAAGTATTTACCTGTGCAAGTAATAATCACAAACAGCAAATGCAAGTAGCTTTTACCGGGTCTCCTAGTCTGGAACAAAGGTTTATAATAACCTATTAGATTCCTAACGGGTCTTTAATTAAGCCTAAACTTAGACCGGTTAGTTTTAAAGGAAGATACGGTTCAAACGCACGATTAAGCGAAGACCGGAATAGAATGTGATTTAGACCCGACAAGTTTGAAGACTTGTATAATATGGGTAAACTAAACACATTATGGATTTTGAGACAAAATGATAAGGTTTGACCCGTTTCGGTCAATTTATGCAAACTAGTTACATAAACCGAACCGAATGCGCAAGATGCGTAACGGGTAACCATATGAGTCATATACAGGTTTCCTAAGTTAATATGCCTTAAATATGTTGTGACATCAGTAAGATATCTTCTATTATGCCCAAAACGAATTTAAACTCAACCTATGCCCCATAGGGGTATTTTGGTCATTTTAAAGGTTATAAAAGAGTTTAAATAATAATCTGACTTATCGTTCAGATATAATCAGCAAAAATACTTAATTTTATAAGGTATAACAGTAGGATATTACCTATATGTGAATTTTATCATTAATAACCAAACTATGCATCTTAGAGGTATTTTGGTAATTTCACGAAGGCCTAAAAGGTCAAAACTGGAAATCTGAGTTTAAAACTTTTGCTTACTGTAAATATATAAAAATGTACTGAAATTATCAGTAGGCATCAAACCTTATATGTTTAAAATAGTTTTAATACATACTATGCGTTAAAAACGCTTAAAAGGCGATTTTGAGCTATTTCCGGGTTTTTTAAGGAAAGCTGATATTTTTATTATTCCAGAAAGCTCAAAATGTTTTATTTATCATATTAGATCAGTAGAAAAAGGTTTGGTATCAAAATAATTTGTAACACTCATTTTATAGCCCAAAAGGGCAAAACCGGCAATTAGCGAATTTAGCTTAGAACTCTATGTTATGCTCAGCCTAAAATTAAATAAAAATCTTCAAAAATCCCAAAATATTATATTACATCAGTGGGTAAAAAGTTTGATATTAAAAATTGGGTTTAGATAGGCTATATGCTAATTACGCCGTTTAATTAATAAAAAAGTTTTTCATTTACACTAACGAGCATAACTCCTAATCTAGACCTCAAACTGATGTCAAATTTTAGGGACAAGTCTACTAATCAGTAACTAAGGTTTCTATTCTTTTACATTTTCAAAAATCACGTTTTAAGGTCATATGGGCATAATAGTCAACATATAGGCAATAAACGGAAACATGCATATGAATCGGATATTTATTGAACCAAGTTGTATAATCACAGAGGGTTATACTAACGTGAAACCTGGTCTAAATAAGGCTCTAAGGCATTTCTAAAACAAGTTTAAACGGGTCAGAACTTAAAGTCAAAGCAGAAGTCAAATTATGCGACTTTCGGTTCCGAACCGGGCCTAAACTGAAAATTGTCGGGTTGAACATGTTTAGACATGTTCTTACATTAATTACCAAGTTATATTGATGATAAAACAGGTTGCATGGGTTCTACATTGCTAATTATGCATTAATTTGAAAATAAGCTTTCTGTTGACTTTTTAAGATTAAGGGTTTATTACCCACATAATTACCAACTCAAAGCTACTCTTAATTTAACTAATGAATTGACCATTAGTGATTAATCACGAACTCAAACTTTAATTATGATAAGTTTGACTTATGGTCATTAAACTAATTAAAACTAAATTTAGGAAGTTAAGGACACTTACAAAGGTCCTAAGCATGATTTTGGATCCTAAGGACACTTGTTGAAGTCCAGAGAAGCTCCAGAGCAATACTTGAAATGCAAATGAAATGAGCAAGTCCAATTGTTGCAACTTCAAGCTCTTATATAGTGAGCTAAATGCCACAAGATCCTTACAACAAAGTCTATAAGTGTTCCCTGATGATCCCCATGTGTCCCTATGCATGAAAATCTGTTGGCCAAGCTCCTGTATTCGAATACCAGCTCTCTAAGGCGGTGCAACCGGTTATAACAGGCAACTGCCATTTTCTGTTGCCAGCGACGGGCTTACGGACCGTAAGCATAACTCCTCACGGTCCGTATTCACATCTTACGTACCGTAAACTAATGATCATGCGGTCCGTAACCGACCCTGATCTGAGATTCCCAGTTACGAACCTTGCGGACCGTAAGCCCCAGGCCTTGCGGTCCGTATCCGCTTTCTTTTATTATGTTTGTTCAGCTCCGCCACCTTACGGACTGTAAGGTGGTCTCTTTGCGGTCCGTATCCGTTCATCAGAGGACAAAAACTTGCAAACTTTCAAGCTTTGGCCATGCAATCTTTACCATTCCGAATCTCATGCTTTCTTCTCAATGTAGGGACCATGTATTCAGGTGTTTGCATGCCCTTGCATGTGTTGCCATGCACAATTGGGTCTTTGGACTTATTGATGAATGCTTTTGAAAGAATTTGTCGTATGAAACATAGGATCCATTTCTTGTGCCAATTTGAATTATACATTATCAAAATAATCGGATTTAAATATATCAGATGTTTATAATATAGATTAGGGTCTTGGGATTTATAATGAGGTCGTTCAGAGGTATTAATTAACATGTCGACAATTTTTAAATCCTGCCATACATCTTTAACTTGATCCGAGTTTATGACGTGTTTGCCTTATGTGACACGTGTCTTAAATTTTATTGGACATAAATTTACAAGGTGTTACATGGAATAATCCCCAGCCATTGATCATGACTACGATTCGTGTGCACACACATCCGTTAGTGATTAACGGTGGAGAAAATAACCACTCACGGAAATTACTTTCCGTTATCTTTTCTATCAACATATTTTCCCGCCCAAATTCGGCTATAAATAAGACAACTCATGTATCAATTTCTCAGGTTACTCTCACTTCACTTTACTATCACTTCTTCTTCTTCTTCTTCATCAAAACCTGTACTTATTCTCACTTCGGAGGGTGGTCACGGAGAGAACCTCCATTCTCCCCGTGGCGAGTCTAACGGCTGTTTGTTTTGCAGTTGTTGTTCGAAGAAGGAGATCATTCCCCCTGAATCAAACGAGAAGACCTAACCCTTTTATGCAGATTCAAACCCCCTGGTTCAATTGATCCCAGTCGATTAAACCAGTGTTTCTTCATATACTCGTTGAAAAGATAATAAAACACTCGATTTTACGGTGTAATTTTTTTTTAAAATAATCATTTATAAAAAAGTTACGGGAGTTTAAAAAGGATGGTGGAATATGCATTTAACTTGCATGTGGATGGTTTTTTGCATGTGAGTGACATGTGCATGGACTTTTTGATAATATTACCCTTAGTGTAAGTTAGCAACAACGCCACATGTCAACACCAAAATCGTTTTCACCGTTTTCACACGTTTAGGCGTTTTTCCTAAATCCCACCCCTATACACAAACACACACACACACAACGGGCAATGTATGATTAATCCCAGTCTCATGTCCAGTTGTAAAATCTTGTCTTAAACCCGACTCATTGCCCATTGAATATCGGGTATACCTCTTAGTGTTTTACAAAAATACCCGTTGGAATTTTCATGTATATGTATATTTTTACATTCCTTTATAGTTTTGTGTTTATAAATCTATAGTATATATTAAGTCATGCTAAATAACATACATATCTTAATCACCATAAAAATATTTAAAAATGTAAATATATAATATTATTAATCTCAAAAAGAATTTTTTTTAATTTGGTAGCTTATAAATATAAATAATGTTATCAAAATATATATTCACAAAAAAAACTTTATTTTTCAGCTAGTGAAGCTTTTAAAAGGAAACACTACTAAGCAACAGTTAAAGTAAAAAAGATTAATAAGGTTATAAAAAATTCATAACTGCGTCAAAATATGGCTACAGCCACTGAAAAATTGTGACCATATGCCAATCGCTACGCGATTATTTCAACCCAAGTGTGGTGAAAGGTCGAGTCATCATAGGCATCAATCAACTACAATAACGTTAAGTGGCCATAGCTACTTGAATGTGTGGCTAAAGAGTATCAATGTTTCTTGTTGGAATCAAGCAATCAATCCATTAACTGTAGCTAAAGGGTAGCAACAGTCACGTAAATTCTTATTAGTGTGGCCGTTTCCACTATATAGTCACAAATACGAGTAAAAAAGTTTGTTATAACCACATTGATCTAAAAATATTGTGGCAAAAGGGTTGTTGTAATTAAACATTTTATCCCAATAAGTATAAGTATGGCTATACATTATTTCTAGACAGACAAGAAATGTTGTAATTTTAAGAGTAGCTGTTGTCTAACCTTTCGTCATACATATGGTTTTTGCCCATGATATTTACTATCATTCCGTCACACAAACAAAATAACAAGCAACAATGGTGTGACTACACTTAATGTAAAGCCACATGAATATTTGTAATATTTAGTGTGGCCATATCTTACCTTTGATCACAGTTAATATTTTGGGGCCATGACATTTGCTATTGTTCCATTACGTGAAAAAAAAAAACAAAGTGAGGATGGTGTGGCTAATGGTTATGTAAAGCAACATCATATTTTGTAATATTTAGTGTGGCTATTGTCTAACCTTTAGTCACACATAGTTTATATTCCCCATGACGTTTCCTATCATTCTGTTACATAAAATAAAACCAAGTAGAGATGGTGTGTCTAATAGTTATGTAACGCCACATGATATTTTGTAATTTTTAGTGCGGCTATTGTGTAATCTTTGGTCACACATAATTTATATTCCTTATGACGCTTGTTATCGGTTCGTCAAACAAAATAAACCAAGTGGAGATGTTTCTAATGGTTATGTAGAGCAACATGAAAAATTAAGATACTTAATGTAGCTATTGACTAACCTTTGATCACACGTAATTTTTTTGGCCATGGCGATTGCTATCATTTTGTCACACAAATAAACACCAAAGTAACGGTAATATGTTTAATGGTTATGTAAAGCCACAAGAAATTTTGTAATTATAAGTGTGCCTATTATTTAACATTTGGTCACACATATTACTATGGTTTTATGTAACCATTTATGTGTAATCAGACATTTTATTTTTATTTTTCTAAATAATTAAAAACAACATTAAACAAGAGAAAAGCTAAAATATAACATTAACATATAGAACAATACATCAAAATCTTTAGATGTCATCTAAACATTAAAAGTTCATTTCTTGGCTGAGTTTTCTCTTCTTCTTTATTTCTTTTGCTTCTTAGCAAGTCTAGTTGAATTGTTTCGTCTCTGATTTGTTGGTGAATCTGGTTCTTGAAGCAACAAAACTTGGAAACAAATATGAATAGTTGTTTCAATTGTCCTTAATCAGATATTGATTAAAGAACAAACCTATTGGTCTAATGATTCGACATGGGATCCTTTCCAAGTTTCCAAGGAACAAAACTACCTAATCCATATGCAACTGTTTTGAAGTCGCACGTTTGTGTTGGTAAAGATGTTGCCCCTTTTAGCTTTATCAATAGAAACTCTATGATAATTATTATTACTTTACTATATATTAATAATACAAATGAAATGAACAGTCATTTTATTATATTATAATAACATATTAATATAATAATGATAATAATTACTATTTTCTTTACTTTCTCAGTTGGATAAGCTTGGTGTCAACCAATACTGGTATAAAAAATACAGGTACGGTCCGGTTCATTATCGGTACATGAAGGTAAAAATCGGCACTACAGAAAACGTCAAAAGTCGGTACCGGATTGAGTTTGAAAATCTTTTAGCTCGGGAAATTCGGTATTGCTACACGGTATCATTTGCTCATCCCTGATCACGGGTGCCGTACAAACAACAACGGTTTCGTACAACTTTTTCTTGTTGATTTTCTTCAACTTTTAATGATTTCCTTTTTTAGTTTCAGGGGTAGGGATGAGCTCGGTGGAACCGATACTGAAAATACCGGTTACGGTACCGACATATGAAGGTAAAAATCGGTAGCGAACCGGTATTAGGAACGCCAAAAGTCGGTACCGAATTGGTACTTAGGATCCTTCGGTTTGAAAAATTCGGTACCGGTACCCAGTATTATTTGCTCATCTCTGACCACGAGTTTCATACGAACATCATTAACATACAACTTTTTTGGTTGATTTTCTTTCGATTATTTTTTAATGTTTTTTTACATTTTCTTTTTATTCTTGTTAGTGGTTCCGCGTACAACGCGTTCGTAGTGATTTCAAAACACATGTAAACATAGACTAAATAACAAAAGAAGTTCACCGCAACGCGGCTAGGGTGATAAACCTAGTTATCTTGAACCGAAACTCCACGAATGGTTTGTTATTCCGTGGAATAGTAAATTGTACCCCATGCCACACGTTTGTTCAAATAATACAAAAAACACTTGGATGTCTACAAGTACAAAATATATGACATATTAACATGATGACTTTACCATATACAAGAATAGTACTTTATGGGTAAAAAAGACAATAACACTCTTGACTTATCAAAATTATATAAAATCATTTAGTTAAAAAGACAAGAAATGAGGGAAGTTTCCAAATAAAAAAAATTAAATGAAAGTGAAAATTTTAAACGACTCTATTCTATTCTATATATATTGTTGTTGAAGGACTATGAATAGTAATTTTAAATTTAAAATAATAATATATAGTTTTTTTAATATTTTATTATTTTAATATTATAATACTTTATTATTATATTTAATTTTAACATGTTTTTTTTACTATATTCTTTTTTTTTTTCGTTTACTTTTTGTTTTTCATAATTTTTAATGATATTCCCTTTATCAATTAATTTAATATTTTTTAATAACTGTCGTTTGTTAGTTAAAAAGAAACTTAAGTATGCAATTGTGTTTATACAAGTGCTCTTAAATATGAAGTTGTATAGTAATTTTAAATTTAAAATAATATATACATTTTTTTAATATTTTATTATTTTAATATTATAATACTTTATTATTATATTTACTTTTAACATCTTTCTTTTTTTTATTTTTTAAACCATATTCCTTTTTTTCATTTACTTTTTGTTTTTCATAGTTTTTAATGATCATATTCCCTTTATCAATTAATTTAATATTTTTTAATAACTGTCGTTTGTTAATTAAAAAGAAACTTAAGTATGCAATTGTGTTTATACAAGTGCTGTTAACTATGAAGTTGTATTCAAACTAGGGTATTTGGTATCGTTTTACGGTACGATAATAAACTAAATCGATTCTACCGTTTGGCTTTCGAAACAACATTCTTCATTTTCAAATATCGTTTGTTTAACATTATCATTTGCTCCGTTTCGCCGCAACGCGCGACACTAATAAAAACTAGTTCATATTATTATACATATCAATTAAAAGTGCTGATGAATAGTACATAACAATTTTTAATTATTTATTTTTAATTTTTAATAGTTTTTTGTTTACTATTCAATTTGATTTATTATTAATAACATGCGTTATATATTCTAAGTTATTTGCCCGCGACGTTGTGACAGTACGTTACCATGGGCATTGGATCAGTACGGTTCGCTTCATTACAGTAGAGATCCGATATATGCACTTGGTATAGAAATCAACAAATGTTTTACATCGATCAAAAACGATAAAAACAAACACTGGTACCGGCACCAATATTGTTCAAACGGTATTGATCGGTTTAGATTGTCACGGTATTGGTACTCATATTCATTTATCGTCGCATACAAAGTTGTAGAAATTAAAACTTTTCTAAACCTGAAATCATAAAAATGAATACACGTACTGGTACTGGTGTTATTCGGTACGGTAGTGTAGCGGTACAGTGATAGTTTATCGAAAGAAAAGACAATAAAAATAAATACCAGTACCGAAACCAATGTTGTTCGTTCTGTTTCGGTTAAGTTCACTAAGGTAGCGGCACTATATCCGTTATCAAACAAGGAACCATAAAAAGAAACATACCAATACCGACATTTTTCGGTTTAGTCATGTATGATAGTGATACGATGTTAGTTTAAGAAAAGCAAAAACAATAAAAATAAACATTGGTACCGATACAAATGTTGTTCAGTTGGTTTTGGTTCGGTTTGGTACGATAACGACACAATATATGTTTTCAATAAAATTTATATCTCAATGTTGAGTAAAAATAAACATGGAATGCAAACCAACCAAACTGATATAACTAAACAACATCAGAACCGGTGTTTTTAGTGTTTTCGATTGATGTAAAGTTTTCTCTTTAGTTGACTATAGCGATTGTCGATACCATAACAGAAAAAATAGATATCGACCAAATTTTCGCCGCGAAGCGCGGGATAAATTCACTAGTTTGAACAAACATAAAGGAAAAAAAAATTGTAAATGATAAAAGTCTTTTCCTAAAATGGTGTTGGAAGAAAAACTATTTACCATTTTGATATTTCTTGAAAACTATTTACCAAAATAGTGTTTTTATTGCATTTTATTGACTTTTTCATTGTCTTATTTATTTATTGGATTAAAAATTAATAAAAAGGCACGTTGGTTCAAATTTTGTTCTTTTTTTATTCAGTTAATCGTATATTTTTTTTTCATCAATGTACTGCTTTTTATCTTTATTTTTTTTTTTTTGCAAACTCATTATATTTCATTTTCTTTTTTTCGATCAACTGATTTTGTTCTTTTTTTATTCAGTTAATCGTATTTTTTTTTCCATCAATGTACTGCTTTTGATCTTTATTTTATTTTCTTATAAACTCATTATATTTGATTTTTTTCTAGATCAACTCACTGCTTTTTATCTTTATTTTATTTTCTTAGAAACTCATTATATCTCATATATTATCTAGCAATTGATATCAAAATAGGGAAATTATGAATTATCAATAAATTTGAATAATGAATTACGAAGTATAACAAAGATAATCTAACATTAAAAATGTCAAATATAAACGAAAATAAAAATGTCAAATAAAGTCGAGTCAGTATTGATCTCAATGCCAAACAAATTAAAAGAAAACATGTCAATAAAAACGACCCGCTTAGTGATCATTATTCATACTTCAAGGCTTAGGTGAACATCTTGCCCGATTTTGACCATATTGTCTACATATTCCACAAAGCAAAGTTATATTCCCCTTATGAGGACATGTTTTCTTTTAATTTGTTTGGCATTGGCAATGGCATCCACTACATCAAAAACCACCTACGGCCACACCTATGGCCAAACATATGGCCAAACCGTCCAGCCACACTTTTGATTAAAAGTGTGGCTAAAGTTCATTTCTAACATTTGAAAAACTTTCAGCCCACTTATCGCCACACATTTTACGTATTCATGTGACCATTGTATAACAGCTCAAAACCTTTAGCCACAGTTTAAGAAAAAACTGTGACATTTATTAGTCATACTAAAAAAATGTGGCCAAATGTGATCTACGACCATGATAATTGTTTTATGTGACCAAATACACATGTTTTTGAAACCTTTAGCCACATTCTGAGAAAAAAACTGTAACATTTATTAGCCATACTGGAAATGTGTGGCAAAATGTGATCTACGACCATGGTATTTTTAATGATGTGGCTAAAAGCAGATTTTGGAAAAAAAAAAAAAAAAAAAGAAACTAAGACATTTAGTTGCCACACAAAAAAGTGTGACCAAATATAATCTACGACCATAGTATTTGTGTGATGATATGGCTAAAAGGTAATACATATGGCCACTTACTTTTTTTGTGAGACCAAAGGTTAGGCAATAGTCACACTAAAAATTACAAGATTTCATATGGCTTTACATAAACATTCGTCACACCATCATTACTTAGTTTATTTTTGTGTGATGGAATGATAGCAAATGTCATGAATAATATATGTGACCAAATGTTAGAAAATAGTCACACTTAAAATTGCAAGATTTTGATATGACTTTATATAACAATTAGACTCACGACTTTTGTTTTGTGTGATAGAATGATAGAAAACGCCACAAATAAACAAATTTTATGTGACCAAATAATATAGAATAGCCACACTTATCTAAACTTTTAATCATTTAATAACTGTTCCTACCTCTTACCAGTTCTTGGTTCCAATTCGAGAAGATCAGATCGACTATGTGAATCCCTTTTATCTATGTGATTAGCGTTGATTTCTCCAACATGTATGTGTCATTTTCTGTTCCCTCCGTACAAGAGTTCAGTTTCCAAATTGTTCGATTATAAGAGTTTTAGATCTGCAAGCAGATCTGAGGTGAATTTCCGGTGATCCCGCCTCATATTGCGACCAGAAAAGGTAAAACCTCGTTTCTTATTAATCTTTCAGTTCATATCTTATGCTTTGTTTGAACTCAAGACTAGGGTTTCGTATTGGGGGAATTCGAACATATTGAATTATCACGTTGTTGAATAGGGGTTCTCTTAATGAAAGCAAATAAATTCTTAGTTTTCAGAATTAATTTCCTTGAATGTTATTTAACTTTGGTTTAAAACTGAAGTTGATTTGGCTTGTTCAATGATTTAGGGTTATTTTAGGGCTGAATGAAATATTGTTATAGAATTGGAAGGTTTTGATTTCTGATTTGTTTAGTAAACCTTAATGTTGTTTGATTAATGGAAAAGAATTTCAATGATTTAGGGTTATTTTAGGGCTGAATGAAATATTGTTATAGAATTGGAAGGTTTTGATTTCTGATTTGTTTAGTAAACCTTAATGTTGTTTGATTAATGGAAAAGAATTGATGATATCAATATCTGCTTGTGAGAAGTTGATTAAATACAGTTAGACAAGAAAGGTGTATATGGCCAATGCCTTTAGGATAACATTTTGATTAATGTTCTCTTTTGTGATATTGGTACTACAAAGGCGTATATGGCCATTGCCTTTAACAATAACAAACAGTCCAGGTAACTTGAAAATGTCTTTCTTCTAAAGAGTCTGAAAATAAGTTGATGGGGTGTATTATACAAATGTGGATGTACACATGCAATTAGTGTCAGCATATGATAGTCATGAGTATGAATTACGGTTCTGTTTGAGGTATTTGTAAGTTGATGCAAAACCTTTTACCCTCACATGGCTTAGTGTCAAAACTGCTGATAGTTAGACATGGCATTTACGTGGTTCGATAGGCATAATGAAGGTTAACATTTTTTATACATGGACCCTTTGAAATCGTCAACCAAATCAAGGTATACGGTTTTTGGATCCTTTGTGCTTGATCTTTGTATTTTCTTCACAATTACGTTGGCGGTATCTGGGTTTGTTAATTGCTTACTGGACAATGGACATTATACTTACCAAGGAGACTGTTAATGATTTTTTAAGTAGCTGAATCGTTTCAACAGACTCTTCTTTTTGTTATTTATCCAAAAATAATGATTCATGGACTTGCTTAGTTTCATGAATGCTCCTTGATGTGAACCATAACCTACATGCTGTAAAACTACTTTGTGTTTGTTCTAGGCAGAACTAACAATGTCACTCTGTTCGTTTATTCTCTTCTCTACTGATGATTACATTATACTATATATATATATATATATGTTTGTGTGTATATTGGTTCTGCATTGAGCGTTTCTATATATGTATGTGCAGTAAAAATTATTCTATTTTATAGAACCCTGATTATCATTTAAATCATTTCTATATGGCTTGAACCCTAATTGTAATAACCTGGGTTATGGCTTACAGAAGATTCTATTAGGATGCACTTAGGTTTCTATCTATTGGTTGAGCCATTAAGGTAATTTGTTTAACACTTTATTAGTTATTACATTTGTTTTAGTCTATCTTTAATTTTTTCTTGACCAACTGTTTGTAAAGTCCTTGTACCCTGTAAACATAAGTATTTTAGTGTGTTGGAGATGTCTTTTTTGATATATGTATTTATACATGTATTTCAAGTATTAAACTTTGTTTAGTCGGTCTGTAGTGTTTGAACGTGATTTAATTTAATTTTCTATTAGACATTAATCTTGTTTCCTGCTTTGATAGGCACCACACTAAGGACAGTGATGTTGACTCTTTTAGGGACTCAAGTAGTGATGTAAGCAGTGATTACAACCTCCCAAAGAGTGAAATTTTTCAGCGGTTGGATCCGTTGTCATTAAATTACCAACACGCCCTTCAAGAAGGCTTCTCTAGTGATGAGGGTGAATTAGGAAGACCATAAAGTTGTCATTCAATTGAGTATTTGGAGTGTAATCAACCTTGGGGTTGGGAACCTTTGACTGATAAGGTTTGTTTATAAAAAAAATGTCTAATATAGTTATAAGATATGTTACGTGATGTCACACCCCGATTTTCCACGTGTCACCGGTGGGCCCGGTGGGAGAGTATCGTGACGTGGTTGGCAACATCATGGTCAAACAACACAATATAATAATGCACAGCGGAAGCAAAAGATAAATATATTACATTCCGAATATAAGTAATGTCAAAGTATTACAACGGAAGGTAAAGGATCCACAGGCGGATCAATAAAAGAAAACTGTTCAACAGACTTTAGGCATCTAGAACTTGCAAGATTCCCTAGTGACGCCCTGAGCTCCCAGCCAATTACGCATAGTACCTGTCACTTAACCTTTTGGAAAATACGTCAGTTTACACTGGTAAATACAATTAACTGACTCATTTTGGAAAAAGAGTTTGAAAAGTGATTCGAGTGCAAACGGCACAAAATATCTTGACTCATTGATTAAAATGCACAGAGGCAAAATTAATCTTTTATACTTGGGACAATTTTATTAATAAAAATCTTGTATCCGATTTACATGGTTGTCCAACATTTAGGGCCGGTGATTATACAATACAAGCCGGACAAGATTAATCGACACACCACAAATATAATCTCACAAGAAGATACCCTTACGAGTGAGTATACGTTATACATATGCAACAGGAGGTGTTTTGCCTACACCTTGTGCTTACGTCGTGGCCATTCACTTTTTAAAATGAGCCAAGGATATCCAGGACATGGTCATTAACCCCCAATGTTATTTGTTATCAATCAATACAGATTAAAACGGGATTATGCAATTTAATCATCTCCGATTAAAAGGTTTCTACACCCGACCAAGCGGTATTTTTATAATACCGTATCCCAAGCCCGTATAAGGGAAAATAAGTTAACAGTATTTACCTGAGCTAGCAACGCAATTTACACTCAGCCGTATATCTTAATCAGCAAGCACAAGTACTTCTACTGGGGCTCTTAATCTGGAACGAAGGTTTTATTAACCTATTAAATTCCTAACGGGTCTTATTTAAGTCGTAACTTAGACCGGTTAGTTTTAAGGAAAGGTTTACGGTTCAAAACGCATGATTAAGCGAAGACCGGAATAGGATGTGATTTAGACCCGACAAGTCTGGAGACTTGTATAATATGGGTAAACTAAACACATTCTGGATTTTGAGATAAAACCGATAAGGTTTGACCCGTTTCGGCTAATTTATGTAAACTTGTTACATAAACCGAACCGAACGCGTAATAAGCATAACGGGTATCCGTAAGAGCCATATACAGGTTTCCTAAGTTAATATGCTTCAAATATGTTGGGACATCAGTAGGATGTCTTTCATTATGCCCCGAACTAATTTAAACACAAACTATGCCCCGTAGGGGTAGTTTGGTCATTTTAAAGTTTGTAAAAGCGTTTAGATGTTTAACTGAGTTACAGGTCTGATGTAAACAATAAACATACTCAATTTGATGAGTTATAACAGTAGGCTAAAGCATATATGTGAAATTTATCATTTTTAACCAAACTATGCCCCGTAGGGGTATTTTGGTAATTTCACATAAGCCGAAAAGCTCAAAAACGAAGTCTGAGTTAATCAATCTTTTCTTACTGTTAAAATATCATAATTTGCCTTATATATCAGTAGGTATCAACCCGGGTATGTCCAATATGATTTTAAAACATACTATGCGCTAAAAACGCTAAATAAGGCGATTAAAGGCCATTTCCGGGTTCGATACTTAAATCTGATATTTTTATATTTTCAGAAGGCTTAAAATAATTTATTTATCATAACTAATCAGTAGCAAAAGGTTTGGAGTCGTTTAAATATGTAAAACTCATTTTATGGCCCGTAAGGGCAAAACCGACAATTACCGAATTAAGCCTACGACTATGAGTTATGCTCAGCCTAAAATTAATTAAAAATCTTTAAAAATCCCAAAATAATATATTACATCAGTGGGTAAAAGATTTGATACCAAAAAGTATGTTTAACTAGGCTATACGCTAATTACGCCATTTTATTAACATAAAGCATTCATTTAGCGATAATGAGCATAATTCTTAATCTACAATTCAAACTGATGTCAAACTTTGCATACAAGTTTATATATCAGTAATTTAAGTTCCTACTCTTTTACATTTGCAAAAATCACGTTTTAAGGTAATAAGGGCATAACAGTCAACATATGAGCAATTAACGGAAATATGCATATTAATTGGATAACTAGTGAACCAAGGTGAGTAATGACAGAGGGTTGTTCTAACATGTATCCTAATCCAATTTAAGCTCTGAGGCATTTCTAAAACATGCCTAAACGGGTCAGAACTGAAAGTCAAAGTGAAAGTCAAACTATGTGACTTTCGGTTCCGAACCGGGTCTAAACAGGAAATAGTCGGGTTGAACATGTTTGGACATGTTCTTATACTTATTACTAAGTTATAACAATGATCAAACAGGTTGTATATGTTCTAGATAGCTAATTATGCATAAATGACATTTTAAGCATCCTGTTGACTTTTTAATTATATGTTTGACCCGACATTTGACCTGGTTAGGGTGGTAATCAGGGGAAACCCTTTTGAGGTTTTATTACCCACATAAATACCAACCTATAACTACTTTTAATTCGAGATATGACTGAGCCATTATAGACTAATCTCGAAGTCAAACCGTAATTACGACGGTTTGACTTTTAGCTAATTAAACAAGCTAAACTCAATTAAAGAAGGACTAGTATACTTACAAGAGTCCTATGCACGACTTAAGACCACTTGGACCTGCTTGAGAGCTCCAGGAATGATCAGATTGCAAGGAAATTGGTGTGAGGAACTTGTGTGCACTACATGGCCTTTTATAGTAAAATTCTCACCACAAATCCTTGACAACAAGGTCTAGCACCCACCACAATTGATCAACACTTGTTGTCTAGTGCTTAGGGATGTCTAGGGGTCGCCCACATGTGAGAAAACCGGCTAGATGGGTCAAATTCGCGCATAACAGGCTGCTGCAAGTCTTTTCTGGTTCTGGGCGCCTGAGGCGGCCCGCCTCATGTTTGGTTAAATGGCACGCGGGCCGCGTGGCCCTTCTGATCATCCAAATACGTTTTCAAGCTTCCACAACTTGTCTCTTGGCTCTTCGGAAGGTCAACTAGCGTTATTTCTTGCAATTTGACCCCCTTATCTTTACCCACAAGGGCTTTAGGACTTATACCCATTTTGCCAAGTCCCTGAACACTTCCGGTTAACCCGAAAAGTCTTAACTTTCAATGTTTGCACTTTAACCCTTCGCATACGAATTTGGTCATAACTTTCTCATACGATAACGAAACTTAATGAAATTTTAATCGTGCATTCAAGTGAGTATAATTAACATTTACAAAGCTTCGGGTTTGTCAAAAGGTCACTCAGAGGTATATCTTTAAACATGTTGACACATTTAACCCCTGTAGTTTGTAATCTCTCACTTTTAGCTTCGTATGATCCATGATTTATTCGTTTGATGTTATAAACATCATGTAGGGTTATTATGAAGTATATTTATTCACAGTTGACACTTAGAATACGTACAATCACGTACTTTCCATGTTTGTCAACTTTAGTCCTTTTATAACATTATTTCACACGTTCAAACTTTATGACACGTGTCAACACATTATAGGACGTGAATTTTCGAGGTGTTACACGTGATTTTTCTGATTTAAATTAATTCTACATTAATCTGTTGCATAGATACTTGATCTTGTGCGTCGCTTCACAGAGTTGAAATTGTTTTCTTCGAGTTGGTTATCTGTGGCTTGGTACAATCTTTGTGACATCTGTTATTTTATGTTTTTTTATTGTATTTACCACATATGAAAGTATTTCTAAGTTGGATTATTTTGGTGATTTAATAGGTACCCAATTTATAGGAGTCCAATGGGACCAACATTGAAAGATCTTAATGTTATTTTTTTACCTTTCATTCTCTTCATACACCAATCACAGGTTTGTAATTTTCTATATAACTTGTGTTGTATTTTGAACCTGTTGATTTAATTACTGAAACTTAAAGTCACAAGTATTCGTTTCTAGCGCTTGGATAAATTGATCACTTTTACTTTTTTCCACAACGATGTCTTTTTTGGTTGTTTTTCTTAATTTATCGGATAATCAGAGTTTCTCAAAGACTTGAATAACCTTAGGGGTGTAACCGAGCCGAGCCCGACTAGGTTGAGCTCGGCTCGTCATGTTTTTATGAAACTCGAACTTAAGCTCAGCTCTGTTCGAGCCTGCTTATTGGGATTAAGGGTGTAGACGAGCCGGGCCGAGCCCGAGCCCGACTAGGCTCGAGCTCGGCTCGTCATGTTTTTATGAAGCTCGAGCTTGAGCTCGGCTCGATTCAAGCCTACTTATTTGAGCTCGAGCTCGGCTCGCGAGTAAAACTCAAAGCTCGAAGTTCGGCTCTGCTCGAGCTATTTTGAGAACAACCTCAAACGAGCTAAAAGTTCGGCTTGAGCTCACTTCAATATCGCATAAATGAGTCAAAGCTCGGTTCGAGCTCGGCTCGCCAATTGTATCATTATCATTATTATATTTTGTATAAAAAAGCTAAAACCTTGTTCGGGCTCGTTTAGGCTCGCGAGCCTAAACGAGCTTTGTATATCAGGCTTGAGCTCGGGCTCGATAACAAAACGAGCTCTATTTCAGGCTTGAGCTCGGGCCCGAGCTTGTTAAGGTTCGGCTCGTTCGAGCTATTTACCGAGCCGATCACGAGTAGCTCTCGAGCCTTTGGGCTTTGTTTACACCCCTAATTGGGATACTATGGACTAATGGAGTTATAGGAGAAGCTGGGTAGTAATATTTTTTTTCAAATCATTTTCTTGAGTATTCTGAGCATTAATTTTGTCAACGAGTCTTTTCAATAGGACAATCTTTTTCTTCTTTTTTTGTACAGTTTAATGAACATGTGTTTTGGTCCATTTATGACTACCATGACCATTTCTGCATGTGATGGTCAACAGTATTTTATTTCTAAGTGCAATTTAGAACTGACGGTCAAATAGAATTATTATTTTGTATTTTTTTTCTTTTCCCTGTGTTGATTATATTTGTAAAAATCATGGATAGTTAAGAAGATTGTGTTTTGCAGGCTATGGATGTTTTCACAACCTCTTCGGCTAAGAGCATTCGGTTGAAGGTGGCTAGGTTTGGCAGGGCAAAACGGACCTGCAGAAGTATCATTGGAACAACTGGGTCACTCATAAAGTGAACTACCTAACCTGGAGGGCTGTGTTGGGGTGTATCGCTACTAAAGAAGCTTTGACGTGAAGAGGTTTGGCTTTAGATAACACTCTTTGCGGCAGGTGCGAGCTGGTAATCGAAGATGTGAATCACATTTTTGTCGAATGTTTATCGGCTAGAAGTTTGTGGTGGCAAATCTGTAGATGGATTGAGGATCAACCACTTTATTTTGTCACCTAGATTATATATTTATATTGAGTGGAATTGCTTAATTTTTATTTGCTTCGTAAAAGTTGCAGCATAAGTTTTTTCACTAGTATAAGAATGTTTTCACTAATAAAAGATAAATTATCAGCATTCATTTGTTAAAATATATTTATACATAGCGTTATCAAATTTGAATGCATACTCGAGCTTGAGCTCGATACTCGATTAAATGATAATCTCAGTTTAAAAAACACACTATTTTAACGTGTTTACGAGACAGGACTAAACCTGAAAATTATTGGTGGTTTAGCATACGAACTAGGGGTGTGTACGGTTCGGTTCAGTTCAGTTTTTGGGTAAAACCAAAACCGTAACCGAAACTTCGGTTTTTGGTTTTTAAAAACCCTTCGGTTTTGGTTTTTTCGGTTTCGGTTATTTCGGTTTTAGCAAGGGTTCGATTCGGTTTTTCGGTTTTTGAAATAAATTATGTAAGATTCAAAACTTAAAACTATAATTCAAAGTTTAAAAATCTTGTTAATATATTTACTCTTTTAAATTAATATTATTCACATAAATCTAACTTTCTAATCTATTTTAATGTTTCTCCAAAGTTTTTGTTAAGACGTTTTCTTCTATAATACTTTGAAAACCATTTAGTTTTTTATATTAAACTTTGTTAGTTCTTGTAAACAATGGATAATTTTAATGATATATAAACATGGTAACGCTCTTATTATAAATATTTAACAAACAAGAATAAAATTAATAATTCCTAGTAGTATGGGTAAACACTTAAACAACTTAAATATAAAAATATATAGATTTGGTATACTATTAAAACTTATCGGTTCGGTTCGGTTATTTTCGGTTATTGAAAATGATCATCCGAAAACCGAACCGAAATTTTTGGTTATTAAAAATCCGAAAACCGAACCGTCGGTTTTTGTTTCGGTTCGGTTTTTTTGGTCCGGATTTTTCGGTCATTTCGGTTACAGTTCGGTTATTTCGATTTTCTACTCACCCCTAATACGAACCTAAGCCCGAGCTTCACTTATCGACCTTGTGACCCTAAAAGACTAATAGTAGATCATATATGTTGCTCCAACGTATCACAATGGACAATAGTAGGTGAATTCTATATCTTAATAGAGCATATTTGGCCTTAATAGATCACAACAAACAACACTAGATTATATATGTAATAATGGACCATATTGGGTCTTAATTGATCACAACGAACAATAGTAGGTGAATTGTTTGTTTTACTGGACCATATTGGGCCTTAATGGATTACAATGGGCAATATTAGAGCATATATGTCTTAATGGACCATATTGGGCCTTAAGAGATCCCAACGGGAAATAGTAGGTGAAGTATATGTCTTAATGGACCATATTGGGTCTTAATGGATCATAAGGGAAAATACTAGATGATACATGTCTTAATGGACCATATTAGGCCTTAATGGATCACAACGGACAATAGTAGATCATATATGTCTTAATGGATCCTATTGGAACTTAATGGATCACAATGGATATAGTAGATCATGCATATGTTCAACGGGCCTTATTGGATCATAATGGACAATAAAAGATCATACATGTCTTAATGGACCACATTGGGCCTTAATGGATCACAATGGACTATAGTAGACCATGCATGTGTTTAACAGGCCTTATTGGATCATAATGGACAATAGAAGATCGTGCATGTCTTAACGGGCCATATTGGGCCTTATTGGATCATAATGAACAATAGTTGATCTAATATGTCTTAATGGACTATGTTGGGCCTTGCTGGATCATAGTGGCCAATAGTAGTCATACATGTCTAAATGGACCATGTTGGACATTAATGGATCACAATGGACAAAAATGATGGTACATATTTTAATGGATCATATTGAGCCTTAATGGATCACAATAAACAATAGTAGATCATATTTGTCTTAATGGACCATGTTGGGTCTTGCTGGATCACAGTGGCCAATAGTATATCATACATCTCTTAATGGATCATGTTGGGCTTTAATGGATCACAATGGACAATATTGGGCCTAAATGGATCACACTGGCCAATCGTAGATCATACATGTCTTAATAGACCATATGGGGCCTTAATGGATCGTAATGGACAATATTAGACCATACATATCTTATTGGACCGTATTGGGCCTTAATGGATCATGATGTCCAATAGTAAATCATACATGACTAAATAGACTATATCGGACCTTAATAGATCACAATGGACAATAGCATATCATATATATCTTAGTGGGTCATACTAGCCTTAATGGATCACAATGGATAATTGTAGATCGTATTTATCGTTTAATGGATCTTATTGGGCTTTAATGGATCAAAATGGACAACCGTAGAACATATTTGTCATTTAATAGATCTTATTGGGGCTTTAATGGATCACAATGGTCAATGGTGGATTATACATGTCTTAATAGACCATATCAGAAAACTAAAAAACACATGACTATTATTAAGGGTGCAGAAGAACTGAGTGAAGCTCGACCAGACTCGAGCTCAAGCTTATTTAACTTAGAGTAAATTGCCATTTTAGTCCCTGAGTTTTGTCCAAATTTGCCATTTTGATCCAAATAGTTTTTTTTTTCCATCCGGGTCCCTGACTTTTCACTTTTATTGCCATTTTGATCCAATCCACTAAAAATGTTTGGATCAAAATGGCAAATTTTGGACAAAACTCAGGGACTAAAATGGCAATTTGGACAAAACTCAGGGACTAAAATGGCAATAAAGTGAAAAGTCAGGGACCCAGATGGGAAAAAAAAACTATTTGGATCAAAATGGCAAATTTGGACAAAACTCAGGGACTAAAATGGCAATTTACTCTTTAACTTAATATATTTTATTTATAATTTTATAAATGCTATTTAATATTATTTTAATCTATACTTAATATATTAAGAAAAAAATAAATAAATAATGAGTTCGGGCTTGTTTCCTAAATGTGCTTGATTTTAGACTCGGATACTAATTTTGAGTTTTTTTTGTCAAGTCGAGATTGACTAACTTATGTGTAGCTCGACTCACTTACACCCTGAGCCTTAACTATTAGTTGTATATGCTTAGGGGTACAAATGAGCCGAGCCCGAGCTCAACCAGGCTTGAGCTCGAGCTCGATTAACTTATGAGAGCTTGGGCTCGAGCTCGGCTCGATTCGAGCTTTGTTTTCAAAGCTCGAGCTCGGCTCGTTGGTATTTTCTTAAGCTCGAGCTCGGCTCGGGCTGGGCTCGTTTATTATCTATTAATTAATATATTAAATAAAAATAATATAAATAATAGACTATTTAGGCTCGCGAGCTCGATAAGTGAAGCTCGGGCTCGTTTACTCAATAAGCTTATTTTTCGGTTCGAGGTCGGCTTGTAAACAAGTTAAAATAAGCTCGGCTCGACTCGGCTCGTTTACACTAAGGCTCGACGAGCCTAACGAGCTTCACATGCGAGGCTCGAGCTTGGGTTCGATAAACAAACGAGCTTTATTTTAAGCTCAAGCTCGGCTCGGGCTCGATAAGGCTCGGCTCGTTTCGAGCTTTTTCTCAAGTCAATCTCAAGTAGCTCGTGAGCCGCTCGGCTCGTTTGCACCCTTATCTATGCTCATATCCCATTTATTTACGCAAAATTCCTTTCCCTCCTACCAAAATCAATCCTCCCTTCCCAAAAATTCATTTCCCTCCTAACCAAAATTTCTTGTTTGTGTGGCGGAATGATAGCAAATGTCATGGAAAAAAAGTTACGTGGTATCAAAGATTAGACAATAGCCACACTTAAAATTACAAAATTTTGTGTGACTATAAATAACCATTACCCACACCATAATTACTTTGCTTTTTATTGTGTGACGGAATGATACCAAACATCATAGGAAAATAAAATTATGTGTGACCAAATGTTAGACAATAGCCACACTTAAAATTACAAAATTTTATGGCTATAAATAACCACTAGCCACACCATAGTCACTTTGTTTCTTGTTTGTGTGACGGAATGATACCAAACGTCATGGGAAAAGAAGATTACGTGTGACGAAATGTTAGACAATAGCCACACTTAAAATTACAATATTTGGTGTGGCTATAAATAACCACTAGTCACGCCATGGTTACTTTGTTTTTTGTTGTGTGACAGAATGATACCAAACATCATGGGAAAGAAAGTTATATGTGACCAAATGTTAGACAATAGTCATACTCATAATTACAAAATTTAATATGGCTATACATAACCATTAGCCACGCTTTCATCACTTTGTTTTTTGTTTGTGTGACGAAATGATATCAAATGTCATTGGGAAAAACAAATATGTGTGACAAAATGTTAGACAATAGCCACACCATCATACTTTGTTGTTATTGTGTGACGAATTAGTAATAAATGTCATAGGAAAAACATATATATGTGACCAAAAGTTAAACAATAGCAACACTTACAATAAATTCATGTGACAATGTAATAGAACCGGCCACACTTACAATAAATTCATGTGGCCGTTGCTACCTTTTAGCCACACTTAATAGACAAAATGTTTGATTACAACTCTTTTTGTCACACTTTTATTTAATTGATGTGGCTAAAACATACTTTTTAGTAAATATATGTGACTATATAATACAAAGAGACACACTTTAATTAAATTTATGTGGCTATTGCAACCCTTTAGCCACACTTAATTGAGGAAATGCTAGATTTTAACCAAAAATATTGTTACCCTTTAGCCACACTTTTAAGTTCTAAGGCCACTAAATAGTGTATGTGGCTGTATGATACCTACGATGACTCGAGCTTTGGTCACACTTGATATGAAAAAAATATGTGTGGCGAAAGACATATAGTCACACTTTTTTGGTGTGGCTGTATCCCTATTTTGGCGTAGTGATCAACGATTACTCTAATTGACATTTTTATTTCGTTTGTATTTGACATTTTAATGTTCGATTATATTCGTATTTTATTATTCAAATTTATTTGAGATGATTCATATTTTTCTCTATTTGACATCAGTTGATCTTGAAAAAATAAAATACAATGAGTTACTAAGAAAATAAAATAGAGATAAAAAACACTTAGTTGATTAAACAAGAAAATGAAATAATCGCTTGGTTGCGTGATTATGGGAGAGCAATAGTCGTGGGAGAGCAATGGATGAGAAAAATGACGTATTTTTTTTCTTCTAAATAACAATAGAGGTAAACTAAATTTACCAATATTGATAAATACTTTTCATAATACACCAAAAATATATATTTAAATATTTTCTTCATCTACATCCGTTTGGAAAAAAACTCTTATTGCATATGCTATATACTTTGACCCAACTCATCTTATACAAATTTTATGGATATTATGTTAGTGAAGACAAAATATAAAATATAAATTTTAAGGTATTCTTATAATACTAACTAGATTATAACCCCGTGTATTACACGGGTTGAGTAAATAAATTTATATACTAAATAATAAAATATTATATCTTTAAAAACTTCCTTTATTGCACGGATTGAATAAATATAATTTTATATATTAAATAATAAAAAGTTATATATATAAGAACCATATTATACGGGTTGAATTAATGTAATTTTATATACCAAATAAATTTGTTTTATTTAAAATGTTTTAAATTAACAATTTACAATTTCGGATAATATTTTATTAGAAAAATAGAAGAATGGTATTCGAAATTTAAAGTAGGATAAAATTTAATATTAGCTCATTATTCATTTAATTAATATAAGATAAGTTTGGAAGTAAGGCAAGAAAATCATAAAATAAATACCTACAATGAACGACATGTGTCACACATTAATGTTTTATTATATAGTATAGTATAGATAAAAATTTAGATTGATATAAATAGATTGTTTTGTTGTAGCAAAATTTGTTAACGAAGTCTCAATAAATTTAACCCATTATTTAAAACTCCGTAAATGTATAAATGATAAATAATATTAGTTAGAGTAAATTACGATTTTGGCCCCTGTGGTTATATCACTTTTACCCTTTTAGCCCAAAAAAGATTTTTTTTTAACATCTGAGCCCACAACCTCTTTTTTTCTAACCCTTTTGGCCCCTAACACTAACCTCATCCATTAAATGTTAGGGGTCAAAAGGGTTAGAAAAAAGACGTTAGGGGCCAAAAAGATTAGAAAAAAAGACGTTGGTGGTTCAGATGTTAAAAATTCTATTTTGGCTAAAAGAGTAAAAGTGATATAACCACAGGGGCCAAAATCGTATTTACTCTATTAGTTAAATAAATAATATTATAAATGAGAAGGAGATTAAACGAAATAATAATTATCCATAAAAAATTAAACTAAATAATTATAAATGAGAAGGAGATTAAACTAAATAATAATTATCCATAAAAAATTAAACTAAATAATATTTAGTAGAAGGATTATCTATAATTAATTAGAAAAAAATAAATTAAAATAATACTTATCTATAAAATATGGCCTAATATGATGACAAGTGTCCTCAAAATGGTTTCTTTTATTATATATAAAGAAGTGTAAAGAAACAAAAGTCAAGGATAAAAATATCAAACCAAGAATAAGGAGGGATGTAGCATAGAAAATAGAAAAAAGCACCGACTTTACAATTTAAGATAGATAATAATCTATACTATATAATAAAAGAAACCACTTTGGGGACACTTGTCATCATATTAGACAATCTCTTACAGATAATTATTATTTTAGTTTAATCTCTTCTAATTAATTATAAATAACCCTCCTACTAAATCTATACTATATAATAAAAGAAACCACAAATTATTTTGAGATTAAAATAATAATAATATATTATTTAAAATATATATTTATAGGAGGGTTATCTATAATTAATTAGAAGAGATTAAACTAAAATAATAATTATCTATAAGAGATGACCTAATATGACGACAAGTGTCCCAAGAGTGGTTTCTTTTATTATATAGTATAGATAGATGCTATAATATGAGATTTTCTAGATCCTGACATCTAGAATTAAATATTAGTTATTAAGATCTTTAATTTGGGTATGAACTATTTTTAAGGCAATTAAATATTAGTTTTTAAGATCTTTAATTTGGGTATGAACTATTTTTAAGGTAAATGTACGATAATTATTTTTAAGGTAAATCTACAATAATAGGTATCCAATAATATAAAAATCATAAAATTTCATTGCTCAAAATAAGTTAACTGCATAACGTAATTCAGTACATATGTGCACAAGGACGCACACATAAATATCTTCTTAGTTTGAAATGGAATAATAGATTTTAATAATCTAAACTATTAGTCGTTAGCCTGCAACGGTTCCAACTTTAAAAATAACCAGTGGTGGTCTCACCTTTTCACATATTGTAAACTAATGGAGTTTTACTAAAAAAAACCTTAATTTCTTTTTGTCTCTTTATCGTTTTCGGTTTAGTAAAGGTCTATTGGTTTACAATATATAAAAATGTGGGACCACAACTGGTTATTTTTTAAGTTGGGACCGTTACCGGGTAACGACTAATAGTTAGCATTATTAAAATTCATTATTCCTTTGAAAATTAACAATATTTATATATATTAAAACATACTCTTGATGAATAGTAAAAAAATTATTACATATCCTATTATATTTTTAATTGCAAATATATTTTTTTTCATTATAACTTTATATTATATTTTATATTTTCTAAAACTTGATGAATACTAAAAAATATTATTATATATACTATTATATTAGTTAATTCCAAATTTTTTTTGGTGTTTTAGTTTGAGACTATTTTATCATTGGTAGAGTAAAATAATTTACGCAATTACCATTGTGTAAATAAATATTTCAGTATATATGCGCGACGCACACACATAAATATCTTTGTAGTTTGAAAATTAACAATATTTAATTAATTTATTGGTTTTTTAGTTTGAGACTATTTCATCATTGGTAGAGTAAAATAGTTTTTGCAATTATCATTGTGTATATAAATATTTTTATCAAAAAATGGCACATGATTGAAACTTTGATGACAAAACTTGACCCAATAAAAAAATTCTTGAAACATTTAAAGACCGAAGCATCAAGCAACGGTAAAAAACAGAAATCTAAAATTAACCCATCCGTTCTTTTTACCATGATTCCTTTGGATTTTCTTCTTTATTAATCAACATGCAATCATGCCAAGTGTGGATACATAATCAATTAGATTATAAAAAGATTTAATAGATATTCCAATTATTAAAAAGATATTGCTCGGGATTGACATTAATCATGGAATAAATATCCAAACCGTTATAAATACCATATAATTACACAGCAAAAATTGTATAAACCTTATTATTTATTTAAAAGATAAAATTTTATAATTTAAGATACGTAAATTAGTACAATTGACGATTTCATGGTTGATTGTTATTGGTATAAATATAATCAAGATGCGCAGCACGCGTTCTTCTCATCAAGCATTCTTCTTCTCCAGCTCCACTGCAGTTCTCTACAGCTTCCACCTTTTCCGCCTTAAATATATAATTCATACAATTTCAAACATTAACTTTTAACAAAAACATGTTTAATCATTTAAAAAAAATCAATTTCTAAAGTTTTAAGACACTATTCCAAGATCAAGTCATCAGCTATATAGAATAATGATATATGATCATATAAAGGAGAGAAAAGTTCACTTACCGTGCGATGAGTTTCAACCGGGGTAACAGTGTTGGAGGTCGGGATGGGGCGAGCCATGGTGTAGGATAACACCGAAAAGAGAAGGATTGCTATCATGCAAAGGGTGGTGATTCTAATGGCCTTAGACATGTTTAATCTCTGGATGGATGAAAGAGGAGTGGTGTGATTAATTTATAGACATTTTCAAGGTTGTAGAAGGGTAACTTAGGAATTTCATAACATAAATTTTGGTGAAATAAATGACAAAACAACAAACGATTATGTGTGTGTGAGAGAGAGACTAGAATGGTTAAATATTATTTGAAAATCTTCTAGAATGGAAATAGGAATTGGGGGGGGGGGGGGGGGGGGGGGGGGGGGTCATATAAGTTTCCACACACTTGGCTCAAGCTTAAGGAAATATCGGCCATCGGTTAGTTGTACGGCGCATGTTTTATTGAATAAAATACAATTAGTTGATACATTCACTAGTTTTAAAGGTGAACATATAAAATAAACTAGGTTTGTTTTCTGTGAGCGTATTACGGCGAGACGAAGTAAATGATAATGTAAAACAAACGTTATTTGAAAATGTAGCCTTTCATTTAGAAAGCCAAACGTTTGAATTGGTTTAGTTTATCATCGTATCATTTTAGAATACCAAATAAATACTTTATTTTTGAATATAAATTCGTTTTTAAGAAAACTTATACTAATCAAGGGTAAAAATTAAGCACAACTACGTTCTTAAGTTTTTTGAAAAAAATTAACGAACATAAGTTATTAAATAAATATCAAATTAATTGATAAAGTAAAGATTATTTAAAAAAAAGAAAAAAAGAATTATTAAAAACAAAATAAATGATAAAGTTAATATGGTTTTAGAAAAAAGGACAAAAAAACGTTAAAAGCTAAAAGTAAGTAGAAAAAAATTAAAACATGTTGAAAGTTAAAAGTAAATATTAAATATTAATATAATAAAATATTAAAAAGCTATATATTATTTTAAATTTGAAATTACTATTCTTGTTCCTTTGAAAATTATATATATAAAATTACTATTCTTGTTTCTTCGAAAACTATATATATATATATATATAGGGAGAAGATCATGCGAGAACCACCTCTTATTGCGAGAACCGCGAGAACCAATGTGAACACAACAAAAAATGCCTAAAAATAGCTAAAAATCACACAATTTTTTTTAATATTTTTTATAAAAAAATCGCTACTTTCCGAAGCCAAAAAAAAAAAAAATTTTTTTTTGGCTTCTAAAAGTAGCGATTTTAACATAAAAAATAAAAAAATAATAAAAATTTTTTTAGATTTTTTTTTGATTTTTTTAGATTTTTTTAAGATTTTTTTTTAGGTTTTTTGGGGGTTTAGTTTTTAGCATTTTAGTTTGGGGGGGTTTAGGTTTTTGGGTGGTGGGGGAGGGGGGTTTAGGTTTTGGGGTGGGGGGTGGGGGTGGGGGGTTAGGGTTTTTTTAGGTTTTTTGGGGGTTTTAGTTTTTAGCATTTAGCTTGGGGAGGGGGGGGGGGGGTGGGGGTTAGGGTTTTTTTAGCTATTTTAGGTTGTGTTCACATTGGTTCTCGCGGTTCTCACAATAAGGGTGGTTCTCGCATGAGCTCTTCCCTATATATATATATATATATATATATATATATAAAGTATATCGTACATTAAGGCTTAACGTACTTCACGTACAACAACGTGCGTGATTTGTTATATAACATGCGTGATTAATGTTTTCAATATGCGTGATTATTGTGTTTCAACATGCGTGATTTTGGATTTTTGAGTTATAACGTGCGTGATTTTAAAATGAACATGCGTAATTACCTGTGTACGTTAAGCCGTAATGTACGTTAACCTTCCTCTCTCACTATATATATATATATAATGGAGTTACTTGTTGACTATGAGGGCGAACCACTAGTGTCGCAACTGCTTCTTGCATTGATAAATGTCATAAAAGATGAGAAAACTATTTTATGAAAATAAACTTATTTAATTTCTTGAGTAAACTTTCGTTTTGCTCCCTATGGTTTGGTCACTTTAACGGTTTTGCCCCAAACATTTCAAAATAGCCATTTTACTCCCTGATCTATGAAGGCATTCATGATTTTGCTCCCCGCCCCTAAACGTCATCCATTTTAACAGTTAGGTTTTAAGCTGGAATTGTAAAGGGAGGGTTGGGAAAAGACATAATTGCCCCTCAGGTGTTTTGCACGTGACAAACTTTAACTGTTAAAGTGGATGACGTTTAGAGGCAGGGAGCAAAATCATGAAGGCATTCATAGATCAGGGAGTAAAATGGCTATTTTGAAAGGTTTGGAGCAAAACCGTTAAAGTGACCAAAACACAGGGAGCAAAACGGAAGTATACTCTAATTTCTTTTGGTTGGAATGCAAATAAAGATATACGGACGTTATGATTGCGAAGTGTAACCGATTGGTGTGTATATTAGTTTGAAACTTATAACGGAGATGGGTCACAAACTAGGTTGTATATCCAGTATAGTTTCCCCATAGCATTCAATAGTCACCGGAAAATACTAAAAACCCCAGACGATCGATTTATGTTGTTATCATTGGAATCCTAGCGGATGAGAATAAAAGGAAAGGGGGAAGGATAGTAGTTTTATCATTTACGGCCAGAGAAGACAATAAAACCCAAACCTGATTGGAAAACCAGAAACCCAAAACATTTGAGACGGGTTTGGGATGACTTTTGAATTTTTTTCGTGGGTTTGTGATAGGTCAAGTATTTGTAATATGTTCGATTACCCAACCCGATTACCCAATAACATAGCCCCGGCCAATTACCCGACTATATACCCAAGTAACCCGACATAACTTTCTTTATTTATTTTAAATATTATTTATTTCAATCTAATTTAGAATAAGATTTTAAAAGTTTAATTATGCAACTCATTCTAACTTTTAGTTTTCAAATTATCAATTTGGAAATTAAACTTTAACTTATCGAACCCTAATTGACATCAACAATTCTATAGATATGTTGGATTTTATGTGCACTAGAATTTGTATTACCTAGTTGCACATGAACCATCTAGATCAAGTTTTACTTGTTTTTGTATTTTTCAATTATGTTTCATTTTCTATCTTGCAATGAACCCACTTTTAGATGATTTGATGAGTCTTACTATTTTGCAATGCAAATTAAACATTAACTTATCCAACAATATTTGCCTTGCTAGCTTTTAGAACATTTATTCCTTAAACTTTAACTTATCTAAACCTAATTGCCTTGCTTGCTTTTAGAACATTTATTCCAATTGAATCCTCATGTCATAGGCTACTAGATTATCGAGAGTCTGCTAGAGTCTACTAGAGCTTTGGAATCATGCATGCCAATATAAGGCAAGAAAGTTTTCAGAGAACCATCAACATGTTTCTCCCAGTTTCTTCAAGGAGGGTCTGCTTGAGTAGTACGTTCATCACTGATTGTATCATTCAGAACATACAACTTGTTTTCCTCCCTGAGAACAATTTTCAGGTTGTGATATTAATCAATGAAGTTGGAGTTGTTTAGTTTTTCCTTTCTAAGAATGGACTTTACAGGGAATGGAGAATTTGTATTTTGTAGCGTTGTTTCTGTTAGTCATCTACAAAATTCAAACATATTTAGTTTATTATTTTCATTCTTGATATCCTAAATAATTTAAGACCCAATTTGCAAAAATTATCTTCAAGAAGACAGACCCTGTTTCATAGATACATCATGAATGGTTAAGTTTTGTTCGTTGTATTACTACGTGGGTAGGTAACGATTATTAATTGTGTCAACTACAAACCTCTCGGTCCGAGGTCGCATGACGAGTGTTGTCAAGGCATTGTACGTTTAATCCTAACTATGCCCACTTGAAACTCTTTTAAGAGATATTGGTCCTTCAGTTTATGACATATGAAACTTGAGCTTCAACTCTTACCAAAACCATAGGCCCAATACAGGGTAATCATTAACAAAGGGGATTCAGATAGGTCGGCTAGAGTTTCATTAATTTAGGGTGGCGCAACAATATTTATTTAATTATCGAATTAGCTTGTCTATTTAGTTACCGTAATGGGTCAAAATACTTTGGACGATTTGTAGCATGAGGCAAGTCGTGCAATTTTATAAAATCCAATTTTACATCCGTTCAATATAATAAACCGAGCTTCTCAGTGCCGTCTCCGAGAAATCTCGAAACGTTTTGGGCCTGGAGCCACTAAAAATAAATCGGGCCCATATATAGTAAATTACGACCCGAATCACACATGAACACAAAGCGATTACAACCCGAATCACACTTGAGCACAAAGCGATTACTTCTAATCACACTTGAACAATCAAAATCCAGATTCAGAATCATAAGTTAACTGTTAACCCTTGATTCGTGGCCAAGAATTCAGAATCAAAAGCGATTACTGTTAACCCGACCAAGAATTCATACTTAAATAATCAAAATCCAGATTCAGAATCATAAGTTAACTGTTAACCCTTAATAGAATCACACAAATAGACAATATATCAGAAATTCAGAATTCAGAATCATACATTCATACAAAATCGTAGCTGTGAACAGACCTGTAAGGCTGTAACGTGATTCCGAATCACTGATTCGTGGCCGCGTCGATGCTGAACAACGAACAGAACAGTGAACCGACCCGATTGAATCTTTGAATTCCGATAGCTTTTGTGTGTGCGCTGCTGTTATCTGTCGTCACTTCGTTATTCCAGATTCCCGCTCAACACATATTGACGTCAATCACAAATCAAGGCAGATTATAATAATTAGGTTAATAGTTAAGGGCCCAATAACAAAAACATATAGTCTGTGGATTTTTTAAAAAACTCTGGGCCCTCAAGAACTTTGGGCCTGGGTCCATTGCCCTACCTGCCCACACTCATAACCGGGCCTGGAGCTTCTAGTAATGTGTTCGGTTTCATGCAAACTATTAAACGATAACCAGATGGGTCTAAAGGAACATAAACCAACTCTTATCTTGTAACTTGCAGTTAGTCTTATATCTCCATCTTTTTTTTATCCTTGATTGCCCCGTCTTCGGTCTTCTATATTTTTCTTCATTGGTTTTTACAATTTTACAATAAATAATGAGTAAAATGCCCAGATAGTCCCTGCGGTTTTGTAAAATAACACCTATAGTCCCCAACTTTTAGAAATTACACCGGCGCTCCCTATGGTTTGACAGTTTGTTATTCGTATAGTCCCTGGAGTGGATGTCCATTATTTTTAACCGTTAAGTCCATATAAAATTACTTATTTACCCCTCTCTTTAAAAAAATTAAAAACCCTCTCTCTCTCCTCTTTCTCTCTCTACATATCTTTTCATACAAGTTATCTCAAACAACAACAATAATGGCGGTTTCAACATGCAGAACAAACGGACCGGTGCTTCGATCACACTCGCCGTCCAGAAGGTTCCATAACTCTCCGGCAACGTCGTTCGCCTCCACCACCTTTGCGTTCTCGTCTAGATCTACTTTTTTCAAAACAGATCGTCTTCTCCAACTTCGGTGAACCTGTACTGTTACGAGCGCTCGCGGCGTTGATCCGGCCGTAGTCGCATCAGCAACGACGGAGAATGACGTTTTAGGCTAGCTGGCCTAGTTGGTTATCCGTCTTGTCAAAGGTGGAGGATGTTTAGGTTTTTGTGAAATTTTTGGTATATGAGTTATTTTTTCATTAGTTTTCACCGTATGGAGTCATCGACGAAGGTTAACAACAGATATGTGTTGATGAGAATTTGAAATTTGAACAGATCTGGATGAGCAGTTTTGAAGAAACAATCTCTTATACTCTTCTTAAGACTTATATGTATATACGAATAAAAATAGATGACCTTATATAATATCTTTCGTTGCCGCCATTAATTCCTGAACAAGCTTCTTCAATTCACTCTGGACATTATAAACTAAATTCATTGAAAACTTAAACTAACTTAACAAACTGTATGTGTTGATGATCTGCATCTCCATATTTGATCATCTCTGTTCCGTCAAGTTCTGTTTCTCATCCAATTTGTTTCGTTAAGTTCAATTCTGTTCGTTGAGGTTAGACGTTTTCCATTAACTGTGATTTTATTCTGTTCGTATATCATTAATGGAGAAAGAACAAAAAGTCTCTGGTTCCATATTTGTTTTTTTAATTCTTTAAAGGGAGGGGTAAATAAGTAATTTCAGATGGAGTTAACGGAGAAAACTAACGAACATCCACTCCAGGGACTATCCTAGTAACAAACTGTCAAACCACAGGGAGTACCGGTGTAATTTCCAAAAGTTAGGGACTATAGGTGTTATTTTACAAAACCACAGGGACTATCCGGGCATTTTACTCATAAATAATTTTACATAAAATAAATAAAAACCTAAACTATTACATTGGGTTCCAAATAACCCATAGTTACAAACATTTATCAACAACCAAACACAACGAAACAATTTCATAGAAAACAACTCGGAGGTCCTACAGCTCGATTTATTCATCACAATCGTTTACGAAAAAGGGTTGATCTTTGTCAAAAGAAAGTGTTGACAGATAAAGCATAGGTCGATTTAAATATAATGTTGAGTTAAATGCTTGGTTTGTCCCTGTGGTTTGCAAAAATTTCATACTTGGTCCTAGTGGTTTACTAATTACACGCGTGGTCCTAAAAGTTGTCAAAAAAATGAACTCGGTTGGTCCCCTGGCCTAACCTCTGTTAAATATCTCAGTTAACTATGTGTGAAATGACTATATTACCCCGTTAATTCTCATTCCACCTTCACCTAATCAGCCCTTTTCTTCCGCACCCACATCAAATTACTCAACTTTACACCTGACCCATGTCCCCGATTCCTTAAATTTTCAACCTTTAACAATCTTTATCAACAAACAAGAAATGGGTAATCGATTTAGTTGCAAAAAGATTGATGGGTCAAGAAGTAGCAGAAGATTTGGTGGTGGGAATAGGTCACAGAGGAAGCTGCAAGCAGATGAAGAGTTGTTGCATATTCAAGCTTTGTCTCTTGCAATTCAGCATCATCAATCTTCTCAACGGTTTGAGGGTTCTATGTCTCGTAGGATTGGATCTGTTAGTTCTCGTCGCCGGAGTAATCTTGTTTCTGATTGGGTTGTGGATGCCGGAAAACAGCAGAAACTGGTCAAACTACCACAAACACCTCGACCACCGTCTCCCATCCAGCACCGAACACCCACCGGTAACCCACCGCAACCGCCGTCAAACTACCCCTCATCTTCTTCCCCATCTATTTAACTTTGAATACAGGGACTAAAGAGTGCAAACATTTGTGAAACAGGGGAATATTGTAATACACCAAAAATGACAACGAAGGCTTCGTCAATTAAAAACCCTAAACCCAGACATTCTCCATTTCCAGCAAACTAAAACCCTACCAAAACCCTGAAACCTTTGATCTCGCACTGTGCAAAATGCCGTTGGGAGATAATTTAGGTGACAAAAGCGACTCCAGATACTGTGGAGTCGAGACTGAGTTCAATGATGGCATGCCTCATGTTCTTTCGTATAACATCAATGGCGGTTTTGACCTTGTTGTAGCTCCTTTGGTTAGTTACATTGGCATATGTTTCGTTATTTGTGTTTTATTTTGTTGTTCTGTTTCATCTGGTATCATTTTGAAGAAGAAGAAGTGGGAGGAGGGGTTATAATTTATATATTTTTAGTTTTCTTAATTGTTCAGGGGCATTTATGTCATTGTACACATATTTAACTGAAAAATCTAACATGGGTTAGTGATAAGGACCACCCGAGTGCAAAAATTACAACTATTAGGACCAACTCTGTAATTAGTGAACCACTAGGACCAAGTCTGCAATTTTCGCAAACCACAGGGACCAACCACGCATTTAACTCTATAATGTTTAAATGAATGCAACAGCGGTTCTGCTACAAATGTTGGGATTCGTGGCGTACAAATTAAATTCTAAGTAAAATCTTATTTAATTATTTAGTAATATCATATATTAATAGCGGCGAAAGCATGCTGTAAGTTCAAAATCCCAGATCTAACTATACTAATGATGTTTCTCAACAAGATTCAAATCTGTAACATCAATTATTTTTATGTTTGACCTGAAAATGATAGAAAACTAAGTAAAATCATTTATGAACAAATAAGAACAACAAGATGAATCATAATAGAAGCTTTGATTAATAGTTGAGGATGGTATACAATACGGATCCGACTTTTTCTAATTGAGCCTAAACACACACATTAAAGTGGGAGAATACACCAAAAGCCTAACCTAATAATGAAATGCAAACAACTATTTATAGGCAATGTTGTAGAAGGCGCTAGGCGCTAGTCGGGCGGTGAGGTACCGCCTAGGGATTAATCGGGATTAATCGGAATGGGATTTTTATATGTATTTTTTCAAAATTATATATATATATACCCAATAATATAAAAATAATACTTCAAAATTCACATAAATACTTCAAGTTTCAGATAGTATGGTTCGATTTTGACCAACTAATATAGTCCGATTAATCCGATTTTTGACCACCTAGGTACCGACTTTGACCATGGCCGATTAATTGACCGACTAGCTCAAAATTAGGCAGTACGTGGCCGCCTAGCGCCTAGGCGCCGATTAATCGGCCGCCTAGGCCGATTTCTGCAACCATGTTTATAGGCAACATATTAGGGTTCAACCGCGAATACCATATGCGTATGGCGTCAGACAAGTAGTGGCACCATGCGTGTTGTCGTCAATTGCATAGCTGTCACTTGAGTGTCAGCTATGCAACTAACAATCTATCTATGATAATATTGCTAAAAACTAATATAAGACATTAACACAGGCGCCACTAGAGTGACACCCACAATGGGGGCCTAGAACAAAAACATTAAATAAAAAATGTTTAACTCTTGAACATTATACAGTATACAATAGTCTATTAAATTCCAACATTCTCCCCTAGATTGTTGCATACCCTTCTTCAATCATTCTTGTCCTAGAGGTTCTGATGGTCGGCCAGTGGGAATGACTAGCACTGGTACTGATGCTAGTGGAGTGACATCCAACACGTTGACCTTTTGAACAGTTGAAGGAGCAACACTTGGGTTTGAAACTTCAACAACTTTAGACTCTGGAACAACCTTTTCAGTTTCAACAGATTTATCTTCAACATTAACAACTTCGCTTTCTTGCACAACTTTTTCAGCCTGATTCACCTCTGTCTCTTTGTTACCTTCATCTTGATTTTCCTTTTCTTCAAACAACTCCTTGAACCAATCTTTAGATGTTTGAGATTCTTGAACATTCTAGTTTAATCAACATCATCCATAATTTTGTTAATTGAATATTCTGGATCATCTTTTCTGAAAACACCCTCTATCAGGTTCCCAACACCTCCTGCTTCTTCAATTTCTTTCATCACAGATGTTAATTCATCAGAGGCAGGTTGTTCCATTTCATGAGGATCCTCTTTTTGAGGCTCGATGTGAGCAACAAATGAGGTCTGTGGAGGTTGAGGTGTTGGTGATGGTAGAGATGTTGCGGTGGTAATTTCTGTAGGAACCGTTCGCGTAATTTAAATAAAATAAAACAAATTTTATTAAACGACAGAAATAAGAAAGATGGAAATAACTTGTACAAATACAACTGAAATAAATAAAATACAAGAAATGGAGATGAAGCAGAAATATCGAAGGCTGAGGCACGTGTTCAACACGCTTCCCTTAAAACAAATTCCGAGTCTCCCAGGAGCACTCGTTTTGTTTCCCAGAGTACAACAGCCGAAGCAGAAGTACTGCCTGAACTGGCACAGGAACCCGAAGTCTACCTTGAAAGCTGCAAGAAAAAGATCAGGAGAAAGTAGAGAATTGTTTGCATATGCAGTAAGTTGCTGGTGTCTCTCTGCAGTGACAATGAGGCTGTATTTATACAGCCTCTGATTCAAAACAGTCAAAAAGGAATTAAAGGAGAGGTTTAAATTGCATTAAACGTCTTCAATGCAATTTAATATGTCATTTAATTCGTAGTTAAAACCGTTTGACTCGTCAGTTTCGAATGCTGAACTGAAACTGCTTCGTCATTAAATGCTGTAAGCTTCTGCGCACGCGCGCGCAAGGCACACTGGTGCGCGCCGGGCGCAGGTCTGCACGCTCATGCGTGCGCCATTTTGGCTCACTGCCATGCGCGCGTGCGCCACACTGACTCAGGTTCATGCGCGCGTGCGCCACGTCACCTGTGACCCTATACAAGCACGCCACACAGTCGCGCCGTATTGGCTCACTCTGGTGCGCCGCGCACGACACATCAGGGCCCATGCACCATACGCGCAACCGCGCGCCTTCATGCCACGTGTACTCGCGCGCGAACTGCCATGTCACGCGCCTCGAACCCGTACGCCACTTCAACCACTTGGTCCTTGCAGCCCCTGTGATCCACCATGCGCACGTGGTCAAAAAAACAAAGGCGGCATCAAAGCGCCACAATGCGCCTCATCGCCCACGCCCCGCGCGAGCGTGGAAGCGAGTGCGGTTTAGGGTGCTCTGCACCCTCCGCGAGTACACTTAGTGTGTGCTTCCATGAAAAAATAAGGATGGAGAGTTCCTAATTAAATACCCATTTAAGTTCCATCTCTCCTCCTATGTGGGACAAGGTGCCACTTTTCCTTTTATTTTAGCATTCAATGTTTGAAACACCAAACTTTGAGCATCGATATCTCATTCATCTTAGCTCCGTTTTGGACGTGGTTTAGTTCGTTGCGAAGCTTTTCCAACATAGAACACAAACCCACAAATAAATATATAAAGAAACCTCAGTTTCTTATATTTATTTCTAGTCCAAAATAGGAAAAAATTATTTTCCTATATTTGTGAAAAATACTATTTTCACCAAATTTCCAAGAATTTCTGGAGGTACATCGTCAACCTTTTTCTTTCCGTTGATAGAATAAATGAGTTCCATCATTTGAATCTTTAACTCTCGAGCTCTTTTTGCAACACGTTTTAATAAGCGATCTTCTTCTCTAATCACATTACCAAAACCCACTTTGATAAGCTTGATATACACCATCATTAGATTAGAAGTTTGAAATATGAATAGATCCATGGGATCATAAAATCTGATATCTTCACGATCATGTGTGCTAATAACTGATTCACTGGTTCTCTTATCATGATGCCACTTCTTGAAGTTGGTTAGACACACAGGTAACTCTGCTGGAATAGGAACTCTAGTTACAATCATTGGTGGCTTCACATACCAATAAATCTTCCATTGACTTGTGAGCCGATCCTTCACTGTCTTCGAAACCCTCTTTCTAGCCTTTTATGGCTTGAATGTGTCTGTTTCACCATCAACTGCTCTTTTGATCAATCCTTTAGTAAGACTTGCCAAAGAAACATTGCTTCTATTAATGATATCCTTTTTGTTGAGTTTCTTGATATCCCAAGTTGGTAAAGATTGTAAATCAAGGTTTCTAGCGAAGTATTTAATCTTTGCTTAACTTTGCTACTTCTTGTTGGGAAACATGATCATATGCAGCGGAAGTTTGAGGTTTATTCGAATCAATGGTCATGATTCTGGATATAGAAGTGTGCAGAAAACAATGACAAAACAAGGGTATACGAAATAGGATAAGATTGAATGGACAATTCTTTGTGAGAGAATGTCTTGATAATGGAAAATGGTGCCGAAAATCAAGTATATATACATTGCATTTTGGCGGTTCCATTTGGCGGGAATAACTGCCGGAGCAGTTATTTGAATTACCCGCTTATCACACCAAAACATAAGTTATCATACAAACCGAACATAAATTGTCTACTATTTATACATAAAGCATAATTAAGTTTAATTATTGTTCTAACATAACCCCCCTTAAACTTGATTATGCTTTGCAGCATACATCAAGACACTGTTGTTCGCTTCATCAACAGCCTTTCGAGCTTGATTGAAATTGAACCTCCGGCGTTTCTTGTGCGGGTTCCAGGCTCCTTCCCAATTGTTTCCGGCATAGAGAGTGTAATGATCCATAACAGCCTCTTCTTGTGCAGCATCTGCACTTCTTCTCCTCTCATGACAGCCGCCGGTAGTTGATGAGCTTTCTCCTTCCCTAATGGTTTCTTTATCTATCACCTTCTCTTGTATGGATTTGAACCTGTAATAATATATCAAGACATCTAGATACATGGCATAAATAATTCTCATGAATTCCCCGTCTTGATATTCGTATCCCAAATCCTTAGCAATCGCCGGCCACAAGTTGTCATTCGTGACACTCTGATAGCCATATCTCGTTCTACAATCACATATAATCCCAGCAGATCGATCCTTTTGTCATCCGGTGTGAATGGTGGAATAGGTCTTGAAGATATTCCCATCTTCACATTTAAAAACCAAGCCACCATTTCCTTGAATTTCTTCTCCAATTCGTGCTTGTATTTGAATACAAAATCTCCGTCATCGATCATGTCCAGTAATGACCTGCAATCGGCAAAGTCATGAAACTCTAAAGCCCCGTATAATCATCAGGCTCCAATCGTTTTCATCATCATTAGAAACATTCATGGTTTCAAAGTAAGAATTTAAGTAATTCTCTTTGAATTCTTCGTTCACTGAACACAATTCAATCATTCTCTGTTTTTCGTCTAAACCAAGTTCGTCTTCCTTGGTTAAACCACTCACATCATTCACCGTATTTATAACAGGGGCTCAAAACATTGGGAAAATCTTGCACGTGTCACCGGACTTTCTAACAGTAAAGCCTTGAAGTTTTAACTGATCAAGGCTTAAAACATTTCGGTCCAATTTCGGTGAGTAGAACACGCTTTGTATCCGTAACATATCATTGCCGGATTTCATTTCCACTGCCCCAATCCCCCGTATGAAAAGAAAATTGTTCCCACCCGATTTTGTTTCAACACCGATCATATGTTTAATACGTTTAAAAACATTTAAATTCCCCGCGAAATGATGATTAAATGTCAGACTTACGCACCAGATGTCTCCCCATTGTCCCCCCTTAGTACCAGTGACAATCATCTCGTTCTGGCAGTTAACTTCATCATCCTGTCTTCTGATTCCGGTATTGATTGCCTGTTTAATCAGTTGAGTGGCTTCATCGTTTTCTTTTGCCTTGCACATGTAGATCTGGTGACCCGGTTGATGGCAGTAGTAGCAAAGCCTCACACGAGGAATCCGTTTGTCTTTCTCATTCTTCTCATCAACACAGTGTTGACAAGGCATTGTGGTTGAACTTGGTTTGATTTCTGCATGCTTCCCAGAGTGGCTCTGATACCACAATGTTGGGAAACATGATCATATGCAGTGGAAGTTTGAGGTTTATTCGAATCAATGGTCATGATTCTGGATATAGAAGTGTGCAGAAAACAATGACAAAACAAGGGTATACGAAATAGGATAAGATTGAATGGACAATTCTTTGTGAGAGAATGTCTTGATACCGGAAAATGGTGCCGGAAATCAAGTATATATACATTGCATTTTGGCGGTTCCATTTGGCGGGAATAACTGTCGGAACAGTTATTTGAATTACCCGCTTATCACACCAAAACATAAGTTATCATACAAACCAAACATAAATTGTCTACTACTTATACATAAAGCATAATTAAGTTTAATTATTGTTCTAACACTTCTTCCCTAAGCTTAAGCACTTCCTTTTCATGATGACGTTCTCGCTGAAGGAAGTTCTTGACGTGGCTTTTAACTTAAAGAAGATTGTCAGTAGTAACTTTACCACCTTTGACGATCATGCTGTCTCCCAGCTTCTTGAATTCTTCTTTGTTTCACTTCATTTCTTCATTTATTTTAGCTTGTCTGGCTTTAGAAGTAGGAATCAAGGCTCAATGTTGTGTTCTCTTTGGTGGTTATGAAGAGCTTGGTTCTTGAGGTGTAGGTACCTTTGGACTTGTAATTTTTCTTTTAATAGGTTTTGACTTGGGAGGTGGAACATTGACATCCGGAAGCTCTGGATCATGCTCGGATTGATCTGATACTTTGCTTTTCTTGGGCGAGGTGGAAGGAGGCTTTCCAACAAGCCTTGTAAGTAACCTACGCATTGTTTCTTCAAATCAACATCATCTCAGTGATCCTTACTAGTTCATGAGTTCTTTCTCTAGCTTGTCTTTTAGAAGGCCTGGAAGATTCTCTAGGTCTTGATTCCGTTGATCGACTTGCTTCACACTCCTAATCCCTTCTTATAAGAACCTCAACATCTTCACCATCTTCAGCACATTTTAAGATTCTGAAAACTCTTCTAGCAATCTTCCACCTTTGAACAGTGTACACATTTTCAAATAAAGGTTTTGGCAACCCATGCAGCCCACACCTGGTTTCATACAGTCAGTGAACACCCTAGATGTCATTTTGGTGAGATTGATAGTTTCTCCCTCAGTAGAGAGATTCTTTATATTTGAGTTGATAATAATTTATGAAGAAATCTTGGATACAACAATCGCTTGTTATCATGATATTTAATCATACAACCTGCCCATCTAAGACTCATACCGTCAAAGCCGTTGAGACGATGAGAGAATGCAGGAATGACACATCCCACATTGAACCTCCAGAGACCAATCACACAAGTTTTCTTCATTTCAATTTTGCCAAAATTGCCTTCGTATCCAATTTCTTTAAGCTTTGCTTTCACCAAATCACCTTTGAAATCAATAGGACGTTTAATGGTGACTTGTAACTTCAAACAAACGTTTACATCTTATTCGGTAATTGTAATTTTCCTGTAGACAAATGCTTCTATCGGACTAGGATTTGTTTTATGTTCAGCTGACTTCCAAAAATCTTCGATGGATTTGTCTTCGAATAATCATTGGATTCTCAGTGAGAATGAAAATGATACTTGAACGCTTTAACCATACCACAACTTCAATATAGTCAACATCCACTTCGTTCAGAAGAGCAACTTGATTGTGCCTAATTTCAGGTTTGAAATCCATTGGCATGATTCCTGCAAACACAAAGAATACACAGATATAAGTTCAAGAGTTTAAGGGTAGTGACGCCCAACTTCTATATAAATCATCTGATGTCACTCTTTCACACGCCGTCACTCGAAGTGACGGTTGGGAGTATGTTTAGCAGGCTATACTAACACTCATCACAAGTGTACATATTTTGGAAGTATGACTGATGCCTGAAGGACACAATTTGGGCACTGTGACTACTAAAATATAGCAATGGCGCCACTGCTTGTTGCCCGTCACAAGATGTGAGTCACCTGAACACAATGTTCAGGATTTGTCAATCACAGGCACCACCCGTCACTAAAGTGACGCCAAATTCAAAAATGTTGTAGGATCGTGATGACATCATTAGACTCGTAAAACCCTAAAAATGACCTTTTAATCCTTTAAAACACACATATTATGCAACAAAAACACACCGATCTAAGATCAAAACATGTGTAATAAGAATCTGAACACTATGGTATATACCTCAATCTCAATAAGTCATAAACAAGATCACAAGATTGAAAAAAAAAAACAAGCTTTTGGTGTAAAGGGTTTATAGGAGGTTTTGAGAGAGAGAGAGAGAGGGGGACGGAGGGAGGGAGGGAGGGAGAGAGAGAGGGAGAGAGACGATTGGAAGAGAGAGTATAGGGATTTTTGAAATTCAAACATGCTTTTGTAGGGGTAGGATCGTCACCCAAGTGATGACCACGCGCGTGAGATAAGTGACGCTTGATGCACCTTTTTTGCTGAACAAACACCCGTTACTCCGATCTTTCCATCACAAGATTGACGCCTGAAACAATTTTTTTGCTATTTTGTTTATCATTTTTGAAATTGGAAACCGGGAACCGTGCATCTTTTCTGAGCATCTTTTTTGAACAAAATACGAACAATTTTTATATAGAATTTTATATAAAAAGGATATACAAACATTCACTACCTAGGGAAATTTTACAAGGATATAACACACCTGATTCAAGATCACATCTTTCAAGGGATCCTTGAACACTTCAATTCTCCTTTGGATAACTATAACTTATGATTGGTTGCTTGGAATGTAAGCCTAAACCCATGCTACTAGCTTTCATTACCACTCAAGGATAATTTATCATGTTTTTATGAGTTTTTCAAAATACTTGTGGACCCCGCACTTGCTTGGTGTTTCAGTTCAGAAGACCTTTTTAGATGTGTATAATAAAAAGACAAAAAGAAAAATAGAGGATGGGAGTCTCAGATATACGTTTCCACAAGCAGGGAGGATGATTGACTGAAATCATAGGATGAGAGCCTCAGATCTGTGTTTCCACAAGCAAAGAGGATGATAGAATGATCTAAAGAGCATATTCTATATCAAATCTTTTATCTTATAACCCACGCTAACATTGCGGGTCTTTTTCTGCTCAAGGAAAAAGGTTTACACACATCGGTGTCCTTTCGTATTAGCTGAAACAACCTTGGAGTCTTTCTTAATATTTATAAATACGCACAAACATTGTGTGTCTTTTTCAATCTACAATTAAAAACATCTTTTGTTGCTACAACAAATACGAGACCTTGAGTTGTGGACAGGCTGGTTAGGCAAAAGGCTTCAAGGGTTGAATTTTGCCTAACGCAGGTCGTGGGGTCCCCCTACGTTTGCTAGACGTAGAAGGAGGTTCACTAGTTATATTTGTTGCTTACTTGAGATCTTTGGCTGAAGAAGGTCCAGCCTCGGATATAAGGGCAAGTAAGTTGTGTAATTTGAAGTGAAGAAGAGAAACGTGCATGAAGCAAGTTCTCGAAAGACAAGGGGAAAGATCAGAGCTCCAAGAAGATCTGAACTGATCCGGAATGTCCGAAATGAATGATGTGAGGTGTCATTTATAGAGAAGGTTTCTTCCCAAAGGGGAAACCTTTGACTTAGTGAACCTTGCTGCAGTAAGGGGCTTACCCATTTAGGGGTTGGAGGCTTTGGACCTGCGGGTAAAAGACTGTTCTCTTTTGTGCACGTTACCTTTGCGGCTGAGTTGGTGAGATATCAGTTGATGTGACTGATTACTGTGCTTGTTCTCTTTTGCTCACAATGCTTCGCGGGTTTTGAACCTTTTAACCATTTAACCTTTTGAGCTGTCATGTGTTTTAGTCATGTTATTGAGGCTTGAGCTACCCCCGTCATCAGCCCCCCAAGTCAGAGGTGTTTGGGGTATATGCTCAAATGCTTCTGACTTTTACACATTGTTTTTTATTGCTTGAAGGCTTCAAGGCTTCAAGGTTGGGAACAGTTGAGAATTTGAATTTTGAACTGACAACTGATGTGATGGGTGGCAGTTTTTCAGTCGACGGTTGTAATTACACAATAGGTAATCATAACCTCTGTTTTAATATTTATTTCGAATTTATTAATATTACTTGATAATCTTTTCACTTATGTTCTCCAAGAGTTCCGATTATTCCTCCTTCGTTCAGGTTAGTCGTCGTTTTTTCTTCTTTGTTTTTTCTGTTCTTTGCTTTGATCATGGGTGCACGTAAAGATCTTTCTGTTAGTTTTTCTCGCCTTACTCAAGAGTAAGTATAGGCCTTTTGTATGGAGTGGGGCATTGGTCTAAAATTCAACCCGGTTGCACCAGGTTGTGACAAGTCCGTTGATTAATGCCCTTCTGGGTCTATTGCTTTATACTGTCGTCACTTCGAGTTCTCCAATCTTTGTCATCCCTTCTCAACTTTTGTATTGAATGTTTTAGAGTATTACCGAGTTTCGTTTGGTCAAATCCACCCAAAAGGTATGGCTAGGGTTTTACATTTTGAAGTTTTATGCCAGGCTTCTGGTTATGATCCCTCTTTGTTGTTGTTCCGCTGATTCTTCCGATTGGCGAAAACGGTGATTGGTTTACCTTCGAAACATCTAAAGTTGACACTTATTTGATTTCTTCCATGGTTACCACCCTTGGTGCCTGGAAAGATTGGTTCTTCTGGGTTTCAGAATCAATTGTACCCTTTAAAATGGTGTGGAGACACCCAGATGCCGTTCTCAATGAACCAGAACCCTTTGAGTTTGATTTGAATGATTGTTTTCTTAAGGCCATCCGGCAATGTCCTTCAAGGGTTCGGCCTTTTCCCGAACATTTGCTAGTTTTGTTAGGTATTAGCAAATTGTGGGATAAGCCCGATCGGGATCCGGTTCTATTGAGGAGTGGTCAGGGTATGCATTTTCCCTTCTTTACTTTTTACATTCCTTTGAATGGTTTGCTGATGCTTTTCTTTCTTATGAATTTTGCAGTCATGTCTGCATTGGATTTTGTGAAGAGTGACGACACATCAGATGTTTTTGCTGTTGCTCAAGCTGCAGAGGGTGATGATGCAGTTGCTAGGGGTTCTGAACATAGATTTGAAGATCTGGGGTATGTTAGTGTTCCAAATGTCAAGGGTTTTACCAAGACTGCTGCTCCTAAGGATTTGACCCGTCGTTCTGCTCGCCGCATGTTGAAGAGTGCTACTCAATCCACTTCTTCTGATCCTGTGGAATTGAGTGATGGCATTGAAGTTTCTGAGGGTCAAGCCCTAAGGCTGAGAAGGAGAAAAACTTAGTGGTGCTTGGTAAAAAGAAAGCTTCAGGTAAGAAGGTTGCAGTAACCCCTGTTCAAGGTTCATCAAGCAAGGATGTTGAAGGCTTGAGTGAAGATGAAGTTTATGTTCTGAATTGGAGTGTGAAGGTTGGGGACATTTTCAAAGATGCAAGTGTTTATGCTGACGTGTTTGCTAATTTTGCTCCTCCCGATATCCGAGGTGCCATATCAGAGATGGAGGGTGACACCATGCTTTCAAGGTTGATGTTGAGCTCCTGTAACCTTTCTACCCTAGTGGCTAAAGGTGTCACTCGCTTTCGCAAAGGAATGCAGGAGTATGAAGAGTTCTCAAAGAAGAAGGAAAAGATGAAGGCTTCCATGGCTGCTATGAAAAAAGGACATTGACAGCTTTTCGAAGAAGGAGGAAGCTTGGGTTAAGAAGGTTGGTGAGTTGACCCGCAGGCAGGAGATTGAGATTAATGATTTGAAGAAGAGTTTTGAGGCGGATAAGCTGAAGCTGAAGGCTAATAGGGAGGCCTTGGATGTTCAAAAGAAGGCCTTTGCTGAAGAAAAGGAAGGCTTAAAAGCTTCTGTGGTTCAAGCTACTGGTGATAACCAGTGGCTTATTGAGCAAGGCTTAAAGCAGGATGTCACTTATCTCCTTCACTCTAATGAATTTAACTCTGCGCTTGGGGAGGTCTACACCAAATTGCCGAACTATGGGAAACATTTGGGCTTGATTGCTGGTTTCAAACTTCACGAGTCTGGTCAATCGTTAGAACAATTTCCTATGTTTCGCCCTGAAGCTTCTGAAATTTTTAAGGAGTCTGTTCAACAGATGGAAAGGTAGACTTACCCTTATGTAAGTGAAGTTTCATCTTGCTTTGGTAAGCCTCTTTCCGTCTTACAGGAACTGAAACCAGCTGGGCTAAATGAGAAGATTTGTGCTGAAGTGCTTGATTCCCTGTCCAAGAAGCGTTCTCGTTCAGGTGATAGTGAAGACACTTTCTCAGAGGATGCCGATGTTTCCAAGGAAGCAAGTCTCGAGGGTTCAGCGGTTGGAGGTGATGGTGGTCCAAAGGCCAAGAAAGCAAAGAAGGCCAAGAAAGGTAAGAGTGATGGTTCTGGGGCTTCAAAGCCTTCTGCTGGTGTTTAAATGATATATTCGTAGCTTTCTTAGAACTTAAAACAATTTGATGTTTTGTATGTTTTTAAACTTCTAACTTAGGAGGGAACCGTTTTGGTCCCTATGGTGGTCGAAGCCTTGAAGGCTTCGTTGAACAATTTGTACGTTTTAGGGACCTTGAGGCCCCTTATGCTACGCTTTAATTTTCTAGTACTTGTGCTATGTTGTTATTATTATTTTTTTACTGCCTTGGTTCTGTTATAGGAACTTTGTTGAGCAACTTGTAGCTTGAAGCCTTCGAGGCTTCCAGATGTTGCTTGATGCTTGTAGCTTCGTGCTTAACATGGTGTTTTGAATTCTAAGTTTCATATAACTCTTTTGTGTTGTTGTTTTGCTCCTCTCCTTGTGCTTTGTTTATGTAATTGTCTTTGTTGGTGTTGTGTTTTCCTTATGTTATCTATACCTTGAAGGGTTCAGTGTTGCAGTCACTTAGCCTTGGTATTTTTAACAAGAAGGTCTAACACTTATCCTATTTATTTTTTACTTAGTTTGATTTTGGTTCGTAAGCCTGTTGATGAGGGTTTGTTTTTTTTTTTTTTGGAGATTTTCTAAGGCTTAAGGAACATTTGGTGAAGGTTGCTCAGACCCGTCTTTGAGACAAGTTTGTTAAAAATTTCTAAGTTCCATGGAGTTGTATTGATATAGGAACTCACCCTTTATATAGGTCCATTCGACCCTTGAACCTATTGAGCGATGTGGCCTGGGAGCTCATCCCCTTACATGACCCTTGTCATGGAGTTTTTTGCTAGGTTCTCAACCTGATTATAGGATAAAAAGACAAGTTTTAGCAAGAACCTCATTGTTCATTTATCAAAGTGCGTAAATTACAAGGGAACAAAAACAACACTTTGCCAACTTTTTCTAACACATGTTTCTAGACATGGAACCTTTTAAGGTTTTTGCCGTTCCAATGCCTGGGAAGCTTTTTGCCATTTGAGTCAGCTAGCTTGTAGGATCCTCCCTAGTGAGCTTCGAGGATGGCATATGGTCCTTCCCATTTAGGACCAAGTTTTCCCTGGCTTTCCTTCTTGCTTGCCTCATTGTTTCTGAGGACTAGGTCACCAGGCTTGAATCGTTCATGCTTTACCCTGGAATTGTAGTAGGATTCCATCTTTTGCTTGTACCTTGCTTCTTGAATGGCTGCTTGATCCCGTACTTCCTCTAGGAGTTCCAAGTTCAACATCGTCTCTTGCCAGTTTGCTTCTAGATCAATGTTGAACGTTCTCTTCGTTGCAAATCCTATTTTTGCTGGGATTACAACTTCAGATCCGAATACCAAGCTATAAGGTGTTTTCTTGTGACTTGTTTTTTCAGTAGTTCTGATTGCCCATAACACGTTTGGCAGTTCTTCAAGCCAATTGGTGTCATGCCTTCCCAATCGTGTTTTGATGCCTTCCACAATGCTTCGATTTATTCTTTCAACCTGGCCGTTGGATTGAGGGTAGGCTACTGAGCTGAAGACTTGTGTTATCCGGAACTCTTTGCACAATGAGCTGAAAGGCTTTTCAGCAAACTGTTTTCCATTGTCCGTGACCAATACTCCTGGTAACCCAAATCGGCAAATGATGCTTTCCCATACAAATTCAATAATTTGCTTTCCGGTTATCTTTGCCAGTGGTTTCACCTCCGGCCATTCAGTGAAGTACTCCACTGCTACTAGAAGGAATTTGACTCCTCCTTTGGCTGGAGGGAATGGTCCAACAATGTCCATTCCCCATTTGTGAAATGGCCAGGCAGATGAGATGGGAACCAAGTCATGCTTTGGGCTTTTTGTCACTGGAGCATGTATTTGACAGGCTTCGCATTTTTTCAATTGCTCGTTTGCATCTCGATGCATGGTGGGCCAGAAATACCCGAGGTTTATCAACTTCAAGACTACTGATCTTGGGCCAAAATGAGCTCCAAAAATTCCTTCATGAACCTCCTTGATCAGGTATTGACTTTGTTCCGGGCCAACACAACGAAGCAATGGTGCAAGGTATCCCTTTTTGTAAAGGACATTTTCTTGCAACACATATTGTCTTGACTTTATTCGAACCCTTTCGGCTTCTACTTGATCACTTGGTAGTTCACCATTTATGAGGAATTTGATCAAAGGGGTCATCCAATTTGTTCCTTCTTCAGTGATGACATCCTGTACCTCGAGCTCTTGAATCGATGATTACTTCAACACTTCAACCAATACCTTTTCGGTGAGGTGAGCAAAGGTTAATGAAACGAGTTTGCTTAGTGCATCAACCTTTTTATTTTGCGATCTTGGAACTTGCTTGATTGTGCATGCTTCAAATGCATTCATAAGCTCTTTTGCCTTTTCACAGTATTTCTTCATGTTTGGTTCTTTGGCCATGTAGTTGTCAATTACTTGGTTTGAAACAAGCTAGGAGTCTATGAAGACTTGAAGCTTTTTGACACCCATTTTTCTTGCAAGCTTGAGTCCAACAATCAATGCGTCATACTCAGCTTCGTTGTTTGTAGTCTGAAATTCAAGACGAAGGGCATACGTGAGTTCCAATTCATTTGGGTCAATTAGAACTAACCCTGCTCCTGACCCTTCAATGCTGGAAGCTCCATCGGTAAAGAGCTTCCAGGTATGGGGGTCAGAGGGTTCAGTGGAGGCTGTATTGACTTTCGTGGTTGTTTCTTTGGGCATTTCCAAAATGAAATCAGCCAAGATTTGGGCTTTCACAGCTTTTCTTGGAACATAGGTGATGTTGTGTTCACCTAGTTCCACAGCCCATTTGGCTAAACGTCTAGAAGTTTCGGGATTTTCAAGCACATTTTTGATTAGTTGGTTCGTGACTACTTGTATGGGATGTGCTTGAAAGTATCTCCGAAGCCTTCTGGCTGTTTTGACTAATGCAAGAGCGAGTTTTTCAAGTGGGGGATACTTGGTCTCTGCCAACTTTAAGGTTTTACTGAAGAAGTAAACAGGTATCTGAGCCTTGTTTCTTTCGATGGTCAGGACTGCACTGATTGCTTCCGCAGCGATTGATAGATAGACAGAGATCAGTTCCCCTGTTTCATGAGCTGCAATGTTTGGTAGTGAAGCCAGGTGCTGCTTCATTTTGTTGAAGGCTTCTTCCGCTTCTTCTGTCCACTTGAAATCCATTTTGTTTGTACACCCTTGAAGGGTTTTGAAAAAGGGAAGAGATCTTTCTGCCAACTTAGAGGTAAAACGCTTCAAGGCTGCCAAATTGCCATTCAAGCTTTCAACCTATTTTTTGATTTGTGGGGACTTTGTATCTAGGATAGCTTTGACCTTGTTGGGATTGGCTTTTATGCTTTGCTTGCCTACAATGTGCCCCAGGAACTTGCCTTCCTCAAACCCAAACGAACACTTCACCGGGTTTAGCTTCATGTTTATCTTTCTTAGGTTTCCAAACGTTTCTTGAATGTCGTCAAGCATTTGGCCCTCAGTCTTGCTTTTAATTACCGGGTCATCCACATAGGCTTCCATGTTTCTTCCGATTTGTTCAACAAACGCTTTGTCAACCAATCGTTGGTAAGTTGCACCTGCATTTTTTAGGCCAATAGGCATCTTTTGGTAGGAAAAAATACCTTTATCGGTATGGAAGGCCGTTTTATCTTCATCTTCTTTTTTCATTTGAATTTGGTGGTAGCCTTTATAAGCATCAAGAAAGCACTTGAATGGAAACCCTGTAAGCGAGTCTACTTTGAGATCAATTTCGGGTAAAGGATAACATTCCTTTGGACATGCCTTATTCAAGTCTTTGAAATCGATGCACATTCTCCATGACCCATCGGGCTTCTTGCCCATCACTCGGTTGGCTATCCAAGAGTGGTACTTGACCTCTCGGAGTATGCCAGCTTGTACCAACCCTTCAACCTCTTCGCATGCAGCTGCACTTCGATCAGGGGTAAGGCTCCTTTTCTACTGAACAATGGGCTTCACATTTGGTGGAATTTTGAGTTCATGTTTGACAATATTCCTAGGGATGCCGGTCATGTCATCAGGACACCATGCAAAGATGTCCATGTTATGGGTCAGCAGCTTTTTGAGGTATGAGAGAGTTTCTTGAGTGAGGTTGGTGTTAACCCTTATCCTTTGTTCAGGATACTTAGGGTTAATGGCCCAACCTTGTTCTTCACTTTCATTTTTCCCTGAGTTTTCCCCTTCAACCATGAAGGCTTCATGGGTTGGTTGAAGGGTTGCAATTCCTCTTTTGGTGGGGAACTTGACAATGCCTTGGCCAACAGAGACAACCATGCTAAATTCACTTTGGCCTGGCCTTCCTATGATAACATCGTAGGTGGAAGGCATATTGATTACGTTGAAGGTGAGTGGCTTGGTTCTTTCCATTTCACCTTCCTTGAAACAAACGCCTAGTGTCAGTTGGCCTAAAGGCTTGATGGGGATGTCGGCAATGCCTTTGATGGATGACTTAGCTGGTTGAAGCCTTGAACGCTCCGGGTCACTAAGTTGGTTGAAGTATTTCTCAAACATTATTTCTGTTGCTGCACCCGTGTCAATGTATGCTTTACTTGTTTTCAGCGTCCCCACAGTAGCTTCAACTACCAAAGGGTTTGAACGAAGCCCCTTTCGTGGGGGTGGGAAGCACAAGCATTGAAGCTCCCAAGCTTCCAGGCATTGCTGCTTGGTGGGAGTTCCTTCAGTGACATTCACCATGTTTACTTCTTTGTTTTTTCCATCACCCATTTTATCTTTTACCCCATTGACAAGGTGGGCAAGTTCTCTAGACTTGACTGCTTCCTCGATTCTCTTTTTGAGTTGAAAGCAATCGTTGGTATGATGGCCCTTCTCTTCATGGAACTCACAAAATTGAGTAGAATTTTCATTCATTTTGCTCTTGGGCAAGGGTCTTGGCGGTCGGAAGCTATGCTTGACTTCTTCAGTGGCAAGTATCTCTTGAGGAGTTTTGGTCAAGGCTGTGAAGCTCACAGCCTTGTCCTTGCTTGAAGGGTTCCGACCTTCAGACCTTCGAGGGTCTGAGCTTCGAGAGCGTCTATCATAGGAACTGTAGTTGCCTCTTTTTCGGTTGGGGCTGTTGTGCCTCCAGGTGGGACCCATCTTTCTTTGTTCTTTGATGTCAACCGCCTCTTCTCCCCAGATGTGAGCTTCAGCCCTTTCATGGGGTTCTTCTAAGGTTTTGGGCAGGCACTTGTTAAAATCCCTGGTGAGATATTTAGAGGTGATTGCATTCATGAAGCCTGCAACCCTCATCTTCTCATCAGCTCCCACATACATCAAACCATCTTTTTTGTATCTCTCGATGAAATCCCTGAGGCTTTCATCGTCCTTTTGCTTGATCTGGAAGATCACAGTGGCATCCTTCACATATCTCCTTTGCTGTGAGAAATTAGCCAAGAAGCCTTTGCTTAAATCATCGAAGGTTCGAATGCTTCGGGCTGGTAAGTTGTTGAACCAGATCCGAGCAGATCCAACGAGGGTTTGCATGAATATTAAGCAACATTCAGCGTTGGACCACTTCTCTATCCTTGCTGCGCCTGTGAAGATCTAAAGGTGATCTTCTGGATCTTCCGTTCCGTCATAGGTTCGTATGTGTGAAGTCATTTTTATCCTAGTTTGGAAATCGTAATCAGCAATTTGCTGAGAAAAGCATGACAGATTGCTTGGTTTGTATGGTTTGGCCAAATCCTCTTCTGCTCTTGTACCCGGGTTGTTGTTAGCATTCCTCTGGGTGGCCAGCACTTGGTTAATGAAATGATGCCAAGGGAAGCTTGCCATAATTTGGGCCATCATTTGTGGCATGAGGTTGAAGCCTTGAAGGCTTTCAGGTGCAGCTGCATAGTTCACCTCTACGAGAGCACTCATAATGGCACTTCGTGCTAAAGGGAGGACAGACAAGGCTTGTTCCCATGTGATTGTTGCTGGAGGTGGAAGGCTTGCAACAGGAGATTGCAACAACTGATCCAATGTTAGCTCATGCCCCAATGGTGCACTAGTTGCAACTGGCTGAGAAGAAAATAGAGGAAAAGATGTTGGATCTGGCCTTGTGTATGTATATGGACTGGGATTTGGAGGTGGATGGCTGGGACCAACTTCATTCCTGGACACGGCTGGTTGTGAGCTTGTGAAAGGAAGAACAGGTGGTCCAGGAGACAATGACGGTTCTGGCTCGTCATAATCCAGCCTAATCCTTAATCCTTTGTCTCTTTCCATGTTCACGTATTGGTTAAGGAGAGACCTTAACTGTAAGAAGTTGTTAGCGACCCCTTCGGGGGTAAGGTCAATACGTGAGGGAGTGTTGGATGCACCGACATTAGGAGACGAGACTCCCAAACGAGATGGGGTTGGTGTTTGGAAGGAGAGAAACTCGGGGTATGTTGTTCCTGTTGGAGTGCTCCCCGGTGTTGGGAACGAAGTAGGTATAGCCACATGAGTTTGGCTTATGCTTGGGGTAGATGTACGTGGGACTTGGTTTACCTCTCTCGGAGATTCTCCTTCGGACATGATGATTTCAGAAAGAATGGAGCTACACTACTGGTCTTCTTTTTGAGAAAAATGACTGGCGTAGCCCCACGGTGGGCGCCAACTTGTTGCTACAACAAATACGAGACCTTGAGTAGTGGACAGGCTGGTTAGGCAAAAGGCTTCAAGGGTTGAAGTTTCCCTAACACAGGTCGTGGGGTCCCCCTACGTTTGCTAGACGTAGAAGGAGGTTCACTAGTTATATTTGTTGCTTACTTGAGATCTTTGGCTGAAGAAGGTCCAGCCTCAGATATAAGGGCAAGTAAGTTGTGTAATTTGAAGTGAAGAAGAGAAATGTGCATGAAGCAAGTTCTCGAAAGACAGGGGGAAAGATCAGAGATCCAAGAAGATCTGGACTGATCCGGAATTTCTGAAATGAATGATGTGAGGTGTCATTTATAGAGAAGGTTTCTTCCCAAAGGGGAAACCTTTAACTTAGTGAACCTTGCTACAGTAAGGGGTTTACCCATTTAGGGGTTGGAGGCTTTGGACCTGCGGGTAAAAGACTGTTCTCTTTTGTGCACGTTACTTTTGCGCTGAGTTGGTGAGATATCAGTTGATGTGACTGATTACTGTGCTTGTTCTCTTTTGATCACAATGCTTTGCGGGTTTTGAAGCTTTTAACCATTTAACCTTTTGAGCTGTCATGTGTTTTAGTCATGTTATTGAGGCTTGAGCTACCCCCGTCATCATCTTTCATTCCTTTTTGAACTTAATCACCTTGTTCAAGCCAAAGTAAGTAGTAAATCCACATGATTATGAATTGTTATCTTAATCTAAGAGATGAAATTTTCTTATTGAGAAAGCCGAGTCTACCAGCAAACTAGGTCATGAAGTCATAGTCTACTTCTATTCATGTGAAAACCAACCTAAAATATCACTATTCTATCTCAAGAATCAGGATTATCCAAACCAACAATCAAACATTCAAGTAAATCAAGTACTTCAAACTATTTTAACAATCAAACAACCACACAATTTTGATAACTTCTAAAGGGGTGCGAAATAGTTAATCACACGATCCAGAAAAGTGCAGTTCTCTTCATTATATAGCTAAAAACGACCCCGTCGCGTCACGCGACCAGTTTCCCCTATAACCGTCGCATCGCGCGACGAGGTGATCTAGGGCTTAGGTGGCATGAGTCACACCTATAGATCTACCATGTAGCTACCACGTGGCAACACATGTCTCCAGGAGAAAAATGAAGCGCTGCGTCACTCGACCACACTTCCTTATCGCCGTCGCGTAACGCGACGAGACCCAAAACTGGGTTTTCTCGTTTTCGTGCTGGTTTTCGTCGTATGTGTTCGGGATTCCGATTAAGAATTTTTATGGGGCTTTTTTGAGGGTTGTTACAAAAATTCTCTAAGTTTAGTTGATGGACTAGCTTATGTTTCTGATTACGTGTTAGCAGTTTTGTGTGTGCAGATATGGCACCTAAGCAAGCCAGGGATAAAAAGGTCAAGTCAGAAGAGGATAAGCTTCAGGACTCAAGACACAACATGTGTGGATTCTGGGATCCAGAGAATCAATACGCGGCTGATTATCAGGGCTTCATTACGTTTCTTCGCTGCTCAAAAATCTTTTATGCCATATCAAACGAACTTGTTGCATACAAGAGCCATCAACGAGCCTTTTAGGATTCTGCTATGATTAAGGTTGTGAACAACGAAAAGGCGATACAAGCCAAAGTTCATGAAGTTCTAGTATCAACGGATACTATCAGGACGGTATTACAAATTAGAGATAAGCCTGAAGCTCCTCACGCTCTTCCTACACATATATACACATATACATAAATACAAACATGCACATTTATACACATACATACACATATAATACAAATGAATTTAGGTTAGGGCTGTATATGCATACATACCCAGTGCATGGTGTAATATATGTCAGGCATGTATAGGTCAGGTACTATAGGACGGTGCCAGGCTGTGATAAAAAGTCGGATCCTTGACTAATTCATTTATGAAGAATATCCTGGGCATACTTCTGCTGGAAAAAAAAGAAACAAGTAGGATTTTGAGTAATTGACATGCCCTGAAAGTAGCTTAAATGACCTAGATCCTTCATTGCAAATGTCACACCCCATCTGATAGCGGAAACCTCAAGGCGAGACACAATAGATTGCTCGAAGACAACATAACACTAAGTTTGTGACAATAAATTAAAATTCAAAATTTCATTTCCTCAAATTCAAGCATTACATTATCTTGAAAATAAATACAATAAATAGCAAGTTACAAGACTAAAACATAAAAATGCATAAATAAAATTTGGTGAGTTTCTAAATCTACCGTAAGTAGATTTCTTGCATCATCAAACATTTCCTTCAACATGTATAAAATATTCGTCAACACAAATTATGTCAGTGAGCATAATAGTTTGTCTACATAGCATAAGTATGAATGAAGTCTTAAATCCACATGTTTAAAGTATACCAATCATGTAATCACACTAGCACGCAATAGCGAAAAATCAACCCAAAGTTTCCACTAGCGTAACCTTTATCACCGAAGTGAGAAAGACCCTAAAGATTGAATACTTAACAATGACCCAACAAAACGGGGCGGTGTCTACTCCTATAACACAATACATGTTAAGGGATGCTTTTTAAAGTTAATGATAGATAGCATGGCAACAAGTAAGCATGTTAAAGGATTGAGTGTTTGCTTAAGTTTGATTGTATGTGTGTGAAAGTGTGTTTAATACGGATACATGTTGCAACCCAAATAGTGATTAAAGCGTAAAAAGGGTATAGTATGAACTCATGGTTTGCGAAGAATTTCCACAAAAGCGAGTGAGCGGTCTTGAAGGATGGAATCACCAAAGTTTACCCTAAAATGGTAAACAAAGGTGTATGAGTATTTGGACTTGGAGATTTGGAACGTAATGGAAGTTACAAGTATGAAATTACATAAAAATATATCTCGTCTTAGATACTTATTCGGACACTATTATTTGTTTGTATTTTTCATGAGTCCTATTACCCATTAGAGATCTTGTTAGGATCTGAGATGTTCTTAGTATGCTTTGGTGAACATGTATGAATGAATTTTGTATAAACAATGGAAATTTGCGGAATTTAATAAGCATACAAGAGTGGAAAGTTATATCAAACTATTTTCCGTTGATAATCATAAAGATTACAAGTACAGAAAGATTATACTAACTCCCCTCAGCCTGATCACTCAACTTTGTTGTTCTTACAAAAGAAATGAAGGGATGTGATGTGATGAAATAGATCTCTAACATGTGAGATCTATTTATAAAAGTACTAAAGCTTACTTGGTAGTCAGTTGATGTCACCTTAATAGTGATATCTAGCATTCCTTACAGAAAAGATTCCACAAATGTTAGCAAACATCTACATGAATCTAACACATCTGATTTATTACATACATACACTTTTCTAAGCTAAATACCATTACATTGAATAAAACTCTATTCTTCAAACCACCGTTGCTTTGTTTCAAACATCTGTTTGGCCAAAATAGATGTTTGGTCTTCATGATCAATACTTTGCTTCAATAGGGTTTTGGGAATCGAACCATGGTTTCTTCTCCTTCAACAGTGGTTTCTCTGAGCAGATCTTTGAATTTCTTCAACAGATGTTCCGATTTCTCACACCCCATAAATACCACATGCGGATTTCACTGCGAGGCGTGTGACGTATCAGGATCTAGCCACTAATCACGTCGAACTAACAGTAAATAGTATTAACACAAGCATCATGTCCAACATGAGTAGTGCATTTCATCAATAAACGTTTTAACATTGTATACGTTCAGTGGAAGCAATTGTAAATATTCTAATTATACGAACCTAAATTGTTTAAAAAGCATAACATTAACTATTCGTTGAGCAACACGCCCCATGACACTCCTCGTTCCTCAGACTGCAAGTTCCAAAGCATGATGTATCTAACGACCTGCAAGCATGTACAAAAAGTGTGTCAACATAAAGTTGGCGAGTTCACAGTTTTGTTTAACGAAAATCATGTAAGTATTTAGTTTAAAGACATGTTACGAATAATAAACTCGGTACCGATTGACTGTTCTGTTAGTTATGCCCTCATCAATATCTATCAGCATTGATCAAAGTGTTTAAGGTCATTAGTTCACGCCCGGCTCCCAGCATGGTGTGAGGTTTGTCAGGCCTAATAGCGCTACTAACTAATACCCCGTTGCCTCCCAGGCAACTAGCTCGGTAGTAAGTAAGGACTTTCGTGATAGAGTTTGAGTTTATTAACCAACATCAAATTTAAACTACAAAATATAGAAAAAGTATTCCTCACAGGAATAATAGTTTAAAAAGTATTCCTCCTAGGAATCGTAGTTTGTTTGTCCCCTCGGGACGCATGCTTGTGAAAGAGTAGTGAACTCACCTTAGTTTACTCGTTATGTGTTAACGTACTTCTAGCGTTAATAATGCGTTAGGTCCGTTACACGCGACCTAATGTACAATATCGTGTAAATCAGTATACAAGTAGGGTTAACAATACCCTAGTGTCCAAACAACCAAATGTTTATTGTGATCAGGTAAACAGGTTTAACGTACAATAATATTCAGTGATTCTCTAGTTGGTGACTTTTTGGTGATTTTAAGGATACATGGACAATCTTCGTAACTCGGCACACATATCAAATATTCAGACTCATTAAACACTCATGTAATATTTATAAACTCGAAACCCAGTGTAACACGTATACATAAACTCGGGCTATGAATATGCTACATACAAAATATTGTGTATAACGCATAAATTCGGAACAACATTATATATATATATATATACACACACATTCATGTTAAGCTCGGAACTTCATGTGAGACTCGAACACTTGTTTAAATTGTAGATTCGGACCCCGTAACTACCACATAAATCCATAAATCATCATATGTATACATGCTCAGGTTAAGCTTGAAACCATTAATAATTTAGAAACTTAACAACTAATCAGGACTTCATGTAGCTCGGACTGCTAAGTAAACTCGAAAGTTTTGTATTGGTTCTAGTCCTCATGTTAAGAATCCTGACACTTGTATACCATTTAAACCCAACCCCCTTAGTCCTCTTATTAAATTCGGATAACACCACCCCCTTAACCTCGGACTCTCTTGTATCATCCATAAATTTGGACCATGTCCCTTGTTAAACTCGGACCTATGTTGAAATAATAATAAATTCGGAACTAATAATTATGTGTATATGAATCGGGAACAATTAATAAGAAATTCGGACTCAACCTTCACATGTGTGTATGTTCGGACAAATTTAAAACTCGGACCATTCATTTGACACTAAAACTCGGATCCCTCTTTACCATTTTCCAAAAATCTGGACCACATACCAACAACATAAACCCGGAATACCTATAAACCCTCTTACAAAAACTTAGAACTTAGGTACGCGCATAAGAAACACAGACTCTTTGTGTTTATATCAAAGCTTGAACATCATGTTCATTCAATACCTTTAATAAAGTCAGACCTTACATAAGAAACTCAGACTTTTTGTGTTTATATCAATCCCTTAACATCAGGTTCAAATAATAAACCCTGAACATCTTGTTCATTCATACTCGGATTAATTAATAAACTCGGACTTTGTGACTCCATAAAGTCTGACCAAACCCTAGTCGCACAGAAACCCAAAACAAGTAATTCTCAATACATCAGTTACAGTTTGCAGTTGTACAATCCAAAACCGTAATCTACAATGATAAACAACAGTTTGGCAATTCTTTCATATCAATGCCATCCCTAATGTCTAACAACAATGCACATTCATTCACAAACACACATTAAGCATTCAAGCATGAACAATTAACCACAGATCAGATGTTTGGATCACTAAGGTTTGCGTGCAATCAAAAGAGCAAAGATACAACGTATAACATAAACACTCACCTCAGATTGATTTAAGGTTTATTCTTGAAGAATAGAAAGATCAGATTGCCCATGATAGTGTGTGAGATTGGTGTAGAAATAATTAGAGAATGATTAGAGACTGTCGTACAGTGGGACTGTGAGGAATGATTAGGGTTGCAGGAGTTTTATTTGTTGGTCCCTTTAGCCCTATGGATCTTCAACTGTCGAGAAGCATAGGCTATCACTTTCTCGCGTAGTTCTTCTTGTGAACCTTCAACTGTCGAGAAGCATAGGCTATCACTCAAATCGCGAGTCGTGTAGTTCTTATCGTGAACCTTCAACTGTTGAGAAGCATAGGCTATCACTTTCTCGCGTTGCATCAAAACACGACCGGGTCCTTGAATAGAAGCATCAGAGTACACCACGAAGTCATCCGTACCGTCGGGTAGGGACAATATCGGAGCACTGCAAAGTTTTTGTTTCAAAAGCTGAAAGGCATTCTCCTGGGCCACTCCCCACGAATAAGTAACACCTCTCTGAGTCAGAGTAGTAAGAGGTTGAGCGATTTTTGAAAATCCCTCAGTGAATCTACGATAGTATCCCGCGAGACCAAGAAATTGTCGCACCTCTGTAGAAGTCTTAGGTGTCACCCAATTCTTGATAGAATCAATTTCTGCTGGGTCAACATGTATTCCTGACTCGTTGACCACGTGACCAAGGTAGTGTACTTCTCGAATCCGGAAATCACACTTAGAGAAATTCGTATAGAGCTACTCCTTCCTCAGAAGTTCCAAGATAAGACGCAAGTGTTGTTCATGTTTCTCCTTGCTCTTAGAATAGATTAAGATGTCATCGAAGTTCCAAGATACCCCGATCTTAGATCGATTTTCAAGTAGAAACTTTACACTTGCAGCTGGTGAAATAGATCGTCAATACGAGGAAGAGGATAACGGTTCTTGGCCGTTACCTTGTTGAGTTCACGGTAATCGACACACATGCGGAAAGACCCGTTGTAGGATCGGGGAATCGATCAAAACGAGTCGATCAGAAGAGTTCTAGACCAAATCAGAGGCGGAATTCATTGATTTGATCTTCATTTAGCTTGATATGCACTTAGAAGTAGATTAACTGTCGATTGTATTGATTTCAGAACGTTTTACAAGCTTGGCGACACTTCGGCAGAGCTTCGCTACCGGAATCAGAAGTTACAAATGACAAACCAAGACCACATATATATAGGGAGGCCACTTCGCACGAACTAGCACATACCAGGTCGCACGACCTGGTGCCAGGTCGCACGAACTTCCCAGTTCGCATGAACTGGTCAGTTCAGACTTGTTTCCCGTTTTTCTCGTACTACGAGTATTGGTCTATCTATCTAGTTACAAGACTCGATACAAGACGGAGTCGATAGACATATGCACCAACAAACTCCCCCTTGGATGTTGACGAGTCTTTAGTACGAGTCTTCAGTGCGTCGAGTCTTCAGTCTTGATCAGTCTTCTCGCTCTTTCCAAAATGTCTTTCTCTGTAAGCATCATCAATCTTCTCTCTTCTCTTCTATCTCTCTCTTACTTTCCAGAATCGCAACCTGACTCTTCAAATTCTCTTGATCAGATATCTTGATTCCTTAAGTTTATCAACATCAGCAGCTATACTCCCCCTTGGATGTTGATCCAAAATCTGTATCTGGCTCTTATGTCTTCAGACTCCCCCTTTCGATAAGCTGGGATCGCAGTCTGGAATAGCTCTCGTTCTAGGATTGAAACCTGGCTCAAACTCTGCTCAGGTTTAGACACGGGGATCTCGCTTTGCTGCTTTCATAGATTCAGGAATGTCTCCTGGCTCTCCGTAGCAACATGATCAGAAAACTGGCTCTAATCTGCATACGCTTATGTGGAAAGTCCTCAGGAGTCGAAACATGGCTATTTACCTGCATAATTCTCTACCCAAAAGTAAATTTCTCAATTTTTAAGATCTAACAAATTTAGAAACCACTTGTAGATATTATTCATTCATATTCTCTGTTTATCCACTTGTATTCAAAACACACAAATTTGGTTTCAAATTAATGAACCATTTAATCATTTCAAAATCATTTCTCATTTCAAACAAACTCTCCCAACCCTGTTATTGTTCATCATGTTTAGCACTTGGAATTTTGAAAATCAGCTTTCCAACATCAGTTGTCGAAAATAAGATGAAATAAAATCTTTTTTTGAATTTTCAAAATTTTATGCTAAAACACATTCTTTTTGGATTTTTTCTTAAATGTAAAGCAGTAAAGAAATATTTACAGACAATATTTTTGTGAGTTTGTGTAAGAGGATCATATCAGTTTTTTAGACAAATCACTAACACCGTTGAGCTTTAAACACTTTAAGTTCTAAACGATTCACTTAGATTGTTAGTATACTGATCCACTTAGATTGTGCCTTCTGCTGCGAATGTTGTACTGGTGGTTCGGCTAATGGTCATCCTGAAGAGAGCTTGAATCCTGTTGGAGAACAGAAGGTGGATGCTAATGGGGTCCCGCCTTCGGCTGACGTACAAGCTACTACGCCGGAGGTCAAGGAGGCTGAAAACGCGAGTTCGGAGAGTCTGGTTAAGCAAGGTGAAAGATTCTTTAATAACTGTGCTTTTAATCATGTCAGTGTATTTGTAATATGGTAATTGTTCTTTTGAAATTTTGATGAGAAGCTAGATTAAATTTTGTTTTTTTTTTACTGCAGGTGATATTCATCTTTTCCCTGTTCCCATCAAAACCCAATTTGGTGAGAAGCTAGAGTTTCAAGTATGCTATCTTTAACCATGATTTGTTATAAATTTTATTACCGTGATTCGTATTCTTTTTTTGATTAAGTTTCATTAAATTTGCAGTTAAGTCCCAGTGATTCTGTTATGGATGTGAGACAATTCCTTCTTGATGCTCCTGAGATGTGCTTTTTTACTTGTTACGACTTATTGTTGCACACTAACGACGGTTCCGCTCATCATTTAGAAGATTACCATGAAATTCGTGAGGTTGCTGACATCACCTCTGGAGGCTGTACTTTATAAATGATTGCAGGTATATTACACACTTTTTACTTCCATTAAGTTGATGTTTATCTTGATAACACTAAGGGGCTGTTTGGCAACATCAGAACCAATAAGTGCTGAATCAATAAGAGGTCTGAATGGATAAGAGGCTCTGAACCAGTAAGTGCTGAACCAGTAAAGTGTTGTTTGGTTGCACATCTGAATGACTGTGTAAAATGGCATTTTTACCCCTCTCAATAAAACTAAATACCTTTCTTTGACCGGAAAATATATGGATTGAACGTCCACAAACCTCTTAAACATTCCTTTTTGTGCTTTTTGAACATCAGTGGAAAGTAAAGTTTCATCTCTCTCTCTCCCTCAAGAATACATTCCTTTTAGTCCTTTTTATCATCTTCACTAATCATCTACAGAATCCTACCCATTTTCTGTCAGAGTTCATCGAACACATGGTCTTCAAACCTAGAGACCTTCAAAATCAACTATTAACAACACAAAAATTTCCGCTGCCGGAGTCGTGCCGGAAAACGGCTGCCGGAGTCGTGCCGAAGCACCCCCACCGAAAGGGAACAAACCTCCGCTGCCGGAGTCGTGCCGGAAAACGGCTCTGCTATTGACGTTGTTGCTGTGTGCCGCCGCTGAAATCCGCCGCTGCTGAACGTCGCCGCCGTGACGCCGCTCCGTTTGTTTGTCGGAATCTTGATAGGTTGAGGGAGGAGAGCAGAGTGATATGAGAGGTTGAGGGAGGAGAGCAGCTTGTTTTGTTTGAGGAAGGGTACAGAGGTCTTATTTTTCATTCAGACTCTCTCATATGCTGAACCATTCAGAGCTGAATGGAACCATTAAGAGGTGATGTTTTAGTGAACCAAACACACCTACCTCTGAGCGATTCAGAGCCAAGCCTCTTAATGGCTCCATTCAGACCCAAACAAACAGCCCCTAAATGAAAATATTGCAGCGATTTATGATGATAGATCTATCAGGGCCCACGTTCACCGTACCCGAGAGTTGCTTTCTCTTTCAACACTGCACTCCTCGTTGTCAACATCACTTGCATTGCAACATGAAATGGGGCAGAATGCAACTGCAAATTCAGGAGGTTTATTGCTCAGAAAAACGTCTTTTATTCATTAGGGTGAGAGGGGCACTCCCCTCTTAGGGGAGTTCCCACTCTTACGCACACCCAATTAGGTTATGCCACGTCAACTCCCCTCTTACACTCCCCTCACACCCTCAATTTGATGGCGGCACTCCCCTCTTAAGGACTTGTTTTTTTATTCAAAAAGAAAAAAAAAAATGTTTTGATTGGTTGAAAAAATGGTGGCCCACCATCTCTCTCCCTCTTTCAAGCGGTGTCTCCTCCCCGATTCCCCTCCCCGATTTGGGTCCCCGCGGTGATGGCGGCGGTGTTCCCGATCAGGGAATGGGGTCACCGAACACCCTCCCCGCGAGTGCCCCGATCACCCTTATTATTTAAATTGTTCAATTACCGATTGTTTAAAATATCAAAAAAACAGATCAATCTAAAAAAACCGAGGTTTTGGAGCTCGAGAATCTAGGATTCATGGAGGACGTTTCCGGTTCACTTTCAAACTTGTTGTCGTCTCCTTCGAAAGAAATCAAATGTGTAGAAAGTATCATCTTTTCATCATTTAACCCTCCTCCAAGCTACAGAAGGTTTTTTAATTGTTATCTTGACTATTATACATTTCTAATGGTCTTATTGTAGGCATACATTATCATTTCTTATTTTTATTCGAGTTAATTGCCCGGATGGTCCCTGTGGTTTCACGTTTTTTCACGTTTAGTCCCCACCTTTTGAAAATAGCATGTATGCTCCCTATGGTTTGTCATTTTGTTACTCGGATAGTCCCCCAACATTTACTCTGGGGACTATCCGAGTAACAAAATGACAAACCATAGGGAGCATACATGCAATTTCCAAACTAACTGACATCTACTCAGGGACTATCCGAGTAACAAAATGACAAACCATAGGGAGCATACCTGCTATTTTCAAAAGGTGGGGACTAAACGTGAAAAAACGTGAAAACCACAGGGACCATCCGGGCAATTAACTCTTTTTATTCTTTTAAATTATGTTCAGGCTTTTGGGGACCTAATTTATCTGGATGTGGTGACACTGGAAGGGAGCAAGTATTGTATAACCGGAACCACAACCACGTTTTACGTTAACTCAAGTTCCGGAAATACCCTTGACCCGAAACCGACCAAGGCTGCTTCTGAAGCAATTACCCTTATCGGGCTCTTGCAAAAGATCAATTCCAAATTTAAGAAAGGTTTCCGTTTATCTTACTCATTTATATCTGAAATTACTTAACTTTATCATTTCTTAATATTTGTTGTGATTTTATTTCGTTAGCTTTTCGTGAAATGTTGGAACCAAAGGCACCCGCTCATCCATTTGAAAACATTCAGTCATTGTTGCCCCCAAATTCGTGGCTTGGATTGCACCCTGTTCCCGGTATTTTTTTTTTGTATTTTACGATACATTGTTAGTGTTTTTCACTTTTTTGCAATTGTTATTAATTTTTATTGATTGCATTATTTAGATCATAGACGTGATGCAGCAAGAGCAAAAAACTCACTTACTTTATCGTTTGGGAGTGAATTAATCGGTATGCAAAGAGACTGGAATGAGGAACTACAATCTTGTTGAGAGTTTCCTCATGCAAGCCCTCAAGAAAGGTGTATAGTTTTTCAACTTCTATTTATATAATAATATCTATATATAGAAAAATGAGCGTGTTGGGCAACAATTCCAAACGGGTCGGGCTCGGTTGACCCTGAACACATTTTGTTCTAAAGTTTGAATCTTTATGAATCGTTAGTATTCCCAGGATCACAAAAAGTTGCATAATTTCAGTAACATCCTCAAAAAACACATTTTGCTCTAAAAGTTTGAATCCTTTTGTATCGTTAAGTGTACCCAAGATCAAAAAAAAGTTACATACTTTTAGTAACAACCTTAAAAATCACATTTTGTTTTAAAAGTTTAAATCTTTATGTATCCTTAAATGTGCGTGCCGCATTTTGGGAAACAAGTCAAAATGGGCCGGGTTGGGTTGACACTAAATACATTTTGTTCTAAAAGTTTGAATCTCATTGACGGGCGAGTGCATTTTAAAATTTTTGATGACTGCTATGTCCAGGTAAGTTTTTTTGTTGGATGTTTGATATTTTTCAGTTGTTATCTTCTTGTAAGCAGGAATAACAGAAAAACTTTTGGTTTATTATCTTGCAGGCTTTATGACTTACTTTTGTGAAGAGGTGGCAGCTTCAACTCTGTTATTTGTAAATGGGTTGGTTTCGAATCTGTTTTATCTCATACGGGTTAAATTGAAAACTTCAGCGAAAAGTGAGCGGGTCAAATGAGATAAAAGTCTCTTGAGGTCTATTCCTAACTCATACAGCTTCCTAACTCATCTTATTTAAAGATTTAGATTTTTATTGTAATATAATCCAAGTTTTTTAATTGGACCAAAAGTGTTTGTAGGGCTTCCCACCCTTTTACGTTCATTTGTGCATAGGCTTTGGTGGGAAGAAACCAAGAGTTAGCAAGGTGGGTGCACCATCCGGTTCACAATCGTTCGGAACCGTGCGCGTCGAGTCTGACCCTGATAACCCATTTGGTTCCTTGGCTGCACTCCAGCAGAATTGCTTGATGGCAATTTGAAATCGTTAGGCGGTCTATTCGATGTTCTTATGACATGGCTAAGCGCCGTGGGGACGTATCAGCAAACATGCACAGACCGTAATCAAGACAATGTTGTAGGTTACCTTCAGAAATCAAGCGACTTAATAAGCAACAGCCTTGCAATTATCAAGGGGTTTTCACGTGTCACGAATTCTAACAACCAAAGAAGAAGATTGATGAGCTTAGTTGAGCGATGTGCACACTTTTTTGGGACGTCCATGGAAGAACTATTCGACCACATTTTACCTTAACAACATGATGCCAAGCTTCATTGATCCTAAAGGATGGTTTCCATGGGTGGGAGCATCAGCTCCCAACACCATATTCTATCCAGAGTTTGCTAATTATGGTGCTGGTGCAGTCACAAAGGATAGGGTTAATTGGAAAGGACTCAAATTTATAGCTGCCAAACAAGCGAGCAAGTTCACTGTTATACCTTTTATTCAGGGGGACAAGTGGCTTAAAGATACTTATGTTCCATACAAATCAGGACTTTGATAACAATCTCTCAAATCCTTGTTTTCAAATTTGAATTTTCATAATTTTTATGTTATTCAGATTCCTTAATTTTATAAGTTATCATCTCTACATGTGCTGTGTTGTATCCAATGTTTGTGCGAAACTTAACATTGATTTTGTGTTGATTTATGAGGCTAAAGATAATAAAATGAATCTTAAATAGCTACTTGGATAATGTTTGGGTGTTAATAATTTCACACGCTTAAATGTGTTTTTCACACCCTCTATACGACCCGTATAGAATATTCTAACATGATAAATATTGAGTCGTATAATGTTAATGTACTTCAAATTTACATTGTACATCATAAAAAAAACTACTTGGGTTAGTGGTCCAGTGGCAAGACAAATTCTTTTAATACACTTAAGTGTGAGATCTTGGGTTCAAGTCTCACAAGAAACAGAAAATTCGTCTTTCAAAACAAAAAAAAAAAAACATAATAATAAAAAAAGAGTTAAAGGTTTATATTTACCGGTACCGTAACGAACAACCCCAATATCGACCGAATGTCTGTATCTCCACGCAAGTAATTCCCACTAACAAAGCTACTATACAATATATTACGAGAGGATTGATAAGCTTATGTATTTATGATTGATTTGATGGAAAGATTGATAAACTAACAACTAAAAAGATTAATAAAAGTATATCACCAAAGAATCGATAAACTAACAGAAAAACGAGTGCCAACATATCACGAATAAGTAAACTAACTTAAGTACTATACAATATATCACGAGACGACTGATAAACTAACGGTAAACGAGTATCCTATTGCAAATCGCCACTCCATCGCGCGGGTAAACGACTAGTATATATATATATATATATATATATATATATATATATATACCCATTCATGTTAAGCTCGGAACTCCATGGGAGACTCGGACAGTTGTTTAATTAGTAGATTCGGACCACGTAACTACCACATAAATCTAGAAATTATCATATGCATACATGATCGGGTGGTTCCTCTGGTGGCACGATGATACTCCAGTGGTCCGTCAGTGATCCAAATTTGCCGTTAAAAAAAAAAAAAAAAATTTGGAAACTTAACAACTAATCAGGACTTCATGTAGCTCGGACTTCTAAGAATCCGGACACCTGTATACCATTAAACCTGGCCCCCTTAGTCCTCTTATTAAATTCAGATAACACCACCCCCTTAACCTCAAACTCTCCCCTATCTTCCACAAATTCGGACCATGTCCCTTGTTAAACTTGGACCTATGTTGAAATAATAATAAATTCAGAACTGATAATTATGTGTATATGAGTCCGGAACAATTAATAAGAAATTCAGACTCAACCTTCACATGTGTGTATGTTCGGACAACTTTAAAACTCGGACCATTCATTTGACACTTAAACTCGAATCCCTCTTTACCATTTTCCAAAAATCCGGACCACATACCAACAACATAAACCCTCTTACAAAAACATAGAACTTAGGTACGCGCATAAGAAACACAGACTCTGTGTTTATATCAAACCTTGAACATCATGTTCATTCAATACCTTTATTAAAGTCGGACCTTACTTAAGAAACTCGGACTCTTTGTGTTTATATCAATCCCTGAACATCAGGTTCAAATAATAAACCCTGAACATCATGTTCATTCATACTTAGATTAATTAATAAACTCGGACTTTGTGACTCCACAAAGTCTGACCAAACCCTAGTCGCACAGAAACACCAAAACAAGTAATTCTCAATACAACAGTTACAGTTTGTAGTTGTACAATCCAAAACCATAATCCACAATGACCAACAACAGTTTGGCAATTCTTTTATATCAATGCCATCTGGCCCCTAATGTCTAACAACAATGCACATTCATTCACAAACACACATTCAGTCATTCAAGCATGAACAATTAACGACAGATCAGATGTTTGGATCACTAAGGTTTGCGTGAAATCGAAAGAGCAAAGATACAACGTATAACGTAAACACTTACCTCAGATTGATTTAAGGTTTGTTCTTGAAGAATAGAAAGATCAGATTGCCCATGATAGTGTGTGAGATTGGTGTAGAAATGATTAGAGAATGACTAGAGACTACCGTACAGTAGGACTTTGAGGAATGATTAGGGTTGCAGGAGTTTTATTTGTTGGTCCCTTTAGTCCTATGGATCTTGACAGAATTGTCTATCCAATCTAGAGTGCGGAATCCTCTAGATCAGATTGTTACAGAAATGAGTAGAAATAGAAATCACCAACAAACCGTTCTTTATTGATTATCTATCAAACGATTATAATCAATCAAGATCTCTAACCAATTTGGTCCAAGCTCTATCTCTCACGAATTCTCTCTCTAGCCTTTAGTGAATATGGTGATTAACCTTAAACCCTAATGCAATATAACACAAGTTTGGAACATGGGCTAGGGTTTCCACCTCATGGACTTCGAATTCGGCAAGGCCCAATTCGCTCCCCATACCCCCAATATGGGTTTGGTTTGGCCCAATCACTATTAATTATCTAATACAAAGCGAAACCCGCTAACTATTTATCGTTTCAGTAATTACTGTAGGTCCACCCGGAGGATCGAGTAACCTCTATTCCCTGTTTTCCGACAAAACCCGAGAGTGCGGAATCCAAACGGGTAAGTTACACCAAGTTACGAACACGTAAGACACAACGATTCACCGATTAACACTCCATTGTATTAATCTAGAAAACGGTTACAATACAATGTTTACAAGATGCTCTCATAAACTCTCAGTGTGTGTGTGTTTACAGTGTTCGCTCTCAAATCTATTCAGACTTGTCTAATGTGTCCTGTCTGTTATCTGTGTATATATACTGAACCAGGACGACGAAACACTTCAAGGTCGACGAAACACATGTTTCGCCGATGAAACACAATAACATTATCATCAAAGTCGACGAAACACACTTGTTTCGTCGACCCACATGTTGCAATAATGGGTTTCGCCTCAGTTGAATTGTTTAGGCCCAAGTGAGTATAATTCGGCCCAATCATACATGTTATACGTAAATCCATTCTCAATCATGCAGATTATAAGCCTTAGTCAAACAAGTGACATCATCATGACATCATCATGGTGATGTCATGATGATGTGGCAGAGGGATCCGGCTCGCGGCGCTTTGTGCTTCGCGTGTCGAACTCTGGGGCGCACGACGGAGGAATGTCGCGACGTCGGGCTTGAGCCGAACCTAACCGGGTCGAACCGAACTGAGTCGAACGGAGTCGAGTCGAGTCCACATAAAGTGTACCAACAAACTCCCCCTTGGACGCTACTCGTAAGGTTCATCTTCCATATCTTCCATGTCGGAGGATCTTCAAACTCCCCCTTTCACGTGTTGTAAGTAGAAAGTGTATCAACAAACTCCCGCTTGTATCTAGGAAGTGTATCAATAAACTCCCCCTTTGATTATGCTCGTGAATCTTTTGATCTTTAATACTTGAGATCCTTGTGGTATTGATGAGTGATCAGCGGCAACTCGATCATCTTTATCATTTGAGTGCCTTCACATCGTGTCTTCATTCCGAAGCTTGTCATCGAACATGTTCTCCCGCCTTTAGCATCTGCACATGCAAGAAAGCTAAACACGTAATGAGAACAAACGCTTGGAATATAGTTAACATAAACAAACGACACATGTGACCATGTTTTCAACTACCGTCCGACAGTTAGTTTGAAAAGTTAACATATTTTTCAATTTTGATTATTAACTTTCAAAACTTGCAAACTCTGACCGTTTATGAAGATTCAGTCGTTTTGGTTTTCATTCAGATTTCAGGCAACGAAGACTTGAGTTCCAACATCGGTTAATCCAAACTAAATTAGAAATAAATCTTTTTGGCATTTTGAATATTTCAAATGTAAAGACTAAAAGCAGTAAATAAATATATACATAGTTGCAGAAACTAAGAAAAGTAAATATATACAAACATTCTTTTTGCGAGTTTCGAGGGTAAGAGAATCATTTCAGTGTACGGTCATGCCAAAACGCTCTTGTTGTTCTTTTTGTTAACATATAGATAAACATCCTATAACAATTATCGGTATTGTTATCCACATAAGCTCAACTTATCAGATGTAATCATGGCGAGGGGATACGATTAGTGTATGATTTATACTTACCGACCGGTGTTCATCCACATCACGAGACATTCCCGTATCAAGGTATGCACGAGGGTTCATCTTACTGGTGAGTATACCATTTATCATCTGTTTTGCCGTATATGAAAATGTGAGAAACTCACTCATTTTGGATGAAAACAAGCCCTATGTGATAGAATCACTTATTGATGAGGAACTTGATTTTCAGATGCATGAGGGCACAGGAGCAAGTCTGTGAACAGGTCAGTACTTTCGTACAGCAAAGAGACGAACTTGACTCCTGGATAAATGTGATATATTATCACTTGTTTTGTGGACATGTGATTGTTGATCACTTATTGAGGTCGTATGCAGTATGTACACGTATGTATGATATCATGGAAGATCTAGACTTCGTCTCCGTTTGTTTCGGTAAAAGAAACAACCATGATACCCAGATGATAAACAGCATAAAGACCACATATCTCAGAACCTCGGCAATCTCTCAAACGAAATTTCGGTACTAAGACCATATGCCAATGAGTGGTTCCCACACAGTCTTCAGTCGATTTAAGTTTATATCACCCTGCACACTTTAAGATGATTGTGAGCCTACCGATACATCTTATATAGAGCTGCTTAACATTTTTCATTTTGCATTTCAGTTTAAAAGAGGTTTAGACAGACCACTGATGTACTATCATTTTCTCTTTTGCTCGCCAGGAAACTCATTTTTGTTTTTCTATTGTTTTTGGTTTTTGAAATTTTTCGATGTTTTTGAATTTTTCAAATTTTGGAATTACTCCCCCTAAAATCAACAAACTTACAATAATTTTAAAAACACAAAGATATTTACAAAAACGATTTTCCGATGCGGATTACTCTTGCTTGACCTTAATGCCGTTTACCAATAATAAAAAGTCAAATCTTGATTTATCAAATGCTTTGGTAAAAAGGTCGGCACGTTGGTCATCAGTGTGGACTTTAACAACATTGACGAGTTTCATAATGAAACAATCACGTGTGAAGTGATATTCAAGATCAATGTGTTAGGTCAAAGAGTGCTGTACGAGAGGATAATAATTCATAAAGCAGCTTAAATATCGACAAGTATAGGAGGGATTAGAAATTCAAAACCGTATCCTGCAACTGCTTCGTGCATTGCCAGGAATCTGAGTGCTCTCCCAAACTGGATATCCACCCGTTGTGGACTTCAAAATCAATTTTTTTTAGCTACTGAGAAATCTCTTCACAGCAACAAGATCATAAACCTCTGGGTCCGGCTGGTCTTTCACATTGCACCAGCGAAGGTCTTTATCTTTCTCCTTCCGAAGTAGTGTGCGGTTGTTCAATCCACGCCAAAGCATCCGCACACCCGGTTGGTTTGTTCAACAAACACATTTTCTTCAATCACACCGTAGAGAAAAGTACCCTACACGTTCATCTTGTGGACTTTGAACTTCTTGTGAAAGAAAAATCCATGAATCTTCAAAAAGCTTCAGACGTGCTGCAGGCGCGTACTTTTCATTTGAATCTGTCTTGTTGACCAGATCAAAAACCATAACAACCAAATTTTGGCACATGTTTCATCTTGTCGAATTTTTCAACTTCATTCAACCACATTCTTTCACCAGCATTCCTTCATTGGAACTTTTGTCTTCTTTTCTTTTTCCTTTCTCTCCATCAATGGCAACAATATTCTCCTAGATGTAACAATATTTCGGAGCCTTAGGTCGCTGAACTTGTGCATAGACGCTCCATTATCAACAATCCAAAGACTATCAATAGTTCCTCCTGGAACATCCTGCACACTCATTTAGAGATTAGTTGGAGAGGGGGACCCAAGCCTTCACAGACTTGGGTCGTCCGTCATCATCGAGAATTTTAACATCCATTTCCCGATGATTCGGAATTGATGTAGCTCCCCCTGAAACAATTTCCGATTTTGGTTTCCAAATCTGTTTTTGTTTTTCATGTTTAACATTTGATTCAACAGATTTTGTTTGGACAACCTCCGGTTTTAAAATCTTTTCAACATTTTTCCGTTGTTTCTTTATCTGTTTCACTTCTTGTTGTTTAACAAGACGAGGGTCCTGTCTTTGTGAAACAAATCTTTTATGTTAACTATTACCATGGGGGGCATCAACCTTTGCCTTTCCTTTCGTGAGATATGGACAATTTCTGACAATGTGCCCGTACTCACCGCATTCAAACCATGATCTCCGCTCAACAAACCTCGGAGTATCATAACTGTAAGAACTTGATGATGAACTTCGTGATCTTGAGGTACTTGGTCCTACATCACAACAGTTTGTGTGTTGTGTGTAGTTGTTTTGACTGTTTCTTTTCAAAATTTTACTTTGTTTAACAAAATCCGTGTTGGATTTGTTTTCGAAAGTTTCAATTTTATCCGTCCCTCGGGATTTCACAAAGTTCATCTTCTTGTTCTTCTTTTGATTCGGTTCCTTACGACCTTGGGTCGTTGATTTGCCTTTTGGTTTGGTATGATTTTGCTGCTTTTTCACTATTGGTAATATCTGATTGCCATATTGTTTTCGAATTTCGGCTTTTGGAATCGAAGGAAACTGTGTTACCACAACGTGTGAAGCCGACTTTCCCAAAAACCTACTTGTCGAATCTTCAAAAACTTTATTGATTAAAGACTGATTAACATTCTTAATCGGAAAATCTTTGTCAGAATAGATTTTATCATCACCAACAAGAGTGTACAGCAAATTCACACTCTCAGACTCTTTTGCAGACGTGGACTCGACCTGAACAGTCTTAGCAGGTTTTGTGGGAGGATCACATAGAATGTGATTCTCGAGAGGTATGTCCTCTTCTTTGATAACCGCATCAGATTGTGCAGAGTCAGTATCATCGGATTCATCATCTGAAGAATCAGCATCCTCAACAATGACTGGAGGATCTTGATTCTGTTCAGCAGTTGACACACTTGTAACTGTTGACACATCCGAATCTGATGATACTTCCTTTTTGTATCCAAGCCCGGTCGCAAATTCCTTAATGTCTAAAGGAACAGATGGCTCAAAGTGAGTTCTATTCTCATCATCAGGCAGTGCATCATAATTGTGTCTAACAGGTGGTGGACATTTCTTATATCCAATGCACGTGACATCCTTTTTCTCTTTCTGAACATCGATGATGTGATCCAGCACATAACTAGAGTTTAAATAACTATTTAGCTTAAGATGGATCGCCTCACTTTTAGATTTAACACAAGCCATTTCTTTTTGCATTATCTTGAGCCTATTGATGTAACAGTTAATGTCAGTTTATTTTCTTGAAACCATTTTTGTTAGCTCGGTTTTATCTTTTCTTAAATTTTCAATCACCGTTTTAAACTCTTTTTCATGGTTTTCATAAAACATGTTGGCCTCTTTGCATTTCGAAAGATCCACGATCAAACCTTGATTGTGGATAAATGTCACGTCATACTTGCTTTGCAAATCGTCATATTTGCTTTGCAAGTCCGATAATTTATTTCCTAAACTAACACATTTATCACACCTATCAGAACTTGGTTTATCGATACATACCTGACTGGATTCACTCTCAGATATTGACTCACTTGCCTCAGAATCAACAACCTCCCTTGTTGATTCATATTCTAATCCATTCTCGCTTGAACTTGAACTTGTACCATCTTCAACTGAGCTACCGTCATGCTCAGAACTGTCATCATTTCCCGAGGATTCACCATTGCTGGCATATTTGACAATTTCGGCATAAAACGCAATTCTTGTCTGACCATTGCAGTTTGTATCTAGAAATGACGGTGTTACAGTAGACCGATAGCTTTGCTGTTGGGGAACTGGTGGTAGTGGATTTCCATACAAGTCTGTTGTTCTTTCCGGTTCACTTTGCTTTTGATTAGTAACTGATGCCCGTTGTTCTGCCGTAATTCGAGGTGGTGTGGGAGGTTCGGCCCATGAAGGCGATAAACCCGTGCTTCTATACTTGCTCTCCGTATTAGATGCGGGTGCGGGAGATTCGGCCAATGAAGGTGATAATCCCGTGCTTCTATATTTGCTCTTCGTATTTGACGGAATACCCCACCAGTCTGGATTCATTTTAGATGAATAAAATTGAAAACCTGATCAAACACTTAAAAACAAACTGTTAAATAAGTTTTGTAAAGGTTCTGTTAAAATAATGCACAAGTTTTGACGAAACCCTGGTGACTGACGAAACCCTTTGTCAAATAACTCTCCTCGACGAAACCTTTAATTAGAATGAAACTATGGGATCTTTGACGAAACCTCTATTGAGTTTTGAATTCCTTTTTGAGAAAAGAAAAGAAATTTGGGGTTTCGTTGACTTTTGTTTTTTTTTATTCAATCAGAAAGATAATTTAATTTTTTTTTAAAAGAAAGTGAGCCTTATCTCTGACATAAGTTGGTGACCAATTTCAAATTTCACCTTACCCTTCACCCATCCCTAAACACTTCACTTGTCAACTTTCATCATTTCAATGAACTCCTTTTTCTTACCAACTTGTACAGGCAAACAATATTATATTATCAAACAATAATTCATCCAAGACACAAAGCAAATATGATTCAAAAACCCAGATACTTTGAATATCTTATAGAACAATATGAAGATCTTGAAGAACACTATGGGTTTTCCGGTAAACTTATGAGTTTTCCGGTGACCGGACAAATTTCCGAACACGAGATTTTGCACAAAAGTTTACTCAAAACCAAAGTTTTAACATGTAAACATGATTTTAACAAAGGTTTTGTAAAAACTATCAGCAAAGATAACAAGATTTTCGAAGTTATAAGCTAATTTTCCAGAAAATATGAACTTCAACAACAAGAAACACACTCGAAAACGACTCGGTTTTAACAAGGAGAAGAGCCAAAGCTCTGATACCAATTATAGGGAGTCGAACCGAACCAAGTCGTGTCCACATAAAGTGTACCAACAATTACAAGATATCCAAAGATCCAAATCTAAAAGCTATTGTCACAAACATGCATCAACATTATTCCATTTCCAATATTAACATTAAACACCCCTAACTTTGTAGCTTTCACACAAAGCACATAATAACTTGTAATTTACAATCAAAGCATATAATTCACGTATTTGCCATGCAACGCAAGTTTCGTATAAATCGTCCATTTATAATTGTTATTCAAGTTAGTCACCAACGTTCGATAATTAACATGTACGTGTGTTCCGGTAATTCCCTGAATTACCAATGTAGACTCATTTAACTAACCCTAGTAAAATGTAGTGCTATGTATGTAAGTTTAAGTTAGCTATGGTTAGGTTAAAGTATTAACCTAAAATTACGGGTTGTCACAGGATTAGTGTTCAAGATTCACTATCATTGGGGGGGGGGGGGATAAGTTCTATCTACTGTTTATTTCTTGATCTGATTGGCATGTTTTGGCTTTCTGAAATCATCTGTTCTTTTATAGGTTCAACAATCTCTCCATAGAACGGAGGATGCTCAAACTTAGCCTTATTTGAACACCTTTTATTCCTCATAAGCTTCTCTATGATTTGGCCCTTTAACTATAATTCAACGTTCATGGAGTAGCTATCTTCTAGATCCTGTTGGATCTGAGTTTCTTTTTGATTGTATTTTCGTTTGTAATTAAGATGGAAATGAAGGAGTTGTGCAGCGGAAATAAGATGAAAGCAAACTTTGCATACAATCAAACGAGAGTAATACTTTTATCAAACATCTTTTCACAAAGAACCGAATGATTGAATTTGTTTCAACAACGATTACAATGATTGATGTAAGCATGCAAACTCCCCCTCAGCCAGAGCTCAGTAGTTTGTTCGTGCAAAGAAGACGATTTATCAAAAGAGCTAATAGAACAGTACAAAGTACTGAACTATTTATAGGCACTTGCAAACCACTGAGCATCTTAGCTGACGTCACCATGAAAGTGACATCTAACCTCCTAACAAACTCTAACTACTGATCTATAAACACTGATGTACTAAACTACTGTTATTACATTACATTACATAAAAGACACTTAAACTGCTGCTGCATCCTTCCACTGCTGTGAACCCAGCAGTGCTTGTCCGGATCAGCAGTACTTGACCCAAGGCAGTAGATTGAGTCAACAGAGCTTTGGTCTTCCATCAGTTTTTGACATTGGTCAGTAGATATAAAGCAACAGTTGTAGGTCAGCACTTAGTATGATCAGCAGATAGGAGGTCAGCAGATATGAAACCACTTTCAAGGGGAGAGATTTGCATGAACCAACTGTAAACGTCTGCTTATTCTGGATCCACTGCTTTGATCCAGTTTTGGCTTTACATTATCTGTTCCTCTGATAGGGTTCAATCCCAACAATCTCCCCCTGGAACAGATAATGCCAAAACTCTTCATTATTTGTGGAAATCTTTATTGCCTCAACAACAGCTCCCTTATCTGACCTTTAAATTGTAATTCAAAGTCTAGGGCATCTGTATCTTCATCATCCCTGCTGAGTGGAAGATCAAGGAGATCCTGCAAATCTTCAAGACTCAGGCCAAGAGCTTGTTCCCTTGATATTTTCTCCACTCCGCCACCAGACCTGAGCAAAGTCAATACGCAGGTCTGTTTGTCAGTTTCCCACTTTTGTATTTTTGAGCCTGGTGGGTTTCTTGGGAGATGTTTATTTGCAGAAGTATTTGGAGAGGCTGGCCTGTTCATAGCTGGCTGAGCAGCGGTTGCAGATTGTTCCAATTCAAGATCTTCCTTTATCATTACTTCTGTGCCAGCTTTTACAATGGCATCTCCGGCTAAAAGATCTTGAATTGTTTCCATGCTAAACTGGTTTTTTCTCCTTCTTTTGTAGATGGCAGCACCAGTTGGAGCAGTGGTTCTTTTGACTTGCAGCTTTGGTGTCTTTTTGAAACCGCTGCTTTGGAATAGTCAGGCTTTTGTGGAACTCTTGGATCTTTCTTTCTAAGTTCCTCTAATCTTTTATAGGTTGCCCTGACTCTATCTTCTCCCCACTTTGTCACAGAGTTCTTTGACCCATAATCAGCTATAATCAGCTCCTCTTTCATTCTCCTCAGCTCTACCATCTTTTCAGCTTCAAATTGTTTGAATTTTTCAGGAGGAGTCTGCTTGACCTTATTTTTGATCATGTCTTGAATCCTGGCTGCTTCTTTTTCAAGCTCAGGGATGGTCCAGTTCTTGTACATGTGTTTCTCCCCCTTGTATTTCTTGTAGGTCATGATGTTTTCAATGTAGTCTTTTCTTAAGGACTCATCTGCCCTTTCTGAAATTTTCTGACATACATTTTTAGCAAAACGCTCCATAGCATTGACCTGTGAGAGTAAAAACTGATAGTTTTGTTGAAATTCTCTATCAGATTTCCCTTTTCTGTTTTTGATTGCAATATCCTCTGCTTGTTTGGCTTTGAGCTTCAAATATTCTTCAATGTTGTTAGGCCTGGGATAATTTGCAATTGATGGCAAACTCCTTTTGGCTGGGTCATCTTCATAATAAAATGATTTGATTTCTTCTCTTACTGCAATGAGTTCCAGAGGAAATGAGACACCAGCAGGAGGTAGTGGTTTTACAATTTGAGCTGAAGAGAAAGGTATGGGTTTAGGAATAGTGACAAGTGATAGGGATTTTGAAGATGTTGGTGATGGAGGTGTGTCATCATCTTTTAAAATTAGCCTTCTCCTTTTTGGTTTAGGAGAGACTGATGATGTTTTGAATGGAACAGTGGTTGTAGATGTAGTGGCAGTGGATTGTGATTGACTAACAGTTGTTGAAACAACTGGTGCTTCAACCACTGCTGTCATTACAACAGATGTTATAACATCTGCTGTCTTCTGCTGTATGTCAGCAGGTGTTGTTTTTGGTGGTGATGATGGTAAAGCAGTAGATGTTGTGTGTGTTGAAGTGGTGTGTGTTGATGGAACAACTGTTTGGCAAGCAGTAGTTTTTGTAACTCCTGTTGCATCAGCTGTTTTGTATGATGGTTTTTGAGCAGACTTTGAACGTCTGATAGGAATGGATTTGGGTTGCCTTACTTTTCTAGTAGGCCTCTTCTTTTCCTCAACAGGATTTTCATGATCCCTTGACCCAGAAGTACCCTGATCTGGATGATCCATTCTTTCCACCCTGGCTTTCCTTTTGGCCTCTCTATCCCTTTTTACACTTGCAGCTGCTTCTGCTAGTGCATTTGTTGTCACATCAATTTTCTTGCTACCATCTGGCAAAGGGATCTTTTTGGTCATGTTTGAATTTTCTGGTTCAAGATAGAGACCATCCTCTATACCCTTCCTTTTCCACTCCTTCATTTTCTCCCCCTTTTTGGCATTATCTTCTGGGAGTTGATAAATGTAGCGGACTTTTGGAGGAGCAGTGCCAGTGGTGTGTAAGATCTGAGTTTTGAGAGCCTTTAAATCAGCCTGAGTGTTCTTGAACCTTGACTCCATTGCATTTCTCAGCTGTTGGACATGTTTTTCATGTTGCTGATCTGCTAATTGTGCTTGTTGTTGGAGAAAAGATTGAAATTGATTCCAGAGCTCATTTGTAGCAGGTGTCCTTTGTAGAGCAGGTGCTTGAGATGGAACAGCAGTTGATTGTACCTTCTGAACTTGTAACACCTGTTGTAGCATATCTTTGAGTTCTGCAACAGAGTTATCAAGCTTTGCAATACGATCCGTCAATTTCTGGTACTTTAAACCATCACCCAAGTTAATGGGATCATCTGATTTCCCACTAGCAGTGGTTTTATCAGTGGTAGATGTAGGGAATATACGCCAAACATTAACCACTGATGCCCCTTTTTCTTGGTACTGGGGTCTTCTTCCTTCAACACTTGACAACCTTTTGATGTTGCCAGTAGGATAAATAAATCCACTGGTGGTTGGAAGAGGTGCTATAAAAGGAATTGCCTCCAAGGAAGTCTTATGAATGTAACCACTGTCCAAATGTAACCCAGTGGGTGTAACAGTTGTAGTGGCTGCTTCACTTGGAATACCACCAAGAGTTACTTGTAACTCAAGGGGTGTAACCTCCTCAGGTTATGTTGGTGGGTTAGCAAAGATTGATACATCAGACCCAGTCAGTTGTTGAGGTATATTCTCATTAATAGGTGATTGAGAAGGACTGGATAATGCCTGGTTCAAATCAATTGCATCCAACAGTGGTTTTATTGGTGAGGGAAATGTGGATGTGATGGTTGGTGCAGAAATAGGATGTGTCCCGGGCATTGGACTGTGGATGATAGAAACGAGTGTTTCCAGAGCATCATGATGTGGAGACCCTATTTGTACAACCTGTTCTTTTTGTGAAGAAGCAGGAGGAGTTTCGGTTATGGTTTGAGATATTTGTACCAACTGCTGTGAGGAAGTAGCAGCAGTGGTTTCTTGTGACTTTTGTGTTGTCACTGGCAGGAGCTCTGGTATCTCATCCTCCAGAGATGCCTTTTTGAGGGGTTTGGGGGGTTTTTGTGTTTTTCTTTTTGTTGGCTTTTTGGTGATTTTAGGTGTGGGTTTCAAAGCAGTTGTACTGCTGCTTTGATCACCTTGAGCAGTGGGCTCAGCAGCAGATACCTGAGGAGCAGTTGTAACTGCTAAAATCTGCTCAGGCACCTCTGCTTGTGTTTTGCAAGGTGCTAACATCCTTGAAAAAGTTTCAGTAGTTAAACTGTTTATTTGAGTAGGATCACCCTGGTTTATTACAGCTAAATCATCCTTACTGAATTTCTTGGAAAAATAGTAACTTAAAAACCTTGGAAACAATAAGAATGATTTTGTTTCAACATTATTAACCAAATCTTTAAAAATTTCCCGAGAATAGTTAAAATTTTCTCCTTGAAGAATAGCATATCCCAGATTTTGAATCTTTAAAGGGATTTCATTAAAAGAAATGATTTTGTTTGAAACACATAGTAGGAGGGTATGAAATAAAAATCTGGTTGCAGAAGGAAAATAACCTTTTTCTAAGGTAATCTTCTTCATCATTGTGGATTCATACCCTCTCTCAATGAAGTCAGTTTGCAACTCGTTTTTAGTGAAAGAGATTTTACCTTCTTGATCATCGAGTTGAAAGACCTCTGAAATGGATTGTGGCGTGATTTGGACAGCTTTACCCTTTATAGAAGAGTTTATGGTGGTTGCAGTGTCTCCTTGTTTTTCAAGGGTTGAATTCTTCCAAAACTCCCTCTGGGTCGCCAAATAGATTGGTGCATCGGAGATGAACAAAGTTTTATACTTTGATTTTGCCATGATGTCAATGATGAAATCGAACACGTTGGTGGTTCCTGGTTTTGTGAGAAGACCCAGGAGATTGTGAGAAGGTTTATGTGGAATTTCAGTGGAGATTGCCTTTTGGGAGGCTGTGTTCGAGGATGATTTGGATGAGGGTTTTGAAGATTTCTTTGATTTTGTCATTTTGAGGATGATTGATCGAAGAAATTTGTGAAGAAATGTGAAGAAAAACTGCTTTGAGAAGAGAATTTTTAAGAATTCAATTCGACAGTAAAACCCTGTTTTGGTGGTGAGTGAGGGATTTTATAGGGAAGAAAGTGAATGCTGAGGTGGCAGCCGTTACAAAAGGTCTGACCAATATGTACTGTCCACGTGACAACCCCTGTTGAAAGTGAAGGACAGTACTTTTGTTGAAAGTGACTGATGAAGGCAGTGGTATGAAAGCAGTGGATGATTTTTACTATCAGTGGATAGCATATCAGTGGATAAGACACTGCTTTTGAACAACAGAGTTTATCAAAATAATGAGAGAGCAGGGGTTGACTTTCAGCAGTGGACAGACTTTTGAAGTATAGCAGACTTTTGAACAATCAGTGGTTAATGGCAGACTTTTAAGGACTTAATGAAAAATTTCATTTTTAACTATTTTTAAGGATGGAGTTTTGATTTTCTGAAAACATTTTGTTGCTTTTATTCATAGAAAAACAAGATGTTGCTTGTTATTCCATGTTCAGCATCCCAATCCTAGAGACCAAACTTTCAAAAGTGGCTGTATCAAGTGCTTTTGTGAGCACATCAGCCAGCTGGTCTTTAGTTGGGACATGATGCAGAGAAATCAAACCTTTTTCATAGCAGTCCCTCACAAAGTGATGTCTGATGTCGATATGTTTGGTGGTTGAGTGGGAAACTGGATTTTTGATGATATTTTCTGCTGCTTGACTGTCCAACATGAGTGGTGTCTTTAAGGCAGTGATACCAAAATCCAGCAACTGATTTTGAAGCCACAGGAGTTGGGCTGTACAGCTTGCAGCAGCAATGTATTCAGCTTCAGCAGTGGATGTTGAAACAGCTGCTTGCTTTTTGCTTTGCCAAGAAACTAAGCAGTCACCTAGAAACTGGCACCCTCCTGATGTGGACTTCCTTGTTGTGTGACATCCAGCAAAGTCACTGTCTGAGAAACCTGAAAGCTTGATGTTCCCATTAGCTGGATACCAGATACCAAGTGTGGGAGCACCTTTTATGTATCTGAAGATCCTTTTTACAGCAATGAGATTTGATTTTCTGGGAGCTGATTGACTTCTTGCACAGACACATGTTGCAAACATGATGTCTGGTCTAGATGCAGTTAGGTACAATAGAGACCCAATCATGCTTCTATAAAGTGTTTGGTCAATCAGCTCATCTTTTTCATCAGACATGACCAGCTTATTTGTTGCCATGGGTGTGCTGCATGGTTTACAATCATTCATATCAAATTTGGTTAAAAGTTCTTTAGCATATTTGCTTTGATGAATGAAAGTTCCATTTTGCATTTGCTGTACTTGGAGACCAAGAAAGCATTGCAACTCACCCATTGCACTCATTTCAAACTCAGCTGTCATGAGTTCTCTAAACTCTTCACACATTGAGTTACATGTGCTTCCAAAAATAATGTCATCCACATAAATCTGGACAATCATTAAATCCTTCCCTCTCCATTTTAAAAACAGTGTTTTATCAATGGTACCTCTTTTGAAACCATTTGAGAGTAGGAAGTTGGAAAGAGTTTCATACCAGGCTCTTGGTGCTTGTTTCAAGCCATACAAGGCTTTGTTTAGCCTGTAGACATGATCTGGATAAAATGGATCCTCAAAACCTAGAGGTTGACAAACATACACTTCTTCTTGAATTGTACCATAGAGGAAAGCACTTTTGATATCCATTTGAAACACCTTCATATTGTGGTTGACAGCAAAGGCCAGGAACAGTCTAATTGCTTCTAATCTTGCAACAGGGGCAAATGTTTCATCATAATCAATCCCCTCTTCCTGTCTGTAACCTTGAACCACAAGCCTGGCTTTATTCTTGACAACAATACCCCTTTCATCAGTTTTGTTCTTGAAGACCCACTTTGTGCCAATGGGACTAACCTCTTCTGGCAGTGGTACAAGCTCCCAAACTTGTTGTCTTTTAAACTGTTGGAGCTCCTCTTGCATGGCTTCTACCCAGCTGTTGTCTTTCAGTGCCTCTTGGTACTTGACTGGCTGATGGAGTGATAGAAAACCAGCAAAAAGACAAATGTTTTGGGTTTGGCTTCTTGTGAGCACCCCTTCATTTATGTTGCCAATGATTTGATCAGGTGGATGAGATCTCAAGAAGATTAAATCTCCTTGGTATGGTATGATGGCATTGGTTGGTGAAGGCTGCAAATGTGTATCATCTGAGCTAACCACTGCTGGGGACTTTGATAATCCAGCAGTGGTTTCAAAAGGTGGTGGAATAGGAGGTAATGAGGTGGACAACTGCTGACTTTTATCCACTGTTTGAGGACTTTTGTCAGCAGTGTTTGAGGATGTGGAAGCAGTGGTTGATGGGCTACTTTGGTCAACAACTGTTGAGGTAGCAGTGGTAGAGCTTTGACAACTGTTTTGAACAGCTGATGCTTTTCCCTTTGTGGCAGACCTTTGAGGGATGATGATTTCATACCCATAGTCTGGTGTTGTATCCTCTGATGGACCTGCACTGTTAGTCTTGACAGCAGTATTTTCAAAAGTGAATTTTTCAAGATCAAACAGATCTGCAGGGTTTGCTGGGATTTTCATTGATGAAAGTTCATTGAACTTAACATTCAAAGTCTCCTCCACTGCCTTGGTCCGTGTATTAAACACTTTGTAGGCCTTGGCAGTGGTTGAGTATCCCAGATGATAACCATAATCAATTTTGGCTGCAAATTTTGAAATGGAATCTTTTAAGTTCAAAATAAAGCATGGGCAGCCAAACACTTTGAAATATGAGATCAGTGGTTTAATTTTGTACAGAATTTCATAGGCAGTCTTTTTGTGCCTGGGGTTTATTAAAACTCTGTTCTGAACATAGCAAGCAGTGTTTACTGCCTCTGCCCAGAAAGTTAAAGGCAAACCTGAATCTGCAAGCATGGTTCTGGCAGCCTTAATCAGAGTTCTGTTCTTCCTTTCCACTACCCCATTCTGCTCTGGTGTTCTTGGGATGCTGTACTGCCTTACAATCCCTTTCTTCACACAGAAGGCATCCAACTCCCTATTTTTGAATTCTATGCCATTGTCACTCCTGAAGCTTTTTACTGGAAGGTCAAATTGCTTTTCAACCTGTATTACAAAGTCTTGCAAAATGCCTGCAGTTTCATCTTTTGAGTGCAAAAAGAAAGTCCATGTGAACCTAGAAAAGTCATCAACAATAACCAAACAATATCTTTTCTTTTTAAGGCTCATGACTTGAACTGGGCCAAACAAATCCATGTGTAGCATTTGCAAACACTGGGTTGTTTTGGACTCTTCAATGGACTTATAAGAACTTTTATGCTGTTTTCCTTTTAAACAGGAAATGCAATGTTCAGGACATGAAAACAATTTTTGTGGTAGGCCTCTCACCAAACCATTTTTTGAAATTTCAGTGATTGTCTTAAGATTTGTGTGTCCCAGCCTTCTGTGCCAAAGTTCTGTCTCTTTGTTAGAGGCAGCTGAGAACAGACAGGCATCAGCTCTGGGACACTCTTTTGACATGTCAACAACATAAACATTGCCACTTCTTTGAGCAACAAGTTTAGTTTGACCAGTTTTGATTATTGCTTCAATCTTTTTGACCATTTCTGGTCCAACAATCCTACAACAGTCTTTTGTGAAGAATGACCCAAATCCCTTGTCACTCATTTGGGACACACTCAGAAGGTTGAATTTTAGATTGTCTATTAGATTGACATTTTCAAATTTTACATTTCCAGATTGCACTGTACCAGACCCCAGAACCTTCCCTTTACTATTATTCCCAAAGGATATATCACCCCCACCATGGATTTTAAAATCTTTGAGGAGGGCTTTACATCCTGTCATGTGCCTGGAGCCTCCACTATCTACATACCAAAGACTATCAAAGCATGCAGAAGCTCCCTGCACATGAAGTAAAAAGATTAGTTCATTAAGGTCTCCAAAGCCAACAAGGCTTTGGATGGGGTCTCAACAGTGTCTGGGATGGATGCAAGATGATGGACAGTGGTTAGGTCAGGGGTTGGAACTGTTTTAGGACAGTGTTTCTCTAACCACTGTTGTGGGTCCTGACCAATCATCTGCTGGTAACCAAAAGGATGCTTGTTCACTTTGGGTTTAGAGGGCCTTTTGTAGGCCTCATAAACGTGAGGAATCCTTTGGTAAGACTGTTTTTCTCTGCCTTTTCTGAACTGATTGGCAGGGGGTGCATCAGTAACCTGAACATCTCTTTTGACAGATGTTTGGTTCAGCTGTTTTGTAACAGCTGTTTGTACTGGCACAAACAGTGGTTGTTTCTTGGTGAATTTGACAGATGTTGATGATGATGATGGACTCAAGGATGTTTTAGCAATGTACTCATTCTTTTTCACATCAAAGTTTTTGAGGTACACACATGCTTGAGTTTTGTGGTTTGTTTTCCCACAGACAATGCAGCTCTCTGCTGAAACAATGACACTTGTTTTGTTTAGATCATAAGCTTTTAAGTGGAAACAGTCTTTTGTTAGATGATTCCTTTTCTCACAGAATTCACAAAACAAGTTATCAATTTTGTCTTTCTTTTTTCTCTTTTCAGATTCCTTTGCAGCAGAGGTTTTAACCACTGCTGGGATATCTTTGAGAGGTATGACTTTAGCTTTTGGAGCTTTAGCACCATCAATTGATGTAAAGTCCATTGGCTTGAAATTTTCAAGAATATCACACTCATCAGACCATTTTGGTTTAAACTGATGATCTTCAAGCTCCTTGAAAGTGGAGGAACCCATTGGTCTGTTAAGTGTGATTTTGTTACCAAGTTTGTCAGTGATTTTCACTTCTTGGCCATTCTTGTTTGTGGGGATAAGCTCAGTAGCTTCATCAGTGGTTTGAACTGAGTTTTCAAAAGCAGTGTTTTCATCATCATATTTTCTATACCCAACCCCAAACTTTACATTACTTTTTCTCTGTTTTTCAAGCAAAACCTCATATCCTTTGCAGGATTCCACCCATCTTTCACAAGTAATCTGGGCAGACTCCAACTCCTTTTTGCAAACTTGGTATTTTTCTACCATAGTTTGAAGTTGGGTTTTGGTTATACTTTGCTCTTCTTTTAAACAGCTGATTTCTTTTTCTTTTTCAGTCAATTTGTTTTTAAGTTCTTTTAAAGAGCTTTCAAATTTGACCTCATCAGTTAAGATTTTATCCCGAAGGTTTTCATTCACCTCTTTGATGTTAGCAAAAGCAATTATGCAATTGTCTGAACACAGTTTTTCAAGAACTTGAGGAGATACCTTGGCAGCTGCCATCATTGCACAATCACATTGATGATCTTCATCATCATCAGCTCTTACCTTCTTTTCACCAGCCTTTTCTTCTTTCTCTTCTTCTTTGTCCTCTATGGACCATGGATCTGTCATTGGTTCAATCAGAGTACCTGAACTTTCTTCCAACAGTACTTCACCAGCCACAGCAGTAACCACTGCTTCAATCACCTCTTCCACTGTTTCAAAGCACTGCTGTTCCTCCTCAGCTTCAACCCCCTCCTGTATTGACTCTAGTGCCATCAAACAAAACTCATCATGTGAAGAATCATTAGAAGCATAGAGTGCAAAATTTTCATCACAAAGATCATCAGGCATACTGCTCCAGTCAACAAACCCTTGAGTGAAAAAACTTGGTTGATCTGGTTGTGCTGCTGCTGGAGCAGTGGTTTGAGGTGCAACAGGTTGCACTTGTACCTGTGGAACAGGGGTTTGAACATATTGGATTTGTGGAACAGTAGTTTGGACATAATGTACTGGCACAGGGGCAGCAGCATAGTGAGCAGTGTTCACTTGAGCTGCTGGGGCATATTGGGCATAGTGCACAGTGTTTTGGTTTTGAGGTCTAGGATTTAAGCTAGGATGAGTAATTATGGGACCAGTATTTTGACTCCTACATTCCCTAGCGAAATGTCCCAACCTGTTACACTTGTAGCACTTGATTTTCGATTTATCCAACCCAACCCTTAGATTCCCATGCAAACCTGGGAATTTTCTCCCTGTTCTTTTGTAGAACTTGCTAGTTCTAACACTTAGCAAAGCCAGTTGGTGCAAGATGTCCATTTCCTCTAAATCAGTGGGATCAAAATGTTGCAAATCATTTAGTTCAAAGCTTAAATTATCTGACATCTGGTTTTCGTTTGCAGTGAATGCATAACTTGCAGAGTGAGGATCAGGGTTGTTAAAATTTGCACCAGCAGTTATGTCAATAAAGTGATCATAACCCTGGTCCTTACCACTGCTCCCAGATTCTTCTTGACCCAGAAGAGCAGTATTACCGAATGTGTAATCATCAACGGCTTTTCCTGACTCTTGTAACTTCCTTTTCTGGTTCAACTCCCTTTCGTAGGTCAGGAGTCGACCATGGAGTTGGGTCAAGGTCAGATCCTTGAACTCAGGTGAATTTCTGGTGACAAAGGCTATAGTGTCCCATTTTTCGGGCAGTGACCTGAGGAACCTGCTATTTTGAGTCGAGTTTGTAAAGGTAGTATTAACAAGCCTCAGTTCACTGATGAGACAACTAAACCGCTCAAATTGTTGAGTCAGTGATTCACCTCTAACATGACAAAATGTTTCATACTGTTGGTTCAGGATTTCCCTATTGTTTTCTATGACTTCTTCAGTACCTCCAAACTGTTCCTTAAGTGCGTCCCACAATTCTTTGGCACTGTTACAGTGTAACAGTCCAGCATATATTTCATTGGGCAGCGCTGATGCTATGATGCTAAACGCTTTAGCATCTAGTTCGATCTTTTGAAAATCGGTTTCGGTGTAATTTTCAACTAGTTTTGGAACGAACTTTTTAGCATCTTCAGCGCTTGGCACTGAAGGAACATGAGGACCAAAGGTGACAGACCTCCAACAACCTGTGCTTTGTTGAGCGAGGATGTGACCCATCCTCCTCTGCCAGATGTTGTACTCATTTCTTTTTAGCATAGGTGGTTTAAAAAGTGAGCCGATGTTGTTTTTATCATCCTGAGATTGTGACGTCATTCTTGTTGTTTTACAGACACTGAGAAATCAACTTTAATGGTGATTAATCCTTGCTCTGTTTTTCAACGGACGAACAAACGATCAGTATCAACTGTTATGAGCTGAACTATTTACGTCAAAATGATTGTTAAATCAAATTTGACTGTCCAAGCTCTGATACCAATTGTTGGATCTGAGTTTCTTTTTGATTGTATTTTCGTTTGTAATTAAGATGGAAATGAAGGAGTTGTGCAGCGGAAATAAGATGAAAGCAAACTTTGCATACAATCAAACGAGAGTAATACTTTTATCAAACATCTTTTCACAAAGAACCGAATGATTGAATTTGTTTCAACAACGATTACAATGATTGATGTAAGAATGCAAACTCCCCCTCAGCCAGAGCTCAGTAGTTTGTTCGTGCAAAGAAGACGATTTATCAAAAGAGCTAATAGAACAGTACAAAGTACTGAACTATTTATAGGCACTTGCAAACCACTGAGCATCTTAGCTGACGTCACCATGAAAGTGACATCTAACCTCCTAACAAACTCTAACTACTGATCTATAAACACTGATGTACTAAACTACTGTTATTACATTACATTACATTACATAAAAGACACTTAAACTGCTGCTGCATCCTTCCACTGCTGTGAACCCAGCAGTGCTTGTCCGGATCAGCAGTACTTGACCCAAGGCAGTAGATTGAGTCAACAGAGCTTTGGTCTTCCATCAGTTTTTGACATTGGTCAGTAGATATAAAGCAGCAGTTGTAGGTCAGCACTTAGTATGATCAGCAGATAGGAGGTCAGCAGATATGAAACCACTTTCAAGGGGAGAGATTTGCATGAACCAACTGTAAACGTCTGCTTATTCTGGATCCACTGCTTTGATCCAGTTTTGGCTTTACATTATCTGTTCCTCTGATAGGGTTCAATCCCAACAGATCCCTTTTAACAGGAAGACTTATTAAGTCTTGTAGATCTGCATCTTTGAGCTTAAAGGCACTATTCATTTAGATCTTTTGCATTTCCCTACTAGCCCTGAGCAGAGTCAACTAATGGGTTATCTTGTCATACTTCCATTTCAGAATTCTACGACCAGGAGGGTTTGCTGGGACTAGAGTTATGGTAAGACAGGTTTTCCCAAAATTTGGCCAATCAGGTATTCTTGATTTTAATCTTGATGTACATAGATTAGTTCATATCTAATCCCTTCTTTTCTCAGTTCATCTTGGTACTTCTTCATATCTTTTGCAGATATTTCGTTTTGCCTTCTTAGGTAGCCAATTACAAATGAGGAAATGTTCTTTGTAGTAGAGGGATAAACTAGAGATCTAATGGGGAAGTCTACCTCCTCATTGTTTGGCTTTTTAGGGACTAAGGGATCCTTTTCTCTTAGGACTTCTAGCTTTTTGTAGTTTTTTTTGGATTGTTGGCTCCTCGCATTTAGCCAAGGACCTCATAGTCCCAAAGTTTGCAGCAACCATCTACTTTTTTATTCATTTTAACCCTAATGCAAAGAATTGTTTATATAACACAAGTTTGCAACATGGGCTAGGGTTTCCACCACATGGACTTGGAAATGGGCAAGTCCCAATCCCCCCCCCCCATACCCCCAATATGGGTTTGGTTTGGCCCAATCACTGTTAATTAACTAATACAAAGCGAAACCCACTAACCATTTATCGTTTCACTATTTTCAAGATATCCAAGGACCCAAATCTAAAAGCTGTTGTTACAAACATGCACCAACAGACTCCCCCTTGACAATAGCTTCATAAAACAACTTTATCTTCAGTCATCTTGCATTCTTCATGTAATCTTTTCATTGAATTTGGTCTTTGGATTGCTTCAACTTCAATAGCTTATGTCAGCAACAGACTCCCCCTAAGCTGATGCATCCAATCACCAAATCTTCAAAATAGTTAGCATTTGAGTAAACTCTAGCTCAACATTTGCAGAGCAATCTTCAAACTCTTCAAATTTTGTGAGCAATGTAGAAAGGAGGTTTCTACCATGCATCTAATCAGATTCCTCTTCACTAAACTTCACAGTAACTCATCACTTTGCTTCACAGGAACAAATTGTAACTATCTGTATACAAGACAAACATCTTGAGACACCATAAGAATTTTTCAACACAAGTTAACAAATTATTATTAATTGAGAGATGTGAAAACTGTATTACAGATTAAGCAATTTTTCAACTAAACACCAAACTCTCTAAACTTTATCCAACACAATAGAACTTGAAATGAGTAAAATTTAGAACTCAAATTCTAACACCGGCTCCCCCTTTCGGTAACAAATCCTCCTTGAACAACCATTTTCCGTACGTTAAGAATTTTAAAGAAAAAGAAAATCATTTTGGAATTTTATATTTTTAAGAAAGCAAATAAATAACAAAAAGAATAACAATTAAAAAATAAACACTCTGTTTTTGTGAGAATCACTGGTTAAGAAGATCATATCAGCCAACTTAAATTGTTTCACACTTGCAGTTAATTCTTTATTTATTTTCATGAAAAGTAGTTCACGACGATTACCAATATTGATTATCGACTTAAACAAAACACACGAAAATTTCAAATTCCTTTACCTGGTGATATGTTAAGGTAATATTATTCTGATGTATTAGTGTGTCCCACTTCAAGACATACCCCCGTGATCAAGGTATGCACAAAGTTTCATCGTAGTAGGTGAGTATACCGAATTCATCCTTTTTGTTTTACAACGTTAGATAATTGGTGATCAGGTCAGCACTTTCGTACAACAAAGAGAGCAATATCCAACGAAGGTAAGGCAAATACCAAATTTTGGTATGATTTATGCATTTTGCACATTTGAATGACTCTCTAGGCGAGCTTCCTCAATTTCTTGGTTTTTAGCATCTTTAGCTCTTTTAAGATATCTTGGTTGTGCCTAAGCCAACATATATCTGGATGCAGCAGAAGGACAACCTTGATATCCCCAGATGAAATAACAGTATAAAGACCCAAAACCTCAGATTTTGGCAATCTCTCAACGCAAGATTTAAGGTCATTAAACCATATGCCACTGATATGTTACCCACTCATACACAGTTCGTTATGTTTATATCACCATGGTAAGTTGATTATTTCATGTTTCTTGCCTACTAGTACATCATATGATGAAGCTGCCATCACAGTTAAGCAATTTAATTTCAGTTCAAGTGTGCCAGTCTAACTTGCTGATGTACTATCATTTCTTCTTTTTCACACAATGAAATATCTTTTTTCATTTTTTATTTTTTTATGTTTTTGGATTTTTAAAATTTTTAACTTACTCCCTCTAAACTCATGCACTAACTAAACTATTTTTGGCTTAGGGAAACTTCTCCCCCTAAATTTCTGTTTTTATGGAGCAAATTTAAAAAAACAGAAATTTAAAACACAAACAGCCTCCCACTTCAACCTGACAATAAGTTTTTCAATTTCGAAGTTTAGAATAATCATAACAATCACTAAAGTAAATAGTTAGTTACCAATTTTAACCTACTATTCACCTCAGATGCTTTACAGGAACAACCATTGTTGAACACATCAACAGTCCTTCTTGGTCATCCTGCACACACTCAACAACTAGTTAGAATGAAGAACCCAAGCCCAGATAGTCTTGGGTTGTCCAGATTGATCACTAATTTGAACTTCTTTCCAAGATTGATTTTCATAAGGTCGTTGGTCACGAGAGTTCCAATAAACTCTCGGAGTTTCTAACCTTTGATAATTACTCTTTTGAGACCTTCTGCTCTTATTATCATACCATGAATTTTGAAAAAAAAATGTTGGATTATGTTGAACATTTGAGTTACTAAAACCCTTATATCCGTTTCTTCTTTGAAAATTCCAATTACCAGAAGTTTGGTATCAGTTTTGACATCCAAAATTTTCATTTTGAAACCGATTTGATTTACCTATAAAATTACTAAATTGTGGAGAAATAGTTCTTGGTCTATCAAATCTTCCTGACGGTGAAGTTTTTTACTGAAATCTTTGTTGATTACATTGACAATGCTGTTGCACATTATTATTAAAACGAACCCTATTCCCATCCTTAGCTTCATCAACTTTTCCTTTATTTTTCTTAAAAGGACAACAACTTGCCACATGTCCTTTATTGTAACATTTAAAACTAGATTTTTTCTGAAAAATTCTCTTTTTGTTAAATCCGTTTTTAAATGTTTTACTCTTTTCGTCTTCAGTATCCTCATCAAATTTATGAGGCATACTGTTAGACCCTACAGATTCTTTCAAAGAAACTAGACTATTAAGCAAGTCCATAGTTATCGGATCCACTACAGCTGGTGTAGTAGGCACAAAATTAGTTAATTCATTCTCATTAGAAGGTGAGGATTTACTAAACCCCACTCCCGTTTTATCATTACTCTTTTTCAACCTTTCTTGAATGTGAATCCTAACTAATGAAGATTTTCCAAATTTGTTTAACTTTCCATTAAGTTCAGGATTTGGTCTTGTGCAATGGCCAATTCCCTGCACTTGTCAGAAAATTCATTAATTTTATCCTTCACAGTATCACGAGCCAAATCAATGACCTGTAACAGTTCATTGACTTTGCTTGTTAAGCTGTAGATTTCTTGTTCATTTGGTTTGAGTTTATTTAAACAATTTGACTCTCTATTAATCAAAAGAACATTTGACTCTTTTAATTTTTCTAATTCAGCTAACGGAATTTTGTTTTGCTCCGATAGTCCGTCAACTTTACCTTGTAGTTCAGTGCAATTATGACATGTATGACTTACAAATTTTGATTGTACCTTTACCTCTGTTGTAAGTTCATTCACACCACTCAAGCACTTTGAAACTTCTGCTCCTTCTTGTCAACAGTCTCCTCATCAGTTTCCTTCTTCTCTTCTACCACAACATCTTCTTCTACATCTGAAGCACGATCTCCTACACTATGTCTTGATGAACTATGATAACGTTTTTCTAAAGCTTCCCACAGTTCTCTAGACGTCACATACATACGAAAACTATAACTAATTTCCACAGGTAAGGATTTGTTTATCACTGCTAAAGCTCGTTTTTCAGCATCAAACACCCGTTACTCAGATTCATCGATCTTCTCATATGAAATCACTAGAATTCTTCCTTCAACCAGACATGTGGGAGCAATGTACCCATCAATCATACAACTCCACATTATAGGATCTTCACTTTGAACAAATGTTTCAAACTCCTTCTTCTAGACAACATATTGCGAGACTTTTATCAGTTGTGGCGATTTATTCACAATCTCACATACATTATCCATTCTGACCATGTTTAACACGCATGTTAAAAGTTTAAACGGATTTTGGTATACCTGTGTCAAAATCCAAATCTAACTTCTCTACTGGTCCTTGTCGAGTTTTTACCGTAACCGTACCGTTAAAAACGTTAAAAAAATTTCCGAAAACTGTTTTTCCAAATTATACCGTTAGACTCGTCTCGAGTCTAACCGTGCAAACGGTTTGCTAAGATTGTTTACGGATCGTTTTTTATTCACGAAAACGTTAATACTCTATGCGTAGCTAAATTCTCCACCTTTTAAATACTCCAACAATTACGCAGCCAAGTCAAATACGCAGGTTGATAAATACACTGAACCAAATCAATTACGTTGGTGAGCAAAGTTGCTGATTAAATACGCTGGCAGGTCAAAAACGCTGAGATCCAACTATGCTGGGGTTAAATACGCTGAGGATTAAATACGCTGGCATGTCAAAAACGCTGGAAGATCAGTTCAGTATTATGACGACTAGCAAATTCGCTGATCACCGTGATAATGTCGCAGAAGACAATTATCACTGTCACTAAAGTCGCCTTTGGATTTAAATACCCTGGTTATTACGCCAGGTCACCTAAAAACGCAGGTTTGCCAAATACGCTGGATTTCTCTGCGCTTTTAACAAACCCACAGTTTCTTGTTCACCAAGCTGTTATAATTATGCTAGATCTGATCAAATCTTTTCACAATTTGAAAGATCTTATCCTGATCTCTTTTCACTTTCCTGCAAAATCAGCACAGCAAATTATCAGCAATCTTCAAGAAAAACTGAAGAACAGAATGAAGAACACGAAAAACACGAAAAATATAACAAAGTTTCACGATTCTGCTGTTAGGAACCCCCTTTGCGACCGCAAGGGGTTGGTTACGGTCCGCAAGGACCTCCTAATTCCTCTAAAATTTCCTCTTTTTAGTCCTTTGAGTTGTTGGGTTGGTTATTTAGGGCCATAAACACATTATTAAGCACATTTTAGGGTTTTAAGGTGTATGTAAGCATGTATAAGGTATAAACACGTATGAATATCATCCCGAGAAATATAATCTCGATTTATGTCTCGTTTTTAATTAAAAACACGTATTTGTGATTGCTTACGTATTATGCAAGTATGATTAAACAAAGATGATATAAAATATAGTTTTCATTATGATTAAGTCTCGAAATTACAAGGATTAAAAATGAAATACGAATTACAAATAAATAAAAAAGAATCGGAAAATACACGGAGCGTTACAACAAACTTGATAGATAGTGAAGACATAAGATGGGTTTAAAGTACCGAGGATGATGTAGTAAAAATTATGTGGACAACATATAGTAATAGATAAGTGGTATCTACACCATCTAAAAAAATCAAATTTTCCCAAAAAAAAAAAAAAAACTAACTAAATTTTTCAGTTACAACAGTGTCATGCTTATATGATCAGATTTTACAGTAGCCGTAAAGAGCGGAAAACACCACTTCGAATCTTTTTTTTTTTAATTTTTTTACAATCGTCTTTGTAACATTTTAATGTCGGGGTGTGAAAAAAATGGGGCAAAACTCGCACGAGAAGGTTGAGTTCTCTAAGTTCTCACAACTCGTAGGGGTTTTTCCTTGATCTTTTGTTAGACCACATATGTGCTTTTGAAAAGAAGAATCCGAAAAACCCAGTGATTGATGTATTCCCTTGATCTTTTGTTAGACCACGTATGTGGTTTGGAAAAGAAGAATTCGAAAAACCCAGTGATTGATGCATAAAAACTGTCTCAGATATATGCATGTGAAGGAACACATTTTTAAAATCAAGCAACAATTACCCACCGGTGAAACAATGTCGCAATACTTAGAACTATCCGAATGGTAGCTTGTTTAACCATTAGGCCTAAATTTTCACTACCATTTAGCCCTTCCTGTTTAGACCTACCATCACAAACCAATCACGCTTTATAGCGGTCAATAGAGCCGTCTGATTTGGTTTTATGTTTAAAGAACAACATACATTAAGTGACGTTCATGTCTAACCGACGATACACTAGCTCCTAAGCATTATTATGGATAGAGCATTAAGCTCATCAGTGAAGGCTTTGGCTGGTGGTGCGGTGGTGACGGACAATGGCAATGTGTGTGTGATGATGTGTGTAAAATGCAACATATAAATGACATCAAATGAGGCGTAAAACTAACCCTTTTTAGTACTAATGTTGGAAAAAGTGTGCTTTTGTCTTCCTTTTGTATTTTCAGGACCAAACGAGCTTAAATGAACAAAAGGAACAAACATGTAGCAAAAACTAACATAAATACAAAGAAAAGGAATAAACGTGGCATGCCCGACCCCTCGACAGCATCTCCCCAAGCAAAACCAAGAAACAGAAGGCTGACCACGACCCGTGCCCAGCAAGCACGGGGGCGTGGTCCGGTGTCTGCATAAATGGACAAAGCTATGGAAGCTTCTATTTCCACCACGGGGCATGCCCAGCTCAGCACGGGGCGTGGTCAACGCTAAGATTTGCAAAATCTTGCAAATCTTGATAGTAGCGATACGCTTCTACACACGGGGCCGTGCCCAGTGAACACGGGGCCATGTGGAGCCTAATGCAGACAAGTGCAATTAATGAAGGAAGAGAAAGAGGATGGCCACGGTGGCGTGTCCAGCGGACACGGGGCCATGGCCGGGCTACTGTTCAGGCTATAAATAGGGGTGCTTGGTTCACTTCAAGGCATCCCTTGGCAAACCACCTCTTTCCCACTTTGCCACCACTCCACCACCACTACAACATGCACATCCACCACCATCATCCATCATCCACCATAGAGTGTGTGTAGTAGTCTCGGGATCGAAGATTGATCGTAAGAGTTCTTGTCAATCAAAGGCCATGTTTGGCTAAGTCTCTTAAATCACTTGGTGAAGACAAGCATTTAATGTATTACTTTTGATTTTTAATCTTTTCTCACATTTTATTTGGTTTTGTATTAATGACTTTAATAACTAGTTTCTTATGTTGAAGGTGAACCTTCCTTATCATTTGTCCGTGGTGTCTTGGCATTACTTTACTGTCTATATAAAGTAAATGATTTTCACCATTCATATCTCTACGGTCTAAATAGAGATATGTTGGCTACCTGGTCGGGGGTTAAGGGAATGGTTTGGTAAGGTTCTTGCCTTGTTCAGTGTATAGATCCTACAAGGACCTGGGTCAAGCTTACTTGGACCTCCTTCAATACCCACTGGTATTGTACGGCGGGGGTGCGAATGGCTTGATCCCCTCATATGTAAACTACTATTAGTACATTAAACCGGCTACTTAGGATTGTATCCCTGCTGACTCAAACCACTTAGCCGAGGGTAACGTCGCCTTCAAAAGAAGGGGCCTACCACTTTACGCATTAATAACTTAATTAATTATCTTCCAATATTCCAACCCTTTAGGATTGTATCCTTGCTGACTCAAACCACTGGGTTGAGGGTAAAATCACCTTCAAAAGATGGGCCTACTACTATAACTAAGATAATCTCTTAAAAAGTGCAAAAGTGCGGAAATCATCAAAGGATACATTAAAGGCGAGTCGGATCCAAGTGATTCATCTTGTCTATCTGTTTTATTTTTATTTTTATTTTCAGCATTTTAGTTTTTATTTTTCATGCTTAAAACCTTTTCTAAAAATTTTGATTTAATTAGACGTTGAGTTAAACCGGTATTAAAAGCTCTTGTGTCCTTGGACGACCTCGGTATCTTACCAACGCTATACTACGCTCACGATGGGTGCACTTGCCCATATATGCGTTTAGTGTTAGTAGAATATCGTGTTTTATAAATTTAAAACTTGACTAATCTGTAATATGGGCTTAAATTATCAATAAAAACATGACACACTCGACACGCATCAAGTTTTTGGCGCCGTTGCCGGGGACAGAAGGATTTTAAGAAAGTTAGGAATCAACAGCCTAATCGTTTTTCTTGTTTTTCTATTCTTTTAGGATTTTTTTTTATTTTCCAGCTTCTGCAAACTTCAGCACGGGGTCGTGCCTGGTCGGACACGGGCCGCGCTTAGCATCCTTACTGGCAGTTTTTGTTTTCTAAGTTACAGAAGCGTGACCACGGGGCCGTGGTTGTGCAACACGGGGCCGTGTCGAACCTTCCAGTAACTGGGATCCAGAAAGCAATTACTGTAACCAAGACCACGGGGCCGTGGTGAGACTTCTGACCTACAATCTTTTTGTTTTTATCGCAGGACTTGGAACCCAGACACCTGAACTTCCTACGCAGTGCATAAGCTCCAGTTCCAAAGACTTAAAAGAACCTCTAGACGAACCCGAACGCTTTCTAAGAAAAAAACTTAAAGCTAAAATCCAAGAGAAAGTTTCAGGGGACCTACTTCCAATGGCGGATCACGTACCCTAATGGATTACCTACGACCCACATTAGGTAATCTCGGCGCCGCTATCAATGCACCGAATGTCGATGCAAACAACTTCGAACTTCAGCCACATTTGATATAAATGCTCCAAAACTCTGCAACTTTCCATGGGCTTGCGGACGAAGATCCCCATTTACATATTACCAACTTTTTGGAAATATGTGATACTTTTCGGATCAACGGGGCATCAAATGACGCTATCCGCCTCTGAATGTTTCCGTTTTCACTAAAAGACCGGGCTAAGGCTTGGCTTAACACCCTCCCAAGTGGCTCGGTAAACACTTGGGATGAACTAGCCCAAAAGTTTCTATATAAGTATTTCTCTCCTTCTAAAACGGCTAAATTAATGACTGAAATTAATACATACTCACAAGAGGACGGGGAATCCTTATATGAAACTTGGGAAAGATTCAAGAAGCTATTAAGAAAATGCCCTCATCATGGTCTTGCAGTATGGCAACAAGTATTCACTTTCTATAATGGGTTGTTGCCATACACAAGACAAACACTTGACTCTAGCTCCGGGGGACTTCTAGGTAATCGTCGCCCAAATGAAATTTATAATCAAATTGAGGAAATTGCTCAAAACAATTTTCAATGGCACACTCCCCGAGGCACAAAATCTATCGCCCTGGGCGCCTATAAGGCAGACGAAAGCACTTCTTTACAAGCCCAAATCGAGGCCCTCTCTTCGAAAATCAAAAGGTTAGAAATGGCAAAAACGGCTTCGGTTATGGCTTGTGAAGGGTGTGGTGGGCCACATGAAAATTGGAGTTGTATGAAAGAATTGGATAATCAAACGGAAACGGTAAACTACATTGATAATAGACCTAGGCCGTCGGGTCCTCCAACGGGTACCTACAACCAAGGATACTATCTCACGCCACATCTCCGACACCGAAAAGAAAAACTCAGATCGATTCCAACAAATGGAATCAAGTTTTAGAAATCAACAAGCTAGCATTCAAAACATTGAAAAACAACTAAATCAACTAAGCTCAAAATTTCTCCGAGAGACCACAAGGCGCATTACCCAGCAATACCGAAACCAACCCAAAGGCGCAAGTGCATCTCATCACATTGAGAAACCGTACTGTAGGCCCCGAGGAGGCTCCGCTACTTCCATCAGACAAGAGTCCATCCGATCAAACCACAACTTCACCAACACCCCAAAAAGAAACAACTCCTCCGCCAAATCACGAACCTACCAAGAACCCCTCGGTACCCTACCCTGGTCGGTTACTTCGCCAAAAGACCGATGATCAATTCACAAAATTCGTAAACTTACTAAAACAATTACACATTAATCTTCCATTTGTGGAAGTCCTCACTCAAATGCCTAAATATTCAAAATTTATGAGAGACTTCTTCACTCATAAAAGGAAAATTGAAACGTTGCAATTAGTTAATTTAAGTGAAGAATGCTCCGCCGTACTACTTAACAAACTCCCACAAAAGAAAATCAACCCCGGAAGCTTCACCATCCCTTGTTCCATCGGGGGATCACCTATACGCAATGCGCTAGCCGATCTTGGGGCTAGCATCAATCTCATGCCCGCATCAATGTTTGACCGACTCGGACTAGGTAAAACAAGTCCCACAAAGATGAGCATACAACTCGCCGATAGGTCTAACAAATATCCACAAGGTGTCGCCGAAAATCTATTGGTAAAAGTCGGAGACTTTGTCTTCCCGGCCGACTTTGTCATACTAGATATAGAGGATGACACAGAAGTACCACTCATTCTAGGAAGACCATTCCTAGCCACTGCTCATGCAATGGTTGATATGAATGGTGGAAAGTTAACATTGAGGGTTGGGGACAAAGAGATGGAGTTCGGGGTTGGGAAAAGAGTAGAAGACGACGACCCAGTCAACTACAAGAATGTAATAGACTCAAGCTTGGATGATGCTCTCCGACGGTGCAACATGGGATGCAAAACATCCCACTTGGGTAACATATGACTGACTTTGGGTCTAGCCAAGGACCCTTATAAACGTGGCGCACCACGGAGGCATTCCGTGGAACTATCCTTAGTTTTAGTTTAGGTTAACTTTTATGTTTTCTAGTTTAGCTTTACTTTTCAGGAATAAAACACACTCGAAATGATTGAGGTTACCAAGGGAAAAAATAACCCACACCCCATGCATAAAAACAGAGCCTCCCGACAATTTTCCTTCATTACAGCGAGCTCAGCACGGGGCCTTGCTCAGCCCAACACGCCCCCGTGCCCGAGGATCTGTAGAAAATGCCTAGTTCAAGTAACTGGACACGGGGCCGTGTTCACTGAACACGCCTCCGTGCCCAGCCTTCTGTTTAATATGATACTGGCGATCTGAGCACGGGGCCATACACGGACCAGCACGGGCCCGTGTCAAGACGCCCAGTAACATAAATTTTGTTTTTAAACACCTTTTTACACATTCAATCAATCTAAAAACTTATTTTTGGGACACATTGAGGATAATGTGTAATTTAAGTGTGGGGGGGGGGGGATGCTAAAACCTTGAATTTTACAAGTCCTAATAACAAGCCTTACACAAAACTCTATTGGAACCGCTAATCACCCCAAATTTTTTTCAAAAACTTTTCATTTTTTTTACTTGTCTTTGTTTAATTTGGGAATAACAAGTTTTGAAAAGGTTATATTTTTTACAAATTTACAACCGATAGCGTCGTGATAAAAAGAACCAACATAAGAAAATTATGAAACGGCATGACAAATCTAGTTAAAATTTGATTATATATACTTGATCACATTATAAACCCATTCCCACAATAAGTGAGTTATGAGCCTTTATTGAGCATATAAATATACATCTTTAAACTAAATGCCCATTTTTCGTTTCTTGTGTGAATAGCCGCTTGGTTCTTATGACTCTAGAACTTGCCACGACGATACATTCCCGGTCCTTACCAACCTGAACTCAAGTAAGTAAATGATAGAGGCATTAGGACTAACCCATTTTCTTTTCAATACCATTATTTTTCATTTTCTTTAACACCTACCCAAAATCCCCCTAGTTAACCCCTTTGAGCCTAAACCTTTTCGTTTCTAAACCCACAAAAACAAACACCCTTTACCCATCAAAACCTTTTTCTTTTCAACCCTTTATTTTAGTAAAAAGCTCGGTTTTCTTGTGACGTTTCCTTATCAAAAAAATGAAGTCTAGCAATAAACAAACAAAGTCCCCAAAGAAACTTTGTTTGAAAATGCTTAGTTTGAATAAAAGTCACAAAAACAAAAAGTTTTACGACGACCGATGCTTTTTACGCTTTTAGCCCTTTTTACTAACCACTAACCCAAAACCACCTACCTTTAACCCAAGCCTAACCCTTCCCCAAGTCCTCTTGATATATACAAAGGTTTATAATTAAAAAGGAGGAGGATTGATTGCTTGGCAAGCATATGGTAGAAGTAAGTTCCATGCCGGTCTCGAGTGTTTCACAAAAATACATATTCGGCCGAGTGTTAAGTGATCTCCCATGAGGTATGTGAACTTGTATATAAATGGAAATTTAAAAAAGCATGTTATGCCCAAATAAGTAATTTCTCTTATGAAACGTTCTAAATAAATAATAATGAATAGGATTGTACATAGTATAAAAATAAAACCCAATAAAGATCTTGGATTCCCGTCACTCAAGACAAGCCCAAAACTTCTTTTCTACCCATTCCATTTGGGTGTGTAAGCCACTTAATAAAGAGTTTTGCTTGAAGACAAGCAAAGATTCAAGTGTGGGGGTATTTGATGTGTGTAAAATGCAACATATAAATTACATCAAATGAGGCATAAAACTAACCATTTTTTAGTATTAATGTTGGAAAGAGTGTGCTTTTGTCTTCCTTTTGTATTTTCAGGACCAGATGAGCTTAAATGAACAAAAGGAACAAATATGCAGCAAAAACTAACATAAATACAAAGAAAAGGAATAAACGTGGCATGCCCGACCCCTCGACAGCATCTCCCCAAGCAAAAACAAGAAACAGAAGGCTGACCACTGCCCATGCCCAGCGAGCACGGGGGCGTTGATGTGTGCGGTGTGTTATAGGTTTTTATGTATATTTTTAGCCCTCTTTACACTTTAGTCAAGTTTTAAATTTGTAAAACACGATATTTTACTAACACTAAACACACATATGGGAAAGTGCACCCATCGTGAGCGTAGTATAGCGTTGGTAAGATACCGAGGTCGTCCAAGGACACAAGAGCTTTTAGTACCGGTTTATCCTCAACATCTAATCAAATCAAAATTTTAGAAAAAAGGTTTAAACATGAAAATAAAAACTAAAAATGCTGAAAAATAAAAAACATAAAAACAGAAAGATAAGATGAATCACTTGGATCCGACTCGCCTTTAGTGTAACCTTTGATTATTTCCGCACTTTTGCACTTTTTAAGAGATTATCTTAGTTATAGTAGTAGGCCCCTCTTTTAAAGGTGACGTTACCCTCAACCCGGTAGTTTGAGTCAGCAAGGATACAATCCTAAAGGGTTGGATTATTGAAAGATAACTAATTAAGTTATTAATGCGTAATGTGGTAGGCCCCTCTTTTGAAGGTGACGTTACCCTCGGCTAAGTAGTTTGAGTCAGCAGGGATACAATCCTAAGTAGCCGGGTTAATGTTTTAATAGTAGTTTATATATGAGGGGATCAAGAAATTCAAACCCCCGCCATCCAATACCAGTGGGTATTGAAGGAACTCCTACTAAGCTTGACCCAGTTCCTTGTAGGATCTATAAACTGAACAAGGCAAGACGCTTACCAAACCATTTCCTTAACCCCCGAACAGGTAGCCAACATATCTCCATATAGACCGTGGACATATGAATGGTGTAAATATTTTATTTTATATATAGACAGTAAAATAACGACAAGACACCACGGACAAATGATAAGGAAGTTTCACCTTCAACATAAGAAACTAGTTATTAAAGTCATTAATACATAACCAAATAAAAAGTGCGAAAAGATTAAAAGTAAAAAGTATTACACTAAATGCATGTCTTCACCAAGTGATGTAAAAGACTTAGGCAAACATGGCCTTTGATTGTCAAGAACTCTTACTATCAATCTTGGATCCCGAGACTACTACACACACTCTATGATGGATGATGGATGATGGATGATGGTGGTGGTGGGTGGGTGAAGTGTGAGAGAAGTGGTTTGCCAAGGGATGCCTTTGAAGTGAACCAAGCACCTCTATTTATAGCCTGCACAGAAGCCCGGACACGGCCCCGTGACCATTGGGCACGGCCCCGTGTCCATCGATCTTCTCTTTCTTCATTAAATGTAGTTTGTCTGCATTAGTTGACCACGCCCCCGTGTCCGTTGGGCACGGCCCCGTGTGCAGAAGCGTATCTGTACTATCAAGATTTGCTTGGATTCTGCGAATCTTAGCGTTGACCACGGCCCCGTGTCCGCTGGGCACGCCCCCGTGTTAGGTGATAGAAGCTTCTACAACTTTGTCTTTTCTGCAGACACTTGGGCACGCCCCCGTGTTCAATGAGCACGGGGCGTATTCAGCCTTCTGATCTCTTGTTTTTGCTTGGGAAGATGCTGTCGAGGGGTCGGGCATGCCAAGTTTATTCCTTTTCTTGTATTTATGTTAGATTCGGCTGCATTTTTGCTTCTTTTGTTCATTTAAGCTCATTTATCCCTGAAAATACAAAAGGAAGACAATAGCACACTTTTTCCAACATTAGTACTAAAAAAGAGTTAGTTTTATGCCTCATTTGATGTAATTTATATGTTGCATTTTACACACATCAAATACTCCCACACTTGAATCTTTGCTTGTCCTCAAGCAAAACTCTTTATAATGTGGCTTACACTCCTAAATGGAATGGGTAGAAGAGAAGGTTTTGGGCTTGTCTTGAGTGTCGGGAATCAAAGATTTTTACTAGGTTTTATTTTTATGTTATTTACAATCCTATTCGTTATGATTTATTTAGAACATTACATAAGATAAATTACTTATTTGGGCATAACATGCCTCTTTAAAATTCCATTTATATACAAGTTCACATACCTCATGGGAGATCACTCAACACTCGGCCGAAGATGTATTTTTGTGAAACACTCGGGACCGGCATGGAACTTACTTCTACCATATGCTTGCCAAGCAATCAATCCTCCTCCTTTTTAACTATAAACCTTTGTAAATATCAAGAGGACTTTGGGGGAAGGGTTAGGCTTGGGTTAAAGGTAGGTGGTTTTGGGTTAGTGGTTAGTAGAAAAGGGCGAAAGGCGTAAAAAGCGTCGGTTTTCCCAAGATTTATTTTTGTGACTTTTTATTTTAATGAAGCAATCTTTCAAACAAAGTTCCTTTTTGATGAACTTGTTTGTTTATTTCTTGACTTCATCATCATATTTTTTTTTGATAAAGAATGTCACATGAAAAATCGAGCTTTTTACTAAAACAAAGGGTTTAAAATGAAAAAGGGTTTTGGTGGGTAAAAGGTGTTTGTTTTGTGGGTTTAGAAATTAAAAGGTTTAGGCTCAAAGGGGTTAACTAGGGGGATTTTGGGTAGGTGGTAAAAAAAAGAAAAATAATGGTGTTGAAAGGAAAAGGGTTAGTCCTAATGCCTCCATCATTTACTTACTTGGGTTTAAGTTGGTAAGGACCGGGAATGTATCGTCATGGCAAGTTCTAGAGTCGTAAGAAACCAAGCAGCTATTCACACAAGAAACAAAAAATGAGCATTTAGTTTTAAAGATGTGTATTTATATGCTCAATAAAGGCTCAAAACTCACTTTTTGTGGGAATGGGTTTTTATGTGATCAGGTATATATAATCAAATTTTAACTAGATTTGTCATGCCATTTCATAATTTTCTTTAGTTGGTTCTTTTTATCACGACGCTATCGGTTGTAAATTTGTAAAAATATAACCTTTTTAGAACTTGTTATTCCCAAATTAAACCAAGACAAGTAAAAAAAATTAAAAGTTTTTGAAAAAATTGGGGTGTTTAGCGGTTCCAATAGAGTTTTGTGTAAGGATTGTAATTAGGACTTGCAAAATACAAGGTTTTAGCATCCCCCCACACTTAAATTACACATTGTCCTCAATGTGTCCCAAAAACAAGTTTTTAGGTTTATTGAATGTGCAAAAGGTGTGTTAAAAACAAAATTTAATGTTACTGGGCATCTGGACACGGGCCCGTGGTGTCCGGGCACGACCCCGTGTTAAGGTTGCCAGTAACAGAAATTATCAGAAAGTAACAGAAGCCTGGGCACGGGCTGAACACGCCCCCGTGCCCAGTTACCTGAACTGGGCGTTTTTCTGCACGGGGCCGTGTTGGCTGGGCACGGCCCGTGCTGAACTTGCTGTAATGAAGAAAAGTTGTCGGGAGGCTTTGTTTTTGTGCATGGGGTGTTGGTTCAAGTTTCCCTTAGTATCCTTCACCATCCCGAGTGTATTTTACCCATCATCCAAACCCCAATTTAATTAAAACCATCATTTTATTAACAATAACACATTACATAGGGTCCTAGAAAATTAAAAACAAAGCAGAAAAATTAAAAGTCCTAAAATAGATAGGTCAAGTGATACATAAAATCATCCTAAGGAGTTCTATCTTTACAATAGGAATCAAAATTCCGGAAATAGCTTTCAGGTATTTAAAGGCTTTGTAGAACTCTGAACCGAGGGGTGTCCCCTAGACGTTGTTTAGTCATTCTTCTATCTCTCTTGGGAGAAAGAAGGCGGGCTCATTTTCCTCAACATCTTGTGGAGGAGGAGTGACACCAACCGGAACCCCTTGTAATATGTCTCGAGGGGGCTCCGGGTGTATGGTGTACCACTCGGCCGGTATGATGACTTCCGGTACCACATTTCATGCCCTTTGGGTGATGATTGGTACCAAAGGAGGAGAAGCGAGAATGTTCAACCTTTGGTGCAAAAGGTTGACCTCTCGAAGACATCCTTCTAGCCCCACCGTTAAATGATTGATACGGTCGACCAATGCTTCTTCTACTTCCGTCATCTCATCAATGGCCTCTCTTAAAGCGTAGACGTAGTTTACAAGAGAGTCTTCCACCGATGATGACCTTCTCCCTTGTCGGTTGTTCCTGGAGTGCGATGAAGATGTTCCGCTAGTTCTGCTCGTCATTCTGAGAAAACAACCCGAAAAGCGTTCAATTTTATTGGGACAGTACCTCGGACACGGCCCCGTGTTCACCTATCTGCAGATTTTTGGAACAAGGAATCTTGGAGTTTCAAATTATTTTTCTGACTTTTAAAGCAGAAATAACTTAAAACAATGTTGTAGAACTTATTTTTAACAAGATTCCTTGAATAAAAATCTAACAAACATCACAATAAGGCTTGGAACCATGGTGATTTCAAGCTCTAGTGGAGGTGTTTGAGGGAAAAATTGAAGAAGAAGGCAATGAACAAAAGTAGAAAAGACAAGATGGTCGTTAAGAACCTTCTTTTAGAATATACCTAGGATGGTATGTGTGAAGATCCCACCAGATCTTTGTCTTTGGAATGGTCTAAATGTGTAGGAATCTTGCTGCCTTTATAGAAAACGACAGCACGCTGCACACGGCCCCGTGTCGGCTGGACACGGCCCCGTGTGCAGACAAGATCCTGTCATATTTTGTCCATATTCTGACAAAAAGTCAGACGAGAATCTTTTGGTGGACACGGGGGCGTGCTGACCTGGACACGGCCCCATGTCTAGAGGCTGTTTATGAAGTTCCGTCTAGTTTTAAGGAATTTGTCCAGATCGGGTGGTTCCTTACTGGACGGAACAACACCGAAGTGCCTGAGATACCTTAATTGCTCTATATTTAGACGAGAACACAAGAGGTTATCGGTAAGGGTGATTCCTATGCTAAATGTAGGTGGACAAGTCCAACCCTTTCCCGGGCTCTCGTTAAAGAAGGTGTATGTCGAATCGCTCAGGTCTATGTATGCATCGGCGGGAGTCGATGGGGACTCTTTCACGGCACAATCGACACAGGGACGACTATCGCTCAAGTCTTCGCAAGAGTTAAAGGTGATTTCGGGAACAACGAAGTTGTTTTTATCCGAATGCGATCTCAATAATTCTTCTTGGGTATCGTCTTGAGGTGAATTGATGATATCCATCTCAAGTTCTTTTACCCAGTTAAGAATTAGATCTTCCATTTGAAATAATTCATCAAGAAGCATTTCTCCTAGAAGGGATCATTGAGAGCATTCGAGGGAGAGATAGGGATTATTTTTACTTTCGCCCCTCTTAAGGCTACAGGAAAACAATGGGTCTATATAGTGGGGCTTGTAGTTTAAAAAATAACATTTTAAATCTTCATGAGTTCCGCCACATATTTGACACCACGTACCATAAGAGAGCCGAAAGTAAAAAATATCAGTATCACTCATGGTTCTGTCAAACATTACCAACCATCGGGATCGTACGGTTGTGTTTTCAGTATCTGATACTTGGGCACGAGGCGTGTTGATTGGGCATGGCCCCGTGTTCAGCTACTGTCTGACTTAAAACAGGATTGCCAATACCAAAGATTGGGCACGGGGCGTGTTCAGCGGGCACGGCCCGTGCTGAGTTCTGCAGAAGCTGAAAATTTACGAAAAATCATAAAAAACATAAAAATAAGAAAAAAGATTAGGGCGTTGATTCCTAACTTTCTTAAAATCCTTGTGTCCCCGACAACGGCGCCAAAAACTTGATGTGTGCGGTGTGTTATAGGTTTTTATGTATATTTTTAGCCCTTTTTACACCTTAGTCAAGTTTTAAATTTGTAAAACACGATATTTTACTAACACTAAACACACATATGGGCAAGTGCACCCATCGTGAACGCAGTATAGCGTTGGTAAGATACCGAGGTCGTCCAAGGACACAAGAGCTTTTAGTACCGGTTTATCCTTAACGTCTAATCAAATCAAAATTTTAGAAAAAGGTTTAAACATGAAAATAATAACTAAAAATGCTGAAAATAAGAAAAAATAAAAACAGATAGACAAGATGAATCACTTGGATCCGACTCGCCTTTAGTGTAACCTTTGATTATTTCCGCACTTTTGCACTTTTTAAGAAATTATCTTAGTTATAGTAGTTGACCCCTCTTTTGAAGGTGACGTTACCCTCAACCCAGTAGTTTGAGTCAGCAAGGATACAATCCTAAAGGGTTGGATTATTGAAAGATAATTAATTAAGTTATTAGTGCGTAATGTGGTAGGCCCCTCTTTTAAAGGTGACGTTACCCTCGGCTAAGTAGTTTGAGTCAGCAGGGATACAATCCTAAGTAGCCGGGTTAATGTTTTAATAGTAGTTTACATATGAGGGCATCAAGAAATTCGAACCCCCGCCATCCAATACCAGTGGGTATTGAAGGAGGTCCTACTAAGCTTGACCCAGGTCCTTGCAGGATCTATACACTGAACAAGGCAAGACGCTTACCAAACCATTCCCTTAACCCCCGACCAGGTAGCCAACATATCTCCATATAGACCGTGGAGATATGAATGGTGTAAATCTTTTATTTTATATAGACAGTAAAATAACGCCAAGACACCACGGACAAATGATAAGGAAGTTTCACCTTCAACATAAGAAACTAGTTATTAAAGTCATTAATACATAACCAAATAAAAAGTGCGAAAAGATTAAAAGTAAAAAGTATTACACTAAATGCTTGTCTTCACCAAGTGATGTAAGAGACTTAGGCAAACATGGCCTTTGATTGTCAAGAACTCTTACTATCAATTTTGGATCCCGAGACTACTACACACACTCTATGATGGATGATGGATGATGGTGGTGGATGTGGGTTGTGATGGTGGTGGTGGGTGGGTGAAGTGTGAGAGAAGTGGTTTGCCAGGGGATGCCTTTGAAGTGAACCAAGCACCTCTATTTATAGCCTGCACAGAAGCCCGGACATGGCCCCGTGTCCATTGGGCACGGCCCTGTGTCCATCCATCTTTTCTTTCTTCATTAAATGCAGTTTGTCTGCATTAGTTTACCACGCCCCCATGTCCGCTGAGCACGGCCCCATGTGCAGAAGCGTATCTGTACTATCAAGATTTGCTTGGATTCTGCGAATCTTAGCGTTGACCACGACCGCGTGTCCGTTGGGCACGCCCTCGTGTTGGGTGATAGAAGCTTCTACAACTTTGTCTTTTCTGCAGACACTTGGGCAAGCCCCCGTGTTCAATGAGCACGGGGCGTGTTCAGCCTTCTGATCTCTTGTTTTTGCTTGGGAAGATGTTGTCGAGGGCTCGGGCATGCCACGTTTATTCCTTTTCTTGTATTTATGTTAGATTTGGCTGCATTTTTGCTTCTTTTGCTCATTTAAGCTCATTTATCCCTGAAAATACAAAAGGAAGACAAAAGCACACTTTTTCCAACATTAGTACTAAAAAAGAGTTAGTTTTATGCCTCATTTGATGTAATTTATATGTTGCATTTTACACACATCAGCATGGTCAGGTGTCTGCAGAAATGGACAAAGCTATGGAAGCTTCTATTCCCACCACGGGGGCGTGCCTAGCTCAGCACGGGGCGTGGTCAACGCTAAGATTCGCAAAATCTTGCAAATCTTGATAGTACAAATACTCTTCTGCACACGGGGCCGTGCCCAGCGAACACGGGGCCATGTGGAGCCTAATGCAGACAAGAGCAATTAATGAAGGATGAGAAAGAGGATGGCCACGGGTGTGACAACCCGAACTCTCAAGGTTAGCATCGTTTAAACTCGTAACACTTAGCTCATGATTTTATTATACATGATCTAATTATGCGTAGGTACTAATGCGTGGATAATTATAATTGTTAAACGCTAAGTGTTGGTTCATAATTTCGGCCGCACATCATTCCGGGTCGCACATTACACAACCAGCCGCACACGCGAGTGAGTGGTTGTGCGCCGTGTATTCATGGGCCGGCTAGCCCAAGGTGAGCCAACTCTTCTTAATCATCGGCCCAACCTACTGATTCTCTTGTTGGGCGCATGTTATGAGAATATATACACATTTTCTTTTAACAATCATTGGTAAACCCTAACCCTCATACATGGCGGCATTTTCCCTATTCCCCACCGTCCCATCATCCATGGCAGCCATCAACTATAATTCCTTTAAAACACTTGGTCACACTTTCTACCTTGCACTCTCCCATTGCACTTAAACAACAAACCTCGATATGAACATCCTCCCATTACCGGAATACTATCGGAGCAAGTGAAGTCGTCGGGACACGCGGAGGATCATGACGGGAACCATTCTTCGACTCTTAAATATTTGATAACACCACGTCTGCAATGCAACACGATTCGCCAGAGACACGAAGGTGTCGCCAGAAGCACCCGCACCCGAAGCCCTCCTCCTATCGACTCGGCTCCCTCTCACACGAACACTTGGTTAGTATAATCACCACTAATTTGATTTCCACTTTATACATATCCAGGCTTTGTGATTTGATGCCGTGTGGTGTTAATATATTTATATGCATGAGGACAAACTGTTATATCGATCTCAAAGTGATCATGGAAGTGGAATCCATGATCTCGAGTTGCATGTACATTAGATACTAACAGAAAATTATATGTTAGCCTGATGATGATACAGTTGTGTGATGAAGTGATATTGAAACGTGGCTTTGTTTCACATCGGTGATTGTTCGGTTCACATTAATGAGTAAACAAATAGAAAGTTATATGCTTGCTTTGCTCATGTTGGTGTTTGTGAAACTGGGTTTTCTTTGAATATATAACTGCGCATGCCCAAGGTACAACCTAGTCATGCATGTTTGGTGATATTGTTAGGGTGATGTCTAGAATATGGAGGATTCCTTAGTGTTGGTGATAATGTCAGGATGATTTGATTAAATGAATGGTTATGAAAACCATGATGAAGGATGTAATTAAAATGGTAAAGAAAGAAACAGTGATGGGATTGAATGGGGCCCTATAATCACGAACAATTACATGTTGACCAAGAAATCCCTTGGTCAACCGCCCACTTATGTTACTTGAATTTCATGTGCACACCATTCATGACATTCAGCGCACAACTCACAACCAATCGCACAAATAGAACCCAATTGCACATTGTTGGGCCGGGCATGGTGTTCGGGTGACGTAGGAATTGCATATTTGAACTATTCTTACACACACTCATGTGAGTGACAAAATAACCGGTCGAGTAATATTATGATACATGAACATGATATATAAACTGATAAATGGTTCGAATGACTGTTACATGTTATGTAGTGATGTTTAATACACGCAACCTACTAGAGTGTGTAATGTAAGTAAATACGAAACTGATTGTCAACAAAAGGGTGCTATGATCAGTGTGACGCATGATTTCTTATTATGATTTGAATAACGTTATGTGCACTACTGTATGATACTTGTGTTGTGAATGTGGATTACATGACTTACGTGCATACAAGCTAATTATCTTTGGTAACCACGGTAGGGCTTGGTTGACCAACTTGGAACGGGTAATTAACATACCGAGCAATCTAAGGTGAGTTCACTACATTCGAGCATGCGTCCCAGTGGTTGGGGGCAGTCAGTGGGTATCCCGTGGAGGGATAAGTCTTTTGGGTAAAAACGGGTATATTGGTTAATATTCTCACCTATCATTCTTGTAAGTCCCTTATGTTGTTACCTGGAGGGTAACGGGTATTAGTTGGTAGCGCTACTTAGGTTTGGCACCCTCACACCGCTCCTAGAGAGGACGGATGTGAACTAATGATCCAGTCGGGCCCAGTACTGGATAGGAGTACGTGGGAAAGGGCAGTCATGTACTTCAGGAGCCGTCTTGTTCGGAATTGAGATATTAACAATATTACTTGCATTTGTTAGTGAACTGTTTTACATACAACTGGTAACAAACGTTTTCTAAAACTGTGAACTCGCCAGCTTTGTCTGATACACTTGTTGCATGCTTGCAGGTCGTTAGGTATTCTTGGGAACAGGAACTTGCTGGCTGGAGGGCGTGAGTGTTCCTGGTTGCATTGATGGGTTTATTTATCAAACATTTATTTACTATGGTTGTTTGGAAAGTATTTACATTATGTTATGTTAACGCTTCCGCTGAACTTGATGGTTTTTGAATTACTTATGTTTGGATTTTATTACTATTAAATGATGAAACTTTATTTTAAACTTATGGATTTAATGTAATTGGTGGCTCATTACTAGTGGTCATACGCCTAACAGGGACACTCCCTAAGTGGTAATTTGAGGGTGTGACAACGGGGGCGTATCCAGCGGACACGGGGCCGTGGCCGGGCTACTGTTCATGATATAAATAGGGGTGCTTGGTTCACTTCAAATGCATCCCTTGGCAAAACACCTCTCTCCCACTTTGCCACCACTCCACCACCACTACAACACCCACATCCACCACCATCATCCATCATCCATCATCCACCTTAGAGTGTGTGTAGTAGTCTCGGGATCGAAGATTGATCGTAAGAGTTCTTGTCAATCAAAGGCCATGTTTGACTAAGTCTCTTACATCACTTGGTGAAGACAAGCATTTAATGTATTACTTTTGATTTTTAATCTTTTCGCACTTTCGATTTGGTTTTGTGTTAGTGATTTTAATAACTAGTTTCTTATGTTGAAGGTGAAACTTCCTTATCATTTGTCCGTGGTGTCTTGGTATTACTTTACTGTCTATATAAAGTAAAAGATTTTCACCATTCTGTAGGATCGAATCGCGACCTAAATGAGTCGTTCGGAAGAGCTCAAATCCGTTTCAGAGGCGGAAACTAAGAAACGGATGTGAAAACAGCTTGTTTCACACTTTAAACCTCTTGTATATTGATTTAACGGATATTACATTCAAGAGAAATACCGGCAGCACTTCGGTATCAAATCTGAAAAACGTTACAAATGAATAGACATGACCCCTATATATAGTAATCCTGCTTTCGCTTGAAATACACCCATGACTATTCAAGCGAAACCCTCAAATATAACTTCAAGCGAAACCAACAATCTGTCTTGTCTTCAAGCGAAACCCACATGTTGACTTATGTAAACTTTGAAACTGTTTTGTCTTCTTGTGAAATGATAAAATGATGATGTCACTTTGATGATGTCATCTTTAAACATGATGACATCATGCTTGATCAACTTCGCAACGAACCCGAGACTCGATATAAGACGAAGTCGACAGATGAATGCACTAACAGACTCCCCCTCAGATGCTGACGAGTCTTAAGTGTCGAGTCTTCAACGTCTTCAGTCTTTACCAGTCTGAATGTGTAAGCATCCTCAAATCTTTCTCTTCTCTTTTTATCATCATCAACAGACTCCCCACGAACAATCTCTACTCGGATGTCTTCAGACTCCCCCTTTCGATATACTGGGATCGCAGTCTAGCATGTTGAAATCACAAAGTCTTCAGGTATCAGAACCTGGCTTTCTATCATTCAAATAACCTGCACATTCTCTACCTCACAATAAATTTTCTGATGATAACTTGTAAAACAATCTCACCATCTAATGAATCACTTGCAGGAATTACACAATCAAAAAAAATGATTTTACAATGTTAATCTTTTGATGAACCACTTGAAGAAATATCATTTTTCTTATCAAAACAACACACTCTCCCAAACCATCTGTTCATCATGTTTAGCACTTGGAATTTTGAAAATTAGCTCTTCAACACCAGTTGTCGAAAATCTTTTTGAATTTTTCAAAATTTATGCTAAAACACACTAAAATCTTTTTGGATTTTTGAATATAAAGAAATACAGTAAAGAAATATTTACAAACAATATTTTTGTGAGTTTGTGTAAGAGGATCATATCAGTTTTTTTGAGACAAATCACCAACACCGTTAAGCTTTAAACATTTTAAGTTCTAAACGATTCACTTAGATTGTCAGTATACTGGTCCACTTAAATTCTCACACAAAGTTCAACTGTTTTGAGATACGATATTAATGTCTTAAGCACTTAAACTCAATCACGTGTCCCACCTCAGAATATACTCCCGTATCCAGATCCCAATATTCAGTCTTACAGGTGAGTATACCACAGATGATATCTGTAAGGGGTTAAAATGCGAGGGCCGTGAGAGCTCAGGTCGATACTTCCGTATACGCAGAGAGATGACGGCTTCGACTTTTGGTGTGTCCCCTTTAGAGGATCTTTTTTACAACAGCAATGACAATCAATTTTATTGTTTCATCAATTTGCTGAGGGCGGCGCTATATTTCAAGCAAGCGGAAAGTATTCTCCGGGGACTAGGCCATTGCTTCCGCAAAATCAGAAGTCCCGGGATAATACTCCAGATATCACTGAGCATAAAGACCTAGTATCTCAGAAAGAGGGACCTTTCAAACAAGATTTAGGGGGTTACCCATATATCCGAGAGATGTTTCCCCACGATATAAGCAAGTTTGAATTTTAGGTTTATATCTCGTCACAATCTACTAAATGTGCAAAAACCTATTGACACATCATCAGTGAGACCGTTTATCACATTTTACTTTCCAATTCTTTAGCATGTTGTGATAGTCCACTGATGTACTATCATTTCCTCTTTTATACACCAAAACTCATTTTTGAATTTTATCATGTTTTTGCTTTTTCAAATTTTCAAATGTTTTTGGATTTTCTGAAAAATTTACTCCCCCTAAAATGTAAACACATTTTAGGAAATTTGAAAATAAACTGTACAATAAAGTGACAACTGATATCGAATTGCTTCAATTCGCCATCCTCTTGGCATAAACAATCAGAACTCCCCCTCACAACAAACTATTTTCCCATTGATTTCAAAACACTTAAGTTTGTTTTAATCAAATGGTTTTTCCGGAAAATAAGTTTTGTTGAATGATTTTACTATTTATAGGTTGGGGATAAACTTTCTCACTTTGTTCATTTTTTACAATGATGAACCCCAATTTTACCACTTGTATGTATGGTCCAATCAAGTTCAACCTAATGACCTTGATTAACCACTAATAGGAAAAACAAGTACAACTTAATGTCCTTGAATTTACCACTTGTAAGTGTAAATCTTCTTCAACCACTTGTAGGTTTTCCTACCAATCATACCATTTGTAGAAAAATAGATGCCGATTCCTGCTCCACTCTTACAATCACCTGTACTTTACCATCTTTTCCACTTGTAAGATTATCAACCAAGAAAGATAGATGCCGATTCCTGCTCCACTCTTACAAACCTGGGAGCTCCGGCAAGTCCACAGACTTATTGTTCCTAATATGTACCATCCCAGTCACAAACCAGGGATGGTTCAACTTTATCTTTCTTCGTCTTCTTCTCATAGAACTCTTTAACTCCTTTGACCTTCCAGTCAACCATTTTGCCAAAAATGTTATGGACTTTGGAGTTAAAAACTTTCTCAACATCAAATACCTTTTTGTCATCATAAAATTGGTTTGAAATTTCAACTTTACCAATTTTCTTTTTATAGTTTTCAGTCCGAAGTGATGGAAAATTTTCATCATCCACAGTCAGAACTGATTTTTCTCCTTTTGAAACAACCTGTGGCTCCTCTGATTTTATGGAATCAGATTCATCGCCAGAAGATAGCTCCTCTGATTTTGATGAATCAAAATCATTGCTAGATCTACCATCAGACTTCTTAACAACCCATTTCTGGTTGTCAAATTTAGCTCTTTTCTTGTAAAACTTGTTTGAACATTCACCAATTTCAAATTTTGGATTTTTAAACAACTTAGTTCTGTCAATTGGTGATTCAAACTCAACCACTTTTTCTTTTAGTTTACGTGATACTCCCTGTTTTGATTGTATTGCCTTTGAACACTCCCTGGCAATATGTCCAACTTTGTTGCATTGGAAACAGGTTCTCGTATCTTTCTTCTGCTCAGCTATCTTTTTCATGTTATCTTGCTTCTTTGCAAGGAAATCACTGTTTGAGTGCCTCCAGAATTCTTTCTTTTCTTCCTCTTCAGAGCTAGTTCCTGAAACAAATGTCATTTTTGCTTTAAAATCACGAACATATTTTTCATTTTTCTGTTGGAATAAAACCAAGACCTTTCTTTTTGAAATTACGGTTAGGGTTTGGTTTCTTGTGAAAACCAGAACCAGAACTGTAACCTTTTTTCTTGTTTAATTTTTGTTGTACTCTTGAGGTGTATTTTTTAGGTTTATCAGTAAGATTTAAATCTTTTATTTCAGAAATGTCAATTTCTGTAAGTTTGAAAACCCCTTTTATCATCTCAGTTTTTACACCTCTTATTGGAAATTCCTCATCAGAATATAATTTGTCGGAATCATTCAATGTATATGCAACTTTGAATGTTTCGTCAGTCAAATTAGATTTTGATAACAGGAATTCTTTGTTGTAAACCCTTTTGCCCTGTTTGTCGGATTGACTCGGATTGCTGGACTCAGACTTTGACTCCTCTGTTTCATCTTTATCCAACACCTGATCGACCACCCTTTTTATTAACTCGGACTCATGATCAGTGTCAGATGATGTAAACGTCACATCAATATTTTCTGGCAAGTTAACTGACGACTCCGACTCCCATTGTAAGTTTGTAGCCTTTTGGACTCTTTCTGAATTTGGATTTCTCGGAGAATATCCATTTTCAAGCGGGGGTGGACACTTGTTGTAACTGAAACTTTGTTTCTTACCATAATCATTCTCTTTAGTATCCTTCTTCTTTACTTTCTTCTTTTCAGGAGTCTTTTCTTCAGAACCTTTCTGTTCTTCAGAATGCTTTGCTTCAGAAGTCTCCTCTTCCTCAAACGCCTTCAGGCCTTCTACTGTTGGATAGATCCTGTCAATAACATAAGAAGTACATGAGTAACTTTTCAACAACCGATTTACTCTCTCAGTCTCAATTCTTTGCAACTCTAGCTTCTGTTCAAGAGCAGCACACTTCTCGATGTAGTTGTTCACAACTTTCTGTTTGATCATAAAAGCTCCTTGAAGTGTCTTCATTGCCGTTGCTTGTTCTTCACTTGTTTGATTGTACTGATTCATGGCTTTGTTCAGAACATCATAAGACTACTTCAAACTATTCAAGTCGTAAATCAGTGTGCTGTTCTGCTTCTTTATAGCTTCACAGTTTTCACACTTCACTGGAATCTTTTTAGCATCGACTTCTTCATCAACCTTGAATTTAGGAACTTCTTTCATCTTTTGTCTTCTTATCACTGGAACATCTTCATCATCACTGCTCACTGGAGTCTTGACCTTTTTCTTTTTCTTTTTGGCCTTTTCATCTTCACTATCACTTTCAGCCATCATCTTCAAATGATCTGCCATTTTCTTTGACCACTACTCACGATCATCATCACTATCTTCTTCAACTCGAGCAACAAAAGCTGTGTGAACAGGAATTTGATCAGGAACATAATCATCCCATGTGAAATTTTCCCAACTAAAACCTTCAGGCAATCTTTCATCATCTTGATCTATTATCAAGGCACTACCATCATTTCTCTTCAAATACTCTTGATTAACCACACAAGCTCTCTTTCCAGAATCTTCAATCACATTCCTTCCGTGTGCAGTTTGTGCCTGATGTTGTTGTTGTTGAGGTGGTTGCTGAGCAACTTGATGGTAGATGGCTTTTCGATAGTAATCATTGTTGTTGTTGTTAAAAGGATTCTGAGCTCCACTTGCTTCGCGATTGGTGCACTCCCTCTTGAAGTGACCCTTCTCCCTGCAACGAAAACAAGCGACTTTAGATTTGTCAAAACCTAAAGTAGAAACACCAGCCTCACGAAGATCATCTCTTCCAGTGATTTGCTTAAATTTCTCAGCTCTCCTCAATACGCTGGCCAAGCACCATTTTATGTCCATTAGCTCCATCTCTTCAGCATCGATCTGGTCGTAATCTTCCTTTGTCAGCATTGGATTCCCGATTCGACCTGCAACAAAACTACCATAAGATTCAAGAACAGTTCCCAATAAAGACATATGGCTTTTTGCTAACTCTTCAGAATATTCCTGATCATTTTCAATGTTCAATACAATGTTGCATTGAAGCTTTTTGCCATTTCTTGTTGTTGAAACGTTCGGATCAAAAGATGGATATGATGAAAAACTTGTGTTGCTGCTTGATCCTTTTGATGAACTTTCAGATGAATTCTTTGCATTGAATGCTGTTTGAACCTTTGGTGACAAGTTGGTGGATTTATCACTAACACCACCTTTTTAGTAAAGACCGATGTCTTGTTCACCGTCGAAATCTTTCATTCTCAAGACTTTTCTCTGCTCCATTTCCTGAGCTTCAATCTTTTCAATGAACTTGCTCAGTGTTAAGCTGCTAAAACCTTTCTTGTTTCTGAGCATCATAAGATATGTGCCCCAAGTCTCGTGTGGCAATGCATCAGCAAGTTTCTCGATCAACTCTTCATTGTCTTTCTCGATGCTCAATCTCTTCATGTTAGCTAGCAGATTGCAGTATCTTTCAATAATCTGCCTTGTGCTCTCATTCTTCAACCCACGAAACAAATCGAACTCTTTCTTCAACAGAGATTTCTTGTTTTTGACCATTTCTTGACTACCATGGAACTTTGACCTTAATGCTTTCCAAATCGAATATGAAGTTCCATTATGTTGCAATAACACCAAGATGTCTTCTTTCACAGCTTGTTGCAATAAACTCAGCATCATTTTCTCATCTTTGTACTTCTTTCTAGCATCAGTACTTAGATCTTTAATTGGAACAACCTCTTCATCATCATTCATCGGTCTGATGTATTTCGTCTCGACACATTCCCAAGCATCCAAATAATTGGCTTGCACCCAGTTTTCGAAACGACCTTCCCAACCTTTATACTCCTCGATGTTCATGAGTTTGGGTGGCTTTTGCATCGTCCCTGTTTCGTTTTCCAACATCGTATTCTGTGCTAGAGTGAATGGAGTAACCGAAGTAGCGAATGCGTTGTAGAAATCTTCGTCCATGTTTCGATATTGAAGTTCACAAAAACACAAGCTTTCTTGTTTAAAAAATACTAGTCTCTAACGAACTTTATCACCTTTTAAAAATACCTGAAACAAACAAACAATCAGTTTAAATGAACTGAATATGTGAATGTGTGTGTCGTTTGAATCGATCTAGGACTCGTGTCGATGATTCGTGAACACGTTTCAAAGTTGTTGAAGTGAGATCACTAAATGAATAGGCTTAATCAATAGGATATGGATTCAAATGAGCCGATGAATGGGCCGACAAGCTTTAAATGATGATTGGGCCGAGAATATGACTTATCACATGCAATAGTCTGGATATTATTCTGGCAGACAACTTTGATAAGACAAAACTACACAAGGGCCGATGACCTATATTGACTTGTCCAAGAAATTTGTCTGATACTTCACATGCACACTTAATTGAGATCTCGTGAATTCATCAAGTGACTGACAAACTTTTTAATTTCTATTGAACCGAAATCATATATTTTAATCTTGTGAATATATCAAGTGGCGGACAATAGTGATAACTACTCAATTCCCATTGGACAACACTTGATAGGGGCCAACACCTTTATCTCTAAATTCTCATAAGACCTCACAAACCACTTAACCGACAATCATTATCTAATTTTGAACACATGTCAGACGACCACTTTATCAATATAACTTTCTTGGACTTCTCAATTAAAAGTAGTAAAAATCTCTTTTTCAAAACATACACACTGTTTCCCACAAATTGATGGCCGACAATTTCAAGTCAAGACTATTTCTGATTGGACCGAGATGTATATATTACCAGATTAATTCTAGCTGACACAATTCACATGCACAACTGACCAACTTGTGAAATGTTACACACAACTCGACGTACACACTCAAGTGAACTGGTGATTCAAGCGGTCGTTTCAAGCGAGACTCACAATGTAAACTCAAGCGAAACAGATCAATTTCAAGCGAAAGCCGGTGTTTCGCTTCAAACACCACCAAATTTCAAGCGAGACTCACAGTGACATCAGCATTTCGAACAGAATTTCAAGCGAACTCATGCTTTTAACCAGTTTTACATCGATTTAAGCTCTGAAACTTTCCAGGATTTGTTAATACATGATTACGCACAAGATGTGAAAATTTGAGCCGATTTTATCCGTGAAAAATTTTAATTTTTGAAAAAGAATGGTGTAGAAACAGAATTTGTGATGAAAACAGGCTGTTTTGGTAAGAACTCCTCGTCCTGAGCTCTGATACCACTTGTAGGATCGAATCGCGACCTAAATGAGTTGTTCGGAAGAGCTCAAATTCGTTTCAGAGGCGGAAACTAAGAAACGGATGTGAAAACAGCTTGTTTCACACTTTAAACCTCTTGTATATTGATTTAACAGATATTACATTCAAGAGAAATACCGGCAGCACTTCGGTATCAAATCTGAAAAACGTTACAAATGAATAGACATGACCCCTATATATAGTAATCCTGCTTTCACTTGAAATACACCCATGACTATTCAAGCGAAACCCTCAAATATAACTTCAAGTGAAACCAACAATCTGTCTTGTCTTCAAGCGAAACCCGCATGCTGACTTATGTAAACTTTGAAACTGTTTTGTCTTCTTGTGAAATGATAAAATGATGATGTCACTTTGATGATGTCATCTTTAAACATGATGACATCATGCTTGATCAACTTCGCAACGAACCCGAGACTCGATATAAGACGAAGTCGACAGATGAATGCACTAACACATTCATATCTCTACGGTCTATATAGAGATATGTTAGCTACCTGATCGGGGGTTAAGGGAATGGTTTGGTAAGGTTCTTGCCTTGTTCAGTGTATAGATCCTGCAAGGACCTGGGTCAAGCTTACTAGGACCTCCTTCAATACCCACTGGTATTGGATGACGGGGGTGCGAATAGCTTGATCCCCTCATATGTAAACTACTATTAATACATTAAACCGGCTACTTGGGATTGTATCCCTGCTGACTCAAACCACTTAGCCGAGGGTAACATCGCCTTTAAAAGAGGGGCCTACCACTTTACGCATTAATAACATAATTAATTATCTTCCAATATTCCAACCCATTGGGATTGTGTCCTTGCTGACTCAAACCACTGGGTTGAGGGTAACGTCACCTTCAAAAGAGGGGCCTACTACTATAACTAAGATAATCCCTTAAAAAGTGCAAAAGTGCGGAAATCATCAAAGGATACATTAAAGGCGAGTCGGATCCAAGTGATTCATCTTGTCTATCTGTTTTATTTTTATTTTTATTTTCAGCATTTTAGTTTTTTTTTATTTTTCATGCTTAAAACCTTTTCTAAAAATTTTGATTTGATTAAACCGGTATTAAAAGCTCTTGTGTCTTTGGACGACCTCAGTATCTTACCAACGCTATACTACGATCACGATGGGTGCACTTGCCCATATTTGTGTTTAGTATTAGTAGAATATCGTGTTTTATAAATTTAAAACTTGACTAATATGTAAAATGGGCATAAATTATCAATAAAAACGTAACACACTCGAAACGCATCAGTGATAACTTCCATTATTTTCTCGAACATACATTTGAGTACCCTTTACTTCAGGAGCATCTTTAAGGTATGGTAATGGAAATGCTGTTATGAAACTCTTTTATTTATAATCCACCTTCTCTCAACACAACATCAATTGAGAAGTAATTTCATAATTGTGTTATGTTTATTTGAATTAAAGTTAAAAAACTCTGGTTAATGTTCCCTGTAAGAACCCAACTATTCGGTTGTTTCTACTTACCGTTGTTTCTAATCATAAACGTTTGTACTCCGAGATTCGGATTATTACCAATGGGTTAAACTATGTTTAGAACGCATTTTATATCGCTCATTTATCCCAGTTATCGCATTTAAACGCTTATCGCAACGCAAATGCTACGCAAACTCGAAACGCGGATTTATTTATATTATTTTTGTTATTTGTGTGTTTACTTGTTTAATATGTTATGTGAAATAACGCATCGCTTAAAACGCTCAAATGCACACTCTCGCAACTCAATTTATCATGTTAAAACGCAACACAACGCAATACTTAATATCTCGCTAAAATACTTAAAGTAATCGCACTAACTAACGCAACAAAACGCATCAAACAAGCATCCTATACGTGAAACGGAGAACTTTATCACCAAACTGGCCCCTTCGAACGAAGCCAGCGACTGCCTTCGTACGAAGGCACTGCCTTCGTACGAAGGCAGCCAGCTTCGAACAAGGTCAGCAGCCCACTCCTATAAATACCTAGCCCTCCTCTTTCATTCTAACTTGCTGACATTTTCTCCAAAACGCTCCCGAATTGCTATCCTTGGATTTTCAAGTAAGATTTACTAATTTTTCTAGTTTCACAATGTTTCCACTACGATTTTACACAAGTTTATCTTTGATTTCATCCAAAGTTTCTTGTTTTCATCCAAATTTCTATATTTTCAACTAAACTTCATCTTTTTCATTCAAACTTCATCTTTTCATCTTAACTTCTTTATTTTCATGAAAACCTTCGTCTTTTTCATCAAATCTTCTTATTTTACTACGAATCTATACTTGAATGAGTGATTTGGGTTTAGCTTTGATTTCGATGTGTTTGGTCTTTGAATGCTGCACAAGATTTCTAGTGATCTGTAAGGCATCAGAATTATCAACGAAAATAGGAGTAGATAGGAATTCAAAACCGTAGACGTGCATTTGTTGTTGTATCCACAGGACTTGGGAGCAACAACTTGAGGCAGCAATGTATTCAGCTTCTCATGTTGGTGTAGCGACACAAGTCTCCTTCTTGCACTACCATGTGACCAGGCGATTTCCTAAAAACTGACATCCAGCCATTGTGGATTTGCCGTTGATTTTGCAGCCACCAAAGTCAGAATCACTGAACGCGATCAAGTCGAAGCTATCATCCCTAGGGTACCAGAGACCGATGTCCAGGCAACCCTTCAAATAGCGGAAAATCCTTTTTACAGCTGCAAGATGTGAGGCCTTCGGGTTGGCTTGATATCGGGCGAGTAGGCACGTAGGATACATTATGTCGGGCCTCGAGGCTATGAAATACATAAGAGATCCAATCATTACGCGATAAAATGAAGAGTTAACGCTTTCACCCTTCAAGTCCGGAGTAATCCCGTGATTCTGCGGAAGTGGGGTACCAATGGGCGTCACTTTGGACATCTGGAACCGGCTCAAGATGTCACCGACATATTTGGTCTGATGGATGAATATCCTAGACTCCGTTTGTTGAACTTGTAGGCCTAAAAAGAAGTTCATTTCCCCCATGGCGCTCATCTTGAATTTTTCCTGTATAACACGCTCAAAGTCCCTACACAAAACATCGTTAGTTGAACCAAAGATAGTATCATCTACGTATACGTGAACCAATAGAAGATCTCCATTCTTTTCTTTGATGAAGAGAGTGCAATCGATAAAACCCCGGCGAAAACCGTTCTCCAGCAGATAGTTAGATAACGTTGCATACCAAGCTCTCGGTGCTTGATGTAATCCGTAGAGAGCTTTGTTGAGCAACCAAACCCGATCAGGATGAATAGGATCTTCAAAACCCGGAGGCTGTTCGACATACACCTCTTCTTCAACCACACCATGTAAGAATGCACTTTTCACGTCCATCTGGTAAACCTTGAATCCCTTGAAGGAAGCATAGGCTAGAAAAATCCGAATGGCTTCAAGACGTGCAACCGGTGCATAAACTTCGTTGTAGTCTATCCCTTCAACCTGACGAAAACCTTGAACAACTAATCTCGCCTTGTTACGGAAAACTACTCCACGATCATCTTTCTTGCATTTGAAAACCCAACAGGTGCCAATCTTCTTGTAGTTTTCAGGCTTCTCAACTAGTTTCCAGACACCAATCTTCTGGAATTATTGAAGTTCCTCCTGCATAGCTTCCACCCAAGAATTATCTTTTATCGCTTCTTTCCAAGACCTTGGTTCTTCTTGTGAGACATAACACGCGAAGGAACAATCATTCTGCAAACCCGATTCTCTGATCGCTGCATACAAGCCAGCATTGTTGTTGTTTCTCAACTGATTTCTCATCTGCATGCCACTATGAACATTACCAATGATGTTTTGTTGAGGATGGGTATTATGGATTCTTGTTTCTGGATTAACCGGAATTGGAACATTTATACCCAGATTGTTGAAGTTGAGATCAACAACCAAATCAATACCCTGAACTGGCGAAGAGGATGATGCAGTAGCTTTAGCTGTTTTAGGGCAGTCCTCAGGGGGTGTAGCCTCAGAAGTACCATGCACAACTATTGCAGGAGCTTCTTGGCCTGCATAGAGAAATTCATCATCCTCTGAAGATTCGTTCAGTTCAGTAGCATCGTGAAAATCCTCATTCTCGAGAGCATTATTGTTAACTGAAGATGATTCTTGATTGTTGACAATAATTGGACGAACCAACGGTGAATCTATTGCATTGTCACTCTCAAAAAACATCTGTGCCGCAACATCTACTACTTCTTCTTCAATATTGATCGAATTGAAAAAGTCATCGTACTCAAACATCCATGGCTGACCCAGACATCTTACTGGCAATGTGTGCCTCTGTACTCTGACTTCAGACCATACGTCGATCCTTTTCGTTTCGAGATTCCAAACTCTTAAATTTGGGGTGGCAGACCTAAGAAAGTATCCCTCAATTGCTTTCGCCCTAAACTATCCATCCGGATCGATCATAGTGCAAGGAGCCCCAAACGGTTCAAGAAATTCTAAATCTAGTTTCTGTTTGTGAAGAAGCTCAAAGCAGGTCTTGTTGTGCCTTTTTACTGTAAGGACTCGGTTCAACGTGTAGCGTGCAGAGGCCACGGCTTTACTCCAGAATGGAATGGGCAACTGTGACTCTACCAACATAGTCCTTGCAGTTTTGATCAATGTTCGGTTCTTACGCTCAGCGACGCCATTTTGTTGAGGAGTGTATCTAGCACTGAATTCATGAAGAATGCCTTTGGATCTACAAAACTCCTCCATAGCATGATTTTTAAATTTAGTTCCATTGTCGCTGCGTATGCGTCTTACTTTCAAACTATACAAATTCTCAATCGTTGTGATCAAGTTTTTGATAATTTCGAAAGTTTCACTCTTGTGTGCCATAAACGCCACCCAAGAAAATATTGAATAATCATCTGTAACCACGAGGCAGTACGAGTCATTACTAATGCTTTTATGCTTGATAGGACCGAACAAATCCATGTGCAAATGTTCAAGCGGCACTGCAACAGTGTTGATTTTCTTTATCGGGTGGGTGCGATTTCTTCCTTTGTTTTCCTTTCTGGAACGAAACACAGACGTCTTGAAGATGAAAGTTTTTGATGGGAACACCAGTTACTAATTCATTCTTCACCTGATGATTTATTTTCCTTAGGTGAATGTGTCCCATCTGCCTGTGCCAAGAGATTGTTTCCTTTTCTGTGGCTTTAGTAACAAAACACGTTACTTGTGAAAACGTTGTAATTGCTTGGCTCATATCAAGGACATACAAATCATTAACCCTTGGTGCAGAAAAGAGAATCCAATCTTTGGGAATCTTGAAACCGGGCTTCAGCACATAACATCCATTAGCATCAAAATGTGCCGAAAACTTCTTATCACAGATTTGAGAGACACTTAGAAGATTGTGATCAAGCTGTTGCACAAAGTTGATCTTGTCAAAACTGACAACCCCATTGGATACCATTCCTTCACCAGTAATATATCTGCCTTTATCTCCAGCAAAAGCAATATAACCTCCTCTAATAGATTTGACGTCGTAGAGAAGTCTCATGTCGCCGGTCATATGCCTGGATGCCCCACTATCAACAATCCAGAGACTACTGATAGTTCCTCCTGGAACACCCTGCACATGTACTCAAATGATCAGTTGGAGATGGGGACCGAAGCCTTCGTGGAGTTGGGTCTTCCATTTTCATCGACAAAAGTTATTTCAACTTCGCGATGATTTGGAAATGGTGATGCTCCCCCTAAGTTTGTGACCAATTTAGGTTTCCATGTCTGTTGAGTTTTACCAGTTTGATTGTTTGAAATTTTAACTTCATGATTGTTTGAAGTTTTTGAAATTTTTGAAATTTCTGGTTTGACTGAAACAGATTGTTTTTGAACCACATCGGTTTTAACAGCTTTTTCAATTACCTTGATTTGCTTGCGTTTCTGTTTCTTCTCCCTTTCTTTCACAAGACGGGGATCTTGTTTTGGAGAAACAAATCGCTTTTGGTAATTTTGCTCACGGGGAACATCAACTTTAGCTTTTAACTTATGAAGATATAGACAATTTCAAATGATATATCTAAATTCACCACACTCAAAACATGATCTTCGTTCAACAAACCCCGTAGCATCATGTTGATGTCTCGTTGAGGAACTTTGTGATTTCGAAGTACTTGGTCCTGTGTTTTGACCATCTCTTTTCAAAATTTTAACTTGTTTAAAACAATCTATGTTAGATTTGTTTTCAAATGTTTCAATTTTATCTGTTCCCTTCGACTTCACAAAGTTCACCTTTTTGTTCTTTCTCCGGTTTTGTTCCTTTAGACCTTGAGTTGTCGATTTTCCTTTTGGTTTACTGGTGTAGGGTAAAATACACATATTTGTCCCGTGTAAAGTGTATAATTATTGTATTAGTTTTATTTGTTTTTATTTAGTTTTAGTATTATATTATATTATTTTGTGTTTTGCCAGGTTCTGGTGCAAATGGAGTAAAAACGAGTAATATGGAAATGACCAGCCAGTTGGGCAGAGTGAGGTGCCAGGAACCGAAGTAAAAATTGGGCTATTTTTCTCGAGTAGGCCAAGCCCGCTATCTCTATTTGTTATCTAATAAAAGTTGCATATATTATTACAATCATCAAATGGGCCAGCCTACTTGACTTTTAAGATGCCCATAATTGTGAAACATGAGAAGTTTAGTCCAAGTCAAATTCATATTGCCACATCTTATTTTTAAATACAACATCAGAGTTGAAGGCGGCTATTAGATGGATATGATGGACGAATTATTAGAAAAGAACAAAAATTGTAACAACTGCCATCATTATATATAAATTAAATAGAGGGAAGCATATACATATATTTGTGTTGGAGTTTGGACGCTACTTTTTGTAAGAAAAGGAACCAGAGGTGTGGGCCGCTAAAGGCTATAAGCCCAACAGCAATTACTGGAATTGTGATCTTTTGTGGGCTTTTGAAAGGCGGAAAATAATATACTTGGACGGGAAGGAATAGGAATAAAATATATAATCAACATCAGACGAACAGAGGAGGAATATATACGATTTGGAGGAGTTCTTTGCCACAATTAACGTCTGATTGAAGGTTTGGAGCATCTTGGAGACGTGGAATCATTCGGGTAACATCTTGGAGCATTCGGGAGAGAAGATTCGGGTTTTATCATCCTTATTCCTTCGTTTTTGTTTGTTTAAACTTTGTTACACAATGAATTCAGATTATATATTGTTTGATACTATGTGTTTGACTATGTTTTCCGGCTAAAAACCTTTAACTACCTAGGTTATGACAATAGTTAAATAAAGTTTGGTTCTTTATTCGATTTTTGGCGTGGTTGTGGATTTTTCTTGTATTGTAAAAGCTTCGGGAATTTAACTTGGTGCATATGCGTGCTTGACGACTATTTTATTATTGTTTGTTGCTTCGTATAATCCTTGGTGACGGTCTTTATCACATAATAGGGTTGTGCTAGGGTTCTTGATTTAGGTGACTGTCTATATCACGTAATAGATCATTAATCCTTTAGGGTGAAAATCTAGTAAGTAACCTTAGAAGTAATATTCGGTAATTTAATAAAATCAAGTGTTCTGCTAAACTCGTCGCGGAGAGGCTCGAGGGTATTAATAGGTCTCGGTTTGGTTATAAGGACTTAGCATTCCATTGTCTATTAAGCCAAGATTAAAACCCGTAGTTGCTTTAGACGTTCGCGCTGAGAGGTAGAGCGTCTTATATAGGCCCTTTCAAGAAACTAGAGGACTGAGAGGAAATCTAGAAAACCGGTGAGCGTAACAGCCTAGGTAGTGCCACAAGAACCGCCTTGAGAGTGTTTGAGGGGCTTAGTGGTGTCTTAATAGGTTTAGTATCCAAAGATCCCGGTTCCACACCACAAAATCATCGAATAGAGACCCATTCTGAGTTTAGCTTGCGTCTAGCCTAGGTAGTCTTCATTCATCACTGGTCAAAGTCTTCGTTAGAGTTCGTGTTAGTTATTTAGCTAATCTAGTATTCATTATTTGCATTCTTAGGATTTTTAGAAAACCCCCCCAATCAATAAACAAATAGTTGAGTCGTGTCAGTCTTAGTCTTTATAGAGTCTTAGCGTAATCCTTAGAGTCTCGTGGGTTCGATACTCGGACTTGCTTTAGCTTTACTACATTGATCGGTACACTTGCCGGTTGTGTGGTTTAGGGTTTAGACCGAGTCTTAGTTTATAAATTTAAAGCTTAGAGTGTCTAAATTAGGGTTAATTTTAGTTGTTTTTGTTAAACCACTTTGTGCACATCAAGTTTTTGGCGCCGTTGCCGGGGACTCTTGGCGATTGCGTTGATTACTTTGTTTGGACTTAACTGACATTATACGTGCTAGTGTTTTTGTAGATTGAGTCATAGGAGTCTAATTGTCCGTGTTTTTTTTTTCTTATTTATTTTATTTTTCTTGAGTCTAGTAGATATGTGTGAAATTTGTGGAGGGCCTCACTTTACAGTTAAATGCCCCCAATATGAGGGGTCCCCTGCAGATTATGATACTAACCCCTTTGTGCAGCCACAGCAATATTCTTCGCATGGGTATTCCACAAATACTAGCGAGAGGTTTCCCCATTTTTTCAAGCTCAGGGAAGTAATTATGATTTGCGTGCAGACGATAAAAGAATTTCAGGAGTGCGGGGATCCAAGGTTTCTAAAAATGATCGGCATACTTGAGCGAATGATCGGGCTAATAGGCCCAATAATAGAGTATGACCTCAGTCGGCAAAGGGATCCAAGGTGTGAAGAATGTGGTGGACCACACTGGTATGAAGAATGTGCGATCGTTGCTCGGTTGGAAATGAGTTGGGGAAACAGAGAGCAGAAGCAACAAATACAATGGGGCGATTATGATGATGAGTGGATTACAGTTCAAAGCTCAAATTACAAGGCGATAGTGATCCCCGAGCTTGCTGATGGGGAGACGATATGGGGATATGTGGAGAGAAAAGAAGAAAAAGTGGAGATAGAAAGAAAAGGAGAAGAGGAGGAACAAGTTGAGCAGCTATCTAGTGAAGATCAGATGTCCTGGGAAAATGAATTTAAGGAAGAACTAGATGGGTTGCCGGTAGATGAAGAGGTAAAGGAGTTTGATCCGGAGGGAGACCTTGCTTACTTAGAAGCTTTACTTGAAGGATGCCCAATGACGGACATCAAACAAGAAGAAGAAGTGGTGGAAGAGGAAGAACACCATAGCTGGCCTGTGGTATTAGTGATAAATGAAACTAAAAAATCAAAACCACGGGAGAAGGCAAAGAAAAGAAAAAGAAAAGATGGAAAACGAAAGAGGATTGAAGGCTGGTACAAGAAGGAGCCGTTGGTGCACGATCAGTCTTCTCGCTACATGCCGCACATTCTTCCAGGTAAGTTTAAATTTTGGTGGTCTGACCCGTTTAAAATTTTGAAGTTAAAACTTTTAAAATCATTTTATTATTCCACCAATAAATGTTTAATTATTTTTGTTGACCGGGTGGAATTAAACGGGTTAGATAAGGTCCAGATCAAAGAAAAACCTCCTGATTAAATTCAAGTGTGGGGAGGTTTTGTAGAGTTTGTATAGAGTCTTAGTTTTTGTATATGAGTCTAAATTAGTGTTTTTTTTTTGAGTCATTTTTTTTAGAGTCGGTACTGCTTTGGTTTTTGCTTGTTTTGTTTATGCAGGTTTGAATATGTACCACCCGTACTCAATCTCCATTCGGGTGATTTTGGAGCTGCTTATCAGATATCAGGCATTTATCGAGTGTACTAGTCAATGTCAAAAGCCGATCGCGAACGAAATGCTATACGATCGAGCTGGATTGGACGAGAGATTTGGAGCTTACACATTATATAACCAGCTAAGTCCTTTCCAATTTGCCCTTAGTCTTTTTATTTCTTATTTATTTTTAGTTTTTTTGAGTCGGTTTCCATCTTACATTGAGGGCAATGTAAAGTTTAAGTGTGGGGATGGGAACTATCGTTTAGTGTCCAGTTAGTAGTGTCTTGAGTCATTAAAAAAAATTAAAAAAAATTAAAAAATTTTCAAAAATTCAAAAAAAAAAAAAAATTAAAGAAAATAGAAAAAATGTCTTTTAAAACAAGAAGTTTGCAAAATAAAAACGGAAAATGATAGAAAAGTCGGGTTTTTGGTCGGGTTCAAATAATAATAATATGAGAATAAAATAATTGAGCTTGTGTCTAGTTTGAGATGCGCGGGTAGGCTCGGTTCGGTTCTAGGTTCCTTTGATCTTAAATATACCTAATTGTCGGTCTACTAGTGGGTTCTCATCTAGGGAAAGTGGGGAAATTGAAACCGCCAAAAATAGTATAAGGGATGCCGTTATAAGCTAAGATCGTTAGAGTTTTTGGTCATTATCTCGTTGAAAAAGAAAAAAAAATAAGTGAGCTAGAAACTAAATGAAAGTAACATAGGTCTATGTAATCCGAGTTGGGGATAGCGACTCTACAGCCGGAATGCCTCTGGGATGTGTGAAATCGAATTGTCGAATAAAAGTACCGAAACCTAAGTAATCTGTGGTTGGGGATAGCGACTCTACAGCGGGAATACCTCTTGGTTAGGGAAAGCATCGTCTAGACTCACGAAAGAAAAAAAAAAGAGCAAAAAGCAAAGCAAAAAAAAAAAAAAAATAGAAAAAAAAAAGATTTGATTTTAAACTCTTTGGATCTTGGTATAAGGCGGTTAGGAAATAACCCAGTGGTTGTTCCTTTTGTCCTATAAGCTTGAGGGGGGATTAGGTGGACTTGCAATTCTTAGCATGAGACCCTAGGTAGATTGACCGAACTTGAACTAAATTGCATGATGAGGGCTTGGAACCGGGTTTGGGTTTAAGAGGACACGAATACTTGCAATCGCGGCTAACACAAGTTTCGGTTTTTAATAAGAAATTTAAGCTTTTGTCCCGAGCGATTATTCCAACTATGATTCCGTTATGCATAATTCTTTTTCGAGGACGAAAAAAGGTTAAGTGTGAGGATATTTGATGTAGGGTAAAATACACATATTTGTCCCGTGTAAAGTGTATAATTATTGTATTAGTTTTATTTGTTTTTATTTAGTTTTAGTATTATATTATATTATTTTGTGTTTTGCCAGGTTCTGGTGCAAATGGAGTAAAAACGAGTAATATGGAAATGACCAGCCAATTGGGCAGAGTGAGGTGCCAGGAACCGAAGTAAAAATTGCGGCTATTTTTCTCGAGTAGGCCAAGCCCGCTATCTCTATTTGTTATCTAATAAAAGTTGCATATATTATTACAATCATCAAATGGGCCAGCCTACTTGACTTTTAAGATGCCCATAATTGTGAAACATGAGAAGTTTAGTCCAAGTCAAATTCATATTGCCACATCTTATTTTTAAATACAACATCAGAGTTGAAGGCGGCTATTAGATGGATATGATGGACGAATTATTAGAAAAGAACAAAAATTGTAACAACTGCCATCATTATATATAAACTAGTGAAATTCCCCGCGCTGCGCGGCGGGGAATTCAAACGTTAACGATTCATTTTGTTTTGTAACGGGATAAGCACGATACCCGTTCAGTTCGTTACCTACCGGTGTTTTACCCGTAAATACTGGTACCATACCGGTTGGTTATAAAAATAACAAATTTAGAAGTAGAGAAAACAACGTAAAAGTGAAAAAAGAACCAATAAATCACGGAAAATATTATTAAGAATAATAGATACTTAAACTTTTATTTAGCAGCAGATAATAAAAAATTTTCTTTCTCATAAAGGGCCTCGAACCCGAGACACTCACTATATTTGAATGTTCATACAACCAACTGAACTGCGAAAGTTTTTCTTAATAGTTTCGCACAATAATAACTGTAATATATATATAAAGCGGAAAAGGACAAAAAAAAAGAAAAGACACAGCAAAGCAAAGCAAATGAAAACGATGGAAAAAATAAATTTAAAATCAGGGCAAATATGTTATTTGGCTGGAAGGAAAAAAACAAAACTAATTGCAAAACTATAAATTTAAACGGGGCAAAATCGTATTTTTAAACTGAAGGCAAAAATGTAATTTTTAGATAAGGGCAAAAGCAAAATTTTATTTTGAACTGGGGGTAAAAACATAATTTTGAACTGATGGCAAAATCGTAATTTTAAAGCGGGGAAAAATCGCAAATTGGTTGGGCCATTGGGGGAGTTTCAGGCAGCTGTCTCGCACTATGCCCCCCATCTTGTGCCTGTACTTATACACTTGGGGCAAAATCATAATTTGCATGGGAAAGCAAACAAAACCGATGACAAAGATGTAAATTTAAATTGAGTGCAAAAGCGTAATTTACCTGGGAGAAGGGAAACAAAACTAATGGCAAAACTGTAAATTCAAACGGGGCAAAATCTTTATTTCGAATGGAGGGCAAAATTGTAATTTTCCATCAGGGTAAAAGCGTAACATTATTTTTAATGGGAGGTAAAACGTAATTTTAAACTGATGACTAAATCATAATTTTAAAGCGGGATAAAATCGTAAATTTAATCCAAAGAGGCAAAAAAGTCAAAAGCCAAAAAAAAAAAAAAAAAATTCCACTGTTCATGCGAACTTGCAAATGTTATAGATATATTTAAATAGAGGGAAGCATATACATATATTTGTGTTGGAGTTTGGACGCTACTTTTTGTAAGAAAAGGAACCAGAGGTGTGGGCCGCTAAAGGCTATAAGCCCAACAACAATTACTGGAATTGTGATCTTTTGTGGGCTTTTGAAAGGCGGCAAATTATATACTTGGACGGGAAGGAACAGGAATAAAATATATAATCAACATCAGACGAACAGAGGAGGAATATATACGATTTGGAGGAGTTCTTTGCCACAATTAACGTCTGATTGAAGGTTTGGAGCATCTTGGAGACGTGGAATCATTCGGGTAACATCTTGGAGCATTCGGGAGAGAAGATTCGGGTTTTATCATCCTTATTCCTTCGTTTTCGTTTGTTTAAACTTTGTTACACAATGAATTCAGATTATATATTGTTTGATACTATGTGTTTGACTATGTTTTCCGGCTAAAAACCTTTAACTACCTAGGTTATGACAATAGTTAAATAAAGTTTGGTTCTTTATTCGATTTTTGGCGTGGTTGTGGATTTTTCTTGTATTGTAAAAGCTTCGGGAATTTAACTTGGTGCATATGCGTGCTTGACGACTATTTTATTATTGTTTGTTGCTTCGTATAATCCTTGGTGACGGTCTTTATCACATAATAGGGTTGTGCTAGGGTTCTTGATTTAGGTGACTGTCTATATCACGTAATAGATCATTAATCCTTTAGGGTGAAAATCTAGTAAGTAACCTTAGAAGTAATATTCGGTAATTTAATAAAATCAAGTGTTCTGCTAAACTCGTCGCGGAGAGGCTCGAGGGTATTAATAGGTCTCGGTTTGGTTATAAGGACTTAGCATTCCATTGTCTATTAAGCCAAGATTAAAACCCGTAGTTGCTTTAGACGTTCGCGCTGAGAGGTAGAGCGTCTTATATAGGCACTTTCAAGAAACTAGAGGACTGAGAGGAAATCTAGAAAACCGGTGAGCGTAACAGCCTAGGTAGTGCCACAAGAACCGCCTTGAGAGTGTTTGAGGGGCTTAGTGGTGTCTTAATAGGTTTAGTATCCAAAGATCCCGGTTCCACACCACAAAATCATCGAATAGAGACCCATTCTGAGTTTAGCTTGCGTCTAGCCTAGGTAGTCTTCATTCATCACTGGTCAAAGTCTTCGTTAGAGTTCGTGTTAGTTATTTAGCTAATCTAGTATTCATTATTTGCATTCTTAGGATTTTTAGAAAACCCCCCAATCAATAAACAAATAGTTGAGTCGTGTCAGTCTTAGTCTTTATAGAGTCCTAGCGTAATCCTTAGAGTCTCGTGGGTTCGATACTCGGACTTGCTTTAGCTTTACTACATTGATCGGAACACTTGCCGGTTGTGTGGTTTAGGGTTTAGATCGAGTCTTAGTTTATAAATTTAAAGCTTAGAGTGTCTAAATTAGGGTTAATTTTAGTTGTTTTTGTTAAACCACTTTGTGCACATGTGATTTTGCTGAATTTTCTTTGTTGGTAATTTTTGATTACCGTATTGTTTTTGTAGGATCGAGATTCGATCAAAACGATTCGGTCTGAGTTAAATCTAGGTTGCTAGAAAGGCGGAAAAGACTAGTAACCTTGAATCAATGTTAGAATAGGAGTAGAAGCAGAGAAATACACTTTAAACACGTTTTCCATTGATATTAAACGTTCTTGTATGGAGAGAAATGGACAGCAGTTCAGTACACCAGATCTCCAAAAGTTACAAATGAAAAACACAACACCCCTATTTATAGGGTTTCCAGTTCGCATGAGTTAACTTGACCACTTCGCACGAACTTGTCAACTTCCAGTTCGTGCGACCTGGCCTTACACATGCCACTTTGTGCGAACTGGCCTCAAAACATAAAATTACATTTTTCAAACACTTAAACTATTACAAGCTACTGACACGACCTAGACTGATGACGTAGGCGATAGAGATTATGCACCAACAAACTCCCCCTTGGATATTGCCGCAGTCTTCAGTCAGCCTGTCTTCAAAAACTTCTTCACAAAGACTTGAAAACTTCCTCTCTTTGCTTCGGTTTCTTCAGTAACAACTTTCTGAGCTTTTCATTCTCTTTAGCCACTCTCTTTTCTTCTTCAGCAAGTCTTTGTACAACTGTAACCTTGCAATCTTGTCTTTCTCCTCACGCTCCTTTCTCTCCTTTTCAGCTTTCAAAAACTATTCCTTTTCAATCTTTCTCCACTTTGATAACCACATATTTTCAGAGTTTATAGCTTTCTGAAAACATATCGTGGCAACTTTCTGAAACTGCAAAGCTTGATCTTTATCTTCAGCTTTGTACCCAATCTTGTTCACAAATAAACATTCAATATCCTTCACCGAGCAATTCACAATCCACATCGGATCGTACAGATGGATATATCTAACTTCATTTTCAACTTTGTACGTGATCACTGCTTCAGTTGACATGCAGCTATAAACCCAACATAAGAACCCTTCGTGAAAGTTTTGTTCCATCTTCGGCAATGGAATATTCTTCAAAACTTTAGGTTTCTTGATCTGCAAAATCGTTTCTTCAATGCCTGTAACTGGATCTATCCTTTTCACTTTCTTCGGATAATGTGGCTTCCAGTGTTTAAATTCTTTGAACTCTTCAAACTTCATTAAGCCCCAAGTAGGCATATCACGCTCTCTGACAGGATAAGATAATGTTCTGACTTTGGGCAATTCTTCGACATCCCACCAAGGAAGAGACATTATATCTTGAATGTATTCGAAATACTGAACGCCAAACTCTCTTCAAATTGCATGAGCATTCACTTGTGGTAGATAACCCCAACTGATTATATCACCAAGAGAAACTTCTCTATCTCTTTTATAATACTTCAATGGTCTTTTAAATTTTCTCTCTGTATCTTTCCTGAACCATTTCTTTTTCTCTTCGCGTCGTTCTTCTTTTGACATTTCTTGAAAGCTTTTATTCTTGACACTTTCTGCAACTTTCCTTCTTAACTCATCTTCATTTGCATGACTGAAGAATTCAGCAAGCGTCGGAAAGCTAGAAGTATCAACGTTCACATTCTCAGACTGATCTTCATCACTACAATCTTCTACTTCCACTCTGTCGTAGTTATCAGCATCTTCAACATACTTGTACTGGTATTCAGGTTGCTGATTTATATCAAACTTGTTCAACTCTTCTTCGAAATCGAAGTTAAACTCATTTTCATCAACATGCGTCATCTTTACGATCTCAGCTAGAGTATAAGTATGCAAGATTTCTCCTTCCTCTACATTGTGTTCAAGACGTAGAATCAGTCTTGTAACATGATCATCATTTTCATCAACATTCTTTGCATCATCATGCTCCCCCTCACCACTTGCATTCTCAGGTTCTTCGTTAGCATCATCATGAAGATATTCATCAATCTTCTCTTCATTTGACGCTTCAGTTACTTTGATACCCGAAGTACCTTGATCATCATCATCATTGCCATCATCATTATCATCACTGTGAATAGAATACACATCGTCTGCATCATCTTTCAGAATATCATCATCTTCTTCACCTTCTTCATCATTGTCGTCAATTTCACCAGATACTGAAGTAATCGGACAAGGATTTAGAATAGACGATTCTGTAACATTTGATGGAACAATTGCCCTTTCTGTCACTTGAGCAACACCTTCAACTTGAACATTTTTACCCTTATCTTTCATTTGAGCTTCTATTTCAGCTTCTCGTTTTGCTCTAACTTCTTCAAGCTCAATTTCTTCAAATCTTTGTTCGATCGGCTCTCCAATTAAATTTTCCAACACCTTCTTCATCATATATGCTTCATGTTCTTTCATAGCATTATTGGCCTCTAACTCTTTGTTTTTCAGCTTGAAGTATTCATTCTGCTCATCTCTTCGAGCCTTTTCTTCTTCCAACTCTGCTATTCGAACTTTCAGAATATCAATGTCTGCTTGATCAACTTCAACCCTTTTCAATAAAGATGAATTTTCAGCTTCAACAGACTTTACACGTTTTTCTAACTTCTTTTTCTCAACTAACTCCTCTTCCACCTTCTTTTGCGGCTTTTTCACAAGATCATCGTTCACGAAACTAAAATCATCAAGCTTTTCAAGAGTTATCTCCTCTGAAGTAGGTGGAAAATCTTTAAATCCAGATGATCCAGGAGTAGTTTATACTGGTGGTTGTGAAGTTGGTGGTGTTTGTAGGATGTGTGGTGAAGTTATAACAGGTTGTTCATGAATTGGTGTAGAAATACGACGTTGTGGTGATGATTGTGGTGATTGTAAATGTTGTGGTGATGGTTGATGTGGTGGTGATGGTTGATTATGTGGTGGTGATGGTTGTTTTGGTGGTGATTGTTGTGGTGGTGGTGACTGATGTGGTGGTGGTGGTGATGGTGGTTGTTCTGGTGGTGGTGATGGTAGTTTGTTTTGTGGTTCTGATGTAGGTTTTGATTTGAACTTGATTTTCAACTTTCGAACAGCTGGAGATTGAACACGTTTCCTCGACGTTGATTTCTTTCTTCCTCCAGAAGGTGGTGTTACAACCGGAACATCTTCTGTTGGAACATACGTTTCATCATCATCGTCTGCACTCCTCTTTCTTTTCTTTTGTTTCACTCTATCTCTTGGATCGTAGTTTTCTTTGATCCATCGATCAGCTTCAGCATCAATATCACTTTCTTCTTCATCAGATGAACTCTTTTCTTTATCATCAACTACCTTCTCACCAGCTGCTTTCTCAGCTTCAAGATTGTCATCAATACTTTTCAACAGTCGTTCTGTTTCAGGAGATAACTGATCTTGATTTCCTTCAACATTTGCTTCTGTTTCATCTTCTTCTGGTTCATCAATCAGCATTGTCTCAACAGCTTTCTTCTTACGTTTCTTTTGCGGTTAAGAAGACGAACCTTCTTCAGTTTGAACTTTCGGTGTTCTCTTTCCACCTCGTTTCTTCTTTTCTTTTTCTTCTTTTGTAAACCACTCATTTCGAGTTTTACAAAAATCTGCAAACTTCATCAATTCATCAGCTGCACTTTTCTCTTTCATCTCTGCATCATTTCTCCACTTCAAATGATTCACAGGATCTGGATCTTCGTAGTTAGCACTCTTGATGAATCCAAAGAACTCTGCCTTCGTCTTCGGTTTTGACCAATTTTTGTGATACTTAGATAATCTGATCAACGTCTCGTTATCCATGTGATTTAACACCAAAAGATCATTTTCTTCATCTTTCACCAGATTAGGATAAGCATGATCCAACATCATTTGCACAAACCTCGGATACATCCAGGTTTTACTTCCTGAAGTAATGTTATATTTCATGTAATGGAAAATAATTCTTGAAAAATTGTACTTTTTGTTCAACACTAACGCCGTCACCATACACATCTGATAATCTTTCATGAAGTCGTATCCACCCTTTCTGTGACTAAGTGCATGAATCACCGAGTGAATAAAGAACTTGTACGGCTTCATAAAACATGCTTTCAAATAGTTTGCGTTATTCAACGGACCACTGTATGCCATTCTCAGCATACAACCTTTGACCATCTTTTCTGGAAACTTTGTTAGCGAGTTTTCATCATCTGGAAAATCTAGCACTTCACGGATAAGCTGTTCTGTGATGATTATGTCTTTATCTTAACCATTAACACTAACACTTGAAGTTATCACATTACTCTCTTCATCGTACACAGCATTCTTCCAGAAATAAGCAATATGAGATCTGAAAACTCTGTGCTGATTCGTCAACGCCTTTTGAATTGGTAAACGTTTCATGAATTCCAAAATATCCTTGAATACAGTCATCTTTAGTAATGTCTCATCATAAACACAACAAATGTTGTGTGACGGATCAAATTCAACGATCGATGGCTGAAACACAAAACAAAAACCAAAGTTAAACATTTTGCACAAATTTTCAAGACAACAACACTTCACACGATCTGGCCTTCAAATGAAGTGGCCATTTCATGCGATGTGGTATTTCAAACGAATTGACCTATCTCAAACGAACTGGTTTCATACGAGTTGGATTTCAAACGAAGGGGATTTCAAACGATGTGGTCGATTTCAAACGTTGTGGACAGTTTCAAACGATGTGACCTTCAAACGATTTGGCCAACTCATGCGGTTTGGGATATCCAAACGATTTGCCATCTCATGCGAAGTGGGTCATCACTTCGTTTGAAACCCTCACTTATGAACAGTAAAATTTACAGATCTTAAAACTTGATTTTATGATGAAATTGAAGCCCTAGATCTAATCTACAACACATTCCGAACACACTGATGTGTTTTTTATTCGATTTAGTCCATTACAGATTCCTAGATCTTGATTCAAAGGTCCGATTCGTTCAAGTTCATCTGATTTTGTGTGATTCGGTTCAAATTAACCTCAATCTTTACCTTTCCCATGTTATAAGTTGTGCTAACCAACATATACAAAGATTACGAACACAGATTCACAAGATTATGGCATGAAATCGATGAAATCTCTTGAATCTCCTCAGATCGCTTGAAGTCGCTGTGTTTGGTGCGGTGTGGAGAAACTGATGGTTTCATGCGATCTGGTCCCCTTTATATAGAAGAGCCACTTCGCATGAATTGGAACTGAGGCGGTGTAGCCAGCTCGTACGTGCTGGTCACCTCGCGTGAACTTTTCATTTTTTCAAAATTTTTGATTTTTTAAGTTTTCAAATTTTTAACTTTTTAACAATTTATCACACACTCAGTTTACCAAGTCCAAATTAATGACCCTGGTCAACTTTTTAGCCTGCCAAGTCCAAGTTAATGACCTTAGCTGACCAAATTATGATCTAGCTGACATTTTGAAACTTTTTAAGTTCAAATTAATGAACTTTTAAACATTTTGAGAAATTACCAACAATTTCTCAAACTTTTTCTTATCCAACCCACATGATCCAACTTGTTTAGCACTGTGAGACTTTGATCATCAGATCCCCAACGTCTGTTGTCAAAAATAAGATGAAATACCAAATCTTTTTGAATTTTATAATATTTTGCTAAACAAACAGTAAATCTTTTTGGATTTTAAGAAACATAAACTGTATAAACATATTTACAAACATCTTTTTGTGAGTTTGCGTAAGAGGATCATATCAGTTTTTGAGACTGATCACTAACACCGTTGATCTTGATTTAACTTTAAATCTTAAACAAATTCACTTAGATTGTCAGTATTGCTGTCCACTTAAACCTCTAACACAAGTTTCAATTGATTCGAGACACAGATTAATGTTTTAAAGACATAAACTTATTCGCGTGTCCCACCTCAAAATATACTCCTGTATCAAAATTCCCTAGATTCAGTCTTACAGGTGAGTATACCAATCTGATATCTGTATTCGGGTTAGTGCGAGACCTTGAGAGCTCAGGTACGAACTACCGTTCGATCAAAGAGATGAAGGCTCGACTTTTGGTGTGTTCCCTTTAGGGAATCTTTTTTACAACTGCATTTGATTTGTATCTTTCGATAGTTTATCAATTTTCATGCAGAGGGTATGCTTTAAAAGCGTGTAAAGTATCATACTAGGTCTAGGCCATTGCTTCTGCAATATCAGAAGACCAGGTATAATACCCTAGATATCAAACAGTATAAAGACCTAGTATCTCAGAATCAGGCAATCTCTCAAACAAGATTTCGTGGGTTACCCATATATCCGAGAGATGTTCCCCACGAGATAAGCAAGTATGGTATTTAGGTTTATATCTTGAAAACAATCTACTATTTGTGTGAAGCCTACTGGCACATCATTAGCGAGACTTGTTTAAAATCATTTGACTTTCCATTTCTTTAGCATGTTGTGATAGTCCACTGATGTACTATCATTTCCTCTTTTTCACAACAAAACTCTTTTTGCCTTTTTCAATGTTTTTGGATTTTGAAATTTTATCATGTTTTTGTATTTTCTGTAAACTTTCTCCCCCTAAAATCAAAAACATAATTTTTGTTTTTCGTTTTATCAAAAGCAGAAAATAAAACTGTACAGAAACATGACAATAAGACGCAGATCACTTCTGATCGCCGTCCTCCTCGGCCACACACTCTATCACCCTCCCAGAAAACAAATTCTTTAACCCGTTCAATTTCAAAAGATAGTTAAATCTTGTTTTATCAAAGGGTTTTGTGTAAAAATCAGCTCTCGGATCATCAGTGTGTATATGATCAATTCGAATCAATTTTTTCTCGTAACAATCGCGAATAAAATGATGTCGAATCTCAATATGTTTTGTTTTAGAGTGTTGCACCGGATTTTTAGTTATATTAATGGCTGCGTCATTGTCCACAAAGATTGGTGTGTCTAAGAACTGCAAACCATAGTCCCCCATTTGCTGTTGGATCCAGAGGATCTGAGAGCAACAACTGGAAGCTGAAACATATTCAGCCTCACAGGTTGAGAGAGCGACTGTGGTTTGTTTCTTACACTGCCAGGTGACTAGCCGAGTTCCGAAGAACTGGCACCCAGCAGTTGTGGACTTTGCATTTTATTTACAGCTCCCGAAGTCAGATTCAGCATAACTAGTAAGAGAAAAGTCACCAGATTTAGGATACCACAAGCCGGTGCTTGGGCAACCTTTGAGATACCGTAAGATTCTCTTCACAATCGTCATGTGTGACTGTCTCGGACTTGACTGATATCGGGCGTAGAGGAAAGTTGGATACATGATGTCCGGCCGTGAAGCTGTCAGATACATTAACGATCCTATGATTGATCGATAGTGTGTTTCATCCACTTTTTCACCGCTTTCATCTGGACAGATGCCATGATTTGTCGCCAGGGGGGTTGATGTTGGAGATGATTCGGACATATTGAATTTGTCCAAAACATCGTTCACATATTTGGTCTGGTGTATGAAGATTCCTTCGGGCAGTTGCTCAACCTGAAGCCCTAGGAAGAACTTCATCTCCCCCATTGAACTCATTTCAAACTTCTTTTTCATAACCTTCTCAAACTCTTTACACAAATCTTCATTTGTTGATCCAAAGATTATATCATCCACGTATATCTGCACGATGAGTAGATGTCCTGCAACCTCTTTTGTGAACAAGGTACTATCGACAGTCCCTCTGGTGAACCCGTTGGTTAGCAGATGCTGGGAAAGCGTCTCGTACCAGGCTCTCGGGGCCAGGTGTAGTCCATATAATGCCTTGTCGAGTAGATACACCTTGTCTTTGTGCACTGGATCGGTAAACCCCGGTGGTTGTCCGACGTACACTTCTTCTTTGATCTTTCCGTAGAGAAATGCAGATTTAAAATCCAATTGGTAGACCTTGAATCCTTTCCATGGCGCAAACGCCAAGAAGATTCTAATTGCCTCAAGTAAAGTAACGGGTGCATATACTTCGGTAAAGTCGATCCCTTCTTGCTAACTAAAACCTTGGACTACCAAACGTGCTTTGTTCCTTACAATGACCCCTCTATCATCCCGCTTACACTTGAAGACCCCACTTGGTCTTGATCAAGTTCTGATCTTCTGGGAGATCAACCAACTCCCACACTCCAAGCTTTTCAAATTGTTGTAACTCTTCTTGCATAGCATTTACCCAACTCTCTTCGGTTAATGCTTCTTTATACGTTTTCGGTTCTACCTGCGAGATAAAACATTTCAATGAGAATTCAACTTGTAAAGGAGCTACAGAAGCATAAAAACATGTAAGCCCTTTGTTTATTTGATCGCGTGTTTTTACGCCACTTTGAAGGTCACCAATGATTTGTTATGACGGATGGTAAGATAAAGTTCTTGGCATGACTGTATCTGGTACACTCACTTCCGATTGCAAATTTATGATATTCTGATCACCCGTGTGATCCACAGCATTTGAAGTCTCAATATTTGGTTCCTCGTCATAAGTCGGATCGGTTTCCGATTCCGAGTCGTTAGATTGATCAAATATTGGAGCTGGATCTTCTGGGGGTTCATGTGCAGTTCCACTTGGACCGGCCTCATGATCATTTGAACCCTCGGTGGGTGGAGAAACTACCAACGGTCTCGGCACTTGTTCTTGTGAAAGAGACTGCTGTTGTTGGTATAAGAACGCCAGTTCCTCCTCACTCGGCTCTATCGGAAAATGGAATGACTCCCAGAGTTTATCGTAATCAAATAGCAACCTGTTTCCGGGATGTTGTTCCAGAGCAGTAAACCTTTGACAGTCAACGTGTTGAACTTGTATGATCTTCCCCAAACACGGAACAAATACTCTCTTCAACGGACTAGAGTAACCTACAAAAAAAAACCTTCATTAGCTTTTGCACCAAATTTACCGTATGGATCAATGAAAGTGCATGGTGATCCAAATGGTTCTAAAAATTTCAGATTCGGTTTGTAACGATGAAGCAATTCAAAACAAGTTTTCTTGTGCTTCTTCACCATAAGAACCCGATTGAGCATATAGCATGCTGTAGCAACCGCTTCACTCCAAAAATATATCGGTAGTTTTGAATCTGCTAACATGGTGCGAGCTGTTTCGATCAACGTACGATTTTTTCGTTCCGCGACACCGTTTTGTTGAGGAGTATACGGTGCGCTGAATTCATGAAGAATTCCTTTATCCTTGCAGAATTCGAGCATACGATTGTTCTTGAATTTTGTGCTGTTGTCGCTTCGAATACATATGATCGACAGTTTGTAAAGGATCTCCATCTTTCTGAATAACTTCATCAAAGTATCAAACGTTTCGTCTTTTCTTTCTAGAAACATCACCCAGGAGAATCTTGTAAAGTCGTCAGTGACAACTAAACAATATAAATCTCCACTCATGCTTTTCACATTTACCGGTCCAAAAAGATCCATATGGAGTCTTTCGGGCGGTAATCTGATTGAGTTCAAAAGCTTTTTCGGGTGTGACTTCTTCGTCTGTTTTCCTTTCTTGCATTCAACATAATCATCATTAAGATGGAAGCTTTTCAAATTGACACCTTCAACAAGATCATTATGAACTAAGAAGTTCATCTTCCTCACATGAATATGCCCCATTTTATGATGCCACATGATGGATTCTTTTTCTGTCGCCTTCGTCTTACTCACGAAACATTGAGCCTTCTTATCTGTTGTTGTTGCAGTGCTCATGTCTAGTATGTAGAGATCATTTTCACGAGGAGCCCGCATCAACACCATATCTTCAGGAATCTTAAATCTTGGTATCAGAATAAGACATTCATCTTTTGTGAAATGAACACTGAACGACTTGTCACAAATCTGTGAGATGCTCAACATGTTGTTTTCCAACTCAGCAATGTAATTCACTTTTTCAAAAGATACGACACCGTTTGTAAGTATTCATTCTCCGATAATTCTACCTCCTTGTGTTCCCGCAAACCCTACATAACCTCCATTGATAGATTTGACGTCGTAGAGTAGTGCTAACATCCCTATCATGTGCCGCGAGGCGCCGCTATCCATTATCCTCTTTGAAATGATAGACCTCGGAAGCCCCTGCACACATCAAACTAACATTTACTTAAACAACGATACCTAAGACTTTTCAACATTTGGTATAGTACCAAAGACGATATCATGAGCTACTTTGTCAAGTTTTGGAATGTTAAAGACAATGTTTGGAACATTAGGTTCTGGTTTTGATTTTAGAGTTCCCTCCTTGATAGGTGGAAATTCTTCAATCACCTTATCTAACTCAAACTCAAGTTTCTCGTTGTTGGTTGCAAAAACTTTTGGTTCAGATTTTAAAACCTTTTCCATTTTCTTTTCTTCAAAAGAACGTTTAGGTTTCTCCACCGATGATTGACTTTGAAAAGTCTTTGTTTTAGGATAAACCTTTGAAGTCTTTTGAGATTTTGAAGATTCACCAATTTCAAAAGTTGATTTTGGTTTGTCCTCAGACTTCAATGATTCACCGCGTTTCAGAATACACACGGGGGATACCATTGGTGATTTTCCCTTAACATCTTTTGAAATCTTTGGTTTTGGTTTCTGGAAAACTGGTTTTATTATCTTTTTGACACATTGTTTCGCCATGTGACCGATTTCATTGCACCGATAACAGATTCTTTTGTCATATTCAACAAAAGTAGATCTGTTGGTCTCATTTTTTTTATCTTTTTGGCCGCAAAAAAATCATCAATTGCTTTCTGACTAAAGATATAATCTTTTTTGGCCTCTGTATTCTTACCAGCGACAAACACTTCGCTCAATTTTTCTTTTGGCTTAACTTCTTTTTTAGCCATGTTCTTTTCAAAACCAACACCTTTCTTTTTGAAATTATTTCCATGTCTCTTGTTACCATTGTTACCAACCCTCTCATTTTTCTTTCCCGGGTTGTTTGTCGGTTGTTTAACAAAAGATTTTTTCGGTTTTGAAAGAAACGCATTGTTGTTGACTTCTGAGATATCAATTTCCACAAGTTTGAAAACTTTTTCAACATTTTCCAGGTTCGCATTCTGAATCGGGTACTCAAAATTAGTATACAGTTTGTCGGTTCCGGTCATCGTGTAAACCACAATGATCGAATCGTCATCCAAAACTTTATCTGATTTTGGGATAAACTTATCAAGAAAGTTTCCGTCATCTTCAGAATCTGAACTGGAATTCTCAAAATGAGTTTTGACCATTTCAAAATCTGTGTTATCACTCTCTTCACCCGACACTTGGTCTACAACTGTTTTAACCAGTTATGACTTGTTGTCGGTGTCAGACGGAGAGAATGTAACATCTATGTTTTCCGGTAACTCTTTCTCCTCTGTTCTCAATTGGAGATTTAATGCTTCTTCCACCCCGTCTGGATATTTCTGAGAGTAATGATTCCACATTGGGGGTGGAACATTTTTGAAAACTGGTTTTTCAGCTTGTTGAGGAACAATTTGATCAATCACATATGAAGATGAAAGATAACTGATCAACTTTTTGTCGACTCTTTCTGTTTCAATGCGCATCAGTTCAAGTTCCTTCTTTAAAGATGCAATTTTGTCCAAATGAATGTTAATCGGCATTTGCTTATCCATGACCGTAGCTTTGAGCAGATTAACAATTTTATCATTTTCTATACTCTCATTTTGAATCATTTTGATTGATCGTGACAAAGTGTCATAAGCTTCTTTAACATCGTTAAAATCAAATTTTAAATTGTCATGAAACTTTTTCCACTCTTGAAACTGTTTGTCTTTTTCAAGACAATCCATGCATGGTTATAAACAGTTTTTGCATGGCGTTTCAGGAATTGGATCAACCTTTTCAAAATCATTTTCTTGTTTATCATTTTTACTTCCTGTTTTACCAATCTCTCCGGACTCGGACTCAGATTTTTCTCCGGATTCATTTTCTGACTTTCCATCGGACTCGGACTTCACATTTTCTGACAAAATTGACTCCTTTTCAACTGACTCCTGAGTTGCTTCTTTGGTCTCATTGTTATCAGAAGATGTTTTAGTTTGTTCTACCTCTTGTAGCTTGACCATGAGAGCTTTGTCTGCTATTTCTTTCAAAGTCTCTTCATTCATTTCCTTTGAAACATTAATAATCTGTTGAACAGGTGTTTTCTCAGCTTCGTACTATGGGCAAACACCCGTAGTCGGTTCACAGAAGAATCCTGCAAAAGAATCAAACACATTAGAAGGCATTATAGATTTAAATATATTAGCAATAACCTCCTGTTCAGACTGATAATAATAGACCGCTGCTGCCGCCTCTTCAAGTTCTGCATAACTTTTATCATACACCACTTCACCGACTTCTTCAACTTCAGGAACATTTGGCTCTTCAGTAATTTCAGCCATCATCGCAAGACCCCCTCCTGGAATATACTTGTTTTGGTCAAAAATTACCGAATCAATTAAGTGATCAAATTAGTTAAGTGAGGTAGTGTGCTAGAAATATGTGTGAAAAATATGTTAATCAAATTATTTGCAAAAATAGTTTCAGGATACGGCTCAGGATATAGAGTTGTATCTATGATCAAACAATGAGCTAAAAAGTAAAGGTTGACACGTGATGTACGAGGAAAGCCCTTGATCAATCTAGATCGCCGGCACAAAACCTCGGGACCTGACAATCGCAGCTACCTTGTTCTTCTATTGCTTCAAATATCAGGATACAGTGCAGGATGTGATGCGGATCAACTAGGTGTTACAATGTAATTTGAGTACAAGTGTTTATGTATAGTGTTTGCTAGAAGCTAGAGATCAAAAGTGTGCGAAAGAGTGTGTGTAAAAGTTGCCTGCCTTAATCTGATCTGCCCCATCTATTTATAGTAAAAGAAGTGTAACAAACTATCCTATTAAACTGGGATCCGGCGGATATTCCCCACTTGAACGTTGTAGACCTGGTCTTTCAGGTTCAACGTCTCTCGTATAACAGATTTGCCCGAGTCTTAAGGAGAAGAAGTCCATCTGACCGTTAGTGACCCACAACTTCTAACCTGCACGTGATTAATTTAGCTAATACCAGGATATCGTCCAGGATGCTAACAATATCTTGATTCGGTATCCTAATCACAAGTAAATAATCAAAAGCATGATATTAGTCAGGATATATATATACGCTCAGAAAATGGCCCATAACAATTGTCCCCAAATATATCTGTTGGTATACCAATCCAACGGATATATTTTAAAAATTCTAACTCATAGACCGAGGCAATTAAAACGAGGTGACGTTTGAGATGACATTGTGCAACTTCCCATGCTACTTTTACTCTTCAAGCGATTTTCAGGTAATCATCCTTTCCTTCATCCTCTGTTCTTTCCTTTGAATTTCTTATAGTTTGCTTGATACCCCTTATGGCATCACGGTCAAGATCACGTTCGGATGAACCAGCCCCCACCCTCGTGAGTCAAAATCTCATACGAGAACCAGAAAAAGAAATCTGCTCCTTCAATAATGCTGATATCGCCGCCCTGAAGGATTCCAGCGCCTTTCCCGCCGGAGCCGTCATTCGCCCTTTTGATCGGGAGGTTCGATCAGATGCATCATCAGACGAGTGGGTCTGCTTTTTTGCCTACCCTTTTTCTTTGGGACTCCGGTACCCATTTCCACCCTTCATCTCTCGTTTCTTCGAACTCACCGGCCTTAGTTATGCCCAAACTATGACAATGGTCTGGCGAGTTTTGATGGTGCTAGATCAAATCAGATCTCGTCATTGCCCTGACCTGTGTATTGAAGACCTTCCCATAGCATATCGGTTGAGATCTCATGGCAATAGCCGTTTTCTTTTGTTCTCCACTTCCAAAAATCCTCTTGTTCTTAAAGCTACGAAGAATGAGGAGAAATGGAAACATAAATTCTTTTTTGTAAAAAGGGACTCCATCGACGGGGGTTTCGATCTGGCAGTTAGATGGCTAACCAAGGGTAGGATTTAGGGTTTTAGGAATATCCCCAAATATATCCTGAACTGTATTCTGACTGATATCCTAACATTTGTGCAGCGAATTTCAGAGACCTAGCGTCCCCAAGTGCAGAATCACAACCCAGGATCAAAGAGATTTACTGACTTCATGCCGCTGAAAGAACTTTCTCCCTGTCTCTCACAAACTCAAGTCAGAAATCTAGTTCAGAAATGTCTGGTAAGTATTTGTGAGTAAAATTGACTATAGAATATAAATGACATAGATTAAACACTTCTCCCTCGACACAGTGCCGGTCATTAACCTCGAAGGCTTCCAACTCGATGAGTTGGATAGTTATTCCAGCCTTGCACCCATCAAACAAGAGACCAACCCAAAGCCAGCCGATACTCCAAAGCCCAGCAGCTCAAAGACTACTATGGCTCCCAAAGCTCCTCCAGCATCCAGGACCCGGGCCTCCAGCTCCCGGAAGAGGAAGGAAGCAGATCGTCCTACTACTCCCCATGTATTCCCATTTGAGAATCACGGGTTCACGGATTCCAGCAAGTTTATGATAGGTTTCCTTAACCAGGTTAGTATCCTGACTCGTATCCTGCACCATATGCTAAGTACAAATGTTAGTTTAGGTTGATACCTATTTCCTTACCTTGCAGGGCCTTGAACGCCTGGTATTCCTCTATGAGGACGCATGTGGCTCGAACGTCATGTTAGAAAGCAAATTGAAGAAGGCTGAGGCTACCATCGCGGACCAAGCAGCAATCGCCACCGCCAAATCGGAACACTATGAAGCTAAGTATAAGGCCATGACTCAAGATCACCAGGCTGCCATCCAGAAGATAACCCAAGAGGCTCAAGCTAAGTCTGACGCGGCCCAGGTTCAGCATGAGCAAGATATGGCTTCATACCGGGAGAGCCTTAAGAATTCAGTTATCATCTCCCTCCTCCAGGCCAGACTGAAAATGGCTTATGAGGCTAGGGCTTTGGGCGTTGAATGCCCTTCGTGGAACATCAAAGCCTGGGAGATGAAATTGAAGGATCTCGGTGGCAACCCTGTGGAGCCCCCTCCAAAACCTGCCGCAGAGGAGCCCGCCACGGTAACTGAGAAGGTGGATGATGCTGGTGCTTCAAAGGATGCTGGTAGTGACACTGGAGAAAATGCTGGTGGAGAGGATGCTGCTGATGATGCTGAGAGGAATGCTGGAGAGGATGCTGGTGGAGATGTCATGATGAAGGAGGGAGCTGACCCTTAAATGCAGCGATGTGGGCGATGATGGATATATGTGCTGAGGCCGGAGCCCACTTTTTTAAAATTTCATGGTTGTGGTCTGTAAAACAATTTACATTTCCTGTCGTTGAACAATTTATATTTTCTGCACTAGAACAATATGATGACCAAAGGTGGATGGGTCCTGTGTTTCAGGATGAAGCCCTTGGTCGTCGGTTAGTATAAGTTGTTTTGGATGACGTTACGGTTGAAGGTGGACAGGTTCCGTTTTGAGATAAAACCTTCAACCGTTATGTAGGTACGGTAAAAACTAATCGTGCTTTTGGCGGATGGGCCTCGGTTTGAGGTGAAACCAAAAGCACAACTTTTGACTTGTTAATAATATAACTACCTCTTGACTTATTTGTTATCGTCTTTTAGATTCTTGCCATGCGTTACTTAGTTAATTTTGCAAAATATCCTGATCAATATACTCAGTGATATATTATGAAAACCTTTTTCAAATAGAATTTCTAAAAATTCATTTAATTTCAGACAAAACTTCTAAAGAATAAAAGATAGCCCATTTTCTAAAACCTGTTGTGATAATACTTGTTTGATCAGGGTTTTCATTTTCAATTCAAATATTTCAATGAAATATCCCGAAACGTATTCCAAAAACACATTTCGAAGATATATCCTAAAGATACATCCTTAATCAGAGTTAAACAATTCATTTAAGGTTCACAAAGGAAATATCATACCAGGAATTGAGTGTAGCCCTAGTATTAAACTCCAACCCCTTTTGTGACTTCTCCTACTAAGATGTCCCCAGTTCGAGACACTTAGCTCAACTTTGATCCTTTGTGCTTCCTACTATTACTTTAGATGGAATGTCCCCTGTGCATGAAGTCCTCAAACACTTAGAAATTTTTTGAACACTAGTTCCAATTGTATAGACAATTTTTTGTGTTACAGGGGTAAAACCCAAAATATACTGGAGATAAATCCTTTGTATCCTGGGGAAAATCCCAAATTTTCGTGCGCTACAGGCGGGAGTGTATAAACTCCAAGACTTAGAAAGGTGAAAACCTTTAAACCTTAGAGAGTATGAAAATACCCTTTCGCGAGAGAAGGTGATCAATCCTCATATACCTTTAGGATTCAGGATATAGCCAATAGTAACGAAATTGTCAGCCACTTTTACATGAACTGGTCCCGCCACCTTGAACTATTCCCGAATAACTTGCGCTCCAGGCGGGGTGTTTAAACCCAATTCAGAAGAAAGGTGAATACCTTTAAACCAGTGAAGGGATCAGGTTCCCTTAGACGTGAGAGAGGGGGCCAATCCTCTAATCTTCCGAAGTATCCTGAGTGTATATCCTGGTGCTACATCCCGAAGCATATACTGCAAAACAATCGTAAGCTAAGGTGGGTGTTAGCCTGGCTAACACCCCTCCGATGCTTAAGTCAGTAATGGGTTCAAAATAGTAAATAATATCAAAGTTTAATAAAAGAGACAGAATCCATACCACCCTGAGTCAGAATTTTAATTCCATACTTACTTAAAATAGAGCTTTAGATGTATAGCATTCCAGGATCTCGGTAGCATATCCCCCTCCATATTCTTGAGTCGGTATGCTCATTTTCCTGATTCTGATTCAACCTCATAGGGTCCTTCCCATTTCGGAGCCAACTTTCCATCAGCAGGATTAGTAGTATTCTGAAAAGCTTTTCTTAATACCCAATCTCCAACCTGAAATCTTCTAGTCCTTATATTCTTGTTATATGCTTTAGATATCCTCTGTTGATATGCTGCCATCCTTAGCCTTGCAGCATCCTTTGTCTCATCAATAGTATCCAGTTCCTGGCATAGGACTTCAGGATTCTGCTCAGGATCCCTGAGGTTGGATCTCGCTATAGGTATCACCATTTCTGTCGGGATCACCGCTTCTGCTCCAAACACCAAGGAAAACGGGGTTTGGCCAGTTGCACTCTTCACCGTCGTCCTATCAGCCCACAGAACAAAGGGTAATTCTTCTGCCCATCTTCCTTTCTTAGCCCCTAGTCTCTTTTTCAAGTTGTTGACAATTATCTTGTTCGAGGATTCTGCTTGTCCATTCGCTTGAGGATGTACCGGGGTAGACGTGATCATTTTGATTCCCCAACTCTTGCAAAAGTCAGTAGTCCTGTTACTTATATATTGAGATCCATTGTCACAAATTATCTCAGCTGGTACTCCAAACCTAGTCAGGATATTCTTTTTATGAAGGATACCACTTCTTGATCTCAAACTTGAACAAATGCTTCTGCTTCAACCCACTTGGAGAAATAATCCGTCATTGCCAACATGAAAACCTTTCCTCCTGGAGCCTTTGGAAGCTTTCCCACTATATTCATACCACATTTCATGAACGGCCAAGGGGAAATAATAGGATACAGCGGTTCAGTAGGTTGATGTAATATGTTACTATGTCTTTGACATGCGTCACATCTTCGAGCATATTCTGTGGCATCTTTCCTCATCGTCGGCCAATAATATCCTGTCCTTAATACTTTTGAGAATAACGTCCTGCCCCCAGTATGGTTACCACAATCCCCTTCGTGTATATCCTGAAGTACTTCTTTAGTTTCGGGATCCTCCAAGCACCTCAGATATGGTCCTGCAAGAGATTTCTTATACAAAACGTCATTTATAATAGTGAATCATGATACCTTCATTCTAAAGGCTTTAGGATTCTCATTCTTTGGGATGTGTCCTTCCTTGAGATATCTCATGATTGGAGCCGTCCAGGACTTAGGATCCTCCTCGGTATACTCATCATCAGGATCCTGAATACTTATTACTTCCTTATCCTGAGGATTCGTCGTAGGATATAGGATATGTAATATTGGTATTCGGGTTCCTTCCGGTATCCTGACCGATGATCCCAGATTTGCCAAGGCATCAGCTTCAGCATTTTCCTCTCTTGGTACCTGTTCAAGTGTAAAAATATCGAAGTATCCTGCTAATTTTTTGAGAATTTCGAGATACTCAATTAACTTCTCTCCTTTAACTGCATAGGTTCCATTAAAATGATTAGTGATTAACAAAGAATCAACATATATTTGCAAATTCTTGATACTCATATTTTTAGCCAACTCTAATCCTGCAATCAAAGCTTCATATTCTGCCTCATTATTAGTAGCAGGAAATTCACACCTAATAGCCTGGGGTAATATGTCCCCCTGTGGCGATTTTAGTAGTATACCTAGACCTACACCTCTTACGTTAGATGCACCATCAGTATACAATGTCCAGCATTCTAAGTTTTCTCCTAGCTGCTGTACTTCTAAGTCTACTTCATTTTGAATGTCACTACTGAAATCAGCCACAAAGTCAGCTAAAGCCTGAGACTTTATGGCGTTTCTAGGCTCATATACTAAGTCATAAGCACTTAATTTTACTGACCACTTAGCCATCCTACCCGACATCTCGGGTTTCCTAAGCACGTTTTTAATAGGATAATTGGTTTTAACATGAATCCTATGTGTCTCAAAATAATGTCTAAGTTTCGTTGATGCCATAACTAGGGCTAATGTCAATTTTTCTAGATGAGAATATCTAGTTTCAGCATCTAATAAACTTTTACTAACATAATAGATAGGATATTGCTGACCTTCATGGTCCTTTATAAGAACAGCACTTACAGCATTCCCTGATACAACGAGGTATAGGGATAGTGGTTCACCATTTTCAGGCTTCATCAATAGAGGTACAGTTGAGAGATATTGCTTCAAATCCTGCAAGGCTGCTTCATGCTTTGCTCCCCATTCGAACTTCTTATTCTTCCTGAGGATATCATAAAATTCCTTGCATTTTTCCGAGGATCTTGAAATAAATCTGTTCAATGCTGCTACTCGGCCTGTTAACCGTTGAACATCCTTCATATTCGAAGGTGATTTTATATCCAGGATAGCTCTAATCTGCTCCGGGCTTGCCTCTATTCCTCTTTTGGTCACCATATATCGTAGAAACTTTCCTGCCCCCACTCCGAAATGGCACTTAGCAGGATTCAGTTTCATGTTATACTGATCCAGGATATCTGTTGATGCACAAGGATGTCTGTTGACTTCGTCTGATGATGTTTTAGGTCAAAGTTAGTCAACATAGGGTCTTAATTGTCAAATTAGGGTTTTTAGTTGGGATTTCGCTTTAATGTACATGGGTGTCTAGATGATTTCGCTTTAAAGGACACATGTTGATTTCGCTTTAATGGACTTGACATATAAGCGAAATCAGTTACATGTGATTTCGCTTATATGGCATGCCATTGGAGCGAAATCAGCTCTAGTATATATACCCACACATGTGTCATTAGGTGTAGGAGATTGGAGCGAAATCAGATCATTAGCTTGGTAACAAAACTCTGTCAAATTCATTTCAGAAAGCTAATAAAGAGAATAAATTGAATGAAACAGCTGTTGTTACATTACGTATTCTGATTCCGCCTTTATACGTGATGATGAACTGCCTTGACTGATCGTTTAGGGTCACGATGTCACAAATTTTGACAAAGTCAAAATTGAAGATTGTGATGAAATATCTGATGATGAAAAAGAAAAGAAAAATATTTTTAGATTTACAAGAAAAATTTCAAAATACTGTTTTGCAATCTACTGAAACAGGTGAATGTTCTAAACAAAAACCTGTTAAGAAGAGTGTAGAACAAAAACAAAAAATTAAAAATTTGAAAAATTTTGAAAATGAAAATAAAAGCTCATCAGATAAGTCATCCAATCATTATCAAAAATCACAAAAATCTAAAAATGAAAACTCACAAAATGTTGGTAATAAGTGGTGCAGGTTTGACCACAGTGCTTCAAAGCCAAAACAAATTGTCAAGAAAAGTGATAATCACCACAAAGCCAGACAATGTTATGATCTAAGCATATGGTGTGAAAGTGGTGAATGGTACGATAACAGAGTGTGCTACACCTGTGGTGTGAGAGGACACATTGCTGTTAACTGCCAGAATTGGAGTTATGAAACAAGAAGATGCTATAATTGTCATATCAGAGGACATATTGCCAGAGATTGCTCAAGGAAATCGATGGGAAGATCGAGGGTTGAATCTCAAAGAATGGCAAAGAAGCCAGTCAACGTCAAGCCCCATGAACAGAAGGTTCTAAAACCTAAAGTTCAGGATCAGACAATTCAAGAAAAGAAAGTTAAACTTTCACAAGGGCAGAAAGACAGACTGCGAAAGAAAAGGAAGAAGGCGAGAGAGTATCTCGAGAAAATTTTGTCTTCGGGTTCACCGGACAGATTGAATAAAAGTTCTGATGAATCAACTCACTCGACTGTAAAGCCAAGTAAATTGAATTCTTCAGATGCAAATCTGAAGACAAAAGAGAAAAAGGAGAAAAAGAAGGTTGTCGGCGATGAATCTGGCTCCTCAAAGTCAGACAAGCCACATTCAGGCCATGATTCTGGTTCATCAAAGCCAGAGGAGCCTAGTGTTGAGGTAAAATCTGAGAATTCAGGTTTAACAATGGATGATGCAAATTTTCCACCATTGTTGAACAAGAATTCTAAATCACCCAAAGATAGTCAGGCTTGGGTGAAACTTTTCAAATAGAAAAATCTGACTTGCCGGAGCTTCCAGGTTGGTAAGTGTGAAGCAGGTATCGGCATCATTCTTGAGAAATTCACAGGATGGTAACTGTGATATTTTGATTTACAAGTGGTAAATCAGGGACATTAAGTTGTACTTGATTTTCTACTAGTGTTTGTTGTTGACAAGGGTCTTAATTGTTAATTCTTTAAAATGGTTAAAGGAGAACAAAGTGATGAAGTAATCCCCTAACCAACAAGTGGTTTGTTAATTCAACAAAACTAATTTTCCGGAAAAACCATTTGATTAAAACAAACTTAAGTGTTTTGAAATCTAAATGGGAAAATAGTTTGTTGCCAGGGGGAGTTCTGATTGTTAAGCCGAGTGAATGGCGAATTGAAGTGATTCGATATCAGTTTGTTACGTTTCTTGTATAGTTTGTTTTCAAATTTTCTCAGAAAATCAAAATTGAAACATATTTTGATTTTAGGGGGAGGAAAAATTTTAAATAAAATTTGAAAATTTGAAAATGCCAAAAACATTGAAAAAAAATGAGTTTTGTTGTAAAAAAGAGGAAATGATAGTAGATCAGTTGGACTGTCACAGCACGCTAAAGAAATGGAAAGTTATAATGTGATAAACAATCTCACTAAAGATGTGACGGTAGGCTCAGCTAGACTAGTAGATTTGCGAGAACGATACAAACCTAAATGAAAAAGCCTAGTTCTAGTGGGAAACATGGTCGAAAGCATAGTACTTAGTTTTGTCCTTCTTGACTGTGTACCTATTCAGTAATCGCTGATTGTCGAAAGACATAAAACTGGTTAAGCTTGTGAACTTTCACAACTTTGCTGATAAGTCGCTGTGATTGTGCATTTTATTTTGCAAAGACTTAAACTTGTTTTATTTTTTTATTTTGTTTAAGCATCGGACATCCTCTGCGTATACGTGAGTATCGACCTGGATGTTGTTGCCTAAACGTTCTGCTTTATTTTCTTTGGTGTTTCGTTTAAGCTTTGGATCACCTCTGCGTATACGGGAGTATCGACCTGGTGGTTAAAGCCTAAACAACTTCAACTTGTTTTATTTTCTTATTTTGTTTAAACATTGGACTTTCTCTGCGTATCGAAAGATCGACCTGATTGTTAATGTTTAAACATTCTGAGTTGTTTTCGCACATATCTCAGTTGATAAAAGTTTAAAGGCATCATTTGAGTTAGTGTATTACATGATGAGGGGATATGCTGAGATCGTGGGGTCCATAAGAACTTAGTGCAAAATTAATATACCTTAACGTATCGGTAAGCATTTCGAAAGTTTTTAGATTGAGCTTAAGAGGACAAACATATCGTCAATCTACGTGAATCGTTTAGAACTTAAAATGATTAAAGCTTAACGGTGCTTGTGATTGGTCTTATGAACTGATATGATCCTCTTACACAAACTCACAAAAAAATTGTTTGTATATATTTCTTTACTGCATTTCTTTCAAAATTCAAAAAGATTTTCGACAACTGATGTTTAAGAGCTGATATTCAAAATTCCAAGTGCTAAACTTGATGAACTAGAGGGTTGGGAGAATATGTTGAAAACTTTGAATGTCATATACAAATGTTTTGAAAGACTGTGTAGTTAGTTTATCAAGGTCATTCATTTGAACTTGATGTAACTAGTATGATTGATTGTATTAATAATGTCTACCAGTAAGTTTACTAAATTCAATTGTTATAAATTTGTGAAACTTATGTTGTGGTAGAGGATATGCAGGTTTCAGGAATTCCCACGGAAGCGAATTGACAAAGCTTGAACCAGATATCTCAGATTCTAGCATATTGAGAGGGGGAGTCAGTGAAAGGGGGAGTCTGGATCAACAGTCAAAGGGAAGTTTGAAGATGGAAGTTAGAGACAGGTTGTGTTTCTGAAGTTTGAAAAGACAGAGAGTTGGATAAAAGACTAAGACTGAAGACTCAGGAACTGAAGACTACGTCAACATCCAAGGGGGAGTCTGTTGATGCACAAGGATGTCTGTTGACTTCGTCTGATGATGTTTTAGGTCAAAGTTAGTCAACATAGGGTCTTAATGGTCAAATTAGGGTTTTTAGTTGGGATTTCGCTTTAATATACATGGGTGTCTAGATGATTTCGCTTTAAAGGACACATGTTGATTTCGCTTTAATGGAGTTGACATATAAGCGAAATCAGTTACATGTGACTTCGCTTATATGGCATGCCATTGGAGCGAAATCAGCTCTAGTATATATACCCACACATGTGTCATTAGGTGTAGGAGATTGGAGCGAAATCAGATCATTAGCTTGGTAACAAAACTCTGTCAAATTCATTTCAGAAAGCTAATAAAGAGAAGAAATTGAATGAAACAGCTGTTGTTACGTTACGTATTCTGATTCCGCCTTTATACGTGATGATGAACTGCCTTGACTGATCGTTTAGGGTCACGACATGGTCCAACAATATCAAACGCTCCCTTAATATCCTGGAGGTGATCCTCAGCCTTTTTAGATTTCACCACCATATCGTCAATATATACCTCCATGGTGTCCCCCAGCTTGTCTTTAAACATCATGTTTACCAACCTCTGGTATGTTGCACCTGCATTTTTCAAACCAAAGGGCATAGCAGTATAACAATAAATACCTGTGGGTGTCATGAAAGCAGTATCCTCCTGATCAGAGGGTTCCATTTTGATTTGCTGAAATCCTGAAGAGGCATCCATGAAGGTTAACATCTCGTGGCCGGCGGTAGCATCCACCATTGAATCAATATGAGGTAGAGGAAATGGGTCTTTGGGACATGCTTTAATTAAGTCTGTGTAATCTACACAAAGTCTCCATTTCCCATTTTTCTTTTGTACCACGACTACATTCGCAAGCCATCTAGGAAACTTCACTTCTCTAATCATCTTGCTCCTTAATAGTCTTTCAACTTCCTCTTGGATGATCACATTTCGCTCCGGAGCAAATTTTCTTCTCTTTTGTTGGACCGGCTTAAATGACCTGTCAATACCAAGCTTATGTGTTATAATATCCTTGGAAATACCTGTCATATCCTCATGCTTCCATGCGAATGTTGACATCCTGCATTTCAAAAAATTAGTCAATTGATTTTCAATATCCTGAGGGATATTGGTTCCTACGAGCACCGAGATATCCATATTATCCTGATCCAGGATAACTTTCTTGACATCCTGCTCCGAAGCCTCCATGATATCCTGGGCCCGCATCTTTAATTGCTATGCTGCATTAGGCTTGGTTGAGGATTTCATTGAGGATGAGTAGCATTCCTTCGCCTCCTGCTGATCACTATCAACCTTGACAACCCCCCAAGGGGTAGGGATCTTGATGCACTGATGATAAGTCGATGGCACAGCCTTCATATCATGGATCCATGGCCTGCCTAGTATGATGTTATAGCAAGATAGGGAGTCCATCACACAGAAACGTTGTATCGAGTTGACCCCTTCAATATATACTGGTAACTTTATCTCCCCTACGGTATTCCTAGCTTCCCCACTGAAGTCAACAAGCACTGTGGATTTCGAAGTAATGTCCATCGGAGATACATTTATCCTCTTCAATGTTTCCAGCTGAATTATGTTGACAGAGCTGCCATTATCCACTAATATCCTGCATACAAAATGGTTAGCAACATATAATGTTATTACAAGAGCATCATGGTGAGGATCCTGCACAATATCCCTGTCATCACTGTCGAAAGTGATCATTTTATCAGTTGTAAGGGTAGTCATCCTGGCTGGTTTGTCTCCCCTTTCAGTCTTAGCCTCCTTTGCATGTCTCTTGGCCGCAGAATACGAAGTCCCACAAGTGTCGGATCCTCCTGAAATAAAGTTAATTATTTTGGCATCTGCTGGGGGTGATGCTGCTCGTTCAGGATCCTTCTCAGGATTCTGCCCTTTATTCTTCTTTCTTCCCAGAAAATCCTTCAGATACCTCTTGCTGAATAGGTAGCTTATTTCTTTCCTTAGAGCAATGCAATCCTCGGTCACATGTCCGAAATCTTCATGGAAGGCACACCATTTGGATTTATCCTTCCAATCAGCTTTTTGTTGATTCTTTCGAGGCCACCTAGCTTTGTCTCCTAAACCCTGCATAGCATACATTAACTCAGGTATGTTAACAGAAAAGCAGTATTCAGACAATTCAGGATATTCTTCAGGATCCTCGTCTTCAACATCATTCACTTTCTTGTTGTCATTTCTGCCATATGGCTTGGAGAGATACGGTTTATACGAGGATTCTGATTTCCTGTTGGTTGATTCGTAGGTTGAGGTAGAATTCATCCTCTCTTGCATCTTTTTGTCATCTTCCAGGCGAATATATCTCAAGGCCCTGTTACGAGCTTCGTCGAGATTCCTGCAGGGATTCATTACAAGATCCTGATAAAACTGAGAATCCTTTTGTAACCCCATCTTAAAAGCCTGCGCAGCTGTTGCAACATCAAGATGTGGGATATCCAAGGATTCTCGACTAAACTTGTTCATATAATCCCTCAAGGATTCCTGAGGTCCTTGAGTTATCCTGTAAAGATCAATGGTTAGTTTCTCAAAACTCCGGCTGCAAGAAAACTGACTATAAAATAAATTAACCAAATGTGCAAATGAAGTAATTGAGTGAGGAGGAACATTTAACAGCCATTTTAAGGCCGAGCCTGTTAAGGTAGAACCGAAACCCTTGCACAAGCATGCTTCCTTGAGTTCCGGAGGGATAGGGTTAATCTCCATTCTTTCCCTGTACTGGGCAATATGCTCTTCAGGATCCGTAGTCCCATCATACAGTTTCATGTTGGGGGTTTGAAATCTCTTTGGGATTTCAGCATCACAGATAGGATATGCAAAGCGGGATATCCTGTGGCTGTCTTGGGATACTTCCGGAATTGACTGGACCACTCCAGGTACACTGGATATCATGTCCTTCAATTTCTGAAGCTCCCTAGTAAATGTTGATGTCATACCGTTGCATCCTGCAAAGACCCATTGTTGTTAGTAGCAAGAATATTATTATTTGACACGTTACCGGTCTGAGGATTCTGGCCATATCCCGAAGCATATCCTGAGCTCCTCACAGTTGACATCCTGATCGAGGAGGGTATCTCAGGAGTATGATTCTGAGAATGGCTTGGCACGATATTCCCCCGGTTATCTTCAGTGTAAACCGTAGAACTGAAGTTCAAAGCTCTAGGCTACAAAGGAGTGACAGTTTCTTCAGCAGGTCTACTTGGGCCGGATTTCAAGAGTTGTATCTCTCTCATCAGCATCTGATTAGTTTACTGCTGCTGCCTCATCTGCTCCTGTACACTACCAAACAAATTCAGAATTTCATCATTAGAAGCCAAAACAGGAGCAGATCCCTGGGTACTGGGAGCGGGAACAACTTCCCGAGCCACATGACTTTCAGTTCTGTGTGAAGAAGTTTGCATTCGTGGAGGAGGAGGAGGAGGTGGAAGCACCGAACCAATTGTTGCAGAGGTTGTAGCAGACATGGTGGAAGAGCTCATGTTTGATCTCGAGGCCATTGAAAACAATGTAGCAAAAAGTTTTGACAATAGAAAACCGAGTAATGATTTTACTAAATTTTTTAGCAAAAATAGCACCACTTACCCCACGGTGGGCGCCAAATTGTTTTGGTCAAAAATTACCGAAGCAATTAAGTGATCTAATTAGTTAAGTGAGGTAGTGTGCTAGAAATATGTGTGAAAAATATGTTAATCAAATTATTTGCAAAAACAGTTTCAGGATACGGCTCAGGATATAGAGTTGTATCTATGATCAAACAATGAGCTAAAAAGTAAAGGTTGACACGTGATGTACGAGGAAAGCCCTTGATCAATCTAGATCGCCGGCACAAAACCTCGGGAGCTGACAATCGCAGCTGCCTTGTTCTTCTATTGCTTCAAATATCAGGATACAGTGCAGGATGTGATGCGGATCAACTAGGTGTTACAATGTAATTCGAGTACAAGTGTTTGTGTGTAGTGTTTGCTAGAAGCTAGAGAGCAAAAGTGTGCGAAAGAGTGTGTGTAAAAGTTGCTTGCCTTAATCTGATCCGCCCCATCTATTTATAGTAAAAGAAATGTAACAAACTATCCTATTAAACCGGGATCCGGCGGATATTCCCCACTTGAACGTTGTAGACCTGGTCTTTCAGGTTCAACGTCTCACGTATAACAGATTTGCCCAAGTCTTAAGGAGAAGAAGTCCATCTGACCATTAGTGACCCACAGCTTCTAACCTGCACGTGATTAATTTAGCTAATATTAGGATATCGTCCAGGATGCTAACAATATCTTGATTCGGTATCCTGATCACAAGTAAACAATCAAAAGCAGGATATTAGTCAGGATATATATATACGCTCAGTAAATGGCCCATAACAATACTTATCCCAACTGAAACCTTCAGGAAGTTTTGTTGGATCGTGTTCGTGACCCTAAACAGTCAGTAAAGGCAGTTCATCTTCGTTTACAATGGCGGAATCAGAGTAAACAAAGTCACAACAGCTTGTTCCTTTCAATTCTTTTCTATTACTGCTTTGTAGAGACTTTACAATGATTTCTGATGAAATTTTGGCAGCACCTCGTCTCTCACACATACACTAGTCCGTTTCAAATGAACCTACACACAACCTATATATAGGGCTAGCCATTCTGTTTGAACTTGCCATACCTTGTTCAAACGGAACACTCTTCAAACGGACTAGACAACTTCAAAGGGACTGGACATGCTTCAAACGGACAGGACATCTTCAAACGAACAGGACATCTTCAAATGAACTGACCTGTTTCAAACGGACTGACTACCTAAAACATGATCAAACCCTAATTTAATTATTGTTGTGCACTCATTTAACCTATCTAGACATAAGACTCGTCCAGACGTAGTTAGCAGACATTCAGTGCACCAACAGACTCCCCCTTGGATGTTGACGAAGTCTTTGGCTTCGAGTCTTTAGTCTTAGTCTCTTTCCAAATTGTCTAACAATGCAAGACTTGATACCAGACGAAGTTGACAGACAAACTGCACTAACAAGTTTTTCATCATCTTGATTGACCAAAAGATCTTTTTCTTTGGATGGATCATTCTCGATTTGAGGTCTTGGATTGAATGGTTGTTGACTGGTTTTATGATAGATGGCCTGTCGGTAGTAATCGTTGGTGAATGGACTCTGATGGTTATTGACTTCTCTGTTCGGACATTCACGCTTGAAGTGTCCTTTTTCTTTACACTTGAAGCATGTCACCTTTGATTTATCAAATCCAAGTTTCGGATCAGGACATGCTAGACTGCTTCTTCCTGTAATTTCCATGAACCTTTGAGCTCTTCTCACAATGCTCGCCATTCCCCATTTGATGTCGATGAGTTCCATTTCCTCAGGATCAATTTGGTCGTAATCTTCTTTTTTCATATCTGGTTTACCAATTCGTCCGGCTACTAGACTCTCGTAAGACTCAAGTACGGAAGCAAGAAGTGCTATATGCTGTTTTGCGGCTGTCTCGGTAAAATGTTAACCGTTTTTTATGTTAACAGTGATATTGCACAGTATCCCATGAGCATAACTCTGATTGTTCGAACCTGAAGAACTTTGAGAAGAAACTTGTTCTGGATAACTCTGAACCTTAGGGTTTGGTTCGTAGTTTGGAAACAGTGAAATGTTGTTGTTAGATGTGCTTTGAGATACTCCCGATGTAGAATCTGCACTGAATGCCGTTTGAGTCTTTAGACTTGGAGTAGATGTGGCAGATGAGCTTCCTTTGTAGTAAAGCTGAACATCTTGCTGTACATTTGCAGATTTCATTTTACTCATCTTCCGCATTTCAAGCTCTTGAGCTTCAATTCTCTCAATGAACGTACTCAGATTGAAACCAATGTATTCGAAGTTGTTCTTTAAAACCATTAAGAACGTACCCCACACTTCTTGCGGTAATGCGTCAGCCAACTTATCAACCAACTTTTCATCTGTTTTATCGATACCCAAACGTTTCAGCTCCACTACCAAGTGACAATACCTCTCAATCAACTCTTTTGTTGATTCTCCACTGATAGCAGTAAATATGTCAAATTCTTTTTTCAGTAGTGCCTTTTTGCTTTTGATCATTGCAGCATTTCTAAGAAATTTCATTTTAAGAGAGTTCCAGATAGATTGCACGTCATTCTGATGCTATAGCGATACCAAGATATCTTCTTTAATTGCCTGTTGCAATATACTAACTGTTTTGGTCAAAAATCAAGCAATGATAATGCAACCAAACTTTATGTTGTGAGGTATGATGCTTGAATCAATGAACAACACTAAGGATCACTCTGAAATGTAATTAACAAGTGACACAAAGATTTATACGAGGAAAAAGCCCTTGATCAATGAATGATCTCCGGTATAAAAAACCCCGGGTGATGGAAACTACCGATCACCAACTCAAATTAAACAAGAAATGTGTTACAACTTCGGATGATAGCGAGCTAATTACAAGGATCACTATAGTGTTACGTGCAAAAGGTGTATGAAAAGTGTATGAAATTGATAAGCGAATTGCCGAGAGCTGGTGAGAGCAGTTGCTAGTGTGTGTGTAGCCAAAAATAGCCAAGTGTTTCTATTTAGCTCGCTATCCCGTTTAAATATAGAAAATATCTACACTAACTAACATTCCGCAATTCATTCAAGTCCTCCACGAACTCCATAACGTCCACTTTTAGCCATGCACGTGCGGAATAAACATGGAATATGCTCCAGGAATATCGCCAAGACCAAGTCCAAGCTCATACTCCTGCAAAACAATTTCGAATTCAAAGTAGACAACCGTTAGTACAAGGATTCTTATGATGATACATGATCCTGATCCTGCAATACTTCTGAGGATCACCAATTCAAACAGAAGTAAGGATCACTAAGCCCAACAGCAATTGAGGATCACTGATCATTGAGAAATCCACCCCTAACATTTGCCCCTAAAATATAAGGAGTAATTATGTAAATAAACGACTTATATTTTTGTTCTTATCCGTAACAAATTAACGGATAACTAGCCGTTGGAGTCGGACTAGCCGTTACGAGCATGACGTCACTGAAGTGACTATCCTGCAAGATCATCATTATAAATAGGAGTTAGAGATAGGGATCAATCCACATTTAAATTCAAGAAAAACTCCCTTTAAATTCACATCCGAAGATCAAGCAGGTATCTCTCTTCCTCTTCTTCCTTTACGTTTTCTTTCTCTGCTCCTTCTTTCTTCACCTTCTTCATAATCAAGATGATGCTAAGATCCTCACCGGCTAAGGATCACAAGAAGGACAGTCCTCTTAAGAGCCAGGGGATCATCAAAGATTCGGCGAATGAAAGGTGCTGCTTCACTGATCCACAAATAGACAGAATCCGACGTTGCTTTTCGGCAAACACCGATTTCAAGCCATTTGACCCCACCGTTCAAAGTGATTATATTTCTGAAACATGGGTAGCTTTCCCGGTCACTCCTTTCTCAATAGGATACTCGTATCCTTTCCCTGAATTCACCCAGTCTTTCTTCTCTCTCACCGGCATCTCCTACAATCAAGCTATGCCAATGATCTGGAGGGTCTTATATACCCTTGAAAGGATCATTGAGCGAGAAGGAATTGCTCTGGGAATGTCGGAGTTGGCAGAGATGTATGACCTCGTAACATTTGGATCCCACCGATATCTGCTTAAGCATAAACCCGGTGAAGAACACCCCATCTTCAAAGTCACTAAGAATGATACCAACTGGAAACGGCGATTCTTCTTTGTCAGAAGGGATTCTATCTCGGATGGAAAGGATCTGCCAAGGAAGTGGAGCACCCATGGTAGGATAGAGGATCCTGATAAGGATCACCAGATGACCTTGCTTTCATTTTAAGGATCACTAACGTACTTTTGTTCCTTTTTTGCAGCTATTACTGTCGCACACCTCATCACAACACCTGCAACAAAGGAAAGGCTTGCTGCTTTCCGGAGACTTGATCCTGCAACAAGGTCATTTAAAGCAAACACCCAGGATTCTCAAGAAGTATCCTCAGGTTCTGTCACTATGTCGAGTAAGTATCCTGTTTTTTACATAATCAAATGTTTAAGTAAATAGTTAAATAAAAATGGGATAAGGATACTTATCTGTTTCGGGTGTGTAGGTGCTGGAAAATCTTCAAAGTCTGCCTCCAAATTCAGTGTCACTGATCTAGACACTGTCCGATCCTCAAAGAAAAAGTCTGCTGCTAGCCCTTCCATCACAATCCCCAAGGCAACCACTTCAAAGGGAAGAGGTGGAAAGAAAAGGAAGACCTCTGAAGCTGACAACCTACAAGGCTTGCCTCTGATCCGCCATCAGTTCCTCGAGTACTTTAATGATGTAAGGATCACTGACTCAGCTTAGTTATCCTATCCACTTGAGGATCATGTGATCCTAACTTTACATTGTTTTCTTTGCAGAAATTTGCTGAAATCGAGGACTATGCTGGGAATATTGAGGAGGTTGAGGAGAAATACCCCGATCTTCAAAAAGTGGCGGAGCTCAAGGATCACAAGATTGCCTCCCTTGAAAAGGACCTCAATGATGCCAAAACTCAGATGGTTGCAGCTCAGATCAATGCCGATTATGAGAAGCACGAGATCACGGAGGATGCTAAGGTCTCTGCTGCCATTGCCATGTACAAAACCAAGCTGCAGATGGCCCAAGAAGCTCAGGATCCTGCCTTTGACAGGAGCAACTGGGACATGGAGGGCTGGAAGGCTAGGCTGGCTGAATTGGAGGATGAAGATGAGGCTGATGAGGTTCTGGCTATCGAGGCTGGTGGCAGTGGCAAGGATCAGGTGAAGGATACTGGAGCTGGAGGAGATTGTGATGCAGCGAAGGTGTAGGCTGCATGAATGGGCGATGAAGGACATTTCTAGACGCAGCCAGAGGCCATTTTTTTAGAATTTGGTAGTTTATTTTGGTTATGGTGTTTTGTTGAACAATGATGGGTTGTATTTGAACAATAGTAATTAGGGCTAAGGATCATGGATCCTTTGAACAATAGGTAGGATTACAAATGGTGGAAGGATCCTCTGTTTGGGGGATGAAGCCATTGTGATCCTGCCGTCTTTTATTTCCTGCACTATCAAGACCCTTAAACAATGGACACCCTTTGCCAACCCATGTGGACGGGGCACGTTTTGCTGGTAGAAACGTGGGTTGGCAATTTTGACAACCTTAGAGGGTTTAATCTTTTGTGAATAAAATAACTTTAACTTTTTGGCTTATCCTGTGTTGATATCCTTGTTAGTAATTTACTTTCCAACTATTGTGATATTCATTTTGTCTAAACTTATCAAGTAAAGAAAAAATTTAATAAATATTCTCAAAAATTTTAGGATATGATCAAGGATCACATATCCTATAATCGATAAGTTCTGAAAAGTAATATAGTTGAAGGATCAAAAGTTCAGTTGTCAAAGGATAAGGGTTACTCAAATGAATAATGAATAAGATCAAAATAGTTGAGGATCATACCTGAGAATCCAAGTTAGGATCCTAATCTTTAACACTTATAATCAGGATAAACCAAAAGACAAACCTTAGTAGAAGATAAGGATCAAGGATCCTTGGTCATTTAGCTTCAAAAACCTGAAATAGGATACAACTTGGGACTAAGCCAATATAAGATGAAAGTTAGTAACTGGGGATAAGCCCAACAATTCTGGGGACAAGCCCAATATACTGGGGAGAAGCCCAAAGGATAACTGGGGACAAGCCCAAAGGATCACTGGGGACAAGCCCAAAGGATAACTGGGGACAAGCCCAAAGGATCGTGTGTAAACTGGAGTATGGCCCTCACTGGCGACTATCCAAACTTAGTGACATGAAAATGCCAAAACCTTAGCTAACGTGAAAACGTTAGAAACCTTAGGAACGGATGTATGGTACGTCTACCATTATACGTAGGATCCTGAATATAGCCAGTACAATGAAATTGTCAGCCCCTAAAGCGAGTACTGGTCCCATTGCCATGAACTATACCAGGATCATCGTGCGCTACTGGCGAAACTGGGGACAGGCCCAAACTGGGGTCAAGCCCAAATAACTGGGGTCAAGCCCAAATAACTGGGGTCAAGCCCAAATAACTGAGGTCAAGCCCAAATAACTGGATACTTCTGTGGATACTCAATCCTTAGTTAAGGATACCTGAACCTTCAAAACTCAGAATCAAGTGAAAGTAGGATAAAGGATGCAGGATCCTTATCCTTATATAAGAGAATAAAAGAATGAAATAGTTTGAGATTAGAATGTTACCAAAATGAGGATCGTCTACTCTGTAAGGATCCTTCAAGAATACTTGTCAGGTAAGGATCATGGATCCTGATCACATGAAATATTTCTTCAAATGGACAGCATTCCAAGCTCTTGGTGGCAAATCACCTTCCATTGTTAGCAATCGATATGCCCCCTTTCCTGCTTCAGCTTCAATCAAATAGGGGCCTTCCCACTTTGGTGCTAGCTTTCCATCAGCAGGATTGGTAGTATTCTGAAATGCTTTCCTTAATACCATATCACCAACTTGGAATTTCCTGATCCTGACATTTTTGTTGTAGGCTCCAGCCATCCTTTGTTGATAACTAGCCATCCTTATCCTTGCCAAATCCCTGATTTCTTCTATAGTATCCAAGTCTTGAACCAAGTTTTCAGCATTTTCTTCAGGATCACGAATGCTTGTTCTTGCAGTTGGAACCACCATCTCTGTAGGGATTACTGATTCTGCCCCAAACACCAAAGAAAATGGAGTTTGGCCAGTAGCATTATTGGGAGTTGTCCTATCAGCCCAAAGCACATAAGGTAGTTCTTCTGCCCATTTTCCTTTCTTGGATCCAAGCTTCTTCTTCAAATTGTTGATGATGATTTTGTTGGATGATTCTGCCTGACCATTAGCTTGTGGGTGGACTGGTGTTGATGTTATCATCTTAATCCCCCAGCTATCACAAAAGTTAGTGGTTCTATTCCCAATAAATTGGGATCCATTATCACAAACAATTTCAGAAGGGATACCAAATCTAGTAATAATGTTTCTTTTAATAAAGGATATAGCTTCCTTTTCTCTGACTTGAGCAAAGGCTTCAGCCTCTATCCACTTAGAGAAGTAATCAGTCATAGCAAGCATGAATACTTTTCCACCAGGTGCCTTAGGAAGCTTTCCAACTATATCCATTCCTCATCTCATGAATGGCCAGGAAGGGGATATAGGATGCAAGAGCTCTGCTGGTTGGTGAAGGATATTACTATGCCTCTGACAAGGATCACACTTCTTGGCATACTCCACAGCATCCTTCTTCATAGTGGGCCAATAGTATCCTGTCCTCAGGATCCTTGAGAATAATGCCCTGCCCCCAGTGTGGTTTCCACAATCTCCTTCATGGAAATCCTTTAGGACTTCTTGGATTTCAGGATCCTCAATGCATCTTAAATATGGTCCCGCAAGAGATCGTTTATACAACATATTATTCAATATTGTAAATTGAGATACCTTAATTTTGAAAGCCCTAGGGTTTTCTCCTATAGGAATCTCTCCATGTTGTATGTATCTCTTAATTGGGAGTATCCATGATCCTGAATGAGATTGAGTATTATCACTAGGGATGATTGCAGAATCCTCTCCTATCTCCATAGCTACATGATCCTCGATAGCAGGGGTCAGGATATGGATAATAGGGATCCTTATATCCTCTGGGATCTTCAAGGATGATCCTAGATTGGCTAATGCATCAGCCTCTGCATTCTCCTCCCTTGGTACCTGTGTCAAACTAAAGGAAACAAAAGAGAGTGCCAATTCTTTGACTATCCCTAAGTATTTGATTAGCTTTTCACCTTTAACAGCATAGGATCCATTAAAGTGATTAGTGATTAATAATGAATCTACATGTACCTCAAGATACCTGATCCTCATATGCTTAGCAATTTGCAAGCCAGCTATCAAGGCTTCATACTCAGCCTCATTGTTGGTAGTTTGAAATTCACAAGCTATGGAGTGGGGTATTATGTCTCCCTGTGGCGATTTTAGTAGTATTCCAAGCCCTGTTCCTTTTACATTAGAGGCTCCATCAGTGAAGAGTATCCAAGGATCCTTAGTTTCTTCAAGCTGTTGGACTTCTAACTCAGCTTCCTTTTGCAAATCACTACTAAAATCTACCACAAAGTCAGCTAAGGCTTGGGATTTGATGGCAGTCCTTGGTTCATATCTTATATCGTATGCACTAAGCTTCACTGCCCACTTAGCCATCCTTCCTGACATTTCAGGTTTCCTAAGAACATTCTTAATTGGAAAATTAGTCTTAACAATAATGGCATGAGTCTCAAAATAATGTCTTAATTTAGTAGATGCCATAATTAATGCAAGGATAAGTTTTTCTAAATGTGAATACCTGGATTCAGCATCAAGTAAGCTCTTACTTACATAATAAACAGGATGTTGTGTACCTTGGTGATCCTTAACAAGGACCGCACTAACTGCTTTTGAGGATACCGCCAAGTATAAGGATAACACATCCCTTTTTTCTGGTTTCATCAAGGCTGGGGCTGAGGATAGGTAATCCTTAAGAGCTTTAAGGGCACTTTCATGCTTCTCAGTCCATTCAAATTTCTTGTTCTTCCTCAGGATGTCATAGAATTCCTTGCACTTTTCTGAGGATTTGGATATGAATCTGTTCAAGGCTGCGATCCTGCCTGTCAATCTTTGCACATCCTTAGCATTGGCAGGAGATTTGATATTCACAATAGCCTTGATTTGCTCTGGACTTGCTTCAATGCCCCTCTTTGCCACCATATAGCCTAAGAATTTACCTGCCTTAACACCAAAATGACACTTGGAAGGATTTAGTTTCATATTAAATTTATCTAGGATATTGAATGCTTCCTCCAAGTCTTTAAGGTGATCCTCAGCATTTTTGGACTTAACCACCATGTCATCTATATAGACTTCCATAGTGTGTCCAATTTGTTCCTTGAACATCATATTGACTAGCCTTTGATAAGTAGCACCTGCATTCCTTAGTCCAAATGGCATAGCAATATAACAGTATATACCAGTTGGGTTCATAAAGGCTGTATCCTCTTGATCAGATGGTTCCATCTGAATTTGTTGAAATCCAGATGAAGCATCAATAAAAGTCAACAACTCATGACCCGCGGTAGCATCCACCATGGAGTCAATGTGGGGTAATGGGAAAGGATCCTTGGGACATGCCTTGTTTAAATCAGTAAAATCGACACATACCCTCCACTTTCCATTTTTCTTTTGAACAACAACCACATTGGCTAACCATCTTGGATACTTAACCTCTCTTATCATACCTGCCCGAAGTAGTTTATCTACCTCTTCCTGGATAATAGCATTCCTTTCAGGTGCAAACTTCCTCCTCTTTTGATGAATCGGCTTGAATGACCTGTCAATGCCAAGTTTATGAGTAATTATATCTTTAGATATACCTGTCATATCTTCATGTTTCCAGGCAAAGGTAGTTTTCCTTCTTTTATGGAAGGATACTAGCTCCTGTTCAATGTCGCTAAGGATCCCTGATCCTATGAAGATCTTGGATTCAGGATCATCAGGATCCATGAGGATTTCTTTCAAATCCTGTTCTCTCGCCTCCAAGACATCTCTTGAAGGATACTTTAATTGCTATTGCTCCCTTGGTCTTGAGGCTGGCTTCATTGATGAGGTATAGCAATTTTTATCCTCTTGTTGATCACTCTCAATTTAAACCACTCCCCAAGGACTTGAAAGCTTTACACATTGATGATAGGTAGATGGAACTGCCTTCATATCATGTATCCATGGCCTGCCAAGGATAACATTGCAACATGATAAGCAATCTATAACACAAAATTTTTGATAAGAATGCAATCCTTCAATATAGATTGGGAGTTTGATGTCCCCCAATGTATTCTTAGTTTCTCCACTGAATCCCACAAGTACTGAGGATCTTGGGATGATATCAGACTCCGGGATATTCATCTTCTTGAGGACATCAAGCTGAATGATGTTCACAGAGCTTCCTCCATCTATAAGGATCATGCGAACAAAGTGGTTAGAAATAAACAATGTAATTACAAGACCATCATGATGAGGATCCTGGACATCAAGACGATCGTCCTCATCAAAAGTTATGATCTTATCCTCGGTGACAGTGGACGTCCGGATGAGTCTATCTCCATTATCCATCTTGGTTTCCTTGGCATGTCTCTTGGCCGCTGAAAAGGAAGTACCACAAATGTCTGATCCGCCGGATATGAAGTTTATGACTTGTGCATCTGCTGGAGGAGCAGGAGCCCTTTCCGTTATCCTTTCAGGATCCTGGATCCTTGACTTCTTTCGTCCCAAAAGTTCTTTCAAATGCCCCTTGCTCAACAAGTAACCAATCTCCTTTCTCAGTGCAATACACTCTTCAGTGAGATGCCCAAAATCCTCATGATATGCACACCACTTGGACTTATCCTTTGTAGCAGCTGGTTTATCACTTTTCCTTGGCCACCTAGCTTTCTCACCTAGATTCTGCATTATAAGGATTAGTTCATTGTTATCAACAGAAAAACAGTATTCAGAAATAGGAGGATAATCCTCATCATCCTCTTCTTGTTCCACTGCATGCACATTCTGGTTATCAGATCTGTTGTAGGACTTTGATTTGTTATTCCTGAAGTAGGATCCTTGTTTATCCTATTTTGAGGATCCTGTTAATCTATCCTGGATCCTTTTGTCATCCTCTAGGCGGATGAACCTAAGGGCCCTGGTTCTTACTTCTTCAAGATTCCTACAAGGTGTCATAACAAGATCATCATAGAATAATGAATCCCTAAGCAATCCCATTTTAAAGGCTTCTACAGCCGTAGCAATATCCAAGTTAGGAAAATCTAAGGATTCTTTACTAAACTTAGTAATGTAATCTCTAAGTGATTCACTTTGACCCTGTGTTACCCTATATAGATCACTAGTTAATCGTTCAAATTTTCTACTACAAGAGAATTGACTATTGAACAAATTAACTAGATTAGCAAATGAAGTAATAGAGTAAGGGGGAAGACTTAGCAGCCATTTAAGAGCAGATCCTGTAAGTGTGGATCCAAATCCCTTGTATAGACATGCTTCTTTTAACCTTTCAGGAATTGGATTGATCTCCATCCTCTCCCTGTATTGAGCTACATGCTCCTCTAGATCCGTTGAACCATCATACAGCTTCATAGATGGTATCTGGAACCTTTTAGGTATCTCAGCATCACATAAGGGTGGTGCAAAACGTGATATCCTATGGCTACCATCTGCAATTTCAGGAATGGGTTTAACCACTCCTGGTACACTGGATATCATATCCTTAAGCTTCTTTAGCTCCCTAGCCATAGCCTGATTGATACCTGTATCCTGCATTAAGCCATGGTTAGTGTTATATGAATTATTAAAAGTGTTACCTCCCGGAGGATTCATGTTTGGAATTGCGGATGTGAATCCATATTGAGGAGACTCTGGCATGATTGAAGGACCAGAGGAAGCAATGGTCTGCATTGGTATAAAGTCTCCTTGATGAACGTCCGAGCTTTGAGGCTGCGTACTTCTCAAGAATCCTTGATTCTGAAAGACGTTGGATCCTTGAAGTTGAGATGATCCTTGAACCTGAAAGGATCCTGGAACCAGAGAGGATCCTGGGACAAGGGAGGATCCTTGGACCGGGAAGGATCCTTGGACCTGGGAGGATCCTTGAACCGGGAAGGATCCTTGAATCTAGGAGGATCCTTGGACCTGGGAGGATCCTTGAACCTGGGAGGATCCTTGGACCTGGGAGGATCCTTGAACTGTATGCATTCCCAAATATCCTCCTGACGTGAAGTATCCCTGATCCTGAAAAGAGGATCCCGATGGTTGAGAAGAGGATCCTTGGGGCTGGAAGTGAGAGCCAAATGCCTGACTCATAGCTGCTGTTCCGTAACGCCTTCCTGGTAATTCACCCAAGTATTGCACGTCCGGAGCTGCTGAGTGCTGGGAAGTTATGACTGGAGTGTCGAAGTTCAGCGACCTTGGCATCAGAGGGGAGTGATCCTCCACTGATTTTTTCTGTTTCTTGATCACATCGATCTCCCGGAGGATCCTTTCGTTGGTTTTGTCCTGCTCTTGTGCGTGATTCCTCATCTTCAAAATCAGAGTGTAAAGATCATTAGTAGTAGGATTAGTTGAAACAGAAGAAGTTGGTGGTTTTTGGAAAATGGGGGTTTGTTTCTTCGCAGCATTCTCAGCATTCTTCTGGGATCCAGAAGGTGGTGGAGGCAAAGGAGGAACGCCTTGTGAAGAACTGAATGACGGCATTAGGTTTGAAGTGTTCTTCGCTGAGGAGGCCATCTGCCTGGTTGTTATGAACCGAAATGACCACAAAGGTATGAATCTTCTTGGGAATGAAGCAGCAATTGCCCCACGGTGGGCGCCAAACTGTTTTGGTCAAAAATCAAGCAATGATAATGCAACCAAACTTTCTGTTGTGAGGTATGATGCTTGAATCAATGAACAACACTAAGGATCACTCTGAAATGTAATGAATAAGTGACACAAAGATTTATACGAGGAAAAAGCCCTTGATCAATGAATGATCTCCGGCATAAAAAACCTCGGGTGATGGAAACTACTGATCACCAACTCAAATTAAACAAGAAATGTGTTACAACTTCGGATGATAGCGAGCTAATTACAAGGATCACTATAGTGTTACGTGCAAAAGGTGTATGAAAAGTGTATGAAATTGATAAGCGAATTGCCGAGAGCTGGTGAGAGCAGTTGCTAGTGTGTGTGTAGCCAAAAATAGCCAAGTGTTTCTATTTAGCTCGCTATCCCGTTTAAATATAGAAAATATCTACACTAACTAACATTCCGCAATTCATGCAAGTCCTCCACGAACTCCATAACGTCCACTTTTAGCCATGCACGTGCGGAATAAACATGGAATATGCTCTAGGAATATCGCCAAGACCAAGTCCAAGCTCATACTCCTGCAAAACAATTTCGAATTCAAAGTAGACAACCGTTAGTACAAGGATTCTTATGATGATACATGATCCTGATCCTGCAATACTTCTGAGGATCACCAATTCAAACAGAAGTAAGGATCACTAAGCCCAACAGCAATTGAGGATCACTGATCATTGAGAAATCCACCCCTAACACTGACCATCTTCTTCTCGGCTTTGAAACTTTCTGCTTCAACTGGAGTTAACGAGTTAAGTGTTTTCGGGATACCAGCTTCACTCAAAGGAACTACATATTTTGTTTCAACTTTCAACCAACATTCAAGATAATTTGCCTGAACCCATGTGCAAAATCTATCTTGCCACCCTGAATAATCTTCAATATTGAGCAGTTTCGGTGGTTTTTGTATGGTTCCGAGTTCGTTCTCCAAATTCATATTCTGAGCTATACTCGCCGGAGATTGAACAGGCATACCTCCTCCGAAGAATGCATTATAAAACTCTTGATTATCCATTTTATACTTTGAAAAATTTTTCGGAAAAATTTTTAAGTTTTGAAAACTTTGACTTTCAAGCGAACTGACTTCCAAACGATTTGGAGTTTCAGACGAACTGACTTTCAAACGAACTGAAGTGTTTCACACGATCTGGACAATTTCAAGCGACCTGGATTGTCCAATCCGTGCGAAGTGACAACAACTGGTTAAAAAAACTTTCAATTCGTGCAAAGTGAACAATTTCACACGAACTGGTACTCACTTCGTGCGAAGTGTCACCCAAGTCGTGCGAACTGGTCAAGTGGTGTGAGAATTTCAAACGAACTGGTCCAATTCATGCGAAGTGGATACAATTTTCACACGATCTGACACATTTTCACACGATCTGATGTTTTTTACACTTTTTGATCAGTTTTAGTTCGAATTATGGTCTGTAACTTTGAAGGATTGATTGAAATGGTGTTTTACACGTTATATCCAAAATTCAGTCCATTTTGTCCGTGAATTCGTCCAAAAATCCAAGAAAGAGTAGAAGAATAGATTTCTAAACCATTCAAAACACTGATTCAACTGATTTGACTCATCCTGAGCTCTGATACCACTTGTAGGATCGAGATTCGATCAAAATGAGTCGGTCTGAGTCAAATCTAGGTTGCTAGAAAGGCGGAAACAGACTAGTAACCTTGAATCAATCTTAGAATAGGAGTAGAAGCAGAGAAATACACTTTAAACACGTTTTCCATTGATATTAAACGTTCTTGTACGGAGAGAAATGGACAGCAGTTCAGTACACCAGATCTCCAAAAGTTACAAATGAGAAACACAACACCCCTATTTATAGGGTTTCCAGTTCGCATGAGTTAACTTGACCACATTGCACGAACTGGTCAACTTCCAGTTCGTGCGACCTGGCCTTACACATGCCACTTCGTGCGAACTGGCCTCAAAACATAAAATTACATTTTTCAAACACTTAAACTATTACAAGCTACTGACACGACCTAGACTGATGACGTAGGCGATAGACATTATGCACCAACAGTTTTCGAATTTCAGCTTTTGGAATCGGAGGACATTGTGTTACCACAACTCGTGAACTCAACTCTCCCAAAAACTTACTTGTCGAATCCTCAAAAACTTTACTGATTAAGGATTGATTTACATTTTTAATCGGAAAATCTTTGTTTGAATAAACTTTATCATCACCAACTAGAGTGTACAGCAGATTCACACTCTCAGACTCTTGTGCATAAGTGGACTCGACCCGAACAGTCTTAGCAGGTTTTGCGGGAGGATCACATAGAATGTGATTCTTGAGAGTATGTCCTCTTCTTTGATAACCGCATCAGGCTGTGTAGAGTCAGTATCATCGGATTCATCATCTGAAGAATCAACATCCTCAACAATGACTAGAGGATCCTGATTTTGTTCAGCAGTTGATACTTCCGTATCTGCTGATACATCCGAGTCTGATGACACTTCCTTTTTGTAACAAAGTCCAGCTGCGAGTTCTTCAACATCTAAAGGAACAGATGGCTCAAATTGAGGTTTATCTTCCTCATAAGGAATTGCGGTATAATTGTGTCTAACAGGTGGAGGACACTTCTTATAGCCAATGCACGTAACATCATTCTTCTTTTTCTGTATGTCAATGATGTGATCCAGCACATACCTAGAGTTTGAGTAACTATCTAACCTAAGCTGGATCGCCTCATTTTCACACTTGACACAGTCCAACTCCTTTTGTACTACCTCGAGCCTAGTGATGTAATTATTTATAGCAATTTGTTTTCTTGAAACTGTTTTTACTAGCTCGGTTTTATCTTCCCTTAATGTGTCAATTACTTTCTTAAATTCTTTTTCATGATTTTTATGGAACAAGTTGGCCTCTGTGCATTTCGCAAGATCCGCGATCAAACTTTGATTGTGGATAAATGTCACATTATACTTGCTTTGCAAATCATCATATTTTCTTTGCAAGTCAGACAATCTAGCACCTAAATCAATGCAATTATCACATTTATCAGATTTAGATTCATCGATACGTACCTGACTTGATGAGCTGCCAACATTAGTCATGAAGGTTGAATGATGAGAAGAAGAAGAATAAGTAGCTTGATCCACTAGAATTGATCTTCGATCATTCCCTGCTTTAGCTTCACTCAAAAGCTCCTCAACATCTTCATCAATGGACTCATGTGACACTTCATTCGTGCCATCTTCACCTAAATTTGAGGTTTCCTCATCTGAGCTTCCACTATAACCAGAACTGTCTTCATCAGAAGAATCTCCACCACACGCTTGTTTTAGATCTTTGACAACTTCAGCAAAACAAGTTGTTCCACCCTGATCACCGCTACCCAGTTGAATCGACCAGTCATAAACTTCATCAATTTGTACCAAAAAAGCTCGGTTGTTATTTGATGGACCTGCTTGATGCGTATTGTTTGCTGGCCTCAAGGCACGTTCATTATTCCTGTTTTGATTCTGGTTCGATTGGTTGCCTTGATTCCTGAATGGATTCTGGTTCCCATGCTGAGCTGGCTTCGTGCATTCCCGTTTGAAATGACCCTGTTCACCACAATTGAAACATTTGACGGCCTACTTATCGAACCCATACTTGGTATATTTCTTGCTTTCTAAGCTGGTTCTACCAGTTCTTTCCATGAAGTCTTTTGCTCGCCTCACAGCACTAGCAAATGCCCACTTGATATCCATCAAATCCATTTCATCCTTATCTATCTGCTGATAATCTTCCTGAGTCAAATTGATATTCCCAATTTGCCCTGCAACCAACCCACAGTATGTGCTCACCAAGGTGTTTAGGAGCTCCATATGTTCTTTTGCCACCTCGACACTTACATTCGAAAAACTTGAAGTGTCTAGCCGAACTGTGTTTGGATTAGTTGACTGACCAGCATTGACTTTTGATGAGGTGTTTCCATAACAAGCTTGTTGTTGACCTTTGTAGTTTGGATCAAGAAATGATAGTCCAGTAGACTGATAGCTTTGCTCTGAGGCTGCTGGTTGGGGTGTTCCATACATATCGGTGCTCGAGACAAATGCCGTTTGTAGCTGAGCATGTTGAGCAGGTCTCGCAACCGTGCTGGTACCTCCACAATTTCCATAGTACATATCAGGATTTTGTGGAACCGGCACTCTTTTTGCCTTCCTGATTTCCTCTTGATTCTTGTTCTCCAATAGTTGAATGAAATCATGGATGTTGGTTGTAGCTAGCGTGCCATTATACTTTAGAATTTCCTAGAAACCAATCCATTGAACTGGCAATGCATCGGAAAACTTTGTAACCAGCTCTTCCGGAGTTGTCACTACCCCAAAATTACCCATTTCACTCAGCAGATGATAATATCGACTTGTCAGATCTCCCAGCGACTCCCTTTCCATACACATTAATCCGTCGAATTCCTTTTTGAGCAGATCATGTCTCAGCTTGCGTGACGACGCGTTTCCCTGACCTCTCGCCTTTATTGCATCCCATAGACTTTTTGTCGTTTTAAGTCTCACAAACTGATGATAAATATCTTTGTTTAAGGCTCGAGTTAGAATTGAAAATGGTTTCTTTTCTATATCATATGCCTTTTTATCATCGAAAGAAAGATCTGCAAACGTTGCGGTGTTTGAACCGACTTCTTCATGTGCTTGATCGAATTCCGTGGTAAAAGACAACCATAACTCCGTGTTTTGTCAAAGAACATACGCATGGAATCTTTCTTCCCAACTCGGATACTCATTCATATGCATCAGTTTAGGTGGACGGTTGTTACTACCGGTTTCACTTTCGCTCAAAAGAAGACTTTGTATACTTTGATTTTGGTTAGTAACAAATGACCACTGGTTTGTCGTAATAGAAGTCGTTTGTGCTGATGACGAGGTTGTGGGAGACTGAGCCCATGAAGGTACTAAACCTTTACCCGTATACATATCCGCATTAGGGTCAGGTTTCCATCCCCAACAATCTGAAGTCATGATGTATAGAAAACAACTTAAAACCAATTAACACCTTCACTGTGAACTAACTGTGATAAGCCAACCCAGCTACGAATAATAGATGGCCCAAGTCCACGAACAATTATAGGCGAACAATTGGTCAGGCCTAATGCTTACTACAATGAATGAATCCTACAAACAATTGAGCCCAATAAAAGTCCACTAACTCTTTGAGCCCAAAAGGAAGTCCACAAAGAGTTAAAGTCCACGAAGAATTAGACCACCAAGAGTCAAATGAAATGGTCCACGAAGACTTGAAACAAGTTCACGAAGATTAAAGGATTCTTCGTGACTTGGAAACCCACGAATAATGATTAGTCTTCGTTGAATGGTTGGCCCAGGAATAATGTCACAATAAATACTAGGCCCACAAAAAGTGTTTTGGGCTTGATAACAAGTCGACGAAGAATCAACCTAAGGAGACAAAGGAATCAGTTTTCTTTGACTTTTAAGGATGTTTCGCAGAAAAGGATTTTTCGCAGGTATGGATAAAAGTGTAAGTTGGTGAGATATGGTGAAAAGTTGTCAGATTATTCCATACTTTGAGAAACCACTCTTTTGAAACAAATAATAAAATATATTATCTTTAATAATGCAACTCAAGAAACTCCGGTGACTTTTCCGGTTAAAATGACTCACCGGAAAGTATGGCGAAACAGAAATTTGCAGGAAATTTTAAGAAAAACCCAAGTTTAACAAGTCTTCTTAAAGGTTTTTGTGAAAATTTTTGCAAACAACAAGTTTTCTTAAAAGTTTTAACCCATTTAACTTTCAAACCACACAAACTTTCTGAAAAATCATCAATAATAAAAAAAAAAAGTTTGAAAACACGACACAAAGCTTGGTTTTAACAAGGATGAGAGCCTTGGCTCTGATACCACTTGTAGGTCCACTAGAGGAGGATCTAGAACACCTATCCTTGTTACGGAACAAAACCCGGTTGTGCGGAATCCAAACGGGTATGTAAACCAAGCTCAAGAACACACAATACACAAAGATTCAACGATTCAAAGCTTCAATATATAACAACCAGAATAGTTTGTGTACAAGAGATTATACAAGACTGTGCTCTCAAACCTATCTGGTGTGTGCTCTCTAACTTTATCTGTTTGTGTTACAAGCTGTTTAAATAGACAGAGACATCTGCACATCTATGAAGAATTTTCTGGGCCCATAATAGAGTCCTACGAACAATCTTGAGTAGCCCACGAACCTTGAGCAACCCACGAAGAAAGGACGTCCACGGAGAATAGGTGATTCTTCGTGGAGAGTCTTCGCCGAAGGATTCTTCGGCAACACAAGGGTCTTCGTCGCTTGATTCTTCGTGAGGGTGAGCATGGACAAACCCTTACCTATTGTTCGTTGCATGGTAATGATTTTTGGTAGGGATTCTTAGTGAGAGGCTGCACAATTGCAGACTAACTTCCAGGACTTCAGAACAGCAAACAACAAACTCACAAGTCCAATAGATTGCACATATGCAACTGTTATACATTAAACATAAGCTTAACATCGTACCGGGTCAAGATAGGAGGATATCTTGACCACGGTCTTCACATTGTAGCGCGGGCGAACCGAAACGAGCCGTATCCACATAAAGTGCATCAACACTTATTGCCTTGGAACGCGTTTTTGTGTTATGTTTATCACAATTAATGTTACTTGTATGACACAGCTTTTCTTAACCAAGTTAGTACAGACTTAAGGGGAAAATGTTAAATGAAGTGGCCATAACTGCATTTTAAGAAATGGTCCGGGTACCATAACCTTATTTTATGAAAAAAAAGTATAGCGGTTTTGTATGTTAAATTTTTCTTACAAAGAACCAGCCATAGGTAGATTCATTCTTTTCTACTTGACATGGTGTTAAAATCAATTATGTTACATAAATTCCGTTTGCCGTTATTAGATAGTCTGTTGTCTAAGTAATGTCCTGTTACTTAAATATTACACCCGTTCTAGTATTCATTATATTCATGATTTTATGTAGGTTCAGTGTTACTCATTCCCAAAAAATGATTCGGAAATCCAGTAAGCAAGAGGAAACCCGGAACATTAGTTCCAAAAAGGGGAAAATGTTGATACGCGTTATTCCCATTCGGAGGAATACAATCAAGAGTCTCTTAGAGTCATCTGTCTTCTCAGGAATGTTTTCAAGGCGGAATTGGGTGAACATCGCCATCATGATGTTCGTACGCACATGCTTTTTGGGCTAACAATCCGTGCTGTTTTATTAGATTCCGTTTTTTTGGAGTCCAATCCTGTTTCAAAGTCTTTGAACGCGAATAGCAACTCTAATGTTGAAAGGAAATGGTATATCCCTACATTATACTACACTCTTCCTAAAATTATTAGCAGTGGTAAAAGTGAAACCGTCATGATCAGATTTCAAAGCGTAGGAAGCTATTGTAGAATTTACGGGTGTTTGGTTGGTGGAACAACGGTGCATTCCGTGCTCTTAGACGAAGATAGTTTATCATTGTTCTCGACCGTGGTGTGGGCTAACTGCGAATGAGTGATTGTAGTTATGAAGGTAACCAACACGGCCACCAAAATCCAACCTAAAAAAGAAGTTCTAAAGTATTGGAAACAAATCAAAGACGAGCTTGTGCTACCACTTTTGATAGATTTATGTGAGATAGCGGGGCTTGAGACCCCGCCTTGTTTTTTGGGGCTGCTAGATGAACTCAAATTCAAGATTTTAGTGTCGGTTTTTGCGTTTGATTTGGCAAGGGTGAGCTGTGTTAGCTATGGAAGCGCAAGTACCACGAGCATTTTGGGGAAGTTGTATGTGTCGATAATGGTGGGAGGACTTACAAAGAGATATTTGTTAACGCTTAGAAAAGTTGGGTAGACTGGGAAGAGTACCAAACCCAATGTATGTGGGCATCTTATTTTTATAATTATAATATAACGCAGACTCTTCGAAGGCTTGGGTTTTGCACCCACTATGAGCGGATAGGCTCTCCGCGGCTTCCTTAAGGCGGACGGTTCAGTTAGGTTTTTACTTTATTCAGTTTATACTCAGGTTTGGATGTATTTTTTACTTTGACAACGTTGTATGGATACATTGATGTGTTGGTTTCTTTGAACTATTTGCATTTGTTTTGAGTTCTTGATTTACAACTTTTTCGGTTGTTGACAAAACCTAGTAACTTATTGGGTGATATAGAGTATGTCACAGTCCCCATCCCCTAACTACCCGGGAACGGGCGGCCGCGGCCAATTTCGGTGGTGTAGGTGTTTATTAATTTGGCAGCGGAAATTTTCATCAGAACCGTAGTTAGGAAATATTTTATCTGAGTTAAACACCAAAATGTGTAAAATAAATAAATGGGAGAAAACTCAAGTTTTTCTGATAATATCTTTGGGACAAAACCCGATTTTCATTTTAATATAAAGAATAACCCTAATTATTGAAAACAATTCTCCTTTTTAATTAGGTAACTTTTATGGCCACTTTTCTAAGCCTTCAGTGCTCTCCAGCTGGCTTTTATTGGCTTCACACTAAGTTACCTAAAACACGTGTTTAAAACATTTTATCAGCAAGAAATACTGGTGAGTGAATCCCAGTTTAATCAAGATAGGTTTTATCAGTCTACAGTATTGAGGGCGGTCGCGCAATTACATTTGTTTCCATCTACTTTAATTACCACCCACGGTACTGTCAACCCGACTTGTGGTCATGTTACTACTCACAATGTAGTAACAAATTTTGTATACAAAACCCCAACATACCGACGATAATTGTAGAATACAAATACTTAATCACTGTTTAATGTAATTTAATTTAGGTGAAGTTTTGTAAAAACAGTTTGCAAAAAGGAGATCACTCACATTGCTGTCTTAGGATTTTCCTTTAGGATTTCCTGGTGATTATCTATTAGTTACACAATGCACACGCGTTAGTATAATAACCCAATATTTTCATTAGTAATACCCTCCCCGAGACAGAACTCCAACGACTACGTCGGGCAGAACCTTGACAGCCGTTACGGAAATCCTAGATCAATCGGGCAGCGTATCTAATATGTAACCGGGGGTTATGATACTTACATCGAGGCTGAGCTTTGCTATTTTAGTGGGTATAATACCCGAGTATTACTTCTATAATTCAGATTTAGAGAGAGAGAGAGAATCGATTTGTGTGCGAGTTGAAATGAGATCCGAAGCCCTCTATTTATAGGGCTGTTCGACAGCTTTCTCACACCCCGCGACGTAGACAAGGCGGGCCGTCGCGCCCCGCCAGAGACTAAAATGGCGGCTTGAGGTTGCTGAGTCACCGGGTGGTTCGACGCGTGTCTTGACATGTGGCAGCTCATGGATCAGTCTGGTGGCCAGCTGTGCCGGCCCGCGACAGACTTCCCTGTCTCTGTCGCGCCCCGCGAGCGAACATGAAATTTTGTTTTATTTGATTTTAATGGAATATAGGTATTTCGGGCCCGGCTCTCGTATACGGGGTGTATTTTAGGACATTTAGGGGTGCCTAAAATATTTTAAGGAGGATTGTTATATCTTGGGTATAACTCCTAAATTATTTAAAATATATAATGCACTCGCATTAAGTATAGTAACCCAATTCAACTTTATCCCTACGTCACGAGACATAACCCCAACGAACTTAGTCAGGCAGAGCCTTGACATGCGTTACGGTGCTCTAGATCAATCAGACAGGGTATGAGTGATCAGGGGTTAAAACACTTGAAACGAGGCAGGACTTTATTATTGTTATGGTGTGAAATATTAAAGAAAGAAAAATAAATAAAGAAGAGACAAAGAGGGGAACGAGAGGAAGGCCATAGAGGGAAAATGATTTTTAGCAAATTTTCTTTGATGTCTTCTGTTCTATATATAGTGCATTTGCAAACTTGATGTTCACGTTGAATGATTCTTTTTTGACTTTAACACTACACATACACAACTAACATTGAATGTTAGTTTCATTTATTATTTTACATATTTAGATTTTAAATTCCTATTTTCACGTACAGAATCATATTTTTATATGTTAAGTTTTGTTTTATTATTTTATATATTATAATTAATTTACCTGCTTCACTCATTTGGCGCTTATAACTTTTAAAATATAACGTTCTATAAAACAATAAATATGTCATTAGAACGAGAATAATCTTATCTACATTTTGAACCAAGTTTCATTAAAAACGGAGTAGGTTCAAATATAATGTATTTTTATAATTAAATTATTAAACGGTTCCTAGGACCGTCTAGGTACTTCAGATTTCTAACATTCAACTTACCCATGATCTATTCATGTAATGACTTTATTTAAAATTTAAAATTTTGGGAATGTTACATCTTCCCCACCTTGTTTTAAATCTCGTCCTCGAGATTTGGATTATGATATCTCCTTGTAGTTATGTCACGTTTCTAAGTTAGTAAAAATAGTATATCAAGGTGTCTGAGATAGAATCAAGACACGAATATAAAAATATCATAAGATAATTGGAATCCAGTGGCTCTAGTTAGTTTCAGGAATCGATGTTAACTGAAAGAGATGAAATGATACAATCATCAAGGTGACTAAGTTTCACAATTTTAAAGAGATATCTGATAGGCATATAATTCGAAATGCAATGACTTTTAGAAACAATAGGATTCAAGGTCAAAAGAGAATTTACTTTGATCGTCAATTGAGGTAGACTAACAATATCAAATAAGAATAGAAGTGTGAAAAATGATTTGTCAACTATCACAACAAAAATCAGTGACATTTATTTGAATGACAGAGATACACCGAAAACACGAATAGAATTTAGTGTATAATTGTCTTAATACATAATTGTATCAAAACTAATTGAATGATGAGTCAAACAAATTACGTATGAACTGATATGATTAGGGATATTAATTAGTTCAAGCTACAAATTTACACAGACACCGCAGGGTGTTGTAATGATTGAAAGAATTCAATGATTACGATGACCGAACGAATTCACCGTTCTCGAAGTTGACTGAAAGTTTCAATGAAGTGAATCTGGATATTCAAAAGATAGGATGTTCAAATGAAGTAAGAAATGAATATTGTAGGATTAATTCAAAGATGAAAGAAATGTTGGAGGTACTTTGGAATAGGATTTTAGGTACTTTTATCTAAACACATAATTGTATTAAGACTGGTTTTGAATCAACAGAAAATAGATATATTTGTACCTCAGTTGTGGAAAATGGTATAAGTTTAAATTTCAAAGAAATCGCCACCGCAAGGTGTCGTGTTTTAACAAATGATACATCAAAATTGAAGACTTTAAATAAGTTTACTATGATTCAAACAACGAGATTACCTTGAATATGATGATCTCAATTCATCATATGGGATTTTGAATTGAATGTATATTGTGAACAAGTTCAAACAATTGAGCTTGGTTTGGACATATTCCAACAATGGATGTATGTATTGACTAGAAATGGTTTTAAAAAAATCTGGTAAGTAACTTTAAAAAGAAGAGGAGTTTTCCAAGAAATCTGGTGACGTGATATCAAAAGGTCAACATTGTGTAATCATATAGATTATCAGAATAAGTATAACGAAATATTTATCAGAACTCAAGAATAACCGATCTTTTGAAGTGAATTCACATGCATGACAAGCAATGCATGTATGACATAGGAATTTGTCAAGAGATGAGACAAATGAGAGTTGGTCATATAAAATAAAGACCTCTTATTGATGACGTTTGGATCGGAATCAAAAGTCAACTAATAATTAAGTGCAGACAAAACATTAGGGTGATTTATTTTAAAAGTTGTTGTTGGCTCGGGTGTTATAATTTTTATGCGTTCTCCTTAGCTTCATCGGGGTTTCGATCCACGTTGTCGGGTGCCATAGATAGTTTCGGGCAGTATGGACGGATGTGGCCTGGGTCTCCGCATTTGTAGCATACATTAGTTTCCCTTCTCTTTCTACATTCTTCCTCTGTATGCGCAGCCTTCCTGCAGAAGTTACAGCGAAGTGTCTTCTTAAAATGGCATTTTCTTGTGTGCTTCTTGTTATTGTTGCAGATAGGTCGCATGATTGGTGGTTCCATTTCTTTGTCCTTACATGATTTGTTGGAGCGGAATTCCTTATAAGAGTAGCTATAGGTTGTGGTTTTCTTTCGTTTGGAAGATGAAGTTTTGATACGAATATCAGGACTTCCATTGGTACTAGGGTTAGGTTTAAAGTGATGGGTATGCTTACAGTGTATAGTGGGATTCTCATTTGTAGGCACAGAAATCTTAATAGCTTCAATGATCGAAGGTATAGCATTTGCTATTCCTTGAGTTATTATATTTTCTATAGTATTTTTATCCAAAGGGTTTTCATTACTAGCTTGAATTTCTTGATCACATGTTATTTCCTTTGACATATGAATTTCAAACATGTTCAGATATAATTATCACATAACTAAGCCATTATACAGGCACATTTTGTATAGCACAATTATAGTCATCGCTATCAGTATTACGCGTTGATAATTATATATATATATATTAAGGTATACGTATATACATGTTATACCTTAACATTTTCTCTTACTATATATCTTATTAAAATATAAGGAAAATGTATATTTTAGATGTGCTGTTTCTTCCTTTGGTGTAATAGCTTTTCTCTATATTGTTTTAATTTAATTATATTTCCAGAACTCCTGACTTGATAGGTATTCAAAATAAAAATAAAACTTTATATGGAATTCTGAGATTTTCCCTCATTGACCCATTTATTATTTTTCAAGAGGTGGTGCTAATACAGAAATCCTTAAGGTATTTTTTGAATTAAAGTTGGGTATCAAAATATATCTTGAGCAAACGCTTTGTCTCTTTTGTTATAAAATTTTGTCCTTCCACTAATGACATTGGATCATCATATTATATATATTATCAAGAAAAATTCGTCTTGTATATACATACGCATAGATATAAGATCTTAAAATTTCTTACAATATATATATATCAATTCATGAGAATCAAATTATATAACTAATTATTTTAATCATTTCGTTTATTCCAATAACTTTGTTTATTTCTTTATATTAACAAATTAAATTTCAATTTATTGAACATAATATTTCGAAGTAAAAAGGAAATTTATTAAAAGAAATAATTTAATAAAGATGTAAATCTTCTGAATTCATTTAGAACAATTTGATCTTTAATTGACAGGTTGACTTATTCTGATTGTAACATATTTAGGACTGGAGTCTTAATTTATCATTACAGAGAATACAAAGTTTAATGTTTTTTAATTTGATTCTTAACATATTAAGTGATGAAGTATTATTCTCATATCAGAATACATATACATATGACTTAAATATAGTTTAAGGAATGAATTGAACTTATCAAATGGTAAAAATTGTTTCTTCTTGAGATATATGTATATATATTTTAAATCATATCGTTATACCGTACTAAATGTTTTTGTACATATTTTTATGTTATGGATGAAATATCATTTGTAATATTGATACAAGTTATATATAAAAATATATATGCATCTGACTTACATCTAATTTAAGAAATAAGTTTAAGCTATTTATTGTTAATATATAAATATTATGTATTAATTACTAAGCTGTTGTGTATATTTCTGTTTCATAGATATAGTTTTATAAAATATTTGCATATCTTCCATTGTATACGTATATGTGTTTAAATTTTAGAATCGTAGAACTGTAATAATATGAATTAAATTAAGAATTATGTCTTATAAAATTCTTTTAACATAACTTTATTTGAGAGCCGAACATTTTATTCTTCTAAAAATATTATTATTATTAGTTTAAATTTAAAACATAATTTAATAATATTTAATTTATTGTATTATAATGATAATAAATAATAACAGTATATATTAAAGATTTTTTCTTAGAGAGCGTTTATGTATTAAGAATTTCTCTAACATGTTAATTACCATTAATATATTAATATTGATTATACACATAATTTCTGAATATTACGTAATTTATCAAAATTTGATAAATAATCTACATATTTAATATTTAATAATACGAAATTATAAAGTGATTTACAAAATATTTTAATTATTGTATCTAAACAATGCTGAAACATTATATTTTAACAAAATTTGTATAATTATATGTGTTATCAAAACTTTGACAAATACATACTTTTAAATCAAGTAAAACTCTTGGATATAAAATATCCTGCTTTCATCGAATAATATTATGACATTTTAGTGATGTTATACCTAAGGGTGTTTTTTTATAACTTTGATTAAGATATTAATATTAATATCATAATATTTTAACTTTATTTTTAATTCTTTATTCACAAAAATATATAGGTCTGGTATATACCACAAAATTGAATATTATTTTATGAAAAATTTTTCTTTTTATAACCTAACACATTGTAAGATATAATAGGATTTACATATCCTGAGGATTTTAAATGATATAGGATAATTTACATATAATACATATTATCTAAATATTTATATCATGATGTTTACAAAGTATCATATCTGAATTGCATTTATTTTATATTAATATTAAAATATTAATATTTACATTGTATTATTTATATTGCATTATGTTCCCACATATACCTATGGATATGATAGAGATATAAGATATCACAGAATTTACTAAGACATGATATGATGAATATATATATCATTTATATATATATATATTATAGCATAAGTGTAAGATGCAAATATGGGTAACACATATTGGGAATTTAAGATTCGTGAAATAACACAAAAATCATAATAAACACATTAAGATTTTTATGTTCACAGGATAACACATAAGATAGTAATTTCCTAACACAAATGGGTTAAGCGTTTAGGTATTGGAAGAACACCTAAAGGGCTTAAACCAGTGGCATGGCTCTGATCATACCACCTTCTGTCACAGTCCCCATCCCCTAACTACCCGGGAACGGGCGGTCGCGGCCAGTTTCAGTGGTATAGGTGTTTATTAATTTGGCAGCGGAAATTTTCATCAGAACCGTAGTTAAGAAATATTTTATCACAGTTAAACACCAAAATGTGTAAAATAAATAAATGGGACAAAACCCAAGTTTTTCTGATAATATCTTTGGGACAAAACCCGATTTTCATTTTAATATAAAGAATAACCCTAATTATTGAAAACAATTCTCCTTTTTAATTAGGTAACTTTTATGGCCACTTTTCTAAGCCTTCAGTGCTCTCCAGCTGGATTTTATTGGCTTCACACTAAGTTACCTGAAACACGTGTTTAAAACATTTTATCAGCAAGAAATACTGGTGAGTGAATCCCAGTTTAATCAAGATAGGTTTTATTAGTCTACAGCATTGAGGGCGATCGCGCAATTACATTTGTTTCCATCTACTTTAATTACCACCCACGGTACTGTCAACCCGACTTGTGGTCATGTTACTACTCACAATGTAGTAACAAATTTTGTATACAAAACCCCAACAAACTGACGATAATTGTAGAATACAAATACTCAATCACTGTTTAATGTAATTTAATTTAGGTGAGGTTTTGTAAAAACAGTTTGCAAAAAGGAGATTACTCACATTGCACACGCGTTAGTATAATAACCCAATATTTACATTAGTACTACCCCCCCCCCCCGAGACAGAACTCCAACGACTACGTCGGGCAGAACCTCGACAGCCGTTACGGAAATCCTAGATCAATCGGGCAGCGTATCTAATATGTAACCGGGGGTTATGATACTTACATCGAGGTTGAGCTTTGCTATTTTAGTGGGTATAATACCCGAGTATTACTTCTATAATTCAAATTTAGTGAGAGAGAATCGATTTGTGAGCGAGTTGAAATGAGAGCCGAAGCCCTCTATTTATAGGGCTGTTCGACAGCTTTCTCGCGCCCCGCGACGTAGACAAGGCATGCCGTCGCGCCCCGCCAGAGACTAAAAAGGCGGCTTGAGGTTGCTGAGTCACCGGGTGGTTCGACGCGTGTCCTGACACGTGGCAGCTCAGGGATCGGTCCGGTGGCCAGCTGTCGCGGCCCGCAACAGACTTCCCTGTCTCTGTCGCGCCCCGCGAGCGAACATTCAATTTTTTTTATTTGATTTTTAATGAAATATAGGCATTTCGGGTCTGATTCTCATATACGAGGTGTATTTTAGGACATTTAGGGGTGTCTAAAATATTTTAAGGACGGTTGTTATATATTGGGTATAATTCCTAAATTATTTAAAATATATAATGCACTCCCATTAAATATAGTAACTCAATTCAACTTTATCCCTACGTCACGAGACAGAACCCCAACGAACTTAGTCAGGCAGAGCCTTGACATGCGTTATGGGGCTCTAGATCAATCGGACAAGGTATCAGTGATCAGGGGTTAAAACACTTGAAACGAGGCAGGTCTTTATTATTATTATGGTGTGAAATATTAAAGAAAGAAAAATAAATAAAGAAGAGACAAAGAGGGGAAAGAGAGGAAGGCCATAGAGGGAAAAGGATTTTTAGCAAATTTTCTTTGATATCTTATGTTCTATATATAGTGCATTTGCAAACTTGATGTGCACGTTGAATGATTCCTTTTTGAGTATAACACTACACGTACACAACTAACATTGAATGTTTGTTTCATTTATTATTTTACATATTTAGATTTTAAATTCCTATTTCCACGTACAGAATCATATTTTTATATGTTAAGTTTTATTTTATTATTTTATATATTATAATTAATTTACCTGCTTCACTCATTTGGGGCTTATAACTTTTAAAATATAACGTTCTATAAATCAATAAATATGTCATTAGAACGGGAATAATCTTATCTACATTTTGAACCAAGTTTCATTAAAAACGGAGTAGGTTCAAATATAATATATTTTTATAATTAAATTATTAAACGGTTCCTAGGCCCGTCTAGGTACTTCAGATTTCTAACATTCAACTTACCCATGATCTATTCGTGTAATGACTTTATTTTAAATTTAAAATTTTGGGAATGTTACAGAGTAGGTTGACTCACGCTAGTAAATAGGGTTAATTATTAAATTATAAAAGATCTGATGACAAAGAACTATGTTTGATTATCATCTTAAATTAACCAACTTTCCAGCATTATGTCTATGTGATGGCCAATTAATTAATTGAGTAAACTAAGTTTTGTGAAACCTAGAACCTGAAGCTTGGAGGAAGTTGCGTTTTATAAATCTGATATCTTTTCTCGTAGTTAGTTTAAAGATATCTTTCAAATCAATTAAAACCCTCAATTCTAGATTAGTAGCAGTTAATTAAATAACTTAGCTAAGCACTAACCACATATTCGCTGTGGATACGATACCCTACTTACGCTATCTACTTAGGTTTTTGCAACGACGCCATTTTGATGACTGTCGTAAGGGTCATGCAAAAACTTAATTTCCGATGCCATTTTGTGGTTATTAATGTCAAGGAAATGCTTTTCAACATATTCTTGCACAAAATCACAGCTTTCCGAGAAGTCTAAAAGACCGTTGACATGTATAACTGAATTCTGACGCCCTTTCAACATTTTTTAGCTATTGTGGTTTTGATCGTGGGTGAGGGTACGTGATTGATGAGGAATGATAAAAAGGACGTTACTCCACAACCAAGTAATACAAGTGAAATGGATGAAGAAAAAGAAAGGAACATGACCAAAAGGTTACTATTATTGTTTTTTAAATACTATGTACCCAAAAAAAATAGTAATTTTCGATAAAGCATATTAAAGTTTGACAAATGAATAAAACACATTAAAGTTTGACAAATGAAACAAATTTGTAATATTATAAAAGGAAGAAGTGTTAGGGTTTAAAATTACAAACTAGTGTGAGTTTATAAAAGGGGCGGCGCCTCTTTTTCACCAAAATATAAACACATGTTTGCTCCGCTTCTTTCTACGTGAACACCGCATTGCCACACCTTCATCCCCTCTTCTTCGCTGCTGACAATTCAGGTGTTTCTTCGGAACTCTTTTAGTCTCCAACTCTTTAGATTATTCAATAATTTTGTGTACACAGGATTACTCTATCGATATGCGTCGTGTTCTTGGTTTTGGAATGTGAAATTCTTTTGCGTATATGCATTTTTTGTGTAGCTGTTTTCATGACCATTTGAAACCCTTGTCGGGCACACTTTGAGACAATGATTAGCGATTTGACATATCAACCCATAGTGTGTAGCATCGATCATTTCTTTTCTGTCAGATAGATTTTTTTTTAAATATAGAGAAATTTTGTGAATATTGGAATTACACTTCTTTTGATGATACACGCCTTTGTTAAATCTGATAACCTTGATTACCTTCTTAGCTACTTTCCCTTAATTTTATGCTTACTTTTTGTATCTGTATTTTTACATAAACTGGCGTAGTTTTTTCCATCTTCGGCTGGTAGGTTTTGGATACTTAAAAACAAATTGACAATAGACTATATGTCATTGTATTAGCCAAAACATTTATGTCCTTGATTAGTTGCCTATGCACATGCTACCTGATGAATGTTATATCTTGTTTCGCTTCCATGTCATTTGTTGAGACTGTTATGCGATAATAATCATATATGTGGCACTTGAGGTTTAATGCACTGGTATGCCTAACTCTATTTAAAGTGGATGCTTGACTCCATTAATATGTAATGAATGTATTGACTTTACATGTACACCAAACAAGCAATCAACTTTATATAACTAGCTATATAAACATCCATCAGACAGAAGCATTAGCATCACATTGTAGTTATTTGTAGTGCATTGTGCTTAACAAGTATACTTATAGCATATTGAGTGATGTCAAACAGTAATTGTCTGTTCTGTATAAAGTTGTCATTATTTGTTCTGAATGCGATTCTGGTTTTCAATATAAAGATATTTGTAGGGGCGGACCTAGCATAGAACGAGGGGCAACCCCCGTTGCCCCTTGACGGTCCGGCGGTAGTGTAAAATTAGTGTAAATTTTTTGAAAAATTTGACGTTTTTTCGATTTCGCTGCGCCTTTTTATAGAAACGTTGCCCCTTTAGGTTTTTTCTAGATCCGCCACTAGATATTTGTGATACTGTCCACACATTTGGTAACTAACTAACTAACTAACCAACTAGCAGGTATGCAATTTTGTATTGTCATGCGCGCTGGTGGTGTTTTCTTTGTTTACTAGTAACTAGTTCATTTAAGCCTTGAGAAGTTGACTCTGACACATATTAATCTTATGTTTATATCAAAGTCGCGTATCACTAGGTTGCTGATAACGGGTGACCTCTTTCTATATAAACTCAGGCTCCTGTTATTTTGTTTTACTTACTTATTGCTTTGGAACGCCCGTTTTTGTGGTATGTTTATCACAATTAATGTTACTTGTATGACGCGGCTTTTCTAAACCAAGTGAGTGCAGACTTAAGGGGAAAATGTTAAATGAAGTGGCCATAACTGCATTTTAATAAATTGTCTGGGTACCATAACCTTATTTTATGAAAAAAAAAGTATAGCGGTTGTGTATGTACATTTTTCTTAAAAAGAACCAGCCATAGGTACAGTCATTCTTTTCTGCTTGACATGTTAAAAAAACTAATTATGTTTCTTAAATTCTGTTTGCCGTTATTAGATAGCTTGTTGTCTAATTAATGTCCTGTTATTTAAATACTACACCCGTTCTGGTATTCATTATATTCATGATTTTATGTAGGTTCAGTGTTACTCATTCCAAAAAAATGATTCGGAAATCCAGTAAGCAAGAGGAAACCCGGAACATTAGTTCCAAAAAAGGGAAAACGGTTGATACGCGTTATTCCCATTCAGAGGAATACAATCAAGAGTCTCTTAGAGTCATCTGTCTTCTCAGGAATGTTTTCAAGGCGGAACTGGGTGAACATCGCCATCATGATGTTCGTACGCACATGCTTTATGGACTAACAATCCGTGCTGTTTTATTAGATTCCGGTTTTGTGGAGACCAATCCTGTTTCAAAGTCTTTGAACGCGAATAGCAACTCTAATGTTGAAAGGAAATGGTATATCCCTACATTATACTACACTCTTCCTAAAATTATTAGCAGTGGTAAAAGTGAAACCGTCATGATCAGATTTCAAAGCGTAGGAAGCTATTGTAGAATTTACGGGTGTTTGGTTGGTGGAACAACGGTGCATTCCGTGCTCTTAGACGAAGATAGTTTATCATTGTTCTCGACTGTGGTGTGGGCTAACTGCAAACGAGTGATTGTAGTTATGAAGGCAACCAACACGGCCACCAAAATCCAACCTAAAAAAGAAGTTCTAAAGTATTGGAAACAAATCAAAGACGAGCTTGTGCTACCACTTTTGCAGATTTGTGTGAGATAGCGGGGCTTGAGACCCCGCCTTGTTTTATGGGGTTGCCAGATGAACTCAAATTCAAGATTTTAGAGTCGGTTTCAGCGTTTGATTTGGCAAGGGTGAGCTGTGTTAGCTCAAGACTGAGATGTTTGGCGTCGAGCGACGAGCTATGGAAGCGTAAGTACCACGAGCATTTTGGGGAAGTTGTATGTGTCGATAATGGCGGGAAGACTTACAAAGAGATATTTGTTAACGCTTGGAAAAGTTGGGTAGACTGGGAAGAGTACCAAACCCAATGTATGTGGGCATCTTATTTTTATAATTATAATATGACGCAGACTCTTCGAAGGCTTGGGTTTTTCACCCACTATGAGCGGATAGGCTCTCCGCGGCTTCCTAAAGGCGGACGGTTCAGTTAGATTTTTACTCTGGTTTGGATGTATTTTTGACTTTGACAACGTTGTATGGATACATTGATGTGTTGGTTTCTTTGAACTATTTGCATGTGTTTTGTGTTCTTGATTTACAACTTGTTCGGTTGGTGACAAAACCTAGTAACTTATTGGGTGATATAGAGTAGGGCGGGGGGGGGGGGGGGGGAGGATAGTGCACGGTCCTCCCAACCGCCGGAGTGATCCCTCTCCGGGAGCCGCTACCCGACGAAGCTAGCTCCGCGGTGAATTCCCTTTGCCGAGTTCTTATCCTGGGCGTCATATGCCACTCCCAAGACTCGAACCCGACACCTCTGGGAAGAGGTGGGTGTCGGTGGTTGACTCACGCTAGTAAATAGGGTTAATCAAATTATAAAAGATCTGATGACAAAGACCTATGTTTGATTATCATCTTAAATTAACCAACTTTCCAGCATCATGTCTATGTGATGGCCAATTAATTGAGTAAACTGGGTTTTGTGAAACCCAGAACCTAAAGTTTGGAGGAAGTTGCGTTTTATATATCTGATATCTTTTCTCGTAGTTAGTTTAAAGCTATCTTTCAAATCAATTAAAACCCTCAATTCTAGATTAGTATACTGTTAATTAAATAATTTAGCTAAGCACTAACCACAAATTCTCTGTGTATACGATACCCTACTAACGCTATCTACTTAGTTTAATTAGGTTTTTGCAACGACGCCATTTTGATGACTGTCGTAAGGGTCATGCAAAAACTTAATTTCCGATGCCCTTTTGTAGTTATTAATGTCAAGGACATGCGTTGTAGGAATTAGATTCACTTTTTATAAAATATAATTACAAAATATATAATAACGAGACTCTCGTTCTTCGTAGAAAATACCATAGTACAATACTGGTTGCAATAACTAGATAAAAAGAATATAAAATATAATTTTATATACCAATCTTGATTTAAGCTGCATTTCTGATGGGTCATTCACGCGTATTTGATAGCATCCTAGACTCGAGTACTCATCATATTGAGTCTTGAAAAATAGTCCTTGACTGCAACAAAGAGCACACTAAAACGTTGGCGATTTTAGTTGAGGCACGTGTTCAACACGCTTTCCTTAAAACAGATTTCGCGCCTCTACTAAAGACGACGCGTCTGTCTCCCAGGGTACAACAGCCGAAGCAGTATGTACTGCCGGAGATGGCCACGCGCCCGAGGTTACAACAGATAAATTTATAGTGTTAGAACTTGTGGAAAAGAATGATATGAAGATGATGAAATCGAATAGAGAAAACATATCTCTCTAAGTACCCAACACATGGGTCTTCAATTATCTCCAAGAACTCTTCTAATTTTTTTTCTTCTAAAATTCCACTTTCAATTCTCTACTTGTAATTAGCTTCATCAAGTTAGGTACATAACCTACTTTGCATACAAGAGATATGGGGTAGAGAAGAGTCTCAATTTATTAGAGATTTTATTAGAGAAATAAACTCTAATAAAAACTAATAAATTGACATAAAAACTCTACTAAAAGTCTCACTTTATTAGAGATTTTATTAGAGACATAAACTCTAATAAAAACTAATAAATTGACATAATACTTAAGAGTTTATCACCCATATGAAGAGTCTAGTAAATAATTATAATTTTACTAAACTATAATTTCACTAAATTAATATCCATTCACACCATCTAAATTTCCAACAATCCCCCACATGAATGGAGATCGTTCTAAACACATAAAGTTTCCAATGGAACCTCGACAGTTGAGTTTTGCATACGATAGGTACGTGTTACCCTTTGAACCTTCGCTCATGAAATGCACTTAGCCCACTAGCTCTGAGTAGATCTCGATGTCTTTGAACTCATCTGCCTTTTGTGTGGACGACAATACACTTCACACAAGACTCTCCCTAGCCGGGTCATCTCCTCATAGTCGTGTCCAATAATGGTCGTGGAACACTTTCCTGGTTCTGCGAAAGCTCTAGGAATTGTGCCCTTCAATTCCATTCGAAGCGACCCCACTTCTCTCTAACATAGGTGATTCTCCTTAGATCATTAAAAGCATTGTGGTTATCGTGATTTATCCAAATCATTTACCACATATTATGCTTAGCCTCACTCTTTGTCACTGAATATCATAGGAATAGACTAGGACGTATTTAAACACCCTTTTATACTTTGGGGGTATGTATAGCCATATATACTAGCTTATGCATATCATTTATGCCCCCCACAGTGACCACCTTTAGGAATATGAGTTAGTTGTCCTATTGAACTTAGATCTTGGGATCTCCAGTCAACTAAGTTAGGTGTCATTCACATACCCTTTTCCATCGGCTTTAGTCTCATTCCACAACTTGATCTCTAATAAACCCTCGGGTTGTTGGATCCATAACATTAACAAATAACTTTGCGTATTTGAGATCAGTTGTCATGATGTGTTCTTGACTCGTAAGTTAATTTTGCCTATTGTCAACTTCTAAGACTATAACCTCAGCGACCATCTGAATCTGGTTATTATATATGACTTTGTAAGATACGCTTATCATTTAAGGCAAACACATCTCCATTATGCACTACGACCTTTGTGTCCTCCACATAGTCGTCTGTTTGCAATGTTAGATTGGATTACAAAATCCTTATTGCCAAACTTTTATGATACAAATGCAAGACACCCCCACATTTAAGTGTTATAGGATATCATCCAGATGGGGTAATGAAAACCATTTCTACATACCCTTATAGGGTTGTTTCTAAATGGATCCTCCCCCACATTTCTTGCCATTTGATCAACATTTCCGTAACTTCACTTATGACGACAATTATACACATATGATTGAACAAGATCAACCTCATTGTATCAGTGAATTCAACTCATACTGCATTAGCTTACATAAGCTTCTGAGCTAACCAAAGCAACACATGCCATTGTCATAAGTTTGTCACCAACTTAGAATAATTCTAATTTAACATCTAGAATAAGCTTAGACAATAAGTTCTCCTCATTAGCTTTTCGAACAAACTCTTAAAAAGTTACATGTCTTTTCCTTATAATGAATGAAAATTCTCCCTCAACTTTGTCTATACACAAATTCTTTTTGTGTTCATACACATTTGAATGTTTAGAGTTAATTAGTCTCCGCCAAGACCCATAATTAACCAAGTACTAGTCTAGCATGCTTTAGACTACAATACTTTAGCATGTGAACAGAAGATGCATCATTCTGATTCTTCACATCCCTAAGGATATCATAGTATCACTTTCCAACATTCATCCCTTGTTAAGACAAAATAATGAGACTTGTTCATAATCCTAAAACATCAATATTTAGGAAGGTCTCACAAATTATTGTATATAGCACATAGCTAAATTTCATCATTCATTTAAGGAACATAACTTGTTTACCTTTGATCTCCAACATTCTACCATTGACTCATAAGTACTTAAACATAAGTCTTAATTCAAGTCACTTGGTAAACACATTCATCACCAACAAGATGAATGTTTTTCGTCTACAATCACTATTATGTGTGAAATAGAGTCAACTAGACCGACACTCAACAACATGGCATTCATAATTTGCCATAAGTGATGTGCACACATCTATTGTTATTCATTGGAGATATGTATATTTAGGATGCTCTCCTAAATGAAGGTAAAATCTTCATATAGATCTAACAATAATCAAGTGGTAGACACATCTACTTATAAATCTCGCAAGATTTATTAAAGGTATACAATAACATATAGTACTTTTACTTTCATATTTTAGAATTCACACTTGTGAATTTTCCAATGACTTCTAATGAAGTATGTCGACTTGAATGTCGTTAGTGTATTTCATCTCAATACACTCACTACGTTCTTTCATTACTCACTCATGATGTGGTTATACATTTGATGTTTCGTTTTTGACTTTTAGTCAATGTAACAACTCTTAAGTTGTTTATGTCCAAGTATTTTCATGTACTATCCGTTTAAAACCATATTCTTTTAAACAATGTATAACCGACGTTATAATTATTTTTCACAAAATAAATTATATGTCACAACCATTATTGATTTATTTCATTGTAAAATATTGCATGTGTTATCTGAAGATATTAAACACAAAACAATAAAATACATTGGAAACTAAATCATAAGTGCCAATCACTTTTGAAATTTAAATGGAAACATAGACAATATGTAGACATCAAATAGCAAAGTGTTTTTATCTTCAACACTTTATAATCTGAGCGAAATCTTCTCAACAATATCGTCCCATGGCATGTCTTGAGGTACTCCCTCAATAAGACTCCATGCACTTGTAAGTACAAGTTCCAATTTCATCTTTAAACTTTAAACTTGAACAATTATGCTCAAAACAACACCAAGTTGTTACAAATACTACGTTTAAGTAGTAAACTTGAACAATTAAATTTGTTCACAACAACACCAAGTTGTTTTTCACCAAATAACATTTTCTAACACGCATGTTATAAAAAAATGTTATAACAAGCACACTATAGAATCGAACGTTTACATAAAACGTTTTCCAAAGATATAGTTTATAAAATAAACCATTTCTCATCATCTTTAATGCACACATAGGCAATTAAATGTTTACATAAAACATTTCTGTTCATTATGAACAATCTTTAACCTCGTATTCGTGATACACATTTTCTAACACACGTGTTAGAAAATGTAAGTCATTTTATATATACAAAACATGACAAAATTAGAGCATTAAATGTCATCAATAAAACTCATAAATGTCATCATTAAAACTCTACTCAAGAGTTTCACCATATGAAGAGTTAAGAGTCTCAATAATTATAGACTTAAACTCTAATAAAAGTCATCAAATGTCATCATTAAAACTCTACTCAAGAGTTTCACATATGAAGAGTTAAGAGTCTCAACAATTATATATTTAAACTCTAATAAAACTCATCAAATGTCACCATTAAAACTCTACTCAGGAGTTTCAGCATATGAATAGTTTAATTAGTAATTAAAATTTCACTCAAATTGATTTAGAAATCACAAATTAAAGTTGGTGATGAATCTCACACAACTACACTATCACTTTATGGTGATTTAATTCTTGAAGCCAATCAAACAACAACTTCAATGCAATGTTGTAGAAGGCGCTAGGCGCTAGTCGGGCGGTGAGGTACAGCCTAGGGATTAATCGGGATTAATAGGGATTAATCAGAATGGGATTTTTATATGTATTTTTTCAAAATTATATATATATACCCAATAATATAAAAATAATACTTCAAAATTCACATAAATACTTCAATTTTCAGATAGTATGGTTCGATTTTGACTGATTTTGACCAATTCTGACCGCCTAGGGCCGCCTAGGACCGATTTTATCCGATTTTGACCAATTAATATAGGCCGATTAATCCGATTTTTGACCGCCTAGGACCGATTTTCACCGATTACGACCGACTTTGACCGATTACCGATTAATTGGACCGACTAGGTTAAAATTAATCAGTGGACTACCAACTAGCGCCTAGGCGGCGATTAATCGGCCGCCTAGGCCGATTTCTACAACACTGCTTCAATGTATGACCTTTTATTTCTAAATTATACAAAACATTAAAATCAATGCTACAACAAATTACTTATATAAAATGTTTACATAAAACATTTCAAAGCATTTGTATTTTAACCATTTTTAACAATCATTTTAAAATGAAAGAAATTCTAACGCGCATGTTAGAAATATTAACATTTTCACGAAATGTTAATTCGACTTGCTAAAAACACATATATGGTTGAAATAAATAAGTCATTTCTAATACACACGTTAGAAACTAAACAATTAAAAAATTGCTTTCAAACTAACGCGTTTCATGAACGTTTCTAACACATATGTTAGAAGACAAATGATTACAAAATCATTTTAAGACTTATTTGTTCATATCAATCCATGGGTGGATGAAGTGTCTACTTTAAATAGAGACTTAATTAGAGACATAAAACTCTAATCTTATTTAAAGACATAAAAAACTCTACATAAGAGAATTTAACGTTTACAAAAAGCATATGGTTTACACCAATAATTCCGGTCTAACACACATGCTAGAAAATTTAACGTTTACAAAAAACGTATGGTTTACACTAATAAACCCGATCTAACACAAAAGTTAGAAAACTTATTCCCAAAATCGTTTCAAAAACCAAACGGTTGAACCAAAACTATTCGTTTTGTACCACGATATAGGATTTAAGATTTTATCTCAATCTCAAGAAATCCAAACACAACAAGTTGTACCACATACATATTTCCCAAAATAAAATATTTACAAGATCATAATCTTTAAAATATTTTTTTTATTATAAATCCTTTTGTGAACCCAAAATCCTTATAAATAAGGTTTTAAGATTGTAGCAACAATCTCATGAAATCTGTTTTAAGTTTGTAGGAACTAGGTTCACTTTTTATAAAATATAATTACAAAATATATAATAACGAGACTCTCGTTCTTTGTAGGAAATACCACAGTACAATACTGGTTGCAATAACTAAATAAAAAGAATATAAAATATAATTTTATATACCAATCTTGATTCAAACCGCATCTCTGGTGGGTCATTCACGCGTATTCTATAGCATCCTAGACTCGAGTACTCATCATATTGAGTCTTGAAAAATACTCATTGACTGCAACAAAGAGCACACTAAAACATTGACGATTTTGGTTGAGGCACGTGTTCAACACGCTTCCCTTAAAACAGATTTCGCGCCTCTACTAAAGACGACGCGTCTGTCTCGCAGGGTACAACAGCCGAAGCAGTATGTACTGCTGGAGATGGCCACGCGCCCGAGGTTACACCAGATAAAATTATAGTGTTAGAACTTGTGGAAAAGAATGATATGAAGATGATGAAATCGAATAGAGAAAACATATATCTCTAAGTACCCAACACATGGGTCTTCAAGTATCTCCAAGAACTCTTTTAATTTTTTTTTCTTAAATTCCACTTTCAATTCTCTACTTGTAATTAGCTTCATCATGTTAGGTACATAATCTACTTTGCATACAAGAGATATGAGGTAGAGAAGAGTCTCAATTTATTAGAGATTTTATTAGAGAAATAAACTCTAATAAAAACTAATAAATTGACATAAAAACTCTACTTAAGAGTTTATCAACCATATGAAGAGTCTAGTAAATAATTATAATTTTACTAAACTATAATTTCACTAAATTAATATCCATTCACACCATCTAAATTTCCAACATGCGTTTCATCATATTCTTGCACAAAATCACGGCTTTCCGAGAAGTCTAAAAGACCGTTGTCATATATAACTGATTTCCAACACCCTTTCAACATTTTTTAGCAATTGTGGTTTTGATGGTGTGTGAGGGTACGTGGTTGAAGAGGAATGATAAAAAGGACTTTACTCCACAACCAAGTAATACAAGTGAAGTGGATGAAGAAAAATAAAGGAACATCGACCAAAAGGGTTACTATTATTGTTTTTTAAATACTATGTATTTAAAAAAAAAATAGTTATTTTCGATAAAACACATTAATGTTTTACAAATGAATGAAACACATTAAAATTTGACAAATGAAACAAATCTACTATAATAAAAGAAACCAATAAATGACACGTCTTATTCATTGAAGACGTCTACATTTGTAATTTCCTGTCTTTTCATACTTATCTTATATCAATTAATTAAATAATAAATAATCAATTAATATTAAATCTTATCTTACTTTGAATGTCGGATAGAATCATTCTATTTTTTCTAATAATTTATTATCTTCAACTTTAAGTTATAAATTAAAGATTTTTTTTAAATAATAACACAAAACAATACTCTTAAACTTAAAAAAACAATAATACGCTCATATAAAAAAATTAAAGTACAAACAAAATATACAAAATAACTTATTAGACATTAGATCAAATTTAAAAAAAACACTAATTAGGAAGAGAAACTAATAATATAATTCTGTTTTTGATTTTTCAAATTGGGGTTCTAATCAATTCGAATTAAACTTAACCAAGTTTGTGAATTGATTCGAATTAAACCAAACCAAATTTATGATTTTTTAAACCAATCCAATAGCATATTATTTACTATACAAAATTACATTTATTTAACCTGTGTAAAACACAGTGTTTTTAAAGATATAATCTGTTTATTATATAGTATATATAATTAGATTTATTCAACCCGTACAATATACGGATTTTTGTTATTTGGTATATAAAATTACATTTATTAAGTACAATACATGGGGTTCTTAGAGATATAATTTTTTTATTATTTAATATATAAAATTAAATTTGTTCAACTCGTGTAATAAACGAGATTTTTAAAGAACAACTGTTTTAATTTAGTATATAAAATTACATTTATTCAACCCGTGTAATATACGGGGTTATAACCTAGTTTGCAATATTATAAAAGGAAGAAGTGTTAGGGTTTAAAATTACAAACTTGTGTGAGTTTTTAAAAGGGGCGGCGCCTCTAATTTTTCACCAAAATATAAACACATGTTTGCTCCGCTTCTTTCAACGTGAAGACCGCATGCGACACCTTCATCCCGTCTTCTTCGCAGCTGAAAATTCAGGTGTTTCTTCTGAACTCTTTTAGTCTCCAACTCTTTAGATTACTCAATTATTTTGTATACACAGTATTACTCTGTCGATATGCGTCGTTTTCTTGGTTTTGGAATGTGAAATTCTTTTGCGTATATGCATTTTTTGTGTACTGTTTTCATGACCATTTGAAATCCTTATCGGGCACACTTTGAGACAATGATTAGCGATTTGACATATCAACCCATAATGTGTGGCATCGATCATTTTTTTTCTGCCAGAATGATTTTTTTTAGAACATAGAGAAATTTTGTGAATATTGGAATCATACTTCTTTTGATGATACACGCCTTTGTCAAATCTGATAAGAATAAGCGGTATGGGGGGCGGCTTAGGCCCGGCGAGGCCCGGCGCCGGTCCCCCACACCGCCCCCCTCGCCCGTTTCCGTCGTACCCGGCGACCCACGCTCGAACTCGACGGGCCCATTTTCAAATACTAGCCGTTAATAACGGCTATTTTCTAAATAAAAAAAAAATTACTTTTACAATTTAAATAAATACCACTTTCATCCATTTTTCATACAATTCTCATCCATTTCTCCCCATTCTTCTCCCATTCTCATCGATTTTTATAAAAAACACTCCAATTTTTTATACCAATGGCATCTAATTATTGGTGGTCCTCGTCTTCTTCGGACTGCAAGAAAAGACATCGAACGTTGTTTTGGTCTACAATTGTCAAAACTATTTCATTTCCCGAGGACGAAAAAATGAAAAAATTCGCCAAGCGTCAAGAAACTGCAAGAAAAGACATCGAACGTTGTTTTGGTGTTTTACAAAAAAAATGGGCCGTCCTTGAACAACCGGCACGTGCGTTCACACCGAAGAGGTTGCGCCTTTGTATGTACGCTTGCATTTTGCTCCATAACATGATTATTGAAGACGAAGGTCGGGCGATTTGTGAGTATGATGAGAATGCATCTTACGGGAATACTGTCCCGGTAGATCCGACGCAACAGGATTTAAACTCCTTCGCGCCAACCAACGACTTCACGCATGCAAACCTTCAACAGGATTTGGTAGAACATATATGGAACAACGTAAACGTCGGGGACGGTGACGGAGACGAAGACGAGTAGTGTAATTTTTTATTTTTAGGAAATGTAATTTTTTTTTTCGGAAATGTTTTTTTTTATTTTTGTAGGAAATGTAATTTTTTTTTATGTTCTGAAATGAATTTATTTATGTTGTATTTTATTATTTTTATAAAGTTTTTATTAAATTAAACAAAAAACTTAGAAAATTATAAAATATTAACGTGGGGTAGCCTCATCCTCCACCCCTGAAAAGTTAAGGAGGCCCATCCTCCACGATACGGTGATGTGGCGCCTACGTGACGGCCCATCCTCGTGGGGATGGGCCTCACCATACCCTTTAGTCTAACCTTGATTACCTTCTTGGCAACTTTCCCTTAATTTTATGCTTACTTTTTATATCTGTATTTTTAGATGAACCGTGGTGTAGTTCTTTTCTGTCTTCGGCTGGTAGGTTTTGGATACTTAAAACCAAATTTACAATAAACTACATGTCATTGTATTAGCCATAACATTTATGTCCTTGATTAGTTGCCTATGCACATGCTGTCTGATGAATTTTATATCTAATTTCGCATTATATTGGCTTCCATGTCATTTGTTGAGACTATTATGCGATAATTATAATGTATGTGGTACTTGAGGTTTAATGCACTGGTATACTTAACTCTATTTAAATTTTAAAGTGGATGTTTGACACTATTAATATGTAATGAATGTATTGACTTTAAATGTACACAAAACAAGCAATCATATTTATATAACTAGCTATATAAACATCCATCAGACAGAAGCATTCGCATCACATTGTGGTTATTTGTAGTGCATTGTGCTTAACAAGTATGCTTATAGCAGAATGATTGATGTCCAACAATAGTTTGTCAGTTCTGTCTAAAATTTTCATTATTTGCTCTGAATGCGATTCTGGTTTACAATATAAAGACATTTGTGATGCTGTTTCACACATTTGGTAACTAACTAACCAAGTAGCGGGTATGCAATTTTGTATTGTCATGCACCCTGGTGGTGTTTTCTTTGGTAACTAGTAACTAGTTCATTTAAGTCTTGAGAAGTTGAATCTGGCACTTATTAACCTTATGTTTATATCAAAGTCACCTATCACTAGGGTGCTGATAACGGGTGACTTCTTTCTATATAAACTCAGGCTCCTGTTATTTTGTTTTAGTTTCTTATTGCCTTGGAACGCCGGTTTTTGTGTTATGTTTTTCACAATTAATGTTACTTGTATGACGCGGCTTTTCTTAACCAAGTTAGTACACACTTAAGGGGAAAATGTTAAATGAAGTGGCCATAACTCCATTTTAAGAAATGGTCCGGGTACCATAACCTTATTTTATGAAAAAAAGTATAGCGGTTTTGTATGTTCAATTTTTCTTAAAAAGAACCAGCCATAGGTAGATTCATTCTTTAATTTCTGCTTGACATGGTGTTAAAATCATTTATGTTACATAAATTCCGTTTGCCGTTATTAGATAGTTTGTTGTCTAATTAAAGTCTTGTTACTTAAATATTACACCCGTTCTGGTATTCATTATATTCATGATTTTATATAGGTTCAGTGTTACTCATTCCCAAACAATGATTCGGAAATCCAGTAAGCAAGAGGGAACCCGGAACATTAGTTCCAAAAAGGGGAAAACGGTTGATACGCATTATTCCCATTCGGAGGAATACAATCAAGAGTCTCTTAGAGTCATCTGTCTTCTCAGGAATGTTTTCAAGGCGGAACTGGGTGAACATCGCCATCATGATGTTCGTACGCACATGCTTTTTCGACTAACAATCCGTGCTGTTTTATTAGATTCCGGTTTTGTGGAGACCAATCCTATTTCAAAGTCTTTGAACGCGAATAGCAACTCTAATGTTGAAAGGAAATGGTATATCCCTACATTATACTACACTCTTCCTAAAATTATTAGCAGTGGTAAAAATGAAACCGTCATGATCAGATTTCAAAGCGTAGGAAGCTATTGTAGAATTTACGGGTGTTTGGTTGGTGGAACAACGGTGCATTCCGTGCTCTTAGACAATGATAGTTTATCATTGTTCTCGACCATGGTGTGGGCTAACTGCGAACGAGTGATTGTAGTTATGAAGGCAACCAACACGGCCACCAAAATCCAACCTAAAAAAGAAGTTCTAAAGTATTGGAGACAAATCAAAGACGAGCTTGTGCTACCACTTTTGACAGATTTGTGTGAGATAGCGTGGATCGAGACCCCTCCTTGTTTTATAGGGCTTCCAGATGAACTCAAATTCAAAATTTTAGAGTCGGTTTCAGCGTTTGATTTGGCAAGGGTGAGCTGTGTTAGCTCAAGACTGAGATGTTTGGCGTCGAGCGACGAGCTATGGAAGCGCAAGTACCACGAGCATTTTTGGGAAGTTGTATGTGTCGATAATGGCGGGAGGACTTACAAAGAGATATTTGTTAACGCTTGGAAAAGTTGGGTAGACTGGGAAGAGTACCAAACCCAATGTATGTGGGCATCTTATTTTTATAATTATAATATAACGCAGACTCTTCGAAGGCTTGGGTTTTGCACCCACGAGCGGATAGGCTCTCCGCGGCTTCCTTAAGGCGGACGGTTCAGTTAGGTTTTTACTTTATTCAGTTTATACTCTGGTTTTGATGTATTTTTGACTTTGACAACGTTGTATGGATACATTGAAGTGTTGGTTTCTCTTGGTTTTAAAAAGCGCGCCCTAGGCGCGCCTAGGCGCAAGGCGCAACAAGGCGCAGGGCTTGGGGCTTTTTTGCTTCTCGCCTTGTGTAATTACAGGAAGCGACAAAAAGCGCATTTTTTGATGTTTTTTTGTGGGCTTTTTGGCCTGAGGCGCGCGCCTCATGTACCTTAGGCTTTTTACTGTATAAAAATGTTGTACCTTGGGTTTTTTGACTTGTACATGTAATTAAAATGGTATAAAAGCCTTACTTATAGCTATATTTTGGTTAAAGGAAGCTAAAAACCTATGGGATATGTATGGGATATATAAAAAAATTATATAAACATCTTGCGCCTCGGGTACGAAAAGCCCACCGCTTTTGCGCTTCGCGCCTCAATTTTAGACCCCGTCGCTTTTGTGCGCCTCTCGCTTTTTAAAACCAAGTTGTTTCTTTGAACTATTTGCATGTGTTTTGAGTTCTTGATTTACAACTTGTTCGGTTGATGACAAAACCTAGTAACTTATTGGCTGATATAGAGTAGGTTGACTAATGCTAGTAAATAGGGTTAATCAAATTATAAAAAATATGATGACAAAGACTTATGTTTGATTATCATCTGAAATTAACCAACTTTCCAGCATCATGTCTATGTGATGGCAAATTAATTGAGTAAACTGAGTTTTGTGAAATCTAGAACCTGAAGTTTGGAGAAAGTTGCGTTTTATAAATCTGATATCCTTTCTTGTAGTTAGTTTAAAACTATCTTTCAAATCAATTAAGGCCCTCAATTCTAGATTAATAGCAGTTAATTAAATAATTTAGCTAAGCACTAACCATATATTCCCTGAGGATACGATACCATACTTACGCTATCTACTTAGTTTAATTAGGTTTTTGCAACGACGCCATTTTGATGAATGTCATAAGGATCATGCAAAAACTTAATTTCCGATGCCCTTTTGTGGTTATTAATGTCAAGGACACGCGTTTCATCATATTCTTGCACAAAATCACGGCTTTCCGAGAAGTCTAAAAGACCGTTGACATATATAACTGATTTCCGACGCCCTTGATCAACATTTTTTTAGCTATTGTGGGTGAGGGTACGTAATTGAAGATGAATGATAAAAATGACGTTACTCTACAATCAAGTAATACAAGTGAAGTGGATGAAGAAAAAGAAAGGAACATGACCAAAAGGGTTACTATTTTTTTTTTTTTTTAAATACTATGTATTGAAAAAAAAAAGTTATTTTCGATAAAACACATTAAAGTTTGACAAATGAATAAAACACATTAAAGTTTGACAAATGAAACAAATTTGTAATATTATAAAAGGAAGAAGTGTTAGGGTTTAAAATTACAAACTAGTGTGAGTTTATAAAAGGGGCGGCGCCTCTTTTACACCAAAATATAAACACATGTTTGCTCCGCTTCTTTCTACGTGAACACCGCAATGCGACACCTTCATCCCCTCTTCTTCGCTGCTGACAATTCAGGTTTTTCTTCGGAACTCTTTTGTCTCAAACTCTTTAGATTACTCAATAATTTTGTATACACACTATTACTCTGTCGATATGGCGTCGTGTTCTTGGTTTTGGATTGTGAAATTCTTTTGCGTATATGCATTTTTTGTGTAGCTGTTTTCATGACCATTTGAAACCCTTTTCCGGCACACTTTGAGACAATGATTAGCGATTTGACATATCAACCCATAATGTGTGGCATCGATCATTTCTTTTCTGTCAGATTGATTTTTTTTTTTAAATATAGAGAAATTTTGTGAATATTGGAATTACACTTCTTTTGATGATACACGCCTTTGTCAAATCTGATAACCTTGATTACGTTCTTGGCTACTTTCCCTTAATTTTATGCTTACTTTTTGTATCTGTATTTTTACATAAACTGGTGTAGTTTTTTGGGTCTTCGGCTGGTAGGTTTTGGATACTTAAAAACATGGGCGAAGCTTTTAAGGGGCGGGAGGGGGTGGTCGACCCCCCGAACTTTTCCCTCAGTAGTGGAGAGCATATAGTTTTCGTATAGAAATTTTATGGTATATACCTTTTCGACCCCACAGTTTTATAGAAATTTTTAGGTCTGATGACTTCCGCCCCCCGGGTCGGAAATCTCAAGCTTCGCCACTGCTTAAAAACAAATTTACAATAAACTATATGTCATTGTATTAGCCAAAACATTTATGTCCTTGATTAGTTGCCTATGCACATGCTACCTGATGAATGTTATATCTTGTTTCGCTTCCATGTCATTTGTTGAGACTATTATGCGATAATAATCATATATGTGGCACTTGAGGTTTAATGCACTGGTATGCCTAACTCTATTTAAAGTGGATGTTTGACACCATTAATATGTAATGAATGTATTGACTTTACATGTACACAAAACAAGGAATCATCTTTTTATAACTAGCTATATAAACATCCATCAGACAGAAGCATTCGCATCACATTGAGGTTATTTGTAGTGCATTGTGCTTAACAAGTAGCGGGTATGCAATTTTGTATTGTCATGCGCCCTGGTGGTGTTTTCTTTGGTAACTAGTAACTAGTTCATTTAAGTCTTGAGAAGTTGAATCTGACACTTATTAACCTTATGTTTATATCTAAGTCACCTATCACTAGGGTGCTGATAACGGGTGACTTCTTTCTATATAAACTCAGGCTCCTGTTTTTTTGTTTTAGTTTCTTATTGCCTTGGAACGCCGGTTTTTGTGTTATGTTTTTCACAATTAATGTTACTTGTATGACGCGGCTTTTCTTAACCAAGTTAGTACAGACTTAAGGGGAAAATGTTAAATGAAGTGGCCATAACTCCATTTTAAGAAATGGTCCGGGTACCATAACCTTATTTTATGAAAAAAAGTATAGCGGTTTTGTATGTTCAATTTTTCTTAAAAAGAACCAGCCATAGGTAGATTCATTCTTTTCTGCTTGACATGGTGTTAAAATCATTTATGTTACATAAATTCCGTTTGCCGTTATTAGATAGTTTGTTGTCTAATTAAAGTCCTGTTACTTAAATATTACACCCGTTCTGGTATTCATTATATTCATGATTTTATATAGGTTCAGTGTTACTCATTCCCAAACAATGATTCGGAAATCCGGTAAGCAAGAGGGAACCCGGAACATTAGTTCCAAAAAGGGGAAAACGGTTGATACGCATTATTCCCATTCGGAGGAATACAATCAAGAGTCTCTTAGAGTCATCTGTCTTCTCAGGAATGTTTTCAAGGCGGAACTGGGTGAACATCGCCATCATGATGTTCGTACGCACATGCTTTTTGGACTAACAATCCGTGCTGTTTTATTAGATTCCGGTTTTGTGGAGACCAATCCTGTTTCAAAGTCTTTGAACGCGAATAGCAACTCTAATGTTGAAAGGAAATGGTATATCCCTACATTTTACTACACTCTTCCTAAAATTGTTAGCAGTGGTAAAAATGAAAGCGTCATGATCAGATTTCAAAGCGTAGGAAGCTATTGTAGAATTTACGGGTGTTTGGTTGGTGGAACAACGGTGCATTCCGTGCTCTTAGACAAAGATAGTTTATCATTGTTTTCGACCGTGGTATGGGCTAACTGCGAACGAGTGATTGTAGTTATGAAGGCAACCAACAGGGCCACCAAAATCCAACCTAAAAAAGAAGTTCTAAAGTATTGGAAACAAATCAAAGACGAGATTGTGCTACCACTTTTGACAGATTTGTGTGAGATTGCGTGGCTTGAGACCCCTCCTTGTTTTATGGGGCTGCCAGATGAACTCAAATTCAAGATTTTAGAGTCGGTTTCTGCGTCTGATTTGGCAAGGGTGAGCTGTGTTAGCTCAAAACTGAGATGTTTGGCATCGAGCGACGACCTATGGAAACGCAAGCTCCTCGAGCATTTTGGGGATGTTGTATTTGTCAATAATGGCGGGAGGACTTACAAAGAGAAATTTGCTAACGCTTGGAAAAATTTGGTAGACTGGAATGAGGGCCCATCCCTATGTATGGGGGCATCTTATTTTTGTTATTCAAATATGACGCTGACTCTTGGATGGCTTGGTCATTTGAACGACTAGCCGTTTTGGTTTTGAAGTCTCTTAGTTGGGTGGGTTTGACTTGCCGCGGTGTTGGTTTTGATGACTTACAACACCCAACAATAAACCCCCACGCTCCCTCACATTAATTATCACGGAATGGACATCAACCCGTGGAAAACTCCACGAGTGATAAAGTTCACGAGTGATGGGAGGTGGTGGCGGCGGTGTGCTAAAGTTTTCCACGAGTGATGGGAGTTCCATCACACACCACCCCCAGTGCCCTTAGTTTTTATTTGATGCGTAGTGGATAACTCGAGGCCCGAGTCATTTGTGAACCTATGGGAATGTCGAAAGAAGAGTCAAAGAACGATCACTAGCTTAAAAATAATCATTCAATAACGTTTTAAAGGTTTATTAATATTTTATATTATTGGTTTTTAGTATTTGCTTATATTAAGTCTAGAAAGTAGGTTATGTTGAAGAAAATAAATATTTGAGTTAGGCCACAAGGAGTGCTTAACCCACTTAGACTACTTACCCCAACATCTCTCTCCCTCACAACTTGCCAAATAACAAGAAATACATATATGCTTCTAACGCTTTGTTGATACATATTATGTGGACGCGACTCGGTTCGGTTCGATTCGGTTAGGTTCGGCTCAAGCCCGACGTCACGACATTCCTCCGTCGTGCGTCCCAGAGTTCGACAAGCGAAGCACGGAGAGCCGTGGACCAATTCCCGCTGACACATCATCATGACATCATCATGATGATGTCACATGTTGACTAAATACAAGTTCATGAAGAAATCTGCTATATGTGCGTGCATATGAATTGAGTTTGGACCAATCAACTTCTTTGGGCCACTCACTTGGGCATGCATTTAAATATCTCACAGGGCATATGCATGTCGACGAAACTCTTCAAGGTTTCGTCGACTTTGAAGATTCGCCATGTGTTTCGTCGACAACAACAGGTTTCGTCGACCTGTTTCAGTTTCGTCGTGTCTGTGACTATATATATTCAGTGAACTCAGAACAGAAAGACAGAACACACACACGAGAGAACTAGACAGAGTTTACAGAGATTATTTTGTAAACATTGTATTGTAACTGTTTCAAAGCATTAATACATTGTGTGTTAGTCGTTGAGTCTCGTGTTCGTCATTTACGTGTTCGTAACTTGGTTTAACTTACCCGATTGGATTCCGCACTTTCGGGTTTGTCGGAAAACAGGAATAGAGGTTACTCGATCCTCCGGGTGGACCTACAATTGGTATCAGAGCGTTTGGCTCGATTCCTTGTTAAAACCAAGTGTGTGTTCTTGATTTTTCGTAGTTTTTAATGTGTTTTTCTTGAGTTTTGATCTTTAAAGTTCATACATTTTCTGGAAAAACGTTGTTAAAACCTTGAAAATCTTGGTTGTTTTGCTTCTAGTTCATATAAAACCTTGTTAAAACTCTTGTATACATGTTTGTGTTGATACATGTTATGTGGATACGGATCGGCTCGGTTCGACAAGGCTACGAAGTGAAGGCCGTAGTCAAGACAACCTCCTGTCTTGACTCGTTATGCGATTGACTTCGTAACGTTCGATGTAAATGCAACTGCGTGTGTGCAGTTTGCATATTAGATTATAGTTTGTGTTGATTATGTTTGTCTGTTTGTTTGTTTGGCCCAAGTCCAACATGTCATGACCATGTAGAAGCCCAAGCCCAACACAGTGGACGAAAACACCTAATGGGTGAAATCCCTTTTATGGTGAAAACACTTTGTGGTGAAAACCAAATAGGACGAAATCAGGTGATTTCGTCCATATCCTTGATTTCGTCCCATGTGATTTCGTGGGCTTCTGTTTTCATCGACATGTGTACTATATAAACACAGACACATAACAGAACACACTAGAGATGTCTGAATAGATTTCGGAGAGAACACACACACACAACATAGAGTTTATAGGTTTATCTTGTAAACATTGCATTGTAACCGTTTCAGAGTATTAATACATTACGTGTTAATCATTGAATCTTTGTGTCTTACGTGTTCATAACTTGGTTTAACTTACCCGTTTGGATTCCGCACTCTAGGGTTTGTCGGAAAACAGGGAATAGAGGTTACTCGATCCTCCGGTTGGACCTACAATTGGTATCAGAGCGTTTGGCTCGATTCCTTGTTAAAACCAAGTGTTTTTATTGAGATTTAAAAGGTTTTTAGTTGTTTTTCTTGGTTTTTGAGTTTTTAAAGTTCATATCTTTCTGGAAAAAACATTTTTAAAATCTATGAATTTCATGTTGTTTTGCTTCTAGTTCATATAAAACCTTGTTAAAACTCTTGCATACATTTAAGATTGGGTTTTTATTGAACTTTAGTGCAAAAATTTGTGATCGGAATATTTTCAGGTGGCCGGAAAACTCATATTTCACCGGAGTTCTTGTGTATCTTCAAAGTGTTCTTGAGTTTGTTCATCATTTCTGGGATTTAGTTTGAATTGATTTAAATTATTGAAACTTATAATATTATTGTTTGACTATTGTATACATTAACATGATGATGTTTAACTTGAAAAATGTGAGCCGAAAGCAAGACAGTGTGTAAGGGTAAGGTGGCTTTGACAAAAGAAGTTTTGTTGTCAGAGGATAAGGATTTGATAAATATCTAATTTGTCTTCACCCTTGTCCACGAAATCACCAATCACCTATATTCAGTCAACGAAATCACCTGGTCAACAATATCATACAGCTGATCGAAATCACCAACATCTTGTGTATTGCTGGACGAAATCACACCACCTTGGGTTGGAGTCAACGATAACACTTGTGCAATTGTATTGCTGGACGAAATCACATCAGAGTCAACGAAAACACTTGGGCAAAGTCAACGAAAACACTTGTGCAATTGTATAGCTGGACGAAATCAAACAACTCACTCCTCAGCCGAAAACCCTTACCTGGCCGAAATCCCTTATCACCGAAATCAGTTCTGAACCGAAAACATTACCTGGCCGAAATCCCTTATCACCGAAATCACCTCTTTATTTTCATCAAGACCTTGCCGAAATCACCTCTTTGTTTTCATCAAGACTTGGACGAAAACCCTTCCTGTTTTCATCAGATTTCAAGCAACGAAATCACCAACATCAATCAACGAAATCACCAACATCAGTCAACAAAATCACCTACATCTACTCAACGAAAACATCTGATTTCGTCCTTCACACTTGAAATCTTTTTAACAGGAGATTTTTATTTCTTTGTTAACTGTTTGTTTAAGTGATTTAAACAGGTTTTTCATCAACATACATCAAAATGAATCCAAATTGGTGGGGTCCTCCGTCAACTGCAGAAAGCAAGTATAGTAGTACCGGTTCATCTCCATCATGGGCCGAATCTCCCGCACCTGCATCTTCGCAAGCGAATCCAACGTCGACAGGTCAATGGGCGTTTGTTTCAAATCAAACTCCAAGTATTCAAAGTATACTCCTAAGCGAAAGCGAGACTGGAGGTCTAAATCGCCCACCGAAACTGATGCACATAAACGAATATCCTGGATGGATAGATAGATTCCATACATATGTGCTCGGGCAAAACAAGGAATTGTGGTTATGCTTTATTACAGATTTCGATCAAGCTATTGAGGTTGCCGCTTCAACTGCTGCGACATTTGCCGATCTTTCAGAAAAACAGAAAAAGAAATATGATTTAGAAAAGAAAGCATATGCTATTCTGACTCAGGCGTTGAGCAAAGATATATATCATCAGTTTGTCAGTTTCAAGACGACAAAGCGAGTATGGGATGCATTGAAGACAAGGAGTCTAGGAAATGAAATGTCACGTCAATTGCGACATGATTTACTCAAGAAGGAGTTTGATGGCTTCACTTGTATGGAAAATGAATCTTTGGGAGATATGACAAGTCGATTTCATCACTTGCTGACTGAATTGAGAACTTATGAGGTAGTAACAACTCCAATACAGGTTGTCACAAAGTTTGCCGATGCATTGCCACCTCAATGGAATGGTTTCTTGGAAATCCTGAAATACAATGGCACATTGGCTACGACAAACATCAATGACTTCGCTCAGCTCTTGGAGAACAAAGATCAGGAAGAAACCCTAAAGGCGAAAAGGGTTCCAGTGCGACAAAATCCTGATATGTATTATGGAACTTCTAGCACTTCTGCAATACCAGTGCGACAAAGTCCTCCTGATATGTATTATGGAACTCCTAGCACTTCTGCAAGACCTGCTTCACACGCTCCACTTCAAACGGCATTTGTCATAAGCACAGATTTGTATGGCAATCAGATACAAGTTCCTGTAAAGCCAGCTCCAACAACAGATATGTATGGATATCCACTTCCACCTTCCTCAATACCAAAGGTTGTTGCACCAACCATAGATTTGTACGGCAATCCACTACCTGTGCAACAGCAAGCCTGTTATGGTAGCACGTCATCAGCTGGTCAGCCATCTAATACAGTACGACTGGACACATAAAGTTTCTCCAAAGTTAGCGTTGAAGTAGCTAAGGATCACATGGAGATATTGAACACATTGGTGAGCGCGTATTGTGGGTTGATAGCAGGTCAGATCGGGAACATCAATCTGACTCAAGAAGATTACCAGCAGATAGATAAAGAGGAGATGGATATGATGGACATCAAATGGGCTTTCGCCAGTGCTGTTAGGCGGGCTAAAGACTTCATGGAACGGACGGGTAGAACCAGCTTGGAAAGCAAGAAAGATACCAAGTATGGGTTCGACAAGCAATCCGTCAAGTGCTTTAACTGTGGTGAACGTGGTCATTTTAAGCGTGACTGCACAAAGCCAGCTCAACATGGGAACCAGAATCCTTTCAGAGGTCAAGGCAACCAGGCGAATCAGAATCAAGCCAGGAATGATGATCGCACCTTGGTCCCTGCAAACAATCAAGCAGGACCATCGAACACCAATCAAGCTCTTGTGGTGCAAATAGACGAAGGTTGCGACTGGTCAATGCAATTAGGCATTGGTGATCAGGGAGGAGCAGCTTGTTTTGCTTAAGCTGCTAAGGATTTGAAGCACGCCAGTGGTGGAGAATCTTCCGCCAGTGGTGGTGAATCTTCAGATGAAGAAAGTTCTGGTTATTCAAGGAGTTCAGATGAGGAAACCTCAACGTCAGGCGATGACAATGTATCTAGTGGGAGAATCGATGAAGATATCGATGAATTGTTAGGAGAAGCTGCAGCAAGGAATGATAGAAGATCTATTCTGGTGGATCAAGCTGCTTATTCTTCTTCTTCTCTTCTTTCAGCCTTTATGGCTAATGGCAGCAGTTCATCAAGCCAGGTATGTGTCGATGAACCAACTGTTGTTAATTGTGATAATTGTGCTGGCTTAAGTGTTAAATGTGCTGATTTAGATGCTAATATGTCTGAGTTGCAAAGCAAACATGATGCTTTAACTGCTAAATTGTTTGAATTGCAAAACAAACATGTTTCTTTTGATGATAAGTGGTGTGATTTGTAAAGCAAACATGAGGCTTTGCAAAACAAATTTGAAGTGACAAATATGCACAATCAAAAGTTGATAGTGGATCTTTCGAAATGCAAAGAGGATAACATGTTTTATGAAAACCATGAAAAGGAGTTTAAAACGACGGTTGAAAATTTAAGAAAAGATAAAACCGAACTGACAAAAATGGCTTCAAGAAAACAAACTGACATAAACCTTTATATCAATCGTCTTGAAATCATGCAAAAAGAGTTAGCATGTACAAAGTGTGAAAGTGAGGCGATCCGGCTTAAGCTAGACAGTTATTCAAACTCTAGATACGTGCTGGATCACATCATTGACACACAAAAAGAGAAAAAGGATGTCACGTGCATTGGATATAAGAAATGTCCACCACCTGTTAGACAAAATTTTGATGCAATGCCTGATGAGGAGTATAGAACTCATTATGAAGAATCTGTTCCTTTAGACATTGAGGAATTTGCAACGGGACTTGGATATAAACCGGAAGTACCATCAGATTCGGATGTGTTAGCAGATACAAGTGTGTCTTCTGCTGAACAAAATCAGGATCCTCCAGTCATTGTTGAGGATACTGATTCTTCAGATGATGAATCTAATGATACTGACTCAGCACAGTCAGATGCGGTAATCAAAGAAGAGGACATACCTCTCGAGAATCATATTCTATGTGATCCTCCCGCAAAACCTGCTACGACTGTTCTGACCGAGTCCACGTCTACTTCCTCACAAGAGTCTGAGAGTGTGAATTTGCTGTACACTCTTGTTGGTGATGATAAAATCTACTCTGACAAAGATTTTCCTATTAAGAATGTTAATCAATCTTTAATAAGTAAAATTTTTGAGGATTCAACAAGTAAGTTTTTGGGAAAGACAGGATCACACGTTGTGGTAACACAGTGTCCTCCTATCCCAAAGGCTGAAGTTAGAAAACAATTTGGCAATAAAAAATTACCAACTGAGAAAGTTCAGCAAAATCGCACCAAACCTAAAAGTAATTCACCGACTCAATGGCAAAAGAAACAGACCAAGAAAAAGGACAAGAATGTGAACTTTGTGAAATCGAAGGGAACAGATAAACTTGAAACATTTTCAAATAAATCTAACTTAGATCATGTCATTCAAGTTAATTCTTTGAAAAGAAACGAACCAAACAGTTCAAAACCTAGTACCTCGGGATCACAAAGTTCATCATCAACAAGACAATCACATGATACTACGGGGTTTGTAGAACGTAGATCATGTTTTTCATGTGGCACAATTGGACATATCATTCGAAATTGTCCATATCTTCATAAACAAAAAGCCAAAGTTGATGATCCCCGTGACCAAATTGACCGCAAGCGATCTATTTCATCAAAACCAGATCCCCGTCTAGTAAAAGAAAGGGAAAAGAAACAGAAACGCCAACAGGTCAAGAAAATTGAAAAAGCGATTAAAACCGACGTGGTTAACAAAACATCTGTTTCTGTTAAACCAGACGATTCAAAAACTTCAGACAATCATGAAGTTAAGATTTTAAAAAATAACACTGGTAAAACAAAACAGACCTGGAAACCAAAAACGGTTATTGAATCAGGGGGAACATCACAATTTCCACAACATCGAGAAGTTCAAGTAACTTACGTTGATGAAAATGGAAGACCCAAGACCACAAAGGCTTGGGTCCCCATCTCCAACTAATCATGTGAGTACATGTGCAGGGTGTTCCAGGAGGAACTTTCAGCAGTCATTGGATTGTTGATAGTGGGGCATCCAGGCACATGACCGGCGACATGAAGCTTCTCTACGATGTTAAATCTATTAGAGGAGGTTATGTTGCTTTTGCTGGAGATAAAGGCGGATATATTACTGGAGAAGGAATGGTATCCAACGGGGTTGTAAGTTTTGACAAGATCAACTTTGTACAACAGCTTGATCACAATCTTCTCAGCGTTTCACAAATCTGTGATAAACAGTTTTCAGTACACTTTGATGCAAATGGATGTTACGTGCTGAAACCCGGCTTCAAGATTCCAAAAGAATGGATTCTCTTATCAGCTCCAAGGATAAACGATTTATATGTCCTTGATATGAGCCAAGCTATAACAACGACTGCACAAGCAACTTGTTTCATTACAAAAGCCACGGAAAAAGACTCTATCTCTTGGCACAGACGTATGGGTCACATTCACTTACGCAAAATGAATCATTTGGTGACAAATGAATTAGTGAATGGTGTTCTTCTTAAAAATTTCCATCTTCAAGACGTCTGTGTTTCATGCCAAAAAGGAAAGCAAACGAAGAAACGACATCTGACAAAGAAGATCAATACGGTGGCAGTTCCTCTTGAACGTTTGCACATGGATTTATTTGGTCCTGTCAAGCACAAAAGCATCAGGAATGATCAATACTGCCTCGTAATAACTGATGATTATTCAAGATTTTCTTGGGTGGCGTTTATGGCTCACAAGAGTGCAACTTTCGGTATTATCAAAAACTTGATCATTCAGATTGAGAATTTGTATAAGTTGAAGGTTAGACGGATACGCAGCGACAATGGTACTGAATTTAAAAATCAAGCCATGGCGGAGTTTTGCACATCAAAAGGTATTCTTCACGAATTTAGTGCGGCTTATACTCCTCAACAGAACGACGTCGCTGAACGTAAGAACCGTACATTGATCGAGACTGCTAGGACTATGTTGGTAGAGTCGCAGTTGCCCATTCCTTTCTGGAGTGAAGCTGTGGCCTCCGCATGTTACACAATGAATCGAGTCCTTACAGTAAAAAGGCACAACAAGACCTGCTTCGAGCTTCTTCACAAACGGAAACCAGATTTGTCATATCTTGAACCGTTTGGAGCTCCTTGCACAATGATTGATCCTAATGGAAAGTTTGGGGCAAAAGCTATTGAAGGTCACTTTCTTGGTTATGCCACCCCTAACTTAAGAGTCTGGAATCTACAGACTAAAAGGGTTGAGGAATGGTCTGAAGTCAGAGTATAAAGGTACACTTTACCAGTCAAAAATCCAGGTCAACCATGGATGTTTGAGTACGATGACTTTTTCAATTCGATCAATGTTTAAGCAGTTGAAGAAAATGCTGCGACAAGAATCTTTTTCGAGAGTGACAACGCAACAGATTCACCGTTGGTTCATCCAATTGTTGTCAATCAAGAGCCATCTTCAGTGAACAATAATGCTCTCGACAATGAGGATTTTCATGATGCAACCGAACTGAACGAATCTTTAGAGGATGAAGAATTTCTAGATGCAGATCAAGAAGCTCCTACAGCAGCTGTTCATGGTACTTCAGAGGCTACACCTCCAGTGGACGCCCCTATAACAGCTGAAGTTACTGCATCATCCTCTTCGTTAGTTCCGGGTATTGAATTGGTTGTTGATCTAAATCTCAACAATCTGGGTACAAACATTCCAGTTCCGGAAAACCCTGAAACAAGAATTCACAATACCCATCCTCATCAAAACATCATAGGCAATGTACAAAGTGGCATACAAACTAGAAACATGTTGCGAAACAACAACGCAGGCCTGTATGCGGCGATTCGAGAATCTGGTCAACAAAATGATTGGTCTTTCGCGTGTTATGTCTCACAGGAAGAGCCAAGAACTTGGAAAGACGCTTTGAAAGATAACTCTTGGGTTGAAGCTATGCAGGAAGAACTGCAACAATTCCAGAAACTTGGTGTCTGGAAACTCGTAGAGAAACCTGCTGGTTATAAGAAGATTGGTACCCGTTGGGTGTATAAATGCAAAAAGGACGACCGTGGAATCGTTATTCGCAACAAAGGAAGATTGGTCGTTCAATGTTTTCGTCAGATTGAAGGTATAGACTACAACGAAGTGTATGCACCTGTTGCATGTCTGGAAGCAATTCGGATCTTTCTGGCTTATGCCTCATTCAAAGGATTCAAGGTTTACCAGTTGGACGTCAAAAGTGCATTCTTACATGGTCTAGTGGAAGAAGAGGTGTATGTTGAACAGCCTCATGGTTTTGAAGATCCTATCCATCCCGATCGGGTTTGGTTGCTGAACAAAGCTCTCTATGGTCTACATCAAACACCGCGAGCTTGGTATGCAACCTTATCTAATTATCTGCTGGAGAATGGTTTTCGCAGAGGTCTTATCGATTGCACTCTCTTCATAAAAGAACAAGATGGAGATCTTCTACTGGTTCAGGTATATGTGGATGATATTATATTTGGTTCTACTAACAATGTTATGTGTAGGGATTTCGAGCGTGTAATGCAGGATAAATTCGAGATGAGCGCTATGGGGGAGATAACTTTCTTTTTGGGCTTGCAAGTGCAACAAACGAAGTCTGGGATTTTCATCCATCAGACTAAGTATGTCCAAGACATCTTGAGCCGATTCCAGATGTCCGACACATCGCCCATTGGTACCCCACTGCAGCAAAATCACGGAATCAATCCAGACTTGAAGGGTGAAGTTGTTAGCTGTTCATACTACCGCGCGATGATTGGATCCCTTATGTACCTCACAGCATCAAGACCAGATATAATGTATCCAACATGCCTGCTAGCCAGATATCAAGTGAATCCGAAGGCCTCACATCTTGCAGCTGTAAAAAGGATTTTTCGTTATTTGAAGGGTTGCCCTGACACCGGTCTATGGTACCCTAAGGATGATAACTTTGAATTAGTCGCTTTCAGTGATTCTGATTTTGGCGGATGCAAAATCGACGGCAAATCCACAACGGCTGGATGCCAGTTTTTAGGAACTCGCCTCGTAACGTGGCAGTGCAAGAATCAGACTTGTGTCGCTACATCAACTTGTGAAGCTGAATACATTGCTGCCTCAAGTTGTTGTTCCCAAGTCCTGTGGATACAACAGCAAATGCGCGATTACGGTTTTGAATTCCTAACTACTCCTATTTTAGTCGATAATTCTGCTGCTTTATCTATCACTAGAAATCATGTGCAGCATTCAAAGACCAAACACATCGAAATTAAGTATCACTTCATACGTGATTACTTTGATAAAAGGCTAATCGATGTTGTTAAGGTCCACACTGATGACCAACGTGCCGACCTTTTTACCAAAGCATTTGATAAATCAAGATTTGACTTTTTATTATTGGTAAACGGCATTAAGGTTAAGCAAGAGTAATCCACATCGGAAAATCGTTTTTGTAAATATCTTTGTGTTTTTAAATTATTATAAGTTTGTTGATTTTAGGGGGAGTAATTCCAAATTTGAAAATTCAAAAACATCGAAAAATTTCAAAACTCAAAAACAATAGAAAAACAAAAATGAGTTTCCTGTCGAGCAAAAGAGAAAATGATAGTACATCAGTGGTCTGTCCAAACCTCTTTAAACTGAAATGCAAAATGAAAAATGTTAAGCAGCTCTATATAAGATATATCGGTAGGCTCACAATCATCTTAAAGTGTGCAGGGTGATATAAACTTAAATCGACTGAAGACCAGGTGGGAACCACTCATTGGCATATGGTCTTAGTACCGAAATTTTGTTTGAGAGATTGCCGAGGTTCTGAGATATGTGGTCTTTATGCTATTTATCATCTGGGTATCATGGTTGTTTCTTTTACCGAAACAAACGGAGACGAAGTCTAGATCTTCCATGATACCATACATATGTGTACATACTGCATACGACCTCAATAAGTGATCAACAATCACATGTCCACAAAATAAGTGATAATATATCACAGATTCTTTGCGGGAGTCAAGTTCGTCTCTTTGCTGTACGAAAGTACTGACCTGTTCACGGACTTGCTCTTGTGCCCTTCATGCATCTGAAAATCAAGTTCCTCATCAATAAGTGATTCTATCACATAGGGCTTGTTTATCAATCAAAATAAGTGAGTTTCTCACATTTTCATATACGGTCAAACAGATGATAAATGGTATACTCACCAGTAAAATGAACCCTCGTACATACCTTGATACGGGAATGTGTCGTGATGTGGATGAACACCGGTCGATAAGTATAAATCATACCTTAACGTATCCCCTCGCCATGATTACATATGATAAGTTGAGCTTATGTGGATAACAATACCGATAATCGTTATAGGATGCTTATCTAAATGTTAACTAAGAACAACAAGAGCGTTTTGGCATGACCGTACACTGATATGATTCTCTTACCCTCAAAACTCGCAAAAAGAATGTTTGTATATATTTACTTTTCTTAGTTTCTGCAACTCTGTATATATTTATTTACTGCTTTCAGTCTTTAAGTTTGAAATATTCAAAATGCCAAAAAGATTTTAGGTGTGTTTTAATATAAACTTTTTAAAAGTCAAAAAGATTTTATTTCTGCTTTAGTTTTGATTAACCGATGTTGGAACTCAAGTCTTCGTTTCCTGAAATCTGTTGATAACCAAAACGACTGAATCTTCATAAACGGTCAGAGTTTGCAAGTTTTGAAAGTTAATAATCTAAATTGAAAAATCTTTTAACTTTTCAAACTAACTGTCGGACGGTAGTTGAATAAGAATTGGTCACCTGTGTGTCATTTGTTTTATGTTAACTATATTCCAAGCAGTTGTTCTCATTACGTGTTTAGCTTTCTTGCATGTGCAGATGCTAAAGGCAAGGAGAACATGTTCGATGACAAGCTTCGGAATGAAGACACGACCTGAAGGCACTCAAATGATAAAGATGATCGAGTTGCCGCTGATCAATCATCAACACCACAAGGATCTCAAGCATTGAAGTCAAAAGATTCCCAAGCATAATCAAAGGGGGAGTTTGTTAACGCACTACCTAAATGAAAAGGGAGTTTGTTGATACACTTTCTACTTACGACGCGTGAAGACTTTGAAGATCCTACGACAGGAATGCATGAACCATCAAGAGATGGAGAACGAGATTACGAACCTCACGAGCAGCATCCAAGGGGGAGTTTGTTGATACATGTTATGTGGATACGGCTCGGCTCGGTTCGACTCGGCTACGAAGTGAAGGCCGTAGTCAAGACAACCTCCTGTCTTGACTCGGTATGCGATTGACTTCGTAACGTTCGATGTAAATGCAACTGCGTGTGTGCAGTTTGCATATTAGATTATAGTTTGTGTTGATTATGTTTGTCTGTTTGTTTGTTTGGCCCAAGTCCAACATGTCATGACCATGTAGAAGCCCAAGCCCAACACAGTGGACGAAAACACCTAATGGGTGAAATCCCTTTTATGGTGAAAACACTTTGTGGTGAAAACCAAATAGGACGAAGTCAGGTGATTTCGTCCATATCCTTGATTTCGTCCCATGTGATTTCGTGGGCTTCTGTTTTCGTCGACATGTGTACTATATAAACACAGACACAGAACAGAACACACTAGAGAAGTCTGAATAGATTTCGGAGAGAACACACACACACAACAGAGAGTTTATAGGTTTATCTTGTAAACATTGCATTGTAACCGTTTCAGAGTATTAATACATTACGTGTTAATCATTGAATCTTTGTGTCTTACATGTTCATAACTTGGTTTAACTTACCCGTTTGGAATCCGCACTCTCGGGTTTGTCGGAAAACAGGGAATAGAGGTTACTCGATTCTCCGGGTGGACCTACAGTTTGTATTGGGGTTTTGTTGAATTTTATTTACAAAAGTTTGTTCGGAAATTTTCAGGTAACTTGAATCTTCATCTAGTTCATCACATCTTCAAACTGTTCTTGAATATTATCTTTGTTTGATCTGATGTGTGTTTGAATTATTGTTGTTGTTAAATATAATATTGAGGTTTGAAAATTGTGTACACAAATAATCATGAGTAGTTGAAAAAGAAGTGTGATAAGGGTAAGGTGGGTTTGAAAATTTGGCCATTTGACAAAAGTCTCTGTGTTAGAAACATTGGATAAGATTTTGTTTTATTTTGGAAAATATCTCACTTATTTGGTTTGATAATATATCACATGTGGGACGAAATCAATCACTTTAGTCAAAGAAATAGGCTGGACGAAAACACCCTTAAATTTGCTATATTCGTCGTTTCTTTATTTATTCAAGTTTCGTCACAAGTCATAAGAGGTTCAAAGGGTTTCGTCGACCATTAATCCAGAGTTTCGTCGTTCATAAAACAAACCTGAGTTTCATCGAGTTAAGGTTTCACCACAGAAAGTTTCGTCGTAATTTAAAAGTTTCGTCGAATATTTGGTTTCGTCGAGTAATATAGTTTCGTCAAAACTTGTAAATTTTTTTAACAGAAGCTTTGCAAATCATATTTAACTATTTGATTTGAGTGATTCAATCAGGTATTCGTCATTATATATTCGAAATGAATCCGGATTGGTGGGGTACTCCGTCTAATACGGAAAGTAAGTATAGAAGCATAGGATTATCTCCATCATGGGCCGAATCTCCTACACAATCGTCTTCACCTCAAATCTCATCAATGCAATGGGCGTTTGTTTCAAATCAAAATCAAAGTATTCAAAGTATACTTTTAAGCGAAAATGAAACAGGAAGCAATAATCGTCCACCGAAGCTAATGCACATGAATGAATATCCGGGATGGGAAGACAGATTTCATACGTATATTCTTGGGCAAAACACGGAGTTATGGTTACGATTTATTACAGACTTCGATCAAGCACTTGATGTTACCGCTTCTACAGCCGTGTCTTTTGCAGATCTTACTCCAGATGAGAAGAAGATTTATGATTTAGAAAAGAAGGCGTTTGCTATTCTAACTCAAGCGTTAAACAAAGAAATCTATCATCAGTTTGTAAGCTTCAAGACAACAAAGCGCTTATGGGATGCATTGAAAATGAGAGGTGAAGGAAACGAAGTGTCACGCATATTACGACATGACTTACTCAAGAAAGAGTTTGATGGTTTCACTTGTATGGAAAGAGAACCTTTAAGAGATTTGACTAGTCGATTTTATCACTTGTTGACTGAGTTGAATCATTATGGGGTAGTAACAACTCCTGTAGAGGTTGTCACAAAGTTGGCCGATGCGCTGCCATTTCAATGGAAGGGTTTCTTGGAAATTTTGAAGTACAATGGCACATTAGCTACAACATCAATTCATGATTTCGTTCAGATGTTGGAGAATAAATATCAGGAAGAAACTCTAAAGGCGAAAAAGGTTCCAGTACAACAAAATCCTGATATGTATTATGGAACTTCTAGCACTTCTACAAAACCTGCTCAACATGCTCCACTTCAAACGGCGTTTGTCACAAGCACAGATTTGTATGGCAATCAGATACAAGTTCCTGTTAAGCCAGCTCCAACCACAGACTTGTATGGAAATCTACTACAACCAGCTCCACAACAGCCAAGCCAACAGACAAGCCAACGATCTATCGTAGCAACTGATATGTTCGGAAATCCATTACCTGTTCGAACTACCGGACCAACAGATCTGTATGGAAATCCACTTCCACCTTCCTCATGACCAACGGTTGTTGCACCAACCACAGATTTGTACGGCAATCCACTACCGGTGCAACAACAAGCCTGTTATGGTAGCACGTCATCAGCTGGTCAGCCCTCTAATACAGTACGACTGGACACATCAAGTTTCTCCAAAGTTAGCGTTGAAGTAGCTAAGGATCACATGGAGATATTGAACACATTGGTGAGCGCGTATTGTGGGTTGATAGCAGGTCAGATCGGGAACATCAATCTGACTCAAGAAGATTACCAGCAGATAGATAAAGAGGAGATGGATATGATGGACATCAAGTGGGCTTTCGCTAGTGCTGTTAGGCGGGCTAAAGACTTCATGGAACGGACGGGTAGAACCAGCTTGGAAAGCAAGAAAGACACCAAGTATGGGTTTGATAAGCAGTCTGTTAAGTGCTTTAACTGTGGTGAACGTGGTCATTTCAAGCGTGAATGCACAAAGCCAGCTCAGCATGGGAACCAGAATCATTTAAGAGGTCAAGGAAACCAGGCGAATCAGAATCAAGCTAGGAATGATAATCGCACCTTGGTCCCTGCAAACAATCAAGCAGGACCATCGAACACCAATCAAGCTCTTGTGGTGCAAATAGATGAAGGTTGTGACTGGTCAATGCAATTAGGCATTGGTGATCAGGGAGGAGCAGCTTGTTTTGCTGAAGCTGCTAAGGATTTGAAACACGCTAGTGGTGGAGAATCTTCCGCCAGTGGTGGTGAATCTTCAGATGAAGAGAGTTCTGGTGATTCAAGGAGTTCAGATGAGGAAATCTCAACCTCAGGCGAAGATTATTCTGATGATGTATCTAGTGGGAGAATCGATGCAGATATTGATGAATTGTTAGGAGAAGCTGCAGCAAGGAATGATAGAAGATCTATTCTGGTGGATCAAGCTGCTTATTCTTCTTCTTCTCTTCATTCAGCCTTTATGGCTAATGGCGGCAGTTCATCAAACCAGGTATGTGTCGATGAACCAACTATCGTTATTTGTGATAATTGTGCTAGCTTAAGTGATAAATGTGCTGATTTAGATGCTAATATGTCTGAGTTGCAAATTAAACATGATGCTTTAAATGCTGAATTATCTGACTTGCAAAACAAACATGTTTCTTCAAATGCTAAGATGTCTGATTTGTAAAGCAAACATGAGGCTTTGCAAACCAAGTATGATGTGACATTTATCCACAACCAAAAGTTGATCGTGGATCTTGCTAAATGCACAGAAGCCAACATGTTTTACACAAATCATGAAAACGAGTATAAAACAATGATTGAAAATTTAAGAGAAAACAAATCCGAGCTAACGAAAATGGTTTCAAGAAAACAAACAACCATTAACTGTTACATCAATAGGCTCGAGATAATGCAAAAAGAGATGGCTTGTGTAAAAACTGAAAGTGAGGCGATCAATCTTAAGCTAAATAGTTATTTGAGCTCTAGCTATATGCTGGATCACATCATTGAGGTTCAGAAAAAGAAATCTGATGTCACATGCATTGGCTATAAGAAATGTCCACCACCGGTTAAACACAATTATGACGCAACGCCTGATGAAGAATATAGAACTCATTTTGCGCCATCGGTTCCTTTAAACCTTGAGGAGTTTGCGACTGGACTTGGATACAAACAAGAAGTATCATCAGACTCGGATGTATCAGCAGATACGTTTGTAACTGCTGAACAGAATCAGGATCCTCCAGTCATTGTAGAGGATGTTGATTCTTCAGATGATGAATCTAATGATACTGACTCAGCTCAGTCAGATGCGGTAATCAAAGAAGAGGATATACCTCTTGAGGATCATATTCTATGTGATCCTCCCGCAAAACCTGCTACGACTATTCTGACCGAGTCCACGTCCACTTCCTCACAAGAGTCTGAGAGTGTAAATTTGCTGTACACTCTTGTTGGTGATGATAAAATCTATTCTGACAAAGATTTTCCTATTAAGAATGTAAATCAATCTTTAATTAGTAAAATTTTTGAGGATTCAACAAGTAAGTTCTTGGGAAAGACAGGATCACACGTTGTGGTAACACAGTGTCCTCCGATTCCGAGAGCTGAAATTCGCAAACAAAATGGCAATCAAAGATTACCAACTGAGAAAGTTCAGCAAAATCGCACCAAACCAAAAGGTAAATCACCGACTCAAGGTCAAAAGAAACAGACTCAGAAGAAGGACAAGAAGGTGAACTTTGTGAAATCAAAAGGAACGGATAAAATTGAAACATTTGAAAACAAATCTAACCTAGATTTTGTTAATCAAGCGAAAATTTTGAAAAGAAATGAACAAAACAGTTCAAAACCAAGTACCTCGGGATCACAAAGTTCATCATCATCAAGACAATCACTTGATACTTCGGGGTTTGTAGAACGAAGGTCATGTTTTTCATGTGGTACATTTGGACATATTATTCGCAATTGTCCATATCTTCATAAGTTAAAAGCCAAAGTTGATGATCCCCGTGACCAAATTGACCGCAAGCGATCTGTTTCATCAAAACCAGATCCCCGTCTCTTAAAAGAAAGGGAAAAGAAACAGAAACGCCAACAGGTCAAGAAAATTGAAAAGGTGATTAAAACCGATGTGGTTAACAAAACATCTGTTTCTGTCAAACCAGACAATTCAAAAACTTCAGACAATCATGAAGTTAAAGTTTTAAAGAACAACACTGGTAAAACAAAACAGACCTGGAAACCAAAAACGGTTACTGAATCATGGGGAACATCACAATTTCCACAACATCGAGAAGTTCAAGTAACTTACGTTGATGAAAATGAAAGACCCAAGACCACAAAGGCTTGGGTCCCCATCTCCAACTAATCATGTGAGTACATGTGCAGGGTGTTCCAGGAGGAACTTTCAGCAGTCATTGGATTGTTGATAGTGGGGCATCCAGGCACATGACCGGCGACATGAAGCTTCTCTACGACGTTAAATCTATTAGAGGAGGTTATGTTGCTTTTGCTGGAGATAAATGCGGATATATTACGGGAGAAGGAATGGTATCCAACGGGGTTGTAAGTTTTGACAAGATCAACTTTGTACAACAGCTTGATCACAATCTTCTCAGCGTTTCACAAATCTGTGATAAGCAGTTTTCAGTACACTTTGATGCAAGTGGATGTTATGTGCTGAAACCCGGCTTCAAGATTCCAAAAAATGGATTCTCTTATCAGCTCCAAGGATAAACGATTTATATGTCCTTGATATGAGCCAAGCAATAACAACGACTGCACAAGCAACTTGTTTTATTACCAAAGCCACAGAAAAAGACTCAATCTCTTGGCACAGACGTATGGGTCACATTCACTTACGGAAAATGAATCATTTGGTGTCGAATGAATTAGTGAATTGTGTTCTTCTGAAAAATTTCCATCTTTAAGACGTCTGTGTTTCATGCCAAAAAGGAAAGCAAACTAAGTAGCGACATCCGACAAAGAAGATCAACACGGTGGCAGTCCCTCTTGAACGTTTGCACATGGATTTGTTCGGTCCTGTCAAGCACAAAAGCATCCGGAATGATCAATACTGCCTCGTAATAACTGATGATTATTCAAGATTTTCTTGGGTGGCGTTTATGGCTCACAAGAGTGAAACTTTCGGCATTATCAAAAACTTGATCATTCAGATTGAGAATTTGTATAAGTTGAAGGTTAGACGGATACGCAGCGACAATGGTACTGAATTTAAAAATCATGCCATGGCGGAGTTTAGCACATCAAAAGGTATTCTTCACGAATTTAGTGCGGCTTACACTCCTCAACAGAACGGCGTCGCTGAACGTAAAAACCGTACATTGATCGAGACTGCTAGGACGATGTTGGTAGAGTCACAATTGCCGATTCCCTTCTGAACTGAAGCTGTGTCCTCTGCATGTTACACGATGAACCGAGTCCTTACAGTCAAAAGGCACAACAAGACCTGCTTTGAGCTTCTTCACAAACGGAAACCAGATTTGTCATATCTTGAACCGTTTGGAGCTCCTTGCACAATGATCGATCCTAATGGAAAGTTTGGGGCAAAAGCTATTGAAGGTCACTTTCTTGGTTATGCCACCCCGAACTTAAGAGTCTGGAATCTAGAGACTAAAGTGGTTGAGGAATGGTCTGAAGTCAGAGTACAAAGGCACACTTTGCCAGTCAAAAATCTAGGTCAACCATGGATGTTTGAGTACGATGACTTTTTCAATTCGATCAATATTCAAGAAGTCGAGGAAATTATTGCGGCAAGGATGTTTTTTGAGAGTGACAACGCAACAGATTCACCGTTGGTTCGTCCAATTGTTGTCAATCAAGAACCATCTTCAGTGAACAATAATGCTCTCGACAATGAGGATTTTCATGATGCAACCGAACTGAACGAATCTTCAGAGGATGATGAATTTCTAGATGCAGATCAAGAAGCTACAACATCAGCAGTACATGGTACTTCAAAGGCTACACCTCCAGTGGACGCCCCTATAACAGCTGAAGCTACTGCATCATCCTCTTCGTCAGTTCCGGGTATTGAATTGGTTGTTGATCTCAATCTCAACAATCTGGGTACAAATATTCCAGTTCAAGATAATCCAGAAACAAGGATTCACAATACCCATCCTCAACAAAACATCATCGGTAATATACAGAGTGGCATTCAAACAAGAAACATGTTGCGAAACAACAATAATGCAGGCTTGTATGCGGCAATTCGAGAATCTGGTCAACAAAACGATTGGTCTTTCGCGTGTTATGTCTCATAGGAAGAGCCAAGAACTTGGAAAGAAGCTTTGAAAGATAACTCTTGGGTTGAAGCAATGCAGGAAGAACTGCAACAATTCCAGAAACTTGGTGTCTGGAAGCTCGTAGAGAAACCTGCTGGTTATAAGAAGATTGGTACCCGTTGGGTGTATAAATGCAAAAAGGATGACCGTGGAATCATTATTCGGAACAAAGCAAGATTGGTCGTTCAAGGTTTTCGTCAAATTGAGGGTATAGACTACAACGAAGTGTATGCACCTGTTGCACGTCTGGAAGCAATTCGGATCTTTCTGGCTTATACCTCATTCAAAGGATTCAAGGTTTACCAGATGGACGTCAAAAGTGTATTCTTACATGGTCTAGTGGAAGAAGAGGTGTATGTTGAATAGCCTCCAGGTTTTGAAGATCCTATCCATCCCGATCGGGTTTGGTTGCTGAACAAAGCTCTCTATGGTCTACATCAAGCACCACGAGCTTGGTACGCAACCTTATCTAATTATCTGCTGGAGAATGGATTTCGCAGAGGTCTTATCGATTGCACCATCTTCAGAAAAGAACAAGATGGAGATCTTCTACTGGTACAGGTATATGTGGATGATATTATATTTGGTTCTACTAACAATGTTATGTGTAGGGATTTCGAGCGTGTAATGCAGGATAAATTCGAGATAAGCGCTATGGGGGAGATGACGTTCTTTTTGGGCTTGCAAGTGCAACAAACGAAGTCTGGGATTTTCATCCATCAGACTAAGTATGTTCAACACATCTTGAGCCGATTCCAGATGTCCGACACATCGCCCATTGGTACCCCACTGCAGCAAAATCACGGAATCAATCCAGACTTGAAGGGGGAACTCATTAGCTCTTCATACTACCGCGCGATGATTGGATCCCTTATGTACCTCACAGCATCAAGACCAGATATAATGTATCCAACGTGCCTGCTAGCCAGATATCAAGTGAACCCGAAGGCCTCACATCTTGCAGCTGTAAAATGGATTTTTCGTTATTTGAAGGGTTGCCCAGACACCGGTCTATGGTACCCTAAGGATGATAACTTTGATTTAGTCGCTTTCAGTGATTCTGATTTTGGCGGATGCAAAATCGACGGCAAATCCACAACGGCTGGATGCCAGTTTTTAGGAAATCGCCTCGTAACATGGCAGTGCAAGAAGCAGACTTGTGTTGCTACATCAACTTGTGAAGCTGAATACATTGCTGCCTCAAGTTGTTGCTCCCAAGTCCTGTGGATACAACAGCAAATGCGCGATTACGGTTTTGAATTCCTAACTACTCCTATTTTAGTCGATAATTCTGCTGGTTTATCTATCACTAGAAATCCTGTGCAGCATTCAAAGACCAAACACTTCGAAATTAAGTATCACTTCATACGTGATTTCTTTGATAAAAGGCTAATCGATGTTGTTAAGGTCCATACTGATGACCAACGTGCCGACCTTTTTACCAAAGCATTTGATAAATCAAGATTTGACTTTTTATTATTGGTAAACGGCATTAAGGTCAAGCAAGAGTAATCCACATCGGAAAATCGTTTTTGTAAATATCTTTGTGTTTTTAAATTTATTTTAAGTTTGTTGATTTTAGGGGGAGTAATTCCAAAAAATTTGAAAAATTCAAAAAAATCGAAAAATTTCAAAACCCAAAAACAATAGAAAAACAAAAATGAGTTTCCTGGCGAGCAAAAGAGAAAATGATATTACATCAGTGGTCTGTCTAAACCTTTTTAAACTGAAATGCAAAATGAAAAATGTTAAGCAGCTCTATATAAGATGTATCGGTAGGCTCACAATCATCTTAAAGTGTGCAGGGTGATATAAATCTTAAATCGACTGAAGACCAGGTGGGAACCACTCATTGGCATATGGTCTTAGTACCGAAATTTCGTTTGAGAGATTGCCGAGGTTCTGAGATATGTGGTCTTTATGTTGCTTATCATCTGGGTATCATGGTTGTTTCTTTTACCGAAACAAACGGAGACAAAGTCTAGATCTTCCATGATATCATACATACGTGTACATATTGCATTCGACCTCAATAAGTGATCAACAATCACTTGTCCACAAAACAAGTGATAATATATCTCATTTATCTGGGAGTCAAGTTCGTCTCTTTGCTGTATGAAAGTACTGACCTGTTCACGGACTTGCTCCTGTGCCCTCATGCATCTGAAAATTAAGTTCCTCATCAATAAGTGATTCTATCACATAGGGCTTGTTTTCATTAAAATAAGTGAGTATCTCACATTTTCATATACGTCAAAACAGATGATAAATGGTATACTCACCGGTAAGATGAACTCTCGTGCATACCTTGATACGGGAATGTGTCGTGATGTGGATGAACACCGGTCGGTAAGTATAAATCATACCTTAACGTATCCCCTCGCCATGATTACATCTGATAAGTTGAGCTTATGTGGATAACAATACCGATAATCGTTAGAGGATGTTTATCTAAATGTTAACTAAATGAACAACAAGAGCGTTTTGGCATGACCGTACACTGATATGATTCTCTTACCCTCGAAACTCGCAAAAAAAAAATTGTTTGTATATATTTACTTTTCTTAGTTTCTGCAACTCTGTATATATTTATTTACTGCTTTCAGTCTTTAAGTTTGAAATATTCAAAATGCCAAAAAGTTTTTAGGTGTGTTTTAATATAAACTTTATAAAAGTCAAAAAGATTTTATTTCTGCTTTAGTTTTGATTAACCGATGTTGGAACTCAAGTCTTCGTTGCCTGAAATCTGATGAAAACCAAAACGACTGAATCTTAATAAACGGTCAGAGTTTGCAAGTTTTGAAAGTTAATAATCAAATTGAAAAATCTGTTAACTTTTCAAACAAACTGTCGGATGGTAGTTGATTGAACAATGGTCACATGTGTGTCGTTTGTTTATGTTAATTATATTCCAAGCAGTTGTCCTCATTACGCATTTAGATTTCTTGCATGTGCAGATGCTAAAGGCGAAGAGAACATGTTCGATGACAAGCTTCGGAATGAAGACACGACATGGAGGCACTCAAAAGATAAAGATGATCGAGTTGCCGCTAACCAATCATCAACACCACACGGATCTAAAGAATTGAAGGTCAAAAGATTCACGAGCATAACTCAAGGGAGAGCTTATGTTAAAGGGGAGTTTGTTTACACACTTCCTAAATGAAATGGGGAGTTTGTTGATACACTTTCTTCTTACGACGCGTGAAGACTTTTGAAGTTCCTCCGACATGGAAGAGATGGAAGACGAACCATCACGAGTAGCGTCCAAGGGGGAGTTTGTTAATACATATTATGTGGACGCGACTCGGTTCGGTTCGACTCGGTTAGGTTCGGCTCAAGCCCGACGTCACGACATTCCTCCGTCGTGCGCCCCAGAGTTCGACACGCGAAGCACGGAGAGCCGTGGACCAATTCCCACTGACACATCATCATGACATCATCATGATGATGTCATGATGATGTCACATGTTGACTAAATACAAGTTCATGAAGAAATCTGCTATATGTGCGTGCATGTGAATTGAGTTTGGACCAATCAACTTCTTTGGGCCACTCACTTGGGCTGAAGTAAGCATGCATTTAAATATCTCACATGGGCCGAAACCCACTTGGGCCGAATCCATATTCTCAGCATATGCATGTCGACGAAACTCTTCAAGGTTTCGTCGACTTTGAAGATTCGCCATGTGTTTCGTCGACAACAACAGGTTTCGTCGACCTGTTTCAGTTTCGTCGTGTCTGTGACTATATATATTCAGTGAACTCAGAACAGAAAGACAGAACACACACACGAGAGAACTAGAGAGAGTTTACAGAGATTATTTTGTAAACATTGTATTGTAACTGTTTCAAAGCATTAATACATTGTGTGTTAATCGTTGAGTCTCGTGTTCGTCATTTACGTGTTCGTAACTTGGTTTAACTTACCCGATTGGATTCCGCACTTTCGGGTTTGTCGGAAAACAGGAAGAGAGGTTACTCGATCCTCCGGGTGGACCTACACGCTTCGCATGCCACAATCAATTTTTAAATTAAACTAACAGGAAAAAAAACCTAACTAAAATATTATTGGTTAATTCAGGAAGGAGCCCACCTTTCTCTCACAAAACACCGTGGTAGTATAAACCCCTTATGACTAGTTTTATTTAATACTAAACCCCAATGGTGGATAGTATCCCTGTTGATTCTGTTTAGCGTTGCGGTCTTGATTCCAACCTTTTGGATAATTTCCCTCCCAAATGATTTTGTCCAATATGGTTGAGATGAAACATGGAGTCCTACGGCTTTACGCAATAGCGGAGCATAACTATTTACTAGGTCTTAAAAGAATGGTTTTTATCGGTTGTCTCGTAGAGTACTCGGAATAACCCATCAAAGATGTATGGGGTCGTTTAAAGTAAACTCTTTTAATCCATGGCAAACTTAGTTAACTAAGTATCAAGGGGAAGAAAAAGCCTAAGTAACCCTTTCTTAAATCTGATTTCAAAACCAGCTATCTTTTATTTATATATTTTTTATGTCATCTTTTATAAAATCTACTAAAACCATTCCTTTTGTGGCTTGACAAGACATTAATGAGTCAATGACATATGGGTACAAAAAGCTCTTGTATCCTTGGATATCTTTCCATCACTATATTACGCCAATGATGAGTGCATTTGCCTCAGCGTGATGTTTTAAGTTTGTGGTGTTTTCTAAATTTAAAACATGGACCAATGTTAAAACTCGCTAAAAATCATCACTATTTATATAAACTCTAACCACCATCAATATTTTGGCACTGTTTCCGGAGATACACTACATTTGGGAAAAGTTGAAGTTAGCTGCCTAATCTTTAATTTTTTTGTTATTACAAAATGATTTTTTCGGTTCAAACGTTTTCATACAACACTGGATGTATGATTTTGGGGGGGGGGGGGGGGGGGGGGGGGGTGGTTTACACTCAGAAAAAATTGTTATGTTTTTTCAAACCGACCCCCTAGTTTTTCAAGAAGTAAATTTTCGAAGTCAAGAACCATAAAACTTAGAATCAGAAAGTCTCATATATAGTTTGAAGGCTAATTATATGTCCGCAAAACTCTCAAGATGGAAGAAAAAGTATTAACTTTTATTACTAATAAAGAAGTAATTTTTAGCGAATGTTACAACCAACCCAATGTCTAGAACGTGTGGAAGCAAAAAACTATCTTAAAATGTGACATGAGGGACACCAACGTTTGTGTCTACTCGTGTGAAAAAGAAAAGGAAGATGAAGATGTCAACTTCACTAGCTTTGAAGCAAAATGCTGCGAAAAAAGTCGAGACACAGCCGTGTCCAGCCAAACACGCCCTGTGCCTTTCCTACCAGTAGCATCAAGCATCAAAGTTACAACTACACAAGAGAAAGATGGAAGCAAAATTATTCCCCGGAAGAGTAAAAGAGTAAAAAGGGAGGTAAAGTTAAATATTTGTTGTTAGCAAAAGAGGGACGTATCACTTCCACTTCTGTTAAAAATCTAGGTAATATTCCATTTCACGTTATATTTTTAAGAAATAAATTTTCTCTAATACAAAAATTAAAGAAATTTATGTGCTTAACAAACATATTGATAATAACATGACTCTTTTTGTTCCATGTTATATTGAAGAAATTTATGTCCAATGTTTATATAGATGATAGTCTTTGTATAAGTTTGATCACTTGATGTCGTATATAATCTTTAAACAAATCAGGGCTTATGGTTATCTTTCTCTCCAACTTCTTATCTACATTTTCCGATTGCACCATCTGTCACACAAAAGGGATCGTCGAAGATGTTTTGGTCCAAGTAGTGTAGGTATCCTACTTGATGAAACACTCTTATTATTGGTCAGCCTTTCATAAACACCGTCCATGCCTTGTTGCAAAAAGACAACAACCAAATTTCATTACAACTTGGGGATGAAGAAACCATCACCATACATATAATGAAAAGTATGTAATACCCCCAACCAGCTAATGACGTTCTCAACTCTCAAGAGTATTCTTTCCACATTATATATCTTGAAGAAGAAGTATATTTTAAAGAAGAAGTAGCCCTAGAGGAACCACCAGGAACTTTAAACATCACTTAAAAAAGAGACGAGCCCAAAAATCCTCCATCCATTGAGGAACCCCCACTGTTAGAATTAAAGGAGCACCCATAAGATAAGAGCTGGAATATGCTTTCCTTGACCAATATTCTAAACTTCCAAGCATCATCTCATTTGTCTAAAGACAAAAAGGAGAAATTGCTATCGACACTTATGGAACATAAGAAGTATAACAACCCTCAAAAATGTCCTAAAACATCCCGTAATCGAAAAACCAAACTCGTGTGCCATTATTTAATTTAAAAAAAATGAAAAAAATAAGATTTACATGTCTGTCGCGGCCCGCGGCAGACTAAGAGAAATCCTCCGCGGGTTGCGGAGACCCCCATAACTTGCCGGACACTCTTAGGGACACGTGTCGTATACGTGTCAAGTCTATACCAACGCTTGGTCAAATCTAAACACTAGCTAGAGGGTAAGGCGGCCCTGTTGATGCGTATTTTGGTGTCTGTAACTTGTCTTTATTAGCGTTGTAATGTACGGTCTTTTATATTATCGAGTTTGTATTCGCCGTCGACCTTAGTCAGATATCCTCCTATCTTTCTATGTGTCCGACACGTTTGTCTCAGTCGTCTTGTAATGGCTAATGAACAATGCATGTTGCATTTTGGGTTTTAATGTTTGTTTGTTTGTTTATAGTGTTTGCTGCAAACTGTTTTACAGTTTGCAGCACATCAGCATTTGCAGCCCTCGACGAAACTCTAAGTTTCGTCGAGTACTACATGACGAAACTCCCTTATGGTCAAAACTCCTAAGTTTCTCCATGAACAGTGACGAAACTCCTAGAGTTTCGTCAACTGTGATGTTTCGTCAGGCCCAAATGAAGTTTCGTCAAGCCCAATTCATGTTTCGTCACTTGTGGGCTTGGGCTGCCTATATAAACACAACATAGTTTCACACTGAAACTATGAGAGCATACCCTGTGAAAGTTTACTGTCAAACATTGTTTGTATCTGTTTGAACCTTGTTCTCATCTAATCAATTGACTCGTGACCATGTTTGTGATAAACAAGTGATTTGGTTTCGTATTCGATCCTCAGAAAACGGACCTACAAGTGGTATCAGAGTAGTGGCTCTTATCCTTGTTTAAAACCAAACATAGTTGGGAATTTATCAAGTGTTGAAACTATTGTTTATGATTTTCTGAAAATTGTGTTCTTGAAAAACTCATATTTTCTGGAAAAGTTTTCATAAAATCTGTTGATATTGTTTGTTTGCTAAAAAGTTTTATCAAAAACCTTTTGGTTTGCATGTTTACATAGTAAAACCGGGTTTTTAGTGAAAGTTTTAAGCAATTTCGTGATTCGGAAAATTCTTAAGTGACCGGAAAGTTCAAGTGTTCTTCATTTTTGTTCATATCTTCAAAGTGTTCTTGGGATATTACTTGGACTTTAAAATTAAAATATAAATTGAAAAAGGATTAAAATATTGAGACCATGCTTGGTTTGGTAAGTTAGGCATGTTGTGAGTTGATATCGGGTGTTCTGTGTCAGTCAAAAGATAAGATTTTTCCTTTGAAAAATCTCACCAATTTTCACCAACTCACTGTGACCTTATCCTGACGAAACATATAAGCGACGAAACCCCCTGAGTTTCGCCAAAAGGAACTTCGACGAAACCCATAGAGTTTCGTCAAAGGCACTTCGACGAAACTTCTTGAGTTTCGTGGAAGAGAGTTTCGCTGATACACTTATCATTTTCAACATAGGACTTGTAAAAGTGATTTAACAGTTTGTTTTCAAGTATTTGATCAGGCATTATCTTTCATACATCAATCATGAGTAGTACGTGTGACAACTGGCACAAACCGGTAATTTTCGTACACTTTAATCATTAGTTAATGGCTGCAATTATGTGCTTAATTGTCAGCAATGTCTAAACACATGATTAAACAAGTGAATTCATGCACGTTGTATACTACAAAATATTGCTTTATGCATAAACGAGAGCGTTGCGTCAAAAATAATAGTAAACTCACCGGTAAGACACACTGTGTCAACAGAACTGCAGAAAGCAGTCAGTCAATAAATTGGAGCCTAGGTGTAGGTCCAACAACAAGAATACATTAAAACCCAAGAGTGCATACAAGGGTTTAATATATATACTCTCCGGAAGCAAAAATAAGCACTAAAAAGCACCCGAAACGCACTTTAAGTGCAGAATTTTGTATAATTCAGCAATAATTCAGCTTTTAGCACACAAATATTATGCAAAAAAGTATAATTTATCATCCAGAATATTTCCCTAAGTGTTGGGAATTGAAAGGGTACAAGAAAGGTACGTAAAAGATACTAAAAAGTGTAATTTAACACTTTAACGAATCGGTATCTAACCGAACAACCGGACTTTACCCGGAACATAAAAAATAATGTCAATGACACTATTTTTCTTTTCTGAGCCAGTTAGGGGCCCCGAACACCCTAACACCCGTTGTAATAAATAACACACTAATTAACCTATCATAATCTCTAAACAATATAACTAACACTTTACTACTAGTTGAAATGGAACCATGATACCCACCCCATTACAACCGATCGGTTCCCCATGTGGGAACAAACCTTCACATTTTGTTGATTATTTTAATCTTATTGTTCAATATCTTGACTACATATTATATTATGGGTAATAATAGAAAATGGACTATAAGTGTGCATCATGGATAAGACTTCCATTTTCATAAACACTTAACAAAGAAATCACTTTCTTTCTCTCTTGGCTACCTACGGCCGAACACCACAAGCCACCCATCACCATCATTCAATTTCAATCTTGCAATTCTATATACATTCAAGTGTGAAGGATCATGTATAAGGAAGCTTGGTGCTTACGGATTGCCAAGGACCTCACCACAACGCTATTAACCACCCGTTTTTCGTCTAGTTTCTTCCCTAGCCACGAGCTAGTACTAAGTGACTCTAAACGCCCTATTGATCTTGTCTAAAGTGGTTAATAAGAGATTTGTAGGATAAAAATCATAAACACTAGAGATCAAAACTTAAAGTCTAGTTAGAATGATGAATATGGTGGTTAATGAGTAAATATTAGTGTAAAACTTATGAAACTTGTTTTGTTATGGTTATTTATTATTGTTGAATGCTAGTAGGGGAACGGATCGCCATCTAACCACGCTAGGTCACGTTCATGGAACATGAACTAGCACTATGTTTAGTATAAAAATAACTAGATGACGAACCCTTTCACTCACAAACATGAACTTGTGTAAAAACGATTTTTCTTATGAAATGGAGTTCTAAACTAGTAGATCTAAAGATCTACAAGTGGTATTTTCGAAGGACCAAGTAAAATATATACAAGTCTTATTTTAAGTCGGATCTTTCATGAACTAGAGGTGTTTTTGTGAACAAACAAGTGTGTGGACACTTGTGTAACAAAAGTTTTAACAAAGAAATAATTTTCGTAAAAACCGACTAGAAGTTGTAAAACTTCATGTTCTTTAAAAATAAGATTTACAAGAAACCGACTTTATTTTTAGAGATGGAAAAACCTACTAAATGTGTTGAAGAGTTACTACACATTTTTACACAACTTGCAAGTTCATGTGATTGTGATATATGTTTATGTTGGACTAGTTTGATGATGATTGGGAATTGATTGGTTGAATTTTTAAAAGAAAATGATACGCTAGTAAGCGTGGCCACCTCCAGTTACAGAGGAAACTCTGGCGAAATTTTTCCAGAAAATAACACTTAGAATATTTTTGGTGACAAGTGTTATGAATATATTTTTGACTTGTTTTCCAAACAAACTTCGCCATGATTTTATTACAAAATTTCCAAATACCGGAGGTGGATTTTCATAAATAAAACTTGTTAAATATATATTTAGAATATATATTTATCGCTTGTATGATTATGTGATTATTTTGTGAACTAGGTATATATTATTTTTTTTGAGTAAAAATGATATGACTTGGAGATACTCGTAACGAGTAAAAATACAAAATACACATACAACATACAAGATACATAATTCGGGTGCAAAGTGCAAAATACAAAAAGCTTATATTTATTTTTGAGAAAATAATATAAGTAAGACATTTAGTTAAAAATATAAAATATTTTTAACACAAGAAAATATACACAAAAGAGAGTGACTGTACTTGTGCGACGCAAGTCTAGTGACTAACGTTAAGAAAACGCGTATAGGTTTCGACGTTAATTAAGCAAATCCGGTGATGTTTACGATGCTAGGAACGCAAAGTTGTGAGTTCATGCTCCCCCTTTTCTTTTAACTGTTTTCAGTTTTATAACTTCGGGGGTGAAATACATGTACAAATATTATAATGTTTATAAATGGTATGATAACAAGAAACGCACTTGGTGAGGACGAGAACCAAGTAGGATGCGTTATGGGAAACGATAACAAGAAACGCACTTGCTGAGGACGAGAACCAAGTAGGATGCGTTATGAGAAATGATACGAGAAATCGTGTCACGAATAGGGTACAGAAGCACCATTAATCAACAATATACCTAGACCGCAGAACAAAAGGTTAGATCTAACGGGTGCCGGGCAGCCACACTCTCGGTGAGGGCGAGAATCGAGTAGTGCTTTTGTGTCTCAGAATATACCAATTAAATGCCTAAGGTTTGGTGACTTCCTATGTCGTGTCACATGTTAATGGCTTTGCAACCCATTAACAATCCTGATACTTACAGGAATACTGTATTTACATAAAATTCATACCATACTAAAACTTGATTAAAACTTGAAGTACGTGGGGTACTCAAGAAAAACTTGATATATAACTTGAAGTACGTGGGGTACTCAAGAAAAACTTGATATATAACTTGAAGTACGTGGGGTACTCAAGAAAAACTTGATTTATAACTTGAAGTACGTAGGGTACTCAAGAAAACGGGAATTATACTTGAGTACGTGGGGTACTCAAGAAAAACCTGAATTCTACATAAGTACGTGGAGTACACATGAATACTTGATTTATACATGAAAACTTGATTTATACATGACTCAAACTATGTTTTCATACAAAGTATACAAACATGAAATACAAAAACTGCATGAATTCACACCAACATTATGTTGACGTTTTTCCAAAACTCACATGTATTTCAGATAACTAGGATGGATGTGCGCGTGGTCTTACTCTTGCTCGTGGATGTCGCTTGTGTTTAGCTTTAAATAAAGTTGTAAACTTTTAAGACAATGGTTTATGCTGTCTAGCGATGTAAACGCTATCTTATGTTTCAAATTATGGTATTTGAAGTTATTTTCATGAGCATGTAGTATGTTTACCTTTCGTATGCAATGAGAACCTTTCATGATCACACCTCGTGTTTCCGCCGCAGAAAGGGGTGTGCCAGATTGGTATCAGAGCTGCGATTGTAGCGAACCAGGATTCCTTCTCGAGTCTAGTCTACAATCTCTAGGATCCTTTCAGGAAAACAATTTTTTTCAAAGAGTTTTCATTGCATAAAACGTCCCGCGACATCCACTACCTGAACTGTCTTCATGAGTCTAGAAAAGACACTACGAGACTTAGGGTGCACGAGAGTAGCACTCGTCTGTGATTGAGACTTAATTGCAATTATGTGTGATAATTAGCATATACTAGAAGTAGAAGGTCACAAGTATACGTGACCTTATCCGAAAGCGATGGCCTATCTGAAGGAAGAAATACGAGGATGAAACGAACTTTGCGGACCGTGCAAGGAGTTACGTAATTATGGATGCATACATAATTATGGAATTCAGTGCACAGAAACCACAACAAGTCTTGTCACGTATAGATTCCCTCAATGCAAGCCCACTAAGTACTCTGCTAGAGTAATTATTGTTTGATGTCACTTATGTGGTATATACCTGTGAATATATATACTACTACTGTCTAGTATGACGATATCAAACAAATGATTAACCCTGTTGTGTTATGTTCTGTCAGAACATGGCACCCAGGAAAGCTGTGAATGCTCGCAATGATGATCAACCTCCTCCTCCCCCACTGCCAAGAACTGCTGAAGAGCTGAACGCTCTACTGGAAGAAAGGATCTCCGCTGCTATCACCCAGTACGAGGCAAACTGAACTCAAGACAGTGGTGGACCAAGCAACGCTAGACGTAACAGGCATGGGGATTCATCTGGAGGCAACGCAGCTCAAGGTAACCTTAAGACGATCTGCTAAGCATGGAGAAATTTATGAACGGTCCTTGTTTCATTATTTCTTCGATTGCTCACATGTGAATTGGTTGAATCAATTCTAGGCTGCACTTTCAAGCAGTTCATCGACTGCAAGCCGATGAACTATGACGGCACAGGAGGTGCAGTAGCATTTGTGCGCTGGACGGAGAAGACTTAAGCTACTATCCGCATGAGCAAGTGTACCGCGGATTAACAAGTCACTTTTGATACTGGGTTGTTTGTCGATGAAGCTCTGACTTGGTGGAACTTGCAAGCCCAAACCTTGGGTGATGATGCCGCTTATGGCCTAACTTGGGAGGAACTGAAGGAAAGAATGAGAGAGAAGTATTGCTCTCGTGCGGAACTCCAAAGACTGGAAACGGAGTTCTGGCACTTGACAATGGAAGGTGCTGACATCAATGGTTATACTCGAAGGTTCCACGACCTGTCTAGAGTGCTTCCCTACATGGTGACTCCCGAATTCAAGCGCATTGAACGCTACATTTGGGGACTGGCCCCAGAGTTTCGCGGCACGGTAACTTCGGCCAAACCACAAACAATCACCGAGGCTGTAACTCTGGCTGTCAGCCTTACTGAGGATTGTGTTCGTATGAAGAAGTTATCGTTGAACTCAACAGAGAAGACCGAGACACATGCTGAGTCGTCCGGTGACAAGAAAAGAAAGCATTCGAATCTGAATCAAGCAACTCGGAACAACAAAGGTTTCAACAACAAGAAGCGTGACGCTAACCCGTCTCAGGAGGCGAAGACCCTTACAACCAAGGCATACCAAGGCTCCATGCCTAAATGCCAAAAATGTAAGTTTCATCATGAAGGAGCTTGTCGCATTCCAAGGTGCGACAAATGTGGTAGATTGGGTCACCAAGCAGAAGACTGTTGGGGAAAAGGAAAGAACCGAAATGGAAATGGTGCTGGTAACAAGAACGGTAACGGGAAAGGGCGGAACCAAGGATGCTTCAAGTGTGGAAGCAATGATCATTTCATGAAGGACTGCCCAGAGGGAAACAATGCTCAGGCTAGAGCATTTGTGATTGGAGCAAAGAACGCACGCGAGGACCCTAACGTGGTCACCGGTACGTTTCTCATTAACTATCACTTTGCATCCATATTATTTGACACTGGCGCCGATTATAGCTTCATGTCTGTGGAATTTAAACGTATACTCGGAATAGAATCTAGTAGATTAGAAATTCCTTATGCCATAGAACTAGCCAATGGTAAACTCGTTGAATCGGGTGAAGTTGTTAGAAACTGCACATTAGAACTTGGCGAACGAAATTTTAGCATCGACCTCTTACCTATTCAATTATGTAGCTTCGATGTAGTGGTCGGAATGGACTGGCTGTCCAAAAACAAAGCTGAAGTTGTATGTCATGAGAAAATCATCCGCATCCCTCTGGCGAATGATGAAACTCTCATTGTGCACGGAGAAAAACGAGACGCGCCTCTTCGAATCATCAGTTGTATGAAGGCACAGAAGTGCTTAAGGAAAGGATGTGTCGCTTTCCTAGCACACGTTATAGACAAGAAGGCTGTGGAGCCAAAACTCGAAGACATTCCTGTGGTGAAGGAATTCCCTGATGTTTTTCCCGAAGATCTGCCGGGACTACCTCCGCAACGACAAGTCGAATTCCGTATAGACTTGGTTCCAGGAGCTGCTCCTGTAGCCAAGGCACCCTATCGGCTTGCACCATCCGAAATGCAGGAATTATCTACACAACTCTAGGAGTTGTTGGATAAAGGATTTTTAAGGGCAAGCTTCTCATCCTGGGGAGCTCCAGTATTATTCGTGAAGAAGAAGGATGGAACATTGCGGATGTGTATCGATTACAGGGAACTGAACAAGCTCACTATCAAGAATCGGTACCCGCTACCGAGGATTGATGACTTATTTGATCAGCTGCAAGGATCAAGCTACTATTCCAAGATCGACCTTCGATCTGGATACCATCAGTTAAGAATCCAAGAAGAAAGCGTGCCGAAGACTGCATTCAGAACACGCTATGGGCACTACGAATTTCTTGTGATGCCATTCGGACTGACGAATGCACCAGCGGTCTTTATGGATCTGATGAACCGCGTATGCAAACCATATCTCGATAAATTCGTAATTGTATTTATTGATGATATCCTGATTTATTCACGAACAAAAGAGGAGCACGAGCAGCATCTCAGAACCATCTTGGAACTACTGAAGAAAGAGAAGCTTTATGCAAAGTTCTCGAAATGCGAATTCTGGATTCGCGAAGTACAATTTCTTGGTCACGTTGTGAATGAGAAGGACATTCATGTAGACCCGTCCAAGATAGAAGCAATAAAGAATTGGGAAGCCCCCAAAACCCCAACTGAAGTTCGTCAATTTTTGGGCTTAGCGGGCTATTACCGACGTTTCATCGAGAACTTCTCAAAGATAGCTCAACCGCTAACGACCCTTACACAGAAAGACAAGAAATACGACTGGGGTCACAAACAAGAAGAAGCCTTCCAGTTACTTAAAAACAAGCTCTGCGATGCACCAATACTATCATTACCCGAAGGCACTGAAGACTTCGTGGAATACTGCGACGCCTCACGACAAGGCTTGGGATGCGTGCTCATGCAACGCCAAAAAGTCATCGCTTACGCTTCAAGACAATTGAAGGTACATGAAAGAAACTATACCACTCACGACCTGGAGCTGGGAGCAGTGGTATTCGCCTTGAAGATCTGGCGACACTATTTATATGGTACTCGATGTACAATCTTCATAGATCACAAAAGTTTACAACACATATTTGATCAGAAGGAACTGAATATGCGCCAACAACGATGGGTCGAGCTGCTGAATGACTATGACTGTGAGATTAAGTACCATCCTGGAAAGGCAAACGTTGTAGCAGACGCACTAAGCCGAAAAGAAAGGGTTAAGACCCTAAGGGTTCGAGCGTTAGAAATAACCATTCGAACGAACCTCACTGCACGCATTCGTGATGCACAACAAGAAGCTCTTAAAGGAGAGAACCGTAAAGCTAAATACCTACGGGGTATGCTGAAATACATGGTGCCAAACGAAGAGGGAGCCTTATACTTCAAGAAGCGTATTTGGGTTCCACTCTATGGTGGCATACGAGAAGTCATCCTTGATGAAGCGCATAAATCGAGATACTCGATCCACCTAGGGTCGGACAAAATGTATCAAGACTTGAAGGAATATTACTGGTGGCCGAGACTTAAAAGTGACGTTGCTGTCTATGTTGGAAAATGGCTAACCTGTGCTAAGGTTAAGGCCGAATATCAGAAACCGTCCGGCCTGCTACAACAACCAGAGATTCCCGTGTGGAAGTGGGAACAAATCTCGATGGACTTCATAACGAAATTACCCAGGACCCCGAGAGGGCACGATATGATATGGGTAATAGTTGATCGGTTTACAAAGTCTGCGCACTTCCTACCGATCCGTGAAAAAGACAGCACTGGAAAGCTTGCTGAGATATACTTAAGGGAAATTGTGGCACGTCATGGAGTGCCAATCTCAATCATTTCAGACAGAGATGGACGCTTTGTCTCAAGAATTTGGTAATCATTTCAGGAGGCCTTTGGATCTCAATTAGATCTAAGCACGGCATTCCATCCACAAACAGACGGCCAGAGCGAACGGACTATACAAACGTTAGAAGATATGCTTCGCGCATGTGTCATGGATCTAGGCGGCAGCTGGGATACTCATCTACCTTTAGTTGAGTTCTCCTACAATAACAGTTATCATACGAGCATAAAAGCCGCGCCGTTCGAAGCTCTGTATGGCCGCAAATGCCGATCGCCCTTATGTTGGGCAGACGCTGGAGATAAACGTATGGTTGGTCCTGAACTTGTACAAGAGACAACCGACAAGATTGCGCAGATCCGAGAGCGCATTAAGGCGGTTCGAGATCGACAAAAGAGCTACGCTGATCCGAAAAGAAAATCAGTAGAATTCGAGGTGGGAGACAAAGTGTTGTTAAAAGTCTCACCTTGGAAGGGCGTAGTCAGATTTGGAAAGCGTGGAAAGCTGAATCCACGATTCATCGGACCATTCAAAATATTGAAAAGGATTGGTACCGTGGCATACAAGTTGGAGTTACCGGAAGAACTTAATGGAGTACAAGATACGTTTCATGTATCCAACCTGAAGAAGAGTCCAACACAAGAAAACGTGATCATCCCGATGGATGAAGTGCATATTGATGACGCCCTCCGATTTACAGAACAACCCGTTGAGGTTACCGACTGGGAAGTCAACAAGACCAGGAGGAGCAGCGTAAAACTTGTCAAAGTACGTTGGAGCTCTAAGCACGAACCCGAGTACACATGGGAACGTGAAGACCAGTTCAAGGACAAGTATCCCCACCTATTCAAGAAGACTCCAGCGAGAGTTAGTTCAGCCTGAATTTCGGGACGAAATTCTCTTAACGGGGGGAGACTGTGACAACTGGCACAAACCGGTAATTTCCGTACACTTTAGAAGATGACAAGAAAGCATATGATCTGGAGAAGAAGGCGTTTGCTATTCTTACACAAGCACTTTACAAAGAAATTTATCATCAATTCGCTTACTGTACTAGCACAAAAGCCTTATAGGATGCCTTGGTAGCAAGAGGAGAAGGGAATGCGGCTACAAGAAAGACACGCCATGATTTGTTAAAGAAAGAATTTGAGTCATTTCAATTCTTGGAAAATGAAACCCTAAATGATACGACTACTCGTTTTTTATCATTTGATTAGTGAAATGTATTCTTATGCTGTTCTTGCAACTCAACAGGAAATGGTTGCACAGTTTGCTGATGCTTTACCTCCAAAGTGGAGTCCTTTCATTGAACTTTTAAAGCATACGGGCGTCTTGGATGCGGTTAGTATCTATGAGTTCGTTCAGAAGTTGGAGCATAAAAATGACGAGGAAATCCGCAAAGCTAAACGGATAGCACTTCCTCAAAACACGAAAATGTATCTAGGAGGTTTTAATGTTGCAGCTAGTTCCAGTTCCGTTCAGCAACCGAAGCTACAAACGGCGTTTATGTCAAATACAAGCTCTTTTCCTTTTCCACAGTCAGCTCCACCTCCGGTTTTCGATCCGAGTGCTTATCTTCCGCCAGTGCATATGATTGCTCAAGCTCATGCTTTTTCTAAACCTCAACTCGATCCGAGTGCCTGGCTACCTAAACCCCAACCTCCACCTCAAGTTTCCACTACTCAACCTCAGTTTGATCCAGATGCTTATATTCCTACCTCATCACAACAACCAGCCCAACCACAACAACAACAGCAACAACAAGCATGTTATAGCAGTCAGAGTTGATACTTCAAACCTCTCGAAAGTTAGCATTGAAGTAGCGAAGGAGCATATGGAACTCATCAATACAATGGTCAGTGCCTACTGCCGATTGGTCTCAGGTCAAATTAGAAACATTAATTTGACCAACGAAGATTATCAACAAATAGACCGTGATGAAATGGAGTTGATGGATATCAAGTGGGCGTTCGCAAGTGCTGTTAAAAGGGATAAGGATTATATGAGTCGTACAGGAAGAACATCCTTGGAAAGCAAAAATGATACGAAGTACGGATTCGATAAGGATGCTGTTACATGTTTTAATTATGGCGAAAAGGGTCACTTCAAACGTGAGTGTACCCGACCGAGCAGACAAGGCAATCAGAATCCTTTCCGTAATCAGACGAGTACTTCTAATGCAAATCAAGACAATCGTGAAAGAAGGATGGTAGCTGTGAACAACACCACCAACCAGAACTAGTCTGGACCTTCAAACACCACCAGAGCATTAGTCGTTCAAGCTGATGAAGGATGTAATTGGTCTGTACAATTTGGAGATGGTGATCAAGAAGGAGGAGGAACCGCATTCTATGCAAAGATCATCAATCACATCAAGCATGTTCACAAAGAAGAATTCTCTGAAAGTGACGACAGTTCGGGTTATAGCGGGAGTTCGGATGAAGAAAGCTCGAATTAGGGATGTTATAATTCGGAATCTGATGTGAAGGAAGAAGCGAGTTCTGATGTTGATGATTTATTGAATGAAGCAGAGGAGTTGAAGTGTCAGAAATCAGTTCTGATCAAGAAGGCTGCTGTCGCATCTAAGGAAATGGAAAAGTTCTTCTCTGAAGACGGATCTTTTTCTTATCAGACTGCCTTTATGGCAAATGTCTCAGCCTCTACGAGTCAGGTAAAATCCGACACCCCTGCTCCTAGTGTTTGTAATTTGTGTGCAGATTTGAAGCTGGAATCCGAAAAGGTTCATAGTCATAATCAAAATTTGGTTATTGAGCTGTCTAAGTGCAAAGAGGCAAATATGGCTTTAGCTAGAAATGAAAAGGATTTTAAATCTGTAATTGAAACCTTAAAGAAAAGTGTTTCCGAACTGACAAAAACTGTCTTTAACAAACAAATTGGTATTAACAATTACATTAATATCATTGAGGAAACCAAAAAGGAGCTAGCCATTGCTAAATGCGAGCATGATGCAATCAAACTCAAATTGGAGAGTTATTCTAACTCCTGATATGTGCTCGATCACATCATATACGCTCAACAGCTGAAAGGAAACAAGAAAGGCGTTGGGTATAAGAAGTGTCCGCTCCCTTTGAGACACAACTATACTCATATGCCCGATGAAGAGGAAATGCCTCGTTTTGAACCCAGTGTGCCTCTTGATTATGAGGAAGTTACTATTGGCTTAGGGTTCAAATCGGACAGTTCCTCGAGTACCTCATCTGATGAAACTGAAACTTCAACATCGACGCATCAAAGTGCTCCAATTATTGAGGACTATGAGTCGTCTGATGATGAATCAGATGTAAGTGATCGGATAAATCACTTGATAAGTTGAAAGGAGTAGAAATTCCAATTGAGAATTACATTCTTTGTGATCCTCCTACTCCTGCAGTTCAATCAGTTGTCAAACAAGTGATAGATCCTGTTAAAGATGTCAAGGATCACAAGGAATGTGTGTCTGCTGTTAAGAGCAATAACGTGTTGTATACCTTGGTCGGAGATGTTAAAATTTATTCAGACAACGATTTTCCAATTAAAAACGTCAATCCATCGTCGATTGATAAAGTTTTTGAAGATAGTACAAGCAAGTTTTTGGGAAAGACGATCCCGGGAGTTATTGTAACTCAATGTGATCCAATTCCAAAAGTTGAAATCAAAAAGCAATTTGGAAATTAAAAACAACCGACAAAGCCACAACCTATTGCTTCTAAGGGTAAACAACCAGTTCAACGAGCTCAAAGGCCTAACGTTTCTAAATCAAAGTTTGAAACAAAAGGAGCTTGTTATCAGAAGAAAAACAATGATGTCAAATTTGTAGCATCTAAGGGTACTGATAAAATTGAGACTTTTGAAAACAAATCAAACACCGATTTTGTCCAACAAGTCAAGATTTTAAATCGTAACAGTCAAAACAATTACACTCAACATACAAACGGGTGTGATGAAAAGGCAAGTACCTCTGGTTCTACAAGTTCGACATCTGTTCGTCGATCAGATTCTCCTAAGTTTGTTGAAAGGAGAACTTGTTTTAAATGTGGGGAGTTTGGACATATCATTAAAAATTGTACAAACACTCCCAAAGAGAAATTTGTTGATAAAGCAGCACCTGAAAAGGTTCACCCTCAACGTCGTCCTGTTTCACGAAAGCATGATAAAAGAACTGTCAAAGAACAAGAAACAAAACAACGACGTCAAAACGTCAAGGCAGTTGAAAAGGCTTTAAAATCTGAAGTCAAATCTGTTAATAGGGAACCAAGTTCATCAAAATCATTAAAACCAGAGGTTTCAAAATCTTTTCATAAAAATCAAACTGGTAAACAAAATCAAACTTGGAGACCTAAGACGGGTGAAAGTTCAGAGGGGAGGTGCTATTTTTGAAAATCATCAAGAAATCGAGATCACATTTCGTGATGCTCAGGGACGACCCAAGACCGCTAAGGCTTGGGTCCCCATCCTCAACTGATCATTGGATGATATGTGCAGGTTGTTCCTGGAGGAACTATTAATAGTCATTGGATTGTTGACAGTGGGGCATCTAGGCACATGACAGGCGACTTACGGCTTCTGTATGATGTGAAAAATATTAGAGGAGGCTATGTCGCGTTTGCTGGAGACAAAGGCGGATACATCACTGGAGAGGGAATGATCTCCAATGGTGTTGTATGTTTCGATAAGATCAATTATGTTAGTCAAATTGATCACAATCTTCTGAGTGTTTCGCAAATCTGCGATAAGAAGTTCACCGTGCATTTTGATGATGCCGGTTGTTATGTGCTGAAACCTGGTTTCAAAATTCCTAAAGAATGGATTCTCTTATCGGCTCCTAGAGTTAATGATCTTTATATTCTTGATATGAACCAAGCGATTACGACATCTGCGCAAGTCACATGTTTTGTCTCAAAAGCCACAGAGAAGAAGTCTATATCTTGGCACAGACGAATGGGGCACATTCACTTAAGAAAAATGAACCATTTGGTGAAAAACAATCTTGTGAATGGTGTGCCTGTGAGAAGTTTTCATCTACAAGATATCTGTGTTTCGTGCCAGAAAGGGAAACAAACGAAGAAGTCTCACCCGCTTAAGAAAATCAACACTGTTAGCATGCCTCTCGAACGTCTTCGTATAGACCTTTTTGGACCTATGAAACACAAGACAACATTCGGGGATGCTTATTGTCTAGTGGTTACTGATGACTATTCTAGATTTTCTTGGGTAGCTTTTATGGCACACAAGAGTGAAACTCCTGGAATCCTCAAGGATCTTCTTACAATGTTGGAAAATTTATACACGTTGAAAGTGAAGAGGATCTAAAGCGACAATGGAACTGAGTTCAAAAACCGTGTAATGGATGAGTTCTGTACTTCCAAGGGTATTCTTCATGATTACAATTCTCGCTATACTCCACAACAAAACGGTGTCACTGAGAGGAAGAATCGAACGATAATTGAAGCTGCAAGAACTATGTTGGTAGAGTAGGAGCTTCCTGTTCAGTTCTGGGGGGAGGCTGTGTCGACTGCTTGCTACACGTTAAACAGAGTTCTCACAGTTAAAAGGCATGGCAAGACGTGTTTCGAACTTCTACAGAAAATGAAACCGGATCTTTCTTACCTAGAACCTTTTGGCGGTCCATGTACTATGATTGAGCCAGATGGAAAGTTTGGCGCCAAAGCTATCGAGGGTTTCTTCCTTGGATATGCTACTCCGAATTTTCGTGTATGGAATCTGGCAACCAAAAAGATCGAGTTATGGAGTGAAGTAAGGGTTCAAAGGTATACAAATCCTGTAAGAGCTCCGGGTGATCCTTGGATGTTCGATTACGATGGATTATTCGACTCCTTTAATCTGCCAACCTTTGACGAAGCATCTGCAGCTGCTCGAATGCTATTTGATAGTGACAACGCTGCTGGCTCGCCATTGGTAAGACCAACTATTGTTAACCCCCAAGGTTCTAATTCGGTTAACAACACGGTACAAAATGAGGTATTTGAAGATGCTACTGATTACAATGAGTCATCGGAAGATGATGAATACCATGATGCGAATGAAGGCACTTCAGCTCCAGTTGCTCCTGTTAAGGGTGCTTCTGTAGAAACTCCTCATGTGCAGAATGTTGATACTGCTGAAGGGAATTCATCCACTTCTACGCCTATGCCCGGTGTGGAGTTGGTTGTTGATCTTAATATTAACAATTTGGGTATCAATACTCGTGTTCCTGATTTTCCTGAAACGAGAATTCATGATACCCATCCGCAGCAGAATATTATAGGAGATGTCCAACGCGGTGTGCATGCAGACGCGTAGTCAGCTGAGAAACAACCAAAATGCTGGTTTGTGTTCAGCCATTAGAGAATCTGGTCTTCAAAATGATTGGTCCTTCTCGTGTTACATTTCACAAGAAGAACCGAAGTCTTGGAAGGAAGCCTTAAAGGATAATTCTTGGGTTGAAGCCATGCAGGATGAACTACAGCAATTTCAAAAGCTAGGTGTTTGGAAGCTTGTTGAAAGGTCCGAAAACTACAAGAAAATTGGCACACGTTGGGTTTACAAATGCAAGAAGGACGATCGTGGAGTAGTCATTCGAAACAAGGTGAGATTGGTTGTTCAGGGATTTCGCCAGATCGAAGGCATTGACTACAATGAAGTTTATGCACCTGTTGCACGTCTGGAAGCTATTCGGATCTTTCTAGCTTATGCTTCATTTAAAGGATTCAAAGTCTACCAGATGGATGTCAAAAGTGCTTTCTTACACGGTGTGGTTCAAGAAGAGGTGCACGTCGAACAACCTCCGGGTTTTGAAGATCATATTCACCCCGATCGGGTTTGGTTGCTTAACAAAGCTCTTTATGGTTTACATCAGGCAACTAGGGCTTGGTATGCAACCTTATCCAACTATCTTCTGGAGAATGGTTTTCGACGAGGTCTTATTGATTGCACTCTCTTTATCAAGGAACAAGATGGAGATCTTCTGTTGGTGCAGGTATACGTTGATGATATAATATTTGGTTCAACTAATGATTCTTTGTGCAGGCAATTCGAGCGTGTGATGCAAGAAAAATTCGAGATGAGCGCAATGGGGGAAATGAATTTCTTCTTGGGCCTACAAGTTCAACAAACCGAGTCTGGGATATTCATCCATCAGACTAAATATGTTGGTGACATCTTGAGCCGATTCCAGATGTCTGATGCAACGCCCATTGGTACCCCACTTCCGCAGAATCACGGGATTACTCCGGATTTGAAGGGTGAAAGCATTAACTCTTCATACTATCGCGCTATGATCGGATCTCTAATGTATCTCACAGCCTCGAGGCCTGACATCATGTATCTGACGTGCCTGCTTGCAAGATATCAAGCCAACCCGAAGGCCTCACATCTGTCAGCCGTTAAAAGGATTTTTCGCTATTTGAAGGGTTGCCCGGACACCAGTCTCTGGTACCCTAGGGATGATTGCTTCGACTTGATTGCATATAGTGATTCTGATTTTGGTGGTTGCAAAATTGATGGCAAATCAACAACAGCTGGATGTCAATTCTTAGGAAATCACCTCGTCACGTGGCAGTGCAAGAAGCAAACCTGTGTTGCTACATCAACTTGTGAAGCAGAATACATTGCTGCCTCTAGTTGTTGCTCCCAAGTCTTGTGGATCCAACAACAAATGCGCGACTACGGTTTTGAATTCCTATCTACTCCTATTTTTGTTGATAACAATGCTGCCTTACAGATCACTAGAAATCCTGTGCAGCATTCCAAGACCAAACACATCGAAATTAAATATCACTTCATACTTGATTGTTTTGACAAAAGATTAATCGATGTTGTTAAAGTTCACACCGATCACCAATGTGCCGACCTGTTCACAAAAGCTTTTGATAAATCACGTTTTGATTATCTACTTTTGGTCAATGGAATTAAGGTGATACCCGAGTAAAACTTCTTTGGCTAATCGTTTTTGTAAATATTTTCTTTAAAAACTCTAAAAATTCAAAAAGATTTTCGTTTTCGTAACCTTTTAGCATTTTAGGGGGAGTAAATTCAAGAAAATACAAAAACATTTGAAAAAGTCAAAAATCCAAAAAGATGTCTTTACTTTCTGTCCTTTCGTTTGAAAAAAAAAATCAAAAAAAATAGAAAAATAAAAATGAGTTTCTTGGATAAAGGAAGATGATGATATTCACTGGTGTGGTCGGTCAACATGTTCAAAATGTAAAACAAAAAATTGAGAAATGATAAGTATCTCTACTAACGATGTATCGATAGGATCACAATCAGACTAAAATGTGCAGGATGATACAAACCTAACAGACTTCAAGTCAGGTGGGAACCATTCATTGGCATATGGTCTTAGTACCGTAATTTCGTTTGATTGATTACCGAGGTTCTGAGATATTCGGTCTTTATGCTGCTTATCATGTGGGTATCATGGTTGTATCTTCTACCGAAAAATAACGGAGACGAAGTCTAGATCTTCCATGATACTATACATACGTGTACATATTGAATTCGACCTGAATAAGTGATCAACAATCACATGTCCAATCAAAATAAGTGATAATATATCACATTTATCCGGGAGTCTAGTTCGTCTCTTTGCTGTACGTTGTACTGACCTGTTCACGGACTTGCTCTTATGCCCTTATTCATATGAAAATCCAGTTCCTCATCAATAAGTGATTCTATCACATAGGTCTTGTTTTCAATAAAAAAATAAGTGAGTATCTCACATTCTTTTATACTGTCAAACAGATGATAAACGGTATACTCACCGGTAAGATGAACTCTCGTGCATACCTTGATACGGGAATGTGTCGTGAGTGGATGAACATCGACTTGTAAGTATAATCCTTACCGTAAATCGTATCTCCTAATTATGATTAAATCTGATCAGTTTGAGCTTATGTGGACAACAATACCAATAATCATGGTAGTATACTTATCTAGAGCTCTAAACAGAACAAAAATCATGTTGACTAAGACCGTAAGCTGGTATGATTCCTTTTCCTTGAAACTTGCAAAAAGATTGCTCTTGTACAGACGTTTATTGCTTTTTATAGCTTGTCGATTAGTTTACCACACTTTAAATTCAGTTTTAGTGTAATTTGTGAAGTTCATTTTGGATTAGCCGAAGTTGTGACTTGGTGTTTTCTGTCGAAATCCTGAAACCTACTTCATAAAATGTCCTTGCATTTGGTAAACTCAATCACAATGGAAAACTGTTCAAATAAACAAAATCTGTTCAAGTGTGCAAAATTTCAAATTTCAAAGACTTAGTGAATTTTGAGAAAAAGGTGTCGACGAAACTCCTTTATGTCGACGAAACCCCTAAAAGTCGACGAAAGTCCATGGTCAAGGTCAACTGTTTTTAACCTTGGTCAAAATGGTCAAAATTGAATTTGGTCCACGAGGAAACTCCTTGTTTCTTCGAGGTTACGACGAAACTCCACTGGCCCTTTGAACTTTCGTCATGGGCTAACTGTTCAAGCCCAAACCAAGCCCAATCACAAGTTTCGTTGAGCCCACACGAAGTTTCGTCGAGACTGAAGTTTCACCGGTTAGTTGGTATATAAAGGGGTCCCAGGTCAGTTCCATCATCACTTTTTCAAAATCCCATATCTGTTCAACCTCTTCCACACTCCACCCCCATACCCTTTTTCATCGACTCTCAAACCCTTTCTTTTCACTCAATTTACAGTAAATCTAAGGTATACAAAATGCTCATGTTCATGTTTTGAACCTTAGGAACCCTGTGCTTTTGTTCAAAACTTGTTAACAAACCCTCGGTGGCCCTAAGTTTTCGATTTCATCATATATAACACTGTTTATTGTGCTTATTGTTAATAAAATCTGTTAAACATGGTGTTTGTATGTTGTTTTGAATGATGATTTGGGTTAGGTTTCATACAACAAAAACAGGGGATGTTATGTTTGTTTGTGTTTGAGTTGTTTAGGTGTGGGTTCCGGTCAAAATGATGTCGTATTCACATTTAGGGATGTCTCGGTTTGTTTGAGTTTAACCAAGTGTCAAACTTGTGCTTTTGTTTGTGAATCCATCATTGTTTAAACAACAGACGACGAAACACCCTTTGATTTTTGAAAACCCCCAGTTTTGACGAAATCTAAGTTTCTTCAAACTGTCGATGAATCCCCTTGGACGACGAAACCTAAGTTTCTTCAAACTGTTGACGACGAAACCCCTATGACGAAACCCCCCTTTAAATTGAAACAACTTTCATCGAAAGACTGTCGACGAAACCCCACTGGTCAACGGTCAACATTGACTTTTTTGACCAAGGATGTTTCGTCGTGTGAAGAGAGTTTCGTTGAGGTGTAGAAGTTTCGTCGTCCAGGACTTAGAAATTTTTCATGTTGGTGCCTTTTGCAGAAGATGTGTAATTATATGTTAACTATCCACTTGACACTTGAACTTGCATAGACACATGTCTAATGCATATGTTATATCATTTTAACTTATTGTGGATGCTTTACACATGCAGATGGCACCGAAAGAAAGAAAACGTAAGGCCGCGACTAAGAAAGAAAACAAATCAGAAGAAGAAGTGATGTCCGAGAAGAGTCACAACAAGATTGCCTATCTTGATTTGGAAGGAAAGATCAGCGAATTGAAAGAAATCACGAAGTGGATCAGGGAGTCGCGGATTAATAAAGCTGTCACCTTTTCAACTCCTGTTTACAAGTCGCTCGTTAAAGCTTTCTGGAATACCGCAAGCGTTGTGCAAATTGATAGTACTGAGGTCATTCAAGGGCAAGTGAATGATCTGAACGTGATTGTCTCAACGGAAATCTTGAATACTGTTTTAGAGCTGCAAGACGATCCGGATGCTCCGTCCTCAATTCCAATCATGTGTACTCGTGGCTGTCTACTAAGAATGAAGTGTATTGGTGACATCTTCAGTTCTCAAATCAACAAAGGAGATTTGCCAATGCGTTACAAGTTTCTTTTGCGCGTACTTATTCAATGTATCAGCAACAGATGTGCAGGATATGACATGGCAAGCAATGACCTTGTAGGACTCATGGTGGCATTGGTGCTTAACAAATCGTTTAGCATCTCAAAGTATATCTTTGCCAATATGAAGGAGAACATGTCGAGAACTGGTAGTAGAAAGACTGGGAATAAATTCTGGATGTATCCTCGTTTTCTACAGATGATCATGAATGTTCAGCATCCTAATCTTCCCAAAGCCGACGACGACATCCTGAAGATAGAATCTATGATTGAGCAATCTTTAAGGATATTCTGGGGCCTTGCAGCAAAGAGATACAAAGAAAGCAAGCCGCCTAGGAAATTGATCGGTGCTCTTGGCAAACCAGACTACATTGCTCCGGCAGATGACAAATGGCGTCACAATGATAGCCAATCTGATGATGAAGAGCCGGAATTAAAGTAGAAGATGGTTGAAAAGTTTGGTCGAAAGGATATTGATTCGTCTGAGAGTGATAGTGATGGTGATGATGAAGCTGGTGATGGTGGTGATGTAGGTGCCATTGGTGCTGCTGGTGCATCGTCTGCTGTTGCAGCTGGTGGTACATCAGCTGGTGATGATGAGGAGGATACTGAATCTGATGACAATCCACCTGAGCCCAGATACGAAGTTTATTTATATGAACGATGTGTGAAAAGGATTAGGAGGATTAGACAAGAAAATGATCCTGAATACGTTCCTTCGGATACCGAAGCGGAACGTTTGAAGAAGAAGCAAACGGCTGTCCGTAGAAAGAAGAAAGCAAGAAAGTACATTGGTACTTCATCTGCACAGCAGTCCGTTCCACAAGAACCTTCTCAAGAAGCTGAAATGGATCCAAATCTTGGATTCACGGCCACTGAAGCTTCTACTATGGCTTCTTCTCCTCCAAGATCTTCAGAGCCAACCCCTGTAGTTACTTCTACTCCTGAAGCTCCTACAACGAATCCTCAAGCACCGACACGCTCAATTGCATCATCCATTCGTGCAACGATCTCGCAGCCTGCCGCAGAATGCAGAGAAAGTAGATTCGAACAGATGCAACAGGATGAGAAGGTAGATTTCCTATTTTCCCAATTACAAGCTGCTGCAAGTCAAATCAATCGACAAACGAACGTGATCAAAGCTACAAGTACCGACATGATCAAGCAACAGTTGGAAATTAACATGTTGAATTCCACTGTTTGGCAACAACAAGTAGAAATCACTCGCCAGCAAGCTGAGATAGAGCAATTGAAGGCAGAAAACGCTAGCTTGAAAGCTGCAGACGAAGTGAGAGAGCGACAGTTACAACAGATGCGAGCGGTGGGTAATACTCGAGGTACTGAAATGAATCGCATGAAAGAAAGTAGCTTTCAAGTTTAGAGGTTTGTCGATGCCTTCAAAGAAAGGCATGACTTTATGAAACAGTGGTACGATTCTCGAAACACCACGATAGTTGATGGGGTCAAGAAAATAACTGAAGGCTATGAGTTTCTTAGAAAGCGGGTCAATACTCTGTGGGGTGATAGATGTAAACAACAAGAACTGTTGAATAAAAGGGATGATGATCCTGAGGATCAGGGAAACCCCGACCCTTCTCCTACTTCAGAACAACCGCCAGCAACTACCTCTTCTCAACTCATTGTCTTCAAGCCTACGCAACTTGGATCTACTCAAGGAACATCCAGTGGAGCAGTTGAAGAGATACAACAGCTTGAACAACAGCTTGAAAGCAGCTCTTACATCGAAAGCTCTATAATGGGTACATCTTCTGTTCTTAGTACAGCTGATCTTGCTTTGCAGGCCGTTCACCCTATCACTGGTGAAATTCATGAAGAAGGAGAGTTTGTATCGGATCTTACTCATGAACAACTGCTTGCCTTAAATGAGATGAAGTCTGTTGAAGATTCTGTGATCGATGAAATACCGGTTGAACCAGAGACTGCCGATGTTGAAAATATTGAAGAAATATTATTTGAAGGAGATTCCAGCAAATCAACATATGTTCGTGCTGACGGAGTGGAGTTTGATCCATTTGATGAAGAATGGATGAAAGAGAATCAGGAAGACATTGATGAACAGTTGAAGAATCGTACGTCTTCTGATAATCCGACTGATGCATTCCAAGAATGGAGAAAACGTTTCTTGTCAAGAGTTGAAAAGCCTACACCGCCGGAAGCACAGGTTGATTTTCTACAGTTTGAGAAAGTGAAGCCGCATGGAAAAATTCTGAGCTGGATGTTCGTTAAGGTGATTCATTGTGTTGCGATCAAGCGCGAACACGAAATCCAGTACTTCAATTCCATGCTGAGTATTCTATCATTGCCGTTCTATGACGTTGTTGCATTATCGAAGCTGGAAATCATTAATCGCTCCAATTACTTTGGCGCAACGTTACTTGCAAAGAAAATCAAGTTTGAACGGAAGCAAGGATGGAAGGATGCGTCGTACAAGCCACAGTTTCCGATATATCAGCAGATCAAGTTCACTTTAGATCCAGCGACCAACACGGCTCGATACAAGCTTATCTATCAGCCGGCGAAGGTCATGAACAAGATATCGTTGATGCCAATGGAACAGAACTTTCTTGAAGAAATGGCATTGTGGTGTTACGACTCAGATACTCATGAGGCGGTGATCGTGTTTAAAGGTGATCGTGATAACTTTCGGATGTTAGATCCGATGTGGATCGTGAATATGTCAGCGAACGACATTGGCAAGCTTTTTCGGCATGACATCTTTTACGAAGACAAGGATGCTAATCAAGCGCTTCAATTTCAACTCGTCGCTTGTAATTGCTTTTATCGAGGAATTCATGCTGGAACCACCTAGACGCTGAAACACTGAAGATTGAAGACCGAAGACAGTAATAGACAAGGGGGAGTTTGTTGATGCATATTTTGGTGTCTGTAACTTGTCTTTATTAGCGTTGTAATGTTCGGTCTTTTATATTATCGAGTCTGTATTCGCCGTCGACCTTAGTCAGATATCCTCCTATCTTTCTATGTGTCCGACACTTTTGTCTCGGTCATCTTGTAATGGTTAATGAACAATGAATGTCGCATTTTGGGTTTTAATGTTTGTTTGTGTGTTTATAGTGTTTGCTGCAAACTGTTTGACAGTTTGCAGCACATCAGCATTTGCAGCCCTCGACGAAACTCTAAGTTTCGTCGAAAACTACATGACGAAACTCCCTTATGGTCAAAACTCCTAAGTTTCGCCATGAACAGTGACGAAACTCCTAGAGTTTCGTCAACTGTGATGTTTCGTCAGGCCCAAGTGAAGTTTCGTCAAGCCCAATTCATGTTTCGTCACTTGTGGGCTTGGGCTGCCTATATAAACACAACATAGTTTCACACTGAAACTATGAGAGCATACCCTGTGAAAGTTTACTGTCAAACATTGTTTGTATCTGTTTGAACCTTGTTCTTATCTAATCAATTGATTGTGATTCATTGGTTACGTTATGTTGTTACTTTCTATATTTGGTTTGGCATAGTCATGGGGATTCCGCACTCGTGACCGTGTTTTTGATAAACAAGTGATTTGGTTTCGTATTCGATCCTCAGAAAACGGACCTACAGGCCCACGGCGGGCTTAGCCGTGAGTTCCGCAGGGCGCGACGGGACCAAAAAACAAGTATAAATAGAGCTTCAGTCTGCCATTTCAATCCGTTCAATCTCTTTTCTTTCTCTCTATATTAAGAACGAAAATTTTACCCACAATACCCCTAATTTCACAAAGCTCTACCCCGTTGTAAGTGTTTTAACCCCTGATCACTGATTCGATACCCTGTCAGATCGATCTTGAACCTGGCAACGACTGCCAAAGCGATGCCTGATAAAAGCTATGCTTTGTAAACTACGTTGGGGTTCTGATCTCGTGATGTATTGATAAAGTAAAATTCGGTTATTATACTAACACGCGTGCATTGTATATTTTTAATAGGAACCCAAGAAAATCATCAGAAAATATTACCAGGAAGCTTATAGTAAAACTTAAGTATATAGGGTGAGTCATTCTCCTTTTTATCACATTATTGTGATATTTTATTTTTAAAAATGCTTTACAAAACCCTAAATGTTTTTCTGTTATACTTACAGCGATTAAGTCTTTGTAATCTATAATTATTGCCAGTAGTTGGAGTTTTGTATACATTACTAGTCCACAGTCACCAAGTGTGTGACAAGAACCGTTACTTTTGGGTGACAGGACCCAAAGTAATATGACCACGACCACGAAGGAGTGTCCCCAGTCACATACTATGTTGAATAATTGATAGAAATATACAACGTAATTCCCCTTGATAATGTAAAATATAACAATGTGTCTTTTTATAAAATAGAATGTACTCGCCAGTATTTCTTGCTGATAAAATGTTTTTAAAACACGTTTCAGGTAACTTGATGTAAAGCTATTAGAAGCCAGCTATGGAGCACTGAAGGCTTAAATAAAGTGGCTATAAGTTGCCTAAATAAAAGAAGAAGTTTATGTTTTCAGCAACTAGGGTTATCCCTATAAATATATTATAAATGTAATATGTGTTTTTAGCCCATTTTGTTGGTGCATATGTCTGTCGACTTCGTCTTATATCAAGTCATGTATTAGATTAGAAAGATCAGGGCACGTAATACGAGAAAAATGGAAAATATGTTAGATGGAGCCATTTCGCACGAAATGGTACATAGCCATTTCGCACGAAATGGTACATAACCATTTCGTACGAAATGACAATGTGAGTTCATTCCGCACGAAATGACCATTTCATGTGAACTGGTTTCGTGCGAAATGGCTAGTCTATAAATAGTGCCTTGATTCGTTTCATTTGTAACTTTCCGATTCCAGAGCTAAAGTGCTGCTGAAGTGTCTACTCGCTGTAAAAAGTTGTTATATCAATCTAACAGACAATTAGAGTGTATTTCAAGTTGTTTCTAAGTCGATACGTTAGTTTCCGCCTCTCGTATTGACAAGAACTCTTCTGAACGACTCATTTTGGTCGTGCAAACGATCCTATAAGTGGTATCAGAGCTCAGGAGGAGGAGTTCTTACCGATTTCAGCTTGATTTCTTCAAAATTCTGGTTTCTACTCCTTCTTTTCAAAATTAAACAAGATTTCACGGTTAAAATGGGCTAAGTTTCACACAGAACAAGCGTAACACTGTTTTAACTAATCCTTGAAAGAATTAGACCTAAAATTAACCTAAAACTGGTTCAAATTGACAAAAATCTGATCGAAAGTATGACATCAGCACCATTTCACACGGATCGATCTTTTTATTTCGCACGAAATGAGACTTGTGGTTCATTTCGCTTGAGATTTAGTTCATCTCGCATGAAATCATCCATTTTGTGTGAATCTTTTCGTACGAAGTCATCTTGCAGGTCATTTCATTTGAACAGGGAATTTCGTTTGAAGAAGTTTATCATTTCGTACGAAATCACTCATTTCGTACCAAAGAATTCATTTCGTTTGTAGATGTCATTTCGTGTGAAGAAATCCATTTCGCACCAAATTCATTTCGTGTGAATTGTGTCTTTTAGTTTGAAAGCTGATTTTGTGAAATATTTTACCGAATCATGGAAGAAGAGTTTTATAACGCATTTGCTACTGACCCGAGTACTCCTGGTACCATTGCTCAGAGCATGAACATGGAAAATCAAACAGGAACTTTGCAAAAACCCCCGAAGTTAATGGGTATTGAGGAATATTATGGTTGGAAAGATAGATTTGAAAATTGGGTTCAAGCAAATCACTTGAGGTCGTGGGAATGTATTGAGAAAAAGTATGCTAAACCTCATACGGATGTGGGTGTTATTAAAACTATTTCTGAGTTGTCGGACAAAGAACGAGACATGTACAAAGCAGAAAAGATGATGATTAGTCTACTCTAGCAAGCTGTGAAAGAAGACATCTTCATGTTACTTCAACATGATAATACTTCACGTTCGATTTGGGAAGCACTTCGAATTAAGTTTGAGGGAAGTGAGAAGATGATCAGGAGTAAGAAATCATTGTTAAAGAAAGAATTTGATTTGTTTACGAGTTTGCCGGGTGAAACTTCAAAGAAATTGATCGAAAGATATTGTCATTTAGTGAGATCAATGTCTCTTTTGGATAACAACAAAGATAGAGAAGAATGGGTTGACAAATTAGCTGATGCTTTACTTCAGAAAGAATGGGGTACATATCTGATGATCTTAAAGAATACTGGAGAATATGACAAATTGACAATTTCTCAGTTCATTGAAAAAATTGAAGGACAGGATCTTGAACAGCAGAAGATTGCTAGAATGAACAGTCCAAGTGGTCAACAAGACATCAAGATGTATTATAAAGGAAATGTTCAGGATATTGAAGCAAGTCCAAAGGTCCAAACCGCTTTCAGTGCAGAAAATTCATCAGGATCGGTTAATCAAAGTCCAATCAGCAACAGTGGATTTTATTCATACTCGAGTGTTAATCCGAATGTTTCTACCCCAAGTCATCAGTTCCAAAGCTCAAATCACAGTAATGGTCATGTTTTACATTGTAACATCGCGTTGCATCTTCAGAATGGTCAAAATTTCTCTTAAGAAGTGGCTAAAGGTCATATGGCATTACTAGCTACAGTGTTAGAATCATATGAGGGTTTGGTTGCTGGAAGAATCGGAAATCCTATGTTGACAAAAGAGGATTATGATCAGATCGATGCTGAAGAGATGGAGCTTATGGATATTAAATGGTGTTTAGCGAGTGTTTTGAGGAGAGCTGAGAAATTTAAGATAATTACAGGAAGAGATGATTTCCATGATGCTAATGTTTCTACTTTAGGTTTTGATAAATCTAAAGTTACTTGTTTTCGATGCAGGGAAAAAGGACATTTCAAGAGGGAATGTACCAATCGAGAAGCAGGTGGAGCTCAGAATCCATTCGGGAATAATGATTATTATCGGAAAGCTATATATCAACAAGTTGCTCAATCACCATCATCATCAAAAGCAATTGAAGATGGAAAGAAGAAGGTGATTGAAGAATCAACAAAGACAGCTTTTTATGGTATAATAGTTCAAGATGATGAAAAAGTGGCAGATGGTTTTAGCTGGGAAAAGTACACTCCGCCTGATTCAAAGTTAGGAGCATTCATTGCACAAGTAGTTCAAGAACCAGATTTGATGAAGGAGTGGATGGATGTGTTTGCAAAAAACGATGGAAATAGACAAGATGAAGAGTTAGTTTCTCCAGAAGAAAGTTCAGAAAAGACCCAAGTTTTTTATCAATCGTCAACTGATAGCAGTGATGATGAAGAAGAAATTCAAATTAACATTGGCAAAACTAAATTATCTCCTGAAAGTTTTCAATTTTATTTTGCAGATAGATTGGAGAAGTTAAAGAAGAAGCGAGCAGCAAAAGAACAGAAAAAGATAAAATGCGAGAATGTTGCTCAGGAAAAGAAGTCCGAACAGGTTGAACAAGTTAAAATTGCTGAGAAGGTGGTTGAAATTGAAAAGATAGTCGAAGTTGAAAAGATTATCGAAGTTGAAAAAATTGTTGAAATTACAAAACCGTGCCTAAAATGTTTGGAGTCATGCAAACATTGTGAAGAGAAAGACGAGAAGTTTATCGAGCTTGAAAAGATGAAAGAGAAATTATTGTTCGTTGTTAAATATTTGAAAGAGTCGTATGATGTGTTGAACAGAACGGTGAATAGTTTGCAAAAGACAAATTCTGAAAGGGAAGATGCTTTAACCATGATGAATGCAGTGATGATGTCAAAGCAGAAGGCTATCAATCATTATATTGAAGAATGTGCAAAGTTGAAGCAAGAGTTAAAGACCGAAAAGATAGAAAATGAAAGAATCAGACGATTGCTGCAAAGTTATTCAAGTTCTGATTATTTGATTGATAGAATTTATCCAACTGTTGCAGGTTTTGAAGCTTTTCAGGACAAGAAGTCTAAAGAGAAGGAAGAAACAAAGTGCAAATTATAACAAGTGTCCGCCTCCAATCTGGGAAGGTTATTCTCCCAGAAAACCGAATGAGGAACAAGTCAAAAAGGCAGTCAATATACAGTTAAAGTCTGAAACAACTGATGAGTTACCAGAAAATATTGACGTCACGTTCACATCGTCTGACACTGATCATGAGTCTGAGTTAATAAAAAGGATGGTCGATCAGGTGTTGGATAAAGATGAGGAGTCAGAGTCAAAGTCCGAATCCAAGAGTTCGAGTTCATCAGTTGACAGTCCAAAATCGTCGGTTAAAAGGGTTTACAATAAAGAATTCTTGTTATCAAAATCTAATTTGAATGACGAAACCTTCAAAGTTGCATATACTTTGAATGATTCTGACAAATTATATTCTGATGAAGAATTTCCAATAAGAGGTGTTAAAACTGAAATGATAAACAAGGTTTTCAAACTAACAGAAATTAATATTTCTGAAATAAAAAATGAAAATCTTCCTGAAAAATCTAAAAAATACACCTTAAGAGTTCAACAAAGGTTAAACAAGAAAAAAGGTTACAGTTCTGGTTCTGGTTTTCAAAAGAAACCAAACCATAACAGTAATTTCAAAAAGAAAGGTTTAGGATTTATTCAACCGAAAAATCATAAAAATGAGAAAATTTCTAAACCAAAAACTGTATTTGTTTCAGGATCCAGTTCTGAAGAAGAAGAAAAAAGGTCATTCTGGAAGCAGTCAAACAAAGAGTTCTTTGCAGAAAAACAAAAGTTTGAGAAGAATGGAGCCTATCAGAGAAAGGAAATAAGAACCTGTTACCGATGTCAAGAAGTTGGTCACATCGCCTGGAACTGTCCAAAGGCAACCAACACAAAACAGGAAGTTGTTTCTAAACTCAAAGAAAAAGTTGTTGATAAAACTGAACTACCAACTGAAAGATTCAAAGTGTTTAAAAATTCAACATATGAAGTTGGTAAATGTTCAAAAAGATTTTACAAAAGAAGAGTAAATCCTGACAACCAAATGTGGGTTGTTAAGAAATCTGATGTGAAATCTGGCGATGAATCTGACTTGTCAAAGTCAAAGGAGCCACAAGTTGAGGTTAAAAGAGATAATTCAGTGCCGCCAATGGATGATGTCAACTTTCCACCATTGCGGGCTGAAAATTTAAAATCAAAAGTTGGTAAATTGGAAATCTCGAATCAATTCTATTCTGAAAAGAAAGAATTTGATGTTGAAAAAGTGTTTAATGGAAAAGTGAAACATATTTTTGGGAAAATGGTCGATGGGAAAGTCAAAGGGGTGAAAGATTTTTATGAATTAAAAAGAAATGTTGAAACCCCAAGTGAGACTGAAAAGGTCACACCCAAAGATAGTCAGTCTTGGGTGTCAGTTTTTCATATGTAAAATCCTGACTTGCTGGAGCTCCCAAGTTGGTAATCGTGGAGCAGGAATCGGCATCTTTCTTGAGAAATTCATTTCTGTGATATTTCGACCTACAAGTGGTAGTTTTCTTGAAAATTGTCATATTTCTATTTACAAGTGGTATGGTTGATGAGAACCTACAAGTGGTAAATCAAGGTCATTAAGTTGAACTTGATTTAACTTTCATACAAATGGTTGAAAGAACAAAGTGATGAATAAATCCCCGATTATACATGTGAAATCAACAAAACTTATTTTCCGGAAAAACCATTTGATTAAAACAAACTTAAGTATTTTGAAATCATAATGGGAAAATAGTTTGTTGTCAGGGGGAGTTCTGATTGTTTATGCCAAGTGGATGGCGAATTGAAGCAATTCACATCGGTTTTTCAAATTTTTTAAATGGTTTTAAATTTTAGGGGGAGTAAGAAATTTCAGAAAATCCAAAAAACATTAGAAAATTTGAAAAAGCCAAAAACATGATAAAATCAAAAATGAGTTTTGTTGTGAAAAAGAGGAAATGATAGTACATCAGTAGACTATCACAGCATGCTAAAGAATTGGAAAGTCAAATGTGATAAACGGTCTCACTGATGATATGCCAGTAGGTTTTTACACGCTTAGTAGATTGTGTTCGAGATATAAACCTAAATTCAAATACTTACTTATCTCATGGGGAACATCTCTCGGATATATGGGTAACCCCCGAAATCTTGTTTGAAGGGCTTTCTATTTCTAACATACTAGGTCTTTGTGCGTGATGATATCTGGGGTATTATATCTGGACTTCTGATTTTGCGGGAGCAATAACCTAGTCCTCGTATAATACTTTGCATTGCTTTACTCTTAAAGCTCGCCCTCAGCATAAAAATGATGAAACATTGAAAAATGCTAATCATTTGTTGTTGAAAATAAAAGATTCTCTAAAGGGAACCCACCGAAAAGCGAACCATCATCTCTCTGATTTTGCGGAAGCAATAGCCTGAGCTCTCATGGTCTCGCATTAACCTTTTACAGATATCACTAGTGTACATTCACCTGTAAGACTAAATATAGGAGTCTGGATACGGGGGTATATTCTGAGGTGGGACACACGAATAAGTTTAAGTCTTTAAAACATTAAACTCGTATCTCGAAACAATTGAACTTTGTGTGAGAATTTAAGTGGATCAGTATACTGACAATCTAAGTGAATCGTTTAGAACTTAAAATGTTTAAAGCTTAACGGTATTGGTGATCTGTTTCAAAAACTAATATGATCCTCTTACACAAACTCACAAAATTATTGTCTGTAAATATTTCTTTAATTCAATTCTTTAATTTCAAAATCCAAAAAGATTTTCAGTGTGTTTTAGCATAATTTTTGAAAATTCAAAAAGATTTTCGACAACTGATGTTGGAGAGCTGATTTTCAAAATTCCGAGTGCTAAATATGATGAATAGGTTTGGGAAAGTGTGTTTGAAAAGATTTTCTTACAAGTGGTCATTCGAGTTTTTTAAATGTTAAATCATTTTAGATGATATGTTCAAGTGATGGTTTGTAATTGATTCTACATGTGGTAAACAGAGATTAAATTTGTAAAATTTTTAAATTTATGAAATTTATTATGAGGTAGAGAATGTGCAGGTTAGCCAGGTTCCGATACCTGAGGATTTTTCGCAAACGAATATGCAAACTTTGATCCCTGTTTATTGAAAGAGGGAGTTTGAAGAACTTAAGGAATCAAGAGATCTGATCAAGAGATTTAGAGAGAAGATAAAGTCAGATTGAGATTCTGGAAGAGAGAGAGAGAGGAGAAGAGTTAAAGATTGAGGATGCTTTACACTGTCAGATACTTTGGAAAGAGCACAAAGACTGGTAAACATTGAAGACTCGACTTTCTGAAGATTTGTACTGAAGACTCGTCGACATCCAAGGGGGAGTCTGTTGGTGCATATGTCTGTCGACTTCGTCTTATATCAAGTCATGTATTAGATTAGAAAGATCAGGGCACGTAATACGAGAAAAATGGAAAATATGTTAGATGGAGCCATTTCGTGCGAAATGGCTGGTCTATAAATAGTGCCTTGATTCATTTCATTTGTAACTTTCCGATTCCAGAGCTGAAGTGCTGCTGAAGTGTTTACTCACTGTAAAAAGCTGTTATATCAATCTAAAAGACAATTAGAGTGTATTTCAAGCTGTTTCTAAGTCGATACGTTAGTTTCCGCCTCTCGTATTGACAAGAACTCTTCCGAACGACTCATTTTGGTCGTGCAAACGATCTTATACATTTGTTTAATATAAAATGTTTGGTGTTTTACAACTCTGAAATTATTTCCTAACTACGATCCTGATGATTTAATTACACTGCAAATTTAATAAACAACGATACCACCAGTCAGGCTCGCGGCACCAGCTCCCAGGGTGGGGTCGGGGTCTACGACAGAAAGTGGTATTAGAGCCACTGGTTTAAGCAATTTAAGTGTTCTTTTAATACCTAAATTTTAAAAAATTGTGTTAGGAAACTTATGTGTTATTCTGTGTAAATAAATCTTAATAATTATATTATGATTTTTATGTTATTTTGACGATTTTTTAGTTCACCATATGTGTCACACCCCGACCACATTAAAACAACGAAACCGCGGCGGAGACGTCCGGTAGTGTCGTAACAGAATCATTGTTTCACAACACATGTATTGAAGTTTCATTTTATTGAATTAAGTTTATTAAATTGTATTGGAATCAGAAGCAAAACATGAACAAATTGACTTTCATTGTTCTTAAGTCACCAAGGCCTCGTCCATTCCTATGTGAGCATGCATCATAATCATCATCAAACATCATCATACAATAGCACCTGAAACATATGTGAAAATAAGTCAGCATAATAATGTCGGCGAGTACATAGGTTTTGTAAGTGTGTCAGATTCATGGCTGTGAGTCCATATTGCAATACCTCGTCCAACTACGAGAGTTGTCGAGTGTGTACTTTGAAATCAAAAGATTTTAATATTGCAGTATGTTTTATCAACTTTACAAGTTGATATACGTGTAGACCAAAACCATTGTAGTCATGAATCTTAACTGAAAACATTTGTCTTTGTAAACCAAGTAGTAAATCGTCGGTGAAAGTAAACATTGTATGGTTTATATCTTTAAGTAAACCTTGTAGTGTAATTTCGTTTTGAAAACATTTGTCCAAGTGATCTAGATAACACATGGACATGTAATGTGTTAAAAGCACTTATATATAAGAAGTACCAGCGGCGTATCCACCATGATTTTATCACATTACGCCCACTTAGTTACCTAATCACTTACCATAAACCAATCATTCAAATAGTTCAAATCATTCACATAGTTCAAATAGTTCAAATCGTTAACATAGTTCGAATTGTTCCAATGGTTCAAATAGTTCAAATCGTTCACATAGTTCGAATAGTTCCAATCGTTCACATATTTCAAATAGTTCCAATGGTTCAAATAGTTACAATCGTTCACATAGTTCAAATAGTTCCAATGGTTCAAATAGTTCAAATCGTTCACATAGTTCGAATAGTTCCAAAGGTTGGTGTTTTTAATTGTGAAAACTAACTTTTGGTCGTCTCGTTGAATACATTCAAACCTATGTGACTCGTCCAATTCGTTCAACTCGTATTAACAAACCACCAAAGGGTAAGTTAACAATTATCAGGTTCTGTTGTTACCCACATTACCCCCCAAAACCATGGTGATAGTCTGATAACGGGATTTGTCAGATCCTATGGTACCGTAACAGCCTATGGTACCATAACATACTACTGGTCGGCTTAATCATAGTTAATGAATGTCATTCAATTGTCTTTCGACCAACACCCCAACAAGTTCGTTCACAATATAGAAATCGTTGTGTTTAATATAAACCATAACATTTGTTTTGGAAACTCGAAATCGTTTAGCACATATGAATCACCCGAAAACAATTGACAGCTATAAAAGAAGGGAACTATGTACTCACTTGAGATTGCAAGGTATCCTCGATTTAGTGAACTAACAATGCTCGGGCAATCAAGGAATTAAGTGGCACCTAGTATCGGATCACTAGGTTAATGAATCGACACCTAAATCGGAAGATCGGGTAGAATGAGGTCTCGTAAACCAAATGAGTATTGAAACTCATGTGATATGGTTTAACAAAGCCTACATTCTGATTCGGAACCTATCCTAAGTGCTTATGACCCGTTATGACCCGTTAAGGAAGCTTAGGCTACTTTAACGCGTCATTTGCGCAAAAGCGCGCTCGAATAGCCTAACTAGTCCTACGACAACTATCATATGCCCTAACATGTTTAAATATGTTGCATAATCAGTTTAAGTGTCAAAAATTAAGTTACATATACTTAAATTCAAATTATGCAAGAAAAGGGCATTTTGGTCATTTTCCTAAGGCATATAAACTACCTATCATACAACTAATTAAACTAAGTGACCATAAGGTATAACCTCGGAAGGTTATTCCCTATACAACTATGGTCACAAAATATGTTTGGTCAGATCCTAATGATCGACCAAACAGGTCGGATTCGAAAGTCTAAGCGGTTGTCAAGACCGCTTGACTTACGACCCTATACATGCACTAGACTAAAAGTGACGAATTAAACATGTTAAAACATGTTTAACTAAGTTAGAAAAATGATTTGATATCAAAACAAAGTGTTTTGATACCCGAGAGCGGATTATATCAAATGAGCAAGGAACAATGTTGAAAACCCATGGCTATTTATAGAAAATCATGATCCATTAAGATCATTCCATGTGTTTTTGAGTTGTTCAAGGCTTAATCTTAACCATACACATGTTGCCCACTGATTTAAATACTAGGGGAGCCCTTAAACAAGCCCAAGGTAAGCTAAATCTATAGTTAAAACCAATGGGAACAGGCTGTTTAGCTCAATTCATTGAATCTGCCAGCTCCAGCTCTCACGGGCCACGAAGGAAATAGCAATAGTCTACGCTGGCCGCTAGGGAGTCTGATCAGAAGTTTCTCATTTTGGCAAAACAGGCCCCTGCATGCTAAAAACTTGGTTTTCAATGTATTTAACCCCCGTTAACCCCATTTGAAGGCTCTACAATGATGTTAATGCATAGGGAACATGAAATATGCTTGAAAATATCATGGATGTCGGCTCTTTTGGTCGTACGGTCACGTTGTTCGGTTAATTACGACGAAACGTGAACGGACGCGAAAACGATCCAAATTGCTCGACGAATGATATTTTTGCATTCCAATCACTAAAATACAATATTTTAATGATTAAAAATTTTTTTGGTTGTCCGGATATGTTCAGAACGTAAGATATGCGCGTAAGTGCAAACTTATGCGATTTTTGACGCTTTTAGTCCCTATTGATCAAATAAGCGCATTTTCGCATACCGAATCCCTCAAAGCTTATTTCTAAGCTATGTAAAGGATATTTAGAGTATGTTTAGATTATGATCTTGTTCCTGAGTGTTTGCTACTATAAGAATCGGCAGACTTTCGCAGTTTGTCGCAAATAGTCCTTGTGATCGAATAAACTTGTTTTTGACACACCAAACCATTTAAAACTTATTTCTAAGTTATGTAAAGGTTATTTAAGGTATGTTAAGCTTATGTCACTATTATGGAGTGTTTGTCGCGTTAAACTGATTACGTTTACGTATCAGTTTGCGTATAACTTTCCAGAAAGTGATTTAAAGCTTGAAATCGAACTAGAATTGACATGTGCAAATGTCACATGTATTTGTAAAAATCCCGAGAATGAAACACAAGATTTATTGGATTTGTATTTGTATGATGGTCGTAGAGGCACAGATGTTACAGTCTCCCCTACTTTAGGAAATTTCGTCCCGAAATTTATTCGTAGGAGCCTGTCTGTATAGTTGTGTCAAACAATTGTCTTGCATGGAAACTAGGGTGTTATCTATTTGCATAGTGTAACCCATCAAGGATCTCCACGTAAGGCATAACTTTATCATTTCCCCAGTGGATACTTCCTTAGATAATGTAGGAAGTGGGAACGGGCTGTTATACCTATGATGCTCAGCCACTAAAGGATACTCCCTTGATTAAAATAGGAAGTGGGAATGAGGGATTTGATCAATGATAAAACCTATCAACCAATAGTTCTGTGAGTATCCTTTAAGAGTCTAACTATTTGGATAGAAAGATCTTGTAAGGAATTGGCTCTTTGTTTCAGTGTTTTGTAAGGCATTCTTAGAAATCCAATCATGGATTTAAAAGAAGTACTTTAAGTGCCCCTTTAAGAATCTAAATATTAAGGAAGATTCTACAAGGACTTGTATTTCATTTCTCTAGTGGATATTCTTCAGAAGCGAAAATGAATAGATGATTCATTTTCTCCAATGGATTCTTTGTCAGATGTGGAAATGAAAGACGAATAGGTTATTTATTTCCAATGGATATTTCTTCAAAAGTAGAAATGAATGGATAATTCATTTTCTCCAATGGGTACTTTTATCAGAAACGGAAATAAAGGAATGTATAAGCTGTTCATTTCTCAATGGTTATTTCTTCAGAAGCGAAAATGAATGGATAATTCATTTTCCTCAATGGATACTTCGTCAGAAGTAGAAATGAAGATTGTTGAATAAGTTATTCATTTCCCCGAGGGATATTTCTTCGGAAGCGAAAATGAATGGATAATTCATTTTCCTTAGTGGGTACTTCGTCAGAAGTGGAAATGAAAGAATTATCGTAAAGAATATTCATCTCCCCGATGGATATTTCTCCAGAAGCGAAAATGAATGGATAATTCTTTTTCCTCAGTGGATACTTCGTCAGAAGTGGAAATGAAAGATTTATTGTAAAGGGTATTCATTTCCCGGATCGATATTTCTTCAGAAGCGAAAATGAATGGATAATTCATCAGAAGTGGAAATGAAGGATTATTGTAAAGAATATTCATTTCCACAATGGATATTTCTTCAAAAGTGAAAATGAATAGATAATTCATTTTCCTCAGTGGATACTTCATCAGAAGTGGAAATGAAAGAATCGATACAGGATTATTCATTCCCCAATGGATATTTCTTTAGAAGCGAAAATGAATGGATGATTTATTTTCCTCTGTGGATACTTCATCAGAAGTGGAATGAATTTATTCATTTTCCTCAGTGGATTTTTCTTTAGAAGAGAAAATGAACAGATAGTTTATTTTCCTTAGTGGATACTTCACTAGAAACGAAAATGAATTTGTTCATTTTCCTCAGTGGATATTTCTGCAGAAGCGAAAAATGAATGGATAATTCATTTTCCTCGGTGGATACTTCATCAGAAATGAAAATGAAAATGAACATGGTTCTCGAACAGATTATTCATTTCCCAGTGGATATCTCTTTCAGAAGCGAAAAATGATTAGCTAGTTCATTTTTCCTCAATGGGTACTTCATCAGAAACGGAAATGAATATAGTTAACTTTTGTTTCTTGTTTATTGTTGGCATATGACAAAACTTGCTGTGGTTTCTTTGCACTGAATTCCATAATTATGTATGCATCCATAATTACGTAATTCCTTGCACAGTCCACACAGTTTGTTTTATAATGTGCAGGGGATAGAATTAAATGATCAACCTTGTGATAACATTTACCAGACCACCATAGGGTCTCTTTAACTAGGTCAACACATAACACATAACACATAAACACACAATCACATAGTCACATAATTGTCAATTTGGTTATCAACTTGTTATCAATTTGTTATTAATCTTGTTATCAATTTTGTCGTCGATTTGTACAGATGCATTCAAAGTACACCAGGAATCCAATCAATGGACTTCAATTAGTACTTTAAACATCCTCAAGAATCTACCTATAAAGATACGATAATCTTATAAGGATTTGGTTGTGTCCTCATTGAATCGTAACATACGTATTAAATCACACAAAGAATCCAATTAAGGACTTTGATTTTGCGCTTTAAACATCCACAAGAATCTAACTATGAAGATAGTAAGATCCTATAAGGATTTGGATTTTATGTAGTGAGGAATCGTTTCGAAACCTTGTACTAGGTATACTAAGTCAACATACAAAGTATAGTGTTTATGAAATCAAGGTGCTAGATATGCTAAGTCAACATATGAAGCAAATGGATCCTTGAAATCATTGTGCTAGGCATGCTAAGTCAATATACGAAGCAGAGTGTTCTTGAAAATCGCATACTACGTATGCTAAAGCAACATACGAGCAGACTGTCTTTGAAAATTATGCATGGGATCGTTGAAAATATGTTTAATGTTTTTGAAACCTTATGTAATGTTTTTGAAATCGTGTACTAGGTATATTAGGTAAACATGTTTAATGAAAACTTTTAAAACCACGTGAGATGATTTTTGAAATCATGTATGAGGTTTTTTATAAACATGTATAATCTTTTGAAATCAGATGCTGTAAAAACATTGTGAATCCAGGAAGATATAATATGTATATTGCGTAAGACCAATTAAGGACTTACGGAAGTCCCCTTAGATATCCAATTAAGGATTTAAAGTGGTACTTTGGGGTATTTGTACAGAGTTGTACCTTGTACCTTGTACTTAATTTCTTATAAGGAACGAGTACTTAGGATTTTCATGGAGTGAGCGATCACAAAAATAGAAGAACTACGAGAGTAGTTTGTCTTGCAAGGAACACGGTTCCTTGGTGTCGGTATCGTAGGGATATGTCATTCGTACATGTAACCACATTTGTTTTCGTACATCGTAATGCAAATAAAGATTTATTTAAAAACAAAAATAGTTGTTTCATAGTCTTGAATAACAAAAAGAAATAAAACATAAAGTTCAATTGTCTCTAAGCAGCATCATCTTCCAGTTAGTCGAATGCTCATCCAAGGCCTAGATTTGCATTAACAAACTTTGGGCAATTGTTTCTGAAATGGCCCATCTTTCCACAGTTGTAGCAAGAACCTAGTGGAAAACGAGCTTGTGCAGGGTTGTTATCAACTTGATTTTGTGTAGCCGCAGCTCGGCAAACCCTAGCTGTATGACCAGCAAGTCCACAATTTAGGCATTTGCGGCATTGTACATTAGCATGATGATGAAGGTTACACTGGTCGCACAGAGGTGCAGTTCCATTGTATGGCTTCTTAGCAGGGGGTTGAGCTGGTTGGTTAGGGACAGCTTGGTTGTTTTGAGCAACTACAGCGAAGTTCTGTGAAGCCTTATGCTTCTTTGACTTCTTGGAGGACTCGGTCTGCTTATCCTTTAGTTTTGTCTCATCTGATGATTTCTTGTTGCCTTTTCGAAAAAGTTTACCCTTCCTGATCTGAGATTCAGTCAAGGTAGCGGATAGCTCAATGGCCTGTCTAACTGTGGTAGGGTTGCTACCAGTAACAATGTCCTGAACTGAGTCAGGGAGGCCATCAATGTACTTTTCAATTGCCTTATCCAAAGGCGTAACCATGGTTGGATATAACAGACTTAGTTCCTCATATTGGTCCGTGTTGGCTCGATGCTCACCGCTATCTTGTTTAAGATCGTCGAATTCCCTTTCCAGTGCCCTAATTTCATGACGAGGACAGAATTCCTTCATCATTAGAGCTCGAAGCTCTTCCCAGGTTTGAGCCAATGCCACATCGGCACCCCTATCTCTCATCACACCGTTCCACCATGTTAATGCTCGCTTCTCAAAAACACTAGATGCGAATTCAACCTTTCGCTTATTTGGACACTGAACATGTCGGAATGTGCTTTCTAGACTCTCGAACCATTGTAGGAGCGCAGTAGCTCGTTGAGACCCAGAAAATTTCAGTGGTTTAGCTGAATTGAACATTTTGTAGCTACACTGAGCATTGTTGTTATTGTTGTTATTGTTATTCGCTTAGTTTATCTGGGTAATGAGGTTCGGAATCACAGCAGCAATCTGCTGAGCGACTAGGGCTGCGAGGGCAGCATCCTCAGTTTGATCGCGTCTAGGAGGCATTTTCAAAAAAGAACAAGAAAACATGAGAAACGAATGAGATTGACATTTGGATAGACAAAAGAGGTATTGAAGATGTCGAAAAAACATAAGGAAGGCAACCATTTGTTCGTTACCTAAAACAAACAAACGACACCCAGTGGCTAATCAAAGTAAATAGGTCTTTATAATGTATCGTGATGACATGTTTTAACCTATAAGTGGACACTCATCCCAAGAGTCCCAAGGTAAGAATGACTGGTCCGATTATGTGGATTTGTGCGAACACTCTAGCCTTAGACAGAAAACTCAGGATACAAGCACCCACCCTTCCAGATTGCACGTGTTCACATTAATAAGTCCCAAACTTTGACGAGATTTTGAAAACTTTGAAGGTTCAAAACATTATAATAAATCATCTAAGAATAGATGATTGGTTTCAAAATGGATTTGTAATTTGTGTTCTTGTTGTGGTAGTCACCTAAAGATAGGTGATGGTATTGTTTTAAAATCTAAACACAAGAAAATTTGCGTTAAGGTCCTAGGAAGGTTATAGTCTAGGTCAAAGCATTACTAAAAACCTAATTCCTTATAACCATGAGCTCTGATACCAACTCTTCTGTCACACACATGGATTAAAGTTTCGTTTTATTGAATTAAGTTTGTTACATTGTATTGAAATCAGAAGCAAAACATGAATAAATTGACTTTCATTTTTATTAAGTCAATAAGGCCTCGTCCATTCCTATATGAGCATGCATCATAATTATAACAACCCTCCAAAATATTTCGACACCCTAAAAATATTTAGAGTGCCCTAATACGTCCTAAAATACACCCCGTATGCGAAAACAGGCCCCGAATACTTTTATTTTTACAAAAATTAAATAAAAACGAAATTAAATGGGTCGTCGCGGGTGCGTAGCCCTTGGCTACCTCAGTCGCGGGCCGCGACAAGCCAGACACCAGGCAAGCCCTGAGGCCGCCACGTGTCCCAGTCGTGTCGAGCCTAGTGGTCAACTCAGGAACCATAGGGCCTACTCTAGGGAGCCTCGCGGGCCGCGAAGGCCCTGGAGGATGTCTACGCGGGGCGAGAGGGAAGTCGAAGAGGCACTATAAATTGAGGCCTTCAGCCTCAGTTTCAAACCGTTCAATCTCTCGTCCGCTCTCTCGAAATTCTACATAGCAATTATAATTTGTGGGCATAATACCCCCCTTAAATAACGAAGTTCTGCCTCGTTGTAAGTATCATAACCCTGGTTAGATATTAGATACGCTGCCCGATTGATCCAGGGTTCCGTAACGGCTGTCGAGGTTCTGCCCGACGTAGTCGTTGGAATGTCATCTCGGGGAGAGTATTACTAATGTAAATATTGGGTTATTATACTAACACGTGTGCATTTTTGTAATTTATAGATAATCACCAGGAATTCCTTAAAGAAAACCCTAAAACAGCAATGTGAGTAATCTCCTTTTTGTAAACTGCTTTTACAAAACCTTAAATGTTTTACAATGTGATTAGCAGTGATTGAGTCTTTGTAATACTTCAATTACTGCCGGTATGTTAAGGTTTTGTATACAAAATGTGAGACAAGTTACCATTGGACAAAGAGTTAGCCAATGTGTAATATGACCCACCAGTCAGGATTGACAGTACTGAATGAGTAATTGTGTAGATGTAAACATTGTAATCACTCTCAATACTGTGAAAAGATAAAACACTTCTTGATTAAACTGAGATTCACTCACCAGTATTTACCACTGACAAAATGTTTTTAAACGCGTTTCAGGTAACAAAATGTGAAATCCAACTAGAAGCCAGCTGGACAGCACTGAAGGCTTGGAGAAAGTGGCTATAAAAGTTACCTAAATAAAGAACATATTTTATTTCAATAAAATAGGATTTATTCCTATAAATCAGTTTGTAATGAAAACTGGGTTTTATCCCAATATATTTATATAAATGAAGGTGTTTTACTCTGATAAAATATTTCCTAACTACGATTCTGATGAAATTTCCGCTGCCAAATTGATAAACACCGATACCACTGAAACTGATTCTCGCGGCCGCTCGTTCCCGGGACACAGAAGTGTTCTGCTGACACCAAAATATAATATGTTAGGAAATTAATTACGGAAATACGTGCATAATTGTATATTATTGTTGTGTGCTATTTGACTATTTGTTAGTTTACAGTATAAGCGACCAAGGACCTTCCGACGCCTGCCGTCAGTTGTCCAGCTCACCTAGAAGCGAAGGCACCTCTTCACAGCCTGCCCTCTCATGGTATTCAGCTGATAATGAAGATGGGATATTCGTGTTTAAGGCTCAGTCTGAAGAGCCATTCCCTCCTAAAAAGAGAGGATGGTTCAGTAGAGGAGCGCAGGAACGTAGGAAAAGAATGAAAAAGAGAGGATATTCGTGTTTAAGGCTCAGTCTGGAGAGGATATTCGTGTTTAAGGCTCAGTCTGGAGAACGACTCGTCTGGAATTATGACGAGCGTAATATGGACTTCTGGATGAACCCGTATCAGTAATGGTGATAGTAGTAATAATAATAATAAAATAATAATAATAATATGTGTGTATGTTTGAAAAAAAACTAGACAATAGCTACTAATGCCTAATAGTATTGTAATTTTATATTCCAGTTCTAGTTTGTATTAGATGCATAAGATATAAGAATGAGTAAGTCGCAATGTTCGACGATTTTGATCAATATGCATGTTATGTGATTGTTTATATTAAATATTATCTTGTGATATTAATACGTGACAAATGTTTAAAATTCAGATGGACGAAGAAGTGAATCATGAAAACCCGAATAATAACCCGGAAAACCAGAATAACGATAATCAGAACAACAATAACAATGGAAACCAAGTGGATAACAGTGCCATCCAACACATAGTGGCACAAGGAATAATAGATGCGATGTCATATATTATTCAAACAGTTAGGGAAGCTGATAATAAAAGTAACCGTGATAGTAAACGACCACTGAACCAGAAAACAGCGTAAACAAAGGACCCATACTTCAAGTGCCCATTCCCAAAAGAAGAAGAACCATGTCTTATGGTTGTTCTTATAAAGAATTATGGTCTTGTAAACCAATGGAATTCTCGGGCAATGAAGGGGCCATTGCATCTCTACGCTGGATAGAAAAGACTGAGGTAGTCTTAAAAATAAGCAAGTGCGCGGAAGAGGATAAGATAATGTTTGCTTCCAATCTGTTTAAAAACTCAGCCTTAGAATGGTGGAACACTATCCTCCAGTCTAGGGCAAGTGACAGAATTTACAACATGGAATGGGAGGAATTTAAGAATATGGTGGAAAGGAAATTCTGCCCTCCCAATGAAAAAGAACAGATAGCAAATAAGTTCCTAAACCTTAGAATGACTGGAGTGGATAGTAAGGGTTACACTACATTATTCTTTGAATATGCTAGAATAGTGCCAACCCTTACATTACCAGAACCTTTATTAATCTCTCGTTACCTCTGGGGATTAATCAGTAAGATTAGGCATGTAGTCAAGGCGGCTAGAGCTCAAACTATAGAAGAAGCTGTAGAACTAGCAAATACCTTGACTGATGAGTTAGTACGTACACGAGAAGAAGACCAGAGGAGGAACCTAGCTCAAAGGCTTACCCAAGAATTTCGTTATGGAAATTCCAACCGTGGGAAAAATGTAGGTTCTACCTCTGCACCTTATTGCAAGTATTGCAAAAGGAAGCATTCTAGAAGATGCTCCATATATTGCAACTTCTGCAAAATATCTAGACACATGGAAAAAGACTGCAGGAAGAACCCTAACAACAGGGTATGCTACAACTGTGGAGAACAAGGCTATATCAAGCCAAACTGTCCGAAACTAGCTCCAGCTACGAACACCAAGAATACTAAAAATGCTAGAGCATTTGTTCTAACTGCAGAAGAAGCCAAAATGATTCCGGATGTGATAGCCGATACGTTTTTAGTTAATGATACTTTTGCTAAAGTATTATTCAACTCTGGTTCGAACCAAAGTTTTATTAATACTTCATTTTGCAAACTTCTTAATCAATCATTAACTAAACTCCCACAAGAATGTCTAGTAGAGACAGCAAATGGAGAAACCATTAAGATTTCTGAAATCTTACAGGGAGCAAGAACAGAATTTTTAAATTAAAAGTTTATTGAAACCCTTTATCCGATGAATCTAGCAGGATTTGATGTTGTATTAGGAATGGATTGGTTAATAGCCAATAAAGCCAGTATTTTATGTGATCAAAAGTCAATTCAAGTAAATTCACCAAGAGGTGAAAAGATCACAATTAAAGGAGATAAGCCGTCTAGATCTACAAAATTCATCTCTGTGATGAAAACAGCAAGTTATATAAGAAAAGATCGTTAGTGTATTTGATTTTCATAATCACTAACACTAAAGGAAAGGAATTAAAAGATATCCCAGTAGTGTCTCAGTTTCCAGATATATTTCTAGAAGAATTACCAGGATTACCGCCAGAAAGAGAAGTCGAATTCAGAATCCACCTGCTACCAGGAACAGCACCGATTGCCAAAGCACCTTACCGATTGGCACCCACAGAAATGCAGGAACTGAAGAAATAATTAGACGAGTTATTGGAAAAAGGATTCATACAGCCAAGTTCATCGCCATGGGGAGCACCAATCTTATTCGTCAAGAAGAAAGACGGGTCGATGCGAATGTGCATTGATTACCGTGAATTGAACAAGGTCATGATTAAAAATTGGTATCCATTACCAAGAATCGATGATTTGTTTGATCAGTTGCAAGGAGCTCGATTTTTCTCAAAGATCAATTTACGGTCAGGATATTATCAATTAAAGGTACAGGAAGAGGACATTCCTAAGACCGCTTTTAGAACAAGGTATGGCCATTATGAATTTACTGTCATGCCATTTGGTTTAACCAATGCCCCAGCTGCATTTATGGACATGATGAACCGAATATGTAAGCCATATTTGGATAAATTCATAATTGTCTTTATAGATGATATTCTCATTTACTCTATGAGTAAAGAGGAACATGTAAAGCATTTGCAAGCACTTCTAAGTTTATTGAGAAAAGAAAAGCTTTACGCAAAGTTTTCAAAGTGCGAATTTTGGTAAGAACAGTTACAGTTCCTTGGATATTTAGTTAATCATGAAGGAATTCATGTGGATCCCACCAAGATCGAGGCGATTACCAAATGGAAAACCCCTGAGTCACCAACTGAGGTTAGAAGTTTCTTAGGATTGGCCGGGTAATATAGAAGATTTATTCGAGATTTTTCTAGAATAGCCATTCCTTTAACTAAGTTAACCTGTAAATCCATTAGGTTTGAATGGGGACCAAAACAAGAAGAAGCCTTTAGAATTCTTAAGCAAAGATTAACCAACGCACCCATACTAGCGTTACCAGAAGGAACTGAAGACTTTGTAGTCTATTGTGACGCTTCTAAGTTAGGTTATGGACGTGTGTTAATGCAACGCCAAAAGGTTATAGCATATACATCGAGACAACTTAAGAATCATGAAGAGAATTATTCAACCCATGATCTAGAATTAGGAGCCATATTTTTTGCCCTAAAAATTTGGAGACATTACCTTTACGGTAGTTAGTTTACCATTTTTACAGATCATAAAAGTTTAAGGTATGTTTTCGGGAAAATGGAATTGAATATGAGGCAAAGACGCTGGATGGAGATACTTAGTTATTACGATTGTAATATCCAGTATCATGTAGGAAAGGCAAATGTAGTGGCTGATGCTTTAAGTCGAAAGTATCACGAAAAGTCAAAAAGAGTGCGTTCTCTTAAATTAAATCTACAGGTAGATTTAAATGAGCAGATTAGAAAAGCACAAGAATCAGTAATCAAGGACGATACTGAAAAATTGAAAGGAATGATTAAAAAACTAAGAGGAAGCCCATAAGTCTAATTATACGATGCATCCTGGAAGTGATAAGATGTATCAGGATTTAAGAAAGATTTTTTGGTGGATAGGAATGAAATAGGATATAGCAACATACGTTTCTAAGTGTTTAACTTGTTCACAAGTTAAAGCTGAACATCAGAAACCCTCAGGTCTATTGCAGCAATTAGAAATGCCAGTTTGGAAATGGGAATTGATAACAATGGATTTTGTTACCGAATTACCCAAAACAAGAAAAGGTAATGATACAATCTGGGTGATTGTAGACGGGCTAACTAAGTCAGCTCATTTCCTACCAATGAAGGAAACTTTCAGTATGGAACAATTAGCTAAATTGTATGTAAATAAAGTAGTTTCATTACATGGAATTCCTTTATCAATTGTTTCTGATAGAGATAGCCGTTTTACATCTCATTTTTGGACAAGTTTCCAAAAAGCAATGGGAACCAAGTTGAATCTAAGCACAACCTATCATCCTCAAACGGACGGACAAAGTGAAAGGACAATTCAGACGATGGAAGATATGCTTAGAGCTTGTGTAATTGATTTAGGAGGTAATTGGGACGATCACTTACCATTAATAGAATTTTCCTACAATAACAGCTATCATACAAGTATCAATGCTGCACCATTCGAAGCACTCTATGGACGAAAGTGCCGAACTCCAGTCTGTTGGGCAGAGATTGGAGAAAAGCAACTATCCGGACCTGAGATAGTGCAAGAAACGACCGACAAGATAATCCAAGTCAGAGAACGACTGAAAGCATCACGTGACAGACAAAAGAGTTATGCTGATAACAGAAAGAAGCCACTAGAATTTTAGGTAGGAGACAAGGTGTTATTGAAAGTCTCTCCTTGGAAAGGAGTAGTAAGATTCATCAAAAGAGGAAAGTTAAGCCCCAGGTATATTGGACCTTTTGAGATCATTAAAAAATAGGACCTGTAGCCTATCAGCTACAACTGCCAGAGGAAATGGCAGGAATACATGAAGTATTTCATGTATCTAATCTCAAGAAATACTTAGTTGATGAATCACTTGTAGTACCTGTTAAAGATATAGAAGTAAATGAGCAGCCAAAATTTGTAGAAAGACCTCTACAGATTGAAGACAGGAAAATTAAGAACCTCAAGCACAAGAGATTAGTTCTGGTCAAAGTAAAATGGGACTCCAAAAGAGGACCAGAGTACACATGGGAGCTTGAATCAGAAATGCAAAGGAAATATCCACACTTATTCCAGTAGATCTTGAGGACGAGCTTTAAAACAAGGTGGGGAGGATATAACAACCATCCAAGATAATTTGACAACCTAAAAATATTTAGAGTGCCCTAATACGTCCTAAAATACACCCCGTATGCGAAAACGGGCCCCGAATACCTTTATTTTTACAAAAATTAAATAAAAACAAAATTAAATGGGTTGTTGCGGGGCACGTAGCTCTTGGCTACCTCATTCGCGGACTGCGACAATCCAGACACCAGGCAAGCCCCGAGGCCACCACGTGTCCCATTCGTGTCGAGCCTAGTGGTCAACTCAGAAACCCTAGGGCCTACTCTAGGGAGCCTCACGGGCCACGAAGGCCCTGGAGGATGTCTACGCGGGGCGCGAGGGAAGTCAAAGAGGCACTATAAATTGAGGCCTTCAGCCTCAGTTTCAAACCGTTCAATCTCTCGTTCTCTCTCTCAAAATACTACATAGCATTTATAATTTTCGGGCATAATACCCCCCTAAATAACAAAGTTCTGCCTCTTTGTAAGTATCATAACCCCGTTTACGTATTAGATACGCTGCTCGATTGATCCAGGGTTCCGTAACGGCTGTCGAGGTTCTGCCCGACGTAGTCGTTGGAATGTCGTCTCGGGGAGGGTATTACTAATGTAAATATTGGGTTATTATACTAACACGTGTGCATTTGTGTAATTTATAGATAATCACAAGGAATTCCTTAAAGAAAACCCTAAGACAGCAATGTGAGTAATCTCCTTTTTTGTAAACTGTTTTTTACAAAACCTTAAATGTTTTACAATGTGATTAGCAGTGATTGACTCTTTGTAATTCTTCAATTACTGCCGGTATGTTGGGATTTTGTATACAAAATGTGAGATACGTTACCATTGGACAAAGAGTTAGCCAATGTGTAATATGACCCACCAGTCAGGATTGACTGTACTGAATGAGTAATTGTGTAGATGTAAATATTGTAATCGCTCTCAATACTGTGAAAAGATAAAACTCTTCTTGATTAAACTGTGATTCACTCACCAGTATTTCCCACTGACAAAATGTTTTTAAACGCGTTTCAGGTAACAAAATGGGAAAGCCAACTAGAAGCCAGCTGGACAGCACTGAAGGCTTGGAGAAAGTGGCTATAAAAGTTACCTAAATAAAGAAGGTATTTTATTTCAATAAAATAGGATTTATTCCTATAAATCAGTTTCTAATGAAAAGTGGGTTTTATCCCAATATATTTATATAAATGAAGGTGTTTTACTCTGATAAAATATTTCCTAACTACGGTTCTGATGAAATTTCCGCTGCCAAATTGATAAACACCGATACCACCGAAACTGATTCTCATGGCCGCCTATTGCCGGGACAGATAGGGGGCGGGGGTTCCAACAATAATCATCATCAAACATCATCATACAATAGCACCTGAAACATATGTGAAAATAAGTCAGCATAAAAATGTCGGCGAGTACATAGGTTTTGTAAGTGTGTCAGATTCATGGCTATGAGTCCATATTGCAATACCTCGTCCAACTACGAGAGTGGTCGAGTGTGTACTTTGAAATCAAAAGAGTTTAATATTGCAGTGCGTTTTATCAACTTTACAAGTTGATATACGTGTAAACCAAAACCATTGTAGCCATGAATCTTAACTGAGAACTTTTGTCTTTCTAAACCAAGTAGTAAATCGTCGTTGAAAGAAAACATTGTATGGTTTATATCGTTCAAATAGTTCAAATCGTTCACATAGTTTAAATAGTTCAAATCGTTCACATAGTTCAAATAGTTCCAATGGTTCAAATACTTCAAATCGTTCACATAGTTCTAATAGTTCCAATCGTTCACATAGTTCAAATAGTTCCAATGTTTCAAATAGTTCCAATCCTTCACATAGTTCAAATAGTTCCAATGGTTCAAATATTTCAAATCGTTCACATAGTTCGAATAGTTCCAATGGTTCGTGTTTTTAATTGTGAAAACTAACTTTTGGTTGTCTCGTTGAATACATTCAAACCTGTGTGACTCGTCCAATTTGCTTAACTCGTATTAACAAACCACCAAAGGGTAAGTTAACAATCATCAGGCTCTATTGTTACCCACATTACCCCCATAACCATGGTGATCGTCCGATAACGGGATTTTTCAGATCCTATGGTACCATAACAGCTTATGGTACCATAAGATACTACTGGTCGGCTTAATCATAGTTAATGAATGTCATTCAATTGTCTTTCGACCAACGCCCTAACAAGTTCGTTCACATTATAGAAAGTGTTAAATATAAACCATAGCATTTATTTTGGAAACTCGAAATCGTTTAGCCCATATGAATCACCCCAAAACAATTGAAAGCTGTAAAAGAGGGGAACTATGTACTCACTTGAGATTGCAAGGTATCCTCAATTTAGTGAACTAAAAATGCTCGGGCAATCAAGGAATCAAGTGGCACCTAGTATCGGATCACTATGTTAATAAATCGACACCTAAATCGGAAGATCGGGTAGAATGAGGTCTTGTAAACCAAATGAGTATTGAAACTCATGTGATATAGTTTAACAAAGCCTACATTCTGATTCGGAACCTATCCTAAGTGCTTATGACCCGTTATGACTCGTTAAGGTAGCTTACGCTACGTTAACGCGTCATTTGCGCAAAAGCGCGCTCGAATAGCCTAACTAGTCCTACAACAAGTATTATATGCCCTAACATGTTTAAATATGTTGCATAATCAGCTTAAGTTTCAAAAATTAAGTTACATATGCTTAAATTCAAATTATGCATGAAAAGGGCAATTTGGTCATTTTCCTAAGGAATATAAACTACCTATCACACAACTAAGTAAACTAAGTGACCATAAGGTATAACCTCGGAATGTTATTCCCTATACAACTATGGTCACAAAATATGTTTGGTCGGATCCTAATGATCGACCAAACGGGTAAGGTTCGAAAGTCTAAGCGGTTGTCAAGACCGTTTGATTTATGACCCTATACAGGCACTAGACTAAAAGTGACGAGTTAAACATGTTAAAACATGTTTAACTAAGTTAGAAAACTGATTTGATATCAAAACAAAGTGTTTTGATACCCGAAAATAGGTATTTTGACCGAAACTTTGACTCGTCACTTCGACTAATCAACGTGGTAATCAGTAGGTATAGTCACAAGGGACTATAACCATCGTGATTACGAACACGTTGAAAAGTTCAAACGAACTTTATCTTGAAAAAATAACCAAGCATGAAAGAAACTTACAAAGGGTCCAAGCTTAGAAGAATTGAACTAAAAATACTCAGGTAGGTGGCCTTCAACTAGTGAATGCCTCCACTTAGAGCAGATTACATCAAATGAGCAAGGAACAATGTTGAAAACCCATGGCTATTTATAGAAAATAATGATCCATTAAGATCATTCCATGTGTTTTTGAGTTGCTCAAGGCTTGATCTTAACCATACATATGTTGCCCACTGATTTAGATACTAGGGGAGCCCTTAAACAAGCCCAAGGTATGCTAAATCAATGGTTAAAACCAATGGGAACAGGCTGTTTGGCTTAATTCATTGAATCTGCCAGCTCCATATCTCATGGGCCACGAAGGAAACAGCAAGAGTCTTCGCTGGCCGCCAGGGAGTCTGATCAGAAGTTTTGCATTTTGGCAAAACAGACCCCTGCATGCTAAAAACTTGGTTTTCGACGTATTTAACCATCGTTAACCCCATTTCAAGGCTCTACAATGATGTTAAAGCATAGGGAACATGAAATATGCTTGAAAATATCATAGATGTCAGTTCGTTTGGTCATACGGTCACGTTGTTCGGTTAATTACGAAGAAACGCGAACGGATGCGAAAACGATCCAAATTGCGCGACGAATGGTATTTTTGCATTCCAATCACTAAAATACAATATTTTAATGATTACAAAAATTTTTGGATGTCCGGATAAGTTCAAAACGTAAGATATGCGCGTAAGTGCAAACTTATGCGATTTTTGATGCTTTTAGTCCCTATTGATCAAATAAGCGCATTTTCGCACACCGAACCCCTCAAAGCTTATTTCTAAGCTATGTAAAGGTTATTTAGAGTATGTTTAGCTTATGGTCTTGTTCCGAAGTGTTCGCTACTATACGAATCGGTAGACTTTCGCAGTTTGTCGCAAATAGTCCCTGTGATCAAATAAACTTGTTTTTGACACACCAAACCCTTCAAAACTTATTTCTAAGTAATGTAAAGGTTATTTAAGGTATGTTAAGCTTATGTCACTGTTACGGGGTGTTTGTCGTGTTAAACTGATTACGTTTACGCATCAGTTTGCGTATAACATTCTAGAAAGCGATTTAAAGCTTGAAATCGAACTAGAATTGACATGTGAAAATGTCACATGTATTTGTACAAATCCCGAGAATGAAACACAAGATTTCATTGTATTTGTATTTGTATGATGGTCGTAGAGGCACAGATGTCACAATATGAGTGATCAAAATACATCTGAAGCCTATCGTCACATGTCCCACTCTCCAATGGATGAAGGACCACCCGAGATAGGATCTGGATACGTAGCTAATTCCAAGGAACCTTTTATTTTTAGAGCCAAATCTGAGGAAGCCTTTCCACCAAAGAAAAGGGGATGGTTCAATAAGGAGAAAAGGGAAAAAAGAAGAAAAAGGAGAAACCAACAAGCAACAATAACCATAGCTGAAGGAACTGCTCAGATTCCAGTAAATCTGTGGTAAAAACTAGATAGTAGACTACCAATTCTTGATATGTTCCGAACTGCAGAAAATGAGCTTGACCTTAACCGTATCGCAGAACCAGAAACTTAGCTATTACCCTTATTCCCTGAGCAACCGATAGCACCCGTACCAATGTACCTAGAACCAAATCAAGAACATCGATTACCAATACCAGCTTTCAACCCAAATGATATACCTAGGTTACCAGCACCAAACCCACTAGAACAATGGTGGACTAATGACTGGGCATTTCAAGATCTGATGAATGACCCCTATCCCTACATGCTATACGGAGAACCCGAACCAGCTTACAACGAGCCCATACCAGCCCAAATGCCACACATGAGTCACGAAAACGTAGCCGAACTTCACCACTATGGTGAAGATCTGATTCAGGAAGGAAATAGGATACGCCGCATAGGAGAGAATCTCGTCTAGAAATATGATGAGAGAGAAATGCAGTACTAAGAAACCACAACCTAGTATAATATATATATACACACACACACACATATATATATATATATATACGTACTTTTATTTTAATTTGATAAATATATATATATATATATATATATATACATTATATATCACAAATATATATGTATACATATATAGATGCATAAAGTTACTAACATTTAAATTTCCAGTTATTTGTACCTGAGGCATAATATATATATATATATATATATATATATATATATATATATATAGGGAGAAGATCATGCGAGAACCACCTCTTATTGCGAGAACCGCGAGAAACAATGTGAACACAACCAAAAATGCCTAAAAATAGCTAAAAATCACACAAAAATTTTTTTTTTGAATTTTTCAATATTTTTTATAAAAAAATCGCTACTTTTCGAAGCAAAAAAAAAAAAAAAAAAAACTTTTTTAAAAAAAAAAAAAAAAATTTTTTTGACTTCTAAAAGTAGCGATTTTAACATAAAAAATATTAAAAAATTTAAAAAAAAAATTTTAGATTTTTTTTTTATTTTTTTAGATTTTTTTTAGGTTTTTTGGGGTTTAGTTTTTAGCATTTTAGCTTGGGGGGGGGGGTGGTGTTTAGGTTTTTGGGGGGTGGGGGAGGGGGGTTTAGGTTTTTTTTAGGGGGGGGGGTGGGGGGGGTTTAGGTTTTTTTTTAGGGGGGGGGGGGGGGTTAGGTTTTTTTTTAGGGTTTTTTAGCTATTTTAGGTTGTGTTCACATTGGTTCTCGCGGTTCTCACAATAAAGGTGGTTCTCGCATGAGCTCCTCCCTATATATATATATATATATATATATGTGAAAAAAAGAGTAGAACTTCGCAATGCCCGACGATTTTGGTTCAATGTGCTTGAGTATCTGTTTGTTTAATTTATTCTGTGATATTAACACCTGATAATATTTACAATTCAGATGTCAAACGAAGTAAATCAGGAAGTTTAGAATAATAATGATAACGGGAACCAAGTGGATAAGAGTGCCATAGAACACATAGTCTCTCAAGGAATCATAGATGCCATGCCATTTATTATCAATACTCTTAATAAAAAGGAAGTAAACAATAACACCATAATAGGTAGTAAATGTACTCATGACGAGCCAAGTCATACTGTGAATGGGGATAACGGACTTCTCATCAAAGCTCCAATTCCAAAAAGAAAGAGAACCATCTCACATGGTTGTTCTTACAAGGAATTTTTATCATGCAAACCAATAGAATTCTCAGGTAACGAAGGAGCCATTTCAGCTTTACGCTGGATAGAAAAGACTGAAGCAGTCTTAAAAATAAGTAAATGTGCATATGAGGATAAGATCATGTATGCTTCAAATCTTTTCAAGGATGAAGCACTAGAATGGTGGAATACCATTCTTCAGTTAAGAGGAAGTGAAATGGTTTATAACATGGAATGGAACAACTTTAAAGAAATAGTTGAAAGGAAATTCGGTCCTCCTCTTGAAAAGAAGCAGATTGCCAATAAATTCCTTAACCATAGAATGATTGGGGTCAATTTTAGGGAATTTACTACCAAATTCTTCGAGTATGCTAGGATAGTACCAATACTAGCCTCACCAGAACCAGTATTAATCTCCCGCTATATTTGGGGATTAATCAGTGAAATCAGAGATACGGTCAAAGCAGCTAGGCCACAAACAATTGAAGTAATAGTGGAACTTGCTAACACTCTGACAGATGGATTGAGACGCACACAGGAGGAAAACCAAAAAAAGAGTCTACCTCAAAGGATTACTCAAGAACTGCATTCTGGTAATTCCTATCGTGGGAAAGGAATAGGTTCATCTTCTTCACCTCTATGTAAGTCCTATAAAAAGAAACATACAGGAAAATGTCGAGTATTCTGCAACTTTTGCAAGATACCAGGACATAAGGAAGATGACTGTAGGAAGAAGGTTAACGCAAGAATATGCTATAACAACGGAGAAGCTGGCCATATCAAGCCAAACTGCCCAAAACTAGCTACAGCGGCAGACAACCAAGCAAAAGCAATAGATGACCCAAAAAGAATGCCAGAGCATTCGTATTTACAGCAGAAGACGCTAAGATGATTCCTGATGTAATTGCCGGTACGTTTTTAGTTAATGATGTTTATGCTAAAGTATTATTTGACTCTAGTGCAAACCAAAGTTTTATAAATACTTCTTTTTGCAAATTTCTCAATCAACCATTAACTAAACTTCACCAAGATTGTATGGTGGAGACGGCAAATGGAAATTCTAACAAAATAAGCAAAATCCTTCAGAAAGCAAAGACAAAATTTTAAGTCATATTATTTACTGCTAATATCTTACCAATGAATCTAGCCGGATTCGATATTGTATTAGGAATGGATTGGTTGGTAGCCAATCATGCACGTATTTTATGTGATCAAAATTCTGTAGAAGTATATATTCCAACTGGTGCAAGGATCACAATTAAGGGAGACAAGCCAACAAGGTCAACAAAATTCATCTATGTAATGAAAGCTGCAAGCTACGCACGGAAAGGAGGAATGGTGTATATGATTTTTGCAATCATTAAGACTAAAGGAAAAGATTTAAAAGTTATTCCCGCCGTATCTAATTTCTCAGATGTTTTTCCAGAAGAATTACCTGGATTACCATCAGATCGCGAGGTTGAATTTAGAATTCACCTGATACGAGGAACTACACCGATTGCTAAGGCACCCTATCGTCTAGCACCAACAGAAATGGAGGAATTAAAGAAACGATTAGACGAATTATTAGAAAAAGGTTTTATACAACCTAGTTCATCACTGTGGGGAGCACCGGTGTTATTTGTCAAAAAGAAAGATGGGTCAATGCGTATGTGTATTGATTACAGAGAATTGAATAAGATTACGATTAAAAATTGATACCCACTACCGAGAATCGATGATCTATTTGATCAACTTCAAGGAGCCCGATTCTTTTCCAAGATCGACTTACGCTCATGATATCATCAACTGAAGGTACAGGAAGAGGATATTCCTAAAACTGCTTTTAGAACAAGGTATGGTCATTATGAATTTATAGTCATGCCATTTGGTTGAACCAATTCCCCAGCTGCATTCATGGACATGATGAACAGGATATGTAAAACATACCTGGATAAATGCATAATTGTTTTTATAGATGATATACTAATTTACTCCAAGAGTAAAGAAGAGCATGGAAAGCATTTATACATACTTCTGACATTATTGGGAAAATAGAGGCTTTATGATAAATTCTCAAAATGTGAATTTTGGTTACAAGATGTGCAATTTCTTGGAAACTTAGTTAATCAACTTCAATGAAACCTACGAAATCAAATTCTAGAAGAAGCTCACAAATCTAAGTATACGATGCATCCTGGAAGTGACAAGATGTATCAAGACTTAAGGAAAAAATTTTGGTGGATATGATTGAAAAAGGATATAGCAAATTATGTTGCTAAATGTTTAACCTGTTCACAGGTTAAAGTTGAACATCAGAAACCTTCAGGATTACTACAGCAATTGGAAATGCCAATTTGGAAATAGGAATTTATAAAAATGGACTTTGTTGCCAAATTACCCAAGACTCGAAAAGGTAATGACACAATTTGGGTAATTGCAGACAGATTGACTAAATCTGCCCATTCATTACCAATGAAAAAAACTTTTAGTATGGAAAAATTAGCTAAGCCGTATGTGAATGAAATAGTTTCATTACATGGGATTCCTTTATCTATTGTATCTGACAAAGATAGTTGTTTTACTTCTCATTTCTGGACAAGTTTCCAAAAGGCAATGGGAACCAGATTAAATCTAAGTACAACTTATCATCCTTAAATAGATGGACAAAGTGAAAGGATAATTCAAACTATGGAAGATATGTTTAGAGCCTATGTGATAGGTTTTGGGGGAAGTTGGGATGAACACTTATCTTTAATAGAATTTTCTTACAACAATAGCTATCATACAAGCATCAATGCTGCACCATTTGAAGCCCCATATGGACGGAAATGCTGAACACCTGTATGTTGGAAAAAAAAACTGAAGAAAAGCAACTGTCATGTCCTGAAATTGCATAAAAAACAACTGATAAAATCATTCAAGTCAAGGAAAGACTGAAAACAGCACGAGACCGTCAAAAGATTTATGCAGATAACCGGCGTAAACCGTTGGAATTTCAAGTTGGAAACAAGGTACTGTTAAAAGTATCACCATGGAAATGAGTTGTCAGATTTGGTAAAAAAGGAAAGCTAAGCCCAAGGTATGTTGGACCTTTTGAAATTCTTAAACAAATTGGACTAGTAGCTTATCAGCTACAATTACCTGAAGAAATGGCAGGAATACATGATGTATTTCACGTATGTAATCTAAAGAAATGCTTAGCTAATGAATCATTGATAGTACCTCTTCAAGATATAGATGTAAACGAAAAGCTTAAGTTTGTGGAAAACCCAATACAAATTGAAGATAGAAAGGTCAAGAATCACAAGCACAAGATATTTGTTCAAGTCAAAGTGAAATGGGATTCGAAGAGAGGGCCAGAATACACATTGGAGCTAGAATCTGAAAAAGAAAAGGAAATATCCTTACCTATTCCAGTGAATCTCGAGGACGAGATTTAAAAAAAGTAAGGATGATATAACAACCCTCAGAAATGTCCTAAAACATCCCGTAATCAAAAAACCAAACTCGCGTGTCATTATTTAATTTAAAAAAATGAAATAAAAATAAGATTTATATGTCTGTCGCGGCCCACGACAGACTAAGAGAAATCCTCCGCGGGTCGCGGAGACCCCATAACTTGCCAGACATTCCTAGGGACACGTGTCGTGTACGTGTCAACTCTATACCGATGATTGGTCAAACCTAAACCCTAGTTAGAGGGTATGGCGGCCAGCGGCGGGCTTAGCCGTGAGCTCCGCGGGGCGCGACGGGACCAGAAAACAAGTATAAATAAAGCTTCAATCTGCCATTTCAATCCATTCAATCTCTTTTCTTTCTCTCTATATTAAGAATGAAAATTTTACCCACAATACCCCTAATTTCACAAAGCTCTGCCCCGTTGTAAGTGTTTTAACCCATGATCAGTGATTCGATGCCCTGTCCGATCGATCTTAAACCCAGCAACGGCTGCCAAAGCACTGCCTGATAAAGGCTATGCTTTGTAAACTACGTTGGGGTTCTAATTTCGTGATGTATTGATAAAGTTGAATTGGGTTAATATAACCAGGAAGCTTATAGTAAAACCTAAGTTTACAAAGTGAGTCATCCTCCTTTTTATCACATTATTGTGATACATTATTTTTAAAAATGCTTTACAAAACCCTAAATGTTTTTCAGTTATACTTACAGTGATTAAGTCTTTGTAATCTATAATTATTGCCAGTAGTTGGGGTTTTGTATACATTACTAGTCCTCAGTCACCAAGGGTGTGACAGGAACCGTTACTATTGGGTGACATGACCCAAAGTAATATGACCACAAGCACGGGGGAGTGTCCCTAGTCGCATACTGTGTTGAATAATTGATAGAAATATACAATGTAATTCCCCTTGATACAGTAAAATATGACAATGTGTCTTTTTATAAAATAAATGTACTCGCCAGTATTTCTTGCTGATAAAATGTTTTTAAAACGCGTTTCAGGTAACTTGAGGTGAAACTATTAGAAGCCAGCTATGGAGCACTAAAGCTTAAATAAAGTGGCTATACGTTACCTAAATAAAAGAAGAAGATATGTTTTCAGCAACTAGGGTTATCCCTATAAATATATTATAAATGAATTATGGGTTTTTAGCCCATTTGTTTAATATAAAATATTTGGTGTTTTACAACTCTGAAATTATTTCCTAACTATGATCCTGATGATTTAATTCCGCTGCAAATTTAAAAAAGACCGATACCACCAGTCAGGCTCGCGGCACCCGCTCCCAGGGTGGGGTCAGGGGATGCGACAAAAAGGCTATCACTTGGAAGCTCATGGACAACAAAGGAACTAACCCTTACATCTGCATACACAAATATGAAATATCTAATGGAGTTGGTTTAAAAACTTATCATCCAACCTAAGAGAAGGGTCAATCTTAATGTCCAAGATGTGGTGCAAAAAGAGGTCATCAAAGCTACTTGATGCCAGGTTAATATATCCTATCTCAGATTCCCATGGGCAAGTCTTGTCCATGTAGTCCCCAAGAAAGGAGAAATGATTGTAGTTACGAATGAGAAAAACTAGCTCATACCTACTCGATCGGTCACATGATAAAGAGTCTGTATCGATTATCGCAAGCTCAATGATGCCACTAGAAAAGACCATTTTCCCTTTCGTTTTATAGAACAAATGTTAGAACCCCTATTTGGATATATGTATTATTTCTTTTTGGATGGATTATCTGGTTACTTCCAAATACCCATTGTCGCTAGGATCAAGAAAAGCCTATGCTCACTTGTCCTTTTGGGATGTTTGCATATCAACATATGCCATTTGGTTTATGTAATGCTCCAACCCCATTCAAGCACTTCATGATCGCCGTATTTCATGACATGATCAAAAAATCTATGAAAGTATTTATGATGATTTCTCAGATTTTGGAAACAACTTCGATCATTATCTAGCAAACCTCAAGAAAACGCTAGCCTATTGTGAAGAAGCTAAATGGACTTTGAATTGGGGAAAATATCATATTATGGTAAAGGAATGAATCATTCTAGGCCACAAAATATCCCAAGCAGGAATGGAAATCGATTAGGCAAAGATCAACATTATTTTCTTAATTACCTCACCATCCTTTGTTTTTCTTTGGGCCATTAGGAGTTTTCTATGACATGTTGCATTCTATTAATGCTTCATAAAGAACTTTTTAAAGATTTCTAAGCCTCTCACCAAACTCCTAGAAAAAGATGCCACATTCGACTTCAATAATGTTTGCATGAAGGCATTTTCATTATTAAAGGAAAAGCTTGTGAACGCTTCTATTATGGTCCCCCTTACTAGACATTGCCTTTTGATATTATGTTTGATGTCAACGACTTGATAAGAGCTATCTTGTGGCAAATAAAGGATAAGCATTTCTACTACGTTTACTAAGCTAGCAAAAATTTGAATGATGCTCAAGAAAATTATAAGAACACTAAAAAAGAATTACGGGTTGTACTATTTGTTTTTATTAAATTATGATCTTATCATGTTTTACCCAAAACCATCATCTACACCGATCATGCTTCTATTCGCCACCTCTTTTGAAAACGGGACGTTAGACATCACCTTATCAATCAGATTCTTTTGTTTCAAGAATTCGGCAAATGAATTCGCGACAAATGAGGTGTAGAGAATATCATTGCCAACCATCTTTCTTGGCTTGAAGACCCTGCATTAGAAGAAACAAGAGAGGGGATCATCAATGAAAAAATCTCAATAGTATCTCTTGACATGGTGGAGCTTCAAGAAGACTCTTGGCATGCTGACATCGCCAATTATCTAGATAGTTATAATTTGGTGAAAGAATGGACCCACCAGTAAAGAAGTAAATTCTTTTATGATATCAAGCATTATTTCTAGGAAGACACTTATTTGTTTAAAATCTGCACCAACCAAGTCATCAGAAGATGTCTCCATGACAGTGAAGCGACCGGTCTCCGACATTGTCACGAAGACCTTACGGAAGACACCATGGAGTAAACTTCACTAGCAAAAAGGTATTAGATTCAGGTTTCTATTGGCTAACCATCTATAAAGATGCACACACATAGTCAGAGCCTGTGATGCCTGCCAGAGAAGTGGGAACATTTCTACAAAGAATGAGATGCCCCAAAACGGCATCTAGGTGTTTGAAATATTTGATATATGGGGGTTGGATTTTATGGGACCTTCTCCTGCTTCTCGTTGAATCAAACACTTCCTTGTTGTAGTCAATTTTGTATTAAAAGAGGGTAGCAACTGATGCCTTACCAACTAACGATACAAGGGTTGTGATCTGATTTCTTAAAGAAATGTTTTCACGTTTCGTTGCCCTTTAAAGCCTTGATAAATGATCGTGGAACGCATTTCTCCAACCACCAAATGGAAAAGGCTTCGTCTCGGTATGATGTTACACACTGATTCTCTACATCGTATCACCCTCAAACCATTGGTCAAGCTGAAGTTACTAATCCGGGGATAAAATTTTACTTAGGAAGACTGTGGGCTAAAATCGGAAAGAATGGGAATATCAGTTAATGATGACTCACTTTGGGCATCTAGAACAACTTACAAGACACCTATTAGTATTAGCGATATATGTTGTATATCTTTTATAGCTTAGTAAATATTTATGTGTATACTGTCCTATTTTGTGGATTAGGCTCCTTTGTAATCTTCCCCTATATATAGGGTGTTTGTTAATCAATGAATGATGAACAATTACAAACCATAAACACTTATATGGTATCAGAGCTACAGTTCTGAAAATCACCCCTTTCTTCCTCTTTTTTCTTTCCTATTCTTCCACTTTCGATTCTATTTGTTGCTGTCGCCGGTCATGATGACCAACACTGATGATTCCACAACAGCCTCCTCAAACCCTAAACCGTCCCCCATACTTCATCCTGCCTACTTTGTTTCTAATATTCAAACCAAAATCTGAACTCTTAATGGCACCAAGGTGACCTATTCAGCATGGATCAAACTTTTTAAGCTTCACGCTATGGCATATAAAGTACTAGACCACATTAATGGGACTCCAGCTCCGGCTGAGACTGCTAAGGATTATCCCATCTGGAAGGAACTGGATGCGCTGGTCCTCCAATGGATTTATAACACGTTATCAGATGACCTGCTCGTTCGTGTGTTGGACACGGATAGCACCGCGTATGCCGCCAGGAAAAAGATCGAAAAAATCTTTCTTAGTAACAAAAAGGCGCGTGCTGCGCCCTTGGAAACAAAATTTGTCAAACTTACCCTAGCCGCCTACTACTCATTGGATGATTACTGCACCCGTCTTCAGGAAATTGCAAATCAACTAGCCGATGTGGAGCAACCGATTTCTGAATCTCGGTTGGTGTTATAGCTTTTTCGCGGCCTACCGGCTGAGTATGACACCACTGCATCCTTGATCAACTAAAGTAATGCCGATTCGGATACCACCAGGACCATGCTTAATGATGTAAAAATCCGGGTAAAAGCTCATCAACAACACTCAACCGTTCTTGTTGCCTCCTCCGTCCCTCCACACTCTACATCTCAACCGAAACCCCCCTCTAATCAAATCAACTACTACCAACGGGGTAGGAGCCGAGGACAGGGGGAGGGATCTCAGAATTACCGTAGTGGACGGGGTCGCGGTGGTGGTGGCCACTCTCAACACAATAGTAACAATAACCCTTGGGCTAACACTCCACAGCGTAACTCCTCCTACCCAAATTGGGCCTGGTGGACTCCTCCTCCTTGACCCAACCCTACACAACCCAACGGGCAGCCCTCTAGAACACCCGCCCCACCTGCTGCTTCAAAAACTTCATCGGCCCACTATGCAACGACCCAGTATGCGTCCCAATTTACACCAACGTGTTCCAACCCATTCTGTTCCATATGCTACACCGGACCAGCAGTCTTCTTTTGGGTATGTCACAGCCATCACGGATTAGCAGACACAGCCTCAGTCAGCGCATGCTTCATTCGCTCAAAGACAATACACTTCAGCAAGCCCATCACAGAACAATACATATGAGTTTGATGTGTTAAACCCATCTGATTTGGGGGCAGCTTTTACTACAATGGTGTCGAACCAACCAAACCTGACTTAGACCATGGATAGGGGTGCAACCGAACATCTCACTGCTAATCAAGGTATGATCCATATCCCTTCTTCATTACCTGTTCGTACTAAAATTTTGGTTGGTGATGGAAATTGTTTACCCATACTTGGATCCGGTACTGGCTTTCACACCTTACTGCACCGAAACTATATTTTACCAGACATCCATTACAGCCCAAAAGTCAGCAAAAATCATTTGCTGAAATATTTTACCCGTGATAATAACGTTTCTATTCAATTTGACCCTTACGGTTTTTCTTTGAGTACTTAACAACTGGCAAGCACCTTTCTCGCCATAACAATACGGGGGATCTCTACCCTTTCACTGCTACACAGCTTCCAGAGTGCTTAGTTACTTCTCAGTCTCCTCCATGGCATGATCAACTTGGATATCCTGGTGCTCAAGTCTTGGATACTCTCATTCGTTATTTTGTTTTTCCTTGTAATAAGACCAAAGCTTTTAGTATTTGCAATTCTTATCATGTTTCGAATAGTAAACATTTGCAGTTTTATGCTTCAACTTCTATTACTTTTGCTCCGTTTAATATTATTCATTGTGACTTGTGGACCTCACCCGTTTTTAGCAAAACTGGATATAAATATTATATGGTTCTCAATGACAACTTTACACATTTTGTTTAGGTTTATCCCCTCAAATATAAATCCGAAACTTTTCCCACTTTCGCCAAATTTCATCGCCTCATACACCTAATTTAATCGGGACATAAAAACTTTTCAATGTGATTTGGGGGGTGAGTTTGACAACAATGCCTTCAAAGACTTTGCCCAACAACATGGCCTTCTCTTTCGTTTTTCGTGTCCCCAAAGGTCCTCACAAAATCGACGCACGAAACAAAAGATGTGTCGCCTAAATGACATCATTCGATCCCTCCTTATTGTTGCCAATCTATCACCCATTTTTTTGGGTAGAAGCCCTTCACAAGGCCACCTATCTCCATAATATTTTGTCCACCAAACGTCTCAACTTTTTCACCCTTACCTTTCCCTTATATCTTTGCCACCCATCTTATGATCACTTACGCGTGTTTGGGTACCCATGCAACCCCAACAATTCTGCATCCCAACCACCCAAACTGCACCCCCAGGCTACCCGATGTATCTTTCTAGGATACCCGCCTGATTTTCGAGGTTACCGTTGCTTCGACCCAACCATGGGTAAGGTGTCCATCTTGCGCCATGTTACATTTGATGAGCAAACCTTCCCGTACACAATTGCACAATCACCTACTTCTTTTCATTTCCTTGATGATACAATCCCACCCGGTTTCACCTTCCAACCACCCACAACTCCGACCACCCCAAATCGGTCCCACATACCTTCGGCTAATGCCCCGTACACTACTACCCCGGCACACACCATAACCTATACCCGACGCCCAAGACCCATTGTACCTCCTCTTAACAAGCCCAGTGTACACCAGCCTGTACCCCCACAAACCACCAGCTCCACGGCCCAAACAGGCCCAAGCCAAGCCCAAACCTCTCCAAGTCCCACTACCAAACCAGCGACAGTGCCCACTCCATCAAACCAACACCCAATGGCCACCCGATCCAAAACGGGTTGCACAAAACCAGTCCATCACCTAAACCAACACATAACCACCATTTCACCAGTACCGTCTACCTACACTAAAGCTTTTTTGGATCCAAATTGGGCACACGCCATGCAAACCGAATATAATGCGTTACAGGTTAATAAAACTTGGTAGTTGGTTCCACGTCCAGATAATCAACCAGTTATTCATTGTATGTGGTTATTTCGGCATAAATTTAAATCGGATGGGTCATTGGAACGTTATAAGGATCGTTTGGTTGTTAATGGGAAGTCACAGACCGTCGGTATTGATTGTGAAGATACGTTTAGTCCGATTGTTAAACTTGCTACTACCCGAACGGTTCTGTCTCTAGCTATTTCTCGGTCTTGGCCAATTCACCAACTTGACGTAAAAAATGCCTTTCTACATGGTCACTTGAATGAGACTGTATTCATGCACCAACCACCGGGGTTTGTTGACAGGAGACATCCTAACTATGTATGTCGTTTGAAAAAATCATTGTACGGTCTCAAGCAAGCGCCCCATGCATGGTACACACGATTTGCGACATATATCACCTGTCATGGGGTTTAAAGCCGCAAATGTGATAACTCTTTATTTATATATCACCAGGGCCAACAAGTTACTTATTTACTACTCTATGTGGATGACATATTTCTTACTGCATCGTCCGACTGCTTTCTTAAGGAGATTATACGCACACTCTCACGAGAGTTCGCTATGACAGACTTAGGTCGTCTAAATCATTTTCTAGGGATAATGGTTACTCATACATCACATGGCTTATTCCTAAATCAGGTACAATACACTAAGGAGATCATTGATCGTGCCGTCATGACCGATTGCAAATTGTGTCCTACGCCTGTCGATCTATAAGCCAAAATCAGTGACACTGATGGGGCCTCATTTCATGATCCACATTATATAGAAGCCTTGCCAGTGCCCTACAGTATCTCACTTTCACTAGACCGGATATCTCTTATGCTGCGCAACAGGTTTGTCTATTCATGCACGACCCACGAGATCTCCACTTTGCATTTATGAAACACATCATCCAATATCTTCAAGGTAGATCGATTATGGGATGCGACTACTTAAAACAAACTCACATTCTCTGGTAGCTTACTCGGATGCCGACTGGAGCATGTCCTGATTGATACCCTCTACGAGTGGTTATTGTGTTTTCCTAGGAGACACTTTGATTTCTTTGTCGTCTAAACGACAACCTACTGTTTCCCGTTCCAGTGCAGAGGCAGAGTATCGGGAAGTTGCAAATGCAGTTGCCAAAGCTACTTGGATACGCAACCTTTTACTTGAGTTGCACGTCCCGTTATGACGGGCGTCCGTAGTTTATTGTGACAATGTTTCCGCAGTCTATTTATCCGATAATCTGGTCCAGCGAACAACACACATAGAGATTGACATCCATTTTGTTTGTGTGAAAGTTCGTGTCGGTCTCATACAAGTTCTGCATGTTCCTTCTTCTCTACAATACGCAGACATTTTCACAAAGGGGCTTTCTAAGGTTTTCCAGTTTGACCGTTTGTTTACCGCCCGTTCAAACTGCGGGGGGGCTACTAGCGATATATTATGTATATCTTTTATACTTTAGAAAATATTTATGTGTATCTTGTCCTATTTTTGTAATCTTCCCCTATATATAGGGTGTTTGTTAATCAATGAATGAAGAACAATTACAAACCATAAACACTTTTAATTACAAACCATAAACACTTTTAATTAGTACCACACCTTTTCGCCTGGTTTATAGATAAACCTTTCATCTCCCAGTTGAGCTCAAGCATCGAGCATACTTGGCTTTTAAAACAACCAATTTTGACCTAACTAAAGTTGGAGATTTAGTCCTTTTATATAATTCTAGGCTTCATCTCTTCCTAGGCAAGCTGAAGTCAAGGTGGCCTAACCATTCAAGGTGACAAAATTTTATCTATATGGAGTAGTGGAGATAAAGTCTCCTGACGGTGATGCATTCAAGGTTAATGGGCACCGCCTTAAAAGGTACACGGGATTTTTGAATGAGGAAGAAAGGGAGGATACCTTCTACGAATAAAAATAGTCGAAACACGAGTCATATCCACCAGGCACACTCGGTGCCTTCTCTCGGTGACCATTATCCCGCCTATCCTGCCAAACACAGGTCGTGCCTCCTGAGAGCTGCAGCTATAAGACAAGATCAGGGCCGTCTCCGAGAATGATAAAAAAAATTTGGGCCCCGAGCGAAAAAAAATTGGTATAATATAAACTCATCAAATATATATCAAGAAACCACAATACGGCATGCTAATCATGGGGTTTGAACTCATGACCTCAAGATTATAACCGAAAACATTAACCAATTAATAATATAATCATCTTGTTAACAAAATCGAAGAGTCAATTAATTAAGTGAATTGATAGTTCAAAACAGTTTAGAAAATAAAAAATGCATGAGATTTAGGAAATAAAAATGTAAAGAAAGGGCTTAGAACTCATGACCTTGGTTTTCAAATTTGAGTATCTTAACCATTGAACTAGCTTCATTTTTTGATGCTAAAGTCATTTATTAAACATTTAAGATAACAGTGCTCATTTAAAAATCTTGACCCTAAATTTTTGTCGGGCCCTATAAACCTTTTGGGCCTTGGCGTCTGCCCGGGCTGCCCAGCCCACTAAGCCGGGCCTGGACAAGATGCATGGGAAGCATCTTGTATCCACCTCACTAAACGACATTCTCCACTTTTCATGAGAAATTTGAGTGATTTTCACGCATACCACATCATGTATGTCCTCTTCTTCTTCCATCTTGTCCCTACCCTTCTAGCTTCTTCTGTTGGAAACAAACCCACGTTTTCTTCTTAGCATAAAACACCAATAACTCAAGTTTTTGACCACCTTTTGGAGTTTAATCCAGCCAAATGTTGAAATCAATGGTTCAACTCTTAGATTTAACATTAAAAAGTGGCCTAAATGCTAAAATAGCAAACCAATATGAGTTCTAGGTGAACAAGAAGAAGTTTCAGAAGTTCCAAGACACTGGTGATGCCTTCGGGGCGTGCCTCGACCGAAACACAGCAGTTCTAGAATGTGATTTTATGTGTGTTTTTCTTGTTTTGCAGCATGGCTAGTGAAGGAAGTCCAGTTGAACAAACGAGTACCAATTCATTTGTCACAAACACAAAAACAATTTCAAGTAATTGCCCTTTTTCGTGTGGAATGATATTGATGTCTTTTATGTGTAAAAAAAAAAAAATTTCAAGTCAACTTTAGGGGCAAGAGCTTTATCATCATGGCTGTAACAATCATCACTTACCAAAAGGAAGTCAAAAGTTGCAACAAATAACATGACTATCTATAAATCAGAAACATTTAATTATGATCAATTTATTGTCAAAACACAGAACAAAGAACACAGAAGCATAGCACACTTATAGTATTACTGGTATGATAATGGATTAAGATTGGTTAAAAATTTATGTACATAATTAGAAACTAGTGACAACAATTACTCCTTGAGGTTAACAATAAAATTTAATCTCACCTGGATAGGACGAAAAAGAACCTCCTCCGTCTTAACAGAACGCTTCTTCATTGTATTCATAAAATCCAGCATTAACCAGGAACTTGAAGAACCCATCAAACTTTCAGTTGGTCAAATAAAAATAAACATTATATCATTCTTAAATATATTAACACAAAAATTACCAAAATTAATTATCATAGCGCATCTTACTCAACTTGTTGCTTCTTGCTAAATTACAATCAATGGTTTTATAACTCCGTGATTAAAAACCTAATAATAGTAGTGTTTGCTAATTTTTTTTATCAGTTCCCACTTATAAGTTAAACAGACGTGAGATACCACACTATAGCACACACATAGACATACTTCGAAGATTCAATAAATGAAGAACAATCTATACTTCTATAATAAAATAAACCATTTTGGAACACTTGTTATCATATTAGGTCATGTCTTGTCTTATGGATAACTAGGTTATAACCCCGTGTATTACACGGGTTGAATAAATAAATTTTATATAAAAAATAATAAAACAATATATCTTTATAAACCTTTTTTTTTTTGCACGGGTTGAATAAATATAATTTCATAAATTAAATAATAAAATGTTATGTCTACAAGAACGATATGTATTGTACGGGTTGAATAAATGTAATTTTATATAGCAAATAATAAAAAAGTTATATCTTTAAAACAACGTGTATTACATGGGTTAAATAAATGTAATATTGTTTACCAAATAATAAAAAAAGTTATATTTTAAAAAACCCTCGTGTATTACTCGGGTTGAATAAATATGATCTTATATACCAAATAATAAGATATATATATATATATATATATATAACTAATGGATATACTTGATACGTGATAGATATGGTGATTGCGGAGATGATTATTGAAAAGAAGATACAGTGACCATACATGTTATTCAAGAAGCAAATAAGCAACCATTTGAGTGATAAAATATAAATTATATTTAAAAAACTCATAATAAATCTAATTTTATATATAAAGTAGTATTGAAAGTTATATAAAATTTGTTTAAAAATTATGTAATAAAATCGATATATTAATTTTTAATAATGAAAATAAAAATAAATAATATATTCATACAAAGTTTGGTTTTGATGATAAATAATTTGGTTCGGTTTTATCTCTAGCATTATATATGCTATGGTAAAAGTTTAGAGTTAGAAAAAATTAAGAGTAAATTTGTATATTATAAATAAAAAATGAGAAGTATACATTAAATTTAAACTAAATAATAGTTCTCTATAATTAAGTAGAAAAGATGAGTTAAGTGCCATTTACGTCACGTCCCTGTCCCTGTGTTTTGTTCACTTTTACCATTTTAGGTCAAATTTTAAAATTGCATCATTTTCCTCTCTGCCATTTTGAAAACGTGTCATTTCAGTTCAAAAAAATAACCATAGTTAAAAAATTTAGTTAGCTTAGGGGTAAAATTCGTTTGTTTCTAAGCAGCCGGTCATGGGTTCGATCCCAGCCAGCTACAATTTTGACTTTGGTTACCCCTAAGCTAACTGAATTTTTAACTGTGGTTATTTTTTTGGACTGAAATAGCATGTTTCCAAAATATTAGGGAGGAAAACGGTGCAATTCTAAAATTTGGTTTGAAATAACAAAAGTGAACAAACTACAGGGATGTAAATAACACTTAACTTAGAAAAGATTAAATAAAATAATATTTAGTAGGAGAGTTATCTACAATTAATTAGAAGCGATTAAACTAAATACTAATTATCCATAAGAGATTAAACTAAATAATATTTAGTAGGAGACTTATATATAATTAATTAGAAAAAATTAAACTAAATAATAGGAAAATTAATGGATACATAGCCTAATATGATGACAAGTGTCCCAAAGATGGTTTCTTTTATTATATAGTTAGATTAGTTTAATTTCTTCTAATTAATTATAAATAACTCTTCTACTAAATATTATTTAGTTTAATCTCTTATCATAATTATTATTTAGTTTAATCTCTTCTAATTAATTATAGATAACTCTCCTACTAAATATTATTTAGTTTAATCTCTTCTATCTAACTATAGATAATTATTATTTTGTTTTAATGTATACTTCTCATTATAAATATTATTTAATTCAATGTATACTTTTCTATAAATTTAATGTATATTCATTGTTTACATTACCTAACGTGTTATATAACAGCTACAATTTTTAGTTTCTTTTTACCCAAACTATTCAATCATATATATATATTTTTTTTGCTATCTTATATTAGCTAAACAAAAAAAAAAATTAATATTAAATCTTACCCCACTTTACATGTCGATTAAAATACTTCTAATTTTCTAATAAAATATTATTCTTAAATTTAAATTGTTAATTTAAGGGATTTTTAAATAGCCAAATTATTTATCACCAAAACCAAACTTTGTGATAATATATTATTTATTTTTATTTTCATTATTAAAAGAGTAAATTACAAAAATCGTCATTTATGTATGCTACTTATTGAAAATTGTGTCATTTGTCTTTAAAAAGTATAAAAATTATACTCGATGTTTGTAAACCCTTGCACATTATGTCATTTAGGCCTAACCAGTTAGTTTTTATGGTTAAATATGATCAAATGGACCCCACATGAGGGTGTTTTGTTCATTTTACCCTAAATACTAATATAAATAATCAAAAAAAATTATATATATAGATATTTATAAATACCTATACATACACTCATATAAGCACCTCTCTCTCACAACACACACTAGCTCTCTCTCTTTCTCTCTCTCTCTCTCTCTCTCTCTCTCTCTCTCTCTCTCTAATTGTCGGACTACCTCCACCAGACCGACCACCACCGCCATACAACTCACCAGACGGACCACCACCCCATACACCTCACCGGACCACTGCCACCACCTACACACACCCCACCGGACCCCCACCACCTCCATACCCTTGCCTCCGCCATAGCACCACCACCATTGCATGACCAAATCAAGATTATTCAGTAACAAAACATCTGAATCAAGATTATTCGGTAAACATCCTACTAGATGTCACAAAATCCCAATTAAAAACCCTAATTGACTTCATCAAATGCCCCTTGAGATTCAACCAGTTTTTCGACACCAACGAATTCGACTTCTCTGGAACTTTCCAGAGCATTCGCAAAAACATTTCATCCAAACGCAGAGAGGTGTAATCGTTTGATCCAATTTAGGGAATATAAGAGATTAGGGTTTCTTTTTTCTAGAGTTTCAATATTAATTTATATATAAAATTAGATTTATTATGGGTTTGACCACTTTCAATTTATATTTAATCACTCAAATATATGCTTATTTGCTTCTTTAATAATATGCTTGACCACTATATCTTCTTTTCAATAATCATCTCCGTAATCACCATATCTATGGCGTATCGAATATATCCATTAGTTTTTTTAAATATAATTTTCTTATTATTTGGTATGTAAAATAATATTTATTCAACACGTGTAATACACGGGTGTTTTTTAAGATATAAGTTTTTTTTATTATTTGGTAAACAATATTACATTTATTCAACCCGTATAATACATATGGTTTTAAAGATATAACTTTTTTTATTTGGTATATAAAATTACATTTATTCAACCCGTACAATACATATGGTTCTTATAGATATAACTTTTTATTATTTAATATATAAAATTACATTTATTCAAACCATGCAATATAGGGGGTTTTTAAAGATATATTGTCTTGTTATATAGTATATAAAATTCATTTATTCAACACGTGTAACACACGGGGTTATAACCTTGTAGATTATTAAAAAAAATCGTACCTTGAGGATGAAAGTTAGCCAGCCAGAAGCAAACACATTGACAACAAAGGAGGGATATATGAAAATCAAACCAGGTGAACTAATATACAATATGCATGTTAAAAATCAAATAAAGAGGACACAAATCGAAGAATATGATGACACAACAAAACTCTTCCTATGATGACGAATGCGGCTGGATTGGATCAGCGAAGAAGAAGATTAGAGCAGAATTCGAGAAGATTGAATGTTAAAGAATCATAAAATCATCATGGTTAATAGAAAGAATTCGTTATCTAACCTTGATCCGAAGATGCTTGAGGATCCGGGTTCGAAGAAAGGAGAGAGAATAAGGTGGAAATCCTAGAATGCCAGAAGGAAACTGAAACTAATGATTTTTTGGGTTATAACATTTATATACAGACACCCACGTTTGACCTATTTAGGGTGGATGGGGTGCTCCCCAAATGTGGAGTGGTAAACTTTTTCTTTTGCCAATAATTTCATGTGATATCAACTTTCCTTAAAACTTCTCATTTTGCACTCAAATACTAACCATTTAGTTTTAGCAGGAGAACACTAATAATAGGGGTCTTGATAAGTATCATGTGTCTATAGGTAATTGTTTTATTAGATAGTATTATATCAAAAAGAACAAAAATTATTTTGTCCGTGGAGTAAAATTGCTAATTATTATAAGAGGTGTATATTCTAAGTTTGTATTGCACCTCTTAGACCATCTCCAACAATCGTCGTGGACCGTCCAACAGACTGCCTAGTCAGCATGTCACATCATTACAAACCATCGTCACTTCAAACCTCCATTATTTTCCTCCAACAATAAACCTCTCTAAACCTCCACCTCATCGCTTACTTTTCATTTTATTTAATCTAGACCTAATTTATATAATCTATTTTAAATTAATTTAATAAATATATATTTAATTATTTTTATTATTAAATAAAATAAAATAATAGAACTCGTAATAATTTTTTGGTTATTAAAAAATAAATTCAAAACTAATAAATTATTTTTATTATTTATTTAATTTTAATAACCATTTACTGTTTCAACGACTCTTTTTTTAAGTGGCTACTTTTACAATGGCTATTTATAAACGACTAGTTTTCCGATTCTTATAAAAAAAGTCACAAATCACTAAAACTACCACATTTGCATCACTCAAATTCACAAAGCACTCGCCAAACCCCCATCCACATTCAAACCAACAAAATAACAAAATCAGAAGCTTTGGCACGGGGTCGTGCCCACCAGGCATTGGCCGTGCCCAGTGAAGAATCTATGCAGAAGAAAAAGTCTACAACAAAAGACAAAACTGACAGAACAACACGGGGCCGTGCTAAGGAAACACGGGGCGTGGTTAACTCTAAGATTCGCAGAATCTGAGATAGTACAACAAGTACAATGGCCACGGGCCATGCCGTTGACGCACGGGGCCGTGTTAGTACAAGGTCCGACACTGCAGTTAATGTAGAGGAGAGAGATTGAAGGCCACGGAGCTGTGCCAGGCGGGCACAGGCCTTGTTGGTTGTCTGATTTCAGCTATAAAGAGGAGTGCTTGGTTTCATTCCAATCCATCCATTGGCATACCACTTTTCTCACACTTACCACCACTCGATTACCATCATCCATCTTCCATCATTTAGAGTGTGTAGTAGTCTCGGGATCCAAGATCGATCATAAGAGTTCTTGTCAAACAAAGGTCATACTTAGCTAAATTCTTACATCACTTGGTGAAGACAAATCTTTGATGTATTACTTTTTGATTTCCAAACTTTGGCTCCTTTTTATTTGGGTATGTATTAATGACTTTACGAACTAGTTTTTTATATTGAAGGCGAATTTATTTAACCATTCTTCATATGTTGTTGATTCACATATTCGTGTCTTTACGGTCTATATAAAGCACGTTAACTACTTGGAAGGGGGTTAGAAGGGTGGTTGGGTAATTCTATGTCTCATTCAGTGTATAGATCCTACGAGAACCTGCTTCAAGCTTAGTAATACTTCACTAGTGGGCCTACCGCTAGAATCCCTGATCTATTCACTAGTGGTACTGTTCACCTCGGGAGAAGTAAGAAACCGCTAGAATCCCTGATCTATAAACTACTATTAAAACTTTAAACTAACCATGGGAAAACTATACCCCTGCTGACTCAGACCAAACGGTTGAGGGTAACGTCGCCTGAAAGGGGCCTACCACTTTTCGCATTAATAACTTACTTAATTATCTTTCAATAATCCGACTTTGCGGGACTGTATCCCTACTGACTCAAAGCAAAAAGTTGAGGGTAACACTGCCTGGAAGGGGGCCTACTACTATAACTTAAATATAATCTCTTAAAATGACCAAAGTGCGGAAATCATTAAAAGATACATAAAAGTGGAGTTGGATCCAAGTAATTTCTACTTGTCTATCTATTTTTCCTTATATTTTATTTTTGCTTTTTAGTTTACTTTTAAAAAAAAAAACCTTTTCATCAAAAAATTGGTTAGATTAGACGTTAACGATAAGCCGGTACTAAAAGCTCTTTTGTCCTTGGACGACATCGGTATCTTGTCATCACTATACTACGTCCGCGATGGGTGCACTTGCCCTAATGTGTGTAGAGTGATAGTATTATATCGTGTTTTATAAATTTAAAACTTGATTCATGAGTAAAAAAGGGTAAAAATATATCTAAAAATATTACCACACCCACACACGTCAAGTTTTAGGCGCCGTTGCCAGGGACACAAGGATTTTGAGAAACCTTAAAATTAGCGGCCTAATCAAATTCTAAAAAAAATTCAAAACTGTGCGCCTATTTTCAAAACTTTTTTCTCTTTACAGTAGGTTTAACACGAGACCGTGCCACTGGGACACGCCCTCGTGCTGCAAATTCTCAGAAAAACTTTTTCAAAGGCCCATATACAAATTTGCCCACGAGACCGTGCCAGTTCAGCACGAGGCCGTGGTCAGCATTATGTTAAATTTTATTTTTCTGTTTCCTGATCCTGAGGCTCGCTATTCTTATGGGTATCTTCCAATACAATGGATTACTACTCAGAAGACTACACCTACTACATTGAGGATGATTATAACGAACCTTATTGTACCATTTGCGGTGAATCTCATTCGGTACAACATTGTTACCTTTTTCGACGATCAACCTCATACACCACATATGAAGAAACAAGGTTTCAGCTCCGAAAGTCAAGTTTTGACTAGGATAGCAATCCGTTTGAAACATACGACACGCCACCAACGATCAATCCCAAAGCCGAAAGCCTTATACAAAGTCTCAAAAATCTAGAACTCTAAATTAAGAGATCTCGTAAAAAAGAAGAGACTATTTGTACTAAAGAGGTAATAATCGAAGAGGTAAAAATAGAAAAGCAACAAAATGAAAAACTCAATTATGAACCAAACTAAGAAGAAGCTAAGTCTAAAACTAATGACTTTAAAATAGAACAAAATTTTCAAGAAATTCATGTTTTTCAACCTTCTTTTGAAAATCATTGTTTGGTATCTTCTCATGCCAAGTTTTTAAAAGAGTTAAACACTACTACTAAAATCAAAGAGCTATTTAGCATTACATTAACAAATGATCAAACTTCACTAATAAAAAATGAATACCATGAACTAAACATAAAATCGGTACCATGTTTTTTCAAAACATCTTTGTTAGTAACGTGCTAATTGATAAAGATCTCTGTGTTAACATAATGCCAAACTATATTTTCGAAAAATTAGGTACTAGTGATTTTTCGCCTCTTAAAATTCATATAGTTCTCTCTAACCGAAAAACGATTAAATTCTTTGCCGATGTAAAACACTATTTTTTGGAAGACCCATATCTTTTCAAAATGTGTGCCGATCAACTCATCCGAAGATGCGTCATGGAGTCACAAGCACCGCACGAAAGGTACTTGATTCAGGATTTTATTGGCCAACTATCCATAAGGATGCATACAATTTAATCAAAACATGTGACGTATGCCAACGAACAAGTAATATCTCATCAAGAAACGAAATGCCTCAAAACGGCATTCTTATTTGTGAATTTTTTTATGTTTGGGGTATGGATTTTATAGGACCTTTCCCACCGTCAAAAGGGAACAAATATATTCTTGTTGCAGTCGTTTAAATGTCAAAATGGCCCGAGGCCGAAGCTCTTCCAACTAACAATGGGAGAGTTGTGGTAAAATTCCTAAAACGCTTATTCTCTCGTTTCGGCGCTCCAAAAGCACTCATTAGTGATAGAGGTACCCATTTTTGCAATTATTAATTAAATAAAATTTTAACAAAATATGGGGTCTATCACCGTCTTTCAACCACCTACCATCCTCAAACCAAACGGTCAAGCCGAAATAACAAATAAGCTCGTCTTTGGAAAAATTGTCATCTCCCAGTAGAAATTGCACACAAAGCTTATTGGGCGTTAAAAACATAAACCTAGACCAAGAAACCGCTAGTAAAAGTTGATTCTATCTGTTAAACGAATTGATGAATTGAGAAATCAAGCATACTCTAACTCCGAATTTTATAAAGAACGCATGAAAATTATACACAATAAAATAAGCAAACCTAAAGAATTTCGGGAGGGAGATCAAGTGCTATTGTTTAACTCAAGGCTTCGATTATTTCCAGGAAAAGTTAAGTCAAGGTGGTTGGGACCTAAATGTTTCCAAATAGAGCGGTGGAAATTTAGCTTCCAAACGGAGTACCTTTCAAGGTAAACGGGCAAAGGCTTAAGCTTTACTGAGGCTTCATTGAGGATGAGGAAGTTGAAGTGACTCTTCAAGTGGTAGATACATGATCGGAAAACGATCAAACATTATTTGTAAATATGCATGTTTTTCTTTTTAATCATCTTGTAGGAGCAATTGGAAAGTATCATCCTTGAATATTTGACAAGAAACAGGTATGTACACCAAGGGAACCCTGGAAAACGGTCACACACACGTGTACAATAAAAAAATAATGTTGCTGGCACTCTAACCACGGGGCCGTGCTCACTTGGCACACCCCCATGTCCAAATGCCTAGATACATGAGATATAATAAATCACGTCATGGGGCCGTGCTGCATTAGCATGGGGTATTGCCCGACCTGCAAACAGAGTATATAAAGCACTGTCTTAACTTTTTCAACACAAAACACGACCTGTTTCTCCAAAGCCTCTGGTTCTTGACCATTTTCCGCCAAATTTCAACGATCATCTGACCAAATCCGACTACAAGGTATGATTCTAACATCATAGTTAGTTAGTTTAACGATTTGCATGTAGTATAACATCAAAAATTCGAGTTTAATCTAGGGTTCTTGAACTAGACCCGTGCCGATCTCGAATTTTTGTTTAGATCTTATTAGTAGTAGTTAGTACTAGTGTTTTGAGAAGTAAATCACTGAACATTGTTGGAAAAATCAGATTGTTCAAGCAGTTATTCCCAAACCCCTGTTCTTGACAGAACAAACTCTAAAATCAAAAGGGTAAACAAGTGTTTTTGCAAAATTGATACTAGGGGTTTGTTTTTCAGGGTAAACCGCACCTAATGGACCAAAAAAAATTTATTTTTCGAAGAAGGCTCGAAAACCTTAATTTTTTAAGTAACAGGAGATTAACACAGGGCCATGTCCATGTGACACGGGGCCGTGGGAAACAAAGACCCCAGACGCGGGGTCATGTCTGAAAGACACTGGGCCGTGTCTGAAAGACACGGGGCCATGTCGCCGTGTCTAGACCACATGATTTCAACCTTTCGCATAATTTTCAACATACCAACTGTCTTACTGGTTCTTTCTTGAAGTAATGGCGCCACACAAGTTCCTAAGGTTCAAATCCTCTAAGCTTTACTACCAAACTGGTTGGAAGCATTGCAAGAAAGGCATGAAGAGCCTCCGAGACAAGTTTGCTATGAAACATTTGAAACTGTTGGTCAACAGGAAAGATATGATGCTCTCGTCACTGGTCCTCTCCGCATCTTCTTAGAGACTTGGCTCCGGTCAATCCATGCGTATAACATGGAGTTTATAAGCACACTGACTTTCAACAGAACCGAGCCGGACCTCTTTGATTCCGATGCAGTGCAATTCAGGTGTGGGGGTGAATGGTACAGTCTATCAGTTGCCCAATTTGGGGTAAATATTGGGCTTTACACCAAGGATGATACTTCTGAACCGGAATTCACGAAAGCTATCCGAGAACTACCAGACAACCTAAGGCAAGCTGCATGGGCACGGATTGGAGACGGTGCCTACAATCCGAGCTCCATAAAAAGCACCAAGATTAGGGACTCACTTATCCGCTACATCCACCAGGTCCTTAGTGGTTCCTTGTGCCAACGGAAAAATAGCGGTGGGGTAGTGAACCTTTGCGAGCTCACTTGCCTTTATTGCCTCGTGACCAACTAACCCATCAACATCGCCCGCATGCTTCTGAGAAACTTGGCCAGCAATACCACTGCAGACGTTCGCACACCCATCTTCTATGGAGGTTGGATCGCCAAACTCTTCAGGAATTACATTTGGTGAACTCCAACCGTATTTCACAAGGGTGTAACTATCACTAAAGTTGATCTTCCTTTGTGCCAAAATGTGAATCTGATCATATATTGCAGCAATGGATTTATGCGCTTTAAGGATACATACGGCCGGGTTTGGAACCCGAATGACCCAGATGAAGTCCTTGCAATCGAAGATATCCCAAATCGTCCTCACCCCGGATCTTTTCCAGGTTCCTCATCCCAAGGCGGGAGTGATTTTCCTAACCTCCATAATTTATATAATATCATGCACGAAGCCCTCCAAGTCCCAAAGAACGCCTGTAGCTTGGTTTAAAGCTCAATTTCCCGGATCGGAGGCATGGAGCGCAACATCATCTCCATGCAAAACGACATCACATACATCCTGGATAACATGGTGCTTCGCGGTGAAGAGGAGGAAGATGAGGAGGGATAGGATATGGATTCAGACTCGGTGATGGTGGCAGCAGGTGATGTGTTATCTTCCAGTTTATCTTTCCCTAACTTTTGAACAATCTCGTATTTCTTGGGCTGCGTCCCGTTGAACAAATTACTTTTCTGAACAATTTCCTTTTCTGCATTTGTTTTCATTTTCTTGTGATGTGGTGGTGGTAGAACAACTTGAACGATGGTAATCTAGGATATATTGTATTTATGTTGGATTGTTGTATGGATGTAGTATTATTGCTCACAGGTACCATGGGAGGCTTGGACACACTAAGCATAGTGGTCCCCAAGCCTGGAAAACAGAAGCCAACCGACAAAACCCGAGCCTTTACCTGAAATACATGATTGCCACGTGGACGTGCTCACCAGACACCCCCCCGTGCCCACATACCTGATGCCAAAAATTCCGTCCCTAGAAAGTGACACGGGACGTGTCCACCAGGAACGACCCCATGCGCACTCCACTGTAAGTATTCTGAAAAACAGGTTATTGGCATTTGGACGTCGTGTTCTCCCAACACGTCCCTGTGCCCAGTGCCCAGTAACTGTAAATTTTTGTTACTTTACACATCTAATCAAAATAAATCCTATTTGGGACAAATTGAGCACAATGTGTAATTTAAGTATGGGGGGATGTCAAAATCTTGAATCGGTTGTCCTAAATCAAGCCTTACACAAAATTTTTCTTGGAATCGCTAAAACACCCCAAATCTTTTTCAAATTTTTTCTTTTGTCTTTTTTATAGTTTAAGTTAAGAAACCAAGATCTAAAATTTTCAAGGTTTTATAAGTTTACAACCGATAGGTTCGTGATAAAAAGAACCATACAAGAAAAAATTATAAAAATGGCATGACAATTCTTTATAAAATTTGATTGAATATATAATTTCACACTTATACCATTTTCCCACAAAAATGTGAGCCTTGAGCCTTTACTGAGCATTCAATCATACATATTTACTAAATGCTCATCTTTCGTTTCTTGTGTGAATAGCCTTATGGATCTTTCAAATCTAGAACTTGAAAAGACAATACATTCCCGGTTCTTACAAACAAATCCAAGTAAGTAAATGGTGGAGGCATTATGATTTTAAACCCTCTTTTTCATCTTCAACCTTATTCTCTTTATCTACCCACCATAAACAAAAACAACAAAAATATTCCCCTAGTTAAACCCCATTGAGCCTAAACCTTTCGTTTCAAAACCCACAAAATACCATTTTGCACAAACCACCCATCACCCCAAAACCAATTTTTTTTTATTTTCACAACCCTTGTTTTTAGTAAAATGCGGTTCTTTTGAAAATCACATAAAAAGAAGTGACTTAGTTTTATTCAAAAAAATCCCTAGCTACTTGAAATAAATAAACAGAAATTATTGCTTATAAATATGTTGTTTATAACTAAGTCACAAACAAATAAATTTTCAAAAGAAAACCGACATTTTACGTTTTAGCCAATTTTCAATAAAACTATCATACCCTTAACCAAAACCTACCCTTTCAAAGTCCTCTTGATATTTACAAAGATTATGTTAAAAATGAGGATGTTTGATTACCTGTCAAGCATATGGTAGGAGTAAGTTCCATACCGGTATCCAGCGTTTCACCTAATACATCTTCGGCCGAGTGTTGAGTGATCACTTGTGAGGTGTGTGAATCTGTATATAGCTAAATGAAATTTTATAAAGGCATGTTATGCCCAAAAATATTTATTTTTCTTAAAAAAAAGGTTCAAAATAGATCATGACGAATCAGTTTCTAAATAATATAAAAACAAGAATAAAGAACTTGGATTCCCGACACTCTACAAACAAGACCCGAAAACTTCTTCTCTACCAATTCCATTTAGGTGTGTAAGCAACATTAAAGAGTTTTGCTTGGGGACAAGAAAAGATTCAAGTGTGGGGGTATTTGATGTGCGTAAAATACAGTATATAAATTATATCAAATACGACGTAAAATCAACCATTTTTCGTTACTAATGTTGGAAAAAGCATGTTACTTTGTTCCTTTTTAATTTACAGGGTCAAAAGAGCTTGAACCCATAAAGGAGCAAAATAACAGTAAAAACTAACAAAAATAAAAAGAGGGAGGATTGACTCGACTCGCCAAGCCCCCATCCACATCCAAACCAACAAAATAACAAAATCAGAAGCTTTGGCACGGGGCGTGCCCAGTGAAGAATCTCTACAGAAGAAAAAGAAAACAACAAAAGACAAAACTGACATAACAACATGGGGCCGTGCTAAGGCAACACGGGGCGTGGTCAACTCTAAGATTCGCAGAATCTGAGATAGTACAACAAGTACAATGGTTACGGGTGGTGCCATTGACGTACGGGGTCGTGTTAGAACAAGGTCTGACACTGCAGTTAATGTAGAGGAGAGAGATTGAATGCTACGGGGCCGTGCCAGGCGGGCACGGGCCGTGTTGGTTGTATGATTTCAGCTATAAATAGGAGTTCTTGGTTTCATTCCAATCCATCCCTTGGCAAACGACTTCTCTCAGATTTTTTCACCACCCCACCACCACTATAACACCAACACCCACCACCATCATCCATCTTCCATCATTTAGAGTGTGTGGTATTCTCGGGATCCAAGATCAAACGTAAGAGTTCTTGTCAAACAAAGGCCATGCTTGGCTAAAATCTTACATCACGTGGTGAAGACAAATCTTTTATGTATTACTTTTTGATTTCCAAATTTGGCTCCTTTTTATTTAGGTATGTATTAATGACTTTAATAACTAGTTTTTTATATTGAAGGTGAATTTATTTAACTATTCTTCATATGTAGTTGATTCACATATTCGTGTCTTTATGGTCTAAAGCACGTTAACTACTTGGAAGGGGGTTAGAAGGGTGGTTTTGTAATTCTATATCTCGTTCAGTGTATAGATCCTACGAGAACCTGATTCAAGCTTAGTAAGACTTCACAAGTGGGCGGTACTATTCGCCTTGGGAGAAGTAAGAAACCGCTTGAATCCCTTATCTATAAACTACTATTAAAACTTTACACCAACCCTGCGAGGACTGTAACCCTGTTGATTCAGACTAGAGGGTTGAGGGTAACGCTGCCTGGAAGGGGGCCTACCACTTTTCACATTAATAACTTACTTAATTATCTTTTAACAATCCGACCTTGCGGGACTGTATCCCTGCTGACTCAGGCCAATAGGTTGAGGGTGACGCTGCCTGGAAAGGGGCCTACTACTATAACTTAAAGATAATCTCTTAAAATGCCCAATGTGCGGAAATCAATAAAGGATACATAAAAGAGGAGTTGGAACCAAGTGATTCCTTCATATCTATCTGTTTTTCCTTATATTTTATTTTTGCCTTTTAGTTTACTTTTTTTTAAATACCTTTTCATCAAAAATTTGGTTAGATTAGAGGTTAACGATAAGCCGGTACTAAAAGCTCTTGTGTCCTTGGACGACTTCAGTATCTTGCCATTACTATACTACGTCCGCGATTGGTGCACTTGCCCTAACGTGTGTAGAGTGATAGTATTATATCGTGTTTTATAAATTTAAAACTTGATTTATGAGTAGCGGTTAAAATATATCTAAAAAATTTAACCACACCCACACACGTCAGTCATAAACAAGTTCTATATGTCAATTTACTTTAAATAAGTTGTAACATCAGTAGGTTATCAACTTATATGACCATGGAGGTTTTAAAATCAAAATATGCACCATAAGGGCATTTTAGTCATTATATGACATGCTTTAAGAGCTTGCATATAAACTGATATTATGAACATGTTCATTTTGTAAAAATACTTTAATTATGATATAATATCAGTAAGTAATCAAGCATGTATGATTTTTATGATTAAAACCAAACTATGCACCATAAGGGCATTTTGGTCAATATATAACATAGTTTGAGAACTTGTATAAAATATTAGTTATAATCAAGTACCTTCTGTGAAAACACTTTAATTGTCCTATAATATCAGTAGGTATTAAGTTTTGAATGATAGTTTTGGTTAAAAACTACACTATGCGCCAAAAGGGCGTTTTGGTCATATTATAACATAATTTACGATCTTATATCAAAACTTAGGTTATGAATAGAATTATAATACCAAAATATGTTAATTATAATAACATATCAATAGGCAATTCATTTGGCAAGTTCATCATTGATTAAAACCAAGTTTTATGCAAAAAGGACATTTTGGTCAAAGTTAGGCATATTATAGAAACTTGTGTAAAAACTCAGAATCTGATTATGAACATGTAGTATAACCTCACAGGGTTATCATACATTATAATGTGCTCATAATACAACTTAAATTCAGTAGCTAACTTAGCTAAATCGGGTCAGAATCGAAAGTTAAAGCAGAAGTCAAACTACTCGACTTTCGGTTGCGTACCGACCCTAAAACTAGAAATGACAGGCTGAACACGTTCATACGTGTACTAATATTAATTACCAACTTATTTAAGTGTTAAAACATTGTTTATAACATTCACATGATCAATTTCTAAAGTTTACAAAAAACTGAATTTTGACTTTTTAATTACGATAATTTTGACCCGTCATTTGACACAGTTAACGTGACTTTTAGGAGGTGTCCTTTTGAGGGATTAACATCTGCCTAGTTATGATCACGTAGCCATGTTCAACTCGAACAATGGCTGGACCATAATGTTCTGAACCGAAAGTCAAAGGAAAAATCGATTTTGCTTGACTTTCGGCTATAAAATCCTATAAAACAAAAATGCACAGGATAGGAACACTTACAATTGATCCTTGGAACGAAATGGACAAAGTAGGATGCTCCTAAAGCTCATGAACTTCTAGATGAGGAGTAAGAAAGATTTAAAGAAGAGGTGCAAGTGAAAATGGTTGCAAACCTCCTCCATTTATACTTGAAGGAGTTGGATCAAATCAACAAAGGTGTTAGGGGCTTGTTTTGGATAATTACAAGTGTCCTACAATGTGGCAACAGTAGCCATGCAGCTCATGGTTTCGAAATGTGGTAAACTTGGAGCCCATACAAAATTCTGACACTGGCGTTGCTCTATGGACCGTCGAGGGTAACCTTTTACGGTCCGTAAAGACCTTGGGCACACCTGATTTCCCATTTCCTTGTGGACCGTATAGACCTTAGTCTACGGTCCATATACGATGGCCAAGACCAAAAAAAATAAGGCACTGCAGACAATAAGCTCTTATGCTTGCGGTCCGTAAAGGGTCAATCAGAGGCACAAGTTTGGCATGTTGACACCTTTAGTCCCTCTACATTTAAACTTTCAAACATTGTCAAAAATAGTCCCTCTTGTCCAATATTTGGCACAATTGAGAGTATGGACACGTGCCAGTACATTACCGGACACGAATTTACAAGGTGTTACATCCTCAACCCCTTAAAAGAAATCTCGACCTCAAGATTTTATTCAAAAAGATGGGGGTACTTTTGTCGCATAGTGGACTCAACCTCCCATATATATTCAGGGCCTCTACGGGCATCCCATTTAACCTTTATAATAGGTATAAATTTCCTTTGGAGTTACTTAACCTGTCGATCCTTGATTGAAATCGGTTTATCAACAAACCTCAGGTTTTCATCTATCTGCACATCTTGATGTGACATTGCTAGCGACTCATCGGCTAGACATTTCTTTAAATTACAGATGTGGAATACATTGTGAATTCCACTAAGCTCCTCCGACAGATTCAGCTTATAAGCTATTGATCTGACACATTCGATTATCTCAAACGGTCTGATATATCTCGAGCTTAACTTGCCCTTCTTTCCAAAACGCATCACACCTTTCGAGGGTCATACCTTTAGCAAAACTTTGTCACCTACTTGGAAATTAAGAGGTTTACGACTCTTGTCAGCATCGCTTTTCTACTTATCCCTGGCAGCTTTGTAACGATCACGGATTTGTACAATCTTTTCCGTGGTCTCGAGGACAATCTCTGGTCCAGATAGTTGGGCTTCCCCAACTTCAGCCCAACAAACGGGCGTTCAACATTTTCTTCCATACAAGGCCTCAAAAGAAGCTGCCTTGATACTCGCATGATAACTATTATTGTAGGAAATTCTATTAGGGGGAGATGATCATCCCAACTACCACCCAAGTCGATCACACATGCCCTAAGCATGTCTTCCAAAGTTTGGATTGTAAGCTCACTCTGTCCATCTGTCTGAGGATGGTAAGCCGTACTGAAATTCAATCTTGTGCCTAAGGATTGCTGGAAGCTTTTCTAGAAATGAGAATGGTAAGCTGTACTTCTGTATATCTAGTGTCTCTATCAGATACAATAGATACTAGCACATCATGTAGGGAAACTATCTCGTCCACATATAACTTAGCCAACTTGTCGGAGCTATACGTCTCCTTTATGGGCAAAAAGTGTGCTGACTTAGTCAGTCTATCAACGATGACCCATATTGTGTCATTGCCATGTTTGGTCTTAGGTAACTTGGTAATCAAATCCAAGGTTACCATTTCGCACTTACACGTGAGAATTTCAAGTTGTTGTAGAAAACTGACGTCTTTTGGTGTTCAGCTTTAACTTGTGAACCCGTCAGACACTTAGCTACATAGGTGGCTATGGATTTCTTCGTACCCATCCACCAATAATTCTTTCACAAATCTTGATACATTTTGTCACCTCCAGAGTGAACAAAATATTTGGAATTGTGCGCTTCCTGGAGGATTAGATCTCTAAGTCCTCCAAAGATTGGAACCCAGATTTTATCATTCAATCTAAGTATTACATCTTTCCCAGGTGACAACTGATCAACAATTCCACCCAATCCTTCACTAGGAATGTTAGCCTTTAACAAGGCTTGCTTTTACGCATCCAATAGCTTTTCATTCAAGCTGTTCCTGAGCACAATGCTCTTGGCGTTAATCCGAATCGGCTTAACCCTTTCTTTGCGACTCAGTACATCGGCAACCATGTTTGCCTTACCTGTATGATAGCGAATCTCGCAATCATAGTCATTCAATGTTTCCATCTAACGGCGTTGTCTCATGTTCAGATCCTTCTAGTTAAACAGGTGTTGGAGACTTTTATGGTCAGTGTATATAATACACTTTGTGCCATACAAGTAATGTCTCCGTAACTTTAGTGCAAATACAACGGCACCCAGTTCCAAGTCATGGGTGGTGTAATTCCTTTTGTGCACCTTTAAGTGTGGTGATGCATAAGCAATCACTTTTCCTCTCTACATCAGCACACAGCCCATGCTGGTGTGCGAGGCATCACAGTAGACGACAAAATCCTCAATACCCTCAGGTAGAGTTAGCACTGGAGCATTGCTCAACTTGTGCTTTAAAATATCAAAGGATTCTTGCTATTTAGGACCCCAGTCAAACTTGACATTCTTACGGGTCAGGGCAGTCAAAGGAGTGGCTATCCTCGAATAGGTCACAATGAAACTCTTATAATAACAAGCTAATCCTAAGAAGCTACGTGTCTCAGAAGGCGTCTTTGGTGCTTCCTAGTTCATGATGTCTTCAATCTTGGCGGGATCCACCTGGATACCACGCTCACTAATCACGTGTTTAAGAAATTGGACTTCTCGAAGCCAGAATTCGCACTTGGAGAACTTAGCATAAAGCTTCTCCTACTTTAATAGCTCTAAGATGCACCGTAGATGTTTCTCGTGATCAGCTTGATTACGAGAATAGATAAGTATGTCTCTATGAAGACAATGACAAACTTATCTAGATACGGTTTGTAGACTCTATTCATGAGGTCCATGAATGCTGCAGGTGCATTAGTAAGCCCAAAAGGTATCACTAGAAACTCATAGTGTCCGTATCTCATTCTGAAGGCAGTCTTTGAAACGTCTTCACTCCTGACCTTCAACTGATGATAACCCAACCTCAAGTCGATCTTAGAAAAGTTGCTAGCCCCTTGTAGTTGGTCGAATAAGTTGTCGATCCTGGGCAACAGATAACGATTCTTGATCGTTATCTTGTTCAGCTCACGGTAGTTGATATGCTCTAAATTATACATATTTTTGTATAAATATTTCCCTACTTTTGAGTACCTTTAGGTTGGTTTCTATTAAATATCACTCTGAAGTGGTTCATATTTGAATTCTAAAAATTCCAAGTGACATTGAGCTAAAAAGATGAATTTTTAGTAATAAATTAACAAATGCATTGAAGTTATTATTAAAAGAGAATTGTTGAATGCTATTAATGAGAAAAAGAAAAGAATATGAAGTGGAGTTTAAAGGTTATTGAATGTAATTAATAGTCATTAAAATTATTTGTTCTATTATTTTTCGGTGGGACGTAAGAAGAGAAACAAAAAAAAAAGGACATTGATCCATAACCATGTTCTCAACATCAAGTTGGAAGGAATAGTGGGCCGCCAGCCATGCATGATTCACGAGACAAGTGGGATATGGAATTATTTTATTTTGATTGGGCCTTTGAAACAAGTTGTGAAGTAAAACCCTAATGGAAATGAGGAGCCAATATATATACATCACGTCAGAAGGCATGAGGGAGGTTCCAGATATTTTTTGGACGGCAATTTTGGGTTGGTGACGCACGGACGGCTGCATATCAGACACGCACGAAGTCAGACGGCAGAGGGAAAGAAAAGAGAATAAAGAGAAAGGATTGGTTCGAGGGTTCAAGTCGCGATTCGAGCTTCGGGTTTGGTTTGCAATTTATTATTTTTAGTTTTGTTAGACTTTGTGTTTTACAAAATTATAAACATGATTTGCTTATCGTTTGGGACTCGTTTCTTATTCTTGACTATGATTCTTGGCTAATCTTTTATACTACCTGGGTTTAGATGAACTTGATGATTGTAATGCGATTTCGACATGATTATGGTTATTTGATGTGATTTACATAACTTTGCCTTGTTATTGATCTTGATATTGCATGTTGGTGTGTTTTGATTGATTATTGGTTGATGAATTCAACGGTTTAGGCACGAAGAAATTCCCCCTAGACTTAGAGTTTAATTTGAATCGTTGATCTTAGGGTTTTCGGTTTGAATATTGAGTTGAGAAATTGACCAATTCGATTAATAATTAAAATAAAAATACTAAAACTTGCATCCTCATCTTGTGACTCGAAAGACGATTAAGGTGAGCTAGGTTATTAGCTAATCATTGGTGGGTAGATTGGGTGACCGACAGCTCGGGCTCGTTTATTACATCGTGGTTAAGGTTTCCTAGGATTTCAATCTTCATGGTTTGGTTTGCTTTGCGTTTTTGGGATCTTCTCTTAACATAATTGTCTCTGAGGTCAAAAGGATTCTATTTTCGTGGGATTTTGTATCGATAGGTTGAGCCGGTTCGTTCTAGCACTTCGCATTTCGTCCTTATCTTTCGTTTGATACATCTCTAGCGGGGGGTTAATCGAGGGAGTAGGATATTTAACCATTGCCATAGTCAAGATAGCGTTGCATGATTCTAGGGATTCGACACCTAGGTAGTCTTTTCTCATCATATTTGATTTACACCTAGCTCCCGAGTTCGTGTTTGTTTTACGTTGCTTGTCTTGTTTGCCACATTTTCTTATTTAATTAGATTATTAGTTTAATTAGTTAAAACCTCAAATCCAAACACAAATTAAAACCAGTTAAGTAATTAGTTGAGTCAGAGTCTAGTTAGCGTCGCTAGTGTCTCGTGGGTTCGATACTCGGACTTCATTAGGCTTTACTACGTACGATAGGTACCCTTGCCTGTCAGTGGTCTAGCATTTAGAGAGTCTTAGTTTATAAATTTAAAACTAGGGTGTCTAGATTAGGTTTAGTTTTTACAGACCACATTTACCACATCAAGTTTTTGGCGCCGTTGCCGGGGACACTTATGCGATTGCGTTATTAGCTTTGACTGATCTTACTTGTTTAATTGGTCTTATTTGTAGTTTGAGTCTTAGGGTTTGTGTCTAGTAGTAGTGTGTCTAGTCGTCTTTGTAAATATATTTTTATTAGTTAATTTTTTTTATATATTTTTTTATCATGTGTTTTATCTGTGGAGGGCCCCATTACACCAAATATTGTCCAAACGATTCGGGGTGTTCCATAGATTTCGATGTTAACCCTCTTGTGCAGCCATAGTCATATCACTCTTGGAATTGGCAACCAAAACAAACAACAGAGGACTTCCGTGATTGGTTTAAGGCTGCTAAGGAAGAAACAGATAGGGCAATTCAAGCCGCATTTGATATTTTAAATTCACCGAGCTTGAAAAACCAAGGCCGTTACACGTATGATGTGAATGAAAATTATTTAGGATATCAAACGGCCGATGGTAAGAGGGATTATACAATTTTAGATCCAGGGGGAGAAATGTGCATTGAGAGTCCACTCCAAGGTAAATATTATGATTCTGATTTTAATTATTATAATTCTCATGAATCAGATTTACCCTTGTCTTGTGAGGATGATGTCGTGCAGGTTTCACATTTTGAGCCCTTGTATGAAGAAAATGAGGATCACACTCCTGAACCGGAGACGATAATGGACATTGAAGTCCCACCTCCGGTTCAACAAGTCGTTAATTCCAGCTATTGGTGTCCCACGCCATGGAATATCGATGATGGCTTTTGGAGTGATGATGAGGTGGTAGTAGAAGAGGCAGAGTTAGAGGTAGAGGTACCCGACTACACCGTAGTTGAAAAAGTTGAAGAAGTTGAAAAAAAGCCACTTGACAAGATGGAGGATGAGAAGAAAGAGCATGTACCATCTTGGGAGGATGAGTTTGGGGATGAGTTGGTAGGTTTGCCAACTCTTGAAGATGAAGAATTTGACCCGGTTGGTGATCTCGCCTATCTAGAAACATTACTTGTAGAGACGCAGACCATGGAGATCAAATATACACAAAACATAGAAGAGAAAGTGGCTGAGGAGTTTGATAGCTGGCCCGTGGAGAAGCTAGAAGTTGGATCGCCACCACAATTAAAAACACGGGAGAGGGCGAGAAAGAGCTTGGATCAACACCTTCTGAGGATTCGAGGATGGTACCGAAAGAAGAAGGAGGAATCGCTGAAGTTTGCACAACACCATCCTTCTCATTACATGCCACGAATCAGGTTTGGTCCAGGTAAGTTTAAGTATTGGTGGCCTGACCCGTTTGAAAATGTTAAAAGGTTTATAAATTCCACCCTTAAAATTTTAATTAATATTAAGGAACGGGTGGAATTAAACGGGTTGGACCGGGGTTGGATAAAGGAGAAACCTCCTGATTAAATTCAAGTGTGGGGAGGTTTGTAGAGTTTGTATTTTGAGTCGTTTATTTTGTACCATGAGTCTAAGTTAGTATCGTTTGAGTCGGGTTTTTTTTAGTCGGTACTGCTTGGGTTTTTGCTTGTTTTTGTTTATGCAGGTTTGGATAAAACACAAAGTCTAACAAAACTAAAAATAATAAATTGAAAACCAAACCCGAAGCTCGAATCGCGACTTGAACCCTCGAACCAATCCTTTCTCTTTTTTCTCTTTTATTTCCCTCTGCCGTCTGACTTCGTGCGTGTCTGATATGCAGCCGTCCGTGCGTCACCAACCCAAAATTGCCGTCCAAAAAATATCTGGAACCTCCCTCATGCCTTCTGACGTGATGTATATATATTGGCTCCTCATTTCCATTAGGGTTTTACTTCACAACTTGTTTCAAAGGCCCAATCAAAATAAAATAATTCCATATCCCACTTGTCTCGTGAATCATGCATGGCTGGCGGCCCACTATTCCTTCCAACTTGATGTTGAGAACATGGTTATGGATCAATGTCCTTTTTTTTTGTTTCTCTTCTTACGTCCCACCTAAAAATAATAGAACAAATAATTTTAATGACTATTAAATACATTCAATAACCTTTAAACTCCACTTCATATTCTTTTCTTTTTCTCATTAATAGCATTCAACAATTCTTTTTTAATAATAACTTCAATGCATTTGTTAATTTATTACTAAAAATTCATCTTTTTAGCTCAATGTCACTTGGAATTTTTAGAATTCAAATATGAACCACTTCAGAGTGATATTTAATAGAAACCAACCTAAAGATACTCAAAAGTAGGGAAATATTTATACAAAAATATGTATAATTTAGAGCATATCAGTAGTCAATGCACATCCGCATTGAACCGTCCTTCTTCTTAACAAACAAGATAGGAGCTCACCAAGGTGATGACCTAGGCTAAATAAAGCCTTTTTCCAAAAGCTTATCAAGTTGGGTCTTCAATTCTTTCATCTCTGTCGGTACTAACCGATATGGAGCCCTTGCAATAGGTGCAGCTCCTGGTAGAATGTCGATCTTAAACTCCACTTGTCTCTAAGGAGGTAGACCGGGTAGTTCTTCAGGGAAGACATCAGGGTATTCACCTGTGCCAGAGATATCTTCTATCTTGGGCTTTGGCTCGTCTACCGTCACCTGTGCCATGTAAATGACACATCCGCTCTTCGGACACTTGGATGCCTTGAGTAGAGAATCTTTCTCAGGCAATCCATAGGGTAGGTCTCCTTGGATGGTGAGCATCTCACCAGATGTGGTTTTTACTTCGATAACTTTCTTATCGCATGCAATCCATGCCTAAGACTGCATCGAAGCTTACCAATTTCATTGGCAGAAGAGAGATTGGAATAGAATGATTCTTAATGGATAAGGAACATCCATCAAAAATAGAAGAAGTGGTTTCTGAGGTTCCATCGGCAAGTTCTACCTCATAAGCAATATCTAGAGTTCTTTTAGGTAAGTTTAATAGTTTACTAAACTTATGGTCTACAAAAGACGTATCAGCACCCGAATCAAAAAGTACTCTAGAAAAGATATCGTTGATAAGGAACGTACCCGTTATGACATTAGTGTCATTCACTGCCTCCCTTGCATACGTTTGGAAGGCTCGGGCGTTTCCTTTCTTTGCCCCACCAGGCTTAGAAGTACCTTCCTTAGCAGCCTTAGGGCAGTTTGTCTTAATGTGGCCCTTCTCGCCACAACCATAATAGACAGCATCCTTAAGATCCTTACAATCTAAGGTCTTGTGCCCCGTCTTCTTGCAAATACCGCAAGGTTTTGCCTGCTGATCTGAACGACATTGTCCCCAGTGCCTTCTGTTGCAGGACTTGCAAACTGGTTTGTCGTCAGACTTCTCCTGGTTCTTATGGACCCAGACTTGCCCTTCTTCTTGGACTTTTGGGAGTTATCCTCCTCCCTCTTCCTCTTCTCGTCAGTCTCGGTTTTGACTAACATTTATCTCACCGCATCCAGGGTGAGAGATAGTGACAGGTCCACAGCAGACCTATAGGCAGTAGGCTTGGAGGCCTTTACCATGCCCTTGATCTCCGGTGATAGTCCACCAATAAATCGCGCAATGCGCTTAGATTCCAGAGTGATCAAGTATGGCACTAACCTCGATAAGGAGTTAAAGTCGGTAACATACTTCCGACAGTCCAAGTTTTCCATTGTGAGAGTCAGAAAAACTGACTCTACCTTCTCCACCTAATGCGGTGGACAATACGCTTCTTTAATAAGGTCCACAAACTTGGACCACTTAAGATTTTACAGGGGTATCTTCCCTGTAGACTGAATCATGGCCTTCCACCATGTTAGGGCATCGCCCTTAAATGATTGTGAAATATACTTCACAATATCCTTTTCAGCACAACCGCTAATGTCTACAACTGTCTCCATTTTGTCCAGCCATCTCATGACATCTATTGTGTGACAATTGGCAAAATTCTAGTAATTTCGTAAACCCGAACAACTAATTACATTAATTAATTTCGCGTGTTTGAATTGATTTTATTTATTTAAGTCTTAAAAGTCTAGGAATTTCAAAAATCATAGTCAAGTATGATAACAAATCTGTTACGATTAGAAACAATATCCTAGACTGACGATAAAACGTGAACAAACAATACTTGTCGGTACTAGTCGCAGTACAGTCTGAGACGATAAAAAACAAGGCATACAGATATGTCTACACAAATATTCGATAAAACTCTTATCAAAAATAACATGAGCCTTTATTATATAGAAAATTCCAATTAAAAATCAAATTGTGCACGTCCGCAGAAAAATATAGTAATCCTGCAGAAGTGTACAGAATTTCGCAGAACGAAACAGTAATTGTCCGAAAACCCAAAACTAAATATTATTTGTCATAAATAATATAATGGGTATTAAAAACGATACAAAATCCGCAATTGAGTCTTATTGTGTTAAGCTGCTCGGCTAGTTCAGTAAACGGCCAGACAGCAAAGCCGGTACCGGAACTGTGTCAGAAATAATAAATTTTTTGTCCAAAAAGTTGGATTATTAATTTGGATGATAAAACATGTGAAAAAACAATTTTTGTCATGTATTTATATAAATAAAACACAGTGTCAGTATTTATCCCGGTACAGGACCTGAACCAACTTTTTTCACCTAATCAACAAACTAATAATTTTGGTGGATTAGTTTTACCTAGTGTCACACTACTTTAAAATATGAGGGCTTGAAACATTGTAGATATTTTTATATAAGTTATCAAAGTTCATGAAGGTTTATGTATTTCAAGATTTTTATAAAAAAAAATATAAAACCACCCTCCACCATGCTTATTCACGGTTTGGTGGGTCCCCCTTTTTGGCTTACTCATCTCTAATGTTGTGTTGGAAACATAATATGATGATTAGTGGAAGATCATAATTCAAGTAAACCTTCTCCAACACTCCACCATTTTCATAATTCCAACAAACACCAAAAACCATCCATCTCCTTACTCTCTCTCTCTCTCTAAATTTCGGCTAGAGCACCCCATCACCATCTTCATCCTTTTTCAAACTCAAAAACATTAATTTCAAGCATGCATGGATGATTCAAGAAGATTTCAAGACTTGAAGATACACTAGAAGCACCTTGGAAGCACTAGGAGACCTTGGATAATCATATCTTCATATCATCATCTTTATTTTTACTAGCAAGCTTGTAAGAACTCTACACTAGTTTCTATTCTATTTCCATTCTTGATTTTAAAGAAAACAAGTTCATCTTGAATCAAAACCAAAACAAAACCCATATGAAAAACACTAAGAAAAACCAAAAATCATTATTTTTATCTTATGATTTTTCCATGATTTTGGATGAACTTGAAGAAATTTATTCTAGTGAAAATGAATCTTGGTTATTCTTATATAAAAACATGATCTAAACACATGCATGTTAGATCTACCAAGATTCATCAACAAAAGTGATGAACATGAGTTTTGATGATTTAAATAGTTAATATGCATGCTAGAAAAGCATGAGAAATTATTTAAATCCAAGAAAATAAATTTTTGATAAATTACTTGAATAAAGTTTCCATTTCTGGAAAGAATTAAGAACATGAAATGTGTTGGTAGAAAACGTTTTGAATACATGTTTGTACTTTAAATGACTATATGAGTCACCTAGAACAAGAGTTTTAAATAAAATTTTATTCTACAAATTTTTGACAAAAAGCAAGAATAAAGTTTCCTTTTTGGAAAAGTTGGAGACTATATCATGTTCATAGCACTTTTATTGACAAAAATATGATGATTATTGATACTTGATGATGTTTTGGTGTTGGAATGATTTGAACACAAGTTTTGTATAAACTTGGGAAAATCCATATTTCAAAAGAAACTATGGCAAAATTTTTGTAAATTTTGTCATGATCGAAACTTGTTAAACAAAGAAATTTGTAACTAGAAAACTATTTGAAGTCTTTAAACATGATTAAACGAATTTTTGGATAAAAGTTATAAACTCATATTTTGTGAAGATTTCTAAACGAAAAGTGACAAAGTATATATTTTAGATAAGATATATATTTTCAAAATTCATCAAGTATCATAAATATATATTTTTGGTATGTATATTATGTATTTAGTTCATGTTGGAATAATTACAAAATTATACAGTTCCACAAAAATTACAAGAATATATATTAACAATTGGAAAACAAAACTACAAAATGGAATGTCCATCCTTGGACATAAACATACAATCGGACAAATTCGAACACATTGGACAATATGGACACTTTGACAAATTTGGACAAAATAAAATATATTGCACAAGCGAAACAAACGATATAAACGAGACGGACGACACGAACGGGACAAACGATAAGAATAAACCAAATCGACACGAAATAGTCATAACAAAATACGAGCCGTCACACACTCTAAAAAGCTTACGCACCAAAAGGGCTTCATATATGACGTAAGTAATAATTTTTATAAAAACTAGATTATTATAAAAATACAAATATTATTATTATTTATGACTAAGCCCAAATCATTTAAATTAAAAGGAGTCCATAAAAATAGTCCATAAATTAAATTTGGGCTAAGGTCCATTTTTCATAAATAAAATTGGGCTAGGCCTACTTTTACAAAATATTGGACTAAAATCTATTTTTAGTCAAATTGGACTAAAGCCCACTCTACAAATAATACTTGGACTAAAACCTAATTTTTATAAATAATTATGGACTAGATTCACTTTTAGAAAATAATTTGGACTAGGCCCATTCCTACATAACTTATTTGGGCTAAGCCCACTTTTATAAACTAAATTGGGCTAGGCCCACTTTTTAAAAGTATTTTGGGCTAGGCCCACCCTTACAAATCAATTTAGGCTTAAAGTTATTTAGGCTAGGCGCATATACACTAAACATACAAAAGGGACTTAAAATCTAGTACATGAATTAAGCCCATTCAAACATAAACTAAATAGAATATATATATAGGTAGAGGATCCTGTAAAAAGTGCTCAAAGTGCTCAAAGTGTGAGAAGTGTATTATAACAATATATATATATGGAAGATATATATATATATATATATATATATATATATGAAAAAACAAACAAAGAAAAAAAACGATTACAAGGAACTAAAAACGAAATTCAAGATGAATGCCTGTACGAAAAACAAACATAAACCTAAGTGTCTAACGAGATTAGAACTCTTGTAGGTCGAGAAACAAACGACGAAACAGGAATCAAATAGAGATTTACACGGAACACAAATCTATCAATTCATGTTTCCCCTTTTATTTTAAATGTTTATAATTTTAAACTCTCGGGGATGTATACATGTTACAATTAGTATGATGATTGCGATGAAACTAATTTGATCACATGCGGATATGTGTTTAAAATAAAGGGACCATTAATGAATAAACAAGTACCGAGGAAGAAACGAATAGATCTATTTGGTTTTGGCAAGCCCCACTCTTAACGGCAGCGATAACAGTGATCGTTAAGAGTACCTTTGTGTCCAAACTAGTGTCATTTGACACACACGTTAAATTGTCAAGGTTTGGTTGCCTCCTATTATGGCATACAGATTAGTGTCCTTGCAAAACACAAATGATCACACGATTTTCATCATACTATACAAAACAAATTTACTATTTCAAATGTTTTGGAGATTCATTTGATACGAAACAAAACGAATTTACTATTTCAAATGTTTTGGAGATTCATTTGATACGAAACAAAACGAATTTACTATTTCAAATATTTTGGAGATTCATTTAATACGAAACAAAACAAATTTACTACTTCATATGTTTTGGAGATTCATTTGATACGAAACAAAACTAATTTACTATTTCATATGTTTTGGAGATTCCTTTGATACGAAAACTAATAACATGAACTCACCAACTTTTGTTGACGTTTTCAAAACTAACATGTATTACAGGAGACTAGTGGATGACTTTGGAAAAATATGTTCGTGTTGTTATCAAGAACTCAAGCTTTTGAGATGTCATCCTGTTTTTCAGTTATCTTGTTGTGTGGAACCGTTTTAAACTTTGAACAATGTTGTTAAAGTTGTAGTTGTTTTATTCCGAACAAGATGTTTGTGTTGTAAACTATGGTTTCTAAACAAATGTATGGATGAACATCCTTTTATGTTTTCAATATATTGTTTACTCGATTGATTGTAATGATTGCCGCTGTGGCCGCACCTCGCGATACGCTTCCGCTGAAACCGAAAATCGAGGTGTGACATATTGCCCCTTTCTCACCATTGAAGTCTTGGGGCTTGCAGGAGACAAAATACTTATATGTGCAACCGTCCCTAGAGGAACGAGACTTATTTTGAAACCCTTGTTTCTTGGGCTCACTCTTCGCATTTGAAGAGTGAATTGAGCTCTCCTTACGAGCTGATGAATGTGGAATTGATTGGGACTTGGAACGAGTAGAACTCGATTCCTTATAATTGGCTATGAACGCATTCATGGCCTTGCCGACTTCAGCGGCTATCATGGCTTGGAGATTTGCTCCATCACCTATTTGGACATTGTTAACATCATCATTTTATCCGACGTTAGGCCCATCTTCATTTGGATTCGCCATGACTATAAGCTTGGTACTAAAAACCAATATAGATAATTGCTTAGTTGCAATATAACAGTTGGTCATCAAATCAGATGACTTAAAAATTTTATGAGCCATGGTATTATTAAACCATATAGGCTATGAGGTTTGGATATATAAATCCTTCGCCTTTTTGGACCAGTGTGCACAATGTCACAACTGCCAAGTTTTAATATTTCAAATGAATGTAGAAAAAAAAATAATTAAGTATATGTTTAGCCTAGGTCACAAAGGACCATTAATGGCATTTGAGGTTTAGACAAGGTCCAATACCTATTAGACAGTGGATCATAAAGTCACAACTGTCACTGTCGCAATGACAGTTTAAATAAATAAAAGTATAAATATATAAGTTGCAATCTCATTTGATCAAGTGGCTTTAAGGCTTGAACATAGTTCACCACCTTTGGACAGGGAGTCATACGACCACAACTGTCTTTGTCATAATTGACGATATAATATGGCCGGTAGGCAAATCAATTGATATCACATAGGATGTTAGAATAGATAATCATCACATTTATGATATTAGTCATGATCTCGTTTGGTCATATAGACTATGAGGCTTGGGCATAGTCCACCACCTTGGACAGGGAACCATAAGGTTACAACTGTCATTCTCTCAATTGATAATAAAGTATAGCCCGCAGGCAAATCATCACTAAGGATGTTAAGAATATAGCCCATAGGCCATTCATCACTAAGGATGTTTTTATAAAAATGATCATCGCATTGATGATATTAGCCATGATCTAACTCGATCATATAGGCCGTAAGGCTTGGACGTAATCCACCACCTTGAAAGCTAGTGTGGTTCCTCGGGTCACACTGCCAGGAGTATTAACATTACTTAAATGTTAACATAGAATATTTGTCTTAATGGTTGATAATAAAATATATGTAGCCATGGTCGCATTCGACCATAATAGCTTTGAGGCTTGAACATAGTTCACCACCTCTGGATAAAAGGGTTATTCATCCTTAACAATCTGGATAGAAGGGCTATTCTTCCATAACTATCATTTATAATTTCCAAATAATATGGACATTGCCAATTGGCTGTTCAAAAACCATTAAGAAGATCTTTTGGAATTATTAAGCAGATCGATAAAGTTCGAATTAAAATCGAGACGAGCGCTTGAAAAGGATGTAATGAATACATATATAAATAATTCCAAATTTTTCATTAAATGATAGAAAATTACAATACTTGTCTTAAACAGTACTTTGAAATAAATTAAACTACTTGCCCACGCAGGGACTATAACAAAAATATATATCCACGCAGGGACTAAAAGAAAAGACATATCCACAGAGGGACTTTTAGAATTAAATAAATAACAATACATGATAAAAGAAATCCTTCACTCGTCTTCCTTTCCCCTGACTAGCTTGGTGAGTTTCTTAAAGAACTTGCTAGTCTTCCTCTCATACTTCTCAGCCTGACGTTGAACTTGTTCTGCTCTTTCCAAGGCCTGGATAATGGCCTCTAACTGTGGCGGTGGCAGTGGCTGTGGTGGAGGCATAGCAGGATGCTGGTATCCGTAATTTGGATATCCAGTAGGTGGGTAAGCAGGCAGAAAGGGAGATGGGTAATAAGCATTTTGTGCGACCGCTTGCATATAAGGGTCGTACGGTGGCGCCTGATAGTTAAAACCTATCAGTGTAGATGGGTTTAAAGGATTTTATCCAGACGTATCTCGATACGTAGGGATAGGGTTAATAAAACCCGATGGCGGTGGTGGTTGAACAAACGTTGCAGGAGTTGGATCAACCACTGGTGCAGTGTTTGAGGGTCCACCCATTTGTGGGTCCTCAGGGATAGGAAGGTAAGTTGGTGGTAGTGGTGGTAGCGGGCTTGTCCGCGGTTCCACACGCACGGACATGCGCGCTCCACGTTTTCTCCATGGTGGCTCTGGAGGTGGTTGCGGTTGTTCCACCGCTGGTGGTGGTTGCGGTTGTTCCACCGGTTCCATTTGCACATCCTTTTGTGGAGGTGGCGGAGGCGGTATAGGAGAATGGTAAGAGGGTGTATTTTCGAATGTATATTGGTTCCAATATTGGTCCCATTCGTTAGGACCTTGATAAGGTGATCCTGCGTAAGAAGCGTAACCACTAGAAATTTCAATGGGGTGCATGTGCGACCCCGATAGAGGCATCTCCGGATCTGAATCTTCATCCGACTCATACTGTTGGTCCAACTGGTTTTGAGCAGCTGGAGGGGTGTTTATATACTGGTTTTGGTCAAAAGACCCGTTAAATGAATGGGAATGAGAATGAGAATGGTGTGATTGGTTTGAATGATGGGAGTGATGGGAATGGAAGGAATGATGCTATGATGGTGATGAGTCAAGTGAGACAGAATGTCTCGTTGAAGAGTAGGAATTTCCCCGATCTTGGTAGGGATCCAAGTTGTAAGAATGGGAGGATATATGTCCCGATGGTCCTCCCTCATCGGACCTTTCCCACGTCCTATTCCGCAATATCTTGGCGGCATATTTAATTCCTATCAAAAATAAAAAACAATGTATATATAACTTAATAAATATAAGAGTTAATCCTAGGTCATTGCCTAGACTCAGAAAGTCTAAGGAATATGCTATTGTGTTGTTTGAGATTAAACACAAAAGGCTAGTGTTTAGTTCTCTCAAACGTTGGCTCTGATACTAACCTGTCACACCCCGGTCATTCCGACCACATCATAGCCCAGTGTGCCCGGTTGGGGAGTATCATGATGATTGATATCAAATACACAACACAGATAGCACAACGGAAGTCTTGCAGTTAAAATATTGTTACAAACATAAATGTCCTAGTGTTCAAAATAATAATACAGACAACTTGTAATAAAAGATCCACAAGCGGATCGAAAATGTACAAAATGAAATGATCAGACTACTAGGCTTTATATAAAGGAGTTGCAAATTCCTCTTCAAGGATTACCAGGCAACTTCCACCCTATCTATGTATCCTTGCCACCTGTAACTTAGTCTTTTGAAAATACGCTAGTTTACACTTGTAAATACAAATAACCGACACATTTTGAAAACATTTCAAAATCATTTTAAGTGCACAAGGCACATGATTTTCACAAATAACTTGGGACAATTCAAAATGATCTTGTATATAGTTCTACATGCCTTAGATATGGGGTCCGGTGCAGAAACCGAATAACATGATTAACCGACACGCCACTTAAACCCACAGAGGGGTATCCCGAATTAATGGGTAAGAAAAACATTTTATAATAGCATTAGCATCTGTCAGGTGTATGCCTCCCATGCTCAGTCGTAGCCATTAATAACTTAAATAAGCCGAGGATATCCAGTACATGGTCACTTTAACCTCCAATGTTTAAGTTATCAGACAAAACCAATTAAAACAGGTTATGAGGATTTTGTAGTCACAATCCGACATATGATCCCATACCCGACCAAGAGGTAATAATTTACCGTATCCCAAACCCGTATAGGGAAAATAGGTTAAGAGTATTTACCTGGCTAAAACTTGTCTTAATATGGAAGAATTATAAATAGCTCAGCCGTAATCGATTAACTAAGGTTGGTTGCAATTTACTGGAAGGCCCTAGTTTGGAATGAATGGTATAATAACCAATTAGAATGCTAACGGGTCCTATTTAAGTCATAGACTTGGATCGAAAACGGTACGATACGCTTGATTAAGCGATGAGCGGAATATAATGTGGTTTAAACCCAACAAGTATTAAGACTTGTATAATATGGGCAAAAAATATACATTTTGGAATTTGAAATAAAAATGATAAGAACCCGTTTCGGTAAACTTACGTAAACTAGTTACATAAGCTCAACCTTACGCATATAAGCGATATCGGGTAACTGGCTGAGTCATAAACAAGTTCTGTATGCCAATATACTTTAAATAAGTTGTAACATCAGCAGGTTATCAACTTATATGGCCATGGAGGTTTTAAAATCAAAATATGCACCATTGGGGCATTTTAGTCATTATGTGACATTATATAAGAACTTGCATATAAACTGATATGATGAACATGTTCATTCTGGAAAAATACTTTAGTTATGATATAATATCAGTAAGTAATCAAACATGTATGATTTTTATGATTTAAAACCAAACTATGCACCATGAGGGCATTTTAGTCATTATATAACATAGTTTGAGAACTTTTATAAAAATCTGAGTTATGATCAAGTACCTTCTGTGAAAACACTTTAATTATGTTATAATATCAGTAGGTAATAAGTTTTGAATGATAGTTATGGTTAAAAACCATACTATGCGCCAAAAGGGCGTTTTGGTCATATTATAACTTAATTTACGATCTTATATCAAAACTCAGGTTATGAAAAGAATTATAATACCAAAATATGTTAATTATAATAACATATCAATAGGTAATTCGTTTTGTATGTTCATCATTGATTAAAACCAAGTTTTATGCAAAAAGGGCATTTTGGTCAAAGTTAGGCATATTATAGAAACATGTATAAAAACTCAGAATCTGATTATGATCATGTAGTATAACCTCAGAGGGTTATCCTACATTATAATGTGATAATAATACAACTTAAATTCAGTAGCTAACATAGCTAAATCAGGTCAGAATTGAAAGTCAAACTGCTCGACTTTCGGGTGCGAACCGACCCTAAAACTGGAAAGGACGGGCTAAACATGTTCACACATGTTCTTATATTAATTACCAACCTATTTAAGTGTCAAAACATGGTTTATAACATTCACAAAAAACTGACTTTTGACTTTTTAATTACGATAACTTTGACCAGTCATTTGACCTAGTTAATGTGATTTTTAGGAGGTGTCCTTTTGAGAGATTAACACCTTCCTAATTACGATCACGTAGCTATGTTTGACTCGAACAATGGCTAGACTATAATGGTCTAACCCGAAAGTCAAAGTAAAAATCGATTTTGCTTAACTGTCGGCTATAAAAGCCTATAAAACGAAAAGCACAAGATAGGAACACTTACAAGTGCTCCTTGGAACGAAATTGACTAAGTAGGATGCTTCTATAGCTCAGGAACTTCCAGATGAGGAGTAAGAAAGATTTAAAGAAGATGTGCAAGTGAAAATGGTTGCAAACCTCCTCTATATATACTTGAAGGAGTTGGATCAGATCAACACTGGTGTTAAGGGCTTGTTTTGGATCATTGCAAGTGTCCTACAACGTGGCAAGAGCAGCCATGCATCTCATGATTTTGAAATGTGGTAAACTTGGAGTCCAAACAAAATTCTGACACTGGCACTGCTCTACGGACCGTAGAGGGTAACCTTTGCGGTCCGTAAGGACCTTGGGCGCACCTGGTTTTCCATTTCCTTGCGGACCGTATAGACCTTAGTCTACGGTCCGTATACGATAGCCAAGACAAAAAAAATAAGGCGCTGCAGACTGTAAGCTCTTAAGCTTGTGGTCCGTAAAGGGTCAATTAACGGCACAAGTTTGGCATGTTGACACCTTTAGTCCCTCCATATTCAAACTTTCAAACATTGTCAAAAATAGTCCCTCTCATCCAACATTTGGAACAGTTGAGAATATGGACACGTGTCCGTACTTTACCGGACATGAATTTACGAGTTGTTACATGTTTCTATTGTCTTCTTGTAGCTGAATATAAAACCTAGCTTCCTAGTTTTTAATTGCCTGTGGCGAAAGGAATGGGGTTTCTTTGTTCAGCATTTCGTTGCATGGCGTTCCTAGCAACTGGTATGCAGCACGATCAAATATTGTTGCGGTGATGTTGCTTGTGTTGTCTGTGATGGTGGCTCGAATTTGATACCTGGGTACAATTTTGGTGGAAAGGTGATGTGTAAAAGAGAATTTGTGCTTTGTTTATAAAATGAGTAAGTATTTGTTGGTTATTCTGATGACTTACACGTGCTTTACCGTGTTATGGTTTCTATTGCGTGTGCAGAACCAATGTTCTACAGTTTGCAAGACCGCTTGTTCACATTTTGGACAAGTGGTGTAGTGCCAATCTTTGTCTATTATTAGATGGCTTATTGTACCACTAATGATGAAATTCCGAGCCTAAATTAAATGGAGAGTTAGGTTAGTTTGGGTCAAAAGAGCTTAAATGTGCAAAAGGAGCAAAAAGACAGCAAAAATCAACATAAACACAAAGAAGGAGGAATTGACGCAACTCGGCAAGCCCCAATTCACATCCAAACCCCAAGAATAGCAAGATCAGAAGACCTGACACGGCGCGGTGTCCACCAGACACGAGCCGTGTCCAAGACTGGATGCTGTGAAGAAGAAAAGACAACAGCAAAGGACTAATGTCGCAACCCCCGACCTGGGAGGCGGGCGGCCACAGCACGCAGAGCGAGTGATATCGGTGTTTATTAATTTGGTAGTGGAAAGTTTTCATCAGGACCGTAGTTAAGAAATATGTTTATCAGAGTTGAAACACCAAACTTTTTATAATAAACGAATGGATGGGATAAAACCCAAGTTTCCATTACAATATGTTTATAGGGATAAACCGTAGTTTATTGAAAAACAAAACTCATTTTTATTTAGGTAACTTTTATAGCCACTTTTCCAAGCCTTCAGTGCTCTCCAACTGGCTTCTAATAGTGTCACATTAAGTTACCAGAAACGCGTTTTAAAAAGATTTTATCAGCAAGAAATACTGGCGAGTGCATCCCAGTTTCATCAAAACAATTTTATCACTTTTACGACTTTACAGTATTGAGGGCATCCGCAATTACATTTGCTTATATCTATCCAATTACCCCTTTCCGGTACTATCAATCCTGACTTGTGGTCATGCTACTATTTCGATAGTAACAAGTTTCAAGTAATGTATACAAAACCCCAACATACCGGCAGTAATTGTCGAATTACAAATACTCAATTACTGTTAAGTATAATTTAAAACATTTGAGGTTTTGGTAATACATTTTGACTCACAAAAGTAGTTTACAAAAAGATGGCAAAAAGCAAATGTACTCACATTGTTTACTTAGGTAAAACTAAAGCTTCTTGGTGTATCTCTTGGTTATTATCTATTAAAATGAAACAATGCACACGTGTTAGTAAAATAACTCAAATCACATTAACCGTACAACTTGAGACCGAACTCCAATGACTGAGTCAGGTAGAGCCTTGACATGCATTACGGAGTCCTAGATCTATAGGGTGTAACACGAGACAGAACTCCAACGACTGAGTCAGGCAGAGCCTTGACATGTGTTACGGAGTCCTAGATCGATCATGTAGAGAGAATCAGAATTTTTGAATGATAATCAAATGAGGCATCATCCTCTATTTATAGGCCGGACGAAGGGCGACTCATGGCCAGCGAAGCCCACCTCAAACTCTCTTGCGGCCCACGAGAACGTAGGGTAGGATCTAGCTATGATTAGTTAGCGAATGTAGCCTTGCCACGTGTCGACACGTGGTGCCTATGTGTGTCCGGCAAGTTACTGGGCCTCGCGCCCCGCGAAAGACAAGGGGGTCCGGGTCGCGGCCCGTGACAACCCCATTTTTGGGTTTTTATTTGATTTTTGTAAATATTAAGTTATTTAGGGTCCGTTTCTCGCATACGAGATATAATTTAAGATGTTTAGGGTTGTCTAAGTGTGTTTAGGAGGGTTGTTATATCCTCCCCACCTTATTTTAGATCTCGTCCTCGAGGTCTACTTGAACAGGTATGTGCATTTCCTTTGCATCTCTGACTCGAGTTCCCAAGTGTATTCTGGTCCTCTCTTGGAATCCCATTTCACTTTGACCAGAACTAGTCTATTGTGTTTGAGATTCTTGATCTTTCTATCTTCAATCTGAATGGGTTTCTCTACAAACTTAAGTTTCTCATTTACCTCTATGTCCTCCAGAGGTATCACTAATGATTCATCTGCTAAGCATTTTTTGAGATTACTTACATGAAACACATCATGTATTCCTGCCATTTCCTCTGATAGTCGTAGCTGATAAGCTACGGGTCCTATCCTTTTAATAATCTCAAAAGGTCTAACATACCTGGGGCATAGCTTTCCTCTTTTAACGAATCTGACTACTCCTTTCATGGAGAGACTTTTAACAATACCTTATCTCCAACTTGAAATTCCAAAGGTTTTCGTCTGTTATCTGTATAACTCTTTTGGTGATCTCGTGCTGCTTTTAGTCTTTCCTTAACTTGAATAATCTTGTCCGTTGTTTCTTGCACTATCTCTGGTCCAGATAATTGATTTTCTCCAATTTCTGCCCAACAGACTGGAGTTCGGCACTTTCTTCCATAAAGTGCTTCAAATGGTGCAACATTAATGCTTGTGTGATAGCTGTTATTGTAGGAAAATTCTATTAATTGTAAATGATCGTCTCAATTTCCTCCGAATTCAATTACACAGGCTCTAAACATATCTTCCATTTTCTGAATTGTCCTTTCGCTTTGTCCATCCGTTTGGGATGATAAGCTGTGCTTAGACTTAACCTGGTTCCCATTGCTTTTTGGAAACTTGTCCAAAAAATGAGAAGTAAAACGGCTATCTCTATCAGATACAATAGATAAAGGAATTCCATGTAATGAAACTATTTCATTCACATATAACTTGGCTAACTGTTCCATACTGAAAGTTTCATTCATTGGTAAGAAATGAGCAGATTAAGTCAATCTATCAACAATCACCCAGATTGTATCATTACCTTTTCGTGTCTTGGGTAATTTGGTAACAAAGTCCATTGTTATCAATTTCCATTTCCATATTGGCATTTCTAGTTGCTGTAGTAATCCTGAGGGTTTCTGATGTTCAGCTTTAACTTGTGAACAGGTCAGACATTTAGCAACATAGTTTGCTATATCCTTTTTCATCCCTATCCACCAGAAATTCTTTCTTAGATCTTGATACATCTTATCACTTCCAGGATGTATCGTATACTTAGACTTATGGGCTTCTTCTAGAATTCTATGGCGTAGGTTTCCTTGTTTAGGTATCCACATCCTTCTCTTATGGTACTTCCAAATTCCATCTGATCCTTGTTCTAATTCCTTAATCATTCCTTTTAAACTTTCAGCATCGTCCTTGAATGCTGTTTCCTGTACCTCTCTAATTTGCTCATTTAAATCTACCTGCAAATTTAATTTAAGAGAGCGTACTCGTTTCGGCTTTTCATGATACTTTTGACTTAAAGCATCAGCTACTACATTAGCTCTTCCAGCATGATACTGGATATCATAATCGTAATCATTAAGAATTTCCATCCAGCGTCTCTGTCTCATATTTAATTCCTTTTGCCTAAAAATATACCTCAAACTCTTGTGATCTATGATGACAACAAATTTACTTCCGTAAAGATAGTGTCTCCAAATCTTAAGGGCAAAAACTATGGCTCCTAGTTCTAGGTCATGGGTTGTGTAATTTTCTTCATGTTTCTTAAGTTGTCTAGAAGCATAAGCTATAACCTTTTGACGTTGCATCAACACATATCCATATCTAACTTAGACGCATCACAATAGACTATAAAGTCTTCAGTTCCTTCTAGTAATACGTGTATAGGTGCGTTGGTTAATCTTTGCTTAAGAATCTTAAAGGCTTCTTCCTGTTTTGGTCCCCACTCAAACTTAACTGATTTGTAGGTTATTTTGGTTAATGGAATGGCTATTCTAGCAAAATCTCGGATAAACCGTCTATAATATCCTGCCAGTCCAAGAAAACTTCTTACTTTCGTTGGCAATCCAGGGACTTTCCATTTGGTAATCGCTTCAATCTTTGTGGGATCCACATGAATTCCTTCATGATTAACCAGATGTCCAAGGAATTGCACTTTTTGAATCCAGAATTCACATTTTTAGAAGTTAGCATAAAGCTTCTCTTTTCTCAATAATGTCTGAAGTGTATACAGATGCGCTGCATGTTCCTCTTTACTCTTAGAGTAAATTAGAATATCATCTATAAATACAATTATGAATTTATCCAGGTATGGTTTACATATCCTGTTCATCATGTCCATAAATGCGGTTGGGGCATTGGTTAAACCAAATGGCATGACGGTAAATTCATAATGACGTTACCTTGTTCTGAAAGCAGTTTAAGGAATGTCCTTTTCATGTACTTTCAATTGATGATATCCTGAGCGTAAATCGATCTTAGAAAAGAATCGAGCTCCTTGAAGTTGATCGAACAGATCATCGATTCTCTGTAGTGGGTACGAATTCTTAATCGTAATCTTGTTTAATTCTCGGTAATCAATGCACATACGCATCGATCCGTCCTTCTTCTTAACAAATAAAACCGGCGCTCCCCATGGCGATGAACTAGGTTGTATGAAACCTTTGTCAAGAAGTTCGTCCAATTGTTTCTTCAGTTCCTACATTTCCATTGATGTTAGTCGATATGGTGCTTTGGCAATCGGTGCTGTCCCTGGTATTAGGTGAATTCTAAATTCAACCTCTCTATCAGGCGGTAATCCAGGTAACTCTTCTGGAAAAACATCTGAAAATTTAGATACTACAGGAATATCTTTTAATTCTTTTCCTTTAGTGTTAATGATTACGGAAATCATATACACTATGGCTCCTTTCCTTACATAACTTGCAGCTTTCATTACAGAGATGAGTTTTGTTGGCCTGGTTGGCTTATCTCCTTTGATTGTGATCTTTTTACCACTTGGTGTACTTACCTGTAGTGACTTTTGATCACATAAAATACTGGCACGATTGGTTACCAACCAATCCTTTCCTAATACAACATCGAATCCAGCTACATTCATTGGATAAAGGTTAGCAGAGAAATGATGGTTCAGGATTTCTATTCTTGCTCCCTGCAAGATTTCACTAATCTTGATGGATTCTCCATTTGCTGTGTCCACCAGACAATCTTGTCCAAGTTTAGTTAATGGTTGATTGAGAAGTTTGTAGAAAGAAGTATTGATAAAACTTTGGTTTGCACCAGAGTCAAATAATACTTTGGAAAAAATGTCGTTAACTAAAAACGTACCGGCAATCACATATGGAATCATCTTAGCTTCTTCAATTGTTAGAACGAATGCTCTGGCATTCTTCTTTGATCCTTCAGCTGTCTTAGCTTTGCTGGTTGCTGCGAGAGCTAGTTTCGGACAGTTCGGTTTGATGTGCCCAGTTTCTCCACAATTGTAGCTTAGCCTATTGCTAGGTTTCGATCGACATTCTTCTTCCTTATGTCCAGGCTTCTTGCAAAAATTGCAATACTTTGCACATCTCCCATAATGCTTATTTTTACAAGTCTTACAATAAGGTACAGAGGAAGAACCTTTTCCTTTCCCACTGTTGGAATTAACGTAGCGAAATCTCTGGGTAAGCCTCTGAGCTAGGTTCTTTATCTGGTTTTCCTCTTGTGTGCGTACCAATTCATCAGTCAGGGTGTTGGCTAGTTCTACTGCTTCTTCTATGGTTTGAGGTCTAGCTGCCTTGACTACATGTCTAGTCTCACTAATTAATCCCCAGACGTAACGGGAGATTAACACAGGCTCAGGTGAGGCTAAGGTTGGCACTATTCTAGCATATTCAAAGAATATGGTAGTGTAACCTTTGCAGTCTATTACAGTCATTCTATGATTTAGGAACTTATTGGCGATTTGTTCCTTTTCATGAGGAGGACATAATTTTCTTTCGACTATCTCTTTAAAGTTAGTCCATTCCATACTATAAACTTTCTCACTTCCTCTAGATTGGAGAATAGTATTCCACCATTCTAAGGCTGCATTTTTTAAATGATTAGAAGTAAACGTAATCTTATCTTCATCTGCACATTTACTTATTTTTATGACTACTTCTGTCTTTTCTATCCAGCGCAAGTCAGAAATGGCTCCCTCATTGCCTGAGAATTCTATTGGTTTGCAGGCCAAGAATTCTTTATAAGAACAACTGTAAGAGACGGTTCTTCTTCTTTTAGGAATTGGAGCTTGGATTATTGGTCCGTCATCGTTCACACTGTGACTTGGTTCAGTGTGTTGGCGTTTACTTCCATTTGCAGATTTATTATTTTCTGCTTCGTTAACAGTCTTGATAATATAAGGCATAACATCTATAATTCCTTGTGCTACTATATGTTGGATGACACTGTTATCTATTTGGTTTCCGTTATTCTCATTATTTGTGTTATCCTGATTTACTTCGTTGTCCATCTGGATTGTAAACATTTATCAGGTATTAATTATCACAGGATGAAATGTTGATACAAATAGTCATACAAACAGATAGATCAAAAACGTCAAACATTGCAACTTTACTCTTTTCATATATATGTATATATATGTGTGTATATATATATATGCGTCGATTACAAACTACAACTGAAAATTAAACACACTAGTAGTTATGCATCGATATCTATTTTAGTCTATCTAGTTATATATATATATGGGACCGCTAAAATGAAAACCACCTCCAGTTGTAAGAACCGCAGGAACCACTTTCTTGCCATTAGATTTTCAAAATGGATGGATGAGATTAAAAGTAATATTAAATTCTTTTTGTCTTATTATGTCTTTAATATTTTAATCTAAAAGGGTATTTAAGTAATTTTGTTGTTTTTGTCTTATTAATTTTATTGTTTTTTATTACATTTTTGTCCTATTGCATTAATTGTTTTTTTCTAAATCAGATTTTTTTATTAAACAACATTTTGAAATCAAATTTTTTGATAAAAAATTTTACGCGCATTTTTTTACGACCCCTTTTTTACGCGCGTTTTTTTACGACCCGTATTACGTTCCGCTTTTCACGCCGTTTTTGCGACCGGGTTTTTAAGTGCCGTTTTTATGCCCGGTTTTACGCACCGTTTTTCGTCTCGCCGTTTTTGCGTCACGTTTTTACAAGCCGTTTTTACGCCCCATTTTTTACATCCGGTTTTTACGCGCCGTTTTAGCGTCCCGTTTTTACGCGCCGCTTATACGGCCCGTTTTACGCGCCATTTTTTTACGCCCTGTTTTTTTCATGCCGTTTTTGCGACCGGATTTTTACGTGCAGTTTTTTATTCCCGGTTTTACGCACCGTTTTTTAGCGCGCCGTGTTTTACGTCCTGTTTTTACGCGCCGTTTTTTGCCCCGTTTTTTACCTCTCGTTTTTACGCGCCGTTTTTACGCGCTGTTTTTACGGCCCGTTTTACACGGCGTTTTTTTACGCCCCCTTTTTTTACGTGCGTTTTTTTACGACCCGTTTTACGCCCCCGTTTTTTTGCCGCGTTTTTTACGTCCCGTTTTTCACGCTGTTTTTTTGCGCGCCGTTTTTTACACGTCGTTTTTACGCCCGGCTTTTTCACGCGTCGTTTTGTAACGCGCCGTTTTTTACGTCTCGTTTTTTTCGCGGCGTTTCTATGCCGCGTATTAATGCCCCGTGTTTAGGCGTCGTTTAATCACACGATTTTTTTACGTTTTACGTTAAAAAGTTTTTACATAAAAGTTTACGTTTTACGTTTTACGTGAAAAAGTTGACATTTTTACATTTTACGTGAAAAAGTTTACGTTTTACGTTAAACTTTTTAAGTTTTACGTTAAAAAGTTTAAGTTTTACGTTTTACTTTTTACGTTAAACTTTTTACGTTTTACGTTAAAAACTTTTCGTTTTACGTTAAACTTTTTACGTTTTACTTTTTACGTTTTACGTTAAAACTTTTAACGTTTTACGTTTTTATGTTTTTACGTTTTACGTTAAACTTTTTAAGTTTTATGTTTTTACGCTTTACGTTAAACGTTTTACGTTAAAAACTTTACGTTTTACGTTAAACTTTTTACGTTTTACGTTAAAAATTTTACGTTTTACGTTAAAAAGTTTACGGAACCTTTTCTTCCAACTAACGACAATTCACCGAAAACAACGGAAGACAGAATCACAACCAAATCGATCTCTTCAAGTTATTCGAAACCTTTTCTTCCAACTAACAACAATTCAAACCAACGTGACACTGACAAGAATCAGTAAAAAAACTTGCTTAAACAACGATTTGACCGATTCATAATTTGCCAAAAACTTTTGAACATGGGCGTGGAAAATACAACGCCAAACACCAAAAATTAAAAAAAAACGCCCCGGGGGGCGATCCTGGGCGTGTTTGGGCGTTTTCGAGCACAAGAACGCCCCAAAATGGAGCCACTACGCACGGTCTTATAAGAAGTTCTTATTCTTGAAAATATGACAGAAAGTATATAAATCAATCAATGCTTAAAATTACACAATTGCTAAACTTAATAAAAATTGAAAACATATATAATTCATCAACAATGCATCAAAATCAATGAACTGAACAAATGTAACCTAACAAAACACATAACACCTATCACCAATCAAAATAAATCACCATCGGTAACTGTGCACCCTACGTTTTCACCAATTCATCATATCAAAGAACTAAAACCGATTGAATCAAATTAACGAACAGTGGCATAAAAGACTGACCAAAGGGTTTTGAACGGGCGAGTGTGCGGCACTCGTCGGAGCTGACCGCTGCCTTTCCGAACCGAGACCTTGTTGGTGCACTTAGTGTCCGTTAACTTTGTCTTATTCAAGTCTTTTGTTTAGATAGTTTTGAATGAACACACAACAGGGTCTAAATTAGGTTTAGATTGTGTCTAAGGAAAGGTTTTCGCTTGAGAGAGTGTCTTGGATGGTTCAAGCGAAACCTCATCATCATCAACATACAGTTTCGCTTGAAACTTGTCTCAAGCGAAACCCTATGAGTTGTCAGTCTCAAGCGAAACCCCCTAGTCCTATATATTAAAGGTGCACAAAATAACCGGTTAATTAACCGTAACCGGTTATTAACCGAAACCGTAACCGGTTAATAACCGATTTAAGAATAACCGGTTAGTGGTTATTTTTAACCGTAGGTTAGTAACCGGTTATAAGTATTTAGTATAATAACCGGTTATTAACCGGTTTTTTTAAACCGGTTTTTTAACCGATAGACTGGTTAACCGAAAAATTCAAAAAAAAGGCAAAAAAAACCGGTTAATAACCGAAAATAACCGGTTAATTAACCGAACCGGTTAAAGTAATTAACCGGACCAGTTAAAAAAATAACCGGTTAAAGTAATAACCGGTTAAAGCATTAACCAGTTAAAGTAAAAAAGTCAAATTAACCGGTATAACTGGTTAACCGAACCGGTTATTAAAATTAACCGGTTTGTGCACCTCTACTATATATAGCTGTGTGTGTTGTTCATTTGAAGCGAACTGGTATGTGTGTGTAAGGGAAGGTGCTGCCGGATTTGTTTCAGAATACATTGTAAAAGCACGAAAATCAATCAGAAAAGATAGATTAAAAGGAAACTAGCTGTTATGACTTCTTTTACGTTGATTCCGCCCTCGTATTCGAAGATGAACATCCTTAACTGACGTTTCAAGGTCATAGAACGGTCCAACAAGTGGTATCAGAGCTCAGGACGAGGAGTTCATACCATAGCAGCTTGATATTACCGGATTCTCTACTTTCTACTCATTTCTTTTCATTCTTTTCTGATCCGAATGGGTTCCTACGGTTGAAATTGTCTGATTTTTGAGTATTACATGCGAATCAGTCAACTAATAAACCCTAGAAAGTTTTAGATCATAATTCAAAGTAAAACTCAATAATTTTTACAAAATTCGATCAGTTTTACGAACAGAAACTTTGAACTCAGATCTACGTCATTTTAGTGGACGAAATTGGACATTATACATATCATTGTGATCGGAATTGTGTATAGAACAATCTTTGAAAGAATCAGATTCAAATTCGGACTAAAACTGATAAAAAATGGACTAAATCAGCCTTTCGCTTGAAAGTGTTTTTCGAATAGAACCCATTTCGCTTGAAAACAAAGGTTTTCGCTTGAAATAACAGAACCCTTTCGCTTGACAAGTTAAAGCGAACTAGTTTACTAGGTTTTCGCTTGAACTGACTGTTTCAGAGTTACCATTTCGCTTGAAAGTCCAAGCGAAATAGGAGGTTTCGCTTCAGATTGTCTTGTTTCGCTTGAACCTTCTATATTTGTTGACCATTTCGCTTGAACAGTAAAATTACAAGCTGTTTCGCTTGAACGGTTTTCGCTTGAAGTTGATATTTCTAAAAATAAAAATTTTCTAAGTGTTTGATTGTTTTTCAGGTACATTCAAGATGGATGACATATTCTTGAACCCGTTTAGTGACATGTACGCATTCGCTGGAGATTCTAGAAATGATGATTCTTCGTCTAGCAACAACAATGAGAATGTGCCAAAAGAGAAGAAAAAGGAAGCTTGGGAATCGGAAAGTGCATTCGGAACGTTCAATAAACCTCCAAAGCTAATGGCTATCGAGGAATACAGTCGGTGGTCAAGAAAGTTTGAAGATTGGTTGATGGCATTTGCATTTCCCAGCTGGAAGAGTTTGAAAAACGGTTATGAACATGGAAACAAATATGGTGAAACTTTAAGAGTAGCTGAGGAGATTGATTCGTTTGTAGCTGAACAAAAGTGTGTGGCATTGTTATTTCAATCCGTTCGGGAAGACATTATTTCATTGATCGATTATTCAAATGCAAAAGATCTTTGGGCAAAGTTAGAAAAGAAATGTTTAGGAAGTACTGAAATTGTGAAAAACAAAAAGAAACTTCTTAGAAAAGAGTTTGATATGTTTGGGTGTTTAAAGAATGAATCAGTATAAAAAAATGATCGAGAGGTTTGGGCATCTAAAGCTGGAATTAGATAGACATGGAATTAAATATTCTGATGATGAGCAAGTAGACAAGTTGTTAGATTCCTTGCCAGACGAAATGGAGTGGAGATATTATGCTCTCATGCTAAAGAACACTATTGTTCCTGAAAAGTTGAAACCAGATTTGGTGATTGAGAGACTTGAAAGTCATGAACTGGAATTGAAGAAGACATACAAAGTCAATCATTCATCTTATCAACAGAATTTGGATCTATATTATCCAAAGAGCATGATGCCAAAAGCAACTTCTCCCAAAACTGCGTTTTCTGCTGAAAATGTGTCGACAGCAAGCAAAGAAAGTCAAGGCAGTCAAAACAGTGGAAGTCACAGTGGTTATCACAGTGGAACTTCATCATCTGCAAGTCATTCTGATGCAAAGAATCGTTTTCAATGCAACATTGCAATAGACTTGAAGAATGATCAGAATTTTGATGAGGAGTCGGCTAAACAGCAGATGATCTTCCTAGCATCGGTGTTGGAATCATATGAAGGGTTAGTAGCTGGGAAGATAGGATATACCAATCTGACGAAAGAAGATTATGATCAGATTGATCCTGAGGAAATGGAGCTGATCGATACTCGTTGGGCTATGGCAAGTGCTGTTCGTTGAGCACAGCGTTTCATGGAAATTACTGGCAGGAAGACAATTGGTGGTCCATCTACTAAGCTGGGGTTCGATAAGTCCAAAGTGACGTGCTTCAAGTGTAAGCAGAAAGGTCACTTCAAACGAGAATGCAGAAACGCATATGCTGATGAGTCGGAGAACCCTTTCAGAGATGATTACTACAAGAAGGCAATTTATCATCAGAATAAATCTGAGCCGCCTAGATTGAAGCAGGTTGAAGACAACAAAGAGAAATCTAGAGCTCTTGCGGTGATTTACGATGATGAGGGATATGATTGGAGTCAAGAGGTTCTACCAGAAGAAGATGTGGTTGGTTACGCATTCATGGCGAAAAACGACGATCCTATTCCGTGGAAAGATGATAGAACTGAAGAGCAGAAATATAGATACATAAAAATGATTGCTGAAAACAAAATAATTAGAATATCTCGTATCTTTCTGGAAGCAAGGAGAGCAAATAGATGGGATCCGGACAGGGAGTGTTATCTTGATGAATATGGAAATATTGCAATCGATGACAAAACTCTTGATATCGAAGCCATAATCCAGCAATACAAAGAAGAGGATGAGTATTGGCAAAACAAATGGTGGGGAACTCCAACCGAGAAAATGAAAGAAGAAGAGAAAGAGAAAGAAGAGAAAGAGAAAAAGGAGAAAGAAGAGCAGGAAAAATCAAAGAAGATTGATACTGGAGTAATTGACACAACGCAGGAGTTGACTGCAGAGAATCTGGTAAAAATGGCTGACAAAGTGCTGGCCGCTAAGGCACTTGAGGTAGACTCTAACTCCGTGTCTGAGCCAAAAAGCCAGGTCAGTTCAAACGCGTCAAAAAATGCGTCAGGTAAGAAAATTGATGGAAATGCTGATTGCAAAAATTGCAACAAAGAGTGCAAATTTTGTAGCACAGTCACGTATCTCAACGGTAAGAAAGTTGATGATCTGACAGCAAAGGTCAGAAGCGTTGAGAATCAGATTCTTGATCGTGACAAAACAGTTAAAGCTTCAACTGAAAGGATAAGAGAATTAACTAGACAAATTGAAAATGATAAAATTGATCATGACAAAATTAAACAAGAAAATGAAAAGTTGATTCTTGAAAACCGTCAGATTTCTGAAAAATTTGAAAAACTCAAAAGCACAATGAAAGATTGTGATGATCGAAATGGTAAAACTTTTAAAGAAAATGAACATCTAAAAGCAGTGCTTAGAGTTAAAGAAGAATCAATCAACCAACAACTGGATGAAATCGCTAAACTGAAACTTAAATTTCAAGAGGCTGAAATTGAAAATGAGCGAATCCAGTTGAAGCTTAACAGTTACAGCTCCGCAAGCTTTGTGTTGCAACACATTATTCCCAAACCCATCGGGAAAGACAAAGCGGGCGAAGATGTGTATTCTGATGGAACTGGGGTGGGTTTTCATCAAGTACCACCACCTGTTCTTCATAACTACACGAAAAAGCAATCTGGGTTGGTTGAAATTGAGGAAGAAAGTGAAGTTAAACTTCCGGAGAGCATTGATGTCACGTTCACATCTTCCAATGACGATAGTGTCCAAAATGATATTGTAAAAGGTGTTGTTGAAAATGTGCTAAAAATGGATAGTGACACTACTGAGGAAGATGGGTGTTTCTTGGACAAGTACATTCAGAAACCAAAATCCAAAAACAACTTAAGTGATGAACCGGGTCTTGTGATGTACAAGATGGTTGGATCTGATAAGTTGTATTCGGATTCTGAGTTTCCCATTGAGAATGTTAATGTGAAAAAGTTGACAAATGTTTTCAAGTTGGTTGAAGTTGAGTTGTCAGAAGTGAACAGTTTGAAACAAACAAAAAGGCAAATGAATTTTGAGAAAGATAAAGCTTACTACAAAAAGCCTGTTGTTCCATCACGTTTTTATAATAACAATCGAAACAATTGGTCGGGTGGTTATCGGGATAGTAAGAGTTATCAGAAAAAGAGTTTTCAAAACAAAAGGTTTGCTGAAAAGAAGGTGTTTGTGAACAGTTCAAGTTCACTTTCTGATGAGGAAAATGAGATTTTTTCAAAATCGAATGAAGAGTTCTTTGAGAAAAGAGCTTCACAGTATCAGTCTGAAGGCACAATTCGAGTTGTTGATACTCGAACATGTTTTAGATGTAATCAAGTTGGTCACATTGCAGGAAAGTGTAACAATGTGAAGCCTAAGACTGAAACTGTGAAGTTTCAACAGAAGAAAGTTGACATGAAGGGTAAAGCACCAATGGTTGTTGAGAAAAAGAGTGTGAAAAATGACAATACTAAAGTGAAAAATGAACCTGTAAAGAAAGTGGTAACTAAAAATGACAAATTTTACAAACGGGTTGCATTATCCCAACAAGTTTGGAAACCAAAAGGTGAGAAAACAATTTCACCTTCTGAGGAGTCAATTCAAATTGATTATGATGCGAATTTTCCACCTCTTAAGGCTGAAAACTTCAAAATTCAAATTGCGAGAGTCAAGGTTACACCTAAGGCTGATGAGGCCTGGGTGGACACCATGTTCGAATAAGCAGTTTGAATTGCCAGAGCTTCCTTGATCGCGAAGCATGAATCAGCATCTTTATTGAAGTTGGTTAAGTCAAAGTTTGTTATGTGCAGGATCTTCCAAAACTTGTATCCAGATGGATCATGGATAGTGGAGCGTCTCGACATATGACAGGAAAGACCGCGTTGCTGTATGATGTGAGAAATATCAATGGTGGTTACGTAGGATTTTCTGGTCATGAAGGTGGTCGAATTGTTGGTGAAGGAACGTTATCCAATGGGATCGTTATGTTTGAGAGAGTTAACTACATCACTGAGCTGGAGAACAATCTGCTTAGTATCTCGCAGATTTGTGACAATATGTATACTACTCACTTCACTGATAAAGAATGTTTAATCTTGAAACCAGGATTTGTTGTTCCTGAAGAATGGATTATCATGCGGGCACCGAGAGTGAATGATTTATATGTGTTGGACATGAGTGTAGCGACTACAACAACTGGTCAAGCACATTGTTTTGTTTCTAGAGCAGCTGAGAAAGAATCGAGATTGTGGCACCGCAAGATGGGGCATATTCACCTTAGGAAGATGAATCACTTGGTGCACAATGATTTGGTTCTTGGAGTTAATATCAAAGGTTTTCATCTGGAAGGGGAGTGCATTAGCTGTGTTAAAGGCAAGCAGAAGAAAAAGTCACACCCTACAAAGCAAGTCAATTCAGTTTCCAGACCGTTAGAGAGACTACATATGGATTTGTTTGGTCCAGTAAACGTCAAAAGTATTACACGGGATCTCTACTGTCTTGTCATTACCGATGATTATTCCAGATTTTCGTGGGTTTCTTTCTTGAAGACGAAAGACGAAACGTTTGAAAGTTTGATGGGGTTGTTTAGGAAAATTGAGAATTTGTACCAACGGCTTATCAAAAGAATTCGTAGTGACAATGGTACTGAATTCAAGAACAGTAAAATGGAAGAATTTTGTGATGAAAGAGGTATATTGCATGAGTTTAGTGCTCCGTACACTCCGCAGCAGAATGGAGTAGCAGAACGCAAAAACCGGACACTAATCGAGACGGCTAGAACTATGCTTGCAGATTCAAAGTTACCGATAAATTTTTGGGCTGAAGCTGTTTTCGCCGCATGCTATACGCTCAACAGGGTTCTCACTGTCAAGAAGTTCAACAAAACATGCTTTGAGCTAATCAATAACCGCAAACCGATTTTGAAGTATCTAGAACCATTCGGGTCACCCTGTACAGTTATAGAGCCTTTTGGAAAGTTTGGTCCGAAGAGCATTGAGGGAATATTTGTTGGATATGAAAATCCGATGCGACGTGTCTTCGTTCCAAGTGAGAAGCGGATTATTGAAGCTGTAAATGTTGAATGTCAAGGTTATACTATGCCGCCACAGAATCCTGGAGATTCATGGCGTTATCATTATGACAAACTATGGGATTAGTTTGACATGAGAGAAGAATCAGAGGATGATGAAGATTTCTTTGATGAGTTGGATATTTTGCGTGAATACGAGTCACAGCTAAGGTTCCCAGCTGAGTATTCAAGACAACCACGGGAAACTTTAAATGATGATGAAGCAGGTCCAAGTAATGCTGGTGAACATGATGATGTCCAACAGAATGAAGTTGCTCAAGATAATCAGTCGGATCAGAATGATAATCAAGAAGCTGAAAACATGCCGATCTTTGATCATGGTGATTCAGATTCTGAGGGGGAGCAAATTCAGATTTCAAGTCAAACAAACCAAGTCAGTGAAGAAGGTGCAAATCAGAATGTTACTAATCTGGAAGGTGAGGTAGATGTTCCAAGCGAAGTGATGCCGCTAACTTTTTCATATCATCCTGAGGAATTGATCATTGGAGAGCTGCAGACAGGCGTTCGCACTCGAGGACAGATTGATAAAGGGCTTACATGTTTTTATACAAAAGTTGCTCCTTTGCAAACTAAATTCTCATTGAGTTGTTTTATCTCGCAGGTTGAGCCAAGAACTTACAAAGAGGCGCTTACTGAAGACTCTTGGGTCAATGCAATGCAGGAGGAACTTAGTCAATTCGAAAAGTTGGGAGTGTGGAAGTTAGTGGATTTACCAGATAGTCAGAGGAAGATAAACACCAAGTGGGTGTTCAAGTGCAAGAGAGACGATAGAGGAGTTGTGATTCGCAACAAAGCTCGACTCGTTGTTCAGGGCTTTAGTCAACAGGAGGGGATTGATTTTACCAAAGTCTATGCTCCTGTGGCACGATTAGAAGCTATCAGAATTTTCCTTGCATTTGCGTCTTGGAAGAACTTCAAAGTATATCAGTTAGATGTTAAATCGGCTTTTCTTTATGGGAAGGTCAAAGAGGAGGTTTATGTCGGTCAGCCGCCGAGCTTTACTGACCCAATCCACAAAAACAAGGTCTACTTATTGGACAAAGTGCTGTATGGTTTACACCAGGCCCCGAGAGCCTGGTACGAGACATTGTCTCAACACCTACTAGCCAACAAGTTTATACGTGGAAAAGTGGATGCCACTCTCTTCACTAAAGAGGTCGAAGGTCATCTTCTGATAGTTCAGATTTATGTGGACGATATAATTTTTGGGTCAACAAATGAAAGTCTGTGCAAAGATTTTGAATCAGTGATGAAGCAAAAGTTTGAAATGTCATCAATGGGGGAGATGAAATTCTTTCTGGGTCTACAAGTTGAACAACTTCCTGAGGGAATTTTCATTCATCAGACAAAGTATGTTCATGATATTCTAGAGAAATTTGGGATGTCAAGTTCTACTCCAGCTGCTACCCCACTTGCAACAAATCATGGAATTCACCCAGATCTCACCGGAGACAGGGCTGATGAAACGTTTTACCGTTCCATGATAGGTTCTTTGATGTACTTAACTGCTTCACGTCCTGATATCATGTACCCAACGTGCCTCGCAGCAAGATTTCAATCTAACCCGAGAGCATCGCATATGATCATTGTGAAGAGGATATTGCGCTACCTGAAAGGAACTCCTTCATTGGGGTTGTGGTATCCTAGAAAAGGCGACTTTACGCTCGAAGGGTATTCCGATTCGGATTTCGGATGCTGCAAAGTCAATTCAAAATCAACAACTACAGGATGCCAGTTTTTTGGTTCTAGATTGGTTACCTGGCAGTGTAAGAAACAAACGTCTGTGGCGTTATCTACATGTGAAGCGGAGTACGTTTCTGCTAGCAGTTGCTGCTCTCAGATCTTGTGGATACAGCAACAGATGCGCAACTACGGTTTGCAGTTTCTTAACACACCTTTTTTTGTTGATAATGAGGCCGCAATAAATATAACAAAGAATCCAGTACATCACGCTAAAACAAAACACATCGAAATTCGTCATCACTTTATTCGTGATTGCTTTGAGAAAAAGTTGATACGAATTGAGAAAATCCACACTGACGAACAGAAAGCTGATTTACATACCAAAGCTTTTGATAAAAATCGGTTTAAATATTTGTTAAAACTGAACGGTATGAAGCTTCTTTCAGTGTCGGATGGCATTGTGGGCGTTGATGAGAGTACTGTTGCGGATGAAGACGAGAAACAATCTGCAATGGTTTGTCGATTTTTTACTTGTTTTGGTGTTTAGGGGGAGTAGATATTTGTATATAGTTTATATTTTCAGAAAATACAAAAACAGTAAAAAATGTAAAAATACAAAAACATGATAAAATCAGAAAAAGAGCTTGTGTATATAGGGAAAATGATAGTACATCGGCTTGACAGTCATGATATGCTAAAGATATGAAATGTTTAAAAGGTTAAACAGTCTCGCTAATGATGTGTCGATAGGTTTTCGCACATTTAGTAGATTTGTTCGGGATATAAACCTAAATCTTACTTACTTATTTCGTGGGGAACACTACTTGGATATATAGGTAACCCCTGAAATCTCGTTTGAAAGGTTTCGTATTCTGATATACTAGGCTTTATACTCAGTTGATATCTGGGGTATTATTCCGGGACTTCTGCTGAACGGTAGTTCTGACCTAGTCCTCGAATAATACTTTCCTCAAATGCTTGAAACATAGCATAAACCCTCAGCATGCAGATGAAACAATAAAATTGATAGTCGCTACTGTTGTAGCTAAAAGATCCTCTAAAGGGGACACACCTACAAGTTGAGTCATGATCTCTCTGCTGAACGGTAGTTCTGACCTGAGCTCTCATGATTCTTCATAATTTATTAACCCCTTATAGATATCATTTGTGTTATAATTACCTGTAAGACTGAATATCGAAATATGGATACGGGAGTATATTCAAGAAGTGGGACACACGTATAAGTTTAAGTCTCTAAAACACTAAATCCGTATCCTGGACAGATTGAAATTTGTGTGAGAATTTAAGATGGATCAGTATATCGACAATCTACGCGAATTGTTTAATTCTGAGTATGTAATTACAGCTTAACGGTACTTGAGATTTGTCAAATAGCTGATATGATTTCCTGACACGCTCGCCAAAAATATGTTTGTATATAGTTTACTTTGTTTACTTTCTGCAATTTAAGTTTTCTGTATTTCATTTCTTAGTTTAGAACACTTTATAAAATCCAAAAAGATTTTATTTCTGCTTTATTTTCCGACAAACCAAAGTGGAGAGTTGATTGTTGGATTCTCAGATGTTTGAAGCAGATGCAGGAGATTCTGAACTGAAGAATGAGGAGAGCTTATCTTTGATAGAGTTTGAATTATTGAAAAGTCAAAAACAAGTTCATTTACTTGATACTTGTTATTTTCAGAAAATGTTTGAAATTGTTGTTTTAAATCAGTTTGTTTCGTCAAATGATCAACCAAGGTCATTAAATTGGACTTGGTAGATTAATTGAGTAATCAGGGTCATTAACTTGGACCTGAATACTTGAGTGGATTGCTATAACTGATTGAGTTTGTGATTTATTGTTGAAAAGATAGTTTGTAATGATTGATGTTTGAGACACAGGTTTTGGATTTCATTATTCCCACGGAAGCTAAATGTCAAAGCTTGAACCAGATATCTCAGATTCTAGCATATCGAGAGGGGGAGTTTGTGAAAGGGGGAGTCTGGATCAACGGTCAAAGGGAAGTCTGAAGATGGAGCCAGGACAAGATTGTGAACCTGTGAAGATTGAATGTTTATGATGAAAAGACAGAGTTGGAGATTGTTAAAGACAAAGACTTGAAGCCGAAGACTTCGTCAACATTCAAGGGGGAGTCTGTTGGTGCACTTAGTGTCTGTTAACTTTGTCTTATTCAAGTCTTTTGTTTAGATACTTTTTGAATGAACACACAACAGGGTCTAAATTAGGTTTAGATTGTGTCTAAGGAAAGGTTTTCGCTTGAGAGAGTGTCTTGGATGGTTCAAGCGAAACCTCATCATCATCAACATACAGTTTCGCTTGAAACTTGTCTCAAGCGAAACCCTATGAGCTGTCAGTCTCAAGCGAAATCCCCTAGTCCTATATATAGGTGTGTGTGTTGTTCATTTGAAGCGAACTGGTATGTGTGTGTAAGGGAAGGTGCTGCCGGATTTGTTTCAGAATACATTGTAAAAGCACGAAAATCATTCAGAAAAGATAGATTAAAAGGAAACTAGCTGTTATGACTTCTTTTACGTTGATTCCGCCCTCGTATTCGAAGATGAACATCCTTAACTGACGTTTCAAGGTCATAGAACGGTCCAACAGACCTGAACGAAACTGAGCTGATCGGTTTAAACCTCGAACTCGAGCCGAAACTAATTCTCAAACCGAGCATAACTCAGATTTGAGCTAAACAACATCAGCCACAACAAGATCAACATCACGTTCATTCTTCAGGAAATAAAAGGAACCGAAGCAAACCCGAACCAGACCCGAGACCCGTGGTTGACCGAACCAAACCCACCCTGAGCCGAGACCATAATCTGACCCAAAATAGCTTGACCCAAACCGAAACATCTAAGAACCGAACCTGCTGGATTTGACCGATGAAACCCATGAAAACCCAAACCAAAACATCATCATCTTCAACATCAACAGTAGCTTAGCATTATCATCTTCAAGCATCAGAAAAGAAACGAGGAAAGAAAGAAGACGGGAAGCCAAATTCTTACCGGAAATTCATCGGGCATTAGGAACACCGCTGTCGCCCCTCATTGCCGCCGCCGTGAGCGGCGGCGCTGCTCCCAACCTCCGTCTATCTCTCTCCTTCTCTCCAGTCTCTCTCTCTATCTCGTCTTTGTGCTTCTCTCTCTCACCTCTCTTTCTTTATGTCTTCTCTGTCTTTGTCGCTACAGTCGTGTGCCGCCACCGTCATGGTGGCTGGCCGCGTATTCTTAATTAACAGGGGTATGGGTGTTACTGGTGGTTGTTGACGGACCGGAGAGCCGCCAGAATAGAAACCGGCTCCACCGGTCGCCGATCAATGAGAGGGGGGGGGGTTGTCGGCTGCCTGTTCATATCATAAGGAGAGAGAGGTGATGGTTGTTGCAAATTCAAAATAAGGAGAGATGATGGTTGTTGGGGGGGGGGGTTTATATTTTGAAGAGATAGAAAGAAAAAAGGGTAAAGATGGTGAAGAGTGAAGATCTGAAAGAGTTATTAAAGAGGAGAGAGACAAATGACATTGACTTTTAATGATCTGACAAATGAAAAAGAGGATTAGACATTTTAGTCAAATGACTAAAATGCCCTTTAATGTGATTGGTGGAGAGTGGTTCTTATGGTTCTTACAACTGGGGATGGTTTTCATTTTAGCGGCTCCCTATATATATATATATATATATATATATATATATATATATATATATATATTATCAAAATACAAAATTACACATATATCAAGGTATTATTACAGGTGTCATGTATCCAATCGTGTATCTCTCGCTCAACATGCTTCCATATTAGTTTTTCTCCTATCTGTCGGATTCTATCCCCTTCTTCTACTAACTCATCGCCCCATTGGCGAAGTTCCTGCATATTCTCTTCACTCATAGGAGGTAATGGTACTAGTTCTGGGTCAGGGTATCGAGGTATGGGGTGTCCGTATGGGTATGGATTTCTTATTACACTCTGCTTCCACCAGTCGCTATTCCAAAATGAGTCTAAAGGGTTCAGGTCGGTATACTGAGCTATGGGCTTGGTGGAGGAATTCTGGGGATCTCATAGGGATCTATATCTGGAATTGGAAACTGGTCTTCCTGATTGTGTTCTAGCATTTGTTGGTCTGGGAATAAGGGTAATAGTGGTGGTTCAGCTATTCGGTTTAGGTTAGAGTCTACTACTGTAGTGGCTACCATATGGAAATCTGCCAACTGTCTATCTAAATATTCCTTCCTCAGTATTAGTTGAGTATCCTGATGGATTTGGTTTAGACGAGGTTCCTTCATCTTTTGGGGAACTAGCTAATTGACGATAAGCGTCAGATGTACCTTGCTCACTCATACTGTAAACTAACAAATTGTCAAATAATACAAAACATATTTACACATAATCACATAAATTATTTCCAAACACAGAATTTAAGTGTCAGCAGAACACTTCATTGGCTTAAACCAGCGGTTGTAGCTCTGATACCACCTTCTGTCGCAACCCCCGACCCCTGCCCCGGGAGGCGGGCGGCCGCGGCACGCAGAGCGGGTGGTATCGGTGTTTATTAATTTGGCAGCGGAAATTATTCATCAGGACCGTAGTTAAGAAATATGCTTATCAAAGTTGAAACACCAAACTTTTTATAATAAATGAATGGATGGGATAAAACCCAGGTTTCCATTACAATATGTTTATAGGGATAAACCCTAGTTTATTGAAAAACAAAACTCCTTTTTATTTAGGTAACTTTTATAGCCACTTTTCCAAGCCTTCAGTGCTCTCCAGCTGGCTTCTAATAGCTTCACATTAAGTTACCTAAAACGCGTTTTGAAAAGATTTTATCAGTAAGAAATACTGGCGAGTGCATCCCAGTTTCATCGAAACAGTTTTATCACTTTTACAACTTTACAGTATTGAGGGCATCCGCAATTACATTTGCTTATATCTATCCAATTACCCCTTTCTGGTACTGTCAATCCTGACTTGTGGTCATGCCACTATTTCGAGTAACGAGTTTCAAGTAATGTATACAAAACCCCAACATACCGGTAGTAATTGTAGAATTACAAATACTCAATTACTGTTAAGTGAAATTTAAAACATTTGAGGTTTTGGAAAAACATTTTGACTCACAAAAGTAGTTTACAAAAGATGGCAAAAAGCAGATGTACTAACATTGTTTACTTAGGTAAAACTAAAGCTTCCTGGTGTATCTCTTGGTTATTATCTATTAAAATTAAATAATGCACACGTGTTAGAAAAATAACCCAAATCACATTAACCGTATAACTCAAGAGAGAAATCCAATGATTGAGTCAGGCAGAGCCTTGACATGCGTTACGGAGTCCTAGATCAATCGGGTGTAACACAAGTGTCACACCCTGACCGCGTTAAAACAACGAAACCGCGGCGGAAACGTCGGGGAGTGGAGGGACAGAATCATTGTTTCACAACACATGGGTTAAAATTTTCATTTTATTTAACTATTAAGTTTTTACATTGTCTTGAAGTTAAAGATAAAACACAACCACATCGTCTATCGTTATTATTAAGTCACTAAGGCCTCGTCCGGTCCTATGTGAGCATGCATCCTAGTCATCATCAACATCTAACATCATCAAACACCACCTGAAACATATGTGAAAATAAAGTCAGCAAAGAAATGCTGGCGAGCACATAAGTTTTGTGAGTGAGTCAGATTTAAGGCTTGTATACTTGTTGCAATACCTTGTACGACTACAAGAGTCGATAAGTGAAATCCTTGTTTTTGAAAAGTGTTTTGTATTGCAATATGATTTAACCAACTTAAAACAATGTTGGTTATAGTTTATAAAACTTCGTTGCCATGAATCTAGACTAAAACATTTGTCTTTGTAAACCGAATTGTAAATCGTTCTTGTAATAAAACTCGTATGGTTTATATTATTTAGTAAACATCGTTGCGTGTCATCGTTTAAAATCGTTCGCCCAAGTGAACTAAATAACGCCATGAAATATAATATGATAAAAGCACTTATATATAACAAGTACCAGTGGCGTATCTACCATGCTTTTATCATGTTACACCCGTCCCGTTATCTATTCACATACCAAAAACTAATCGTTTAATTTGTACTTGTTTTCAATCTTTCGTGTTATCAAAACCAATCGTTCAAATCGTCAAATCGTTTAAATCGTTCAATTCATTCCAATCGTTCAAATCGTTCACTTCGTTCAAATCGTTCATGTTTTAATTGTTAAAACTAACTTTTGGTCGTCTCGTTGAATACATTCAAACCTGTGTGACTCGTCCATCGTACAACTCGTCTTAACAAACCACCAAAGGGTAAGTTAACAATCATCAGGTTCAGTCGTTACCCACATTACCCCCATACATAACCATGGCGATAGTCTGATAACGGGATTTGCAGATACTATGGTACCATAACATACTACTGGTCGGCTTGATCATTGTTAATGAATGTCATTCGTTATGTATTAACATACCAACAAATTTGTTCACATTATTGAAATCGTTGTGTTTAATATAAACCATAGTATTTGTTTTTGAAAACATCGAAATCGTTTAGCACATATGAATCACCCCAAAACAATTGAAAGCAGTAAAATAGGGGAACTATGTACTCACATTGAATTGCAAAGTATCCTCGATTACTGTGAACTAAACATGCTCGAGCAAATCAAGGAATTCAGGTGGTACCTAGTATCGGATCGCTATGTTAATAAATCGACACCTAAATCGGGAGATCGGGTAGAATGAGGTTTCGTAACCCAAATGAGTATTGGAATTCATGTGATATGGTTTAACAAAGCCTACATTCTGATTCGGAATCTATTCTAAGTGCTTATGACCCGTTATGACCCGTTAAGGTAGCCTATGCTACTTAAACGCGTCATTTGCACAAAAGCGCAAACGAATAGCCTAACTAGTCCTATGACAAGTATTATATGCCCTAACATGTTTAATTATGTTGCATAATTAGTTTAAGTGTGAAATTTAGGTTACATAGGGTTAAATTCAAATTATGCATGAAAAGGGCATTTTGGTCATTTTCCTAAGGCATATAAATTACATATCATACAACTAATCAAACTAAGTGACCATAAGGTATAACCTCGGAAGGTTATTCCCTATACAACTATGGTCACAAAATACGTTTGGTCGGATCCTAATGATCGACCAAACGAGTCGGGTTCGAAAGTCTAAGCGGTTGTTTAGACCGCTTGACTTACGACCCTATACAAGCACTATACTAGAAGTGACGAGTAAAACATGTTAAAACATGTTTAACTAAGTTAGAAAACTGATTTGATATCAAAACAAAGTGTTTTGATACCCAAAAATAGCTTCGTCGCAAAATGCACATAATCGTGCATTTTGACCGAAATTTTGACTCGTCACTTCGCCTAGTCAACGTGGAAATCAGTAGGTATAATCGCAAGGGATTATAACCATTGTGAATACGCTCACGTTGCAAACTTCGATTGAACTTTGAGTTGACCAATTTGTGGTCAAAACCGAAAGTTAAACGGTAATCAAACTATTTGAATTTCAGCTTGTAATTGCTGAAAATAAGGAAGTACCATGAAAGAACACTTACAAAGCTCTAATGGCCGAAAGATTGAACTAGAAAACTCAGTTGGGAGCTCTCCTAAGAAAGTTGCAAGCTCCTCTTGAGTGTTAGAGAAAGAAAATGATGGAATGAGCAATGAATGAGCAGATTTTGTAGCCTATTTATAGAGTTTTTGAATCCATAAGGTCACTCCAAGTGTCCCATTAGTTGTCATGATCTCATGGTGGTGTTAACAAGTGTCAAATGCAGAATAAAAGGTGGCAAAATTGAGTTATGAGTCATGAAAATGGTGAATTTTGGGGCTGCCACATAGCTTCTGATGCAAAAATGAAAATTATGTCAAAACAGAGGGCTCGCGTGCCGCCACAACACCACCCCTTAGGGTTCATGCGACACTACCACCTACCTGAGCCAGAAACTTTCAAAAATTGGCAAGAATGGTCCTTGCAGCATGTTTAAGCCATTTTCGACGCGTTTAAATCCCGTTAACCCATTTTCAAGCCTCTACAAGGATGTTAAAGCATAGGGGACTTGAAACATGCTTGAAAATATCATGGATGTCGGTTCGTTTGGTCGTACAGTCACGTTATTCGGTTAATTACGACGAAACTCGAACGGACGTGAAAACGATCCAAATTACGCGATGAATGGTATTTTTGCATTCCTATCACTAAAATATAATATTTTAATGATTAAAAAAAATTTTGGATGTCCGGATATATTCAGAACGTGAGATATGCGCGTAAATGCAAACTTTTGCACTTTTTGACGCTTTTAGTCCCTGATGATCAAATAAGCGTATTTTCGCATACCGAACCCCTCAAAGCTTATTTCTATGCTATGTAAAGGATATTTAAGGTATGTTTAGCTTATGATCATGTTCCGGAATGTTTGTTGCTATACGAATCGACAGACTTTCACAGTTTGTCGCAAATAGTCCCTGTGATCGAGTGAACTTGTTTTTGACACACCAAACCCTTCAAGACTTATTTCTAAGTTATGTAAAGGTTATTTAAGGTATGTTAATAATATATCACTATTCCAGGGTGTTTGTCGTGTTAAACTGATTACGTTTACGTAATAGTTTGCTTATAACTTTCCAGAAAGCGATTTAAAGCTTGAAATCGAACTAGAATCAAAACGTGAAATTGTCAAACATAAATAAACAAATATTGAGACCAAAACACATTGTTTCATTAATAATTGATATTTTTTTACATCATACATCATTTACAGAGCACAAATGTCACAGTCTCCCCAACTTTAGGAAATTTCGTCCCAAAATTTTAACTAGAGGAAACTTGTGAAAACAAATGTGGGTATTTCTCCTTCATTTGGCCCTCACATTCCCAAGTAAACTCTGGGCCACGTTTGGACTCCCAGTGAACCTTAACTAATCGTATTCGTTTGTTCTTCAGTCGCTTAATTTCACGGTCCATTATCTCCACTGGTTTCTCGACAAAGTGCATCGTGTTATCAACTTGGATTTCGTCGAGTGGAATGTGAAGATCAAATTCGGTTAAACACTTTCGTAAGTTGGACACGTGGAATGTTGGGTGAATATTCCCAAGTTCTGTAGGTAGCTCAAGTCGATTGGCAACCTTTCCGACTATTTCGACAATCTTAAATGGTCCAACGTATCGTGGTGCAAGTTTTCCTTTCTTTACAAAATCTCACCACTCCCTTCCACGGGGATACCTTGAGTAGGACATGGTCTCTGACTTGAAATTCCAAGGGCTTGCATCGCATATCCGCATAACTCTTTTGACGGCTTCTAGCTGTCAGAAGATTATCGGGAATTGTCTTGACTTTCTCTGTTGTTTCCCGAATAAGTTCAGGTCCAGTAAGCTGAGCTTCACCGAGCTCATTCTAACAGACAGGTGAATGACATTTTCGACCGTATAAAGCTTCGAACGGTGCGATATTGATGCTAGTGTGATAACTATTGTTGTAAGAGAACTCGATCAATGGTAGATGAGAATCCCAATTACCACCAAAGTCTATCACACATGCTCTAAGCATATCCTCCAATGTTTGTATCGTCCTCTCGGATTTTCCATCCGTTTGGGGATGATAAGCAGTGCTCAGATTTAGTTGGGTTCCCATAGCAGATTGCATGGTTTCCAAAAGTGAGATGAGAATCGAGCATCACGGTCAGAAATGATATTCAAAGGAACACCATGTCGAGATACAATCTTGGCAAGTTTATCAGCAGATAGATCCTCGCGAATTGGTAAAAAGTGAGCTGACTTCGTAAGACGGTCAATGACTACCCAAATGGCATCATGACCTATAGATGTGCGTGGTAACTTAGTGATGAGATCCATCACAATGTTCTCCCACTTCCATACCGGTATCTCTGGTTGTACAAGCAAACCAGATGGTCGTTGATATTCAACCTTGACTTTGAGACAAGTTAGGCATTTAGACACATATAAGGCAACATCCTTCTTCATACCAGGCCATCAGTACTGAGAACGAAGATCCTTGTACATTTTGTCAGCACCAGGATGGATAAAATATCGGGACTTATGAGATTCGTCCATCACTAAAGTGCGAAGATTGTCTTGTTTCAGAATCTACAAACGATCCTTGAAATAAAGAAACCCATTGTCTTTCGTTTCGAGTTTAAGCTCTAGTTGACGTGGTAATTCCTTACCCATCAAGTCTTGTGTACCACAAGTACTTTTAGCTTGAGAGATGCAGGTTTGAATATCAGATTAAGTTCGAACACAGTGAAGCTTGACTCGTTCCTTTCGACTTAGCGCATCGGCTACAACATTCGCCTTACCAGGATGGTAGCGAATTTCCCAATTGTAATCGCTTAAGAGTTCAACCCAGCATCGTTGTCTCATGTTTAGCTCCTTCTGATTGAAAATGTGTTGGAGACTTTTGTGGTCTGTGAAAATCACACATTTCGTGCCATAAAGATAGTGTCTCCAGATTTTGAGAGCAAAACCACAACGCCTAACTCAAGATCATGAGTTGTGTAGTTCTTCTCATGAATTTTCAATTGTCTCGACGCATAGGCTATAACTTTACCTCGTTGCATAAGAACATAACCAAGGCCTAAATTCGATGTTTCACAATAGACAATGAAATCATCGTTTCCATCAGGTAAAGATAAGATAGGAGCATCACAGAGTTTCTGTTTCAGTCTTTGGAAATCTTCCTCTTGTTTAGATCCCCACTCAAAAGGCTTGTTCTTTTGAGTCAAAGCAGTGAGAGGAACCGTGATCTTGGAGAAGTTCGCAATAAATCGTCAATAGTAACCAGCAAGACCAAGAAAAGAGCGAACTTATGTTGGTGTGGTAGGTGTGTTCCAATCTTTAATAGCTGCGATTTTGGATGGATCCACGTGAATACCCTGCTCGTTGACTATATGGCCCAAAAACTGAACTTCTTTTAGCCAGAATTCACACTTGGAGAATTTGGCGAAAAGTTGTTCCTTCTTTAGAAGTTCCATTGTCAGACGAAGGTGTTGTTCGTGATCGGCTCGAGACTTCGAATAAATAAGAATATCGTCAATGAACACAATGATGAACTTGTCTAAATAAGGTTTACAAACCCTATTCATTAAGTCCCTGAAGACAGCTGGGGCATTCGTCAAACCAAAGGGTATGACAGTGAACTCGTAGTGACCATATCTCGTGCGGAAAGCAGTTTTGTGATTATCTTCCTCGAGTACATGAAGCTGATGATACCCAGAACGTAGATCGATCTTGGAAAAAACATGTAGCACCTTGCAGCTGATCGAAGAGATCGTTAATTCATGGTAGGGGATATCGATTTTTGATGGTGAGCTTATTGAGCTCACGATAATCGATACACATACGGAAAGTTCCATCTTTCTTCTTCACAAACAGGACTGGAGCGCCCCAAGGTGAATAACTCAGAAGGATGAAACCTTTGTCAGATAACTCTTGAAGCTGTTTCGATAACTCTTGCATCTCATATGGTGCAAGGCGGTAAGGTGATTTAGCAATCGGGTTGACATTAGGTACAAGATCAATATGAAACTCGACTTGACGAACTGGAGGCAAACCAAGTAGTTCATCAGGAAACACCTCTAGATAATCTCATACAATCGGAATATCTTGAATACGCTTGCTCTTGCCTTTCTCCTCCATTACATGTGCCAGAAAGGCCACATATCCTTTTCGAAAGTATCTTTGGGCTTTAGTACATGACATGAGTTTGAAACCACCCGAGGGTTTTTCGCCACGAACTTCTATGACTTTTCCAGATGAAAGAGGAATTCGAACAATCTTATCGAAACAAACCACGTCAGCATGATGTTTAGTTAACGAATCCATCCCTACGATAATATCGAAGCTTCCAAGTTGCATCGGTGTGAGGTCAATAGGAAAAAGATGGTTATCGAGGTTCAATTGACAATTGCGAATGACTGAATCGAGTAAAGGAGGTTCACCAGTAGCAACTTCGACAGATAAGGGTTTCTTTAGTTTAGTTCTAGGTATCGCAAGTAAAGGCTCAAATGCTAACGATACAAAACTTCTATCGGCACCAGAATCGAAAAGAACAAATGCAGATTGATGGTTAACAAGGAACGTACCGTTAATGACATCGTTATCAGCACGGGCCTCATTGGCATTCAGGTTGTATGCTCGTTCATGAGCGGGATTTTCATTGGCGTTTGTGTTCACAAGCCTTGGACAATTGTTTCTAAAGTGACCCATTTCTCCGCAGTTAAAACATGAGCCAGGTGGGAATGGAGGTCTAGCAGCGTTCACTTGAGCTTGAGTTGGGTACTAAGCAGCTTAATTAGGAACCGATCGACAAATGTTGGCCGTATAGCCAAGTCTTCCACAAGAGGTTCCTGTTTACATGCTTGCTGAACCACATGATGACCGTTGCACCGATTGCAGTAAGGTGCAGTACCAGCATACGGCTTCTTTACAAGTGGCTGTGCCGGTTGGTTCTGAGTGTTCTAATTGGGTTGAGTGGTAACAGCAAAATTCTGGGAAGCCTTACGCTTCCTCAACCTTCTCGAAGACTCACCCTTTTTCTTACCCTTTCCCTTGTCTTGAGTGGTGTCGGCTGACTATTTCTTGTCACCCTTGCGGGTCAGTTTACCCTTTCTGACCTGAGACTCAGTCAGGGTTACAGCCAGTTCGATAGCCTGACGAACAGTGGTAGGGTTACTACTAGTAACTATGTCTTGTACGAAATCAGGCAAACCATCGATATACCTCTCGATTTCTTTTTCTAGTAGGGTAACCATTGTAGGACACAATAAACTCAGCTCCTCATAACGATCCGTGTAAGCACGGTGTTCTCCCCCATCTTGTTTCAAATAGTCAAATTCCCTTTCCAATGCCCTTATTTCATGTCAGGGGCAGAATTCCCTCATCATGATAGCCCGAAGCTCTTCCCAAGTTTGTGCCAACGCCACATCGGCACCCCTATCTCTCATCACTCCATTCCACCATGTTAAAGCACGCTTCTCGATAACACCAGATGCGAACTCAACATTTCGCTCATTCGGACATTGAACATGTCTAAAGGTGCTTTCCAAACTCTCGAACCATTGTAGGAGCGAAGTTGCTCCTTGAGACCCAGAAAATTTAAGTGGTTTAGCCGAATTGAATGTCTTAAAACTGAACTGAGCATTGTTGTTGTTGTTATTCGCTTGATTTATCTGAGTTATGAGGTTCGGAATCACAGCAGCAATCTACTGAGCGACAAGGGCTGCAAGTACAGCATCCTGTGCTAGATCACGTCTAGGTGGCATATTCTAAAAATAATAAGGAAACATGAGAAACGAGTGAGATTGAGAATTGGATAAACAAAAGAGGTATTGAAAACGTCGATGAAACATAAGGAAGGCGATCATTCATTCGTTACCTCGAACAAACAAACGACACACAGTGACTTATCAAAGTAGATGGGTCAAAATAATGTATCGCGAAGACATGCTTTAGTCTATAAGTGGACACTCACCCCAAGAGTTCCCAGGTAAGAGTGACTGGTCCGATTAGGTGGATTTGTACGAACACTCTAGCCTTAGACAGAAAACTCGAGGTACAGGCACCCACCCTTCCAGATTGCACGTGTTCACATTATAAGACCCAAACTTTGACGAGATTTTGAAAAAATTGAAGGTTCAAAACCTTATAACAAATCATCTAAGAATAGATGATTGATTTTAAAAATGGATTTGTAATTTGTGTTCTTGTTGTGGTTGTCACCTAATGATAAGTGACGGTTTTGTTTTAGAATCTAAACACAAGATAACTTGTGTTAGGGGGATCTAGAAAGGTTATAGTCTACGTCAAAGCATTACTAACAACCTAATTCCCTATAACCATGAGCTCTAATACCAACTCTACTGTCATACCCCGATCGCGTTAAAACAACAAAACCGCGGCAGAAACGTCGGGGGTGGAGCGACAGAATCATTGTTTCACAACACATGGGTTAAAAGTTTCGTTTTATTTAAATATTAAGTTTTTACATTGTCTTGAAGTTAAAGATAAAACACAACCACATCGTCTATCATTATTATTAAGTCACTAAGGCCTCGTCCGGTCCTATATGAGCATGCATCCTAGTCATCATCAACATCTAACATCATCAAACACCACCTGAAACATATGTGAAAATAAAGTCAGCAAAGAAATGTCGACGAGCACATAAGTTTTGTGTGTGAATCAGATTCATGGCTTGTATACTTGTTGCAATACCTCATACGACTACAAGAGTCGATAAGTAAAATCCTTGTTTTTTAAAAGTGTTTTGTATTGTAATATGATTTAACCAACTTAAAACAATGTTGGTTATAGTTTATAAAACTTCGTTGCCATGAATCTAGACTAAAACATTTGTCTTTGTAATCCGAATTGTAAATCGTTCTCGTAATAAAACTCGTATGGTTTATATTATTTAGTAAACATCGTTGAGTGTCATAGTTTAAAATCGTTCGCCCAAGTGAACTAAATAACGCCATGGAATATAATATGATAAAAGCACTTATATATAAGAAGTATCAGCGGCGTATCTACCATGCTTTTATCATGTTACACCCATCCCGTTATCTAATCACATACCAAAAACCAATTGTTTAATTTGTACTTGTTTTCAATCTTTAGTGTTATCAAAACCAGTCGTTCAAATCGTCAAATCGTTCAATTCTTTCCAATCATTCAAATCGTTCACTTCGTTCAAATCGTTCATGTTTTAATTGTGAAAACTAACTTTTGGTCGTCTCGTTGAATACATTCAAACCTATGTGACTCGTCCATCATATAACTTGTCTAAACAAACCACCAAACGGTAAGTTAACAATCATCAGGTTCAGTCGTTACCCACATTACCCCCGTACATAACCATGGCGATAGTCCGATAACGGGATTTGTCAGATCCTATGGTACCATAACATACTACTGGTCGGCTTGATCATTGTTAATGAATGTCATTCGTTATGTATTAACGTACCAACAAATTTGTTCACATTATTGAAATCGTTGTGTTTAATATAAACCATAGTATTTGTTTTTGAAACCATCGAAAAGCAGATTAAAAGGTGGCAAAATTGAGTTATGAGTCATGAAAATGGTGAATTTTGGGGCTGCCACATAGCTGCTGATGCAAAAATGAAAATTCTGTTGAAATATGGGGCTCGCGTTCCACCACATCACCACCCCTTAGGGGTCGCGCGACACTATCACCTACCTGAGCCAGAAACTTTCAAAAATTGGCAAGAATGGTCCCTGCAGCATGTTTAAGCCATTTTCGACGCGTTTAAACCCCTTTAACCCAATTTCAAGGCTCAACAAGGATGTTAAAGCATAGGGGACTTGAAACATGCTTGAAAATATCACAGATGTTGGTTCGTTTGGTCGTACAGTCACGTTATTCGGTTAATTATGACGAAACTCGAACGGACGTGAAAACGATCCAAATTACGCGACGAATGATATTTTTGAATTCCTATCACTAATATATAATATATTAATGATTACAAAAATTTTTGGATGTCCGGATATGTTCAGAACGTGAGATATGCGCATAAATGCAAACTTTTGCACTTTTTGATGCTTTTAGTCCCTGATGATCAAATAAGCGAATTTTCGCAGACCGAACCCCTCAAAGCCTATTTCTAAGCTATGTAAAGGATATTTAAGGTATGTTTAGCTTATGATCCTGTTCCGGAATGTTTGTTGCTATACGAATCGGCAGACTTTCGCAGTTTGTCGCAAATAGTCCCTATGATCGAATAAACTTGTTTTTGACACACCAAACCCTTCAGGACTTATTTCTAAGTTATGTAAAGGTTATTTAAGGTATGTAAAGCATATATCACTATTCAGGGGTGTTTTTCGTGTTAAACTAATTACGTTTACGTAATAGTTTGCGTACAACTTTCTAGAAAGCGATTAAAGCTTGAAATCGAACTAGAATCAAAACGTGAAATTGTCAAACATAAATAAACAAATATTGAGACCAAAACACATCGTTTCATTAATAATTGATATTGTTTTACATCATACCTCGTTTACAGAGCACAAATGTCACAACAAGACAGAACTCCAACGATTGAGTCAGGCAGAGCCTTGACATGCGTTACAGAGCCCTAGATCGATCGTGTAGGGTAACAAATAGGGTTATAATACTTACTATGAGGCAGAGCTTCACTTTACAGGGTTATTATATCTCGAGTATTATAATTGCCTAGAGAATTTAGAGAGAATCAAAAATTTTGAACGAGAATCAAATGAGGCATCGGCCTCTATTTATAGACCTGACAAAGGGCGGCTCGCGGCCCGCGAAGCCCACCTCAAACTTTCTCTCGGCCCGCGAGAACGTAGGGTAGGATCCAGCTATGATTAGTCAGCGAATGTAACCTTGCCACATGTCGACACGTGGTGCCTATGTGTGTCCGGCAAGTTACTGGGCCTCGCGCCCCGTGAAAGACAAGGGGGTCCGAAGCGTGGCCCGTGACAACCCCATTTTTGGGTTTTTATTTGATTTTTGTAAATATTAAGTTATTTAGGGTCCGTTTCTCGCATACGGGATATATTTTAAGATGTTTACGGTTGTCTAAGTGTGTTTAGGATGCTTGTTATAACAAAACTGACTGCCAACACGGGGCCTTGCTAAGCCAACACGGGGCGTGGTCAGTACAATGGCCATGGGCCATGCCGTTGACACACGGGGCTGTGTTAGTACAAGACCTGACAAGTAGTAAATAGGGAATGGAGAGAGAGAGAGAGAGAGATAACCACGGGGCCATGCCAGGCGGGCACGGGCCGTTGTGGAGCTTTTGATTTTAGATATAAATAGATGTGCTTGGTTGCATTCAAAACCATCTCTTGGCAAACCACTTCTCTCTCACTTGCCACCACTCCACCGCCACTACAACACCATTATCCACCACCATCATCCATTTTCCATCCTTTAGAGTGTGTGTAGTAGTCTCGAGATCCAAGATTGATAGTAAGAGTGTTTGTCAAACAAAGGCCATGCTTGGCTAAACTCTTACATCATTTGGTGAAGACAATCTTTTATGTATTTTCTTTTATGATTTCCAATCTTTGGCAACTTTTTAATTGGGTATGTATTAATGACTTTAATAACTAGCTTTTTATATTGAAGGAAAATTTATCTAATCATTCTTCATATGTTCTTGATTCACATATTCGTGTATTTACGGTCTATATAAAGTGTGTTAATTTCCTGGAAGGGGGTTAGAAGGGTGGTTGGGTAAATTTTATGTCTCGTTCAGTGTATAGATCCTGCGAGAACCTTGTTCAAGCTTAGTAACACTTTACGAGTCGGAGCGGGCATTACCCACCACGGGATAAGTGCCAAAAGCATGAATCCCTTATCTATAAACTACTATTAAAACTTTAAACCAACCCTGCGAGGACTGCATCCCTGCTGACTCAGACCAAAGGGTTGAGGGTGATCACTACCTGGATGGGGTCCCACCCCTTTTCGCATAAATAACTTACTTAATTATCTTTAAATAATCCTACCTAGTGGGACTGTATCCCTGCTGACTCAGACCACTAGGCTTAGGGTAACGTCGCCTTCACAAAAGGGGCCTACTACTATAACTAAGATAATCTCGTAAAATGCCCAAAGTGCGAAAATCATCAAAAGGATACATGAAAGATTTGTCGAAACCAAGTGATTCTTTCTTGTCGATCTAGTTTTCTCATTTATTTTATTTTTTCTCTTTATTTTATCTTTTTATAGTTTTAAAAATCTTTTCTTCAAAGTTTGGTTTGATTAGACATTGACGATAAGATGGTATTAAAAGCTCTTATGTCAAAGCTCTTGTGTCCTTGGACGATCTCGGTATCTTGCCATCACTATACAATATCAGCGATGGGTGCACTTGCCCTAGTGTGTGTATAGAGTGATAGTAGAATATCGTGTTTTATAAATTTAAAACTTGAATCGGCGAGTAAAAAGAGCTAAAAATATACTAAAAAATAGACACACCCGCACGCACGTCAAGTTTTTGGCGCCGTTGCCGGGGACACGAGAATTTTAAGAAAGCTTAAAATTGACGGCCTAATCATTTTTTTATATTTTCCTTTTATTTTTTCTCTTTTTCCTCCAAAAATTCTACTTTCTACAGGATCAACACGGGGCCATGTAGGATCAACACAGGCCGTGTTTAACCTGCAGTATCTAGGAGAAGCTGCTTTTTTATTACTGGAACTCAGACACGGGGCCGTGTTACAGGAGCACGGGGCCGTGTTGAACTTCCAGTATCTGGGAACTTGAAAACAGAATTTTTTTCCTAGACAACACAGGCCGTGCCAGCCACAGCATGGGGCCGTATTAACCTTCTGATCAGACTTTCTTTTTTTCTTGTTCGCAGAAAATCACAAAATTCTGTATAATTCGCAGGAATACAACTTGGGTATGACCTCTACCTCCGAAAAAGACATAAAAGTACCACTTGACGAACCTGAGTGCTTTTTGAGAAAAAAAGACTTAAAGCTAAAAACCAACAAAAACCTCGACCCAAAACCCCCCTATAGCGGATCAATGCACTCTCATTGATTACCTACGGTCGGTAAACTTGGAGCCGCTATTAACCCTCCTAATATCGATGCTAATAACTTTGAGCTTCGACCACACCTCATCCAAATGCTCCAAAATTCCACCACCTTCCATGGCCTAGCTGATGAAGATCCCCATTTACATATTAAGAACTTTTTAGATATATGTGACACCTTCCGGAGCAACGGAGCCTCTAGCGATACCGTTCGGCTCCGTATGTTCCCTTTCTCCCTCAAAGACCGAGTGAAAGCTTGGTTAAACACCCTACCGAGTGGGTCCGTACACACTTGGGATGAACTTGCCCAAAACTTTCTCTACAAATATTTCCCTCCCACTAAAACCACCAAACTCATGACCGAGATTAACACCTACTCTCAAGAAGACTAAGAATCATTGTACGATGCATGAGAAAGGTTCAAGGAACTATTAAGGAAATGCCCACATCACGGGCTTGAATGATGGAAACAAGCGTCCACCTTCTACAACGGACTCTTGCCACACACAAGGTAAATCCTTGATTCTGGCTCTGGGGGATTCCTTGGGAACCGACAACCCGGGGAAATTTATAATCAAAATTAAGAACTTGCTCAAAACAGTTTTCAATGGCACACTCATAGGGGCTCAAAATCTATAGCCCCAGGCACCCACAAATTGGATGAATCCACTTCTTTGTAAGCCCAAATTGAAGCCTTAACTAATAAAATAAAGAAACTTGAATTAAACAAAACGGCTTCGGTTATGGCTTGCGAAGGATGCGACGGCCCCCATGAAAACTGGAGTTGTATGAAAGACTTAGAAAATCAAACGGAAGTGGTAAATTACCTAAATAACCGGCCACGACCACCGAGAGTTCAAAGTAACACTTTTACTCCAGAATGGCGTAATCATCCCAACTTTAGTTGGAGGGAATCGGGGGGTAATAACAACAAAATCAAAATCAACCATCTAACTTTCAACAACAACCATGAAATGAGCAACGAGGTTTACAACCACAACAACAAGGAGGAAGAGAAAGGTTTGAGGATATCATCACTTGCCTCTTCTCCGAATCTAACTAAAGATACTCGGACTGGTTCTTACAAACCGAAGCGGAAATTCGAAACCAAAGGGCTAGTGTTCAAAATATAGAAAAACAATTAAGCCAACTAGCCCAAAACTTCACCTAGAGACCGCAAGGAGCCTTACCAAGTAACACCGAAACAAATCCAAAAGCCCAAGTAAATGTAATCAACTTAAGAAACCGGAAGGTAGGACCCGAGATTGAACCAACACCGCAACAACCTGATCCAATCCACACTAAAATACCCACCACCAGTAACCAACAAAATACTCAACCCCAAAATACTGTCACAACCAAACCACCCCCGGTCCCTTACCTCGGTCATTTACTTCGGCAAAAGACCGACGAGCAATTCACTAAGTTTGTGAGCTTGCTTAAACAACTTCACATCAATCTTCCTTTTGTAGAAGTCCTCACTCAAATGCCAAAATATTCCAAGTTCATGAGAGACTTCCTCACTCACAAAAGAAAGATTGAAACCATTCAATAAGTCACCCTTAGTGAAGAATGCTCGACGGCACTCCTCAACAAGCTACCCTAAAAGAAGATTGATCCCGAAAGCTTCACCATTCCTTGCTCTATTGGTGGATCACCAATAAGCAATGCACTAACCGAATTGGGGGCTAGCATTAATTTAACGGCGTCCTCTATGTTCAACCTACTAGGATTAGGTAAGCCACATCCTACAAAGATGAGCATACAACTTGCGGATAGGACCGTAAAGTACCCTCAAGATATCATAGAGAACTTATTGGTAAAGATGGGAGAATTTGTTTTTTCGGCCGACTTTGTTATCCTAGACATGGAAGAAGACACCGAAATTTCGCTCATACTAGGACGACCCTTCGTTACCACCGCACGAGCTATGGTGGACATGAGTGACGGAAAACTAACATTAAGTCTTGGTGAAAAAGAGATTAAGTTTGAAGTGGGGCAACGAGCGGAGGATGATCCGATCAAATACCTCAACGCGACTGATTCAAGCCTAGACGACGCATTGCAATGATACAACTCGGGATGCGAGTCATTCCGCATGGGTAACATTTGACCGGCTTTGGGTCTAGCCAATGACCCTTATTAACGTGGTACACCATGGAGGCATTCCATAGACTATCCATTAGCTTAGTTGTCGCAACCCCCGACCCCACCCCGGGAGTGGGAGCCGTGAGTACGAGCAGGTGGTACCGGTGTTTCTTAGTTACTCAACGGAATTTAAAACATCAGGATCGTAGTTAGGAAATAAATTTCAAAGTTTCAAAACACCAAACTTTTATATTAAACAAATGGGATAAAAAAACCTATATTTCATTTATAGTATCTTTACAGGGATAAACCCTAGTTTGCTGAAAATATAACTTCCCCTTTTATTCTGTTAATTTACAGCCACTTTATTTAAGCCTTCAGTTCTCTATAGTTGGCTTCTTGTAGCTTCAAGTTAAGTTACCTGAAATGCATTTTAAAATATTTTATCAATAAGAAATACTAGCGAGTTCATTCCAGTTTTATAAAAAGATACATTGTTATAACTTTACAGTATTAAGGGGAATTACTGTCGCAACCCCCGACCCCTACCCCGGGAGGCGGGCGGCCGCGGCCTACGCACATTCGGTGGTATCGGTGTTTACTTATTTGGCAGCGGAAATTACATCAGGATCGTAGTTAGGAAATATTTTACCAGAGTAAAACACCATATTTTTATAATAATAAATACATGGGAAAAAACTAAGTTTCCATTACAACATGTTTATAGGGATAAACCCTAATTTATTGAAATAAACTTCTTCTTTATCTAGGTAACTTTTATTGCCACTTTTCCAAGCCTTCAGTGTTCTCCAGCTGGCTTTTATTTGGCTTTCACAGTTTGTTACCTGAAACGCGTTTTAAAAACATTTGTCAGTGGGAAATACTGGTGAGTGAATCCCAGTTTAATCAAAACAAGTTTTATCATTTTACAGCATTGAGGGCAATCCAACAATTACATTTGTTTTCATCTACTTTAATTACCACAACGGTACTGTCAACCCTAACTTATGGTCATGCTACTACTCACAGTGTAGTAACAAGTAATGTATACAAAACCCCAACATACCGACGATAATTGTAGAATCACAAATACTCAATCACTGTTATATAATTTAAAAACAATTGATGTTTTGTAAAACAATTTGAAAAAAGAGGAATTACTCACATTTCTAATTTAGGTATTTCCTTGTGACTTCCTGGTTATAATCTATTAATTAACCAATGCACACGTGTTTGTATAACAACCCAATTTACATTAGCTACATCCCTCTCCCGAGACAGAACTCCAACGACTGAGTCAGGCAGAGCCTCAACATGCGTTACGGAGCACTAGATCAATCGGGCAGAGTAACTAATATGTAACCGGGGGTTATGACACTTACATCGAGGCAGAGCTTCGCTATTTTAGTGGGTATTATGTAACACACCGTGTTTTGAAAGTCAAAGTCAAGATTGAAGTCAAAGGAAGACAAGATTGCTAATTGCGATCTGTCTCTCCTTGCTCAATTCCTGTTTTGACTTCTTTGACTTGTAATTAGTCTATTTTACTTATCGCTTTAGTTGTATTATGAGTAGTATCTATTAATAATCGCTATTTATCGCATGTTTAACCGCTTTATCGCTGTCGCAATCGCACTCGCAACTCGAATTACGCATTTTGGTTACTGTTATACGTGTGTGTGTGCCTTATGTGTTACTTGTGCATGTTTATTTATGTTATGTTGTAGTAATCAATCGAATCGCAATCGAACTCAATCGCAATCGAATCGCAAACGCTAAACGATTACGAAGTAAGGATGCTTGTATGTTAGATATAGTAGTTGGGATTAAATGTAATTTGACTAGGAAAACTCAATTGCATCGCAACGCGCTACACGCAAATCAAAACGGCAAAAACTCGTCGCGCCAAGCAATCGAACCAGGTGCCAGCCGACGGAACTGCCACCCGACCGAGGTGCCACTCGACCGGGCTGCCATCCGGGCGAGTTGCCACCCGAGCGACCAACCTATTCTCCCCTTTCCATTTTGGGTAACCCTATAAATACCCCTTGTCACTTTCATTCTTTCTACTTTTGGCAACTGACGTCCGACCAGTGCTCCTGCTCGCTTTTCCTTCGATTTCTCGCAATTCTGCTAAGATCTCGTCCTAAATCTTGTACTTCCTTAATCTACCCGCACTCCTACACCTTTCTATCTTTTGAATCTTAACTTTTAACCGTGAAATCATCAAGATTCAAGGTGTTCTAGGATGACGTCATCATATGTTCTTGAAGAACTTCATGTTTCAATCCACCAAGAACAACTTGGATCTAACCTATTTCCACATAAACAAACCAAGATCATTCATAGATCTAGACATATTCACAATGAAAAAGATTGAAAGATGGGTTTCCAACTTTCTTTCAACTCTTTTACACTCAATGCACTCAAACCCAATGGAACCAGACCTAATGCTGATCGTCTACTCATTCTTAGCGATGTATCAGTGCGAGATCCAAGTTCCATTTGAAAGATAGTGATTTCGGGTTTGGACACGAACAACCGTCTTGAACCGTGCACTGACGGACTAGGGTGATTCCTGTTCGGTTAGGTCATTGGGGACGAGATGGGGTCCCCATTGTTTAAACCAGTCATCACAACGTCTCGCTCAAGTTACAACACTTCAAGCAAGATCAAGTAACAGCACGATCAAGTCGTTGGGACGAGTTGTCATCCGACCAGACTGCTGTCCGACCGGGTTGCCATCCGCTCGACCCACCGTCCGATCGGGTTGCATCTTGATTCATTTAAAACTTAAACAATTTTCAGCATGTTCAATAACAGGGTTGCCACCCGGTCGGATGGACATCCGACTGAGTGACCGCCCTACTGTGGATTTGTTCTCACTGAGAAACCTCGCCATTCGAGTCGCCATCCAATCGAATGACCGTTCGACCGACCAACCTGAAGGGTAAATATACCTCTCTTTTTTCAAAATGCTACAACGAAAACTTCAAAAGTCAAGCCATCATACACAAACACATCCTTCTCAAAGGAGGAAACAATCCACTCGAAAGGTCAACCGACCGGATGACCACCCGAGCGGACTGTCAACCAAACGACCGGCCGTCCGATCGAACTACCATCCGATCGAACTGCTGATCGACCCAACCTTCACTTGTTCCTTTTTACGCGTCGGTTATCGTTATGCTATAAATCTGTTCGGGCTAACCCTACTCTCTAGCGCTCCCTTCAATCCATCAACCGCTGTGAGTATACTCGATCCCTTTTTGCTTTATGCACTTTTGGGTGTTACATACGTTACTTATACAAAATCACATCGAACACACTACGCAACACTTTAAATGCTAACCGTTACCGTATGTATTACGTGACTTAATGAATGCTTGTTTGTTATGTTTACACATGGAATGCTGTCTACCTGCCTTAGCAACGGTAGTACTATTAGTTTGGACTCAGCACCCGTTCACTCGGGGGTTGTTAAGGACAATTACCTACATGGCTCACAGTGGTGAGTGTGTATCACGAACTGCCTTGGGCAGTCAACCCGCATTCATTGGTATCGATAACTAACATGCCTCATTTCACTCCGTGTACGTGCTGGTTATGCGTAAACAATTTCGAACTCTATTATGCTAATATCAAACTTGTATGCTCACCTTTACACTATGTGTATTGACTTTTACTTTAACGTATGTGACAGGTGCTTGGGATGCTTATTTGCTTTCTTTGGTGTGAAATCGAGGCTAGGAAAGACCTAGGTCAACAATAAACAATTGTCTGTAATAAGAATCTAAGTTGTCGGAACAGAACAATTTGACTAGATCTTTCTGTAATAATTGTATTATCATTTATGACATGGTATGGGACGTGTTGCTTTAAATATTTGGTAAATATAGTTGTTATGGAAACTTCTGGACAATCTGTTTCGCTCAGTGCCATGCCCCGATGTTTCCGCCATCGGTTGGGGTGTGACATATTATGGCCGGGAATTTTTTTAGCTATTCAAAGAATTTAGAGGTTTGAGAAATTTTTTGAACGATTTCAACTGAATGTTGAAATCTCTATTTATAGGCTGGTCCAGGGGGTCTCTCACACCCCGCGAGAGAAACAAGACAGGGCTTCGCGGCCCACGAGCAAGGTAGAGTAGAGCCTAGGTTGGCTGAGTCGACCACTAGCCTCGACATGCATTGCGCAACATGGCATCACCAGTTGGAGTCTGGTGGCTAGCTGTCGCGGCCCGCGATGAAAGTAGTCGAGGGGGTCGCGCCCCGCGAGCGCCCTTCATTTCTTATTTTTATTTAATTTTGTTAAATTAAAGGTATTTCGGGCCTATTTTTCGTATACGGGGTGTATTTTAGGACGTATAGGGGTGTTATAAGTATTTTAGAATATATTTAGGAGGGTTGTTATATCCTCCCCACCTTGTTTTAGAACTCGTCCTCGAGGTCTACTGGAACAGGTGTGGATATTTCCTCTGCATCTCGGATTCAAGCTCCCATGTATATTCTGGTCCCCTCTTGGAATCCCATTTCACTTTGACCAAAACTAATCTCTTATGTTTGAGATTCTTGATCTTTCTATCTTCAATCTGTAGCGGTCTCTCTATAAACTTAAGTTTCTCATCTACCTCTATGTCTTTAAGAGGTACTACTAATGATTCATCTGCTAAGCATTTCTTGAGATTACATACATGAAATACATCATGTATTCCTGTCATCTCCTCTGGCAGTTGTAGCTGATAAGCTACGGGTCCTATTTTTCTAATAATCTCAAAAGGTCCAACATACCTGGGGCTTAGCTTTCCACTTTTGATATAACTACTCCTTTCCATGGAGAAACTTTTAATAACACTTTATCTCCTACTTGAAATTCTAATGGTTTTGGCCTGTTATTAGCATAACTCTTTTGTCGATCACGTGCGGCTTTTAGACTTTCCTTGACTTTAATAATCTTGTCTGTTGTTTCTTGTACTATTACTGGTCCAGATAATTGCTTTTCTCCAATTTCTGCCCAACAGACTTGGGTTCGGCACTTTCGTCCATAAAGTGCTTCAAATGGTGCAGCATTGATACTGGTATGATAGTTTTTATTGTAGGAAAATTCTATTAATGGTAAATGATCGTCCCAATTTCCTCCGAAATCAATTACATAAGCTCTAAGCATATCCTCCATCGTCTGAATTGTCCGTTCGCTTTGTCCATCCGTTTGAGGATGATAAGCGGTGCTTAGATTTAACTTGGTTCCCATTGCTTTTTGGAAACTAGTCCAAAAATGAGAAGCAAAACGGCTATCTCTATCAGAAAAATAGACAAAGGAATTCCATGTTATGAAACTATTTCATTTACATATAACTTGGCTAATTGTTACATACTTAAAATTTCCTTCATAGGTAAGAAATGAGCAGACTTGGTTAATCTGTCTACAATCACCCAGATTGTATCATTACCTTTTTGCATCTGGGTAATTTGGTAACAAAGTCTATTGTTATTAATTCCCATTTCCATCCAGGCATTTCTAATTGATGTAATAAACCTGAGGGTTTCTGATGTTCGGCTTTTACCTAAGAACAGGTTAGACACTTAGCAACATAAGCGGCTATATCCTTTTTCATTCCTATCCACCAGAAACTCTTTCTTAAGTCTTGATACATCTTATCACTTCTAGGATGTATCGTATACTTAGACTTATGGGCTTCTTCTAAAATTCGATGGCGTAGGTTTCCTTGTTTAGGTACCCAAATTCTTTTCTTATGGAATCTCCAAATTCCATCTGCTCCTCGTTCTAACTCCTTAATCATTCCTTTTAATTTTTCAATATCATCCTTGATTACTGATTCTTGTACTTTACTAATTTGATCATTTAAATCTATCTGTAGATTTAGTTTAAGAGAACGTACTCTTCTTGGCTTATCATGATACTTTCGACTTAAAGCATCAGCTACTACATTAGCCTTTCTGCATGATACTGGATATTACAATCATAATCACTAAGAATCTCCATCCAGTGTCTCTGTCTCATATTTAACTTTTTTTGCCCAAAAAATGTACCTTAAACTTTTATGATCTGTGAAGACTACAAATTTATTTCCATATAAATAGTGTCTCAAAATCTTAAGGGCAAAAATTATGGCTCCTAATTCTAAATCATGGGTTGTATAATTTTTTTCATGGTTCTTAAGTTGTCTAGAGGCATAGGCTATAACCTTTTGACGTTGCATCAACACACATCCATAACAAAACTTAGAAGCATCACAATAAACTACAAAGTCTTCAGTTCCTTCTGGTAACGCTAGTATGGGTGCGTTGGTTAATCTTTGCTTAAGAATTCTAAAGGCTTCTTCCTATTTTGGTCCCCATTCAAACTTAACAGATTTACAGGTCAGTTTTGTTATGTTATGGGAATGGCTATTCTAGAAAAATCTTGGATAAGCCGTCTATAATAACCTGCCAGTCCAAGAAAACTTCTCACCTCTGTTGGTGATTAAGGGACTTTCCATTTAGTAATTGCCTTAATTTTTGTGGGATCCACATGAATTCCTTCATGATTGACTAAATGTCCAAGGAATTGCACTTCTTTTAACCAAAATTCACATTTCAAAAATTTAGCATAAAGCTTTTCTTTTCTCAGCAAATTCAGAAGTGTATGCAAATGCACTGCATGTTCTTCTTTACTCTTAGAGTAAATAAGAATATCTTCTATAAAGACAATTATGAATTTATCCAAATATGGCTTACATATTTTGTTCATCATATCCATAAATGTAGCTGGGGCATTTGTTAAACCAAATGGCATGACTGTAAACTAATAATGACCATACCTTGGCCTAAAGGCAGATTTAGGAATGTCCTCTTCCTGTAACTTCAATTGATGATATCCTAAGCGCAAATCGATCTTAGAATAGAATCGAGCTCCTTGCAGTTGGTCAAACAGATCAACGATTCTCGGTAATGGGTACCGAATTTTAATCATGACTTTATTTAGTTCTCGCTAATCAATGCACATACGCATTGATCTGTCCTTCTTCTTGACAAACAAGATTGGTACTCCCCATGGTGATGAACTGGGCTGTATAAAACCTTTCTCCAAAAGTTCGTCCAACTGTTTCTTCAAATCTTGCATTTCTGCTGGTACTAAACGATAAGGTGCCTTGTCAATCGGTGCTGTCCCTGGTAGTAGATGAATTCTGAATTCGACCTCCGTATCTGGTGGTAGTCCAGGTAATTATTCTGGGAAAACATCTGAAAATTGAGATACTACGGGAATATCTTTCAATTCTTTTCCTTTAGTGTTAATGATTATGGAAATCATATACACTAGTGATCCTTTCCTTGCATAGCTCGCTGTTTTCATTACAGAGATGAATTTCGAGGATCAGTTGGCTTATTTCCTTTAATTGTGATCTTTTCACCTTTTGGTGAATTTACTTGTATTGACTTTTGATCACATAAAATACTAGCATGATTGGCTACCAACCAATCCATTCCTAGTACTATATCAAATCCAGCTAGATTCATAGGATAAAGGTTAGCAGTAAAATTTTGATTTAAAATTTCTATTTTTGCTCCCTGCCAGATTTCAGTGATCTTAGTGGATTCTCCATTTGCTATCTCTACAAGACATGCTTGTTGAAGTTTAGTTAATTGTTGATTGAGAAGTTTGCAAAATGAAGTATTAATAGAACTTTGGTTCGCACCAGAGTCAAATAATACTTTAGCAAAAATATCATTAACAAAAAACGTACCGACAATCACATCCGGAATCATCTTGGTTTCTTCTGTAGTTAAAACAAAAGCTCTAGCATTCTTAGTAGTCTTGTTATTCATGGCTGGAGCTAGTTTCAGACAATTTGGCTTGATATGCCCCTTTTCTCCACAATTGAAGCATATTCCATTACTGGGGTTATTCCTACAGTCTTCTTCCTTATGTCCCGGTATTTTGCAAAAGTTGCAGTAGGTGGAACATCTTCCTGAATGCTTCTTCTTGCAGGACTTACAGTAAGGTGCAGAAGTAGAACCTATACTTATCCCACGATAGTTATTTCCACAACGAAATTCTTGGGTAAGTTTCTGAGCTAGGTTCTTTTTTTCTGATTCTCTTCTTGCGTACGTATCAATTCATCAGTCAAGGTATTTGCTAGTTCTACAGCTTCTTCTATGGTTTGTGGTCTAGCTGCCTTGACTACATGTCTGATCTCACTAATTAATCCCCAAAGGTAAGAGGAGATTAATACTGGTTCTGGCGAAGCTAAGGTTGGCACTATTCTAGCATATTCAAAGAATATGGTAGTGTAACCTTTACAGTATATTCCAGTCATTCTAAGATTTAAGAACTTATTAGCAATTTGTTCTTTTTCATTGGGAGGACAGAATTTTCTTTCGACCATGTTCTTAAACTTAGTCCATTCCATATTATAGATTATGTCACTTCCCCTAGACTGGAGAATAGTATTCCACCATTCCAAGGCTGCATTATTAAAAAGATTGGAAGCAAACATGATTTTATCTTCTTCTGCACATTTGCTTATTTTTAAGACGGCCTCTGTCTTTTCTATCCAGCGTAGAGCTGCAATGGCTCCTTCATTGCCAGAGAATTCTATAGGTTTGCAAGACCAGAATTCTTTATAAGAACAACCATAAGACATGGTTCTTCTTCTTTTTGGAATAGGCAATTGAAATAACGGTCCATTGTTTACGCTGTGACTGGGTTCAGTAGGTGGTCGCTTACTTCCACTATTACTTTTATTATGTTCCGCTTCTTTAACAGTCTGGATGATATATGGCATAGCATCTTTAATTCCTTGGGTTTCTATGTGTTGAATGGCACTGTTATTTATTTGGTTATCATTATTCTGGTTTTCCTGATTTTCTTCATTATCCATCTGGATTTACAACAATTATCAGGTATTAACATCACAGAATAACATTTAATACCAACAATTACACATACAAACACATTGGTCAAAATCGTCGAGCATTGCGACATTTACTCTATTTTATGTATATGCATCTATTACAAACTGTAACTGGAATTTAAAATATACTATTAGTTATGCATCAATAGGTATTAGATTATCTATTTTAGTTGGGTTTTTTTTTCAACTACGCACGTTTATATATATATATATATATTAGTACTATGGGTTAAACTACATTTCCCGCTCGTCGTTTCCACACGAGCTTTTCTCCTATCTCTTTTATCCTCTCTCCTTCATATATCAATTCCTCACCGTACAGGCGGAGTTCCTAAACGTTCTCATCACTCATGGGTGGTCGTGGTGCGGGTACTGGGCCAGGGTACATAGGTAAAGGTTCTCCATATGGATAAGGATTAATTAGGATTTTCTGAAGATATGGATCGTCATTCCAGTACAGGTCTAATGGGTTAAGTTTGGTGTATTTTGCAATGGGGTTTGGTATGGGTTCCTCCCGTGGGTAGAGTTCTCGGTAATCTCTATGGTCATCATTCCATGGGTCATAAGCTATAGGATTGGGTGCTGGGACTCTAGGTATCTCATCATGGTTAAAGGCTGGTATGGGAAATTCAGTTCCTGGGTTTGGTTCGATTTCCATCGGTTGAGTTGGGAACAGTGGTAGTGATTGTGGTGCAAGGATTTGGTCTAAGTTTGGGTCGGCTGCAGTGGTGGCTAGTATGTGAAAATTGGCCAATCGCCTATTGATTATGTCCTGTGTCTGGGTGTTCATCTCCCTATTTGCTGCTGCTAAAGCTCTCTGTTGGTGCAACTTTCTCATTTGCTTCCTACGCTCATGTGATCCCCGACTGAACCATCCTCTCTTTTTCGTAGGGAATGGTTCTTCGGATTGCGCCTTAAATATGAAGATCCCCTCTTCTGTGGCAGCTGAATACCCCGAAGGAGTAGGCTGAGAGGAAGTTCCTTCATCTCTAGGAGACATAGAGAGGTGACGATAGGCGTCAGATGGTCCTTGATCACTCATACTGTAAACTAACAGATTGTCAAATAATAAACAACAATAATATACATGTATGCACATAGTTACATATATTATTTCCTAACATAATTGACATTTTTTGATGATGTCAGCGGAACACTTATGTGGCTCAAATCAGTGGTTGTAGCTCTGATACCACCTTCTGTTGCAACCCCCGACCCCTGCCCCGGGAGGCGGGCGGCCGCGGCCTACGCACATTCGGTGGTATCGGGGTTTATTTATTTGGCAGCAGAAATTACATCAGGATCATAGTTAGGAAATAGTTTACCAGAGTAAAACACCATATTTTTATAATAATAAATACATGGGAAAAACCCAATTTTCCATTACAACATGTTTATAGGGATAAACCCTAATTTATTGAAATAAAACTTCTTCTTTATTTAGGTAACTTTTATAGCCACTTTTCCAAGCCTTCAGTGCTCTCCAGCTGGCTTCTAATTGGCTTTCACATTTTGTTATCTGAAACGCGTTTCAAAAACATTTTTCAGTGGAAAATATTGGTGAGTGAATCCCAGTTTAATCAAAACAAGTTTTATCATTTTACAGCATTGAGGGCAATCCAGCAATTACATTTGTTTTCATCTACTTTAATTACCACCCACGGTACTGTCAACCCTGACTTGTGGTCATGCTACTACTCACAGTGTAGTAACAAGTAATGTATACAAAACCCCAACATACCGACGATAATTATAGAATCACAAATACTCAATCACTGTTATATAATTTAAAAACAATTGAGGTTTTGTAAAACAATTTGCAAAAAGATGAATTACTCACATTGCTAATTTAGGTATTTCCTTGTGACTTTCTGGTTATAATATATTAATTAAACAATGCACACGTGTTTGAATAATAACCCAAATTACATTAGCTATATCCCTCTCCCGAGACAGAACTCCAACGACTGAGTCAGGCAGCGCCTCGACATGCGTTACGGAGCACTAGATCAATTGGTCAGAGTAACCAATACGTAACCGTGGGTTATGATACTTACATCGAGGCAGAGCTTCGCTATTTTAGTGGGTATTATGCCCGGGAATTATTTTAGCTATTCAGAGCATTTAGAGGTTTGAAAAAATTTTTGAACGATTTCAACTGAACGTTGAAATCTCTATTTATAGGCTGATCCAGGGGGTCTCTCGCGCCCCACGAGAGAAACAAGACAGGGCTTCGCAGCTTGCGAGTGAGGTAGAGTAGGGCCTAGGTTGGCTAAGTCGACCACTAGCCTCGACATGCATTGCGCCACGTGGCATCACCAGGTGGCGTCTGTTGGCCAGCTGTCGCGGCCCGCGACGGAAGTAGTCGAGGGGGTCGTGCCCCGCGAGCGCCCTTCATTTCTTATTTTTATTTAATTTTGTTAAATTAATAGTATTTCGGGGCTATTTTTCGTATACGGGGTGTATTTTAGAATGTATAGGGGTGTTATAAGTATTTTAGAATATATTTAGGAGGGTTGTTATAATTACAGTGTATATTTCTATTAATTATTCAACACAGTATGCGACTAGGGACACTCACCTGTGCTCGTGGTCATATTACTTTGGGTCCTGTCATCCAACAGTAACAGTTCCTGTCACACCCTTGGTGACTGTGGACTAGTTATGTATACAAAACCCTAACTACTAGCAATAATTATAGATTACAAAGACTTAATCCATGTAAGTACAACTGAAAAACATTTAAGGTTTTGTATAGTAAGTTGATGAAAAGGAGAATGACTCACATTATAAACTTATGTTTTTCTATGAGCTTCCTGGAAATATTTGCTGCTAATATTCTTGAATTCCTATTAAAAATATACAATGCACGAGTGTTAGTATAATAACCCAATTCAACTTTATCAATACGTCACGAGATAGAACCCCAACTTAGTTTACAAAGCATAGCCCTAAATAGGCAGCGCTTTAGCATCAGTTGCTTGGTTCCAAATCAATAGGACAGGATATCGAATCAGCGATCAGCGGTTAAAATACTTACAACGGGGCAGAGCTTCGTGATTTTAGGGGTATTTCAACTAATATTTTCATGCTTTAAAGCTTAAGAGAAGAGAAGAAAAGAATTGAACGACTAAGAATTGGGGCCGAAAGGCTCTATTTATAGGTGATTCTGGAGTCTCTCGCGCCCTGCGACGGCCTAGGCCCTTGCCCATCGCGGGCTGATGTGTCCAAAATACAACATATAAATTACATTAAATGAGGCCTAAAATCAACCTTTTTTAGTACTAATGTTGGAAAAAGCTTGTGTTTTTGTTCCTTTTGAATAAACAGGGTTAACTGAGCTTAAAAGGACAAAGAAGCAAAAAGACGGCAAAAACCAGCATTAAAAATTATAAAGAAGGAATGACCAACTTGCCAAGCCCCCGTCCACATCTAAACCTAAGAAATAACAAAGACAGAAGCTTTGGCACTGAGCCATGCTCACCTAGCACGGGCCGTGCCCAGTGGGAATTTATTGTAGTAGAAAGAGACAACAAAAGACAAAATTCAAGCTCAACACGGGGCCGTGCTAAGCCAACATGGGGCATGGTCAACTCTTAGATTTCCAGAATCTGAAGAAGTACAACAAGTACATTGGCCAGGGGTCATGCCATCGACACACGGGGCCGTGTTAGTACAAGCCTGACACTGCAGTTAATGTAGAAGAGAGAGACTGATGACCACGGGGTCATGCCAGGCTGGCACATGCAGTGCTGGATGTTCTGTTTTCAGCTATAAATAGGGATGCGTGGTTCCACTTCAACTTATCCCTTGGCAAACCACTTCTCTCTTACTTGCCACCACTCCACCACCACTACAACACCATCATCCACCACCATCATCCATTTTTCCATCTTTAGAGTGTGAGTGTAGTCTCGGGATCCAAGATTGATCGTAAGAATCTTTGTCAAACAAAGGCCATGCTTGGCTAAATTCTTACATCACTTGGTGAAGACTTTTCTTTTTATGTATTTCTTTTATGATTTCCAACCTTTGGCAACTTTTTAATTGGGTATGTATTAATGACGTTAATAAATAGTTTTTTTTATATTGAAGGCGAATTTACTCAATCATTCTTCATATGTTCGTTGATTCAACAGATTCATGTCTTTACGGTCTATATAAAGCATGTTAATTGCCTGGAAGGGGATTAGAAGGGTGGTTTTGGTAATTCAATGTCTCGTTTAGTATATAGATCCTGCGAGAACCTGGTTCAAGCCCAGTAACACCTCACGAGTCGGAGCGAGCATTACCCACCACGGGAGAGGTGCAACAAGCTTGAATCCCGTATTCTTAAACTTTTATTAAAACATTAAACCAACCCCGCGAGGACTGTATCTCTGCAGACTCAGACCAACGGGTTGAGGGTGATCGCCGCCTCGGAAGGGGGGTCCATCACATTTTGCATTACTAACTTACTTAATTATCTTTCAATAATCTAACCTAGTGGGATTGTATCCTTGCTGACTCAAACCACTAGGTTGAGAGTAACGTCGCCTTGGAAGAGGGGCCTACTACTATAACTAAGATAATCTCTTAAAATGGCCAAAGTGCAGAAATCATCAAAAGGGTACATGAAAGATAAGTTGGATCCAAGTGATTCTTTCTTGTCTATCATTTTTATTTTATTTTTATTTCTTGTCTCTATCTTTTTATTAGTTTAAAATTCTTTTCTCAAAAGTTGTTTCGATTAGACGTTGACGATAAGCCGGTACTAAACGCTCTTGTGTCCTTGGATGACCTCGGTATCTTGCCATCACTATACTACGTTTGCGATGGGTATACTTGCCCTAACGTGTGTGTAGAGTGATAGTAGAATATCGTGTTTTATAAATTTAAAACTTGAATTAGGTGAGTAAAAAGAGCTAAAAATAACTAAAAAATATATATATACTAACCCACGCACGTCAAGTTTTTGGCGCCGTTGTCGGGGACAAAGGGATTTTAATGAAGCTTAAAATTAACGGCCTAATCAAATTCTAACATTTTTTTTCAAAACTGTGCGCTCGTTTTTAAAATTTTTCTTTTTACAGTAGGTTAACATGAGGCCGTGCTGCTGGGACACGCCCCTGTGCTGCAATTTTTTCTAAAACTTTTGAAAAACGCCTAGATACAGAACTGATCATGGGGCCGTGCCGATTCAGCACGGGGCCGTGCTCAACTTTCTGTTAAACTTTTAAATTTTGTTTTTGATCCCGAGGCTCGTTGTTCTTCTGGGTATCTTCCAACATATTGGATTACTACTCAGAAGACTACTCCTGCTATATAGAGGATGATTATGAGGAACCTTATTGTACCATTTGCGGAAAATCCCATTCGGTACAATATTGTGACCTTTTTCTACAACCATCAACCTCATACAATACCCCAAGTTCTTCATACACCACTTATGAAGAGTCAAGGTTTGAACTCCCAAAGTCAAGCTTTTGGGATACAAATCCGTTTGAAGATTACGACACTCCACCAACAATCATCCCTGAAGCCGCAAGACTCATAGAAAGTATGAAAAAATCTAGAAATCTTACATAAGAAATCAAGAGAAAAAGAAGAGGCTCTTTCTACTAAAGAGGAAATAATCGAAGAGGTAAAAATACAAGAACAAAATGAAAAACTCACGCATGAACCAACTCAACAAGAAGGTAACTCTAAAACTAACGATTCTAAAATTGATCAAAATTTTTCAGAAATTCACGTTTTACAACCTTCTTTTGAAAATCATAGTTTGGTTTCTTCACATGCTAAGTTTTTAAAAGAGTTGAACACTTATACTAAAACCGAAGAATTGGTAAGCGTCACGTTAACAAAAGATCAAACTTCGCTAATAAAAGATTAATATCATGAAATGAACACAAAACCGGTACTATGTTTCTTTCAAAACATCTTTGTTAGTAATGTGCTAATCGATAAAGATCTTTGCGTTAACATAATGCCTAACTATATTTTCAAAAAATTGGGTAAAAGTGAGTTTACTCCTCTTAAAATTCCTATTTTTCTCCCGAATCGCAAAACGATTACTACCAAGGGAATGGTCGAAAATGTCTTAATTCAAGAAAGCGAGGAGGTAGTCCTAACCAACTTTGTCATCTTAGATGATACTCTCCTCGTGTTGGGAAAACCATTTTTAAAATCACATCAAGCCTTGACCCAACGGAAGCAAACCAACCTACCACTTTGATTAGGGGCCAATAAAAGGTATGTCAATCTTGACCAATCAATGAAATATCCAATTCATAACGACGACCCCTTAATCGAAGATGAAGCGGAACCACCCGATACGGAAGAAGAAGAAGAAGAAGAAGAAGAAGAAGAGTTCGTCAAAGAGGAAGTTGCCCTCGAGCAATCATTTTTGGCCTCGAGCAATCCTTTTCCCCGTCATCATTTCTTCTAAAGTAACTCTTTTTGAAAAAGAAAAATTAATAAAACTTTTGAAAAAACAAAAAAATGCAATTGCATGGAGGCTCATGGATATCAAAGGTATCAACCCATCCATGTGCACCCACAAGATTTTAATAGAAAATGACTATAAAACTGTAATACAACTACAACGTCGCGTAAATCCAAATGTTCAAAAAGTGGTTAAAAATGAAGTCATCAAGTTACTTGATGCTAGACTCGTCTACCCTATCTCCGATAGCCCATGGGTAAGTCACGTTCAAGTAGTTCCAAAGAAAGGAGGTATGACGGTAATAACAGATGATAAAAATGAATTAATACCAACGAGAACTGTCACCAGATGGAGAGTTTGTATCGACTATCGCAAGTTAAATGAAGCAACAAGAAAGATCACTTTCCTTTACCTTTCATTGACCAAATGCTAGAAAGACTATCCGGTCATAAATTTTATTGTTTTCTTGATGGTTTCTCAGGTTATTTTCAAATTCCAATCGCACCGGAGGACCAAGAGAAAACAACTTTTACATGTCCCTATGGAACTTTAGCTTATCGACGCATGCCTTTTGGTCTATGCAATGCCCCGCTATGTTCCAACGTTGCATGGTGGCCATCTTCCACGATATGATAGAAAAAACTATGGAGGTTTTCATGGATGATTTTTCTATCTTTGGAGATACATTTGACCAATGCCTCGATAACCTTAAACGAATTCTATCCCGATGTGAGGAAACTAACCTTGCCCTTAAATGGGAAAAATGTCATTTCATGGTAACGGAGGGAATAGTACTCGGTCATAAAATCTCGAGCGAAGGAATGGAAGTAGATCGGGCCAAAATAGACACTATTTCCCGACTACCTCCACCTTCCTCCGTTCGAGCCATTCAGAGTTTCTTAGGACATGCCGGATTTTATAGGCGATTTATCAAAGACTTTTTGAAAATCTCTAGACCTCTAACAAAATGTAGGATCGGTTTTGACACCGTTCAATTGCGTAACGGACGTTTCACGTGCGGAATCCGTGAACGTACGTGACCGAACACACACTATCGTACTACTAACGTGATTTTATTGAATGATGTGACAAATCCGGTACAAAAATTCACGTTTACACTACTTTCTCTCTCTACACTTTCTCTCTCTAGAAAGTCTTCTCCAAGTCTTCTAAAAAATCTTAAGTCTTACTAAAATCATGACATAACCTCCTATTTATATGGTCAAGGCAACTTAATGAAAGTTCTCATTAATTACAAGTTTGCCACCTTGCCATTTCTAACTAAATATGACATTATGTGCTTGATTTCTTCCGGCTTTTCACTACGACTCGGATTGACGAAGGCGATAGACAATAAATGCATCAACAATCTCCCCCTTGGATATTGCCGTAGTCAATCTCGTAGTGAAACTCATAGCAGCTTGACTTTCTCTCTCTCTAAGACTCAAACAAAAATGTAGTCGACAGACAACTGCACTAACAACTCCCCCTTGGATGTTGACGGAATCTTTAGTGAGAGTCTTCAAATACTCTTGGTCGAACAGAATCCCGGTGGATCTGTCTTCAGCTTCCGTTGCTCTTTTTCTTCAGAATCTTCAGGCTCCCCCTTTCGTCAAGCTTCTGTGCTTTTGGGATCGACGCCTTGCTTTCCAGATACAAGCTCCTTTTGCATTAATCTCGTCTTCAGACTCCCTCTTAGACTCGGCTGTCGGGATCATAGTCTGGCTTTTCGTAGCAACAGAATCAGAAACCTACACATCTCAACCTCTTGTAAGACAAAATAATTTTGACTCTAAAAGAATTCACTCAAAATTTTCAAACATATAACACACAATATTGTGATTCAAATTAATGAATCATCTAAACATTTGAGGATTATCTTCCAACTTCTCATCATCTTAACCAAACCAATTGTTCATCTTGTTTAGCCTTTGAGATTTTGAATATCAGTTTTTCAACATCAGTTGTCGAAAATCTTTTTGAACTTTTCAAAATATGAAACATAAATGCAATAACATAAATTAAATGCAGAAATGAAATATGTACAAGCATATTTTTGTGAGTTTGCGAAAGAGGATCATATCATTTTTTTAGACACATCACAAGCACCGTTAAGCTTTTAATCGTTTTAAGTTCTAAACGATTCACGTTGATTGACGATATAATTGTCCTCTTAAGCTCAATCTAAAAACTTTCGAAATGCTTACCGATACGTTAAGGTATATTAATTTTGCACTAAATTCTTATGGACCCCACGATCTCAGCATATCCCCTCATCATGCAATACACTAACTCAAGTAATGCCTTTAAACTATCATCAACTGTGATATGTGCGAAAACAACGCAGAATGTTTAAACATTAACAATCAGGTCGATACTTCCGTATACGCAGAGAAAGTCCAATGTTTAAACAAAATAAGAAAATAAAACAAGTTGAAGTTGTTTAGGCTTTAACCACCAGGTCGATACTCCCGTATACGCAGAGGAGATCCATAGCTTAAACGAAACACCAAAGAAAATAAAGCAGAACGTTTAGGCAACAACATCCAGGTCGATACTCACGTATACGCAGAGGATGTCCGATGCTTAAACAAAATAAAGAAATCAAACAAGTTTAAATCTTTGCAAAATGAAATGCACAATCACAGTGACTTTTCAGCAAAGTTGTGAAAGTTCACAAACTTAACCAGTTTTTATGCTTTTGGCATTCAGCGATTACTGAGTAGGTACACAATCAAGAAGGACAAAACTAAGTACTATGCTTTTGATCATGTTTTCCACTAGAACTAGGCTTTTTCTTTTAAGTTTGTATCGTTATCGCAAATCTACTAGTCTAGCTGAGCCTATCGTCACATCTTTAGTGAGACCGTTTATCACATTTGACATTACATTTCTTTAGCATGCTGTGATAGTCCACTGATTTACCATCATTTCCTCTTGTCTCAACAAAACTCATTTTTGATTTTTTCAATGTTTTTTACTTTTTCAAATTTTCTAATTTTTTTTTAAAATTTTACTCCCCCTAAAATCAAAATATGTCTCAATTTTGATTTTCTGGGAAAATTTGAAACAAACTGTACAAACTTGACAACTTTGATGAGAATCACTTCAATTCTCCATCCACCTGGCATAAACAATCAGAACTCCCTCTCACAACAAACTATTTTCCCATTATGATTTCAAAACACTTAAGTTTGTTTTAATCAAAATGGTTTTTCCGGAAAAAATTATTTTTGTTGAATTAACAAACCACTTGTTGGTTAGGGGATTACTTCATCACTTTGTTCTCCTTTAACCATTTTGAAAGATTTAACAGTTCAAGATTCTATCAACACAAACACTTGTAGGAAATCAAGTACAACTTAATGTCCCCGATTTACCACATGTAAGACGAAAAATCACCAGAGTGAAATTTCTCAAGAAATGTGCCGATTCATGTTCCACGCTTACCAACCTGGGAACTCCGGCAAGTCCTGCAAAAACTTCTCAAACATTTTATACAAACATGATAAAGAATGATGCCGATTCATGATCCACGATTACCAACTTGGGATCTCCGGCAAGTCAGGATTTTAAGCAAAGAATGCAGGCACCCAAGCCTGACCAGCCTTGGGTGTGACCTTTTCAATTTCACTCGGGGTTTGATCATTTCGTTTTGCTTCATAAAATTCTTTTACCCCTTTAACCTTTCCCTCAACCATCTTTCCAAAAATATTTTTTACTTTGTCATTAAAAGCCTTTTCGACATCAAATTCTTTCTTTTCAGAATAGAATTTATTCGAACTTTTCACTTTACCAACTTTTTGTTTAAAATTTTCAGTCTGCAATGGTGGAAAGTTGATATCATCCATTGGCGCAACTGAATTTTCTCCTTTTTGCTCAACTGGTGGCTCTTCTGACTTTGACAAGTCAGATTCATCACCAACACGTGGCTCCTTTGTTTCCGAAGAAACAAATTCATCGCCAGATTTTTCATTTGAAAATGTTACTTTCTTTTTTCTCTCTTTTGTCCTCAGATTTGCATCTGATGAATTCGTTTTACTTGACTTGTTTGTTGAGTGAAGCGATTCATCAGCACTCTTATTTATTGTACCCGAGGACAAAATCTTCTCCAGATATTCTCTGGCCTTCTTCCTCTTCTTTCGCAGTTTGTCTTTTTGCCCTTGTGAAAGCTTCACTTTCTTTTCTTGAACTTTAGGTTCTTGAACCTTCTGTTCTTTGACATTCTGTTCTGAAACTTTCAGTTCCTTGGGCTTGACAGTGACTGGTTTCTTTGCCAATTTCTGAGAATTAACCTTCAATCTTTCACTTGATTTCCTTGGGCAATCTCTGGCAATATGTCCTTTGATTTGGCAGTTATAGCATCTCCTTGTCTCAAATCTCTGTCTCTGGCAGTTAACAGCAATGTGTCCTTGATAGCCGCATCTGTAACACACTCTGTTATCGTACCCATCACCATTTTCATACCAAACGCTCAGATCAAAGCACTGTTTGGCTTGGTGATACTCTTTCCTCTTCTTGATTGTTAGATTTGTCTTTTGAGCACTGTGGTCTGACCTGCACCACTTATTACCAACAATTTTTGAGTTTTCGTTTTTCAATTTTTGTGCTTTTTGAATGCGATTGGATGATCGATCTGATGAGCTTTTATTTTCGTTTTGAACATTTTCCGACTTTTTAACAATTTGTTTTTGTTCTACACTCTCCTTAACAGGTTTTTGCTTTGAGCATTCACCTATTTCAGTAGATTGCAAAACAGTATTTTTGAATTTTTCTTTTAATTCTAAAAACAATTTTTGTTTTTCAATTTTTTTATTTTCATCATCGATTTCTCATCACAATCTTCAACTTTGACATTGTCAAAGTTTGTGACATTGTCACTTATTGGAATTTCATTGATCGGTTTTGGGCATGAAATATTCACATACGCTGAAGAAATCACAAAACCTTTCAATTTATTTTCTAAATCAGCAATTTTATGCCGATAACTTTCAGCTTCTTTTTCAAGCTGAATGATTTTAGCAAGATGAGAATTTATTTCAATCTGTTTCTCAAGATTATTTTTACCAAAGATATCTCTCTCATCTTCTAAAATCTTTATTTGATCTTGAAAATCTTTCTCAATTTTTACGTTTTCATTTTCTAGATTTTGTTTTTGGTTTTTCAAAACATTTTCTGATTTTTTAAGATTTTCATTTTCTAATGTCAAACTCTCTAAATCCCTCAAGAGTTTGGCATTTTCTGATTTTAGATTTTCACAGTTTAAGCACTTTACAATCATCTTTACATTCTCAGCTTTCTTCTCAACTTTGATAGCTGAAATGTCTTTAACCTGCTCTTCTTCCTGAACAATTTCCTCCGATTTGAATTTTGCTTCATCGGCTGCTTCATTCTTTCGGAGTTCAAGCTCTCGCTCTTTAATCTTTTCGATTAAAAAACACAAATTCACGTCTAAGTATATCTTCTTTAAATCTGACAAATATGTTCTCCACTCATCACCCGGTAAAACATTTGCTAACTTGTTAACCCATTCCTCATTGGACATGGTTATCTTCAATCTCACCATCTCCCAATACAACTCGATATATCTTTTGATCAATTCATCAGTTGATTCTCCCTTGATACCTGTAAAATTTTCAAACTTGTTTAGTGTAAGATAAATTTCAGAATCCATGTTTTGGTATCAAAAGATTCACAATTACGAATTTTCAATCAATAATGAAATTCGGACAAACAAACGACTATTCGATTGAATATCAAAGATTAGGCAACAACAAATCGAGTGAGGATTCTCTCGGGTGAGGATCCTAATCTTGACAAACACCTTGGATTTCCTGCAAACAAACAAGTAAACGATTAAGTCAAAACTGATTGAATACGTAACAGTGTGTTGATGAACCCAATCTAAGACTCGTTGTCGAAGATTCGTCAACCCGTTCCAATGAATGAACACTGTTAATTCAAATGCCCCCCAATTCTTTATAGAATAATAATGGTTTTATTTTTTATTTTTTTTATATTTTTATTTTTTTATAACAACAATAGCAGATTGATAATTGGGCGGGTGTCTTAATATGCGGTGAACAAGTGGGTCGGTGTAATTCAGGGATTGGGCTGCTTGAACTAATGGCGGCACAAAACAACAAATCAACAACAATAAATGGGCGGTGATTTAAAGGGTGTTGATTGGGCCGTTTTAGATAGTGGGACGGTGTAATGAAATTCAAAACAAATCAGTTTAGTGGGGCGGTGATGTAATGGGGTGGCAACAAATAGCCAAACAAATCTTAATTTGGAACCAATGGCTGTGATTGGGCCTCAATTAGTGGATCTTGGGCGGTGCACATGAGCTTGCACATGAGCTTACCATCACATCAGGCAGACAAAAGGGCGGTGCACATGGTTCTAGCAATTAACCTTGGTCACATGAGATATTGTTCTTTGATTGGACTTTTATGTGTCAAGCGGTGCAATAAATGTCTCTTACAACACTTATCAATCGATTATTGGGCCTTCACTCACCTGTTATAATATTTCAATTCTCGTGAAGACGATGACATAAAAGCGAACCATAAACTGACTTATCAGCGAACCAGAAGATGTCTTATCAGCGAACCTGTATCAAAATATGTCCTTAAAAGCGAATCTGTCTAGTCACTCGAGCGGACCAGACATTCAAAAGTACACAAAAGCGAACTAGATAAAACACTATAAGCGGACCAGGATGTGACTTATCAGCGAACCTGATGATGTCACTATCAACGAACCTGCAAATTTAGACGCGAATCCGACCCGAAAAACCTCGATTACTCCTAAACGACTTGGAGTTTCGAGCTGAAACTTGGTAGGGTTGTAATTCACTGATGTTCGCACAATATACTAGAAATTCAGACGAATCGGACCGTGAAAACACGTTCAATTTGACGAATTTCCGTAAAAACCGTGAGAAATAGGTAGAAAATGAAGAAATCGATGAAATCGAATCTGATTCGGCTCTGAAATCTCTGAAATCTGGTACGATTTGATGTGTTTGATCGTGCAATCGAGCTCCTAGCTCTGATACCAATTGTAGGATCGGTTTTGACACCGTTCAATTGCGTAACGGACGTTTCACGTGCGGAATCCGTGAACGTACGTGACCGAACACACACTATCGTACTACTAACGTGATTTTATTGAATGATGTGACAAATCCGGTACAAAAATTCACGTTTACACTACTTTCTCTCTCTACACTTTCTCTCTCTAGAAAGTCTTCTCCAAGTCTTCTAAAAAATCTTAAGTCTTACTAAAATCATGACATAACCTCCTATTTATATGGTCAAGGCAACTTAACGAAAGTTCTCATTAATTACAAGTTTGCCACCTTGCCATTTCTAACTAAATATGACATTATGTGCTTGATTTCTTCCGGCTTTTCACTACGACTCGGATTGACGAAGGCGATAGACAATAAATGCATCAACACAAAATTACTTGAAAAAGATGCACCATTCGTCTTTCATGAGGAATGCAACAAATCATTTCTAACCTTAAAAGAAACGCTAGTCAACGCAACAATCATGATAGAACCCGATTGGAAATTACCCTTTGAAATCATGTGTAATGCAAGTGACTTTGCCGTTGGAGCCGTTCTAGGATAATGAAAAGAAAAGCATTTTCACCTAATATATTATGCAAGTAAAACTCTAAATGATGCTCAAGAAAATTATACAACAACCGAAAAAGAGTTACTAGCCGTAGTGTTTGCTTTTGATAAATTTCGTTCCTATCTTGATCTTTCTAGAACAATAGTCTATACGGATCACGCCGCCATTCGATACCTCTTCAAGAAACAAGATGCCAAACCACATTTGATCTGGTAGATTCTTCTCCTCCAAGAATTCGACATAGAAATAAAAGATAAACGAGGAGCCGAAAACACCGCCGCCGACCATTTGTCACGTTTAGAAGACCCCACTTTGGAGTCGACTCGAGAAGAGCTCATCAACGAAAAGTTCCCCATCGAATCTTTAGAAATGGTTGAATACCGAGAAGAACCATGGTATGCCGACTATGCTAACTACTTAGCTAGTGGTATTCTAGTCAAAGGTTGGTCACATCAACAAAGAACGAAATTCTTTGCCGATGTAAAACACTATTTTTTGGAAGACCCATATCTTTTTAAAATATGTGCGGATCAACTTATTCAAAGATGTGTCCATGGAAAAGAAGCAAGATAAATTCTTCACCGTTGTCATGAAGGATCGTACGGAGGATATCATGGAGTCGCAAGCACCGCACGAAAGGTACTCGATTCAGGATTTTATTGGCCAACCATCCATAAGGATGCTCATAATTTCATTCAAATTTGTGATGCATGCCAACGAACAGGTAATATCTCTACAGGAAATGAAATGTCCCAAAAAGGCATTCTTATTTGTGAAATTTTTTATGTTTGGGGTATGGATTTTATGGGATCTTTCCCACCATCAAAAGGTAATAAATACATTCTTGTAGCGGTCGATTACGTGTCCAACAAACAATGGTAGAGTTGTATTAAGATTCCTGAAACGATTATTTTCTTGTTTTGGTGCTCCAAAAGCACTAATTAATGATAGAGGCACACATTTTTGAAATCATCAATTATATAAAATCCTAACAAAATATGGGGTCTATCACCGCATTTCAACCGCTTACCATCCTCAAACTAACGGTCAAGCAGAAGTAACAAACCGAGGGCTACAAAGAATCTTAGAGAAACCGTAGGTCAAAACAAGAAAGATTGGGCTGGTAAGTTAGATGATGCTTTATGGGCTTTTTGATCTGCCTACAAAACACCAATATGCACCACCCCATATAAGCTCGTCTATGGGAAAAATTATTACCTCCCAGTAGAAATTTCTCACAAGGCCTATTGGGCATTAAAAAACGTAAACCTTGACCAAGATCTTGCCGTTAAAAATTGATTCTATCAATTAAATGAATTAGACGAATTAAAAAATCAAGCATATTTCAATTCTAAAATTTATAAGGAATGTATGAAAAACATACACGATAAAATAACTAAACCTAAAGAATTTCGGGAGGGGGATCAAGTGCTATTGTTTAATTCAAGGCTTCGACTATTTCCGGGCAAGCTTAAGTCAAGATGGACGGGACCTTTTTCCATCACCCAAGTCTTTCCACACGGAGCGGTAGAAATTAAGCCTCCAAACGGTTCGCCATTCAAGGTAAACGGACAAAGGCTTAAACCCTACCGAGGCTTCATTGAGGAGGAAGAAATTGAAATGGATCTTCAAGCTGGTAGACACTTGATCTGTAAAACGAAGAAACTTTCATTTAGTTATTTTGCATATTTTTCTTTTTTAATCAACTTGTAGGGACCATTGGAAACATCAACCATGAGGATTTGAAGAAAAACAGGTAAGTACCGAAGGAACCACAGAGAAACGGTCAAACACGGGCCATGCCCATCTGACACGCCCCCTGTGCCCAAATGCCTAGATGCATAATAAAAACAAAAGTTCAGCACGTGGCGATGCTGCACCAGCACGGGGCCATGGCTGACTGATTGTTGGGATATAAAACCCTTCAGTCTTCACTTTTTCAACACATCATGACCCGTTTCCTCTGCAATGACGGTTCCTGCCGATTTTCCGTGAGTTTTCCACATTCGATCGATCCAATCCGACCACAAGGTATGATTCTAACATCATTGTAGTTAGTGGAACGATTTGCATGTAGTTTAACACCCACAAATTCGGGTTTAATCTAGGGTTCTTGAACTAGACCCGTGTCAATCCTGAATTTTTGTTTAGATCTTATTAATAGTAGTTAGTAGTAGTGATTTTGAAAGTAAATGTTTGAACATTGTTGAGGAAATCGATTGATTCACGCTGTTTTTTGTAAACCCTTGTTCTTAACGAGGAAATGTTAAAATCGGAAGGGTAAACGAGAATTTTTGGTAAAAATGATAATGAGGGTTTCTTAATCAGGGTTAGGCACTACTTAGGAACCAAAAATTTCAGATTTTTAGAAGCCGGCTCGAAAACCTTAATTTTTGGATGAACAGACTTGTCGACACGGGGTCGTGCTGGTTCAGCACGGGGCCGTGCCGAATATAATTCTCCGACACGGGGTCATTCCCACTCAGCACGAGGCCGTGTCCGGAGCCCTGTTATCATAATTTTACAATTTTTTTGTATGTGTTAACTGGCTTACAGGTTCTTTCTTGCAGGATGGCTCCTCACAAGTTTCTAAGGTTTAAAGCTGCTAAGATGGAGTTCCAAAACCATTTCGAGATCTTGCAAGCTTGCCACGAAGAGCCGCCAAGGCAAGTGTGCTACGATATGCTCGAAGCAGTGGGGCAGATGGAAAGATATGACGTACTTGTAACTAGCCCGTTACGAATCTTTCTTGAGACCCGGCTCTGGTCCGTACATGAATACAACTTAGAGTTTCTAAGCACCTTAAAGTTTAAACGAACCGAGCCGGACATGTTTGATTCGGACACGGTGGGGTTTCGGTGTAGGGTGGTATGGTATAGCATCTTCGTCGCCCAATTCGATGTTTATCTTGGCCTATACACCGAGGACGACGTGGCGGAGCCTGAGTTTACTGATGCACTTCACGAACTACACGACAACTTCCTCTAGGCGGCATGGGCAACAATAGGAGATGGCCACTATAATCCTTGTTCCACCAAAAGCACAAAGATCCGAGACCCACTCCTCCGTAACTTTCACCGGGTTCTAAGCGGCTCCTTGTGTCAAAGGGGATAATAGCGGCGGGGTGGTGAATCTACGAGAGCTTACCATCCTCTACTGTCTCGTGACTCACCATCCTATTGATGTTTTCCATATCCTGCTCCGAAACATGGTCTCCAATGCTACTGCGGACACCCTAACGTGATTTTCTACGGGGGATGGATTGCAAGGTTGTTCAAGAACTTCATACAAAGAACCCCATCGTCGTTCCACAAGGATGTCAGCTCCACCATGGTTGATCTTGCATTATACCGTAGCAAGGGCTCATCATCGACTGCCCCGACGGTACTATGCGCTTCAAGGACTCAAAGGGTCACGTTTGGAATCCCAACGACCCGGATCTGATTTTGGCAATCGAAGATATACCCAACTGTCCTCGTCCCGGACAATTCCCGGGGTCCTCATCCCAAGGAGGCGCTGATTTTCCTGATTTTACTAGTTTGTACAACATTATGCAGGAAACCCTCCAAGTCTCGAAGAATGCTTTCAGCTTAGGACAGAGCTCGAGCACCCGGATCGGAAGCATAGAACGAAGCATCCACTCCATCCAAAATGACATTACCTACATCCGAGACCACATGGTGACTCGAGGTGATGATGAGGAGGAGGGGGAGGACGAGATGGACTCGGACTAGGCGGCATTAGTGGTTGCTGACATGGTTCGCAAGCAGGTTAACTTTCTGACTCTTTTGAACAATCGTAACATTTCCACAGGCTGCGTCCCGGTTTGAACAATTTACTTTCTGTTGAACTACTTTAATTTCCTGCAATTAGTTTTTACTTTTGTGACGATGATGTGGTGGTTGAACTTGAACGATGATAACTTAGGTTTTATGATGTTTTTGTGTATATTGTGTGTTGTGGTTGTATTGTAGAAGCGCAGGTACAAAAGGACGCTTGGACACACTGAACACAGTGGTCCTTAAGCCCAAAAAACAGGAGCAAAACGTCGAAAACCTGCATTTTTCGCTAAAACAGACGTGCAACATGCCCCCGTGCCCAAACCACTGATGTCAAAAGCTTTTCTCAAAATAGTGACATGGGTCGTGCTCACCTGGCACAACCTCGTGCTCACTCCATTGTAAGTTTTCTAAAAACCCAGTCACTGGCAATCTGAGTACGGGCCGTGTCCATCCAACACGCCCCCGTGCCTAGTGCCAAGTAATTGAGAATTTTTGTTATTTATCAAACTTTTACGCATTTCACCTAAATAAATCCTTTTTGGGACACATTGGGGACAATATGTAATTTAAGTGTAGGGGGAGGGGGAGGTTAAAACCTTGAATCACTTGTCCTAAAACCAAGCCTTACACGAAACTCGGTTCGAACCGCTAAACACCCCAAATTTTTCAAAAAAAAAAATATTTATTTTTCTTTCTTTTACTTATCTTAGATTAGTTGGGTAAATAAGTTCTAAAAATGATGTTTTTATTAATTTACATCTAAACACGTCATGATAAAAAGAACAAATTAAAGAAAATTATAAAAATGGGCTTAACAAATCTTTATAAAAATAAACTTGTTTATATATGAATTTTTACATTTCAACCCTTTTCCCATAAAAAGTGAGTTTTAAGCCTTTAATGAGCACAAATAACCACCCATACTAATAAGCTCAACTTTTCATTTCTTGTGTGATTTAGCCGATTTGGTTCTTACAACTCTAGAACTTGCCAAAGAAATGCATCCCAAGTCCTTGCCGACGCTAATCCAAGTAAGCAAATGACAGAGGCATTAAGACTAAACCCGTTTTCTATCCAAAACCTTTATTTTTCATTAGCTTTTCACAGAAATACTCCCCATAGACAAACCACATTGAGCCTTAAAAACCTTTTGTTTCTTTAAACCCGCAAAACTTTTTGCAAAATAAACCACCCATCACCCCAAAAATTCAACCTTTTTAACTTTCTTATCTTTTATTTTCAGTAAATGCGGCTTTTTTGAAAAAAAATTAGCAAAATAAGTGACTTAGTTAGAATTCAATAAAAAAAAGCTATATAGACACTTAGAATAAATAAGCAAAAATATAGTTCGGACTAAGTCACAACAAAATATTTTCAAAAAGCCGACATTTTACTATTTTTAGCCACTTTCAAATAAAACTCACCTACCCGAGCCCTAGCCTACCCTCTAAAAGTCCTCTCGATACCTACAAGGATTAAAATGTCAAAAAGAGGAGGTTTGATTATTAGCCACTTTCAAATAAAACTCACCTACCCGAGCCCTAGCCTACCCTCTAAAAGTCCTCTCGATACCTACAAGGATTAAAATGTCAAAAAAGAGGAGGTTTGATTATTTGTCAAACCTATAGAAGGAGTAGTTTCCAAATCGGGTACGAGCGTTCTCACTTATACATTTTTCGACCGAGTGTTGAGTGATTACTAGTGAGGTATGTAAGGACGTGTATATAAAAAAAAACAAGTTTTATAAAGGCATCCTCTGCCCAAAAATAAAAAAAAATTTCTTAAATTGTGTTGTAAATAATTCTTGACCAAATAAGAATGTAAATAAAATAAAAACAAAATAGATTAGAACTTGGATTCCTGACACTCTAAAGATAAGTCTAAAAACCTTCTCTTCTACCCATTCCATTTGGGTGTGTAAAGCTAATAAAGAGTTTTGCTTGAGGACAAGCAAAGATTCAAGTGTGGGGGTATTTGATGTGTCCAAAATACAACATATAAATTACATCAAATGAGGCCTAAAATCAACCCTTTTTAGTACTAATATTGGAAAAAGCTTGCGTTTTTGTTCCTTTTGAATAAACAGGGTTAACTGAGCTAAAAAGGACAAAAGAAGCAAAAAGACAGCAAAAACCAGCATTAAATATTATAAAGAAGGATTGACCAACTTGCCGAGCCCCCGTCCACATCCAAACCCAAGAAATAACAAAGACAGAAGCTTTGGCACGGGGCCATGCTCACCTAGCACGGGCCGTGCCTAGTGGGAATTTGCTGCAGCAGAAAGAGACAACAACAAAGACAAAATTCAAGCTCAACACGGGGCCGTGCTAAGCCAACACGGAGCATGGTTAACTCTTAGATTTCCAGAATCTGAAGAAGTATAGCAAGTACATTGGCCACGGTCCGTGCCGTTGACACACGGGGCCGTGCTAGTACAAGTCTAACACTGCAGTTAAAGTAGAATAGAGAGACTGATGACCACGAGGCCATGCCAGGGGGCACAGGGCGTGCTAGATAGGGATGCTTGGTTCCACTTCAACCCATCCCATGGCAAACCACTTTTCTCTTACTTGCCACCACTCCACCACCACTACACATCCATTTTTCCATCTTTAGAGTGTGTGTAGTCTTGGGATCCAAGATTAATCGTAAGAATCTTTGTCAAACAAAGGCCATGCTTGGCTAAAGTCTTACATCACTTGGTGAAGACTTTTCTTTTATGTATTTCTTTTATGATTTCCAACCTTTGGCAACTTTTTAATTGGGTATGTATTAATGACGTTAATAAATAGTTTTTTTTTATATTGAAGGCGAATTTACTCAATCATTCTTCATATGTTGTTAATTCAACATATTCATGTCTTTACGATCTATATAAAGCATGTTAATTGCCTGGAAGGGGGTTAGAAGGGTGGTTTGGGTAATTCTATGTCTCGTTCAGTGTATAGATCCTGCAAGAACCTGGTTCAAGCCCAGTAACACCTCACGAGTCGGAGCGGGCATTACCCACCATGGGAGAGGTGAAAAAAGCTTGAATTCCTTTTTCTTAAACTTTTATTAAAACATTAAACCAACCCCGTAATGACTGTATCCCTGCTGACTCAGACCAACGGGTTGAGGGTGATCGCCGCCTCGGAAGGGGGGTCCACCACATTTTGCATTAATAACTTACTTAATTATCTTTCAATAATCCAACCTAGTGGGATTGTATCTTTGCTGACTCAAACCACTAGGTTAAGGGTAACGTCGCCTTGGAAGAGGGGCCTACAACTATAACTTAGATAATCTCTTAAAATGCCCAAAGTGCGTAAATCATCAAAAGGGTACATGAAAGATAAGTTGGATCCAAGTAACTCTTTCTTGTCTATCATTTTTATTTTATTTTTATTTTTTGTCTCTATCTTTTTATTAGTTTAAAAATATTTTATCAAAAGTTGGTTCGATTAGACTTTGGCGATAAGCCGGTACTAAAAGCTCTTGTATCCTTGGACGACCTCGGTATCTTGCCATCACTATACTACGTTCGTGATGGGTATACTTGCCCTAGCGTATGTGTAGAGTGATAGAAAAATATCGTGTTTTATAAATTTAAAACTTGAATTCGGCGAGTAAAAAGAGCTAAAAATAACTAAAAAATATATACTCACCCACGCACGTCACGGGCCGCCACCCAGTCTAGCTTGGGCTAAGGTCAGGTTAGTCACAAGTCTAGGCACGATACGTGTACGACACGTGGCAACAAGAGTGTCCGACAAGGTAAGGGCTGTCACGACCCGCGATACACATGGGTTGTGCCCGTCGTGGCCGCCACAGGAAATAAAATTTCATTTTATTTATTTTTATTTAAAATAACAGTATACGGGTTCGGTTTTTCGATTACGAGGAGTTTTAAGCTATTTTTGAGGGACCTTGTTTTAAATCTCGTTCTCGAGATTCACTAGAAATAGGTAAGGATACTTCCTTTGCATTTCAGATTCTAGTTCCCAAGTGTATTCGGGTCCTCTCTTTGAATCCCAACTTTAACCAGAATTAATATCTTATGTTTGAGATTCTTGATCTTTCTATCTTCAATCTGAATGGGCTTCTCTACAAACTTAAGCTTTTCATTTACTTCTATGTCTTGAAGAGGTATCATCAAGGATTCATCAGCTAAGCATTTCTTAAAGTTAGATACATGAAATACATCATGTATTCCTGCCATCTCTTCTGGTAACTGTAGTTGATAAGCTATATCTTTTGATAATTTCAAAAACTCTAACATACCTTGGGCTTAGCTTTCCTTTCTTACCGAATCTTACGACTCCTTTCCAAGGCGAAACTTTTAACAGTACCTTATCTCCAACTTGAAATTCCAACGGTTTACATCTGTTATCTACATAACTCTTCTGACGATCTCGTGCTATTTTCAGTCTTTCCTTGATTTGAATAATTTTTTCAGTTATTTCTTGCACAATCTCAGGACCTGACAGTTGCTTTTCTCCAATTTCTGCCCAACAGACTGGTGTTCGGCATCTCCGTCCATAGAGTGCTTCAAATGGTGCAGCATTGACGCTGGTATGATAGCTGTTGTTGTAGGAAAATTCTATTAAAGGTAAGTGATCATCCCAATTTCCACCAAAATCTATCACACAAGCTCTAAGCATATCTTCCATCGTTTGGATTGTCCTTTCACTTTGTCCATCTGTTTGAGGATGATAAGCTGTACTTAAATTTAATCTGGTTCCCATTGCTTATTGTAAACTTGTCCAGAAATGAGAAGTAAAACGACTATCTCTGTTAGATACAATAGATAAAGGAATCCCGTGTAATGAAACTATCTCATTCACATACAGCTTAGCTAATTGTTCCATACTGAAAGTTTCTTTCATTGGTAAGAAATGGGCAGATTTAGTCAGTCTGTCTACAATTACCCAGATTGTGTCATTACCTTTTCGTGTCTTCGGTAATTTGGTAACAAAATCCATTGTTATCAACTCCTATATCCAAATTGGCATTTCCAATTGCTGCAGTAATCCTGAAGGTTTCTGATGTTTAGCTTTAACCTGTGAACAAGTTAGACATTTAGCAACATAATTTCCTATATCATCTTTTGATTCTATCCACCAGAAATTCTTTCTTATGTCTTGATACATCTTTGCACTTCCAGGATGCATCGTATACATGGATTTATGAGCTTCTTCTAGAATTTGGCTTCGTAGGTTACCTTAGATAGGTATCCAAATTCTTTTCTTATGGAATCTCCAAATTCCATCTATTCCTTTTTTTAATTCTTTGATCATTCCTTTTTAACCTTCAGCGTCGTCCTTTATTGTTGTTTCCTGTTTCTTTTTCACTTGTTCATTTAAATCTACCTGCACGTTTAATCTAAGAGCACGTACCCTTTTTGGCTTCTCATGGTATTTTCTACTTAAAGCATCAGCTACTACATTAGCTTTTCCTGCATGATACTGGATATCACAATCATAATCACTAAGTATTTCCATCCAATGTCTTTGTCTCATGTTTAATTCCTTCTTTCCAAAAACATATCTTAAACTCTTATGATCTGTGAAGACAACAAACTTACTACCATAAAGATAGTGTCTCCAAATCTTAAGGGAAAAAATTATTGCTCCTAACACTAGATCATGGGTTGTATAATTCTCTTCATGCTTCTTAAGTTGTCTCGAGGCATAAGCAATTACCTTTTGACGTTCCATCAACACACAACCAAATCCAAACTTAGATGCATCACAATAGACCATAACGTCTTCAATTCCTTCTAGCAAGGCGAGTATTGGAGCATTGGTTAATCTTTGCTTCAAAATCTTGAATGCTTCCTCTTGTTTTAGTCCCCATTCAAACTTAACTGACTTGCAAGTTAATTTGGTTAATTGAATGGCTATTCTAGAAAAAATCTTGAATAAAACGTCCATAATATCCTGCCAGTTCATGAAAACTTCTTACTTCTATTGGTGACTCAGGGACTTTCCATTTGGTAATCGCTACATGAATTCCTTCATGATTAACTAGATGTCCAAGAAATTGCACTTCTTGCAACCAAAATTCGCATCTTGAGAATTTAGCATAAAGCTTCTCTTTTCTCAACAATGTCAGAAGTATGTGTAAATGTTTCGCATGCTCTTCCTTACTTCTGGAGTAAATTATTATATCATCTATGAATACAATTATGAATTGATCCAGGTATGGTTTACATATCCAGTTCATCATGTCCATAAATGCGGCTGGGGAATTGGTTAAACCAAATGGCATGACTGTAAATTCATAATGATCGTACCTAGCTGAAAGCAGTTTTAGGAATGTCCTCTTCCTATACCTTCAATTGATGATATCCTGAGCATAAGTCGATCATAGAAAAGAATCGGGCTCCTTGAAGTTGATCGAATAGATAATCGATTCTCGATAGTGGGCACCGGTTTTTAATCGTGACCTTATGCAAATCTCTGTAATCAATGCACATACGCATTGATCCATCTTTCTTTTTGACAAATAACACAGGTGCTCCACACCGTGATGAACTAGGTTGAATGAAACATTTTTTCTAATAATTCGTCTAGCTGTTTCTTTACTTCCTGTATCTCCGTTGGTGCTAAATGATAGGGTGCTTTGGCAATTGGTACCGTTCCTGGAATCAGGTGAATTCTAAATTCAACCTCACGATCTGGCGGTAATCCAGGTAACTCTTCTGGGAAAACGTCTGAGAATTTAGATACTACGGGAATATCTTTAATTTCTTTTCCTTTGGTGTTAATGATTACGGAAATCATATACACCATTTCTCCTTTCTGTGCGTAGCTTGCAGCTTTCATCACAGAGATGAATTTTGTTGACCTTGTTGGCTTATCTCCCTTAATTATGATCCTTGTACCAGTTGGCATATATACTTCTACAGAATTTTGATCACATAAAATACGTGCATGATTGGCTACCAACCAATCCATTCCCAACATGACATCAAATCCGGCTAGATCCATTGGTAAGAGGTTAGCAGTAAATCTATGACTTAAAATTTCTATCTTTCCTTCCTGAAGGATTTCGCTTATTTTGATAGAATTTCCATTTTCCGTTTCCACTAGACAGTCTTGGTTAAGTTTAGTTAATGGTTGATTGAGAAGTTTGTAGAAAGAAGTAGTTATAAAACTTAGGTTTGCATCAGAGTCAAATAATACTTTAGCATAAACATCATTAACTAAAAACGTACTAGCAATCACATCAGGGATCATCTTGGCTTCTTCTACTGTCAAAACAAATGCCCATGCATTCTTCTTGGGTCCTTCTATTGCTTTTGCTTTGTTGTCTGCTGCTAGAGCTAGTTTTTGGTAGTTTGGCTTGATATGACCAGCTTCTCCACAGTTGTAGCATACTCGGGCGTTAGCTTTCTTCCTACATTCCTCTTCCTTATGTCCTGGTATCTTGCAGAAGTTGCAGAATACTCGACATTTCCGGGTATGTTTCTTTTTACATGACTTACATAGGGCTGAAGAAGATGAACCTGTTCCTTTCCCACGATAGGAGTTACCATAATGTAGTTCCTGGGTAATCTTTTGGGGTAGATTCTTCTTCTGATTTTCCTCTTGTGTGCGTACCAATTTATCTGTCTGAGTGTTAGCAAGTTCCACTACTTCTTCTATTGTTTGTGGTCTAGCTGCCTTGACTATATTTCTGATCTCACTGATTAACCCCAGATTTAACGGGAGATTAATACTGGTTCTGGTGAGGCTAGTGTTGGTACTATCCTTGCATACTCAAAGAATATGGTAGTATATTCTCTGCAATCTACCCCAATCATTCTATGGTTCAGAAACTTATTGGCAATCTGTTCCTTTTCATGAGAAGAATAGAATTTCCTTTCAACTATTTCTTTAAAGTTGGTCCATTCCATATTGTAAAGCCTGTCACTTCCCCTTGACTGGAGAATGGTATTCCACCACTCAAATGCTGCGTTCTTGAAAAGATTAGAAGCATACATGATCTTATCTTCATCTGCACACTTACTTATTTTTAATACTGCTTCTATCTTTTCTATCCAACATAAAGCTGAAATGGCTCTTTCATTGTCTGAGAATTCTATCAGTTTTCATGATAAGAATTCTTTATAAGAACAACCATATGAGATGGTCCTTCTTCTTTTTGGAATCGGAGCATGGATAAGTAGTTCGTGATTTCCATTCACGCTGTGACTTGGCTCATTGGGTGTATGTTTACTGCCTATTATGGAATTATTATTTTCTGCCTTTTTACTAATAGTGTCGATAATAAATGGCATGGCATCTATGATTCCTTGAGCTACAATGTGTTTTATGACACTTTTATCCACTTGGTTTCCGTTATTATTATTCTGGACTTCTGGATTTACTTCGGTTGCCATCTGGATTGTAAACATTATCGGGTATTAATATCACAGAATAAATTAAACAAACAATTACTCAAACGCATTGAACTAAAATTGTCGAGCATTGCGACATTTACTCTTTTTCATATATATATATATATATATATATATATATATATATGCATCTAATACAAATAATGAAATTCTACAGATTAGTAGTTATGCATTGATATATACATATATATATATGTGTGTGTGTGTGTGTGTGTGATATTAGTATATATTTTTAGTGGATTTTAGATATATATTATATTTTCTTTTTTTATCAGAGTAAAAGAAAATACACATATATGTATATATAATATATTAGGCGTAAGTTTTTTAATATTGCATCTCCCTCTCGTCGTATATCCAGATGAGATTTTCCCCGAATTGGCGTATCTTGTTTCCCTCCTCAATTAATTCTTCACCATAGTGGCGAATTTCTTCTACATTTTCCTGATTCATTGGTGGCATTGGAGCTGGTACGGGATCAGGGTAAGATGGTACGGGTTCTCCGTATGGCATAAAGGGGTCATTCATCAGATTTTAAAATGCCCAGTCATTGGTCCACCATTGTTCTAAGGGATGTGGCGCTGGTAACCTAGGTATTTCATTTGGGTCAAAGGCTGAGATTGGTAATTGATTTTCTTGGTTTTGTTTTGGGTATATTGGCATGGGTGCTATTGGTTGTTCTGGATATAGAGGTAGTAATTGTGGTTCGGGAGCTGCTACACGGTTAAGATCTAGAATATTTTCTGCAGTTTGAAACATGTCAAGGTTTGCTAGTCTCCTATCCAGTTCCTCCCATAGAGGTAAAGTCACTGGAATTTGGGTTGTACCCTTAGCTATTGTTATTGTGGCTTGTTTTTTAATATTCTTCATTCATTTTCTCCTGTCCTTTTTCTCTTTACTAAACCATCATCTTTTCTTAAGAGCAAATGCCTCTTCGGATTTGGCTCTAAAAACAAAAGTATCCTCAGAATCTGCTACGTATCCAGATGCTGGATTGGATGGTCCTTCATCCATTGGAGAGTGGGATAGGCGATGAAAAGCGTCGTACATATTCTGATCACTAATACTGTGAATTCAAAAATCATCAAAATAACATAAAATTGTAATATACATATTTACACAGAATAACACATAAGTTATGAATATTTCCTAACACAATTGGTTAAAATTTAGGTATTTAAAAGAACACCTAAATGGCTTAAACAAGTGGCTCAGGTACCACCTTATGTCGTAACCCCCGATCCCACCCCGGGCGCGGGAGCCGCGAGCACGAGCAGGTGGTACCGGTGTTTATTAGTTACACAGCAGAATTGAAAGCATCAGGATCGTAGTTAGGAAATAAATTTCAGAGTTTCAAAACACCAAAATTTTATATTAAACAAACGGGATAAAAACCTATATTTCACTTATAGTATCTTTATAGGGATAAACCCTAGTTTGCTAAAAATATAACTTCTTCTTTTATTCAGGTAATTTATAGCTACTTTATTTAACCCTTCAGTGCTACATAGCTGGCTTCTAGTAGCTTCACGTCAAGTTACCTGAAATGCGTTTTAAAAATATTTTATCAGCAAGAAATACTGGCGAGTTCATTCCAGTTTTATAAAAAGATACATTGTTATAACTTTAAAGTATTAAGGGGAATTACAGTGTATATTTCTATTAATTATTCAACATAGTATGCGACTGGGGACACTCCCCTGTGCTCGTGGTCATATTACTTTAGGTCCTGTCACCCAACAGTAACCGTTCCTGTCACACCCTTGGTGACTGTGGACTAGTTATGTATACAAAACCCCAACTACTGGCAATAATTATAGATTACAAAGTCTTAATCCCTGTAAGTATAACTGATAAACAATTAAGGTTTTGTATAGTAAGTTGATGAAAAGGAGAATGACTCACATTATAAACTTATTTTTTTTTCTATGAGCTTCCTAGAAATATTTTCTGCTAATATTCTTGAATTCCTATTAAAAACATACAATGCACGCGTGTTAGTATAATAACCCAATTCAACTTTATCAATACGTCATGAGACAGAACCCTAACTTAGTTTACAAAGCATAGCCCTAAACAGGCAGCGCTTTAGCATCAGTTGTTGGGTTCCAGATCAATCGGACAGGGTATCGAATCAGTGATCAGGGGTTACAACACTTACAATGGGGCAGAGCTTCGTGATTTTAGGGGGTATTTGAACTAATATTTTCGTGCTTTAAAGCTTGAGAGAAGAAAAGAATTGAACGACTAAGAACTGTGGCCGAAAGGCTGTATATTTAGGTGATTCTGGAGTCTCTCGTGCCCCGCGATGGCCTAGGGCCTTGCCCATCACGGGCCGCCACCCACTCTAGCTAGGGCTTAGGTCAGGTTAGTCACAAGTCTAGGCACGACACGTGTACGACACGTGGCAACAAGAGTGTTCGGCAAGGTAAGGGCCGTCTTGCCCCACGACACACATGGGCTATGCCCGTCGCGGGCCGCCGCAAGCAAAAAAATTTCATTTTATTTATTTTTTTAATTAAAATAAGGGTATACGGGTTTGGTTTTTCGATACGGGGAGGTTTAAGCTATTTTTGAGGGTTGTTATATCAGTAGTTTAATCTTTAGTTTAATGTTTGTATTAGCTTTGTAGGAATAAGGCACACTCAACAGAGGATGATGGATGATGAAAAATGGAACCCATGCACGTAAATCAGAGGCCTCCCGACTCAAAAACTGCAAAACAGTGGTTGCAGCACGGGACCGTGCTCACCGAGCACGCCCCCGTACCTAACTTACTGATGTCAAAATTCTTCTGTCCAGAAGGTGGCACAAGCCGTGCTCACCCAGCACACCCCCGTGGCCACCCCACTGTAAGTCTTCTGTTTAAAAACTTTTACTGGCACTTTGGACATGGGGCCGTGTCCCCATAGCACGCCCCTGTGCTGTTACTGCCAGTAAAAAAAATTTGCTATTTTTCACACTTTTTAGACATTTTACCAAAATAAATCTTATTTAGGACACATTGAGGGCAATGTGTAATTTAAGTGTGGGGGGATGATAAAAACCTTGAATCATTTGTCCTAAATCAAGCCTTACACAAAACTCACCATGAAACCGCTAATCACCCCAAACTTTTTCAATTTTTTTTTATTTTCTTTTACTTATCTTGGTTTAGTTGTGTAAAATAAGTTATAAAAATTATGTTTTTATGAATTTACAACTGATAGCGTCGTGATAAAAAGAACCAATTTAGAAAATTACGAAAACGGGCATCACAAATCTTTGTAAATTTGATTATATATGCATTTTTACACTACAACCACTTTTCCCACAAAAGTGATTTTTGAGCCATTACCGAGCATAAAAAGATACATCTATACTAATTGCTCAATTTTCGTTTCTTGTGTGAATAGCCCGTTTGGTTCTCACTAATCTAGAACTTGACAATGTGATACGTTCCAAGTCCTTACCGACAAAAATCAAAGTAAGTAAATGATGGAGGCATTAGGATCAACCATTTTTTCAAATCGAAACCTTTATTTTTCTTTGCTTTATCCAAAAAATCCTCCTAGATATACCCTTTGAACATTAAAAACCTTTCCATTTCCAAACCCACAAAAATAAACTTTTTTCATTTTTCATCTTTCATTTTTGTAAACCTATCGGTTATGAAATTACGATTATGGCTTAGTTTCAACTTTGGCAAGTTATGTTTTAAATAAATCATGACGAATAAGGTTGTAAATAAAATAAAAACAAAAATTCCAAAACTTGTATTCCCGACATTCTAAAGATGAGACCAGAACCTTTTCTTCTACCTATTCCATTTGGGTGTGTAAGCCATGTAATAGAGTTTTGCTTGAGGACAAGCAAAGATTCAAGTGTTGGGGTATTTGATGTGCTTAAAATACAACATATAAATTATATCAAATACGGCGTAAAATCAACCTTTTTTCGGTACTAATATTGGAAAAGCTTGTTTTTCTGTTCCTTTTTAATTTACAGGGTCAAAAGAGCTTAAATGTGTAAAAGGAGCAAAAAGACTGCAAAAACCAACATAAATACAGAGAAGGAGGAATTAACGCAACTCGCTAAGCCCCAATTCACATCCAAACTCCAAGAATTGCAAGATCAGAAGACCTGACACAAGGCCATGTCCACCAGACACGGGCCGTGTCCAAGACTGGATGCTGTGAAGAAGAAAAGACAACAGCAAAGGACAAAACTGACAGCCAACATGGGGCCGTGCTAAGCCAACACGGGGCGTGGTCAACTCAAAGATTTTCAGAATATGTGATAGTAAAACAAGGACATTGGCCACGGGTCGTGCCGTTGACACATGGAGCCATGTTAGTATAAGACCTGACAAGCAGTTAATGAAGAAGAGAGAGAGAGAGAGAGAAAGATGACCACGAGGCCGTGCCAGGCGGGCACGGGCCATGGTGGAACTTCTGATTTCAGCTATAAATAGATGTGCTTGGTTCCATTCCAAACCATCTCTTGGCAAACCACTTCTCTCTCACTTGCCACCACTCCACCACCATTACAACACCATCATCCACCACCATCATCCATTTTCTATCCTTTAGAGTGTGTAGTAGTCTCGGGATCTAAGATTGATACTAAGAGTCTTTGTCAAATAAAGCCCATGCTTGGCTAAACTCTTACATCACTTAGTGAAGACAAATCTTTTATGTATTTTCTTTTATGATTTCCAATCTTTGGCAAATTTTAATTGGGTATATATTAATGACTTTAATAAGTAGTTTTTTTTTATATTGAAGGCAAATTTATCTAATCATTCTTCATATGTTGTTGATTCACATATTCGTGTCTTTACGGTCTATATAAAGCGCGTTAATTGCCTGGAAGGGGGTTAGAAGGGTGGTTGGGTAAATTTTATGTCTCGTTCAGTGTATAGATCCTGCGAGAACCTGGTTCAAGCTTAGTAACACTTCACAAGTCGGAGCGGGCATTACCCACCACGGGAGAAGTGCCAAAAGCTGGAATCCCTTTTCTATAAACTACTATTAAAACTTTAAACCAACCCTGCGAGGACTGTATCCCTGCTGACTTATACCAAAGGGTTGAGGGTGATCGCTGCCTGGAAGGGGGCCCACCACCTTTCGCATTAATAACTTACTTAATTATCTTTCAATAATCCGACCTAGTGGGACTATGTCCTTGCTGACTCAGACCACTAGGTTGAGGGTAACGTCGCCTTCACAAGAGGGGCCTACTACTATAACTAAGATAATCTCTTAAAATGCCCAAAGTGCGGAAATCATCAAAAGGACACATGAAAGATGAGTCGGAACCAAGTGATTCGTTATTGTCTATCTAGTTTTCCCTTTTATTTTATTTTTTCCTTTTACTTTATTTTTTTATAGTTTTAAAAATCTTTTCTTCAAAGTTTGGTTTGATTAGACATTGACAATAAGCCGATATTAAAAGCTCTTGTGTCCTTGGATGACCTCGGTATGTTGCCATCACTATACTACGGCCGCGATGAGTGCACTTGCCCTAGCGTGTGTGTAGAGTGATAGTGTGATATTGTGTTTTATAAATTTAAAACTTGAATCGGCGAGTAAAAAGAGCAAAAAATATACTAAAAAATAGACACACCCGCACGCACGTCATAGATATTCTTACATGTCTTTGAGGATTCCGGTTTCGACACTGTTTGGGTTTAGGTAGGCGTACGTTGCATTTATTGACCGGAGTTGTATCCAACCTGCAGGGATAATATGAATTGCAAATTTGATTAAAACGGTTAAGGAATATGTGTAAGGGCTAAATTTGTTTGCTTACGTGTGAAGATTTTGGGTTTGAGTGTTGTCATTGCAACAACTGCTGGTGTCGTTGCTGCAATTATTTGAGCTCAGTCGAATCGGCTTGGTGTTGTGGCTATTTCCTCCCACAGTTTTACTTTTATGTCTTGGTTGCTGGCAGTGTAAAAATAGGTTAGGCAAGTTCTCATGTTTATGTTGGTTCCAGTAATTATAAGTAGTGGCGACTATATTTGTTTTGTAATTATCCTAAAAGACTGTGGTTAACTTGTTGAAGAGTGTATTGAACTACTTTGTCAAACTTGTTTCGAACTCCTTGAGTTACAATAGATTTACTGTTGTAAATTTTTTGTTGCTAAAAGTTGAATCCAACGATCATATGAAAGTGTCTACAACAGTTTATTATGTAAATTAAGTGTAGTACCTGCTACCCCTCAGTAAAAGTACGACATATGGTCTTCCTTCTTTTGTGGTTTTGTCTTCGACTTCTTGCAAGATGCCAATATAATCTACAATGGCAAAGCGTTTTGAGGTTTTTTGTAAAAAAAAATTATGTAGTAAAAAGACGAGGTTTTGGTTGTAAACAAACCTATTGCCCCTCTTTCTTTTTTGGCTTCTACCTCTAGTTTTCGACGTGTTGCAAACTCAAAATATAAATCTGGTAATTTTGTTGTTTTTGGAATTGGGGTGAAAGTGGTCGTGCTTCCAATGCACATTGTTGCCAGGTGTGATAAGGTGTTGGTGTAGTCATTCGGATCGATACATGCATACCCTTCGATTCTGTAACATGACTGTATGTCAATCCTTGGTTCCACTTGTTTGCGTTCATCGCCCTTTACTACAGCTTGGATTCCGAATCCCTGTCACGTGTGCCTTTTGGGTTAATCAGATGAAGATGAACTGGAACATAATTGGTATAGCTATATTTCAGCAATTTAGTAAACAATTAGTGACTCGGTTGTAAATCGACAATGATCCCATAACATAACGCTCTAAAGAAGCATAACGCGTTTATAGGCATACTTACTTTCTAGTGAGGAAAGGCTAAGTATTTTACATCTCTCATTACGACTCGTGTCATTTATTGATTTAAGAGGAATTCCAATTGTTTGCTCATAAAAACCCACTCAATTTAATTAGAAATATGATTGTTTGTTAGTCTGAAAACATGTAATATGTGTCGTTTTCTGGGGTATAGCATTTAACAAAAAAAAAACCTGGGCTAACATTTTCCAGTTGTAATGTGTTTCGTTTTATGTCATTTATCGCCCTAGGATAACGTTTTCCAGTTGTTTGTTCGTAAAAAAACCACCAGTAACAAAGTTTAATAAAAACATGTTTATTTGTTAAAACCAGTCCCCAACTGAATTTAGTTAGAAATATGTTTGTTTGTTAGTCTGAAAACATGTAATGTGTTTCGCTTTGTGGATTATAAGTTGTTTATATAGGGTATGGGTTAAATTGAAACGGAGTGGTTATGCAACAATTAACTGAAAATTTTGTTTGTTATGTGGACTTACCTCTTGGTCAACCGGTACATAATGTGTTTCATTTTCTCTAAAACCGGGGATCCACTTGCGCATGACGCGTACTTGTAGTGGCGGTGCAACTCCCTTCGGCCTGAGATGTGATACTCGTATTTCTTCCATCTACTAGAACCTGTTTTCATGACAAATGGAAACATATTAGGCAATTTTTAATACGGTATTACTCATTTTTCTTAGTAAGGTTTATTTGCCTCGGACATTGTATGAAATATGTAATTAATACATATACAGTAGTAGGTGTAGTGAGATGAAAACCTGACGAGTGTTAATCTCATTGAGCAAATCAGTGTAAACAATATTTAAGGTTGTGTTGTTGTAAACATCATCTTTATTCCCTATCAATATTTTTAGTGATTTCGGAGATGTGGCTCTAGAGAGGGCGACGTATAATTGTCCATGGCCAAAAATTGGTTCTGGTAAGTAAAGTCCAATTTTTTTAATGACTGGCCTTGACTTTTGTTAATGGTCATTGCATAACACATTTTAACCGGGAATTGACGCCTTATAAATACAAAGGGAAGGTCTTTGGTATCGTGCACAAAATTAATTCTCGGTATATATACCCGGTGACCTATTGATGTGCCTGTTTTAACATGTGCCTCTATGACTCTTGGGAGAAGTTGTGATACTAACAATCTAGTACCGTTACACAAACCATTTTTAGGATCTATGTTGCGCATTAGCATGACTGGACTCTTTTTTTTTCCAGTTTTAAACAGTGTTTTGGAATACCATTAAAATTAAGCATGTTTAGGTATTAAACTGGGTACATAGCATCTGTTTCATCACCATTTTTTGAATGGGGAATCATAGAACCTGTGCTAAAGTACGAAACACATTCACCTGGAGCCATTGCATGAACTAAGTCGTTAATCTTTTCAACAGTATCACTTTTGGGGCATATAATAGCACGCTCTGCGATGGAAACAGGAGTTGGATTCTGTAGTAAATATTCATCATAAAGGAATGCAATCAAGTCTTGAAGCCTGATATTATTTTGTTGTAAAAGAAATTCTGATGGAATTTGAATCGTTTTAACATCAGGTTGATCAATGGTAATGGGTATGCCTTCTTCACCATCTCCTATCCTTAATAACCACTGTGAAAAGGTCTGTAACTGTTGCTGACTGCTGGGCTGACTGCCAAAACTGGCTGATGCTGTTGCAAGGAGCATATTTTCAGTAAGCTTGTAGACGATCAAGTGCTTCCACAGGTAAGATCTAGGTAGGCATGATGCAATAATCTCTTTCTTTGTGCATTTCGGTTTTACTAGTAAAGTCTGTCTAAAGTCCCCGCCTAGCAGAACTGATTTTCCGCCGAAAGGTTGAGAGGCATTATCTGTTAGATCTCGTAAAGTTTTATCAAGGGATTCAAAACATCTTCGATCACTTATGGGTGCCTCATCCCATATTATAAGACTGGTTTCTAAAATAAGGTCGCATAAATTTGTATTCTTCTTTATGTAACATACAGATTCATCAGTAAGCTCTAAGGGTATTTTAAAGCGAGAATGTTTCGTCCTACCTGAAAGAAGTAATAATGATGCAATACCCGAACTTGCAACAACAAGTACTATCTGACCCATCGATCTAAGAGCGGCAATGAGTGTTCTCCATGGGTGTGTCTTTCCAGTCCCGCCGTGTTCGTAGACAAAGAGTAAAATTTGCGTCGAAGATTTATTGGAGGCCATCACCGCACTGTATATTTCTAGTTGCTCAGGACGAAGTCCAGTGTGGAGGCTTGTATGTTCTGCCTGCAACACATCTCTGTTATATTTTTTTTCAAGGGGGTAAACTAATTCTCAGAGCAGATATTGTCGATGTGTTGGGCATTGGCAATCCAAAGTCAACGAATGATTGGGGTGTTGAATTTGAATTCAGCAATGTCTCTAACTCATAGAGTACAAACTGCTGAAGGTCATTGCTATTGGTGAGACCAGAATTGCTACTACTTGTTTCGCCTATCCTATAATTTATATCATCAGCCATGCACTTCCAATTTTCTTCCTAAAGTTTCAATGGGTTAGCAATATCACAATATAAAAGCATGTAGACAAACAGGGACCTTAGCTCGATGGATGTAGCCCATTCTGCAGCCTCAGAAATGGTGGCGATCCATTCCTTATCATCACCTATAAGACCCAGCTTTTCACATGCTTCCCTAAAGGTATGCATGACAACACCACATACTTTTCGAACATCTGCATACGAACAACAACCGGTCTAATAGGTAAGGAGAATTCTCAGATAAAATAACTCACCACATGTTGGATGCACATAGGTTAGCCTACCAACTGTAGGTGTCCTTTTTGACATTCTCAATTTCCCTGATTTCCTAGATGTGTCCCATCTAAACTTCGTCAAATAATATATATATCAAAGATTGGCGCTCGAAGAATTGGAGCTGCTACCGTTGGACAATTCAGCAAAGGTATTTGCAAACCGCTCAGTTAGTGTTGTCTTTCTGGTGTTTGGATTGTTCGTGATGACTAATAGGTTTTGTGACTGTTTAAACGTTAGGTTCTAGCGACCTTCTAAGTGAACAACCAAGACTTGGACAGGAGGGTTTCTATGACGTACTGGAAATGCGAATATCCTCCAGGAAGCCTGATGTGGACAAATAAACCGGCTGTCAAGATAGTTTTGAATTTCATCAACAACCTCTATAGCGGCATTAGACTGATTACCTGATACTTCTTTCTTCTTGTTTATCGCAAAACAATTCTATCAGCTCCTTTCGAAATGTACTTGAAGAGGTATTTGATAAGCATACTCCAACCACAATATTCAACATTTATGTGAGTGTCGAAGTGCATCAACAAATTAGTATTGTAAATAACAACGTAACCGTTGTTAAGAGGTACACCATTCTTCAAAAATGTATGAGAATCTAAAGACCTTTTATAATGCACATAGCCTGCATTATCGAAACGGGTGGTATGTTCAAATGATTTAGGAAAATTCTTGGAACAGACACCATCCTTCATGCAAGGTGAGGTCATCCTGGCTAAGCCACATGGCCCGTGCAACATACAGTCGGTTACAATCCTATATAAGGCATGATGAGCAACCAGATTGGGGAGTAATGTACCGGCCAACTTGTTCAGCACTATGAATGCTAGATGCACTGGACACCCATAGTAAAGTGTGACAGTGGGGGAGACCTCTCTTTTGGAATTCGATTGTGTAAAGATCTGCGTATAAAAAGATGGATATCCAACAATGTAATTTCATGAGGAAAAGGAAAACATAAAGGTAAATGTGTAATGATGTGCTAAAAGTTAGTATACCTGCTGTGACATCTCCAAACGGTTTGGCGGTTCTTAAGTGTTTGATAAAGGAACGCACTTTCATTGGGAAAACTCTTGCAACAATGTCGGGCCTGTCTTACGGGCTAGAGACATCAGCACAACTAATTTCTCTAGTTATTTCCAGCCATGAAACATTACATGTAAACATGATGAAATACTGAGGATTCCCATCAAAACGACATATGGCAAGCGCATCTTGATAATGTTTATACATGTACCTTTGACCACCTGTAAAGGAGGACGGTAAAACCACACGCTTATGGATGCTCCTAGCTTCCGTGTCACCCTTATAAATTGCGTCATGAACAACCTCTAAAAACTCGCATCAGAGTTCATTTTGGTTAGTTCTTATGTACTCCAAACGACAATGTTAAACGCAAATGTAAGCATCAACTAAATACTGTTAAAATAACCTAGAGGTGCTAAGTAACTGGGTGTACACATTGGCACCATCATGAATCTGATAACTATAGAACATGATAGGTGTAAAACTGCAATCTTGAGGCTGCACATTATCCTGTGACGTCAGTGCTTCTGACGGAAGCACACTTCTAGATATGCGTAAATCAGGTGACCAGCCCTGTTCAGCACGTGGAAATAGAAGTGGGTATTGTAAGGGCATGTAAGATGAGTGCAACTTACTTACCCTATGTCGCATGTTGTCCTTGCTACGAATAATGGCGTCAAAGTCCTCAGAGGCCAAACTGGCATCACAAACTATCGCACCAAGCGTATGCGTTGATGGAACATCATAACGACGTTCTTTAACACGGCTATAAAGCTTTATACCGAAATTTGGAATCGTGTGTTGCAAATATAACTCTCTTGCGGACCTAAACAAATGCACAAACCCATTTACCTCGTCTAACATATGCGACAACGCAGTCACAATTTCCAAAGAAAGACTTTGAGAACCGTTGTTCGGAAAAAAGCTTAGCCTGTTTTCAACCTCATTTTGACTATCAAAGATGTACATCTGCAAAAACCTTGGCTTATCACCAAGATTTGGACACAACGAACCTAACCAATGTGAAACTTGGCCAACAACCGTAAACACATAAGGACCACTACCGTTATTGATAGCAATATCAAAAGTTGCACCAAACGATGTCATAGAAAACATAGCATTGTAAGCACGAATATTTACAATAAATTGAGGTACCGCAAACAAAGACTTCAACAGATCTAGCAGGTCTGTTGGATATTGCATTTCAATTTTCCCACCTTTACAACATGTGTTATACCTTGGCCTCATACTCATTAGGAACGATGACAATCGTTCTTCAAACAAGAAAAGCGCACCACAAAATTCACAAACCACTGTACAAATCCCTAAATCCATGTATTCAGGAGACTGAAGCATTGCATCCGGAAGGGAAGTGAATACTTGTGACCCATGACCAAGGGCCCTAGAGCGTAACATGGATGTACGATAGGATGTCTGGCGCTGAGATGGAGACGGAGCCTCAAAAGAGGCATTAGACGAAGATGCGACATCTGGGTTGGTAAAGCCACGTCTCGGTTTACAATTTTCTTGACGTGAGGACATGCTGGTTTTCAAAACTCAATAAAGTCAAAAAAGTGAATCAAGACTGAAGTTTGCACCGATAATCCCTGATCTGCCCAATTTTTTACCTCTTTTTAACGAAACAGTAATAAAGTTAAAAAATTACACGTACACATACCTTCTTAGAACAATAGGACATCAAGTCGATGGAATAGTGAAGAAAACACATTAAAACTTAAAAGAAAAGTCACCAATAACATCAATTTTATAATACAATACGAAAAAAGATTACGGAATGTTTTCAACGTAAGTAACTTACCTCAATGGTTCTCCTTTCCAAGTGTGAAAAGACCATATTTTCTACCAATATGCAAACCGATAACCTGATAAAAAATTGGTGGATCAAAAATGTTTCAGAGAGATATGGGAGATATTGAACAACTTCTTGAACAAAGTGACACAACTAAATGTAGCAGCAATTTCAAACCCTATCAACAAATAATTCTTATACCCTATAAACGCAAGTTAGGTTTTTAAATTTATTTAGTTTTTCTATTTAAGTTAAGTCTTCTTACAATTTGAATTCTAACCGTTGTTGCACAAATTGCTAACTTAATTTTTAGGATATTCTGACTAAAAATGTCCTATCTACTATCAGACAAATTTAGTCCTCATTTGTGAAAGAACTTCATGGATCTTATTATTATTGCAGCTCCTAGATATGATCAACTTTGAATTTGTAATAGCCTTGAATTCAAAGAGCATGTTAGGATTGCTCAATTAGTTGAGTTTGAAGACCATGTAGGCTAGATTTCTACTAAATTGGAACAGTCTCAATTTCTCAACTCACTTTTGGCAAAACTTTATATGTGAACAAATAGACCAGATCCAATTACTGGGCTAAGCATGTTTGATGAAATGATCATTCTTTACAGTTATCAACTTTACTCTTGCCCAACAAAGTGAAAGTTTTTTCTTTGTGGAATCGTTTAAGAGGATTAGCATTTTATCTAGTTCACATGAAACCCGAATCACTTTTACGACTCGATGAGCAAATGGTATCGGGTACTGTTACCGAGTTTACCAAACCGGGTACATTTCGGTACCGATTCGGTACCGACTTTTGATTTTTTGGTACTGGTTCGGTGTTGACATTTTCGGTACCCGTTCGTTACCGGTTTTTACACTGAAATAATATGGTACCGAACCGTACCGTACCTGGTATGTTCGGTACTAGTACCAGATACACATCACACTATTTCCACTAGCATGAAAATCAGATCAAATAACAAACTGAAATCGAAAATCATTTCAAACCCAATCAACAAATAATTCTTATACCCTATAAGCACAAGTTAGGTTTTCAAATTTATTTAGTTTTGGTATTTAAGTTAACTCTTCTTACAATTTGAATTCTAACTGCAGTTGCATAAAATTCTAACTTAATTTTTTAGGATATTATGACTAAATATGTCCTATCTTTTGAAGAAATATCAGACAAGATTAATCCACATTTTTGAAAAAACTTCTTAGAACTTATTATTATTGCAGCTCCTAGATATGATCAACTGTGAATATGTGATAGCCTTGAATTCAAAGAGCAAGTTAAGATTGCTCAATTAGCTGAGTTTGAAGACCATATATGCTAGATTTCAACTAAATTGGAACGGTCTTAATTTCTCAACTCACTTTTGGCAAAACCTTTGTATGTGAACAAATAGACCAGACTCAATTACTGGGCTTAGCATGTTTGATGAAATGATCATTCTTTATAGTGATCAACTTTACTCTTACCCAACAAAGTGAAAGTTTTTTGTTTGTGGAATCCTTTAGGAGGATTAGTAGTTGATCTAGTTCACATGAAACCGGAATCACTTTCATGACTCGATAACAATAGGGATGAGCAAATTGTTCCAGGTACCGGTACCGAATTTACCAAACCGGGTACATTTTCGGTACCGATTCGGTATCCACTTTTGACATATTCGGTAACGGTTCGTTACCGGTATTTACAGGTGTTTACACTGAAATACTGGTACTGTACCGGTACCGAACCGTACCATAACGGGTTTATTCGGTACCGGTACCGGACACACATCACACTATTTCCACCAGGCAGATTTCAATAGCAAGAAAATCAGATCAAATGACAAACTGAAATCGAAAATTGCATAGACAGCCACAAACCATTTGAAAGTGGATCTTAATTAGTAATAACCACAATACTTTAATAGGTCAGTAAGAACCCCAAACTGTTTTAGTGAAAGTTTGATTCTACTTTTGTGTAGCCATGAAGCTAGAAAAGATATGCAGGTAAAAACCCTAAATGACATACAGTTAAAAAATCTACATAATAAAACGAATATGAGGAAGACATATACCTGATCTTCAAATCTTCAAAGCAGAATTGAAAACAGCAAAAGAACTGAAAAGGGGAAACATGAATCAGCGTGAGTTACTTTATAGGACTGAAATGTGTTAATAAAACACGTGTTCATACCCTGAGATTAACACGTGCAGGCAATCGCCATCAAAAACCTAAGTGTAAAAAAAAGCAAACAGGGAATCGAACCTGGACATTAATATTCGCAGTGGAAATCATGAACCACTTTGCCAAAAGACCAGATATAAGGGTGAAGGGAGTGGTTAAACAGGTGAAAGTGGCAAACTTTAAAATGGACCAATCAGAGTGTGCCACGTCAGAGAGGGTAAAAAGTTTAAACTTTGGTGAAAAGTGTTGGCAGTGGTTTAGACACTTGAAAGTGGTAAACTTTTTTTTTTTAACTAAAATGTCATAAAGTCAAAGGAATATTCCTTTTTTGTCTGCATATTCCAAGCTTGATCATCATCACCGATTTCACATGATTGCGGCAAAGGTTCACCGGTTTCACAAGATTGCCGCGCGGTAAAAAGGGACGGCGCCGGTGTTGCCGCTCGGCAAACCGGTTTGCCGATCACTTTACCGCCCCACTCCCTTCACCCTAAAATAACAGTGAGCAAAACCTTTTTAAAATGAAGTCACAAAGGAAAAAAACAAAAAAATATATAACCAAACCAGCCCTGACACGGAGGGCTGGTTACTATTCTAAAGCTTCAAGAATTAATAGAAGGATGATTAGTGTTCAAAAGCTTAAAAAATTAATAGAAGGATAATGTTGATAAGAATATATACTAAAATATTTAAAATATCTATAGTGACATAAAGTTTATAATGATTAAAATGTTGACAAAAATATATTAAAATATTTAAAACATCTATAGTTAATAGGCTCTAACATATTTAAATATAGATAGTTGCCAACAAATTTGTGGCGTCTAAATTGATTACTAAAAATCTTAGAAAGGGATTTTACTCGACTCTCAAGAAACCAAAGTTGATCAATGCCGGCAATTGAGATTCAGGGGTCGTTGTGCTAGGATGGTGGGTAAGCATGTTCACTACAAGGGTACGTATTGCTTTGGCAGAAATAGGCATCAGCTACGAATACAAAGAAGAAGACATACCAAACAAAAGTCCTCTTCTTCTCAAGCACAACCCCATTTATAAGAAGGTCCCAGTTCTGATTCACAAAGGCAAACCCATCTGTGAATCCTTAATCAGTGTCCAATACATCCATGAAACATGGAAAGAAGGATATCCTTTGTTACCTTCTGATCCTTTCCTCAAATCGCAAGCTGCTTTCTGGGCTGATTACATCGATAAGCATGTATGTATAGATTGTTGGTCGTATTAATTATTTGTTACTCATCAAACTTTAAACAAAAAATGCAGATTTATCAAGTTGTGAAGTTAACTTGGGATTCAAAAGGTGAAGAGATGCAGAAAAGAGTTGAAGAATTTCTGGGTTACCTCAAGGTGTTGGAAAGGGAACTCGGTGAGAAGCCATATTTCAATGGTGAGTCCTTTGGATTTGTTGATATGGCACTTATATGCTACTACAGTCATATTATTGCTTTTGGGAAGATAGGCAATTTTAGTGTTGAGAAAGATACTCCAAAGTTGTTTGCTTGGGCTACACAATGCTTAAAAAGGGAGAGTGTTTCCAAGGCTCTTGCTGATCCAAACAAGATATATGAGTTGCATATCGAGATTAGAAAGAAAAATGGTCTAGAAGATTGATCAGTTTCATTAACATTTTGAACATCTCCTTCGATTCTTGTTGGTAATTTTGTATCTGATCCTGTTCATGTTTGTTGAAATATGGTGTGTTGTAGACTATACTTAAATACGTGACTTTTAATCTTTAACTAGTTGTAAGACCCGTGTGAACACACGGGTAGGTTTAATAACGATCGAAATGAAATACTTTATAACAGATTATAATATATCATTTAAAACTCAGCCTCTATATGCAACATAAAAAGAGAGATCAAACAATCCAAATCATAAACTATCTTTAGTTTTCAGTTCAAGCTAGTCAACTAAAAGTGTTATCTTTTTCTATGGCCCCAATCAATACAATACAAGTACATATACATAAATTTATAACAAAGATATTGTTGAAATCTTGAACATGTGCATACCCTTCCATAGAATCTTGAATATGGGAATCTAAACTTCATAACTTGTTATATTCCAATTTGTTCAAGAGATCCAAAATGCTTGATTATGTAATATTTCATCAAGTTCTTTGTATCCACAAGCACGTCCTCCTCTACATACACAAAGCACATATATCATACTTTCTTCACACTTCAGATTTAAAAAAAAAAAAAATTTTACATAAATAATGTTTCGGTTGATTTGAAATACCTCACACCCCCTTCACTAACACCGGGTTTGTTAGTGTTACATATGTTGCATTTTAACCATTTTGCCTAGTTGATGTTAGCATATCTGGAGAAACAGTTTTCGAGTATTGAAAGTCAAACAACTATGTTTATGTAGTTATAAAATATAAAATATTTGGAAAATTATGTTAAACTACTTTTGTGCTTACATTGGACAAGACCAATCATTAGGACCGAAAAGGGCAGTAGGACCACCGACCCCACCTCGACCACCGCCAGAATCAGGACCGCTACCACGACCCCAGCCACGACCACCACCACCTGCACCACCACCCGATGCACCAGTGGGTCGAGCACTTCCGTAAAGGTTGCACACGCCACGAAATGCAAAGTTTACATTCGTGCAACTGTTACCAAAACATCAACATAAAAAATTAAAATAATAATAAACAAATACAAGTCGTTGAGCAATAAATGTAACTTAAATACATTAATTAGCAAGAATGAGCTGCTCACCAATGTCATATCACATACCTTGTATTCGGACACGTCCAGTCTCTTGTTGCCATGCTTTTGGTGGAATGTTTCCGGAAGCATCACCACGACCTCTACCACGGGCCCCACTTTCACTCATGTCGCGTTCAGTTTCATCGGGTCCCACATCATTGACCAAACTTGAGTCACTGGGACAATATCAACTCCAAGCTGAATAAAAGAAGTAATCAACATAAGACCTTGATGCAAAAATAACTCTAAATGCTTAAAGAACATATAAAGATCACATACAGCTTTAGTTTCCAGATGGATGATCTGAGATCAGCAGCAACAGTCTGCAGATCCTCGGCACTGCTCTTGCCATCCCAGAGTGATTCGAGAGCGAATTTCAATTCATATAACTTAATCATACCAAGCAACAGCAATTCACGTATAAAGTTTCAATAAACTTGATCCTTATTCAGTTATCCTAAACCATATAAATCTAAACTTGATCAATTAAGATCCAATCAGATAACTAATATTAATATGAATCGTTACAAATTAATTAACGTAATACATAACCAAACAATTTTTTTTTAAATTGATTGCGGTTTTCATAAGCAAGAGAGATCCACCTACCCACTAACCCACCAACCCTAAAAATTATTTGTTAATCCACCAACAACAAAAGCTACTTGTTTACTGTACAAACAGGACAATATACATGAACAGATGCTCAAATCAATGTAAGGAAACATATTGACTAAATAAAACAACATCTAGAGTTCTGAATAGTTCAGTATATAGCATACCTAATAGAAAATTTCACTTTAGAAATCTGAACCAGATTCAAATTTCTTTCTAGATTCAAATTTCTTTCTTTTACAGTGAAGCAGAATCTCACAGAAGTGACAGAACTAAACAAAATCATTCCACAATGAACCGATTTGGATTAAAACAATAGATTTGAAAGGTAGATCTGCAGTTCCCAAAACCCTAGAAACATCAGATCTTACTTTTAATTTATAAAACAAACGAAAATCGTTACTTACAGTTTTACTGAACCCTAAGTTGTATGTATAGGTGCATGAGAGAGGGGGAGGACCGTCCTAAACGTCAAGACCCCGACGTTGGTGACGATGGAGGAACGGCGACGGAGGGCATGAAATGGAGAGGGTAGAATATAACCAACATCAAGCGCTATAAAAGGGTAGAAAAGCAGAAGTCAAATACATACTAAAATGCATCAATATGATCTATCTTAGGACTCTAGTCATGAAACCAAAGTTAACAAACCTGAACTCAATCATGGTTAGGAGTACGCGTATCTGTTCTTCCAACATTAACAGCCAGTCATTATTCAAAGGGAAATGGCGAGTTCTCAATTCCTTGGAAAGTTGAATGTTGATATTTACAAAACTAAAACTACGCAATACAACCTAGTGTCACTTGGATTCTTCAGCATTCGAAAATGTACAACTCAATTCTACTACATACAAACATTCAGCATGTCAACGCAATTTAAAAAAACACATTTGCTATTTTGCTTAGAAAGTTCCACAAAACAAATTTCATACAAAATGGGCATGCCTCTATGGTTTTGTAAATCGATCTAGGGTTTGTAAATCGAACAAAAAACAATAAAATTCTAAACAAATTTGAAAAAAAAACCAGTGAAAGTTGAAAAATTCCTTTTATGTGAAGAGAATAACTTCTGCAACTGTTGTTTTTATTAGCTCTGTACCAAACTTGAAGCATTTGCTATTGGGATAAGAGGTCAAACAGGTCAGGATGGGTTGAAATACACAATTTTTAAAGCTTTACAAAAACTGTTTTATTACAATAAAAAGATAACTTCTTTTAAACTTAAGCTTTTTCATCTAATCCTATTTTCTTTTCAATAAACGGGTTCTTTGTGCACTTTTGCCACTAATTGAAAAACGGACAAACAACAAAGACTAAAGTTTTACCTTCATGAAAGTGTCAAAATCTGGATCTGGAATAATTTCGGCTTCTTTCTGTTTTCTGAGATTGTTGGTGCGCCTACAAAAAGTCAAAATGCTCAATGGATGATGACACCCATATCATGGTAATTAGCCAAACACATGGGTCATAACTTCAATTTCCATTCTAAATTCCTATACTGTCCTTTGATCGATTCAATTCTTTGAAGGAAACTTAGTTGTAATACCTAATTAACCACATAAATGATGAGACCCATATCATGGTTACCAAGTAGGCAATCATTTTCACAAGGACTGTGTTTTGCACCACAACACGACACGTGTCCCAAACCTATTAAATCAGCCATAGCACACATGATGTCATGAAAATGCATGTTGAGTTACTGTGTAGTAATTTATATAAAATAACATGAGTTGACTTTCGGAAGTCAACGGGTCAACAAACAAATAGTCCCCCATACAAAAGCACCTAAATAATAATTTTGGAACCCATTTTCACCCAAACAAAACTGATACTTCATTAAAACAACCCACTATGACTGAACCCCATTTTTGGCCAGAACGTGTTTCGACCAGAACATCTGAATCGTTACCCAGCCCTACCTTACCTGACCCACTTCATTTGCCAAACAGATTGAAGCAAAAGAATGAATAAGTAACCTCTTAGACAAATCAGAATCTTTGCCAACGTCTCCCATGGCTCGTTCTAGTTCTTTAACTCCTAATCGTAATTCCTTTATTAAATGAGTATTGCCAGCTGGCAATACCAAACTCAAGTAAGCTTTGGCTCGTATCAGCTGGTCTTTCATCTCTTTGATCTTCTTATCCATTACCCTCCGTTCTTGTGGTTGCACATCATATCTTTTTGTGACATCATTGTGTCCTTTTGCATCAGGATCTCCTGCTGAAATCATTCATCGTAAAATGATTAATACTCGAAGGAAAACAGTGATCAATTAACCTTAGATACAAATAAGACACGCAAAATACCAACCATTTCGTTTTGTAATACCATTGTTTTCAACGGGTTCATCAGACTTAACACCCAAAACTGGGGATCCGGAACTGACAACAGGATCAAAGGTTACATCTTTGTAAATGTTTAAGATGGGTTCTCTTAAGCCTCCACCTTCCTCCTACTACACCACCATAGGTAACTTAAGGCTCCTCAAAAATAATAATAATATATTTAAAACTATAGTTATTTGTTACATGAATATTACAATGAAATTACAGGAGAAGCTAGCATTTCATATTACCTGCTTAACTAAATTTAACCTCAATAGTTCCCTCCTGCCTTTCTGGAAAATGAAAAAAAAGAACCCTTATAAACTAATGCCAGTAAGGACGTGTTCATGGAGGCGGGCCCGAACCTGGTTAATTGACGGACCACGGGACCGATCTTCAGCAAGGGCCTGAAAGTGAGCACGAATCTGAGCCCGAGCTAGGCCCCGATCTGCACCATGCATAAGATATAAAATATACATTAATCCACAGCCACAAGGACACAACGATAAACATCAAGTTCTGATTGATGATCACCTGATCAGAGGATTCTGCCCTAATCCCAGCATAAGAGTCATCAAGAGCATCCCAAAACTGACACCAAAACTGTCCTAAAAAGCTATCGGGTATATTAACTCCAGGAAAATAACAGCAACACTCAAATCACTTGTCAATCTTTGATAAGTTACATGAAAAAACTATCCAGAAATAATTAAATAGTAACAAACAAACGTATTGTTTTCAGCTATAACATTCAGCGGCAACTATTAGAAACCACAAACGGTATAAAATATTACCCAATGTTAGGGTTTGAAATATTAAGAACTTTCGACGACCAAACAAAACCGAAACAATAATTTAATAACAAAGTATTAGACAGCTATTTTCCATAGTTAGTTAAAAGTTTCACCTGGTACTCTGCAAATTCGATAGCCAGTGTCTTCATAGTCTTATCCGCTGCTTGAAGTAACTTATGAGGTTCCTGAAAACAAAAAAATAACCATTTATTTAACGAAATTGATTTAGAAATTGATGTCGTAAATCTTATAAAAATAAATAGGTTAAAATTGAAAATTTTTAATACAGAACCGGTTCAACCGGCCGGTTTTCCGGTCCGACCGTTGGTTCGATTCAAAAGCGGTTCGATAGGGTTGAACCAGACCGGTGAAAACACATGTGGTTTTTAGAAAATTTACATACCGCATTTTGTTTAATTGTTTTTTTTTTTCATTATTGATACTAATTGTTATTAACAGGAACAGGTTGTCGGGTTCTTACAGTAAAAAAACTAATATTATGATTATATGTTTTTGGGAACCAAAGCAATTAGAATTGAGCTGTTGATGAAAAATGTAAAATGACCAATTTGCCCTCACCTTTAAGTAAAGATATTCATTATATACCTGAACGCACCAACGCAACTTCGCTTGCATACACCACCAAAACAGCACACAAATCCTTCATATCCATAAGCTGATAAGATCTGCTAAAGGAGACCTTCAACAAAGACGGAAACATTTGGTTTTTAATAAAATCAGAATTTGAGGTAGTAACTTTGAGAAATGTGTACTCAATAATAGCAAGCAAGTCTCTCATTTTTTACCCCAGTTTCTCCAGCCATAATGCTTGATAATGCTTACACATGCTTCAGTACAAATCAACATATATATTACAAGAAAAAACAACAAAGGGGTGACAACATTAGAACTAAAAAGATGCTCGTCAAATCCAAGCTCAAAAACCAATGTCTGTGTCACAAAGTTGTTCTAGAAGCAGAGCACTCTGAATTAATCTATACATCTTTTTAATCTCCCTTTATTTTATAAACATCTCCTTTGTCAAATTTCTTTACATAAAGCAATGTGGGATATACAAACAAATTTCTTTAATCCTTTGCTATGAAAACTTCAATTTTTGACTACTAAGGAGTGCACTTTTTTGCCCCAAAATACTTTGCACCAAAATACTTTGCACCTTGGAATAGTATGATTGTGTTTGTATTTGTAATACTGAACCTCCATAACCAATGTATAGACTCACTCAACAATTAATGTCAAATGATGAATCAAACACTAATAAGATACTGTGTTCTTCAGTGTGTTCTACATAGCTATCTAGCACTAAGTTAGGTCAAAGAGAATAAGTAATTTAAACCAAAATCACATGCATTTTGGGCAAAAAAAAAAAAACAATGATACATAAATTCAACAATAATAGCAATCTACAGATACAGATGTTGTGTAACAAAGCTTTTAATAATACGAATACAGATGTTGGTCAGCTAAGATGTTGATCAGCTAAGAAAACAGATACATATAAGCAATCTACAACGCTTTTCATAATACGAATACACAATTCATGAAGAACGCACAAAGTGAGCAATAATCAAACATTTCGATTAAAAAAAGATGACATTTTTACATAAAATCAGGAAAGAATGAATCGATTTAGTGAAAGAATAAGCGATGAATGAGAGAAAGAACCCTAGAAAGAATATCCTCGAGGCGGTTGCGTGCGTTAGACAGGGGTCGTCTCGATGGTCAACACGACACGCCACCATTGATTTCCTTAGAGCTGCCACCAACAACGCTACTAACGACAGCTGGTTCTGTTCTTCCTCAGCTGCATTTTCACCACCGCCTCCTCCTCCTCCTCTTGTTAGCATCACCATCCCCGTCATCTCTCTCTCTCTCTCTAAAAAACCCTAAAGTGCAAAACAGATCTAAAGCTTCAACAAACTGAAAATGGCTCACGTGTGTTTGTTGTGTTGTCTTAACTCGATAAGAAAAGACTGAAGGCTTGGATTGATTCCCGAAAGCTTCAATTTCTTGTTGTTGGTTTCACAAAGAAGAGAGAGCAAATAGAGTGAGAAACCAGGGTTTGAAATTTGAAGTGGATGAGAGAGGGATTTAAAGAATGGTTTGAATTTTGAAATTTTGAAAGTGGAGCCAAATTATGTATTATTAATATTAATTGAAGATATAAAATTAATAGAATATATTAACAATTTAATTGTTATTTATGACATCAGCTGATCCAATGTGATATAGCTAAGAAGATGACACGTAGGCAAAATTATATCAGCTTCTAGCCTCCTTTAATAGATAGAATAAATTTGTATATACTTTGTAATATAACATGTGATGGCATTAGTCATGGTACTCTAATTTTGGGTTTGATGGTTTCTAATTTATATAAAAACCTATTCAAAGCATACTCTAGATTGCCCACAAGGAGTACTCCACACACAAAATATATCTTTCACCAAATCTAGACAGAAATCTAGACAGCTGTCTGAATGACTAAATGCATCAGTATGAGACATCACATATATTTAGCTCTCTAACTGATAAACAGGAGCGCGGCTTTTCAAGCTTCGCCACTGCCGGTAAAATATATCTTAGTCATCTTGTAGGTTAAGCAAAATTCGTACTCACCTGAGGTCTAAATCAGAGGATTCTAGTATTATATTAGTCAGGTGTTTCGATATCTTTTGCATATTTTCCCAAGTCATAGATCATTTAGACTGAAGTCCAACTTCTTTCTTTTGGTGTTTAAGGTGCGTATTGAGTTAACATCGCATGGACTAATAAAATGAATCTTATAAATTCAGCTGTGAGGTTTAGCCTCAAAATCAAACATATATATTATTCATGTAAGGTAAAATGTCATCACCCACGATATGCCGTACGACGAATGGAGTTGTATAACAAATATACTTGAAGAGCTAGCCTCGAGGGCTTTATTCTTCTTCAGATCAACAAGTATTGAAAAAATTTAATCTGTCCGGACGACATATGATCTCTATAGGGTAACCTAGTTAGAAATGCATGTAAACCCTATAGGAACGACATGTAGTCCTGATAGGTAGTTCTATCCCGGGACGACTTTTGTCCTCTATATAGGTTTTGTCCCTACAAGTGTTTTTTCTTGTACTACTTATTGATCTCTCCAGTTATGTTCATCTCATGCAATTCTGATATTGTTCTATCAAAAACCCTCCATTCGAATAACATATAAACATATTCATATCTTTGTTTAAATTAATTAAAAGTTACATAATTCTAAGGGTATTATATATTATATAAGCTTATAATTACTCAAATGTTGATTAAAATATATATAATAAATTAAAATATTATTAAAAATTCTAGAGGGAAGATCTCTAATATATTAAAAACTATAGGTAAAGATGCTCTATATATAAAATATTAAAACATGTGTCGTGGCCAATCAAAAGTGGCTTTTGTGACGTCCACTTTTCCATTTCCATAAGAATGCATTTCGGATGTAAGACGTGGGGTATGGTGGGGTTTGGGTTGAGGGCATGAGTTGACACGTGGAGTTCGAGCCCTCCCCCTCCACCGCCTAGTGACGTGTCTGTGGGGTATGGCGGGGCGTGGGTGCACCGCTTGAGTTGGCAGGTTATTAAAAAAAATTACAAAAAATTTAAAAAATTCACACAACATTTATAAAAAAAACCTAAAATTTTATTAATTTTTTAAAAATTACATAATCCTAAAAATTACATAAATCCTAAAAATTACAAAAAAAAAAAAAAAAAAACCTAGAGCGTTAGGTAAATTTCAAAAAGGGCGAGCTTGTCGAACGCCTTTCGCTCCTTGCCTCGAAACTCAATGTTCGCCACCGCCACCCGGTCCTCGTGGCTTAACTCGCCCGAAACGGCTTCGTAGTAGGCCTTGAAACGATCGAGCTTGGTCCGTAGCTCGCGCATTTATGTTGGCACGCGTTGAGGTTGTGCCGGTCGTGTCCGACGGAATAGGAGGCCTCCACATCGAATCTCAAGCCCGCCCCACGCCCGGCTTTAAACCTAAGTCCCAAGGGCCACACCCCAATCCAAGCCAACCCGGGGTGGTGGCTTGGGCGTTTTCCCCCAACCCACGCCCCAATCCAAGCCCCATACCCCATAGTCTAAACAAAAGACACCCATAACGCACCATCCGGAAATTTTTTTTCCACGTCACCCGTTCGATTTTTCGAACACACCAATGAAGGTGCATTTACGCTAACAATTTATTTTTCTTTTTATTTTTATTTTTTATTTTTAAGTTCGTTGGTATTGCAAGCAGACCTGGACAAAAACAAAAATTGGAGTTCTCTCCTATGACTTGCAAACTCAAGCCAACGATAACGTTGATGAATTTAAATGGATTTTGTATGTCACACTCCGAAAATATCAGAGCTGGTGTGACTGGACTGGTATCTTTATTGCACAGCGGAAGCAAATAAGCTAAGACTTCTAGAAAACGAACGCCCACTAAGTACTCGACTCCACATGGTTCTCCTATTCCAACCGTGCCATAACTTTGAAATGTAACCTGAGAAAGAAACATGCGAAAAAATCAACATAAAGTTGAGCGAGTTCATAGTTTGTTTGGGAAAAGATTTGAAATAAATCTTTTTGAATAACCGGTTTTTGAAATATTGTTGAGAAAACGAATTTAAAATCATTTTCTTGTCATGTTATATGGAAACTCTGTATTTGTAACGCATTATATTCGCAAAAACCTTGCTTTTGTTACTCTTGTGTTTGTAAAACTTGTATAACCGTCAATGTCCACCCCGACATTGACAACATGCATGCATAATCCTATGCTTTGAATTTATATAAAATATGATATGTAATTTGTAAAGACATATTGAAACTGAGTTTTGTATATGTAAGGAATACGAGATCGCTAATGGTTCGCGAGGCCACTAACATATGTAAGGATATAGGAAGCCACCAAACCTAGGCATTTTTACTTGTCGATTCACGACTAGAGACACAAAAGCACTCCAGGTAGCACGTGGCCCAGAGTGTGGCTGCCTGAAACCCATTAGATCTAACCTTTTGTTCTGCGGTCTAGGTATATATTGTTGATTAATGGTGCTTGTGTTACCCTATTCGTGACATGATCTTTGGTGTCATTCCTTAGTTTAATGTACCTCTTTGTACTTATATTATTCCGTAGTTTAGAAAACTAGAATTCGTGTGTATGCACATTTCGAAAAATACGCTTGTTTGAAAAACCGGTATAAAACATAAGCTTTTCGTAAACCATTTGTGTCAGTTAAAACTTGGTTGTAAAATGGTTTAGAAATATGTAATTCTTGTTTATTGAAAACCTTGTATGCTTTGCCAAAAGTGCATGTCTTTCCACCCCGAAAACATTTAGAAAAATGTAAAACCGCAAAAGGTGGGGTTATGAAGTCACCTGAATATTCCTGTGCAAAGCTAGCTATATACGACTTCGTAATGTCGTTTCCAAGACGTGACTCGCTAGCGTGCATTATATAAAATCCCTAATCATGGAATATCTTATAAGTTTCTAAACAAAAGCGGTAACTAAACTACATGTCACCGAGCCCTACCGAATCATTGACCGAACGATTCGACGGTTTGTTGTTAACTTAATGAAAATGATTAAGTTATATTCGTTTAGCTTCGCTTATTGTAGGTAATAATTTAATAAGTCTTGGAAAGACTTAGTTCTCGAGAGATTTAGTACATATAAATATTATATAAAAATATATAAATCTATTGTTATATTCGTGTTAGTCGTCTCGTGAAGTCGTACGTGTATGTAACGAATGTTTTATGAAAAGAATATATAATAAACTCGTATTATATATCGTATGCCGTTTAGGCGTTTGAAATAAATGTAAAAGTTATATTCACTTTGTAAAAGAATCGTCGACTTGTCGAGTTTGAAAATAAATATATAACTATATTTATTTTTATAAGAGAATCGATTTGTTTGTGTCGGAAATAAATATGTAACTATATTTATTTATAAATAGGATCGTCTTGTTTGACTGTTGAAATAAATATACACTATATTTATTTTTATGAAAAGAAGTCATATTATTCGACACTTGAAACAATATAATTTGTTATACTTGTTTTATAAACTAGCAAGTTTGGTTAACTTGAAATAGAGCTTTGGTCGAAAAGTTATGAATATGTTTTGTAAGTTATATTGCGTTGCCGAAAATAATATGCATTTACATATTGTTTTTCAAAAGTCGCTTAAAGCCGATTGTTTTGTTTTTACAATAAAACAAGTTTTGTTTACGGAATTTCTCGAGAAACGACCAGAGTTTCCTCTGTTTTTGGACGGCCACGACAACACAAGTTGTCGTTATATTTTCAAAATTCAACAAGAATTCGTTAATTTGTTCGGTTCGAGCTCGTTTTCAAGAAAATAGTCAAAACTATAAAAAAAAGTAAATATTAAACGCGTCGTTAATTTTTACCAAGTCTTCGCGTCGAAATGTCGAACCGCTTGACTGAGTTGACCGAGTCAACTGGGTTGATCGAGTAGACTCGCTGAGTTGACCAGGTTTGACCGAGTTTGTCACACCCCCAAATTCCACCATGCGGAGCGTCACCGCTTGGAGGCGTGACGTGACCAGGATCGAGCCACCAATCATATTGAACAACGTAATTTAAGTTTATAAAGCCAATCGCAATACAATTGGTGACCAAAAGATAAGTAACCGACTTTAGGTTAACAGCGGAAGCATAAAACATAAATCCAAATAATAAGTTCATAAGTTCATAAAGTTTATTTATTAGGCACGAGACACAACAGTCCCTATTCCACAACGACCTCCTCCCCGCGCAAGCTCCATAAGTACCTAACGACCTGCAAGGCATGTAACAACAAATCAACAACAAAGTTGAGCGAGTTCACAGTTGGTTGTTCAGTTAATGAGTTCGTATCAGAAATCGTAAGTTCGTTTCATAACCATGTATTACCCATTATCCTTGATTCCCAAACCTTTACGATATTTAGTGGGGGCTTCCCATTATGTATGTTACTAGACTAGGCGTATCCATAAGTGTCCTTCCCAATCCGAGGACGGTGTTAAGTATGAGTGTACGTAGGTTTTACGTACGTGCCCTTCTCAATCCGAGGACAGTAGCAAGTATGAGTGTACGTAGGTTTTACGTACGTGCCCTTCTCAATCCGAGGACAGTAGTAAGTATGAATGTACGTAGGTTTTACGTACGTGCCCTTCTCAATCCGAGGACAGTAGTAGATATGAACGTACGTAGGTTTTACGTACGTGCCCTTCTCAATCCGAGGACAGTAGTAGGTAGTCTAGTAGTGTTGATAATATAAATAGTTATTCAATCCCATTCCCAACCACCGGGAATCCCATGCCTTAGTAAGGGTGTGAACTCACCTCGGTTTGCTCGGTTAGACTCGCAAATATAGCTAACAGTCAAGGTCGGTCAATCACGTCTACTAGCTCAAGGCTAGGGGAGAAACAAAGCGAAAACTAGGTGGATAAAAGCAACGTAGAGAGGTTCTTGAGATTCCGAAAGCACCGAGCCTCCTTGTATGATCCCTTGCTTCTATGTATGTAGGTAAAATGGTTGAACAAGATTGGAATGATGGTTGGGTAGTGGTGATGGTGTTCGGCCGATCACAAGGCAAGAGGGAGAGAGAGAGCTATTTTTTTTGTTAAGTGTTTTGTGAATGAAATGTTTATCTCCCAAGCTTTCTTATAATCCATCTTGTGCTTTTGTCCAACAAACAATGTGTCCTCTAGATACAAGACCAAAGGGATTAAAATAATCAAAGATGGTGGAGGGTGTCCCACATGGGGAAACCGATCGGTTAGGGGGGGGGGTTATGGTTTGATTTCAACCATTTAGTTAGTAACTAGTTAGTTTAGTTAGGTATCTAAATTAGTGTAATAGTGTGTTATGTATTATAACGGGTGTTAGGGTGCTCGGGGACCCTAACTAACTCAGAAAAGGAAAAGCAATGTCATTGACAATATTTTTATGTTCCGGGTAAAGTCCGGTTGTTCGGTTTGACACTGTTCCGTTAAAGTTCTTAATTAATCCGTAAAGTGTCTTTTATATATATTTTTGTAACACTTTTAATTAACACTCAGGAAGGCATACCGGATTATTTAGTAATTTTTCTGTATACAACTAGCATGTTAACAAGTACATGTAAGCATAACACAAAAATCTGAGAGCAGTTAAATGATTCAGCTCAGTCATCAAGCACTTTAATCATCATTAATAAATTGTACGGAATACATGGAATTTGAGGGTTTTCACATTCTCCCCCTGTTAAGAGAATTACGTCCCGAAATTTAGCGCGTGGTTACTGAGGAAGCTAGTTAAGTTGCGTTGTTTTCCTGATTTTCCTGGGGTGTCACATCATCCCCCCGTTGATTTGGAATTTCGTCCCGAAATTCTGCAGTAGCTTCAGCCTCAGTAGTGGTTGCGTTTTTCTTAAACAGTTGGGGATACTTGAGTTTCATTTGGTCTTCTCGTTCCCAGGTATACTCTGGGCCACGACGAGCATTCCAACGAACTCGGACCAGAGGTATCCTGGTACGCTTGAGGATCTTAACATCTCGATCCGTAATCTCTACTGGTTCCTCGACGAATCGCAGCTGGTCGTCGATTGTGAGTTCCTTGAGAGGAACTATGAGGGTCTCATCTGACAGACACTTCTTCAGATTCGACACATGGAAAACATTGTGAACTCCGCTGAGTTCTTCAGGTAGATTCAACCTGTAGGCGACTTTGCCAATTTTCTCGGTGACTTCGAATGGTCCGACATAACGCGGATTGAGTTTGCCTCGTTTGCCAAAACGAACTACGCCTTTCCAAGGCGAGACTTTGAGTAGCACTCGATCCCCAACCTGGAACTCGAGTGGTTTTCTTCCCTTATCAGCATAGCTTTTCTGACGGTCACGAGCTGCCGCCATTCGTTGTCGTATCTGAGCAATTCTCTCGGTGGTATCTACTACAAGTTCTGGGCCAGTGATTTGGCTGTCACCAACTTCTGCCCAACAGAGAGGTGATCGGCATTTGCGTCCGTACAATGCCTCGAACGGAGCGGCTTGGATGTTGGTGTGGTAGCTGTTGTTATATGAAAACTCCACTAGCGGGAGGTGCTTTTCCCAGCCATTACCAAAATCGATTACGCATGCCCTAAGCATGTCTTCAAGGGTCTGGATGGTGCGTTCAGATTGCCCATCCGTCTGTGGGTGATAAGCGGTGCTTATATCTAAACGTGAGCCAAAGGACTTATGCATTGCTTGCCACAGTTCAGAAGTAAAACGCGCGTCACAATCAGAAATGATGGAGGTTGGCACTCCGTGCCTTGATACCACTTCCTTTAGGTAAATGTCTGCAAGAGTAGAAAACTTATCCGTTTCTTTGATAGCCAGAAAATGTGCAGACTTGGTCAGTCGATCTACGATCACCCAAATGGTATCGTTTCCGCGTTGAGATCTAGGCAGACCAGTAACGAAATCCATGGAAATTTGCTCCCATTTCCATTTCGGGATCTCCGGTTGTTGAAGTAGGCCTGATGGTTTCTGATATTCAGTCTTGACTCTCGCACAAGTCAAGTACTTACTGACGTAGGTTGCTATGTGGGCTTTCATGCCAGGCCACCAATACGTAGTCTTGAGGTCGTGGTACATTTTATCCGAACCAGGATGTACCGAATAACGAGACTTATGTGCTTCGTCCATCACAAGCTTGCGTAAGTTTCCATAAAGTGGAACCCAGATGCGTCCGTTAACATAGTAGGCGCCGTCTTCCTTTTGTTCCAGCCGTTGCCTCGATCCTTGTAGGGACTCAGCCCTGATGTTTTCTGCTTTCAACGCTTCAACCTGAGCATCGCGAATCTGAGCGGGAAGGCTAGAGTGAATGGTAAGCTGTAACGCACGTACACGCTTAGGTATAGTATCCTTTCGACAGAGGGCGTCGGCCACAACATTGGCCTTGCCTGGATGGTATTTGATAGCGCATTCATAATCGTTCAAGAGCTCGACCCATCGGCGTTGTCGCATGTTTAACTCCTTTTGCTTGAAGATATGCTCGAGACTCCTGTGATCGGTGTAAATGGTGCACTTGGTACCGTACAGGTAATGTCTCCATATCTTAAGTGCAAAAACAACTGCTCCCAGCTCCAAGTCATGCATAGTGTAGTTCCTTTTGTGAACCTTAAGTTGGCGCGATGCGTAGGCAATGACCTTGTCACGTTGCATCAACACGCAACCAAGTCCTTGGATGGAAGCGTCGCAATAAACCCCAAAATCATCTGTGCCTTCAGGCAATGAGAGGATAGGCGCGCTACAAAGTCTTTCTTTTAAGTGTTGAAATGCGGACTCCTGTGCATCACCCCAACGATAGATGACACCTTCTGAGTCAGTGAAGTGAGAGGTTGCGCAATCTTTGAGAAATCCTTGATAAACCTTCTGTAATATCCTGCCAAACCCAAGAATTGGCGGATTTATGTTGGTGTGCGGGGTGCAGGCCAGTTCTTGATCGAGTCTACCTTGGATGGATCAACATGAATCCCATCCTTGTTTACTACGTGGCCTAGAAAGTGGACTTCGCGAAGCCAGAAGTCACACTTTGAAAATTTAGCATACAGTTGCTCTGCTCGAAGAAGTTCCAGCATAAGTCGTAGATGCTGCTCGTGTTCCTCTTGACTCTTCGAATAGATCAGGATGTCGTCAATGAATACAATGACAAACTTATCCAGGTAAGGCTTGCACACTCGGTTCATGAGATCCATGAAGACCGCTGGTGCATTCGTCAATCCAAAAGGCATAACCAGAAACTCGTAATGGCCGTAGCGAGTTCTGAATGCTGTTTTGGAGACGTCCTCATCTCGGACTCTCAGCTGATGGTATCCCGATCTTAAATCAATCTTAGAGTAATAGCTCGACCCTTGCAACTGGTCGAACAAATCGTCAATACGTGGAAGAGGATATCGATTCTTCACGGTCACCTTGTTGAGTTCGCGATAGTCAATACACATTCTGAAAGTACCGTCTTTCTTTTTCACAAACAAGACTGGAGCTCCCCAGGGCGAGGAGCTAGGACGTATAAAACCCTTTTCCAAGAGTTCTTGTAGTTGCGTAGACAATTCTTCGAGTTCTGATGGAGCTAGACGATATGGTGCTCGAGCTATTGGCGCTGCTCCAGGAGCTAGCTCGATTTGAAACTCAACTTGGCGATGAGGCGGAAGACCAGGTAATTCCTCAGGAAATACCTCAGGAAAGTCGCGCACAATAGGAATGTCTTCAATTCTCTTCTCTTCCGTTGATGTGTCAGTAACGAGTGCCAAAATGGCAGTGTGGCCCTTTCGCAAACACTTTTGGGCCTTAAGGAAAGAGATAATGCCTACAATAGCACCACTCTTGTCGCCATGAATCACTAAGGGTTCTTCACCAGAGCGAGGAATGCGGACGATTTTCTCCTTGCAAACAATCTCCGCTTGATGGTGAGATAGCCAATCCATCCCAATAACGACATCGAAACTACCCAGTGGGATAGGAATAAGATCGATAGAGAAGGTCTGACCAACTAAGATGAGGTTACAACCTTTGATTACGTGAGTGGCCTCGAGACTTTTACCGTTTGCCAGCTCTACTGTGTGTTTGGGGATCAAAAGTGTTGGAGTGCGCTTAAGCATTTGACTAACTTTTAGAGACACATAACTGGTATCGGCACCCGAATCAAATAAAACAGTAACATAAAAGTCGTCGAGAAGGAACTTACCCATCACTACGTTAGGATCATTCCTTGCGTCACCCTGACCAATCACGAACACTCGACCCCTGGCACCGTTGCCATCATTGTTTCCTCCATTGTTGCCCCCATTATTGTTCCCGTTTCCTTGGTTGTGATTCTGATTCTGATTTAACTGCGGGCAGTGTCTCTTGAAGTGATCTTCAGCACCACACTGAAAGCATCCCTTGTTGCCCTGTTGCTGTTGCTGATTCTGCGGTGCTTGCTGTTGCTGCTGACGATTCTGGTTCGTAGGCCGTGGGCTCCTGCAATCCTTGGCTTCATGACCCATCTTGAGACACCTCTGACAGCGTCCCTTGTTGCACTGACCACTGTGGTGTCTGTTGCATTTGTTGCACTTTGGGTGGTTTCCTCGATATCCACCCTGCCCTTGACTACTAGAAGAGTGCTGACCAGGGCTCCTATGGTCCTCAGTCCTTCGTTGCTGAGACTGAGACTAAACACAGGTAGAGCCTTTGCCCGAATTTCCATCCCATTTTCGCTTGTGATCATTGGGGGTATCAGTAGTAGCAGTACCAATACGTTTGGGTAATCTGTTTTGTTCCACTGCCTGGACGGTGAGACGGTGAGCCAACTTGATGATTTGTTGAATGGTACCCATGTTAGCCGAAGTTACGTGACTCTGAATCTCGGGTACAAGGCCCTTGAGGTAAAGCTCAATACGTTTGATGGGAGGGTCCACCATAGTAGGGCACAGGATGGCCAGTTCATTCAACCTCTTAGTATACGCCTCAATCTCAGACCCCGTCATCTTCAGATTGAAAAATTCCACCTCTAGTTTGTGGATGTCATCACGACTGCAGTACTCTTCCTTGATCAGTTCCTTGAAGTCATTCCATGGGGTGGCATTAGCAGCAACCAACCCCAGCAGCTGAACCTGAGCGTTCCACCACGTGAGCGCTACCCCTTCAAGAGTACCAGTAGCATACTTTACCCTACGATCCTCAGGGCATTCACACATTTCGAAGACCGACTCGAGCTTCTCGAACCAGTGGAGGAGTCCAACGGCCCCTTCAGTGCCACTGAAAGTACTAGGACGACAGTCCATAAAAGTCTTGAACGTGCATACTGGTGGCTGAGCATTCTGACCTCCTGCCTGGGCAGCTGCGAACGCTGCAATAACTTGTTCCGTGATCAAAGCCGCCAACTGGGCTTGAGTTAGGTTAACGCGTCCACTCATGATCTTCATGTCAGAGGAAAACATGAGTGAGAGAGGTTCACGAAAGTGCGATGACAGAAGAGAGTAAGCACACATGTGTTTTCAATCAATAGTTGCTACGTTCATCTAAGCATACCATAATCAAAGTTCTATGTAACTAGCAAGTAGGTAATAATATAAACATAAACCATATCACCTATAGTGTTGAGCCTTGCGCGTGGAGTGAAGCGTCGTTGTGGATCGTTGAGCACTGTACTGTTATAGTCTGGTTTTATCAAAAAGCTTTTCCCTTTTTAAAACCAAGTTCACTATAACCAATGGCTCTGATACCAATCTGTCACACCCCCAAATTCCACCATGCGGAGCGTCACCGCTTGGAGGCGTGACGTGACCAGGATCGAGCCACCAATCATATTGAACAACGTAATTTAAGTTTATAAAGCCAATCGCAATACAATTGGTGACCAAAAGATAAGTAACCGACTTTAGGTTAACAGCGGAAGCAGAAAACATAAATCCAAATCATAAGTTCATAAGTTCATAAAGTTTATTTATTAGGCACCGGACATAACAGTCCCTATTCCACAACGACCTCCTCCCCGTGCATGCTCCATAAGTACCTAACGACCTGCAAGGCATGTAACAACAAATCAACAACAAAGTTGAGCGAGTTCACAGTTGGTTGTTCAGTTAATGAGTTCGTATCAGAAATCGTAAGTTCGTTTCATAACCATGTATTACCCATTATCCTTGATTCCCAAACCTTTACGATATTTAGTGGGGGCTTCCCATTATGTATGTTAGTAGACTAGGCGTATCCATAAGTGTCTTTCCCAATCCGAGGACGGTGTTAAGTATGAGTGTACGTAGGTTTTACGTACGTGCCCTTCTCAATCCAAGGACAGTAGCAAGTATGAGTGTACGTAGGTTTTACGTACGTGCCCTTCTCAATCCGAGGACAGTAGTAAGTATGAATGTATGTAGGTTTTACGTACGTGCCCTTCTCAATCCGGGGACAGTAGTAGGTATGAATGTACGTAGGTTTTACGTACGTGCCCTTCTCAATCCGAGGACAGTAGTAGGTAGTCTAGTAGTGTTGGTAATATAAATAGTTATTCAATCCCATTCCCAACCACCGTGAATCCCATGCCTTAGTAAGGGTGTGAACTCACCTCGGTTTGCTCGGTTAGACTCGCAAATATAGCTAACAGTCAAGGTCGGTCAATCACGTCTACTAGCTCAAGGCTAGGGGAGAAACAAAGCGAAAACTAGGTGGATAAAAGCAACGTAGAGAGGTTCTTGAGATTCCGAAAGCACCGAGCCTCCTTGTATGATCCCTTGCTTCTATGTATGTAGGTAAAATGGTTGAACAAGATTGGAATGATGGTTGGGTAGTGGTGATGGTGTTCGGCCGATCACAAGGCAAGAGGGAGAGAGAGAGCTATTTTTTTTGTTAAGTGTTTTGTGAATGAAATGTTTATCTCCCAAGCTTTCTTATAATCCATCTTGTGCTTTTGTCTAACAAACAATGTGTCCTCTAGATACAAGACCAAAGGGATTAAAATAATCAAAGATGGTGGAGGGTGTCCCACATGGGGAAACCAATCGGTTAGGGGGGGGGGTGTTATGGTTTGATTTCAACCATTTAGTTAGTAACTAGTTAGTTTAGTTAGGTATCTAAATTAGTGTAATAGTGTGTTATGTATTATAACGGGTGTTAGGGTGCTCGGGGACCCTAACTAGCTCAGAAAAGGAAAAGCAATGTCATTGACAATATTTTTATGTTCCGGGTAAAGTCCGGTTGTTCGGTTTGACAGTGTTCCGTTAAAGTGCTTAATTAATCCGTAAAGTGTCTTTTATATATATTTTTTGTAACACTTTTAATTTTTAACACTCAGGAATGCATACCGGGCTATTTAGTAATTTTTCTGTATACAACTAGCATGTTAACAAGTACATGTAAGCATAACACAAAAATCAGAGAGCAGTTAAATGATTCAGCTCAGTCATCAAGCACTTTAATCATCATTAATAAATTGTACGGAATACATGGAATTTGAGGGTTGTCACAGAGTTGACTTGGTTTGACCGAGTCAACCAAATCCAAAACTGAGTCTGACCAAGCCGCTTGACCCGAGCCGAACCATTGACTTCTGTTGACCCGAACCAGTCAAAGTTGACTTTGACCAGGTTTGACCGAGTTTGACTGTTCCGAACTCTCGAACCCAACCTACTCTTGAATCTGAACCAACTCAAACCTTCCACCACCATCTCTGCCTTCCCGTCGCCGCCGTCGACACTCGTTGTTCCGATCATCATCCTCACCAGAAAACAATGATCATCATCATCGTTATAAATAAAAAAAATAAAATAAAGATAACAGGGAGTGGTGTTACAGTGCACCCGTCGGAAATCCATCCTCACTGCCGCATCGTCGGTCGGTCGGAACGACACCGCCGCCACGGCTCTCCTCCAAACCAGCTTTCTCTCTCTATTCCGTCTCTCTCTTTCTCTGATTTGTAACCGCCGCACCACCACCGGACGGTGGTGGTGGTTATCCGTCTCGTTAATCGAAAAAGGGGGGCTGTGAGGTGAGGTGAGGGTTGTGTGCGTGTGTGGTTGTGGGAGGTCACGGCCGGAGAAACATGGTCGGCACCGGCCGATGTTCGGCCTGAACAGAAACTCGAGAGGGAGAGAGGGGATCCAAGGTGTGTGTATATGTTGGGGGTTTTGAGGAGATGAAGGAGATAAGGATTTTATAAGTCTGTGTTTTGTTTGAGTATAGAATTGAAGGTGAGGTGCCCTCTTATAGATCTTAGAGCATTCTCATCCAATCCATCAAAACTTGTGAGGGTGAGTTTTTATATTGTAAAGGGTTAAAAAAGTGGTTGTGAGTGGAGGAGAGAGAAAATGTTACTGTTCATCTGTATATTGGGGGGACACTGTTCACCCAGTATAATTTTTTTAATATATATTGAAAGTGGTTGTGAGTGAAGGAAAGAGAAAAATGTGATGATAATATTATTTAATTGAAAAGCAGAGAGAAAAAGTATTTGTTTTTACTGGAAATATATTGATATAGGAGTTGTTTTTTAGTGGAATGTATGTATAATTTGATGGATTGGATGAGAATGCTCTTAGATGTTTCAATTTTGGAGACAAAAATCTCTTGTAGTGATTTTGTGGAGATTTGCAGAGATTTTGCAAGATCTTGTATAGATTTTGCAAGATCTTGATAAGATTTTTAAGATCTAATATATTATGTGCAGGTTTAGGCTTGTGTTTTTTGGGCTTGGGCCCAGGGCCCACAAGCCCATCTCGTGTGTAAGTGGCCCGTAATTCCTACGAGACCCGATATCGAAATCCAAACTCCATAAGTGTCGAAAGCATAAAATTTATAAAATTAAAAGGGCGTAAAATAATACCCATAATCGTTGTCTTTTAATATTCCGTAGATTCCACGCGAATCTTCATGCGCGTACTATAAAGTCGGATAGACGTTCCTAGGCACTCCAAACGCCTAATTAAGTTAATTTGTGTCTTAAACACCATTTATTATCGCGTTAATCACGTGATTAAGGGCCGTAAATCACCGGTTGTCACATTCTCCCCCTGTTAATGAAATTTCGTTCTCGAAATTTAGACGACGTTAACTCCTTAGAGTTACGTTATGCGTAAGTAAATACGAATAATGTCAAAGGAAATGAGACATACTGACCAAGTTAACAGGGGTCCAATAAAAGAGGAATTTCAACCAATAGAATTCCAAGTGGACGTTTACAATAAATGATTATTAGAAACAATAACATTCACTAGGAGAAGCTTAGAATCAACAAGCCCAAACGAAATAGTTTTGCATGAAACGCTCGATCGTGATCAGCCCAAGCTGCAAGTTCTACCGACGCCACAAGGTGTCGTAGTGAATGAAACAATTCAAATATAGCGGTGATCGAACAAGTATCACCTGTGTTTTGCATGAAATGAACGCGCAATGAAGTAAATCTGAAATTTTGACTCAAACGACATCATAGGATTTTCAATTGAATATGGAATATCAAAGAAACACTGTTTTCGATCGATGATGAAAAGGCAATAAATATCGCAAGGCATTCGATCGATAATGAAAGAACCGTTAGGAGGTACACCGGAATATGAACTGAATTTTGTGTACCAATGTCTTATCACACGATTGTGTTAAGACTGCCGTGACATGATAAATCAAAGCGGATTTAAAGCAAATCAATAAATGACTTATTGGAGTCGTAGACCAAGCAAGTCTACTACGACTCGGAACAAATGAAGTGCTCGTTAAAATTTGATTTGAGTATGATGCTCCCAATACATCATACGATGCTTTGAATTGAATATGTGTAATGAACAAGTTCGAACAATTGAACTGGGTTTTGGCGCAAGCCGACAATAAATACATGTACCGTCAAGAAAACTTTCGGCATGGTCACAACGAAAAACCATGTATGTATCTTGAAAAGAAAAGAAATTTCAAGAAAATGTGTTGACTTGATAACAAAGGAGCCAACAATTACAAAAATGCAGGTCATTCGAATCACAAATCAATAATTAGATTTAGCGAAATAATATTTGAACTTTGATGAAGCGCTTATTTGAAACGAAACCACATGCGTAGCAAATGATGCATGCGTAACATATGAATTTTCAAAAAATGAAGCAAATGAATATTCGCTATACTGAAAGAAATGATCGTGATACAATAACCATTAAGAGGAGTAGAGATACAAAAATCTACTCAGTAAATGTGAAAGTCGAAATTTCAATAAAAGAAATTTGAGGACCTTACCTGGGGTTGCGTGTGATATCCGGTTGTTAGGTGACATTACCATGGAATGTCGATTATAGCGTACTCGTCGTTAATAAGATAGGGGGAATGCGGAGACGTACGTCTTCTCCTGGTGTGATTCATGTCGTTGCAGGACCGTGTGACAAGTTGCCGCATCATGATTCAGTAGTTCTCCTACTGACGGTATCTAGCGTCGTTCAGTCGCGCCAACGTGTATTCTCAAAGACCTTGCCTCGATATTCGTATATGACATACTTCAACCTCCGTTGACGTATAGGTTGAGTTTCGTGTAATTTGTGCGCCCGTACTTTGTTTTGCGTAGGTTACCTGCTCGGTTACTTAAAATAGCATGGACGACATAATAATGGCGTTTGTCCGAGTTATTAAACGTGCTTCCTACGTGATGACCTTTAATGAAATTCAACATGAGTTTCCGAAGGTCTTTAATGCATGTTTCCTAAACCCTCAGAGTTTCGTGGACCGTATGCGACTGTTTTGTGTGCCGTGTATAAAACACCACAATAGCGTATGTTTGAAAACAAAATTTTGACTGTTTGTTGTTCGGCAACGGTTGGAGACCATATTCGAGTCTTAGGCGTCCTGTATGTATTTAAAGTCTTAATAATCTATGTCCCCAAAGGAAAGTGAGGTTAGAGCCTAGGTATCTCTACAGAAACCTAATTCGCTGTAACCTATAGCTCTGATACCAATCTGTCACACCCCGAAAATATCAGAGCTGGCGTGACTGGACTGGTATCTTCATTGCACAGTGGAAGCAAACAAGCTAAGACTTCTAGAAAATGAACGCCCATTAAGTACTCGACTCCACATGGTTCTCCTATTCCAACCGTGCCATAACTTTGAAATGTAACCTGAGAAAGAAACATGCGAAAAATCAACATAAAGTTGAGCGAGTTCATAGTTTGTTTGGGAAAAGATTTGAAATAAATATTTTTGAATAGCCGATTTTTGAAATATTGTTGAGAAAACGAATTTAAAATCATTTTCTTGTCATGTTATATGGAAACTCTGTATTTGTAACGCATTATATTCGCAAAAACCTTGCTTTTGTAACTCTTGTGTTTGTATAACTTGTATAACCGTCAATGTCCACCTCGACATTGACAACATCCATGCATAATCTAATGCTTTGAATTTATATAAAACATGATATGTAATTTGTAAAGACATATTGAAACTGAGTTCTGTATATGTAAGGAATACGAGATCGCTAATGGTTCGCGAGGCCACTAACATATGTAACGACATAGGAAGCCACCAAACCTAGGCATTTTTACTTGTCGATTCACGACTAGAGACACAAAAGCACTCCAGGTAGCACGTGGCCCAGAGTGTGGCTGCCTGAAACCCATTAGATCTAACCTTTTGTTCTGCGGTCTAGGTATATTGTTGATTAATAGTGCTTGTATTACCCAATTCGTGACATGATCTTTTGTGTCATTCCTTAGTTTAATGTACCTCTTTGTACTTGTATTTTCCCGTAGTTTAGAAAACTAGAATTCGTGTGTATGAACATTTCAAAAAATACGCTTGTTTGAAAAACCGGTATAAAACATAAGCTTTTCGTAAACCATTTGTGTCAGTTAAAACTTGTTTGTAAAATATGTAATTCTTGTTTATTGAAAACCTTGTATGCTTTGCAAAAAGTGCATGTCTTTCCACCCCGAAAACATTTAGAAAAATGTAAAACCGTAAAAGGTGGGGTTATGAACTCACCTGAATATTCCTGTGCAAAGCTAGCTATATACGACTTCGTAATGTCATTTCCAAGACGTGACTCGCTAGCGTGCATTATATAACATCCCTAATCATGGAATATCTTATAAGTTTCTAAACAAAAGTGGTAACAAAACTACGTGTCACCTTGCCCTACCGAATCATTGACCGAACGATTCGACGGTTTGTTGTTAACTTAATGAAAATGATTAAGTTATATTCGTTTAGCTTCGCTTATTGTAGGTAATAATTTAATAAGTCTTGGAAAGACTTAGTTCTCGAGAGATTTAGTACATATAAATATTTATATAAAAGTATATAAATCTATTGTTATATTCGTGTTAGCCGTCTCGTGAAGTCGTACATGTATGTAACGAATGTTTTATGAAAAGAATATATAATAAACTCGTATTATATATCGTATGCCGTTTAGGCGTTTGAAATAAATGTAAAAGTTATATTCACTTTATAAAAGAATCGTCGACTTGTCGTGTTTGAAAATAAATATATAACTATATTTATTTTTATAAGAGAATCGATTTGTTTGTGTCGGAAATAAATATGTAACTATATTTATTTATAAAAAGGATCGTCTTGTTTGATTGTTGAAATAAATATACACTATATTTATTTTTATGAAAAGAAGTCGTATTATTCGACACTTGAAACAATATAATTTGTTATACTTGTTTTATAAACTAGCAAGTTTGGTTAACTTGAAATACAACTTTGGTCGAAAAGTTATGAATATGTTTTGTAAGTTATATTGTGTTGCCGAAAATAATATGCATTTACATCTTGTTTTTCAAAAGTCGCTTAAAGCCGATTGTTTTGTTTTTACAATAAAACAAATTTTGTTTTCGGAATTTGTCGAAAAACGGGCAGAGTTTTCTCTGTTTTTGGACGGCCCCGACAACACAAGTTGTCGTTATATTTTCAAAATTCAACAAGATTCAACAATATTTTTGTATAATCAATTTATATAAACGAAATACTAAATAAATCCAAGTAAATATTAACTAAGAATTCGTTAATTTGTTCGGTTCGAGCTCGTTTTCACGAAAATAGTCAAAACTATAAAAAAAAGTAAATATTAAACGCGTCGTTAATTTTTACCAAGTCTTCGCGTCGAAATGTCGAACCGCTTGACTGAGTTGACCGAGTCAACTGGGTTGATCGAGTTGACTCACTGAGTTGACCAGGTTTGACCGAGTTGACTTGGTCTGACCAAGCCGTTTGACCCGAGCCGAACCATTGACTTCTGTTGACCCGAATCAGTCAAAACTGACTTTGACCAGGTTTGACCGAGTTTGACTGTTGACCGAGCCGTTGACCCGAACTCTCGAACCCAACCTACTCTTGAATCTGAACAAACTCAAACCTTCCACCACCATCTCTGCCTTCCCGTCGCCGCCGTCGACACTCGTTGTTCCGATCATCATCCTCACCAGAAAACAATGATCATCATCATCGTTCTAAATAAAAAAAAATAAAGATAACAGGGAGTGGTGTTACCGTGCACCCGTCGGAAATCCATCCTCACCGCCGCGTCGTCGGTAGGTTATGTTGGTGCACTACGTCTGTCAACTACGTCTTATGTCAAGTCTTAGTCTCGTTGTGGATATGAAAGAGGATGATGTCACCATCTTTGATGATGACATCATAATAATGATGTCATCATTACATCATTACAAATGAGACAAAATAGGTTGCATGTTAGATAGTGATTTCGTCCATATGATAAGATCTGATTTCGCTCATTAGTCATCACATGATCTCGCTTATGTGGCAAGTGTGATTTCGCTTTTATGGTCATCAGGGATTTCGCTCTTGTGTCATGTACACATAAGCGAAATCATGTTGCCTATAAATAGGTCATATGAGCGAAATCATAAGCATAGTTGTAGGTGATTGTCTTCCGGTGAGCCACGAAGTGCTGCCGAAGTGTTGTCAGGTCTGTAATCGATTGCATATCAATAAAAACAACAGATTAAAGTGAATGTTCGCTGAATTACACCGAAACACTTGTTTCCGCCTCTTGTTTTGGTGAAAAACTCTTCTAACCGACTCGTTCGGATCCGAAACCGATCCTACAAGTGGTATCAGAGCTAGTGAAGAAGAGTTCTATACAATTCAGCCGATAATTCTGTTTCTACACCATTCTTTTACGAAAATCAAAACTTTTTACGGTCAGAATCGGTTCAATTTTACACATCTTGCTCGGAATCATGTATTAATAAATCCTTGAAAATTTCAAAGCTAAAATCGATCTAGAACCTAGGAATTTTGAGGTTTCACTTTTACGGACTCGTGCAAAAAGTGACATCAGCAGGTTTCGCTCATTTGTACAAGTTTGATTTCGCTCATTTGAACACTTAAGATTTCGCTCATTTGAACACTTAAGGTTTCGCTTATTCGGTCATCGTGATTTCGCTCATAAGTACATTGTCAGGTTCCGCTCTTAGTGACATTTGAGATCCGCTTTTGTGACATCAGTTGGTTCCGCTTTTGTGACAACTTGAGGTTCCGCTTTTGTGACGACTTTGAGGTTCCACTCTAGTGACATTGAGGTTCGCTTATTTGGTCACTCAAGGTTTCGCTCTTGTGACCATCAAAGTCTTTGTCAGTCATCGAACAGAATAATCATGTGAAAGTGTATCGTGTTGTGTGAATTTAGTGTCTTGTGTTAGTTTACACAAGGTGATCAGAACCCAAGTCATGTGATATTATCTTTTCGAGGTCTCGTAAATTGAAGATTCAGGTTGCTTGGTTTGATGATTGTTGTCGGCCATTTTTTAATTGAGAATATCAAAATTTGCTCAGTTCAAGAAATTCAGTTGTGCATGTGATTGTGTTGGAAAGAATTAATCTGATCAATGTGTTTCATTTAGAGGTCCAATCAGATTTTTTAAACATAAAGTTGGTCGGCTTAGTGGTTTGTGAGTCACAAAAAGATTTGTGATATTTTAAAAAAAGTGGTTGGCCATTTGAGATAAAGAAATTGTCTGATACTTTCATTGGAAGTCCAATTATATTTGAGAGGTGATCAATATTGTTGGTTGAAAATTAGATCAAGTTCACGGCCCAATCATAAAAAGCATCTAAAAAGAGTTGTCATTATTTGCGGCCCAAAGTAGTGTTGGGTTTATTGAAGTTAGAGGTCCAGCAAATTATTTAGAGTGTTGTCAGCACAATCTATACTAAAATTCAATATATCTTAGGCCCAAGATTTGAGTCAGTACACATCAAATTCAATTCACAAAGGCCCATTCTTTCTGTGATCTTTACTTCAACAACATTGAACGTGTCCGCGCAAGTCTTCGACACGAGTCCTAGATTGTTTTCATCAAAATACTTTTACATATTCAGTACGTTTTAAACTGATTATTTGTGTGTTGTCAGGTATTTTACAAGGTGATACAGTTCATTTGAAAATTCAAAACATGGAGAACGAGTTCTACAATGCTTTTGCTAGTCCTACTACAATTACTCAGAGTACATTGCTTGAAAATGAAACGGGAACATCACAGAAACCGCCCAAACTCATGGATATTGATGATTACAATGGATGGTCCGAACAGTTTGGAAATTGGGTTGAGGCGTATCATTTGGATGCTTGGGAACACACTGAAGTACCTTATGTTAAACCCACAACAAATGGTGTGCAGCAAACAATTAGAGAAATGAGTACGGAAGATAAAAAGAAATATCGAGATGAGAAACTGATGGTGAGTCTGCTTCAGCAAGCGATAAAAGAAGATATCTTGATATTGCTTCAACATGATGGAACTGCTTATTCAATTTGGACAGAATTGGAAGCAAAATTTGTTGGAAGTGATGATATGCTCAAAAACAAAATGTCTCTCATGAAGAAAGAATTCGATTTGTTCCGTGGTTTGAAATCTGAAAACACCAAGCAAATAATTGATAGATATTGTAACTTGGTGAGAAATATGAAAAAACTTGGAATTAAGAAAGATACTGATGAATTGATTGAAAAACTTGCAGATGCACTACCTTATGAAACTTGGGGAACATTTCTGATGATGCTGAGATCCAACAGAAAAGATTACAAAAATATGACACTGGGAGATTTCATCAAACATCTGGAAGCTCAAGAGATGGAGCAGAGAAAGATTGCCAGGATGAAGAACTACGATGGAGAACAAGATATCAGCTTATATTACAAAGGTGGTGTCAACGAAAAGTCAAATTTTTCTCCAAAAATTGAAACTGCTTACAGTGTGAAAGATTCTTCTGAAAAGAAATCATCCCAGGGATCAAGCAGCACAAGATTTTCATCATTCGATCCAAACATTTCAGCAACAAAAAACGGAAGAAAACTTCAGTGTAATATTGTTCTAAGTCTTGAAAATGATCAAGATTATACTGAAGAGGTTGCTAAAAATCAAATGTCTTTGTTAGGAATGGTTTTGGAATCTTATAGTAGTTTTGTAGCCGGAAAGATCGGTAATCCAATGCTTACGAAAGAAGATTACGATCAAATCGATGCTGAGGAAATGGAATTGATGGATATTAAATGGTGCATGGCCAGTGTATTAAGAAGAGCTGAAAAGTTTAAACAAATTACAGGCCGAGATGATTTTCGTGAGGCTCATGTTTCAACTTTAGGCTTTGATAAATCTAAAGTTACATGTTTTCGTTGCAGGGAAAAGGGGCATTTCAAGAGGGAGTGCAAAAATCGTGAAGCTACTGGAGCCCAGAATCCTTTTGGAAACAACGATTATCACAAAAAAGGAGATTTATCATCAAGTCACACCACCAGCACTGCATCAGGCACAAACTGCACATGGAATGATGGAGATTAAAGATTCAAAGAAAGCTTGTCTGGGAAAGGATGGTGGATTCAGTTGGGATAATTACATTCCAACAAACAGCAAAGTGTGTTTGGCAGAACAAGATGATGAAAAGTTGGCTGAAGGTTTCAGTTGGGACAATTTTTGCCCAGATTAAGAACTTATGGCCAAAGAGATGTCCAAAAACACTTCAAATGTTAACGCTTTCATTGCAAATGCTTATGATTTGAAATGTGCCGAAAGATGCAGAAAAGTAATGGAAGCTGCTGAAGCAAGACGGAGAAAGCTTGAAGAAGAGGAAGAAGAGGAAGAGAGATTAAAAGCTGAAGCTAAAGCTGAGAAAAAGAGAAGAGCTGAATTTTTACAATCAAACCGAACAGTCAAAGAGGTTCCTGAATTTGAAGTCAAAGTTGATACAGAACCTGTCAAAGTTCCTGAAAAATGCATGAATTGTGATTCTTTAATCAAGCAGAACAATGAGTTGTTGCATAACATAAACAGATTGAAAGAATCATATGATACAATGAACAGAGAAATCAACAAATATACTGATTCAAACGGTGAACAAGTTGTGGCAATGAATACATTGAAGATAGCATATCTGAGACAACTGGATGATGTTAACTTTCACATAAAGAAATGTGCTGATCTGGAGTTGAAGTTGGCAACACAAAAGATAGAAACTGAAAGAGTCAACAAGTTATTAGAAAGTTACTCATGTTCTACTTTTGTTGTTGACAGGATTTATCCGGTTGTGGAGAATTTGAAGAGGTTTGAAGAAGTGAAGACGTCCGAAGAAAAGAAATCTGTGACAAAAGATGAAGTGAAGATTTCTGGTAAGAAACCAAGTGTGGTTTACACTAGATGTCCGCCCCCGGTCGAAAATGGATTTTTACCTCGAAATCCAAATTCCGAAAGAGTCGAAAAGGCAATAAACTTACAATGGGAGTCTGGGCCATCAGATAACTTGCCAGAAAATATTGATGTCACGTACACGTCGTCCGACACTGATCATGAGTCAAAGTTGATAAAAAGTGTGGTCGATCAGGTGTTAGATAAAGATGACATAGAGGAGTCAAAACCGGAGTCCAAATCCAAGTCAAAGTCTGAGTCCGATACGTCAAAGTCAACAGTCAAAAAGGACAAACAGGTTTATGATAAAGAGTTTTTGATATCAAAATCTAATTTGAATGATGAACCGATCAAAGTAGCATATACTTTGAAAGATTCTGACAAATTATATTGTGATGATATTTTTCCAATAAGAAGTGTCAGATTTGAAATGATTCAAAAGGTTTTCAAAATCACAGAAATTACTATTTCTGAAATAAAAGATTTAAATCTTAATGGAAAACCTAAACAATACACTTCAAGAGATCAACAAAGAATTAACAAGAAAATGGGTTACAATTATGGTTACAGTTTCCAAAAGAAACCAAACCATAATCGTAATTTCAAAAAGAAAGGATTAGGTTTTGTACCACCGAAAAACTATAAAAATGAAAAATTTTCTAAACCAAAAACTGTGTTTGTTTCAGGAAATTTTTTAAATAATGAGAAAGAGCAAGCATTCAGAAAGCAGACAAATCAGGAATTCCTTGCCAAGAAGCAAGAAGAGTTGAAGAAGAATGTTTTTCAGAAGAAGATTGAAACCAGAACCTGTTTTTAGTGTAAAACTGTTGGTCATGTTGCCAGGGACTGTCCGAAGACATTCAAACCGAAACAGGAAGTCTCTGGTAAACTAAAAGAGAAAGTGATCGAGAAAACTAAACTTTCAACCCGAAAGTTTACAGGCTTTGAAAATTCAACCTTTGAAATTGGTGAATGTTCAAAGAATGTGGTTAAAGGAAAAGAAAATTTGATAAATCAAAAATGGGTTGTTAAGGGTTCAGGAAACAATTCTGGTGATGAATCTGATTCCACAAAATCAGAGGAGCCACGTGTTGAGAAAAAGATTGAAAAATCAGTTCCAACTATGAATGATGAAAATTTTCCACCTTTGCGGGCTGAAAATTTTAAGAAGAAAGTTGGAAAAGTCGAAATATCAAATCAATTTTATTCTGACAAGAAGAAATTTGATGTTGATAAAGCTTTCAACGGAACTGTGAAACACATTTTTGGTAAAATGGTCGATGGTAAGGCCAAAGGTGTTAAAGAATTTTATGCTTCTAAAAGACGTGTTCACAAGCCTGTTGAAAGAAAAGACGAAGAAGAAGAGGTTGTTTCACCCAAGGAAGGTCAGGCTTGGGTGGATATATTTTTCAAAGAGTAAAAATCTGACTTGCCGGAGATCCCAAGTTGGTAATCGTGGATCATGAATCGGCATCATTCTTTATAATGTTTAATTTGTTTTTGAAAAGCAGGACTTGCCGGAACTCCCAGGTTTGTAAGCGAGGAATAGGAAACGGCACCTTGAGAATTCAACCAACAGATGATGATTGGTTGAAAATGATTGATTGGATTGATTTTACAAGTGGTAAATCAGGGACATTAAGTTGTATCTGATTTTCTACAAGTGGTTGAAAAACAAAATGATGAGTTTATCCCCTAACCTATAAATGGTTAAAATTAATCAACAAAACTAATTTTCCGGAACAATCATTTTGATTAAAACAAACTTAAGTGTTTTGAGATCACAATGGGAAAATAGTTTGTTGTGATGGGGAGTTCTGATTGTTTATGCCAAGTGGATGGAGAATTGAGGTGATTCGATATCAGTTGTCATGTTGTTGTACAGTTTGTTTTCAAATTTCCTAAAATGTGTTTGCATTTTAGGGGGGGGGTATATTTTTCAGAAAATCCAAAAACATTTGAAAATTTGAAAAAGACAAAAACATGATAAAATGAAAAATGAGTTTTTGTTGCATAAAAGAGGAAATGATAGTACATCAGTGGACTGTCACAACATGCTAAAGAAATGGAAAGTTAATATGTGATAAACGGTCTCACTGATGATATGCCAGTAGGTTTTTACACATTTAGTAGATTGTGACGAGATATAAACCTAAATTTCAAACTTGCTTATATCGTGGGTAACATCTCTCGGATATATGGGTAACCCCCGAAATCTTGTTTGAAAGGTCCCTCTTTCTGAGATACTAGGTCTTTATACTCAGTCATATCTGGGGTATTATCCCGGGACTTCTGATTTTGCGGAAGCAATGGCCTAGTCCCCGGAGAATACTTTCCGCATGCTTGAAATATAGCGCAGCCCTCAGCAAATTGATGAAACAATAAAATTGATAGTCATTGCTGTTGTAATGCAAAAGATCCTCTAAAGGGGACACACCAAAAGTCGAAGCCGTCATCTCTCTGCGTATCGAAAGATCGACCTGAGCTCTCACGGCCCTCGCATTATAACCCCTTACAGATATCATCTGTGGTATACTCACCTGTAAGACTGAATATTGGGATCTGGATACGGGAGTATATTATGAGGTGGGACACGCGATTGAGTTTAAGTGCTTAAAACATTAATATCATATCTTGGATCAGTTGAACTTTGTGTGAAAATTTAAGTGGACCGGTATACTGACAATCTAAGTGAATCGTTTAGAACTTAAAATGAAATCAAGCTTAACGGTGTTGGTGATATGTCTCAAAAACTGATATGATCCTCTTGCACGAACTCACAAAAAATATTGTTTGTATATATTTCATTTCTGCATTTTTTTGTTTCTACAAGTGATGTTAGTTATTTTCTTTCAGAAAATCCAAAAAGATTTTAGTGTGTTTTAGCATAAATTTTGAAAAATCCAAAAAGATTTTCGACAACTGGTGTTGGAGAGCTGATTTTCAAAATTCCAAGTGCTAAACATGATGAACAAATGGTTTGGGTGAAAGTGTTTGAAGATTGTTGAAATGGAATGAGAAAAATGTTTAGTAATAAAACGTTATTCCTGCAAGTGGTAAATTAGATTTGAAAATCTTATCCATAAATTGTTATCAGAAAATTTATTTTTGGGTAGAGTTTTTGCAGGTTGACCGGGTTTCGATCCAGAGCAGGATGAAAGCCAGGTTGTGATCTTGTGATTTCCAGACTACGATCCCAGCAGATTGAGAGGGGGAGTCTGAAGACACCATGATATTCAACATTTGAGAGAGAGGAGTTTGTTGATGATGAAGATAGAGAATGAGGATTCTTGCAATGACAAATACTTCAGAGGAAGATCGAAGACTGATAAAGATTGTAGATTAAAAATTGAAGACTCGACACTTAAGACTCGTCAACATCCGAGGGGGAGTTTGTTGGTGCACTACGTCTGTCAACTACGTCTTATGTCAAGTCTCAGTCTCGTTGTGGATATGAAAGAGGATGATGTCACCATCTTTGATGATGACATCATAATAATGATGTCATCATTACATCATTACAAATGAGACAAAATAGGTTGCATGTTAGATAGTGATTTCGTCCATATGATAAGATCTGATTTCGCTCATTAGTCATCACATGATCTCGCTTATGTGGAAAGTGTGATTTCGCTTTTATGGTCATCAGGGATTTCGCTCTTGTGTCATGTACACATAAGCAAAATCATGTTGCCTATAAATAGGTCATATGAGCGAAATCATAAGCATAGTTGTAGGTGATTGTCTTCCGGTGAGCCACGAAGTGCTGCCGAAGTGTTGTCAGGTCTGTAATCGATTGCATATCAATAAAAACAACAGATTAAAGTGAATGTTCGCTGAATTACACCGAAACACTTGTTTCCGCCTCTTGTTTTGGTGAAAAACTCTTCTAACCGACTCGTTCGGATCCGAAACCGATCCTACAGGTTAGAACGACACAGCCGCCACGGCTCTCCTCCAAACCAGCTTTCTCTCTCTATTTCGTCTCTCTCTTTCTCTGATTTGTAGCCGCCGCATCACCACCGGACGGTGGTGGTGGTGATCCGTCTCGTTAATCGAAAAGAGGGGGGCTGTGAGGTGAGGTGAGGGTTGTGTGCGTGTGTGGTTGTCGGAGGTCACGGCCGGAGAAACATGGCCGGCACCGGCCGATGTTCGACCTGAACAGAAACTCGAGAGGGAGAGAGGGGATCCAAGGTGTGTGTATATGTTGGGGGTTTTGAGGAGATGAAGGAGATAAGGATTTTATAAGTCTGTGTTTTGTTTGAGTATAGAATTGAAGGTGAGGTGCCCTCTTATAGATCTTAGATGTTTCAATTTTGGAGACAAAAATCTCTTGTAGTGATTTTGTGGAGATTTGCAGAGATTTTGAAAGATCTTGTATAGATGTTGCAAGATCTTGATAAGATTTTTAAGATCTAATATATTATATGCAGGTTTAGGCTTGGGGGTTTTGGGCTTGGGCCTAGGGCCCACAAGCCCATCTCGTGTGTAAGTGGCCCGTAATTCCTACGAGACCTGATATCGAAATCCAAACTCCATAAGTGTCGAAAGCATAAAATTTATAAAATTAAAAGGGCGTAAAATAATACCCATAATCGTTGCCGTTTAATATTCCGTAGATTCCACGCGAATCTTCATGCGCGTACTGTAAAGTCGGATAGACGTTCCTAGGCACTCCAAACGCCTAATTAAGTTAATTTGTATCTTAAACACCATTTATTATCGCGTTAATCACGTGATTAAGAGCCGTAAATCATCGGATTTCACATTGTATGTGGAAAAGTCAGGATGGAGTTTAGTCCTTTGAGTGGCTAGCTCAAGCCAGTTATGTTTCCGTGCCACACTAAGGAATTCAAAAAAACATAATCAGATTTCCCTAAAGTGTGGTGAAAGGCCTATCTGTACGACAACCCTAAAAACGAATTTATGAGCAACCTACTCAACTTTCTCCTTCTTCTTCGTCTTCCTCTTCTTCCTCCAAATCTCATAGTATCTAACTTGAATTACTGCTCAACTGATGCAACGATATGAACAAATGAGCTTGGCATTAAATCCAACAATTTTCTCACCGGGTGACCCTCTTCGATAGTGTTTCCAAGACTTTTCACCTTTGACACTAAGTCGCTTAATTACCCACAAAATCATTTATACGTAAATAAAATTACAATCTTGTCCATCACTTCTCATTTTTAATATATTATAGATATAAGCTTATAATTACTCAAATGTTGATTAAAATATATATAATAAATTAAAATATTATTAAAAATTCTAGAGGGAAGATCTCTAATATATTAAAAACTATAGGAAAAGATGCTCTATATATTAAATATTAAAACATGTGTCGTGGCCAATCAAAAGTGGCTTTTGTGACGTCCACTTTTCCATTTCCATAAGAATACATTTCGGATGTAAGACCGTGGGCTATGGTGGGGTTTGGGTTGGGGGCATGAGTTGACACGTGGAGTTCGACCCCCCCCTAGTGACGTGTCTGAGGGGTATGGCGGGGCGTGGGTGCACCGCTTGTGTTGGCAGGTTATTAAAAAAATTACAAAAAATTTAAAAAATGCACACAACATTTATAAAAAAAACCCTAAAATTTTATTAAATTTTTAAAAATTACATAATTCTAAAAATTACATAAATCCTAAAAATTACAAAATAAAAAAAACCTAGAGCGTTAGGTAAATTTCAAAAAGGGCGAGCTTGTCGAATGCCTTTCGCTCCTTGCCTCGAAACTCAATGTTCGCCACCGCTACCCGGTCCTCGTGGCTTAACTCGCCGCTCGGAACGACTTCGTAGTAGGCCTTGAAATGATCGATCTTGGTTCGTAGCTCGCGCCATTTATGTTGGCACGCGTTGAGGTTGTGCCGGTCGTGTCCGATAGAATAGGAGGCCGCCACATCGAATCTCAAGCCCGCCCCACGCCCGGCTTCAAACCCAAGCCCCAAGGGCCACGCCCCAACCCAAGCCCACCCGGGGTGGTGGCTTGGGCGTTTTCCACAATCCCACGCCCCAACCCAAGCCCCATACCCCATAGTCTAAACAAAAGACACCCATAACGCACCATCCGGAAATTTTTTTTCCACGTCACCCGTTCGATTTTTCGAACACACCATTGATGGTTCATTTACGCTAACAATTTATATTTCTTTTTATTTTTAGATTTTGTTTTTAAGTTCGTTGGTATGGCAAGCGGACTGGGACAAAAACAAAAATTGGAGTTCTCTCCTATGACTAGCAAACTCAAGCCAACGGTAACGTTGATGATTTTAAATGGATTTTGTATGTGGAAAAGTCAGGATGGAGTTTAGTCCTTTGAGTGGCTAGCTCAAGCCAGTTATGTTTCCTTGCCACACTAAGGAATTCAGAAAAACATAATCAGATTTCCCTTAAAGTGTGGTGAAAGGCCTATCTGTACGACAACCCTAAAAACGAATTTATGAGCAACCTACTCAACTTTCTCCTTCTTCTTCGTCTTCCTCTTCTTCCTCCAAATCTCATAGTATCTAACTTGAATTACTGCTCAACTAATGCAACGATATGAACAAATGAGCTAGGCATTAAATCCAACAATTTTCTCACCGGGTGACCCTCTTCGATAGTGTTTCCAAAACTTTTCACCTTTGACACTAACTCGCTTAATTACCCACAAAATCATTTATACGCAAATAAAATTACTATCTTGTCCCACACTTCTCCTTTTTAATATATTATAGATATAAGCTTATAATTACTCAAATGTTGATTAAAATATATATACTAAATTAAAATATTATTAAAAATTCTAGAGGGAAGGTCTCTAATATATTAAAAACTATAGATAAAGATGCTCTATATATTAAATATTAAAACATGTGTCGTGGCCAATCAAAAGTGGCTTTTGTGACGTCCACTTTTCCATTTCCATAAGAATACATTTCGGATGTAAGACCGTGGGGTATGGTGGGGTTTGGGTTGGGGGCATGAGTTGACACGTGGAGTTCGACCCCCCCTAGTGACGTGTCTGAGGGGTATGGCGGGGCGTGGGTGCACCGCTTGTGTTGGCAGGTTATTAAAAAAATTACAAAAAATTTAAAAAATGCACACAACATTTATAAAAAAAACCCTAAAATTTTATTAAATTTTTAAAAATTACATAATTCTAAAAATTACATAAATCCTAAAAATTACAAAATAAAAAAAACCTAGAGCGTTAGGTAAATTTCAAAAAGGGCGAGCTTGTCGAACGCCTTTCGCTCCTTGCCTCGAAACTCAATGTTCGCCACCGCTACCCGGTCCTCGTGGCTTAACTCGCCGCTCGGAACGACTTCGTAGTAGGCCTTGAAACGATCGATCTTGGTTCGTAGCTCGCGCCATTTATGTTGGCACGCGTTGAGGTTGTGCCGGTCGTGTCCGATAGAATAGGAGGCCGCCACATCAAATCTCAAGCCCGCCCCACGCCCGGCTTCAAACCCAAGCCCCAAGGGCCACGCCCCAACCCAAGCCCACCCGGGGTGGTGGCTTGGGCGTTTTCCACAATCCCACGCCCCAACCCAAGCCCCATACCCCATAGTCTAAACAAAAGACACCCATAACGCACCATCCGGAAAATTTTTTTCCACGTCACCCGTTCGATTTTTCGAACACACCATTGATGGTTCATTTACGCTAACAATTTATATTTCTTTTTATTTTTAGATTTTGTTTTTAAGTTCGTTGGTATGGCAAGCGGACTGGGACAAAAACAAAAATTGGAGTTCTCTCCTATGACTAGCAAACTCAAGCCAACGGTAACGTTGGTGATTTTAAATGGATTTTGTATGTGGAAAAGTCAGGATGGAGTTTAGTCCTTTGAGTGGCTAGCTCAAGCCAGTTATGTTTCCTTGCCACACTAAGGAATTCAGAAAAACATAATCAGATTTCCCTTAAAGTGTGGTGAAAGGCCTATCTGTACGACAACCCTAAAAACGAATTTATGAGCAACCTACTCAACTTTCTCCTTCTTCTTCGTCTTCCTCTTCTTCCTCCAAATCTCATAGTATCTAACTTGAATTACTGCTCAACTAATGCAACGATATGAACAAATGAGCTAGGCATTAAATCCAACAATTTTCTCACCGGGTGACCCTCTTCGATAGTGTTTCCAAAACTTTTCACCTTTGACACTAACTCGCTTAATTACCCACAAAATCATTTATACGCAAATAAAATTACTATCTTATCCCACACTTCTCCTTTTTAATATATTATAGATATAAGCTTATAATTACTCAAATGTTGATTAAAATATATATACTAAATTAAAATATTATTAAAAATTCTAGAGGGAAGGTCTCTAATATATTAAAAACTATAGATAAAGATGCTCTATATATTAAATATTAAAACATGTGTCGTGGCCAATCAAAAGTGGCTTTTGTGACGTCCACTTTTCCATTTCCATAAGAATACATTTCGGATGTAAGACCGTGGGGTATAGTGGGGTTTGGGTTGGGGGCATGAGTTGACACGTGAAGTTCGAGCCCCCCCCCCCCCCCCCCGCGCGCCTAGTGACGTGTCTGTGGGGTATGGCGGGGCGTGGGTGCACCGCTTGGGTTGCCAGGTTATTAAAAAAAATTACAAAAACTTTTAAAAATTCACACAACATTTATAAAAAAAACCTATTATTTTATTAAATTTTTAAAAATTACATAATCCTAAAAAATACATAAATCCTAAAAATTACAAAAAAAAAAAAAAAACCTAGAGCGTTAGGTAAATTTCAAAAAGGGCGAGCTTGTCGAACGCCTTTCGCTCCTTGCCTCGAAACTCAATATTCGCCACCGCTACCCGGTCCTCGTGGCTTAACTCGCCGCTCGGAACGGTTCGTAGTAGGCCTTGAAACGATCGAGCTTGGTTCGTAGCTCACGCCATTTATGTTGGCACGCGTTGAGGTTGTGCCGGTCCTGTCCGACTGAATAGGAGGCTGACGGGTAGTCCGTAGGACAACCCTTAAGTGGTTTAAGCGATATTAAAATTCCACATTTAATTGGGTAATTGTCTAGAATTAGATAACTATGGTTGCTTGTGTTTTAGGTACATTTGGGGCTTAAAAGTGTGGAAATGAAGCTTCGAATAGGCACGACTGGATTGGAGATTGAAAGACGGAGAATAAATGAAAAAAATAAATTATTGGTATGGAAGAATTTAGAAGATACCATGATAGAGTATGAAATTACGAGAACGTAGGCGAAAACGGTGAGGAAAACGGAGTTGAAATGAAAAAGTTATGAAGAAAACAAAATTGCATGCTGAAGGCTACCGTAGCTTACGGTAGCTACCGTAAATTACGGTAGCCCCCAGCATTTTTCTTCCACCGTAAGGCAGTAGAGACCCACCGTAAGCCATTCCAAGCTACCGTAAGCTACGGTGGCCACCGTAGCTTACGGTGGAGGACAGCGAGAAATGTGTAACTGCCCTATTTTATGATGTTTTATTGTGTCTTTTCAAATCCAATCATTCCCAACCGTTTTGAGCAGTCCTTGGAGGCGAAAATAGGTGTTCTTGTGTGCATTTTGGAAGATTCTAACATTGGGTTTGTTGTTTTAACTCCTATGAACTATATAATTGATGTAATGATGATTCACCACACTATGCGCGGCTAATCTCGTTGGTGATCATCCCGAATGTAAGGTTTGCTCGTGACACTTATGTTTTGTTCTTTAATTTCTAGAATAATAGACTTTGCATGTGTTGTTTAGTTTATTATGGTATTTGAGTGATTATTTGTAAATTGTTAATGTGTGTTTGATCATAGTTCTAAACCATACGTTCTTGGTGCCGTTGGCAATCGAGATATCATGGGAGGGATTAGGGTTGGATATATGTTGATTGGTCATTGGGTAACAACCTCGCATTCTAGGAATCCGAGTACTTAGTTCACTTTCATCACAAACAATTGATCTTACATGAACCATGTCTATGTGGTTCTTTCCAGTTGAACATGAACATTAGTTGTCACTTAAAACCTGAAACTTGGGATGATCGCTACCTTCTTATCCTGTTACAAAACTTAACTTTGATTTGTAATCTAGTTTAGTTCAGTTTAGACAATTAAAACCAAACAACCAAATCCGTGAATTTACTTTTCTTGCAATAATTAGTTAACATTAGTCATTTAGATAACCATTAAGATAGCACATATTCCACAAACTCCCTGTGTTCGATACCCACTTACCGCTAGCTATCTAGTTGTAATTGGACAAAATTTGATTGTGACCACGACAACACGTCAAATTTTGGCGCCGTTGCCGGGGAGTAGTGCGCAACGTGTGTTATCTTGTGTATTAGTTTTGAAAATAAAAACAAAATATAATAACAATTAAAAAACCCAAAAAAAAAAGATTTTCTTTGATGTTTGTGATTTACACTAGGTAGTTGAGTTGTGTTGTGCAGGATGACAAAGCATTACACAGATTTCAGCTTCTCTAAGTGTATATTGTGCGGGGGTCCACGTCATCCGTGTATCGGTTGCCACGAGGCCCACTACAGGAGGGCACATGGAAAACCGATGTCTTATGTTTCACAACTTCCACCTCCATCAAACGCTGATGATTATGACTTAGAGATGGAGGATGATTATTACTCGGATGGATATGATCTGGACGAGGATGTTTATTATGATACAAGGACGGATGGTCTATGTTTTTGTTGTGGTCGTGATCATACTTATGATTATGATGTGTGCACGGTGTATTCAGAACACCCAAAGTATTGGAATAAAAAAATGATGGATGCGCACATCTTAAGACCATATCAGGGATATCGACAATATCATCCCAAAGAATATTCTGAGCCCGAGGGTGTTTATACTTATCAGACCGAGGAGGAGAAAGAGCTTGCTATATTGGAAGTAACCTTGTCCAAACTCGAGCAACATTTATTAGCACCTAACCTTTCCGATGAAGATCGAATTAGCTGTTTAGTTTCTAAGTGTCAGAATTTAAAAATGAAGATAGAAATAGAACAACGCCTTTCACCATTACCTGATGATATTAGAGATTATTCTCACATGAAGGAGGAGGTTGTGGAGGATAATACCACACCAATGAGTCCTTTATCTGATGAAAAGTCACAGGTGGATCAGATGGTGTGCGCAGATGATGAGGCAGAACAGTCGGAGGAGATGAATATGTGTACCGAACCTTTTCCCATATCAATCATTAAAAATAACAAGTGTGGGGAAAAGGGTTCGAGGAAGAAGACGAGAAGGGTGAAACTATAAGACATCAAAGTAAACATCATGAAGTGGATTAGCGAAACCTGCAGGTGCAGTCTGAACATGCCAATTGTACTGATAAACCTATGGAGATGGCATGTAAATTTTCGGGCATTCATTGGAAATGTTTTGGGTAAGTGTGCATTGAGATAACCATAACACATATCAGGTATGGTCTGGCTGAAGACCTTTAAACTTAGCGCTCTCGGGAGGCAACCTGAAGATGTAGAGTATTGTATTGTATCGTGTTTTGTTTGGTTTTGTTTTGGTGTTGTTTTTTTGTGTTTTGGCAGGTTACTACGTTTCAATCCTCGCGGATGCAATGATTCAAGTGTGGGGATGTTTGGCAACATCCCCGTTGAGATATCAGTGAATCGAAGAGATGTTTATGTTCCTGTCCGATTACCGCAGCTGCATCACTACCAACACTGCTAATTTACTGATCAGGTTGTGTCTTGTTCTCATTTTGTGCACCTTTGTATATATTCATGTTTATGATCATGGTTGGGCGGATGGGTGGTGTTTAATGTGTTTGATGTGTTTATGGGTAGTGAAAGTTGGTGGTGTTTTTAGTTATATGTAAAAAAAAACAAAAAGAAATTTTGGTTTGAATGGAAAAGATACAATTGATGTTGTAGTAAGCGATCTTCCCTTCAAAACCATACATTGGGGACAATGTATCCCAAGTGTGGGGATGAGGGGAAATTTTGAAAAAATTGTGAAAAATTTTAAAAAAAATCAAGCGAAAAATGGTCCAAATTGAACAGTTGAGTATTAAATTGCATGACACACCGGCAACCCATATCCCCTTGTTCTTTCTTGGTGAGAGTTGCGCCACTACTTGAATTTATTAGAATAAATTTTTCTTGATGAGAGTGGCAATGGGTGGTGGTGCATTAGAACTTGTGCTTGAATGCGGTTTGAGGCCTTAGCTTGATATGCATGTGAAAAGGATAAGGGCAATTAGGTAGCCTCGTCTTGGTGAGTGCGAGTGTGTGATTTGGGGGGTTGGACCTCATTAATTATATATATGAGCATGGTAGCGAGAGGGACGGAGGGTTGGACTTTAGTAGTCCATTTGAGCTTTGACCCGATCTTTTGTTAACCCGTGCCTACTTTCTCTTAAAAATTAACCCGTATTTGACCCGGTCTATTAGTATAATCATCTTGTTCCAGTATGCTTGTTTGTTATGTTTGTTAAATCGAAAGAAAAAAAAAAGAAAAAAAGAGATATGAAAAGAAAAGAAAAAAAAAAGAAAAAGTAATGAAAAATGAAAAAAAATGAATGAGATAGTTTGTATATAGTTGTTTATGTTTTGTTTTAGTTAGAAATAAAAGACCGGGTTGAATCGTTAGCTACTTCGCATATGTATTTCCATTTCCTACCCATTTGCCTTGCCACGTTACAACCTCTAAGTTCCTTTGATTCACGTGCATGTTTAGCAAATCATTTAAGCGAAGGACCGATTTAATTACAAGCTTATTGTCTTGCAACCACCCGTTTGCTTTAAGTGTGATCTAGCTTATCTTTGCTAGTTATTGCTCATCACCGAGAGGAGAGTTTTGTGAGGGGTGTGTCATGTGCAATTTTAAGAAAGAGTTAGTAAACGAGGACATTTGTTTGCTTGGTTTGTGCTTGATCGGTTGAATAAATTGTGTTTGTTGAACGGGTTGCTTGGGGCAAGCAACGGTTAAGTGTGGGGATGTGACGGGTAGTCCGTATGACAACCCTTAAGTGGTATAAACGATATTAAAATCCCACATTTAATTGGGTAATTGTCTAGAATTAGATAACTATGGTTGCTTGTGTTTCAGGTACATTTGGGGCTTAAAAGTGTGGAAATGAAGCTTCGAATAGGCACGACTGGATTGGAGATTGAAAGACGGAGAATAAATGAAAAAAATCAATTATTGGTATGGAAGAATTAAGAAGATAACATGATAGAGGACGAAATTACGAGAACGTAGGCGAAAACGGTGAAGAAAATGGAGTTGAAACGAAAAAGTTATGAAGAAAACAAAATTGCATGTTGAAGGCTACAGTAGCTTACGGTAGCTACCGTAAATTACGGTAGCCCTCAGCATTTTTCTTCCACCGTAAGGCAGTAGAGACCCACCGTAAGCCATTCCAAGCCACCGTAAGCTACGGTGGCCACCGTAGCTTACGGTGGAGGCCAGCGAGAAATGTGTAACTGCCCTATTTTATGATGTTTTATTGTGTCTTTTCAAATCCAATCATTCCCAACCGTTTTGAGCAGTCCTTGGAGGCAAAAATAGGTGTTCTTGTGTGGATTTTGGAAGATTCTAACATTGGGTTTGTTGTTTTAATTCCTATGAACAATATAATTGATGTAATGATGATTCACCACACTATGCGCGGCTAATCTCGTTGGTGATCATCCCAAATGTAAGGTTTGCTCGTAACACTTATGTTTTGTTCTTTAATTTCTGGAATAATAGACTTTGCATGTGTTGTTTAGTCTATTATGGTGTTTGAGTGATTATTTGTAAATTGTTAATGTGTGTTTGATCATAGTTCTAAACCATACTTTCTTGGTGCCGTTGGCAATCGAGATATCATGGGAGGGATTAGGGTTGGATATATGTTGATTGGTCATCGGGTAACAACCTCGCGTTCTAGGAATCCGAGGAGTTCCCTTTCATCACAAACAATTGATCTTACATGAACCATGTCTATGTGGTTCTTTCCAGTTGAACATGAACATTGGTTGTCACTTAAAACCTGAAACTTGGGATGATCGCTACGTTCTTATCCTGTTACAAAACTTAACTTTGATTTGTAATCTAGTTTAGTTCAGTTTAGACAATTAAAATCAAACAACCAAATCCGTGAATTTACTTTTCTTGCAATTTAGTTAACATTAGTCATTTAGATAACCATTGAGATAGCACATATTCCACAAACTCCCTGTGTTCGATACCCACTTACCGCTAGCTATCTAGTTGTAATTGGATTAAATTTGCGTGTGACTACGATAGCACGTCAGAGGCCGCCACATCGAATCTCAAGCATGCCCCACGCCCGGCTTCAAACCCAAGCCCCAAGGGCCATGCCCCAACCCAAGCCCACCCGGGGTGGTGGCTTGGGCGTTTTCCACCAACCCACGCCCCAACCCAAACCCCATACCCCATAGTCTAAACAAAAGACACCCATAACGCACCATCCGGAAATTTTTTTTTTCCACCTCACCCTTTCGATTTTTCGAACTCACCATTGAAGGTGCATTTACGCTAACAATTTATTTTTCTTTTTATTTTTATTTTTATTTTTTGTTTTTAAGTTCGTCGTATGGCAAGCGAACCTGGACAAAAACAAAAATTGGAGTTCTCTCCTATGACTAGCAAACTCAAGCCAACGGTAACGTTGATGAATTTAAATGGATTTTGTATGTGGAAAAGTCAGGATGGAGTTTAGTCCTTTGAGTGGCTAGCTCAAGCCAGTTATGTTACCTTGCCACACTAAGGAATTCAGAAAAACATAATCAGATTTCCCTAAAGTGTGGTGAAAGGCCTATCTGTACGACAACCCTAAAAACGAATTTATGAGCAACCTACTCAACTTTCTCCTTCTTCTTCGTCTTCCTCTTCTTCCTCCAAATCTCATAGTATCTAACTTGAATTACTGCTCAACTGATGCAACGATATGAACAAATGAGCTAGGCATTAAATCCAACAATTTTCTCACCGGGTGACCCTCTTCGACAACGTTTCCAAGACTTTTCACCTTTGACACTAACTCGCTTAATTACCCACAAAATCATTTATACGCAAATAAAATTACTATCTTGTCCATCACTTCTCCTTTTTAATATATTATAGATATAAGCTTATAATTACTCAAATGTTGATTAAAATATATATAATATATTAAAATATTATTAAAAATTCTAGAGGGAAGATCTCTAATATATTAAAAACTATAGGTAAAGATGCTCTATATATTAAATATTAAAACATGTGTCGTGGCCAATCAAAAGTGGCTTTTGTGACGTCCACTTTTCCATTTCCATAAGAATACATTTTCGGATGTAACACCGTGGGGTATTGTGGGGTTTGGGTTGGGGGCATGAGTTGACACGTGAAGTTCGAGCCCCCCCCCCCCCCCCCCACCGCCTAGTGACGTGTCTGTGGGGTATGGTGGGGCGTGGGTGCACCGCTTGGGTTGGCAGGTTATTAAAAAAAATTACAAAAAATTTAAAAAATTCACACAACATTTATAAAAAAAAAAAAACGTAAAATTTTATTAAATTTTCTAAAAATTACATAATCCTAAAAATTACATAAATCCTAAAAATTACAAATTAAAAAAAACCTAGAGCGTTAGGTAAATTTCAAAAAGGGCGAGCTTGTCGAACGCCTTTCGCTCCTTGCATCGAAACTCAATGTTCGTGTAACACCCTTGCTTGTTTAATACAATATTTTATAGAAGTTTCATAAAAATACATGTTCTTATGATTACACGTAAGTATGTCAATACGAGTTTTCTAAAACTTTTACAATTTAAAAAAAAGAACAACTTAATGTAATTGAATTCGTCGTTTAAAAGATACGACGAAACGCTGCGCGGAAGCTTTTAACTTTATCGTGTTCGGTTCTTCTTCGAGCTTGATCTTCATCCGGGCACTCTTGGCAATCACCTATGATCAAAACCAACTTAAAAGTTAGTTTTGATAGTTAAATAACAAGTTTAAACATGTTATATGGGTCAAACAAACAAAATTAAACGTTTTTCAGGTTCAGGGGGGGCTAGGCGTCACGCCTAGGGGCTAGACGCCCCACCTAGCCCCCTTTTTGGCAGAAAGTTTTTATTATGTTGCTGCATATTCTCAGCATAACCCGATTTCACGGAAACGAGCATAACTCTCTCGTTTTTAATCCGTTTTACGTGATTCTTTTTCCTACGCGTCCGTAATTTAATTCTCCATCTTATGGAGTTAAAATCCTACATCCAACATAAGAAATTTTTTAGACTTCTAAGCCCTCGACTCATTACCTTTTTGCCGAATTTTAACCCGTTTATGCATTTTATCAAGCAAACATATTTGTTTGATCCTTATTTCACACGCACCTCTTCAAACTAGTGTTATCTATCATAATAGGTTCTAGTCACAGGTTTCTTACACAATTTAAACCCGTTTTCGCTCGTATGCTTATTTTGACCCGTTAGGGGTATTTACGCATTTTAGTCTAGAACTTGTTCTTTTCTTTTGACACTACAAAAATTCCATGTCTAATTAACTACAAATATTCCACCACAACTATTTTGTGGTGGATTTAACATAATGAACACCTTTTCCCCAATTTTACCCATCGGTTGGTCATTTTACGCAAATGACCATTTTTTGAGCATTTGACCCCCGAATGTGTATTCCTATGACTTTTATTTATATTTAATGATTCCCTAATCTTAATACAAGTTCCTAAACAACCTCTATGGGTCGTTTACCCAATATACCCTTCAAGGGTGTTTTGGTTAACTTTAGTCCCTCACTTTACGACGAGGGACTTTCGCTAAATATTTGACCAAAAATTGTATGTTTAACTAAAAGCTTATTTGTGCGTACCTGGACCGGGTCAAAGTACTGACCCGTTTACATAACTTTTGCTTTAAATCTTTCTAGTTAAAGCAACGCAAGCTTATGTTATTTCCTGTGATTACAAAACTCAACAAGCGATTGTCAAATATTATTGTCAAATGGTGTTAACCACACCATTTGACCCATTTAGTCTAATTGACCATTTGTCCGTATGAGATGGTATTTAATTACCATTTCACCCCTTTAAACCTATCCCGGTTTTCCTTTGAACTTGTTTTACTTAAAACCGTTTTTATTTATTCGTCATTACATGACTAATTTACCACTTTACCCCTTTTTACTATAATTCATGATTTCTTACCATTTTCCCTCATTCCGACTCTCATTGAATCGTGTTGGAATATCATATATCAACCACTTAGTAGCATTCATATCAATACTTGAAATTAAGTAACTTTGCAAATAATGTAAAGGGGCGTAAGCTCTACTTACATCGCATCCGAATACACTTTCTTCTCGTGCTTGATTCGTTTGACCGCTTCTTTCCCAAGCCTCCACCTAGCTCGTTAGGCGACAAACTATCATCATTCACAAGGTGGTTAGATTAGTCATTTCAATTCACGACTATTCCACCTTACGTATTTTCTATGTCGAAACCACTATTCGACTTTATCATTGGTTAGTTTGACTTTTATAGGTCAACTATCTTAAATCATACAATAGGCATAATTAAGTTAAATCAACATTATGATTAGAATCCGTTTTAACCCTTATTTCACGTAATTGGTCAAACAAGGCAATTACGCGTTTCATTCGTAATTTCAACATATAAACATTCACTTAGGCATTTTAACAAACACCTTGCGGGCATGATTTCTCACAATTTATTATCAAGCTCAATACTTGTCATTTAGCCATGGTTAACATCAACTAAGCATGTTTACATCAATTTTCACATTAACAAAATCTGAATTTACTTCCTAGAACTCAAATTACAGTAGAACAACAATTAAAATTCTAGTGTTTAACATGTTCCTACAACACCCACTTATCACCTTCAATGGTGATTGTGATTTCACAAGAAATAAGCATGATTTCAACATGTGATTGACTAGGGTTTTACTCCTAGACATTATATCATTCCTATTTCATCCAATTAACAAACATGCATCATTAAATTTCTGATTTCCCAAATTCATGAGAATTTCAAGTAGAGGATTTTTTTGAATTTTCACATACCTTATGATCTCCTTTCAATGGGGATCACTAATCCGGGTTCGGATTTCGTTTTAGGGCTGATCTTGACCTTCAATTTGTGGATTTAAACAAGAACTAGGGTTGGAGTTCTTTCTCTTGGTCGCCCGTGGCTTCTGGTCGAATTCAGACACTCACAATTGTGAGTGTTTGAGTTTTTTTTTTTTTTTTATTGATATTAGTTTCAAGTTAAACACTTTTGGTCCCTCTAGTTTCTTTTGATCAAATGAAGCTATATCTCACCATTAGTCACTTAATCACATGCTACTAACTAGGTTAATTACTCCTAGTTACTTTAACGGGTTCGGGAAATTATAACCCGTTATGTTTTAAGTCCCGTTAATTTGGCCTTTTTATATACTTTGTTTTCTCAAAGTATTTATTCCCCTTTTTAATTAATATTAGGTTTATTTATTTGAGTCCTAATATTTATCGGGTTAATTTTTACCACTAACGGTATTTTACCCGTCTTTACTATTAACGTGGTTTGATTACCAAACCCGTTTTTGGGATGTTACAAGTCTACCCCCCTTAAAGAGGTTTCGTCCCCGAAACCTTATTTACGTAGTTCATTGGTTTAATCAAACGAACCTAGTTTCGTTTTCAAGGCTCCCGTTTCCTTTGGTCAAAAGTTTTCATGTATACTGACGCGTACGTCTTTCATGTGTAAGGCCTCGCGGGCCGTTACTTACAGCTTATAACCCTTTATCTTTATTGACTGAGTTGTCACTTGACCACTTAGTCTCGTTAGTCTTTTAATAGGTCTATCCCGCGCTTGTGTTATATTAACAAGCGCTTGTATTTGTTATGACGCTTTCTTAACTTTGAATAGTTTTACCGGCTAGACTAATTAGTCGCCGTCACTTCATACCCCGTAACTCACGTTACAACGTGATCATTTTCTATATTTCTTTTCTTGTCCGTGAGCGTGTCACGTCACGTTTAAGTTTAATTCAACGTTTCTTTATCATACTTCTTCTTTTCGAATGTATCGTCTCGCACTTATCGATGTTAAAACCCATACTCTTTGATATTTGTTATTTCCGAATTCGTCTTATAGTATTCATATTTGTTAAAACGTTATTTCTTACTAAAACTAAATTTTTAGTTTAACGTTTTTTTTTCTCTTTAACTATGTCAATTACTCATATCAAGGAAATTGACAACCCATTATTTATTGTTTTCCGTTCTCGTTTTACGCGGGGATTCGTAACAAGTTCCCTCACCTTACACTATTGACCAGTAGGTTCCTTCACTTAACCTCGTAGGCTATTTCCTTAAGCTTTCACCTCTTTAAGGCGAGGCCCTTATGATCCCTTTGCTTCAATTCATGACCCGTGGGTCATTTTGGCCCCGTAGACCGTTACACTAATTAATATCCCGTAGGTTATGATGATCCCGTAGATCATCTTTTATTCGAGTCTTTATTCAAATGTATATACGTTTATATACGCATATGGCGTTAAGGCACCCCTTTTTATGTTTAGAATTATTCACCTTTACTTTTTAGATTTCGTTTGACCTTAACCGTAGTCTAAGGCTACATTGTTTTCTTTCGAATTATATTTCCGACTTCTTGACTTCTAACGTCAATTACACGTCAGTTTGCCCAACACTTACCGTTACCCGGTTCTTACCTATACTTCTTTACGTCCCATTACCCGGGTTCTTTTATTTTAATGTTTTTAACGCCTATAACTCCTTTACATAGGTTTATTAATATTTCACACTTTTATTTATTCGATTCGCGCTTACTTATTTTAGCAAGTGTCATTCTTTATTAAATTTGTTTGACTTGTTCGTGTGAAAATTCATCATTATGAATGTCAAACTTCAGTCTTTGTTCGAACCGTTCAGCTTTGAAATAGTTGAACGTAATTTATCAAAATTTCTATTTGCAGTATCTTATCGTCCTTTAGTCATGACCCAAAACCCGAGTCTTTTTGACTTTCCATACGCGTTCCTGTTTCTCAGTCTACGCATGCGTTTAATTCCTTACCCATCAACCGGGTGTTTTACCGAAATCGTTATCATTGCACCCCTTCCGGTATGCATTAAGACTTCATTTCGATTTACTTGGTCATCTTAGCGAAATCCGTCGCTTTTATTCGACCATGTCTTTTATTCTTTACGTGACCACCATTGGCGGCCTTATTAATTATGAGTGACGATTATCATCGTTATCCTTGCTTTACTACGACTAAAGTTAACAACCTTGATTATCTTTCTCGTGTGGGCAACGCCTTTGTTTTTTTGACCCGGCGGATCATCTATACTTTGGTTTTACTTGCCCATATTGTTCACCATGGCCCTTTCGTCCAAGATGACTTATTTTCGTGAATTTTCTTTTGATCATTCATTTATATCATCATTTACATTAATCCTTGTCCCTTCTCTCGGGCTCATTATCCTAATGTAATACTCTTCTGTCACCCGGCTGTGCGTTTACATTATTATCAACTATTTTGTTCATTTGTTTCATTTGGGTACTTTTTAATTTGTCCCATTCACCCCGTCCTTACTACATCGGATGTAAATGTGTTCGCTATAAGAAGTTCATGGTATCATATGCCACTACTTACTTGGCCAGAGTAAGCGATTAACACATGACACGCATGACCTTTTTTTATAGTTTTCACATCACGCCCTATGTAAGTAATGCCTCTATTTGTTTCTCTTGGAAACAATATCCCGAATACATTTTCTATTCGGTTTTCCAAGTTTCTAATTTACATATGCAACAATCATTCTCTACATGTTTGTTGCATATTGCTATTTGTGCGTTTACATTTAAAAGCGTGCACCTAGTAATGTTTGCCCCGACGGGCGTTCCTTGCCATTAACCTTGTTCGCGGTCGTTACGCGATTTAGTCCTTGGTGAGCATGCTCCTCTTGTCATACTTCGGACCGTTCCTCTATCATATCCGTAATTTGTTCAACCCTCGTCATCTTCAAATGCGAGTTTCCTCCAATTAAAACATTCATAAAAGTTAGTAATGTCAACTTTACTAAATGCATGTATCATAATACAAGACTTTTCTACTATACGTGTTAACGCACGTAATTTTGTTAACTATATCTATTATTTAATTGAGGTATCGTATATTACACGATAACCCTATGTGTTGTTTACAACACTTTAACATGCTAAACAATTAAAATACACGTACTTACCGGATTTGCGATCAAGCCTCGAACCGAACACACTTTACTTTTTAACCATGAGCTCTGATTACCAACTTGTAACACCCTTGCTTGTTTAATACAATATTTTATAGAAGTTTCGTAAAAATACATGTTTTTACGATTACACGTAAGTATGTCAATACGAGTTTACTAAAACTTTTACAATTTAAAAAAAAGAACAACTTAATGTAATTGAATTCTTCGTTTAAAAGATACGACGAAACGCCGCGCGGAAGCTTTTAACTTTATCGTGTTTGGTTCTTCTTCGAGCTTGATCGTCATCCGGGCACTCTTGGCAATCACCTATGATCAAAACCAACTTAAAAGTTAGTTTTGATAGTTAAATAACAAGTTTAAACACGTTATATGGGTCAAACAAACAAAATTAAACATTTTTTAGGTTCAGGGGGGGCTAGGCGTCATGCCTAGGGGCTAGAGGCCCCACCTAGCCCCCTTTTTGGCAGAAAGTTTTTATTATGTTGCTGCATATTCTCAGCATAACCCGATTTCACGGAAACGAGCATAACTCTCTCGTTTTTAATCCCTTTTTACGCGATTCTTTTTCCTACGCGTCCGTAATTTAATTCTCCATCTTATGGAGTTAAAATCCTACGTCCAACATAAGAAATTTTTGTGACTTCTAAGCCCTCGACTCATTACCTTTTTGCCGAATTTTAACCCGTTTATGCATTTTATCAAGCAAACATATTTGTTTGATCCTTATTTCACACGCACCTCTTCAAACTAATGTTATCTATCATAATAGCTTCTAGTCACAGGTTTCTTACACAATTTAAACCCGTTTTCGCTCGTATGCTTATTTTGACCGGTTAGGGGTATTTACGCATTTTAGCCTAGAACTTGTGCTTTTCTTTTGACACTACAAAAATTCCATGTCTAATTAACTACAAATATTCCACCACAACTATTTTGTGGTGGATTTAACATAATGAACACCTTTTCCTCAATTTTACCCATCGGTTGGTCATCTTACGCAAATGACCATTTTTTGAGCATTTGACCCGCGAATGTGTATTCCTATGACTTTTATTCATATTTAATGATTCCCTAATCTTAATACAATTCCTAAACAACCTCTATGGGTCGTTTACCTAATATATCCTTCAAGGGTGTTTTGGTTAACTTTAGTCCCTCACTTTACGACGAGGGACTTTCGCTAAATATTTGACCAAAAATTGTATGTTTAACTAAAATCTTATTGGTGCGTACCTGGCCCGGGTCAAAGTACTGACCCGTTTACATAACTTTTGCTTTAAATCTTTCTAGTTAAAGCAACGCAAGCTTATGTTATTTCCTGTGATTACAAAACTCAACAAGCGATTGTCAAATGTTATTGTCAAATGGTGTTAACCACACCATTTGACCCATTTAGTCTAATTAACCATTTGTCCGTATGAGATGGTATTTAATTACCATTTCACCCCTTTAAACCTATCCCGGTTTTCCTTTGAACTTGTTTTACTTAAAACCGTTTTTATTTATTCGTCATTACATGACTAATTTACCACTTTACCCCTTTTTACTATAATTCATGATTTCTTACCATTTTCCCTCATTCCGACTCTCAGTGAATCGTGTCGGAATATCATATATCAACCACTTAGTAGCATTCATATCAATACTTGAAATTAAGTAACTTTGCAAATAATGTAAAGGGGCGTAAGCTCTACTTACATCGCATCCGAATACACTTTCTTCTCGTGCTTGATTCGTTTGACCGCTTCTTTCCCAAGCCTCCACCTAGCTCGTTAGGCGACAAACTATCATCATTCACAAGGTGGTTAGATTAGTCATTTCAATTCACGACTATTCCACCTTACGTATTTTCTATGTCGAAACCACTATTCGACTTTATCATTGGTTAGTTTGACTTTTATAGGTAAACTATCTTAAATCATACAATAGGCATAATTAAGTTAAATCAACATTATGATTAGAACCCGTTTTAACCCTTATTTCACGTAATTAGTCAAACAAGGCAATTACGCGTTTCATTCGTAATTTCAACATATAAACATTCACTTAGGCATTTTAACAAACACCTTGCGGGCATGATTTCTCACAATTTATTATCAAGCTCAATATTTGTCATTTAGCCATGGTTAACATCAACTAAGCATGTTTACATCAATTTTCACATTAACAAAATCTGAATTTACTTCCTAGAACTCAAATTACACTAGAACAACAATTAAAATTCTAGTGTTTAACATGTTCCTACAACACCCACTTATCACCTTCAATGGTGATTGTGAATTCACAAGAAATAAGCATGATTTCAACATGTGATTGACTAGGGTTTTACTCCTAGACATTATATCATTCCTATTTCATCCAATTAACAAACATGCATCATCAAATTTCTGATTTCCCAAATTCATGAGAATTTCAAGTAGAGGATTTTTATGAATTTTCACATACCTTATGATCTCCTTTCAACGGGGATCACTAATCCGGGTTTGGATTTCGTTTTAGGGCTGATCTTGACCTTCAATTTGTGGATTTAAACAAGAACTAGGGTTGGAGTTCTTTCTCTTGGTCGCCCCTGGCTTCTGGTCGAATTCAGACACTCACAATTGTGAGTGTTTGAGTTTTTTTTTTTATTGATATTAGTTTCAAGTTAAACACTTTTGGTCCCTCTAGTTTCTTTTGATCAAATGAAGCTATATCTCACCATTAGTCACTTAATCACATGCTACTAACTAGGTTAATTACTCCTAGTTACTTTAACGGGTTCGGGAAATTATAACCCGTTATGTTTTAAGTCCCGTTAATTTGGCCTTTTTATATACTTTGTTTTCTCAAAGTATTTATTCCCCTTTTTAATTAATATTAGGTTTATTTATTTGAGTCCTAATATTTATCGGGTTAATTTTTACCACTAACGGTATTTTACCCGTCTTTACTATTAACGTGGTTTGATTACCAAACCCGTTTTTGGGATGTTACAAGTCTACCCCCTTAAAGAGGTTTCGTCCCCGAAACCTTATTTACGTAGTTCATTGGTTTAATCAAACGAACCTAGTTTCGTTTTCAAGGCTCCCGTTTCCTTTGGTCAAAAGTTTTCATGTATACTGACGCGTACGTCTTTCATGTGTAAGGCCTCGCGGGCCGTTACTTACAGCTTATAACCCTTTATCTTTATTGACTGAGTTGTCACTTGACCACTTAGTCTCGTTAGTCTTTTAATAGGTCTATCCCGCGCTTGTGTTATATTAACAAGCGCTTGTATTTGTTATGACGCTTTCTTAACTTTGAATAGTTTTACCGGCTAGACTAATTAGTCGCCGTCACTTCATACCCCGTAACTCACGTTACAACGTGATCATTTTCTATATTTCTTTTCTTGTCCTTGAGCGTGTCACGTCACGTTTAAGTTTAATTCAACGTTTCTTTATCATACTTCTTCTTTTCGAATGTATCGTCTCGCACTTATCGATGTTAAAACCCATACTCTTTGATATTTGTTATTTCCGAATTCGCCTTATAGTATTCATATTTGTTAAAACGTTATTTCTTACTAAAACTGAACTTTTAGTTTAACGTTTTTTTTTCTCTTTAACTATGTCAATTACTCATATCATGGAAATTGACAACCCATAATTTATTGTTTTCCGTTCTCGTCTTACACTATTGACCAGTAGGTTCCTTCACTTAACCTCGTAGGCTATTTCCTTAAGCTTTCACCTCTTTAAGGCGAGGCCCTTATGATCCCTTTGCTTCAATTCATGACCTGTGGGTCATTTTGGCCCCGTAGACCGTTACACTAATTAATATCCCGTAGGTTATGATGATCCCGTAGATCATCTTTTATTCGAGTCTTTATTCAAATGTATATACGTTTATATACGCATATGGCGTTAAGGCACCCCTTTTTATGTTTAGAATTATTCACCTTTACTTTTTAGATTTCGTTTGACCTTGACCGTAGTCTAAGGCTACATTGTTTTCTTTCGAATTATATTTCCGACTTCTTGACTTCTAACGTCAATTACACGTCAGTTTGCCCTACACTTACCGTTACCCGGTTCTTACCTATACTTCTTTACGTCCCATTACCCGGGTTCTTTTATTTTAATTTTTTTAACGCCTATAACTCCTTTACATAGGTTTATTAATATTTCACACTTTTATTTATTCGATTCGCGCTTACTTATTTTAGCAAGTGTCATTTTTTATTAAATTTGTTTGACTTGTTCGTGTGAAAATTCATCACTTATGAATGCAAACTACAGTCTTTGTTCGAACCGTTCAGCTTTGAAATAGTTGAACGTAATTTATCAAAATTTCTATTTGCAGTATCTTATCGTCCCTTAGTCATGACCCAAAACACGAGTCTTTTTGACTTTCCATACGCGTTCCTGTTTCTCAGTCTACGCATGCGTTTAATTCCTTACCCATCAACCGGGTGTTTTACCGAAATCGTTATCATTGCACCCCTTCCGGTATGCATTAAGACTTCATTTCGATTTGCTTGGTCATCTTAGCGAAATCCGTCGCTTTTATTCGACCATGTCTTTTATTCTTTACGTGACCACCATTGGCGGCCTTATTAATTATGAGTGACGATTATCATCGTTATCCTTGCTTTACTACGACTAAAGTTAACAACCTTGATTATCTTTCTCGTGTGGGCAACACCTTTGCTTTTATGACCCGGCGGATCATCTATACTTTGGTTTTACTTGCCCATATTGTTCACCATGGCCCTTTCGTCCAAGATGACTTATTTTCGTGAATTTTCTTTTGATCATTCATTTATATCATCATTTACATTAATCCTTGTCCCTTCTCTCGGGCCCATTATCCTAATGTAATACTCTTCCGTCACCCGGCTGTGCGTTTACATTATTATCAACTATTTTGTTTATTTGTTTCATTTGGGTACTTTTTAATTTGTCCCATTCACCCCGTCCTTACTACATCGGATGTAAATGTGTCCGCTATAAGAAGTTCATGGTATCATATGCCACTACTTACTTGGCCAGAGTAAGCGATTAACACATGACACGCATGACCTTTTTATAGTTTTCACATCACGCCCTATGTAAGTAATGCCTTTATTTGTTTCTCTTGGAAACAATATGCCGAATACATTTTCTATTCGGTTTTCCAAGTTTCTAATTTACATATGCAACAATCATTCTCTACATGTTTGTTGCATATTGCTATTTGTGCGTTTACATTTAAAAGCGTGCACCTAGTAATGTTTGCCCCGACGGGCGTTCCTTGCCATTAACCTTGTTCGCGGTCGTTACGCGATTTAGTCCTTGGTGAGCATGCTCCTCTTGTCATACTTCGGACCATTCCTCTATCATATCCGTAATTTGTTCAACCCTCGTCATCTTCAAATGCGAGTTTCCTCCAATTAAAACATTCATAAAAGTTAGTAATGTCAACTTTACTAAATGCCTGTACCATAATATAAGACTTTTCTACTATACGTGTTAACGTACGTAATTTTGTTAACTATATCTATTATTTAATTGAGGTATCGTATATTACACGATAACCCTATGTGTTGTTTACAACACTTTAACATGCTAAACCATTAAAATACACGTACTTACCGGATTTGCGATCAAGCCTCGAACCGAACACACTTTACTTTTTAACCATGAGCTCTGATTACCAACTTGTAACACCCTTGCTTGTTTAATACAATATTTTATAGAAGTTTCGTAAAAATACATGTTTTTATGATTACACGTAAGTATGTCAATACGAGTTTACTAAAACTTTTACAATTTAAAAAAAAGAACAACTTAATGTAATTGAATTCTTCGTTTAAAAGATACGACGAAACGCCGCGCGGAAGCTTTTAACTTTATCGTGTTCGGTTCTTCTTCGAGCTTGATCTTCATCCGGGCACTCTTGGCAATCACCTATGATCAGAACCAACTTAAAAGTTAGTTTTGATAGTTAAATAACAAGTTTAAACATGTTATATGGGTCAAACAAACAAAATTAAACGTTTTTCAGGTTCAGGGGGGGCTAGGTGTCACGCCAAGGGGCTAGACGCCCCACCTAGCCCCCTTTTTGGCAGAAAGTTTTTATTATGTTGCTGCATATTCTCAGCATAACCCGATTTCACAGAAACGAGCATAACTCTCTCGTTTTTAATCCGTTTAACGCGATTCTTTTTCCTACGCGTCCGTAATTTAATTCTCCATCTTATGGAGTTAAAATCCTACATCCAACATAAGAAATTTTTGAGACTTCAAAGCTCTCGACTCATTACCTTTTTGCCGAATTTTAACCCGTTTATGCATTTTATCAAGCAAACATATTTGTTTGATCCTTATTTCACACGCACCTCTTCAAATTAATGTTATCTATCATAATAGGTTCTAGTCACAGGTTTCTTACACAATTTAAACCCGTTTTCGCTCGTATGCTTATTTTGACCCGTTAGGGGTATTTACGCATTTTAGTCTAGAACTTGTGCTTTTCTTTTGACACTACAAAAATTCCATGTCTAATTAACTACAAATATTCCACCACAACTATTTTGTGGTGGATTTAACATAATGAACACCTTTTCCCCAATTTTACCCATCGGTTGGTCATTTTACGCAAATGACCATTTTTTGAGCATTTGACCCACGAATGTGTATTCCTATGACTTTTATTCATATTTAATGATTCCATAATCTTAATACAAGTTCCTAAACAACCTCTATGGGTCGTTTACCCAATATACCCTTCAAGGGTGTTTTGCTTAACTTTAGTCCCTCACTTTACGACGAGCGACTTTCGCTAAATATTTGACCAAAAATTGTATGTTTAACTAAAAGCTTATTTGTGCGTACCTGGCCCGGGTCAAAGTACTGACCCGTTTACATAACTTTTGCTTTAAATCTTTCTAGTTAAAGCAACGCACGCTTATGTTATTTCATGTGATTACAAAACTCAACAAGCGATTGTCAAATGTTATTGTCAAATGGTGTTAACCACACCATTTGACCCATTTAGTCTAATTGACCATTTGTCCGTATGAGATGGTATTTAATTACCATTTCACCCCTTTAAACCTATCCCAGTTTTCCTTTGAACTTGTTTTACTTAAAACCGTTTTTATTTATTGGTCATTACATGACTAATTTACCACTTTACCCCTTTTTACTATAATTCATGATTTCTTACCATTTTCCCTCATTCCGACTCTCATTGAATCGTGTCGGAATATCATATATCAACCACTTAGTCGCATTCATATCAATACTTGAAATTAAGTAACTTTGCAAATAATGTAAAGGGGCGTAAGCTCTACTTAACTCGCATCCGAATACACTTTCTTCTCGTGCTTGATTCGTTTGACCGCTTCTTTCCCAAGCGTCCACCTAGCTCGTTAGGTGACAAACTATCATCATTCACAAGGTGGTTAGATTAGTCATTTCAATTCACGACTATTCCACCATACGTATTTTCTATGTCGAAACCACTATTCGACTTTATCATTGGTTAGTTTGACTTTTATAGGTCAACTATCTTAAATCATACAATAGGCATAATTAAGTTAAATCAACATTATGATTAGAACCCGTTTTAACCCTTATTTCACGTAATTAGTCAAACAAGGCAAGTACGCATTTCATTCGGAATTTCAACATATAAACATTCACTTAGGCATTTTAACAAACACCTTGCGGGCATGATTTCTCACAATTTATTATCAAGCTCAATACTTGTCATTTAGCCATGGTTAACATCAACTAAGCATGTTTACATCAATTTTCACATTAACAAAATCTGAATTTACTTCCTAGAACTCAAATTACACTAGAACAACAATTAAAATTCTAGTGTTTAACATGTTCCTACAACACCCACTTATCACCTTCAATGGTGATTGTGAATTCACAAGAAATAAGCATGATTTCAACATGTGATTGACTAGGGTTTTACTCCTAGACATTATATCATTCCTATTTCATCCAATTAACAAACATGCATCATCAAATTTCTGATTTCCCAAATTCATGAGAATTTCAAGTAGAGGATTTTTATGAATTTTCACATACCTTATGATCTCCTTTCAATGGGGATCACTAATCCGGGTTCGGATTTCGTTTTAGGGCTGATCTTGACCTTCAATTTGTGGATTTAAACAAGAACTAGGGTTGGAGTTCTTTCCCTTGGTCGCCCCTGGCTTTTGGTCGAATTCAGACACTCACAATTGTGAGTGTTTGAGTTTTTTTTTTATTGATATTAGTTTCAAGTTAAACAATTTTGGTCCCTCTAGTTTCTTTTGATCAAATGAAGCTATATCTCACCATTAGTCAGTTAATCACATGCTACTAACTAGGTTAATTACTCCTAGTTACTTTAACGGGTTCGGGAAATTATAACCCGTTATGTTTTAAGTCCCGTTAATTTGGCCTTTTTATATACTTTGTTTTCTCAAAGTATTTATTCCCCTTTTTAATTAATATTAGGTTTATTTATTTGAGTCCTAATATTTATCGGGTTAATTTTTACCACTAACGGTATTTTACCCGTCTTTACTATTAACGTGGTTTGATTAACAAACCCGTTTTTGGGATGTTACAGTTCGCCACCGCCACCCGGTCCTCGTGGCTTAACTCGCCGCTCGGAACGGCTTCGTAGTAGGCCTTGAAACGATCGAGCTTGGTCTGTAGCTCGCGCCATTTATGTTGGCACGCGTTGAGGTCGTGCCGGTCGTGTCCGACGGAATAGGAGGCCGCCACATCAAATCTCAAGCCCGCCCCACGCCCGGTTTCAAACCAAAGCCCCAAGGGCCACGCCCCAACCCAAGCCCACCCGAGGTGGTGGCTTGGGCGTTTTCCCCCAACCCACGCCCCAACCCAAGCCCCATACCCCATAGTTTAAACAAAAGACACCCATAACGCACCATCCGGAAATTTTTTTTCCACGTCACCCATTCGATTTTTCGAACACCCCATTGAAGGTGCATTTACGCTAACCATTTATTTTTCTTTTTTATTTTTTATTTTTTGTTTTTAAGTTCGTTGGTATGGCAAGCGGACGTGGACAAAAACAAAAATTGGAGTTCTCTCCTATGACTAGCAAACTCAAGCCAACGGTAACGTTGATGAATTTAAATGGATTTTGTATGTGGAAAAGTCAGGATGGAGTTTAGTCCTTTGAGTGGCTAGCTCAAGCCAGTTATGTTTGCTTGCCACATTAAGGAATTCAGAAAAACATAATCAGATTTCCCTTAAGTGTGGTGAAAGGCCTATCTGTACGACAACCCTAAAAACGAATTTATGAGCAACATACTTAACTTTCTCCTTCTTCGTCTTCCTCTTCTTCCTCCAAATCTCATAGTATCTAACTTGAATTACTGCTCAACTGATGCAACGATATGAACAATTGAGCTAGGCATTAAATCCAACAATTTTCTCACCGGGTGACCCTCTTCGATAGTGTTTCCAAGACTTTTCACCTTTGACACTAACTCGCTTAATTACCCACAAAATCATCAACTAGTTCTCCCTTCTTCATTACTTTGTCTAAACAGCATCCCATATGGTCATCACATATCCATGCATGACAAAAGCAACCAACGACTCATCCTCAATCTCAACAGCCTCCCAATAATTCACACTACCGGCTCCAGAGAATTCTACAGAACAGAAAACTCTCCACAAAATAACAAACATCCAGGAGATAATTTCCATATGCAATTCCGTTTTCAAAACCAAAGGTCACAATGTAAATATTCCGGAACACCCCTCGCACTCCCACTATTACCAAATCCCCCTCCAGGTTTAAACCTCTGAATACACTTGAGATGACATCTTATGGCTCTAGAATTGAGGATTGTAAAAGGAATCCACTTAGCTCAACCCGATTCAGCAAGACAATACTTAACTACTTGAAAGTTGGTTCACTTCATCTTGCGATACATAAACCCGTACCATCCCAAAGTCTTCAATTAAATTCTTTGATTTTAGCTGAAATTAACTAACATCTATTATAACTATTTTGGAGAGTTAACATCAACAATCAACAAAGAAAATATATAAGAATATATGGATCATTGAAATCGAAATTGAAAAGTGGGAATAAAGAGAAGCTTCGATGGAACAGTAGGGCCACGCAAGTGAAAAAAATGCTTCAAAAATCTTCTAGACGTCCCTGCCAAACCCACAAAATATCCCACATGCCACTGCCATTTTATTTTCTGTTGTTGGGCCGTAGAATGCATGGTCTTCGGGCCGGCTGGATAGCTTATCACATGAAGGCCCATTCCATGAATCATGTTATATATACATCGCACACATATAAAAAAAGGGGGGCTGCTACGAAAAGTAGAGATACCATACGGCTGAACAGGGGAGGCGCAGACGATCAAGACTCAAGAGGATGTAGAGACAAAAAATAAAGGTACAACGAAGGAATTATTATGGAAGAGGGTGTCTACGTATCAAGATAAAAGGTGAAGGGGTATTCTCCCAAAAAGCCGCGCAGACCAATCAGGTCGCGCGTTGAACCATACTCCTTATTCAATAATCTGATTATTCTGCAGATCTCGCGCGAGCTTCTTAGACAATACCTAAGCCTCGCGCGAGGTCCAAGCAAGACATGACATCAGGTTTCACACTTAGCATCCTGAATAAGAGCCCTCAACCCTAGAACCTTGCGCCGACTACTTGGACACACACCAAAGGTCGTGCGCGGATAGCGGCGCAGGGCCACCTCAGGAAACGTCAAAGGTACAAGTGGCAGAAGAATGAGCCAACCAACGTCCAGCAGGCTGTACCCTATCGTGCTTCATGATTAACGATCGTGCAGGAGACAAAATGTACACAAGGACGCCTACGTGGCACCAATCAGGGGGGCGGTGACAACTACCCCACGATCTCCACTCACCTGCTGATTTTAGAAGGACAACAGCGTCGACAACCCGGACAGGTGGCTCCAATCATGGTGCGCCAGCACCGAGGTTCTTCTAGAAGTCACTAACGGTCGACACCAGAGAGACAAAGAGGATATTCCTTGTTGTCTCCTTCCGGCCCAAGGCCCATCAGCCCATATCCTCCTACACCACTCCGGCTATAAATAGGGACCTTCATACACAGGTTAAACATTCTGCTCTCTATAATCTCACTCTTAACACACACTTATTTTCCTCAAAGCAGTTACTTATTCTCACGCCGGAGAGTGGTTAAGAGGGAAACCCCCATATTCCCCTCTTAACGAGCTTAACAGTGTTACTGTTTTGTAGGAAGGATCTCACTCGAGCTCAGGAAGGATTAAGAAGATTAACCCTTATGTTTGAGACATAAACCCAACTAATAAACCCAAAATTAGTTTAGTGTTTCTTCGTTGGCGCCCACCGATTTTTGCAATCACTTCATCTTGTTTTTTCTGAGCTTTTTTCTGTTTTCCCGATCATGGCTGGTCAGGGAATACTTGATTTTGGCTTCGGTACACACTCTCAAGTAGGAGCGGGGAAGGATAACTCGCACGTCCAACCCCATCCTACTGACGAGTTCGTCGAAGGCGAAGCAACAAACAATGGGGGACCCCGTGCGAGCATCACACGCATCACTCAGACGGGTACCCCAATGAGTAATGTTGTTGGACCGTCAAACTCAACTCCAGCTCCAAACATCTCGGTGTTATTAGGCCTACCAGAGGGCGAAACCTTAGCCTCTTGGTATGCTAAACGGATTGCTACCATCAATGCTGCTTACCAGTCACTGAGCGCACAACAAGCAATTTTGCAAGCGGAATCATCGCTGATGACACCTACGTGGCCAGCACAGGATGCGCGCCAGGTACCCCCTCAGCAAAACCTGTAAGGGCAGTTCAACAGACCTCCCCCTCAGAGAAGATTAAGCCATTGGCAATGATCCTCACTTAGAATCATGCATTGAAAAACATCAAGTGACTTTGTCAATGTATCTACTTCAACTCAAACCCGTTACTCGTTTTGATCCATGTCTATAGATTTTTCATTGTGAAACACTTTCCTAACCGGGATTTGACATCCTTTAATTATCATAGGAGTGCCGCTATCAATGACTAGTACGCCATCTACATACAATATCAAGAAGGTTATAAAGCTCCCACTTGCATTCTGTAAACACACGACTTATCTTCACTTTCAACAACCCAAACTTTTTTTATTTTCTGATCATAAACAGCTACGAGATGCTTTTATAAATCCATAAATAAATTTTTTTACCTTGCATATCTTACAAGGATACTTAGGATTTATGAAACCTTCTGGTTGAACCATATAGACCTCTCTAGTTAGGTGTCCATTAAGGAACACGGTTTTAACATCAATTTTCCATATATCATAGTCATAATATGCGACAATGGTAGGCAGTATCCTAATCGATTTAAGCATGGCTATCGAAAAGAAGGTTTCCTCATAATAAATTCCCTAGATTTGACTGTTGGTGCATATTGTGACAACATGTTAGAGTTTAGGTCTTTGGATATCTTGTGAACTGTTAAACCGTATTTGTGAGATTAATATAAAGTCAACATCTAGTCAATGATAAAACATTTCTGGTATAAGAGCTAGTGACTGATCCGAGAATAACATCTTGTGAGTGTTCGGACATATGTCTTTATATGTGTCTAGGATTAAACAATGTTGTGTAGTGTCCAGGAATGAGTCCTTGTGTATGTCTAGGATAGATGTCAATATTTGATATATCATTTTGTTTTGTTGGGCTTGGTCCAGTATGCATGCCTGTGTATTATATAAACACATGTTAGGCATTAGGGTTAAGGTTAGACATCACAGAGAGTGAGAGTTACGAGTGAGATAGTTTGTCACAGAGAAAGGTTGTGGTTTGGTATTGAATTAATTGTAAAAGATACATTGGATAATCAACAGAATACTCGTTTACTTGTCATTTTGTGTTTGTTCATCTTATTACTTGTTTTTGTTCTTGTTTGATCTATTAAGATGATTCGGCACTCTTAGTGGATTATCAATCTCGTGATCAATCCGTGTGAGAGGGACCTCCAATATTGAGAAAAGCACTTCGCCACCAACCTTGCTTTAGAGGTTTGCAAGTTACCATCCATGTTGGTTTTCCTCTTGAAAACCCATTTATTTTCTACAGTCCGACTTTCAGGAAGATCAATTAAGTACTATACTCGGTTGTCATACATGGATTGTATCTCAGCATTCATAGCTTCAAGTTACTTCTCAGATTCTAAATCATTGATTGTAGCTTTATAAGTGCTAGGCTCTTCCTGATTCCGCTATTAGGGTGTCGTCAGTTTCATGTAGTCCAACTTATCTTTCAGGCTCGTGATAATCCCAAGTACTTAAACGAACACTCGGTGTTACAACTATCTCTTGAGTCGTCTTTGTGACAACTGCCACCAAATCGGCAATTTCCGTACTATTTATTTACTATTTATTTATTATTTATTAACAGCAATTATGTGTTTAAACATCAACATTAGGTGATTACTTTCTTTACATATGAATTCATGCATGTTTATACCTCAAATGTTGCTGTTGGTACACTTTATGTGGACGCAACTCGGTTCGATTCGACTCGGTTCGGTTCGACTCGGTTCGGTTCGACTCGGTTAGGTTCGGCTCAAGCCCGATGTCACGACATACCTCTGTCGTGCGCCCCAGAGATCGATACGCGAAGCACGAATAGCCGCGAACCGTTTCCCGCCGACACATCACCATAATGATGTCATGATGATGTCATATGAATACTTTTCACATGAAGACTACATATAAACGTGAATTTTGTCCTCTGTTTATTTTATATATGATGAAGAACCTGCATGTTGGAGCCATTGACGAAGAATGCATGATTGACGAACATTGCATGGTTCGTCCAACTCATGATTGACGAAGTTCTCTTGGCGAAGCTTCAATGGTGTAGGTCCATTTTTCAGAGGTTCGATCACGAAACCTAATCCCTGTTTATAACAAACACAATCACGAGTGCGGAATCCCCGTGAAGATGCAAACCAAACACAGAATAGCAAGACACGAATTAACTAAAGATTCACAGTCTATTGATTAAACGGATGAGAACAACATCAAACATATACACACAATGCTTGAAGATAAACTCACAGTAGGTTATACTCTCATCACTTCACACAGAAGACCAAGTGTGGTTTATATAGGCAGCCCAGTCCAATCTCGACGAAGAACATGAGAGGGGCTGACGAAGAACCTTGGTCGACGAATAACCAGGTTCTTCGTCACTGTTGTGACGAAATATAGTGTGATGAAGAAAGAGGTTCTTCGTCACACACATGTACGACGAAACATGTCTTTCGTCGAGAGGCTGCAAAACAGAACAGCTGCAAACTGTCAAACAGTTTGCAGCAGAACTTGTTTAAACACACACACACAAACATAAACTACATACCAAATGCAACATGCATCAGTTTATACAAACATAACAAAGAGACAACTGTCGGACCAAAGTTAGATAGGAGGATATCCGACTTGGTCGACTGACGGAACATACAGACTCGATAAGCAAAAGAACGTAAAATTACAACGCTAATAAAGAATAAGTTACAGACACAAAAATATGCACCAACAAACTCCCCCTTGTCTGTTACTTGGTCTTCGGTCTTCATTCTTCAATCTTCAGTGTTTCTCGGACCAGGAACTGCCAGCGTGGATCCCACGATAATAACAAAAGCAAGCGACGGGCTGAAATCGTAACACTTGATGCGCGTCCTTGTCTTCGTAAAATATATCATGTCGAAACAACTTGTTGTTGTCGGCCGCGGACATATTCACTATCCACATCGGGTTGAGTATGCGGAAGTTTTCTCGGTCGTCCATGAACACAATAACGGCTTCGTGCGAATCTGAGTCGTAACACCATAAAGCCATGTCTTCCAAAAAGTTCTGTTTCATCGGCATCAAAGGAATCTTGTCCATAACTTTCGCCGGCTGATAAACAAGCTTGTATCGCGCCGTGTTGGTCGATGGATCTAAGGTGAACTTGATCTGCTGATAGATTGGAAACTGAGGCTTGTACAACTCGTCTTTCCAGCCTGTCCTCTTGTTCATCTTTATCTTGCGAGCAAACAACGTTGCTCCTTCGAAATTCGAACGATTAATGAGCTCAAGCTTTGTTAAGGCTGGAACGTCATAAAATGGTAAGGACAAAATGCTCAGCAGCGACCTGAAAGATCAGCAACAAACTTTCCCTCTTCCAGAACTTCCCTAGTAATAGGATGCACAACCTGTAAAGCAAGATCAGCAGAGCTAGGAACAGAGGATGTACCAGCCATAGAGCTTTCAATGTAAGAATTGCTCTCTAGTTGTTGTACTTCTTCTACGGTTCCACCAGAGGTTCCTTGTGTAGATTCAATCTGTGAGGGCTTGAGGATAACAATTTGAGTAGATGCAGTGGCTAGCGGTTGCTCAGATGTCGCAGAAGGGTCAGGGTTACCTGGATCCTCAGAATCATGATCCCGTTTCTTTAAGACTTCTTGTTGTTTGCATCGGTCACCCTACAAAATGTTAACACGCTTTCTGACAAACTCGAAACCATCAGTGATCTGCTTGACCCCATCTGTTATCTTGGTATTGCGTGAGTTGTACCACTCTCTCATATCATCGTGCTTTTCTTTAAGAGTGTTGTCCAACCTTTGAACCTCGATGCTTCTTTCTTTCAAGCGGTTCATATCAATACCACGAGTGTTATCTGCAGCTCGTATTTATTGCAATTGATGTTCTCTTTCTTTATCAGCAGCCTTCAAATGTGTATTCTCAGCCTTGAGTTGTTCAATCTCTGCTTGTTGGCGTGTGATCTCAGCTTGTTGATGCCCAACAGTGGAATTTAACGTATTTATCTCCAATTGTTGTTTAATCATGTCGCTTCTTGTAACATTGATCACCGCCGATTGTCTATCAATCTGACCTGCAGCAGCTTGCAATTTAGCAAACAAGAAATCTACCTTTTCATCTTGCTGCATTTCAGAGAATCTCCTTTGTCTGCGTTCTGAACTCGGCCCAACCCAAGCACCATACCCCATAGTATAAACAAAAGACACCCATAACGCACCATCCGGAAATTTTTTTTCCACGTCACCCGTTCGATTTTTCGAACACACCATTGAAGGTGCATTTACGCTAACAATTTATTTTTCTTTTTATTTTTATTTTTTGTTTTTAAGTTCGTTGGTATGGCAAGCGGACCTGGACAAAAACAAAAATTGGAGTTCTCTCCTATGACTAGCAAACTCAAGCCAACGGTAACGTTGATGAATTTAAATGGATTTTGTATGTGGAAAAGTCAGGAAGGAGTTTAGTCCTTTGAGTGGCTAGCTCAAGCCAGTTATGTTTCCTTGCCACACTAAGGAATTCAGAAAAACATAATCAGATTTCCCTAAAGTGTGGTGAAAGGCCTATCTGTACAACTCGTCTTTCCAGCCTGTCCTCTTGTTCATCTTTACCTTGCGAGCAAACAACGTTACTCCTTCAAAATTCGAACGATTAATGAGCTCAAGCTTTGTTAAGGCTGCAACGTTATAAAATGGTAAGGACAAAATGCTCAGCAGCGACCTGAAATACTGAATACCGTATTCACGTTTGATGGCCATGCAGTGGATTTCTTTGACAAACATCCAGCAAAGAATCTTCCCGTGCAAGTTCTTTTTCTCGTATTTCAGATAGTCGACTTGAACTTCAGCTGGCATAGGCTTGGAAAATTTGGACAAGAACTACTTTCTCCACTCTGTGAACAGATCCGAGGCATTATCAAAAGTATCACGATTTTTCAATTGTTCATCGATGACGTCCACGTTTTCCTTCAACCATTCTTCATTAAGGGGTGTGAACTCAGTCCCGTCTTCTCACATGTAGGAAGACTTCTTATCATCGCCTTCAAAGACAATCTCTTCAACATTTTCTAAATCTGTTGTTTCCGGCTCACTTGGAATATCATCAATAGCAACATCATCAATTTCTTTCATTTCATTTAAAGCAAGCAACTGCGCATGCGACAGATCAGCAACAAACTTTCCCTCTTCCAGAACTTCCCTAGTAATAGGATGCACAGCCTGTAAAGCAAGATCAGCAGAGCTAGGAACAGAGGATGTACCAGCCATAGAGCTTTCAATGTAAGAACTGCTCTCTAGTTGTTGTACTTCTTCTACGGTTCCACCAGAGGTTCCTTGTGTAGATTCAATCTGTGAGGGCTTGAGGACAACAATTTTAGTAGATGCAGTGGCAGGCGATTGCTCAGATGTCACAGAAGGGTCAGGGTTACCCGGATCCTCAGAATCATGATCCCGTTTCTTTAAGACTTCTTGTTGTTTGCATCGGTCACCCTACAAAATGTTAACACGCTTTCTGACAAACTCGAAACCATCAGTGATCTGCTTAACCCCATCTGTTATCTTGGTATTGCGTGAGTTGTACCACTCTCTCATATCATCGTGCTTTTCTTTAAGAGTGTTGGCCAACATTTGAACCTCGATGCTTCTTTCTTTCAAGCGGTTCATATCAATACCACGAGTGTTATCTGCAGCTCGCATTTGTTGCAATTGACGTTCTCTTTCTTCATCAGCAGCCTTCAAGCGTGTATTCTCAGCCTTCAGTTGTTCAATCTCTGCTTGTTGGCGTGTGATCTCAGCTTGTTGACGCCCAACAGTGGAATTTAACGTATTTATCTCCAATTGTTGTTTAATCATGTCGCTTCTTGTAACATTGATCACCGCCGATTGTCTATCAATCTGACCTGCAGCAGCTTGCAACTGAGCAAACAAGAAATCTACCTTTTCATCTTGCTGCATTTCAGAGAATCTCCTTTGTCTGCGTTCTGAACTCGGCTGAGAAGTAGTAGCTCGAATAGTTGATGCTATTGAGCGTGCCGGTTCTTGTGGTGTCACTGTTGGAGTTTCAGTAGCTGTAGTGACTACAGGAGTTAGTTCGGACGATCTTGGAGGAGATGATATAATAGCATCGGCTTCATCGGCAGTGAGTCCAAAGTTTGGATTCATATCTGCTTCTTAAATAGGCTCTTGCTGTGGAATAGTTTGCTGCACAGATGAGGAACCGATGTACTTCCTTGCCTTTTTCTTTCTATGTGTAGTAGTTTGTTTCCTCTTTAAGCGTTCTGCTTCAGTGTCCGAAGGAACGTAATCAGCATCATCTTCCTGTCTAATCTTCCTGCCCTTTCTCACACCACGTTCATCGAGATAGAACTCGTATCCAGGCTCAGGTTGATTATCATCAGATTCTGTATCCTCTTCATCACCTCCAGCTGAACTAGCACCAGCTGTACCAACAGCAGATGCACCAGCAGCACCAGCATCTCCACCATCACCACCTTCATCATCACCATCATCGTCACTGTCGCTTTCGGTAGAATCACCGAAGATATTAATCTTTTTTCCGACCAAACTTATCTTCCATCATCTTTTTCAACTTCGGCTCCTCGTCGTCAGATTGGCTGTCATTGTGACGCCATTTGTCATTTTCTGGAGCGACGTAGTCTGTCTTATCAAGAGCACCGATCAACTTTCTTGGCGGTTTGCTTTCTTTGTACCTATTCGCTGCAATGCCCCTGAATATCTTTAGTGAATGCTCTATCATAGTATCTATCTTCAGAATATCATTATCGGCTTTCAGAAGATTGGGATGTTGGACATTCATGATCATTTGTAAAAATCGAGGATACATCTAGAACTTATTCCCTGTCGTACGACCACCGGTTCTTTTCATATTTTCTTTCATGTTGGCATAAATGTACTTCGAAATGCTAAACGGATTGTTTAGCACCAAGGCCACCATGAGTCCCACAAGATCATTGCCTGCCATGTCGTAACCAGCACGTCTGTTGCTAAGACATTCAATGAGTACATGTAGTAGAAACTTGTAGTGCATTGGCAACTCTCCTTTGTTGATTTGACTACTGAAAATATCACAGGTACATTTTATCCTAAGCAAACAACCGCGTGTGCACATAATTGTAACGGAATAAGGTGCATTCGGATCATCTTGAAGTTCCAGTACGGTGTTTAGGATATCCAGAGAGACATTCACATTCACTTGGTTAACTTGCCCTTGTATAAGCTCAATTCCATCAACTTCAATAACGCTCGCTGAATTCCAGAATTCTTTGGTGAGAGTCTGGTACACCGGTGTTGAAAAAGTAACGGATTTGTTGATCTGAGATTCCCTTATCCATTTAGTGATCTCCTTCAGTTCCGTAATCTTTCCTTCAGGATCAAGGTATGCAACCATGCTGTGACGAGATTCAGACATAACTTGTTCTTCTGGTTTGTCAGCTTTCTTAGTCGTGGGCTTGCGTTTCTTTTCTTTTGGTGCCATTCTGTATGCGAAAAACGTCCACTGTAAGTCCCAATGTCATAATATGTGCAATAGACATATGTCTATACATGTTCAAGTATAAAGTGAACAATGAACATGTATATGCATATATACTGTGAAGGGCACACAAACTGAAAAATTTTCTAAGTGTTGGACGACGAAAGACTATCACTGCGATGAAAAACATCTTTTATGGCGAAGAACCCTTGGTCAAACAAAGCCAACATTGTCCTTTGACCCTGGGTTTTTTCGTCGACAGGCTTTCGACGAAAAATACTTCTTCGTTAAACAGGTATTTCGTCGCCGGTAGTTTGAAGAAACATGTATTTCGTCGTAAAAGTTGTTTTTCGTCAGTTAGGGTTTTTCGACATGACTGAAATTGGGGGTTTTTCGATACAGAGGGTTTTTCGCCGACAAACGTTGAATCGACGATTGATTCAGAAAATCAAACACAATGGACACTTTGTTGAGCACAAACACGAAGAAAACAACCCCAGTTATGTAACCGACACGAGTTGAACCGGAAAATACACCCAAAACCCATTCAAAGTCATAAAATCTCAAACCCCTGTTTTAACACTTAAATCAAAAACCCAAAACAATGTACAGATCTACATACGCACCCTATGTTTAACCGTTTTGATGAAAATCAAAGAAAATAAAAAGAGTATTATATGAAAGATTAAAACATCAAAGGTTGTCCGAGGGTTTTTCAAACAATTTCGACCAAAACAGAGAGGTCCTAAAGATTCGAAACATTTAAACAATCACTTTGTATACCTTGATTTGATGAAAATTTTAGAGAGAAACAAAGGGGGTTTTGAGTCGGTGAAGGGAGGTATGGGGGTTTTCTTGTGGAAGGAGATGAACAGTTGAGAGTAGGTTTTGAAAAAATGAAGGCACTGATGTACAGGGTCCCCTTTTTATAACCTGACCTTCGATGAAAGACCGTCCTCGATGAAAAATGTGATTGGGTCGACGAAAAACCTTGATGGGCTTGTACAGTAAGCCCATGACGAAAGTCCATGAAGCCCAAGGTTTTTCGTCATGACCTCGACGAAAAATGGGTTTTTCGCCGTGAACAAATATTATTTTGACCAAGACTGGAAAACTGTTGACCTGAAATGGTTTTTCGTTGACCTTGAGGTCTTTCGTGGACCTTTAGGTTTTTCGTGAAACATCTTCACCTAAAATTACCAAGTAATTGAAATTTGCAAAGTTTGAACATATTTTACTAATTTGAACAGATTTTCCCTTGTGATTAAGTTTACCAAATGCAAAATGATCTTTCTGAAGTAGTTAAATCTCAAACAAGTTGGTTGCTGGCTTTCTGGTAGAAAACATTCGAGTTTCAACTTCGGCTAATAAAAAAGAAATGTACAAATTGCACTAAACTGAAATTTTAAATGCGATAAAATAACGAAAATCAACAATAAGCAGTAAAAGACTGTATAAGGTAAAACTTTTGCGAGTTTCAAGGTAAAGGAATCATACCAGCTTATGGTCTTTGTCAACATGGTTTATGATTTCTGTTTTAAAGCTTGGATAAGTATACTACCACGATTATCGATATTGTTGTCCACATAAGCTCAAACTGATCAGATGTAATCATAATTAGGAGATACGATTTACGGTAAGAGTTATACTTACAAGTCGGTGTTCATCCACTCACGACACATTCCCGTATCAAGGTATGCATGAGAGTTCATCTTACCGGTGAGTATACCGCTTATCATCTGTTCGACCGTATAAAAAATGTGAGATACTCACTTATTTTTTATTGAAAACAAGCCCTATGTGATAGAATCACTTATTAATGAGGAACTTGATTTTCATATGCATGAGGGCACAGGAGCAAGTCCATGAACAGGTCAGTACTAACGTACAACAAAGAGACGAACTTGACTCCCGGATAAATGTGATATATTATCACTTATTTTGATGGACATGTGATTGTTGATCACTTATTGAGGTCGAATGCAATATGTACACGTATGTATAGTATCATGGAAGATCTAGACTTCGTCTCTGTTATTTTTTGGTAAAAGATACAACCATGATACCCAGATGATAAGACAGCATAAAGACCGAATATCTCTGAACCTCGGCAATCAATCAAACGAAATTTCGGTACCAAGACCATATGCCAATGAATGGTTCCCACCTGACTTGAAGTCTGTTAGGTTTGTATCAACCTGCACATTTTAATCTGATTGTGAGCCTACCGATACATCATTAGTAGAGATACTTATCATTTCTCAGTTTTTCATTTTACATTTTTGACCATGTTGACCAACCACACCAGTGAATCTCATCATTTTCCCTTATCCAAGAAACTCATTTTTGATTTTCTAATTTTTTTGAATTTTTTCTTTTCTAATTTTTTTTTTGAATTTTTGAATTTTCAAACTTAAAGACAGAAAGTAAAGACATATTTTTGGATTTTTTACTTTTTCAAATGTTTTTGTATTTTCTTGAAATTTCTCCCCCTAAAATGCGAAAAGGTTACGAAAAAGAAAATCTTTTTGTATTTTTAGAGTTTTTAAAGAAAATATTTACAAAAATGATTAGCCAAAGAAGTTTTACTCGGGTATCACCTTAATGCCATTGACCAAAAGAAGATAATCAAAACGTGATTTATCAAAAGCTTTCGTGAACAGGCCGGTTGGTGATCAGTGTGGATTTTAACAACATCGATGAGTCTTTTGTCAAAACAATCACGTATGAAGTGATATTTAATTTCGATGTGTTTGGTCTTGGAATGCTGCACAGGATTTCTAGTGATCTGTAAGGCAGCATTGTTATCAACAAAAATAGGAGTAGATTGGAATTCAAAACCATAGCCGCGCATTTGTTCTTGGATCCACAAAACTTGGGAGCAACAACTAGAGGCAGCAATGTATTCAGCTTCACAAGTTGATGTAGCAACACAGGTCTGCTTCTTGCACTGCCATGTGACCAGGCGATTTCCTAAAAATGGACATCCAGCCGTTGTTGATTTGTCATCGATTTTGCAGCCACCAAAATCAGAATCACTGAACGCGATCAAGTTGAAGCTATCATCCCTAGGGTACCAGAGACCAGTGTCCGGGCAACCCTTCAAATAGCGGAAAATCCTTTTAACAGCTCCCAGGTGTGAGGCCTTCGGGTTGGCTTGATATCTTGTGAGTAGGCACGTAGGATACATGATGTCGGGCCTCGAGGCTGTGAGATACATTAGAGATCCGATCATTGCGCGATAATATGAAGAGTTAATGCTTTCACCCTTCAGATCCGGAGTAATCCTGTGATTCTTCGGAAGTGGGGTACCAATGGGCGTTACATCAGACATCTGGAACCGGCTCAAGATGTCACCAACATATTTAGTTTGATGGATGAATATCCCAGACTCAGTTTGTTGAACTTGTAGGCCCAAGAAGAAATTCATTTCCCCCATTGTGCTCATCTCGAATTTTTCTTGCATAACACGCTCGAATTGCCTGCACAAAGAATCATTAGTTGAACCAAATATGATATCATCAACATATACCTGTGCCAACAGAAGATCTCCATCCTGTTCTTTGATGAAAAGAGTGCAATCGATAAGACCTCGCCGAAAACCATTCTCCAACAGATAGTTAGATAAAGTTGCATACCAAGCTCTCGGTGCCTGATGTAATCCATAAAGAGCTTTGTTGAGCAACCAAACCCGATCAGGGTGAATAGGATCTTCAAAACCCGGAGGCTGTTCGACATACACCTCTTCTTCAACCACACCATGTAAGAAAGCACTTTTCACGTCCATCTGGTAGACCTTGAATCCTTTAAATGAAGCATAAGCTAGAAAGATCCGAATAGCCTCAAGACGTGCAACCGGTGTATAAACTTCGTTGTAGTCAATTCCTTTGATCTGACGAAACCTTTGAACAACCAATCTCGCCTTGTTTAGAATGACTACTCCACGATCATCCTTTTTGCATTTGAAAACCCAACGGGTGCCAATTTTCTTGTAATTTTCAGGTCTTTCAACAAGCTTCCAGACACCCAACTTTTGGAACTGTAGCAGTTCATCCTGCATGGCTTCCACCCAAGAATTATCCTTTAGAGCTTCTTTCCAAGACTTTGGTTCTTCTTGTGAAACATAACACGCGAAGAACCAATCATTTTGTAAACCGGATTCTCTGATAGTTGAATACAACCCAACATTCTTGTTGTTTCTCAGCTGATTACGCGTCTGCACTCCACTATGGGCATCTCCAATAATATTCTGCTGCGGATGAGTATCATGAGTTCTCGTTTCAGCAACATCAGGAACACGAGTGTTAATACACCCAAATTGTTAAGATTAAGATCAACAACCAAATCCACGCCTGGCATCGACGTAGAGGTGGATGGATTTCCTTTAGCAGTGTCTACATTCTGCACATGAGGAGTTGCTTCAGAAGCACCTTGAACAGGAGCAACTGGAGCCGAAGAGCCTTCATTTGCATCGTTGAACTCATCATCATCATCTTCTGACGACACATTGAAATCAGCGGCATATTCAAATTCCTCATTTTGAACAGTGTTGTTAACTGAATTAGAAGCTTAAGGGTTAACAACAATTGGTCGCACCAAAGACGAGTCAACAACATTATCATTTTCCAGTAACATTTGAGCAGCTTCAAATGCTTCATCAAAGGTTGGCAGATTAAAGGAGCCGAATAGCCCATCATAATCGAACATCCAAGGATCACCCGGAGCCCTAACAAGATTAGTATACCTTTGTACCTTTACTTCACTCCATAACTCAATCTTTTTTAGTTGTCAAATTCCAAACACGAAAATTCGGAGTAGCATATCCAAGGAAGAAACCCTCGATGGCTTTGGCGCCAAACTTTCCGTGTGGTTCAATCATAGTACATGGACTGCCAAAAGGTTCTAAGTGAGAAACGTCTGGTTTCCTTTTGTGTAACAGTTCAAAACAAGTCTTGTCATGCCTTTTAACTGTGAGAACTCTGTTTAAAGTGTAGCAAGCAGTAGCCACAGCCTCCCCCCAGAACTGAACAGGAAGCTCCGACTCTACCAACATTGTTCTTGCAGTTTCTATTATCGTCTGATTCTTCCTCTCAGCGACACCGTTTTGTTGTGGAGTGTAGCGAGAACTGTACTCATGAAGAATGCCCTTTGAAGTACAGAACTCATCCATTATGCGGTTTTTGAACTCAGTGCCATTGTCGCTTCGGATCCTCTTTACTTTCAACGTGTATAAATTCTCTAGCAAAGTAAGAAGATTCTTGAGGATTTCAGGAGTTTCACTCTTGTGTGCCATAAATGATACTCAAGAAAATCTAGAGTAGTCATCAGTAACTACCAGACAATAAGCATCCCCAAAGTTTGTCTTGTGTTTCATAGGTCCATATGAAGACGTTTAAGAGGCATGCTGACAGTGTTGACTTTATTAATCGGGTGAGACTTCTTCGTTTGCTTTCCTTTCTGGTACGAAACACAGACATCTTGTAGATGAAAATTCTTCACAGGCACACCAGTCACAAGATTGTTTTTCACCAAATGGTTCATTTTTCTCAAGTGAATGTGTCCCAAAAGGCTTTCGTGGTAGTACAATAACTGAATTGATGATAAATGTCTTTGTGGAGTGCTTGTGTAAGGATAGCAAACGCCTTCTTTTTCAAATCATATGCCTTTTTGTCATTTTCTAACATATTTGCCAAGGTCGCTGTAGTTGATCCTGCTTCTTCAAGAGCTGTGTTAAATGGCGTAGTGAAACACGTCCATATCTCGGTGTTTTACCCTAGAACATAAGTGTGAAATCGACCTTTCCAAGATGGATATTCGTTCATATGATTTAGCTTTGGCGGGCGACTGTTGCTAACCGTTTCACTTTCACTTAATAAAAAATTCTGAATGCTTTGATTTTGATTCGTTATGCATGCCTATTGACTTGCAGTAATTGATTGTTGTGGCATCATCATTTTCAACCAAGCCGCTCCGGAGGTCGGATCTGGACCCAAGCCTGAGCCACTGTTCCAATCCCATGGACTCGTAATCATGTTTGATGTATGAATGAGAATACCTAGTCACACACTTGAAAAGAAACTGTTAAAGAACTTTTGCAAAGCTTCTGTTGAAAATTTGACAAGTGACACCCACGAAAAACTAGGTTTTTCGCAAAAGACCAAATTAGACGAAAAATGGTTTTTCGTCAAAAACAATTGCTACGAAAAACAGGTTTTTCGTCAACAACTCTTTTACGAAAACTTGGGTTTTTCGACGAGAGCAATTTGACGAAAGACTATGTTATTCGTCGCCTTGGTTTTTCGTCAACAATCAGATGAAGACAGAGAGTTGCTGAGATTTTTCAAAAAGCAAATCTTATCTTTTTGTACTGACAAAGACACCCGTTCAACCTAACAACAAGCCCATCTTACCAACCCATCATGGTGTACCAATATTTTAATCAATTATCTTTTAAATTAATTCAAGAACACTTTGAATATTTCAAGAATACTTTGAATATACGAAGAACACAGATGAAGATATGAAGTTTCCGGCCAAACTTTTTACCGGAGAAATTTTCCGAAACACAAATTTGCTTAAACTTTCAATGAAAACCCAGTTTTATCAGGTGAACAAGCAATATAACACAGGTTTTTTATAAAACTTTTAGCAAATATCAAGATCTTGACAGATTTTGAGAACCTTTTTCCAGAAAATTATGAAAATCAAAGATCACAGTTTCAGAAAATCACATAAACACTTGATAAAAAACACAACTATGTTTGGTTTTAAACAAGGATAAGAGCCAATGCTCTGATACCACTTCTAGGTCTGTTTTTTCGAAGGATCGATCACGAAACCTAATCCCTGTTTATAACAAACGCAATCACGAGTGCGGAATCCCCGTGAAGATGCAAACCAAACACAGAATAGCAAGACACGAAGTAACCAAAGATTCACACTCTATTGATTAAACGGATGAGAACAACATCAAACATATACACACAATGCTTGAAGATAAACTCACAGTAGGTTATGCTCTCATCACTTCACACAGAAGACCAAGTGTGGTTTATATTGGCAGCCCAGCCCAATCACGATGAAGAACATTAGAGGGGCTGACGAAGAACCTTGGTCGACGAATAACCAGGTTCTTCGTCACTGTTGCGACGAAATATAGTGTGATGAAGAAAGAGGTTCTTCATCACATACATGTACGACAAAACATGTCTTTCGTCGAGAGGCTGCAAAACAGAATAGCTGCAAACTGTCAAATAATTTGCAGCAGAACTTGTTTAAACACACACACAAACATAAACTACATACCAAATGCAACATACATCAGTTTATACAAACATAACAAAGAGACAACTGTCAGACCAAAGTTAGATAGGAGGATATCCGACTTGGTCGACTGACGGAACATACAGACTCGATAGGCAAAAGACCATGAAATTACAACGCTAATAAAGAACAAGTTACAGACACAAAAATATGAACCAACAAATGGTTCTTCAAAGATGTATATGTGACAAAGATTCCAATCTTCGTCACTTGGATTGTTTGCCAAAGGCAATGGCGAAGATACCATTCTTTGTCATCCTTACATTCTTCGTCGCCATACTTCATCGCTGCAGGAGGTTCGCCGAACCTGTTGCTATATAAACAGTAAATAGAAGGAAAACAAGGGTGCAAGTCTGAATAGATTTGAGAGAGAACACACTGTAAAACACACACACACACACACAGAGAGTTTATAGAGAGCCTTTGTAAATGTTGTTTTGTAACCGTCATACATATTAATAAATTTGAGTGTTAATCGTTGAACCTGTTTGTCGTTGTCATGTTCTAACTTGGTTTAACTTACCCGTTTGGATTCCACACTCTCGGGTTCATCGGAAAACAGGGAAGATGTTTGACTCGATCCTCTGGGTGGACCTACAATTGGTATTAGAGCTTTGGCTCGATTCCTTGTTAAAACCAAGTTGTTTTCTTGTGTTTTCAAAGATTTTCATGTGTTTTTCTTGATTTTTGAGTTTGAAGATAATATATTTTCTGGAAAAACAGTTATAAAAACCTTGAAAACCTTGTTATTTTGCTGTTTAGTTTTATCAAAAACCTTGTTAAACTCATGGTTTCATGTTAAGATTGGGTTTTTTTTGAAAATTGTGCAAAATTTGAGTTCGGAAATTTGTCTGACACCGGAAACTTCATCGAGTTCATCAGGTCTTCAAGTTGTTCTTATTTTGTTCTTCATAAAGTTCTGTGTTTGATCCTTGAGTTTGATGAATTATTGTTGTTGTTAATTATTATATCAATTGTTTGAATTATTTGCCTATCAAATGATGGCTATTGGTTGAAAAAGTAAGAGTGTTTGAAAATTGGGCATACAATTGGGCATTGTGTCAGAGGATAAGGATAAGGATAATATTGTTTTTGAAAATATCTAACAACTTGTCTGTGTCACTTTGTCAACAAAGAATCATAGTGACGAACTATACCATCCTTCGTCAAAGTGGTGTTCGACGAAGTATCTTATTCTTCATCAATTTGGTTTAGACGAAGATTCGTATCCTTCGTCATATTGTTTTAGACGAAGATTCATATCCTTCGTTGTGGTTGTCTTGGACGAACTCCATAGTTCTTCGTCGACATCATTTGTCATTTTTTTTAAATAGAAGCTTTCCATTTCATACTTAACTGTTTGTTTTGAGTGTTTTAAGCAGGTATTCTTCAACATACATCCAAAATGAGTTCGGACTGGTGGGGTATTCCATCTAATAAGGAGAGCAAGTATAAAAGCACGGGTTTATCTCCATCATGGGCCGAACCTTCTGCACCATCGTCTTCATCTCAAGTTTCGTCAAGTCAACGGGCGTTCGTTTCAAATCAAAATCAAAGTATTCAAAGTATACTTTTAAGCGAAAATGAAACCAGAAGCAATAATCACCCACCGAAGCTAATGCACACGAATGAATATCCTGGATGGGAAGAAAGATTCCATACATATATTCTTGGGCAAAACAAGGAGTTATGGTTACGATTCATTACAGACTTCGATCAAGCCCTTGATGTTGCCGCTTCAACTGTCGCGTCATTTGCAGATCTTACTACAAATGATAAGAAAATTTATGATTTAGAAAAGAAGGCTTTGTCTATTCTAACTCAAGCGCTAAACAAGGATATTTATCATCAGTTTGTAAGCTTCAAGACAACAAAGCATTTATGGGATGCATTGAAGACGAGAGGTGAAGGAAATGAAGCCTCACGCAAACTCTGACATGATTTACTCAAGAAAGAGTTTGATGGCTTCATGAGCATGGAAAAGGAGTCGTTGGGAGATTTGACAAGTCCATTTTATCACTTATTGACTGAATTGAATAATTATGGAAAAGTAACAACTCTAGAAGAGGTTGTCATCAAGTTTGCCGACTCATTGCCAGTTCAGAGGAATGGTTTCTTGGAAATTCTAAAGTATTGCGGCACCTTGGCTACCACCAACATCAATGATTTCGTCCAGCTTCTAGAGAACAAAGATCAAGAAGAAATCAGGAAGGCGAAACGGATTCCAGTGCAACAAAATCCTGATATGTATTATGGGAACTGTGGAGGTTCTAGCACTACTACGAACCCACTCCACATGCTCCGCTACAAACTGCATTTGTCACAAGCACTGACTTGTATGGAAATCCGATACAGATAGTTCCCCAACCACAAAGAACAACATACTTGTATGGAAATCCAATACAACCAGTACAACCAGTTCCTCAACAGCAAAGCTATCGATCTACCGGAACAACAGATATGTATGGAAATCCAATACAACCAGTTCCTCAATAGCAAAGCTATCGATCTACTAGAATAACAGACATGTTTGGAAATCCACTACCTGTTCAACAACTAGCCTGTTATGGAAGCACATCATCTGCTGGCCAACCATCTACAGTTCGGCTAGACACTTCAAGCTTTCAAAAGTAAGTGTTGAAGTAGCTAAGGATCACATGGAGATACTGAACACTCTGGTGAGCGCATACTGTGGGTTGATAGCAGGTCAGATCGGTAACATCAATCTGACACAAGAAGATCATCAACATATTGATAAAGAGGAAATGGATATGATGGACATCAAATGGGCTTTCGCCAGTGCTGTAAGGGGAGCAAAGGACTTCATGGAAAGGACTGGTCGAACCAGCTTGGAAAGCAAGAAAGACACCAAGTATGGGTTTGACAAGCAATCTGTAAAGTGCTTTAATTGTGGTGAACGTGGTCACTTTAAAAGAGAATGTACAAAGCCAGCTCAGCATGGGAACCAAAACCCTTTCAGGAATAAAAGCAACCGTCAGAATCAAACCAGGAATGATGAGCGCACCTTAATTCCTGTAAACAATCAAGCAGGACCGTCAAACAACAATCAAGCTCTTATGGTACAAGTGGATGAAGGTTATGACTGGTCAATGCAATTAGGCATTGGTGATCAGGGAGGAGCAGCTTATTTTGCTGAGGTTGCTAAGGATTTTAATCACGCCAGTGGTGGAGAATCTTCCACCAGTAGTAGTGAATCTTCAGATGAAGAAAGTTTAGGCTATTCTAGAAGTTCAGATGAGGAAACCTCAACATCAGGCGATGACCATTTATCGAGGGTGACAGTCGATGCCGACATCGATGAATTATTGGGAGAAACTGCAGCAGGGAATGATAGAAGATCTATTCTGGTGGATCAAGCTGCTTATTCTTCTTCTTCTCTTCATTCAGCCTTTATGGCTAATGTTGGCAGTTCATCAAGTCAGGTATGTGTCGATGAACCAACTGTAGTTAAATGTGATAAATGTGCTGATTTAAGTAGAAATTGTGCTGACTTAGGTGATAAGTTGTCGGACTTGCAAAGCAAATATGATGATTTGCTAAGTAAGTATGATGTGACATTTATCCACAATCAGAAATTGATCGTGGATCTTTCTAAATGCACAGAAGCCAACACGTTTTATACAAACCATGAAAATGAGTATAAAACAATGATTGAAACATTAAGGGAAAACAAATCCGAGCTAACGAAAATGGTTTCAAGAAAACAAACAACCATTAACTGTTACATCAATAGGCTCGAGATAATGCAAAAAGAAATGGCTTGTGTTAAATCTGAAAGTGAGGCGATCCATCTTAAGCTAAATAGTTATTTAAACTCTAGTTATGTGCTGGATCACATCATCGATGTTCAGAAAGAGAAAAAGGATGTCACGTGCATTGGATATATAAAAAATGTCCACCACCGGTTAGACACAATTATGACACAATGCCTGATGAGGAAAATAGAACTCATTTTGCACCATCTGTTTCTTTAAACTTTGAGGAGTTTACAACTGGACTTGGATACAAAGAAGAAGTATCATCAGATTCGGATGTGTCAGCAGATACGTATGTAACTACTGAACAGAATCAGGAGCCTCAGGTTATTGTTGAGGATGTTGATTCTTCTGATGATGAATCTAATGATATTGACTCAGCACAGTCAGATGCGGTAATCAAAGTAGAGGACATACCTCTCAAGAATCATATTTTTATGTGATCCTCCTGCAAAACCTGCTATGACTATTCTGACCGAGTCCACGGCCACTTCCTCACAAGAGTCTGAGAGTGTGAACTTGTTGGTGATGATAGAGTTTATTCTGACAAAGATTTTCGAATTAAAAATGTTAATCAATTTTTAATCAGTAAAGTTTTTGAAGAATCAACAAGTAGGTCTTTGGGAAAGTCGGGTTTACACGTTGTGGTAACACGGTGTCCGTCGATTCTGAAAACTGAAATTCGCAAACAAAATGGCAATCAAAGATTACCAACTGTGAAAAAGCAGCAAAATCACACCAAGCCAAAAGGAAAATCGACAACTCAAGGTCGAAAAGAACAAGACAAACAAAAGAAGAATCAAAAGGTGAACTTTGTAAAATTGAAGGGAACGGATAAATTGGAAACTTTTCAAAATAAATCTAATATTGATCATGTCAATCAAGCTAAATTTTTGAAAAGAAATGAACAAAACAGTTCCAAACCAAGTACATCGGGATCACAAAGTTCATCATCAACAAGACAATCACATGAGACTTCGGGGTTTGTAGAATAACATGAGTGTGGTGAAATTGGACATATTATTCGAAATTGTCCGTATCTTCATAAGTTAAAGGCCAAAGTTGATAATCCCCGTGAACAAAATTACCGAAAGCGATCTGTTTCTTCAAAACAAGATCCCCATCTTGTAAAAGAAAGGGAAAAGAAACAGAAATGCCAACAAGTCAAGGTAATTGAGAAGGCAATTAAAACCGACGTGTTTCACAAACAACATGTTTCAGTTAAACCAGAAATTTCTAACACTTCTAATGATCACTAAGTTAAGATTTCAAAAATTCAAACTGGTAAAACACAACAGACTTGGAAACCAAAAACGGTTACTAATTCAGGGGGGAGCATCACAATTTCCTAACCATCGAGAAATTAAAATAACTTTTGTCAATGAAAATGGAAGACCCAAGACCACAAAGGCTTGGGTCCCCATCTCCAACTAATCATGTGAGTACATGTGCAGGGTGGTCCAGGAGGAACTTTCAGCAGTCATTGGATTGTTGATTTTGGGGCATCCAGGCGTATGACCGGCGACATGAGACTTCTCTATGACGTTAAATCTATTAAGGGAGGTTATGTTGCTTTTGCTGAAGATAAGGGCATATATATTACAGGGGAAGGAATGGTTTCCAACGGGGTTGTAAGTTTTGACAAGATCAACTTTGTACAACAACTTGATCTCAATCTTCTCAGCGTTTCACAAATATGTGATAAGTAGTTTTCAGTGCACTTTGATGCAAATGGATGTTATGTGCTGAAACCCAGCTTCAAGATTCCTAAAGAATGGATTCTCTTTTCTGCTCCAAGGATAAATGATTTGTATGTCCTTGATATGAAGCAAGCAATCACAACGACGGCACAAGCCACTTGTTTTATTACCAAAGCCACTGAAAAAGATTCAATCTCTTGGCACAGACGGATGGGACACATTCATTTAAGAAAAATGAATCATTTGGTGTCAAATGAATTAGTGAATGGTATTCCTCTTAAAACTTTCCATCTTCAAGACGTCTGTGTTTCATGCCAGAAAGGAAAGCAAAGAAAGAAGTCACACCCTACAAAGAAGATCAACACCGTGGTAGTTCCGCTTGAACGTTTGCACATGGATTTGTTCGGTCCTGTCAAGCATAAAAGCATCAGGAATGATCCGTACTGCCTCGTGGTGACTGATGATTATTCAAGATTTTCTTGGGTGGCGTTCATGGCACACAAGAGTGACACTTTTAGAATTCTCAAAAACTTGATCACAACGATTGAGAATTTGTATACTTTGAAAGTTAGACGGATACGCAGCGACAATGGAACTGAATTTAAAAATCATGCAATGGCAGAGTTTTGCACATCCAAAGGTATTCTTCACGAATTCAGTGCAAGTTACACTCCTCAACAGAATGGCGTCGCTGAGCGTAAGAACCGTACATTGATCGAAACTGCTAGGACTATGTTAGTAGAGTCCCAGTTGCCCATTCCATTCTGGAGTGAAGCTGTGGCCTCTGCTTGTTATACGATGAACCGAGTCCTTACAGTTAAAAGACACAACAAGACCTGCTTTGAGCTTCTTCACAAACGGAAACCAGATCTACAATTTCTTGAACCGTTTGGAGCTCCTTGCACAATGATCGATCCTAATGGAAAGTTTGGGGTAAAAGAAATTGAAGGATACTTTCTTGGGTATGCCACCCCGAACTTAAGAGTCTGGAATCTAGAGACAAAAAGGTTCGAGGAATGGTCTGAAGTCAGAGTACAAAGGCACACATTGCCAGTCAAATGTCCTGGTCAGCCTTGGATGTTTGAGTACAATGACTATTTCAATTCGATCAATATTGAAGAAGTTGCAGTAGATGCTACGGCACAGATGTTTTTCAAGAGTGACAACGCAACAGATTCACCGTTGGTTCGTCCAATTATTGTCAACAATCCAGAACTAGCTTCAGTGAACAATAATGCTCTCGACAATGAGGATTTTCACGATGCTACCGAACTGAACGAATCTTCAGAGAATGATGAATTTCTCGATGCAGACCAAGAAACTGTTCATGGTACTTCAGAGGCCACACCTCCAGTGGACGCCCCTAAAACAGCTGAAGCTACTGCATCATCCTCTTCAACAGTTAAGGGTATTGAATTGTTTGTTGACCTTAATTTCAAAAATTTGGGTACAAATATTCGAGTTCCAGATAATCCAGAAACAAGAATTCACAATACCCATCCTCAACAAAACATCATCGGTAATGTACAAAGTGGCGTACAAACGAGAAACCAGTTGCGAAACAACAACAATGCGGGCTTGTATGCAGCTATTCGAGAATCGGGTTTGCAGAATGATTGGTCCTTCGCTTGTTATGTTTCACAAGAAGAACCAAAATCTTGGAAAGAAGCTTTGAAAGATAATTCTTGGGTTGAAGCTATGCAGGAAGAACTGCAGCAATTCCAGAAGCTAGGTGTCTGGAAACTCGTTGACAAACCTGATGATTACAAGAAGATTGATACCTGTTGGGTGTATAAGTGCAAAAAGGATGACCGTGGGATTGTCATTCGAAACAAAGCAAGATTAGTTGTTCAAGGATTTCGTCAGATTGAAGGGATAGACTACAATGAAGTTTATGCACCTGTTGCACGTCTTGAAGCAATTCGGATCTTTCTAGCCTATGCGTCCTTCAAAGGATTCAAGGTTTATCAGATGGACGTGAAAAGTGCATTCTTAAATGGTATAGTTGAAGAAGATGTGTACGTCGAACAACCTCCAGGTTTTGAAGATCCTATTCACCCTGATCGTGTTTGGTTGCTCAACAAAGCTCTCTACGGATTACATCAAGCACCGAGAGCTTGGTACGCAACCTTATCTAATTATCTGCTAGAGAATGGATTTCGCAGAGGTCTTATCGATTGCACTCTTTTCATCAATGAACAGGATGGAGATCTTCTACTGGTTCAGGTATATGTGGATGATATTATATTTGGTTCAACTAACAATGTTATGTGTAGGGATTTCGAGCGTGTTATGCAAGAGAAATTCGAGATGAGCGCCATGGGGGAAATGACCTTCTTTTTGGGCCTACAAGTGCAACAAACATAGTTTGGGATATTCATCCATCAGACTAAGTACGTCAGTGACATCTTGAACCGATTCCAGATGTCCGAAACAACGCCCATTGGTACCCCACTTCAGCAAAATCACGGAATTAATCCGGACTTGAAGGGTGAAGTTGTTAACTATTCATTTTACCGTGCCATGATCGGATCTCTTGTGTACCTCATAGCCTCAAGACCAGATATAGTGTATCCTACGTGCCTGCTTGCTCGATATCAAGTCAACCCGAAGGCCTCACATCTTGCAGCTGTGAAAAGGATTTTTCACTATTTGAAGGGATGCCCGGACACCGGTCTATGGTACCCTAGGGATGATAGCCTTGACTTGATCGCTTTCAGTGATTCTGATTTTGGCGGATGCAAAATCGACGGCAAATCCACAACGGCTGGATGTCAGTTTTTAGGAAATCGCCTAGTCACATGGCAGTGCAAGAAGCAGACTTGTGTCGCTACATCAACATGCGAAGCTGAATACATTGCTGCCTCAAGTTGTTGCTCCCAAGTCCTGTGGATTCAACAACAAATGCGCGATTACGGTTTTGAATTCCTAACTACTCCTATTTTTGTTGATAATTCTACTGCCTTAGATATCCCTAGAAATCCTGTGCAGCATTCAAAGACCAAACACATCGAAATTAAGTATCACTTCATACGTGATTGCTTTGATAAAAGGCTTATCGATGTTGTTAAGGTCCACACCGATGACCAACGTGCTGACCTTTTTACCAAAGCATTTGACAAATCACGATTTGACTTTTTATTAATGGTAAACGGCATTAAGGTCAACCTAGAGTAAACCGACATCGGAAAATCGTTTTTGTAAATATCTTTGTGTTTTTAATTTATCATAGTTTTTACATTTTAGGGGGAGTAAATCCAAATTTGAAAAATTCAAAAACATCAAAAAATTTAAAAAACACAAAAACAATAGAAAAACAAAAATGACTTTCCTGGCGAGCAAAAGTGAAAATGATAGTACATCAGTGGTCTGTCCAAACCTCTTTAAATTCAAAATGAAAAACGATAAGCAGCTCTATATAAGATGTATCGGTAGGCTCACAATCATTTTAAAGTGTGCAGGGTGATATAAACTTTAATTGACTGAAGACTGCGTGGGAACCACACATTGGCATATGGACTTAGTACCGAAATTTTGTTTGAGAGATTGCCGAGGTTCTGAGATATGTGGTCTTTATGTTGTTTATCATCTGGGTATCATGGTTGTTTCTTTTACCAAAATATAACGGAGACGAAGTCTAGATCTTCCATGATACCATACATACGTGTACATATTGCATACGACCTCAATTAGTGATCAACAATTACATGTCCAAACAAAATAAGTGATAATATATCACCGCTTTCATGCGGGAGTCAAGTTCGTCTCTTTTTCTGTACGATGGTACTAACCTGTTCATGGACTTGCTCCTGTGCCCTCATGCATCTGAAAATCAAGTTCCTATCAATAAGTGATTCTATCACACAGGGCTTGTTTTCAACCAAAATAAGTGAGTATCTCACATTTTCATACGTCAAAACAGATGATAAATGGTATACTCACCAGTAAGACGAACTCTCGTGCATACCTTGATACGGGAATGTGTCGTGTGTGGATGAACACCGGTTGGTAAGTATAAATCATACCTTAACGTATCCCCTAAACGCGATTACATCTGATAAGTTAAGCTTAAGTGGACAACAATACCGATAATCGTTATAGGATGCTTATCTAAATGTTAACTAATTGAACAACAAGAGCGTTTTGGCGTGACCATACACTGATATGATTCTCTTACCCTCGAAACTCACAAAAAGAATGTCTGTAAATATTTATTTAGTGCTTTCAGTTTCTGCATCTTTGTATATATTTATTTACTGCTTTTTGTCTTTACATTTGAAATATTCAAAATTCCAAAAAAAGTTTAAGTGTGTTTTAATATAAACTTTCTAAAAATCAAAAAGATTTTATTTCTATCTTATTTTTGATTAACCGATGTTGGAACTCGAGTCTTCGACACCTGAAATCTGAACGAAAACCAAAACAACTGAATCTTCATAAACGGTCAAAATTTGCAAGTTTTTAAAGTTAAAAACTAAAATTGAACAATTTGTTAAACTTTCAAACTGTCGGACGGTAGTTGATTGAAAAATGGTCACATGTGTCTCGTTTGCTTATGTTAACTATATTCCAAGCAGTTGTTCTCATTACGTGTTTAGCTTTCTTGTATGTGCAGATGCGACATCCAAATAAGCTAAAGGCGAAGAGAACGTGACAGAAGACAAGCTTCGGAATGAAGACACAACATGGATGCAATTAAAATGATCAAGATGATCGAGTTGCCGCTGACCACTCATCAATTCCACATGGATCTAAAGTATCGAAAATCAAAAGATTCACGAGCACAATCAAAAGGAGTTTGTTGAAAGGGGGAGTTTGTTGACACACTTCCTAAATGAAAGGGGGAGTTTGTTGATACACTTTCTACTTACGACATGTGAAGGCTTCGAAGATCCTCCGACATGGAACACATGGAAGATGAACCTTACGAGTAGCGTCCAAGGGGGAGTTTATTGGTACACTTTATGTGGACGCGACTCGGTTCGGTTCGACTCGGTTCAGTTCGACTCGGTTAGGTTTGGCTCAAGCCCGATGTCACAACATTCCTCCGTCGTGCGCCCCAGAGATCGACACGCAAAGCACGAATACCCGCGAACCGTGTCCCGTCGACACATCACCATAATGATGTCATGATAATGTCATATGAAGACTTTTCACATGAAGACTACATATAAACATGAATTTTGTTCTCTGTTTGTTTTATATATGATGAAGAACCTGCGTGTTGCATCCATTGATGAAGAATGCATGATTGACGAACATTGCATGGTTCGTCCAACTCATGATTGACGAGGTTCTCCTGGCGAAGCTTCAATGGTTCGTCAAACATGTATATGTGACGAAGATTCCAATCTTTATCACTTGGATGGTTCGCCAAAGGCAACGGCGAAGATCCCATTCTTTCTCAGCCTTACATTCTTCGTCGCCATACTTCGTCGCTAAAGGAGGTTCGCCGAACCTGTTTCTATATAAAAAGCAAATAGAAGGAAAACAAGTGTGCAAGTCTGAATAGATTTGAGAGAGAACACACTGTAAAACACACACACACACTGAGAGTTTACAGAGAGCCTTTGTAAACATTGCTTTGTAACCGTCATACGTATTAATACATTTGAGTGTTAATCGTTGAACCGTGTTTGTCGTTTTCGTGTTCTAACTTGGTTTAACTTACCAGTTTAGATTCCGCACTCTCGGGTTCGTCGGAAAACAGGGAAGAGGTTTGACTCGATCCTCCGAGTGGACCTATAGTTGCCTTATGCATTACTTTAAGCGTTGCGTCAGAAAAACTAGTAAACTCACCGGTAAGACACATTGTGTCAGCATTTCTACAGAAATCAGTCAGACAATAGATTTAAGGCCCAGGAGTAGGTCCAACATCTAAAATACATTAAAACCCAAGTATGGATACAAGGGTTAACATATAAACTTTCCAAAAGCTAAACTATGCATTAAAAGACACCCGAAACTCACTTTAAATGCTGAATTTTGCAGAATTCAGCAGAAAATCAGCTAAAAACAACATTTTAACACCAAAATATTATGCAGAATTGATGTTTTAGTGTCCAGAATAACTTACAAAGTGTCGGAAATTGAAACTATCACAAAAGGTGCTTCATACTTAGTAAAACTGTGCAATTTAGCACTTTAACGAACCGTAACGAAACGAATAACCGGACACTACCCAAAACATCAAAATTTAACTAGAAGCAATGCCTTTATGATATTAAGCTAGTATGGGTGATAGAACACCCTAAAAATCATAAAAACACCTAAACACACTTAAACTAACTTAAACCTTCTAGTTTTCATTTATAACCTTCAACTTTCAAACCTTGACACTTTACTCCCCCCTTGTTTGAAAACCGGCCCCATGGGCCCCACTACCTTTTAATATAATATTGCTACATGTTGGGGAGATATTAAACACTATAACCTATGGTTAAAATGTTGTTGGAGGATATAAGGACATGCGTTAGGAAGGGATGAACATAATCACAACTTCACTTCAAACACACACCTTCCTTCCCCTTTCTCTTCCTTGCTCTCGGCTCACACACAACCACATACAACCACCATTTTCAAACCAATTCAAGGCAATCTAAGGTCACTACAAGGTGTATGGAGGCTAACTAAGAAGGCTTGAAGTGCTAGAACTTGAAGGACCACTTGGAGGAGCCATTAACCACTCATTTTCTTCCATCTTCATCATCTCCCTTCTTGTGCCACTCCCCTAGCCAATAGAGCTAGTTGTAAGCATTCTAATCACTATTTTAGTCCATGTTTATGTTATGTACAAGTCTCACCATCTAAGTAACTAAACTTTAAAGGATGAATATGAGAAGATCTAACATAATCATGAAGAAAACAAGTAATTTTAGTGATTTTTGGTGTATGTGATGAAGTTGATGTTGTTGAATCTTGTGTGCATGTTTAGATCTAGTATCTTAAGCTTGTTAGAAGCTTAGATCTAACAAGTTTAAGCATGGATCTTGAAAGATCCATGGTTAAACTTGAATATGAACATGTGAAACACTTATGTGAACTTGAAAAATGAATTTTGAAGCATGAACTTGTAATCTTGAAGTAACAAAGTGTGTATAAAACTAACTTTTGAAACTAAAATCTATGCAAAGCTTGTTGATGGTTCTTCAAGAAGCTTGTTAGTGCAAAATTTAAAGATGTTAAGTATGGATCTTGGAAGATCCATGATGAAACAAGGTTTTAAACACAAAGATCTTTCTAATGAACATAAAAATGCTTTTTAAACAAGATTTTTAAGACTATGAAACCATAGAACTCATGAATGATTTGGTTAGTGAATTAAAGTTTCATAAAAGTTTGTTTAAAATTTACAAGAAAACTTGTTTTTGGAAAGACCATTGTATGTTAAGTGTAGATCTCAAAGACTACACATTTTGAATCAAAAAAATCAAGTTCACCATAATGTTTCATATGAAGATATTAGTGTATGTTGATGGTAAAAATTGTGGGAAATTGTTTTTGGTGTTGAAAAGAAAATAAACAGATATTTTGAAAACATGGGAAACCTCCATTTTTAGGGAAAACTATGTTAAAATTTTTATAAAATTTTGACACTTAAAAAAATATAAGTTTTGGTCAAATTTATTCCCCAAAAATTCACCTAAAAATATTTATCAAGGTTTCCTAATTTTTGTGTGAAATTTCAAGTTAAAAGATGATGATTTCTTCAAGTTAAAATTCATATTAGGTATGTATATTTTAGGAAAAATATATATATTTAGTAATCACCAAACTTTTTGCTAAGTGTATATTATGTGTATTATATGTAGTAGTGTATTAGGAACTTAAAAATACACTAAAAACTCCCAATGAGTATGAATACCAAAATACACATACAAATACACAAGGATACTTAAGTATACAAGTATACAAAATCCTCACAAGAAGAGTATATGGACAAACCTAAGAGAATACACTTGTATAAATATATTCTTCACAATATATGGACTTGGGCAAATATTGGACACTTTGGACATAAATATATATTTGGACAAATATATAACTATTACCAATTAATAGAAGTTATACAAAAATCGGGTGAATAACAAAAATAAGTATATATACTTACAAGCATGACAATATATATATATATATGTATATATATATATATATATATATATATATATATATATATTTCATACAACTCTTAAAAATATATTATTTTTAAGAAATATAATTCCGGAAAGTAATAAAAGTCAAAGTATTGAGTTTTGGCAAATAATGTAAAATACACAAGTATTTACATAAAAATAAAAATATACTTTCCTAAGTATACTTGCACAAAAATAATATTGAGAATATTATTTCACAAAAATACTTATATTTATTTTTTTTGAAAATAAAATAAGTAACATATATGAAAAGTTAAAAATATAGTTATTTTTAACACTTATATCGTTGACGAAGACTTCATAAACAAATATATATTCTAAGAAGTGAAATATATATTTACAAATAAACAATACAAATTCAAAGTGCAAAGACACGACGAACGGGCAAGACCCGACAAAAAAGGGCACGACCCTCGCAAAATATGAACATACAAAGAACAAATACATAAGCTAAAGATGGTGACTTATACTTGTGTGCTACAAGTGTAGTGACTAACATACATAGAATAATTATAGGTCACGACGCTTACTAAACAGCCGGTGAAGTTTACGACGCAAGTTACGCAAAACTGTGAGTTCATGTCCCCGCTTTTTAAACATTTTCTTGTTTTCTAAATTTGGGGAAAATACATGTACTATGGTATGACGAAACAAAACTAAGGAATGACTTTATAGATCATATCACGAATAGGGTGTCATAAGCACCATTAATCAACGTAAGTCATAGACCGCGGAACAAAAGGTTAGATCTAATGGGTTTTAGGCAGCCACACTCTTGGCCACTTTGTTACCGAGACTGCTTTTGTGTCTCTAGTCGTGAATCGGTAAGTAAAATGCCTATGGTTTGGATGCTTCTTATGTCGTTACATATGTTAGTGGCCTCGCGAACCATTAGCGATCTCGATTTCCTTACATTTACATAATACTTTTTCAAGTATAATTCTCAAACCATGATTCTTACAACAATACTTAAATGTTTCACACAAGACTGCATGAATTCACACCAACTTTTGTTGACGATTTTCCATAACTTACATGTATTTTAGTTAACTAAGTGGATGTACGCGCGGTCCCTCTTGCTCAAGGATGTCGTTTGTGTGTTTAGTTATGTCGTGTCGGGACTCCAATGCCTCTTTTGTGCGATTTGGTTGTTATATTCCACCTCATGTGGTGATATAATGATCAAAACCTTGATGTTTGTCTTTGAAATGAAGTTGTCAACTTTTCAAACAATTATCTTTCATGTGATGTAAACACTTAACTAAACTTTTGTTTTGGATATTTAATATCAATGGCATTATGGAGTTTGTTTATAATCATGTAGTATGTTTACTATTCGTATGCGATGAGAACCTTTCAGGATCACACCTCGTGTTTCTGCCTTAGAAACGGGTGTGACAGATTGGTATCAGAGCTGTGTTTGTAGTGAACCAGGATTCCTTCTCGAGTCTAGACTACAATCTTTAGGATCCTCTCACATAAACAATTTTCAAAAGTTTTTCATTGCATAAAACTTTCCGCGACATCCACTACCTGAACTTGTTTTCAAAAAGGTCATGTAAGGACACTACGAGGCTTAGGGTGCACAGAGGTAGCACTTAACTTCAACTAGGGACTGCTTGCTTATTTGTGTATAACTATATATATGTGTATATTAAGTAGAATTTATTAATATGTATATACATATGTATATAAATGTATGGCGTCGCATTTCTTTACAAGCTATCATGTCTTCCTCCATAAGTAGCGGGATATATGATGAGCACGAACCGATGGCTATTGTGTTTGACGATGGTGAGATTCCAGTATCCCAAGAACACCTCTCCAACGCCAACCTCGAGGATGGAGGTATTCGACATCTCCATCCTAGACGTAGCATCACCTGTGGTATCTGTCATTGACATCTCTTCTGATTCTGAACGTGATTCTGTTGCCAATTCTTTTGAGTCCATGACCTCTTCAGCCCTTCTAGTTGCTGGACTAGGGGCTTCTCCCACTGATGATGTTGATGACGCTATGTCTGTTGCACCATCTTCTCCTGTTCATGTCTCTACACCCACGCATACACCTCCCCAGACTCCTACTCAGGTAGCCAGTGATAGCTTTTCACATCCACCTGTTCCTACAAACAATACTAGTGATGTACGTAGTATCCATTATGCTTCAGCTTTTCCACATACGCCTCCCATACATAGGGTCCTTCCGGTCATCCACATATCCCTCCACCAGAGTTGATACACTTTCTGTCACCCCAATTGTTCCCTCCGTATTCGATGCCATTATCTGATCCATACCATCCCTCACCTCACACTGGATACACTAGAGATAATCTTCTTCTATCCCTCCAGCTTCAGGTGAAGATCCTTTGTCGTAGGGTCTACGAGTTGGAGAGCGAGGCCGATGCGAGATGACCTCCTCCACCATATTATCCACCACTCGTTACACCTCCACCACCATCTTCACCCCCACCGGCATCTCCGCCACCACCTGTTCAGGCACCTATCAAGGGTCATGCTGCTCAGTTCCTTCCTGTAGAGAAGCAGGTCAGCTTCCTCATCCGTCGAGTCCACGAACTCGAGGATGAAGTGGCTCATCTTCGTAGTTTAATTTTCCCTATATCCCCACCCTCTCCACCAGCCCACTAGATTTTTCATTGCAAATACTTTGATGGAGCAGTATTTTTTGGTATGAAGATGACGACCGAGTTTTGGGTACAACTTGAAGATAAGGACCGCCAATGTGAAGAAAGATATTTTTTCTTTTATATGTATTAAAATTGTGCTATAGGGTGATGTAACCCTTATGCATTTTGTTTTCTTCGCAAACAATGATGTAAGAAGTTGTCCTGATATGTATAAAAACTCGGTGAATATCTTATGACACATCAGTATTTATCTGTTTATGCATGCTTGTTGCTGTATGAATTGATTTATATGTTTGGTGGATTGTTTGATATTGCTTATGTGTATATGCATACATATATATACTGCTACTATCTGGTATGATGGTATCAGACAAATACCTAACCCTGTTGTGTTGTGTTTTGGCAGAACATGGCACCTAGGAGAGCTGTGAACACTCGAGGTTCTGACCAACCACCTCCTCCACCAATGCCGAGGACTGCTGAGGAATTGAACTCTCTGCTGGAAGAAAGGATTTCTGAAGCTGTCACCCAGTACGAGGCGAACCGTGCTGAGAACAGTGGGGGCTTAGGCGGTACCGAGTGTAATGGACATGGAGATTCATCTGGAGGAAACCTGACCCAAGGTAACCTTAAGATGATTTGCTATAATTTAATGAAACTTATGAACTCTTTTGTTTCATTTTTTCACTGATTGCTCACGTCTGAATTGGTTGGATAAATTCCAGGCTGCACCTACAAGCAGTTTCTCGACTTCAAGCCACTGAATTACGACGGCACTGGAGGTGCAGTGGCTTTCATGCGCTGGACGAAGAAAACTAATTCCACGATCCGCGTGAGCAAGTGCACCGCGGTCCAGCAAGTCTCTTTTGTTACTGGATTGTTCATCGATGAAGCTTTGATTTGGTGGAATTTGCAAGTCCAAACTCTGGGTGATGATGTCGCGTATGGTATGACTTGGGATGAGTTGAAGGAAAGAATGAGGGAAAAGTATTGCTCGCGTACTGAACTTCAAAGGTTGGAGACGAAATTTAGGAATCTGTCCATGGTTGGTGCAGACATTGTTTGCTACACTCAGAGATTTCATGATTTGTCAAGAGTGATCCCCTACTTGGTGCCTCCTGAATTTAAGCGCATTGAGCGCTACATCTCGGGATTGGCTCCGGAGTTTTGTAGTTTGGTGACGGCGGCAGAACCAGCAAAGATCACTCAGGCTATAACTCTGGCTGTCAGCCTTACTGAAGATGTTGTCCATATGAAAAAGTTATCTTTGAAAGCTACTGAGAAAAACCGAGATGCATGCTGAGTCGTCTTGTGACAAGAAATGGAAGCATTCGAATCTGAGTCAAGCAACACACAAAAACAACAAGGGTTACAACAACAAGAAGCGTGACCCCAACCCACCTAAGGAAACAAAAACCTTTGCAGCTGCGAATGACACTACTACTAGAGGGTACCAGGGCACCCTGCCCAAATGTAACAAGTGCAAGCGTCACCATGATGGAGTTTGTCGCATTCCAAAGTGTGATAAGTGTGGAAAATTGGGTCACCGTACCGAAGATTGTTGGGGAAAAGAGGTGGAAACGGAAATGGAAATAGAAATAGGAATGGAGACTGCAATGGTGATGGTAATGGGAACGGTAATGGAAATGGCAATGGTACTGGTAATAGAAGTGGTAGTGGAAACGGGCAAAACCAAGGATGTTTTGGTTATGGTAGCAAAGAGCATTTCAAGAAAGATTTCCCATAGGAAAACAACGCTCAAGCTCGAGCATTCGTGATTGGAGCAAGGAACGCCCGCGAGGATCCTAATGTGGTCACCGGTACGTTTCTCGTTAACAATCACTTTGCATCCATATTATTTGACACTGGTGCCGATTATAGTTTCATGTCTGTGGAATTTAAACGTATGCTTGGAATAGGGTCTAGTAGATTAGATATTCCTTATTCCGTAGAACTAGCCGATGGTAAACTTGTTGAATCGGGTGAAGTTATTAGAGGATGTACATTGGAACTTGGTGAGCGAAGATTTAGTATACATCTCTTGCCTGTTCAGCTGGGTAGCTTTGATGTTGTAATCGGAATGGACTGGCTGTCCAAGAATAAAGCCGAAGTTGTTTGTCATGAGAGAATCATTCGCATCCGTCTCACGAATGATGAAACGCTCATAGTCCATGGAGAGAAAAGAGACACGCCCTTGTGAATCATGAACTGTATGAAGGCGCATAAATTCTTGCGAAAAAGATGTGTTGCATTCTTGGCGCATGTAGTAGATAAGAAGGTTGAGGAGCCGAAGCTTGAAGACATTCCTATGGTAAAGGAATTCCCTGATGTTTTTCCCGAATACTTGCCGGGATTACCTCCGCAAAGACAAGTCGAGTTCCATATTGACTTGGTTCCAGGCGCCGCTCCTGTAGCCAAGGCACCATACCGACTTGCGCCATCCGAGGTACAAGAATTATATACACAACTCCAGGAATTATTGGATAAAGGATTTATAAGGCCGAGCTTCTCGCCTTGGGGAGCTCCAGTATTGTTCGTGAAGAAGAAGGATGGAAGCTTACGAATGTGTATTGATTACAGAGAGTTGAATAAGCTCACTGTTAAGAATCGGTATCCTTTACCGAGGATTGACGACTTATTCGACCAGTTGCAAGGATCGAGCTATTACTCCAAGATTGACCTTTGGTCTGGCTATCATCAGTTGAGGATTCAAGAGGGGAGTATATCAAAGACTGTGTTCAGGACTCGTTATGGACACTACCAGTTCCTTGTGATGCCATTTGGATTGACGAACACGCCAACGGTGTTTATGGATATGATGAACGTGTATGCAAGCCATATCTCGATAAATTTGTGATTGTCTTTATCGATGATATTCTGATTTATTCATGAACAAAGGAAGAGCACGAGCAACATCTCAGAACCATTTTGGGACTACTGAAGAAGGAGAAGCTTTATGAAAAGTTCTCAAAGTGCGACTTTTGGATTCGCGAAGTATAGTTCTTTGGTCACGTGGTGAACGAGAATGGTATCCATGTGGATCCAGCGAAGATTGAAGCGATAAAGAATTGGGAAGCTCCCAAGACACCGACTGAAATTCGACAGTTCTTGGGATTAGCAGGCTTTTACCGACGATTTATCGAGAATTTCTCCAAAATATCTCAACCGCTGACTTCCCTTACTCAGAAAGACAAGAAGTACGATTGGGGAGACAAGCAGGAAGAAGCCTTCCAGCTACTCAAAAACAAGCAATGCGATGCACCGATACTATCCCTACCCGAAGGCACTGAAGACTTCGTGGTGTACTGCGACGCTTCGCGTCAGGGATTGGGTTACGTGCTCATGCAACGCCAAAAAGTCATCGCTTACGCTTCAGACAATTGAAAGTACATGAGAAGAATTATACCACCCATGACCTGGAGCTAGGTGCGGTGGTGTTTGCCTTGAAGATTTGGCGACATTATATGTATGGTACTCGATGTACTATCTTCACAGATCACAAGAGTTTGCAGCACATATTTGATCAGAATGAGTTAAATATGCGTCAGCGACGATGGGTTGAGTTGCTGAACGATTACGACTGTGAGATTAAGTACCATCCTGGAAAGGCAAACGTGGTAGCAGACGCTTTGAGTCGAAAGGAAAGGGTTAAGACCTTAAGAGTTTGAGCTCTAGAAATAACGATTCAGACGAATCTCACTTCGCGCATTCATGATGCATAGCAAGAAGCCCTTAGGAAAGAAAACCTTAAAGCTGAATATCTCCGGGGCATGGAGAAGAAATTGGTGCCAAATGAAGAGGGAACCTTATATTTTATGGGACGCATTTGGGTTCCGCTCTATGGCGGTATTCGAGAAGTTATCTTTGACGAAGCTCACAAGTCGAGATACTCGATCCATCCAGGATCAGACAAAATGTATCAGGACTTGAAGGAGTTTTATTGGTGGCCAAAACTCAAAAGCGACGTTGCTATTTATGTCGGAAATTGCCTAACCTGTGCAGGTCAAGGCCGAATATCAGAAACCGTCCGGTCTACTGCAACAACCTGAAATTCCCGTATGGAAGTGGGAGCAGATTTCGATGGACTTTTTAACGAAATTACCCAGAACCCCTAGAGGGCACGATATGATATGGGTAATAGTGGATCGATTAACAAAGTTTGCACATTTCCTACCGATTCGGAGGAAAGATAGCACTAGAAAGCTTGCTGAGCTGTATCTTAAAGAGATTGTGGCACTTCATGGAGTGCTCATCTTGATAATTTCAGACAGAGATGGACGATTTGTATCAAGGACCTGGTAATCCTTCCAGGAGGCCTTCTATAACAACCCTCCAAAAATATTTTTGGGCACCCTAAATGTCCCTAAATATACCCCGTACGTGAAAACCGGACCTGTTATAGCCCAACACTTGTAAAAATCAAGAAAAACAAGATCCAACAGTTGCTCGCGGGCCGCGACGGAGACTTATTGGTCTGTCACGGGGCGCGGCATCCTTGTTCTGATCCGGACACGTGGCATGCCACGTGGCACCTAACTCAGCAAACCTACCCGCTGACTCAGCGAAGCTACAGCCGCCTTAGGAGCTCTCGCGGGCCGCAAAAGCCTAGGCTTTGGCCATCGCGGGGTGCGACAGACCCCTCGGCCAGCCTATAAAAGGGGGGTCAGGGCTTCATTTGATTTCGTTCATTTCCCGATTCTCTCTCAAACTTCTTTATAGTAAAAATTTTGCTCGAGTATAAATACCCACTATATAGCGAAGCTTTGCCTCGTTGTAAGTACTATAACCCTGCTATTACCCTACAGATTGATTTAGGATTCCGTAATGCATGTCGGCTCTGTCCGACTCAGTCATTGGAATTCTGTCTCGTGTGTACACCCGATTGATTTAGAATTTCCGTAATGCATGTCGGCTCCGCCTGACTCAGTCATTGGAATTTCTGCCTCGAGTTGTACGATTAAATTGAATTGGGTTATTTTACTAACATGTGTGCATTATTTGATTTACTAGATAATAACCAGGAGACTTTCATGAAGCCTTAGTATTATCTAAACTTGCAATGTGAGTACATTCTCTTTTTGTAAATCTTTTTGTGAGTCAAAATGTTTACCAAAACCTCAAATGTTTTAAGTTATGCTTAACAGCAATTAAGTATTTGTAAGTCTATAATTAGTGTGGTATGTTGGGGTTTTGTATACAAAATTAGTGAGACGTTGCCATTGGATAAAGAGTTAGCCAATGAGTAATATGACCCACAAGTCGGGCTGACAGTACCAATTGGGTAATTGATTAGATCAAGCAAATGTAATTGCGGGTTGACAGTACCAATTGGGATGCACTCACCAGCATTTCTTGCTGACAAAATGTTTTAAAAACGCATTTCAGGTAACATAATGTGAAAGCCCAATAGAAGTCAGCTGGAGAGCACTGAAGGCTTGGGATAGTGGCTATAAAAGTTACCTAAAATAAACAAGACATTTTGTTTTCAATAATTAAGGTAACATAATTAGGGTTTATCAATGTATTGTCAAATGAACTTGGGTTTTATTCCGATGAATTATTCTTATAAAAGTTTGGTGTTTTACTCTGATAAAAATATTTCCTCACTACGGTCTTAATGTATTCTGCTGCCAAATTAATAAACTCCGATACCACCCGCTCTGAGTAGCTCGCGGCCGCCCGTTCCCGGGCAGGGGTCGGGGGTTGCGACAGAAGGTGGTATCAGAGCTACAACCCCTAATTCAAGCTGACACTAAAATTCCAATTTTTGTGTTAGGAAATAAATTATGTGATTATGTGTTATGTGTTATTTGACTATTTGTTCGTTTACAGTATGAGTGATCAATGAACCTCGGACGCTTATCATCATTTAGATAGTTCACAGAAAAATGAGGGAACATCATCCCAGCCCGATACCTTAGGATATTCAGTGGATACGGAAGAGGGAATATTTATTTTTAAGGAACAATCGGAGGAACCTTTTACTACTAAGAAAAGAGGTTGGTTTAATAGAGGAGCCCATGAAAGGAGGAAAAGAATGAAAAAGTTACAGCAACAGAGAGCCATAGCTAGAGCCAATAAGGAGACGGATGCACAGATCAAGGAAGTAACCAGTTGGCCACCTTGGGAGGAAGAATTAGATAGACAACTGCTAATTTCCATATGTTAGCCACTACAGCCGTAAATAATGACCAAAACCAAGTAGTCGAACCTCCACTGTTACCCTTATTCCCAGACCAACAAATGCAAGAACCTGACCACGAAGATCCATTTCCTGATGTGGATCCTTATGAGATTCCCAGGATTCCCCCACCAAATCCCATAGCCCAGTACACTGACCTTAACCCTTTAGACCCCTTTTGGAGTAGTGAATGGTGGACACAGAGTGTAATAAGAAACCCATACCCTTATGGTCAACCTATCCCTCAACACCCTGATCATGTAACCGCACCCATGCCACCAATGAGCCAGGAAAATTTGGAGGAACTTCGCTCATTAGGTGATGAATTAGTAGAAGAAGGAGATAGACTACGAATAATAGGAGAGAAACTTATGTGGAAACAGGTCGTGTGTGACATACATGATTGGATCCATAACTAGATATACGTGTAATTTTGTACTATAAAAAAATTATATATATACATATATATATAAGTAGGGATGCATAGTATTTTCCATTTCTAGTTGTAATTTGTAATAGATGCATATATATATATGAAAAAGAGTACAAGTCGCAATGATCGACGTTTTTGACCAACTTGTTCGTGTGATTGTAATTGTATTCAATTCTATTCAGTGATAATTAATATCTGATAGATGTTTACAATTCAGATGGACAACGAAGTAAATCAAGAAAACCAGAATAATGAGAATAACAGAAACCAAATAGATAACAGTGCCATTCAACATACAGTGGCACAAGGAATTATAGATGCCATGCCTTATATTATCAAGACTGTTAAGGAAGCAAATAAATCTGCAAATGGCAGTAAACGTCAACACACTAAACCTAGTCACAGTGTGAACAATGACAATGGACCTATTATCCAAGTTCCAATCCCTAAAAGAAGAAGAACCGCTCCATACGATTGTTCTTTTAAATAATTCTTGGCCTGCAAACCTATAGAATTCTCAGGCAACGAAGGAGCCATTGCAACCTTACGTTGGATAGAAAAGACAGAAGCAATCATAAAAATAAGTAAATGCGCAGACGAAGATAAGATTATATTTGCTTCCAATCTTTTCAAAAGTGCAGCCTTAGAATGGTGGAATACATTTCTCCAGTCTAGAGGAAGTGATAGAGTTTATAATATGGAATGGATCAACTTTAAGGAAATGGTTGAAAGAAAATTCTGTCCTCCTAATGAAAAGGAACAAATAGCCAATAAGTTCCTAAATAACAAAATGACTGGAATACACTGCAAGGGTTACACTACCATATTCTTCGAATATGCTAGGATAGTACCATCCTTAGCCTCACCCGAACCAGTACTAATCTCCCTTATATTTGGGGATTAATTAGTGAGATTAGACATGTAGTCAAGGCAGCTAGACCGCAAACCATAGAAGAAGCAGTAGAACGAGCCAATACCTTGACTGACGAACTGGTATGTACGCAAGAAGAAAACCAGAGGAAGAACCTAGCTCAAAATCTTACACAAGAATTCCATTCTACTAATTCCTACTGTGGAAAGGGAACAGGTTCTTCTGTACCCTATTGTAAGAATTGCAAAAGAAAGCATTTTGGAAAATGCTCTACTTATTGCAACTTTTGCAAAATCTCTAGACACAAGGAAGAAGACTGTAGGAAGAAACCCGATAATGAGATATGCTTTAATTGTGGAGAAAAAGGGCACATTAGACCAAACTGTCTGAAACTAGCTCTAGCCATGCCCAACAAGACTAACCCGGCAGAAGCACCCAAGAAGAATGCCAGGGCCTTTGTTCTGACAGCTGAGGAAGCCAAGATGATTCCGGAAGTGATCGCCAGTATGTTTTTAGTTAATGACATATTTGCCAAAGTATTGTTTGACTCTGGTGCAAACCAAAGTTTTATCAATACTTCTTTCTACCAATTTCTTGACCAACCCTTAGTCAAACTTCAACAAGACTATCTGGTAGAAATGGCCAATGGAGAATCTGTTAAGATAAGTGAAATCTTGTAGGGAGCAAGAATAGAAATCCTAAACCATCGTTTCTTCGCTAACCTTTACCCAATGAATCTGGCTGGTTTCGATGTTGTATTAGGAATGGATTGGTTGGTAGCCAATCGTGCCAATAATTTATGTGATCAAAAGTTAATACAAGTAAGCACACCAAGTGGTGAAAAGATCACAATTAAAGGAGATAAGCCAACTAGATCGACAAAATTCATCTCTGTGATGAAAGCTGCAAGTTATAAAATGAAAGGAGGAATAGTATATATGATTTCTGTAATCATTAATATTAAAGGAAAAGAATTAAAAGATATTCCTGTAATATCTAAATTCACAGATGTTTTTCCAGAATAGTTACCTGGATTACCGCCTGATAGAGAGGTTGAATTCAGAATTCACCTAATACCAGGAACGGCGCCGATTGCCAAAGCACCATATCGATTAGCACCAACGGAGATGCAGGAACTGAAGAAGCAATTAGACGAACTTCTTAACAAAGGTTTTATACAACCAAGTTCATCCCCTTGGGGAGCGCCTGTGTTGTTTATCAAGAAGAAATATGGATCGACGCGTATGTGCATTGACTATCGAGAATTGAACAAAATCACGATTAAGAATTGGTACCCATTACCGAGAATCGATGATCTGTTCGATCAACTCCAAGGAGCTCGATTCTTTTCTTTGATCGATTTACGCTCTGGATATCATCAACTAAAAGTACAGGAAGAGTATATTCCTAAAACTGCTTTCAGAACGAGATACGGTCATTATGAATTTAGTCATGCCATTTGGTTTAACCAATTCCCTAGCCGCATTTATGGACATGACGAACATGATATGTAAACCTTACCTGGATAAATTCATAATTGTCTTTATAGATAATATTCTAATTTACTCTAAGAGTAAAGAGTACCATGCAGCCCATCTGCATACACTCCTCACATTGTTGAGAAAAGAGAAGCTTTATGCTAAATTCTCAAAATGTGAATTTTGGTTGCAATAAGTGCAATTCCTTGGACATCTGGTTAATCATGAAGGAATTCATGTGGATCCCACAAAGATCAAGGCGATTACTAAATTGAAAGTCCCTGAATCACCAACAAAAGTACGAAGTTTTCTTGGACTGGCATGATATTATAGACGGTTTATTCGCGATTTCTCTAGAATAGCCATTCCATTAAGTAAACTGACCTGCAAGTCCGTTAAGTTTGAATGGGGACCAAAACAGGAAGAAGCTTTTAAGATTCTTAAGCAAAGATTAACCAACGCACCCATATTAGCGTTACCGGAAGGAACCGAAGACTTTGTAGTCTACTGTGACGCTTCTAAGTTAGGATATGGAGGTGTGTTAATGCAACATCAAAAGGTTATAGCCTATGCCTCTAGACAACTTAAGAAACATGAAGAGAATTACACAACTCATGACCTAGAACTAGGAGCCATAGTTTTTGCCCTTAAGATTTGGAGACACTATTTATATGGAAATAAATTTGTTGTCTTCACCGATCATAAGAGTTTAAGGTATATTTTCGGGCAAAAAGAATTAAATATGAGACAGAGACGATGGATGGAAGTTCTTAGTGATTATGATTGTGATATCCAGTATCACGATGGGAAAGCCAATGTAGTAGCTAATGCTTTAAGTTGAAAGTATCATGAAAAACCAAAGCGAGTATGTTCTCTCAGATTAAATCTTCAAGTAGATTTCAATGAACAGATTAGAGAAGTACAGGAATCAGTAATCAAGGACGATGCTGAAAAATTGAAAGGAATGATAAAGGAATTAGAAAAAGGAACAGATGGAATTTGGAAGTTCCATAAGAAAAGAATATGGATACCTAAACAAGGAAACCTACGTCATAGAATTCTAGAAGAAGCTCATAAATCTAAGTATACGATACATCCTGGAAGTGATAAGATGTATCAAGATCTAAGAAAGAATTTCTGGTGGATTGGAATGAAAAAAGATATAGCTGATTATGTTGCTAAATGTCTAACTTGTTCTCAAGTTAAAGCTGAACACCAGAGAACCTTCAGGTTTATTGCAACAGTTAGAAATACCCATATGGAAATGGGAATTGATAACAATGGATTTTGTTACTAAATTACCCAAGACAAGAAAAGGAAATGATACAATCTGGGTGATTGTAGACAGATTGACTAAATCTGCTCATTTCTTACCGATGAAGGAAACTTTCATTATGGAACAGTTAGCCAAGCTATATGTAAATGAAGTAGTTTCATTACATGGAATTCCTTTGTCTATCGTATCCGATAGAGATAGCCGTTTTACTTCTCATTTTTGGACAAGTTTCCAAAACGCAATGGGAACCAAGTTGAATCTAAGCACAACTTACCATCCACAGACGGACAGACAAAGCGAAAGGACAATCCGGACTATGGAAGATATGCTTAGAGCTTGTGTAATTGATTTCTGAGGAAATTGGGATGATCATTTACCATTGATAGAATTTTCCTACAATAACAGCTATCATACTAGCATTAATGCTGCACCATTTGACGCACTTTATGGACGAAAGTGCAGAACTCCAGTCTGCTGGGCAGAGATTGGAGAAAAACAATTATCTGGACTAGAGATAGTTTAGGAAACAACAGATAAGATAATTCAAGTCAAGGAAAGACTAAAAGCAACACGAGATCGTCAAAAGAGTTATGCTGATAACAGACGAAAACCATTGGAATTTCAAGTAGGAGATAAAGTATTGTTAAAGTTTCTCCATGGAAAGGAGTAGTCGGATTCGTTAAGAGAGGGAAGCTAAGCCCTAGGTATGTTGGACCTTTTGAGATTATTAGAAGAATAGGACCTGTAGCTTATCAGCTACAACTGCCAGAGCAAATGGCAGGAATACATGATGTATTTCCTGTATGTAATCTCAAAAAGTGTTTAGCAGACAAATCTCTAGTGATACCTCTTAAGGACATAGAGGTAAATGAGAAACTTAAGTTTATCGAGAAACCCATTCAGATTGAAGATAGAAAGATTAAGAATCTCAAACATAAGAGATTAGTTTTGGTCAAAGTGAAATGGGATTCCAAAAGAGGACCAGAATACACTTGGGAACTCGAATAAGAGATGCAAAGGAAATACCCACACCTGTTCCAGTAGATCTCGAGGATGAGATCCAAAACAGGGTTGGGAGGATATCACAACCCTCCAAAAATATTTTTGGACACCCTAAATGTCCTTAAATATACCCCATACGTGAAAAACGGACCCGTTATAGCCCTACACTTGTAAAAATCAAGAAAACATGATCCAGCAGTCGCTCGCGGGCCGCGACGGAGAGCTATTGGTCTGTCACTGGCCGCGACGTCCTTGTTCTGATCCGGACACGTGGCGTGCCATGTGCCACCTGACTCAGCAAACCTACCCGCTAACTCAGCGAAGCTACAGCCGCCTTAGGGGCTCTCACGGGCCGCGAAAGCCTAGGCTTTGGCCGTCACGGGGCGCGACAGACCCCTCGGCCAGCCTATAAAAGGGGGGTCAGGGCTTCATTTGATTTCGTTCATTTCCCGATTCTCTCTCAAACTTCTTTATAGTAAAAATTCTGCTCGAGTATAAATACCCACTATATAGCGAAGCTTTGCCTCGTTGTAAGTACTATAACCCTGCTATTACGCTACATAATCGATTTAGGATTCCGTAATGCATGTCGGCTCTGCCCAACTCAGTCATTGGAATTCTGTCTCGTGTGTACACCCGATTGATTTAGAATTTTCGTAATGCGTGTCGGCTCCGCCCGACTCAGTCATTGGAATTTCTGTCTCGAGTTGTACAGTTAAATTGAATTGGGTTATTTTACTAACACGTGTGCATTATTTGATTTACAAGATAATAACCAGGAGACTTTCAGGAAGCCTTAGTATTATCTAAACTTGCAATGTGAGTACATTCTCTTTTTGTAAATCTTTTTGTGAGTCAAAATGTTTACCAAAACCTCAAATGTTTTAAGTTATGCTTAACAATAATTGAGTATTTGTAAGTCTACAATTACTGTGGTATGTTGGGGTTTTGTATACAAAATTTGTGAGACGTTACCGTTGGACAAAGAGTTAGCCAATGAGTAATATGACCCACAAGTCGGGTTGACAGTACCAATTGGGTAATTGATTAGATCAAGCATATGTAATTGCGGGTTGCCCTCAATTCTGTTAAAGTGTTAAAATTGTTTTGATTAAATTGGGATGCACTCACCAGTATTTCTTGCTGACAAAATGTTTTAAAAACGCGTTTCATGTAACATAATGTGAAAGCCCAATACAAGCCAGCTGGAGAGCACTGAAGACTTGGGATAGTGGCTATAAAAGTTACCTAAAATAAACAAGACATTTTGTTTTCAATAATTAGGGTTTATCCCTATCAATGTATTGCCAAATGAACTTGGGTTTTATTCCCATGAATTATTCTTATAAAAGTTTGGTGTTTTACTCTGATAAAAATATTTCCTAACTACGGTCCTGATGTATTCCGCTGCCAAATTAATAAACATCGATACCACCCGCTCTGAGTAGCTCACGGCCGCCCGCTCCCGGGCAGGGGTCGGGGGTTGCGACACCTTTGGATCTCAATTGGATCTAAGCACGGCCTTCCATCGTCAAACAGATGGTCAGAGCGAACGAACTATACAAACACTGGAAGATATGCTTCGCGCATGTGTGATGCATTTTGGCGGCAGCTGGGATACTCACCTACCTTTAGTTGAGTTTTCCTATAATAATAGCTACCATACGGGCATAAAAGTCGCACCGTTCGAAGCGCTATATGGCTGCAAGTGCCGCTCACCGTTGTGTTGAGCAGACGCTGGAGATAAACAATTGATTGGTCCCGAACTTGTTCAAGAAACGACTGACAAAATCATTCAGATCCGAGAGCGCATCAAAGCGGCTCGTGATCGAAAAAGAGCTACGCCGATCGAAGACGGAAGCCTTTAGACTTCGAGGTGGGAGACAAAGTTTTGTTGAAGGTCTCACCTTGGAAGGGTGTAGCAAGGTTCGGAAAACGTGGAGAGTTGAATCCACGATACATTGGGCCATTCAAGATCTTGGAAAAGATTGCTACTGTTGCGTACAAATTGGAGTTACCGGAGGAACTAAATGGTGTACATGATACGTTCCATGTGTCAAACCTTAAAAAGAGTCCAACCCAAGAAACAATTATCATCCCTAAGGATGAGGTGCATATCGACGACAAACTCCAATTTACAGAACAGCCTGTTGAGGTAATGGATTGGAAGATCCAAAAAACAAGGAGGAGTCTTATTAAACTTGTCAAAGTACGTTGGAACTCTAAACACGGACCCGAGTACACGTGGGAACACGAAGACCAGTTTAAAGCCAAGTACCCCCACCTGTTCGAGAAAGCTCCTGCGAGAGATAACTCAGCTTGAATTTCGGGACGAAATTCTTTTAACGGGGGGAGACTGTGACAACTGGCACCAAACCGGTAATTTTCGTACTATTTATTTACTATTTATTTATTATTTTTTAACTACAATTATGTGTTTAAACCTCAACATTAGATGATTACTTGCTTTACATATGAATTCATGCATGTTTATACTTCAAATGTTGCCTTATGCATTACTTTAAGCGTTGCATCAGAAAGACTAGTAAACTCACCGATAAGACACACTGTGTCAGCATTTCTGCAGAAAGCAGTCAGACAATAGATTTAGGACCAGGAGTAGGAGTAGGTCCCACATCTAAAATACATTAAAAGCCAAGTATGGATACAAGGATTAACATATAAACTTTTCGGAAGCAAAACTATGCATTAAAAGACACCCTAAACTCACTTTAAATGCTGAATTCTGCAGAATTAAGCAGAAATCAGCTAAAAACAACATTTTAACACCAAAATATTATGCAGAATTGATATTTTAGTGTCTAGAATAACTTACAAAGTGTCGGGAATTGAAACTGTAACAAAAGGTGCTTCATACTTAGTAAAACTGCGCAATTTAGCACTTTAACGAACCGAACCGTAACGAAACGAATAACCGGACACTACCCAAAACATCAAAATTTAACTAGAAGCAATGTTTTTATGGTATTAAGCTAGTATGGGTGATAGAACACCCTAAAAATCCTAAAAACACCTAAACACACTTAAACTAACTTAAACTTCTAGTTTTCATTTATAGCCTTCAACTTTCAAACCTTTACACTTTACCCCCCCCCCCCCCCCTTGTTTGAAATTCGGCCCCATGGGCCCCACAACCTTTTAATATAATATTGCTACATGTTGGGGAGATATTAAACACTATAACCTATGGTTAAAATGTTGTTGGAGGATATAAGGACATAAGTTAGGAATGGATGAACATAATCACAACTTCACTTCAAACACACACCTTCCTTCCCCTTTCTCTTCCTTGCTCTCGGCTCACACACAACCCACATACAACCACCATTTTCAAACCAATTCAAGGTAATCTAAGGTCACTACAAGGTGTATTGAGGCTAACTAAGAAGGCTTGAAGTGCTAGAACTTGAAGGACCACTTGGAGGAGCCATTAACCACTCATTTTCTTCCATCTTCATCATCTCCCTTCTTGTGCCACTTCCCTAGCCAATAGAGGTAGTTGTAAGCATTCTAATCACTATTTTATTCCATGTTTATGTTATGTACAAGTCTCACCATCTAAGTAACTAAACTTTAAAAGATGAATATGAGAAGATCTAACATAATCATGAAGAAAACAAGTAATTTTGGTGATTTTTGGTGTATGTGATGAAGTTGATGTTGTTGAATCTTGTGTGTATGTTTAGATCTAGTATGTTAAGCTTGTTAGAAGCTTAGATCTAACAAGTTTAAGCATGGATCTTGAAAGATCCATGGTTAAACTTGAAGATGAACATGTGAAACACTTATGTGAACTTGAAAAATGAATTTTGAAGCATGAACTTGTAATCTTGAAGTAACAAACTGTGTATAAAACTAAATTTTGAAACTGTAATCTATGAAAAGCTTGTTGATGGTTCTTCAAGAAGCTTGTTAGTGCAAAATTTAAAGATGTTAAGTATGGATCTTGGAAGATCCATGATGAAACAAGGTTTTAAACACAAAGATCTTTCTAATGAACATATAAATGATTTTTAAACATGATTTTTAAGACTATGAAACCATAGAACTCATGAATGATTTTGTTAGTGAATTAAAGTTTCATAAAAGTTTGTTTAAAATTTATTTGAAAACTTGTTTTTGGAAAGATCATTGTATGTTAAGTGTAGATCTCAAAGACTACACATTTTGAACCAAAAAATCAAGTTCACCATAATGTTTCATATGAAGAAATTAGTGTATGTTGTTGGTAAAAATTGTGGGAAATTGTTTTTGGTGTTGAAAAGAAAATAAACACATGTTTTGAAAACATGGGAAACCTCCATTTTTAGTGAAACTTATTCCCCAAAAATTCCCCTAAAAATATTTATCAAGGTTTCCTAACTTTTGTGTGAAATTTCAAGTTAAAAGATGATGATTTCTTCAAGTTAAAATTAATATTAAGTATATATATTTTAGGAAAAATATATATATTTAGTGATCACCAAACTTTGTGCTAAGTGTATATTATATGTATTATATGTAGTAGTGTACTAGGAACTTGAAAATACACTAAATACTCCCAAGGAGTATGAATACCAAAATACGCATACAAATACACAAGGATACTTAAGTATACAAGTATACAAAATCCTCACAAGAAGAGTATGTGGACAAATATAAGAGAATACACTTGTATAAATATATTCTTCACAATATATGGACTTTGAAAAATATTCGACACTTTGGACATAAATATATATTTGGACAAATATATAACTATTACCAATTAATAGAAGTTATACAAAAAATCGGGTGAATAACAAAAATAAGTATATATATTTACAAGCAAGACAAAATATATATATTTCATAAAAGTCTTAAAAATATATTATTTTTAAGAAATATAATTCCGGAAAGTAATAAAATTCAAAATATAGATTTTTGGCAAATAATGTAAAATACACAAGTATTTACATAAAAATACAAGTATACTTTCCTAAGTATACTTGCACAAAAATAATATTGAGAATATTATTTCACAAAAATACTTATATTTAGTTTTTTGGAAAATAAAATAAGTAACATATATGAAAAGTTAAAAATATAGTTATTTTTAACACTTATATCGTTGACGAAGACTTCATAAACAAATATATATTCTAAGAAGTGAAATATATATTTAAAAATAAACAATACAAATTCAAAGTGCAAAGAAACGACGAACTGGCAAGACCCGACAAACAAGGGCACGACCCTCACAAATTATGAACATACAAAGAACAAATACATAAGCTAAAGATGGTGACTTGTACTTGTGTGCTACAAGTCTAGTGACTAACATAAATAGAATAATTATAGGTCACGACGCTTACTAAACAGCTGGTGAAGTTTACGACGCAAGTTAAGCAAAACTATGAGTTCATGTCCCCGCTTTTTAAACATTTTCTTGTTTTCTAAATTTGGGGAAAATACATGTATTGTGGTATGACGAAACAAAACTAAGGAATGACTTTATAGATCATGTCACGAATAGGGTGTCATAAGCACCATTAATCAATGTAAGTCATAGACCGCGGAACAAAATGTTAGATCTAATGGGTTTCAGGCAGCCACACTCTTGGCCACTTTGTTACCGAGAGTGCTTTTGAGTCTCTAGTCGTGAATCTACAAGTAAAATGCCTCTGGTTTGGATGCTTCCTATGTCGTTACATATGTTAGTGGCCTCGCGAACCATTAGCGATCTCGATTTCCTTACATTTACAGAATACTTTTTAAAGTATAATTCTCATACCATGATTCTTACAACAATACTTAAATGTTTTACACAAGACTGCATGAATTCACACCAACTTTTGTTGATGATTTTTCAAAACTTACATGTATTTCAGGTAACTAAGTGGATGTTCGCACGGTCCTTCTTGCTCAAAGATGTCGTTTGTGTGTTTGTCGTGTCAGGACTCCAATGCCTCTTTTGTGGGATTTGGTTGTTATATTCCACCTCATGTGGTGATATAATGATCAAAACCTTGATGTTTGTCTTTGAAATGAAGTTGTAAACTTTTCAAACAATTATCTTTCATGTGATGTAAACACTTAACTTAACTTTTGTTTTGGATATTTAATATCAATGGCATTATAGAGTTTGTTTTATGATTATGTAGTATGTTTACTATTCGTATGCAATGAGAATGTTTTAAGATCACACCTCGTGTTTCCGCCTTAGAAAGGGGTGTGACAGTCTTAGGTTCAAGTTCAACAACTCTTTTTTGACCGGTTGATTCGGCTTCAGGTTCGGTTAGTGGTGGATTTCAAATCTCATGCATATCCACTAAATCATCTACAATCCCTCATGATAGAAGTTCATCCTCTAAGAATTCACCTCTATGCTTTGTGAAAACACGATTTTCAATAGAATTGTAGAAAGTAACCAACTGTTCTATAGTATCCGACGAAAACAAATTTTTCGCCGCGAGGATCAAGTTTTATCGAAGAATTGCTTGTAACGTAAGTGTTGCAACCCCATACCCTTAGGTAAGACACTTTTGTTTTGTTCCCATGTCATATCTCATATAGTGTTTTTCAACCTTCTTAGTTGGAGTGATATTTAAAATTCTTACAGCAGTTTCAAGAGAAAAACTCCAGAAGGAGTGTGGGAGGTTTGTATCACACATCATGGATCGAACCATATCTATTAAAGTTTGATTCCTTTTCTCCGACACACCATTAAGTTGTGGTTCTCTAGATGGAGTTAGTTGAAAAATGATACCACCTTTCTTAAGATGTTTGTCAAACTCACCACTAAGATATTTACCTCCTCTATCTATTTGAAATGTCTTAATGGTCCTAGATAGTTAATTACGTACTTCGTTTTGGTACTCTTTGAACTTTTCAAAAATTTTGTGTTTATGCTTCGTAAGTTAAACATAACCGTATCTACTGAAATCATTAGTAAATGTTACGAAGTACCTCCACCGTTTCTACCCATTGTCCTAAAAGGACCGCATATATCGGTATGTACCGGTCCTAGTAGGTCTTTGGCTCTTTCGCTGATATTCGTGAAGGTGCCTTGATTCATGTTCCACTTAAACATGATTCACATTTGTCAAAAGACTCTCTGCGTCAGAATCTTGGATTCCTTTAGTTTGGAATTTCTTGACACGATTCTTGTTCATTTGTCCAAGCCTACAATGCTATAGATATGTATCGTCGAAATCTAATTTCTTACATTTGGAGATATTATATAATACGTTATTGGATTGGACCTCTATCTCATTGATTCCATTATGTGGCCTGGTATCAAAGTAAAACAACTCATTATAATATGTAGGAATATAATCATCATTAAAAGTATATTGAAATCCTTGATGTTTTAAAGCAGCGACATAAATAATATTCTGTGTCATAGTAGGAATAAAAGAAACATTGTTCAAAACAAGTTCACCACCACTTAGAAGTAAAAGAACAAATTCTACTACAGCCTTCACGCAAACTCTCTGACAGTTACATACATGAAGTTCAAAGTCTCACTGTTTCAGCTTCTTAGCCTTCCTTAGTCCTTGCAAATCATTACATATGTCAGAACCACATCTGGTGTTAATCACCCAAGGTTAGTTGGAAAAGGAATAAAGTTTCAATAATGTACATACCTAAAGATCCGGCTTCTAAAGCCCTCTTCTTCTTCAGCTGAGAAAAACTCTCTGGGCAAATAGACTTGTTGTGCTCATACTTATTTCACTGAAAACAGGTGTCACTACTGTGAATGATTTCTCTTTTCTTGCCTTGGCTCATAAATTTGAAGCTCTACTTGTCTTTAGATTCCGTCTTGAGTTGTTCATCTACTAGCCACTCTCATAGTTCCGCTATAGTTTCTCCATAGACATTCTGATTGTAATTATTTACGAATTCTTCGCATTGGATCGACAAAGACATTAAATGTAGACTATAGCCATATTGGGATTCAATGGATAAACAAGCTTTGCGGTCCTATCAATATACCCCTCCATCCAGTCAATGTGGGATCCCACGTCCACTCCATATTTCAAGCCACGAGTTAGCTCCTTTAGAATTTCAAAGCGCCAATTGTGATTTGGCAGGAACCTTTCATTTAACTCGTTGAATACATCATAAGCACAAAAGGATTCAAGCTCCTTCTTAATAGGTTCTATCATGGTCGATAACATGTGGAATGAAACCTAATCTGAGTCATGAGTATGCTTCCACCAAGCATCACTATTTACTTCACGAGTTGGAACTTATGGGAATGGAACCTCTAGAATAAACAACTTATTCTCTATCTTGAGAACTTTTTTAAGTTCTGGTACCAATCTAAAAAGTTATTGTAATGGAGTTGGTTTTAGTACAGGATGCACTGATGATGATGGTTGGGTCTAACCGAAGACAACTAAAAAATTCAAACAGATTTAATTTAGTATGTTCATGCTTGATATCCTAATTAATTTAAGACTCAATTTGAAAAAATTATCTTTATGAAGTGAGATCATGTTCCATAAATACATCATGAGTGGCTTAGCGTTGTTCACTTTGTATTACTACACGAATAGTTAATGTTTACCAATTGTGTCAACTACAAAACTCTCGGTTTGGGGTCGTATGACGAGTGTTGTCAAGAAATTGTACATACATTTAACCCCAACTATGCGCACTCGAACTCTTCAAGTGATATTGGCCCTTCAATTAATAACGTATTGTGCTTCAACTCTTCCAAAACCGTAGGCTCAATGCACGGTAATCGCTAATAAAAGGGGTTTAGATAGATTGGTAAGAGTGTCACTAATTTAGGGTGGCGCAACAATATTGATTTTAATTATGTTATTTTCTTTAATATTTTATTACCGGTTATGGATCAAAATATTTTAGACGATTTGTAGCAAGAAGCAAATCGTGAAATATTGAAAAATACAATTTTACGTTTGTTCGTGATAATTGAAACGTTTTTTAACGCTCGACACGATTGGTTTTAAATGCCCTGTTCAAAACTACGTTGTCATTTATTGTGAACTTGATTTTAATTAATAAAGTTTTCTATTAATTATGGAATAAAATATAAACACTTCAATTCTAAAACTGTATTGTTTTATCTCTTTAATAAAACATCTTTTATAAAAATATACCTTTCCAAGATTATTTAAAAACATCTTTTTAGTTGTCTCCTTATTTTAGTGTGATTTTGAAAATATACTTGTTGGATCGTTCGGTGACCCTAAACAGTCAATCTGAGTAGTTCATCATCATTTGCAAAGGCGGAATCAATGTAAACGATGTCAAAACAGCTTGTTCCTTTCTAATTATCCTTCCATTAATCAATCCAGAGCTTTTACACAATTCAGATGACAAATGGACAGCACCTCGACTCAGAACTAATGATCAGGTTCCGTTTGAAATGACACGGCACAACCCTATATATAGACTTGGAGATTTCGCTTGAGGATGTCACATTCTTGTTCAAGCGAAATTACATGTAATGATTTTGCTTGAACTGGTCTGAGTCACCTTCAAGCGGAATCACCCACTTAAACTCATAAAACCCTAAATTCTAACCCTGTTGTGCACTTGTTCATCCTATCTAGACAAAAAACTCGATTAAGACGAAGTTAACAGACACTAGGTGCACCAACAGACTCCCCCTTGGATGTTGACGAAGTCTTCGGCGTCGAGTCTTTAGTCTTTGTCTCTCTATCCATATTGTCTTGACATAGTAAAGCTCTCTTCAATCTTTATCTTCAAACTTTAATCTTCAATCTCCCCTTTGAGTGTTGATCTAGAATTCTGACTCCCCCTTTCGCAGACTCCCCCTCTCGATAAGCTAGGACTTTAAATTCTGGTTCAAACTTTGACATTCTCTTTGCCATGGGGAACTTAACTCTTGTTTCTTGTACAATCTCTACCCAAATATAAGATATATGACAATAACAGTTTCAATCCAAACTTACCATTCAAACTAATATCATGGTCTTATCAGTGTTTAGAAATCCACTTAAGTATTCAGGTCCAAACTAATGACCCTGATTACTCAATTAATCTACCAAGTCCAATTTAATGACCTTGGTTGATCTGAGATAATTCACACTGACAATTTGTTCAAACATTTTCTGAAAATTTACAAGTTTCAAATTAATGATCTTTCTTTAACTTTTCAACTTTCACAAACTTATCATGTTTTAGCTCCAACCTCATCATCCAGCCCAGAAACTTCCTGCATCTGCTTTCAGCTTTCGAATCCGAAGATCAACTCTCCACTTTGGTTTGTCAAAAAATAAAGCAGAAATGAAAAATCTTTTTGGATTTTTAATAAATTTTCTAAACTAGAAATGAAATACAGAAATAAAATGCATTAAAAATAAATTATTTACAAACATATTTTTGGTGAGCGTGTTAGGGAATTATATCAGCTATTCGACAAGTCACAAGTACCGTTAAGCTTTAATTACATACTCAGAATTAAACAATTCGCTTAGATTGTCGATATACTGATCCACTTAAATTTTCACACACATTTCAATCTGTCCTGGATACGGATTTAGTGTTTTAAAGACTTAAACTTATTCATGTGTCCCACCTCTTGAATATACTCCCGTATCCAAATCCCAATATTCAGTCTTACAGGTGAGTATACCACAGATGATATCTGTAAGGGGTTAAATTGCGAAGAACCGTGAGAGCTCAGGTCAGAACTTCCGTTCAGCAGAGAGATGACGGCTTCGACTTTGGTGTGTCCCCTTTAGAGGATCTTTTTTACAACAGCCATGATTAGCATTTTTCAATGTTTCATCATTTTTATCTGAGGGCGGTGCTATGTTTCAAGCAATGCAGAAAGTATTATTCGAGGACTATGCCATTGCTTCCGCATTATCAGAAGTCCCGGAATAATACCCCAGATATCACTGAGTATAAAGACCTAGTATCTCAGAAAGAGGGATCTTTCAAACAAGATTTTAGGGGTTACCTATATATCCAAGTAGTGTTCCCCACGAAATAAGCAAGTAAGGATTTAGGTTTATATCCCGAACAAACCTACTAAATGTGCAAAAACCTATTGGCATATCATCAGCGAGACTGTTTAACGCATTAAAACTTTCCATTTCTTTAGCATACCGTAACTGTCAAGCCGATGTACTATCATTTTCCCTTTTTACACACGCTCTTTTCTGGTTTTCTAATGTTTTTGGATTTTGAAAATATCTCATGTTTTTGGATTTTTGAAATTTTTACTGTTTTTGTATTTTTCTGAAAATATTTCCCTACTCTCCCCCTAAATACCAAAACAAGTAAAAAATCGACAAACCATTGCAGATTGCTTCTCAACATCATCTTCTACATTGGTACCTTCATCAACGCCAAGAATCTCCTCCAACACCGATAAAAGCTTCATACAATTCAATTTTAGCAAATATTGAAAACGAGTTTTGTCAAACGCTTTGGTATGTAAATCAGATTTTTGATCGTCAGTGTGGATTTTCTCAATTCGTATCTGTCACACCCCCAAAATCCACCTGCGGAGTATCACCGCTTGGAGGCGTGACTGACCAGGATCAAGCCACCAATCATATTGAACAAGCATGTAAGTATTAAAAAAATCCAACCAATACAATTGGTGTCCAAACAAAACATAATTTAAGTTGCAAGCGGAAGCATAATGTTTAAAACCAAAACATAAGTTTAACATGGCACACAACTGTCCATGTCCCACAACGACTCTTCCCCATGCAAGCTCCAGCTAAGTACCTATTGACCTGCAAAGCATGTAGTAACGAGTCAACAACTAAGTTGAGCGAGTTCACAGTTGGGTGTTGGTTTAGGTTATTACGAAAACATAGTTTCTTTTAACTGGCACCCTTGCCGTGGGGGTTACCCCATAGTTTGAAAACGTGTTTTGTTTAATCCCGTTTACTCTGGCAATGCAGCCGTGGGGGCTACCCCATGTTAATCCTCTGGCTATCCAGCCGTGGGGGCTACCCCATGTATATACTACTAGACTCATTACCATATCGACCACTGACTTTAGTCATATTTATGTGCCCTTAGCATCAATGTCTATCATCATTGACGTGCCCAGATCCATTAGTTCACGCCCGTCCTCTGCGGCACGGTGTGAGGCTTGTCAGACCTAAATAGCGCTATCTAACTAATGACCCGCTCGCCATTGGCCCGGCGATTAAGTCGATATAAAAAGGAGGGACTTCGTGATAGAGTTTTGGTTTAGTGAGGTTTAAACTGTCCAAAAGGACGAGGAATTACATTCCTTAACCCGTACTGTCCTACCCAAGAAGGACGAGGAATCCATATTCCTTAACCCATTCCCAACCCCAGGGAATCCCATGCTTTGTAGAAAGTGTGAACTCACCTTAGGTTAGCTCGGCAGATAAACGAAAGGTCAATCGAACTGCTAGGGTCAACCACATCCTAACATGGTTACCATACAAGTCAGGTCTAGGTTCAAGTAGTGCACGTATGTTTACACAAAAGCTAACAGGTTACAAACACATATTGATCAGGGCAACACATAAATCACTTAAACAGTCAAGTCCACAAAATGCCCAACTTGTGCGACTCAGAAGGTTGGGCTCGCACAAGTTCATTAGCCCAATAGTCTTGTGCGATTCGCTAAATGAAGCCCAATAGAGTAACCCGGCCCAAACAATAATACATGTTGATCTTGTGCGGTCCGGATGTCTTGTGCGATCCGGACGACTTGTGCGATCGGCACCTTCTTGTGCGATCCACAGGTCTTGTGCGATCATGCATTCCTTAGTTGTACACTGTGCTTAATGTGACAGTGCCCGGCTTGTGCGATGCACCTTGTGCGATCAGATCAGGTCTTGTGTGACCTGATCTTGTGCGACCGAGAGAGCTTGTGCGACTGGTTTAAATGTCTGAAACTTTTGCTATTTAGTTATATCATTCAACAGTTTCCTTCTTTACCACAATCCATCAACACAATTAACAGTTTTAGATCATGCAAATCATCGATCAAACAAGCATATTCCAACCGATTCCTCATGAACCCTAACTATGAATAACACATGAACAATAATCATAACACTTAAACATCTCAATCATGGTTCACGATCAATTCACTAGCATGCTTATAAACATAATAAACCAACCAATCACCCATATATACTTGTCTACAGCCGACTAATCATGCAATCGATTCTAGATCATCACAACATCATATAATTAACAAATCCTATATTGATCTACAATGCTATACATGTGAGCCGATTTCATCTCTTCGGTTCTAAATCAACATCAACATTGCATAATTACCAACCCTAAATAAATCAAGTTATGTAACACATATGAACCGATTACATGAACACCAAACCTCATCATTCATAACTAATCAGGTATCATTCACAAATCATTGTATAGAATTGTTTTGGTCAATAATCAAGCAATGATAATGCAACCAAACTTTCTGTTGTGAGGTATGATGCTTGAATTGATGAACAACAATAAGGATCACTATGAAATGTAATGAACAAGTGACACGAAGATTTATACGAGGAAAAAGCCCTTGATCAATGAATGATCTCCGGCATAAAAAACCTCGGGTGATGGAAACTACCGATCACCAACTCCAATTAAATAAGAAATCTGTTACAACTTTGGATGATAGCGAGCTAATTACAAGGATCACTATAGTGTATTGTGTAAAAAAGTGTATAATCGCGAAGTGTTTTGTCGAGAGCTGGTGAGAGCAGTTGCAAGAGTGTGTGTGTAGCCAAAAATAGCCAAGTGTTTCTATTTAGCTCGCTATCCCGTTTAAATATAGAAAATATCTATACTAACTAACATTCCGCAATTCGTGCAAGTCCTCCATGAACTCCATAACGTCCACTTTTAGCCATGCACGTGCGGAATAAACATGGAATATGCTCCAGGAATATCGCCAAGACCAAGTCCAAGCTCATACTCCTGCAAAACAATTTCGAATTCAAAGTAGACAATCGTTAGTACAAGGATCCTTATGATGATCCATGATCCTGATCCTGCAATACTTCTGAGGATCACCAATTCAGACAGAAATAAGGATCGCTAAGCCCAACAGCAATTGAGGATCACTGATCTTTGAGAAATCCACCCCTAACAGTTGCCCCCAAAATATAAGGAGTAATTTTGTAAATAAACGAGTAGTATTTTGTTCTTATCCGTAACAAATTAACGGATAACTAGCCGTTGGAGTCGGACTAGCCGTTATGAGTATGACGTCACTGAAGTGACTATCCTGCAAAATCATCATTATAAATAGGAGTTAGAGATAGGGATCAATCCGCATTTAAATTCAAGAGAAACTCCCTTTAAATTCACATCCGAAGATCAAGCAGGTATCTCTCTTCCACTTCTTCCTTTACGTTTTCTTTCTCTATTCATCTTCTTCTTTACCCTCATGACCAAGATGATGCTAAGATCATCTCCGGCTAAGGATCACTCTAAATACAGTCCTCTTAAGAGCCATGGGATCATCAAAGATTCGGCGAAAGAAAGATGCTGCTTCACTGACCCACAAATAGACAGGATCCGATATTGCTTTTCGGCGAACACCGATTTCAAACCGTTTGATCCCACCGTTCTAAGTGATTACGTTTCTGAAACTTGGGTAGCTTTCCCGGTCACTCCTTTCACAATAGGATACTCGTATCCTTTCCCTGAATTCACCCAGTCTTTCTTCTCCCTCACCGGCATCTCCTACATTCAAGCTATGCCAATGATCTGGAGGGTCTTATATACCCTTGAGAGGATCATTGAGCAAGAAGGAATTGCTCTAGGAATGTCGGAATTGGCAGAGATGTATGACCTCACAACATTTGGATCCCACCGATATCGATTCAAGCGTAAACCCGGTGAAGAACACCCCATCTTCAAAGCCACTAAGAATGATACCAACTGGAAACGACGATTCTTTTTTGTCAGAAGGGATTCTATCCCGGATGGAAAGGATCTACCAAGGAAGTGGACCACCCATGGTAGGATAGAGGATCCTGAGAAGGATCACCAGATAACCTTGTTTTTGTATAAGGATCACTAACACCCTTTTGTTTCTGTTGTACAGCTATCTCTGTTTCGCACCTTATACCATCACTTACCACCAAGGAAAGGCTTGTTGCTTTCAGAAAACTTGATCCTGCAACAAGATCATTCAAAACAAACAGCCAGGATTCTCAAGAAGTATCCTCAGGTTCTGTCACTATGTCAAGTAAGTATCCTGTTTTTTGTATAGTTAAATGTTTAAATAAATAGTCAAATAGTAATAGGATAAGGATACTTATCTGTTTTGGGTGTGTAGGCGCCGGGAAATCCTCAAAATCTGCCTCCAAATTCAGTGTCACTGATCTTGACACTGTCAGATCCTCAAAGAAAAAGTCTGCTGCTAGCCCCTCCGTCGTAATCCCCAAGGCAACCACTTCAAAGGGAAGAGGTGGAAAGAAAAGGAAGACCTCTGAAGCTGACAACCTACAAGGCTTGCCTCTGATCCGCCATCAGTTCCTCGAGTATTTCGCAGATGTAAGGATCACTGACCTAGCTTAGTTATCCTGACCATTTGAGGATCACTTGACTCTAATCTTTGCATTGTCTTCTTTGTAGAAATTTGCTGAGATCGAGGACTATGTTGGGAATGTTGAAGAGCTTGAGGAGAAATACTCTGACCTCCAAAAAGTGGTGGTGCTCAAGGATCACAAGATTGCTTCCCTTGAAAAGGATCTCAATGATGCCAAAGCTCAGATAGTTGCAACTCAGATCAATGCTGATTATGAGAAGCAGGAGATCACGGAGGATGCTAAAGTCTCCGCTGCTATTGCCATGTACAAGACCAAGCTGCAGATGGCCCAAGAAGCTCAGGATCCTGCCTTTGACAGGAGCAACTGGGACATGGAGGGCTGGAAGGCTAGGTTGGCTGAGTTGGAGGATGATGAAGATGAGGCTAATGAGGTTCTGGCAATCGAAGCTGGTGGCAGTGGCAAGGATCAGGTGAAGGATATGGAAGCTGGAGGAGATGGTGACGCAGCGAAGGCATAGGCTGCATGAATGGGCGATGAAGGACATTTCTAGACGTAGCCGGAGCCCATTTTTTAGTTTGGTTATTTGTTTTGGTTATGGTGTTTTTTGTTGAACAATGATGGGTTGTACTTAAACAATAGTAATTAGGGCTAAGGATCATGAATCCTTTGAACAATAGGTAGGATTACAAATGGTGGAGGTATCCTCTGTTTGGGGGATGAAGCCATTGTGATTCTGCCGTCTTTTGATTCCTGCACTTTCTAGACCAATGAACAATGGACACCCTTTGTCAACCCATGTGGATGGGCCACGTTTTGCTGGTAGAAACATGGGTTGGCAATTTTGACAACCTTAAAGGGTTTAATGTTTCGTGAATAAAATAACTTTAACTTTTTGACTATATCCCATGTTGCTATCCTTGTTAGTATTTTACTTTCCAATTGTTGTGATGTTCATTTTGTCTAAATTTATCAAGTAAAAGAAAATTTTAATAAATATTTTCAAGGATTTTAGGATATGATCAAGGATCACATACCCTATAGTCGATAAGTTTTGAAAAGTAATACAATTTAAGGATCACAAGTTCAGTTGTCAAAGGATAAGGGTTACTTAAATGAATAATGGATAAGATCAAAATAGTTAAGGATCATACCTGAGGATCCACGTTAGGATCCCAACCTTTAACACTTGTAATCAGGATAACCCAAAAGACAAACCTTAGTAGAAAGTAAGGATGAAGGATCCTTGGTCGTTTATCTCCAAGAACCTGAAATAGGATACAACTTGGGACTAAGCCAATATAAGATAAGAGTTAGTAACCGGGGACAAGCCCAACAATTATGGGGACAAGCCCAATATACTGGGGACGAGCCTAAAGGATAACTGGGGACAAGCCCAAAGGATAACTGGGGACAAGCCCAAAGGATCATATGTAAACTGGAGTATGGCCCTTACTGGCGACTATCCAAACTTAGTGACATGAAAATGCCAAAACCTTAGCTAACGTGAAAACGTTAGAAACCTTAGGAACGGATGTATGGTACGTCTACCATTATACGTAGGATCCTGAATATAGCCAGTACAATGAAATTGTCAGCCCCTAAAGCGAGTATTGGTCCCATTGCCATGAACTATACCAGGATCATCGTGCGCTACTGGCGAAACTGGGGACAGGCCCAAACTGGGGTCAAGCCCAAATAACTGGGGTCAAGCCCAAATAACTGGGGTCAAGCCCAAATAACTGGATACTTCTGTGGATACTCAATCCTCAGTTAAGGATACCTGAACCTTCAAAACTCAGAATCAAGTGAAAGGAGGATAAAGGATGTAGGATCCTTATCCTTATATAAGAGAATAAAAGAATGAAATAGTTTGAGATTAGAATGTTACCAAGATGAGGATCATCTACTCTGTAAGGATCCTTCAAGGATACTTATCGGGTGAGGATCATGGATCCTTGTCACATAAAATATTTCTTCAAATGGACAGCATTCCAAGCTCTTGGTAGCAAATCACCTTCCATTGTTAGCAATCGATATGCCCCCTTTCCTGCTTCAGCTTCAATCAAATAGGGGCCTTCCCATTTTGGTGCCAACTTTCCATCAGCAGGATTGGTGGTATTCTGAAATGCTTTCCTTAATACCATATTACCAACTTGGAATTTCCTGATCCTGACATTTTTGTTGTAGGCTCCAGCCATCCTTTGTTGATAACTAGCTATCCTTATCCTTGCCAAATTCCTGATTTCTTCTATAGTATCCAAGTCTTGAACCAAGTTTTCAGCGTTCTCTTCAGGATGACGAATGCTTGTTCTAGCAGTTGGAACCACCATCTCTGTAGGAATCACTGATTCTGCCCCAAATACCAAAGAAAATGGAGTTTGGCCTGTGGCATTCTTGGGAGTTGTCCTATCAGCCCAAAGCACATAAGGTAGTTCTTCTGCCCATTTTCCTTTCTTAGATCCAAGCTTCTTCTTCAAATTGTTGATGATAATCTTGTTGGATGATTCTGCCTGACCATTAGCTTGTGGGTGGACTGGTGTTGATGTTATCATCTTAATCCCCCAGCAAATCTAGTAATAATGTTTCTTTTAATAAAGGATATAACTTCCTTTTCTCTGACTTGGGCAAAGGCTTCAGCCTCTATCCACTTAGAGAAGTAATCAGTCATAGCAAGCATGAATACTTTTCCACCAGGTGCCTTAGGAAGCTTTCCGACTATATCCATTCCCCATCTCATGAATGGCCAGGAAGAGGATATAGGATGCAAGAGTTCTGCTGGTTGGTGAAGGATATTACTATGCCTCTGACAAGGATCACACTTCTTGGCATACTCCACAGCATCCTTCTTCATAGTGGGCCAATAGTATCCTGTCCTCAGGATTCTTGAGAATAATGCCCTGCCCCCAGTGTGGTTTCCACAATCACCTTCATGGAAATCCTTTAGGACTTCTTGGATTTCAGGATCCTCAATGCATCTTAGATATGGTCCTGCAAGAGATCGTTAATACAACATATTATTTAATATTGTAAATTGAGATACCTTAATTTTGAAAGCCCTTGGGTTTTCTCCTATAGGAATCTCTCCATGTTGTATATATCTCATGATTGGGAGGATCCATGATCCCGAATGAGATTGAGTATCATCACTAGGGATGACTGCAGAATCTTCTCCTATCTCCATAGCTACATGATCCTCGATAGCAGGGGTCAGGATATGGATAATAGGGATCTTGATATCCTCAGGGATCTTCAAAGATGATCCTAGATTGGCTAATGCATCAGCTTCTGCATTCTCTTCCCTTGGTACCTGTGTCAAACTAAAGGATACAAAAGAGAGTGCCAATTCTTTGACTATCTCCAAATATTTGATTAGCTTTTCACCTTTAACAGCATAGGATCCATTAAAATGATTAGTGATTAATAATGAATCTACATGTACCTCAAGATACCTGATCCTCATATGCTTAGCAATTTGCAAACCAGCTATCAAGGCTTCATACTCAGCCTCATTGTTGGTAGTTTGAAATTCACAAGCTATGGAGTGGGGTATTATGTCCCCCTGTGGTGATTTTAGTAGTATTCCAAGCCCTGTTCCTTTTACATTAGAGGCTCCATCAGTGAAGAGTACCCAAGGATCCTTAGTTTCTTCAAGCTGTTGGACTTCTAACTCAGCTTCCTCTTGCAAATCACTACTAAAATCTGCCACAAAGTCAGCTAAGGCTTGGGATTTGATGGCAGTCCTTGGTTCATATCTTATATCGTATGCACTAAGCTTCACTGCCCACTTAGCCATCATTCCTGACATTTCAGGTTTCCTAAGAACATTCTTAATTGGAAAATTAGTCTTAACAACAATGGCATGAGTCTCAAAATAATGTCTTAATTTAGTAGATGCCATAATTAATGCAAGGATAAGTTTTTCTAAATGTGAATACCTGGATTCAGCATCAAGTAAGCTCTTACTTACATAATAAACAGGATGTTGTGTACCTTGGTGATCCTTAACAAGGACCGCACTTACTGCTTTTGAGGATACTGCCAAGTATAAGGATAACACATCCCCTTTTTTTGGTTTCATCAATGCTGGGGCTGAGGATAGGTAATCCTTAAGAGCTTTAAGGGCACTTTCATGCTTCTCAGTCCATTCAAATTTCTTGTTCTTCCTCAGGATGTCATAAAATTCCTTGCACTTTTCTGAGGATTTGGATATGAATCTGTTCAAGGCTGCGATCCTGCCTGTCAGTCTTTGCACATCCTTAGCATTGGCAGGAGATTTGATATTCACAATAGCCTTGATTTGCTCTGGACTTGCTTCAATGCCCCTCTTTGTCCCCATATAGCCTAAGAATTTACCTGCCTTAACACCAAAATGACACTTGGAAGGATTTAGTTTCATATTAAATTTATCAAGGATATTGAATGCTTCCTCCAAGTCTTTAAGGTGATCCTAAGCTTTTTTGGACTTAACCACCATGTCATCTATATAGACTTCCATAGTGTGTCCAATTTGTTCCTTGAACATCATATTGACAAGCCTTTGGTAAGTAGCACCTGCATTCCTTAGTCCAAATGGCATAGCAATATAACAATATATACCAGTTGGGGTCATAAAGGCTGTATCCTCTTGATTAGATGGTTACATCTGAATTTGTTGAAATCCAGATGAAGCATCCATAAAAGTCAACAACTCATGACCCGCGGTAGCATCCACCATGGAGTCAATGTGGGGTAATGGGAAAGGATCCTTGGGACATGCCTTGTTTAAATCAGTAAAATCGACACATACCCTCCACTTTCCATTTTTCTTTTGAACAATAACCACATTGGCTAACCATCTTGGATACTTAACTTCTCTTATCATACCTGCCCGAAGTAGTTTATCTACCTCTTCCTGGATAATAGCATTCCTTTCAGGTGCAAACTTCCTCCTCTTTTGATGAATCGGCTTGAATGACCTGTCAATGCCAAGTTTATGAGTAATTATATCTTTAAATATACCTGTCATATCCTCATGTTTCCAGGCAAAGGTAGTTTTCCTTCTTTTAAGGAAGGAAACTAGCTCCTGTTCAATGTCGCTAAGGATCCCTGATCCTATGAAGATCTTGGATTCAGGATCGTCAGGATCCATGAGGGTTTCTTTCAAATCTTGTTCTCTCGCCTCCAAGACATCTCTTGGAGGATACTTTAATTGCTATTGCTCCCTTGGTCTTGAGGCTGGCTTCATTGATGAGGTATAACAATTTTTAGCCTCCTGTTGATCACTCTCAATTTTCACCACTCCCCAAGGACTTGGAAGCTTTACACATTGATGATAGGTGGAAGGGACTACCTTCATGTCATGTATCCACGGCCTGCCAAGGATAACATTACAACATGATAAGCAATCTATAACACAAAACTTTTGATAAGAATGCAATCCTTCAATATAGATTGGGAGTTTGATGTCCCCCAATGTATTCTTAGTTTCTCCACTGAATCCCACAAGTACTAAGGATCTTGGGATAATATCAGACTCTAGGATATTCATCTTCTTGAGGACATCAAGCTGAATGATGTTCATAGAGCTTCCTCCATCTATAAGGATCCTGCGAACTAAGTGGTTAGAAATAAATAATGTAATTACAAGACCATCATGATGAGGATCCTGGACGTCAACACGATCATCCTCATCAAAAGTTATGACTTTATCCTGGGTGACAATGGAGGTCCGGACAGGTCTGTCTCCATTATCCATCTTGGTTTCCTTAGCATGTCTTTTTGCTGCTGAAAAGGAGGTACCACAAATGTCTGATCCTCCGGATATGAAGTTTATGACTTGTGCATCTGCTGGAGGAGCAGGAGCGCTTTCCGGGATCCTTTCAGGATCCTGGATCCTTGACTTTTTTCGTCCCAAAAGCTCTTTCAAATGCCCCTTGCTCAACAAGTAACCAATTTCCTTTCTAAGTGCAATACACTCTTCAGTGAGATGCCCGAAATCCTCATGATATGCACACCACTTGGACTTATCCTTTGTAGTAGCTGGTTTATCACTTTTCCTTGGCCACCTAGCTTTCTCACCTAGATTCTGCATTGCAAGGATTAGTTCAATCTGTCACACCCCCAAAATCCACCTGCGGAGTATCACCGCTTGGAGGCGTGACTGACCAGGATCCAGCCACCAATCATATAGAACAAACAAGTAAGTAATTATAAAAGTTCAACCAATACAATTGGTGTCCACACAAAACATAGTTTAGGTTGCAAGCGGAAGCATAACCTTTAAATCCAAAACATAAGTTTAATTGTTTCAAAGTTTAACATGGCACACAGCTGTCCATGTCCCACAACGACTCTCTTCCATGCAAGCTCCAGCTAAGTACCTATTGACCTGCAAAGCATGTAGTAACGAGTCAACAATAATGTTGAGCGAGTTCACAGTTGGGTGTTCGTTTTAGGTTGTTTCGAAAACAGTTTCCTTTATCTGGCATCCTGCCGTGGGGGTTACCCCATAGTTGAAAACGTGATTTGTTTAACCCAATTACCCTGGCGATCCAGCCGTGGGGGCTACCCCATGTTTGATTATCTGGCTCTACGACCGTGGGGGCTACCCCATGTATGTTACTAGACTCGTTACCATATCGACTGCTGACTGTAGTCATGTTTATGTGCCCTGAACTGTCAATGTCTATCATCATTGACGTGCCCAGATCCATTAGTTCACGCCCGTCCTCTGCGGCACGGTGTGAGGTTTGTCAAACCTAAATAGCGCTATCTAACTAATGACCCACTCGCCATTGGCCCGGCGATTAAGTCGATATAAAAGGAGGAACTTCGTGATAGAGTTTTGGTCTAGTGAAAGTTATCTGTCCAAGAGGACGAGGAATTATATTCCTGAACCAGCACTGTCCTACCCAATAAAGGACGAGGAATCCATGTTCCTTAACCCCATTCCCAACCCCTGGGAATCCCATGCTTTGTAGAGGGTGTGAACTCACCTTAGGTTCGCTCGGCAGATAAACGAAAGGTCAAATCGAGCTAATTGCGGTCAACCATGTCCTAGTATGGTTACCACGCAAGTCAGATACAAACCAAGTAATGCACATACATTTTCTACACGTATACTAGCACGTTGCAAACAAGTGTTATTCATGGCAGTCCAAATCAGCGTACAACATACTCATTCCACAGTAACATATAAAGTCCAAGTATTCGGCCCAACTACCCAGGCCCGCAACCGTGCAAGTCCAACAGAATATACATAATCAAGTGGTCTCGAGTCGAGACGGTGCTGTCTCGGTTTGTAGCCTTCATCACTCGAGACCTGGTGGTCTCGAGTTAGGTCTCGAGTCGCAACAAGGCCAGCAACCTGGTTTCGAGTCATGTTGTTTGTGTGCTGGTAGTGTGTGGTCTCGAGTCGAGACTAGGGGTTCTCGACTCGTAACCTGTGTCGCAAACGCGGTCTCGAGTTGTCACATACATGGTCTCGAGTTGCAACCGGAGATCTCGACTCGCACCCTGTTGTTTCTAGAACATTTGCCCAGAATCGTACTAACCAATAGAATTACCATTTCATGATCTTGTGTACTATCCAACCAAAATTCACAAACATGTTTTCTTGTCTAATACATAATCAAAACAGATCAAAACACAACATTTCAAATATTTTTAATAACCTTCATGTTGTTCTTCACGTATTCAATTTGTTCATCATGATCATTCATCCGAATCCGACCCGAAAACATGCTATACTAGATCTATTCTTGCCATTTTCGAAGCATTTTGAGCAACTATTTACCATTACTATCTCATAAATCATGTTTGCATCATGTAACACACTATTCATGTACTAAACCCCATTAAGCAACCTTAACTCTTCATTTTATTCTCATATCATTATAAAGGGACATTTTATTCATTTAGATCAAGCAAAACACAATACTCATATCATCAAGCAAACGCCTTTATCATGGATAAACAATAAAGCTTAATATCGACTATTCAAGAAAGATATATATTCAACATGCATAAACTTAACAAGCAAACATATATGATGTTTCCATCCCTATATTGCAAGGAATCACTAACCGGTTAGGTTTCAAGGTGTGAGGATATGAAGGAATCGATGAATAAGCTTTCCAATGAGATCCTAAGCTTGAACCGAGAGTTCTTGTTGTCACCGGTTTGGTCCGAGAGAGAGGAGAGGAGAGGTGGTGCTTGATTGCTAGGGTTTTAGCGAGAGAGAGAATGTAGCAGAGTGTAGGAGAGTGTGTGTGGGTTGCCCAAAAATGGCAAGGTTGGCTATCAACAAGGGTTATATACTTGTTCTAAGTTGGTGCACCCTAATGGGCTTTCGGGTAGACTAAAGGAGGTGCATGGCCCAACTGGCCCAACTGTTACTGTTTACTCGAGACCGAGCGGTCTCGAGTCGGGTCCTTGTGTCTCGGGTCACATAATCACACGCATACACATAAGTAGATCACATATTCACATAATATTCACTTATATTAATTAAACCAACATGTCAACTAGCTACATATCATTCAGGCATGTTACATCGAGATACAATGACGGGTTCTAAATTACGAGTTGTCACATTATCCCCAAGTTGAAAGAAATTTCGTCCCGAAATTTGGTAAGTACTCACTGAGGAAGCTAGTTAAGTTGTATGGTTTTCCTGGTTTTCCTGGGGTGTCACATCCTCCCCCCGTTGATCTGGAATTTCATCCCGAAATTCCGTAGCTTCAGCCTCAGTAGTGGTTGTACTGTTTGCGAATAGTTGGGGATACTTTTGTTTCATCTGATCTTCGCGTTCCCAGGTGAACTCTGGTCCGCGACGTGAGTTCCAACGAACTCGAACGAGAGGTATTCTAGTGTTCTTGAGGACCTTAGCATCCCGGTCCGTGATTTCAACTGGTTCCTCGACGAATCGTAACTGCTCGTCGATGGTGAGCTCCTTCAAAGGAACTACGAGGGTCTCATCTGACAGACACTTCTTCAGATTCGACACGTGGAAAACGTTGTGAACTGCACTGAGTTCTGCTGGTAAATTCAGTTTGTAGGCCACCTTGCCTATTTTCTCGATGATTTCAAAAGGTCCGACGTATCGTGGGTTAAGTTTACCTCGTTTGCCAAAAGGAACCACACCCTTCCAGGGTGAAACTTTGAGTAGTACCCGCTCCCCAACCTGGAGCTCTAGTGGTTTTCTGCCCTTATCGGCGTAGACCTTCTGACGGTCACGAGCTGCCGCCATGCGTTGTCGTATTTGAGCAATTTGTTCGGTTGTGTCTACCACATGTTCCGGACCAGTGATCTGACTATCCCCCACCTCTGCCCAACATAGAGGTGACCGGCATTTACGCCCGTACAATGCCTCAAACGGAGCAGCTTTAATGCTGGTGTGGTAGCTGTTATTGTATGAGAATTCCACAAGTGGCAGATGCTTTTCCCAGCTGTTGCCAAAGTCGATTACACATGCACGAAGCATGTCCTCTAAGGTTTGAATAGTGCGCTCAGACTGCCCGTCCGTCTGAGGGTGATACGCTGTGCTCATGTCTAATCGTGAGCCAAAGGATTTATGCACTGCTTGCCACAGTTCTGAAGTGAAATGCGCATCTCGATCCGAGATAATAGAGGTGGGCACCCCGTGCCTCGAGACAACCTCCTTGAGATATACTTCTGCTAGAGTGGAGAATTTATCCGTTTCCTTGATAGCCAAGAAGTGTGCAGATTTTGTGAGTCGATCCACGATCACCCAAATAGTATCATTTCCGCGCTGAGATCTAGGCAGGCCAGTAACGAAATCCATGGAAATTTGCTCCCATTTCCATTGAGGTATCTCTGGTTGCTGGAGTAGGCCTGAGGGTTTCTGGTATTCAGTCTTGACTCTCGCACAAGTCAAACACTTGCTGACGTAAGTTGCTATGTGGGCCTTCATGCTAGGCCACCAATACGTGGTTTTGATATCGTGGTACATCTTATCCGAGCCAGGATGTATCGAGTAACGAGACTTGTGTGCTTCATCCATCACAAGCTCTCGTAAGTTGCCATAGAGTGGGACCCAAATGCGCCCTGTGACGTAGTGAGCACCGTCTTCCTTCTGTTCTAAGCGTTGCCTTGAGCCGCGTAGGGCTTCAGCCCTGACGTTTTCTGGTTTTAATGCTTCCACCTGAGCATCACGTATTTGGGAAGGAAGGCTAGAATGTATAGTGAGTTGCAAGGCTCGCACGCGCTTAGGCGCAGCGTCCTTTCGACTAAGGGCATCGGCCACAACATTGGCTTTGCCAGGATGGTACTTGATTGCACATTTGTAATCGTTTAATAACTCGACCCATCGTCGTTGACGCATGTTCAGTTCCTTCTGTTTGAAGATGTGCTCGAGACTCCTGTGGTCGGTGTAAATGGCGCACTTGGTACCGTATAAGTAATGTCGCCATATCTTAAGTGCAAAAACAACAGCTCCCAGCTCTAAATCGTGCGTAGTGTAGTTCCTTTCATGAACTTTAAGTTGGCGTGAGGCGTAGGCTATAACTTTATCCTGTTGCATCAGTACACAGCCAAGACCCTGAATCGATGCGTCGCAATAGACCACGAAGTCGTCTGTGCCCTCTGGCAAGGAAAGGATAGGTGCGCTGCAAAGTCTATCCTTTAAATGCTAAAATGCTAATTCCTGTGCATTTCCCCATCGATAAACGACCCCTTTCTGCGTTAATGAGGTGAGAGGCTGTGCAATCTTGGAAAAATCGTTAATGAACCTCCTGTAGTAACCTGCCAAACCCAAGAATTGGCGAATTTCCTTTGGTATACGAGGTGCAGGCCAGTTCTTAATCGAGTCCACCTTGGATGGATCAACGTGAATCCCATCCTTGTTTACCACATGGCCTAGGAAATGGACTTCACGAAGCCAGAAGTCGCATTTCGAGAACTTTGCGTAAAGTTGTTCCGTTCGAAGGAGTTCCAAAATAAGTCGTAGATGCTGTTCGTGTTCCTCCTGACTCTTAGAATAGATCAGGATGTCGTCGATGAAGACTATAATGAACTTGTCTAAGTAAGGCTTGCACACTCGGTTCATCAAGTCCATGAAAGCCGCAGGTGCGTTTGTCAGCCCAAAAGGCATGACCAAAAACTCATAGTGCCCATAGCGAGTTCTAAAGGCTGTTTTGGAGACATCCTCTTCTCGGACTCTCAGTTGGTGATATCCCAATCTCAAATCAATCTTTGAATAGTAGCTCGAGCCTTGCAGCTGGTCGAACAAGTCGTCGATACGTGGAAGAGGATAACGATTCTTCACCGTCACCTTGTTGAGTTCACGATAGTCGATACACATTCTAAAGGTACCGTCTTTCTTCTTCACAAATAGCACTGGAGCTCCCCAGGGCGATGAGCTAGGATGAATAAAACCCTTATCCAAGAGTTCTTGTAGTTGTGTAGAGAGCTCTTCCAACTCTGATGGAGCTAAACGATAAGGTGCACGAGCTATAGGCGCAGCTCCGGGAGCTAGTTCAATCTGGAACTCGACTTGGCGATGAGGCGGAAGACCAGGTAGTTCCTCAGGAAATACCTCAGGATAGTCGCGTACAATTGGAAAATCTTCTATCTTCTTTTCTTTCTTCGAGGTGTCTGTAATTAGAGCCAAAATAGTGGTGTGGCCCTTCCTCAAACACTTCTGGCCTTAAGGAAAGAGATGATGTTCTCAACAGCACCCCTCTTGTCGCCACGAATCAGGAGAGGTTCATCACCGGAACCAGGAATACGCACAATCTTCTTGTTGCAAAGAATCTCTGCTTGGTGTTGGGATAACCAATCCATCCCAATGACAACGTCGAAACTACCCAAGGCGATAGGAATAAGGTCGATAGAGAAGGTCTGGTTAGCAAGAATAAGTTTACAACCCCTGACTACGTGTGCGGCCTCTAAACTCTTACCATTTGCTAGCTCTACAGTGTGCTTGTTGTCCAAAGGTGTTGGAATACGCTTAAGCATTTGACTAACTTCTAGTGACACGTAGCTAGTATCGGCACCCGAATAAAATAAAACTGTAACATAAAAGTCGTCGAGAAGGAACTTACCCGTCACAACATTGGGGTTATTCCTTGCTTCACCTTGGCCAATCACGAACACCCGCCCCCTGGCACTATGGTTGTTGTTGTTCCCATTGTTACCATTCCCCTGATTATTGTTATTGTTGTTGTTGTTGTTCTGGTTCCTGTTCAGTTGGGGGCAATCTTTCTTGAAATGGCCTTCAGCTCCACACTGAAAGCACCCTTTGTTGATACCTTGCTGCTGCTGCTGTCGCTGGTTCTGAGGGGCTTGTGGTTGACGATTCTGGTTTGCGGGGTATAAGCTTCTGCAATCCTTCGCGGCGTGACCTGGCTTGTTGCACCGATGACAGTTACCCCTGGTGCATGGCCCGCTGTGGTGTAGGTTGCAGCGATTGCATTTGGGGTGATTCCCCTTGTACCCACCATGACTTTGACCACCAGATGACTGCTGACTGGGGCTCTTGTAGTCATCAGTCTTTCTCTGCTGAGACTGAGATTGCACAGAAGTCGAACCTTTGCTTGAAGCTCCATCCCATTTTCTCTTGTTGTCACTAGGAGCATCCGAAGTAGCTGCAGCACCTATACGCTTTGGTAACCTGTTCAGCTCCACCGCCTGATCAGTGAGACGGTGAGCCAACTGAACAACCTGCTGGATAGTGGCGAGGTTTGCTGAAGTCACATGACTTTGGATTTCTGGCACTAAGCCCTTAAGAAAGAGTTCAATACGCTTAATTGGAGGGTCCACCATAGTAGGACACAATAATGCAAGCTAGTTCGATCTCTTAGTATACGCCTCAATTTCTGACCCCGTCATCTTGAGGTTGTAGAACTCGACTTCCAGCTTATGAATGTCATCACGACTGCAGTATTCCTCCTTGATCATCTCTTTAAAATTGTCCCATGGGGTGGCGTTAGCAGCAACCAACCCCAGCACCTGGACCTGAGCATTCCACCATGTGAGGGCTAAACCCTCGAGAGTACCGGTAGCATAATTCACCCTGCGCGCCTTAGGGCATTCACACATTTCGAAAACTGACTCGAGCTCCTCAAACCAGTGGAGGAGACCTACAGCTCCTTCAGTGCCGCTAAAAGTAGTGGGTCTGCAGTCCATAAAAGTTTTAAAGGTGCACACAGGTGGCTGAGCATGCTGACCTGTTGTGGGTGAAAGAAAGGACAGAGTTTAACACAAAGGTTGGTTCACGAGAGTAGGATCTAAAGATCCTAGAATGAGTTTGGACTGCAGGATATACCTCCCGCGTGTGCAGCTGCAAGTACCGCAGCAACTTGTTCGTTAATCAGAGCCGTCAACTGGGCTTGAGTCATGTTAACGCGTCCACTCATGATCTTCATACAAGAGGGAAACATGAGTGAGAGAGGTTCGTGAAAGTGCGATGATGGAAGAGAGTAAGCACGCATGTGTTCTCATACTATAGTTGCTACGTTCATCTAAGCATACCATGAGCATAGTTCTATGAAATCTAGCAAGTAGGTAACAGAACATAAACCATATCACCTAGATTGTCGAGCCTTGCATGTGGAGTGAAGCGTCGTTGTGGATCGTACAGCACTGTACAGGTTATAGTCTGATTTTAATAAAACTTTTTCCCTTATTAAAACCAAGTTCACTATAACCAATGGCTCTGATACCAATCTGTCACACCCCCAAAATCCACCTGCGGAGAATCACCGCTTGGAGGCGTGACTGACCAGGATCCAGCCACCAATCATATAGAACAAGCAAGTAAGTAATTATAAAAGTTCAACCAATACAATTGGTGTCCACACAAAACATAGTTTAGGTTGCAAGCGGAAGCATAACGTTTAAATCCAAAACATAAGTTTAATTGTTTCAAAGTTTAACATGGCACACAGCTGTCCATGTCCCACAACGACTCTCTTCCATGCAAGCTCCAGCTAAGTACCTATTGACCTGCAAAGCATGTAGTAACGAGTCAACAATAATGTTGAGCGAGTTCACAGTTGGGTGTTCGTTTTAGGTTGTTTCGAAAACAGTTTCCTTTATCTGGCATCCTGCCGTGGGGGTTACCCCATAGTTGAAAACGTGATTTGTTTAACCCAATTACCCTGGCGATCCAGCCATGGGGGCTACCCCATGTTTGATTATCTGGCTCTACGGCCGTGGGGGCTACCCCATGTATGTTACTAGACTCGTTACCATATCGACTGCTGACTGTAGTTATGTTTATGTGCCCTGAACTGTCAATGTCTATCATCATTGACGTGCCCAGATCCATTAGTTCACGCCCGTCCTCTGCGGCACGGTGTGAGGTTTGTCAAACCTAAATAGCGCTATCTAACTAATGACCCGCTCGCCATTGGCCCGGCGATTAAGTCGATATAAAAGGAGGGACTTCGTGATAGAGTTTTGGTCTAGTGAAAGTTATCTGTCCAAGAGGACGAGGAATTATATTCCTGAACCAGCACTGTCCTACCCAATAAAGGACGAGGAATCCATGTTCCTTAACCCCATTCCCAACCCCTGGGAATCCCATGCTTTGTAGAGGGTGTGAACTCACCTTAGGTTTGCTCGGCAGATAAACGAAAGGTCAAATCGAGCTAATTGCGGTCAACCATGTCCTAGTATGGTTACCACGCAAGTCAGATACAAACTAAGTAATGCACATACATTTTCTACACGTATACTAGCACGTTGCAAACAAGTGTTATTCATGGCAGTCCAAATCAGCGTACAACATACTCATTCCACAGTAACATATAAAGTCCAAGTATTCGGCCCAACTACCCAGGCCCGCAACCGTGCAAGTCCAACAGAATATACATAATCAAGTGGTCTCGAGTCGAGACTAGAGATCTCGAGTCGAGATGGTGCTGTCTCGGTTTGTAGCCTTCATCACTCGAGACCTGGTGGTCTCGAGTCAGGTCTCGAGTCGCAACAAGGCCAGCAACCTGGTTTCGAGTCATGTTGTTTGTGTGCTGGTAGTGTGTGGTCTCGAGTCGAGACTAGGGGTTCTCGACTCGTAACCTGTGTCGTAAACGCGGTCTCGAGTTGTCACATACATGGTCTTGAGTCGCAACCGGAGATCTCGACTCGCACCCTGCTCTTTCTAGAACATTTGCCCAAAATCGTACTAACCAATAGAATTACCATTTCATGATCTTGTGTACTATCCAACCAAAATTCACAAACATGTTTTCTTGTCTAATACATAATCAAAACAGATCAAAACACAACATTTCAAATATTTTTAATAACCTTCATGTTGTTCTTCACGTATTTAATTTGTTCATCATGATCATTCATCCGAATCCGACCCGAAAACATGCTATACTAGATCTATTCTTGCCATTTTCGAAGCATTTTGAGCAACTATTTACCATTACTATCTCATAAATCATGTTTGCATCATGTAACACACTAGTCATGTACTAAACCCCATTAAGCAACCTTAACTCTTCATTTTATTATCATATCATTATGAAGGGACATTTTATTCATTTAGATCAAGCAAAACACAATACTCATATCATCAAGCAAACGCCTTTATCATGGATAAACAACAAAGCTTAATATCGACTATTCAAGAAAGATATATATTCAACATGCATAAACTTAACAAGCAAACATATATGATGTTTCCATCCCTATATTGCAAGGAATCACTAACCGGTTAGGTTTCAAGGTGTGAGGATATGAAGGAATCGATGAATAAGCTTTCCAATGAGATCCTAAGCTTGAACCAAGAGTTCTTGTTGTCACCGGTTTGGTCCGAGAGAGAGGAGAGGAGAGGTGGTGCTTGATTGCTAGGGTTTTAGCGAGAGAGAGAATGTAGGAGAGTGTAGGAGAGTGTGTGTGGGTTGCCCAAAAATGGCAAGGTTGGCTATCAACAAGGGTTATATACTTGTTCTAAGTTGGTGCACCCTAATGGGCTTTCGGGTAGACTAAAGGAGGTGCATGGCCCAACCGGCCCAACTGTTACTGTTTACTCGAGACCGAGCGGTCTCGAGTCGGGTCCTTGTGTCTCGGGTCACATAATCACACGCATACACATAAGCACATCACATATTCACATAATACTCACTTATATTAATTAAACCGACATGTCAACTAGCTACATATCGTTCAGGCATGTTACATCGAGATACAATGACGGGTTCTAAATTACGAGTTGTCACAATTGTTATCAACAGAAAAACAGTATTCAGAAATAGGAGGATAATCCTCATCATCCTCTTCTTGTTCCACTGCATGGACATTCTGGTTATCAGATCTGTTGTAGGACTTGGATTTGTTGTTCCTGAAGTAGGATCCTTGTTTATCCTGTTTTGAGGATCCTGTTAATCTATCCTGGATCCTTTTGTCATCCTCTAAGCGGATGAACCTAAGGGCCCTGGTTCTTACTTCATCAAGATTCCTGCAAGGTGTCATAACAAGATCATCATAGAATGGTGAATCCCTAAGCAATCCCATTTTAAAGGCTTCTACAGCCGTAGCAATATCCAAATTAGGAATATCTAAGGATTCTTTACTAAACTTAGTGATATAATCTCTAAGTGATTCATTTTGACCTTGTGTTACCCTATATAGATCACTAGTTAATCGTTCAAACTTTCTACTACAAGAGAATTGACTATTAAACAAATTAACTAGATTAGCAAACGAAGTAATAGAGTAAGGGGGAAGACTTAGCAGCCATTTAAGAGCAGATCCTGTAAGTGTGGATCCAAATCCCTTACATAGACATGCTTACTTTAACCTTTCAGGAATTGGATTGATCTCCATCCTCTCCCTGTACTGAGCTACATGCTCTTCTGGATCCGTCGAACCATCATACAGCTTCATAGATGGTATCTGGAACCTCTTGGGTATCTCAGCATCACGTAAGGGTGGTGCAAAATGAGATATCCTATGGCTACCATCTGCAATTTCAGGAATGGGTTTAACCACTCCTGGTACACTGGATATCATATCCTTAAGCTTTTGTAGCTCCCTAGCCATGGCCTGATTAATACCTGTATCCTGCATAAAGCCATGGTTAGTGTTATATGAATTATTGAAAGTGTTACCTCCCGGAGGATTCATGTTTGGAATTCCAGATGTGTATCCATATTGACGAGACTCTGGCATGATTGAAGGACCAGAGGGAGCAATGGTCTGCATTGGTATGAAGTCTCCTTGATGAACGTCCGAGCTCTGAGGCTGCCTACTTCTCAAGAATCCTTGATCCTGAAGGACGTTGGATCCTTGAAGTTGAGATGATCCTTGAACCTGAAAGGATCCTGGAACCAGAGAGGATCCTGGGACAAGGGAGGATCCTTGGACCGGGAAGGATCCTTGGACCTGGGAGGATCCTTAGACCTGGGAGGATCCTTGGACCTTGTAGGATCCTTGGACCTGGGAGGATCCTTGGACCTGGGAGGATCCCTGAACTACATGCATTCCCAAATATCCTCCTGACGTGAAGTATCCCTGATGCTAAGAAGAGGATCCTTGGGGCTGGAAGTGAGAGCCAAATGCCTGACTCATAGTTGCTGTTCCATAACGCCTTCCTGGTAATTCACCCAAGTATTGCACGTCCGGAACTGCTGAGTGTTGGGAAGTTATGACTGGAGTGTCGAAGTTCAGCGACCTTGGCATCAGAGGGGAGTGATCCTCCACTGATTTCTTCTGTTTCTTGATCTCATCGATCTCCCGGAGGATCCTTTCGTTGGTTTTGTCCTGCTCTTGTTCGTGATTCCTCATCTGCAAAATCAGAACATAAAGATCATTAGTAGTAGGATTAGTTGAAACAGAAGAAGTTGGTGGTTTTTGGAAAATGGGGGTTTGTTTCTTCGCAGCATTCTCAGCATTCTTCTGGGATCCAGAAGGTGGTGGAGGCAAAGGAGGAACGCCTTGTGAAGAACTGAATGAGGGCATCAAACTTGAAGTATTCTTCGCTGAGGAAGCCATCTGCTTGGTTATAACGAACCGAAATGACCACGGAAATACGAATCTTTTTAGGAATGAAGCACCAATTGCCCCACTGTGGGCGCCAAACTGTTTTGGTCAATAATCAAGCAATGATAATGCAACCAAACTTTCTGTTGTGAGGTGTGATGCTTGAATTGATGAACAACAATAAGGATCACTATGAAATGTAATGAACAAGTGACACAAAGATTTATACGAGGAAAAAGCCCTTGATCAATGAATGATCTCCGGCATAAAAAACCTCGGGTGATGGAAACTACCGATCACCAACTCCAATTAAATAAGAAATCTGTTACAACTTTGGATGATAGCGAGCTAATTACAAGGATCACTATAGTGTATTGTGTAAAAAAGTGTATAATCGCTAAGTGTTTTGTCGAGAGCTGGTGAGAGCAGTTGCAAGAGTGTGTGTGTAGCCAAAAATAGCCAAGTGTTTCTATTTAGCTCGCTATCCCGTTTAAATACAGAAAATATCTATACTAACTAACATTCCGCAATTCATGCAAGTCCTCCACGAACTCCATAACGTCCACTTTTAGCCATGCACGTGCGGAATAAACATGGAATATGCTCCAGGAATATCGCCAAGACCAAGTCCAAGCTCATACTCCTGCAAAACAATTTTGAATTCAAAGTAGACAATCGTTAGTACAAGGATCCTTATGATGATCCATGATCCTGATCCTGCAATACTTCTGAGGATCACCAATTCAGACAGAAATAAGGATCACTAAGCCCAACAGCAATTGAGGATCACTGATCATTGAGAAATCCACCCCTAACAAGAATCATATAAATCATAACGTCATTCAACATGCAATCAACAATAAAAGCACTAACCGGTTGAGAGAAAGATAGGATCGATCCAAGTAAGAAAGCTTCGAGAGATGGAGATGTTGTTGCCGTCGGGTTAGAGAGAGAGATAGGGAGAGGTATTAGGGTTTGTGTGTGTTTCCTTGTGTTTGCAAGTTATGAGGAACAAAACTCCCTAAAGGATCAATGTATGCGTATAAGAGGAGTGGGCCGAACCCAGCCTTGGGCTGCCCTTGGTTCGGATGCAAAGAGTGTAGCCCGAATGGGCTTGTGCGATCGGGGTATGTTGTGCGATCGGTTCGTTTTGTGTAATCCTAATACATACATACATGCACATAACACAACATCAACATATTAATCATTAAGGTTCACATAATCACATAGGATCCATATACGTTACATTAACACAAAGATAAATTTGAAAAATGAGTTGTCACATTATCCCCAAGTTGAAAGAAATTTCGTCCCGAAATTTGGTACGTACTCACTGAGGAAGCTAGTTAAGTTGCATGGTTTTCCTGGGGTGTCACATCCTCCCCCCGTTGATCTGGAATTTCGTCCCAAAATTCCGCAGTAGCTTCAGCCTCAGTAGTGGTTGTACTGTTTGCGAACAATTGGGGATACTTTTGTTTCATTTGATCTTCGCGTTCCGAGGTGAACTCTGGGCCACGACGGGAGTTCCATCGAACTCAAACAAGAGGAATTCTAGTACGCTTGAGAATCTTTACATCTCGATCAGTAATCTCTACTGGTTCCTCGACGAATCGCAATTGCTCGTCGATAGTGAGTTCCTTCAAAGGAACTATGAGGGTCTCATCTGACAGACACTTCTTCAGATTCGACACGTGGAAAACGTTGTGAACTCCACTGAGTTCTGCTGGTAGGTTTAGTTTATAGGCCACCCTGCCTATTTTCTCAATGATTTCGAACGGTCCAACGTATCGTGGATTCAGTTTGCCTCGTTTACCAAAACGAACAACACCCTTCCAGGGTGAGACTTTAAGTAGCACTCGATCCCCAACCTGGAACTCGAGTGGTTTCCTGCCCTTATCAACGTAGCTTTTCTGACGGTCACGAGCTGCCGCCATTCGTTTTCGTATTTGAGCAATCCTTTCTGTTGTGTCTACCACAAGTTCTGGGCCAGTGATCTGGATGTCGCCAATTTCTGCCCAACAAAGAGGTGATCGGCATTTACGCCCGTACAATGCCTCAAACGGAGCGGCCTGGATACTGGTGTGGTAACTGTTATTATACGAGAATTCCACTAATGGGAGATGCTTTTCCCAGCCGTTGCCAAAATCGATAACACATGCACGAAGCATGTCTTCAACTGTCTAGATGGTGCATTCAGACTGCCCATCCGTTTGCGGGTGATAAGCTGTGCTCATATCTAGACGTGAGCCAAAGGACTTGTGCATTGCTTGCCACAGTTCAGAAGTAAAACGTGCATCACGATCAGAGATAATAGAGGTGGGCACCCCGTGCCTCGAGACAACTTCCTTAAGATAAACGTCTGCTAAAGTAGAGAACTTGTCAGTTTCTTTGATAGCCAAGAAGTGTGCAGACTTTGTGAGTCAATCCACGATCACCCAAATAGTATCATTTCCACGTTGAGATCTAGGCAGGCCAGTAACAAAATCCATGGAAATTTGCTCCCATTTCCATTGCGGTATCTCTTGTTGTTGGAGTAGGCCTGAGGGTTTCTGGTATTCGACTTTGACTCTCACACAAGTCAAACATTTACCGACGTAGGTTGCTATGTGAGCTTTCATGCTAGGCCACCAATACGTAGTTTTCAAGTCGTGGTACATCTTATCCGAACCAGGATGTACTGAGTAACGAGACTTGTGTGCTTCATCCATCACAAATTCTCGTAGGTTTCCATAGAGTGGGATCCAAATGCGTCCTGTTACATAGTATGCACCGTCTTCCTTTTGTGCTAACCGTTGCCTTGAGCCACGTAGGGCTTCAGCCCTGACGTTTTCTGGTTTCAATGCTTCTACCTGAGCATCTCGTATCTGTGAAGGAAGACTAGATTGAATGGTGAGTTGTAATGCTCGCACGCGCTTAGGCGTAGTGTCCTTTTGACTGAGGGTGTCAGCCACAACATTGGCTTTGCCTGAATGGTACTTGATCGCACATTCGTATTCATTCAATAGCTCGACCCATCGACGTTGACGCATATTCAACTCCTTCTGTTTGAAGATATGCTCGAGACTCCTGTGATCGGTGTAAATGGTGCACCTGGTACCGTACAGGTAATGTCTCCATATCTTGAATGCGAAAACAACAGCTCCCAGCTCCAAATCATGTGTAGTGTAGTTCCTTTCGTGAATCTTAAGTTGACGTGACGCATAAGCAATGACCTTGTCACGTTGCATCAGCACACATCCAAGTCCCTGAATGGATGCATCGCAATAAACCACAAAATCGTCTGTGCCTTCAGGCAATGAGAGGATAGGGGCGCTACAAAGTCTATCCTTTAAGTGTTGAAACGCAGTTTCCTGTGTATCACCCCAACGATAGGTGACACCTTTCTGAGTTAGCGAAGTGAGAGGTTGCGCAATCTTGGAGAAATCCTTGATAAACCTTCTGTAGTAACCTGCCAAGCCCAAGAATTGGCGAATTTCTGTTGGTGTACGGGGCGCAGGCCAGTTCTTGATCGAGTCTACCTTGGATGGATCAACATGAATCCCATCCTTGTTTACCACGTGGCCTAGGAAATGGACTTCATGAAGCCAGAAGTCGCATTTCGAGAACTTTGCATAAAGCTGTTCTGTTCGAAGGAGTTCCAAAATAAGTCGTAGATGCTACTCATGTTCCTCCTGACTCTTAGAATAGATCAGGAGGTCGTCAATGAAAACTATAACAAACTTATCTAGGTAAGGCTTGCACACTCGATTCATAAGGTCCATGAAAATCGCAGGTGCGTTTGTCAGCCCAAAAGGCATGACTAAAAACTCGTAGTGTCCATAACGAGTTCTAAAGGCTGTTTTGGAGACGTCCACTTCTCGGACTCTCAGCTGGTGATATCCCGATCTTAGATCAATCTTTGAATAGAAGCTCGACCATTGCAGCTGGTCGAATAGGTCATCAATACGTGGAAGAGGATAACAATTCTTCACAGTCACCTTGTTGAGCTCGCGGTAGTCAATACACATTCTGAAGGTACCGTCTTTCTTCTTCACAAATAGTACTGGAGCTCCCCAGGGCGAAGAGCTAGGATGAATAAAACCCTTATTCAAAAGCTCTTGTAGTTGCATGGACAGTTCTTCCAATTCTGATGGGGCTAAACGATAAGGTGCTCGAGCTATAGGCGCTGCTCCAGGAGCTAGCTCGATTTGAAACTCGACCTGGCGATGAGGCGGAAGACCAGGTATTTCCTCAGGGAATACCTCAGGAAAGTCACGTACGATCGGAAAATCTTCTATCTTCTTTTCTTTCTTCGAGGTGTCAGTAACGAGAGCCAAAATAGCAGTGTGGCCCTTTCTCAAGCACTTTTGGGCCTTAAGGAAAGAGATGATGCTCACAACAGCACCACTCTTGTCGCCACGAATCATGAGAGGTTCATCCCCTGAACGAGGAATACGGACAATCTTCTCGTTACAAAGAATCTCTGCTTGGTGTTAGGATAACCAGTCCATCCCAATGACAACGTCGAAACTACCCAAAATGATAGGAATGAGGTCGATAGAAAAAGTCTGATTAGCAAGAACAAGGTTACAACCCTTGACTACGTGTGTGGCCTCTAAACTCTTACCATTAGCTAGCTCTACAGTGTGCCTAGTGTTCAAAAGTGTTGGGGTACGCTTGAGCATTTGGCTAACTTTTAAGGACACGTAGCTAGTATCAGCACCCGAATCAAATAAAACAGTAACATAAAAGTCGTCCAGTAGGAACTTACCCGTCACGACGTTGGGATCGTTCCTTGCATCACCTTGTCCAATCACAAAAACATGACCCCTGGCACCATTGCCGTTGTTGCCCCCATTATTTCCATTCCCTTGGTTGTTATTATTGATGTTGTTATTCTGGTTCTGGTTCCATTGGGGACAATCTCTCTTGAAGTGGCCTTCAGCTCCACACTGAAAGCACCCTTTGTTGATACCTTGCTGCTGCTGCTGGCGTTGATTCTGTGGGGCTTGTGGTTGACGATTCTGATTTGCGGGGCGTAAGCTTCTGCAATCCTTTGCGGCGTGGCCTGGCTTGTTGCACCGATGACAGTTACTCCTGGTGCATGGCCCGCTGTGGTGTAGGTTATAGCGATTGCATTTGGGGTGATTTCCCCTGTACCCACCTTGACTTTGACTACCAGATGATTGCTGACTAGGGCTCCTGTAGTTGTCAGTCCTTCTCTGTTGTGACTGAGACTGAACAGAAGTTGAACCTTTGCTAGAAGTTCCATCCCACTTACGTTTGTTGTCGCTAAGAGTATCAGAAGTAGTAGCACCAATACGCTTTGGTAACCTGTTCTGCTCCACCGCCTGATCCGTGAGACGGTGAGCCAACTTGATGATCTGCTGGATGGTGCCAAGATTTGCTGAGGTCACGTGACTTTGAATCTCTGGCACTAAACCCTTGAGATACAGTTCAATACGTTTGATGGGAGGGTCTACCATAGTAGGACACAGGATAGCCAACTCGTTTGATCTTCTTGTATATGCTTCGATTTCTGACCCCGTCATCTTTAAGTTGTAAAACTCTACCTCCAGCTTATGGATGTCATCACGGCTACAGTATTCTTCTTTGATCAGTTCCTTGAAATCGTTCCAGGGGGTGGCGTTAGCAGCGACTAACCCCAGCATTTGGACCTGAGCGTTCCACCACGTGAGCGCTATACCCTCAAGAGTACCAGTAGCATATTTCACCCTGCGAGCCTCAGGGCATTCACACATCTCGAAGATAGATTCGAGTTTCTCGAACCAGTGGAGGAGGCCTACAGCTCCTTCGGTACCACTAAAGGTACTAGGTTGACAGTCCATAAAGGTCTTGAAAGTGCACACAAGAGGCTGTGCAGGTTGACCTCCTACCTGAGTGGCTGCAAGTACCGCAGCAACTTGTTCATTGATCAAAGCCGTCAGCTGGGCTTGAGTTAAGTTCAGGCGTCCACTCATGATCTTCACATCAAGGGAAACATGAGTGAGAAAGGTTGCGAAAGTGCGATGACAGAAGAGAGTAAGCACACATGTTTTCAAACTATAGTTGCTATGTTTATCTAAGCATACCATAAGCAAAGTTCTATGTAATCTAGCAAGTAGTCAATGTAAACATAAATCATATCACCTAGAATGTCGAGTCTTGCACGTGGAGCGAAGCGTCGTTGTGGATCGTTGAGCACTGTACAGGTTATAGTCTGGTTTTAACAAAAACTTTTTCCCTTATTAAAACCAAGTTCACTATAACCAATGGCTCTGATACCAATTTGTCACACCCCCAAAATCCACCTACGAAGTATCACCGCTTGGAGGCGTGACTGACCAGGATCAAGCCACCAATCATATTGAACAAGCATGTAAGTAATAATAAAATCCAACCAATACAATTGGTGTCCAAACAAAACATAATTTAAGTTGCAAGCAGAAGCATAATGTTTAAAACCAAAACATAAGTTTAAACGTTTCAATGTTTAACATGGCACACAACTGTCCATGTCCCACAACGACTCTTCCCCATGCAAGCTCCAGCTAAGTACCTATTGACCTGCAAAGCATGTAGTAACGAGTCAACAACTAAGTTGAGCAAGTTCACAGTTGGGTGTTGGTTTAGGTTATTCCGAAAACATAGTTTCTTTTAACTGGCACCCTTGCCGTGGGGGTTACCCCATAGTTTGAAAACGTGTTTTGTTTAATCCTGTTTACTCTTGCAATGCAGCCGTGGGGGCTACCCCATGTTAAGTCCTCTGGCTATCCAGCCATGGGGCTACCCCATGTATATACTACTAGACTCATTACCATATCGACCACTGACTTTAGTCATGTTTATGTGCCCTTAGCGTCAATGTCTATCATCATTGAATTGCCCAGATCCATTAGTTCATGCTCGTCCTCTGCGGCACGGTGTGAGGCTTGTCAGACCTAAATAGCGCTATCTAACTAATGACCCGCTCGCCATTGGCCCGGCGATTAAGTCGATATAAAAAGGAGGGACTTCGTGATAGAGTTTGGTCTAGTGAGGTTTAAACTGTCCAAAAGGACGAGGAATTACATTCCTTAACCCGTACTGTCCTACCCAAGAAGGACGAGGAATCCATATCCCTTAACCCATTCCCAACCCCTGGGAATCCCATGCTTTGTAGAAAGTGTGAACTCACCTTAGGTTAGCTCGGCAGATAAACGAAAGGTCAATCGAGCTGCTAGGGTCAACCACGTCCTAACATGGTTACCATACAAGTCAGGTCTAGGTTCAAGTAGTGCACGTATGTTTACACAAAAGCTAACAGGTTACGAACACGTATTGATCATGGCAACACATAAATCACTTAAACAGTCAAGTCCACAAAATGCCCAACTTGTGCGGCTCAGAAGGTTGGGTTCGCACAAGTTCATTAGCCCAATAGTCTTGTGCGATTCGCTAAATGAAGCCCAATAGAGTAACCCGGCCCAAACAATAATACATGTTGATCTTGTGCGGTCCGGATGTCTTGTGCGATCCGGACGACTTGTGCGATTGGGATTTGGGCTTCGAGGCCCAACAGTAATGAAATTCAAGTTGATTGTGTGAGGCCCAAGCCTTGTGCGATCGGCACCTTCTTGTGCGATCCACAGGTCTTGTGCGATCATGCATTCCTTAGTTGTACACTGTGCTTAATGTGACAGTACCCGGCTTGTGCGATGCACCTTGTGTGATCAGATCAGGTCTTGTGTGACCTGATCTTGTGCGACCGAGAGAGCTTGTGTGACTGGTTTAAATGTCCGAAACTTATGCTATTTAGTTATATCATTCAACAGTTTCCTTCTTTACCACAATCAATCAACACAATTAACAGTTTTAGATCATGCAAATCATCGATCAAACAAGCATATTCCAACAGATTCCTCATGAACCCTAACTATGAATAACACATGAACAATAATCATAACACTTAAACATCTCAATCATGGTTCACGATCAATTCACTAGCATGCTTATAAACGTAATAAACCAACCAATCACCCATATATACTTGTCTACAGCCAACTAATCATGCAATCGATTCTAGATCATCACAACATCATATAATTAACAAATCCTATATTGATCTACAATGCTATACATGTGAGCCGAGTTCATCTCTTCGGTTCTAAATCAACATCAACATTGCATAATTACCAACCCTAAATAAATCAAGTCATGTAACACATATGAACCGATTACATGAACACCAAACCTCATCATTCATAACTAATCATGTATCATTCACAAATCATTGTATAGAATCATATAAATCATAACGTCATTCAACATGCAATCAATAATAAAAGCACTAACCAGTTGAGAGAAAGATAGGATCGATCCAAGTAAGAAAGCTTCGAGAGATGGAGATGTTGTTGCTGTCGGGTTCGAGAGAGAGAGAAGGAGAGGTATTAGTGTTTGTGTGTGTTTCCTTGTGTTTGCAAGTTATGAGGAACAAAACCCCCTAAAGGATCAATGTATGCATATAAGAGGAGTGGGCCGAACCCAGCTTTGGGCTGCCCTTGGTTCGGATGCAAAGAGTGTAGCCCGAATGGGCTTGTGCGATCGGGGTATGTTGTGCGATCGGTTCGTTTTGTGTGATCCTAATACATACATACATGCACATAACACAACATCAACATATTAATCTAAAGGTTCACATAATCACATAGGATCCATATATGTTACATTAACACAAAGATAAGTTTGAAAAACGAGTTGTCACAGTATCAACTTCTTCTCGAAACAATCTCGGATAAAGTGATGACGAATTTCAATGTGTTTCGTTTTAGCGTGATGAACTGGATTTTTAGTAATGTTAATCGCTGCCTCATTATCAACAAAGATAGGGGTATTTAGAAATTGCAAACCGTAGTCGCACATCTGTTGCTGGATCCACAAGATCTGTGAGCAGCAGCTGCTAGCAGATACATACTCCGCTTCACATGTGGATAAAGCCACAGAGGTCTGCTTTTTACATTGCCAGGTAACCGATCTTGATCCAAAAAACTGGCACCCCGCTGTTGTTGATTTAGCATTAATTTTGCAGCTTCCGAAATCCGAATCGGAATAACCTTCGAGCATAAATTCGCCATCTTTTGGATACCACAACCCCAACGATGGAGTTCCTTTAAGGTAGCGTAATATCCTTTTAACAATAACCATGTGCGATGCTCTCGGATTAGATTTAAATCTTGCTGCGAGGCAAGTTGGGTACATGATATCGGGTCTTGAAGCTGTCAAATACATCAGCGATCCGATCATAGAACGATACATCGTTTCATCTACCTTCTCTCCGATGAGATCAGGGTTTATCCCATGATTCGTCGCTAATGGGGTGGAGGCTGGAGTAGAACCTGACATCCCGAATTTCTCCAAGATATCATGAACGTACTTCGTTTGATGTATGAAAATTCCCTTAGGCAGTTGATCAACCTGAAGTCCCAAGAAGAATTTCATCTCACCCATCGATGACATTTCGAATTTCTGCTTCAAAACTTGTTCAAAATCTTTGCACAAATTCTCATTTGTTGACCCAAATATGATGTCGTCCACCTATATTTGAACAATCAGAAGATGTCCGTCGACCTCTTTGGTGAAGAGAGTGGCATCCACTTTTCCACGAATGAAGCTGTTGGCTAGCAGGTGTTGAGACAATGTCTCATACCAAGCTCTCGGGAACTGGTGTAAACCATACAGCGCTTTGTCTAGCAAGTAGACCTTGTCTTTGTGGATTGGATCGGTGAAGCCCGGTGGCTGTCCAACATATACCTCCTATTTTACCTTCCCGTAGTGAAACGCCGATTTAACATCTAACTGATATACTTTGAAGTTTTTCCAAGATGCAAATGCTAGGAAGATTCTGATCGCTTCTAGTCGAGCAACCGGAGCATATACTTCAGTGAAATCTATACCCTCTTACTGACTGAATCCCTGGACTACGAGTCGCGCTTTGTTACGAACAACAACTCCTCTATCGTCTCTCTTGCACTTGAATACCCACTTGGTGTTTATCTTCCTCTGACCATCAGGCAAGTCTACTAACTTCCACACTCCTAACTTCTCAAACTGACTTAACTCTTCTTGCATAGCATTGACCCAAGAATCTTCAGATAGCGCCTCTTTGTATGTACGCGGTTCGATCTGCTAAATAAAACAACTAAGTGAAAACTCAGTTTGTAAAGGTGCTACTGTAGAATAAAAACAAGTAAGGCCTAGGTCAATTTGACGTCTAGTGCGAACGCCTGTTTGCAATTCTCCAATGATCAGCTCCTCTGGATGGTATGAAAGAGTTCTTGGCATCACTTCTCCTGAAACATCTACCTCGCCTTCCAGATTAGTAACATTCTGATTTGCACCTTGTTCACTGACTGGGTTTGTTTGACTTGAAATCTGAATTTGCTCCCCCTCAGAATCTGAATCACCACGATCAAATACTGGCATGTTCTCAGATTCTTGATTATCATTATGTGTCGTCTGATTATCATGAGCATCTTCATTTTGTTGAATATCATCATGTTCTCCAGCATTACTTGGACCTGCTTCATCATCATTTGAAGTTTGTCGCGGTCTTCTTGAATACTCAGCTGGGAACCTTTCCTGCGATTCTTCATACTCTCTTAGAATATCCAACTTGTCAAAGAAATCTTGTTCTTCTTCTTCTTCCAGGTCAAACGAATCCCACAATTTATCGTAATTAAAACGCCATGAATCGCCTGGATTCTGCGGTGGCATTGTATAACCTTGACACTCAACATTGTGTGCTTCAATAATCCGCTTCAAGCTTGGAACAAAGACTCATTTTTGAGGACTTTAATATCCCACAAATATCCCTTCAATGCTCTTTGGACCAAATTTCCCAAAAGGCTCTAGAACTGTGCCGGGAGACCCAAACGGTTCTAAATACTTCAGGTTTGGCTTACGATTATTTATCAGCTCGAAACACGTCTTATTGAATTTCTTAACAATGAGAACCCGATTGAGTGTATAGCATGCGGAGGATACTGCTTCTGCCTAAAAATTTACTGGTAGCTTTGAATCAGCAAGCATCATCCTAGCTGTTTCAATTAGCGTCCTGTTCTTTCTTTCAGCTACTCCATTCTGCTGCGGAGTATAAGAAGCACTAAGTTCATGCAATATACCTCTCTCATCACAACATTCTTCCATCTTGTTGTTCTTGAACTCAGTACCATTGTCACTTCTGATTCTTCTAATACGTGTTTGGTACAAGTTTTCCATCTTCTTGAACAGCGTCATCAAACGATCAAACGTCTCATCTTTTGGCTTCAGAAATAATACCCATGAAAATCTTGAATAATCATCTGTAACTACAAGACAATAGAGATCCCCAGTAATACTTTTGACGTTTACTGGACCAAACAGATCCATATGGAGTCTCTCTAAAGGTCTCGAAATTGAGTTTTCTTTCTTCCTGGGGTGCGATTTCTTCTTTTGCTTTCCTTTGATACAGCTAATGCACTCCCCCTCAAGATGAAAACCTTTGACATGAACACCAATAACTAAATCATTGTGCACCAAGTGATTCATTTTTCTAAGATGTATATGACCCATTTTCCGGTGCCACAATTGCGATTCCTTCTCAGTTGCTTTTGACACAAAACAATGTGCCTGACCCGTTGTTGTAGTTACTACACTCATGTCCAATACATACAAATCATTCACTCTAGGTGCCCTCATGATAATCCATTCTTCAGGGATAACAAAACCTGGTTTCAAGATCAAACATTCTTTGTCTGTAAAGTGCGTGGTATACATCCTATCACAGATCTGAGATATGCTCAGAAGATTGTTTTCAAGCTCAGCAATGTAATTAACTCTTTCAAACGTAACAATCCCATTGGATAACGTTCCTTCTCCAACTATTCTACCACCTTGATTTCCTGCAAATCCCACGTAACCTCCATTAAAATTTCTAACATCATACAACAGGTCTGTTTTCCCCGTCATGTGTCGAGAAGCTCCACTATCCATAATCCATCGTGAAACGGATCTTGGAAGCTCCTGCACATATCACAAACACTTAGTTAGATTTGGATGCTACCCAAGCCTCTTTCGACTCAGGTAACGGGACTTTAATGTGAGATTTTGTAGTGTAAAGTGGCGGAAAATTTTCATCATTCATCTTCAAGCTCTCTGTAGACCCAACCTCAACCTTTTTGTATAAGAAATACTCATCTTTCTTAGGTTGACTAGTTGGTTGGTGTTTCTTCGAAACAACCTTTTTCTCAGAAATAACAGACTCTTGTAATTCAAGTTTCTCATAGTACTCCAAAGGAACATCCATCTTTACTGGAGTGGTAGAAGACGATTGTTTTTCTGACTCAGAAACCTTTGGTTTTTGAACACTTGATTTCTTTTCAACCACTTTTGGCTTCCATGTTTGTTAAGACGATGCAACCCGTTTGTAAAACTTTTCATTTTTAGTTACCACATTTTTAATAAGTTCAGTTTTGATCTTGGTGTTGTCATTTTTCAAAACCTTTTTCTCAACAACCAATGGAGCTTTTCCCTTCACATCATTTTTCTTTCTTGAATTCATCACAACTTCAGTCTTATGCTTCAAGTTTGTACACTTTCGTGCAATATATCCAATTTGATTACATTTGAAACATGTTCGAGTATCAACAACCCGACTTGTGCCTTCAGACTGAGGCTGTGATGCTTTCTCCTCAAAGAACTCTTTGTTTGATTTTGAAAAAATCTCAAATTCTTCATCAGAAAGTGAACTTGAACTGTTCACAAACACCTTTTTCTCAGCAAACTTCTTGTTTTGAAAATTCTTTTTCTGATAACTCTTACCACCCTGATAACCACCCGACCATCTGTTTTGATTGTTGTTATAAAAACGCAGTGGAACAACAGGTTTCTTGTAGTAAGCTTTATCTTTTTCAAAATTCATTTGCCTCTTTGTCTGATTCAAACCTTCAACTTCAGACAAATCAATTTCAACCAGTTTGAAAACATTTTTCAACTTGTTCATATTAACATTCTCCAGTGGAAACTCAGAATCCGAATACAACTTACCCGATCCAGCCATCTTGTACATCACAAGACCCGGTTCATCACCTAAGTTGTTTTTGGATTTTGGTTTCGGAATGTAATTGTTCAGAAAACACTCTTCATCCTCAACTAAATCATTATCAGACTTCAAAACACTTTCAGCCATGCCTTTCACAATATCAGTTTGAACACTATCACCGGATGAAGAAAATGTAACATCAATTGACTCTGGAAGTTTTATTTCCCTTGTTTCATTTTCATCATTAACCAACCTGGACTTTTTCTTTGAATAATTGTTTAGAACAGGTGGTGGAACCTGATGAAATCCAACCCCGGTTCCATCAAAATATACATCTTCGCCTGCTTTGTTTTTCCCGATGGGTTTGGGAATAATGTGCTGTAAAACAAAGCTTGCAGAGTTGTAACTGTTCAATTTCAACTGGATGCGTTCATTTTCAATTTTGGCTTCTTGAAATTGAAGCTTCAACTTAGCAATATCATCCAGTTGCTGATTGATTAACTCTTCTTTCACACTATGAACACCGATCAGTTGAAGATTTTCTTTGTCTGTCTTACCATTTCTTTCATCACAATCTTTAACCGTTCATTTTAGCTTTTCAAAATTTTCTGAGATTTGACGATTTTCAAGAATCAATTTTTCATTTTCTTTCCTAATTCTTTCTACATCATTTTTATCTTTTTCGATTTTCTCAGTTAATTCTTTTAATTTGTCGTTCGAAGCTTTCAACAATTTATCCCGGTTTAAGATTTGATCTTCAACACTTCTGACTCTACCAGTCAGTTCTTCAACTTTTTTACCACTAAGGTAAGCAACTGTACTACAAAATTTGCACTCTTTCATGCAAATTTTGCAGTTGTTCTCAGATTTACCATTCTTACCTGACATATGTGTATCATTTGTACTGACCTTATCTTTGGACTCAGTTCCAGAACCAGAAACTACCTCTAGTTCTTTTGCAGCTAGAACTTTGTCAGCCATCTTCTTCAAATTTTCTGCGGTGAGTTCTTGTGATGTATCAATAATTCCATAATCAATCTTCTTTGGCTCCGATTCTTTTGCTGTCTCTTTTTCTTTTTCTTTCTCAACAACTTCTCCTCCTCCCCACCATTCTCTCTGTCTGGCTTCTTCTTCATCCACAACTTGCTTGGTGAGAACTTCAAGATCAACAGTATCTGGATCCACAGCTATGTTACCATTAGGATCAAGATAACATTCTCTATAAGGATCCCATCTTTTCGCCTGTTTAGCTTCTTTGTATATACGATAGATTTTGCTTTTCATGAAATGAGCTGTTTCCCTCCTGTTTATATACTTCACTTCTTTAGATCTTTTATCTTTAAACGGAATAATCTTTGCTGCTGTAAAAGCATACCCAACTGCGCCTTCCTCAGGCAAAACATCACTCCAATCGTAACCTTCATCGTCATGAAAAACTGCAAGTGCCCTAGATTTCTCTTTGGGTACCTCCTCTATCTGCTTCATCCTGGGAGGTTCTGATTTATTCTGATGATAAATTGCCTTTTTGTAATAATCCTCTCAAAAAGGATTTGCAGTATCATCAGTGTAAGCATTTCTGCACTCACGCTTAAAGTGGCCTTTCTGTTTACACTTGAAACACGTCACTTTTGACTTGTCAAAGCCTAACTTGGTAGAAGGTCCACCAATAGACTGTCTTCCAGTAATCTCCATGAAACGCTGCGCTCTTCTCACTGCACTGGCCATACACCACCGTAAATCAATCAATTCCATCTCCTCAGGATCTATTTGATCATAGTCTTCCTTTGTTAGGTTGGTTTTGCCTATCTTTCCTGCAACGAGGCTCTCGTACGATTCTAACACAGAAGCTAAGAACACCATCTGTTGTTTAGCAGACTCTTCACTGAAATTCAGACCATTCTTCAGATCAACAGCAATGTTACATTGGAAGATATTCTTTGATGCAGATTGATTTGAAGTTGTTGAAGAAGATCCACCATGGTAACCACAGCTAGGAGTTTCTTGATTCTTTGTATTTGAGCTCTCTGCAGAAAATGATGTTCTTGGAGAACCAGTCTTTGGTAGATTTCCTCTGTAGTACAACTCCACATTCTGCTGATAAGATGAGTTGTTAACTTTGCTAGATTTCTTGATCTCCAACTCGTGACTCTCCAGTCTTTCAATAAGCAGATCAACCTTCAAATCAGCTGGCTTTATCGTATTCTTCAGCATCAATGCAAAATACTGCCAGTCTTGCTCATTCGGAAGTGCATCAAACAACTTGTCTACCAGCTCTTCTTGAGTGTAAACGATCTCATGTCTAGCAAGCTCCATCTTCAGATGTCCAAATCTTTCGATCATCTTAGAAACAGACTCGTTCTTTAAACAACCAAACAAATCAAACTCTTTTCGTAACAGTTTCTTTTTGTTCTTAACTATTTCTGCACTACCAATACATTTTATTTTTAATTTTTCCCAGAGATCTCACGAATCTTTGTATTCGATCAGTGCGATAATATCATCTCTGACAGATTGGTGAAGCAAAGCAATACACTTTTGTTCAGAAACATATCTTTCAATCTGATTTTCTTCCAAGTTCTCATAATCATCTCTTCCCATATCAAAACCATTTTTCAAACTTCTCCAACTCTGATAAGCAAACGCCTTAAGCCATTCCTCAAATCTTGTAGCCCACCTGTTGTAATCTTCAATCGCCATTAGCTTGGGCAGCTTGTTGTATGTTCCGTATGCACTGTCTATGCTCATAGCATCATTGAGAATTTTCTTTGCACTCAGTGTTGTTGTATTCTCATTCGTGTTGTCTAATGTGCCATCTCCCGAACCACCAGTAAATGCAAACACATCATAGAAAGGATTGAAATCATCCATCTTCACGTACCTGAAATGAACAACAAACACTTAGAAAAATTTTGATTTTGAAAAACAGCAATTTCAAGCGAAATCAGTTGAAGCGAAATAGCTTCAAGCGAAATCAGGTTTTTTTTTTTAACAAAACAACTTTTCAAGCGAAATAGCAATAGAAGCGAAATCTCCACTCAAGCGAAATTAGACAATTATTTTCAAGCGAAATATAATTTTGAAGCGAAATCCACTAATTCCTTTCAAGCGAAATCTGAATTTGAAACAAAATGACTTATTTCGCTTGAACTTTCAAGCGAAATCTAGATGACATCAGCATTTTCGAACAGTTTTTTCAAGCGAAATCACAAGTTTTTATCAGATTTAAGTCGAATTACAATCCAATTCTTTCAAGGATTAATTAACACTATGTTTCGCTTGATATATAAGAATTTTAGTCCATTTCAACCGTGAAATCTCGTTCAAATCAAAAAAGAATGAGTAGAAGAGTGAGAATCCGGTAAAATCAAGCTGAATTTGGTATGAACTCCTCGTCCTGAGCTCTGATACCACTTGTTGGATCGTTCGGTGACCCTAAACAGTCAATCTGAGTAGTTCATCATCATTTGCAAAGGCGGAATCAATGTAAACGATGTCAAAACAGCTTGTTCCTTTCTAATTATCCTTCTATTAATCAATCCTGAGCTTTTACACAATTCAGATGACAAATGGACAGCACCTCGACTCAGAACTAATGATCAGGTTCCGTTTGAAATGACACGGCACAACCCTATATATAGACTTGGAGATTTCGCTTGAGGATGTCACATTCCTGTTCAAGCGAAATTACATGTAATGATTTCGCTTGAACTGGTCTGAGTCACCTTCAAGCGGAATCACCCACTTAAACTCATAAAACCCTAAATTCTAACCCTGTTGTGCACTTGTTCATCCTATCTAGACAAAAAACTCGATTAAGACGAAGTTAACAGACACTAGGTGCACCAACATATTTATTTGGTGAACTAACTATTTCCTAAACAATATACCAACCACGCATATAATAATTGAAAACAATGAAGCGAGCAATAATATATTTTTTTGGTTTCGTTTAAGCCATTATCTTGCAAGGTCCCACTTAGCCTGAGATATCCATCTCTAATCCAATTGCTCCCTCTTCGCTCTTCAATATTTGTTTTCTTCAGTTTTACAATTTTACAATAAACACTTTATATAAAATAAATAAAACCTATGTATTACATCGGGGTTACAAATAACCCATAAAATACAAACATTGACAATAAACTACGAAACAACCAAATTGTTTCAATAACAACTCAGATGGTCTAGTTCTTGATCTTTTGTCAAACAACCATAAAACAATAAAGGCTCGATCTTTTGTTAAACAAAACTTTTGCCAAATATAACATAGATCTATTTAAATAGTATTGTTAAAACAAATGCAAAAGCGGCTCTGATATTTGGATTCGCCAGTGTACAGCTTTAATTAAAAAACATAAATTCATTATTAACAGTTAATATCTCATATTACTCATTTCAGTGATCTGTGATCTAATTGCATCTGGTAAAATAAACACAACCATAGGGTGTTTTCGAAAAACTAACCTTTTGATGAAAAACCTAAGCTTCACACTTTGATCAAATAAATCTTCATGCTAGTTGACGTATGTGAACGAACCACGATCCTGAATCAACAACTTGACACGAATCTTGAAACCCGAATACCAGAACGCGAGACCTGAGAAAACTTCATAGTCAAACCTGGTCAAACTACTAGTCAGTGAGGTCAAACAAGGCATACCAGGTCAAACCGGTGGCGGTGGCCTAAGCTAATGTCGCTACTGCTACGACATCGGGGGTGTCGGTGGGCCCTTGTGGCTGTCCGGCGGGTCGAGTGGTATGTGATGGTGGCCGACAGGGTGCTTTGGTGAGGTGGCGGGGAGATCCGATGGTGGCGATGATTCTCTGGGCGCCGGGGTTGGGCTAGCACAGGGAGGAGGCGAACAGTGGAGTGTGTGGTATTGGTTAATTATTATTGTTATGTGGTTGGTGTGTGCGAAGCGTGATATGTTTCTATTGATATTTTGAGCTCATTTTACGCATTAGTCAAGTTTTAAATTTATAAAACACGATATTATACTAACACTAAACACACACTTGGGCAAGTGTACCCATGGTGAGCGTAGTATAGTGTTGGTAAGATACCGAGGTCGTCCAAGGACACAAGAGCTTTTAGTACCGGTTTATTCTCAACGTCTACTCGGTCTAAATTTTTGAGAAAAGTTTTGAAACATTAAAATAAAACTAAAAAAAATAAAAAGATAAATAAAATAAAAACAGATAGACAAGATAGACTTGGTTCCTACTCATCTTTAATGTATCCTTTGATGATTTTCGTACTTTCGGACTTTTTAAGAGATTATCTTAGTTATAGTAGTAGGCCCCTCTTTTGAAGGTGACGTTACCCTCAACCTAGTGGTTTGAGTCAGTAGGGATACAATCCCAAAGGGTCGGAATATTGAAAGACAATTAAGTAAGTTATTAATGTGAGAAGTGGTAGGCCCCTCTTTTGAAGGTGACATTACTCTCGGCTAAGTGGTTTGAGTCAACAAGGATACAATCCCAAGAAGCCGGTATAAAGTATTAATAGTAGTTTACGTATGAGGGGTTCAAACTATTCGCACCCCCACCATCCAATACCAGTGGGTATTGAAGGAGGTCTTAGTAAGCTTGAACCAGGTCCTCACAGGATCTATACACTGAACGTGACAAGAACTTTACCAAACCATTCCCCTAACCCCCGACCAGGTAGTTAACGTGCCTTTATATAGAACGTCAAGACATGAATATAGACAGTAAAGTAACCTCAAGACACCTCGGAAAAATGATAAAGAAAATTCACCTTCAACATAAGAAACTAGTTACTAAAGTCATTAATACAAACCCAAATAAAAAGTGCCGAAAGATTAAAAATCAAAAGTAATACAATAAATATTTGTCTTCACCAAGTTAGGTAAGAGGCTTAACCAAAAATGGCCTTTGATTGGCAAGAACCCTTACAATCAATCTTGGATCCCGAGACTACTACACACTCTAAAGATGGATGATGGATGATGGATGATGGTGGTGGGTGTTGGTGTTGTAGTGATGGTGGAGCGGTGGCAAAGTGGTAGAGTAGTGGTTTGCCAAGGGATGCCTTTGAAGTGAACCAAGCACCCTTATTTATAGCCTGCACATAGCTCTGGCCACAGCCCCGTGTCCAGCGGGCACGCCCCGTGGCCAGCCTTTCTCTTCCTACATTAATTTCAAGTGTCAGCAGAGGGCCCTACACGACCCCGTGTCTCCTGGGCACGGCCCCGTGGTCAACTCTTATCTGTACTAACAAGATTCTACGTATCTTTGCATTGACCACACCCCGTGTTGAGCTGGGCACACCCCCCATGGTGGGCGTGGAAGCTTCTATAAATTTGTCTTTCGTGCAGGCCTCTGACCACACCCCATGCCCAGCTGGGCATGGCCTCGTGGTCAGTCTCTGTTTCCCTTGTTTTTGCTTTGGGAGATGCTGCTGAGGGGTCGGGCATGTCACTTTTATTCCTTCCTTTTGTATTTATGTTGGTTTTGGCTATTTATTTGCTCATTTTGTTCGTTTAAGCTCGTTTGGTCCTGTAAATTCAAAAGGAAAAAAGAAACACGTTTTTCCCAACATTAGTACTAAACAAAAGGGTTAGTTTGATGCCTCATTTGATGTAATTTATACGTTGCATTTTGCACACATCAAATACCCCACACTAGAATCTTTGCTTGTCCTCAAGCAAAATTCTTTAATATGTGGCTTACAAACCCAAATGGAAGAGGTAGAGGAGATGTTTTGGGCTCATCTTGAGTGTCGGGAATCCAAGATCTTTATTGAGTTTTATTTTTATTTTATTTACAATCCTATTCGTCATGATTTATTTTGAACACTTTATAAGAAAAATTATTTATTTGGGCATAACATGCCGCTTTAAAATTACATTTATATACAAGTTCACATACCTCACGGGAGATCACTTAACACTCGGCCGAAGATGTATTTTTATGAAACACTCGAGACCGGCATGGAACTTACTTCTACCATATGCTTGCCAAGCAATCAAACCTCCTCCTTTTTAACAATAAACCTTCGTAAATATCAAGAGGACTTGGGGAAGGGTTAGGCTTGGGCTAAGGGTAGGTGGTTTTTGGTTAGTGGTTAGTAAAAATGGCGAAAAGCGTAAAAAGCATTGGTCGTCGTAAAACTTTTTGTTTTTGTGATTTTTATTCAAACTGAACACATTCAAAGAAGATTTCTTTGAGGAACTTGTTTGTTTATTGCAAGACTATTTTTTGTCACAAGATAACCGAGCTTTTTACTAAAACAAAAGGGTTTGAAAAGAAAAAGGTTTTGGTGGGTAATGGGTGTTTGTTTTGTGGGTTTTGAAATGAAAAGGTTTAGGCTTAAAGGGGTTAACTAGGGGGATTTTGGGTAGGTTATAAAAAAATGAAAAATAATGGTTTTGAAAGGAAAATGGGTTAGTCCTAATGCCTCTATCATTTACTTACTTGGGTTCAAGTTGGTACGGACCGGGAATGTATCGTCTTGGTAAGTTCCAGAGTCGTAAGAACCAAGCGGCTATTTGCACAAGAAACGAAAAATGAGCATTTAGTTTAAAGATATATGCATGTATGCTAAATAAAGGCTCAAAACTCACTTGTTGTGGGGGAATGGGTTTATAATGTGATCAAGTATATATAATCAAATTTTAATTAGATTCGTCATGACTTTTCATAATTTTCTTATTTGGTTCTTTTTTATCACGACGCTATCGGTTGTAAATTTGTAAAAATATAACCTTTTTAGAACTTGTTATTCCTAAATTAAACCAAGACAAGTAAAAAAAATGAAAATTTTTGAAAAAAAAATTGGGGTGATTAGCGGTTCCAATAGAGTTTTGTGTAAGGTTTGTTATTAGGACTTGCAAGATTCAAGGTTTTAGCATCCCCCCCCCCCCACTTAAATTACACATTGTCCTCAATGTGTCCCAAAAATAAGTTTTTAGGTTGATTCGAATGTATAAAAGGTGTTGAAAAATAAGAATTTCTATTACTGGGCGTCTGGCCACGGCCCAGTGGTTAGATTGCTAGTATCAAAATGTAACATAAGGCTGGCCACGGGGTGTGTTCAGCGAGCACGGCCCGTGGCCAGTTACCTGAACTGGGACATTTTCTGCAGAGCCTGGGCATGGGGCGTGTTGGGCTGAGCACGGCCCCGTGCTGCACATGCTGAAAAAGTTGACGGAAGGCTCTGTTTTCGTGCATGGGGTGTGGTTTTAACGTTCCTTTGGAAATTTCCATCTTTTCGATTGTGATTTATTCCTGAAAAGTAAGACTAAACTAGAAAACATAAAAGTTAAACTAAATTAAAATGAAACTAAAACTAAGGATAGGTCCGCGGAATGCCTCCGTGGTGCGCCACGTTTATAAGAGTCCTTGGCTAGACCCAAAGTCAGTCATATGTTACCGGGATGTCTCGCATCCCGTGTTGCACCGTCGGAGAACGTCATCTTAGCTTGAGTCTATGACATCCATGTAGTTGACCGGGTCGTACTCTACTCTTTTCCCAACCCCGAATTTCATCTCCTTGTCTCCAACCCTCAATGTTAACTTCCCGTCACTCATATCAACCATGGCACGAGCGGTGGCAAGGAATGGTCTTCCTAGAATGAGTGGAACTTCGGTGTCTTCTTCCATGTTGAGTATGACAAAGTCGGCTGGGAAGACAAAGTCTCTGACTTTTACCAACAGATTCTCGACGACACCTTGTGGGTGTTTGATAGACCTATCGGCGAGTTGTATGCTCATCTTTGTGGTGCTCGTCTTGCCTAGTTCGAGTCGGTCAAACATTGATGCGGGCATGAGATTGATGCTAGCCCCAAGGTCGGCTAGTGAATTTCGTACGGGTGATCCCCCAATGGAACAAGGGATGGTGAAGCTTCCGAGGTCGATTTTCTTTTGTGGGAGTTTGTAGACGAGTACGGGGGAGCATTCTTCACTTAGGTTGACCAATTGCAATGTTTCAATCTTTCTTTTATGGGTGAGGAAGTCTTTCATGAATTTTGAGTACTTCGGCATTTGTGTGAGGACTTCTACAAATGGAAGATTGATGTGCAAGTGTTTTAGCAAGTTTATGAATTTTGTGAATTGCCCGTCGGTCTTTTGGCGAAGTAACCGACCGGGGTAGGGTACCGAGGTGTTTTTGGTGGGTTCAGGATTTTGTGGGGGAGTTGTTTCTTTGTGGGTTGAGGGTGAGTTTGTGGTTTGGTTAGGTGGATTATTGTTGGTTGGGGATAGTGGGGTCTCCTCGGGGCCTACGGTCCGGTTTCTTAGTGTTATGAGGTGAACTTGCGCCTTTGGATTGGTTTCGGTATTGCTAGGTAGTGCTCCTTGTGGTCTCTCGGAGAAATTTTGGGCTAGTTGATTTAGTTTTTTTTCAATGTTTTGAATAATAGCTTGTTGGTTTCTAATCTTGGATTCCGTTTGTAGGAATCGATCCGAGTACCTTTTTTCAATTTCGGAGATGAAGCATGAGATGAGGTCTTCAAGCCTCTCCCGTCCCCCTTGTTGTTGTTGAGAGAAATTTTGTGACTCATTTCATGGTTGTTGTTGAAAGGTTGTTCGTTGATTTTGATTTTGTTGGTACTACTATTTCCGGGCTCCCTCCAACCAAGGTTAGGGTGGTTACGCCATCCTTGGTTGTATGTACCCGTTGGGGGACCCGACGGCCTATGTCTATTATCAATGTAGTTTACCATTTCCGTTTGATTTTCCATTTCTTACATACAACTCCAATTTTCATGTGGCCCACCACACACTTCACAAGCCATAACCGAGACTGTTTTTGCCACTTCTAACTTTTTGATTTTTGAAGATAGGGCCTCGATTTGGGCTTGTAAAGAGGTGCTCTCATCTACTTTATGGTCGCCCGGGACAATAGATTTTGAGCCTCGGGGGGTGTGCCATTGTAAATTGTTTTGAGCAATTTCAAAATTTGATTATAAATTTCATTTGGGCGTCAATTACCTAGGAGTCCCCTGGAGCTTGAGTCGAGTGTTTGTCTCGTGTGTGGCAACCACCCAATATTGAAAGTGGATGCTTGTTTCCACACTGCGAGACCATGATAAGGACATTTCCTCAATAGCTCCTTGAATCTTTCCCAAGTTTCATATAAGGATTCCCCGTCCTCTTGTGAATATGTATTGATTTCAGTCATTAATTTAGCAGTTTTAGAGGGCGGGAAATTCTTATATAGAAATATTTGGACAAGTTCATCCTAAATGTTTACCGAACCACTTGGGAGGGTGTTTAGCCAAGCCTTAGCTCGGTCTTTTAGTGAAAATGGGAATATTCGGAGGCGAATGGCGTCGTTTGAAGCTCCGTTGATCCGAAAAGTGTCACATATTTCCAAAAAGTTGGTAATATGTAAATGGGGATCTTCATCAGCTTGGCCATGGAAGGTTGCGGAATTTTGGAGCATTTGAATCAAATGCGGCTGAATTTCGAAGTTGTTGTCATCGACATTCGGTGCATTGATGGCGGCTCCGAGATTATTGACCGTGGGCCATAGGTAATCCATTAGGTTACGTTGGTCCGCCATTGGGAGTTGGTCCCCCGAAGCCTTCTCTTGATTTTTGGCTTTTAGTCTTTTTCTTAGAAAGCGTTTGGGTTTGTCTAGATGTTCTTTTATGTCTTTAATGGAACTGGAGCTCATGCACTGTGTAGAGAGTTCAGGCCCTACGATTGAGTTCCAAGTCCTGCGATAAAAACAAAAAGATTGCCGGTTAGATCTCTCACCACGGCCCCCATGGTCAATGACCACGGCCCGTGGTCGTGGTTACAATAGCTGTTTTCTGGATCCCAATTACTAGGGAGTTCAGCACGGCCCTGTGGTGCACCGCCAAGGCCCTGTGGTCCGACCGAGCACGGCCCGTGCTGAGTTCTGCAGAAACTGGAAAATTAAGAAAAAAAATCCTACAAAAAATAGAAAAATAAATAAAAAAGATTAGGCCGTTGATTTTAAACTTTCTTAAAATCCTTGTCTCCTCGGTAACGGCGCCAAAAACTTTGTGTGTGCGAAGCGTGATATGTTTTTATTGATACTTTGAGCCCATTTTACGCATTACTTAAGTTTTAAATTTATAAAACACGATATTATACTAACACTAAACACACACTTAGGCAAGTGCACCTATCGTGAGCGTAGTATAGTGTTGGTAAGATACCGAGGTCGTCCAAGGACACAAGAGCTTTTAGTACTGGTTTATCCTCAACGTCTAATCGGTCTAAATTTTTGAGAAAAGTTTTGAAACATGAAAATAAAACTAAAAAAATGAAAAGATAAATAAAATAAAAACAGATAGACAAGATAGAATCACTTGGATCCGACTCGTCTTTAATATATCCTTTGATGATTTTCGCACTTTCGGACTTTTTAACATATTATCTTAGTTATAGTATTAGGCCCCTCTTTTGAAGGTGACATTACCCTCAACCCAGTGGTTTGAGTCAGCAGGGATACAATCCCAAAGGGTTGAAATGTTGAAAGACAATTAAGTAAGGTATTAATGCGGAAATTGGTAGGCCCCTCTTTTGAAGGTGACGTTACCCTCGGCTAAGTGGTTTGAGTCAAAATGGATACAATCCCAAGAAGCCGGTTTAAAGTATTAATAGTAGTTTACAAATGAGGGGTTCAAGCTATTCGCACCCCGCCATCCAATACTAGTGGGTATTGAAGGAGGTCCTAGTAAGCTTGAAGCAGGTCCTCGCAGGATCTATACATTGAACGAGACATGAAATTTACCAATTCATTCCCCTAACCCCCGACCAGATAGTCAACGTGCCTTTACATAGACCGTAAAGACACGAATGATGCAATATTTTACTTTATATTGACAGTAAAGTAACCTCAAGACACCACGGAAAAATGATAAAAAAAAATTCACATTCAACATAAGAAACTAGTTATTAAAGTCATTAATACAAACCCAAATAAAAAGTGCCAAAAGATTAGAAATCAAAAGTAATACAATAAAGATTTGTCTTCACCAAGTTATGTAAGAGGCTTAACCAAACATGTCCTTTGATTGGCAAGAACCCTTACCATCAATCTTGGATCCGGAGATTACTACACACTCTAAAGATGGATGATGGATGATGGTGGTGGGTGTTGGTGTTGTAGTGGTGGTGGAGTGGTGGCAAAGTAGGAGAGTAGTGGTTTGCCAAGGGATGCCTTTGAAGTGAACCAAGCACCCCTATTTATAGCCTGCACAGAGCTCTGGTCACGGCCCCGTGTCCAGCGGGAACGCCCCGTGGCCAACCTTTTCTCTTCCTTCATTAATTGCAAGTGTCAGCAGAGGGCCCTACACGACCCTGTGCCTCCTTGGCACGGCCCCATGGTCAACTCTTATATGTACTATCAATATTCTGCGTATCTTTGTGTTGACCACACCCCGTGTTGAGCTGGGCACGCCCCCCTGGTGGGCATGAAAGCTTCTACAGGTTTGTCTTTTGTGCAGGCCTCTGACCACGCCCCATGCCCAGCTGGCCACGGCCCTGTGGTAAGTCTCTGTTTTCTTTGTTTTTGCTTTGGGAGATACTGCTGAGGGGTCGGACATATCACGCTTATTCCTTCTTTTCGTATTTATGTTGTTTTGGTTGCTTATTTGCTCCTTTTGTTCGTTTAAGCTTGTTTGGTCCTGTAAATTCAAAAGGAAGAAATAAATACGCTTTTTCCAACATTAGTACTAAAAAAAGGGTTAGTTTTATGTCTCATTTAATGTAATTTAAATGTTACATTTTGCACACATCAGTGGTGCAACCCAAAACTATTATGAGGTCTTATATATATAGGTACCGTATCTATTGTATTTGAACTCAAAACACACCTTTTAGGAATTGCAATTTAAATCTATTACCTTTATTATATTTATCTCACATGTATAATATTATATTAACTAGGTTTATCACTATGGCCGCGTTGTGGCAAACTTCTTTTGTCATTTAGTATGTGTTTATATGTGTTTTGAAATCACTACGAGCGCGTTACGCACAGAACCGCTGACAAGAATAGAAAGAAAATGTAGAAAAAAAAACGCAGTATAAGATAACCGAAAGAAAATCAACAAAGATTTTAAGTCAATTCGGTAGCAACTTTTGGCGTTCCTAATACCGGTTTGCTACCAGTTTTTACCGTCATATACCTGTACCGTAACCGGTATTTTCGGTACCAGTACCAATTTAGTATCTGTTGGCACCGAGCTCATCCCTAGCCCTTAAACTAAAAAAAAAGAAAACACTAAAAGTTGAAGAAAATCAATAAAAAAAGTTGTACGATACCGTTGGTGTTTGTACGGTACCCATGATCAGGGATGAGCAAATGGTATTGATTAGGAGTACCGAATTTCCCGAACTAAAAATTTTCAATATCAATTCGGTACCGACGTTTGATGTTTTCTGTACCAGGCTGGTGCCGGTTTCACCTTCATGTACCGAGACCGAACATGACCGTACCGGTATTTTGATAAAAGATAGATAAATGGAAAAAAAATACCGAATTTCCTAAACCGAAAGATTTTAAGTCAATTCGGTAGCAACTTTTAGCGTTCCTTGTACCGGTTTGCTACCGGTTTTTACCTTCATATACCGTACCGTAACTGGTATTTTCGGTACCAGTACCGATTTAATATCGGTTGGCACCGAGCTCATACCTAGCGCTGAAACTAAAAAAAAAAGAAACACTAAAAGTTGAAGAAAATCAATAAAAAAGTTGTACGATACCGTTGATGTTTGTACGATACCCGTGATCAGTGATGAGCAAATGGTATTGGTTAGGAGTACGAATTTCCCGAACTAAAATTTTCAATATCAATTCGGTACCGACATTTGATGTTTTCTGTATCAGGCTGGTGCCGATTTTTACCTTCTTGTACCAAGACCAAATAGGACACTGAAGAGGTATGGTCCCAATCCCTTGCCCACATGGCAAGGACCACACCACTTTTCAATCCTACATGGCGTCTACATCAGCAAGCGAATCCAGAAGCTTCTAGAAGCTTCTGGAATACGTCAAGGTGGCACCAAAGATGCTCCTTCTGACATAAAGGACAATACGTGTCACCACCCATCGTACGCCATGTAGACCTGTAACAGATCAAGGAACAGTCCGACAACAGCGGTACGATGTTTCCAGCATGGACAAATATGGGCGCGCCACGTGTACCACTATCCTGACCATAGCAGAGGAGACCAAGAGGATATTCCCCTTGGTCGGACAGCTGGCGCCCCATGACAGCTGGCGAGGTCGCTCCACCCTCTATCACCCTCCGGCTATAAATAAGACCTTTCACCATCCAGGTTGATTCATTCTATTCCCTACTCTCTCACTATTAACACACACTATTTTATATCCTCAGAACAGTACTTATTCTCACGCCGGAGCCCGGTTAAGAGGGAAACCCCCATATTCCCCTCTTAACGAGCTAACGGTGTTGTTGTTTTGCAGGAACCGTCATTTGGCGAGCGACGAAGGAGATTGAACCCCACAAAAGAGACAAACCGGCTAGTTTCACCCTAGGTGTTAACCAGTGTTTCATCATTGGCGCCCACCGTAGTTTTTGCAAACCTTTTTCATCTCCTTTTCGTTTAAAAAACTCTTCAAATGGCTGAAACAAACCCTTCCCACCAGGTGGACGGAGAAGTTTCTTTTTTTGAGCTCGTTTCGGACACCGCACACGTCCAAAGGGGCCAGGGAACGAAATCATCCAAGAAGGGCAAATGAACAACGATTTTCCTAGTATCTTTGGAAGTGCATCCAGGGTTGTTAGCCAAAACACAACTGGAGTCACTTTCCAACCTCCACCTAGGATCATCACCCAAACTACAAATGAAGCCACTTTCCAACCTCCGCCTGGAATAGTGCAGCAAACACCCCCACCAGTGCAGACACCAAACCATGGAGCTGGCCCCTCAGCTCCATCAGAACAAACACAACTGAACTTCTCTGCACTTTTGGGGTTACCCGAAGGAAAAACTCTGGCTTCCTGGTACGCCGAACAGATGGCGTCAATAAACCTCGTTTATACACAACTCAGCGCGCAGCAGGCTTTGCTCCAAGCACAAGCCAACCAGTCCGCATTTATTACCCCACCGCAAAGGTCTCTGAGTATGCACACAACTCAGAAGACCAATGCGTGGAATTTGCGTCCAGAAAAAGGACCGATGCCAAACGTCAGAAAACCAAGTGCGCATGACACACGTGACACTTATGGTGAAAAGGAGAGCAACTATGTGTAGTATTCCCACCCACCAAGGAAGCCAATACAAAGTCGTTTAGGTCAGCGCAACATAAACGACGAGCTTGATAACTATAAAGAGGAAGACGACGAGACATACAAAGAAAGCACAGTGTTCAGCAGATTGCCGCCAGAACACGAAGCATACAAACCTCAGAAGCGTGCAGGTTATAACCCAAAGGCAGAGCATGATTACACCTTGAGCTATCATCCGGACGACATGGCTGAAAATTCAAAATTCATCAAAGAGATTGCCACAGCCGCTATCGACAAAACGAAACTACCACACAACGTGGGCAAATACAACGGCTTGACAGACCCAGATGATCACCTCCAAGTTTTTAACGGTGCTGGAGCAACAGGTGGATGGAATTTACCAACTTGGTGCCATCTCTTCGCTCAAACCTTCGTCGGCGCAGCGCGCGTTTGGTTTGACAGCCTACCAGCAGGGAGAATCAAGTCATGGATCGATTTTCGAGACAAATTCCTTGCGCACTTCTCTCAACAACGCGGGCATACTAGAGATCCGGCAGACAGTCTGAATATATGGAGGAAGGACCACGAAGGCGTGGAAGATTTCATTACGAGGTATAATAAAGAATGTTTGGAGATCGGCGACGTGGGCGAAAAAATGATGCGCGCACATTTTATGAGGGCAGTCAAGTGCGACGACTTGATCAAGCGAGTGAAGGGAAGAGATGGAGGCCCCAAAGACTGTGACACCTTCATAGAGGCCGCAAAAACCATCGCGCAGTCTGACAGACAGTTGACCGGTGATGACAACCGTCAGCGTGGATACAACCATAACGACCGGCATAACAAGAAAGGCAGAAGCCAACCATGGAAAGCGTCCGGTCACAGAGAAAGAAGCCCCGCTAGAGATGACGCGCGTCATACAATCAATCAGATAGCCCACCAAAAAGAAGTAAAACGTGAAAACAGAGACAAACAGTGGACACCCCTAACAAAAACCCCTTCAGAAGTCTTGACAACTGAGAATCACCAGTTCAAGCCACCGCTACAAATGCGAAACAAGAGGGGCCAAGACCCGAATCTTTTCTGCGAGTTTCACAAAGACGCAGGCCACTTAACCGACGACTGCTTCAGCCTTAAGCAGGAGATCGAAAGGGCCTTAAGAGATGGAAAGCTCACTCATTTGATAAAGGGGGAAAGCGGGACTACCGCCAGATTCAAAGAAGAGAAGAAGGGCCAGACAACAAAAAAACTCCGGAAATTAGAAACCCACATGATTCAAGGGGGTCCATGAAAGCCAAAGAAAAATTATAATAAGCGCACGCAAGACGACTCATGGCGCGAAAGACAAGTTGTTTTCCCGGTTGTAAGAGGAGGCCCAAGAGAAAGAAGACCCATAGTTATATCCGGTATAATTGGTCACTACCAAACTGATTACATTTTCATCGATCCAGGGAGCACTGCCGATATCATCTACGAGCAATGTTTTAACCAATTCGACCAAGAGGACAAAGCGCGCTTGGAACCAGTGGATTACCCGCTGACCGGTTTCTGCAATGAAGCCGTTTTTCCTCTAGGCAAGATATCGTTCCCAGTGCTGCTCTCGGACGGAAGAAACTCAAAAACGGAGGAGGTTACGTTCATGGTACTACCAGCGCATTCAAGGCATGACATCCTGTTGGGAAGAGAATCCCAAGGAGACTTCAGTATGATCTGCTCCGGGCCGCACTCAGCCATGGGATTCCCAACAGAAACAGGAGTAGCACTGATTTATGCAAGCAAGGAAGTCTTAGCAACAGACGAAATCAGGCCGGCAAAAGCAAGCAAATCTGCACCATGCGCAGAGGCTGAAAAATGGGTGTTAAACAGTAAATACCCAGAACAACCAATCACCTTGGGCCCCGCAATGTCTGGTCTCACGCGCGCAGCGCTAAAAAAGCTATTATTTGAAAACATGGATGTGTTCGCCTGGACGCCGGCAGACATGACCGGTGTTCCACGGCACATAGCTGAGCACAGACTTAACGTCTCAGAGGCCGCCAAACCTGTGGTACACGGCAAACGTCATTTAGGAGACATAAAGCATGACGCTATGAGGGAACAAGTCACGGAGCTGTTGAATGCTGGCATTATCAGAGAAGTCCGATACCAAACTTGGGTGGCGAGCATTGTAATGGTACAGAAACAGAACGGTAGTTGGAAAATGTGCGTAGATTACAAGGATCTAAACAACGCATGTCCACGTGACTGTTACGCCTTACCAGATATCGATGAAAAGATTGACTCGCTAGCAACATTCCGATGGAAATGCTTCCTTGACTGTTACAAGGGGTATCACCAGGTACAGATGGCCGTGCAAGATGAAGACAAAACCGCTTTCCGCATACCCACGGGGTTGTACTGCTACACCAAGATGCCTTTCGGTCTAAAGAACGCGGGCGCAACCTATCAGAGACTGATGAATGAAACATTCCACGATGCTATCGGCAAATACATCGAAGTGTATATGGATGACTTAGTCATCATGAGCAAAGCAGAGAATACGATGCTGATGAACATCCAAAAAACATTTTACACATTGCGCGGAGTAAGTATCAAGTTAAACCCAGCAAAATGCTCTTTCGGCATGGAGGAGGGAAAGTTCTTGGGTTTCATTGTCACGAAAGATGGTTTTAAGGTAAACCCTGAAAAGGTGCAAGCCATTGAGAGAATGCCCTCACCATCAACCATCAAGGAGATGCAAAAATTGGCAGGACGGTTGGCAGCACTTAACCGCTTCCTGGCCAATCACGCAGCCAAATCCTTCCCGTTTATCAAGACACTCCGCAACTGCATGAAGAAAAGTCAATTTCAGTGGATTCCGGAAGCCGAGAACGCATTCCGCGAAATGAAAGATTACCTTATAAGATTGCCAACATTGATAGCACCAGTGAAAGGAGAACCCCTGGTATTATACCTCTCAGCATCCGATAGAGCAGTTAGAGCAGTATTACTTGTCGAACGACAAGGCGCCCAAACACCGGTTTACTATGTATCTCGCACCCTGACGGACCCAGAAACCCGGTACGCAATAATGGAAAAACTAGTGCTAGCACTAATCCATGCATCAAGGCGGCTGCGCAGGTACTTTGGCAACCACGTCATTCACGTATTGACAAATTACAACATAGGCAACATCCTCGCAAGGCCAGAGATTTCCGAAAGATTGTCAAAATGGGCGATAGAGCTGGGAGGCCATAACGTAGTTTTCAGGCCTAGACCAGCAATCAAGGGCCAAGTGCTGGCAGATTTCATGACGGAAGTACCCGATGACAAGGATCGGGAGTGTAAGGCATTGGAAAAAGCCAAAAGGCAACATTCAGAAGAACCATGGCTACTGTACACAGACGGCGCGTCCAACGAGGACGGCGCAGGCGCAGGACTTAGACTGGTGAGTCCAGACAAACATGAATTTACGTATGCCATCCGGTTAGACTTCAAGAGCACGAATAACGAAGCCGAATACGAGGCCTTCCTTGCCGGTTTGAGGTTAGCGATAAAGATGGGAGTCAAGCACATAGAGGCGCATGTAGACTCCATGTTAGTAGCTGGGCAGATTAACGGCCAATATGACGCCAAAGGAGATGTAATGGCGTTGTACCTAGACCAAGCGAAAGCATTGCTGCAGAACTTCAACTCTTACAAAGTGCACCACATTAATCGAAGTGAGAATAAACCAGCCGACGCACTCAGTAAGCTAGCATCTACAAGTTTCCAGCACTTGGCCAGGGATGTGCGCATCGAAGTCCTCAGCAACCCATCAGTACCGTTGAGGCAAGTGAATGTCATACAGTTGGGAAAGACGTCCTGGATGACCCCCATTATCTTGTATCTTCAGTCCGGGATACTACCTGGAAGCAAGGCTGAGGCAAGGAAGATTCAATACAAGGCCGAGCACTACCAGATGGTTGATGGAATCATGTACCGAAAATCATACCTCGGGCCATTGTTGAGATGCGTCGACCCGGAAGACGCAAACTACTTGATCAGAGAAGTGCATGAGGGGATCTGCGGCATTCATGCCGGACCGAGAATGGTCGTAGGTAAAGTGATGAATGCCGGGTACTACTGGCCCGGAATGCATCTAGACGCAGTGAAGGTTCTGAGAAAATGCAGCGGTTGCCAGAGACACGCCCCCAAGACGATGCGTCCCAAAAACGAATTAGTCCCCGTAACAACGGCATGGCCGTTTCAACAATGGGGCATAGATATGGTTGGCCCCTTCCCTGAAGCCCCGGGTGCAGTGAAATTTATTATAGTAGCGGTCGACTACTTCACAAAATGGGTAGAGGCGAAGGCATTGGCGTCAACCACATCAACCGTAGTACGGCATTTCATCTGGGAACAGATAATCTCCAGATTCGGGCTACCTCTGAGAATTATCACCGATAATGGTACGAATTTTGTTGCAGAAGACCTTCAGCGATTGTTCAAAGAGCTACACATAGAACACACCTTCTCCTCGGTTGCGCACCCGCAGGGGAATGGTCAAGTAGAAGCCGTAAACAAAAGCATCGTGGACGGCATCAAAGCAAGACTTGGAGAGCAAAGAAGAGGCTGGGTCGACGAATTGCCCAGCATCTTCTGGGCTCATAGAAGGATGCCCAAAACAAGCAACGGAGAAACACCGTTCAACTTAGTCTATGGGTCCGAGGCCGTGATACCAGCAGAGATCGGGCTGCCATCACCAAGAATGCTCTCCATGAACATGATCAACAACGAAGAAGAAAGGAGGTTAGACCTTGACCTCCTAGAAAAAAGGAGAGAGATGGCAGCAATCAATGAAGCGAAGTACAAAACAAAGCTCGAAAAGTATTATAACTCCAAAGTCAGGATCTGCACCTTCAACCCGAGAGATTACGTCCTGAGAGACAACGAGGCGTCTAACGCCGAAAAGCCCGGAAAGCTAGCTCCCAAGTGGGAAGGGCCTTATGTTGTAGAGGAAGTACTTGGAAAAGGGGCATACAAGTTACGCACCCGGGATGACAAAGAAGTTCCACGATCCTGGAACGCCCAACAGTTAAGAAGGTGCTACATGTAAAAGGCTGAAGTTTTCCTATGTAATTGTAACGGCCGCGCGCCAACACAGTTAACATTAATACAAGAAGTGTTTGGCTATTCCCTTTTCATGAGAATTTCTTGTCACAACTGCATATATTACTTTGGGCATACACGAAAACATCAATGGCTCGACCTTAGGAAACGTTGTAGACCTCCAAGGCCTGTCACAAACAAGTGCACAGCCGGGTCAAAAACACAACTAAAGCCTATAAAACGCCAAATAAGTACTTCGTGCCCACATAAACACGAAAGCATCGAACACATGGTCAATAAACATTGTAAAAACCCCCAAGGCTGAATACAGCTGGGTGCACACAATAACCTGTAACTCGATCACTTCGTATTCACGAACAAACCTGCGCATAATAGACGACAGAATAAACGTTGTAGCTAACACAACACAACCTGTCAGCACCACCATTCATTCGTGATACCTGAATCAAAGTAATTAAACATGCACATATTGTAACGATTAAACAAAATTCACAAGAAAACAAAATGCATATTAAGCATTAAACATGCCAACAATAGCAAAACTTGGCATAGGTACGACAGTTATAAGTCAAATTGTTCACGACAACATAAAGTAAATTGTTCAAGGAATTGTCAAGTGGGTTACAAGGCCATCAAAGCCATACACGGCATACAAGCTGGATGCATTCACTCCGGGTGGCTAGGACCAGTGCCCCCAGTCGCACCATCTCCATCTCCAAGGGCCTTTTTCAGTAAAGCAACACCATCAGGCTTCTGACCCAATTTTTGAGCAGTTTTAACAACTCCGAACTCCAAGGAGGCAAACTCTTTTCTTTTCGCGGCATAAGCACTGGTACAATCTTCCTTGTACAGTTCGAAATGATAATCCTTCTCATTGTTGGCAGCTGCAGCCCTACCCTCACTGTAGCCATCCTTTCGCCCGCTATTGTACCCTGCTTGACCCAACTCAAACATGTAGTTGGCAAGTTCATGGGATTTCACTATACGACCAGCAATCTATGGGAAACACACAACAATATAAGCAGAGTAATCACCAAAAATCAAAAGCGAACACAAACAAAGGAAGTTACCAGAGGTACAGCACGTGACTGCAACCACTTGCAATCGGCGGATGTCTCTTCAGCAAGGAGTTCAGAAGCCTTACACTCCGCAATCTTTTTCTCAATAAACTCTTCCAACGCAGCTATACGCTCCACATAAGCTGCCTCTTTCTTCTCAAACGCAACACGCACTCGCTCAGCTTCGTCGCTAATCTTCTTCTTCTCACCAGATAACCTGATAATAGCATCACGTTGAGTTTGCATTTCTGCATTAGTGCGCTCACAGGCAGCCTCCCAATTTTTCTATTTATCAGTATTGGCCTGTTTCTCTTGAGCAAGCTTCTGCTCCGCATCAGAAACTCTCCACAACAAACCTTTCTTCTCCGAATTAAACTTTTCTCTTTCTTCCGCAAACGCCTTCTTCTCTTTTTCAAACTCAATTGTCTCCTCCCCCATCAGTTTCCATTCACGGACAATCTCCTGAGAGGTGGCAAAATAGTTAACACCGGCACGAACATGATCATCTAGCAGTTCAAACCGGTGGTGTCTTTTCTGGAATAGCCTCTCAGTAGGGGGGAGAGACAAAGAGAAGAATTCATGGCAGTTTTAAAGCTGATTCATCCGAGAGCCTTGGGTCAGATTCCAGCGAGGAGCATGGGGCAAATCGTCACACGCTGGGTTTTGCGTATCCCAAGACCCACCTTGAACATGCTCAAACTCGGGACTCTGAACCACTCTGGAAGTTGCACCACCACCACCACCTGGTGGACGCTTGGTATATATGGTTTGATAAGGAGTGGTCTCGCTTGACTCCACCCTGATTTCAACGCCTTTACCACGTTCAACGCCACTAGCACCACCTGCAACATCACCGCTAGCGCCACCGGCATCACCACCACCTTCCCCAACATGCTCAGCATCTACATCATCTCCTTTCCTTTTCTCGCCCAGATCATCATGAGGAGGGGACAACCCAAATGTCCGCGAGGGCGGAGAAGCAGGAGGAGTGATCTTTGAAATGTCAATTTTGTGTGAAGTCTTGGCTGGCTTGGTACCTGCTCCAAAACGAGCAAGATATTTAGAGGAAAGAAGGGAAAATAAGCAACCAGAAAAGACAAATGGAAAAACTGATAAAGCGAATACCGGAAGCCTCAAATATTTTCTCCAACAAATTCCCATGTCTCTCAGAAAAAACACCTAGGTCACACCTCCAATTCCGAATGAGCGGGAGGAGTCTCCTTCTAAAGCTTAGACCTTTTTGACGCCAGCATAGCAGCAGCCTGCTCGTCAAGCTTCCGTTTTTTATCTTCAAGGGCCTTCTTCTGCATCATCTCTGTCAAATTCGCGCGGTCTTCAGGATCAGACCCACGATGTTTCTCTCTGGTCCCTAAACTGGACAATGTATCAGAAACTACAACGTAATCTAGGACAGGAAGAGTAGAAGGTCGCTTACGAGGAGTCTCAGTGGCATGTTCCTCGGCCCTCTTTCCCTTCCCCTCCGGCTTACCAACTTTTGTTTTCTTTCTCGTCTCCAACGGTTCAGCAATTTCAACTGGAATTTCCACATCATCATCAATATGCTCATTAACTGGCTCATGCGCAACCCCCTGCGCTGGACCTGCACGCGGGGAATGAGAAGTTAGGCCTTCAAAAGATCTGCCAGACCCATCACTCGAGAGAACAATAACTTCCTCTCGAATAGGATCAATAGCATCATCATCATCCTCACTATCTTCACCTAAGACAGTGTTGGCATAGGTGGTAAAACTCTCGTTGGTCGGATGCAAGAAACGATCGCGAATTTGATCCAACCAGGTCGGTTTCCCAACCCCTTGAATCGCCTCAACCATGGCACCACCGGCCTTCGGATCCAGAACATTCAACAAGGTATAACCTACTGCGAAAAACATGGAGATGAAGAGTAAAAAAAATAAATAAATAATAAATAAAAGAGAGACAAAAAGTTGTCAAACAACACATACGTTTGCCTTGATAACCGTACACTGGGACACCCAAAGGATTCTTCGGAACCCACAACATACTCATACCAGCACCCACCAACGCCATCTCCTCAAGCTGAAGAATAGGAGTGGCTTTATGAGTCAACTTTTTGTACCATGCTTGTTCAGAAAAATCTGCAACCACATCAACCTTGGGGACCCCCTCACTCCCTGCCCGGTAATGCATATCTACCGGGATAACACCACGGAGAATGTAGAAAAACCTTTGTTTCCAGTCATGCAGGCTTTTCAAGGGAGTAGAGCAACAGGGGCTAACACCACTGGTCCGGGCATTAAAAGAATAAAAACCGCTGGTATACGTCACGGTGTAAAACACATTAAACATTTCAAAAGTCGGATCAACACGATTAGCCCTGCAGATAAATTCAAAGTGGGTAATACGGGGAAGCCCAATCGCATTAATCTGGGAGATATGGAGCCCATAGTTCCTCAACACCTTAGCGGTAAACCTGGTCATCGGGAGTCTAAAGTTACCCTCCCGGAAAAAAGCAGCGTACAACGTTATGTAACCAGGGGGTGTGTCCATGGCAGTAGAACCCGGAGTTGGGAACTGAGCACCCCACTGGGGAAGAAAACCCATCTCTCTTACCAAGTTATGAAATTCCTCCTCCTTCCACCCTATAATCGCCTGATCCGGGCCCGGTGGATTTTTACCCTTGTTCCTTTTCTTCTTTGACGAGGGATTCGCTCCAGACATATTGTAAGAGGATGAGAACAATAGTATGAACAAACTCAAGAAGAAAAGGGAGGAAAGATAAGGAAATAGGGAAGAAAATAGGAGTTCAAATTTTGAAAAGTGGAAAAAATGAAGGAAACCGCCGTATATTTATACCCATCGCATTTAATGCGATGGGTAGTGGGCCGTCAGGAATTCAGAAGGTCATCCAGTGAGGAAGAGACACGTCAGCAGAGAGAGAAACCGCCACCTCTTTTTCCGGGAGCGTGGACGGCACACGTCTGACAAAAAGGATGGAAAGCAACTGACACCACTGAAAAGGCAACAGTTCACCTCATACAAGACAGAGACACCAGACGGTCACATCAACTCTCTTTATCCCAAGTACAGAAACTTCCTCCAAAAGGAAACACCAAGATGCCATGCGCCCAGTTGGCTCAACTTTTGCAAAGTTACCAATACGACATGCGCCATGCGTCCAGTTGGCTAAACTTTTACAAGTACCAATACCCGTGCGCCATGCGTCCAGTTGGCTCAACTTTTGCAAAGCTACCAACACGACATGCGCCATGCGTCCAGTCGGCTTAACTTTTACAAGTTACCAATAAGCCATGCGTCATGCGTCCAATTGGCTCAATTTCACAAGTTATCAACACACCACACGCCGTGGTATTATCATGATAAACCGTGCAAAATAACAAACATGCATTCCAAGAACACCAACAACCACTACCCTTATAAGTCCAGAATCCCTCCTAGACGATCAACTCAACTAGAAGGCACACTGGACTGGGGGACTTGAAGAGGTATGGTCCCAATCCCTTTCCCACATGGCAAGGACCACACCACTTTTCAATCCTACATGGCGTCTACATCAGCAAGCGAATCCAGAAGCTTCTAGAAGCTTCTGGAATACGTCAAGGTGGCACCAAAGATGCTCCTTCTGACATAAAGGACAATACGTGTCACCACCCATCGTGCGCCATGTAGACCTGTAACAGATCAAGGAGCAGTCCGACAACAGCGGTACGATGTTTCCAGCATGGACAAATATGGGCGCACCACGTGTACCACTATCCTAACCATAGCAGAGGAGACCAAGAGGATATTCCCCTTGGTTGGACAGCTGGCGCCCCATGACAGCTGGCGAGGTCGCTCCACCCTCTATCACCCTCCGGCTATAAATAAGACCATTCACCATCCAGGTTGATTCATTCTGTTTCCTACTCTCTCACTTTTAACACACACTGTTTTATATCCTCAGAACAGTACTTATTCTCACGCCGGAGCCTGGTTAAGAGGGAAACCCCCATATTCCCCTCTTAACGAGCTAACGGTGTTGCTGTTTTGCAGGAACCGTCATTTGGCGAGCGACGAAGGAGATTGAACCCCACAAAAGAGACAAACCGGCTAGTTTCACCCTAGGTGTTAACCAGTGTTTCATCAGACACTTACAACAGACTTGCCACGTGGCAAGATTTGAGTGGTGAGGGTACTATTCACAAAGTTGCCAATTATATTATAAGTAATATAATATAATTATCCCTTACATATATTGTTTATATAATAAATAATATACATTAATATTATTTATCTAATAAAATAATATTATTATACCTTTTATTTAATTATTCATTTAATTAGATTAATAAAGAAATAGTTAATCATTTCGCAAAGTAATATTGAATTTTAATAATATCAACTATCTACTATTGGCCGCAAATAGTCTTAACTTCAAAAATAACAATTAGCCTCTGATGGACCCTCACTAACAGAACCCTAACGCCGTCAGTCTCCGGTCGCCGGAAAAACGTTTTTGGCCAAAAAACTCCTTATTGGCCGGAAAACTCAACCTTTTTGTCCAAAACTCTTTGTAACCTTATCAAGAACCTTTAGAAACTTTTTTCTAGTAAAAACCACAATTATTGAGGTTGTCGGGAAATTTGTTTTCGCCAGAAAACTTCTTTTTCCAACAAAACTCAACTTTTTATTGGAAAATTCAACATTTTCGTACCAAACCTCTTTGTAACCTTAGATCGGACATTTAGGAACCTTTTTCTGACAAAAAACTTTTTTCGTCAACCGGAGACTGACGGCGTTAGGGTTCTGTTAGTCAGGATCCATTGGATGCCAATATGTTATTAGTTGGGACTGCTAGTGGTTATTTTTTAGAGTAAATTACAAGTTTTGTCCTTTATGTTTGTCCCAAATTGCAGGCGCTGTCCTTTGTCTTTAAAATTGATGAGTTTTGTCCTTAATGTTTGCAAATCTTGCACGTTATGTCCTTTAGGCCAAACCCAGTTAATTTTTTTTGTTAAATCTGGTCACTCAAGGGCATTTTAGTCTTTTTACCTCATTTATTTAATAGTATTTAAAAAATAAAACAAAATAATTAAAAATATTATTATTATTTTAACTATATATATATAACCTCCATCACCACCACCCTTCACCACCACCAGCACCCTCCACCGCCACCGCCACCGCCCTCCACCGCCACCGCCACCGCCCTCCACCGCCACTACCACCTTCCACCTCCACCTCCACCGCTCACTACTACTTGCATCAAAAACCCCCAAAAATCAAAAACCTAAATACCAAATCAAAAACCCCCAAAAATCCCCAAAACCAAAAATATCAAAAACCCCCAACAACAATTGATGATCAAGAGAAAAAAATCAATAGCAGCGGTTTCACTCGAATGGATTGCCAACAAGAATTGGTCGGTTGCCGACCAGAGGTTATCATCCAGAATCACCTGCTCATTCACCTAAACAATCGGTCAACACCACCTCCGTTCACCTAAACAAGAATTCAGCACCACCACCACCTGCTCATTCACCTAAACAATCGGTCAACAAGAATTCAGCACCACCACCACCACCTCTGTTCACCACAACCACCACCTCCATTCACCTAAACAATCGGTCAACACTTTACACCCTAAACCCGCACCTCTACTACCACCCATCGGACCGTCGTCCTTCACCACCGTCACACCCATCACAACTTTTGATCCACCATCACCAAAAACAAAATAACCAGATCTCATTCTACCAAATTCTTACCCAAATAGCTATTAATCTTCAACAGAGACCTTAGAAAAACAAAGAAATCCAAATCCCTGTATATAATCCAAACGCCCTTTTTGCTAAGATCTGTTATCGTCACATCCCCTAAATCGACGATGTTCTTGTTGATCGAGTCCCAAATCGATTGCATCAGGTGGCTGGAAATTGCAGGAGGGGGTGAAGTTTGGTTGGTTTTGTTCAGGTGGCCGGAAATTGCAGGAGGTGATGGTGGTGGTGGTTGTGGTGGCTGGGAACGAGGAGAGAGATCAACAGAAGGAAAGAGATGAACCACCGCCAGCTTGAATCTGTTACCACCACCGTCGCCCCTAACCATCGCCACACACCAGCTTTATCAGATGTTAGAGAGAGAGAAGAGAGAGAGAGAGTTTATCAGAGAGAGAGGAGAGAGAGTTTGTATATATAGTGTTTTACTTTTAAGTTTGTACAAAATGGCCCCTGAATAGAAGTTCTTTACAAAATAACCCCTGTATAGTTGAAATGACAAGAATACCCTCATGTGCATTGCACATGACCAGATTTAACTAAAAAATCTAACTGGGTTTGGCCTAAAGGACATAACGTGCAAGATTTGCAAACATTAAGGACAAAACTCATCAATTTTAAAGACAAAGGACAGCGCCTGCAATTTGGGACAAACATAAAGGACAAAACTTGTAATTTACTCTATTTTTTTAAGTTGGAACTGTTTGCGGCCATTGACGAATAGTTGAGATTATTTAAATCCAATATTCCTTTCGCAAAATATTAATTTACTAAACGTTCTAACCGCATTACCGTTGCAAAATGCGCACATGTGAACAATAATATTGATCTTATAAATAATATTCTTGGTTCGTTATACAAAGTGTGACTTTTTGGATCGTACCTTGTTAGTAACATTAAAAAATCATGAGTCGAACATCTTATATCCAACAGAAACGTACGAAAGCTTTGATACCACTTGTTAGGTATCAAGCAGTGTAACGGTAACTGCACACACGCACAAACCTTATAAACACGCGATGAACATAAAATAATCCCAAAAGTTTTTCGTGATTTGGTCGCAACGAGGACCTACGTCCAGAAGATGTAACTAGATTATTTCGTTAAGCAGGAATTAAAGTTTGCAATATAGAACATGATATATATACATGACGATTAGGGTTTATGCTTGGTGAACGAAAAACCTAAATTGGGCCTTCTAAACATCCATTTAGAACAAGCTAATAACAAGGACTTCAACCCAAAAGGAGGTCCAATAGGCAACACATTAATGCTCGATTAAGTATCGTGCATTGGCCCATATTACTCTTTAGGTTCCATGCATTAATCTTCTGTGTTACATGAGTTACGTATAGCTCATATTTTCACCCACATTAATGTATCACAACATTTTATCTACATTTCTTGCAACAAATTTTCGTGTTTCATGAACACATGCAACATGTTAAACTTAATAATATCACTTAGACTAAGACATTGTATTGTATCAGATTCTTTGGATTTGTTGTGCTTCTACGGTTGATTAAATTTATCTTCTCTGGTGAAACAAATTGGTTTTGATCATTTTTGGTTATGGTAATTCGAGCTCCATGTCGCTTCGTTAGTTTTATTTGCAAGGGATTCGGAAGTGTTTACCTAAGCTAGGCTTGTCATAACCATCCCCTTAAACAACACCAACTCATGGTTATGAGTTCTGATTACATCTTTGAGAACTATTAATTACATTATCTTAACCCATGTTTCCATAAGAGTGGGTGGTAGCTAGTGGCGGAACTAGAACATTAATTCAGGGTCAGGGGTATCCAAAAAAAAAAAATTCACCGTACAATCATACAATATTAAAATAAAACGACAATGAATAAATAAAGTAAAACAAATACCTAATAGAATTGTCCTCTTCTTTTAGATTGTGGTTTCATCATCACTTCAAAGAATTCAAGATTGAACAACAATCCATGGGCGGACCTAGCCTTTGGCCAGGGTGGCCGGCCGCACCACTTGAAAAAAAAATTAACGTATATTTTAGGCAAAAAACCCGAACGCACCCCTTGAAAATATGGTTGAACACCTCATCTGCACTCCCAGCAAATAATTTCTGGGTCCGCCACTGCAACAATCCCTAATTTAACAACGAAAAATACATAAGCATAAATATAAAAATTACAAAATTACCAAGAAATCAAATAATCAAAACAATCAACTTATTTTTTAAGGGTATCCTCGTAGTTGTTTAGAGATATCCTTTGTACACAACAAAAAAAAATACACTACTGATACAAAGTTGAGCCGTAGCCCGTGCTACGGCTCGTAAAGAGCTAAGTCCGCCATTGGTGGTAGCATGAAACTCCTAAATTCTTGAGTGAGCGATGATATTTACATTATTTTTTTTTATTTTGATACAAGAAGTTTTATGTGTTGAAAGAGCTAGGAAATTGTTATTGTGCTTTCCCAATAATGGTGACTACCCATATCACGAGTGACAATGTGACATATGTTGTAAAAGCAAAACAAATGAAATGGAGACGTGGGGACTAATTTTATGGACCATACCCTTCTCTCTAAATAAAAGGGAATTAATGCCTTTTGAAGAAATGGAGACGTGGGGACTAATTTTATGGACCATACCCTTCTTATCTCTAAATTAAAAGGAATTAATGCCTTTTGAATAGATACTTCTAAGGGTACAAGGGGCACTCACCTAAGGCTATGGGGTGTAGATGGAGCCCCATGGGGCTTTATCAAGTCCACATAGGATCTACGTCAGCGATGGAGCCCCCCTTTAATTTAGAGGGTGTAGATGGAGCCCCTATTAAACAAAAAAAAAAAAAAAACATTTGATTGGTTGTGGAACTAGTGGGACCCACCTGAAGGGCTTTATAGGGCTTTATCATGATGGAGCCCCATGGGGCTTTAACATGGAGGGTGTGGTGTTGGATGGTGACGTGGCGGTGATGGAGCCCCATGGAGCCTCCACACCCCATAGCCTAATAGGTGAGTCCCCTCTCTTACGCCCAACCAATCCTCTTGTGCCACGTCAACTCCCCTCTTAAACTCCCCTAACACCCCATTTTGATGGCGGCACTCCCCTCTTTAGGTGACTTGGTTTTTTTTTTTTTTTTTTTTTTTGTTGAAATTATGCATGTTTATAAAAAAATATTAATAAAAATTAAATAAAATTTAACAAAATAAAACTACAAAATAAAAATAACATTAAAACTAGAAAATACATTCAAACTAGAAAATAAAAATTACATTCAAACTAGAAAATTAAAATTACATTCAAACTAGAAAATAAAAATTACATTAAAACTAGAAAATAATAATTTTAGAAATCGATTGGCCACCCGTACTTCTTAGCGATGTCGCGTTTTCGGGCGAGGATGAACGGCAACATACTTGGCGGAGCATCGTCGTGCGGCTTGATGAATATTTCCATATCTCGATCGTAATTGTAGTTTTTCATCGTCTCGCGTTGTTCCGCTATGAGCTCGAGAGCCTGCGCCTCTCTTTTCCTCCTCAATTCAACCGCCTCCAATTCAATCGCGTTTTTCTTTTCTTTCATGGCGGTGTACTCTTTGAATTGTTCCGCCAACTCGGCCGAGCTTCCCTCGGACGATGTCGCTTGACGCTTGTCTCGCCGTTGTGCTCTTTGTGGCGAGGGGTCTTCGTTCATATCGGGTATGGAAGGGTCCACCTCAACGGGCTTTCTTTTATGTCCCGAACCTTCCCCTTCCTCACCCAACAATGGGACTTGGGCCCATTTGTCGTGTTTTCGAAGGACCTCCCACGCCTCGATATGTTGAAAACCGTTCGGATATCTCTCTTTAAATTCTGTTAAAGCGACTTTCATCACGTCGAGATCCTTGACTCCGCTTCCTCGTGTGCGATCCTACATGTTAAAAAAATATAAACTTAGTAAAGAAAAAAAAAATATACATGTTAAAAAAATATAAACTTAGTAAAGAAAAATAAAAAATATACAATGTTAAAAAATATAATTTTTACCGCTTGTTGGTATAGGCCGTTGAAAAAGTTTATTTTCGTTTGCATCGGGCCCCATTTAGACCGTACTTGATGCACGGTCCGGTTACTTCCGCCGATGGTGGCGTTAAAATGATTTAAAATATTACGCCAAAAACTATCGCGGTTTTGTTGATTGCCCTTCTTTTTGTTGGTAGAGCAATGTACATACGCCTTCGCCAACGCCTCTTCTTGGACCTTTGTCCATTTTTCGCTCGTCATTTTTCCCTTTTTATCACGAGCGTCATCTTCTTCGTTGCCCGCGTCTTCATCCGCATTATATTCATCGTCCTCGTCGCCCAAATTTTGAGTTTCGGGCACTACCTCATCGTCCTCGTCATCCCAAATAGGTAGAGGACGTTCAACATTTTCTTGGACCAATGGAACTTGTGGGGAACGAAAACCATATGGGTCGAAGGCGGGGGATTGAGGAGGAACATCCATTGATAACAAATTTTGAAAACCATAGCCGAAATTGGGTTGAAGGTTGGTTGCTTGGGTGTTGTAAAAGGAGGGGTGTGAAGGTTGTTGGAAAAAAAACGGGGGTTGTGGAGTATATCCGAAAGGGGGTTGTGATTGTGCACTTGCACCGCTCGAACCACCACGAGACGGTTGCTTGCCTCGTCCCTTAGTTTTTTTCTTGGCTTCGCGGGGTTGGTTCTCCATTGCTCGGTTTGAGAAGTGGGTGTGGTTTGAGAATATAAAATTTTTTTGAAGTGGGTGTGGTTTGAGAGTATAAAAAAATGAAATTTGTATAAAAAATGGGGTTTGATGAGAGTGTGGTTTGATGAGAGTGTGAAGGTTTGGTTATTTATATTTGTAAAAAAAATGAAATTTTTTTTTTTTTTTGTTTATGACCGTTCAAACAAGACCGTTACTCGATTATTGTGCCAAATTCAAATCGGTGGACATGGGCCGAAACCACCCCCCGAATCGGGTCCCCGCACCGATGGCGGCGGTGTTCCCGATCGGGGAAAGTGGTCACCGAAGGGGTCCCCGATGGGTGCCCCGGATACCCTAAAATGACAAAAACTAGTAAAAAACAGGTTCATATATTAGTACAAATAAGTAGTGAAAACGAGTGGTTACGGGTTTAACACGTTAATGATTAGTGGTTGTAAAATTATATGAATTTGATATATTCTTTAAAATAATAAAAATAAAAAAAAATCCTCTAGACGATATGCAAAATACGTACCTTATCGCCTTTTCCTAATTAATTGATTGGCTCAAGATCTAAACAAACAAATGTACTATAACTAGTTTTTGCTCCATTCGCGAGTTACTAAGCCGAATATTTCTCTCTCATAACAATATATATGTCTGTGTTTCACTGTTTCAATTACTTGTACATACTACTCATAACATGATCTCAAAAGAAATTATATCGAGTCAACCAATAAAAACAAAACACAATCATAGTTTTGCTAAAAAAAACTGAAACGATGGAAATAATATAATTGTTAACTTGGGCAAAATTTTAACTTTTCTGGACAAGTCTGGCACGAAAAAAATTACACTGAGTCAACCAATTAAAACAAAACGCTACCATAGTTTTGTTCAAAAAAAAAAAAAAACTAAAACGATAACATGACTGCAATGTTACACAAGGGCAAAATCGTAATTTGACAATGAAAAAGAAACAAAAACGATGACAAAACTGTAAATTTGAAATGAGGCAAAATCGTAATTTGGCTAGGAGACAAAAAAAAAACAAAACCAATGACAAAACTGTAAATTTAAACAGGGCAAAATCGTAGTTTGATTGGACCAATGGGGAATTGGGGGCAAAATCGTAATTTTGACTAAGGGTAAAAACGTAATTTGTAAAAATCTACAACGATCGCAAAACTGTAATTTTGAACTGGGACAAAAAGATAACTTTGAACTGGGGTAAAATCGTAATTCTAAACTTGAGTAAAATCGTAATTTGTTTGGGCCAATGAAAAAGTGTCAGACAACTTTCTGGCACTAGTCCCCTCCATGACTATTGTATATATATAAAATATATTTTTTACACTAAAAGATTAAGGATATTAGAGCATTCATGTCCACGTTCTTATCCATACACGAATAATTTAACAAAAAAAATGAAAACCACCTCCAGTTGTAAGAACCGTGAGAACTACATCGTATGGGGCGAGGTGGACCAAAATTTTTTTTCATAAACGTAGATGCGTGTATTATAAACACATTTGTAAAAAAAAATTAAAAAAAAAATTCGCGACCAGTGAAGCTCAAAAAAAAAATGCTTGTATTATAAACACATTTTCTCTACGGTCGAAAATGTCGTTCACCTGTCTGTTGGAACGAGACCGGTGAAGCTCAGCTTACTGGACCTGAGCTTGTTCTGGAAACAACAGACAAAATCAAGAAAATTCGCGAGAATCTTGTGACAGCTAGATGCCGTCAAAAGAGTTATGCGGATTTACGACGCAAGCCCTTAGAATTTCAAGTCGGAGACCATGTCCTACTCAAGGTGTCACCTTGGAAGGGAGTGGTGAGATTTGGAAAGAAAGGAAAACTTGCACCATGATATGTTGGACCATTTAAGATTGTGGAAAGAATTGGGAAGGTTGCCTATCGACTAGAGCTACCTCCAGAGCTTGGAAATATTCATCCGACTTTTCACGTGTCCAATTTGTTAAAGTGTTTAGCTGACACTGATCTTCACATTCCACTCGATGAAATCCAAATCGATGAAACGATGAACTTTGTCGAGAAACCTGTGGAGATAGTGGACCGTACATACAAACAGTTGAAGAACAAACGAATTCATTTGGTCAAGATTCGCTGGGAATCCAAACGTGGCCCAGAATTTACTTGGGAACGTAAGGACCAAATGAAGGCGAAATATCCGCAATTGTTCTCACAAGTTTCCTCTAGTTAAAATTTCGGGACGAAATTTCCTAAAGTAGGGGAGACTGTGACAACTGTGCTCTGTAATCGATGAACAATGCAAAACAATGTTAATTATCAATAAAACAATGTGTTTTGGTGTTACTATAAGTGTATTTGTGTTTGATGATTTTACGATTCGATTCGATTCCGATTTCAAGATTTAAATCGCTTTCTGGAAGGTTATACGCAAACTGGTGCGTGAACGCATTCATTTTAACGTGACAAACACTCCGGGATAGTGAAATAGGCTTAACATACCTTAAATAACCTCCACATAACTTATAATTAAGTTTTGGATGGTTTGGTGTGTTGAAAACAAGTCTATTCGATCGCAGGGACTATTTATGACAAACTGCGAAACTATACCAATTCGTATGGTATCGAAGAGTCCGGAACTTGATCATAAGCTAAACATACCATAAATAACCTAAAAATAGCTTAGAAATAAGCTTTGAGTGGTTCGGTATGCGAAAACATGCTTATTTGATCTTACAGGTACTAAAAGTGTCAAAAACGACGTAAGTTTGCATTTTCGCGCATATCTTACGTTCTGACCACATCTGGACATCAAAAAATTTTGTACACACTAAAATATTTTTATTTTAGTGATCGGCATGCAAAAATTCCTTTCGTCGCTTAATTTGGTTCGTTTTCGCGTCCGTTTGAGTTTCGTCGTAATTTAAGGAACAACGCGACCGTACGACCAAACGATCCAACATCTGAGAGTTTTCCGAGCACATTTTGAGTCCTCTAAACTTTATTGACCTTGTAGAGCCTTGAAAATGGCTTAACGGGGGTCAAAAGGGCCTGAAATGAGCTTAAACCAAGTGCAGGGACCTGATCTGTCAATTTTCAAACTTGTGCTGAACTGGGGAGCCCAGGCGGGCCGCGTAGCCCCCTCCCCATTGTTCACGCGGGCCGTGTGAAGTGCGCAGCGACCAGAAATGAGTTTCAGCAAACTGTTTGATCTTCAGGGGCTGTTTATGCAAATCCCTTTGTGTGGTAGCCAAGTTAACACTTCTCCAAGGCTTTGAATCTGCTCCTAACACTTGTATGGACATGATCATTGCTTGGAGGCTACACAAAACACTTGTCATGATCCTATGATCTTCCAACAAGTATAAATAGCCAAGCTCTTTCATTCATTCATTGCTCATTTCCTCCTTCTCTTCTCTACATCTGACTTTGGGAGCTTTCTAATCTGCTTGGAACTTTATTCTTTGTAGAAAAGATAGCTAGGACCTATTGTAAGTCTTCTTTCATGCTTATTCTTTATGTTTAAGCAGAAAGTCAAACAGTTTGGCCAACAGTTTGACTTTCGGTTTTGACCATCAATTGGTCAAGTCAAAGTTCAATTGAACTTTGCAACGTGATTGTAATCACGATGGTTATAATCCTTAGTGATTATACCTACTGATTACCACGTTAACTAGGCGTAGTGACGAGTCAAAGTTCGGTCAAAATGCGTTTTAGCACGCATTTTGCAACGAAACTATTTTCGGGTATCAAAACCCATTGTTTTGATACCAAATCAGTCTTCTAAGTTAGTTAAACATGTTTTAACATATTTAACTCGTCACTATTAGTTTAGTGCTTGTTTTGGGTCGTAAGTTAAGCGGTCTAAACAACCGCTTAGACTTTCGAACCCGACCCGTTTGGTCGATCATTAGGATCCGACTAAGCTTGATTAGTGATCATAGTTGCATAGGGAATAACCACTGAGGTTATACCTTATGATCACATAAGATTGGTTAGTTATTTGTTAAGTAGCTTGTGTGCCCATAAGAAATGACCAAAACGCCCTTTTGAATCATAAATCCATATTTTACATATGTGAACATGTTTTTGACATATAATCTGATTTAGTAACATGTTTAGGTATTATTGGGCATATAAGACTTGACATAGCACATAGTTAACCATCCGAACATACTTTCACGCGAACGACGCGTTAAAGTAACATAAGTTACCTTAATGGGTCGTAACGGGTCGAAAGCACTCAGGCTAGGTTCCGATTTAGAATGTAGGCTTTGTTAAACCATATCACATGAGTTCCACACTCATTAGTTTACAAGACCTCATTCTATCCGATCCTCCGATTTAGGTGTCAATTTTATTTACTAGTGATCCGATTACTAGGTACTACTTGAATTTCCTTGGTTTGTCTGAGCTTCGCTAAGTTCTTTAGATCAAGGATACCCTTCTATTCAATGTGAGTACATAGTTCCCCTATTTTACTATTTTCAATTGTTTTGGGGTGATTCATATGTATTAAAATGATTTTCGATAATTAAACGATGGTTTCAAAAACGATTAAGATGGTTTATATTAAACTAATAACGATTTTCGATAAAGTGAACGAACTTGTGGGTTGTAGTTACATAACGAATGACATTCATTAGCATTGATCAAGCCGACCAGTATTAGGGTTATGGTACCATAGGATCTGACAAATCCCGTTATCAGACTACACCCATGGTTATGTGTGGGGGTTATGTAGGTAACGACCGAATCTGATGATTGTTAACTTAGCCTTTGGTGGTTTGTTAATACGATAGACGAGGTGGTCGAGTCACGAAGGTTTGAATGTTATTAGCGAGACGACCAAAAGTAGTTTCACAATTAAAACGAAAACGATTTTGGGACGAATTAAACGATTTGGAACGACCTAAATGAAATAAACGATTTGAACGAACGATTGGTTTTGGGTAGTGATTAGATAATGGGACGGGTGTAGCATGATAGAATCATGGTAGATACGCCGCTGGTACATCTTATATATAAGTGCTTCTATCATATTACATTGCGTGTCATTATTTAGTTCACTTGGGAAACGATTTGAAACGATGTCACACAACAAGGTTTACGAAATGATATAAACCATACGAGTTTTATTAACGAGTTTTTAACGAGATGTTTTACGAATTGGTTTACTAAAGCAAATGTTTTGGGGTTAAGAATCATGGCTGCGAGATTTTATAAACTATAACCATCTTGATTTGAGTTGGTTAATTATGTTGCAATACACTTTTCAAAACAAGGTTTGTATTTTTGACTCTTGTAGTCCAATGAGGTACTGCAACATACAAACGAGCCATGAATCCGATACTCTCACAAAACTATGTGCTCGCCAGCATTTCTTTGCTGACTTTGTTTTTATATATGTTTCAGGTGATGTTGCGTGATGATTGCTAGGGAGCATGTTCACTTAGGATCTGGACGTGGCCTTTGTGACATAAAAACGATAGTAGACAATGTTTAATTTGGTTGTTTGCTTTCAAAGACAATGTACATTACATAATAATTCAATAAAACGAAACTTTTAGTAACCATGGTTGTTGAAACGATAATTCTGTTACAACACTCCCCGACGTTTCCGCCACGGTTTGTTGTTTTAACGTGGCCGGGGTGTGACATATGTTCCTCCCTGTGTTTTCTCAGACGAAGTCTCTTCCTCGAGTCAAAGGCATTGCCTCAAAACTGGATTACCATTTATCATTCCTGACGTCAGTGAAGAATTAAAGCCCAGAAAGGACATGCTATTCTCAAGCCTTGATGATTGTTATTCAATGTATGTTATGTATGCTAAGGAGTATGGGTTTTCAGTCAGGAAAGGGACTACAAGGACAAACTCTAAAGGTGTGTTACATATTAAGTATTTTTTTGTGTACGAGAGCTGGGGTATATAAGGACAAGAAGGTTGATACGTTGGACCCCAATCAAAAAGAGCGAGTAGTGCGATCTAACTTTTTGTTGGTGCATGCATCTGTCAACTTCGTCTTGTATCGAGTCATACATTGAATTGTATAGATTAGGGCACGTTTTACGAGAAAATAGGAGAATGTATGTGTCTTAGGTGCTGATTTCGCTCATAGGGTCTTAGACAGGTGATTTCGCTTATGTGGTCAAGTTGGGATTTCACTCTTGTGGCCCTGTGTCTCTTGAAGCGAAATGTGGAACCTATATATAGGTGTCCATGAGCGAAATCACATATCCACTCCTTGTATTCCATACCGAAGTGCTGCCGGTGTGAAGAACTACTTGTAAGTGCATTCCAATCAATACAATCAGTAGTTATAGTGAAGAATAAGTTGTTTCTACCTTCGTTTCTTGTTATTCCGCACCTGAAACGAAGTAAAACTCCTCTGAATGACTCGTTCGGGTCAGATCACGATCCTACAATTGGTATCAGAGCTCAGGAGGAGGAGTTCTGCAGAGATTAGCTGGATTTCATCGAGATTTCTTACTTCTACACCTTCTTTCATCATTTCAGAAAGTTTTACCGGTCGAAATTCGCTCAAAATTTCACAGATCATAGACAATTGGACATAGACAAACCCTGGAAAGTTTGACACTGAAATTCGGACTAAAAATGGATCAAATTAACCTCCGATTAGGTTTCGCTCATTCGGACATTTCATGATTTCGTTTATATGTCAGCTTGATTTCGCTCATTGGGACACCCAAAACACTGATTTCGCTCAAAATTGCACCTGATTTCGCTTTTGTGAACAATCAAGACACCTGATTTCGCTTTTGTGAACCTACAAAACCCTAATTTCGCTCTTGTGACACAAAATTAAGGGATTTCGCTTTTTGGAACATCAGGTTTCGCTCATATGATCATCTGATTTCGCTTTTAAGGACTTCTGGGATTTCGCTTTTTGTGCACAGACACCTGATTTCGCTTATTTGTCACTGATCTTGAAAAACGTACTAAGTCATCATGGATACTGAGTTCTACAACGCGTTTGCTACTCCGTCTACTCCGGCTTCCATTGCTCAGAACATGAATTTGGAAAACGAAACGGGAACTACTCAAAAACCCCCGAAGCTAATGAGCATTGAGGAGTATTATGGATGGAAAGATAGGTTCGAAAACTGGGTACAAGCTAATCATCTAAGATCATGGGAGTGTATTTTGAAGAAATATGTTTTGCCACAGACTGATTTGAAAGTTGACAAAGCAATATCTGAATTTAGTGATCAAGAACGTGATATGTATAGAGCTGAAAAGATGATGATTAGTCTACTTCAGCAAGCTATCAAAGAAGACATTTTCATACTGCTTCAGCATGACAAAACTTCAAAGTCAATCTGGGATGCTTTACGTGTTAAGTTTGGGGGTAGTGAGAAAATGATTAAGAGCAAGAAGGCGTTGCTCAAGAAAGAGTTTGATCTGTTCAGTAGTTTACCGGGAGAAGATACGAAGAAGCTGATTGAACGTTATTGCCACTTGGTGCGATCTATGTCAATGCTTAGTATAAAAAAGGATCCTGAAGAGTGGGTAGACAAATTAGCTGATGCGTTACCGCAAAAAGAGTGGGGAACTTATTTAATGATCCTGTTAAACACAGGGGTTTATGATGGGTTAACAATTGGTCAGTTTATTGAGAAAATTGAAAGTCAGGATTTGGAACAGCAAAAGATCGATAGGATGAATAGTCCAAGTGGTCAACAGGATGTAAAAATTTATTACAAAGGTAGTGTTCCAGAAACTGAAAGAAGCCCGAAAATCCAGACTGCTTTTAGTGCTGGAGATTCATTGGAAAAAGCTGATCAAAGTTCAAACAAAAGCAGCAGTGGTTTCTCATTATATCCGAGTGTCAATCCAAAGAGTTCATCAGAAAGTTTTCAGCATCAAAGCTCAAAAATGGGAAATGGTTGTGTGATACAATGCAATATTGCCTTGAATCTTCCAGATGGACAAAGTTTTTCTGAGGAGGTTGCGAAAGATCACATGGCATTACTTGGTTCCGTGCTTCTCTCGTATGAAGGTCTAGTTGCAGGTCGGATCGGAAATCCTATGCTCACAAAGGAGGATTACGATCAGATAGACGCCGAAGAGATGGAACTGATAGACATCAAATGGTGTCTAGCTAGCGTTCTTAGACGTGCTGAAAAGTTCAAGCTGATTACCGGGAGAAATGACTTTCTTGATGCACACGTTTCTACTTTAGGTTTTGATAAATCTAAAGTTACTTGTTTTAGATGCAGGGAGAAAGGCCATTTCAAACGGGAATGCAAGAACAGGGAAGCTAGTGGAGCTCAGAATCCGTTTGGAAAAGACGATTACTACCGAAAAGCCATTTACCAGCAAGTTGGTCAACAACAAGAACCACAGGTGGCTCATGGTAGAAGAATCGAGGATTCAAAAAGAGCATGCGTGGTGGATTTTAACTGGAACAATTATATATCTCCTGATAGCAAAGCATGCATAGTTGATCAAGATGATGAGAGGCTACCTGAAGGCTTCAGCTGGGATATGTTTGCAGATGAGAATGGAAATTTCAAAGCTTTCATTGCCAAGATTATGAAAGAACCAGACATGTTCACCGAGTGGATGAAGTCTGTTGGTGAGACTGTGAAGAATGTGGAGAAAGAGTCTGTTGCATCTGAAGAAAGCTCACATAGCTCAGATGAAAGTTCACAAAGTGATGAAAGTTCAGAAAAGGAAGCGGTTTTTGATCAAACACCAGTTAATTCTGGTTCTTCAGATGATAATGCTAAAAAATCTGTTGAGTTTGATCAGTCACCAACTGATGACAACAATGATGATGAGGAAGAAAAACATATTAATATTGCAAAATCTCATCTTTCTCCTGAAAGCTTTCATTTTTATTTTGCAGATCGCATGGAGAAATTAAAGGAGAAACGAGCTGCTAAAGAACAACAACAAAAGAAATCTGAAGATGTTGTTCAGAAAGCGAATGTTGAAGGTGTTGCTGAGGAGATGGTTGAAACTGAGCAAGGGAAGGAAGAAGAGAAGGTGATTGAAGAAGAAAAAGTGGTTGAAGTGGTAAAGACAATCGAGATTGAGAAGATTGTTGAAGTTGTAAAGCCTTGCGAGAAGTGTTTGGAAGCATGCAAGGGTTGTGCAGCAAAAGACGAGATAATTGCTGAGTATGAAAAGAAGAAAGAGAAGTTACTGTTCAATCTCGACTATGTGAAAGAATCTTATGATGTCTTGAACAAAACAGTAACTGGTCTCCAAAAGACAAATTCAGAAAGAGAACAAGCACTTACGATGATGAATGCTGTAATGATGACAAAGCAGAAAGCCATCAACTTTTACATTGAAGAGAGTGCTAAATGGAAACAAGAGTTGGAGACAGAAAAGATCGAGAATGAGAGAATTAGACGTTTATTGCAAAGTTATTCTAGTTCTGATTATCTCATTGATCGTATTTAGCCAACTGTTGCAGGTATGGAAGCTTTTCAAGATGAGAAGCCAAAGAAGAAAGATAGTGGTAAGAAACCGACTGTTAGATATAACAAGTGTCCGCCTCCAATTTGGGAAGGGTATTCTCCTAGAAAACCAAACGAGGAGCAACTTGAAAAAAGCAGTCAATATAAAGCTAAAAACCGACACAACTGACGTTTTACCAGATAACATTGATGTCACGTTTACCTAGTCCGATACTGATCATGAGTCTGAGTTAATAAAAAAGGTGGTCGATCAGGTGTTGGATACTGAGGAGGAGTCTGAGTCAAAGTCTGAGTTTGGAGGGTCAAATTCGTCAATCAACAGTCCAAAGTCGTCGGTTAAACGGTCTTATAGTAAAGAATTTTTGTTTCGAAAGCAAATTTGGATGATGAAACATTTGAAGTTGCATACACTTTAAATGATTCGGACAAATTATATTATGACAAAGAATTTCCAATAAGAAGTGTTCGTTTTGACATGATCAAAAAGGTTTTCAAAATGACAGAAATTAATATTTCTGAAATAAAAGATTTAAATCTTACTGAAAAACCTAAAAAGTACACTTCAAGAGTTCAACAACGTCTAAACAAGAAAAAGGGTTACAATTCTTTTTCTGGTTTTCAAAAGAAACCAAACCAAAATCGTAGCTACAAAAAGAAAGGTCTTGGATTTATTCCACCAGAAAATCATAAAAATTTGAAAAATTCTAAAACAAAAACAGAATTTGTGTCAGGTGGAAGTGCAGAAGAGGAACAGAAGAGGAACAGAAGAAACCATTCTGGAGACAGTCAAATCAAGAGTTTCTTGCTGAAAAGAAGAAGAATGGAACTGAAGTTTGTCACTCAAAAGAAACTAGAACCTGTTACAAATGCAATGAAGCTGGTCACATTGCATGGAACTGTCCGAAAAATGCCAAGTCAAAACAGGGAGTTTCTAACAAGTTGAAAGGAAAAGTTGTTGATATTGAACCACCAACCGAAAAATTTAAAATTTTTGAAAACTCAATTTATGAGGTTGGTGAGTGTTCTAAAAAGAATTTTTATAAAAGGAAAGAGAAAGACAACCAAGTGTGGGTTGTTAAGAAAGTTGATGAGAAAGTCGGAGATGAATCTGGTTCCACAAAGCCAGAAGAGCCACAGGTTGAGATGAAAATTTCAGTGAATGATGATGAGTTTCCATCACTGAAATTTGAAGAAGTTAAACAGAAAGTTGGCAAGGTTGATATCTTGAATCAGTTTTACAACGAGAATACTAAGTTTAATGTCGAGAAAACATTCAATGGAAGTGTTAAGAAAATTTTTGGGAAAATGTTGAATGGGAAAGCTAAGGGGGTTAAAGATTTTTATGCAACTAAAAAGGAAACTTACAACCCTACTGCGCAAGAACTGAAAGCCATCAAGTCTGAGAAGACTTGGATGGAAGTTTGTTTCCCGTAAAGTCTTAGGACTATGCCGGAGATCCCAAGTTTATATCGTGGATCAGGAATCGGCATCATTCATATTTTAAAGTGTTTGTATGAAAGTCGTTAAAATTGTTAAATTTTACAGGTTGAAGGACTACGCCGGAGCTTCCGGGTTGGTAAGTGCGAAGCAGGAATCGGCATCCTGATTGATAAAATGATGCATCTAGACGTAACATTCCTACAGTTGGTATTGGTTAGTCATACCTACAAGTGGTATTGTTTGTGATCCTAAAAGTGGTAATTCTTACAATTGGTACAGAGGTTGCTTTATTGCAAACGATAAATCAGGGACATTAAATTGTACTTGATTTACTACATTTGATAAAAACTGACAAGATGATGAACCATATCCCCATACTTAACAAGTGGTTAACTTACAAGTGGTAAAAACAAACTCATTTTCCGGAAAAATCATTTTGATTAAAACAAACTTAAGTGTTTTGAAATCTAAATGAGAAAATGGTTTGTTGAAAGGGGGAGTTCTGATTGTTTATGCCTAGTGGATGGCGAATTGAAGCGATTTGATATCGGTTGTCAAGTTTATTGTACATTTTATTTTCAAATTTCCTAAAATGTGTTTGAATTTTAGGGGGAGTAGAAAATTTCAGAAAATCCAAAAACATTTGAAAATTTGAAAACGACAAAAACATGATAAAAAAATTAAAATGAGTTTTGTTGTGAAAAAGAGGAAATGATAGTACATCAGTAGACAGTCACAGTATGCTAAAGAAATGTAATGTTTAAATAGCGTTAAACAGTCTCACTGATGATATGCCGATAGGTTTTTACACATTTAGTAAGCTTTTTCGGGATATAAACTTTAATTCAAACTTGCTTATTTTGTGGGGAACACTACTTGGATATATAGGTAACCCCTGAAATCTCGTTTGAAAGATCCCTCTTTCTGAGATACTAGGTCTTTATGCTCAGTGATATCTGGGGTATTATCCCGGGACTTCTGATTTTGCGGAAGCAATGGCCTAGTCCCCGAAGAATACTTTCTGCTTGCTTGAAACATAGCGCCGCCCTTAGCAAATTGATGAAACAATAAAATTGATAGTCATTGCTGTTGTAATTCAAAAGATCCTCTAAAGGGGACCCACCAAAAGTCGAAGCCGTCATCTCTCTGCGTATATGGGAGTATCGACCTGAGCTCTCACGGCCCTCGCATTTTAACCCCTTACAGATATCATCTGTGGTATACTCACCTGTAAGACTGAATATTGGGATCTGGATACGGGAGTATATTCAAGAGGTGGGACACATGAATGAGTTTAAGTTCTTAATACACCTAACTCATATCCTGAATCAGTTGAAATTTGTGTGAGAATTTAAGTGGATCAGTATATCGGCAATCTAAGTGAATTGTTTAATTCTTAATGTGTAACTAAGCTCAACGGTACTCGTGACTTGTCATAAACTGATATGATCCTCTTGCACAAAACTCACAAAAATATTGTCTGTAAATATTTCTTTACTGCATTTCATTTCTTTCAAAAATCCAAAAAGATTTTGTGTGTGTTTTAGCTTAAACTTTTGAAAAAGTCAAAAATATTTTCGACAACTGATGTTGGAAAGCTGATTGTCAAAATTCCGAGTGCTAAACATGATGACATTGTTGTGAGGGGGAGTGTGTCTTAATTGTCAAAATATGTTTTTTAAATCCACAAGTGGTTCATCTTGTGTGTATGATCTGAGGGAGAATCGGTGTTGATGCATATGTTTATGAGAGGGAGTCATCTGATTATATCAGCATGTTGGTGCATACAAATTGTTAAATTTAGAAAATTTATTTCTGGGTTAAGAATGTGCAGGTTTAGCCAGGTTTCGATCTTGAATCTGAAGATAGAGTGCCAGGTTACGATACCTAAGGACTCCGATAGAAGAAAGCAAGGTTTCCGACTCCTGAAAAGCCAAGCTGATCGATCCTGAAGATTCTATGAACAGAACTAGAGCCAAGTTTCGATCCTGGAAATTGAAGACTCTATAGTTTGAACCAGGTTTCAATTCTGTGATGAAAGTTAAAGACAGGAATCAATTTTGGACCTGTGAAAGCCAGACAAAGATCCTGTATCAGATATTGCTGAAGAACAAAGAAATGCCAGCAAATCGAGAGGGGGAGTCTGAAGATATTCTAGCAGATACTGTTAAAGGGAGTCTGTTGATGAAGACACAGAGAGAGAAGCCCAGAGACTGATCAAGACTGAAGAAGTGAAGACACGGCATTGTCATGACTCGATAGTCGACTCGTCAACATCTGAGGGGGAGTCTGTTGGTGCATGCATCTGTCAACTTCGTCTTGTATCAAGTCATACATTGAATTGTATAGATTAGGGCACGTTTTACGAGAAAATAAGAGAATGTATGTGTCTTAGGTGCTGATTTCGCTCATAGGGTCTTAGACAGGTGATTTCGCTTATGTGGTCAAGTTGGGATTTCGCTCTTGTGGCCCTGTGTCTCTTGAAGCGAAATCTGGAACCTATATATAGGTGTCCATGAGCGAAATCACATATCCACTCCTTGTATTCCATACCGAAGTGCTACCGGTGTGAAGAACTACTTGTAATTGCATTCCAATCAATACAATCAGTAGTTATAGTGAAGAATAAGCTGTTTCTACCTTCGTTTCTTGTTATTCCGCACCTGAAACGAAGTAAAACTCCTCTGAACGACTCGTTCGTGTCAGATCACGATCCTACACTTTTCCAAGAGGACTGATTGTGGTGCACTGTTATGTGTAGAATATGAGAATGGATTTTGGAAGGTGTATAAGTTTGTCGAGGAGCACAATCATGAACTTGTTGAACGTCCTGATAAGCATTTTCTTCCAACTGAACGGCATCTCACTCAGCTCCAGAAGCATGTTATACACTGCATGTCTAAGCTGAATTTGGGTCCTGTCAAGGCGTTTAATGTTATGAAGACTTGTTTTGGTGGTTTTGAAGATGTGGGCGCAAGCAAAGTTGAATTTAAGAACTATAAGAGGCAAATAAACTTGTTCATAGGGGAATATGACGCTGATATGGTTGTGAAACATTTGAATGAAAAAAAACATTCGCAGCCTAATTTCTCGTATGATTACATCACAGACGAAGACAATCGTTTGAAGGATCTTTTTTGGTGTGATGATCAAGCCAAAATTAATTACCACGTGTTTGGTGATGTGATTTCGTTTGACGCCACGTATCGTTCCAACAAGTAATTTTTTATAATTCAACTTCTTTGTTTTTTGGCGTTTTATTAATTTTACATTCATGGCGTTTTTTTTATTTTACATGTTATGGCATTTTTTTAGCTTACATGCAATGGCGTTTTACTAGTTTACATTCAATGGCGTTTTATTATTGTTTCATTTATCATGGTGTTTTCATATACAGATACTCTATGGTGTTTGTACCGTTCACTGGTATAGACAATCATCACTGCAATGTTACATTTGGTGCAGCATTGTTGGCGTCGGAAACTGCTGATACGTATATTTGGTTGTTAAGAGTTTTTCTTAAAGCTGTTGGTTCTCAGCCAAAAGTTGTTGTCACTGACCAAGATCCAGCGATGAAGAAGGCTATTTCTGCAGTATTTGTTGACATGAGGCATCGGTTATGCATGTGGCATGTGATGCATAAACTTTCTCTGAAGGTTGTTATGCTTTTTTTACCTTTGGCGTTTTAGTATTCAATGCGTTTTAAGATACATGATGTTTTGTACATTGTTACTGTTTTTTTAATTTAGTTTTGTCTTTTTTTATATATGTGTGGCGTTTTCGTGTTATTTATAGGTTGGTGTTAGGCTATGCAATTCCACCAATTTTAAAGAACGTATCTGTGGTGTTGTGTGGATGGATATTCTCACACCTGAAGAGTTTGAATTAGAAAGGGAAATGGTTATTGCAGAATTCAATTTAGAAGATAATGACTGGCTATCTGATATTTTTGCACTTAGGGAATCTTGGATCCCTGCGTACTATAGAACGGAGCCTATGTATGGTCTTATGCGAACGACATCCAGGTCGGAGAGTGAGAATCATTTTTTTGGTCAAGTGTGCAATTCGAAAGCTACTCTTGTTGAGTTCATGACGCATTATGAGACTGCAATAGAAGCACAGCGTCACACACATCATAAAAATGATCATGAATCACGATACAAAAGACCCCAGTTGAAGAGTAGTTACAAAGTGTTGGAAGGGCAAGATGTTGATATATATACAAAAAGTATTTTTTGTGACGTTCAAGCTGAGCTTATTGGAGTTGCGGATTTCATAAATCAACGTTACGAAGATCAGCCTGATGGGTTTGTTAAGTTTTATGTAAATGACTTCCAACAGCTTTGTACATCCTTATTTGAGGTAAATAATGACGTTTTGGATTTTATGGCGTTTTCTGTTAATGGCGTTTTATCATATGCAATGTGTTCTTTTCTTTTTTAGTTTTTTTAGACAAACATTCTATGCATGGCGTTATAGAGATATTGTTTTTGGTGTTTTTCAGGTATTGTTCTGTAAGTCTGATTGCACATGCAGTTGCTCATGCAGACGTTTTGAACAGTTTGGTTTGCTATGTAGACATATATTCTATGTTTTGAGACTTATGGACATTAGGGAATTTCCAAAACAATACATTCTGAATAGATGGCGCAAAGAGGCCTCACCAAACTGCTCTCCTGAATTCTCAATTAGTCGTGAATATATGACCGAGCTTGATCCTGATGTGCAAAGTATGATTCGAGATGTTATGTATTCAACCGAATACACTTTGAACCGTTTATCTCGTAATAAAGAGGAGTTTTCCTTATACAAGGATCATGTTCAATCTTATATGAAGAAGGTTCAAGATATGCAGATTGTTGCTCCTCCCGCTAGTTCTAGGGATAGATTTGCCGAGATAACTGATCAATATAAAAATGACAAAAATCCGATAAGAGTCCCTGTAGGTTATAAATCCAAAGGTTCTGGTTCTCGGAAGCGCCTGAAATCTAAACAGGAGATAGCAGTTGACAAGAAGAAATTAAAGTCGAAACCCGGGGCCAAAGAAAGACAGTGTCAGAACTGCAAAGCCTATGGACACTACGCATCAACATGCAAACAGGCCATAATTAAAAGAAGTTCGACAAGGTCTGCGAGAGCCAGTGAAGAGTAGTTTGGCTTTGTCATTCTTACAGATCACATACAATTGTCTTTGGGACAGTTTAGATGACTTTGGCGTTTTTTTATTTCAATGCTATAGAACACAAACATTTCTCAGTTTGGCCTTTTTTTTTTTTTTTTTTTTTTGCATATTTTTCTTTTTTCTATCTCTTTGTTCATAACATGCTACTTCGAAGTTAAATAACAAAAATATAAGATTGGGCAAGGAAATCAAACGACAAAAAAAAAAAAAAAAAACAATAACGCCACTAAATAAAACTTCCATAAACTTCTATTTTTTGGTCGTGCTAAACTCAATAATGTTTTGCTGAACGAAATGGATAACATTGTTAATCCTCAGTCAAGAAAGATGTGTAACAATGTTATCCATTCCATTTAGCTAAACTTTATAGAGAACAAAAACAGAATCTCCATGAATGGTTTTTTTTGAAGTTTTGTGGTTTTTGTATATTTTGGCGTTTATATTGAGGATGTTGCTCATTGCATAGAGTGAAACTTTATTGAGAAAATTTTGTATATCAAAGAAACATGGATTTGAATCTTTAATTTTTTTGGCGTTTATAAGATGAATGGTGTAGAGGAAAATATAGGTTTTTGTGGTTTTGGTTTGGATTTTAGTAATTCTAAGAGTTTGTTTATATAGGAAGTTTTTGGCACGTTTTTTAGGCGCGATTTTTATTGCAGTAAATGCTGGTAATAAAGTTACGTCGTTTTAGTACTGTTTGTTCAGCTTTATAGGTTAAAAACAAAGTTTGGCGTTTTATATCTATGGCGTTATATTATGATGAAGTGTATGTGTGTTGAGGCGGATTTTAATAGCGTGAGTTTGGCGTTTTATGTTAAGTCAAAAGACTCTTTTACCCTTAATGAAGCGCGCCAGATTAATAAAAGTGATTTTATTTACGAAAATGCCACCGTGTAATCTAGTCCATAGATTGTTTTGATCTGACGATTCATAAGCGTTCTCTCCGTTCTCACACTTTTGAGCGTTTTCTCTAAATCCCGACCCTGTATATATATATAAAGGGTAAGGTTATTATAAAAAAAAGTTAAAAGTGTGAGAAGTGTGAGAAATATTGTGGAGATGACATGTGTCCTCAATCTAAATTAATTTAAAAGGGTAAACAAGTAATTTTATCATTGATTCAATTAATTCAAAACCTTCCATAACCGTCACCTTATTTATGTGAACATGTTTTTTTTAAAAGATCTCTATAAAAACACTACGAATAACACTGCAGCCACCATTCAGCACGTATATAACACTATTCAATAAGTATATAACACCATTTTAAAGATCTCTATAAAAACACTACAAATAACACTGCAAAATCACCATTCAGCACATATATAAAATCATTCAATAATTATATAACACCATTCAATAATTATATAACACCATTCAATAAGTATATAACACTATTAAAGACACTACCTCTATTTCTAGAATATGTTCTTAGTATAATGTTCATAGTATGGTTATTGTACATGGTATTTTAAACCTGCATGCATCGTGTTTTACATCTGCATGCTAGTGGGTGTTCTAGATTCCATATGTTAAAACACCATGGTATTTTAAAACCTACATTCCAGTAGATAAAAAAACACCATGCTTTCCAGTATGTGTTTAAAACATCACGCTTTGAATCACAATACAATTAAAACACCACTGTATGAACATAGACAAAACATCATGGACTAAACATCTGATCGAAACATATTTTTTTCTCTATATAAGTATAGTAATATGGTACTCATATTAAAGATAAAAAATGCTCGTTATTATGGTGTAATTTAAAAAAAAAGTTACGTATAAAAAGTTATTGACGTTTAAAAAAGACGGGGGGAAGTTGCATGTGCATTAATGTTAGTTTCTTAATTTAAAAATGTTAAATTTACTTGTATACCCTTAATCTAGAAAATTAATGTGTTTAATGAGTAACTTACGTTTTTGGCCCCTGTGGTTATATCACTTTTACTATATTAGCCCAAAATAAGAATTTTTAACATATCTGCCCTCATGGTCTCTATAACTAACCATTTTTGCCCCTAAGTCAAACCATTTTGGCTCCCATGGTCTCTATAACTAACAATTTTAGCCCCTATGATCTCTAGACCTAGGGTTCAAAATGGTTAGTTATAGAGACCATGGGGGCAGAGATATTAAATTTTTTTTATTTTTAGCTAATATAGTAAAAGTGATATAACCACAGGGGCCAAAAACGTAATTTACTCTATGTTTAATAGTAAACATTATTTACAATTTTGCCATTATGATCTCAACCAAAGATTTAATGGTGTAGATTCTTTCTTATCTTTCTCACAAAAACCCTTTTTTTAACAGGAACCTCTACCTAAAAAAAACTAAAAAACATACGAATTTTTTTTTACAATTTTTTATACAAAAATCGCTATTTTTATATATAAAAAAATTTCAAAAAAAAAAAAAATTGTTGTACTGCACATGTGCATTATATATATACTACACATGTGCAGTATATCCATAATAGTGCACATGTGCAATACAACAAAAAAAATTATTTTTTTTAAAATTTTTTTCATGCATAAAAACTAGCGATTTTTTTATAAAAATTTGTAAAAAAAAATTGGTATGTTTTTTAGTATTTTTTAGTTAGTTTTTTGGTTTTCTCATTTAAACTAGTTTTCTCATGATCCATCCCCTATATATATATATATATATATATATAATGGAAGTATCTATAGAAAACCCTTATAATTTAGAAAACTTGGGAAACTCTAACCTCCCGAATTTTTTTTTTAAATTACACATGTTATATACATGTTTTTAAGAGTTTTGGGCAAAAAAAAAAAAAAAAATCAAAAAAGTGCCGAGTGGATTTAAAAAAAAAAACAAACAAATTTCTGGGGTAACATATGTCAGACGAATGTAACATATGTTACACCAAAACTTGTTTTTTTTTAATATCTACTCGGCGCTTTTTTTATTTTTTTGCCCAAAACCCTTAAAAACAAGTATATAACATGTGTAAATTTTTTCAAAAAAAAAATCGGAAGCTTTGAGTTTCCCGGGTTTTCTAACCACAAGTGGGTTTTCTATACATCATTCCCATATATATATATAGGGTTAGGATTTAGGGAAAACAGTGAAAAGTGTTAGAACAGTGAGAACTGTTATGGATCGTCAGATCAAAACAATCTATGCACAACATTAGCGTGGTGGCGTTTTCGTAAATAACACCAATTCTATTAACTGGACGCGCTTAATTAAGGGTAAAAAGGTCTTTTACTGCTCAAATTCAAAACGCCAACTAAAATGATAACACGCCATTCAAAACAAATAAAACGCCGTTAATATAAAACGCCAAGGATTAGTGATAAAACGCGCTGGAGATTACAGGAAGAAGAAACAACACAATAACCGAAATTCAATTATTAACATTTATTAGAAGAAATTCCCTCCTAAATTACGCGCCAAAAATATCATTATATAAACGACGTTAAACATCGCTTCTATAATCATTTCAATCCATCATTCTAAAAAACATCTTTTACAAAAAATGCCAAGTTTAACCAAAACGCCAAAAACGGCAATCATCATTTCATTGAGATACACTCTGAGAATCAGAAGATTCGTCATACGTTATAACAACAGAAGGAGGGTGTATGTTAAGACAATCAAAGCAATTTTGAAGATGGAAGAAAAGGTACAGAGGGGTATCCTATCGATTGGCATCGCTCTGGATAACGAATGTCATCAAACACATAAGCTTATCAGAACATTAACAAGGAAATTTGGACCAAGCAAAGTAGACGGAAAATGGACCCAGTCATAACATCATGGTGTTTTGATGAAGAAACAGACATGGTGACCATTATATGTGACAATGGAGAGTAGGAAGACTACCTGCTTGAAGACATCATGACAAAGCAGGGGGTTGGGTTCATGGAAGAGTTGCACAACACCACGTGTTTGAACACAGATATGGACTTAAAAATGGCGTTGATGCACGACATGTTCAAATGGAGGCTTCAGAATCTTCAACAACAAGAAGCCAATGAAAGTGAAAGTGATGAATTAGATGAAAGACTAGAAGAAGACTCTGAAGAAAAAGACGAAGGAAGTGATGGATACTTCTCAGATAAAGTACCTTCTGACGAGGAGTTTTTTTTTTTTTTTTTGTTTTCTTTCGTATAATTTTTTTAAGATAATAAAAGCTATATTTCTCCCCTTAGTTTCAAAATGCCAAAAAATACTACAAAAAGTCATTGCATACAAAACGCCAAAAATTATAAAAAAATATTTTTCCTGTTTAATATTTTCTCTATTAGTGTATTTTTTTCATCTTGGTCAACAAAACGCCATTAAAAAAAGGCCAAACTTGGAAGATGGAACGTCTATCACCCTAAACTGATAAAGCTAAACAAAACAGTAAATACACATAGTAACTGAAAAGACGGTTACTTTATTACTATTATTTATTATTATAAAATCCCGCCTAAACTACGTGCCAAAAACATTCTATAAGAAAGACGTCTCTGCACAATCAATTGATCACACCCAAAAAACAAACGTCATGTTTCCTAGAAACCACTCACTCTAAAACGCCAAAAAAATAATTAAAAAAACCACAGATGACAAAGCTCGTTTCTTCTATATCCAGTATTATTCTACATGAAGTTTCATTGAATGGATTCTTCCTTGAGGTGGGTATCTCTATAAGCTTTTGCTGAATGAGATGGACAAATATTCAAGAAAAAGAGACTGATAACAGTGATATGTCATTATGTGAGCTTTGTTCTTGATGGATATATTGATGGCATGAAGTGATCGATACTAGTGTAAATACTACTTTGGACTCCATTATTATAATAGCATACAATCAGGAGTTGATCTTCAATGACATGTCACTAAACAAGAATATATTACACCAAAATACAGGATGTCACTAATAAGCTTCGTCTAAAGACGGGCGTTATGTAGGAAAATTGGCATCTAGCTAAGGTATTCAAAGGTTCTAAACGCCAAAACAAATTCAAGAAGAAGAGGCTGATGACAGTGAAGATTTGGATGAGAAATTAGATTATCAATTTTTTTTATATTCTATTGTTTATTATCTAATTCTCTGCTGTTTGTTATCTAATTTTCTACTAATTGTCACAGCCCGATATTTACAGCTCAGCCCGGTGGGCCCGGTGGGGAGTATCGTGACGTAAGATTGGTATCGTCATGGTCAAACATACACAGAATAGCACAGCGGAAGTCTTGGAATATAAAATATTATTACAAACCCAAATGTCTGAAAATACCGAAAGGATAAATACATACGAGCTTGCAATATTGAATCCACAGGCTGATCTTTATAAAATGTACAAAATGAAGTTTAGCAGACTCTAGGGCATCCTAAGGATTTGCAAGATCCTTTATTAACACCAAGCAGCTCCCAGCCAATTACGAGTAGTACCTGCCACTTAGCATTTTGAAAATACGTCAGTTTACACTTGTAAATACAATTAACCGACTCATTTGAAAGTGTTTATAAAATTGGTTAGGATTCACAAGGCATAAAATCTTTTATAACTTGGGACAATTATATAAAAATAATCTTGTATACAGATTTACATGTTTGTCATACGTTCAGGGCCCGGGATAGAAGCCGAGTCATGATTAATAGACACACCATTAATATAGTCCCACAAGGAGTTATCCTCACGTGTGGTTATATCTTATATCTTAATTCCCTTTTTGGGGAAAAGAAACCATATCGCAACTGTCAGGTGTATGCCTTCACCCCGTGCTTAGGTCGTGGCCATTTGCATTTAAATGATGCCAAGGATATCCACGACACGGTCGTTAACCCCCAAATGTTTATATATCAAACAAAACAGATTAAAATGGGTTATGTCAATGAATTAACCACTAATTGATTAAATATTCCATACCCGACCAAGCGGTAATAATTTACCGTATCCCAAGCCCGTATAAGGGAAAATAAGTTAAAAGTATTTACCTGAGCTTTTAAATGCAAGATTTATCTAATCTGGAACGAAGGTTTTATTAACCTATTAGATTACTAACGGGTCTTATTTAAGTTACAAACTTAGACCGGTTAGTTTAAAGAAAAGTTTACGGTACGAAATGCTAGATTAAGCGATGACCGGATTGGAATATAGTTTAGACCCGACAATTATGAAAACTTGTATTATATGGGTAAACTAAATACATTCTGAAATTTGAATTTAAAATGATAAGATTCGACCCGTTTCGGCTAATTTATGCAAACTAGTTATATAAACCGTACCGAACGCGTATATGTATAAAGTGTAGCCGGATGAGTCATGTTCAAGTTCCATAAGTTATTATGCTTTAAATATGTTATGATATCAGTAGGATATCAACAATTATGCCCAAAAAGATTTTTAAACCAAATTAAGTCCCGTAAGGGCATTTTGGTCATTTTAGGATTTATAAAAGAGGTTTAAACATAAACTGATGTTCTGGTCTAAAACAATCTGTAAAAATATTTATTTTATAAGGTTATATCAGTAGCATATCATACATATGTGTGGTTTACCATATATGGCCAAACTACGCACCGTAGAGTATTTTGGTCATTTCACATATGCTTTTAAGGGTAAATTTGGAAGTCTGAGTTCATGACTTGTACTTACTATAAAAGTATTAAAATTTATTTATAAATTCAGTAGGTATCAAGTCTTGGGTGCTAAATATGGTTTTAAACCATACTATGCACCTAATTAGCGTAAAAGTCGACAATTGACGATATTTGCGATGTGTATAAAATTCTGAGATTTTGATCAGTCTTAAATGTTTAAAATATTTTATTTTTCATATAAAATCAGTAGGAAAAGGTTTGGCGTTTTAATCATATGTAAATCTCATTTTATTAACAAAAAGGGTATTATCGTCATTTATCAAATTTATACAAGAACTCAATGATATGGTCAGTTTATAATCTGAACAAATATTCCAAAAATCCCTAAAAGTAATATCATAACAGTGGGTAATGAGTTTGGTGCCAAAATTTGGGTCTAAACATGATTTATACGCAAAAACGTAGTTTAATTTAATAAAAAGTTCAATTTTACGATATCTTGTATAACTTTAGTTTGAGACCAGAAAATGATGTCAAAATAATTTTGCAAGCTTATATATCAGTAACAAAGCCATTTGTATACTCATATATCCAAAAATCTCGTTTTTACAATATAAGGGCATAATAGTCAAAATTAAGCATAATAACGGAAACAAGCAAATAACTCAGATTTCTAGTATGATCGTGTAATATAACCTTATAGGGTTATGCTATATTAAATTACGATCATAACAGGACCTTAAATCAGTAGCAAACTAATCTAATTCGGTTTATAATCGAAAGTCAACGCAGAAGTCAAACTTCGCGACTTTCGGTTACGAACCGACCCTAAAACTGGAATTAACGAGCCGAACATGTTTAAACATGTTCTAATAATTATTACCAAGTTGTTTAAGTGATAAAACGTATTTTAGAACATTTCTAAACTCATATCACAATTATTTCAAAAACTGACTCGTTGACTTTTTAAAACAATATTACGTTGACTCGTCAATAGACCAATCAAACGTGATTCTTAGGAGGTACCCTTTTGAGGGTTTAATACCTACCTAATTATGATCACGTAGCCATGTTTGTTGCGAATAATGGCTTGACCGTTTACGGTCTAACTAAAAGTCAAAGCGTTTATCGAAAACGCTTGACTTTTCGGCTTTAAAAGCCAAATAAAATAAACTAGTCACGAAAGGACATTTACAAATGGTCCTATGGACTGAATAGAACTCAAAAGAGGTTCCAAAATGTTCAGGATCCTCTAGGATTGAGAGAGATAGCAAGATTGAAAAGAAAGTGTGAGTTTTGAAATGAATTCAACATATCATTTTCTATGGTAGAACAAAATATCTTTCATTTCCCCATCTAATAGATTCTTTTCCCCTTTTATAGAGTTTGGAGGATGTTTGGATGATCAACAAGTGTTAGGGGATTGCTTAGGATCATTACATGTGTATACCAGCTATAAAAATCAGTTAGCAAGCCCTTAGAATGATCAAATGGTTTTTAGAATACCATTTGTGGGAAACAAGAGCTGAAACCATTAAAATAAAAACAATATGTTGCTGTTCTGATAGCTCGCGGCCCGCGTAGGAAGCAGGCCTGGCGTTCGCGGCCCGTCAGTGAATGGCCCAGCTCAATATGTTTGGCAGTTGCGCTGTTTTGGTCCTTGTCCTCATATACTCACTTTTAAACTTTCAGTAATTAAATTTCTGGCACAAAACAACTATAACAGCTGCTGTTTACTATTCTGGCAGCCCACGAGAGCAGGCCTAGACCTGGGTCATGGCCGTGATAAGGGCCAGCCCAGAAACAATAGTTTGGCAGACTTGGCAGTTCTGGTCCCTATTTGGATTTAAGTGTTTTTAAGCTTTCAAAAGTGACATGACTGGTCCCTCGAACTTTCATATCAGATGCTACCAAGTTCAGAAATAACTTTTGAAGGTTGACAAGAACAGTCCCTCACACCTAAACTTAAAATTTAACTTTCATATATTGGCACTTTTGGCACGAAAGTTTCTAATTCTTTGAGTAACATCATTTTAAGGCACAAAAGCCTTTAGTGACCAATTAAGGCACACTCAGATGTATGACCGAGCATTATGGAGTTCATGGTTCGCTTAAAAGGTCGCTCAAAAGTGCAGTTTCGCTTGTTGTCATTTCTAGTCCTTTTAACGCACATAAATGTGCGTAATATCGTTTAACGATATCCAAGCGTTACGTAACCCATGTTAGGCATTCCCGAGTGTATGCTCAAATATTATGACGCTCCAGCCACATAAATGGTCATTCAAAGGTGTAATTATAGACGCTAACGCTTTTGGTCCCTCTAACGCGCAAACTTGCGCGTATTATCGTTTAATAGCATCAATTCCCTATGCAATCCATATTAAGCATTCTCGAGATTATTATCAAACATCACGATGCTTCGGGTTCGTTAAAAGGTCATTCAGAGGTATAATTAAACATGTTGATGCTTTTAACCCCTTTAACTTGCAAACTTGCGCGTAATTTCACTTATTGGCGTAAAAGTCTTAAATGGCCAATATTAGGCATTCCCGAGAGTGTAATCAATTATCATGAAGCTCTCGGTTTGTAAAAAGGTCACTCAGAGGTAAGAATTAACATGTTGACGCTTTTAATCCTTTGACGCGCAAACTTTCAAATAATTATGCAAACGGCTTCTCTCGACCAACGAGTGGCTTAATTATAATTATGAATACCGTGTATTTGTTATTCAGAGGCTTAGTTTAATCATGTTAACACTTTTAGTCCTTTCGCATTCAAAATTTTTGATTTTTCCCAAAATTAGTCCTTTATAGTCAACGTTTGACTTTATTAGGGTTTAGTACGCATGTCAACGCATCATTGGACGTGATTTTATGGGGTGTTACATCCTCACCCCCTTAAAAGAAATCTCGACCTTGAGATTTGCTCAAAAGATGGAAGTATTTTCTGAAATATCATGGACTTAACTTCCACAACATATTTTGGGCCTCTAAGGGCACCCCCGTTGACCTTTATAATAGGTACATGCTTTCTTTCGGAGCTTCTAATCCTGTCGATCCTTAATCGATACTGGTTTCTCATTAAACCATAAGTTTTTCGTTAGCCTACGCATCAATGTGATAATGCTATCGACTTATCAGCTAGACATATCCTCAAATCACAAATGTGGAACACATTGTGAATTCCACTAAGCTTCTTAGATAAGTTTTGGCTTATAAGCCACTGATCTTGACGTATTCGATTTTCTCGAAAGGTCCTATTTATCTAGATCTTAACTTGCCCACTGCTTTAAAAAAAATATAGCATACCTTTCTAGGGTGATACTTTCCGTTTAATCTTGTTCTTTATTGAGAACTCATAAGGTTTGCTACTCTCATCAGCATTGATTTTTTTTTTGCCGATTACTGGCAGCTTTTAGACGATCACAGATTTGTGTAATTTGTCCATGGTCTCCAGGGTAACCTCAGATCCTAATAATTGGACTTACCGAACTTCTGTCCATCAAATGGGCGTTTGACATTACATCTATACATGGTCTCCAAAGGAGCATCCTTGATACTTATATAACAACTATTAGTCGTAGGAGAACTTAATTAGGGTAAGATGGTCATTCCAACTGCTACTTAAATCGTTCTTAAAGAATAGCTACCCTCATGGTTAGTCGTAGAAATTGATGATCCTGGGCAGCTGATAACGATTCTCAATCATTACCTAAATAGGGTTGCGGAAGCATAATGAACCGTCTTTCTTAATTAATAATACCGGAGCTCTCAGAATTATGAATTAGGCTTTATGAACCTTTATCTTAAAACTCATCTAATTGGGGTTTTAATCCTTCCATTACTGTTGGTACTAACCTATATGGAGCTTTTACAATAAATGCAGCCCTAGGTGGAATGTTAATCCTAACTCCACTTGCCTCTCAGGAGGTAAACAGGGTAGTTCTTGGGAGAAGACAAATAAAGATACACACAGGTGACAGAGATATTCTAAATCTCAGGCTTCAGTTCATTTATCGTCACCCATGCCATATAATGACACATTTTCCTTACGAATGCATGGATACCTTGAGTAAAGACACTTACTCAGACATTTCTATACTGGATATCTTCTTTGAATACCATTAGCTGAATTTAGTACAATATGACCATTGGGATATCTTAGTGGTTCCATACATTAAACCTCCATACTGATCAGGCATGGAAGTAATCTATGGGACACTCTAGGATATGCCAATCCTCATATGGCGCTTTTATCATACAATCTGGCATTCGTAGTTGATAGAAATCAATGAGAAAATGAAATAAAATAACATATATTGTCGTACTCTATCTGGAGATAGAGTACTCCAGATTTTATGAATGAATATTTTCTGACCAGAATAGAAGAAATGGTTCCTATGATTTTCGTGGGTAAGTTTTACCTTTTACTTAATATCTGGAGTTCTTACGGAAAAATTATAAAAGTTTGCTAAGCTTATGATATTTGGAAGACTTAGTAATACCTGAATTAAAACGGAATTCTTAGCAATTGAGTCACGATAAGGGATGTACCTGGTGTCTTTATTGATACGAACCGCCTCTGGCATTTATCAGGAGGGTTTAAGCGCCTCCATTATTAGTCTCTTTATACTTAGCTATACCATATTTGACAGTTGTAGGGCAGTTACTCCTGATGTGGCCCTTCTCGTCACAGCCGAAACAGACTGCATTCTTTAAGTTTCTACATTCATGGGACTGATGACCAATTCTTTTACAGACGCCACACCGCTTTAGCCTTTGTTCCAATCGACACTGTCCCCAGTGTCTTTTATAGCAGGTCTTGCATACAGACTTCTTATTGGACTTTTGTTGGTTCGTATTGAATCCGGACTTTCCTTTATTTCTTAGATTTCTGGGAGTTATCCTGCTCCCTATTCCTTTTCGGTTCATCCTTCGCATTCGAGGCATGAAAAAAATGCTTCTCATGAGCAAGGAGTGTGGTTTTAAATGGGATTTGGAACAAGTAACATTTGGCTCCTTGAACTTTCTCATGACCTTTCTCATAGCTTTTCCAATAGCTGCTTCAATCAAAGCTTGGAGATTTTCTTTGTTAACATTGAGGTTCACGATTTTAGCATCATTAGCAAGTCTCGCATCATTAATAACACAGTTGTTGGTTGTCTTATCCGAGTTTTCCATTCTCGAGACTTGGTCCCTAACACCAAATGAAATAATTACTTAGTTGCATTACAACAGTTAGTCATCATCCTGATGACCTAACATACACTGGTCATGGTATCATTAAACCATATAGGCTAATAGGTTATGAACATTCCTAATGAATGTTATTTGTATATATATCAATTACATTTAGCCTAGGTCATAAAAGGACCATCAATGGCATTTAGGGTTTGGACCGAGTCCATTACCTTTTAGATAGGGGATCACAATGTCACAATTGTCTTTGTCATATTGACGATTTTGTATAGCTCGAAAGCTCGCCACAAGGACTTTTAAATATGGAACATAAGTCCGTCATGAAGGACATAAAAATGTAGTACATAGGCTTGTAACAAAGGACATATAATAGCCATATGGCACGAAGGCCTTGTCGCAGAGGACATATAGGATATGGCACAAAAGGCCTGTCACAGAGGACATTAATATATAAGCCGCAATCTTATTTGATCAGGGATTTTAAAGTTTAAACATAGTTCTTTACCTTTGGGCAGAGAGTCATAGGCTACATCTGTCATTGCTTTTGAAAGACGATTTATTTTGCCACATAGGCAAATAATTGGACATCACCAATGGATGTTTATAATATATTTATATAATTATTGTAGTTAAAGACATTAGTCATGATCTTATCGATCTTATAGACTATAAGGCTTGGGCATTGCCCATCACCGTGGACGGTAAACCACAGCGGTCACATTTGTCAATGTCATTAATGGACAATATAGTATATAGCCCGTAGGCAAAACATCACTAAAGGATGTTAAATAACATGATTATCGTATTAGATGATATTAGTCATGATCATATTGATCTTTTAGACTATGAGAATTGAACATAGTCCATCATTTTTAGACAGGGGGCCGTAGACCCTAACTGTCGTTGTCTTATTGGACAACAAGTTTAGCCCGTAGGCACTTCATCCCTTAACGGATGTTTATATTATGGTCATCACGTTGATGATACTTGCCATGATCTAACTCGATCATAGAAGCTTTAAGGCTTGGACATAGTCCAAATACCTTGACGGCTGGTGTGGTTTCTTAAGTCACACTACCAGGAGTGTTAACATGTTCTTAGATGTTAATAAGGATTAATTGTCTTAAGAGGGTTTTACCATCATAGCATGTCTGTATTGACATATTGGCTAGGTTATACCATTAAGAAGATCTTTTGAAATTATTTAGCTGATCGATAAAGTTCGAATAAAATGGATACTATTGTTCGATTAAGGACGAAAAGAATACCTATATAAAATTTTCAAAGCTTCCCATAAATCATTAGGAAATTTACAATAGTGACTTGATGTGCACAAAATGCAACATATAAATTACATCAATTGTGGCATAAAACTAACCATTTTTTAGTACTAATGTTGGAAAAAGTGTGTTTTTGTCTTCCTTTTGTATTTTCAGGATTAAATGAGCTCAAATGAACAAAAGAAGCAAAAAGGCAGCTAAATCTAACATAAATACAAGAAAAGGAACAAACGTGGCATGCCCAGCCTCCCTGACAGCATCTTCCCAAGCAAAACAAGAGAACAGAAGACTGAACACGCCCCGTGCTCAATGAGCACGGGGGCATGCCCAAGTGTCAGCAGAAAAGACAAAGCTGTAGAAGCTTCTATCAACCACCACGGGGTCGTGCTCAGCGGACACGGGGCCGTGGTCAACTCTAAGATTCACAGAATCTGAGGAAATCTTGATAGTACAGATACGCTTCTGTACACGGGGGCGTGCCCAGCGGACACGGGGGCGTGGTCAACTAATGCAGACAAACTGCAATTAATGAAGACAGAGAAGAAGGATGGACATGGGGCTGTGCCCAATGGACACGGGGCCATGCCCGAGCTGCTGTTCAGGCTATAAATAGGGGTGCTTGGCTCATTTGCAAACCATCCCTTGGCACACCACCTCTCTCACACTTCACCCACCACCCACCACCATCACAACACCATCATCCACCACCATCATCCATTGTCCATCATAGAGTGTGTAAGTCGTCTCGGGATCCAAGATTGATCGTAAGAGTTCTTGACAATCAAAGGCCATGTTTGCCTAAGTCTCTTACATCACTTGGTGAAGACAAGTGTCTAGTGTAATACTTTTTATTTTTAATCTTTTCGCACTTTTTACTTGGTTTTGTATTAATGACTTTAATAACTAGTTTCTTATGTTGAAGGTGATTCTTCCTTATCGTTTGTCCGTGGTGTCTTGGCATTATTTTACTGTCTATATAAAATAAAAGATTTTCACCATTCATATCTCCACGGTCTATATGGAGATGTGTTGGCTACCTGGTCGGGGGTTAAGGGAACGGTTTGGTAAGAGTCTTGCCTTGTTCAGTGTATAGATCCTGCAAGGACCTGGGTCAAATTTAGTAGGACCTCCTTCAATACCCACCGGTATTGGATGGCGGGGGTCCAAACGCTTTGATCCCCTCATATGTAAGCTACTATTAATACTTTAACCCGGCTACTTAGGACTGTATCCCTGCTGACTCAGACTACTTAGCCGAGGGTAACGTCACCTCCAAAAGAGGGGCCTACCATAATATGCATTAATAACTTAATTAATTATCTTTCAATAATCTGACCCTTTAGGATTGTATCCTTGCTGACTCAAACTACTGGGTTGAGGGTAACGTCACCTTCAAAAGAGGGGCCTACTACAATAACTAAGATAATCTCTTAAAAAGTGCAAAAGTCCGGAAATAATCAAAGGTTACACTAAACACGAGTCAGAGCCAAGTGATTCATCTTGTCTATCTGTTTTTCTTTTATTTTTCAGCATTTTAGTTAGTTTTTATTTTTCTAGTTTAAAACCTTTTTCTAACTTTTTGATTTGATTAGACGTTGAGGATAAACCGGTATTAAAAGCTCTTGTGTCCTTGGACGACCTCGGTATCTTGCCAACACTATACTACACTCACGATGCGTGCACTTGCCCATATGTGTGTTTGGTGTTAGTAAAATATCGTGTTTTATAAATTTAAAACTTGACTAACGTGTAAAAAGGGCTTAAAATATACTTAAATATATATCACACCACACGCGCATCAAGTTTTTGGCGCCGTTGCGGGGGACACAAGGATTTTAAGAAAGCTTAAAATCGACGGCCTAATCAGTTTTTCAAAAAACCTTTTTAAAACGCGCCCACATTTTTCTGCATTTTAGTTTAGTTTTGCATTTACAGTACCCTGAACACGGGCCGTGCTCACTGAACACGGGGCCGTGCTGCACATTTTTCATAAAACACCCAGATACAGAGCCTGAACACAGGGTCGTGCTCACTTAACACGCCCCCGTGCTCACTGAAATCAGTAACTTTAATTCAAACGCCCAGATATAGATTCTGAACACGGGGCCGTGTCCACTGAACACGGGGCCTTGTCCAGCCTCTGTTTCCGTTTTTTATTTTTGTTTTCTGGTCTCGAGACTCTGTGGTGGTCTGCTGAGTGATTCTTATGGATCAATACTCAGGAGGTTACAACTACACCTATGAGGAGAATGATTATAGGGAAGACTATTGCACTAATTGTGGAAACCAGCACTCGGTTCAATATTGTAACTTATATCAACCGTCCACTTCATACACCTACTATGAGGACCAAAGGTACGAGCCATCAACTTCATACACATCCTATGAAGACCAAAGGTATGAACCTTCTCCCTCATACTCATATTTTGATGAATATGAGCCCTCATACTCATACTTTGAGGAACCAAGATATGAGCCACCACCTTCATACACTTATTATGAGGAACCATGGCGTGAACAACCCACCTCATATGAGTATTATGAAGAACAAAATTATGACCCTTATCCATCATATACTTACAATGAAGAACAATGGTGTGAACCATCTACTTCATATGGGTATTATGAGGAACAAAGGATCGAACAACCGGATTCAAGCTTTGAAAATCCCAATCCTTACTCTATCACCGAAGTGACCGATAAGATATTAGAACACCTTAAAACTATCGAGTGCTACATAAAAGAAGCTCGCGCAAGGGAAGAGGAGTCCCGCGCAAGAGAAGAATTAACTTGTAATAAAGAAGAGATAGTTGAAAGTGTAAAAATGGAAGAACAAATAAGTGAAAAACCGACACATGAGTTAAACAACGAAAAAGGTGAGTCCGTTAACGTTAAAATTCAAGAAGAGTATAATTTTGAAGAAATTAATCTCTTGTCACCTTCTTTTGAAAATCATTGTTTAGTACCCACTCATGCTAAGTTTTTAAAAGATTTAAACACTAACACTAAAATTGACGAAACGGTAAGCATTAAGTTAACTAATGATCAAACCTCGCTAATAAAAGAAGACCCATTTGAAATTAACATTACAACGGTTCCATGTTTTTTTCAAAATTCCTTTATTAGTAACGTCACAATCGATAAAGATCTTTGTGTTAACATAATGCCCAACTACATTTTCAAAAAATTAAGTATTAGTGATTTTTCTCCACTTCAAATACCCATTTTTCTATCCAATCGGAAAGTGATAAAATCAATCGGTATAGTTGAGGATGTCTTGGTTCAAACAAATCAAATGGTAATCCCAACTGACTTTGTCATCCTCGATGACGCTCCCCTAGTCTTGGGACGACCTTTTGTGAAAACCCATGAAGCTCTGAAAAACCGGAAGTACAACAATCTATCTATTCAATTAGGGGCATTTAAAAAGAGTGTCGATCTTGAACAGTCAATGAAATATCCATTCGGCAATAATGACCCCCTAATTGAAGATGAAGATGATCCACCCGATACAAGTGAAAAGATTGACCACTTTGTTGAAGAAGAGGTCGCCATAGAACAAACTTTTAAAGTTCTTGATTAAAATGAGCAACCAAATAAGGAGTCTCCTAAAGACCCACCTCTTCAGCTCAAAGAACTTCCGAAAGGTTTGGAATATGCTTTTCTAGACAAAGATGGTAAATCACGTGTAATTATTTTGTCTAAATTAGGTAGTTTAGAAAAAGAAAAATTAATTAAACTTTTGAAAAAACACAAAAATGCAATTGCTTGGAAGCTTGTAGACATTAAAGGAATAAGTCCTACCATGTGCACGCACAAGATTTTAATGAATGATGACTACAAATCGGTAATACAACCACAATGCCGAGTGAATCCAAATGTTCAAGAAATGGTTAAAAACGAAGTCATCAAATTACTTGACGCCGAACTTATTTATCCTATCTCCGATAGTCCTTGGGTAAGTCCCGTCCAAGTAGCTCCAAAGAAAGGAGGTATGACGGTAATAACTAACGAAAAGAATGAATTAATACCAACAAGAACCGTCACAGGATGGAGAGTTTGTATAGATTATAGACGATTAAATGAAGCAACGAGGAAAGATCACTTTCCTTTGCCCTTCATTGATCAAATGTTAGAAAGATTATCCGGTCATAAATTTTACTGTTTCTTGGATGGTTTTTCAGGTTACTTTCAAATCCCGATAGAACCCGAAGACCAAGAAAAGACAACCTTCACATGTCCCTATGGAACTTTTGCTTATCGACGAATGCCATTTGGTCTATCTAATGCCCCTGCAACCTTCCAACGTTGCATGGTAGCCATCTTCCATGACATGATAGAAAAGACAATGGAAGTCTTCATGGATGACTTTTCTATCTTTGGGGATTCATACGACCAATGCCTCGATAACCTTGAACGAATGCTATCCCGATGTGAGGAAACTAACCTCGCCCTTAATTGGGAAAATGCCATTTCATGGTAACGGAGGGAATAGTGCTCGGTCATAAAATCTCAAGCGAAGGAATGGAGGTTGATCGAGCCAAAATAGACACTATTTCTCGATTACCACCCCCATCCTCCGTTAGAGCTATCAGAAGTTTCCTAGGCAATACCGGATTTTATAGACGGTTTATCAAAGACTTTTCTAAAATTTCAAGGCCTCTAACAAAATTACTTGAAAAAGATGCCCCTTTTATCTTTGACAAGGATTGCAATCAAGCATTTCTAACCCTAAAGGAAATGCTAGTCAATGCACCTATCATGATAGCGCCTGATTGGAAATTTCCTTTCGAAATCATGTGTGATGCAAGTGACTTTGCAGTTGGAGCTGTCTTGGGACAAAGAAAAGAAAAGCATTTTCACCCAATTTATTATGCTAGTAAAACACTTAACGATGCACAAGAAAATTACACAACAACTGAAAAAGAGTTACTAGCTGTGGTATTTGCTTTTGATAAATTTCATTCTTATCTTGTTCTTTCTAAAACAATAGTCTATACAGATCATGCAGCCATTCGATATCTCTTTAAAAAGCAGGACGCAAAACCACGTTTGATTCGGTGGATTTTACTCCTCCAAGAATTTGATATTGAAATCAAAGGCAAAAGAGGAGCTGAAAACACCGCAGCAGATCATCTTTCACGCTTAGAAGACCCAGCTTTGGAGGCAACCAGGGACGAACAAATCAACGAAAAATTCCCAACAGAGTCCCTAGAAATGGTGGAATACAGACAAGAACCATGGTACGCCGACTATGCTAACTACCTAGCTAGCGGTATAGTCGCAAAAGGTTGGCCACATCATCAAAGAAAGAAATTCTTTGCTGATGTAAAACACTATTTTTGGGAAGATCCTTATCTTTTCAAAATGTGTGCCGACCAACTCATCCGACGATGCGTACATGGTAGCGAAGCACGAAGAATTCTCCGCCATTGTCATGAAGGTCCATACGGAGGACATCATGGTGCCGCTAGTACCGCATGAAAGGTATTTGATTCAGGGTTTTATTGGCCAACCATTTATAAAGACGCCCAAAGTCTTGTCAAGACATGTGATGCTTGCCAAAGAACAGGTAATATTTCTTCCAAAAACGAAATGCCACAAAATGGCATTCTTGTTTGTGAAATTTTTGATGTGTAGGGACTCGACTTCATGGGACCTTTCCCACCGTCAAAAGGAAACAAATATATACTTGTGGCAGTAGATTACTTGTCTAAATGGGCCGAGGCTGAGACACTTCCAACAAATGATGGAAGAGTCGTGGTAAGATTTCTGAAAAAATTATTCTCTCGTTTTGGAACACCTAAAGCATTAATAAGTGATAGAGGTACCCATTTTTGTAACCATCAACTTGAAAAAATCTTAACAAGATATGGGGTCTATCACAGGGTCTCAACAGTATATCACCCTCAAACAAACGGACAAGCCGAAGTGACTAATAGAGGTTTAAAACGAATACTTGAAAAAAACCATAGGGTTAAATAAAAAGGAATGTGCCGATAAATTAGATGATGCTTTATGGACATTTCGAACTGCTTATAAAACAACAATAGGTACAACCCCATATAAGCTCGTCTATGGAAAAAGCTGTCATTTGCCAGTAGAAATAGCTCACAAGGCCTACTGGGCAATTAAAAATGTAAACTTAGATTTAGAATTTGCTGGTAGAAATCGATTTTGTCAGTTAAATGAATTAGACGAATTAAGGAATTATGCATACTCAAACTCTGAAATTTATAAGGAAAGAATGAAAAACTTGCACGACAAACACATTAAACCTAATGAATTTCGAGTAGGAGATCAAGTTCTATTGTTTAATTCACGACTTCGATTATTTCCTGGAAAATTAAAGTCTAAGTGGTCAGGACCTTTTTCCATCACCCATATTTTCCCACACGGTGCAGTAGAAATTAAATCTCAGAATGGCCCTCCATTCAAAGTCAATGGCCAACGGCTGAAACTCTATCAAGGATTCATTGAGGATGGTGAGGAAGAAATCTCGCTTCAAACGGTCGAAGAATAAAAACATCAACATCATACCTGGTAAGTTACGAACGAATTGGTGACATCTAAATCGGTAAGTATTCTAACCAAGTTTTTGGGAAATAAGGGCACTCACACGAGCACATAAAAAAAAATTTCAAACTTTGCTCGGCACGAGGCCGTGTCCGCTGGACACGGGGCCGTGTCCGCGCAACTGTCGGGATAAAACCCTTTTTCAAAACAGTTTCTTCATTTCCACACGCCCCGTTTCCCCAAAAAAACGCTCTGGTTCAGGCCATTTTTCCGCAGAATTCCGACGTCTCCTCTACTTCTAACAACATCAAGGTATGATTCTATCATCATTAGTAGTTAGATTAAGCACTTGCATGTAGTTAAAACATCAAAAATTTGGGGAAAATCTAGGGTTCTTGAACTTCATCCGGATCGAACCTCAAATTTTTGCATAAATCTGTTAGCATTAGTTTAGATTAGTGTTATAGGAAGTAAATCCATTTGTATTGTTCATAGATTTGCCCGATTTCTCACAAAAACCTCAAACCCTTGTTTTTGAACCGAAAATGATTAAATCGATGGGGTAAAAGGTTTGTTTTGATAAAAACGGCACTTGGGGTTTCATTTTCGGGGGAAACCGCACCTAGTGGACCAAAAATTTTCAAGTTTTCGGGACCGGGTCGAAAAATGAAGATTTTGAGTAACAGACACCTGGACACGGGGTCGTGTCTGCTGAACACGGGGCCGTGTCCAGCAAGCTGTTTTCAGTTTTTTCTGAAAATTTCACAGTTTCGTGCTAACTTTTGGTGTATTCTTTCAGATGTCAAAGAAATTCACAAGGTTCAATGTAACTGAGCAGGATGCTAAAGCAAGATACGATGTGCTTCGAACCAGACCTGAAGAATACCCAAGACAAGAAAACCTCATGTGCACCAGGAACACCTATAACATGGCGAGCAACACGTACACCCGGGTCGGAGCAATTGAGAGAAACATATCCGACATTTACGATGACATTGGGAACATCCAGGAGTACATGGCGGGGCACGGAGGAGGTGATGACGATGTGGACGAGGACATGGACTAGGCGGGAGGAGTAGAGGTAGGAGCAGATGGTTGGTGATCCCACAGGTTAACCCCTTTCCTTTTGAACAATTTCCGGCCTGCGTGCCGCGTGTTGAACAATTTACATTCCTTTAACTCTTTTTATTTTCAGCATTTGTTTTTCTTTTTAACTTTGTGATGTGGATGTTGAACGATGGTAATTTAGGATGCTTGCTATGGTTTGGTGTAGTGTTTATTGATAAAACAGGTACATACGAGGCTTAGAGTACTAAACATTAGTACTACTAAAGCCGGAGCAGGAAAAACGAAGCTAGAAACCTGTTTTTTACCTTTGCAGATTGTCCACACGGGGTCGTGTCCAGCCGACACACCCCCGTGCCCATTGCCCCAGACCTGCTGTTTGTTTAAATCTGCAGACTTTTGCCAGACACGGGTGTGACAACAGTGTTCTGTAATCGATTTACGATGTAAAACAATGATGATTATTAATAAAACAATGTGCTTTGGTGTTATTATATGTTTTTTGGTGTTTCTATGTGTGTATTTGTGTTTGGTGACTTTTCAATTCGATTCGATTCCGATTGCAAGCTTTAAATCGCGTTTTGGAAGGTTATACGCAAACTGGTGCGTAAACGCAGTCAGTATAACGCGACAAACACTCCGGAATAGTGACATAGGCTTAACATACCTTAAATAACCTCCACATAACTTAGAAATAAGTTTTGAATGGTTTGGTGTGTCGAAATCAACTTTGTTCGATCGTAGGGACTATTTGTGTCAAACTGCGAAACTATGCTGATTTGAACTGTAACAGACGTTCTGGAACATGACCATAAGTTACACATACCATAAATATCCTTCACATAGCTTAGAAATAGGCTTTGAGGGGTTCGGTGTGCTAGAATAAACTTTTGGGTCATTCAGGGACTAAAGGGGTCAAAAAGTGCATAAGTTTGCATTTTCGCGCATAACTTACGTTCTGAATACATCCGGACATCCAAAAATTTATGTAAGCATTAAAATATTTTATTTTAGTGTTTGGCATGATAAAATTCCATTCGACGCTTAATTTGGATCGTTTTTTTTGCGTTCGTTAAGACTTTCGTCGTAATTAAGCGAATAACGCAACCGTACGACCAAACGAACCTACATCCGAGATGTTTTTGAGCATATTTTAAGTTCCCTATACTTTAACTTTATTTTAGAGCCTTGAAACGGGGTTAACGGGGCTTAAAAGTGCCAAAAATCAAGTTTTACAAGTGCAGGGACCATTTTTTGAAATTTCTGGCAGATTCAATGAACCTAGTCCATTTTGAAGTATTGGTGATTTTAACCCATGGTTTTGTAAAACCATGGGCTGGTATTCAATGGACATAGTCTATATTAGGGGCTCCCATGGTTTTAGAAAACCATGGGCACACATGTAAGGTCCAGATCAAAGCTCAGTTTTCGAGAAACGATCCTAACGGTTCAAGGAAATCTATAAATACCCCATGATCTCAACCCCAAAAACCCACACCTTTGAAATCTGAATTTGTTCTCTAAGTTGATGTGTTCAACACTTCATACCTGAGAATATTCGGATTCAAAACTTCCATTCTTGGACCCGTTGTAAGTGTTCTTTCGTTCTTTTCATTCGTTTTAGCGTTAAAGTCAAACTGCGTTTGACTTTCTGCATTGACCAGTTTATGGTCAATGTGAAGTTCGTTTGAACTTCATAACGTGAGCGTAATCACGATGGTTATAGTCCCTTGTGACTATACCTACTGATTACCACGTTATCTAGGCTCAGTGACGAGTCGTAGTTTCGGCCAAAATACGTATTCTTGCGTATTTTGTAACCAAACTACTTGTGGGTATCAAAACCGTTTGTTTTGATACCAAACCTGTTTTCCAACCTTGTTAAACATGTTGTAACATGTTTAGCTCGTCACTTTTAGTTTTGTGCTTGTCTAGGGCCGTAAAGGTAAGCGATCTAAACAATCGCTTATACTTTCGAACCCGACCCGTTTGGGCGATCATTAGGATCCGACCAAACACATTTGGTGACCATAGTGTATAGGGAATAACCTTCAAAGGTTATACCTTATGGTCGCTTCATTTAAGTACTTTTATGATAGGTAGTTTATATGCCGTAGGTAAATTACCAAAAATGTCCTTTTACGCCAAAATTCATTTTAAGCATATGTAACATAACCTTTGGTATCTAAACTGATTAGACAACAATATTAAACATGTTGAGGCATATTTTACTTATCATAGGACTAGTTAGGCGTTCTGAACGCGTTTCACGCGAACGACGCGTTAAAGTAGCATAAGCTACCTTAATGGGCCGCGATGGGTCGAAAGCACTTAGGTTAGGTTTCATTTAGGATGTAGGCCTTGTTAAACCATATCACATGAGTTCCAACACTCATTTGGGTTACAAGACTTCATTCTGTCCGATCTTCCGATTTAGGCGTCTATTGTTTGACTAGTGATTCAATTACTAGGTGCTGCTTGATTTCTCTGGTTTACTCGAGTTTGTTGAAGTACTATTGATTGAGGATACCTTGCACTACATGTGAGTACATAGTTCCCCTATTTTACAACTTTCAATTGTTTTGGGGTGATTCATATGTACAAAATGTTTTCAAGGTTTAAACGGTGATTTCAAAAACGAATAGAACGATTTATACTAAACTATTAACGATTTCGATAATGTGAACGAACTTGTTGGTTGTAGTTACATAACGAACGACATTCATTAGCATTGAACAAGCCGACCAGTATTAGGTTATGGTACCATAGGATCTGACAAATCCCGTTATTGCACTATACCCATGTTTATGTGTGGGTGTTGTGGGTAACAACTGAATCTGTAATTATTAACTTACCCTTTGGAAGTTTGTTAATATGAGAAGCGAGGAACGAGGTAGTCGAGTCACGAAGGTTTGAATGTTATTAGCGAGACGACCATATATAAGTTTTCACAATTAAAACGAGGATGATTTAAACGAGTAAACGATTTGGAAACGATGTTAAACGGTTGGTTTTTGGGCTAGTGTTTAGATATCGAGACGGGTGTAATGTGGTGAAAACATGGTAGATACGCCGCTGGTACTTCATATATATAAGTGTTTTCAACATATTACATACCGTGGCGTTATTTAGTTCACTTGGGTAAACGATATTGAAACTATGTCACTCAACGATGTTTTCGAATACGAGTTTTATTAACGATTTTATACGAGATGTTTTACAAGATGGTTTTCTAAAACAAAAAGATTTTGGGTTAAGAATCATGGCTACGAAATTTTTATAAATTATAACCATCTTGATTTGAGTTGGTTAATAATGTTGCAATATTATACACTTTTTAAAAACAAGGTTTTCGAGGTATTGCAATATAAGTAAACAAGCCATGATTCCGATACTTTTATAAAACCTATGTACTCGCCAGCATTTCTTTGCTGACTTTGTTTTTACATATGTTTCAGGTGTTGTTGCTTGATTGACGATCTAGGATGCATGCGTCACATAGGATCTGGACGAGGCCTTAGTGACATAAAACAATGATAGTCGATATAAAACTTGTTTGTTATGTGTTAAAACAATGTTAATGTTTAATATTATCAATAAAACGGAACACTTTTTGTATCCATGGTTATGAAACGATAATTCTGTTACAACACTCCCCGACGTTTCCACCACGATTTGCTGTTTTACGTGGTCGGGGTGTGACAGAAGAGTTGGTATCAGAGCCAATGGTTATAGGGAATTAGGTTATTAGTAATTCTTTGACCTAGACTATAACCTCTAAGACCCCAACGCAAGTTTATTTGCGTTTAGATTTTTAAAACAAAATCGTCACCTATCCTTAGGTGATACCCACAACGAGAACACGATTTTCGAATCCGCTTTGAAAACTAATCATCTGCTCTAGGATGAATGATTACTAGGTTTTGAACCCTCTATTGTAAGGTTTTGAACCCTCTATTGTAAGGCTTTGAACCCTCTAAGTTTTCAAAATCTCGTCAAAGTTTGGGTCTAAATAATGTGAACACGTGCAAACTGGAAGAGTGACTGCCTGTACTCTGAGTTTTCTGTCTAAGGCTAGAGTGTTCGTACAAATCCACGTAATCGGATCAGTCACTCTTACCTGGGAACTCTTGGGGTGAGTGTTCACTTATAGGCAAGCATGTCTTCGCGATACATTATTTTTGACCTATTTACTTTGATTAGTCACTGCGTGTCGTTTGTTTGTTCGGGGTAACAAACAAATGATCGCCTTCCTTGTGTTTTGTCGATACCTCGTTCATGTTTTAATTGTGGAGAGTATGGTCACTTCCGCAACAACTGTCCGAGACTGGTGAATGCAAACGCAAATGCTAACGCGAACCCGAATGCGAACGTCAACGTCAATGTGAATCCCGCTCGTGGGCGAGCATACAATTTGAATGCAAATGAAGCGAGAGCCGACAACGAGGTGGTTAACGGTACGTTTCTTGTTAACAATCGACTTGCATCTATTCTTTTTGATTCTGGTACCGATAGAAGTTTTGTTTCTTTGTCTTTTGAGCCTTTGCTTTCGATACGTAGAACCAAACTGAGGAAACCCTTATCTGTCGAAGTTGCTACTGGTAAACCTCTTGTTCTCGATTCTGTTATTCGTGATTGTCAGTTAAACCTTGATAACCATCTTTTTCCTATTAACCTCACACCGATGAAACTTGGGACTTTCGATATTATCATTGGAATGGATTGGTTAACCAAACACCACGCTGAGGTGGTTTGTTTTGATAAGATTGTTCGTATTCCCTTGTCTTCTGGCGATGTTTTGGAAATTCGTGGCGAGAAACCTTCTGGTGGTTTGAAGCTTATGTCGTGTTTGGAAGCCCAAAGGTATTTACGAAAAGGATATGTTGCTTTTCTGGCTGTCACCGAGGAGAAAAGCAAGAGCAAGAGTATTCAGGATATTCCGATTGTTCGGGATTATCCCGAGGTGTTTCCTGATGAACTGCCTGGTTTGCCTCCAGTTCGTCAAGTCGAGTTTCATATTGACCTTGTACCCAATGCCAACCCGATTGCAAAAGCACCTTATCGTCTTGCACCGTTGGAGATGCAAGAGTTATCGAAAGAGCTTCAAGAGTTATCTGATAAAGGATTCATCCGACCGAGCTTTTCACCTTGGGGAGCTCCTGTCCTCTTCGTGAAAGATGGATCTTTTCGAATGTGTATCGATTATCGTTAGCTTAATAAGCTCACCATCAAGAATCGATATCCCCTACCTCGAATTGATGATCTCTTCGACCAGCTGCAGGGTGCTTCATGCTTTTCCAAGATCGATCTGCATTCTGGGTATCATCAACTTCGTGTTCTCGAAGAAGATATTCCCAAAACTGCTTTCCGCACAAGATATGGGCATTACGAGTTCACTGTCATGCCTTTTGGTTTGACGAATGCTCCAGCTATCTTTATGGACTTAATGAATAGGGTCTGCAAACCTTATTTGGACAAGTTCATTATTGTGTTCATCGACGATATTCTCATTTATTCAAAATCTCGAGCCGAGCACGAGCAACACCTTCGCTTAACATTGGAACTCCTGAAGAAGGAACAACTTTTTGCTAAATTCTCCAAGTGTGAATTCTGGCTTAAAGAAGTTCAATTCTTGGGTCATATAGTCAATGAGCAGGGTATTCATGTGGATCCATCCAAGATTGCTGCTATTAAGGACTGGAATACACCGACGACGCCTACAGAGATTCGATCTTTTCTTGGTCTTGTTGGTTATTATCGTCGATTCATTTCAAATTTCTCGAAGATTGCGGTTCCACTCACTGCTTTGACTCAGAAGAATAAGCCTTTCGAGTGGGGACCCAAGCAAGAAGAAGCGTTCCAAACGCTGAAGCAGAAGTTATGTGATGCTCCTGTTCTATCACTGCCCGAGGGAAGCGATGATTTCGTTGTCTATTGCGATGCGTCCAACTTAGGTCTTGGTTGCGTCCTTATGCAACGAGGTAAAGTTATAGCATATGCATCTAGACAATTGAAAGTTCACGAGAAGAACTATACGACTCATGATCTTGTGTTAGGAGCTGTCGTTTTCGCGCTTAAAATCTGGAGACACTACCTCTATGGAACAAAGTGTGTGGTTTTCACAGACCACAAAAGTCTCCAGCATATTCTTAATCAGAAAGAGCTGAATATGAGGCAACGACGTTGGGTTGAACTCTTGAACGACTATGATTGCGAGATTCGCTACCATCCTGGTAAGGCGAATGTGGTAGCTGATGCGCTTAGTCAAAAAGAACGAGTCAAGCTTCATTCTGTTCGAACTCTAGCTGATATTCAATATCGTGTCCTTCAAGCTCAACAATTTTGTGTTTCACAAAATTTGATGGGTACGGAATTACCACGTCAACTTGAGCTTATGCTCGAAGCGAAAGACGATGGTTTGCTCTATTTTAAGGATCGATTGTGGATTCCGAAACAAGACGATCTTCGCACCTTGGTAATGGACGAATCTCATAAGTCTCGATATTCTATCCATCCTGGTGCTGATAAAATGTACAAGGATCTTCGTACTCAGTGCTGGTGGCCTGGTATGAAGAAGGATGTTGCCCTGTATGTATCAAAATTCCTAACTTGTCTCAAAGTCAAGGCAGAACATCAACGACCTTCTGGTTTGCTTGTACAACCAGAGATACCGGTTTGGAAATGGGAGAACATTGCGATGGATCTCATCACTAAATTACCGCGTACATCTAAAGGTCATGATGCTATTTGGGTTGTCATCGATCGATTAACGAAGTCAGCTCACTTTATTGCGATCCGCGAGGATCTATCTGCTGATAAACTTGCAAAGATTTATGTTGATGAGATTGTATCACGACATGGTGTTCCCTTGGATATCATCTCTGATCGTGATGCTCGATTTTCATCTCATTTCTGGAAGGCCATGCAATCTGCTTTGGGAACCCAACTGAATCTAAGCACTGCTTATCATCCCCAAACAGATGGCCAATCTGAGACAACGATTCAAACTTTAGAGGATATGCTTAGAGCATGCGTGATCAACTTTGGTGGTAATTGGGATTCTCATCTTCCACTGATCGAGTTCTCTTACAACAATAGTTATCAAACTAGCATTAACATGGCACCATTCGAAGCTCTCTACGGTCGAAAATGTCGTTCACCTGTCTGTTGGAACGAGACCGGTGAAGCTCAGCTTACTGGACCTGAGCTCGTTCTGGAAATAACAGACAAAATCAAGAAGATCCGCGATAATCTTGTGACAGCTCGAAACCGTCAAAAGAGTTATGCGGATATGGGACGCAAGCCCTTAGAATTTCAAGTCGGAGATCGTGTCCTACTCAAGGTTTCACCTTGGAAGGGAGTTATGAGATTTGGAAAGAAAGGAAAACTTGCACCTCGATATGTGGGACCATTTAAGATTGTGGAAATAATTGGAAAGGTTGCCTATCGACTAGAGCTACCTCCAGAGCTTGGAAATATTCACCCGACTTTTCACGTGTCCAATCTGCGAAAATGTTTAGCTGACGCTGATCTACACATTCCTCTCGACGAGATTCGAATCGATGAAACATTGCACTTTGTCGAGAAACCTGTGGAGATCGTAGATCGTGCTTTCAAACAGTTGAAGAACAAACGAATTCATTTGGTCAAGATTCGCTGGGAATCCAAACGTGGTCCAGAGTTTACTTGGGAGCGTGAGGACCAGATGAAGACAAAATATCCGCACTTGTTTTCACAAGCTTCCTCTAGTTAAAATTTCGGGACGATATTTCCTGAAGTAGGGGAGACTATGACAACTGTGTTCTGTAATCGATGTACGATGTAAAACAATGATGATTATTAATAAAACAATGTGCTTTGGTGTTATTATATGTGTTTTGGTGTTTCTATGTGTGTATTTGTGTTTGGTGACTTTCAATTCGATTCGATTCCGATTGCAAGCTTTAAATCGCGTTTTGGAAGGTTATACGCAAACTGGTGCGTAAACGCAGTCAGTATAACGCGAAAAACACTCCGGAATAGTGACATAGGCTTAACATACCTTAAATAACCTCCACATAACTTAGAAATAAGTTTTGAATGGTTTGGTGTGTCGAAATCAACTTTGTTCGACCGCAGGGACTATTTGTGTCAAACTGCGAAACTATGCCGATTTGAACTGTAACAGACATTCCAGAACATTACCATAAGTTAAACATACCATAAATATCCTTCACATAGCTTATAAATAGGCTTTGAGGGGTTCGGTGTGCTAGAATAAACTTTTGGGTCATTTAGGGACTAAAGGCGTCAAAAAGTGCATAAGTTTGCATTTTCGCGCATAACTTACGTTCTGAATACAACCGGACATCCAAAAATTTATGTAAGCATTAAAATTTTTTATTTTAGTGTTTGCCATGATAAAATTCCATTCGTCGCTTAATTTGGATCGTTTTTTTTTTGCGTTCGTTAAGACTTTCGTCGTAATTAAGCGAATAACGCAACCGTACGACCAAACGAACCGACATCCGAGATGTTTTTGAGCATATTTTAAGTTCTCTATACTTTAACTTTATTTTAGAGCCTTGAAATGGGGTTAACGGGGCTTAAAAGTGCCAAAAATCAAGTTTTACAAGTGCAGGGACCATTTTTTGAAATTTCTGGCAGATTCAATTAACCTACTCCATTTTGAAGTATTGGTGGTTTTAACCCATGGTTTTGCAAAACCATGGGCTGGTATTCAATGAAAATAGTCCATATTAGGGGCTCCCATGGTTTTAGAAAACCATGGGCACACATGTAAGGTCCAGATCAAAGCTCAGTTTTCGAGAAACGATCCTAACGGTTCAAGGAAATCTATAAATACCCCATGATCTCAACCCCAAAAACCCACACCTTTGAAATCTGAATTTATTCTCTAAGTTGATGTGTTCAACACTTCATACCTTAGAATATTCGGATTCAAAACTTCCATTCTTGGACCCGTTGTAAGTGTTCTTTCGTTCTTTTCATTCGTTTTAGCGTTAAAGTCAAACTGCATTTGACTTTCTGCATTGACAAGTTTATGGTCAATGTGAAGTTCATTTGAACTTCATAACGTGAGCGTAATCACGATGGTTATAGTCCCTTGTGACTATACCTACTGATTACCACGTTATCTAGGCTCAGTGACGAGTCGTAGTTTCGGCCAAAATACTTATTCTTGCGTATTTTGTAACCAAACTACTTGTGGGTATCAAAACCGTTTGTTTTGATACCAAACCTGTTTTCCAACCTTGTTAAACATGTTCTAACATGTTTAGCTTGTCACTTTTAGTTTTGTGCTTGTCTAGGGTCGTAAAGGTAAGCGATCTAAACAATCGCTTATACTTTCGAACCCGACCCGTTTGGGCGATCATTAGGATCCGACCAAACACATTTGGTGACCATAGTGTATAGGGAATAACCTTCCAAGGTTATACCTTATGGTCGCTTCGTTTAAGTAGTTTTATGATAGGTAGTTTATATGCCTTAGGTAAATTACCAAAAATGCACTTTTACGCCAAAATTCATTTTAAGCATATGTAACATAACGTTTGGTATCTAAACTGATTAGACAACAATATTAAACATGTTGAGGCATATTTTACTTATCATAGGACTAGTTAGGCGTTCTGAATGCGTTTCACGCGAACGACGCGTTAAAGTAGCATAAGCTACCTTAATGGGTCGTGATGGGTCGAAAGCACTTAGGTTAGGTTTCATTTAGGATGTAGGCCTTGTTAAACCATATCACATGAGTTCCAACACTCATTTGGGTTACAAGATCTCATTCTGTCTGATCTTCCGATTTAGGCGTCTATTGTTTGACTAGTGATTCAATTACTAGGTGCTGCTTGATTTCTCTGGTTTACTCGAGTTTGTTGAAGTACTATTGATTGAGGATACCTTGCACTACATGTGAGTACATAGTTCCCCTATTTTACAACTTTCAATTGTTTTGGGGTGATTCATATGTACAAAATGTTTTCAAGGTTTAAACGATGATTTAAAAAACGAATAGAACGATTTATACTAAACTATTAACGATTTCGATAATGTGAACGAACTTGTTGGTTGTAGTTACATAACGAACGACATTCATTAGCATTAATCAAGCCGACCAGTATTAGGTTATGGTAACATAGGATCTGACAAATCCCGTTATTGCACTATACCCATGGTTATGTGTGGGTGTTGTGGGTAACTACTGAATCTGTAATTATTAACTTACCCTTTGGAGGTTTGTTAATACGAGAAGCGAGGAATGAGGTAGTCGAGTCACGAAGGTTTGAATGTTATTAGCGAGACGACCATATATAAGTTTTCACAATTAAAACAAGGATGATTTAAACGATTTAAACGAGTAAACGATTTGGAAACGATTTGGAAACGATGTTAAACGATTGGTTTTTGGGCTAGTGTTTAGATAACGGGACGGGTGTAATGTGGTGAAAACATGGTAGATACGCCGCTGGTACTTCTTATATATAAGTGTTTTGAACATATTACATACCGTGGCGTTATTTAGTTCACTTGGGTAAACGATATTGAAACGATGTCACTCAACGATGTTTTCGAATACGAGTTTTATTAACGATTTTATACGAGATGTTTTACAAGATGGTTTTCTAAAACAAAAAGCTTTTGGGTTAAGAATCATGGCTACGAAATTTTTATAAATTATAACCATCTTGATTTGAGTTGGTTAATAATGTTGCAATATTATACACTTTTTAAAAACAAGGTTTTCGAGGTATTGCAATATAAGTAAACAAGCCATGATTCTGATACTCTTATAAAACCTATGTACTTGCCAGCATTTCTTTGCTGACTTTGTTTTTACATATGTTTCAGGTGTTGTTGCTTGATTGACGATCTAGGATGCATGCGTCACATAGGATCTGGACGAGGCCTTAGTGACATAAAACAATGATAGTCGATATAAAACTTGTTTGTTAAGTGTTAAAACAATGTTAATGTTTAATATTATCAATAAAACGAAACACTTTTTGTATCCATGGTTATGAAACGATAATTCTGTTACAACACTCCCAGACGTTTCCGCCACGATTTGTTGTTTTACGTGGTCGGGGTGTGACAACGGGGTAGTGCCCAGCTAACACACCCCCGTGTCCAACTTCTGTAAGTAATTGTTACTGGCACTCTGACCACGGGCCGTGTCCATCCGACACGGGGCCGTGTCCAGACGCCCAATAACATAAAATTTTGCTTTTTCACACCTTTTTACACATTCAATCAACCTAAAAACTTATTTTTGGGACACATTGAGGACAATGTGTAATTTAAGTGTGGGGGGGGGGGGATGCTAAAACATTGAATCTTGCAAGTCCTAATCATAAGCCTTACACAAAACTCTATTGGAACCGCTAATCACCCCAAATTTTTTCAAAAATTTTTCATTTTTTTTACTTGTCTAGGTTTAATTTGGGAATTTCAAGTTCTAAAAAGGTTATATTTTTACAAACTTACAACCGATAGCGTCGTGATAAAAAGAACCAACATAAGAAAATTATGAAACGACATGACAAGCTTAATTAAAATTTGATTATATATATTTGATCACATAAAAACCCATTCCCACAAAAAGTGAGTTTTGAGCCTTTATTGAGCATACAAATATATATCTTTAAACTAAATGCTCATTTTTCTTTTCTTGTGTGAATAGCCGTTTGGTTCTTACGACTCTAGAACTTGCCACGACGATACATTCCCGGTCCTTACCAACTTAAACCCAAGTAAGTAAATGACGGAGGCTCTAGGACTAACCCTTTTTATTTGTACACCATTATTTTTCTTTTTTTTTTACCTACCCAAAATCCCCCTATTTAACCCATTTGAGCCTAAACCTTTTCATTTCATAACCCAAAACAAACACCCTTTCACCCACCAAAACCTTTTTTATTTTTAAACCCTTTGTTTTAGTAACAAGCTCGGTTTTTCTCATGACTTTCAAAAAAAAAAAAAAATAATTTGATGATGATGAAGCAAAAGAGAAATAAACAAACAAGTTTATCAAAAATAACTTTGTTTGAATAATGGCTTCATCAAAATAAAAACTTCAAAAAATAAAAAGTCTTACGAAAACCGACGCTTTTTACGCCTTTCGCCCTTTTACTAACCACTAACCCAACCACCTACCTTTAACCAAAGCCTAACCCTTCACCCCAAAAGTCCTCTTGATATTTACAAAGGTGTATAGTTAAAAAGGAGGATGATTGATTGCTTGGCAAGCTTATGGTAGGAGTAAGTTCCATGCCGCTCTCGAGTGATCCACCAAAATATATCTTCGGCCGAGTGTTGAGTGATCCCCCGTGAGGTATGTGAACTTGTATATAAGTGGAATTTTAAAAAGGCATGTTATGCCCTTATAAGTAATTTATCTTATGTAATGTTTTAAATAAATCATGACGAATAGGATTGTAAATAAATAAAAATAAAACTAAATAAAGAATCTTGGAAACCCGACACTCTACGACAAGCCCAAAAACCTTCTCTTCTACCCATTCCATTTGGGAGTCTAAAGCCACATTATAAAGAGTTTTGCTTGAGGACAAGCAAAGATTCAAGTGTGGGGGTATTTGATGTGCACAAAATGCAACATATAAATTACATCAATTGTGGCATAAAACTAACCCTTTTTTAGTACTAATGTTGGAAAAAAGTGTGTTTTTGTCTTCCTTTTGTATTTTCAGGATTAAATGAGCTCAAATGAACAAAAGAAGCAAAAAGGCAGCTAAATCTAACATAAATACAAGAAAAGGAACAAACGTGGCATGCCCAGCCTCCCCGACAACATCTTCCCAAGCAAAACAAGAGAACAGAAGACTGAACACGCCCCGTGCTCAATGAGCACGGGGGCATGCCCAAGTGTTAGCAGAAAAGACAAAGTTGTAGAAGCTTCTATCAACCACCACGGGGTCGTGCTCAGCGGACACAGGGCTGTGGTCAACTCTAAGATTCGCATAATCTGAGGAAATCTTGATAGTACAGATATGCTTCTGCACACGGGGGGCATGCCCAGCGGACACGGGGCGTGGTCAACTAATGCAGACAAACTGCAATTAATGAAGACAGAGAAGAAGGATGGACACGGGGCCGTGCCCAATGGACACGGGGCCGTGCCCGAGCTGCTGTTCAGGCTATAAATAGGGGTGCTTGGCTCATTTGCAAACCATCCCTTGGCACACCACCTCTCTCACACTTCACCCACCACCCACCACCATCATCCACCACCATCATCCATTGTCCATCATAGAGTGTGTGAGTCATCTCGGGATCCAAGATTGATTGTAAGAGTTCCTGACAATCAAAGGCCATGTTTGCCTAAGTCTCTTACATCACTTGGTGAAGACAAGTGTCTAGTGTAATACTTTTTATTTTTAATCTTTTCGCACTTTTTACTTAGTTATGTATTAATGACTTTAATAACTAGTTTCTTATGTTGAAGGCGATTCTTCCTTATCGTTTGTCCGTGGTGTCTTGGCATTATTTTACTGTCTATATAAAATAAAAGATTTTCACCATTCATATCTCCACGGTCTATATGGAGATATGTTGGCTACCTGGTCGAGGGTTAAGGGAACGGTTTGGTAAGAGTCTTGCCTTGTTCAGTGTATAGATCCTGCAAGGACCTGGGTCAAATTTAGTAGGACCTCCTTCAATACCCACCGGTATTGGATGACGGGGGTCCAAACTCTTTTATCCCCTCATATGTAAGCTACTATTAATACTTTAACCCGGCTACTTAGGACTGTATCCCTGCTGACTCAGACTACTTAGCCGAGGGTAACGTCACCTCCAAAAGAGGGGCCTACCATAATATGCATTAATAACTTAATTAATTATCTTTCAATAATCCGACCCTTTTGGATTGTATCCTTGCTGACTCAAACTACTGGGTTGAGGGTAACGTCACCTTCAAAAGAGGGGCCTACTACAATAACTAAGATAATCTCTTAAAAAGTGCAAAAATGCGGAAATAATCAAATGTTACACTAAACACGAGTCGGAGCCAAGTGATTCATCTTGTCTATCTATTTTTCTTTTATTTTATTTTTCAGCATTTTAGTTAGTTTTTATTTTTCTAGTTTAAAACCTTTTTCTAACTTTTTGATTTGATTAGACGTTGAGGATAAACCGGTATTAAAAGCTCTTGTGTCCTTGGACCACCTCGGTATCTTGCCAACACTATACTACGCTCACGATGGGTGCACTTGCCCATATGTGTGTTTGGTGTTAGTAAAATATCGTGTTTTATAAATTTAAAACTTGACTAACGTGTAAAAAGGGCTTAAAATATGCTTAAATATATATCACACCACACACGCATCATGCCTCTATCAGGACTTTTAGTATCTTATTTGTCCACAGAGGACTAAAAGGAAAATATAAGTCCGTATAAGGACTATAAAATATTATAAGTCCATATAGGGACTTTATTGAAACAGTTTGCCCATGAAGGGACTATAATAATATGTCATGTCTACAAAGGGGGTTATAATGAAATATCATGTCCACTAAGGGACTATAATGAAATCTCGTGTCCACGGAAGGACTATTTAGAAATAACATATCCCCAAAGGGATTTTAATGAAATAACGTGTCCATAAAAAGGACTGTATTGGTACAACATGCGTACAAAGGACTTTGCTGAACAGATGCCCTCATGTCACACCCCGATATTTCCACGTATTACCGGTGGGCCCGGTGGGGAGTATCGTGACGTAGTTGATATCATCATAGTCAAATAATCACAGTTTAACGCACAACGGAAGTCTAAAAATAATATTACAAACCGAATTGAAAGTATAATAAAATATTACACAACGGTTGTAAGTGGATCCACAGGCGGATCTAAAACAGGAAACAAATTTATTGTTCAACAAACTTTAAGCACTAAGAACTTGCAAGATTCATTAATTAGTGCTCAGGAGCTTCCAGCCCATTACGCGTAGTACATGCCACTTACTCTTTTGAAAAATACGTCAGTTTACACTAGTAGATACAATTAACTGACTCTTTTGAAAAGTATTTATAAAAATTGGTTTGGATGCACAAGGCATAAAATCTTTTATAACTTGGGACAATTATTTAAAATAATCTTGTATACAGATTTACATGTTTGTCGTCCGTTCAAGACCGGAATAGAAGAGCCGGTACAAGATTAATAGACACTGATGTGCGTTAAAGTGTTATATATATTAGGTGTATATTTTAAGCCCTTTTTAACACTTATTTTAGCCAAGTTTTAAATTTATAAAACACGATATTTCACTAACACTAAACACACATATGGGCAAGTGCACCCATCGTTGAGTGTAGTATAGTGTTGGTAAGATACAGAGGTCGTCCAAGGACACAAGAGCTTTTAGTACCGGTTTATCCTCAACGTCTAACCAAAATAAAAGTTTAGAAAAATGTTTTAAACTAAGAAAAATAAAACTAACTAAAATGCTGAAAATAAAAATAAAAATAAAAACAGATAGACAAGATGAATCACTTGGTTCCGACTCGTATCTAGTATAACCTTTGATTATTTCCGCACTTTTGCACATAATTAAGAGATTATCTTAGTTATTGTAGTAGGCCCCTCATTTGAAGGCGACGTTACCCTCACCCCAGTAGTTTGAGTCAGCAGGGATACAATCCTAAAAGGGTGGATTATTGGAAGATAATGAATTAAGTTATTAATGCAGTATTGTGGTAGGCCCCGCTTTTGGCGGTGACGTTACCCTCGGCTAAGTAGTCTGAGTCAGCAGGGATACAGTCCTAAATAGCCGGGTTATAGTATTAATAGTAGTTAACTTATGAGGGGATCAAAGAGTTTGGACCCCCGCCATCCAATACCGTGAAGTATTGAAGGAGGTCCTACTAAATTTGACCCAGGTCCATTGCAGGACCTCTAAACGCTGAACAATGGCAAGACCTTTACCAAACCGTTCCCTTAACCCCCTACCAGGTAGCCAACATATCTCCATATAGACCGTGGAGATATGAATGGTGAAAATCCTTTATTTTATATAGACAGTAAAATAATGCCAAGACACCACGGACGAACGATAAGGAAAGATCACCTTCAACATAAATAACTAGTTATTAAAGTCATTAATACAAAACCAAATAAAAAGTGCAAAAGATTAGAAATAAAAAGTATTATACTAGACACTTTGTCTTCACCAAGTGATGTAAGAGACTTAGGCAAACATGGCCTTGATTGTCAAGAACTCTTACGATCAATCTTGGATCCCGAGACGACTCACACACTCTACGATGGACAATGGATGATGGTGGTGGATGATGGTGTTGTGATGGTGGTGGGTGGTGGATGAAGTGTGAGAGAGGTGGTGTGCCAAGGGATGAGATGAAATGAATCCAAGCACTCCTATTTATAGGCTGAACAGAGAGCTGGACACGGCCCCGTGTCCGCTGGGCACGGCCCCGTGATGGGCAATAGAAGCTTCTATAGGTTTGTCTTTTCTGCTGCTTCTTGGGCACGGCCCCGTGCTGGCTGAGCACGGGGCGTGTCCAGTCTTCTGTTTTCTCTATTTTGCTTTGGAAGGTGCCGTTGAGGGTTCGGGCAGTCCACTAATGTTCCTTTTCTTGTATTTATGTTGGATTTAGCTGTCTTTTTGCTTCTTTTGCGTTTTTGAGCTCATTTAATCCTGAAAATACAAAAGGAAGACAAAAACACTCTTTTTCCAATATTAGCACTAAAAAAGGGTTAGTTTTATGCCTCATTTGATGTAATTTATATGTTGCATTTTACACACATCAAATACCCCCACACTTGAACTTTTGCTTGTCCTCAAGCAAAACTCTTTAATATGTGGCTTACACTCCCAAATGGAATAGGTAGAAGAGAAGGTTTTGGGCTTGTCGTAGAGTGTCGGGATTTCCAAGATCTTTTTGGGTTTTATTTTTATTTATTTACACTCCTATTCGTAATGATTTATTTAGAACTTTTCATAAAAGAAATTACTTATTTGGGCATAACATGCCTTTTTAAAATTTTATTTATATACAAGTTCACATACCTCACGGGGAAATCACTCACACTCGGCCGAAGGTGTATTTTTAGTGAATCACTCGAGAGCGGCATGGAACTTATTCCTACCATAGGCTTGCCAAGAAATCAATCCTCCTCCTTTTTAACTTTTATACCTTTGTAGATATCAAGAGGACTTTGCGGGTTAAGGGTTAGGCTAGGGTTAAAGGTAGGTTGTTGGGTTAGTGGTTAGTAGAAAAAGGGCTAAAAGCGTAACAAGTCTCGGTTTTCGTATTTTTGCAACTTTTTATTTTGATGAAGCTTTTATTCAAACTAAGTTATTTTTGATTAACTTGTTTGTTTATTTTCTTTTTGCTTCATCATTATCACAATTTTTTTTTTTTTTCACGAAGAACCGAACTTGTTACTAAAATAAAGGGTTAAAAATGAAAAAGGTTTTGGTGGATGAAAGGGTTTTTGTTTGGGTGATGAAACGAAAAGGTTTAGGCTCAAAGGGGCTAACTAGGGGGATTTTTGGGTAGGTGGTAAAGGAAAAAGAAAAATAATGGTGTAGAAAATAAAAAGGGTTAGTCCTAATGCCTCCATCATTTACTTACTTGGGTTTAAGTTGATAAGGACCGGGAATGTATTGTCATGGCAAGTTCTAGAGTCGTAAGAACCAAGCGGCTATTCACATAAGAAACGAAAAATGAGCATTTAGTCAAAAGATATGTAATTGTGTGCTCAATAAAGGCTCAAAACTCACTTTTGTGGGAATGGGTTTTTATGTGATCAAGTATATATAATCAAATTTTAAATAAGTTTGTCATGCCTTTTCATAATTTTCTTATGTTGGTTCTTTTTATCACTACGCTATCGGTTGTAAATTTGTAAAAAATATAACCTTTTTGAGAACTTGAATTTCCCGAGTTAAACCTAGACAAGTAAAAAAAAAATGAAATTTTTGAAAAAATTTGGGGTGATTAGCGGTTCCAATAGAGTTTTGTGTAAGGCTTGTATTTAGGACTTGCAAAATTCAAGGTTTTAGCATCCCCCCCACACTTAAATTACACATTGTCCTCAATGTGTCCCAAAAATAATTTTTTAGGTTGATTAGATGTGTAAAATAGTGTTTAAAAAGCAAAAATTTGTGTTACTGGGCACTGAACACGGCCCCGTGTTCAAGTGCCAGTAACAAAATTAAAATAAGAGAAACAGAAGACTGGACACGGGGGCGTGTTGGTTGAACACGGCCCGTGTCCAGGTACCTGAACTGGGCGTTTTTCTGCAGGTGGTTCGGCACGGGGCCGTGTTGGTTGGGCACGGCCCGTGTTGAACCTTCTGAAATGGAGAAAATTGCCGGGTTGCCTTGTTCTTGTGCATGGGATCATTTTTTCTCGTTCCCCTTTTCATCCTTTACCACCATGAGTGTGTTGTACTCATTACAAACCATCCAAACCTTAAAACCATCATTTCATTTCACCATAGAGAGAACTTACATAATCCTAAATTAAACTAGATAAAACAATAAAATAACAAACCATGGAGTCCAAGCCTTTACTTTATTTTAATTTAGCAAAATTTCCAAGGGGTAATTAATCTTGGTTAAACAAGGCCTTTTTGAACTCCTTCTTCCGAGTGCGGCTCTCCTCAAACGTCGGCGACCCATTCTTCTACCTCCCTTGGAAGGAGAAAAGAAGGCTCATGGGCATTAGATTGAGGAGTTTCAACTTCCACCGGGATCTCTTGTTGGTGTTCCATGGGAGGTTCCGCCGGAAAGTCTTCCCACCCGGTAGGGTTGTTGATTCCGAGTGCCAGGTTCCAATCCTGTTGAGGAAGGACTGGTTCCATTGGAGGTGCTACAAGAATATTTAACCTCTGGTGCAGGAGGTTAATTTCTTGGAAGCTGCTTTCAAGTCCCATCGTAAGATCGTTAATACGGTCGATTAGGACCTCCTCTACTGAAGTCATTTCGTCGAGAGCCTCCCTTAATGCTATCACATAGTGTACAAGTGTAGCTTCAATGGAGGGTCTTCTTCCACTTCGGCTGTTTGGCGAATGCTCAGGAGATGTTTCGCTGTTTTCACTCGTCATCCTACGAAAAATAAACTAAAAATAGTTTATTTAATGAAACAGTGACCGGACACGGCCCCGTGCTCACTGAGCACGGCCCCGTGTTCATCTTTCTGCAGAGTTTTGGAATAATGAAACTTGGATTTTTAAGTTATTTTCTGAACTTGTGGGGGCCTTTTTAGCTACTAATAACTTAAAACAATGTTTCATAACATGTTTTTACCAAGATTCTTTGAACAAAACTCATTTATCCCTACCATAGAGTTGGAGGAATTCCAAACTTTCAATGGTAGCTCTTGGAGAAAGATGAAGAAGAAGGAAATGGCTAAAAGAGGAAAGGACAAGATGGGTTGTTGGAACCTTCTTTTAGACTTACCTAGGATAGTTTGAGAGAAGATTCTTGCAAATCTCTGCCCCAAGTTGGTCCAAATGTGCAGAATTCTTGGCTGCATTTATAGAAAACGACAGCATCCTGGACACGGCCCCGTGTTCAGTGGACACGGCCCCGTGTGCAGGTGGAGTTCTGACACAGTTTGTCCGTATTCTGACGTACTGATCAGAATGGAATCTTTCGATGGACACGGGGACGTGTTGGCTGGACACGGCCCCGTGTCTAGGGACTGGTTTATGAAGTTGTCTAGTTTTTTTAAGGAACTTGTTAGTATCGGGTGGCTCCTGACTGGTTGGAACAACCCTAAAGTGCCTAATATACCTTAATTGTCCTAGACTAAGGCGAGAACGCAAGAGGTTGTCGGTGAGGGTAATTCCTATTTTCATTCTAGGTGGACAAGTCCAACCCTTTCCCGGGCTCTTGTTAAAGAAGGTATATGCCGAATCGCTCAGGTCTATGTATGCACCGAACGAAGTCGATGGAGAGTCCTTCACGGCACAATCGACATAGGGACGACTATCGTCCAAGTCTTTGCTAGGTACGAAGGTTTTTTTGGGAGCAACGAGGTTGTCGGAATGCGGTTCCAACATTTCTTCATGGGTATCGTCTTGGGGTGGATCAATAAAATCCTTCCCAAGCTCTTCTATCCATTTCAGAATTAGCTCTTCTAGTTGAAATAACTCGCTAAGGAGCATTTCCCCTAGAATATCTGGCTGGGCGCATTCGAGGGAGAAATAGTGCTTATTTTTACTTTCGCCCCTCTTAAGGTTGTGAGAAGATGGTGGGTCCATGTAGTGGGGCCTATAATTTAGGAAGTAGCATTTTACTTCTTCATGTTCGCCACCACATAATTGACACCACGTACCATAAGAGTGCCGAAAGTAAAAATAATTACTATCACTCATGTTTATGTCAGAAATTACCAACCGTCGGGATCTAACGGTTCTGTTTTCAGTAACTGAAACTTGGGCACGGGGGCGTGTTGAGTGGGCACGGCCCCGTGTTCAGCTTACTGTCTGATGTAAAACAGGATTGCCAGTTCCAATGATTGAGCACGGGGGGGTGTTCAGCGGGCACGGCCCGTGCTGAGCTCTGCAGAAGCTGAAAAACTAAGAAAATCCTAAAAAAATAAAAAGAAAAATAAAAGATGATTAGGCCGTTGATTCCTAACTTTCTTAAAATCCTTGTGTCCCCGGCAACGGCGCCAAAAACTTGATGTGCGTTAAAGTGTTATATATATATTAGGTGTATATTTTAAGCCCTTTTTAACACTTATTTTAGCCAAGTTTTAAATTTATAAAACACGATATTTCACTAACACTAAACACACATATGGGCAAGTGCACCCATCGTTGAGTGTAGTATAGTGTTGGTAAGATACCGAGGTCGTCCAAGGACACAAGAGCTTTTAGTACCGGTTTATCCTCAACGTCTAACCAAAATAAAAGTTTAGAAAAATGTTTTAAACTAAGAAAAATAAAACTAACTAAAATGCTGAAAATAAAAATAAAAATAAAAACAGATAGACAAGATGAATCACTTGGTTCCGACTCGTATCTAGTATAACCTTTGATTATTTCCGCACTTTTGCACATAATTAAGAGATTATCTTAGTTATTGTAGTAGGCCCCTCTTTTGAAGGCAACGTTACCCTCACCCCAGTAGTTTGAGTCAGCAGGGATACAATCCTAAAAGGGTGGATTATTGGAAGATAATGAATTAAGTTATTAATGCAGTATTGTGGTAGGCCCCGCTTTTGGCGGTGACGTTACCCTCGGCTAAGTAGTCTGAGTCAGCAGGGATACAGTCCTAAATAGCCGGGTTATAGTATTAATAGTAGTTAACTTATGAGGGGATCAAAGAGTTTGGACCCCCGCCATCCAATACCGTGAAGTATTGAAGGAGGTCCTACTAAATTTGACCCAGGTCCATTGCAGGACCTCTAAACGCTGAACAATGGCAAGACCTTTACCAAACCGTTCCCTTAACCCCCTACCAGGTAGCCAACATATCTCCATATAGACCGTGGAGATATGAATGGTGAAAATCCTTTATTTTATATAGACAGTAAAATAATGCCAAGACACCACGGACAAACGATAAGGAAAGATCACCTTCAACATAAGTAACTAGTTATTAAAGTCATTAATACAAAACCAAATAAAAAGTGCAAAAGATTAGAAATAAAAAGTATTATACTAGACACTTTGTCTTCACCAAGTGATGTAAGAGACTTAGGCAAACATGGCCTTGATTGTCAAGAACTCTTACGATCAATCTTGGATCCCGAGACGACTCACACACTCTACGATGGACAATGGATGATGGTGGTGGATGATGGTGTTGTGATGGTGGTGGGTGGTGGATGAAGTGTGAGAGAGGTGGTGTGCCAAGGGATGAGATGAAATGAATCCAAGCACTCCTATTTATAGGCTGAACAGAGAGCTGGACACAGCCCCGTGTCCGCTGGGCACGGCCCCGTGATGGGCAATAGAAGCTTCTATAGGTTTGTCTTTTCTGCTGCTTCTTGGGCACGGCCCCGTGCTGGCTGAGCACGGGGCGTGTTCAGTCTTCTGTTTTCTCTATTTTGCTTTGGAAGGTGCCGTTGAGGGTTCGGGCAGTCCACTAATGTTCCTTTTCTTGTATTTATGTTGGATTTAGCTGTCTTTTTGCTTCTTTTGCGTTTTTTAGCTCATTTAATCCTGAAAATACAAAAGGAAGACAAAAACACTCTTTTTCCAATATTAGCACTAAAAAAGGGTTAGTTTTATGCCTCATTTGATGTAATTTATATGTTGCATTTTACACACATCAGACACACCACAAGTATAGGCCCACAAGAAGTTTCCTCACGAGTGAGATACCATTCATACATACGCACTAACTGTCAGGTGTATGCCTACACCCCGTGCTTAAACCGTGGCCATTTCAAATGAATGAGCCGAGGATATCCAGGACACGGTCATATTAACCCCCAAAGGCTTTGTATAAAAAAACAGATTAAAACGGGTTATCTCAATGATTTAACCACTAATCGATTAAATATTCAATACCCGACCAAGCGGTAATAATTTACCGTATCCGAAGCCCGTATAAGGGAAAATAAGTTAAAAGTATTTACCTGAGCTTAGAAATGTAATTTTAATCTCAGTCGTATATTCTATTCAGTAAGTGTAGGTAGCTTTTACTGGGCTCCTAATTTGGAATGAATGTTTTATTATCCTTTTAGATTTCCTGACGGGTCTTATTTAAGTTGTAACTTAGACCGGTTAGTTTTAAAGAAAAGTTTACGGCGCGAAACGCTAGATTAAGCGATGACCGGATTGGAATGTGATTTAGACCCAACAAGTATGAAGACTTGTATATAATGGGTAAACTAAATACATTCTAGATTTTGAAGTGAAAATGATAAGGTTTGACCCGTTTCGGCTAACTTATGCAAACTAGTTACATAAACCGTACCGAACGCGTATATGTTTAACGGGTAACCGAATGAGGCATGTACAAGTTCCATAAGTTATTATGATTAAAATATGTTGTGATATCAGTAGGATATCTTCAATTATGCCCAAAACGAATTTAAAACCAATTTAAGCCCCGAAAGGGTAATTTGATCATTTTAAAGTTTATAAAAGAGGTTTAATAGCAAACTGAGGTTCTGGTCTAAAATATTCAGTAAAAATATTTATTTTATCAAGTTGCACCAGTAAGATATCATACATATGTGAGGTTTAGCATTTATGGCCAAACTATGCACCGTAGGGGCATTTTGGTCATTTCACATATGCTTTTAAGGTCAAATTTGGAAGTCTGAGTTCAAGACTTATACTTACTGTTAAAGTATAAAAAATTTATTTATAAAATCAGTAGGTAACAAGTCTTAGGCATTAAATATGGTTTTAAACCATACTATGCACCTAATTTGCGTAAAAGTCGATAATTGACGATATTTGAGATGTTTATGGAAATCTGAGATTTTGATCAGCCTCTATTGTCTAAAATATTTTATTTAACATATAACATCAGTAGAAAAAGGTTTGGCATGTTAATGATATGTAAATCTCATTTTATTAATGAAAAGGGCATTATCGTCAATTACCGAATTCATGCTAGAACTATATGTTATGGTCAGTATAAAATTTGACAAAAATTTCTAAAAATACCTAAATATTATATCATAACAATGGGTAGCAAGTTTGGTGCCAAAAATTGGGTTTAAATATGATTTATGCCAAAAAATGCAATTTAATTAATAGAAAGTTTCGTTTTACGATATCTTTCAAAACTTTTATTTGAGACCAGAAACTAATGTCACATTTTTAGGACATACTTATATATTAGTAATAAAGCTTTTTGTCCTCTCACATTTTTGAAAATCTCGTTTCTATAATATAAGGGCATAATGGTCAATTTTTAAGCATTTAACGGAACATGCAAATGATCTCTGATTTCTAAGGGACCATGTAGTATGACCTCAGAGGGTTATACTAACATATTATATGGTCACAAAGGAACCTTAAGGCATAACTAAACTAAGCTAATTTGGGTCAGAACTGAAAGTCAAAGCAAAAGTCTACTTTAGCGACTTTCGGTTGCGAACCGATCCTAAACTCAAAACTGTCGGGTTGAACATGCCTAGACATTTCAATTAATATTTACCAAGTTATTAAAGTGACAAAACTGATTTTGTAGCTTCTATATTATCAGTTATGAATTTTATTTAAAAACTGACCCGTTTGACTTTTATTTAATTACTTTGACCCGACAATTAACTAAGTAAATGTGGTAATTAGGAGGTGCCCTTTTGAGGGTTTAACACCTACCTAATTACGATCACGTAGCCATGTTCGTTGCGAACAATGGCTTGACCGTTTATGGTCTAGCTAAAAGTCAAAGCGTTTATCGAAAACGCTTGACTTTTCGGCTTTAAAAGCCAAACAAAATAACTAGTCACGAAAGGACACTTACAAATGGTCCTATGGACTGAAGAGAACTCCTTGGAGGTTCCCAATTGCTTGAGATCCTCTAATATTGAGAAGTATAGCAGATTGGAATGAAGGTGTGAATTTTTGAAGTGAATTCTACACCCCTTTTATAGAGTTTAGAGGATCATTGGATGATCAACATGTGTCCTAGGGAGTTCTAGGATTAAAACAAGTGTAATACCAGGCTTATAATTCAGTTAGCAAGCCCCTAGAATAAATCAAATGGTTTTAGAGATCAAGTGGTGAACAAGGAAGAAGAATTGGCAGCTGCAGGTAAGTTTCTTTCAAAATTGAGCCGTCGCCGTCGCCGCACGCCACAGCAAAAGGGGTAGGCTGTGGCGTAGCGCTACCACTCCCTATCTCAGCAAACAAGTTTCAATCTTGTTAACTTTGGTCCCTGCACCTTTATATGCTATGTAACTTTCATTTTAGCCACAATGGGCCCTTGTAGTTAGTTTGCAAATGATATAGGGAGTATAACCAAACACCGTTAGGTCTGGTTTCGTTAAACAATTACCGAAAACACTAGTTTCTGCTCATTGATGCTTTTAACCCTTTAATTTGCGAACTTGTGCGTTTTAACGCGAAATGGCATAAAAGCCTTTCAAGATTAATAATAAGCATTCCCAAGAGTATGATGGGATATTACGACACTCCAGTTTACTCTAGTTCACTTAAATGGATGCTCAAAGGTATAGTTTTAGAGTTTGACGCTTTTGGCCCCTTTAATGCATAACTTGCGCGTATTATCATTTTATCGCGTCAAAGCCCTATGTTATCCATATTAGGCATTCTCGAGAGTATTATCAAACATCATGATGGTTCGGGTTTGTTAAAAGGTCACTCAGAGGTATAATTAAACATGTTGACACTTTTAACCCATCTTCTTGATAGTTGCAATTTAAATCGTTTATTTGCATCGAAATTCCACGAAATCATTTTCCAACAATCGCGAGAGTATAAAAGATTCTACAAAGCCTCGGGATCGTTAAAAGGTCATTCAGAGGTAAGAATTAACATGTTGACACTTTTAACCCCTGTGGTTTGTAAATTTTTGGTTTTAAGCACAAACGGCTTCTTGTGTCCGACAATTTATATAATAAAGAATACGAAAATCATATGAGGTCAATCAGAGGCACAAGTTTGGCATGTTTACATTTTTGGTCCTTCCACTTTCCGAATTTTTCGTTTTTGACGAATTTAGTCCTTCATAGTCAACGTTTGACTTTATTAGGGTTTATTACACGTGTCAACACATCATTGGACGTGATTTTACGAGGTGTTACATCCTCACCCCCTTAAAAGAAATCTCAACCTAGAGATTTGCTCAAAAAGATAGGAATTCTTCTGTCACGTAGTGAATACGACCTCCCATGTATAATCAGGGCCTTTACTCCCGTTTTAACCTTAATAATAGGTATATGCTTTCTTTCAGAGCTTCTTAAGTTGTCGATCCTTATTCGACACTGGTTTCTTAACAAACCATAAGTTTTTCGTTAGTCTACACATCAATGTGGTAATGCTATCGACTTAACAGCTAGACATATCCTGAAATCACCAGCGTGAAACACATTGTGATTACCATCAAGCTCCTCAGGTAAGTTTCAGCTTATAAGCTACCGATCTTGACATATTCGGTTTTTCTCAAATGGTCCAATATATTTAGAGTTTAACTTGTCCGTTATATCAAAATGCAGCACACCCTCCTAGGGTGGTACTTTCTGTTGAATCTTGTCCCTTACTGAGAACTTAAGAGGTTTGCGTCCCTCATTAATATTGATTTTCTACCAGTTACGGGCAGCTTTCGGATAATCACAGATTCGTATGATTTTATCCGTTAATTCTAGGGTAATTTCAGGTCTTTAAAAATTGGAATTCCCAAGCTTTTATCCAACAATGGATGTTTGACATTCCATCTTTACAAGGTCTCTAAAGGAGCATCCTTGATGCTTATATACCAACTATTAATTATAGGAAAGCTTATTCAAGGTGAGATAGTCATTCCAACTACGGCTTAATCCAATCTTTTAAAGAATAGCTAACCTCACGGTTAGTTGAACAAATCGACGATTCCTGGGCAGCTGATGGCGATTCTCAAATGTTACCTAAGTAGGGTTGCGGTAATTAATTCATAAGCATAATGAACCGTCTTTCTTAATTAATAATACCGTAGCTTTCAGAATTATGATTTAGGCTTTATGAATCCTTCTCTAAAAGCTTATCTAATTGGTTCTCAGTTCTTTCATTTCCGTCGGTACTAACCGACATGGAGATTTTTCAATGGATGCAGCCTTAAGTGGGATATTATTCTTAACTCTATTTGCCTCTCAAGAGGTAAACAGGGTAGTTCTATGAAGAAGACGATCGAGATTCATAGAGATGACAGAGATATTCTGAATCTCAGGCTTTAGTTCATCTATCGTTATTCGTGCCATATAAATGACACATTTTTCTTTATGAATGCACGGATGCCTTAATTAGTGACACCCATTTGGACATTTCTATACTGGATATCTTCTTTGAATACCATTAGCTGACTTTAGTACAATATGACCATTGGAATATCTTAGTGGTTCTGTACATTAAACCTCCATACCGATCAGGCATGGAAGCAATCTACGGGACACACTAGGATACGCCAATCCTCATATGGAGCTTTTATCAAGCATAGTCTGGCATTCGAAGTTGATAGAAATCAATGAGATAACAAAATAAAATAACATATATTGTCGTACTCCATCTGAAGATAGAGTACTCCAGATCTTATGAATGAAGAATTCCGATAAGTATAGAAGAAATGGTTCCTATGGTTTTCATCGGTAAGTTTTACCTTACACTTAATATCTGGAGTTCTTATGGTAAAGTTTTAAAAGTTTGCTATGCTTATGATCTATGAAAGACTTAATAGTTCCTGAATCAAAACAGAATTCTTATCAATTGATTCACGATTAGGGTGTACCTGGTGCCATTATTGATATGAACTGCCTCAAGCATTCATTAGGAGGGTTTAGGAGCCTCCATTCTTAGTCTCTCTAACTTAACTACACCCCTTTTTCTTAGATTTCTAGGAGTTACCCTCCTTTCTCCTTTTCTGGCAGTCTCAGCTTTGACTGGTTTATTTCTTAACCCATATAATGTGAATGGCTGAGATAGATCCATAATGGATTCACACAAAGCAGGCTTTGAAACCTTAATATGCCCTCTAATTTCTGATGCTATACCACCAATAAGTTATGCATTAAGCTTAGATTTTGGGTTAACCGAATAGCGCACTATTTCAGATAATGAATTAAAGTCTGTAACGTACTGTCGAGAGTCTAGAACTTTTATTGTGAGATTCAGAAAGTTCTGATTCCACCTTTTCCATTTCGTGTTGCAGGCAACAGGTTTTTCTGATAAGGTCCATAAACTTGAACCATCCCATATTGTATGAGGATATCTTTCTTGTGGACTTTATTAATGTCCTTACCAACTAAGGGCATTGCCATCGAATGACTGTGATACATAACTCACAATGTCCTTTCCAGCACAACCGCTGATACACATAATCGTTTCTATTTCATCCAACAACTTTATGCAATCAATGGCCCCTTTTTTTTGCCATTGAAGTCTCTTGATTTGCAAGAGACGAAGTACTTTTAAGTACATCCTTTAGAGGAACGGGGCTCCTTGCTATATATGATCTTATTTGGTTTATTCTTCACATTTGAAGTATGAATAAAGCTCTTCTCATGAGCAGAGGAATGTGCTTTAGAGCAAGTAGCATTTGGCTCTTTGAAACTTTTCATGACCTTTCTCATAGCCTTTCTAACAGTGGCGTCTATCACAACTTGGAGATTAACTCCATTAACACTGAGGTTCACATTTGTTGCATCATTAGCATTTGTCGCATCTTTAGCATCGTGACTGTTGTTTGTCTGATCCGATTTTGCCATACTCGAAGCTTGGTACTAATCATCAGGTTAAACAATTGCTTAATTGCATTACAATAGCTAGTCATCTTCCTGGCGACCTATCATACATTAGCCATGGTGTCATTAACCATATTGGCTAATAGGTTATGAACATTCCTAACGAGTGTTATTTGCATGTTTATCAATTACATTTAGCATATGTCACAAGAGGACCATCAATGGCATTTAGGGTTTGGATCGAGTCCATTACCTTTTTTACAGGGGATTAAACGTCACAACTGTCTTTGTTATGTTGACGATTTTGGATAGCTCAAAGGCTCGCCTCAAGGACTTTTAAAATATGTGACATAAGTCCATTATGAAGGACATATAAATGTAGCACATAGGCTTGTCACCAAGGACATTAATAGCCATAAGGTACGAAGGCCTTGTCACAAAGGACATATAAGATATGGCACATAAGGCCTTGCCACAAGGGCATTTAAATTTATAAGTCGCAATCTTATTTGATCAGGGACTTTAAGGTTTGAACATAGTTCTTCACCTTTGGGCAGAGAGTCATAGACTACATCTGACATTATTTTGAATGACGATTTATTTTGCCACATAGGCCAATCAATGGATATCACTAATGGATGTTTATATATATACATATAATTATCGTAATTTAAGATATCTATCAAGATCTTATCGATCTTATATAGTATGAGGCTTGGGCATTGCGCATCACCTTGGACAATAACCATAACGGTCACAATTGTCAATGTCACTAACGGACAATATAGTATATGGCCCGTAGGCGAAACATCACTAAAGGATGTTAAATATAGTGATCATCGTTTCAGATGATATTAGTCATGATCGTATTGATCATATATAGACTATTAGGCTTGAGCATAGCTCACTACCTTGGACAGGGGATCATAAAGATCACAATGTCAATGTCACAAATGGATAATATGTTATGGCCCGTTGGCATAACATCATTAAGGATGTTTAATAATATGATCATCGTATCAGATGATATTAGTCATGATCGCATTGATCATATAGACTATTATGCTTGGACATAGTCCAATATCTTTAGATAGGGGGTCATAGACCACAACTTTCGTTGTCATATTGGACAACAAGTTTAGCCCGTAGACACTTCATCACCAACGGATGTTTATATATTTTGATCTTCCCCTTGGTGATACTTTCCATGATCTAATTCGATCATATTGGCTCTAAGGCTTGGACATAGTCCAAATGCCTTGACGGTCGGTGTGGTCTCTCAAGTCACACTGCCAGGACTGTTAACATGTTCTTAGATGTTAACAAGGATTAATTGTCTTAAGAAAGTTTTACCATCATAGCATGTCTGTATTGACATATTGGCTAGGTTATACCATTAAGAAGATCTTTTGAGATTATCTAGCAGATCAATAAAGTTCGAATAAAATTGATACTATTGTTTGATAAAGGACGAAATGAATACCTATATAAAATTTCCAAAACTTTTCATAAATCATTAAGAAATCTACAATAGTGCTTTAATCAGGACTTTTTAGTATCATATTTGTCCATAGAGGAATTAAAAGGAAATTCCAAGTCCGTATGGGGACTATTTAAAATATTATAAGTCCGTATAGGACTATATCAAAATAGCTTGCCCACGAAGGGTCTTTAATGAAATGTTATATCCGCTAAGGGACTATAGTGCAATGATATGTCCTTGAAAGGACTATTATGAATTATTATATTCGCCAGGGGACTTTGATGACATAACATGTCCACAATTTTTTTAATGAAATAACTCGTTTACAAAAAGATTTTTATTGAAATAACATGGCCATATAAGGACTATATTACAAATGCCCATACATGGACTTAAGTCAAAAGGTATGTCCACACAGGGACTATTTAAATAGTGTATCCACAAAAGTGATTTTTTTTAATAAAATCACTTGTCCAGGAAAGGACTATATTGAAATAGCATGCCCACCGAGGGACTTTATTGAATTATAATGTCCACAAAGGGACTATATTGAAATATAATGTCCATAAAAGGGACTATTTTGAAATACCAAGTCCACGAAGGGACTATATAGAAATATTACGTCCACTAAGGGATTTTATTGTAATATAATGTCCAAGAAGGGACTATTTTGAAATATAATGTCCTCGAAGGGACTATTTTGAAATATAATGTCCTTGAAGGGACTATGATAAACATATGTATATACACAGTCTTATCAGGAGACCTAGGTCCACAAGGACTATGATCAAATAATATGTGCACAAAGGACTTTAGTAATCAAATGCCCATACAGGGACTTAAAGGTAAAAATTTAAATGTGATGGAAGAAGGGTTTCTAATGTCTTCCTTGCTTTATTCTGATTGTTTCTTCTTCTTTATTTATCGTGCGCAGTAGCGACTCTGAAGATTTTAGTGAACAAAGTAAATATTTCAAATCAAGATCTATTGCAAAAGTAGAATCCAAGGATTCAATGGTTAAAGAAATGACATGGATCACGTATTAGGTTTTGACTGGTATAGTCCAAGTCTGAAATTCCAAAACTTGGAGGTAGGAAGTAGCGATTAATAGCATCCACATGTATCATCTTCAATATGGGAGCCTCAGGGATCTCCTGGTATGGATTCCCCAGTTTGTTTAAGAATTCAATGGGTTTGGTTTTAGGAATGAGTCCATAAAAGTCTTCCTTCAAACCGGTCGCACACCCATTCTAGCTGTGGTATGAAGCTTAGCATTTCTTGGCCTCAAACGGGAAGAATCTCCATTAACGGCTTCTTTGCTTGGCGACATATTCAAAATACATAAAATTGAAAACAATGTTTACTTAATAGGGATGAGAGCATTCCTAAGTTAAGTCTAGACTCAGAAGATCTAAGGAATATGCTACTGTGTCATTTGAGATAAAACACTAAAGTCTAGTGTTTAATTCACTCAAACATTGGCTCTGATACCAACCTATCACACCCCGATATTTCCACGTATTACCTGTGGGCCCGGTGGGGAGTATCGTGACGTAGTTTATATCATCATAGTCAAATAATCACAGTTTAATGCACAACTGAAGTCTAAAAATAATATTACAAATCGAATTGAAAGTATAATAAAATATTACACAACGGTTGTAAGTGGATCCACTGGCGGATCTAAAACAGGAAACAAATTTATTGTTCAATAGACTTTAAGCACTAAGAACTTGCAAGATTCCTTAATTAGTGCTCAGGAGCTTCTAGCCCATTACGCGTAGTACCTGCCACTTAGTCTTTTGAAAAATACGTCAGTTTACACTGGTAAATACTTTTAACTTATTTTCCCTTATACGGGCTTGGGATATGGTAAATTATTACCACTTGGTCAGGTATTGAATATTTAATCGATAAGTGGTTAAATCATTGAGATAACCCGTTTTAATCTATTTTGTTTGATTTAAGCATTTGGGGGTTAATATGACCGTGTCCTGGATATCCTCGGCTCAATCATTTAAAATGGCCATGGCTTATGCACGGGGCGTAGGTATACACCTGACAGTTGCGTATGTATAAACGGTATCTCACTCATGAGGAAACTTCTTGTGGGCCTATATTTGTGGTGTGTCTATTAATCTTGTACCGGCTCTTCTATTCCGGTCCTGAACGGACGACAAACATGTAAATCTGTATACAAGATTATTTTAAATAATTGTCCCAAGTTATAAAAGATTTTATGCCTTGTGCATCCAAACCAATTTTTATAAATACTTTTCAAAAGAGTCAGTTAATTGTATTTACCAGTGTAAACTGACGTATTTTTCAAAAGACTAAGTGGCAGGTACTACGTGTAATGGGCTGGAAGCTCCTGAGCACTAATTAAGGAATCTTTCAAGTTCTTAGTGCTTAAAGTCTGTTGAACAATAAATTTGTTTCCTGTTTTAGATCCGCCTGTGGATCCACTTACAACCGTTGTGTAATATTTTATTATACTTTCAATTCGGTTTGTAATATTATTTTTCGACTTCCGCTGTGCATTAAACTGTGATTATTTGACCATGATGATATCAACTACGCCAGGATACTCCCCACCGGGCCCACCGGTAATACGTGGAAATGTCGGGGTCTGACACCTCATAGGGACTTTAAATTAAAAATATGTTCATTAGGGAATATAATAAATCAACATCCGCACAGGGACTATACAGAAAAGATAGGTCCTAATAAGGACTTTGAAGCAATACCTGTCCACGCGGGGACGAAAGGGAAAAATATAAGTCCGTTTAGGGACTATAAGACATGTCAACATCGGGACTATAGTGAAACGATATGTCCTCGAAAGGACTATGATGAATTAATATGTTCGCCGGGGGACTTTAATGAAATAACATGTCTATGAAAGAATTTTAGTGAAATAACATGTCGACCAAAAAGATTTTAATGAAATGACATGTCGATAAAAGGACTATAAGGGAGTATAAAGTCCAGAAAAGGACTATTTTGAAAATATGATGTCCATGAAAGGATTATATGGAAATATAACGTCCAGGAAAAGACTATATTGTAATATAACATCCACGGAGGGACTATGTTGTAATATAATGTCCACGAGGGGACTATTTTGAAATATAATTTCCTCGAAGGGACTATATTGAAATATAACAAAGGGACTATAATAATTAAATGCCCATACAAGGATTTAGAGGAAGAACGAAATACAATGAAAGATCGATTTTCTAATGCCTTCCTTGCTTCATTCCGATTGTTTCTCTTCTTTGTTTGCCGCATGCTATAATGACATTGAAGTCCTCAATGAATCAAATAAACATTCCAATTCAGGATCTGTTGTTAGAAGTAGAACCCAAGGATTCAATGGTTAAAGAAACGACATGGATGACGGATTAGGTTTTGACAAGCATAGTCCAAGTTTTCAATTTCAAAACTCGGGAAAAAGAACTAGTGATCATTGATATTTTTTGGTATCATCTTCGACACGGGAGCCTCAGGGACCTCCTGGTATGGACTCCATTGGTACAGACTTTAAAATTTGAGTTGGGTTGGGTTTGGTTTGGTTTTGGGAATAGGTCCATAAAGGTCTTTCCTTTAACTGGCTGCACGCTTATCCTAGCCGTGGTATGAAGCTTGGCATTTCTTGGCTTCGGACGGGAAGAATCTCCATCAACGGCTTCTTTGCTTGGCGACATATTTAAAACATAAAATTGAAAAACAATGTTTACTTAATAGTGATGAGAGCATTCCTATTGTTAAGTCTAGACTCGGAAGGTCTAAGGAATATGCTACTGTGCCATTTGTGATTAAACACTAAAGTCTAGTGTTTAATTCACTCAAATGTTGGCTCTGATACCAACCTGTCACACCCCGATATTTACAACTCAGCCCGGTGGGGAGTATCGTGACGTAAGATTGGTATCGTCATGGTCAAACATACACAGAATTGCACAGCGGAAGTCTTGGAATATAAAATATTATTACAAACCCAAATGTCTGAAAATACCGAAAGGATAAATACATACGAGCTTGCAATATTGAATCCACTGGCGGATCTTTATAAAATGTACAAAATGAAGTTTAGCAGACTCTAGGGCATCCTAAGGATTTGCAAGATCCTTTATTAACACCAAGCAGCTCCCAGCCAATTACGAGTAGTACCTGCCACTTAGCCTTTTGAAAATACGTCAGTTTACACTGGTAAATACAATTAACCGACTCATTTGAAAGTGTTTATAAAATTGGTTTGGATGCACAAGGCATAAAATCTTTTATAACGTGGGATAATTATATAAAAATAATCTTGTATACAGATTTACATGTTTTTCGTACGTTCAGGGCCGGGGATAGAAGCCGAGTCATGATTAAAAGACACACCACTAATATAGTCCCACAAGGAGTTATCCTCACGTGTGGTTATATCTTATATCTTAATTCCCTTTTTGGGGAAAAGAAACCATATCGCAACTATCAGGTGTATGCCTACACCCCGTGCTTAGGTCGTGGCCATTTGCATTTAAATGATGCCAAGGATATCCAGGACACGGTCGTTAACCCCCAAATGTTTATATATCAAACAAAACAGATTAAAACGGGTTATGTCAATGAATTAACCACTAATCGATTAAATATTCCATACCCGACCAAGCGGTAATAATATACCATATCCCAAGCCCGTATAAGGGAAAATAAGTTAAAAGTATTCACTTGAGCTTTTAAATGCAAGATTTATCTACTCAGCCGTATGATCTATTCAAACTAGTGCAAGTAGCTTTTACTGGGGCTACTAATCTGGAACGAAGGTTTTATTAACCTATTAGATTACTAATGGGTCTTATTTAAGTTACAAACTTAGACCGGTTAGTTTAAAGAAAAGTTTGCGATACGAAACGCTAGATTAAGCGATGACCGGATTGGAATATAGTTTAGACCCGACAAGTATGAAAACTTGTATTATATGGGTAAACTAAATACATTCTGGAATTTGAAGTTAAAATGATAAGATTCGACTCGTTTCGGCTAATTTATGCAAACTAGTTACATAAACCGTACCGAACGCGTATATGTATAACGGGTAGCCGGATGAGTCATGTACAAGTTCCATAAGTAATTATGCTTTAAATATGTTATGATATCAGTAGGATATCAACAATTATGCCCAAAAAGATTTTTAAACCAAATTAAGTCCCGTAAGGGCATTTTGGTCATTTTAGGATTTATAAAAGAGGTTTAAACATAAACTAATGTTCTGGTCTAAAACAATCTGTAAAAATATTAATTTTATAAGGTTATATCAGTAGGATATCATACATATGTGTGGTTTACCATTTATGGCCAAACTATGCACCGTAGGGGCATTTTGGTCATTTCACATATGCTTTTAAGGGTAAATTTGAAAGTCTGAGTTCATGACTTGTACTTACTGTAAAAGTACTAAAATTTATTTATAAATTCAGTAGGTATCAAGTCTTGGGTGCTAAATATGGTTTTAAACCATACTATGCACCTAATTAGCGTAAAAGTCGACAATTGACGATATTTGCGATGTGTATGAAATTCTGATATTTTGATCAGTCTTAAATGTTTAAAATATTTTATTTTTCATATAAAATCCATAGGAAAAGGTTTGGCGTTTTAATCATATGTAAATCTCATTTTATTAACAAAAAGGGCATTATAGTCATTTATCGAATTTATACAAGAACTCAATGATATGGTCAGTTTATAATCTAACCAAATATTCCAAAATCCCTAAAAGTAATATCATAACAGTAGGTAATGAGTTTGGTGCCAAAATTTCGGTCTAAACATGATTTATACGCAAAAGCGTAGTTTAATTAATAAAAAGTTCAATTTTACGATATCTTGTATAACTTTAGTTTGAGACTAGAAAATGATGTCATAATAATTTTGCATGCTTATATATTAGTAACAAAGCTATTTGTATACTCATATATCCAAAAATCTCGTTTTTACACTATAAGGGCATAATAGTCAAAATTAAGCATAATAACAGAAACAAGCAAATAACTCGGATTTCTAGTATGATCGTGTAATATAACCTTATAGGGTTATGCTACATTAAATTACGATCATAACGGGACCTTAAATCAGTAGCAAACTAATCTAATTCGGTTCATAATCGAAAGTCAACGCAGAAGTCAAACTTCGCGACTTTCGGTTACGAACCCACCCTAAAACTGGAATTAACGAGCCGAACATGTTTACACATGTTCTAATAATTATTACCAAGTTGTTTAAGTGATAAAACGTATTTTAGAACATTTCTAAACTCATATCGCAATTATTTCCAAAACTGACCCGTTGACTTTTTAAAACAATATTACGTTGACTCGTCAATAGACCAAGCAAACATGATTCTTAGGAGGTGCCCTTTTGAGGGTTTAACACCTACCTAATTACGATCACGTAGCCATGTTTACTGCGAAAAATGGCTTGACCGTTTACGGTCTAACTAAAAGTCAAAGCGTTTATCGAAAACGCTTGACTTTTCGGCTTTAAAAGCCCAATAAAATAAACTAGTCACGAAAGGACACTTACAAATTGTCCTATGGACTGAATAGAACTCAAAAGAGGTTCCAAAATGTTCAGGATCCTCTAGGATTGAGAGAGATAGCAAGATTGAAAAGAAAGTGTGAGTTTTGATATGAATTCAACACCCGTTTTATAGAGTTTGGAGGATGTTTGGATGATCAACAAGTGTTAGGGGATTGCTTAGGATCATTACATGTGTATACCAGCTTTAAAAATCAGTTAGCAAGCCCCTAGAATGATCAAATGGTTTTTAGAATACCATTTGTGGGAAACAAGAGCTGAAACCATTAAAATAAAAACAATATGCTGCTGTTCTGATAGCTGGCGGCCCGTGTAGGAAGCAGGCCTGGCGTTCACGGCCCGCTAGCGAATGGCCCAGCTCAATATGTTTGGCAGTTGCGCTGTTTTGGTCCCTGTCCTCATATACTCACTTTTAAACTTTCAGTAATTACATTTCTGGCACAAAACAACTATAACAGCTGCTGTTTGCTGTTCTGGCAGCCCACGAGAGCAGGCCCAGACATGGGTCATGGCCGTGACAAGGGCCAGCCCAGAAACAATAGTTTGGCAGCCTTGGCAGTTCTGGTCCCTGTTTGGATTTAAGTGTTTTTAAGCTTTCAAAAGTGACATGACTGGTCCCTCGAACTTTCATATCAGATGCAGCCAAGTTCAGAAATAACTTTTGAAGGTTGACAAGAACAGTCCCTCACACCTAAACTTATAATTTAACTTTCATATATTGGCACTTTTGGCACGAAAGTTTTGAATTCTTTGAGTAACATCATTGTAAGGCACAAAAGCCTTTAGTGACCAATTTAGGCACATTTGGAAGTATGACCGAGCATTGCGGAGTTCATGGTTCGCTTAAAAGGTCGCTCAAAAGTGCAGTTTCGCTTGTTATCATTTCTAGTCCTTTTAACGCACATAAATGTGCGTAATATCGTTTAACGATATCCAAGCCTTACGTAACCCATGTTAGGCATTCCCGAGTGTATGCTCAAATATTACGACGCTCCAGCCACATAAATGGTCATTCAAAGGTGTAATTATAGACGTTGACGCTTTTGGTCCCTCTAACGCGCAAACTTGCGCGTATTATCGTTTAATAGCGTCAAAGCCCTATGAAATCCATATTAAGCATTCTCGAGAGTATTATCAAACATCACGATGCTTCGGGTTCGTTAAAAGGTCACGCAGAGGTATAATTAAACATGTTGACGCTTTTAACCCCTTTAACTTGTAAACTTGCGCGTAATTTCACTTATTGGCGTAAAAGCCTTAAATGGAAAATATTAGGCATTCCCGAGAGTGTAATCAATTATTATGAAGCTCTCGGTTTGTTAAAAGGTCACTTAGAGGTAAGAATTAACATGTTGACGCATTTAATCCTTTGACGCGCAAACTTTCAAATAATTATGCAAACGGCTCCTCTCGACAAACGAGTGGCTTAATTATAATTATGAATACCGTGTATTTGTTATTCAGAGGCTTAGTTTAAGCATGTTAACACTTTTAGTCCTTTCGCATTCAAAGTTTTTGATTTTTCACAAAATTAGTCCTTTATAGTCAACGTTTGACTTTATTAGGGTTTAGTACACGTGTCAACGCATCATTGGACGTGATTTTACAGGGTGTTACATCAATAAAATACATTATATCTGTTAAAAAATGTTTATAAAATGCCAAAAACTACAAAAGCCAAAACGCCGAATAGTATGAAAACTCTGGGAACGGATGCTAGCAAAGTACGTTTTTACTATATAAAACGTAAAAAAATGCCAGACACTGTATTACTAAAAACAACAATAATTGACTAAACTCCATTAAACAATGTATAAAACAACGTGCCATCTTTATCTAAACGCGATAAAAAACAAAATGTCAAACCCTGAAAAGATGGGAAGTGTTATTGTGACAACCCGAGATTTCACACATCACTGACTTCGGAATCCTGTTCTACAATTTGGTTTACATAGTGTCTATGTAGTTTATCTGATTGATAAATGATTGTGTGTAATACTTGATTATTATTTGTGTAGGGTTGTATATAGTTTAATTAGACTTTAATAATTAGAGATAACATATAGTTCTTTATCACAACTCACTTCGACGAAAGAAAAGGGCCTTTCGCCAACCATGACCCGACGAAACTGGGTGTTTCGTCGAGATGGGTCTTTCGCCGTTAAGGGCTTTGGCCTAGATCCATGTGCGGCCCAACTCCCTCTGTGCATATATTTAGAATCATTAGCGAACCCTAGCACTTCCACTTGTCCCTGTGAAGCCGACGGCAGCCGTAATACACCTCGAAGGATCGCCTCGATTTCCTATTTTGCTCTCTCGGTTAGTATGTAAACAAGAATTGATCTGTAATCATTCGTTGCTTGTTACGAGTCGATTAATATTGATGATTGTGAGTTTTGTTATAGACTTAGGGTTTGATAGAATTCTATAAGTATGATAGATTGTATAACCAAGAGATGTTGATGAATAAGTTGTATGATAATAGACCTTCTAATGAAACTTCTGCTATAACAAACTGCTTGATGATGTGAATGTGTTCATGATGTTAAAAATCGGTGGTTTAGGTTACGGACAGTAGCGGCTGTTAATATTGTTCATGATTATGTTTATATGAATTAAAGAAGTATGTTGTTAATCTTGATAGTCTTGATGAACACCAAATAAGGTTGCTTGATTCCGTGAAATAACTATTGATTGATCCAGCAAGGAATTGTAACTGTTGTTATATGATCAAACGTTGAAACTGACCTCGTAGAAACATAGGGACTTTCGTCGCCCCCTTAACTCGACGAAACATATGTCTATTGCCTCGTCACTTGTGAGCCGGTGAAAGTTATGAGTCTTTCATCATATGAAGCCCGACGAAACATGTGGAGTTTCATCACTCCCATGCCGACGAAACATGGAGTTTCGTCACACACATTTACACGACGAAAGTTAGAGTTTCGTCACACACAAACCAACGAACAACTTTGATGTTTCAGAACTCTATCAATAGACTGCGATTCATATTGTGCATGATAATAAAAGAGAATGTTACCACCTGTTAATGATGTTAGTGATGAATGAGTATACTAGGGAATGTGAAGCCGTTCCATGAACCAATATATATATATATATAGAACAACTAGAGTGTATCATGATATCATATACATACAATGCAAGGTGTCAAATATGTGATTAGGTGTATGTGAATCGAATACTTGCTTATGATGAACAGCTCACTTAACTGTTAAGTACTATTTCGAAACATGCATGCGAATTGTGAACTTATCTGATACGTGTGTTATGAATGATTGTTATCTGTTTTGTGATGATCCTTGCTACGAAATAGACACTATGAACATATGTGAACAACGTAAACGTAAACTGATTTCGTGTACATGAATATCATAGGCTTTGACTGACTATGTGTGAACACGTAACTAATCAAACCGAGCAAACCAAGGTGAGTTCACTGCTCTTTTTCCAAGCATGCATCCCGGGGAGGGATATCTGGTAGTTGTTCCAGGGAGGAACATCGGGTTATTGGGATGTTGGTTATTACACTCATTTCTATCATTAAGACCCCTTACATCTACCGATAGTTGCCGGGGAGGCAACGAGGTTATTAGTTGATAGCGCTATTAGGTTTGGCACTCTCACACCGTACCGGGGAGGACAGGCGTGAACAAATTACCTTAACCACTTGACCAATGTTTTGATAGAGACATTGGGGTTGGGCAAACAAATCTAGCTGCCATCTATGGTAATCGAGTTAATAACAACATCAAATCAAATCTGTGAAACGTTTTAATCTGGTAACTAGTATCTAAACACGTTAACAAACTTTGAACTCACCAGCGTCATCTGACACACTTGTCTGCATGCTTACAGGTCTATAGGTTTATATCATTGGGACTTGCTGTCTGGGATGCTAGAGTGGTCATGGGTCGAGATACATGGGATCGCAACACAAGCTTAATGGTTTATGTACACATGGTTTATGAAACACTTAACAAATGAATTATGCTTCCGCTATATACAATGAATGATACGTAATGCTTGTAAACTTTTATGTTATTGAATGAAAGTTTTATTTAAAAATATTTAAGAGTTCAATGTGATTGGTGGCTTGGATCCTGGTGCGTCACACGCCTCGTGGGGGTTTCCGCATGTGGTATTTTGGGGGTGTGACAGTTTGGTATCAGAGCCACTGGTTATAGTGAACTTGGTTTTAAAAACGTTTTTATAAAACCAAACTGTAACCGAACAGTTTTGAAAACAGCAATACGACTATGACACTCAGCTCCAGACTGCAAGGTTCGTCTCTCGTATACTCAATGTACTGCATAACTAGTGAACACTTACATATGATATTGCATGTGATTGCACGTTTAGCACAACAGTATGAATTCATGTATTACTTGTATGTGTTATGTGACTGATAGGGTGGTATTTCCCTACACATTCATGACTCACGTTTCGTGATGCTCTTTGTTGCTACTTGAGTTTGACGAACCATTTGACATGAGTTAGGAGGAGCTGAGATGAGCATGCAAATCACAATATTATTGTGGGTGCACACATAATAATAGTGTGTGGTGCATGCGAGTCCCAGTGAGGCTTAACAAGTGAAAAAGGGGTTCCGTTCTGTTATTAAATCGATGTGAAACACAATAGTCTATAAGAGTCATAGCAGTGATTGTCTCTTACTTGAACGTGATCTTTACACTCCACTCTGAACCCTTACGAATCTCGATGCTATCGAGTATTACTTGAACACCCATCTGAACGCCTAGCAAACTGTGTAGAATGTTAGGTGCGTGTACGAACATCCCTGAGTTGAATGTCATAGCGTCGAATGATTGGTCAATACCTTCTCACTCCTCTTCATTGGTTGGAACTATGTGTAATGACGCCTTAGATTCCGTGAGTGCGATTGTTTTTGCAACACCCTAGCAACGTACTGTGTATTACCCGACCAACTTGCAAGATCGAGGGGCAAAAGGATGATCGTAGTATCTCACCGACTTCATTGTTAGAACGGCCTTGGTTTCTGGCAACGAACATCAGCAAATTGGCTCCAATTGAATCTTTAACCCTAGACAGCGACTCATGAGAGTCAACCTTTACGAATCAATCAGGGCATAAGCGATGACAACTGATTAAAGTGTGGAATGTGTGACTACCAGTACAGTGATTAGCGCTTTAGGACGTGGCGCAGAATATGAAGGAATGGACTTGGTTAGTGAAAGATCGAAGGGCTCAGTTTCAAGCAACGTCATTAGAGACAGCAGTCATGGAAACGGCAAGGTACTTATAATCGTAGCCTACAGTATGGAAATGAGGATGCCAACGACATGGACTAGCCGTTGATAATTCAAGATGACACACAACCAAGGGGATGATGACAGTACTGGAAATCCTTGTAACAAAAACAACAACACTGGAAGTGGTACACGTGGTAGGACATTTCGGATTGGTGTAGGTGGCGCCAGGCATTATAGCAACATGGTAGCTAGTAAGATTAGCTAATCGCTTCATCTCTGTTCTGTTTAACCCTGATGCTTCTTGAAACCGAACCTGTTGTGGAAATTGGCTGATGGCAAGTCAATTGAAGCCTCGTATGTTCGTCAGGATGCAAGCTCGACCTTGGGGGACAAGTGTACGACATCAACCTTCCTTCTGCTATCCTTGGTAGGCACGATGCAGTAGTTAGTGTGGATTGGTTATCTAGATATCGCGTGGATATACCCTGTGAGAAGAAAACTTTGTGTATCTCTCTTCCTAGTGAAGAATCGTCATCTGACCTAAGGTGTCAGGGGGGAATAAGGGTTAGCATCATTTCAGCTATGAAGGTCCAGAAGTGTCTACAGAGGGATTACCCCGCTATGTTAGCATTCGTTACTGATGTTAGGGCTAAGGAGAAGAGGATCGAGGATCCACCAATCGATCATGATTCCTTCGGTGTGCTACTCGAGGAACTACCGGGTTTACTTCCACAACTATTAGACAGACTCTCAGTTTGATCCCATGCCAGAGGCAGCCCTGATTCTTCGTACTTCCTACCGTCTTGCACTAGGAGGGTTGAAAAAATTGTCAAATCAACTTCAGGAACTGTTGGACAGGAGTTTGTCGGACCTAGTTTTTCGCTTTGGGGAGCCCCAGTTATATCCGTGAAGATAAGCCTTTTTGTATGTGTACTGATCATCCAGAACTCAACAAGGCGACAGTCAAGAACTGTTTGCCTCGACCAGTGTATTGACAACCTGTTAACCAGTTGCGAGGGACAAGCTTCCATTCGAGGATTGATTTACGAACAAGCTATTATCAGATGGAAGTCCAAGGGAAGGATGTTCCTGGAACGGCATATCAAACGCAATACGGCTAGTGCGACTTTATACACCATAACCATTGAGTTAATCAACACACCAGCAGCTTTATGGACCACATGAACCAACCGAGTTTAACGATGGTGTTTTGGATCATTTCCAGGAGAAAGGAACATCATGGACGGCATAAGTATCCTACTTTAGAGCTCCTGAGGGACGAGCCACTCCGCGCGAAGTCTTGTTAAGTGTAACTACTGGATTTGAGAGGTATATTTTTGGTCATGTAATCAACGAAGTGGGAATACACGTGGATCTCGCTAGGATCCATTTTGTTAGAAACTGATTGACACCAAAGACCAGTTCGAGGGTACAACAATTTCCTTGTCTCACTAGATACTAGCAGATTCATCACATGATTTTCGAAGATCGCGTAGCTTCAAACTCTTAGCATAGCAGGGTGCGGCGTTCGTAGAAGACAAAACAGGAGGACGACTATTCAGCTTTCGAATCCCAACTCTGCAACGCACTGAGCATCGTCTTTACCAGAGGGTGCGGGAGATCTAGTGGTATATCATGCATGATGGTTTGAATCAGAGTCCCAGTTATGTGCCAATGCAACGCGAGAGGGTGACGACCTAAGCAGTGGGATTACAAGAAGAACTGCACAAATCACAACATGCGGTGGAAACCATGGTCTTTGGATTTAAGTTGGAGGCATTACTTGGACGGTACCCGATGCGCTACTTAGACCGATCACAAGGGCCTCCCATGTACCAGTGTTTCGAAAAGCTAAACATATGATGACATCACTGGATGGAACTCTCGAGCGGTTATGACTATGGAACCTAAAACATGTATGAGCATGCAGTTCACTATTGACTCTAGCCTACCCGATCAGATTCGCCTTGTTCTAACCAAAGCACTAAGAGAAGAGGAATTTCACATTAGGTCCATGCGGGGCATGGAAGAGCAACTTCTGGAAAGTCGGACGATATTCGCTACCTCGTGGAACAAATATGGACCTCATTATACAGTAACGGTAGGGGATTTGTGTTGAGCAAAGCACCCCGGCCTCGATACTCTGGTCGTCTGGGTTTTGATGAGAGACATTAGGATTTATGAACCTTGTACTGGTGATCGGGCATGAAGGCCCACCTAGCTAGGTATGTGAACGATGTTTGACTCATGGGAAAGTCAAGGTGAGGTATCAGCAACTAGAAACATTCGTATGGAAATGAGAACAAACTGCCATGGATTTTGTCACTGGGCTACCTAGAACTCGAAACGGAAAAAGTATCACCTGGGTGATCATCGATCGTCTCACGCAACCAGCACACTCTCATCTGATCAAGGAAACTGTCAAGTCTTCACAGCTTGTGAATATTCCTCTAAGAGAGGCGGCTTTTAGGCACGAGGTGCCAACTCCTATTATCTCCAATTTTGAGCTATACCCGATTTATGGTGGACAAAACGCAACACTCTTGGTTCACGTCTAGGCATGAGCATTACTTGTCACCATAGGACAGATGGTCAGAGTAAACGAACCATCCAAACACTTAAGGACATGCAGCGAGCATGTGTGTGATCGACTTTAATACAAATTGGAAGGATACGTACCCTTGGATTAATTGCGACCGCAGCAGTTACCATTCTAGTAATCAGACTGCTCCGTTTGAGGCATTATATGGACGATAATGCCGATCTCCTTGTTGGACTAAAGTGAGTGGCAACCTAATCGCAGATCCAAGATTTGTACTCGAAGATTGCTTAGATCGGAAATCGTTTGACAGCAACGCATGACCATCAGAAAAGTTGTTGAGTTTAGGAAACTCTGGGAGTTTGCTGTAGGCGATCGTATTATATTGAAAGTCTAACCCTGGGAGGGTGTGGTACGCTTGGGAAGTGTGACAATCTTAGTATACGTTACGTTGAGGTATTCAGAATTCTGGGTAGAATCGGTCACATGGCCTACAGACTCGAGTTACCCGGCTAATTGGGTAACGTGCACGACGTCAATTGTGTCTCGGATCTAAAGCAGTGTTTGTACCGGTGAAACGCTTGTGATACCTTTGCGAGAACCTAAGGGTAATGATTAGTTGTGGTATCTGGGGATCTATCGAAAGCATGGACCAGGAAGACAAGGTTCATAAGCATAGTTGTTTGACAATCGTGAGAGTTCGTTGGAACTCATGATGTGGACCGGAGTTCACATGGGAACGTAAAGATCTGATAAAGCTCAAAAATCCTCAATTGTTTAGGTGGTTGAACTAACTTTTGTTGTCATTTGTAAATTTCATTCCCTTTCAAGTTGGGGATGATGTGGTACCCTCGAAAAATTCACAGTCATCCTGAGTTAACGCCTTACTGTTTTGGTTTACTTGTCAAATTTCGGGACGAAATTTCTTTCAAGTTGGGGATGATGTGATAACCCGAGATTTCACACATCACTGACTTCGGAATCCTGTTCTACAATTTGGTTTACATAGTGTCTGTGCAGTTTATCTGATTGATAAATGATTGTGTGTAATACTTGATTATTATTTATGTAGGGTTGTATATAGTTTAATTAGAGTTTAATAATTAGAGATTACATATAGTTCTTTATCACAACTCACTTCGACGAAAGAAAAAGGCCTTTCGCCAACCATGACCTGACGAAACTGGGTGTTTCATCGAGATGGGTGTTTCGCCGTTAAGGGCTTCGGCCCAGATCCATGTGCGGCCCAACTCCCTTTGTGCATATATTTAGAATCATTAGCGAACCCTAGCACTTCCACTTGTCCCTGTGAAGCCGACGGCAGCCGTAATACACCTCGAAGGATCGCCTTGATTTCCTATTTTGCTCTCTCGGTTAGTATGTAAACAAGAATTGATCTGTAATCGTTCATTGCTTGTTACGAGTCGATTAATATTGATGATTGTGAGTTTTGTTATAGAATTAGGGTTTGATAGAATTCTGTAAGTATGATTGATTGTATAACCAAGAGATATTGATGAATAAGTTGTATGATAATAGACCTTCTAATGAAACTTCTGCTATAACAAATTGCTTGATGATGTGAATGTGTTCATGATGTTAAAAATAGGTGGTTTAGGTTGCGAACAGTAGCGGCTGTTAATATTGTTCATGATTATGTTTATATGAATTAAAGAAGTATGTTGTTAATCTTGATAGTCTTGATGAACACCAAATAAGGTTGCTTGATTCCGTGAAATAACTATTGATTGATCCAGCAAGGAATTGTAACTGTTGTTATATGATCAAACGTTGAAACTAACCTGGTAGAAACATAGGAACTTTCGTTGCCCCCTTAACTCGACGAAATATATGTCTGTTGCCTCTTCACTTGTGAGCCGGCGAAAGTTATGAGTCTTTCTTCATATGAAGCCCGACGAAACATGTGGAGTTTCATCACTCCCATGCCGACGAAACATGGAGTTTCGTCACACACATTTACACGACGAAAGTTAGAGTTTTGGTCACACACAAACCAACGAACAGCTTTGATGTTTCAGAACTGTATCAATAGACTGCGATTCATATTGTGCATGATAATAAAAGACAATGTTACCACCTGTTAATGATGTTAGTGATGAATGAGGATACTAGGGAATGTCAAGCCGTTCCATGAACCAATATATATATCGAACAACTAGAGTGTATCATGATATCATATACATACAATGCAAGGTGTCAAATATGTGATTAGGTATATGTGAATCGAATACTTGCTTATGATGAACAACTCACTTAACTGTTAAGTACTATTTCGAAACATGCATGTGAATTGTGAACTTATCTGATACGTGTGCTATGAATGATTGTTATCCATTTTGCGATGATCCTTGCTACGAAATACACACAATGAACATATGTGAACAACTTGAACGTAAACTGATTTCGTGTACATGAACATCATAGGCTTTGACTGATTATGTGTGAACAAGTAACTAATCAAACCGAGCAAACCAAGGTGAGTTCACTGCTCTTTTTCCAAGCATGCATCCTGGGGAGGGATATCTGGTAATTGTTCCAGGGAGGAACATCGGGTTATTGGGATGTTGGTTATTACACTCATTTCTATCATTAAGACCCCCTTACATCTACCGATAGTTGCCGGGGAGGCAACGAGGTTACTAGTTGATAGCGCTATTAAGTTTGGCACCCTCACACCGTACCGGGGAGTACGGGCGTGAACTAATTACCTTAACCACTTGACCAATGTTTTGATAGAGACATTGGGGTTGGGCAAACAAATATAGCTGCCATCTGTGGTAATCGAGTTAATAACAACATCAAATCAAATCTGTGAAACGTTTTAATCTGGTAACTTGTATCTAAACACGTTAACAAACTTTGAACTCACCAGCGTCGTCTGACACACTTGTCTGCATGCTTGCAGGTCTATAGGTTTATATCATTGGGACTTGCTGTCTGGGATGCTGGAGTGGTCATGGGTCGAGATACATGGGATCACAACACAAGCTTAATGGTTTATGTACACATGGTTTATGAAACACTTCACAAATGAATTATGCTTACGCTGTATACAATGAATGATATGTAACGCTTGTAACATTTTATGTTATTGAATGAAAGTTTCGTTTAAAAATATTTAAGAGTTCAATGTGATTGGTGGCTTGGATCCTGGTGCGTCACACGCCTCGTGGGGGTTTCCGCATGTGGTATTTTGGGGGTGTGACAGTTATAGCCTTAACAGATGAAACTGCACAAAATAGTAACTACATGTGAAGGCCATTACATGTGAAATTGAATTTATTTATCTTTTCAAAACATTATAATTGCCTGTCACTTTATAGGCCTGAATCCTTCATGGCACAACAATTTGCACAAAAAATAATGTGACACCCCGTTGAAATGTTCTCACTCATACTAGCTTGTCAGTGGCTGCACTTTAACTTTCGGGACGAAAGTTCTTAAAACTTGGGGATAATGTGACACTCTAGGTTTTCTCAAGCAACCTTCTTGTATAAGCATTGTGTGTACATATATTATTAAATGAAAGTTGGTGTATTATCTTGATCTGCTATGTGATCCTTGTAATAAGTTATATGTACATATGATATATATATATATATATAATTAGGAGTGTGTTTTGTATTAGGAACCGAAACCACAAGGACCCGACCCGAGACCATCCGGTCTCGAGTGACCCAAGTCAGTAGGGCCGCACCTCCTTGAGCCCACTCAGAAAACCCATTAGGGTGCACCACCCGAGATGGGTATAAAACCCAAGCCCCTAGCCGACATTGCTACTTTTGGACATCAATCATTCAAACATTCCATCACACTCACTCCCACACTCTCCTTCATCCTCTCAACAAAACCCCAGCAACATCACCCTCTCCTCTTGTCTCGGATCAATAGTAGCAGCTCAAGCTCTTGTTCTAGCTCGTATTCTAAGCTAGGAGGTTCCCCTTTCGGCTGATTTCACACCACTCTCACACCCGAACACCATCCGGTTAGTGTTTCACGTTACTAGATGTTGCGATGCTTGGTTGATAAATGATATGCATGATAAAAGTGTTGATTAGTGATAATGTAGGTTAGTGTTGTCCATTTGTTTAAAAGTTATATGCTTGAAAATGTGCATTTTGTACAATGGTGAGATGAAATATAGATGCTATCATGATATTTTACTAGTCTTTACACATGAAGATTCTTAGAGAAAAGGATGAGATATTACATAATTGTAGCTTATGAAATGCATGCTATGTGTGTTGTAATGTTGTAGGCTTATTGATTTTTGCCTTTAGGTCCATATGGATGAATCTGAGGAATATAGTGAATGTGTTTGTTTTAATAATCAAGTTATGAAAACCCTAAATGAAGAACTATTTGAATAAGATATGAATATTTGAAATTGTTGTGTTTGATCCGTTTGGATTAGGAACTAGACAATGATACATGTTTGTGATATTTGATTGGCTAGTACACAAAATCATGATATTGCAATTCTATTGGATAATACAAGTTTGGACAGGTTCTAGAAGGATTCCACCGGTGTTGCACCCAGGGTTGCGAGTCGAGACCCCTGGTTGCGACCCGAGACCTCTTCTTGACAAACTCGAGACAAGCTGCAGACTTCAAGGACTAGAGACCAGCAAGATCTCGACTCGAGATCTCCTGATCTCGACTCGAGATCCTCAAGAGTGCAACACAAAGTTCACTACTCGAGACCTTCCGGATGCGACTCGAGACCTAGCATTCTCGAGTCGAGACCACCTGGTCTCGACTGGGCTGCTTGTCTCTGTTATTGGGCCAAAGTGTGTGTGGACTGTCTATGCCTGCTACTGTTTAACCTGGACTCTGTGATACATGCTGCTGTTAACTGTTAGTATGATAGGATAGGCCCAATAACACTTTGTGATCTGGATATTGTGTGCTAACTGTACTGCTCATAAGTGTTAGTATAATCTGGATGCTAGGTGTTAGATACGTGTAAGACATACGTGACTTGTTTGTACCCGAGCCTGACTTATACTGGTAACCATGTTAGGACGTGGTGACCAGCGTGCTTGACTAAGTAAACTAATCTTCCGAGCAACCCAAGGTGAGTTCACAACTTTTAAAACATGCGTTCCCGGTGGTTGGGAAATGGAACTTAAACAACGCTATCCCTTTGTAAGGGATACAAACCTACTTTTCTCTCCTTATGCGGGACCCTTAGTTAATTACTATTTATATTGGATGCAAGAAGCAAAACTAAACGAAACTCTATCACTCAAGTCCTCACTTCTTAATACCGATTAGTCTCCGGGGCCTAGCGAACGGGTTATTAGTTGATAGCGCTATTTAGGTCTCACCAGCCTCACACGGTGCCCGCGTATGGGATCGGGAGTAAACTAATAGACTCTAGCAAACCGTCAATGATGATAGAACATTGACAAACGGGGCACTCTATGGAAACGTACGGTCGCATAGTATTCGGTATTGTAAAACAGTTTAGTAGCTTACTTTTGGGGTAGCTCCCCATGGCATGTATAAATGAGTAAATTAACTGTTGAAACAAGTTTTTGGAATTAAAAACTGGACAAACTCGTGAACTCGCCAACATTATGTTGATACCCTACTGCATGCTTTGCAGGTACCCAGTGACTCAGGAGCTTGTAGCTTGGGGATGTGTAGTGGTCGTCTTAACCCGTATGTTGGGTTCTATAATAAACATAAACTATGAACTTTGTTTGAACTATTTTGCCTATGCTTCCGCTATTTACTTAGACTGCTATTTGAACTTAAAACTTTTGAACTTTAATTATGGTATTTTCTAACCCTTGTGGTTGGTGAATATTATTACTATTATTAATTGAATGCTTAGTATAATTGGTGGCTGGATCCTGGTCAGTCACACGCCTCGTGGTAGTACTCCGCACGTGGTTTTTTTGAGGGTGTGACAAATTGGTATCAGAGCCATTGGTTATAGTGAACTTGGTTTTAAAAAGAAAGTCTTTTTGAGAAAAACCAGACTATAACCCGTGACTCGTGATGACACTACACTCCAAGTGCAAGACTCGATATATTAGACCTCATGGCCCGGACTTGTGTTTACTTGCTTGTTTGTTTTATGACTATGCTCTACTATATGTATTAGTGTGCCTCGATAGACGTATACACCTCCCTCTTCTATCTCATTCTCGCTACATTACGACATCGCACTCATATTGTGTTTTCTGGTTATGAAGACAATGAGTGGACGCGGAAGAGGAAACGTTAACATGACTCGGCTCAGTTTACTAACCTGATCAACACGGTGGCTGCAGCTTTCGCAGCTCACCCTGGAGGTAAACTCGTTATTTTAGGATGTTTAGATCCTACCCCCACATCATCTTTTCACCCCTAAACCTATTCGCTTTGCTTCTCACAACAGGTCAGCATGCGCCTGCGTAACCACGTGTTTGTACTTTCAAAACCTTCATGGATTGCAAGCCTCTCCCTTTCAATGGCACTGAGGGTGCCATAGGCCTTCTACACTGGATTGAGAAGGCCGAAGCTGTTTTTGCTGTTTGCGAGTGTCCCCCTGCTAATTGGGTGAAGTTTGCTACTGGTACGCTTGAAGGAAACGCGCTTTCATGGTGGAAAGCGCAGATCCAGATGCTTGGTTTGGAAACTGCTAATGCTACAGCGTGGGAAGATTTCAAGAACATGATTAAGGAAGAGTACTGTCACAAGGATGACATCCACAAGCTCGAAAACGAGTACTTCGAGCTTAAGATGGTTGGATCAGAGATTGAGACCTACACTAAGCAGTCCAACGACTACGCTGCTCTCTATCCAAACATGTCTCGACCTGCTTATCGAAGGATCGAATTGTACATTAAGGGTTTGGTTCCAGAAATCCAGAGCTTGGTCACTTTAGCCAACCTCACTACCATTCAGCCAGTCATTGGTCTTGCTCACAAACTCACTGATTAGGCTGTGGAACAGGGCAAGCTGCCCAAAAGGATCAGTGCTACTGCTGGAACTTCTGGTGATAACAAGCGTAAGTGGGAAGGAAACCAGAGCAAGGATGCTAACCCCACTCAGGCCCCAACTCAGCAAAGGAAGACTGAAAGCAACAAGGGCCCTCAGCAACAGGGTGGCTACCGAGGAAACCACCCCAAGTGTAACAAGTGTAATCGAAACCACAGTGGGCCATGTGGAAAAAGTCAGTGTTAGCGATGCAACAAAATGGGGCATGAAGCCAAAGACTGCAGGAGCCAGCTTCCAGCTAAGCAGAATCAGCAACAACCACAACAGCAGCAAGGAAACAACTGTGGATGCTTCAAGTGTGGAGCAACGGGGCACATGCGAAGGGATTGCCCTGAACTGAACCAGAACCGCAATAACAACCAGGGTGCTGGAAACAACGATCAAAACAACAACAATGCTGGAAATGGTGCAAGAGGAAAGGCTTTTGTGATTGGAGCTAGAGAAGCTAGGAATGATCCCAACGTCGTAGCGGGTAAGTTCCTACTTGATGATCGTTACGTTACTATATTGTTTGATTCTGGAGCCGATGCCAGCTATGTATCCCTACGTATTAGTAAGAAGCTTAAGCATACACCTACGATATTAAGTTCTAAGCATACCGTCGAGTTAGCAAATGGTAGAAACATCGAGGCCTCACACGTGATAAGTAACTGCAAACTAGTATTGTCTGGTCAGACCTTTAGCATCGATCTTTTCCCTATCGTTCTTGGAAGCTTCGACGTCGTCATTGGTATGGATTGGTTATCCAAATATCAGGCTGAAATCCTCTGTCAAGAGAAAATGGTTCGTATTCCCCGTCCTTCTGGCAAACCCCTCATCGTTCAAGGTGATAAAGGTGGAGAAGTCACAGGCATCATCTCGTTCTTAAAAGCCCAGAAGTGTTTATGGAAGGGGCACACCGCTATCTTAGCACTTGTCACTGACACACAGGAAAAGGAAAAGAGGATCGAAGATTTTCCAGTTGTACGCGACTACCCCGAGGTATTTCCTGAAGAATTACCTGGACTCCCTCCTCACCGTCAAGTCGAATTTCAAATCAAGCTAACTCCCGGAGCGGCACCTATAGCTCGTGCCCTTATCAATTAGCCCCCGCTGAACTGAAGGAACTTTCTACACAACTGCAAGAGCTTTTGGATAAAGGATTTATCCGTCCTAGTTCGTCACCATGGGGAGCACCAGTGCTCTTTGTCAAGAAGAAGGATGGCACATTCCGTATGTGCATCGACTACCGTGAGCTGAACAAGGTTACCATCAAGAATCGTTACCCACTCCCGCGTATCGACGACCTATTCGACTAGCTGCAAGGATCAAGCCACTACTCTAAGATCGATTTGCAATCGGGTTATCATCAGTTGAGAGTCCACGACGAGGATATCTCCAAAACTGCGTTCAGAACTCGTTATGGTCACTATGAGTTCCTCGTCATGCCTTTTGGAATGACCAACGCACCCACAGTTTTCATGGATCTCATGAACCGAGTGTGCAAACCCTACCTCGACAAGTTTGTGATTGTGTTTATCGACGACATCCTGATCTACTCGAAAAGTCAAGAGGAGCATAAACAACACATGCGTCTTATTCTCGAACTCCTTCACAACGAGCAACTGTATGCAAAGTTCTCGAAATGTGACTTCTGGCTTCGAGAAGTTCACTTCCTTAGGCACGTGGTCAATAAGGACGGAATCCACGTCGATCCAGCTAAGATAAACTCTATAAAGAATTGGCCTACACCTAAGACTCCGACCGAAGTTCGCCAATTCTTGGGATTGGCAGGGTACTATCGTAGATTCATCAAGGGATTTTCAAAGATCGCTCAACCCCTCACGACTCTCACTCAGAAGGGTATTGCTTACAAGTGGAATGAAGCTCAGGAGTTTGCCTTTCAGAAACTAAAAGATAACCTTTGTAGTGCTCATATTCTCTCGTTACCTAAAGGTACCGACGACTTTGTAGTTTACTATAACGCATCTATCCATGGGCTCGGTTGCGTGTTGATGCAACGTGAGAAAGTTATCGCTTATGCTTCCCGACAACTCAAGACTCACGAGAGGAACTACACGACGCACGACTTGGAACTCGGAGCGGTCGTTTTTGCACTCAAGATCTGGAGGCATTACTTGTACGGTACCAGGTGCACAATTTACACCGATCACAAGAGTCTCCAGCATATTTTGGAACAGAAGGAGTTAAACATGAGACAACGAAGATGGGTAGAACTCCTTAACGACTACGAATGCACGGTCAAGTATCACCCAGGCAAGGCTAATGTTGTGGCCGACGCCCTTAGCAGGAAGGAAACCTAACCTAGGCGTGTTCGTGCTTTACAGCTCACCATCCACTCGAACCTCCCTAGTCAGATTCGCAATGCTCAGGATGAAGCACTAAAGGCAGAAAACCTCCTAGATGAATCCCCGCGGGTTATGGAGAAACGGTTGGAACTCAAGGATGATGGTATTCGTTACATTGCTGGACGCATTTGGATTCCATCTTATGGAAATCTCTGAGAACTTGTGATGGACGAAGTGCACAAGTCACGCTACTCGATACATCCTGGTGCTGATAAAATGTATCATGATCTCAAGATTCTGTATTGGTGGCCTAACATGAAAGTTCTCATCGCTAAGTACGTTAGCAAATGTTTAACCTGTGCCAGGGTCAAGGCCGAATACCAGAAGCCGTCGGGCTTGTTGCAACAACCAGAACTGCCAACATGGAAATGGGAGCAGATTTCTATGGATTTTGTTACAGGCTTACCTAGATCCCAAAGTGGGAACGATACCATATGGGTCATCGTGGACCGCCTAACCAAGTCAGCACACTTCCTCGCGATCAAGGAAACATATAAGTATTCGAAGCTCGCTGCCATATACTTGAAGGAAATAGTTGCTAGGCATGGAGTGCCAATCTCTATCATATCTGATCGTGACCCACACTTTACATCCGAATTATGGCAAGCTACGCATAGATCTTTTGGCTCACGTCTGGATATGAGCACTGCTTACCACCCACAGACCGATGGTCAAACGGAACGTACCATCCAAACGCTTGAAGACATGCTGAGAGCATGTGTTATTGATTTTGGAAACGGGTGGGAACGACACTTACCGTTAGTAGAGTTCTCCTGCAACAACAGCTACCACACCAGCATTCAGGTAGCACCCTTTGAGGCATTGTACGGTCGTAAATGCCGATCACCTCTATGTTGGGCGGAAGTTGGCAAAAGCCAAATTACTGGCCCGGAACTTGTAGTCGAGACTACGGAAAAGATTTCCCAGATCAAAAAACGCATGGCGGCAGCTCGTGACCATCAGAAAAGTTACGCTGATAAGCATAGGAAACCGCTAGAATTCCAGGTCGGTGACCGGGTTCTACTTAAATTCTCACCCTGGAAGGGTGTGGTTCATTTTGGTAAACGGGGCAAGCTTAATTCGCGATATGTCAGACCATTCGAAATTACCAAGAAGATCGGTAAGGTTGCTTACAGATTGAAGCTGCATGAAGAGCTGAGTGCGGTGCACAATGTCTTCCAAGTGTCTAATCTGAAGAAGTGTCTGTCAGATGAAACACTCGTTATTCCTTTCAAGGAGCTAACTTTTGACGATCAGCTACACTTTATTGAGGAACCGATTGAGATCACGGATCGAGAGATCAAAACCCTCAAACGTAGCCAGATACCTATCGTATGAGTTCGTTGGAACTCGCGCCGTGGCCCAGAGTTTACCTGGGAGCGGGAAGACCAGATGAAGCACAAATATCCCCAGTTGTTCCCTAACAAAACCCCCAGCACTAAAGCTACAACTGAATTTCAGGACGAAATTCCAAACTAATGGGGGGATAATGTGACACCCCGTTGAAATGTACTCACTCATACTAGCTTGTCAGTGGCTACACTTTAACTTTCGAGACGAAAGTTCTTAAAACTTGCGGATAATGTTACACTCTAGGTTTTCCCGAGCAACCTTCTTGTATTAGCATTGTGTGTACATATATTATTAAATGAAAGTTCGTTAATTATCTTGATGTGCTATGTGATCCTTGTATTAAGTTATATGTACATATGATATATATATATATATATAATTAGGAATGTGTTTTGTATTAGGAACCGAAACCACAAGGACCCGACCCGAGACCATCCGGTCTCGAGTGACCCAAGTCAGTTGGGCCGCACCTCCGTGAGCCCACTCGGAAAACCCATTAGGGTGCACCACCCGAGATGGGTATAAAACACAAACCCCTAGTAGACATTGCCACTTTTGGACATCAATCATTCAAACATTCTATCACACTCACTCCCACACTCTCCTACATCCTCTCAACAAAACCCTAGCAACATCACCCTCTCCTCTTGTCTCGGATCAATAGTAGCAGCTCAAGCTCTTATTCTAGCTCGTATTCTAAGCTAGGAGGTTCCCCTTTCGGCTGATTTCACACCACTCTCACACCCGAACACTATTCGGTTAGTGTTTCACGTTACTAGATGTTATGATGCTTGGTTGATAAATGATATGCATGATAAAAGTGTTGATTAGTTATAATGTAGGTTAGTGTTGTCGATTTGTTTAAAAGTTATATGCTTGAAAATGTGCATTTTGTACAATGGTGAGATGAAATATTGATGCTATCATGATATTTTACAAGTCTTTGCACATGAAGATTCTTAGAGAAAAGGATGAGATATTACATGATTGTAGATTATGAAATGCATGCTATGTGTGTTGTAATGTTGTACGCTTATTGATTTTTGCCTTTAGGTCCATACGGATGAATCTGAGGAATATAGTGAATGTGTTTGTTTGAATAATCAAGTTATGAAAACCCTAAATGAAGAACTATTTGAATATGATATGAATATTTGAAATTGTTGTGTTTGATCCGTTTGGATTAGGAATTAGACAATAATACATGTTTGTGATATTTGATTGGCTAGTACACAAAATCATGATATTGAAATTCTATTGGATAGTACAAGTTTGGACATGTTCTAGAAGGATTCCACCGGTGTTGCACCCAGGGTTACGAGTCGAGAACCCTAGTTGTGACCCGAGACCTCTTCTTGACAAACTCGAGACAAGCTGCAGACTTCAAGGACAAGAGACCAGCAAGATCTCGACTCGAGATCTCCTGATCTCGACTCGAGATTGGACTCGAAATCCTCAAGAGGGCAACACAATGTTCACTACTCGAGACCTTCCGGATGCGACTCGAGACCTCGCATTCTGGAGTCGAGACCACCTGGTCTCGACTGGGCTGCTTCTCTCCGTTATTGGGCCAAAGTGTGTGTAGACTGTCTATGCCTACTACTGTTTAACCTGGACTCTGTGATACAAGCTGCTGTTAACTGTTAGTATGATAGGATAGGCCCAATAACACTTTGTAATCTGGATATTGTGTGCTAACTGTACTGCTCATGAGTGTTAGTATAATCTGGATGCTAGGTGTTAGATACGTGTAAGACATACGTGACTTGTTTGTACCCGAGCCTGACTTATACTGGTAACCATGTTAGGACGTGGTGACCAGCGTGCTTGACCAAGTAAACTAATCTGCCGAGCAACCCAAGGTGAGTTCACAACTTTTAAACAACGCTATCCCTTTGTAAGGGCTACAAACATACTTTTCTCCCCTTATGCGGGACCCTTAGTTAATTACTATTTATACTGGATGCAACAAGAAAAACTAAACGAAACTCTATCACTCAAGTCCTCACTTCTTAATACCGATTAGTCGCCGGGGCCTGGCGAACGGGTTATTAGTTGATAGCGTTGTTTAGTTCTCACCAGCCTCACACCGTACCCTCGGGAGTGAACTAATAGACTCTGGCAAACCGTCAATGATGATAGAACATTGACAAACGGGGCACTCTACGGAAACGTACGGTCTCATAGTATTCGGTATTGTAAAACAGTTTAGTAGCTTACTTTTGGGGTAGCTCCCCATGGCATGTATAAATGAGTAAATTAACTGTTGAAACAAGTTTTTGGAATTAAAAACTGGATAAACTCGTGAACTCGCCAACATTATGTTGATGCCCTACTGCATGCTTTGTAGGTACCCAGTGACTCAGGAGCTTGCAGCTTGGGGATGTGTAGTGGTCGTCTTAACCCGTGTGTTGGGTTCTATAATAAACTTAAACTATGAACTTTGTTTGAACTGTTTTGCCTATGCTTCCGCTATTTACTTAGACTGTTATTTGAACATAAAACTTTTGAACTTTAATTATGGTATTTTCTAACCCTTATGGTTGGTGAATATTATTACTATTACTAATTGAATGCTCAGTATAATTGGTGGTTGGATCCTGGTCAGTCACACGCCTCGGGGTAGTACTCCGCACGTGGTTTTTTTGAGGGTGTGACAAATACACATCGAAAAAATTACTGATGTTTTTTACCGCCAAAAATATATATCTACCTGGCGCCAAAAAAAAACTCATTATATAATTACAACAGCTAAACAAAAGCTTCACACTCCACACATTCACTAAAAACGCCACACATTGTATTAAACGCCATACAATTTAAAAAAATGGCGCAGGTTATTGCATGGAGGTTTGAGAAGTCAGAGGGACATTTCGTGCTAAAGTTCTCTAAAAAGAGAAGGGTGAAAGTCAAAAAAATCAAGGCCATACTTAGTATGGATGAATCCGTTCAGATGGATATTCTAGCACTCGAGGTCCTAGTGGCCTACGATTGTGAGAGGAATCGAATGGTAATAAGAAGATTAAAGAGAAAATATCCAGAAGATGATGATGATGATGATGACGATACTGATCTACAGAAAGTTACCAGTTGGATTTTGGCTGAACAATCAAGAACCGTGAGGGTGAGCTTTCAACACGGGGGGGGGGGGGGGGGGGGATTATTCATTGACAATGGACGAAGTGCTAAACACAGATAGACTACATCTTATTGAACAGCTCTGTGATTTAGCATCTTTGAACGATGCTAGATCCAACGTTGTGAATACATTCAAGTATAGGATGCAACAAAAACAGACGAGATTATGGCGTTATACGCCAATGAACAAGATGATGATGAGTCTAAGGAGAGTGATGAACAAAGCGATGGTTACATGAAGACTATTAGTTTTTGTTTGATTTCGTCTTATCTATACTCTTTTAAATTACTAAAGAATTTAAAAACGCCATGAACGCAAAGAAATTTACCTTGATAACATATATGAACTGTTGAAATCTACAAAAACACCTAATAAATTTGGGAAACGCCATAGAGGAAAAGAAATTATAATTACTAAATGATTTTATTGAATTTGGGAACGCCATAAAAGCCAAAATATTTACTATGCTCCTGATCTAAAAAAACAATAAAAACGCCATTTATTTGTTAAACGCCAAAAAAATGAAACGGTGTTGTGAGACGAATTGAAAAAAAGAATATAAAAGGATAAAAAAGCCCCTCCGCCCTTCATTATGTCGCGTGTCACGTGTTGGGCCAGGATTCGTTCTCACATTTTAGTGTGTTCTCTCCTGATCTCGTACTATATATATAGGGTAAGGTTCATTTGAGAACCACCTTTATTGTGAGAACCATGAGAACCAATGTGAATACACCAAAAAAACCTTAAAAAACCTAAAAAAAACCTAACCCCCCACCCACCCCCCCCCCCCCCAAAAAAAAAAAAAAAAAAAACTACCCCCCATCCCCACCCAAGCTAAAATGCTAAAAATTAAACCCTCAAAAAACCTAAAAAAATCAAAAAAACACACAACTTTTTTTTTAATATTTTATAGCTAAAAATCGCTACTTTTAGTAGCCAAAGAAACAATATTTTTATAACGAAAATTAGCGAGTTTTCGCTAAAAAATATTAAAGTTTTTTTTAGCTATTTTTAGGTATTTTTGGTTGTATTCACATTGGTTCTCGCGGTTCTCGAAATAAAAGGTGGTTCCTAATGGATCTTTCTCCTATATATATACATATATATATATATATGTATATATATATATACATATACATATATATATACGGGATGGATCATGAGAAAACTAGTTTAAATGAGAAAACCAAAAAACTAACTAAAAAAGGTTAAAAAACATAACAAATTTTTTTTTTACAAATTTTTATAAAAAAATCACTAGTTTTTATACATGGAAAATTTTTTAAAAAAAATTAAAATTTGTTTTTGTTGTATTGCACATGTGCACTATTACGGATATAATGCACATGTGTAGTACACATATAATGCACATGTGCAGTACAACAAAAAAAATTTTTAAATTTTTTTATATATAAAAAATAACCATTTTATTAAAAATTGTAAAAAAAATTGGTATGATTTTTAGCTTTTTTTAGGCTTTTTTAGTTAGTTTTCTAGTTTTCTCATTTAGATGTAGTTTTCTCATGATCCTCTCCCTATATATATACATATATATATATGTATATGTATATATATATATATATATAGAAACGGGATCAGGAGAAAACGCCCAAAAGTGTGAGAACGGTGAGAACGCATCCTGGGCCAACACGTGGCGCGCGATATAATTAGGGTGTATGGGCTTTTTTTGTCATTTTATCTTCCGCTTTTCCAATTCTGCTTTTAACAATATTGATTTATTTTTGGGTTTAAGATTTTTTGGCGTTAACCAAATTCAATAATTATATCGCGTTTTAATGGTTTCATTGTATTAACATTTTGGCGTTTATGGCGTTTTATGGTGTTTTTCAAATCGTATGCCATTGGAACCCCAAGGTGGTCAGAATATCTCACTGAATGGCTTCATCCATACTAAGTATGGCCAGGACTTTTTAGGATGACGCCCCATTGTTTGTTCTTAGATTCAAAGGCGTTTTAGACAAGATGGCCCATTGTTCTATTATTTTTTATATACCTTTTGGCGTTTGTGGTATATGGCGTTTTACAATCGAAAAATTATATTACAACCACAGGGGAAAAAATAGAAGTGGAAAAAATAAATTAAAAATACTAATCGGATCTCTCTTCACAATCTTCACTGTCATCAGTCTCTCTCTTCTTTAATACTACAAGAACTGTCACCAAATATATGACGTTTTATGTAAAACTTAACAAACCCATCGGTTTGATTATTTTGTCTGCTCGTCTGTTGAAGTGGCTTTTGTGGATGTTTTGGGGATATAGATTTATGACATGTGGGTGGGTTTTTCGCTTTGATCTTCAACTTGATCGTCATCTTTATAATCATCTCACTCTTCAGTGTCATTGATCTCTTCTCCTCATCCAAGCCTTCTTCAAGAACAAAGAACACAAAATGACATATGACTGTCATTAGTATCTTTTTCTTGAAGATTTGTCCATCTCATGCAACAAAATCTTACTGAGTTACTCCCCTCACCTAACAATCCATTCAGTGAACCTTCACGAAGAACAATATTGAATATCCAAGAAAGCATATTAGCCATCTTTGAATTTTTAATTTTTTGGCGTTTTACAGTGAGTGGTATTTAGTAGTATTGGCGTTTGTTTTGTCGGTTTGATCATATGGAAGTTGCTGAAAGGTACCATTTTATAGGATGTCTTTTGGCGGCGTAGGTTAGGCGGTGCATTATTATAATAAAGTATTCGTCATTTCAGTTACTGTTTGTAATTAGTGTTTTTGATAAGCTTTATCTCTGAAGTCTGTAACACGTCCCATCTTTCAAGTTTGGCGTTTTAGATTCTAATATAATAAATTTTCCGTCTCTTCAGTTTTACTGTTTTGTAGTTACTGTTTCTAGTTACCTTTTTGAAGTTTGGTTTTTATTTTTTTTTTATTTTGGGTTTTTTATAACACTTGTCCAAAGTAATTTTATTATAGTTTGGGAGTTTTTGGGGCGTTTTACGGAATGATAACATTTTAACAAGCATTTGGCTGTCTGGCGTTTTTATTATATATGGTGAATTTTATTATATAACAATCAACTGAAAAAAGAAATTTTAAAAAAATATATATTAACAATTGATCTTCCAAATCTTCACTGTCACCAGTCTCTTTCTTCTTTTTTAAATCATCTTCACTGGTTGTTTCGACTTTCGTATGATTCATTTTGTTTTTTTGTTTTTGAAGTAGTTTTTTTGTCGCCGTTTGGAAGCACAAAATCTGAAATCAACCTCTTTTTCTAGAAGATTTGTCCATCTCATGCAGCAAAATGTTATTGAGTTTACACCCTTCAGCCAACAATCTTGAATTTCCAATGAACGATGTTTGTTTTTTTAACTTTTTGGCATTTTACCGAGAAAAAGAACGCCACTAAATAAAAGCACCTTCAACCTCTAAATTTGATCATGCTAAATCAATAATGTTTTGTTGTATGATGATGGACAACATTGTTAATCCTCAGTTAAGAAATATGTCTGACAATGTTGTCCACCCCATACAGCTAAACTTTATTGACAACAAACTTCAATAATGTTTTTGTATGTTTTGGCATTATAAATTGGATGGAAGTTAAGGATAAAGTCAATAAGATTTTACTCAATGAAATGGACAATATCCTCACTTAAGGATTTTTGTCCATTACATGAGTGAAACCTTACAGACAACCAAACTGAATTTCAAATAAACGTTTTGGTTTAGAGGATATTTGATGTTTGGGTTTTTGGCGTTTCTAAGACGAATGGTATATATTAAATATGGCGTTTGGGGTTTTGTGTGGTTTTTAATTGAAGGTCTGAGATGTTGTATATACAGGATGTTTTTTGGCGGTTTTTTTAGGCGAGATTTTATTATAATTAAGTTTGCTGTTTTATATCTAATGACGTTTTTAGATTAGGATCGTGTGTCCTATTGTATGGCGTTTTATTTCATGAGATGGCGTTTTGTGTGGGGAAGTCAAAAGGCTTTTTTACCTCTTTTTCTTGAAGATTTGTCCATCTCATGCAGCAAAATGTTATTGAGTTTACACGCTTCAGCCAACAATCTTGAATTTCCAATGAACGATGTTTGATTTTTTAACTTTTTGGCATTTTACCGAGAAAAAGAACGCCAATAAATAAAAGCACCTTAAATCTCTAAATTTTATCATGCTAAATCAATAATGTTTTGCTGTATGATGATGGACAACATTGTTAATCCTCAGTTAAGAAAGATGTCTGACAATGTTGCCCATGCAGCTAAACTTTATTGACAACAAACCTCAATAATGTGTTTGTATGTTTTGGCGTTATAAATTGGATGGAAGTTGAGGATAAAGTCAATAAGATTTTACTCAATGAAATGGACAATATCCTCACTTAAGGATTTTTGTCCATTACATGAGCGAAACCTTACAGACAACCAAACTGAATTTCAAATAAACGTTTTGGTTTAGAGGATATTTGATGTTTGGGTTTTTGGCGTTTCTAAGAAGAATGGTATATATTAAATATGGCATTTGGGGTTTTGTGTGGTTTTTAATTGAAGGTCTGAGATGTTGTATATATAGGATGTTTTTGACGGTTTTTTTTGGCGGGATTTTATTATAATTAACTTTGACGTTTTATATCTAATGGCGTTTTTAGATTAGGATCGTGTGTCCTATTGTATGGCGTTTTATTTCATGAGATGGCGTTTTGTGTGGAGAAGTCAAAAGACTTTTTTACCCTTAATGAAGCGCGTCCACGTAATAAAATTGATGTTATTTACGAAAACGCCACCGCACCAATCTAGTTCATAGATTGTTTTGATCGGACGATCCATAAGCGTTCTCACACTTTCCACCGTTTTCTCTAAATCCTGACCCTATATATATATATATATACACTATATATAAAAGCATATAGGAAGGACTTCTTAATGTAATTTGTCATTCCCTTAAAACACCCTTAATGCATAATGTACAACCCTCTAAAGCACAATATTCATTACCTTTCCAATTATTCCCTCACAGAGAAGAAAACACAGATACAATTAAGGTTTCAGCATTCTCACTTCTTATCCGCCTCCATCTACTCTCTCTCCTTCTCTGGCGATTCAAGAAGACCAGATCTTCGATTCCTCTTTAGATTAGAGTTTGTTTCTCTTCAGGTCTGTGATTCTTTATTACCAAAATCAATCTCTCTCTAGGGTTTAGGGTTTACTCTGCAAAATGGGGAAGAAGCGAAAACACAGTGACGTAGAGGTACCGGGAGTGAAGAAGGATGAAACGTCACTGAAGAGACCCAAACGGACTCTTCTAGGTTGGAAAGATAAACCAGAAAACCAACAAGAATTATTCTGATATAAACATTTTTTATCTTTTGATGGTTGCATCAAACAACACAAATAAAAAAGAAAAAAGAAAAATTTATACCATGAAAGATTACCAAAAAATCAACTTAATACTAGGAATATATACATTTTATTTGAATTTCTAGATTGATACCATGAAAGATTACCAAAAAATTTATACCATGAAAGATTATCAATAGTAGGAATATATACATTTTATCAATCTAGAATAATACTTACATTTTACCATGAAAGATTACCAAAAAATCAACTTAATCCAACCATGAGCATGAAGCTTCCGTCGCAATGCGAACAACCCGAATTCAACCTGATTGTTAATTGTTATCGCTGTTGCATTGCACGGGTTTTCTACTAAAAATTTTCTTTTGAGGCATGCTTATCAGGCAAAAATTGGCATAAGGTGCATGTATGAGACGTGCTTTTCAAACGCGGACATATTTTGATCAAAATCTATATATTCTGACCCGAGTCCAGTCAAAAGATGTATAATTTGGGTATATACATATGTTTTAACAAGAGAAAAAGGGTTCTGGGAATATACATCAGGTATGTTCATGGTTCGAAGTTTGAGGAATCATCTGCATTAGGCTAGGTTCTCGGACATGCGAACGGATTTTGTATGTAACAACTTGACGCCTATTAAGGTTAATTTCCTGGGCTGGAGAGTGTCACTAGGGTCTCAACAAAGCTGGCACTGCATAGAAGAAATGTGAATATGGAGTCCTTATGGTGCAGTTTTTGTGGTCCAGAAGATGAAGACCTTTTGCATTTATTTATAGTTATGGATGAATGGTTTCAACGTCATTTTTTGATTGACAATCACCTCCATACATATTTGAGTCAAATGTTTGCATTTATATATAGTTATTGATGATGTGTAAATGTGAATGTGATTAATAGGCATTAAATCCCCATAACCGGTTTTGAAGTATCCACAAATGTCATTAAATTTAGATTTTAGTTATGACCCAACTAAACCGAACCTTCTCATACACACCCTCAGAATAACTAACAAGTGTTGTGTTTTCCGTTGCATCGCGAATTTGGTTTTGGTTATGGCTCAAAACCGAACAGCCTCGTACATAGCCCTAAACTCACCAACCTAAGTGATATGTTTCCCGCCATTAGATCTTCAAGATCAATGTATGAGATTAAAAGTAACTAAAAATAATATTAAATACTTTTTGTCTTATTATGTTTTTAATATTTTAATGCAAAAGGGTAATTTAGTAAAATGACTCTATTTTGTCCTTTTGTCTTTATTTTCTTATTAGTTTTTGTATTATTATATTATTTTTTATTTTTTAAACATAATGTTTTTTATTGAAAGCATTTTTAAATTCAGATTTTTTTAAAAAGATTTTTTATACTTTTTACGTTTTTACGTTTTTACGTTAACGTTTTTATGTTTTACGCGCAGGTTTTTGCACGCTAGGCTTTTTCAATCGTCGTTTTTTTAACGCGCCGTTTTTACGCCGGGCTTTTTCAAGTGTCTTTTTTTAACGAGCCGTTTTTTAAACGCCGTTTTTTTCAAGTGCCGTAATTTTAAAGCGCCGTTTTTTACACGTTTTTTTGACGCGCCGTTTTTTACACTTTTTACGTTGAACTTTTTAAACTTTTTACGTTTTAAGTTTTATGTTAAACTTTTTACGTTTTATGTAAAACTTTTTACGTTTTAAGTTTTACGTTAAAATTTTTACGTTTTTACGTTTTACGTAAAACTTTTTACGTTTTACTTACGTTTTACGTAAAACTTTTTACGTTTTAAGTTTTACGTTAAAATTTTTACGTTTTACGTTTTAGGTAAAACTTTTTACGTTTTACGTTTTACGTAAAACTTTTTACGTTTTTACGTATTACGTAAAACTTTTTACGTTTTACTTAAAAAAATTTACGTTTTACGTTTTACCTAAATATGCGGGAGGTGTCTCAGATATATCGTTATCATCATCGACAAGTGGGGGAAAAACAACAACATCAAAACAAAGTGTATCTCGAAAAAAAGGGGTTTGGCTCAGATTATCCAATAATCAAAAGGCTGCAAAAGTGGGGTTGCAGGTTCAAAAAACCTACCCTCCGCCGTCCTTGCCGCGCCATCGTCATCAAAATATGCTGGTTTTTTTTGCATCATCACAGCCACACATCCAAAAACCACACTTTAATCAACGACCGGCACCAGCGGGCACCACCGACACCGCACGGGCACCACGGGCACCACCTGCACTACAAATCACTAGTTTCTCTAAATCAAGTTCTCAACCAGAAAAATCAAACAATTACTCTAAATCAGCCACAAAAATCAAAGAATAAAGAATACCCAAAATCAAAGGAAAACCCAAAATCAACCACTGCCGCCACACCACCACACCCACCAAATAATAAAGAATACCCAAAATCAAAGGAAAACCCAGCAACAAAAACAACCAAACAAGCGATCTACAAATCAAACCTTTTGACTCACGAAAGGTTGACCGGCCAGAGGTCCGCCGGAGAATCAAATACCCACATATTCAAGGACCTGTTGGTGCATGCGTCTGTCGACTTCATCTTGTATCGAGTCTTGTATTGTATTAGATAGATCAGGGCACATGGTTCGAGAAAAATGTCAAAAATAGGATGAGAGGTAATTTCGCACGGAATTAGAACTTGTAATTCCACACGAAATCACCAGATGGCATTTCATACGAAATCACTAATTTCGTGTGAAACATGATTTCGTTTGAACATGTTCAAGCGAAATTAGCTTGCCTATATATAGGAGTGTCCTGATTTCGTTTGAGTAAGTCGTGTATGTGTGATTCCGGAGCCGAAGTGCTGCCGAAGTGTCGTTTTGCTGTAAAACTTTGTCAAATCAATCAGAAAGACATTTAAAGTGAATATCTAGCTGAATTGAACTCGATATGTCTGTTTCCGTCTTTCATATTGAGTAGAACACCTCTGAACGACTCGTTTTGGTCGGTAAAATGATCCTACATGTGGTATCAGTGCACAGGAGGAGGAGTTCTACCGTATTCAGCTTGATTTCATCAGATTTTCTTACTTCTACACCTTTTCAACATTGAACAAGATTTCACGGTTAAAATGGTTTGAATTTCACATATTATATGCGAAATTGTGTTTTAACAAAGCCTTGAGAGTATTGGACCTAAAATCGAGCTAAAACCTGATCAATTTGACAAAAGTTTGACCGAAATGATGACATCAGCATAACTTCGTTTGAAATTGCACCTAATTTCGCACGGAATCATAATTTCGCTTGAAGTTGCTGTTAATTCCGCTCCAAATTGTTATTTCGCTTGAGTGATTTCGCGTGAAATCACTATTTTCACACCAGATTGTAATTCCGTTTGAAAATTTCACACGGAATTAGTTATTTCACGCCAAAGTGTAATCTTGTTTGAGTATTTCACAAGAAATCACCTATTTCATGTGAAAAGTGTGATTCCGCTTGAGTTGGTATTTCGTATGAAATTGTTTTGCAGGTAATTTCGCTTCAACAGGTGATTCCGTTTGAGAGTGATATTTCGTGTGAAAGAGTGTCAGAGTTTTGTGAAATTTGTTACCGAATCATGGAAGAGGAATTCTATAATGCGTTTGCTACATCCCCGACTACTCCTATTGATATTGCTAAAAACATGAACATGGAAAATGAAACTGAAACTTTACAAAAACCCCCAAAACTCATGGGAATTGAGGAGTATTATAGTTGGACAGATCGATTTGAAAACTGGGTTCAAGCTAATCATTTGAGATCTTGGGAGTGTGTTGAGAAAAAATATGTTTTACCATGCACATAGTTGGGAATTGAAAAGAAGATTTATGAATTTTCAGACAAAGAGAGAGACATGTATAAAGCAGAAAAGATGATGATCAGTTTACTCCAGCAAGCTATTAAAGAAGATATATTCGTATTGCTTCAACATGATAAAACTTCACGTTCAATTTGGGAGGCACTTCGAATTAAGTTTGAGGGAAATGAAAAGATGATCAAGAGCAAGAAAGCATTACTAAAGAAAGAATTTGATTTATTTTCAAGTTTGCCGGGAGAAGATACAAAGAAATTGATTGAAAGATATTGTCATTTAGTAAGGTCTATGTCATTGTTGAATATCAACAAAGATCGTGAGGAATGGGTTGACAAATTAGCTGATGCTTTACCTCAGAAAGAATGGGGTACATTTTTAATGATACTAAAGAATACTGGTGAATATGATGGATTGACAATTTCACAGTTCATTGAAAAGATTGAAGGACAAGATCTTGAGCAACAGAAGATTGCAAGAATGAACAATCCGAGTGCACAACAAGATGTTAAGATGTACTTCAAAGGGAGTGTTCAAAATGTCGAAGCAAGTCCTAAAATCCAAACTGCTTTCAGTGCAGGAAACTCATCTGAATCAGTCAATCAAAGTCCAAGCAGCAGTAGTGGATTTTCATCATATCCAAGTGTTAATCCGAAAGAATCTACATCAAGTCATCAGTTTCAAAGTTCAAACAGCAGTAATGGTCATGTATTACATTGCAACATTGCGTTGCATCTTCAGAAGGGCCAAAATTTCTCTGAAGAGGTTGCTAAAAGTCATATGTCATTGCTAGCTACAGTGTTGGAATCATATGAAGGGTTGGTTGCAGGAAGGATCGGAAATCCTATGTTGACGAAAGAGGATTACGATCAGATCGATGCTGAGGAAATGGAACTTATGGACATTAAATGGTGTTTAGCTAGTGTTTTGAGGAGAGCAGAAAAATTCAAGATGATTACAAGAAGAAATGATTTCTTGGATGCAAATGTTTCTACTTTGGGTTTCGATAAATCTAAAGTTACTTGTTTTCGATACAGGGAGAAAGGACATTTCAAGAGAGAATGTAAAAATCGAGAAGCAAGTGGAGCATAGAATCCATTTGGAAAAGATGATTACTATCGGAAAGCCATATATCAACAAGTTGCTCATCAGCCATATCAACAAAAAGAGCCACAAACTGCACATGCTAAAATGATCGAAGATGCAAATAAGAAAGCTTATTATGGCATAATTGATCAAGATGATGAAAAAGTGGCAGAAGGCTTTAGTTGGGACAAATATATTCCACCTGATTCTAAAGTAGCAGCTCTCATTGCACAAATAGTTCAAGAGCCATATCTGATGACAGAATGGATGAAAGCGTTTGCCAGTGATGAGAAAAGTCAAGATGAAGAGTTTGTTTCTTCAGATGATAGTTTAGAACAGAAACAAGTGTTTGATCAATCATCAACTGATGACAGTGATGATGAGGAAGAATTGCATATTAATATTGCAAAAACTCATTTATCTCCTGAAAGTTTTCAATTTTATTTTGCAGATAGAGTAGAGAAGCTGAAGGAGAAACAAGCAGCAAAAGAAAATAAAAGGGTGAAAAGTGAAAGTGTTGTTCAGGAAAAGATTTTTGAAGAAAGTGAAGAGAATAAAGCTACTGAGCAGGCAGTTGATGAGAAAGTGGTTGAAGCTGAAAGGGTGTTTGAAGCTGAGAAAATAGTTGAAGTAGAGAAGATAATCGAAGTTGAAAAGATTGTTGAAGTAATCAAACCTTGTCTAAAGTGTTTGGAATCGTGTAAACAATGTGAAGAGAAAGATGTGAAGTTGCGTGAGCAAGACAAGATGAAAGAAAATTTATTGTTCAATCTTAACTATGTGAAAGAATCGTATGATGTGCTGAACAGAACAGTAACTGGTCTACAAAAGACTAATTCAGAAAGAGAAGATGCGTTGACTATGATGAATGCTGTGATGATGACAAAGCAGAAGGCGATTAATCATTATATTGAAGAATGTGCAAAGCTGAAGCAGGAGTTGGAGACAGAAAGGATTGAAAATGAAAGAATTAGAAGATTGTTGCAAAGTTATTCTAGTTCTGATTATTTGATTGATAGAATTTATCCGACTGTTGCAGGTTTTGTAGTTTTTCAAGACAAGAAGTCTGAAGAAAAGGAGACTGGTAAGAAACAAAGTGCAAATTATAAAAAGTGTCCGCCTCCAATTTGGGAAGCTTATTCTCCCAGAAAACCAAATGAGGAGCAAGTCAAAAAGGCAGTCAATATAAAGTTAAAGTCCGAAACAACTGATGAGTTACCAGAAAATATTGACGTTACATTCACATCGTCTGACATTGATCATGAGTCTGAGTTAATAAAAAAGGTGGTCGATCAGGTGTTAGACAAAGATGAAGAGTCGGAGTCAAAGTCTGAGTCTGAAAGTTCGAGTTCAGCGGTCAACAGTTCAAAGTCGTCAGTTAAAAGGGTTTATAATAAAGAATTCTTGTTATCAAAATCTAATTTGAATGACGAAATAATCAAAGTGGCATATACTTTGATTGATTCAGACAAATTATATTCTGATGAGGAATTTCCAATAAGAGGTGTTAAACTAGAAATGATAAAAAAGGTTTTCAAACTAACAGAAATTAATATTTCTGAAATAAAAGATGTAAATCTTTCTGAAAAACCCAAACCTTACACCTCAAGAGTTCAACAACGTTTAAACAAGAAAAAGGGTTACAGTTCTGGTTCTGATTTTCAAAAGAAATCAAACCATAACGGTAATTACAAAAAGAAAGGTCTAGGTTTTATTCCACCGAAAATTCATAAAAATGAGAAAATTTATAAAACAAAAACTGTATTTGTTTCAGGAACAAGTTCGGAGGAAGAAGAAAAGAGCTCATTCTGGAAGCAATCAAACAAAGAGTTCTTTGCTGAAAAACAAAAGTTTGTGAAGAATGGGGTCTATCAAAGAAGGGAAACAAGAACTTGTTACCGATGTCAAGAAGTTGGACACATTGCTTGGAACTGTCCTAAGGCAACCAACATCAAACAGGAAGTTGTTTCTAAGCTGAAAGAAAAGAATGTTGAGAAAAATGAACCACCAACTGAAAAATTCAAAGTTTTCAAAAAATCAACATATGAAGTTGGTGAATGTTCAAAGAAAAGATTTTACAAAAGAAGAGTTAATCTTGACAACCAGAAGTGGGTTGTTAAGAAATTTGATGTGAAATCTGGCGATGAATCTGATTCCACAAAGTTAGAGGAGCCACAAGTTGAGTTAAAAATTGAAACCTCAGTACCGCCAATGGATGATGTCAATTTTCCACCATTGCGGGCTGAAAATTTTAAATCAAAAGTTGGAAAAGTTGAGATTTCGAATCAATTCTATTCTGATAAGAAAGAATTTGATGTCGAAAAGGTTTTTAATGGAAATGTGAAAAAGATTTTTGGAAAGATGGTTGATGGGAAGTTCACAGGGGTTAAAGATTTTTATGAATCAAAGAAAGCAACTTATTACCCAGGTGAAGTTGAGGAGGAAACATCCAAGTTTGGTGAAGCTTGGATGTCTGTTTTTCATAAGTGAAAAGTATGACTTGCCGGAGCTTCCAGGTTGGTAAGTGTGAAGCAGGTATCGGCATCTTTCTTGAGAAATTCACTCTGGTGATATTTCGACATACAAGTGGTAAATCAGGGACATTAAGTTGTACTTGATTTTCTACTAGTGGTATTTGTTGGTTGATCTTTAAACTGTTATATATTTTTTTAAAAGGTTGAAAATGAAAGAACAATGTGATGAAACCCCTAACCTACAAGTGGTTTTATGAAATCAACAAAACTTATTTTCCGGAAAAACCATTTGATTAAAACAAACTTAAGTGTTTTGAAATCACAATGGGAAAATAGTTTGTTGTCAGGGGGAGTTCTGATTGTTTATGCCAAATGGATGACGATTTGAAGCAATTCACAACAGTTGTCATTTTACTTGTACAGATTGTTTTCAAATTTCTTTAAATGATTTTGAATTTTAGGGGGAGTAAGAAATTTCAGAAAATCCAAAAACATTTGAAATTTGAAAAAGGCAAAAACATGATAAAATAAAAAATGAGTTTTGTTGTGAAAAAAGAGGAAATGATAGTACATCAGTGGACGATCACAGCATGCTAAAGAATTGGAAAGTCAAATGTGATAAACGGTCTCATTGATGATGTGTCAGTAGGTTTTTACACATTTAGTAAATTGTGACGAGATATAAACCTAAATTTCAAACTTACTTATATCGTGGGGAACATCTCTCGGATATATAGGTAACCCCCGAAATCTTGTTTGAAATGTCCCTCTTTCTGAGATACTAGGTCTTTATACTCAGTGATATCTGGGGTATTATCCCGGGACTTCTGATTTTGCGGAAGCAATGGCCTAGTCCTCGGAGAATACTTTATGCTTGCTTGAAATATAGCCCACCCTCAGCAAAAAAAATGATGAATCATTGCAAAATGCTAATCATGTGCTGTTGAACAAAAGATCCTCTAAAGGGGACACACCAAAAGTTGAAGCCGTCATCTCTCTGATTTTGCGGAAGCAATAGCCTGAGCTCTCACGGCCCTCGCATTTAACCCTTTACAGATGTCATCTAGGTATACTCACCTGTAAGACTGAATATTGGGATCTGGATACAGGAGTATATTCTGAGGTGGCACACGCGAATAAGTTTAAGTGCTTAAACATTAATCTCGTATCTCGAAACAGTTGAACTTTGTGTGAAAATTTAAGTGGATCAGTATACTGACAATCTAAGTGAATCGTTTAGAACTTAAAATGTTTAAAGTTTAAAGCTTAATGGTGTTGGTGATTTGTCTCAGAAACTGATATGATCCTCTTAAACAAACTCACAAAATATTGTATGTAAATATTTCTTTATTGCATTTTCTTTCAAAGATTAAAAAAAAAAACTTAAAAAATTTTTTTTAGTGTGTTTTAGCCTAAAATTTTGAAAAATTCAAAAATATTTTTGACAACTGATGTTGAGGAGCTGATCTTCAAAATTCCTAGTGCTAAACATGATGGATTTCAAGTAAGGGGAGTCTGTTTGAAAGAAGTTTTAAATTTGAAAAACGATATTTCTACAAGTGGTTCATCAAAGTTTAAAAATGTTAAATCATTTTGTTCGATGCATGCAAATGATGGTGTGTTTGTGTCTACAATTAGTATGAAGAGAATAAACTTGTAAAATTTTAAATTTGTGAAATTTATTGTGAGGTAGAGTTTGTGCAGGATTGAAGATCGGAGAAAGCCAGCTTTCGATTCTAAATTGTATAGAGCCAAGTTCTGATTCTGGATCTGATGCTGATGAACTTAAGGAATCAAGAGATCTGATCAAGATAGTTAGAGTGAGATAAAAGCCAGGTGGAGATTCTGGAGATGAAAAGAAGACAAAGATTGAAGATGTTTTACATTGTTAGATACTTCAGAAAAAGCAGATTGATAAAGACTGAAGATGTTGAAGACTCGACACTGAAGACTCGTCAACATTCGAGGGGGAGTCTGTTGGTGTATGCGTCTGTCGACTTCGTCTTGTATCGAGTCTTGTATTGTATTAGATAGATCAGGGCACATGGTTCGAGAAAAATGTCAAAAATAGGATGAGAGGTAATTTCGCACGGAATTAGAACTTGTAATTCCGCACGAAATCACCTGATGGCATTTCATACGAAATCACTAATTTCGTGTGAAACGTGATTTCGTTTGAACATGTTCAAGCGAAATTAGCTTGCCTATATATAGGAGTGTCCTGATTTCGTTTGAGTAAGTCTTGTATGTGTGATTCCGGAGCCGAAGTGCTGCCGAAGTGCTGCCGAAGTGTCGTTTTGCTGTAAAACTTTGTCAAATCAATCAGAAAGACATTTAAAGTGAATATCTAGCTGAATTTAACTCGATATGTCTGTTTCCGTCTTTCATATTGAGTAGAACACCTCTGAACGACTCGTTTTGGTCGGTAAAACGATCCTACATGACTGATGAGCAACTTGTTGATATATGGCCTTCCGATAGTAATCATCTTTTCCAAATGGATTCTGTGCTCCACTTGCTTCTCGATTTTTACTTTCTCTCTTGAAATGTCCTTTGTCCCTGCATCGAAAACAAGTAACTTTAGATTTATCAAAACCCAACGTAGAAACATTTGCATCCAAGAAATCATTTCTTCCTGTAATCATCTTGAATTTTTCTGCTCTCCTCAAAACACTAGCTAAACACCATTTAATGTCCATAAGTTCCATTTCCTCAGCATCGATCTGATCGTAATCCTCTTTCGTCAACATAGGATTTCCGATCCTTCCTGCAACCAACCCTTCATATGATTCAAACACTGTAGCTAGCAATAACATATGACTTTTAGCAACCTCTTCAGAGAAATTTTGGCCCTTCTGAAGATGCAACGCAATGTTGCAATGTAATACATGACCATTACTGCTATTTGAACTTTGAACCTGATGACTTGATGTAGATTCTTTCGGATTAACACTTGGATATGATGAAAATCCACTACTGCTGCTTGGACTTTGATTGACTGATTCAGATGAGTTTCCTGCACTGAAAGCAGTTTGGATTTTAGGACTTGCTTAGACATTTTGAAAAAGGCAGAAATTTCAGATATTGAAGATGTTTTATATTGTTAGATACTTCAGAAAAAGCAGACTGATAAAGACTGAAGATGTTGAAGACTCGACACTGAAGACTCGTCAACATTCGAGGGGGAGTCTGTTGGTGCATGCGTCTGTCGACTTCGTCTTGTATCGAGTCTTGTATTATATTAGATAGATCAAGGCACATGGTTCGAGAAAAATGTCAAAAATAGGATGAGAGGTAATTTCGCACGGAATTAGAACTTGTAATTCCGCACGAAATCACCTGATGGCATTTCATACGAAATCACTAATTTAGTGTGAAACGTGATTTTGTTTGAACATGTTCAAGCGAAATTAGCTTGCCTATATATAGGAGTGTCCTGATTTCGTTTGAGTAAGTCTTGTATGTGTGATTCCGGAGCCGAAGTGCTGCCGAAGTGTCGTTTTGCTGTAAAACTTTGTCAAATCAATCAGAAAGACATTTAAAGTGAATATCTAGCTGAATTGAACTCAATATGTCTGTTTACGCCTTTCATATTGAGTAGAACACCTCTGAACGACTCGTTTTGGTCGGTAAAACGATCCTACAGGACCTCTGACATCGACGACACCACCGCTCACACAGCCATCGCCTCCAACACCACCACAACCACCGTCTCCGTCAAACCTCAAACACCACCGCCGCCGCCGTCAAACCCACCACAACCGTACTGGTAAAATCGGAGAGGGTCAACTTACTGGTAAATCGGACCATCGCCGGAGCTCGCCGTAAAAAAACCCACCACAGCCACTTTCCGTCATCGCACCACCACCAAACGGTGGTGGTGATGGTTCTGCAGCCTGTAACGGGGGATGGGGGGGCGGTGGTTGCGATGTGGTGGTGGGTGTGAGGTTGGGGTTGGATGTCATCGAGAGAGAGAGGGAGCAGGGATGTTTGCTTTTGTAGAGGATGAAGATGAAGGTCTTCAAAAACTTCATCAGATGAGTTTTAAATGAGAATGAGGAGAGAGAGAGATAAAAGATGGGTTTTAATACAATCTGACATTTTAAAAAGAGCTGGTGGTATTTAATGTGGAGAGAGGTAGGATTTGACAAATGGGGTAAATGACCAAATTACCCTTTTTGTTGCCTGAATATGATTGGTGGAGTGATGTTCTCACGGTTCTTACAACTGGTGTTGGTTTTCATTTTAGCGGCTCCCTATATATATATATATATAGGGTCAGGATTTAGAGAAAACGGTAGAAAGTGTGAGAACGGTGAGAACGCTTTTTGATCGTCCGATCAAAACAATCTATGGACTAGATTGGCGCGGTGGCATTTTAGTAAATAACAACAAATTTATTACGTGGACGCGCGTCATTAAGGGTAAAAAAGTAAAAAACCATTCCTCACATAAAACGCCATTGAAAAATAAAACGCCAAATAAATACAAAACGCCAATTTTATCACTGCGTACTTTTTTCTGTGTTTTATTTAAGCTCTCTTCCTACAAAAACGCCGTAAAATATGAAACGCCATTATATATAACGACAAAGATTACATCCGGATAAATGGTAATTACATTTTTTGTTATAAAAATAACATCCCGCCTAAACTACGCAGCAAAAAAATTCAATAAATAGAAACGCCTCACCGCCTTCCGTTTATCACACCAAAAAAACAAAAAAAAGAAACACACAGTGGTTGCTAAAAAAATTTACAACTCAATGTAAAACGCCAAAAACTACAACGACAGCAAACATCTTTTCTTTGATCCTCAGTAATGTTCTGCATGAAGCTTCATTTAATGATTTGTTACGTGAGTGTAGTAAGATTTTGCTACATGAGATGGACAAAATTGAAAAAAGAGTGACTGATGACACTCATATGTCATACTGTCATCTTTGTTCCAGAAGAAGGTTTGGATGATAAGAAGATACCTATACCAATATGAGTGCTACTTTGGCCTCAATGAATATAATGAAGACCACGGGCAGATAGCATCCACCCACAGGGGGTCGTTCTATGTCTCCAACATCCACAAAGACACTTCAACACATGAACAAAGAAAATAAACAACGCCAAACCCAAAACGCCATTTATTTGTCACATTTCTTGTAGTTTCAAAAGAAAAAAGAGACTGATGACACTGAAGATTTAAAATCATAAATTCCTTCTACTTTGTTTTTTGTTTTTTTTTTTTTTAATTTCTTTATCTATTGTTTGTTTTGTAATGTCAGTTAATAAACAACAAAATAATATTAATGCTATAATGAAAAATATAATAAAACGCCAAGATTAGCAAATACGTGTAAAACGCCATAATGCCATAAAAACGCCCCCAAACAACTACCAAACTATAAATAAAATTAATTTGAACTAATATTATAAAAAAAGCGTGAAACAATGTGCAAAGAATATAAAGCAAAAGAAGTCCAATAGTTATCTAACCGCCATTGGAAAACAAAACGCCATAACGTCAAAAGATTTGACGTGTTACACCATTAAAACAGTTGAGTCTGAAAAAAAAACATGGTAAACTGCAAAAAAACAGTAAAACGAAACGACGGAAAACATAATTACTAACATTTATTATATTAAATTTATTTATCTTTTTTTCAAAACGTCATAATTACCTGACATACGCGGGAAAAAAGTCAATATAAAAGAAGACCATCAGAACCCAAGCTCAAACATGCCAAAAAGACTAAAACGCCACATATTCTCCAAAACGCCAAAAAATTTAAAAAATGGCTAAGGTTATTGCATGGAGGTTTGAAAGGAAAGAAAAACGATTCATCATAAAGTTTCTCTGACAAGAGAAGGGTAAAGGTAAGAACAATAAAAGCCATGATGGGAATGAATGAAAATCTTCAGAAGGATATCCTGGCCCTTGGGGTTCCAAGAGATAACGATTGTGAAAGAACCAGAACTGTAATAAAAAGACTGGAGAGAAAGTTTCCAGCAGAAGATGATGAAGATGATGATGATGATGATGTTGACGATACTCCTATACCAAAACTTAGCAGTTGGGTATTGCATGAGGAAGAAGGAACACTTGAAGTAACTTATAAAAACGGGGTGCAATATTCAAGACTAATGGAAGAAATGTTGAAGACCGGGTTGCTATCTATCATTGAACAACTCTGTGATTTACCACCTTCAAACATTCCTAAATCCAAGGATGCAGTGATATTCAAGAATAGGCTGCAACAAAGAAGAGACGAGCTAATGGCGTTATACGCAAAAATGAAATTTGATGATGAAGAATCTGAAGAATGTGATGAACAATGCGATGGGTACATCTCTGATGTAATCCCACCTACGGAACACTATTAGTTTATTTTGATTTTCGTGTTATTGTAGTTTTATAAAATATTAATCTATGGTAATGAATTATTAACAAAAAGATACAAAACGCCAAAAAATGACATGGAAAAAGCCATAACGCCAAAAAATTAACTGTATGACACAAAAAGAATTAATTCAACGAGAAGAAATCTGGGAAAAAACAGTAAAACGCCAAAATTATTAATAAATCTACATAACGCCAAAATTATCTTGCACGCAAAAATAAAGAAGCATGTCAAACGCGAAAATCGTGAAAGGACAAGAATACTAAAAAGACAAAAAAAACCCCTAGGACCCTGATCATGACCCGCGCCACGTGTTCGGCCAGGATGCGTTCTCACCGTTCTCACATTTTTTGCCGTTTTCTCCTGATCCCGTTTCTATATATATAGGTAGAGGATCCTGTACAAAGTTCAACTTTTGTGAGAAGTGTGAGAAATAATTTGGGAATGACAAGTGTCCTTTATCTTAATTAATTCAAAAGGGTGTATTAGTAATTTTCCATTCTTATCAATTAATTGATTTCCAAGATAACTGCAAAAAAAAAAAAAAAAACCGGCGATGAGATTTTTTAGGGATTGATTCGAATTTTGTATTTTTTTGCAAGATCCAATAAGATTTTCATGTACGCATCATTCTTCATCAATTATAAATACATGAAGTCTTATGAAATCGCCAGAGACAATACAGTTGTTTACCTTCTGCGCCCTTCTTCGATTCTGGTGTTTTATATCAATTTCAATGGATTCCGGTGATGCAGGTACATGTGTATCATAGTAATTTAATCTGTTAAGAGTTATCAATTTCAATGGATTCCGGCGATTCTAGTGTTATATGTTCGACGTGTTTTTTTTAGTATGCCGTGTTACGGGTTATTAGTATGCTTTGATTTTGTGTGTATGTAGTGTTTTATAGATTAAGTTGTTTAGGGTAAGTTGTTGTTTTAGTGTTTTATCATGATCAAGGTTTTTTTTTTTTAAATGTATAGTGTCATATGCATATCAATAGTGTTATATTCTGTTCACACATCTTAATTTCCCTTCATAGTGTTTTATACATTGAATTGTTTAGGGTAAGTTTTTGTAGTGTTTTATCATTAACAAAGTTATTTTTTTTTTTTTTGATATTTAGATGTATAGTGTCATATGCATGATCAATAGTGTTATATTCTGTTCACACATCTTAATTTCCCTTCATAGTGTTTTATACATTGAATTGTGTTAGGGTAAGTTTTTGTAGTGTTTTATCATTAACAGAGTTATATTTTTTTTATTTAGATGTATAGTGTTTTTATCCACAATCAATAGTGTTATATTATGTACAGACATCTTATTTTCTTTTCATAGTGTTTTATCCCCCATCAATATTGTTATATTCTGTGCAAACATCTTAATTTTATGGTTCATAGTGTTTTATGATTATTAAGTGTTTTAAATCAACAGATTATTGTTAATTAAACTGTATAGTGTCTTTACAGTAAACAGATAGTGTTATATCTTCATATAGTGTTTTATCAAATTCAGAAACATGTTGTTATCACTGTTTTATAAATGACTGATGTGTCGATTTTTTGTTGTAGATATTCCTACATACCAGCCCGTTGGTGATGTTCACGTGTCCCCAAATTCTGGAAGGAGGACATTTATACCAGATGTCGACGATTCGATTAAACCTCAGATGAATATGACGTTTGATTCGCTCGAAAATGCCTTTCTTTTTTTACCAAAGATATGCTAAGGCGGGAGGTTTCACAGCTAGGAAGGGTACTCAATACGAGCCTCGAAAGGGTGTCATACATAATAAATGGTTCCTATGCTCAAAAGAGGGTACTAAATCCTTTAAGGAGATTGACTCGACTCAGGAAGCCGGTAGTTCTAATGATAACTCGAAGTCTAAGATTACTCGCAGGGTTCCTTCTATAAGGACCGGATGTGAAGCGTGCATTCGGGTTAAGTTAACCCCGGATAATCTTTTCGAGGTTTATTACTTCGAGGAGTCGCATAATCACTCATTTGTTGCTGAAGATGACAGGTACCTGCTTCCTGAAAACAGAGGAATCAATTACGTACAGGAAGAAGCCGTAAATGCTTTGAGTGCCATAATCGTTGGTCCAGTTAGTGCGTTTAACAATATGAGGACTCTTTATGGAGGGTTTAACAAGGTAGGTGCCACGAAAGTTGACTTCAAAAACTTCAAGAGAGACCTAAATAGGTATATAGCTGAGTATGATGCTGACATGGTTATTAAACGCCTAAGAAGGAAGAAAGAATTTATGCCCAATTTCTCTATGGAATACCTAACAACTGACGATGGCGTTTTACGTGCGTTGTTCTGGGCCGATGGAGATACAAAGAGAAATTTTCATATGTTTGGGGATGTTGTGTCCTTCGATGCTACTTATCGTCCTAACAAGTTCGTATCCTACCTTTATTTTTCGATGCATTACATCCATAATAGATCTATATCATAGTGTTTTATCACCATGATAATGTTTATAGTGTAGTGTGATATGCATCAATAGACTCGTTAAGTTTATCTCATACTAATATTGTTTTAATTTCAATTTATTATTTAAATAATGTAGGTTGTTTTATGTTTTTACACTTGTATGGATTTTACAATATCAAATCAGTTATCACACCAGTTTTTTTTTGTAGGTACAATATGATGTTCGTACCTTTTACCGGCGTTGACAATCACTATCGTAATGTTACCTTGGGTGCTGCTATAATAGGTAATGAAACTGCCGAAACATATAGCTGGTTGCTTAACGCATTTCGGCAGGCATTTGGGCGCGCACCACCTGTGATTGTAACTGATCAAGACCCAGCGATGAGGAAAGCTATTCAAGATACTTGGCCTGAAAGTAGGCACAGACTTTGCATATGGCATATAATGGACAAACTTACTACCAAGGTTTATTAAGTACCAAAATTATTGTTTACGACGTTTATTGTTTTAATGGAATTCTTTTGTTGGTTTTTTGTACTTTTTTATATCTAAATATGTCGTTTTTTCTTTATCGATGTTGTTTTACTTTTATATAATGTTTTATCATGTATATTGTATATTTAATTTTTTTAATGTTGACTCGTTGTTTATTAGGTTGGCGCCAACCTATGCAATAGCACCGATTTTAAGAAGAGGTTGTGTGGTATTGTTTGGACTGATGCATTACTACCCGAACAGTTTGAAACCAAATGGGGTGTTATATTGGCTGATTTTGATTTGGTGAATCATGAATGGTTACAGCCAATTTATCAGATTAGGGATACATGGATCCCTGCGTACTATTGTGATGAACACATGTCTGGGCTGATGTGTACTTCATCACGTTCGGAAAGTGAGAACCATTTCTTTGGGTAGTTTTGCAACCCGAACTGTACGCTTGTTGAATTCTTGGGGCATTTTGACTCTGCAATTGAAGCCCAAAGACACGAGCACAGGAAGAATGATCACGATACTAGGCACACGAACCCCGAAATATTTGCAAAAGAGTTTGTCTTAGAACAAAAGGCGGCAAACATATACACACGGACAATTTTCTTCGATACGCAACTTGAAATTTAGACAGCCATTCACAAGTGTGGTATTGGAAAATGGGATGAAAGAGAGGATAACTTTGTGAACTTCTCTGTGAAGGACTTTTCTCAAACGTGTACTACATTTTTTCAGGTAACCATAGAATGTAACAATTGTTTGTTTATAATTTTTCTTGTACATGGTGTTCTATCTTAAATTTTAATTGAGTATATATTTTTGTTCTCATTTTTTGTTTTTGTTTTTATGTATTAGGTTATGATGCGGCAGCTAGATATGACCATGAGTTGTTCATGCAATAGGTATGAACAGTTTGGGCTTTTGTGCACGCACATTTTTTGCGTTTTGCGGTTTCTTCAGGTAGTTCCCTGAAAGGTATATAATGCGACGGTGGACAAGGGAAGCTGTTCCTAATAGTGCTCCTGGAGCGATATTAGGGATTAATGAAAGTGATGATCGGTACCAGCAAGTTAATGGTGTTGTACAGGAGATAACAAGGTCAGCCGAGTCTCTTATTAACAGGTTGGTTCATAACTTTGATGCGTTGTGCACTTTCAGGGACCATGTTGTCCAGTATCAATCGACGGCTGATCAGGCAGTCGTAAACGCACCCCCTAGGAGTCGTCGCGATAGGTTTGCTGAAATAACTGGATACACCCAAGAAACACCTGTAACTGTTCGCATGCCGAAAACCACTAGATTTAAAGGTATGGGCAAGCCTTCGAGAATGAAGAGTAATCGTGAAATTGCCATTAGTCAATCTGTTAAGAAAAAAAAGGGTCGTGAATGTAGCAATTGCAAACGTCGGGGGCATAATATACATATATGCACGTACCCGGCAAGGGAAAAGAACGACGACTCCTCAGAAAGTGATGAAGCGGCGGGTGAAGGAGATGACGAAGAGGAGCTAGAAGATGAAGAGCAGGAGTAGTTGATTACTAAATTATACGTACTTGAGCTATTTTTTCTTTTTTTTTAATGACGTTTACTTTTTTTTTTGGATTCCTTGTGTTGGATTTTATAGATTTTGAACTTGTCTTTTCTTTCATGTTGGCCATGAATGGGAAACATAATGTTTTTTACGTTGTTTTTTCTTAAATTCGTTTATCATATTCTAAATATAGTGTTTTATATTGAATTGTAGTGTATATTATAGGTTTGAATTCACATAACATGAATCAAATGTGACCATGCTGGTAATCTGTATTAAATGCAGTATTAGACATGGTGTTATGGTGCTATACAGTTAGTTTAAAGACTTACATTTACTTATAGTGTTTTATATTTAATTATAGTGTTATATTTTATGATTTTGTAGGTTGTCAAGATGAAAAGAAATTTTGTCATTTTTTTAAATTGATTTAAATGAATTCTTTTTTATAATATAATGTTTTATATTTAAATGTAGTGTTATATTATAGTTTCAACTACCACAACAATAATAATATGAATCAAACACTTACATGTTGTCACATTATACTTGTAGTGTTTTATACTGAATTATAGTGTTATATTATAGAAAATAGACCATTACCATCACTTTGTACAGTGTGTTTCGTTTCCCAGACAAAATGAACCAGTCTAATATCTAAATTAAAACATGTATCAAAACATATCAGAACCAGGCTAATATCTAAAATAAAACATGTATCAAAACATATCAGTTTTAACGAAACAATGTGCTATTCTTCATTCAATTAGAACTCGCTCCTTTCCTTTGCAGTTTTAGCATTTTCCATTCTTTCATCTTCACTCAAATTTGCGTACTCATGTACTTCTTTCTCCAATTTAGATCGCAGTGAGTTTACGTCACTTAATAAGATTTTTGATAAGCACTTTATTCGTAAGTCTCATAGTTCTTTTGATTGATCTTTCAACACCTCCCCCATGATGTCTCGCTCTGGCGATAGGCCGCAGTTCCATTCGCGCACACTTGTCCCTAGTGAACAGAAATACAAATCAAATTAGCGTACATGCCCGTTTCAACTTTAATAATTAAACTATAATTACAATAACACCTTTAAAAGTCTCCATATGACGCATGACGAATATTCCACAATCAACGCCGTTATACAATGTTTGCCACGGGAACTTCAGACTAACCGGTGATGTTGATCGCAGTTTTTTAGCTATAGCAGGCGAGTGGTTTTTGACATACGAGCAGAATGCATTGATCTGTAAAATTTACGACGTCAAATGGGGTTTTTTAAAAGTTATAGGTATTGTATGTCAACTATTATTTTACTGTTAGTGTTCTTACAACTTTTCTACGTAGCCGCTGTATCGTATGTTGATAGGGACATCACCCTCGATATTGTCGATCACGAATATTTGGTATTGTGCTAAATTGAAGAACACTAGAATGTAGTGTTTATTATACAGCACCGGCACAAATACCATTTGGAGGTTTCTGATGTCCATGCTATCTGTCTGGCCTAATATTGCTTCCATCCCGCCACAGAACTTTGAGATTCTGTGTTCCTCGGTCCCTTCAAAATCAGTTGTCACCTGTTTTATAATAAATCACAGATTTAAGTTGATTTATGTTCCTCGGTCCCTTCGATATTTTGACGATATTCAAAAACTGTTTTGCAATGTTACATGGTGTTGTAGTGTTATAAGTTGGTTTAGTTTTATAAAGGCATATTATTTAGTTTCATAGGATACATATGATGGTTGAATGCAGTCTATAGTGTTATAAATAGTTTTTTCTTTTATTTAAACTGCTATGTAGTTTTACTTATCCTATTTTTTTATTTAGTGATTTTTAATGTACCAGTTTGTTATATAGTGTTATATAGCTGTTCTAAATTCTTTTTAGTGTTATAGTGTTATATTATGTAATATCCTTTTCTTATAGTGTTATAAAAGTTGTTTTAAAGTGTTGTTTAGTTATACACATTGTTACATTGTGTACTATTTTTTTAGTGTTGTAGTGTTATATATTGTCCTACATTATCAAATAGTGTTTATAAAGTGTGAAAAGTGCCTTACCAACATTCCGGCGTTGCAAAACAGCCTCGCGGGGGTACTTGGTGCCCTTAACCGCTCCTCGTAGTTAAGGACTGCAACCCATGCTGATATAATTTCTGCATCCAAGCATAATTCCGGGTAGATCGTCTCAAACGAGCCTCTCAAAATCGAGACACCTGGTGGGCAATCGAATATAACATCCCTACGTAATAACATGAAATACAATCATTAATTCGCAAGCAGATTCGTTCAATTATTTAATTTTTGAGTGTTGTCGATACTTACCATTTGTTTCCTGTTGCGCTGAGTATACAGCTAGCCAATGCAGCTTCCAATTGATCCCGTTTATCTGTTAATGAAACCACACACTGCACGTACGGTGACCTCAGCGCATCCGGAAGATTGGTGTTTCTTTTTGGCCTCCGGAGTTTATATTGCAATAAGGCATTTCCTTCCTTTTCAGTGTCATGAATACTTGACGTTGTTGCGACGTTGTCCAGTTCACTTTGCAAGTTTACTGGTTGGATGCCCTCAGCTTTCGATCGTGTGCCTGGGTGTCGTATGGATTGTATTGCAGATATCAGTTGATCCACTTCTGCGCAAAATGATGAAGTAATGGGCGAGAAAGGAGATTGATTACCTTGAGTCAACAGTCCAGTGTTTTTGACAGGCGTGGGGGTTTTTTCTGACACAACATCGCCTTCCTCATCATCCGCAACGTCCTTCAGATGTTTGCGGACCGTCGCAATCCATGACGCTTTCCTACTCAATATCATGTCACTGTTTGGGTGCAAACGTAAAGCTTCCGTCAGTGTAATTTTGACCTTCTCAATGCAATCTTCAAATTCCTTAAATGCATCATCCAGAATTTGCGCATGATCCTGTTAACAAAATTATATAGTGACATCCAAACCGTTGTCAGATGTATATAATTATAAATAGGTATGATATCATACCAAACGTTAAAAAGGTTATCAAGTCCTGTACCTCTTCACTTTCTTTTTCTTCCTGTGAGTAGAGGGGCGACGTCCCATACTGTGATACCATTGGGACCCGAAACTCGGCGTCTGCCCCAACTACAAACCGCAACTCCTGTGTACTTTTCTGAGACAACAGATAAACTTTGCAATGTGTGAATATTCCCAGGTGGTCGTCGTCCCCTTCATCGTACGGTCTGTAGTCTTCGTTGCCCCCATCCACATTGTCTTTCGCACTTTTTTCAGCTGCCCTTTCAACTTTTTTAGCGTTGGTGGATGATGTTTTTTTGTCTTCAGGTATCTTCTTAACCTTTTCACTCCTCGGCTTATCTTCATCTACATGAATTTTAGGTATCATTGGGGTGTTATGCTTTAGGTGGTATGCCCAAAGTGTGTTGTCAAGCTTTCCGAGCAGTTCGTCGAGCATCGCGTCATCTATCAACTCAATCGGTTTTGATCCTTTCTTATCACACTTCAAAACATCCATACGATCGTACGCGTATGCAGCCTACACATATAAGCATTCAATTTTTAGAATTATGTAGCCATGTAAAGGGTTATGCATGCTGATTGTAGTGTTTTATATAGTGAACTGTTTGTAAATGTAGTGTTTTACAAGTGATTGTAGTGTTTTACATAGTGAACTGTCTGTAAATGTAGTGTTTTATAAGTGCTTGTATTGTTTTATATGCTTTTACATACAATATATCAAATGTATTGTTCCAAACAGACTTGTTGTAATCTATTACATGTGACTGTAGTGTTTTACATAGTGACATAGTGAAATAGTGTTTTAAAAGACTTTAATGGTTTTGTATGCAATGTAGCTGATGTAACCAATTTTCTGTTGTTATATAAATTGTTGTGTTGTTTTATGCATGTAGTGTTTTAGTCTCATATGAGGAACAATAGAGTAGAGTCACATACCGCTAGTAACACGATCGGGCCTCTAAAAGGGTCATTCCTCTTCAGGTTCCATGCATTTGCCGTGCGTTCTAAACAGGTTATCATGTAGTTGCTCCAATCAAAGCTCGATATTTTAACATTTCGGTCCACGCATTCCAAGAATCGCTGATTAACTGTGTTGCATGCGCTTATCTCCCCAAGCAATGTATTATACAACACCAACCAGTTCAATTCAAACACCCGGTCACTTGAAGTGTCTGAAACCATCATGTCCTTCAGCCCGAGTGGCGACACTTTAGTATAATCATTGAACTGGTCCCTCCATTCTTTCACAACTGGATTGCTGTCCCTTACTCTTATTTTTTTTCTACAATCTTTATACCCCCGTTTGGTATTCCGAATATTTTTTTCACCAAATTTGCTGTGATCCGTACACGGGTTTCGCCAAAGTTCAACACTCATGCGTTGTCGTCATAGTTGCTTGCCAACCAATATGCAAGCCGCGTCGGTACATGTCGTATGTTGAAATTAAGCAATGTACCGAATCCCATTTCTGTCACCTTCTTTTTTTGTGGTTTATTCAAGTTGTTGACCACTGTAACAAGGTTCACCGAAGACGTCTTCAGTTTAATTTTTGGCCCGGTGAAGGGCTCATATTTTTTTGATGGAAATGACGCCGGTCGTCTCGTCGACTTCCTCCTAGCAGCTGTTGATTTACGTCTTTTTCCGTCGTCTGGTTGTTGTGGTTCTTTGTCAACATCGTCGCGGACCTGCTGTGATTTGGCTGCTGGAACCCATATATTCACATCAGTTAGACTGTATTTTACAATGAAATGAAAACACTGATAACTTTGGTTTCAATTTTTTTGGGCAAAGTTACCTGGTTGGTTTGTGATTGGTGGTTGCGTCACGAAGTCGTCGTCGGCGGAGATACGGTGTGTTCTATCAGATGCTGTATGTTGTTTTTTTGAAACTAAAATAAACATTTATACATCTTATACTATGCTCCCAATCATACGAAAAACACCCACAGTCAATTTGAATTAATCAACTTCTTACCTTCCGCGAATGGTACTGGAAGCGGTGACTCGAAGTCGTCATCGCTATTCGCAGTGGGTGATGTTGTAGCTGCAAATCGAACACATTTTGTTATTATAAACCAACAAATTACTAAAATTAAAGTGTCCTATATTTGGTGATACATGGTGCAAGAATTCCGACAAAACGTGATATTGCATAACAAATTACTAAAACTAAAGTGTTCATCAAACTGTTTTTTACATGCGTAGTTTTGTATTTTATATATACCTTCTTCCATTACGTTATCATTATCCGAATCGCTCAACTGGATGCTTTGTCCAATTGTGTTATGGAATCCCTTTCCCATTTTGAATCTGGGTATTCGGCCGCTTCTCCGGACTAAAATTAAATGCTCTTACAATTAGTTATCGAACCGTGAAATCCAAATTATAACTATTCATTTTGGTTTATAAAGCACTATAATTTATTCAAAAGTATTCATCAAGAGGAGCACCAATAGACACCATTAACTGAAAGTACTTGTAGTGTTATATGCAATAAGGTGATCAACAGACCCCATCTACATATAACACTATGTCAACATCAGACTTGTAGTGTTATATGCAATAAGGTGATCAGAAGACACCATCTACATCAGAAGTGTAGTGTTATATGTAATATGGTGATCAACAGCCACCATCTATATATAACACTATTTCAACATCAGACTTGTAGTGTTATTTAAATAAGGTGATCAGAAGACACCATCTACATCAGAATTGTAGTGTTATATGCAATATGGTGATCAACGGACACCATCTACTCATAATTGTTAAGGACAACACAATCATCAAAACCCATTAAAACACCACAGACCGATTTAAAATAAAACCCCCAATAAAACACCCTTCATTCTTGCATATAACACTGGAAAAGACACTACATTTGTTAAACCCCAATTAAAACACCCTTCAATCATCAAAAACCATTAACACACCACAGACCAATTTAAAATAAAACCCCCATTAAAACACCCTTCATTCTTCCATATAACACAACATTTGTAAAATAGTTACATTCTACCAATATGACACTATCACATCATCTACATCACAATAAAACCCTAAATAAAACCCTAGAGTTGCTAACCGGGTTGTTAAGAACATCACAAACATCAATAGACACCATTGACAACCATACACTGTACCGAACATCAAATACACAATAAAACACTAACCTGGTTTCGAAATTGTTGCTTCTCGCTTCCTCTTCGAACCGATGGCTTCCTCGTTCCTTTGTTTGAATCCATAGAACACTCGTTTGATTCTTGATTTTACTGTTAATCGAACAAGAATGTGATGCGATTATTGAAACATAAAACCCTTGAGTTCAACAGGAACTAGGCGACGAAGAATGTGCTCCGATTACCTTTAAAACACTTCTAGGTTTTATGCTCTGTGGTTATATTGAAGGAAGAAGAATTTAGCTTTTACGGGAACTTCGCTGGTTTTTAGGAGATTGATGGGGGTTTTGGTTGTGTAGGATACGGTTACCATATTTGAAACATTGGAAAAGACACTATTGCCCTTCAATTTTACATAAGGTCCTTCTAATTAAAACACAATTTACATTTTTATACCCTATTGATCTCAACCATTGGATCAAATATCCAATGGTTTAAAACACTTCTTACCCTTCTCATATTTTAAACACTTTTTACCATATCCCTACCCTATATATATGTGTGTGTGTATATATATATATATATAGGTACGGGATCAGGAGAAAACGCCCTAAAGTGTGAGAACGGATCTTGGCCTAACACGTGGCACGCGACTTAGTGAAGGGCGAAGGGGTTTTTTGTCCTTTCATATTCTTTTTTTTAACGCGTGTCACAACATCTCTCCATTTTTTGGCGTTTAACAAATATATGGCGTTTTTATTGTTGTTTAGATCAGGAGCATAATAAATATTTTGGCGTTTAACTAAGTATGACTATGATTGTTTTAACTTTCACCCTTCTCCTGTCAGAGAACGTGATGACCAAACGTCCCCTGACCTCTCAAACCTCCCCTGACCTCTCAAACCTCCATGCAATAACATTTACCATTTATATGGCGTTTTAGACAAGATGTGGCATTTGTAGTGAATGTGTGGAGTATGAAGCTTTTGTTTAGTTGTTGTACTTATATAATTAGCTTTTTTTGTGGGTAGGTAGATATTTGTTTTTGGCGATAAAAAAACATCAGTGATTTTCTTGATGTGTATTTTTTTATTAATTGTTGTGCCATGTAGGATGCAGGTCTATAATGTGACAGGCAATTATGGCGTTTTGAAAAGATAAATAAATTCAATTTTCCATGTAGTGGCTTTTAATATAATAAATGTTTTGCAATAATGTTCCCCTCTCTTCATTTTTACTATTTGTAGTTACTGTTTCGTTCAGTTTCATCTGTCAATTAGTGTTGTTTTCTAATAATACATTGTTTTGCATTTTTTGGCGTTTTATATAGCAACAACGTGCTTTGCTAGCGTCCGTTCTCAGAGTTTCCATACTATCAGGCGTTTTGGTGTTTGTTGTTTTTGGCGTTTTATACTCAATTTTTTTATTAGTGCAGAATTAGATGAACAACAGAGAATTAGAGTTTTTGGCGTTTTATGGCATGATGGCATTTCACAAGCATTTTGTCTGTGTGGCGTTTTTTTAAATAATGTATTTTTATTCTTAGCTGAAAAATACATAACAACTGAAAGAGAAAATTAAAAAAAATAGAAACAATTGATCTTCCAAGTCTTCACTGTCAGCAGTCTCTTTCTTTTTTGAAACAAGTTCACTGGCGGTTTGACTTTGGTATGCTTCATATTGTTTTTTGTTGTTGAAGTAGCTTTTCTGTGGCCGTTTGGAAGGACAAAATGACATGAGTTTTTTGTTTGAACTTCATCTTTATCTTTAAATCACTCATCAGTGTCATCCATCTCTTCATGCCATTCAAAAATTCATCAACAACAAAGCACAAAAAATGACAAAAGTCTGACACCAGCATCTTTTTCTTGAAGATTTGTCCATCTCATGCAGCAAAATGTTATTGAGTTACACCCCTCAGCTAAGAATGCATTCTGTGAAACTTCGCGTAGAACAATATTGAATATACAAGAAACGATGTTTGCCATTTTTTGGCGTTTTACTATGAAAATAGTGTATCTAAAAGAAACGTCGATTGGAATCTTTGATGTTTGAGTTTTTTGGCGTTTTCTAAGATGACTGGTATATAATAAAATATGGCGTTTTTGAGTTTGGTGTGTTTGATGTTTTGGGTTATTTTGGCGTTTCTAAGATCAATGGTATATATAGGATGTGTTTTGGCCCGTAATGGCGTTTTATTCATGAGTTTGGCGTTTTTGGTTGAGAAGTCTAAAGACCCTTTTACCCGTAATGAAGCGCGTCCACTTAATAGAATTGGTGTTATTTACGAAAATGCCACCGTGCCAATCTAGTCCAGAGATTGTTTTGATCGGACGACCCATAACCGTTCTCACTGTTTTCACACTTTTCACCGTTTTCTCTAAATCCTGACCCTATATATAGGGTAGCCTTCATGCGAGAACCACATTTATTGCAAGAACCGCGAGAACCAATGTGAATACAACAATATAAACCCACTACACCATGAAAAACCTAAAAAACCCTAACCCCCCCCCCCACCCAAGCTAAATGCTAAAAACTAAACCCCCAAAAAACCTAAAAAAATCTTAAAAAATCTAAAAAACACATAAATTGTTTTTAGCATTTTTTATGTTTAAATCGGTACTTTTAGTAGCAAAAATTCTTTTTTAAAAGAAAGAAAAATTTTTTGTGTGTTTTTTTAGCTTTTTTAGGTATTTTTGGTTGTGTTCACATTGGTTCTAGCGGTTCTCGCAATAAAAGGTGGTTGCTAAATGATCCTTCTCCTATATATATATATATATATACTAGTCACTTACCCGCGCGATGCGGCGGGAGTAAAATAAGCAATACTATTAAATAATTACAATTAATATAATATTATATATACCTCCGATGTCGTTGGTCGGTTGTACACCCTTTGGTCAAGTTCAACCGAAGTATTCAAAGTGACTCTATAGTTGTCCAGAGGTCCTAGTTCCGCAAGTCTTCTAAATGTAACGACATACGGGTTTGTAGAAAGAACGCGTGTTAAAATCTGAGTAATACGCCGATCAAGATTTGGCCATCGGAGTCTGTGATCTAACTCAGTATCAGGATCGTAAAAATACAACTGCAAGTACCTAGGGGTCCCATCCCTCGGAACTAATTGGTCGATTCTGTGATATATTCCTTTATGTGCACGAAAAGTATATACGCCGTCTCTCATATTGTTCAATGTATCATCCAATGTCACACCCATTGAGGCAAAAGAAAAATTGGTGTCATAAGCACGAATGTTTTGCCTAAACATATCTCTAATTTCATCTTGAGACGTGAAAAGTCGGTACAATTCCTCTGGAATTTCTAAGTTTGCTAACACAGTTTTCCCACTCATACAACAAAAGGTATCAAATTCAAATAAATTTCTTTATTTATTCTCTGTTCTAAACATCACAAGCCGTCCTAACTTGAATGATTGAAAAATAATAGTGAAACACACCGTGTGTACCTACATCCCTCAAACTAACCTTGGAAAATCATGAATCTGTTCTACAACAGAACATGCAGAATCAAACCTTGTAATTGCTGCTTCTCCGAAAAGAGCTTGGTCACTGGAGCTTCACCAAAGCTCGCCGGAATCGCCACCAACTCACCACCGCGTTACTGTTGAACGACAAAACGCAGATCCACTTGCATTTAATAAAGTTGCATAACAATAATCAAAATGTTTATGGAATACGCCATACTATCACGATTACAAATCCATAGGCTTAGTTAGCTCATAAGGTCATTTTAGTGGACGTTTAGCAATGAATCAACAGACGGCTACAACCGCCTACAACTCACACATTTACTAAATGATTTGTCTACTAATGTTGCAATGAAGTACTAAACAAATAATATTTGATGATTAAAAAAAATAAGCACAATGTTTTAACAATAATATCACTTAGTTCAGTGCAATTCAAATGTATGGACTGATATGTGCAAACACATATGTAAAATTTTTTGTAGGCATGTTTTTCCATATCAGCAAGATCAAGTTTGTTCAATTTATTAATAATCAATGACCATACTTATAATTCCAAGTTACCAGTTTGAAAAACCATGACAGTTGGTTCATCATCTACACTGGGCTTCTTAAGATCTTCCAAAGTTGCATCAGATTTGTCTTCCAAAGTTCTTCTACCTTGTTGATTTGCTGAGGCCTGAGCACTGATCCGGCTGGCTTGTAGCTGCTCTATTTCAGATGGAACCTGTACGAAACATACTAATCACCTCCTGGTTCTATACTTCGCATTTCATTTTATAAACACACACACAGAGAATAAATAAAGAAATTTATATAGTAACCTTACAAAACTACTGCAAGAAACATATATTATCAATAAGTGGACACCAATAACCCAGATCCCATTCCATGTCTTTCAAGAAATTCAGATTATGGCAAGGCTCCATACAAAAAAGAAGAGCCACACTCTCTGTCTTCACCAACTGAAATAATCAACAACAATATCAATAAAAAGCCTGCAATAATTTATGTTCCGTACATAAACAAATACTAAAACACATAAAATTAGGGCTTACCAAATGATTAACAATGTGAGAGTCAGAAGTATTCCCTCAATACCTAACAACACACGCCAGATTCTGCACACCGTGATGCCTACACGCATGCTGCATATGTTAAGATTAAAATAAATAATAAAAAAATATATAACCAATTACCAACCTCTTCATCAGGGATTTAGGGATCTTCATCTTCATCTTAGTATTCAATACTATTCATCCATCATTTTTTCCAGAGTCTAACTTTGCTCATGAACAGAAGTCAAGTTAATAGGTCTCTCCGGGGGGTAACTTCATTTGTAACAACTACTGCAATCTACAGTTTAAAACAATCGGAACCACATAATTAAAATATGAAGGGATTGCTGACCCATTCACAGTTAAGTAAAACTTTAGGCTTACGAGTCACCAACAACGCGTAACAAGATGCTAGATCTGTGACATCGTCATCATCTTCCAACCACAACCACCATCGTTAATGAACCCAGCGCAGATCTGTGTCATCTTCATCATCTTCCACCCACAACCAAACCGTAGATCTGAAATATTACACAGATCCGATTCAAATAACAAAAAAAAGATATGGTAAAAAGAAAGGTACCGAGAAGTCAAACCAGTCGATCTGGTGTCAAATCTAGAGAGATTCATCACTGAGGAAGTCGATCTTGTGTCGGAGAGTGCCTCATGTGATGATAATGAGGAAGAGAGAAGTGGATCTGGTGTTGGAGCGACTGGTTTCTTAGTGAAACCCTAGAATCGCCAGGGAGAAAGAGAGAAGATGAGGAGAGGTGCGGCGATTGTTTTGTCCAGCAAACCCTATTTTAGATGACCCGAGTTCCACCGATTGCAACTACACCAAGCTTCATCTTTCTGATTTCTGGAAAATGAAGCAGATCTACTGGGAGAGCGGCTGAGAATGAGATCGCTAGAGAGAGAGATGAGAGCGGCGATTGTTTTGTTCCAGCAAACCCTAATTTTGATGACCCGTTCTTTTATTGGCCGCGTGTTAAAAGGCATTTTCAATACTTTGTGCTTAAATGGTTGTACAATGGGCTTCAAATGGTTGTATAATGGCAAATGACCATTCTTGCCCTCCCTATATGCTTATTAAAGTAGTATAGATATATATATAGGGCAGGGTTCATTTAAGAACCACTCTTATTGCGAGAACCAATGTGAACACAACAAAATAAACTCACCCCACCGCCAGCCAAAACATAAACACCCACCCACTAAAAAAGAACTATACCTCACAAAAAAACCTAACCCCCCTCCCTACCCCCAAGAGGCGGTTACGAAAGGACATTGAGAGATCCTTTAGGTTTCTTCACCAGCATTGGCATTATTTGAGAAATCCTCATCATGAAAGAGAAATTTTAAACAAGATTGTTGTTTGAAAGAGAAATGTTAAACAAGATTGCTGTTTCATCTTGCATTCTTATATAAAATTGTTTTTTCATAGAAATATGTAATTGAAGATTGCTATTTGATTTAGCTAACTTAAAATATTACCATATACGTTGTTCAGTATGCATGTTGGTCTTATAACCCAAATTAACAAACTGATGGATGCACAAGAAGTCTTCTGTAACACAATGATGTTAAAATAATATAATGTTGAAAATAATATAATGATGATCTTGCAATTGTGTCAGTATGATGTTCTTTATAAAAGATGTTCGGGGCTTGATATTTCAGGATATACGAAAATTTTGTAAAAGTATGCTCTTGGATCATTGGGGTCATCATTCATCATGAAGTTTTTCTCAGTTTTAATTTTCGTATACCAAGTGGGAAAATCTTGTGTGGAGGAGAACGATCATTCTCATCTACCACATCCTCCCGTAAGGTGTACGAGGATAATGACTCAACTGCTGCTGTGGATGCTTCTACCTGCTGCTACTGAGTCTTGTGGAAGATTCAGCTGCTCAGGTTGTTGGGCGGTTTATTCTCATCTACCACCTCCTCCCGTAAAGTATTCTGCAACTTCTGGTGGGGGGATGAGCCTGTCGAACAGTCATCATCACCCCCGTTATCGGTAGGAGATTTAGCTCCTACTGCATCAGCCCGGTTTTTGTTCCGCATTCCCTGCCACGCTTATCCGGGCCTTTGCAAATCCTCTAACATTACCGAAGTTGCAGAATAGTCATGGATGATGCGAACAACCCGTCCTATATCACTTTACAGGTCGAACAACCAGTGACGGCCTTTTGACTTTATATCGAAACTCGATATACGAAGAAACTGGACGGGTTTAAATTCGCTTCTGTTCTAATTGGAAGCCCGACAAACAGTCTTGCAATTAGAAATGATTTGTTAAAATAGTACGAAGCAACATTGTATTTCTGCATGTATGTAATTAAAATAGTACTGCATTTATGTAATTTACGAGTTTGATAGATCCTATTGTAATGTTGTAATGTTGTTGAATTAGCTAATAAAAAACCTTGTTAAATTTGGTGTTTTAACATGCTTTGTTGTTGAGAACCCGATATAAACTTAATTTCAAGGATGGTTCAAACGAAATAATTATAAGTAGTTCAAACGAATAATAAAATCCGAATAACAGACACTAGTTCAAACGAACGGTGCCATATATGTACTTAAAGTTGATTTAAGACAACTAACAATTTTACTTTTTAGAATATTCAAAAATAATTATTATATGTATATTAACTTTCAAGATGGTGGGCTCCGCCAACTATCTGGTTCCTCAACACTATAAATACCAATTGGATTAGGTTCTCAACCCACACCAAGTTTCTTTAAAATAGATAATATACTTAACCAAATCCAGCTTACACAACCCACCCATCCTTAACATTTCACTTTCTTAGATCATGGATTCTTTTCGGCCATACCTCATATGACTATATTAGGGCGGTGTGTTTTCCTTTGTAAACGGGGCTGTTCAGTTTGACCAATCCATGCTAACAACCTCTTTCCTTATGCGACAGAAATCGTCGTATGACCAATTGGTGGATTCAATCTGTAATCACATACCTTGGTGGATCCAAGTAATTGCAAGATCATCATTATATTATTTTCAACATTATATTATTTTAACATCATTGTGTTACAGAAGACTTCTTGTGCATCCATCAGTTTGTTAATTTGGGTTATAAGACCAACATGCATACTGAATAACGTATATGGTAATATTTTAAGTTAGCTAAATCATATAGCAATCTTCAATTACATATTTCTGTGAAAAAGCAATTTTATATAAGAATGCAAGATGAAACAGCAATCTTGTTTAAAATTTCTCTTTCAAACAGCAATCTTGTATGAGTCGGTGGTTTCAAACAGCGACCTTCTTAAGGTTGATGTTTCAAACAGCTATCTTCTATAACATTGCTGTTTCAAACAGCTATCTTCTATAACATTGCTTTTTCAAACAACAATCTTCTATAACATTGCTTTTTCAAACAGTAATCTTGTATAACCTTGCAGCTTTTGCAGAATTTTGACAGAATATGCATGGAAGGTCGCTGTTTCATATGGCCACATACCTAGAGTTGCAACAAAAATCACAGATCATCTAAACACACTCTTTTTTTCTCTAAATCGCTTATTTATGCAAAAAATTCCGAATCAAATGTGTTCTGAAATAGCACATTGCGCGTTAGCATTGGATTTGGTCCAACATGCGTGGTCGGTTGAGTATATTCCAAACGAGGGTGAAACAGAAGAAGGAGATGAAGTCGAACGCAAAGATGACGAGGAAGGATAAGATGAAGACGAGTATGGCGAAAGTAAAGATGAAAATTAAGACGAATAGTATTGTTTGTGTGTTATTTTAATATTAATGTACTTTTTATTTAATGTAATCTTATTTGAGGTATTTTACTAAAAAGAAGAAAAAAAATTAAAAATATATAATTGGCCGCAATCAATGCAAAAGGCATTATGAGGCATTATGCCACTAAATCACTTTTGCACGTCACCTCCCGTAGTGCCCCATATGCCACATATCGTGCCATGCTTAAGGGAGGGGCATTATGATAACACACCACTATACATGATCTTACAATTAAAGTTTAAATATCAAATTCTTAACAATTCACTAAGACCAGTCGTTATGGGCTAATGCCCCTGTCCGTGTTGGCTATAACGCCGTACAACACCACAACACAGGCGTTAAATCGTCTCACACACTATTCCTAAACAACTTGGAAAATGAAATGAATGGAAGCATAGTGGTCACAGTCCACGGGTAAGTTTATTTCATGAAATGAATTCTGATAAGAGTTTTAGAGCTATGTTTCATAGCGCGACACTATGGGATAAGAGGGCGACACCCCAAATCAAACTGTAAATTAGTTTCACCCTGAAAATTAACCAACACACAAATCTGAAAGAAGAAGCTCACAAATCTAAAAGAACCAAAAGAGTAGGGAGAAGGAGAGGCAGTGGCTTGAGGCAATGGTGGTAGGGCATGGGGTGCAACGTCAACGGTGGTGCCATGTGTTGGTTGATTGACTCATCGTTCCTGCCTTCTTGTGATTTTTTGGGAGTACAAACTGCAAAGTTAAATTCTTCAGTTAGTTTGTTTGAAATGGTAGACAAAGAGTTATAGATGTGTTCATTTTTTTTTAAATATGGCACAATATTAAAATTTATCGGTTACAATTGCTTTATAAATAAGGCTATTTACTATGGATTTTTTCCACTCTACGTCACAACCACATTATAAAATATGTATCACATCACTACACTACTTTCACTCATTTTTATAAATCTGAAAAATTAAAAAGGAAAAAAAAAAACAAAGAAACATTTGATTGGTTGATGGGCATGTGCCCCATCAACTCCTCCTTTCACGTCGTGCTTCCACCAACGCCGGCTAACCTCACGCTGGTTTTGAGGCCGCCTCCTGTGGTGTATCACGCCGCCGAATCTGCCACTTAGGCAAGGCGTGAGTCGGTAGCGAACGACCTAACTAATATAAATTCAATTTCAAATTTTATAAATAATAGTAATAAATTTTTAAAAGATTATATTTATCTATTAAAAACCAACACAAATCTAATAATTTAGACAGAGCCGACCCTGAGAATTCGTTTACCCTGTTCAAGCTCCAAAAAACGTGTCCGTAGGCCTTAACGAAATTGGATATTGGGCTAAATAAGGGTCTAAACCTAATGTCAATGGGCTAATAGTTAATCTAAAGCATAAGAATAGTTTTGTAAGTGGGTCTATGTTGGTATTTGTATAGGTATACCCTGTTAAAAAATTACGTATATATATCGGGTTTTTTTCTAAAAATATTGTGCTCTCTGAAATATCGGAACCTGGCCGGTAGTCCTCCCCACCCACCCCAGGGCCGGCCCTGAATTTAGACATCACTAACATAATGAATATCAAGATGATCTTTATTCGTGATAATTAACGAATAAAGTGAATTAGTCAAGTAGATTTAGGTGCTGTTTGTTTTTGAAGAGGTAAAATGTCTGCAGTCTGCGAACCACATCTGCAGACATCTGTTGAAGAAGAGGTGGACCAAATGTCTGCAGTCTGTAAGAAGAAGACTGTTTGTTTTTTAACATATGTAGACTTCTAAAATAAACTGGTGGAGGTGTACAGACGGTGGTGGGTGGTGGACGGTGATGGTGGTGGACGGTGGTGGTGGGTGGTGGACGGTGATGGTGGTGAGGGATGGTGGACGGTAGTGGTGGTGGGTGGTGGATGGTGGTGGTGATGAATGGCGGTGGGTGGTGGTGGTAGACGGTGATGGTGGTGGTGGGTGATGGCAGGTGGACGGTGGTGGTGACAGGTGGGTGGTGGACGGTGGTGGTGGTAGACGGTGGTGGTGGTGGCCGGTGGTTGTGGGTGGTGGCGGGTGGTGGCGGGTGGTGGGCGGTGGTGGTGGGTGGTGGACAGTGGTGATGGTGGACGGTGGTGGTGGGTGGTGGACAGTGGTGGTGGGTGGTGGCCGGTGGTGGACGTTGGTGGCCGGTGGTGGTCGGTGGTGGTCGGTGGTGGTGGGTGGTGGGTGGTGGTGGTGTTTAACCCTCTGAAGACCTTAGAAGATCTTAGAAGTGGTTGGACCAAGTCTGCACCAAGAAGACCTCACGCAGACCTTTTTTAATGAAACGTATTCGGAAAAACAAACAGTCTGCGCGTGGCAATGTCTGCGCGTGGTCTGCGCCGCGCAGACAGAAGAGCCTGCGCAGACGTTTTATCAAAAAACAAACAGCACCTTAGTTTGTATGTATCTTATTTAGTTTGTTATTGATATAGTGTGAGGTTGAATGGGAAAAAAATAGGAATTCATGTAAAAAAACCTATAAATAATTTATTTTTATGTGTCATAAATAATTTACCTTATCTTTTTCTAAGTTTTGCATATAAACACATATAAAAGCCGTTTTAATAAAAATAATTTAAAATTTTAAAAATATAAAATAAAAAGTTTATAATAGTTCAAAAAAAGTAGAAAAAACCTATTTTTTAGAAAAAAAATATATATTTATTGTTAAACGGCTTCTACATATGTTTATATAAAAAACTCTGAAGAAATTATGTAAAATTGTTTTTTTTTTTTTCTAAGTAAAAAGGATTTTTTAATGACCTTTAACATGTAAAATTGATGGTTCTCCACTTTTTTGATGTTCCTATTAAATCCAACCCTATTGTTATATTTATAAATGTGATAATATTTTATTTAAACTTTAACAATTATAAAAAAAATCGATTCGTAAATAATTCCCAATTTTCTCAACATTCATGTAAATAAAAAAAAATATTATAAATTAATTCGAAATCTAAATAACAAAAAAAATATATTATAAATTAAGGGTTAGGATATAATAGGAAGTATATTTGGGTAGGAAGCATAGGAAGCAAGCATGACCATCTATTTATTTAATCTAGGGCTAAGATTAAATGAGTGAAATTGAAGGAAAAAAAAGAGGAGCGTGAGTTTGTCTAGGGGCATTATAATCAATCCAAGTCAATAGTTTCTTTCTCCTCCAATTCCCCCCCCCCCCCCAACCATTTTTTAAACGTTAATAACTCTTTCATACGACATTATTTTTTTTATAGAAATTGTACCAAAAAAACAAGCGTTTTTTTATCTTTAAAACGAGTATACTATTGCTATATTTTTGAATTTTTTTTTCGAAAACCCAGTTGTGTAAAACGCAATGGAAAAAACCCAGTTGCGTAAAACGTACTGGAAAAAAAACCTAAAAAATGACATTTTTAAAAAACGCAATGTAAAAAAAACACAAAGAAATGTCTTATTTGTAAAACGCAATGGCCAGAAAACACAAAGAAATTTCTTATTTTTAAAACGCAATAGCCTAAATACACAAAAGAAAGTGTACTTTCTAAAACGCAATAGACTGAAAACACATAAAAATATGTTTTACCTAAAACGTAATGCACAAAAAACACAAAGAAATGTCTTATTTCTAAAACGCAATAGCCAGAAAACACTTAAAATGTCTGTTTTCTAAAACGCAATGGACTGCAAACACATAAAAATGTGTTTTACCTAAAACGCAATGCACAAAAAACACAAAGAAATGTCTTATTTATAAAACACAATGGCCAGAAAATACTTAAAAATGTCTTCTTTCTAAAACGCAATGGCCTAAAAAAAGAAAAGAAAGTGTTCTCTCTAAAACGCAATGGACTGAAAACACCTAAAAATGTGTTTTACCTAAAACGCATTGACTAAAAACACTTCAAAAATGTGTTTTTCTAAAACGCAATGGCCAGAAAACACATAAAAATATCTTAGTTCTAAAACGCAATGGCCTAAAAACACCAAAGAAAGTGTTCTCTCTAAAACGCATTGAACCAGGACAATAGTTTTGTCTTTGAATTGTCTGAACCAGGAAGTAGGAGATCAAAAACTGTCTACGAATCCAGTTTTCCAGAGGCAATTTACAGAAAATTAAATTTTCTGATGCATTTTTATTAAAGCAGCTCGACCCCAGCCAGGGGCTCTGCCCCTTGGACCCCGCCAGGGGCTGCCGCCCCTTGGACCCTGCTACTAGGGGCGCTGCTCCCGGACCCACGCCAAGATCGTAAAACGCAATGACTAAATCAAAAACCCAGATCGTAAAAATGAAATTAAAGAATTTCTTACATGGATCGAAGCCGATTTCTTCAACGATTGACGAAATTTGAATGATAGAAACACTTATCAGCGATGGAATCGAACGGATCGAGTGATTATCTTCAAAATCACGGGAAAAAAAGAGATTTTGTATGAAATTAAACTGGGTTTTCTTCAAAAAAGCTGAACAACACGTTGATCGGGTGTTTGAATCATTGATTGGTGACGAAAATCACACTATAATGTAGTGATTATTGAGATAGTAAGTGAAGAAAAGGTTGAAGATGGTGGGTTTTGAAGTTACTAGGGAGAAGAAGGAAGAAGAAATGATGCGATTGACTAAAATACCATTTCTCTTCATTTTAAATTTTGTCATATATTATAATCATATTGCTTTCTATCCTTTCTAGCCAAAATAAACTTTCTATTTGATACTCAGCTTATAAATTAATTCCAACTCTAAAAATTTATAAACCACGTCACTACAAGAAAAAAGAGCATTAGGGGCAACAAGTCATCGGCCGTAGATTAGGTAAATAATCCAATGGCTGATATCATTTTTCCCCAAGTCGACCCTAATTGTGAGTTAAAACCCTTGGGCTTGTTTCCCCCCATTTCCCCTCCAAAACAACACTTCCCCCTTTCCCCTCCAAACCCTACATGCCACGCACAACACTTCCCCCTTCCCCCTCCAAACCCTACCTGCCACGCCACCTGTAGGAAGAATGCCGCCCTTCACGCTACTAGCAGCCTCTTGTTCCATCAAATTCTCAGCCTTTTGAAGCAATGTGCTGTTCAAATCGCAAGCTTTCTGTGTGGTTTATGTAGGTAAGAACCCTAATCGCTTTAATCCTTAAGATTGATGTTCAAATCACAATTATTTAGTGTTGTTTGATGTTCAAATCGTATGTATTCTGTGTGTTCTGTTGTTAAAATCACAATTAGGGGGGATATTTTTTATTTCAACCAGAATGTTGCAAGAGTTTTGTTATAATGTAAATGAAAGTTAGGGATAATTGTATGTTTGATTGAGATTGCCCTTGCAGCGAAAGTTTTTTTTGGTTCCGTTTCGATCTGTTTTTCCGGATCGTTTTCGATCTTTTCAGGTTTTTTTTTTTTTTTTCGTTTTGATTGTTTCGTTTCGATTTGATTTTTTGAAAGACAAAGAAAAAGATGGATGGTGACATACTGACATGCTCTTATTTCTTTCTCGAATTATTTCACTTGTTTATATGATCCCCTAATTGAAAGGTAAATTAACTGTCAAATAGAACACTCTCACTAAAATCAATGAGTTTGCCCCTAAAGCTCTGATTTCTTGTAGTGCGTGCATCTTTAAAGCTCAATTTTCTCATCGTTCAAATAAAGCTAAACGTAACTAAACTTGTGTAGGGACACCGGAATAAATTTGTCTACATATATGCGCTATCTTGATCACCACTTGCTTTTACACAATTGTGTTCCACGTTACACCGATATATTCCAAATAACAAAGGAGTTCAGTTCAATCCTGATCTCAATAACTAAAGTTAATCAATGTCGTCGACTGAAGAATCGGAGTTGGTGCTGCTAGGAGCGTGGACAAGCATGTTCAGTTCGAGGGTAGAAATCGCGTTGGCTGAAAAGGGCATCAACTACAAGTACATAGAAGAGGAGCATGTGCTGGACAACAAAAGCCCTCTTCTTCTCAAACACAACCCCGTTTATAAGAAGATCCCAGTTTTGATTCACGAAGGCAAACCCATATGTGAATCCTTAATCATCGTCCAATACATCGATGACACATGGAAGGAAGGATCTTTGTTACCTTCTGATCCTTATCTCAAATCCCAAGCTGCTTTTTGGGCGGATTACATTGATAAACATGTATGGATGTGTGTACTTATAGATCGTTTGTTGTATTATTTGTTACTCATCAAATTTAATTCAAAAAAATGCAGATTTATCAAGGTGCGAAGTTGATTTGGGATTCAAAAGGTGAAGAGATGCAGAAAGGAGTTGAAGAATTCCTGGGGTACCTCAAATTGTTGGAACGAGAACTCGGTGATAAGCCATATTTTAATGGTGAGTCCTTTGGTTTTGTTGATATAGCACTTATATCCTACTACAGTCATATTATTGCGGATGAGAGGATAGGGAATTTTAGTATTGAGAAACACTATCCAAAGTTGTTTGTTTGGGCCACACAATGCATGAAAAGGGAGAGTGTTTCCAAAACTCTTGCTGATCCAACCAAGATATGTGAGTTGCTTATCGAGATTCGAAAGAAAAATGGTCTAGAAGATTGATCAGCTTCGTTAACATTCTGAAAATCTGGTTTGAGCTTTGTTGGTAGATTATAACTAAAGTATGGTTTTAATTTAAATGGATTCATATTGTATGTTTAGATAACTTGAAAATCGAGTCTTTAATGTTCATAAAGTCAATTCATGTCGCTTGAATTGATTTTGTCTACTGTTTGTATATACTTTGTATTAGAACCTGTGATGACTTTAGTCATGTCACTCTAGTTTTGGGTCTGGTGGTATCGTTCATGTATTTTAAATTTTTTATCATAGCGGAAGCATGTATACGAACCGATCTAGAGCATACTTTACTAGATGCAAACAAAATAGAAAGCGAACATACCTTTCGCGTGTAAACAACTAGGCATGTTCGGACACTACGGTATCAAGGAATAGTTTGATTCCTCTTTTTAGAAATGCCATTATGTTGTGATGTTCCTGATGAAGTGAGTTGGGAAACGATTGCACATTTCTTTAGATGTTCGTCAAATTCGTAACTTAGATATTTGCCACCTTGATTAGATTGAATGTTTTATTGTTTTACCGGGCTGATTTTGTACTTCATTCATTAGATATTAAACACTTAAAATACTTACTGATCATGTTTCAGTAGGAAAACATAACTATTTTCACTGAAGTCATCACTGAATATAATAAGGTATCTTTCACCAAATCTAGATTTCATGCTAAAGGATCACATACATCGGTATGTTTGAGACATAACAAATCTTTAGCTCTCTCACCCATACCGATAAAAGGGTCCCTTGTCATGTTGCCACTTAAGCATGATTCGCATTCATTCATAAAAGGTCTCTAAACCAGAGGATTATAGGATTCATTAGTCTAGAGTTTTTATAAGTGTCTTTTGCGGAATAACTTGAATAGATAAACTGAGAATTTGTACAATGGAATGTAATGTTGTTTTTACAAATGAAATCTAAAGCATATTTATAGTTTCTAATAGGTACGAGTGAATAGATATGTCTCTTCACGAACGGGTGCGTCCTTTGATCATGTGAATGAGATTTTTTTTTTTGGACGGCAAACAGCTCACCTGGCTAGGACCGCGGCCAGCGACCTAACCCCCCCGAGTTCGAATCCACACGCATGCGGGCTGTTTCGACCCTTCTCCCGGAGGCTTTGCATAAATTTGCATGCCCCGTGTTTCGAACCGGCGTCACCCGGGCAGGAACCCCGAAAGGAAAACCTTCCCACCTCTCCACAAACCAATTGGTCTATGGGTCATTGGCATGTGAATGAGAATTAACATGAAGAGGTGTGTCCATTCAATCTAAAAGTCGCGTCTCCTCCTTGTTTCCTTGTGGCCGAAACCGAATGGGTGCCTCCCAAGGGATTTCGCCACCCTTGGGGTGGTAGTTATCAACTTCTGAAATGTCACATTCAGTCCCTATACTTTGTAACCGCCAATCTTTATACTAATTACCATATAACCCATGTACTTTAAGGATGTGTAGTGATTAAGGATTTCATTCACCCCCCTAATCTTGAACATCCTTGAGTTGTTGAAGATCTTGAACTCCAAGCAGCTTTATCTTCTCGAATCTCCTCTGTATTCAACACTTCACATGGAATCTTCTTATTCACCAATCCTTGCTCTTCACGAACTTGCTTCACACAAACATTTTTGCTTCACACTTGTCTTGACCGTACTTGATTTGTATCACACGAACCTCCTCTTGTGTAGTTGCCTCAACACGAACTCCAGCTGGTCTTGATTAACTTGCCCACTATCATATCACATGAATTAAATCCATCTCGCATAGATTTTTTGGATAAATTGACTCACTCAGATCTCTCTTGCGGTTGTATCACACAACACTTTCTTCTTCTGACCCAGTCACAGGATACACGTGTCTTCTTCTTGGTCTATCACAGATTTAATCTCGTCATCACGGTTGTTTCTCACAACGGGTTCTTCACCATTGATTGCTTCCCTCACGGATTCTTAACTTTTTCCTGATCCACTCACTAGATTGTTTCTATTGCATATTTCACATGTTATCTCTCTCCTCGCAGCACACAGTTTTTTTGCTTTGATCGTTTCACACGACCAAATTTTCCATTTTACTTGTCTTCATTGTCTAGGCACATCAGAAGTGCCGGTTCATCATCATCATCATCTTCTGTTTCGACCAAGAGTGTCTCATTTTCCTTGGTTTTCTTGGTTGGGCATTCGTAGGCATAGTGCCCAAGTTTCTCACATCTGTAGCAAGTGATTTTTTACTGATCTCTCATAGTCGATGTTTCTTGCTTGCTATCATCCCTTTGTGGTTTGTCGGTTTCTTCCGTCTCGTAAGAGGTGTGTCCTTCACCCCTATGTTGATAATTGCTTCTCCCTCGGCCTCGTGACGAACTGAATCTCCCTCGTCCATGATTTCCAACATGTTGTCCATGACCCGCATACAAGAGTTCTTCTAGATTGTTCACGGGGCTTTCCTTCTTCAACTTTAACCTTTCTTCATATGTTTTTAATCTACCAATAGCTCCGTCTAGTGTCATTGTGTCTAGATCGGAGTATTGCTCGATCGATGCAACTATTTGAGTAATTGTTGTCCCTAATTCACTTGGACGTGTAACAACATTGCTTATCTTTGCGGTGAAAGAGTCTATCGTGTCGTCTTCTTTCATTTGCATTAATTCAAACTCTGACATTAGTGTGTGCCAACGAGCCTTCTGTACCCGATCATCACCAACGTGTCTTGTCTTTAGATTTTCCCAAATTTCCTTTGCAGTCTTGCAACTTGCAATAAAACGTCTTCCGGTATTGCTTGGAACAGATAAGCAATTGCCGCCTTATCTTTCTTAACATCTGTTTGTGTATTTTCTGTCAGTTCAATCGTTTCCCAAAGTTCATTCGCTTCCAAAATCGTTTTGATCCGAATTGCCCAAACGATGTAATTTGTCGGTTTCAGGATTGGACACTGAAATTGGGAAAGAGAACTTCCTTCCTTTTGAATTACAATTTGTGGAGTCGGTCCGGTTGTTCCCGACATATCTTCTGACCGAACAATCTTCAGTTTTAATAAACCTTATTTTTCTTGTTTCAAAAATTTCTGACCACCAATACACTCCTGTACCGGTAAACTTTGACTTTCTAGAACCTTTAGTTCTTAACCCGCGTATAACTCCAACGCGTAATAACCAATCAGTCTAATTCGCACTAAACCCCAGAATCAAAACCATAGATTCCTAACCCTTGGTTCGACCCTGAACCGAAAATAAAACTAACTTGCGAATTGAGAAAGAATAATAAAACCTGATCACGAATTCCCTGCGATGCCTAGAGCCTGATGCTCTGATACCAATTGTTGGCCCCAATGGAGCTTTGATCTCTAGACAATCGAATAACTTGAATAGATAAACTGAGAATTTGTACAATGGAATGTAATGTTGTTTTTACAAATGAAATCTAAAGTCTATTTATAGTTTCTAATAGGTACGAGTGAATAGACATGTCTCTTCACGAACGGGTACGTCCTTTGATCATGTGGATGAGAATTAACATGAAGAGGTGTGTCCATTCAATCTAAAAGTCGTGTCTCCTCCTTGTTTCCTTGTGGCCGAAACCGAATGGGTGCCTCCCAAGGGATTTCGCCACCCTTGGGGTGGTAGTTATCAACTTCTGAAATGTCACATTCAGTCCTTATACTTTGTAACCGCCAATCTTTACACTAATTACCATATAACCCATGTACTTTAAGGATGTGTATAGATTAAGGATTTCATTTTCCCGATCGACAATGTTATAGATAATTTTGACTAAAGTATAACTTCTTTCTCTTGGTATTTATGGTGTATATTGAGTTATCATTGCATGAAGTGTTAACATTGATATCATATTTTCTGTTGTGAGGTTTGGCTTCAAAATAAAATTTATTATTCATGTAAGCTAAAATATCATTACCATGAGATACGGGGAAAAAGAATAGAGTTGTATCTAAGGCTTTGTTCGTCTTCAGCTCAACAAGATATCTAGAACAATTCCTCTTACAATGCCTAGTTTTATCGCAATAATAACATTTGGCATCCTTTGGAGGTTTTCTAGTTGGTTTCTTTGTAACAAGTTCCTTGCTTCGAGCCAAAGCCCTTTTTATTTTTTGTCTCGGCTCTTTGATTTGGCAAATGGTTTTCCTTTAGTCTCCTTTTTGATCTTAGCAGTTATGATTATATCATGAAATTCTGTTATTGTTCTACCAAAGACCCTCTACTGTAGTTCCCCACGAAATGTTTGTATGGAGCAAGCAATGATACAAGGATAAAATCGACAACCATGATCTCTGGGTTTATGGGAAAGCCTAACTCTTCAACCCACTCTACACCATTCTCCATCTTGTAGATGTGTGAGCTAATTTCCGTATATTCATCCATCTGATATGTTGTGAGTGCTTGAAAGATTGCCAAACGGTCACAACGAGTTTGTTGAATCATCAATATGTTGTATCAATTTTGATGTACTAGACATTGTAGATAACACGAGGAATGGCCCCTCATTTGAACCATCAATATGTTGTATACATGTATCGTTTGATTTTATGCACTTACGATAGATACTTGGAACCATGGTATTATAGCCTAGTGGTATCTTCGAGGTAGGATAAGACTTATGACCATTAGGTCATGGGTTCAATTCCCACAAAGGGGGTTTTCCAAGATTTATTGGGTTTCTTCCTGAATTGTTGTATAGGCATTATTGCCTAGTGGAGATGGATATGATCGGGTGGTTCTGCTGGTGGTACGATTATACTCCAGTGGTCCGTCAGTGATCCAAATTTGCCGTTAAAAAAAAAACGATAGATACTTGGAAAAGGAGTTTCTAGAACATAATACTATGTTTCTTCCTTGAGAACCACTCTCGATTGCGGAACTATTCTAAGAAGTTTTTATCGACATACTTTTTTTTTGGTACGATATATTTGTTTGAGTACATAATGGACTTTGTTTTGGTACATAGTGTACTGAAGAGGATGATTAGTAATATACGGATTTTTTTTGTTTGAAGACATCTACAAAACAAAATATTATATATATTTTACTATTTTCTAAGTTTGTAGAAACCTTAATAAATAATTACCCGTTCAGAAAAAAAATACATTATTTTTTTTAAAGAATTGGGATCCTCCGTTCGACACATCCTATGAATGACCAAGCACTCTCCACAAAACATGACTAAGTAGATAACAATTACCAATTGTGTCATCTACACAACTATCAGATAATATTACATGGGGTCGAACAGACAAGAATTATGTAACACACGGTATGTTTAACCTTATCTATGCCTACTCACTACAAAGAATGTGCATAATAGCGGCGACTTTTGTCGCCGCTAATACTCCAAAATGTTGCCGCTAAAGGTTTTAGCGGCGACTTGTCAAACACACATTCCTATTTCCAACATAGAAATCACACATTCCTATTTCTACTTCCAACATAGAAATCACATATGCACATAAAAAATTACAGAGGCACATGACTGAATTGATCCTTTTCATACGCAGTTCATAAGCTGCTCTCCTTTGGGCCACTATCTTTATTTGTCTTCCTCTTTCAAATCAAAGCATTCTAGTGTTTAGTTGTTTGTTAAAAACAACACAGATCTACTCAAATTATCAACATAACCACTGAAATTACAAAGAATTCAGAATGTACGTACCGTTTCCGGAGTGGCGTTGAAGATTGAGGCTGATGGAGATGGTGGTGCTCCGGCAGAGTCAAGGTGGCGCGGCGGTGCTCCGGCAGAGTCAAGGTGTTGCAGAGGAGCTCCGGCCGAGTCAATGTGGTGCGGCAGGGGCGTGGTGTTTTGTGGTGTGAGAGAGAACCATTGTTGTGTGCAGAGGTGTGGAGGGAAAATGTACGCTAAAAGTTAATGAGAGACCTTTTTTCCTTCTTTATTCAGGGATAAACCCTATCCATCATATTATTTGGGAAGGAACGGCACAGTTCACTTCAAACACCCGTGTTCCGGATTAAGGCCTTTAGTGAAGACATTTCCAAGTCGCTGCTAAAAGTGTCGTCGCTAATACTTATATTTCTTGTAGTGACTCTTCTCTAATAATTGACGAAGGTCTTTTTACAAAGTTGAGTGCTAAGTCGTCTCTATTTAGAAACATTCAACAACTGGCCTAAGACTATCAGAATACACAGTACTACCTTGTTTTTCGACACACAATGGCACAAATGTAAGGCGAAGGAACATACACTCAGAGATTCAAGCAAGTTTCCTAAAATAAAGGTTACATAGAAATATCGATTACACTACGGGTTTATAATTAGTGTTTTACCTGTTTGAGTCAAAATCACATTGTGTAACATATTGCATGCTAGGTTTGTTACAGAATTTGCAAAACTAATAATTTTATTTGATTTGTGATATGATAAAGAAACACTTAAGTTTAAAGTTAAGTTCACGTACAAACAGTCTTATCGTACAAAACGTACGAAAGACATGAAAAAGCAAAAAAAAAAAAAAAAACATGGTCGCATTTTTGTAATTATTTGCTCGTAGGGTAATTATCAAAATTACTCTACAAATGATATTGTAGGGTAATTTTTATCTTGTAGGGTAATTTTTTAAAATGTTCTTGTAGGGTAACTTTGAAACTTGTAGAGTAATTTTGATATACTTATATAGTAATTATAATACTATACAAAATTACTCTACAAGATCAAAGTTATTGTACAATATCCAAATTATCATACAAGATCATTTGTAGAGTAATTATGATAAAATTCAAAATGATGAGGGACCATCCATTGATTTGAAAATTTATCAAATGACTTCAAATGAGAAAGAAACAGAAGTGGAAGATGATACTAGTCGCAACGCTGCACAATCCAAAGATCAAAAAGATGCAACAAGCGAAAAAACACAATCTGAAAATGCTGATAAAGAATTAGATCAAACAAAAGGAGCTAAAACATATATTCAAATTACAGGAATACAAACAAAGCTTAATAGAATTGATGAAAATGAGAGTGAAAAAGATATCAATGATGTTATTAGAAACACATCATTCCTCAACCCAGAAGAAGATCCGTATAAAACAGCAGCAACATCTGTTCAGGAACAACAACAAATAAATGATATCAACAAAACCGAAGAAATAATTACAAAGATAGTACGACCAGATCGTCAGAAAAAAGCAGGAGAAGCATTATGTTCCTCATACATTCAAAGACAAATAACAATGAATGGAGTTAGAACGAAGATTGAAAACAACATTTCTAGATATGCTTTCCAAGGAGAATGCGACATAATGGACAAAAACATTTATATATAAAAATCACACACTCGCACACAAAAAACAAATGCAAAACCATATATTATAATTCATTTTTTTTTTTGCAGGGACACTCTCTTTTTTAATCATGTATCTTTGTCAAGTTGGGAAGTAGAAACAATGAGGCCAGGATTGTACATAACAGAAGAAATAATCAATTCTTGGGCTTATATCTTGAACGAAGAAGAAAAAAGATCAAAAGAAAAATTAACTGCAAGATTTCTCTGTAAAATTCAAATGCTGGTAAAATCTTTAAAACATAATTTGTCTGTTTTATTTTGTTCTTTGTTTTGTATCGAGTTAGCTAAAACGCGATTTATTGTTTTATTTCCTTTATATAAATAGATTTAAAATGCAATATGATATGATTGATAATTTTACTGAAATATAAGTTTAATGAAGTTATTTAGAAGTTTGGTTTGAATGAAGTTACATAAAACGCAATTTGTTTGTTTTATTACCTTTATACTAATAATATATTTAGTAGTTTAGTTTGGTTGAAGTTATCTGAATAATGATGTAGACAACGCAATGACTTTGATTGTTTAATGTTTGTTGTTTTATATGTTTTATCTAAAACGCAATGATCTTTGTTTATTGTAATGCAGGCTTACACATTAAAGTACACTCAAAAAGAAATGATGGAAGAGTTCACATAGAACATAAAAAAAGTTCTTCAAGGATCAAAGATAAAAAGCATAAAAGATTTTGATATTATCCTTGTGCCTGTTCTCCATCAAGAGCATTTTTATGTGATGTCATTCAATCTTAAAGAGCAAGAAATAAACATCATTAACAACAGTGCAAAAGAGGTTACAAATTTTGTGAAATACAACGATGTGCATGAAAAAACAACAAGTTATGCTTTTAAAACACAATATAAACCACCTAATCTTTTTTAACTCAAATTTATTTTATTTTTCTGTAAAGGAATGCTTTGGCAGGTTACCTTAAATTAGTTAATCATTTAAACGAAGATGATATAGAGAACATAGTGCCTAAAAGAATGGAGATGAAGTGGAGAACAAAGGATAACTACGTCGACTGTGGGATATTCTGTATGCGTCATATGGAAAGTTATGATGGTGAAAGTGTGGAAAAATGGGATTGTGGATTTCACAAGGAATATGAAAAGCCAACAAATATCAAGAAGGCAAAAAACAAAAAACCAGTGAGCAAACAGACAGCACAACTTGAGAATTTAAGATGGAAGTATATCACAAAGATACTATTGCACAATCTCAACGAATGCAAAGATTTTATTATTGAAGATTCAAAGAAGTATTGCAGCCTCAGTGCACAACTTTAAAAAAATTGTTTATAACACTCGTTTAGAGAGGATTCAAAATAGGCTTGTTGATGCTGGTTTATGAATATATGTTGTTTAAAACAAGTACTTAGAATTGAAATGCTAATTATGCTAAAACACAATATTTTATCTTTTATACTTGTGTGTCTTATAGTTTGTTATTATAAAACGCAATTGTTATGGGTGGTTTTCTGAACATATATCCTGGATTATATTCTGACTGTATTACTTTTGATCATGATCAGGATACTGGATCAGGATATTGGTAGCATCCTGATGAAGTATCCTGATAATAACTAATTGGTTCACGTGCAAATTAGAGAGGCTTGCTTATAACGGTCAAGAAGACTGTTTCTCCTGAAGACTCGGACTCAGCTGTTGAGAAGAGAACGTTGAAGCCGCAAAGAAAGGGTCTCCAACGTTCATAGGGGAATATTCGAGGCATCCCCCATTTTTAGGATAGGTTGTTATTTCTTTTGCTATATAAAGGAATGATCGAATCGGTAGGAACACACGAATTTTTCACACACTTCTGCTTTTTACTGGCTCTCTACTAGCTGCAATTACTCGCAACACATACACTCACACGCGAACTACATTGTAACACTTAGTTGATCGTCATCATATCCTGACATTTGAAGTAATAAGAAGAACAAGGCAGCTGCGATTGTCAGCTCCCGAGGTTTTGTGCCGGCGATCTAGATTGATCAAGGGCTTTCCTCGTACATCCCGTGTCACCCTTTACTTTTTTGCACATTGTTTGATTATAGATATAGCTTGATATCCTGATCTATATCCTGAAAACTGTTTTTGCAATCAACCAAACTAGGATATTTTCAATACACATTCTTAGCACACTACCTCACAAAACTAATTTGATCACTAAATTTCTTAGTTATTTTTTGACCAAAACAATTTGGCGCCCACCGTGGGGCAAGTGGTACTATTTCTACTAAAAGCTTTCGTAAAATCATTACTTGGTTTTCTGCTTTTAAAGCTTTTTGCTACACTATTTTCAATGGCCTCAAAATCAAACATGAGCTCTTCTAGGTGTCCGCTACAACCTCTGCAACAATCGGTTCGGTGCTTCCACCACCTCCAAGGACGCAACCCTCTTCATAGCCTCAGGCTCCTCCAAGAAGGACCGAAACTCATGTGGCTTGGGATATTATCCCCACTCAGAATGTTCAAGGATCTGCTGCCTCAGGGGGAACTCTTATTATGGCTTCTAATGATGAAATTCTAACTTTGTTTGGTAGTATACAGGATCAGATGAAGCAACAAAAGGAGACCAACAAAATGCTGATAAGAGAGATACAACTCTGGAAATCCAGCTCACGTAGGCCTGCTAAGGATACTGTCACTCCCTTGCAGCCCAGAGCTTTGAACTTCAGTTCGGCAGTATATACTGAGGACAACAGGGGCAATATTGTACCTAGTCATTCCTAGAGTCATACTCCCGAGATACCCTCATCGGTTAGGGTGTCAACTGTGAGAAGTTCAGGATATGCTCCAGGATATGGCCAGAATCCTCAAGCTGGTAACATGTCCAATAATACTAATACCCTTGCTACTAATTGTATTGGATCTTTGCAGGATGCAGGTATGACGTCAACATTCTCTAGGGAGCTTCCGAAGTTAAAGGATATGATATCCAGTGTACCTGGGGTGGTCCAGCCAATTCCAGAAGTGTCCCAGGATAGCCACAGGATATCCCGGTTTGCATATCCTATTTGTGAAGCTAAAAGCCCGAAAAGATTTCAAACCCCCAACATGAAGCTCTATGACGGAACCACGGATCCTGAAGAGCATATTTCTTAGTATAGGGAAAGGATGGAAATTAACCCTATCCCTCTGGATCTCAAGGAAGCATGCTCTGCAAGGGTTTTGGCTCTACTCTAATAGAATCAGCCTTAAAATGGCTCTTAAACGTTCCACCTCATTCGATTACGTCATTTGCTCACTTAGTTAATTTATTTAACAATCAATTTTCTTGTAGTCGAAACTTTGAAAAACTAACCAGTGATATCTATAGGATATCTCAAGGGCCTCAGGAATCCTTAAGGGATTATGTGAACAAGTTGGATATCCCACATCTTGATGTTGCAACGGCTGTGCAGGCATTCAAAATGGGGTTGCAAAAAGATTCCCAATTTTATCAGGATCTTGTAATGAATCCTTGTAGGAACCTGGATCAAGCTCGGAACAGGGCCTTGTGATATATTCGACTGGAAGATGATAAAAAGATGTAAGAGAGGATGAATTAATCCTCAACTTGTGAATCAACTAACAGGAAGTCAGAATCCTCATACAAACCATATCGCTCTAAGCCATATGGCAGGTGTTTTGGTCAAAAATTACCGAAGCAATTAAGTGATCAAATTAGTTAAGTGAGGTAGTGTGCTAAAAAGTGTGTTGAAAATATGCTGGTTAAGTTGTTTGGAAAAACAGTATTCAGGATACGGCTCAGGATATTAAGCTGTATCTACGATCAAACAATGAGCAAAAAGTAAAGGGGGTGACACGAGATATACGAGGAAAGCCCTTGATCAATCTAGATCTCCGGCATAAAACCTCGGGAGCTGACAATCGCAGCTGCCTTGTTCTTCTTATTGCTTTAAACGTCAGGATACAGTGTAGGATATTGACCAGATCACTAAGTGTTACAACGCTTTTGTGCGAAAGTGAAAATTGCTAGAGAACAAGTGTAAGAGTGTTGTGAGTGTTGATGTGATGTCCTATTCGATCTGATATACCCACCTATTTATAGTAACGAATTACAAACGAAAATTCCTATAAATATGGGATGCTCCGAATATTCCATTGTTAACGTTGTAGACCGAGTAATGCGGCTTCAACGTCTTTATTTGAACGACTTGGACCGAGTCTTCCACGGAATGAGTCCTTGTGAACGTTGCTAGCTTCCAACCCACGTACCTGCACATAATCCGTTAGTGATCCTGAGGATACCATTCAGGATGTTACCAATATCCTGAATCAGCATCCCGGATGTGAACAGATATCATATAACCAAGATATAACCCAAGATATTTCTCAGGATATGGGCTCAGAATTTCACCCATAACAATTGTCCCCAAAAATGTTACCGTTTAGTATCCTGCCACTAACGGTTACATTTTTCACGGAGATCGAGGCAATTAAGAGATAAGACCTATGATATGACCGTTTGCAACTACTCAGCCTATATTTACTCATTGCACCCTATATCTTCTCATCCCCATCTCTTTTTTAATCACTACCGATAAGGAAAAAGGTAAACATTCTCTCTCTAATCTTCATCTTCATCCTCCTTTTTCGGTCAAAAAATCAGGCGATCAAATGCCGAGACAGACAAGATCCAGTTCTGGTGATTCGGCTCCCACATTTATCCAGCAGAATCTTCTCCAAGAACCAGAGAAAGAGATATGCTCTTTTGATAGTGCCCAATTGTCGGCTCTCAAATCCTCCGGTATCTTTCCGGAAGGAACGGTATTCCGGCCGTTCGACCGGGAAATCTGGTCGGATATGGTCTCCAATGAGTGGTTGTGCTTTAGTGCCTTTTCCTTCACCTTAGGGTTACAGTTCCCCTTTCCAGACTTTATCACTGAATTCTTCAACATTACAAAAATCTCTTTTAGTCAAACAATGCCGATACTTTGGTGTGTTCTGTCCGTTCTTGACCAGATCAAGAAAAACCACATCCCTGATCTCTCTGTTCATGATCTCCCCCTAGCTTACCAGCTTAGATGCCACGGATCATGTAGATTTTTGTTTTATTCCACCTCCGGCGACCCGCTGATACTTCGTGCCACCAGGAACGAGGATAATTGGCAATCTAAGTTCTTCTTTGTAAAAAGAGACTCAATCCCTAGTGGAACGGAATATCCGGTGAAATGGTTGAAAAAGGGTAGGATTTAGGGTTTAAGGATGATCCTGCCTCTTATCCTGTTCCATATCCTGAACTGATCAACTTTCTTTTTTCTGTTGTGCACGCAGCTGATTTTAGGAAGATTGCACCTCCCCTTGTTGATTCACAAAAAAGGATTGACGCCATCAGACTCCTTCCAGAGGCTGAAAGAAGTTTCAACCCGTCTCCACCATCCCCAAGTCCTCTTTCTAGTGCAAACATGTCTGGTAAGGATCCTGCAAAATATCCTGTACATACATGTCTTTATTTGATATACTTAGGAGAAATTTTATTCCCTGTATGCAGACTCCAGCAAGGTTCCAGTCTACCTAGACCTTGACGAACTTGACAGCTACCCTACTCCAGTCGCGGTCAAGAAAGAGACCCCTGCTGCCATCAGCTCCAAGCCGCTCCCGGCTCCTAAGGCTAATCCGAGAACTCGTGCTTCCACAGCAAAAAAGAGGAAAGGTCCTGAAGTCAGTGCTCCAGGTCCAGAAGGGTTCTCCTACGATGAACTCAGCTTTTCTGACTCCTTAGAGCCAATGACATCCTTCCTCAACAAGGTAATATCCTGCTACATATCCTGCACATATATCATGATAGGATATCCTGATAGGATATCCTGGTTAATATATTCTGACTTATACCTGAATTTGATGTGCAGGGCCTCCAGCATTTGCTCCACCTGTACAACGATGCCTGTGGTACTGCTGTACTCCATGAAGCCAGGATTAAACAGCTCGAAAGTACCGTTGCCGACCAAGGTGCCATTGCTGAAGCAAAGACCCGGCACTACGAGGGCATGCTGAAGAAGGTCACCCAAGATGCTGAGCTCAAACTTGCCACTGTCTAAATGGATCACGAACAGGCCATGGTTTCTTTCCGGGAAGGAATCAAAGCCTCTGCTATCGTCTCCCTGCTACAAGCTCGCATCAAGATGGCCTACGAGGCCAAGGAGACAGGCCTTGTATGCCCATCCTGGCCGGTTGAATCCTGGGTGGCCAAGCTGAAGGACCTTGGAGGCAAAGCTGTGCCACTTCCTGCTGAAGCCGGAGAGTCCTCTAAGTCAGCAGAGGTGGTAGACAAGGCTGGAGATAAGAAGGATGCTGGAGAGGATGCTGGGACAGATGCTGGTGAGGATGCTGCTCAGGATGCTGAAGCTGAAAAGGCAGAGAAGGTTGGAGAAGATGCCGCTGTGTGAGGGCATTCAGGTGGGCAATGATGGATATATGTGCCAAGGCCAGAGCCCACCTTTTTAAATTTGATTGTTGGCTTGTAACCTCAAACAATTTACTTTTCCTGCATTTTACTTTTCTGCACTTAAACAATGTGATGGCCATTGGTGGAGGGATCCTGAGTTTCAGGACGAAGCCCTTGGTCATCATCGTTAGTACGTTTTTCTTTTGAACAATATAACAGTTGGAGGTGGATGGGTCTCAGTTTGAGACAAAACCTTCAACTGTTAAGTACATAGGGTAAGAAACTATTTGTGCTCTTGGTGGATGGACCTTGGTTTAAGGTGAAACCAAGAGCACATCTTTTGATATGTAAATATAACTTTCCTTTAGCTTTATTCTTGTTATTACACCTTTATTACATGAATTTTACTTATAAAAATAGTTTTGTTTGATCATATTTGGGTACCTATTGTAAGTGTATCCTGAAAGATATCCTGCTCAGGATACTGAAATACAATCTATAAATTATCCAAATAAAAAGGAGAGATCATACCAGAGATTCTTAAAGAATCAATTTCAATCTTCCATCATAAGTATGTCCCCAGTGCACACTTACAAACTTGGATTCATCCTTTGAATAGTATAATGTGTGTCCCCTGTGTTCGACACAGAAATGTAAATGTATTCACACTTTGGCTTGAATAAATTCCGAACACCCCGAGGCAAAACCCTTGATATCCTGAAATGAATCCTTAGCATAATGGGTATAAACCCTTAATATCCTGGGGATAAACCCTGATATCCTGGGGATAAACCCTGATATCCTGGGGATAAACCCTGAGTTTCATGCGCTACAGGCGAGAGTGTATAAACTCCAAATCTTTGAAAGGTGAAAACCTTTAAACCTTAGAGAGTATGAAAATACCCTTTCGTGAGAGAGGGTGATCAATCCTCATATACTTTCAGGATCCAGGATATAGCCAACAGTAACGAAATTGTCAGCCACTTTTACATGAACTGGTCCCGCTACCTTGAACTATACCTAGATAACTTGCGCTCCAGGCGAGGTGTTTAAACCCAATTCGAAAGAAAGGTGAATACCTTTAAACCTTTGAAGGGATCAGGATCCCTTAAACGTGAGAGAGGGGGCCAATCCTCTAATCTTTCGAGTTATCCTGAGTGCATATCCTGGAGCTATATCCTGAAACATATGCTGCAAAACAACTGTAAACTAAGGTGGGTGTTAGCTTGGCTAACACCCCTCCGATGCTTAAGTCAGTATTGGGTTCAAGATAATAAACAAATATATTTAAAAGAGATAGAATACATACCATTCTGAGATAGAAATTAAATTCTATTCTTACTTGAAATAGAGCTTTAAGTGTATTGCATTCCAAGATCTCGGTAGCATATCCCCTTCCATATTCTTGAGTCGATATGCTCCTTTCCCTGCTTCTGACTCAACTTCATATGGTCCTTCCCATTTTGGAGCTAGCTTGCCATCGGCAGGATTAGTGGTATTTTGAAAAGCCTTTCTTAGCACCCAATCACCAACTCGAAATCTCCTAGTCCTTATATTCTTGTTATATGCTCTGGATATTCTTTGTTGATATGCTGCCATCCTTAGCCTTGCTGCATCTCTTTTTTCATCTATAGTATCCAAATCTCGACATAAGGCTTCAGGATTCTGTTCAGGATCCTGAAGGATAGATCTTGCAGTAGGTATCACCATTTCTGTTGGAATCACTGCTTCTGCTCCAAATACCAAGGAAAATGGGGTTTGGCCGGTTGCATTCTTTACCGTTGTCCTATCAGCCCACAAAACAAAGGGTAATTCTTCTGCCCATCTTCCTTTTTTGGCTCCAAGTCTCTTCTTTAAGTTATTGACAATTATCTTGTTTGAGGATTCAGCTTGTCCATTCGCTTGAGGATGTACCAGAGTAGACGTGATCATTTTGAGTCCCTAACTCTTGCAAAAGTCAGTAGTCCTCTTGCTTATAAACTGGGACCCATTATCACAAATGATTTCAGCTGGTACCCCAAACCTGGTCAGGATATTCCTCTTTATGAAGGATACTACTTCTTGGTCTCTAACTTGAACAAATGCTTCAGCTTCAACCCACTTAGAGAAATAATCCGTCATTGCTAGCATAAAGACTTTTCCTCCCGGAGCTTTTGGTAACTTCCCTACTATATCCATCCCCCATTTCATGAATGGCCAAGGGGAAGCTACAGGATATAGTGGTTCAGCTGGTTGATGTAGTATGATACTATGCCTTTGACATGCATCACACCTTCGAGCATATTCTGCAGCATCTTTCCTCATCGTTGGCCAATAATATCCTGTCCTTAATACTTTCGAGAACAATGACCTGCTCCAGGAATATCGCCATGACCAAGTCCAAGCCGGTACTCCTGCAAAACAATACCGAATTCAAAGTGAACAATCATTAGTATAAGGATCCTTAGGATAATCCATGATCCTGATCCTGAAGTACTTCTGAGGATCACTAATTGTCACAGAAGTAAGGATCACCAAACAGGATAACACTTGAGGATCACAGGTCATTAAGAAATCCTCCCCTAACAATTGCCCCCAAAATATAAGGAGTAATATTGTAAATAAACGAGTTATATTTTGTCGATCTTATCCGTAACAAACTAACGGATATATAGCCGTTAAGATCGAACTAGCCGTTGGAATTCTGACGTCACTGAGGTGACTTATCCTGCAAAATCATCATTATAAATAGGAGTTAGAGATAGGATCAATTTGCATTTAAATCCAAGAGAAACTCCCTTTAAATTCTCATCCGAAGATCAATCAGGTATCTCTTTTCTTATTTTTCCTTCTCTTACTCTGTTTTTCTTTCTTTACCAATCATCACGTTAAGAATGATGCTCCGATCCTCCCCCGCCAAGGATCATCAGAAGAATAGCCCCTTGAAGAGTCAAGGGATCATCAAAGATTCAGCGAATGAGAGGTGTTGCTTTACTGACCCACAAGTAGATAGGATCCGACACTGCTTTCCGGCGAACACCTTTTTCAAACCCTTCGATCCCACTGTTCTGAGCGACTATATTTCTGAGACATGGATAGCTTTTCCTGTTACCCCATTCACCATAGGATACACCTATCCTTTTCCAGCCTTTACCCAATCCTTTTTCTCCCTTACCGGCATCTCCTACATCCAGGCTATGCCGATGATCTGGAGGGTGTTATATACCCTTGAAAGGATCATCGAGCAGGAAGGGATTGATCTAGGAATGTCGGAGTTGGCTGAGATGTACGATCTCACAACGTTTGGATCCCACCGATATTTGTTTAAACGGTAACCTGGTGAAGAACACCCCATTTTTAAAGCCACCAAGAACGATACAAACTGGAAACGACGCTTTTTCTTTGTCAGAAGAGACTCTATCCCAAACGGAAAGGATCTACCCAGGAAGTGGTCCACCCATGGTAGGACAGAGGATCCTGAGAAGGATCACCGGATAATCTTGCTCCTGTGATAGGATCACTAACCCCCTTTTGTTTTATATCATGCAGCTGTCACTGTTTCACACCTCATACCGTCTCCTGGTACCAAGGATAGGCTTGCTGCTTTTAGAAGGCTCGGTCCTGAAACAAGATCATTCAAGACAATCACCCAGGATTCTCAAGAGGTATCCTCAGGCTCAGTCACCATGTCAAGTAAGTATCCTGTTTTTTGTATAGTTAAAGATTTAAATAAATAGTTAAATAGAGATAGGATAAGGATACTTATCTGTTTTGAATGTGTAGGTGCCGGAAAAGCTTCCAAGCCTGCCTCCAAGTTCAGCATTGCCGACCTTGTCACTGTACGATCCAGCAAGAAGAAAACCACTGCCAGCCCTAGTGTCTCGATCCCCAAGGCACCCACTAAAGGAAGGGGTGGCAAGAAGAGGAAAAACTCTGAGATAGAGGATCTACAAGGCCTGCCACTGATCCGCCACCAGTTCCTTGAATACTTCAATGACGTGAGGATCATCAATTCTGCCTAGGTATCCTACTTATTTGAGGATCACCTGATCTTGAACTGCTTTGTCTTTTTTGCATAAATTTGCTGAGATTGAAGATTATGTGGGGAGCGTTGAGGAGCTAGATAAGAAGATTGCTGACCTCCAACAAGTTGCAGTGCTTAAGGATCTTAAGATTGCTGATCTCGAAAAAGCCCTTCAAAACGCCGAGACTCAGACAGCTAAAATCTTGATCGACATTGACTACGAGAAACATGAGCTCGTGGAAGGTGCAAAGGTCTCCGCTGCCATCACAATGTATAAGACAAAACTAAAGATGGCCCAGGAAGCTCAAGATCCTGACTTCGACAGAAGCAGCTGGGATGTTGAGGGCTGGAAGGCGAGGTTAGCTGATCTGGAAGATGATGAAGAAGCTGAGGAGGTTTTGGCGATCGAAGCTGGAGGCAGTGGGAAGGATCAGGTGAAGGATACCGAAGCTGGAGGGGATGAAGATGCAGCGAAGGTGTAGGCTGCATGATTGGGCAATGATGGACATTTCTAGACATAGCCGGAGCCCAATTTTTTAAATTCGGTAGTAGTTTTTTTGTGGTTGTGCTGTTTTAAAACAATGATGGTTTGTATTTGAACAATAGTTTTAGGACTAAGGATCTAGGATCCTTTGGATAATAGGTAGGATTACAAATGGTGGAGGGATCCTCTGTTTGGGGGATGAAGCCATTGTGATCCTGCCGCCTTTGATTTCCTGCACTTGCTATAACCGCATAAACAATGGACACCCGTTGCCAACCCATGTGGACGGCCCACGTTTTGCTGGTAGAAACGTGGGTTGGCAATTTTGACAACCTTCGACGGTTAAACTTTTGTTAATAAAATGACTTTAATCTTTTTTGGCTTATCTTGTGTTGTTATCTTCGTTTGTCCTTTTAATTTTCAATTATTTTGATATACACTTGTCTGAATAAGAAAAGTTGAACAAATAAGATAAAAAATATTTAGGATATGATCCAGGATCAAATATCCTATAGTTGAAAAATTCCAAAAAGTGGTATATTTTAAGGATCATGAGTTCAGTTGTCAAAGTACAAGGGCTATTCAAATAAACAATGAATAAAATCAAAATAGTTAAGGATCATACCTGGGGATCCAAGTTAGGATCCTAACCTTTAATACTATAACCAGGATAACAATAAGACAAACCTTAGTAAGAAGTAAGGATCAAGGATCCTTGTTTGTTTAACTTCGAAGACCTGAAATAGAACATAACTTCGGACTAAGCCAATATAAGATAAAAGCTAGCAACTGGGGACAAGCCCAAAGGATAACTGGGGACAAGCCCATGGATAACTGGGGACAAGCACATGGATAACTGGGGACAAGCCCAAGGATCGCGTGTGAACTGGAGTATGGCCCTAACTGGCGACTATCCAAACTTAGTGGCATGAAAATGCCAAAACCTTAGCTAACGTGAAAACGTTAGAAACCTTAAGAACGGATGTATGGTACGTCTACCATTATACGTAGGATCCTAGGTATAGCCAGTACAATGGAATTATAAGTAGGGGCTACTGGCGGAACTGGGGTCAAGCCCAAATAACTGGGGTCAAACCCAAGTAACTGGTTGCTTTTGTGGATAACCATCCTTTTGCTAAGAGTACCTGAACCTTCAAAACTCAGAATCACGTGAAAGGGGGATAAAGGATGCAGGATCCTTATCCTTATGTGAGAAAGTAAGGAAATGAAATAGTTTGAGATTAGAATGTTACCAAAATGAGGATCATCTGTGCTCTAAGGATCCTCCAAGGATACTTATCATGTGAGGATCATAGGTCCTTATCATATGAAGTATTTCTTCAAATGGACAGCATTCCAGGCTCTAGGTAGCAAATCACCTTCCATTGTTAGCAATCGATATGCCCCCTTTCCTGCCTCAGCTTCAATCAAGTAAGGTCCTTCCCACGTTGGTGCCAACTTTCCATCAGCAGGATTGGTGGTATTTTGAAATGCTTTCCTCAACACCATATCACCAATTTGGAACTTCCTGATTCTGACATTTTTGTTGTAAGCACCAGCCATCCTTTGCTGATAACTGGCCATCCTTATCCTTGCCAAATCCCTGATTTCTTCTATAGTATCCAGGTCTTGAACCAAGTTCTCATCATTTTCCTCAGGATCACGAATACTTGTTCTAGCAGTTGGAACCACCATTTCTGTAGGGATCACTGATTCTGCCCCAAATACCAAAGAGAATGGAGTTTGGCCTGTAGCATTCTTAGGAGTTGTCCTATCAGCCCAAAGCACATAAGGTAGTTCTTCTGCCCATTTCCCTTTCTTGGATCCAAGCTTCTTCTTCAAATTGTTGATGATGATCTTATTGGATGATTCTGCCTGACCATTAGCTTGTGGGTGGACTGGTGTTGATGTTATCATCTTAATCCCCCAGCTGTCACAAAAGTTAGTAGTTCTGCCCCCAATGAATTGGGAACCATTATCACATATAATTTCAGAAGGAATACCAAATCTAGTTATAATATTTCTTTTAATGAAAGATATAACTTCCTTTTCTCTGACTTGGGCAAAAGCTTCAGCCTCTATCCACTTGGAGAAGTAATCAGTCATTGCAAGCATGAACACTTTTCCACCAGGTGCCTTAGGGAGCTTACCAACTATATCCATACCCCATCTCATAAATGGCCAAGAGGAGGATATAGGATGCAAAAATTCAGCTGGTTGATGAAGGATATTGCTGTGTCTCTGACAAGGATCACATTTCTTAGCATACTCCACAGCATCTCTCTTCATAGTTGGCCAATAGTATCCTGTCCTCAGGATCCTTGAGAATAATGCCCTGCCCCCAGTGTGGTTTCCACAATCTCCTTCATGGAAGTCTTTTAAAACTTCTTGGATTTCAGGATCCTCAATGCATCTTAAGTATGGTCCTGCAAGAGATCGTTTATACAACATATTATTTAAAATTGTGAATTGAGATACCTTAATTTTGAAAGCCCTAGGGTTTTCTCCTGTAGGAATCTCTCCATGTTGTAAGTATCTCATGATTGGGAAGATCCATGATCCTGAATGAGATTGAGTATCCTCACTAGGGATAATTGTGGAATCCTCTCCTATTTCCATAGCCACGTGATCCTCGATGGCAGGAGCCAGGATATGGATAATGGGGATACTTATATCCTCCGGGATCTTCAAAGATGATCCTAGATTAGCCAATGCATCAGCTTCTGCATTTTCTTCCCTTGGTACCTGTGTCAAACTAAAGGAAACAAAAGAGAGTGCCAATTCTTTGACTATCTCCAAATATTTGGTTAGCTTTTCACCTTTAACAGCATAGGATCCATTAAAGTGATTAGTGATTAACAAAGAATCTACATGTACCTCAAGATACCTGATCCTCATATGCTTAGCAATTTGCAAACCCGCTATCAAGGCTTCATATTCAGCCTCATTGTTAGTAGTTTGGAACTCACAAGCTATAGAGTGGGGTATTATGTCCCCCTGTGGCGATTTTAGTAGTATTCCAAGCCCTGTTCCTTTGACATTTGAGGATCCATCAGTATAGAGTATCCAAGGATCCTTGGTCTCCTCTAGCTGCTGGACTTCTAATTCAGCTTCCTTTTGCAAATCACTACTGAAATCTGCCACAAAGTCAGCTAATGCTTGGGATTTAATGGCTGTCCTGGGCTCATATCTTATATCATATGCACTAAGCTTCACTGCCCACTTAGCCATCCTTCCTGACATTTCAGGTTTCCTGAGGACATTCTTAATTGGAAAATTAGTTTTGACAATAATGGCATGAGTTTCAAAATAATGTCTCAATTTAGTAGATGCCATAATTAATGCGAGGATAAGTTTTTCTAAGTGTGAATACCTGGATTCAGCATCAAGTAAACTCTTACTTACATAATAGACAGGATGTTGTGTACCTTCGTGATCCTTAACAAGGACGGCACTTACTGCTTTTGAGGATACCGCAAGATATAAGGATAACACATCCCCTTTTTCTGGTTTCATCAAGGCCGGGGCCGAGGATAGGTAATCCTTAAGAGCTCTTAGGGCACTTTCATGCTTCTCAGTCCACTCGAATTTCTTGTTCTTCCTTAGGATATCATAGAATTCCTTGCACTTTTCTGAGGATTTGGATATGAATCTGTTTAAAGCTGCAATCCTGCCTGTTAACCTCTGAACATCCTTAGCATTGGCAGGGGACTTGATGTTCACTATAGCTTTGATTTGTTCTGTACTGGCTTCAATGCCTCTCTTTGTCACCATATATCCTAAGAATTTACCTGCTTTAACACCAAAGTGACATTTTGAAGGATTAAGTTTCATGTTATATTTGTCAAGGATATTGAATGCTTCCTCCAAGTCCCTTAGGTGATCCTCAGCCTTTTTGGACTTTACCACCATATCGTCTATGTAAACTTCCATAGTTTGTCCAATCTGATCCTTGAACATCATATTCACTAGCCTTTGATAAGTTGCACCTGCATTTCTTAGTCCAAATGGCATAGCAATATAACAGTATATACCAGTTGGAGTCATAAAGGCTGTATCCTCTTGATCGGATGGTTCCATCTGAATTTGTTGAAATCCAGATGAAGCATCCATAAAAGTTAACAGTTCATGTCCCGCAGTTGCATCCACCATGGAGTCAATATGGGGTAATGGGAAAGGATCCTTGGGACATGCCTTATTTAAATCAGTGAAATCGACACATACCCTCCACTTTCCGTTTTTCTTTTGAACAACAACCACATTGGCCAACCATCTTGGATATTTGACCTCTCTAATCATACCTGCTCGGAGTAATTTCTCTACCTCCTCCTGGATAATGGCATTTCTTTCTGGTGCAAATTTCCTCCTCTTTTGATGGATTGGTTTGAAGGACCTATCAATGCCAAGTTTGTGAGTGATTATATCTTTAGATATACCTGTCATGTCTTCGTGTTTCCATGCAAAGGTAGTCTTTCTCCTTTTGAGGAAGGATATGAGGTCTTCCTTCATTTCGCCAAGGATCCCTGATCCTATATAAACTTTAGATTCAGGATCATCAGGATCCATAAGGATTTCTACTACATCCTGCTCTCTTGCCTCCAAGACATCCCTTGGAGGATGCTTTAATTGCTATTGCTCCCTTGACTTTGAGGCTGGTTTCATTGATGAGGTGTAGCAGTTCTTAGCTTCTTGCTGATCACTATCAATCTTCACTATTCCCCAAGGACTAGGAAGCTTCACACATTGATGATAAGTGGATGGGACTGCCTTCATGTCATGTATCCAAGGCCTGCCAAGGATAACATTACAACAAGATAAACAGTCAATAACACAAAATTTTTGGTAAGAATGTAGGCCTTCGATATAGATTGGGAGTTTAATGTCCCCCAGAGTATTCTTAGTCTCGCCACTGAATCCCACGAGCACAGAGGATCTTGGTATGATATCAGATTCAGGAATATTCATCTTCTTGAGGACATCAAGCTGGATAATGTTCACAGAGCTTCCTCCATCTATAAGGATCATGCGAACAAAATGGTTAGAAATAAAAAGAGTGATAACCAAACCATCGTGATGAGGATCCTGAATGTCAACACGATCATCCTCATCAAAAGTTATAACTTTTCCTTCGGAGACACTGGATGTTCGAATGGGTCTATCTCCATTATCCATCTTGGTTTCCTTTGCATGTCTTTTAGCTACAGAGAAGGATGTTCCACAAATGTCTGATCCTCCAGAAATAAAGTTTATAACTTGTGCATCTGCTGGAGGGGCTGGAGCTTTCTCTGGGATCCTTTCAGGATCCTGAGTCCTTGACTTCTTTCTCCCTAATAATTCTTTCAAGTGCCCCTTGCTCAACAAGTATCCAATTTCTTTTCTCAGTGCGATGCATTCTTCTGTGAGATGCCCAAAATCTTCATGATATGCACACCACTTTGACTTATCTTTGGTTGCAGCTGGTCTGTCATTTTTCCTGGGCCATCTAGCCTTATCACCTAAATTCTGCATCGCAAGGATTAGTTCATTGTTATCAACAGAAAAACAATATTCAGAAATTGGAGGATAATCCTCATCATCCTCTTCTTGTTCAACAGCATGCACATTCTGGTTATCAGATTTGTTATAGGATCTGAACTTGTTGTTCTTGAATGAGGATCCTTACTTCTCTTGCTTTGAGGATCCTGCTAACCTCTCCTGGATCCGTTTGTCATCCTCTAGCCGGATGAACCTAAGGGCCCGAGTTCTTACCTCATCTAGATTCCTGCATGGTGTCATAACAAGATCATCATAGAATAATGAATCCCTAAGCAATCCCATTTTAAAGGCTTCAACAGCCGTAGCTATATCCAGGTTAGGAATATCTAAGGATTCTTTACTAAATTTAGTGATATAATCCCTTAATGATTCATTATGACCTTGGGTTATCCTATACAGATCACTAGTTAAACGCTCAAATTTCCTACTACAAGAAAACTGGTTATTAAATAGGTTAACTAGATTAGCAAACGAGGTAATAGAGTAAGGGGGAAGACTTAGCAGCCATTTAAGAGCCGATCCAGTAAGGGTGGATCCAAATCCCTTGCACAGACATGCTTCCTTTAACCTTTCTGGGATGGGATTGATCTCCATCCTTTCCCTGTACTGTGCTATGTGTTCTTCAGGATCTGTTGAACCGTCATACAACTTCATGGTAGGCACGTGGAACCTTTTGGGTATCTCAGCATCACAGATTGGTGGTGCAAAAGGAGATATCTTGTGGCTCCCATCTGCAATCTCCGGGATAGGCTTGACCACTCCTGGTACACTTGATATCATATCCTTTAACTTTTTCAATTCTCTGGCCATGGCATGATTGATACCTGTATCCTGCATAAGGCCATGGTTAGTGGTATAAGAACTATTGAAAGTGTTACCTCCCATTGGGTTCAAATTAGGAAGAGCGGATGTGAATCCATATTGTTGGGGCTCTGGAATGACCGATGGACCAGTAGAAGCAATGGTCTGCATTGGAATAAAATCTCCCTGATGGATATCGAAACTCCCTGATTGCAAACTCCTTAAGGATCCCGGAATCTGGAAGGATCCATGAAACTGAGAGGATCCTTGAACCTGCGAGGATCCTGGGATGTAGGAAGATCCTTGACCCTGGGAGGATCCTTGAAACTGAGAGGATCCTTGAACCTGGGAGGATCCTGGAACATAGGAGGATCCTTGAACCTGGGAGGATCCTTGAAACTGAGAGTATCCTTGAACCTGGGAGGATCCTTGAAACGGCCAGAACCCTTGAATCTGCTGCGCTCCTGAGTATCCTTCTGAGCTTACGAAGGATCCTATATGCTGAGGATGGGATCCTGCTGGTTGGAAGTATGACCCTGAGGCCTGAGTCATTGCTGATGATCCGTAATGCACTCCTTTTGGTCCTCCCACATATTGAACGTCTGGAACCACTGAAGGCGGGGAAGTTATAACCGGAGTATCGAAATTCAAAGATCTGGGCATCAGTGGGGAATGATCCTCTGCCGATCTCTTCTGTTTCTTGATGTCTCCAATTTCTCTAAGAATCCTTTCATTGGTCTTATCCTGCTGCTGTATATGATCCTTCATCTGCAAAATCAGAGTAAACAAGTCACTAGTAGTGGGAGTATAAGAAGCAGAAGAAGTTGGAGGTTTTGAGAAAATGGGAGTTGGTTTCTTCTCGGCATTTTTCTGAGGTCCAGAAGGTGGTGGAGGCAAAGGTGGAATGCCCTGGGATGAATTGACTGCAGACATCGCACTGGAGGTGTTCTTTGATGATGAAGCCATCTGCTTGGATGTAACGAACCGAAATGATCACAAAAATGATAATTTCTTAGGAATGAAGCACCAATTGCCCCACGGTGGGCGCCAAACTATTTTGGTCAAAAATCAGACGAGGATAATGCAACCAAACACTCTGTTACGGGGTATGATGCTTGAATTGGTAAACAACAATGAGGATCACTCAGAAATGAATTGCACAGGAGACACAAAGATTTATACGAGGAAAAAGCCCTTGATCAATGAATGATCTCCGGCATAAAAAACCTCGGGTGATGGAAACTACCGATCACCAACTCAAATTAAACAATAATACTTTTACAACTTCGGATGATAGCGAGCTAAGTACAAGGATCACTATAGTGTATTGTGTAGAAATGTATGAAAAATGCTAAGTGTTTTGCCGAGAGCTGGTGAGTGCAGTTGTACGAGTGTGTGTAGCCAAAAATAGCCAAGTGTTCTTAAAAATTAGCTCGCTACCCCCCTTAAAATTAGAAAATATCTAGCTTAACTAACTGTCCGCATTTCGTGCCTTCTCCCCACGTTCTCCATAACGTTCACAATGGTCAAGCACATGCAGAATTGAAGGGAATATGCTCCAGGAATATCGCCATGACCAAGTCCAAGCCGGTACTCCTGCAAAACAATACCGAATTCAAAGTGAACAATCATTAGTATAAGGATCCTTAGGATAATCCATGATCCTGATCCTGAAGTACTTCTGAGGATCACTAATTGTCACAGAAGTAAGGATCACCAAAGAGGATAACACTTGAGGATCACAGGTCATTAAGAAATCCTCCCCTAACATGTGCCTTCCATGAGGATTTTGGACATGTTACGGAGGATTGCATAGCCCTGAGAAAGAAAATAAGCTACCTGCTGAGCAAAGGATATCTGAAGGATCTTCTGGGAAGAAAGAAGAATAGGGTCAGGATACCGATAAGGATCCTGAACGAGCAGCATCACCTCCTGCGGACACCAAGATAATTAACTTTAGTTCCGGAGGATCCGACATTTGTGGAACCTCTTATTCAGCAGCAAAAATACATGCGAAGGAGGCTAAAGTAGAATGAGGGGATAAGCCGACCAGGATGACCACCCTTACAACTGATAAAGTTATAATGTTTGATAGTGATGACAGGGATAGTGTCCAGGATCCCCATCATGATGGTTTGGTAATAACTTTATATATTGCTAATCATTTTGTACGCAGGATACTGGTGGATAATGGCAGCTCTGTCAACATTATTCAACTGGAAAAACTGAAGAGGATGAATATTTCCCCGATGGAGATCACTTCAAAATCCACTGTACTTGTCAGGTTCAGTGGAGAGGCCAAGAATACTGTGGGAGAAATAAAGTTGCCAGTATATGTTGAAGGAGTCAACTCAATGCAACGTTTCTCTGTCATGGACTCCTTATCCTGCTATAATATTATATTGGGCAGGCTGTGGATCCATGATATGAAAGCTGTGCCATCGACCTATCATCAGTGTATCAAGATCCCTACCCCTTGGGGGGTTGTCAACGTGGAAAGTGATCAACAAGAGGCAAAGGAATGTTATTCTTCCTTGATAAAATCCTCAACAAAGCCCAAAGAAGGATAGAAATTAAAGATACGAGCCCATGATATCGCGGAGGCTTCAGAGCAGGATGTTAAGAAAATTATCCTGGATCAGGATAATTTAGATATCTCAATGCTCGTGGGAACCAATATCCCTCAGGATATTGAAAATCAATTGACTAACTTTTTGAAATGTAGGATGTCAACATTCGCATGGAAGCATGAGGATATGACAGGTATTTCTAAGGATATTATAACTCACAAGCTTGGAATTGACAGGTCTTTTTAATCCTGTTCAGCAAAAGAGAAGGAAGTTTGCTCCTGAACGAAACGCAATTATTCAGGAAGAGGTTGAAAGATTATTGAAGTCCAAGATGATTAGGGAAGTCAAATTCCCCAAATGGATAGCAAATGTAGTCGTGGTTCAAAAGAAGAATGGGAAATGGAGAGTTTGTGTAGATTACACAGACTTGAACAAAGCATGTCCTAAAGACCCGTTCCCTCTGCCTCATATAGACTCGATGGTGGATGCCACTGCCGGTCATGAATAGTTAACCTTCATGGATGCATCCTCAGGATTCCAGCAGATACAAATGGGACCTTCGGACCAGGAGGATACTGCTTTCATGACACCAACAGGTATTTATTGTTATACTGCTATGCCTTTTGGTCTGAAAAATGCAGGTGCAACATACAAGAGATTGGTGAACATGATGTTTAAAGACAACCTGGCGGACACCATGGAGGTATACATTGATGATATGGTGGTAAAATCCAAGAAGGCTGAGGATCATCTTCGGGATATTGAAAGAGCATTTGATATCCTGGACAAATACAATATGAAACTAAATCCTGCCAAATGTCATTTTGGAGTAGGGGCAGGAAAGTTTTTAGGATATATGGTGACTAAAAGGGGGATAGAAGCAAGCCCGGAACAGATTAAAGCTATCCTGGATATCAAATCACATTCCAACATGAAAGATGTACAAAGATTAACAGGGCGAGTAGCAGCATTAAACAGGTTTTTATCGAGATCCTCAGAGAAATGCAAGGAATTCTACGATATCCTAAAGAAAAATAAGAAATTCGAATGGGGAGAGAAGCATGAAGCAGCCTTGCAGGAATTGAAGCAATATCTTTCAACTGCACCTCTATTGATGAAGCCCGAGGATGGTGAACCATTATCCCTGTATCTTGCAGTATCAGGGAATGCAGTAAGTGCTGTTCTGGTAAAGGATCATGAAGGTCAGCAGTATCCTGTTTATTATGTTAGTAAAAGTTTATTAGATGCTGAAACTAGATATTCTCACTTAGAAAAATTGATATTGGCCCTAGTTATGGCATCGACAAAGCTTAGAAATTATTTTGAGACACATAGGATTCATGTTAAAACTAATTATCCTGTTAAAAATGTGCTTAGGAAACCTGAGATGTCGGGTAGAATGGCTAAGTGGTCAGTAAAATTAAGTGCCTATGATTTAGTATATGAACCTAGGAATGCTATAAAGTCTCAGGCTTTAGCAGACTTTGTGCCTGATTTTAGTAGTGTTATTCAAGATAAAGCCAGCTTAGAAGTACAACAACTAGGTGAAAGTTCAGAATTTTTGATATTATATACTGATGGTGCATCTAATTTGAGAGGTGTAGGATTGGGTATACTACTAAAATTGCCACAGGGGGACATATTACCCCAGGCTATTAGATGTGAATTTCCTACCACTAATAATGAAGCAGAATATGAAGCTTTGATTGCAGGATTAGAGTTGGCCAAGAATAGGAATATTAAAAATTTGCAAGTATATGTTGATTCCTTATTAATTTACTAACCATTTTAATGGATCCTATGCAGTCAAAGGTGAAAGGTTAATCGAGTATCTTGAAATTCTCAAAAAATTAGCAGGATATTTCGATGTTTTTATACTTGAACAGGTACCAAGGGAGGATAATGCTGAGGCAGATGCTTTGGCAAACTTAGGATCATCAGTCAGGATACCGAAAGGAACCCAAATACCAATACTACATATCCTGTATCCTGTAGTGGATCTCTTCAAGTCTTAGGATAAGGAGATAGCAAGTATTCAGGATCCTGATGATGAATATCCTGAGGAAGATCCTAACTCCTGGACGGCTCCAATCGTGAGATATCTCAAAGAACGACACATCCCAAAGGATGAGAATCCTAAGGCTTTTAGGATGAAGATATCTCGATTCACTATTATAAATAATGTTTTATATAAGAAATCTCTTGCAGGACCATACCTGAGGTGCTTAGAGGATCCCGAAACTAAGGAAGTTCTTCAGGATATACACGAAGGAGATTGTGGCAACCATACTGGGGGCAGATAGTTATTCTCAAAGGTGCTAAGAACAGGATACTATTGGCCAACGATAAGGAAAGATGCTGCAGAGTATGCTCGAAGATGTGATGCGTGTCAAAGGCACATCAATATACTGCATCAACCTGCTGAACCACTATATCCTATTGTTTCCCCTTGGCCATTCATGAAATGGGGTATGGACATAGTGGGAAAGTTGCCAAAAGCTCCAGGAGGAAAAGTTTTTATGCTGGCAATGACGGATTATTTCTCCAAATGGGTTGAAGCTGAGGCATTTGTTCAAGTCAGAGACCAAGAAGTAGTATCCTTCATAAAGAGGAATATCCTTACTAGGTTTGGGATACCAGCCGAGATAATTTGTGACAATGGCTCTCAGTTTATCAGTAAGAGGACTACTGACTTTTGCAAGAGTTGGGGAATCAAAATGATCACATCTACTCCGGTACATCCTCAAGCAAATGGACAGGCAGAATCCTCGAACAAGATAATTGTCAACAATTTGAAGAAAAGACTAGGAGCTAAGAAAGGAAGATGGGCAGAAGAGTTACCCTTTGTTTTATGGGCCGATAGGACAACAGTAAAGAGTGCAACTTGGCAAACCCCATTTTCCTTAGTATTTGGAGCAGAAGCAGTGATCCCAACAGAAATGGTGATACCTACAGGAAGATCAAAACCTCCGGGATCCTGAGAAGAATCCTGAAGCTCTATGCCATGAATTGGATACTGTCGATGAGACTAGGGATGCGGCAAAGTTGAGAATGACAGCATACCAACAGAGGATATCCAGAGCATATAATAAAAACCTAAGGACTAGAAGGTTTTAAGTGGAAGATTGGGTATTAAGGAAGGCTTTTCAGAATATTACTAATCCTGCTGATGGAAAGTTAGCTCCAAAATGGGAAGGACCATATGAGATTGAATCGGAATCTGGGAAAGGAGCATACATGCTTAAGAATATGGAGGGAGATATATTGCCAAGATCCTGGAATGCTATACATTTCAAAGCCTATTTCAAGTGAGTTTAGAATTTAATTTCTCACCCAGGATGGTATGAATTCTATCTCTTTTAAATATAATTTCATTTTATTCCTAATGAACCCAATACTGACTTAGGCATCGGAGGGGTGTTAGCCAAGCTAACACCCACCTTAGTTTAAGGTTGTTTTACAGAATTTGCCTCGGGATATAACTCCCGGATATACACTCAGGATGAATCAAAAGATTAGAGGATTGGCCCCCTCTCTCACGTTTAAGGGATTCTGATCCCTTCACAGGTTTAAAGGAATTCACCTTTCTCTCGAATTGGGTTTATACACCCCGCCTAGAGCGCAGGTTATCTAGGAATAGTTCAAGATAGCGGGACCAGTCCATGTAAAAGTGGCTGACAATTTCGTTATTGTTGGCTATATCCTGGATCCTAAAGGTATATGAGGATTGATCACCCTCTCTCACGAAAGGGTATTTTCATACTCTCTAAGGTTTAAAGATTTTCACATTTCTAAGTCTTGGAGTTTATACACTCCAGCCTGTAGCGCACGAAAATTTGGGATTTTCCCCAGTATACTAGGATTTACCCCTAGAATGTTGAGGATCTATCTCCAGAATATTTAGGGTTTATCCCCTGTAATATTAAAATTATGTACAAGTATAACATTGGTTGTGATCAGATTGATGCAGAAAAATTCCTAAGTGTTTAAAAAAATTACATTCACAGGGGACATCCCTCGAAAGACTTTGTGAAGAAGGATCACGTTTGGACTCGGTTTACTAAGTCTCCCAGACTGGGGACATCTTTGATGGTTACAAGAAGATTGAAGTCTAAGGCTTGAGATATATTATATTTCTGGTATGATCTCTCCTTTTTGTTCTTTGGAAGCCTTATTCAAATTATCTAAGTTTTTGGAACCATGTTTGACAAAACTCTTGATGGAATATTTATAAGTATCCTGACCAGGATATATTCTCAGGATATTTGGTCAGAATATTTGAAATTGAATACTGGTATTAAAAATTGAAACTATATTCAAATCAAACAACACATATCAAGATTTGCAAGGTAAGAATGAACAACAACGGATAAGGCCGAAAAAGGTTAGTTTATTAACATTGCAAAAGGTTGTGCTTTTGGTTTCATCTCAAATCGAGACCCATCCACCAAAAGCACAATTAGTTTTTAACCATATTTACTTAAACAGTTGAAGGTTTCATCCTGAAACCCAAGATCCATCCGCCTCCAACTGTTATATTGTTCAAAATAAAGCATACTAATAATTGATGACCAAGGGCTTCGTCCTGAAACTCAGGATCCCTCCACCTTTGGCCATCATATTGTCTAAGTGCAGGAAAATAAAATTGTTCAATAGACGAAAAGATAAATTGTTCGACAAACACAAACCATCAAATTTAAAAAAGTGGGCTTCGGCCTCGGCATCAACATCCATCATTGCCCACTTCGCTGCCTTCAAGCAGCACCACCTTCAAGCAGCACCACCTTCTTCAACCATTGCGTCCTCACTAGCATCCTTCCTAGTATCCTTTTCAGCATCACCACCAGCATCAGCCACCTTCTCAGCCACCTTAGCAGGCTCCTCAGCAACAGGCTTCGCAGGATGCTCCACGGGATTTCCACCGAGTTCCCTCAACTTCACCTCCCATGCCTCAACATTCCAAGAAGGGCATTCAAAGCCCATAGCCTTGGCCTCGTAATCCATATTCAGTCTGGCTTGGAGGAGAGAGGTGACAACGGAGCCCTTAAGGCTTTCCCGGTAAGAAGCCATGTTCTGTTTGTGCTAAACCTGAGCTGCATCATATTTGGCCTGGGCTTCTTGGGTAACCTTCTTGAGAGCAGCCTGGTGTTCCTGGATCATCACCTTATATTTGTCCTCGTAATGCTGTGACTTGGCAGCGGCAGTTGCTGCTTGGTCTGCGACAGTGGTCTCTGCCTTCTTCAGTTCGGTCTCTAGCATCTTGTTCAAACCACATGTGTCCTCATAAAGGAACACTAGCCGCTCAAGACCCTACAACCGGGTGAACAAGTATCAATATATGAGTATATATATTCAGTATATATGTGCAGGATATAGAATAAGGATACTAACCTGATTGAGGAAGCCGGTCACGAATTTGTTGGATTCTAAAAACCCATGATTCTCGAATGGGAATACGTCGTAGATAGCAGGAGAATCTGGTTCCTTCCTCTTATGGGAGCTAGAACCACGAGGCTTGGAGGCTGTAGAGGGTTTGGTGTCACACCTCGATATTTCCACATATTACCGGTGGGCCCGGCGGGGAGTATCGTGACGTAGTTGATATCATCATTGTCAATATACACAATATAATAGCACGGCGAAAGGCTTGGTGAATAAACTATTACAAACCATAATGTCTGAGAGTCCGAGTGAAAGAATATACAGACTGGAATGTAATAAGATCCACAGGCGGATCATAAATAATTACAAAGAAACAAAATAACAGACTTCAGGTATATATGGATTTGCAAAATCCTCTTATGACACCTAATAGCTCCAGCCTATTACGAGAGGTACCTGTCAATCAGTCTTTAAGAAAATACGTCAGTTTACACTGGTAAATACAATTAACTGACTCTTTTGAAAACATTTATGAAAATTTATTTAAGAGCACATGGCACAAATCATTTATAACTTTGGACAATTATTAAAGATAATCTTGTATACAGATTTACATGTTTGTCTTACAATTGGGGCCGGTTGGAAGCCGGTCATGATTAACCGACTCACCACTTATAGAACCCACAAAGGAGTTATCCCCAACATGTGGGTTTATATTTTAGCATTTGCATCTGCCAGGTGTATGCCTACACCCCGTGCATAGGTCATGGCCATTTTCAAATGAAATGAGCCGAGGATATCCAGGACACGGTCGAATTAACCCCCAATGTTTATGTTATCAAACAAAAACAAGACAGATTAAAACGGGTTATGTAAATTTATTAATCACAATCCGATTAAATGATTTCATACCCGACCAAGTGGTATTATTATAATACCATATCCCAAGCCCGTATAAGGGAAAATAAGTTAAAAGTATTTACCTGAGCTTAAAGTGAAAGGTAACTCAGTAGTATAATCCTAAAGCTTTTTTTTGATGGTACCTTCTACTGGATGCTATTTAATCTGTATAGAAGGTTTAATAACCTATTAGGATGCTAACGGGTCCTTAGTTAAGTCAAATACTTAGACCGGCTAGCTTAGAAAGAAACCTTACGGTCCTAAACGTTAGATTAAACGGAGACCGGAATAGAATGTGATTTAGACCCGTCAAGTTTGGATACTTGTATAATATGGGTAAACTAAACACATTCTGAAATTTGAGGATTTAATGATAAGGTTGAACCCGTTTCGGCTATTTTATGTAAACTAGGCACATAAACCGATCCGAACGCATAAACGCATAACGGGTAACCAAATGAATTATATACAGGTCTTAATTGTTATTATGCTTAAAATATGTTAGTACATCAGTAAGATGTTAACATATATGCCCAAAAAGTAATTTAAACCAAGCTAAGTCCCATAAGGGCATTTTGGTAATTTTAATGCTTATAAAAGAGATTTTATAACAAACTGAAGTTCTGGTCTTTTGAAAGCAGTAAAAATATTTAATTTAACTCATTACATCAGTAAGATATTATACATGTGTGAAATTTACCATTTATGACCAAACTATGTCCCGAAAGGGCATTTTGGTCATTTCACATAGGCTTTTAAGGGCATTTTTGGAAACATGAGTTCATAACTTATACCTACTATAATAATATTTAAATTTGTTTAAAAATTCAGTAGGTAATAAGTCTTAGATGTTAAATATGGTTTTAGACCATACTATGCACCTAATTAGTGTAAAACTCGATAATTGATGATAATCAAGACGTTTATGTAAATCTAAGGTTTTGATCTGTTTTAAATGTTCAAAATAATTTATTTAATGTATGAAATCAGTAGGAAAAAAGTTTGGCATTTAAATCATTTGTTAATCTCATTTTATGCCTAAAAAGGGTATTATCGTCATTAACCGAATTACACATGAATTCAATGTTTTAAACAGATTATTATCTGGCCAAAAATCTTAAAATCCCTTAAAAATAATATCTTAACAGTAGGTAATGTGTTTTGGTTCAAAATCCAAGTTTAAAGGTGCATTATGCAAGATATCGCAAATTAACTAATAAAAAGCTTCTAATTACGATATCGAGCATAACTTCTATTTGGGACCTAGAACTGTTGTCAAATTTTCGGGACAAGTTTAAATATCAGTAGCAAAGGTTTTTGTCCTCTCACATTTCTAAAAATCTCATTTTTGTGTCAAAAGGGCATTTATGGCATTTATAAGCATATTAACGATCAAGAGCATATAATTCAAACCACTAAGAACCATGCACTATAACTCCAGAGGGTTATACAACTGAGTAATGTGGTCCTAATGGAAGCTTAAAACATGTGAGAATTAAGCTTCATTGGGTCAGAACTGAAAGTCAAAGCAAAAGTCAAGCTTTTGCGACTTTCGGTTATAAACTGACCTTATACAAATTGTCGGGTTTGGAATGATAAAACATGTTCTAATATTAATTAGCAAGTCATTAGAATGTTAAAATATAATTTAGAACCTCTGTTTTAATAATTTAATTCATTTTTTAAACTTTCTGTCCAGTTTGACTTTTTGTCAAACTAGTTTGACCCGATAATTAATTAGTCAAACGAATAAATTAGGAGGTGCCCTTTTAAGGGTTAATCACCTAACTTTAATATGGTTCCATAACCACTTTGTTTTGGTCAGTGGCTGGACCATTTGTGATTAAACCAAAAGTCAAAGCCAAATTACGATATGTTTGACTTCTCGGTAATTAAGCTAATAAAAAGGACTAAGCAGGTATTTAGACTCTTACTAATGGTCCTTGCTATCTTTTCTACACTTGTAATTCTTCTCCTAATCCTTGCAAGCTCCAGAAAGGTCCAGAACTCAAGCTAGAGAGTTGAGAGTGATGTTTGAGTGAAAGTGCAAATGAAAATGCTGAACTTAAGGGCCTATTTATAGTGAATTCCGGTTCATCTATATGATTACAGGTGTTAGGGGATGAAATCAAGTCTCTACAGGTGTCTTGGTGGTTTGTAAAAACCATTAGCAAGCCTTAGAATCATTCATAACTTGTTTGGAGCCCAAGGAAAAGAACAAACTTGCACCTGGCAACATCAGACTGTCGAAACAGTGCCGTCGCGTCACGCGACGGCAGAAGATCTTCATGGTCGCCTGGCGCGACCATCCTGGATACCAGCCAAACAAGTTTCGTTGTTTACATATTCAGTCCCTGCACCTTTTTAAGCCTCATATCTTTCATATTAAGCACCTTTGGCCCTTGAAGTTAGTTTGTAGAGGTTCAAGGGAGTATAACCAAACTCCCTTAGGCCCTGTTTCGTTAATTGATCACTGAAAACATAAGTTTTGCCTCGTTGACAATTTAAACCCTAATTCTTGGGAATTTGCATAATCAACGTATAACGATCTCGAAACCTCATGAAATTTATAACATTTATTCTTGAGAGTATATTTGAATATTTCGAAGCCTTGGGTTCGTTAAAAGGTCACTCAGAGGTAAGAATTAACATGTTGACACATTTAACCCCTGTAGTTTAAAATCTTCCGATTATTTTCACAAACGGCTTCTTATATCCAATTAATCATTCGATTAAGAATATATGCTCCACATATGGTCATTCAGAGGCTCAAGTTTGGCATGTTGACACTTTTAGTCACTGTGGTTTCATATTTCCATTGTTTGACAACTTTAGTCCTTCAAACTCAATCTTTTACATATTCAGAGTTTAGGATACGTGTCTATACATAATTGGACACGTTTTTACGTGGTGTTACATCCTCACCCCCTTAAAAGAAATCTCGAACCCGAGATTTACTGGAATAAGTGAGGGTACTTCTATCGCATAGTGGACTCAACTTCCCACGTATATTCGGGACCTCTATGGGCATCCCATTTGACTTTTACTATTGGCACATGCTTTCTTCGGAGCTTTTTAACCTATCGATCCTCGATCGATATAGGTATTTCAACAAATCTCAGGCTTTCATCAATTTGTACGTCTTTATGAGACATGGCTAGTGATTCAACAGCTAAGCATTTCTTGAGATTACAGATATGAAACACATTATGAATTCCGCTGAGCTCCTCAGGCAAGTTTAGCTTATAAGCTACACTGCCAACACATTCGATAATCTCGAATGGTCCGATATATCTAGGGCTTAGCTTGCCCCCTCTTACCAAAACGCATCACGCTTTTCCAGGGTGATACTTTCAGTAAGACTTTATCACCAACCTCAAACTTTAGAGGTTTTCACCTCTTGTCAGCATAACTTTTCTGCCTATCCCTGGCAGCTTTCAGGCGATCACGAATTTGGACAATCTTGTCCGTTGTTTCAAGGACTATATCAGGTACAGATAACTGAGCTTCTCCCACTTCTGCCCAACAAACAGGCGTTCTGCATTTCCTACCATATAATGCCTCAAAAGGCGCAGCCTGAATACTAGTATGGTAGCTATTGTTATAGGAGAACTCAATCAAGGGTAGATGATCATCCCAACTACCTCCCAAATCAATTACACATGCTCGAAGCATGTCTTCCAAAGTTTGAATTATACGCTCACTTTGCCCATCGGTTTGAGGATGGTAAGCCGTACTAAAATTTAAACGAGTGCCCAAAGATTGTTGGAAGCTTTTCCAAAAGTGAGAGGTGTATCTAGTAACTCTGTCAGAAATAATAGTCACCGGCACTCCGTGTAGGGATACAATCTTATCCATGTATAACTGAGCTATCTTGTTGGAGCTATAAGTCTCTTTAATGGGTAAAAAATGTGCTGACTTAGTCAGTCTATCAACTATAACCCATATGGTATCATTTCCGTGCCTTGTCTTAGGTAACTTGGTTATAAAGTCCATAGTTACCATCTCCCACTTCCATGTGGGAAGTTCTTGCTGTTGTAGCAGACCCGATGGTTTTTGATGCTCTGCTTTAATCTGAGCACAGGTCAAGCACTTAGCTACATGGGTGGCAATAGATTTCTTCAACCCTATCCACCAATAATTAGCTTTCAAATCCTGATACATCTTGTCACCTCCAGGGTGAACTGAATATTTGGAGTTGTGAGCTTCTTGGAGGATTACATCTCGAAGTCCTCCATGAACGGGAACCCAGATTCTTCCATTCAGTCTGAGAATTCCGTCCTTGCCAGGTGTTAACTGTTCAGCAGTTACACCTAACTTTTCATCTGGAAGGTTAGCTTCCAAAACAACATCTTTCTGTGCAGCTAATAGCCTTTCACTCAGGCTATTCTTCAGTTCAATGCTCTTAGCATTAATCCTGATAGGTTTAACTCTCTCTTTTCAGCTTAAGGCATCGGCGACTACATTCGCCTTGCCGGGATGGTAGCGAATTTGACAATCGTAATCATTTAAAGTTTCCATCCAGCGGCGCTGTCTCATATTGAGCTCTTTTTGATTAAATAAGTGTTGAAGACTTTTGTGATCCGAATAGATCACACACTTTGTTCCATACAAGTAGTGTCTCCATAACTTTAGTGCGAATACAACGGCACCCAACTCTAAGTCGTGGGTGGTGTAATTCTTTTCATGCACCTTTAGTTGTCGTGATGCATAGACAATCACCTTGCCTTTTTGCATAAGTACACAACCCATGCCAGTGTGTGATGCATCACAATAAACGACAAACTCTTCGATTCCTTCGGGTAATGTCAACACTAGAGCATTGCTCAATTTCTGCTTAAGAATCTCAAAGGATTCTTGTTGTTTTGGAGCCCAATTAAATTTTACATTCTTATGGGTCAAAGAAGTCATTGGTGCAGCTATTCTTGAGAAGTTTTCAATGAATCTTCTATAATATCCAGCTAAACCCAGAAAGCTGCGAATTTCTATTGGCGTCTTTGGTGCTTCCCAATTCATAATGGCTTCTATCTTGGCGGGATCTACCTGGATGCCACGTTCACTAACAACATGTCCAAGAAATTGGACTTCACAAAGCCAGAACTCGCACTTGGAGAATTTAGCATACAGCTTCTCCTGTCGAAGCAATCCTAAGATACATCGAAGGTGCTTCTCGTGATCAACTTGGCTACGAGAATAGATAAGTATGTCATCTATGAAGACGTTGATAAACTTATCTAAGTATGGTTTGCAGACTCTATTCATGAGGTCCATGAATGCGGCTGGTGCATTAGTGAGCCCGAAAGGCATCACCAAAAACTCGAAATGTCCATACCTCGTTCTGAAAGCTGTCTTTGGCACATCTTCAGTTCTAACCTTAAGTTGATGATACCCAGATCTCAGATCAATCTTCGAAAAATAGCTCGCCCCTTACAGTTGATCAAATAAATCGTCGATCCTGGGCAATGGATAACGATTCTTGATCGTTAACTTATTTAGCTCATGGTAATCAATGCATATCCTTCTTTTTCACAAACAATATTGGAGCTCCCCAAGGAGAAGAACTAGGTTGTATGAAACCTTTCTCCAGTAGGTCGTCCAATTGGGTCCTGAGCTCTTTCATTTCGGTAGGCGCTAGACGATAAGGAGCTAATGCAATTGGTGCAGATCCTGGGAGAATATCTATCCTGAATTCAACTTGCCTCTCTGGAGGTAATCCAGGTAGATCATCAGGAAAGACATCAGGATACTCAGAGATAATAGGAATGTCTTAAATCTTGGGTTTTGGATCGTTTACTGACACTTGTGCCATGTAAATGACGCATCTGTTCTTCAAACACCTTGATACTTTAAGAATGGTCACATTGCTGGGCAACCCATACTGTGTGTCTCCTTGGATAGTGACGGATTCACCAGAAGGGGTTTTGATAATAACTAGCTTTTTTTCACAGGCAATTTGGGCTTGGTTATGGGATAACCAATCCATGCCCAAAACTATATCAAACCCAGCCAATTTCATTGGCAAGAGGGATAGCGGGATAGAATGATTCTTAATGGATATGAAACATCCATCAAGAAGAGTTGAAGCTGTTTCTAAGGTACCATCAGCAAGCTCTATATCATATTTTATGTCTAGAGTCTTAATAGGCAGATTCAGTAACTTACAAAACTTATGGTCTACAAAAGACTTATCAGCACCTGAATCAAATAAGACTCTAGCATAATTATTATTAATGAGGAAGGTACCTGTTATGACGTTCTCGTCATTCACCGCTTCCCTTGCATTCATCTGAAAAACTCTTGCGTTGTTTTTCTTTGCCTCCTTGGGCTTCTTGGTATTCTTGGGGCAATTTTTCTTGATGTGCCCCTTTTCGTTGCAACCATAACAGGTTGCATCCTTAATGTTCCGGCACTCCACCGTTTTGTGCCCCTTCTTCTTACAAATCCCACATGGTTTAGGTTGTGGGTCTTGGTTGCACTTTCCAAAGTGCCTTTTGTTGCAGGTCTTGCACCTGGGTTTGTCATTCGACTGCCATTTCTTAAAACCAAAGTTCCCATTGTTGTTTTTGTTTGATTGAGAGGACTTGTCTTCCTCCCTCTTCCTCTTCCCGTCATCGGTAGTTTTCCTTGCCCTACTCTCATAATATCAAGAGTAAGGGACAGAGATAGATCCACAGCAGATCTATAAGTAGTAGGCTTGGAATCCTTGATGTTTCCTTTTACTTCAGGGGCTAAACCACCGATAAAACGCGCAATGCGTTTGGGTTCAGGAGTGACTAAATATGGTACAAGCCTCGACATCGAGTTGAAACTGGTCACATAGGATCTACCGTCTAAATCCTTCATTACCAAGGTGAGGAAGTCAGTTTCAATCCTCTCAACCTCATGCTGAGGACAGTATGTGTCTTTTATAAGATCTACAAACTTGTTCCACGAAAGGTTATACAGATGAACCTTTCCAGTGGACTGTACTAACGCTTTCCACCAAGTGAGGGCATCGCCCTTAAAAGATTGAGACACGAACATAACTATGTCTTCCTTAGCACATCCACTGATGTCAATCACAGTCTCCATTTCGTCTAACCATTTCATGCAGTCAATTGCTCCCTTTTCTCCTATAAAATCCCTTGGTTTACAGGAGACAAAGTACTTATAAGTACAACTCTTTTTGTACTTAGGAGTCTGGTTTAGCACCACTTTTTGAGACTCAGATCTTTGATTGGATGAATGTTGAGATTCATCCCTTCTTGATGCATGCGACTGTGATAAGGGTTTTGTGTGAGTTTTGGACCGAACATGTCTCGGTTCCTTGAATATTTTATCCACCGCTTGAGCAACTGCGGTGTCAACCATGGCTTGTATTTCAGCGTTTGTATGATTTATTATGGCCTCATTATTGTTTCCTTCCCGAGGATGACTGTTTACTTCATCAGATCCAGCCATGATTTGGGTACTATATTAAACAATAATACTATATTTAAATTATGCAACAAATCATCACATTGATGATTGGATGGCCATGGTATTATTAAACTATATAGACCATTTTAAGAAAATAATAATAATAATCAATGAGATATAATTCTTTATATTTTATTAGACAGTGGAATATAAATCACAACTGTCAATTTCATGAAAGGCATTTTAATTTAGCACAAGGCTCGTCTCGAAGGACATTTTGACAGCACAAGAGGCCATGTCACATGGATGATTAAACTATAATCAATGATCTCCTGGAACAGTGGTCTTTTAAGGGTCGAACATAGTTCGTTGCCTTATTAACAAGAAGTTTATAAAGTAGAACTGTTATTGTCATTATTACACCTTTGTTTGTAAGCGTACATCTCAAATGGATGTTTTAGGTGTATACATCACATTGATGTTTAATAGGCACGATTCATATAGATCATATAGGCTATGATAGTGACTTGGGAAAGTCCAAGTACATTTGGAAGCTTGTGTGGTTTCCCGTACCGCACAACCAGGAATGTTAACATGTTTTCAGATGTTAACAGGGAGTTATTTTCTTAAAAAGGTTGTACCATCATAGCCATTAATATTTTTGGCTAGGTTATACCTCTAAGAATTTCTTTGGCAGATTAATTAAATTTAAAATGATATAGCATGATGATGTAATAAAATACATATTTGAAAATCGAAAATAACTTCATTAAATCACGAAACTAGTACAACGATGCCCTAAACGGGACTTGAAACAACATACTGCCCACGCAGGGGCTACGGAAATAGAAAGTAAGTCCACGCAGGGACTCGGTACTGAAAATAAAATAATGTCCTCGCAGGGACTTGATTAAAAGACAACACAAAATAAAATAACAACTTCCTACTTCTTCTTGCCTTTAATAAGGTTCGCAAGGCCTTGAGAAAGCCATTATGCTTCTTCTTAGTTTCATCGGCTTCACGTTCAACCCGGTCTAACCTTTGCAGAATCTCCTGAGTTTGCACCTGTTGGGGAGGAGGAGGTTGATGATATGGTGGGTATTGATACCCTTGCATCGGATATCCAGTTGGGTAAACTGGTGGGTAAGAAGAAGGATAAAGTGCATTGTATTGTGCTGCAATAAGGTATGGGTCATGGGATCCATATTTCGCAGTGGTTGGATACCCAGATGGGTTATACCCAGACGAACCTGGGTATGTTGGTATCGGGTTGTCAAATCCCACTGGCGGTGGCGGTGGTGCATGAGAAACTGGTGGGGGATTGACTTCCGGCACCGCGTGCGAGGGTCCACCCATTTGGGGGTCCTCGGGAATAGGAGCGTAAGAACTTGAACCATGAGGGGATACGAACCGTGGTCCCCCACGCACAGACATTCGAGCATTTCTCCTTCGCCTTGGCGGCTCGGGAGGCAGTTGAGGTGGTGGGGTAACTGCTTGAAGTTGTGGATCATTTAAAGGAGGCTGAGGAGGAGAGTTATGATATGAAGGGGTGAATTCCCATTCATACCTTGACCACCATTCCTTAAATGGATCGGGCCCATGGTACGGCGATCCTTGATATGAAGAACCGCTTGAGATACTGATAGGGTGGCTCGGTGTTCCGGTTTGAAATTCAGGGTCAGGGTCGTCGTCCATTTCAATCTCCTGGGAAAAGTGATCTTGAGGCCCTAAAGGGTTGAAACCAAAAAGATTGTTGACATATTCATTGGGATTGAATTGACCTGAGGAATAAATGGAATTGGAGTGAAGGGAGTGGTGAGATTGGTTCGAATGGTGTGATTCTAGAGAATGCTGGGAATGTTGGGGTTCATCGGGCATGGGTTGTCCAAAGTATGGAGGGTCGGATGGTGAGGATCCCAGCGAAACAGAATGTATCGCCGGCTCGAAGTTATGACTCCAATGGTCCCAAGAGTCGGAACTAGAGAGAGTCGCCGACGGGGTACGTCGATGGGATGGTCCCGCGTGGCCCGATGGCCCTCCTCGCATTGGTCCTTTTCCTCCGCCTCTCACACATGGCGGCATTTTCCAATTGGTTAACCTGTCAAAACAAGTAACTATAATATAAACAATAAAAGGAAAATTAAGAATAAATCCTAGGTCATTAGCCTAGACTCGGAATCTAAGGATTGTGCTTATTGTGTCATTGAGATTAAACACCAAAGGTTAGTGTTTAATTCACTCAATGTTGGCTCTGATACCAACCTGTCACACCCCGATATTTCCACATATTACCGGTGGGCCTGGCGGGGAGTATCGTGACGTAGTTGATATCATCATTGTCAATATACACAATATAATAGCACGGCGGAAGGCTTGGTGAATAAACTATTACAAACCATAATGTCTAAGTGTCTGAGTGACAGAATATACAGACTGGAATGTAATAAGATCCACAGGCGGATCATAAATAATTACAAAGAAACAAAATAACAGACTTCAGGTATCTATGGATTTGCAAAATCCTCTTATGACACCTAATAGCTCCAGCCTATTACGAGAGGTACCTGTCAATCAGTCTTTAATAAAATACGTCAGTTTACACTGGTAAATACAATTAACTGACTCTTTTGAAAACATTTATGAAAATTTATTTAAGAGCACATGGCACAAATCATTTATAACTTGAGACAATTATAAAAGATTTACATGTTTGTCTTACAATTGGGGCCGGTTGGAAGCCGGTCATTATTAACCGACTCACCACTTATAGAACCCACAAAGGAGTTATGCCCAACATGTGGGTTTATATTTTAGCATTTGCATCTGTCAGGTGTATGCCTACACCCCGTGCATAGGTCGTGGCCATTTTCAAACGAAATGAGCCGAGGATATCCAGTACACGGTCGAATTAACCCCCAATGTTTATGTTATCAAACAAGACAGATTAAAACGGGTTATGTAAATTTATTAATCACAATCCGATTAAATGATTTCATACCCGACCAAGTGGTATTATTATAATACCATATCCCAAGCCCGTATAAGGGAAAATAAGTTAAAAGTATTTACCTGAGCTTAAAGTGAAAGGTAACTCAGTAGTATAATCCTAAAGCTTTTTTTTGATGGTACCTTCTACTGGATGCTATTTAATCTGTATAGAAGGTTTAATAACCTATTAGGATGCTAACGGGTCCTTAGTTAAGTCAAATACTTAGACCGGCTAGCTTAGAAAGAAACCTTACGGTCCTAAACGTTAGATTAAACGGAGACCGGAATAGAATGTGATTTAGACCCGTCAAGTTTGGATACTTGTATAATATGGGTAAACTAAACACATTCTGAAATTTGAGGATTTAATGATAAGGTTGAACCCGTGTCGGCTATTTTATGTAAACTAGTCACATAAACCGATCCGAACGCATAAACGCGTAACAGGTAACCAAATGAATTATATACCGGTCTTAATTTTTATTATGCTTAAAATATGTTAGTACATCAGTAAGATATTAACATATATGCCCAAAAAGTAATTTAAACCAAGCTAAGTCCCATAAGGGCATTTTGGTAATTTTAATGCTTATAAAAGAGATTTTATAACAAACTGAAGTTCTGGTCTTTTGAAATCAGTAAAAATATTTAATTTAACTCATTACATCAGTAAGATATTATACATATGTGAAATTTACCATTTATGACAAAACTATATCCCGAAAGGGCATTTTGGTCATTTCACATAGGCTTTTAGGGGCATTTTTGGAAACCTGAGTTCATAACTTATACCTTCTGTAATAATATTTAAATTTGTTTAAAAATTCAGCAGGTAATAAGTCTTAGATGTTAAATGTGGTTTTAGACCATACTATGCACCTAATTAGTGTAAAACTTGCTAATTGACGATAATCAAGACGTTTATGTAAATCTGAGGTTTTGATCTATTTTAAACGTTCAAAATAAATTATTTAATGTATGAAATCAGTAGGAAAAAGTTTGGCATTTAAATCATTTGTTAATCTCATTTTATGCCTAAAAAGGGTATTATCGTCATTAACCGAATTACACATGAACTCTATGTTTTAAACAGATTATAATCTGACCAAATATGCACCTAATTAGTGTAAAACTTGCTAATTGACGATAATCAAGACGTTTATGTAAATCTGAGGTTTTGATCTATTTTAAACGTTCAAAATAATTTATTTAATGTATGAAATCAGTAGGAAAAAGTTTGGCATTTAAATCATTTGTTAATCTCATTTTATGCCTAAAAAGGGTATTATCGTCATTAACCGAATTACACATGAACTCTATGTTTTAAACAGATTATAATCTGACCAAAAATCTTAAAAAACCTTAAAAATAATATCTTAACAGTAGGTAATGAGTTTTGGTTCAAAATCTAAGTTTAAAGGGGCATTATGCATGATATCGCAAATTAACTAATAAAAAGCTTCTAATTACGATATCGAGCATAACTTCTATTTGGGCCCTAGAACTGTTGTCAAATTTTCGGGACAAGTTTAAATATCAGTAGCAAAGGTTTTTGTCCTCTCACATTTCTAAAAATCTCATTTTTGTGTCAAAAGGGCATTTATGGCATTTATAAGCATATTAACGATCAAGAGCATATAATTCAAACCACTAAGAACCATGCACTATAACTCCAGAGGGTTATACTACTGAGTAATGTGGTTCTAATGGAAGCTTAAAACATGGGAGAATTAAGCTTGAACGGGTCAGAACTGAAAGTCAAAGCAAAAGTCAAGCTTTTGCGACTTTCGGTTATAAACTGACATTAGACTGATAATTGTCGGGTTAGGACTGATAAAACATGTTCTAATATTAATTACCAACTCATTAGAATGTTAAAATATAATTTAGAACCTCTGTTTTATTAATTTAATTCATTTTTTAAACTTTCTGTCAAGTTTGACTTTTTGTCAAACTATTTGACCCGACAATTAATTAGTCAAACGAATAAATTAGGAGGTTCCCTTTTAAGGGTTAATCACCTACTTTAATATGGTTTCATAACCACTTTCGTTTTGGTCAAGGGCTGGACAATTTGTGATTAAACCGAAAGTCAAAGCTAAATTACGATATGTTTGACTCTTCGGTAATTAAGCTAATAAAAAGGACTAAGCAGGTATTTAGACTCTTACTAATGGTCCTTGCTATCTTTTCTACACTTGTAATTCTTCTCCTAATCCTTCCAAGCTCAAGAAAGGTCCAGAACTCAAGGTAGAGAGTTGAGAGTGATGTTTGAGTGAAAGTGCAAGTGAAAATGCTGAACTTAAGGGCCTATTTATAGTGAATTCAGGTTGCCCCAGATGATTACAGGTGTTAGGGGATGAAATCAAGTCTCTACAGGTGTCTTGGTAGTTTGTAAAAACCATTAGCAAGCCTTAGAATCGTTCATAACTTGTTTGGAGCCCAAGGAAAAAAACAAACTTGCACCTGGCAACATCTGACTGTCGAAACGGTGCCGTCGCATCACGCGACGGCAGAAGATCTTCATGGTTGCGTGGCGCGACCATCCTGGATACCAGCCAAACAAGTTTCGTTGTTTACATATTCAGTCCCTGCACCTTTTTAAGCCTCATATCTTTCATATTAAGCACCTTTGGCCCTTGAAGTTAGTTTTTAGAGGTTCAAGGGAGTATAACCAAACTCCGTTAGGCCCGGTTTCGTTAATTGATCACTGAAAACATAAGTTTCGCCTCGTTGACACTTTAAACCCTAATTCTTGGGAATTTGCATAATCAACGTATAACGATCTCGAAACCTCATGAAATTTATAACATTTATTCTTGAGAGTATATTTGAATATTTCGAAGCCTCGGGTTCATTAAAAGGTCAATCAGAGGTAAGAATTAACATGTTGACACATTTAACCCCTGTAGTTTAAAATCTTCCGATTATTTTCACAAACGGCTTCTTATATCCAATTAATCATTCGATTAAGAATATATTCTCCACATATGGTCATTCAGAGGCTCAAGTTTGGCATGTTGACACTTTTAGTCCCTGTGGTTTCATATTTCCATTGTTTGACAACTTTAGTCCTTCAAACTCAATCTTTTACATATTCAGATTTTAGGACACGTGTCTATACATAATTGGACACGTTTTTACGTGGTGTTACATTTGGGAACAGTGGAGGTTTTGGAACTGGTGGGTTTCGACGTGACTGGTGGTTTGGGATTAGCTTCTTGCTTGACTTGCACAGGGCTGGAATAACTATCCAACTCCTCAAGTTGGAAACCTTCGAGATTTATGGCTGGCACTACATAAAAGGGAGAAATACTTAACTTTTGAATACTTATAAATTGTAATTAGTTTAATATGTATACATGTACTTACCAGACATGTCGAAACTTGATCTTTGACTTGAAATTGCGAAGGACAGGGAAAAGGTTCTTTCACTCTCCGGGAGTCGGTAGATATCCTTGATCCTTTGCTCTGATTCTGCACTCGGAGGGGCTAGCTCTTTGAAATTTGCTGCAAAGGAAATAAAGATATCAGTTTAGGATATAGTTTTAGGATATATTTGGGGATATTCCTAAAACCCTAAATCCTACCAGAGGTCAACCACTTCACCGGGAGGTCAACACCCTTAGCGATGGAATCCCTTTTAACAAAAAAGAACTTTCGTTGCCACTTATCCTCATTCTTTGTGGCCTTAAGGATAAGGGGATTTTCGGAAGTTGAAAAAAGAAGAAAACGACTGTTGCCATGAGAACGAAGACGATATGCGACGGGAAGATCCTCGATTGTAACACCCCGAAATTTATAAAATTTAAAATCAGGATAATAAAGTGTTAAATAAACAAGAACAAACTAACTAGGAATTCATAACCCAGTTAGTTACTAGTCTTGAGATGGCAAATAAACAAGGTTAAAACATCTAAGTTAATAGTAAGATAAAACTTAGGGGCTTAAATTGTCAGTTATGAAACCTCAAAGACTAAAATAGCTAATTAACACCAAACACACACTTAGTGTGTGTGTCTGGTCGATCTCAAACACAGGGGGCGACCCAAACTTCTCCATCAAAACCCTAACTTGCATAAAACTCAAGAATTGAAGCCTCTAATCTACTCTAAATCAAGTTTCAAACACGAATTAGTGATCACCTCATTGCAGAGATCAAAAGGTATGCAAAATTTTGGTATTTTAATTCTTGTTCAGTTTTAGGTTAAATGAGAAAATCAAAAATTGAGAATGAATATATGTTGCATGGATGAAATTAGAAGTAACATGATGTCTAGGGATAAAACCCTAGATGAATCCTTGTTAAGATTTGGTATGGTAATTGTAGAGATTATAATCACCATTGTAGGTGATTATTGGGTGTATAGAGACTAGATAAACACTAGGATTGTGATTACTATTCTAGTGAAAACTGAATTCATGTGTTAAATTCAGTATTATTGATGTTGAAATTTTGTGCAAATTGTCTAATTAAAGTGAAAATAGATGGAAAATAACATGTGAACAACCTAATAATGATTATGTAAAATCTAACCCGCTAGGTGTTTGTTAAAACGCCCAAGTGTGGAGTAAAACGTTAAAGATCGGACAAAAACGCAGATTTGATTGTCATAATAAATTGTCTGTTATTGATTTTAAAATAGTTCTAAATTAGTTGCAAATGGAACTCTTTAGGTAAAGAATCCGGATCGTCAAGTGGACAAGCCGGAGGTGATACACGCTTGAAGGGTGCACTTTGAAGGTACGCGACTTATGGTTTCGTTACATTATGTTTAATTGTTAGTTTTAACTTGTTATATTGAAATTTGGCAAACAAGGAAACCCGTTAAGTCACGGAAGTGACGAAGTGCCATAGACAAATAAAACGGGTCAAATCATGTGTTAGAAATAGAGTTTGGAATATTTTGAAATGGTGGTCTCCATTCGGCATCCAAACGGGTCAAAACAAGTTGAATTTATGCTTGTCAAATAATGTTAAAAAGCATGTTTAAATCCCTGAAACAAGCCTGACGATTATTGCGTAAGAAACCCTTGGGAGGGAAGCGAAACGTCATAGTCGAAGAATCCGGGATTGGGTAAATTGGTCATAGATATGAGATAACAATAAAACAAGTTGTTGAACTTGTAGATAAGCGGGTCGAATAAATAAGGAGCCCAAATAAAGGCCAACTGTTTTTAAACTGAGTATTTATTTGAATTGTGTTGATAAACGGGTCCGTAATTTAATTACGGTCGCGTAGGAAAAAGAATCGGCTAAAACGGACGCCCGAGTCAAAAGTTATTTTGATTTGAAGTTGTAGATGATAAAAAAATTGGTGCTGGGCTAATATACAGCTCCAGCAAACAACCTTCTGTCAAAAACACACTGTGGCGCTACGCCACGGCGAAGCACGATGATCGTCGCATGACGCGACGGTGGTGGCGGCACGCCATCGTTGGGCCTCATCTCCGTCGCGCGACGCGACCACCTAAAACGCTGGAATTTTGTTGTGTTTGCATTGTTTGAACATGAAACTTAATCATACTTGTATTTAAGGTGTCAAGACTAATCTTTTACATGGTTTTGACCGTAGGTGATGACGGATTAAATCCGGATGGCGATCAAGCAACTATCAAGAACCGAACGCACTAAACAAAGCTTCCGCACTTGATCTATTTTGTTTTAAGTAATATGTAAACACTTGAAGTCATGTTTTGTATGTTTAATTAGTAGGATTATAACTTGAATATTATGATCATGTATGGTCTTAAAATCATGAAAGTTTTTTTGTAAACCAAAAATTTTTGTTCTAAATGCATGTTTTGTTTCATTAATCTTGTTATTTTAAGTTGGTTTTTACAAGTTGGTAATCAGAGCGCCAGGTTATCAATAAGTGTGTTCGGTTCAAGCTTGATCAAGCATCCGGTAAGAGTTAATTGTTTTAAGTAGATTTAGAGAATATAGAAATGAAACATGAACTGACATGCACGAAAAGAGTGTGTAAGCTCACTCAAACATGGGAAATGGATTAAACAATAACGGTTGAATCAAGTTATGAACTTGATTAAATCAAAACAAGTAAATCATATGTTATAAATGAAATGTTTAACGGCTAATGTAAACATTTCAGTATTAAAGATGGCGGATGAAAGTAACGATGATGCGGTGCCGAGAGTCACCGAACAAATGAGAGAAGTGATTGCCGAGGAGGTTGGAAAGGCAATCGAAAATAGTTTGTCTGGTTTTATCGATAAAATTCAAAACACGGTTCTATCAATAGTGGACGAGAGAATCAAGAAAGTGGAAGATAGTGCCAATCTAGCAAAGGAAAAGTCCGGAGGACGAAAGCCTTGTTCATACAAAGAGTTCATGGCGTGCAAACCGCCAGTCTATAATGGGGAAGTAGACCCAATAGTATGCCAGCGATGGCTAAGCGATATCGAGGGGGTATTTGAGAGGACCCATTGTGATGAAGATGACTACGTAGCCTATGGTACGGGTCAATTAAGGGGTCAAGCGAAAGACTGGTGGGATAACAAAAAGAAAGAAATTGGAAGTGAAGCGGCTAAGGCCATGACATGGGATGAATTTAAGACGCCGTTTCTTAAACATCACAGTCCCAAGGCGGTTATTAATCGAATCAAAGAAGAATTCATGCAACTTAGGCACAAGGGTGAGTCCATAGACAAAATCACAAGAATGTTTATGGATAAGATGAAGTTTTGTGACGAATTGGTGACAAATGAAGAACAGAAGATATATTATTACTACAATATGTTGAGCGCCGAGTATAGGGAGTTTATGACTCCTTTAAAATACGAGACCCTTACCGAGATCATCAATGTGGCTCGGGAACGGGAGATTGAATTGAAAAAGCAAGTTGAACGGGGCGAACGGAGGGCACATGATGTTAATCCAAGCCCTGCTAAGAAAGCGCGAACGAATGAAACCCAAGGCGGTTATTAATCGAATCAAACGGGGAAGAAGTCAGATGCAAAAGGCGGGTCGCTAAATTGCAAAATTTGTGGAAAGGGTCATAAGGGCGAGTATCGCTTCAAAGATAAACCTTGCCCCATATGTCGGAAAACGGGACATATGGCTTCATCATGCCCGGAAAAAGTGACGATTTGCTACAATTGCTATCGACCGGGTCACAAGAAGTCGGAATGCCCGGAGCTAGTGAGAAAGAAAGACGGGCAAGACACGAAAGGTGAAGCCCCGAAGGCAAAGGCTAGATCTTTCCACTTGACTGCCGCAGAAGCAAAAGTTGAACCCAAAGTGGTTTCAGGTATATTTGCTGTAAACTCGATTCCTGCACGTATACTATTTGATACGGGTGCGAATAAATCCTTTATTTCATATGGGTTTATTCGACATCCTTCATTTGTTCTAACAAAATTACCTATGCCTTTAGAAGTAGAGATAAGTAATAACAAGAGTTTTATCGTTTGTGATGTATGTGAAAATTGTAAATTGAGCATTGACAACGAAGAATACACAATAGACTTGATCCCAATGTCGATGGGAGAATTTCAAGTGATCGTTGGAATGGATTGGTTGTCCCGATACCACGCAAAGGTGGCATGTTTCCGAAAGGAAATAAAACTAACATCTCCTAGCGGAAAGCACGTTACGATATACGGTGAAAAAGGGGGTAACCCGGTGCTATGCACAATGCTAGAAGCTCACAAACTTATGAAACATGGATGCAAGGCATATATGGTATACGCAAGTGAGTCGGAGAAAGAATCCCTCAAAATCGGAGACATGCCGGTGGTATGTGATTATGAAGACGTATTCCCGGAAGATTTACCGGGAATACCACCAGAACGGGAGGTAGAGTTCGGAATCGAATTGATTCTGGGCGCAAAACCTGTGGCCAAGGCGCCATATCGGCTCGTGCCATCGGAGCTACAAGAATTGATGTCTCAAATCCAAGAACTGCTCGACAAAGGGTTTATCCGACCGAGTGTATCCTCGTGTGGCGCACCAATACTATTCGTGAAAAAGAAAGATGGCAGTATGCACATGTGTATCGACTACCGAGAGTTAAACAAACTCACGGTGAAAAATCGATACCCGCTTCCAAGATTTGATGACTTATTTGACCAGCTACAAGGAGCGAGTTGGTTCTCAAAGATTGATCTCAGATCGGGTTATCACTAGTTGAAGGTTAAGGAGGAAGACGTACCGAAGACGGCCTTTCGTACGCGGTACGGGCATTATGAGTTCCTCGTAATGCCCTTTGGGTTGACTAATGCACCCGCGGCTTTCATGGACCTCATGAACCGGGTTTGCAAACCTATGCTGGATAAGTCGGTAATCGTATTTATCGATGACATTTTAGTGTATTCGAAGAATGAAGCTGAGCATGTGTATCATTTGCAAGAAGTGTTAGAGCACTCAGACGAGAAAAGCTGTATGCAAAATTCTCAAAGTGTGCCTTCTGGTTACGAGAGGTGCAGTTTCTCGGGCATATCATTAGTGCTGACGGGGTACTAGTAGATCCGTCAAAAGTAGAAGCCGTGTCAAAATGGAGCACTCCAAAGAATCCCTCAGAAATCCGAAACTTTTTGGGGCTCGCGGGATATTATCGGAGATTCATACAAGATTTCTTCAAAATTGCCTTACCGTTGACCAAATTGACTCGCAAGGAGGAAAGATTTGTATGGGGTGTTGAACAAGAGAAAGCTTTCCAAACACTTAAAGAAAAGTTAACTCACGCTCCGGTGTTGACATTACTGGAAGGGGTTGACGACATGGTAGTTTATTCAGATGTGTCGCATTCGGGGCTCGGATGTGTTTTAATGCAACGAGGCAAGGTTATAGCCTATGCCTTGAGGCAACTGAAGATCCATGAAAAGAAATATCCGACTCATTACTTGGAGCTGGCAGCAGTGGTATTTGCCTTAAAAATATGGAGACATTACTTGTGTGGGGTAAAATGTACCATCTTTACCGACCATAAAAGTTTGAAATATTTCTTCGATCAGAAGGAATTAAACATGAGGCAGAGGCGATGGTTGGAAACGGTTAAGGACTACGATTGTGAAATACACTACCACCCCGGGAAAGCCAATGTAGTGGCTGATGCGTTGAGCCGAAAGGCAGACTATGCCCCGATACGGGTACAATCAATGCAGCTTATTGTGACCTCGGGCTTACTAGAACGAATCCGAGGAGCACAAGTTGAAGCAGTAAAGGTGGAGAACTGGAAAAAGGAAAGAATTGTTGGCCAATTCAAGGATCTCGAAGAAGACAATCACGGATTGAAAACACGTTTCAATAGAATTTGGGTTCCTAACACATGTGGAGTTAAAAAGCTTCTACTCGATGAAGCTCACAAATCCCGTTATTCCATTCATCCGGGGGCGACCAAGATGTATAATGACTTGAAACAAAACTATTGGTGACCCGGAATGAAAAGGGATGTAGTGAAATACATGGAGAAGTGCTTAACATGTCTACAAGTCAAGGCGGAACACCAAAAACCATACGGTAAACTCCAACCATTAGAAATTCCGGTTTGGAAATGGGAACATGTTACAATGGACCTATTAACCAAACTACCAAAGACGAACCGTGGGTTTGATGCTATATGGGTAGTTGTTGACAGATTGACCAAGAGTGCTCATTTTATCCCGATACGTGAAACATATACATCCGAAAAGATGTCTGAAGTTTACACTAATGAGATAGTGGCACACCACGGAGTACCGGTATTTATCGTGTCCGATAGGGATACCCGGTTCACCTCAAATTTCTTGCGAGATTTCCAAGAGCAAATGGGAACCAAATTGTTCATCAGCACTGCGTACCATCCTCAGATGGATGGACAGAGTGAAAGAACAATACAAACATTGGAAGACATGCTACGGGCATCTATTATTGACTTCGGAGGTAGTTGGGATGTTTATCTACCATTGGTCGAATTTTCATATAATAACAGCTACCATGCTAGTATCGGGATGGCACTGTATGAAATGCTTTACGGTAGGAAGTGCCGGACCCCGGTGCGTTGGGGTGAGGTGGGTCCACGTGAACTCGCCCATAAAGATATAGTACGAGCCACTAATGAAAAGATAGATGTGGTTCGGGCACACTTGAAAGCAACTCAAGATAGACAAAAGTCGTATGCGGATAAAAGGAGGAGACCGATCGAGTTTCAGATGGGCGACAAGTTCATGCTTAAGGTATCCCCATGGAAGGGGGTTATCCGGTTTAGAAAAAGAGGAAAATTAAGCCCGAGATTTATTGGACCGTTTACGATTGTCGAACGAGTAGGAAAGGTAGCATACCGCCTTGAACCAACGGAGGAATTAAGCGGAATTCATAGCTCATTCCATGTGTCACACCTTCGGAAATGTCTAGCGGACGAAACAACTTATATCCACTATGATGATAAAGAGGTGGATGATAGCCTTAATTATGTGGTGAAGCCAATTGAGATCTTGGACCGTAAGGTGAAAATCCTAAGGAACAAAGAGATCAATCAAGTAAAAGTCAAGTGGGAACACAGGAAGGGTTCGGATACCACGTGGGAATCCAAAGAGGAGATGCAACGACTCTACCCTACATTATTTGGTACGTAATTTGGTTTTGGGGACGAAACTCTTTTAAGGGGGGTGGACTTGTAACACCCCGAAATTTATAAAATTTAAAATCAGGATAATAAAGTGTTAAATAAACAAGAACAAACTAACTAGGAATTCATAACCCAGTTAGTTACTAGTCTTGAGATGGCAAATAAACAAGGTTAAAACATCTAAGTTAATAGTAAGATAAAACTTAGGGGCTTAAATTGTCAGTTATGAAACCTCAAAGACTAAAATAGCTAATTAACACCAAACACACACTTAGTGTGTGTGTCTGGTCGATCTCAAACACAGGGGGCGACCCAAACTTCTCCATCAAAACCCTAACTTGCATAAAACTCAAGAATTGAAGCCTCTAATCTACTCTAAATCAAGTTTCAAACACGAATTAGTGATCACCTCGTTGCAGGGATCAAAAGGTATGCAAAATTTTGGTATTTTGATTCTTGTTCAGTTTTAGGTTAAATGAGAAAATCAAAAATTGAGCATGAATATATGTTGCATGGATGAAATTAGAAGTAACATGATGTCTAGGGATAAAAACCCTAGATGAATCCTTGTTAAGATTTGGTATGGTAGTTGTAGAGATTATAATCACCATTGTAGGTGATTATTGGGTGTATAGAGACTAGATAAACACTAGGATTGTGATTACTATTCTAGTGAAAACTGAATTCAAGTGTTAAATTCAGTATTATTGATGTTGAAATTTTGTGTAAATTGTCTAATTAAAGTGAAAATAGATGGAAAATAACATGTGAACAACCTAATAATGATTATGTAAAATCTAACCGGCTAGGTGTTTGTTAAAACGCCCAAGTGTGGAGTAAAACGTTAAAGATCGGACAAAAACGCAGATTTGTTTGTCATAATAAATTGTCCGTTATTGACTTTAAAAGAGTTCTAAATTAGTTGCAAATGGAACTCTTTAGGTAAAGAATCCGGATCGTCAAGTGGACAAGCCGGAGGTGATACACGCTTGAAGGGTGCACTTTGAAGGTACGCGACTTATGGTTTCGTTACATTATGTTTTATTGTTAGTTTTAACTTGTTATATTGAAATTTGGCAAACAAGGAAACCCGTTAAGTCACGGAAGTGACGAAGTGCCATAGACAAATAAAACGGGTCAAATCATGTGTTAGAAATAGAGTTTGGAATGTTTTGAAATGGTGGTCTCCATTCGGCATCCAAACGGGTCAAAACAAGTTGAATTTATGCTTGTCAAATAATGTTAAAAAGCATGTTTAAATCCCTGAAACAAGCCAGACGATTATTGCGTAAGCAACCCTTGGGAGGGAAGCGAAACGTCATAGTCGGAGAATCCGGGATTGGGTTAATTAGTCGTAGATATGAGATAACAATAAAACAAGTTGTTGAACTTGTAGATAAGCGGGTCGAATAAATAAGGAGCCAAAATAAAGGCCAACTGTTTTTAAACTGAGTAATTATCTTAATCGAATTGATAAACGGGTCCGTAATTTAATTACGGTCGCGTAGGAAAAAGAATCGGCTAAAACGGACGACCGAGTCAAAAGTTATGTTGATTTAAAGTTGTAGATGATAAAAAAAATGGTGCTGGGCTAATATACAGCTCCAGCAAACAACCTTCTGTCAAAAACACACCATGGCGCTACGCCACGGCGAAGCACGATGACCGTCGCGCGACGCGACCACCTAAAACGCTGGAATTTTGTTGTTTTTGCATTGTTTGAACATGGAACTTAATCATACTTGTATTTAAGGTGGCAAGACTAATCTTTTACATGGTTTTGACCGTAGGTGACGACGGATTAAATCCGGATGGCGATCAAGCAACTGTCAAGAACCGAACACACTAAACAAAGCTTCCGCACTTGATCTATTTTGTTTTAAGTAATATGTAAATACTTGAAGTCATGTTTTGTATGTTTATAACTTGAATATTATGATCATGTATGGTCTTAAAATCATGAAAGTTTTTTTGTAAACCAAAAATTTTTTTTCTAAATGCATGTTTTGTATCATTAATCTTGTTATTTTAAGTTGGGTCTTACATCGATGCAGAGATCAGGAATGTGACGAGATTTGATCTAGTCCAAGGTAACTAGCACACGCCAGACCATAGGCATGGTTTGGGCATAACTAAGGCCAGTGAGTCAAAGAAGTGGGAAATGAAAGCTGGAAAAGGATACCTGAGCCCTATGGAAAAAGGGTAAGCCAGGAAGCACACCCATTCGTCGGAAGATACGTCCGATCGGACCTCTCGGTCGAACGGATGAATAATCGCGTCGGCGGGGAAAGCACCGGAGGCTCTTAGGGTGGCGATATCGGCATTGTCGAATGAGCAGACTTCTTTTTCAGGTTCTTTGAGAAGATTCTGGTCTTCGAAGGTTGGAATCGAGTCAGCCGTATGCGATCTTGTTCGGCTGGCCATGGAGGATCTTAGCAAAGAAAAACAGAAAGGAAAAGGAAGAAGAATACCTGAAATTTGCTCAGAAGTGTTATGATCATAATGCAAATAATTCGAGTAGATATAGGCTGGATATAGGGGGTATTGAGTAAATATCGCATGGGAAGTTGCAGCTTGTCATTCCAACCGTCTTATCAACTTAATTGCCTCAATTCAAGAGATAAGATTTAAAATATATCCGTTTGAATTTGGGATTCCAACAGATATATTTTGCGGACAATTGTTATGGGTGGTTTTCTGAACATATATCCTGGATTATATTCTGACTGTATTACTTTTGATCATGATCAGTATACTGGATCAGGATATTGGTAGCATCCTGATGCAGTATCCTGGTAATAACTAATTGGTTCACATGTAGATTAGAGAGGCCTGCTTATAACGGTCAAGAAGACTATTTCTCCTGAAGACTCCGACTCAGCTGTTGAGAAGAGAACGTTGAAGCCGCAAAGAAAGGGTCTCCAACGTTCATAGGGGAATATTCGAGGCATCCCCCATTTTTAGGATAGGTTGTTATTTCATTTGCTATATAAAGGAATGATCGGATAGGTAGGAACACACGAATTTTTCACACACTTCTGCTCTCTACTAGCTCTCTACTAGCTGCAATTACTCGCAACACATACACTCACACTCGAACTACATTGTAACACTTAGTTGATCCGCATCATATCCTGCACTGTATCCTGACATTTGAAGTAATAAGAATAACAAGGCAGCTGCGATTTTCAGCTCCCGAGGTTTTGTGCCGGCGATCTAGATTGATCAAGGGCTTTCCTCGTACATCCCGTGTCACCCTTTACTTTTTTGCTCATTGTTTGATTATAAATATAGCTCGATATCCTGAGCTATATCCTGAAAACTGTTTTTGCAATCAACCAAACCAGGATATTTTCAATACACATTCTTAGCACACTACCTCACCAAACTAATTTGATCACTAAATTGCTTAGGTAATTTTTGACAAAAACAACAATACAATGTCTTTAGTAATTATTCATGTCCTATCATATAACGCAATGCATCTCTTCAGGATCATTATTTATAAATATATTACTTTTTGATGGAAATCTATTATGTATAATAAACATGTTAAATAAGGGCTTATGTGTCATTAGATAAGAGAATGTAAAATGATGTGGCAATTGCTAAGACCACCTAGATTTTGGTTTTGGCTCCAAAAATTCGGGTCTTTTTTTCTTGATATGAGCAGACACAGGATCCGGGTTTTGAACCCAGATATAAATACCTTCTAAAACAAGATTCTTTTGTAATCCCTGTTCTAAACCCTAGCTTCCCCTTCCTTCCTCTTCTACATCAGTCATCGCAGCCATCACTAAATAAGGATTAAAATATTAATCAACCATTACAGGTAATGTAGTCAGACCATCTGGTTAACAAGTAGTTGCTGCTAATGAATCAGACATAAACACAAGCGTTCGAAGAAGTAGTAGAATTCGCAAAGAATCTGATAGATATCTATGGCATCTAAAAGGTCCCGAAGTCTTATTAGTAGCTGAGTCTAATGACGAACCTGCTAACTACAAATCTGCAATCTTAGATCCGAAATCTGAGAAATGGCAAGGAGCCATGAACGTTGAGATGCAATCTATGCATGACAATCAAGTATGGGACTTGGTTGAGCTACCCCCCAAATCTCGGGCAGTAGGAAGCAAATGGATTTTCAAGAGAAATACAGATATGCATGGAAATATGCACACCTATAAAGCACGGCTAGTTGCGAAGGGTTTCACTCAAACTCAAAGTATTGACTATGATCAGACCTTCTCGCCCGTTGCTATGATTAAATCAATCAGGATATTGCTTGTCATAGTTGCGTACTATGATTACAAAATATGGCAAATGGATGTCAAAACCGCCCTTCTTAATGGACATATCTCTGAAGATGTCTATATGGTTCGGCCTGAAGGTTTTGTCGATCCTAAATATCCAACTGAGGTGTCCAAACTAAATAAGTCCATTTATGGACTCAAGCAAGCATCTCGTAGCTAGAATCTTCATTTTGACCAGAAGATCATAGAGTTTGGTTTTGTCAAGAATGAAGATGAGGCTTGTGTTTACAGAAAGGCTAGTAGGAGCACTATATCATTCCTCATCCTGTATGTGGATGATATACTAATCTTTGGAAATAACATCCATATGCTTAACAAAGTTAATCACTATTTGGGATCTTGCTTCGCAATGAAAGATCTTGGAAGAAGCTGTTTACATTCTAGGAATGAAGATCTATAGGGAAAGATCTAAGCGGCTTCTATGGCTAAGTCAAAGAACGTACATAGACAAAGATGATGACACGCTTCAAGATGGAAAAACTCCAAGAAAGGAGGTGTTCCTATGACTAAAGGAACCGTGTTGAACAAATAGCAATCTCCTTAAACGGACATTGAAATTAAGCAAATGGAAGCAATTCCATATGTTTTAGCGATTGGTTCAATCATGTATGATATGTACTAGACTTAACGTCTCGTGTGCTTTAAGCATGGCCATTCATTTTCAGCACAGTCCTAGCGTTGCCCATTGGACTACAGTAAAGAACATTCTGAAGTACTTGAGAAGAACTAAAGATATGTTCTTGGTGTTTGGAGGAGTGGAAGAAGAGCTCACTGTAAGGTGTTACACTGATGCTAGCTTCTAAAGTGACCGAGATGATTCTCGCTCACAATCAGGATTCGTATTCACTCTCAATGGAAGAGCTATCTATTAGAAAAGCTCCAAAACAGAGTGTATTGGTGGATTCAGCCACCGAATCCGAATGTATAGCTGTATCAGATGCTGCAAAAGAATCTGCTTGGATGAAGTAGTTCATCAACGACCTTGATGTGGTTTCAAGTATTCAGAAACCAATCTAGGTGTTTTGTGATAACACAGGAACCATTGCTCAAACCAAGGAGCCCAGATCACAGGGTTAATCACATTCTAAGAAAGTTCCACTATATACGGGAAATACTGGAACGAGGAGACATCTTAATAAGCAAAATAGACACAGATCAAAACCTAGCAGACCCGTTCACTTAACCGATGACTCAGGACAAGCATGACCAGCATGGGAATGCTATCGGTCTTTGATTGGCTAGCCATTTGTTTTGATTTAGTATTTGGATGTACGAACATTCAAACAGTTGTACCTTTTTAATTCAACTTTGATCTACTGGTTAAATGCAAACTTGAATCTTACAACTGTGTTCGATTTTGATACGTTTAATCCATGAATCTTGTATTCTAAATTATCCGTAGTCAGTCAGAATCGTGGGAACGACTCTGAATTAAGACTATTCTGACATTGGACTCAAGGAGTTGACTTCCAAACTCACAGACCTCATTATGAATGACGTTGTATGTAACTCGCATCAAATCATCTTCATGGATCTTGACTACGCGACAACGTTTGACACTGATCAAAGAATAGTCTTCAGTAAACGAAAGTTCTAGTACGTATCTCAGGTCAAAGGATACTAAATGAGTATACGTAAGGCATTGGCTAGGAGTGGTTCTAAAGTTTAGTGGGATTCGTATGTAGTCAAGATGGGATTCTGTACTCTTACATTATATGTAACAGTTAGACATCGGGGTGCCCTCGTTGATTCAAACTGGCATGGTTGTAAAAATCCCGACTAGTCTCCGATTAATCACTAATCGGAGGTTCACCGATTAGTGGCCGATTAATAGCTAGGCAGTCAATGGCGGTCCTATTCTGGCCAAATTTTGGCTAGATGCCGGCCAAATTTTGACCATACCATATAAATTCCTTCCAATTACTTTAAAAAATAGGCTAATGAGGGGTTAAAACATGTCTACTTTAAAAAACTACATATAAAAATGTATGTGTGTATATGTAACTAAAAATTACATATAAAAATCTCAATCCGATTAATTCCGATTAATCCCTATTAATCCCGATTAATCGCTAGTCGGTACCTCACCGCCCAACTAGCGCCTAGCGATTCTTTCAACACTGCAAACTGGTGAAGTGTAAGGCCTTACCCAAACTTACTGTTTGTTTGATTGGACCACTTTGATTCTATGAACGAGAACGATAATGATTGAACGCCATGTGAGATTGAATCTGATCCATGTCTTATTGTTCAATTGATGTCTTTTACAGAAAGGATAGATGACGAAGATTTCCATAAGTCCATTGTCTTCAAGTAGCAAGCTGTTGCTAAAGAGAAGATATCTTGGTTAATGACTTTAAAGTGTCATGACCTGTTGGGGGCAGCTATGTGTAGCTAGAGCACCGCTGGCTGTCTACGTTGAGATCTTATCAAAGACCGTCCAAGTGGGAGCTGTTGGATATTATGTTCGGTTCAATAAGTCAACGCTGCCGACCGTGTCTTGACCCGCAAGAGTTACACCTTGGGCAACAAACTAAAATCCACTTAACCTGTTTAACTAGTAATTACGGACGACATACGAAACGGATCATAATTATATTTATGATCATGTGCGGGTATTAACTGAGAGACAGGTACATGGACCGGGTTAGACAACTACACCCACCTCACCACTTGTCACGCATGCACACTTGCATTGCCACTTGTCGCGCATGCAAAGAGTTCTAGCCACTTGTCGCACATGCATTGTGCATGTCTGCCACTTGGCAAACATATATTGCCTCCATCTTCTATTTAAACGAGAATTTTGGGTCTTGCATTTGTTGGATGAAGAAGAACAAAATGCTCTCAATAAAATACATCACCGGCCGAGCCGGTCCTCCGCCGCCGTGAGCTCGGCGTCGCTGCCTTACCGGCCACCGCCAAATGCCACCGCAGCCTTACCGCCTGCCAGCCGTCGCCGCCCCGCTCTTCGCCGCCGGCTGCCGCCGCCCCTTCGCCGTGTTTTGTTGGTTCGTAACACTAGCACGTGTTCGTTGAACCTCGGTGTCTCAACCGGTTAGTCATTAACCGAGGTATATCTTTCTCATCGGTAGTTAAATATACTTATCACTGTGCTCGTATTTGCATGTAACCGGATCCTGTCGGGTTTCGTTTATTGTTGATCACTTGTTTATTTTTCCGATGCATTTTATTAATTAACTCGCTAAACTAATTGATTATTATTTATTGAACCGATTTTTTATAAATAAAATTTTAACCGATCACCATGGAAACCCAACAAAGGGAACTGATAATACTTGTAGTGTAATTGAAATAAAAACCGACAGAGGCCGGGATTTGAACCCGCGACCTCTACCGGTTCGAAGATATCAGCAAATGCGCACAACCAACTCCACCATGGTTGTTTATGCATTTAATGTGGAGTTTTATTTTGGATAGCCACTTATTATAACCTTAATGCTGATGGGTCTTCTTCCCCATCGCGTCTATTGCGGTCCGAACCAACAGTTTCGCGTCGTCTCACTTGTATAAGAGATGTCACTGACAAACATTGATGGGGAAATTACGTTAGGGACTTCAAGGCACTTCATTGCACTCATTAAAGGACCTAAAATTTGGGGCTTTTTAATTTAGGGTGCTATTTTGGTAAAATTGAACATAGGGTTTTGTTTTGAATCATGTTAGAATAGTTTGCATGAAATTTTTGAATTTTTGGATACCATTCGGATCTATTATTGAATTTTTTGTATTTATATATATATAGGAAATGCATAACCTATAAATCACCGAATCTCATGTTTATGATCTTGTCATCCTAAGAATTTAAATATAGAATTTGTAACTTAGATTGTCTATTAACCATACAAGCTGAAAATATATGTGAATAGTTAATTTATAAAAATTGTGAAAATGAAATAATATTGAAATTCGTTTTTGGAATTTGACAAATCACCAAGTTGGAATTGTATAATTTGGTGAAAAATAGTGTAGTTGATACTAAGAATCTTATATTTAAAATCCATAATTTATAAAATTATAAATTGGTGAGAATAAGATAGTTGATCGTAACATTATAAAATTAAATTTCATATTTTATAAATTTTAGGTTTGGTGGTAGAAAATACTAACTAGCATAGAATATGGTATTTATTTATAAATTGTCAAAATGATAATTTAGGAATTTGGATAATGATATTTAGGTATATCTAGTTACTTAAAACCCTAGAGTTATTTGTATATTAGTTTCGGTATTTATTGATTGGTATTTTTCTTATATGAACATATATATTTTAGGATAGTGTTTTTCATGGAGTTTCCTCAATTTATTTTGGTCGATTCAAGGATATAAACGGAACACAACCAATGAGTAATCTCTTCTGTTTTTCCCTTTTTTTAACTTTTCAAATTTTGGGGTATATCATGTTAGTGGAGAGTTCAAATGAGAAGATTTTTTTTGTAAGAATAAAAAAATAAGAAGTTTCAACCAATAAGAATGCTTCATTTTACTTCATTTAATATTTGCATTTAATTTTAATATAAGGGTATATTGGTAAACTTACATAAATTATTAATTTGTATTCTTCCCTTTAATAACTAACTAAATTAAATTGGCAAATTGGATTTAAATAATCCCAACTTGCTTAATTTGGCCGATAATAATCCCAACTCAGTTATTGGCCGATAATAATCCGAACTGGTCCACTTTTCGCCGATAATAGTCCGCCGTTAAAAATAGCTTAACGGAGTTAAGCTTTTTTCCGAATTACAAACCGATGTTTTATGGATTTTGATCAGAACGAGGATACGAGTTGATTGATATAAAATTTACCTCGAAATACTGCCCCAAACGACGAAAACGGTGCTTCAATTTGGGTGTTTAAACTTCCAATTAACAAAAATCAAGTCGTTTGAAGCACCGTTTCGAGGTAAGTTTTACATAAATCGAATCGTATCCACGTTCTGATCAAAATCCATAAAACATCGGTTTGTAATTCGGAAAAAAGCTTAACTCCGTTAAGCTATTTTTAACGGCGGACTATTATCGGCCAAAAATGGAGCAGTTCGGATTATTATCGGCCAATAACTGAGTTGGGATTATTATCGGCCAAATTGAGCAAGTTGGGATTATTTAAATCCAATTTGCCAATTAAATTTATAACTCCTTTTCAAAATATATACTTTTTCCAAATTAAAAAACAACTTAATTTAAAGTGTAGGATAAATTACGAGTAGTGTAGGATATATTTCGAGGTGTGTAGGATAAATTTCGACTGTATAGGATAAAATTATATAGTGTGTAGGGTATATGTAGGAAAATTTTGATATGTGTAGGTTTTGTAGATTAAATGTAGGATAATTAATGATTACTTGACTAATTAATTAAAGATAGAAAAATTAATGATATGAGTTATGAAATAGTATTTTACTAATATGCCCCATTTTTTTTTCTTCTAACATTAAATTTCTTCTCAAATGAACTTCCCATATCATGTTATACCTTATGATTTACTTAACATGCTATGATCAAGTTTTGTTAAGTGAAAGTATTATGTGTATTCTATCAAGATATATGTTATCTGATATCAAGTCTATTGCATGCTATTGTGTCTTGTGGATTCACAGCTCACCAGGTTCCCCACGGCCATGGGTTATAGCATAGTATCGCCAACAGTATTAGACTTGCTCCTTCGGGCTTAAGACTAGTGCACGCTATTTCCATGAGTCTAATTATTTTATTTTGTTACGTGATGTTAAATGGTTGTGTGTTTCTTGTTTGGTATTATGTGATTATTGCCTAAGTTAACATCGTGAAACAATCACCTAGCTAACCTTGAAATGCATGTTAAAATGTTTTATCTTAAAATTTAATTATAAAAAATGTTTTTGAAATAAAACGAGAAAATTACTCACTAACATGTTTGTTGACCCAAAATATATTTTCCTAACATGATGTAGGTAATCAAGTTTGATGATCGAGTGGATAGGTCACATAGCATGGCCCTTTGGAAATAAATTGAGATAAACTTATGTTATGTTGGGTTTGAACATAACAATTTATGATTTTTATATGTTATATGATAATTTAATTCGGTTGTGTTTTAAATATTGTAACGCTAATTAGTGTCATGAGCTATGGGCAATCTGTCCGTCACGTACCTATCCATTGCGGGTCGGGGTGTCACATAAAAATTTTCTATTTGATTCTATCCCTTTTTATATATATAAAGTTTTTGTTCTTATTTTGTTATGTTTGGGGATGGAAAAAGACCAATATACCCTCACATGAGTTGCATGTGAGGTAATTTAACTAAGAAAGTAAACGAAGTTTGTGTAAAAGGTTAACTCTGGCAACAAAAAGTAAAGTAAACGATTGGTTTGGGTGGTTTTTACACATAAAGGTATAACCTATAAGTTGTTTTGTGTAATTTTGTTTTTAATATATTTCAAGTAAGTAAAAAAATAACGTTTTTTTAATTATTGCATAGATAATGTAAGATATATCAGCATTTCATGTTAGGATTATTTAACTCTGTAAATATCTTATAATCGTTGCTCATAGTATAACTATTTGGATCATATAAGTACTGTTATCGAATACAGTTATTTAGACATACAAGATACTTAGGATTATCTAACTCTTCAATTACGTTTTATTTTTACCTATTAGCAAAGAGACGTGTTATGATTGTCCCTTCCTAGTTAGCAAAGAGACATGTTATAATTGTCCCTTCCTAGTGATGGTGACTACACATTTCAATGAGGGACATACAAAATAAAAGCAATATAAATATAACGGCAGACGTGGGGACTATCTTTATGTACCATAACCCTTTTATATCAAAATAAAAAAAAAGTAATTAGTACTTTTTGATATATTTTTGTAAGATATGGATTTAATATTGAGTATATATTTCAAAAAAAAAAATTGAGTTGAATATTATAATAACAAAAGATAACAAAAATAAATTGAGAGGAAGATGAGTGGAGGTTGATACACGTGTCTTTTATTGTTTAGGTTGGAAAACCTTTATTTTTATTATTTGAAAATCGACTAACAATTAAATTGAGATTCATGAAGCCAAAATCTAATTTAGTTACATGTCATTCTCAATTGATTTTATTAATTTGCTTCAAAGTTTAAGCCTGAGAAATTCACATTTATAATTAAACTTTAAAGATTAAGTTTTAACACTTATATATAAATACCATCCCACAACTTGGTAAGTGCATTAGTAAGTTGATAATAATAAGTTGATAACTTAGAAAGAGTTATTAAATTAGACTATTCAGAATCATTCACCTATGTTATAGAAGTTTTTAAAGTTAATTGCGCGGATGGTCTTGTGGTTTGTTGTTTTTTCACCTTTAGTCTCCAACTTTTAAAAATAGCATGTATGATCCATGTGGTTTGCTCACTTGTTACTCGGGCAGTCTCCAGATCGGATAACAGTTAGTTTGCTCAGTTAAGTTTGTGTAAAATGTCTTAAATACCCTTTATACATATATTAGAAAAACATTTAATTAATAAATAGTACGGAGCCCAGCCCCACCCCACCCACCATTACTCAACCCCTTCTTCTCCACCAAAACCCACACCTGCATCACCACCTTCCACCACTCCCATCACCATCGTATCAACTTTCATTGTCACCACACTCTTCATTACCCATCCACCACAATTCCGTTGCACCATCCTCCACCACCCAAACATCACCCACCTGCAACCATACATTCCCGCATCCACATCCACCACATCTACACCAAAGTGTGCCTACCTTTCACCTTACCACAAAGCATACAACTTCTGTCACCGCGCCACCTTTGTTCACTGTCATACCCTTATCCTTACAACTGAACTCCTCTCCACTCGAATGCCCATCACCCTTACAACTCCACTTCCATTTACTCAGTGGAGGATCCAGGAATTTTTCCCAAGGGATTCACTTTTTTAAGTGTTCCAATATGATACGTCCGAACATAAAAAGTATGGGTCGGTTCGATGGTTCGGGTCGGGTAAGGTTGATCACAAAATAAAAATACGATACAATAATGAAAAAAAATTGTCATACTAAATTTAAAAACACGTAACATAAATAAGATGGTCTTTACGAATAAAAAAAGCATACTACAGTTGATCTCTACGAGGTTTCATCATTCGAAAACGTTGCATTACATTCTCGATCGAAAAAACTTGAAATTCCCTTTTGCATACTACCTAAATATCAAAATCAAGTTTTAAAAGATTACAAATGTTCATCATCAACTGTCCAATGATTCAATCATAATTTCAAATAGATTAAACTAATAGAGAATTGTAAGTCGTTATCTCAAAATCAATTCACCCAAAATCACTATGATGTCAAACCTAATAGAGAATTGCAAACTAATAGAGATAATATAACAGAGAATTCAATAAAATAACTTGTCATGGCAGACTACACTAAAAAGCCAACAATCAATCAAAAACCAAATTCATACTAAGTGTAAAATAAAGTATTGACGTCATGAAACAGAGACAAAACTCATGAAAATATAAAAAATGTAGAATCTAATTTATTTAAAATAAATCAAATTTCATACTAACCGTAGAATGAATTTTATTCGAAATCCCCTATAAATTGCAAATTTGGCAAAAACACGGGTTTCACTTATAAAAAAAAAGAAAAAAAAAACGCAAAAAGGCAAAAACACGAGTTTTAGCAAGACTCAAACGTGCGCCCTCGAGTTAATCAGCGCGACAATTAACCTGTGAACCACTTCACACATTTGTTTATAAGGTTCCTCTACAAAATATTAAGGGGTTCCTTCAGAATATTCTATATACGTTAACTACTATAAATTACGGATCGAACGGGTTCCCGGGAACCCTCTAATTGAATGTAAATCCGCCCCTGCATTTACTACTATTTTCAAAAGACCCACAAACAACAATCCGATCGTATACCCATCTCGCTGATACCCAACAAACATCGCCGGAGAATAAACGGCTTTTCCAAATCAGAAAACACCAACCATTCCCCATAGTAATAGCACTCACAGCCATATTCAAAGAAGTTTCGACCATCTCACCGGTACCCAACGAACATCACCAGTGTTGTTACGGTGGAGGGAGACTGTCACACCCTGTCTTTTGCGGAAGCGTATGATGTGTGACTAGCTTGTTATCGTTGCATTCTATCGTAATAAACAACTATATGATCAAAACGATGTTCATCCATTCATGAAAATTTGAGTATTACAAACACTTGTTATTTAAGTTTTCAACACACGACCTTTGACAAGGTTACAATTCAATAAAAGTGGATGACATCTAAACTTGTAGTCTACTTCTAGTTACGACACTTGCGCCCAAGATCCATCCTGTCACCTGAAATACATGTAATTTTGGAAAACATCAACATAAAGTTGAGCGAGTTCATGCGTTTTTGTATTTCACGTTTGTATACTTTGTATGAAAACATAGTGTGTGTCATGTATAATTCAAGTTTTTCTTGAGTACCCCACGTACTCAAGTATAATTCCCGTTTTCTTGAGTACCCCACGTACTCAAGTATCATTTAGTTTTCTTGTGTACCCCACGTATTAAATGATTGTTTATACAAGGACATTAAGGCACGTGAAGACATAGGGAGCATTAGTATATTCTCCTTCAAGGCATGTGAGGACATAGGGAGCATTAGTATTTTCTCCCTCAAGGCATGTGAGGACATAGGGAGCATTAGTATTTTCTCCTTTAACTGTGTCGATTACCCTCGACTGTGTCAATTAACCTCGACTGCGTCAATTTCCCTAGACTGTGTCGATTACCCTCGACTGTGTCGATTAACCTCGACTGTGTCGATTTCCCTCGACTGGGACACCAAAGCACTCATGAGGTCACATAAGGACCATGAGTGGGGCTCGGCCGTACCCGTTAGATCTAACCCTCGTCCCTAATTAAGTTATAATGGCATCTCAATATCTAGTCTATGCTCACATGATCTAGTATTTTCTAGGCTTTTCTTAAAGCTCATCATAATGCACTCACCACGAGTGCTTCTCGTATTCTTTTGTATTCTCAAATCATATTGCACTCGGTACTCGTTCTCACCAAGAGTGCTTCTCGTATTTTTACCATTTGTAAAGATTGTAATATTTGTAACATGTATTTCACCCCCGAGAGTTATAAAACCAAAAACAGTTAAAGAAAAGGGGGAGCATGAACTCACAACTTTGCGTTCCTGCGTCGTAAACTTCACCGGATTTGCTTATCTAGCGTCGTGACCTATACGTGTTTTCTTAACGTTAGTCACTAGACTTGTATCGCACAAGTACAGTCACTATCTCTTGTGTACGTATTCTTGTGTTAAAAATAACTTATATTTTTAACTAAGTGTCTTACTTATATTATTTTCTCGAAAATAATTATAAGTTTCTTGTATTATGCACTTTGCACCCGAATTATGTATTTTGTCTGAATATGTTGAATGTGTATTTGCAAGTCCTAATATACTAGCACGTATTATATATACCACATACGTCTAGCACAAAGTTTAGTAATCAACAAATATATATACTTTTCCTCAGATAACATACTCGATATTTAGACACGCAAATTACAACTTATGTCGTTTCAACTTAAATATCCAAAACTGGGCTGTTTTCGAGCATTTTAATAAAATAGTTGTCTTATTCCAAAAATTTCCAAATTTTTACAGAACGTCTTAAACGATCCAAAAATAATTGTGTAAAAATATCGGGGTCCAGTTCATTACCAATATTTTATAAGAATTTATTTTCCGGACTGAAATCAGATTTGTTGTTTTCTGATTGCAGTTTACGAAATAATTCATTAAAAATTAATCGTGAGTCCGATTTACGAAATTCCAGTGGGAGTATTACAAATACATCAGTGGTCAACTATGGTATTAATTTCGTGATCAGACTCTACACAGAATACAAGTTATGACAGAAAATAATACACATATTTTCAGCAGAAAAATGCAGCTCAAGCTGCTGTTACGAAATGACGCTTTAAAAATAGTAAACGAAGTTCAAAAATTACGATTCCGGTGCCATTAGAACCGTATTTCATAGTACATATATCTAGACCTCAGAAAACACATTTTTCGTTTAGTTAAGGACCTGTTACAGCCCGTTAAAGTCGGCTGAAAAGGGCAATCAGCATGCTGTTTTTGGTTTTAAAGGTTTCTAAAACGTATATATATGACCACCATCCTTTCTAATATGATTAAAGTCAGATTATAAGTCTGTTACAGCAGATTGTAGTTTGTTTATTTCAGATTTATCATGTTTCCTCATCATTCTAACACTCCTTTATCATGTGCTAATTAATATCCAAGACTTTGTTTAAGTTCTTTAAACTTTCTCATCATTCGATCACTACACATCTTTAACCACATAAACAACAAGTAAAACACAAGGATCTAAGTGCTTACCACTAGCACAAGGCTAGGGGAGTTCGAGTGAAGAAAACGAGTGGTTAATAGCGAATGGAGAAGGTCCTTCCACTTCCGAGAGCACCGAGCTTCGTTGTTGGACCTCTTACACCTTTGTGTGTATGTAATATGGCTAGAAAGGGACTTGAAAGTGGCGGTTTGGTGGTGATGTGTGGTTCCGAACTCACAAGGAGAGGGAGAGAGAGCTCAATTTTTTTGTTAAGTGTGGAAATGAATGAAATGGTGACCCAAGGGTTTACTTATAACCCAAAATTCTCTATTGTCCCTCATGTAATATGTCCTCATGATATTAGACATAGGTTAATATAATAATAAAAATGTAAGGGTGTGTCCCCATGAGGGAAACCGATCGGTTGGGGAGGTTAAGGGGTATGGTTTGATTTTAACTAGCTAGTTAGATAACTAGTTAAGATAGTTAGGTGATTAATTTAGTGAATTATGTGTGTTGTGAATTATAGCGGGTGTCAGGGTATTCGGGTACCCTAACTTGCTCAGAAAAGCAAAAACAATGTTATTGACAATATTTTTATGTTCCGGGTAAAGTCCGGTCGTTTGGTTGGATACTGATCCGTTAAAGTGCTTAATTACACTTTTTAGTGTCTTTTAGGTACCTTTTTGTATCCTTCTCAATTCCCAACACTTGGGGAAGTATTCTGGATAATAAAACGTAATTTCTCCATAACCTCAACAGGTTTCTATAGTATCACGGACTCTTGGTCCAAAACCTCAAGAGGTTTCTATAGTATTACGGACTCTTGGTCTAAAACCTCAACAGGTTTCTATAGTATTGTGGACTCTTGGTCCAGAACCTCAACAGGTTTCTATAGTAATTCTTGTTGTTTGTCATTGACGTGAATCTTATTTGTGGGAACAACGACTGCTCCTTGAGTCAGACTCCTCTAACGATTAGACACATGAATGTGTCGCGTTCACTACTGATCTTTTTCTGGGAGTTTCATCTTGTGAACAATGATTCTGATCCCTACACCGGGGATTCAACCTTTTCGTTTTCCAACTCACGCTACGCCTTCTCTAGGCGAGGCTCTCATTTTAGTCATATTTCTTGTCTCATATTCTTACGATTTCTGCCGCTCATCGGCGTAATCTTTCTGTATTCTGCGGGCTGTCCTGATATGGTCACATATCCGAACGATCTTGCCCCTAGTTTTCCTGGGCCAACTCGGGCCAGTAGATTGTTTATTCCTGGTCTCTGATCAACATGACGGGGATCGATTTACTATGTTCCGTCTGAAGCTTCGCACGAAGCGGTACTGTTGTAGGAAAACTCTACTAAGGGCAAGTGAGTGTCCCGACTTTTTATCGAAGTTCATCACACAATCACATATCGTGTTCATACAGTCTGCATCGTTCAGCAGCTCAGTTCATATTCGAGTTCTTACGATCATCGGTGTGCTGCAACCCTTGTGATCAGTAAAGATCGTGCAACGTTTTCTTTCAGGTAATGACGTTCAGTTTGCGGCGCGCAATTACTGTATCTATCTCATGATTCCTTAATCAATGTGCCGCGTACGCAATGTTGTGGTCTCGGTGCATCGACGTACAATCGAGACTTTGTCGAGAGACGTCACATAATTGCAACTCCAGCTCCTTAGCTCTTGGTTGCAGGGTTGGCATGAATTTCGTTCTTATCCACCATGTATCTTCAGTTCTCCCTTCGCGAACTCGAAATCCGCTTTTCGTCATCATTGCACATAACTGTGCTTTCTCTAAGAGTTGCAAGGTAAATTGCAGCTGTTGCTCACGACCTTCCTTGGTCGTTGGCCATATAAGAATGTAGTCAATAAGTATATGACTTATCCAGGTATGGCTCACACGTTCGATTCATGAGGTCCATGAATATATTGTCGATGCATGTGTCAAGCCAAATGATACGACAAGGATCTCGTAATGCTCGAAGCAAGTCCTAAAGGTCGTTTTAGGGATATTTCATCTTGTATTCACAGTGGAGGACCTCTTGTCCTCAAGTTGATCCTTGGCAAAGGATTCTAATTCTCAATTTTCTGAAGTTTATGTAAAGTGGAGACTACCAACTTTCTCCTTGTCTCCTTAACTAAGGATGTTATATCCTTAATTTCCTCTGTCTAGCAGCTCTTGCCGTTATATCAGAGGTTCATGTTTCGCTGGTGAAGCTAGTCGGTATGGTGTCATTCGTTACCGGTGCTGCTCCTAGCACGCGATTTATCCTGAACTCCTCTCGTCGCTACGGAGAGGCGTTCCTGGCAAGTCTTCTGAAAAGGCTACTGGGACTTCTTCCGTCACGGGGATGTTCTCAGGCCCTGCAGTCTACTCGGAGGCGTTTCTATGCCTCTTCGACCAATGAGGGATGTCGTAGATCTGTCGCCTTGTGGGGTCTGGCATCCTTGCACCTATTGCAGGAAAGTTGGGTTTCATCATCCGCAACAGGGATACGTCTGATTTCCTCATATCGAACGACTTCAGCTGTATACTTGGATTTCTGATCCATGCTGACTATCATATTATGACTTCGCGAGTCAATGGTAACAAAAGGTTCCGGCCTTCTGAGTCCCTAAATACAATCCTTAATTGCTTCGACTGTTTAAACTAGCCTCCTATATGCCCATTTCTAAAGAATACGGGGCGTCTATTTTACTCAAAACTAGGCCAAGAAGTTTCTTATGTTCTAAGCATGCAAGGTTAAAGTTGGTGCCAGTATTAATAAAAAGTAGATGCATTAGGTTGGTTAATAGGGAACGTACCCGTAACCGCATCTGGATCCTGGCGTGGTTCACGAGTTTCAATCGTGAAAACCCTTCCTTGTTTGTTTCTTCTTAGGGCAATCTTTCCTAAAGTGTCCTGCTTCACCACATCTGTAGCAACCTGGTATTCTCTTATTCCTTCCATCTGGGTCCTTTGCCCAACATGCAACCTTGCTGTGCCCTTCTTTTCCACACTTTTCGCACTTAGGCCTCGGACATCGACCTTCATGGTGAAAATTGCATTCTCCGCACTTCGGTTTAGTCCTCGAGTATATTCTACCACCGGCCTTATTAATGGCTCCATCAGTTTTCCTGTCATGCGGTGGTTTCACCTTCTTGCTTTTGTTTGTTTTAGAGCTTCCATAGTTGACTTGGGTGCTCATCTTTAGGTTTGAGGACTTCCTCTTCTTGTTACTTGACGACTCCACATGAGTCTCTTTCTTGTTGTCCTCAGATTCCGAAAATTTTCCCGCACGTAGAGCTTCTTTAGTAAGAGTGACACTCATATCGATAGCCTCTGCAATGGTTGTGGGCTTTGAGGTAGTAACCATGCTCCTGATCTGAGGTGCAAGTCCCCAAATGAATCGTTCAACCCTTTTGAATTCCGGTTTGACTAAGTAGGGGACGACCCTAGACAAGTCGTGAAATCGTTGGACGTATTCAGGAATCTTCGGTCCGTCCATTTTCAAGTTCCAGAACTCCACCTCAAGCTTCTGGATTTCAGCCCTAGAGCAGTATTTCTTTTCCATCATTTCCTTGAGCTCGTCCCAGCTTAGTGCATAAGCAACATCTGCACCAAGGGTTTGAACCTGAAGGTTCCACCAGGAGAGTGCGCCATCTAGAAATAACCCTGAAATATAGGTAACACTCTGTTGGGGTGAACAGTTACTCATTCTTAGAACTGAGTCAGTCTTTTCTGTCCAACGAACAAATGCAACGGTGCCTCCTGTTCCGTCAAAGTTTAATGGTTTGCAGTCCAGGAACTGCTTAAAGGTGCAGCTAGTTGGAGGGTTATTTTCAGTAGTGCCATCGCTGTGCTTAGAGCGGAGGGCTTCATGTCGCGCAATTGCCTGTGAGATGCATTCTTGCAGCTCGGCTTCTGTCCTTGGCAACGTACTGGTGTTTGTGTCTCGCCTGGGCGGCATTCTCTTCTGCCAAAATGGTATGAAGTAGGTTAGACAATATTCCAATTGTCAATGAGATACATAGCACCATAAGCCATTATGTGATCACCCAATTTCACACATATATATAATCAGTGTATAAGCGAGGAAACAGTTCTTGAGCCTCCACATAGGCTTGCCAACTTGGCTTATTGTTTGAAATGAACTCGAGGCTACATCGCCTTGGTCATTCAAGTTTTAGTTATTTCCTGCTACATTGGTTTTCTTAGGTCTTTAGCTTTACTGGTGCGTATATTTCCCCTTTGATGGGGTTGTCCGTATCGAGGTGGTAGAGAGTGTGTCGTCACTGATTCTTCCTGAATGTCATTCCACCTCTCTTGCTTAAATATCGTTTTCTCAAACGTCTCGTATGCAGGTAAAAGTGTCAGTCACGAAGTAGGCTGAGACAGGTCTCCTACTTTCTAACGTGCTAAAGCACTGATCTATATGTTGTTCTACCAGATGAAGGTGAGGACACCTATAGATTAATCTTGTATGGTTTTCATTAGCTTGACCCGCAGAGTCCACCAGGATTTCTGTGCACTACAAGTCGTTATTACGTGGGCCCCCGTAATAATAAATTGTCTTGCACAGTTACCCCAAATTTTCTCTCGTCCAAGCAGATGATCAATCAAGGAGGGGACACTACTGTCCTTATACCTCTTGTCATGGAAAGGACCATTGCAGTGGTCCACGCGCTAACACTCGTTGTTGTTACGCGCGAATAGGCACGATGATTAGATGAAGTAGGAATAGAGAGAATTCCTGGTAGTTGGAGGGGCACCTTCAAAATGAATACTTCATCTTCCTTTTCTGGTCAAGTGCGTCGTCAATCTTGCTTCTCATAAGCCGCAGGGATCTCGTCCCGTTGATTGAGAATTCGATCAAGGTTGCCGCCTCTGCCTCGTCATCATCACCGTAGTTAGGCACCTTCACGATCGAGAGGGAAGAGCAGCCATCTCCTACGGAAGCAAGCTCGGCATCTTGTTTGGTAATCACTCCCAACCATGAGCTTTGCAAAGGATGCGAGGTCGGTAGCTTCATCGTGCGAGTCACGTATAGTAATAGGAGTCGGAGTCGAAAGTATCTTATTCACGTCAATAATCATTCCGTACACTTATTTGTATGTATGTATATCAATAACATATATGCTACTTAGCATATTCAAGCAATTTAATGCATTATATCACGTATAACTCTCGTTTTTTTTAGGGGGGGGGTCATTTTGTTTTTGGCAAGTCTAACTCGTGTAGACTATGCTTTGGTTGGCACCTTATTTTAAAGGTATTCCTCACTAATGTCCTTGCCTTGTCTTTTCTTTGAAAAGTGTCTGACTCGTGGATCTTGGCGCTTTCGTGAATGCAATGAAAACCTTTTTTGTAAAACGTTTTTGTGAGAGAACTTTAGTGATTGTAGTCTGGACTCGAGAAAGAATCCTAGTTCACTACAATCGAAGCTCTGATACCAAACTGTCACACCCTGTCTTTTGCGGAAGCGTATGATGTGTGACTAGCTAGTTATCATTGCATTCAATCGTAATAAACAACTATATGATCAAAACGATGTTCATCCATTCATGAAAATTTGAGTATTACAAACACTTGTTATTTAAGTTTTCAAAACACGACCTTTGACAAGGTTACAATTCAACAAAAGTGGATGACATCTAAACTTGTAGTCTACTTCTAGTTACGACACTTGCGCCCAAGATCCATCCTGTCACCTGAAATACATGTAATTTTGGAAAACATCAACATAAAGTTGAGCGAGTTCATGCGTTTTTGTATTTCACGTTTGTATACTTTGTATGAAAACATAGTGTGTGTCATGTATATTTCAAGTTTTTCTTGAGTACCCCACGTACTCAAGTATAATTCCCGTTTTCTTGAGTACCCCACGTACTCAAGTATCATTTAGTTTTCTTGAGTACCCCACGTATTAAATGATTGTTTATACAAGGACATTAAGTCACGTGAGGACATAGGGAGCATTAGTATATTCTCCTTCAAGGCATGTGAGGACATAGGGAGCATTAGTATTTTCTCCCTCAAGGCATGTGAGGACATAGGGAGCATTAGTATTTTCTCCTTTAACTGTGTCCATTACCCTCGACTGTGTCGATTAACCTCGACTGCGTCAATTTCCCTTGACTGTGTCGATTACCCTCGACTGTGTCGATTAACCTCGACTGTGTCGATTTCCCTCGACTGGGACACCGAAGCACTCATGAGGTCACATAAGGACCATGACTGGGGCTCGGCCGTACCCGTTAGATCTAACCCTCGTCCCTAATTAAGTTATAATGGCATCTCAATATCTAGTCTATGCTCACATGATCTAGTATTTTCTAGGCTTTTCTTAAAGCTCATCATAATGCACTCACCACGAGTGCTTCTCGTATTCTTTTGTATTCTCAAATCATATTGCACTCGGTACTCGTTCTCACCAAGAGTGCTTCTCGTATTTTTACCATTTGTAAAGATTGTAATATTTGTAACATGTATTTCACCCCCGAGAGTTATAAAACCAAAAACAGTTAAAGAAAAGGGGGAGCATGAACTCACAACTTTGCGTTCCTGCGTCGTAAACTTCACCGGATTTGCTTATCTAGCGTCGTGACCTATACGTGTTTTCTTAACGTTAGTCACTAGACTTGTATCGCACAAGTACAGTCACTATCTCTTGTGTACGTATTTTTGTGTTAAAAATAACTTATATTTTTAACTAAGTGTCTTACTTATATTATTTTCTCGAAAATAATTATAAGTTTCTTGTATTATGCACTTTGCAACCGAATTATGTATTTTGTCTGAATATGTTGTATGTGTATTTGCAAGTCCTAATATACTAGCACGTATTATACATACCACATACTTCTAGCACAAAGTGTAGTAATCAACAAATATATATACTTTTCCTCAGATAACATACTCGACATTTAGACACGCAAATTACAACTTATGTCGTTTCAACTTAAATATCCAAAACTGGGCTGTTTTCGAGCATTTTAATAAAATAGTTGTCTTATTCCAAAAATTCCCAAATTTTTACAGAACGTCTTAAACAATCCAAAAATTATTGTGTAAAAATATCGGGGTCCAGTTCATTACCAATATTTTATAAGAATTTATTTTCCGGACTTAAATCAGATTTGTCTTTTTCTGATTGCAGTTTACGAAATAATTTATTAAATATTCACCGTGAGTCCGATTTACGAAATTCCAGTGGGAGTATTACAAATACATCAGTGGTCAACTATGGTTTAAATTTCGTGATCAGACTCCACACAGAATACAAGTTATGATAGAAAACAATACACATATTTTCAGCAGAAAAATGCAGCTCAAGCTGCTGTTACGAAATGGCACTTTAAAAATAGTAAACGAAGTCCAAAAATTACGATTCCAGTGCCATTAGAACCGTATTTCATAGTACATATATCTAGACCTCAGAAAACACATTTTTCGTTTAGTTAAGGACCTGTTACAGCCCGTTAAAGTCGGCTGAAAAGGGCAATCAGCATGCTGTTTTTGGTTTTAAAGGTTTCTAAAACGTATATATATGACCACCATCCTTTCTAATATGATTAAAGTCAGATTATAAGTCTGTTACAGCAGATTGTAGTTTGTTTATTTCAGATTTATCATGTTTCCTCATCATTCTAACACTCCTTTATCATGTGCTAATTAATATCCAAGACTTTGTTTAAGTTCTTTAAACTTTCTCATCATTCGATCACTACACATCTTTAACCACATAAACAACAAGTAAAACACAAGGATCTAAGTGCTTACCACTAGCACAAGGCTAGGGGAGTTCGAGTGAAGAAAACGAGTGGTTAATAGCGAATGGAGAAGGTCCTTCCACTTCCGAGAGCACCGAGCTTCGTTGTTGGACCTCTTACACCTTTGTGTGTATGTAATATGGCTAGAAAGGGACTTGAAAGTGGCGGTTTGGTGGTGATGTGTGGCTGCCGAACTCACAAGGAGAGGGAGAGAGAGCTCAATTTTTTTGTTAAGTGTGGAAATGAATGAAATGGTGACCCAAGGGTTTACTTATAACCCAAAATTCTATATTGTCCCTCATGTAATATGTCCTCATGATATTAGACATAGGTTAATATAATAATAAAAATGTAAGGGTGTGTCCCCATGAGGGAAACCGATCGGTTGGGGAGGTTAAGGGGTATGGTTTGATTTTAACTAGCTAGTTAGATAACTAGTTAAGATAGTTAGGTGATTAATTTAGTGTATTATGTGTGCTGTGAATTATAGCGGGTGTCAGGGTATTCGGGTACCCTAACTAGCTCAGAAAAGCAAAAACAATGTTATTGACAATATTTTTATGTTCCGGGTAAAGTCCGGTCGTTTGGTTGGATACTGATCCGTTAAAGTGCTTAATTACACTTTTTAGTGTCTTTTAAGTACCTTTTTGTATCCTTCTCAATTCCCAACACTTGGGGAAGTATTCTGGATAATAAAACGTAATTTCTGCATAATATTCATATGTTTAAATGCTGATTAGAGCTGAATTATATAAATTCTGCGCTTAAAGTGCGTTTCGGGTGCTATTTAGTGCGTAATTTAGTTTCCGGAATGCCTATATTAAAACCCTTGTATGTACTCTTGGGTTTTAATCCATTCTTGACGTTGGACCTACACCTAGGCTCCAATTCTAATGTCTGACTACTTTCTGCAGTTCTGTTGACACGATGTGTCTTACCGGTGAGTTTACTAATATTTCTGACGCAACGCTCTCGTTTATGCATAAAGCTATATTTTGTAGTACAAAATGTGCATGAATTCACTTGCATGGAATTCAGAAATTTATTTGTCTTGGGAACTGGATCATGTACATTCATTAAGGCACATATCACTGTTCATTTAGTGTACGGAATGTACGGAAAAGTGACGATTGTCACAGAGACGCTGGAGGAGGTCTGGTGGTGAATAATTGATTAGGTTAAATTTTATATTTTAATAACAGTGGTAGGGCCCACTTGTTTTTTAGTGACCAATAAGATATATATTTTTTTTTGTTTATTATATTAAAAGTAAGGGTAGTTAAGTCATTTTAACCGGATAAACTAACATTCATCCAATCTGGGAACTACCTGAGTAACAAGTGAGTAAACCACAAGGATCAAACATGCTATTTTAAAAAGTTGGGAACTAAAGGTGAAAAAATAGGAAACGACAAGGACTATCCATGCAATTAATCCAAGTTTTATATTATAAAAAGTAGCTGTAATGGTTGTGATTGAGGGAGAGAGAAAATGTCACTAATCATCTCCCATTGGAAAGGACGTTTTTCATCCTCTATAATATTTTAATATATTGTTAAAATTGTTTGTCAGTGGATAAGAGAGAAATTAAGGTAATGATAAATTTATAAACAAATATGTTTTAATTGAAAAAAGAGAGAAAATATTGTTGTTTTTAATGTAATTATAGGATAAAAATGATGAAATGGATGTGAATTACACACAAAAACACGAGTAAAGTCATACGTTGGCCGATAGTACTACAATGATTACTTGGTCACGATATTTAAAATTTTACTTACAGAGTTACAAGTACGTCACTATTGGAAAAGAGGATAACGTCAACAACATTAAGAGCATTTACAATCATTCGATCAAACTATGTGAGAGATATAATTGTATTATATAAAGTGTTTCTAGATGGTTGTAAATGAAGAAAAGAGAAAATGTTATTGTGAGGAGACATTGTTCACACTCTATAATTTTTTAATATATTTTAAAAGTGATTGTAAGTATAGGAAAGAGAAAAGATAATTAATTATAAAGGTATAAATATATATTTTTTAATTGAAAGGAGAAATAAAATATAGTTGTTTTAGTTTAATTATAGAGTAAAAATAGTAGAAAGGATGTGAACGCTCTAACCTAAACATCCACTTTAACAAAATAAAAAAAAAATCGAATCAACATATATCCAAGATGAAAATCTAAATAGATTTAGACCTGAAATTGAACAACTCACATATGTTCATTCAGCAAAGATCAAACTTTAAATAAATTTAGCCCTGAAATTTAACAACGCACAGATGTTAAAGAACAAATACACAAGCCAATATACAAGACTATTAAAATGAAAGTGAATTACTCATATTAATTTAGTTTTCTATGTTTTATATATATTTGATTTTTCTTTTACCTTTTCACTACGTGTAACACTCTCACGTCCCTTACCACCTGAGCTCAAAAGGGTATATGCACACAGTCCTCAAGGGGTGTGAGGGGCTTAGGCATGAGCGTGATAATGGGTGTGAGACTATGTAGGTGTTTGCTTGATTTAGTTTTATTACTCAATAAGAACACTCCATGTCGCCATTTTTGTATTAAAAAAAGTTGAAATTCTGGCAAAAACATGTTACACACCTTAGTGAGAAACTCCTTTCAATGTGATAGAGCTTTTTTTTTTTTTTTTACTTTTTAGTGATACCATTACGTGATGGTCCATGGTGGTTGGGTGACCATGCGTGGAACACCGCAGCCACTCATGGTGACCATGCGTTGAAGATTTCTTCCCAAAGACTCTCTGCTTTCTTCTCCTTCACATGATTGGGTGTGGTGAGTGATGGGCACCTCCAATAATTTCTATCACTAGTGATGGAATCAAATTCGATGACGTGACAGAACATGATTGGGTGTGGTGAGTGATGGAAAGTGGAGCACCCCCACCCCAAATAATAACTCAATTAGTAACATTTATGTTTAATAAATAATAAAGAATATCACACCTAACAACTTAAATCGTCTTGCACCTTGCAAAACTAACAAAGACGTTTAGCTCCGATCTCAAGCAACTAAAGTTTATCAATGTCGTCGATTCAAGAATCGGAGGTGGTGGTGCTAGGATGGTGGGTGAGCATGTTCACTACAAGGGTTCGAATTGCTTTGGCTGAAAAGGGAATAAGCTACGAATACATAGAAGAAGACTTGCCAGAAAACAAAAGCCCTCTTCTTCTCAATCACAACCCCATTTATAAGAAGGTCCCAGTTCTGGTTCACAAAGGCAAACCCATCTGTGAATCCTTAATCATTACCCGATACATCGACGAAACATGGAAAGAAGGATATTATTCGTTCTTACTTTCTGATCCTTATCTCAACTCTCAAGCCGCTTTCTGGGCTGATTACATCGATAGGCATGTAAGTATGCATGTATATATGTATGTATAAATAGTAAGTCATATTGTTTGTTACTGATCAAATTATTTTTTAAATTGCAGATATATGAAGGTCTGAAGATGATTATTACTTCAAAAGGTGAAGAAATGAAGAAAGGAGTTGAAAAACTCTTGGGGTACGTCAAGGTGTTGGAAAGGGAGCTGGGTGAGAAGCCATATTTCAATGGTGAGTCATTTGGTTTTGTTGATATTGCGCTTATATCCTACTACAGTCATATTGTTGCGGATGGGACACTAGGAAATTTTAGTATCGAGAAACATTGCCCAAAGTTGCATGTTTGGGCTACACAATGCATGAAAAGGGAGAGTGTTTGGAAGACGCTTGCGGATCCAAACAAGATTTATGAGTCGCTCGTTGCTTATAGAAAGAAAATTGGTGTGGATGAATAATCAGTTTAATTAGCTAACAGTTGTATGTCTTGTTTGTCTGAATTTCGTTGGGAGTTTTAAATTTGATTCTGAGCGTGATGTGGATTAATAGTTGAAATATGGTGTGTACTAGATTATAAGTGTGGTTTTGAAGATTTCCTTTTATATCGTGTCTCTTATGTTTAAAATCAATTCATATCGTTTGAATTGATTTTTATATTAATACTAGGTTATCACCCGTGGTACCCACGGGTTGTTTTATTTTATATGCGACACGGGTACAGAAATTTATTTAAATGTCAAAACATTTCCCTTAGTAAATCGAGTCCCCATCTACAAAAATAACCAACCAAATTATAAGTGTTTAAATATATAAAATAAACGTTGGTCTAGATACCATTCTACTATTATGTTACTTTATATTTTGGTAATCTCATACCCATACCCGGCCCAACACCCCGTGTATTACACGGGTTGAATAATAAAAAATGTTATCATTGCCTTGTCATACACAGTTATAGTAAAATACATTATACGTATAGATTATGACTCACATACTAATATGAGAAATATCAGTACTTAATTAAGTGATGATCATATAAACAGAATTAGGTAATAATAAGTGAAATGTGGAACTACTTTGGTATTAACTGAGCATTTTCTATGTGTTTCTATCTCAAGTTTTAGCCCTCGCAATAATAACTTTGAAACATCACATCCAATTATCCAAATAGCAGATACTTGAAGCAAGTCTCAGGATATAACAAAAAGACATAAGCCATAAGTTAATACATATTTTGACATAATAAGCAAATGATCAATACATACCTGATGAATAAAAAGTATATATTAATTATTCTAATAAATATATACAATTGTACATATTATCAAAACGGGTTGTATATCATCATTGGTCAACTCCAACATTGGTCTCAAACCTTTCTAGTCTCGACATCAGTTATTTAGTAGATTCAACTTTTAATACTTATTAAGCAGTAGATCAGAAAGCGCCAGCAAATGAAGATCAATTTTAGGGTTTCCACGAAGAAAGAATCAATCGACTAAAAAACATAAACAACTAGAACGTTTAGTACAAAACATCAAGTAATCGACAAAAATATCTTACCAATCAATTGTGTTCGGATGATGTAGACAGAAATGTGGATCTACAAGAAACACTTGTCTTATAAGAATGTAAATCAAACCAAGAAAATTTATGACATTTAAGGTAAGAATGCAAATCAATCAAATACAGGAGACTAAAAACACACCATATAGATAAGAAACGAATTTGCCTACAATCGTTTGAACGAAAGATTGAATGTCTGAAAGAGATAAACAACACAGATGAGAGATGGAAAGTATGGAGCGTATTGGTAGAGATAAACAACAGAGAGATGTGGTAAAATGGAAAGTTAGGTAAAATCGTAAAAGACATTTACGTTAGCGGTGAGTGATCTATTATAGTGATCATAAGAGGATTTGTAAATGAAGCTACCAAAAAGCAACTGACCTGCAAGCATCCGGGGTAAATAAGTGAAGCTGTGTTTTACCTTTTTTCCCTTTGCGCTCCTGAAAACCACCGTACATGTAGCGTGGACCACCAATATTGCCAATTTTAGCACGTATAAACTAGAACAAACTTCTGCACACGAATGCCCATCAAATAATTATAAAGCATCCAATTAAAGATGTTAGATGAGAACAGTTGAACATGATTACAAACATATAAAAGCATCAATGTAATGATTTCGCTTAGATGACACAATGTTCATTTTAATTTCTAGTAGAACGGGCTAATTATTCAGATCTTATTTCTAATGGAACTTTAGGGGCTGTTTGGTAGCCTCTTAATGACCATTCAGATGCTACCTCTTAATGGTTTAAAACCTCTGAATGAATAAGAGGTAACCTCAAGTCTGAATGGTTAAGAGGTAACCTCTGAATGGTAAATCATCACATGTCACATTCTTCTACCTTCTCATTGGTAAAATTCTTAATGGTTCCATTAAGAGGTAGCCTCTTAATGACCATTCAGAGGCTACCAAACAGCCCCTTACTGTTTGGTTGATCAAACATCAGCTCCCCAATATCTATGTAAAACAACAAAAACAAATTATGCATAATACAAACAGGGAACATTAATAAAGTTTAAAATTCAAATTAATAGGCTTGTCAATGGATGGTTATGGATTGGATCAAGATCGATCCATTAATGATCCAACTTAAATGGATCATGATCCGATCCATGATCCAACATAATGGATTGTGATCCGATCCATATCCAAATAATTTTAAATGGATGGATCACTATCCGGATAGATCCATGTAAAAAAAATAAAAAAAAACCTCTAAAAATTCAAAAAAAAAAAAAACGAAAAAATTGTAAAAATTCAAAAAAAAAAAAAAAAACGAAAAAAATCAAAAAAATTTAAAAAATCTAAAAATATAAAAAAATCTAAAAAAATTAATAAAAAATCGAATGCAGCCTGCAACAACAACGTATGAATTCTCTTCACCAATCACAAATGCAGCCTCATGAAAATCAGATGCAATCAGTTAACTTACAGCATAATAGTTTGGCGACCTTGCACCATAATACTGCTTCAACTGCACAACAGAATATGATGAGTATGCTGAAGCAGCAGCCAAATTCCAACATGCTTTCACATCAGCAGTTGAAGCAACTTCACAGTCAACAAATGCAGCAACAGTTGAAGCATAAACAACAATTACACTTTCACCCGCAAACAAAGCATAGCATGAAGCTGAATGTGAACCAGATAAATGATGGTAATGAGTTGAAAATTAAACAACAAACTGAAATGAAGTTAGAATCATTGAAACAACTAAAGCTTGACCAGAAAACGTGTTGAACTCTGTGACTACATCCAGCACACCTTTGCAACCTGACGACTCATCATTTTTGTGTCATCGCCATCAACTCCATCTACGTCTAACCTGCCAGGGGACACGATTTTGCTGAATCGTCAAACCGGACTTTAGACTTTTGGAGAGAAGAGGCTGGATTGATTTCAAAATTTAGTGTTTGGACTTTTGTGAGGCACGTGATATTCCAGTAATGGCTCGAGCCGGATGGATCATGGATCGATCTATATAATTAATTGGATAAATAGATCGATCCATTGGATTAATTAATGGATTGGTGGATATTTTTTATGATCCAATAAGCGATTAAATGGATCGGATTGGATTGGATATGGATCAATATCCAATCCATTGCCAGGCCTAATTCAAAACGCCAACCATATAAAATTCACAAAATTATATTGAGAGTCAATCATGGGGCTTAACCAACTTGTGTTAAAAATTTCCTTACCTTCTATATGTGTCAGAGTGTTCTTTTGCTTCAAATGGAGGAATATCATAGAGAAATTCAAAGCACAAAATACCAAGACTCCATATGTCTACACTTGCATCATGCTCAGCACTCTCCACGATAATTACATTAGTATATTAGAACATAAAAAAACAAAAAAAACTAAAGAAAGAGTTTTGAATCATAAGTCATTTCATCAAGTGTGATTTACCCATTTCAGGCGGGAGATAATCTAGGGTACCACACATGGTCTGCCTACGATTGAATGTGAGCACAGACCAACCAAAATCCGCAATCTTTAAGTCACCCTAAATGAGATCACAAGTACACATCATATTTCTGCCAAATCAGTTATCAAACACAAAATAAAAAATTAAAATACAGCATATGTAAGATATTAGGTTACCTGTGCACCAACTAAAAGGTTCTCCGGTTTTATGAACTTGACAAATGATGGCAAAATGGACCGCTCACGCAAGTTTATATTTAAAATAATCAACAAATAAAACTACCAATAATAATCAACAATTAAACCAAACACAATACATTAAAAGAAAATAATAAAACAACCACTTGTCGTCGTCATCGTTGTTATTCATCCATAAATGTTCAACCAAAGTCGCTCGAAGATCCAAGTGTCGGTGTTATAAGCAAGTCATCTAAGATCCGTTTTGCTGCATTAGTTGGCCAGCGATAAGGAGAATGGGGTCTGGGAAATGGGTGTGGGTGCGCTATTTAGTTGAGGTGGAGAGGGTGCAAAGCCATACCACCCAACCTAACTGAAAAAATAGCACACTCGTTACAATTAATGATGTGTTTAGCTATAAAAATAAATAAAATGTCAAGTAAAATTTTTATAATATGATATAAGTATGTGTTTATCTATAAAAACAAAGAGAACAATATGTGTTGAAATGATTCCATACTAATGTCATTGTTTTCCTATTTGTTTGTTCACAAGGTGCAGTAGGTAGTCAAATTTATATTATATACTATGAAATAAAAATAAACTATTGTCTTTTAAGCTGCAAATGGTTTCTAGTTATCACTTATAGTAACCTAATTTATTAGATTTATTAATAATACTGCAGGTAGTTTGGGAAAACAGGTTGGTTGGTCAACCCACAAACACTATCCACTTTTAAAAACTAATTCAAGCAAGAGATTGAATACAAAACGAACATACCTCATGGCGTACTCGAGAAGCTTCACATCGTCATCTACAAAGTTGATGGCAACAACGGAATTGTCGTATCAGAATAATCCATCTAACAATCAACAATATTCTTTTTTAAAATATCACGTAGAAGGTATAGGTGGAAAAAATAGGCGACGCGAATAATGGATCAAAAACAATAATTTTGCAGTGGCAACGTCAGCTACGGTTGTGTACGTGGGTTTACTTGGAACACTTCTTTGTCCATAGATTTATAAACTACTGTGTAAAATATGACTATTATAACTATATTATTCTTAATATAATGATTTGTTTATTAAATTTGTTGATTTTGGAGGTTATAGACACACATTCAAATACAGTTTAGGCAAGTCTTATTTACCCAAAATAAAAAAAATATTAATTCAGCAACTTTCTACCCATTTGACCAATTGCTTTTTAAGTTAAATTATTTGATTTCACCAAATTGACCCATTAGAAATAAACCACATAACCTAAAATGTGTCTTAACTGATTATGTATTGATGTGTCTAAGCAAAGGTGGGCCTACGTTGAAGAACTTAATGGTTAAAGAAAATTAGCATCATTTAAGAATTCAACAGCCATTTGCCCAAGTAGAAGGCAAAACTAAATAAAAAATATAAGTATTAGCAAGCCATGTTGTCTCTAGAAAAAAACTATAAAACTAAAGAATATAATTACTTGACATGAGCCATCAATCAAATAAAAAATATATGAAAAAAAGATATTTAACCATACCTAAAGCTCCTTAGCAACAGTAAAGCTCGTAAAACTCCTTCCACGGATTCAAATTCACAAAAACCAAATCTCTTCAAAACTCCAGCAGGTGGAGTCAAGAACACGCTTCCAACAATTAACAGGCCCGCAAAGCTTCAAAATATATTTAAACGTGTAAGCACATGAGCACTAAAAAACTTGTTATCAGTTATAGAAATGAATACTTATGTAAATGGTACCCAAGTACTAAAGTATTTTCACTAAAACCAAAGTCTCTAGCTTTATTTATACAAAGTCAGGCAAATGGTTTCAGGCTCTTTTGAATTGAGGCTTCTAAGATTAGAGAACTATTTTATGGAACCAAGTTCAACCACCAAGCAGAGCAACACATACACTTGAACACAAGACATCCATACGACTAAGAAAATTAATAATATCAAACCGGGTGAGCGGGCCCAGCCCATAGCAACCAGCTGTCCCTTAGTTCAAAAAGAAGGTTATATTACTCTTCCAAAATAGTCATAATACAGGTCGGCTCAAAACGTTTAGCAACCTGAGCCCCCTCGTTCGATGAGGGCTGCTCTGTGGTGATAACCTGGGCATTATTTCCTAGAAGATTTATTTTTGGTGTAAGCCTCTTTGCTTCTTCAGTAGTATATATAAATATCATTTGCACCATGTGTGCAGAACTCACTGTACAATGTACCACAAAACAAAAAAAATTATACAATTTACACACCAATAAGTAAGGGTGGCAAACTTTGTGAGTTGAGTAACAGGTCAAAGAGGCATAGGTTGAAACGGCAATTTGTTAGTGTCGGTAGAAATGGGTTGGGATGACCCGCTAACACTTTTTTACTCATTTTTGTTAATTTTATAGATAATTAAAGCATTACATTATAACTACCAAGAGAGATAAAAATAATACCGAAAAAAATCCATATATTTATTTGTTGAGTAAATAAGCTGGATACAAATAAAAATAACGCTCACCTGTTTTGATCTAAGCATGCCGATCAATAGCTTTCCATTTACGCATCAATAAATGGCTCGTTGTAACTTCTTTAATGAAAACGCTTCTACTTCTATCATATATGATGCATAAGAGGCCTATGATAAAAAGAGTCTAATCTAATATTGCTGGTCTTTTACAGGTCTTACCCATGACAAAGCCTTTTTCTCACCGGTGAGCAAAACCTACATACAATTAATTATTTTAGGAATTGAAATTAGGCTACCATTTAACGATAATTGTGTACTTTGCTCACCTCATAAGAGAACTATCTCCTTGCTGGAGCTCAAAATGGATCTATATTCCACCTGTGAATCGATGAACATAGAGATGTAATGATGCACAATAAAAATAATAAAAAAGAAAAGCTTTTTTTATTGTAGTGGAATAACTCATATCTTTTGTCTAATTTCCTGTAGCACTCCTACAAATAAAGGCGGTTCTAGCAGGTTTAGACTTTCACTATCAGTGGCCCCTAGTTTCTTTGGTTCAGATACGAGTGGTTGAACTCTTGCGTAGAAAGAAGTCGCTATACCATGAGACAGAGGATAGTCACCCGCTTGATGTTTGTTTAATATCACAGATCCTTCGATATCAAACTCATATCATCGACTTTGGTTAACCCAAAACGTGAAAAAGGTAAGATCCCTAAAAAATATATTAAAATCAACTAAAATGTATTCAAACCTCAACACTCAAACTCAAATTCAACTTACCAGAACAAAATCAAACTATTACAGACAAATAGATCAATACAATGACAGAAATTTCACCTGCAATTGGCTGCAACAGAAACCTCCTTATCATCATCGCCAGGATCACCGGTATCAAAACCGAAAACCAATTAACCTAACTCAACCACCAATTTTATTATTGATTTCAATACATGGTGATTCGATATCATAATTGAAAGCCGACTTCAAGTTTTGGAACTTGTCGCTTTAGTTTTGGAATGAACCCAGGATTTCAATTATGATATTGAATATAGAATGAATCCACGTTTCAGTTCTATAATCGATTACGAATGAATGAGAGATTAAAAATGGGTCTCTCAGGTGAGTAAAATACAGAATGGAATGAAAACCCTAATTAGTTAAAAAATGAAATCGTACCTTTGGGACCCTAAACGATGAACCTGATCTTACCGTTAAGACAGCAGTGGCTTCGTTTCCAAGAGAGGGGGGAGATTTAGATCGAGATACATGGATCTGAGAGAGACAATAATCAACAAAAACAGTTAACCGAAACCCTAAAATCTTCAACTTCATTACAATAAAAAAAAACTAACATAATCAACAATCAGATTGAAGTTGGTTGAAGGAATCATACTTGTGATTCAGAGGAACGATCATCAAACTAAACAATTCGATTTCATTACATCATACACATACAAAGACATTCATCGCAAAGAACGATCATCAAATATAAGCCATTCGTCACTTCATACACAAATAAAAGCTTCACATAAACACAATCTACTAATGTAAGATAATGATCAAACAGATTTACACTTATATACAAATTCATTTCACCCAAAACACAAATAATAAAACCGATTAGTACGAAAACAAGAACAAAATTAAGGAAACGGAACCTAGGGTTTGTGCGATTAGATAATCGGACCTGAATGACAATGAAGACGATCGCAGGTAACTTGGACGGTGCTTCGTTGACGGAGTTGTGAGAGGAGACGGTGGTGATGCGACGGTAGGATGGAGTGCGGTGGTGGCAGTGAGAGTTGCTGCTGCTGGGAAAAGAATCGTCAGACAATGAATGAAAAATCAAAATCATGAAGAGGTTTTCTTCTTGAATCAAAACAGGGAAGATGATGAGGGCTAGGGTTTCGTGATTGTGAAACTCTTCCATTCCAACATATGGAACAAAGAAGGACCTGTTGTGGTTGATTTTAGGGTTTCTGATTAAGGAAAAAAGAAGAAGACTCAGACAAAGGTTAGGAAGACGAATGGGGGATTTAGGTATTTAGGTTTATCAGATTGTTTATATACACGGGTCAATAAACGGGTTTGGAGCAAGACACGCGGTATCCATATAAACTAATTTTAACCCGGAATTTTGAGCGGGAAAATGGAATTGAGGAGCTCTAAGGTAATGACATGTCATCTTTCATGCTCTTATCAATTGACACCTCAGCCCTTATTTAACATGTTTATTATATATAATAGATAATAGATTAATAGTCAGTTGTTTCGGTGTACTAAACATGTAATGTTGTAAACTCTTTTCTTTAATGATCCATGTCCAACCGTAACCAACGGGCGACCATGAGGGTGGACGGCGCGAACCCCCGATCAGGGCCCGATATTTTGAAAGACACGTTGTTTTGAAAAAACCTGATATATATATATATACATATACATATATACATATATATATATACATATACATATATATATATATATACATATACATATATATATATATATGTAAAATAAATTTTTTAATAGGGTATGTCCATAAAAATACCAACATAGGTTCACTTATAAAATTATTCTTATGATTTATATTAGTTATTAGCTTATTGACATTAGATTTAGACCTTTAGTGAGCCTAATACCTAATTTCTATAAGGCCTAATGGGCACGTTTTTTCAATCTCGAACAGAGTACATGAATCCTCAGGGCCGGCCCATTTCACTTTCGGATCTTTCACTTGATTTTTAATATTTTCTATTTAAATACTTAAATTCCATGTAAAGGAATTGATTCAAGCATCCCTTTCATTCGTTGTTCTGAATCACATACAATATTTTATCCTTAATATTAGGGAAGAGATATACTCATATACATAAACAATACAATATAATTTCCTAATTAATGTATATCTTGAATAATCTGTTACACCCCCGCAGTCGAAGCGAAAGGAGGGTGAATGCTTGGACTAGAGTGAAAATCTTCAAACAATATGCAAGGCAACCCTTTGGTAAAGATGTCTACAATCTGATAACGAGAGGAAATTGAACACGTAAGATTTGAACAATACCCCGTTGAACATGTTTGCGAACAAAATGAATATCCAACTCGATATGTTTGGTTCTTTGGTGTTAAATTGAATTCCCATAGAGATATAGGGATGAACAAATGGTACAGAGTACATAACTGAACCGCTACGGGATTTCTCGAACCCAAACATTTTCGGTATCGAATTTTAACGTTTTTGGTACCTGTTCGGTACCGGTCTGTACCGTACCGGTTCAGTACCGGTTTTTACCTCAAATTTTGGTATTGTACAAGGTATATTCGGTACTGGTATCCATTTTTAGGGATTTTCGATACATGTTGGTACCGAGCTCATCCCTAGAGAGATAGATGGCACTAATATTGTGACATTCGCTAAGGGTTGCAGCTTTTAACAGTCTTTTAAGTTCCAAAAGAAGATCCCAAAGCCAACAAATTTATTTACGACATTAACAAACCCCTGGTATTGATCTTCAACACTAGATCTACAAATTGTGGTTTGACATTTTGAGGACCATGATAACAGAGTAGGTCCCAGATAAACACAATATCCGAATGTAGATCTTCGTGTGTTAGGGCTACCTGCCCAGTCTGCATCAGTGTAGAAGTAACCTAGAGATAGCAAATGACCCAAGTGTGAGACCATATGACCAAGTTGTCTTTTGATTGTTTTGTATGGATCCATAATTTGATTTTAATAAAAATTTTAAACTTTAATAGTGATTATGAGCTTTTGAACAATTCTCGTTTTGCCCTAATGTTTTGGGCATTAGTTGGGGTGTTATAGATTTATATGAGAATCATGTTTATAGGGATTAAGTTATTAGACACATGACCTATACTATTACTTAAGGATTCCAAGCATGAGTTATCTCATGATCTCAAAACCCTTATTTGCTCATTATTCTTATATATATATACCTATAGGGCTGTAAACGAGTCGAGCCGAGTCAAGCTCAAGCTCGAAATTAATTCAGGAGGCTAAACTTGGCTTGAGCTTTACGTCGGAGTTAAACGAGCCTAAGAACGAGCCAATTAGCCGAGCCATGGGCCGAGCCGAGCTTAGCTCGAGCTGGGCTTGGTGTTACAAAATGAGCCAGCTTGGTTCACGTCATCTCAAATTGAGTTTTTTAGCTAGTTTTTCTCGAGCTTCTTTCGAGCGAGCTACGAGCCAAGCTACGAGCCGAGCTACGAGTCGCGAGCTTTATGAACAGCCCTATTAATCCCTATTTTAGTCTTGTCTTTATTTCTCGCCCATTCCTTATCTCCCGTCATTCATTCCAAGATTATTAGGATCATACTCCTAGGCTTGAAGCCTAAATTGTTTTAAAAAAAATCTCGTCAAATTCTTAGGGTATAATAATGATTCAGAACACGTGCAATCTGGAAGGGTGGATGCATGTACTTTGGGTCTTCTGTCTAGGAAAACATTTCTTATTAATCCAAATCAACCGATGGACTTGTTATGCTTTCTTGAGAATTTCTAGAGTGAGGGTCCACTTATAGGCTAAAACACATATTCCCAAACATTATGAGAACCTAACTTCTTTGATTTATCAACAATTTCATTTATTTGTTTTAATAAATGATTACAATCCTTGTGTTTTTATCATGTCACATTTTCAAATTTTCAATTATTATTTTCCCTATATCTTAGATTATAACTTCATATGTTTCTCTTTGTGTTTATTCATATAGAATACCTCCTCGTCGTGACAACCAAAAAAATGCCCAAAACCAAGAACTTGCAGTCCTTGTTGCTCAGCAAATGGTTGTTGTTCTTCCTAACTTGGTGGCCCAACTCAACCAAGTTTCTAATTCGAATGGAACCAATAGGAATGGAAACCATCCTTACACCTTTAAAAATTTCAATTCTTGTAATCCAGTTAAGTTCTACGGGACTGAAGGGGCCAATGGACTCTTAGAGTGGCTCGAGAGCATCAAAAACACCTTCACGAATAGTGACTACCCCGAAAATCTTAAGACGCGTCACGCCACAATTATCTTCGAAAAAAAAAAACACTCACATGGTGGTATGAGGTAAAGTGAAACGAGGTGTTGATGTTCTTCTAGCTTTGCCATGGAATGAAGTCAAGGATTTGATGTTGGCTGAATTTTTCCCTAGTGGAGTCTGCTTATACCTCATATGGTCACTCCACTATCTAGGGCCATTGAGAAGTACACAGGTTATTTACCTATGCAAATCTAAGACCTTGTGTTGGGAAGGATTCCTACTACCCTTGACGATGCTATCAGTCTAGCAGCCACTTTGACTGATAGCCATGTGATGGCAAGTACCCTATTCAGAAAGAGTGTTAAAAGGGGGTTGAAAACAAAAGTCTTCTTCTTCTCAATCACAACCCCATTTATAAGAAGGCCCATTTCTAGTTCAAAAAGGCAAACCCATATGTGAATCCTTAATCATTATCTGATACATCGACGAAACATGGAAAGAAGGATATTCTTTGTTACCATCTGATTCCTATCTTAAATCTCAAGTTGCTTTCTATACTGATTACAACAATAAACATGTATGTATGTATGTATGCATGTATGCATGTATGCATGCATGCATGCATGTATGTATGTAAGTATGTATGTATGGATGTATGTATGTATGTATGTATGCATGCATGCATGCATGCATGTATGTATGTATGTATGTATGAACGTATGTACGTATGTATGGTCAGTCATATCTTTTTACTCGTCATTTTTTTTAAATGCAAATGTATGAAGGTCTGAAGATGATTATTACTTGAAAAGGTGAAGAGATGAAGAAACGAGTTGAAGAATTTTTGGGGTACCGCAAGGTATTGGAAAGGGAGTTGGGTGAAAAACAATATTTCCTCCATGGCGAGTCATTTGGTTTTTGTTGATATGGCACGTATATCTTACTACAGTCATATTGTTGCGGATATTGTTGTGGATGGGACACTAGGAAATTTTGGTATTGAAATACATTGTCCAAAGTTGCTTGTTTGGCTACATAATGCATGAAAAGGGAGAGTGTTTCCAAGACTCTTGTTGATCCAAACAAGATTTATGAGTCACTCATTGCTTATAGAAAGAAAATTGGTGTAGAAGAATAATTAGTTTAGCGAACATTTGGATGTCTTGTTTGAATTTTATTGGTAGTTTTAAATATGCATGATTTGGAGCGTGATGTGGCTTAACTGAAATATGGTGTGTACTAGATAAGAGTGTGGTTTTGAAGATTTCGTTTTATATCGTGTGAGTAAATATCTTGAAAAATCCTCTCTTATGTTTTAAAAAAAAATCAATTCAAATAGTATGAATTGATTTTCATATTAATAATGGAAGAATTTGTTAGGTTTTGGGTGTTTATTATTTTCTAAATAATAATCAAAAGGGGTTATTGTTTAAATAGAACAATGATAAATATAGACTATAAAACAATCTCAATAGTTAAGGAATTATAATTAATTAAAAATAAATCTTTTCCTTCTTTATTCCCATGAAGTTGGAGCATGAAGGTTACAAATGTCCAACTTGCCAAGAATAGTTTACATTTATTTAGCTCCTAAAGCTTTGGTGAAAAGATCGGCCACCTGCATATTTGTTTTGATATAAGTTGGCTCGATTTCAGAAGATTTGAAGCGTTCGCGAACGAAGTAACAATCCTTTTCCACATTCTTAGTTCATTCATGAAAAAACGAATTATTAGCAATATGCTTGACGGCTAGGTTGTTATAAAAAAGACTAGCCGAGCCGGTTTGATTAACTCTAAGTTCCCATAAAAGCTAACGCATGCATAAAATTTCACTTACAGTGCTTGGCATAGCTCTATATTTGGCTTCAATGGAAAATCGTGATACAACAAATTATTTGTTGGATATTAAGAAGACCAGTGCCCCTCCAATAAGCAATACGTACCTAGTCTTGGACCTCCTAGTGACGGGACACCTAAGCCAGTCAGAAGCATAAAATGCTACAAGGTTTGTTCCTCCAAATTTTTGAAGAAGTATGCCTTGTCCCGGAGTAGCTTTTTAGTAACATAATACTCTTTTAACAGCTTCCATATGGATTTGTCGGGGATTAGGAACAAATTGTCTTAAAACATTCACACAGTGGGCAATATCAGGTCAAGTCGCTTGTAGGTAAAGTATTCTTCCTAGAAGGTGACAGTACTGACAACATTAACTTGTTCTTCTTCATCATATTTGTTGAGCTTCGGATTTTGTTCCTTTGGAAAAAAGCTTGGGCAACAACCTTGCATACCAATGTCTTTAAGGATGTCGAGGACGTACTTTCTTTTACTAACAACTAAGCCATCTCGAGTTCGAGCTACCTCTACCAAGGAAATACTTTAGGGTACCAAGACCTTTAATGCTAAATTTGGCATTCAGAAGGCCTTTTTTTGTCAACTTTAGTGGCATCATTGCCAACAATAATAACATCTTCAACGTATATAAGGGTTGTCAAAAACATGTCTCCCATAAGAAATAGTAAAAAAGAATGATCAACCTTTGATTGTGTGAAACCAACTTCGAGGAGTGCCAAAATAATTTTAGAGGCAACAAGGTTTACTGAGAGTGATGTTATTGGAAAAGGTAAGGGAATTTGCATTCCCATAATTTTCCCTAACAAATCTACCGGATTTGTATCAAGATTCTCATACATAATCATGTTTCTGATACTTTCTTTCATAATATCATCTTCAAATCTTTTCACATCCTCTGTAGACATATCCTTCTGTCTTTTGAGATGGCTTCTCACCAATGAAGTGGCTTGTCCTGCAGAAGGAAGTTCAGATATGATGGCCTTGGAACTGATAGGCAAGTCTTCATAGTTAGGCTTTTTGGCGACTAGGGGATCTTTAGTTCTTAAAGCTTCTAGTTTCTTTTAAGTAGCTCTGATTATTGGCTCATCCCACTTAGCCATTGATTGGATAGAGTCATACTTGACACCCACCATCTCTTCCTTCATTCTTGTGAGTTCAACGGTTTTTAAGCCAACGGGTTTTCTTTCTGCAGCCCAGTTGGGAAGAGTGGGCTTGAGAGCTGGATTGAGCTTTAGCATCTCAATTCTGGAAGTAACAGACATTTATTATTTTTTTATTTCCGTATAAATTTATATATAATTTAAATAAATGTCAAAGTAAGTGATAATGTGAAGTGTGATATAAAGGTTCGCAAAGATTTGGTATTGTAATAAAAACAAAGATTTTCAGAGATGTTTGAAATATGAAATGAAATGTTTACCTAAGGGTCTGTTTGGTATGGGATAATGGAATTGAAGAAGGAATGGAATGGACGAGGTAATGGAATGGACGAGGTAATGGAATGGACGAGAGAATGCAATGGATCATTACCATTCCATGTCTTGTTTTGGTACGATGTGTGAATGGAATGAATTATTATTGTGTATTATTCGGTAGGCAAGAAAAACGGAGTAATAAAATCAGCGATGAGAGGTGGTGGTGGTCGGTGGTAGTGATTGTGGGTGGTTATAAGTGGCGGTGGGTGTCGGCGGCGGCGATGGGCGGTGGTGGTGGCGGCGAGTGGCGGTGCGGCGGTGACGACGAGTGGTGGTGGCGGCAAGGTGGCCGTTGGTGGTGGGTGGCAACAGAGGTGGTGGCGGCAACGGTTGGTGGTGTCAGTGGTGGTGGCGTCGACGATGGTGGTGGGCGGCGGCGGCGAGTGACGTTGGCAGTTGGTCGCAGCTGTTGGTGATAACGGTGGCGAGTGGGTGGCGGCGGCGGTGGCTGTCGGGGTGAGGTGGTGGCTGGAGGCGGCGATGGCGTCGGTGGTGGCTGGGGGTGGTGGTGGTGGGTTGTGGCGAAGGTGGTGTGTTGTGGTTTTGTTGATGAATGGTGCAAGAGGGGATGGAATGTAAAAAAAAACTTGGGGGGTGGAATGAATGATTTTGAGGGAATGGAATGCCTTTTGGAATGGGTGATTCCATTTCATTGACCAACCAAAAATCTTTTTCTTCATTCCCTCGTAATCATTCATTCCATTCCATCTCTCATTTCTGCATACCGAACACTACCTAAGGTTTGTAAAGATATATGATGGGTTGTAGGATTATGGTGAGCTGTGGATGCTCTTATTGTCGTTTCACATTGATGGTGACAACACATTTCAACGATGGGCATACAAAATAAAAGCATGATAAATGAAACGGCAACGTGGGACTACTTTAATGAACCACAACTTTTTTTTTTTATCTCTAAAATCTAAATAGCAAAGGAAATGCCGTTCGAAAAACATAAGAAAGGAAATAATACTTTGAACAGATTCATCTATAAGATGTGGATTTGATTAAATAAGAAATAAAAATGAAAAAAAAAGGTTGAGATGAAGATGAGTGGAAATGGACACATATCTTTGTACTAATAAGAAATGAAAACTAGTTGATACAGGTTTACAACGTTAATGATTGGTGCTTGTTATAATTACAATAGTAAAAATAAAAGAATTCTATGAATTTGATATAATATTTTTTTCTAAAATCTCTTGGTCATGGAAGATGATTTCTTTAACACCACATGTTTTTGTCGTATGACAAATACCTTATCGCTTGTTCCTAAATGATTGATTGGCTCAAAATCCATATATATAACTGAATATTAATTTTTTTTACCATAAGAGATTACCTAAATGATTGATTGGCTCAGAATCCATATATATATAACTGAATATTAAAACTATTACAATAAGAGATTAATTATATATATTAGAATATTTTTAGATTTCTTACTATATACTTCATTTATATATCAATGATTAGGATCAGGGTTATTCTTCATGTTGGTTTAGAGTTTCTTTAATCGTTTGGTTAAAACTTTCAATAGTTTATTTGAAAATCGAGTAAATTTTTAGTTGAATTCAATTCGAATTTGATTACATCCGATTATCAATTGATTTTGGTTGATTTCCATTTAATGTTTAAACCATATTAAAAAAAAGTCAATATGTTACGATTAAAGTTGAGAGATCAGGTTCAACTACTCATTAAAACCATCCCTATGCAACCATTAAAAGTGCATGATATGGTTAAGAAGAGTAAAATTTTACATGAAAACACCAGTAATGTGTGCATCTACATGTGACACAATGTTCAATATATCCTATTAATCTGATTTCATTATGGGGTGTTTGGGATTGCTTATTTTAATGAATTATTACCTTATTGACTATTTGAAAAGCTAAAATGTGTTTGGCATAAGATTATTATGTGAGAGGAAAAGTCAATAAGGGTGAACGGAGTGGGCGGTAAACTTCTTTACGGAGCGGTAACACCGCCGCCAACCCCCTTTACCGCTCGGTTTGTTTGATTCATCGGTGAAGTTATACCGATCGACAAAGGATGAAGATGTGACCGTTGGAGACATTCAACGGCTATATAGCCGTTTAAAACAAAAAATAATAATTTTTTTTAAATATAACTATAAATACCAAACATAAATTCATACCAAACACATTCAAATTCATACCCAAACCAAACCAAAAAATACCAAACATTTACCCAATCATTCCAAAACAAAATGGCGGGTGAATTCTCGTTGTTTTTTCCACCCGATAGTAGCGACGCATCATCCAATAGTAGCATTCTTTTTTTCCAAAATCTCATCGAAGAAGCCGAACTTCAAGACATGGGCACATCTAACCGAAGGAGATATATTGAACGTCAACGTGAGGTTGGGCATGAGACACTCATGGCGGATTATTTTGTCGAAGACCCGAAATACAACGAAGATATTTTTCGGCATAGGTTCCGTATCTCGAAACGTTTGTTTCTAAAAATTGTGAGCGACGTGGAAGCGAACGACTCATGGTTACAAGAGGCCTTCGATGCGCGAGGTAGGAAGGGCTTTACGCCGTTGCAAAAGGTTACATCGGCTATTAAACAGCTCGCAACTGGTAGCACTCCAGACGAGAATATTTTTGCGACACGGCTTGAAAAGACGTCTAACGGGCTTTTAGTGTTTTGAAGTCGAAATGAGGTGTATTGAGTCGGCCGATGCGAGCAAGGAGCATTAGAAAAATTAGGAATGTTGTGTACATATGTATTATTTTACACAATATGATTTTAAAAGACGACGGAAACGCGATAGCACCGTACACGTTGGGGATCCTCCGGTCGAGCCTGCTCTAGACGATACGGTGTTGGACGAGCTGATGGATGAAGACACACATTGGAGACTAAAAGACGATCTCGTGAATCATCTCGCAAGTCAAGATTTACCCCACCTGTTGGTCGATTCCGACGAAGACTAGTTTAATTTATTTCAATTTAATGTAATTTTAATTTTTTTAATTTAATGTAATTTTAGTTGTTTTAATTTAATGTAATGTTATTTTTAATTTATTATACATTTATTATGTTAAAATACATGTTTAAATATTAAATATACTAGTTTAAAAAATAAAAAAATACAAAAAATAGTTTACCTAATCTAAGATAGGTAAACCACCGCCAATGTTTTTGAGCAATAGGTAAACAAAATAGGTAAAATGACGTGAAACTGTTTGATTGGGTGATTTAGGAGTTTACCTATTCCAAATGTTTAACCACTCCCTTTACCCTAAGTTACCCTATTGTGACTTATTAACTTTTAAAAAAAGTAATAAGTTGTATATAAGCCAAACATGGCCTATGTATTAATATTTACCGCTAAAATCGAATCAAACCAAATACTTTTCATCCCAAAATCTAACTCATTGATTTCACCCTACAATCAAACCAACTAACAGATGTGAAAGAACGAACACACATATCTAGAAGAACAAAAAGGGTAGAGGGGAGATGTGGCGGCTTGAGACTGTGATAGCAAGGTGGAGGTACGATGGCAATGGTGGTGTTATGCGGTGGTCGATTGATGTCTTCATGTGTTTCTAAGGGTCAAAGTCTTAGATCGAAAACAAAGATATAGATATTGGTGTGTGCTTGGTTTTTGAAAATACTGCCTCAACTAAATTTTGTTAGTTACAGTTAACTAATTAAGTAGTATAAATAATAATAAAAATAGTTCATTTTTAACTTAACATATATAATAAAAATAAAAAAAATGCCAAATAATCAATAGTATATATTTATCTTAAAACATTATAACTACGAACTATTAGAAGTGTAGAGTTCAAATAAAAAGAAATTTTTTGTACGAAGAAAAAATAAAAAATTTCAACCAATAAGAATGCTTTATTTTACTTCATTTAATATAAGTATTTAATGTTATTATAAGGGTACATTGGTAAATCTACATAGGTCATTAATTTGTAGTTTTCCTCTTTAATAGCTAACTACATTAAATAATTTGTAACTTATCTTCAACATATATATTTTTTTCAAAAAAATAAAATAAAATAATTTAAAGTGTAAGATAAATTACGAGTTGTGTAGAATAAATTACGAGTTGTGTAGGATAAACTTCAACGTGTATGATGAATTTCGAAATATGTAGGCGAACTTTTGATGTGTGTAGGAAAAAAAAGTGTGGAGGATAATAGTCTTTATAACTAATTAGTTAGTCAAAAAGGATAATAAATGAGATAAGTAAAAAAACTATTTAATGTTTTACAAAATTACCCTTTGTTTTTTTTCTTCTCAATTAAATTTTCTTCTCAAATAAACCTTCCCACTATTACAAATGTAATAATTTTTAAATCACTATCGTAATGAAAAATCAAAATGATCTTAATCCGTTATTATAAAAAATTAGTGTATCACTCAAATAACTCAAGTTTCCAAAGTATTATATCATTTTCTTTTATTTTTAAATTTAAATCTCATTAAGCTTCATTAGTCTCTCTCAACATTCAAGTTTAATAAATAAAGAGTAAATTACCAAAATCGACCCTGACGTTTGGACATATTATCATTTTCATCCAAAACAACTTTTTTGTACAATATAGTCCTTTACTTTTAAGATTTTTTTGCCATTTTCATCCAAAAATCTAATTTGATTTATTTTTTCTATCAAGCATTTGGATGAAAATGACAAAAAATCTCAAATCTCAAGGACGATTTTGGGAAAAAAAAAAAAAAAGTCAGACGTTTGGATGAAAATGACGAAAAATCCAAATAATGAAGAATTATATGGTACAAAAAAGTTTGTTTGAAAATAACAAACATGCCAAAACCTCATCAAATTTACTCATAAATAAAAATAAATTATTAGTTCTTTTATTATTAAACTATAAAAATAAAAAAGATAAAAAAATTTATTGCCGACCATGAAATGAAAACTTAATTTTCTCAAAACTTCAACGACATATTAGCGTTGAATTTGTGTATGGGCACTAGAATAAATTTGTCTATATATTCACACTCTTGCCTTCACAAAATAGTCTCTCACCTTAGAACTGATTTTAATTCGGATCTGAAGAAACTAACGTTGAATAATGTCGTCGACCGAATCGGAAGTGGTGGTGATAGGATCGTGGGGAAGCATGTACGCTTCGCGGGTTCGAATTGCTTTGGCTGAAAAGAGCATCGACTACGAATTCATAGAAGAAGACTTGTCAGACAAAAGCCCTCTTCTTCTCAAACACAACCCCATTTATAAGAAGATCCCAGTTATGATTCACAAAGGTAAACCCATCTGTGAATCCTTAATCATTGTCCAATACATCCATGAAACATGGACAGAAGGATATCCTTTGTTACCTACTGATCCTTACCTCAAATCTCAAGCTGCTTTCTGGGCGGATTACATCGATAAACATGTACGTTTATTTTGTGTGTGTATAATCGTTCGTTGTGTTTAGGGTGTAACTGAGTCAGATGGCTCGCGAGCTTCTTGAGATCAATTCGCTAAAAGCTTAACTTGACCTTAAATGATCTCGAGTCTAAGACCAAGCTTGTTTAATAAACGAGTCCGAACCTGTGTTTCAGTAATTGATCTCAAGCCGGCTTAAGAGCCTAAGCGAACCTACTAGTTATATATTTCTTTTATTTCATACATATTTAATATACATTATTAGTTATAATCATATATAAAATAATGAAAAAAATATATATAAAGTAATGAATAAATAATTAACGAGCCGCGAGTTTTATAAATAGAGATCAAATTCTGCAGAGCTCGAGTTGAAGCTTAAATGCGATGCTCGACCTTGGCTTGTCTCGTATTATTTGTTTCTCATCAAATTGTACACAAAATTCGCAGATATATTCAGGTGCAAAGAAGTTTTTGATGTCAAAAGGTGAAGAGAAACAGAAAGGAATTGAAGAATTCTTGGGGTACCTCAAGGTGTTGGAAAGTGAGCTTGGAGAGAAGCCATATTTCAATGGTGAGTCCTTTGGGTTTGTTGATATGGCACTTATATGCTACTACAGTCATATTATTGCATTTGGGAAGATAGGCAATTTTAGTGTTGAGAAAGATACTCCAAAGTTGTTTGCTTGGGCTACACAATGCATGAAAAGGGAGAGTGTTGCCAAGGCTCTTGCTGATCCAAACAAGATTAATGAGTCGCTCATTGCGTTTAGAAAGAGAAATGGTATAGAAGATTAATATGTTTCTTTAACGTTTTGAACATCTAGTTTGAATTTTGTTGGTCGCTTTGTATTTGTTATGAGTTTGTTGAAATCAACCAATTCATATCTTATGAGTTGATTTTTAGATTCATAATAATTTGTTTCTTAAGCTTAGGGAGTGCCGCCCTCCTTTAGAGAAAATCACGATCGCTCCCCTTAAAAATATGGTTAAACCCTCCCATCCCACCCTAAAGTATAACTTTTGAGTCCGCTACTATTTGTAGTGTTTCACTCATGCCACTTTCGTTTTGGGTATATAAAGTACTGATTTCCAGATTTCTTTAAGTCTTATGCAATTAATGTCACACCCCCAAAATCCACCATGCGGAGTATCACCGCTTGGAGGCGTGACATGACCAGGATCGAGCCACCAATCATATTGAACATCGTAATTTAGTAAATAAGACCAATCACAATACGATTGGTGACCAAAGCTAATTAACCATGTTTAGTTTAAAACAGCGGAAGCATAAACGTGAGTTCAAAAGCATAAGTTCGCAGTTCATAAGTTTAAAGTCCAACACTTAGGTTTAATAAGTTCATAATGTTTAAATATTAAACACTGGACATAACTGTCCGTACACCACAACGACTCCTTCCCCGTGCAAGCTCCAAGCATTTAGCGACCTGTAAGGCATGTAACAACGAGTCAACAACAAAGTTGAGTGAGTTCACGTTTGGTTGTTTAGTTTTAAGTTGTTTCTGAAAACGTGGTTTGACTTTCGTTGGCTTATTTGCCGTGGGGGTTACCCCGTAGTTGAAAGTATGTTTAACCATTTCTCTTTTTCTTTACCCAATCCATAACCATGATCAGTGGGGGTTTTCCCCGTTTGAACTACTAGACGGGATGATATCGACTGCTACGCAAATAAGTTGTGCCCTATATCAGTGTCTATCATCACTGACAATCTGCCATAGTCCATTAGTACACGCCCGTCCGAACGGCACGGTGTGAGGTTTGTTAAACCTAATAGCGCTATTAACTAATGACCCGCTCGCCATTGGCCTCGGCGATTAAGTCGATATAAATTGAGGGACTTCATGATAGAGTTTTGTCTAGCTAGTTTTAAGGTTGTTGTCCTACCCAAGGAGGACGAACGTACGTATTCTGCACCAGGAGAATTCGTAGGATTAATAATGGCATCCAATCTATGGAGGATGGCCGTACATATCCTACCCAAGGAGGATATGTAGATTTAGTTTTAATTCTTTAACCCATTCCCAAACCACCGGGAATCCCATGCCTTAGAAAGTGTGTGAACTCACCTCGGTTTGCTCGGTTAGATTCTCAATATAGTTAACAGTCAAGGTCGGTCAATCGCGCCCTAATAAGGTACGGATAACAATCAGTTTCTCATGCATAACACGTATCCTACGTACGGTTTATTTGCACATTACTTCTACCACATAACAGGCACACACTTTAACGATTTACGCCCATATATACTTCCCATCCATTCCCCACTCATAAGCAAACATACAATAATGCATATAACACATATAACATGTTAGATCATTCACAGATAGCATACTCGACATTTAGACGCGCAAATCACAACTTATGTTATTTCAGCATTAATATTCAAAACCGGCTGTTTTCGGACATTTAAATAAAATAGTTAGATTATTCCAAAAATTCCCAAATTTTTATAGAGTGTCATAAACATTCCATATCTTATTGTGTAAAAATATCGGGGTCCGGTTCATTACCCACATTTTATAAAAATTCATATTCGGGACTGAACCCAGATTTATGTATTTCTGACCACAGTCCACGAAACAATTTGTTAAAAATTCATCGTAAGTCCGATTTGCGAAATTCCAGTGGGGTAATTACAAATACTTCAGTTATCATCTACAGTAAAATTTTCATGGCCCGATTCATCACAAAACTCAGGTTATGACTGAAAGTACGACACCCGTTTATTGCTGTCAAAATTCAGCCTAGGTTGCTGTTACAAATTAACACTTTAAAAATAGTAAACGGAGTCCAAAAATTACGATTCCGGTGCCATTAGAACCGTATTTCATAATAACATATTTTAGATTCAAAATATCGATTTTTCGTTGAGGTTAAGACCTGTTTACAGCCAACAGAAGTGGGCTGTAAAAGTTGGACAGATTCTGATTTCAAGTGTTTAACCATCTAAATCATGTTCGATCGATTCCGTTAACGAGTTTAGTGACCACAACAACATCATATACTAATATCATTCAGCACAACATCAGATAATCAGCCAATCATCACAATCACACAAGATCTACATGATTTACACACATATTCATCCATTAACCACCTTGTTCATTACTTTAGTAAACTTTTAGACTTTGATCTTATATGTTCGTAATTTTTAACCGACGAAACTCTTATTAACCACTCTAGATACGTTCAAGAGTGAGTTTTAAGTGATATACCTCTAGCTCGAGGCTAGGGAAGATTCTTGATGGAAAATAGGTGGATAAAAGCTAACGGAAGTGGTCCTTCGCGTTCCGAGTGCACCAAGCCTCCTAATACGTGATCCTTGAAGCTTGTATGATGTTAGAATGGCTTGAACAAGATCGAAGGATGGATGGATGTGTGGGTGATGTTTGGCCGTAAGCTTTGAGAGAGAAAGAGAGTTGTGTTTGTTGATTTGTGTTGAGTGAAAGATCAAGTGTGCTAAGTTTCTAACTTATAGACAATTCCATGAGTATTAACCATAGGATTTTGTGTCTAGTAGATATCAAACAAATTAGATTATAATAATCAAAGTTGGTACAAGTGTGTCCCCCTACATGGGGACGGTTATAAAGAGGGGGGGGGGGGTCTAGTTCGAAACCAACTAGATAGTTAGGCACTTAGTTAGGTTAATATAGTTAAGTTTAGGGATTAACCCGGTTAGTGGTGTGTCACGCGTTACAATGGGTGTTAGGGTGTTCAGGGATCCTAACTGGCTCAGAAAAAGAAAACAACGTTACTGGCAATATTTTCATGTTCCGGGTATAGTCCGGTTGTTCGGTTCGACACTGTTCCGATAAAATGCTTAATTAATCCGTAAGGCGTCCTACTTATATATTTTGTAACGTTTTTACTTTCTAACACTCAGGAAGATATAACGGACTATTTTGTGACCTTTCTGTACACTATTAGTGTATTAACAATTACGTGTAAGCATAACACAGATATCAGAAAGCAGTTAAGTAATTCCAGGCAGTCGTCAGACACTTTAATTATCATTAATAATTTGTACGGAATACATGGGATTTTGAGGGTTGTCACAATTAACCTATGACGTTTACTTAACATGGAATTAGTACTTTATTTTTCTTATTTATTTAAGTTTTTCTTATTTGAACGAACGTGTATTTATATTCAAAAACTTTGAAAATTTTGTTTTTAAATAAATAGTAAAACCCATGTTTTCCAAGGTTTCTTATTTTTATTGTGGTTCCCCAATAACCCAATAGAATATGGATAATATATAATGGCTTTAACTATCTGCACACCTTGGTTGGCTATATGCACACTTAGGGTTTACCTGCGCTGCGTATAGGTTTATACGCAGCGCATAGGGTTAACTCTATACGCTGCGTATAGAGCTATACTCAGCGTATATAAACCATGGATTTCAGAGCCTTATCAGCAATCATTGCACAGAAAACAAGGGTTCATATACGCTGCGTATATGTCTATACGCAGCGTATATAAACCTCTATTTTTGTATTTTTTTTTTGTGTATTCCTTTGTTTATTTATAAAAAAAAGAAAATTATTTATAAGAAAACAATATTATTGGTAAATAATACAAGTATAAATTATAAAAATTAAAAATAATACAAATATTATGAATTATAAAAATAAAAAATAATACAAATATTATGAATTACAAGACCTACAGGGAACCTATACGAGACTTATACTATACACTACACTATACGATACGATACAATATAACACCCGTATAGGCTGATATGTGTGGTTTAGGTCCCTTATTGACCTCGTATAAGCCTATAAGTGTGATATCGTATCGTATAGCGTAGTATAGGTCACGTATTGACCTCGTATAAGCCTATAATTGTGATATCGTATCGTATAGGTGTAGTATAGGTCACGTATTGACCTCGTATAAGCCTATAAGTGTGATATCATATCGTATAGGTGTAGTTTAGGTCACGTATTGACCTCGTATAAGCCTATAAGTGTGATATCGTATCGTATAGGTGTAGTATAGGTCACGTATTGACCTCGTATAAGCCTCTAAGTGTGATATCGTATCGTATCGTATAAGCCTATATGATATGATATCACACTTATAGGCTTATACGAGGTCAATACGTGACCTATACTATGCTATACGATACGATATCACACTTATAGGCTTATACGAGGTCAATACGGGACCTAAACCACACCTATACGATGCGATATCACACATATAGGCTTATACGAGGTCAATACGGGACCTAAACCACACCTATACGATACGATATCACACTTATAGGCTTATACGAGGTCAATACGAGACCTAAACAACACCTATCAGCCTATACCTGTGTTATATCGTATCGTATAGTATCGAATCGTATCGTATAGTGTATAGTATAAGTCTCGTATAGGTTCCCTGTAGGTCTTGTAATTCATAATATTTGTATTATTTTTAATTTTTATAATTCATAAAATTTTATTATTTTTAATTTTTATAATTTATATTTGTATTATTTACCAATAATATTGTTTTCTTATAAATAAACATGGAAATACCCCCAAAATACACACAATTAATTTTTTTTTTTTGTAAATAAATAAAGGAATACACAAAAAAAAAATACAAAAATGGAGCTTTATATACGCTACGTATAGATCCCTACGCAGCGTATGAGACAAAAACGACACAACTACCCTTGTATTTGGCTTCGTATAAGCCTCAACACAAGGGTATAAATGACTTTTTCAGACCTTTATACACGCTGCGTATAGGTCTATACGCAGCGTATATAAAACTTGTGAAAAACTTATGCTTCAAACCCACCAAAATGACCCTAAAAGTTCAGATGCTTTATATACGCTGCGTATAGGTCTATACGCAGCGTATATAACCCCTGTTTTCTGTGCAATGATTGCTGATCAGGCACTGAGATCCATGCTTTACCTACGCTGCGTATAGGTCTATACGCAACGTATAGGTGTAACCCTATACGCTGCGTATAGACCTCTACACAGCGTAGGTAAACCTTGATTTAATTAGGGTTTGGTGTGCCAATAGGCACACCCTATATAATTTTATAACTTTAACTAATTACAACATTTACAACACATGGTATACTTATTTAAAGCATATTTTTACTTTTAAACCAACTTCATCCAATAACTTTTAAAGTACCATAACTTTTTTATAGGTTAACATATACATAGGGAAAGGTTTAAATGAGAGCGCTTAATATTGCGAGACTCGTGAGAACGAATTTAAAAACTACTAGAACTTAGTCGAAAACAATTAAAATTCAAAATTTCTTTTTACCCTTATCATTATTAGTCGAATGCAATATTAGAAATTAAATTTACACGTTTAAATTTACATGTATACGTAAATAAAGAAAATTTACACATGTGTAAGTTTGTCATTTATACATGTATACGACTCAAACTTAATAAGCGACACTCAGACTTGGGCTTAATTACTAAATAAGCTTGTTTTTTTAGACCCGATTAGCTCGAGCTCATTTAAGCTCGGCTAAGCTCACAAGTCATTTGCCCGGCTATAAACAAAACAAATGAAATGGAAACGTGGAATTTTGTGGACCATAACCTTTTTATCTCAATAAAAGGGAAATACCTTCTAAACATATTCTTGTGTGGATTTAATATGGGGTTGAATATATTAGCTAGATATTAATAACAAAAAGACAATAAAAAGTAGTTGATAGGAAGATAAGTGGAGGTTAAGACACATGTCTTTGTACAAATACGCAATGAAAACGACTAGTTACCGGTTTCACACGTTAATTATTGGTGGTGTTTATAGTTAGTAAAAGAATATTATTTACACTGCTAAAAATAGTAAAATTATACACATTTTACAATTGTTACGCTGAAATTGCGTAGGGACACTAGAAATTTGTCTATATATTCCCTCTCTTGGTCATTTCTTGCCTATTAAAATCTCAAGAAACCAAAGTTGATCAAAGAAGCCAAAGTTGATCAATGTCATCGATTGAAGAATCTGAGGTGGTGCTGCTAGGATGGTGGGCAAGCATGTACACTTCGCGGGTAAGAATTGCTTTGTCTGAAAAGCGCATCAACTACGAAAACATAGAACAAGACATAGTAAACAAAGGCCCTCTTCTTCTCAAGCACAACCCGATTTATAAGAAAGTCCCGGTTCTCATTCACAAAGGCAAATCTATTTGTGACTCCAAAATCATCGTCCAATACATCGATGAAACATGGAAAGAAGGATATTCTTTGTTACCTTCTGATCCTTATCTCAAATCTCAAGCTGCCTTTTGGGCTGATTACATCGATAAGCATGTATGTTTTTGTATGCATAAATCGCGAGTCGTATTATTTGGTACTCATCAAATTTTGAGCCAAAATTGCAGATATATGAAGGTGCGAAAAAAGTTATGATGTCAAAAGGTGAAGAGAGACAGAAAGCACTTGATGAATTCTTGGGATACCTCAAGGTGTTGGAAAATGAGCTTGGTGAGAAGCCATATTTCAATGGTGAGTCTTTTGGGTTTGTTGATATGGCTCTTATATGTTACTACAGTCATCTTATTGCATATGGGAGAATAGGCAATTTTAGTATTGAGAAAGATACTCCAAAGTTGTTTGCTTGGGCTTCACAATGCATGAAAAGGGAGAGTGTTTCCAAGGCTCTTGCTGATCCAAACAAGATTTATGAGTTGGCCAGTGCGCACACATTCCGAAATGGTGTAGAAGATTAATCGGTTTCGTTAACATTTTAAGTGTCGTGTTTTAATTTTGTTGCTTGTTTTGTGTTTGACTCGGATCGTGATTATGTGGTGTCGATTAACTAGAATGTTCTTCTGGTTAATTTATTTGTTTCGCTTCATTTAGGGAATGACAGTGTGTACAACTGCACATGTTTGCATCCTCAACCATAAGTTTTTCTTTTATCTTTGAACATATAAAGAAAGAAAGAAAGACTTTTTAAGTTATTCTTTTTTATCCAAAGTTTGTGCTTTTTAATATAACACTAGTATTTTTACCCGCCGCGCGTTGCGACGGCGTACCCGGCTCGTTCCGAACTAAATTTACATCAAAACATAAAATAGCTGGAATTTATACCATTAACAGATTCTACGTTGAAACATAGACTAACTCGAAACGTAGATATGTAGTTGCCAAGCAAAGTTTACATCAAAAGTTGGACCAAATAAGTAATTTTGCGGTTGAAAAGTCCATGATCTCATAAATCGGTGGTGGCTTGCATGCACCTTCCATTTAATTAGGTAGCAATAATATGATGAGAGAAAAGCAAAAGAACAGTATTTCAAGAAGCAACTCTATCGGAAAAAAAAGGTAGGAATACGCGTTTTATGATATTAAGCATAGCTGAATCAAATTGTCTGCAGCCTTGATTTTATTCAAAATTAAACATACCTTTGTATGGAAATATGTTGAAACCCAGTTTGTATGATGCAGAGAGGAGTTAATTGCTGGAGAACGCTAGGGTTTTTGGTTCGATATGGAATCCAATAAAAGAGGACCTGTATTGATAATTTAATAAACGATCAATGATTAATCATATAAGCAGGTTGAAATTCACTATTTATATGATTAATCATTAAGCAGGTTGGTAACATTTAAGTTAAATACAGTAAAACAATGTGGGGGGAATCTGAATACTTCTAAATTTACAAATTCGGCATACCGAACAGTCCGGGGCTTCAGGTATCTCCATAAAATCTTCACTTAAAACAGGTACCGCAACGTGTAACTTAACGCAATTAATTAAAACAGGTACTGCAACCTGCAACTTAACGCAATCAAAACCACATAACGACAACATTATGAATCACCATCAACGCAGAACAGTTCTATAGAAACTATCTTCATTATCTGTTGTCTATAGAATAGATCAATTGGGTTGAACTTGTGTCTTAACATGTTGATAGAAAACAACATCTATTAAAAACAAATTTTACTTTCTCTGGTGCATTGCATGCTTCCCCACATGATCAGTTCAGTTATCAAAAGGTTTGGCTCTAACATTAGATCTAAAGAAACCAAATTGAGTTTGAAACATATATAACACACACATCATACATATATCAAACAAATGAATATGCTAATTCCAAGTAAACCCTAACCTTTCACCTAAAAATTGCAAACCCAATTTGAAAAAAGATGTCCACAATGTCTTTCGATTTCAATTCTATTTCAATTTACAAACCCTAACATCACAATAGCATGAAGATTGAATACTTAACGAAAACAAAACGACCCAAATTCATATAATTTGTCTCAAATTTTCCGGTGTCTTTAATAGTATTTGAAGCAACACAGCCCCAAAAGATACATACCTGGAGTTTGAAGACTCCTCACCCTTGGGTCATCGGTTTGTGATGGTCTACGCGCCAAAGTACGGCCGGCTCCGCCGTAGCAACGCAGTGGCGCCGTGTGTGGTTAGCAGAACACGGTGGTCGGGCTCCTTTACTGTCTCATCTCCGATCTCCTCCCACTCTCTATGTTTTTCTCTCTACAACTCTCTCTCTCCTTCCACAATCTCTCCTTCCTCCATATCATACTCAACCGTCCGATTAACCGGCAACGGCGGCAGAGAAGTCGTGCTTGCGGCTGTGATGACGGTTGTGACGGCGACGGTGGTGGTGGCGGTGCTTATGGCGTTTGAATGGTTCTTCCGATTCGTCGTCGGAGGTGCGACGGTGTTTGCGTTCTTCTGTATCGCTGGTCATGGCAGAACCCTAGGGTTAGGGTTTAGATTTGGGGAAAAGTGAAGGAGATTGTGAGAAGAGATTTGATGGAGATTTTAGCAGAAGAAGAAGAACTGGAAGTGTGTGGAAAGGGTCGGTGTTTTGTCTTATTACCACCGACCTTTCACTTTGATATTATATAAATGTGCTTCTGGTTAATTAATTTGTTTTGCTTCGTGTGCACAATTGCACATGTTTGCATCCTCAACCATAAGTTTTTTTTTTTTTTTTATCTTTGAACATATAAAGAAAGAAAGAAAGACTTTTTAAGTTGTTCCTTTTTATGTATTTATTTTCGAACCGTATACTCTAAAACCAAACTCTATAAAAAGATTATCTTGGTTAGACAAATATTATTGTATAAGAGGAATGAAATGTATGAAGTGTAGAGGTGGAGATTGGTCTTTCATTTGCATGATTAACAGTTTGGATTAACTGGTCTTCAAATTTAGAATTTACATAAATAAAAACAAGGAAAATAAGAGGGGAAATGACAAATAAGGAAAATCTAATATTGCTGACTCATAAACACACTTCCATTTGATTTTCTAACGGCTATAACTTTTTCATTTATTAATATTTTTTTAAATTACACTATATTAACGAGCATTTCATTCTCTTTAATTCGAGCAACCTATTGCTATAGTTTTTATTAAAAAAATACAGGATTTTGAACACCATTACGTGATTACGTGATTTTGAATATAGTGATTACGTGATTTCATTATAGTATTTTATATGAGACACCACTAATTGATTACGTAATTACATAACAATGGTTTACTATGTATTATTACGTGACTACGTGATTTCGAATACTCATTTCGTGACTACGTGATTTCATTATGGTATTTATGTGTAACCCCACTGTGTGATTACGTAATTACGTAAAAACAAGACATGTAATACATAATATTTCATATGGATGGTGGGGTTCAGCTACAAAATCCATTTTTCCTACAAAGTGTAAAAAGTCGTAAAACACCACAATTTCAGTTATAAAACACACTCAAAACCCACAAATAACAGAGTGAAGATCACTAAAACACAATATCCAAACCCTAACATTCAATAAAAACTTCAAACAAACTATCGTAGAACTATAAATATAAAACACAACATGATAATCATCGTAAAACACACTAATATTAGTCATTCGAAAATCAAAGCCTTATCATCCAAAACACAACACAAAACCCACAAATATGGCGTTTTAGTAATTTTCAATTTGTTATTTGTGGGGTTTGAGTGTGTTTTATAGCTGAAATTGTGGTGTTTTATGACTTCGTATACTTTGTAGGAAAAATCGACTTTGTAGCCAACTCTCACCCTTCATATGGAATACCTAATATTTCAGGTATAATCACCTACTAAGGATAAATTATATACAAAACATTAGCTAAATCAACCTATAATAACCACATAGTGTCGCATATTAGAGATTTTATCATGTAATAAAGAATAAACAATCAAGTTCTTATTATTGAATGTGTAATCACGTAATAAAGATAATTGTATTAACATTAGTCATAACAAATCATATTGAATGTGTAATCACGTAATAAATTTATATTTAATGTGTAATGATTTATATTGAATCTGTAATCACTATTAGGGGAGGATTTTCCAATGATCAGTGATCCTCAATTACTGTTGGGCTTAGTGATCCTCAATTCTGTTTGAATTAGTGATCCTCAGAAGTTATTGTGGGATCAGGATCATGGATCCTCATAAGGATCCTTACACTAACGATTGTCTGCTTTGAATATGAAGTTGTTTTGCAGGAGTACGAGCTTGGACTTGGTCTTGGCGATATTCCTGGAGCATATTCCATATTTATTCCGCACGTGCATGACTGAAGTGGACGTTATGGAAGTCGTGGAAGACTTGCACAAAATGCGGACAGTTTGTTAGCTTAGATATTTTCCATTTTTAAAAGGGGATAGCGAGCTAAATAAAAACACTTGGCTATTTTTAGCTTAACACACACACTCGCAACTGCTCTCACCAGCTCTTGACAATTCACTTTGTGATTACACACTTTTTTGCACATTACACTATAGTGATCCTTGTAATTAGCTCGCTATCATCCGAAGTTGTAATACATTTCTTGTTTAATCTGAGTTGGTGATCGGTAGTTTCCATCACCCGAGGTTTTTTATGCCGGAGATCATTCATTGATCAAGGGCTTTTTCCTCGTATAAATTTTTGTGTCACTTGTTCATTTCATTTCCGAGTGATCCTTAATATTGTTCATTGATTCAAGCATCACACCTCACAACAGAAAGTTTGGTTGCATTATCATTGCTTGATTTTTAACCAAAACAGTTTGGCGCCCACCGTGGGGCAATTGGTGCTTCATTCCTAAGAAGATTCATATTTTTGTGGTCATTTCGGTTCGTCACAACCAAGCAGATGGCTTCCTCAGCGAAGAACACTTCAAGTTCAATGCCGGCAATCAGTTCTTCACAAGGCGTTCCACCTTTGCCTCCACCACCTTCTGGATCCCAGAAGAATGCTGAAAATGCTGCGAAGAGACAAACCCCCATTTTCACAAAACCACCAACTTCTTCTGTTTCTTCTAATCCTACTACTAATGATCTTTACACTCTGATTTTGCAGATGAGGAATCACGCACAAGAGCAGGACAAAACCAACGAAAGGATCCTCCGGGAGATCGCTGAGATCAAGAAACAGAAGAAATCAGTGGAGGATCACTCTCCTCTGATACCCAGGTCATTGAATTTTGACACTCCAGTTGTAACTACCCTACAATCGGCAGTTCTGGGCATCCAGCATCAAAGTGGTCCATCAGAAAGACGTTATGGAACAGCAACTATGAGTCAGGCATTTGGCTCCCACTTCCAGCCGCAAGGATCCTGTTCTCAGCCATCGGGGTCCTCTTTTCAGCATCAAGGATACTTCACATCAGGAGGATATTTGGGAATGCATGCAGTTCAAGGATCCTCCCAGGGTCAAGGATCCTCTCAGGTTCAAGGATCCTCTATGGCTCCAGGATCCTCCCAGGTTCTAGGATCCTCCATGGCTCCAGGATCCTCCCAGTTTTTAGAATCCTCTCTGCCCCAAGGATCCTTTCAAGTTCAAGGATCATCTCAGCTTCAAGGATCCAATATCTTTCAGGATCAAGGATTCTTAAGAAGTATGCAGCCTCCAAGCACAGATGTTCATCAAGGAGACTTCATACCAATGCAGACCGTTGCTTCATCTGGTCCTTCGATCATACCGGAGTCCCGTCAATATGGATTCACATCTGGAATTCCAAACGTGAATCCTCTGGGAGGTAACACTTTCAATAATTCCTATAACACTAACCATGGCTTCATGCAGGATACAGGTATCAATCAGGCTATGGCTAAGGAGTTACAGAAGCTTAAGGATATGATATCCAGTGTTCCAGGAGTGGTCAAGCCCATTCTTGAGATCGCAGATGGTAGCCATAGGATATCTAGCTTTGCACCACCATTATGTGATGCTGAGATACCCAAAAGATTCCAGATACCATCCATGAAGCTGTATGATGGTTCAACGGATCCAGAGGAGCATGTAGCTCAATACAGGGAGAGGATGGAAATCAATCCAATTCCTGAGAGGTTAAAAGAAGCATGTCTATGCAAGGGATTTGGATCCACACTTACAGGATCTGCCCTTAAATGGCTGCTAAGTCTTCCCCCTTACTCTATTACTTCATTTGCTAATCTAGTTAATTTGTTTAATAGTCAATTCTCTTGTAGTAGAAAATTTGAACGATTAACTAGTGATCTATATAGGGTAACACAAGGTCAAAATGAATCACTTAGAGATTACATCACTAAGTTTAGTAAAGAATCCTTAGATATTCCTAATTTGGATATTGTACGGCTGTAGAAGCCTTTAAAATGGGATTGCTTAAGGATTCATTATTCTATGATGATCTTGTTATGACCCCTTCCAGGAATCTTGATGAAGTAAGAACCAGGGCCCTTAGGTTCATCCGCCTAGAGGATGACAAAAGGATCCAGGATAGATTGACAGGATCCTCAAAACAGGAGAAACAAGGATCCTACTTCAGGAACAACAAATCCAAGTCCTACAACAAGTCTGATAACCAGAACGTGCATGCAGTGGAACAAGAAGAGGATGATGAGGATTATCCTCCTATTTCTGAATACTGTTTTTCTGTTTATAACAATGAACTAATCCTTGCAATGCAGAATCTAGGTGAGAAAGCTAGGCGGCCGAGAAAAAGTGATAAACCAGCTGCTACAAAGGATAAGTCCAAGTGGTGTGCATATCATGAGGATTTCGGGCATCTCACTGAAGAGTGTATTGCACTAAGAAAAGAAATTGGTTACTTGTTGAGCAAGGGGCATTTGAAGGAACTTTTGGGACGAAAGAAGTCAAGGATCCAGGATCCTGAAAGGATCCCGGAAAGGGCTCCTGCTCCTCCAGCAGATGCACAAGTTATAAACTTCATATCCGGTGGATCATACATTTGTGGTACTTCCTTTTCAGCAGCCAAGAGACATGCTAAGGAAACCAAGATGGATAATGGGGACAGACCCATCCGGACCTCCACCGTCACCAAGGATAAGATCATAACTTTTGATGAGGATGATCGTGTTGATGTCCAGGATCCTCATCATGATGGTCTTGTAATTACATTGTTTATTTCTAACCACTTTGTTCGCAGGATCCTAATCGATGGAGGAAGCTCTGTGAACATCATTCAGCTTGATGTCCTCAAGAAAATGAATATCCCGGAATTTGATATTGTCCCAAGATCCTCAGTCCTTGTGGGATTCAGTGGGGAAACCAAAAACACATTGGGGGACATCAAACTCCCTATTTATATTGAAGGACTCCATTCTTATCAGAAATTTTGTGTTATAGATTGCTTATCTTGTTGTAATGTTATCCTTGGCAGGCCATGGATACATGATATGAAGGCAGTCCCATCCACCTATCATCAGTGTGTAAAGCTTCCAAGTCCATGGGGAGTGGTGAAAATTGAGAGTGATCAACAAGAGGCTAAGAATTGTTATACATCATCAATGAAGCCAGCCTCAAGACCAAGGGAGCAATAGCAATTAAAGTATCCTTCAAGAGATGTCTTGGAGGCAAGAGAGCAGGATGTAAAAGAAATCCTCATGGATCCTCATGATCCTGAATCCATAGTCTTCATAGGATCAGGGATCCTTAGCAGCATTGAACAGGATCTAGTATCCTTCCTTAAAAGAAGGAAAACTACCTTTGCCTGGAAGCATGAGGATATGACAGGTATATCTAAGGATATAATTACTCATAAGCTTGGCATTGACAGGTCATTCAAGCCTATACATCAAAAGAGGAGGAAGTTTGCACCTAAAAGGAATGCTATTATCCAGGAAGAGGTAGATAAACTACTTCGGGCAGGTATGATAAGAGAGGTTAAGTATCCAAGATGGTTAGCCAATGTGGTTGTTGTTCAAAAGAAAAATGGAAAGTGGAGGGTATGTGTCGATTTTACTGATTTAAACAAGGCATGTCCCAAGGATCCTTTCCCATTACCCCACATTGACTCCATGGTGGATGCTACCGCGGGTCATGAGTTGTTGACTTTTATGGATGCTTCATCTGGATTTCAACAAATTCAGATGGAACCATCTGATAAAGAGGATACAGCCTTTATGACCCCAACTGGTATATATTGTTATATTGCTATGCCATTTGGACTAAGGAATGCAGGTGCTACTTATCAAAGGCTAGTCAATATGATGTTCAAGGAACAAATTGGACACACTATGGAAGTCTATATTGATGACATGGTGGTTAAGTCCAAGAAAGCTGAGGATCACCTTAAAGACTTGGAGGAAGCATTCAATATCCTTGATAAATTTAATATGAAACTAAATCCTTCCAAGTGTCATTTTGGTGTTAAGGCAGGTAAATTCTTAGGCTATATGGTGACAAAGAGGGGCATTGAAGCAAGTCCAAAGCAAATCAAGGCTAATGTGAATATCAAATCTCCTGCCAATGCTAAGGATGTGCAAAGATTGACAGGCAGGATCGCGGCCTTGAACAGGTTCATATCCAAATCCTCAGAAAAATGCAAGGAATTCTATGACATCCTGAGGAAGAACAAGAAATTTGAATGGACTGAGAAGCATGAAAGTGCCCTCAAAGCTCTTAAGGATTACCTATCCTCAGCCTCGGCCCTGATGAAACAAGAAAAAGGGGATATATTATCCTTATACTTAGCAGTATCCTCAAAAGCAGTAAGTGCGGTCCTTGTTAAGGATCACCAAGGTACACAACATCCTGTTTATTATGTAAGTAAGAGTTTACTTGATGCTGAATCCAGGTATTCACACTTAGAGAAACTTATCCTTGCATTAATTATGGCATCTACTAAATTAAGACATTATTTTGAGACTCATGCCATTATTGCTAAGACTAATTTTCCAATTAAGAATGATCTCAGGAAACCTGAAATGTCAGGAAGGATGGCTAAGTGGGCAGTGAAGCTTAGTGCATATGATATAAGATATGAACCAAGGACTGCCATCAAATCCCAAGACTTAGCTGACTTTGTGGCAGATTTTAGTAGTGATTTGCAAAAGGAAGCTGAGTTAGAAGTCCAACAGCTTGAAGAAACTAAGGATCCTTGGATATTCTTCACTGGTGGAGCCTCTAATGTAAAAGGAACAGGGCTGGGAATACTACTAAAATCGCCACAGGGGGACATAATACCCCACTCCATAGCTTGTGAATTTCAAACTAGCAACAATGAGGCTGAGTATGAAGCCTTGATAGCTGGTTTGCAAATTGCTAAGTATATGAGGATCAGGTATCTTGAGGTACATGTAGATTCATTATTAATCACTAATCACTTTAATGGATCCTATGCTGTTAAAGGTGAAAAGCTAATCAAATATTTAGAGATAGTCAAAGAATTGGCACTCTCTTTTGTTTCCTTTAGTTTGACATAGGTACCAAGGGAAGAGAATGCAGAGGCTGATGCATTAGCCAATCTAGGATCATCCTTGAAGATCCCGGAGGATATCAAGATCCTTATTATTCATATCCTGACCCCTACTATCGAGGATCATGTAGCTATGGAGATAGGAGAGGATTCTGCAATCATCCCTAGTGATGATACTTAATCTCATTCAGGATCATGGATCCTCCTAATCATGAGATACATACAACATGGAGAGATTCCTACAGGAGAAAACCCTAGGGCTTTCAAAATCAAGGTATCTCAATTTACAATATTGAATAATATGTTGTATAAACGATCTCTTGCAGGTCCATATCTAAGATGCATTGAGGATCCTGAAATCCAAGAAGTCCTAAAGGATTTCCATGAAGGAGATTGTGGAAACCACACTGGGGGCAGAGCATTGTTCTCAAGGATCCTGAGGACAGGATACTATTGGCCTACTATGAAGAAGGATGCTGTGGAATATGTCAAGAAGTGTGATCCTTGTCAGAGACACAGTAATATCCTTCACCAACCAGCAGAACTTTTGCATCCTATATCCTCTTCTTGGCCATTTATGAGATGGGGAATGGATATAGTTGGAAAGCTTCCTAAGGCACCTGGTGGAAAAGTATTCATGATTGCTATGACTGATTACTTCTCCAAGTGGATAGAGGCTGAAGCCTTTGCTCAAGTCCGAGAAAAAGAAGTGATATCCTTTATTAAAAGAAACATTATTACTAGATTTGGTATCCCTTCTGCAATTGTTTGTGATAATGGATCCCAGTTTAATGGGAATAGAACTACTAACTTTTGTGACAGCTGGGGGATTAAGATGATAACATCAAGACCAGTCCACCCACAAGCTAATGGTCAGGCAGAATCATCCAACAAGATCATCATCAACAATTTGAAGAAAAAGCTTGGATCCAAGAAGGGAAATTGGGCAGAAGAACTACCTTATGTACTATGGGCTGATAGGACAACTCCCAAAAATGTCACTGGCCAGACTCCATTTTCTTTGGTATTTGGGGCAGAATCAGTGATCCCTGCAGAGATGGTGGTTCCAACAGCAAGAACAAGCATTCGTGATCCTGAAGAAAATGCTGAAAACTTGGTTCAAGACTTTGATACTATAGAAGAACTCAGGGATTTGGCAAGGATAAGGATGGCTAGTTATCAACAAAGGATGGCTGGAGCCTACAACAAAAATGTCAGGATCAGGAAATTCCAAGTTGGTGATATGGTATTAAGGAAAGCATTTCATGTTGGACCGTGTCGTGACCCTAAACGATCAGTCAAGGCAGTTCATCATCACGTATAAAGGCGGAATCAGAATACGTAACGTAACAACAGCTGTTCCTTTCAGTATCTTCTTTATTTATGCTTTCTGAAATGATTTTGACAGAGTTCGGTTACCTAGCATATGAACAGGTCTCGCTCCAAGTTACATGAATGATCACACATGAGAGGTATTTATAGTATGGCTGATTTCGCTCCAATGTCATGACACATGAGCGAAATCACCTAATGACCATATGAGCGAAATCTGATCTTGACACAAAAGCGAAATTACCTAACTAAAGACATATGAACGAAATCAGACCTATCACATGAATGTAATTACAATATCATTTCCTTAATTGCTTTTGTCATCTTGTGTCATGATGTCATGATGATGTTGCTTTGGTGATGTCATCATGACATCATTCTTGAACATTCTTCGCAACGAACTGAAACACGATCTAAGACGAAGTTGACAGATGAATACACTAACAGACTCCCCCTCAGATGTTGACGAGTCTTAAATGTCGAGTCTTCTCAGTCTTCAGTCTTTATCAGCTTCAGGCTCCCCCTTTCATCAAGCTTCAGTGCTTTGGGATCGACACCTAGCTTTCCAGCTACACGCTCCTCCTAACTTTCAACTTGTCTTCAGACTCTCCCTTAGACTTTGCTCTCAGGATCGTAGTCTGGACTTTTCCTGCAATAACTCATACATCTATAAGTAACAACATTTTAATCTTCCAGATATCGTAATCTGACAATTCAATCTCCTCAAAATCACTTCTCATGAATTTGGCAGTTTCATCGAATCGTATCGGAAACTAGCTCTATGACAATATAAGCATCCAAATCCTCCACAGTTAATCATCCAAGTCCAAATTAATGACCTTGGAGATATCACAAACTGTTTTTGAATTTTTGATTTTAAAACTTCAAGTTTCAAATTAATGAACTTGTTTTATTTTCAGAAACACAATCAGCTTACTTAGATTTTGAAACTCAGCACTCAGACATCAGTTGTCGAAAATAAAGCAGAAATCAAAATCTTTTTGTATTTTCTGAAAATATAAAGCAGTAAAGAAATATGTACAAACATATTTACAAATAATATTTTTGTTTGAGTATGCGACAGAGGATCATATCAGTTTTTGACAAGTCACAAGTACCGTTGAGCTTTAAAACACTTTATGTTCTAAACAATTCACTTAGATTGTCGATATACTGATCCACTTAAATTTTCACACAAATTTCAACTGATTCAGGATACGAATTAGGTATTTTAAGAACTTAAACCCATTCATGTGTCCCACCTCTTGAATATACTCCCGTATCCAGAATCCCAATAATCAGTCTTACTGGTGAGTATACTACAATGATATCTGTATATAATTTAGGTATGCGAGGGCCGAGGGATCTCAGGTCGATACTTCCGTATACGCAGAGAGATATCAGCTTCGACTTTTCGGTGTGTCCCCTTTAGAGGATCTTTTTGCTTACAACAGCAGCGACTATCAATTTTATTGTTTCATCAGCATGCTGAGGGTTTAATGTTGTCAATTTTTTTTTAAATTTTATCATGTTTTTGACATTTTCAAATTTTTAAATGTTTTTGGATTTTCTAACAACAATATATCTCCCCCTAAAATGCAAAACCATTTAAAAAAATTTTGACAACCAACACTGATAGCTTTGTCTCGCCATCCATTTTCTGCTTCACATGTTCTGATTTGCAGAAAATATAACGTACCCCCATGATTTACAACCCATTGATCTTAACAGTTTGAAAACCGTTTTTCAATCTGATGAAAGTAATCATGTTTGTTCAGCCGTGAGGGTTTCGGCATATTCAATCAACATACATTCAAACAAAATTAAAAACAACATATTTTTGGTTTTTCAAATTTTAACAAACTAAAAACATATTTTTGGTTTTTAATTTTTCAATTTTTATGATTTTGAAAATATTGTTTATTTATGTACAGAAAACACTCAAACTAAACTCCCTGTTCAACCAAACCAGGGTCCTGCAACCTCTTTCTGTGCCAGGCTGCTCCAACTACCCATCTCACAATCTTCAGCTTCGTTGAGCACCTGCACATTCAAACTTTATCAATCATTTGAACAATTTAGCCCAGGTCTGTTGGACCTTAGGCATTTCAACACAATAATGTTCATTCAATTTTGGAAACTCTTTGTCATTTAAAACATTTTCAATTTTTACTTCAACTTTTTCATCTTTTACCATCGTTACTTGTTTCTTAGCACTCCACATTTGACCTTCCGGAGTACCTCTTTTGTAAAAATTTGTCTCTTTTTGAACCTTTTGATTTTGAACAACATTTTTAGGTTTCCAAAACTCTTGAGGTTTTGTCATATCAACAGATGTTCTCCAACATGGTGGTTTTCTGAATCTGGGTGTGTGAGAGTTCCAGGTCTGTCTTGAATCGAACCTGTTCGGGTTTGATTTCCAATTTTGATTTGAAGCAAACTTGTTTGTATTGTACCTCCAAGTTTGTTTCGAATCAAATCTGGTTGACCTCGATTTCACATCCTCAGATTTCTGTTTTTCAACATCAACAGGCTTTGGATTTGGACACTTTCTTGCAACATGTCCAATTTGATCACATTTAAAACACACTTTCTTTGAAACATCCTTGGCCTGTTGTTGTTTCTTTTTCATAGCATCAAACTCCTCATTAGACTGTTGTCCAAATTTGAGTTTTTCCTCTTCTTTCAAGCTTTTCCCTTGAACAAAATTCATCTTTTGTTGCAAATTTGGTATTTTACTTTGATTCCAATTCCGTTTCTTTTTATAACCCAAACCAGCCTTCATGTTTTTCTTCTTAAAACCAGGTTTGTTATAAAAAGATCTATGACCTTTACCAGCAAACTTTGAAATCTCAGACTTCTCAATCTCAACCATTTTGAAAACTTGATTGACCTTTTCTGAAATCACATTCTGAATCGGGAATACAATATCTAAGAATAATTTGTCCGATCCAATCATGGTATAAACCAATCCTTTTGAATCATCATTCAAATTTTTCTCGGATTTTGTGTTTTTCAGATAACCATCATAAAGATTTCCTTCATTTTCATCCTGTGATTCAGACTTACCTTTTGTAGACTCGTCTTTCAAAACGCTTTCAACAACCTTACTTACCACCTCTGAATCATTAGCATCATCAGATTTGGAGTAAGTCACATCGATACTTTCAGGTAACTGGTCAGCTATGTTCAAACCCTTTGCCACCTTTTCCTCATCATAAAAAGTATAATTGTTTCTCAATGGTGGTGGTACCTGATGAAATTCTGAACCAATACCCTTTTTGCAATTTTCAGTATCTTTGTCATCTGGTGTGATGTTGAAAATGCGTTCGAGAATGTACGAAGAGTTATGATAACTTTGAAGTTTTGTAACAACCTTTTCTTTTTCAGCCAAGACTTGTTTAAGATTTGCAATTTCATCAACACATTTGTTTAATTCAATTTGCTTTTCTTTAAACTGTCTCTCATACATTTCTTTGGTTGTTAAAGTTTCAGACAATCTTTGATCAAAACTTTTGACTTGGCTCTTCAAAGTATCATAAGCTTCTTGTACTCTCTGACTCGACCACTTTAAAGAATCATATTGTTTTTGTAAATCTTGAAATTTCGATTCTTTTTCAACACAATCGACACATTTTGTAGAACACAGTTGTCTATAAACATCATTATCCTTTTCAAGACCTTGACATTTCTGTGTCAAATTTTCAACTTTTAGTTTCAAAATTTCTTCTTTTTCAATCATTTCTTTACATTTTATTTCGAAAACATTTTCAAGTTTGCTTGTTTCAATATCTTTTGTTTTGATTATATCATCTTTTTCAGTACAGGCTTTGCACATTTCTATGCAATTCCTGCACTTGTTTTCTTTGTTATCAAAGATTTCAACATTCGACAAATCAGAAGATTTTCTAACCTCAGTTTCTTTCAGCATCGGTTCTTCTGACTCAACTTTCTGATCTTCCTTCTTTTCTTCTTTCTGAGCTTCTTCATTCTTCTGCGTTTCTTCAGCTCTCTGTTCCTCTCCAGCAAGCTTTGCAACAGTCTTCACTTCTTCAATCATCTTCTTCAATTCTTCTTCTTTTCTTTTCTTCAGTTCTACCACCTTCGGTAAACTTGCTTCAAAAACTTCTTTTAACTTGATCATCAAATTTGGCAAATAGCTTTTATCAGAAAGCCTTCTTGTGTTGAAAGTGCCCTCACTTGGAAACACATTGGTTACAACATCAAAATCCACTTTTGATGGATCAACTACTGGATTACCCTGTGGATCCATGTAACACTCTAACTTTTCATTCCATCTTTTAGCTCTCTGGGCTTCTTTGAATGGTTCATACAATTTGCCAATCTCCCATCTCGCACTGTCTCTTCTCCACCAATTATCATGCTCATCATTTGCAACAAATGCATATCCAACTGCATCTTCTTCAGGTAGAACCTCTTGACTCCAGTCATATCCTTCATCGTCATATATAACTGCAAGAGCCCTTGATTTTTCTTCTGGTTGCTTTAATCTTGGTGGCTCAGACTTATTCTGATGGTAAATTGCCTTCCTGTAGTAATCTTCATTGAATGGATTTTCAGAATCATCAGCAGCATACGCATTTCTGCACTCGCGCTTAAAGTGACCTCTTTGTTTGCATTTGAAGCATGTCACCTTAGATTTATCAAATCCCAGTTTGGTAGATGGTCCACCAATTGACTTTCTCCCCGTTATCTCCATGAACCGCTGTGCCCGACGAACCGCACTGGCCATGCACCATCTGATATCCATTAGTTCCATCTCCTCGGGGTCTAATTGATCATAATCTTCTTTAGTCAAATTGGTATTGCCAATCTTCCCTGCTACAAGGCTTTCATATGATTCAAGTACAGATGCCAAGAAAACCATCTGTTGTTTTGCCGATTCTTCGCTAAAATTCTGCCCATTCTTCAAATCCACTGCGATATTACACTGAAACAAATTCTTTGAAGCAGATTGATCAGAAATTGTTGAAGAAGATCCACTATGAAAACCACTGTGAAGACTTTCATTGTTCACTGATCTTGAGCTTTCTGCGGAAAATGCTGTTTTTGGAGACCCAGCCTGTGGTGAATTTCCTCTGTAGTAAAGCTCCACATTCTGCTGATAAGCTGGATTGTTGACTTTAGATCTCTTTATCTCCAACTCATGGCTTTCAAGTCTTTCAATCAGCAAATCCACTTTCAAATCTTCAGGCTTGATAGTGTTCTTCAACATTAAAGCGAAGTATTGCCACTCTTGATCATTTGGCAATGAATCAAACAATTTATCCACCAGCTCCTCTTCAGAAGGTAAGATTTTGTGTCTGTTCAGCTCCATTTTCAGATGTCCGAATCTCTCAATCATTTTACAAACAGACTCATTTTTCATACAACTGAATAAATCAAACTCTTTACGCAACAATTTCTTTTTGTTTTTAACAATTTCATTACTTCCTACACATTTTCTCTCTAACGCTTCCCACAAACTCTTTGAAGTCTTTTCTTGTTCGAGCAATGAAATAATATCCTCTCTTACTGACTGTTTGATCAATGTTATCATTCTATGTTCAGCCACAACATTTTTTATATCTTTTTCTGTAAAATCTTTTGCATCTATTAACTCTCCTCCCTCTTTTACTGGTGCAACGTATTCATGTGTCAGTTTTAACCAGCTTTCAGTAGCAAAAGCTTTTATCCAACCCTCAAATCTGTTTTTCCACCAATTATAATCTTCAACTTTCATTAACTTTGGTGGCTTCTGTTGGCTTCCGTACATGTTCTCGAATTTCAAATTCTCCGAAATCTCCTTTGAATATTCTTTCATCTCAGATCTTCTATCTGATGATTCGGAATTGAACGCGTTGTAAAAAGTATTGTAGAACTCTTCACCGTTGTTTGACATCTTCAAATTACCTATCGACCAAACAAAACAAACGACAATCAGTTTAACCTATTAGCAAAATTTTCGAAATTTTTATAATAGTGACTAATAATGGATGATGCAAACCCAAACTAGTTATCAATTATTTAATGACACTACACGACAAACCACTTAACTAAACAACAAACCTTGTTTGAACGGTTGACATAATACCAACTGTTATGCTAAACCACGTGTAATCCTGAGATATCAATGAAAGTTGGCTAACAATCTTTATCTAAAACAATTTTAAAATGGCCGGTGCTGACAAAAATTTTAGACAACTTCAAGTCACTTTGTACACCGATTGGGCCGCAACTTTGATTGGGCCTCACTATCAACAAACTGTTATCACTATCACATGGGCTATAACACTTTACATCAACTCATTGGACCGTTGGTATAGATCTTGAGAACAAAACTAGTATCTAATCAAACACATGGGCTGCATTTAAATCCTCATTGCCGACAACATACAAGTAATCACATGCAATTCAAATGACTGACACACTATTATTACTATCACATGTAAACTCTCTTTAATCAAGAAACGACAATTTTATATATCTCAAACTATTCTTGAACCGAACATACACGTGATCACCTGACACTCTAATATGATTTATATCACATGCAAACAAACACACTTTATAAATCCAATTCACATGCGACAATGATTAACTTCTTTTCCCAACTATCAAAAACCTGACACACTTATATAATGTTTCACACATATCCGATGTATTCACATGATCACGTATTTCAATCAACTGAAAACCTTGTTTAAAGTATCACACAATTCAATTAACTTTTTCAAACGGTTCACACAATTCGATGTACACAAAATTCTAAGTGTCACAATAATCAAGACCTTAAGTGTCACAAAAGCGGAACCTAACTGTCACTATAAGCGAAATCACTAGTGGTCACAAAAGAGAAATCACACTGAAACAGTCCAAGAAAGCGAAATCATGTTGTACAAATGAGCGAAATCAGATGCCTATTGTCCGTAAAAGCGAAATCAGTCAAATATCTCTCGATGTTCATAAAAGCGAAATCAGGTTTTAACTAGTTTTCACCAAGTTTTAGTCCGTATTTCAACCTGAAACTTTCTAGGGTTTGTTAATCGTATGTTTCACACATAATACTAAAAAATCAGACCGTTTCATCCGTAAAAACCAGTTCAAATCAGAAACGTATGAAAGAAAGTGAGTAGAGGTAAGAAAATTCAGTCGAATCAGCTGTAGTAGTATGAACTCCTCGTCCTGAAGCTCTGATACCACTTGTTGGACCGTGTCGTGACCCTAAACGATCAGTCAAGGCAGTTCATCATCACGTATAAAGGCGGAATCAGAATACGTAACGTAACAACAGCTGTTCCTTTCAATATCTTCTTTATTTATGCTTTCTGAAATGATTTTGACAGAGTTCGGTTACCTAGCATATGAACAGGTCTCGCTCCAAGTTACATGAATGATCACACATGAGAGGAATTTATAGTATGGCTGATTTCGCTCCAATGTCATGACACATGAGCGAAATCACCTAATGACCATATGAGCGAAATCTGATCTTGACACAAAAGCGAAATTACCTAACTAAAGACATATGAACGAAATCAGACCTATCACATGAATGTAATTACAATATCATTTCCTTAATTGCTTTTGTCATCTTGTGTCATGATGTCATGATGATGTTGCTTTGGTGATGTCATCATGACATCATTCTTGAACATTCTTCGCAACGAACTGAAACACGATCTAAGACGAAGTTGACAGATGAATGCACTAACATTTCAGAATACCACCAATCCTGCTAATGGAAAGCTAGCACCAAAGTGGGAAGGCCCTTATTTGATTGAAGCGGAAGCAGGAAAGGGGGCATATCGATTGCTAACAATGGAAGGTGATTTGCTACCAAGAGCTTGGAACGCTGTCCATTTGAAGAAATATTTCATGTGATAAGGATTCATGATCCTTACATGACAAGTATCCTTGAAGGATCCTTATAGGACAGATGACCCTCATTTTGTTAATGATCTAATCTCAAACTATTTCATTCTTTTATTATCTTATATAAGGATAAGGATCCTGCATCCTTTATCCTCCTTTTACTTGATTCTGAGTTTTGAAGGTTCAGGTATCCTTAACAAAGGATTGAGTATCCACAGAAGTATCCAGTTATTTGGGCTTGACCCCAGTTATTTGGGCTTGTCCCCAGTTTGGGCCTGTCCCTAGTTTCGCCAGTAGCGCACGATGATCCTGGTACAGTTCATGGCAATGGGACCAGTACTCGCTTTAGGGGCTGACAATTTCATTGTACTGGCTGTATTCCGGATCCTACGTATAATGGTAGACGTACCATACATCCGTTCCTAAGGTTTCTAACGTTTTCACGTTAGCTAAGGTTTTGGCATTTTCATGTCACTAAGTTTGGATAGTTGCCAGTGAGGGCCATACTCCAGTTTTCACACGATCCTTTGGGCTTGTCCCCAGTTATCCTTTGGGCTTGTCCCCAGTTATCCTTTGGGCTTGTCCCCAGTATATTGGGCTTGTCCCCAGAATTGTTGGGCTTGTCCCCAGTTGCTAACTTTTATCTTATACTGGCTTAGTCCCAAGTTGTATCCTATTTCAGGTTTTTGAAGCTAAACGACCAAGGATCCTTGATCCTTACCTTCTACTAAGGTTTGTCTTTTGGTTATACTGATTATAAGTGTTGAAGGTTAGGATCCTAACTTGGATCCTCAGGTATGATCCTTGATCATTTTGATTTTATTCATTATTTATCTAAGTAACCCTTATCCTTTGACAACTGAACTTATGATCCTCAAACTACACTACTTTTCAGAACCTGTCGACTAAAGGATATGTGATCCTTGATCATATCCTAAACTTTTTGAGATTATTCATTAAATTTTTCTTCTTTACCTAATAAGTTCAGACAAAATATATATCACAACAATTGGAAAGTAAAGTATTCACAAGGATAACAACACGGAAAATAGTCAAAAAGTTAAGATTTTATTCACAAAACGTTAAACCCTTTAAGGTTGTCAAAATTGCCAACCCACGTTTCTACCAGCAAAAGGTGGCCCGTCCACATGGGTTGGCAAAGGGTGTCCATTGTTTACGGGTCTTTGTAGTGCAGGAAATAAAAGACGGAAGGATAACGAGTGGCTTCATCCCCCAAACAGAGGATCCATCCACCACCCATTATCCTACCTATTGTTCAAGGATCCATGATCCTTCACCCTAGAAACTATTGTCTAAAGTTATTACAACCCAAGATTGTTTCAAAACATCATAACCAAAATAAAACCACCAAATTCTAAAAAAATAGGCTCCGGCTACGTCTAGAAATGTCCTTCATCGCCCATTCCTGCAGCTTACACCTTTGCTGCATCACCATCACCTTTACCAGCTCCTCCAGCTCCAGCATCATCCGCATGATCCTTCATCCCACTGCCGCCAGCCTCGATTGCTAGGACCTCATCAGTCTCTTCTTCATCATCCAGCTCAGCCAATCTAGCCTTCCAGCCCTCTATGTCCCAGTTGCTCTTGTCAAAATCAGGATCCAGAGCTTCTTGGGCCATCTGCAACTGAGTTTTGTACATAGCAATGGCAGCGGAGACTTTAGCATCATTTGTGATCTCATTCTTCTCCTGATCAGCAGTGATGTGAGCCAGGACAAGTTCCTTCTTCACCAGGTTGACATCGTTTTCGAGGTAGGCAATCTTCTGATCCTTGGCTAGCATGATCTTTTGGAGGTCCAAACACTTTTGCTCAACCTCTTCAACACTGCCTACGTAGTCCTCGATTTCAGCAAATTTCTGCAAAAAGACAATGTAAAGTTTAGGATCACATGATCCTCAAGTGGGCAGGATAACTAAGCTAAGTCAGTGATCCTTACCTCAGTAAAGTATTCAAGGAACTGGTGGCGGATTAGAGGCAAGCCTTCTAGGTTGTCGGTCTCAGAGGCTTTCCTCTTCTTTCCCTTGGAGGCAGTAGGCTTTGGGATGGCAGTACTTGGGCTAGCAGCAGCCTTCTTCCTTCCAGATCTTGGAGCAACAGTGGTGAGATCGATGACACTGAAACGAGTAGCAGACTTCGATGATTTTCCAGCACCTACACATCCAAAACAGATAAGTATCCTTATTTCATTCTAATTTCAATATTTAATTATGCACAAAATGGGATACTTACTTGACATTGTGACAGAACCTGAGGATACCTCTTGAGAATCCTGGGTATTTGTTTGAAATGTTCTTATTGCAGGATCAAGCCTCCGAAAAGCAGCAAGCCTTTCCTTTGTTGCAGATGTTGTAATAAGGTGTGCGATAGTAATAGCTGCAAAAATAGAAATAAAAGGATGTTAGTGATCCTCAGCAGAAACAAGGTTATCCTGTGATCCTTCTCAGGATCCTCTATCCTACCGTGGGTGGTCCAATTTCTAGGCAGATCCTTTCCATCAGGGAGAGAATCCCTTCTGACAAAGAAGAATCGCCATTTCCAGTTGGTGTCATTCTTAGTGGCTTTGAAGATGGGTGTTCTTCACCAGGTTTATGTTTGAGTAGATATCGGTGGGATCCATGGCTTACAAGATCATACATCTCTGCTAACTCCGACATTCCCAGATTAATTCCTTCACGCTCAATGATTCTTTCAAGGGTATACAAGACCCTCCAGATCATTGGCATTGCTTGGATGTAGGAGATGCCGGTAAGAGAGAAGAAAGATTGGGTGAAATCAGGAAAAGCATACGAGTACCCTATCGTGAACGGGGTGACCGGAAAAGCTACCCAGGTTTCAGATACAAAGTCGCTCAGGACGGTGGGATCAAAGGCTTTGAAAAAGGTGTTCGCCGGAAAACAATGGCGGATCCTGTCTATCTGCGGATCAGTAAAACAGCATCGTTCCTTTGCAGAGTCTTCGATGATCTTTTGGCTCTTCAAGGGACTGTCCTTCTTGTGATCCTTAGCCGGTGAAGATCTCAGCACCATCTTGGTCATGAAGATGGTGGAAAACAAGAAACAGAATTGAGAAGATGAAGAGAGAAAGGAAAGAGAAATACCTGATCAAGTCTTCGAATGAGGATTTAAAGGAGGAAACGCACAAATTTAAATGCTCTCTTACCCTTATCTCTAACTTCAATTTATAATGATGATTTTGCAGGATAGTCACTTCAATGACGTCATGTTAGCAACAGCTAGTCAGGATTCAACGGCTATATATCCGTTGGTTTGTTACGGATAAGGACGAGAAAATATAACTCGTTCAATTACACATTACTCCTTATATTTTAGGGGCAATTGTTAGGGGAGGATTTTCCAATGATCAGTGATCCTCAATTACTGTTGGGCTTAGTGATCCTCAATTCTGTTTGAATTAGTGATCCTCAGAAGTTATTGTGGGATCAGGATCATGGATCCTCATAAGGATCCTTATACTAACGATTGTCTGCTTTGGATATGAAGTTGTTTTGCAGGAGTACGAGCTTGGACTTGGTCTTGGCGATATTCCTGGAGCATATTCCATATTTATTCCGCACGTGCATGACTGAAGTGGACGTTATGGAAGTCGTGGAAGACTTGCACAAAATGCGGACAGTTTGTTAGCTTAGATATTTTCCATTTTTAAAAGGGGATAGCGAGCTAAATAAAAACACTTGGCTATTTTTAGCTTAACACACACACTCGCAACTGCTCTCACCAGCTCTTGACAATTCACTTTGCGATTACACACTTTTTTGCACATTATACTATAGTGATCCTTGTAATTAGCTCGCTATCATCCGAAGTTGTAATACATTTCTTGTTTAATCTGAGTTGGTGATCGGTAGTTTCCATCACCCGAGGTTTTTTATGCTGGAGATCATTCATTGATCAAGGGCTTTTTCCTCGTATAAATCTTTGTGTCACTTGTTCATTTCATTTCCGAGTGATCCTTAGTATTGTTCATTGATTCAAGCATCACACCTCACAACAGAAAGTTTGGTTGCATTATCATTGCTTGATTTTTGACCAAAACAATCACGTAATTGATATTTAAAAATCACGTAGTCATGTACTGGGTATTCAAGATCATGTAATGGGTACTGGGTATTTAAAATCACATAATCACGTAATGGGCATTCAAAATCTTGTAAAATATTTTTATGAAAACTATAGCAATGGGCTGCTCGAATTAAAAAGAAAGAAATGATCGTTGATAGGATGCAATTTTTTTAGAAAAAAAAAATTAATGTATGGGAAAGTTATTGTCGTTTAAAAATTAAGAGAGAAACTAGTTGACTTGAGAAAAGACTAAAATACTCTCCATGTTGCTAATGACACTTGTTGCTCTCTCTTCCTCATGTATGCTTCCCACACGAATTCTCTCTTGTACATGATCCAAACACATCTTAATTATCTTGAAAAGTGATATTTGTTGGAGTAAACTTCCGTTTTGCTCCCTGTGTTTTGGTCGTTTTAACGGTTTTGCCCCAATCCTTTAAAAATAGCCATTTTACTCCCGGATCTATAAAGCTTATCTCTATTTTACTCCCCGCCCCTAACGTCATCCAATTCAACTGTTAAATTCTGGTCACATGCCCCTCACATGAGGGGCATTTTGGTATTTTCCCACTCAAACTTATTAATTTCCTTATTTAATTTTTACACACTTTTTTCTCTCTCCCTTTCTCTCTACGCCCCTGCAACCCAAAACCTCATGAACACCACCTTCTTAGATCTACCAAATTCACACATAACACTTACTAATCACTAACCCCACAACCTCAATTCACACATTTACATGCTCAATTTCAATGGGAAGTGAACAACAAGTACAACAAGTCTTCCCATGGTTAAAGTCTCTACCTTTAGCCCTAGAGTACCACCCAATCCTCGCAGAGTTCCAAGATCCAATTGGGCATATTTTCAAGATCGAAAAAGAAGCTTCACAATATGGGATTTGTAAAATCATCCCACCCGTTTCTGGGTCTTCAAGAAAAACAGTAATTAGTAACCTGAATCGGTCTCTGTCTTCAAGAACCGTTGATTCATCATCCACATTCATTACCAGACAGCAACAGATTGGGTTTGTCCAAGAAGCCATCATAGACCGGTTCAGAAGCCGGTTTGGGGGAGTGGGGAGGTGTGTACGGTTCAGGAGTTTGAAGCAAAAGCTAAGGGGTTTGAGAAGAGTTATTTGAGAAACAGGGGAGGGGCGAAAAGAGTTTGAGTGGGTGGGAAGTTGAGAGTTTGTACTGGAAGGCTCATGTGGATAAATTGTTTTCGGTTGAGTATGCGAACGATATGCCGAGTTTGGCGTTTGATCGAATGGGGACAGGTAGGGGGAGATTAGGGGATGGGGGATGAGTGTGGGGGAGACATAGTGGAATATGAGAGGGGTATTGCGGTTGAAAGGGTCGTTGTTGAAGTTTATGAAGGAGGAGATACCGGGGGTGGCGTCGCCCGATGGCATCTTGTTTAGTTGGTTTGCTTGGCATGTGGAGGATCATGATTTGTATAGTTTGAATTATATGCATATGGGGGCTGGGAAGACTTGGTATGGTGTGCTGAAATATGTGGCGGTTGCGTTTGAGGATGTGATTCGGATGGTTGGTTATGGAGAGATTAATCCTATTGGTATTGAGTTGTTGACCTTTAAGATTGAGTTTGGAATCCCATGTTTTTTGTGTACTTGCATGCTCTGTTTTGGTTTGAATAATTGATTATACATGTTTTGATAGATATCTTTCTTGTTCATAAGAAGGCTAAGTCATGTGGGGGGGGGGGGGGGTTGTTACAGTACAGAGAGATGCAGAGGAATGGTATAGAAAGAGAGAAAGTGGGAAATTAATAAGTTTGAGTGGAAAAACACTAAAATGCCCCTCATGTGAGGGGCATGTGACCAGGATTTAACAGTTGAATTAGATGGCGTTAGAGACGGGGAGTGAAATAGAGATAAGCTTTATAAATCAGAGAGTAAAATGACTATTTTTAAAGGATTGAGGCAAAACTATTAAAACGACCAAACCACAGGGAGTAAAATGGAAGTTTACTCTATTTGTTGAATAGATTACTTTATATATTAAAATACTAAAAAGGTTCATTATAATTTTTGGTCGTCTATCTAAGAATTTTCTTTCCCTTAATTTTTTATTTTGGATTGGTCCTTAGTGAGCACAGTCCTCTGGAAGTCTTCTCTCCTCTCGATTGGTGGGAGGCTCACTCTCATTCATTCGGTCCTCGCGAGTCTGCCCTCTTATTATTTTTCCCTTTATAAGGCTCCTAAGAAGGTGATTACGGATCTGGAAGGGCTGATAAGGAAATTCCTATGGGGAGGTTCGGGAGTTGGTAATAAGATTCATTGGGTGGGCTGGGATACGGTGGCTTCCTCGAAGAATAAAGGGGGTCTTGGAATTTGTAAGTTAAGAGTTGTTAACCTGGCTCTTTTAAGCAAGTGGGGATGGAGATTCAAAATTGAAAAAGATAATATATGGGTCAAGGTGGTGAAAGCTATTCATAACGTTGGCTCGGGTGGGTCTTATCTTCCGTTTAAAAACACACTTGGAGGTGTTTGGAATAACATTGTTTCGACCGTCATCAAGCCATCATATGGGTACGAGCCTCTTCAGAATTTTTTCATGGGTAAAGTGGGCCGGGGTGATAATGTGCTACTCTGGTCGGACCCCTGGCTTAAAGAAGAGCCCCTATTCAAAGTTTTTCCGAACCTGTTCCAGCTTGAATGTGTTAAAAGCTGTTCGGTCCGGGATCGCCTGGATGGTGAGTGGTTATGGAAGCACGACCCAGATTTAGATGAAGAAAAAAGGGAGCTGGTGACCTTGATGGAGTTGCTGGGCTCGGTTTCTCTTAGCAGCAGCAATGACGAATGAAGGTGGTTGGGGGATCGGTCGGGGATTTTCTCCGTGTCTTCCGTGAAGAGACTTCTGGCCAGAGCCGCTGAGACTACCAACAGGTATATTCTGGACTGATGTAGTTGGGTTCCCATTAAATGCAATGTATTTATTTGGAGAGCGGAGAAAACTAGAATTACGACTAAGGATGCGTTAAGTAAAAGGGGTGTGGATGTCGGCGATGGTTTATGCCCTCTATGCAGGTCCGAGCCCGAAACTGTTGAGCACCTATTCACGTCTTGTATCTTCTCCGAAGTGCTGTGGCAGAAGGTAAGCCGGTGGTGCCGTCTTCCCCCGATATTCGCATTTTCGTTCAAGGACTTGTTAGAGATTCATAAGTCGAAGCACATCAGAATCGGTGAGAGGTATGCTGTGCATGGTATCATTTTTCTGGCCTGCTGGTGCCTTTGGACAACTCGTAACAAGGCTGTGTTTTCGGTATTTCAGTTGAAGGTGGAGCATGTGTTCAGGGAAGTAAAGTCTTTGGGTTTTTTTTGTGGTTTAAACATAGGGTCAAAAACAATCCGATTTCGTGGTCGGATTGGTGTAAATTTGTAATTTTGTAGTAGCCTTGTAGTTGCCCGGTTCGGTTTTCGTTCTTGGGCTTGTTTTTAATGAAGTTATCCTTTAAAAAAAATTGAGCACAGTCCTCTACTTAAGTACTTGTGGGCCCAACCAATTGAGGCGGTGGGGGTGGGGTCAAACCGGTGACCCACTTTCATTTACGGCTGTTTCACATGTGGTCATTAAACCTCAATGCTAACCCTGAAATAGTTGAAGTCAACACTATTAAAGAAGGCTCCATTTTCCTATGACATTAATGGTGTACCTTGTTTTTTCTTTCATACGTTAAATTGCCAATCTATAACATTAATGGCGTGCATTGTTTTTCTTTCGTATGTTAAATTGCCGTGAAATATAACGCCATCCGATGTGGTCTCGCGTCCTTGACACTTTACCCTCTATCGCCCCTCCCATCATTTTCTAGGCGTGATATAGGGGAGGGGAGGGGGGGATGGATTTGCTTCCCGAGCACCAACGGCTCTTTTGCGGGCCCTTTCAAAAAAACAACCATTGGAAAACGATAATACTTTAAAAATAATCAGGGTCGGCCCAAGGGTCAGCATTCTAAAGCCCTAGCTTTAGGCCACCATCTGATTAGGGCAGCCAGTTTAAAAAAAATTACACATATGCTATTCGGCCTTTTTAGCCCATTTGAACCTGGTTTGAGAAGCCGCCTCTATTCTAATCCCCTATGAAGCATCTGATTACTCAATTGGTCGCACATTCACAGAAATTGAAAGCGAGTAGGCGTCCTTTAGGTCTGCGCGTCATCTGGCAATGTCATTCACAGTAACCAAAGGCGGTGATTGTCAAGCAATTGGTGAATCAAACGGTCTCTGCTTTTTTTTTTAACGGCTGGACAAACGGAGTACTCCGAGAGTAACCCGAGTCCACCACCAATTCCGGGGAAAACCCGGTAACCCATCTGCCCATAGGCACGACGGTGAAATTACCGGTAAAACCCGTTTGGCTCAAGGATCCAACCCAGGTTTCCCTAGGTCTCCTATCATTGCCCACCAGTGCCTCACTCTGCAACAAGTGAGAGTCGAACTTGCATCTCTCAAGAGAAATGCAAGTCCTCCACCACTTGATCTAGAGATCATTGGCAAACCGTCTCTGCTTTTAATCGGACTTTAGAAGAAGAAGTTATGTTCCTATGAGTATTCTATTTTTTTTTTCAAAATCTTGAGTTCTTTCTGATTTATGCTAATGTAATCGAACACAATTTGTAATATGTGTGCTAATTTTAGTTTGAAATTGAATGTTATGGGTCACTTCTTTTGAAATCGAAGGTCACGGCCATGTTCTGTTTTTTCTAAGACGCTATTTTGAAATTGCAAGAATTGTATTTTGTTTATGTTCCTTACTTCTTTTAAGTACGCTACAGACTTATTTGTTATTGATTGTCGTTGTCCTAGTTTTTTGTAAATTGTTCTTACCCAGTCTATTCTCAATGTATGATATTTTGATAGCTTGATTTTTAGCCTCACACTTACTATAGTTTAATCCTCGAACTGTTGAACTTTTTTTAGCATCATTAAATTATACTTTGGTTTAAACAATTTGTAATACTTTTTGTAACATGATCTTTGGAAAGGAGATGAGGGCATGAAATACTTAGTTCACTTGAGGCCTCCATATTAGTTGAGCTGGCCCTGAAAATAATCTTTTAGATTATTACTTTATACACTATATATCCTAGTTTTTCTATTACCATAACCACACCATTCTACACAATATTTTCTCTTCTACTTTTATACAATCATATACCATGTTTCCCAACCAACAAACAAAAAAACGCATGGGACTCCAACAATCCGGTATGTGCTAATATTGCAAACAACGAGAAATCAAGATCAGTACCGAAGTGACTTGCGAACAAGTGAGATCGGGTATTGGCAGATACTCCCTTCCACGCCAAATAAATGAAAAATAGAGTATGGTATTTAGAATGGGTTATTCTAAATACACCATACTTTTTTTTAAAGGCATATTTCATTAAAACAACACACGACGCCTCAAACTGAGATGCCAAGAAAACAATTACATATTTACAAACCTGCACCAAGAATCCCAAGAAACGTTCATATCTTTCATTATACTCTATTTTCCATTTGCACCCTACCCTATAGAATTAATTACACATTAATTATTTTTGACCATTGATAACCAATAAAACTAGTTTAATACCCGTCCGTTGGATGGGTTACGTACGTTAATGTAATATAACATGAATGAACGAATGAACATAAAGATAAAAAACGGAGTCAGACTACACAAAATTATATGAACTAATGTGACATAAAAAAGCTAACCTATATTAAGTGTAGACAAAATTATACAACAGGACCAACAAAAACATCGTTCTTTTTATAAAAGGAAAAACGAACGTCATAAGTTAACAACCATAAAACAATGGAAAGTAAATCTAATAGATATAACACACATCGTTTCTTCTTCTTTGTTGATAACTCAGACAGCCACTTTATAGTTGAATAAACAAAATAGAATATAGAATTCACCATTAGCCTTAAAATGTAAGCGAATAAAAGTAAAACTGACTTTTGCCAAAAACTAACAAAAAACTGAATGACCACTACTTACAAAACTACAGACACATTAGACCCAACTAACTCACAATCACAACTATGAAGTTGCTTAAAGCGTTTGTAACCATAATAAAAATGTAGTAAATGCCTAGTTTAAACATCCAAGAATTAATATTGGCCTGAACTGATGGTCAGGATGAGTCCAAAAAAGCAGTTGGACTCACCGATAACAATATAATAATGTAATAACAACCTGCAAAAGATCAATTTAGATATAGCACATTCGCAACAGAGGATAATTACAGGGTATAATTAATCTATCTTCCTGAATTCTTGATATACAATAGAAAGAAGAACAAAGAAAACGCATGCAAAAACCTAACTCAAACAACAAAATCATATATAAGTCCAAATATTCTAAAAGAAAACAAAAATATATTATATTCAACAATAACAAAGTAAGCAAAGATGTAATAATTGACATGTACTTGGTATTCTCGTAAAATAAGCAATATTGATGCATCTGTAGCAATGGAAGAAAGGATCTCAAGTTTTGGAGCTTTAATATATGCATCTGAAGAGCTTATAAAAAAGTCCTCAATGTTCGGAGCAAAAAAAGATGGCATCACTTTAGCAAAGACTTGAATGTTGCAGAGGACCTATTTTAATACAGTTAAATAACCTAACACAAATACCAGTAAAATACATGATAATATTAAAATATCTTAGAAAAAAGTATAAAACGTACCACATATTTTGAGGCATCTGATGATCTCAGGAGAAACAACAAAGGTTTTAACAATTTTTTAAATTTCTTCCATTGGAGCCATAATCTAGTGTACCCCGACAACAGCAAGCACCACTGCATTTTCATCATGCTTTGATGATAGAGACTGTGAAGAAATATATTCAGATGATATCCCTTCTGATACAAAATTGAAACATATCAATCCATGAATAAAACCCTTTGATTCAATGAAAATCAAGAACATAAGAATCGGATAATATGGCAAAGACGAAAATTGGACGGATGTGAAGACGAAGAAAAGAAATGAATTCTTTTAGAAGCAGGATCACCTTCCTCCCCCTGTATCTTTCCTGTGAAGATGAAGAGCTATACGATTGTCATTAGCAACACCTCCTATGGCAGTGAAGCTGAAGTAAGCAAGGTTGAAACCACCTCCCATGTCAACAGACATATGTGCAAAGAATTGTTTACGTAAAGCATATTAAATAAAGAACTTGATTTCTAAAAGTTTGAAAACAATGATCTTTCTCAAACATAATCAATAAGATGTGGGTCAACAATTTCTCATGTAGATTTGGCCTGTAATTTCTCATCAACGATTTATGTTTTCTATATTTCTAAGCTAATACAAATCAGCCTATTACCAGCTTACTTACTGCTACTACATCCACTAATTGCAGTCCTATGGATGTTATTGGTATGGTCTTTAAGGCTTTGTTAGTTTGTTTTAGAATTCTCAACTAAGTTTAGCGCTGTATAAGCTAAAAACACACGCAAAAAAAAAAAAAAAAACAGTTTTAGAAGATACATGTATATCTTACAACTCCGAGAGGGGACCATTCTAATATAAAATATCTTGATATGCATCATAATCTCTTGTTACCATTAGTTCTCATCAAACATTCACTTCGATCACCCATCTCCAATATAATGGTTGATCTGTTTTCATATTTGTTAATTTTTTATCCGCGATAATAACTAAAAACTATTCTAACCCATTTATTAGGACTGGCTGAAGCTGCAACCTCCAGAGACAGATGGAATAAAATAAGGGGCAATAAATTATTGTGTTTGTCGGAAAGGAGAAAATAGATAGTATAGGGGCTAGTGTGTAAAGTGGTGTCCTATATAAACCGGTCTTTGTAACCCTAGTTGGTAATATACAGAAAACAGTTTCAATTCAATTTCAATAAGATTCAAACCCCAAAATCAGTTCATTCTCTATACCAGACAACATGGTATCAGAGCAGTGTTTCTGATTCTTGAAACCTTGCTCATCATCTACAGTTTATTCCAAATCAATCCAAGCCAATCCAACTCCAAACCAGAAAAAAAACCAAAATCAAATCGAAAACTTAAACCCCGAAATCGAACCTGAAACCCCGCTGAATTTCGCTGCCACCGCATCCGCTGCAGTCGACTAAACATCATCATCATCAAACTAAGTTTTCTTCTTGAAGGCAGTCTCAAGAAGAAGGTTCCAGACCTGTTTTGAAGAAGACTGGCGATTCGTAGAAGGTTGTGACGGAAACGAGGGTTTGTAAAGGAACAAATCTGTTAAGACAAAACCCTATTTTTCTCAACAACTCCGCTGCTAGCAAAATCCTAATCTTTTTTCCGCTGCACAATTCCGCTGGTTCGGGGATTCGCTGTGATCTCCGATCGTCTTGAGCCTACTTTCAATTCCGTCAATTTCGCTGCTAATTTCGTCAATTTCGATCCTTTCCTTAAATACTGAAAATTTCCTTTTTTGATAAATACGCTGTCGGTGGTGTAATTGTTAATTGTGGACAACTTGCGGGCGACTTTAAAATCTTGAACGCGAGTTCAAGTTGCTGGTGTATTTAATAAATACGCCGGTAAGATAACCTCGCTACCTAGCGTCAGTATTCCGAACAAAATTCTTGAACGCGAGTTCAAGTATCCAGCGTATTTGATAAATACGCCGGGTTAGTTGCTAGCTTAATAGCGGTATCGAGACAACGTATATACTTACTTTCGTCGTATTTAATTGTTTATCAAATATGCTCGGTTGGTAAGTGTCTGGTATCGAAAAAAAATAAAAGAGGAATCAAAAATAAAAAAAGGGAATCAGAAAATGGAGGTCAATCATGAGAAGAACAGTTCTTGGATATTCGATTCTGGTGCCACTGAGACCATGACGTTTGAACCATTAGACATATGGTCAATGTCCAATCCTCAAAAAACTCAAATCCGCACCGCAAACAACGGAACGATGCAAGTGAAAGGAGGAGGAACAATTGAAATTTCACCAACTATGAAATTATCAAATTGTCTTTATGTTCCATCATTATCGCACAAACTGCTGTCAATTAGCCATATTAACAAAGAGCTAAATTGCACGGTAATAATGCATCCTACTTTCTGCCTTCTACAGGATATCAGGACGGGTGTGATCATTTGACGTGGTACTGAGCGCCAAGGATTGTACTACGTGGATGAAGTGGCTCAACAGGGTACTGTGATGTTGGCTCATGGAACCGAAAACCGGGAAGCCTGGCTATGGCATAGACGTTTGGGACACCCATCCCATAGTTATTCGCACCTTTTGTTTCTAAAACTCTTCCCTTCAAATGGAAAAATAGATTGTGAAACATGTTTTCGTGCTAAAAGCCATCGACAACCATTTAAACCTAGCAATACGAAAGTTGCTTCACCTTTTTCACTAATCCATTCTGATGTGTGGGGTCCTGCTCCAGTGACGGGGGGGGGGGGGGCAGGGTCTTCGGTACTTTCTACTATTCGTGGATGATTGCACTCGCATGACATGAGTATATTTTTTAAATAACAAGGCCGAAGTTTACGAGAAATTTATCACGTTTTATGCTATGATTCACACTCAATTCCAAACCCAAATCCAAATCCTTCGATCCGACAATGGGGGGGGGGGGGGATTTGTCAACACTTCCATGAAACAATTCTTTAAAACTAAAGGATTAATTCATCAAACTTCTTGTTCTCATACCCCCCGAACAAAATGGTGTTTTCGAGCGGAAAAACCGTATTATTCTTGAAATGACTCGAGCTCTTTTAATTGAGTCTCAGGTACCCAATTATTTCTGGCCTGAGGCAATTGCAACCTCTGTGTATCTCCTAAATCGGCTCCCCACCAAAGCTCTTAAGTTTAAGACTCCCTTAGATTGTCTATCTAAGTCTGCCAATATTCCTCATCCTCTAACACTTGAACCTCGAATCTTCGGGTGTACAACATTTGTCCACATATCCAAAACCAACCGAAATAAGCTTGGCCCGTGTGCTGAGAAATATGTATTTGTCGGCTATGGGATCGATCACATAGGTTACCTGTGTTATAATCCACAAACTCATCAAATGTTCACCACAATGAATGTTGACTTCCTTGAAACAAAATACTTTTATAACACCCAACTCAGTGGTCAGGGGGAGAATGAACGTATAGACACTCTGAGTTGGCTAACTCAATTGCCATCATCCGAAGAAGTAACAGCAGAAAACCATCACAGTACTCCGAGCCCTCCTCCGAGCCCTTCAAACACAGCCACACAATCTGCGGAGCACAGTATCACCGAAGAAAGTCCATCCAACGTGATACCAGAGGTAAGAAATACTAAGAACCCTGAATCTGAGAACCCTGAATGTCCTGTGTTTTTTAATTATGAGACAACAGGGGAACACATAGACCCGACAACAATGGAATCTACAGAACAGATTAAACCAGATGTGGAAGAAGTTGAACCAGCCGTTGAACACATTGAACCAGTTACAGCAGAGACAACCGGAAGATACTCTCTTCCTCCTAGAGCCAATAGAGGGGTCCCTCCAAAATGGTATTCCCCGGAGAGAGAAACTAGAAACTCAAGGTATCTTGAAGCTAAGATGGTTAATGGGAACTTATCTAACAGTGCGAAAGCATTTGTCACCTCACTATACTCCGAACAAATACTTGATTCTGTAAAGGAAGCACAAAGTAAGAAGAGCTGGAAAGAAGCTATGGAAACGGAGATGCACGCTCTTATGAAAAACAATACAAGGGAAAAGTGCATTCTCCCGAAAGGAAAAAAAACAGTTGGTTGCCGGTGGGTGTATTCGATTAAATATAAACCAGATGGTTCCATTGGAAGATACAAAGCCCGGCTTATAGCCAAAGGGTACACTCAAACGTATGGGATCGATTATTCTGAGATGTTTTCTCCGGTTGCAAAAATGGACACCATCAGAGCCCTCTTCTCTGTGGCAGCTAATAAGGATTGGCCCCTTCATCAATTTGATGTTACAAATGCATTTCTTCATGGAGACCAAACTGAAGAAGTTTACATGGAAGCTCCTCCAGGTTTTTCAGGGGGTTTTAAAGATGGGGAAGTTTGTAGGTTGAAGAAATCTCTATACGGACTAAAACAGTCTCCTCGGGCATGGTTTGGAAAGTTCACCTTGGCCATGAGAGAATACGGGTATCACCAAAGTAACGCTGATCATACCTTGTTCCTCAAAAGGAGGAACGGCCTCGTAACTTGCTTGATCATATATTTAGACGACATATCACCAAAGTAACGCTGATCATACCTTGTTCCTCAAAAGGAGGAACGGCCTCGTAACTTGCTTGATCATATATTTGGACGACATGATTATCACAGGAGATGATGTAGAAGAAATAGCACGGCTGAAAATGAATTTGTTTTCAAAGTTTGAAATGAAAGACCTTGGGAATCTCAAGTATTTCCTTGGAATAGAAGTTCTCAGGTCTAGACGGGGGATTTTCATCTGCCAAAAGAAGTATGTTCTTGATCTCCTGGCAGAAACTGGGTTGATTGATTGTAAACCATCAGATACACCAATGGTGGTGAACCACAATCTTCATATGGAACTCAATGGAAAGCTCGCAGACAAAGAAAGGTATCAACGGCTCGTGGGCAAGTTAATTTATCTCTCCCACACTCGCCCTGATATAGCTTATGCTGTTGGAGTGGTAAGTCAGTTTATGCACCAACCACAAGTTGCCCACATGGAAGCTGCTCAGAGAATTCTAAGGTATCTCAAGGGAACCATAGGCCATGGAGTGTTGTTCAAAACAAATGGGCATTTAAATGTTGAGCTCTACACTGACGCAGACTGGGCAAGAGATAAGGGAAACCGAAGGTCGACATCAGGGTATTTCTCCTTGGTTGGTGGAAACCTTGTTACCTGGAGAAGTAAGAAATAGAAGGTGGTCGCTCTGTCAAGTGCAGAAGCAGAGTTCAGAGGCATAGCTCGACGGTTAAGCGAAGTTCTTTGGATCAGGAAGCTTCTAGAAGATATTGGTTTTTCCCAAAGGGCACCCAATAAAATTATGTGCGACAATACAGCTGCAATACAAATCTCAGAAAACCCAGTTAAACATGATCGAACGAAACACGTGGAAGTTGATCGGCATTTCATCAAGGAGAAACTGCAGGAAAGGATCATAGAGCTCCTGTATATAGCATCAAAAGATCAACTCGCAGATATGCTCACAAAGGCAGTCAATAGAAACGCGTTTAGTAGCTGTTTGAGCAAGTTGAGTATTGGTGACCCCACTACTCAACTTGAGGGGGAGTGTCGGAAAGGAGAAAATAGATAGTATAGGGGCTAGTGTGTAAAGTGGTGTCCTATATAAACCGATCTTTGTAACCCTAGTTGGTAATATACAGAAAACCATTTCAATTCAATTTCAATAAGATTCAAACCCCAAAATCAGTTCATTCTGTATACCAGACAACAGTGTTAACCCGTTTTGACCCATTTAGTATGGAACCAACCTACCTGACCCGTTTCGACCAACTTACTTGACCTTCTTTGACTTATACTAAAAAGAAAACACGTTTTGACCGCGTTACCCAAGTAAGAAATCTATCTTACTTCACCCTTTAGTAAAATGAACTCATTCAACCTGTTAAAAAGAAAATGGCTATTCTACCTATTTAAAAAAGCTTACCTGCTTGACCAGTTTTATGAAGCTGACCCATTGGTGCCATTTAGTACGGCCCCAACGTACCTGACCCGTTACCCAACCTACCCATTTTTGCAATACACACACACACACACACACCATATCTCATTATTTGTCTCAATTATGGTTTCTCATCTTTGCCTATCAGATTATGATTTGCTATATATAACATTCATGTTAATTTTTAAGAAAAATTCACAATAAGGTATACATAGATCAACATTAAAAAAAAGATTAATCTGGATTGTGTCAGAAGTAAATTTAGAAGTTGAAATTTATCATTAAAATGTAATGGTTTCCTACATAATCAAGCAAACATATCACTTAACAGCAACATAATTTACCATATCATCTAGGCTCTACTCCTTTACACTCAATGGTATATGGTTCATCTCAGATGGGCTCTACTATTTTCCAATCGATAGTATATGGTTCATCTTACATAAAAAAAACATGATTTGGTTAGAAATATGGACTACAAATTAGCACATTACCATGATTTTGTGAAGCTCGGACTTGCTCTTCAATTTATAAAATAAGGAATACAAATTAATATCGTACCTTGATTTTGTGGAACTCCAACTTGCTTTGCTGTTTGTAACAATGCAGACTTTTTGTTCAAGTAAATCCGCTGCTATCAAAGACCAGGATCTGTATTTAATTTTGATTTTCCAGCGCCTTTTTTTTCTTTTCAAAACAGAGGTCATGTTCCGCCATTGAAGTTGCCTGCAATCATGGGGAAGAAAATCAGGGCTGCTGACTTAGTAAACGTGGGTAGCAAATGAGGTAATTAAAAACTGCTTCTAACTACCCATTTAACACGGTCCACATCAATTCTACAAAGATCCAAGGGATGGAATTCACTCAACAAAAAGTCAATTTCACCCCAACAATTATATTTAGCAAAACCATATCTTACCTCACTGACTCGACTTTGTAGTGCAAAGCAAACATCTTGAGTTCATGATTCCAAAAGTTATATATGTCACTCTTCATTGCTTTATCAAGCCACATTGTAAACTTGACAACTGATGCAACTTTTCGCAAAGATAACAAAGATAAATATTTAACCCTTTGAAATTGTTAGACGAACCTCCAAATTCTGTTGTCAATATGCCTAATTGAAATCTAGTGTCAAAGTTTTCTATGTTTTTTTTCTATTTAATTATCAACTAAGGCCAAGATACAAATAGATAATTAACATGATACTTTAGATTAAATAAGTGCTCTGATATTCACGGAAAAATAATATCAAGCATGGTCTAATGTTTACCAAAAAATTATGATAAGCTCATACCTGACCAACAAAGGACGACAGATGATCAAGTTTATCTTTGTCAAAAATTGCAAAAAGACCTCAAGTTCCATATGTCCTTATATTTCTCCCTCATTCTTTTCAGGATCTACACATGTTGTCTCAAAGTTTCCAGCAATGCCTAAATTTTTCTTGTATGTTGCAAGATCCAAGCCCTTGTTCATCAACCAAGATTCAAAACCTAAAAACTTCCACTTAGTCGCAAAAATCCTATCAAAGATCCAAAAGAAACATGTAAACAAAGTGCAAACATAAAATGAAGAAGATAGTTTCAATGGAGACTCACACCACCATGCATTTGTTCTGCTTCACAACCACACACACATCGCCCATGAATTCAGATTCAGACATCTGACCAAGAACTAATCTTGACAGATTTCGATTCAGACTCTGATGTCACACCCCGACCCGCAGCAGAAAGGTACGGGGCATGATGATTGCCCATAGCTCTTGACAACTAATCGTTATTACGATATTAAAAGTATGTCCATTTAAATTGTCACATAACATTTAATAATCAAAATTACTCATACATTGTTCAAAAACAAACATATCATAGGATTTCAATTTAATTTCCTAAGGCCCAAGCTACGTGTCCTCATCACTTGTTTATCAACTTTGAAAACCTGCACCAAGTTAGAAAAATATATATTGGGTCAACAAATATGTTAGGGAGTAGTTTTCTCAATTTATAGAAAACAGTTTTATATTTATTTAAAAAAAATTATTTCTAACATGCACCTCAAGGTTAATATGAAAATGGTCTCATATCATCAACATAGTCAACATATCTATATATCCAAATTTACCAAACAAGAACACACCAACCAACTAGTCTGCAGGATGTTTGTTTTGAACTCAGCCCTGCCAGATCAACATTTGACGTGGATACCAGCTGAGCTGCGAGACTTCGGTGATAAAACCCAATGCGTTTTTATTTTATAATCAAATCAGAACCGAACCAGCTCCACTCCTTCTTCTCCATTTGAACCTGCATCGCGACTCGCCTAAAATGAAGATCCGACTTGTTCCATCTTGGTTCCATACAAAACCACCACCCCCAAAAGCTGCTTTAGACTCCGAACATCGACAGATAAAAAACCTCGCCAAAATCGTTCGCCAAAACTATTTAGTAACTAAAACACATGTTTTTCACTTCATTTATATTAAAGCTAAAAGTCGCCCGGATTCACGGGCTCACAAATTCCTTTAGAAGTTGACTCGCCTTCCGTCACCACAACTCTTTATTACAACCATCCCTCAAATCTTACACTACTACAAGAAACAATGAAGCAGTTCATCGAACACCTTACCTACATAAACATGAACATGCACACATTTCATAAATAATCAATTGGTTTGGGAGTTCAATTTGATAGGAAACTTACCAAGACAGTAGAGACAGAATCAGTCCACATTGTTGCACATGTACCCCATCGCCAACATCAATTGGTGACCTTGACGGTGATGAAGATGATTATCAATACTCAAAGTTTGATTGTTCAAGTGAGGCTAATTAGTGGTCGGACTCGGAGTATCGAACGGAAGAGGGGTACATGTATATTCAACTACAAATCCACAGATCCCATAACTCGTGTTGCTTTTTTTCTCTTCCTTTTTGATTGCAGATTCGAGTCTGAAGGTTTAGGTTGTGATGTTCATCTTCGTAACCTCATCTACTTAGTATGATAGAGAGTGAAGGAAATGCTTGTTTAGGGTGAAATATGACAGATGTGTGGATGTAGGTAACCCCTACCCTAAACCGCACTTGGACGGGCGATGTGGACAGGAAAAAACATATTTATGTAAACATTGGTAACTGCCCTATACATTATACAAGAATACTCCTTGAGTTATGGAGATCGTGTGCATGAAAATGTGGAGTTAAGCACCAGCTAAGAAAACCATTCAAAACCGCTCGCTATCACAGCGGTTACTTTTGTGAGTTTAAAGGGCTGAGATTTAATCTCAGCATGATTCGACGGTAGAGATGGATTTGAAAGGTGGTTAGACTTAATGGGTTTAATATATAAATACTAGGTTAGTGCCCGCGCAATGCGCGGCTTCATCCAAAACCATATTATTTACTTTGCAACATAATATTTTGTACAAACGCATAAAAACCTATTAAAATTAATATATAATCTCATATTGTATAACACGTCTATAAAGTTTAGTAATATGTAGTCTTGTACTATTGAATAAAAAATTCTGTTCATCAATATACCCCGGTCGAGTAAAAAAGAAATTATCAAAATATGAACCAAATGTTATAAAATGTGAATGTATTATATGGATGAAAATAAAGAACATTAGATAAAAAAAAGAATATCATCCAAACACTTGCTAGTTGCTTGAAAATCTTGACAATTTGAAATCATTCGGCTTCTTCTTTGTACCTAATATGACCAAAATAAACCTCACACATAATGAATCTAGTGATATAAAAGAATTGAATTTATAATTGTAAAACATCTATGAAATGAAAGGTAAATGAATAAAAAAAATTAAATGTTGCAAGAACTTACATATCATTTTCCAGAAAATGGCAGCTGAAACCTACATTTCAATTAAGATGGCTACACAACTGAATTCATCCTGAAAGTTAAAAGAAATAATAAAACCGAAAACTTTAATATTCAAGAGCAAGTAATCAATTCAAAAGAACAATAAATCAAACCTAAAAGTTGCAGCGTAATATAACCAACGCGACCGAGCCCGACCCAGGTGATCACTTGTACACATCAACCATCAACTTGAATGATCCAATCATATACCCGAGCCGACCCAAATGACCAGTTGTCCTCATCAACCATCAACCCGAAAGTTCCAGCGTGATATATAACCAACCAGACCAGGATAACCAGTTGTATCCATTAAGCATCAAACAATCAATCTTGGCCCATTTAGTACAAACAATTTTTAACAGAATAATCTAAACATAAAAACATATAAAAAAGATGACAAAAATAATATACCTTCTTTAATCTTTTTGAAAGGCTTCAAAATTTAGCAAATCATGTGAATTAGTCAAGGTATAAAATAAAGCATCTAATGTGATCAAAACTGAACCGATCAATTTTCAAAATCAAAATAAACCTAATTGAATCTTAATGTAACAACACATACAGGGTCATTCAACACATTTCAAATGATACAGGTTCATGTAATAATCTGTTTTTTTATGAGGCAAAAATTAAAATGCAAATGGAGTTGTTTTAGCCATTTAATTCACTCAGAAGTATTCATATCTCCATCCAACTCTCTCTTTCTTCTCTATTCAATATCACAAAGATCCAACTCTCTCATTCTTCTATATTCATGGTGAAGTTGCAAAACATTTATATTGTCAGACTATCAGGCTCAGATTATCAAAAAAGATGACAACACCATGGCTGCAAGAGAGGTTGCATGAACAACTGCCATCCTACAACCTTGCCATACCATAATGCTATCTTCATTCAATTTTTACTCAGATCTACAAAATCATCATAGCCTTATGTTCAAAGGACAAGTCCAATGCACTTTGAATTCATTTTTATTCACCTTCACAGTCAACACTAAATGATTTGCTTAAGTATTTCAAATGATTTCAAAATGTCAAACCTCACTTATTCGGGCAGACGTCTGCTTCATCATAGTTTTAGTCTCAGGTGAGAAGCATCTCATCAACATCATTGACTAAATATCCCTTAGGTGACATCGATCTAATTATCATCAACCAAACATCGATTACACCCAACGCTACCTAGAACAGCCGCGAACGACAGCCAGCAACGATTAGGTCATGTTGCAACAACACGGCAGCTCTAGCCATCATAGCCTCAGATGACAAAAACATCTGTCCTGATAAAAAATGAATAGATCAATTTTCAAAACTTAGCCTCAGATGAGTAAATCCTAATTGAATATTGATGTAACAACACATACAGGGTCAGTCAACACAGTTGAGATGATACATGTTCAGGTAACAAAAACAAACCCTCTGTTGTAGAAGCAACCAGTGAGAGAGTTTTGATGGAATTTTTAAGAGGGGTCGGTGACATTGTCGAGGAGTGTAAGGAAATGCTATCACTTAGCATTTCCTGACACTCCTCGACAACATCACCGACCCCTCCATGTTTCAAGCAAAACACTCTCACTAGTTGCTTCTTCAACAGAGGGTTTCTCCTTATTACCTTGAACATGTATCATCTAAACTGTCTTTGACACATCCTTTGTGTCTTCCTCTCTTCATTAATAGCTAAAAACATGACACGTAGGCAAATAGAGGTCATCCTGTAATCTCCATTAATAGATAGTATAGATTCTGAAAACACTACATGTAATCAAAATACACGAATTAGATCTGTAATTTCTAAAATTAAGCAAATTACTACAAAAATGTTATAAAATTATATAAAACGAATCAAGGCAAAAAGGCACTAAATAGACACATTCAGCCCTAATTCAAGATATCAGTAATTCAAAAGATTCAAAACCAACTATAGATGATTGAAGTTAAAAAATGATTTATAAGTGAATAAATTGAATGAATTAAGTGAATATATATACAAATTTCGTTTAATTATTTTTTTCAAGTTGAAATATCGGTTGAGTAATATAAAAATATGTTACCTAAGTTAACAAATTAGTATTTTTAGAAATGGATTGACATTTCTAAAAAAAATACAAATCTCAAAAAGATTAGGCACCAACTTTTTCGTATACCTAAACGGAATGCATGAAAAACAACACAAAATGAAATACCACCCTAAAAAATTACCACATCTTATACATCAAATTTAATATTAAAAAGGTAAACTCAAACTGTAAAACGGTTGAAAATTTAGGTTTTTGACCAACCAAAGAAAATTAAAAAATGCCATATAATTTAGCATACGGTTGTTTAGTTTTTTTGGTAATATATATGTACTTAATTTAGGATTTTTTTTTTTACTAAACTTAATTGTTTAAATACAAAATATTATATGTTAGCAACGATTTTAAAAAATTTACATATATAAGTTTGAAAATTTGTTTTTAATTTCCAAATTTAAATAAAACAACCTTAATAATGTTCATTAAAATAAAAAAAAACAATTTGATATAAATAATTAATTAAACTGTATGTCAAAAAATATTTCAATTATTTCAGTGTACAAACTTTATTTTATTTCCTTTATAAATTTTTATTTCACTAACCAAACCTTTTTATGTATAAAATAGTAGCATATTTAAAATAAAATTTCCAATTGTAGATATTCAATGAAGGTTAGGAAAACTCTAAATTGATTAAAATGGAACGGTTTTATTAAAAAATTAATTATAGTCAGTTATACAATTTAAAAAAGGAAACAAAATCATATTAAATTTTTGTTTTACGTATATCTTTAAAAAACTGACGGTTTATTATAATAATATTTAATAAAATAATAGAGTTGGCACTAATCAAACAATGTACTTAAATGATGTTTAATATGATGAATACTTTACTTGATTCCTAAATTAAGATACATACAATTTTGAAGCACTAATTATTTCACAAAAAGATAGAATATTAACCACAAACTTGTAGCAAAACCAATAACATTAACGTCTACCAATCTATAATCAAATATGTTCAAAAACTAAGTTCTTCGGCCACACATATAAACGGCCCCAAAAAGTGTCAGCAACATCTACCATCACATATGTTTAACGTAACAACCACAACAAAAACCTACCATTAAATGTATACTAACGACCACACCTTGAAAATAGTACCAAAACATACCATGTACCTTCACCAAGTCAGTTATAAAGCAACATACCTTTACTTTTAACAAATACCATCTGAAACGAAGAACCGTATACCAACCGTTTGTCTCTAACAAACTCCCTCATACCGGTCACATTGAATCGCGGACAGCCTTGCGAGAACTCCTTACTAATAGCTACATCCCAAGTTCGACCAGCGCTGTCCTTGATGATCAAATCCATCTTTCGATCTAAACCATGAGTTTGAGCCCACTTCTTCTTCAGACGCTACAGATGAGAATATAAAAGTTAATAATACATACCATTAAAACTGCTTTTCCTACAACTAATGATTTAAACTGGATTCACTTAACATACATTAATGGTATGAAGAAGTAAATAATACAAACTTACGTAATGATTGTCAACAACAAAAGTAACCGGTACTTCGTCATCAACACTCTGTTCAACTACAGGTGCAGCAACCGCATCAGGCACCTCATCATCAAACACTTCAATTACGCCATCACTTGGTTGTTTTTTGATAACAGAAAGTTCAGGCGGGTAAGTTAGAAGGGCAGGCTTACAACAAAAAACACTCAAATCAAACGTCTTACGATCAATCATTTCAAATACCAACAAATGATCATCAGTTATCGACATCTCCTCCTTGATCCGACTCCAACCTGTAGTAATGTAAATGTTATGGTCTAAAATTTCCATCCGAACAACCCATTTACGATTTCCAGCAGAACGAATCAAAACCGGATCTGAAGGACAGATATTCAGCATAGAGTGATGAACAAACAACCTGTTCACATACTCCACAAAGAATAAAACAGTATCAGGATCAATGGTATAGCCGAAATAGATGTAGGACCGGTTTTAACACCGTTCGATTGCGTAACGAACGTTCGACGTGCGGAATCCGTGAACGTGCGTGACCGAACACACAATAACGTACTAGAACCGTGAATCTATTGAAAGATATGACGTGTACGATACAAGAATCACGTAGAGAGTACTTTCTCTCTCTAGACTTTCTCTCTCTAGACTTGAATCTCCTAAATCACCAAATGAGCAAAAGTCTTACACTTTACAACTAAAGCTCCTATTTATAGCCCTAGGAATTAATGAGATTTCTCATTAATTACCAAAATGCCATCTTGCTAATTCTATCTAAATATTACAATAAAATCCTAGATTTCTACAGTTTCAGCTACGGTTTGAATTGACGGAGGCGATAGACATTAATGCATCAACAAACTCCCCCTTGGATATTGCCGCAGTCAATCCGTAGTTAAACTCGTAGCGACTTGTCTTTCTCTCTCTCTTGAGTCAGACCTCAATTTTCTAATCTTTTGGAACTCAAGTTCTTGAGCTTCAATCTTTTCGATGAATCCACTAAGGTTCAGATTATCAAAGCCTGGAGTGTTTTTCAACTTCATCAGGTAAGTACCCCACTCATCCTTTGGTAAAGCATTCGCCACCTTGTCGATCCACACCTCATTAGCCTTGGTTATCTTCAATCTCCTCATCTCGTCAACTAGAAGGCAATATCGATCAAACAATTCTTTTGTAAACTCTCCTTTGATACCCGTAAAACTATCAAATTTCTTCTGTACAATATCTGCTGGATTCGGAACACGATACGACTCACAATCCATGTTTAGTTATTTAAAGAATTTTCAACAATAGATTTTCGAATAACAAACTAAAATCAATTCAATCACTGTGTCAATCCACTGAATCAGATAGATATCCGATTTAGTAACAACAATTTAGTAACAATGGATCGCGTGAAGAATTCGTTCGGACGGGTATACAATGCTTGTCAAATCACCTCAGGTCGCCTGCAAACAAACAAACAAACAATCAGTTTTAAACAAACTGAATATGTAAACGTGTGTGTTTGTGAAATCAATCTAAGACCCGTGTCAAAGATTCTCGAATTTGTTCACTGTTGTTTTAGTGAAATCACTACTGAATGAATGAACTTGTTCGGAACACAATTTGGCCTTCACTGATCGAGCCGATGATATTAATGAATATGTTTAATGATTGATTGGGCCAACAATACTAACACTTGATTTAATTGGATTAACAAACCCACTAAACGATTGGAACTTTGTGATTGGGCCGCACTAATACTTCACATGCAATAACCGAGATCAAATTGATTTTAACAACACAATTTCCGACAAACTTATATGTTGAATTTTATGAACCGATAACTTTGAATTAATCGATTAGATTTATCAAGTGACCAACAAATTTTCTTAATATGAATGTGATTGGACCAAAATATGAAGTCACATGGGGCTTATGACTATGATTGGGCCGCACAGTAAAGGATCACATGCACTCTGAAATATCAATTAATGAATCTGATGACTTATCGATTATGTTGGCAGGCACTTTCAAACCGAATAAAGCACATTCATTTAATCGATGCAACCTGACACAATATCACATGATCTCCTTTTCTCAACAACTGACAACCTCGTAAACTGTTTCACACTAATCCATGTACTTTCACGTGAAATCAGTACTGTCACGAGAGCGAATTCACAACTGACTGATAAGCGGACCTCTAATATGTCACAATAAGCGAACCTCACGAGCGAACCTCTAATGTGTCACAATAAGCGGACCTCACGAGCGAACCTTCTACAAACATGACCCTATGAGCGGACCTCTAGAGCGGATCTACAACAAACAAGACCTAATAAGCGGACCTAATAAGCGGACCTAATAAGTGGACCTGAATTTTGACGCAAAAACGAACCGAAAATCTTCGATTACTCCTAAACGGCTAGGAATTAGATTCTGAAACTTTGTAGGATTGTAATTCAAGTAATTTCGCACAACATACTAAAAAATCAGCCGATTCGGACCGTAAAATCCCCTTCAATTTGACGAAAAACAGTACGAACGTGATAAACGTGAAAAAAATGAAGAAAAAGATGAAATTTGGATCTGAATCGCTGAAATCTGGTACGAATCAATGTGTTTTATCAGTGCAATCGAGCTCCTAGCTCTGATACCACTTGTAGGACCGGTTTTAACACCGTTCGATTGCGTAACGAACGTTCGACGTGCGGAATCCGTGAACGTGCGTGACCGAACACACAATAACGTACTAGAACCGTGAATCTATTGAAAGATATGACGTGTACGATACAAGAATCATGTAGAGAGTACTTTCTCTCTCTAGACTTTCTCTCTCTAGACTTGAATCTCCTAAATCACCAAATGAGCAAAAGTCTTACACTTTACAACTAAAGCTCCTATTTATAGCCCTTGGAATTAATGAGATTTCTCATTAATTACCAAAATGCCATCTTGCTAATTCTATCTAAATATTACAATAAAATCCTAGATTTCTACAGTTTCAGCTACGGTTTGAATTGACGGAGGCGATAGACATTAATGCATCAACAATAGAAAAAAAATGAATGAACGCAAAGATAAAATAATTTAAAAACGTATAAGTTCAATTACCATGCAGTCGTCTCGGTCTTTAAAATCATTTTTAGGTTTGTAGTAGAAGTAGTTAGATGGTGCTAGAGAAATGTCTTGATAAAAGTGGAATAGGCGGAACAAAGATAAAGCTTCTTCATACTGACAAACAACCCACGAATCGTCCGATAATTTCAAAGATGTGACAACATCAAACCAGCCATTGTAAAAAAAAAGTCGCCTGCAAGTTTGAACACTTTGACTTCAAAGGTCCTCCCATCAAGGGTCCTGATGATTGCATTTTTATCTGGATAACCAAACTTCGTAATCCAGTCACCATAGTCAGCAGGAAGTTTCTGCAATGGAAAATATAAGTATCGTTAAATGCAATTATAATAACAGTAATCACAAAGTGTTATATTAAAACATCTTAATTTTATTTTCTTTAAATGATTATAATATCAACACTCACCAACGATTTTCTGTCGCACTTCCACACACGCGCAGCGAATCCATACACCATCTCGCTTCCAAAGTTGTTGTCTTTGTTGGGATTGAACCCTACCAGAGGAACAGATAATGAAAGCCAAAACCAGGTCACTACAGTGAATTCACAATAAGCAGCAGTTTACATTAAGCTTTCCCCTTGACAGTGAATCAAACATCTGATATGCTCCAAGTACTGTCCTTATCAACAACTGCTGATCCTATAAACCACTGGGAAACCAAAGCACTGATGAAGTTTAAAGGCTGAAGCTCAATCTACTGCCGGAATCCAAGTACTGCTGAAGAGTTAAAGCACTGCCCATTCAAGGCCTGATCACCCTTTGAAGAAAGCACTGTTACTCATACAACAGTGGTTGATTACGTCAGTGGGATGAAGAGTCAGTGTTTTATATATCAGTGTTTGAAATGTAATCAATGTCTGTATGGTCAGTAGTTGTAGAACAGTAGATAGAGTTTGTTAGTTTGTTAGATGTCACTTTCATGGTGACGTCAGCTGAGATGCCTCAGTGGTTTGCTTTGTCTATAAATGGGACAGTACCCTGTACTGTTACATTTGATTCGTTTTGAGAGAGTTCTTCTCCTCAATTCAATCCTTTCATCTTGTGCAATCCAACCTTGGGGCATCAGGCTGAGGGGGAGCTTAGTTTGTAAGCATGTCTGTAATCTTTTGCTTTGATTTGTAATCTTTTGACTCTATGAGAAGCAAATGTTTATCAAACTATTTTCTCCTTGATTGTGTTTACAAAGTTTGTTGTTCATTTCCGCTGCACTTAAACTCTGTTCATCTCTATTGATTATACAATTTACACAAACAAGCACAATCATGAGAGCCTCCGATCCTAACAATTGGTATCAGAGCTTGGACAGTCAAATTCGATCTAACAATCAATTTGACATAACAGTTCGGCTCAAAATTCATTGATACTAAGGTTGGTTGTATTCAGTTGAAAAACAGAGTAACGAGTAAATCATGATCAAAATGGTTATTCAAAAACTCTGTACATCAACCAAGATGTCATATGACACTCAAATCTCACACAACAAGTGATTTCATGCATAAGTCACTCATAGTTTTCAGATCTGAAAACATATCAGTTAAACTATGGGATTATTTCTTTTTTTTTTTGTCAAAAAATTGATTTCAACTGTTGTTTTGTCATTTGTGATGTTTTCATTAAATACTAAAGTATGAACCTCATATTAACAAAACCTATGATTCATAAGACATTAGTGTTTTGATTTTCTACAAAGAGGGGAATTAAGACTTTAGTTATTTAGATCTTATATGTTGAAAACATGTTGAGATCCTCAAAAGGAACATATCAACTTTGTCTAAATACATTAAGAAAAAAGGGGTCAACATTGTCCGTATCATATGTAGTGTGAGATTGGTTGAAAAACTTATGTAAACATGACCAAGTCTCTCAAAACATTACTGCAAAATGATTGTGGACTAAAATTCACAAAAACTCGTAAGTGTGTTTATCTCAAAACTTTTGACGTCAGAAGAAAAGAGTATAAACGTAAAACACTTAAGAGTCAAAGCTTGGGGTAATAATGGTCATTAAGCAACTGTTTGTGCTCATTGGTTTAGGAAAGTTCAGGTGAAAATAGTATTCTCAGTGATTGAGCGTACATGAGGACTAGACAAATATAACAGGATCCTTCATGTGTCCATGTGTCCTCATGTTTGCAATCAACTGACAAGAAAATGGTACCAAACAGTGGTCAAAATGTATTCAAAATTTCCTACCACTGCTGTCAAACCACTGACCATTTTCATAAACTTGAGAATGATATGATTACGTATTTTATTGATAATATACCAGATCCTTTTTGATGCTGTTCTTAGAAAATCCTTTAATTTTTTTTTACAAAGGATTTTCTTGATTAACCAGGATATATTGTTCATTTTTTTAAAGAATAATATATTTTGAACTTTTGCCTGTTTTTGTTGGCAATAGCTTCAGTTCCTGTTAGGATATAGTACCTTATTTTTGTTGGTATTATTGTCCTCACAAATGGGTCAAAAGGAAATGGTACATATGTCAAGGTCATGTCATACTCAGGTTTGTTTTTTAACATTAATCAAAGGTTGGTTGCTAAACAGTGCTTAAACTAATGGGGCACTCATGTTTTAATTTGAATAATAAACGAAAATGAGTTGCCTTAGCAAAACGTTCTCATCATCTGGGGTACTAATCCACTGTCAGAAATTTGAAAAAGCTTCAAAATGTGAAATTGACTTGTGGCAGAAACCTTGAACGAAAATTCTCAAAACAGTTGCTGACATAATTGTCTTTCAAATCATTATCATCATTTTACCCCTAACCACTGCTTTGTTCAAACGTTCTCTAAATACTATTCACTGCTGAAAGTTAGCCACTGATCCTTCATTTTCTTGACAAGCACTGATGTTCAAAATCAATGTCTTATCCACTGATATGCTATCCACTGATAGTAAAAATCATCCACTGTCCACATTATTACCGTTGTAACCACTGATGCTTGATTCATCAGTGGCTCTTAAAACAACTGTTCACCACCCTTCATCCATTTCATCAGTGTTTGACACGTGGTCAGTTTTTAGCCTTCAGATCAAAATAACCGCTGCCACATCAGCGATCACTTTTTCCCTAAATAAAACCCTGATCAAAACCCCCCAAACAGGGTTTTACACTGTCGAATTGAATTCCAAAGTTCTCTTCACAAAGCAGTTTCCAACTTTTCTTCCCAAATCACTCTCTGATTCTTCTTCATCAAAATGACGAAGTCAAAATCAACATCAAAACCTAAACCAAAATCAACACCATCTTCTAAAGAGGTCGCTCAAACGGCCGAAGAATCCATCGAAATACCATACAAATCCCCGCATAATTATCTGGGTTTACTCACAAAACCCTCCGATAACCACACTTTTGACTCCATCATTGATACACTCTCTGTATCAAAGTACAAAACTTTGTTGACAGCAGATGCTCCCATTTATCTACAAACCCAGAGAGAGTTCTAGAAAAAGGCGACGCTTGAAAAACAAGACGATAAAGTCATAGCCATTAACTCCTCGATACAGGGTAAAGTGATTCAAATCACTCCGCAATCAATCTCAGAAGTCTTTAAACTCGATGATCAAAATGGTAAAACTTCTTTTGACAAAAACGAGTTAAAAGCTGATTTTCTGAAAAGGGGATATGCAGAACAATCAAAGGTAGATACCTTACAAAAAGGTTATTTCCCATCTGCACCCAGATTTTTATTTCACACACTTTTGAGTTGTGTTTCAAATAAAACAACAGCATTTAACGAAATACCATTGAAGATTCAATGCCTGGGCTATGCTATTTTAAACAATAAAGATTACAACTACTCCCAGGAGATCTTCAATGACATGGTTAAGAATGTTGATAGCAAATCATTTCTTCTTTTTCCAAGATTTCTGAGCTATTACTTTAAACAAAAATTTGAAAAAGAGGATGAAAATTTGCCCAAACAAGGTGTCCATTTTCAAATAAAAGGCTTAACAAAAGAAACATTTTCCAGAATGATGGCACCAATAAAAACAAAAGCAGAGGTGTCTGAGCAGATTTCAGCAGTTACCACTGCTCCTCAGACATCAGCTGCTGAGCCCACTGCTCCAGGTGATCAGAGCAGCACTGCCACTGCTTTGAAACCCACACCTGACATCACCAAAAAGACCAAAAGAAAATCTTACAAAAAGCCCACCAAACCCAAGAAAAAGGCAACTCTAGAAGATGAGATCCCAAAGCAACTGCCTGTGACAACACAAATGTCACCATAAACCACTGCTGCTACTTCCTCACAGCAGTTGGTAGAAAGATCTCAACCATTGCCTAAAACTCCTCCTGCATCCTTACAAAAGGATCAGGTTGTAAGCACAGGGACCCCACAATATGAAGCTCTGGATTCAATTGGATCCATCTTCCTCAGTCCTGATCCTAAGGACATGTCTCTTTCAACACCTATACCCTCACCAATCATAATGCCACAATCAATAATACCCTTGTTGCATGCAGCTGCTATAGCTCAGACACAAACCAGTTCCTCTCTATCACCTATCACTGAGAGTATACCCCCACAAGTGACTGGGTCTGATGCTACTACTCCTGCTATCCCAGCAACAACTGAGGAGGTTACACCCCCTGAGTTACAAGTAACTCTCGGTGGTAGTTCAAGTGGAGCAGCAACTACAACTGATGGATCAACAGATCTTCAGTTGGACAGTTGTTTCATTAGTAAGACTCCCTTGAAGGCAATTTCTTCTATAGCACCATTGATAACCACTAGTGAGCCTATTTTGACCACTAGTAACATCAAAGGATTATCAAGTGCTGAAGAAAGAAGTCCCCAGTACCAAGAACAAGGGGCATCAATGGGTGATTTTTGGGACTCAGTTCCTAAGTCACACATTGATACAACCACTGCTGGTGGGGATTCAGATGATCCTACTAAAGTAGGTGATGATTCAAAATATCAGGAATTGACGGGCAGAGTTGAAAAACTTGAAGATTCAGTTGCTGAAATAAAAGATATGGTGCAAGAGATTTTAAAAGCTCAAAAAGCACAAGCTACTGCTGTTCCACCTCAAGCACCTGCTCCACCACAAGCATTTGCTGCAAATGAGCTCTGGAATATCTTTCAACCCTTACTTGAACACCAAAAGCAGATGGCTGATCAGCAGCATGAAACACATGTAAAAATGCTGACAAACATGGTAGAGTCGAGATTTAAAGATACTCAAACAGATATTAAAGCTATCAAGGCTCATATACAATGCACGACTCATGGTGGAAAAGTTCCCTCTACTATCCTTTTTATGGATAACCCCCTTGCAGATAATGCCAAAAAGGGGGAGAATGTCAAGAAGATGAAGAAAAAGGGAATTGAAGATGGTCTGTATGTTGAACCAGAACAAGCAAAACAGTCATCCAAACCACCTCAAACCACAAAATCCCAAACTTCCATTCAAACAGCTGATACAGCAGTAGTTACAAAAACTGCTGTCAGTAGCCAAACAGCTGCCATCTCTTCAACACACACCACCAAAACCACTGTCCTACCACCATTACCTCCTGTTATAAAACAGAAGACAACAGATGTTACAACATCTGCTGTAATGACAACAGTAGTTGGAACACCAGTTGTTTCAACCACTGTTAGTCAATCACAATCACAAACCACCAAAACCACTGAGCCACCCAAGACATCATCAGCCTCTCCTACAATAAAAAGGAGAAGGATTCTCATATCTGATGATTCTCCACCACCATCACCACCATCAAAAACTACCTCATCATCTTCATCCCCTGCTCAAAAGCAGAAGACATCTACTGACACATCAGTAGTTGTAATGACAACAGCAGGTGAAGCACCAGTTGTTTCAACAGCTGTTAGTCAACCATCCACCACTGTGATCACCAGTCTCACATCACAACCAGCTAAGCTCTACACCAGAAAAAGAAAACTTACCCAGCCAGATGAGGACCAATATGATCCCACTGCTGCAAAATATCCGTTGGAACTCGAAGCCATAAAAAATGAGATGAGGCAGTTCTACACTGATGATGATCCTTCAAACAGAAGAGTTCCTTCACTCGTGGGCTTCATGATTCCAGAGGATATGGATGAGTATCTTCAGCTCAAAACAAGACAGGCTAAGATAATAGCAAAAGTTGAGTGTAAAGGTCAAGGTGATGAAGCCATTGCTGAAAGATTGGAACCTCTGCTCACAAAAGTTAATCAAATAAAAGATTTTGCACAAGAGCTGAGCAAAGAAAAGGCAGAACAACGAAAAGAGATGAGAAGAAAACTTCTTGCATACATAATGCAAGAAAAATTTTATCCTGCCGAAGTAAACCAATTTGAAGAATGGCCAATAGTAATTTTAAAGCATGAAGCTGATAGGATTGATAGACTCAAGAATGATCCTAAAAAGAAGAAAAATGCTCCCAATTGGAGTAAATACAAAAAGTTCATCAATGACCAAACAACTGAGTACAAAAGAAAGAAACAGGAGCTGGTGAATGCAAAAGTGGACACTGCAAATGCCATATCAAAATAGTCAAAGCAGCAAACTGATGAAGCCTATGAAAGGCTGAAGAAAAGGAAGATAACTGTTTCAGGCACTTCAAAGAAGCGTGAACAAATGATGAAGCTTGAACAGCAGATAAAAAACCTCAAAACACTGTTTCGGTCTACTCTTGTGACAAACCAAGAAGAAGGAGAACAGCTGACCAGTGAAGAGGTAAAGGAAAAGGAAGTTGAGTACTTCAAAGAAACCATCATGAAAATGGGTCTAAAAGAAGAGAACTCGGAAAAACTTCAAAACCTTTTTAAGAAGGTATTAACAAAGCCTGCATCACCACACATTTTAGCAGATATCCCAGACATTGAGCTTGATTAACAACAAAGACAAGAGCTGATTGATAAAGAAGTTGCAGAAGATATATCTGCAGCAAATGAAGTCATAGAAGAAGCTTTCAAAAGAATTCTGAAGTTCAGGATACTGCTTTACAATTTTTCTCAAGGCCAATATCTCAAAGCTAATCAGAAAATAAATCTCTCCCAAGAAACCCATTGGGTTCGAAAGTACTAAAGTGGATGTCTGATCAAAAGACCCACGTATTGACCCTGGTCAGATCCAATGGCGAAGTGAAGTACATATCAAGGAAAGAAGCACTAGGCCTTAGTGTTGAAGATTTGCAGGATCTCCTTGAACTTACACTGTGCAGGGATGAAGATGACACAAGTTCCAAGGAATTTGAAGAAGAATTCAAAAGAAAAGCAAGGGAACTTCTGATGAGGAATAAAGATCCAGAATAATGACAGGTTTTGGCATTATCTGTTCCAGGGGGAGATTGTTGGGATTGAACCCTACCAGAGGAACAAATAATGAAAGCCAAAACCAGGTCACTACAGTGGATTCACAATAAGCAGCAGTTTACATTAAGCTTTCCCCTTGACAGTGAATCAAACATCTGATATGCTCCAAGTACTGTCCTTATCAACAACTGCTGATCCTATAAACCACTGGGAAACCAAAGAACTGATGAAGTTTAAAGGCTGAAGCTCAATCTACTGCCGGAATCCAAGTACTGCTGAAGAGTTAAAGCACTGCCCATTCAAGGCCTGATCACCCTTTGAAGAAAGCACTGTTACTCATACAACAGTGGTTGATTACGTCAGTGGGATGAAGAGTCAGTGTTTTATATATCAGTGTTTGAAATGTAATCAATGTCTGTATGGTCAGTAGTTGTAGAACAGTAGATAGAGTTTGTTAGTTTGTTAGATGTCACTTTCATGGTGACGTCAGCTGAGATGCCTCAGTGGTTTGCTTTGTCTATAAATGGGACAGTACCCTGTACTGTTACATTTGATTCGTTTTGAGAGAGTTCTTCTCCTCAATTCAATCCTTTCATCTTATGCAATCCAACCTTGGGGCATCAGGCTGAGGGGGAGCTTAGTTTGTAAGCATGTCTGTACTCTTTTGCTTTGATTTGTAATCTTTTGACTCTATGAGAAGCAAATGTTTATCAAACTATTTTCTCCTTGATTGTGTTTACAAAGTTTGTTGTTCATTTCCGCTGCACTTAAACTCTGTTCATCTCTATTGATTATACAATTTACACAAACAAGCACAATCATGAGAGCCTCCGATCCTAACAGTCTTTCACAACCCCAAATTGTATATCAAAACAGGTACATGTAACAAATATAGGTAACAAACGACAGTCAATTTTTACATCAAAGAAAATATCAAACGATATCAAAAAAGTTTTCAGTTATTAAATATTTAGTTAAAGAAATAAACAAATATAAATATTAAAAAAAACGGATAATTTTAACATAGCATTTGCAAAAATATAAACCATTAAAAAGAAGTACAAAACTTTAAAATACAGTTTCAAACTAAAATGTCAACAAACTAAACAAAATAGCACCATTACAAGTAACCGCACCAACTTCAACTGTTACAGACACCATATAATAAACTCAACAAAAAAATTAAACCCCCAATCAGCTATGAACAACAGTAACATCAACAAATCAGAATACAAGAAGAAATAAATTAAAACCCTAAAAAAACTGAACATTACATACACTCCATCAGCAAATAATTGATACTAATAACAGTAACAGGTGGATAATGTACTGAGTAACATATATCTATCGAACCTAACAATCAAAATCGACTATTACAGAACCTATAAAGGAAAATGTACGAAGGAATTAAACACCTAATCGGCTATAAACAAAAGTAAAATCAACAAAATACAGTACATGAACAAAGAATTTAAAACCCAAAAAAAACACAAAAAAAAAAACACCCAACATCAAAATAGATTATTAGAGACCATGAAAAAGAAACGGTACAAACGAATTTAAGACCCTAATCGGCTATGAACATCAGTAAAAACAACAACTGACAATAAATAACATACCATGAAAAAGAAACTGTAGAAATGAATTAAAACCCTGATCGGCTATGAACATCAGTAAAAACAACAACTGACAATAAATCGACTATTACATACCGTAAAAAAGAAAATGTACAAAGAAATTAAAAACTTAATCAACTATGAACAAAAGTAAGTTGAACAAATCACAATACATGAACAGGGTCCAACATCAAAATCTACTATAAGAGACGCATTAAATCTAACAAACAAACAATCTATCAAAAACAATTGAATCTGAAAATCGGGTAAAAGAAAACGAAAACGTATGTAAAAGATAGGGTTATATGAATCAAGCATAAATACCCTGAATGAAGACTATTATCTAATGAAGATTGCTTGTATCTCTTCAATAAATCGCCGATTTGATCCGGGCAGAAATGATTTCTTGCAAAATTAACATTATTAAAACTTATAATAGATCATCAAACCGCCTAATTAGAGATTACCGTATATGATTTGGTTTCAGTTATTACATATTTAAATCAATAAACAAACAAACATGGATACTAAATAAAATAATATCAGTAACATCACATACACTCAATCATCAACTAATTGATACAAAAAAAAAATAACATGTGAACAATATACTTAGTAACATATATCTATCGAACCTAATAATCAAAATACACTATTACAGACCCTATAAAAGAAAATGTACCACGAAATTAAACACCTAATCTGATATAAACAAAAGTAAAATCAACAAATCACAATATATGAACAAATAATTTAAAACCCTAAAACACAAAAAAAAACACCCAACATCAAAATCAACTATTAGAGACCATGAAAAAGAACTGTACAAATGAATTAAAACCCTAATCGGCTATGAACATCAGTAAAAACATCAACTTCAAATAAATTAGACACCATGAGAAAAAAACTCTACAAATGAATTTAAAGCCTAATAGGATATGAACATCAGTAACATCAACAACTCACAATAAACGGACAACGAATTTAAAACCCTAAAACACAAAAAAAAAAAAAAAAAAAAACTTCAACATAAACCGCCTACGCTACTCTAACATACAAACAATGTAACAAAACCATTGAATCTGAAAATCGGATTAAATAAAACGAAATCGTATGTAAAAGATGGGGTTATCGGAATCAAGCATGAATACCGTCGATGAAGACTATTATGTAATAAAGATTGCTTATACCTCTTCGCTAAATCAACGATTTGCTTAGGGCTGATTTGATTTCCTGCAAAATTAACCTTATTAAAACCTATAATCCATCATAAAATACTGAAATTAGATAATACCGTATATGATTTGTCTTCAAATGCGTTGAATCATGATCAAAATTATTGGATCGATGTTAGTCGCCGTCGTGTTCGCCGAGTTCGTCACAGAGGAAAAGAGAGGAAAATAGAATTAGGGTTTTGAGAGGAGAGAGAACCATGTTAGCGTAAATGAGATTGTATGTTCAATCCTCAACTATTAGGTGTGCCACATGGATGATGACATGGCTGCTTAGTTGGCTTGCACCAATGGGTGACATGTGTCCCCCATTGGTTTGCTTTATTAGATATATATATATATATATAATTCATGGATTTAATCATTTTAATCTATGTCATTTATAGTTTTATTTTGGTTCTTGGAATCTGAAACGCCATTCAAGCTTGTTCAATCTGTTGTAATGATAGGATTTAGGAAGGATCATTATATTATATTATTTTATTTAATAAAAGAAATAATAAAAGCTTGAATTTTTTTACCTAAAACTCTAATCATTATCCTTTTTTTCTTTTTTATGTTGTGGTGCTTACTGTTTTATAAGAGTTTGGTTGAAAAGGATCCAATAATTCATAGGAGTTTGGTTTAAAATAGAAAAGACAACATAATCTTTTGATGTTAATGAATTTTTATAGGTACTAGTAACAAAAATGTTTATTGAACTTTTACAGGTATTAGTAACAAAAAAAAAAGATGACTAGTAAATCAACATATCCCACCGACGAGGTATAACATTTAGTTTTATATTTACCTAACAAACTTTTTTTGAAGGCCGTCATTCAATAAATAAGACCTAGCAAGGTGCTAGGAACCAACATGTCACACCCCAACCGATGGCGGAAACATCGGAGTGAGATGAAAACGAGATTGCTCGAGACTTCATTACATTATTGCGACAATATTTAATTCAAACACTGATTTCATTTCATTGGTGATAATTGTCAAATACAACATGTGAAACCAAAATACAACATTTGAAATTTAAAGTACATGCTCGAAACAAATACAATAAGTTACAATAATCAAAAGTACAACTATAATTCTAGTAGTCTAAGTGTGTATCTAAAGCATCCCTACTAGATTTCGTCAATAGCAACATCATCAACCTGCAACATGTTAAAAATATGGTTCAATACCAAAATGTATTGGCGAGTATACAAGTTTAATATAACATACGTATAAAAAATGATTTAAACGAATCCTCATGGCAAACTTAGTTATCAAGATTAACGTAAAACTTGTATGCGAATATACAAGTCAATCCTCTTATTACCGCAAATTTAAAAGACTTAACATGACCACAAGACTACAAGCGGTGTATTAATCCTATAGCGCTATACATGTTAAGGGGAGGCTCGTACGAAGATAATGATAAGTTTATCACATAAGAATGTTCCAGAAAGACGAATCAAGTATAACGTATTAGCATGCATGATTGGATTGTTTGTGTGATTGCATAAAATATAAGTGTAACTCTGTAGGTTTATAAGTAATCATATTGCACCCAAAAAGTGTAAAATGGAAAAAGGGCGCTCGAGTATACTCACAGTTTTGCAAATCTTCGTTTAATAAACTGCGAGCCATTGAGTAGAGGAGGAGAGCGCTGGAACACCAAGGTTACCTTACAGGTGGGTAAACGAAGGTGTGAGTTGTTGGAGTTAAACGGAGGATTCGGATTCGGAATTTAAAGTACACAAGTATAAGATATAAAAGTATAACTTAGATTGAAAATATATTTCGTCCAGGCACTCGTTAAGACACTGAGTTGCTGTGATTTCACAGGTCCTAATTTGCCTGTCAGAATCAGTAACGAGGAACGTGGAAACAGAATAAACGGAAACCGAAGCAACAAAAACTGTTCGTGCGAAAGGACCATTCGTGCGACATGAGTACCTATCGCACAGATGGGCCTGTTCGCTCGAACAGAATTCCGTTTGAACTTTTAACCATTAACCGGCTATGTTTGTGAGTTTAGTTAGGTTTATATGTTATATAGTTTATAGTATATTAACAGTGCTATAGTGCTATAGTCATATAGATCACATAAGTCATGTATGGAGGTAATAACCTCATTATAAGTTCACCAAAGCACAAGTTCGTTAACTAAGTTAACAAACCGGTTGGTCACGAATAACAGAATGTAAAAGATAGAATTTAAATACCAAACAACCGAACAAGGACAACACGGGTGTGCTGTCTCAACATGGAAGGTATTAGCCAAGTGTTGGAGGCTGGACGGGGTTAACTTATTCTTCGTCTAGGAGATTCTTTGGGTGTTTGTTTTGCAAGTTTAAGTGAGGTGGTGGAACTAGATTGGAAGCCAAGGCTTCCACGGTTCACACTCTTTTATTACAGAATCGTCTATATCGAGAATAGGGATCTGAATAGTATACAACACTTAGAAAAATGCCGGAACGGGAAGGAAACAGAGCCTTTTATGTGAATGGCTAGCCCAGTCGCGCGAAGGGCGTATCCCTTCATGCGAATGGTCTGCTATTCGTGCGAACGGTGCTGTTTCAGGATGAAAACGGTTTGGTTTTGCTTGAACAGTTCATCCTCTTCGCTAGAATCGACCTCGAACTAACCCACAACTATAGACTTAGCTTAAAGGTTTTGAAAATAAAGAACTTCAACATTAAGCTTGAACCTCAAACATGGTGAGTTTCATTATTCAGACTGCCATGTCAGGTCTGAGAATACTCCCAAGAGGATAGACAAGCTGAAAGATGGAAGAACTTAGTTGAATGTTGAAGAAAAATCATAGAAAAGATGAAGTTAGTGAGCTTAAAGAACTCACTTAGAAGGTTCTAGAAGTAGCTCAGCTGATACGTTCGAATTCAGAAAGTTGAGAGAGATTTTCGGAGTGTGGAAGGTGAGAAATGAGGGTGAGGGTTCGTATTTATAGGGTGGGAAGGAGTTTGGAACGATTTTGTGTTCGGGCGGAAGGTGCCCTTTGTGCGAAAGGGGAGCCCTTCGCATGAAAAGGACTGTTCCCTTTGTTCGAAGATGCAAGTTTGCTGTTTTTACGAGTTTTGCCGGTATTAAGCGTTTTAAACGTGTAAGTGCAATGCATAAGTGTAATGTGAATAAAGGCATGTATAAAATGAATTTGTATGTATAATAACTATGAGTTAGCGTGTGAATGTATCAAGTTTGCATGTATATCAAGTATTATATGACAAGTATGTATGAATTAAGTATAACACAACGTACAAAAAGATCGAGTTTTATTATGATTCAAGTCTCGGATTACAATGTTTGGAAATGAAAGACGAATACAAAGGAATTACCAGTTTCCAAAAATAGAAATAGAAACTAACTTTCTTAAATAAGGAAAGTTACAAAAAGCGAGGCGTTACAGTCTCCCCTTCTTTAGGAAATTTCGTCCTGAAATTTATTCAAGAGGAAGATGTAACAAATAGATGCGGATACTTAGTCTTCTTCTCACTTTTGAGTTCCCATGTAAATTCAACGCCACGTTTTCCTTCTCATCGTACCTTAACTACGGGAATTCAACTGCGCCTCAATTAGTTGACTCATCGATCCATGATCTCGATAGGTTTCTCCATGAAGTGTAGAGTCTCGTTGATTTGAAGATCTTCGAGTGGAACCTGAAGTCCTTCTTCAGCTAGACATTTCTTCAAGTTTGAGACGTGAAAAGTTCAATGGACATTGTTGAGCTCTTGAGGTAGGTCCAGTCGATACGCTACCTTGCCAATCCTTTCAAGAATCTTGAAAGGACCTATATAGTAAGGAGCGAGTTTCCCTTTCTTACCAAATCGAACTACACCCTTCCATGGGGATACCTTAAGAAGTACAAAGTCACCAACGTTGAATTCAACAGGCTTTCGTCACTTATCGGTATAACTCTTTTGTCAGCTTCTGGCTTTGAGCAAGTTGTCTCAAATCTGCAAGATCTTGTCCGTTGTCTCTTGTATAAGCTCAGGACCGGTGATTTGAGCTTCTCAGATATCATGCCAACAAATAGGCGAACGAAACTTACGACCATATAATGCCTCGAAAGGTGCCATTTGAATACTCGCATGGTAACTATTATTGTACGAGAATTCTATCAAAGGCAAGTGCATATCCCAGTTGCCACCAAAATCGATTACGCAGGAACGAAGCATATCCTTTAGAGTTTGGATAGTACGCTCGGTTTGACCATCGGATTAAGGATGGAAAGCGGTACTAAGGTTAAGATGAGTACCAAGAGCGGATTGAAACGTTTGCCAAAGACGAGAGGTGAAACGACCATCACGGTCTGAGATGATGTTAATGGGGATACCATGACGACAAATGAGTTCATCCATGTAAATACGAGCCAATTTCCCGACTTTGTAATTTTGACGAATGGGGAGAAAGTGAGCAGACTTGGTCAATCGATCAATGATCACCCAAATGCTGTCATGACTAGAAGAAGTACGAGGAAGCTTAGTAATAAAGTCCATTGCAATACTCTCCCATTTTCAGACAGGAATTTCCGATTGTTCGAGTAAGCCAGATGGACATTGATGTTCAGCTTTAACCTTGGAACAAGTGAGACACTTCGAAACAAAGGTGGCGATATATTTCTTCATGCCAGGCCACCAATAATACGTACGCATGTCATGGTACATCTTATCAGCACCAGGATGAATAGAATATCGAGACTTATGTGCCTCCTTCATTACAAGCTCTCGAAGGTTATCACGAGTAGGAATCCAAACGCGATCGGGATAGTATAAAATACCATCGGAGTTGGTTACAAGTTGATCTTCTGAACCACATTGCATCTCGTTGTAGAGGTTACCCTCGTTAACAGATGAGTATTGATCCTCTTGATATTCACTAAAATACACATACTTTATTCCCCCATTTTACCCCTATTTTACGCGTTCTTGGCCATAAAACCGAGGATTAGATACTTAATCGTGTATACTTTTGTTTACAGGCCTCAAACAACATGCCAAACAAGAAGATGAAGAAAACGAGGATTTTCTGAGCGTAACGGCAGAATCACGAAGATTCTGTGAAGCTGTCTGTAGTATTGGCACGACCGTGCCAATATCGGCACGCCCGTGCCAATCCGATGACCAGACCCAAGCCCGAAGATGCACTGCCAGTGTGATCAAGCGTGCCAGCAAACTTCGAAAATGCACGACCGTGCGTTGAGTTGAACGACCGTGCCAGGCTGCTGTTCTCGGAAGCACTGCCAGTGCGTTTGGCATGCCGGCCACTTCTCGGAGATGCACGACCGAGCATCGGATGGCATGACCGTGCCGATACGAAGACCGGTCCAAGATCTGCTGATGTCACAAGATATGGTGAACAGTGCATGACCGTGCACTTTATTGGCACGATCGTGCCAGATGAAAAAGATATAAAAAACATGTGACACCCCAGGAAAACCGGGAAAACCATACAACTTAACTAGCTTCCTCAGTGAGTGCTTACCAAATTTCGAGACGAAATTTCTTTCAACTTGGGGATGATGTGACAACTCGAAATTTAGAACCTTTCGTTGTACGCTTGAACGCTAAGTGACTAACTAATTTGATGGTTTAATGAATGATATATGTGAACTTATATGATTATGTTTGTGATTGTATGTATGCGAGTATGTATATGAACCGAAACAACAAGAACCCGACTCGAGACCATGTGGTCTCGAGTGAACAGTAACATATGGGCCGGTTGGGCCACACACACACACTTAGCCTATTTCGAAAGCCCATTAGGGTGCACTACTTAGAACGAGTATATAATCCTCATGATAGCCACACTTGTCATTTTTGGGCAAACAACACTCATACTCCTCTAACACACACACTCTCCACTCTCCCTCACTAAAACCCTAAACCACAACATTTCTCTCCTTCATCCTCGGATTCAAACCGGTGACCACTAAGGAGCTCTCGGATCAACTCGTACACACTCACCTTTGAAACCCATCAACCGGTTAGTGATCCCCATTGTATGTTTATATTTCGGTTGTTGTTGATGATGATGATGATGCGATATTTTATTGAAGATGATATGTTTCGGTTGATAGTTATGCATGATGAAATCATATGACAATATGTGTGCTTGTTAAGTTTCATACATGATTAGGGTATTGATTATGTGATGATGTGCACCATGACTATTGTTTGAATATGACAAAGGTGTTTGTGGATCTAATGAGCTCTTGGTGATTAAATGATACATGCTTAGTTACGACCCTTATAATGAACTTGATATCTTTGGTAGAGATATAAATTTTGTATGATAAAAGAATGATAATGATTATCCGATTCATGAGGATATAGAACAAATGCTTGGTTTGCAATATGAGCTTGATATCTAGTTTAGATAATATAACTCTTGTCCGAAAAATGCAAAATATGTTTAAATAAGGGCTGTTTGTGTTTGATGAACATGATGAATGTATGAAGAACTTGTTGAATATCATATGAACATGTCTTGAATATTTGAAATCTGGTTGTTTGATCTATTTTGATAGAGGGTTAGACAAGAAAACATGTTTAGTGGATAGTACAAATGGTTGCATGAAATTAAAACCCTATTGGATAAGTACACTGTGCCGAATCAGCTTATGTCCAGTCGAGACCTTCGGTTGCGACTCGAGACCACCGCATGATGAGTCGAAATCCCCGATTGCGACACAGGTTGCGAGTCGCAAACGCCTGGTTGCGACTCGAGACCAAAACAGCACAACTCGAAATCTCAGTTACGAGTCCGGTTGCGACTCGAGACCAAAACAGCATGAACCGAGACCATGATTGCGAGTCCGGTTGCGACTCGAGACCGCCTGTCTCGACTAATGCATGAATGACTCGAAACCGCACAGTCTCGACTCGAGATCTCTAGTCTCGACTCGGGACCACGTACACATACACCGAATCAGACTTACTGTATTACGGGCTTAGTTGATGGGCCGGACCTTGGGCTTTGTTTATTTATATACTACTGTTCAACCCGTAGGCATTATTTGCAAACTGCCATGTTTATACATGTATGCCATGATTATTACTTGAGTACAATACGTGGAGAACATACGTGCACAACTTGGATACGAACCTGACTTGTATGATACAACTATGTTAGGACGCGGTTGACCCAATATCGCTTGATTGACTTTTCTGTGTAACTACCGAGCAAACCAAGGTGAGTTCACACCCTCTACAAAGCATGGGATTCCCTGGGTCGGGAATTGGGGTTAAGGAACATGGGTTCCTCGTCCTCCTTGGGTAGGACAGCAATGGTTCAGGAATGTAATTCCTCGTCCTCACGGACAGATAACTCGTACTAGACCAAAACTCTATCACGAAGTCCCTCATTTTATATCGACTTAATCGCCGGGCCAATGGCGAGCGGGTCATTAGTTAGATAGCGCTATTTAGGTCTGACAAACCTCACACCGTGCCGCAGAGGACGGGCGTGAACTAATGGATCTGGGGCACGTCAATGATGATAGACATTGACAGTTTCAGGGCACATAAACATGACTACAGTCAGCAGTCGATATGGTAACGAGTCTAGTGTATACATGGGGTAGCCCCCACGGCCGAAATGCCAGATAACTAACACGGGGTAGCCCCCACGGCTGGATTGCCAGAGTAACCGGGAATAAACAAGTCACGTTTTTAACTATGGGGTAACCCCCACGGCAGGATGCCAGCTAAAGGAAACTGTTTTCGAAACAACTTAAAACAAACACCCAACCGTGAACTCACTCAACTTGTTGTTGACTCGTTACTACATGCTTTGCAGGTCCTTAGGTTCTTAGCTGGAGCTTGCATGGAGGAGGATCGTTGTGGGACATGGACGACTGAGTGCCATGTTAAACTTTGGAACAATTAAACTTATGTTTTGCTTTTAAGACTTATGCTTCCGCTTGCAACTTAACTATGTTTTGTTTGAACACCAATTGTATTGGTTGGATTTTTATAATTTCTTATATGCCTGTTCAATATGATTGGTGGCTGGATCCTGGTCAGTCACGCCTCCAAGCGGTAGTACTCCGCAGGTGGATTTTGGGGGTGTGACAGATTGGTATCAGAGCCATTGGTTATAGAGAACTTGGTTTTAATAAAGGGGAAAAACGTTTTTGTTAAAACCAGACTATAACCTGTACAGTGCTCAACGGTCCACAACGATGCTTCACTCCACATGCAAGGCTCGACATTCTAGGTGATATGATCTGTGTATATATTGCCTACTTGTTAGTCACATAGTACATTGCTTATGGTATACTCGGTTAGTATGACTACAGTTGCTTGAACACGTGCGTGCTTACTCTATTTTATCGTCGTACTTTCGCGAAACCCCTCTCACTCACGTTCTTCTTGATATGAAGATCATGTCTGGACGCGTTAACCTGACACAAGCCCAGTTGACGGCTCTGATCAACGAACGAGTTGCCGCAGCACTTGCAGCTGCACACGCAGGAGGTATATCCTGCAGTCCGAACTCATTCTAGGATCTTTAGGATCCCACTCTCGTGAACCAACCTTTGTGTTAAACTCTGTCTTTCTTTCACCTACGATAGGTCAGCATGTTCAGCCACCCGTGTGCACTTTTAAGACTTTCATGGACTGCCGACCAACTACTTTTAGCGGCACTGAAGGAGCAGTAGGTCTCCTACACTGGTTTGAGAAACTAGAATCTGTCTTCGAAATGTGCGAATGCCCTGAGGCGCGCAGGGTGAAGTATGCTACTGGTACTCTCGAGGGTTTAGCCCTCACATGGTGGAACGCTCAAGTTCAAATGCTGGGGTTGGTTGCTGCCAACGCCACCCCATGGGAGAATTTTAAGGAAATGATCAAGGAAGAATACTGCAGTCGTGATGAGATTCACAAACTGGAAGTGGAGTTCTTCAACCTCAAGATGACGGGGTCGGAAATTGAAGCTTATGTGAAAAGGTCGAACGAACTGGCAATTCTGTGTCCTACTATGGTGGATCCTCCCATCAAACGCATCGAACTATTTCTTCAGGGCTTAGTGCCAGAAATCCAAAGTCATGTGACTTCAGCGAACCTCGCCACTTACCAGCAAACTGTTCAGTTGGCTCACCGTCTCACGGACCAGGCGGTGGAGCAGAACAAGTTACCAAAACGCATAGGCACTGCAACTACTTCTGGTACCTCTAGTGACAACAAACGGAAATGGGATGGAACTTCGAGTAAGGGTTCGACTTCTGTTCATTCCCAGTCTCAGCAGAGAAAGACTGAGGACTACAAGAGCCCTAATCAGCAATCGTCTGGTGGTCAAAGTCATGGTGGGTACAAAGGAAATCACCCCAAATGCAATCGCTGCAGCCTGCACCACAGCGGGCCATGCACCAGGGGCAACTGTCATCGGTGCAACAAGCCTGGTCACGCTGCAAAGGATTGCAGGAGCTTATACCCCGCCAATCAGAATCGTCAGCAAGCTCAACAGAACCAGCGCCAGCAGCAGCAGCAAGGTGATAACAAAGGGTGCTTTCAGTGTGGAGCTGAGGGCCACTTCAAGAGAGATTGTCCCCAACTGAACAAGAACCAGAACAACAACAACAATAACAACAATCAGGGGAATGGTAACAATGGGAACAACAACAACAATGGCGCCAGGGGGCGGGTGTTTGTGATTGGCCAAGGTGAAGCAAGGAATGACCCCAATGTTGTGGCGGGTAAGTTCCTTCTCGACGACTTTTATGTTTCAGTTTTATTTGATTCGGGTGCCGATACTAGCTACATGTCACTAGAAGTTAGTCGAATGCTTAAGCGTATTCCAACCCCTTTGAACAACAAGCACACCGTAGAGCTAGCAAATGGTAAGAGTTTAGAAGCCACACACATAGTCAAGGGTTGTAAACTTATTCTCGCTGACCAGACCTTCTCTATCGACCTCATTCCTATTGTCTTGGGTAGTTTCGACATTGTCATTGGGATGGATTGGTTATCCCAACACCAAGCAGAGATTCTTTGCAACGAGAAGGTTGTCCGCATTCCGGGTTCCGGTGGTGAACCTCTCAAGATTCATGGCGACAAGAGGAGTGCTGTTGAGAACGTCATTTCTCTCCTTAAGGCCCAAAAGTGCTTGCGAAAGGGCCACACTGCCATTTTGGCTCTCATTACTGACACCTCAGAAAAAGAGAAGAAGATAGAAGATTTTCCAGTTGTACGCGATTATCCAGAGGTATTTCCTGAGGAATTACCTGGTCTTCCGCCTCATCGCCAAGTCGAGTTTCAGATTGAACTAGCTCCTGGAGCTGCGCCCATAGCCCGTGCAGCTTATCGTTTAGCCCCATCAGAGTTGAAGGAACTCTCTACGCAACTACAAGAGCTCCTGGATAAGGGTTTTATTCGTCCTAGCTCATCGCCCTGGGGAGCTCCAGTGCTATTTGTGAAGAAGAAAGACGGTACCTTCAGAATGTGCATCGACTACCGAGAACTCAACAAGGTGACGGTGAAGAATCGCTATCCTCTACCGCGGATCGACGACTTGTTCGACCAGTTGCAAGGGTCGAGCTACTATTCGAAGATCGATTTGAGATCGGGTTATCACCAGCTGAGAGTCCGGGAAGAGGACGTCTCCAAAACAGCTTTCAGAACTCGATACGGGCACTATGAGTTTTTGGTCATGCCTTTTGGGATGACAAACGCACCTGCGGTTTTCATGGACTTGATGAACCGAGTGTGCAAGCCTTACCTGGACAAGTTCGTTATAGTCTTCATCGACGACATCCTGATCTATTCCAAGAGTCGGGAGGAACACGAGCAACATCTACGACTTATTCTGGAACTCCTTCGAACAGAACAGCTTTATGCAAAGTTCTCGAAATGCGACTTCTGGCTTCGTGAAGTCCATTTCCTAGGCCACGTGGTAAACAAGGATGGGATTCACGTTGATCCATCCAAGATAGACTCGATTAAGAACTGGCCTGCACCTCGTACACCAAAGGAAATTCGCCAATTCTTGGGTTTGGCGGGATACTACCGGAGATTCATTAAGGATTTTTCTAAGATCGCACAGCCTCTCACCTCACTAACACAGAAAGGCGTTGTTTATCGATGGGGAAACGCACAGGAATTAGCATTTCAGCATCTAAAGGATAGGCTTTGCAGCGCACCTATCCTTTCCTTGCCAGAAGGCACAGACGATTTTGTGGTCTACTGCGACGCATCAATTCAAGGTCTTGGTTGCGTGTTGATGCAACGAGACAAAGTTATAGCCTACGCCTCACGCCAACTCAAGGTTCATGAAAAGAACTACACTACGCACGATTTAGAGCTGGGAGCTGTTGTTTTTGCACTTAAGTTATGGCGGCATTACCTGTATGGTACCAAGTGCGCGATCTACACCGACCACAGGAGCCTCGAGCATATCTTCAAGCAGAAGGAACTGAATATGCGGCAACGACGATGGGTCGAGCTACTAAATGACTACGAGTGCTCGATCAGGTATCACCCGGGCAAGGCCAATGTTGTGGCTGACGCCCTCAGTCGGAAGGACACTGCGCCTAAGCGCGTGCGAGCTTTACAACTCACGATCCACTCTAGTCTCCCTTCCCAGATACGAGCTGCTCAGATAGAAGCACTGAAACCAGAAAACGTCAGGGCTGAAGCCCTACGTGGATCAAGGCAACGATTAGAACAAAAGGAAGACGGTGCTTACTACGTAACGGGACGCATTTGGGTCCCACTCTATGGCAACCTACGAGAGCTTGTGATGGATGAAGCACACAAGTCTCGCTACTCGGTGCATCCTGGTTCGGATAAAATGTACCACGATATCAAGGCTACGTACTGGTGGCCTAGCATGAAGGCCCACATAGCAACTTACGTCAGCAAGTGTTTGACTTGCGCAAGAGTCAAGTCTGAATACCAGAAACCCTCAGGCCTACTCCAACAACCAGAGATACCTCAATGGAAATGGGAGCAAATTTCCATGGATTTTGTCACTGGCCTGCCTAGATCCCAGCGCGGGAACGATACTATTTGGGTGATCGTGGATCGACTTACAAAATCTGCACACTTCCTGGCTATCAAGGAGACGGATAAATTCTCCACGCTCGCAGAAATATACCTCAAGGAAGTTGTTTCGAGGCACGGGGTGCCCACCTCTATTATCTCAGATCGAGATGCGCGTTTTACCTCAGAGCTGTGGCAAGCAATGCACAAATCCTTCGGCTCACGATTAGACATGAGCACAGCATATCACCCTCAGACGGACGGGCAGTCCGAGCGCACCATTCAAACCTTAGAGGACATGCTTCGTGCATGTGTAATCGACTTTGGCAACCGCTGGGAAAAGCATCTGCCACTTGTGGAATTCTCGTACAATAACAGCTACCACACCAGCATTAAAGCTGCTCCGTTTGAGGCATTGTACGGACGTAAATGCCGGTCACCTCTTTGCTGGGCAGAGGTGGGAGATAGTCAGATCACTGGTCCAGAATATGTGGTAGACACGACCGAACAAATTACTCAAATACGAAAACGCATGACGGCAGCTCGCGAACGTCAGAAAGTTTACGCCGACATGGGCAGGAAACCACTTGAGCTCCAGGTTGGGGAGCGGGTACTACTCAAAGTTTCACCCTGGAAGGGTGTGGTTCGTTTTGGTAAACGCGGCAAACTCAACCCACGATACGTTGGACCTTTCGAAGTCATTGAGAAAATAGGCAGGGTGGCCTACAGACTCAACTTACCAGCGGAACTCGGTGCAGTTCACAACGTTTTTCATGTGTCGAATCTGAAGAAGTGTCCGTCAGATGAGACCCACGTAGTTCCTCTGAAGGAACTCACTATCGACGAACAGTTACGATTCGTCGAGGAACCAGTCGAGATCACGGACCGGGATGTTAAGGTCCTCAAGAGCACTAGAATACCTCTTGTTCGAGTTCGTTGGAACTCACGTCGCGGCCCAGAGTTCACCTGGGAGCGCGAAGATCGGATGAAACAAAAGTATCCCCAACTGTTCGCAAACAGTACACCCACTACTGAGGCCGAAGCTACGGAATTTCGGGACGAAATTCCAGATCAACGGGGGGTGGATGTGACACCCCAGGAAAACCGGGAAAACCATACAACTTAACTAGCTTCCTCAGTGAGTGCTTACCAAATTTCGAGATGAAATTTCTTTCAACTTGGGGATGATGTGACAACTCGAAATTTAGAACCTTTCGTTGTACGCTTGAACGCTAAGTGACTAACTAATTTGATGGTTTAATGAATGATATATGTGAACTTATATGATTATGTTTGTGATTGTATGTATGCGAGTATGTATATGAACCGAAACAACAAGAACCCGACTCGAGACCATGTGGTCTCGAGTGAACAGTAACATATGGGCCGGTTGGGCCACACACACACACTTAGCCTATTTCGAAAGCCCATTAGGGTGCACTACTTAGAACGAGTATATAATCCTCATGATAGCCACACTTGTCATTTTTGGGCAAACAACACTCATACTCCTCTAACACACACACTCTCCACTCTCCCTCACTAAAACCCTAAACCACAACATTTCTCTCCTTCATCCTCGGATTCAAACCGGTGACCACTAAGGAGCTCTCGGATCAACTCGTACACACTCACCTTTGAAACCCATCAACCGGTTAGTGATCCCCATTGTATGTTTATATTTCGGTTGTTGTTGATGATGATGATGATGCGATATTTTATTGAAGATGATATGTTTCGGTTGATAGTTATGCATGATGAAATCATATGACAATATGTGTGCTTGTTAAGTTTCATACATGATTAGGGTATTGATTATGTGATGATGTGCACCATGACTATTGTTTGAATATGACAAAGGTGTTTGTGGATCTAATGAGCTCTTGGTGATTAAATGATACATGCTTAGTTACGACCCTTATAATGAACTTGATATCTTTGGTAGAGATATAAATTTTGTATGATAAAAGAATGATAATGATTATCCGATTCATGAGGATATAGAACAAATGCTTGGTTTGCAATATGAGCTTGATATCTAGTTTAGATAATATAACTCTTGTCCGAAAAATGCAAAATATGTTTAACTAAGGGCTGTTTGTGTTTGATGAACATGATGAATGTATGAAGAACTTGTTGAATATCATATGAACATGTCTTGAATATTTGAAATCTGGTTGTTTGATCTATTTTGATAGAGGGTTAGACAAGAAAACATGTTTAGTGGATAGTACAAATGGTTGCATGAAATTAAAACCCTATTGGATAAGTACACTGTGCCGAATCAGCTTATGTCCAGTCGAGACCTTCGGTTGCGACTCGAGACCACCGCATGATGAGTCGAAATCCCCGATTGCGACACAGGTTGCGAGTCGCAAACGCCTGGTTGCGACTCGAGACCAAAACAGCACAACTTGAAATCTCAGTTACGAGTCCGGTTGCGACTCGAGACCAAAACAGCATGAACTGAGACCATGATTGCGAGTCCGGTTGCGACTCGAGACCGCCTGTCTCGACTAATGCATGAATGACTCGAAACCGCACAGTCTCGACTCGAGATCTCTAGTCTCGACTCGGGACCACGTACACATACACCGAATCAGACTTACTGTATTACGGGCTTAGTTGATGGGCCGGACCTTGGGCTTTGTTTATTTATATACTACTGTTCAACCCGTAGGCATTATTTGCAAACTGCCATGTTTATACATGTATGCCATGATTATTACTTGAGTACAATACGTGGAGAACATACGTGCACAACTTGGATACGAACCTGACTTGTATGATACAACTATGTTAGGACGCGGTTGACCCAATATCGCTTGATTGACTTTTCTGTGTAACTACCGAGCAAACCAAGGTGAGTTCACACCCTCTACAAAGCATGGGATTCCCTGGGTCGGGAATTGGGGTTAAGGAACATGGGTTCCTCGTCCTCCTTGGGTAGGACAGCAATGGTTCAGGAATGTAATTCCTCGTCCTCACGGACAGATAACTCGTACTAGACCAAAACTCTATCACGAAGTCCCTCATTTTATATCGACTTAATCGCCGGGCCAATGGCGAGCGGGTCATTAGTTAGATAGCGCTATTTAGGTCTGACAAACCTCACACCGTGCCGCAGAGGACGGGCGTGAACTAATGGATCTGGGGCACGTCAATGATGATAGACATTGACAGTTTCAGGGCACATAAACATGACTACAGTCAGCAGTCGATATGGTAACGAGTCTAGTGTATACATGGGGTAGCCCCCACGGCCGAAATGCCAGATAACTAACACGGGGTAGCCCCCACGGCTGGATTGCCAGAGTAACCGGGAATAAACAAGTCACGTTTTTAACTATGGGGTAACCCCCACGGCAGGATGCCAGCTAAAGGAAACTGTTTTCGAAACAACTTAAAACAAACACCCAACCGTGAACTCACTCAACTTGTTGTTGACTCGTTACTACATGCTTTGCAGGTCCTTAGGTTCTTAGCTGGAGCTTGCATGGAGGAGGATCGTTGTGGGACATGGACGACTGAGTGCCATGTTAAACTTTGGAACAATTAAACTTATGTTTTGCTTTTAAGACTTATGCTTCCGCTTGCAACTTAACTATGTTTTGTTTGAACACCAATTGTATTGGTTGGATTTTTATAATTTCTTATATGCCTGTTCAATATGATTGGTGGCTGGATCCTGGTCAGTCACGCCTCCAAGCGGTAGTACTCCGCAGGTGGATTTTGGGGGTGTGACAAAACAGCAGGGGGAACTCAGTTCGTAACTCTGGACTTTTGGGAGCTTTTCAGGCGATTTATCAGGTTTCGGAGGTTAATCTTTCGCCCGGAATCAAGCCACCATTGTGCCTAGAAACTCCGTTATCATCCGGACCTTAAATCTAGTGCTTGTTTATGGTTTGATTCTTGAATCTTTCCATTGTTTTGTTATAATTCAAGCATTTTGATTGATGATTTATGTATTATTTTAGCCTACGGGCAAAAACATTAGTAATCCTTGCTTAACAAACAACCATTAGTATGTTAATTATGTTTCTAATGAAACTTGAAGCATTTTCTATGTTAATCCTTGATGTTTAGTTTGCAACCTTGTTTATTGATGTTGAATTCTTGATTATAGTTAATTATCTTGGATGATTATTATGTGGTTAGTTGAGATATTTGTAAAAAGTAGCTTAATTAATCATGCATTAGAAAACTTTTAACTTGTTTAAAATGTTTACACCATGAGACTAGAAGTGGTTAGTGGTATAATAAGGGGTAATTAATGTTAATCAAGAAGTCTTTCCCTCACGGAAGGACCTTAACGGGTTAGATGGTGTTGTTATAAATTCTCGACATAAATTGTTAACCTTGTTAGTAGTTTAGGCCAAAATTGCCTTCTTGGTAAATTTATGTTCAAGATTTGTAAAATGAACTCGGTTGTGATTTAATCTAGTTTATGCTTGTCTCGGTGGTTGCATTGTGTTTATTGATGTCAGTTTCCTTGATTAAGTGAAGTTAGAAAACTCCTAACAGATGAGTAAATTATTTTAGGGGATTTTCATAGACATATGTCAATTGGGCGTTAAAGAACAATATTAGGTGGTTAAACTGTGTTTATCGTTTCAACTTTCCAAAGAGTTGTCATGTTAGGATTCCCGAAAGGGATACTAATTGTCTTTGAAAAATGGAAAATTGATCAAGTGTTTTAAGTGGCAAAACCGACTTAGTTCACATGCTTCGGTTGTTCATAAAGCGAGGCTATTTATCTATTTTTATATCTGGAGTCTATTATGTTATAAAAATATATGTTGAGTCATATTTTAGTTTTAAACAATCATCCACTTATCTTTTTACTGGTAATTTAGTGACAAAGGTTTAGTACTATTGCATCCGCCCACATCCTTGGATCGACACTTGGTTCTTACCGATACTTTACTACATACATGACGGGGTACACTTGCCTTTTAGTGTGTGTTTTAATGTTGAAGTATAAATCATTTTTATAAATTTAAAACCGAATCGTGTGTAAAATTCATGGTAAAAACATGTATATACATGCACACGTCACCTCTCGAATGCGGTTTTGAAGATCGTCTATGAGTTCAAACCAACGAACACTCTTGACATGAGTTTTACGACTAAGAGCATCGGCCACGACATTCACTTTTCCTGGATGGTAGCGAAGTTCGCAGTCATAGTCGTTTAACAACTCTACCTGACGACATTGACGCATGTTGAGTTCCTTTTGATTGAAGATGTGCTGAAGGCTCTTATGGTCGGTGAAGACCATACACTTAGTACCATAAAGGTAGTGTCGCCATATCTTCAATACAAAAACAACTGCACAAAGTTCAATATCGTGCATAGTGTAGCTTTTCTTATGAATCTTGAGTTGTCTTGACGCGTATGCAATAACCTTGTCTCGTTACATAAGAACGCAACCAAGACCTTGGTTTGAGGCATCGCAATACACGAAAAAATCGTCATTCCCGTCAGGGAGGGCAATGATAGGAGCATTACCGAGCATGTCCTTGAGAGTTTGGAAAGACTCATCTTGTTTGGGACCCCAAACAAAAGCTTTATCTTTTTGGGTCAAGGAGGTGAGAGGAACGACGATTTTAGAAAAGTTCGAAATGAAGTGACGATAATAACCAGCTAGACCAAGGAAGAAACGAATCGCAGACGGAGACTTGGGAGCAATCCATTTCTTCATAGCTTCGATTTTCGCAGGGTCAACATGAATAGCAAGTTTGTTGACGATATGACCATGGAATTAAACTTCTTTTAACCAGAATTCATACTTGGAGAATTTGGCATAAAGTCGTTCAGCATGCGAAAGCAGAATGATAAGACGCAAGTGTCGCTTGTGCTCTTCTTATGTTTTGGAATAGATAAGGATGTTGTCAATGAAGACGATAACAAAATAGTCGAGATAGGGCTTGCACACACGGTTAAATCCATGAAGACCGCAGGTGCGTTGGTCTAACCAAGGGCATGACCACCAACTCATAATGACCATAACGCGTACGAAAAGCGGTTTTGGGTGTATTTTCTTCGAGGACTCGAAGTTGATGATAACTAGAACGGAGATCGATCTTGGAAAAGCATGTCACGCCTTGGAGTTGATCGAAGAGATCATCGATGCGAGGAAGAAGATATCGGTTTTTGATTGTAAGCTTGTTGAGATCACGATAGTCAATACACATCCGAAAGGATCCATCTTTCTTCTTGACGAACAAAACATGAGCACCCTAAGGAGAAGTACTAGGGCGTATAAAGCATTTATCAAGAAGTTCTTGAAGTTGGCTAGATAGCTCTTGCATTTTTGAGGGTCCTAAACGATAAGGAGATTTAGCAAAAGGCGTAGTGCCAAGAACTAAATTGATATAGAAATCAACTGAACAAGGAGGAAGAGGACCAGGTAAATCTTCAGGAAAGACGTCAGAAAAGTCGCACACAACAGGAACATCACTCATTCTCAGACCCTTATCCTTCTTTTCCACAACGTGGGCAAGAAAGGCGAAGTAATCCTTACGTAAGTACTTGTTCGCTTGAGTACACGACATAAGCTTGAGACTAAGGGTGCAAACGAGCCGAGCGGCTCGCGAGCTACTCGGGATCGGCTCGTGAAAAAGCTCGAAATGAGCCGAGTCTTATCGAGCCCGATCCGAGCTTGAGCCTAAAATAAAGCTCGTTTGTTTATTGAGCCTGATCTCGAGCCACGCATGTGAAGCTCGTTAGGCTCATCGAGCCTTATCGAGCCTTAGTGTAAACGAGCCGAGTTGAGCCGAGCTTATTTAAACTTGTTTACAAGCCGATCTCGAACCTAAAAGGAAGCTTATTTAGTAAACGATCTCGAGCTTCACTTATCGAGCTTGCGAGCCTAAAAAGTCTATTATTTATATTTTTTTATTTAATATATCAATTAATAGATGATAAACGAGCTGAGCCCGATCCGACCTCAAGCTTGAGAAAATACCAACGAGTTGAGCTCGAGCTTTAAAAACAAATCTCGAATCAAGCCGAGCTCGAGCCCGAGCTCTCATAAGTTAATCGAGCTCAAGCTCGAGCTCGAGCCTTCTCGAGCTCGGGCTTAGCTCGGCTCGTTTGTAACCCTACTTGAGACCTTTAGAAGGTTTCTTGCCATAGACGTGTAGAGAATCTCCACCGGAAAGAGGAAGACGAATAAACTTCTCAGATTAAATGACTTCAGCACGAACTCTCCTAAGCCAATCCATGCCTACTATGATATCGAAGCTACCCAATTTCATGGGTATGAGGTCAATCGAGAACTTGTGATCATTCAGATTCAAAGTACACTTAGGAAGAATAGAATCGAAAGAGACGGACTTACCGTTAGTGACCTCGATAGCGAATGATTTGGGCAACTTAGAACGTCTACATTTAAGCAAAGGTTCGAATTCAACGGATACAAAACTTTTATCCGTGCCAGTATTAAATAAACACGAAGCATAGACACTGTTAACGAGAAACGTACCGTTGATGGCATCGTTGGCGTTCTGAGCCTGCACTGCTGTAATCACGAAGGCTCGACCAGGCGCTTGTTGAGGTTGCTGCTGCTGGTTGTTGTTGTTGTTGCGTTGAGGACCAACGTTGGCAAGATGATTGGGATCACCACTGTCACACCCTGATTTCCAGGTGGGCCCGGACTTGGAGTATATGACAAATTGATACAGATATTCACAATTAACACAGTGGAAATCTGGGAGTATAAAATACTATTACAAATTACAAGTGTCTGAATGTTCAAAAAATATTATACAGACGGAAGTATATAAAAGATCCACGAGCGGATCAGATAAAAAAAGGATTACATAAACAGACTACTAGGCTTCTTGCATGGAGTTGCAAATTCTAATTAAGCAATTACCGGGCAGCTTCCAGCCTATTTATGTACTTTGCAACCTGCACTTAGTCTTTCAAAGATACGTCAGTTTTTACAGGTAAATACAAATAACCGACACATTTTGAAAATATTTCAAAATCATTTTATGTTAAAAAATGGTACATATATTTTCGTAAATAACTTGGGATAAAATATTTCTCTTGTATTTAGTTTTACATGCTTGTCAATACATACGGGGCCCGGTACTAAACACCGATAACTTGATTAACCAACACGCCACTTCAAACCCATAAAAGGGTATCCCCATAAAGGGTAAGAAAAATATTTTATTATAGCGTTAGCATCTGTCGGGTGTATTCCTACACCCCGTACTTAAGTCGTGGCCATTTGCAATTAAATGAGCCGAGGATATCCAGGACACAGTCGCATTAACCCCCAATGTTTAAGTTATCAAGCAATACGAATTAAAACCGGTTATTTCAGATTTTTAGACACAATCCATCATTGATCCCATACCCGACCAAGTGGTGATAATTTACCGTATCCCAAGCCCGTATAGGGAAAATAAGTTAAGAGTATTTACCTAGCTTAAATCTTACAATCCAATATATATATAAGCACAACCGTTCAAACAAAACAACTAGCAAGGTTTGCATTTTACTAGACGCCCTAGTCTGGAATGAATGGTATAATAACCAATTAGAATGTTAACGGGTCCTATTCAAGTCATAGACTTGATCCCGTTAACTATATATATATATAAAGAAAATGGTACGATACACTAGATTAAGCGGTGACCGGATAGAATGCAGTTTAAACCCTCACAAGTACTAAGACTTGTACAATATGGGTAAACAATAATACATTCTGGAATTTGAAAGAAATTTGAAGGATTTGACCCAATTCGGTTAACTTGCGTAAACTAAGTTACATAAGTCAACCGTACGCGCATAGGCGATATCGGGTGATCGGATGAGTTAATAACAAGTTCAATATGCCAAAACATCTTCATTATGTTACCACATCAGTAGGTATTACACATTATATGTTCAATATGTTTTAAAAACCAATTCATGCACAAAAAGGCAAAACTGGCATTTTTATGGCATAAAAATAGAACTTGCATAAAACCCGAAAACTTATTATGATCAAATAGTATAACCTCAGAGGGTTATCCTATATATATATATATGATCATAATTCAACTTCAAATCTGTAGCTAACATGTCTAAATCTGGTCAGAATCGAAAGTCAAAGTAGAAGTCGAACTATTTGACTTTAGGTTGCAAACCGAACTATAAACTAGAAATGACGGGCTGAACATGGTGTGACATGTTCTAATATTATTCACCAACTGATATAGTGTCAAAAATATATGTTTAATCATATATAAGTTCATTTTATAAGTTTTCTGAAAAACTACTAGTTATGTTTTGACTTTTATTTAAACATAACTTTGACCAGTCATTTGAACAATTTAATGTGATCTTCAGGAGGTGCCCTTTTAATGGATTATCACCTACCTTATTATGATCACGTAGCTATGTTCAATTTGAACAATGGCGGGACCATAATGGTCATAACCGAAAGTCAAAGCAAAAGTCAATTTGCTTGACTTTCGGCTAATTACTTAGCCTAATAAAAGAAAGGAGCTATTAAAGAACACTTACTAGTGTTCCTGGAGAATAAAACTCAGTTGGGAGGCTTCCTTTAATCAAGAAACAACTCCAAGAGTGAGAGAGATAAGAATGAGTAAATGAGCAAAGAATGAGGAAGACTTACGTTGCTATTTATACTTGGAGAAGTGTTATAGGATTTGGCCAGATGTTAGGGATTGTTCTAAGATGTTAGCAGGTGTCTAATGATGTGTCACAAGCTACACAAGAGTGGCATTTCACGAGTGAAGTGGCAGCAATACAAGCTGCCTTGGCCATCAAACAAAAACTGCCAGCTCCCTGCCTTACGGACCATAAGGGTCTGGGGCTTATGGTCCATAAGCCTTTGCACGCCTATGGTTTTGAATTAGCTTATGGTTCGTAAACATTTATAGCTTATGGTCCATAACCGCTTGCCACCAATAATGTTTCAATCACCTTACAGTCCGTAAGGGTCACTCAGAGGCCAAATTAATTGGCATGTTGATATAAATGGTCCCTTTACAATCATTCTTCCACATTATTACACATTTAGCCCCTCTCATCCAACAATGTGGCATATCTGAGAGTTTAATGGACACGTGTTGTCATATTATTCAATAAAAATTTCCGAAGTGTTACATCCTCACCCCCTTAAAAGAAATCCCGACCTCGAGATTTTAGATAAGGGTACTTTTGTTGCATATTGGACTAAACCTCCGATGTATATTCGGGGCAACGATAGGCTTCCCATTTGAATTTCACGATGGGGATCATTTTCTTTTGGAGCTTTTTAACCTGTCGATCCTTGATCGAAATTGGTTTCTCAATGAACCTCAGGTTTTCATCAATCCGCACATCATGGTGTGACATAGCAACCGACTCATCGACTAGACATTTCTTTAAGTTGCATATGTGGAACACATCGTGAATTCCACTGAGTTCCTCGGGTAGCTTAAGTCTATAAGCTACGAAACAGACACATTCGATTATCTCGAATACCCCAATGTATCTCGGGCTCAACTTGCCCTTCTTTCCAAATCTCATCACGCCTTTCCAGGGTGATACTTTTAATAACACCTTGTCCACGATTTGGAACTTAAGAGGTTTCCGCCTCTTATCTGCATAGCTCTTCTGCCTATCACGGGCAACTTTGAGTCTGTCACAGATGTGAATAATCTTTTCCGTAGTTTCCAGGACTATCTCAGGTCCTGATAGTTGGCTTTCCCCAACTTCAGCCCAACAAACGGGCGTTCTGCACTTTCTCTCGTACAAGGCTTCAAGTGGAGCAGCCTTGATGCTAGTATGAAAACTATTATTGTAGCACCCCTGACGGCTTCTGATGCTCGGCTTTAACTTGCGAACACGTCAGACATTTAGCTACATAAGTGGCTATGGATTTCTTCATACCCATTCTCCAATAATTCTTTTTCAAATCCTGGTACATTTTGTCTCCTCCAGGATGAACAGAATATTTAGAATTATGAGCTTCCTAGAGGATCAGATCTCTGAGTCCTCCAAAGGTAGAAACCCAAATACGATTATTAAATCTCAGGATTCCATCATTCCTAGGTGCTAACTGATCAACAGGTCTACCTAATCCTTCACTAGAAGCATTTGCTTCTAGTAAGGCTTGTTTCTGAGCATCGAGCAATTTCTCATTAAATCTTGTACATAGCTCTATGCTTTTGGCATTAACCCTGACATGTTTAACCCTTTCCTTGCGACTCAAGGCGTCAGCAATAACATTTTTCTTACTGGGATGGTAACGAATCTCACATTCGTAATCATTCAAAGTCTCCATCCAACGGCGTTGTCGCATATTCAAATCTTTTTTATTAGACAGATGCTGGATGTCACACCCCAACTGATGGCGGAAACATCGGAGTGAGACGAAAACAAGATTGCTCAAGACTTCATAACACTAAATGTGACAAGTATTTAGTAAAGAAAATTTCATTTCATTACTAACATCAAGTACATCGTTTGAAAAGGAAATTACAACAAGTTTGGAACAAAATAAAGCACAACAAGTATTTAAAGTTTAAAGTGTGTTTCTAAGCATCCTACTAGATTCCATGCGTCATCATCATCATCATCAAAATCCCGCAAATACGTTTTAAAGTATAGTTAAATTCAAAACTATTGGCGAGTATACAAGTTTGAGTATTAGCATAAGTATAAAAGTTTGAACAATCCACATGACAAAAATAGTTAACTAGATTAATGTATCATGGCATGCAATTATACAAGTCAATCCTCTGATTACTGCTAGCGTAATCTCATCGTATCAACGATAAGACTGTTTTATATGACTTAACTTAACATGACCTCAAGAATATGGGCAGTGCGTTACTCATATAGCGCTATACATGTTAAGGGGAGGCTTTAAACAAAGTTAATGACAAGTAAATCACATAAGAATGTTCCAAGAACACAAATCATGTATCACGTATTTAAGCATGTATGATTGGATTGTTTGTGTTTGCATAAAGTATAAGTGACTACGTATGTTTAATAGCATAAACGTATTGCACCAAAAAGTGTAAAAGAAAAAAGGGTCATGTATACTCACAATTTTGCAAAAGCTTACCGATTATCCGTGATTGACGACTTGTTTGAGAATGGGGAATCGAAGGTATAAGGTCATACGGCGTTTATGGAGTGGTTGAGTTAGGAATTTTGGTACATTATATATATTATAAAAGTATGATTAAAACAGAAAGTATATTCTATCTAGGCGCTCGTTAAGACACTAAGTTTTTCTGTGATTTCACGGGTCCTGAATTGCCCGTCAGAATCAGTAATGAGGAACCCGGAAACAGAATAAACAAAAACCAAAACACAAACTGTTTGGGTGAAAGGACAGTTCGCACGACAGGAACCTTTCGCGCGAAAGAAGGTATCCTTTCGTGAGATAGGGGCTTGTTTGGTAAGAGCTGAACTTCGTTTTGAACGTTTTAACTATTAATCAGTTATGCTTGTGAATCCAGTTAAGTTATACGTTATAGATATAGTATAATAAAAATCTAGAGTATCATAGAATTCATAGAAGTCATGCATGGAGGTAATAATCTCGATAAAGTTCACCAAAGCACAAGTTTTTTAACTTAGTTAACTAACCGGTTGGTCATGAATACAGAAATGTAAATAATAGAAAGTAAAATAACCAAACAACCGAACAAGAACAACCCGGGTGTGTTGTCTCAACGTGGAAGGAAGTGAATCCAAGTGTTGGAGGCTAGACGGGGTTAACTTATTCTAGGTCTAGGAGATTGTTTGGGTGTTCGTTTTACAAGTTCAAGTGAGATGGTGGAACTAGATTGGAAACTAAGGCTTCCATGGTTCACACACTATTATATCAGAATCGTTTATATTGAAAATGAGGGTCTGATTAATATACAACACTTAGAAAATGTCGAAACGGGTTGAACTAGAACCTTTCATGCGAAAGAAGGTTCCTGTCGCGTGAAAGGTCTAACCTTTCGTGCGAGAGGAATGCCTTCCGTGCGACAGGCTCAGTTTCGAGGTGAAACTAGCTTGGTTTTGGTTCAACTGTTTATCTTCTTGGCTGGAATCGACCCTAATGCCATTCCACAACTATGAACTTAGCTTGTGAGCTCAATGGGTCACTGATTCGACCAAGTTTAGTAACATAAAGCTTGTTTTGTAAAAAGTTTGAAAGTTAAACTCCAAATCCTAGCTTGGCCCTGTTGGCCCATGAAATCAAGCCCAGAAGAACAGATGATATGAAAAGCTAAAACTGGTTCTCAACAGTTGATCACCAATAAGCACTGCATGTCCTAAATTCTCTCCAATGACAGTGTTTCTATTAGCTGATGATTCTAAGTACTGATCTCCACAACAACTGTTATCCAAAGAACTGCTGAAGTATAAAGGCTGAAGCCCTAACAACTGTTGTTTTTCAAGTACTGATGAAGACCAAAGCACTACTGACTCAAGGCCAGATCACCCTTTGAAGAAATCACTAATCTGCAACATCAGTGCTTAGGTAACAACAGTGGGAAGATGCATCAGAGTTTATATAATCAGTTGTTTATTGTATCAGTGTTTGTATAGATCAGTGGTTAGAGTTTGTTAGTCTATTAGATGTCAATATCTAGGTGACATCAGCATTAGATGCTCAGTGGTTAGGGATGTACTACAAATAGAACAGTACTTGTACTGTTCTATTAGCTCTTTTCACCATAATCTTATACGAACTAACTGTGAGCTCAGACTGAAGGGGAGTTTAGTGTTGCATGCATGCATAGTTGATTCTTGTAATTGATGCAACCATTCGACTAATGAAATCATGTTTGCTGAAAACTATTCTTCTGTGATTGTGTTATAAAGTTTACTTTTCATTTCCGCTGCACATCATTCTCTGTTTCATCATTCATTTTAGCTAAACAACACAATCAAAAGAAACTCAGATCCTAACAATTGGTATCAGAGCGTAGGACAGTCAAATTCGTTCTAACAATCAATTTGACAAAAAAGTTCAGCTCAAATCCATTGATACATAAAGTTGTTCGTATTAGTTGAAAAACAAAGTAAAAGGTAATCACGTACAAAGTTGATTATTCGAAAACTTTTGAAAAATCAACCAAGATGGCATCACAATCACACAACCCTCACAACACCAGAACACTATTCAAGCCACCTATGCTTGTCAGATCTAACTACAATATCTGGCAACGTAGGATGGGCCATGTGTTAGCTCAGCAAAACACCGGCTGCTGGAAGTCAGTCATCTTTGGACCACATGTCGCAACCCCCGACCCCTGCCTCGGGAAGCGGGCGGCCGCGACCTACTCAGAGCTGGTGGTATTGGTGTTTATCAATTTGGCAGCGGAAATTACATCAGGACCATAGTTAGGAAATATTTTATCAGAGTAAAATACCACATTTTTATAATACTAAATGCATGGGAAAAACCCAAGTTTTTTTTACAACATGTTTCTAGGGATAAACCCTAATTTATTTAAATAAAACTTCTTCATTATTTATGTAACTTTTATAGCCACTTTTCCAAGCCTTCAGTGCTCTCCAGCTGGCTTCTAATTGGCTTTCACATTTTATTACCTGAAACGCGTTTAAAAACATTTTATCAGCAAGAAATACTTGTGAGTGAATCCCAGTTTAATCAAAACAAGTTTTATCATTTTACAGCATTGAGAGCGATCTCGCAATTACATTTGTTTGTATTTCTACTTTAATTACCACCCACGGCACTGTCAATCCTGACTTGTGGTAATGTTACTACTCACAGTGTAGTAACAAATTTTGTATACAAAACCCCAACATACCGACGATAATTGTAGAATTACAAATACTCAATCACTGTTAATTATAATTTAAAACAATTGAGGTTTTATAAAACAATTTTATAAAAAGAAGGATTAACTCACATTGCTATTTTAGGTATTTCCTTTATGACTTCTTGGTTATAATCTATTAATTAAACAATGCACACGCTTTAGTATAATAACCCAATTTACATTAGTTATACCCTCCCTGAGACAGAACTCCAACGACTAAGTTAGGCAGAGCCTCGACATGCGTTACGGAGCACTAGATCAATCGGGTAGCGTATCTAATACGTAATCGGGGTTATGATACTTACATCAAGGCAAAGCTTCGCTATTTTAGTGGGTATGATACCCGATATAGTAATTGCTATTCAGAATTTGAGAGAGAATTATAATTTTTTGAACGACGGAAACTGAATGCCGATCTCCTCTATATATAGTGCTGATCAGCGAGTCTCTGGCACCCCGCGACAGACACACAGGGGTGTGTCGCGCCCCGCGAGCTAGGCTAGGGTAGGCCCTAGCTTGGCTGATTCGGCAACTAGCTTCGACACGCAATGTGACACGTGGCAGCTCAGGGTGCGGCCTGGTGTGAAGGGGGTCGCGGCCCGCGACAGCCTTTCTTGGCTCTGTCGCGCCGTGTCGGAACCCTTTAAATTTTGTTTTTATTTAATTTTTGTTAAATTAAAGTATTTCGGGCCTATCTTTCATATACGGGGTGTATTTTAGGGCGTATAGGGATGTTATAAGTATTTTAGGAGAGTTGTTATACCACACATTCCAATGGTTCCTAGTACCGAAGATCCCAAAGGCTTTGTGCCTAAAAGCCTTGAAAATTACTCAGAACAAGATTTTCAAAAAATTGAATTAGATGTAAAGGCTTTTAGCATAGTGGCCTCAGCTCTTCCAAATGACATTTATGCTAGACTGTTACACTGTAACAGTGCCAAAGAGCTATGGGATGCTCTAAAAGAGCAGTTCGATGGAACAGAAGAGGTAATCGAAAATAACAGGGAGGTTTTGAATCAACAGTATGAAACGTTTTGCCATGTCAAAGGAGAATCACTAACCCAACAATTTGAACGTTTTAGCTGTCTCATTAGTGAACTTAAACTTGTTAATGTTGAATTTGCAAAATAAACTCTAAATAGTAGGTTTCTAAGATCACTACCAGACAAATGGGACACAATTGCGTTTGCGACTAGAAATTCTGTTGGATTCAAAGAATTAAGTCTGACCCAACTTCATGGTCGACTCCTCACTTATGAGAGAGAGTTGAACCAGAAAAAGAAGTTACAGGAATCTAGGAAGGTTGCTGATGATTACACCTTTGGTAACACAACACTTCTAGGTCAAGAAGAATTTAGTAGTAGTAAGGATCAGAGTTATGATCATTACATTGACATAACTGCTGGTGGAGCTTTTAACAACTCTGATTCTTACTCACCCAACTATGCTTTTACAGCAAGTGGAGAAAAAACCAGAATTCTGAAAACTTATCCTTTGAGCTCAATGATCTCCAGCATTTTGATCCCAATGATCTGGAGGAAATGGACATTTTGCACCAACTGGCACTGCTGAGTGTAAGAACCAGCAAGTTTTATAAGAGAACAGGAAGAAAGTTTCCAGGGTTACATGGGAATCTAAAAGTAGGGTTGGATAAATCAAAACTAAAGTGCTACAAGTGTAACAGGCTAGGACACTTTGCTAGGGAATGTAGAAGCCAAAATAATGGACCAATCATAACACATCCTATCCCTAGACCTCAAAACACACAAAACAATGTGCAGTATTCCCAATATACCCCTGCTGCTCATGTAAACACTACTCATTATGCATACCCTGTAACAACTGTTCCAGTGCAATATGTTCAAACCCCTGTTCCACAAATACAGTATGTCCCAGCCCCAGTCTCTCAGGTTTAAGTGCAACAACCTACACCACAACATGCTGCACAAACATCTGCTCTAGCATAGGTCAATCAGCAAAGCTTCTTTACCCAAGGTTTTGTTGATTGGAGTAGCATGCCTGATGAGTTAACTGATGAAAATTTTTCTCTATTTGTTAAGAATGATGCTCCTTGTGATGAATTTTGTTTTGCAGCATTAGAGTCAATTCCTGAAGGGCCGGAAACTGAAGAAGGGGAATTCAGTGCTGAAACAGTGGATGAAATTGCTGAAGCAGTGGTTAGTGCTATTGTTGGTAAACAGCTGTTAGAGAAGGAACCAAAACCACTGTTAGAACCTCTTGCTGACCCATGGTGTAAAGATGAAATGAAGGAGAACACCAGTGCTTGTGAAAATGTCTGTGACTGTGCCATGATGGCTGCAGCTAAGGTATCACCTCAGGTCTTGAAAAACCTATGTTCAGACAAATGTATCATAGCATTTGCAAATGTAAAAGAGGTGAATGAAAACCTTAGGGATAAGATTTTAAAAGATGAAATACAATTTGAAAGGTCTGTTAAAGAACTTAAAAACAAATTGTTTGAAAAGGATAATGAGATTTGCAGTCATAAACATGAACACAGCATAACCAAGGACCAACTTCAAGCCATGATGGAAAAATATCAAGCTTGTAAAAAGGAGTTGGAATCCACCCAAATCACTTGTGAAAAATGGGTGGAATCCTGCAAAGGTTATGAGCTGATGTTAGAGAAACATATCAAAAGCAATGTAAAATTTGGCATAGGTTTCAAGAAAAATGACCAAGTTGAAAACACTGCTGTAAATGAGTCTAGTTCTGTTGAGATAATCCCAACAAACAAGGATGGTCAAGAAATTAAGATAATTGATAAAAATGGCAACAAAATCATTTTGGAAAAAACAGAGGGGTCATCAACTTTTGAGGAGATTGAAAAATATCAATTCAAACCTACCTGGTCAGATGAATGTGACATCCTTGAGAATTTCAAACCCATGGATTTTCCACAGTTGAAGGTGTGAAAGCACCTAAGGACAAGGTCATTCCTCTTAAAGACATCCCAACAGTGGTTCAAAACTTTGTTGCAAAAGAAGTTGAAAAGAGGAAGAAAAGAGAAAAAGTTAAAAATTTGTTTTGTGACTTTTGTGAAAAGAAAAATCATTCCACAAAGGATTGTTTTCATTTAAAAGCTTATGACATAAACAAAACAAGCATAATTGAGCCTGCACAAAGTTGCACCATATGTGGAAAAACCAACCATCTTACTCATAAGTGTGTGTACCTCAAAACTTTTGATGTTAAAAGAAAAGAATACACATCAAAAACACATGTGAGTTCATCAAAACAACCCATCAAGAAACAACAACCATTTGTGCCTGTCCAAATAGCTGTTACAAAATAGTTGAACAAAAACTCTACTCCCAGAGATGTTCAAGTGACAGATGCACCTCCTGCAAACCAATTCCAAAGAGGAAGAGGTCAACCTCCATAACAAAGGGTCCCACATGTTTATGAGGCCTACAAAAGGCCTTCTAAACCAAAAGTGAACAGGCATCCTTTTGGATTTCAACATCCGACAGGAAATGGTCCATAACAGTGGTTAGAGAAACATGGCTCAAAAACTGTGCAAACCCCTGAGCTAACCACAGTCCATATTCCTGGACTTGAGACTGACTCTGTTGTGACCCCATCCAAAGCCTTATTGGCTTTGGAGACCCTCCTGAACTAATTGTTTACTTGATGTGCAGGGAGCTTCTGCATGCTTAGATAGTCTTTGGTATGTAGATAGTGGAGGCTCCATGCACATGACTAGATGTAGAGCCCTACTCAAAGAATTAAAAAATCATGGAGGGGGTGATAAATCTTTTGGTAACAATTCTAAGGGAAAGGTGTTGGGGTCTGGAACAGTTCAGTCAGGAAAAATCATGTTTGAAAATGTCAATCTTATTGACAATCTAAAGTTCAATCTCCTTCGTGTCTCACAAATGAGTGACAAAGGCTATGGTTCATTCTTTACTAAGGAGAGTTGCAAGATTGTTGGTCCGTAAATGGTTAAAAGGATTGAAGAAATAATAGCCAATGGAAAAACTCAACTTGTTGCTCAAAGGAGTGGCAATGTTTATGTAGTTGATTTGTCAAAAGAGAACCCTATGACTGATGCCTTTCTATTCTCAGCTGCCTCTAACAAAGAGACAGAATTATGGCACAGAAGATTGGGGCACACAAATCTCAAGACAATCACTACCTTGTCAAAACAAGGCCTTGTAAGAGGTCTTCCACAAAAATTGTATACTTGTTCTGAGCATTGTGTTTCCTGTTTAAAAGGTAAACAACATAAAAGCTCATACAAGTCCATTGAAGAGTCCAAAACAACCAAGTGTTTGCAAATGTTGCACATGGATTTGTTTGGCCCAGTAAAAATCATGAGTTTGAAAAAGAAAAGATATTGTTTGGTTATTGTAGATGATTTTTCTAGGTTTACATGGACTTACTTTTTACATTCTAAAGATAAGACTGCAGGCATTTTGCAAGACTTTGTCAAACAGGTTGAAAAGCAATTTGACTTGCTAGTGAAAATCTTTAGAAGTGACAATGGAACAGAGTTTAGAAACAAGGAGTTGGATGAGTTCTGTGTGTCGAAAGGGATTGTAAGGCAGTACAACATCCCAAGAAGACCATAGCAAAATGGGGTGGTTGAAAGGAAAAACAGAACTTTGATTGAAGCTGCCAGAACCATGCTTGCAGATTCAAGTTTACCCTTAACTTTTTGGGGAGAAGCAGTAAACACTGCTTGCTATATGCAGAACAGAGTTTTGATTAACCCCAGGCATCAAAAGACTGCCTATGAAACTCTATTCAAAATCAAACCACTGATCTCATACTTCAAAATCTTTGGCTGCCCATGTTTTATCTTAAACCTAAAAGATTCAATTTCAAAATTTGCAGCCAAAGTAGATTGTGGTTATCACTTGGGATACTCAACCACTGCCAAGGCCTACAAAGTGTTTAACACAAGTACTAGGTGTGTGGAAGAGACTTTGAATGTAAAGTTCAATGAACTTTCATCACTGAAAATCCCAGCAAACCCTGCTGAATTGTTTGATCTTGATAAATTTACTTTTGAAGATGTGTCTGTCAAGACTAACCCTGCAGGTACACCATAATCTCCGTCACAAGACTATCGATATGAAGTTGTAATTCCACAACATAAATTCACATCCACCACCAAAGCAGTAGATGTTCAAAACAGCTGTCAAAGCTCCACCACTGCTGCTTCAACAGTTGTTGATCAAAGTAGCCCTTTAACATCTTCCACCACATCATCCACAACCACTGTTGATAAGAATCTACCAACAGTGGATAAAAATCAACATTATGCCACACCTATTCATCCTATCCCCCCATCTCCATTTCAAGCAGATGTTGGATCATCAAAGTCACCAACAGATGTTAACTCAGATGATTCCTATATGCAGCCTTCACCTTTTAATGCCATTGTTCCATACAAGGGAGATTTGATCTTCCTGAAATCTCATTCACCAGATCAAATTATTGGCAACATCAATGAAGGGGTCCTCACAAGAAGTTAATCCCAAAAAATTAGTCTTTTTGCTGGCTTTCAATCACTCCATCAACCAGTCAAGTACCAAGAGGCACTAAAAGACAACAGTTGGGTAGAATCTATGTAAGAAGAGCTCCAACAGTTCAAGAGACAACAAGTATGGGAACTTGTATCACTGCCAGAGGGTGTAAGTCCTATTGGCACAAAGGGGGTCTTCAAAAACAAAACTGATGAAAGGGGCATTGTTGTCAAAAACAAAGCTAGGCTTGTGGTTCAAGGCTTTAGACAAGAAGAGGGCATTGACTATGATGAAACGCTTGCCCCTGTAGCAAGATTGGAAGCTATCAGATTGCTCTTAGCCTTTGCCATTAACCACAACATCAAGGTGTTTCAGATGGATATCAAATGTGCATTCCTCTATGGTAAAATTCAAGAAGAGGTATATGTTTGTTAACCTCCTGGTTTTGAGGATCCATTTAATCCAAATCATGTCTACAAGCTAAACAAAGCATTGTATGGCCTAAAATAAGCACCAAGGGCCTGATATGAAACTGTTTCCACTTTTCTAATCTCTATTGGTTTAACAAGAAGTAAAATTGATAAAACATTGTTTTTAAAATGGAGAGGAAAAGAATTGATGATTGTCTAAATCTAAGTGGATGACATCATTTTTGGAAGAACATGTCATAAAATGTGTGAAGAGTTCAGACAACTCATGACAACTGAGTTTGAGATGAGTGCAATGGGTGAACTACAGTGCTTTCTTGGCCTCCAAGTTAAGCAACTGCAAAATGGTATTTTCATTCATCAAAGCAAATATGCAAAAGAACTTTTTATCCAATTTGAGATGAATGATTGAAAACCATGTAGTACACCCATGGCAACCACAAAGCAGGTCATGTCTGATGAAAATGATGCTTTAGTTGATCAAACCATATATAGAAGCATGATTGGGTCTTTATTGTACCTAACTGCATCCAGGCAAGACATCGTGTTTGCAGCATGTGTTTGTGCAAGATCCCAATCAGCCCCTAGGAAGTCTAACCTCATTGTTGTGAAAAGGATATTCAGATACATAAAAGGTGCTCCCACACTTGGTATCTGATACCCTTCTGATGGAAATATTAAGCTTTCAAGTTTCTCAGAGAGTGACTTTGCTGGATGTAACACAACAAGGAAGTCTACCTCAGGTGGGTGTCAATTCCTAGACAATTGCTTAGTGTCTTGGCAAAGCAAAAAGCAAGCAGCTGTTTCCACATCCACTTCTGAAGCATAATACATTGCTACTGCAAGCTGCACAGCCCAATTGTTGTGGCTTCAAAATCAACTGCTGGATTTTGGTATAACTGCTTTAAAGACACCTCTCATGTTGGATAGTCAAGCAGCTGAAAATATCATCAAAAATCCAGTTTCTCATTCAACCACCAAGCACATTGACATCAGACATCACTTTATGAGGGATTGCTATGAAAAAGGTTTGATTTCTATGCATCATGTTCCAACTAAAGGCAGATGTGCTAACAAAAGCATTAGACACATCCACCTTTGAAAGCTTGATCTCTAGAATTGGCATGCTTAACATGGAATAACAAGCAAAATCTTGTTTTTCTATGAATAAAAAGCATTAAAATGTTTCAGAAAATCAAATATCCATCCTTAAAAATAGTTAAAAATGAATTTTTTCATTAATCCTTAAAAGTCTGTCATATCCACTGATTGTTTCAAACATCTGATTGTTGAAAATTCATCCACTGCTGAAAGACAACCTCTGTTTCTTCATATTCCTTGTTGGCCACTGTTGACCAAACATCAGTGTTTCAACCACTGATATCTATCAGCTGATAGTTAAAATTAGCCACTGTTCTCATTATTCATTATTCTCAACCACTGATATTGTCCATCAGTGGTTTCCAAACAACTGTCTTCCACTATTCCATCAGAGGTTGCCATGTGGACAGTTCTTAGCCATCCGATCTTTGAAACCACTACCACGTCGGCATTCACTTTTTCACTCACATAAACCCTGATAAAACCCAAACAGAGTTTTCACCACCGTATCAAATTCAAAAAATTCTTTCAAAACGGTTTCCATCTTACAATCATCTCTTCTCTTCCATTCGCAATTTCTCAAAATCACCATGGCTCTCATCATCAAACACCCACACAACTATCTTTGTACACTTGAAAAATCAAGCAAAAATAAAGATTTCCATTCTATCATCGACGCCTTTTCTTCTTCAAAGTACAAAACTTTGTTGACTTGCAATGCTCCCATTTACCAAGATACCCTACGAGATTTCTGGGCTAATGCTAAACTTGAAATTCAAGATAAAAAGCCTTGGGCCATTACAACAAAAGTAGGAGAAATTCTGGTCCCAATCACACCACAAACCATATCAGAGGTTTTCGAGATGAACGACCAGGCAGGTAAATCTTCTTTCCCTAAGGATGAGTATCAAATTGATTTGATCGAAAAAGGGTATGCAGGACAATTAACAAAAGCCACTATGCAAAAGGGAGAATTTCGACCTTCCATGAAATTCCTGTTTCATACCCTGCTCACCTGTGTGTCTAATAAAACAACTGCTTTTAATGAAATTCCTCTGAAGATCCAATACTTGGGGTATGCTATCATGTTTAAAACTGATTTCAATTACTCCCAATAAATTTTTAGTGATTTGGTCAAAAATGTGAATAATATCAAAGAAAAGAAGCCACATGCCTTCTTATTGTTTCCAAGATTTTTGAGTTATTACTTACAGCAGAAAATACCAAAAGAAAATGCACAAGTACTTGTACAAGGTGCACCTTTTCAAATAAACAGCCAGTCTGCTGAAACTTTTACTCGCCTCATAGACAATGACTCAAAAGGTTCCAAAACACACGCAGGGGAGTCTGAGCACATCCCAAATTAGACACATGCTTAACTTTTTATTCTCGTATTATTATTATTTGAAACCCGAACAAACCTGATTTTTCTATCATTTTCCGTTTTTATTTGCAAAATTCCTTTGACGGGAACATTTTCTATTTTTTCAATTTTTTTGGATTTTTAATTTTTTTTTTTGTAATTTTCAAATTTTATGACTCAAACTCAATAACTAACAAGACACTAAATGATATTTTCCCATCCCCACACTTAAACTCTACATTGCCCTCAATGTAGGATGGAAACCAACTCAAAAGACTAAAAATAAATAAGAATAAAAGACAAAGGGCAAAATTGGAAAGGACTTAGCTGGTTATATAACTGCGTAAGCTCCAAAACTCTTATCCAATCCAGCTCGATCGTATAGCATTTCAGTCGCGATCGGCTTTGACACTGACTGGCATACTCGAAAAATGCCTTAAAATTTGATAAGCAGCTCCAAAATCACCCGAATAGAGATTGAGTATGGGTACTATATATTCAAACCTGCATAAACAAAAACAAGCAAAAACCCAAGTAGTACCGACTCAACATAAAAACTGACTCAAAAACACTTAACTTAGACTCATGGTACAAAATAAACGACTCAATAAACAAGTACCATAAATATTGAAAATACAGCGAATATATAAAATTACAAAACTTTACAAAACATCCCCATACTTGAATTTAATCAGGAGGTTTCTCCTTTATCCAACCCCGGTCCAACTCGTTCAATTCCACCCGTTCCTTATTATTAACTAAAATTTTAATAGTGGAATGTATAAACTTTTTAAAAATTTCAAACGGTTCAAGCCACCAATACTTAAACTTACCTAGACCAAACCTGATTCATGTCATGTAATGAGAAAGATGGTGTTGTGCAAACTTTGGTGATTCCTCATTCTTCTTCCTTCGGTACCATCCTTGAATCCTCAGAAGTTGTTGATCTAAGCTCTTTCTCGCCCTCTCCTGTGTTCTTGATCTTGGTGGCAGTCCATCTTCTAACTTCTCTATGGGTCGGCTATCAAACTCCTCAGCCACTTTCGCTTCTTCTTCATTTGGTATTTGTTTGATCTCCATGGCCGGTTCACCTTCAAGTAATGTCTCTAGATAGGCAAGATCACCAACCGGGTCAAATTTTTCATCTTCAAGAGTTGCCAACTCATCACCAAACTCTTCCTCCCAAGATGGTATATGCTCTTTCTTCTCATCCTCCATCTTGTCAAGTGGCTCTTTTTCAACTTCTTCACTCTGGGCTGCGGTGTACTCGAGCACCTCTAACTCTGCCTCTTCTACTACCCCCTCATCATCACTCCAAAAACCATCATCAATATTCCATGGCGTGGGACACCAATAGCTGGAATTAACGACTTGCTGAACCGGAGGTGGGACTACAATGTCCACTATCGTCTTCGGTTCATGCGTGTGATCCTCATCTTCCTCATACAAGGGCTCAAAGTGTGAAACCTGCACAACATCCTCCTCACAAGACAAGGGTAAATCCGATTCATGAAAATTATAATAATTAAAAGTAGAATCGTAATATTTACCTGGCAGTGGGATCTCAATGCACATTTCTCCCCCCGGATCTGGTATGGTGTAATTCATCTCACCATCAGCCGTTTGATATCCTAAATAATTTCCCTTCCCACCATACATCCAACGGCCTTGGCTCTTCAAGCTCTTTGCTCTTAAACTATCAAGTGTGGCTTGAATCTCCCTATCTCTTTCCTCCTTAGCAGTTTTAACCCAGTCACATAATTCCTCTGTTGTTCGTTCTGGTTGCCAATTCCAAGGCTGATATGACTGTGGCTGCACATATGGGTTAGCATTGAAATCCATGGAACACCCCGAATAGTTTGGACAATATTTGGTATAATGGACCCTCCACAGATCAAACACATTATAAAAAAATATATATATATAAAAATAACTAATAAAAATAGATTTACAAAAACGACTAGACACACTACTACTAGACACAAACCCTAAGACTTAAACTACAAATAAAACCATTTAAACAAATAAGATCAGTCAAAGCTAATAGCGCAATCGCCTAATTGTCCCCAGCAACGATGCCAAAAACTTGATGTGTTGAATATGTTCTATAAAAACTAACCTAATCTAGACACCCTAGTTTTAAATTTATAAACTAAGACTCTCTAAATGCTAGACCACTAACAGGCAAGTGTACATATCGTACGTAGTAAAGCCTAATGAAGTCTGAGTATCGAACACACTAGACACTAGCGACGCTAAACTAGACTCTGACTCAACTAATTACTTAATTGGTTTAATTTGTGTTTTTGGGATTTTTTTTCTAATTATACTAAAGCGAGTAAATAAGAGAACAGAGCAAGCAAGAGAGATGGTGAAGTGACGGGAAGCAGACAATGATGAAAAAGAACTACCAAGGCTTCGAATCCCTATGACCAACCCATGACCTCTAGTCCTGACCAAAGGCTAAAGCTCCGAATCTACCCAGAAAACCTCCCGCTAAGGATGATCAACTAAAATAGAAATCAGAACAAACTGATGAAGTGCTAAATTGGAAACGACTCGACCTATCGACACCAAATCCCACGACTGTCAGAATTAAAACAACTATGGTGCTAAAATCCTCATGTCATGAAGCTAAGCTTGCTAAATAATTGAAAACCTAGGAAACCCTAAACGCGAATAAGTAGTCGGATCCGAGCTATCGGCCACCAAAACTACCAAAAAACGCCTAGCTAATAACCTAGCAATCCTGACTCGTCCCTAGAGTTGTCAGAAAAGGATGCACACTATACTCAGTTTATTTTAATTAATTTAGTTAAACTTGAATTATCTCTAATCTCAAGCTCTAGACCAAAAACCTAATAGATTAACGAACCTAAAATGATCTAAATAGTTCCAGACCAGACTAACAAGATCACCTAACCGAACAACCAATCACAACCAAGACAAGCATACAAATTCAAAACAATCACAAAACAGGAATATGTAAATCATCTCAATTTAATCACTAGTCAAAACCGAATAGTCAAAACGTTAAATCATATTTCATCTAGGCCTAAGTAGCATGAAAAATTTTAGCCAAGAATCATATTCAAGACAAAGAAACAAGTCTCAAACGATAAACGATAAACAAAACATAGTATCAAGTTTGAAAAAACACAAAGTTATTAAAACCGAACACTAATAAATTGCAAACCCGGACGTGAATCTTGATCGCGGCTTGAACCCACATACCAATCTTCTTTTTCTTTTTGTCTTGATCGCAACTTTCCCTCTCTTTTTTCTATTCTCTTTTTCTTCTTGCGCCTTCTGTCGTCAAATCCAAGTTAATGTATCAAGTCTGTCTCCTTCTTATTTGCGCCCACCACCATTATTATAATGCCTTCATCGATGTATATTGGATAAGGAAATATTAGGGTTTTTGTGTGGACCTAACTTTGTATGAAAAATTTATATTTATATATGATAAAAATCAAACTGAATGAACAGTTATTAGTTATTTACTATTAAATTTATATATGATAAAATTACATTAAATTACATTACACAATTACACATTACACATTACACATTACACAATTATTTAAATTTAGAATGGAATGAATAGTAACATTATTAAGAGATGAGCAAATGGTATCGGGTATAGGTATCGGTCTCAAATTTATCAAACCGGTGTATTTTCGGTACCGGTTCTGCACAGGTATTCACCGGTTTTTACCCTCAAATACCGGTGTCGTACCAGTACCGACCACTACCGAACCGTACCATACTAGGTATATTCGGTACCGGTACCCACTTTTGGGGATTTCGGTAACGGTATTTTCGGTACCGGTTGGTACCGAGCTCATCAAATCCTGTAGCAACGCAGTAATGCAAGTAATTCCACCGTTTAGATTACTTTTCATACACACAGTAAGTAAACTGTATTTCTTTTGAATGAGGTTTTATATACACAACAACTTATTTTGCTTTCTTTTTTGTCATTTTCTGTAATGAATGAATTGTAGCATGTAAAATTAACTTGGATATTTAGAATATTGATGAGCAAATCGTATCAAATCCTGTAAACGAACCGGTATCGTATCGGTACCAAATTTACTATACCAAATCATTTTCGGTACCAATTTGGTACCCACCTTTTGGCGTTTTCAGAATCCTTACTTTCGGTTCGACACCGGTCTAGCACCATACCTGTATTTATTGATTTTTACCTTCAAATACCATACTGTATTGTACCGAGCATTTTCGGTGCCGGTACCTAATTTCGATGATTTTCCGGACCGGTACTTTCGTTTCCGTTACCGGTACAGAGTTCATCCATATATTAACGTGTTAGCACCGTAATAATTGAACTGAAAACAACCGAATTTCCAATGTGTATGACGTGTGGGTCCTATTATTATATATTAGGTTATTTAAAATCGTTTTTTTATGACGGAGTGACTATCCTTACCACGTCATTTTATTTATGTTTTGATATTCGGTATCTGTTTGTCGTTGCTGACACGCCTTTTGTAGTCATTGGGTCCCGCCGCAACGCGCGGACGGAAAATAACTAGTTTAATTAAAAGCCCAAAGTCCATGAAAATCATGCAAAGATGCTTTCCAGCCTTTATATTCATGTCTATTCTTTTTGTCCAATGTGCATTATGATTGATCTCATGTATGGCTCCTTTATGCACGTCCAAATATATATGATTCGTTAAGGTTTTATGATTTTATAATAACATATATAATATGTTAAAGGGCCCACTTGAGTTTATGACGCAACCCTTAGACTATGGGGTATGGGGCGGGGGTTGGGGCGTGGGTTTGGTACAAACGCCCACGTCACCACCCCAGGTGAGCTTGGGTTTCGGCGTGGCCCCTTGGGCGGGGGTTTCAGCCCGGTCGTTGGGCGGGGCTACGAACATGATATGAGGGAACCTCGTTGGCCAAGACTACTAGCCGTTTAGGCTAGCTGTTGGGCATGAATTAAAAAAAAAAATACTTTTTTCCTATATAAATACCCTAACATATTTAATATTTTTCTCACATAATATCAAACACATAAAACACAATCTTGCCATGAGTTCTTCAAGTTCAAGTGAATCGTCATAATCATCTGACGATGGTGCGGAAATATTTCTACAAACGATCGCGACGGTGGTGAAAGCTATCGTGGAAGACGATGAGGAAGAGACTTCGAAACCTAAACGGAGGAGGTATATCGCTCGTGAACGGCACACCGCTAACAATTTGTTGGTAAGAGATTATTTCTCAGCCGAACCTAAGTATGATGAAAAATGTTTAGGCGTCGTTTTCGTATGAGTAGAAACTTATTTTTAAGGATATATAGGGATCTTGAGGAGAAGTATGTTTTTTTCCAATAAAAACCGGATGTAACCGGGCAATTAGGATTTAGTACGTGGTAAAAGGTCACGGCCGCACTTAGACCGTTAGCGTACGACAATAGTTCGGACATTATGGATGACTATTTAAAAACGTCTGCACATGTAGCTAGAGAAAGTCTTCACAACCTTTGTTCATGTATTTTAGAACTTTATAAGAAAAGATATTTGAGAAAGCCGTCGTTCGGTGACATGCAGCAAATACTGGAACATCACGCCGATTATCATGGGCTACCCGGGATGCTAGGTAGTTTAGATTGTATGAAATGGCCTTGGGAAGTTTGTCCAACCACATGGCAAGGCGCTACACGAGTGGATATCACGGGATGCCAGCCATCATGCTTGTAGCGGTTGCCTCGCAAGATCTTTGGATATGGCATGTGTTCTTCGCTATGCCAGGTTAACATAACGATATTACCATCATAAACCACTCGCCCCATTTCAATGATCGGGTAAATGGTATAGGACCCAAAGGAAGTTTCTTTGTAAACGGGGTTGAGTACGTGTATGATTACTACCTAGGTGATGGGATTTACCCGGAGTGGGGGGTTTTCGTAAAATTGTTCACAAAACACGGTACCATAGATCCAAAGAGATTAAAGTTTAACATGGTCTAAATGGCTGCACGTAAAGACATCGAGTGAGCGTTCGGTGTTTTGAAGAAAAGGTGGCGAATATTGGCAATGACTTGTCGACTATGGGACAAGGATCAGATTGGAAACATGATGTACGCTTGTATCATTCTTCACAACATGATTTTGGAGGATGAAGGTAGAGCGGTCGTTACCTACTATGATGACGATGACCCCCAACCAGATAACATAACAGTTACAGACAAAGATAAATCAACAAATTAATTTTTGATCAAGTCAAAGGATATACATCACAACCTTCGATCTGATTTGGTGGATCATGTTTCAACGATTCCTAGGTTCGAAACCGACGAAGACGACGATTCAAACGAAGAATGATTGTATATATATATATATGTTTATGTTTATGTAGTTTTTAATGGTTTATATATATATTCAAAAAGATATAATGATGTGGCTTAGCCACGCCACCCCAGCCACGCCCACCATACCCCTATGAAATTGGGTTTCGGTATTGGGTGCCCCATAATCCACGTGGACGCACCAAACCCCACCATACCCCATATCCACGCCCGCCATACCCCACGGTCTTAATAGACAACATAGAGATAGCAGGTTTGGCCCACTCTAGATAAATAGCGGTACTTTTACTTTGGTCACTAGCGCCCTACTATGTTCAACTAGCTGGTTATTTCCTGGCAAAACACAAAATAATATAATATAATACTAAAACTAAATAAAAAATATATAAAACCTATACAAAAAATTATACAATTTACACGGGAAAATTATGTATATTTTACCACACATCAGATATCCAGATCTCAAATCAATCTTCAAGAAGTAACTAGCTCCTTGCAACTGGTCAAACAAATCATCGATCCTTGGCAATGGATAACGATTATTGATCGTTATCTTGTTCAGCTCACGGTAGTCAATGCACATTCGCATTGAACCATCTTTCTTCTTAACGAACAGAATAGGAGCTCCCCATTTCTATGAACTTGACTAAATAAAACCTTTCTCCAAAAACTCATCTAACTGTGCCTTCAGTTCATTCATTTCCGTGGGTGATAATCGGTATGGTGCTCTAGCTACAGGAGTAGCTCCAGGCAAGATGTCGATCCTGAACTCGATTAGTCTCTCCGGTGGCAAACCGGGTAGATCTTCTAGAAACATATCTGGATACTCTGAAATGACTGGAATGTCTTCAATTTTTTTGCTTTGGTTCATCAATGGTCACTTGTGTGATGTAGATGACACATCCTCTCTTCAAACACTTGGATGCCTTAAGTAGAGACACTTTCTCAGGCAAACCATAGTGTAGATCTCCATGAATGGTGAGTACTTCACCGGATGGGGAATTAATCTCGATAGGTTTCTTGTCACAGGCAATACGGGCTTGGTTATGAGCTAACCAATACATTCCTAAGACTATATCGAACACCGCCAAATTCATTGGCAAAAGATTAACGGGGATAGAATGATTCCTAATGGATATAGCGCATCTATCAAGAATAGTAGAAGCGGTTTCTATGCTACCGTCTGCCATCTCTACCTCAAAAGTAAGATCTAAAGCTCTAAGGGGTAGGTTTAATAGTTTACTAAACTTATGATCAACAAAGCTCTTATCAGCTCCAAAATTAAATAGAACTCTAGCCAAAATATCATTTACGAGAAACGTACTCGTAATGACATTTGTATCCTTAACTGCTTCTCTTGCAGTTAACTGGAAAGCTGAAGCATTGGATTTCTTCCCCCCCCCCCCCCTAGGCTTTGCATTGCCCTCAGTAGTTTGTTTAGGACAATTGGTCTTTATGTGCTCTTTATCACCACATCCGTAGCATACGACATTCTTCAAGTCCTTACAATCTAGAGACTTGTGACCAGTCTTCTTGCAGATGCCACATAGCTTTTACTGCAGGTCCGTACAACACTGTCCTCAGTGTCGTCTCCCACAAGTTTTACAAACAGGTCTATCGTCTGAGCTTTGTTGGTTCTTATTGAACCCAGACTTGCCTTTCTTTGATTTCTGGAAGTGGTCATCATCCCGCTTCCTTTTCATGTCAGACTCAGTCTTGACTGACTTCAACCTCACCTCATCCTGAGTGAGTGAGAGAGAGAGAGAGAGATAGGTCTACAGCAAACCTAAAAGTAGTGGGCTTGGATGCTTTAACCATACCCTTGATTTCTAGTGCTAACCCACCAATAAAACGTGCAGTGTGTTTGGATTCAGGAGTGATCAGATAAGGAACCAATCTGGATAGTGAGTTGTAGTTGGACACATATTTCCGTCAATCCAGATTCTTCATGGTGAGAGTCAAGAAATCAGACTCCACCTTTTCCACTTCATGAGGAGGACAATACGTCTCCTTGATCAGGTCCACAAACTTAGACAACTTCAAGTTATAAAGGGACACTTTCCCTGTCGATTGAATCATGGCCTTCCACCATGTCAGGCCATCGCCCTTAAATGACTGAGATACATATTTGACAATGTCACTATCAGCATAGCCGCTGATGTCTACGATAGTCTCCATTTCGTCAAGCCATAGCATGGCATCGATAGCTCCTTTCTCCCTCGTGAAATCTCGGGGTTTGGAAGATACGAAGTAATTATATGTACACATGTCTTTAATAGTACAGGATTTTTCCTTGACAACACGTTTTGGCTCACTCATCTCATCTGAGGAATAATGTGAGCTCTCGTTTTTAGGTATGGAAGAATGTAGGATTGATTGGGACATTGCATGAGTCGAACCCGATCCTTTAAAATTAGCCATAAAATTTTCCATGGCTTTGCCGACTTCAGCGGCAACCAAGGCTTGAAGGTTACTTCCTTCGCCCTCGCGAGTAGCATTCACATTGTCATTACGCCTGACATTGGCAACATCAGAATTCTGGTTCACCATATCAAGAAACTTTGGACTATAAGCCAAAAATAAATTATTGCTCAGTGCAATATTGAATAATATAAATGGTCATCGGATCTGATGACTTGAAAATTTTTATCAGCCATGGAATTAATGACCTATATAGGCTATAAGGTTTGGATGTATAAATCCTTTACCTTTTGGGCTAGTGTGCATATAATTACAACTGCCTAATTATGATTTAACATTACATGAATGTTAAATGGAATAAATTAAATATATTTAGCCGCGGTCTCATAGGACCACTAAAGGATATGAGGCTTGGACATAGTCCACCACCTATTGGACAGTGAACCACATGGTAACAACTACCATTGTCTTACTTGACAATAAAATTTGGCCCGTAGGCAAATTAGTTTAGCATTATATTGAACGTTAAATAAGATAATCATCGCATTGATGATATTAGTGTTATTAGCCATGATCTCATTTGATCATATAGGCTATAAGGCTTGGACATAGTCCACCATCTTTGGACAAGGAGCCAGATGGCCACAACTGTTATCGTCTCAATTAACAATAAAATATAGCCCGTAGGCAAATCATTTTAACATTTCATCGAATGTTAAAAATATAATGATCATCTCATTGATGATATAAATATTATTAGCCATGATCTCATTTGATCATATATTCTATGAGGCTTGGACATAGTCCACCACCTTTGGTCTGTGTGATTCCTCATTGCCACACTGCCAGGAATATATTAACATTGCTATGAATGCTAATACAGGAAGAATGCCTTAATGGTTTGACAATAGTAAAAATATATTTAGCCATGGTCTCATTTGACCATAAATGCTGTAAGGTTTGGACGTAGTCCTTCACCTATTAGGTCAGTGTGATTCCTCATTGCTATATTGCAATTTATTGTTGCCAATAATATAGACTTTGCCATATGGCTGGTCAAAAACCATTAAGAAGATCTTTATGAAATTTTCGCACAGATTGATAAAGTTCGAATTAAAATCAAGACAATCGCTTGAACAATGGCCAAATAAATAAATATATAAGATAATTTCAAAATTATCATTGAAATGGGAAAAATTACAATACTTTTCCTTATAAGGGACTTTTTGAAAGAAAATACAAACTTAGTCCACATAGGACTTTTGAAATTGAAATTTAACGATGTGTCCACGTAGGGACTTTTGGAAATTTAAATTACAATACAAATAAAAGAAATAAATAACAAATCTCCACTCATCCTTCATTCCTCTGATTATCTTGGAAAGCTTCTTGAAGATCTTGTTTGTTTCCTTTTCATTCCTTTCAGCCCGACGTTGAATCTTCTCTGCTCTTTCCAAGGCTTGATTAATAGCCTCAAGTTTTTGCAGTGATTATGGTTGCGGTTGAGGAGCAACAGGATACCGATACCCATAATTGGGATATCTAACATTTGAATATGCAGGAGGGAATGGAGATGGATAAAGTACATTATGTACGTACGATGGCGCCGAAAAGTTGAAATCTATGGGGGCAGCCGAATAAGAAGGATTGTGCCTAGTCACATCTGGATACGTGAGAATAGGGTTATGAAAACCCATTGGTGGTTGTTGAGCAGATGCTGAAGTGGCTTAACAACAGATTCAGTGTTAGAGGGTCCACCCAATTGGGAGTCCTTTGGAATAGTAGGGTAAGAAGGTGGCAAAGGTGGAAGTGAACCCGACCATTCCCCCGTACGTACCGACATACGTGCACCACGCGGCTTCCTAGGGTGTGGTGGTGGTTGTGGTTGTTCTGCAAGCTCCATCGGCTCGTCCTCTTGTGGAGGCGGAGGCGTTTGTGGAGGTGGATAAGGAGGTGTATAAACAAAAGTAAATTGATTAAAGTATTGGTCCCACTCATCGAGACCCTAGTTTGGAGATCCTGTATAGGATGCCGTGTCACTTAACATTTCAATGGGATGCATGTGGGATCCTGATGGCGGCATTTCCGGGTCAAAATTGTCATCCGATTAGTTTTGTTGGTTTTGGTCAACAAGTGTTGTGTTAATAAATTGGTTAGGGTCAAAAGAATCTTGATGAGAGTGTGAGTGGTGAGAGTGGGAGGAATGATGCGAGACAGAATGTCTCGAAGGCTATGACGAGTAAGACTAGTCTGAATACTACGGGTAGTCCGAGCTATGGGAATGTGATGGTATCTATCTGGATGGTCCTCCCCGCATTGGACCTTTTCTTCATCCTCTGAATCTGGGCGGCATTTTTATAACCTGTCGAAAATAAAAAAAACAACAAATATATAACTTAACAAGATATGAGTAATCCTAGGTCAATGCCTAGGCTCAGGAAAAGGCTAAGGATTATGTTATTGTGATATTTGAAATTAGACATAAAAGGCTAGTGTCTAATTCACTCAAATGTTGGCTTTGATACCAACCTGTCACACCCTGATTTTCCGGTGGGCCCGGACTTGGGGTATATGACAAATTAATATAGATATTCACAACTAACATAGCGGATGTCTGGGAGTATAAAATACTATTACAAATTACAAGTTTCTGAGTGTTAAAAAAATAGTATACAGACGAAAGTATATAAAAGATCCACATGCGGATCGAATAAAAAAATGTTTACATAAACAAACTACTAGGCTTCTTGCCTGGAGTTGCAAATTCCAATTAAGCAATTACCGGGCAGCTTCCAACCTATTTACGTACCTTGCAACATGCGCTTAGTCTTTTGAAGATACGTCAATTTTCATTGGTAAATACAAATAACCGACCCTTTTTTAAAATATTTCAAAATCATTTAATGTACACAAATGGTAAATATATTTTCATAAATAACTTGGGATAAAATATATCTCTTGTATTCAGTTGTGCATGCTTATCGATACATATGGGGCCCCTGTATTAAACACCGATAACATGATTAACCGACACGCCACTTTAAACCCATAAAAGGGTATCCCCAAAAAGGGTAAGAAAAATATTTTATTATAGCATTAGCATCTGTCGGGTGTATGCCTATACCCCGTGCTTAAGTCGTGGCCATTTACAATTAAATGAGCTGAGGATATCTAAGACACGATCGCATTAACCCCCAATGTTTAGGTTATCAAGCAATACGAATTAAAATGGGTTATTTGGATTTTTAGACACAATCCGTCATTGATCCCATACCCGACCAAGCGGTAATAATTTACCGTATCCCAAGCCCGTATAGGGAAAATAGGTTAAGAGTATTTACCTGGCTTAAATCTTACAGCCCAAGATATATATAAGCTCAGCCGATCAAACAAAACAACTAGCAAGGTTTTCAATTTACAAGACTCCCTAGTCTGGAATGAATGGTATAATAACCAATTTGAATGTTAACGGGGCCTATTCAAGTCATAGACTTGTACCGGTTAACTATATATATAAAGAAAACGGTACGGTATGCTAGATTAAGCGGTGACCGGATAGAATGTAGTTTAAACCCTCAAAAGTACTAAGACTTGTACAATATAGGTAGACAATAATACATTCTGGAATTTAAAAGAAATTTAAAGGATTCGACCCAATTCGTTTAACTTACGTAAGCTAAGTTACATAAGTCAACCGTATGCGCATAGGCGGTATCGGGTGATCAGATTAGTTAATAACAAGTTCATTATGCCAGAACATCTTTATTATGTTACTACATCAGTAGGTATTACACATTATATGTACAATATGTTTTAAAAACCAATTCATGCACAAAAGGACAAAATTGTCATTTTTATGGCATAATAATAGAACTTTCATAAAACCCGACAACTGATGATCAAATGGTATAACTTCAGAGGGTTATCCTATATATAAATATGATCATATTGCAACTTCAAATTAGTAGCTAACATGGCTAAATCGGGTCAGAATCGAAAGTCAAATCAGCAGTCAAACTGTTTGACTTTCGGTTGCAAACCAAACTATAAACTGGAATGACGGGCTGAACATGTTGTGACATGTTCTAATATTATTTACAAATTGACATAACATCAAAAATGTGTGTTTAAACTTTATAAGTTTATTTTATAAGTTTTCTGAAAAACTGCATTTTGACTTTTAATTAAATATAATTTTGACCCGTTATTTGACCAATTTAACGTGATCTTCAAGAGGTGCCCTTTTAAGGGATTATCACCTACCTTATTACGAACACGTAGCTATGTTCAATTTGAACAATGGCTGGACCATAATGGTCATAACTGAAAGTCAAAGAAAAAGTCAATTTGCTTAACTTTCGGCTAATTACTTAGCCTAATAAAAGAAAGGAGCTATGAAGGAACACTTACTAGTGTTTATGGAGAATAAGAACTCAGTTGGGAGGCTTCCTTTGATCAGGAAACAACTCCAAGAGTGAGAGAGATGAGAATGAGTAAATGAGCAAAGAATGAGGAAGACTTACGTTGCTATTTATATTGTAGAAGTGTTATAGGATTAGGCCAGGTGTTAGGGATTGTTCTAAGATGTTAGCAGGTGTCTAATGATGTGTCACAAGCTGCATAAGAGTGGCATTTCGTGAGAGAAGTGGCAGCAATGCAGGCTTCCTTGGCCATCAAACAGAAACTGCTAGCTCCCTACCTTATGGATCGTAAGGGTCTCAGGCTTACGGTCCGTAAGCCTTTGCGCACCCATGGTTTTGAATTAGCTTACAGTCTGTAAACATTTATGGCTTACGGTCCGTAACCGCTTACCAGCAACAATGTTTCAATCACCTTACGGTCCGTAAGGCTTTAAGCCTTGCGGTCCGTAAGGGTCACTCAGAGGCCAAATTAATTAGCATGTTGATATAAATGGACCCCCCACAATCATTCTTCCACATTATTACACATTTAGTCCCTCTCGTCCAACAATGTGGCATATCTGAGAGTTTAATGGACATGTGTTGTCATATTATTCGATAAAATTTCCGAGGTGTTACAACCACACTTAAAAAACGCTCGACCAGAGTTGGCTTGTGGCTGCGCTTGGTTAGGAGCAGGGGTTTTGGTTTGTAGTGATGGCTTGGGTTGGATTACCTTGTGGCTTTGGGCCACTTCGGCACTAGTTGGCAAAATGCCCAAACCTATTGCAATTCGTGCATAGGCGGCATTGTGTGTGGATGGGATGGTGGTATAAACATGTATTACACTTGGGATGCATCCCATTGTAAGCTTTCTTGGTTGGTGCAGGGTTGGTTGGAGCAACTTGTTGGATGGGTTGAGGGTTTGGTGGAGTGACAACCGCACAGTTTTGGCTTGAAGCCTTCCGCTTCTTGCCTTTTTTTGTTATTCTTGGAGGATTGGTTGGTTGGTGTGGGTTCAACGACGGTATCGGTGGTGGCTTGATGTGCACTCTTGGAAAAAACCTTGTTGTCGGGGGTCCATCGAGGGTGCGGTTATGGTTAAGCTTGGCGGTCAATCGAAATGTATCCTCAAGAGTCTTGGGTTGGCTGGATTCGACAAAGTTCATGAGGGATCGGGATAGGCATCGAATGTACTTGGCTATGGCTTTGTCAACGGTGTCGACTTAGCCAGGGCACAGAGCACTTGGCTGCTTGAACCGAGTTGTGAGGCCAGCGTTGTTGTTCCCCACTTGCTTTAGATTCTAGAATTCGCTTTCAAGTTTCTAAAGCTCGTGAGGAGGACAAAACTCGTTCTTCATCAGCTTCTTGAGATCAGACCAAAGGAGGGCATGGGCGACATCGTTACCACGAGCGTTGCGCTCGGAGGTCCACCAATCGAGGGCTCTCGATCAGAAAATTCCTGTCGCGTTGACGGTTTGTAGGTGAACCACTTTGTAGGAACGTGACCTCAATGGCATCAAACCTTTGAAGCATCTTAGTGGCTCCCTCTTCGCTAGTGATGGGTAAAGGTTTACAGGAAATAAACTGCTTAAAGGTAAACGTTGACTTGGGCGGTTCGGCCTTGGAGTCAACTGATGCATGCGGGGATTCGGTGTTAGGCGGGGATGGATTTTGCTGACGATATCAGGTAAGACCATAGCCATTTTTTTCGCCATTAACTTCATTAAATCCTTCTTTGACAGCGACTCTTCGTTGTTGGAACCCTTTTTGGAGCCAGATCCTGACTTGGAGTTCTTGCGGTTAGAAAGACATTGGGAAGACATCAAAAGAGTCGAAAAAGAGGAAATATGAGACTTGATCATAATATAAAATCACATTTTTGCATGTATAAGCATGTAGTATCACATAACACGTAGGATTCAAATAGGTTGCATGAGTATAACATGCATTTTCAAAATATAAACACCTATGAATGCGTAAAGGAGTATAAATTAAGTGTGTTCACGAGAATTATCATTGTTTTTTGTTGTGAGAGACGTGCGAATTGTGCATCGGTTTTGAAATGAACGAGGTAACAAGCATAAAACACATAGAACTTGAGATAACATAAAAGAGAGGTAACGTAAAACATGGATTGTCATGGAACCGTAACTAACACTATTCCAAAGTGAATTGAAGATCCTTTCAAATTAGGGAAACGCGTTTTGGACTATAGGTAAGATACTCTCGTCGAGAAGCGATTAATGGTATTTTACCCTTCCAGTTACTACACGTCCTTAATCGATTGAAAAATCAAAACTTTGGTGGGATCGAATATCGAGGAGTGGGACTAGTTGATAAGACACAGGTTTCACCTCTAACTTGACAACATTGTACCCTAAGTGTGGTTGGTACTCGTCAAACGGGTTAAGAAAGTTAATTTCTGACACATCAACAAGGGTCCACTAGATAAGATTAGGAAATTTTCCATCAAGTTGTGGATTTCACTCCTAGCTTGATGGCGTAATTTTGTGCAAAAATCAAATAACGCGGATTGAGAGTCGTTCACCAAAGTATGGGTTTCACTCCTATTTTGGTGAAGTCGTCTCGTTTGTAGGATGCGAGTGTCTTCAAGTCTTCAAGTGTGTATTATGTAAAATGTCATAGGAAAGACATATGTATAATTAAGACAAAATGAAATAGAAAGAAGCAAAGTAGGATGAATAACATGTTAAGCAAGAATCAAGAATGGTCAAAGCTGGTGCTTATTATAGACTAGGTCGAACATGTCAATTCTACCTAAATCCATATAGTTATGGCTCTGATACCAATCTGTCACACCCCAACCGATGGCGGAAACATCGGAGTAAGACGAAAACGAGATTGCTCGAGACTTCATAACACTATTGCAACAGTATTTAATTCAAACACTGATTTCATTTCATTGGTGATAATTGTCAAATACAAAATGTGAAACCAAAATACAACATTTGAAATTCAAAGTACAAGCTCGGAAAAAATACAATAAGTTACAATAATCAAAAGTACAACAATAACTCTAGTAGTTTAAGTGTGTATCTAAAGCATCCATACTAGATTTAGTCAATAGCAACATCATCAACCTGCAACATGTTTAAAATATGGTTCAATACAAAAATGTATTGGCGAGTATACAAATTTAATATAGCATAAGTATAAAAATGATTTAAACGAATCCTCATGGCAAACTTAGTTATCAAGATTAATGTAAAACTGGCATGTGAATATACAAGTCAATCCTCTGATTATCACGAATTTAAAAGACTTAACATGACCACAAGACTATGGGTGGTTCATTACTCCTATAGCGCTATACATGTTAAGGGGAGGCTCGTACGAAGTTAATGACAAGTTTATCACATAAGAATGTTCTAGAAACACGAATCAAGTATAACGTATTAGCATGCATGATTGGATTGTTTTTGTGATTGCATAAAATGAAAGTGTAACTGTGTAGGTTTATAAGTAAACATATTGCACCCGAAAGTGTAAAATGGAAAACGGGCCTCTGAGTATACTCACATTTTTGTAAATCTTCGTTTGATAAACCGCGAGTTGTTGAGTACAGGAGCAGAGCACTGGAACACCGAGGTTACCCTACAGGTGAGTAAACGAAGGTGTGAGTTGTTGGAGTTGAATGAAGGATTCGGATTTGGAATTTAAAGTACATAAGTATAAGATATAAAAGTATAACTTAAACTGAAAATATATTTCATCCAGGTGCTCGTTAAGACACTGAGTTTCTATGATTTCACGAGTCTTGATTTGCCCGTCAGAATCAGTAACGAGGAACGTGAAAACGGAATAAACGGAAATCGAAGCCACACTAATTGTTTGTACAGAAAGACCATTCGTGTGACAGGAGTACCCTTCACGCGGATGGGCATGTTCGCTCTTACAGAATTATGTTTGAACATTTAACCATTAATCGGCTATGTTAGTGAGTTGAGTTAGGTTTATATGTTATTTAGTTTATAGTATATTAACAGTCCTGTAGTCATATAGATCACAGAAGTCATGTATGGAGGTAATAACCACATTATAAGTTCACCAAAGCACAAGTTCGTTAACTAAGTTAATAAACCAGTTGGTCACGAATAACAGAATGTAAAAGACAATATTTAAATACCAAACAATAAAACAAGGACAACCGGGTACGCTATCTCAACATGGAAGGTATTAGCCAAGTGTTGGAGGCTGGACGGGATTAACTTATTCTAGGTCTAGGAGATTGTTTGGGTGTTCGTTTTGTAAGTTCAAGTGAGGTGATGGAACTAGATTGGAAGCCAAGGGTTCCACGGTTCACACTCTGTTATCACAGAATCCTCTATATCGAGAATAGGGATCTAAATAACATTCAACACTTAGAAAAATATTGGAACGGGGAGGAAACCGAGTCTTTCGTGCGAATGTCTAGCCCAGTCGCGCTAAGGGTGTATCCCTTCGTGCGAATGGTCTGCTATTCATGCGAACAGTGCTGTTTCAGGATGAAAATGGTTCGGTTTTGCTTGAACAGTTCATCCTCTTGGCTGGAATCGACCTCGACACTAACCCACAGCTATAGACTTCGCTTGTGAGCTTGGTGAGTTCATGATTCTGCCAATATCAGAAAGTTCATTTAAAATTTTGAAAATAAAGAACTTCAACCTTAAGCTTGAACCTCAAACATGGTGAGTTTCATTGTTCAGACGGCCATGGCAGGTCTGTGAATACTCCAAAGAGGATAAACAAGCTGAAAGATGGAAGAACTTAGAAGAATGTAGAAGAAAAATCATAGAAAAGATGAAGTTAATGAGCTTAGAACTCACTTAGAAGGTTCTGGAAGTAGCTCAGTTAATATATTCGAATTTAAAAAGTTGAGGGAGATTTTCAGAGTGTGGAAGGTAAGAAATGAGGGTGAGGGTTCGTATTTATAGGCTGGGAAGGAGTTTGGAATGACTGGGTGTTTTGGGCGGAAGGGACCCTTTGTGCGACAGGGGAACCCTTCGCACGAAAGGGACTGTTCCCTTTGCTAGAAGATGCAAGTTTGCCGTTTTTGCGAGTTTTGCCGGTCTAAACGTTTTAAACATGTAAGTACAATGCATAAGTGTAATGTGTGAATAAAGGCATGTATAAAATGAATTTGTATCTATAATAAGTATGAGTTTGTATAACAACCCTCCTAAATTATTTCCGACACCCCTAAATATTTAGAACGCCCCTATACGTCCTAAAATATACCCCGTATACGAATAATGACCCTATATACCATTAATTTCATAAAAATAAAATAAAACCAAAAACCTAAGGTCGCTCACAGGCCGCGACCGTGTTGACTGTGTTCTTATCAGGGCGCGACAACTCAATATCAGGGCAACACCCCAACGCGCCACGTGTCACAAACTTGTTGGGTCTAGGGTTTGAGTCAGCTAAGCTAGGGCCTATCCTAGTGGGTCTCGCGGGCCGCGAAGGCATAGCCTTCGGCTTACGCGGGGAGCGACAAGGTGGTCGAACATAACTATAAATAGAAGGCATTGGCCTTCATTTTTCGACGCTCATTCACACAACTCTCTCTCTAATTTCAGAATAGCTAAAGTAATATCCGGGTATAATACGCCCTTAATTAGGGAAGCTCTGCCTCGTTGTAAGTATTATAACCCCCGGTTACGTATTAGATATGCTGCACGATTGATATAGTGCTCCGTAACGGCTGTCGAGGTTCTGCCCGACGTAGTCGTTGGAGTTCTGTCTTGGGGAGGGTATAACTAATGTAAATTGGGTTATTATACTAACGCCTGTGTATTGTTTAATTAATAGATTATAACCAGGAAATCACAGGGAAAAATCTAAAATAGCAATGTGAGTTAATCCTTCTTTTTATAAACTGTTTTACAAAACCTCAATTATTTAAATTATATTTCACAGTGATTGACTATTTGTGATTCTACAATTATCGTCGGTATGTTGGGGTTTTGTATACAAAATTTGTTACTACACTGTGAGTAGTAATATGACCACAAGTCGGGTTGACAGTACCGTGGGTGGTAATTAAAATAGATGTAAACAAATATAATTGCGAGATCGCCCTCAATACTGTAAAATGATAAAAACCTGTTTTGATTGAACTGGGATTCACTTACCAGTATTTCCCACTGACAAATGTTTTTAAACGCGTTTCAGGTAACAAAATATGAAAGCCAAATAGAAGCCAGCTGGACAGCATTGAAGGTTTGGAAAATGTGGCTATAAAAGTTACCTAAATAAAGAAGATATTTTATTTAAATAAAATAGGGTTTATCCCTATAAACATATTTGTAATGGAAACTTTGGTTTTACCCATGTGTTTATTATTATAAAAATGTGGTATTTTACTCTGATAAAATATTTCCTAACTACGATTCTGATGTAAATTCCGTTGTCAAAATGACTGATACCGCTGAATCTGAGCCCGCGGCCGCCTGTTCCCAGGAGATAGGGGCCGGGGGTTGCGACCGAGAGTGGTATCAGAGCTATAGCCATTGATTTGAGCCACAAAAGTGTTCTGCTGACAACAAAATTGTCAATTCTGTTAGGAAATAATCTATGCAATTATGTGCATACGTGTATATCATTGTTTTGTTATTTGACAATCTGTTAGTTTACAGTATGAGTGATCAAGGACCATCGGACGCTTATCGTCAACTGTCTAGTTCTCCCATAGATGAAGGAACTTCTTCCCGGCCTACCCCCTCGGGGTATTCAGCTGACACAGAGGAAGGGATCTTTATATTCAAAGCGCAATCCGAAGAGCCATTCCCTACCAAAAAGAGAGGATGGTTCAGTCGGGGAGCTCACGCGCGTAGAAAAAGAATGAGAAAGTTACAGCAACAGCCAACATCTACATACTAGCTACCACAGCCGTCGATCCAAATTTAGAACAACTCATAGCACCACAGTCAATACCGTTGTTCCTAACACAACCCATGGAAATAGAACCTAACCCAGGGTACCAGATTCCACTACCTGCTTTTGACATAGCCGAGATCCCTAGAATCTCAGCACCCCCTCCTCCAAATTATGACCCATGGTTTGACTACCACAGGGATTACCCAGAAGTCCATCCACAAGAGGAACCCGTGCCAAACCCAGTAGCACCCTATCCAAACCTTGACCCGCTAGATCCATACTGGGATAATGACCAGTATATCAGGGAAATCTTAGAAAACCCGTACCCGTACGAAGAACCAATGCCACAGTACCCTGACCCGATACCAGCACCCGCACCACCCATGAGCACTGAGAATGTGCAAGAACTTCGCACCTTTGGTGAGGAGTTATTAGATGAAAGTGAGAAAATAAGGCAAATAGGGGAGAGGCTCGTTTGGAAATACCACGAGTGTAATATGCAATATGAAATGAACCCTTATCAGTAGTAATAATATATATATATATATATATATAGTTTGAAAAAAAAATTCCTAGATAACCCACTATCTACTGATGCATACTAGTATTGTATTTTAAATTCCAGTTGTGATTTGTAATAGATGCATATCTATAAAATAGAGTAAATGTCGCAATGCATGACGATTTTGATCAATATGTTGTTGTTTGATTTTTTGCATTAAATATTGCTCTGAGACATTAATACTTGGTAATTGTTTATAAATTCAGATGGCCAACGCAGCAAATCAGGAAAACCAGAAAAATGACAATCAGATAAATAACAGTGCTATTCGACACATAGTAACCCAAGGAATTAGAGATGCTATGCCAGCTATTTTCCAAAATGTTAGGGAAGCGAAAAATAATAACAGTAATAGTGGAAGTAAGCGAACACATACTGAACCCAGTCACAGCGTGAACAATGGACCATTACTTCACGTGCCAATTCCAAAACGAAGAAGAACCATGTCTTATGGTTGTTCTTACAAAGAATTCTGGTCTTGTAAACCAATAGAATTCTCGGGCAATGAAGGAGCCATTGCAGCTGTACGCTGGATAGAAAAGACTGAGGTAGTCTTAAAGATAAGCAAGTGTGCAGAGGAAGACAAAATCATGTTTGCTTCCAATCTGTTTAAGAATGATGCCTTAGAATGGTGGAACATTATTCTCCAGTCTAGGGGAAGTAATAGAGTCTATAATATGGAATGGACTGAGTTTAAGAATATGGTTGAAAGGAAATTTTGTCCTCCCAATGAAAAGGAACAGATAGCCAATAAATTCTTAAACCTTAGAATGACTGGAGTAGAAAGTAAGGGTTACACTATTGTATTCTTCGAATATGATAGAATAGTACCAACCCTAGCTTCACCAGAACCGTTATTGATCTCCCGTTACATATGGGGATTAATCAGCGAAATTAGACACGTAGTCAAGGCAGCTAGACCACCAACCATAGAAAAAGCTGTAGAACTAGCAAACACCTTGACTGATAAACTAGTGCGTACACAAGAAGAAAACCAGAGAAAGAACCTAGTCCAGAAACTTACCCAGGAATTCCGCTACGGAAATTCCAACCGTGGAATGAATGTAGGTTCTACTTCTGCACCTTACTGTAAGGCCTGCAAGAAGAAGCATTCAGGAAGATGCTCCACCTACTACGACTTCTGCAAGATACCAGGTCATAAGGAAGAAGATTGTAGAAAGCAACCCAGCAATGGAGTGTGCTTCAACTGTGGAGAAAAAGGACATATCAAGCCAAACTGTCTGAAACTAGCTCTAGCCATGAACAACAAGACTACTAAGAATGCTAGGGCATTTGTTCTCACAGCCGAAGAAGCGAAGATGATTCCAGATGTGATAGCCGGTACGTTTTTAGTTAATAATGTTTTTGCTAAAGTATTATTTGACTCTGGTGCAAACCAAAGTTTTATTAATACTTCATTTTGCAAAATTCTCAATCAACCATTGACTAAACTTCAACAAGAGTGTCTAGTAGAGGCAGCAAATGGAGAAACCATTAAGATTTCTGAAATCTTGCAGGGAGCAAGAATAGAAATTTTAAACCATAAGTTTATTGCCAATCTTTACCCAATGAATCTAGCTGAATTTCATATAGTATTAGGAATGGATTGGTTAGTAGCCAATAAAGCCAGTATTCTATGTGATCAAAAGTCAATCCAAATAAGTTCACTAGAGGGTGAAAAGATCACAATTAAAGGAAATAAACCATCTCGATCCGCGAAATTCATCACTGTGATGAAAACTGCAACTTGTGCAAGAAAAGGATCCCTAGTGTATATGATTTCTATAATCATTAACACTAAAGGAAAAGAATCGAAATATATTCCTGTAGTATCTCAATTCTCAGATGGGGTGTTTCCAGAAGAATTACCAGGACTACCGCCAGACAGGGAAGTTGAATTCAGAATTCATCTGCTACCAGGAACTGCACCAATTGTCAAAGCACCTTACCGTTTGGCGCCAGCAGAAATGCAAGAACTAAAGAAACAGCTAGACGAACTTTTGGAAAAAGGATTCGTATAGCCTAGTTAATCACCGTGGGGAGAACCAATCTTGTTTGTCAAGAAGAAAGACGGGTCAATGCGTATGTGCATTGATTACCGAGAATTAAACAAGGTCATGACTAAAAATCGGTACCCATTACCGAGAATCGATGATCTGTTTGATCAATTGCAAGGAGCTCGATTTTTCTGAAAGATCGATTTACGCTCAGGATATCATCAATTAAAAGTACAGGAAGAGGACATTCCTAAGACCGCCTTCAGAACAAGGTATGGCCATTATGAATTTACTGTCATGCCATTTGGTCTAACCAATGCCCCAACCGCATTTATGGACATGATGAACTGAATATGTAAGCCATATTTGGATAAATTCATAATTGTCTTTATAGATGATATTCTCATTTACTCTAAAAGTAAAGAGGAACATGCAGCGCATCTGCATACACTCTTAAATTTGCTGAGAAAATAAAAGCTTTAGGCTAAATTTTCAAAATGCAAATTTTGGTTAGAAGAAGTGCAATTTCTTGGACATTTAGTTAATCATGAAGGAATTCATGTGGATTCCACAAAGATTGAGGGAATTACTAAATGGAAAGTCCCTAAATCACCAACGGAGGTTAGAAGTTTTCTAGGACTAGCCGGTTATTATAGAAGGTTTATTCGAGATTTTTCTAGAATAGCCATTCCCTTAACCAAGTTAACCTGTAAGTCTGTTAAGTTTGAATGGGGACCAAAACAAGAAGAAGCCTTTAGAATTCTTAAGCAAAGATTAACCAACGCACCCATATTAGCGTTACCAAAAGGAATGGAAGACTTTGAAGTCTATTGTGACGCTTCTAAGTTAGGTTATGGATGTGTGTTGATGCAACGACAAAAGGTTATAGCCTATGCTTCTAGACAACTTTAGAATCATGAAGAAAACTACTCAACCCATGATTTAGAAATAGGAGCTATAATTTTTGCCCTTAAGATTTGGAGACACTATTTATATGGAAATAAATTTGTTGTCTTCACAGATCATAAAAGTTTAAGGTACATTTTTGGGCAAAAAGAGTTGAATATGAGACAAAGACGCTGGATAGAATTTTTTAGTGATTATGATTGTAATATCAGTATCATGCAGGAAAAGCTAATGTAGTAGCTAATGCTTTAAGTCGAAAGTATCATAAAAAGCCAAGAAAAGTGCGTTCTCTTAACTTAAATCAGCAGATAGATTTAAATGAGCAAATAAGATAAGTACAAGAATCAGTAATCAAGGATGGTACTGAAAAATTGAAAGGAATGATTAAGGAATTAGAACAAGGAACAGATGGAATTTGGAGATTCCATAAGAAAAGGATGTGGATACCTAAACTAGGAAACCTACGCCACCGAATATTAGACGAAGCCCATAAGTCTAAGTATACAATACATCCTGGAAGTGATAAGATGTATCAAGATTTAAGAAAGAATTTTTGGTGGATAGGAATGAAAACTGACATAGCAGCTTATGTTGCTAAGTGTCTAACATGTTCATAGGTTAAAGCTGAACATCAGAAACCCTGAGGTTTATTGCAGCCATTGGAAATGCCTGTATGGAAATGGGAATTGATAACAATGGACTTTGTTACCAAATTACCCAAGACTCGAAAAGGTAATGATACAATCTGGGTAATTGTAGATAGGTTAACCAAATCTGCTCATTTCTTACCAATGAAGGAAACCTTTAACATGGAACAGTTAGCCAAGTTATATGTAAATGAAATAATTTCATTACATGGTATCCCTTTATCAATTGTTTCTGATAGAAATAGCCGTTTTACTTCTCATTTTTGGACAAGTTTCCAAAAAGCAATGGGAACCAAGCTAAATCTAAGTACCGCTTATCATCCTCAAACGGACGGACAAAGTGAAAGGACAATTCAGACAATGGAAGTTATGCTTAGAGCTTGTATAATTGATTTCAGAGGAAATTGGGATGATCATCTACCATTAATAGAATTTTCTTATAATAACAGCTATCATACCAGTATTAATGCTGCACCTTTCGAAGCACTTTATGGACGAAAGTGCCGAACTCCAGTCTGTTGGGCAGAGATTGGAGAAAAGCAATTGTCTGGACCAGAAATAGTACAAGAAACCACGGACAAGATTATTCAAGTCAAGGAACGACTGAAAGCAGCACGTGATCGACAAAAGAGTTATGCTGATAACAGGCGAAAGCCATTGGAATTTCAAGTAGAAGACAAGGTGTTGTTAAAAGTTTCTCCTTGGAAAGGAGTAGTAAGATTTATCAAAAGAGGAATGTTAAGCCCCAGGTATGTTGGACCTTTTGAGATTATTAGAAGAATAGGACCAGTAACTTATCAGCTACAACTGCCAGAGGAAATGGCAGGAATACATGATGTATTTCATGTATGTAATCTCAAAAAGTTCTTAGCCGATGAATCATTAGTGGTACCTCTTAAGGACATAGAGGTAAATGAGAAACTTAAGTTTGTAGAAAAGCCTCTACAGATTGAAGACAGGAAGGTCAAGAATCTCAAGCACAAGAGATTAGTTCTAGTCAAAGTAAAATGGGATTCCAAGAGAGGACCAAAGTACACATGGGAGCTTGAATCAGAGATGCAGAGGAAATATCCACACTTGTTTCAGTAGACCTCGAGGACGAGTTCTAAAACAAGGTGGGGAGGATATAACAACCCTCCTAAATTATTTCCGACACCCCTAAAAAATTTAGAACGCCCCTATACATCCTAAAATATACCCCGTATACGAATAATGACCCTATATACCTTTAATTTCATCAAAATAAAATAAAAACAAAAACCTAAGGTCGCTCGCGGGCCACGATCGTGTTAACTGTGTTCTTCGCGGGGCGCGACAGCTCAATATCAGGGAGACACCCCAACGCGCCACATGTCACAAACATGTTGGGTCTAGGGTTTGAGTCAGCTAAGCTAGGGCCTACCCTAGTGGGTCTCGCGGGCCGCGAAGGCATAGCCTTCGGCTTACGCGGGGCGCGACAAGGTGGTCGAACAGAACTATAAATAGAAGGCATCGGCCTTCATTTTTCGAAGCTCATTCACACAACTCTCGCTCTAATTTCTGAATAGCTAAAGTAATATCTGGGCATAATACCCCCCTAATTAGCGAAGCTCTGCCTCATTGTAAGTATTATAACCCCCGGTTACATATTAGATACGCTGCCCAATTGATATAGTGCTCCGTAATGGCTGTCGAGGTTCTGCCCGAATTAGTCGTTGGAGTTCTGTCTCGGGGAGGGTATAACTAATGTAAATTGGGTTATTATACTAACGCGTGTGCATTTTTTAATTAATAGATTATAGCCAGGAAATCACAGGGAAAAATCTAAAATAGCAATGTGAGTTAATCCTTCTTTTTATAAACTGTTTTACAAAATCTCAGTTATTTAAATTATATTTCACAGTGATTGAGTATTTGTGATTCTACAATTATTGTCGGTATGTTAGGGTTATGTATACAAAATTTGTTACTACACTGTGAGTAGTAACATGACCACAAGTCGGGTTGACAATACCGTGGGTGGTAACTAAAGTAGATGTAAACAAATATAATTGCGAGATCGCCCTCAATACTGTAAAATGATAAAAACCTATTTTGATTGAACTGGGATTCACTCACCAGTATTTCCCACTGGCAAATGTTTTTAAACGCGTTTCAGGTAACAAAATGTGAAAGCCAAATAGAAGCCTGCTGGACAGCACTGAAGGCTTGGAAAATGTGGCTATAAAAGTTACCTAAATAAAGAAGATGTTTTATTTAAATAAAATAGGGTTTATCCCTATAAACATATTTGTAATAGAAATTTGGGTTTTACCCATGTGTTTCTTATTATAAAAATGTGGTATTTTACTCTGATAAAATATTTCCTAACTACGATCCTGATGTAAATTCCGCTTCCAAAATGACTGATACCACTGAATCTGAGCTCGCGGCCGCCCGTTCCTAGGAGATAGGGGCAGGGGGTTGTGACAGTTTGCGTGCGAATGTATCAAGTTTGCATGTATATCAAGTATGTATGAATTAAGTATAACACAATGTATAAAAAGATCGAGTTTTATTATTATTCAAGTCTCAGATTCAATGATTGGAAATGACAGACGAATACAAAGGAATTACAAGTTTCAATAAACAGAAATGCAAACAAATTTTCTAAATAAGGAAAGTTACAAAAAGCGAGGCCTTACACAACAATACAAGCAAATGAAATATTACCGCGGGCATTTAACCCATTCCGTCCACGACATATCCTTACAAGGCGATCGGTTACTAATCCAAAGGAAGCTGCATGACTTGATATCTTCAATTGTTTTGGCCACGTTTGAAGATCCGGATGACAAGACACACTCGTTCCTCGTTTTCCATATTATTTGGTTAGAATGATACTGTAAAGGATTTCTCCCTAGGTATTGGGCAAGTTGGTGTTCTTGTGTATGTTAAATAGCTCGGGGACCGAAAATGCGAAAATGGGCAGAGCTTTGCACCATAAGGAGACTGCTTACAAAATATGAGCAGTGAAATTACACCCATTCAGCAGGTGTTCGCAATGCACATCCTCTTTTGAACATAAAATGCAGCTCGCCGACCCGACATTAACATTTCTCTTTATTAATTCCATATTTGTGGGGTCGATGTATTTTGTGCCATTCAAAAAATGTTATAATTTTTTTCTTAAGGCGAAACTTCTATAAAAATATTAACGAGCCAGCAAGAAGCTTTAACACCTACACAAAAAAACAAAATTACAAGAGTACATAACGGAGATTAAATTCCCCTCACCACTCCAGATTAAGACAAACATAGTTAGATCTACTTTCTCACCCTTAGAAATGAACAATCTTTAATAGCTTCCATCGTTCAGCTAAACATCTCATTCTTGTTAAATTCTTTATTATTCTAAGACTTTCATAATAACCAAAACGTAGACAAGAATATCACTCCAACAATTTTCTTCCAAACTTTGGAACCGCTAAGAGTTTCATACGAATCCATGACTGTTTGATATGTGAAACCCGAAGACGGAACCCTCAACTTCAGTCATGCGAAGAAACTCCACCCGCCCCAACCACTTACTAGGCAAGAGGCTAAAACATGATCTACCGTCGCATCCACCAACTCGCATCTGCAGCACGTATGATTCGAAATACCAACACCACGTTTTAGGAGAGCATCTTTAATAGGATTCTATTCAACCCAGATTTCCACCCAAAATAGTTAACTTTGGGAGGGACCCAATTATTTCACAAATCCAACTTGGAATCCCCATCATGCTTACAAACATCAACCAAGGAATTGCAAACTATAGTGACCAAGATAGGTTGACCCAGACTAGTTTTCCATCCCACATATCTTCAGTTTGGCCAACTCAAATAGAACAGAGCTGCCCATGAGAAAATTACAATTTATTTATGTATTCTTCCAGTGTCACACCCAAACCGATGGAGGAAACATCGAAGTGAGACGAAAATGAGATTGCAAGAGACTTAATAACAAGACTATGTGACAATATTTTAAAGATAAAATATTATTTCATTACTAAGGATCCGAATACAATATTTGAAAAGGATATAACAACAACGTAACAATTAAAAGAACAAACCATAATTTAAACTAAAGTGCGTTTCTAGTCCATCCTACTAGATTTCCATTCAATGCATTATCATCATGCTCCTGCAATATATATTAAAATAACATGTCAACACAAAATACATTGGTGAGCATACAAGTTTGGTGTACTAGCATAAGTATAAAAGAATTTAACGAGATCCACATGACAAAACGTATACTAAGGCATAAACATAACATGAACTAGCATGCATCACATATGTGTCTACCCAAAGATTTCACTAGCGTAATCTTGCCATCGCGACGACAAGACCATTTGTCTGAGTGTATTTCTTAACATAGACCCATCAATGATTTATGTGCTACTCCTATAGCGCTACACATATTAAGGTAGGCTTGTACGAAGTTAATGACAAAGTATAGTTCAAGAAGGACTTCTAGCATGCATGTATTCCTAAAGTATAAACATATAAAGCATGTATAATGGATTCGTTTGTATGAATAAAGTATTTGCATATATGTGTTTGTGCGAGTTTTAGTATGGTAATATATATTGCACCCAAAAGTGTAAAAACGGAAAAAGGGTCATGTATACACACAGTTTGCAAAAGTAGACTTGAGAAGTTAGGAATGCCGAGGTCACCCTATGAGGGGAATGAAAGCGTTTGAGTTCGGTGGATTATGGATTTAGAATTTTGATTATGAATATGAAATGACGATTAATAAGAATTTACACAAAAATTTATCTTTGTTAAGTCACTCATTTTGGTCACCATAATCGTGTGTGTTTCATGGGCACTAATTTGCCCGTTGGAAGTGCAAATATGAGGAACCTTTACCTAAAGATAATAATACTATACTACACTACTTTAACCATTAGTTTGGATAAAATGATGATTCGGTTTGTAGTACATGTATTATAGTTAGTCTAGTATTATTAAGGAGCCATAAGAATGGTAATGGAAGGAGGTTAGATCATGAACATCCATTTAACCTCATTATATGATTCACCAAAGCATAAAATCATCAACTTAGTTGATGATTTCGGTTGGTCATGAATATGAACTAAAAATAAAAATACATAATCTACTAAATCTTAAAACAACCAAGTGAGCAAGATAAATATGTGTATCCCAAACATGGAGAGTGTTCGGGGACATTATGTAGCCTTGTATCTTTGTTTGGAAATTGTTTTGAGATTTAGTGTATGAATCTAAGCTAATAATCAAACAAGTGAGGTAGTGGAACTAGGTTAGAGAGCCAAAGCTTCTATGGTTCATACATTCACCAAAACACAAGTCTTTCAACATTGAAGGTTGAAAGCTTGGATGGTTCCAACACTTTTAAAGTCACTTAGGACTTTTAGGGCAGAATTATATGGAGGTTTTGAGCCTTATTTCTTATGGAAATTACCCAAGCACAAACCCACAACTATGAGCTTAGTTGGGAGCAAGGTAGGTGTAAAATTCTACCTAGTTTCAAGCAATATATACAAGAAATAGAAAGATGAATTAAAATAGAATTTTAAGTGCTACTTTGGACCTCAAATGTGGTGAGGTTCCACCTTAGTTTGCCATGGCAAACTTGCAGAAACCTTCATAGACGTTATTCAAGTAGTTTGAAAGAAGAAATGAAGAAGAAGGGTGAAGAACAGTGAATGAAAACTCACTAAGAACACTTGAAAGTATTCTTCCTTGCTTAGGATTTTTGAGATAATTTGATGCCTTGGAAGTGTTTAGAGTGCTTGGAAAGTGTTTAGGAATGTATGGAGGCTCCTATTTATAATGAGTTTGATTAGGGTTAGTGTTAAATGAGGTTAGGAGTTGATTGGAGGAGGTAGGAGGTGAGAAAGGATAAAACCCGATTGGGTTAAAAATTCTGTTGCAGATTGAGCCTGGTCACGCCACGTGACCAAGCCTTCTTCCCCGTCGCGTGGCGCGATAGTGGCTTTTTCCTGATTTTGGTTTTTGTTCACTTTTAGCCCCTGTACTTTGTAATTACGTTATTTTATGCAGTTTTCTTGTTTTTAGCTTATTTTTAGGTATTCAAACTATATCAACGTATTGTATAAGTGTGTTGCATCTATGATTGATATTTCTAAGTATTTCAAGTCTCGAGTTCCCATATAGACTAGTATTCGTTGATTGGTTGCGTATAACACAAGTATGTAACACGTATAAATATAAAAGTGAATTCCATTATGTGACAACTGTCAAATTTGCATGTATCCGTACAATTATTAAACAATGGTTAGTGCTTAATGACTATGCTGAATTACAATTAAGGATTTGAATTGCTTCCTGATCATTGCTTTATACATACATATGCATCACATATTGCATAATGACATATCATTACTGCATGCAAACTATATTGACTCATGCGATGCACGAAACACAGTTAGCACAGTTATCAGACAAATCAGAAAAATGCTGACGGAGTTCAGTAAATAGACAGACATTGTATTGAGACACATAATGAGCCAGAAACCAAGTATTACACTAGTATAGTGTGTAGGAAAGTAAGGATCACAAAACTGTCTTCCTAGAGATAGTGTAAGTGCCGGAAAGTGCCTAAAACTCACATAAACTGCAGAATCCTGCAGAAAATAAGTAAATTCAGCATTTAAACACACTTATATCATGCAAAAATATGCTTAAATGGTCCTGAATACTTTCCTAAGTGTCAGAAATCAAAACTGTCACAAAAGGTAACATAAAGCACACTAAACTGCATAGTTTAGCACTTTAACGAACCGGTAACCAACCGAACAACCGGACACTACCCGAAATACCAAATTTTCACTAGAAGCAATGTTTTAACATTACCAATCTTGTTATGGTCCCCGAACATCATAATACACTATATAAATATCTACTAACTAAATACCTAACTAATACTTGGATTCTAACCATAATAACTAACATTTAGTTGAAACCTAGCCTACATACCCCCCCCCCCCTCACCTAGTTCACGGTTACAAATGGCCCCACAAGAAGATTTTAATTGAATTCTTTATTTGATCTTGTCTTGATCTTTGGAGGACATAAGGACCACTAGATTAACACATGTTGCATGAAAGTTTATTTAAACCTAAGGTCCTTATTCATTTCTCATTACCATCATCACCAACAAGCTTCTCTTCTCCTCCCTCCATACTCACGGCTCACAAACACACCCCACACACATCCATTTTCGTTCAACAATCAACCATTCTAAGGTGTCCACAAGGTGTCTCTAGCATCATTAGGAAGCTTGGAACCTTCGGAAGTTGAAGGACCTTCACCATTTGCTTTTATCCACCTATTTTCTTCTCTTGATCCTCCCTAGCCTTGAGCTGGTGGTAAGAACACTAATCCTTCCATTTTACATCTTATCTAAGTGGTTAAAAGATTATACATGATGATTAACTTGAAGAACACTAAGAATCAAAAGAATAAAACTTGAACATAAGCTTAAATCATAAGGAAACTATGTTGTTTATGTGTTGATTTACCTGTTGATCATTGTTTGCTTATAAAAATGATGTAGATCATCATATGATCTTGCTACATCATGATTAAAAACATAATCTAGCAAGATGAGAGGATGAACATGTTAGAGTTTAATGAATCATCCTCACATAAAGCATGAACTTGAAAGAATATAATGTGTTATTGTGAAATAAAGATTAAAATCAAATGTAAGTCTTGTAGATCTAAAACTTCAAGAGTGATTTTCCAAGAAACCAAGTTAAAAATACAAGTTTTACTTAATCTTGGATTTCAAATAAATAAACCTTATTTTTAGAGGATAAACAAGTGTAGAAACATATGTGTAACAAGAAAAATCCAAGAAGAAACATTTTTAGTAAATGTGACTAGAAGTTGTAAAGATCTATTTTCTTTAAAAATGATGTTTTTAAAGAATCAACTACACTTTAAAGGGTAACAAGGCTTACTAAAAACACTAGTAAGTTATTACAAATTTTTATAAATTTTCAAGTAAGTTCATGAAGTGGTAGTTTATGCTTGATTTTGGCAAAACTGGTATGTGTAGATTGTTTAATGTTGATTGTGGATTGATTGTGTTGATTTACAAAAGAAAATGATATACCTTCAAGGTATGGAAACCTCCATTTTTTAGGGGAAACTATGGCAAAAATTTTCTAGAAATTAAACACTTAGAAAAATATTTCTAAACAAATATTTACAAGTATATTTTAAACCATGGATTTTTCACATAAAGTTTGCCATAATTTTTGTTGCAAAAATATAAATATTGGAGGTTGGTTTTTATAAATAAAAGTGACTAAATATGTATTTAGGAAATATATATTTAGATGTCACCATGCATGTGATTATTTGTATATTATGTGTATTAGTTATATTATTTTAGGACCTGAAATAATATAACTCATCGAAATACCAAAAATTACAATCCAAACTATTACCAAAATTTTAAAATGTGAATATACAAAGAATACACAAAATGTTGGTGAAACCGAACAAGGGAATATAACTCACAAAAATATTCTGAGAGAATTATTCACAAGTATATTTTTGGTAAATAATATTTTGGACACCAAGGAAAAAAAATATGATTTTTACAAATATTACAAGGCTATATCATATTTTTGACAAGAAGAAAATATATTATTTTTGCCAAGTGAAAATATATATTTTTCTTGAAATTTTTAGAAGATATATTATTTTTTAAAGAGATATATATTTTCTCAAACAAACTTGAAATATATTATTTTGGGGAGAAAATGTATTTTCTTAAGTAAACTTGAAATATATTATTTTTGAAAGAAAAATGGATTTATATATATTTCCTAAGTTGGACTTGGAAATATATTATTTTGAAACTTGTATGGGATTTACAAATATTTATGCCAAAGGAAATATTATAAATAATTTTTCTAAGTAATGTTTCTCAAAATATATTTTGGAAATATATATTGAAGTATCTTTACTAGAAATATTATTCCGGGAAAATTAATACAAAATTAAGTATAAGAATACTTAACAATTACAAGAAGATACGTATTCTCATACGTATAAATACACTCCGGAATACGACACCGTTACATGTCAAAAATATACAAGTATAAGAATACGAATACAAATACACCCATCCTTGTGAAGGATATACATGTTTAAATACATAAAGGTAACAAGTTAAAATATAATATTTTAACAATTATTCCAAAATGAAATAAATACAATTTAAGTTAAAATATTTATTATTTTGACGAATAATTATATACTTGGAATAACATTGATGACACAAAGAAACGTAACTCAACAATACTAAATAAGACCAAGGTCAAGGCACGACCCACCCTTCTAATGAACCGTAGTACGCACGTAGGTAGTCGTGCGAACTAGAGGAAGCTTTGAGTTACATTGGATACGAAGAACGCAAAACTGTGAGTTCATATCCCCCTTTTCTTTTAACTGTTTTCATTTTACAACTTCGGGGGTGAAATACATGTTACAAATGTTTCGATGATTACAATGGTATGGTTAGCTAAGGAATGAACTGCTAGATCATGTGAATGGGTAGGCGATTAACTTAAGACCATTAATCCTTGTATAAGGACCGAGGGGCATGAGTGATAGATCTATTGGGTGTTGCGAGCCCCACCCATGGGCCTGCGAGTTGGCCGCATGTGGTGACTATGTCGTTTCGCCGGAGGGCCCGGTACGAAATACGCATAAAGGGTTGAGTGCTTCCTATGCCATGTCACATATATTAATGTATTAGCTACACATTAATTGATGTGTTTCTTTGTTGCTTCATACCAGTTTACAAGTACATACATACATACCTACAAATGTTTTCAAGGATACTCATGCACACATACAAAACACATGAACTCACTCAACTTTTGTTGATGTTTTCAAACTACATGTATTTCAGGAAATTAAGTATGGATCTGGCGGGCGTTGAAGTTTACAAGTCACGTTTCGAATAGGAGGTGTCATCCGAAGTCGAAGGGTTTGGGTTATGTATTTTATCTGGGATAAGATACATGGTTTGAAACCTAGTTTGATAGTGTCTTTTGTGAAGTCTTTATGGATCTAAAACTTGTTGGTGTTGTATTTGATATATCAAGTCTGTGTTTTGGGATTTTAAGCAATGTTGCTTGTAACGTATTGAAACTGTATATGGATGAACACCTTGGTTTTATCATATAATTGTTTGTTATGGTTGAATGCAATGATATTAAGCAAGTCACACCTAATCACGCTTCCGCAAAAGTCAGGGTGTGACAGTTTGGTATCAGAGCTTCGATTGTAGCGAACCAGGATTCCTTCTCGAGTCTAGACTACAATCACTAGGGCTCTCTCACGAAAATATTTTTACGACATGTTTTCATTGCATACACGAAACGCCCAGTTCCAGGGAACAAATGTTTTTACAAAAGGAAAAACAAGAAACACGATTGCATGGTTTATGTTTGAGGTCTAGTCTGGGAGACTAGGTGGTCTAGTCTGGGAGACTAGGTGGTCTAGTCTGGGAGACTAGGTGGTTTAGTCTGGGAGACTGGTTGGTTTAGTCTCGGAGACTAGGAATGGTAGAAAGATTTCATGAGGAATAACAAGGATACATGATTACATGATAAATGCCTTTGTTTGCATATATTGGGTGTTAGTGGTTACTATATGTTAGGATTACGACGTTGCAGGCACATGTTATCCTCAAAGAATGGGTTGTCGGATGCCCGCAACCCGAAGGCAGTCGCAGCAGACGACGAGGTCGTGCCCGCGGAAGAGATATATATATGTCAAACACTGAGAGTGATCCTGACATGCGGTCCGATGACGAGGACGACTTCCAACCGTTTGCGCTACCAGACTTTGGTGATGATTTACCCTTGCTGATGGTTTCCCTGATGAGGATCCTTTTGTCATTCTTGTTTCAGTCCATGACCACCTCATCATCGGTCATTCCGACGGTGAGCACATCGTGGCACCGATCCTCGATCCTGTTCCTCTTGTGGTCATTCCTCCCGAGGATTGGCCTTTCGACGATTTGTTTGATGATGATGATGTTGATCTGTTCATTGATGGTCCTCCTGATGATGCCCATGGTGATGGAGAGCTATACGAGGACGTTGTTGCTATTCCACTTCTTGAGATTCCCGTTATTGAGATTTCCTCAGATATTAGTTTGCACTCTGTCTCAGATTCCTTTGAGTCTATGACGTCTTCAGCCTTGCAGGCAGTTGGATTTCGACACTATGCCACTGATTCTGATAATGATATGGCCATGTCAGCTGCACCATCTCCTCCACACGACCTCGAGCCTGGTCTTGAGCCAGATTTTGTTCCTCTTGATCAGCCTGATGTTGCACCTGCTGATCCGGAGCCCATGCCTGATCATGACCCTATTCCTTTTGGTTTACCAGACACTGCACCCCTTATACCTGACCCAGTTCCTGCACCTGTTGACCCTCCTGTCGTTGAGCCATGTGTTCCAGCACCCGCACCCGCTGATGTTGCTCCCTTTCCTCCTGTGGAGCCTGATGTTCATCGTGTTGATTTACCTATCGTTTTCTTACAGGACATCCTTGCACCCCGTCCGGGGAAGGTACTTCAGGCCAGTAGTCTAGTCATGACCCTCATGTTTCAGCAGCTTTTCCACATATCTCTCAGTCTGCACCATTTGCTCCTTTTACTTCTACACCACTGGACGAACCCTTCCGATGGTTCCTACCATACACTATGCCGATTTTAGACCCCTACCATCCCTCACATTATGGAGGCTACACACAGGATGAGTTGCTCCCGTCACATCAGCTACAGTTGAGGTTTTGATTCGCAGAGTTTAGGAACTTGAACTGACACCACGACCTCCACCCTGTCTATGCCGGTATATTTTTGATCCTCCACTAACCCCTTTTGCACTCTCATCTGCTGCTCTTACACCTTTTTCCAGAGTTTGATACTCGTTTCCTTACGATCGAGCAGCAGATCAGTTACTTGCTTCAATGTGTCTATGAGCTTGAGGAGGAGCTTGCGCATGTGCAAAGTTTGCTTTCCTTCCCTCCACCTCCTCCTCCACCATCAGTATGGTTGGTTTTTTTTTATTTATGCGGATTGCATTACTTTTGGGTAAAGACACTACTAATGAGCCGAGATTGTGGAGACTTTTGAAGACCACTTTGGACCACGTGATTTTTGGCATATTGAAAGACTTATTGGACCCGGGTAGTGTGACCATGTGTCCCTTATGATGTGACACACTTTGTAGACAATGTGACTATGGTCGGCAAATAATGAAGGCTCAGTCGTCATGTTCTTACTAAACACGCTGTTGATCTACATATTTGTGCTATAATTGTGATGTTATATGATTACTTGCTATGATGATTGCTTATATACATATGTATACACACCTTCTAGGTCTTATTCGTTAAGTAGATGCTTATGTGTCTGTGTCCTTAATAAGACCTGACCTAACCGATCTTCTTCTTAGAAGATGTCGCTTCAAAGGAAAACCGATACCAACAACCCTCTGCCAACGACAGAGGCGGAATTACAAGAGCGCATCTCACAGGCCATCGCACAGCACGAGGCCCTTCGCTCCGAACGCAGCGGATGTACCTCAGGAAATAACCCACCCAACAGTAATGTTTAGTCACTTAAGACACATTACAAAATGTTTGGACATTTCCAATTGTGCTTTGCTATGCCTTATGTGAATGATGTTGCGTATGTCGCAGGCTGCACCTACAAGCAGTTCTTGGGCTGCAAGCCCCTAGATTTCGATGGCACTGGGGGTGCCATAGCTTTTGGGCGTTGGGTTGAGAAGACGGATTCTGTTTTGGGTCGAGCAAATGCGCCCTAGAGCATCACGTCACGTACATATCTGGATTGTTTCTAGATGGGGCTCTGTCATGGTGGAACCTTCAGGTTCAGACGATGGGCGAGGCTGCTGCGTATGCTTTGACATGGGACGAACTAAAAGAACTAATGCATAAGAAGTACTGTTCGAGAGCGGAAATCCAGAAGTTGGAAACTGAATTCTGGAACTTGAAAATGGAAGGTTCAAAGATAGCTGCGTATGTGCAGAGATTTCATGATTTATCGCGAGTTGTTCCATACCTGGTGGAACCAGAGTTTAAGAGGATCGAACGCTTCATCTGGGGATTGGCACCTTAGATTCTGAGCATGGTGACAACATCGAAGCCTCCAACAATTGCCGATGCTATTGACTTAAGTGTGGCGCTCACTGAAGAAGCGGTTAGACTGGGAAAATTTTCAATCTCTGAAGAAAAGAAGGAGACTCCTGTGGAGACATCTGGAGACAACAAGAGAAAGTTCGTAAATTTCAAGAAGGGTACCCAGGCGAATAACAACAACAAGACCAAAAAGGGAAAAAAGTACATGGGTAAACTACCTAAGTGCGACAATTGTCGACGCCATCATACCGGGCAATGTAGAAATGGAAAGTGTGACAACTGTGGCAAGGTGGGGCACTGCAAGGAGAAGTGTTGGCATGGGACGGGACGTGGAAAGGGAGGTCAAGGGTGTTTTAACTGTGGTGACGTGAGGCACTTTAGGAAAGATTGCCCGAGGGAGATTAACCGAGACCGTGGAAGAGCATTCAACATTGGAGCTCGTGAAGCATGACAGGGTCTGAACGAAGTCACTGGTACGTTCCCTGCTAATCAACACTTTGCATCTATGCTATTCAATACTGGTACCGACTATAGCTTCATGTCTCTAGAGTTTAAGGGTATAATTCATTCAAAAACTAGTAAGTTAGATATCCCGGACTCGATAGAACTAGCTAATGGGAAGCTTCGGCGTAGTAGTTGGGATGGATTGGTTGTCAAGCAATCAAGCGGAGATTGTTGTCTGCATCCCGATGGCGAATGAAGAGACGATCGTGATTCATGAGGAGAAGCAGGATACGCCTCTACGGATTATCAATTGTTTGAAGGCACGAAAGTTTTTGCGTAAAAGGTGTATTGCCTTCTTGGCTCGTGTCATGGATAGAGAAGCCGGAGAACCTAAGTTTGAAGATATCCCTTTGGTAAGGGAATATCCTGAAGTCTTCCCCAAAGACTTGTCAGGATTACCTCCTCAACGACAAGTCGAGTTCCACATTGACTTGGTTCCAGACGCCGCGCCTGTAGCCAAGGCACCCTACCGACTTGCGCCTTCGGAAACGCAAGAGTTGTCAGCATAACTCCAGGGTTTGCTAGATAAGGGATTTATAAGGCCAAGCTTCTCTCCTTGGGGAGCTCCAGCGTTGTACGTCGAAAAGAAGGGTGGTAACTTTCGAATGAGTATCAACTACCAAGAGCTGAACAAGTCAACCATCAAGAACCGGAATTCCTTGCTGGGGATTAACGATTTATTTAACTAACTGCAAGGATCCAACTACTATTCTAAGATTGAACGTTGATCGAGTATCCTTAGCTATGAATTTAGGAAGAAAGTATACCTAGGTACAGTGAGTCAATAAGTTGTTTTAAACATACGCTAATACTGTGTTTTATACACGATACACAAAATAGATACACACAGAATACAGAACTTTGAGGGATTAGGAAGCATGCACTTAAGACCTTTGGGAACTTATGTCAAGATCCATGAAAGGTCACCACGTAAGAACCACGTCTATCAAACACTATTATTTTGTCATGCAAGCTATTTTAGTAACCGAACGGACAAAGTACTCGAAATTCTTATATTGAAAATTCCACTTTTGTATCTAGCAAGTAGACTTTTACATCTCTACTCCTCTCAATGGTAGTTGCATCATGACAATTTCATTCATTAAAGCGAACACTCCTTTGTCTCGATACTTGATCATTTCTTCATTATAGCGAATACTCATTGTTTCATTTCTTGGAAACTCATATATTACGCATGCACCATTTGTTATGCATGTGGTTTCGTTTCGAATAAGCGCTTCATCAAGGTTCAAATGTTATTTTGCTAAATCTAATTGTTGATTTGTGACTCGAATGACCTACATTATTGTAATTGTTGGCTCATTTGCTATCAAGTCAGCACACTTTCTTGAAACTTCTTTTCTTTCAAGTTACATACATGGTTTATCTTGGTAACCATGCAAGAATTCCTTTGTCGATACATGTATTTATTGTCAGATTACGCTGAAACCAAGTTCAATTTCTTGAACTTGACCATTTCGCATATTCAATTCAAAACACCATATGATGTATTGAGAGCATCATACTCAAATTCATTTTAGCAAGCGTTTCTTTTGCTTCGAGTCATGGTAGACTTGTTTGGTCTACGGCACCATTAAATCGTTTGTTGGTTTCAACACCTTGTAGTGATGTTTTCACTAAATTGAAGCTTGCGCTAATCTCAGTTACGCATTTCATACACAGATTTAATTGTTTATCTATTGACTAGCTCTAAATCCATTTTGTTTTATCATGATTAAAGCAGTCTTAACACAATCGTGTGTTAAGACAATGGTACCTAAATTCGTTCTATATTCCAATGTACCTACTAACGGTTTTTCATTATCGATCGAATGCCTTGCAGTATTTATTGCTTTTTCATCTTTGATCGGAAACAGTAGTTCTTTGGTGATCTGTATTCAATTGAAGAATCCTACGATGCCGTTTGAACCAAATTTTTGGGTTTGCTTCATTACACTTTCATTTGATTTCAAACACGGTGGACTTGTTCGGTCACCGCTATTATTGATTTACACGAAACTACACATACTTTTGTTTGACTTGTCATTTAAACATTCCTAATGCAACTACGAATTAAGACAATGATACACCAGATTCGGTTAAGTTTCATTCGGTGTATTCTCGCAATTCAATAATGTCAACACACTAATCTTATTCATTTATTTGCACGAAAGTTGACAGATCATTTTCATGTTACTAAAATATTTGAGTTTGCTGATTTTGAGTTCATCTAGCAGATGCTATTGGTACTAAAAACTCATTTGCATATTGTGAACGATCGTTCAGAGTTCTATTGATCGAAACTCCTCTTTTATTGAACCCCTGTTAAATAAGTTACACTACATTAAACATCTATACATCTCGTGTCCTTTGACATCAAATTTTGAAACACATACCTTCTAACTATTGGGTTCTTATTGCTGTAATATGTCCCTGGAATCACTTGTTTCGAATAAGTCTTGTTTCGGGGTCGTGGCAAAATAACTTTGGTATTATTCATACCTATCCACACATAACGTAACCCTAAGGAGTTAATGTAGCTTAAATTTCGAGGACAAAATTTTCTTAACAGGGGGAGAATGTGACAACTGTCAAATTTGCATGCATCCGTACAATTATTAAACAATGGTTAGTGCTTAATGACTGTGCTGAATTAAAATTAAGGATTTGAATTACTTCCTGGTCATTGCTTTATACATACATATGCATCACATATTGCATAATGACATATCATTACTGCATGCAAACTATATTGACTCAAGCGATGCACGAAACACAGCTAGCACAGTTATCAGACAAATCAGAAAAATGCTGACAGAGTTCAGTAAATAGACAGACATTGTATTGAGACACAGAATGAGCCAGAAACCAAGTGTTACACTAGTATAGTGGGTAGGAAAGTAAGGATCACAAAACTGCCTTCCTATAGATAGTGTAAGTGCCGGAAAGTGCCTAAAACTCACATAAACTGCAGAATCCTGCAGAAAATCAGCAAATTCAGCATTTAAACACAATTATATCATGCAGAAATATGCTTAAATGGTCCTGAATACTTTCCTAAGTGTGGAAATCAAAACTGTCACAAAAGATAACATAAAGCACACTAAACTGCATAGTTTAACACTTTAACGAACTGGTAACCAACCGAACAACCGGACACTACCCGAAACACCAAATTTTCACTAGAAGCACTGTTTTAACATTACCAAGCTAGTTATAGTCCCCGAACATCATAATACACTATATAAATATCTACTAACTAAATAGCTAACTAATACTTGGATTCTAACCATAATAACTAACATTTAGTTGAAACCTAGCCTACATACCCCCCCCCCACCTAGTTCACGGTTACAAATGGCCCCACAAGAAGATTTTAATTGAATTCTTTATTTGATCTTGCCTTGATCTTTGGAGGACATAAGGACCACTAGATTAACACACGTTGGATGAAAGTTTATTTAAACCTAAGGTTCTTATTCATTTCTCATTACCATCATCACCAACAAGGTTCTCTTTTCCTCCCTCCATGCTCATGACTCACACACACACCCCACACACATCCATTTTCGTTCAACAATCAACCATTCTAAGGTGTCCACAAGGTGTTTCTAGCATCATTAGGAAGCTTGGAACCTTCGGAAGTTGAAGGACCTTCACCATTTGCTTTTATCCACCTATTTTCTTCTCTTGATCCTCCCTAGCCTTGAGCTAGTGGTGAGAACACTAATCCTTCCATTTTACATCTTATCTAAGTGGTTAAAAGAAGATACATGATGATTAACTTGAAGAACACTAAGAATCAAAAGAATAAAACTTGAACATAAGCTTAAATCATGAGGAAACTATGTTGTTTATGTGTTGATTTACTTGTTGATCATTGTTTACTTATATAAATGATGTAGATCATCATCTGATCTTGCTAGATCATGATTAAAAACATAATCAAGCAAGATGAGAGGATGAACATGTTAGAGTTTAATGAATCATCCTCACATAAAGCATGAACTTGAAAGAATATAATGTGTTATTGTGAAATAAAGATTAAAATCAAATGTAAGTCTTGCAGATCTAAAACTTCAAGAGTGATTTTCCAAGAAACCAAGTTAAAAATACAAGTTTTACTTAATCTTGGATTTCAAATAAATAAACCTTAATCTTAGAGGATAAACAAGTGTAGAAACATATGTGTAACAAGAAAAATCCTAGAAGAAACATTTTTAGTAAATGTGACTAGAAGTTGTAAAGATCTATTTTCTTTAAAAATGATGTTTTTAAAGAATCAACTACACTTTAAAGGGTAACAAGGCTTACTAAAAACACTAGTAAGTTATTACAAATTTTTATAAATTTTCAAGTTCATGAAGTGGTAGTTTATGCTTGATTTTGGCAAAACTGGTAAGTGTAGATTGTTTAATGTTGATTGTGGATTGATTGTGTTGATTTACAAAAGAAAATGATATACCTTCAAGGTATGGAAACCTCCATTTTTTAGGGGAAACTATGGCAAAATTTTTCTAGAAATTAAACACTTAGAAAAATATTTCTAAACAAATATTTACAAGTATATTTTAAACCATGGATTTTTCACATAAAGTTTGCCATAATTTTTGTTACAAAAATATAAATATTGGAGGTTGGTTTTTATAAATAAAAGTGACTAAATATGTATTTAGGAAATATATATTTAGATGTCACCATGCATGTGATTATTTGTATATTATGTGTATTAGTTATATTATTTTAGGAGCTGAAATAATATAACTCATCAAAATATCAAAAATTACAATCCAAAATATTACCAAAATTTAAAAATGTGAATATACAAAGAATACACAAAATGTTGGTGAAACCGAACAAGGGAATATAACTCACAAAAATATTCCGGGAAATTATTCACAAGTATATTTTTGGTAAATAATATTTTGGACACCAAGGAAAGAAAAATATAATTTTTACAATTATTACAAGGCTATATCATATTTTTGACAAGAAGAAAATATATTATTTTTGGCAAGTGAAAATATATATTTTTCTTGAAATTTTTAGAAGATATATTATTTTTGAAAGAGATACATATTTTCTCAAACAAACTTGAAATATATTATTTTGGGGAGAAAATTTATTTTCTTAAGTAAACTTGAAATATATTATTTTTGAAAGAAAATTTGATTTATATATATTTCCTAAGTTGGACTTGGAAATATATTACTTTTGAAACTTGTATGAGATTTACAAATATTTTCGCCAAAAGAAAAATTATAATTAATTTTTCTAAGTAATGTTTCTCAAAATATATTTTGGAAATATATATTGAAGTATCTTTACTAGAAATATTATTCCGGGAAAATTAATACAAAATTAAGTATAAGAATACTTAACAATTACAAGAAGATAGGTATTCTCGTACGTATAAATACACTCCGGAATACGACACCGTTACATGGCAAAAATATACAAGTATAAGAATACGAATACAAATACACCCATCCTTGCGAAGGATATACATGTTTAAATACATAAAGGTAACAAGTTAAAATATATTATTTTAACAATTATTCCAAAATGAAATAAATATAATTTAAGTCAAAATATTTATTATTTTGACGAATAATTATATACTTGGAATAACATTGATGACACAAAGAAACGTAACTCAACAATACTAAATAAGGCCAAGGTCAAGGCAAGACCCACCCGTCTAATGAACCATAGTACGCATGTAGGTAGTCGTGCGAACTAGAGGAAGCTTTGAGTTACATTGGATACGAAGAACGCAAAACTGTGAGTTCATGTCCCCCTTTTCTTTTAACTGTTTTTAGTTTTACAACTTCGGGGGTGAAATACATGTTACAAATGTTTCGATGATTACAATGGTATGGTTAGCTAAGGAATGAACTGCTAGATCATGTGAATGGGTAGGCGATTAACTTAAGACCATTAATCCTTGTATAAGGACCGAGGGGCATGAGTGATAGATTTATTGGGTGTTGCGAGCCCCACCCATGGGCCTGCGAGTTGGCCACATGTGGTGACTATGTCGTTTCGCCGGAGGGCCCGGTACGAAATACGCATAAAGGGTTGAGTGCAACCTATGCCATGTCACATATATTAATGTATTAGCTACACATTAATTGATCTGTTTCCTTGTTGCTTCATACCAGTTTACAAGTACATACATACATACATACTTACAAATGTTTTCAAGGATACTCATGCACACATATAAAACACATTAACTCGCTCAACTTTTGTTGATGTTTTCAAACTACATGTATTTCAGGAAATTAAGTATGGATCTGGCGGGTGTTGAAGTATACAAGTCACGTTCCTAATAGGAGGTGTCATCCGAAGTCGAAGGGTTTGGGTTATGTATTTTATCTGAGATAAGATACATGGCTTGAAATCTAGTTTGATAGTGTCTTTTGTGAAGTCTTTATGGATCTAAAACTTGTTGGTGTTGTATTTGATACATGAAGTCTGTGTTTTGGGATTTTAAGCAATGTTGCTTGTAACGTTTTGAAACTATCCATGGATGAACACCTTGGTTTTATCATATAGTTGTTTGTTATGGTTGAATGCAATGATATTAAGCAAGTCACACCTAATCACGCTTCCGCAAAAGTCAGGGTGTGACACATTATGATCAACATCTTGAATTACAAGATTGGAACTGAAAGTCGAATAGAAGTTTCTAAAAATAGAAAAACGAATACAACTTTGTAAATAAGAAAAGTACTAAATGCGAAGCGTTACATCTAACTTATTAAACATTAATTATGTTATGTAAATCTAGTCTTTCTTCTCTTAACACTTGCTGCTTTTGAAGGACAGAGCAAGTGAAGAGCTTTGTGTAACAGTCCAGAATGCAGCCTCTTACTCGTTAAGAGAATAGATGTCATGCAAACACAGAAAAAGGGCAAGCGGGTAAGGAAGTAGGCTAGCCGGCAAAAGGAAATTTAGAATAAGCAGTTTTGCTTAGAGTTACTAACAGATATGGAAAACTACCTTACAAGGTTGCTATCTACCTTGGAAGGTCTGCAAAAAGAGCTAGAACAACAGGAAAAGAGCCAGGAGTTCAGCTAAACGAATGAGGAAGGATAAGATGGAAGAGGAGAAGCTGGCCAATTTAGAAGTCCAATTACTCTTAAATTTAGACAAAAATGGAATTGTAATGTTAGGATCTTGGGTCAAAACATCTGATATTTTAGTAGGTAAACTAACACCCCAGATGGTGAAAGGATCATCATATACATGTCGGGAAGATAGATTGTTACGAACCATATTTGACATGCGGGTATACACTTCAGAAGAAACTTGTCTAAAACTACCTAAATAGACTAGTTTGGCATTATTCCTATAACGCTTCGCAATTTTGTACTTTCCATATTTAGAAAGTATTGTTGTAAATTCTATTATTAGAAACTTGTACTCATGTTGTATTCTATTTCGTTTTAGCTTTGTAATCCGAGACTATTGATCATAATGAAAACTCAAGTATTTTATTCACATCTATGTTATTCATGTTAGACTTGTGTGCATGTTTATACTCAAAAATCAATGTTTTAAACACCATTATACATGTTTCATACTTGTACGATCCACATTTATGCATATTACACGTAAAACCGGCTAAAACGCACCAAATAATCAAACTTGAACCTTCAAGAGGAAGGGAAGGCACCTCTCGCACGAAAGAACCCCACCTGTCGCCCCAACCTCCCTGTCGCCCCAAACTCACCCTACACCTATAAATAGGTGCACTACTTCACTCATTTTGCTTGCTTAGTCTCACAGACACTCTCCAAACGCTCTAAACTCTCCCTCTCGCGATCAGAAGTCTTGGTATCTATTTTCTTTCATTTTCCTTCATTTAATTACATTCTTATGCATTTTAATTCCATTGCTTAAACTTTTCTTACAAATCCTCTTTATTGAACACATCTCATGGATGGTTGTCATGAGTTCGCTTGGGCAAACTGATGTTGAAACCTCACCACATATGAGATTTAAATCAAGATTTACAAATTTGATGTTTTTTCAACTTGTTCATACATTTTTTTTTTTAATTTCTGTACAATCTTGATGAAATTTGGAACCCACCAAACTCACAACTTAGTCCATAGTTTTGGGTTTATGTTAGGGTTAATTTCCACCAAAAATGATCTGTTTTAGATAGATCAAACAAGCGTTTTCGACAAAATTGATACCTTTCGCACGACAAGAGACCCCTGTCGCACGAAAGGGTATCCCTTTTGCACGAAAGGGACTGTTATCATATGTGTCGTTTTCGATTCTGTACGATGTCAGTTCATCAGTGATGAACACCAAACGGTTTGCAAGTCACAAAGTAAGTTAACCTCGTCCAGCCTCCAACACTTAGCTCACACTTTCTATGTTGATTTGGCACACCTGTGTTATCCTTACTTGACTGCTTGGCTAATTTTACTTTCTGTTTTCATTTTGTATAACCATTACTGTTACTGTATCATGTTAAACAATTTACAAATTAAATTTTACACATGAATACACATTTGAACAGACCAGTCACACGAAAGGATCCCTTTCGCACGAAAGGGTCTTTTACTTGTTTATTTCGTACTTTTTCGTATTTTACAATCTGATCTGAACACTTTTCACATCAGAACACTCACACCTTCATTTACCCATTTCAGGGTGACCTCGGTGTACCAACCTCCTTCAACTCTGCTCTCGGTTTTCGTGGAACTCTACGCAAAACTATGAGCATACTCGATCCCTTTTTCATTTATTCACTTTGGGTTCAAAATGTACATTTATACAAAACCACGCAACACTATTAAACACGTTTACAAATCACACTCTATCAACAATTAAACATGAGACTTCTTGATACTTGTTAATCTCATATACTTTGTTACACATATCAGTATGCTCATTAACTTTGCAAGCCTACCTTAACAATTATAGCGCTATAGGATTAACGCTCTGCCCGTATTCTGGTGGTATTGTTAAGTAAATCACCATTACACCCTTTTCGTTTCGACGATGTTGGGTAATCACCATTGTGTTAAACTCTGGTTTGACATATTGCTTACACTTGTGTAGTATATTAGTAACGAGTTATACATTTTATCATGTTAGATATGAGCACCATTAAAACATTTTCATATCATGCTATGTATTCAAACTTGTATACCCGCCAACATATATGTTGATCATATTTTAATACATGTTGCATATTGATAGATGATGAATGAAGAAAACAAGTTTAGGGTGGAATTAGATACACGCCCAAATGAATAAACAATTATTTATGTTTCATGTTTCGTTGCTACAATTTTGAAGTATTTTTTTGGTTGAACAATGTATTTATGTTAGCATTTATGAAATCTTGATTAATTAATTATTATCACAATTAGTGTTATGATGCTATGAACAATCATGTTTTCGTCTCACTCTGATGTTTCCGCAATTAATTATTATCACAATTAATTATCACAATTAATTATTATCACAATTAGTGTTACGAGCCATAACTTTAGGGAATTAGGAAAAGTAGGAATGCTTTTTACCTAGTCTATAGTTTAGGAACATTATTCTTGTTTGTGCTTTAAAACTACTTACATTCTATCTTATTTGCTTCTATCTATTTCTTTGGTCTTTAAACATACATGCCTTTCCTAAGGCAACCACAATACACACATGAAGGCTTGGTGAAGGCACTCTTATTCCACAATCGAAATGACTCACCAAAATAGGGGTAATTCCCACATTTGTTGACGACTTTCAATTCGATATGCTTGTTATTTTGCACAAAATTTACCATCAAGTTAGGAGTGACGTCCACATCTTGATGGAAATTTCCATTTCATACTCTAGTGGTCCATTACCGTTCGATAAGTACCAACCACACTATGGTACGACGTTACCAAGTTAGGGGGTGAATCCTGCATCTTGATAACTAGTCTCAATCTTCGATTTTCAATCTCGCCAAAGTTTTGATTTTCCAATCGACTAGGGACGTGTAGTAACTGGAAGGACAAATACCGTTAATCGCTTCTCGACGAGAGTATTTGTCTATTAGGCCAAAGCACGTTTCCCCAACTCAAAAGGACTTCAATTTACTTTGGAATAGTCTTAGTTACATTCCGTGACAATCCAATTTTTACATTAACTCTCTTTTATGCCATCTCAATTTAATGACATTGGATACGTTATTCATTTCAACGTTGGAGACACGACTCACACTTTCCTCGCAATCTCAAACATTAATAATCTCTCGTGAACAAATTAAATTTACAATGCTTTCACCATTATTTGTTACACAACGTGAATTCTTGTTATGCTATGTGAACTATTTGAAACATTTATGTGCTATGTGATGCATTTCATGATACAAACAAATTTAACAAAACATAATGATCAAGTCTCATTCATTCCTTTGTTTTTGAATCTCAAGATGTCTTCCAGTCGTCTTTCCAACTCGACCAAGAAGTCCAAGACTGGTTCCAAGAAGAAGATGCTAGCGTTTATGGCTACTCAAATGGATCGAGTGATCCCGGAGATCGTAAGCAAGGTCACTGCAAATACTACACCCAACTCATCAGTCGACTCTAAGGTCGAGCAACCCAAGACTGTTTCCTTCAACTTCAAACAATTCTCAGCTTGTAACCCTAAACCCTTTACTAGAAACGATGGTGTGACTGTGATGCTTGAATGGTTTGACAGCATTGAAGTTACGTTCATTAACAGTGAATGTCCTAAGAACCTAAAGACCCGTAGTGCTACTGGTGTCTTCCATGCAAGAGCCCTTGATTGGTGGTCGAATGAGCGCAATATTCATACCAATGAGGAAGCTTATGCCCTCCCTTGGGCTGATGTTAAGGAGATGATGATGACCGAGTTCATGTGACAACCCGAACTTTCAAGGTCAGTATCGTTCTATTATACGATCTTCTTTATTTCCCGTTATCTCCCTCTAAGGTGTTAAAATGCTTCGCTCAGCGATAACTCTGATAAACTAAAAGTCTTATGGCTCGGTTTTCACACTTTAGAATAACCCAAATATCACGGATCAATTTAGCAGCCCAATCTTGCACGTTGGATTATCTTGTAGCCCAACAGCCCTTATGATTAGTGACCGGCCCGTGTGTTTTTTTTTAATATTAATCAGCCCACCTTGTGTTGTAACCACTATGCGGCCCAAGTCTATTGTCCTTCTTGATTGTGCGACGGCCCATGTAGATGGGATTGAGCCCACTTCGGTTATTAAGTGAACCGACCCAAACCCTCCACAAGTATAAGTATATCTAGCATGATTATTGATTAGAGAAACTTAAAACACAAGGAAAGAACCCTAAAATTCCCCTTTGATCGCACGAATCCAGTGGAGACCCCCCCCCCCCTGTTCGAGTTTACATCTTGACCAACCGGACCGGGTTAACCACTTTTGTTAAACAAGTAACTTAATCTACCGAGCAAACCACAGGTGAGTTCACACTTTCTACAAGGCATGGGATTCCCAGGGGTTGGGAATGGGTAAAGGATTTGAACTGAAACTGCGTGATCTCCTAGTTTGGAACACGTACACACCCTCTTTATTGAAGGGTGACAACGCGTACTAAGAACTTAATCGGAACCTGCGTAGTCTCCTGGTTTGGGGATTACGTACACACCCTCTTTATTGAAGGGTGACAACACGGATACTAGACCAAAATCTCTATCATGAAGTCCCTCATTTTATATCGACTTAATCGCCGGGCCAATGGCGAGCGGGTCATTAGTTAGATAGCGCTATTTAGGTTTGACAAGCCTCACACCGTGCCGCAGAGGACGGGCGTGAACTAATGGATCTGGGCACGTCAATGATGATAGACATTGACGCTAGGGCACCAACTTACTTCAGTCAGTGGTCGATATGGTAAACAGGTCTAGTGGTTAACATGGGGAAGCCCCCACCAACTATGGATATGTTTGGGAAACAGGGTAAACTGATTAACTTACAACTTACAAATGAATTCCTGGTTTTTGAAACAACTTAACAATGAACACCAACTGTGAACTCGCTCAACTTTGTTGTTGACTCGTTGTTACATGCCTTGCAGGTCGTTAGGTACTTATGGAGCTTGCACGAGGAGGCGTGGTCGTTGTGGGACATGGACAACTGTGTGTCATGTTAAACATTTAAACATTTTAACTTATATTTGGTTTTGGATTTAATCATTATGCTTCCGCTTGCAACTTAAACTATGTTTTGTTTGGACACCAATTGTATTGGTTGGATTTTCTAATTACTTACATGCTTGTTCAATATGATTGGTGGCTGGATCCTGGTCAGTCACGCCTCCAAGCGGTGGTACTCCGCATGTGGATTTTGGGGGTGTGACAGATTGGTATCAGAGCCATTGGTTATAGTGAACTTGGTTTTAAAAAGGGGAAAAGTTTTTTTTAAAACCAGACTATAACCTGTACAGTGCTCAACGATCCACAACGACGCTTCGCTAGACTCCACACTATAGGTGATATGATTTATGTTTATATTGCCTACTTGCTAGTTACATAGAACTTTGCTCGTGATATGCTTAGATAAACGTAACAACTATTGTTTGAAAACACTTGTGTGCTTACTCTCTTCTGTCATCGCACTTTCGCGAACCTCTCTCACCCATGTTTCCTATGATGTGACATTACACATTTGTTTATGACGAAACACACGAACACACACTCGTCACTATAGCAAGATGGCATGGATTGCTTGCTCACCTTATGATGCGTTGATAGTATGCCATAGTCCTTAAGTTTTTGTGATCTTATTACATTGACGACCTCCGTTTGACATCTGAGTTTGAGGAATCATTTGACATGAGTTAGGAGGAACTGAGATGAGCATGCAAATCACAATATTATTGTGGGTGCACACATAATAATAATGTGGGGTGCATGCGAGTCCCAGTGAGCCTTGACAAGTGGAAAAGGGGTTCCGTTCCGTTATTTGACCGATGTGAAACATAACAAACCTATAGGGGTCATAGCAGTGATTGTCCCCTACTCGAATGTGAACTTTTCATTCATCTCTGGATCCTTTAAAATCTCGATGCTATCGAGTATTACCTGAACACCCATCTGAACACCTAGCGAACCGTGTAGATGTTAGGTGCTTATACGAACGTCCCTGAGTAGGATGTCGCAGCGTCGAATGATCGACCGATACCTTTCTTTTTTTTTCCTCTTCGTTTGTTGGAACTTATGTATTGACGCCTCAGATTCTGAAGTGCGATCACTTCTGCAACACTCCCGCAACATACTGAGTATTACTCGAACCACTTGCAACATCGATGGACAGGAGGATGAGCGTAGCACTTTACTGACCTCAGTACTTTGACGACCCTGATTACCGGCAATGAGCACCAGCGAATTGGCTTCAAACGAATCCTTAACCCTCGTCAGCAACTCATGGGAGTCAACTCTTATGAATCAATCGGGGCATAAGTGAGGACAGCTGATGGTAGTATGGAAGGTGTGACTGCCAGCACAGTGAGTAACGCGTTAGGACGTGGCTCAGAATGTGAAAAGATGGACCTTGATGGTGAAGAGTCGTAGAGCTTCGTTTCAAACAACAGCATTAGTGGCAACAGTCACGGCAACAACAAGGTATTTGTAATGGTAACCAACAGTATGGGAAGTGAAAGTGCTTACGGCATGGAGTGGCCAATGTTAAATTCAACGACAACAACCAAGGGAACTACGGCCGTACTGGAAATCCTCGCAACGAGTACAACAACACGGGAAATGATGCTCATAGAGGGACATTAGGGATTGGCGTGGGCAACACCGGGATTATAACAACATGGTAGCCTACGTGTTCTTGGTGACTAATCACTTCGCCACTGTTCTGCTTAACCCTGATGCTTCTTGAAACCCAACCTGTTGTGGAATCGGCTGATGGCGAAAACAATGAAACCACTACTGAGGCTGAAGCTACTGCGGAATTTCAGGACGAAATTCCAAACCAACGGGGGAATGATGTGACACTCAAGGAAAACCAGGAAACCAAGCAACCTAACTAGCTTCCTCAGTGTCTACGTGCAAAATTTCGGGACGAAATTTCTTTCAAGTGGGGATGATGTGACAACCCGAACTTTCAAGGTCAGTATCGTTCTATTATACGATCTTCTTTATTTCCCGTTATCTCCCTCTAAGGTGTTAAAATGCTTCGCTCAGCGATAACTCTGATAAACTAAAAGTCTTATGGCTCGGTTTTCACACTTTAGAATAACCCAAATATCACGGATCAATTTAGCAGCCCAATCTTGCACGTTGGATTATCTTGTAGCCCAACAGCCCTTATGATTAGTGACCGGCCCGTGTGTTTTTTTTAATATTAATCAGCCCACCTTGTGTTGTAACCACTATGCGGCCCAAGTCTATTGTCCTTCTTGATTGTGCGACGGCCCATGTAGATGGGATTGAGCCCACTTCGGTTATTAAGTGAACCGACCCAAACCCTCCACAAGTATAAGTATATCTAGCATGATTATTGATTAGAGAAACTTAAAACACAAGGCAAGAACCCTAAAATTCCCCTTTGATCGCACGAATCCAGTGGAAACCCCCCCCCCCCTGTTTGAGTTTACATCTTGACCAACCGGGCCGGGTTAACCACTTTTGTTAAACAAGTAACTTAATCTACCGAGCAAACCACAGGTGAGTTCATACTTTCTACAAGGCATGGGATTCCCAGGGGTTGGGAGTGGGTAAAGGATTTGAACTGAAACTGCGTGATCTCCTAGTTTGGAACACGTACACACCCTCTTTATTGAAGGGTGACAACGCGTACTAAGAACTTAATCGGAACCTGCGTAGTCTCCTGGTTTGGGGATTACGTACACACCCTCTTTATTGAAGGGTGACAACACGGATACTAGACCAAAATCTCTATCATGAAGTCCCTCATTTTATATCGACTTAATCGCCGGGCCAATGGCGAGCGGGTCATTAGTTAGATAGCGCTATTTAGGTTTGACAAGCCTCACACCGTGCCGCAGAGGACGGGCGTGAACTAATGGATCTGGGCACGTCAATGATGATAGACATTGACGCTAGGGCACCAACTTACTTCAGTCAGTGGTCGATATGGTAAACAGGTCTAGTGGTTAACATGGGGAAGCCCCCACCAACTATGGATATGTTTGGGAAACAGGGTAAACTGATTAACTTACAACTTACAAATGAATTCCTGGTTTTTGAAACAACTTAACAATGAACACCAACTGTGAACTCGCTCAACTTTGTTGTTGACTCGTTGTTACATGCCTTGCAGGTCGTTAGGTACTTATGGAGCTTGCACGAGGAGGCGTGGTCGTTGTGGGACATGGACAACTGTGTGTCATGTTAAACATTTAAACATTTTAACTTATATTTGGTTTTGGATTTAATCATTATGCTTCCGCTTGCAACTTAAACTATGTTTTGTTTGGACACCAATTGTATTGGTTGGATTTTCTAATTACTTACATGCTTGTTCAATATGATTGGTGGCTGGATCCTGGTCAGTCACGCCTCCAAGCGGTGGTACTCCGCATGTGGATTTTGGGGGTGTGACAGTTCAGCCCTCCTGATGAAAAGCAGAAGCTTGAGGAAGAATTTTGGAACCTCAAGCAAATCGGGGATGACAATCTAGGTTATACCACATGTTTAAGCAACTGAGTTTCATTGTGCCCCATCTTGTTTCGACTCCTGAGCGTACTATCAGGAAGTACCTCTAAGGCTTACCCTCTACTATGCATAATACCATAGAAGCCTCACAGCCTGAAACCATCGAGCTAGTTTATCATCTCGCTGCCAGCCTCAACAACAACTGCATCAAAGACAAACAAACCACAACTCCCACTTCTACCAAGTCAGCAAACCAAGCCACCACCGAAACTAAAGCCCAGTCGTGTGGCAACAAAGGCAATAAACGCAAGTTTCAAAGCCAAAGTTGCAATGCGATTACCCCTGCTGCTACCCCAAATCCTACCACACCAGAACCCCCAAGAAAGCCTTGCACTAGGACTCATCCCAAGTCTAATACATGTCACTGCCATTACCCTGCAAACACCGCATGCCGCCATTGTACCACGTGCAATCGGTTTATGCATACAGCTGTCATATGTCGCAGTGGTCCTGTACCACAAGGCAACCAAGTTTAGCCACAACTCCAAAACTCTAAACCAACCAACAATGTTCGCGCATGCTATAAGTGTGGAGACACTACTCATCTTCGCCCTCAGTGCCTCAGCTAAATCAAGAACAGCCACACCAGCCGGCACCTTGAGGTCGAGCTTTCAACATAAACGCCAACCAAGCTCAGAACGAAAATGAAGTCGTAAATGGTACGTTTCTTGTTAACAACATATATGCTTCTATACTATTTGATACTGGTGTGGACAAAAGCTTTGTGTCCATTTAATTTGAATTAATGCTAAATTGTACACGCTCTAAACTCCCCAAGTCATTCACAGTTGAAGTTGCCAATGGTAAATCCATCACCGTTGATTTCGTTCTTTGCGATTGTTTTCTCACCCTCAACGACCATGTTTTCCCTATCAACTTCATACCCATGCAACTGGGTAGCTTCGATATCATAGTAGGCATGGATTGGCTTCGTAAGAACCATGCTGAAATCGCTTGTCATGAGAAATACGTTCGTTTGTCTCTTCCTTCTAGTGATACTTTGCATGTTTATGGAGACAGACCTTCAAAGGTACTTAAGCTTATGTCATGCACACAAGCGACCAAGTACTTGCGTAAACAATACTTTGCCTTTTTAGCCAACGTTGTGGAAGAAAAGGGCAAGGGAAAGAGCATAAGTGATGTTCCAGTGGTGTGTGATTTTCCAGACGTCTTTCCTGAAGATCTACCTGGTCCTCCTCCTTCGTGTACTATTGATTTTCGCATTGACCTCATACCTGGTGCAACTCCTGTCGCTGAAGCTCCATACCGCCTTACACCCTCTGAAATGCAAGAATTGTCAACTCAACTTCAAGAGTTGCTTGATAAAGGTTTCAAACACCCAAGTACTTCTCGTTGGGGCGCTTCTGTTCTTTTCGTAAAGAAGAAGGATGGTTCGTTCCGCATGTGTATCAACTATCGTGAGCTTAACAAACTCACTGTCAAAAACCATTACCCTCTTCCTCGTATCGATGACCATTTTGATCAACTCCAAGGCGCAATGTGCTTTTTCTAAAATTGATCTTCGTTCAGGCTATCATCAACTTTGCATTCTCGAAGAAGACATCCCTAAAACCGCTTTTCGCACTCGATATGGTCACTACGAGTTTGTGGTCATGCCTTTTGGTTTGACCAATGCACCTGCGGTCTTCATGGACTTAATGAATCGTGTGTGTAAACCCTATTTGGACCGTTTTGTGATCGTGTTCATCGAAGACATTCTCATTTATTCGGAAACCCAAGCTGAACATGAAATTCATTTGTATTTGATCCTTGAACTCTTACGTGGTGAGCGCCTTTACGCAAATTTCTCCAAGTGTGAGTTTTGGATCAAAGAAGTTCAATTCCTTGGACATGTCGTGAGTGAAAAAGGTATTCATGCTGATCCCTCGAAGATTGAAGCTGTCAAGAATTGGATCGCACATAAATCTCCATCCGAAATTCATTCTTTTCTAGGATTGGTAGACTACTACCGCCAATTCATCTTGAATTTCTAAAAAATCGTCGTTCCCCTCACCTTGTTGACTCAAAAAATAAACCTTTTGTTTGGGGTCCTGAGCAAGAGGAGTCTTTCCAAACGCTTAAGGACTTGCTTTGCATTGCTCCTGTACTCGTTCTTCCTGAGGGAAAAGGATGATTTCGTGGTATATTGCAATGCATCAAACTGTGGTCTTGGTTGTATTCTCATGTAACGAGACAAGTTTATCGCATATGCTTTGAGACAGCTGAAGATACATGAGAAAAATTATAGTACTCACGATCTCGAACTTGGTGCGGTTGTTTTTGCGTTAAAGATTTGGCGACACTACCTTTATGGTACCAAATGTGTGGTCTTCACCGACCATAAGAGCCTACAACACATCTTTAACCAAAAAGAACTAAACATGCGACAACGTATTAGGGTAGAATTGTTTAATGACTATGACTACAAGATTCGCTACCACCCTGGTAAAGCGAATGTCGTGGCCGACGCTCTCAGTCAAAAGACCCATATCAGCAGCATTTGTTGTTCTCAAATCTTAAGCGATCTTCAAACTCGAATTTGTGAAGCCCAGTATTCGTCCGTCAATGAGAACAACATGTATAACGATATGAAGTGTGGCGCTGAAAACCAACTTGTGACAAAATCAGATGGTATCCAATGTTACCTCGATCGTGTTTGGGTGCCACAACATGGTGAACTTTGTGAACTCATAATGAAGGAGGCCCATAAATCACGATACTCTATTCATCCTGGTGCTGACAAGATGTACCATGATCTGCGTACGTCCTATTGGTGGCCTGGTATGAAGAAGGATATAGCCACATTAGTTTCGAAGTGTCTCACGTGTTCTAAAGTCAAGGCCGAACACCAACATCCCTCTGGTTTACTCGAACAACCAGATATTCCAGTTTGGAAGTGGGATAGCATTGCTATGGACTTCATAACCAAACTCCATCGCACTCCTTCAGGTCATGATAGCATTTGGGTGATCATTGACCGTTTGACCAAATCCGCTCACATTCTCCCCATTCGTGAAGATTACAAGGTTGAGAAATTAGCCCGTATCTACATGGATGAAGTCATTTGTCGTCATGGTATCCCCATTGACATCATTTCGGATCGTGAGCGTCGTTTCACTTCTTGCCTTTGGCAAACCTTTCAAACCGCTATGGGTACACACGGATGGACTTACCGAATGTACTATCCAAACCCTAGATGACATGCTTCGCTCTTGTGTTATCGACTTTGGTGGAAATTGGGGTGTACATTTACATTTGATTGAGTTCTCGTATAACAACAGCTACCACTCCAGTATTCAAACGGCTCATTTTGAAGCACTATATGGTCGCAAGTGTCGTTCTCCTATCTATTGGCACAAAATTGGAGACGCACAAATCACTGGCCCTAAGCTCATTCAAGAAACAACGGATAAGATTCTTCAAATCCGTGGCAATCTCCTCAAGGCTAGAAGGATACAAAAGAGCTACACAGATTAGAAAACGCAAACCGTTGGTGATCATGTACGCCTCAAGGTATCCCCTTGGAAGGGAGTAATCCGTTTTGGTAAAAAGGGAAAGCTTGCCCCACGCTTTGTTGGTCCTTTCAAGATACTTAAGAGGATTGGTAAAGTCGCATACCAACTCGATTTACCTCAAGAACTCAGCAACGTTCATCTAACATTCCTTGTCTCGAACCTCAAGAAGTGTTTAGCTGATGAAGGACTTCAAGTTTCAATCGACGACCTCCAAATCAACGAGACATTACTCTTTATGGAAAAACCGATCGAAATCATGGACCGAGTAACCAAGCAACTACGGCGTAGTAGAATTCCCATAGTCAAGGTTCGATGGGAAGAAAACGTGGTGCCGAATTCACTTGGGAACCCAAGAGCAAGATGCAGACCAAGCATCCACATCTCTTTGTTCAGCCTTCCTCTTGAATGGATTTCGAGGACGAAATCTCCTAAAGTAGGGGAGACTGTAACGCTTCGCGTAAAACCAGCTAAAACGCACCAAATAATCGAACTTGAACCTTTGAGAGGAAGGGAAGGCACCTCTCGCACGAAAGGACTCCATTTCGTGCGACAGGGTCGGTCGCCCCAACCTCCCTGTCGCCCTAAACTCGCCCTACACCTATAAATAGGTGCACTACTTCACTCATTTTTCTTGCTCAGTCTCACAGACACTCTCCAAATGCTCTGAACTCTCCTTCTCGCGATCAGAAGTCTTGGTATCAATTTTCTTTCATTTTCCTTCATTTTAATTAATTGTTATGCATTTTAATTCCATTTCTTAAACTTTTCTTACAAATCCTCTTGATTGAACACATATCATGGGTAGTTTTCACGAGTTCTCTTGGTTAAACTAATGTTGAAACCTCACCACATATGAGATTCAAATCAAGATTTACAAACTTTGATGTTTTTACAACTTGTTCATACATTTCATTTTAATTTCTGTACAACGATGTTGGGTAATCACCATTGCCTTAAACTCTGGTTTGACATATAGCTTACACTTGTGTAGTATGTTAGTAACGAGTTATACATTTTATCATATTGGATATGAAAACCATTAAAACATTTTCATATTATGCTATGTATCTAAACTTGTATACTTGCCAACGTATATGTTGATCATATTTTAATACATTTTGCAGGTTGATAGATGATGAACAAAGAAAACAAGTTTAGGATGGACTTAGATACACGCGCAAATGAATAAACAATTATTTATGTCCCATGTTTCGTTGCTACAATTTTAAAGTATTTGTTTGGTTGAACAATGTATTCATGTTAGCATTTATGAAATCTTGACTAATTAATTATTGTCACAATTAGTGTTATGAAACTATGAACAATCATGTTTTCGCCTCACTCTGATGTTTCCGCCATCGGTTGGGGTATGACACTTCCCCTTCAAGTCTTTTCCCCGCTACTTCCTATTGGCATTTTCTGAAAATTCATGGACAGAAAAGTCCTTGAAGTCATCCTAGTTCAAGTGAAGTTGACTATAGCTTTTTGGCAAGCGATCTCAACAAAGAAGCATGACTTAGTGACAAATATCTATTTATTAAGAGAAGAAATATTGGGTTGTAGGCTAGATTCAAGTTATGTAAGTCATGCGGGTGCTTCACTCTTAGGTGGAACTCTCTCTACCCCGGTCATCTTTGGCACAAGAGCATTTCATCGGCGAGCCATTACGCACCGGTTTGAATTTTAGATTATCAAATATTAAGTAAATTTTTAAAATTTATAATTTTTCAAATTCTATAATTTGTCCTCTGTTATAAAATATTTCATTGTATTAAATAACTAGTAAAATTACCCAGGCGTTGTGGCGGGGATTCTGTCCCCCGACCCCTGCCCTGGAGCGGGCGTCGTGAGCCAGTCAGATGGTATCGGTGTTTATTAATTTGCAGCGGAAAACTTTCATCAGAACCGTAGTTAGGAAATATTTTATCAGAGTTAAAACACCAAACTTTTTTTTATAATCGACAAATGGGATAAAACCCATGTTTTCATTACACTATAGTTTATAAGGATAAACCCTAATTTATTGAAAGACAAAACTTCTTTTTATTTAGTTAACTTTTATAGCCACTTTTCCAAGCCTTCAGTCCTCTCCAGCTGGCTTCTAATGGCTTCACATTAGGTTACCTGAAACGCGTTTTAAAAAGTTTTATCAGCAAGAAATACTGGCGAGTGCATCCCAGTTTAATCAAAACAGTTTTATCACTTTACAGTATTGAGGGCATCCGCAATTACATTTGCTTATATCTATCTAATTACCCTTTTCCTGGCATTGTCTATCCTGACTTGTTGGTCAAGCTACTATTCCAACAGTAATGAGTTTCAAGTAATGTATACAAAACCCCAACATACCGGTAGTAATTGTAGAGTCACAAATACTCAATTACTGTTCAATTGTAATTCAAAATATTTGAGGTTTTGGTAAAGCATTTTGACTCACAAAAGTAATTTACAAAAAGGTGACAAAAAGAGAATGTACTCACATTGTTTACTTAGGTAAATCTAAAGCTTCCTTGTGATTCTCCTGGTTATTATCTATTAAAATTAAACAATGCACACGTGTTAGTAAAATAACCCAAATCACATTAACCATACAACTCGAGACAGATGTCCAATGACTGAGTCAGGCAGAGCCTTGACATGCATTATAGAGTCCTAGATCAATCGGGTGTAACACGAGACAGAACTCCAACGACTGAGTCAGGCAGAGCCTTGAAATGCGTTACGGAGCCCTAGATCGATCGTGTAGGGTAACAATTAGGGTTATAATACTTACAACGAGGCAGAGATTCGCTTTACAGGGTATTATTCCCGAGTATAATAGCTAACAGAAAGTTGAGAGAGAATTCAGAAAATGAACAAGGAACAAATGAGCTCTAAGCCCCTATTTACAGGCTTGACGGACGGCGAGTCGCGGCTCGCGAGAACTATAGGGTCAACCTTCACGGCCCGCGAGAGTATGCGTGTCGATTATAGCTTGGTCAAGTCAAGGTATAGGTCTGTCGAGTCACTGGACACGTGGCGCAATGCCTTGTCCGACAAATCAAGGTCCTCGCGCCCCGCGACAGACTCCGGTGTCTGGGTTGCGGCCCACAAGCGAAGGTTTTTTTTTTGTTTTTATTTGATTTTTATAAATATTAAGGTATTTCGGGCTCGTTTCTCGTATACGGGGTATATAAGAAACGTTTAGGGGTCATGTTAAGGGTTCTAGGAGGGTTGTTATATCCTGCCCACCTTGTTTTAGATCTCATCCTCAAGGTCTGCTGGAATAGGTGTGGGTATTTTATCTGCATTTCTGACTCGAGTTCCCAAGTGTATTCTGGTCCTCTCTTGGAATCCCATTTCACTTTGAGTAGAACTAGTCTCTTGTGTTTGAGATTCCTGATCTTTCTATCTTCAATCTGAATGGGTTTCTCGATAAACTTAAGTTTATCATTTACCTCTATGTTCTAAAGAGGTATCACTAATGATTCGTCTGCTAAGCACTTTTTGGGATTACATACATGAAACACATCATGTATTCTGCCATTTCCTTTGGTAGTTGTAGCTGATAAGCTACAGATCCTATCCTTCTAATAATCTCAAAAGGTCCAACATACCTGCGGTTTAGCTTTCCTCTTTTAACGAATCTGACTACTACTTTCCATGGAGAAACTTTTAATAATACCTTATCTACAACTTGGAATTCTAAATGTTTTCGTATGTTATCTGCATAACTCTTTTAACGATCTCGTGCTGCTTTTAGTCTTTCCTTGACTTGAATAATCTTGTCTGTTGTTTCTTGCACTATCTCAAGTCCAGATAATTGATTTTCTCCAATTTCTACCCAACAGACTGGAGTTCGGCACTTTCGTCCATAAAGTGCTTCAAATGGTGCAACATTAATGCTAGTATGATAGCTGTTATTTTAGGAAAATTCTATTAATGGTAAATGGTTGTCCCAATTTCCTCCGAAATTAATTACACAGGTTCTAAGCATATCTTCCATAGTCTGAATTGTCCTTTCGCTTTGTTTGTCTGTTTGTGGATGATAAGCTCTGCTTAGATTTAACCTGGTTCCCATTGCTTTTTGGAAACTTGTCCAAAAATGAGAAGTAAAACGGCTATCTCTATCAGATACAATAGATAAAGGAATTCCATGTAATGAAACTATTTCATTTACATATAGCTTAGCTAACTGTTCCAAACTGAAAATTTCCTTCATTGGTAAGAAATGAGCAGATTTAGTCAATCTGTCAACAATCACCCAGTTTGTATCATTTCCTTTTCGAGTCTTGGGTAATTTGGTAACAAAGTCCATTGTTATCAATTCCTATTTCCATATTGGCATTTCTAGTTGTTGCAATAACCCTGAGCGTTTCTGATGTTCAGCTTTAACTTGTGAACAGGTGAGACATTTAGCAACGTAGTTTGCTATATCCTTTTTCATTCCTATCCACCAAAAATTCTTTCTTAGATCTTGATACATCTTACCACTTCTGGGATGTATCATATACTTAGACTTATGGGCTTCTTCTAGAATTCTGTGGCATAGGTTTCCTTGTTTAGGTATCCACATTCTTTTCTTATGGAACTTCCAAATTCCATCTGATCCTTGTTCTAATTCCTTAATCATTCCTTTTAAACCTTCAGCATCGTCCTTGAATGTTGTTTCCTGTACCTCTCTAATTTGCTCATTTAAATCTATCAGCAGAATTAATTTAAGAGAGCGTACTCATTTTGGCTTTTTATGATACTTTCGACTTAAAGCATCAGCTACTACGTTAGCTTTTCCCGCATGATACTGGATATCACAATCATAATCACTAAGAATTTCCTTCCAGTATCTCAGTCTCATATTTAATTCTTTTTGCCCAAAAATATATCTTAAACTCTTATGATCTATGAAGACAACAAATTTACTTCCGTATAAATAGTGTCTCCAAATCTTAAGAGCAAAAACTATGGCTCCTAATTCTAGATCAGGGGTTGTGTAATTCTCTTCATGTTTCTTAAGTTGTCTAGAGGCATAAGCTATAACCTTTTGACATTGCATCAACACACATCCATATCCTAACTTAGAGGTATCACAACAGACTATGAAGTCTTCAGTTCCTTCTGGTAATGCGAGTATCGGTGCGTTAGTCAACCTTTGCTTAAGAATCTTAAAGGCTTATTTCTGTTTTGGTCCCCATTCAAACTTAATTGATTTGCAATTCAGTTTGGTTAATGGAATGGCTATCCTAGAGAAATCTTGGATAAATCGCCTATAATATCCTGCCAGTCCAAGAAAACTTCTTACTTCCGTTGGTGACTCAGGGACTTTCCGTTTGGTAATCGCCTTGATCTTTGTGGGATCCACATGAATTCCTTCATGATTAACCAAATGTCCAAGGAATTGCACTTCTTGTAAGCAGAATTCACATTTTGAGAATTTAGCATAAAGCTTCTCTTTTCTCAATAATGTTAGAATGGTATGCAGATGCGCTGGATGTTTCTCTTTACTCTTAGAGTAAATTAGAATATCATATATAAAGACAATTATGAATTTATCCAATTATGGTTTAGATATCCTGTTCATCATATCCATAAATGCAGCTGGGGCATTGGGTAAACCGAATGGCATGACGGTAAATTCATAATGACGGTACCTTGTTCTGAAAGCGGTTTTAGGAATGTCCTATTCCTGTACTTTCAGTTGATGATATCCTGAGCATAAATCGATCTTTGAAAAGAATCGAGCTCCTTGAAGTTGATCGAACATATCATCGATTCTCGGTAGAGGGTACCGATTCTTAATCGTAACCTTGTTCAATTCTCGGTAATCAATGCACATACGCATCGATCCGTCCTTCTTCTTAACAAACAAAACTGGTGCTCCCCATGGCGATGAACTAGGTTGTATAAAACCTTTGGCAAAAAGTTCGTCCAATTGTTCCTTCAGTTCCTACATCTCCTTTGGTGCTAATCGATATGGTGCTTTGGCAATCGATGCCGTCCCTGGTATTAGGTGAATTCTAAATTCAACCTCTCTATCAGTTGGTAATCCTGGTAACTCTTCTGGAAAAACATCTGAGAATTTAGATACTATAGGAATATCTTTTAATTCTTTTCCTTTAGTGTTAATGATTATGGAAATCATATACACTATTGCTCCTTTCCTTGCATAACTTGCAGCTTTCATCATAGAGATGAATTTTGTCGACCTAATTGGTTTATCTCCTTTGATTTTGATCTTTTCACCACTTGGTGTACTTACTTGTACTGACTTTTGATCACATAAAATACTGGCACGATTGGCTACCAACCAATCCATTCCTGCCACAATATCGAATCCGGCTAGATTCATTGGGTAAAGGTTAGCAAAGAAATGATGGTTCAGAATTTTTATTCTTGCTCCCAGCAAGATTTCACTAATCTTAATGGAATCTCCGTTTTCCATCTCTACCAGACAATCTTGTCGGAGTTTAGTTAAGGGTTGGTCGAGAAGTTTGTAGAAAGAAGCATTGATAAAACTTTGGTCTGCACCAGAGTCAAATAATACTTTGGCAAAAATGTCGTTAACTAAAAACGTACCGGCAATCACATCTAGAATCATGTTTGCTTCTTCAGCTGTTAGAACAAACGCTCTGGCATTCTTCTTGGGTCCTTCAGCTGTCTTAGCTTTGCTGGTTGCTGCTAGAGCTAGTTTCGGACAGTTCGGTCTAATGTGCCCAGTTTCTCCACAATTGAAGCATATCCTATTACTAGGTTTCGATCGACATTCTTCTTCCTTATGTCCAGGCTTGTTGCAAAAATTGCAAAACCTTGCACACCTTCCATAATGCTTCTTTTTACAAGTCTTACAGTAAGGTGCAGAGGAAGAACCTGTTCCTTTTCCACTATTGGAATTACCGTAGCGGAATTCCTGGGTAAGTATTTGAGCTAAGTTCTTTCTCTGGTTTTCCTCTTGTGTGCGTACCAATTCATCAGTCAGGGTGTTGGCTAGTTCTACTGCTTCTTCTATGGTTTGGGGCCTAGCTGCCTTGACTACGTGTCTAATCTCACTAATTAATTCCCAAACATAACGAGAGATTAACACAGGCTCAGGTGAGGCTAAGGTTGGCACTATTCTTTCATATTCGAAGAATATGGTAGTATAACCTTTGTAGTCTATTCCAGTCATTTTATGATTTAGGAACTTATTGGCGATTTGTTCCTTTTCATGAGGAGGACAGAATTTTCTTTAGACTATCTCTTTAAAATTAGTCCATTTCATTCTATAAACTTTGTCACTTCCCATAGACTAGAGAATAGTATTCCACCATTCTAAGGCTGCATTTTTGAAAAGATTAGAAGCAAACATAATCTTATCTTCATCTGCACATTTACTTATTTTTATGACTGCTTCTGTCTTTTCTATCCAGCGCAAGGCTGAAATGGTTCCTTCATTGCCTGAGAATTCTATTGGTTTGCAGGCCAAGAATTCTTTATAAGAACAACTGTATGAGACCGTTCTTCTTCTTTAAGGAAATGGAGCTTGGATTAAAGGTCTGTTATTATCGTTTACACTATGACTTGGTTCAGTGTGTTGGCGTTTACTTCCATTTGCAGATTTATTATTTTCTGCTTCTTTATACAGTTTTAATAATATAAGGCATAGCATTTATAATTCCTTGTGCTACTATATGTTGGATGGCACTGTTATCTATTTGGTTTCCATTTTTCTCATTATTCTGGTTTTCCTGATTTACTTCGTTATCCATCTGAATTGTGAACATTTATCAGGTATTAATTATCACAGAATAAGATCTAATACAAACAATCACACAAACAAATTGATCAAAAACGTCGTACATTGCGACTTTTACTCTTTTCATATATATATGCGTCGATTACAAACTACAACTGGAAATTAAACATACTAACAGTTATGCATCGATATCTATTTTAGTCTACCTATTTGATATATATATATATATATATATATATATATATATATCAAAATAGTAAGTTATGCATATATCTAAGTATTATTCTAGGTATCATGTATCCAATCATGTATATCACGCTCGACATGTTTCCACATAAGCTTTTCTCCTAGTTGACGAATTCTATCTCCTTCTTCAACTAACTCATCACCCCATTGGCGAAGTTCCTGCATATTTTCTTCACTCATGGATGGTAATGGTACTGGTTCTGGGTCAGGGTATCGAGGTATGGGGTGTCCGTAAGGGTATGGGTTTCTTATTACACTCTGCTTCCACCAGTCACTATTCCAAAATGGGTCTAAAGGGTTAAGGTCAGTATACTGAGTTATGGAGTTTGGTGGGGGAATTCTGGGCATCTCATAAGGGTTAACATCTGGGATGGGAAACTGGTCTTCTTGGTTGGGTTCTAGCATTTTTTGGTCTGGGAATAAGGGTAACAGTGGTGGTTCGGCTATTTGGTTTAGGTTAGAGTCTACTGCTGTAGTGGCTAGCATATGGAAATCTGCCAAATGTCTATCTAGTTTCTCTTCCCACGGTGGCCTATTGACTGCTTCCTGAGTTTGAGCATTTACTTCCCTATTGGCTTTTACTATCGCTCTTTGTTTTTATAATTTCTTCATCCTCTTTCTTCTCTCATGTGCTCCTCTATTAAACCATCCTCTTTTCTTAGAAGTGAAGGGTTCCTCAGACTGTGCCTTAAATATAAATATTCCTTCCTCAGCATCAGCTGAGTATACTAAGGGGTTTGGTTGAGATGAGGTTTCTTCAGTTTTGGGGAACTAACTATACGACCATAAGTGTCTGACGTACCTTGCTCACTCATATTGTAAACTAACAAATAGTCAAATAACACAAAACAATAATCACATAAATTATTTCCTCACACAGAATTTAAGTGCCAGCAGAACACTTCATTGGCTTAAACCAGTGGCTGTAGCTCTGATACCACCTTCTGTCGCAGCCCCCGACCCCTGCCCAGGAGCGGGCGCCGCGAGCCAGTCAGATGGTATCGGTGTTTATTAATTTGCAGCGGAAAACTTTCATCAGGACCGTAGTTAGGAAATATTTTATCAGAGTTAAAACACCAGACTTTTTTTTATAATCAACAAATGGGATAAAACCCATATTTTCATTACAATATAGTTTATAAGGATAAACCCTAATTTATCGAAAGACAAGACTTCTTTTTATTTAGGTAACTGTTATAGCCATTTTACCTGAAACGCGTTTAAAAAAGTTTTATCAGCAAGAAATACTGGCGAGTGCATCCCAGTTTAATCAAAACAGTTTTATCACTTTACAGTATTGAGGGCATCCGCAATTACATTTGCTTATATCTATCCAATTACCCCTTTCCTAGTATTGTCTATCCTGACTTGTTGGTCATGCTACTATTCCAATAGTAACGAGTTTCAAGTAATGTATACAAAACCCCAACATACCGGTAGTAATTGTAGACTCACAAATACTCAATTACTGTTCAAGTGTAATTCTAAATATTTGAGGTTTTGGTAAAGCATTTTGACTCACAAAAGTAATTTACAAAAAGGTAACAAAAAGAGAATGTACTCACATTGTTTACTTAGGTAAATCTAAAGCTTCTTGGTGATTCTCCTGGTTATTATCTATTAAAATTAAACAATGCACACGTGTTAGTAAAATAACCGAAATCACATTAACCATACAACTCGATTATAGCTTGGTCTAGTCAAGGTATAGGTCTGTCGAGTCACTGGACACGTGGCGCAATGCCTTGTCCGACAAACCAAGGTCCTCTCGCCCTGCGACAGACTCTGGTGTCTGGGTCACGGCCCGCGAGTGAAGGTATTTTTTTTGTTTTTATTTGATTTTTATAAATATTAAGGTATTTCGGGCTTGTTTCTCTTATACGGGGTATATAAGAAATGTTAGGGGTCATGTTAAGGGTTCTAAGAGGGTTGTTATAAATTCGGTCGACAACGATCTTAAAAAAAGAAAAAGTCAAAATTAGTCAAATTTACTGGACAAATAAAAAAGGGGAAAAGTAAAAAAAAAGTCAAATATATTGTAAAACGGGAAAGTCAAAGATAAAAAAGGTCAAAAAAGAAAGTTAAAGGTGGTCAAAGTTGGTAGGCAAAAAAATTTCAAAAGTGGTCAAGATTACTATTCACAAACTTGCTAATTGTATATATATACTAAGTGGTCAAGATTACTATTCACAAACTTGGTAGTTGTATATATACTAATAATAGTAAGAGTAAATTACAAAAATCGTCCTTTATGTTCAGACCAGATTACAAACTATGTCTTTTGCCTTCAATAATTACCAAAAATGTACTCTATGTTTAGAAACCTTTGCACATTATGTCTTTTGGCCCTAGCCCAGTTATTTTTTATGGTTAAATCTGAGCAATTGGACCCCACATAAGGGTATTTTAGTCATGTTACGCTAAATTAAAATACTAAAATAAATAAATCAGATCCTCTCTCTCATTTCATTCTTTCTCTTAACTTTCTCTAACTTCCACAGCCAATAAAGAATCATCTTCAATCATCTTTAAAAGATCTTGAATTGTTGAAGAAACAAATGATGAAGAACCAACACATAACCTAAAAATTAAGTATTCCAATAATCTTCCAATTTGTTCCTTTACAATTTTAGAGAAACTAATGGGGATGGAATTTGGGGTTGTTGAAAGACCAGTTCAAAACATAAAAAATTAAAAAGCACATTTTCACCACCACAACTTACCAGTTACCACCACCGCCCCTTGTTAGCACCACCTATCAACAGCAATCGCCGTCACCACAGCTTACCACCACCTGCCGTCGACCACAACCATCTACTTCCCTTCTAGATGACCGGAACCACCACCCCCTTGCCTTTCAACACCCATTCGAAACCCTAACCATCTAAAGTCTACAACCACCACTTGCACCTTGAAACTTAGCGCCGCTGGGTGGCGAACCACCTCCTATGACCATCATTCGATTTGACATCATCGAGATAGATAAAAACTCGATTTCTCTGGTTTCTCCATGTAGAGATGGTGTTGCGATTGTGGTGGTTTTAGGATGTTTAGGTCGTTGATGAAACAATGGTTAACCGAGGTGATTAACACACTGGTCTCGTCAAGTAGGGTTAATCCCTTCTTTCTGAGGATCGCTGGCTGGACCGTCTGCTGGTTGATCTCCTGCACAAAGAAACAAACCGTGACTCGTAACAAGGAGGATGGGGTGGGGGTGCTCCTTGTTACCAATCTCTGGCGTGAGAATCAGTAATTTTCTTGGGAAGCAAAGTGTGATAGTAGTAGTAGTGAGAGAGTTGTGAAGAGATACCTCAAACCTGGTTTGGGATGGGTATTTATAGCCGAGGAGTGAAGGAGGGTAGTTAAGTGGCTAGTCTGACATCACACAGCCTCCTGTAGGTGTGTCAGGCCTGTCGATTACGGTGGTGATGCCACGTCCTGCTGTGGTGTCAGTCTGCCACTTACATGTGGGCTGCCACTTACACTGTGGTGTCAGTCCCACTTTCCTTGTAGGCAGGATGCGGTGCCAGGCCGCATCGCTGCGTGCGGTAACTGATGATGTTCCCGCGTTCTTGTCCTGGCCAAGACATATAAGGGATGCGGTGTCGTGCCGCATCGCCGCTTGGTGACTGTTACTGTTGTCCAAATCCCTTGTGGTGACGAAAATGTTCATAGGATGCGGTGCCAGGCCGCATCGCTATGCGTAACATCCGTTCCGTACTTAGGCAAGTCTTCTCATCATTAGCCTGATTGGTTTCGACCTCTGTGTTCACGCGTGCCCGCACGGACATAGATAAGTTCTTGCTGGTGGGGGTTTTTGATAAGGGTAATGGTCACTCGCGGTCGTGCTGACGCGAGATCTAGGACCATACCCCTTCAAGTCCCCCCAGTCTAGTGTTGCTTCCTTATGCAAGTTGCATGTGGGAGGAATACTGGACTATGGTGTCTAGAAGGTAGAATATGGGCGATGCGGATGGCTCCTGCTTCAAGTAAATCAAGCTGGGGGTTCGGTAGAGTCGTGTGACGTCTCTTCCGTACCGGTGAGCTAGTTCCGTCTGATGCGGAATTCTCAGCTAAGGATTTGATCCGGTAATATGGTCTACCTTTTTCTGATGTCATCAGCCACCTGTTGGTGTTTTGGACCAACCTTTGAGACGGTGACTGAAGATGTTAGCAGGGTTCGAACCAACCTTTGTGATGGTGACGGACGACGTCCGTTACCGCAACTCTAGTTGTAACCTCTGCGTCAGCTGAGGTAATGCTGTAAGTGCTTTGCTCAAGCTCTATGTTCATCAACTGGACATATAACGATGATCCCTGTTTTGCGGGGTATTCGTGTTCTCCAGCTTAGCTCTCAAGTAACCGCACGTCCTTTGTGGTTACTTCGTTGCCGCATATCATTAGCCATGTTTGGTTTAACGATGTGGGGTACTTGCGTCATTGTTGGCCGTGTTTGGTCGAACAATGTGAATCTGTACTATGGGCAAATAAACATGGTTATAGTCCTGATAGTGCCCACCATTGTTTATTCTATGCGGTCCATAGGTGGGTAAACAGAGTCATAAGCAGACTTGTTACCACTGTTCCTTGGCTTGTTGCTCAAGGAGATCACCTTAGATACTTGGGGATCTAGGTGAAATTTGTCCGCATACGTTCTGTAACCACTTTCCTTCATGCTTAGTTGGAAGGCAGTTTTCCTAGAAGTGGCTTTGATCAACCGCGTGGCGGTTTAGTCGTGGCTCTTCTGTAGCTACCGTCTGTGTACTTATATTCCGCCGCAGCTACTCGTGAGTGTCTGCGGTTTGCAGCAAAGAACTCGCTTCTAAAGAGCTTGAAGCTTGTATGTGGCTCTTGAAGGATCAGGAGTCAGGGTTGCTGATGTGCGGTTGCTCAGCATACTCGTCCTTTATCCTGAGGAGAAGCTGTTTGCGTCCCCTCTGTGGTTGTGAACCGGACACGAGGGATTTAAAGCTTGAAGAAGCTTGTATGGAATGCGGTTTGCCGCATCCTGAGAAGCGGTTTTCGTAGTCCAAAGAACAACGTTGGTTCTGGGTATCTGACACACCTGTACGGGCTCGTGTGTGTCATCTCCGCATATTCCACGTGTGCTCGTAGGTATATGCGGATATTGGTTATACCCCTTTACATAATGTAGAGATATTTATTTTGCCTTTTTTGAGGGGTATGTAAAAAACGACATGCGGTATGGGTTATGGTGCGGTATACCAGAGAAACCGCATACCGCTTATATTTGGATAATGTTGTCGATTTTGTGACGCATACGTGGCTGAACGCACGTGTGAGTTGGTAAAAGTTGGTAGGATTTCCTGGCACATGCTGAAACGAAAGGATATTTGCACTGCCCGAGGTCATAAATGCACTGTAGCAGGAGTGTAAAAGTCTCTTTTGTCAGGCGCGTGGGCGGCCACTCGCGCAAGGTAACCGTCAGCGAAACCGTTGCTGAACACGTGGCATCGCATAACTCGCTGTTTTCAAACGTGATGATTCGGTTACTGCATTGCATTAATTGCGATGGGTATATAAGGGGAAACCGTTTGATTTCCCCTCACTTGTTCAAAATTTCAAAAAACTTCCGGTGAAAGAAAGAGAGAACTCCTTCGTCTTCTCCGATCATTCGTTTGATTTTCCGGTGAGGTGTGAGTTTTTGAACTCATCTTTTTTCTTCTTCGTTACATTCTCCGATGGCTGAACCATCGAATCCACATAATGCTGAGGGTGAAAACCCGGATCCTTCATCGCCAGCGGCGGCGGAAGAGGAAGAAGAAGAAGGTGGTGGTGCCCCCGGTGGGGGCTTACCAGTGCTAAAGTGGTCGAAGGGTCAGTTTGACACCCTGATGACCAGTATTCAGATGCCCCAGGAGTATGGGGCTGTTTATCCCCAGGAGGGTGACACCGGTGCTGATGCTCCGACGGGATACGTCACCATGTGGGCTGACTTCTTTCTTGATGGCAACCTCCGACTGCCGCTGACGGTGTTTGTTGTCGAAGTCTTGGAGTGGTATAAACTCCATATTTCCCAAATGAGCCCATTTGGGATGATTCGGGTTCGTAATTTTGAGTACACCTTTCGTGCCCTTGGTATTGAACCCAAAGTTGAAGACTTCCGTCGTTTCTACCAATTGACAGTGAACACTGGGTTTTTTTCTTTTGGCCAACGGTATGGGAGCCCTAAGCTGATGACCCCACCCAAGGGTATCACAAAGTGGAAGACAAAGTTCTTCTACAATAAAACCGCCGCAGTTGTTGCCAAAATGACCCTGCGGAATATGGTTGAGACCATCGTTGCGGAGGATATTGCCTTTCCCAGTGCTGACACGGTGGAGTGGTTTCCAAAGCTGAAGACCATTGAGTTTAAGAAGCTGGACAACTCGTAGTTGTGGGTGCTGCGGATGATGTTGACCAGGCTTGATAGGAAAGCAAGGCCCGTTGTGCGGGAGAAGAGTGGTGGTAAGTATTTTTACTCTTGTGCGGTTTCCTTACTTTCTTGTGTGTTACTGATTTGTAAGTGTACTATCAGAGGACGCTGCCCTGTGGAGGATATTTCATCCGAACTTCACGGGCAAGGTTGAGATACTTCGGTGTGCGGAAGGTGAAAAAGGTTTTAACTTGATCATTCTTGACAACTTTCGCATTCCTGATCACGAGGGGCTGAAGGCACCCCTGCCACAAGGAAAAGGTATAGTCTATAATCTTCTTACTTGCTTTGTAAAGAGGTTCACCTTCTGACTTGCTTGTTTGATGATTTAAACGTAGGTAATCTTGGGGCTTTGGGAGAGTTTGACGCGAAGGCCGCTCCCAAGAAGCATGTGGAGAAACCTGTGCGGGGTCGCCAGAGGAAAAAACCTGAACCCGTAGTTGTTCCTCCTTTGGTGCCGCACGCGGCAGGTATATCTTGTTCTCGTTTCCGCAGATACACCGATTACGTGGTAGTGTCTGACACGCTTGAGGGTTTGGGTGTTCCAGGTGGTGGTGCGGCTGCAGGTGGATCCTCTACGGGTTCCAAGCCTGCTGATGAGAAGAAGAAAAGAAAAATAGAGGACAAGGCTGCTGGTGCCGGCGGGAAGAAGCATCCGAGGTTGCAAACAAAACGGACAACTGTTGTGAAGCCTGCGGTTGTGTCTGGTAAGTGAATCATCACCTTACAATTGTTTATCATTGTACTTGTAATTGATAATTATTTTTTCTTTGTTTGCAGAACCGCAAGATGAAGGGTTCACTTTATTTGATGCTCCTCTTTCCCCCCCGCATAACACGGCTGCGGATGCGGGGGTTAATAAAGAATTTACCAGAAGCCCTTCCATTGAAGTGGTGCCTGAGCCCTCTGCGCGGGCAGAGGATACTGGGAAGATACTCGCGGCTCAGATCTTTGGTACGGTGGATTCTCATGATAATCTGATCTCCTCGCAAGATACCGATGATCTGAACCTGAAGTTTGCGGATGCTGAAAAGAAAAAATCTCCTGCTGCTGAGAAGGCTTCTGGTTCCGCTTCTGGGGGTGCGGGTTTTAAAGGACCTCCTATCCAGCCTGAAGAGTCTGAATTGGAGTTCTACTACCGTACTTATACGGAAGACCGGGCTGTGAACTATCATCGTCCCCCTTGGAGCATTATGCAAGGGGATGACATTTCAAGTGATCCTTCTGCTTGTAAGGAGATATTGGGTGGTTTAGGCACCCCGTTTGAAGTTAATCGGGCCCGCGCTTTGCCCCGCGAGCTCCGGATCAACCAACTCTCCTCCATGCTTGTTGGGAGTTCCATAATGGCGAATGCCAATATAGAAGACTACAAGGTGTTGGGACGCAAGGAGGAGGAAAGTGCTTGCCTGCGGGCTGAGGCTGAAGCGTTGGTGAAAGCTGCTCGTGAGGCTGCGGAGCATCTTAAAAGGGATAAGGCTGCTTTTGAGCAGCATAAACAGACTGAGGAGTGGGCTGCAACTTCTGGCCTTAAACAGGTTCGTACCCTTGCCAAACTGCTCTCTGATGAGCGCAAGAGTTATAAAGAAACACTTTCAAATGAGCGCAAGACTTGGAAAGAATCTTGGGCCAAACAGAATGAAACGCTGTTTCGTGTTCGTCAGGAGCTCACTAACGTCAAGGCAGCGAATGCTGCTTTGGTTAAGGAGAAAGCCGCAGCTGAGGCGGTTGTTAAAGAGGCCAAGGAGGCGGAGGCTCGCGCTGCCAAGGCTCTTGAAGAGGCCAAGGAGGCGGAGGCCCGCGCTGCCAAGGCTCTTGAAGAGGCAAATGCTGACCGCACCAACTTAAATAAGACTGTTAAGGGCCTCCAGGTATGAGTTTCTTTTGCTCTTGAATTTGTATATTTGTCCCACAAGTATGATTGATTATCTTTGTATACTTGTGTTTTCTTTGTTGAAAGGCTGAAGTGCAGAGCCGGGTGACCATTATTGAGGATGTCACTGCCCGCGCTGCTGAAGCTGAAGTGCTGGCCAGGGAGGCTGCTGAGGCTAGAGACAGCCTGACTTCTTCCTTTGAGCAGTTGAAGGCTGATCGTGATTGGATGCGTATTCACGGTATCGGGCATGTAAGTATCCGTTGCCTTTGCTATCTGTGTAGGTTTGCCTTTGCTAACCTTATTGCTTGTATTTTGCAGATTGTTAGTGCTATCCTCGACGCACCTGAGAACACAGCTGCTGTAGAGGAGATTAGGCTGCGCGCGCGGGAGGCTGGTTTTAAAGCTGGCTACAATCGATGCATCAGTCATGTGAACCTTTTATCCCAAGGCAAAATTACTGATGAAAGGTCTGGGTTCCATGGCGTGGATACCGAAGCGCGTCTTGCTGCCGCTCTTGCAGCGTACAACGACATGTCCATTTCCGCCCTTGAGGAAGTTGATAAATGCTTGGACGCGGAAGATTATTTAGACCGCTTGCGGTTGTTGTATGTTGATGAGGAAGAGGATGAAGATGAGGAAGAGACCGCTGGTGATGGCAAGGGTGGTGCGGGTTCCAGCTGTACAAAGAAGGACTAGGCTGGCCTGTATGCCCATTTTTGTTTCCTCGATGTAAATGTTAGAAACTTTATGTAAATCTCTTGTGCACCGCGTAGGTGTAGAAATTTTTTGAATATAAAGTTTTAACCGTTTTGTTCAAGTTGTACAAGTGTTTTTACTACTTGCATGTTTGAACTTGTAAGAGTTAATGTTATTGTAAATAGCACTAAGTCTGAATTTGCCTTTTGCATATCTAGGTGATATGCAAGTATGAAGAACTCTACCGGATGTAAAGCGCGGTTGAGTATACTCTATACCTTTGTTGTATGAGCATTAGTCAATTCCTGTTTTATCCCGTTAGGGTTTGGGAATTGTATAGGCTTTGTGAAAACCGTATGTGCGTATCCAGCCGGATAGACATTTAACGTTTTGCTTTTGCTGGCCTATTACAATATTTGTGTGTTGTCACCACTTTGTGTGGGTATCGCGAATGAAGATTTTGCCAATCTGTTTTTGCAGATACCGCAAAGTGGAATACGCATTTGTAATAGAAGGATATAAACAATGTTGCATTGAATCTTTCATTTATTTATTTGCAAATGGCTTGCGGCCCGATAGGTTACATGGTAAATGTAAAAACATGGCTTACATGTAACAGCCTTGAAGCTGTTGTGCATTCCATGTGCGTGCGATAGGTTCGCCCTCTAACGTTTGCAGTTTATACGCGCCTTTGCCCAGGACCTCTTGGATGAGGTAGGGTCCTTCCCACTTGGGGGAAAGTTTCCCTGGGTGTTCAGCGTTAGATGCTTCGTTATCGCAAAGGACGTAGTCTCCCGGGTTAAAAGTACAAACGCGGACGCGTGAATTGTAGTACTTTTCAAGCTTGGTCTTGTATTTGGCCTCATTGATGGAAGCGTTTTCACGCCTTTCTTCTAGGAGGTCCAAATCATACATGAGCTCCTCACTGTTGTCTATTTTGTCACTAGCCAACATTCGGGGTGAGGGGAGACCTACTTCCAAATGGATCACCGCTTCTGAGCCGTAGACAAGGCTGAAAGGTGTCTCATCGTGACTTGTCTTTGGGCTTGTCCTATGGGCCCATAAGATGCTCGGGAGTTCATCGACCCAGCCACGTCTGGCTGTTCCCAATCGTGCTTTGATGCCTTCTACTAAACTTTTATTGATACTCTCAACTTGGCCATTCCCTTGCAGATGCGCCACCGAGGAGAATATGTGTTCAATGTTTAGTTCCTTTAGCCATTTTTGAAAGTCATCAGCAGCGAAGTTGGTGCCGTTGTCGGTAACGATGCACATCGGTAGATCGAAACGGCAGATGATATGTTCCCAGACGAATTTCCTTGGTATCATAGCGGTGGTTGAGGCGAGCGGTTTTGCCTCTACCCATTTTGTGAAGTAATCAACAGCCACTATGATAAATTTCACCGCACCTTGTGCGTCCGGAAATGGTCCCACCACATCGATTGCCAATTTTTGGAATGGCCATACGGTGGTGACGGGGATGAGGTTGTTCTTGGGGCGCAAGGTTTTGGAAGCATGTCGCTGACAATTAAAACACTTGCGCAAGACTTTGACCGCATCCAGGTGCATACCGGGCCAGTAGTACCCGGCGTTCATAATTTTGGCCACCACCATGCGTGGGCCCGCGTGTATGCCACATATTCACTCGTGTATTTCTCTGATAAGGTATGTGGCATCTTGGGGGTCGACGCATCGTAGGAGTGGCCCCAGGTATGATTTTCGGTATAAGATACCGTCTCCCATCTGATAATGACACGCTTTGTATTGCAACTTACGTGCCTCTGCCTTGCTTTCGGGAGTAACACCTGATTGCAAGTATGCAATCATAGGTTTCATCCAGGATGTTGTACTGTACTGGATGACATTGACTTGGCGCAGGGGTACTGAGGGATTTTGCAGAACCTCGATGCGTATCTCCTTTGCCAGATGTTGGAAGCTAGTGGATGCTAGTTTTGACAGTGCATCCGCGGGTTTGTTTTCACTCCTGTTGATATGGCGGATATTGAAGGAAGTGAACTTTGATTTCAGTTGCAAGGCTTGTTCGAGGTAGAGGATCATGATATCCCCTTTTGCGGCATAGTCGCCGCGCACCTGCCCTGCAACCAACAGTGAGTCGACGTGTGCCTCCAAATGTTGGACGCCGAGTTTGACTGCCAGACGTAGCCCATCCAGTAGAGCCTCATACTCTGCCTCGTTATTTGTGCTTTTGAAATCGAGGCAGATTGCATAGGTAAGCTCTTGGCCATCGGGACTGACGAGTCGCAGACCCGCACCTGCACCATCCTCGTTGGATGCACCATCGGTATATAGTGCCCAGGTTTCTGAGGAGGATGGTGGTGGTGTAGGGTTTTGTTCTTATTCGCACTCCTGAATGCGATTTGTTGGTACTTCGGCAACGAAATCAGCTAGAACTTGGCCTTTGATTGCTGGGCGTGGCTTATAGATCAGCGTGTGCGCGCCTAGTTCAATGGGCCATTTTGCTAATATCCCAGAAATGTCGGGTTTTGATAGGATTGGCCCGATCCTGTAGTTGGTTAACACCGTGATGACGTGATTTGCAAAATAACGTCGTAATCGTCTTGATGCGTGCACTAGTGCTAGTACCAACTTCTCCATGATGGAGTATCTTGTCTCTAGGTCGTTGAGCATTTTGCTGATATAGTAGATGGGTGTTTGAACTCCCTCTCATTCCACTATGAGTACCGCGCCTACAGCGTTGTCTGTGGCAGATAGGTACAAGATAAGTGGCTCTTTCTTGCGTGGTGTGGTTAGAGTTGGGAGTTGAATCAAACACTCTTTCATCTCCCGGAAAGCGTTTTCGGCCTCTGCGTTCCATTGGAATTGCTCCTTTTTTAAGCAGTTCCGCAGGGTCTTGATGAAAGGATAAGACTTAGCTGCATGGTTGGCTAAGAATCTATTCAGTGCGGCTAGCCTGCCGGCTAGTCGTTACATTTCTTTCATCGTGGAAGGCGATGGCATGCGCTCGATCGCCTGAACTTTTTCCGGGTTCACCTTGAATCCATCTTTGGTCATGATGAATCCAAGGAACTTGCCTTCCTCCATTCCAAACGAGCATTTCCCTGGGTTTCCTTCCTCCTTCCTCCTCCATGCTCATGACGACTAGGTCATCCATGTAGATCTCGACACGTTTGCTGATTTGATCACCAAAAGTGTCGTTCATCAATTTTTGGTAGGTTGCACCCGCGTTGCGCAACCCGAACGACATTTTTGTATAACAGTAGTTCCTGTAGGTGTGCGTAATGCCGTTTTATCTTCGTCCTCAATTGCCATCTGTACCTGGTGATAGCCTTTGTAACAATCAAGGAAACACTTCCATCGAAATGGTGCGAGGTTGTCGACTTTCTCGTCGATCTCTGGAAGTGCATAACAATCCTTGGGGCAAGCTTTGTTGAGGTCTTTATAATCGACGCACATGCACCAGCCCCCGGTTGGTTTTTCTACCATGACAGGGTTGGATAACCAAGTCTGGTACTTGACTTCCCGCAGGATGCCTGCGGAGAGCAGTTCTTTGACCTGCTCATGCATTGCCTCGTTCTTTGCGGATCCAAGGTGGCGTTGGCCTTGGATCACCGGCTTGATACCTGGCAAGGTATTCAAGAAATGCTGCGCAATTTCGCGTGGCACCCCTGTCATGTATGCGGGTGTCCACGCAAAAATATCCTGGTTCCTGAAGAGGAGCTGCTTCAGGCGCGCTCTGATGCAGAGGGACAAGGCGTGGCCCAACGTGACCGTTTGCTCTGGGTGTCTTGCGTTAAGAACCCATTTTTCTGGTTGGGTGTTGGGGGTAGGCCTTGCTATCTTAGTCGGACGCAGTTCGTCCGATGACATGACCTCTCTGCGTTCGTAGATTATCGCGACCCCTGTTTCGGTTGGGAAACCAACAGCAGAGTGGGGTACGGATGTAATCATGTTGAAGTCGCCTTGGGACTCCCTCCCGAGAAGTACGTCGTATTTGGAGGTGTGAGGTAAAACCATGAAGTTTACCTCCTCCGTTCGTGTGTGCCTTCCGTTGGTGAGGCGCACAGGAAAAGTGATTTGGCCCAGGGGGAATACAGTTTCCCCCGCAAATCCGGCCAAAGGGTAGTCTGCCGGCTGCAACCGATCCTTGTCTTCTTGATCGAACTGGTTGAAGCACTGCTCGTATATGATGTCAGATGTACTGCCCGGGTCGATGAATAGTCGCTCGATGCAGTAGTGAGCTAGGTAGCCTGTGATAACGACGGCGCTCCTGTCGCGCGGTCCGCCTCGGACTTTCGGAAAGAAAACTTGCTCGTCTTTCCAGTCATTGTCCGGTCTTCTTGCTGCCTTGCGTGGCTTTCCTCGTCCTCCATTGATCATGTGGGTTGAGGCCACGTACATGGCCCTCTTACCCGTGGAGGTGCCCTCGTTGTGGGGGGTGATGCGCTTGGTTTGCTTTTGCGCGGCTGGCAACAGATGTTGCAGCTTCCCCTCTTTTAGGGCTTGCTCAATCTCCAGTCGGAGACTGATGCAGTTGTTTGTTGTGTGGCCCGAGTCCTTGTGATACTCACACTAGAGTGTGAGATCCTGGTTCTTCTTGGACTTCATCGGTTGGGCCGGTCACAGAAATTGCGCGTCCGTAAGGAGGACGTCGCTTAGCGACTGGTTGATCTCGGTCCAGTTACGGTCCCGAGATTCCTTCTTCGACGCCCGGTTTTCACGTTGGGCGTTGATTGTTGCCCTTGCGTCGGGCTGGTTATTACGCGGGACATATGGTTTGGGATCGCTGCCGCGATTCCATGTGTCCCGGTTGCGCCTGTTGTTGCGCTTGGGCTCTTGGCGGGAGGACTGGCCTTCCGCTTGGTGCTGTGCCTATGTGACGTGCGGCTTGAGGGACCGCTGCGTCTGGGCGTACGTCTTGACCGCGGCCATGACGTCTTCCCATTTCTTTGGCAAGCCTTCCTTGCTGGAGATGGTCATAACCATTTCTTCGTCCTTGACGGCTCGAATGAAATGGCTGCGTGCCATTTGGTCTGCAACGCCGCCTATCTCCAGGCACTCTTTGTTGTAACAGACGACAAACGACTCGAGAGATTCGGTGTCTCCGCGCCAGATGTTTATGACGTCCATAGAATCACGTTTGTGACGTCGCTGCTGGCTAAAATATGCGAGGAACTTTGCTTGCAAGTCCTCAAATGAGGCCAGTGATCCCACTGGCAAAGAATCGAACCAAGCCCTCGCCAGACCCGTAAGGGTCTAGGGGAAAAAATGACACCAAGTGGGCTCGTCCCACCTGCTGTTGCACCCTACGCCGGTGAAGATGTTCATGTGATCGTCCGGGTCGGACGAACCATTGTATTTCCCAATATTTAATGGGAATTTAGTGGAGGTGACATCGGCGTGGGCAATCTCTGGGGCGAACTTGGAGTTTTCGGCCGCAGATTTTGGTCTGTAGGGTTGGCTCTGGTGGCGCTTTGCAGCGCGGAGGTATGTGGTGCGGGGTTGAGTGGGAGGAACATAATTGCATCCTCCTGGTCTACTGCTAGTAGCATGAGACTCCCCGCAGTATGTATGGTCGCCCGGATCGGTACGGCCATATCCTTCATGGTAGGACTGAGGTCCCAGCCGGCTATGGATGCCGGGGCCATGGTGGGTTGTGGATTGCCGCCTGTTTTCGCCAAGAGGGCCCAGGCGGCTATGTATTGGGCCCCTGCTGCGGGACCCGTATGAGGAATCATCCTCATTAATTGTGCGGACCTCACAGTAAGAGGAGCCGCGGTCTTCATGCCTACTTCGGGAGGCTGGGTTTGTGGGGGCCCTGCCGTCGTATTGTAAAATACGACCCGCAGGTGTATGCGGTGTCGGGGTAGGCCCGACAGGTACTTGCGCTTCTGCGCAAGCTCTGTTGTATGGTGCAGCCAGTAGAGCTTGTTGTTGGTCATACCAGGCATGGAGGTTCATGCCTAGGGGTATCACAGAAGCATACTGTGCAAGATCTTGTGCGAACGTAAGGGATGCGCCCCCTTGCGTTGATGTGCCAATGTGGCCAGCATTTGGGGCTGGGGGGTGGTCCCCGCTGGCCCTGGGTTTGCGGGGTTTAGGCTATCCCCAGTAGTATTGTTTAGACGATCAGACATGATCTTGGAGAGAAAGGAATGTGGAAAAAAGTGCTAAGAGTAGCGGTGGGCGCCAATGATGAAACAATTGTTAACCGAGGTGATTAACACACTGGTCTCGTCAAGTAGGATTAATCACTTCTTTCCGAGGATTGCTGGCTGGACCGTCTGCTGGTTGATCTCCTGCACAAAGAAACAAACCGTGACTCGTAACAAGGAGGATGGGGTGGGGGTGCTCCTTGTTACCACTCTCCGACGTGAGAATCAGTAATTTGCTTGGGAAGCAAAGTGTGATAGTAGTAGTAGTGAGAGAGTTGTGAAGAGATACCTCAAACCTGGTTTGGGATGGGTATTTATAGCCGAGGAGTGAAGGAGGGTAGTTGAGTGGCTAGTCTGACATCGCACAGCCTCCTGTAGGTGTGTCAGGCCTGTCGATTACGGTGGTGATGCCACGTCCTGCTGTGGTGTCAGTCTGTCGCTTACATGTGGGCTGCCACTTGCACTGTGGTGTCAGTCTCACTTGCCTTGTAGGCAGGATGCGGTGTCAGGCCGCATCGCTGCGTGCGGTAACTGATGTTGTTCCCGCGTTCTTGTTCTGGCCAAGACATATAAGGGATGCGGTGCCGTGTCGCATCGCCGCTTGGTGACTGTTACTATTGTCCAAATCCCTTGTCGTGACGAAAATGTTCATAGGATGCGGTGCCAGGCCGCATCGCTATGCGTAACATCCGTTCCGTACTTAGGCAAGTCTTCTCATCACTGGCCAGATTGGTTTCGACCGCTGTGTTCGCGCGTGCCCGCACGGACACAGATAAGTTCTTGCTGGTAGGGGGTTTTGATAAGGGTAATGGTCACTCGCGGTCGTGCTGACGCGAGATCTAGGACCATACCCCTTCAGTCGTGTAAGGTGGATGGTGTGCTGGCAGGTTGGTAGGTGGTAGTGGCAGGTTGTGGTGATGGTGGCTGATGATGGAGGTTAAGAGAGAGATAGTGTATATGTGTGTGTGTTCTAGAGAGAGATATATTATCTTTTAAATTTATAATTTTTGATGTTTATTAATTTGAGTAAATGGGGTAAAATGAACAGAATACCATCATGTGGAGTCTATGTGGTCAGATTTAACGTTAAAAACAAACAAGGTTAGGGCCAGAGGACGTGATCTGCAAGGTTTTGCAAACATAAGGTACGTTTTTTTTAATTATTAAAGGCAAAGGACATGATTTGCAGTCTGATGTCAACATAAAGGACAATTTTGTAATTTACTCTACTAATAATAATCTTTTATTTTATCTACTTATTTCTAAGAATTTATAAAAATAAATAAAGAAAGTGGATGGGAGAAATAAAAGTAAAAACAATTGATAACAATTAATAAATTAGTGGTTATAAGTTTGGGGAGTACATGTGTCTATGTTTTTTTTAGATGTACGACTTGTCAATATATGAACCCTCAAGTTATTTTTTTAATGGCTAGCCTTACTGCTTTACACTAACAATCTTAAATTACCAAGTGCGCTATGAATCCTCAAGTTGAAGTTCAAACTTTAAACCTGTAAATATTCCGGTAGACTCATTGGAATGGTTGGATAGACTCATTGCAAACGTTGGATTTAAACACATTGCAAATAACTATCTATTTTGATCTACTACATAGACTTGGAAGCATCAGAAGTATAAATGATGCATACATAAGATCCGAAGCATAAATGACGCCTTGGTTCAACAATTACTACTATTTTTAGACAAAATAAGAAAGACACATAAACTAAGAACTACGACACTGATAGAAAGAGCTTGGAGGTTTGGACGGACTCTACAAGACCTCTAATCGATGCAGCAGCAGCAAGACACGATACAAGCAAGCACACCAAGCTCAGTGCCCTCAACCAAATCCAACTAAATGAATTCCTTCGAATCTTTGCCTGCACAATGTACATTTCTATAGGGAAATATAATGTCAATGGCCAAAATGTTGTTGAACCGATTAGAGCAAGAAAAGCATTAAAAAATGGAAACATCATTGCTACTAGTGTTGCTAGTATAACATATGTCGACCTCCATAATAACCTGAAAAGATTGATTCTAAAGTAGCCAATGGCATATTCCTTGTTGATGAATCGGCTTTCTGGCCACTTTCTACGACTCCAATTCTCTACGAACCCAAAAACTGGTTGCATTATTACCTATAATAAAATGTCATGAAGTTTGGAAAAGATGTCTAACTTGAACTTTTAACTAGTAATGAAGTGTACTAGATCGATTACGTACCTGGTAAGCACCAAGAAGGTGTATAGCAATGCACAAATTTGCAATGTCAACGAGCCAAAAAGGGTCATAGAAACCAAACCCAGTTAAGTAATTCCCTGGTGCATCGTTACCAAATGCTGCGTATCCAAGTAGTCCACACAACATGTAGAATAACGTAGAAGCTGAAATCCCAATAGTGGTAGCCGTTTTCATGACTTTGTGTTCCGGAGGGTTTGATTTTAATGTATCCTACATGTGATAAGAAACCTTTTACTTGGATTTCATGTCATCTACATATGACATATCGTGTACTTCTATACAAAATTTATAATTTTGATTCATAGTTAAGCGGATTCATAACACTGTTAATCAAAGATAAAACTTCTAATTAAGTTTGCGTTATTATCATCAAGTAAATAGGATCTTTATTGATAAAAATATGAAATCAAATATATAAGCTTTATGAATTGATGTATTCTCAGACTTTTTATTTAAGAGAACCATGTTCCTGTTTTAACCAAAGCATATACACACAAATACATACACACCACCCAAACACGTATGGGAAAGGTTTGAGTTGAAAAGAACTACGAGAGTCGATCACTTATATTATGTACGTATAATTATTACTATAATATTCAAAGGTGGCCAAAAACACTAAAAATAGACGTGAAATTTACCCCCTCACTTTTTCCAATCCGAAGACATCCACCTTGTCTACAGAGATGACTAGCATATAGTCTACACTTTTTGGTAGAAGGTGCTGACTAAGTCTATTAATTAAGGAAATTGACTAATTCAAAATGATCAAAAAGAAAATGAATTCCATCACACTAATCAGTCAAAATTGTTTGAGTGATTGTCTCTCACATTATAGCTTTGTATATATATATGTAATTACATGTATTCCTTAGAATTAGCTTTCAATTCTTGTATTTATATGTCTTAGTGTAGTAGAAAAGGTGTGGTTGAACAATTTCTTATAAAGTCTACGCTTTTTGATGAAAAGCACCTGCTAAGCATATAGTCTTGGTGAAAATACCAATTAAGTCTAGTTAATGTGTATTTTCAAAATTTCATGGACAAACTTAGGGTGAAGGGAGTGGTTACCAATTTGGAATAGGCAAACTCATCATTCACCCAATCAGACAGTGTCACGTCAATTGTTTACATAATGCTCAAAAACGTTGGCGGTGGTTTACCTAATGGGGTTATGTAAACTATTTTTTTTAAAAAGAAAAATGTGTGATTGGTTGAGAAGGAATGGACCCCACCACACACCCATTTCTCTCCCCTTTCCCTCCCTCTCACCGAGTCGGTGAAGGTTCACCGAAATTGCAACTAAAAATCGGCAAAACGTTGGCGGTGGTCACCGAACGGTGCCAAGTGGGTTTACCGCCCCCACTCCACTCACCCTTATATTGTTTTGTAATTTTCTCTTTTGTACAATCTTTAAAACTTTTTTATACTCTCTCTCCTAACAAACTCTAAGTAAATAATATTTTTTTCTCACAATGAGTTAGTGTTTTTAATATGTTTAGGCTATTCACACACGTCCTTGACTATTTAAACACACTAAAACGTTGTGCTTTGGCCAAAGCGCCGGGCTTAGGTGGGACTGTTTGTTTTTTGGTGGAAAAAGTGAGGTTTTGGTGAAAAAAAGTGGGGTGTTGGTTTCTTGTTTGGTTGTATTTGGTTGTGTTTTTCTTGTTGAAAAGTTGTAGATTTTTGTTTTATTTTTATAAACATATATAATTTAAAGTTGATTTATAACGGTCGTTTAACGTGAGTGTACTGGTAATAGTTGATTTATAACAGTCGTTTATAAGATACGTTTCATTATGCCATTGTTTTTTTATAAATGTTAACAGATTTTATTTTTTTTAAATTACACGAACATGTTTAATTAAAACACCGTACAATAAGTTTGTACATACAAAACAAAATATCAACTGCATAAATATATATAAAATCAGTTTGTACATACAGAACAAAAGTACAACTGAATGTCTAATACAAAAGTACAATTGAATCTCTAATACAAATTAAAAACTAAAGCTACTGATCCTCTAGCGGTGGGGACGGTGGCAGTGGATGGGGCGGCAATCCTGCGTGAGCCCGGAGCTCCATCAGCGTCTCTATAATCCACATCTGGTATCGCTCAGAACGTCGGAGGCGCCGATTGAAGTCCTGAGCCACAGCCTGCGCAGCAGGAGGCAGGTCTGCATAAACGTGATGTGGGTACTGCGGCGGGTGCGGAGGTGGTGGCGACGGCGTCAGCGATGGTGGGATTTCGTCGTTAAAGACGTGATCAATTGGAGGCAAATGCGGCGAAGGCGGAGGCTGAGCCTGATCCTCAGGTTGATCCAGACCCAGAGCCTCAAGTTGAGCCCGTCGAACCGCAACCTAAACAGTCGGAGGTGCTAGTACTCCGTCCCTAACCAGGTAATCGCGCGTCCGAAACCGCAAGCCAATCCCGTCAAACTGGTGCGTCAAACGCATGCTCGATACTGACGCTCGGCCTAATCTAGTCGACAGAATGGCCGGGGACAGCAGCGGGTCACTCTCGGGCACGATCCCTAAAAAGCATGCGATCGCGGTAACGTAGGACCCGCCGTAGAGCCTACCGCGCTCCTGCCTATGATAAGCGGCAGTAAAGTACTCCGCCAGGTACGCAGCGAGCACGCACAGTTGGGGCCGCAGCAGGCAGTACAGAAAGAAAAGGTCACCCATGTTGACCTTGTCCCGGCTGTGATACCGGGGCACGATCAATGACCCAATGAAGTAGTGAAGGTATCTGTACAGGGGGTCTCTGATGGCGATGGCCTTTTGCGAGGATTTCATAAAGGGAAACCTCGTAATAGCCATCCAAAAACTAATAAGGGTATGCCTGTCTAAGGCTCTAACCCCATGCATATAAACATCTGTATCAAGCTCAGCCTGTGTCTACAAACCTGAATGGACGGCAAAGTCCCGCAGACTCATCCCAAACTCCTGGCCGGCCAGACGAAAAGTAATCTCATGCACAACATGGTCCGGGTCCTCCATATAATCATCCGGATACGGCGTGTATATAAATGACGAAATAAACTCGACTGCAATCTCACGATAAGAGTCCTCCAACGCAGCCTAGAACAAACGCGCCAATGGAGTATCCAACCCAACTATCTCCCTCGCCCTCGCGGCCTCGTCCACTGTCTCTAAAAGCTCCCAATCAATCCCGACATGCCCCTATCTCCATGGTGCGCAACTTCGACCACCTCTCATGCATATCTGACGCCAACGGGAACATCAGATACACATGATCGTGTAGTGGATCAACTACGACCAGATCCTGATCCTCTAAACCCATATCCATATCGAAATCCATATCCATATCCATATATGTTTGTTAAAAAATACAAATTTAAGAACAATTTTTAAAAACAATTTCCAAAAACAATTTAATAACAAATTTAAAAAAAAATGTAAATTTTGAAACCCAAAACACTGCGCGTTGGCCAAGGCGTTTTGGGTTTTTTTTTTTAAATTGATTTTAATTCAAAAACGCACCTATACTTGTCGTATCGTGACGTATTTTGCCATTACAAGTCATTTTACGAAGTTTATGTTCTATACGGCACGTTCCGGATAAGTTCGGTCACGTGTGTTGCCGTATTCCATGATTTCGTGTGATTCTGTTTTGATTTTACTTGTAGTCCAACGTGCCGTGTTGTATGTACACACGTCCTATCAGATCAGTATTTGACGTATTTTGTCATTAAATGTCGTATTTTGACGTTTATTGTGACTATTGTTCCGTACTATCGCGTATTTTGGCCGTACGGGCCATGTCGGTGCCATTCGATATCGTGACGTTTATCGTCTGTAAGTGTCGTATTATTGCGTAGATTTTCTGTAAGTGACATATTAGTGCGTAGATTGTTTGTTATGGCGTATTATGTCTCTATTGTTCGTATTATGGCGTATTTTGGCCGTACGGGTCGTGTGGGTGAGATTCGGGTTGGCAAGACACATGATAGAAGCGCATCTTTTGAACAACAACAATCACAAACACACTTTTGGATTATAACTGATTTAATTGGATTACAATTATACATACTTAGCCTATATCTTGAACATCTGGGAAAACATTAAGGTCAACGGGTGTGTACATTAGCCTTCAATATGCGTCGATTCGATCCTTCGATATGGCCAAAGCGTGCTTTAAGGTTACGCGTGACACAGCTGACAACCTCGTACAGAATATAACCTCGTATCAAAGTCACATCACCTTTTGTCTGGAAAAGAACCCTAAACGCCGCGCTTAGGGTGTCAAAATAAGAATGCGTGTGTAAATATCATGATCCTTTTAATAACCTCACCACACGCTCGCACGCACACTTACATGTCAGTTTTATAATTTTAAGGAAAGGAAAGACTTTTAAAAGAAGTTAATGTGTGTGTGTGTGGGGGGGGGGGATCTAAAGTTCTAAACCGGATTCATAAGACTATGTCAAGGGGGTTTAACGCTGGCTACACCACCCCGGCTCAGCGTTTGGCTTGGCGTTGCCCGCTTGGCGTGGAGATTGTGCCTGGCGTGGGGCAGGGGATCTGGGTGACATGGTGGGCTGTGATTGGCTGGTTCAAAGTAGTCGTTGGAGGTAGCCACTATGCTAAACCAAATTTTTAAAAAAAATACATTTTATACATATAAATACCCAACCCCAAACCATATTTTCCCATCTTCACCCACATCCACACCAAAAAAAAGAAAAAAACGAAGGTAAACATGGTGCATTGGACCGAAGACGAAGAAATCGCACTTGTTACATCGATTGTCGATGCCCAACGTACTCCACAACGCGGTCAAATCGCGTATTGGGGTCGAGCGTTTAAACAATACCAACAACACATCGGCAACACGCTTCACGACTTAAACGCATGTCAACACAAATGACGTAAGCTCAAACCGAAGTTGGATCGCTTTAAAGCTTGCTTCGACGGTGTCCCTGCGGGTGACTTGACCCACGACGATCGACTCGAAATCGCGAAGATCAAGTACAGACACAATGGGAATACGAATTTTAAGTGGGTTGCCCACTTTAATATTTATCGTACTCTGTATTTTTTTTTATTTTTTAGGATTTAATAAGTTGTTTTTTTTTTTATTTTTTACGATTTATTAAGTAAATTTTTTTGGATTTAATAAGTAGGTTTTTTTTATTTTTTAGAGTCGCCTTTTATGTATTTTTTTTAAATTAATGTAATATACGTTTAATATAAATTGTTCACTTAAAAAAATAATAAAATGACATGGCACCCTAACGCCGGTCTGGTCACATCCCTTTCACACCCTACTTTTTTAGATGTGAACTGATGGAGTCAACATCTATCACGTGTCAAACAATGCCCCTAACCCAAACTCGTTCACACCCTATAGTCTAAAGCTAAAATGGTGTAGGAAACAGCGAAGTTTTCTGGTAGTATATTGTTTTACACTTCTGTCTCCTAAGAATAATATAAACAAATTAGTTTAGTTGTTATTCATGTGATGGTTATATTTAATATTTATTACACATGTGTAGGCAAATGATAGAAAATTAAAGCATATTTGAAAAAATTAGTTTGATAATTTTTATGTACATAACTTAGGCATTTATATATAAGAAACACAATTTTTAAAATCTAAACGGTTGGTCTATAAATTAATCGATTTAGATTTGTTTTTTTCTTTTTTTTTTCACAATAATTAGTATTCACTATATAAAGAGAGAGAGAGAGAGAGAGAGAGAGAGAGATATACCTGTATCTCAACGAGAACATCAGCGAAACCATAGGCAAAAGCAATGTCTCCAATGGCACAAAAAATGTCCCATGTTTTATCCTTACTTGACACATCTTCTCTAGTTGGCATTCCAATACTAGTTTTAGGAAGGCCACCCCCTATATCATTCAAACATTATAAAAAAAAAGATAAATAATAATAATAATAATAATAATAATAATAAATCCACGTACCTAATCAGCGTTTTTAATTATAAGTCTTCGTATCATAATGGAATAGTTATCTATTTATCGAATACATTTAACGTTTTTTTCTTTGTATGATAGCTTTTTCTTGGAGTTTTTTTTCCAAAGTAGTGTTGATAGAAAACGTATTTACCAAAGTAGTGTTAATAATAAACTATTTACCACAGTGATGTTTTCATAAATATTTACTTGTTTCTCAATCCTTATCACTTTGAATGACTCTAAGTTATTAAATAATTATTAACTACAATTATCACCCGCCGTAATGGAGGCGGATGATTTGTTAGTTATATATCATATTAGATGAAAGTTAAATGTTTCTTACATGAGCGCGAACTTGTGTGTAAAACATAGAAAATAATAACTAACTCGATCTCTGACCGGCGCGTTGCGGCAAACCTATCAAATGGGGAAAATAGACGTGTTGCGACGGGTCTGTCAAACAGGAAAAAAATATATGAAAAAACGTTGAAACTCACACACATGTTGCGGGGTGTTAACTCGGAAAATTTAAAACTAAACGTTAAACGGAAAACTTGCGAAAGATGAAAAGTATAAGGGAACAAAGTTGAAAGTAAAAAAAAGTGTTGTGATTAAATTGTAAAAGATAAAAAACTTTGGGTTAAAAGTAAAAAATCAAAAGGGTTAAATTGTAAAAGAGAAAACTTTTGAATTAGAAGAGAAAAAACATATTAATAAAAAAGATTAAGTCATCAAAGATTGAACTTAGACTTAAATTGCCAAATAATGAAACTTTACGCTTAGAAAGATAAAATCCAATTTTTATATTAAAAATCCCAAAGCTTAGAATAGAACAAGCATAAGCATAGAAAGATAAAATCCAATTTTTATATTAAAAATCCCAAAGCTTAGAATAGAACAAGCATAAGCATAAATATGTCGCTATTTATAGCTTTTTAATTAGTGATTTATTCATGGTAGTTTTTTTAGTGGTTCTCTAAACCTATAACCTATATTTTTTATGAATCTTTAATAAACATATTTTTATAATAAAAACTATAAAAAAATACTTATTATAAAAGTCGCATTCAATGTGTGAATTAAATAATTTAAGAAATATCATATGAAATCTGTATTTAATGAATTAAAATTTACTCAAATATACATACAGTTAATTTTATATTGCTTTTACTTATTATTTTTTTTTTTTTACATAAATAACACAATAAGTATTTTTAATGAAGGGACCAAACAACCTATGATGATTATGTATACTCAAATCCATTCTATATGAATCATTAACCAGGAACAAAAACTTACATATAGCAAAATAAGAAAAAAGAATAATTAGTATTTGATGTATGTAATAGTGAAGCTGCAACACTTTATATATCATATACAGAATTTTATTTATGATTTGTATTCGACTCTCACAGTGAAAATGATTTGCATTTCATATATTTCAAGCTACTACAATTATTAAAATCACAGAAATGCCGATTTTTATATTAAGCATTTTTTTTCTCGGTGTATTTATAAAAAAAAAGGCTTATTTTAAGATTCATAAAAATATAAGTTATAGGTTTAGAGAAGCACTTCCATTATTAAATCACTAATTAATAACAATTAGAAATTTTAATCAATTGATAATTATCAATGTTTTAAAATTCGGTTTTTATACCGTACCGGATTTGGCTCAGAAATGGTTTAACCGGGTGTATAGGGCGGTTTAACTGGGTGTACCGGACGGTTTAACCGGTTTTTAAAACATTGATAATTATAGCCTAGTAGTATCTTGGGGTGAGATAAGGCTTAGGGACCATTATGTTCTAGATTCGCTTCCCACAAAGGTGATTTTTTTCCTAGATTTATTGGGTTTTCTGCTGAATTGGTGTATAAGCATTATTGTCTTGTGGAGATGAATATGATCGGTTGGTTCCGCTGATGACACGATGATACTTCAGTGGTACGTCATTAATCCAAATTTTTGGTTCAAAAAAAGATTGATAGTCATCCAATAAGGTAAGAAGTGAGTAAATATTCAAGAAAACACTTCTTTAGTAAATAGTTTTCTACCAACACCATTTTACTAAATAATTTTGTATAAGAATACATCAAACAAATGTGATATAGTGACAAGTGATGAGCATACCGTGATTACATCATCACATTTTTAATATTTTAAAGAAATAATGTAATTGTTGATTGGGAATAAATTGTTCTACTTGTTAATTTAACCACATATATAACAGATATTTGATGCATCATTTTATGATGAATCTGAATGATGTTTCACCTGCTATTTTGGCAATAGAGAGCCCCATGCCAATGGTTGAATACACAAAAGACATGATGGCCGCGATGATGGAAAGGAACGATAGCTTGTGGAAGTTAGGTAGTTGGCTCAAAACGAGTTCTATACACGCAACGATTAAAAGAAAAGGACTATTCAATGTGTGACATCCCTTGTCATGACCATATTTTTTAAAACAATTCGACCTTTTAATTGCCCTATTCAAACAAATAAACAAAGTCATTAAAATACATTGACAGGAGAATGATATGGGCAATAAAGTTTTTGTTCTTACCCCATACTGATTGATGAAGTGATGGTGTATCCGATGCTTACACCAATTAAAGTTCCATATTGAGCTATTGCACAAATTATGTATTGACGCCCTCCTAGAACCACAACATGATTAAAGGTTCGTTAAACAATTAACGAACTTTTTGTATAAATTTTATAACCACCAAAAAATAAGCTTGTGAACTTAGAATTTTAAGGGTACATTTACCATGATGGTGATCGTATTAATATTTGTGCGCCAAGAAAATATCACTCATGTTTGTGGGAGGTCTAGCATACGTTGTTTTAACCGTGTTCACGCTAGAGAGCCCCCTCGCACAATAGATCCTCAATTTAAACCACTCAATGAGAAACCCCTATCACCCAGACTCGAACTTGATACCTGGAGAGGAAAACTCACCCGGACCCACCATAGGTGGAACTTAAATACCCGTGACCACCACCCAGACTCGCACAATAGATCCCCAATTTTCTCTTTTTGTTTGATTGATTCAATACGTAATTATTAGACCGTATATATATTCTTTCATGAAACCGCAAAAATCTAGAATACTACAAGTTATCGCTTAAGACTAAGAGCTAACTATTTTGTATTTGAAATATATACTTTCATATCCACATTAATTTACATATTAATAGACTCATCAGAAAAAAAAAAGAATAAATTTTACCAAGATTAGTTTTGACAGCTTGCATGTAGTTGTAGTTTCGAGCTCCTGTAACAGGATGAGGAGATCTGTAGCAGTTGGTGAGTAAGGTGCATGTGTACCAAGAGATGACTGCAAACACTACTAGCAAAAATGACCCGAAAATCCAACCCAACTGCGCTAAACACCATGTGAGTGACAAAACTCCTGATCCAACCACTGCGGTTATTATATGTGCACTCGCACTCATCCATGTACCTTCAATTTTAATCAAACAAAATACAGTTTTCTTGTTAAAACCCCTTTTTCACAAAGAATATTTCTTGGATTTTTAATTCAAACATCAATTCCTAGGTTTCCGAGAATATTTCTGGATTTTATAGGATAAACCAAATACGCCAATATTTTCACCGAATTGAACTCCCAATTTTTTTATTGTGAAAAGTTGCTATAAGTGAAACAAAACCTTGTAGCCATGAATCTTGACCGTAAACATTTGTTTTGTAAAACCGAGTAATAAGTTGATTTAAAAGAAAACAATATATGGTTTATATCTTTAAGTGAAAATCATTACGTGACATTGTTCAAAACCATTTGTTCTTACACCATTTAGCCACCGGAATGTTCCTTTCAGGGCTAATTTTGAAGGAGAATGAAACTCAAAGGAATTGATGGGGCCCGCACAAGCGGTGGAGCATGTGGTAAGCCAAAGCATGAAATGTTTTTTCTTTTCTGTTTTTTTAAATTCAAGTGACAAATTAGCATTTGTGTCACCTTAAAACCATCATGGAATAATTATAAAGAAAAGAACATATATATCTATGTATATATACACATATGTGTGTATATAATAAAAAGTTAGAAGTAGTTTTCGTATAAAATGACCAAAATTTACATGCAGTTCATGTACCTGTTCTTTTAATTTGTCCATCATCATCAAACTCTTGAGTGGCTTCTCCTTTTTCTAAGGGATAGCTTTCTTGTTTCTGCATGTTAGTAGCTCTTGGTGTACTTCAAAACACAAAGGGGAATGGTGAGGAGTGAGTAGAGTGTAGCTTTGTAGGAAGCAATAGTGACAAAAGAATATTGTATTAATATGAGATGGTTGATAAAGAAGACAATAGCTCTTGTAATTTAATAGGGAACTTATGAGTTAATCTTACTGCCATTTTTGTCACAACATTTATTGGGATGCGTACAATAAGTATTTTGGCATTATTAACTTAATGTAAAATACGTACAAAACACAAATAACTGATTAAAGTATTATGTTTTAGAATGGACAAAATTTTAGGATTGTTGAACTAATGCAATTTATGATCAAAGATAAAATGATCATGGTAAACTAGAAAAATAATGTGAAAGTGGACATTTAGTATGAGAATTTGAATTGGAAAACTAAATATCTATTTTGGTCAGGTAGCATTAATTAGCATTTATGTAATATACATTTTTTACACAAAATATTAAAGCGTTTAATCTTTTTCTAAATACCATCTGCTAAGTATATTAAAATAAAACATGTTTAGGTCACTTAACATTTGCTTTATCGTTTTATTGTCACGTGGCAATGTGACGCTCCTCACGGATTGTTTTTGAGCGGCAAAACAAGTGTATTCTTCTATTCTCTTTTCCCCTGGCATCTTATCAATCACACGCCCTTCATCCGAGATTGATTCAATTTGACTTTTTCATAATTGTAAAATAAGTTTCCTTTCAATCTTTGTTCCAATCACAAACCCTAATCCAAGCCAATTTCACCATCAATCTTTCTGTTGGTTCTCTCTTCCATTCTTTTCTTCAAATCCTAAAATTGTTTGTTCTGTGTTGAGGCTTGAAGATCTGGCATTTGTTTACAAACGCTTTCATCAACGCCTGTTGCGGATCCCCCGGCCACAGGTTCTTTCACAATCCACATTTGAACCCTTACCTGATCTAGGGCTCGAATTAATTATTCATAATTGTATTTTCTACTACAAAGACCAGAGAGATCGACCCAAAATTGTTAGACACGAACTCTAGGTGGCGATGATAGTGGTCGACGTTAAAGCTAGGGCTTTTTTTGGAACCCTAGGTGGCGGTGGTGTAACGGTGCCGGTGGTAAGGGGTGGCTTTGTAGGAAGCAAAAGTGACAAAAGAATATTATATTAATATGAGATGGTTGATAAAGAAGACAATTGCTCTAGAAATGCTAAGGTGTTCGATGGCTGCTTTGTTCCGATTATGAAGACGGTGGAGCTCATCAAAGAAGACTCTTTCCTTTGGGTCAGTCATCGCTCGACATGCAAGAAGCCGAAATGGGAAAACTGGGTGTCTTTTGATGTTGTAGACATAAGTTAAGCTTTGTTTATTTTGTTTTGTTTTCTGTTTGTTCTTGTTCTTCAGCTTCTTGCTGACTCTTTATATATATATGTATATATATATATATATATATATATATAAGGTAAGGATAGTGTAAAAAGGGCCTAAAGTGTGAGAAGTGTATTATAACACTATATATAATACTATATAACACCATATAAACACCGTATAACAATATGTAACACCATATAACACTATGTAACACTATATAACATTATATAACAAATATAACACTATACATCTATCATAGACATGCTATCAGACAACCTATAGTGTTATATTTGTTATATAATGATATATAGTGTTATATGGTATTATATGGTGTTACATATTGTTATACGGTGTTTATATGGTGTTATATAGTATTATATATAGTGTTATAATACACTTCTCACAGGATCCTCTACCTATATATATATATAAAGTGATTTTGTTGTTAAAAAAAATAGGGAAATTTGTTATGAGTTAATTTTAATGCCATTTTTGTCACAACATTTACCGGGATGCGTCCAATAAGTATTTTGGCACTATTAACTTATTGTAAAATATGTACAAAACACAAGTAACTTTTGAAAAAGAACAATAATTAAATTATTGGGCCATGTGTAGTCGTCATAAAGCCCCTTTGTGGGCGTTATGCGACACATGTTGTGTCACGTCACACATGGACTTTATGGGGCGTTATATCACTAGAGCCTATAGTCATAAAGTCCCTATCTCATAATTACTCAATTAATTAATAACCCCTTCAATTGTACATACATATGTATCTATATATATGTGTGTGAGTTGGGGTAAAAATTTGCAAATCCTTCACGCCGTTATGGACATAGCGCTGGCAAGATTTCAACCCCCCATAACCCTCCCTGTAATGGTGTTCAGGGGCGTTATGGGGCTTTATAGGGAGAGATGGCGCCCCATTACACATGGACTTATGTTAGGGCGTCCGGGGTGGTCTTGACAAGCAAGATCAGCAACCTCTTTTGCCGCACGAGAGTTGTGACAACTGTCAAATTTGCATGCATCCGTACAATTAATTAGACAATAATTAATGATTAATGACTGTGCTGATTTACAATTTATGACTTGAATTGCTTTCTGATTATTGTTACCATACATACATGTGCATCATATATTGCAAATGACATAACATTATTGCATGCAAACTTTATTGATTGGAATGATGCATGAAACAAAGCTAGCACAATTATCAGACAAATCAGAAAAATGCTGACAAAACTCAGTAGATAGACAGACATTGTATTGAGACACAGAATAGCCAGAAACAAAGTATTACACTAGTATAGTGTGTAGGAAAGTAAGGATCACAAAACTGCCTTCCTAGAGATAGTTTAAGTGCCGGAAAGTGCCTAAAACTCACATAAACTGCAGAATTCCGCAGAATTCAGCAAACTTCAGCATTTAAACAACATAATATCATGCAGAAATATGCTTAAATGGTCCTGAATACTTTCCTAAGTGCCGGGAATCAAAACTATCACAAAGGGTACATAAAGCACACTAAACTGCGAAGATTAGCACCTTAACGAACCGGTAACCAACCGAACAACCGGACACTACCCGTGATGTGCTAAAAGTGGTCTAACTAAACTAACTAATTTTAACCCTAAATTAGACACTCTAAGTTTTAAATTTATAAAAACAGACTCTCTAAAACCTAGACCACACCACCGGCAAGTGTACCGGTCAATGCAGTATAGCCTAAGTAAGTCCGAGTATCGAACCCACGAGACTCTCTGATTACGCTAATTAGACTCTATCTAGACCTAGACTGACACGGACTCTAACTGTTGATTGGGGGGGTTACGAAAAATCTAAGGAAATCTATCTAAACTAGAATTAAACTAATACGAACGAATACAGAAAGACTTTTCTTATATGGAGAACGAGACCACCTAGACAAGAATCCTGGATTGTTTTTAAGAGATTACCGATTAAGTTAAATGCATGAATTATGGAACCGGGATCTTTAAGTACTAAACCTATTAAGAACCAACTAAGCCCCTCGACCCTTCTCAAGGAGAAACCTATGGAACTACCTAGGCTGTTAATCCTACCGGTTATTAGACGCCTTTCCAGTTGTCTAATTATTGTGTAAGTACCCTAATGTTGACCTACTCTTTTCCAATCATTGATCTAGGGTAGTTTGAATTAATTAACTTGACTTGATAGACTAATAAAACCGACAGGTAAACTAAGACACGACCTTTTCCAAGGACTATCTAAAGCAATTCGTCGGGTAAGACCTATCAATAGCCCCTCACTCTCCAGGTATTAGGACTAGCAGAACACTAAAACCTAGCAAATTACTAACAATTACTTCTAGGGGATACCGGCCGATTCTCCCTAAAGTGTTAAGGTTTCTTATGTGATATAGACACTCACCAAAATCCTAAACCCTAGTATGAGTCTATGTTGTGATATAGACCGTCACTAAGAATCATACGAAGCAAATGACAATAATAAACCAAGTTAAAGTACGCATGTGCATCAAATCAATAAAACAAACTCTTTACTAAACACAATCAATCCATAATATTCATGCAAATAACAAAAACGGTAAAAACTTTATTCAATCCATTCATCAAAGTCTAGGTGGTTTAAAAGTTTAGCCAAGCATCATGAAAATCATAAAAACAAGAGTAACTTTAAGTACAAGAAACATGATTGAAAGAATAGGAAACAAGAATATGGAACCCGAATAGCGTAAGAACGATCCGGACGATCCCTTCAGCTTCCAATCTTCAAACCAATGATCCGAGCCCTTAAAACCGCTCCAAGAACTCCAAGTTGCTGCGGACTTCGTCCTCTTTTTGATCGCGCTGCGGCTCTCCTTTTTTCAGTCGTATGATGTTCTCCCCTTATAATATGCGACTCCTGTAATCCTTCTGATTGCCGCCTCCCTATATTATATGTCTTTTTTCCTCCCAAAGTGCCTTAGGTATAATTCAAGGTGATTTATGTATGTGGCCCAATAGGAAAGATTTTTGGTTAGGTTATATTATCATTACTTTATTAAATAATGGATTTAAAGTCCATAACCCCAATTTCCATCTACTTCGATGGCTGTACGTTTTCACGGCCCATTATTATGATTTTAACTTAATTGCTGGGCTAGAGTAGTTTTGTGTCCCTTTAACTTATAAAATAGAGATAGTAGCCTCGGACCACTCACAGAAAATAGCTGCACTTTTACTTCGGTCACTGGCGGTCTGCTCTACTCAACTGGCTGGTTATTTATTTATTACTCTTTTTAGCTCTATTTGCATCAGGACCTGCCAAAACACAAAATAAAATAATATAATACCAAAACTAAAATAAAACAAATAAAAACTATACAAAAATTATACAATTTACACGGGACAAATATGTGTATTTTACCCCACATCAAATATCCCCACACTTAACCTTTTTTCGTCCCCGAAAAAGAATTATATAAAACGGAATCATAGACGGAATAATCATTCGGATCAAAAACTATTTAAATTTTATTAAAATCAATGCTTGTGTTAGCCGCGATTGCAAATATACTTGTCCCTTTAAACCCAAATCCGGTTCTAAGCCCCTTATCATGCAAATTTAATTTAAGTGCGGTCAATCTACCTAGGGTCTCACGCTAGAATCTACGGTCCACCTACTCCCGCCTCAAGCTTATAGAACTAAAGAAACGATCACTGGACCAATTCCCAACCGTCTTATATCAAAACCAAGAGAATTTAAAACCAAACTTTTTTTTCTTTTTTTTTTTTCATTTTTCTCTTTTTGTTTTTAATGAGCGTAGACGTTGCTTTCCCTAACCCAGAGGCAATCCGGCTGTAGAGTTGCTATCCCCAACCCAGACTACTTAGGCTTCGGTACTTTTTTACTTTTCTTTGCAAGGTCGATTTCACACATTCTAGCGGTAATCCGGTTGTAAAGTCACTATCCCCAACCCAGACTAAATAGAAATGCGCTACTTTCATTCAGTTTCTACCTCATTTTTTTTTATATTTTTCCACTATTTTTTTTTTCTTTTTGCATGATCAAAAATTCTAGCGGTTTTAACTTATAACGGTGTTCCTTATACTCTTATTGGCAGTTTCAATTTCACATATTTCCCAGGCGAAAACCCACTAGCAGACCGACAATTAAGGTATATTAACTCAAAGGAACTTAAAACCAAACCCGGGCCTATTCACATATCCCAAACTAGACACAAGCTCGATTTATTTAATCTCATATTATTATTATTTGAACCCAAGCAAAAATTCATCTTTTCTATCATTTTCCGTTTTAATATGCAAACTTCTTTACTCGAAAGACATTTTCTGATTTTTTCATTTTTTTTATTTTTAAAATTTTTTTTTTTTTCGAATTTTTTTATGACTCAAGACCCTACTAACTAGACACTAAACGATAGTTTCTCATCCCCACACTTAAACTCTACATTGCCCTCAATGTAGGATGGAAACCGACTCAAAAGACTAAAATAAATAAGAAATAAAAATAGACACAAGGCAAATTGAAAAGGACTTAGCTGGTTTTATAATGCGTAAGCTCCAAAACTCTTGTCCAATCCAGCTCGATCGTATAGCATTTCATTCGCGATCGGCTTTGACACTGACTGACATGCTTGGTAAGTGACTTGAAATTTGATAAGCAGCTCCAAAATCACCCGAATGGAGATTGAGTACGGGTGGTACATATTCAAACCTGCAAAACAAAGACAAGCAAAAACCAAAGCAGTACCGACTCGACACAAAAACCGACTCAAAAAACTATTAACTAAGACTCGATATACAAAAACTACGACTTAAAATACAAACTCTACAAAACCTCCCCACACTTGAATTTAATCAGGAGGCTTTTCCTTGACTTGAACCCGGTCTAACCCATTTAATTCCACCCGTTTCTCATAAACATTTAAACATTTTGCAGTGGAATTATAAAATGATTTTAAAATTTTTAATGGGTTAGAACACCAAAATTTGAACTTACCTGGCAGGAGCCACTGAAACACTAACCCAGGTGTCCTTCTCATTACCTTCTCCCGTGATTTTAAAATTTTTCTTGCATTCGCTCTTAGTACCACGGGCCAGCTGTGGTGTTCTTCCTCTTCCACCATTCCCTCTACTTCCTTGGGAAGATCCCCACACTTAATTTCTACGTGCGGTGTGGGTTCACTTATTTTCTCGGGTTTACCTTCTAGTAGGGCTTCTAAATTTGCTAAATCACCTAATGGATCAAATTCTCCTACTTGTTCAGATTCTGATAAACCTTCTAACTCCCTTAAAAACTCATATTCCCAACTTAACACTTTTTTCTCTACCTCATCATCAAACATACTCTCCAAAGAATCACCTAAATCTAATTCCTCTTCAACATCTACTTCCTTAACTAATGATTCTTGGTAGATTCGCCACTCTTCTTGTTCTTCCTCGTCATCTGAATCATTCTCTTTCACTATCCCGCAATTAGCCACCTGCATCGTAATCTCCTCTTCTTCACAGCCAAAATCAATGATGCCCTTATTCTCAGTTTCTATTACTTCTTCTAATATCCTAGACATTTCTTCTACTGAACATCGAATGTCTGAGAGTATAGACTCGTGATTTTGAAACAGGACTTCATGTTCTTGAAACATTTTCTGAGTAGTCTCATCCGTAGCAACCAGTTGAGCTAACAACCCCATTATCCTATCCAACTGGTCCTGATCATAGACTTCAGAATTTTGCTGTTGGGGCTGGTGATACGGTTCCTCATACTGGTACGAGGAATACCCCTGTGAAAAATATGACTGCGGCTGCACATAGGGGTTAGTATAATAATCTGCAGAGAACCCCTCATATTGTGGGCATTTAACTGTAAAATGGGACCCTCCACAAATTTCACACATATTTAAAACTCAAAAGAAATAGAAGACACAGAAAATTAGACTCCTACGACTCAATATACAGAACACAGATAGACTCACAAGACTCACCACGAAAACACAAAACAAAAGACAAGTAGCACAGATTATGTCAATTAAGTCTAATCAAAGCTAATAAACGCAATCGCCAAGAGTCCCCTGCAACGGCGCCAAAAAATTTGATGTGCTAAAAGTGGTCTAACTAAACTAACTAATTTTAACCCTAAATTAGACACTCTAAGTTTTAAATTTATAAAAACAGACTCTCTAAAACCTAGACCACACCACCGGCAAGTGTACCGGTCAATGCAGTATAGCCTAAGTAAGTCCGAGCATCGAACTCACGAGACTTTCTGATTACGCTAATTAGACTCTATCTAGACCTAGACTGACACGGACTCTAACTGTTGATTGGGGGGGGGGGTTACGGAAAATCTAAGGAAATCTATCTAAACTAGAATATTAAACTAGAATTAAACTAATAGGAACGAAGACAGAAAGACTTTTCTTATATGGAGAACGAGACCACCTAGACAAGAATCCTGGATTGTTTTTAAGAGATTACCGATTAAGTTAAATGCATGAATTATGGAACCGGGATTTTTAAGTAATAAACCTATTAAGAACCAACTAAGCCCCTCGACCCTTCTCAAGGAGAAACCTGTGGAACTACCTAGGCTGTTAATCATACCGGTTATTAGACGCCTTTCCAGTTGTCTAATTATTGTGTAAGTACCCTAATGTTGACCTACTCTTTTCCAATCATAGATCTAGGGTAGTTTGAATTAATTAACTTGACTTGATAGACTAATAAAACCGACAGGTAAACTAAGACACGACCTTTTCCAAGGACTATCTAAAGCAATTCCTCGGGTAAGACCTATCAATAGCCCCTCACTTTCCAGGTATTAGGACTAGCAGAACACTAAAACCTAGCAAATTACTAACAATTACTTCTAGGGGTTACCGGCCGATTCTCCCTAAAGAGTTAAGGTTTCTTATGTGATATAGACACTCACCAAAATCCTAAACCCTAGTATGACTCTATGTTGTGATATAGACCGTCACTAAGAATCATACGAAGCAAATGACAATAATAAACCAAGTTAAAGTACGCATGTGCATCAAATCAATAAAACAAACTCTTTACTAAACACAATCAATCCATAATATTCATGCAAATAACAAAAACGGTAAAAACTTTATTCAATCCATTCATCAAAGTCTAGGTGGTTTAAAAGTTTAGCCAAGCATCATGAAAATCATAAAAACAAGAGTAACTTTAAGTACAAGAAACATGATTGAAAGAATAGGAAACAAGAATATGGAACCCGAATAGCGTAAGAATGATCCGGACGATCCCTTCAGCTTCCAATCTTCAAACCAATGATCCGAGCCCTTAAAACCGCTCCAAGAACTCCAAGTTGCTGCGGACTTCGTCCTCTTTTTGATCGCGCTGCGGCTCTCCTTTTTTCAGTCGTATGATGTTCTCCCCTTATAATATGCGACTCCTGTAATCCTTCTGATTGCCGCCTCCCTATATTATATGTCTTTTTTCCTCCCAAAGTGCCTTAGGTATAATTCAAGGTGATTTATGTATGTGGCCCAATAGGAATGATTTTTGGTTAGGTTATATTATCATTACTTTATTAAATAATGGATTTAAAGTCCAAAACCCCAATTTCCATCTACTTCGATGGCTGTACGTTTTCACGGCCCATTATTATGATTTTAACTTAATTGCTAGGCTAGAGTAGTTTTGTGTCCCTTTAACTTATAAAATAGAGATAGTAGCCTCGGACCACTCACAGAAAATAGCTGCACTTTTACTTCGGTCACTGGCAGTCTACTCTACTCAACTGGCTAGTTATTTATTTATTACTCTTTTTAGCTCCATTTGCATCAGGACCTGCCAAAACACAAAATAAAATAATATAATACTAAAACTAAAATAAAACAAATAAAAACTATACAAAAATTATACAATTTACACGGGACAAATATGTGTATTTTACCCCACATCAACCCGAAACACCAAATTTTCACTAGAAGCATTGTTTTGACATTACCAAGCTAGTTATGGTCCCCGAACATCATAACACACTATACAACATACTAATAACTAAGTAACCTAACTAGACACTTGGATTTCAACCATGATCTAACCATAACATTACAACCTAGCCTAAGACCCCCCCCCCCCCCCCCACACACACACCTAGTTCACGACCCAAGTGGCCCCAAATTGTGATTTGATGAGAATTATATAATAGATCTTGTTTCTTATCTAAAGACATAAAAACCATTATGCAAAGTTTGGTGGAAGTATTATAAGTATTAACTCCTACTTTCATAACTTCCATTCATCACCAACACCTCAACACCTCATCTCTTCTTCTTCTTCCTTGGCTCTCGGCCGTGAACAACAACACCAACACCAACACCACCATCATCCAACCTTCTTCCATCCATTCCATTACTACTTAAAGGTGTTAGAGGTTACACAAGGGAGCTTGGAGCTTTAGGAAGTTCAAGGACCTTCACTGTTTGCTTTTGTCCACTTGTTTTCTCCTCTTGATAGATTAAGCAAGTGGTTTTCTTGAAAAATAATGATCAAAGTAAGTTGTTAATCATATGGATCTAAAGATTTATGGATGATTTCTAAAGAAACCAAGTTAAAATATAAGATTTATTTAATCTTGGTTCTTACATAAATAACCCTCATTTTTTGTGGATAAACAAGTGTAAAAACACTTGTGTAACAAGAAAATTTCAAAAAGAAACATTTTTAGAAATGATGATCACAAGTTGTAAAGATCCATATTCTTTAAAAATGAAGTTTTTAAAGAATCAAACACACTTTAAAGGATAACAAGGCTTACTAATAACACTAGTAAGTTACTACAATTTTTTACAAATATTCAAATTCATGAAGTAATAGTTATTACTTGTTTTTGGCAAAGTTGGTAAGTAAAGGTTGTTTATTATTGATTGTGGATTGATTGTGTTGTTTTCACAAAAGAAAATGATATGCTTGAAAGCATGGAAACCTCCATTTTAGGGGAAACTATGGCAAAATTTTTCTAAAAATTAAACACTTAGAAAATATTTCCAAATGTATTTTGAACCATGAATTTCTCACATAAACTTTGCCATAATTTTTGTTACAAAAATATAAATATTGGAGGTTGGTTTACATAAATAAAAATGACTAAGTATGTATTTAGGGAAATATATATTTAGAAGACACCATGTGTGTGATTATTTGTATATTATGTGTATTAGTTATATTATTTTAGGACTTGAAATAATATAACTCATCAAATACCAAGAAATTACATCCAAAATATTACCAAAATTCCAAGGAATAAATATACAAAGAATACACAAAATACTGGTGAAACCGAACAAAGGAATATAACATACAAAATATTCCGGAAATATTATTCATGAGTATATTCTGGTAATTAATATTTTGGACACTAAGAGAAATAAAATATGATTTTTACAATTATTACAAAGAAACATCATATTTTTGACAAGAAGAAAATATATTATTTTGGGTGAATAAAAATATATATTTTCTTGGAAATATTAGAAGATATATTACTTTTGGAAGAAATAGAGATTTTCACAAACAAAAACAGAATATTATTTTTGGGAGAAAAATAAGCATATATATATATATATATATATATATTCCAAGTTAGACTTGAAAATATATTATTTTTGGAACTTATATGAAAATACGAATACTTTTGCCAAAGGAAAATTATAAATAATTTTCTAAGTAATATTCCTCGGAATATATATTTTGGAAATATATATTAAAGTATTTTTACTAGAAATATTATTCCGGAGAAGTTGATATAACATTAAGTATAAGAATACTTAATAATTACAAGAAATATGTATTCTCATACGTATAAATACACACCGGAATACGACCCTGATACATGGCAAAAAATACAAGTATAAGAATACGAATACACCCATTCTTGGGAATGATATACAAGTACAAATATTTGGGAAGTATTAAGTTAAAATACATTGTTTTAACAATTATTCCAAAAATTTAATAATTATAATTTAAGTTAAAATATTTATTATTTTAACAAATAATTATATAACTTGGAATAACATTGACGATACAAACTAACGTAACTCAAGACAGTAATCAAGACCAAGGTTAAGGCACGACCTACCCGTCTAATGGATCGTAGTACGCATGTAGGTAGTCGTGTACACCAGAGGAAAATTTGAGTTACAGGCGGATTCGAAGAACGCAAACCTGTGAGTTCATGACCCCCTTTTCTTTTAACTGTTTTCGGTTTTATAACTTCGGGGGTGAAGTACATGTTACAAACTGTTTACAAATGTTTATATGTTGTATGGTTTGCTAAGGAAGGGTATTACTAGATCATGTGAGTGGTGGGTATGACGCTTAAGGCGATTAATCCTCTTTGTAGGACCGAGGGACATGAGTGATAGATCTATTTGGGTGTAGCGAGCCCCACCCATGAGTCCGTCGAGTGGACCATGTGGTGACTATGTCTTATTGACAAAGTCTGCTAGGTTTGAGTTTTCCTGCACCATGTCACAAATATTAATGTATTAGCTACACATTAATTGATCTGTTTCCTTGTTGCTTTCATACCGGGATTTCAAGTACATACAAACCTACTTACAAATGTTTCAAAGGTTTATTCACAAACACACACATGAACTCGCTCAACTTTTGTTGATGTTTTCAAACTAAATGTATTTCAGGAAATTAAGTATGGATCTAGCGGGCGTTGAAGTTTTCAAGTGTTGTTTGGATAAAAGATGTCATCCGGTGTCGTATGGTTTGGGAGTATGTACCCTATTCTGGATAGGATACATATTCAAAAGCCAAGTTTTCATTAGTATCTTTTGAGAAGTCTTTATGGAACTCTAAAACAAATTGCGTGGTTTGTAATTCAGATTTGCAGTCAGTATTTGGATACTAAAACAATGTTGTTGTAAAACTTAATCAATGGATGAACATCTTGGATTTATCATATAGTTGTTTGTTATGGTTGAATGCAATGATATTAAGCAAGTCACACCAAATCACGTTTCCGCAAAAGTCAGGGTGTGACAGGAGTCTACCGCCAACATAAGTTTGTCGATCGGGTGGAAGATTTTCGGGGAGAGTATGCCGCATGCGTCAAAGATGAGGAGAGGGAATAAAGATGGGGCCCACTACTTCTCAACCAATCACATGCTTTGTTTTTTTTTTTAATTAGTTTGCCTAATCGCATGCATCCCTTTATGTTTTTTTGGGCAATAGACAAGAATGAGAGGGAAATTACATGGTACAACATGATTGGATGCAAGGAAAGTTTGGCTAATCTCAATGAACATACACCCCTTACACCTTATAGTGGACATAATTTTAGGATTGTTGAACTAATGCAACTTATGATCAAAGCTAATATGATCATGATAAACTAGAAAAATAATGTGAAAGTGGACATTTAATATGAGAGTTTGAATTGGAAAATTAAAGCTATAAGGTGTGGTCATGACCCTTATGATCACCATGACCCTCTATATCAGTGTCATGTCACACATCTCTAATTCAGAATCCAAAACCACTATCATAAGGGTGTGGTCATGATTCAAACCACTATCCCATTATTTATTTTAATTTATCTTTGTCTAAAGAAAAAGAAAATGATTACTTGAAAAATGGAAAGGAGGACCATGGTTAACATGATTTAATCCATGCAAACCATGATGGATTAGGGAAGAGGGTGGTATAGCCTTCCATTCATGTTTCTATGTAGCGAATCATGTCCCAACCATAACCCCAACACCCTTTATCCTAAATATTTATTTTGGTCATGTAGCATTAATTAGCATTTATGTAATATACAATTTTTAAACAAAATATTAAAGCGTTTAATGTTTTTGTAAATACCATAAATCAATATACGTCCACTTTTGCCAACACCCTTTAGCCTAAATATTTATTTTGGTCATGTAGCATTAATTAGCATTTATGTAATATACATTTTTTACACATAATATTAAAGCGTTTAATCTTTTTCTAAATACCATAAATCAATATACGTCCACTTTTGCCAATAGAAAATCATCTAACTTTTTTAAACGTATGTTAATTAGCGGTGAATCAAGCTCTAGAGGACTAAAGAGACACTTTTTTAAAGGGCAAAATTTAATTTTTTGAACGGAAAGTTTCTTTTTAATTTTTGTCATCAGTAGGACCTAAACCCAAGACCTTCGATTCCCGAGGTGTTTTTAGGCTCTGTCTTTGCTAATGGACCACCACCCATTTGTGAGCAAAATTTAATAGCCACTAGCAATAAGCTAAGGTAGAGCAAAATAGGGTAGAAATAAGCAATTGAATGATCGATAGTTTCAAATCAGCATCATATTTAACTAAATTACTTAAACAAGCATTTGAATGATCTTGCGCTAATGCAATTCCTGAACGAGCTAGGGTAGAAATACCGAAAGTGTGTTTTTCAATTAAATTTCTCTCTGCAATCGGAGAACTCTGTGAGGTTCCGAAGCTTGGCGGCGGCGACGACTTGCGACCACGGAGTACCAGATTCATGAAATCGTTATCGGATTTGAGAACTTTGATTAATAGAGTAGTAACAAACTTTCCGCCATTAACACGTGCTTGCTCGAATCAACCATTGAAACCTAGCGATTGTCGTAACCGTTTTGATGACATTTGAAGACCTGGATTTTCAATTGAAGATGAAGAAGAATGGGGGTAGGGGTTTTAATTGAAGGTGATGAAGAGAATTAAAATGGTCTTGTAGATTTTTTGGGGTTTTATAAGAAGTAAAACTAAAATGACAAATATACCCTCACATGTTTGGCATGTTAGGGAATTTAATTGAGATAATTAACTTGGTTAGTGATAAAGGATTGAACCTGCAACAAAAATAAATGTAAAGGTTGTTTTCAACAAGTTTTAAACATTAAGGCTGAAATCTGCAAGTTTAAGGAAACATAAAGAAGTTTTGTGCAATTTACTCTTTTAAGTATGAATGCTGAAATCTAAAGGGTAAAAGTATTAAAAAAAAAAAAAAAAAAAACAATAAAGAAAAACTCTAATAAAGAAAAAAAAACAAATAAAAACTCAAATAACATTTTCGACCTAAAGAAAAAAAAAACAAAGAAAAACTCTAATAAGGGTGGAAGGGGCACCTTTCGGTGAGCTTCTTTTCCGATCGGGGAGGCACCCCTTGGGTGGATTCGGTATTCGGTGAAAGCTTATTACGGTGAGTAGTCACCGAGTGGGGAAGACGAGAGAGGTGGGAGAGAGAGAGAGAGGGTTAATGGTGAGCTCTACCATTTTTCAACCAATCACAAATTTATCTTTTTTTTAAGAAATTGTTTACAACTTCTATGTGTTTGAGCACCCCTAGTGTTTGAGTGTAAAATGAGAAGTAAAGGAGAAGTTGACATGACATGATATTATTAGTTAAGAGAAACGTTTACCACTCCTCGTTTAGGGAGCACTCCATCCACCCTAACATTTTCGATATGGCTAGTGATTATAAATTATTGTTACTCACGGTTTATTATAGGGTCATCGAAAGGAGGGTTCAGTGGGTGTTTGGGATTCCTTCTCAAAAATGACTTATTAACTTATATAAGTCACTAGTGGGGAACCCGCGCTTTGCTGCGAGAGCGACAATTGCTTATTTTTTAGTTGAAAATAATAGACAATTCCGCTACTTACTACCAGTGTGGGCTTACATAGAACTAATAAGAAGTAAAAAAAATCATGAAAACTTTCAAAAAGATCAATCTATTCTAACAAATTTGTTGTTGTGATATGCGTGACAACATGATCTCAATTGATGCCTCGTATGTGCCAGAGACATATGCTTACTGAGCTCTTCAACTATATTCTTCTAACTATCATGGTTTGTCTCTTCATAAAACTCCAACAATTCATTATCTTCCTAGGTTTTACCCCTTTCAAATAAAACAAATAGAATTAAAAGGGTGTGCAATTCGGATCCTTACCTTTTATGATTTGGCCAATTTTCTTTTTCAAAACAAGAAACGACAAATTGATTTTAAAGTTTGAAAGTCGCAAAGTCAAACCCCAAAGTCACTTTTAGTTTGTTGTTTGCTTTTTGAGAAAATTCTAATCTAGTTCATGTAAACTAAAGAATTAGAACTTTCCATTTTTACCTAAACCCAACCCAACCCGAATCCAAAGCTACCCGAACCTTATATAGGTCGGTTTTGGGTCACTTTTCCCGGCCAAAACCCCAAACAACCTGCCTCGAACAACTCAAAACACGAAAAAAAAAACCTAAACTTTTATTGTTTTTATAGATGTGAATTACCATTGATTTGATTATACCATTGAATAGTAGATGAGATTCATTAAGAGGACCCAAAACCATCTCCTTCTGCTGCAATCCATTAAAAAAAGTTCCCAGCATTCAATGTTCAAAGTATTTGGAATGCACAATCCATATTATGATAGGAAAAACTGCAAAGCCAGATTCCACATATCTATAAAAGCAACAAGATAAGTTACTACAAGAAACAAATTTCTAAAACACTTACGCCTACCCATGGCGTTTCAGAGTTGCATTGCATGACATTTGCTCGTAAAAATTCTTCAATTATTCTTCATAGTTTTTATCTAAAACTCATTTTTATTTGTACTTAATTCCTCAAGAAATTCATAATCTTTATTTGTATTTAGTCTAGTTATTTTACTTTTCAATGACTTAAAGAGTAATGGTATCGTAAGAGGAACAAAAAAAAACAAATAATTAACTCAATTTAATTACAGATCGAAAAGAATGACAAACCTCATAATCTTGGGTGTAAACTTTGAGACTGTTTCTTTCCCAATTGGTAGCATAACTGGTTGCAAAAACTCTTGGTTTCCTACTTGCTTCTTGATATTAGGTTGCAAAACCTCATGTGTTCCAACTGTGGCTGCAACATAATCAAACAATTTATATTCCATAGAGATTTCTAGCATTAGTTATTGTGACGGTGATCTTGAAATTTTCTGGATGTATATAGATGAGTGGAAGGATGGACCTTTCAAATTCCCGTCATTAATTTCACAATCTATTTAATTAATTTTTTTCTTCAATTTAATTATTATATAGAAAGACCACTTTACCCTCAACTAACATCATTTAGTATTTGTACTTCAAATTACCGTCGTTAATTTCACAATCTATTTAATTAATTTTTCTTCTTCAATTTAATTATTATATAGAAAGACCACTTTACCCTTAACCAACCTCATTTAGTATCTATACTGTAAGCATATAAAGATTTGTAATTTTGCAATCATCCTTTTGAAATGTATTATAATATAGTATAGATATTATAGTCCATATAAATCTATTTATTATATTTATACATACTATTAAATCATGAAAATCCCAAAGGTTAAAAAAAATTCCTTTAATTTAAGGGATATTGGATTTAAATAACTCGAACTTTCATCAATTGGCCAATTTCACTCTTAACTTTCGATTTGTATACCAGCACTCTCAACTTTCAACTTATTGGCCAATAACACTCCCTAACTAACTGAACCCTAACCCAATTAGCTAATGTCAGCTACCACGTCATCAAAAATTCTAGGTCAGATGCCACGTCGTAAAAATGCCATTTTAGCTGCCACATCATCAAAAATGGCACATCAGCTGCCACATCATATGACACGTAAGCAAAAAGGACCACATCAGATGCCACGTCAGCAAAAACTAACTGATTTATGGTTTAGGGTTTAGTTAGTTAGGGAGTGTTATCGGCCAATAAGTTGAAAGTTGGGAGTGCTGGTGTACAAATCGAAAGTTGGGAGTGTTATCGGCCAATTGATGAAAGTTCGGGTTATTTAATTCAATTAATGAATTCAATTGAATGCATTATTTACAAGAACTTAAGAGTTCTTTATAATTAATTTATGAAGATAATTTGTGTTATTCTTAAAACTTTTATTTAATTCCTTAATTTAATTCAATTAATGGAAGACATAAGAGGGCATGGATTCCATGGATCAAATATTTAGATTGCCCTCAAAGTGTCTTAAAACTTTGGACAATGTCCAAGTTTACCCCCTCTAAAATGGTTTTCTTTAGATTGAATTGTAAATTTTGTCCTTTATCTTTATACCTCTTTTCAGGCGGTGTCCTTTGTCTTTAAAATTGATGAATTTTGTACTTAACGTTTCAAAATCATGCACGTTATGTCCTTTGGACCTAATCCAGTTAATTTTTTTTGCTAAATCTAATCAGTCAAGGGCAATTTTGCCTTTTTACCAATTATTACTTTAAAAATAAGTTAATAAATAAAACAAAAAGAATCATTTTTTCCTCTCCCTCTCAACCACCACTCCGACCCGGCACCACCTACTGCCACCACCACCACTCACCCCTTGCAAGCAGCCACCACCACCCGATCTCTGCCACCACCGGTTCACCACCACCAGCCAACCAACACAACCCACACCTTCTCCCCAATTTCAAAACCCACAAATTAAAAACCCCAATTTCAAAATCCTAATTCAAACCCACCTTAATTATCTCAGCCCACAAATTGGATGTGGCGGCTCACAATCTCAGCCCTAGAAACAGAGACAAATAGATGGTACGATATGGATGTGGTGGCTTACCATCTCAGGCTTAATTCAAACCACCATCATTGTTCCTATATACTATATTATACTAACATGGGCAGAGTTTGATAATATCTAACTTTTATGTCCACATAGGTTGAAGGAATTCATCAAGAAACAACTAATTAGCATCCCCAGAGCCTCTAATCCACATAGGTTGAAGGAATTCATCAAGAAACAATTAATTAGCATCCCCACAACCTCTAAACTGCTAGTGCCTCAACAACCTCAACCAACTACTCAACTTTAGGATCGTTTTCACGACCAAACGAGTCGTTCAGAAGAGTTTTTCCTCAATACGAGAGGCGGAAACAAACGTATCAAGTTAATTCAGCTTGCAATTCACTTTAAACTGTCTTTTGAATGATATAACAACGTTTTACAGCGAGTTGACACTTCGGCAGCAGTTCGACTCTGAAACCAGAAAGTTACAAATGACAAGGCACCTCAAGTATTTATAGGCAAGGCTATTTCGCACGAAACCAACTCACACGAAATCAGTTTCACATGAAATCACTATTTCGTGCGAAATACCAAGTTGATTTCGTGCGAAATACCCCTTCAACACATATTTGACATTTTTCTCGTACTACGTGCCCTGATCTATCTATTCTAATACAAGACTCGATACAAGACGAAGTCGACAGACGTATGCACTAACAGACTCCCCCTCGGATGTTGACGAAGTCTTCAGTGTCGAGTCTTCAACCTTCAGTCTTTATCAGACTTCCCGACCTCTTCCGAAGTATATAACAATGTAAAACATCCTCATTCTTTCTCTTTTCTTCATCTCCAGGATCTCGACCTTGCTCTAATCTCTCTCTAATTCTCTTGATCAGATCTCTTGATTCCTTAAGTTCATCAGCATCATCAGCTTGCATGAACATCAGGTCCAGAATCAGAACTTGACTCTCACAGTATCAGGTTTGTGACCTGGCTTACATTCTGCTCAGGATCGAAACCTGGCTATCTTGAAACCACATGATCTTCAGAAATTTGAACCTGGCTCTTTTCAAGCTTCATTCCTGCACAAACTCTACCTCACAATAAATTTCACAAATTTAAAATTTGACAAATTTATATATCACTTGCAGGTATTAATCAATCAATAAATGATTTTACAATATTAATCTCTGATGAACCACTTGTAGAAATATCAATTTCTTTTCAAACAATTTTCATCTCAAATTTTTCAAGCAAACTCTCCCAAACCATTTGTTCATCATGTTTAGAACTCGGAATTTTGAAAATCAGCTCTTCAACATCAGTTGTTGAAAACCTTTTTGTATTTTTCAAAATTTTATACTAAAACACATTTAAAATCTTTTTGGATTTATGAACTTGAAATAAAATGCAATACAGAAATATTTACAAACAATATTTTTGTAAGTTTGTGTAAGAGGATCATATCAGTTTTTGAGACAAATCACTAACACCGTTAAGCTTTAAACATTTTAAGTTCTAAACGATTCACTTAGATTGTCAGTATACTGATCCACTTAAATTTTCACACAAAGTTCAACTGTTTCGAGATACGAGATTAGTGTTTTAGAGACTTGAACTTATTCGTGTGTCCCACCTCAGAATATACTCCCATATCCAGATCCCAATATTCAGTCTTACAAGTGAGTATACCTAGATGATATCTGTAAAGGATTAAATGCGAGGGCCATGAGAGCTCAAGCTATTGCTTCCGCAAAATCAGAGAGATGATGGCTTCGACTTTAGGTGTGTTCCCTTTAGAGAATCTTTTCTTCAACAGCACATGATTAGCATTTTTCAATGTTTCATCATTTTTTATGCTGAAGGGGGTGCTATATTTCAAGCATGCGAAAAGTATTATACGGGGACTAGGCCATTGCTTCCGCAAAATCAGAAGTCCTGGAATAATATCCCAGATATCACTGAGTATAAAGACCTAGTATCTCAGAAAGAGGGACCTTTCAAACAAGATTTCGGGGGTTACCCATATATCCGAGAGATGTTCCCCACGAATTAAGTAAGTTTGAAATATAGTTTTATATCTCGACACAATCTACTAAATGTGTAAAAATCTACTGGCACATCATCAGTGAGACCGTTTATCACATTTGACTTTCCAATTTTTTTAGCATGCTGTGATAGTCCACTGATATACTATCATTTCCTCTTTTTCACAACAAAACTCATTTTTCATTTTATCATGTTTTTGACTTTATCAAATTTTCAAATGTTTTTGGATTTTCTGAAATTTCTTACTCCCCCTAAAATTCAAAATCATTTAAAGGAAATTTGAAAACAAACTGTACAAATAAAGTGACAACTGATATCGAATTGCTTCAAATCGCCATTCACTTTGCATAAACAATCAAAACTCCCCCAGACAACAAACTATTTTCCCATTATGATTTCAAAACACTTAAGTTTGTTTTAATCAAATGTTTTTTCCTGAAAATAAGTTTTGCTGATTTCATAAAACCACTTGTAGGTTAGGGATTTCATCACATTGTTTTATCAAAATACCACTTGTAAGAAATATAACAGTTTTAAATTCAACCACCAAATACCACTTGTAGAAAATCAAGTACAACTTAATGTCTCTGATTTACCACTTGTAAGTTGAAATATCACAGATGTGAATTTCTCAAGAAAGATGTCGATACCTGCTCCACACTTACCAACCTGGAAGCTCCGGCAAGTCAGATTTTTCAGTTAAAGAGATTCTCCCAAGCCTGACAGACCTTAGGAGATTCCGAGTTACTAACACTCGGTTTCTTTCCTTTCATTTTCTTCTCATAAAATTCCTTTACCCCTTTGACCTTACCATCAATCATTTTTCCAAAAATATGTTGCACTTTGGTGTTAAAAGCTTTTTCAACATCAAATTATTTCTTTTCAGAAAAGAATTGATTCGAAATCTCTACTTTTCCAACTTTTTGTTTAAAATTCTCAGCCCGCAATGGTGGAAAGTTTGCATCATCCATTGGCGGTACTGATGTTTCCAATTTTAGATCAACTTGTGGCTCTTCTGACTTTGTGGAATCAGATTCATCGCCAGAAAATAGCTACTCTGATTTTGACGAATCAGAATCATTGCTAGAAATATCAACAGATTTCTTAACAACCCACATTTGGTTGTCAAGATTTGCTTTTCTTTTGTAAAAACCTTTTGAACATTCACCAACCTCAAATTTTGAGTTTTTGAAAACTGTAAAAGGTTTTGTTGGTGGTTCATTTTCAACCATCTTTTCTTTGAATTTATCAGAAACTCCCTGTTTTGTTTTGATTGCCTTTGAACAATTCCTGCCAATATGACCAACTGTTTTGCATTGAAAACAGGTTCTCGTTTCCTTTTTCTGAGCAACTTCATTCTTCATTTCCTCTTGCCTTTTAGCAAGGAATTCTTTGTTTGTCTGCTTTCTGAACAATTGCTCTTTTTCTTCTTCAGATGATGTTCCTGAAACAAATACAGTTTTTGGTTTATAAGTTTTCTCATTTTTATGATTTTTCGGTGGAATAAATCCAAGACCTTTCCTTTTGAAATTACCGTTATGGTTTGGTTTCTTTTGAAAACCAGAACCAGAACTGTAACCCTTTTTCTTGCTTAACCTTTGTTGAACTCTTGAGGTGTAATTTTTAGGTTTTACAAAAAGATTTACATCTTTTATTTCAGAAATATTAATTTCTGTTAATTTGAAAACCTTTTTAATCATTTCAGTTTTGACACCTCTTATTGGAAATTCCTCATCAGAATATAATTTGTCTGAATCATTCAAAGTATATGCAACTTTGAATATTTCATCATTCAAATTAGATTTTGATAACAGAAATTCTTTATTGTAAACCCCTTTGTCCTTTTTGACTGTTGGACTTGACGTTTCAGACTTTGACTCTGAATTTGACTCCAACTTTGACTCCTCTGTTTCATCTTTATCCAACACCTGATCGACCACTTTCTTTATTAACTCTGACTCATGATCAGTATCAGATGATGTAAAAGTGACATCAATGTTATCTGGCAAATTTTCTGAAGGCTCAGACTCCCACTGTAAGTTGGTTGCCTTTTCGACTCTTTCTGAATTTGGATTTCGTGGAGAATATCCATTTTCAAGCGGAGGTGGACACTTGTTGTAACTGAAACCTTTTTTCTTACCAAAATCATTCACTTCAGTATCCTTCTTCTTTTCTTTAGATACTTCTTCATCAAATGCCTTCATGCCTTCCACTGTTGGATAAATCCTTTCAATAACATAAGAAGTACATGAGTAACTTTTTAACAATCTATTAACCCTTTCTGTTTCAATTCTTTGAGTTTCCAGTTTTTGTTCCAGCACAGCACATTTCTCAATGTAGTTATTCACCACTTTCTGCTTTATCATGAAAGCTCCTTGAAGTGTTTTCATTGCTGTTGCTTGTTCACTGCTTGATTGACTATACTGATTCATTGCTTTGTTGAGAACATTATAGGATTCTTTCAATCTGTTCATGTTATGAATCAAAGAACTGTTTTGCTTCTTCACTGCTTCACAATTTTCACATTTAACAGGAATTTTTTGTGCATCAGTTTCTGCTTCAATTTTGAAAGCTGGAACTTCTTTTATTTTTTTCTTTATCAAAGGAACTTCTTCATCATCACTGCTAACATGTTTCTTAACTTTCTTCTTTTTCTTTCAAATTTTTTCATCATCACTATCACTCTCCTCCATCAATCTTAAATGCTCTTCCATTCTTTTTGCATAATAATCATCATCATTATCACTGTCTTCAACAACTCGAGCAACAAAAGCTTTGGCTTTTAAAATCTCTTTATCTGGACAGTAATTATCCCAGCTAAAATTTTCCCAGCTAAAACCTTCTGATAATTTTTCATCATCTTGATCTATTATACCATAAAGAGCTCTCTTTGATGATTCTTCTATAGCCTTCTTAGCATGCACAGTTTGTGGTTCTTGTTGATGTGACTGTTGAGCAACTTGATGATAAATTGCTTTCCGATAGTAATCATTGTTGTTGAACGGATTTTGAGCTCCACTTGCTTCGCGGTTTGTGCACTCTCTCTTGAAGTGTCCTTTTTCCCTGCAACGAAAACAAGTGACTTTAGATTTATCAAATCCTAAAGTAGAAACATTTGCATCACGGAAATCATCTCTTCCCGTAATTTGTTTAAACTTTTTAGCTCTTCTCAAAACACTCGCAAGACACCACTTTATATCCATCAATTCCATCTCTTCAGCATCAATCTGATTGTAATCCTCTTTAGTCAACATTGGATTCCCGATCTTTCCTGCTACTAAACTCCCATATGACTCTAAGACAGTCACTAATAAAGACATGTGACTTTTTACAACTTCTTCTGAGTAATCTTGATCATTCTCAAGATTTAGTGCATTGTTGCATTGAATAACTTTGCCATTCTTTATTGTTGACAAGTTTGGATCAAATGATGGATATGAAGAAAATCTTGTTTTGCTTTTTGATCCTTTAGATGATCCTCCAGATGAACTCTTAGCATTGAATGCAGTCTCAACCTTTGGTGACATGTTGGTCTTATCACTGATACCTCCTTTGTAATAAAGACTGATATCTTGTTCACCATCAAAATCTTTCATTCTTGAAATCTTCCTTTCTTCCATCTCTTGAGCTTCAAGTTTTTCAATGAACTTACTCAGTGTTAAGTTTCCAAAATCCTTTTTATTCCTCAACATCATAAGGTATGTGCCCCAAGTTTCATGTGGCAATGCATCAGCCAGTTTCTCAATCAATTCTTCATTCTCTTTTGTGATGCTTACCCTCTTCATGTTGACTAACAGATTGCAATATCTTTCGATGATCTGCTTAGTGCTCTCAGTTCTCAAACCACGAAATAAATCAAACTCTTTTTTCAAAAGCAATTTTTTGTTCTTAATCATTTCTTTGCTTCCAACAAAATTTGATTTTAATGCTTTCCAGATTGAATATGCAGTTCTATTGTGTTGCAATAAAACCAAGATATCTTCTTTCACAGCTTGATGTAAAAGACTCGTCATCATCTTTTCATCTTTGTATTTCTTTTTATCTTCAGCACTAAGATCTTTAATTGCAATCACCTCTTCGTCATCATTCATCGGTCTAACATATTTTGTTTCAACACATTCCCAAGCATCCAAATAATTTGCTTGAACCCAATTTTCGAATCTCTCCTCCCATCCTTTATTCTCCTCGATATTCATGAGCTTTGGCGGTTTTTGCATGGTGCCCGTTTCATTTTCTAGCATTGTGTTCTGTGCAATAGTAATCGGAGTAGCAAAGGCGTTGTAAAATTCTTCTTCCATGATTCGGTATCAAAATTTCACAAACTATGTCTGTTCAAACGAAATAGCACAATTCAAACGAAATGAACTTTGGTGCAAAATGACCTTCTTTACACGAAATGACCTCTCAAGCAAAATACCCTTTGAAACGAAATAACTGGTTTCGTGCGAAATAGATGATTTCGTACGAAATAGCTGATCTTTCAAGCGAAATGAAATGATTTCGTACGAAATAGGTGATTTCGTACGAAATGAAGTCCTTTTCAAACGAAACACTGATTTCGTGCGAAATGAGTGTGGTATTTCTTGTGAAATAGATTAAACAGATCCTATTTCATGCGAAATGCTGCTGATGTCATCAATTCGGCCATGATTTTGTCAAATTGAACAAGTTTTAGTCCGATTTTAGATCTAATTCTTTCAAGGCTTTGTTAAAACACAATTTCGCATATAATGTGAGAAATTCAAGTCATTTTAACCGTGAAAACTTGTTAATTTTGAAAAAGAAGGTGTAGAAATAAGATTTTCAAGCTGAATTGATAAGAACTCTTCCTCCTGAGCTCTGATACCACTTGTAGGATCGTTTTCACGACCAAACGAGTCGTTCAGAAGAGTTTTTCCTCAATACGAGAGGCGGAAACAAACGTATCAAGTTAATTCAGCTTGCAATTCACTTTAAACTGTCTTTTGAATGATATAACAACGTTTTACAGCGAGTTGACACTTTGGCAGCAGTTCGACTCTGAAACCGGAAAGTTACAAATGACAAGGCACCTCAAGTATTTATAGGCAAGGCTATTTCGCACGAAACCAACTCACACGAAATCAGTTTCACACGAAATCACTATTTCGTGCGAAATACCAAGTTGATTTCGTACGAAATGACACATTGTCATTTCGTGCGAAATACCCCTTCAACACATATTTGACATTTTTCTCGTACTACGTGCCCTGATCTATCTATTCTAATACAAGACTCGATACAAGACGACGTCGACAGACGTATGCACTAACAAATCCTACAAGTGGTATCAGAGCTCAGGATGAGTCAATTCGTTTGAATCAGTGCTTAGAATTCTGTTTTTCTACTCATTCTTGGATTTCTGGACAAATTAACGGACAAAATGGACTGATCTCTTGATATAACGTGTAAAATACAGTTTTAACAAATCCTTGAAAGAATCAGACCTAAATTCAGACTAAAAGTGACAAAAATGGGTCAAAAACTTGATTTCGTGTGAACGAGCACTATTTCGTTTGAAAAAATTGAGTTCATTTCGCACGAAATGATTCATTTCATTTGAAAAGGTCTTTCCGTTTGGCTATTTCGCACGAAAACAAGTTTTTGTTGATTTCGTTTGAAAAGTTTGATTTCGTGTGAGAAACTGATTTCGTTTGAAAACCTGTTTTCGCTTGAAGTCCATTTCGTTTGTGTGATTTCGTACGAAAGTTCATTTCGTGTGTAGAAACTATTTCGCTTGAAGGTGACTGTTTTTCTAAAACTTGAAATTTTTTTCCAAAACTGTTTTCGTAAAATGGATAACCAAGAGTTTTATAACTTGTTTGCCGGAGGGGGAATGACAGCTGTACAATCTCTAGCCAGTATCGTGCAAAATGTGAACATGGAAAATGAACTCGGTACGATGCAGAAACCGCCGAAGTTGATGAATATTGATGAGTATGTTGGATGGTCTGATAGGATTAAGACATGGGTGCAAGCTAATCATTTCGAATGCTGGATGAAAATCGAGTCAAAATATGTTCCTCCAAAGAATGGTTCGGGAATAAAGAAATCTATCGGAAGTTTGACTCCAATTGAACAAGAAGATTTCAAGGCAGAAAAGAAAATGATGAGTATTCTACAGCAAGCTATCAAAGAGGATATCTTAGTTCTGCTACAACATCAAGGTAATTCACAGTCCGTCTGGAATTCTTTGAAAGTAAAGTTTCTCAGAAGCGTGTCTATGATAAAGAGCAAAACTGCTTTGCTGAAGAAAGAGTTTGATATCTTTACTGGTATCAAGGGAGAGACAACAAAACAGTTGATTGAGAGATATTGCCATCTGGTTGTTGAAATGAAGAGGTTGAGCATTGAAAAAACGGATGAAGAATGGGTTGATAAGCTAGCGGATGCCTTGCCGTACGATGAATGAGGCACTTATCTGTTGGTGTTGAAGAATAATTTGGAGTATGTGGGATTCAATCTTAGCTCATTTATCGAGAAAATCGAAGCACATGAGCTTGAGTTGACAAAGATTAAAAAATGAAGTCTTCAAGTGTGCAACAAGATGTTTCATTGTATTACAAAGGAAGCACATCAGTAACATCGAATTTAAGTCCAAAAATACAGACTGCATTCAGTGTTGATTCTACATCAGGAGTTTCACCTGGCACATCAAGCAGTAATAATTAACCATTTGCAAGTTTTGAACCAAATCCTAAGGTTCAAAACTCATCAGATCAATCATATACCCAAAGTTCGTCAGGATCAAACAGTCAAAGTCAAGGTTCAGGAATTCTGTGCAACATAGCAGTGAACATAAATAATGCTCAAGACTTTACTGAATCCTCAGTAAAACCGCACATAGCACTACTTGCTTCGGTGCTTGAATCTTATGAAAGTTTGGTTGCAGGTAGAATTGGGAACCCTGATATGACAAAGGAAGATTATGATCAGATTGATCCAGAAGAGCTGGAATTGATAGATATCAAGTGGGGAATGGCAAGCTTGGTGAGGAGAGCTCAAAGATTTATGGAAATAACTAGTCGGAACAGTCTTTTAGGACCGGATCAAAAGCTTGGATTTGATACAACAAAAGTCACATGTTTCAAATGCAAAGAGAAGGGACATTTCAAACGTGAATGTCCAAACCGAGAAGTCAACAACCATCAAAACCCATTCATAAATGACTACTACAAACAAGCAATCTATCACAAGACAAGTCAACAACCATTCACCCAAAGACCTCAGATCGAAAACAAGCCTGAGAAAGCTCTTTTAGTCAATCAGGATGATGAGAAGGTTGCTGAAGGTTTTAGTTGGGATAAGTATATTGCTGGTAGTGAGGGTATGGCCATGATGGCAGAGATTGTGGAAGAACCGGAATGTATTGTTGAAACAGAAGAAGTCAGTGAAGTCATGTCTGAAGAAAGTTTGGCAGAGCTGGAAGAAGTAGCTGCAGAAGTTTACTACTATCAATCTGAACAGGAGATTATTGCTAGTTCTTTCAAATCAATAATGCCTCCTAATATGTTTGAATCTTTTGCAGGTTTCTTCAGTGAGCCAACTACTGGTCTTTGTCCAAGATATGATGTTGAACCATCTCCAGTTGAAGAGATAATAGACGTTTAAAAAGAAATGAATGAAGAGACTCTAAAAGAGATTGCTTACAAAGCGTTGATGGGCAAACTAAAAGAGGTAGAAACAGAATCTGTTGAAACGGAGTCGGTCGAAACAGAGTCAGTTGAATATATGTCTGTCAAAATGGAGTTAGTCAAAAAGGAGTTCGACGAGAAATCAGAAAATGAGGAGACCAAATCAGAAGAAAAGTCAGAGTCAGAGTCTGATGGGTTTGGTAAAACGAATGTTAAAATTGATAATGAAGAAATGGTTTTTGAAAAGGTTGATTCAATTCATGAAATTCCATGCAAAAACTGTTCAAAACCCTGCATGGATTGTCTTGAAAAAGGCAAACAATATGAAGAAATTTACTGATGAAGTAAAATATGATCTCAGTGAGATAAAAGAAGCATATGACACTTTGGCACGTTCAATCAAAATGATTAAAAAAGAAAGTTTTGAAAATGATAAAGCAACGGATTTGCTAAAATCTACTGTCATGGATAAACAGATGGAGATTAACATTCATCTGGACACAATTGCTTCTTTGAAAAAAGAACTTGAGTTAATGTAAATTGAAACTGAGAGAGTTGATAAGTGTTAGTGCATTATGTGTCTATCGCCTCCGTCAATCCGAGCAGTAGCGAGAAACCGAAGAAATCAAGCTTATATTGTAATATTTAGATAGAATTAGCAAGGTGGCATTTTGGTAATTAATGAGAAGTCTCATTAATTCCAAGGGGTATATATAGGAGAGTTATGTCATAGTTTAGAAGACTTTTGCTCATTTGGAGACTTAGGGAGATAATCTTAGAGAGAGAAAGTCTAGAGAGAGAAAGTTCTCTCGTGTGATTCTCGGCTTTGTACACGTCATCATAATCAATTGAATCACGTTATTAGTACGTTCTTGTGTGTTCGGTCACGCACGTTCATGGATTCCGCACGTCGAACGTTCGTTACGCAATCGTACGGTGTCAAAACCGATCCTACAAGTGGTATCAGAGCAGGAGCTCGATTGCACTGATCAAACACATAGATTCGTACCAGATTACATCGATTTCAGACCTGAATTTCATAGATTTCTTCATTTTTTTCTTTCTCATCACGTTTTTCACTGAAAATAGTCAAATTGAACAGGATTTTATGGTCTAAAATTCATGATTTTTTTATATGTTGTGCGAAAACACTTGATTTACAACCCTACCAAATTTCAGATTCAAACTCCTAGCTGTTTAGGAGAAATTCAAGTTTTTAGGTCCGATTTTATTTGAAACAGCCAGGTTTCGCTTGAATCAGTCATATTTCGCTTGAAAACATCTAGTTCGCTTGAAATATTTGTTTGTTTCGCTTGAAATAGTACATAAAATCAGGTTTCGCTTGAAAATATGTGAGTTCGCTTGAAAATAGTGACTGTTTGAAGCGAAATTGTTGTTTTCGCTTGAAAATCATATCGTTCCGCTTGAATTGATCGCCTGATGTGAGATTCACTTGAAATTGTATTACCTGTTTTTGCTTGAACAAACATATCATGTGTGAAATTATAACTGTGTGTGTCATTTGCATGTGATCTGGTTAGTCAAATTTGCGGTCCAATTAAAAAAAACAATTAGATATTAGTTCTTTTCATCGGAATTGTGACTTATCTGTTTGCATGTGATGTGATCATAAAACTTCTTAAAAGAATTAAAGTGTTTGTCGGCTCTTTTTTAATGAGTTGTTGCATGAGAAATCCAATAGAATACAATCAGTAGTTATCAAGTGACCATGTGATTCTAAGGCCCGATTGAATTCATTTCGTTGCGTTCAGGCTCATTCAGTTAGTGATTTCACCTGAACAACCTTGGATCGAATCAGCGAATCTTCGACAACGAGTCTTAGATTGATTTCATCAAACATACACTTTTACGTATTCAGTTCAGTTAAACTGATTGTTTGTTTGTTTGTTTGCAGAATATTCCGAGGTAATTCAAGGTTATAAAATCATGGCAAATTCTGAACCTAAACCTTGGAAAGACAACAGAACTGAAGAACAGAAGTATAAACACAGAAAGTTGTTGGCCACAAACAAATTGATCAGAATATCTGGTATTTTTTCTAAGGCAAAAAGAGCAAATAGATGGGATCCAGACAGGGAGTGCTATCTAGACCCCTATGGAAATATTGATGTTGATCATAAAACTCTTGATTTGGAAACCATGATTCAAGAATATAAAATTGAAGATGATTATTGGCAGAAGAAATGGTGGGGAGATGAAGAAGAGAAAAAGAAAAAGAAAGAGTTAATAAATGAAATAGAAAGAAACTCAGAAAATATAAGTTTGGTTGAGTTTCTTGAATTAATCAAAAGGATTAAAGAAGGAATGACAAAGAATGAAGAATCAAAGAAGGATGAAACTTCAAAATGTGAAGTTGGGTGCTCTAAATGTGATAAATTTGAAACTGACAATGACAAACTCTTGAAGGATACGGAAAGTTTGACATTGGAAGTCAAAAAGATGAAGGATGAGAAACAATCTGATGATAAACAAATTCTTGTGTTGCAAGAAAATTGTGAGAAATTGACGTCTGAAAATGTTAAACTGTTGAGTAGTTTGGACAGTTTGACATTAGAAAACGAAAAATTAAAAGAAAAAGAAAAAGATTTTGAGAATAAAATAAACACTTTAGAACATGAAGAAGTGTTTTGGGCAAAATTAGAAAATAAGGCTTTAAAAGATAGAGAAACAGTTTTTGATAATAGAATAAAAGTTTTGGAAAATGAAAATTCTGTTTTTCAAGATAAAATCAAAAGTTTTGAAAATGAAAAAGTAAAAATTGAAAAAGATTTTCAAAGTCAAATAAAGATTCTTAAAGATGGGAGATCTGTTTTTAGCAAGAACAATATTGAAAAGCAAAAGGTAATCAATTCCCATCGTCAGACTATTATTCGACTTGAAAAAGAAGTTGAATGTGATAAGAAGAAAATCAAAGATTTAGAGAATAAATTGAAAAGTTTTGTGACTTCTGCATCATGTGTTTGTCCAAAACCGATCAATTCAGTTCCAATAAGTGACAATGTCACAAATTTTGACAAAGTCAAAATTGAAGATTGTGATGATAAATCTGATGATGAAAAAGAAAAAGAAGAAAAAAGAAAAACATTTTTGAAATTAAATGAAATGTTTAAAAATACTGTTTTACATTCTACTGAGAAAGGTGAATGCTCAACGCAAAAACCTGTAAAGAAGAATGTGGAACAGAAACAAAAAGTTAAAAATTTGAAAAATTTTCAAAATGAAAATAAAAGCTCATCAGTTCAGTCATCCAATCATTATAAAAAATTACAAAAATTTAAAAATCAAAACTAAAAAATAGTTGGTAATCAGTGGTGCAGGTTTGACCACAGTTCTCAAAAGCCAAATCCAGCTTATAGGAGAAGATGGGATGAAGATTCTTCAAGGATAAATCATTACAATGATAGAAAACAAAGAAATGGTGATTACCACAAGGCAAATCAATGCTTTGATCTAAGTGTGTGGTATGAAGACAGTATGTGGTATGAAAGTAATGAGAGGTATGATAACAGAGTGTGTTACACTTGTGGATTTCAAGGACACATTGCTGTTAACTGCCAAAGTCAGAGAATCGAAACAAGAAGGTGCTATGAATGCCAAATCAGAGGACATATTGCCAGAGATTGCTCAATGAGATCAAAGGGAAAATCGAGGGCTGAATCTCAGAAAATGGAAAAGAAACCAATCAATGTCAAGCCCAAAGCACCGAAAGTTCAAGAACCTAAAGTTCACGAACAGAAAGTGAAGTTTTCACAGGGGCAGAAAGACAGACTGAGGAAGAAAAGAAAGAAAGCTAGAGAATACTTGGAGAAAATTTTGTCCTCGGATACAACTGGTAATCCGAGAAAAAGTTCTGATAAATCGTTTTGCTCTCCCAAGACCGATAAGTCAAACAAAATGAATTCATCAGATGCAAATCTGAGGACAAAAGAGAAGAAAAAGGAAGTTGTTAGCCATGAAATTGTTTCTTCAGAAATAAAGGAGCAACATGTCGGCGATGAATTTGGCTCAACAAAGTCAGACAAGCCACAATCAGGCAATGATTCTAGTTCGTCAAAACCAGAAGAGCCATCTGTTGAGGTAAAAACTGTCAAACCCAAGGCTGGTCAGGCTTGGGTGAATCTGTTTAAATGAAAACCCTGACTTGCCGGAGTTCCCAGGTTGGTAAGTGTGGAACAGGAATCGGCATATTTCTTGAGAAATTCACAGGTTGGTAACTGTGATATTTCGAATCACAAAAGACTAATCAAGGACATTAAGTTGTACTTGATTTCTCTTTCCGACAAGTGATTAAAGGAAAACAATGTGATGAAACCCCGAGTTTGTAAAAAGACACACAAAACTAATTTTCCGGAAAAACCATTTTGATTAAAATAAACTTAAGTGTTTTGAAATCTTAATGGGAAAATAGTTTGTTGTCAGGGGGAGTTCTGATTGTTAAGCCAAGTGAATGGCGAATTGAAGCGATTCGATATCATGTTGTCACTTTTTCTTGTATAGTTTGTTTTCAAATTTTCTCAGAAAATCAAAATTGAGATATACTTTGATTTTAGGGGGAGAAAAATTTTAAAAAATTAGAAAATTTGAAAATGCCAAAAACATTGAAAAAGCAAAAATGAGTTTTGTTGTGAAAAAGAGGAAATGATAGTAAATCAGTGGACTATCACAGCATGCTAAAGAAATGTAGTGTCAAATGTGATAAACGGTCTCACTAACGATGTGACGATAGGCTCAGCTAGACTAGTAGATTTGTGATAACGATACTAACATAAATGAAAAAGCCTAGTTCTAGTGGAAAACATGGTTGAAAGTATAGTACTTAGTTTTGTCCTTTGTGATTGTGTACCTGCTCAGTAATCGCTGAATGTCGAAAGACATAAAACCGGTTAAGTCTGTGAACTTTCACAACTTGCTGAAAAGTCGCTGTGATTGTGCATTTCATTTTGCAAAGATTTAAACTTGTTTTATTTCTTTATTTTGTTTAAGCATTGGACATCCTCTGCGTATACGTGAGTATCGACCTGGATGTTATTGCCTAAACGTTCTGCTTTATTTTCTTTGGTGTTTCGTTTAAGCTTTGGATCACCTCTGCGTATACGGGAGTATCGACCTGGTGGTTAAAGCCTAAACAACTTCAACTTGTTTTATATTCTTATTTTGTTTAAACATTGGACTTTCTCTGCGTATACAGAAGTATCGACCTGATTGTTAATGTCTAAACATTCTGTTTTGTTTTCGCACATATCACAGTTGATGAAAGTTTAAAGGCATTACTTGAGTCAGTGTATTGCATGATGAGGGGATATGCTGAGATCGTGGGGTCCATAAGAATTTAGTGCAAAATTAATATACCTTAACGTATCGGTAAGCATTTCGAAAGTTTTTAGATTGAGTTTAAGAGGACAACTATATCGTCAATCTATATGAATCGTTTAGAACTTAAAATGATTAAAGCTTAACGGTGCTAGTGATTTGTCTCAAAAACTGATATGATCCTCTTACACAAACTCACAAAAATATTGTTTGTATATATTTCTTTACTGCATTTCTTTAAACTCAAAAATCCAAAAATATTGTGTTTTAGCATAAAGTTTTGTAAAATACAAAAAGATTTTCGACAACTGATGTTGAAGAGCTGATATTCAAAATTCCAAGTGCTAAACATGATGAACTACATTGGGTTGGGAGAATATGTTGAAAAATTTGAATGTTATATAAAAATGTTTTGAAAGACTGTGTGATTAGTTAATCAAGGTCATTCACTTGAACTTGATGTAACTATATAGATTGATGAATGAATGGTTTCTACCAGTAAGTTTCTTAAATCTGAGTGTTATAAATTTGTGAAACTTATGTTGAGGTAGAGGATTTGCAGGTTAACCAGGTTTCAAATCCTGAGCATATGCAGAATAGAGCTAGGAATTGATCCTGAATTTGTGAACTTGTAAAAGCCAGACTACGATCCCGACAGCTGAGTCTAAGGGGGAGTCTGAAGACGAACTCAACGCAAGAAGAAGCGTGGATACAAAGAGCCAGATATCTATCTTGGAGGAGCTTGTATTCGGAAAGGCAGGCGTCGATCCCAAAAGCACGGAAGCTTGACGAAAGGGGGAGCCTGAAAGAAAAAGAGTCTAAGAAGAAGGGGAGCAACGGAAACTCAAAAACAGATCCACGGGGATTCTGTTCGTGAAAGAGAAAAGACAAGACGCTACGAGATTGACTACGGCAATATCCAAGGGGGAGTCTGTTAGTGCATTATGTGTCTATCGCCTCCGTCAATCCGAGCAGTAGCGAGAAACCGAAGAAATCAAGCTTATACTGTAATATTTAGATATAATTAGCAAGGTGGCATTTTGGTAATTAATGAGAAGTCTCATTAATTCCAAGGGGTATATATAGGAGAGTTATGTCATAGTTTAGAAGACTTTTGCTCATTTGGAGACTTAGGGAGATAATCTTAGAGAGAGAAAGTTCTCTCGTGTGATTCTCGGCTTTGTACACGTCATCATAATCAATTGAATCACGTTATTAGTACGTTCTTGTGTGTTCGGTCACGCACGTTCACGGATTCCGCACGTCGAACGTTCGTTACGCAATCGTACGGTGTCAAAACCGATCCTACAATAAGAAACTGATGAGTTATGTTGCTTCATCATATGTGATTGATCAAATTGTTCCACAACAAACTGATGCAAAACCTGTCTTCAAAAGTGTTCCACCCCCAATGTGGAATCATTATACACAAAAATATCCAGATGGGGTGGAAACTGCTTTGAATCTCAAGTTGAGAACCATTGAGAATGATTTGCCTGAGAATATTGATGTTACATTTTCTCCGTCCGACACTGAAAACGAGTCACAGGTGATCAAAACCGTTGTTGACCAAGTGTTAGATGAAGAAAGTGATAACTCGGAGTTTGATACTGTGAAAACTCATTTTGAAAACTCCATTTCGGATTCTGAAGAAGATGGTAACTTCTTAGACAAGTTCATACCAAAATCAGATACAGTTAAGAATGATGATTCGATCATTGTGGTTTACACAATGACTGGAACTGACAAACTCTATTCTGATTTTGAGTATCCAATTCAAAATGCCAGAATGGAAAATGTTGAAAAGGTGTTTTAACTTGTTGAGATTGATATTTCAGAGGTTAACAACAATGAGTTCTTTTCAAAACCAAAGAGGTCTTTTGTGAAACCACAACCAAACAACTCGAGAAAGAAAGAGTGGGTGGGCAATGGTGGTAATAACAAGAGAAATGGAAACAATTTCAAAAACAAAGGTGTTGGCTTTGAAAAGAAAATGGCTAAGAAGAATGTCAAGCCAAAAGAAAAGATGAGTGATGTTTTTGTTGCTGGTCCTAGTATTGATGCTGAAAAAGATTATATTTTCAGTCAACAAGCCGTTGATGATTTCAATGCGGCTAAAAAGTTAAGAGAAGAGACCTATAAATCAACTTTTGTCGAGTATGACAAAAGAATCTGTTGCCGCTGCAATGAAATTGGTCACATGGCCAAGCAATGCGTAAAAAAGCTTGAAAAACCAGTTTTGCAAAAACCCAAACCTAAAATTTCAACTGATGTTAAGGGCAAAACACCAATGGTTTCCCCAGTTCGAATTTTGAAAAGAGGTGAATTTTTGAAGTCCGAAGAAAAGCCGAAATCAACCTTTGAGATTGGCGAATCTTCGAAAATCCAAAAGACTTCAAAGGTTTTTCCAAAGACGAAATAGGTGACTGTGTAACGAAGTGCTGCCCAATTTTCACCGTGTAATCAAGTTGAATATCAATGAGAAACTTGTTTTAAGTATAATTCTCTGTTTCTACACATTTCTATCACTGATTCTCAGTTGTTTGACTGTTTCCGCCTTTCAAACAGCTTAGTATTGACTCTGAACGGCTCATATTGGTCGCAAAACGATCCTACAAGTATTTTGAAAGTTTTTCAAAGCAAGCCAGCAAGTAAAGCACCAGGATCTAGGATGAAATCGTAGTACGTCCATGGCCACCAAAAAAGAGGAAAAAGTTGTAGAATTGTTATCGCAAATGAATAATTTTTGTGGAAGAGTTAAGAGATTGTATCTCGGTAGGTCAGATTAAGTTGTTTTCTCATTCTTGGTGAGGGGTTTACTTTGGGTTTTAAATTCTTTGAAACATTTACGCCGTCTATAGGATGAGAGAGATAAAATAGATATAGAGACGAGAGAGAGAGAGAGAAGATAGAGAGAATACATATTTCTGATTTATTTATATATGCGTGTTTTTCATTTTATACACAATAATCCCTAGATGTAATTTATTTGCACAGTCAGTCCCTGTAGAGATGAATAGACAAAAATGCCCTCATGTGCAAAGCAAATGACCAACTTTAATAGAAAATTTTAACTGGGTTATGCCTAAAGGACACACCATGCAAAATTTTGAAACGTTAAGTACAAAATTCGTCAATTTCAAAGACAAAGGACACCGCCTGTAAAGGGGTATAAAGATAAAGGACAAAATTTGCAATTCACCCTTTTCTTTATTTATACATGTGGCTTCAAAACTTGTACACATGGTAAAATTACCAAAAGGGTAAAAATATCAGTTTACTTAATAAGGTATTATAGATAATTAGTGTCATTCTTAAAACTTTTATTTAATTCCTTAATTTAATTCAATTAATGGAAGACATAAGAGGCCATGGATTCCATGGATTAAATGTCTAGATGTCACACCCTGGCTTTTGCGGAAACGTGGTTTATTTGGTGTGACTTCTTAATACCATAGCAACAATCATAACAATGCTATATGATAAAAAAAAATACGAGATGTACATCCATTAATTTAAGTGAGAAAATATCACAACATCATTGTTTATAAACATCGACACTTGAAATAAGTTACAAACCATAACTTGTTTAAAACGTTTTCATAAGATACCAAAAGACTTTAGATAAGACGAGGTTTAGGGATATGTAACCCGTCCAGGAATAGGTTACACCTCTCAAACTCCACAACTCTGGATGACATCTTTTATTCAACGCAGCTAGACACATGCATACCCTGCCAGATCTGCTAGTTCCCTGAAATACAGGTAGTTTGAAAAATCAACAAAAAGTTGAGCGAGTTCATGTATAAGTCTGTGTGTATAAGCCTTTAAAATATGTCTTGTGTGTATAAATGTCCCTGGTATGTAGCAATTAAGGAAAAAAAATCACCAATGGGTTGCAAAACCAATGGTATGTGTGCAAAGGTGCAGGAAGTACTCAAACCTAGCAAATTTGTACCGGGCTTCCGGCTGGAAGACATAGTCACCTCTATGGGCCGCCACGGCCTCATGGGTGTGGGCTCGCTATACCCAAATAGATCTATCACTCATGTCCCTCGGTCCTACGACGAGGATTAATTGCCTTAAGTGTTGTGCCCACCCTTCACAGTCTAGTAGTAAACATTCCTTAAGCTAACCATACCATGTATAAAAATGTCCATAATAGTTGTAACATGTATTCCACCCCGAAGTATAAAACAGAAAACAGTTAAGAGAAAAAAGGGACATGAACTCATCTTGATTGCGAGTAAGTCCAAACAAGTATGCAAATGTGAGAGTTCTTGGAAATAAGATTCCACGTCACTCTAATTGATTGAACATGCAACAATATGGAATATGTATCAACCATAATGTTTAATTGGATAATTGGAAATCCTAAATCTATGGGATTCGGTACTGTTTTGTTTAAAAGAATTAATATGATAATTACATAACTAATTATCAAAACAATTATATTAAATCTGAATAATTAAAAATAACATTTTTAATTATTAAACTTGAATATCACTGATTTAAATAAATATTATGGCCTTGGAATCATTTTAAATAAATAAAATGAATTAAAACGGTTAAAGTAACAATAAATAAGTTTATAAAAAAAAAGTTGCAGACCCCTGGGTTCGAACCCGGGTCTGTACTGAAGGCAAGCACACACATAACCACTGGGCTAGGCCTGGTGGTTTGTGTTTAAGTTTAGTTTATATAAAATAATATACAGAGATGAAAACTAATCATCTTCCCCAATTAGAATCAACAGAAAAATCAACCTTCGTAATTCACAATCAAAACTATGTTTTATTCAAATTAACTTTGAGGGATCATTGTATAAGCATAAACGAACTAATTGGGCAAATAAAAACTAACCGGTATCGGGTAAAACGATGAATCGGCAAAACTCCGGCGACTGAACTGTTCCGGCAAGGTTGCAGAGCTTCAATAGGAGAATGTTTAAGTGTTTTGGGTGTTTTGAAAGGTGCAGGAGGTTCGTATGGAGTTAATGAACTTATATAGCACTTCAATTTGATCTCAGATTCGACAAACTACAGAGTTCTTGATCCACTTTTAATTTTTTTATAAAAAGCCGAATGTATGTGTTGTGACACTCAATTGTGTCGAATTGAAAGTGGTTTCTGGGTTGGCAAGGGGTTAGGGACTCTTGGGTGATGTTTCAGATAATGTAAACAATGAACAAGTGGGATTGATTGAAGTCCGGCAACTAGTTTATGCGATCTGTTTTGAATTTATTATATTTAATTCTAATGCGTTTATAAATTTAATCTAAATAAACATATATCACATCCCAACTGGTAGACCAGTTGGTTTGTGCGCGTGTTGTGTTGCGAGTATGCGCGGGTTCGAGTCCCGTTTTAGGCCGGTTCAAAAGGATTTATTCCTTTTTGTTTCAGAATTTATTTTAAATAAAATATTTAATTCCTAATTTGTGTATAAATGAATTTAAATTCCATAATCTAACAGCTCTGTACAGAGGATAAACTGGTTAAGGCGTTGCGGTTACAACCGAGAGGTCGCGAGTTCGAATCCCACAAGGGGCCGGTTCCTTACACAGGAGACCCCCCTTTTTTTCTGAATTTTTGAATATTTACACTTTGGTCCCTATAGTTTCAGTTTTTACAAGAATAGTCCCTGTAGTTTCGAAAGTTGCAAAAACAATCCCTGTACTTTCATAAAAAGTACATAATTGGTCCCTGAAGTTTCTAAAATTTACACAAATGATCCCTGTACTGTTTAGCTAAGTATGCTAACTGAGTTAATGTTTAAAGAAGGAAATCTTTATGAAAGGACTAACACAGTTAGGGTTTTCAGTTTATATAAGTTTAAAAATAACAGTTTTGGTCCCTACTTCCCTACACTCCATACTAGTGTAGTACCTTGACTCTGGTTCATATTGGCCTCAACATATTGTTTGTCTATGTGCTGGCATTGTCAGCATGTTTCTGAGTTATCCGTTCACTGTGCTAACTGTGTTTTGTGCATCAAGTTTATCACTAAAGTTTGTGTGTAATAAATGGAGTGACAGTATGAATGTGATGCATATGTATGTACAATTAATTAATATTAACTTTGTGCTTAATTCGTCAGTTGTAATTCTAGCACAGTCATTAAGCACAAAGTTAATATTAATTAATTGTACGGATTCCAGTAATTATGAGCGTTGTCACATTCTCCCCCTGTTAAGAAAATTTCGTCCCGAAATTTTAGTTCTGCTACTAGATGCAGGGGTCTTGGGAAATAAATGTTGGTATTTTTCTTTCATACGGTCCTCACGCTCCCACGTGAATTCCGGGCTGTGTCGTGCATTCCATCGAACTTTAACGAGTTTGACACTACTCCTGCGCGTCTTGTTAATCTTCCAATCAGTTACCTCAACGGGTTCTTCAGTAAAGTGGAGTGTGTCGTCAATATGAACTTCGTCGGCAGGAATGACTACTGTCTCTTGAGTAGGACTCTTTTTCAAATTAGATACATGAAATGTATCATGTACGCCATTTAGTTCAGCAGGTAAATCCAACTTGTATGCTACCAGACCAATCCTTTTCAGGATTTTAAATGGACCAATGTATCTGGGATTCAACTTCCCACGCTTCCCAAAGCGTGCTACACCCTTCCAGGGTGAAACCTTCAACAAAACCATATCTCCCACCTCAAATTCCAGAGGTTTCCTTCTTCGGTCCGCATAACACTTTTGTTGATCACGAGCCGCTTTAATGCGCTCTCGGATCTGTAAAATCTTGTCGGTCGTTTCCTGGACCAATTCCGGGCCAACAAGCTGTCTATCACCCGCGTTAGCCCAGCATAATGGTGATCGACACTTGCGTCCATAGAGAGCTTCGAACGGTGCGGCCTGAATGCTTGTATGATAACTGTTATTGTATGAGAATTCAACCAATGGTAGGTGAGTGTCCCAACTTCCACCTAAATCCATTACGCAGGCTCGCAACATGTCTTCTAATGTTTGAATCGTTCGTTCGCTCTATCCGTCTGTCTGCGGATGAAAGGCAGTACTCAGATTCAGCTGAGAACCAAAAGTTTCTTGGAAGGATTGCCAAATCCTTGATACGAATCTTCCGTCTCTATCAGAGATAATTGAGAGAGGCACTCCAGGCCATGCAACAATCTCTCTCAAGTATATCTCAGCAAACTTGCTCGTTTTATCTTTCTCCTTGATTGGCAAAAAGTGTGCAGATTTCGTTAAATGGTCTACTATTACCCAAATCGTATCATGGCCCTTGGGTGTCCTTGGCAATTTCGTTATGAAGTCCATAGAAATCTGTTCCCATTTCCATTGGGGTATTTCAGGTTGTTGCAAGAGACCTGAAGGCCTCTGGTATTCAACCTTCACTTTGGTGCAAGTTAAACATATGCCAACATATACCGCAACATCGCCTTTCATTCTTGGCCACCAATAGAAATCCTTAAGATCTTGGTACATCTTATCCGCTCCTGGATGAATCGAGTACCGAGATTTGTGAGCTTCGTCAAAAATAACATTTCTCAGACCACCAAATAAGGGAACCTAAATTCGTTTCATGAAGCACAAAGTCCCTTCCCCGTTTGGTACCAACTGTTTCTCCATCCCACGGAGATACTCATTCTCAATATTCTTTTCCTTGAGTGCTTCTCTCTGCGCGGCACGAATGCGCAATGAGAGGTCCGTTTGTATGATCATTTCCAAAGCCCTAACCCTTATGGGCTTGATCCTTTCCTTCCGACTTAGAGCATCAGCTACCACATTCGCCTTCCTGGGTGATACTTGATTTCACATTCATAATCATTTAACAGCTCTACCCAGCGTCTTTGCCTCATGTTAAGCTCTTTCTGATCGAATATGTGCTGCAGGCTCTTGTGATCAGTGTAGATGGTGCATCGTGTGCCATATAAATAATGTCGCCATATCTTCAAAGCAAACACCACCGCGCCTAATTCCAAATCATGCATGGTGTAATTTTTCTCGTGGATCTTCAATTGGCGAGAAACATATGCTATAACCTTCTGACGCTGCATTAGACACATCCCAAACCTTAACTCGAGGCATCGCAATATACCACAAAGTCGTCAGTGCCTTCGGGTAGAGATAAGATTGGCGCGTCACAAAGCTTGTTTTTCAACAGCTGAAAGGCCTCTTTTTGCTTGTCTCCCCAATCAAACTTCTTATCTTTCTGGGTGAGAGAGGTCAAAGGTTGAGCGATTTTAGAGAAATCCTCAATGAACCTACGATAATAACCAGCCAAACCTAGGAACTGTCGAATTTCGGTTGGCGTCTTCGGAGTCTCCCAGTTTTTAATAGCCTCGATCTTTGTGGGATCCACATGAATTCCATTTCCGTTAACTACATGACCAAGAAACTGGACTTCGCGTAACCAGAACTCGCACTTCGAGAACTTCGCATACAACTTCTCCTTTTTAAGCAGCTCTAGAATAGCTCTTAAATGTTGCTCAAGCTCTTCTTTCGTCTTCGAGTAGATCAAAATGTCGTCAATGAACACAATCGCAAACTTATCGAGGTACGGTTTACAAACTCTGTTCATCAAATCCATGAATACTGCTGGCGCGTTCGTCAAACCAAACGGCATAACCAGGAACTCGTAATGTCCATATCGAGTTCTAAAGGCCGTCTTTGGAATACTTTCCTCTTGTATCCTTAACTGGTGATAACCTGATCGTAGATCGATCTTTGAGTAAAAACTTGAACCTTGTAATTGATCGAACAGGTCATTGATCCTTGGCAAAGGATATCTGTTCTTGATTGTCAACTTATTCAGCTCCCGGTAGTCTATACACATGCGAAAACTACCATCCTTCTTTTTCATGAACAAAACTGGAGCTCCCCAAGGCGAGAAGCTTGGTCTGATAAATCCCTTGTCTAACAACTCCTGGAGTTGCGTTGACAGCTCTTGCATCTCTAAAGGTGCAAGTCGATAAGGTGCCTTAGCTACAGGCGCGGCGCCTGGAACTAAGTCAATATGAAACTCGACTTGCCTTTGTGGTGGCAATCCTGGCAAGTCTTCTGGAAAGACTTCAGGATACTCTTTCACGACTGGGATGTCTTCAAGTTTTGGCTCAGCGGCTTCCTTATCCACGATGTGTGCCAGGAAGGCAACACATCCCTTCTTCAAACATTTTTGAGTCTTCAAACAACAAATGATCCTTAAGGGCGTATCGCGCTTCTCTCCGTGTACTACGATCGTTTCTCCATCCGCCATTGGGATGCGAATGGTCTTCTCGTGACATACAATCTCGGCTCTGTTGCTTGACAACCAATCCATCCCTACTACCACATCGAAGCTTCCTAACTCGACTAGCAGTAGGTCTAATGTAAACTCGTGTTCTCCCAGCTCTATCACGCATCCTCTGATAACTTCATTCGTTTCGACTAGCTTTCCATTAGCCAGTTCAATTGAGTACGGAATGTCTAACTTACTAGCAGTTAACCTAAGTATTTTCTTAAATTCTAGCGATACAAAACTATAGTCGGCACCAGTGTCAAATAGTACAGATGCAAAGCGTTGATTTATAGGGAACGTACCAGTAACAACGTTAGGATCTTGGCGAGCTTCCCTCGCTCCAATATTGAAAACTCTTCCTTGTGCCTGGTTAAGCTTTGGGCATTCTCGCTTGAAGTGCCCGATGTCCCCACAGTTAAAGCATCCCGGTCCTCGACCGTTTCCGTTCCCATTACCATTACCAGCTCGATTATTGCCTGCTCCCTGGTTACCAGCTTGATTCCCTCGGTTTCCTCGATTTCCATTCCCGCCATTTCCTCCATGTTGGCGGTTTCCATTCCCATTTCCATATCCTTGCTGACCACCACTACCAGCACCATTACCAACCCAGCAGGTTTCTTTTGTGTGGCCAGTCTTCCCACATGACTCACATTTCCTGAATCGGCATGGCCCGGGGTGATGATATTGGCATACATCACACTTGGGCAAAGTGCCCATGTATCCCTTCCCTCTTGCTTCAGCATCAGTTTTAGCTTCCTCTGGTGGGTTCACGTTTTTCTTACTTGCGCTGCCGGTACTCTTTTTAAAATTGGAGAATTTCCTTTTGTTTTCTCCCGAGGACTCCTCGTGAGTTTCTTTCTTCTTGAGGTCAGAGTTTGAAAACTTGTTTAGCCGGATAGCTTCCTCAGTAAGTGACACGCTCAGGTCGATGGCTTCAGTAATGGTTGGAGGCTTGGACGTCGTCACCATGCTCATAATCTGGGGTGCCAATCCCCAGATGAAACGCTCAATGCGTTTAAATTCAGGATCAACCATATACGGCACAACGCGTGACAAGTCGTGGAACCTTTGCACATACTCAGCAATTTTTGGGCCGTCCATTTTTAGGTTCCAAAATTCCGTTTCCAGCTTCTGTATTTCGGCACGTGAACAATATTTCTTCCTCATGAGCTCCTTCAGCTCAACCCATGTTAGTGCATACGCCGCCGCCTCTCCCAGGGTTTGAACTTGCAGGTTCCACTAGGATAAAGCACCATCAAGAAAGAGTCCTGAGACGTAAGTAACTTGGTTTTCAGGAGCACACTTGCTCATCCTTATTACCGAATCCGTCTTTTCCGTCCACCTGACGAAAGCAACAGCACCCCCAGTGCCGTCGTAGTTTAAGGGCTTACAATCCAGAAATTGTTTGTAGGTACAGCCATTGGATGGGTTGTTGTTGTTGTTTGAGTTATTCCTGCTTGTTTCGGCACGCGATGCCTCATAATCTGCTATTGCTTTTGAAATACGTTCCTGTCATTCTGCCTCAGTGGTAGGCAAACGTGTGTCTCGTCGTGGAGGCATCTTCTAAAAGAAAGATCATATTAGTCCGGTCATAGTAAGTATAGTAAGTAAGTAATATGCGTATGTAATAACACAATAACTCATAATATCTCATGTCATAACGCAAAATAAATAATCCAAAAACGCATGTACGTCACAATCAATGTAAGCAAGTAATCATCCTTGTCTTCCCCAGACTATCCCACCCAGTCTCTTAGACTGAACTCCCTAGTTTCTCAGACTAACTCCCTGGCCTCTAAGACCAAACCTTCCCAGTCTCTAAGACTAACTCCCTGGTCTCTAAGACCAAAACCTCCCCAATCTCTAAGATTGAACCCCTCAGTCTCTAAGACTGAACCTCCCTCAGTCTCTAAAACTTGATGTGTAGGAAGCGGTATGTTAAAAACTTGTAAAAATGGTTAAATAAAGACTGACTCAAAAACTAAACTTTTTGACATGCTTTGGCCTAATAGGTATCGGTACTCTCATTGATAGTCCCCAGGTGGGCAACGGGTCCTTTTATTTGGATTTGTACGAATGCCAGCCTAGACAGGAGTTCTCAACTACCGGTACTTAACCCTTCCAGTTACTACATGTCCAACACGAAAAACACATGTTTGTAAAGAAACGTTTGTACCCTGGATCTGGAAACTTGTATATGCAATGTAAAAATGTTTTCGTGAGAGCCCTGATGATCATAGTCTAGACTCGAGAAAGAATCCTAGTTCGCTATGATCGAGGCTCTGATACCAAGCTGTCACACCCTGGCTTTTGCGGAAGCGTGGTTTATTTGGTGTGACTTCTTAATACCATAGCAACAATCATAACAATGCTATATGATAAAAAAATACGAGATGTACATCCATTAATTTAAGTGAGAAAATATCACAACATCATTGTTTAGAAACATCGACACTTGAAATAAGTTACAAACCATAACTTGTTTAAAACGTTTTCATAAGATACCAAAAGACTTTAGATAAGACGAGGTTTAGAGATATGTAACCCGTCCAGGAATAGGTTACACCTCTCAAACTCCACAACTCTGGATGACATCTTTTATTCAACGCAACTAGACACATGCATACCCTGCCAGATCCGCTAGTTCCCTGAAATACATGTAGTTTGAAAAATCAACAAAAAGTTGAGCGAGTTCATGTGTAAGTCTGTGTGTATAAGCCTTTAAAATATGTCTTGTGTGTATAAATGTCCCTGGTATGTAGCAATTAAGGAAAAAAAAATCACCAATGGGTTGCAAAACCAATGGTATATGTGCAAAGGTGCAGGAAGTACTCAAACCTAGCAAATTTGTACCGGGCTTCCGGCTGGAAGACATAGTCACCTCTATGGGCCGCCCCGGCCTCATGGGTGTGGGCTCGCTATACCCAAATAGATCTATCACTCATGTCCCTCGGTCCTACGACGAGGATTAATGGCCTTAAGTGTTGTGCCCACCCTTCACAGTCTAGTAGTAAACCTTCCTTAAGCTAACCATACCATGTATAAAAATGTCCGTAATAGTTGTAACATGTATTCCACCCCGAAGTATAAAACGGAAAACAGTTAAGAGAAAAGGGAGACATGAACTCACCTTGATTGCGAGTAAGTCCAAACAAGTATGCAAATGTGAGAGTTCTTGGAAATAAGATTCCACGTCACTCTAATTGATTGAACATGCAACAATATAGAATATGTATCAACCATAATGTTTAATTGGATAATTGGAAATCCTAAATCTATGAGATTCGGTAGTGTTTTGTTTAAAAGAATTAATATGATAATTACATAACTAATTATCAAAACAATTATATTAAATCTGAATAATTAAAAATAACATTTTTAATTATTAAACTTGAATATCACTGATTTAAATAATTATTATGGCCTTGGAATCATTTTAAACAAATAAAATGAATTAAAACGGTTAAAGTAACAATAAATAAGTTTATAAAAAAAAATTTGCAGACCCCTGGGTTCGAACCCGGGTCTGTACTGAAGGCAAGCACACACATAACCACTGGGCTAGGCCTGGTGGTTTGTGTTTAAGTTTAGTTTATATAAAATAATATACAGAGATGAAAACTAGTCATCTTCCCCAATTAGAGTCAACAGAAAAGTCAACCTTCGTAATTCACGATCAAAACTATGTTTTATTCAAATTAACTTTGAGGGATCATTGTATAAGCATAAACGAACTAATTGGCAAATAAAAACTAACCGGTATCGGGTAAAACGATGAATCGACAAAACTCCGGCGACTGAACTGTTCCGGCAAGGTTGCAGAGCTTCAACAGGAGAATGTTTAAGTGTTTTGGGTGTTTTGAATGGTGCAGGAGGTTCGTATGGAGTTAATGAACTTATATAGCACTTCAATTTGATCTCAGATTCGACAAACTATAGTGTTCTTGATCCACTTTTAATTTTTTTATAAAAAGCCGAATGTATGTGTTGTGACACTCAATTGTGTCGAATTGAAAGTGGTTTCTGGGTTGGCAAGGGGTTAGGGACTCGTGGGTGATGTTTCAGATAATGTAAACAATGAACAAGTGGGATTGATCGAAGTCCGGCAACTAGTTTATGCGATCTGTTTTGAATTTATTATATTTAATTCTAATGCGTTTATAAATTTAATCTAAATCAACATATATCACATCCCAACTGGTAGACCAGTTGGTTTGTGCGCGTGTTGTGTTGCGAGTATGCGCGGGTTCGAGTCCCGTTTTAGGCCGGTTCAAAAGGATTTATTCCTTTTTGTTTCAGAATTTATTTTAAATAAAATATTTAATTCCTAATTTGTATATAAATGAATTTAAATTCCATAATCTAACAGCTCTGTACAGAGGATAAACTGGTTAAGGCGTTGCGGTTACAACCGAGAGGTCGCGAGTTCGAATCCCACAAGGGGCCGGTTCTTTACACAGGAGACCCCCCTTTTTTCTGAATTTTTGAATATTTACACTTTGGTCCCTATAGTTTCAGTTTTTACAAGAATAGTCCCTGTAGTTTCGAAAGTTGCAAAAACAGTCCCTACACTTTCATAAAAAGTACATAATTGGTCCCTGAAGTTTCTAAAATTTACACAAATGATCCCTGTACTGTTTAGTTAAGTATGCTAACTGAGTTAATGTTTAAAGAAGGAAATCTTTATGAAAGGACTAACACAGTTAGGGTTTTCAGTTTATATAAGTTTAAACTGTAATTGTGAGCGTTGTCACACTAGATTGCCATCAAAGTGTCTTAAAACTTTGGACAATGTCCAAGTTTACCTACTCTAAAATGGTTTGCTTTATTTATGCATGTGGCTTCAAAACTTGTACATATGGTAAAATTACCAAAAGGGTAAAAAACCCAATTTACTTAATAAGGTATTATAGATTATAGATAAGACGGCATGGATTCCATGGATCAAATGTGTAGATTGTCCTCAAAATGTCTTAAAACTTTGGATAATGTCCAAGTTTACCCCCCTCCAAAATGGTTTGCTTTATTTATACACGTGGCTTCAAAACTTGTACACATGGTAAAATTACCAAAAGGGTAAAAAACCCAGTTTACTTAATAAGGTATTATAGATAAGTGAGAAGTTAGAAATTCTGACTTCTCAAAGATGACTTCTCAACACACAAAACTAGGGGTGTTCAAAAAACTCGTGGCTCGCAGCTCGCTCGAAAAAATCTCGAAGAAAGCTCGGCTCGAAATCGGCTCGGTTGTAAACGAGCCAGCTCGGCTCGGCTCGGTTTGTAAATAAGTCGAGCTCGAGCTTGGCCTGGCTCGGCTCGTGAGCTGGCTCGATAAGGTTTACATCCTTCATTTTTTGTCCCACATTGCTTAGAAAACAAAAACTAAAGGAGTATCTTCCCTATAAAAGACGGTAAAAACAATGTACAAAGTGAATTAACTATTTATACTTGCATATTTAGCCATATGGTTAAATTAAATGCAATTATGGCCCTTAGTATATAAAGAAATTCATTTTTAAGGGTTTTTAAGTAGTAAATTTTGCGGTTCTTTGTTAGTTCGAGTTAGATCGAGCCGAGCCGAGCTAGCTCAAATTCTAATCGAGTCGAGTTCGAGCCTCAAATCTCAACTCGATTTTAAATTCGAGCTCGAGCCGAGCCAGCTCGAATCGAGTTCGAGCCGAGCTCGAGTTGGGTCTACTTCGGCTCGACTCAACTCGTTTATAGCCCTACACAAAACCCTTCAAAATAAACTAAACCCAAACACTCGAAAAAAAAACTTATTAACTTATTAAGTCATAAGTTGCTTTAAAATAAGCTAACCCAAACACCCCCTCAGTTGACAAACAATCATCAGAATATTTTAACTGCGATTGGATCTGAAACCCACAAATTGAAGTGATTTGGAGAAGATGAAAGCTTTGGGATGGTGGTTAATGTTGGTGGGTTCCCTCCGGCTGGCGTCCGTATGGTTCGGTTTCGTCGACATTTGGGCTCTCCGCCGTGCCGTTTTCTCCCAAACCACCAGTTAGTCCCCTTTCTTTCTTTCTTTCTTTCTTTCTTTTCACTTCAATAAACTCCCATTTAATCAATTACTTTCCTTTAATTTCTGTAGAATGTGAAATGTAATGTTTCATGCTAATCAGGGGCGTTTGATTGAATATGAAATTCACCTAATTGCTAATCAAACTGAAGCTTTAATTGCAACTGTGGTAGCAATGTTAGTGACCTAAGCTTGAAATTTTAAACAGATACACTAATTCCTTATGAAAGTTGGGATTTTTTTGAGTTAAATTTATGTTTTTGTCTGTTGGGGTTTTCATAAGATTTAGGTTGGTTTTAGATGCCAGAGTTAGTGGAACAAAGAAAAGGTGGTTATTTGGTTGTTAGTTACTAAAGGGCATGTGGTATCAGTCTAGGGCAGTAAACGAACCGAACGTTCAGTGAACAGTTCATGAACCGTTCGGCGGAAAGTTCGTTTATGTTCGTTCGATTAGCTTAACGAACGAACACGAACAGAAAATTTCGTTCTGTTAGCTTAGCGAACGAACACGAACACAGGTATCGTTCGTTAGACTGCGTTCGTGAACGTTCGGTAAGATGTCCGGTTATGTTCGTTCGTTTACGTCTGTTCGTGTTCGTTTGATTATATTAAAAAAAAAACAATAAACCTTTTATCCAAACATATTGAAAACTTGAAACTCTATTTTTTTTCTAAGTTAGCTAAAATTTGGACATTCTAAGCTATTTTTGGGATAATTATGTCTAAGTTGGTTAAACTTGATTCATCATTTGGTGTGTAGTAGACTTCTTGTGTTTTGATTTATCATTTAGTGGTTGTATTTAACTACTTATATCCAATGTTTAAGGATAACAATGTTTTTATTTTTTATTTTCAAGTTAAATGTTCGTTTACGTTCGTTTTTATTTGCTTGCGTTCGTTTGTGTTCGAGACCAGTGTTCACGAACTGTTCGTGAACAACTGAATTTCCTTAACGAACGAACACACACATAAACTTATGTTCGCTATGCGTTCGTGAACAGTTCATGAACATGTTAATTTTCTTAACGAACGAACACGAACATGACCTTGTTCATGTTCGTTCGGTTCGTTTACAGCCCTAGGTATCATGGTGTGTAGCGAATGTGTTCATCCTCATGTGCTTGAGGGTTTACCTTGTATGGTGGCCAAATGTGTAGATTTAGGAATAGGCCTAGAGAGTGTGAGTTAACCGTTAAAAAAACGTGATGGTCAATTAAAGCAACATGTAGAGATATCTATCCGGTTCTTGTAGTCACTCCTTATCCATGGAAAGAATCTGAACGTTTTAACTTATACGCAGTGACTGAAATACACGGGAGGACGTTCGGGGTGTGGACACTTCTTACTTGCACTCTGTGTTTCCTCTGTGCATTTAACCTCGACAACAAACCGCTTTATCTTGCAACCTTTTTGTCCTTCATATACGCGCTCGGTCACTTTGCAACAGAATATTTGATCTACCACACGATGGCCATTCATAATCTTGCAACTGTTGGTTTCTTTGCAGGTATCATTCACAGAAAAATCTTATAATTTTATATCTCTGGGATATTCTCTTAGTTCTGAAAGACCAATTAAATCCCTAGTAATGGGTCGGGTTTTGGGACCTTTTGTAGTTGGTGTTTTTTTAACTTGCATCCGTTTTGATGGTTGTTGTTCTTCTATCTCTTACTAACAGGCACATCAATAGTATGGATGCTGGTACAATGGAATGCTCATAAGTCTAAACTCCACTAAAGCAGGAATGGAATTGTAGAAGATTTATCGGTTTTCTGTTGGGTGATAATATTCACCTGTAAATTTACAGGTTATTAATCTAAAGCGATTTATGTTCAAGAGCCAATCTTTCGCTGGTGCTCAAAACCACTTGTGAGTTGATTTTTTTTTTTATGTATTTGTACCAGAAGGGAATTGTATCAGGTTTGTTTTTGTACAAGAAATAACTCTTGTTGGGTTCTTTTGGGCTACAAATTCTCAAGAATAGATTTGTGTAACTTTTTGTTATGTTAATTCCAGCAAATATTGAATGGTCAGTCAACCTTTGTCATTATGCACTATTGTTGAGATTAAAATGATCCCCTCAAGATGATACTGATGACTAGCTAGTGTTACTAATGTGATAATGATACCAAACTCATCACATAAAAAAGTGGTAGTTATCTTAGGAGTTGTTTGTTTATCTCTTAATGAGGCTATTAATGGTTCAGACATCTTACTGGTTCAGCACTTAATGGTTCAGACTGTTTGTTTCACGAGCAGGTGTCTGAATGGTTCAGACATTTGCCTCTGAATGGTTAAGGTTTATAGAGTCTGAATGGTTTAAGACCTCTAATCTGAATTGGTTAGACATTTGCCTCTAAACGGTTAAACATTATACAGGCTCTTAATGGTTCAGACCTCTTACTGGTTCAGCATTTAACCATTCAGATGTTGACAAACAGCCACTAAATAAAAGTACAAATTGTTTTACAAAAATCATTTTCAATGGTTCTTAACTTCTTATAAAAGGAAACTGATTGAATTCAATGTTTAAAGATTAGTGAATACTATTGTATTAAATGACAAGGGTGGTCACTATCTACCATTCCACTAGAATCACAGAAGCAAAAACAAACAGTGATTTTTGCTCCAGCGAGTCGCGAGCCACCCCGAGTTTTCTACTATAGTGCATTTACTCCAGCGAGTCGCTTGTCACAACGGGCGGTCGGCTCGTGTGGAGGGTGCAACTCCTGTCAAGTGGCAGGGGGCTGGAAATTTTCTCGGGGAGAGCCATAAGCTCCCACTTCCCCCGAGGCGTGGGCCCGGTTAAGACAACATAGTCCTCGGGAATGGTAGTGGGGCGGGCCTGCGTTCAGTGGGTGTGACTAACCGTCTGTTGTAAAGTTCACCTCTCAAAAAAAAAAAAACAAACAAACAGTGATTCATATTAAATATGGTTACTAGAAACACGAATGAACTTAGAAGTATCTAAACACATTTTATTACTCGCATACGTCAAATCTAACAAGTATCAGCACATCAACAACTATAGCCTTCCCCCGATAGCGCGACTAACAGGAAACCAACCCGTTAGACAACGACTCATAACGTAGCTTGATTATTCCGCTGTAGAACAAATAAATGAACACCTATTGTAAACTAATGAGAATCAGTAAGGCTTCTCTCCAGCAATGTTACCGGGTGGGTCATATCTACAAACAACGATCCAAGAACCATCGTCACACTTAGTCCTACCACATCCAACTTTTTGGGTGTCTTTCCAGACCATTTGCGTATAATGCCCGCACATCTGGCCTTTGCACTTGTTTTCGTTGTAGTCATAGTAGCGTCTCTCGTCAAGCCACATTTGCACCGCGTATGAACCATTGAGGCTTGGTCCAGCCGCCATATTCTCACCACACTTATCCGAGTGTATCATTTTGCAATCCTTCCTTTGATCAGCATAAGCTTGCGCGTTTTTCGCCAATTCATCGTCCCATGTCAAAGGAGGCACTTCCAATACGCGTCTGATACAACTATGGGCGTTAATGTAGTCGTCTGGTTTGTTGCCTGAATCTTCTTGCGATTGAGATAAATGTAGGATTGCCATGGATAACGCAAGAACAAGCGCGGTGTTACGAGAATATCCCATGGTGAGTGTGTTTTGTATGGTTTAAAGAACATCAAAGGGTATTTATGGGGTGAAGGTGTATGTGATGAATATGAAGGAAGTCAAAAGTGAAATGCAGAAAGCAAGGACATTAAGCAGAATATTAGCGGACACTTTGATGGATCAAAATGTTTCATACACGAAATCTTAGGTATAAACTAAAAAAACACAACTTGGTTCCTAAAAACTTGATATTTACTCATATTAACTTGGTCCAACAAACATCATGAGCCCTTCGCTCTATAACAAAGTGTCGAAAGGTTTGTTTATCCATTATATAAAAATAAATAAAAAAATTAAACAGTCATTGTAGCGATAAAACTTTAATTAAAATATAAAGTTTTGAGAAGTATGAGAAGCAATCGGGAGACGGAACGTGTACCAATGAACATATTAAAAAGGGGCAAAAGGAAATTTACACCATTAATGATGAATTATCTCATTTTTTATGGCAAATTTTTTTTTAAATTTATATTGTTGGTAAATGATAATACTTGAACCCAAAACCCCTCTCATAAATTATCTCATTTCTCTGTCTTTTTAACGTTGTAATAACAAAGTTTTAAGTTTTTAACAACTAAGACTGATCATTCTCGGTTAACAGAGGACTGGTTAACGTGCCATATCCCCCAGTTAATGGCCGGAACACCGTGCCGGTCTGTTAACGGGTCGCGTTAATGGTGCTCATTGTTAACTCATAGAGAGAGACGTTGGGGAGTGGGTTGGGTTTTCAAACTAAAAAAAACCCTTAATGGAAAAGAAGTTACGGGTTTTGTTTTAAAATGCTCTTTCAATCTATGAAGTTTGGTTTTATTTAAAAATAACTTAAACTCTTAAACCTTTAATATTCTAAGTTACAAAAACTCTTTCAGTCCTTGAAGTTTTATTTGTTAAATATCTAATTTGAATCTTTTATAAAACCTAAATTTTGTATTATTGTAGTTTTTATGTTTTTTAAATGTATTTTATTATAAATCTTTAATTAAATAAAAATAATAATTGAATAATTATTGTTAAATGATTATGGTTTAGTTAACCTACAATACCTAGTTAACGAAAAATTTAGTTAAAGGAACCATGCTGAATTGGCGTTGATGTGACAACAATTTTATTTAGTTAACAGAAAATTTAGTTAACCCGCAACACACATAGTGTAATAAAAAGAATTACTTTCCTCACTCATGTTTAAACTTTGTGTTAACAACATGCCACTTGTGAAGATATAATTCTGATTTGGAAGGTTATCTAGAAAGTTTAATTGAGTTATAGATAATTTAAATGGTTTTGAGATAAATTTAGTTTGCTTTATTTATTTATTTATCTAAAAAGTTTGAATTATTAGTTTAACATATAGCTTTATCTAGTTGATTAATTTATTATTTAAATATAGTTTGAGTTGGATTAGGATTAATATAATGTTAGTATAAATAGATGGTTATGATTGTTGTAATTTGTATGCTTTCATTGAAATCTTATGTTTGTGTGTTGGAACAAAGGCTGATTTCCATAGCTTGTGATTTTCTGTTTGTTAACGAGAAAAGAGGATTATTCAGCAGAAGTTGCTAAGAGTCACATGTCTTTGTTGGGAACTGTGTTGGAGTCTTATGGAAGTTTTGTGGCAGGTCGGATCGGGAATCCAATGTTGACGAAAGAGGATTACGATCAGATTGATGCTGAAGAGATGGAATTGATGGACATAAAGTGGTGTTTGGCAAGTGTGTTGAGACGAGCTGAGAAATTTAAGCAGATCACAGGAAGAGATGACTAACGTGAAGCTAATGTTTCTACTTTAGGTTTTGATAAATCTAAAGTCACTTGTTTTCGTTGCAGGGAAAAAGGACATTTCAAGAGGGAGTGCAAAAACCGCGAAGCAAGTGGAGCTCAAAATCCGTTCAACAACAATAATGATTACTACCGGAAGGCCATCTATCATCAAGTTGCACGACAACAACAACAAGAACCACAAGTGGCACATCGTAGGAAAGTAATCGAAGAGTCTTCAAAGAGAGCTTGTATGGTGAATCAGGATGACAATAAGCCAACGGAAGGTTTTAATTGGGACAAATATATCTCAGCTGATAATAAAGCATGCCTGATTAATCAAGATGATGAAAAGTTACCGGAAGGATTTAATTGGGAAGGTTTTAGTTGGGATGATTATGATCCAAACAAAACTACAAATTACAAAGCTTATGTCGCTCGTGTTGAAGAAGATAGTGATGATGATCGTGAGTATTATGCAAGAAGATTGGCAGCTGATTTGAAAATGGTGGCAGAAAGTGATAGTGATGACGATAAAGCTAAAAAGAAGAAGAAAAAGGTTAAAACATCTGTCAGTAGTGATGATGAAGATGTACCTGTGATAAGGAAAAAGGTAAAGGTAAAGGAAGTACCAAAGTTCAAGGTTGATGAAGAAATAAATGCTAAAAAGATTCCGGTGATTTGTGAGAATTGTGAGATTATCAAGAAGAAAAACAGTGAACTGATTAACAACATAAATCAGTTGAAGGAATCTTATGATGTTCTGAACAAAGCCATTGAAGAGGTATGGTCCCAATTCTTTGCCAACATGGCAAGGACCACACCACTTTTCTCATCAGACGTGGCGCTGACATCGACGAAGTCACCCAGAAGCTTCTAGAAGCTTCTGGAAAAAATCTAGGTGACACCAAAGATGCCCCGTCCGACATAAAGGACAACACGTGTCACCAACCGCCAAGCGCCAAGTAGACCTGCAACGGATCCAGGAGCAAGCAGACAACACCAGTACGACGTCTCCTGAGTAGGCGAAAGCAGGCGCGCCACGTGTACCACTACACTGACCACAGCAGAGGAGACCAAAGGGATATTCCCCTTGGTCGGACAGCTGGCGCGCGCCTACAGCTGGCGTTGTTGCTCTTTCCCTTCTTCACCCTCCGGCTATAAATAGGACCCTTCATCATCCAGGTTGATCACCTTACTCTCTCTATTTTCACACTTAACACACACTGTTTTACCTTCCTCGGAACGGTACTTATTCTCACGCCGGAGCCTGGTTAAGAGGGAAACCCCCATATTCCCCTCTTAACGAGACTAACGGTGTTACTGTTTTGCAGGAGCCAAGCCATTCCCAGCGAGTGAGAAAGGAGATTGAACCCATCATTGAAGTAACCCCACCGGTTAACCGTAGTGTTAACCTGTGTTTCATCATTGGCGCCATCCGCTTTTAGAAAAACCACTCTCATCTCTTTTTCTTTTCAGAAAACACTCGTCAACATGGCCGAACAAAATCCTTCCCACCAAGTCGATGGAGACGTTTCTTCCTTCGAACTCGTTTCGAACAACATACACGTCCAACGAGGTCCAAGGAACGAAGCTATCCAAGAAGGGCCACCAAACATGGAGTTTCCCAGCATCTTCGGGAGTACATCCAGGATTGCCGTTCAAAACGCACCTGGTGCTACTTTCCAAACTCCACCCAGAATCATCACTCAGACCACAGATGGAGCTACGTTTCAGCCTCCGTCAGAGGTAGTCCAACCGACACCACCAGTGCAAACTCAGAGCCATGGAGCTGGCCCCTCAGTTCCATCGGACCAAGCACAACTGAACTTCTCTGCACTACTGGGGCTACCCGAAGGAAAAACTCTGGCTTCCTGGTATGCTGAACAAGTGGCGTCCATAAACCTTGTTTACAAACAACTCAGTGCGCAGCAAGCTCTGCTCCAGGCGCAAGCTCACCAGTCAGCATTTGTCACTCCACCGCAAAGGCCTTTGAGCGCACCCATGCCTCAACAGGCCAATGCATTCAATCTGCGTCCTGAGTCAACACCTCCACCGCACATTAGAAGGCCGAGCGCGCACGACACGCGCGACACGTACGGTGAAACAGAGAGCAATTATGTGCATTATTCTCATCAACCAAAGAAGCCAATACAAAGTCGCTTGGGCCCGCGCAACATGAATGGCGAGTTTGAAGACGATGAAGAGACAAACACAGTGTTCAGCAGGCTGCCACCAGAGCACGAAGCATACAAGCCTCGCAAGCGCGCAGGCTATGACCCAAAAGCAGAGCACGACTATACCCTGAGCTATCGTCCAGATGACATGGCTGAGAATTCAAAGTTCATCCGAGAGATCGCCACGGCTGCCATAGACAAAACCAAATTGCCACACAACGTGGGCAAATACAACGGGCTGACAGACCCAGACGATCATCTCCAAGTTTTCAACGGTGCGGGAGCAACGGGCGGATGGAACTTGCCAACCTGGTGTCATCTCTTTGCTCAAACCTTCATAGGCGCGGCGCGCATCTGGTTTGACAGCTTACCAGCAGGAAAAATCAAATCGTGGGTTGATTTCCGAGAGAAGTTCCTAGCACACTTCTCACAACAGCGACGACACACCAGGGATCCGGCCGATTGCTTAAACATATGGCGCAGAGACCATGAAAGCGTGGAAGATTTCATTACAAGATACAACAAAGAATGTTTGGAGATTGGTGACGTAGGCGAAAAGATGATGCGTGCGCACTTCATGAGGGCTGTCAAGTGTGATGACCTCATCAAGCGCGTCAAAGGAAGAGACGGAGGGCCCAAAGATTGGGAGACCTTCATCGAGGCGGCCAAAACCATCGCGCAGTCGGATAGGCAGTTGACCAGTGACGATCACCGTCAGCGTAGTTACAATCATGCCGACCGGCACAGCAAGAAAGGCAGAAACCAATCTTGGAGAGCATCCGGTCACAGGGAAAGAAGCCCGGTAAGAGAAGACGCGCGCCACACGATCAACCAAATCGCACACCGGAAAGAGGTGAAAAAAGAAAACAGAGAGAAGCAATGGACACCCCTAACGAAAACCCCTTCAGAAGTCTTGGCAACCGAGAACCACCAGTTCAAGCCACCACTGCAAATGCGCAACAAGAGGGGCCAAGACCCGAATCTCTTCTGTGAATTCCACAAGGACACCGGCCACTTAACCGACGATTGTTTCAGCCTCAAACAAGAAATCGAAAGGGCTTTAAGAGACGGAAAGTTAACTCACCTGGTCAAAGGTGGTAGGCGTGATTACCGTCAGATTCAGCGAAGAGAAGAAGGGCCGGACAACAAAAAACTCCGGAAGTTAGAAACCCACATGGTTCAAGGGGGTCCACGAAGGCCAAGAAAAAATTACAACAAGCGCGCGCAGGATGACTCATGGCGCGAGAAACAAGTCGTTTTCCCAGTTGTAAGAGGAGGCCCACGAAAAAGAAGGCCCATAGTCATTTCGGGCGTCATAGGGCATTACCAAACGGATTACATCTTCATCGATCCAGGGAGCACTGCGGATATCATATATGAACAGTGTTTTAATCAGTTCGATCAGGAGGACAAAGCGCGCTTAGAACCAGTTGATTACCCGCTCACTGGATTCTGCAACGAAGCCGTTTTTCCTCTAGGACAAATATCGTTCCCAGTGTTACTCTCGGACGGAAGAAACTCAAGAACAGAGGAAGTCACATTCATGGTACTGCCAGCACATTCAAGACACGATATTCTGCTGGGAAGAGAATCCCAAGGTGATTTCAGCATGATTTGCTCTGGCCCACACTCCGCAGTGGGATTTCCAACGGAAACAGGAGTAGCCATCATTTATGCAAGCAAAGAAGTATTAGCGACAGATGAGCTAAGACCTGCAAAGACAAGGAAACCAGAAGCACGCCAAGAGGCAGAAAAATGGGTGCTCAACAGCGCATATCCGGAACAGCCGATAACCTTGGGACCTGCAATGTCCGAGCTGACGCGCGCGGCGCTAAAAAAACTGTTGTTCCAAAATATGGATGTCTTTGCCTGGACGCCAGCAGACATGGTGGGTGTTCCACGGCACATAGCTGAACACCGTTTAAACGTATCGGAAGAAGCCAAGCCGGTGGTACATGCTAAGCGCCATTTGGGGGACATAAAGCATGACGCCATGAAAGAGCAAGTGATAGAGCTGTTAAACGCGGGGATCATCAGAGAGGTCAGGTATCAAACATGGGTAGCAAGCCCAGTGATGGTCCAGAAAAACAATGGCAGCTGGAGGATGTGCGTAGACTACAAAGATCTGAACAAGGCATGTCCGCGCGATTGTTACGCCTTACCAGATATCGACGAAAAGATCGATTCACTTGCGACATTCCGATGGAAATGTTTCCTCGATTGCTACAAAGGGTACCACCAGGTACAAATGGCCGTGCAGGATGAAGACAAAACCGCGTTCCGCACACCAACAGGGCTATACTGCTATACCAAAATGCCCTTTGGTTTAAAAAATGCGGGCGCGACTTATCAGAGGCTCATGAACGAAACCTTCCACGACGCCATCGGCAAGTATATCGAAGTGTATATGGATGATCTGGTTATCATGAGCAAAGAGGAAAGTACAATGTTGCTGAACATCCAAAAGACATTCGACACTCTGCGCGGAGTGAACATCAAGTTAAACCCAGCAAAGTGCTCCTTCGGCATGGAGGAAGGAAAATTCCTGGGTTTCATAGTCACGAAAGATGGTTTCAAGGTGAACCCTGACAAGATACAAGCAATAGAACGCATGCCGTCACCGTCAACGATCAAGGAAATGCAAAAATTGGCAGGACGGTTGGCAGCACTCAACCGCTTCCTAGCCAATCATGCAGCTAAATCATTTCCGTTTATAAAAACTCTCCGAAACTGCATGAAGAAGAGCCAATTTCAGTGGACTCCGGAAGCTGAAAGCGCTTTCCGCGAGATGAAAGACTGCCTCATCAAGCTGCCAACCTTAACTGCACCAGTCAAGGGTGAACCTCTGGTGCTATACTTATCAGCCTCCGACAGGGCAGTAGGAGCAGTATTGCTTGTAGATCGACAGGGTGTCCAGACGCCAGTCTATTATGTGTCACGCACTCTAACCGACCCAGAAACCCGGTACGCAATCATGGAGAAACTAGTGCTCGCATTGATCCACGCATCAAGAAGGCTGCGCAGGTACTTCGCCAATCACGTCATCCACGTGCTAACAAACTACAACATTGGCAACATACTCGCAAGGCCGGAGATTTCAGGAAGACTGGCAAAATGGGCGATAGAGCTTGGAGGTCACAATGTAATATTCAGACCAAGACCGGCGATCAAGGGCCAAGTGCTCGCAGATTTCATGACAGAGGTACCAGATGACAAAGATCGAGAATGCAAGGCAATGGAAAAGGCCGAGAAACAACAAGTGGAGGAACCATGGCTACTATACACAGATGGTGCGTCCAACGAGGATGGCGCAGGTGCTGGTCTCCGGCTAGTAAGCCCCGACAAACACGAGTTCACCTACGCCATACGCCTAGATTTTAAAAGCACAAACAACGAAGCCGAATACGAAGCCTTCCTTGCTGGTTTAAGGTTGGCAATCAAAATGGGCGTACGACACATCGAAGCGCATGTAGACTCCATGTTGGTGGCAGGCCAAATCAATGGGGAATACGAAGCCAGGGGAGATACGATGGCACTTTACCTAAGCCAAGCAAAGACACTGCTGCAAACCTTCTATTCCTACAAAGTGCATCACATTAATAGAAGCGAGAACAAACCAGCAGACGCGCTGAGTAAACTCGCCTCTACAAGCTTCCAGCACTTAGCAAAGGATGTACAAATAGAAGTTTTGAGCAACCCGTCAGTACCACTTCGAGAAGTAAGCGTCGTTCAATTAGGGACAACGTCTTGGATGACTCCGATAATCACATACCTCCAATCTGGAGTGCTCCCGGAGAACAAGGCAGAAGCAAGGAAGGTCCAGTACAAGTCCGAACATTACCAGATGGCTGATGGGATCTTGTACAGAAAATCATACCTCGGGCCTTTGTTAAGATGTGTTGACCCCGAAGACGCACACTATCTGATCAGAGAGGTGCACGAGGGAATCTGTGGTATACATGCCGGTCCAAGGATGGTGGTAGCGAAAGTCATGAATGCGGGATACTATTGGCCCGGAATGCATTTGGACGCGGTCAAAGAGTTGAGGAAATGCGTTGGATGTCAAAGACATGCGCCCAAAACGATGCGCCCCAAGAACGAGTTAGTACCAGTTACTACGGCATGGCCTTTCCAGCAATGGGGAATAGACATGGTCGGACCTTTTCCCGAAGCCCCAGGAGCTGTCAAGTTTATAATAGTCGCAGTTGACTATTTCACCAAATGGGTAGAGGCGAAGGCCCTCGCGTCGACCACTGCCGCCGTTGTCAAAAAGTTCATTTGGGAACAAATAATATGTCGTTTTGGTTTACCTCTCAAGATAATCACCGATAATGGAACCAATTTTTCCGAAGACAACCTTCAACAGTGGTTCAAGGAATTACACATCGAACACACTTTCTCCTCGGTCGCGCACCCGCAGGGGAACGGTCAAGTTGAAGCCGTCAACAAGAGTATAGTCGACGGAATTAAGGCAAGGTTGGGAGAAAAGAGAAGAGGTTGGGTAGACGAACTGCCAAGCATCTTATGGGCCCACCGGACGATGCCCAAAACAAGCAACGGAGAAACACCGTTTAGCTTGGTTTATGGGTCGGAGGCTGTAATACCAGCAGAGATAGGATTGCCGTCACCCAGAATGCTCTCCATGAACATGATCAACAATGAAGAAGAAAGGAGAATCGACCTCGACCTCCTAGAAGAACGGAGAGAAATGGCGGCAATCAACGAAGCAAAGTACAAAACAAAGCTGGAAAAATATTACAGCTCTAAAGTCCGAATATGCACCTTCAACCCGGGAGAATACGTCCTCAGAGACAATGAAGCCTCAAATGCAGAAAAACCCGGGAAGTTGGCTCCCAAATGGGAAGGTCCGTATGTCATCGATACCGTGCTCGGAAAGGGGGCCTACAAACTGCGCACCATCGATAACAAAGAGGTTCCCCGCACATGGAACGCTCAACAGCTGAGAAGGTGCTACTTATGAATGAAGTTTTTGTAATTGCAATGGCCTAGTTGCCGACACATTTATAATACAAGAAGTGTTTGGCTACCTTTTTATTACGCAAATTTCTTTGTCACAACTGCATATATCACTTTGGGCATACACGAAAACATCAATGGCTCGACCATTAGGAAACGTTGTAGACCTCCAAGGCCTGTCACAAACAAGTGCACAGTCGGGTCAGACACACAACTAAAGCCTAACAAACGCCAATCAAATACTTCGTGCCCACATAAACACGAAAACGTCGAACACAGGACAAACAAACATTGTAAGCACCCCCAAGGCTGAGAACAGCCGGGTACACACAATAACCTGTCACTCGATCACTTCGTATTCATGACCCACCTGCGCACAAATACGACAGAATAAAACGTTGTAATAAACACAACACAACCTGTCAGCGCCATTATTCATTCGTGATACCTGAATCAAAGTAATTACACATGCACATATTATGACGATAACAAATTCGCATAAAAACAGAACTGTTAGCATAACATATGTCAACACACAGCCATATATCCACAAGCATAACAAGGAAGTTAAAATTGTCTATCAAATTGTCAAATACAAGACCACCTAAGGTCATACGCGGCGCACAGGCCGGAAGTCTTCATTCAGGATGACTGGGCCCAACACCCCCAGTCACACCACCTTCATCGCCTAACGCGCTCTTCAACATAGCAACACCATCTGGCCTCCGAGCCAGCTTTTTCGCAGCTTTAACCACCGCAAACTCCAAGGACGAAAACTCCTGCCTCTTTGCGGCGTAAGCACCAGTGCAATCTTCCTTCCACAGCTCGAAATGGTGTTCTTTCTCCTTATTAAGGGCCGCAGCCCTGCCTTCGTTGTATCCATCCTTACGACCACTGCTGTAACCAGCTTGCCCCAACTCATACATATAATGGGCAAGCTCGTGCGAATTAACGATTCGTCCAGCAATCTACAACAAACACACAAGTAAGGGACAATTCACGACAGTCACAAAAAAAAAAAAACAAAACAATACAAGAAATTACCAGAGGCACCGCGCGTGAGAGCAACCATTGGCAATCAGCGGACGCCTCCTCAGCAAGGAGTTCAGCGGCTCGGCATTCAGCAGTCTTCTCCTGAAGAAGACGGTCAGAAGTCTCATATTGCCTCGCAAGAACTTCCAGCTTAGCGATGCGTTCAACATACTCTGTCTCCTTCTTCTCAAACATCATGCGCGCTTGATTAGCCTCATCAGCAATATCCTTCTTTTCACCAGACAAACGAGTAATCGTGTCACGTTGCGTTCTAAGCTCAACATTGGTACGCTCACACGCAGCTTCCCAATTTTTCTGTTTGTCAGCATTGGCTTTCCTCTCCTGGGCAAGTTTTTCCTCTGCATCAGCAAGCCTCCACTCCAACCCTTTTTTCTCAGCATTAAATTTCTCCTTCTCTTCCGTAAACAGCCTCTTATCATTCTCAAACTCCATTACGTCCTCCCCCAGCTGCTTCCACTCGCGGACAATCTCCTGAGTGGTAGAGAAAAAATTAACCCCGGCCTGAACATGATCATCCAACAGTTCAAACCGGCGGCGTTTTTTCTGGAACATCCTTTCAGCTGGGGGGAGAGATAACGAGTAGAAGTCATGACAATTTTCAAGGGTATCCATCCGAGAGCCCTGAAGCAGACGCCAGCGAGGAACGTGCGGGAGATCGTCACAAGCAGGGTTTGTTGTATCAAAGGAATCAGCATGAAATTTCCCAAACTGGGGGCTGCGGACAGCACCTGAGGTTGCACCGCCACCATCACCTGGGGGGCGCTTGGTATACACCGTTTGGTGAGGCGTAGTTTGACTCACCTCTACCTCAACCTCAGCATTTTTACCACGATCAACACCAGTACCACCACCCGCAGCACCACCTACATCACCGCCACCTTCCGCAACCTGCTCAACATCCGCAGTCTTTTTCTGCCCGTCAGGAGCATCATGAGGGGGAGACAACCCGAATGCCCTAGACGGCGGAGACTCAGGGGGAGTAATCTTAGAAATGTCAATCTTGTGCCCACTTTGGGCTGTTTTGACACCTGCTCCAAGACGAGCAGCACATTCAGGCAAAAGGGGCACGAAATACAAATACAAGACAAGCAAAAATAAGGAGATATGCTGAAAACTGAAAAAGCGAATACCAGAAGCTTCAAAGATTTTCTGCAGCAAATCACTTGGTTTTTCGGCAAAAATACCCATATCAATATCCGATTCAGAAGGGGCGGGAGGATTCTCCTTCTGAAGCTTAATCTTCTTCGCGGCAAGCGCAGCAGCAGCCTGCTCGTCAAGCTTTCGTTTCCTATCATCAAACATCTTCTTTTGCATAATCTCAGTTAAAGTCGCGCGGTCATCAGGGTCCGACTCAGGGTGTTTCTCTCCAACCCCTAAACCAGGTAACGTGTCAGAAACGACAACATAATCAAGGATACGAGCAGTGTGAAGTCGCTTACGAGGAGACTTAGAGGAAGTTCCTTCAGACTTTTTCCCTTTCTCCTCAGCCTTGTCAGCTTTCGCCTTCCTTTTCGTCTCCAATGGATTAACAGTCTCAACCGGAATCTCCACATCCTCCTCCACAGGCTCGTTCACCGGCTCTTGCACAGCCCCTTGCACCGGACCTGCACGCGCGGAAGGAGACGTTAGGTCTTCCAACGATCCGCCAGAACCATCACTCGAGAGAACGATAACTTTCTCTCGAACGGAATCAAATGAATCACTCTCATTTTCAATCTCCTCACCTAACACGGTGTTCGCGTAAGCAGCGAAACTCCCATCACTCGGATGCAGAAACCGATGGCGGATCTGATCCAACCAAGGTCCTTTATCAGTCTTTGGTATCGCTTCAACCATTGCACCCGGAGCATCGGGATCCAAAACATTCATCAATGTGTACCCTACTGCAAAAAAAAAGAGGAAGAAGTAAAGCACAATACAAAAATAATACAACCAAAGGAAAAACAGAAGGGGGATATGGAACAAACGTACACTTGCCACCATGACCGTAAACCGGGACACCCAGCGGATTTTTAGGAACCCACTTCATACTCATCCCGGCACCAACCAACGCCATCTCCTCAACCTGAACTATCGGAGTAGCCTTCCGGGTCAACTTCTTATACCAGTCCTGATTAGCAAAATCTGCAACCACATCAACCTTTGGGATACCCTCACCCACAGGTCTGTAATGCATATCTACAGGAACAACCCCCCGGCGAATAAAGAAAAACTTCTGTTTCCAGTCATGTATACCCTTTAACGGCACAGAACAAACCGGTGACACGCCGGTACGAGCACTAAAGGAGTAAAAACCGTTCGTATATGTAACAGTGTAGAAGACGTTGAACATCTCAAATGTCGGATCAAGCCGGTTGGCCATACAAACGAACTCAAAATGGGTGATACGGGGGAGCCCGATGGCATTGATTTGAGATATATGGAGACCGTAACCCCTCAAAACGTCAGCAGTGAACCGAGTCATCGGAAGCCTAAAATTACCCTCCCGGAAAAAAGCAGCGTACAAAGTCATATACCCGGGAGGAGCGTCCATGGCGGTGGAACCAGCAACAGGATATTCAGCACCCCAATCAGGGAGAAAACCCATCTCCCTTACTAGATTCTGAAATTCCTCTTCTTTCCAACCAATAACCGCCTGATCTGGGCCAGGAGGAGTTCTACCCTTGTTCCTCTTTTTCTTCGAAGAAGGATTTGAAGTAGACATCGTGAAAAACAAAAGGAGAAAGCAGATGAACTCAAAAGTTGAAGGAAGAACAATCAAGGAAGACGAGAGAAATCCAGGATTCAAATTTTGAAAAGTGAAGTAGGGAGGAGACCGCCTTGGAATTTATACCCATCGCATTTAATGCGATGGGCAGCGAACCGCCAGAGGTATAGGAAAGGATCCAATCAAGGCGAGACACGTCAGAGGAGAGAGAAAACGCCATCATCTTTTTCGGAAAAGTATGCAACAACCGCCTGCCACTATGACATAAAGCAACTGACGTGACTGAAAAGGCGCCTGTTCACCCGACACCAGGCTGTCACGTCAGTCACTCCTCCCCAAGACAACAAAGCTTCTACCTGAAGACAACACTCATAGAGCGCCAAAACCCATGCGCCATGCGCCATGCGTCCATTTGGCTCAGTTCCGCAAGGAGTCAAAACCCATGCGTCATGCACCATGCGTCCATTTGGCTCAGTTCCGCAAGGAGTCAAAACCCATGCGTCATGCGCCATGCGTCCATTTGGCTCACTTCCGCAAGGAGTCAAAACCAATGCGTCATGCGCCATGCGTCCATTTGGCACACTTCCGCAAGGAGTCAAACCCCATGCGCTATGCGCCATGCGTCCATTTGGCTCACTTCCGCAAGGAGGCAAAACCCATGCGCCATGCGCCATGCGTCCATTTGGCTCAGTTTCGCAAGGAGTCAAAACCCATGCGTCATGCGCCATGCGTCCATTTGGCTCACTCCCGCAAGGAGTCAAAACATATGCGTCATGCGCCATGCGTCCATTTGGCTCACTTCCACAGAAAGTCAAAACCCACGCGCGGTACGACACACGCCCACCCGACTCACCTATACAAGTCGTCAACTTCCACGGGCAGTGGGCCAAGTAGGTGCCAACTTCTCACCGACCCCGTAAAGACCTGACAACATAAAAAATACCACATTTATAAGTCCAGCGTCCCTCCTAGACGATCAACTCAACTAGAAGGCACACTGGACTGGGGGGACTTGAAGAGGTATGGTCCCAATTCTTTGCCAACATGGCAAGGACCACACCACTTTTCTCATCAGACGTGGCGCTGACATCGACGAAGTCATCCAGAAGCTTCTGGAAAAAATCTAGGTGACACCAAAGATGCCCCGTCCGACATAAAGGACAACACGTGTCACCAACCGCCAAGCGCCAAGTAGACCTGCAACGGATCCAGGAGCAAGCAGACAACACCAGTACGACGTCTCCTGAGTAGGCGAATGCAGGCGCGCCACGTGTACCACTACACTGACCACAGCAGAGGAGACCAAAGGGATATTCCCCTTGGTCGGACAGCTGGCGCGCGCCTACAGCTGGCGTTGTTGCTCTTTCCCTTCTTCACCCTCCGGCTATAAATAGGACCCTTCATCATCCAGGTTGATCACCTTACTCTCTCTATTTTCACACTTAACACACACTGTTTTACCTTCCTCGGAACGGTACTTATTCTCACGCCGGAGCCTGGTTAAGAGGGAAACCCCCATATTCCCCTCTTAACGAGACTAACGGTGTTACTGTTTTGCAGGAGCCAAGCCATTCCCAGCGAGTGAGAAAGGAGATTGAACCCATCATTGAAGTAACCCCACCGGTTAACCGTAGTGTTAACCTGTGTTTCATCAGCCATGAATCAGTACAATCAATCAAGTGAAGAACAGGCAACAGCCATGAAAACACTTCAGGGAGCTTTCATGATAAAGCAGAAAGTTGTGAACAACTACATCGAGAAGTGTGCTATGCTAGAACAGAAACTTGAAACTCAAAGAATTGAAACAGAAAGAGTAAATCGTTTGTTGAAAAGTTACTCATGTACTTCTTATGTCATTGACAGGATTTATCCAACTGTTGAAGGCATGAAGGCATTTGAAGATGATAAAGTAACTGAAGAACAGAAAATTTCTGAAGAAAAGACTCCTGAAAAGAAAAAAAGGAAAGAAGAAGGATACTAAAGTGAATGATTCTGGTAAGAAACAAGGTTTCAGTTACAACAAGTGTCCACCCCCGCTTGAAAATGGATATTCTCCGAGAAATCCAAATTCAGAAAGAGTCGAAAAGGAAACAAATTTACAGTGGGAGTCGGAGTCTTCAGTTAACTTGCCAGATAATATTGATGTCACGTTTACATCATCTGACACTGATCATGAGTCCGAGTTAATAAAGAAAGTGGTCGATCAGGTGTTGGCTAAAGATGAATCCGATGAGTCAAAGTCGGAGTCTAAGTCAGAGTCAAAGTCTGAATTCAGCATTCCGAGTCAAACCGTCAAACAGGACAAAAAAGTTTACAATAAAGAATTTCTTCTATCAAAATCTAATTTGAATGACGAAACATTCAAAGTTGCATATCAAGCAATGATTCTGATTTGTCAAAATCAGAGGAGCTATCTTCTGGCGATGAATCTGATTCCACAAAGTCAGAGGAGCCACAGGTTGAGCTAAACATTGAAACATCAGTACCTCCAATGGATGATGTCAATTTTCCACCATTGAGGGCTGAAAATTTTAAAACAAAAATTGGTAAAGTTGAGATTTCAAATCAATTTTTTTCTGAAAAGAAAGATTTTGATATTGAAAAAGCATTTAATTTCAAAGTTCATAACATTTTTGGAAAAATGGTTGACAGGAAGGTAAAAGGAGTCAAGGAATTTTACGAGAAGAAAACGAAGAAAGGTAAAGTTGAACCATCCCTGGTTTGTGACTGGGATGGTACTTACTATGAACAGTAAAATTCTGGACATGCCGGAGCTCCCAAGTTGGTATTCGCGGAGCATGAATCGACATCATTCTTAAAATTGTTTTTGAATAGGTTGACTTGTCGGAACTCCCAGGTTGGTAAGTGAGGAGGAGGAATCGGAATCTTGAGAATTCAACCTACAAATGGTATTGGTTGGTAAGCCATATGGTTGAAAAAGAGGTTGTGATTATAAGAAGGATAATCAAGGTCATTAGGTTGAACTTGATTGAATCATTCTTACAAGTGGTATTTGGAGAAACAATGTGATGAACTCCTAACCTACATATGGTAAAATCAATCAACAAAACTAATTTTCCGGAAAACCATTTGATTAAAACAAACTTAAGTGTTTTGAAATCACAATGGGAAAATAGTTTGTTGTGAGGGGGAGTTCTGATTGTTTATGCCAAGTGGATGGCGAATTGATGTGATTCGATATCAGTTGTCACGTTACTTGTACAGTTTGTTTTTCAAATTTCCTTTAAATGTATTTGCATTTTAGGGGGAGTAAGAATATTTCAGAAAATCCAAAAACATTTGAAAATTTGAAAAATTCAAAAACATGATAAAATTAAAAACGAGTTTTGTTGAGAAAAGAGGAAATGATAGTACATCAGTGGACTATCACGGCATGCTAAAGAATTGGAAAGTCAAATGTGATAAACGGTCTCACTGATGATATGCCAGTAGGTTTTTGCACATTTAATAGATTGTGTCGAGATATAAACTTAAATTTCAAACTTGCTTATATCGTGGGGAACATCTCTCGGATATATGGGTAACCCCCGAAATCTTGTTTGAAAGGTCCCTCTTTCTGAGATACTAGGTCTTTATACTCAGTGATATCTGGGGTATTATCCCGGGACTTCTGATTTTGCGGGAGCAATAGCCTAGTCCCCGGAGAATACTTTACGCTTGCTTGAAATATAGCTCACCCTCAGCATAAAAATGATGAATCATTGCAAAATGCTAATCATGTGCTGTTGAAACAAAAGATCCTCTAAATGGGACACACCAAAAGTCGAAGCCGTCATCTCTCTGCTAAACGAAAGTTCTGACCTGAGCTCTCACGGTCTTCGCAATTTAACCCTTTACAGATATCATCTGTGGTATACTCACCTGTAAGACTGAATATTGGGATCTGGATACGGGAGTATATTCATGAGGTGGGACACATGATTAAGTTTAAGTGCTTAAAACATTAATCTCATATCTCGAAACAATTGAACTTTGTGTGAGAATTTAAGTAGATCAGTATACTGACAATCTAAGTGAATCGTTTAGAACTTAAAATGATTAAAGCTTAACGGTGTTGGTGATTTATCTCAAAAACTGATATGATCCTCTTACACAAGCTCACAAAAATATTGTTTGTAAATATTTCTTTTCTGTATTTCATTTCTTTCAAAAATCCAAAAAGATTTTAGTGTGTTTTAGCATAAATTTTGAAAAATTCAAAAAGATTTTCGATAACTGATGTTGGAAAACTGATTTTCAAAATTCCAAGTGCTAAACATGATGAACAAATCGGGTTGGGAGAATGTGTTTTGAAAAGAAAAATGATATATCTTCAAGTGGTTTCATCAGAGATCTACATTGTAAAATCATTCTTTGATTAAATAATTCCTGCATGTGGTTTATTGTCTGAATATTTTATCCACAAGTGTTCATCAGATGATAAGAATTATTTTTACAAGTGATCATCAGGAAATTTATTGTGAAGTAGAGAATGTGCAGGATATCTGAGTGATAGAGAGCCAGGTTCCGATACCTGAGGACTCTGTGATTTTAACAAGCCAGGCTGCGATCCCAGCATATCGAAAGGGGGAGTCTGAAGACACTTAAAGGAAGGAGTATGTTGGTGTTGATGAAAAGAGAAGAGAGAAGAGAGAAGATTTGAGGATATTTACAGTGTCAGACACTTCAAAGAGTTCGAGAGGACTGATAAAGACTGAAGATGCGAAGACTCGACACTGAAGACTCGTCAACATTCGAGGGGGAGTCTGTTGGTGCGTGCGTCTGTCGACTTCGTCTTGTATCGAGTCTTGTTTGTATTTAGATAGATCAGGGCACGTTTTTCAAGGAAAATGTCATATATAGGGTGAGTGGCTGTTTCAAGCGAAATCACATCTTGTAATTTCGCTTGAAATGAACATGTCCACTTCAAGCGAAATCATATATGTTAATTTCGCTTGAAGCTAATCTCGCTTGAAACATGATTCCGCTTGAGACCATTTCAAGCGAAATCAGATCCCTATAAATACCTTGTGTCTTGAGTTCATTTGTAACGATTCCGGTCAGAGCAACGAAGTGCTGCCGAAGTGTCGTCTCGCTGTAAATCATTGTGAAATCAATATAACGACAGTTTAAAGTGTATTTCTTGCTGAATTGACCTCAGTACGACTGTTTCCGCCTTTCGTATTGAGAAAAACTCTTCTGATCGACTCATTCGGGTCTGAAAACGATCCTACAGGGGGGGGTGGGGGGGATGCGTAAAACTTAAAAAATGTACACAAAGAAAGGATGAGTTGATCATGAACCATCAAAATGTAAAACAATGTTACATTGTTTCTCAAACACAATAAGGATAAATACGGGTGTAACTAATTTACTTTAAGTAAGTAGGGAAAATTATATATATATATATATATATATATAGAGAGAGAGAGAGAGCGGTTAACATACATTATGAGTAATCGTACATTAAGTATGGGACTATCCTGACCGTCAGATCAGGGTGATTAAAGCGTGATTAAATTGATGATGAGAAGCGGTGGCAAAAGCGTAACTATGGTATATAAAGGTTAAAATCGTCAATTTACTATATCTATTTACCAGGCTATATCTCCGTCTCAAATAAAAAACGATATTAGAACCCCAAAATTGACGGTGAAGTTTCAAAGCGATTACGACCGAGGGTAAACGACGATAGCGGTGAACAAGAAACGAGTATCGATTTGAAGTGAGGAATGACGAATACGGCATTAGGAGGTATCGATTAAATCATCTTCTCATCCATTTATTTTCTTCTTTAATCACACGGTTTTAGTTGAAGAAATTGTCATACTGATCGGCGGTTTCATTGTATGGTGAACAAAAATTGAAGCTAAACGAGAGAGAAGGAGCAAGAAACAAAACGATCCAGTGCACACTAGTGGCATAAATCCAGGTTTCTTCTAAAAAAATCCGGTTTAATTAACTAGCGTTATTTGATATGAACTAGCGTAATTTGATGTTGATTCATTGATATGAACTAGCGGTATTAGAATGATTGATATTAGACTATTGATTGATATGAACTAGCGGTATTAGATTGTTCATCCCCCATCCCCCTGTATTATTAGGTTAAATTTTGAAATTGGGGATTTTGAGCTAACTTTCCTTTTTGTTTAAACAATTATCGAATGTTTTATTAGGTTAAATTTTGTTATTGGGGCTTCTGATCTAACTTGCCCTTCGTTTTCATCCGTTTTTAAGCAAATTTTTGATTGAGCAGGATGAAAATAATAACGCATCCAATGAACATAATTACACCTGGTGTATAAGATTTGTTGAGCACAAACCAGTGAAAATTTGTTAGTATACATTCTGTAATACAGGTATTAACAGGTCAAAAAGGGTCTTAATGGTAGAATTAGTTAGTTTTGGTGGGGAAATCATTGAAACTGATGCAAGATGGACATCCTGTGGCTTTTGTTTGTCCACTAAACAACTTCTGTTATGAAAAAGAATTGTTGGCAAAATAATAACGCCTATTGTATAAGATTTGTTGAGCACAACCAATGAAAATAATAACGCAAGTTGTATAAGATTTGTTGAGCACAACCAATGAAAATAATAACGCCTGTTATTATATGAAAAAGCTAATTTGCTTGATTTAATTTTTTTTGAAATATGAATGTAGGGGTTGCTGATGATGATGATGATTTTGAGCCCCCCATTCAGCCGATGATAACAAACAAACCTCGCAAGTTAAAGGTAAATAAAAAGCCAAAGAAATTAAATCTTCAAGATGATGATGATGAGTTTGAAGCACCAATTAAAGACTTGATAGGCAAAAGGGCCGGAAACACAAAAAAGAGGGCAAAGACTTTAACTAACCAAGATGATGACGACTTTGGGGCAGTAAAAAAGAAACCATCGAAAGAAGACAAGCAGATGGACCCTAGAAAGGGGAAACAGACGATTACCGAAGCGGAACTAATTAGGACGGAAACAAGACCGTACTATGAATATCATCGTGATGTAATAAGCCTACGGTTTAGTCCTTCAGGTTTCTTGGATACAGTAAGACAATTTACAGAAGCACAGGTAACAGTTGTGAAAAGCATTGGATTTGGTGATGTTCTTGATATAAAGCTTAATCATATAAGCACACTTCTTGGTTATTGGCTCCTACGAAACTATGACGAGTAATATAGCACACTAAACATAGGAAATCATAAGATAGAAATCACATGAGATTCAGTACATGATGTGTTTGGTATTCTAAAAGGAGATGTTATAGTACGGGAAAAAAATAAGCCTCGGAAAGGAGCGATAGTTGAAAAAAATACTGCTACTCAAGAGGTCGAAACAACTATTGATGAGTTCAAAAACCAGTGGCCGGACACCAACAAATTTACTCATACATTAGTTGCAAAAGCTATGAAAAAACAAACAAATGGCGGCAGATTATTCAAGTTAAATTTTCTAGCCTACTAGAACACTTTGTTTGTAGAGATAACAAAGTCAACAACGGTTAAACAAAGTTTTCTACTTGCCATTGACAAAGAGGAAGACATTTCAAAGCTGGATTGGTGCTCCTTTGTTTTAGAATCACTTAAACGAACTAGACAAGGTTGGAAAAAACTGGACTCACAATACAATGGACTAGTTGCATTTCTAACGGTATGTTTTGTAGACATCTTTAAAATGTAAGCTAATACAATATTGTTAGTAGTAATTTGGTTTTTTTTCAAACAATTATATGCAGCTTCTATATAGCCATGATTTCAACAAAAGGCACAAAATTTTCGATGAAGTTGTCGAACTGCCTGTCATAAAGTATATAACATCTGGTATGATCGACGACGTGGAAGAGTATTTATACAACAATGGGCCGCTGACAGATGTTGAAGATTGTGATGAAGTTGACAAAGACGAAGAAACGCATGACAATCGCCGGGATCTGCAACATGTGACTGCCTCGGACATCAATAGCGATGATCATCAAAATGAAGAGGCACCGACAACGCCATTCGAAATAGTAAATCAACAAACTTCGACGTTATTGATGGACCTGTTCACTGACAACATCCCATTACACGAGGCTGCTGCAGTACAAGAAAACCTCACCGGATTTGAAACGATATACAAGCCTACGACAGATACGGATGATTTCACAATACCACCAGTGGATGCCACAAAGGTCTACAAAAGAAGAAACCAGGCTGGTGAAGATTCAACGGAAGAATGTTACATACCATCAACTACCAATTGGTTTGAGGGCTGGAATCCTAGTGAACATATTTCAGATTTGAACCTTGAAGATATGGACATCGGGACGCAAATACAAAAAGAGCTTGACTACTGCTCCACTCCGCTTCAACTAACCGGGGTGATCTATGATGATGCTGCGCGGGAAGCCTCAAACAAAAATAAGAAGGTACAGTGTTTTGGATTTTTGTTTATGATATTATTAATAACGCATGCTTTAAGACCTTCATAATACAGTAGAATATAGTAGAATGCTTGTTTAGGATATTAGAAAAATAACGCATGTAGAATAATTAAAATCACGCTAGTTTAAAAAAATAATAACGGATGTTAGCTGAAGAAATTAATCACGCATGACTTGAGTTGCATTACTATAACCGAGTCCAGTTAGTGAGGACCGTATTGTTGTTTGCATGGCATGCTATAGTGGCTCGATTGTTATTTGAGGTGTTTAGCCTATAACTAAGCCCAATATAGATCACTGGAACAAGAGGTCCAGTTTATTAGGAGAAACAAAGCCCAATATAGATCACTGGAACAAGAGGCCCAATTAAAAACGCAAGACTGGCCCAATTAATAACGCATGACTTGAGTCAGTCTTTTGCATAACTGTTGATTTCATAAATATTGGAATAAGCTTCGAATGATATAGGCTACACAGGAGATTAAGCTGTTGGGCCAATTTATTAGGAGAAACATTGGGGTGTTTGGGCCAATTTATTAGGACTCGTTGGGCTGTGGTCTTCTGAAAAAGGAAAAAAAATTGCACTAAATTTGGTTTGAAATAAAGCCCATGATTAACATAATGGACAAGAACATAAATACAAAAACACAACTTACGCTAGTTACATGTATAATCACGCATGATATTGCTAAAAATAAGAACTACTCTACTTAGATAGATAATAACGCATGATATTGATAAAACATCAATTCTGCAGCTGTTGTTGAAAACAATGGACAAGAATATAAATAAATACATTTCTCTTGTTATGGAAATGAATAATATCGTTACGGACACAAAGGAAAAGTGTTTCTGGGATCCAGATATAATGAGAATGTGTAAAAGATGGGATGATGCAGTTAAAAATACCGTGTCGACGAGAACTGATCAAGTAAGCTCTGGAGGTGATGAGGCATTTCAAAACAAAGTTGGAGAGGGTGGCGATACAATTCAAGAGTTAGGAGGGGATGGAGATGCAACCGTGGAAGATGAAAACACAGGAAAAACAAAAGGTAGATAAGAATTTGTGTTATTTCTTAAGATTAACGGTACTTTATGTTCAATAATGACAAAACGTTTGTGATTTTATAGGATGTCATGATGTTGATAATATGACATATGACGATGGGGGTATTTCAGACTCATGCCTGGCTGCATTACAAACCATCAAACCTGGTGTATACAAGCAGACGACAGAAGGTAACAAATACGATCATTGCTAAATTATTAACCGTATTCTAACTTGTGTTTTCAAAAAATTAACCTACTTGAACATACAAACAGTGACACAAGCAGATGTGGTACACCAAATGGACCAAGCAGTAAATTTAGCAGAGTGCAGTCAGCAAAAAGCACAAAGTCAGAATACAATAACCGAGTCGATGTTGAATGAGCTTGAAAAGATAAACCCTGACGTCTATGGTAAAGAAATGACTCCCACCACATCCGCTGAAGAAACTGATGAAGTGACGGATGCAGAAATGTAGTCGATGGAAACGCTTTTAAAATTGGCTCCCATCCTACAAACATCAAATGAAAGTAAGCAAAAAACACCCGTGTCTGCTAACAAAAAGAAAATGGATGAACAGAGACAGACAGAACTAGTGAGAACGCGTATCAAAATGTTGAGGGAAAAGAACGAAAAACGAATGGCAGAATTAGGTGACGCATACAGATCACCTTAATGCAACAGGATAACCAGCTTATATGAGCCACTTCTAGAACGTGACCAAACGATCATCTGTTACTGATGTGTGTAAAATGCAACATATAAATTACATCAAATGAGGCATAAAACTAACCCTTTTTTAGTACTAATGTTGGAAAAAGTGTGCTTTTTGTCTTCCTTTTGTATTTTCAGGGTTAAATGAGCATAAATGAACAAAAGAAGCAAAAATACAGCCAAATCTAACAATAATACAAGAAAAGAAATAAACATGGCATGCTCGACCCCTCGACAACTTCTTCCCAAGCAAAAACAAGACATCAGAAGGCTGAACACGCCCCGTGCTCATTGAACACGGGGGCGTGCCCAAGTGTCTACAGAAAGATAAAGTTGTAGAAGCTTCTATTTCCCAACACGGGGGCGTGCCCAGCGGACACGGTGCCGTGGTCAACGCTAAGATTCGCAGAATCCAAGCAAATCTTGATAGTACAGATACGCTTCTACACACGGGGCCGTGCCAAGCGGACACGGGGGCGTGGTCAACTAATGCAGACAAACTGCAATTAATGAAGAAAGAGAAGATGGGTGGACATGGGGCCGTGCCCAGCGGGCACGGGGCCGTGTCCGGGCTTCTGTGCAGGCTATAAATAGGGGTGCTTGGTTCATTGCAAAGGCATCCCTTGACAAACCACCTCTCTCCCACTTCACCCACACTCCACCACCATCACAACACCCACATCCACCACCATCATCCATCATCCATCATAGTGTGTGTGTAGTAGTCTTGGGATCCAAGGTTGATAGTAAGAGTTCTTGAGAATCAAAGGCCATGTTTGCCTAAGTCTCTTACATCACTTGGTGAAGACAAGCATTTAGTGTAATACTTTTGTTTTTTAATCTTTTCACACTTTTTATTTGGTTTTGTATTAATGACTTTAATAACTAGTTTCTTATGTTGAAGGTGAAACTTCCTTATCATTTGTCTGTGGTGTCTTGGCGCTATTTTACTGTCTATATAAAATAAAAGATTTACACCATTCATATCTCCACGGTCTATATGGAGATATGTTGGCTACCTGGTCAGGGGTTAAGGGAATGGTTTGGTAAGGTTCTTGCTTGTTCAGTGTATAGATCCTGCATGGACCTGGGTTAAGCTTATTAGGACCTCCTTCAATACCCACTAGTATTGGATAGCGGGGGTGCGAATGGCTTGATCCCTCATATGTAAACTACTATTAATACATTAACCCGGCTACTTGGGATTGTATCCCTGCTGACTCAAACCACTTAGCCGAGGGTAACATCACCTTCAAAAGAGGGGCCTACCACATTACGCATTAATAACTTAATTAATTATCTTCCAATATTCCAACCCTTTAGGATTGTATCCTTGCTGACTCAAACTACTGGGTTGAGGGTAACGTCACCTTCAAAAGAGGGGCCTACTACTATAACTAAGATAATCTCTTAAAAAGTGCAAAAGTGCGGAAAACATCAAAGGTTACACTAAAGGCGAGTCGGATCCAAGTGATTCATCTTGTCTATCCGTTTTTATTTTCAGCATTTTTAGTTAGATTTCATTTTCTTGCTTAAAACCTTTTTATAAATTTTTGATTTGATAAGGCGTTGAGGATAAACCGGTACTAAAAGCTCTTGTGTCCTTGGACGACCTCGGTATCTTACCAACGCTATACTACGCTCACGATGGGTGCACTTGCCCATATGTGTGTTTAGTGTAGTAAAATATCATGTTTAATAAATTTAAAACTTGACTAAAGTGTTAAAAAGGGCTAAAAAATATACATAAATACCTATCACACCTAACGCACATCAGTTACCTCTTAGCTCCAGTCGGAGATATTGGGTAAGATGTTTTGTCTCTTTTTAACCGCTTAAAATCTTGATCTCTTTTTAACCTGTCCTTTTTGGTTTTAAACAACAGCTCATTGATATACAAGTCTGAAAGTGGCATCGAAACACTAAAAATCATTTTTGAAAGCTTTCAACCATCGCAATACATAGCTTCAAATGGAGTGGACGCGTTTGTAGATGTGTTGAACTTTGAAGAGAAAAAAAGGGACAAAAAATCATCACCCTATAGGTTGTTCTTGCCAAGTACAATGATTGTAAGTTTTTCCATAATAATCACGCAAGTATCTATTTTACTTAGATAATCACGCATGTATGTATTTTACTATGTTAAATCACACATGTTGAATTATAATCACGCACGTTATATGATAATCACGCATGATGAAAGTTAATGCACACATGTTTTAGGTCAACCAAGCATGCTATATGATAATCACGCCTGTTGAAAGTTAATGCACACATGTTTAAGGTTAACCAAGCATGCTATATGATAATCACACATGTTGAAAGTTAATGCACACATGTTTAAGGTTAACCAAGCATGCTATATGACAATCACATCTGTTTAAAGCTTAATGGACAGATGGAGTTTAATGAAAAAAATCACCATAATTTTTGCAGCCTGACGACAAGTTTGGGCCAAAATACACAGACAATGATCGATTGAAAGTATTTGCACCAAGCCTAGACGATATACTGTGTAAGTATCAGGTCAAGAAAGTTGACACAGTGGATCTTATCTTCATTCCTGTACTACTATCTGATCATTTCTGGTGCCTATGCTTTCACTTGAAAAATGGCGAAATCGAGTTAATTGATAACTCTATGTTTGATGAATCGTTTAGCAAACGCTACAGTGGGCGCCCCGAAAAGCTTGTAATTCTTGAATACTTACCTTTATATACAAAAACGACTATATATTATAATGACTAGGTACTAATATGATTTTTTATCGTGATTATAGCGAAGAGTTCTAGTTCTATACTTAAAAGGCAAGATACGACAAAAAGAGTGGATAACAAACTTGGAAATAGCAAGCATAACTCGAAAGGAAATGGATTGGAGAACTCTTCAAAACGGATGTGACTGTGGTGTCTTCACTATGAGACATATGGAGACGTACAAAGGCAAATCACCATGGAATCCGGGGTTTGTGAACGAAGATAAAAAGACCATTCAAGATTCACAACTTTGATTCTTGCGGTACAGGTATCTTAGTAAGATTGTATTGTCCGACTACAATCTTATAAGGAAAGAAATGTACGACAAACCTAAGGAATTTACGAACAACGCAAGCCCCGTAGATGTTTTGCGTGATCTAGATAACAAAATTAAGGATCGATTAGATCAGTTCTTCAACCTTGACAAAGTGAAAAAAATGCTACGTCATAGACTACTTTGTTGCAAACATATTTGACATGTTTGTTTTTTAATTTTGTTTTTAATTCTTAAATTTGCTGATTACTCATAAACTATGATATCAGATAACATGAAAACAATGGGAAAAAATCCTTATTCAAACACTATTTCGATACAAGAAAAACACTAAGATAAACATAATTCGCACATGATTTCACTACCCAGATGAAAATGATACATAATACCCATCAGAAAAAGGACTTCAAAAACTTGATCTTCGTGTCCATAGAGCATCTTAAGACGGTTATTGCATCCGCAAGCTCCTTTAACTGTTTCTCATCCCGCTCTCCTAGATCAACCATAAACATCATAGCCACCTCTCGAACACTTGACTCTTTCATACCAGACAACAAATTGAAAATCTCTTCTCATCTCTTCATGTTCTCTCTGACCCTAGAAATGTTAGTTTCCAACAAGTATTTAAAAGACTTGTCTTCAGCAGTTTGTTCCTCGATTCTCTTTTTGAGATAAACACTCATACTAGAAGATGAAGAAGAACCACAAGATGAATTAGAAGAATCTGCCATCTTAAAGGTAATATTTGAATGCTCTTTCAATGATATATAAAAGGCTCTTTCAATGATATATAAAAGGAAATAGCAAACAAGAGGACATCTAAAATTATTAAGCATGACAGCTGTATGGTTCAGAAATAATTCTAGCTGTTTTTTTGGGGTTTTCTTGGTCCAGTACAGATATTATGTAAATATAATCACGCATGTATAGATTATCTCGTAGGTATAAAAATAATCACGCATGAATCAATAATGACACATGTATTGTTAATCACGCACGACCTGGTTGTGAATTATTTGAGCTACTGAAATTTGATATGCAAGATGCAAGTTGATATAAAATATAATTAATCTTAATAATAATGAAACCTACAAATAGCCTTCCCAATCGATATGACTAGTAATTATGATAAATATTTAATTTTACTTACCACATCTCCACAACTAGCATATTAATTCACAATGATCATACATATATGGTTCCCCATATTAGATTTTTGCAAAAAAAAATAACAACTCTCATCTATAAACAAGAATGTCTACTGATCCGGCAAGCAAAGCCATCAAGGAGTTCCTCTCCAGCCGCACGTTGACAGAGCTTGCGTCTGATGTAAACTCTACTAACAGTATTTTTGATGTGCAGAGGAAGGTCTTAGAACAACAAAAGATGAACCAGGAAGTCTGGGGGAAACTACTAAAAGAACCAAAATCTTCGTTGAGGGACAACGGCATAAAGTTCATGAAGGATCAGGCATCTGCTGACCACTTGGTTTACTCATATCTCAAGGATGCAGTGGAGACAGTGCAAGAGAAGATGGAAACCAGTGACAAGGAGCTTGGGAAGATATTCACATCGAACTAGGTGGTATGTCTGATTAATCAACGTTTTTTTGTTGATTTTTGGGGATGTTATAATGTTGGTATTTTGAAAACTTAGAAGTATGGTGGTTTTTGTCCATAGTTACCGATATGTGGATATATTTAGGAAAATCATGTAGGCTTTTAATATGTTTTGACACCTTTTCAAGCATCTATGTATGGTGTTTTGGCGTTGTTTATATGAAAAGGCATGTTAAACATTATAACGCATGTTACATTTTTTATGACGCATCTGGATATTGAAGAACATGGGTAAAAAAAAGTCAGTTGAGTTGGTATAGATTATCACGCATGGCATGGCAAAACATATAAAACTGGTATTAAAATCACGCATGTCATAATATCAGTAGAGTTGGTATAGACAATCACGCATGTTATAAAAATGGTATTAAAATCACGCTTGTTATAATGTCACAGATCACCTGCACTTGTTTCTTAAAAAAGGCATGAAAAAACAAATGTTTAATTGTATGCAATTGTGGTTCAAAAATTACTAGTCGTCGTCGTTTAGCTCTTCCCATTCAGAATCACTATCATCTGCTTCATCAACCTCCTCATACTCCTCTCCCTCACCTGTTTCTGCTCCTCGTCTACTAAACCAGGATCAATCTCTAACTGAATTACTCTTCTTTCTTCCCCTTCTTATCGGCAACACTAGCTTTGCCCTTTAAAACCTCGCAAGTTCGGATATCATGACCTTTGGTATTGCAAACACAGCATGTCCGACTTCTCTTTCCTTTTAGACTAATAATCTTTTTTTTTATTTAATCCGCTTTTGTGAACCACGTCCTTTGTTTCTAATACCGGTTGGCACACGGACTGTAGGTGGAGTATCAGTGTTCGGTTTCTCATCACCGATTAACCTTGAATATCTATCAAACTTAGGGTCGATGGGCTTCGTTATGCGAAGTTCATCAACCATTTCTTTCCTCTCCCTCATCCGATCTGACTATAACTAGATGATCAAAATCTCTCATCAAATTACCAATAAGATACTCTCCAGTCTGCATTATCTCATACGCAACCTCTTTGGCCATTTTATGCCCATCATTATCATCAACACTTAAATCAAATGTGTTATTCAGATCATTCGGTACCACGTCTTTGGTCCATCTTCTCATAACGTACTTGTGGGGGAATTTATTTCACTTTGAACATCTTGAACACAAAGTATATATGTTTGCACAACAACCCATATTGTTCAAACCTGCGACAACTGCATGATGCAATTACATCCTCCCCCTTCTTGAAACAAACCTAAACAAAAAAATTTGAAAATTAAAAATCAAGGAAAAAACGAACGTTTTTATGTATTAAAGCATCTTAGTTGTTGTAGATAGGGTTACCTCTAATAAACCGTCACCGTGGGCTTTCCAATCCTTCATATTTATCCTCAAGAACGGTTCCTCAATTTTAGTCTCCATAGGAAGACACTCGGACAGTGTTCTATATAACTCTGCCTGTTGATCAGCAAAGATGGACCTGGTGTAAATTTTCATAGCATCATCCTCTAAGGTAGTTTCAGACCAGTTATCTGAGGTTGTATTTCTAGAAATATGGTAATTTTTCCGATGGTTGAATCTTTGCACGTCCATTGCACCACCAAAATGGTTAAAAAAACTCAACAAGGGTAAGTTGAGAATTCGCCACCTGACAAAAAAATGGTTTTCACTCTCTGATCTGGAGGTGGTCCGCATGAGCCCAGACATAGGCTCATGACGATAGAAAGCTGGAATCCACGAAGATCTCATGGCAAACATATCGTCAATCCATTTATTCTCGGTCAGACCGAATTCAATCATTATCAGTTTCCATTCTCTCTCAAACGTTTCTGGCGCAATCGAATCAGTCCATACAATGTCACACATACGTCTTTTGAAGTCTTCGTTGTTACACAACTCATGTCCCACCTATTAAAACAAAGGATTGGAATGAACAAAAATCAGAAATCTTAATAATTAAATGAGTGTAGGAAATAATAACGCATGATCAACTTTTTGTACAAGTGCATATTAAAAAAAACTGAGTGTTGGAAATAAACCTTATCAGCAACTTTCTTCATTATGTGCGACATACATAATCTGTGCCTACTCTTATCGAACACTACCTTGATAGCTTGTTTCATCACCGGGTCCTGATCAGTGACTACAACCTACGGCTGCTTACCAAATGAGTCCAAAAATGATTGTAACAGCCATTTGTATGATTCAATACTTTCGGAAGCTAGCAGCCCGGCTCCAAGCGTCACATTCCGACAGTGGTTATCAATACCAGTAAAGGGTACAAAAACCATTTTATACCTTCAAAATGATGAAATAAATTGAACAAAAAAACAACAAAATTATACAAAAAAAAGTTAAAACATTAAAGTGAATACTAACTTGTTGGTTTTGAATGTAGCATCAAACGATATTACGTCTCCAAACTCAGCATAGTTACATTTGCACAAACCATCAGCCTAGAACAGGCCAGTTAATCGCTTGTTTTCATCGACAGAATGTACAAATGAATAATCAACCATAAACTGCTTTTTATCGGTCAACCTATTTATAACCATATCTACATCATACTCTCCTATATAGCTATGTATCCTAACTCAAAAATTCTTGCAGTCGTCTTTAGTTGCTCCAACATTTTCAAAACCTCTGTATCTTTGTCTCATTATATTGAACGCTTTCACTGGCCCAAAATTCAATGTACCAAGATCCCATATCATCTCTTCTTGTGTTTCGGACAGATGCCTATAAGCCGGTAATAAATGCATATCTTTGGGGCACACGAATGAATGATTATGCACTTGAACAAACTTATCAACCTTATACAACACCCCATCCGTCGAACAAAGCTTAATTTGTGCTTTACCCCGGTTCGAATAGTCGGTCTGTTCCTCCTTTTATATGGTGTCACACCCCCAAAATCCACCATAGTGAGTATCACCACTTGGAGGCGTGACATGACCAGGATCGAGCCACCAATCATATTGAACAACGTAATTAAGTAAATAAAACCAACCACAATACAATTGGTGACCAAAAGCTAGTTAACCAAGTTCGAATTAAACAGCGAAAGCATAAGACGTGGAACCAAAACATAAGTTCAATAAGTTCATAAAGTTTAAGTGTTTAGAACGGGACTTAACAGTCCATATCCCACAACGACCTCCTCCTCGCGCAAGCTCCATAAGTATCTAATGACCTGCAAGGCATGTAACAACGAGTCAACAACAAAGTTGAGCGATTTCACAGTAGGTGTTCGTTACAAAGTAGTTTTTCAAGAACTATGAGTTTGTTTGCAACTACAAGTTAAATCAGCTTTCCTTGTTTTCCAAAACATGAACGGTGGGGGCTACCCCATGTTGTAAAACCACTAGACTAGATGTATATATAGGTGTCCTTCCCAATCCGAGGACAGAGGTAAGTATTGAATACGTAGGTTTAGCGTAGGTGCCCTTCCCAATCCGAGGACAGAGGTACGTTTAAGAATACGTAGGTTTAGCGCCGGTGCCCTTCCCAATCCGAGGACAGTGGTACGTATAAGAATACGTAGGTTTAGCGCTAGTGCCCTTCCCAATCCGAGGACAGTGGTACGTAGTGAATACGTAGGTTTAGCTCTGGCGTCCTTCCCAATCCGAGGACAGAGGTAAGTAGTCTAGTAGTGGTGAAAGTACAAGTTCCGTCTTAGCTATTTAATCCCATTCCCAACCCACCGGGAATCCCATGCCTTAAGAGTGTGAACTCACCTCGGTTGCTCGGTTTGACTCTCAAAAATAGCTAACAGTCGAGGTCGGTCAATCACGTCCTAGTATGATTACCACTTAGTTTATTAGTGACTTCAAATAAGCACGAAGTTCCTACACGCATCTACCACATAACATGCACTCACTTTAACGGTTCATGCCCATATAAACTTCCCGTCTATTCCCGTTCATAAGCAAACATACGACATTGCACATAACCCTTTCATTGACATATAACATGTTAGATCATTATCAGATAACCTACCCGACATTTAGACACGCAAATTGCTACTTATGTCGTTTCAGCTTTTACATTCAAAACTGGGCTGTTTTCGGGAATTTTAATAAAATAGTTAACCTATTCCAAAAATTCCCAAACTTTTACAGAATGTTTAAAATAATCCAAATATTACTGTGTAAAAATATTGGGATCCAATTCATTACCAATATTTTATAAGAAATCATTTACCGGACTGCAATCAGATTCATCACTTTCTGACTGCAGTCCACGGAATAATTTATTTAAAATTCATCGTAAGTCCGATTGATGAAATTCCAGTTGGAGCATTACAATGACATCAGTGGTCATCTACAGTATAAATTTCATGAGCTAATTCTACACAGATTTTAAGTGATGATGAAAAACATAACACATACTTTCTGCAGTAAAAACGTAGCTTTTACTGCTGTGAAAAACGACCCCTTTAAAAATAGCAAACGAAGTCCAAAAATTATGATTCCAGTGCCATTAGAACCGTATTTCAAAATAACATGTTATAGACTCAAGAAAATCAGTTTTTCGATAAATATAAATGTTTGGACAGAAGCTGTTTTCAGCTTATAGCGCTCTAACGCAAGTTCTATTTGTTCCGTTAACATGTTTAGTGATCAACAACAACATTTCTAGTAATCAACAAGCAAGCATCAACATATACCCAACAACATCATACTAATCAACACTTCATCATGTTTCATCTTCATGTAAAGCTTTATGTTCATGTTTCTTGTTTAAACCTTTTAGTGTTCTTGTGATATACATCATACTACATCTTTTAACTACTCAAAATAGAAGTGAACAAAGGTTAAACAAGGACTTACAACTAGCTCAAAGCTAGGGAAGATTACTAGAGAAAAAGATGGTGAAAAAGGATGATGAAAGCTAAGGATGAAAGCTCTTCTAGTTTTACAAGCTCCAAGTTCCTTTAATCACCTCCTAGTATTTGAAACAAGCATGAAAATGGTTGGATGAGGGTTGTAAGGTGGTGGTGGTGGTGGCGGTTCTTGATGGAGCCGAGAGGGAAGAGGGAGAGATGAGGGAGTTGAGTGTGAACTTTATGAAGGAATGATGAAGTGATCTAGATTAGATATTTCACCATACTTATACTCATCCTATCTAATATTTTGTTCATCCTCACAAGCAATATCTAAATAAGATATGAGAATGAGATCTAGTAGTATGGTGATGATCTTGGTGGGTCCCTTGGTGACCGAAATTGAGTATGGGGGGGGGGGGTTAATTGTAATATTTGATAACAAGTTGGTAATTATTAGTTCCATTTCAAGTGTATATTTAGTTTAGTTAGTTTACTAGATATTTTAGTGGGTGGTATGGTGTACGGGGATCATAACTTGCCAAGAAATAATTAAACAATGCTTCTTGCAATATTTTGGTGTCCTGGGTAATGTCCGGTTGTTCGGTTAGATACTGGTTCGTTAAAGTGCTAAGTTGTTCCGTATAGTGTCTTTTATGTAACTTTTTATAACACATTTAATTCCTAACACTTAGGAAAACATTCAGGACCGTTTAGTCAAGTTTCTGCACAATCATTAAGCACAATTTAATATTAATTAATCGTACGGATACATGTAATTACGAGGGTTTTCACATAGACAACTTCGAATAAGGATCATCAAAAGCCAGAGGTTTATGCCCCTCCTTTGAACACACAAAGTATTTAGTCTTGATAATACCACCAACATGGTGTTCACCTCCTTTTCGAGCAGAGAACCCTGACTTCTTGGCATATATCTGATAAAACACATATGCTTGCTCTAGGGAAGTGAATTCCATTCCTATAACAGGAACACATGATGAAGCTACCTCAGGTGTTGGTGCATAGATGTCTGTTAACTTCGTCTTTATAGAGTCTTGTATCTAGATAGGATAAACCAGTGCGCAACAGGTTAGAATTTAGGATTTTCATGTGTAAAGGGGTAATTTCGCATGAAATAGCAAGTACTATTTCGTACGAAATTACACATTGGAATTTCGCATGAAATAGCAAGTGCTATTTCACACGAAATTACCTCCCCTATATATAGTCAACCTGCTAGTTCATTTGTAACGGTCTTGATTTCAGAGCCGAGGTGCTGCCAGTTTGTCAAACGATCAGGATTGCTATGAAATCATTAATAAAAGGATAATTAAGAGGAATTAAGCTGTTTCACGTCTATATCACTGATTCCGCCTTTGATATAGATCATATACTATTCTGATTGACTCGTTAGGGTCACACGACGATCCAACAAGTGGTATCAGAGCTCAGGAAGAAGAGTTTATACCAATTTAGCTTGTTTTCATCACTTCTGCTCATTCTTTTCAAAATTAAACGAGAATTTACGGTTAAAATGGCTTAATTTTCACACATTACACGCGAAACATAGTTTTAATGAATCCTTGAGAGAATTGGACCAAAATTCGAACAAAATCTGGATCAATTTGACAAAATGGTGGCCGAAATGATGATGTCATCATTATTTCGCATGGAATAGCCTCGTAATTTCGCATGAAATTACATTTTGGGATTAATTTCGTTTGAAATTGCTGTTAATTTCGTACGAAATTAGATTTCGCTTGAGATATTTCATACGAAATCACTATTTCGTTCGAAAGAGGCTAATTTCATTTGAATCCAAGCTAATTTCGCACGGAATTATATTTCGTTTGATCTGTTCGAACGAAATCACTATTTCGTTTGAAAATTCTGATTTCGTTTGAGTTAGTATTTCGTGTGAAAGCTATTTTCTCTCGAAATCTATTTCGTTTGAAGTCATTTCGTGTGAAGTGATTTCGTTTGAGATTGTTGTTAAAATCAAAAATTTTTCTAAGTGTTTGTTGATTGTCTCAGATACGTGAAGATGGATGAGTTTATGAATCCGTTCAGTGACATGTTTGCTTTCACGGGAAACACCGGAGATGATACATCAAACAACACAAATGAAAATGCTTCGAGTGCAAAGAAAACTCTTTCTGATGCTTTGAGTGTGGAGAGTGCATATGGCACATACAACAAACCTCCCAAACTATTGGCGATTGAAGAATACAATAGATGGGCTAAAAGGTTTGAAGAGTGGCTAAAAGCATTTGCATATCCAAGTTGGAAAAGCATGAAAAATGGTTTCAATATGGGAAGATCGGATTATGAAAATATAGTAGATACTGATGGTGTAGAAAGTTTCGTTGCCGAACAAAAGTGCATTGCATTTCTTCATCAGTCTATGAGAGACGACATAATTTCGTTGATTGAGTACACAAATGCGAAAGATCTATGGGAAAAACTGAGAGTAAAATGTGTGGGTAGTGCCGAAATAGTTAAAAACAAAAAAAGTTGTTAAGAAAAGAGTTTGATTTGTTTGGATGTTTGAAAAATGAATCTGTATCTTAGATGATTGAAAGATTCGGGCATTTGAAGCTGGAACTTGCAAGACATGAAATCGTGTACACTCAAGAAGAGTTGGTTGACAAATTGTTTGACTCGCTGCCGGATGATAAAGACTGGCAATACTTTGCTTTGATGCTAAAGAACACAATCAAGTCGGAGGATCTGATGGTTGATCTGTTAATCGAAAGATTGGAGAGTCATGAATTGGAGATCAAGAAATCAAACAAAGTCAATAATTCCTCATATCAGCAGAATGTTGAGCTGTATTATCGAGGTAGTATGATCCCGAAGACTGTGTCTCCCAAGACAGCTTTCTCAGCTGAAAGTTCTAACACGTCAAATCAAGAAAGTTCAAGCAGTGGTTGTTATGGAGGTTCAACTTCAACTGCTCAAAGTCAATTAGTTCCAAAGAATCTGTTTCAATGCAACATTGCTGTGGATCTAGAAAATGCACAAAATTTTAGTGAAGAATCCGCAAAGCAGCAAATGGTGTTTTTAGCATCTGTCTTAGAATCTTATGAAAGCATCGTAGCAGGAAAGATCGGAAATACTAACCTCACCAAGGAAGATTATGATCAGATCGACCCGGAGGCGATGGAGTTGATTGATATCAGGTGGTGTATGGCGAGTGCGGTTAGGGGAGCGCAAAGATTCATGGAGATTACCGGTAGACATTCTATTGGTGGACCTTCAACCAAGCTAGGGTTTGATAAGTCGAAGGTCACTTGCTTTAAATGTAAACAAAAAGGTCATTTTAAAAGAGAATGTCGAAATGCATATGCTGATGATACGGCAAATCCGTTCCGTGAAGATTATACAAAAGAGCCATCTATCATCAAAACAAATCTGAATCCCCCAGAATGAAGCAGATAGAAGAAAATGCCAAAGAAAAATCCAGAGCACTTGCTGTTATCCATGACGATGAGGGATATGATTGGAGTGAAGTGTTACCATAAGAAGACGCAGTGGGCTATGCGTTTGTGACAAAGATTGTTCCTTTCAAAGACTCCAGAACAGAAGAAGTGAAATACATCAACAGAAAGATGCAAGCTCAGAACAGGATTAGTAGAATCTATCATACATACAAAGAAGCTAAAAAGGCGAATAGATGGGATGCTGATAGAGAATGTTATTTAGATCCCAAGGGAAACATTGCTGTTGATCCAGATACTGTCGATGTTGAAACTTTCACCCAGCAAATTGCAGCAGAAGAAGAAGCAAATCAGAGATTGTGGTGGGGAGGAGGAGAAGCTGAAGAAAAAGAAAAAGAAAAAGAGAAAGAGCTGCAGACAAAGAAAACTGATGACGGGATTATTGATACATCACAAGAATTCACGGCTGAAAATTTGAAGAAGATGGCTAAGAAAGTACTTACTGCAAAAGAGCTAGAGGTAGTTTCTGGTTCTGGAACTGAGTCTAAAACCAAGGTCAGTCAGATTGATGCAAACAATGAAACAGGTAAGAAAGCTAAAACTGAGAGTGACTGCAACAATTGTATGAAAGATTGCAAGGTTTGTAGTACAGTTGCTTACCTCAACTGTAAAAAGGTTGAAGAACTGACAGGAAGGGTCAGAGATGTTGAAGATCAGATCTTAAATCGTGACAAAATGTTAAAAGCTTCAAATGATAGATTAAAAGATTTAACTAAGAAAATTGAAAATGATAAAATTGACGTAGAAAGAATTAGGAAAGAAAACAAAAAACTAATTCATGAAAATCGTCAACTCTCAGAAAATTTTGAAAAGCTGAAACGAACGGTAAAAGATTCTAATGAAAGAAATGGTAAAACAACAAAAGAAAATCTTCAACTCTCAGGTGTTCTTAGGGTAAAAGAAGAGCTAATCAACCAACAACTGGATGAAATTGCTAAGTTGAAGCTTCAGTTTCAAGAAGCCAAAATTGAAAATGAACGCATTCAGTTGAAATTGAACAGTTACAACTCCGCAAGTTTTGTTCTTCAACATATCGTTCCTAAACCAATTGGAAAGAACAAAGAAGGCGAAGATGTTTATTCGGATGGAACTGGGGTTGGGTTTCATCAGGTTCCACCGCCAGTGTTAAATAATTTTTCAAAGAAAAAATCAGGGTTGGTTAATGATGAAGAAGAAAATGAAGTTAAGCTTCCAGACATAATTGATGTCACATTCACTTCATCTTCCGATGAAGATAGTGTCCAATCTGAAGTTGTGAAAAGCATGGTTGAAAATGTTTTAAAGTCTGAAAGTGACACTACTGAGGATGATGAATGCTTTTTGGACAAATATATTTCAAAATCAAAATCCAAAAACAACTTAAATGAAGAACCTAATCTTGTGATGTACAAGATGGCGGGATCTGATAAGTTGTATTCGGATCGTGATTTTCCTTTGGAGAATGTGAATGTTGGTAAATTGAGAAATGTGTTCAAGTTGATTGAGATTGATGTATCTGAAATCGAAGGTTTGAAATGTTCCAAACGGGAATTAAACTTTGAAAAAGATAAAGCTTACTACAAAAAACCTGCTGTACCGCCGCGTTTTTCTAAAAACAATCAAAACAAATGGTCGGGTGGATATCAGGGTGGTAAGAATTTTCAAAGAAGGAACTTTCAAAACAAGAAATTTGTTGAGAAAAAGGTGTTTGTAAAAAGTTTGAGTTCTCATTCCGAGCAGGAATCTGAGATTTTTTCAAAGACAAATGAAGAGTTTTTTGAAGAAAAGGCCTCACAGCCTCAGACCGAAGGTACAAGTCAGGTAGTTGATACTCGTACATGCTTTAAGTGCAACAAAGTTGGACACATTGCACGAAGGTGCACCAACTTAAAACCTAAGTCTGAAGTTGTTGAGAGTCAGAAAAAGAAAGCTGATGCAAAAGGCAAAGCTTTAATGGTTGTTGAGAAGAAAGTTTTGAAAAATGATAACATCAAAATCAAAACTGAACCAGTAAAGAATGTGGTAACTAAAACTGACAAATTTTACAAACGGATTGCTTCACCTCAACAAGCATGGAAACCAAAATCAGTTGACAAGAAATCAAGTTCTCCAAAACCAAAGGTTTCTGAGACGGAAAAACAATCGTCTTCTACCACTCTGGTAAAGATGAATGTTCCTGTGGATTACTATGAGAAACTTGAATCACAAGAGGCTACTACTTCTGAAAAGAAGTATGTACCAAAGAAAAACCAATCAACTGGTCAACCTCCTAAAAATGATTTCTTTTTATACAAGGAGGTTGAGATTGGATCGGATCTGAAGAGAGCTTAAAAATGAATGACAAAAATTTTCCGCCACTTTACACTACTAAAACTCACCTAAAAGTCAAGCTACCTGAGTCAAAAGAGGCTTGGGTGGCATCAAAATCTAACTAAGTGTTTATGATATGTGCAGGAGCTTCCAAGATCCGTTTCACGTTGGATTATGGATAGTGGAGCTTCTCGGCACATGACGGGGAAAAAGACCCTACTGTACGATGTTAGAGGGTTTAATGGAGGATATGTGGGATTTGCAGGCAGTCAAGGTGGTCGAATAGTTGGTGAAGGAACTTTATCAAATGGAATTGTCACATTTAAAAGAGTAAACTACATCGCCAAACTTGAAAACAATCTTCTGAGCATCTCTCAGATTTGTGATCGTATGTATACAACGCACTTTACAGATAAGGAATGTTTGATCTTGAAACCAGGATTTGTTGTTCCCGAAGAGTGGGTTATCATGAGAGCACCCAGAGTCAATGATCTGTATGTGTTGGACATGAGTGTAGCAACTACTACTACGGGTCAGGCTCACTGTTTTATGTCAAGAGCAACAGAAAAAGAATCGCAATTGTGGCATCGAAAGATGGGACACATTCACCTGTGAAAAATGAATCACCTGGTGCATAACGACTTAGTAATTGGTGTTCATGTGAAAGGTTTTCATCTTGAGGGGGAGTGCATTAGCTGTGTCAAAGGCAAGCAAAAGAAGAAATCTCACCCTGGAAAGAAGGTTAATTCAGTCTCGAGACCGTTAGAGAGACTCCATATGGATCTGTTTGGTCCTGTAAATGTCAAAAGCATAACTGGTGATCTCTACTGTCTAGTAGTAACAGACGACTACTCGAGATTTTCATGGGTATCATTTCTAAAAACAAAAGATGAGACGTTTGAAAGTTTGATGACGTTGTTCAGAAAAATTGAAAACTTGTACCAAACTCAATCAGAAGAATCAGGAGTGACAACGGTACAGAGTTCAAGAACAACAAGATGGAAGAATATTGTGATGAGAGAGGTATATTGCAAGAATTTAGTGCTCCTTACACTCCGCAGCAAAATGGAGTAGCTGAAAGAAAGAACAGGACGCTAATTGAAACGGCTAGGACGATGCTTGCTGATTCGAAGTTACCAGTAAACTTTTGGGCAGAAGCAGTATCAGCCGCTTGCTATACACTCAACCGGGTTCTTACAGTGAAGAAATTCAACAAGACATGTTTCGAGTTGATTAATAACCGCAAACCTAACCTGAAGTATCTGGAACCGTTTGGATCTCCCTATACAGTTCTAGAACCTTATGGTAAATTTGGTGCAAAGAGCATTGAAGGTATTTTCGTTGGTTATGCAAGTCCATTGAAACGAGTCTTTGTTCCAAGTTTGAAGCGGATTATCGAAGCACATAATGTTGAGTGTCAAAGTTATACCATGCCACCTCAGAATCCAGGCGACTCATGGCGTTTTAATTACGATACACTGTGGGATTCGTTTGACATAGAAGAAGAACCAGATTTCTTTGACGAGTTGGATATTCTGAGAGAATATGAAGAATCACAAAAAAGGTTTCCAACTGAGTATTTTAGACGTCAACGGCAAACTTCAAATGACGATGAAGCCGGTCCAAGTAATGCTGGAGAACATGATGATATTCAACAATCCTCAGAACATGCTCCTGATAATCAGACGGCAGTCAATGATAATCAAGAATCTGATGATAGACCTATATTCGATCGTGGTGATTCAGATTCTGAGGGGGAGCAGATCCAGATATCAAGTTAAACAATTCCAGTCAGTGAACAAGGTGCAAATCAGAATGTTACAAATTTGGAAGGCGAGGTAGATGTTCCAGGCGAGGTGATGCCGAGAACTCTTTCGTATCATCCAGAAGAGCTGATTATTGGAGAATTACAATCAGGCGTTTGCACTAGACGTCAAATTGACCAAGGCCTTACTTGTTTTTATTCTACAATTTCTTCGTTACAAACTGAGTTTTACTTAGTTGTTTTATTTCGCAGATTGAACCGCGAACATACAAAGAAGCACTAACTGAAGATTCTTGGGTCAATGCGATGCAAGAGGAGTTGAGTCAGTTTGAGAAGTTAGGAGTGTGGAAATTGGTAGATTTGCCTGATGGTCACAGGAAGATAAACACCAAGTGGGTGTTCAAGTGTAAGAGAGATGATCGAGGGGTTATTATTCGTAACAAAGCTCGACTCGTAGTCCAGGGTTTCAGTTAGCAGGAGGGGATAGATTTCACTGAAGTGTATGCTCCAGTTGCTAGGCTTGAAGCGATCAGAATTTTCCTAGCATTTGCATCTTGGAAAAGTTTTAAAGTTTATCAGCTAGATGTTAAATCGGCGTTTCTCTATGGGAAGGTAAAAGAGGAGGTATATGTCGGACAGCCACCGGGCTTCACCGATCCAATCCACAAAGACAAGGTCTATTTACTGGATAAAGCGCTGTATGGTTTACACCAGGCCCCGAGAGCCTGGTACGAGACATTGTCTCAACATTTACTTGCCAACAGCTTCATCCGTGGAAAAGTGGATGCCACTCTCTTCACCAAAGAAGTCGACGGACATCTTCTGATAGTTCAGATATACATGGATGACATCATATTTGGGTCAACAAATGAAAATCTGTGCAGAGATTTTGTCACGACCCCCGACCCACCCTGGACGGAATCGGGAGCCGCGAACAGCCAAGTGGTACCGGTGATTATTTTGAAAAATATTGCAGCGGAAATTTCATCAGGACCGTGAGTTAGGAAAAATATCAGAGTTTAGAAAACACCGGATTTTATTTATTAAATAGATGGGATAAACCCATGTTTGACAAAGGTAGCTTTAATAAGGGATAACCCAATTACATAAAACAATATTTCTTAATTTGATTTAATTAATAAAATAAGCCACTTCTAGAAGCCCTTCAGTGCCGTATCCATCTCTTACTCCAATCTACGGTAATTACCTGAAACGCGTTTTAAAAAGGTTTTGTCAGCAGGAAATACTGGTGAATCATTCTTTTTACTAAAACGACATATTTGTTATAATTTACAGTATTAAGAGCGATTACAATGTTTCTATATATCAACCAACTACCCACAGTATTTGTCACTCGAACATCCATCGGTAGCCTCTTAGCCCGATGGTATCTGTGACTATGGTCATATCACCCCTTGGCTAACTCGTTGTCCAATGGTGAAGTTTATCAAGTAATGTATACAAAACCCCACATACCGGCTGTAATTTGGTGACTACAAAGACTTAATCCCTGTAATTATAACTTTGAAAATAAACATGCTTTTGAAATCAAATTTGATAAAAAAAGAATGACTCACATTATAAGCATGCAGATTTATACGGGCAGAGCTTAACCTATTGATTAGTCTTGTAACCTAGTGCACACGAACTCGGTAAGTAACTAATACAGCATTTACGATAACTCACGAGATTAAAATCCTCACAACGAATGACAAAGTGCAACACTTAAACATCCATCGGATTCGCAAGGAATGACAGAGTGTACCCCGAGTTTGGGTGGCACTCAAACATCCTGTTGGATTCACGACTAATGACAAAGCATAGCATTTAAACATCCTGTTGGATAGTTTCAATCGATCGGATATTGAATCGTAGCAGCGATCAAGTTAATACCCTGTATTGTAGCAGCGTTTCGTGATTGTGTGTTTTATAGTAAACAGAAGATAACTTGATGTACGAATTGAATTTCTTCGTCGTTCCAACGCCAAAATGCAAGTCCCACACCCACTATTTATACTTAAAATTCGACCCCCTCGCGTGACGCGAGGGGTCACCTTTGGGCGTCGCGTGACGCGATGGGTCACATTTCATCATATGGTTGCCACGTGTGTTTCTAGCCTAGCTGAGTCGACGGATCTTGAAAATTCGATTTAGACAGCAAGATATGTGGATAATCGTCAATAGGGAATATCCCCCTGAGTTTTAGGGGCCCTGATCCTGATTCTGATTGTTCTGAAATTTTTAGGGTTTATGTAGGATTACTTAGGGGTCTTAACTAAGGTTTCTTTGTGAACAAAATATAATAATAAATAATAGTTTTGGTGAGAGTTGTTATGGTTTGGAACAAAAAGGGAATAAAACGGTGAGAAAAGAGAATGGACCCACTTTGTAACTTTAGGGTTCAACTAGAAAGCCTCCTGGTATAAATTTTGGGTATAACTTCTGAGCTATTTAAAAATATATAATGCACTCGTGTTAAGTATAATACCCCTCATTCAACCTTGTCCCTATGTCACGAGACAGAACCCCAATGAACTTAGTCAGGCAGAGCCTTGACATGCGTTATGGGGCTCAGATCAATCGGAAAGGGTAGCGGTGATCGGGAGTTAAAACACTTAAAATGGGGCATGGTATTATTATTATTATTATTATTATTATTATTATAAATAATAGAATATTAGAGATAAAGAAAAATTGGCAAGATGGAAGCATAAAGAAAGAAAAGATAGGCATATTAGAATGGACACTCTAATTGTCTATATATACTTGTTGCATATGACAACTTGCCAAAATTATGGGTTACGTGAATACAATTGAAATGGTACACGAATTTGGAGATAGGACACGAATTTAGAAATAAGACACGTAGGGTTTCTTCATGCAGACACATTGCATGTATAACTTTGATCTTCTTTTTGGTTATTTTATTTATACATAAAACTTTATTTTAATTTAGTTAAGGTTTTTATTATTATTTTCTTATTATCTCGACATCCAATGTTTTCACAATTCTAATAAATTTTTAATTTATTATTTTATTATTATATATATTATAATTAATTTAACTGCTTCACTTATTTGGCGCTTATAACTTATAAAATATAACGTTTTACAAAATAATGAATATGTCTTTAGAACGAGTATATTTTTGTCTACATTTTGAACCAAGTTTCATTAAAAACTGAGTAGGTTCAAATATAATGTATTTTTATAATTTAATTATTAGACGGTTCCTAGGCTCGTCTAGGTACTTCATATTTTTAACAGTCAACTTACCCGTAATCTACCTGTCTAATAATATAAGTTTTTATATACTTTTATTTTATTTAGAAATGTCACCCATATACAGACCAATTAATTAGTATAGCATTCCAACCAACTATATATTAAATAGTTTTTAAAACTATTTGGGTAGAATAATTATATTAAAAATAAAACTAGTTACTAGTGGCTAATAAATTTAAACAAACCTATAATTCTTATATGATAAAAATAGGAATGTTACATCCTCCCCACCTTGTTTTAAATCTCGTCCTCGAGATTTAGGCTATGATATTTCTTTTAGACTTGTCAAGTCTTAGTCAATATGAACAGTATTTAAGGTGAATGATATAGAATCAAAACATCAAATTTTGTGAATATGAGTTCTAAAATAGGACTCAATGGTTCAACTAAATTAGTTTCAGAAATTGATGTCAAATGAATGAGATGAAATGATATGATTTTCATAGTGAATAGGTTGATCAAGTCAAAAGATATATGATCAATAGATATTTAAAATGAATGTGAAGGACTTTTAGAATCAATAAAATTCTTTGTCAAAAGAAAGCTTACTTTGATTGGCAACTGAGGAATACTTAGAATTGATAGGTTCAAAATGAAATAAAAGCATGAAAAATGATTTGTCAAATATTGAATTATGATATGAGAAAATCAATGTGCTGATATGAGTGAATTCCAAGGATACACGAAAAGACAATAGAGTTAGTGTATTATTGTCTTAATATATAATTGCATTAAGACGATTTTTTTTTCGTCCCTCTAATTCTTGTATTGTTTTACAAAAATATGTCTTATTCTTACAGTACAAAGTATATATATATTATTATATATCATTAAAATTTACTTAAATAAGTATGATGACTTAATTTATATATATTAACTAATCATTATCATGGTTGGATATTGGTTAGTGCTGCCTTGTTTAAGCATGGGTGATCAGTCCATGCCTAACTAAGGCTAGGCTACCCAATACCTGCCCCTGACAATAACCCTAGTATCTAAAAATAATACCAACACTACTACTATTATTACTAATAATAAAACTAATATTAATTATCAATAATAAATAACTAAATATAAATTTAAATGAGAGTATACCTCAAACATAATTTTATACATATATATAAAAATATAAATTCTTCACCTCAATGGTTTTAACAAGAATTTTAAATATAGTAATACTATATTGTAAATTAGGTAATTACTTATGTAAGTTTCCATAATCAATTAAATTTATATAATGGTTCCAAGGAAATCCTTAAATAAATCACCATTCATATGTATATCATACTCTTATATGAATTTTATAAATAGGTCAAATCTATTTGTTTTATACGATATTTTAATGTGACTTCAAAAGTTATAAAATATGTCAAACTTTGTAACATACTTACGTAACTATAAGAATGTTGTAGTTATAATATTTTTTGTATTATTAAGGTATAAATACAGGTGGTTATAAATATTGGTTCAAACATACTAATTACCAAAATCAAACCTGTATATTTTATAAAAATTAAAAAAAACAATTGTATAATTGAAAAATCAAGTATAGCGAAATGATATTTGAGTTTGGATAAAACAACAAATTGGAATGAAGTCCTCCAATGGTCTTCATAAATCAAATGAACCATATGCGCAACAAACAGTGCATGTGTAACGTGTGAATTTACACAGAAATGAAACAGATCAATATTTGCTACTATGAAAAGAAATTCTCATGGTATGATGATCATTAGGGGAAATAGAAACGTGAAAGTCAACTTATTATATGCAGAAATTAGAATTTCAATGAAAGAACTATAAGAACTTTATCTGGAATTTCGTGTGATAACCGTTGTTAAATGACATTACCAGGGAATGTCGAATAAAATGAAATAGGGGAGTTTGCAAAGGTATATGACTCCTTTTATAGTGATAATAATTATGACTCTGATTAGACTGTGCACTGATGGTTGTGAAATCTTGTTACAATGTACCTTAGCGAGATTCATGTCGTTTGTAGGATCATGTGGCAAAGTGCCGCTTTTTAATTAGTAGTTCTTCTACTGACGGAATTAGCATTGGTGTCATCGTGCCCAATTTATATTTTCAAAAGGTCTTGCCTTAGAGGTCGTGTGTGATATACTTCGACGTCTGTGGACGTATAATTTAAGTTTCATGTGTTTTCTTGTGCACTAGCACAACTTTACAAGCTTCTTACTTGCGTTAATAATTTATGGTAACGCATTTGGAAATTCTTATACTTTTGATGGTGTCCCAACTTAATGGGTTTCCATTGTTATTATTGTCGCTCGAGTTACGAGGTAGATGATCAAACGAAATAATGTTTGATATCGATATATGTAAGAGATTCTTGATAAAGGAATCTAGATTTATTATTGACACATATACTTGTGCTTTATTCTTAATTGACTTTTGGAATTCCTTATAGATATACATATCTATATAATCATATATTTCACATGCTGTAATATACATACCCTTCATAAGATCCATGTATTTAACAGATTCTTATTTTAAAAAACAAGTCAGATATCAGATCATGATACTATTTAGGGAAATCTTATCACTTGTTGGACATATTATATACCCCGTTTTACCTGATTCTCACCGGCGAGGTAACCTCAGTATATCCGGACAAGCTGGAGAGTCTGCTACACCATACCCAGTCTTACCGGAGAAGAAATTTAGATTTTCCCATAAATAGTATTTTTCTTAAATCATGATTTGGAAAGTGCATTATGACTTTCAACAAGCAAGTTAGTCTTCATATGACAGATCATATTCTAGAACAAAGTAGTACCAATTAGGGAAATCTCCTAACTGTTATTTCTTATTTATTATATTTACAACGTTCTAGTTATTATTTTCACGGCATACAAAAACCCATTACACTTTATTTACACAAGTATTTAGCTTAGCTTATACTAAGGCATCTTTTCTTAAGTTCAAGTCTAAATGCTCTCATGTGTGCTACTAGTTAATAGCAATCTCCTAACTGTTTTATATAAGCTTAGGTATTATTATCACAATACTTATAGGCTTAAAGCAGTGGCTCTGATACCACCTTCTGTCACGACCCCCGACCCACCCTGGACGGAATCGGGAGCCGCGAACAGCCAAGTGGTACCGGTGATTATTTTGAAAAATATTGCAGCGGAAATTTCATCAGGACCGTGAGTTAGGAAAAATATCAGAGTTTAGAAAACACCGGATTTTATTTATTAAATAGATGGGATAAACTCATGTTTGACAAAGGTAGCTTTAATAAGGGATAACCCAATTACATAAAACAATATTTCTTAATTTGATTTAATTAATAAAATAAGCCACTTCTTGAAGCCCTTCAGTGCCGTATCCATCTCTTACTCCAATCTACGGTAATTAACTGAAATGCGTTTTAAAAAGGTTTTGTCAGCAGGAAATACTGGTGAATCATTCTTTTTACTAAAACGACACATTTGTTATAATTTACAGTATTAAGAGCGATTACAATGTTTCTATATATCAACCAACTACCCACAGTATTTGTCACTCGAACATCCATCGGTAGCCTCTTAGCCCGATGGTGTCTGTGACTATGGTCATATCACCCCTTGGCTAACTCGTTGTCCAATGGTGAAGTTTATCAAGTAATGTATACAAAACCCCACATACCGGCTGTAATTTGGTGACTACAAAGACTTAATCCCTGTAATTATAACTTTGAAAATAAACATGCTTTTGAAATCAAATTTGATAAAAAGAGAATGACTCACATTATAAGCATGCAGATTTATACGGGCAGAGCTTAACCTATTGATTAGTCTTGTAACCTAGTGCACGCGAACTCGGTAAGTAACTAATACAGCATTTACGATAACTCACGAGATTAAAATCCTCACAACGAATGACAAAGTGCAACACTTAAACATCCATCGGATTCGCAAGGAATGACAGAGTGTACCCCGAGTTTGGGTGGCACTCAAACATCCTGTTGAATTCACGACTAATGACAAAGCATAGCATTTAAACATCCTGTTGGATAGTTTCAATCGATCGGATATTGAATCATAGCAGCGATCAAGTTAATACCCTGTATTGTAGCAGCGTTTCGTGATTGTGTGTTTTTATAGTAAACAGAAGATAACTTGATGTACGAATTGAATTTCTTCGTCGTTCCAATGCCAAAATGCAAGTCCCACACCCCACTATTTATACTTAAAATTCGACCCCCTCGCGTGACGCGAGGGGTCACCTTTGGGCGTCGCGTGACGCGATGGGTCACATTTCATCATATGGTTGCCACGTGTGTTTCTAGCCTAGCTGAGTCGACGGATCTTGAAAATTCGATTTAGACAGCAAGATATGTGGATAATCGTCAATAGGGAATATCCCTCCTGAGTTTTAGGGGCCCCGATCCTGATTCTGATTGTTCTGAAATTTTTAGGGTTTATGTAGGATTACTTAGAGGTCTTAACTAAGGTTTCTTTGTGAACAAAATATAATAATAAATAATAGTTTTGGTGAGAGTTGTTATGGTTTGGAACAAAAAGGGAATAAAACGGTGAGAAAAGAGAATTGACCCACTTTGTAACTTTAGGGTTCAACTAGAAAGCCTCCTGGTATAAATTTTGGGTATAACTTCTGAGCTATTTAAAAATATATAATGCACTCGTGTTAAGTATAATACCCCTCATTCAACCTTGTCCCTATGTCACGAGACAGAACCCCCAATGAACTTAGTCAGGCAGAGCCTTGACATGCGTTATGGGGCTCAGATCAATTGGAAAGGGTAGCGGTGATCGGGAGTTAAAACACTTAAAATGGGCATGGTATTATTATTATTATTATTATAAATAATAGAATATTAGAGATAAAGAAAAATTGGCAAGATGGAAGCATAAAGAAAGAAAAGATAGGCAGATTAGAATGGACACTCTAATTGTCTATATATACTTGTTGCATATGACAACTTGCCAAAATTATGGGTTACGTGAATACAATTGAAATGGTACACGAATTTGGAGATAGGACACGAATTTAGAAATAAGACACGTAGGGTTTCTTCATGCAGACACATAGCATGTATAACTTTGATCTTCTTTTTGGTTATTTTATTTATTCATAAAACTTTATTTTAATTTAGTTAAGGTTTTTATTATTATTTTCTTATTATCTCGACATCCAATGTTTTCACATTTCTAATAAATTTTTAATTTATTATTTTATTATTATATATATTATAATTAATTTAACTGCTTCACTTATTTGGCGCTTATAACTTATAAAATATAACGTTTTACAAAATAATGAATATGTCTTTAGAACGAGTATATTTTTGTCTACATTTTGAACCAAGTTTCATTAAAAACTGAGTAGGTTCAAATATAATGTATTTTTATAATTTAATTATTAGACGGTTCCTAGGCTCGTCTAGGTACTTCATATTTTTAACAGTCAACTTACCCGTAATCTACCTGTCTAATAATATAAGTTTTTATATACTTTTATTTTATCTAGAAAGGTCACCCATATACAGACCAATTAATTAGTATAGCATTCCAACCAACTATATATTAAATAGTTTTTAAAACTATTTGGGTAGAATAATTATATTAAAAATAAAACTGGTTACTAGTGGCTAATAAATTTAAACAAACCTATAATTCTTATATTTTAAAAATAGGAATGTTACAGATTTTGAAAGAGTTATGAAGCAAAAAATTTGAAATGTCATCGATGGGTGAGATGAAATTCTTCTTGGGACTTCAGGTTGATCAACTGCCTAAGAGAATTTTCATACATCAGACGAAGTATGTTCATGATATCTTAGAGAAATTTGGGATGTCAGGTTCTGCTCCAGCTTCCACCCCATTAGCGACGAACCATGGGATAAACCCTGATCTCACCGGAAAGAAGGTAGATGAAACGTTGTATCGTTCCATGATTGGATCGCTGATGTACTTGACAGCTTCTAGACCCGATATCATGTATCCAAGCTGCCTCGCAGCAAGATTTCAATCTAACCCGAGAGCTTCGCATATGGTAATTGTGAAACGGATATTACGCTACCTGAAAGGAACTCCATCATTGGGGTTGTGGTATCCAAGAGAAGGCGATTTCACGCTCGAAGGGTATTCCGATTCCGATTTCAGATGCTGCAAAGTTAACGCTAAATGAACAACAGCGGGGTGCCAGTTTTTCGGACCACGATTGGTTACCTGGAAATGCAAGAAGGAGACCTCTGTAGCTTTATCCACATGTGAAGCTGAGTATGTATCTGCTAGCAGCTGCTGCTCTCAGATCTTGTGGATCCAGCAACAGATGCGCGACTACGGTTTGCAATTTCTTAACACCCCTATCTTTGTTGATAATGAGGCAGCGATAAACATTACAAAAAATCCTGTTCATCACGCTAAAACGAAACACATTGAAATTCGTCATCACTTCATCCGAGATTGTTTCGAGAAGAAGTTGATATGAATTGAGAAAATCCACACTGACGAACAAAAAGCTGATTTACATACCAAAGCGTTTGATAAAACTCGTTTTCAATATCTTTTAAAATTGAACGGTATGAAGCTTTTATCGGTGTCGGAGGAGATTCTTGGCGTAGATGAAGGTACCACTGTAGATGATGTTGAGAAGCAATCTGCAATGGTTTGTCGATTTTTTAGGGGGAGTAGGTTATATTTTCAGAAAATACAAAAACAGTAAAAAAAATTTCAAAAATCCAAAAACATGAGATATTTTAAAAATCCAAAAACAATAGAAAACCGGAAAGGAGCTTGTGTAAAAAGGGAAAATGATAGTACATTGGCTTGACAGTTACAGTATGCTAAAGATATGTAAAGTTTAAAAGTCTTAAGCAGTCTCGCTGATGATATGCCGATAGGTTTTACACATTTAGTAGGTTTGTTCAAGATATAAACCTAAATCTTTACTTGCTTATTTCGTGGGGAACACTACTTGGATATATAGGTAACCCCTGAAATCTTGTTTGAAAGATCCCTCTTTCTGAAATACTAGGTCTTTATACTCAGTGATATCTGGGGTATTATCCCGGGACGTCTGATATTGTGGAAGCAATGGCCTAGTCCCCGTATAATACTTTCTGCTTGCTTGAAATATAGCACCGCCCTCAGTATAAAAATGATGAAACATTGAAAAATGCTAATCATGTGCTGTTGTAAAAAAGATCATCTAAAGGGGACACACCAAAAGTCGAAGCCGTCATCTCTCTGATTTTGCGGAAGCAATAGCCTGAGCTCTCACGGCCCTCGCATTTTAACCCCTTACAGATATCATCTGTGGTATACTCACCTGTAAGACTGAATATTGGGTTCTGGATATGGGAGTATATTCAAGAGGTGGGACACATGAATAAGTTTAAGTTCTTAATTCACCTAATTCGTATCCTGGACAGATTGAAATTTGTGTGAGAATTTAAGTGGATCAGTATATCGACGATCTAAGCGAATTGTTTAATTCTTAGTATGAAATCTAAGCTTAACGGTACTTGTGACTTGTCGAATAGCTGATATGATTCCCTAACATGCTCACCAAAAATATGTTTGTAAATAGTTTACATTTACTGCATTTTATTTCTGTTTAGCATTCTAGTTTAGAAACTTTATTCAAAATCCAAAAAGATTTTACATTTATGCTTTATTTTTCCGACAAACCAAAGTGGAAAGTTGATCTTCAGATTTGAAGTTTGAAGCAGATGCAGGAAGTTTCTGATCTGGACAGAAGAGTTGTGAGCTTATCTTGATAAACCTGTTAATGAAAAGTAAAAACAAGTTCATTAAGTTGAAACTTGTAATTTTCTAGAAAATGTTTTAAACTTTGTTGAACAAAAGTTAGTTTTGTTTTGTCTTGGATCAACCAAGGTCATTAAGTTGGACTTGGTAGATAAATTAAGTGCTCAGGGTCATTAACTTGGACCTGGATACTTAAGTGGATTTTTAAAACTAATAAAAGCGAGAAAAGATGTCAAAAAGGAGAATAGATTGTAATGTTATATCTTTGAGAAACAGGAAGCAAGATCCCCATGGCAAAGAAAGTGTAAAGTTTGAACCAGAATTTGAACTCCAGCATAATGAAAGGGGGAGTATACATTCTGGATCAACATTCAAAGGGGAGTTTGAAGATAAAGACTGAAGGATGCTTACAGTGTCAGACAAATTGAACAGAGAGGAAGATAGATCAAGACTAAAGACTGAAGATTTGATGCTAAAGACCTCGTCAACATCCAAGGGGAGTCTGTTGGTGCATAGATGTCTGTTAACTTCGTCTTTATAGAGTCTTGTATCTAGATAGGATAAACCAGTCCGCAGCAGGTTAGAATTTAGGATTTTCATGTGTAAAGGGGTAATTTCGCATGAAATAGCAAGTGCTATTTCGTACGAAATTACACATTGGAATTTCTCATTGAATAGAAAGTGCTATTTCACACGAAATTACCTCCCCTATATATAGTCAACTTGCTAGTTCATTTGTAACGGTCTTGATTTCAGAGCCGAGGTGTTGCCCGTTTGTAAAACGATCAGGATTGCTTTGAAATCATTAATAAAAGGATAATTAAGAGGAATTAAGCTGTTTCACGTCTATATCACTGATTCCGCCTTTGATATAGATCATATACTCTTCTGATTGACTCATTAGGGTCACACGACGATCCAACATCAGGAATATACAATCTTTCATCTGCACATTTTGAAATGACAAAAAAAAACATGAGCTCTAGACCAAAAACACACAGTCATTAATCTAGGAAATAAAAAAAAATCACGCAAACAAGAAAAATCACGCATGACAACCTAAAAAATAACGCAGACTGTATACTTCATAATAATAATGCTTGTTTGATGGAATTACACATGTCTCCTACACTATATAGCTTATGAGCATGCGTGATTTATGACACATTCATTTCAAAAAACTAATTATCAAATAATGATGCGCGATCAAATACAAAACATCATATAACAATAATTTCGTTGATTTCTGGAAAATTAAAACGATTAATTGACAACTTACTAGTCTGATCGTCTAATAGAACTTGGTTGTCTGATGTCAGATTCCTCAAATGCTCAGCAGCATCATGAACGGCATGGAATTCAGCATCTTCAAATTCAACATCATCTGTGTTTCGTGCGTTACTGCTCTGTGGAACCATTTCAAACAATAAGTTATAGTAACCCATCGCACACCTATAACCGCTAATTTGATATTTGAAAAATGGAAAATATTTGAAAATGATTCGAAATCGTAATTAGGTGGATGCAGGAGATAACGAACTCGCATAAATCTCTTGATGTTAGTAAATGTCTGAATTACCCTGCCTTAAGAATGAAAAATGTCTAATTTGCCCTTAATGAGAAATCTTAAACCGTGCCACGCGTTAAGATTGCCTCTTCGACCATCATACAAGTACGAATCCAATAAGATCTTGTGTTTCAATCTTGTAATTTGTACAAATAACTTGTGACCTTTGCTCATATCAATTCTCGTTCGATTTCGAGCTCTAAATCGCTTTCTGGAAAGTTATACGCGAACCGATGCGTAAACGTAATCAGTTTAATGCGACAAACACTCCATAACAGTGACATGGGCTTAACATACCTTAAATAACCTTTACATAACTTAGAAATAAGTTTTGGAAGGTTTGGTGTGTCGAAATCAAGTTTATTCGATCGCAGGAACCATTTGCGTCAAACTACAAAAGTCTACCAATTCGTATGGTATCGAACCTTCCGGAATATGATCATAAGTTAAACATACCCTAAATATCCTTTGCATAGCTTAGAAATAGGCTTAGAGGGGTTCGGTATGCTAAAATAAACTTATTTGGTCATACAGGGACTAAAAGCGTCAAAAAGTGCATAAGTTTGCATTTACGCGCATATCTTACGTTCTGAACATATCCGGACATCAAAAATTTTTTGTAATCATTGAAATATTTTATATTAGTGATTGGCATGCTAAAATTCAATTCGTCGCCTAATTTGGATCGTTTTTCGCGTCCGTTCGTGCTTCGTCGTAATTAACCGAACAACGCAACTGTACGACCAAACGAACCGACATCCGAGATGTTTTCAAGCATATTTCATGTTTCCTATGCTTTAACTTCATTGTAGAGCCTTAAAATGTGGTTAACGGGGCTTAATCGTGTCAAAAATGCATCAAAAACCAAGTTTTGCACATTTAGGGACCATTTCTGACATTCTGCCAAACATAGCCCTCGCGGGGCGCGTAAGATGAGTCCTCATCTTACGCGGGGCGTGACAGAGGCTCAGATCAGCAAATCTATTTTCTGATTCAGCAGCTGGTTTTCTGGTTTTGTACATGGTTTCTTTCAATCAATGAACTGGTTTTAGGCACCCATAGCTTTATAAATCAGTGGGCATACATGTAGAGCCAAGATTGAAGCTCGTAATCCAAGAAACGATCCTAACAGTTTTGAAAATCCTATATAAACCCACCTTGATTCATTGCAATCCTCACACTTGATTCAATTTCTGCTCTAAGTTGGAGTTTCCACACTTCATACCTGAGCAACTTGAATCAAATCTCCATTGCTTGGACCTCTTGTAAGTATTCTTTCATCTTTTATGCGTTTTTAAGCACGAAAGTCAAACAGTGTTTGACCTTCTGCTTTGACCAGTCAATGGTCAATACGAAGTTCGTTTGAACTTTGCAACGTGAGCGTAATCACGATGGTCATAGTCCTTTGTGACTATACCTACCGATTACCACGTTATTTAGGCATAGTTACGAGTCATAGTTTCGGTCAAAATACGCGTTTATGCGTATTTTGCAACCAAACTATTCTTGGGTATCAAATCCCTTTGTTTTGATATCAAACTTGTTTTCTAACTTAGTTAAACATGTTTTAACATGTTTAACTCGTCACTTTTAGTTTAGTGCTTATATAGGGTCGTAAGATAAGCGGTATAAACAACCGCTTAGACTTTCAAACCCGACCCGTTTGGTCGATCATTAGGATCCAACCAAACATATTTTGTGACCATAGTTTTATAGGGAATAACCTTCCGAGGTTATACCGTATGGTCACTTCGTTTAGTTAGTTGTATGATAGGTAATTTATATGCCTTAGGAAAATGACCAAAATGCCCTTTTTACGCATAAATTCATTTTAAGCATATGTAACCTAACTTTTGACATCTAAACTGATTAGACAATATTATTAGACATGTTAAGGTATATAATACTTGTCATAGGACTAGTTAGGCGGTCCGAACACATTTTACGCGAACGACACGTTAAAGTAGCGTAAGCTACCCAAACGGGTCGTAATGGGTCGTAAGCACTTAGGTTAGGTTTCGATTTAGAATGTAGTCTTTGTTAAACCATATTATATGAGTTCCAACACTCATTTGGTTTACGAAACCTCATTCTATCCGATCTTCCGATTTAGGTCCGGTTTATTAACGTAGTTACCTATATTAGGTGCCGATTGATTTTCGTGATCCCTCTAGCATTGCTTGGTTGTTATTCAAGACTTCTAAGCATTCTCAAGTGAGTACATAGATCCCTCTTTTACTGTTTTCAAACATTTTGGGGTGAAACACATGTGCCTACTTGTTACTTTCGTGCTTTTCATGCTTTCATGACATATACTTGCTATGTTCATTAGTACACATATAGTACATGATTTCATTTTGTTTTGCTATGTATGTTCACTTAGCATGCTAGCACATTGATTTTCATAAATACTTTTGTTGCATATGTTCACTCAGCATATGGACACATTGATTTTCATTGCATTTTTGTTGTATCTGTTCACTCAGCATATGGACACATTGTTTTACATTTCTACTTTGTATGTTCACTTAGCATATTTAGTACATTATTTTCATATAACATGCTTACATTTGGTATAACATTTGGTTTGTTTAACGAAACTAAGACATTCATTAACACCGATCATGCCGTTCGTTAGTAGGTAGTGGTACCATAGGAATTGACAACTCCCATTTCTGAAATCCTAGGTCTGTTTGGGTGGAAGGAATGACCGAATTTGATAAACCTTTAACTTGTTAAGGGTTTGTCTCCTCAGTCGCAAGGCTTGAATGTAGACGTTTAACATTACCGCATAGATGTTTGTATCAATAAAGCATTAATTTTACAAAACATAACTTTTGATTTAAATTATAATTTATCAAATACATTGTTTTGTACATTTCTTTCTTATAGGGTCGAGTAAATGCTTTTATTCACTATACATTACAATTGATTATACATGAACATTTTTACATTGGTGGTTTGTTTGGGTAAGTGATTTAAATAACGAGGCGTGTGTAATATGATAAAAGCATGGTGGATACGTCGCTGGTACTTCCTATATATAAGTGCTTTTACGATATTACATATCGTAGCGTTATTTAAACCATTTCAATTTAGACATATTACATTTTACACAAATAACATATCTTTACAAAACATTGTTTTACAAAAAGCATATTTTATACAAACTCATTTTTACTTGGTTATTTACTTATCTATGCATTATTCTTTTATATCATCTGATTTCTTATCGATTTTTGTATGATTTCTAAAAGAAAATATTTTTAAGGTTCATGACTAACTTTTGTTAAACATTTCTTTAAAACTCACAAGTCATGAATCCTATTTTTAACAAAACCTATGTATCTCACAGACATTTTTATGCTGACGTACCTATTTTCACATGTGTTTTCAGGAGCTGATGCATAGGATTAATCAAGATACACTTAGGCGGACTTGGGCCTTAGTGACAATAAAAGATGCAAGACTAGTTAATTATGTTATGTTTCATTTATTTTAAGACATTGTAACCTCTTTCAATTCAATAAAACAAAACTTCAACTTCCATGTGTTATGAAACAATGATTCTGTTACGAAACTCCCCGACGATTCCGCCGCGGTTTGTTATTTTACGCGGTCGGGGTGTGACAGATGAGTTGGTATCAGAGCTCATGGTTATAGGGAATTAGGTTATTAGTAATGCTTTGTCCTAGTCTATAACCTTCCTAGGACCCTAACACAAGATTCTTGTGTTTCTATCTTAAAACAATACCGTCACTTATCCTTAGATGACAACCATAACAAGAACACAAATTTCAAATCCGCTTTGAAACCAATCATCTGTTCTAGGATGATTTATTATAAGGTTTTGAACCTTCAAAGTTTTCAAAATCTCGTCAAAGTTTGGGTCTTATAGTGTGAACACGTGCAATCTGGAAGAGTGGGTGCCTGTATCCCGAGTTTTCTATCTAAGGCTAGAGTATTCGTACAAATCCACATAATCGGACCAGTCACTCTTACCTGGGAACTCTTGGGGTGAGTATCCACTTATAGGCTAAAGCATGTTTTCGCGATACATTAATATGACTCACTTACTTTGATTAGTCACCGTCCCATTTGTTTGCCTTAGGTAACAAACAAATGATCACAATTTTTATGCGTTGTCATTCTGTTTTGATTATCCGATAACATTTCACTTGTTTCCTCCCATGTCTTCCATTATCTTTAGTATGCCTCTTCATCGCAACAACACTCAAATGCCCGAACTAGGTGCTACAATTGCCCAACAGATAGGCGTCGTACTCCAGAGGACCGTTGATTTAGCTATCACCATGACTCGCCTCAAGGATGAAGCCACCCAAGAGACACCAAAGGAAACAGAAGCCAAGCCTTCATGAAGATCAAGAAAGCGTAAAGCTTCAAAGAATCCCGCAGCGATTGCACCAAATCAAGCAGGACCTTGCCAGGTGGCAGCACCACCAGCCAAGAAGCCGTACAAGGGAACTGCTCCTTGGTGCAATCAATGAAACCGTCATCATCCGAATCAAATACCCTGTTTCAAATGTACCCACTGTGGACGATGGGGACATTTAGTTAATGTGTGCCGCTTTACTATCCAAAACAAAGCTGTTGCAAATCCTGCTGCTGCTCAACCTCCTGCAAGGAAACCTTATGCCGGTACTGCACCGATATGCAACAAATGTAATGCACACCACCTAGCTTACCTACAATGTCGTCTGTGTGCATCATGTGGGCGACTCGGTCACCTGGCGAATGCTTGTCGATTCAACCCAAGCCAAGGTGGTCAAAACCAACCCCAAGTCAACCCTACTCAAGCTCGTTTTCCGCCTGGTACTTGCTACAACTATGGCGAGACGAGTCATTTTAGGAACAAATACCCAAAGTTTGTCAATGCAAATCTGACCCATGAATGAGCATTTGGCTGATTAGAAGATGCTGCTGCTTTGAATTAGTTTAAATCTTATGCCTTTGTTTCTTTTGTTTTTTTTTTGAACTCTGAAACAATCTGTTTGGTTTATAAATAAATCGTTGTTCACAATTCTGATGTACAAATGTAGTTACATGTGTGTATGGCATACCCCTACGATACCTACACCAAAGAACTATGTTCTTTACAAACTACTCTTGTAGTTCTCCCATTCATGTGATCGCTCACGATTTCCTCTAAAATTCTAAGTACTCGTTTCATTCTAAGAAACGAAGTACAATCTTAGTCGATTACTCAAAGTATCACTTTAAATCCTTGGTTAGATAACTAAGGGTATTATTTTTTTTTCGATCTCATACCTATATCATTACATTCTAGTTTCCATAACAACATACATAGTATATGTTTTTCAAAAACAACCTTCATGATTTTCAAAATAGTATATTTACTTAATATATCAAGTGCATGATTTCAAAAGCATTATCCATGTTTTCAAAAACCTTATACATGATTACAAAATTCATCTCACAGGATTTTAAAACAATTTATAAACATATTTACCTAAGACATCTACCGTATGATTTCAAAAATATTACGTAAGGTTTCAAAACCATTAAACACATTTCTGAAGAACCCCATGCATAGTTTTCGAAAAATATTCTGCTCGTATGATTGACTTAACATACGTAGTATCTAACCTCCAAATTCTGCTTCATATGTCGCCTTGGTATATCTAGCACCTCAACTCCATGAAAATTCTACCTCGTGTATCGATTTAAGCACGTCTAGTGCAAGGTTTCGAAACGTCTCCCGCTATTCAAATTCCAAAATCCATATAGGATCTTCTTATCTTCACAATTAGATCCTTGTGGATGATTATCGCTCAAATCGGAGCCCTTAATTGAATTCTTTGTATGCCTTAATACGTACATTACGATTCAATAAGGACAAAGCTGAATTCCTATTAAGATCTTCCTATTTTCATAGTTTGATTCTTGAAAATGTTTAAAGTGCCAAATGAAATCCACAGATTGGATTCCTGGTGTGCTTTAAATACTCGCGTACAAATTACAAAATGATAACAAATTGTAAACCAAGTTAAACAATTATGTGATTACGTCATTATGTTTTATGTGTCGTATTTTTGTGTAATCTGATTTTTCGTTATCCAAATCCTCGTAGAATCTTCCATATCTTCTTATGAGGTATTCATAGTAGGATATCCAAAGGTACTACCTTAAATCCTTAATGGGCTTATACGTAATAGTTAAGACCCTTGGATTATATAGTACCATTCCATAATTCAAAAGAGACCCTTTGGGTGGTCTATTTAAAAAGATTGATTCAAAATTCTGGTTAGGAATTCCATGTGATGATATAGCTGAAAAGACTCCTTGGTGGTCTATTTAAAGAAATCATCTATTCATTTAATTAAAAGGACCCTATGGTGGTCTAGTCACACTCATCACAGGTTTGTTCGTTTGTTTTTCTTCCCCTACACATTATAAAATGCACTGTGCGGACTATGCAAGGAATCACGTAATTATGGATGCATACATAATTATGAAATTCAGTGCACAGAAACCCCAGTAAGATTTATCATGTGTAAGAACCTATAGTGGCAAAAATAACGAAACGTGAACAATGTAATGGAGGTAAGGTGGACGCACCAATGGCGCTTCATATATTTATATGAGTGTCCCTCTTACATTGTAAACATGATGTTATTTAAGTTACTAGAAGTTCAGAACTCTAACCAATGTTGTTTTATCTTTTCGACTTCAAGTTTCGAGCTCTCACAGGTTTCCGCTAAATAAATTTCGGGACGAAATTATCTAAAGTAGGGGAGACTATGACATCTGTGTCTCTTTGACCATCATACAAGTACAAATCCAATAAGATATTGTGTTTCAATCTTGGAATTGTACAAATAACTTGTGACCTTTGCTCATATCAATTCTCGTTCGATTTCGAGCTCAAAATCGCTTTCTGGAAAGTTATACGCGAACCGATGCGTAAACGTAATCAGTTTAATGCGAAAAACACTCTGGAACAGTGACATGGGCTTAACATACCTTAAATAACCTTTACATAACTTAGAAATAAGTTTTGGAAGGTTTGGTGTGTCGAAATCAAGTTTATTCGATCGCAGGGATCATTTGCGTCAAACAGCAAAAGTCTACCGATTCGTATGGTATCGAACCTTCTGGAATATGATCATAAGTTAAACATACCCTAAATATCCTTTGCATAGCTTAGAAATAGGCTTAGAGGGGTTCAGTATGCTAAAATAAACTTATTTGGTCAAACAGGGACTAAAAGCGTCAAAAAGTGCATATGTTTGCATTTACGCGCATATCTTACGTTCTGAACATATCCGGACATCCAAAAATTTTTGTAATCATTGAAATATTTTATTTTAGTGATTGACATGCTAAAATTCCACTCGTCGTGTAATTTGGATCGTTTTTCGCGTTCGTTCGTGTTTCGTCGTAATTAACCAAACAACGCAACCGTATGACCAAACAAACCGACATCTGAGATGTTTTCAAGCATATTTCATGTCCCCTATGCTTTAACTTCATTGTAGAGCCTTGAAATGAGGTTAACGGGGCTTAATCGTGTCAAAAAATGCATCAAAAACCAAGTTTTGCACATTCAGGGACCACTTCTGACATTCTGCCAAACATAGCCCTTGCAGGGCGCGTAAGATGAGCCCTTATCTTACGCGGGGCATGACAGAGGCCCAGGTCAGCAAATCTGTTTTCTGATTCAGCAGCTGGTTTTCTGGTTTTGTACATGGTTTCTTTCAATCAATGAACTGGTTTTAGGCACCCATAGCTTTGTAAATCAGTGGGCACACATGTAGGGCCAAGATTGAAGCTCGTAATCCAAGAAACGAACCTAACAGTTTTCGAAATCCTATATAAACCCACTTTGATTCATTGCAATCCTCACACTTGATTCAATTTCTTCTCTAAGTTGGAGTTTCCACACTTCATACCTCAGCAACTTGAATCAAATCTCCATTGCTTGGACCTCTTGTAAGTATTCTTTCATCTTTTATGCGTTTTTAAGCACGAAAGTCAAACAGTGTTTGACCTTCTGCTTTAACCAGTCAATGGTCAACACGAAGTTCGTTTGAACTTTGCAACGTGAGCGTAATCACGATGGTCATAGTCCTTTGTGACTATACCTACTGATTACCACGTTATTTAGGCATAGTGACGAGTCATAGTGTCGGTCAAAATACGCGTTTATGCGTATTTTGCAACCAAACTATTCTTGGGTATCAAAACCCTTTGTTTTGATCTCAAATTTGTTTTCTAACTTAGTTAAACATGTTTTAACATGTTTAACTCGTCACTTTTAGTTTAGTGCTTATAAAGGGTCGTAAGATAAGCGGTCTAAATAACCGCTTAGACTTTCGAACCCGACCAGTTTGGTCGATCATTAGGATCCGACCAAACATATTTTGTGACCATAGTTGTATAGGGAATAACCTTCCGAGGTTATGCCTTATGGTCACTTCGTTTAGTTAGTTGTATGATAGGTAATTTATATGCCTTAGGAAAATGACCAAAATGCCCTTTTTACGCATAAATTCAATTTAAGCATATGTAACCTAACTTTTGACATCGAAGTTGATTAGACAATATTATTACACATGTTAAGGCATATAATACTTGTCATAGGACCAGTTAGGCGGTCTGAACGCATTTTACGCGAACGACGCGTTAAAGTAGCGTAAGCTACCCAAACGGGTTGTAATGGGTCGTAAGTACTTAGGTTAGGTTTCGATTTAGAAGGTAGGCTTTGTTAAACCATATTATATGAGTTCCAACACTCATTTGGTTTACGAAACCTCATTCTATCTGATCTTCCGATTTAGGTCCGGTTTATTAACGTAGTTACCTATATTAGGTGCCGATTGATTTCCATGATCCCTCTAGCATTGCTTGGTTGTTATTCAAGACTTCTAAGCATTCACAAGTAAGTACATAGACCCCTCTTTTACTGTTTTCAAACATTTTGGGGTGAAACACATGTGCCTACTTGTTACTTTTGTGCTTTTCATGCTTTCATGACATATACTTGCTATGTTCATTAGTACACATATAGTACATGATTTCATTATGTTTTGCTATGTATGTTCACTTAGCATGCTAGCACATTGATTTTCATAAATACTTTTGTTGCATATGTTCACTCAGCATATGGACACATTGATTTTCATTGCATTTTTGTTGCATATGTTCACTCAGCATATGGACACATTGTTTTACATTTCTACTTTGTATGTTCACTTAGCATATTTAGTCCATTATTTTCATATAACAAGCTTACATTTGGTATAACATTTGGTTTGTTTAACAAAACTAATACATTCATTAACACCGATCATGTCGTTCGTTAGTAGGTAGTGGTACCATAGGAATTGACAACTCCCATTCCTGAAATCCTAGGTCTGTTTGGGTGGAAGGAATGACCGAATTCGATATACATAATTTTGATAAACCTTTAACTTGTTAAGGGTTTGTCTCCTCAGTCGCAAGGCTTGAATGTAGACGTTTAACATTACTGCATAGATGTTTGTATCAATAAAGCATTAATTTTACAAAACATAACTTTTGATTTATATTATGATTTATCAAATACATTGTTTTGTACATTTCTTTCTTATAGGGTTGAGTAAATGCTTTTATTCACTATACATTACATTTGATTATACATGAACATTTTTACATTGGTGGTTTGTTTGGGTAAGTGATGTTGGTGCATATGTCTGTCGACTTCGTCTTGTATCAAGTCTTGCATTAGATTAGAAAGATCAGGGCACGATATTCGTGAAAACATGTTAGAAGTTGATTTCGCACGAAATAGGATAAGGTATTCCGCACGAAATGACTTTGTCATTTCGTACGAAATAGCCTAGCTATTTCGCTTGAACCATTCCATGCGAAATCACCTTGCCTATAAATACTTGTCATGCCTTGTCATTTGTAACTTTCCGGTTTCAGATTCAAACTGCTGCCGAAGTGTCTACTCGCTGTAAAACGTTATTATGTCAATCAAAAGACAATTTAAAGTGAAATGCAAGCTGAATTAACTCGATACGTTTGTTTCCGCCTTTCGTATTAGGCAAAAACTCTTCTGAACGACTCGTTTGGTCGTGAAAACGATCCTACAAGTGGTATCAGAGCTCAGGAGGAGGAGTTCTTATCAAATTCAGCTTGATTTCATCATTTTTCTGACTTCTACACTTTCTTTTCAAAATTAAACAAGATTTGACGGTTAAAATGGCTTAAATTTCTCACAATATAAGCCAAACATTGTTTTAACAAAGCCTTGAGAGTATTGGATCTAAAATCAAACTAAAACCTGATCAATTGGACAAAAATATGGTCGACATGATGACATCAGCAGTATTTCGCATGGAATAGATCTTTCATTTCGCACGAAATCAGCATATAGTGTGAGCTATTTCGTACCAAAGTGTCCTCATTTCATGTGAAAGTCTGCTATTTCGCACGAAATCAGCTGAAATTTGGTTCATTTCGCACGAAATACCTTATTTCATGTGAAAATATTTCATTTCGCGCGAAATCATTTATTTCGCTCCAAAGGATTTCATTTCGTACGAAAGCATCTCATTTCGTGTGAATTCATTTCGTTTGAAGTTGTCTTGCAGGTTATTTCGTACCAAAAGCATTTCGTGTGAAAAGGTCATATCGTGTGAAAGTTTATTTCGTTTGAAAGTGATTGATTTCGCTTGAAAAGCTGATTTTGTGAAACTTGCTATCGAATCATGGAAGAAGAATTTTATAACGCATTTGCTACTGCCCCGAGTACTCCTGTTAGCATTGCTCAAAGCATGAACATGGAAAATGAAACAGGAACTTTGCAAAAACCCCCGAAGCTAATGGGCATTGAGGAGTATTATGGTTGGAAAGATCGGTTTGAAAACTGGGTTCAAGCTAATCATTTGAGATCTTGGGAGTGTATTGAGAAAAAGTATGTCAAACCTCGTACGGATTTAGGTGTAATCAAAAAAATTTCTGAACTGACGGATAAAGAACGAGACATGTACAAAGCAGAAAAAATGATGATTAGTCTACTCCAGCAAGCTGTGAAAGAAGACATCTTCGTATTACTTCAACACGACAATACTTCACGTTCGATTTGGGAAGCACTTCGAATTAAGTTTGAGGGAAGTGAGAAGATGATTAGGAGTAAGAAATCATTGCTAAAGAAAGAGTTTGATTTGTTTTCGAGTTTGCCAGGAGAATCTTCAAAGAAATTGATCGAGAGATATTGTCACTTAGTACGATCTATGTCTTTGTTAGAAATAGTCAAAGATCAAGAAGAATGGGTTGACAAACTAGCTGATGCTTTACCTCAGAAAGAGTGGGGTACTTATCTGATGATTTTAAAGAACACTGGAGAATATGACAAATTAACAATTTCCCAGTTCATTGAAAAGAATGAAGGACAAGATCTGGAGCAACAAAAGATTGCTAGAATGAACAGTCCAAGTGGTCAACAAGACATCAAGATGTATTACAAAGGGAGTGTTCAGGAAGTTGAATCGAGTCCAAAAGTCCAAACTGCTTTCAGTGCTGAAAACTCATCTGGATCAGTCAATCAAAGTCCAAACAGCAGCAGTGGATTTTCTTCATACCCGAGTGTTAATCCGAAGAGTTCAACCTCAAGTCATCAGTTCCAAAGCTTAAAAAGTAGTAATGGTCATGTTCTACACTGCAATATCGCATTACATCTTCAGAACGGTCAAAATTTTTCTGAAGAGTTTGCTAAAGGTCATATGTCATTACTTGCTACAGTGTTGGAATCATACGAGGGATTGGTTGCAGGAAGGATCGGAAATCCTATGCTGACAAAAGAGGATTACAATCAGATAGATGCAGAATAAATGGAACTTATGGACATTAAATGGTGTTTAGCGAGTGTTTTGAGGAAAGCTGAGAAATTTAAGATGATTACAGGAAGAGATGATTTCAGAGATGCTAATGTTTCTACTTTGGGTTTTGATAAATCTAAAGTTACTTGTTTTCGATGCAGGGAGAAAGGACATTTCAAGAGGGAATGTGAAAATCGAGAAGCAAGTGGAGCACAGAATCCTTTTGGAAATAATGATTATTATCGGAAAGCCATATATCAACAAGTTGCTCATCAACCGTATCAACATCAAGAACCACAAACTGCACATGCCAAGAAAGCAATCGAAGAATCAAATAAGAAAGCTTATTTTGGTATAATTGATCAAGATGATGAAAAAGTGGCAGAAGGTTTTAGTTGGGACAAATATATTCCACCTGATTCAAAAACAGTAGCATTAATTGCTCAAATAGTTCAAGAACCAGATTTGATGAAGGAATGGATGAAAGGGTTTGCTGATGTTGAGAAGAATCAAGATGAAGAGTTTGTTTCTTCAGATGATAGTTCAGAAAAGACAATAGTCTTTGATCAATCATCATCTGATAGTAGTGATGATGAAGAAGAAACTCAAATAAATATTGGAAAATCTGTATTATCTCCTGAAAGTTTTGAATTTTATTTTACAGATAGAGTGGAAAAACTAAAGGAGAAGAGAGCAGCAAAAGAACAGAAAAAGAAAAAAATGTGAGAATGTTGCTCAGGAAACGAATTCTGAGCAAAGTGACAAAGATAAAGCTACTGAGCAGGCAGTTGAAGGTGAAAAAGTGATTGAAGTTGAAAAGATTATTGAAATTGAGAAGATTGTTGAAGTAACAAAACCATGTTTAAAGTGTTTGGAATCATGCAAGTAGTGTGAAGAGAAAGATGATAAGTTAAGTAAGCAAGATAAGATGAAAGAAAAATTATTGTTCGATCTCAATTATGTGAAAGAATTGTATGATGTGTTGTGTTGTGTTGAATAGAACAGTGAATGGTCTACAAAAGACAAATTCTGAAAGAGAAGATGCATTAACAATGATAAATGCAGTAATGATGTCAAAGCAAAAGGCTATCAAATACTACATTGAAGAATGTGCAAAGCTGAAGCAAGAGTTGGAAACAGAAAAGATAGAGAATGAAAGAATAAGACGTTTGTTGCAAAGTTATTCTAGTTCTGATTATTTGATTGACAGAATTTATCCAACTGTTGCAGGTTTTGAAGCATTTCAAGATGACAAGCCGAAAGAGAAGGATACTGGTAAGAAACAAAGTGCAAATTATAAAAAGTGTCCGCCTCTGATCTGGGAAGGTTATTCTCCCAGAAAACCAAATGAGGAGCAAGTCAAAAAGGCTGTCAATATAAAGTTAAAGTCTGAAACAACTGATGAGTTACCAGAAAATATTGATGTTACGTTCACATCGTCTGACACTGATCATGAGTCTGAGTTAATAAAGAAAGTGGTCGATCAGGTGTTGGATAAAGATGAGGAGTTGGAGTCAAAGTCTAAGTCTGAAAGTTCGGGATCATCATCAGTTGACAGTTCAAAATCGTCGGTCAAAAGGGTTTACAATAAAGAATTCCTGTTATCAAAATCTAATTTGAATGACGAAACAATCAAAGTGGCATATACTTTGAATGATTCTGACAAATTATATTCTGATGAGGAATTTCCAATAAGAGGTGTTAAAACTGAAATGATTAAAAAGGTTTTCAAACTAACAGAAATCAATATTTCTGAAATAAAAGATGTAAATCTTTCTGAAAAATCTAAAACTTACACCTCAAGAGATCAACAAAGGTTAAACAAGAAAAAGGGTTACAGTTCTGGTTCAGGTTATCGAAAGAAACCGAACCATAACGGTAATTTCAAAAAGAAGGGATTGGGTTTTGTTCCACAAAAAAATTATAAAGATGAGAAAATTTCTAAAACAAAAACAATATTTGTTTCAGGAGCAAGTTCTGTGGAAGAAGAAAAGAGCTCATTCTGAAAGCAATCAAACAAAGAGTTCTTTGTAGAAAAATAAAAGTTTGAGAAGAATGGAGTTCATCAGAAAAAGGAAACAAGAACCTGTTATAGATGTCAAGAAGTTGGTCACATCGCCTGGAACTGTCCAATGGCTGCCAACACAAAACAGGAAGTTGTTTCTAAACTCAAAGAAAAAGTTGTTGACAAAACTGAACCACCAACTGAAAAATTCAAAGTGTTTAAAAACTCAACATATGAGGTTGGTGAATGTTCGAAAAGATTTTATAAGAGAAGAGTGAATCTTGACAACCAGAAGTGGGTTGTTAAGAAATCTGATGTGAAGTCTGGCGATGAATCTGATTCGTCAAAGTCAGAGGAGCCACAAGTTGAGCTAAAAATAGAAACGTCAGTGCCGCCAATGGATGATGTCAATTTTCCACCATTGAGAGCTGAAAATTTTAAACAAAAAATTGGTAAGGTTGAGATATCAAATCAATTTTAATCTGAAAAGAAAGATTTTGATGTCGAAAAGGTTTTCAATGGGAATGTTAAAAATATTTTTGGAAAAATGGTCGATGGGAAGGTGAAAGGGGTTAAAGATTTTTATGAATCAAAGAAGGCAACTTATACCTCGAGTGAAGTTGAAGAAGACACATCCAAGTTTGGTCAGGCTTGGATGTATGTATTTCACAAGTAAAAATCCTGACTTGTCGGAGTTCCCAGGTTGGTAAGTGTGGAGCAGGTATCGGCATCTTTCTTAAATTTTGTGTGTTTGTGAAAACTTACAAGTGGTGAATCAGGGACATTAAGTTGTACTTGATTTTCTACATGTGGTATTTGATGATTGAACTTAAAAATGTTATATTTTTTAAAAGGTTGAAGATAAAAGAACAAGATGATGAATTGATCCCCTAACTTACAAGTGGTTTTATGAAATCAACAAAACTAATTTTCCGGAAAAACCATTTGATTAAAACAAACTTAAGTGTTTTGAAATCATAATGGGAAAATAGTTTGTTGTAAGGGGGAGTTCTGATTGTTTATGCCAAGTGAATGGCGATTTGAAGCAATTCACAACAGTTGTCAGTTTATGTGTACAATTTGTTTCAATTTTTTTTTAAATGCTTTTGCATTTAAGGGGGAGTAAGAAATTTTCAGAAAATCCAAAAACATTTGAAAATTTGAAAATGTCAAAAAACATGATAAAATCAAAAATGAGTTTTGTTGTGAAAAGAGGAAATGATAGTACATCAGTGGACTATCACAGCATGCTAAAGAATTGGAAAGTTAAAATGTGATAAACGGTCTCACTGATGATATGCCAGTAGGTTTTTGCACATTTAGTAGATTGTGTCGAGATATAAACCTAAATATCAAACTTACTTATTTCGTGGGGAACATCTTTCGGATATATGGGTAACCCCCGAAATCTTGTTTGAAAGATCCCTCTTTCTGAGATACTAGGTCTTTATGCTTAGTGATATCTGGGGTATTATCCCGGGACTTCTGATTTTGCAGAAGCAATGGCCTAGTCCCCGAATAATACTTTTCGCTTGCTTGAAATATAGCATCACCCTCAGCATAAAAAATGATGAAACATTGCAAAATGCTAATCATGTGCTGTTGAAGAAAAGATTCTCTAAAGGGAACACACCTAAAGTCGAAGCCATCATCTCTCTGATTTTGCGGAAGCAATAGCCTGAGCTCTCATGGCCCTCGCATTTAACCCTTTACAGATATCATCTAGGTATACTCACCTGTAAGACAGAATATTGGGATCTGGATACGGGAGTATATTCAAGTGGTGGGACACGTGAATAAGTTTAAGTCTCTAAAACATTAATCTCGTATCTCGAATCTTTTGAACTTTGTGTGAAAATTTAAGTGGATAAGTGATGTGGGGTAAAATACACATATTTGTCCCGTGTAAATTGTATAATTTTTGTAGAGGTTTTATTTATTTTTATTTAGTTTTAGTGTTATTTTATATTATTTGGTGTTGGGTCAGGTCCTGGTTCAAATGGAGAAAAAAACGAGTAATATGAAAATGACCAGACAGTTGGGCAGAGTAGAACGCCAGTGACTGGATTAAAATTGCCGCTATTTTTCTTGATTGGGTCAAGCCCACTATCTCTATTTTATAAATTAGAGGGCTGCCACAAAATATATACATTTGGATCGAGAGAATAGGCTAGGCCACATCAATATATGACTTTATAATTTGAGTTCATCTAATTTAGTGGTGTTGGGCCGCATGAAGTTTGGGTTGCTAAGATATACTTCTACATCATCGAAAGGCTGCTATATATTTTGTTGTTATTATTATTGTTAGAAATCAACAAAAAAAGGAAAAGGCCCGTGAAATTAGAATAGTTTGATTGTGAATTAAATGGATGTCAACATGGATGTTTATATGTTGGGGGCCCACGATTTTAAGGAGGAAAACAAATGAAGTAAATCGATGACTAGTGCTCTGAATGAACTAATTTAAGTGGGGCTCTAGTTGATAAAATGGGCCAGCTTGTGAATTGGCAGCCCACACACAAAGAGGATATTTGAGTCGGTTAGGTTGTGAAGGGAATGGATTGGAGGGACACGCAACGCAACATCAGCAGAGACGGCTGGACATTATTTTAAAAGGAGATCATCGAACATTGAGGTGACGGATATAAATTGGATAGAAGGCAGACATATACGACATAAAAAAAAAAAAAAGAGGGGACGATCCGACGAGGGCAGACATCAGAGGACGAATTCTTGAAGCATCTTTGTCAAGGTTTTGAGCCACGGAATCGTTGGGTTGAAGCAAGAAGCTTGGAGAGCAAGGAATAACCGGGTTTTGCCATTCGGATTCTTTTATTTTCTAGTCTTTTTGTTTTTAATTCAATGAATTCATTACTTGAACCTTGTTTGATTATTTTTGAGACTTCGTTTGTTATGATTATTGGCTAGACTTTTTCATACTACCTAGGTTATGACAATAGTTAAATAAAGTTTGGATCTTCATTCGATTTTTGACGTGGTTGTGGATTTTTCTTGTATTGTAAAAGCTTCGGGAATTTAACTTGGTACATATGCGTGCTTGACGATTATTTTATCACTGTTTATTGCTTCGTATAATCCTTGGTGACGGTCTTTATCACATAATAGGGTTGTGCTAGGGTTCTTGATTTAGGTGACGGTCTTTATCACGTAATAGATCATTAATCCTTTAGGGTGAAAATCTAGTAAGTAACCTTAGAAGTAATATTTGGTAATTTAATAAAATCAAGTGTTCTGCTAAACTTGTCGCTGTGAGGCTCGAGGTTATTAATAGGTCTCGGTTTGGTTATAAGTCCTTAACATTCCATTGTCTATTAAACCAAGATTAAAACCCGTAGTTGCTTTAGACGTTCGCGCTGTGAGGTAGAGCGTCTTATATAGGCACTTTCAAGAAACTAGAGGACTTTGAGGAAATCTAGAAAACCGGTGAGCGTAACAGCCTAGGTAGTGCCACAAGAATCGCCTTGAGAGTGTTTGAGGGGCTTAGTGGTGTCTTAATAGGTTTAGTATCCAAAGATCCCGGTTCCACACCACAAAATCATCGAATAGAAATTCATTCTGAGTTTAGCTTGCGTCTAGCCTAGGTAGTCTTCATCATCTCTGGTCAAAGTCTTCGTTCGAGTTCGTGTTAGTTATTTAGCTAATCTAGTTATTCGTTATTTGCATTCTTAGGATTTTTAGAACCCCCCCCCCCCCCAATCAATAAACAAATAGTTTAAGTCGTGTCAGTCTTAGTCTTTATAGAGTCTTAGCGTAATCCTTAGAGTCTCGTGGGTTCGATACTCGGACTTGCTTTAGCTTTACTACATTGATCGGTACACTTGCCGGTTGTGTGGTTTAGGGTTTAGATCGAATCTTAGTTTATAAATTTAAAGCTTAGAGTGTCTAAATTAGGGTTAATTTTAGTTGTTTTTGTTAAACCACTTTGTGCACATCAATAAGTATACTGACAATCTACGTGAATCGTTTAGAACTTAAAATGTTTAATGCTTAACGGTGTTGATGATTTGTCTCAAAAGCTGATATGATCCTCTTACACAAACTCGCAAAAATATTGTTTGTAAATATTTCTTTACTGCATTTCTTTAATTTCAAAAGTCCAAAAAGATTTTAAGTGTGTTTTAGCATAAAATTTTGAAAATTTCAAAAAGATTTTTGACAACTGATGTTGAAATGCTGATTTTCAAAATTCCAAGTGCTGAATTTGATGAACAGGTTTGGGAGAATGTTTATGATGAAATTTTTACAAGTGGTTATCAGACATTATAATTGTTAAATCATTTTAGATGATATTTTCTAGTAGTTGTTTGAAATTGATTTTACATGTGGTAAGTAGAGATTAAATTTGTCAAATTTTAAATTTGTGAAATTTATTTCTGGGTAAAGAATGTGCAGGTTAGATAGGTTTCGATACATGAGTTGAAAAAGAGCCAGGGCATGATCTTAGATCCTGTGAAAGTCAAACTACGATCCCAGCATATCTTAAGGGGGAGTCTATTAGTTTGAAGAATTTATAGAATAGATCAGCATTCAAGGGGGAGCATGTTTAGCTGAGAGCTGGGTTTCAATCCTGAAAATCATGCAAGCTGATGATGCTGATGAACTTAAGGAATCAAGAGATCTGATCAAAAGAAGATAGAGTCAGATTGAGATCCTGGAAGAGAGAAGAATGAGGATGTTTTACATTGTCAGATACTTTGGAGAGCACGTGAAGACTGATAAAGACTGAAGACGTGTACTGAAGACTCGTCGACATCCAAGGGGGAGTCTGTTGGTGCATATGTCTGTTGACTTCGTCTTGTATCAAGTCTTGCATTAGATTAGAAAGATCAGGGCATGATATTCGAGAAAACATGTTAGAAGTTGATTTCGCATGAAATAGGATAAGGTATTTCGCACGAAATGACTTTGTCATTTCGTACGAAATAGCCTGGCTATTTCGCTTGAACCATTCCGTGCGAAATCACCTTGCCTATAAATACTTGTCATGCCTTGTCATTTGTAACTTTCCGGTTTCAGAGTCGAACTGCTGCCGAAGTGTCTACTCGCTGTAAAACGTTATTATATCAATCAAAAGACAGTTTAAAGTGAATTGCAAGCTGAATCAACTCGATACGTTTGTTTCCGCCTTTCGTATTGAGCAAAAACTCTTCTGAACGACTCGTTTGGTCGTGAAAACGATCCTACAAGTGATTTAAATAACGAGGCGTGTGTAATATGATAAAAGCATTGTGGATACGCCGCTGGTACTTCCTATATATAAGTGCTTTTATGATATTACATATTGTAGCGTTATTTAAACCATTTCAATTTAGACATATTACATTTTACACAAATAACATATCTTTACAACACATTGTTTTACAAACAACATATTTTATACAAACTCATTTTACTTGGTTATTTACTTATCTATGCATTATTCTTTTATATCATCTGATTTCTTATCGATTTTCGTATGATTTCTAAAAGAAAATATTTTTAAGGTTCATGACTAACTTTTGTTAAACATTTCTTTAAACTCACAAGTCATGAATCCTATTTTTAACAAAACCTATGTATCTTACATGCATTTTTATGCTGACGTACCTATTTTCACATGTGTTTTCAGGAGCTGATGCATAGGATTAATCAAGATACACTTAGGCGGACTTGGGCCTTAGTGACAATAAAAGATGCAAGACTAGTTAATTATGTTATGTTTCATTTATTTTAAGACATTGTAACCTCTTTCAATTCAATAAAACAAAACTTCAACTTCCATGTGTTATGAAACAATGATTCTGTTACGACACCCCCCGACGATTCCGCCACGGTTTGTTGTTTTACGCGGTCGGGGTATGACAAAGATCTCCTTGTCACGTACATGAAGTATGATTAGGGTTTTTGTACATTATACTTCCTCTCTCTATATATATATATTCCTTTATTTTTAACTCTAATTGTATATGTACTCCACCTAAAAATTAAATTACATATATCCCCTTTTATAAATTTTTTTAAACAACTACACAATTTTAAACATTAAAAGGAACCATGACTATCTGTTATCCTCCCTCCCCGCTATTTGCTACTCTGTCACTTTCAAAACCTCCACCGACAATGATTACAACTGGTGAGCAATTGATTTCCACATTTATCGAAGGTAGTTCCATATATTAAATTTTGAATTAAGTATAAATGTAATTTATAAAATTTGTAGGGATACATGTAAGGGCCCCTATTTGTATTTATTCATATTCATTTCTTATCTTAGAAACCAATACATTCTTCATAAACACCCAAATTTCATTTAACTAGCAAACATCATCACAATACACACACATAAATATTTAATTGGCACCATGCACTTGTCGATCCTAATAAGGTTTCTTGCCAATATAATTTCCTGGATGATCATAATGGCAAGTTAAAAAGTTATAAATATCCATCACTAGTACACTTAACCCTCGCAACCCAACATGAAAAATTAGGTTTAGAACTTGGGGTTTTATTGAATAACAAAATGCAGGAAGAGATGAATAAATATAATCAAAATCCTAAGGCTTAGGAGCCAAACTAGGAAATAAAAGAACTAAAAAAGAGATAATGATACTAATTGATTTGATTTAGTTTTTTATAGTATCCATTACTCCCACTCAAGCTGGAGTGTGAAGATCTCGAACACCTAGCTTGCCAAGTAAATCACGTAGTGGCTGAGCTACCAAAGGATTGGTAAAAAGGTCTGCGATTTGCTGTTTGTTGGTGACGTGAAGAGGCAAGATCTCTTGAGATTCAACCCACTCTCGGATGAAAAAACAATCCATCTCTACGTGCTCAGTTCTCTCGTGGAAAACTAGATTGTTTGCAATATGTCTTGCAACTTGGTTGTCACAATAAATAGGTGTAGCATCTTGCAAGTTGACCGTAAGATCCTTGAGCAGCCAACGCATCTAAAGGATCTCGCTAACTGTTGTTGCCATGGCTCGATATTCAGCCCCCGCTAAAGAACGTGAAACCACAGACTGCTTCTTTATTTTCTTGGACACTAGAGCACCACCCAAGAGTAACAAATAACTTATCCTTGATCGTCTTGTGTAAGGACATCCCAACCAATCGGCATCACAATAAGAAACAAGATTAAAACCACCACTCTTGGGTATGAAAATGCCTTGACCAAGAGTAGACTTTATGTACCAGAGCACACAAAGAACAACATTTATGTGATCAACTCTAGGATCTGAGACGTATTGGTTAAGGATATTTACCGTATAAGTATAAGGGCACATGACTTGGAGATACAATAACCTCCCAATAAGACGTCGATAAAGGGATGCATCCATTTTGTGACTTTCATGACACTTATCAAGTTTTAAGTTTTGTTCCATGGGAAATGTACTAGATCGACATCCAAGTTGCCCATAATCAGAAAGAATATCCATAGAATACTTGTGTTGAATCAAGACCATCCCATCTTCGGTACGAGCGACTTCTATGCCCAAAAAAATACTTAAAGGGGCCAAGATCTTTGATACTGAAACTTGTACTCAAGTGATCCTTGGTTCTTTGAATCATTTCGACATGATCGCCGGTTATGACTACATCATCAACGTAAATCAAAATTGCAGCAAATTTACTTTCATCGTTGCAGGTAAAGAGAGAGTGGCCAGCATTCGATTGTTTGTACCCAATCTCTAGCCGGGAGACCATGAACTTTTGATACCAAGTACGAGAGGCTTGCTTCAAACCGTACGCAGACTTCCTTAGTCAACAAACTCTGGTTTCTTCATTGTTGGAGAAGCCTGATGGTACTTTCATATAAACTTCCTCTTGCAAATGTCCATGGAAAAAAGCATTGTTCACATCTAGTTGGTGCAACCACCAATTTCTCTTAACGGCAACGGTGATGAGTGTTCGAATGGTTACCAGTTTTGCAACCAGAGCAAACATGTCATGATAGTTGACCAATGTTGTAGAAGGCGCTAGGCGCTAGTCGAGCGGTGAGGTACCGCCTAGGGATTAATCGGGATTAATAGGGATTAATTGGGATTAATCAGAATGGAAATTTTTATATGTAATTTTTCAAATTTATATATATACACAATAATATAAAAATAATACTTCAAAATTCACATAAATACTTCAAGTTTCAAATAGTATGGTTCGAACATAAGCAATTAAACTTAAACATAACAAATCAAGTACTTAGAAATTCAAAAATTAACCGACTTTTGACCGACTAGGACCGATTTTGAGCAAAAAACCCTGGTCCAATTAGTCCGACTTGACCGACTTTTGACCAATTAAGACCGATTTTGACCGACTTTGACCTAGACCAATTTATTGGCCGATTTACTCAAATTTAGGCGATGAAGAGCCGATTAGCGCCTAGGCGCCGATTAATCGGTCGCCTAGACCGACTTCTGCAACACTGTAGTTGACTCCTTCAATTTGTGTAAACCCTCTTACCATAAGACAGGCCTTGTATCTTTCGATCTCCCCATTGGGTTTATATTTTATTTTGTAAACCCACTTCGAATTAATTGCATGTTTCACTTCCAGCAAGGTTTCCCACGTCCACATTTTATTATCTTTGAGAGCCTTAATTTCACGTTGCATGGCATCACAACAATTCTTATCCTGCATGGCTTCTTTGAAGGATTTGGGCTCATTAATGGACGTAATGGACGCTAGAAAAACCTTGTGGGAAGCTAAAAAATTGTTATAAGAAACATAATTTGAAAGAGGGTGTACCATAGAAGAAGTTCGATCGGGCACGAGTCTTACACGGTCAATAGAGGGTGGCAACGTGACTTGATAATCTTGCAATCGAGAGGACAGAAGTCTGGTCCTAGTGCTTCGTGGTGCATGAGATTTATTCTGGGGTTGCTCAATGGTTGTGTCATTCTCTACTTGTATTTCACCTCCAAAATCAACAAAATCAGTTGGTACATGGGTAGTAAAAGACTGAGTAGGTTCGGTTTATGGTATGAAATCTGCCGTAACATTCCCTTCATCATTCTTGTATTCTGTTTGTTTAACAGAGTCATCTTCATACCATGTGGGTACCTCATATATTTCAGAAGTTGGGTTTTTAGACTTGAGATGGGCAAACAGAAAATTAGTTTCGTCAAACTTGATGTCACGAGATATGGCCATTTTACTTGTTCGATGTCGAGAATTTTGAAAACCCTTTATTCCTTGTGGATAACCCATGAACACCCCTGTTCTCCCCCTAAATTTGAACTTGTCACCTCTCATTTCTATACTGCTATAATAGGCTTGTTGGACCTATAAAAGAACAAATGATAATCAAAAACCAAAACATGACCTATTTGTGTAACACCTCGGAAAATCATGTCCAATAATGTGAAGACACGTGTCATAAACCCTAAATTGAATAATGTTGGTCCCCTATTCGTATGGATCTTTCACAGAATTGTCTTTCCAATCAAGAGTGCGGAATCCTCTTGATCAGAATATCACAGAAACGAGTAGGAACAGAAACAGCAATTCACTTTCAAACTGGGTTTCTATTGATTATCAATCACTCAAGAATTACAATCAATCAAACCCTAACTACACTAATTTCGTCCAAGCCCTAGGCACTCTCACGAAATTCTCACACAAACTGTTTTGGCTAATTAACCTAAACCCTAAAGCCTAACCTTGTTTATATAACACAAGGTTGCAACATTAGGCTGGGTTTGTTACATGGGCTAGGCCCAAAACATCCCCCATCACCCAATGTGGGTTTTGTTTAGCCCAAACTCTATTAACTCACTAATACAAAGCTAAACCCGCTAACTGTTTATTGTTTAACTAATTACAAGATATCCAAAGACCAAATCTAAGCTGTTGTCACAAACATGCACCAACAAACTCCCCCTTGACAATAGCTTCATAAAATAACTTTGTCTTCAGTCATCTTGCAATCTTCATGTAATCTTGCACTGTCTTTGGTCTTTGGATAGCTTCAGCTTCAATAGCTTCTGTCAGCAACAGACTCCCCCTAAGCTGATGCATCCAATCACCAAATCTTCAAAACTTTAGCGTTTGAGTAAACTCCAGTTCAGCATTTGTAAAGCAATCTTCAATCTCTTCACTTTGTCTGCAATATAGAAAGGAGGTTCTACCATGCATCCAATCAAACTCTCATCTTCACAGCAACTCATCACTTTTAACTTCTCAGCAACACACTCAGCAACATACTGCTTCAATCTGTTTACTATAAAACAAACATCTCGAGAAACCATAAGAATTTTTCAACAAAGTTAGATAAATTATTATTTTTCAAGAGATTGTATCACAGATTAAGCATTTTCAATTTCATCACCAACACGCAAAACTTTTTAATCACACACCCTATAACCCGCATGATTTAAAATTTTGAACTAACTTTCTAACACCGTCTCCCCCTATCAGTAACAATCAATTCCTCCAAGAATAACAGTTTTCCGTACGTTAAGAATTTTAAACAGAAAAAGACACTATTTTTGGATTTTTATATTTTTCTGAAAGCAAGTAAATAACAAAAGCAATAAACACTCTATTTTTGTGAGAATCACTGGTAAGAAGATCATATCAACAAAATCAAACTGTTTCCACACAATTTGATAATTCTTTATTTAATTTTTCGTGAAAAGCAGTTCAAGACGATTACCAGTATGTTTGTCCACTTAAACAAAATGCATGAACATTTCAAGTACCATTACCGTATGATACGTTAAGGTAATATTAATTACTGATATACTAGCGTGTCCCACTTCAGGATATACCCCCACGATCAAGGTATGCACAAAGATTCATCGTAGTAGGTGAGTATACTGAATTCATCCGTTTTGTTTTTCAACGTTTAGATAATTGGTGATCAGGTCAGTACTTTCGTACAGCAAAGAGACCAAAATATCTAACAAGGGCTATGACAAATACCATTTTTGGTACGATTTATGCATTTTGCACTTTTTGAATAACTCTCTATGAGAGCTTCTTCATTTATGGGATTTGGCATTTTTTGCTCTTTTAAGATATCCTGGGTGTGCCTAGGTCAGCATGTATCTAGATGCAGCAGAAGGACACCCCTGATATCCCCAGATGAAATAACAGTATAAAGACCCAAAACTTCAGATTTTGGCAATCTATCAACGCAAGATTTAAGGTCATTAAACCATACACCACTGATGTGTTCCCCACTCATACACAGTTAATTTAGGTTTATATCACATTGGTAAGTTGATTATTTCATGCTTTTTGCCTACTGGTACATCATATGATGAAGCTGCTATCACACTTAAGCAATTTAATTCATTTTCAGTGTGACAGTCTAACTTGCCGATGTACTATCATTTCTTCTTTTTCACACAGTGATAACCCATTTTTCATTTTTCATTTTTTTATGTTTTTGTTTTTTCAATGTTTTTGTATTTTTGTTTTTTTAAGAAAAGCAGTAAACTATTTACAAAAATTCTTATGAAAAACCAGTTATTCAGGATTCCTCATCCCGTTGAGTTCGACTAAATGTTCAAAGCGAGCCCTGTCAAAAGCTTTTGTATAAAGATCTGCCAGGTTATCTTCTGTGTCAACTCGATGTAATTCAATTAGTCTCTTTTCAGCACAATCCCGTATAAAATGATGACGTATGTCAATATGTTTTGTGCGACTGTGTTTCACGGGATTATTTGTTATAGAAATTGTGGCATTATTGTCTATCATAATAGGAGTACGAGTGAAATCCAAACCGTAATCGCGCATTTGCTGTTGTATCCAGAGAACCTGAGAGCAGCAGCTACCCGCAGCAATATATTCAGCTTCACACGTAGAGGTAGACACACAAGATTGCTTCTTGCATTGCCAAGACACAATCCTGCCTCCTAAGAACTGACAACCACCTGTTGTAGACTTTCTGTTTGACTTGCATCCTCCAAAGTCTGAGTCAGTGTAAGCAACAAAATTCATATCACTATCAGCTGGATACCACAACCCAAGTTTAGGTTTCCCCTTCAAGTAACGAAGAATACGCTTCACTGCTTTCATGTGTGACTCTTTTGGATTAGCCTGATATCTGGCACACAAGCATACGGCAAACATGATGTCAGGTCTTGAAGCAGTCAAGTACATAAGAGAACCAATCATTGCTCTGTATTGAGTAGGATCAACGTCTTCAGTACTTTCGTGATCTGGGCCAAGATTGTGATTTTCACAAATAGGTGTGTTGAAAGTAGAGCAATCATTCATTTTGAATCGACTCAAAATGTCATACACATACTTTGTTTGATGAATAAACATCCCATCCTCCTTCTGTTCAACTTGTAATCCTAGAAAGTAAGACAGCTCACCCATAGCGCTCATTTCAAACTTGCTCTTCATCACCTGCTCGAACTCTTTACACATATCTTCATCTGATGGCCCAAAGATGATGTCATCCACGTACACCTGTACTAGCAGAAAATCTTCCTTCTTCCTCTTGATGAAAAGTGTACTGTCAATCTGACCTCTTTCAAAACCATTCTTGATCAGATGTGTAGACAGTGTCTCGTACCACGCCCTGGGAGCTTGATGTAACCCATACAAAGCCTTATCAAGTTTGTAAACTCGATCTGGATAATCTGGATCAACGAACCCATCTGGTTGTGAGACATACACCACTTCTTGGACTTTCCCGTAAAGAAATGCACTCTTCACGTCTAGTTGGTAAACTTTAAAGCCCTTGAATGTTGCGAAAGCTAGAAACAAACGAATTGCCTCCAACCTTGCCACTGGTGCAAACACTTCATTATAATCTATTCCTTCCTGCTGATTGAAACCTTTTACCACCAATCGAGCCTTGTTTCGTGTCACTATCCCTCTGTCATCCTTCTTGCACTTAAACACCCACTTAGTGCCAATTTCTCTTTCACCTTTAGGAAGGTCAACCAACTCCCAAACTTTCAACTTTGCAAACTGGGCCAATTCCTCTTGCATAGCTTCAACCCATGAATTGTCTTTAAGAGCCATATGAATGTTCTTCGGCTCCTCTTGGGAAATAAAGCAACTATACAAGCACTCGTTCATAATCCCAGTCTTCTCAATCGACACAAATAAACCAGAATTCGCTGCTATGCTTCTTCTCGTCTGAACACCTGCATTAGGATCTCCAAGTATCATGTCAACTGGATGATCTCTATTTGCTCGTGTAGTAGCAACGGTATCAACTTCAAGATTATCACCCAGGTTTGATCCAACCTCCACCTGAATATTCTGATTTGCAAACGGATTAATGAATTCCTCCCCCTCAATGGGTTCAGAGTCACTGTCGCTTGAATCAGGATCATCAGCACCTTGGGAAGTTTCCACAGCATCTGTCATATCAACATTCGATCTAGGCATGAACTCACCTTCATCGTCTCCACCAATCATTGTCTGAATCAGCTGAGATTCATCTGCATCAGAAAACTCAGGAATATTAAATGATTTAAAAGTGCTTTCATAATCATATAATATAGCAGGTCCACTCGTTGATTGTTGAGGTTTGTATGAAGTAATTTCAACATTAAAGACAACCTCAATTTTACCAGTTTTTAGATTAAAAACCCTTTTATTCGGTGTGCCAGGCACGTAACCTAGAAAGTAGCCATCATCAGCCACCTCACCGAATTTTTGTTTATCTTTATTTTGCACAATGGTGCAGGGTAATCCAAATGGTTCAAAGCCTTCTAAGTTTGGTTTCTTGTTAAACATCAATTCATGACAAGTTTTATTAAAACGTTTAACAGTCAAAACTTTGTTTAGGACGTAGCAAGCTGTATTCACAGCTTCTCCCCAGAAAAGAACTGGTAGCTTTGAATCTGAAAGCATCGTCCTAGCGGCTTCAATCAACGTCCTGTTTTTCCTCTCAGCAACTCCATTTTGTTGAGGTGTATAAGGAGCAGAATATTGATGTTCAATTCCCTTTCGAAGACAATAGAGATCCAGAATTCGATTCTTGAACTCCATGCCATTATCACTCCTTATCCTCTTGATCCTAGCATCATGGACGTTTTCCAATTTTGTAAAAAGATCTATCAACATTTCTGCTGTCTCATCTTTTGTACCTAAAAAGAAAACCCATGAATATCGTGAATAATCATCCGTGACAACTAAACAATAGTACTTTCCACCTATGCTCCTCACGTTCACTGGACCGAATAAATCCATGTGAAGTAATTCATAAGGGGCATCTATGGAATTTACTGTTTTAGATTTGTGAGGTTTCTTGTGTTGTTTTCCCTTTTGACATGGAAGACATTTATCTTCCACGTGAAACCTCTGCATTGGAACCCCTTTCACTAGCTCATTTTTAACAAGGTAATTCATTTTTCGATAGTGAATATGGGCCATGCGTCTGTGCCACAACATCGATTCAGCTTCAGATGCTTTTGATAGTAAACACGCCACCACAGCAGTTGGATCCTTAGCACCCATGTCCATGACATAAGTGTCATTTCTCCTTGGCGCTCGCATCACTATCCAATCGTCCGGAATCTTCAAACCTGGTTTCAACTCTAATGCTTCATTCTTGGTAAAATGGACCGAGTGACCCTTGTCGCAGACTTGTGACACGCTCATCAGATTGTGTTTAAGCTGCTCCACATAGTTCACTTTGTCCAGTGTGATCTTCCCATTGGTCACCTTTCCTCGTCCTGTAATTCTACCACCTTTAGCACCCGCAAAATTCACCTTTCCACCATCAAAATCTTCAAATTCAGTTAACAATCTCGCATCCCCCGTCATGTGCCTGGAGCAGCCACTATCAACATACCATAAGTTGATAATCCTCCTTAGCAGCTCCTGCACACACCAACCAAGAAATTAGTTAGATTGGGGGACCCAAGCCTTAATGGTCTTGGGTCGTCCAAATTCACCAACCACTGGAACATCCATCCAATATCCATTACTCCTAACTGGAGTCTTGGATCTCAGACCTGTTGATGGAATTTGATTTTGATTTCCACTAGGTCTATGGTCCTGAGGGTTCCTATATGTGTTTGGACTATTTGACCTTTGAAAATTTTGATTTTGATACCATGAATTTTGATTCCAAGAAGCATTATTGTTGTAATTTCTAAAGCCATTGTTATAAAAAGTTCGACCACCATTATTCTGGTATCGATTTTGATATTGACTTTGACTTCTGAAATTATTTGAATTATAATTGTTCACTCTAGGTGAACTGCTTCTAGGTCTCTCATATCTGCCTGGTGGAGATCTAGGCTTAAATCTTGGTTGATTTCTTTGAAAACGAGAAACTTGTGGAGTTCCTTTTTCAGCCTTATCTACACCAACAGCAACATTCTCTGGTTGCTTAGCAGCAGATTTCTTTGGAGAATTTGAGCCTTTCTCCTCACTATCACCTTTCTTCTCTGGTAATTTCCCTCTCTGTTTTTCACTAAGTTGTGCTTCACTCCTTTTGTTAGGACAGCAGCTAGCTACATGTCCCTTTGTGTGACACTTGAAGCACGATCTCCTTTTCAAAGACTTCTTAGCTGGAGTCTCTGAGGTAGATCCCTTATCAGATGGTGATGATCCCTTGGATGAACCTTGTTTAGTTTGCTGCATTTCAGATTTTTCTATGCTCTTATTTTTTGCAAACTCTACATTCGATTCATTTTCAATAACATCAGTTTTGTTTTTCATGTCACTACCTTGAACAAAATTAATCTTTTTAACAAAAGCTTGATTTTTATTCTTAGGCGGTGAATTTTTCCTTTTCAAAGGTTCCCTGTTATTGTTTTCCTTAGCATCATCACTCTCAGATCCATCACCTTGACTTGATGTGGATGGAAAACTACTTGGTGCAGATGCCATAAAGTCTGCTAGCTCATCTTCACTAGGCAGGAATGAATAGTTATGACTAAGAGGAGGTGGAACTTCATTAAAGCCCTGGAAGCCCACACTGGTCTTGTCATTACTCTTCTTTAACCCACCCATCATGTGTTTCATTACAAAAGACGAATCTCTAAATTGACTCAATTTCTTTTCAACTTCCACAATTTTGAGTTGTGCATCTGACAACTCTTTGCATTTTTCAGAAATCTCTTTTGTTTTCTCAGCCATCATGTCATGAGCTAAGTCTATGACTTGAAGTTTTTCATTTAGTTTGCAAGTTAAAGCTTCAATTTCAGCTTCACAACCTTTTATCTTCTTCAAGTATGACGATTCATTTCTTTTAGCAAAAAAATTTGCTTCTTTTATGTTAGACATCTCACTTACCAAACTTTGGTTTTGTGTTGACAACCTGTCAACCTCACCCTGTAGTTCACGACATCTCAAACACACAGAAATAGATTGTACCTCTTTCACATGAACTTCTAAGGTTTCATCAGCAACAACCTGTTCAGCTTCACTCTCTTTCTCTACTTCAGCATCCACTTTTGCTTCAGCATTCTTCACTTGAGCTTCAGCATTTTTCACTTCAGATTCAGCATCACTCACAGTAGTTTCAGCTTCATCAACTGGCACTATCTCTGCCATGAATGCCTGAGTGGCACTCTCATTCCCCTGATATCGCTTTTGTAATGCATCCCACATATCCTTTGAATTATCGCTTTTGAAGGTATGCTTGATGCTATCAGGTAAGGACATCTTTATCGCAGCCAAGGCTCTCTTTTCAGCCTCATACATCTTTTTATCATCCTCTTTCATGTTCACATAGTCTGTTCTACGTGGTCTGCCCTCATAATCGTGTGTTGGGTTTACGTACCCATCTTCAATACAGATCCACATGCGTGCATCCTGAGATTCAATGAAGGATTTGAAGTTGTCCTTCCATGTAAGATAATTCTCCACCTTCATCATCTTAGGTGCATTCAAATTCAACATGTTTGACATTTTTAACGTAACAGACTGATCAAACCGTACAAAATTTTTCCGAAAACAGTGGTTACCAAATTACACCGTTAGAATCGTCTCGAAAAGACGAATCCAATGATATCTAATGTCGAAAACAGAATTCGGGATTTTCCAGAGTCTTTTTTTTGAGGAATTCAACGGTGCAGACGGTTCTGTCAAACGAGCTACGGATCAATTTCTATTTGAGAAACAGTCAAGTTTTATCGACGCTTGCCAACTGAAATTCCACCCCTTCAAGAGCCTAAAGCTCTGATACCAATTGTTGGTCCCCTATTCGTATGGATCTTTCATAGAATTGTCTTTCCAATCAAGAGTGTGGAATCCTCTTGATCAGAATATCACAGAAACGAGTAGGAACAGAAACAGCAATTCACTTTCAAACTGGGTTTCTGTTGATTATCAATCACTCAAGAATTACAATCAATCAAACCCTAACTACACTAATTTCGTCCAAGCCCTAGGCACTCTCACAAAATTCTCACACAAACTGTTTTGGCTAATTAACCTAAACCCTAATGCCTAACCTTGTTTATATAACACAAGGTTGCAACATTAGGCTGGGTTTGCTACATGGGCTAGGCCCAAAACATCCCCCATCACCCAATGTGGGTTTTGTTTAGCCCAAACTCTATTAACTCACTAATACAAAGCTAAACCCGCTAACTGTTTATTGTTTAACTAATTACAAGATATCCAAAGACCAAATCTAAGCTGTTGTCACAAACATGCACCAACAAATAATAAGTTGACTTTGAAGGACTAAAGTTGACAAACAGTGAAAGGATTATGCGGAGGGACTAAAAGTGTCAACATGCTAAACTTATGCCTCTGATTGACTTTACACGACAATTCGTATTCTCAAACAAGTAAATTATTGGGCATAAGAAGCCTTTTGTGAAAACAATTGAAAGTTTATAAAGAGGAAGGGGTTAAACGTGTCAACATGTTAATTCTTACCTCTGAGTGACCTTTCAACATACCCGGGGCTTCATAATGACCAATTACATTTCCGAGAATGCTTGATGTAAATTACGAAGGGTTTCAGTATCGTTATATGATAGTTGTGCAAGATTCCAAGAAAAAGGGTTAAAAGCATCAACAAGGGAAACTAGTACCTTCGGGTACCCTTTTAACTGAACGGGAGCCTAATGATGTTTGTTATTATTCCCAAGATACTTAAGAACTAACTATAGGGGCCAATTATGCTTAAAAAGAAACATATATGAAGAATTAACGGACCAGGGACTAAAACTACCAAGTTTGAAACTTGTGTTAACCGGAATGAGGGAGAGTCGCGGGCCCGAAGACTTCTCTTGACTCTCTCGTGAGCCACGAGCAGACGCCCAGTTCAGAAAAAAGAACAGCTGCATGTATGGCAGCCTTGTTCCCCAATCAAACCACCATGCAGCCTGATTTCGATACAAGGAGCTTGTAAATAGTTTTTAAAAACCTCTAGGACACTTGTGACGATCAGAGGGAGCCTCATTACACCTGGAATGATCTTGAGAGTCCTTGTTTCACTATAAATTGGGCCTTCAACTTGCCATTTGAACTTGCACCCTTCAAAATCACTTCTCTACTTCTTCTCTGAGGTTCCTGATCAAAAGGAAGCTCCCCCTTAGTCAAGTTTTCAAGCTAGGACCTGTTGTAAGTGTCCTTAGCCACTCTAGTTCGGTTTTTATGCATTTAAAAGTCGAAAGTCAAAGTTGCCGCTAATCGGCTTTGACTTTCGGTTTAGACCTAAACGGTCCAGCCATTGTTCGAGGCGAATATGGCTACGTGATCGTAATTAGGTAGGTGTTAATCCCTCAAAAGGGCACCTCCTAATTACCACGTTTACTTAGTTAATTATCGGGTTAAAGTAATTAACATAAAAAGTCAAATGGGTCAGTTTTTAAATAAATTCAAATCTGATAATGTAGAAGTTATAAAATATGTTTTATCACTTTAATAACTTGGTAAACATTATTAGAACATGTCTAAACATGTTCAACCTGGCAATTCTAAGTTTAGGCTTGGTTTGCAACCGAAAGTCACAAAAGCTTGACTTTTGCTTTGACTTTCAGTTCTGACCCGAATTAGCTTAATTCCTTTATGCATCAAGGTTCCTTTGTGACCATATTATGTTGTAGTATAACCCTATGAGGTTATATTACATGGTCACCTAGTAATCTGAGTTTATTTACTTGATTCGATCATTATGCTTAATATTAACTAATATGCCCTTTTGTGTAAAAATGAGATTTTAAACATAAAGGAACATGAAAATGGGTTACATTCTGATTTGTAAATAGAGTAAATTACAAGTTTTGTCCTTTATGTTTACATCAAATTTCAGGCGCTGTCCTTTAAGCCAAAAGTTGACAGGCGGTGTCCTTTACCTTTCAAAATCTTGCACGTTATGTCCTTTAGGCCAAACATGGTTAGAAATCTCAGTTAAAATATGTCATGTGCAAGGCACATGAGGGTAAAATGGTCATTCCCTCTCAAGCCTTTTAATTCCCCATTTATATCCCAAAATCAAAACCACCTGCTTCAAACACTCATTAATCTGAACCCTAACAACAACTTCACAAACCCTAGATTCAACCCTAAACCTCCATGGATCTCATAAAACAAGAGCTTCTAAAGAAACGGCAAGCACTATTGGAGGAAACCGGCGACCGGAAAGTCTTCAAACGGATCCAAAAGCTTCGGGAAGAAGAAAAACGAGAGGCAGAAGCCAAACGCCTCCGTCAAAATCAAATACAAAACGACTCAAATCCGTTAGATCCAAACACATCAAACCCTAACTCAAACATCGATTCATCAAGATCAAAACCTGAATCCGCTGTTTCGTCTTCAAAAGCTCCGATAAACGATGAACAGAAAATAGATTCGTTGAAATTACTGAAACAAGAGGTTATTCGCCGGTTACGGTTTCTGAAACAACTGGTTATGTTGTTTGGAGAGAGTGATGATGACCAGTTACGGTTTCTGAAACAACCGGTTACGTTCTTGGGTTTATTTTTCCATATTTCCCTTGAATTTTGGTTAAATTGATGAGAAATTGAAGTGGGTGTTGTTCAAATTTTGATTTTTCGTTGTGGGATTTTGTGTTTTTGTTTGTTTTTATAGAATGAAAAGGTGTTGGGTGTGAAAATTTGTTGTTTGTGTTTGGTTTAATAGTGTGACCGCAAATTATCAAACTTGAAGGGTTTTTAATATTTCATATAAGTTACTGGGTTTGTATTATGCAATTTTAGTTTTTTTAATTTTTTATATTAAATAAGTGAAATTACAATAGTACCCTCATGTGCAATGCACGTGACCAGATTTAACCAAAAATTCTAACTGGGTTTGGCCTAAAGGACATAACGTGCAAGATTTTGAAAGGTAAAGGACACCGCCTGTCAACTTTTGCCTAAAGGATAGCGCCTGAAATTTGATGTAAACATAAAGGACAAAACTTGTAATTTACTCTTGTAAATATGTTTAGCATATTTATACATTTACGTTCTGGTCATAAACTAAATTTACTCAATTAATCATAAAACATGCTTAAAAAAGGACTAAAATGCCCTTTATCACATAAAATAAGTTTTAAGCATAACTTTAGCATAAAACTCAATGTATACTGATATGATATCATATTTGGAATTATTTGGGATATTTAAACAGATTATATTCTGAGTTTAACTTAGAGTTCTTGCATGAAGTTAGTAAATGACGATAATACCCTTTTCACACATAAATTGGGTTTTAAATATAATTGACATGCAAAAACCTTTTTGTTACTGATATGTTTTGATAAATAAAATATTTTGACCATTCAAAGCTGATCATAAACTCAGAATTCCTTAAACATACGAATTATCGTCATTTATCGACTTTTACGACATTTAAGGTGCATAGTATGATTTTAAACCATACTTAGCACCCAAGACTTGTTACCTGCTGATTTTATAAACCATTTTTAATATTTTTACAGTAGGTATAAGTCATGCACTCCGAATCCCAGTTAAGTCCTTAAAACCATGTGTGAAATGACCAAAATGCCCCTACGGTGCATAGTTTGGCCATAAATCATAAACCACACATATGTATGATATCCTACTATTATAATAACATAAATTAAATATATTTATAGAATGTTTATGACCAGAACTTCAGTTTACATATAAATCCCTTTTATAAATCTTTAAAATGACCAAAATGCCCTTATGAGGCTAAATTCGGTTTTAAAACCTTTATGGGCATACATGTTGATATCCTACTGATATCATGACATATTTTAAGCATAATAACATATGGAACTAGTATATGACTCATCCGGTTACCCGTTTATGCTTATACGCGTTTGGTTTGATTTATGTAACTAGTTTGCATAAATTAACCGAAACGGGTTTAACCTTATCATTTGAACTTCAAAGGAGGGGCCTACCACTTTTCGCATTAATAACTTAATTAATTATCTTTCAATATTCCGACCCTTTGGGATTGTATCCTTGCTGACTCAAACCACTGGGTTGAGGGTAATGTCACCTTCAAAAGAGGGGCCTACTACTATAACTAAGATAATCTTTTAAAAAGTCCGAAAGTGCAAAAATCATCAAAGGATACATTAAAGGCGAGTCGGATCCAAGTGATTCATCTTGTCTATCTGTTTTTTATTTTAATTTTATTTTTAGTTTTTATTTTCATGTTTAAAAACCTTTTCTCAAAAATTTTAGATTGATTAGACGTTGAGGATAAACCGGTACTAAAAGCTCTTGTGTCCTTTGACGACCTCGGTATCTTACCAATGCTATACTACGGTCACGATGGGTGCACTTGCCAACTGTGTGTTTAGTGTTAGTAGAATATCGTGTTTTATAAATTTAAAACTTGACTAATGCGTAAAATGGGCTTAAAATATCAATAAAAACATATCACGCTTCGCACACACCAAAGGGGTTAAACGTGTCAACATGTTAATTCTTACCTCTGAGTGACCTTTTAACACACCCGAGGCTTCGTAATGACCAATTACATTTCCGAGAATGCTTGATGTAAATTACGAAGGGTTTCAGTATCGTTATATGATAGTTGTGCAAGATTCCAAGAAAAAGGGTTAAAAGCATCAACAAGGGAAACTAGTACCTTCGGGTAACCTTTTAACTGAACGGGAGCCTAACGATGTTTGTTATTATTCCCAAGATACTTAAAAACTAACTATAGGGGCCAATTATGCTTAAAAAGAAACATATATGAAGAATAAAAGGACCAGGGACTGAAACTACCAAGTTTGAAACTTGTTTTAACCGGAAGGAGGGAGAGTCGCGGGCCGCGAAGACTTCCCCTGACTCTCCCGCGGGCTGCGAGCAGACGCCCAGTTCAGAAAAAAAAAGGATAGCTGCATGTATGGCAGCCTTGTTCCCCAATCAAACCACTATGCAGCCTGATTTCGATACAAGGAGCTTGTAAATGGTTTTTAAAAACCTCTAGGACACTTGTGATGATCAGAAGGAGCCTCATTACACCTGGAATGATCTTGAGAGTCCTTGTTTCACTATAAATAGGGCCTTCAACTTTCCATTTGAACTTGCACCGTTCAAATTCACTTCTCTACTTCTTTACTGAGGTTCCTTATCAAAAGGAAGCTCCCCCTTAGGCAAGTTTTCGAGCTAGGACCTGTTGTAAGTGTCCTTAGCCACTCTAGTTCGGTTTTTATGCATTTAAAAGCCGAAAGTCAAAGTTGCCGCTTATCGGATCAAGGTGCACTCTTCTTCCCAAATCTTTCCTTCAGATCCTTCCATATTTCAGAGGAGACATTAGCGTATTTTACGCTCCCCCTTATGTCTTTATCCATCGTAGTTGCGAGCCATCTGTAAGTCCCGAAAAACGGATCAAACAACGATATCAAACAATCACCAAGGATGGGCGGAATCAAAGCTTGATGATATTCAAGAAATCAAAAACAAGAAGAAAGATTGTTGAATTGAATGCTTAAACTTGCATACAATAATCTTGTCTAATACAAGTTTCTAAAACAAACAACCAACACTAAGCTCCTAATTTCCATTTACTATTTATAGTAAGGGGATTAGGGAGCATTTCCCCCCAAAACCCTAGGCCCATTATCACCTAAGCCCACTCTAATACCCATCTTCTAGAAGCTGGGTCTATTTAGCAATAGTCCTACTAATCCATAAACCTATAGGGCCTAATACCATCCGATGATCATGGAATCACATTGCATCCACTGCATATAATTCTCCATTGTCATCTCCGGTTTGGGCATTGTCCATCCACGAACCCCATCTTGTTCTTTGCAAACAAGAAATTAGCCCTCTCCTTGGCTCAATCGTTGTAGTTTCCATCAGTTAAAGCCTCGTTCAGGTGCATCTGTTTGGGTAAATCAGAAAGGTGTATGTAATAAGGCGAGTTGGCGTCAATGGCATCATTCTTGCCACTGTCACTCGGTTTTTCTCCGGTCATGTTGAATCACGAGCGATGGTTCTCAAGAACCCGCTCTGATACTAGTATTACAAGTGTAACTAATGTAAGTAACTCGTTTTACAAGTGTTTTTAATAACTAGTATTATTAGGTTTCCTTGAGACCTTGACGAAACTGGAAACTATCACATATATATATGTATATTTTGTTCGAAGGAAAATGGGTCCTTTTTTATTTTCCTTAGAAACTGATTGAAAAAAAAAATCATTTTCTCTTATAACAAGTCTCTATATGATATGAGAAAAAAAAGTGTAATCATGGAATTACGATTCACAAATCCACCGAGCGGGAATTACGATACATCCGTAACACAAATCGTAGTGTTGCTCGGGGTTATGATTACAGGCTGCTGGCTCCTATGGAAGGTTAGGAATGACATGTGGTTCAACGGTAAAAATCGTAGTGTTGAGGAGTTATTTGGCGAAGTTAGAGCGGTTAGTTTTTTATAGTTTAAACATAGGGCTAAGAAAGGTTTATTTCAGTGGGAGGATTGGTGTAAATTTATAAATGTGTAGTTAGTTTGTTTGTTTTGTTTCCGTCCCGGTTTTCGGGTTCGGTGGTTTTAATGAAGTTCACGTTTCAAAAAAAAAAAAAAAAAAAATTCCGGTAACACAATGTGTATTTCTACTTGAAACCAGATGTGTATTTTGATTCTGGAATAAGATTTATATTATTTATTTGATTTGCGTAGCTAGTGTTTCCATTTCAGTTCTCAAATTTATTAGATTCTGTCTGCTTTGATTCACGGGGTGATTTTTTTTTTTTTTTTTTTGTCGTTGTGTGTTGGAACAATTTTAACTATTATTATATAGGAAAATTGGTTTTTAATAAACCAACCTTTGTCCCGTTGGTAAATAATAATCTTACCTACGTAATTGGTATACAATAATCCTACCTATCAACATGTTGGTACTCAATGAACTTCCGTTAATTTTTTTTAACTGAAGTTAGTTTTTAAGTTTTATTTATTACACAAACAGTCCATGTAGTTGTAATTTACTAGTTTTAACTATTTTAAAACTAGTAAATTACAGTCCCTTAAGGTTTTTTTGTTTTATAAAAAAGTTAAAACTAGTAAATTACAACTACAGGGACTTTTTGTGTAATAAATAAAACATAAAAATTAAATTCAGTTAAAAAAAATTAACGAAAGTTCATTGAGTACCAACATGTTGATAGGTATGATTATTGTATACCAATTACGTAGGTAAGATTATTATTTACCAACGGGACAAAGGTTGGTTTATTAAAAACCAATTTTCCTATTATATATGATGGTTTACAGAGTAGCTGTCGCAACGCCACTGTGGATGCGGGCGAACCACGCACTGCGACAGGGTTGCTAAAACTTGTAAGCTTCGATTTCGACGGCTTGTACATTAGTCTTTACTCCACAAAAAGAATTCACGTCAAAAAGTTGATAAAATCAAACACGTAGAAACGATAAATCCTGAATTTTATAAAATATCATATTTTAAACGTTGTGAAAGGAACAAACAATAAAAACGAAACCTTGTTGATCCTAATAAGGTTTCTCGCCAATATAGTTTCCCGGGGGATCATAATTGCAAGTCACAAAGAAAGCATTATTAACGCACTTAACCCTCGCACACCCAATGCGGATCGACTTTTTCCAAACCACTTGAGTATAATGCCCACACATATTTGAAGGTGTGCATGAGTTTGTCTCATAATTGTAATAAGGCTTCTCATCGACCCACAGCTTTACTGCATCCAAACCCGAGAACTCGCCATTACCCGAGAAATCGACCCAACCTACAGCAATATTTTCACCATATTTATCGCTATGTGAATGTATAAGGGCACAATCGTGCTTCCTTTGATTGGCATAGTGTTCCGCAAATTGGGCAACAGTGGTATCCCATTTCATAGGCTGGAGACCGATCTCTTTTCGGGCCGCATTGTGGGCCTTCACATAGTCTTCTGGTGCATTATGGGTATAAATGAAATGTAAAATAGATATGAATATAACACAAACAAGTGGCCAGTAATGTTGGACTCCCATATTGAATTATTGATATATCATATATAAGCTTATTGAATCCAAATGAACTAGAAGACATATTTATAGAGAGAAATTTTTGGTGAACAAGCCAAACAAAGTTGCATTTTTTTTTTCTTCTAACTCAAAGTTTAGGCAGAATACCCACCATACCGAAATCCTAAATGTAGCAAACTGGTGAAATTTTCATTAGTTGTAATATGATTTTATTTTTATTTTGGAGTCTATTGGTTTCAGGCTATACCCATACCATTTGGTTTCTAATCTCACACCGTTTTCTGACAACCGTTTGTAGTTGCACGAAACAGTCGTTTGAGAATTAGGGCTTTTGTCATAGTCCCCTCACCCCCACCTTAAAACAACCATTTGAGGCTTCAATAAACGGCCGTTTGGAAGCTAGGGTTTGCGTCATTTCTAGGTATGGCAACTGGGCGTGTTTGAGATAAATTTTGATAATCCCTACCGCGTACACGAATGTAAACTGTAAAGATGTTCCATACCCGGCCCAATATCTGTCAGGTATCTATCGGTTAGTTACCCATCGGGTGTTGGGCATACCCGTTAGGTTTTCCAAATACAAAATATTCATACCATCCTATTTTTTTCTATAATTATCCATTAATCAATTCAATACTCTATACATCATACTCTTCAAAAACCAAAATAAATTTCACAAATATGCGAACATTAAAAAAGTAGGGGTTGGTTAACGTACAAGGTTGCTTAACTTACGCTGCATGCTCTGAGCAGTTTCAACATGCGGGTTTTTTCCTTAACATGCGGAATTATTTTTTATCAGCATGTGGCTTTTTTTTCTTAAGATGCGATTCTTTATACTTTCCTACATGCGATTTTTTCTGTTTTTAACATGCGGACTTTTTCTTATATACACATGTGGGTTTACCTCTCCAAACACAAATCAGCATGTTGTAAATCCAATATCCGCAAGTTATATCTTCACAACGTACGCAACGTATGTTAAACAAAATTGTAGAGTACGCTTTCTCTAAAAAAACTATATGTTCATTTCCACATGATATGTAGATTAACGAATTAGCAGTAGATACATAAAAAATAAACATATTTAGAAAATGATTTTGAGTACATTATTGGGTAAACTATGTTTTTTTTGTAAATGGGTATATCATTTGATCTCATATACCCTTGAAAATTTTTAAAGGGCGGGGGGAGGATAATATTACGCTTAGTATTATTATTTAACTCCATGTTTTAAAAATCAGTTTAAACCGGTCGGTTGAACCGGTTAAACCAGATGTCGGATGTTTCGCCGGCACGAATCATACCGGTATACTAAGGAAACAGCAAAGAAATTGTACCAAATTGGATTATACCGGTTTAAACCGGTATACCGGTACTAGTTCATACCGGGCCAAATGTCAAAATTTTGAACCTTTTAATTTTTAAGTACCTAAAAAAGGTGACTATATAATAGGTATTTAATCATGAACTTTTGGATAAGTTTTTGATTATGGATTAAGTTTTGGAATATTTTTTTTTATTATGGAATGATATAGTTTTGGATTATTTTTTGAGTTGAAATTATATTTTATGGATTTATAGAGTTAATTAGCCAACACGGTTGAACCGTCTGGTACAACCCGATTCAATCGGTTGAACCATTTCTGAGTCTAACCCGATACGATTAAAATACCGGTTTTTAGAACATTGATTTAACTAGTATTACTAGGTTTCTTGGATGAAACTGGGCACTATTACTCTTAATAAAACTTGCTTTATAGGACGGGGGCGGATAATATTATGCTTAATATAAGCTTCTTTGAAAAGGAAAAGGGTTTTGTTTGTTATTTTTCTTTAAAAACTTATTTAAAAAAAAGAAAAATTATTCCCTCATAAAACAAGTTTCTATGTTATTTCAAATAAGGATATTTTTACACGAAATCTACTTTTATGTTGATTTTTAAGAAGGAACTAGTGACATTTTAATCACTTGAAAAGTTTAAAAGGAAAAGCATATACCTCGACAAGATTTTTTACACCTTTAAACTAAAGTTGTGATAGTTAAAGACAGAGGATCTTATTCTCCACCCGATTTATTTTGCGCTTGCCCCTTTGATATTTTTAGTGTTGGGTAATATCAAGATGGGACACTACTAGAATACAACGGGTTTTGCTACGCATTTACAACAAAATTGCAACGCAATATTGAAAACTCTAAATTTCCATTGAGTTTTGCTACAAAGTTGCGACACAACGAAAACCCTAATTTTCCCAACATAACTTTGTGCGTAGAAAAACTCATTTTTCTTATTTCATATCAGATTAAAAAAGAATAAAAATATGTATTAGTTATAAATTATTCATACTTTGTGACGCATTTGCTACGCACAATTTAATAAAACTTGAAAAATAAAGGTTTCGTCACAAATGTTCAACAAAATAATTTAATTTTGTTTATAGTTTATGACACATTTGCAAGGCCATAATGATGATGATGATGATGATGTTGCAACTCAATTAGTATTTTTCTAGATTAATTAATATTTGTGTCGCAATGCATTGCTAAGTGATTTAATTTATGTATATTAAGAGAATAACAATAATTAAGTCATGTAAGCAATGTGTAGATTATAAATCCCGAAGAATACATATTCGTAGAAAAATATACGTTGCGTAGCTAACGTGTAGCAACATACAGGTTATACTTTATGTCCCAATTTTTTTTTTACAATTTTTTTATAAAAAAATCATTATTTTTTATATATAAAAAAGATTTTCAAAAAAAAAAAAAAACTTGTACATATGCATTATATGTGTACTACACATGTGCATTACATGCTTAAAATTAATTTTTAAGTTTAGTTTAGCTTTTAGGGTTAGATTTTTTGAAAGTTTAGGATTATGATTAGGTTTTTGGGTGTGGGAGGAGGGGGGTTTAGGTTTTTGGGTGGTGGGGGTGGGGTGGGGTGGGGGGGTTTAGGTTTTTTTTCGGGTTTATATTTAGGGTTTAGTTTAAGGTTTTTGTTGGGAGGGGGGGGGGACGGTTACGGCTTTTGGTGGCAGAGTGAATTTAGGTTTTTAGGCGGTGTGTGTGTGTGGGGGGGGGGGGGTTAGGTTTTTTTTTTGGGGGGGGGGGGTGTCGGTGGGGGATGGGTTTAAGTGGTTTAGGTTTTCCGTATTAGTGCACATATGCAGTACAAAAAAAAAATTTGTACATTTTTTTATATATAAAAACCTGTGATTTTTTATAAAAAAATTGTAAAAATAATTGGTATATATTTTAAGTTTTTTTAGTTAGTTTTTTGGTTTTCTTATTTAAACTAGTTTTTCTCATGATCAATCCCTTATATATAGGGATGGGTTAAAATGAAAACCACATCCAATTGCGAAAACCGTGAGAAGCACTTTCCAACCATTGGATCTTGAAAACTAATATTAAATCTTTTTTGTCTTACTATATATGTTTTTAATATTTTAATATCAAAACGGTAGTTTAGTAAATTTGCTTTTTTTTTGTCTTATTGTATTTATTGTTTTTTATTACTTTTTTAACTTATTATATTAATTTTTTTTTATTAAATCAGATTTTTTATTAAAAACATTTTAAATTCAGATTTTTTAACAAAAAAAAAAAAAAAATACTTTTTTCAAGATTTAAAAAAAAATGTTTTTACGAGCCGGTTTTTAGGCCCCATTTTTACGCGCCGTTTATTACGCGCCGTTTTTTATGCCCCGTTTTTACGCCCCGTATTTACGCGCCTTTTTCTACACCCCGTTTTTTACGAAAATATTTTTTTACGGAAAACTTTTTATTACGAAAAACTTTTTTTACGAAAAACTTTTTTTTTGAAAAGTTTATTTTTCGAAACACTTTTTTTTAAGAAAGACTTTTCTTATAAAAACTTTTTTTACGAAAAACTTTTTTTTACGAAAGATTTTTTTACAAAATCTTTTTTTACGAAAGACTTTTTTTTACGAAAACTTTTTTTTCAAAAACTTTTTTACGATTTTAAACTTTTTTTTATAAAATTTTTTTACGGGTTTAAACTTTTCTAAAAAAAAGCAATTTTTTAAGATTCTTTTACGAAAAACAAATATTTTTATGGTTTTAAACTTTTATACAAAAATTAAAAAAAAAAAATCGCCGAATGTCTTTTTACGCCCCCGACCCCGATTTCGGGTTTACGAAATTTGAGAATTTTAACAAACGAACTCACCCAAAAATCGCGATTCAGTGGGTGTCTCAGATAAGTTAAAATTATCATAATCGTCTGAAAAAAAATCTAAAAAACATCAACAAAAATCAGAAAAACAATCTATGGATCTTGAAAAAAACGAGGTTTGACTCAAAGTTTCCAATAATCATGGCTGCAAAAGTGGGGTTGCAGGTTCAAAAACCGACCCTCCACCATCGTTGCCACGCCATCGTCATCAATTGTCGGAACAAAATGTTTCGTGCTATCACTGCCAAACGACACAAATACTCACTCTCTGATCCACTAAAAAGTAGCAGACAACCACACCCTAATTCGACAACTTTTCAATCGGCACCACGGGGCACCACCAGTGTCACACCCCGATATTTCCACGTATTACCGGTGGGCCCGGCCGGGAGTATCGTGACGTAGTTGATATCATCATAGTCAATAATCACAGTTTAATGCACAGCGGAAGTCTTGCTAGAAAATATTAATACAAACCGAAATGTAAAGTATAAATAAATATTATATAAAATGGTTGAGTACGGATCCATAGGCGGATCTAAAACATAAAGTAAAATATTGTTCAACAGACTTTAAGCACTAAGAACTTGCAAGATTCTTTAATTAGTGCCCATGAGCTTCCAGCCAATTTCGCGTAGTACCTGCCTAGTCTTTTTTAAAAATACGTCAGTTTACATTGTTACTGACTCTTTTGAAAACATTTATGAAAATTGATTTAAATGCACAAGGCACAAATGTTCTTTTATAACTTGGGACAATTATATAAAATAATCTTGTATACAGATTCACATGTTTGTCGTACGTTCAGGGCCCGGGATAGAAGCTGAGACAAGATTAATTGACACACCACTAGTATAAGCCCACAAGAAGTTATCCTCATGAGTGGGATACCATTTTACATACACAACTGTTAGGTGTATGCCTACACCCCGTGCTTAAGTCGTGGCCATTTCAAATGAATGAGCCGAGGATATTCAGGACACGGTCATTAACCCCCAAAAGCTTAAATCAAACAAAACAGATTAAAACGGGTTATCTCAATGATTTAACCACTAATCGATTAAGTATTCAATACCCGACCAAGCGGTAATAATATACCGTATCCCAAGCCCGTATAAGGGAAAATAAGTTAAAAGTATTTACCTGAGCTTAAAATGTAAAATTTGTATTCTCAACCGTATATCCTACTCGATTAGTGTAGGTAGCTGTTACTGGGCTCCTAATCTGGAACGAAGGTTTTAATAACCTATTAGATTACTAACGGGTCCTATTTAAGTTATAAACTTAGACCGGTTAGTTTAAAGAAAGGTTCACGGTACGAAACGCAAGATTAAGTGGTGACCGGATTGGAATGTAATTTAGACCCGACAAGTATGGAGACTTGTATAAAATGGGTAAACTAAATACATTCTGGATTTTGAAGTAAAAATGATAAGGTTTGACCCGTTTCGGTTAATTTATGCAAACTAGTTACATAAACCGTACCGAACGCGTATATGCATAACGGGTAACCGGATGAGTCAAGTACAAGTTCCATAAGTTATTATGCTTAAAATATGTTGTGTTATCAGTAGGATATCAACAATTATGCCCATAAAGATTTTAAAACCAATTTAAGTCCCGTAAGGGTATTTTGGGGTCATTTTAAAGTTTATAAATGAGGTTTAAACATAAACTGAGGTTCTGATCTAAAACATTCAATAAAAATATTTATTTTATCATGTTACATCAGTAAGATATCATACATATGTGAGGTTTATCATTTATGGCCAAACTATGCACCGTACGGGCATTTTGGTCATTTCACATATGTTTTAAGGATAAAATTGGAAATCTGAGTTCAAGACTTATACTTATTATTAAAGTGTCAAAATTTATTTATAAAATCAGTAGGTAACAAGTCTTAGGTGTTAAATATGGTTTTAAACCTACTATGCGCCTAATTAGCGTAAAAGTCGATAATTGACAATATTTGAGATGTTTATGAAAATCTGAGATTTTGATCAGCCTTTAACGTTCAAAATAATTTATTTAACATATAACATCAGCAGGAAAAAGTTTGGCATGTTAATCGTGTGTAAATCTCATTTTATGAATGAAAGGGGCATTATCGTCATTTATCGAATTATACGAGAACTCAATGATAAGGTCAGTTTATAATTTGATCAAAAATTCCAAAAATCCATAAAAATAATATCAAAACAGTAGGTAATGGGTTTGGTGCCAAAATTTGGGTTTAAACATGATTTACGCTAAAAATGTCATTTAATTAACATAAAGTTTCATTTTACGCTATTTTGCATAACTTTAGTTTGAGACCAGAAACTGATGTCAAATTTTGTGGACATACTTATATATCAGTAATAAAGCTTTTTGTCCTCTCACATTTTCAAAAATCTCGTTTTTATAACATAAGGGCATAATAGTCAATTTTTAAGCAAATAACAAAAACATGTAATGAACTATGATTTCTAAGGGACCATGAAGTATAACCTCATAGGGTTATTCTAACATATAACATGGTCACAAAGGAACCCTATGGCATAACTAAACTAAGCTAATTCGGGTCAGAACTGAAAGTCAAAGCAAAAGCCAATTTCTGCGACTTTCGGTTGCGAACCGTGCCTAAACTCAGAATTGTCGGGTTGAACATGTCTAAACATGTTCTTATATTATTTACCAAGTTATTTAAGTGATAAAACGTATTTTACAGCTTCTAGATTATCAGTTATGAATTATTTTATAAAAACTGACTCGTTTGACTTTTATGTTCATTACTTTGACCCGATAATTAACTAAGTAAACGTGATAATTAGGAGGTGCCCTTTTGAGGGATTATCACATACTTAATTACCAACACATAGCCACTTTCAATTCGAATAATGGCTGGACCGTTAGTGATTAATCACAAAGTCAAAGAATCATTACGATATCTTTGACTTTCGGTCATTAAGCTAATAAAAACTTAACTACAGGAGCCAAGAACACTTACTAAGGTCCTTAGCACGAAGATTAAACTTAAGAGAGCTTCCTTAGTGATTAGGATGCTCTAGAGAATAAAGCTTGAGCAATTGAGAATGTGAGAAAATTGAAGTGTGCAAGTGAAGAAGCTGCCCAAATGCACCTATTTATACTAATTCAAGACATCTCCAAATCATCCAAGGTGTTATATGTTGTTTCCAGATGATTACAAGTGTCTATAGTGGTATTAGAAACCATCAAATAGTCCCTTGTTCCGAGTTATGAGTGTATAAAGCTGAAATGGGTGAAGAAATGCGCAGGACCTGCACCTGTGCATGTTGTCTGTCAAAACTAGGTCGTCGCGTCGAGCGAGGGCACACCCTGTTAGAGGTCGCGTGGCGCGAGCCCATGGGGAACCAGTTTTCAAGTTTAAAACTTGGCAGAAACAACCCCTGGACCTTTTTAAGCATAACAACTTCTATTTTAAGCACAAACAACCTTTCCAGTTAGTACATGGATGATCTTTAGGATATAATCAAACATCGTTAGGTCCGGTTTCGATAAATGATAACCGAAAACACTAGTTTCACTTTGTTGACGCTTTTAACCCTTTATTTATGAAAGTTAACGTATTTAATATCAAACAATATCGAAAACTCGTGAATTTTTCGTCACTTGTTCTTGAGAGTATAATCAATCGTTACAAAGCCTCGGGTTTGTTAAAAGGTCACTCAGAGGTAGTAATTTAACATGTTGACACGTTTAACCCCCGCGTCTTGTAAACTTTCACTTTCTTTCACAAACCGCTTCATACGTTCCAAAATTCATTCGATTAAGAGTACAAACATCTTGTAAGGTTATTAAAAAGCATAGTTTTCACATGTTGATACTTTTGATCCTTCCACATACATCATTTCTTTGTTTGTCAACTTTAGTCCCTCGAAATCAATTCATTACATGTTTAGGGTTCATGACACGTGTCTTTATAATATTGGACATGATTTTTGCGAGGTGTTACATCCTCACCCCCTTAAAAGAAATCTCGACCATGAGATTTACTGAAATAAATGAGGGTATTTCTGTTTCATTGTGGATTCAACTTCCCACGTATATTCTGGGCCTCTACGGGCATCCCATTTCACTTTTACGATCGGTACATTCTTTCTCCGAAGCTTCTTAACCTGTCGATCCTCGATCGACAAAGGTTTTTCAACAAACTTCAAGCTCTCGTCAATCTGCACGTCCTTATGAGACATTGCTAGCGATTCATCGGCTAGGCATTTCTTTAAATTGCAGATGTGGAATACGTTGTGTATCCCATTAAGTTCTTCAGGTAGATTCAGCTTATAGGCCATACTTCCGACACATTCGATGATCTCGAATGATCCTATATACCTTGGGCTCAGCTTTCCCTTTTTGCCACAACGCATCACCCCTTTCCAGGGTGACACCTTGAGTAGCACTTTATCACCAACTTCAAATTTTAGAGGTTTGCGCCTCATATTTGCATAGCTTTTCTGCCTATCCCTGGGAGCTTTCAGACGATCACGGATCTGAACAATCTTGTCCGTCATCTCCAGGACTATATCAGGTCCTGATAGTTGGATTTCTCTGACTTCCACCCAACAAACTGGCCTCGATAGGTGCGGCTTGGATACTCGAATGATAACTATTATTGTATGAAAATTCAATTAAAGGAAGATGGTCATCCCAACTTTCACCCAAGTCAATAACATAAGCCCTGAGCATATCCTCAAGCATTTGAATCGTACGCTCGCTTTGCCCATCCGTCTGAGGATGATAAGCAGTACTAAAATTTAAACGAGTGCCTAGAGATTGCTGAAAGCTTTTCCAAAAATGAGACGTGTATCTAGTATCCCTATCAGAGATAATAGATACTGGCACTCCGTGGAGAGATACTATCTCATCCACATACAGCTGGGCTAGCTTATCGGAGCTATGCGTTTCTTTAATGGGTAAGAAGTGATCTGACTTGGTCAGCCTGTCGACTATAACCCATATCGTATCATTCCCGTGTTTCATCCTTGGTAACTTAGTAATGAAATCCATAGTTACCATTTCCCATTTCCAAGTGGGAAGTTCAGGCTGTTGCAGTAATCCTGGTGGTTTTTGATGCTCGGCTTTAACCTATGCACACGTCAGACACTTAGCCACGTAAGTGGCTATGGATTTCTTCAAACCTATCCACCAGTAGTTTGCCTTCAGATCCTGGTACATCTTATCACTGCCCGAATGAACTGAATATTTAGAACTATGCGCTTCTTGGAGGATTACATCTCTAAGTCCTCCATGAATTGGAACCCAGATTCGACGATTCAATGTAAGGATTCCATCTTTTCCATAAGACAATTGATCAGCAGTTACACCTAACTTCTCATTAGGGGTGAGCAAATTAACCACCATAACCGATAACCGAACCATAACCAACATAACCGAACCACTAATAACCGATATAACCGATGGTTATGGTTATGAAACTTTGTATAACCGCTCAATCGGTTATGGTTATGGTTATGAAACTTTGGTTAACCGATATAACCGAAACCGAACCGAACTTGTGATGTTAACTTTATATAATGGATTTTTGTTTTACAAAACCATATAGAGGGTTTTTACTAAGATAAAAGTATGTTAGTAACAAAATGATCTTAATGTAGATGCCATTTATTTTGATAAAGAACTAAGGTGTTATGGCCATAATTGTTTTTGTTTGAGAATTACCTTATTAAAAAGAACCCTAAATTGGTAGTTTAACCAAAAAGTTTAGTCTCCGTTATCTTATAAAATAGGCTCAAGCTAAGTTGAAATCGTGCACAACCCTATTTATTTCAAACCTTGCTTGGTTACTTAACCGAAATTAACCAAAACCGAACTATAACTGACTTCATAACCGATTAACCGTAACCGAAGTTTGGTTATGGTTATGGTTACCAAAACTCCATAACCGAACTAGCGGTTATGGTTATGGTTAATAGTAAAAACCGAACCAAACCGACCCATGCACACCCCTACTTCACATTTGGAAAGTTAGTTTCCAATATAGCTTCCGTTTGAGCAGCTAACAGCCTTTCATTTAAGTTGTTCTTTAGTTCAATACTTTTGGCATTGATCCTGATAGGTTTAACCCTTTCTTTCCTGCTCAGCGCGTCAGCGACCACATTAGCTTTTCTAGGGTGGTAACGGATTTCACAATCATAATCGTTTAGCGTTTCCATCCAACGGCGTTGCGTCATATTGAGATCCTTCTGATTAAACAAATGTTGATGGCTCTTATGATCTGAATATATTACACACTTGGTCCCATATAAGTAATGCCTCCAAAGTTTGAGTGCGAATACAACGGCACCCAATTCCAAATCATGGGTGGTGTAATTCTTTTCGTTGACCTTAAGTTGTCGTCAAGCATAGGCAATTACCTTACCTTTCTGCATAAGCACACAACCCATACCAATGTGCGATGCGTCGCAATAAACAACAAACTCTTCTATCCCTTCTAGCAATGTCAACACAAGAGCATTGCTTAATTTCTATTTAAGAATCTCGAAAGATTCTTGTTGTTTGGGACCCCATTCAAATTTTACATTTTTGCGAGTTAACGAAGTCAAAGGTGCGGCAATTCTTGAAAATTTTTCGATAAAACGCCTGTAGTAACCTGCCAAACCTAAGAAGCTGCGAATTTCCGTGGGAGTCTTAGGTGCCTGCTGATTCATAATTGCTTCAATCTTAGCGGGATCCACCTGGATACCACACCTACTTACCACGTGTCCAAGAAATTGGACTTCTCGGAGCCAGAATTCACATTTAGAGAACTTTGCATAGAGCTTCTCTTGTTGTAGAAGTTTAAGAATACATCGGAGGTGTTTTTCATGATCAGCTTGGTTCTTGGAGTTGATGAGTATGTCATCAATGAAAACTATGACAAACTTGTCCAGATATGGCTTGCATACTCAATTCATGAGATCCATGAATGCTGCAGGTACATTAGTGAGCCCGAAAGGCATCACTAAGAACTCGTAGTGGCCGTATCTTGTTCTGAAGGCGGTCTTGTGTACATATTCTGTCCTGGCCTTCAACTGATGGTATCCTGACCTCAAATCTATCTTTGAAAAGAAACTTTCCCCTTGAAGCTGATCGAACAGATCGTCGATCTTGGGCAATGGATATCGGTTCTTGATCGTAACTTTGTTCAACTCACGATAATCGATGCATAGACGCATCGAGCCATCTTTCTTCTTCACAAATAGAATTGTCGCTCCCCAAGGAGACGAGCTTGGTTGAATAAAACCTTTCTCCAATAGATCATCCAACTGTGTTCTTAATTCCTTCATTTCTGTCGGGGCCAGTCGATAAGGAGCTCGGGCGACTGGTGCTGCTCCAGGAATAATGTCAATTCTAAATTCCACTTGTCTATCAGGTGGCAAACCAGGTAATTCTTCGGGAAAAACGTCTGAATATTCAGAAATAACGGGAATATCTTCAATCTTGGGCTTTGGCTCATCTACTGTTACCTGGGCCATGTAAAGGACACAACCTTTTTCAAACACTTCGATGCCTTAAGCATAGATACTTGTTCAGGCAATCCATACTATGTACCTTCTTGAATAGTAAGTGGCTCACCATAAGGGGTCTTAATGACAACTTGCTTCCTGTCACAGGCAATTTGGGCTTGGTTACGAGATAACCAATCCATGCCTATAACTATATCGAATCCTGCTAGTTTCATCGGTAACAAGGACAGTGGAAAAGAGTGATTCCTATTGGATATAAAGCATCCATCTAAAATGGTTGAAGCAGTCTCTAAGGTTCCATCGGCCAATTCTACCTCATATTTTATGTTTAGAGTTTTAACAGGCAGATTTAACAGTTTACAAAATTTATTGTCTACAAAAGACTTATCTGCACCATAATCAAACAAAACTCTAGCATAAACATCATTGATGAGGAAAATACCTGTTATAAAATTATCATTCTGCACTGCCTCCTTAGCATTCATTTGGAAGATTCGAGCATTTGTCTTCTTGGCCTCTTCAGGCTTCTTTGGGTTTTTTGGGAAATTGGTCCTTATGTGCCCCTTTTCGTTGCAACCATAGTAGGTTGCATTTTTCATGTTCTTGCATTCCAAAGTTTTATGCTCCTTTGACTTGCAGATCCCACAAACTTTAGGCTGTGACTGTGAGTCAAGTCTGCATTTCCCAAAATGGTGCTTCCTGCAGATTTTACACTTGGGTTTCTCACCTGTCTGTTGGGAGTCCTTAAACCCAGAACTCTTTTTATGCTCAGAGTTACCCTTTCTTTTCTTGTCAGAGCGACGTGAGCTCTCATCTTCCCTTTTCTTCTTTCCCTAATCAGAAGTCTTAACAGACTTATTTCTAACCGCATCGAGTGTGAGGGATTAGGACAAGTCTACCACAGACCTATAAGTGGTAGGCCTAGATGCTTTAACGTTGCCTTTGATTTTCGAAGCCAGGCCACCAATGAAGTGCGCTATGCGCTTTGGTTCAGGTGTAACTATATTAGGGACAAGCCTAGACATGGTATTGAAACTTGTAACATAGGCTTGGCAATCCAAATTCTTCATGACCCGAGTCAAGAAGTCAGTTTCAATTTTCTCTACCTCATGCTGAGGACATAAATTTTCTTTCATCAGTGCCACAAATTGCTCCCACGACAAGTTATAGAGTGGGATCTTCCCCGTGGCTTGGATTAATGACCTCTACCAAGCCAATGCCTCCCCTTTAAACGACTGTGAAACAAACTTCACAACATCCTGTTCCACGCATCCGCTGATATCCACAATGGTACCCATCTCATCAAGCCATGTCATACAGTCAATGGCACCTTTTTCGCATGTAAAGTCCCATGGCTTGCAAGAGACGAAGTATTTGTAAGAACAAGTCTTTGTGCGCGGTTCCTGATTAAGCACAATTTGCTTGGATGAGAGACTCTTCTGATTCGACGAATGTCTAGAGTCGTCCTTATTTGACTCATGTGTTTTAGAAGGAGGTTTCGTATGAGGTACAGATTGAGTCTTTGTGCGAGTATCACTTGGTTCTTTGATCATTCTGCCAAGGGCTCTTGTGACAGCATTCTCTATCAATGCTTGCAGATCTACACCAGTTAAATTTACTCTGGTGTTATCATTTCTTTCCCTTAGATGACTATTAACCTCTTGAGATTCAGCCATGAAGCTTGATTGCTATAAAAATAATGACAACAATTTGTTTAGAAGTCTATTATGGAATCATCATTTTCGATGATTCATTAACCATGGTAATAATGGTCCATATTTGGGTAATTTGATAATTATAATTTATCCCAGTTATAATCTATTATGGATATTAAGGTGGCACAAAAAGGCCTAGTCACAAGGACAGTTTTATTCTGTAAGCCACGATCTTATAGGATCGAGGCATTAAGGTTTGAACATAGTTCATTACCCTTCTTGACAGGGAGTCATAGATTATAACTGTCATTTGTCTTATTGGACAATAAATATGGCCCGTAGGCATTTCATCACTAATGGATGTTTATAATATGATCATTTCATTTGATGATATAAGCCATGATTTCTAAATCATTAGGCTAGGTGAGGAATTGGAAGAATCCAATATAAGGATGACTAGTGTGACTTTCTCGAATCACATTTGCCAGGAGTGCTAAGACGTTCTTAGGTGTTAACAGGATTTATTGTCTTAAAAAGGATTTACCATCTTGGCCATGTCTAAAATGACATATAGGCTAGGTTATACCTTTTAGATTTTATTTTGAGATTTAATGGCGGATCAAATATAAATTGAAATGATATCTTGATTTGCGTTATATTGTACATGCATATATAAAATGACAATTAAAATTTAAAATGAAACATTCCATAAATTGTCTTAAGAAGTACAATAGTTGCCCTAAACGGGACTTTAAACAAATGACTTGTCCTCGCAGGGACTAAATAAAGAAACAAGTCCACGCAGGGACTAAAATAAGAAAGACAAGTCCACGCAGGGACCAAATACGTAAAAGAAATGTCCGTGCTGGGACTTAATTGAAATAAAATTACAATACAATAAACAAGGGTTTCTAATAATCCCTCTTCTTCTTCCCCTTAATGAGGTTTGCCAAACCCTTTAGAAGACCGCGGCGACTTCTATGCTCTTCATCTACCCTTTATTCCACCTTATGCAACCTCTGGAGGATTTCTTGTTGCTGTGGTTGCTGGATTTGAGGTTGAGGTGGCTACTGCTGCTGAGGTTGAGGAGGCGGTGGGTATTGATACCCATATGCAGGGTACCCAATTGGGTACGTAGGTGGAAAGGGCCCGGGGTAGAGAGAATTGAAGTTTGCTGCTTCAATGTACGGGTCACCAGCAGGTGCATTGTTGTAGTTATAACCCAAGTAAGCTTGCTGCTCAAACGGGTTATACTCAGCTGGATCTAGGTAAGTGAGGATCGGGTTTTCATAACCCATGGGCGGCGGTGCAGGTGCGACTGGTGCAAAGTTGACTTCAGAAAAGGCGTTTGAAGGCCCACCCATTTGCGGGTTTTCATAGAGCGGCTGGTAGTTGCTGGAGTGTTGGGGGGTGCTGAAATGAAAACCCCCACGCACGGACATCCGTGCACTTCTTCTCCGCCTCGATGGTTCTGGCGGTGGTGGTTGCTCCGATGCTGGTGGTGGCGGCGGCGTGACCGCCTGGAAATGTGGGTCCTCGGAAGGGACCTGCTGGTGTGGTGGTGAGTTGCGGTGAGGGGGAGTATACTCCCACTTATACGTGCTCCATCTTTCGGCCCATATATCAGGGCCCCTGTAAGGCGAACCATGAAAAGATGATCCGCTTGAAACTCGATGGTATGCGTCAGCGTCCCAGACGGTGGCAACTCGGGATCTGGATCTTCGTCCACATCCATATCCTGAAACTCAGGATAGTGATCAGCGGGTCCTAGCGGTTTGGACCCTCTGGTTCTTCGACTTGGTTCATTGGATTGAACCGGCTCTGGAAATAAGGTGTTGGGTTCTGGAAAGAACTGTGAGAGTCAGACCGGTGCAAAGGTATGAAAGAATGATGTGAATCGTGAGGCTCTTCATCCTGATGTGGCCCGAATGAATGATGATAAGATGGTGAGGAGCTAAGCGAGACAGAACGTCTCGCAGGCTCCAGCTAGGTCCTCAAGTCTTCGTGTGGGCTGGAGCTGAGTGTTTCCGATGGTGTGCGCCGGTGAGATGGCCCAGCCTCGTGATCATTCCTACCCCTCATCGGGGCTTTTCCTCGTCTACTCCTTCCCCTAACTCTTGGCAGCATGTTGATTGAAGTCCTGTCAAAACAAAAACAAATAACCCAAAAACCAATTAAGATTAGGATTAATCCTAAGTTGTTTGCCTAGACTCGGAAGTCAAGGAATGTGCAACTGTGTCATTGAGATTAAACACAAAAGGCTAGTGTTTAATTCACTCAATGTTGGCTCTGATACCAACCGGTCACACCCTGATATTTCCACGTATTACCGGTGGGCCCGGTGGGGAGTATCGTGACGTAGTTGATATCATCATAGTCAATAATCACAGTTTAATGCACAACGGAAGTCTTGCTAGAAAATATTAATACAAACTGAATTGTAAAGTATCAATAAATATTATACAAAACGGTTGAGTATGGATCCACAGGAGGATCTAAAACATAACGTAAAGTATTGTTCAACTGACTTTAAGTACTAAGAACTTGCAAGATTCTTTAATTAGTGCCCAGGAGCTTCCAGCCAATTTCGCGTAATACCTGCCACTTAGTCTTTTTAAAAAATACGTCAGTTTACACTGGAAAATACAATTAACTAACTCTTTTGAAAACATTTATGAAAATTGATTTAAATGCACAACGCACATATGTTCTTTTATAACTTGGGACAATTATATAAAATAATCTTGTATACAGATTCACATGTTTGTCGTACGTTCAGGGCCCGGGATAGAAGCTGAGACAAGATTAATTGACACACCACTAGTATAAGCCCACAAGAAATTATCCTCATGAGTGGGATACCATTTTACATACGCAACTGTCAAGTGTATGCCTACACCCTGTGCTTAAGTCGTGGCCATTTCAAATGAATGAGCCGAGGACATCCAGGACACGGTCATTAACCCCCAAACGCTTAAATCAAACAAAACATATTAAAATGGGTTATCTCAATGATTTAACCACTAATCGATTAAATATTCAATACCCGACCAAGCGGTAATAATTTACCGTATCCCAAGCCCGTATAAGGGAAAATAAGTTAAAAGTATTTACCTGAGCTTAAAATGTAAAATTTGTATTCTCAGCCGTATATCCTACTCGATTAAGGTAGGTAGCTTTTACTGGGCTCCTAATCTGGAACGAAGTTTTTAATAACCTATTAGATTACTAACGGGTCCTATTTAAGTTATAAACTTAGACCGGTTAGTTTAAAGAAAGGTTCACGGTACGAAACGCAAGATTAAGAGGTGACCGGATTTGAATGTAATTTAGAACCGACAAGTATGGAGACTTGTATAAAATGGGTAAACTAAATACATTCTGGATTTTGAAGTAAAAATGATAAGGTTTGACCCGTTTCGGTTAATTTATGCAAACTAGTTACATAAACCGTACCGAACGCGTATATGCATAACGGGTAACCGGATGAGTCAAGTACAAGTTCCATAAGTTATTATGCTTAAAATATGTTTTGATATCAATAGGATATCAACAATTATGCCCATAAAGATTTTAAAACCAATTTAAGTCCCGTAAGGGTATTTTGGTCATTTTAAAGTTTATAAAAGAGGTTTAAACATAAACTGAGGTTTTGGTCTAAAACATTCAGTAAAAATATTTATTTTATCATGTTACATTAGTAAGATATCATACATACGTGAGGCTTATCATTTATGGCCAAACTATGCACCGTAGGGGCATTTTGGTCATTTCACATATGTTTTAAGGTTAAAATTGGAAATCTGAGTTCAGGACTTATACTTACTGTTAAAGTGTCAAAATTTATTTATAAAATCAGTAGGTAACAAGTCTTAGGTGTTAAATATGGTTTTAAACCATACTATGTGCCTAATTAGCATAAACGTCGATAATTGACAATATTTGAGATGTTTATGAAAATCTGAGATTTTGATCAGCCTTAATTGTTCAAAATAATTTATTTAACATATAACATCAGTAGGAAAAGGTTTAGCATGTTAATCATGTGTAAATCTCATTTTATGAATGAAAAGGGTATTATCGTCATTTATCGAATTATACGAGAACTCAATGATAAGGTCAGTTTATAATTTGACCAAAAATCCCTAAAAATAATATCAAAACAGTAGGTAATGGGTTTGGTGCCAAAATTTGGGTTTAAACATGATTTATGCTAAAAAAATGTCATTTAATTAACAAAAACTTTCATTTTACGCTATCTTTTATAACTTTAGTTTGAGACTAGAAACTGATGTCAAATTTTGTTGACATACTTACATATCAGTAATAAAGTTTTTTGTCCTCTCACATTTTCAAAAATCTCGTTTTTATAACATAAGGGCATAATAGTCAATTTTTAAGCAAATAACGGAACATGCAATGAACTATGATTTCTAAGGGACCATGAAGTATAACCTCAGAGTGTTATTCTAACATATAACATGGTCACAAAGGAACAAAGGAACCCTATGGCATAACTAAACTAAGCTAATTCGGGTCAGAACTGAAAGTCAAAGAAAAAGTCAATTTTTGTGACTTTCGGTTGCGAACCGAGCCTAAACTCATAATTGTCGGGCTGAACATGTCTAAACATGTTCTTATATTATCTACCAAGTTATTTAAGTGATAAAACATTCTTTATAGCTTCTACATTATCAGTTATGAATTATTTTATAAAAATTGACTCGTTTGACTTTTCTGTTCATTACTTTGACCCGACAATTAACTAAGTAAACGTGATAATTAGGAGGTGCCCTTTTGAGGGATTATCACCTACTTAATTACCAACACATAGCCACTTTCAATTCGAATAATGGCTGGACCGTTAGTGATTAATCACAAAGTTAAAGTATCATTATGATATCCTTGACTTTCGGTCATTAAGCTAATAAAAACTTAACTACAAGAGCCAAGAACACTTACAAAGGTCCTTAGCACGATGATTAAACTTAAGAGAGCTTCCTTAGTGATTAGGATGCTCCAGAGAATGCTCCAAAGCTTGAGCAATTGAGAATGTGAGAAAATTGAAGTGTGTAAATGAAGAAGCTACCCAAATGCACCTATTTATACTAATTCAAGACATCTCCAGATCATCCCAGGTGTTATTTGTTGTTTCCAGATGATTACAAGTGTCTATAATGGTATTAGAAACCATCAAATAGTCCCTTGTTTCGAGTTATGAGTGTATAAAGCTGAAATGGGTGAAGAAATGCGCAGGACCTGCACCTGTGCATGTTGTCTGTCAAAACTAGGTCGTCGCGTCGCGCGAGGGCACACCCTGTTAGAGGTCGCATGGCACGAGCCCATGGGGAACCAGTTTTCAAGTTTAAAACTTGGCAGAAACAACCCCTGGACCTTTTTAAGCATAACAACTTCTATTTTAAGCACAAACAACCCTTCTAGTTAGTACATGGATGATCTTTAGGATATAATCAAACATCGTTAGGTCCGGTTTCGATAAATGATAACCGAAAACACTAGTTTCACTTTGTTGACGCTTTTAACCCTTTATTTATGAAAGTTAACGTATTTAATATCAAACGATATCGAAACCTCGTGAATTTTTCGTCACTTGTTCTTGAGAGTATAATCAATCGTTACAAAGCCCCGGGTTCGTTAAAAGGTCACTCAGAGGTAGTTATTTAACATGTTGACACGTTTAACCCCCGCGTCTTGTAAACTTTCACTTTATTTCACAAACGGCTACATACGTTCCAAAATTCATTCGATTAAGAGTACAAACATCATGTAAGGTTATTAAAATGCATAGTTTTTACATGTTGATACTTTTGATCCTTCCACATACATCTTTTCTTTGTTTGTCAACTTTAGTCCCTCGAAATCAATTCATTACACGTTTAGGGTTCATGACACGTGTCTTTATAATATTGGACATGATTTTTGCGAGGTGTTACATCCTCACCCCCTTAAAAGAAATCTCGACCTCGATATTTACTAAAATAAATGAGGGCATTTCTGTTTCATTGTGGATTTAACTTCCCACGTATATTCTGGGCCTCTACGGGCATCCCATTTCACTTTTACGATCGGCACATTCTTTCTTTGAAGCTTCTTAACCTGTCGATCCTTGATCGACAAAAGTTTTTTCAAAAAACTTCAAGCTCTCGTCAATCTGCACGTCCTTATGAGACATTGCTAGCGATTCATCGGCCAGGCATTTCTTTAAATTGCGGATGTGGAATACGTTGTTTCTCCCATTAACATCTTCAGGTAGATTCAACTTATAGGCCACACTTCCGACACATTCGATTATCTCGAATGGTCCTATGTACCTTGGGCTCAGCTTGCCCTTTTTCCCAAAACGCATCACCCCTTTCCAGGGTGACACCTTGAGTAGCACTTTATCACCAACTTCAAATTTTAGAGGTTTGCGCCTCATATCTGCATAGCTTTTCTGCCTATCCCTGGCAGCTTTCAGACGATCACGGATGTGAACAATCTTGTCCGTCATCTCCAGGACTATATCAGGTCCTGATAGTTGGGTTTCTCTGACTTCCGCCTAGCAAACTGGCGTTCTGCACTTCCTTCCATATAAGGCCTCGAAAGGTGCGGCTTGGATACTCGAATGATAACTATTATTCTATGAAAATTCAATCAAAGGAAGATGGTCATCCCAACTTCCACCCAAGTCAATAACACAAGCCCTGAGCATATCCTCAAGCATTTGAATCGTACGCTCGCTTTGCCCATCCGTCTGAGGATGATAAGCAATACTAAAATTTAAACGAGTGCCTAGAGATTGCTGAAAACTTTTCCAAAAATGAGACGTGTATCTAGCATTCCTATCAGAGATAACAGATACTAGCACTCCGTGGAGAGATACTATCTCATCCACATACAGTTGGGCTAGCTTATCAGAGCTATGTGTTTCTTTAATGAGTAAGAAGTGAGCTGACTTGGTCAGCCAGTCGACTATAACCCATATGGTATCATTCCCGTGTTTCGTCCTTGGTAACTTAGTAATGAAATCCATAGTTACCATTTCCCATTTCCAAGTGGGAAGTTCAGGCTGTTGTGGTAATCCTGACGGTTTTTGATGCTCGGCTTTAACCTGTGCACACGTCAGACACTTAGCCACGTAAGTGGCAATGGATTTCTTCAAACCTATCTACCAGTAGTTTGCCTTCAGATCCTGGTACATCTTATCACTGTCCGGATGAACTGAATATTTAGAACTATGCGCTTCTTGGAGCATTACATCTCTAAGTCCTCCATGAATTGGAACCCAGATTCGACCATTCAATCTAAGGATTCCATCTTGGCCATAAGACAATTGATCAGCAGTTACACCTAACTTCTCATTCAGAAAGTTGGTTTCCAATATAGCTTCCTTTTGAGCAGCTAACAGCCTTTCATTTAAGGTGTTCCTTAGTTCAATACTTTTGGCATTGATCCTGATAGGTTTAACCCTTTCTTTCCTGCTCAGCGCGTCAGCGACCACATTAGCTTTGCCTGGGTGGTAACGGATTTCACAATCATAATCGTTTAACGTTTCCATCCAAAGACGTTGCCTCAAATTGAGATCCTTCTGATTAAACAAATGTTGAAGGCTCTTATGATCTGAATATATTACACACTTGGTCACATATTGGTAATGCCTCCAAAGTTTGAGTGCAAATACAATGGCACCCAATTCCAAATCATGGGTGGTATAATTCTTTTCGTGCACCTTAAGTTATCGTGAAGCATAGGCAATTACCTTACCTTTTCTACATAGGCACACAACCCATACCAGTGTGTGATGCGTCGCAATAAACAACAAACTCTTCTATCCCTTCTGGCAATGTCAACACAGGAGCATTGCTTAATTTCTGTTTAAGAATCTTGAAAGATTCTTGTTGTTTGGGACCCCAGTCAAATTTTACATTTTTGCGAGTTAACGAAGTCAAAGGTGCAGGAATTCTTGAAAAGTTCTTGATAAAACGCCTGTAGTAACCTGCCAAACCTAAGAAGCTGCGAATTTTTGTAGGCGTCTTAGGTGCCTGCCAATTCATAATTGCTTCAATCTTAGCGGGATCCACCTAGATACCACACTCACTTACCACGTGCCCAAGAAATTGGACTTATCGGAGCCAGAATTCACATTTAGAGAAATTTGCATAGAGTTTCTCTTGTTGTAGAAGTTTAAGAATACATCGCAGGTGTTTTTCATGATCAGCTTGGTTCTTGGAGTAGATGAGTATGTCATCAATGAAAACTATGACATACTTGTCCAGATATGGCTTGCAGACTCGATTCATGAGATCCATGAATGCTGCAGGTGCATTAGTGAGCCCGAAGGGCATCACTAAGAACTCGTAGTGGCCGTATCTTGTTCTGAAGGTGGTCTTGTGTACATCTTCTCTCCTGACCTTCAACTGATGGTATCCTGACCTCAAATCTATCTTTGAAAAGAAACTTGCCCCTTGAAGCTGATCAAACAGATCGTCGATCCTGGGCAATGGATATCGGTTCTTGATCGTAACTTTGTTCAGCTCACGATAATCGATGCATAGACGCATCGAGCCATCTTTCTTCTTCACAAATAGAATTGACGCTCCCCAAGGAGACGAGCTTGGTTGAATAAAACCTTTCTCCAATAGATCATCCAACTGTGTTCTTAATTCCTTCATTTCTGTCGGGGCCAGTCGATAAGGAGCTCGGGCGACTGGTGCTGCTCCAGGAATAATGTCTATTCTAAATTCTACTTGTCTATCAGGTGGCAAACTAGGTAATTCTTCGAGGAAAACGTCTGAATATTCAGAAATAACGGGAATATCTTCAATCTTGGGCTTTGGCTCATCTATTGTTACCTGGGCCATGTAAATGACACAACCTTTCTTCAAACACTTCGATGACTTAAGCATAGATACTTGTTCAGGCAATCTATACTGTGTATCTCGTTGAATAGTAAGTGTCTCACCATAAGGGATCTTAATGACAACTTGCTTCTTGTCACAGGCAATTTGGGCTTGGTTACGAGATAACCAACCCATGCCTATAACTATATCGAATCCTGCTAGTTTCATCGGTAACAAGGACAGTGGAAAAGAGTGATTCCTAATGGATATAAAGCATCCATCTAAAATGGTTGAAGCTGTCGTTAAGGTTCCATCGGCCAATTCTGCCTCATATTTTATGTTAAGAATTTTAACAGGCAGATTTAACAGTTTACAAAATTTGTTGTCTACAAAAGACTTATATGCACCAGAATCAAACAAAACTCTAGCATAAACATCATTGATGAGGAAAGTACATGTTATAACATTATCATTCTGCACAACCACCTGAGCATTCATTTGGAAGATTCGAGCATTTGTCTTCTTGGCATCTTCAGGCTTCTTTGGGTTTTTCGGGGAATTGGTCCTTATGTGCCCCTTTTCGTTGCAACCATAGCAGGTTGCATTTTTCATGTTCTTGCATTCCAAAGTTTTATGCTCCTTTGACTTGCAGATCCCACAAACTTTAGGCTGTGACTGTGAGTCAAGTCTGTATTTCCCAAAATGGTGCTTCCTGCAGATTTTACACTTGGGTTTCTCACCTGTCTGTTGGGAGTCCTTCTTAAAACCAAAACTCTTTTTGTGCTCAGAGTTACCCTTTCTTTTCTTGTCGGGGCGACGTGAGCTCTCATCTTCCCTTTTCCTCTTTCCCACATCAGAAGTCTTAACAGACTTATTTCTAACCGCATAGAGTGTGAGGGATAAGGACAAGTCTACCACAGACCTATAAGTGGTAGGCCTAGATGCTTTAACATTGCCTTTGATTTCCAGAGCCAGGCCACTAATGAAGCGCGCTATGCGCTTGGGTTCAGGAGTAACCAGATAAGGTACAAGCCTAGACATGGTGTTGAAACTTGTAACATAGGCTTGGAAATCCAAATTCTTCATGACCAGAGTCAAGAAGTCAGTTTCGATTTTCTCTACCTCATGCCGAGGACATAAATTTTCTTTCATCAGTGCCACAAATTGCTCCCACGACAAGTTATAGAGTGGGATCTTCCCCGTGGCTTGGATTAATGACCTCCACCAAGCCAATGCCTCCCCTTTAAAGGACTGTGAAACAAACTTCACAACATCCTGTTCCGCGCATCCGCTGATATCCACAACGGTTATCCATCTCATCAAGCCATGTCATACAGTCAATGGCACCTTTTTTCGCCTGTAAAGTCCCTTGGCTTGCAAGAGACGAAGTATTTGTAAGAACAAGTCTTTGTGCACGGTTCCTAATTAAGCACAATTTTCTTGGATGGGAGACTCTTCTGATTCGATGAATGTCTAGAGTCGTCCTTATTTGACTCATGTGTTTTAGAAGGAGGTTTTGTATGAGGTACAGATTGAGTCTTTGTGCGATTATCACTTGGTTCTTTGATCATTCTGCCAACGGCTCTTGTGACAGCATCGTCTATCAATGCTTGCAGATCTACACCAATTACATTTACTCAGGTGTTATCATTTCTTTCCCTTGGATGACTATTAACCTCTTGAGATTCAGCCATGAAGCTTGATTGCTATAAAAATAATGACAACTGTAACAACCGTCTGATTTCCGTATGGATTTAATTAAATATTCATGATTTTATATAAAAAGTGCTTTACTTGATCACAAGTACAAAATCAAGGTTTAACGTGATCACATACTAAACATCTACCAACTAGTTTAAACATTTCAAAACATGACTAGCGAAATTGTTTCAAAAGTTCGTGTTCGGTTCTTCAAAATTTGCTTGATCGCCATCCGTAAAGTCCCCATTATCCCCTAAAGTCAAAACCATTAAAAATGTTAGTTTTGACATTGAAATAGGCCATATAAACAAGTTCCAGCATCAATTTATAAAAAAAAAAAAAAATTAAAATTCAGTTTAGGTCCTGCCGCGTGTCGCGCCAGAGACCACTAAACCTGTCGCGTGTCGCGACGGCTTCCTCGTGTCGCGCCAGATCCAAAGGATCCTGTCGCATGGCGCGGGGGAGACCATTTTCTAGCAGGTACAGGTTTTTAACCTGCATTTCCTGCCAGCTCCGAATTTCACCAAAATTAACTTCAAACGGTCATAACTTTTGATCCGGAGGTCCGTTTTAGGTGATTCTTTTTCCTATACGTCTGTAATTTCATTACCGACGTGCCTATCACAATCACCATACCGAAAACCTGGTTTACAGACCGAACGACTAAAAGTCACTATATAATTATTCGACCCATTATATTAACACTCATTTTTACTACCTTTTCAATAGTAAACATAAGGCGCTTTTACCCAACGTCCGGGGCTTATTATCACTGGCATTTCATTACCAATCTTATGGATTCATGCTCATGTGATTGTTATCGCCAATGCTAACTATTAAAAACACAAATACTACTAATTACACCACAATTCGACCCGTTTGGCTCATCTATGGAATCCTCCATTATAATGACTACCAAACGGCTTGTTGCCGATTCTTAACCTACTAATTCAAGTAACGAACATTGTCGCTTCAATCAACACAACTTTAATTCTACAAATCAACTATACATATTCAAATTATCAAATTACTCAATGTAACAAATCAAGTTACATACCTTCAAAGCATGCCCTTCAATCGTGCTTCACCACCGGCTTGTCCACTAGAAGCTCCGGCTTCCTTTCCTATAGAGTTCAACCATGGCAATGTTTAGAACTCTTTTCAATCATATATCGCATAGTTTTCCAAAACATCACAAATATGCGTTTTAACTAGAAATTTCAGTTTTAAGCCTTCTTTGAGGCATTTATACAAACACTTTAAGGGCAGAATTTTACATGATTTATTAACAAGTTCATAACTTGTCATATAGCCCAAATTTACATCAATCAAACTATCTTACATAAATGTTAGCCTCTATAATTCTGAAATCACTTCACAAATATCAAATTATACTCGAACAACCACCAAATTCCTAGTGTTTATCAAGTTCTACATAACCCACTAATCACCTACAATGGTGTTCATGGAATTTACTAGAATTAAGCATGTTCTCAACATATACTTGTCTAGGTTTTACTCCTAGACACTACAATGTTCCAATTTCATCATATAATGAACATGCAACCATTTAATTCGAATTCTCTAAGTTTGCTCAGAAATTTAACTAGAGATTTCTCATGAAATTTACGTACCTCGTGACTCCTTTCTCAGTGGAGATCACTAATCCGTTCTTGGTTTTCAATTTATACTTGATTTGGACCTTCAATTTGAGGGATTTGTGAGAAGTTAGGGTTTGGAGGGGAGCTCTGGGTCGCCCCCTGTGTTTCTGTCGACCTCAAAACACACAAGTGTGTGTTTGAATTTCAATTTTTATGTTTTATTATAACTAGTTTCGTTTTAAACGCTTTTGGCCCCTCAAGTGTTATCTAGTTCTTGTTTTTAGTGTGTTAACCCACTTTTAAGTCACTACAAGACTTTTATTTAACTAGGTTATTTTTAATCCTAGTTAGTTCACTTGTTTATTTACCGGCATTATATTTTAAATAATTGATTTTAAAATTTTCGGGATGTTACAAGTCCACCCCCCTTAAAAGGGTTTCGTCCACGAAACCGGAGATACGTACCAAATAATGCCGGGTAGAGATGCCGCATCTCCTCTTCGGACTCCCATGTAGTATCCGAGCCCTTTCTGTGTTCCCATTTTACCTTTACTTGATTGATCACTTTATTTCTCAAGCTTTTTACTTTACGATCTAGAATCTCAATCGGCTTCACTGCGTAGTTAAGACTATTATCCACTTCAATATCATCATAATGGATATAAGCCGTTTCCTCCGCTAGAGATTTCCGCAGTTGTGACACGCGAAACGTGCCATGTATTCCACTTAATTCATCCGGTAGCTCAAGGCGATAGCTACCTTGCCGACCCGTTCAATGATTTTAAATGGCCCGATAAACCTCGGGCTTAGTTTCCCTCTCTTTCTGAATCTGATAACGCCCTTCCATGGGGAAACCTTTAACATAACCATGTCGCCTATCTGAAATTCAATCGGTCTTCGTCTTTTATCGGCATAAGACTTTTGCCTATCTTGGGCTGCTTTCAAATGAGCTCGTACCACGTCAATTTTCTCATTAGTGGCTTGAACCACATCTTTATGGGCCAGTTCACGCGGACCCACTTTGCCCCAACACACCGGGGTCCTACACTTCCTACCATATAGCATCTCGTACGGTGCCATACCGATGCTCGTATGGTAACTATTGTTATACGAAAACTCAGCCAAAGGTAGATAAACATCCCAACTTCCACCGAAGTCGATGATACATGCCCGTAACATATCCTCCAGCGTCTGTATTGTTCTCTCACTCTGCCCATCCGTCTAAGGATGGTAGGCGGTGCTGATGAAAAGTTCCATTCCCATCTGTTCTTGAAAATCTCGCCAGAAGTTTGAAGTAAACCGGGTATCTCTATCCGACACAATGGATACTGGTACTCCGTGACGTGCCACTATTTCATTTGTATAACCTCAGACATATTTTCCGAAGTATATGTCTCACGTATAGGAATGAAATGAGCACTCTTCGTCAATCTATCCACAACCACCCATATAGCATCGAATCCCCGAATCGTTTTAGGTAGTTTGGTCAACAGGTCCATGGTGATATGTTCCCATTTCCAAACCAGGATCTCCAATGGTTGCAATTTTCCATATGGTTTCTGGTGTTCCGCCTTGACTTGTAAACAAGTTAAGCACTTCTCCACGTATTTTACTACATCCCTCTTCATTCCGGGCCACCAATAGTTTTGTTTCAGATCTTTGTACATCTTGGTCGCACCCGGATGAATAGAATAACGGTATTTATGAGCTTCATTGAGTAGAAGCGTCTTAACTCCACAGGAATTTGGGACCCATATTCTTCCGGATCGAGTTTTCAACCCGTTGTTACCATCCGACAAATCCTTTAGTTGACCGATTATTCTTTCCTTCTTCAAGTTCTTCTCTTTCACTGCCTCTACTTGCGCTTCTCGGATACGTTCAAGTATACCCGAGGTTACAACAAGTTGCATCGACCTCACTCGTATTGGGACATAATCCGCTTTTCTATTCAAGGCATCCGCCACAACATTCGCCCTTCCGGGGTGGTAATGTATTTTGCAGTCGTAATCTTTCACCGTTTCTAGCCATCGTCTTTGTCGCATATTTAACTCCTTCTGATCGAAGAAGTATTTCAAACTCTTGTGGTCAGTAAATATGGTGCACCTTACCTCGTATAAATAGTGCCTCCATATTTTTAATACAAACTCCACCGCTGCCAATTCGAGATCGTGCGTCGGATATTTCTTTTCATGCACCTTTAATTGCCTCGAGGCATAAGCTATTACCTTGCCTCGTTGCATTAAAACACACCCGAGCCCCGAAAGTGAGGCATCCGAATAGACTACCAAGTCTTCGACTCCGTCCGGCAACGTTAATACCGGAGCTTGGGTTAACTTCTCTTTTAGCGTTTGGAACGCTCTCTCTTGTTCGACACACCAAATGAATTTCTCCTCTTTCTGAGTTAACTTCGTTAGCGGCTAAGCAATCTTGGAGAAATCTGGAATAAATCTCCTGTAATATCCCGCAAGCCCTAAGAAACTTCTAATTTCCGAAGGATTCTTCGGAGGGCTCCATTTCGACACAGCCTCTATCTTTGATGGATCCACCAATATCCCGTCGGCACTTATGATGTGGCCGAGGAATTGCACCTCTCGTAACCAAAAGGCGCACTTTGAGAATTTTGCATACAACCTTTCTTGTCTGAGTGTTTCTAACACCTCTTGTAAGTGATGCGCATGATCTGCTTCACTTTTCAAGTATACCAGAATGTCATCGATAAACACGATTACCGACTTATCCAACATCGGTTTGGAAACCCGGTTCATGAGGTCCATGAAAGCCACGGGTACATTTTTCATCCCGAATGACATCATGAGGAACTCGTAATGCCCGTATCGCGTGTGGAAAGCCGTCTTCGGTACATCCTCTTCCTTGACCTTTAGTTGGTGATATCCCGATCTAAGGTCGATTTTTGAAAACCAATTCGCACCTTGTAATTGGTCGAATAGATCGTCTATTCTCGGAAGCGGGTATCGATTCTTTACCGTGAGTTTGTTTAACTCCCGGTAATTGATACACATTCGCATGCTTCCGTCCTTCTTTTTCACAAATAGTACCGGCGCGCCCCAAGGAGACATACTCGGCCTTATGAATCCTTTATCAAGCAAATCTTGAATCTGCGACATTAGTTCTTGTAATTCTGACGGCGCGAGTCGGTACGGCGCTTTAGCTACGGGTTTCGCGCCCGGAACCAATTCGATTCCGAACTCTACCTTCCGTTCGGGCGGTATCCCCGGTAGATCTTCCGGAAACACATCTTCGAAATCACGTACTACCGGTACGTCTCTAATCTTTAGTAATTCTTTCTCGGGATCATTCACGTATATCATAAATGCCTTACATCCATGTTTTATAAACTTGTGAGCTTTCAACATCGAGCATATTATAGGCTTGCCTCCCTTCTCACCATAGATGGTGACGTGTTTTCCGCTCGGAGATGTTAACTTTATCTCCTTACGGAAACACATGACCTTTGCGTGGTGTCGAGATAGCCAATCCATCCCAACGACTACTTGAAACTCTCCCATCGACATCGGGATTAGATCTATTAAGTACTCCTCATCATCGATACTTAATTTACAGCCTTGACAAACATCACAAACTATGAAACTTTTGTTGTCCCCTATTTCAACTTCTAAGGGCACAGATAATTTCGTCAATACAAACGAAGGATGTCGAATAAATCCATGTGAAATAAAGGATTTATTCACACCCGTATCAAATAACACACGTGCAAGAATCGAGTTTATTGCGAATATACCTGAGACTACATCGGGTCTGTTTTTGCTTCAGCCGCTCTAAGTTGGAAGGACCTGGCCTTCGCTATTGGAGCTTCTATTGGAGATTCTTTAGTGTCTCTCTTTCCAACTAAGTCTGGGCATTCAGACTTTTTGTGGCCGGGCTGATAGCATTTATAACATACGGAAACCTTCCCCGGACATAACGATGCGGTGTGCCCTGTCTTCCCACATATAGGACACGGCTTGTCTTTGAAGCGGCACTCATCCTTGTGCCCCTTTCCACACACCTTGCAACTCGGCGACCCGCCTTTCACATCCGCCTTCTTCCCTGATTCAATCGTTCGAGCTTTCTTTCTAAGGCTCGGGTTAGCATCCACTACCCTTCGTTCACCCCTCTCGATTTGCTTCTTAAGTTCAATCTCTCTCTCTCTCGAGCCGTATTTATGATCTCGGTAAGCGTCTCATACTTGGAAGGGGTCATGAACTCTCGGTACTCAGCACTTAACATATTATAATAATAATATATTTTCTGCTCCTCCGTAGTCACTAACTCGTCACAGAACCTCAGCCTAACCATAAATATGCCCGTGATCTTATCAATTGATTCACCCCTTTGTCTTAAATGGATGAACTCTTCCTTGATCCTGTTGATAACCGCCTTGGGACTATGATGTTTAAGGAATGGCACCTTAAACTCGTCCCAAGTCATGACCCTTGCCGCTTCGGCTCCTATTTCCTTCTTTTTGTTGTCCCACCAATCCTTGGCTTGACCCCTCAATTGACCCGTTTCGTAAGCAACAAAATCACTCACGTCACAGTGGGTCCTTTCAAACACTCCTTCTACATCACTTAGCCATCTTTGGCATATTATCGGGTCGACCTCCTCGTTGTAAATTGGCGGTTTACACGCCATGAACTCCTTATACGAACACCCTTTGCGTTCTCCAGATTTTTCTCTCATAAGGTTGACATTATCTTCCAACCTTTTAACTAGTTCTTCAACTAATGATAATACCGTGTTTTGAATTTTGTCTATGAACCCGGATAGACTACCCTCAATTGCCTTTCCCACTTCTTCGGCAATTATCTCTTTCATTTGTTTAGTGCTTGTCGGCACCGGATCATCGTCATTCCTTTCCGTCATCTCGAAACTGAAATGTTTACATTAATTATTAAACATTTCATTTATAACATCGCTTTATTTGCTTCGGTTTAGCCAAGTTCGTAACTTGCTTTAACCGTTCACATTTAGTGCACTTTCCGGGTTTGAGTGTGTTAACACGCTCTCCCCGTACACATTAATTCTCATTTTGTTTCTTTCATAAGATAAGATCTACTAAAATAATTAATTAATTCTTACCGGACGATCGATCAAGCTTGAACCGAACACTTTGTTGACAACCTTAAGCTCTGATTACCAACTTGTAACAACCGTCTAATTTCCGTATGGATTTAATTAAATGTTCATGATTTTATATAAAAAGTGCTTTACTTGATCACAAGTACAAAATCAAGGTTTAACGGGATCACATACTAAACATCTACCAACTAGTTTAAACATTTCAAAACATGACTAGCGAAATTGTTTACATCCAAAAACATTGTCTAACAAAGTTAAGATAGCGTGGAAGCTTCAAAAGTTCGTGTTTGGTTCTTCAAAATTTGCTTGATCGCCATCCATAAACTCCCCATTATCACCTAAAGTCAAAACCATTAAAAATGTTAGTTTTGACATTGAAATAGGCCATATAAACAAGTTCCAGCATCAATTTATAAAAAAAAAATAATTAAAATTCAGTTTAGGTCCTGCCGCGTGTCGCGCCAGAGACCACTAAACCTGTCGCGTGTCGCGACGGCTTCCTCGTGTCGCGCCAGATCCAAAGGATCCTGTCGCATGGCGCGGGGGAGACCATTTTCTAGCAGGTACAGGTTTTTAACCTGCATTTCCTGCCAGCTCCGAATTTCACCAAAATTAACTTCAAACGGTAATAACTTTTGATCCGGAGGTCCGTTTTAGGTGAATCTTTTTCCTATACGTTTGTATTTTCATTACCGATGTGCCTATCACAATCACCATACCGAAAACTTGGTTTACGGACCGAATGACTAAAAGTCACTATATAATTATTCGACCCATTATATTAACACTCATTTTTACTACCTTTTCAATAGTAAACATAAAGCGCTTTTTACCCAACTTCCGGGGCTTATTATCACCGGCATTTCATTACCAATATTATGGCTTCATGCTCATGTGATTGTTATCGCCAATGCTAACTATTAAAAACACAAATACTACTAATTACACCACAATTCGACCCGTTTGGCTCATCTATGGAATCCTCCATTATATTGACTACCAAACGGATTCTAGCCGATTCTTAACCTACCAATTCAAGTAACGAACATTGTCGCTTCAATCAACACAACTTTTATTCTACAACTCAACTATACATATTCTAATTATCAAATTACTCAATGTAACGAATCAAGTTACATACCTTCAAAGCAAGCCCTTCAATCGTGCTTCACCACCGGCTTGTCCACTAGACGCTCTGGCTTCCTTTCCTATAGAGTTCAACCATGGCAATGTTTAGAACTCTTTTCAATCATATATCGCATAGTTTGCCGAAACATCCCAAATATGCGTTTTAACTAGAAATTTCAGTTTTAAGCCTTCTTTGAGGCATTTATACAAACACTTTAAGGGCAGAATTTTACACAATTTATTAACAAGTTCATAACTTGTCATATAGACCAAATTTACATCAATCAAACTATCTTACATAAATGTTAGCCTCTATAATTCTGAAATCACTTCACAAATATCAAATTATACTAGAACAACCACCAAATTCCTAGTGTTTATCAAGTTCTACATAACCCACTAATCACCTACAATGGTGTTCATGGATTTTACTAGAATTAAGCATGTTCTCAACATATACTTGTCTAGGGTTTACTCCTAGACACTACAATGTTCCAATTTCATCATATAATGAACATGCAACCATTTAATTCGAATTCTCTAAGTTTGCTCAGAAATTTAACTAGAGATTTCTCATGAAATTTACATACCCCGTGACTCCTTTCTCAGTGGAGATCACTAATCCGTTCTTGGTTTTCAATTTAGACTTGATTTGGACCTTCAATTTGAGGGATTTGTGAGAAGTTAGGGTTTGGAGGGGAGCTCTAGGTCACCCCCTGTGTTTCTGTCGACCTCAACACACACAAGTGTGTGTTTGAGTTTCAATTTTTATGTTTTATTATAACTAGTTTCGTTTTAAATGCTTTTGGCCACTCAAGTGTTATCTAGTTCTTGTTTTTAGTGTGTTAACCCACTTTTAAGTCAGAACAAGACTTTTATTTAACTAGGTTATTTTTAATCCTAGTTAGTTCACTTGTTTATTTACCGGCATTATATTTTAAATAATTGATTTTAAAATTTTCCAGATGTTACAACAACAATTTGTTTAGAAGTCTATTATGGAATCATCATTTTCGATGATTCATTAACCATGGTAATAATGGTCCATATTTGGTTACTTTGATAATTATAATTTATCCCAGTTATAATCTATTATGGATATTAAGGTGGCACAAAAAGGCCTAGTCACAAGGACAGTCTTATTCTGTAAGCCACGATCTTATAGGATCGAGGCATTAAGGTTTGAACATAGTTCATTACCCTTCTTGACAGGGAGTCATAGACTACAACTGTCATTTGTCTTATTGGACAATAAATATGGCCCGTAGGCACTTCATCGCTAATGGATGTTTATAATATGATCATCTCATTTAATGATATAAGCCATGATTTCTAAATCATTCGGCTAGATAAGGAATTGGAAGAATCCAATATAAGGATGACTAGTGTGACTTTCTCGAATCACATTTGCAAGGAGTGCTAACACGTTCATCTCATAGGTCAGTCGAGTTCATCGGTGTTTATTTTTAATTCATGTAAATTTTGGAGGTTTTGAGTGTATGAAATTGTTAACTGTATCAGTGATGTTTAACTGGGTATTCATGGCCATCTGTTTGCTTGATTGTGAAATGAATATGCACACTTGTTGGTCGATTTGTTGTTTTGTCGAAATGGGGTTTTTGTATGTAGCATACTGTAGAGGTTTAATTGGGGGATATGTTGTGTAAAGTGTTAAAAAAACAGCTCCATCCCTTGTTACAGCTGAGTATGTATAAATATGATGTTAAAACTGTATTGGTGTGAACAATTGTTGAATAATGGAATGCGACCCCCTTACAAGCCTGATGTTAAAACTGTATTGGTGTGAACAATTATTAAAACTGTTAAAACTGTATCGCTGACCCTTAAATTTTTTAACATAAAACGTAAACTTTTTAATGTAAAAACGTATAGTTTTTAACGTAAATCGTAAATTTTTTAACGTAAAACGTAAATTTTTTAACGTAGAATGTAAACTTTTTAATGTAAAAACGTAAAGTTTTTATAGTAAAACATAAATTTTTTGACGTAAAACGTAAACTATTTAACGTAAAACGTAAACTTTTTAACGTAAAACGTAAACATTTTAACGTAAAACGGAAAACGTAAACTTTTTAACGTAAAACGTAAATTTTTTAACGTAAAACGTAAACTTTTTTAACGTAAAACGTAAACTTTTTAACCTAAAACGTAAACTTTTTAATGTAAAACGTAAAACTTTTTTTTTTGTAAATTGTAAAACGTAAAAAACGGCGCGTTAAAAAACGACGCGTGAAAGAGCCGGGCGTAAAAACGGCGCGTTAAAAAACGACGCGTGAAAAAGAAGGGCGTAAAAACGGTGTGTAAAAAACGACGCGCAAAAAAATTTGTTTTGTTAAAAAAATCTGAATTTAAAATTTGAATTGTTAAAAAATAACAATTAATACAAAAATAGTAATAAAAAACAATAAAGACAAAAAGACAAAATTGAGTAAATTTACTAAAGTAACATTTTGGATTAAAATATTAAAGACATAATAAGATAAAAAATATTTAATAATACTTTTTAATTACTTTTAATCATATCTATTGATTTTGAAGATCTAATGGTTGAAAAGTGGTTCTCTCGGTTCTTACAACTGGTGGTGGTTTTCATTTTAGCGCTCCCCTATATATATATATATAGGATTAGGTTCAGGAGTGAACACTAGTGTAGCTTGCGAACTGAGTGAACTAATTGTAACACCACGTGTTTCGAAAGTCAAAGTCAAAGTCAAGATTGAAGTCAAAGGGAGACAAGATTGCTAATTGCAATCTGTCACTCCTTGCTCAATTCCTGTTTTGACTTCTTTGACTTGTAGTTAGTCTAGGTTTATTATCACTTTAGTTGTATTATGTGGAGTATCTATTAATAATCGCATAGTAATCGCTATTTATAGCTATTAATCGCATGTTTAATCGATTTATCGCTTATCGCAATCGCAGCTCGAATTACGCATTCTGGTTATTGTTCTTGTATATGTGTGTGCCCTTTATGTGTTAATTGTGCATGTTATTTATGTTGTGGTGGTGATTAATCGAAACGCAATTGAAAACGCAATCGAATCGCAAACGCTAAACGAATATGAACTAAGGATGATTGTATATTGATATAGTAGTTGGGATTAAAAGTAATTTGACCAGGAAACTCTATCGCATCGCAACGCTCGCAATCGCAATTGAAACAGCAAAACTCGTCGCGCCTTGCACACCAATCGAGTGGCCAGCCGATCGAGCTGCCACCCGATCGAGGTGCCACTCGATCGAGCAGTCACCCGATCGGGTTACCACCCGATCGACTAGCCCTCTCTTCCCCTTTCCTTTTATGGTAAGCCTATAAATACCCCCTGTCAACATCACAAACTTACCATTTTTGGCATCTCTCGTCCGACCAGCGTTCTTGCCCACTTTTCTTCAGATTTCTCGCAATTCTTGTAAGTTTTCCACCTAAATCTTGTACTTTCTTGATCTACACGCACTCCTACACTTTTCTATCTTTTGAATCTTAACTTTTAGCCGTGAAATCACTAGATTTGAGGTGTTCTAGGATGATGTCATCATGTTGTTCTTATGAACTTCATGATTAGCTTCAATCCTTAAAAAACAACTTAGATCTGAACAATTTCCACATAGATAAACAAAGATCTTTCATAGATCTGAACATAATCAAGGTGAAAAGGATTGAAAGATAGTTTTCCAACTTTCTTTTAACTCTTTTACACTCAATGCACTCAAAATCGATAGAATCGGAGCTTGTCCTGATCTTCTACTCATTCTTGTGGTTGTGTTGGTTCAAGATCTGGATTCTACCCACGAGATTACCGATTTCGGGTTAAACATGGAACACCGTCTCGAACAGTTAACTGGTAGGATTTGGGTGATTCCTGTCCGATCATGTTACTAAGACGTGACGAGGTTTCTGTTGTCTAAAACGTCATCAAATCATCTCAATAAAACGGCAAACTATCAAAATGACCAAGGAAGAAGACGATCAGGTCGACCAGGTTGGAGTGTCGCCCGATCGGACTACTGTCCGATCGGATTGTCACCCGATCGGATTGCCACCCGATCGGCTTGCACTTTGGCCCCACACTTAACTATTATTTTAAACTTCAAGAGTTTTGGAACACCGAACGGATAGCCGTCCGATCGAGTTGCTACCCGATCGACCGACCATCCGACCATGTGATGGTTTGGAACTTCGATACTTAGACAATTTCCAACATGTTCAATGAGCAAGGGTTGCCACCCGATCGGATTGCCATCCGATCGAGTGACTGTCCTGCTGTGAATTTGTTCTCAATCTGAGGAGACTCGCCAATCGGATTGCTGTCCGATCGGACTACCGTCCGATCGACCGACCTGAAAGGTAGGGATACTTCTCTATTTTCAAAATGCTACAACGAAAACTTCAAAAGACAATCCATCATACACAAACACATCTTTCCCAAGCAAAGTAACAATCCACTCGAAAGGTCAACCGATCGGATGACCATCCGAGAGGATTATCACCCGATCGACCGGCCACCCAATCGGATTGCCATCCGATCAGACTGCTGTTCGACCCACTGACACTTTGTTCCGTTTTACGCGTCGCTTATCATTATACTATCAATCTGTTCAGGCTAACATTACTCTCTAGCGCTCCATTCAATCAACCAATCGCTGTGAGTATACTCGATCCCTTTTTGCTTTACGCACTTTTGGGTGTTACATACGTTACTTATTCTAAATCACATCGAACACACTATGCTATACTTTAACGCTAACCATTACCGCATGTTATACGTGACTTAATGAATGCTTATTTGTTATGTTTACACATGGAATGCTATCTACCTGCCTTAGCAACGATAGTACTATTAGTTTGGACTCAGCACCTATTCACTCAGGGGTTGTTAAGGACAATTAGTTACATGGATCACAGTGGTGAGTGTGTATCGCGAACTGCCTTGGGCAGTCAACCCGGAGTCATTGGTATCGATAGGTTCATGTCGATAACTAACATGCCTCATTTTACACTGTGTACGTGCTGGTTATGCATAAACGATTTCGAACTCTATTATGTCTATTAAACTTGTATGCTCACCTTTACACTATGTGTATTGACTTTTACTTTAACGTATGTGGCAGGTGCTTAAGGTGTTTAGATGTTTTGCTTGCTGTGAAATCGAGGCTAGGAAAGACCTAGAACAATAATAAATTGTCTGTACTTAAAACTTGAGTTGTCGGAACAAAACAATTTGACTAGATCTTGTCTGTAATAATTATGTTATCTTTTATGACATGGTATGGGACATGTTGCTTTAAATAATTGGTAATTATAGTTGTTATGGAAACTTCTGGACAATCTGTTTCGCTCAGTGCCACGCCCCGATGTTTCCGCCATCGGTTGGGGTGTGACACTAATCCTGGCCATACACGTGTGTAGATCAATGGCCAGGATTTTATGTTGAAATACACTAGTGTATTTTACGATTTGATGATGAGATCTTGGCCACACACGTGTGAAGATCAATGGCCAGGATTTGTTCTCACAGTTCGCAAATACATAGTGTTCACTCTAGAACGACACCCTATATATATATATATATATATATATATATATAGTGTGAGGTTCATTGGGGAACACTAAAAAAGTGGGGAGCCGACTCAAACGAACTCCGATTGGACTTATTCCAGCGGCGTTGGAACCGGCTCGTAGAACCCTAACTATGATCTCTTAACCCTAAACCCTAAATCATAACACCTAAACCCTAAATATATTAGGGTTTGGCTTTTAGGGTTTAGCTTTAGGGTTTAGCATTAAGGTTTGGTTTTAGGGTTTAGGGTTTAGCTTTAGGGTTTAGCTTTAGGATTTAGCTTTAGGTTTAGCCTTTAGGGTTTATAGTTTAGATTTTACGGTTTAGCTTAGGTTTTAGTCTTTTTTTTTAGCTTTAGGGTTTAGAGTTTAGGAGTTAGGATTTAGGGTTTAGGGTTAAGAGATCTTAGTTAGGGTTTGACGAGCCGGTTCCAACGCCGCTGGAATGAGTCCAATCGGAGTCCGTTTGAGTCGGTTCCCCGTTGTTCCCCACTTTTTTAGTGTTCCCAAATGAATCTTCCCCTATATATATATATATAGGGCTGCAAACGAACCAAACGTTCGGCGAACAGTTCGTGAAATGTTCGGCGGGAAGTTCGTTTGTGTTCGTTTGTGTTCGTTTGTTTATTAAACAAACGAACACAAACAAGAAATTTCGTTCGTTTAGTTAAATGAACAAACATGAACAAAGGGCGCGCTTGTTCATTTATGTTCGTTAACGTTCGGTAACGTGTTCATTTGTGTTTGATAGCTCATTAGTGTTTTTAGCTTTTGTATTTTACTTGAATCCTTTAAAATTACGACAAATAAAATATTTAATAAGTGTCAATGTATTATATATTTTGTTCAAGAAACGTTTCTTTGTGTTCGTTTGTTACCATTTGTGTTCATGAACATTAGTTTGTGCTCATTTGTGTTCATCGTCGTTCGTTTTCATTCGTTGCCTAAAATTAACAAACAAACACAAACGAACACGAACACGTTCATTTCCTTAACAAACAAACACGAACATAAAATCTCATTCGGTAAGCGTTCATGAACAGTTCGTGAACACATATATTTCTTAACAAACAAACACGAACAAGGACTTGTTCGTGTTTGTTCGGTTCGTTTGCAGCCCTATATATATATAAGTTGGTCATCGTTAAATCGGTGTTTCTTAGTGGAAGCGGGATGGGTGAGGTGGGCACACGGTACCGGTGGTTTCACCGCCGCTCCCCGAGGAGGGGGGGGGGATGGTCCATTCAAATTAACCAAGCAAAATGAAGTTGTGGAGTGTAAGGGATGAGAAAGATGGGTTTTCTATAGTTGAAAGATGGTTTGGGGACAAAATGGAAAGATGAAATAGAGATGGTAAAAGATGATAATGGGGTGAAACATGACACCCTCATGCTTTTAGTGTCCATCGTTATCTAACAACCATTACAGAAAACTAACAGGTAAAGGTTTACAAATATAATATTGAGAAGAATAATATAAAACACTAAACATCACATAGCCGGCCAAGACATTACTTGTCCTATATTATACTTTGGAAAATAATGCCAAAACAAAAGACAACAATAGGGTTGGTTATAACTAACATCAAAAAGGAATTGCATAACCAGAGATCACAAGAATCACATTTACTTATCACTAGGAATTGCATAACAGGACATACGATATCATTCTACATTATCCATGTTGTTTTTTATCATCTAGACAACAAGGGTTACGAACACAAAGATAATTATGAATCAATGCCTATAAATAAGATCGTTAATCCATATAGGCGGTGCATCTAGGATAACTAGTAGGGGCGTTGGCCCTCATAATTCCCTGGAGGATCGTAACTACATATAACAAACCACCAACCGTTACGACACTTAACTTTAGCACAACCAAGATAAACGGAATCACGCCAAACCACTTGTGTGTAATGTCGACACTCATCACCGACACACGAGTTTGATCCATACTCGTAGTATTGTTTTTCTCCGACCCACATGTTGACAGCATCGGTTGCAGTGAATTGGTCACCATAACCTTCTGCTAGGTTTTCGCCAAAAGGGCCTTGTGAGTGCTCCATGTCACAATCGCCTAGCCTATGGTATGCATACCCACGTGCGTAGGCCGCTACTGTCATGTTCCATGTGAGAGGTTGCACCCCGACTTGGGCTCTAGCTTTGTTGTGGGGAACAAGGAAGTCTAAGCCCAAATCTTGGTTGTGAGGAACAGCAAGGGCCAAGGAGAAGCATGAGAACATTAGAAGAAGAATGCCTAGTGACTTGGTGATATTCACCTCCATTTGTAATGGTGTATGTATTGGTGCACATGAAGCATGACACCAAGGGCAATACTCGTTTCTATTTATATACAAATGTTTGTACTAAAATCTGTTGTTGCATTAAGTTTATTTGATAAAATCTATATGGATTATAAAGAATTGGGCTTCCCTTATAAGTCATAATTTGTGGGTATTTAAACATAATAAAACTAATGATCACTTGTTCCATAAGTTTTGGTCCAAACTGTGATATTATCCTACCCCACTGCAAGAAAACTGTTGAATATGTTAGAAAATAAGGGTGTCCGGTGTGGGTGCTGTAAAGGCTGTTGCCGTGCGGCAAACACCGTCGCCAACCCTTTGCCGCTGCGGTTTTTTTGCTGAATCGGTGAGGGCTTGCCGTGCGGTGAAGGGAGCGGTCAAGGGAGGGTATGAGAGAGAGAGGGTAGTGTGGGGTGGGGTCCATTCTAATCTCAACCAATCACACATTTTTTTTGAATAGTTTACCACTTTACCAAATGTCTAACTATTGCCAACAATTTTGAGCATAGTTTACCACTTTGACATGACACACTCTTATTGTTTGATTTTTTAGTTTGCCACTTTCAAGTGTTTAACCACTCCTTACACCCTAAATATTAAAATAAAGGAGTATACTAAAATTAAAGGATCATAAATCTTTCATCATTTCCTTAAATAGAAGATGTTGACAGCTTTTACAAAGACCCATTTTCCTACCGTTGCTCAATTAGAGGAGCAGTTAATTTCTTGTGATTGCATTTCCATATTTTACCATTCTATCTCCCTATTTATTTAACAAATTGTAATCGTAAGACCATGGGTATGGTTTGGATAGTCTCCAAAGGGACCATGCGCCACGTAGGCGCCAACTCGGCAATGTTGAAGGACCATCCCCTTGGGGACTACCCAATGGTGTGGTAGACTACCCACCATTTGCAGAGGGGAAAGAGGAGAGGGGGCCCACCATTTGCATCGTCACCTCCGTCTTGCAGACGCCGGGAGGGACGCGACGCAGCCCATGGGGCGGTGTGAGACGCCGAGGACGAGCCGGGACGAGGGGAGACAACCCCCATACCGCACGGTCTAAAAGAATAATATCAATATTCAACTTGTCAGTATTCAATTGATAATAGAATAAATTATCATTTTAGCTATCAAGTTCTTCCCATAATGATTTCTATACCACCTACAAGTGGCGGACCCATCTTAGTTTTTCTTTTTACCAACACTCTCATAAAAAAAAAAAAAAAAAAAAAAGTCTAGTAACTCAGTCACCCGTCTGTCAGATTCGTATATGATACATATAACAATGGCTATCACATACCATCTATGATATAACACGTAAAGGTATTTCTAAAGATGTCACATGATGCTTCTAGTTAGATATATGCGCGGAACCAGAAGAGGTCAAGACGGGGCTTCTAATTATAACCAGTAGAGAAAATAAGCTTATGAGGCTAAAACGTTCTAGTTCCACTTCTAATATATGATCGCAATATCAACCAATTTCATTTGAAATGGTAGGTACTCGTTGAAAATAGAGATGCCCAAGAAGATTAGGTTTGTATTGAGCTTTGGTATAATTTTTTTTAACAGATAACAGAAGTTTTACATACACATAAAGCGCCAAAACTTCATAATTTAATTAACTTTTAATGGTTTAGATGTATTTAAATATTTATAAAGTCACAGGTTCAAATATGCGCATGTATTAGGTGCATGTGACAATGAATTTGGCATTAAACTTATATTCAATAGTTTTTAGTTGATATTAATTTAAAATAGATTAATGATTGATTGTTTATAGTAGAAAACACAAAAAGTTCACATGCAGTATGCTTCCAACCCGCTCCAAACACGGATTTCAACATCATCTCATAGCTAAAAGATAAGGAATTTAAAGGTTAAAAATGAGGACATTTCAATATTTTTAATCAAGTTTACCACAAAAGATCACACAAAAAGGACTAAGTTACTCTAAAACTTATTTTGTAACAAGAAGAATAACAATAATAAATCTAACATTTTTCTATTACTATAACTAATTTTATCTTCGCCTGCGTTGCGGGGCGTTAGGCGAAATATTTCTCAACCATTTAAAAAAACAGTAACATAGTTTTGCTAGAACAAAAGCTAAAACGATAGCAAGACTGTATTTTTGAGCTGGGGCAAAACTGAATTTATCAGGACCAATGAGCGAGAAAAACACTTCAATAGTTTTGAAAAAAAAACGATGGCAAGACTGTAATTTTGAACCGGTGGCAAAAGCGTAATTTTGAACTGGGGTAAAATCGTAATTTGTCAAAAGCTAAAACGATGGCTATATTATAATTTTTAACTGGGGCAAAATCGTAATTTTTATCATGGGGCATATACGTAATTTTAAAGTAGGGGTAAAGCCGTAATTTATTCGGTTAATAAGGAGTGTCAGGCCTCATGGGAATTGAAGTGTATATAAATATCTGTTACTAGGTTATACTCCCGTGCATACACATGTTGAATAATAAAAATAGTTTTATTTGTAAATAAAGCAAGTAACGTACATGATAATCATTCCACACATTTGTAATCTTTTACTAACAGTAATTAATACCCAACCCACTTGTAAAGTACTTGTTGCGATCATCTTTCGTTAAGAAACTTTTTAATTATTTTTACATTGTTAGCCAATAAGTTAACGAAGTAATGAAATAATTTTCATTATATAAATAGGAGAATCTACAACATATTTGACTATATTTTATTATGTGTTTAATCATCTTTATATTTTGTTATGTTTAATCGTTATCTATATTGTTGAATATTTTTAATTGTAGTAAAATATATTTATTTGTTATTGATAACAAAATTGAACGAAAAATTGTCATGTGGCAATTGTAGTTAAATATAATAACGATTAAACAAAATAGAAGTTACTTGTAGTAAAATATATTAATTGTAGTTATTCATATAATATTTTTGTTTAGTTAATATAATATTTTTTATTAGTTATCCGTAAGGTATTTCAAATATTAAAACGGAATATAATTTAATATTATATTTAGGTAGCACAAGAAATTACCATATGACATTAATATTTAGATAATATAATTATTGATAACGATAATCGGAAAATTAATAACAATAACTAAAATAAGATAAACTAGTGGGCAAATTCCCGTACACTATGGTGGGTACTAAAGTGTAAAAAGTTTGGTAAAAACTCTCTCGTAGGCTAGGGTTCCGCCGGGATTGCTCGACGAAGAAACCATCTCTGGATTAGATTGTGAGGTTTAATCTAATTACTTATGCAGTATCATTGATCTAACCTTTCAAACTAATCGGGAGTTGATTATTCCAGTCGCGTCTCGGGTAACCTTAGTGTCTTCAAGCTATGAGTGAGAATGAAGAAGGAGGAAGTTGGAAGGACATTCCGAACAAAAGGAAGCCGAGGTTTAAAGGGAATCCAGGAGAGAGGAGTTTCGGAGGTAACATTACGAAGTTTTTCGTTACTAATCTCCCTGATGGTTGTAATCCATGGGATGTGTCGGAGTTTGTTAAGGTATTCGGGGAGGTATCTGGGGTGTATATTGCCAGGAAAAAAAGATAGAGAAGGAAAAAAATTTGGTTTCATCAGCTTTAGAAACGTGGTTGATGTTAAAGATATGGAGAGGGCGCTCAACGGAACTAAAATGGGGAGGTTCAAGCTCAAGGTTAACTTAGCAAAGTTTGCTACGGAAAATATCGGTTTGCATGGAGGTGGTTTTCAGAAGGAAAAAGATATAATAAAGGAGCAGGTGAAACCTCAGCAGGATCACTAGTTTAAGAACCAAGCTTTTATCAACAATGGAGGAAGGAAATTGTTTAGTGATTTATTTGCTAATCCTAAGGGAGATCAGGAGAGTTCCAAAGGTCAGGTTGTGACGAAAGAAAGATCCATTACCATTCCAGATGATACCATGGCGTTCAAAGGAATCCTGGGTAAAGCGTTAGTTGGGAGATGTAAGGATTTGTCAACCCTAAGATCTCTTAATCTTCTTTTGGCCGAAGTTAGGGTTCAGGGAGTCTCATTGAGCTACCTAGGGGGGCTTTCCATGTTGTTAAAATTTGAAGATGAAGACATTTGTAATGTTTTTTTGCTTAACCATGCTGTTTGGGAAGGATGGTTCGTATCTCTTGACGTATGGAATGGCCAGTCATTCCCCTTTGAGAGGCTAGCCTGGGTAAGAGTGTATGGCGTCCCTATCCACTTGGCAGACAATCATGTTTTCGACGACATAGCAGGGCAGTTTAGTAAAATTGTGCTTGGGTCGAGTTTGTCGGAGGAAGACGCCAATCTTTCGTTCAGTTTAATGGGTATTCTGGTAGGTGAAGGAGACCGGATCCAAGATCATGTAACGTTGAGATCGAAGAGCAAATCGTATAGGGTGTGGATTGAAGAAGAGAACGGAGAATGGAACCCTGATAGCGTAGGAATTGTTGAGCTTCCTGGAGTCATTTTTTTTGCTGGTAACAATGTGGAGGAGAAGGAGGATGTCATCGGATCGGAGATCAGGCCACCAGAAGTGTTGCTTCAGGTTAGAGAAGCTGAAATGGCTGGGACGGGCATCGAAGGTGGTGGTGTGGGGATTTCCAACAACATTAACTCTTCGGTTGATGGGGACGTTCAGGGTCCCCACAACGTTGGAAACCCAAATCTTAATCATGATGTTTCTGACATATGCGGCTGCTCCAGGTCACGTGATAAGAAGGTATTTTTCTTTATGTCTGCTGATAACGTCAATGGTAGGCCCAAAAGAGCTGTGACCAAGATTAGGCCCAGACAAAAGGCTTATTCCCAGCCTGGTTTTGTTAGCCCAAGCTCGGATGAGAGGCCCAAAAAAAGAATCAGGGATGATGGTGGGTTTAATTTTGACCTTAATATCCGAGCGTCTGGTCTTGGTTCAGACTCGGAAACTAGGTCTTCTTCCTCAAGTGAAAGTAATATCATGGATAATTCTCCGATTCTGGAGTCCGACGGGAGAGAGGATTGTGGTCCGAAAGGGATTAGTTCTCCCAGCGGTCTAGAAGAAGTGGTCAAAGATTCCTTTGACAACAGAAACGAGGATGAAGCATGTGCGACTATTGATGTTGGGAAGATTGTGGGTGTGGATTTGGAAAACCACGGTGATCTTGTCAGGAAGACGATCTCAGATGAAGGTATCAATGGGGGTTTCCAATGAACTGCTTATCTTTTAATATTAGAGGAATTTTGGGGGATTGTAAAGCGGCGTGGCTTAATAGTATTTTGTCGTCTAATAAAATTAGCATTCTGGCTCTGCAAGAGACTATGGTTGGTGTCTGATCTTGTGATTTCGAAGATTTGGGGAAATCGGAAGTTCGAATCTGCGTCGGTGGCGTCGGTTGGCTTGTCGGGGGGTTTGTTATGGATTTGGGATCCCAATGTGCTTAAGATTGATGATGTTGTTCAGAATAGACATTATTTAGTCATTAAGGGATCGGTGAAAGGGAGTGGTGAAATTATCAACCTGATCAATGTTTATGCCCCTCAATCCATGGCTGCCAAATTAGACCTATGGAATGAGTTATCTGTAGTCATTGGTTCTTCGGACAGTATGTGGGTCGTCGTTGGAGATTTCAATGATGTTAGGTCGCAGGAGGAAAGGAGGCGGTCAAAATTTAAACCGGTATGTTCCGCTAATTTTAACAATTTTATCCATGATAATGGTTTGCGGGAATACCCAATGCAGGGAAGGAAATTTACGTGTATAAGGGAGTCGGGAAGAAAATTGAGCAAATTGGATCGTTTCTTGGTTTGTTCCAATTTTTTTAATAAGTGGCCCACGGCGTGTGTGCGGGCCCTGAATGGTTGCTTTTCTGATCATTGTCCGATCATTTTAGAGACGGCGGACTTGAATTTCGGGCCACGGCCCTTTCGGGTGTTTAGCTCTTGGATTGGGAAGCCGGGGTTCGAGGAGTGTGTGAAAGAGGCGGTGGATGGTTTTGTTCCTTTCGATCCCCCGGACTCTTATCTCACTGCCAAATTTTCTAGAATCAAATCAGCTATTAAAAACTACAGAGATGATTTTCTGGCCAAGGAAAAGGAAACTGAAAAGTTAGCCTTATCTGAATTGGAACGCCTGGAGCTTGATTTAGAATCTAGAGAGCTTTCGGAGGAAGAAGAGTGGATTTTGGCTGAAAACATGAAAGTTCTTAAAGAGGTCGAAGAAAGGAAGATGTTGGATGTGAAACAAAGAGCGCGTGTTAAATGGGCAGTCGGTGGTGATGAGAATTCTAGTTTCTTCCATGCCTTGGTTAATAACAGAAAAGCAGTTAACAACATACATGGTCTCAATATCGATGGAGAATGGTGTTCTAAGCCAGTCAAGATTAAAAAACAGGTTTTTTCTTTTTTCCGTGACAAGTTTAAGGAGTCTATTCCGACTAGACCCGAGCTATTGTGCCATGGTTTGAATAGTATTTCGGAAGATGACAGCAGGATGCTGGAAGAACCTTTCTTGGATATAGAGATAAAAAAAGCGGTATTTGAGTGTGCTGAGGACAAGGCTTCGGGCCCTGATGGTTTTAATTTACATTTTATAAAACATTTTTGGGAGGAGATCTTCAAAGATGATTTCTCTAGAATTTTTGCCTGGTTTCATAGTAAGGGAGAAATCAGTGGAGATAGCGGAGCATCTTATATTATGCTAATTCCCAAGGTTAGTGATCCGGTTTCCCTTAATAATTACAGACCTATTAATTTGGTGGGGGTAATCAGCAAAGTTATCTCCAAAGTTATGGCAAATCGAATGAGAAAAGTTTTAGATGGAGTTATTTCTGAAGCGCAGTCGGCCTTCTTAAAAGGTAGATATATTTTGGACGGCCCGTTATTGTTAATGAGTTAATGTCTTGGATAAAAAAGAGGAAATCAAAGGCTTTTCTTCTCAAGATCGATTTCGAAAAGGCCTACGATAACGTGAATTGGAAGTTTATGATCAACACTCTTACCCAAATGGGTTTTTCGGTTAATTGGTGTAATTGGATCTCGAGTATCTTGGCTTCAGCAAGTTCTTCAGTGCTAGTTAATGTTGTCACACCCCCAAAATATCACATGCGGGAACACCGCAGGAAGCGTGACGTACCAGGATCCAAGCCACCAATCACATTGAACCACGCATAGTATTTAAATAAAACATATCATTAATTGCCACATGTAAATCCTAATCATAAGATTAAACCAAAAGAGATGTTTAGTGGAAGCATATAGTAAATCGTTAAACAACTGTTTCATAATAAGTGTTCAAAACCAATGTATCAAATATATATCCAAGAGCCTCGATCCATGACCACTCCAGCACTCCGAGATAGCAAGTCCATGTCAAGAAATCTAACGACCTGCAAGCATGCAGACAAGTGTGTCAGACGACGCTGGTGAGTTCAAAGTTTTGTTAACGCGTTTAGTTACCGGATGTGTGTTTAGAACAGTTCAACGTTATGTTTTGATGATGTTATTAACTCGATTACCGTATGTGGCTACTAGATGTGTTTGCCCAAACCCCAATGCCTCTATCAAAGCATTGGTCAAGTGGTCAAGGTAATTAGTTCACGCCCGTCCATTCCGGCCCGGTGTGAGGGTGCCAAACCTAATAGCGCTATCAACTAAATACCTCGTTGCCTTCCCGGCAACAATCGGTAGATGTAATGGGTCTTATATGATAGAAACTGAGTAATAACAAACATCCCATTAACCTGACATTCTTCCCTGAAAACGTTACCCGATATCCTTTCCCGGGATGCATGCTTGGAAAAGAGTAGTGAACTCACCTTAGGTTTGCTCGGAAAGATTAATTATACGTTAAACAGAAATGATCAATCGAATCCTATGATAGTTGCACATAACAGTTAGTTCGCATACAAGCTTAGTGCGTATTGTTTCACATGTAATCATCAAATAGTGCACTAGTATTATACAGATTGTGCAAGTGGTATCAGTCAATCAACAGTGTCCATGTCCCACAAAGGCATTTATCAATTCATGTCATCTCTCGTAATTAACAATAACGTTAAAAATCAAGATTTACTAACCGGGACCTTTGATTAACAGAATGATATCTTCACGAGAAGGGGGGGTCTCTACTGAAGTCGTGCGATCAGAGGGGAAAGCCTTAGGGTTTATGACTTGTGATATAAGTTTAATCTAACTTGATCAATATTACGTATTCATATACAATTGTAAGGTTGGGGCGGTGGACATCTTGACCGAACTGGGCCAAGCCCACAAACAACATGTATTGATGGACTATATTGGTGGACTTGGGCTTCCGTAGCAACATATAGTAATTGGTTGGCTTTGGGCTTCCAAGAATTGGGGTGCGGCCCAATTAAAACGACCATTTTAATAAAAACACGAGGACGTAGCCCAATCATAAACACGACACAGGATTCGGGCCCAATTTACACACTTACACAAATTTACTCAAACACATAATACGGAAGAGAAATAACGAGAAACAAGATCACGTGACGAAGAGATACTGACCTTGAAAGTTAGTGTTGTCACAAATGGTGCTCCTACTTTCAAATTTAGGTGTGAGAAAGGAATGAGACAAGGGGACCCGTTATCTCCTTTCCTCTTCTTAGTTGTTATGGAGGCCCTCTCTTGTATGTTCAATCGGGCTAAAGAAACGGGAATTATTAAAGGCATTATTTTGCCTAACAATGGGACGGTTATTACTCACCTTTTATACGCGGACGATGCTATTGTTTTGGGGGAATGGTCTAAAAATGAAGTGATTAATGTTGTTAGAATCCTCCGTTGTTTCTACGTTTGTTCGGGGCTCAAAATTAACATAGAAAAATCTAATCTTTATGGTATTGGGCGGAGATGGAGGAGATTGATGATATGGCCAATAAGGTGGGTTGTAAGCCGGATGCGCCGCCGTTCAAGTATCTCGGCTTAAAAGTTGGAGCCAATATGAAGAGGATTTCTAATTGGCAACCGGTGCTTGATACCTTCCGTTTTAGACTTGCTAAATGGAAATCTAATCTTCTTTCGATTGGAGGGAGGATTGTTATTATCAAATCGGTCATGGAAAGTCTTCCATGTTTTTACTTCTCTCTTTATCAAGCTCCTAGAAAGGTTATTTCGGAATTGGAATCTTTGATAAAAAAGATTTTTGTGGGGTGGGTTGGGTGAGGAAAAGAAGATGCATTGGGTGGCTTGGGATCGGGTTTCTTGTCCCAAGAAAGATGGGGGCTTAGGCTTGAGCAAACTCTTGGATGTGAATGTTGATCAGTTCTGTTTAAAACATAAAGGAAAACAGGAATAACATACCTTTGATTGCATTAGTAGAGAATCCAGTCAGAGACGCAGCCACGGAGTTCGACATAGTTGTCAGTTTGATCTGGTTCCTCATTAGGGTGTAAAGTGATGATGGTGATGAACCGAAAGTAGGGTTGATTTCGGTTAGGGAGAGAGAGACGAATTTGATGTTATGGGGTTGTTTGTATTGTGTAATTGTCTAACCCTTTAACTCTCTAATAAGCTCCTTATTTATACACACAAGAGGAAACCCAATTAGTTATTAAGGGTAATATGGTCCATCAACAATTACCAACTAATTATTAATAGGTTATTAATATATTTTGATCTATATTATATAAATGATAATGATGGCTACTAGATTAAATATAAATAAATAAATATTTAATCTTACATTCTCCCACTTAGCCGAATAATCATTTATCATGAGTATTAGATTAGTCTGATCAGAAGTTAATACTCATTTTAGCCTTAAACAAGTACTATAGCAGAGAAATACAGCCGTTGAATCATTATGCGACTCAGGACCCCCATTAGTCATACTATAGCCATAATTTAAAACCTAACAGTTATGATCAAAATAAGTAAGCCCTTTAACGTTTGATTTGTATTTATAGTTGTCTATATGTCATTACACCGGCAGAACATATGTTAGAGACATACAAAATCAAACTGATGAGGAACATTAAAAGTTAATCATTCATAGTACGATATGCAGTTGTACATAGTCATCAATAAACCCGTGATTATTATAAGCGCTTACATAATAGTTATGGGTGATAGACTTTTAGTTATAGGATCCTTAAGCATATCACGAATGCATTCGATACAAAGATTTAGTTTCCTCAATTCGTTCATAAACGAATAATTAATTGCGTATCGAAATTTAATGCAGCACCTCTCAAACTGTTACTGTTCAAGGACTCATGGTAGCTGACTTTATCACAATAAGTCTTCAATATATTAATTATATGGAGTTAATAAAGTTATGAGTCCACTGATAAATTTCCAACAACATTTAGTGACTATATTATGTCGTTATAACTTAGGTTGTTGATATCAGTCTATTATAACTCCTCCATGAGATAGGTTTTGTCTGTTGACATAAAGATATACCCGAAATTATATTTTGTCATCTTTGAATATTACAAAGTTAGAGTAATAAACCGGTTTGAGTTCTCACTTCTTCTTTAAATTATAGCCTCTCGTTTCTTTTAAAGATATTGTAATACTCTATTAGATGCTTCACATTAATCTAGACATATCTAATGTGTTGCAATGTGAGTAATATCTAAACGAGTATAGACTTAAACTTACATAAGGCTTCTAATTAATGAAGCGTAAGAAATAATCTCATTTATCATATTATCCTCTAAAGGAGAGCAGTATTGTTTGTTACATATGTAAGGACCAATTTAATGTTAAACTTATGGAACGGAAGTAATGTCCCATTTGGTCTATCTCAACATGTTATGATATCTATTATGTAAGAGATATCTCTGAGATCTATTATATCAAAGTTTGTGTTAACAATGCTTTGACTTATGTAACATCTACTTGTCAAAAGAATATCATCTATATAGACAAGTTTATCTTAGTTGCTCCCACTCTTCTTGAGGTAGGTACATTAATCCACTTGATTGTTGATAAAAATAATTGCGTTAAGATTTCATCACATTATGATGTTTGCATTAAACCATACATAGATTTTATTGGCTTATAGATAAACTGTTCTTTAACTTTAAGTTTAGAACTTTCAGGTTGTTTTATGAACATGTAAATATGTCAGCCAGTTGTTAGGGAAAGCTGTTTTAATGTTCATCTAATGTAGCTCAAAACTATTATAAGCTACCAGAACAGTGATGATCCTAAAAGAAATCTTTTGTTAGATATGTAATAAAGATTCTTTAATAATTTATCTCTTCCTGAATACAACCTTTGACAATCAATCATGCTTCTTTGTGTCTTAACGTTTATATCAGGATTTGGTTTAGTTATGAACACTCTTAGGTTATTCAATCAAATCCCAAACGTTATGCGAACACATAAAACAGTTTTACTAGAAAACAGTTTTATTCTATTTAGAAGATTAATTGATGCTAATGGCTTAATTAGGAGAGATAGGATCAGTAAACTTTGCCAAAATCCATTTCAACTCCAATTAGGGAGGTTATGTAATCATCAAAGTTAGTAGGTTTTTAAACCTAGATGACCTCCTGAGTTGATTATTGGGTTTGTTAGAAGTTTCCTTTTTATGGATTAGCTCTTGATTAGGTTGCTATCATTTTCAGGATTCTAAGTTTGTAAGAGTTGGTACAGTATGGTGTACAAGAGGTGTAATCGGAGTTAAATTTGGAGTGAAATTTAATGACACTCTTCCCCCCGCCTCTTGTATTCCTTACAAGTCATGATAAGGACTTTGACTGCTCCCACTGACCTTAGAAAAACTTTAGGAACTCAGCATGCTTAGGGTTACATATTTAACAACCAAACAAACTTCTAATAGAGAAAACATATTAATGACGTTAGTCATTGTAGTTTCTCTTGTTGAGGATTATGTTAGTTTAGATAAGAAATCTAAGTGTGCCCACAATTAAGCAACAATGAAACTTTTGTAAAAGTAGCTTTAGATTTTAAGGAGACAAGTTATGATAGAACAGTGTTAAGATGGAGCAGTGTCTTGTTCAAGAGGTGTAAATTTAGGTAATGTAAAATTTTCACTCCCCCACCTCTTGCAACTATTGCAAGTTATTATTAAGACACTTAATGCTCCCACTGATCTTTAATATCTCTAGAAATGCTACAAAAGAAGTTTCAATGAGCTATGTGATGTGGGAACTTATCACATATACGTTAGACTTTATTTGATTCCCTTAATGTCCATATGTCATAAGAAAACTCAGGGACATATCTAATAGAAATCTTATTAAGTATATATATGAATAGATTTCTTCTAAGACCGTGAGCCATATGCGACAAAATTTAGATACAAGTTGATAGTCTTTTAAATGATGAATGAATTGTGTCTGAATATTCAATTTGAAATAAGTTCCATGAATGTCAATGAATGACTTATGATGGACCCATACTTATTCCTTAAGCCAAGTAATATTTAGGGCTATAACGTCATGATTTGAAATCACTTAGAATGAGATTAGATAAGAAATCATCCTCATTAACCATGTTATGATTTCTCATGAATTTTGGTTACAATGGATGAAATTTGTAAGTCTCATTTTCCTTTTGTCAAATGTTTCATTTGCATGATGACAAAAGTTGTGAAAGTGTAAGGTATCATCTAGTTTTATCTTAATAATGTGTCAATCCAGATATTTAGAACAAATAAAATGAGAATTTAAGGTAAGTGTGACTTTATGTTGACTATGCAAACCTCACAACCTTCATAACATTGCTTAATTATGATACTATATTCTGATTAATACTCAGAATATATGTACGGTATCGAAAAACGTTTTGTTAGAAGACTGCTTATTATGGTTTTTATAGCCTTAACATTTAACTTTGTCACTAACTCTCATGTTAGTTATTTGTCGAGTGCTGGTAAGGAAACCTATGGAACTAGAGTCAACTAATCATGTGTTAATTGGAATATTAAAATTAGCAGACTGAAATATCTTTAGTAAGTGACTACCTAGTTAACTTATCCAACTGTTCTTTAGAATAATGGATAGTCTCGTTGCTTATGTCTAGTCTAATGACATAATTATTCAGTGAGATTTTCCCTTGAAGAACCTTAGAGGTGGAATTAACACTTGTAATTTGTCTATGGACCTTAGAACAATCCTCTTTTAAGGTTTTAAGTGGTTGTAAGGTGAGTAACAACTTATTTTCCAGCTTCAAACATTTATTTCTTTGTACATATGTTGCTTATCAACACACTCATTATACTTTGGTATGTTTTAGTGTTATAGTTGATTTATAAGGCATCAAATTGTACAAGTGAAAATCTTAATATGTAATGTACTGGAAAATGTACTTATTTCCATGCGTAAGCCCTTAACTTAATGGGTCATGGTATTGTACATTATTATGTATTCACATATACCACTTAACTTTATAGTTTAGAATTTTTTTTTAAAAAAGGCATGCATCTTAGGAGTTCTAGTGATTATTGCATATATAAGAGATTAGCCTTAGGAAAGACTTAATCTGAAATAACTATAGTGATAGCATTATGTTAGAGAGTTCTTGATTATCATAAGAGACATCATGTTCGATTTGTCCTAATCATCATGCTCTAATTTTCTTCTTTATAATCTTTATCAAAAGAGAGCAATAGGATTATCGTGTCTTAAGAAATAATCAAGGATTTAATTTAAGAGCTAATTCTAATAGAAACTTTAAATAAAGCAAACATTTTAGGTTTAGGAATTAAAGTGGATGAGATATATGTAGAAGTAAATTATAGTGAGTAAAATTATGGGTACTAAGAATAAGACAGACGAAATGATCATAAAATTAATTAAGGATCATTAATATAAGGATCATTATGTGAAGAGATTGTGATATGTCTATTACTGACATCAAAATAATAGACTTAGTAAAATTCTACTTAAACAAAAACAAATCAGCTTTGGCTAGAAGTGTAATTATTTAAGTATGTGTACAAAGTAATCGTGACAAATCAGCTTTGGCCAGAAATGAGACAATCACTTTAGTTATGCACTTGTCAAGCATGCTAAACATAAATGAATTAAATCAGCTTTGGCCAGAATTAAGACATTTCACGTGTGTAATGCATACTCAACATAGCTTTTTATAATACTTGAACAATAAATAGATGTATTAAATCAGCTTTGGCCAGAAATGATACATCAGAAGCTCATTCAAGTTAAGCTAGTTTGGTTTTGTAAAAACATTATTTGATCCTTATTAATTAACTAAGTATAAACAAAACCAAGTATTTAATAGCAAACCACCTGTTAGGTCACATTAAACAGCTTAAAAATAATGAGGTTTCGAGTCTTGTGCGATCAGTAATGGCCAAGTCTTATGCGATCAATAAGGCCCAAGTCTTGTGCGATCAATGAGGCCCAAAACAAATTTGTGCGATCAGTAAGGACTTGTGCGATCAATAATGACTTGTGCGATCAGTGAGGCCCAAATAATTTGTGCGATCAGTAAGGCCCAATAACTTGTGTGATCAGTAATGCCTTGTGCGATCCACAAGTCTTGTACGATTTCCCTTGTGCGATCAGATCATCATTTTTTTTTGTGATCTGATCTTGTGCGAATGTCTTGTGCGATCAGATCATATCTGATCTGATCTTGTGCGACTGTTAAGGGACTTGTGCGATTAGTACATTTATGATTTCGAAACCCACTGTTAATAGCTGTTTCTTGTGATAATAACTAAAACTCGAAATTTAAGGGATTTTGGGATAGTATTTCCTATTTTATTTTTGATCTAAACTTATCAAATGATTTCGAAAATAATAACTGAAATCTATTAACAGTTTTTCGAAATTTTAATAGATAAAATTAAGATCAAAATCATGAAAAACACCCACTAATCCAAATTATATTCCAAATCTTAGGGAATTTTTCGAGTTTTCTTAGAACATTATGATGAACCCTAAAAAAATAAAAAACATAATTCTGGGTTCCGAAATCTAGATTTTAATAGTTCTGTTATCAGATTTCGAATATTAGTTTTACCCATTATGATTTCGAATCAATATATTAACCAACTTCTTCCGAAAACAGTGATTTCGGCAACAAGGACTCGAAAACAGCCGAGAACTTTTAAGGCTTTAAAATTTCGTTTTCCAGATTTTTGATCCCTGAATAATGGATACAAAATCAGAACTGATTTATCAACATATGCTCTGATACCACATGTTGATCAGTTCTGTTTAAAACATAAAGGAAAACAGGAATAACATACCTTTGATTGCATCAGTAGAGAATCCAGTCAGAGACGCAGCCACGGAGTTCGACATAGTTGTCAGTTTGATCTGGTTCCTCCTTAGGGTGTAAAGTGATGATGGTGATGAACCGAAAGTAGGGTTGATTTCGGTTAGGGAGAGAGAGACGAATTTGATGTTATGGGGTTGTTTGTATTGTGTAATTGTCTAACCCTTTAACTCTCTAATAAGCTCCTTATTTATACACACAAGAGGAAACCCAATTAGTTATTAAGGGTAATATGGTCCATCAACAATTACCAACTAATTATTAATAGGTTATTAATATATTTTGATCTATATTATATAAATGATAATGATGGCTACTAGATTAAATATAAATAAATAAATATTTAATCTTACAGTGAATATTTCTCTCCTTGCTAAGTGGGGATGGAGATATAAAACCGAAAAAAATAATCTTTGGAGAAAAATCATCGATGCCCTCCATAATAGTCGGGTTGGATGGGAATGCATTCCATTCAAAAAGACGCTTAGTGGCGTTTGGAGTAATTTAGCAAAAATTTTTATTTACGTAAAAATTGGAGGGGTTCCGTTGAGGAATTTTCTGAAAGGTGAAGTTGGTCGCGGTAATGAATTATCTTTTTGGTTGGATTCGTGGGTGATTAATGAACCTCTCATATACAAGTTCCCGGAATTATTCGGACTGGAAGCCAAAAAGAAATGTTATGTTGCGGATAGAATTAAGGTTTCAGGTTCTGGCCGAGAGTTCTGTTGGAAGTGGAAGGAACCGATGTCTGATGATCGGCTGACTTCTGCTTTCCAGCAACTTTTGTCTCTTTTGGATATGTGCCAGCTGTCCGATAATGTTGATAGTTGGAAATGGAGTGCTGCAGCGGACGGCTCTTTCTCGGTTAAAGACGTCAAAACAGCTTTTCAAGAGGATCGAGTGCGGGGCAGCTGGTTCGTGTTGGATTGGTGCAGATGGGTCCCAGCCAAATGCAATGTTCACGTTTGGAGGATGGAGCTGGATATATTACCGACTTGTGAAGCCTTAAAAAAAAAAGAAATATTCAAGTCGGAGAGGGGATATGTCGGATGTGTATGTCTGCTGATGAATCTGCCGATCACGTCTTCATTGGCTGTTTTATAGCAGCTAATGTTTGGATCGGGGTTAGTAAATGGTGCAAAATTCCGGTGATTTTCGCGTTTGCGCTCAAAGACCTTCTCGAAGTTCACAAAAATCTTAAAGTGTCGGAGAGAAAGAAAGAAGCGGTTCATGGTATCATTATTACGGCTTGTTGGAGTTTGTGGAGAGCTAGGAATAAGCAGGTTTTTTCTAATTGTCCGATCAAAATTGAAAGTATTCTTAGTGAGATAAAGGTCCTGGGTTTTTTATGGTTTTCGAATAGGTCGAAACATAAGGGGATAGGTTGGGAAGAGTGGTGTTCATTTGTGAATATGTAAGTATTTTTTTCGCTTGTTTGTTGTTTGTGGTTGGCCTGTTTTGGGCCGGCTGTTGTTAATGAAGTTTAAGTTTCAAAAAAAAAAAAATGGTGGGTACTAAAGTTTGTTAGCCTTGATTTCAACGACTTATACATTAATATTCACTTCGAATTTTCGAATTCATGTCATAAAGTTGATAAAAATAAAAATGTAAAAACGACGAATCCAAAATTTTATAAAATATCATAATTTGTGACTTTGTAAAATGAAACAAAAACAGAACTATAAAAAATAAACCTTAAAGCAACTTTGCAGCTTGTACATTCATATTTTGATTACTTTTACATCATCACGAAAACTCGAATTCAAATTAAATTTACATTGAAACATGGATAAAAATAAACACGTCACAACGTACATTCAGAATTTTAGAAAACCAAAAATACTATTGTCTCAATTATAATAATCTGGTTATGCAAAATAAAAAAAAAATATAAGGAAAAATATAGGATTTAAACGATAAGTTTAACTAAAGCTAAGGGAGTCATATTATAGCTAGAATTCTATATAAAATTCTGAGTTAAAACTTACTCTAAAATCACCTGGACTAAGTGCTTCAACTACTTCTATCTTTGATGTGAACAGCAAATGTAAAAGACCACTGAGTGTTTCTTTTGTAATGTATATAACTCTATATGCTCCGATTACTTCAACTTTCACTCTTATTTTATAAGTTTTACAATATACTATTATAAATTATACTTTCACTTGTTATTAGTATGCTTAACCTATTTGTTTGTCATTGCTTAATCACGGGTACGCAATGAGACGAACACGCCGATAAATAAAGTCATTCAATGTCAAATTACGAAACCAAGCTTTTTGACGATTTCAAAGACAATGTTGGCCATGTTTCATGGCGTTAATTATTACATGCGCATGTAGTGGAATAAGTATAGTCAAACCGAATACATATTTTCTATTCCATAATCCCGTGAATGATGTTAATCAAAACCTCCAACATTTATTTACCATCGGTATTTTTTAAATATACACTCCATATGTAAGTTAAGAAAATAGTAAGAAAAAGTTTTCATGACAATACAATTAATAACATGTGTTTTTACGATTTTTAATAACGGCAACACTATAAAATGGACTTTTATCGGTTGATAAATATGTTGGTAATTTCTCAGTAATTTGTTGGTTAAAGTCTGTCAAAAATCCAGACATGTGTAATAGTTTTTTCAGACAAATCATGGATAGATATTTAGTGACGGATTTAAATATAAAAATAAAAATTGTATTCGTATTATTCCATATATAAATAAGGAAGTTTTTTTTGCATAACCAGTTGTACTTTGTGCTTTGAGAGTTTTTCAAAAAAAAACTTGATTTTTTACTTTTAACCCTTAGCTTTTGTAATTTTAACCCTACATAATTTGTTTTTTTAACTTTAACCCAAAACTAAACTTGATTTTTTTACTTTTAACTCAAAGGTTTTAGCTTTTACAATTTTAACCTTACATAATTTGTTTTTTTAACTTTATCCCAAAACTTTTCATTATTTGCAATTTAACTTCACAACTTTTGTCACTTATACTTTTCATCTTTGGTTCATCTTTGGCAGATTTTTGTTTTACGTATAGTTCTAAATTTTTCGACTTAATACAACGCAACGTACGAGTATGGTTCAACTTTTTTGTGTTTTGTTTCAAATTTTGCAAGTTAACACGACACAACGTGCATGTGTGGTTCAACGTTTTTACCTCTATTTTTTCATGTTTAACAGGTTCGTCACAACACGCAGATCCTAGGTTGAGTCAGTGTTGGTGGTCGATGACGGTTGTGTGACATTAGTACTACTTGACACCGTTTTTCGCTCCGCCACAACACGGGGTGTGCTTTGGGGGTTTTCTAAAGAAAAAATGGTTTTGCATATGGTTGTCGTGACCTTGACTTTGGGGGTTTTCCAAAAAAAATGATTTGTTTACTTTTTAACAAAAAGTATTTTATAAATTACTTTTAACTCAAAACTATTTGTTTTTTTACTTTTAACCCAAAACTTTTTATCTTTTGCAATTTATCCTCGCAACTTTTTTTACTTTCAACTTTGTTTCTTATAGTTTCATTTTCCGTAAATTTTTCTTTTTATGCTTGGTTCTAAATTTTGTGACTTAACACATCGCAACGTGCGTCTTTGGTTTAACGTTTTTACGTTTCGTTCTAAATTTTGCGAGTTAACACGACGGAACGTGCGTGTGTGTGTGAACGTTTTTACATCGTCTATTTTTTTCCCGTTTGACAGGTTTAACATAACGTGCGGATCCTAAATCGACTTAGTTATAACTAAAGAATCCCCGCCGCATTGCGGCGGGACTCAATTCTAGTTTAGGATTAAAAAGTTGCCCTTTTTAGTTTTTTGGGCTTAGGGTATTCGTTGGTAAAAATAATCATTTTTTAAGTTATCTTAGTTAACTATATGATGACATTTAAATTTTTTGTTTATTTTTATGGATTTTATGGGATTCGTCAAAAATGTATAGAAATTACAGACAGTTTTTTTTTTTTCCTCTGTGATTTTTCGTCGGTAAAAATCATTTTTCTAGAAATGTAATGAAATTTTTGAAGTTGACTTTTACAAAATATAGTTACCTATTACAAAATGTATACTCATGGGTGCAAAAAATACATCGTTCAAAAGTAGCTTAGTTCTACAAAGAGCAAAAACAAAGAGATACACTGAAAAAATCGCATAGTGGCTTCACTTATTATATTTGGCTATTTTTTAATGTTGCATCGTTCGACTGTCCCATCGATCATGGTATTGCTAAGTTCTTAAAATCTGTTCATCTATTTACCCAACCCCTCTACAGTATATCCACACTCGATCCGTTCTATCAATTGTGGTTCTCCTGTTGCTTTTTTGGCACAATTTTGATGTCCGTCTTGATTAGTTGATGCACGGCACAACCACCATATCGATCGTAGTTCTTCTGTCTAAGACTTTTTTTTTTATCCACTTGTTTTAGCTTTTGATTGTTTGGACATTGTTGATGATTGGAGAATGTATGATACGAACAAATTATATTTAGCATTTCTATCATATGTTTGTTTTTATGTTATCGAAACAAGGAGTGAATTTCATAATTAGTGATTATGCATGCAACAATATAAATATTTATGAAATAATGATATAAGACTGATAAAACTTGATGTAAAAATTGTAAGATTATAGGGTGCAAGTATTCTTCTACAAATATAACCATTAATGGGCTTGATCTGTTGATCACATTGAACAATCGACGACATCGAGGATTCACTTTTTACATTTCGCTCATTTGGATGTATCACCTTAAAATATATATCACGCAAATGAATGAAATACAATTATTCTACTAGTACTTGTACGTCCAAAATATAACGAAATAGTATATCATATGAATAAAAAGAACAATTTTACTATCGATATCGCAGCAAAGGTATTAGGCTTTTTACACTCTAATAAGAGAATACACTAAATATATACCATCCCTATTGATGTATGAAGATCGACAAAATATAAGAAGGCTTCAATTGTACCCTCAAACGAAAAGATTATCCAAAGGTTGTCATGGGAAGATATAGGATGAAAGAGCATATGCGTAGGAAATAATAACTGCTGACGAGGATGATCGTGTGCTCGAGTAACCATAGGATGAGACGGTTAAGATGGGGGTGGGGATGAGGAGGCGATAGAGAAGAACGAGCATGTGTTAATGTAGATTGATACGTAGAAGAACTACTGAAGAAGTTGAAAGAGTAATTGTTGGCAGCAGAAGTTTATCATGTACATCATCATCATCATATGCAGCACTTGATTCATCACAATCATGTTTGGAATTCATGATGAGTCAATCGAATAAAGAACAACACACACACTCGAAAGAGACAGTAAATTATGAGGGAAAGGATATTAAGGATAATATCTTGGTTCTGTATGGAATTGATTTCTCAATTCTTGGTACCGGTTATAATTCCGGTAATTCGTTTATATACAGATATGAAGAGGGTGGTTAATTCCGGCAGTTATTTTTGGCGCCAATAACTACCATTCAAACCGGTGCCTCTTGAGACACATACCCCTTCGATAATATTCGGTAAATACACACATAATAAAGGTAATAATCATACAATTACATAACAGTATACTAAATATGATATAATCGAGTTTATAAGCTCTAATACTCCCCCTTAAATTGGATTATATCCTCGAGAGTTCATTAATACACTTCTGTTGGCCTCATTCACCGCCTTTTCTGCCTGCCGGAAATCAAACCTCCTTCTCTTTTGAGCTTTCTTCATTCCCAGCCAATCATTCCCGGCGAACAGCGCATAGTGTTCTCTGTCATCATCCGGTATACAGCCCGTGCTTACAATTCTTCTTCCTCCATCAGCAGCCATTTCTTCATCCCTTGTTGCACCTCGTGCTTGATCATCTCTTACATTGTCTTAAACCGATTTAAACTTATAATAATATATAAGAACATCCAGGTACATGGCATAAATTATCCTCATGTACTATCCATCTTCATAATCATGACCCATATCTTTAGAGACCATTGCCCATAAGTTATTTGAAGTTACTGTTCGATGGCCACCTTCCCTCTTGACTATCATGTAGAGTTCTAAAAGATTTACCCGTTTATTATTACCCATGTATACTGGTATCAGTCTTGAACTTATCCCCATTTTTACACGTAAAAACCAGTCGATCATCTCTTCAAATTTCCCTTCTATATCATACTTATATTTCATCACATATTCACCGTCATCTAACATATTTAATAAGGCCTTGCAATCCTGAAATTCTTTGAATTTCATAGATTGAAGAATCATCACATTCCAATCGGGTTCGTTGGAGGATAAGTTTAACTTTTCGAAATAATCATTCAAGTAATCGGACTTGAATGTTTCATGTTCGGATTCTTTCTCTATTATAAACTGTTTTTCCCTTGCACCGATTTCATCCTCCCATGTTAATCCCGTTAAACTGTTTTTCTTATTCAGAAATGGTGCACTAAACGTAGGAAACAATTTACATCTTTCACCGTTAAACTATACTGTGATGCCTTGTATTACAAGTTGATCAAGGCTAAGGATATTTCTATCCAATTCCGGTGTGTAATACACACTTTGGATTCGAAATTTTTCACTTCCGGATATAACATCCACAGCCCCTATGCCCCGTATAAAGTAAAATTGCTTTTCACCGGTGTTTGTCTCAACACCGTAGATGTTCTTAATTCTTTTGAAAGATTCTAAATTACCGGAAAAATGACGTTTGAATTTTGTATTCATATACCAAATTTCCGACCAAAGACCACCGTCATGTTGATCAGTTCTGTTTTAGGCATAATGGAAAACATGAAAACATACCTTTGATTGCATCAGTACAGGCCAGCAGAGAATCCAGATGGAGATGCAGCAACAGTGTTTGACATAGTTGTCAGTTTGGTCTGGTTCCTCCTTAGGGTGCAATCTAATGATGGTGGTAAGAGAAAACCGAATAAGGGAGTTCGGCTAGGAGAGAGGGGCGATTTCATGAGTGATGTTATTGTCATTAGAGTCTAACCCTTTAACCCTCTAATTATCTCCTTATATATGCACCCAGGAGGAAACCCTAATTAGTTAATAAGGGTAATTAGGCCCATCAATAATTACCAACTAATTATTTAATAGGTTGTTATATATTTTGATCCATATAATGTAAATGATTATAATGACTACTAGATTAAATATTATACCATAATATATTTAATCTTACATTCTCCCACTTAGCCGAGTAATCATTTACTATGAGTATTAGATAAGCCTGATCAGGAGTTAACACTCATTTTAGCCTTAAACAAGAACTATAGCAGAGAAATACAGTCGTTGAATCATTATGCAACTCAGGACCCCCATTAGTCATACTATAGCCTTAATTTAAAACCTAATCGTCATGATCAAAATACGCATAAGCCCTTTGTTTGATTTGTAACTTTATTTGTCTATATGCCGTTATGTCGACTTGACATATTCTTATAGACATACAAAATCAAACTGATGAGGAAAATTAACTAATACTTAGTCATTCATAGTACGATATGCAATTGCGCACGGCCATTAATTAATACCCGTCTATGAGCTCTCTTAATAAGACTTATGGGTAATAGCCCTTCAGTTATAGGATCCTTAAGCATATCATGAATGTATTTGATACAAAACTTAGTTTCCTCAATTCGTTCATAAAGGAATAATTAATTGCGTATCGAAATTTAATGCAGCACCACTTGAACTGTTACTGTTCAAGGAGTCATGGTAGCTGACTTTATTACACTAAGTCTTCAAAACATTAATTATATGGAGTTAATAAACTTATGAGTCCACTGATATATTTCCAACAACATTTAGTGACTATATTATGTCGTCATAACTTAGGTTGTTGATATCAGTGCATTATGACTCCTCCATGAGATAGGTTTTGTCTGCTGACATAAGGATATACCCGAAATTACATTTTGTCATCTTTGAATATCACAAAGTTAGAGTAATAAACCGGTTTTAATTCTCACTTCTTCTTCAAATTTTAGCCTCTCGTTTCTTTTAAAGATATTGTAATACTCCATTAGATGCTTCACATTAATCTAGACATATCTAGTGTGTTGCAATGTGAGTAATATCTAAACGAGTATAGACTTAAACTTACATAAGGCTTCTAATTAATGAAGCATAAGAAATAATCTCATTTATCCTATTATCCTCTAAAGGAGAGCAGTATTTTGTTACATATGTAAGGACCCATTTAATATTAGACTTATGGAACGGAACTAATGTCTCATTGGATCTATCTCAGTATGTTATGATATCTTTCACGTAGGAGATATCTCTGAGATCTATTATATCAAAGTTTGTGTTACCAATGCTTTGACTTATGTAACATATACTTTTCAAAAGAATGTCATCTATATAGACAAGTTTATTTTAGTTGCTCCCACTCATCTTGAGGTAGGTACATTAATCCACTTGATTGTTGATGAAAATAATTACGTTAATATTTCATCACATTATGATGTTTGCATTAACCCATACATGGATTTTTTTGGCTTATAGACAAACTGTTCTTTAACCTTCAGTATAGAACTTTAGGTTGTTATCTAATGAACATGTAAATATGTCAGTCAGTTATTAGGGAAAATTGTTTTTAATGTTCATCTAATGTAGCTTTAAATTGTTATAAGCTACTAGAACACTGATGATCCTCAAAGAAATCTTTGATAATTTATCTCTTCCTAAGTATAACCTTTGACAATCAATCATGCCTCTTCGTGTCTTAACGCTTATATCAGGATTTAGTTTAATTATGAACACTCTTAGGTAATTCAATCAAATCCCAAACGTTATACGAACACATAAAATCAGTTTTACTAGAAAACAGTTTTATTCCATTCAGAAGATTGATTGACACTAATGGCTTAATTTGAAGAGATAGGATCAGTAAACTTTTCCAAAATCCATTTCAACTTCAGTTAGGGAGGTTATGTAATCATCAAAGCTAGTAGGCTTTTAAACCTAGATGACCTCCTGAGTTGATTATTGGGTTTCAAAAGTTTCAGTTTTATAGATTAGCTCTTGGTTAGGTTGCTATCATTTCAGGATTCTAAGTTTGTAAGAATTGGTGCAGTATGGTGTACAAGAGGTGTAATTGGAGTTAAATTTGGAGTGAAATTTAATGACACTCTTCCCCCCGCCTCTTGTATTCCTTGCAAGTCATAATAAGGACTTTGACTGCTCCCACTGACTTTAGAAATCTTTAGGAACTCAGCATGCTTAGGGTCAATATTTAACGACCAACAAATTCTAATAGAGAAAACAAATTAATGACGTTAGTCGTTGTGATTATGTTAGTTTAGGTAAGAAATCTAAGTGTGCCCACAATTAAGCAACAATGAAACTTTTGTAAGAGTAGCATTAGATTTTAAGGAGACAAGTATTGATGGAACAGTGTCATAATGGAGCAGTGTCTTGTACAAGAGGTGTAAATTGAAGTAATATAAAGTTTTCACTCCCCCACCTCTTGCAACTATTGCAAGTTATTATTAAGACACTTAATGCTCCCACTGATCTTTAATATCTCTAGAATGCTACAAGAGAAGTTTCAATGAGCTACGTGACGTGGGAACCTATCATATATATGTTAGACTTTATTTGATTTCTTTAATATCCAGATATCATAAGAAACTTTAGGAACATATTTAATAGAAATCTTATTAAGTATATATATATATATATATATGAATAGATTTCTTCTAAGACCGTGAGCCATATGCGACAAAATTTAGATACAAGTTGATAGTCTTTTAAATGATAAATGAATTATGTCTGAATATTCCATTTGGAATAAGTTCCACGAATGTCAATGAATGACTTATGATGGACCCATACTTATTCCTTAAGCCAAGTAATATTTAGGGCTATAACGTCATGATTTAAAATCACTTAGAATGAGATTAGATAAAAAATCATCCTCATTAACCATGTCATGATTTCTCATGAATTTTGGTTATAATGGATGAAATTTGTAAGTCTCATTTTCCTTTTGTCAAATTCTCATTTACATGATGACAAAAGTTGTGAAAGTGTAAGGTATCATCTAGTTTTATCTTAGTAATGTTTCAATCCAGATATTTAGAACAAATAAAATGAGAGTTTAAGGTAAGTGTGACTTTATGTTGACTATGCAAACCTCACAAGCTTCATAACATTGCTTAATTATGATACCATATTCCGATTAATCTTCAGAATATATAAGGTATCGAAAGGCGTTGTTAGAAGACTGCTTATTATGGTTCTCGTAGTCTTAACTTTTAATTTTGTCACTAACTCTCATGTTAGTTATTTGTCGAGTTCTGGTAAGGAAACGTATGGAACTAGAGTCAACTAATCATGTGTTAATTGGAATATTAAAATTATCAGACTTAAATATCATTAGTAAGTGACTATCTAATTAATTTATCCAACTGTTCTTTAGAATAATGGATAGTCTCATTGCTTATGTCTAGTCTAATGACATAATTATGCAGTGAGATTTTCCCTTGAAGAACCTTAAAGTTGGAATTAGCACTTGTAATTTGTCTATGGACCTTAGAACAATCCTCTTTTAAAGTATTAAGTGGCTGTAAGGTGAGTAACAACTTATTTTCCAGCTTCAAACATATATTTCTATGTACATATGTTGCTTATCAACACACTCATTATACTTTGGTACTTTTGAGTGTTATAGTTGATTTATAAGGCATCAAATTTTACAAGTGAAAATCTTAGTATGTAATGTACTGGAAAAATGTACTTATTTCCATGCGTAAGCCCTTAACTTTATGGGTCATGGTATTGTACATTATTATGTATTCACATATACCACTTAGCTTATAGTTTAGAATTAAATGAAGGCATGCATCTTAGGAGTTCTTGTGATTATTCCACAATAATAGATTAGTCTTAGGAAAGACGTAATCTGGAATAACTTTAGTGACAGGACTTATGTTAGACAGTTCTTGATTATCATAAGAGACATCATGTTCGATTTGTCCTATTAATCATGCTCTACTTTTCTTCTTTAGTAATCATTATCAGAAGAGAGCAATAGGATTATCGTGTCTTAAGAAATAATCAAGGATTCAATTTAAGAGCTAATTCTTATAGAAACTTTAAGTAAAGTAAAACATATGAGATTTAGGAATTAGAGTGGATGAGATATAGATTTATAGAAGAATATTATAGTGAGTAAAATTATGGGTACTAAGAATAAGGCAGACGAAATGATCATAAAAATTAATTAAGGATCATTAATATAAGGATCATTAATATAAGGATCATTAAGTGAAGAGGTTGTGATATGTCTATTACTAACATCAAAATAATAGACTATTTAAAGTTCTACTTAAACGAAGACAAATCAGCTTTGGCCAGAAGTGTAATCATTTAAGCATGTGTGCAAAGTATTTGTGACAAATCAGCTTTGGCCAGAATTGAAACAATCACTTTAGTTATGCACTCGTTAAGTATGCCATCTATGAAGGAATTAAATCAGCTTTGGCCAGATATTAAGACATTCATGTTTATGATGCACACTTAACATAGCTTTCGTAATACTTGAACGATAAGTAGATGCATCAAATCAGCTTTGGCCAGAAATGATACATCAGAAGCTCATTCAAGTCAAGCCATTTTGGTTTTGTAAAACATTATTTGATCCTTATTAATTAACTAAGTATTTACAAAACCAATCATTTAATAGCAAACCACCTGTTTGCGCTAAATCTTAGTTCACATTAAACAGCCTAAAATAATGAGGTTTCAGATGAGATCTCGACTCAATTATGAGGTCTCGAGTGAGGTCTCGAGTCAAGTCTCAACTCATCTTGCAACATTATGAGGTCTCGACTCATTAATTGTCTCGAGTCGCAACCTCAGTGTCTCGAGTCGTAATCATGGTCTCGACTACTGTGTTTTATGAGATCTCGAGTGCTTGATGAGGTCTCGAGTCGCAACCATAGTCTCGAGTTGTGAAGATTGAAGCCCTTAGTCGAAACCTCAGTGGTCTCGAGTCGAAACCTTATGGTCTCGAGTCAAAATCGTTGTCTCGAGTTATAAACATTTGAGAACACTTATGATTTCGAGTTGAGGCCTTGTGGTCTCGAGTCGAGATCTTGGTCTCGAGTCGAAACCTGATGGTCTCGAGTCCACTCCTATAGCTGTTAATGTAAAAGCATAACTGAAAATTCGAATTCTAAGGGATTTTGAGATATGGTTTCCTGTTTTAATGATGATCTAATTTTGTCAAAATATTTCAAAAATTTTATCTGATTATCAATTAACAGTTTTCGAATAAACTTAAAAGATAGAATTGGATCAAACAGGAAAAACACTCATCAATCCTATTACATTCCAAAACATAAAGGAATTTTCGAATTTTCCTAAGAACATATTATGAACCCCTAACAATAAAACATAAATTCTGGAAACCCGAAACCTGAATTTTAAGGGTTTTCTAAACAGATTTCGGTAATAAGCTTACACGTTTTGATTTCGAGATATTTAAAACAAATTCTTTTCCTCGAAACAGTGATCTCGAGTGTTTCTTTATGACTCGAAACCAGCTGTTAGGTTTATTAAGTTGTCAAAATTCGTTTTCCAGATTTCTATCCTAGAATTGATGGATACGAAAACAGAACTGACTAATCAACATATGCTCTGATACCACATGTTGATCAGTTCTGTTTTAGGCATAATGGAAAACATGAAAACATACCTTTGATTGCATCAGTACAGGCCAGCAGAGAATCCAGATGGAGATGCAGCAACAGTGTTTGACATAGTTGTCAGTTTGGTCTGGTTCCTCCTTAGGGTGCAATCTAATGATGGTGGTAAGAGAAAACCGAATAAGGGAGTTCGGCTAGGAGAGAGGGGCGATTTCATGAGTGATGTTATTGTCATTAGAGTCTAACCCTTTAACCCTCTAATTATCTCCTTATATATGCACCCAGGAGGAAACCCTAATTAGTTAATAAGGGTAATTAGGCCCATCAATAATTACCAACTAATTATTTAATAGGTTGTTATATATTTTGATCCATATAATGTAAATGATTATAATGGCTACTAGATTAAATATTATACCATAATATATTTAATCTTACACGTCAGTGCCACTTATGATGAATTCTGAGTCTCTAACGTTGTCTTCTTCTTGAATTTGTGTATCGGTGTTTATGGCTTGCCTGATCAACAAAGTTGCTTCATCACTTTCCTTTTCTTTGCAGAATGCTATTTGATGTCCTGGCAGATTGCAGTAATAACACCGTTTCTGTATCATCTTGGCCATCGAACTTTCTCTTTGTTCATCATAACAATGCTTACATGGAAGCACCGATGCAGACGCGTAGACTCTGTCTCCTTTATAATCTGATGTGGCTCTGATACCACTTGTTGGCAGCGGAAGTTTATCATGTACATCATCATCATATGCAGCACTTGATTCATCACAATCATGTTTGGAATTCATGATGAGTCAATCGAATAAAGAACAACGCACACACTCGAAAGAGACAGTAAATTATGAGGGAAAGGATATTAAGGATAATATCTTGGTTCTGTATGGAATTGATTTCTCAATTCTTGGTACTGGTTATAATTCCGGTAATTCGTTTATATACAAATATGAAGAGGGTGGTTAATTCCGGCAGTTATTTTTGGCGCCAATAATTACCATTCAAACCGGTGCCTCTTGAGACACATACCCCTTCGATAATATTCGGTAAATACACACATAATAAAGGTAATAATCATACAATTACATAACAGTATACTAAATATGATATAATCGAGTTTATAAGTTCTAATAGTAATAAAAGTAGCTAAAAACTATAGAGATAGGGGATGAATAATAGACTATCCGTAGATAGTAGCGAAATATAGTTTAATAAAAAGTAACATGTGGCCTAGGAAACATATCGTGGAGGTGGGAGGATGTGTTTGATAAGTTGTAAAGAACAAACAATGATAAGAAAATAGTCTAAAACAAGTTGTGTAATTGATAATAAGCATGGCCGGCCCTGAGGGTGGGCGGGGAGGACCACCGGCCAGGACCCGATATTTTGAAGGACCCGTTATTCTAAAAAAATTCCGATATGCATATGTAAAAAAACTAATTTAATAGGGTATACTATACAAACACCAACATAGGCCCACTTACAAGACTATTTTTTTGGTTTATATTAGTTATTAGCACATAGACATTAGGTTTAAATATTTAGTGAGCCCAATACTCAATTTCGTTAAGACCCATGGGCACGTTTTTTTTAAGCTCGAACAAGATACACGAATTCTCAGGGCCGACCCTGATAATAAGTTATGAGTTAGACCATGAACCACTATAACTGTTTGAAAGATAAAATACTTATTAGTATTTTCTCTTTCAAACAGTTATAGTGGTTCGTGGTCTAACCCATAACTTATTATCAATTACAAGAATTTGCGGCGACATATACTATTAGCGGCGACATGCAGGTATTAGCAACGGTTCATTAGCTGCGACAAGTCGCCGCTAAAACCTTTAGAGGCGACATTTGGGAGTATTAGCGGCGACAAAAGTCGCCGCTATTGCGAAAATCCTTTGTAGTGTAACATTGTCAATATGTATTATGTAACGTATCATTGTCCGCAAGAAATCAATCTGAGTTGGGGGAGGGTCATGCTTCATGTACTAAAGAAATATCAGAGGTCATTTGAGTGGTGGCTTCAACACATCCAATATCTAAGTATCTAAGAAAGATGACCAAAGGCTTATAGCCTCCTAGTTGTACCAAGGTGTATATGAAAAATGTATACCTTCCTGTGAGGTTGAGGATTTAAGTACCATAGTGGATAAATATGTAGATTTAGAAGTATACTTAAGTGTGACTTAACAGGTTAATATAAAAAAAAAAATTCTGAGAATGACGGAATCGTATATGTGCCCACAGTCCAAACTGCTAAAGTTCCAAATGTTAATCTATGTTGATATTTTCAGCCTAAGTTCATTTGTACCATTTTTCAACCCAATTCTGTTGAGATTGAGAACCCCAACCCATTGAGAGAAATGTCTCGGACTAAATTCATTTTGCAAATTGTTCCTGCTACTTCCAAAGTTCCAAGTTCCAACAGTTAGTGATCCAAAGTTCCTAGGCCCAAAAACATAACATCCATGTTATTTACAAAATCTAAAAATATTAGGCTTAGGGTGAACGGGGCACCAAGCGGGGAGTGGTTCGGTGACCCCATTCCCCGATCGGGAACACCGCCGCCATCACCGCGGGGACCCGAATCGGGGAGGGGTTTCGGTGGTTGTTCACCGCGATGAAATGGCACATGGATCGAGGAAAGAGACGTTGGCAACGGTCACTTTTTAAAAAAAAAAAAAAATTCAATTTTTTTTAATATAAATAACCAACTTAAACTCACTCTCAAATAATTTTTTTACCACACCCACCACTCTCAAACTCACTCTAAAAAATTCTATAAAATACAACACAAAATGGATTCCAAGTTCCCGTTTTTTTCTCCCCTACCCGACTTTCCCGACGATGAAGGTTCTCCGTCAAACGATAGTAGTTTAATTTTCTTCCAAAATCTCATTCAACAAGCGGAGATACTAGACACGGCATCGTCTAGTAAAAAAAAAATTGTCCCTCGAGATCGTGAGGGTGGCCACGAAACACTAATGGCCGATTATTTTGTAGAAAATCCAAAATTTAATGCCGATATTTTTCGTCAGAGGTTTCGTATGTCCAAGTCTTTGTTCCTAAAAATTGTTAGTGACGTCGAAGCGAACGACGAGTGGTTTCAAGAGGGCTTGGACGGGAGAATGAAGAAAAGTTTCACGCCGTTGCAAAAGGTTACTTCTGCGATTAAACAACTTGCAACCGGTAACCCAACAGACGAAAACGACGAGTATTTAAAGATGTCTGAAAGGACCTCTCGTGAGTGCCTTGAATATTTCTGCCAGACGGTCTTTGCAATGTATGCCGGTGAATTCTTACGTAGACCAACGAGCCACGACGTTGCGCTATTGTATCAGGCTCATGAGGAGAGACATCACCTACCTGGTATGTTGGGTAGTCTGGATTGTACACACTTCGTCTGGAGAATGTGCCCCACAGAATTGCGTGGACAATATATGAGAGGCGAACGACCACTTATACAAACGCGGGTATTATCTTAATGATGGGATCTACCCTAGCTGGTCCGTGTTTGTGAAGTCTTTTCCATATCCTCACATCCCGAATGAAAAAAAGTTCAAGAGGCAACACGAGGCCGCAAGAAAAGATGTGGAACGGGCGTTTGGTGTGTTAAAGGCGAAGTGGGGAATACTAAAGCGTCCAATGCGTTCCAAAACGGTGAAAAAGATAAGGTTACTCGTGTATACGTGCATTATTTTACATAACATGATTATAAAAGACGACGGAAGGGCGATAGCACCGGTACACATTCAAGATCCTCCAGTCGAACCCGTCTTCGCTGATACAGCTTATAGCGAGCTCATTGACGAAGACACGCATTGGAGACTAAAACACGATCTCGTTGAGCATCTCGGACGTTTAGATCTACCTCACTTTGAAGTGAGTTCCGACGACGAGTAGTTTGTAGTTTGAATGTAATTTTTATTTTTCTAGTTTAAATGTAATTTTTATTTTTAATTTAATGAAATGTAATTTTATTTAATTTTTATTAATATTTTTTTAATTTATAAACATGCATAATTTTACAACAAATAAAAAAAAAACACAAGTCCCCTAAGAGGGGAGTGCCACCATCAAATTGGGGTGTTAGAGGAGTTTAAGAGGGAAGTTGACGTGGCATATGCTGATTGGTGGTGCGTAAGAGAGGGGACTCCCCTCTTAGGGGAGTGCCCCTCTCACCCTTAATTGATTTAAAAGAAGCAGCCCAACCTGGTTGAAAAGAAAAAGAGATTCTGATTGAAAGTTCACAGGTCAAAAATCTGAATATTTAATTTGAAATCAAATCTCATTGAACCGGATGCAAGCCAAAGCTCCTTGCGTCATGAACTTTCTAATGGCAAGAACCGATTAAAACATAAACCTCAAAACACGATTTGATCAAACCTTGATCAACATCATTTTATTAAAAATGAACTCAGAAATTGCTTAAGAATTACAAAGGCACCATGACCTATTACATAGGAGACCCAAACTTGAAATAAGGAAACCTAAACCAACTTACAAAGAAATTGCATAAAGACTCAATCTTAGCCCAAAACTCTAAAAACATGACTCCATGATATATAAAAAAATAAATAGATAATCCAACAAAAAAGACTTAACTACCCCTTTTTGTTGTACAATATGAACTTAACGATTAATTCCAACAATCAATCTCTTAATCCTTGACGTTCACGCCAATCTTCAAAACAAAGTCGGACCGTCATCATCTTCTTGAATCAAGTTCGCCTGGTCATCCTTTTTCTCTCACTCTGGACATTCGTTCGAAAAATGGCCGGGCTTGTTGACCTTGAAACACCTAACACAACTTTTATCACACTAAAATCAGCCATCACCTTAATCTCTCCCAGACCCATGGCCTCTACTTTGGTCACGTCCTAGGTCTTCACGGTATAAACTCCCACAACTGCAATGTGCACATCTATGTTCCTTAACTTTCTCTCTTCCATTTGCATTAGAGGGTAGTAGTTTACTATGCATATCTTTTCCTTAGGTGGCTTCTTGATGTGTTCCTCGAAAGCTTTCAACCAACTGCTTCTTGAAAGGACAAAGATAAAACTTGATCAATAACCGGTTTAAACCACCCCGAGAAAACCTACCTCGGTTTATCTCTAGCTACGACTTCTTTTGTTGCCCGTTACCGACCGATTGTTATTTTTACTCGACTATTGTTGCCTTTCGATCAACCCCCGACTCCTCGCTTTGATACAAACTAATGGCCCATAACCAATTAAAACATAAACCCCAAAACACGATTTCATCAAACATTGATTGACACTATTTTATTAAAAATGAAATCGGAAATCGCTTAAGAATTACAAGACACGATGGCCCATTGTACAGAAGATTCAAACCTGAAAAAGAAGTAACGCTAAATCAACTTAAAAAGAAACTAAATAAAAACTCAATCTTGACTCAAAAACTTCAGAAATATGACTCCATAAATAAAACTCTTTAAATAGATAACACAACTAAAAAGACTTAACTACCCCTTTCATTGCACAATTTAACGATTAATTCCAACACTTTCTCCGTTTCAAAAACTAGTGGGTAACCCGCGCGTTGCTGCGGAGTCGATAATAAGGGACAGTAGCATAATTCAAACCTTAAAACGATATAAAAAACATATATAAGTCAATATCATGATCTAGTGTTCTATGTTGTTGTCCAATATCATCTATGACAGTTTCTTTTCCACATGATCTACTGCAGCAATAATCAACCTGTATAAGTAATTTTTTTTTTTTACTATGAGTGGCATCTTCATAACAAAAAGAACACATCAAATGAAAGCCCTGGCTCTTTTTCGATACGTGCAAATGCTTCTACATTTTGGAATTGTTGGTAAAGCATCCTGCTCAATCATGTAAATAGCTATCCAAAGTGAGGCCAGCTCTTTTGGCCCTTCTTGTCATCCTCCAAAATGTACTAATTTGTTCTCTTTTCTTATAAAAGCCTTGACTAAGACAGTGCACAACCGGTTGATTGAGAATATTGAACGAGGTCGGAATAGGAAGTTGCATCCACACAAAGACCTGCCACCAAACTGCCTTGGCGAAGACGCACGAAGCCAGCAGATGGTCAGCGGTTTCGGTAGCTAGGCTGCAAACTTTGCATCAGTCGTCCCCAATCTGCACTCCTCTAGTCGCCAATGCCGTAGCAGTCGGGATAATGCCATTAATGGCCCTCCTCACAAAAAAATTGACCTTCGGGACTGCGAGCTTATTGCATTTGAACTGTTGGCGTTGGATATTTGGCTGCCCACACACCTCCAAGTCGTTCCTCACCTGTTTAACCGAAAAATAAACACACTTCTCTCTACTTTTCCACTTCCATCCAGTGCTACCAGAGTTGGAACCGTAAAAAATAATGTGCTCATTTAAGTTAATCCCAGCCTAGATTACTGTGCGTGTGATTTCTACTTTCTAGTAGTAGATTGTTTTCCTCGAACTGTCAGATTCTGCTCCAAACAACACTACAAAATCACAAAAAAAAAAAAAAAAAAAAACGTGTCAAAAAATCACAAGGCAAGATGATATTCATGGGTGCTCGTATAGATAAAATACAAAGACAATTCAAATTTTGACCAAGAGAAGTAGTTGTTGGGCCGGTTGCTACCAACGCGTCTTCACAAAGCTTGATGGCCTTATGTAAATCTTTTAAGTGGCCCCACTTTGGTTGTTGAGGCACTCCTGCAAGTAATCATCAGATATATAATCTTTGTGAGAAAAAAAAAGACACATACAGATTAACATATACAAAATGACCCGCGAAACAAGATTAAGAAGAAAACATACCATACTCATCAAGTGGAACATCGTAATCATAACTTGTCACAATAAACGGACCTCCGATAGTACGGCCAAAGTTAGTCCCACCATGGTACTGTTACGGGCCATACAGCATACCGATAAATATTAACCATTTTTTAAATTATTAAGGATGATGTACAGGGAGATCACCCAACTCTTCAAATTTTTACGGCCACCCAAGTATGTATCTAGTTTCGTTCTTGATCCATTTTGCCGCGCGTTGCGGCGGGATGAAAAACCCGCTCAATGCATTGTCAGGTGTGGTATATCATTAACTATATAAGTGGGATACACATTTGATAAAAAACAATAAGGTTACAACAGTACGTACCTTGTAAGCCAGTTGCTTTCTGGGAGCTTTCCCACCTGTAGACTTGCGAGCGGTTTGCTTGGTACGAGCCATTGTCTTCTAGATTCAAGAAACTAATAACCGAAACAAAACTTACAATCAGATGTAAACAACTAAACATAAGAAAGTAAAGAGACTTAATTCGATACCTATAGACGGATAGAGAGATTGTAAGATTCATAATGCAATCTTCCATTTAACGTACGCATATATATAGGGATTGGTGGACCTTGGTTTCCGAATATAGGGAGAGATTTTTGGTGTGTTCCTTTTTCTTATTGGTTGCTAGTGTTACTGGAATATTTTGATTGGTTATAACTGGCAAACCACGTTCTCGTTATATGCGAAGTGGCTCAATCCGTTTGACCCACTTGACCCATTCCTCTGTTTTGACCCATTGATATAAATCACAAGATTGAAATTGACACCTCTAATTTAGTACTACATACAAAATGGGTAAGGACTTTACCTCTTTAATCACAGATGCCCCCAATTCAAGTAGTAAACACAAACTACCAACATGCGCATATAGTGCAGCCATTTGAAGAGCAGGCAAACCTGCATTTAATACCATGCACAAATTGTGGACCAAGAACCAACGGACAACCTTTTTGGAAATTAACAACTTGGCTAAGCATCAATTTCCTCGCCAATATTTGTCCAGCTTCCCAACTGTAATAACAATAAAAATAGTTAACTACCGTCTTTTAAATGCTCAGTTTTTGTTTGATGATAATGGCATATGCTTGAATCGAGAAGCCCTGCTTCCACAAGAATAAACATGGGTTCTTTTACCGGTTGACCTGGAGTAGGTGGCACTGTTTGATTGGAAAAAGTCAAAATGGACAGGTTATTACAAAATATACACATAGCAAAAACTTTAAAGAAAAAAAAAGTTACCTAAACTTTAAAGAAAATGTACGAGCTTCAGCATTGTAAAAAGAAGTAACCTTCACAATAGGAGTCCCCGCTTGTGAATTTAGGAAATCAGTATCGAAAAACCCGTATAAAGAAAGTATGGCAAATACCATAATAAGAAATTAGCAAAATCTACATGATTAGCGTCTCACATAGCACTTGTCCATCGTGCCTTTAAAAGTAAAAAATCCGTCCCCTAAAATTAAAATGTGTCATTTTTATCACAAGATATCGACATAAACATCTTTCTTTACCTTTCGGAACCCTTGACTTCCCAATAATGTTTTGTACATGCGCACGACTTCAGCGCCCTTTTCATAAACCTGTAATCATACAATTAAAAGAAACAAATCAGTCCACTTTTTTAATGCCAAAATGGAATAACGTTTACTATATCGATGGCAAAAAGAAATCGGATACTGGCTAAATGCCATGTTCCTATGAGTACACACACATTTACTCTTTCATACATAACAAATCCATCAGAAAAACTTGTAAAATTCTCAGAGAAGAGTCACCTTACATTTCACAACAACCTGTTAACAAAACTCTGCATAAACTACACTTAAATTTGAATCTCAAAAACCAATTCAATTGATCAAAATACTTACAGTGAGAGTCGTAGCTTGTGAATTAATTAACATTCATTCAGATAAATTCATTCAGATAAATCAATAGATAACCTATGGTTTGTGAATTAATCACGATTTGATTAGAAAATCCAGACGAATTCATGGTGACCGTTAACCTAGGGTTTGCGGATTAATCACAAATTTAGCAAAGAAGACATAATGTTGAAGGAATTTAGCAACAACAATCTGTATATTCGCATATAAGGGTTTTAACTTTCAATTACACATTACACAACTGAGAGAAAGAAATCAGAAGGGGAGAAATCGGTTGGGCTTGGGGCAGGGGGTGAAATCCCTGGACTCTGTACCCGTTGATGCCTCTTGAACGACAAACGATTCATTTGCATGCCTTTATTTAGGGTTCTTTAGAATTCCATGTGAAATTCCAATGTTAACCCTCTAGTGTCTTAAAAGTTAAAACTTTGAGGAACTTGCAATTTTACATGCTTTAAGCACATTCTACATGCTGCTTTAGAATTGATACGCGTGGCAAAATTACCATCTTGTACGTCACTTTTCCTTTTTAATATATATTATAGATTAGGCATTGATGCATTATTGCTCGCAACGTTAACAATGTCGAATTGAAGGCTGTCAAAGTTTGAGCCAACAGATTGACCACCATTACAGTCATGATCACCAGGGGTGTTCAGAATTCGTTTCAAATTCGAAAAATTCAAAATTTGGTTTAATTCGATTATCAAGAATTCGAATTCTAATTTGAGTCAGTAAATTGAATACGAATTTATAATTTTAATGTCTACTCGATTTGAAATTCGAGTTAAAACTATACATATTTATTTATTTATTATCTTTATATATAAAACATATATAACTTTTATTGGGCTAGGGGAAGGTTCAAATGAAAACCACTAGTTAACGCGAAAACTCGAAAACTAACTAAAAAAGCCTAAAAAACATACCAATTTTTTTTTTTTGTATACCAATTTTCGCCATTTTTTATATATAAAAAAAATTCAAAAAATAATAAAATTTTGTAGTGCACATGTGTATGTGTACTACATATGTGTATTATTACACATGTGTAGTACAAAAAAAAAATTTGAAAAAAAAAATTTCATATAAAAAAACATGCGATTTTTAAAAAAAAGTTGAAAAAAAAAATTGGTGTGTTTTTTAGTCTTTTTTTAGTTTTCGAGTTTTCACGTTAAAAGTGGTTTTCATTTGAACCTTCCCCTATTGGGCTATAGCATAAATTAATCTCTAAATTTACAAATAGCCCATTACCAAATCCATTACAAAACCTATAACTTAAACGGATTTATTATATATTCTAACTGAATTTGAATGAAAACGAATTTATTCGAATTCGAATTTTTAATCGAATTAGAGTCGAATACGAATTGGGATTTTAATTCCAATACGAATTCAAATCGAGTTAGCTGGTTCTTAATCGAATTTGAATCCAATATGAATTCAAACAAAAAAATGAATTATTCGAAAAATTCAATCCCATATTCAATTCAATAACACCCCTAGTAATCACAATGGTGTCCTCCTCGACCATTGCTAAACACGTCCTATTCCACCTTAACATGATGATTAGTGCCTCTATATGGAAGATACTTTTATGTATATTGCATTCATGGAGGCAACGGAAACTGTGAAATTCGATGATTCAAAACTTAGATCTAAAATTAAAGTGAGAAATTGGATCAAACCTATTCGCCATCTTGTGCATCCATATTAGGTCATTTTCATAGATGACAATGTCGTAAAAAGATTATTAAATTCAAGATAACATCTAACCGGAGTATTTTAGTTAATTTTTTTTTAATTGCAATCCTTAATCACATTAATAAATTCAAAAAACACAGACGATTACAAACTAATGGCAGGTAGACAAGCAACAAGTTGCGCCGCTACCCCTTTCTGAATAGCAAACCCTACCCTGCTAAACACAAAATTCTGCCCCTTAACATGCGCGGTGTTACTGCTTACCACCTGCTGAACCCGCTTGAGGAACCGCACCGCGTCAGGGGCGAGAGTGCCAAAAGTATCGAAAGCGAACGGGACGAACACGTGCTGATTCTCGATACAAGCTTTTTCATGCTTAGCTACTTTGGCTGCCATATATGTGAGAATTAGATTTGCAAAAGCGTGAGAGTTTTAGTTCAAGAGGAAACAAATGAATGATTAAAGTCTTTAAGCTAACATACTACAAGTCAATATCTACAAGTCAAGTGGGGTGAAATACGACAATATTTCACGCATCTAGAAGAGAAGATGCCTTATGACTTAGACTATGGATTATGCGGGAGCTTGGGTTGGGGGCATTGCTTGACACGTAGTGAGGGTGAGATTCATAAGTTTATGGTGAAAAATGAGGGGTGTGGTGTGGCGTGGCTTAGCTTGGCGTGGCCAGCTATGTGATTTTTTTTCAATTAAAGTAGCCAACCAAAGTCAGCCATATTGAACCAGCCAACCAAAGCCAGCCATATTGTTTTTTCTATAATTGCAATCCCTAAATCTTCTAGCATAAATACAACAAAATTTACACTCATTAGGATTTAAACTTTTAACCTTTTAGCTATGGGTACACCACTTACTAATTAGTGGAACATCCCGATTCAGGGCCGGCTCTGAGCATGTGCCGGGTGGGCGTCGGCTCAGGGCCAAAAACCTTAAGGGGCCCGTAAATTTTTTTTAAATTTCAGTTATAGTTTAATTGTCTGGAGATTACCAATACTAATTACATTGCAATGATAAGCATCTGACCTTATATCTTAGTGGAAGAGTGCTACACATATAACGTGAGGGCTGTAGTTCGAGTCTGTGTTCTGCCAAATTACTTTCTGTTTGTGAACTTTTTTTTAATAGGGAACGATAGCAACCTATAAGGAATCAATTGCTCTGAAGAGGAGGTGAAATCTTTACATTCCAACCTTTCAATAACTTTTATTGCTTATTTATTTTTCAGATGAAATCTCTAAACTAATTTTGTTTCTATATTTGATTGAGTCACGATTTACTAACATTTAAGAGGAATCAAGGCATAAAATTGACGGATCATAATGGTTTGGTTCTATATTTATTTACGTTTTAATATAAGTATTGTTTAAAATTGAATTGCGCGTGATAATGTATGAGTCATCTAAGCATAAACGAATAAGTCATTAAAATTTTTTAGTTTTTTATTTTCTTTTATACTTTGTTTGGTTACCGTTTCGACTTAGTTATTTTTTTACGCTAATTTTTTATGTTCCGGCCTGAATTTGGCGGGTCTAAACGTCGCAACACGTGTGAGTTAGTGGGGGTAGGGCCCCGATTTCTTTATCTCGCCCGGGGCCAAAATCTTTTTTAATATTTTCGGAGACGGGCCTGTCCCGATTAGAACATGTATTACTCTAACTCAATTCAATATCCTATACCCGGGAGGCCGGGACCAACAAATTTCCGAAAAGGCGATTTCCTTTTAAATAAATTATAGACCCAAACAATACTAACATCTTTACAGACCCATTTCAGTAAAGGCGATTTCCTTTTAAATAAATTAAAGACCCATTTCAATAATGGCGATTTCCTTTTAAATAAATCTTTAGGCCCATTTCAGCAATGGGGATTTCCTTTTAAATAAATCTCTATGCCCCAGCCACTTACTAATAAAAACTCTTAATTTTTCCCTTTCGCCATATAGATAGAACGTTAAATATTTATTCTTGTTTTTAACAACAATTATTTTACTTAAATAAATCTATGTACCCCGACCACCAAGTAATAAAAACTCTCAATTCACTTTCCCTTTCACAATTTAGATCGAGTGTTAAATATTTATTCTTGTTTTTAACAACAATTATTTTACCTAAATACCACCTTTTTTCAAAAGCGAAGTTTTATTAAACAAACGCCTAGCAAGAGGCTAGAGGCAAAACATAAAACAACTTCAATTTGAATATACACTAATCATTGCAAGACAGAATTCTTAACGTTGACCCATTCTTGATCCAAAGATAAGCTGACGATTTAATATCTTCCAAAGTCTTGTTGACTATAACCGACTTGATAGGAAATACAATGTCGTTCCTTGTTCTCGAAATGACTAACAAGCCACCACAATGTTTCCATGAATTATTTTCCTCTTAGCCTGGGAAAGCGAAGTGAGTTGTGTAATTCCAGAAGATCCCATGCCGGAAAAAGCATATATGTGTGGTATTCCACATCAAGTACTAATATATTGCCAAATCAGTAAGCCTATGCAACATGATTTTTAAATGTTGGCTGCTGATTCATCTCCTTCCCGCATAAGTAACAAGCCATCGAACCAACATGCATATTTCTTTTGGCCAGTCCATCGAAAGTGGGAAGACGACCCATCTTCACTTTCCACATGAAGATAACCTTGCACTTGAAAAGGATTTAATCATGTTCCATAGAACTTTCAGTTACTTATAAATATGTTTTTGATGATGCAAGACCTTGTTGACTAATATGATGAATTAATACACCAAACCATGATTTTCGGTGAATTCAAAAAACCATAACCTTTTAAGTTAACACTTAGTTTTTTTTCAAGGTGATAATATTGTGTAATATTTAATTGATAATAGAGTCATTTCAATGAAAAAGGTGCACCAATTTGGTTTTTGTATAATAGTTTTAAATTATGTATAGAGCAGGAAATGTCATTTTAACTCTCAAGGGATTCCATCCACAACCCCAAATATTAACTATTGCATTCATTTTTTTTTACATTGATGGACCAAATGTATAGAACTAGAAGCTAGGTTAAAAATTTACACCCACAATACTTTTATAGGGCAAATATCATATCACCGCATCACTAGGTAACTGGTTATTCCAATCCCTTAATCTTTATTTGCTATATTGATGCTAAAAAAAGAACCCCCCATTTAATAAGAACACATATCGTAACATAGATTAATATTATTAGACCATTAACTTTCTTTTTGAAACGAAATCTCTCATTAAAACCAAGCCCTAGCAAGCTACTAAAGCCAACAACACATAACAAATTACAAACAAAAATTACACCAATCTCTCCATGACATACATTTGAGCAGAGATCTATGTTTAATCCATAGGAAATGAAGCGACTTAATATCTTCCACCGTTTTAGATATAAGTGCCCCTTTATTGGAGAAAATTTGGCCATTCCTTGCCTTTCAAATACACCAACAAGCCATATAAATCACCCCTTGAAGCAACTTTTTCCAACTATCCAAGGGAATATTTTTATGGATCAAAAGTACATTCCGAAACGAGAAAGTGAAAATGGGTGGAACCCTACACCATATGCTAACTCTATGCCATACCATCATCACGAAGAAACACAAAGATAGAAAATGGTCACTCGATTCATCATACTCGCCGCATAACCTACAAACCAACGAAGACATTGAACACGAGAGAGGTAGGAAGCCGGTCTAGATCATCCTTCCAAGCAAAAATATTTAACTTCTTTCGGAATCCATCCGTCCCAACCCATCACAAATTAGCGAGACACCTACGAAGCTTCAAACAAAATTCTTTTCTTATTTCTTCGATGCCATCAAGAAAAACCCATTAACATCCATCTGCTACACCCATCAATCAACATGGTTAATTATGGAGACCTGTTGTAACACGTTTTTCACATCAACAACTCCAAACTTTCCACTTGGCTTAAATTCTATTTCCTCCATCTCCGTTTCCAAGTAGTGTTCCGATCATTCTTCTCGTAACAATCTTTCACCAACACAAATATTTCTTTTTCTCGCAGAAATAGATTGGGATACTTATCTTTAAAGGGTTCTTGAGAGACCCACACATCAAGCTAAATCGAATACTATCCCCTAATCCAAACTTACCTTTGATCAGGGAAGCAATCTTTAGATTTGATTTCGCCAATTGATTTTCCAAACCAGCAATAGTATTCCATGTTCCCGGTATATTTTTAGCATGGGGAGTGTAGAAATTTATGAATCGTACACAGAGACAAATGAACAACAGAAATAGCGACAAAACAAGGTGACAAAATCTTATTAACCAACCCAAAAGATTTTCCCCCCAAGTAAACCCTAGATCTTACAATAGTAAGATCTGAAACAATATAGAACGATACAGAAATACAGTGAGTCTCCTGATGATCATCAACAAAACCAAAGCAATCTCTCAGAAAATACAATTGAGAGATAACAACTTCAACTACCCTAACAACTAAACCAGAGAGAATGCGTAAACAAAACAAGAAGAAGACTGAAGGAAATATCTGAAAGCAGGCCTTTTATAGGCCAGCTAATAGAATTTACACATAACACCTCCAACAATGTTGTAAGATGATCGCACCCCCTACAAAGTTACGCTCCAGCTCCTTTAGATAATAAAACATGCACTTTAACCACAAATGATAACAATCTGATATAAAGCCCACATAAATTGAGATCCCAATACACAAACACAGTTATAAATTATAAGCCCAATATTATAACCAAAGACCCAGATGAATCACAATAATACAATAGAACATTTTAACATCCCCCCTTCATTCATTTGGTCTAAACATATCTATCAATCCTAACTTTTTACAAAACTCTTCATGCTGAATTGCATTAAGACCTTTGGTAAAAATGTCTGCAAGTTGACTTTCTGAGTCAACTTTAGTAGGATTGATAATACCGTTAGCCACTTTTTCTCTCAAAAAATGTAGATCCAACTCAAAGTGTTTAGTTCTTTCATGAAAGACTGGGTTAGCAGCTATCGACATAGGAGCTTGACTATCACAATATAGATCAATAGGCAATTGGCAACTAACATGCAACTCAGTCAACAAATTTCTTAGCCACATAAGTTCACATGTAGCAGAGCACATGGCTCTATACTCGGCATCTGCAGTTGACCTGGAAATTGTGCTTTGTTTCTTGCTTTTCCAAGAAACAAGACACTCTCCCAGGAAAACACAAAAGCCAGTAATAGATCTCCGAGTGGACAAACATTTTGCCCAGTCAGAGTCAGCAAATCCACACAACACTAACTTATCGCTTTTCTTCAAACTCGGTCCTTTACCAGGACTTTGTTTTAAGTATCTTAACAGTCTTAAAGCCAGGTTTAAATGTACTTCTTTTAGACTATGCATAAACTGGCTTAAAAATTGAACAGTGTAACTAATGTCAGGTGTAGTTAAAGACAAGTAAATCAACTTTCCAATCAATTTTTGAAAACTAGACACACTTTTAAGCAACTGCAGATTTTTATCAACTTTAGAAGTAACCAAATAACTCTGCTCAATTGGTGTACTAACAGGTTTACAACCTAAATATCCAAACTCATTTAAGAGCTCTAAACAATATTTTCTCTGACTAAGACAAACACTACTTTTGTCATACAACACTTCAATTCCTAAAAAATACTTTAATACACCCAAATCTTTAATTTTAAAACTGTCATTTAAAACTCGTTTAACATTTTTAATTTCAAAAACTGAGTTACCTGTTATAACAATATCGTCAACATATACTAACAAAAACACGGTTACCTGTTATAACAAGATGAACAACGAATGATCACATTTGCTTTGTGTAAAGCCAATACTTATCAAAACAACAGTCAATTTTTCATTCCATTTCCTAGGTGCTTGTTTAAGACCATACAAAGATTTAACTAGTTTACACACTTTAATTTCATCTTTCGAATAATAACCTTGAGGTAATTTCATATAGACATCCTTAGAAATAGTACCATACAAGAACGCATTATCTACATCAAGTTGGTATAGAGGCCAATCAAATTGAACAGCTAAGGTTAATATACTCCTAACAGTGACCATTTTAACCACAGGTGAGAAGGTCTCGCCAAAATCTAGACCTTCTCGTTGATTAAAGCCTTTTGCAACTAATCTGGCTTTAAAACTTTCAACTTCACCATTAGACTTCTATTTAACCCTAAATACCCACTTACAACCTATAGCCTTTCTACCCTTGAGGAAGATCTGTTAAAACCCTGGTGTTGTTCCTGAACAAAGCTTCCATCTCTTTGTTCATTGCATCAACCCACCTAGGGTCACTAACAGCCTCCTCAAAACTAGTAGGCTCAACAGTTTTATTCAAAGAAGCAACAAAGCACAAATTATCAACAAATAGACATGAATAATTGACAACCTTATCTAAATCATATTTAACTTTACTATTTAGCACAAAATTTTCAAACCGTTTTGGCAAAACAATATTCCTATTAGACCTCCTAAGCGTAGAAATAGTTCCCTCAGATGGGTTGGTCTCAACATTTGAGGTACTAGTGTCCTCTGCCCTACCAAATCCTTCACTACTACTACTCTCACTTCCAGTTCTGGAATGTTGATTATCAACATCACTTGAAGTGGCAGATGTAGAGGGGATTGGTTGCTGATCATCACAAATAACCTCATGAGATCCACGATTTCCCTCTTCATCATCGGGACTAACAGAACTGGGAGTTAACACTTCAATACTATCAAAAAAAATTAAATGATTTACATTTTCAGCCAAATTACCATCTTGATTGTTTAATTGATTGGAGTTTAAAGGGAAGACAGTTTCATAAAATTTTACATCTCTAGAATAAAATTCCCTTTGATTATCCAAACTCCACAATTTATAACCTTTTTTAACATTTGAATAACCAATCAAGACACATTTTTCAGCATTAAAAGAGAATTTATCAGAATCATTTAAGACAGTACTGAAGCATAAACACCCAAAATTCCTAAGATGAGCAAAAGAGGGTTTAAAACCAAAAATAAGTTCATACGGACTTTTTTCCTAAAAGAACAGACGACGGTAACCTATTAATAAGATATACAACAGTCAACAAACAATCAGACCAGAAACGAAGTGGAACTTTACTTTGAAACAACAGAGATCTTGCCATGTTTAAAAGGTGTCGATGTTTTCTCACAACCACACCATTTTGCTTTGGTGTGTAAGAGCAGGATGTCTGATGTAATGTTCCCTTAGATTTACAGAAAATATTCATTTTACTATTAACAAACTCAGTCCCATTATCACTTCTAAATATTTTGACCTTTTCTTAGACTGGGTTAATATTAATTCATAAAAACTTTCAATATTTTCAAAAACATCCATTTTATTGTTTAACAAATAGCACTAAACAGTTTGAGAATAATCATCAACCACAGTTAAAAAATATTTGAACCCATCTCTACTAGTAACCTTATATGGCCCCCAAACATCTAAGTGGATAATATCACCTATATTTTTAGGTTTATGCTCACTTAGTGGAAATGGGAGTCTAACTTGTTTGGCCCTTTGAAAAATTTCACAAGGATGACTAACAACATCAACAACACCTAATTCACCTTTTAAAATGGTCAAGACCTGGTCAGCAGGATGTCCTAATCTACTATGCCAAAGATTACTGTTGTTTAAACTACTAAAGCACAAGTTAACAGAATTACCATCTTTATTCACAAAATACAGACCATTATCTTGTTTACCAATCACCAGGATTCTCCTTGATTTCGAATCCTAAAGTAAACAAGTATCCTCATTAAACATAACAGTGATTTGACTATCTTTAGACAGCTTATAGACAGACAACAGATTGACATCATAATCAGGAACATAAAACACATCATTTAAAATAACTCCTTTAGCAAGTTTAATACTCCCAGTTTTAGATACTTTAGCTTTGGTTCCATTAGGATGACACACTTCTAAATTATACTCAGACACATCAATGCAATTGAACATATCTTTATCAGTTTTAACCATGTGCTGATTAGCACCAGAATCAACTATCCAATTATAATCAAAACCAAAGTTAATTAGACTTGAGCAACTAACAAAACTGCCAAAAGAATTAACAACACAACTAGACTTACCTCCCATATTAGAACTCTGAGGATCAGTACTAGTTTTTTCACCAACAAGACTTAAAAGTTTTGCAACTTGTTCAGGAGAAAAAGGAGACACAGAAGGAACAGAAGATACATTTGACTTATTATTTGAAAAACTTTCCCAACCCGACCACCAGCCTTCTTTTTGAACCCTGGAGGATACCCAACCAATTCAAAACACCTATCAACAGTATGACCCAACATATTACAATGACTACATTTAAGGTTAGGGTTGGGTCCACTAAACACCTTCTTTTTTTGTTCAACAGGTTGATTAACCTTTGACACAAAAGACATGTTTTGCCTCTTTGTTCCTCCACTAGCATTTCTATGTGATTCTTCTCTAGACACTATTGAAAAAACAACTTTGATCGAAGGAAATGGCTCTCTAATTGTAACAACACTCAAAAACACATTACAAGAAACCCTATTTGAGACCCCAAAACATGTACGATGCAAACCGAAACGAAAAATCAGGATTTAGGGTTTGGGGGGGTCATGGGGGGGTACCCCTAAACCTTCCACGACATGCGAAAGGCACTTATACGTGTCAAAACCAGAAGACGTCGACACCACAGAGCTAGAAACACAGTAAGGCAGGCCTAGGAAAAATAGACCTTCCAGGCAACACGCGGAAGGATCCTAGGATCCTGTCGCGACACGCGGGAGAGTCAATTTTTTTATATATAAAGCCTGGCCTGGGACTTGATCTCCTGCACTATTTCGATCAAATTTCAAAATCTCCATCTCTCTGAATCTTCGTTTCTTTCTAGTAGTACATCTTCGCGAAGCTCTGCCTCGTTGTAAGTATTATAACCCTCGGTTACATATTAGTTACTCTACCCGATTGATCTAGGGTTCCATACGCATGTCAAGGCTCTGCCTGACTCAGTCGTTGGAATTCTGTCTCGGGGGTATGGCTAATGTAAATGGGGTTATCTTACTAACACGTGTGCATTGTTTAATTTTAATAGATTATAACCAGGAAGTCACCAGAAAGCAGTAGTATTACCTAAAATAGCAGAGTGAGTACATTTGCTTTTTATGAGTCCAAGTGTTTTATCAAAACCTTAATTATTTTAAATTACATTTAACAGTGATTAAGTATTTGTGATTCTACAATTACTGTCGGTATGTTGAGGTTTTGTATACATTACTTGTTACTACACTGTGAGTAGTAGCATGACCACAAGTCAGGATTGACAGTACCATGGGTGGTAATTGGGTAGATGTAAACAAATGTAGTTGTGGATGACCTTAATACAGTAATGTGAGTAAAACTATTTTGATTAAACTAGGATGCACTCGCCAATATTTCTTGCTGATAAAACTTTTTAAAACGTGTTTCACGTAACAAAATGTGAGAGCCAAATAGAAGCCAGCTGGAGAGCACTGAAGGCTTGGGAAAGTGGCTATAAAAGTTACCTAAATAAGAAAGAAGTTTTATTTCAATAAATTAGGGTTTATCCCTGTAAAAATATTGTAATGGAAACTTGGGTTTTTCCCATGTATTGTTATTTATAAAAGTGTGGTATTTTAACTCTGATAAACTATTTCCTAACTACGGTCCTGATGTTAATTTCCGCTGCCAAATTAATACCGATACCACTAATCTGGATCTCGCAACACCCGCTCCCGGGATAGGGTCGGGGGTTGTGACAGAGAGTGGTATTAGAGCTACAGCCACTGATTTAAGCCATGGAAGTGTTCCGCTGACACCAAGAGTTTATCAATTATGTTAGGAAATGATCTATGTGGTTATGTGTATATATGTATATTATTGTTTTGTGTTATTTGACAATCTGTTAGTTTACAGTAGGAGGTAGCAAGGTATGTCTGACGCCAATTGTCACCTAGCTAGTTCTCCCAAAAGTGAAGGAACTTCATCACAGGCTACTCCTTCGGGGTATTCTGCTGATACAGAAGAGTGAATCTTCATTTTTAAGACGCAATCCGAGGAACCATTCCCTTCGAAAAAGAGAGGATGGTTCAGTCGGGGAGCACATGAGAGGAGAAAACGGATGAGAAAGTTACAACAACAAAGATCATTAGCAGTAGCCAATAGGGAAGTAAATGCCCAAACACAAGAAATAGTTAATAGACGGTTGGCAAACTTCCATATACTAGCCACTACTGCAGCAGATCCAAACCTTGATCAGATAATTGCACCACAACCATTGCCACTATTCCCAACCCAACCAATGGAGATAGAACCTAACCCAGGAAACTAATTTCCCATACCAGCATTTGACCCTAACGAGATACCTAGAATCCCAGCACCTAATCCTCTAGCGTATGATCCGTGGTAAGATGACCATAGGGAATATCAGGAACTCTATCCACAGGGAGAACAGATACCAGATCCCATAGCACAGTATACCAACCTTAATCCTTTAGATCCGTTTTGGAATAACAACCCGTATTTTCAGAGTGTGTTAAACAACCCCGTACCCATATGAAGAACTTATACCTCAATACTCTGACCCAGTACCCGCACCACTGCCACCCATGAGTGAAGAAAATCTGCAGGAACTGTTGGTGCATATTTCGTACGTCTGCCACTGTGCGAATAGCTAGATAGAGCGCGTGTTGAATATTCTATAGAATAGGATCAGTTGGACGCGGTTTTGATAATGCCAAGGTCCATCCGGACGGATGGACAACATATATTCCATACCCCATCCGGTCGTATAGGTTTGATATTGTAAAGTCCATCCGGACTGATGGTTATCCGGACGGATGGACACTAGTTCATTCGGACCGGATAGGCTGTTGCCTATAAATAGGGATGTGGGGTTCCCATTTGGACAAGCTTTTGGTTCCCAGTGGGGACATACTGTCCAACTGGTCTCATGGTGCTGTAACTTTCAGATATGAATAAGAGACCAGATTATAAGTGACTGCTCGGTGTCGTATCTATCTTCTACTCCTTTCTTAGTAATAATAAACGCATCGAACACGTCGTTCAGGACCGAGGCTTCATCAAACTCGCCGGTTCCTGGATTAGCAGTGGTATCAGAGCTATGATACCGATTTAATCGATCTAACAGCTGGTTAAATCACCCAAGCTCATCAATTTTGGGTTAAACGGGAGTTTTAACGTTAAAACATAGAAAATCATCAAAATAAAGGTCGATTCACGGATGGATTTTGGAATTGAAGACATCATTCTGTTCGGAATTGATTCGCGCACAATCCTGTGAAGTTTCATCATGAAATTTACACAAATAAAGGTTTAGGATTGAAAAAACGTGAATTGGAGTGTTCTTGAGTTGTTAGAACATTTTCACTCGCATGATCATCCGATCGGATGACCATCCAAACCATTTCACTATCATGGTCTTGAATGTTCATCTGTGCATTCGATCGGATGACCATCCGAAGCTCAATGTAGTTTTGTTCATTTTACCACTCGATCGGATGACTATCCGAACGGATGATCGTTCGGGCGAATGATCATTCGTACCATATAGTCATTCGAACGGATGAACTAATGCCTTAAAAAGGCATTTTTTGGTCGCAATGACGAGGAGAGTCTCCAGAAAAAATTTGGTGATTGAAAATTTTTTCAGGTTTTTAAAGACCAAGCTGGGTTGTTCGGGGACACCGTCTGGGCTTTAGTGAACAGATTTGATGATGCGATCACGGACTGTGGAAATTAGTGGGGTAGTCATGATACTGGTGCATAATGTTTATCATTAAGGTTATCTGACTATTTATGGGCCAAAACGTAAAATCCACAATGATGAAAAACTGACGTTTTGAGGAAAATTGTCATATTTTCGGCATAGTCGAGTTTTTCAGAGATAAAAGAGGACTAAATTGCTAAGTTTGAGGGGGAATTCAGTAATAGAGACGTCAGAATTTGCAAAAATGAGGGGAATATAAAAATTTTAAGATGTTCCAGCATTTTTGAAATTCGTGACGCTGCAAAAGTATTCGGGTAGTTTTGACTTCAGATTATCAGGGGGAATGTGAATCTAATCGTGGGTAAAAGCTTCTGAGATCTAGATTATCCAAGGAGATGAATCTGGTTATGGACGAATGCTTCAGAGATCGGATTACATTACCAGATGATTTGTTTTCCAATGAAGATTTGCTGATTGTGGAGAATATCGTTTACACGGATCTGACATTCTTACGGTGCGTTAAAGTGATCGCGATAAACGGGATATCAGATCTTCAGGGGGAATTATGGATTTAAAGTTAACCAGCGGGGTATTTGAAGTTTCTATCAATTGCCACTTGATTTTTTGTACATTCTTAGATCGAGCAAGCGGAATACGAGATCGTGGTGCTGACATGTCATATCAAAAACTGAGCTCGGATGCGGTTAAAGCTGAAACAGAGGATGCTACATTGATTAGTTTCAAGTTGGTGATTGTTCTTGAAGGTTGTAGTTTAGCAAATCAGAGGAGAGTCGTAAACTGTGCAAAAGACCTGAAGATTCATTTCAGAGGGAATTAGTGCTTTACTTTGTCAAAGCAAACCCGAATCATCAATCGAGGGGGAATTTATTGTCAAATTTCAAGATACCTGATTGAAGTTGTAGAAAAGTTGAAGATTACAGAATATTCAAACACAGCTCAAGGTTCTCAAAGTGTTAGAGACGATTCGATAGTGAGAGCCGAGGGGGAATCTGTTGGTGCATATTTCGTACGTCTGCCACTGTGCGAATAGCTAGATAGAGCGTGTGTTGAATATTGTATAGAATAGGATCAGTTGGACACGGTTTTGATAACGTCAAGGTCCATCCGGACGGATGGACAACATGTAGTCCATACCCCATCCGGTCGTATAGGTTTGATATTGTAAAGTTCATTTGGATGGATGGTTATAAGGTTCGAAATGGTGAATTGAGGTAGAGTAGACCGATGATCATGTAGTCATTTGGCCAGCTATTGAAAGAAAAAGTTTAGCCTCGGAAGTTTCCTAGCATTGGAGTTGGATCTTCACACCAAGTCAAGCAGCTAGCTTTAGTAAGAAATCGAGATTCCTATTCCTGTCAGCAACACCTATGATGCAAGGAATAATAGACTTACATCATGATATCTTTTTCTTCCTCTAAGAAAGAAATAAAAAGTAAGTGGATCTGCTCATCTCTCTTCTTTCTTCTGTCAACTGTCCTTATGAAGCAAGACCTACTCCCTCCCATCCCAGGAATAATTAATCAGGACGGATGGACACTAGTTCATTCGGACCGGATAGGTTGTTGCCTATAAATAGGGATGTGGGGTTCCCATTTGGACAAGCTTTCGGTTCCCAGAGGGGACATGCTGTCCAACTGGTCTAATGGTGTTGTAACTTTCAGATATGAATAAAATATCAGATTATAAGTGACTGCTCGGTGTCGTATCTATCTTCTACTCCTTTCTTAGTAAAAATAAACACACCGAACACGTCGTTCAGGACCGAGGCTCCGTCAAACTCGCCGGTTCCTGGATTAGCAGGAACTCCGCACATATGGTGAGGAATTAGTGGAAGAAGGAGAGAGGATAAGACTGATAGGAGAAAAGCTCGTGTGGAAATACGACGAGCGAGAAATGCAGTTCTGGAGGAATGACCCCGAATAATAATAATAATAATAATAATAATAATAATAATAATAATAATAATAATAATAATAATAATATCTATATATATATATATATATCTGTGTGTGTGTGTGTGTAATTTGAAAAAAAAAATCAACTAAAATATACAACCTAATATTTATCGATGCATAACTAGTAATGTGTTTAAATTCCCGTTGTATATTGTAATATATATATATATATATATATATATATATATATATATATATGAAAAGAGTAAAAGTCGCAATGTTCGACGTTTTTGATCAATTTGTTTGCCTGATTGTTTGCACTGAATCTTATTCTGTGATATTAATACCTGATAAATGTTTATAATTCAGATGAACAACGAAGTAAATCAGGAAAACCAGAATAATGATAATAATGGAAACCAAATAGATAATAGTGCCATCCAACATATAGTAGCACAAAGAATTATAGACGCTATGCCATACATCATCAAGACTGTTAAAGAAGCAGAAAATAATAAAACTAATAGTGGAAGTAAACGACCACCTACTGAACCCAGTCACAACGTGAATAATGGACCGCTACTCCAATTACTTATTCCAAAAAGAAAAAGAACCATGTCATATGGTTGTTCTTACAAAGAATTCTGGTCTTGCAAACCAATAGAATTCTCTGGCAATGAAGGTTGCAGCTCTAAATAAGCAAATGTGCAGATGAAGATAAAATTTTGTTTGCTTCTAATCTTTTTAAGAATGCAGCCTTAGAATGGTGGAATACTATCCTCCAGTCTAGGGGAAGTGACAGAATTTATAATATTGAATGGATCAACTTTAAGGAAATGGTTGAAAGAAAATTTTGTCCTCCTCACGAAAAAGAACAAATCGCTAATAAGTTCTTAAACCTTAGAATGACTGGAGTAGACTGCAAGGGTTACACTACCGTATTCTTCGAATATGCTAGAATAGTGCCAACCCTAGCCTTACCAGAACCAGTATTAATCACCCGTTACATCTGGGGATTAATTAGTGAAATCAGACATGTAGTCAAGGCAGCTCGACCACAAACCATAGAAGAAGCGGTAGAATTAGCCAATACCTTAACTGATGAATTAGTACGTACGCAAGAAGAAAACCAGAGAAAGAATTTAGCCCAAAAGCTTACCTAAGAATTTCGCTACGGTAATTCCAACCGTGGGAAAAATACAGCTTCTACTTCTGCACCTTACTGTAAGTACTGCAAGAAGAAGCATTCAGGGAGGTGTTCCATATACTGCAACTTCTGTAAAATTTCTGGACATAAGGAAGAAGACTACAGGAAGAAACCCAGCAATAAGCTATGCTTCAACTGTGGAGAGACTGGGCATATCAAACCGAACTGTCCGAAACTAACTCTAGCAGCAAACAGCAAAACTACAAAGAATGCTAGAGAATTTGTTCTGACAGCTGAAGAAGCCAAGATGATTCCGGATGTGATTGTCGGTACGTTTTTAGTTAATGATATTTTTGCTAAAGTATTATTTGACTCTGGTGCAAACCAAAGTTTTATTATTACTTCGTTCTGCAAATTTATCAATCAACCATTAACTAAACTTCAACAAGAATGTCTGGTAGAAATGGAAAACGGAGAATCAATTAAGATTACTGAAATCTTGTAGGGAGCAAGAATAGAAATTTTAAACCATAATTCTATTGCTAACATTTACCCAATGAATCTGGCTGGATTTGATATCGTTTTAGGAATGGATTGGTTAGTAGCCAACCAAGCCAGCATTCTATGTGATCAAAAGTCAATACAATTAAGTTCACCAAAGGGTGAAAAGATCACAATGAAAGGAGATAAGCCAATCAGATCCACAAAATTCATCTCTGTGATGAAAACAACCAGTTATGCAAGGAAAGAACATTAGTGTATATGATTTTTATAATCATTAACACTAAAGGAAAAGAATTGAAAGATATTCCCATAGTATCTCAATTCTCAGATGTTTTCCCAGAAGAATTACCTGGATTACCGCCAGATAGAGAAGTTGAATTCAGAATTCACCTATTACCAGGAACAGCACCGATTGCCAAGGCACCTTACCGTTTAGCACCACCAGAAACGCAAGAACTGAAGAAACAATTGGACGAACTTCTGGAGAAAGGTTTTACACAACCTAGCTCATCACCATGGGGAGCACCAATCTTGTTTGTCAAAAAGAAGGACGGATCAATGCGTATGTGCATTGATTACTGAGAATTGAACAAGGTTACGATTAAAAATAGGTACCCACTACCGAGAATCGATGATCTGTTTGATCAACTTCAAGGAGCTCGATTCTTTTCTAAGATCGATTTATGCTTAGGATATCATCAATTGAAAGTACAGGAAGAGGACATTCCTAAAACTGCTTTCAGAACAAGGTATGGTCATTATGAATTTACAGTTATGTCATTTGGTTTAACCAATGTCCCAGCCGCATTTATGGACATGATGAACAGAATATGTAAACCATATCTGGATAAATTCATAATTGTCTTTATAGATGATATTCTAATTTACTATAAGAGTAAAGAAGATCATGCAGAGCATTTGTTTATACTTCTGAATTTGCTGAGAAAAGAAAAGTTTTATGCTAAAATTTCAAAATGCGAATTTTGGTTAGAGGAAGTGCAATTCCTTGGACACCTGGGTTAATCATGAAGGAATTGATGTAGATCCCACAAAAAATCAAGGCGATTACTAAGTGGAAGGTCCCTGAATCACCGACGGAGGTGAGAAGATTTATTGGACTAGCAGGTTATTATAGACGTTTTATTCAAGAATTTTCTAGAATAGCCATTCCCTTAACAAAACTGACCTGCAAATCAGTTAAGTTTGAATGGGGACTAAAACAGGAAGAAGCTTTTTGGATTCTAAAGCAAAAGTTAACCAACGCACCCATACTCGCTTTACCAGAAGGAACTGAAGACTTTACAGTCTATTGTGACACTTCTAAGTTAGGTTATGGATGTGTATTGATGCAACGTCAAAAGGTTATAGCCTATGTCTCTAGAGAACTTAAGAATCATGAAGAGAATTATACAACCCATGATTTAGAGTTAGGAGCCATAATTTTTGCCCTTAAAATTTGGAGACATTTTCTTTATGGTAGCAAGTTTACTATTTTCACCTATCATAAGAGTCGAAGATATGTTTTCGGGCAAAAGGAGTTAAATATGAGACAGCGACGCTGGATGGAGATTCTCAGTGATTATGATTGTAATATCCAGTACCATGCAGGAAAGGCTAATGTAGTAGCCGATGCTTTAAGTCGAAAGTATCATGAGATTCCAAGACGAGTACGTTCTCTCAAATTAAATCTGCAGATAGATTTAAATGAGCAAATTAGAAAAAAATGCAGGAAACAGTAATCAAGGACGATACTGAAAAATTAAAAGGAATGATTAAGGCAGGAATAAGACCAGTACCTTATCAGCTACAACTGCCAGAGGAAATGGCAGGAATACATGATGTATTTCATGTATGTAATCTCAAGAAATGTTTAGCAGATGAATCATTAATGGTACCTCTTAAGGAGATAGAGGTAAATGAGAAACTTAAGTTTGTGGAGAAACCCCTGCAGATTGATGACAAAAAGATCAAGAATCTCAAACACAAGAGATTAGTTCTAGTCAAACTGAAATGGGATTCCAACAGAGGACCAGAATACACTTGGGAGCTCGAGTAAGAAATGCAAAAGAAGTATCCACACCTATTCCAGTGAATCTCGAGGACGAGATTTAAAACAAGGTGGGGAGGATGTAACAACACTCAAAAACACATTACAAGAAACCCTAGTTGAGACCCCAAAACATGTACGACGCAAACCGAAATGAAAAATCAGGATTTAGGGTTTGGGGGGTCATGGGGGGGGGGGGGGGGGTGGGTACCCCTAAACCTTCCGCGACACGCTAAAGGCACTTATACGTGTCAAAACCAGAAGACGTCGACACCACAGAGCTAGAAACACAGCAAGGCAGGCCTAGGAAAAATAGACCTCCCAGGCGACACGCGGAAGGATCCTAGGATCCTGTCGCAACACGCGGGAGAGTCCAATTTTGGGTATATAAAGCCTGGTCTGGGACTTGATCTCCTGCACCATTTCGATCGAATTTCGAAATTTCCATCTCTCTGAATCTCCGTTTCTTTCTAGTAATACACCCCCAATTTGCGAAGCTCTGCCTCGTTGTAAGTATTATAACCCCCGGTTACGTATTAGTTACTCTACCCGATTGATCTAGGATCCGTAACGCATGTCAAGGCTCTGCCTGACTCAGTCGTTGGAGTTCTGTCTCGGGGGTATGGCTAATGTAAATTGGGTTATCTTACTAACACGTGTTCATTGTTTAATTTTAATAGATTATAACCAGGAAGTCACCAGAAAGCAGTAGTATTACCTAAAATAGCAAAGTGAGTACATCTGCTTTTTATGAGTCCAAGTGTTTTTATCAAAACCTCAATTATTTTAAATTACATTTAACAGTGATTGAGTATTTGTGATTCTACAAATACTGTCGGTATGTTGGGGTTTTGTATACATTACTTGTTACTACACTGTGAGTAGTAGCATGACCACAAGTCAGGATTGACAGTACCGTGGGTGGTAATTGGGTAGATGTAAACAAATGTAATTACGGATGCCCTCAATACTGTAAAGTGAATAAAACTATTTTGATTAAACTGGGATGCACTCACCAGTATTTCTTGCTGATAAAACTTTTTAAAACGCGTGTCAGGTAACAAAATGTGAGAGCCAAATAGAAGCCAGTTGGTGTGACATCTGTGCTTGTAATCATTGTAACCAATTCAGTTATCAATGAAATAAATTTATTTGATCCCAATATTTGTTTGTTTATGTTTGACATTTTTCATGTTTTGATTTTTATTCAATTTCAAACTCTATATCGCTTTCTGGAGAATTATACGCAAACTGGTGCGTAAACGTAATCAGTTTAACGCGACAAATACTCCGGAACATCAACATATGCTTAACATACCTTAAATAACCTTTACATAACTTAGAAATAAGTTTTGAAGGCTTTGGTATGGCAAAATCAAGTATATTCGCTTACAGGGACTAAATTCGACAAACTGCAAAAGTATGCCGATTTGAACTGTAACGGACATTCCAGAACACGACCATAAGTTAAAAATACCCTAAATATCCTTCACATAGCTTAGAAATAGGCTTTGAGGGGTTCGGTGTGCTAAAATAAACTTTATGCTCATTCAGGGACTAAAAGCGTCAAAAAGTGCATAAGTTTGCATTTTCGCGCATAACTTACGTTCTGAATACATCCGGACATCAAAAAATTTATGTAAGCATTAAAATATTTTATTTTAGTGTTTGGCATAAGAAAAATCCATTCGTCGCGCAATTTAGATCATTTTTCGCATTCGTGCGCATTTCGTCGTAATTAAGCGAATATCGTGATCGTATGACCAAACGAACCGACATCCGGCATATTTTTGAGCATGTTTCATGTCCACAATGTTTAGGAATCATCTTAGGGCCTTAAGGTTGGCTTAACGGGCCCTAAACATGTCGGAATGGAGCTTAAAACACAACATGGACTGAAACTGTCATTTTGGAAAGTTGTTGCTGGTCTGAGACACCCAGGCGGGCCGCGTGAACATCTGCAGGTCCCTTACGCGGGCCGTGAGGATCTGCCAGATGTGCAGAATCAATTTTAATAGCTGTTTACAGCTGTTATACCTGAATTTCCCACTTGCAAATGGTATTTCTCATACCATGGGCTTAAACTAGGGGTGTCCATGGTTTTGCAAAACAAGGGGCCCATGTGTACGGCCTAGATCGAAGCACGTTATTTGACGAACGATCTTAACGGTGGTACCAAGTCTATAAATACCCCTCACCTCTCATTTGCAAAACCCACAATTTGAATCTGATTTATGCTCTCTAAGTTGAAGTATATGCTTCATACCTGAGAGTAAATCGGATCAAATCTTGCGGGGACCCTCTGTAAGTATTCCTTCGTTCTTTTCATTCGTTTTTAGTGTTAAAGTCAAAATTCATTTGACTTTCTGCATTGACCAGTTTATGGTCAATGCGAAGTTCGTCTGAACTTCATAACGTGAGCGTAATCACAATGGTTATAGTCCCTAGTGACTATACCTACTGATTACCACGTTATCTAGGCTCAGTGACGAGTCGTAGTTTCGGCCAAAATACGTATTCTTGCGTATTTTGTAACCAAACTACTTTTGGGGTATCAAGACCCTTTGTCTTGATACCAAACCTGTTTTTAAACCTCGGTAAACATGTTTTGACATGTTTAGCTCGTCATTTTTAGATTTGTGCATGTCTAGGGTCGTAAAGGTAAGCGATCTAATCAATCGCTTATACTTTCGAACCCGACCCATTTGGTCGATCATTAGGATCTGACCAAACACTTTAGGTGACCATAGTTGTATAGGGAATAACCTTCCGAGGTTATACCTTATGGTCACATCGTTTAAGTAGTTGTATGATAAGTAGTTTATATGCCTTAGGAAAATTACCAAAATGCCCTTTTTACGCCAAATTTCATTTTAAGCCTATGTAACGTAACTTTTGACATCTAAACTGATTTAGCAACAATATTAGACATGTTAAGGCATATTTTACTTGTCATAGGACTAGTTAGGCAGTCCAAACGTGTTTTACGCGAACGACGCGTTAAAGTAGCATAAGCTACCTAAATGGGTCGTAACGGGTCAAAAGCACTTAGGATAAGTTTCGTTTTAGTATGTAGGCTTTGTTAAACCATATTACATGAGTTCCTACACTCATTTGGTTTATGAACCCTCATGCTCCCCGATCCTCCGAATAGGTCCGTTTATTAATGTAGTTACCTATATTAGGTGCCGTTTGATTCCGTGATCTTCTAGCTTTGCTTGGTGGTTATCTTAGGACTTCTGAGCAATCTCAAGTGAGTACATAGTCCCCTCTTTTACTGTTTTCAAACTGTTTTGGGGTGAAACACATGTGCCTACTTGTTACTTTCATGCTTTCCATGTTTTCATATCATATAATTGCTATGTTCTTTAGTACACTATTAGTACATGATTTCCTTATGTTTTGCTATGTATGTTGACTGAGCATGCTAGCACATTGATTTACATTACATCTTCTTTTGCTATGTATGTTTACTGAGCATGCTAGCACATTGATTTACACGACTTTTCTGCTTTGTATGTTAACTTAGCATACTTAGTACATTACTTTCATTACATGTTTACATTTGGTATGACATTTGGTTTGTTCAACGGGTCTAAATTACATTCAATAACATTAGCTAAGCCGCTAGGTAGTAAGTAATGGTACCATGGGACTTGACAAAACCCGTTCCTGACATCCTAGGTTTGTTTGGGTGGAAGGAATGACTGAATCCGAAAACATCTTTCTTTGATAATCTTTACTCTAAGGTTATCCTGCTATCTCAAGGCTTGAATGTATGCGTTAACTTACTGCATAAGTGTTTGTATCAGTAAAACATGCATTTATTTTACAAAATATAACTTTTGATCTATTCAAAATACTTTATTTTGTACATTTTTACTTGTGGTTTAAGTAGTCTCATTTTACTTACCATACATAACTTTTGTTTACACATTACATGATTCATATTTAACTTGGGTTATACTATGACATTTGACTATTGGATTAAATATGGACATTTTACATTGTTGGTTGGTTTGAGTGACTTAAATAACGAGACGTGTGTATTATGATACAAGCATGGTGGATACGCCGCTGGTACTTCCTATATATAAGTGCTTGTATGGTATTACATATCGTAGCGTTATTTAAACCATTTCAGTTTAGACATGCTACATTTACAACGCATTTTCACTTAAACATTGTTTTACAAATAACTTGGTTTACACAAACCCTTTTTACTTGGTTATTCTTTTAACCATACATTATTCTTTTATATATACATATCATCTGATTTTGCTAACGTTTTCAAATGATTTATAAAACAAAACAATTAACAAGGTTCATGACTGAATTTTATTAAACATTTCTTTAAACACAAGTCATGAATCCTATTTTCATAAAACCTATATATCTCACAGGCATTTTTATGCTGACGTACCTATTTTCACATGTGTTTTCAGGAGCTGTTGCATAGGATGTTCGTGACAAACTAGGGCGGACCTGTGCCTTAGTGACTTAAAATGAAGATAGAACTAGTTTAATTATGCGATGTACTCTTGTTTTCTCTTCGTTTAAGACAATGTCACTCTTTGTTTGATGAATAAAACATAACTTTTAAATGCCATGGTTGTGAAACAATAATTCTGTTACAACACTCCCCGACGCTTCTGCCACGATTTGATGTTTTACGTGGTCGGGGTGTGACAGAAGAGTTGGTATCAGAGCCAATGGTTATAGGGAATTAGGTTATTAGTAATGCTTTGACCTAGACTATAACCTTTCTAGGACCCCAACACAAATTGTCTTGTGTTTAGATTTTAAAACATGCACTTCACCTATCCTTAGGTGATCACCAAAACAAGAATCCAATTTTCCGAAACGATTTTTTTGAAAATCAATCATCTGTTTTTTTTAAATGATTTATTATATGGTTTTGAACTCTTTGATTTTTCAAAATGATTTTGAAAATTTACCATCCATTTTTTAAAGATTCTTTTGGCCTTGTGCCTTCCAAGTTTTCAAAATCTCGTCAAAGTTTTGGGTTCTAAATAGTGTGAACACGTGCAAACTGGAAGGGTGAATGCCTGTACCCTGGGTTTTCTGTCTAAGGCTAGAGTGTTCGTACAAATCCACATAATCAGACCAGTCACTCTTACCTGGGAACTCTTGGGGTGAGTGTTCACTTATAGGCGAGCATGTCTTCGCGATACATTATTTTTGACTCATTTACTTTGATTAGTCACTGTGAGTCTTTTGTTTGCTTTGTGATACGGACGAATGACCACCATCTTTGCCTTTGTTGATTTTATTTCATCTCGTTCTTTTCATCTAATCATCTCACTCGTTTCCTCTCATGTTTCCTCTTTTTTTTAACATGCCTCCTCGACGTGAAAACCCGTTATCTAATGCCGAAATGGCAGTTATTATGGCGCAGCACATGGCTGCCGTACTCCCAAACATTATAGCTCAGGTGAACCAGGCCAACAACAATCAAAATGCTCCATGCAATTTCAAGAGTTTTAATTCGGCCAAACCACTCAAGTTTAGTGGTTCTGAAGGGGCAACTGGGCTCCTTCAGTGGTTCGAGAGCATTGAGAGTACATTCCGTCACGTCCTGTGTCCTGAGAATCAAAAAGTCGAGTTTGCATCAAGCGTGTTTCAGAAGAGGGCTCTCACATGGTGGAACGGGGTTATGAGAGACCGTGGTGCTGAGGTTGCTTTAGCACAAACATGGGCTGAACTTAGGGCGCTTATGATGAGGGAGTTTTGTCCTCGTCATGAACTTCGAGCTTTAGAAAGGGAATTTGATGACCTGAAGCAGGATAGTGGCGAGCACCGGGCGTATACTGATAGGTATGAGGAGCTGAGTTTGTTATGCCCAACAATGGTTACCCCACTCGAGAAGGCTATCGAGAGGTATATTGATGGCCTACCTGAATCCATACAAGACATCGTTACTGGTAGTATCCCTACCACAGTTCGTCAGGCAATCGAGCTATCTGCGACATTGACTGAGTCACAGGTTCGGAAGGGTAAGCTGCATAGAAAGGGTGACAAGGGTAAGAAGCAGGCGTCTGATAAAAGTGAAAGCAAGAACGGTAAAAACAAAAAGGGTAAGGATTATGGTTCCTCGAAGGGTTCTAGGAAGCGTAAGGCTTCCCAAAATTTCACTATTACTGCACAAGCTGCACCAAATCAGCCTGCGCAACCACTTGCCAAGAAACCTTATCTTGGCAATGCACCTTTGTGCAACAGATGTAACGGTCATCATCAACCGCACCTCCAGTGCCGTCATTGCACCAACTGTGGAAGACCTGGTCATCTTGCTGCCACATACCGCATTCCTGCCAATCAGAATAGGGCAGCTCAGAACGCGGCTCAACAAGTTGCTCAGCCTCCTGCTCAGCAACAGGCTCAGGCTGCACGACCTCACTACCCACCAGGTTCTTGTTATAACTGTAGGGATCTGACCCACTACCGTAATCAATGTCCAAGATTGGTGAATGTGAATCCAGCTCAGGCTCAGGCTCGAGGTCGAGTCTTCAACATGAATGCACAAGAGGCGCAAGCAGACAATGAAGTGGTTAACGGTACGTTCTTTGTTAATAATCAACCCGCATCTGTTCTTTTTGATTCTGGTGCCGATAAGAGTTTTGTGTCATTATCTTTTGAGCCATTGCTTCGCATGTCTAGAACGAAACTAGGTAAGCCTTTGACAGTAGAAGTTGCTAGTGGTGACCCCGTTGTTCTTGATTCTGTTCTCCGCAATTGCCAATTGAACCTTAACAACCATCTTTTTCCTATCGACCTCACGCCAATGCAACTTGGGAGTTTCGACGTTATAGTGGGTATGGATTGGTTAGCCAAGCATCACGCAGAGGTAGTTTGTTTCGAGAAGATTGTTCGTGTTCCACTCTCGTCAGGTGAGATCCTACAGGTTCGTGGTGTGAAGCCTGCTAGTAGTCTCAAGCTCATGTCTTTTTTTCAAGCTCGGAAGTATCTGCGAAAGAACTATGTGGCCTTCTTGGCACATGTTGTAGCAGATAAAGGCAAAGGTAAGTCTATTCAAGATATCCCTGTTGTTCGGGATTATCCGGAGCTATTTCCTAAGGAGTTACCTGGATTACCCCCAGCGCGCCAAGTCGAGTTCCGTATTGATCTTGTACCTGGTGCAAATCCTATTGCCAGATCTCCATATCGTCTTGCACCGTCTGAGATGCAAGAATTATCTAAGCAGCTTCAGGAACTTTCTGATAAAGGTTTTATTCGTCCTAGTTTTTCCCCATGGGGTGCTCCCGTTCTTTTTGTCAAGAAGAAGGATGGATCTTTCAGGATGTGCATAGATTACCGTGAGCTTAACAAGCTTACCATCAAGAATCGATATCCCCTACCTCGCATTGATGATCTCTTTGATCAATTACAAGGTGCTTCTTATTTTTTGAAGATTGATCTGCGTTCTGGGTATCATCAGCTTCGTGTGCATGAAGAAGATATTCCCAAGACAGCGTTCCGCACTCGTTATGGGCATTATGAGTACAGAGTTATGCCATTCGGGTTGACTAATGCTCATGCTGTTTTCATGGACTTGATGAATAGGGTTTGCAAGCCTTATTTGGATAAGTTCATCATCGTTTTTATTGATGACATTTTGATATACTCTAAGACGCAAGCTGATCATGAGCAACATCTTCGTCTTACTCTGGAACTCCTAAAGAAAGAGCAACTTTTCGCCAAGTTCTCCAAGTGTGAATTTTGGCTTAAGGAAGTTCAATTTTTGGGTCATATCGTCAACGAACAAGGTGTTCATGTAGATCCCTCCAAGATCAGTGCGATTAAGGATTGGGATACGCCTACTACTCCTACCGAAGTTCGTTCTTTTCTTGGTCTCGCGGGTTATTACCGCCGCTTCATCGAAAATTTCTCGAAGATTGCCGTTCCCCTAACTGGTCTAACTCAGAAGAATAAGCCCTTTGAATGGGGTTCTAAACAAGAAGAAGCATTTCAGACCTTGAAGCAGAAGCTTTGTGATGCGCCTATCCTATCTTTGCCCGAAGGCAATGATGATTTTGTCGTGTACTGCGATGCATCCAATTTGGGACTTGGCTGTGTTCTGATGCAAAGGAACAAAGTTATAGCATATGCATCGGGGCAGTTGAAGGTGCATGAGAAAAACTACACCACTCATGATCTTGAGTTGGGTGCAGTTGTGTTCGCTCTTAAGATCTGGAGACACTATTTGTATGGTACAAAATGTGTGGTTTTCACTGACCATAAAAGTCTTCAGCATATCTTTAATCAGAAAGAACTCAACATGAGGCAACGACGTTGGGTTGAACTTCTAAACGACTATGACTGCAAAATTCGCTACCATCCTGGTAAGGCGAATGTCGTGGCTGACGCTTTGAGTCGTAAAGAACGAGTCAAGCTTCATTGTGTTCATGTTCAATCTAATATTCAAGCTCGATCTGATATTCAAGCCCGCATCTCCCAGGCTCAACATGCTTGTGTTTCACAAGACTTGATGGGTAAGGAATTACCCTATCACATTAAGCCTGATCTTGAACTGAAGGACGATGAATCGTATTATTTCATGGACCGTTTGTGGGTCCCAAGCCAAGATGATCTTCGCACCTTGCTTATGGATGAAGCCCATAAGTCTCGTTATTCTATTCATCCTGGCTTAGATAAAATGTATAAGGATCTTCGCACTCAGTATTGGTGGCCTGGCATGAAGAAGGACATTGCCTTATACATTTCAAAATGCCTTACTTGTCTTAAGGTTAAGGCTGAACACCAACATCCTTCTGGTCTTTTGGAGCAACCAGAGATTCCAGTTTGGAAATGGGAAAACATTGCTATGGATCTCATTACTAAACTTCCGTGCACAAAAAAAGGTCATGATGCCATCTGGGTAGTTGTTGATCGTCTTACTAAGTCAGCGCATTTCTTGCCAATCCGTGAGGATTTTTATGCTGAAAAACTTGCCAAAATTTATGTGGATGAAATCGTGTCTAGACATGGTGTTCCTTTGAACATTATTTATGACAGAGATGCTCATTTCTCTTCTCGTTTTTGGAGAACCATGCAATCTGCTATGGGGACCCAACTTAATCTGAGCACAGCTTATCATCCACAAACAAATGGCCAAACTGAAAGAACAATCCAGACTTTAGAGGATATGCTTAGAGCTTGTGTGATCGATTTTGGTGGTAGTTGGGATTCACATCTTCCATTGATTGAATTCTCCTACAACAACAGTTATCACTCCAGCATCAACATGGCTCCTTTCGAGGCTCTCTATGGTCGAAAATGTCGTTCCCCAGTCTGCTAGAATGAGATAGGTGAGACTCAGCTTACTAGACCCCTGACCTCATTCTAGAGACAATTGATAAGGTTAAGAAAGTTCGTGATAACCTACAGACAGCTCGAAGCCGTCAAAAGAGTTACGCGGACCGACGATGCAAGCCCTTGGAATTTCAAGTCGGTGATCGTGTATTACTTAAAGTCTCACCTTGGAAAGGTGTGATCAGATTTGGAAAGACATGAAAACTTGCACCTAGATATGTTGGACCATTCAAGATCGTCGAAAGAAACGGTAAGGTAGCCTACAAACTTGAGCTACCTCCTGAACTTGGAAATGTTCATCCAACCTTCCACGTATCCAATCTCAAGAAGTGTTTAGCTGATGAGAACCTCCATATACCACTTGACGAAATTCGTGTTGATAAAACACTGCATTTTGTTGAGAAACCTGTGGAAATTATGGATCGTGAAGTCAAATGGCTTAAACGCAAGCGCATTCCTTTGGTTAAAGTTCGTTGGGAATCTAAACGTGGACCTGAGTTTACTTGGGAACGTGAAGATCAAATGAAAGCGAAATATCCGCATCTATTCTCACGAGTTTCCTCTAAATAAATTTCGGGACGAAATTTCCACAAGTAGGGGAGACTGTGACATCTGTGCTTGTAATCATTGTAAACAATTCAGTTATCAATGAAATAAAGTTATTTGATCCCAATATTTGTTTGTTTATGTTTGACATTTTTCATGTTTTGATTTTTATTCAATTTCAAACTCTATATCGCTTTCTAGAGAATTATACGCAAACTGGTGCGTAAACGTAATCAGTTTAACGCGACAAATACTCCAGAACATCAAAATATGCTTAACATACCTTAAATAACCTTTACATAACTTAGAAATAAGTTTTGAAGGCTTTGGTATGGCAAAATCATGTATATTCGCTTACAGGGACTAAATTCGACAAACTGCAAAAGTATGCCGATTTGAACTGTAACGGACATTCCGGAACATGACCATAAGTTAAACATACCCTAAATATCCTTCACATAGCTTAGAAATAGGCTTTGAGGGGTTCGGTGTGCTAAAATAAACTTTATGCTCATTCAGGGACTAAAAGCGTCAAAAAGTGCATAAGTTTGCATTTTCGCGCATAACTTACGTTCTGAATACATCCGGACATCCAAAAAATTTATGTAAGCATTAAAATATTTTATTTTAGTGTTTGGCATAAGAAAAATCCATTCGTCGCGCAATTTGGATCGTTTTTCGCATTCGTGCGCATTTCGTCGTAATTAAGCGAATATCGCGATCGTACGACCAAACGAACCGACATCCGGCATATTTTTTAGCATGTTTCATGTCCACAATGTTTAGGCATCATTTTAGGGCCTTAAGGTTGGTTTAATAGGCCCTAAACATGTCGGAATGGAGCTTAAAATACAACAGGGACTGAAACTGTCATTTTGGAAAGTTGTTGCTGGTCTGAGACACCCAAGCGGGCCGCATGAACATCTGCAGGTCCCTTACGCGGGCCGTGAGGATCTTCCAGATGTGCATAATCAATTTTAACAGCTGTTTACAGCTGTTATACCTGAATTTCCCACTTGCAAATGGTATTTCTCTTACCATGGGCTTAAACTAGGGGTGTCCATGGGTTTGCAAAACAAGGGGCCCATGTGTACGGCCTAGATCGAAGCACGTTATTCGACGAACAATCTTAACGGTTGTACCAAGTCTATAAATACCCCCACCTCTCATTTGCAAAACTCAAAATTTGAATCTGATTTATGCTCTCTAAGTTGAAGTATATGCTTTATACCTGAGAGTAAATCGGATCAAATCTTGCGGGGACCCTCTGTAAGTATTCCTTCGTTCTTTTCATTCGTTTTTAGCGTTAAAGTCAAACTGCGTTTGACTTTCTGCATTGACCAGTTTATGGTCAATGTGAAGTTCGTTTTGAACTTCATAACGTGAGCGTAATCACGATGGTTATAGTCCCTAGTGACTATACCTACTGATTACCACGTTATCTAGGCTCAGTAACGAGTCGTAGTTTAGGCCAAAATGCGTATTCTTGCGTATTTTGTAACCAAACTACTTTTGGGGTATCAAGACCCTTTGTCTTGATACCAAACCTGTTTTTAAACCTCGTTAAACATGTTTTGACATGTTTAGCTCGTCACTTTTAGATTTGTGCTTGTCTAGGGTCGTAAAGGTAAGCGATCTAATCAATCGCTTATACTTTCGAACCCGACCCATTTGGTCGATCATTAGGATCTGACCAAACACTTTAGGTGACCATAGTTGTATATGGAATAACCTTCCGATGTTATACCTTATGGTCACATCGTTTAAGTAGTTGTATGATAAGTAGTTTATATGCCTTGGGAAAATTACCAAAATGCCCTTTTTACGCCAAATTTCATTTTAAGCCTATGTAACGTAACTTTTGACATCTAAACTGATTTGGCAACAATATTGGACATGTTAAGGCATATTTTACTTGTCATAGGACTAGTTAGGCGGTCCAAGCGCGTTTTACGCGAACGACGCGTTAAAGTAGCATAAGCTACCTAAACGGGTCGTAACGGGTCAAAAGCACTTAGGATAAGTTTCGTTTTAGTGTGTAGGCTTTGTTAAACCATATTACATGAGTTCCTACACTCATTTGGTTTACGAACCCTCATGCTACCCGATCCTCCGAATAGGTCCGTTTATTAATGTAGTTACCTATATTAGGTGCCGTTTGATTATGTGATCTTCTAGCTTTGCTTGGTGGTTATCTTAGGACTTCTGAGCAATCTCAAGTGAGTACATAGTCCCCTCTTTTTCTATTTTCAAACTGTTTTGGGGTGAAACACATGTGCCTACTTGTTACTTTCGTGCTTTCCATGTTTTCATATCATATAATTGCTATGTTCATTAGTACACTATTAGTACATGATTTCATTATGTTTTGTTATGTATGTTGACTGAGCATGCTAGCACATTGACTTACATTACATCTTCTTTTGCTATGTATGTTTACTGAGCATGCTAGCACATTGATTTACATGACTTTTCTGCTTTGTATGTTAACTTAGCATACTTAGTACATTACTTTCATTACATGTTTACATTTGGTATGACATTTGGTTTGTTCAATGGGTCTAAATTACATTCATTAACATTAGCTACGCCGCTCGGTAGTAAGTAATGGTACCATAGGACTTGACAAATCCCATTCCTGACATCCTAGGTTTGTTTGGGTGTAAGGAATGACTGTATCCGAAAACATCTTTCTTTGACAATCTTTACTCTAAGGTTATCCTGCTGTCTCAAGGCTTGAATGTAAGCGTTAACTTACTGCATAAGTGTTTGTATCAGTAAAACATGCATTTATTTTACAAAATATAACTTTTGATCTATTCAAAATACTTTATTTTGTACATTTTTACTTGTGGTTTAAGTAGTCTCATTTTACTTACCATACATAACTTTTGTTTACACATTACATGTGTAGGATCCTTTGCACGATCAAACGAGTCGTTCAGAAGAGTTGTCAGACTAAATCAGAGGCAGAATTCATTGATTTAGTCTTCGTTCAGCTTGTTATACACTTTAACAGTCTCTTGTATTGATTTCACAACGTTTACAAGGCTAGAGACACTCCGGCAGAGCTTCGCTACCAAAATCCGAAGTTACAAATGAAATGATCAGACCTAGTATTTATAGCCAAGTCATTTCGCACGAAATAGTCACTTGCTATTTCGCACGAAATGGTCACTTGCTATTTCGCACGAAACTGGCACTTGCTATTTTGCACGAAACTGTTACTTGCTATTTCGCACGAAACTGGCACTTGCTATTTCGTACGAAATGGCTATTTCGTGTGAAATGACTTTTTCAGCCAATTTCCCATTTTCCTCGAAGTACGTGTCCTAGATCTATCATTTCTATTACAAGACTCGATACAGGACGAAGTCAACAGACATATGCACTAACAGTCTCCCCCTTGGATGTTGACGGAGTCTTCAGTACGAGACGTCGGTACGTCAAAACTTCAGTCTTGATCAGTCTTCTTACTTTCTCCAAAATATTTGACGCTGAAGCATCCTTCAAATTCTCTCTTTCTCTTTTCTCACCATTATCAGCTATTTTTCCATAATCTGAATATGGCTCTTTCACTCTTCAATCTCCCCTTTGCTAACAGACTCCCCCTTAAGTTGTTCCGGGATCTTATCTGATATAGCACTTTCACAGGTTTTGTATCGGAAACCTGGCTTTAACTCTGCACAGACTTCGACACGGGGATCTGAACAAACTCTAACCAACATTAAGATTTAACTTTATGCTTACCACTTGTATTTAAAATGATTAAATTGGTTTCAAATTAATGAGCCATTTAGTCATTTCAAAAACAATTCACATTTCCAACAAACTTTCTCAAACTTCTGTTCTTCCTGTTTAGCACTTAGAATTTTGAATATTAGCTCTCCAACATCAGTTGTCGAAAATCTTTTTGGATTTTTCAAAATTTTATGCTAAAACACATTCTTTTTGGATTTTTGTTTTTAATGAAAAGCAGTAAAGAAATATTTACAAACAATATTTTTGTGAGCTTGTGTAAGAGGATCATATCAGTTTATGACAAATCACTAGCACCGTTGAGCTTTAAACACTTTAAGTTCTAAACAATTCACATAGATTTACGATATAGTTGTCCTCTTAAACTCAATCTAAAACTTTCGAAATGCTTACCGATACGTTAAGGTATATTAATTTTGCACTAAATTCTTATGGACCCCACGATCTCAGCATATCCCCTCATCATGCAATACACTAACTCAAGTAATGCCTTTAAACTTTCATCAACTGTGATATGTGCGAAAACAACGCAGAATGTTTAAACATTAATAATCAGGTCGATCTTTCGATACGCAGAGAAAGTCCAATGTTTAAACAAAATAAGAAATAAAAACAAGTTGAATATGTTTAGATCTTAACCACCAGATCGATATTCACATATACGCAGAGGTGATCCAAGATTTAAACGAAACACCAAGAAAAATAAAGCAGAACGTTCAGGCACTAACATCCAGTTCGATACTCACGTATACGCAGAGGATGTCCAATGCTTAAACAAAATAAAGAAATCAAACAAGTTTAAATCTTTGCAAAATGAAATGCACAATCACAGTGACTTTTTCAGCAAGTTGTGAAAGTTCACAAACTGACCGGTTTTTATGCTCTTTTAGCATTCAGCGATTACTGAGTAGATACACAGTCACGAAGGATAAAACTAAGTACTATGCTTTCAACCGCGTTTCCCACTAGAACTTAGACTTTTTCATTTAAGTTTGTATCGTTATCGCAAATCTACTAGTCTAGCTGAGCCTATCGTCACATCTTTAGTGAGACCATTTATCACATTTTAACTTTCCATTTCTTTAGTGTACTATGATTGTCCACTGATGTACTATCATTTCCTCTTTTTTCACAACAAAACTCGTTTTTTATTTTTCGATGTTTTTGACCTTTTAGATTTTATCATGTTTTTGTATTTTTCAAATTTTCAAAATTTCTAAATTTTCTTACCCCCCCTAAAATCAAAAATATAATTTTTGATTTTACGGGAAAATTTGAAAAACAAAGCAGTAAACTGTACAAAGTAAAGCGACAACTTGATGAGAATTGCTTCAATTCGCCATCCACTTGGCTTAAACAATCAGAACTCCCCCTGACAACAAACTATTTTTCCATTATGATTTCAAAACACTTAAGTTTTTTTAATCAAAATGGTTTTTCCGAAAAATTAGTTTTGTTTGTCGTTTCACAAACATGGAGTTTAATTCATCACACTGTTTTCAACCACTTGTAGGTTTATCACAAAAATAATTTCCAATAATCATACATCTTGTAAGATAGTTAAATCAAGTACAACTTAATGTCCTTGATTAACCACTTGTAAGTCGAAATATCACAGATGTGAATTTCTCAAGAAAGATGCCGATTCCTACTCCCCAATTACCAACCTGGGAGTTCCGGCAAGTCCGGTTTTTACTCTTGATAGGTTCTATCCCATGACGATACGAACATGGGTGAACCATCTTCAGCTGGTTTACTCTTTTTCGATTCATAAAATTCCTTTACCCCTTTGACTTTTCCGTCAACCATTTTTCCAAAAATATGTTTTACTTTGGGGTTAAAGGCTTTAAAATTTTCAGCCCGCAGTGGTGGAAAATTGACATCATCCATTGGCGGAACTGACGTTTCAATTTTTAGCTCAACTTGTGGCTCTTCTGACTTTGACGAGTCAGATTCATCGCCAAAACGTGGCTCCTTTGCTTCCAAAGAAACAAATTCATTGCCATCCTTTATTGGAACCCAATCCTTACTAGATTTAGATTTTCCAAATTCATCAACCTGTGATGTGAACAATCTTTCACAATTTCTTTTATACTCAAAAACTTTGATAAAGATTTTATCTGAAAAATTAACTTTCTTTGATTTTTTATCAGTTTGATTAGTCAATTTTTCTTTCTTTATCCTCCCTTTTGTCCTCAGATTTGTATCTGATGAATTCGTTTTGCTTGACTGACCATTTTTTGTTGAGCAAATCGATTCATCAGAACTTTTATCTGAATCAACAGTTGTACCCGAGGACAAAATCTTTTCAAGATACTCCCTTGCTTTCTTTCTTTTCTTTCTCAGTCTATCTTTCTGCCATTGTGAAAGTTTCACTTTCTGTTCTTTGGGCTTTTCTTCAACTTTGACTGTTTTCTTCACCATTTTATGAGATTCAACCCTCAATCTTTTCTTTGATCTCATTGAGCAATCACTGGCAATATGACCTTTGATTTGACATTCAAAGCATCTCCTCGTCTCCAATCTCTGACTCTGGCAGTTAACAGCAATGTGTCATTGAAAACCACATTTGTAACACACTCTGTTATCGTACCATTCACCACTTTCTTACCAAACATTTAAATCATAACATTGTTTGGCCTTGTAGTAGTCATGACTTTTCTTCTTTCTATCCTCACAAGTCTTTGAGAAAATTTCATTCCATCTTCTCCCATAAGCTTGATTTGACTTTTGAGCACTGTGGTCAAACCTGCACCACTTATTACCAATTTTTTGTGAGTTTTGATTTTCAAATTTTTGTGATTTTTGATAACGATTGGATGAATGAACTGATGATCTTTTATTTTTGTTTTGAAAATTTTCAGAATTTTTGTTTTGTTTTTGTTCAACGTTCTTCTTAATAGGTTTTTGCGTTGAGCATTCACCTTTTTCAGTAGACTGTAAAACAGTTTCTTGAAATTTTTCTTTTAATTTCAAAAATATTTTCTTTTTATCATTTTCATCATCAGATTTATCATCACAATCTTCAATTATGACATCGTCATAATTTGTGACATCGTCACTTATTGGAATTTCATTGATCGGTTTTGGACACATCTGATCTAATAATACTGATGAGGTTACAAAACCTTTCAATTTCTTTTCTAACTCACCAATTTTATTTTTAGCACACTCAACTTCATTTTTAAGTTGAGTGATTTTCTCAAGATGAGAATTTATTGTATTTTGATTTTCAAATTTATTTTTATCTAAAACAGATATTTCGTTTTCTAAAACTTTTATTTGATTTTGAAATTCTGTTTCTTTTTCTTTTAAAACTTTGTTTTCCAATTTTATCCAAAACACATCTTCATTCTCTAAAATTTTTAGTTTATTCTCAAAATCTTTTTCAATTTTCAACTTTTCATTTTCTAAAAATGTTATTTTATTTTGACATTCTTTTTCATTTTCTTTTAAATTTTTGTTTTCCAATGTCAAACTCTCCACATTTTTCAAGAGTTTGACATTGTCTGCTTCAGATTTATCACAGTTTAAGCACTTCTCGGACATCGTTTCAGCTTCAGCTTTCTTCTCAACCTTGATAGCTGAAATTTCTTCAACCTGCTTCTCTACTTCTTGAACATTTTCTTCAGATTTGATATTTTCTTCAGTAGTTGCTGCTTTATGATTCTTCTCTCCTGAATCAGACTTCAATTTTCTAATCTTTTGGAGTTCAATTTCTTGAGTTTCAATCTTCTGGATGAACGTGCTCAAATTGAAGCCAAAATATTCCAAGTTATTCTTCCAAGCCAACAAATATGTGCCCCACTTATCACGCGGTAATGCTTTTGCCAATTTGTCAACCCACTCGTCATCTCTTTTGCTAATGTTCAAACGCTTCATCTCTACATACAAATGACAATACCTTTCGATCAATTCTTTTGTTGACTCTCCCCTGATAGCTGTAAAACTATCAAACTTCTGTGCAATACTTGCTGGATTCTGAACAAGCATACCATTTCCAAAAAACGAGTTATAAAACTCAGAATCCATATTTCGGTATTGAAAGATTCACAAAGACAGATTTTCAAATGATACGAAAATTCACACAATCTAAGATCAGTTCAATCACTTTATCAAACAACTGAATCAGATGAATATCCGATTGAGTGACAAAAATCCGGTGACAACGGATCGGGTGGGGATTCGCTTGGACGGGTATCCGATGCTTGGCAAACACGAAATGAGTACACTTTCAAGCGAAATAGCTTATTTCGTGCGAAATGAAGCTGACGTCACGCGGTATCGGACACAAAATCTTAAATTTCTCTCAAACGACTAGGAATTAGAATCTGAAACTTTGTAGGGTTATAGATCAGGTATTTTCGCACAACATATCAAAAAATCAGCTAATTTGGACCATAAAAACCCGTTCAATTTTGAAAAATTCAGTAAAAAACGTGAAAGAATGAGTAGAAGTCAGAATTTTCCAGTGAAAACAAGCTAAATGATAAGAACTCTTCCTCCTGAGCTCTGATACCACTTGTAGGATCGTTTGCACGACCAAACGAGTCGTTCAGAAGAGTTCTCAGACTAAATCAGAGGCATAATTCATTGATTTAGTCTTCGTTCAGCTTGTTATACACTTTAACAGTCTCTTGTATTGATTTCACAACGTTTACAAGGCTAGAGACACTCCGGCAGAGCTTCGCTACCAAAATCCGAAGTTACAAATGAAATGATCAGACCTAGTATTTATAGCCAAGTCATTTCGCACGAAATAGTCACTTGCTATTTCGCACGAAACTGGCACTTGCTATTTCGCACGAAACTGGCACTTGCTATTTCGCACGAAATGACTTTTTCAGCCAATTTCCCATTTTCCTCGTACTACGTGTCCTAGATCTATCATTTCTATTACAAGACTCGATACAGGACGAAGTCAACAGACATATGCACTAACAACATGATTCATATTTAACTTGGGTTATACTATGACATTTGACTATTGGATTAAACATGGACATTTTACATTGTTGGTTGGTTTGAGTGACTTAAATAACGAGGCGTGTGTATTATGATACAAGTAGGGGTGGCAAAATGGGTGGGTTGGGTAGGTTTGGGTAATGGGTTAAGATGGGTATGGGTTAGGATGGGTTTGGGTTAAGATGGGTTTATTAAAAAATGGGTTAGGATGGGTTTAGGTCAAGATGGGTTTTTGTCAAGATGGATTTAGGCATGATAGGCTAAAAATATAAAAAAAAAATAAAAAATAAAAAAATTTGAAAAAAATAAAATTTTTTTTTAAAAAAAATTAAAAAATCAAAAGAAAATCAAAAAAATCAAAAAAATTAAAAAAAATCAAAAAAACCTAAATATGTTCTTTAATTTTGAACTTGTAATGAGCAAATTCATGCATTCAGTAGTTATATCACAACATATTCATCAATATTCAAACAGATCACGAAATATACCAACTAAACTAGTTCAAGAAAACATACTGTAGAGTGGCTTACACATTAAAGGTGCCGGAAACGGTGTCGTTTGCGGACCTAACGGCCGATTCGATATCAAACGAACCGACGAAGCTGGTGGAGCCTGCATCGGAGCCTTTAGTGGCGGAATAAGAGTTCCAATCTGCTAACAGTGCTGAAGATGGAGCCGATAATGATTTGGGTAGTGAATTGGGGGTATCATCACTGCTGCCGGAAAACCAATTTTGCATATTTACGGTTCCAGATCGAAACCCTAGCTTTTGGTTTGAATTTGGGATCGGGAGTGTAGAGGCGATGGTGGAATCTTTATATTACCACTCTCATCACCTGCGTTTTTTTGTTTACACTGGAAGTAGATGGTAATCGGTGGTGGCGACGACGGTGGTTGGAGTACAGGCGACAATGACGGTGGTCAGAGTACGGCGACGACGGTGATTGGAGTACGGGGCGATGACTGGAAGCATGTGACAGTTTAACACGTTTTGGTTAAGGGGATGAAGAGTTAGAGAGGGTAACTGGCGTGCATCACACACCCATCCTGACCTGCCCTTATATTTTCCTTGACCCATCTTGACCTGTGGATGTTTCTCCATTGCTCCCATTTAACCCATTTAAACCCACTGCTGGTTTTTTTTTGAGCCCATCCTAACCCAAAAGACTTGTAAAAATTACCCAAATTAACCCAAAATTAATTGTTTGGGTTACATTTGCCAGGTCTAGATACAAGCATGGTGGATACGCCGCTGGTACTTCCTATATATAAGTGCTTGTATGGTATTACATATCGTAGCGTTATTTAAACCATTTCAGTTTAGACATGCTACATTTACAACGCATTTTCACTTAAACATTGTTTTACAAATAACTTGGTTTACACAAACCCTTTTTACTTGGTTATTCTTTTAACCATACATTATTCTTTTATATATACATATCATCTGATTTTGCTAACGTTTTCAAATGATTTATAAAACAAAACAATTAACAAGGTTCATGACTGAATTTTATTAAACATTTCTTTAAACACAAGTCATGAATCCTATTTTCATAAAACCTATGTATCTCACAGGCATTTTTATGCTGACGTACCTATTTTCACATGTGTTTTCAGGAGCTGTTGCATAGGATGTTCGTGACACACTAGGGCGGACATGTGCCTTAGTGACTTAAAATGAAGATAGAACTAGTTTAATTATGCGATGTACTCTTGTTTTCTCTTCGTTTAAGACAATGTAACTCTTTGTTTGATGAATAAAACATAACTTTTAAATGCCATGGTTGTGAAACAATAATTCTGTTACAACACTCCCCGACGCTTCCGCCACGATTTGATGTTTTACGTGGTCGGGGTGTGACAGCTGGAGAGCACTGAAGGTTTGGGAAAGTGGCTATAAAAGTTACCTAAATAAGAAAGAAGTTTTATTTCAATAAATTTGGGTTTATCCCTATAAACATATTGTAATGGAAACTTGGATTTTTCCCATGTATTGTTATTTATAAATGTGTGGTATTTTAACTCTGATAAACTATTTCCTAACTACGGTCCTAATATTAATTTCCGCTGCCAAATTAATACCGATACCACTAATCTGGATCTCGCGACACCCACTCCCAGGATAGGGGTCAGGGGTTGCGACACTAGTTAACAAATTAGTTCTTACAGGTTGATAGATATCATCTAAACCCATAAGAAATTGCATTGGCTTTATTAAAGTAGAAAAGTCATTATAATCCTTAGCAGCCTGACATGAACATGAAGGCAGTTGAAGCGTAGCATCAAACTGTCTCCACATTGTGTTCAACTTATGATAATATTCAGATACAGAACTCCCATTTTGAGTAATACAGTTGATTTTCAATATAAATCATACACTACAGAGCCATCAACCTTATCATAAGTTTCTTTCAAATAAGTCCAGACTTGAGATGCTAATTTTGAAAAAAACTTGTCCTAAGTATAATTCCTCTGACACAGAGTTTAACAACCAACTTAAAACAACTGAGTTAGATCTGTCCCATTGACTACTCAACACAAGATCATCAGATTTTTTTTTTCACATTTACCATCAATACAAATTTGTTCTTGGCTTCTAAAGCCAATTTCATAGCACTAGACCAGACTCTATAGTTTTTTGTACCTTTTAGTTTTATATTAGCTATAGTTAATGAACTAGAATCACTTGGATGCAAATACAAGGGGTCTCATATGTCCAATTTACTAATCAAGGTCTGAGATGTACCTTTACCATCACAGATGATTACAACACACAAAAACAAACAAATAACAGACAGGAATGCACAGAATAATAGAGGTTATCAACAGATAACAAAGATGCAAGATAGAGATAAACCACAACAGATCCTAAGGCGAAGCTGAGTCAGGGACCAGATTCCAGGTTCGTCACTCAATGGTGCCTGGACAAGCCTTTACTCAGGAGCCACAACTAAACTAACAAGAATGACAGATAACAACAATAAGATCTACAAGCAATACAGAATGTAAACCACAATACAGATACAAACCAACAAGAATTAATACAACAAACACAGACAATGCAACAAATAGCAATTAGACTCGATCAAGTGCCGACCCGACTAGTCCGGTAAACAGGGGATGCCTAGACTCAATAATCAATATGATGCAAAAAAAAAAAAAAAAAAAAACAGAAAAATACAAGAGATGAGAGATAGGAACAATCTTACAGTGGGTGCAAAACTCCAAGAAATATCAGACCAGTAGTTTTCAAGAACTACGAGATCTTATATATAGAAAAAACCAAAAAAAAAAAAAAAAACACTGCTGGTTAGTTTGCCCTAAAACCTTTAAGGGTTTTAGGGACCAACACATAGTGTAGATCCACCAGAAGATGAGAAATCTCGCACCAGAATCAGAAAACCCTAACTAGGGTTCTAACCGCACAAGATCAGAACACAATACTCCCAAGATCAAGACGATCTAAACCAACAACAGATCAATCCGCAAACCCTAGAAAACCAGGAGCGAATCTAAAAACAGAAAACAACAACTAAATCAGATAAACAGCGAAAATAAAACACAGATCAAGAGCAATCAAGCTCTGATACCATGTAGAATTTTATAAATCATACACAGAGATAAATGAACAACAGAATTAGCGATAAAACAAGGTGACAAAATCTTATTAACCAACCCAAAAGATTTTCCCCCCAAATAAACCCTAGATCTTACAATAGTAAGATCTGAAACAATACAGAACGATACAGTAATATAGTGAGTCTCCTGATGATCATCAACACAACCAAAGCAATCTCTCAGAAAATACAGTTGAGAGATAACAACTTCAACAACCCTAACAACTAAACTAGAGAGAATGCGTAAACAAAACAAGAAGAAGACTGAAGGAAATATCTGGAAGCAGGCCTTTTATATGCCAGCTAAAATAATCCACACATAACATCTCCAACAATGCTGCAAGATGATCACACTCCCTACAAAGTTACGCTCCAGCCCCTTTAGATAATAAAACCTGCACTTAAACCCCAAATGATAACAACCTGATATAAAGCCCACACAAATTGAGAGCCCAATACACAAACACAGTTATAAATTATAAGCCCAGTATTATAACCAAAGACCCTGATGAATGACAATAATACAATAGAACATTTTAACAGGGAGAATAATCCATGATCTATCAAACGAGTGTAAGGATGTGATCACTTTCCTCCAACCGAATTCAGCTCATTTTTAAATTGCCACTAGCACTTCGTAAGAAGAGCAAAATTGGCATCTCGAAGAGGAGTTAAACCCAAAACGCCCGCTTCAATAGGAGTTGTCACCTTGGCCCATCTCACCCAACACATTTTTCTATTATCCTCCGTACCTCCCCAAAAAGATATTCCGAGGCTTCGACTCAAGTTGATTAATGATTTTGCATGGGGCTTTATAAAGAGAAAAGTAGTATGTAGGTATCGTTTCCCAAACCTCTTTCAACAGAGTAAGCCTCCCAGCTAGAGAAAGGAAGGAATGGAAGACTTCCATGTAGCTACTCTCTTGCCAAATGCCTCCAAAAGGGTAATCCTATTCATATTATCTCCCATTGTTAAGCCAAGATAAAAACAAGGAAAGGAACCCATTTTACATCTTGCCACATTGGCAAATAAGCCAACTTCGTTCGACTCCACTCCAACCCCAAAGAGTTTAGATTTGGAGTAATTAATAAGCAGCCCCGATACCGTATGAAAGCACCTCAAAAGGCGAGCCAAACTCAACACGTTATCTTTAGACCATTCTCCAACCAACAACGCATCATCAATAAAAAGAAGATGAGATCTGACTAGCCCACTATGGGAGACAAACCCACCTCCACCGCCTTACTAAACAAACAAGAGAACGCTTTCATACCAATGATGAAAAAGGAAAGGCGATAACTAATCGCCTTGTTTCATCCCTCTTTGAAATTGGAATTCAAACAAAGGCAAACCCTTCACCCAACCTAGCCGAAGCAAGCACCACTTTCACCAACCTACGCCATTTGAGTGGAGAATTCATTTATTCATGAATCAAGTCAAAAAAAATTCAGTTAATTTAATCATACGCCTTTTCAAAATCGATTAGATCATTACATGAGTAACTAGTGACAAGAATCTATGCCTATCCCTTATTGGTACATCTTTGACTTAAAGTTGGAACAAAATCCAGATAATCATAAATTATTTGAACAAAGCAATATATAATATTATATAATAATTACAAAAGGACAACAAATGGGGTCGGTTTGCCACCATCTATCAGCCACCCGAATCCCCCTAGTGCCACACGATTACTATATCTGCTAGTTTCATTCTTATCAAATTCTTCTCAATTTCAACAACAAGTTGCTTTAATTGAACATATCAGTGCAGAAATTAGGGTTTTGTAAGCAAGATGATGTGGAGAAATCACTCAAATTAGAAGAGGATTTAGTTGTTATGGCGGTTGAGTATAGATGGGGGGAGACAGAGTTCTTTATTCACATTGGGATAGTAGTGTTGCTGGTTTTGTTTGCTGGGTTGATGTCTGGTCTTACTTTAGGGCTTATGTCTTTGAGTCTTGTTGATCTTGAAGTTCTTGCCAAATCTGGTACTCCCAAAGATCGTAAATACGCAGGTATGTGTTTTGTTTTGTTTTTGTGTTCATTTTGTTTGATTTGATGGTTTTTTCTCGTTGTTTTAGGTAATGTTTTTTTGATATGGTTTGGGATAAGATATTGGGATTATTAGGGATTGATTGTTAATTGTTTGTTGGTTGTTGGTGAATGCATATGAATTGGTTTTGTATGTATGATAAAGTTGGTGTAAGTTGGTGATGGGATTAAGATTGCAGTTGAATCTAACTCTGTTTTAGGAAAATAGATAATCATAGTTATGATGTAAGTGCCGCGCGTAGATTCGGATTAGGACCGTCAATTGAATGGAACTTTGGAGCCGGGGAAGCAGCCTCTCTATTCCTACGGGGTAGAGGTAAGGCTGTCTACATCTTACCCTCCTCGGACCCTACCTTTGCTTTGCTTTGCTATTGGTGGGATTTACTGAGTATGATGATGAATTGAATGGAACTTTGGTTAAATGTTACAGGTTTTGGATTGTCATGAAAATGTAACTGATGAGACATATTTGTTTTTATGTGTGGCCAAACATGGATTAAAAGTTAAAACTAAAAACGAGGGTCGAATTTTGAGTGAATGATTCTGAATCTTGTACCAAAGTTGGAACCATCTGCGTGTCTTGAAGAAAAAACCTAAATATTTCAATGTCTACACCGATCATCCACCAAAAGCAACTATGAATAACATCTAAGAAGTTAAACCATAATTACTTTCTTCTGTTCCGGACCTAATTGGAGGACTGTTATCAGTATTTTAGACTAGAGAGAGGTTTGTGTACAAGAAAAATCATTATAGGTTAGTTCGACTATGACAATATGGTCCATGGTGTTTGGTATGATGATACACCCAACTTGTAACAAAACAGCATTCACAAGAATTTCTGTTACATGTCTACCATTGTGGATATAACACATAAACCACACTTTAGATAACTACTCGGCTCCTATGGAAGATTATGGTAGCATCCGTAAGTCACACCTTAGGAAAATATTCTATTTTGCAATTATTCAATGAAACATTACAATTAATTGTAACCACACACGTTTTGCCTAAGTAGTTAATGCGGTAAAATATCTGATATCGGTCAAGGACCGATATTTGAGATATCGGCTATCGCGGCAGGATATCGGTAATTTTAATATCATGCTAAATTTATATATATAGCAATTTAACACTAACAATTCAGTATACTCTCCTACCATTAATAAATTAACCTTTTGCAACTTGCAAAACATTAACAATTGTAGTAAGTAGGAACTTACTATGACTTAAAACACTAACATTTAACAATAACAACTAACAATTAAGACTTAAAACACTAATAGCAACAATAAGAAAAAAAGGCAGATAGTAGAACTAAGAAGAAAGGTACTGATATCGGGAAAATCGGTGATATATTGGTCAAATCTCGGATATCAGTGAAATATCGCTGATATTATCGCCTTATCGGTACCGATATTCTGACCGATATTTTGTACCGATATCTTGGCAGGGGACCGATAAACCGATATATCACTGATATATCAGTTGATATATCGGGATATTAACTACATACCGTTTTGCCAGAAAACACAACTTTAGCATTTATTACAGTTTTTTCGCAACTCACACAAACTCAGTAACTCACCTTTTGATAAATTAATTTGGGCTATTTACGTCACGCTACTACTAATTCTTTGTCTCAACAGAGAAGATACTACCTGTGGTCAAAAGACAGCATCTATTACTTTGCACACTTCTTATATGCAATGCAGCTGCAATGGAGGTACCTACATATATAATTTGCGGTTCTATTAAAACAAGTTGTTATAATATCAATTCAAATTTGTAACGGTTATTTCTTTCACAGGCTCTCCCAATATTCCTGGATAGCCTAGTCACAGCTTGGGGTGCCATTCTTATTTCCGTTACATTAATACTTCTGTTCGGTGAGGTGCGTAACAATATATGTTATATATGTTAAAGTTTACGTCAAACCAACATTGTTTGTTTGGGCACTGATTGGTGTTAGCTCACATCCACAGATCATACCGCAGTCTGTTTGTACTCGATATGGACTCGCGATTGGTGCAACTGTGTCTCCATTTGTGCGCGTTCTTGTTTGCGTTTGTTTTCCTGTTGCATATCCTATAAGCAAGGTGATTCAGTTTGTTATCATTGTGTTGACTTTTTCATATCTAGTCAAACCGTGTTGGAACTTGTGATAACTTATTTCTCATTTTTCGAATCAATCAGTTACTAGACTATCTGCTCGGTCATGAACATGTTGCTCTGTTCCGCAGAGCTGAGTTGAAAACACTTGTTAATTTTCACGGCAACGAGGTACGTGTGTTGCAATTCCTTCAGATTTTATTATTATTTATACATATTTTTTTGAGTAAAATGCCATCTCCGTCCTTGAGGTTTGGCCAGTTTTGCGGCTTTCGTCCAAAGGTTTGTTTTTCTGCCATCTGGATCCAAAAGGTTTGAAATCTTGCCATTTTCATCTGGCTCATTAACTCCATCCATTTTTCTCCCGTAAATCAGGGGCATTTTTTGTGTTTTCTATTAACTTAAAGGGCAATTTGGTCCTTTTCACTTTATGTAAAAAGACCAACTACTCTTGAGAAAGACTGAATTGCTCTTTAAGTTAACAAAAAAGACGAAAATACCCTTGACTTAACGGAGAAAAATTGATGGAGTTAACAAGCCAGATGAAAATGGCAAGATTTCAAACCTTTTGGATCCAGATGCGGAAAAACAAACCTTTGGGCGAAAGTCGCAAAACTGGCCAAACCTGAGGGACGAAAAGGGCATTTTACTCGAATTTCTTTCCTAAAGTTCAATTTTTTTTTTTTTTTTTTTATATATTCTTGCAAACAGGCTGGAAAAGGTGGAGAATTGACACATGATGAGACAACAATAATAGCAGGAGCACTTGAACTCACAGAAAAAACAGCCAGTGATGCCATGACTCCTATATCGGAAACTTTCACGGTCGATATTAATGCCAAACTTGACAGGTGGCGAATACCTTTAATTTAAATAAAAATCTATACTTTTTCGGTTTTTAGAATCTTTATGATTACATATGGTATTATTGTGCTACAGGGATTTAATGAATATTATTTTGGAGAAAGGGCATAGCAGGATACCTGTCTATTATGAGCAACCCACAAATATAATTGGACTTATTCTGGTATTATTATTATTTAAACATTTCCATGATGCTAACAGTATGACAAACAATTCATATATATATATATATATATATATATATATGGTATTGATGACCTATTAAATATTTTATTTGACCTTCCTTCTTGATATTTTAGGTGAAAAATCTGTTAACCATCCATGCAGATGAGGAGGTCCCCGTCAAGAACGTCACAATTCGTCGGATTCCTAAGTAAGCTATAGAATTTTACGTGACCTAAATATATTTAAGCAAAAAAAAATCTTACATGATACGCTATCTTCGGTTCACTTTGTATCAAATTTAGTGTCTTTTTCCTAATGTTTTTATATTTACATAAAAGCTGTAAGATAAATATATGCATAACCGATCAGTTTGATCGATGAGTGGAACCATAAGGAAATAATTTAATGATGGTTGACTTTGGCTTATACTGGTTTAAACCATAGTTGTTAAAAGCCATCGCCTCTTGCGCCTAGGCCCAATTTCCTAGCCAGGCGAGGCAACTGCGCCTTAAGCCAAGGCAATTGCGCTTTAATCTCCTTATGATTGTTCATGCGTAGATTCCGGCAAGATTACAGCTAGATTTCAACTTTTATCTAATAAAACTACTTTTCTACACTAATAAACTAGCATTTTATAACTTTTGGTACTAAATAGACGATATTAAATGTTATATAATAGCTTTAGTTTATTTTATTTGAAGAATAGTATTAATTTTCTGTTATACAAAAATATTTAACTTTTTTGTTGTGCGCTTTTTTTTCCTCAGGCCCACGCTTTTTTTGCGCCTTGCGCCTAGGCCCCAAGCGAGGCCTATGCGCCTTAGGTGCGCCTAACGCCTTTAATAACTATGGTTTAAACTTTAAACCACAATTTTTCTTACAGGGTTGCGGAATCTCTTCCATTATATGACATTCTGAACGAATTTCAAAAAGGTCACAGTCACATGGCTGTGGTTGTGAGACAATGTATTAATACGAAAACAGAGCAGCCTGTCACCAAGAGTCCATTATCAGGTACTCCCTCATGCTTAAAACTAGATGCATCAAAGTGGATATTTTGGTAACAGGTCAAAAACGATCATTTTGAAACTGGTCAGCCCGGGTTGTTTGTGGTTGGGTTACCCGGATAACCATTAAGCTAATTTTTGGTTTCGATTTCTTTTGAACTAGTATTTTTTTTTTTTTTTGTGTCATTTTACCCTTTTGACCTGACCTGTTAGGAGTTATCTTTAATATGCAAATTTTATAATTATTTTCTAATGTTAAAGTAACCGCCAGGTTCCCTTTAATGGAAAATCACAAATTTGAATTTTTTTGTTCTTCTTTTAAATAAAGTGCATCGGTTAAAAAGAACTTACCAATTAGAGATAAAACATGACCTGAATCGACCCTGTTACTGAAAAATAACTTTTTAAACAAGTTAAAACTGATATTTAAAATCACTCACACATGTAAACGCGATAGAGAATGGAGTGAAGGAAGTGCGTGTAGACGTTGATGGAGATCAAAAAACTCCACTGGAAAAGAGTTTAAAGTCGAAGAGATCATTTAAGCAGTGGAAAAGTTTCCCAGGCAAAGGAAACAATTCTTTTAAAGGAAACTTCAGCAGTAAAAAATGGAATAAGGAAATGTATTCCGACATCTTAGAAATAGACGGAAAGCCACTTCCAGTCCCTGATGAAGAAGCAGTTGGTGTAATAACAATGGAAGACGTAATCGAAGAACTGTTGCAGGTAAAAAGAAATTAAATCTTTGGCACGGCCCTCGTTTTTATTTTTTTTTATTTTTTTTTTATAAATTTATGTGTTTTGACAATGGATTTTTCGTTCATTTAGGAGGAAATTTTCGATGAGACGGATCACCATTTTGATGATTTATGACAAAGGCTGGTTTGGACCTGAATCTAGTGCCTTCTGGATGATGGTGAAGATATCTTGTTAGTGTTTGGTAATATAAATTCTAGTATTCAGTCATTTTATTTATAAAAGTATGTAGCGACCAACTGAATGTTCAGATGTTACTGTATATGTTTTGTGGAAGTCATAACGGTATTGAAGTTTCTTAAATTGCATATAGTTCAATAAAGGCCATCTTTAGTTATATTTAGACCATGGGTAATGGTTAGTGCCCCTTAAGGGGTATTTTTTGCCACATCACCATCATAATGCTTCATGTAATGGTTAAGGCTTCATAATGCCCTTTTATTTATTAGTTTCCCTGTTTTTCCTCCTTATTAGGCATTATTTTAGAAATGTCTCTCCCTCTTCATGCCCTATAATGCCCATGAGGAATGGTGTAAGGGCATTATCAAAATCTTTCACGCCCTTATAAAGCCCCATTACATATGGCCTTAGGGTCTCTTTATTTAAATTTCTTGTTTCTTGATAAATAAAAACTGAATAAACATATTATTGTTTCATGATAATTTAATGCAAGTCTTACTTCCTTTTAGGTTCTATAAACGTTAGAAATCATTCTTTTTTTGAACGGTGAGAATCTTTAACTTATTGTGAGAGAGATCTCACACCCTCCTAAACAGAGGAGTATGTTGTCTTAACCGGGTCTACGCTGGCGTTAGAGTTTGGCTAACGTCGTTCCCCGGAAAATAAACCATACCACCCACTGCCAGTGGCAGGGGCTTACGCCGCCACAAGAGAGAATCTCTTTGGCGTAACGCACTGTGGACTAAAACCCGGGGTGGCTCGAACTCTTGACCTAGGGTCTGGGAGAACTAGCCTTCATTGTCTTTATCCACCAAATATGGCACTAGTGGGGATTGAACTTAGGTCACCAAGAAGAACCATAGTCTTTCCAACCACTAAACCACAAGTGATGGATGTTAGAAATCATTGTCTAAACAGAAGCAAGTCGGCTTTTGAGATCGATTTTTTTAGAACGATAAATTTGGATCACTGAACAGACCGCTGGAGTATCATCGTGCTATCAGCGGAACCATCCGGTCATATCCATCTTCACTAGGCAATAATACATATACACCAATTTAGGTAAAATCCCCCTTATGGGAATCAAACCCAAGACCTAATTATCTCTAAGCCTTATCTCACCCGAAGATGCCCCTTTGAGGTTAAATTAGATGTTTGATTTTGGTGGTTTAGTTGTTTATGGATCGGATTAGGGATGAGCTCGGTGCCGACCGGTACCGAATATACCCGGTACGGTACGGTTTGGTACCGATACGGTACCGGTATTTAAGGGTAAAAATCGGTAAATACCGGTACCTGCCAAACCGGTACCGAAAATGTCAAAAGTCGGTACCGAATCGGTATCGAAAATGGATCTGGTTTGGTAAAATCGATACCGGTACCGGTACCGGGTACCATTTGCTCATCCCTAGTTCGGATGATAATTTAGAACATGGAGATGGTCGTGCAAACAAAATCTCTCAATAAACCAATTTTGCTATAATTTTCATTTTTGGTATATGTGCTACCTTTTTTTAAGAACCAGCAGCAATGCCCGCGCGCGTTTCGGCGCGAGCATCGAATGGATTAGTCTATACGTTATGTGATGCGTTAATCACATGAAAAGGCGCGTTTTGACGTATCCAATTAAACTTAATGTAACCTACATAAGCATTGCGATTGGACCAAAACGTAAAGTAAATCGAATTTATAACGTACAATTATAACGTATTATATGTGAACGACTCATACATAGAACATGTACGTGTATAAAGGAAAAAACAAACACGTGTAATCAAAAGGAATTAATTAGAGCTTTTAAAAGAAGGAAAGAAAAAAAATCACAATTTGACTTCACTCGGTTTGGAACAAATTTACGGAATGTACATAAAATAAACACGGAAATGTATTATATTTGACCTAGCTCATTTTTCAAAAAAGTTTACGTCGAAATGTTTTCGAATTTATACGGACACGTACTTAAAAATATGCACGTAACATGGTTTTTTTAAACAAAAACGTATTATATTTGATCTAACTCAAATCCTATTAAAAAGTTTACGTCGAATTGTAATCTGACTCAAATTTATACCGAAACATACATAAAAGTAAAAGAACGATACCTGATTGTTTAAATAAAGTTATTTAACCTGAAAATTACCTGATTGTTTAAATAAAGTTATTTAACCTAAAAATATAAGAAAATATAAAGAAAAAAAGAAAGACGAAAACAATACTTGCCAATAGCATGAATGGAACCTAGCTCCTTGAAAAACTCAAAAAACAGAGCACACAACCAATTGCTCCAAGAATGTAAGATATATAACTGTTAGGATCTGAGTTTCTTATGATTGTGTTTTTGTTTGATAATTATGAATATGAATGAGTATAAGCGCAGCGGAATTAAAATGGAAAAAAACTTTCAACACACAATCAAATGGAAGAATTGCTTTCAACACACATGTTTGTCATGAAATCGAATGATTATATTTATTACAATGATTCAATTAGACTTGCATGCATGTAATACAATCTCCCCCTCAGGCTGAGCTCACAGATGGTTTGTTCGTACAAAATGACTTGTGAAGAAGGAGCTAATAGAATAGTACAGGGTACTGTTCTATTTATAGTACCGAACAAACCACTGTGGCATCTTTGCTGACGTCACCATGAAAGTGAGATCTAACCTCCTAACAAACTCAAACTACTGACCTATTACAACCACTGATTACAAACAACTGATTACAATACACAAAGCATAAACAAAACAACTGATCCTTCATTCCACTGCTTAGGCTCCAGCAGTGCTTTGGTCTTCAGCAGTACTTGAGACATAACAGTTGATTGAGCATGAGCACTTAGTCTTCATCAGTCTTTTGGGTTAGCAGTAGTTAGGAAGGGCAGTACTTGAATCCATCAGATGTTAGAGCCACTGTCAAGGGGAAAGCTTGAATACAAACATCTGCTTATTCTGAATCCACTGATCTGATCCAGTTTTGGCTTTAATCAACTGTTCCTCTGTAGGGTTCAATCCCAACAATCTCCCCCTGGAACAGATGATGCCAAAACTCTTCATTATTCTGGATTTTTATTGCCACATCAATAATTCCCTGACTTGTCCCTTGAATTGTAATTCAAAGTCCAAGGAATCTGTATCATCCTCATCCCTACACAGTGTAAGCTCAAGGAGATTTTGCAGATCTTCAACACCCAGGCCCAGTGCTTGTTCCCTTGATATGTTCTTCACCTCACCACTGGATTTGAGCAAAGTCAATACGTGGGTCTGTTTGTCAGATTTCCACTTTAGTATTTTTGAATTCAGTGGGTTTCTTGGGAGAGGTTTTATTGATGATGAGTTTGGATATGGATGCCTGGTTATAACACTTTGGGCAGTGTTTGAAGCTTTTGCCAATTCAGGATTTTCTGCTATCATCTGCTGAAGGACCATTTTTATAATGTAATCCCGTTGTGCTTTATCTGCTTCTGTTTCTGCATCCATCTGCTTTTGTTTCCTTCTTTGATAAAGGATGGCAGCAGGTGGAGCAGTGGATCTTTTGATAGGCAGTTTTTGTTGTCTAACTGGAACCACTGCTTTAGGATAAATAGGCTTTTGGGGAGCAGTGGGATCTTTCTTTCTCAACTCTTCCAACCTTTTGTAAGTATCTATCACCTTTTCTTCTTTCCACCTGCTAACCTGATTCCTTGACCCATAATCAGCAGCAATAAGCTCTTCTTTCATTCTCTTCAGTTTTAAAGCCCTTTCTAGTACATTTTTCTTGTACTTGGACCAAACAGGAGGAGCATGTTTTACTTTGTCTTGGTTCATCTTTTGCACTCTTTCTAACTCCTCTTTAAACTCACCAATGGTCCATTCTTTATATTGAGCTCTTTCTGCCTTGTATTTCTTGAAAGACATGATGTGATCAATGTAATCTTTTCTCAGGCTTTCATCATCTCTTTCTGATAGTTTCTGACAAAGATCTTTTGAAAACTGCTCCAAAGTTGTGACTTGAGTGAGCAGGTATTGAAAGTATCTTTGAATCTCTTTGTCAGATTTTCCCTCTGTATTTCTTTTAGAGATATCCTCTGCTTGTTGAGCCTTTATCTTCAAATATTCTTCTATGTTATTAGGCCTAGGATAACCTTGAAGAGATGGCAGATTCCTTTTTGCAGGGTCATCTTCAGAGTAGAAGGATTTTATCTCCTCTTTAACTGCTGGAAGATCTAATGGATACTGGACTCCTGCAGGAACAATGGCAGTATTTGGAATAAGAGCTTGTAGTGAAGAGAGTGGAACAAGGTTTGGAATGGTAGCAAGGGTCAGTGGTTGTGAAGATGTTGGAGGTGGTGAAGAGTCATCATCCAGTATTATCCTTATCCTTTTGGGTTTTGGAGAGGTTGGTGGTGGATTTTTGGGTTGAGTGGTAGTGATTGAAGTGGTAGGTGGCTGACTAACAGCTGTTGAAACAACTGGTGTTTCAACCACTATTGTCATTACAACAGATGATGTGTCATCTGATGTCTTCTGCTTTTTGGCAGGTGGTTTTTGTGGTGGTGATGTGATTTTTGGTAAGGCAGTGGATTGAGTGTATTGAAGTGGTAGTGATGGCAGTTGTTGGGGTAACATCTGTTGAAACCACTGAAGTACCAACAACTGTTGATACAACAGGTGTCTCAACATCTGTTGGTTTGGAGGTTTGATGAGAGGAATTTTTGGGAATTTGGGGAGTTTGTTTAATGGTTTTGGAAGGTGTGGATTTGGGTTGCCTTACTTTTCTAGTAGGCTGTCTTCTTTTTGGCTTAGGAACAACTTCTTCTTCCTTAGGCTCAGAAGTACCCTGCTCTTCCCTTTCCATCATAAGTTTCTTCTCTTGCTCAAACCTTTTAGCCTCTTTTATCTCCAAAGTCTCTTTTATGCCTGCTTTTGCTGCAGCAAGGGAATTTTGAGTTTCATCAACCTTCTTAGAACCATCTGGCTTAGGGATTTCCACAATCAGCTTAGACCTTGGATCTGGTTTGATGTATAGACCATCTTCATATCCCTTCTTCTTTTTCTCCCCCTTTTTGGCATCATCAGGTGGGTTATCAACAAAGATGATTGAAGGAGGAGCAGTGCCAGTGGTTTGTAGTAATGGGCCTTGATTGCCTTGATATCTGCCTGTGTATCCTTGAACCTAGCTTCCATTAAATTTCTGATCTTTTGAATTTGAACTTCATGTTGTTGATCAACATATTCTCTTTGTTTATGAAGCAGAGGTTGAAATAATTCCCAAAGCTCAGTGGGAGTAAGAGCAGATGTTGGAGCAGAAGTTTGAGCTGGTGCAGCATTGGGTGTTTCCTTTTGTGCTTGTAACAACTGTTGCAGCATAGTTTTGATTTCTGCAACAGATGTGTCAATCTTGTCAACCCTCTCCGTCAATTCTCTATACTTTAAACCATCACCCAACTTAATGGGATCATCTGATTTCCCACTGGCAGTGGTTGTAACAACAGTTGACTTAGGGAAAGTTTCCCAAAAGTCATCCACCGATGCCCCTTGTTCGTGGTACTGGGGTCTTCTTTCTTCAGCAGAGGTTGCCATTCTAAGTGCACCAGTGTATATTGGATACACACCAGTGGGTAAAATGGTTCCCAAAGAAGAAATTGCCTTCAAGGAAGTCTTATTGATGAAACTACTGTCCAAGTGTAAACTAGTGGGTTCAACACTTGTAGTAGCTGCTTCACTTGAACTACTGACAGGAAGTACTTGTACTTCCTGCAGTGTAACCTCCTCAGTTGTTGGTGGGTTAGCAGAGATAGGGAGCTCAGACTCAGTCATTGTTGAGACTTATTCTCAGTTATAGGTGATTGAGAAGAACTGATTTCTGTCTGAGCTATATCAAGTGCATCCAACAAAGGTAATATTGATGGTGGAATTTAGGCAGTGAGTATGGGTGTGGAAAGAGAATTTGCCCCGGGAGCTGGGCTGTGGATGATGGAATCAAGTGATTCCAGAGCATCATATTTTGGTGTCCATGTCATTGAAGAAGCAGGAGGAGTTTGAAAATTTTCAATGGTATTTCATGATAGCATAACCTAGATATTGAATTTTCAATGGTATTTCATTGAAAACAGTTATTTTATTTGACACACACATGAGGAGGGTATGGAACAAAAACCTCATGGCAGGAGGAAAACTGCCTTTTTGTAAAGTGTCTTTTTTCATTTCCTCTTCATACCCTCGCTCAAGAAAATCAGTTTGATACTCTGTTTTTGAAAAAGAGTTTTTACCTTGAATATCATTTAGTTCAAAGACCTCTGACAGAGTTTGAGGTGTGATGGTAACAGCAATACCCCGGATTGAAGAATTTATTGCTAAGGGCTTTTTGTCCTTAACATCAAGTTTAGCATTTTTCCAGGATTCTCGCTGAGTTTCCAGGAAGATAGGAGTATGACAAGTCAACAAAGTTTTGTACGTTGTGGTCAAAAGAATATCAATGAAGGAGTTGAAGGTTGTGCTGTCACTTGGTTTTTCAAGTATGCACAAGTAGTTATGAGGAGTTTTGTATGGAAGAGCCATGGTGATTTGAGTGTGATAGCGAGAGGAAAAGGACGATGAAAGATTTGAGAGAAATGGATGGTAACTGCTTTGAGAAAGGAATTTTGAATTCGATTCGACAGTGAAAACCCTGTTTGGGGTTTTGATCAGGGTTTTATAAAGTGGAAAAAGTGAATGCTGACGTGGCAGCGGTTACAAAAGATCTGACGGATAAGTACTGTCCACGTGCCAACCTCTGATGAATAATGGAAGACAGTTGTTTAGGAAACCACCGATGGATCAATTATCAGTGGTTTGCAGTGGTAAAATGAAAACAGTGGGTGACTTTGAACTATCAGTGGATAGCCATTAGTGGGTTAAAACACTGATTTTGAACAACAGTGATTAAACTTTCAGCAGTGGACAATAATCGCCAGAACAGATGTTTGAACCAAAACAGTGGTTATGGCGGACTTTTAAGGATTAATGAAAATTTTCATTTTTAGCTATTTTTAAGGATGAAATTTTGATTTTCTGAAAACATTTTAATGCTTTTATTCATAGAAAAACAAGATTTTGCTTGTTATTCCATGTTCAGCATGCCAATCCTAGAGATCAAGCTTTCAAAGCTGGATGTGTCTAATGCTTTTGTTAGCACATCTGCTAGCTGATCTTTAGTTGCAACATGGTGCAGAGAAATCAAACCTTTTTCATAGCAATCCCTCACAAAGTGATGTCTGATATCAATGTGCTTGGTGGTTGAATGGGATACTGGATTTTTGATGATATTTTATGCTGCCTGACTATCCAACATGAGAGGTGTCTTTAAGGCAATGATACCAAAATCCAACAACTGATTTTGAAGCCATAACAGTTGGGCTGTACAGCTTGCAGCAGCTATATACTCTACCTCAGCAGTGGATGTTGAAACAGCTGCTTGCTTTTTGCTTTGCCAAGACACTAAGCAACTGCCTAGGAATTGGCACCCACATGAAGTGGACTTCCTTGTTGTGTTACATCCAGCAAAGTCACTATCTGAGAAACCTGAAAGCTTGATATTTCCATCAGCTAGATACCAAATACCAAGTGTGGGAGCACCTTTTTAGGTATCTGAATATCCTTTTTATAGCAATAAGGTTTGACTTTCTAGGGGCTGATTGGGATCTTGCACAAACACATGTTGCAAACAGGATGTCTGGCCTAGATGAAGTCAGGTACAATAAAGACCCAATCATGCTTCTATAAAGAGTTTGATCCACCAAATCATCCTTTTCATCAGACATGACTATCTTTGTGGTTGCTATGGGTGTACTACATGGCTTACAATCATCCATATCAAATTTATTTAAAAGTTCTTTGGTATATTTGCCTTGATGGATGAAAGTACCATTTTGCAGTTGCCTTACTTGGAGACCAAGAATGCACTGGAATTCACCCATTTCAATTATCTCAAACTGAGCTGTCATGAGTTGTCTGAACTCTTCACACATTTTAGAACATGTGCTTCTAAAAATGATGTCATCCACATAAATCTGGACAATCATCAAGTCTTTCCAGCTCCATTTTAAAAACAATGTTTTATCAATTTTACCTCTTGTGAACCCAATGGAAAGAAGAAAAGTGGAAAGAGTTTCATACCAGGCTCTAGGTGCTTGTTTCAAGCCATACAAAGCTTTATTTAGCTTGTAGACATGATTTGGATTAAATGGATCCTCAAAGCCTGAAGGTTGACAAACATATACCTCTTCTTGAATTTTACCATAGAGGAATGCACATTTAATGTCCATTTGAAACACCTTTATGTTGTGGTTGATAGCAAAGGCCAGAAATAATCTGATAGCTTCTAATCTTGCTACAGGGGCAAAAGTTTCATCATAGTCAATGCCCTCTTCCTGTCTGAACCCTTGAACCACGAGCCTTACTTTATTCTTGACAACAATACCCCTTTCATCAGTTTTATTTTTGAAGACCCACTTTGTGCCAACAGGACTTACACCCTCTGTCAGTGGTACAAGTTCCCATACTTGTTGTCTTTTAAACTGTTGGAGCTCCTCTTGCATGGCTTCTACCCAGCTGTTGTCTTCTAGTGCCTCTTGGTACTTGACTGGCTGATGGAGAGATAGAAAACCAGCAAAAAGACAGATGTTTTAGGATTGGCTTCTTGTTAGCACCCCTTCACTGATGTTGCCAATGATTTGGTCAGGTGGATGAGATTTCAAGAAGATTAAATCTCCTTTGTATGGAACAATGGCATTTAATGGTGAGGGCTGCAGATGTGAATCATCTGAGCTAACCACTGTTGGTGACTTTGATGATCCAACAGTGGCTTGAAATGGAGGTGGAGGAATAGGAGGAAGTGGTGTGAAAACATGCTGACTTTTATCCACTGTTTGGGGATTTTTATCAACAGTGCTTGAGGATGTGGAAGCAGGAGTTAATGGGCTACTTTGGTCAACAACTGTTGAGGTAGCAGTGGTTGAGCTTTGACAGCTGTTTTGAACATCTGTTGCTCTTCCAATTGATGCAGACTTTTGTTGTGGAATGATGACTTCATATCCATAGTCAGATGGAGGACTTTGTGATGGACCTGCACTGTTAGTCTTGACAGAAACATTTTCAAAGGTAAATTTATCAAGATCAAATAGTTTTGCAGGATTTGCAGGGATTTTCATTGAAGAGAGTTCATTGAACTTCACATTCAAAGTCTCTTCCACTGTCTTAGTCCTAGTGTTGAACACTTCGTAGGCCTTAGCAGTGGTTGAGTATCCCAAATGATAATCACAATCAATTTTGGCTGCAAACTTTGAGATAGAATCTTTTAAGTTTAAAATGAAGCATGGGCAGCCAGAAACTTTAAAATAAGAGATCAGTGGTTTGATTTTATACAGAATTTCATAGGCAGTCTTTTGATGCCTGGGGTTTATTAAAACTCTGTTCTGGACATAGCAGGCAATGTTTACAGCCTCTGCCCAGAAAGTTAATGGCAAACCTGAATCAACAAGCATGGTCTTGGCAGCCTCTATCAAAGTTCTGTTATTTCTTTCAACTACCCCATTTTGTTCTGGTGTTCTTGGAATGCTGTACTGCCTTACAATTCCATTTGACACACAAAACTCATCCAACTCCCTATTTCTGAATTCTGTGCCATTGTCACTCCTAAAGATTTTTACTGGCAAGTCAAACTGCTTTTCAACCTGTGTGACAAAGTCTTGCAGAATGCCTGCAGTCTCATCTTTGGAATGTAAGAAATAAGTCCATGTAAACCTAGAAAATTCATCTACAATTACCAAGCAATATCGTTTCTTTTTAAGACTCATGACTTTAACTGGGCCAAGCAGATCCATGTGAAGCATTTGCAAGCACTTGGTTGTTTTGGACTCTTCAAAGGACTTAAAAGAGCTTTTATGTTGTTTTCCTTTTAGGCAGGAAACACAATGCTCAGGACAGGTGAACAGTTTTTGAGGAAGACCTCTTACTAACCCATGTTTTGACAAAGCAGTGATTGTCTTGAGATTTGTGTGCCCCAATCTTCTGTGCCAAAGTTCTGTCTATTTGTTAGAGGCAGCTGAGAACAGACAGGCATCAGTTCTTGGGTTCTCTTTTGACAAATCAACTACATAAACATTGCCACTTCTTTGAGCAACAAGTTTAGTTATTCCAATTTTTTTATTATTTCTTCAATCTTTTCAACCATTTCTGGTCCAACAATCCTACAACACTCCTTGGTAAAGAAAGAACCATAACCTTTGTCACTCATTTGAGAGACACTAAGGAGGTTGAATTTTAGATTGTCTATCAGATTGACATTTTCAAACTTAACATTTCCAGACTGTACTGTACCAGAACCCATCACCTTCCCTTTACTATTATTACCAAAAGATATATCGCCCCCTCCATGAATTTTGAATTCTTTGAGTAGGGCTCTACATCCAGTCATGTGCCTGGAGCCTCCATTATCTACATACCAAAGACTATCTAAGCATCCAGAAGCTCCCTGCACATCAAGTAAATAATTAGTTCAGGAGGGTCTCCAAAGCCAATAAGGCTTTGGATGGGGTCTCAACAGTGTCTACGTTAAGGTCAGGAAGATGGACAGTGGTTAGATCAGGGGATTGATTAACTTTTGTAGCTTGTTTCTCTAACCATTGTTGGCGGCCATTTCCAATCAATTCTTGATATCCATAGGGATGCCTGTTCACTCTTGGTTTAGAAATCCTTTTGTAGGCTTCATAAACATGTGGGACCCTAGGATATGGTGGTTGACCTTTACCTCTTCGGTATTGGTTAGCAAGGGGTGCATCAGTCACCTGAACATCTCTTTTAACAGAGGTTTGGGTCAGCTGTTTGGTAACAGCTGTTTGAACTGGCACAAACAGTGGTTGTTTCTTCACTGGTGGTTTTGATGAACTCATGGATGTTTTTGAAGTGTACTCATTCTTTTTTACATCAAAGGATTTGAGATACCCACATTCCTGAGTGAGGTGGTTTGATTTACTACAGATGGTGCAGCTCTGAGAAGGCACAATGATGCTTGTTTTGTTAATATCATGTGCTTTTAGATGGATACAATCTTTTGTCAAATGATTTTTCTTTTCACAGAAATCACAAAACAAGTTTTTAACCTTTTCTTTTCTTTTCTTCTTTTCAGACTCCTTTGCAACAGAGTTTGAACTACTGTTGGGATGTCCTTAAGAGGAATGACTTTTGCCTTAGGAGCTTTGACACCATCCATAGTTGTGAAGTCCATTGGTTTGAAATTTTCAAGAATGTCACACTCATCAGACCATGTGGGTTTGAATTGGTATTTCTCAATCTCCTCAAAAGTTGAGGACCCCACAGATCTTTCCAAAGTGATTTTGTTACCAAGTTTATCAGTTATTTTAACTTCTTGGCCATTCTTGTTGGTTGGTATGATTTCAACAGAACCAGCTTGGTTTGAAGCAGTGTTTTCAACTTGGTCATTTTTTCTAAACCCTATGCCAAATTTTACATTACTTTCAAGCTGTTTTTCCAGCATAATCTCATAACCTTTGTAGGATTCCACCCATTTTTCACAAGTGATTTGGGTGGCTTCCAACTCCTTTTTGCAAACTTGATATTTTTCTATCATTGTTTGGAGTTGGTCCTTGGTTATGCTATACTCTTATTTGATGCTGCAAATTTCATTTTCTTTTTCACTCAATTTGTTTTTCAGTTCTTTTAAAGACTTTTCAAATTGAACCTCAGAAGTTAATAACCTATCTCTAAGGTTTTCATTCACCTCCTTAATGTTTGCAAATGCTATGATGCATTTGTCTGAACAAAGGTTTTTGAGAACCTGGGGTGATACCTTAGTTGTAGCCATCATGGCACAATCACAAGTATGATCACTTTCTTCTTGAGTTTTCTCTTCTTTTTCACCTTCTTTCTTCTTTTCTTCTTCTTTAGACTAGGGGTCAGACAGTGGTTCCAATAGGGGTTTTGAACTTTCTCCCAGCAGTATTTCATCAGCAACAGCAGTAACCACTGCTTCAGCAATTTTGTCCACTGTTTCATCACTTGACTGTCCTTCTTCAGCTTCCAGCCCTTCTGGTATGGTCTCCATTGCTACAAAACAGATATCATTACTAGAAACATTATTTTGAGCATAGAGTGCAAAATTTTCATCTCCTAACTCTTCAGGTAAGCTCCTCCAGTCAACAAGGCCTTGGATGAAAAAGCTTTGTTGGTCTGGTTGAACCACTGCTGGTGCAGCTTGTTAAGGTGCAACTTGTTGCACCTGAACCTGAGGAGTAGGGGCCTGGACATACTGTATCTGAGGAACAGTGGTTTGAACATAATGCACAGGAGCAGGGGTTGCAGGGTGTGCATAGTGAGCAGTGTTTACATGAGCAGCAAGGACATATTGGGCATAATGCACAGTGTTTTGGTTATTTTGTGGTCTAGGGTTTGAGCTAGGATGTGTAATAATTGGTCCATTTGTTTGACTCCTGCATTCCCTAGCAAAATGACCTAACCTATTACACTTATAGCATTTAATCTTTGACTTATCCAGCCCCACTTTTAGGTTCCCATTTAACCCTGGAAATTTTCTCCCTGTCCTTTGGTAAAACTTGCTGGTTCTTACACTCAGCAATGCAAGTTGGTGCAAAATGTCCATTTCTTCTAAGTCAGTTGGATCAAAATGCTGCAAATCATTGAGTTCAAAGCACAGATTGTCAGAATTCTGGTTTTCACTACTAGCTGGGAAAGCATAGTTGTTTGAGTAAGAATTAGAGTTGTTAAAGGCTCCACCAGCTGTTATGTCAATATAATGATCATAACTCTGATCCTTACTACTACCAGATTCTTCTTGACCCAAAAGAGCTGTGCTGCCAAATGAATAGTCATCTGCAACTTTTCTAGACTCTTGTAACTTCTTTTTCTGGTTTAACTCCCTTTCATAGGTCAGGAGTCTACCATGAAGTTGGGTCAGGGTCAGATCTTTGAACTCAACAGAGTTTCTGGTTACAAAAGCAATTGTGTCCCACTTTTCAGGAAGTGATCTTAAAAACCTGCTGTTAACAGTTGATTTAGGAAATTCAGTTTTAACAAGCTTAAGTTCACTTATGAGACAACTAAATCGCTCAAACTGCTGTGTTAATGTTTCACCCTTAATGTGACAAAAGGTTTCATACTGTTGGTTCAAAATTTCCCTGTTGTTTTCAGTTACTTCTTCAGTTCCCCCAAATTGTTCCTTCAGTGCATCCCACAATTCCTTGGCACTGTTACAGTGTAACAGCCCAGCATAGATTTCATTGGGAAGTGCAGATGCAACGATGCTAAATGCCTTGGCATCCAGTTCAATTTTCTGAAAATCCTGGTCCGTATAGTTCTCAATTTTCTTAGGAACAAAGACCTTTAGATCCTCAGCACTCGGCACCATAGGAACGTGTGGTCCAAAGATAACCGACTTCCAACATCCGGTATTCTGTTGAGCAAGGATGTGACTCATCCTTTGCTCCCATATGTTGTATTCATTTCTCTTCAACATAGGTGGTTTTGTTGGGATTGAACCCTACCAAAGGAACAGTTGATTAAAGCCAAAACTGGATTAGAGCAGTGGATCCAAAATAAGTACTGCTGTATTCCAACTTTCCCCTTGAAAGTGTTTCTATCATCTGGTGGCCTTTATCCACTGCTTGTATACAACTGCTGTTCTACAACAACTGATCAAGCATAAAGACTGATGAAGACTAAAGCCCTGATGATCAATCTACTGTTATGGGTCAAGCACTGCTGAAGATACAAAGTACTGCTGGAGTCACAACAGTGGAAGGAGAAAGCAATAGTTTAGTCTTTCTCTTTGTAATGTATTGTAATCAGTAGTTAGCAAACAGTTGATTGTATTAGATCAGTAGTTACAGGTTGTTAGGAGGTTAGATGTCACTTTCATGGTGACGTCAGCCAAGATTCTTCAGTGGTTTGCTCGTGCCTATAAATAGAACAATACCCTGTACTGTACTGTTCTATTAGCTCTTTCACCACTTGTCTTCCTGCACGAACAATTCATTGTGAGCTCAGGCTGAGGGGGAGTTTGTGATACATGCATGCAATTATAATTGGTGTTTGAAATAAATTCAATAATTCGGTTCAATGATAAACTTGTGTGTTGAAAGCAATTCTCCTGTTTGATTGTGTATGAAAGTTTGTTTCCATAATTAGTTTCCGCTGCAATTACTTGTTCATCTTCATTATTATCAAACAAAAAACACAATCATAAGAAACTCAGATCCTAACAATTGGTATCAGAGCTCGGACAGTCAAATTTGATCTAACAGTCATTTTGACATAAATAGTTCAGCTCATAATCGTTGATACTGTTAAATTGTTTGTTTCGTTGAAAAACAGAGTAAGGGTTAATTACGATCAAAGTTGATTAACCAGTGCCTGTAAAACAACCAGGATTATGTAACAATCACAAGATATGAACAATAACATCGGTTCTCTCTTCAAACTACCCATGTTGAAGCGAAATGAGTACAACATCTGGCAGAGAAGGATGGGTCACATCATTGCTCAACAGAATACCAGATGTTGGAAGTCGGTTATCTTTGGACCACATGTTCCAATGGTGCCGAGTGCTGAGGATCCAGGAAAATACGAACCTAAGAAGGTTTAAAACTATACTGAATTGGATTTTAAAAAATTTGAGTTGGATACCAAAGCATTTAGCATTGTTGCTTCTGCATTACCAAATGAAATCTATGCTGGACTGTTACACTGTAACAGTGCCAAGGAATTGTGTGATGCGTTGAAGGAACAGTTTGGGGGAACTGAAGAAGTTATTGAAAACAATAGGGAAATTTTGAACCAACAGTATGAAACCTTTTGTCACGTCAAAGGTGAAACATTAACACAACAGTTTGAGCGATTTAGCTGTCTCATAAGTGAACCAAAACTTTTTAAAACTGAATTTCCAAAATCGACCGTTAATAGTAGGTTTTTAAGATCACTTCCTGATAAATGGGACACCATTGCATTTGTGACCAGAAACTCTGTTGAGTTCTAAGATCTGACACTGACCCAACTTCATGGTAGACTCCTGACCTATGAAAGGGAGTTAAACCAGAAAAAGAAGTTGCAAGAGTTTGGCAAAGTTGCAGATGACTACACATTTGGCAACACAGCTCTTCTGGGTCAGGAAGAGTCTGGCAGCAGTAAGGATCAGAGTTATGATCATTTTATTGACCTAAAAGCTTTCACAGCAAATGGAGAAAGCCAGAACTCAGATAATCTGTGCTTTGAACTCAATGACTTACAACATTTTGATCCAACTGATCTTGAAGAAATGGACATTTTGCATCAATTGGCTTTGCTAAGTGTAAGAACAAGCAAATTCTACAAAAGGGCAGGGAGAAAATTCCCAGGGTTACATGGGAATCTAAAAGTGGGGTTGGATAAATCCAAGATCAAGTGCTATAAGTGCAATAGGCTAGGTCATTTTGCTAGGGAATGCAGGAGTCAAACCAATGGTCCAATTATTACTCATCCCAGCTCAAACCCTAGACCACAAAATCAAAGCACTATGCACTATGCCCAATATACCCCTGCAGCCCATGTTAACACTGCTCACTATGCTGCAACCCCTGTTCCTGTGCATTATGTTCAAACCACTGTTCCACAAATTCAGTATGTTCAAGCCCCTGCTCCCCAGGTTCAGGTGCAACAAGTTGCACCTCAACAAACTGCACCAACAGTGGTTCAACCAGACCAACAAAGCTTTTTCACACAAGGGCTGGTTGACTGGAGCAGTTTACCTAAGGAGTTAGGAGATGGAAATTTTGCACTGTATGCTCAAAGCACTACTTCTGGTAATGATATTTGTTTTTTAGTTTTGGAGACCATACAGGAGGGCTTGGAAGCTGAAGAAGGACAGTCAAGTGCTGAAACAGTGGACAAAATTGCTGAAGCAGTGGTTACTGTTGTTGCTGATGAAGTACTGTTGGGAGAAAGTTCAAAACCCCTGCTGGAACCACTGTCTGACCCCTGGTCCAAAGAAGAAGAAGAAGAGAAGAAAGAATGTGAGAAAGAAGAGAAAGCTGATGAAGAAAATGATCATTCATGTGATTGTGCCATGATGGCTGCATCCAAGGTATCACCTCAGGTTTTACAAAATCTGTGTTCAGACAAATGCATTATAGCATTTGCTAACATTAAAAAGGTGAATGAAAACCTTAGGGATAGGTTGTTAACTTCTGAAGTTCAATTTGAAAAGTCATTAAAAGAACTGAAAAACAAGTTGAATGAAAAAGAAAGTGAAATTTACAGCATCAAACAAGAGCATAGCATAACCAAGGACCAACTCCAAACTATGATAGAAAAATATCAGGGTTGTAAAAAGGAGTTGGAATCCACCCAAATTACTTGTGAAAAATGGGTGGAATCCTGTAAAGGTTATGAGATTACGCTTGAAAAACAGCTTGAAAGTAATGTAAAATTTGGCATTGGGTTTAGAAAAAATGACCAAGCTGAAAACAATGCTGCAAATCAAGCTGGTTCTGTTAAAATCATTCCAACCAACAAGAATGGCCAAGAAGTTAAAATAACTGACAAACTTGGTAACAAAATCACTTTGAAAAGATATGTGGGGTCCTCAACTTTTGAGGAAATTGAGAAATACCAATTTAAACCCACATGGTCTGATGAGTGTGACATTCTTGAAAACTTCAAGCCCATGGACTTCACAACCACTGATGGTGTAAAGGCTCCTAAAGCAAAAGTTATTCCTCTTAAGGACATCCCAACAGTAGTTCAAAACTCTGTTGCCAAGGAGTCTGAGAAGAAGAAAAGAAAAGATCAAAAACCTGTTTTGTGATTTCTGTGAAAAGAAGAATCATCTAACAAAAGACTGTTTTCATCTAAAAGCATATGATATCAACAAAACAAGTGTTATTGTACCTGCTGAGAGCTGCACCATCTATGGTAAATCAAACCACAAAACTCAGGAATGTGTGTATCTCAAATCCTTTGATGTAAAAAAGAATGAGTACACTGCAAAAACATCCTTGAGTTCATCAAATTCATCTGTTAAATTCACCAAGAATCAACCACTGTTTGTGCCAGTCCAAACAGCTGTTACCAAACAGCTGAACCAAACCTCTGTTAAAAGTGATGTTCAGGTGACTGATGCACCCCCTGCTAACCAATACCGAAGAGGTAAAGGTCAACCACTATACCCAAGGGTTCCACATGTCTATGAAGCCTACAAAAGGCCCTCCAAACCAAGAGTGAATAGGCATCCCTTTGGGTATCAACAGCTGATAGGGCAAGACCCCCAACAATGGTTAGAGAAAAACAGTTCTAAAACTGTCCAAACCCCTGACCTAACCACTGTCCATCCACCTGAACTTAACCTAGACACTGTTGAGACCCCATCCAAAGCCTTATTGGCTTTGGAGACCCTAATGAATTAACCTTTTACTTGATGTGTAGGGAGCTTCTGCATGCTTAGATAGTCTTTGGTATGTAGATAGTGGAGGCTCTAGGCACATGACAGGATGTAGAGCCCTACTCAAAGACTTTAAAACTCATGGAGGGGGTGATATATCTTTTGGAAATAATAGTAAAGGGAAGGTTCTGGGGTCTGGTACAGTTCAGTCTGGTAAAGTTAAGTTTGAAAATGTCAATCTGATAGACAATCTAAAATTCAACCTCCTAAATGTTTCACAAATGAGTGATAAGGGCTATGTCTCATTCTTTACAAAGGAGCGTTGTAGGATTGTTGGACCAGAAATGGTTGAAAAGATTGAAGAAATAATAAAAAATGGAAAAACCTAACTTGTTGCTCAAAGGAGTGGCAATGTCTATGTGGTGGATATGTCAAAAGAGAGCCCCGGGACTGATGCCTGTCTGTTCTCAGCTGCCTCTAACAAAGAGACAGAATTATGGCACAAGAGATTGGGGCACACAAATCTCAAGAAAATCACTGCTATATCCAAACAGGGGTTAGTAAGAGGTTTACCTCAAAAACTGTTCACCTGTCCTGAGCATTGTGTTTCCTGTCTAAAAGTAAAACAACATAAAAGCTTATACAAATCAATTGAAGAGTCCAAAACAACCAAGTTCTTGCAAATGCTTCACATGGATTTGTTTGGCCCAGTTAAAGTCATGAGTCTTAGGAAGAAAAGATATTGTTTGGTTATTGTTGATGACTTTTCTAGGTTTACATGGACTTACTTTTTACACTCAAAAGATGAGACTGCAGGCATTCTGCAAGACTTTGTTACACAGGTTGAAAAGCAGTTTGACTTGCCAGTAAAAGTCTTCAGGAGTGACAATGGCACAGAGTTCAGAAATAAGGAGTTAGATGATTTTTGTGTGTCAAAAGGAATTGTAAGGCAATACAACATTCCAAGAACACCAGAACAAAATGGGGTTATTGAAAGAAAGAACAGGACTTTGATTGAGGCTGCCAGAACCATGCTTGCTGATTCAGGTTTGCCATTAACTTTTTGGGTAGAGGCAGTAAACACTGCTTGTTGTGTCCAAAACAGAGTTTTAATCAACCACAGGCATCAAAAGACTGCCTATGAACTGCTGTATAAAATAAAGCCATTAATCTCATATTTCAAAGTTTTTAGCTGCCCATGTTTCATTTTAAACTTAAAAGATTCTATCTCAAAGTTTGCAGCTAAAATTGATTGTGGTTATCATCTGGGATACTCAACCACTGCTAAGGCCTACAAAGTATTTAACACAAGGACTAAGACAGTGGAAGAGACTTTGAATGTGAAGTTCAATGAACTTTCATCAATGAAAATCCCAGCAAACACTGCTGAATTATTTGATCTTGATAAATTCACATTTGAAAATGTTGCTGTCAAGACTAACAATGCAGGTCCATCAGAAAATCCTCCATCAGACTACGGATATGAAATCATCATTCCACAACAAAAGTCTGTTTCAATTGGAAGAGCAGCAGATGTTCAAAACAGCTGTCAAAGCTCATCCACTGCTACCTCAACAGTTGTTGACCAAAGTAGCCCATCCTCATCAACCACTGTTGACAAAGGCCATCAGACAGTGGATAAAAGTCAACATGTGTTTACATCTGTTCCTCCTATTCCTCCACCTCCATTTGAAGCCACTATTGGATCATCAAAGTCACAAGTAGTGGTTAGCTCAGATGATTCACATCTGCAACCCTCACCATTAAATGCCATTGTTCCACACAATGGAGATCTAATCTTCTTGAAGTCTCATCCACCTGACCAAATCATTGGCAACATCAGTGAAGGGGTGCTCACAAGAAGTCAATCCCAAAACATCTGTCTTTTTGCTGGTTTCCTATCTCTCCATCAGCCAGTCAAGTACCAAGAGGCACTGAAAGACAACAGCTGGGTAGAAGCCATGCAAGAGGAGCTCCAATAGTTTAGAAGACAACAAGTTTGGGAGCTTGTACCATTGCCAGAGGGTGTGAGTCCTATTGGCACAAAGTGGGTCTTCAAAAAGAAAACTGATGAAAGGGGTATTGTTGTCAAGAATAAAGCTAGGCTTGTGCTTCAAGGGTTCAGACAGGAATAGGGCATTGACTATGATGAAACATTTGCCTCTGTAGCAAGACAAGAAGCTATCAGACTATTCCTGGCCTTTGCTATCAACCACAACATTAAGGTGTACCAAATGGATATCAAATATGCATTCCTCTATGGTAAGATTCAAGAAGAGGTTTATGTTTGTCAACCTCCAGGCTTTGAGGATCCATTTCATCCAAATCATGTCTACAAGCTAAATAAAGCTTTGTATGGCCTGAAACAAGCACCAAGAGCCTGGTATGAAACTCTTTCCACCTTTCTCCTATCCATTGGTTTCACCAGAGGTAAAATAGACAAAACTTTGTTTTTAAAATGGAGAGGAAAAGACTTGATGATTGTCCAGATTTATGTGGATGACATCATTTTTGGAAGCACATGTAATAAAATGTGTGAAGAGTTTAGGAAACACATGACAGCTGAGTTTGAAATGAGTGCAATAGGTGAACTCCAGTGCTTTCTTGGTCTCCAAGTAAGGCAACTGCAAAATGGCACTTTTATCCATCAAGGCAAATATGCCAAAGAACTCTTAAAGAAATTTGAGATGGATGATTATAAACCATGCAGTACACCCATTGCAACCACAAAAATTGTCATGTCTGATGAAAAGGATGATTTGGTTGACCAAACTCTATATAGAAGCATCATTGGGTCTTTATTGTACCTAACTGCATCTAGGCCAGACATCATGTTTGCAACATGTGTTTGTGCAAGATCCCAATCAGCCCCTAGAAAGTCAAACCTTATTGCTGTAAAAAGGATATTCAGATACCTAAAAGATGCTCCCACACTTGGTATCTGGTATCCAGCTGATGGAAATATCAAGCTTTCAGGTTTATCAGATAGTGACTTTGCTGGATGTGACAAGACAAAGAAGTCCACTTCAGGAGGGTGCCAATTCCTGGGCAGTTGCTTAGTGTCTTGGCAAAGCAAAAAGCAAGCAGCTATTTCCACATCCACTGCTGAGGCAGAGTATATAGCTGCTGCAAGCTGTACAGTCCAACTGTTATGGCTTCAAAATCAACTGTTGGATTTTGGTATCACTGTCCTAAAGACACCTCTTATGTTGGACAGTCAGGCAGCAGAAAATATCATAAAAAATCCAGTATCCCATTCAACCACCAAACACATTGACATCAGACATCACTTTGTGAGGGATTGCTATGAAAAAGGTTTGATTTCTCTGCATCATGTTCCAACTAAAGATCAGCTGGCAGATGTGCTAACCAAAGGTTTAGACACATCCACCTTTGAAAGCTTGATCTCTATGATTGGCATTCTGAACATGGAATAACAAGCAAAATCTTGTTTTTCTATGAATAAAAGCATTAAAATGTTTTCAGAAAATCAAAAATCCATCCTTAAAAATAGCTAAAAATGAAATTTTCATTAAATCCTTAAAAGTCTGTCATAACCACTGATTTGGTTCAAACATCTGTTTTGATGATTTTGACCACTGCTGAAAGTCAACCACTATTTTCCTCATTTCCTTGTTAATCACTGTTGTTCAAAATCAGTGTTTTAACCCACTGATGTGCTATCCACTGATAGTTGAAAATCAGCCACTGTTCTCATTATGACCGTTGCAACCACTGATACTTGTTTCATCAGTGGTTTCGTAAACAACTGTCTTCCATTATTCATCAGTGGTTAACATGTCACACCCCGACCACGTTAAACAACAAAACGTGGCGGAAACGTCGGGGAGTGTTGTAACAGAATCATTGTTTCACAACCATGGATTAAATAATTCCGTTTTATTGAATTATTGAACTCATTGTCTTATATTATAAATCAGATAAATACAAATATTATCTTTCAAGTTTTAAAGTCGCTAAGGCACGAGTCCATCATATGTATAGCATGTATCAACAATAATCACATAGCAGCACCTGAAACATATGTAAAAATAGGTACGTCAGCATAAAAATGCCTGTGAGATACATAGGTTTTATTAATGCATGATTCATGACTTTGTAAGTTTAAAAGAATGTTTTAACAAAATAGTCATGAACTTTAAAAATGTTTTCTTTATAAATCATGCGAAATTTTACAAGAAATTTGATGATATAAAAGAATGATGCATAAATAAATATGTAAGTAAAATGAGTTTGTAAAACAATGTTTTGATAAAAAGGTTTGTAGTATATATAAAAATATACTTTGGTTTTAAGAAAGTCGAATAAGTAATATATTAAAATATATTTCAGTTCCAAAATCGTTAAACAGATAGTATATTAAATATACTTTAGTCGTCAAAATAATCGTTTTCGGTAGTATATCAAAAGTAAACTTTGGTTTTATAAATAACATATTAAACTATGCTTTGGTTTTGTAAATAACATATCAAACTATGTTTTTTTAATAATTAACAAAATATATGTTGTTTTGTACAATATCACACATGAGAGTATATCAAACTATACCTTTAGGAGTATAACAAAATATACAACAAAAATGTGATTTAAGAATTCAACCAAACCTTAGTGCATCAAACTACACCAATTGAGACTATAGTGATACCACGAAGGCAATCCCTATTTGGATAAAATATTGGTTTCTGACATTCCATGACAACAGGAATGGGGTGTCTAGTCCTATAGCGCTATATCATACTAACAATCGGTCTGGTGAACATATAAAATAAGTACAATCCAACAATTAATTTTATAATCTTTGAAAAATCAGTGTTTAAGCCATAAATAATCATTCAGTTTGTCAAAAGATAAGTACTAATATGTATAATCAATTATACTTTGAAATCATGAACATAACAATTAGGTACACATGCTTCACCCCAAAGCATTGAAAACAGTAAAAGAGGGGACTATGTACTCACTTGAGGATGCTTAGGAGTCTTGTATAACAACCAAGCAAAGCTAGAGGGATCATGGAATCAAACGGCACCTAATATAGGTAACTATGTAAATAACCTGGACCTAAGTCGGAAGATTGGATAGAATGAGGTCTTGTAAACCAAATGAGTATTGGAACTCATGTAATATGGTTTAACAAAGCCTACATTCTAGATCGGAACCTATCCTAAGTGCTTTCGACCCGTCACGACCCATTAAGGTAGCTTATGCTACTTTAACGTGTCGTTCGCGCAAATGCGCGTTCGAGACGTCTAACTAGCCCTATGACAAGTATTATATGCCTAATCATGTTTAATTATGTTGCATAATTAGTTAGGTGACAAAGGTTTAGGTTACATATGCTTAAAATCCAATTATGCATGAAAAGGGAATTTTGGTCATTTACCTAAAGCATATAAACTACTTATCATACAACTACTTAAACTACGTGACCATAAGGTATAACCTCGGAAGGTTATTCCCTATACAACTATGGTCACTAAACATGCTTGGTCAGATCCTAATGATCGACCAAACGGGTCGAGTTCGAAAGTCTAAGCGGTGGTTTAGACCGCTTGACTTACGACTCTAAACAAGAACTAAACTAAAAGTGACGAGCTAAGCATGTTAAAACATGCTTAACTAAGTTAGAAAACAGGTTTTGATATCAAAACAAAGTGTTTTGATACCCTAAAGTAGTTTGGTTGCAAAATACGCATAAATGCGTATTTTGACCGAAACTACGACTCGTCACTACGCCTAGTCAACGTGGTAATCAGTAGGTATAGTCACTAGGGACTATAACCATCGTGATTACGCTCACGTTGCGAAGTTCAAACGAACTTCGTGTTGACTAAAGACTGGTCAAAGCAGAAAGTCAAACACTGTTTGACTTTTACGCTAGGAAAGCGATAAAAGAACGAAGGAAGCTTACAAAGGGTCCTTGCTTGAACTTGATCTTATAATTCTCAGGTATGAAGTTATAAAACCTAAACTTAGAGAATTTAGATCAAGTGTGAGTTGCAACAAATGAAATGCTAGGCTATTTATACTTGTAGTGAACTCACAAGATCAAAACAAGTGTTTATGTGGCCATCAAGCATTAAATCCTAGCCATACAAGTGTTAGAGGCCAGCTATTTTGCTTGGGGAGGTGCTAACTTGGCTACCATACAAAGAAATTGCAAGAATGGCCCCTGAATTATCAATCTGATGCTGAAAATGAGTTTTCTGCCCAGATGAGGCCATGGCTTCACGCCACGGCAAAGACATATGGTGGTGGCGCAGCGCCACCATGTGCCAGTTCCCAGAAATTTTGCCAAAATGGAAGAAATGGTCCCCGCACATGTTTAAGGCCTTTTTCGATGCGTTTAAACCCGGTTAACCCATTTTCAAGGCTCAATAATGAAGTTTAAGTATAGGGAACATGAAACATTCTCAAAAATATGTCGAATGTCGGTTCGTTTGGCCGTACGATCACGTTATTCGGTTAATTACGACGAAACACGAATGACCGTGAAAAATGATCCAAATTACGCGACGAATGGTATTTTTGCATGCCGATCACTAAAACAAAAATATTTTAGTGTGTACAAAAATTTTGAATCTCCAGATGTGGTCAGAACGTAAGATATGCGCGAAAATGCAAACTTACGTCGTTTTTGACACTTTTAGTCCCTGTAAGATCAAATAAGCATATTTTCGCACACCGAACCACTCAAAGCTTATTTCTAAGCTATGTTTAGGTTATTTATGGTGTGTTTAGCTTATGATCAAGTTCCGGACTATACGTTGCCTTACGAAACGGCAGACTTTTGCAGATGGACGCAAATAGTCCCTGTGAGCGAATAAACTTGTTTTCGGCATACCAAACCCTTCAAAACTTATTTCTAAGTTATGTAAAGGTTATTTATGGTATGTTAAGCCTATGTGACTGTTCCGGAGTGTTTGTTGCATTAAACTGGTTATATTTACGCATGAGTTCGCGTATAACCTTCCAGAAAGCGATTTAGAGCTCGAAATCGAACAAGAATTGATATGTGCAAATGATACACATATTTATACAAATCCCAAGTATGAAATATAATATTTCATTGGTTTGGTATTTTTTTAGTGGTTGAAGTGACACAGGTGTCACATGACACGTGGTCAGTACTTGTCGGTCAGATCTTTTGTAACCGCTGCCACGTCAGCATTCACTTTTCCCTTTATAAAACCCTGATTAAACAAGGTTTTCACTATCGAATCAAATTCAAAAATACCTTTCTCAAAGTAGTTACCATCTTTCTCTCTCAAATCACTCATCGTCTTCCTCCTCTCGCACACATATTCAATATCACCGTTTTCATTCTCTCACAAATCCACTCAAATGGCCACAGAAATTCCATACAAAGCTCCCCACAATTACTTGGGTCTATTGACAAAACCAAGTCATACTGAAACCTTCGACTCCATCATAGATGCTCTTTCGTCTTCAAAGTACAAAACTTTGTTGACTGCTGATGCTTCGGTTTTTCTGGCAACCCAGAGAGAATTTTGGAAGAATGCCACACTTGAGTCTCAAGATAGAACGGCAATAGCCATCAATTCCTCAATAAAGGGTGTACCAGTTAAAATTACACCTCAATCCATTTCAGAGGTATTTGAACTCGATGATCTTCAAGGCAAAACTTCTTTTCCTAAAATCGAGTATCAAACTGATTTTATTGAGAGGGGGTATGCTGAGGAAATGAAAAAGGATACCTTAAAAAAGGTAGTTTTCCTCCTGCAACAAGATTTTTATTCCATACCCTCTTGATGTGTGTTTCAAATAAGACCACTGCTTTCAATGAAATTCCATTGAAGATCCAATACCTGGGTTATACTATTTTACAAAAAGAAAATTTTAACTACTCCCAGGAGATCTTTGATGATTTGGTAAAAAATGTTAAAAAATCATTTTTACTGTTTCCAAGGTTCTTAAGCTTCTATTTTCAAAAGAAATTTTCAAAGGATAATGCTCATGTGCTTATCCAGGGTGAACCTTTTCAAATAAATGGCCTAACACCTGAAACATTTACAAGGCTATCCAAAGTTTCCAAAACAAAGCAGAGGCTCCTGAGCAGAATTTAGCAGCTCCCACTGCTCCTCAGGCACCTGCTGCTGAGCCCACTGCTCAAGGTGATCACAACAGCAAAACAACTGCTGTGAAGCCCACACCTAAATCCACAAAAAGACCAAAACAGAAAAAATCTCAAAAGCCCCCCAAACCTACTAAAAAGGCAACTCTGGAAGATGAGATCCCAGAGCAACTGCTAGTGACAACACAAAAGTCACAAGAAACCACTGCTACTACTTCCTCACAGCAGTTGGTAGAAAGATCTCAACCTGAGCCTCAAACTCCTCCTGCTTCTTCTAAAAAAGAACAGGTTGTAAGAACCAGGACACCAAATTATGATGCTCTAGAATCACTTGATTATATCATCCACAGCCCACTGCCCGGGGCAAATTCGCTTTCTACACCTATCCTCACCTCTCAAATTCCCCCATAAACAAAACTTTTGTTGGATGCTCTTGATATAGCTCAAACAGAAATCAGTTCTCTCAACCACCTATCACTGAGAGTATGCCACCACAACTGACTGAGTTTGAGCTCCCTATCATTGCTAACCCACCAACAACTGAGGAGGTTACACCCCTTGAGTTACATGTAACTCTTGGTGGTAGTTCAAGTGAAGCAGCTACTACAAGTGTTGAACCCACTGGTTTACACTTGGACAGTAGTTTCATCCATAAGACTTCCTTGAAGGCAATATCTTCTTTGGGAACCATAATGCCAATTGGTGGATATCAAATATACATTGGTGAGCTAAGAAGGGCAACCCTTTTGAAGATAGAAGACCCCAGTACCAAGAAAAAGGGGCATCAGTGGATGACTTTTGGGATACATTCCATCAGTCAACCACTGTTACAACCACTGCTAGTGGGAAATCAGATGATCCCATTAAGTTGGGTGATGGTTTAATGTACCAAGAATTGACAGCTAGAGTTGACAAACTTGATACATCTGTTGCAGAAATCAAAGACCTGCTGCAACAGTTGTTGAAAGTACAAAAGGTACAACCCACTGCTGCTCCAGCTCAAACATCTGCTCCAACATCTGTTCCTACTCCAAATGAGCTGTGGAGTTTGTTCCAACCTATGCTCATCCAACAAAGACAATTAGCTGATCAGCAACATGAAATTCAAGTTCAAAAGATCAGAAATATCATGGAAGCTAGGTTTAAAGATACACAAGCAGACATAAAGGCAATCAAGGCCCACTTATTGAACACCACTGGCACTGCTCCTCCCTCTATCATCTTTGTGGATAACCCACCACCAGCTGATGCCAAAAAGGGGGAGAAAATGAAGCAGTTGAAGAAAAAGGGGTATGAAGATGGTCTTTACATTGCACCTGACAATTCAAGTATGCTTGCAGACATCCCTAAGCCAGATGGGTCTAAAAAGGTTGATGTGACCTTAAATGCCCTTGCTGATGAAAAGGAAAGGTTAAAAAGGGATATGGAGGCAAAGGGCAAGTCAAGGTTTGAAGAGGAAAAGAAAATGTTTATGGCAAAGGAAGTTCAGGGTATTTCAGAGCCTAAGGATGAAGAAAATCCTAAGCCCCAAAGAAAGCAGCCCACTAGAAAAGTGAGGCAACCCAAAACCACACCTTCCAGACTCACAAAACATGCCTCTCAAACTCCCAAAAAATCCTTACATCAAACTTCCAAACCAACAGCTGTTGTAACACCTGTTGTATCAACAACTGTTGGTACTTCAGTGGTTTCAGCAGTTGTTAACCCGACAACCACCACTTCAACACTCAATACAACCACTGCTCCCACTACAAACACTACCCCACCAAAAATATCATCACCACCAAAACAGCCTCCTGCCAAAAAACAGAAGACAGCTGATGACACATCATTAGTTGTAATGACAATAGTGGTTGAAACACCAGTTGTTTCAACAGCTGTTAGTCCGCCACCTTCCACATCAATCACCACCACTCAGATCACCACTTCACAACCCTCCAAAACACCACCAACCTCTCCTAAACCAAAAAGGAGAAGGATAATCTTGGAAGATGAAGATTCTTCATCACCACCAACATCTTCACAACCATTGTCACTTGTTACTATTCCAAACCCTGTTCCACTCTCTTCAGCACAAGTCTTTAACCCAAACACTGCCATTGTTTCTGCAGCTGTCCAGTATCCTTTAGAGCTTGCAGCTGTTAGAGAAGAGATCAAATCTTTCTACTATGAAGATGACCCTGATAAAAGGAGCTTGCCATCTCTTCAAGGATATCCAAGACCTAACAATATTGAAGAATACTTGAAATTGAAAGGTCAACAAGCAGAGGATATCTCCAAAAGAAACACAAAGGGTAAATCTGACAAGGAAATCCAAAGATACTATCAATTCCTGCTTACTCAAGTCAGTACTTTGGAAAGGTTTTCAAAGAATCTCGGTCAGCAACTATCAGAAAGAGATGATGAAACCTTGAGAAAAGATTATATTGAGCATATTATGGCATTCAAGAGATACAAGGGAGACAAAGCTCAATATAAAGAATGGACAGTTGGTGAGCTCAAAGAGGAGTTAGAAAGGATTGAAAAAATGAACAAAGACAAAGTTAAACATACTCCTCCTATTTGGGCAAATTACAAGAAAAATGTGCCTGATAAAGTATTAAAGCTGAAAAGAATGAAAGAGGAACTTATTACTGCTGATTTTGGGTCAAGGAATCAGGTGACAAGGTGGAAAGAAGAAAAGGTGATGGCCTCTTACAAAAAGTTGGAAGAGATGAGAAAGAAGAATCCAAATGTTCCACAAACATGATTACCCTGAAGTAGAGGTTTCAACAAGACCACAAAAACTGCAAGTCAGGAAATCCACTGCTCCACCTGGTGACATCCTTTATCAAAGAAGGAGACAAAAACAGATGGATGCAGAAACACCAGAGGATATAGCTGCTAGTGATGATATTATAAAATCAGTCATCAAGCAGATGATAGCTGAAAATGCTGAACTTGCTAAAGCTCAAAGCACTTCTCAGCCAGTTATCACCAGGCCACCATCACTAAACTCATCATCAATAAAGCCTCTCCCAAGAAACCCAATGGATTCAAAAATACTAAAGTGGAAATTTGACAAACAGACCCACGTATTGACTCTGATCAAATCCAGTGGTGAAGTGAAGAAAAAATCAAGGGAACAAGCATTGGGCCTGGGTGTTGAAGATCTGCAAGATCTCCTTGATCTTACACTATGCAGGGATGAGGACGATACAGATTCTCTGAACTCTGAATTACAATTCAAAGGGCAAGTCAGGGAACTTTTGATAAGGCAATAAAGATCCTAAATAATGAAGAGTTTTGGCATCATCTGTTCCAGGGGGAGATTATTGGGATTGAACCCTACCAAAGGAATAGTTGATTAAAGCCAAAACTGGATCAGAGCAGTGGATCCAAAATAAGCACTGATGTATTCCAACTTTCCCCTTGGAAGTGTTTCTATCATCTAATGGCCTTTATCCACTGCTTGTATACAACTGCTGTTATACAGCAACTGATCAAGTATAAAGACTGATGAAGACTAAAGCCTTGATGATCAATCTACTGTTATGGGTCAAGCACTGCTGAAGATACAAAGTACTGCTGGAGTCACAACAGTGGAAGGAGAAAGCAGTAGTTTAGTCTTTCTCTTTGTAATGTATTGTAATCAGTAGTTAGCAAACAGTTGATTGTATTAGATCAGTAGTTACAGGTTGTTAGGAGGTTAGATGTCACTTTCATGGTGACGTCAGCCAAGATGCTTCAGTGGTTTGCTCGTACCTATAAATTGAACAGTACCCTGTACTGTTCTGTTAGCTCTTTCACCACTTGTCTTCCTGCACGAACAATTCATTGTGAGCTCAGGCTGAGGGGGTGTTTGTAATACATGCATGCATGCAATTGTAATTGGTGTTTGAAATAAATTCAATCATTCGATTCAGTGATAAACTTGTGTGTTGAAAGCAATTCTCCTGTTTGATTGTGTATGAAAGTTTGTTTCCATAATTAGTTTCCGCTGCAATTACTTGTTCATCTTCATTATTATCAAATGAAAAACACAATCATAAGAAACTCAGATCCTAAAGGTTTGAAGAGAGAACCAATGTTATTGTTCATATCTTGTGATTGTGACGTCATCCTGGTTGTTTTACAGGCACTGGTTAATAAACTTTGCTCGTGATTAACCCTTACTCTGTTTTTCAACGAAACGAACAATTGAAAAAGTATCAACAATTTTGAGCTGAACTTTTACGTCAAAATGATTGTTAGATCAAGTTTGACTGTCCAAGCTCTGATACCAATTGTTAGGATCTGAGTTTCTTATGATTGTGTTTTTGTTTGATAATTATGAATATGAATGAGTATAAGTGCAGCAGAATTAAAATGGAAACAAACTTTCAACACACAATCAAATGGAAGAATTGCTTTCAACACACATGTTTGTCATGAAATCGAATGATTATATTTATTACAATGATTCAATTACACTTGCATGCATTTAATACAATCTCCCCCTCAGCCTGAGCTCACAGATGGTTTGTTCGTACATAATGACTTGTGAAGAAGGAGCTAATAGAACAGTACAGGGTATTGTTCTATTTATAGTACCGAACAAACCACTATGGCGTCTTTGCTGACGTCACCATGAAAGTGACATCTAACCTCCTAACAAACTCAAACTACTGACCTATTACAACCACTGATTACAAACAACCGATTACAATACACAAAGCATAAACAAAACAACTGATCCTTCATTCCACTGCTTAGGCTCCAACAGTGCTTTGGTCTTCAGCAGTACTTGAGATATAACAGTTGATTGAGCATCAGCACTTAGTCTTCATCAGTCTTTTGGGTCAGCAGTAGTTAGGAAGGGCAGTACTTGAATCCATCAGATGTTAGAGCCACTGTCAAGGGAAAAGATTGAATACAAACATCTGCTTATTCTGAATCCATTGATCTGATCCAGTTTTGGCTTTAATCAACTGTTCCTCTGTAGGGTTCAATCCTAGCAATAACGTATACAAATTAGTTGTGGTCGGTGGCCGTTGCCACCAACTTTGTGTTTTAAGTAATAGGGTAATGTGATTACATGTGTCTATATAAATATTTATTTAACTAGTATTGGGTTCAATGGAGAAGAGTAAAGATTCGGTACAAACCTTATGCTATCTAAAACCAGTAAGAACAAATTTTGAATGTTGATTATTGAATCAAAGGCTAAAATTGATTAGAATTCTTCATTAACAATTACTCACTCCGTCCCATTAAATGTGTCTTATTTTGAATTTTCAAAGTCTTTATTTATAAACTTTGACTTTAATTATATATTTTTTGTGTTATATAAAACTTGATGAAAATTAACCTGATAAAAACACTTGTAAAAAATACTCAAATTATATAACTTTCATCAAGTATTATCTAACACAAACAAAATTATTTAAGGTCAAAGTTTATAAATAAAGACTTTGAAAATTCAAAATATGACACTTTTAATGGGACGGAGGGAGTACTATATTATATAATAAGATCTATGGGTATTTTAGTCATTTATTCATTTTTCATCAAATAATAATTCTACCAAGTTTTTTTAAACTAAAATGACTTTTATATACTTCATTATTTAAAAAAAATATACCATAAAATCAAGTATTTTTTATCTTTAGTATGAGTACTATATTGCTGTACTTTTTTATTTATAAAAGTGATTTTTAAAAAAAAGTTACAAAAATATGTTTTATAATTGTGCTAGTTATGTAGTTTGGAATATGCTACATGAAAAATGTATTATGTTGATTTTAAATCTATACGTATGTTCTTATTTTGTTGTGTAATTCTTATGTGTTGTTATTTTTTTTCCTTTTGTGTTGTTATTAGGAGCCTATTTCGAAATAAACTTGTTTTCTACTAGTTATGTAATAGATGTGCTGTTTACAAAATTAAAACAAAAACATGAAATTGTGCTAATTATGTAATAGTATGTGTTGTCTACAAAATTAAAAAACCATAAAATTATGCTAGTTTTGTAACATGTGTGTTGTTTACAAAATAAAAAAATAAACATGAGATTTTGCTAGTGCTAGTTATGTGCTCTTTGTATAATTAAAAAAAAACATGAAATTATGCTAGTTATGTAATAGCATGTGTTATGTGTTGTTTACAAAATAAAATAAAAAGCATGACATTGTCAAATTTATAAATTAGAAATGGCATGAAAATAGAGATTTCCATAATCCTTATATATTGTTAAAAACAAATATACCCTTATTGAGTCTTTATAAGTTATCCATGTGTTACTGTAGTGGTTCTTATAGTTTTTAGATTTAATTTAGTTTGTATATGATCCTACTCCCAATGGAGAACTCTAAAAAGTAGGGAAGCAAGGGGAATCGACGCAAACGAACTCCGATTGGACTCATTCCAGCAGCATTAGAACCGGCTCGTCGAACCCTAACTCAAAGCTATCTAAACTCAAAACCTAAAGTCTAAAGCTAAACCGTAAAACTAAAACCTAAGCTAAAACTTAAAATCTAAACTATAAACCCTAAAGGCTAAAACCCAAACCCTAAAAGCCAAATTCTAAATCCTAAAAGCTAAACCATAACCCTAAAAGTGAAACCACATATATATATATATATATATATATATATATATATATATATATGCTAGGAGTTGGCTACAAAGTCCAAATTTTCTAAAAAGTTTAAAAAGTCATAAAACATCAAAATGTCAACCATAAAACACACCCAAAACCCACAAATAACTAAACAAAGATTACTACAACATCTATGTTGGTTGTGTTTTATGTTTTGGATGATAAGGCTATGATTATGGAATGGCAAACATTATTGTGTTTTATGTTAATTAGCATGTTGTGTTTTATATTCATAGTTCTACGATTGTGTGTTTAAAGTTTCTCTGGACTATTATAATTTGAATATGGTGTTTTAGTAATCTTTACTCTGTTACTTGTGGGTTTTAGGTGTGTTTTATGTCTGGAATTATAGTGTTTTATGAATTTTTACATTTTTTTTAGGAAATTTGGACATTGTAGCCGAACCTCAATCTATATATATATATATATATATATATATATATATATAGTTTAAATGAGAAGAAATTTCAATCAATAAGAATGTTTCATTTTGCTTCATTTAATATTTTATTTAATGCTTTTGTAAGGGTATATTGGTAAATTTACATAGATTGTCGCATTCCTTTTTAATAACTAACTACATTAAATTTTATAACTTAATTTCAAAATATGTAATTTTGTCAAAAAAAATATTTAATTTAGAAGTGTACGATAAATACGAGGTTTGTATGATAAATTACGAGATGTGTAAGATAAAATGTAGGATAAATTTCGACTAGTGTAGTATAAATTTGGACATATGTGGTATAAATTTTGACATATGTAGGATAATAGTGTTTATGACTAATTAATTAATCTAAAAGTATAATTAATGAGATGAGAGAAAATATTTAGAGTTAATTACTGTTTTCGTCCCTGAGGTTTGTCAAAAATAACGGTTTCAGTCCATTAGTTTAAAAATTGCCATTTCAGTCCATTAGTTTCATTTTCGTAACCATTTCAGTCCACTAACTTAACTCCATCCATTTATTTTGTTAACTTTGAGTTAACTAACTAATTCAGGGACGGTTTGCGTCAGTTTTAGAAACACAGGGACTTAAGTGTAAACTCTAAAACATTAAAACAAAAAAAATAGTAAATTCCAAAAAATCAAAAAAATCCCAAAAAACCAAACAAATTCCAAAAAATTCTAAAAAATCATAAAAATTCTAAAAAATTCTAAAAAATCCAAAAAATCCGTTTCGGCGCGAACTGTTTCGAACCCGAACCGTTTCGAGCTGAACCGTTTCGACGCGAACCGTTTCGACCTGTACCGTTTCGACCCGAACCGTTTCGAGCTGAACCGTCCGTACCGTTTCGAGCTGAACCGTTTCGACGCGAACCGTTTCGACCCGTACCGTTTCGAGCCGAACCGTTTCGACCCGTACCGTTTCGAAGCCGAACCGTTTCGAGCTGAACCGTTTCGAACCGAACCGTTTCGACCCGTACCGTTTCGAAGCCGAACCGTTTCAAGCCGTACCGTTTCGAACCGAACCGTGCCGTTTCGAACCGAACCCTTTCGAGCTGAACCGTTTCGAACCGAACCGTTTCGAACCGAACCGTGCCGTATCGAGCCGTGCCGTTTCGAGCCGTGCCGTTTCGAGCCGTGCCGTTTCGAGCCGTGCCGTTTCGACCCGAACCGTTTCGACCCGAACCGTTTCGACCCGAACCGTTTCGACGCGAACCGTTTCGAAGCCGAACCGGTACGGTTCGATACGGCACGATTCGGTTCGAAACGGTTCAGCTTGAAAGGGTTCGGTTCGAAACGGTACGGCTTCGAAACGGTACGGCTTCGAAACGGTACGTGTCGAAACGGTTCGGTTCGAAACGGTTCAGCTCGAAACGGTTCGGCTTCGAAACGGTACGGGTCGAAACGGTTCGGCTCGAAACGGTACGGGTCGAAACGGTTCGCGTCGAAACGGTTCAGCTCGAAACGGTTCGGGTCGAAACAGTTCGCGCCGAAACGGATTTTTTGGATTTTTTAGAATTTTTTAGAATTTTTATGATTTTTTAGAATTTTTATTATTTTTTAGAATTTTTTGGAATTTGTTTGGTTTTTTGGAATTTTTTTGATTTTTTGGAATTTACTATTTTTTTTGTTTTAATGTTTTAGAGTTTACACTTAAGTCCCTGTGTTTCTAAAACTGACGCAAACCGTCCCTTAATTAGTTAGTTAACTCAAAGTTAACAAAATAAATGGATGGAGTTAAGTTAGTGGACTGAAATGGTTACGAAAATGAAACTAATGGACTGAAATGGCAATTTTTAAACTAATGGACTGAAACCGTTATTTTTAACAAACCTCAGGGACGAAAAAAGTAATTAACTCAAATATTTAACATTTTACATTTATACTCTTTATTCTTTTTTGTCACACCCTGACTTTTGCGGAAGTGTATGATGTGTGACTTGCTTAATATCATTGCATTCAATTATAACAAACAACTATATGATTAAAACCATAATGTTCATCCATAAATATGATTCAAAATATTACAAACCACACTGTTTTGGTACCAACCAAAGACTTTAAGTTTAACATACAACCAACCAAATATTTTAAGTTCCGTAAAGGACTTTAACAAAAGACATAAATAGAATAAGGCTTTGATCCATGTATCTTATCAAAGATAAGATACACAACTCAAACCCTTCAAAATGGGATGACATCATATCTTATAAACACATCTTGAAAACCTTGAATGCCCGCCAGATCCATATCAATTTCCTAAAATACATGTAGTCTTGAAAACATCAACAAAAGTTGAGCGAGTTCATGTGTTTGTACGTGTGCACGAATAATCCTGTAAACATTTGTATGTATCTTTGTAAGCCGGTATGAAAGCGTCTATGAACATATCAATTAATAATTTGCAAGGTCATTAATGTGTGTGTAATGGTGCAGGAAGGCTCAACCTTTTGTGTATTTTGTACCGGGCCACCCGGCTGGAACGACATAGTCACCACATGCGGCCAACTCGCGGACCCATGGGTGGGGCTCGCAACACCCAAATAGATCTATCACTCATGCCCCTCGGTCCTTATAAAAGGATTAATGGTCTTAAGTTAACGTCTACCCATTCACATGATCTAACAGTTCATTCCTTAGCTAACCATACCATTTGCAAACATTGAAATATTTGTAACATTTATTTCACCCCCGAAATTGTAAAACTGAAAACAGTTAAAAGAAAAGGGGCACTTGAACTCACAATCTTGCGTCCTGCTGTCCGGTGTAACTCAAAGGTCCTGTCCTGAAGTCGTGCAACTACCTACACACGTGCTATGGTTTATTAGACGGCTAGGTCGTGTAACGACTCTTAGTCTTATGTTATGACTTATCATACTTTGAGTTATGTCTTGATGTACATTTTATTATTCCAAAGTATATAATTATCGGTTAAAATAATAATATTTTAACTTAAATTATATTTATCAATTATTGGAATATTTGTTAAAATAATATATTTTAACTTGTTTGTTTTGTAATCCTTCATGAATATTTCCCAAGGATGGGTATACTTATAGTTGTTTATTTTTAGACTCGTGTATTTTGCCAAGTATTGGTGGCGTATTCCGGTGTGTATTTGTACGTTCGAGAATACGTATTTTCTTGTATTTATTAAGTATTTTATACTTAATCTTGTATTTAATTTTCCAGAATATTATTTTTAATCAAATAAAAATCACCAATTTATATACTTAAAATGTATTTATTTTAAGAAAACTTTTATAGATAATTACCTATAAATCTTTCTTGGCAAAAATAATTATACTTTCATATAAACCTCTAAAATAATATATTTTCAAGATTAACTTAGAAAATATTTATAATTCCATTTTTCACCCAAAATAATACATTCTTTATTTTTTTAAGAAAATATATATTTTCTTAAAAAATAACGTATCTTCCAATTGTTCAAGAAAATATATATATCTTTCTTCACTAAAAAATAATATATTTTCTTCTTGACAAAATATGATATATTTTTGTAATACTTGTAAAATCATAATTTCCGTTTCTATGGTTTCCAAAATACCGTTTAACTCAATTGTCAAAATATAAATCTATTTCCGGAATATATATAAGTGCAGTCCATATGTCCGTGTTCGGTTTGTCCAATATTCGGGTATAAATTATATATTCATTTTCTTGGAATTTTTGGTAATATTTTGTATTACAAATTTGGGTATTTTGGTAAGTTATATTATTTTCAAGTCCTAAAATAATATAACTAATACACATAATATATAAGTAGCACACAAGTGTGACATCTAAATATATATTTCCCTAAATATACACTTAGTCACTTTTATTTATCAAAAATCAACCTCCAATATTTGTAATTTTTGTAACAAAATTTATGGAAAGTTTTTATATGAAAACCATAATCAAAATTTATTTGTAAACACTTGTTTAAAAATATTTTTCTAAGTGTTTAAATTCTACAAAAAATTTGCCATATTTTCACCTTAAAAATGGAGGTTTCCATGCTTTAAAGGCATATCATTTTCTTTTAAAATCATCATCAATCATCAACAAATCATGCAAGACTTACCATGAGCCAAAATCATGCAATTTACACTACATCATCAACTTGGAATTTTGTAAAAGTTTGTAGTAACTTAATATGTTGTTAAGTAGGTTTAGTTACCCTTAAAAATATGGTTATTTGTTTATAAATCCCTTTCTTGTGAAATTTAGTCTTTTACAACTTGTATGAAGATTTTCCAAAAATATTTCTTCTTGTATTCTTCTTGTTAACAACATGTTTCTAGCCTTGATTTAACACTAAAAACATCATTAGTTTCTTTAAAATCATGATTATGTAAATCTTGTAAATAACCTTGGTTTCTTGAAAAAATTAGTTTTGTAATCATCCATTTACAAGACTTATAACATGTATCAAACTTCATCATACACAAAATCAACTTCATTTTCAAGTTCATATGGAACATAAAGGATGATCATTTTGTTTTTCACAAGATTCATCCTCTCACTTGCTAGATCATGTTTTTAATCACAATCTAGCAAGCTTCTTATGATGATCAACATCATAATCACAAGAAATCAATCATCAAGTATCATACATACACTAAATCAACATAGATTCTTATGTTTTTAAGCTTTATGTGAAAGATTATCTTCTTGTTTCTTTATGATCTTCATGATTAATCACTTACATAATCTTTTAACCATCAAAATGAGAAGTAAAAACAAGTTACAAGAGGCTTACTACTAGCACAAAGGCTAGGGAAGTATCAAAGATGAAGAAGATGATGAACAAGGTGGATAAAAGCTCTAGGATGTGGTCCTTCAAGCTCCAATGCTACCAAGCTTCTTAATCAAGTTCCTTGCACCTTAGGATCTCCTTGGATTGTATGATAATGGAGTGAAAATGATGGAAGTGTGGGTGGTGGGCTACGACCGTGAGCAAGGGAGAAGGAGGGAGAGAGATGAAGTTTGATGTTTGTGAAATGAGAGTTATGGTGGTCTTGTGGTTAATATAAACAAGTTCTCCAACATTTTCAAAATATTGTGGGTAATATGTTTCTAAATCCATGAACATATCAATTAAACAATTCAACAAAATCCATGGGTGGGTCCACCCAGGGTGACCGTCAAAATGAAGGGGTGGTATGGTTGAAATGTAATGGTAAGTTAGATGTCTTGGTTAGATTCTAAGTATAAGAATTAGTGTTTATATGTGTTATGTGATTATAAGATGCATTATGATGTTCGGTGACCATAACTAGCTCGGAAATGTTAAAACAATGCTTCTAGTGAAAATTTGGTGTTTCGGGTAGTGTCCGGTTGTTCGGTTGGTTACCGGTTCGTTAAGGTGCTAAGTTACGCAGTTTAGTGTGCTTTATGTTCCCTTTTGTGACAGTTTTGATTCCCGACACTTAGGAAGGTATTCTGGACCATTAAACCATAATTATGCATTATATTTTAGTGTTCGAATGCTGATTTTTGCTGAAAAATGCAGAATTCTGCAGTTTGTGTGAGTTTTAGGCACTTTCCGGCACTTAAACTATCTCTAGGAAGGCAGTTTTATGATCCCCACTTTCCTACACACTATACTAGTGTAACTCTTGGTTTCGGGCTCATTCTGTGTTTTAACATCATGTCTATCTGAGCACTGAACTCCCGTCAGTACTTCTAGTTTGTCTGATAACTGTGCTAACTTTTTTTCGTTCATCAATTGAATCATAATGTGTTGCATTGCAATAATGATAAATAATCATGCAACATGCAATGCATTTGTATGTATATGACAATTATCAGAAATCATTCATGCCATTAATTCAAACCAAGCACAGTTATTAAAGCACAATTTACTGTTTAACATGTAGGGAATTACATGGAAAATTGACGGTTGTCACATTCTCCCCCCTTTAATAAAATTTCTTCCCGAAATTTTAAGCTGCATTATCGGTTGCAGGGGAGTTAGGGAACAAGTGTGGATACTTCGATTTCATTCGATCTTCACGCTCACTTGTGAACTCTAGGCCGTGACGTGAGTTCCAGTGAACCTTGACAAGCTTAACACGACTCCCCCGAGTCTTGTTGACTTTCCAGTCTGTAACCTCAACGGGTTCCTCAGTGAATTGGAGAGTGTCGTCGATATGCACTTCATCCTCAGGGATGATAACTGTTTCCTGAGTTGGGCTCTTCTTCAGGTTTGACACATGAAATGTATCATGTACACCCTGTAGTTGTTCTTGTAATTCTAACTTGTATGTGACGGTACCAACCCTTTCCAATATCTTGAATGGCCCAATGTAACGTGGGTTTAACTTGCCAAGCTTTCTGAATTGTGCTACACCTTTCCAAGGTGAGACCTTCAACAAAACCCTGTCTCCTACTTTGAATTCCAAAGGTTTCCGTCTTTGATCTGCGTAGCTCTTTTGTCGGTCACGAGCCGCCTTGATGCGCTCTCGGATCTACATGATCTTGTGTGTTGTTTCTTGGACCAGTTCGGGACCAACCATCTGTCTATCTCCAGCATCTGCCCAACACAACGGTGAGCGGCACTTACGGCCATAAAGAGCTTCGAACGGTGCGGCTTGAATGCTTGTATGGTAGCTGCTATTATAGGAAAACTCAACCAGAGGTAGATGAGTATCCCAACTGCCACCTAAATCCATCACACATGCCCGAAGCATGTCTTCCAGTGTTTGAATAGTTCTTTCGCTCTGACCGTCAGTCTGCACGTGAAAGGCCGTACTCAGATTTAATTGAGATCCAAAGGCCTCTTGAAAAGATTTCCAAATCCTTGATACAAATCATCCATCTCTGTCTGAAATTATCAAGATAGGCACTCCATGACGTGCTACTATCTCCTTGAGGTAAAGCTCAGCAAGCTTCCCAGTGCTATCTTTCTCTCGTATCGGTAGGAAGTGTGCAGACTTTGTCAATAGATCCACTATTACCCATATCATATCGTGTCCTCTAGAAGTCCTGGGTAACTTTTTTATGAAGTCCATAGAAATCTGTTCCCACTTCCACATGGGTATTTCAGGTTGTTGCAAAAGACCGTAAGGTTTCTGATACTCAGCCTTAACCTTAGCACAGGTTAGGCACTTCCCAACATAAATAGCAACGTCACTCTTGAGCTTTGGCCACCAATAATAATCTGTCAGATCTTGGTACATCTTGTCCGATCCTGGGTGGATTGAGTACCTCGACTTATGAGCTTCATGAAAAATAACCTCTCTAATACTGCCGTATAGCAGAACCCAAATGCGTCCCTTGAAGTATAAGGTTCTTTCCTCATTTGGCAGTAACTTCTTCTCCATTCCTCGGAGATATTCAGCCTTAAGGTTTTACTTCTTAAGAGCTTCTTGTTGTGCGTCACGTATACGTGAAGTGAGATTCGTCTGAATAGTCATTTCTAAAGCTCGAACTCTTATGGGCTTAACCCTTTCCTTTCGACTTAAGGCGTCTGCTACCACATTTGCCTTTCCAGGATGATACTTGATCTCGCAGTCATAATCATTTAACAACTCAACCCATCGTCGATGTCGCATATTAAGCTCTTTCTGATCAAATATGTGTTGCAGTCTCTTCTGATCCGTGAAGATAGTACATCGAGTACCATAAAAATAATGTCGCCAAATCTTCAAGGCAAATACCACTGCACCTAGCTCTAGATCATGAGTGGTATAATTCTTCTCATGTACTTTCAGTTGGCGTGAAGCATAAGCGATGACTTTTTGGTGTTGCATGAGCACGCAACCCAATCCCTGACGCGAAGCTTCGCAATATACCACGAAGTCTTCTGTGACTTCGGGTAGGGATAGTATCGGTGCATCGCATAACTTGTTCTTGAGCAATTGAAAGGCTTCTTCTTGCTTGTCTCCCGAGTCATACTTCTTGTCTTTCTGGGTAAGGGATGTCAGCGGTTGAGCTATCTTGGAGAAATTCTCGATAAACCCGTGGTAATAGCCCACTAATCCCAAAAATTGCCGAATCTCAATCGGTGTCTTCGGAGTTTCCTAGTTCTTGATTGCCTCAATCTTTGTGGGATCCACATGAATGCCATTCTCGTTTACCACATGACCAAGGAACTGTACTTCGCAAATCCAAAATTCGCATTTTGAGAACTTAGCGTAGAGTTTTTCCTTATTCAGTAGCTCTAGAATGGCTCTGAGGTGCTGCTCGTGCTCTTCCTTCGTCCGCGAATAAATCAGAATATCGTCGATAAATACGATCACAAATTTATCGAGATATGGCTTGCACACACGATTCATCAAATCCATAAACATTGCCGGCGCGTTAGTCAATCCGAACGGCATCACAAGGAACTCGTAGTGTCCATAACGAGTTCTGAACGCAGTCTTTGGTATACTCTCCTCTTGAATCCGCAACTGATGATAGCCCGATCGAAGGTCGATCTTGGAGTAGTAGCTTGATCCTTGCAGTTGGTCGAATAAATCATCAATCCTCGGCATGGGATACCGATTCTTGATAGTTAACTTGTTCAGCTCCCGGTAGTCGATAAACATTTGAAAGCTACCATCCTTCTTCTTAACGAATAGCACTGGAGCTCCCCAAGGCGAGAAGCTCGGCCTTATAAATCCCTTGTCCAATAGCTCCTGAAGCTGCGTGGATAACTCTTGCATCTCGGATGGCGCAAGTCGAAAAGGTGCCTTGGTTACAGGCGTGGCGCCTGGAACCAAGTCAATGTGGAATTCGACTTGTCATTGCGGGGGTAATCCTGGCAAGTCTTCGGGGAAGACCTCAGGATATTCCCTTACCACAGGGATATCTTCAAGCTTCGGCTCTTCGGCTTTCTTATCCACTACATGAGCTAGGAAGGCAACGCATCCTTTACGCAGACACTTCTGTGCTTTCATACAAATGATGACCCGCAAGGGCGTATCATGCTTCTCTCCGTGAATCACAATCGTCTCCTCATTCACCATCGGAATGCGAATGATCTTCTCATGGCAAACTATCTCTGCACGGTTGTTAGACAACTAATCCATCCCGACCACGACATCAAAACTTCCCAAGTCTACTAGTATCTATCGAAAATTCGCGCTCTCCAAGTTCTAGAGTACAACCCTTAATTACCCCGTTTACCTCAACTAACTTTCCATTAGCCAACTCTATCGAATACTGGACATCTAGCTTACTCGCAACTAATCCAAGTATATTCTTAAAGTCTATAGACACGAAGCTAAAATCGGCACCAGTATCAAACAACACAGATGCATATTGTTGGTTAAGAGGGAATGTACCAGTAACCACATTTGGATCTTGGCGTGCTTCCCTGGCTCCGATGTTGAACACCCTTCCACGAGCTTGATTATTTTTAGGGCAGTCCCGCTTAAAGTGCCCCATGTCACCACAGCCAAAACAGACTTGACCGCATCCATTGTCATTTCCATTTCCGCCCTGATTTTTGTTGTTATTGTTTCCTCCACGATTTCCGTTACCAGCCTGGTTCCCATAACCACTACGATTCCCGTTTCCACCAAAATTACAATTTCGTCCGTGATTTTGATTTCCAGTCTGATTTCCATTCCCACCACGGTTTCCATTGCCACTTTGTCCTCCATTTCCACGTCCAGCACCATACCAGCATGCCTCCCTGGCATGCCCCACTTTGCCACAGTTCTCACATTTCCCATATATGCATCGCCCAGTGTGATGATGCTGACAGATGTCACACTTGGGTAGAGTGCCCATATACCCTTTTCCTTTGGGTTCGGTGTTTGCAGCGCCAGTCCTGACCTCGGCTGGCGGGTTGGTATCTCTGAGCTTGTTGGCATTGTTTTTGTTCACTCGAGTGCTCTTCTTAAAGTTAGTGAACTTCCTTTTGTTATCACCTGATGACTCCACATGAGTCTCCTTCCTTTTCATTTCAGAAATAAAAAACTTTCCCAACCGAACTGCCTCCTCAGTAAGCGCCACACTTAAGTCAATAGCCTCAGAAATAGTTGGAGGCTTGGAAGCTGTTGTAACGCCCCGTGTTTTCATAACTTTCCATATTTAGAAACTATTCTTCATATTCCTATTTTTGGAAACTTTGTATCCTTGTATTTTTCGTTTTGTTATAATCGTCGAAAGATCTTCATCTTTAATCTAATCCGTAAAAAATGGTTATTATGATGGTTTAAATAATTAATTATTTTGTTTTGTAAAAAAAATAAAAAAAATAAAGTAATTAATTAATTTAATTGATTTAAAGGTTATTTAGATAACCTAATTAGTTAATTGGAATCAAACTTAAACCAAGTTAATTTGACCATTTAATTAACTCCTTAAGTGGAGGGACTAATTGTGTATTTACTTAATAGTATTAAATGGTACCCAACCATAATTGTTTTAAAACATTTCAGCCGACACTTGTATCTTCTCTCTAAACCTGATTTCACCTCTTCATCTCCTACATTCAAACCTTATAAGTGTCCCCAAATCAGTTTACCTCAGAATCACTCATACATACCTCTCACTCCCTTTCTCTCGATTAGCCAATCAGACAACCCACCCCATGACCATCTTCCTCCTCCTTCAACCACCCGCAACCCCCTGCCTCCTCTATGTCCTCCGGCGACCGGTACCGGAATCCGGCCGCACTCACCCGACAACACACCCACCTGCTTTCCCCTCTTCAAACGTCGACCAGACGCCTCTACGGCGGTGGCTCACGGCGGCGAGGCAGCAACTGAGGACCCTTGGTGCGAGAGAGATAGAGAGGATCGAGGAGAGAGAGAGAGCACAGCCGACCGACGGAGACGGCGGCGGTACAGGCAACAGCGGCGGCGACAGCTCACTGTCGGGTTTCGTGTCGGAGCTCGAGTATGGTTCAGATTCATTCGGGGCTCAGGTCAGATCCAGCATGTTAAAAATCTGGCTTGGATTTTTGTTCGTCTAAGTTTCAATTCTAGTCTCGTTCAGTTTCGATTTGGGTATTTCAATTGATTCGAATAACGACAGCGGCGGTACTCCAGCCGGCCGACGGCAGTGGCGGTGTCAACTGTGGTTGGCTCGAGTTATGTCATTTTGGTTCGGTCTCGAGTCTGCTGATTCGGTTCTGTCGGATTTGCTTCGATTCAGGTACGAGTTTAATCCTTTTGGTCTAGTTGCGATTCATTCGGTTCAGCCGCGATTCAAACTTGATTCAGTTCATTTCTTTTTTAGTTTGAATTCGTTTCAGTTTTAGAGCGGGTTAGTTCGTTGCTGTTCGGTCAAACCAGGCAACTGGTCCTCACGGGTTACTCACGAGACACGGTATAACATTTATGGCAATATTATTAACTTTTCCTTCTTTTTAGTATTCTGTTTATATGTTTTTTTTATATACTAAACCAACTCGAACCGTTACACTTGACATCTAAATATATTATAGCATTTGACGTGAATTTTATTATTATTGTTATATTTTAATTATGGTTTAATCATAAAACACTAGTTACTTGAACTTGTTCATTTAACGTGTCTTTGAGATTTGTATAAATACACATATTTTCGCTATGTAACTCGTAGAAATATATATCGTTTCGCTGATTGTTGAATTTTGACAAATAAATCGACAACTTGAGTTGTCGGGATCGTCCGAAAACAGAGGAAACTATGCCCGTTTTTCGTGAAAATCCGTAAAACGAAACATGTTAATTTGTGAAACGAAACATATCGGATTCAAATAATTTTTATAACGATAATTATAAATGTCTACTTATTTTGGCCACTTTTTGAGATTTTAATTTTTAAAATCCATTTTCTTTTCCTTTTTGTTTCAAAATAAAACCTTTAAAATTTCTATTCTTTTAAAAGTTCTTTTAAGACCTTTAATCCTTAAATCCATTATTAATTAAACGAGTTTTCATCTAAAATTATTTCCTTGTAAGGATCTTTATAAACCGTAAATTTATGAAATAAATATTCTTTTCTATTTTATCATAAACTCCTAAAATAATAATCAATTCTTTATAATCCCTTTTATAACATTAAAGGTTAATATTGAGATAAATTATCTAAATAAATTAATTTATTTAATTATTATGCAATAACGAGTTCGTAATATTTTAGATATCTAGGTCAAACACTCTCATTCGTTCTCTTGAGTTGTTCCAATCTTTACTCGTGCGCTATTTTACTAGGAGTCGCAATCGCAACCACTCATAATCTCGAGACTTCGGTGTTCCTTTCACCTAATCTCTTACACTCGTCAACATTTGGATAATCGGAAGACTTAGCAATTATGTGAGTATACTCGATCCCTTTTTGCTTTAAACACTTTTGGGATGCAACATGTATTCTATATTTAAACACGTGACACTTGAAACTTATTTGAAACATACTCTATCCATTTAAACATGAAACATAAAACTTGTGACACTTGAGACTATTTTGTGCTATGTGAACGTTTAATACCTGTGTGTAGTTCCGCCTTAACAATAGTAGCGCTATAGGGGTAATGCACCTCCCCCATTTGTAGTCGAGGGGTATTGTTAGGATGAGACATGTTAACCTCCCGCAAAACTTTGGGACAGGCACTTTAACGCATTGGAAACTTGGGCTATCACTTGGACTGCGTGAACTAGCATGACTGAAACTATTTTATTACGTTCATGTTGGATATGAGTTTTTAAACGTTTAAACTATTATGCTAGGTATTCAAACTTGTATACTCGCCAACTTTTGTTGATTTTATTTTAATACATGTTGCAGGTTGATAGACAAGATGAGGAAGAAATCAAGTTAGGATGGACTTAGATACTCATTCCAATAATAAACAATGTTTGTTGCAATTTGTCTTTATTTGAAACAATGTATTGAAATTTTAATCATTTATGAAATTGGATTTAAATAATATTGCCACATAGTGTTATGATGTCTCTTGCAATCTAGTTTTCGTCTCATCCCGATGTTTCCGCCATCGGTTGGGGTGTGACAGCTGTCACCATGCTCAGAATCTGAGGTGCCAATCCCCAGATAAAACGCTCAATCCTTTTAAACTCTGGCTCCACCAGATAAGGAACAACTCTCGACAAATCATGGAATCTCTGAATATATTCAGCCACCTTTGGACCATTCATTTTAAAGTTCCAGAATTCCGTCTCCAATTTCTGAATCTCTGCTCAAGAATAATACATTTTGGGCATTAAGTCCTTCAGTTTATCCCATGTTAATGCGTATGCAGCAGCTTCACCCAATGTTTGGACTTGAAGATTCCACCACGAAAGCGCTCCGTCTAGAAATAACCTAGAAATATAGGTAACTCTTTGTTCCGGAGCACATTTGCTCATTCTCAATACAGAGTCAGTTTTCTCCACCCAGCGTACGAAGGCGAAAGCACCCCCAGTGCCATCGAAATTTAGGGGCTTGCAGTCCAAGAATTGTTTGTAGGTACAGCCTGTAACACAAGCAACACAATTCACAGTAAGCATTGGCAAAGCACTATTGGAAATATCCAAACGAGTTGTAATGTGTCTTAGGTGACTTAGCATTACCGATTGGGGGGTTATTTCCAGAAGAGCCACCGCTATGTTCGGAGCGGTTGGCCTCGTGCTGAGCAATGGTTTGGGAGAATCGCTCTTGCAACTCCGCCTTAGTCCTTGGCAGTGGGTTGTCGTTGTTGGTGTTTCTTCGAGGTGGCATTGTTCTTCTAGTAAGAAGATTCGGGTAGGTCAGGCCTTATTCGTTAATAAATAAATAGTTATCTAGGAGTCGTATGTATATATATAAGCAACCATCATAGCAAACAACCATGCAACAACGTAATCATAGCATGAACATATAAACCAACAATGTATTTAATGAGAACACGACTATTGAGCTTTCATTAATGACCAACCACAAGTTACATTGTTTTCACATTGTATCATACCAAAAGAGACATAGGGTCATACTACCCTTGTCAGATAAGTCTGTCAATATACAAAAATAATAGTCAAAAAGTGGTCTTCCTTTATTCACAATCTTGGCTCAATTGTAGCGTTCTCACCAAAAGTAGTGTACCTGCGTAAGACCAAAAACCTACGATGCTGATGGCGAAGGAGGAGGAGGGAAAAAGAGTAAACTGCGAACATGGGCGAGCTCCTCCTTGAGCTCATGAACTCTGCGAATCAAAAAACTAATCTGCTGCTCAACGGTGAGAAAGCGGGCATCAAAACCCGGTATAGACGTGGGAGCAGCAGGTGGAGGTACAAATGAAGATGTTGATGAGTGTGGAGGGACATAAGCAGGATGAAAGGGGAAAGGTGACCATCTGGCGCCCACATCGAACTCCAGCTCGAGAACTCTACGACTCAAAATCTCGAAGTGTAATTGTAGTGACAAAAACAACTCATCATGAGTGTAGTCAACGTGATGCGAGGGATGGTAAGGGTCAGAGATAGGCATCGAGTGTCAACGTGATGCGAGGGATGGTAAGGGTCAGAGATAGGCATCGAGTAGGGTGGAAACCACCTGAAGGGCTCATCCAATGAAGCTGGTGTAAACGGTGTAGAGCGAGGGATATGAGGAAAGTCTACTGAAGCGAACGGATCGAAACTCGGGAGCTGTCCCGAGGTGCCTTCCCCTGGTCGGGGAGCTGGGATCCCCTGTAGAAATACGATGGGAAGATCGGTACGATGAGCATCAGACACAAAAGGAGGTGAGGGAGCAATGTCAGCGGGAGGAGGCGGTGGAATAAATGGGTCAACAGGTGGAAGCTCAAAGGGTGTTGTAACAGGCTCAGGCATGAGTGGTGCAATATCGGGTAAACCAATTGGGATAGGGTCTGGATAAGGAATATGCTCTAGGACGTGAGGGGGTGTAGGGACTCGAACTGGAGATGACGGTGCAGCAGACCTCGCATCGTCATCATCTAAATCAGTGGCGTAGAGCTGAAGTCCTGCCTCCTGCAGGGCCGAGGAAGTCACAGACTCAAAGGAGTCCGCAACTGAGTGCAAGCTAGAGTCGGAAGATATCTCAATAACAGGTATGGCAAGAGGAGGTACATCTAGTATAACAACATCGTCAACCTCCCCATCACCCTGAGCATCTACTGGGGGACCATCCAAAAACAAATCGACATCATCATCAAAAAGATCATCGAAGGGCCAATCCTCTGGGGGAATGAACACTAAAGGACAACATCCAGGATGGGGGCAACAACATGCTCACCATCGGGGTGACCGATGATGAGATGGTCCTGGATAGGAGCAAGAAACTCAAAAACATCCTCAATGGGAATGCCATCAGCAATAGGTGCATCATCTCCAAAGTCCGGTAAAACGAAGGGCTGAAAATCATCCTCGTCGTCAGACAGCATCTCTGGATCACTCTCTGAATCTGACGTGAAGACCTCCGGCTCTAGTACTACCTCATCGTCGAAAACTATTGCCATGGGGTCATGGTCATCTGACAATCCGCTCTCGGACGACGACATGGGTACCTGTAACATAATAATCATGACATATGCACATATATTAACTACTAACACTCGGTGTATGTAAACAAAGACAGTCGTCATTTAATCATGTATTCACGTTATCCTACGTGAGACTTTTTCTATCTTAACTAGTCTACCTCATGCAAACTAAACCATTGGCTAGTGGTCCTTGCTTGTGTTTCTTGTCTTTCCTTTGTAAAATGTTTGTTCCATGGATCTTGGCGTTTTGGAATGCAATGAAAAATATTTTGTAAAAATATTTTCGTGAGAGAGTCCCAATGATTGTAGTCTAGACTTGAGAAGGAATCCTAGTTCACTACAATCTAAGCTCTGATACCAAACTGTCACACCCTGACTTTTGAAGAAGCGTATGATGTGTGACTTGCTTAATATCATTGCATTCAATTATAACAAACAACTATATGATTAAAACCATGATGTCCATCCATAAATATGATTCAAAATATTACAAACAACATTGTTTTGGTAGCAACCAAAGACTTCAAGTTTAACATACAACCAACCAAATGTTTTACGTTCCGTAAAGGACTTTAACAAAAGACTTAAATAGAACAAGGCTTTGATCCATGTATCTTATCAAAGATAAGATACACAACTCAAACCCTTCAAAACGGGATGACATCATATCTTGTAAACACATCATGAAAACCTTGAACGCCCGCCAGATCCATATCAATTTCCTGAAATACATGTAGTTTTGAAAACATCAATAAAAGTTGAGCGAGTTCATGTGTTTTTACGTGTGCACGAATAATCCTGTAAACATTTATGTGTATCTTTGTAAACCGGTATGAAAGCGTCTATGAACAGATCAATATGATTTGCCAGGTCATTAATGTGTTTGTAATAGTGCAGGAAGGCTCAACCCTTTGCGTATTTCGTACCGGGCCACCCGGCTGGAATGACATAGTCACCACATGCGGCCAACTCGCGGACCCATGGGTAGGGCTTGCAACACCCAAATAGATCTATCACTCATGCCCCTCGGTCCTTATACAAGGATTAATGGTCTTAAGTTAACGCCAACCCATTCACATGATCTAACAGTTCATTCCTTAGCTAACCATACCATTCGCAAACATTGAAATATTTGTAGCATGTATTTCACCCCCGAAGTTGTAAAACTGAAAACAGTTAAAAGAAAAGGGGGACATGAACTCACAATCTTGCGTCCTGTTGTCTGGTGTAACTCAAAGGTCCTGTCCTGAAATCGTGCAACTACCTACACACGTGCTATGGTTTATTAGACGGCTAGGTCGTGTAACGACCCTTAGTCTTGTGTTATGACTTATCATACTTTGAGTTATGTCTTGATGTACATTATATTATTCCAAAGTATATAATTATTGGTTAAAATAATAATATTCTAACTTAGATTATATTTATCAATTATTGGAATATTTGTTAAAATAATATATTTTAACTTGTTTGTTTTGTAATCCTTCATGAATATTTCCCAAGGATGGGTATACTTATACTTGTATATTTTTAGACTCGTGTATTTTGCCTAGTATTGGTGGCGTATTCCGGTGTGTATCTGTACGTACGAGAATACATATTTTCTTGTATTTATTAAGTATTTTATACTTAATCTTGTATTTACTTTTCCGAAATATTATTTTTAATCAAATAAAAATTACCAATTTATATACTTAAAATGTATGTATTTTAAGAAAACTTTTATAGATAATTACCTATAAATATTTCTTGGCAAAAATAATTATACTTTCATATAAACCTCAAAAATAATATATTTTTCAAGATTAACTTAGAAAATATTTATAATTCCATTTTTCACCCAAAATAATACATTCTTTATTTGTTTAAGAAAATATATATTTTCTTCAAAAATAACATATCTTCCAATTGTTCAAGAAAATATATATATTTTCTTCACTCAAAAATAATATATTTTCTACTTGACAAAGTATGATAGATTTTTGTAATACATGTAAAAATCATAATTTCCGCTTCTATGGTCTCCAAAATACCGTCTAACTCATTTGTCAAAATATAAATCTATTTCTGGAATATATATAAGTTCAGTCCATACGTCCGTGTTCGGTTTGTCCAATATTCGGGTATAAATTATATATTCATTTTCTTGGAATTTTTGGTAATATTTTGTATTACAAATTTGGGTATTTTGGTAAGTTATATTATTTTCAAGTCCTAAAATAATATAACTAACACACATAATATACAAGTTGCACACAAGTGTGACATCTAAATATATATTTCCCTAAATATATACTTAGTCACTTTTATTTATCAAAAATCAACCTCCAATATTTGTAATTTTTGTAACAAAATTTATGGCAAGCTTTTATATCAAAACCATAATCAAAATTTATTTGTAAACACTTTGTTTAAAAATATTTTTCTAAGTGTTTAAATTCTACAAAAATTTTGCCATAGTTTCCCCTTAAAAATGGAGGTTTTCATGCTTTAAAAGCATATCATTTTCTTTTAAAATCATCATCAATCATCAACAAATCAAGCAAGACATACCATGATCCAAAATCATGCAATTTACACTACATCATGAACTTGAAATTTTGTAAAAGTTTGTAGTAACTTAATATGTTGTTAAGTAGGTTTAGTTACCCTTAAAAATATGGTTATTTGTTTATAAATCCCTTTCTTGTGAAATTTAGTCTTTTACAACTTGTATGAAGATTTTCCAAAAATATTTCTTCTTGTATTCTTCTTGTTAACAACATGTTTCTAGCCTTGATTTAACACTAAAAACATCATTAGTTTCTTTAAAAATCATGATTATGTAAATCTTGTAAATAACCTTGGTTTCTTGAGAAAAATAGTTTTGTAATCATCCATTTACAAGACTTATAACATATATCAAACTTTATCATACACAAAATCAACTTCATTTTCAAGTTCATGTGGAACATACAGGATGATCATTTTGTTTTTCACTAGATTCATCTTCTCACTCGCTAGATCATGTGTTTAATCACAATCTAGCAAGCTTCTTATGATGATCAACATCATAATCACAAGAAATCAATCATCAAGTATCATACATACACTAAATCAACATATATTCTTATTTTTTTGGTCAAAAATTACCGAAGCAATTAAGTGATCAAATTAGTTAAGTGAGGTAGTGTGCTAGGAATGTGTATCAAAAATATGCTAAATTAGTTGTTTGTAAAGACAGTTTTCAGGATACGCTCAGGATATCGAGCTGTATCTACGATCAAACAATGAGCAAAAATGTAAAGGGTGACACGGGATGTACGAGGAAAGCCCTTGATCAATCTAGATCGCCGGTATAAAACCTCGGGAGCTGACAATCGCAGCTGCCTTGTTCTTCTTATTGCTTCAAATATCAGGATACAGTGTAGGATATGATGCGGATCAACTAAGTGTTACAATGTGATTTCGATACAAGTGTAAGTGTGTTGTGAGTGTTTGCAGCTAGAGAGAAAGAGTTCGAGAGATTGTGTGTGTCTCCTTATCTGATCCGATCAATCCTTTTTATAGTAAAAGAAGCTAACTCACTAGCCTATTATTCCAGGATTTAACGAATATTCCTTATGTGAACGTTGTAGTCCACGTCTTCCGGCTTCAACGTCTATATTCCAACAGATTTGCCCGAGTCTTTGGGGGAAGAAGTCCACTTGAACGTTAGAGACTTGCACCATTAATCTGCACGTGAATTAATCGGTTACTACCAGGATATTACATCAGGATGTTACCAATATCCTGATCCGGTATCCTGATCACAACAAAAGAAACACAGTCAGAATATTATTCAGGATATATGAGCAGAAAACCACCCATAACAATTGTCCCCAAAATATATCTGTTGGAATTCTGAGTTTAAACGGATATATTTTAGAGTTTATCACTATGATCGAGGCAATTAATATGATTAGATTCTTGAAGTAACTGTGTGCAACTTCCCACGCGATATATTTAGCCGGAGTATTCTTCATTATGATCATCTCACTTCAAGCAATTTTTCAGGTATTCTTTCTCTTTCTCTTCTCTATTTTTCTTTGCTTAAATTTCTCGTTTCCTTGTTGAAACCTTCCATGGCCTCACGAATAAGATCACGTTCCAATGAGCCAGCCCCAACCTTCGAAAGTCAAAACCTTCTTCGAGAACCCGAAAAGGAGATTTGCTCTTTCAACAACGCCGACATTGCCGCCTTAAAGGATTCTGGTGCCTTTCCTGCCGGAGTGATCATTCGTCCTTTTGACCGGGAGGTCCGATCAGATGCGGTATCAAACGAGTGGGTGTGCTTTTTAGCCTATCCTTTCTCCTTGGGACTCCGGTATCCTTTTCCAACCTTCATTTCCCGCTTTTTCGAACTCACTGGCCTAAGTTATGCTCAGACCATGCCAATGGTATGGCGAGTTTTAATGGTGTTAGACCAAATTAAATCTCTTCATGTCCCTGATCTTTGTGTCGAAGATCTCCCCATAGCATATCGACTGAGATCCCATGGTAATAGCCGCTTTCTTCTATTCTCCACCTCTAAGAACCCCCTAATCCTCAAGGCCACTAAGAACGAAGATCAGTGGCAACAAAAGTTCTTTTTTGTAAAAACGGATTCTATCATCAAGGGTTTTGACCTGCCAGTTGGATGGTTGACTTCAGGTAGGATTTAGGGTTTTAGGAATATCCCGAAATATATCTTAAAACTATATCCTTGACTGACATCTTCATTTCTTGTGCAACAAATTTCAGGGATCTAGCCCCTCCAAGCGCAGAATCGGAGCTCACGATCAAAGAGATCTATCGACTTCCTGACAGTGAAAGAACCTTCTCCCTGTCTCTCATAAGCTCAAGTCAAAAATCAAGTTCAGAAATGTCTGGTAAGTATGTGATTAGACTAATTACAGAATACGAGTGTTAAGAGTTGAATATTTCTCCCTTTTTTATAGTGCCGGTTGTCAATCTTGAAGGCTTCCAGCTCGATGAGTTGGACGGTTTCTCTGACCTCATGCCTGTCAAGCAAGAAACCAACCCTAAGCCAGCTGTCACGTCAAAGCCTACCGGTTCAAAAACCGCTACTGCACCCAAAGCTCCTCCAGCATCCAGGACTCGAGCATCCAGCTCTCGTAAGAGGAAGGAAGCAGATTCTCCAACCTCATCCGACGTGTTTCCCTTCGAGAATCATGGGTTCACCGAGTCCAGCATATTCATGACCGGCTTCCTTAATCAGGTTAGTGTCCTTATCCCATATCCTGCACACACACATTCGACATACATATCTATATATTGATACCTGTCCCTTTGATCGTAGGGTCTGGAACGTCTGGTGTTCCTTTATGAAGACGCATGTGGTCTAAACGCAATGCTAGAGAACAAGCTGAAAAAGGCTGAAGCCACCATCACGGACCAAGCAGCGATCGCCACCGCCAAATTAGAGCACTACGAATCCAAGTACAAAGCAATGATACAAGAGCACCAGTCTGCCATCAAGAAGATCACCCACGAGGCCCAAGCTAAGTCCGATGCTGCCCAGGTTCAACACGAGCAGGATATGGCTTCATACCGGGAAGGCCTCAAGAGTTCTGTCATCATCTCCCTCCTTCAGGCTAGACTGAAAATGGCCTATGAGGCTAAGGCCCTGGGCTGCGAATGCCCTTCCTGGAACGTTGAGGCTTGGGAGATGAAGTTGAAGGATCTTGGTGGTAACCCTGTAGAGCCTCCTGTGAAGTCTGCTACGGAGGAGCCTGCTAAGGTGGTCGAGAAGGCGGATGATGCTAATGCTTCAAAGGATGCTAGTGGCGATACCGGGAAGGATGCTGGGAAGGATGCTGCTGATAAAGCCATGGTAGAAGAGGGTGCTGCCCCTTGAAAGCAGCCAAATGGGCGATGATGGATGTTGATGCCGAGGCCGGAGCCCATTTTTTAATTTGATGGTTGTGGTTTGTAATCCAAAACAATTTACTTTTCCTGCACTTGAACAATTTACATTTCCTGCACTTGAAACAATATGATGGCCAAAGGTGGATGGGTCCTGAGTTTCAGGATGAAGCCCTTGGTCATCAATTAGTATGGTTTGTTTTGAACCATATAACAGTTAGAGGTGGATGGGTCTCAGTTTGAGATGAAGCCTTCAACTGTTAAGTGAATGTGATAAAAAACTAACTGTGCTTTTGGTGGATGGATCTCGGTTTGAGATGAAACCAAAAGCACAACTTTTGCTATGTTAATAATATAACCTTCTTTTGGCCTTATTTATTGTTGTCCTTTTTCAATTCTTATTGCTTAGTTTGAATATAATTTCGATGTTCCAAACTTAGTGCAATACTTCAAATGTCTTATTCAAATATCATGAAAATATCTTGATCAGGATACTCGCAGATATCCCATTAAGACTTTTGTTAAATAGGGTTTTTATAATTCAAACAATTTAGATAAAGTTTTCAAATAAAAAGGATAGTTCACTTTCATTTTATAAAGCTTGTTTTGATAATAGATGTTTGACTCAAGTACAATTTCAATTTTTAATCCAAGTACCATGTCCCAAACATTCCAACCAAATATCCTGAAGCATATTCTAAAAATATATTTTGAAAATATATCCTGAGAACATATCCTAATCAGGATAATGATAAATGCTATAATCAAATTTTTGTCAAACATAGTTTCAAAAATTTAAACGATTTAGATAAGGTTTTTAAAGGAAAGATCATACCAGAGGTAGAGTACAACCCTATCCTCATACTTCAATCTTTTTGCAACTTCTCCACTGGAGATGTTCCCAGTTTGGGACACTTAGTGTACTGGGTCCAAGCTTGATCCTTTAAGCTTTGCACAATTGCCTCAGTAGGAATGTCCCCTGTACACTATGTCTTTGGACACTTAGAAATTTTCTGGATATCAACCGCAACCGTTTGTATAATTTTTTTATTACAGGGGATAAACCCTAAAATATACTGGAGATAAATCCTTAGTGTTTTGGGGATAAACCCATAAGTATTCTGGGGAAAATCCCAAGTTTTCATGCGCTACAGGCGTGAGTGTTTAAACTCCAAGACTTAGAAAGGTGAAAACCTTTAAACCTTAGAGAGTATGAAAATACCCTTTCACGAGAGAGGGTGATCAATCCTCATATACCTTTAGGATCCAGGATATAGCCAACAATAAAGAAATTGTCAGCCACTTTTACATGGACTGGTCCCGCTATCTTGAACTATCCCTGGATAACTTGCGCTCCAGGCGGGGTGTTTAAACCCAATTCGAGAGAAAGGTGAATACCTTTAAACCTGTGAAGGGATCAGGATCCCTCAAACGTGAGAGAGGGGGCCAATCCTCTAATCTTTCGAAGTATCCTGAGTGTGTATCCTGGAGCTATATCCCGAAGCATATACTACAAAACAACTGTTAACTAAGGTGGGTGTTAGCCTGGCTAACACCCCTCCGATGCTTAAGTCAGTATTGGGTTAAAAAGAATAAATAATATCAATTATTTTAAAAGAGATAGAATTCATACCATTCTGAGTTAGAAATTAAATTCTAAACTCACTTGAAATTGAGCTTTAGGTGTATAGCATTCCAGGATCTTGGTATCATATCCCCCTCCATATTCTTAAGCCGGTATGCTCCTTTTCCAGATTCTGATTCAATCTCATAGGGTCCTTCCCATTTTGGAGCTAATTTTCCATCAGCAAGATTGGTAGTATTCTGAAAGGCTTTTCTTAACACCCAATCTCCAACTTGAAACCTTCTAGTCCTTATATTCTTATTATATGCTCTGGATATCCTCTGTTGATATGCTGCCATCATTAACTTTGCCGCATCTCTTCTCTCACCAATAGTATCCAATTCTTGACATAGGGCTTCGGGATTCTGCTCAGGATCCTGGAGGTTAGATCTTGCTGTAGGTATCACCATTTATGTTGGGATCACTGCTTCTGCTCCAAATACTAAAGAGGATGGGGTTTGGCCAGTTGCACTCTTTATTGTTGTTCTATCAGCCCACAAAACAAAGGGTAATTCTTCTTCCCATCTTCCTTTCTTAGCTCCTAGTCTTTTCGTCAAATTGTTGACAATTATCTTGTTTGAGGATTCTGCTTGTCCGTTTGCTTGAGGATGTACTAGAGTAGATGTAATCATTTTAATTCCCCAACTCTTGCAGAAGTCGATAGTCCTCTTACTTATAAACTGAGAGCCATTGCCACAAATTATCTCGGCTGGTACTCCAAACCTGGTCATGATATTTCTTTTTATTAAGGATACTACTTCTTGATCTCTGACTTGAACAAATGCCTCAGCTTCAACCCATTTAGAGAAATAATTAGTCATTGCCAGCATAAAGACTTTTCCTCCTGGAGCCTTGGGCAATTTTCCTACTATGTCCATCCCCCACTTCATGAATGGCTAAGGGGAAGCAATAGGATATAGCGGTTCAACAGGTTGATGCAGTATATTACTATGCCTTTCACATGCATCACACCTTCGGGCATATTCTGCAGCATCTTTCCTCATCGTTGGCCAATAGTGTCCTGTTCTTAATACCTTTGAGAATAATGATCTGCCCCCAGTATGGTTGCGACAATCCCCTTCGTGTATATCCTGAAGCACTTCTTTATTTTCAGGATCCTCCTAGCACCTCAGGTATGTTCCTCCAAGAGATTTCTTATGCAAAACATCATTTATAATAGTGAATCGTGATACCTTCATCCTAAAAGCCTTAGGATTCTCATCCTTTGGGATGTGTCCTTCCTTGAGATATCTCATGATTGGAGCCATCCAGGACTTAGGATCCTCCTCGGGATACTCATCATCAGGATCCTGGATACTTACTACTTCCTTATCCTGAGATTTGAGAAGATCCATCGCAGGATACAGGATATGTAGTATTGGTATTTGGGTTCCCTCCGGTATCCTGACTGATGATCCTAATTTTGCCAAGGCATCTGCTTCAGCATTATCCTCTCTTGGTACCTGTTCAAGTGTAAAAATATCAAAATATCCTGCTATTTTTTTTAGAATTTCGAGATACTTGATCAACTTCTCTCCTTTAACTGCATAGGTCCCATTAAAATGATTAGTAATTAACAAGGAATCAACAAATACTTGTAAGCTCTTAATATTCATGCTCTTAGCCAACTCTAATCCTGCAATCAAAGCTTCATATTCTGCTTCATTATTAGTGGCAGGAAACTCACACCTAATAGCCTAGGGTAATATGTCCCCTTGTGGCGATTTTAGTAGTATACCCAAACCTACACCTCTTATGTTAGATGCACCATCCGTGTATAATGTCCAGGATTCCGAGGTTTCTCCTAGTTGCTGTACTTCTAGGTCTACTTCATTTTGAATATCGCAACTGAAATCAGCTACAAAGTCAGCTAGAGCCTGAGACTTTATAGCATTTCTAGGTTCATATACTAGATCATAGGCACTTAATTTTACTGACCACTTAGCCATCCTACCAGACATCTCGGGTTTCCTAAGCACATTTTTAACATGATAGTTAGTTTTAACATGAATCCTATGTGTCTCAAAATAATGTCTAAGTTTTGTCGATGCCATAACTAGGGCCAATATCAACTTTTCTAAATGAGAATATCTAGTTTCAGCATCTAATAAACTATTGCTAACATAATAGAAAGGATATTGCTGACCTTCGTGATCCTTTACCAGGACAGCACTGATGGGCGTGTGGTGTTATAGGTTTTTATGTATATTTTTAGCCCTTTTAACACATTAGTCAAGTTTTAAATTTATAAAACACGATATTTTACTAACACCAAACACACATATGGGCAAGCGCACCCATCGTGAGCGTAGTATAGTGTTGGTAAGATACCGAGGTCGTCCAAGGACACAAGAGCTTTTAATACCGGTTTATCCTCAACGTCTAATCAAATCAACAGTTAGAAAAATGTTTTAAACTAGAAAATAAAAAACTAAAAATGCTGAAAAATAAAAATAAAAGTAAAAACAGATAGACAAGATGAATCACTTGGATCCGACTCGTGTTTAGTGTAACCTTTGATTACTTTGGCACTTTTGCACTATTTAAGAGATTATCTTAGTTATTGTAGTAGGCCCCTCTTTTGAAGGTGACGTTACCCTCAACCCAGTAGTTTGAGTCAGCAAGGATACAATCCTAAAGGGTTGGATTATTGAAAGATAATTAATTAAGTTATTAATGCATAATGTGGTAGGCCCCTCTTTTGAAGGTGACGTTACCCTCGGCTAAGTAGTTTGAGTCAGCAGGGATACAATCCTAAATAGCCGGGTTAAAGTTTTAATAGTAGCTTACATATGAGGGGATCAAGGAGTTCGGACCCCCGCCATCCAATACCAGTGGGTATTGAAGGAGGTCCTACTAAAGTTGACCCAGGTCCTTGCATGATCTATACACTGAACAAGGCAAGACTCTTACCAAACCATTCCCTTAACCCCTGACCAGGTAGCCAACATATCTCCATATAGACCGTGGAGATATGAATAGTGAAAATCTTTTATTTTATATAGACAGTAAAATAACGCCACGACACCACGGACATATGATAAGGAAGATTCACCTTCAACATAAGAAACTAGTTATTAAAGTCATTAATACATAACCAAATAAAAAGTGCGAAAAGATTAAAAATAAAAAGTATTACACTAGACACTTATCTTCACCAAGTGATGTAAGAGACTTAGGCAAACATGGCCTTTGATTGTCAAGAACTCTTACGATAAATCTTGGATCCCGAGACTACTCACACACTCTATGATGGATGATGGTGGTGGATGTGGGTTGTGATGGTGGTGGTGGGTGGGTGAAGTGTGAGAGAGGTGGTTTGCTAAGGGATGCCTTTGAAGTGAACCTAGCACCCCTATTTATAGCCTACAAAGAAGCCTGGACACGTCCCCGTGTCCGCTGGACACGGCCCCGTGTCCACCCTTCTTCTCTTTGTTCATTAATTGCAGTTTGTCTATATTAGTTGACCACGCCCCCATGTCCGCTGGGTACGGCCCCGTGTGCAGAAGCGTATCTGTACTATCAAGATTTTCTTGGATTCTGCGAATCTTAGCGTTGACCACGGCCCCGTGTTGAGCTGGGCACGCACCCGTGTCCGCTGGGCACGGGGCCATGTCCGCTGGGCACGCCTTGTGTCCGCTGGGCACGCCCCGTGTTGAGCTGGGCACAGCCCCATGCTCAGCTTTCTTCTTGTTTTTTGCTTTGGGAGATGCTGTCGAGGGGTCGGGCTTGCCACGTTTCTTCCCTTTTCTTGTATTATTGTTAGATTTAGCTGCATTTTTGCTTCTTTTGTTCATTTAAGCTCTTTTAATCCTGAAAATACAAAAGGAAGACAAAAACACACGTTTTCCAACATTAGTAATAAAAAAGGGTTAGTTTTATGCCACATTTGATGTAATTTATATGTTGCATTTTGCGCATATCAAATAGCCCCACACGTGAATCTTTGCTTGTCCTCAAGCAAAACTCTTTATATTGTGGCTTACACTCCCAAATGGAATGGGTAGAAGAGAAGGTTTTAGGACTTGTCATAGAGTGTCGGGATTTCCAAGATTCTTTATTAGGTTTTATTTTTATTTATTTACAATCCTATTGGTCATGATTTATATAGAACATTACATAAAATAAATTACTTATTAGGGCATAACATGCCTTTCTAAAATTCCATTTATATACAAGTTCACATACCTCACGGGGGATCACTCAACACTCGGCCGAAGATGTATTTTTGTGAAACACTCGAGAGCGGCATGGAACTTACTCCTACCATAAGCTTGCCAAGCAATCAATCCTCCTCCTTTTTACCTATATACTTTTGTAAATTTCAAGAGGACTTTTTGGGGGAAGGGTTAGGCTTGGGTTAAAGGTAGGTGGTTAGTAGAAAAGGGCGAAAGGCGTAAAAAGCGTCGGTTTTCATAAGAATTTTTGTTATTTTTTTTTCTAATGAAGCAATTCTTCAATTAAAGTTCTTTTTGATGAACTTTTTTGTTTATTTTTTTGGCTTCAACATTTTTTTTTTGATAAGGAATGTCACATGAAAACCGAGCTTTGTATTAAAATAAAGGGTTAAAATGAAAAAGGGTTTTGGTGGGTAAAGGGTGTTTGTTTTGGGTTTAGAAATGAAAAGGTTTAGGCTCAAAGGGGTTAACTAGGAGGATTTTGGGTAGGTGGTAAAAAAAAATAATGGTGTTGAAAGAAAAAGGGTTAGTCCTAATTCCTCCATCATTTACTTACTCGGGGTTAAGTTGGTAAGGACCGGGAATGTATCGTCATGGCAAGTTCTAGAGTCGTAAGAAACCAAGCGGCTATTCACACAAGAAACGAAAAATGAGGATTTAATCTAAAGATGTGTATTTGTATGTTCAATAAAGGCTCAAAACTCACTTTTTGTGGGAATGGGTTTTTAATGTGATCAAGTATATATAATCAAATTTTAACTAGATTTGTCATGCCGTTTTATAATTTTCTTATGTTGGTTCTTTTTATCACGACGCGATCGGTTGTAAATTTGTAAAAATATAACTTTTTTAGAACTTGTTATTCCCAAATTAAACCAAGACAAGTAAAAAAAAAAATGAAAATTTTTTAAAAAATTTGGGGTGATTAGCGGTTCCAATAGAGTTTTGTGTAAGGCTTGTTTTTAGGACTTGCAAGATTCAAGGTTTTAGCATCCCTCCACACTTAAATTACACATTGTTCTCAAAAGTTTTTCGGTTGATTAAAATGTGTAAAAGTGTGTTAAAAACAGGATTTTATGTTACTGGGTAGCTGAACACGGGGTGTGTTGGCTGAGCATGGCCCCGTGGTCAGACTGCCAGTATCAAATTTAAACAGAAGGCTGGGCACTAGGGCGTGTTCAGTGAGCACGGCCCCGTGTCCAGTTGCCTGAACTGGGCATTTTCTGCAGAATCTCGGGCACGGGGCGTGTTGGGGTGAGCACGGCCCCGTGCTGAACTCGCTGTAATGAAGAAAATTTGTCGGGAGGCTCTGTTTTTGTGCATCGGTTGTGGGTTCAAGTTTCTCTTAGTAACCTCAACCATTTCGAGTGTGCTTTATTCCTGAAAATTAAAACTAAACTAGAAAACATAAAAGTTAAACTAATCTAAAACTAAGGATAGTTCTGCGGAATGCCTCCGTGGTGCGCCACGTTTGTAAGGGTCCTTGGCTAGACCCTCCTTATTGGGTGGTTCTGGCTCATCTTCAATTAGGGGGCAGTCATTGCCGATTGGATATTTCATTGATCGTTCAAGATCGAGACACCTTTTGAAGGCCCCTAATTGAATGGGTAAGTTGTTTTTCTTCCGATTAATCAAAGCTTTGTGTCTTTTCACAAAAGGTCGTCCTAACACTAGAGGAGCGTCATCAAGGATGACAAAGTCGGTTGGGATTACCATTTGATTTGTTTGAACCAAGACATCCTCAACTACCCCTATTGATTTTATTACTTTCCGATTATATAAAAAAATGGGTATTTGAAGTGGAGAAAAATCACCAATACTTAATTTTTCGAAAATGTAGTTTGGCATTATATTAACACAAAGATCTTTATCAATTGTAATATTACTAATAAAGGAATTTTGAAAAAAACATGGAACCGGTGTAATGTTAATTTCAAATGGATCTTCTTTTATTAGCGATGTTTGATCATTTGTTAACTTAATGCTTACCGTTTCGTCAATTTTAGCGTTAGTGTTTAACTCTTTTAAAAACTTAGCATGAGTGTGAACCAAACAATGATTTTCAAAAGAAGGTGACAAGAGATTAATTTCTTCAAAATTAGACTCTTCTTGAATTTTAACGTTGTCGGACTCACCTTTTTCGTTGTTTAACTCATGTGTCGGTTTTTCATTTACTTGTTCTTCCATTTTTACCTCTTCAACTATCTCTTCATTATTACAAGTTAATTCTTCCCTTGCGTGGGATTCTTTTATATAGCGCTCGATAGTTTTAAGGTGTTCTATTATCTTTTCGACTACGGGTGAGATTGTTGGTGGTTCGTCAAAGTGAGTTGAATAAGTATCATCAAAGCTTGAATTCGGAAGTTCGATCCTTGGTTGCTCATAGTACTCATGTGAGGTAGATGGTTCATACCATTGTTCCTCATTGTAAGTATATGATGGATAAGGATCGTAACTTGGTTCTTCATAATACTCATATGAGGTAGGTTGTTCACGCCAAGGTTCCTCATAGTAAGTATATGAAGGTGAAGGCTCATAACTTGGCTCCTCAAAGTATGAGTAAGAAGGCTCATACCTTGGTTCATCAAGATATGAGTATGAGGGAGAAGGTTCATACCTTGGTTCTTCGTAGTACGTATATGAAGGAGAAGGTTCATACCTCGGCTCTTCATAGTATGTATATGAAGTGGTTGGCTCGTACCTAGGTTCCTCATAGTATGTGTACGAAGGGGATGGTTCAAAGAGGTCACAAAATTGTACCAAATGAGGATTACCACAAATGGTACAATACTCTTCTTTATAATCATCCTCCTCATAGTGGTAGTTGTAATCTCCTGAGTATTGATCCATAAGAATCACTCAGCAGACCACAACAGAGTCTCGGGAATAGAAAACAAAAATAAAAACAGAAACAGAGGCTGAGCACGGCCCCGTGTTCAGTGAGCACGGCCCCGTGTTCAGGTTCTGTATCTGGGAGTTTGTAAAAAAATATGCAGCACGGCCCCGTGTTCAGTGAACACGGCCCCGTGTTCAGTCTGCTGTAATGCAAAAACTACTAAAAAAATGTAAAAATGCGCGCGATTTTAAAAAGGTTTTGAAAAACTGATTAGGTCGTCGGTTTTGTTAGTGCATTTATGTCTATCGCCTTCGTCAATCCGAGCCGTAGCGAGAAACAAAAGAAAACGAGTCGTTATTTTAGTGATAGCTAGATAAAAAAGGCAAGGTGACATAATTGTAATAATGAGAAATCTCATTAAATGCCTTGGACTATAAATAGGAGATTATGTCATAGATTAGGGACTTTGGCTACATTTGTCATTTTGGAGCTTTCTAGATCTAGAGAGAGAATCTAGAGAGAGAAAGTGTTGTCATTGTGATTCAAGGTGCTGTACAATATCAGATTTATAATAGAATCACGTTTATATTACGTCACGTGTATTAGGTCGCGTTCGTGTACGGATTCCGCACGTTTCACGTTCGTTTCGCAATCGTTTCGGAGTCAAAACCGGTCCTACAAGTGGTATCAGAGCAGGAGCTCGATTGCACTGATCTATCACACGATTTCGCACAGGATTACATCGATTTCAGATCTGAATATCATCTATTTCTTCATCTTCTACTCATTTTTCACGTTTTAACGGTTTTTCATTAAATTGAGCAGGTTTTTAAGCTTCAAATCGTCTGATTTTTTGATATGTTGTGCGAAAACACCTGATCTACAATCCTACCAAGTTTCAGATCCTAATTCCAAGCCGTTTAGGAGAAATCGAAAGTTTAAGTCCGATTTCGTGATTAACAGCTGGCTTTCGCTTGGAAACAAAGGCTTTCGCTTGAATATTCTGAGGTTTCGCTTGAATATTAAGGCTTTCGCTTGAAAGATCTGGGTTTCGCTTGACCGAATTGTATCCTATCGCTTGAAACACGTGGCAATTTGAAGCGAGACATACCCTTTCGCTTGAGTTTACCTGTCTAAAATTAATCAGGGGGTTCGCTTGAGTTGATCGCTTGAATTGATTTTGATTGAACGTGAACATAACAGTTGTTGGTCCTATCAGGGATTTGTTTGAAATATATGTTGTCGGCTTTAACAGAATCTCGTGAATGAACTTGTCAGTTTAGTGGTGTCGGTATTTTGGCTCAATCAGCATATCGCATTGAACAAGTTGTCGGCCATTTAATACATTTGAGATAATCAATGAATTGAAAGTTGTTTTATCGATTAAGGAGATATTGGACGGTTCTATTAAAGTGTTTGTCGGTTGCATGTGAAGAATCAAACGTGTTGGACTTTGGTTACATATAGTTATTAAGGATTGCATATGATAAAAACTAAAGGTCCAATGAGAATTTACACATCATAAATGTTGTAGGCTATTTTTAATTGAAGAAATCAGTTCACGTGATTCATATATAATCGGCACAATTAATTGAATTGATAGAACATATTAATCGATCCAATCAGTCGAGCTATAGTGTTAAGGCCCATGTGACTTCAGTTTTTGGCCCAATCACTGATTTTGAGTGTTATTAGTTGCTGGTTACTTGATACATTTGTTGTTACCAAGAATTTGCTACATGTGATCATTAAATGATTGTCGGCTAGTGGGTGGTGTCAAATTGTTGGACATTTAGAAATTAATTGATGTCAGTTGTTGATTGAAGGTGATCAAATCAATTTTGTCGTAAAGTGATTACAATCAATTGTTCAGTTCATATCAAAAGTTCAATTTGAAAGATCGTATCAAATCCAGTTCACAAGAGGTAATTCAAGAATTTCAAGTCATGTCGAATGTTGATCCTGATAGATATTGGAAAACAGATTATGCAAGATGGGAAATCGGAAAATTAAATGAACCATTCAAAGAAGCCCAAAGAGCAAGAAGATGGAATGAAGAGTTGGAATGTTACATGGATCCACGGGGTAATCCAGTTGTTGACCCATCAAAAGTGGATTTCAAAGCTGTAACAAATTTGATTCCAAGGCAAGCTACTTTTAATACACGAAGGTTATCTGATAAAGCATATTTGCCTGATTTGGAGAAGAAGATAAGAGAGGTTTGTGAAGCAAGTCTACCAAAGGTGGTAGAAATGAAGAAGCGAAAAGAAGAAGAATTGAAGAAGATGATTGAAGAAGTAAAGACTGTTGTGAAGATTGCTGCTGAAGAGGAACAGAAAGCTGAAGAAGAGCAGAAGATAGAAGAAACTCAGAAAGAAGAAAAGGAGGAAGATCAGAAAGTTAAGTCAGAAGAACCGGTGCTAAATGAGACTGAGGTTAGAAAATCTTCTGATCTATCGAATGTTGAATTGGTTGATGAAAAAGAAAACAAATGCGGGAATTGCATAGAAATGTGCAAAGTCTGTATTGAAAAAGATGAAACAATCAAAACAAAAGATATTGAAACAAGCAAACTGGAAAATGTTTTCAAAATAAAATGTAAAGAAATGATTGAAAAAGAAGAAATTTTGAAACTAAAAGTTGAAAAATTGACACAGAAATGTCAAGGTCTTGAAAAGGATAATGATGTTTATAGACAACTGTGTTCAGCAAAATGTGTCGATTGTGTTGAAAAAGAATCTAAATTTCAAGATTTACAAAAACAGTATGATTCTTTAAAGTGGTCGAGTCAGAGAGTACAAGAAGCTTATGATACTTTGAAGAGCCAAGTCAAAAGTTTTGATCAAAGATTGTCAGAAACTTTAGTCACTAAAGAAATGTATGAAAGAAAGTTTAAAGAAAAGCAAATTGAATTAAACAAATGTGTTGATGAAATTGCAAAGCTTAAACAAGTCTTGGCTGAAAAAGAAAAGGTTGTTACAAAACTTCAAAGTTATCATAACTCTTCGTACATTCTTGAACGCATTTTCAACATCACACCAGATGACAAAGATACTGAAAATTGCAAAAAGGGTATTGGTTCAGAATTTCATCAGGTACCACCACCATTGAGAAACAATTATACTTTTTATGATGAGGAAAAGGTGGCAAAGGGTTTGAACATAGCTGACCAGTTACCTGAAAGTATCGATGTGACTTACTCCAAATCTGATGATGCTAATGATTCAGAGGTGGTAAGTAAGGTTGTTGAAAGTGTTTTGAAAGATGAGTCTACAAAAGGTAAGTCTGAATCACAGGATGAAGATGAAGGAAATCTTTATGATGGTTATCTGAAAAACACAAAATCCGAGAAAAATTTGAATGATGATTCAAAAGGATTGGTTTATACCATGATTGGATCGGACAAATTATTCTTAGATGTTGTATTCCCGATTCAGAATGTGATTTCAGAGAAGGTCGATAAAGTTTTCAAAATGGTTGAGATTGAGAAGTCTGAGATTCCAAAGTTTGCTGGTAAAGGTCACAAAACTTTTTATAATAAACCTGGTTTCAAGAAGAAAAACATGAAGGCTGGGTTGCGTTATAAAAAGAAACAAAATTGGAAGAAAAATGAAGTGCCAAATTCTCAGGCAAAGATGAGTTTTGTTCAAGGAAAAAATTTTGAAGAAGAGGAAAAACTCAAAATTGGACAACAGTCTAATGAGGAGTTTGATGCTATAAAAAAGAATCAACAACAGGCCAAGGACGTTTCAAAGAAAGTGTGTTTTAAATGTGATCAGATTGGACATGTTGCACGAAAGTGTCCAAATCCAAAGCCTGTTGATGTTGAAAAACTGAAATCTGAGTATGTGAAATCAAGGTCAACCAGATTTGATTCGAAACAAACTTGGAGGTACAATACAAACAAGTCTGCTTCAAATCAAAATTGGAAATCAAACCCGAACAGGTTCGATTCAAGACAGACCTGGAATTCTCACACACCCAGATTGAGAACAACACAAAGTTGGAGAACATCTGTTGATATGACAAAACTTCAAGAGTTTTGGAAACCTAAAAATGTTGTTCAAAATCAAAAGGTTCAAAAAGAGACAAATTTTTACAAAAGAGGTACTCCGAAAGGTCAAATGTGGAGTGCTAAGAAACAAGTAACGATGGTGAAAGATAAAAAAGTTGAAGTCAAAATTGAAAACGTTTTAAGTGACAAAGAGTTTCCAAAATTAAATGAACATTATTGTGTTGAAATGCCTAAGGTCCAACAGACCTGGGCTAAATTGTTCAAATGATTGATAAAGTTTGAATGTGCAGGTGCTCAACGAAGCTGAAGATTGTGAGAATGGTAGTTGGAGCAGCCTGGCACAGGAAGAGGTTGCAGGACCCTGGTTTGGTTGAACAGGGAGTTTAGTTTGATTGTTTTCTGTACATAAATAAACAATATTTTCAAAACCCTAAAAATTGAAAAATTTAAAACCAAAAATATGTTTGTTTTTAATTTTGTTTGAATAAATGTTGATTGAATACGCCGAAACCCTCACGGCTGAACAAACATGATTACTTTTATCAGATTGAAAAACGGTTTTCAAACTGTATCAATGTGTTGTAAATCATGGGGGTATGTTATATTTTCTGCAAAACAGAGTATGAGATGCAGAAAATGGATGGCGAGACAAAGCTATCAGTGTTGGTTGTCAAATTTTCTTTAAATGATTTTGCATTTTAGGGGGAGTATTGTTGTTAGAAAATACAAAAAATTAGAAAATTTGAAAAAGCCAAAAACATGATAAAATTCAAAAATTGAGTTTTTGTGTAAAAAGAGGAAATGATAGTACATCAGTAGACAGTTACAGTACGCTAAAGAATTGGAAAGTTTAAATGTGTTAAACGATCTCACCGTGGATGTGTCGGTAGATTTTTATACACTTAGTAAACTTTTTCGGGATATAAACCTAAATTCATACACTTGCTTATTTCGTGGGGAACACTACTTGGATATATAGGTAACCCCTGAAATCTCGTTTGAAAGGTTCCTTTTTCTGATATACTAGGTTTTTATACTCAGTGATATCTGGGGTATTATTCCAGGACTTCTGCTGAATGGAAGTTCTGACCTAATCCTCGAATAATACTTTCTGCAAATGCTTGAAACACAGCATCACCCTCAGCATATATGATAAGACAATAAAATTGCTTAGCAATGCTGTTGTAAAAAAGATCCTCTAAAGGGGACACACCTACAAGTTGAGTCATGATCTCTCTGCTGAACGATGGTTCTGACCTGAGCTCTCATGATTCTTCATAATTTATTAACCCCTTACAGATATCATTTGTGTTATAATTACCTGTAAGACTGAATATTGGGATCTGGATACGGGAGTATATTCAAGAGGTGGGACACATGAATGGGTTTAAGTTCTTAAAATACCTAATTCGTATCCTGAATCAGTTGAAATTTGTATGAAAATTTAAAGTGGACAAGTATATCGACAATCTAAGTGAATTGTTTAATTCTTAATGTGTAAGTAAGCTCAACGGTACTTGTGACTTGTTGAAAACTGATATGAACCTCTGTCGTATAATTCAAAACAAAAATATTGTCTGTAAATATGTTTGTACATATTTCTTTACTGCTTTATATTTTCAGAAAATACAAAAAGATTTTGATTTCTGCTTTATTTTCGACAACTGATGTCTGAGTGCCGAGTTTCAAAATCTATGTAAGCTGATCGTGTTTCTGAAAATAAAACAAGTTCATTAATTTGAAACTTGAAGTTTAAAAAAAAAAAAAAATTCAAAAACAGTTTGCGATATCTCCAAGGTCATTAAGTTGGACTTGGATGATTAACTGTGGGGGATTTGGATGCTTATATTGTTATAGAGCTAGTTTCCGATACGATTCGATGAAACTGCCAAATTCATGAGAAGTAATTTTGAGAAGATTGAATTGTCAGATTACGATATCTGGAAGTTTAAAATGTTGTTACTTATAGTTGTATGAGTGATTGCAGGAAAAGTCCAGATTACGATCCCGAGAGCAGAGTCTAAGGGGGAGTCTGAAGACAAGCTTGAAGCAAGGGGGAGCTTGTACCCGGAAAGCCAGGTGTCGATCCCAAAAGCACGGAAGCTTGACGAAAGGGGGAGCCTGAAGAAAAGGAGTCTGAAGGAAAGAAAGAGCAACTGAGTCTGAAAACAGATCCACGGGGATTCTGTTCGTGAAAGAGAAAAGACAAGACGCTACGAGATTGACTGCAGCAATATCCAAGGGGGAGTCTGTTAGTGCATTTACGTCTATCGCCTTCGTTAATCCGAGCCGTAGCGAGAAACAAAAGAAAACGAGTCGTTATTTTAGTGATAGCTAGATAAAAAGGCAAGGTGGCATAATTGTAATAATGAGAAATCTCATTAAATGCCTAGGACTATAAATAGGAGATTATGTCATAGATTAGGGACTTTGGCTACATTTGTCATTTTGGAGCTTTCTAGATCTAGAGAGAGAATCTAGAGAGAGAAAGTGTTGACATTGTGATTCAAGGTGCTGTACAATATCAGATTTATAATAGAATCACGTTTATATTACGTCACGTGTATTAGGTCGCGTTCGTGTACGGATTCCGCACGTTTCACGTTCGTTTCGCAATCGTTTCGGAGTCAAAACCGGTCCTACAGGTTTTAAACTTTCTTAAAATCCTTGTGTCCCCGGCAACGGCGCCAAAAACTTGATGCGCGTGTGGTGTTATAGGTTTTTATGTATATTTTTAGCCCTTTTTACACGTTAGTCAAGTTTTAAATCTATAAAACACGATATTTTCGAAACACCAAACACACATATGGGCAAGTGCACCCATCGTGAGCGTAGTATAGTGTTGGTAAGATACCGACGTCGTCCAAGGATACAAGAGCTTTTAATACCAGTTTATCCTCAACGTCTAATCAAATCAAAAGTTAAAAAAATGTTTTAAACTAGAAAATAAAAAACTAAAAATGCTGAAAAATAAAAATAAAAGTAAAAATAGATTGACAAGATGAATCACTTGGATCCAACTCGTGTTTAGTGTAACCTTTGATTACTTTCACAATTTTGCACTTTTTAAGAGATTATCTTAGTTATTGTAGTAGGCCCCTCTTTTAAAGGTGACGTAACCCTCAACCCAGTAGTTTGAGTCATCAAGGATACAATCCTAATGGGTTGGATTATTGAAAGATAATTAATTAAGTTATTAATGCATAATGTGGTAGGCCCCTCTTTTGAAGGTGACGTTACCCTCGGCTAAGTAGTTTGAGTCAGCAGGGATACAATCCTAAATAGTCGGGTTAAAGTTTTAATAGTAGCTTACATATGAGGGGATCAAGGAGTTCGGACCCCCGCCATCCAATACCAGTGGGTATTGAAGGAGGTCCTACTAAAGTTGACCCAGGTCCTTGCAGGATCTATACACTAAACAAGGCAAGACTCTTACCAAACCATTCCCTTAACCCCCGACCAGGTAGCCAACATATCTTCATATAGACCGTGGAGATATGAATGGTGAAAATATTTTATTTTATATAAACAGTAAAATAACGCCAAGACACCACGGACAAATGATAAGGAAGATTCACCTTCAACATAAGAAACTAGTTATTAAAGTCATTAATACATAACCAAATAAAAAGTGCGAAAAGATTAAAAATAAAAAGTATTACACTAGACACTTGTCTTCACCAAGTGATGTAAGAGACTTAGGCAAACATGGCCTTTGATTGTCAAGAACTCTTACGATCAATCTTGGATCCCGAGACTACTCACACACTCTATGATGGATGATGGATGATGGTGGTGGATGTGGGTTGTGATGGTGGTGGTGGGCGGGTGAAGTGTGAGAGAGGTGGTTTGCCAAGGGATGCCTTTGAAGTGAACCAAGCACCCCTATTTATAGCCTGCACAGAAGCCTGGACACGGCCCCGTGTTCGCTGGACACGTCCCCGTGTCCACTCTTCTTCTCTTTGTTCATTAATTGCAGTTTGTCTGCATTAGTTGACCATGCCCCCGTGTCCACTGGGCATGGCCCCGTGTGCAGAAGCGTATCTGTACTATCAAGATTTGCTTGGATTCTGCGAATCTTAGCGTTGACTACGGCGCCGTGTTGAGCTGGGCACGCCCCCGTGTCGGGAATAGAAGCTTCTACAACTTTGTCTTTTCTGCAGACACCTGAACACGCCCCCGTGTCCGCTGGGCACGCCCCATGTTGAACTGGACACAGCCCCATGCTCAGCTTTCTTCTTGTTTTTTGCTTTGGGAGATGCTGTCGAGGGGTCAGGCATGCCACGTTTCTTCCCTTTTCTTGTATTATTGTTAGATTTAGCTGCATTTTTGCTTCTTTTGTTCATTTACGCTCTTTTAATCCTGAAAATACAAAAGGAAGACAAAATCACACTTTTTCCAACATTAGTACTAAAAAAGGGTTAGTTTTATGCCACATTTGATGTAATTTATATGTTGCATTTTGCGCACATCAAATACCCCCACACTTGAATCTTTGCTTGTCCTCAAGCAAAACTCTTTATAATGTGGCTTACATTCCCAAATGGAATGGGTAGAAGAGAAGGTTTTAGGGCTTGTCATAGAGTGTCGGGATTTCCAAGATTCTTTATTAGGTTTTATTTTTATTTATTTACAATCCTATTCGTCATGATTTATATAGAACATGACATAAAATAAATTACTTATTAGGGCATAACATGCCTTTTTAAAATTCCATTTATATACAAGTTCACATACCTCGAGGGGGATCACTCAACACTCGGCCGAAGATGTATTTTTGTGAAAAACTCGAGAGCGGCATGGAACTTACTCCTACCATAAGCTTGCCAAGCAATCAATCCTCCTCCTTTTTACCTATATACCTTTGTAAATATCAAGAGGACTTTTTGGGGGAAGGGTTAGGCTTGGGTTAAAGGTAGGTGGTTGGGTTATTGGTTAGTAGAAAATGGCGAAAGGCGTAAAAAGCGTCGGTTTTCGTAAGACTTTTTGTTATTTTTTTTTCTAATGAAGCAATTCTTCAAAGAAAGTTCTGTTTGATGAACTTGTTTGTTTATTTTTTTGGCTTCAACAATTTTTTTTTTTGATAAGGAATGTCACATGAAAACTGAGCTTTGTACTAAAATAAAGGGTTAAAATGAAAAAGGGTTTTGGTGGGTAAAGGGTGTTTGTTTTGGGTTTAGAAATCAAAAGGTTTAGGCTCAAAGGGGTTAACTAGGGGTATTTTGGGTAGGTGGTAAAAAAAAAAAAGAAAAATAATGGTGTTGAAAGAAAAAGGGTTAGACCTAATGCCTCCATCATTTACTTACTCGGGGTTAAGTTGGTAAGGACCGGGAATGTATCGTCACGACAAGTTCTAGAGTCGTAAGAAACCAAGCGGCTATTCACACAAGAAACGAAAGATGAGCATTTAATCTAAAGATGTGTATTTGTATGCTCAATAAAGGCTCAAAACTCACTTTTTGTGGGAATGGGTTTTTAATGTGATCAAGTATAGATAATCAAATTTTAACTAGATTTGTCATGCCGTTTCATAATTTTCATATGTTGGTTCTTTTTATCACGACGCGATCGGTTGTAAATTTGTAAAAATATAACCTTTTTAGAACTTGTTACTCCTAAATTAAACCAAGACAAGTAAAAAAAATGAAAATTTTTGAAAAAATTTGGGGTGATTAGCGGTTCCAATAGAGGTTTGTGTAAGGCTTGTTTTTAGGACTTGCAAGATTCAAGGTTTTAGCATCCCCCCACACTTAAATTACACATTGTCCTCAATGTGTCTCAAAAATAAGTTTTTCGGTTGATTAAAATGTGTAAAAGTGTGTTAAAAACAAGATTTTATGTTACTAGGTAGCTGAACACGGGGTGTGTTGGCTGAGCATGGCCCCGTGGTCAGACTGCCAGTGTCAAATTTAAACAGAAGGCTGGGCACGGGGGCGTGTTCAGGGAGCACGGCCCCGTGTCCAGTTACCTGAACTGGGCATTTTCTGCAGAACCTCGGGCACGGGGCGTGTTGGGGTGAGCACGGCCCCGTGCTGAACTCGCTGTAATGAAGAAAAATTGTTGGGAGGCTCTGTTTTTGTGCATGGGGTATGGGTTCAAGTTTCCCTTAGTAACCTCCACCATTTCGAGTGTGCTTTATTTCTGAAAATTAAAACTAAACTAGAAAACATAAAAGTTAAACTAATCTAAAACTAAGGATAGTTCCGCGGAATGCCTCCGTGGTGCGCCACGTTTATAAGGGTCCTTGGCTAGACCCACCTTATCGGGTGGTTCTGGCTCATCTTCAATTAGGGGGCCGTCATTGCCGATTGGATATTTCATTGATCGTTCAAGATCGACACACCTTTTGAAGGCCCCTAATTGAATGGGTAAGTTGTTTTTCTTCCGATTAATCAAAGCTTTGTGTGTTTTCTCAAAAGGTCATCCCAACACTAGAGGAGCGTCATCAAGGATGACAAAGTCGGTTGGGATTACCATTTGATTTGTTTGAACCAAGAGATCCTCAACTACCCCTATTGATTTTATTACTTTCCGATTAGATAAAAAAAATGGGTATTTGAAGTGGAGAAAATCACCAATACTTAATTTTTCGAAAGTGTAGTTTGGCATTATATTAACACAAAGATCTTTATCAATTGTAATATTACTAATAAAGGAATTTTGAAAAAAACATGGAACCGGTGTAATGTTAATTTCAAATGGATCTTCTTTTATTAGCGAGGTTTGATCATTTGTTAACTTAATGCTTACCGTTTCGTCAATTTTAGCGTTAGTGTTAATTTCTTTTAAAAACTTAGCATGAGTGTGAACCAAACAATGATTTTCAAAAGAAGGTGACAAGAGATTAATTTCTTCAAAATTAGACTCTTCTTGAATTTTAACGTTGTCGGACTCACCTTTTTCGTTGTTTAACTCATGTGTCGGTTTTTCACTTACTTGTTCTTCCATTTTTACCTCTTCAATTATATCTTCTTTATTACAAGTTAATTCTTCCCTTGCGCGGGATTCCTCTTCCCTTGCGCGGGCTTCTTTTATATAGCGCTCGATAGTTTTAAGGTGTTCTATTATCTTTTCGGCTACGGGTGAGATAGTTGGTGGTTCGTCAAAGTGAGTTGAATAAGTATCATCAAAGCTTGAATTCGGAAGTTCGATCCTTGGTTGCTCATAGTACTCATGTGAGGTAGATGGTTCATACCATTGTTCCTCATTGTAAGTATATGATGGATAAGGATCGTAACTTGGTTCTTCATAATGCTCATATGAGGTGGGTTGTTCACGCCATGGTTCCTCATTGTAAGTATATGAAGGTGAAGGCTCATAACTTGGCTCCTCAAAGTATGAGTAAGAAGGCTCATACCTTGGTTCATCAAGATATGAGTATGAGGGAGAAGGTTCATACCTTGGTTCATCGTAGTACGTATATGAAGGAGAAGGTTCATACCTCGGCTCTTCATAGTATGTATATGAAGTGGTTGGCTCGTACCTAGGTTCCTCATAGTAGGTGTACGAAGGGGATGGTTCAAAGAGGTCACAATATTGTACCAAATGAGGATTACCACAAATGGTACAATACTCTTCTTTATAATCATCCTCCTCATAGTGGTAGTTGTAATCTCCTGAGTTTTGATCCATAAGAATCACTCAGCAGACCACAACAGAGTCTCGGGACTAGAAAACAAAAATAAAAACAGAAACAGAGGCTGAGCACGGCCCCGTGTTCAGGTTCTGTATCTGGGAGTTTGTAAAAAAATATGCAGCACGGCCCCGTGTTCAGTCTACTGTAATGCAAAAACTACTAAAAAATGTAAAAATGCGCGCGATTTTAAAAAGGTTTTAAAAAACTGATTAGGCCGTCGGTTTTAAACTTTCTTAAAATCCTTGTGTCCCTGGAAACGGCGCCAAAAACTTGATGCGCGTGTGGTGTTATAGGTTTTATGTATATTTTTAGCCCTTTTTACATGTTAGTCAAGTTTTAAATTTATAAAACACGATATTTTACTAACACCAAACACACATATGGGCAAGTGCACCCATCGTGAGCGTAGTATAGTGTTAGTAAGATACCGAGGTCGTCCAAGGACACAAGAGCTTTTAATACCGGTTTATCCTCAACGTCTAATCAAATCAACAATTAAAAAAATGTTTTAAACTAGAAAATAAAAAACTAAAAATGCTGAAAAATAAAAATAAAAGTAAAAATAGATAGACAAGATGAATCACTTGGATCCGACTCGTGTTTAGTGTAACCTTTTATTACTTTCGCACTTTTGCACTTTTTAAGAGATTATCTTAGTTATTGTAGTAGGCCCCTCTTTTAAAGGTGACGTTACCCTCAACCCAGTAGTTTGAGTCATCAAGGATACAATCCTAAAGGGTTGGATTATTGAAAGATAATTAATTAAGTTATTAATGCATAATGTGGTAGGCCCCTCTTTTGAAGGTGACGTTACCCTCGGCTAAGTAGTTTGAGTCAGCAGGGATACAATCCTAAATAGTCGGGTTAAAGTTTTAATAGTAGCTTACATATGAGGGGATCAAGGAGTTCGGACCCCCGCCATCCAATACCAGTGGGTATTGAAGGAGGTCCTACTAAAGTTGACCCAGGTCCTTGCATGATCTATACATTGAACAAGGCAAGACTCTTACCAAACCATTCCCTTAACCCCCGACCAGGTAGCCAACATATCTCCATATAGACCGTGGAGATATGAATGGAAAGAATATTTTATTTTATATAGACAGTAAAATAACGCCAAGACACCACGGACAAATGATAAGGAAGATTCACCTTCAACATAAGAAAATAGTTATTAAAGTCATTAATACATAACCAAATAAAAAGTGCGAAAAGATTAAAAATAAAAAGTATTACACTAGACACTTGTCTTCACCAAGTGATGTAAGAGACTTAGGCAAACATGGCCTTTGATTTTCAAGAACTCTTACGATCAATCTTGGATCCCGAGACTACTCACACACTCTGATGGATGATGGATGATGGTGGTGGATGTGGGTTGTGATGGTGGTGGTGGGTGGGTGAAGTGTGAGAGAGGTGGTTTGCCAAGGGATGCCTTTGAAGTGAACCAAGCACCCCTATTTATAGCCTGCACAGAAACCTGGACACGGCCCCGTGTCCACCCTTCTTCTCTTTCTTTATTAATTGCAGTTTGTCTGCATTAGTTGACCACGCCCCCGTGTCCGCTGGGCACGGCCCCGTGTGCAGAAGCGTATCTGTACTATCAAGATTTGCTTGGATTCTGCGAATCTTAGCGTTGACCACGGCCCCGTGTTGAGCTGGGCAAGCCCCCGTGTCGGGAATAGAAGCTTCTACAACTTTGTCTTTTATGCAGACACCTGAACACGCCCCCGTGTCCGTTGGGCACGGGGCCGTGTCCGCTGGGTACGCCCCGTGTTGAGCTGGGCACAGCCCCATGCTCAGCTTTCTTCTTGTTTTTTTCTTTGGGAGATGCTTTCAAGGGGTCGGGCATGCCACGTTTCTTCCCTTTTCTTGTATTATTGTTAGATTTAGCTGCATTTTTTGCTTCTTTTGTTCATTTAAGCTCTTTTAATCCTGAAAATACAAAAGGAAGACAAAAACACACTTTTTCCAACATTAGTACTAAAAAGGGTTAGTTTTATGCCACATTTGATGTAATTTATATGTTGCATTTTTCGCACATCAGCACTTACCGCATTCCTTGATACTGTAAGATACAGGGATAATGGTTCACCATCCTCGGGCTTCATCAATAGGGGTGCAATCGAGAGATACTGCTTTAGTTCCTGTAAGGCTGCTTCATGCTTCTCTCCCCATTCGAATTTCTTATTCTTCTTTAGGATATCGTAGAATTCCTTGCATTTTTCCGAGGATCTTGATATAAACCTGTTTAATGCTGCTACACGCCCTGTTAATCTTTGTACATCTTTCATGTTGGAAGGTGACTGGACATCCAGGATGGCTTTGATCTGTTCTGAACTTGCTTCGATCCCCCTTTTAGTTACCATGTATCCTAAAAACTTTCCTGCCCCCACTCCAAAATGGCATTTGGCAGGATTCAGCTTCATATTGTACTGGTCTAGGATATCGAATGCTTCTTCAATATCCCGGAGATGATTCTCAGCCTTCTTAGATTTTACCACCATATCATCAATGTATACCTCCATGGTGTCCCCCAGCTTGTCTTTGAACATCATGTTTACCAATCTTTGGTATGTTGCACCTGCATTTTTTAAACCAAAGGGCATTGCAGTATAACAATAAATACATGTCGGTGTCATGAAAGCAGTATCTTCCTGATCCAAGGGTTCCATTTGGATCTGCTGGAATCCTGAGGAGGCATCCATGAAGGTTAACATCTCGTGGCCAGCAGTAGCATCCACCATTGAATCAATATGAGGTAGAGGAAATGGGTCTTTGGGACAAGCTTTATTTAAGTCTGTGTAATCTACACAAACTCTCCATTTCCCGTTTTTCTTTTGCCCCACGACTATGTTTGCTAGCCATTTGGGAAATTTCACTTCCCTTATCATCTTGCTCTTTAACAATCTTTCAACTTCTTCCTGAATGATTGTGTTCCATTCTGGAGTAAACTTCCTTCGTTTCTGTTGGACAGGCTTGACAGACCTATCAATTCCGAGCTTGTGAGTTATAATATCCTTGGAAATACCTGTCATATCCTCGTGTTTCCACGCGAATGTTGACATCCTACATTTCAAAAAGTTAGTCAATTGATTTTCAATATCCTGAGGGATATTGGTTCCTAAGAGCACCGAGATATCTGGATTATCCTGATCCCGGATAATTTTCTTTACATCCTGCTCTGAAGCCTCCACGATATCCTAGGCCCACAACTTTAATTGCTATGCTGCATTAGGCTTTGTCGAGGATTTCATCGAAGAAGAGTAACACTCCTTTGCTTCCTCCTGATCACTTTCCACCTTGACTACCCCCCAAGGGGTAGGGATCTTGATGCATTGATGATAGATTGACGGCACAGCTTTCATATCATAGATCCAGGGCCTACCCAATATGATATTATAGCAGGATAAGGAGTGCATGACACAAAATCATTGCATTGAGTTGACCCCTTCAATATACACAGGCAACTTTATCTCTCCCACGGTATTCCTGGCTTCTCCACTTAACCCAACAAGCACAGTGGATTTCGAAGTAATATCCATCGGGGATACATTCATTCTCTTCAGTGTTTCCAGCTGAATTATATTGACGGAGCTGCCATTATCCACCAGTATCCTGCGCACAAAACGATTAGCAACATATAAAATTATTACCAAAGCCTCATGGTGAGGATCCTGGACAGTATCCCTATCATCACTATCGAACGTGATCACTTTATCAGTCGTGAGAGTTGACATCCTGGTTGGCTTATCTCCCTTTTCTGCCTTAGCCTCCTCCGCATGTCTTTTTGCTGTAGAATAAGAAGTCCCACAGATATCGGATCCTCCTGAAATAAAGTTAATTATCTTGGCATCCGCAGGAGGTGATGCTGCTCGTTCAGGATCCTTCTCAGTATCCTGACCCTTATTCTTCTTTCTTCCCAAGAGATCCTTTAGGTATCCTTTACTCAAGAGATAGCTTATTTCTTTCCTTAGAGCAATGCACTCCTCAGTAACATGTCTAAAATCCTCATGGAAGGCACACCATTTGGACTTATCCTTCCAATCAGCTTTTTGTTGATTCTTCCGGGGCCACCTTGCTTTGTCTCCTAAACCCTGCATAGCACACATCAGTTCAGGTATATTAACAGAAAAACAATATTCTGACAACTCAGGATACTCCTCAGGATCCTCGTCTTCAACAACATTCACTTTCTTGCTGTCA